>LR990367.1:10000000-15000000 GCA_905147345.3 Mythimna impura
TTATTCACTTATTGCGATGTTGCATTGATTTTGAACTTTCTTTATTTTTAAAAAAAAACGTTGCGTTGGAGTTATTCCTAGCGTGAACGCTAGGAATAACTCCCGTGTCGTGAGTGCGTCTCCCGAGCAGTGCTTTATAACAGTGACTTTCCGGAATAGAATCTCGGATTTTTTTTCCGAATCGCAAAAAAAAGTATTGCGACATAACAACATATTCCTATACTTGTGCTATAAGACCTTGCTAGACAAATTTCAGGATTCTGGGTCAACGAAAAGTAGGTACCCTATGAATTTTGATTTCCTCGATAGTGTCGAAATGTACGTTTTTTGCCACAGAAACGATAGTACCTTTTTTTCTCGTTAACTTACAAGTTTGATTTTTTTACAGCTTCAAGAGTCCGCAAACCTGAGAATACGCTTTTAATTTCAATTCGATACCTCCACGCGTTCCCGAGATAAATAGCATTGACAGACAGACAGCCAGACAGACAGACAGACGGACGGAAAACAAAGTGATACTATAAGGGTTCCGTTTTTTCCTTTTGAGGTACGGAACCCTAAAAATTGCTGGTTGTGTTCTTCAGAATAAACATAGTACCTTTATGAAAAGCAATCAATATTTAACAAAGAAAATGGATTTAAAGGTCAGCGTGGCTTATACCCGGAACGCCTATCTGTAGACCATACAAATACATGTTCAGTGCTGTCTATCTATTTATGTGTGGTTTCCGCACTTAGTCCTATGTGGACCATTGTACGTGGGTGTTCAGTGCTGTAATCGAACCCGCAACACACAGTGCAGTAGCCAATCGCTCTATCAATGCGCCTACCGTGCCGTCACTCAACCAATTTGTTAACTTTGCAAAAATGTTCTAGGTATCAACTATTTAATTCTCCACACGCCATTTTTCGTAACAGTGTATTAGTATGTTACTGTTAATAAATACTGTTAAATAAATGAACACTAATTTATACTGGTTTTTTTATTCTCAACAATATTATCCTTATAGACTAGTCCAAATCGATATTAAGGTTTCTTATTACTAAATTACAAACTAGATTTTGTAAAAAAAAATAAAAAAGCGCTATCTTAGTGAATACATATATGACATAAACTAGTGCTTGACTGCGATCCTAACTAATGGTAAGCCGTGATGCAATCGTTGATGGTGAAGCGCACTAGTTTATTAAGAGCCTATTCACTCTAGCCTTGAAGACACCTAAATTATAATCGTACGGGAAGACCGCAGCAGGCAAATTGTTCCAGTCCCGTGTTATTTGGGGTCGGTGCAACACGTTTTTTTCTTCCATTCTGGCCTGTCACTCGTCATGCTATCACTACCTTCCTTTTCTTTCATATCACTCTTCACACCATCCATCTTTTCTTTGGTCTCTCTCTCCCTCTCCATCCATCCACATGTAAACTCATAACATCACACCACACACACACACACCCACTCACACACTCATAACTGTGTGTGATATTTTTAAATGTTGTTTGTTTGTTGGTGTTATGTTTTGTGTTATGCTCTGTGTTATGTGTAAGTTATGCTCTGTGTTATGTGTCCTTAGTTACTTGAATAAATGAAATTATATATATTATATATACAACTCTTTTAGTAACATGCGTTTCATCCCTCCTCTTCACATGACCATACCAAGACATACCATACAAGTACTACTTAGTTTATATTATTAAAAAAAAACTGGGCAAGTGCGAGTTAATACTATCTAGTTTAATCTAGTGCTGAGGGTTCCGTACAAACTTACTTATGTAAAGAGTTCAATTACTGATTGGAATCTCGAAGTTTTTTCAAACTGCATTTTTTTTTTGTGACGTAACAACAAGTTTTCTGTTTTATATTTATTTCTATACTAGTGTTATAAGACCTTGCTTTATGCAAAATTTCAGGATTCTGGGGATCAACGGGAAGTACTCTAGAATTTTGATTCCCTTGAGTGTCGAAATATACGTTTAATGCGACATAATCGGTCATATCTTTATTTTCCGTTAACTTAGAAGTTTAATTTTTTTATAGCTTGAAGGGACCGCAGACCTAAGTATATGGTTTTAATTTCAACTCGATACGTCCACGTGTTCCCGAGATAAAGGGTCTTGACAGACAGACAGACGGACGGACAACAAAGTGATCCTATATGGGTTCCGTTTTTCCTTTTGAGGTACGGAACCCTAAAAAGTATAAATACGATTTCATTACACAGCGGAAACTATATTTTAATTGAATGAGAGGAGCAAACTTTCTTTCCTATTTCATAAAACCAACATGAAATTATTGCTATTCGATTATAATTATTTTTCTTATAAAAGCGACGTGAATCAATATGGCTTCTTGTTCCAATTAAATAAAAATGGATGTTACTAACTGGAGTTTTCAATTCGTAACATATTTTTTTTTTGCCTGACGAGTGAAAGGACGGAATGAAAAAAAAAGCATATTACGCCAAAAAGACAGGACAGATTGAAAGATAAAACGTGTTGCGCCAACCACCCTAAAAAATATAGGGCAACAGCAGGAAGATGACGATGAACTAAAATTTGAACTACAACCAGCTATAAAGAAATCTATATATATAAAAGCGAAATACCACTCACTGATTAATTACGAAATCTCAGAAACTATAACACCTACAAATTTTAAATTTGCCAGGTACGAGTAGGTTCCTTATAGGATGTAGACATCCGCTAAAAACGGATTTTACGAAACTCCTCCCCCAAGGGGGGGGGGCTGGGCACGCCACAATTATGGCGGTAAATCCCCTCTTTGAGGCGTGGTTGGAAAGACCTCACGGCGTCCTCACCTTCCGCATGACGCAGGTTCTCACCGAACACGGTAAGTTCGGCAAGTTCCTGCACCGGATTCGTGCGGAAGACACGCCCGGGTGTCGCCACTGTGTGGACCGCCCGAAGGACACGGTGGAGGTGTGCCCCGCTTGGGCAGAGCAACGCCGTGTCCTCGTGGGGGTGGTCGGCGGCGGCGTACTGTTCCACGCGCGCCTCAAGGAGATGTCAGCAAATCGTAGAAGCCCAGCAGGGTCGAAGCCTACTGGGGCCATGGGTAGTGTGAAAACGAAACTCGGGGCCCTGAGACGAAGGCAACGAAGGAACAGGAGTGGGTTTTTAGTCAGTAAAAGTCTGACACTATCTCTCGGTCCGCCCAAGAGCGCGATTTGTCATAAGATGATTTTCCCATGCAATAAAAAAAAACCCCCAAGGGGGTAAAACGGGGGTTGGAAGTTTGTATGGGGAAACCTATATTCACGCGGGCGAAACCGCTGGCAGAAGCTAGTATAAAGTGCGCCATCTAGCGAGAACACGCTTAATCTGCTGTAGTCTGTAGTTTGTGTTTCTCCTTATTCTTGGTTTAGACAGATATAATATTCCACAATATAATATTCCACAACTATCACACAACGCCGTCTAGTCCCAAGCTAAGCAGAGCTTGTGTTATGGGTACCAGACAACTGATAAACATACTTATTAAATATATTTCTAAATACATACATATAGATAAATTACACCCAGACACAGAACAAATGATCGTGCTCATCACATAAACATTTGTCCTGGGTGGGAATCGAACCCACGACCTCCGGCATAGCAGTCAGGGTCACTAACCACTAGGCCAACAGGCCAGTCAATATAAAAAAGTATAATATCAGTCAAAGTATAATATAAAGATCATAGGTTAGTTACAATAATTTCTCAATTAACAAAACTCAAAACTTTTCCTCAACCATTTCATAGAATAAGTAATTTTAATTATAACATTTAGGTAATACTAACCGAATCAATAGTCCGGTCCTAAGTGGAAAAGACCAATCACCATTGAGCTCTAGCTGCGTATCGCAGGTGAGCAAAAGTAGGTCAGTTTTTAAATTGGTTTATTTTCAAGCATCGTAATAAAAAAAAACGGATAGAGAGACATGGCCTATTAATTGAAGTACTTCAAAAATAAGAATAAATTAGATAAAATTGATTAAGCTGTATACCTAACTGTTTTATTTACCGTTATTTTCATAGACTGTTATTTCATTTGAAATATATGGAAATTTTGTTTTTATAGGTTACCTATCTGTGAAAGTTGGTTTGTGTGGATAGACTTCTAAATCTAAAATGTTTCAACCGGTGAACGAAAAACACGCTGAGAAAACTTTAGGAAAATCTGAATTTTCACAGTAATATTATAAAAATGAATTATTATGGAGGTTGCGTGTCTCTGTGTATTTTTGTATGTTTACGTCTAATACACGGATAGACCATTATCCTGAAATATTTTTATACCGGGAGTTTGTTCCTTTTTTAGGGTTCCGTAGCCAAATGGAAAAAAACGGAACCCTTATGGATTCGTCATGTCTGTCTGTCTGTCCGTCCGTGTGGTAAGTAGATGTATTCTGTGAACCGCATTAAGATTTTCACACAAAAATAGAAAAAAAGACAAAAAAAATTGAGGGTTCACCATACTTAGAACTGAAACTCAAAAATTTTTTTTCATCAAACCCATACGTGTGGGCTATCTATGGATACGTCTTCAAAAATGATATTGAGGTTTCTAATATATTCTTTTTCTAAACTGAATAGTATGGGCGAGAGACACTTCCAAAGTGGTAAAATGTGTCCACCCTCTGTAACTTCTAAAATAAGAGAATGACAAAACTGAAAAAAAATATATGATGTACATTATACCATGCAGACTTCCACCGAAAATTGGTTTGAACAAGATCTAGTAAGTAGTTTTTTTTTTAATACGTCATTTATCGTAAATCGCAATTTACCTTTCAAGTTTGTACGGAACCTTCAGTGCGAGAGTCCGACTCACACTTTCCCAGTTTTTTTAAAATAATATAAACTGGAGTGCTTAACTGCGACCACCTGATGGTAAGCAGTGATGCAATCGTTGATGGTGAATCGCACTAGTTTAATAAGAGCCTATTTACTCTAGCCTTAAAGACATCTATCTAAATTATAATGAGACGGGAAGATCGCAACAATGCCTAAGTAATATATCAAATTACACACAATTTTAATGTATAAAAGTTATCTATATCGATTTAGTACATTATACGTGATGCGCGCACAACTAAAAAATTCTACAGATTTATTATGTATAGATATAGATGTGCCCTAAATACAAGAAAAATAAATCATGAGGGCATGTAGCGCCGCCAAAGAATTTGACTTTGTTAATTAATGGACAAAAAAATAAACAATGATATTATTAATTCTACTTGCAACCCGAAATACGTAAAAAATCTTAATGTTTACAGTTTCTTTTTGTTAAATTAAATACATGAGAAAAAAGTGATAACTGCTGTTTCAAATTACCTAGATGCTAAACATTTTTTATAGGCGTGTTTTGGCCAGGGCCAAGTCTTCCTTTCAGAAGCAGACCTTTGGCCCCAGTAGGCTACGACCATGCTTGGCGGTTACCGGACGGTCGGACGGCGATCTACCCATTGCTCGCCATCCGTAAGCCCGCGCCTACGGTGGCCGGAAATCGGGATCGGAATCCCGGCGGCGGCGGTTGGGGCGTGAGGACCGTTGCCTCATGCGTGTGGCTGCCTCCTTTGCTAGCATTACTGCTTCGCAGAAGGAGGCAATCGCCTGCCACTTCTCCTCGCTCAGGACGATGGCCTGTACCAAGGCCCGGCGCGAGAGATCGCCGCCGCCGATCGCCCCCACGAGGATACGGCGTTGATCTGCCCAGGCGGGGCACACCTCCACCGTGTCCTTCGGGCAATACATTGGCGTGCTCAAATTATTTTTAATTGATTCGAGCCACTGTAGGCGTGCGGATGTCAATCAATGGGTAGCTCACTGTATTCCACGCGCGCCACAGAGATATCAGCAAAACTGTAGGAGCCCAGCAGTGCCAAAGCCTAGTGGTGCCATGGGTCGACTTCTTAAAGGGAAACCCATGGTTCTAAAACGCAAAGGCAACTGAAGTAACATAGGTGTGGTTTTAGTCAGAAAAATCTGACCCTCTCGCCATGCTCTAGAGTGGGAGAAGTTATTAGATGATTTTTCACCTTAAAACCAATCTACTTAGAATTTAACTACCTAAAATATAAAAAAAAAATACAGCATTACTGACTCCTGTTTTTTGCACTGGGTTAGTAACAATACTCCAAAAATTATACTCTCGTAGAGTTTTTGGGAAAACTGAATACGGGGTAAAGCGTCAGCAAAAAAATCATTATAATTTTTGAAAAGTGTCTTAGACTCTTACCTACTGGTGGCGAATGAATGTTTTGATGATGAAAAGTAGTTTAGTGTATCTAAAATGTATCTAGATACTAAAGGCAAACTTAGTACTTTAAGACACACAGTATTAGCAGAGAGAAGTGTCCAGTACAAAGTTCGCCATCTGGAAAGTAAGCTACTTAAAAGCATCAAGGACACAGAAAGACACTTTAAAAGTTATGTTTCATGCAGCTTGGTCAGTTTTTACTGAAAAGTTGGATAAGGCTGATGTGTCCTAGGTAATACAGAAGTTAGAAGAGAAGATACCTTGGTATAACTATAATTACGCGCCAAAAGTTCAGAATTGCAAGGAAATGGCTTGGCTTTAGTATCGTGTGGCAGAAATTGGGGAGTAATAAGGGTTAAAGCTAGTAGGGCTCGTTTCCCCGACTATAACGCTACCACTCTTATTACAAGGTAATGCATATTTTTCGAGAAATTTACAAATTAAGTTTCTAACCTCAAGTCCGATAAAAGGGAAAACGGAACGTTAAAATGGGTGATTTGACAACTAAAGCTCTCAATATATTATCTGTGGTGTAAAATATCGTACATAGTCGGCCTTATAATGCTCCCACTGTTGGGACTCAGGCCTCCTCTCTAGGAGAGGGAATGGGCCGTAATCCACCACGCGGGCCCAGTGCGGGTTGATGGATGTCACATGTCTTCGAATTTTTGGTTCTAGAACATGCCGGTTTCCTCACGATGTTTTCCTTCACCGTTTTGAGAGCAGTGGTGATGAAATAAATTACACAAAGTAATGCGCCTGGCTGGGTTTGAACCCGCGACCTACAACTCCGTAAGTCAGGGCCGTTACCACACGGCCACCACTGCTCTCTAAATCAAATATCGTACAAAATCGGCATGGAACGTAAAAAAAAGATGACATAATATTTGTGTCTTGTGTCACTGTCATCTGTTTTATAATAATAGTCATGTAAACATGAATGATTTAATTTATGAATATCTGTGGAGAAGAGACGTAAAAAGGCAAAAAAGATCCTTATGAGGAACAAATTGAAGTAGTAAATTATGTTTCAATATATATCGGGACAGTGGGGCACCCCGACTCGGATAGGTTAGGATAGAGGTCCTTCGATGTTAATTTTTTTTTAAACCACCTAGAAGTAGGAGTCCCGCTAAGCGGGGCTTCGTCGACTACGCTTTTTAAGCAATTTTTGAGTGTTTTGAGGTTAGGTTACAAAATATCGTTTTTCTCGGAAACGGTGAGTTACCTTTTCATGGGAGTGGTGCCAGGGGTCAACACTCCCCTCCCCCCAATTACCAACACCCCCTGCTGCCACACGATTTTAAAGTTCGAGATTTTTATAAACAGTTAACCGTGGCCCTGAAACTCAAAGAGCAACTGAAGGAACACGGGTAGATTTTAGTCAGTAAAAAGTTTGACACGCTCTCGCTTCTAGTCGAGCGGGAGAAGTTATTTGATGATTTCTAGTCTCAAAAAAAAAGTTAAAGCCATCAAGGAAAAGTACAAGGAAGTACAGATTTTAGCTCTGAGTTCTTTATTGTTTTCGCTGCCCCACACTAGGAATTACTCCTGACCCCCTAGCCAAGTTACTACCGTTTCGTTTCGATTATATTTTCGTTGATTGCCTCGAGTCGGCCACGCCTCCTATTAATTTGTTCTGACCACGTGACTGAGCGTCGAGATGACGTCAGAATAAAGGAATCGGAGGCGTGGCCTACTCGAGGCGATCGAAGAAAAGAGAATCGAAACGAAACGGTTGTAACTTGGCTAGGGGGGCTATACCGCAAATGCGTACACAAAAATGTGAACACATATAGGTACACAAGACACCCAGATCCGAAACATTTATCTGTAAGTCATACAAATATTTGTTCAGTGTGGGGATCGAACCCGCAACACGCAATGTAGCAGCCGATCGCTCAACTACTGCGCCTAAAGTGCTGTCTGATTCTCTCTCACTTAACTTAGTAATTTAAGAGGGTCCTTTTTCACTCGCCTATTATCGTCAACATCGAGCATGGTTTAAAAACTTGTTACTTCATCTAACGCAATCCAGCGAGATGTTTGAAGAAAAGGCAATGCGAAACAAAAGAGATAACGCCTGAAAACTCTGTTAGCATTCGGTAATTCCGTGATTTATTCGAATATTTAACAAAACTTGTTCCAAGAAATTCGTTTTTTTTAAAACCCTAAAAAAGTTTTTGAGAAAAATTGTCGTCATTCAGAATCTCGGTTAAATGTGCAAGGCTTCTATGGATTGGAAATTATGGCGGTAAATCCCCTCTTTGAGGCGTGGTTGGAAAGACCTCACAGCGTCCTCACCTTCCACACGCCGCAGGTTCTCACCGAACACGGGTAGTTCGGGAAGTTCCTGCGGAGGCGATGCCCGGGTGTCGCCACTGGGTGGAACGCTCGGAGGACACGGTGGAACACACGGTGGAGGTGTGCCCCGCTTGGGCAGAGCAACGCCGTGTCCTCGTGCAGGCAATCGACGGCGGCGATCTCTCGCGCCGGGCCTTGGTACAGGCCATGGTCCGGAGCGAGGAGGAGCGGCAGGCGGTCGCCACCTTCTGCGAAGCAGTAATGCTAGCAAAGGAGGCGGCCGATCGCGTGAGGCAACGGTCCTCACGCCATAACCGCCACCGGGATTCCGATCCCGATTTCCGGCCACTGTAGGCGCGGGCTTGCGGACGGCGAGCAATGGGTGACTCGCCGTCCGACCGTCCGTTAACCGTCTGGACCGAGCCCAAGTCGTCGACGGCGCGTATTGTTCCACGCGCGCCTCAGGAAGATGTCAACAAATCGTAGGGGCCCAGCAGGGTTTCGACCCTACTGGGGCCATGGGTAGTGTGAAAACGAAACCCGGGTCCCTGGGACGAAGGCAACGAAGGAACAGGAGTGGGTTTTTGGTCAGTAAAAGTCTGACACTATCTCTCGCTCCACCCAAAAGCGGAATCTGTCATTAGATGATTTTCCAACCTAAAAAAAGGCTTCTATGGATGTACTTTTTTATATTTTTAATATATAAAAAAACATATACATTATATACATTATGGAGGGCCAAAGTTTACGTAAAATAGCAGATTTTCAGAGGTCTTTACTGGATTGGTTTTACACAAATTTATGTTTTGATTTCCATAGAAGCCTAGATAATATCCACAAAATATCTGCATATTCAAAATATCTGGAGAAATATGTGTAACTATAGTTTCTGGCAGCGGCTTCGCTCGCGTAAAAGAAGGTTTCTCTATACACACTTTGGACCCCCGTTTAATCCCTTTAGGAACTGAATTAAAATAAATTCTCTCGTAGTGCTCGCCTACGTCATAAAAGGAAGCTTTGTGCAAAATTTCACGCTCTTTGCCTAAGTAGTTTCGGCTGTGCGTTGATATGTCAGTCAGTCAGTTTCTTATTTTATATATTACTAGCTTCTGCCCGCGGCTTTACTCGCGTGAATGTAGGTTTCTCCATACAAACTTTGGACCCCCGCTTCATCACCTTAGGTAGTGAATTTTGAAAAATTCTTTCTTAGTGCTCCCCTACGTCATAAAAGGAAACCTTGTGCAAAATTTCACGCTCCATATCTCTGTAGTTTCGGCTGTGCGTTGATATGTCAGTCAGTCAGTTTCTTATTATACAATATACACATGCACATGCATGCTCATGTACAAGCATAATTAAACGCATCACATTCTAAATACCTATGATAAATTGTATTGTGCTGTGCAATACTATTAAATTCCGTGCGTACTTTGCTGTGCCCGACAGGGTCCAGGTGTATTGATCTATGAAAATTGTCAACACCATCTATGTATACATATGGATTGCAATAAAGTATTGAGTATATAAAGATCTATAACATCATAATCACGTAAGTGAGGTTGTATAATAATAATATTTTAATAATAATAATATTCCACAACTAACACACAACGCCATCTAGTACCAAACTAAGCAGAGGTTGTGTTATGAGTACTAGATAACTGATAAACATACTTATATATTTCTAAATACACACATAATATAGATAAATTACACCCAGACACAGAACAAATGATTGTGCTCATCACACAAACATTTGTCCTGGGTAGGAATCGAACCCACAACCTCCGGCTTAGCAGTCAGGGCCACTAACCACTCGACCAACAGGCCAGTCAAGTGGCGTATGAAGATGTACCTCGAGTTGCCGCTCTTAAGTTAGCGTAATTAGAACTAAGAGGGTACGAAGGGGTTGGCGTATCCATGTAGATAAAAACTCCGAGTTTAAAATTGAAAAAAATAAGCTCTGCGTTCCACTAAATGTGTAGTCAGAGAAAAATATTCAAAGCAGGTTGATCCAGATATATGTTTCTAAAAAGAAAACTTTACCGAATATCTATAGACCATAGAGGCTCAGTATGTGGTTCTAATCTATAAAGCTGGAATTCGTCAGTCCGTCCGTATGAAGTGATGTCCAAACATTAGAGTAACGTCCGTTTGATCAGGTACTGAAAGCCCCAGAAGTCGTTCGTCGACATTGATTCTTTTTAGTCCCATTTGTAGCAGAAGTCATTTTATGGGCAGAAGCCTTTACATATAACGTTGAATGCTGTAGAAAAAAAATGATGTTGATGTTCAATAAATAATGTTTAAAAACTTCACGAACTTAATATTACTTAAAAATGTTCATTAAATGTAACTTAAAATGACTAAAAAAACACGCCTAGTGCGAGTCGGACTTTTGCACGAAGGGTTCGGTACCGTCTGTAGCATGGGCACGCCATAATTATGGCGGTAAGTCTTTGAGGAGTGGCTGGAAAGGCCTCACGGCGTCCTCACCTTCCGCATGACGCAGGTCCTCACCAAAAAGGGTCAGTTCGGGAAGCACCTGCACCGGATTCGTGCGAAAGTAACGCCCGGGTGTCACCACTGCGTGGAGCGCCCGGAGGACACGGTGGAGCATACGTAGAGGTGTGCCCCGTTTGGGTAGAGCACCGCCGTGTCCTCGTGGGGGCGATCGGTGGCGGCGATCTCTCGCGCCGGGCCTTGGTATAGGCCATGGTCCGGAGCGAGAAGGAGTGGCAGGCGGTCGCCTCCTTCTGCGAAGCAGTTATGCTAGCAAAGGAGGTAACCGCACGCGCGAGGCAACGGCCCTCGCGCCCCAGCCGCCGGATTCCGATTCCAATTTCCGGCCACCGTAGGCGTGGGCTCGCGGTCGGCAAGCAATGGGTAACTCGCCGTCCGATCGTCCGATAACCGTCCGAACCAAGCCCAAGCCATCGACGACGCGTAGTGTTCCATGCGCGCCTCAAGGAGATGTCAGCAACTGTAGGGGCCCAGCAGGGTCGAAGCCTACTGGGGCCATGAGTGATGCGAAAGAGATCCCCGGGGCCCTGGAACAATGGAAAAAAAGGAAAAGGAGTGGGTTTTTAGTCAGTAAAAGTCTGACACGTCCTCTCGCTCCGCCCAAGAGCTTGTGATGTCATCAGATGATTTTCATCGATGAAGCAGGCTCGTCTCGGCACATTTACATTGTGACAGGTGACGAATCTTGGATTTATCAATAGGTACGATCCAGAAAAAAGGCGTCAGTCGACAGTTTGGCTGTTTCAAATCGAACCAACGCTTACGAAAGTGAAGCCATCACCAATGCAGCATCAACGCCGAATGGTATACCACAAAATTCTCGCCAGAAGTTTTGTCTGCAATGAGCAACAAGCGACCGAACACCGAGCTCCGTGGGGTACTCTGCTTCACCATGACAACGTGCCCGCGCACTCAGCGCTCAAAACGAGGGACTTCCTGGATAAAGCAGCTGAAAGGGATACAGTTTTCATCGCCGGACGAGGCGCTAGCAGCGTTCGAGAAGGCCGTGGAAGAGGTGTCTGCGGCGGACTGGAATTTTTTTTTTCGAAAATTGGTTCAAATGCATGAAACTTCGTATAGAGGCTGGTGGAGAGTTCTTTGAAAAGATTTAATAAAACTATTTTATCCATAGAAGTTAGTTTTTTAGTTTCTTAAAACTTTCTGAGTGTCCTACGTATGTGGATTGGGGATATCTTGCTTCATTCCGATTGTCAAAGTTTTATAGTAAAAATTCTCGGTACTGATTAAAATATTGAAATTCAGCTAAACTTTGTTAGACAGGAAACCCCGACAAAGTTGCAAAATACAGTTTATTAAAAAAAAATGTTTTTTATTTGGAAATCAGTTACTTGACATCGACTTCCGAACATAAAAAAATATTTTTTCGAATTTGGTTGTATTCTTTTCTATAGAAGACTTAATTTTTACTTTTGAACCGACTTCAAAAAGGAGAAGGTTATATGTTCGGTTGAATGTATGTTTTTTATTTTTATTTTTTATGTATGTTCACCGATTTCTCGGTCAATTGTGGAACGATGTTGAAAAAATTTTTTTTGTTTGGAAGGTTATGGTTCCGAGTTGGTCCCATAGAAATATTGTTATGATCTGATCATGAACTTCGAAGATATGGAACAGAACTCCTCATAGGATCACAGCAGAACCGTCGTAACAAGTAAAATTGCTTTGTTTATACGTGTAGTTGATGACTGACTAAAAGTAGAGGAGGAATATATCGAATTGATCTGATGATGAAGCCTGAAGTTAGGCACCGGAACTCTGTAATAAATTAATGTAATCTAACCGTATTTGGGATTATTAGAATTGTCATGAGATGCACTCTGGCTATAAGGTATTTAAGTTTGGCTGAGGGGTACTTTTTAGTGGTGGTACCATAACTAAAAAGTGTAAAATAAAAAACTTTTTTACAAAAAAATACAACCGACTTCTAAGTAAAAAAAACACTGAAAAGTGCAAAATAACTTTAATTTCGGAAGTCGGTGTCAAATAACGAAGAGACAAAACTATTATAGAAACACCGACTTCCGAAATTAAAGTTATTTTGCACTTTTCAGTGTTTTTTTTACTTAGAAGTCGGTTGTATTTTTTTGTAAAAAGTTTTTTATTAGTTGCATTATCGTTCACCTTAAACTAATTAGTGAGTGAATTCTCTTATATATATATAATACCTATCAGAATGACAAAACATTCAAAATGACTAAATCTACACATTGGTATAGGTTTTTTCATCTTCTGGTTCCCACGAAATATGGTACAGTTCAATTTCATTGAATTTCTCAATATCTATCGAGCATATTCTATACGCGTATCATCCTTTCAGCCATCGATATGTACGGACAAACTGAAATAGAAATTTTATGTATGTTGTACATGATATTTCAAGCCTTTGGTATGCAGATATACGAGCGGTGTTTTGCATACCTGTATGTAGCAAAAATGGTAGCTTTTTTAAATAGTTTAAAATGGATGGATGAATATGTTTAATTTTACTATGTTTTTATTTATATGTCGTGGAGAACGAGATTTAACTATAGAGTCTTGCCGGGCCCTGGTACAGGCCATGGTCCGGAGCGAGGAGGAGTGGCAGGCGGTCGCCTCCTTCTGCGAAGCAGTAATGCTAGCAAAGGAGGCGGCCGATCGCGTGAGGCAACGATCCTCACGCCCCAACCGCCGCCGGGATTCCGATCCCGATTTCCGGCCACCGTAGGCGCGGGCTTGCGGACGGCGAGCAATGGGTGGCTCGCCGTCCGATCGTCCGGTAACCGTCCAGACCGAGCCCAAGTCATCGACGGCGCGTAGTGTTCCACGCGCGCCTCAAGGAGATGTCAGCAACCGTAGGGACCCAGCAGGGTCGAAGCCTACTGGGGCCATGGGTGATGCGAAAGAGATCCCCGGGGCCCTGGAAAAAAATGGCAAAGAAGGAACAGGAGTGGGTTTTTAGTCAGTAAAAGTCTGACACTATTTCGCTCTCCGCCTAAGAGCGGGGGATGTCATTAGATGATTTCCCACCCGAAAAAAAAAAAAACTATAGAGTCTTTGTTTTGTTATTATTATGGTACCTACCAAAGGGTGTAACGCCGTGACGTCATTTGTTATGGCGCCACGTGGGCAGAGTCATATTAAAGGGTCTGGGACCCGGGAAGCGGGGGCAGTATCGCTTGCACAGCTTCGAGGGCCGAACCTTTGATACGAAACTGTCGGTTAACCCGTATATTCGTAATTATTTAGTATTGGTACTTACAACACTATTGGGAACTATAAAAGTGACATTATAATTAATTGTGAACTGTGAAACTGATACCTATTATAACTAACTGAAAACTCAAGTGCATAGTTATTGAAAATCCCTTCGAAATGAACCCAGTACCACTGAATCAAAATGATGACGGTCATATCGCTCAGCCACTCCTAGCGCCGTCATATACATATATATAAAAGGAGTGAGTGAGAGTGGAGTGGCAACCACGTACTCCGGAAGGCACAGCGTTGTAAGGCCTCCCACAAGGTGAACCGATGACGTAGTAAGGGTCTCGAGAATCTGATGGATGTGAGACGCACAGCCTATGTCCAATAGTGGACTTCTTTAGGCTGAAATGATGATGATGATTAAAGAAGTACTTCAGTCAGCTGAAGGATATATCAACGCATAGTTGAAACTACTGGGACCAGTGTGGAATTTTACACTAGACTTAATTTTATGATGTAGGCCAGTACTAAGAGAGGAATTTCCTAAATTCACTCCATAAGGGGATGAAACGGGTGTCCATAGATTGTATGGAGAAACATACTTTCATGTGGGCAAAGCCGCTGGCAGAAATTAGTTTATTAGTAATACATTACTTCTCTTGCGCGAGAAGCATAAGACTCAATATGTTAATTTGGGAGAAATATAATAGGGGTTAAAGTATGAAATTGTCGTTTTTTAAAACGGGTTACTTTGAAGTGTTATATCTTTGGATTGACTTGGAATTAATTATAATTTCAAATAAACTTTATATTAAAGGTACGTTATTCTTTTTCCGAAATTAGGTATTTAATGGATTCTTTGTGTTTTGTAATTTCTGAAAAGATATAACACTTCACAGCAACCCGTTTTAAAAAATAGCAATTTCATACTTTAACCCCTAATACATAATTATGTTCAGCAGTGGATGTCTGTCAGCTTTAATAGTAATGATTTAATTTTTTATTTTTGTTTACTTATTACTTAGTCATCGTAGAAGATGATGTAAGTCGGACAAAAAAAAATAATCGATCAAATCCATCATTAACATAAAAACGTTTTAGCTGAAACGTTGTAAACACCTCAGTTTACCGCTTTTCCATGCTGCCATGAGCCGACTTAAACGGTGCTTGTCATAAAGAACCATTTTTCTTAATTGACTCTCTGGTTCGAAGTGAACTGCAATCATAATGATGCGAGACACTTTTAAAATGGCATAAGTGGATTCAGTCTGCCAGAAACTGTAAAAATCAATGCGATGAATGATGTGCTCAATAAAGATGTAACGAAACTGAAATGATTCATATTGAGCCGAGGAATATCTTAGGGATGTACTTAGTCAAGCTAGACAGAAACGTGCACTTGATGAGCTTTGATGTGTATATATTTGGTTCGACATCGAGTCTAATAGGATGCAGCTAAATGATAGGCAATATTATACTTGGAGATACTGTGTGTTTGATTTCTACAGTCCAATTATTGGACAACACCGTAACACGGAACTCCTCTTAAGCTCATCTCTATAAATAACAGCTTTGGCGTGTTTTCTGAAACACAAAAAATATGTATGAGAAAATTAGAAAATGGAGAAAATTTTGAAAACAAGATACTGGTGACCTTCACCCGATAACTTAAAGGCTAATAGAAGATTTATCTAACAAAATTATTAAATCCACTAATATTATAAATGTGATTTTGTTTAGTGTATAATATATGTATGTTACTAACTCCAAACCCAAATGGATGAAAGGATCTAGAGGAAAAATTACAGTTATATAGCTTATAGATCAAAATAAAATATAGACAATAATTTATAATGAAGGGAAATACTATAATATTTACACGGACGAAGCCGCTGGTAGAAATTTGTGTTTAATAAACCCATTAAAGCGTAATAAATAAGCCTTTGCCCTAATTCTGTCCAAGGTTATTCAAATAAATATAATGCTACAATTGGTACAGAATTCAGACAGGTATCTAATCAAAGGTTCAGAATTGGAATTTTAAATGGGCGAAAACCACATCCCACCTCGCTACCTTTGGCGTGTTCACAACTGGGTTACTATGGGCTTTGGAAATATGGAGTGAGTTATTGGTGAGATTCTCTCGAAGGTTATGAATGAAGGGGAGGTTGTAATATTTAGACCAGCCAGTCACTTATTTTTCTAGTTGTAGATTGTTCTAATTTGGTGCTTGATATTGACAGTGCCAAGTGCCTGCGCCTGCAAGCTTCGCTTTAGTTAACACGCGCACGCCACTTATTGCTAACTATATCGGATCAGGCGCATGAAAGTGGCGGTACTACTAATAAAATGAAACGTAAAATAAATTTTTGTAGCTCATATTATCTAAGATTATTATACCGAACAATTTTGGGATTGGACGACTATCGGTCCGTATATATAACTCATTTCTGGTTTCTGTAAAATGTAAATAAAACGAAAGTAGGTAGATATTATTAAAATATTTAAATTCAGACAATTAGTTTTATTGAGCATCAAGGCCCAGTGTTTCAAGAGTAGACACAAGGTTTGATCAAATTAAGGTAGAACCTACGTTGATCTACGTTTATCTGGTTGATTAACATCAAGAACATTTTTGTCACCTGCAGTCCATTTTTGTAGCCTTAGGGTGTTTTTAGCATCGTGCGGTTTTGATCACGCATGCAGGATTGCCCCGCACGCGTAATCCCCACAAATTCCATTTCATACAAGTATTTATTGTAATGCGTGGAATACGCACGCGGGACGCGTTTTTTTGCATTATGAAATTTTCTGCCTGCGGGGCAATCCCGCATGCGTGGTGAAATCCGCCCGATATTAAAAACACCCTTAGAGGCTATATTATAGTGTTCCATAAAAGTCATTTGATTATAATTATTACACATTCGAGAAACATTTTGTATTCAAATCGAATTCATTCTCTATCCACCAATTTCTGCGTATTTATAACCTATGGGTATCTTACCTGAAATAAATGTTTATTATTATTATTTATTAAAGTCTTCTTCAGCCTTAACAACTATCGGTAGTGAAGTAGTGTTTGACACGTTTTTAGCTCAAAACACTCCATCCAAAAACCCGCCTTATGTCTTTCATTTCAGATGATTTAAAAACTGGTAATATTGCTTTCCAACGTGGCAATGCTGCTAGCGTTCTGGGTAGTTTTGCTATTGACATCGATGTGGATGAATTTTTTGATGCCCAATGAGTTATTTTTCTATCCGTTTGTACATATTATTATTTTCAGTATGTGTGTAGGTATACCTATTAAGCTATAATCCATACTAATATTATAAATGCGAAAGTAACTCTGTCTGTCTGTCTGTCTGTCTGTCTGTTACGCTTTCACGCTTATACCACTGAACCAATTTTGATTAAATTTGGTACAAAGATAGAATAGAGCTTGAGAAAGGACATAGGCTATAAATTATCACGCTATTTGCTATGGGGGGTGAGCAATATTCCAAAATGTCGGTATTGAACGATTTGCCGTGACTTCGATCCCCAGTTATAGTAATATTTTTTGTGAGTATTTTGTCGTCTTTTTTGTATATAATATGCGATGGTACTTTGATTACAATAATAATAGGACTTTTAGCATATTTTTAACACATCTTAGACATTTTTACTCCATATTTTTGTAAAAAGTAATCAAACATGTAATAAAATCTAAGTGGAAAAACGAAAATAATATTTCTTTTTTTCATTTAGCTACAAATTTAATATCTGAGATGAAAATCATCACGCTATCATCGACAAAGGGTTAAGCAGACAATGATGACGTTTATATAAGAACACCTATTTTACAAAAAAGTCAACGAACACCGTAGTGCAGTCGTGTCTGGATTAGATCGGCACGTAAGGGGATAGTGGTTCAGAACTCAGTTTCTTTTTTGTGATTGTTTTGGTTTATTTTACTGTAAACAAGAAATTTTTACATATTTTTGCGTTCTTACTATTATTTTTATCGACAGTCTCATCTTCTACATCAGCACTTTCGAAGCAGTTTGGCAGATTATACTGACCTTCACTATACATGGCAGAAATCCAGCGGTTATGCATTCAAACGTCTACAAAGAGATCTAAAGAGATACAATAGAGCGGCTATCAGAAAAAATGTCTTAGAAAAACTGTCATCCTATGCCTCAGTGACGCCATCTGGCTTTGAATAGCAAACACACGAATTAAATTTGTCAAACTATTTATTTAACTATCGCTCGGTAGGTGGCCAGGGGCCTTACCATGATAATGTCAAAATGTCAGACGTACGAGCGAAAAAGAGTGATGGAGCTATACACCCTATATAGCTCCATCCCTTTAACAGTCCGGTTTAGGTCGTAAAATGGATCACGTTATGAGCTCGTGGTAGAGCCTCAGTGTGGGATAAAGGTAAGGTTAAGCTTTTCAGCAATAGATGGCGTTATCACGAAATCAGCAAATGTTTCTAGACCTATTTATAAAAATTATTGAATTCTAATTAATTACTTCGTAAATGCCAAAAATATTTAGGAAAATAAAACGCAGTTAGGTCCAGTCATTTTATCATAACAAGATTTGTAATAGCGTAAAGCGCGGTGGGCCTTGGGCGCGGTCGCCTCCTTCTGCGAAACAGTAATGCTAGCAAAGGAGGCGGCCGCACGCGCGAGACAATAACCCTCGCGACCCAGCCGATCCGAACCGAGGGGTTCCGATCCCGATTTCCGGCCACTGTGGACGGCGAGCAATGGGTAGCTCACCGTCCGACCGTCCGGTAACCGTCCGGACCGAGCCCAAGTCGTTGACGGCGCGTAGTGTTCCACGCGCGCCTCAAGGAGGTGTCAGCAACCGTAGGGGCCCAGCAAGGTCGAAGCCTATTGGGGCCATGGGTGATACGAAAGAGATTCCCGGGGCCCTGCAACAATGGCAAAGAAGGAACAGGAGTGGGTTTTATGTATGTTTCTTTCTGGTTTATGTTATGATAAAACAACGCTGTATGCTAAGACTGCATGTATACCCATGTTTTGACAAATAAAATTATCTTTATCTTTATCTTCATGATTTTAAAATTATTGGTTCATTAGATATACTAAAAGTATATTATACCGTAGAATTATCTTTTTTACAACACTAAATAAATGTTATTTAACGTAGGCTATCAAAAAAAAAGTGGATAAAGTAGTTTTCAGTTGCCAAAATGTATAAATAGTCTAAGTCAAGGAGTTGATACTGAGGTCGATACCCACAGTTTTTAGTGTGTGCACCTTTTGCTTTTAGGTAGGAAATCATCAAATACCTTCCCCCGCTCTGGGTAAAGCGAGAGGTAGTACCAGACTTTTACTGACTGAAACCCACCTGTGTTCCTTTAGTTGCCCTTAGCGTTCCAGGGCTATGGTAACTTGCACGCCACAATTGCGGCAGCAAATACCTTCTTTGAGGAAAGTCTAAAAAGGCTCTCTTTCCGCCTGACGCAGGTCTTCATCGAACGTAGATGTTTCGGAAGGACCCCCAAAAAACCAGCAAATATAGGTAAGTACTTAATCACAGAAAGATGCTTCTTGAGCAGTTCGTGAAGGTTACCAGTACTTCAAGTAGTCTCTCCCTCGGACTTGACCACACCCTACTGTTTGGAACAAGTACCTAATTTCAAAGATTCCAAAAATTGAAGATCATTAAGAATTTCATGAAAAACCCATGAAGACATATTTCACACAAGGCCCCGACGTGGTTTGCGTTCCTGAAGATAGTTTGATTACGTATGATGTATCCTACATTACTTGCAGCCTCAAGTCGACAACTGGACGTTACCTCCTTAAGAGTGGTCAGTGAGTGGTGATCAACACTGGGACAACATTCTGACGGATGCCAGAGTCAGTCACAGCCCCAATTGGTTGCGACATTTGTTCGCTGTCATTTTATAGTTTTGTGGAGTCACAAACACGGAGTAATGAGGGGGTATTAGGGTGTTTCGAGAGGTTTCTGTTTCAAATTCGACGTGATGTAAGTCAACATCAAACTGCAACAATTTTTTCACAAATTCTTTATAAGTACAGTTGTGTAGCAAGATGACATCGTAGGTTACTCTGTAGTATTTTAATAATCGCTAGCAGTAGTGGACTATCAGTGCACGTTATCCAGCTGAAGATGGGCTGAAGCCGATTATGCTCCTTCGAAATTCACCTCCGCCAAAGTTGCATAACGGACCCGGCTAAAAGTCTGCAGAGAAATATCAACGAGGCAAATTCTTATGGGAGGTAATTCTTTCGAAAAATCTCATAGCTCTAGCAGGCATTGGCCCTAGAGATCTTCGTCAGGCGAAAATAGAGGACGCTGTGGTGTCTTTAGAAAGACACCACAGCGAAGTCCTCTCTTTTCCTCAAAGAAGGAAGATTTGCTGCCGCGTGCAAGTTACCGTAGCTCTAGAACACTAAGGGCAATTAAAGGAACACAGGTCGGTTTCAGTCTGTAAAAGTCTGACACAAACTCTCGCTTTACCCAGAGCGGGGGAAGGTATTTGATGATTTTCTTCCTAAAAGTAAAACGTGCAGACACTAAAAACTGTGGGTATTGACCTCAGAACAAGATCAGTACAGACTCTTTATACATTTTGGCAACATTTTGAAAACTACTTTATCCACTTTTTTATAGCCTACGTTAAATAACATTTATTTATACTCCATTTATTATAGCATTAGAAAAAAGAGGCTCGTAGAAGCAGGAATGCAAAACATTTTATTTCAAAGTTAAGATAACTGATAGATCTAAGACAGTTCTAAATACTTAGATAAACGAAATAAAGGAATTTCTTTAAAATTATGCTTTATTTATTAATAATATCATCATCACACAACCAATCACATCATGATGATTTAAATGTAATTAAGATTAAAGGAAATAAAAGTCATGTTTTAACAATATTTTAATGAAAATAACTTACAACACACTATAGTTGGTGAAACTTCTTCGTCTTCATCAAAGAATTTAGTCACTATCATCAGATGATGAAGATGAAGAAGTTTCACCGACGTTAATTATAAATCTTTCTACTACATCATCCATTATGCCATCAAGTTGGCAAAACTTTTCCTCTTCATTAATTGCATGAGCAACGCAAGACTGCCATCGTTCTGGCGTAATACTATCCAGAGCTAGTGGGAGTAATTGTTTCACCTCGTTCAATTTAAAAGTTTTATTATGTTGGGCCACATACCCCTTCATTTGAGCCCATATTAGTTCTATAGGATTGAGCTCGCAGTGGTAGGGTGGAAGGCGCAATACTGAAATACCCTTCTTTCTAGCCATCTCATCTACAACAAACTTTTGGTATAAATGTTTTTGTATTTTTACTTTTTCTAATAAAGTTGCCCTAAGATCGTTTTCATTAAAAGGAATATTTTTGCTTTTTAACCATTCCTGTATATCTGCCTTTCGTGTGGCTGTAGTTGGCAGCTTCTCCAGTTTCCTTGAGTGGTATGGCGCATTGTCCATAACAATTACAGCGCCACTCTCAATTTTATTTAAAATTAATTTGAACCACTTTTCAAAGTTGAAGGCGTCCATTTCGGAGTGGTAGTCTCCATCACCTTTCTTTGCATCAAATATTAATGCAGCATCCTTTAAAAACCCATCAGTCGATCCTGTGAAATAAAATAAATACAAGTCAATTATTCCGTACCCCCTATAAAATTTCATTGCTGGAAATAGTTCTCATTTCTACTATAAAAAAGTAACAACAACATTTATAACTTTAAAAGTTCGCTTTGCAATGCAATGTTTTATTACTTTATTAATAGTTAATAACAATGGGGTGTTCATTTGCTAATGGTCAGGGCAGTCCACAAAATATATTAAAAACTAATGAATGCAAGTAAATCAAGTACATACTCGTACCAATATGCCCAATTATAAGCCGCCTTCCTTTTCCCGTTGGGTTCTTTAAACCAGTGGATAGACCTTCCCGATGTGCTTGTTTTGAAGACTCAATAGTGGTGTCATGCCATACTAGGCTTTTCGTGTGACCTGTTATGATAAAAGGTTTAAATACAATTTTTACAAAACAAACATGAAATAATGTTGCACTTTCCTCCTATTTAACTTTATAATTAATCATATTAAAATACATAAAAGTAATAATGATTAATTATATGCACCAATCAGTCTATGACCTCCTCCATATACTGATTGGTGCATAAAAAACTGTTAAGATAATTAGAAGTACTGTACCTTCATTTAGCCAAGTCTCATCTAAATAATATATTTTTCTTCCTTCATTCCTTAGCCTTTTTATTTCATGAAGATATTTTACTCTCCATAGGACAATCTCCTGCTTGTCTATGAGTGCACTTTTTCTGCTCCGTTTGATATAAGTGAACTTTAATATTTCTTTAATTATTTTATATAGACTGCTTCTCTTAAAATCTGGCAGAGAATCGTCACTGTTTACTGCTTCAAGTATCTTATCCAAGGTGGGCAACTCATTATTAAAGAAGAAAGAATGAATTTTCCTGCGTATTCCACTGAACGTGATGTCATCAAAATCATTACGTTTCATGTGCTTCCGTTGGCGAGGGGGAGATTGCAGGCGACCTTTTATGTTGTACTCTTTGAGTATATTGTACACAGTAGCCCTAGATACACCTGTAAATAATAAGTAAAATATCTGTTTTGTCATAATACATGTTACCTACTTTCAATTCTTTCAAATATTTTTATAGTAATAATTTTATGAATCATCCTTACCGGCAACTTCTGCAGTTTTATTTATCATCTCAGTCTTATAACGAGGAGTATCTGCAGGCCAGGACTCCTTAAATTGCTTGAAAATATTTATCACGGTTTGCTTTTCTACAGCACGAAGTGCAATTTGTTTCATTCTCTTCTTCTTAGGAGACATTATTGTGTCGTCGGGGTCAACATTTGGACCACGTTTATTTCGCCGTTGGCTTCGGTCAGACTCAGAAATTTTAAGTTGTTGTAAGCCACTCGGGCCCGCACCGGGATCACCCATAGTTTAACAAAACGTAACGATTTGTACAAACAACCCAATAACAATACTGATAACAAAACAATAACAACACTGATAACAAAACAATAACAAAGGAAAACCAGTAACATATAAAAACAAAATCACGAAAATTTGGGATTAACTAAGTCGCAGCATTCACAAGTATTCACAAGTGAATGACATTTATGAAGACAATCACAGAAAAAAATATTTACGTCAATTTCACAGACGACGTAATCCGCTAAAATTAGAAAAACCCGGCTGTCAGAGCTTATGAAGTGATTATTAGACATTTTACATTTGGTAGGGTTATAGTAAAACGAAAACCGTTCCAGTATTGTTCATCTCTGCTTCTTTTAGGTTTTTAGCATTGACACTGTCATTTTAAATTGGAATGAAATAATGTAGCTAAATGAAAGCCATTTAATTTCATATGATAAATTGTTAAAATGATTGCAATTAAGTGTGACAGCTGGTATATAAATCGATTTTAATAAATTTGGCGTCAATCGTAACTGTAAAAAGTTTATTGTATTTTTGCTAAAAAGTGTGCATTAAAAATAACCTTTTTTAACTTCTGTCTAATGCTATTACAAATGGAGTATAGTGTTGTTAAAAGAAAACAACGGTTTAATACACTTTTAGTCTATTATAATGAACCAATCATATTAAAATCATACAGCGTTGTTTCATCATAGAATAAACCAAAAACAAACTTAAACTATCACCTTTTCCTTTTAGGGGTAGGCAGAACCACAGTTTATCAACTACTTCGACCTCAACATGTCTGTTTCTGTTTATTGATGATGATAAGTAATTTATTTGATGTATATCATGAACGAGTATTCTATTACTGGTGAGCCAAATAAATAAAATAAATTATTTACCTGGACATAAGAAATACATTTTACATAATATATTTACTGAAATTAATTTCCGTTATTTGAATTAGATGTTTTTAGCACGAATCACAAGCACAGAATTATTAATTACGTTTGTGCATTTTTACTAACTTGACGCAGACAAAGTCGCGGGTAACAGCTAGTATTTATTATAAACTAAAATCAATTTCAAAATTAAAACTTAGGAGTAACTTTAACTTATCCTAAAACTTCTGTTCTCGAGTTCATCTCATCTTCAAACTCATTCCCACCTTCATCCGACTTCAAATAGTGAAACCCCAGTACGTTAATATCCATTTCTGCGCAGAAAGGGTCTCAGCCCTTTTCGTCGGGTCGCGGGGTGCTTGCAAAATTTACGATTTACCTAGATTTACAACCGTCATAAAGAATTCAGAGGGCCCGAACATTTCGCTTTTCAAGTTTTGTTAGAGCTTAGGTATAGCCTGTGTTATGTAGATGTTACAATTTGTCGAGTGTTCGGTCAAACCTGACGGGTTTTAAATAAGTAGGGAACCTAACCTTATTTTTGTTATACCTACGGTTACAGATTGTCTATTTGTTAGTGTGATATAATAAGATCGGCGGCAACGATCTCTCGCGCCGGGCCTTGGTACAGGCCATGGTTCGAAGCGAGGAGGAGTGGCAGGCGGCCGCCTCCTTCTGCGAAGCAGTAATGCTACTAAAGGAGGAGGCCGCACGTGCACGCGCTAGGTAGCGGCATTCACGCCCCTGCCACCGGGACCTCGATCCCAATTTCCGGCCACCGTAAGCGCGTCCGACTGTCCGGTAACCGTCCGGACCGAGCCCAAGTCGTTGACGGCGCGTACTGTTCCACGCGCGCCTCAAGGTGATGTTAGTAAAGCGTAGGGGCCCAGCAGGGTCGAAGCCTACTGGGGTCAAGGGTCTGCTTCCGAAAGGAAAACTCGGCCATGGTAAGAAAGGCAACGAAGGAAAAGGACTGGGTTTTTAGTCAATAAAAGTCTGACACGCCCTCGCGCTCCCGCCCAAGAGCGGGGGATGTCATTGAATGATTTTCCCATCTACAAAAAAAATAATGATTTAATAATATCTTGAATAAGTGAAATCATTTTATTTTATTAGAATGATAAAAGGTTATAGAGACACGATATGAAAATTTAGAAGAATTTAAGGCTTGGTCAAAGTACACCTTTGTCAATCTTTCATAGCAATTACAATCGTTAAAATATAAAAATAAAATCAACCAAATTCAAAAAGACTTCACACAACTGAAAGAGAACAACACTAAGAACACTTTAAAAACAGAAAGGCAGAGAAAGGTCCACAACAATAAAAAGAGGTTACTAGTCCAAACACAACAACTCGATTCGAAACCCAAACTTACCCCACTCAAGCGTACTTTATAGGTACCGAGCTGAACTTATCCTGAATTATTAAATCTAAATTTATCGATTCGGAAATAAATAAAAGGTATACTGAACACTGTCTGTAAAGGGGAGGCGTTCAAAGCCTTTGAAATTGAATTTCAGTACCTTACAGTATCTTGAGTGAACGTGAAAGCTGCAATATGCTTTTGGTCAGACTCAGGAATAATTTCTGTGTAGGTTATGCCAGAAACGTGCAAGACTTGGTAATACTGTGAATTGCAGGGTTATGGAGAAATTAGTATGTATCGGAACTGGGATCATAAACGGATTGGGTGTTCGGGAATAGGAAATACGATGTTTGGTTTCTGGGGCGTATGAACGTATGGAGATAGATGATACGTTTTGCATATAGGTTGCATTTTTGAGAATTTCTCGATAAGAGACGGCATTGGATTTCCCACTTACGTGTTGTCTCTTTTATCTGTTTGTTCTTCCGTCTGTCTATAAAAATACTTTATTTTTTCGATTTACAAGTTTAAAGTCTCAGACACATTAGGGGGCAAAATATCCCTGAATAAGACGTGCAACAAACTACGTTACGTTGCAAAGTTGCTTAGGGCGGAATTCATCAATAAAACTAATCGCGTTTTAACGTTTGGCTCCCATAATCGTGTTCAGCCGCTGTCACTAGTGTCACTTGTCTGTTTTTTTCTTTTGTTGTATTTTTTTTAGAACGCGATTAGTTTTAATGGTGAATTCCGCCCTTAGTGTCCCGCAACTTAAATAACAAATCTTTTACACAACGAGTTTGTGTAAAAGATTTGTTATTTTAAAGTCAAATAAATACTGGGAAATTGATTATACGTAAGCCGATTATAAAAGCCTTGATTTTCACATAATTTTCCTTTACCTTTGTAAGAACAAATAAATCTTACAAAGCGTAAATTACCTACTCCATTTACCTTTTACCACTAAAATGAAACTTCTATTTTTACATTAAATATTACTTCTTTGAACAAAGACAAATAAATACTCAGTGGCCCGACTTATTCGACAGTTAGTCGAAGATAAAGTTTGAGCCACAAACTGTATTAGTCAAATTATCATTAACTTTGTTTTCTTAGCGAAAAGCTTGGATTTTAAGTCAATAGCAAGTTGAGAGTTGTACAATGGATAGCTCGTAAATGTTTGTAATAAGATTTAGTGTTACTCTTCAGTTTTTACTTTGGGTTCCTTTTTCTGGTTTATTGAGCAGGAGATCTTTTGTTTATTTTCGTGACAGCTTCTTTGTAAAACATTATTTAATAGTGTCCATGGAGTTCTTGGCACATTCTTCTCCATAGAGATCTGCGCTTTGGAATGTGCAATTAGCGTCATTTTTCTGACTGACTAACTTCTTGACAATACAAAAGTGTCTGTAAATGGTTTATTTAAAATTAATGAAAAGAAAAGAAAGAAAGAAAACATGTTTATTCTGCCTGAATAGATGCACAATTCGTTTCAAAAATACAAAAACCAAGTTCCCTGACAGGCCATGTGTGTATCGCATGTGTGTGTTTTCGTTATGCTTTTATTGATCGATTGATTGATTAATTTATCGTGGTTATGATTTATTGAAGGTGCCAGTTTTTTAATTATCGTCATAATAATTAGGATGTTTTTGAGTCCCAAAAGGCATTTAACTATACTTTATTTTGCAAATATCTATTCCTTTTCCACTGACCTTCTTGCATTGTTTTAGCTCATATTTAATTAATTAATTTATGCAATCTTCTTGCCACTTCAAATGTACGAAGTTGGCATAGGTAATACCTTAAGCATTCTTTACCAGCCAAACCAAGGTGGTAGACAGATTATATGGTAGGTATGTTGCTATAATGCTGATGAATTTAATCGAACTGGTACATAAAAACTAGGCAAGTGCGAGTCGGACTAGTGCGCTGAGGGTTCCGTACAAACTTACATAATATATTTATGAAAACAGTTCAATTTCCGAATCGAGTCTCAAAGATTTTTACGAATCACAAAAAAGTTTTTATTTTGTGGCGTAACTACAAATTTACAGTTTTCAGATTTTTTCCTATACTTATACTATGAGACCTTGCTTCATGCCAAATTTCAGGATTCTAGGACAACGGGATTATTATTATTATTATTAACGATCTCCTCAGTGACCGACAGTACGGGTTTCGCCGCAATCGATCTTTTTTTTTTTTTTATTCTTGATAGGTTCGCGCTTGACCGCTAACTCACCTGATGGAAAGCGACGATGCGGTCGACGATGGAGCGCGCTTACCTAGAAGTAACCTATTCACTCTTGACTTAAAGATTCCCGGGTTGTAGCCATCAGGAAAAACAGATTCCGGCAAGGAATTCCACTCCTTAGCTGTACGCACTATGAATGTGTTCCCAAAACGTTTTGTGCGTATAGGTGGGATGTCCACCATGTACCGGTGGCGCATTGCCGTACGCCTGGTGGTTCGATGATGGAACGGGCTAGGCGGAATTAGGTTATGCAATTCCGACGCACACTCCCCGAAATGCAACCGGTAGAAAACCGACAGGCTAGCAACTCTGCGTCGATGCTCAAGACTTTGAAGCCTCGACTCAACGAGTGCATCATTGCCAATGATCCTCTTGGCTTGCCTCTCAATTGCCTCAAGTGCATCAAGCTGGTATCGGGCAGATCCGTCCCAAAGATGAGAGCAGTACTCCATACACGATCGAACTTGCGCTTGATAAAGTTTGAGCAATGTTCCGGCGTGAAGTACTGTCTGACCTTCGCGAGGATTCCCAGCTTTTTTGCTGCCAGTTGAGCCTTTGCTTCGATGTGGCATGGCCCAAAGTTGAGTGTTAACGTCAGCGTAACACCAAGGAGATCAAGATGGTCGGTTATTGGCACGGTTACGCCCCGGAAAGTTGGAGCAGGGCTGAATTGGCTCCTTTTAGCGGAAAATAGACACGCCTGGGTTTTAGCAGCATTGAACTTGACCAAATTGGCATCGCCCCATTCAGAGACTGCCTCCAAGGACAAGTTCAAGCGCTCGACCATAGCCTCTCGGAGAGACTGGATCTGTGACCCACTAGCCTGCGCGCTGGATATGTAACTCTCAGCAACAGTGCTGTCGTCTGCATACCCAAAGGTACCGGGCTTAAGCAGATCATTTATGTGCAGCAAGAACAATGTTGCCGAGAGCAACAGCACTGACCCCTGAGGGACCCCGGCATTAATGGCCATTTGACCGGACGAGCAACCATCGATGACCACTCGGATGGATCGGTCACTCAGGAAGTCTGCAATCCAAGCACACAAACCAGCAGGTAATCCGAAAGAAGGAAGCTTACTAATAAGGCTTTCGTGCCAGACCCTATCGAAAGCCTTCGAGATATCGAGGGAGACGGCAAGCGCTTCCCCGTGTTTCTCGATGGCCTCACTCCAGATGTGGATGGCATACGCTAGAAGATCACCAGTTGACCGATTTCGGCGAAAGCCGTATTGTCGGTCACTTAGGATGTCATTAGCTTCTAGGTATGCCAGGAGCTTACTGTTGAGTACACGTTCCATTGTCTTACAGAGAATGGACGTTACTGAGATTGGCCTGTAGTTAGCTGGGTCAGCCCGACTACCCTTTTTGGGCACGGGCTGTACGTTAGCTTGCTTCCATGCAATCGGCACTTTTCCAGCCTCAAATGAAAGCCGAAATAGGCGTGTCAGGATCGGAGGCAGTTCAGGCGCACACGTTCTTAGAACAATTGCCGGTATCCCGTCTGGACCGCTAGCCTTGTTCACGTCAAGGTTACGCAGCACCCTACGGACGTCCTTCTGATGGATGCGAATATCCGACATACTCGTCTCGCAATCATCAGGATTAACAACAATAGTATAGTTTAATAGTTGTTATGGTTTCTTTTATACATATGTATTAGTTTATTATTTTGTAAGATTATTTGTGTATTTTTTCTATGGGCCCTTAGTTGCCGGATAATAAAGGATTATTATTATTATTATTAACAGGGGGCCGCGCGTCACCAGAATCTAGACGCGAAGATTCCGCGAAGAGAGAGGCAAACAAATTTGCTTTCTCCTCAGCGGTATGGGCCAGCGACCCGTCGGGTTTCAGCAGTGGCGGTAGTGAGGGACGGCAGAAGTTCGATTCAACCGACTTAGCCAGGGACCAAAACGCCTTACTACCAGCAGGGTATGATGCGAGTTTGTTCCCGATGCGGCTAATGTGGTCGAACCGAGACCTCCGCATCACCTTCTTGCAAGACTTGGCAGCTCTGTTGAAGGCTCTCTTCTTCTGACTCACGTCACTCGCCTTATGCATACGAGCGTCGGCCCATGCCTGGTTTGCCGTGTGCTTAAGCGCGTTAGCGCGATCACACTCCGCACCAAACCAAGGGCGAGCATGGCCAGACATTGTTACGTCAGAGAATGGAATGTAATACTCCATCCCCCGCCGCAAAACATCTGTCACAGCATCTGCGCACGACGATAGATCATCCGAAGAAAAGCAAGTAGGCTGCCAAGGATAACATGCGAAGAAAGATCGCATGCCATCCCAATCTGCTGACCTATATCGCCAAACCCGCCTGGTGCCTCTAGGGCAGGGATCGGGCGGAGAGTAGACTGATACAGATTTCACCAGACAGTGGTCGGAACTACCTAACCGACACTGAATAGCGGTTTGGATCTGTTGTCAGCAGAAGGTCCAAGCAGTTGGCCGTGTGCGAATCAACATCCGGCACCCTCGTAGCTCCCTGGACCAGCTGGGTGAGATTTAACGCTAGCGCAAGCTTTCGCGTCTCTCGACCAGCATGGTCTGTGCACCGGTATGGGAAAAGCCACTCCTGATGGTGGGCATTAAAATCCCCCAGTAACACCAGTTGTGCGGAAGGGTACCTCTGCTGAGCCGCATCCGCCGCCTCACTAAGGTACTGTGTGAGCAAAACACACTCTACCATCTAGATATCTATATATATATAATCAGTATATAGATATATAATCCATACTAATATTATAAATGCGAAAGTAACTCTGTCTGTCTGTCTGTCTGTCTGTCTGTCTGTTACGCTTTCACGCTTATACCACTGAACCAATTTTGATTAAATTTGGTACAAAGATAGAATAGAGCTTGAGAAAGGACATAGGCTATAAATTATCACGCTATTTGCTATGGGGGGTGAGCAATATTCCAAAATGTCGGTATTGAACGATTTGCCGTGACTTCGATCCCCAGTTATAGTAATATTTTTTGTGAGTATTTTGTCGTCTTTTTTGTATATAATATGCGATGGTACTTTGATTACAATAATAATAGGACTTTTAGCATATTTTTAACACATCTTAGACATTTTTACTCCATATTTTTGTAAAAAGTAATCAAACATGTAATAAAATCTAAGTGGAAAAACGAAAATAATATTTCTTTTTTTCATTTAGCTACAAATTTAATATCTGAGATGAAAATCATCACGCTATCATCGACAAAGGGTTAAGCAGACAATGATGACGTTTATATAAGAACACCTATTTTACAAAAAAGTCAACGAACACCGTAGTGCAGTCGTGTCTGGATTAGATCGGCACGTAAGGGGATAGTGGTTCAGAACTCAGTTTCTTTTTTGTGATTGTTTTGGTTTATTTTACTGTAAACAAGAAATTTTTACATATTTTTGCGTTCTTACTATTATTTTTATCGACAGTCTCATCTTCTACATCAGCACTTTCGAAGCAGTTTGGCAGATTATACTGACCTTCACTATACATGGCAGAAATCCAGCGGTTATGCATTCAAACGTCTACAAAGAGATCTAAAGAGATACAATAGAGCGGCTATCAGAAAAAATGTCTTAGAAAAACTGTCATCCTATGCCTCAGTGACGCCATCTGGCTTTGAATAGCAAACACACGAATTAAATTTGTCAAACTATTTATTTAACTATCGCTCGGTAGGTGGCCAGGGGCCTTACCATGATAATGTCAAAATGTCAGACGTACGAGCGAAAAAGAGTGATGGAGCTATACACCCTATATAGCTCCATCCCTTTAACAGTCCGGTTTAGGTCGTAAAATGGATCACGTTATGAGCTCGTGGTAGAGCCTCAGTGTGGGATAAAGGTAAGGTTAAGCTTTTCAGCAATAGATGGCGTTATCACGAAATCAGCAAATGTTTCTAGACCTATTTATAAAAATTATTGAATTCTAATTAATTACTTCGTAAATGCCAAAAATATTTAGGAAAATAAAACGCAGTTAGGTCCAGTCATTTTATCATAACAAGATTTGTAATAGCGTAAAGCGCGGTGGGCCTTGGGCGCGGTCGCCTCCTTCTGCGAAACAGTAATGCTAGCAAAGGAGGCGGCCGCACGCGCGAGACAATAACCCTCGCGACCCAGCCGATCCGAACCGAGGGGTTCCGATCCCGATTTCCGGCCACTGTGGACGGCGAGCAATGGGTAGCTCACCGTCCGACCGTCCGGTAACCGTCCGGACCGAGCCCAAGTCGTTGACGGCGCGTAGTGTTCCACGCGCGCCTCAAGGAGGTGTCAGCAACCGTAGGGGCCCAGCAAGGTCGAAGCCTATTGGGGCCATGGGTGATACGAAAGAGATTCCCGGGGCCCTGCAACAATGGCAAAGAAGGAACAGGAGTGGGTTTTATGTATGTTTCTTTCTGGTTTATGTTATGATAAAACAACGCTGTATGCTAAGACTGCATGTATACCCATGTTTTGACAAATAAAATTATCTTTATCTTTATCTTCATGATTTTAAAATTATTGGTTCATTAGATATACTAAAAGTATATTATACCGTAGAATTATCTTTTTTACAACACTAAATAAATGTTATTTAACGTAGGCTATCAAAAAAAAAGTGGATAAAGTAGTTTTCAGTTGCCAAAATGTATAAATAGTCTAAGTCAAGGAGTTGATACTGAGGTCGATACCCACAGTTTTTAGTGTGTGCACCTTTTGCTTTTAGGTAGGAAATCATCAAATACCTTCCCCCGCTCTGGGTAAAGCGAGAGGTAGTACCAGACTTTTACTGACTGAAACCCACCTGTGTTCCTTTAGTTGCCCTTAGCGTTCCAGGGCTATGGTAACTTGCACGCCACAATTGCGGCAGCAAATACCTTCTTTGAGGAAAGTCTAAAAAGGCTCTCTTTCCGCCTGACGCAGGTCTTCATCGAACGTAGATGTTTCGGAAGGACCCCCAAAAAACCAGCAAATATAGGTAAGTACTTAATCACAGAAAGATGCTTCTTGAGCAGTTCGTGAAGGTTACCAGTACTTCAAGTAGTCTCTCCCTCGGACTTGACCACACCCTACTGTTTGGAACAAGTACCTAATTTCAAAGATTCCAAAAATTGAAGATCATTAAGAATTTCATGAAAAACCCATGAAGACATATTTCACACAAGGCCCCGACGTGGTTTGCGTTCCTGAAGATAGTTTGATTACGTATGATGTATCCTACATTACTTGCAGCCTCAAGTCGACAACTGGACGTTACCTCCTTAAGAGTGGTCAGTGAGTGGTGATCAACACTGGGACAACATTCTGACGGATGCCAGAGTCAGTCACAGCCCCAATTGGTTGCGACATTTGTTCGCTGTCATTTTATAGTTTTGTGGAGTCACAAACACGGAGTAATGAGGGGGTATTAGGGTGTTTCGAGAGGTTTCTGTTTCAAATTCGACGTGATGTAAGTCAACATCAAACTGCAACAATTTTTTCACAAATTCTTTATAAGTACAGTTGTGTAGCAAGATGACATCGTAGGTTACTCTGTAGTATTTTAATAATCGCTAGCAGTAGTGGACTATCAGTGCACGTTATCCAGCTGAAGATGGGCTGAAGCCGATTATGCTCCTTCGAAATTCACCTCCGCCAAAGTTGCATAACGGACCCGGCTAAAAGTCTGCAGAGAAATATCAACGAGGCAAATTCTTATGGGAGGTAATTCTTTCGAAAAATCTCATAGCTCTAGCAGGCATTGGCCCTAGAGATCTTCGTCAGGCGAAAATAGAGGACGCTGTGGTGTCTTTAGAAAGACACCACAGCGAAGTCCTCTCTTTTCCTCAAAGAAGGAAGATTTGCTGCCGCGTGCAAGTTACCGTAGCTCTAGAACACTAAGGGCAATTAAAGGAACACAGGTCGGTTTCAGTCTGTAAAAGTCTGACACAAACTCTCGCTTTACCCAGAGCGGGGGAAGGTATTTGATGATTTTCTTCCTAAAAGTAAAACGTGCAGACACTAAAAACTGTGGGTATTGACCTCAGAACAAGATCAGTACAGACTCTTTATACATTTTGGCAACATTTTGAAAACTACTTTATCCACTTTTTTATAGCCTACGTTAAATAACATTTATTTAGTGTTGTTAAAAGAAAACAACGGTTTAATACACTTTTAGTCTATTATAATGAACCAATCATATTAAAATCATACAGCGTTGTTTCATCATAGAATAAACCAAAAACAAACTTAAACTATCACCTTTTCCTTTTAGGGGTAGGCAGAACCACAGTTTATCAACTACTTCGACCTCAACATGTCTGTTTCTGTTTATTGATGATGATAAGTAATTTATTTGATGTATATCATGAACGAGTATTCTATTACTGGTGAGCCAAATAAATAAAATAAATTATTTACCTGGACATAAGAAATACATTTTACATAATATATTTACTGAAATTAATTTCCGTTATTTGAATTAGATGTTTTTAGCACGAATCACAAGCACAGAATTATTAATTACGTTTGTGCATTTTTACTAACTTGACGCAGACAAAGTCGCGGGTAACAGCTAGTAGTATATATATATTATCTACTGGGGACCTACTAGTTTATGCCACCCAATTGTGGGGCGAGACCCTCGAGAAGAATGGGGAAGCGATTGCTGTTTCCTTAGACGTCTCCAAGGCCTTCGACATGGTATGGCACGCTAGTCTATTGAGTAAGCTTTCAGCGTACGGCATTTCCCTGAGTGAACATTCTCTCCGAGTTGTTATCGATGGATGCTAATCAGAGACCATGACGACTAATGCCGGAGTTCCTCAGGGGTCTGTTCTCTCTGCAACTCTCTTCCTGCTGCATATCAACGATCTGCTGATGCCCGGTATCAATGGGTATGCAGATGATAGCACAGTTGTAGAGAGATACCTGCCAGGTGCTCGAGCTAGTAAGGAGCTAATCCGGTCCGAAAGAGAGGCTATGGTAGAGCGTACGAATGTCTCACTTCAGGCAGTCTCCAAGTGGAGTGAAGCCAATCTGGTGGGATTCAACGCCGCCAAAACACAAGCGTATCTATTCACCGCTAAAAGGAGCCCGTTCACCTTGGCTCCTGTTTTTCAGAATGAAACCTCTACGGTCCGGACCAAGCGTTTTGCCTCGTCGTTTATACCGCGTACATCAAGGGACTGGAATAATTTGCCTGCTGCGGTTTTCCCGTCCGATTATAATTTGGGTCTCTTCAAGGCTAGAGTGAATAGGCTCTCAATAAATTAGTGCGCCTCACCATCAACGATTGCATTACCACTTACCATCAGGTGGGATCGCAGTCAAGCACTAGTTAATATCAATAAAAGAAATTAAAAAAAAAAAACTTTTACCTAGTAGGTACTAGGTAAACCCATTTTATTTTATTTTTTCTTTTACCTACTAGCAGGGACTTAAAAACACCTTCATAAAGGTTACAGAATTATAAGTGTTACATGTTGAATTGGTAACAGAATCAAATATGTAACACTTATAAATGTGTTTTCAATGTGTTAACCCAAAACACTTACAAAAGTGTAACCGTAACATATCTGTTACAGATATAAAAGTGTTAACAGTGTTAATAAGTGTAACAGGTAAAGGCAGCGTTGCCAAATTTACAATGTACTTTTTTATGGTTAATAAAGCATTAGCTCCTAAGATACAGGATCTTCCTAGTTTAGGAGTCAGGGTATTCAAATTAAATTGACTGTCGTATTTTTTGTACTTACATTTGATGTCAAATATGTACTTTATAATAAATAAATATTATTATTATTACATTTATTTATTTTTATATATAAATCATTTATAATTTTAAATATTTCTTTAGAAAAAACACATTAAAAAAAAAACATTTAAAAATATAAAAAATAGTAGCCGACCGGCATCGGGAACAGGGTCCAAGCTGCCGGCGGTCAGGGCTCCTGAGAGAGGAATCTCCTAACGATACACGCCGTGTCTAGGAGTACTGCTTTCTGGATCAGGGCCTTGATCCAGCCGCCTAACGAGAGCCACCTCAGATGTTGTTCGAGGCTCTTGGCTATTAAGCCATTGGCCGTTACGACTATCGGCACAATGATTGCTCTATCCACTTCCCACATGTCGACAACCTCGCGAGCTAAGTCAAGATACTTAGTTTGCTTATCTTTCTCAGCTTTCACGAGGTTCTCGTCATGAGGGACCGCTATATCAACAATCATTGTGCGACGCTCTAGTCAATCTATCACCACTATATCAGGTTTATTGGCAAGAATAGTCCTGTCAGTGATGATAGATCGATCCCAATGTAACGTGATATTGCCATTGTCGAGAACTGGGTCGGGCTCATACCTATAGTACGATACCTCTGATTCCACAAGATTGTATTTAAAAGCAAGTTGCTGGTGGATAATCCTGGCTACGAGGTTGTGTCTATGCAAATAGTCTCCGTTAGCTAGATGAGAACACCCAGAAATAATGTGTCAGATTGATTCCCCGGGTCGGTGGCATGCCCGACAGATGTCAACCGTACCGTCCTTCACAATGTATTTCCGGTAGTTGTTCGTCATCATAACTTCGTCCATAATCGCAAAGACAAAACCTTCAGTTTCCCAGAAGAGGTCACCGAAACGCAGCCAAGATACGGACGCTAATAGGTCTACATTGGGCCCATGTAAGGCCCGGTAAAAGCGTCCGTGAAGCTCCTTGCTCTGCCATACTTCCCTGCGGTCATTAGTATTCAGTACTATAGGTTTGCGCCAGTTCTCGTTAGCCAAGGAGAGCGGAGTGAGGCCCTTGTCCACCGCTACCACATCTCGGTGCATACCTACGTCGGTTTTTAGGAAGTATTCCCTGAGACTGCATACCTCGCGGTTGTGCAGGGTCTTAGCATTTAAGAAGCCACGACCCCCGCACTTCCGCGGGATATACAGTCTCATCACCGATGACCGTGGGTGATGCATCCGATTTGCGGTAAGTAGTGTGCGGACCCTCCTATCTAGGGCGTCAAGTTCTGTCTGAGTCCATTTGAGTATGCCGAAAGAATACATCAATACCGGCATGACCCAACCGTTGAAAGCGCTCACCTTGTTTCCGCCTGATAAAAGACAATTGAGTACTTTATTCAGGCGTCCAAAGAAGCGCTCTTCCAACGATTGTACTTGTAAGTTTCGGTTGAGCAGAGGGACCTAAGGTGTATGGAATCCGAAAGTTGAATTCCCACGGATTCCATAATCTCACCTCTCTTTACATGTATGACTGCACATCTGTCCACACCAAATTCCATCCTGATGGCACTACTGAAGGTTTCAGTTACCTTCAGTAGCTCCACAAGTTGCAAGTTGTTGGGGGCAAAGAGTTTCAGATCGTCCATGTAAAGCAGGTGAGATATGACCTGACCGCCTCTTTTCAACCGGTAACCTAAGCCAGAACCCTCCAGCAGTGTGCTGAGCGGGTTCAAGGCTAGGCAAAACCACAGTGGACTCAGACTGATACCCTGGAATATGCCACGCTCAATCCTTATCGGTTCGTTGTTCTCCCGAATCTGTCGACATCCCGGATAGTGAAGGACTGTTCTCCACTGCCCCATACATGACATCAGGAAGGTGCGCAGAGTTGCATCAACTTTATACAGTTCTAGCACCCTCATGAGCCATGTATAAGGAACAGAGTCATATGCCTTCTTATAATCTAGCCAACAGATTCTTCCGAGAACGTCGAACCTGTTGGCTAATGGCAATATCGATAAGGAGCAGCTCCTTAGTACCGCGGGACCCGTTCCTACATCCATTCTGAGAGACAGACATGATAGAATTTGTCTCAATATGACTATTGATTTTAGCTCTCAGAATGGATGTAAGAACTTTATAGACCGTCGGCAAACACGTGATCGGTCTATAATTTTTGGGTTCCGCAGTACTACCTGATTTATGGAGCAGGTGGGTTATTCCTGTCGTTAGAAACAGCGACCCTGACTCTAAGGCAGACTGGAACTGAGATGCCAAGCGAGCGTGCGACCCTTGGAACCATTTAACTCAGAAATCGTGCAGCCCGTCCGGCCCAGGAGATTTCCAGTTAGGCAATGGACGGACTGCACGGGCTACATCTTGGGGCTGATGGTAATTGCCCCCATTTCTGGTAAAAGATCGCATGCGTGCTCGATGTCTCGAATCCAATCACCCTCGGTGTGACTGACAGGCGCCGACCAAATGCTGCGCCAAAATGAACACATGGCGTCATCATCCGGCAGGCGCGTATCAGTCACACCTTGGTCCGGTCGCTCCCAATCCCTGTAAACCCACCTTTCGTTGTTTTGGAATGTACGATTCTGAGTGTACCGCTCTACTCGCCGCTTGTACCGACGAATACGGTTTGCCCATGCATAGATTTTCTGCTTCAGGAAGTCGATACGCTCTGTGACGCAGGGCAGATAACCTCGAGGACTAATATCAGTCCCCGAGAATGCCCGCCTCACAAAGCGCATCACCCTAGGGCGAGTGTTGCCTTCCCTGAAGCAGATAAGCTTACCGATGAGTGCTCTAGCCTCACCATTACGGTGCTCTATCCTGCACTGCCAAGCTGGCACAGCTGGTCGTGTAGCTCTGTCACAATTAGGAAATTTAATATGAGCTACACGACATGCCGCTACAGCCGCACAGTACAAGATTGAGTGGGTATCAGTGAGGTCTTAGCTGTTATCAAAGCAATTTGATAGCAATTTATTATTATTATTATTAGATAGCCGAAATCCAGTCGCAGTCTGTTGTATACGTGCAAATCAATCAACCCTTTCTTTTAAAAAAAACCTAGTTTGGATCAAGATGACAACCATCCTAAAATCAACTGATTACCACTTCAACAAGAAGTTGTGCGTCCTGATAGTCCCGATATCTTGATAGAGCCGGAAGTATATTCGGTGGATTATTCGCAATCAATTCTTTCTTATATGAAAAATAACCCGTATGGATAAGGACGAAGACTATCCTAAATCTATCTAGATTTCCTAAATCTAGATATTTACCACTTCAACAAGAAGTTGTGCGTCTAATTAATTAAAAATTATTATATTAATTATATATCTTTGGATTGATTTGGAATTATAAGTTGAAATAAACTTTATATTAAAGGTATGTTATTCTTTTTTCAAAATTAGGTATTTATTGATTTCTTTGTGTTTCGTATTTTCTGTAATATCGCAGTTCTTATAACCATGAAAGCTAATAAAAAAACATTTTTTTCATATTAAGAGTTCCAACATAGAATGTTATTTTGATCCTCTTAGTGTTTTTTTAGTGAAGTCGGTTTTTTTTTTTGTAAAAAGTTTTTTATTTCACATTTTTTAGTTGCGATTGCGATACACTTTTATAGGGTGTTTGGTGCATCGTGTGCCAAATTGAAATGGTCGACTGGAGGGGTCATCTGCTATCCTTTCAGACCCCTAAACACTTCTTATGCCCTGTGGATCTTTTTTCATCGACTCTTTATTGTTTTGTGAAAATAAGACCTAAATTTTTCATTCAAATACAAATTTTAAAAAATGTAGACTGAATTTTTATTTTATTTAGATGTGTATTGTATTAGAGTACTTTTAAATTTAAAATGAGTGACCTTAGCTATCTAGTTTGTCTCGTATCTCTCTTTTTGGGTTTTACTAGAAATAAAAAAAAAAAATGAAATTGCATCGAGTCTACGCCTCATATTTTTTTTTTAAATTGGTATTTGAATTAAAAATTTGGGTCTTATTTTCATAAAGCAATAAAAAGTCGATGAAAAAAAAACACAGCATGAGAAGTGTTTAAGGGTCTGAAAGGATAGCAGATTCCAGTCGACCATTTCAATTTGGCACACGATGCACCAAACACCCTCTATATAACTAGAGTGCCTATTTCTCATGACAATACCAATAAATGTAAGATATCTATGAACGGTATTGGTTTTATTACGAGGCATACTCAAGAGATGGTGACTTGAGATAAAAAATAATGGCGTGTGCGCGCGACCGGAAGTCGGAATCGGAACTAAAGTCTAAACAAAACAAATATAATTATGTTATGTTTAATGCGTTAGTGTATACGTACTGAAGATCGTCGTAGGCTTTAACAACGCAATTCTTACACTCTTACGGCCGCCACGCGTTGTTGCCGTACTGTGCAATTACTTACACCTAAAGCTATACCTACTAAAACCGATTATTTCAGTTACACATATTAACACTTATTAACACATATAAAAGGTTACAGTTTGATTCGGTAACATAATTGTATCTGTTACATTTAAAAGTGTTTTTCTGTTAAAACTGTTTTAAAAAACAGTGTTAAAAACACTTAATACGGTTACAGTTTGAGTCCCTGCCTACTAGGTACTAGGTAAAAGAAATAGTAAAATAAAATAGCTTTACATTAAAAAAAAATACGCGTACGCAAACCGATCCCCACTCTTTCGCCGAGCGCTCAAGATCCGTGCCGATACCTGTATTTATCACCGCACCCGAGCGCGCTCGGACGGAGCCGACCCTAGCGCGACCGTCGAGCGTAGGCATGAAAAGTGAAGTACATACATGAGATTGACTTTTGTACCTATCCATTTTGTGGTACCGATTTCTAAGATCGTATTAATTCCTCGCGCTCCGATTGTACATACGTCTTTAAAACTTGATTGACTGTACACACGGGTGTACGAAATTGATCGGCCGAAAATTTTGGTCTCTTATCTTCGTTTTTAACCGACTTCAAAAAAAGGAGGAGGTTATTCAATTCGGCTGTATTTTTTTTTTTTTTTATTATCATCATTATTTTTTTTTTTTTTATGTTTGTTACCACAGAACTCCGTCGTTTATGGACCGATTTGCAAATATTTTTTTTCCCTTCATAGGATATGCTTCCAGATTGGTCCCATTTTTTTCAAAATCCAGTTCTGATGATGGAATCCATGAGGAATCGATGGAACTCCTCAAAAATTATAGGCAATCCTATAGTAATTTTGGTATTTTCATCAAGAACTTAAGCATTTACAGTCAAAAAGTAACATTTGATGAAGTGGAACTGATGAAGAAGACCAGAAATGGTCAACGGAACTTCATACTCAAATATGTAGATATCACAATGAAGATAGTTAAGCGACTATGACAATACAAATAAATGAATGATTCTAAATAGTTACGTTGAAAATGGTATCATCGAAGTGATCTGATGATGATGATGGAGCCGGAAGGTAGGCACTGGAACTCCGTAATTAATCAATGTAACCTAGCCGTGTTTGGACTTATTAGAATTGTCATGAGATGCACTTTGGCTATAAGGTACTATCGAACTGATCTGATGATGGAGCCGGAAGGTAGGCACAGGAACTCCGTAAATAATCAATGTATCCTAGCCGTATTTGGGCTTATTATAATTGTCGTGCTCTTTGGCTATAAGGTACTATCGAACTGATCTGATGATGGAGCCAGAAGGAGGAAAGTAGACACAGGAACTTTATAATAAAACAATGTAACCTAGCAGTATTTGGGTTAATTGGAATTGTCATGAAAAATAGGCACTCTGTTTATAAGTGTATCGCAACTAAAAAGTGTGAAATAAAAACTTTTTCCATAAAAAAAAAATAACCGACTTCACTAAAAAAACAACACTAAAAGGATCAAAATAACTTTAATTTCGGAAGTCCGTGTTAAATAAGAAACAAACAATACCGAGAAACACCGACATCCGAAATTAAAGTTATTTTGATCCTTTTAGTGTTGTTTTTTTAGCAAAGTCGGTTATTTTTTTTTTGGAAAAAGTTTTTATTCATAAGGTCTACCCAAGAGATAAGATAAGTTCTACATAAGGTCTTGAGAGCAGTAGTGGCAATGGCACCGACTTACGAGTTGTAGGTCGTGGGTTCAAACCCAGCCAGGCGCATTACTTTGTGTAATTTGTTTCATCACTACTGCTCTCAAAACGGTGAAGGAAAACATCGTGCTGAGGAAACCGGCATGTCATAGAACCAAAAATTCGAAGACATGTGACATCCATCGACCCGCACTAGGCCCGCGTGGTGGATTATGGCTCATACTTTTTCCTAGAAAGGAGGCCTGAGTCCCAGCAGTGGGAACATTATAAGGTTGTTTATGCTGTTATGCTACCCAAAATGTTTTTTTTTTTTTACATAAACGTTGTCATTTTGGGGATTTTAGTAAAAAAATAGTAATACCTAATAATATGCGTATAATATATGGTACATTAAATATTACATTCTAATATTGTGCTGAAGACACTAAAGACTACAAAAGATGACGAGACAACCTGAAGCTCTTCACCACTTAATCACATCAAGACACAAAATTACTTTCATCTCTTTATCGCATCTAAAATGACAAGAAGTCAGTATCACTTGAGTAAATGAGAAACATTAAAGAGAATCTTCACATCAAGCTGTTTAAGCCATTAAGCCATGCCTGTCTGCCAGAATTCAGGCTGAGCTGTGTACTTGTGTAGCATGATTGACGCATACAGCAGACATTTGTGCCTCACTTTGAGTGGGTAGTTTGACTTTGAGAGAGCCATAAAGCTTTGTCGTAGGTATGTGAGCTATTTGGCCCGTATTGTTTGCAGTATAGGAGTCGTTGGCAATTGGGCTCGCTATTCAGTTGAGTATTGGTGAAGTAGCTCAAGAAAATTCAGTTAGATTCTTTCTTTTCTTTTAAAACAAATTAGTTTATTGGTTGCTTTTTGCTTCTTAATATATACTACATTAGTTTTAGTAAACCCGAAACACGTGTTTAGTATTATTATGTAAAGAATCTATGTACAAAATTTCATAACTGTATCATGAAAAATCACAAAGTTAGAAGCTTGTTATGTTAACTGATTGTCTGAGTACTCTCCCGTCAGTTAATTACCGGTTTTCAAGCTGGAAAATTTGCAAGTTTTTCAAATTGAAGCTGTTTGAGAATGAATTTTCCTACAACTTATGTATTTTAATCAAACTTGAATGAATTCCAACCACGCCCATTCCATCATCGGACTACTAGACGTATGGCGAGTGTTCACTGATCTTACATTGTTGACACCTCTACGGTCCAGACAGTCGTCAATAACGCGTACATCGAAGGACTGGAACAATTTGCCTGCTGCGGTCTTCCCGTTGGATTATAATTTAGGTGTCTTCAAGGATAGAGTGAATAGGCTCTTAATAAACTACTGTGCTTAGCCATCAACGATCACTGCTTAAAAAAAACGGCTATGTCCCACCTGTATATGTTTTGGGAACAAGTTCATTGTGTGCATATAGCTAAGGATTAGAATTCCAGACAGAATCTATATTTCCTGATAGCTTTTTTTTACCTGGGAAATCATCAAATCATTTCTCCGGCTCTAGGTGGAGCGGGAGGGAGTGTCAGACTTATATTGTCTAAAATCCAGTGTTCTTTCAGTTGTCCTTTTTTGCAAGGGCTGCAGTAACTCCTTCGAACAATCCACAACCCTTGCAGGCGTCGGCCCTAACTGCCCCATCAATGTATTTCCTGATAGCTACAACCTGGGAGTTTATAACTAGTTTACTTCTAGGCAAGCGTGTTCTTTCGACCACATCATCACTTACCATCACGTGAGATTGTGGTCAAACGCGAGCCTATCAATATTAATAAAAAAATAAAGCCTAATTCATCTTTGTACTCCTCAGTCTCACCTATGGCGTCACATACGAATTAAACTACGAAATCCTGCATCGCGCAATTAAAGTTCTCCGTGCGATTTGAATATATTATACGACAGCCCAAAATCATCTATCGAGCAGTTGCCCGAATCAGACATCACCCGTCTGGTCGGAGGATCCTCCCTTTTTAAAGGAGGTGTGCGGGACTTTACACTGTTCCGCGTACCTCTTAAAAATCTCTCATATCTGTACAGTCAATCAGAGACCCATTAAATGGCTGTTTAAATTCACACTAAAAAACGTAAACGTTTTCCATAGATATGTGTTTCAATGTCAGATTATCTCATCAAACTAACCACTAATTCCACGCATATATGATTGCTTAACGCCACGTTGATTCCCTACCCAAGTCATTACACACAAGTACCCAGTAAAATCTAACATACAGTATACTCAAGTACATAGTCCAATCCACTCGGAAACTAACATAAATCTAACTTAACCTGCGTTAACTTACGTCGGGCGTAAGTTTTGCCAACTTAATTCTAACTTTAACTTGAGTACGTACCTATAATGAAATTTTAGTGTGCCCGACCCCTGGTTCAGAATTCGTTCTTTTTGAGGGAATTGTGAATAAATGATGGTCATTGGATGTTTTTTTGAGAATATTAAATGGGAGAAATAGCTGTTGTTAGAAAAGGAGTAGTACGATGTGAGAAGCTCAGGCAGATATGTCCAAAAACTCTAGAATTTCAAAAAATTCGGAAAATCATACCAGCATTTTGGTTTGAGAACTTATATCGCATAGTTATATACATATATTAGATATCATTGCCTCGTTGAGCTCGTAGTCGCAAGCGCGACTGTTGAGCGTAGGTCTTTAGACCGATTCCCGGGCCGAGTAAAAAATCCTATTGGGTTGTTTTCACTTAAGAATTACTCTGTAACAGCCCTAAGTTTAGATGTTGCTGGTGTAACGCTCCCGTGCCTCGGAAGACATGTTAACCAACAGAGAATGTACCTGTATTTGCGACACATTTGTGCACTTTATCTCCTGCGTACTTTGCAAATCTCTAGTAAGTCCTACAAGACGGTCTGTCTAAACTGGTAAAGAATGCTTTGTTTTATTAAATACGCCCCTGTACCACTACTGTACGTACAGTTTCAATAAATAATGTAAATGTAAGCGATAAACTACTAACTTATAGAGCAGTGGTGAGTCTGTGGTAACGGCCCCGAATTGCGAGTTGTAGGTAGTGGGTAAAAAACTGCGCACACGTGTGCCACACACGCCGATCTGGGCGCGTCGGTCTCCATACATTTTATATGGAAACTAGACTTGTAGATCTACACTTGATCCACGCCACGCGATGCCACGCAACGCGCGGCTGCGTACATCATCGTAAATCAGGCGTGTTACACGTGTGTGTCGGTCTAGTGTAGTTGTCGCTTTACTTTATGTAATTTACCACTACTCTCAAAACTATGAAGCAAAATATCATGTAAAACCTAGAACTAAAAACCGGGCAAGTGCGAGTCGGACTCACGCACTGAGGGTTCCGTATAAACTTACCTATGAAAACAGTTTAATTCCGGAATTGAGTTACAAAGTATTTCCGAACGCAAAAAAAAGTTTGTAACGTAACGTAACCACAAATTTAGAGTTTTCAGATTTTATCCTATACTTGTGCTATGAGACCTTGCTTTATGCCAAATTTCAGGATTCTAAGTCAACGGGAAATATCCTATGAATTTTGATTGCCTTGAGAGTGTCTAAATACACGTTTTTTGCGACATAAACGGCCGTATCTTTTTTTCGTGAACTTAGAAGTTTGATTTTTTCACAGCTTCAAGGGACCGCAGACCTGAGTATATAGTTTTAATGTCAACTCGATACCTTCACGCATTTCCAAGATAAAGGGTCTTGACAGACAGATAGACGGACAACAAAGTGATCCTATAAGGGTTCCATTTTTCCTTTTGAGGTACGGAACCCTAAAAATTGGAAGACATGTAACATCCACCACACCGCACGCGGTCTGCATAGTAGATTACGGCCCACTCTGCCCTTTCTCTGTCCTAGAGAGGAGACCTGAGTCCCAGCTGTGGGAACATTATAAGGCAGAATATGCTAAGATAAGCTAGGCTATGCTAGCTATGTTTTTAACTAAAAGGTAAGGCCACCATAAAAACCATTGGCTCGTATACCATACGAAAAGTTCAGTGTAAAAAAAAAAAAACAAGCTGAATTTTTAAAGTATATTGTTGGGAGTGCCTTGCATGAGTTTGGAGGTACAAAGGATAAGTGATGTTGCTTTGTTAGTTACGCTACTGAACTTATCGATTAAATCGTTCGTTAACATTATTTTGCAACTGTGTGAAAACATAGTTAACAAAAAGTCAGCTTTGGGCTGCGGTATTGTTAAAAAGAGTTACTGTGACACCGGATAAGGCAACTAAAGAAAGACAGGTGGGTTTTACTCAGAAAAACCTGACACGCCCTTTTGCTCCACCTGGAGTGGGAGAAATCATTTGTTGACTTCCCGCTTCAAAACAAAAAAAAAATAAACTGGGCAAGTGCGAGTCGGGCTCACGCACTGAGGGTTCCGTACAAACTTCCAAGTGGCGCCACAACGACCGGTCTTGTGCGTCTCGCATCCATCAGATAGATTATGAGTAATGTATGTTTAAAATACCTAACAATACATCCATCCATCCATTGAACATGAGAAGATTAACTAGATAATTTAATGTAAAATTTAAATTATGGCACATCAACAGCTACAGACTTCTGACTTAGAATTTGGAATTTTTATTTTTATTTTTTTTATTCTTGATAGGTTCGCGCTTGACCGCTAACTCACCTGATGGAAAGCGACGATGCGGTCGACGATGGAGCGCGCTTACCCAGAAGTAACCTATTCACTCTTGACTTAAAGATTCCCGGGTTGTAGCCATCAGGAAAAACAGATTCCGGCAAGGAATTCCACTCCTTAGCTGTACGCACTATGAATGTGTTCCCAAAACGTTTTGTGCGTATAGGTGGGATGTCCACCATGTACCGGTGGAAAATGAAATTTAAGTAGGTAATACCTACATTTTCTACTAAACTATCGACATCGATTATAGTAATTTAAGCTGTATTGCTACCCTTCCCTATTAGAGTGTTAGTTCATCGTACTTAATTACATTAGTCCCTCCGGACTGTGCTGAAAAATATGCTCTGAATTTAAATAAAATTATTGCAATTTTATGGATAAGGGCTACAATTGTATCTTTTAGGCTATAAAGTAAAGCCTAATTAGACTTTTTTAAGTTTTTTACGACGTATTTTTTTATTTTTGTTGACTGATTTACCCAAGGGTTTATTTTAATATTCTCTCTTTATCAGCAGATATATCTTATTTTCGTTTGAAAAATGGTGACAACAGCTACATATATTTTTTTTCGAATAAAAATGTTATACAAAATATATTTTATTCACAAAAAAAAAAATGTTATTACGATTTAAAACCTTGAAAAGGTACTTTAAACCATAACAGCACGACTATATTTCAGAGCGCCTGCCAAAAACTTAACAGCAAAATTGCATTTTGAAGTCATTGCTCTGCGCCTTTACTTTACGAGTACCCAAAAACGGTAAAGTCCGAGTTTTATGTTCGTGACAGACCATCTAGAACATCAAATATGTCGTTTACGGTTAGACCCGTATATCTTAGAGTCATAAAACCTGCATACAATTTCCTTCAACCTAGTTAAGGCCGTAATCCTTTGAATTTGTGAAGCTATGCAGGTGAAAATGAATAGTTTAAATCGCTGCATAATTTATTTTCGGAAGATTGGAGTAATTTCTAATTAAATAAACAAGTAAAGAAAATCTTGCGAAAAAAGTTTACGCGCGTAGTGTTCCACGCGCACATCAAAGAGATATCAGTAAATTGTAAGAGCCCAGCGAGGCTGATGCCTGCTAGGGCCATAGGGAAATGTATGAAAGGGATACTCGTGGTCCTAGAGCACAAAAGGCAACTAATTATTATTCCACAATATTCCACAATAATAATAATATTCCACAACTATCACACAACGCCGTCTAGACCCAAACTAAGCAGAGCTTGTGTTATGGGTACTAGACAACTGATAAACATACTTATATATTTCTAAATACGTACATATTATAGATAAATTAAACCTAGACACAGAACAAATGATCGAGCTCATTACACAAACGTTATTCCTGTATAGGAATCGAACCCACGACCTCCGGAATAGCAGTCAGGGTCACTATAACCACTAGCTAGACCAACAGGCCAGTCAAATTGAAGGAACATTGGTGTAGTTTTACTCAGTAAAAGTCTGATACAGCCTATCGCTCCACCATAGAGTGAGAGAAGCCATTAGATGATTTCTCACCTCAAAAAACCCGATCCCGCTTCTTAGATTAATATTTTTTTACATTCTTATCTATCTTCCAAAGAGCCATGGAAGACTGGCTTATCTATTTACGAGTAGAATGTCTGTAACACCTACGACCAATTTATTAAGAACTTCTTATCGTTTTAATTTTATACCTTAATGCCCAGATCATAAGGCCATTCAGAACTTTATTGAAAGATGGAATAATATGGTTTAAATGGGCTGATTCAAAAGTCCTGTGGTCATTTGAACTGTTTTATTTCTTTTTAATGCTTATTGTGGATGTTTTTCTATGTCCTAGTTAAGTCTACTAATATCTTTGAGAGTTTAATTTTTTAATTGATATAGACTAGGGATGTTCTGAGTTATTTTATTATATTTGATGCCTGGGCCCAGCTTCGGCCAATCGACATACTTAGCCATTGTGTAAACGGGGAAACTCCGTTTAAACAATGGCGATTGGCCGAGGCTGGGCCCACATGTAAACGGGGCATGAAATTTGTACTTGAATATACATATTATTTAAGTGTACATTGATTCAAGATTCATTTATTCATTGTAAAACATAGGTACAATATAAGTTCTTATTTAATACATTGAGGGCGCTATGTTTTGCCTCTAGGGCGTACAAAGTAGAAATACATGCAATATAATTAAAACAAGAAATTAATATAGAGATAAGAACCACAAACAAAGAATTAAATAATTTAGATCATTTATCGCATTAAGAATTTGCAATCACACTGAACATTGTCCATTAGATAAATTATGTGTAGTAAGACAAAATAAAATAATGGAAATAAAAATGTCCGCAGTTATTGTATTAAACTGAAAAATTGTCAGCACTTAAGAATAGATATTGAAGAATTTGAATGAAATGAAATTAAATGTCAATATAGAAAATCAATAATTGTTACATAAGAAATGCCAAAAGTTTTATAACAACGTGTCAACTAAATATTCGGTGATTGAGTAATAGCATTTTTCTATAAAAACTTCTTCAATTTTCTTTTAGTTGTGAAAATGTTCATTTTTAATGCTATCAGGAATTTTATTGTGTATACCGGACCCATGCCTAAAATACTCCTCCTTGCTAGTGCTGCTTTATATAAATTACTAGTACACAACATGGTTTTGTATTGGGATTTAAGTTCAGTGGTTCGTTTTCTAGTATCGACTACGGCAGGAAACAAGTTCAGGTTACATTTGAGAAACAATGCTACTTCAAGAATATAAAGGCATGGGAAAGTCAAGATTTTTAATGATTTGAGGATATCGCAGGAGAACCAAGGTTACCGACATAGCACAAAAATTCGCCAAACTTAGTGGCAATGGGCAGGGCACATTGATCGCAGAACGGATGGCCGTTGGGGCCGAAAGGTTCTGAAATGGCGACCACATACCGGAAGACGTAGCGTTGGAAGGCCTCCTACAAGGTGGACCGATGAACTGGTAATCATCACCATTATCATCATTTCAGCCGAAAGACGTCCACTGTTGGACATAGGTTTCCGCCAAATGTCGCCATAATGACTGGTCCTGTGCGTCTTGCATCCATCGGATTCCCGCGACCCTCACCAGGTCATCGGTCCACCTTGTGGGTAACTGAACTGGTAAGGGTTGCGGGAATCCGATGGATACGAGACGCACAGGATCGTTCATTGTGGCGACACTTGGGGACCCCTATGTCCAACAGTGGACGTCTTTCGGCTGAAATGATGATGATGATGATGATGAAGACAGGCTCACAGCTGTTAGTAGTTTTTAGAGCTACCATACATACATCTTATACATCTTTTTTGAGTTTTAAATATAGTTTCAGCACAGTTTCCCCAAAATATTATGCCAAATCTCAATACTGAGGAAACTATGCCATGGTATGCTATGAGTACCGTTTGTAAATTAACTTTCTTTGCCAGTAAGCAAGAACAAATGGAATTCCGTAATAATATAATATTAAACTTAGTCAAATATATACATTTATATTTTTTTTTACTTGGGAAAATCATTCAATGACATCTCGTGCTCTTGGGCGGAGCGCAAGGGTGTGTCAGACTTTTACTAACTAGAAACCCACTCCTGTTCCTTCTTTGCCTTCGTCTCAGGGCCCCGGGTTTCACTTTCGCACTACCCGTGGCCCCAGTAAACTTCGACCCTGCCGGGCCTCTACGGTTTGCTGACATCTCCTTGAGGCGCGCGTAGAACAATACGCACCATCGACGACTCGGGCACGGATCGGACGGTTACCGGACGTTCGGACGGTGAGCTACCTATTGCTCGTCGTCCGCAAGCCACCACCTATGGTGGCCGGAAATCGGGATCGGGATCCCTTCGGCTGGGGCGTGAGGGCTGCTCACTCGCGCGTGCATGTGCAGCCTCCTCCTTTGCTAGCATCACATCACCTTCTTTGCGACCGTCTGCAAATCTAGTCAAATATGAGTTTAGTTTTTCATAAATCACCTTTTCTATCACCTTCGAGAAAACTGGAATCAAGGCAATGAGCCTGTAATTTTGCATTTGTTCTGTACAATCCTTTTTTGGAGTGGCTTTATGATGGTGGTTTTGATACCAGTGCTAAGCATAATAATATAGCATAATCAGTCTTTTAATGTTCCCACTGCTGGGACTCAGGCCTCCTCTCTAGGAGAGGGAATAGGCCATAATCCACCACGCGGGCCTAGTGCGGGTTGTTGAATGTCACATGTCTTCGAACTTTTGGTTCTAGGACATGCCGGTTTCCTCACGATGTTTTCCAGTGCTAAGACATAAGTTAATAATGTGGCAGAGTGGGGTTGCTATGATACTGCATACCGATTGTATTACGTTGGTACTAATTTCATCATATCCTGTCCCCCTAGCCAAGTTACAATCGTATCGTTAGCGCCGAACGCCTGGATTAGGCCACGCCTCCGATTCCTTTGTTCATGATGTCATCTCAACGCTCAGTCACGTGGTCAGAACAAAGGAATCGGAGGCGTGGTATACTTGAGGCGTTCGGCGCGAATGATACGATTGTAACTTGGCTAGGGGGGCTGTGCTGTTTGTGTGGCGAAGGGATTTTATTATTCGCATTATGTCATGTGATACAACTGGTGACAAGAACTGGGAATTGTTGCTTTGAGTTTAATGGTTTTATTTTATGTAATGTTGAAGTTGATCTACTGAAAATTTGGTCAATAAAGAAATCGCATTATTAGCAATGGCGTTGATCTTCTAATTAATTTGCTATTATTTTATTCCCGGTATACTTATTACCAACATAATACTTAATTTATAAGCAGGGTTGGTGACATAGCACGAAGAATCGCCAAACTTAAGTGGCAATGGGCAGGGCACATTGCTCGCAGAACAGATGGCCGTTGGGGCCGAAAGGTTCTGGGGTGGCGACCGCGTACCGGAAGACACAGCGTTGTAAGGTCTCCTACAAGGTGGACCGATGACCTGGTAAAGGTCGTGGGAATAATATAAATATGTTTGTGTAAATGTATTTGTTTCTGTATGTGTGATTTGTTTCTATGTTTGTGATTTGTTTCTGTATGTGCAATGTTTTATGGACTCTGATTGTCCGAAATAAAAATTTAATATTATATTATGAACTAGCTTCTGCCAGCGGCTTTGCCCGCGTGAAAATAGGTTTTTCTATACAAACTTTGGACGCCCGTTTCATTCCCTTAGGGAGTGAATTTTGGAAAATCCTCTCTTAGTGCTTGCCTACGTCATAAAAGGAAACCTTGTGCAGAATTTCATGTTCCTATTCCCAGTAGTTTCGACTTGATATGTCAGTCAGTCAGTTTCTCCATTTATATATATAGATAACCAGTTATATTTTTTAAGAAAGGGATTGTCATTACATATTTTTATATGCTAATCTAAATTATTTTTAGCTCTATTAAAAAAATATAAAAAGAAATTAAAATGTCTTCATCAATAACGAAGTTAAAAGCTTCAAAGTTGCTAATAAGAAAGAAAAGTCCGACATGGACTTTGACGTCAAAGTCCATTGCACACTTACAGCCGCCATAGAACACGGCATCTTGCAAAAAAGCGACACTTGACAATGGACAACCACAGACTAAGCTGTAAGATCAGACTGTGTTTTGTGTAGACAACCACAGACTATGTAGACATCAGTCAACTATGTTTATATATATATTATTGTGTGTCTATAGTGCAGCACAGTTATGCTCGGTTTGCACATGGCCCGACAGTTTGCTATATTTTATTGTGCGTCTATTTGGACAGAATAAACATGTTTTCGTTCTTCTTTCTATCTTTGATTCTTACTTGTGCACTATAATATCGCCTGTGTATCTATTTGATAAATCTCTGTAGAAATTGGTCGCTATAGAAAAAGGCGTCTTGGCGAGAGAGACATTTAGATATATTTGTTTTAAATTGTTATATCTCTTTTGTTTTTCTAATGATATCATTTCCACAGTTAGTATTATATTTCCATGGGTAGTTCGAAAGGGAACCCCTGGGTCCTGGAACGCAAGGCAAAGAAGGAACATAGGTGTGGTGTTAATCAGTAAAAGTCTGACACGCCTAGAGCAGTCAAGTTATTGAATGATTTCCCACCTCCAATTTCCCACCTTTGCTTTGACACCTATGATAATGGGTATCTTAGGTGCTAAAGCAAACACAAGATCCAAGATGCAATTCAAACATCTCTAAGCATTTAAATTGCAGAATTCAGGTCGGCAATGAACGTGCAACCCCAGAGTGTGGTCATTTCGCACTTCGCCATTTAAGTGCTATTAAAACTAAGTGTTCTGTGAAAGGTCAGAATGCTTGTAAAGCGATGAGTTCAACATAACGACTGGGCATTAGTAATGAGTGGTTAGCCGATAGCTTTGTAAACACCTATTTTCTTAGAGACCGTGTTTAAATAGTCAGTTGAAACCTAGATATACTGACATTTTATCAGTAAACTCAAAACTTAAAGCTAATATTTCTGTTAAGCCGTGAAACTTTAACAAACCATGTCTCCGTCAAAATCAAAACAAAAAAAAAAAAACAATGGACAGGATGAAGTCAATCTCGATTTTAGTTGCACCGTCAGGGCTTTGCCAGGACCACTTCCTATGCTCACGCTTTCTGATGAAGGAGTTCATCACGTAGAGGCCCTCTTTCTTTAATTCTTTATTGTACACAAAAACATAACATAATATATTGACATACAGACAGTTGATGTACAAAGGCGAGCTTAACTCAGCAATGAGTTTTCTCCCAGCAAACCTTTGAATTATAGAGAGAGAACATATTCGAGGGTAGGATCCAGTGCACAATATAAACCTACATACTAAGTCTAATATATAATTATATTATACATACTAATACTATTATTATGTCAATAATGAAAGGAAGTGCTCTTTAAGTTTCCTTTGGTAGACATCTAGAGAAGGGCTATCGCGAAGAGAGTGTGGCAGAGAGTTCCAGAGACGTACTGCAGTTACAGAAAAGTGAGTCTTATAACCATGCATAGCTCTGGATCCTCATACATGCTCTCTACTTCGTCGTCGGGGTGTGTCGAGGTCGGGGCATAAATAAAACTGTATGACCTTTAGCGAATATCTTGATGATATTCTGAGTGTAAGGTACGCCACCCTGGTCGACACACTCTCGATCTTCACCAGATTGTTCAAGAGGGAGTTGTGGACGAAAAACCCGACACCACCCTGGGACTGCTGGTCACCCTCCCGAAAATAAAGTAGGTTACCGGATTTGAGAATTACCATGTCCTCCCCTGTCTTCGGACTTCAGATAATCTTACAATACTCCATCGTAACCCGCTCAAATCCTCCTCAAGTCCGGTGATCTTCTCGTCAGTCGTCAGTGTACGCGTGTTGTATGTTGCCAGGTCGAGTCGTTTTTCTTTTATGGGGTAGCCGGTGATTCTTAGCACCCCTTGCTTTGCCATTACCGTGACCGCTACTGGAGTCAAGGGTAGGCGGGCTGCCGGGCACTAGGGGCCATCTTTTTGTTGTGCTGTCCATATTTTGGGGGGGGTTTGCCATAATTGCCATGCTTGGCAAGCGGGTTGGCGATCGCAGTGTGGTTGTTGAAATCCACAGAAAATGCTGCTGCCCATTTTCTGGTATGTTCCTTAGTCGCTTCTTACGATACCCACGGGAAGAGATGGGATGGTGCCATTCTTTACGTCCGAACATCATACGAAACTCAAACAACATAAGATCAGCGGGGTTTTATTCGGGTGCAGGCAACAGTACGAGTAGGTGTGCATTTAATTCCGGCTAGATTTTCAAGGGACTATAAGCCTTAAGATTTTCGATTGTTGTACGACCCAGCTCCCGAGTTCTCGGCTCTAAATGTGTTAGTGAATCAGTTTCTCTGTTCTCAATCATAACCTTTATTTCAAGTAGAAGTCCCGATCATTATCCAGCCTCATAATCTCCGAAGACAGAAAATTACACGATACAAATAAGCGATACCAACGTATGTACACCCAACAACTTTATCCCACATAACACTGTTTTAAAATCAAATTATTTCCAACCCACCGTACAAAGCAGTAAATGAAGTGTCACTCATTTGCACCAACTTTAATGATATAATCGCTTTTCGTACGTAATTTTAATTTGGCGAAATTCGCGAGCGGAATTCAACGAACCACGGATGGAAGTCTCCTTAGGGTTGGCTGGTTTTGTTGAATATAGATTTTTGTAATGGATTTTAGTATGAGAGAGTTGTCTTTTTGTTTTAGAATCATTTGAAGAGTGGGTAGTTGATTAGTGTCACTAGATTAGGTACTTTTGGAGTTGTAAGGTTAAATATATTGACCAAGGACCAGTGACTTGATCCGTAGATATCTTAATGTCTAAATATTGTCTACTTTATTTGAGCATTGATTCAGCTACTATACTATTCTATAGGTACTATAATTTATTGAACAACACGTTTTGTCGAAATTGTAACGGTTTATCTATTTTATTTATTTATTTTATTTCTCATAAGGCTAACGGACGAATAAAAAAATGACATAAATAGTGTAACATCAACAAATTGCTAATTACAAACCTCCAAACATAGATGAAAGAATACTTATTAATAAAAAGAAAGTGCACACAAGTCAATTAATTAGTAACGATAGAAGTTAGTTATTATTGAAAAAATTCTATGCCATTTGCCGTCGTAAGGTCGCCACACTTTTATCATTATTTTTTACTACTGATTGACTACGGATCAAAAAAGTCGCTCTTAATAATATTTTGGCTACAATGGCGGTCTTATTGCTGACAGCGATATCTTCAAGACAACCTTTACTACTTACTAGTAATTTTGTACCCATCTTTATTTCCATGCAAGATGGGTACGGTAAGCCTTTAGTGTGGAACGCTACTTCTATCAACACTCTTGCACCATCTCATCTTCTTAGCTCGTCATGCTGTGCTGGTGCTGCCGCTATTGCAGCGGAAAACCTCAAGCGGAAATTATATTTTTCAGCCATTTGGGGTTTAAACTCTTGGATTTTGGGACCATGTACACACAAATTGTTTAAAGATCTATCGTAACGTCTAGTTGATAATACTTCGCGTGACTTAAAATCTGGCTTTTACCTTGATCAGAGGTAATCCTCTGTTCAAGGTAAAAGTAATTAGGTATACAGGCCTACCTAATGCCTTGCGACATTGCCATGCTATAAGGCATCCATATAGCGTAGCAATGTCGCTAGTCTTTTGGGCAATTTATTAGACAACAGCTATTCATTTTATTTTATTTTTAGTTGAAAAATCAGTCAATGAAAAAACAAAAAAACTTCTCTCGCTCTAAGGTCGAGCGAGAGGACGTGTTAGACTTTTAATGGCTAAACCCCACTCTTATGTACCCCATTCGGAAGCGGGGTTGGCTTTGGCCCCGCTGGGCCCCTACGGTTTTGCTGACTAGACGACAGCTGTATAGTGCATTTTTATTAAAAACACAACGGCAAATATCGTTCCAACAGCCACACGTTGTACCAAACGTCACTCCATCTTCAAAATTTTACCCAACTCTCACTATCACCAGCCCTAGTCTCGCAAAATTAATTAATTATTGAATTATGAAAACAAATGAATTAATGAATACCGACGTATCCACGCCGTGACTCGTGGGTAATCTTTATCATAGCGGTTGTGTATAATGTAGATAGTGGAGGGTGAATTTAATGGAAAATCTAGTTAGTCTAAAGACTTAAGTTTATTGTTTATCCTCTCGTATGTGGCGGCCGTTTTTATGCGAATAGTCGGTTTGTAAAAAACTTAAGAACCAGTAGAGCTATTTGTGGAGGAATTCGTATATTTTTTATTTTTGATTATCCTGTGAGATAGTCGTCTCGAAGGGTGGAAAATCATCAAATACAAACTCCTGCCGCTGTAAGTGGAGCGGGAAAGAGTGTCGAACTTTTATAACTCAAACACACATGTGTACTTCTTTGCCCTTTGCGTTCCAACGCCGCGGTAACCCTTTCGAACCATTCTGTAGCCCTGGCAAGCATACCTGTGTACTTCTTTGCCCTTTGCGTTCCAGCGCCGCGGTAACCCTTTCAAACCATTCTGTAGCCCTGGCAAACACACCTGTGTACTTCTTTGCCCTTTGAGTTCCAGCGCCGCGGTAACCTTTTCGACCCATTCTGTAGCCTTGGCAAGCACAAAAGTGTACTTCTTTGCCCTTTGCGTTCCAGCGCCGCGGTAACCCTTTCAAACCATTCTGTAGCCCTGGCAAACACACCTGTGTACTTCTTTGCCCTTTGAGTTCCAGCGCCGCGGTAACCTTTTCGACCCATTCTGTAGCCTTGGCAAGCACACCTGTGTACTTCTTTGCCCTTTGCGTTTCAGCGCCGCGGTAACCCTTCAGAACCATTCTGTAGCCCTGGCATCGAGCGGGCCCCATAACATAGAGAAGTCACTATCATCTTCCTAGCCTTTTCTCTACTAGCTTGGGATCTGCCTCCAGTCTACCGGATCTCCACATCCTAGTTACTGGGTAACATAATACTCCTCGGATAGACTTTTTGGCGTCTGACTATTTGTTGAGACTTCAAGATCCGTCTATTGAGCTGCTAGTATCTGCACGCATCGTCTGATGACTGCAGAATCATCTCACGCCTCTTCTTCATGAGTTCGAGAGTTGGACCAAAGAACTTTTTGTTCTTATTTGTACTGTGAGTCTTGAAAAACAATAAACAAGGACAATTCCTACGAAACCATCGTTATTTTCGTCTACGGAGCTTCCTAGGCACTTGAAACGATTGTGGAGATCGAGCTGAAAGCACTTGCCCGGTTGCGAACCCGTAACTTCATGCATGAAAGGCGGGTGCTTTAATCACTGCAACTGGGCCATCATGACACCATCCTGTCACATGGAGAAGTATTGTAATCCAATTTTCGGAAACTGTAACCACTTGAATTCTGGTCTGAAAATATTGTTTTGACCTCATTCATTTCCAAGGAAAAAATACGCGCTTATGACTGAGCAAATCGATGGCTCCTACGCATAAAGTCGTAACATATTTTTGGAGTAAAATTATTATAAACAAATAAAATAAATATTACTATTTCTTATTACATCCAGCATCTGGTACTGTGAATTTAAATTGATTATTGATTATTCACAAACCCAGCCAGGCGCATTACTTTGTGTTATTTATTTCATCACCACTGCTCTCAATACGGTGAAGGAAAACATCGTGAGCAAACCGGCATGTCGTAGAACCAAAAATTCGAAGACATGTGACATCCACCAACCCGCACTGGGCCCGCGTGGTGTATTAGGGCCCATCCCCTCTCCTAGACAGGAGGCTTGAGTCCCAGCAGTGGGAACATTAAAAGGCTGATTATACATTGATTACACAATGCAAAAATATCGAAAAGCGTTTCAAAAATTATCAATTAAAAAACTCTCATGAACAAAATGCACTTTTTGCCTTACGACCTTTAGCTTCTTAAGCATCAAAATATAAAGAAAAAACTTCAATTCAACAATTTACACATCGTTTCTTTCTGAGAGGTTCCTCCAATAGCATATTCAGAGAGTAATTCTACTAAATACTTGTCTAATTATGCTTTGTTGCAATTACTTTTCTCACAGGTTACATCATTTAATTGTTTTATTAGTTCTCATAACAGCTTACATTATAAGCAAATACTATGTAAATTGGGTAGGTGCTTAGTTCAAGCAAATTATGTAATACAATATCGACATTGTTGATCTAACTTTATGCTCAGTTGTAGACTTTGGCACCTACGGTTTGTGTAGGTACTCGTATCTATCAAAATTAAAAAAACGTGTTGTCAATTTTATTTTTGGAGGTGGAAAATCCTCCAATGATTTCTTCCGTTCTGAGGTAAAGCGAGAGGACGTGTCAGACTTTTACTGACTATAACCACATCTGTGCTCCTTCATCATCATCATCATCTTCTTGCCCTTGACCCGTGTTATTTGGGGTCGGCGCAATACGTTTTTTTCTTCCATTCTACCCTGTCACTTGTCATGCTATCACTAACTTCCTTCTCTTTCATATCACTCTTCACACAATCCATTCATCTTTTCTTTGGCCTCCCTCTCCCTCTCCATCCATCTACACATTTATACATCTGTGCTCCTTCAGTTGCCATTTACTTTCTAGGACCACGAGTTTCCTTTTTAGACAATCCCCGCGGCGCTGCTGGGCCCCCTACGTTTTGCTGACATCTTTATGTGGAGCTCGTGGAACATTACGCGCTATCAACGACTTGGGATCGGTCCGGATGGTTACCGGAAATTAGTCACCGTAGCACTCGGCTCCATAACATAAACTCCGCCTCGGTCGCAATGACCAACTGTCTCCATTTGTACCAAAATATACTATTGTCATACCAAAACCGCCCCTAACCACTACCTTAAGAAAGACAAGAGCACCTACCTTGCCATGTGATTGTTACCCACAATACCTCCCCTACAACAGCCTCATTCAAAATACATGACCCTCGCTTTCAGAATGTCTAATTCAATTGGTATCGATTAGGACACCCTTGTAAGCAATCGGACGGGCTAAAACTGTTTCAGGAAGCAGGAAGGTCCTTGAAACTATGCCATGTTAAATGGATTAACTTAAGTTATAGGAATAAATAAGTTGGAGCTTGATAGGGATAAACATTAGACGGAATTGGTTTAATAATTAATTTACTTTTTTTTTCTTTGGGAGAATCATCTTATGACATCCCCCGCTCTTAGGCGGAGATAGTGTCAGACTTTTACTGACTTAAAACCCACTCCTGTTCCTTCGTTGCCTTTCGTACCAGGGCCGAGTCTTCCTTTCAGAATCAGACCCTTGGCCCCTGTAGGCTTCGACCCTGCTGGGCCCCTACATTTGCTGACATCTCCTTGAGGCGCGCGTGAAACTGTGCGCACCGTCGACGACTTGGGTTCGGTCCGGACGATTACCGGAAGGTCGGATGGCGAGCTACCCATTGCTTGCCGTCCGCAAGCCCGCGCCTACGGTAGCCGAAAATCGGGATTGGAATCCCGGCGGCAGTTGGGGCGTGAGGACCCTTGCGTCACGCGATCGGCCGCCTCGTTTGCTAGCATTACTGCTTCGCAGAAGGAGGCGACCGCCTGCCACTCCTCCTCGCTCCGGACCATGGCCTGTACCAAGGCATGTACTATATACTTGTATACTTGGAGACAAAAATAACAACAGATACAAGAGCACAATGATGCTGCTTATTTCAAATGAAATTTCTTCCAGTAGACCAGCGACAGGAGAGTTGGGTGAGAAATGTAGACACTGTGTGTATTTATACACGGTTGGGAAACGTAAAATAGACTATAATAACTTAACTAAATCATACGTAATATTATATTAAGTAACAGTAATAAATGTACCTACATAAAAATCATCATCATTTCAGTCGAAATACGTTCACTGTTAGATATAGACTTTCCCCAAGTGTCGCCACAAAAACCAGTCCAGTGCGTCTCGCATCCATTGGATTCCCACTATCCTCACCAAGTAATCAGTCTAGGTTATGGAAGGCTCTTCAATACTGCGTCTTGCGGTACGCGGTCGCCACTCCAGAACCTTTCGGGCTCATTGACCGTCTGTTCTGCGAGCAATGTGCCCTGCCCACTACCACTTGAGTTTGGCGATTCTATGGGTCATGCCGGTAACCTTGAATGAATGAATGAAAGATTATTTGCTAGAATACACGTACCACCAAAATGGTAACAATTTCAGATGGTTTCACTGCATTCGACTTTTAAGTCGTGCAAATATTATGTTAGGTACATGCATGGTCGGTACAGTTTAGCATACATCAAAATAATGTCAGTATTTATCACAATTTATTAAAATGTCAGCAAAATAAGATGTCAAAATATTAAAATTAATAGTTGGATATAAAATAAAATAAAATAAAATAAAATTTAGTGTCATACAGGTTTGAATTTCAAAAAAGTCGTCAATTGAATAAAAACATCTGTCACTCCAATATTATAAAATGTTCTGTTAAAGTGGTCATTGAGTTTTCTCATCTTTGCGGGTAGTTTGTTGTAAATTTTAACCGCTATGGTGTTAATCTACTACGAGGCACTACTAGTGACTTTTGAACTAATTTCCTTTTAAATGGAGCTTTATCATCTATCTATACCTTGGTTCTCCTGCGGATAGATGAAGCTATATCAATATTGATTCCGTGCGGGAAACGGGTTCAAACTCTATCCTAAACACACCCACATAGATTACGGTATAGGATAGGGCCCCGTGGTTGAGTAATTGGTTGGAACAAATTTTTGTATGGTCTACAGATAGTTGCAGTTCCGGGTCTGGTGTCTTCATTTATTTATTTAATTTATTTAATCTTCATGCAACATAAAGTACAAAGGCGGACTTAATGCCTGAGGCATTCTCTATCAGTCAACCTAGGGTGGTGAAGAGACAATATGGTAGGTGCATAAAAAGAAAATTTTATAGGAAAAACAAGAATAAAAAAAAAATTACCAATAAATTAAAATACACATACATATATATTTAATATAATATAAATACATATATTTATATATATATATATAATATAAAATAACGAAAGAAGTTTTGAGACGATTCTGCTATTGGTGAAGCAAATGATTCCGCAATTTCCGCTTAAATGCATATCGACTTTCGGCCGTCCTGATATCGAGAGGAAGCGCATTCCACAGAAGGATGGACTGTATATAAAAGGAAGAATTGACAAAATCAGAAGTATGAGAAGGACAGAGCAGTAGGAGATTATTAGAAGAACGCAAATTCCTTGCGTGTGAAGAACATAGGTATTGTAAATGACTAATGAGATAGGATGGAGGCGTAGGAGAGTTGAGTAGAGAGAAAAGTGTGTCTTGTATAATGTGAGTTTAAGAGGCTCCTTTTCCACTCGCCTAACGTCAACATAGAGCATGGTTTCAAAGCTTGGTACTTCACCTAATTTAATCCAACGCGATGCTTGACGAAAAGGCAACGCGAAAAAGAGAGATAACGCCTGAAAACTCTGTTAACCAAACTTGTTCCAGAAAATATGTTTTTTTTTAAACCCTTAAAACTTTTTGAAAAAAATTGTCGTCATTTAGAATCTTGATTAAATTTGCAAGGCTTCTATTGTTATACTTTTTTGATTTTTTTTGAGTAAATTATGAAGTGTCAAACTTCATGCAAAATAGCAGATTTTCAGAAGACTTTGCTGGATTAGTTTTACACAAATTTATAAATTGATTTCAGTAGAAGCATAAATAATATCCACAAGATACTGTGTTTCCAAAATATCTAATGAAAAATTTGTAATAACGTCATAATCGCGTAAGAGCGGTTGTATGAAAAACAGTGAAAATGTATGTCGAGTTGCATGCCCCTATATGTTTGTGAACGTAATTCCCACGACAAAAGAGTAATTCCTAGTGTGGGGCAACATTTATTTTATTAACAGAAAAAAAAGATAAGGTACCACTTTTTATGAGGTGGGAATCATCAAATAACTTCTTCCGCCCTGGGTAAAGCGAGAGAGAGTGTCAAAACCACATCTGTGTTCCTTTAGTTGCCTTTTGTATTTTAGGGCCATGGTAACTCTTTCGAATAATCCTATGTCTAAAAGTACTTCTCTACTACTATACTCCCGATGGCCAATGCTGACATCTCCTTGAGGCGCCCGTTCCCGATGACCCGTGTATATAATTATATTATTTATCCGTCTAACATGTTTTATTTGAACATAATATCAGCTAGAAACAATCAAAAAATAGTGTTCGGGTAGACCTTTTATCGTCCAAAATAGGTGTTGAAGTATCCAACTCAAATATGATCCAATTTTCACATCAGCAGCACTCAAATACATAGTAATTGGAAATACCTAATTTATTCTGCGTTTCAAACCATAACAGGAACGGTTCGCTAGTCAAAGCGAAATTGGGCTGGCATAACACCCGTTCCTGCCTAACGCTATTTGTAAACTAGTTTAACTAAAGGGCTAGTGTGTTTATTATTGCGCTGTTTTTGGGTTTAGGCTCAATGAAAGTTTTAGAACCGACGGAAACGGGCACAGCACTGAAATCTTCTTTTATTCATATTTAGATGTCTACTTGTTAAGCTTCCTCCAGGTTCTCCTTAGCATAGTCGGCCTTATAATGTTCCCACTGCTGGGACTCAGGCCTCCTCTCTCTAGGAGAGGGAACGGGCCGTAATCCACCACGCGACCCCAGTGCGGGTTGGTGGATGTCACATGTTTTCGAATTTTTGGTTCACGATGTTTTCCTTCACCGTTTTGAGAGCAGTGGTAATGAAATAAATTACACAAAGTAATACGCCTGGCTGGGTTTGAACCCGCGGCTTACAACTCGTCGAGGCCGTTACCACTCGGCCACCACTGCTCAAGTGGTACATAGGCGGACTTAATGCTACAAGGCAGTCTCTACCAGTCAACCTCTGGGTTAAAAAAGACAACACTGTGGTAGGTAAACATTGACAGTAAACGATGTACGACGAGTGTCCACCCTTACTTTGTTAACACCTCTACAGGCCGTACCAAGCGTTTCGCCTCGTCGTTTATACCGCGTACATTGAAGGACAAGAACAGTTTGCCTGCTGCGGTTTTCCCGTCCGATTATAATTTAGGTGTCTTCAAGGCTAGAGTGAATCGGCTCTTAATAAACTAGTGCGCTTCACCATCAACGATTGCATCACTGCTTATCATCAGGTGGGATCGCAGTCATGTGCTAGTTTATACCATAAAAAAAAAATGAAGAAGCAACTGCTGAGTCTTTTCAGAGAAATTCTGAAACAATTAACCCGCCCTCAATACATGGCACAGACATATAACTCGCATAAAATATCTTCCGTGACATAGTCAGTTATACTAAAACACTATTGGCGTTTCTTAAGGCACTCCCCATCCATACGCGCTTTAACGTGAAGTTACGGACATTAGCCCTATTAATAAATAATAATAATAATATTTATTTCATAAAATAGGAACACATTGCACTGTATACATAGTAGAATATTAATGTTAACATTATCACATTTTAGCACAATATTATTGGCTCTATCCCTTAACCTTTTGACGTGCGTAATTAGAGACACAATAGTAAGACAATGGCTTCCGGGCGCCGGCTACCGCCTGAGCGTTAATGAATAACTAGGTCTAGCCTGTATCTTAAGAGATAGGGTTCAACCATGTGGGTACAATATTTACATATAGCATTCTGTAGCAAGTAAAACAGTGTCGGTGTCACATAAGCAAAATTAAAACTGTGGAAGAAGTGTAGTTAGTGTGTTGAGTATATAAGTAAGAGTGTATGTGTGTGTGTGTGTGTGTGTGTGTGTGTGTGTGTGTGTGTGTGAGGGTGTGTGCATGAGTGTAATGTGTATGTGTGTGGCTTTTGGAATTGTTTTTTACGAGATGAATGTTAGGAGATTCTCCGTTGTAAGGTAATCCTGTTGTAGTAGCCATTGAGTGATAATGACTTTCAGTGTGTGTCTGTTTAAATCAAGAATGTTTAGTATTTTGTGTAGTTTCTTGTATATATAAGTACCTAGGACGTAATATTGGCGTTTGGCAAATGTAGTTTTATGAGTTACACCTGATGGGACATTTGTGCGTTTTTCTGGGTTGGATCTGGGCATGCCTCTATGAATTCTGAGGACAGACTTCAAGATGAAGAGCTGTCTAACTGTAAGTACCTTACATTCATCATAAAGTTGTTTGGTTGGATAGAAGTACGGTTTCTTGGTCATTACTTTGAGAACAGCTCTTTGAGCTCGCTCTATCTTCAGGAAATTTGTTTTAAAAGTACCACCCCATGCAGTAATGCAGTATCCGATAATCGATTGACAGAGTGCGAAGTATACCATTTTTAAGGTGTCCACGTCAGCCGACTCTCTAAGGGATTTAAAAACATATATAAGACGCAGTGTTCTGCTGGTTATAATTTCTACCTGCTTATCCCATCGTAGGCCGTCGTCTATTTGCAAACCTAGGTACTTTACACAGTCACTTCTAACTAGTGTAGGACAGGGACACGGTGTTGTCGAGTTGAGGCAGGAGTGAGCAGTTACAACCAAGCTCTGGGGCGGCTTAGTGTTTTGTCGGATTGCGAAAGGAATGAAGCAAGATTTATCCACGTTTAGCGTAAGGAGATTTTGGTGGAACCAGTTCATAACTATTTTTAGTGCTGTTTCTGCCTTAGTTTTAACCTCTTCCCAAGTAGATCCATAGATAACAATTGCAGTATCGTCAGCATATGCGTAGATCTTGCTGTTTGGTAGAATCATCCTGCAGAGCTCGTTGACATATATTAGGAATAATGTGGGACCTAATATGCTTCCCTGGGGCACACCGTATGTCAGGATTTCCTCATTACTCAGATACGCATCTATTTTAACTTGTTGAGTACGATTTTTGAGGTAATCCTTGAAAATATCGAGTTCTAAGCCACGTATACCCAAAAGCTCCAATTTTGAGATAAGATTGGGAACAGAAACTGTGTCAAAAGCTTTCGACAGATCCAGAAATATACCCATACACTTAGCCCCACTATCCAATTTTTCTGCTACGAATTGTGTGAGACCCAATACTGCATCTTCCGTCGAAACCCCAGGCTTGAAGCCAAACTGGTTCTCGGCAATGATGTTATGTTTGTGTAAGAAACACCTAAGTTGTCTGTTAAGGATCTTTTCAAGAATTTTTGAAAGCGATGGCAGGATGGAGATTGGTCTGTAATTGTTGACACAGGTTCTGTTCCCACTCTTATAAATTGGATGGACTATAGCTTTCTTTAGTCCGTTAGGAAATGTTCCTGATTGCATAGAAAGATTGCAGATGTAAGTGATTGGTGGTACTAGTACGTGGCGACAAGTTTTCAGCAAGTTAGATGATATTCCATCCCAACCTACAGCGCAATCATTCCGTAGTTGTAAGATGATTGTTTCTACCTCACCTTCATCGGTGTCTAGTAAAACGAGAGAACCAGTTGGAGGTGAAAACTTGGGCTTTTCTGATCGAATACTGCCAGAGGGATTATTAATTGGGCTGTGAGATTTTAGTATTCTTGCCGCTAAATTTTTACCAATATTGCTAAAGAAGGAACATACCTCATTCACGGAAGAGTGAGGATTATCACCTAGTTTTAGCAATTGATCGGGACTGGTGCGCTCTTTACTAGTACTGGTGATTTCCTGTATAGTTTTCCAAAGAGCTTTAGGATTATTTTTTGATTTTTCTAGTTGACTTTTCTCAAAGGCTATTTTTAGTTTGCGAAGTAAATGATTACAGAAGTTTCTGTAGCGTGTGTATGTTAATTTTAATATTAAGTTATTCGGTGATTGTTTTGATTCCATGTGCAGCCTGTCCCTATTCCTAATACACTTTAACAAGCCTGGTGTAATCCAGGGTTTTAGAGTTCTATATTTCTTAGGAATTGTACTTATGGTAGTGTGTTTAGTTGTTACTGTAGTTATTATTGATACAAACTTATTCAAAGCTTCATTTGAATCATTAATATTATAAATTTCTGAAAAGTTCATGTTTTCTAATTCAGATTTAATGGCATCTAGATTAGGACGGGAGATAGTGTATTTCTGCTTTCGAGTTGGGTTCGCGTTTGTTACCATAAGTATAATTGGTTTATGGTCGGTGATGAACGATTCTAGAATTAATGTCGTGGAAGTTAATTTGGACTTTAATAAAATATGGTCAAGACAGTTTTCAAGTCTAGTGGGTATTAGGTGGGTAGGTAGTAGACCATGGGAGGCATTCTGGATAAGATATTCAAAACTATGAGGGCTCTTGTTACCCGATTTAATGTCAATATTTAAATCACCAATTAAAATATTTGGAAAAGACGAAAGTTCACCCAAGACATTATTTAAGCTGGACAGGAAATCTTTTATTCGGTCTGTGCTGTTATGAGACGGCGAACGGTAAACGGCAACAAAAGCAAACTTAGAGTCGAGTTGACATACAAGGGAGTTGGCGTTTATTATTCTTGGTTCCCAAACTGTTATATTTAATCCCATTTTAGTGTAAACTATTACACCTTCATTTTGATTTGCGGTAAGTTTAGTTGAGTGTGACAGAAAACCATTTAGTATCGGAGGGCTATTTATTTTGCTCAGCCAGCACTTCGTTAACACAATAATGTCAAAGCTTATTATAATTATATTATCTAGTCTGTACTGTCCTACTGCAAGGAAAAGACCTCTCTCTTTACCTTCCATTGTTCCCGGCTCTGAGCCACTTCCGCAGCCACTTTCACCATCTCCGTGTCCCCGTCGTGCGATTTCAGGGCACCAACTTTTTGTTCTACCGGTCCACTGCTCGATCAGCATACGACAGACATGTCCAGCCCAGTTCCACGTAGGCTGAGCAGCCTTCTCAGCCTCGTCTACGATCTGTGTTTTAGAGCGCAGTATGTATAGTGTTTCGAACGCGATCAATTTGTTTAACACCTCTAGTATACTGCGCTCCATGACACGCTCCATAGCCATCATCATCTTCCTGCCCTTGTCCCGTATTATTTGGGGTCGGCGCAACACGTTTTTTTCTTCCATTCTGCCCTGTCACTCGTCATACTATCACTAACTTCCTTTTCTTTCATATCACTCTTCACACAATCCATCCATATTTTCTTTGGTCTCCCTCTCCCTCTCCATCCATCCACATGTAAACTTATAACTCTTTTAGTAACATGCGTTTCATCTCTCCTCTTCACATGACCATACCAAGACAAACTCCCTTTCAACTTTTCAGTCACTGGCGCCACTTTCAAACTTCCCCTAATATACTCATTTCTCACTTTATCCATTCTCGTCACACCACACATCCATCTTAACATTCTCATCTCCGCTACGTGCAATATACAATATATATTAAAACTATAACTGGTGAAACGTAAGTACATATATTAAACAACTCTTTTCACGACACTCAAGCATAATGTTACAACATCATCACAAACAACGACCTCCAAAAAAAATAAATTCAGAAATAACACTTCAAACACTTAAGCTTAGCATTATGCGAACAAAAGAAATCATATTCGAGTATGGGACAGCAAAAAGCAGCTATTGACTACGTCAGAGGGTCGGTGGGTCTGAATATCTTAGCATTAGGTCGCCCTTTACACGTCATAAACGTCGAGTTGGGATCGCAAAAACTATCATAATTCATACCGGGACCGGCTGTGATTTGACTCGCGTGTTTGTGTAGACTTAGACGGACAATAGAAGGGATTGGAAGGATTATAAATGTTTGATTTCCTTTTCTTCAACAAATTCAGCGCAATTGGTCTTGATTCTCTATTGTACATAAAAACTTAACATAGTACACAGTGATTTGAGAATTCTTGCAAACCTTTGAGTGATCACATCCGAGGGTAGGATTCAGTTCGCAATATAAACTTACATAAATAAGTATAATATATAAAAATACTAGCTTTTGCCCGCGGCTTTGCTCCCGTCAACTGACTACTGTATTCTACTCTACCCAGCTCTACCCTACTCTGCCCCACTCTACCAAACTCGTGTGTTTGTTGAAAAATTTTTGTCATTTTGTATGGAGTATTCTGTCTAAGAATCCTCTAGCTTACCTTTTGTTTCGGTACTATGCTATTAAACTACTCAAAACTAAATAGGGCCCACCATGTTTTTTTGCTGCAACTTAAAATTGAACCAAAACATTCAGTTTTTGTGAATACACAAGTTTCAAGTGAGCATTTAGGAATAGTGTAAACATGAACAATAGAAACATTTGTTTATTTTGTTTAATAAAAACACAAAATAACAGTTTTTAGGAAAAATTACACAAAATAAAGGAAAAACATAATCTTGTAAAGCACAACTATTCTGGAAAAAAATATGGTGCTTGTTATTTTTTAATAACGAGTGGGTCCTCCTCTGCTCCGTATGCACTCTCTGAGCCTATCTGGGACACTTTCAATCAAGTGAGTTACGTTTAGTTCCGGTATTTGTTCCCAACAGACTTTCAAAGCGTTAATGAGCTCCTGCTGGCTGTTCACATCACTGTAACGTTCTTTCAGGCGTCTTTTGAGCTGATCCCATAAATTTTCGATGGGGTTGAGGTCGGGACTCATTGCTGGCCATGGCAAAACGGTGATATTGGCTTCAGAGAGTGCTCTTTGTGTAGTGCGGGCTGTGTGTGCGTGAACATTGTCATGCATAAAGACAAAGTTATTGCCCACTCTTTGTGAAAATGGGATGACATGTGGCCGGAATACTTGCTCGATGTAACTGGCGGCGGTTACGGTACCTTCATTCAGAATTACCAGCTCTGTTTTGCCGTGTAAGCTAATTCCACCCCATACCATAACACTGGGACCCCCAAATCGGTCTGTTCCATGCACGCATGGTTCAGAAAAACGTTCCCCTTCTCTTCTCCACATGCGTATCCGTCTGTCGTCACTGTAAAACTTCACTTTACACTCGTCCGTAAAAAGCACATTCCTCCAGTTATCCATAGTCCATTCCAAATGTTCCCGGGCGTACCTTAAGCGTGCTGCACGATGAGCCCTCGTTAGTTTTAGTCGAATAGCACGTACTCTGGAGTGTTGTCCATCCAAACGTTTCGGATCGCTCGTCGCGATACACCGAGGTGTATAGCCACAGATCTCTGAGACTGTCCCTCTTGTAGCAAAGATACTGCTCTTGCAGCGGTTTCCATGTCCATATGTCGTCGAGAACCAGGCATAGTGATCACAAATAACACAGGAAACAAATAAAATGGTTAAAAACGTGAGTGTTCCACAACAGCGTTTGGTGTAGACTGAAAACTTAAGTGACTGAGAATTTGTGCATTCGATGTTTTTTTCGAGTACTTCACTTTTTTAGCTACCCTCTTGAAATCAATATGAATGTTGTCGGAATAAATATTGATAAGGGCTCTTAAACATGTCACCTTGACGGTTCAAACCATAACTTTGTCAACAACTACACAGATAACTTTATTTAGACCAAAATAGTGACTGATTCGAGGTGGGCCCTATTTTGTTTTGAGTAGTTTATGACTTCACCCGCTCTGGACGAAGCAAAAAGGAGTTCCTTTAATTGTTTTTTGAGTTCCAGAGCCAGGGATAGTCAACACGCCAGGGATATGGGATTCATATCTTTCGAACAATCCCATAGCCCTAAAATAGGGGTGTATACGAGTATATAGAGTAAATATTTCTGCCGCGTCTATAACAAAGAGGTCTATTTTATCAAAACGGTTACAGTTGTTGAACAAAGGAGTGAGAAAAAAGTTTGGCAGCCTTTTCAGTTGATTTGCTGCTTTGACCTCTCCGTGACCTTGTAGGGACATAAAATATTATCTACATTACAATGGGAAGGAGGATTTTGAATGTGGTGTCTTAAAAACAAAGGGAGATAGATGTTTCTTATTTTCTGTCGTTGTGTTTTTCTATTGTTTTGATGTCATTGGGGATGCCACTATAATGAAGTTGGCGGAATGTTTTGTTTTGATTGTAAATACTTCCTACCAAATATTTTGGTGCTTACAATGATATAAATGTTGTACTACTAGACTAATTAGACATATTCTTTATTGTAGACCAATAATAAAATTACAATAGGAACTTAAAATTAATAGGGTGTCACAATGAGCGGTCTTATCGCTAAAAGCGATTTTTTATAGACAACCTTGAGGTTGTCCTGTTGTCCAGCCCTAGTTGAGACGGGATATGGCTAGAAAGGAGGTGAGTAGTAAAATAAGTTTAATTATTTATCTCTATTTCACTACTCACCTTCACACACTTCCACTTGTATCTCATTTTAAGTAAACTGGTATTGTTAACAGTTTACTTATAAAATGAGATGCAAGGAGTCAACTCTCATCAATTCGAAACTCAGATTACTTTTTAAATATTGTTTTTTTTTTGTTCGAATTACCAAGTGCTCTAAAATTATTTTTTTTTCGAAATATAAAGCGATGCTCTAGGGAGCTCGTGATAACTTCAAATTATAGATACTTTAGAATTATCGCTGGTTTGAATTAACGAGAGGTGACTGTAGGTACACGTACTTAATCGCATACCTACATCTACATCACACAAGTGCACTTCTTTTTGCATATAAATTTCATCATCATCATTATTTTAGCCGAAAGACGTTCACTGTTGAACATAGGCCTCCCCCAAGTGTCGCCACAATGAACGGTCCTGTGCATCTCGCATCCATCGGATTCCCGCAATCCTTACCAGGTCATCGGTCCTCCTTGTAGGAGCTGATAAATCAATGTAAATATGTCCAGCTGTGTCAGCATAATTAAATAAAGATTATGATATACTAAAAGCTCTCATATAATTCCAATTAACCCCTAAAAATTTACCATCGTACTAAAAACCAAAATTACGCACAAACTACATTGAAATATTGTATAATTGGGTTAAAACAACCCTGTGGTCTCCAAAAAACTTTTACAGCCTAACAGATGCTACTGTAAATTTAATTCGTTCCATTTGTAAAGTGTTATTTGTTTATTTAGAGACCTTTTGTAGTTTAATTTTATTTTGATATATCTCTAAAATTGGTTTCAGGTTGGACACTGGTTTGCGGTTTTCAGAACTTGGTTTCAAATCGTTTTCAATGCATTTTGTGTGATGTTATTTTAAATGGTCCGTTGTTTTGTTTACATTACAATATAGAAACAATGGATTCATTTATTTTGTGATTCTTATGGTAGCATTGTTCTCATAATAAATTGAGGAGTCGGTTTGTAAATAAACAGGTTATTATTAATTAACTAGGTTAGTTTATTGGGCTCGGTGGAGCATATGGTGGAGTTCTACCCCACTTTGCAATAATGGTCGTGGATCCAATCGGTGGGGCAGACTTCTCGCGTCCGGTCCAGGTCCAGGCCATGGTACGGTGTGAGAGGGAATTGTAAGCAGTCACATTCTTCTGTGAAGCATAATGTGAGCAAAGGAAATGGCGGAAACCGTGAAGAGGAGACAATGCTCACGCCCGTAAGAGACACCTTGGGCGTCGAAAGTCGTAGGGCAATTCTCGGTCACCGTAAGCGTGGGCTTGCGGCTGGCGAGTAATGAGTAATTCGACGTCCAGTAAGGACAGGCGCGTCGTGTACCACACGCGCTTAAAAGTTGTCATCAAACATAGGGCCGATGCTTTGGGCACGATATAATTATGGCGGTAACTCCCCTCTTTGAGGAGTGGCTGGAAAGGCAACGCGGCATCCTTACCTTCTGCATGACGCAGGTCCTCACCGGACATGGTAAGTTCGGGAGGTTCCTGCACCGGATTCGTGCGGAAAAAACGCCCGATTGTCACCATTGTGTGGACCGCCCGGAGGACAAGGTGGAGCATACGGTAGAGGTGTGCTCATCCTGGGCAGAGCACCGCCGTGTACTCGTGGGGGCAATCACATACGCCCTCTCACTCCACCCAAGAGCGGGGATGTCATTAGATGATATTCCCACCCAAAATAAAACGCCGATGCTTGCTAGGGGTGCGGTATTGTTCGAAAGAGTTACCGTGACCCTGGAACGCAAAAGTTTACTGAAGGAACACAGATGAGTTTCAGTCAGTTAAAGCTTAATACTCTCTCGCACCACGCAGAGCGAAAGATGATGATATATTCTTCCGAATATTCCACATCGTATCGTGGGTGCGTTGCCATTTTAAGTCGGAAATGTGGGATGATATTGGAAAATACGCAGGTAGAGTTGACATACAAGGTAGGTGGCCACTTATTAGCTAAGAAATACGACTCCTACGTAGGAAATCAGCCCACGCTTTCAAGCTTGTAACAAGCGATTTTATTACCTATACTTAGTTGGTACCTTATTTTTAACCCAGAAAGGTCTGAAAGGGATGTTTAAGAGTAACGCTAGAGTTTTCACTTATGTAGGGACACGGTATCGAATATATTGTATCGATACTGAAATCATGAATAGTATCGAAAAAAAAAGGATATCGTATTCATAAAAGTATTGAAACCAACGTATGGATCACCATCATCATCATTATTTCAGTCGAAAGACGCCCACTGTTGGACATAAGCCTCTCTCAAGTGTCGCCACAACGAACGGTCCTGTGCATCTCGCATCCATCGTATCTATTCCCGTGACTCTCACCAGGTCATCGGTCCACCTTAAAGGAGGCCTTCTAACGCTGTGTCTTCCGGTGCCAGAACCTTTCGGCCCCATCAACGATCTGTTCTGCGAGCAATGTGTAAGCTCACTGCCACTTAAGTTTGGCGATTCTTCGGGCTATGTCAGGAACTTTGGTTTTCCTTTGGATATCTTCATTCCTGATGCGATCACATAAGAAAACTCCAAGCATAGCCCTTTCCATTGCTCTTTAGGTGACTTTGAGCCTTCTGATAAGGCCCATTGTGTAATAAGTGTTGTGATTAATTTATAATGAAAATATGGAAGTACGTAATATTGCATTGGCGTGAGCTGTTAAGAGCGTCCTTTTCGAGGTACATTTTAATACAACCGCTCTTACGTGATTATGATGTTATTACACATCTTTCTCTAGATATTTTGGATACACTTGTAGATATTATCTAGGCTTCTGTAGAAATCAAAACATAAATTTATGTAAAACTAATCTAGCAATGACCTCTGAAAATCTGCTATTTTACGTGAACTTTGGCTAGTCATAGTCATAGTCATTTATTCATTAACAATAAATTGTATCTGAAATTACAAACATGTTAAATATTACAACAATACAAAAACATAAAATTAGTATAACATTGTATTGACCTCAAAGATCATCAATAGTATATAGACACTTGTTCAATAGAAATCTTTTGAGTTGTTTTTTAAATGATCTAGAGTATATCTCTTTAAATCTAAAGGCAATTTATTAAGGCTCTCCATAATGTACTCGTACCTATATTAAAAATATACAAAAGTGCATCAATAGAAGCCATTTCAAACTAACCATTTGAAGCCAAGCCAGACATTTAATCGAGATTCTGAATGACGACAATTTTTCTGAAAAATTTTTAAGGGTTTAAAAAAAACAACGTATTTCCTGGAACAAGTTTTGTAAAATATTCGAGTAAATCACAGAATTACCGAATGCTAACATAGTTTTCAGGCGTTATCTCTTTTGTTTCGCGTTGCCTTTGATGAAGTAACAAGCTTTTAAACCATGGTCGATGTTGACGATAGGCGAGTGGAAAAAGGACCCTCTTAAGGTGTTGTTATTGAAATTTTAAATAAATGAAATATAAATGTAGGCGTGTACATGTAAACCATTTTCATGACTTGATCGTTTCAAAGTGGCAAAATATACTAGGAAATATTTTAATTTTCTCTTTTCAAGAACCGCCCACGGCAATAGGTTATTTTAGTACTATGATTAGGTGACTCACGAATATGAACTTAAAGGTGGGTACTGACCAACGTTACGAGGTGTAATTTACATTACACCTCGTAACGTTGGTCAGTACCCAATGTAACATTCGCATAGAGCATGTTACGCTGAGTTCTAAAATCGGCGTAACATGCTTGTCAAAACTCGTGCTCCGTTTTCGCCGCCAGTTCAAGATGGACGAAAGCGAAGACGTGTTGATTCTACTTAATTATTGTTTCATCCAAATTAAGATTATTCTCTGTATTTTTCTATAAAATACAGAGTTTTTTCTTTGCTCCACTCCTCGTTTTAAGAAGTCAATGAAATAATTACGAGAGGAACGACGCGTGATTACTTACGACGTCCGACGCACCGCGTGCGCTCGTGACGACTTGCAACAGCGTACTGACTGAACCGCGTAACAGTCAAAGGATTAGCCAAAAAACCGACAGCCTGGTGGAGCACTCAAAGCGAGCAACGAGCGGCTCGTTGCTCGCTGGTTTCCCCGTAACACGATGTACTGACTGTACGAATGCTCGCTGTGTAACACGTTACATTATCATTATTATTAACTCCAGTCAGTACCCAGCTTAATAAGAATATGTGGGAGTACAGCAACTTGGAAACGTAAATTCGTTCCTAGAAAATACTAACAGAAACTAAACTTTTAGAAGTTTTATCAACTTCATGTTTGAACGTTTTTTTAATGAGGTCGGGAACTTGTCAAATAAATTTTCTCCCGTTCTTGGTGGAGTGGGAGGAAGTTTCAGACTTTTATTGACTAAACCCACCTGTGATACTTCAGTCTCTCTTTGCGTTCCAGTACCACTGTAACTCAGTCGAAAGGGCCTGCAGCCCTAGCAGGCATTGGCCCGGCTGCCTATGGTTTTGCTGACATCTCATTAAGGCGCGCATGGAACACTATGGCTCGTTGTCACGACTATCGTCGATTCAGGCTCGGTTCTTATCCGACGGGCAGACGGCGAGCTATCCATTGCTCGTCGTCCACAAGCCCGCGCCTGCGGTGATCGGCCTGCGACGACTGCGAAGTTTCTCCTGGCGGTAGCTGGGGCGTGAGGATGTCCAGATGCTCTAGGTGAACTTTTGCTGACTATAACCACCCGTGCGCGTAAGAGCAGTGGTGGCCGAGTGGTAACGGCCCCGACTTACGAGTTGTAGGTCGTGAGTTCAAATCCAGCCAGGCGCATTACTTTGTGTAATTTATTTCATCACCACTGCTCTCAAAACGGTGAAGGAAAACATCGTGAGGAAACCGGCATGTCCTAGAACCGAAAATTCGAAGACATGTGACATCCACCAGTCCGCACTGGGCCCGCGTGGTGGTTTACGGCCCATTCCCTCTAATAGAGAGGAGGCCTGAGTCCCAGCAGTGGGAACATTATAAGGCCGCCTATGCTATGCTATGCATGCTATGCTATGCTAACCACCCGTGATACTCTTGCGTCCCAGGGCTGCGGTGTCTCTTTCCATCTACTCCGTAACCTAAGTCTTTGAACGTTTGGCATTTTTAATCTGACCTCATTATCGTTGGAAACGTGTAGGTAACTGTTTAACCATTTAGCTAAAAAAAATTAAAGAGGGTTTAGCCACACTAACTGTGGTTACACGTACGGCAAAGGTCAAAAGTCTGGTGTCAAGTGACATTTTACTGGGGTGACGCATTCCTGAATGTCGCAGGCAGTTTGGTGTTTCAGGGTTTAGTGTGGTTACCTAAATCCGTATGATAGAAAGCTAGGACGGTTGGTTTGGTGATAGAAATGAAAATAATTATATTTTTATAAATTGACTAGCTTTTGCCCGCGGCTTCGCTCCCGTCAACTGACTACTCTATCCCACTCTACCCTACTCTACCCTATTACCAATTTATTAATTTTTTTCTTTCATAAGAACCTTCTCCTAATAATAACAAATACAACAAAAAAAGAATTAGTGAAATCGGTCCAGCCATTCACGCGTGATGCCGTGACCAAGGAAAACGGGTTTCATTTTTATATATATATAGATAGATTAAACTAAACTATAGTATATTTTAATCATAAGGGAGGTCTGGTGTGTATGAATTAACACTAGAAGCTCGGAATATCAATGTCAGTTTTGGCTATTTTAAAAATAAAATAGCCTAACTGTGTAAATCTTATCTAACTGACATTATATTATGAAAATACTAGCTGACCGCGGCGGACTTCGTACTGCTTATTAGTCAATGAATGTTTGGTTCCTTTTAGCTAAATTGTCAAAGTATAACGCCATCTATAGGCATTACCAGAACCAGCAGAATTCATTTTAAAAATACATTTCAATTAAAGATGGCGTTGTATTCAGATTTTTTTTTGTGATTTTTTCTCACCGTTTAAACCTTCCCTGGACTATCACGAATATTTCAAGACCAAAATTAGCCAAATCAGTCCAGCCATTCTCGAGTTTTAGTGAGACTAACAAACAGCTATTCATTTTTATATAAAAGATATATATATATATATATAAATACAAATGAAACTGGTAACTGATATACATTATTTGTATTATCTATGGACACATATTTTGGTGTACTTTTCGATTCTGTTCGTAATAAAACTAGAAAAAGAAGTACAAAGGAGAATAGGTCTTTGGGACTCCCGCGCTTCTAGTGTTAATCTCTAGAATAATTAACCAGATTATGAAAATAAATTGAAATTGTTCACTACTAACTAATAGAAAAGTATATCATAATCATCGTCGACCGCATCGTCGCTTTCCATCAGGTGAGATAGCGGTCAAGCGCGAACCTATCAAGAATAAAAAAAAAACCATCCATTGTTCTTTTGAGTTCACTATAATTCTCCTGCTCTGATTGCGCGAGGGAGTGACAGAATTTTACTGATTGAAACCTGTCCGTGTTCTTTCATTACCTCTTTGCGTTCCAGGGTTCGGTAATTAAAAAAAAAATAATTAAAAAAATTGTTGATATCGCATCATCATATATATCGATGTATCGCATAGTTTTTACTCAGTAGGCGTATTTCTAAATAAAAAAACTTGTCAATTCTAACACTTCAGGAATGTTTTGTAGTCTGTATTAAAGTGTTTTATTTTTAAGTATTTCATTTACCTTAATCTCAGGTAATTGGGTTACCTTAATGTGTGTCTAATATTATTTAGTTTAAATAATTTGGGTAAAGATCTGTTTATATTTCTGTTTTATTCACCGTAGAACTCTAGATAGTTGTGAGTTACTTTATGTTACTAAAATACTATCGACTAACTATTTGCATGCCATCACTAAATGGCGGAATGTGTCTTTGCAGTTAGTCTCCTTTATATAACATCTATTTCAAAGATTCAAAGATTCAAAGCATTTTATTTCAAATAAACCATTTATAGGCACTTTTGAAATGTCATGAAGTCAGTCAGTCAGAAAAAAAAAATGATGCTAATTGCACATTCCAAAGCGTAGACCTCTATGGAGAAGAATGTGCAAGAAACTCCATGGACACTCTTTTCAATCATGTTTTGTAATTACAAATATCTCTGTTACATGTTTCTTGTCGCTATCATGTGAGAACAATGCAAATAAAGTAAAAACTGTCTCTGTTACATGTTTCTTGTCGCTATCATTTATTTATTTATGTACACACAAACACTTAAAATCGAAAAGAACAAATACAGATAAAAGAGTACAAAGGTCCTGCTTATTTCTAACGAAATTTCTTCCAACAGACCTGCGATAGGAGAGTTGGATGAGAGATGTAGACGCAGTGTGTATAAATAATATAGAGAATAATTAAATAGACTAATTATTATCTAAAATAAATCATATTATATATACATATAATATAACAGTAAATAAATGTACACATAAATAGATACAAACATAAATTAAATTATAAAAATACATACCTATAACTACTTATAATATATATAACATACGAGATGGTAGAGAGATAATGTTCTTTGACTAGCTTTTTGAAGACAGATATATTTTTAGCGTCACGGATGTTAGCTGGAAGTGAGTTCTATAGACGTACCGCATGAAAAGAGAAGGAGTTGGAATAAAAATGGGTTATATGGGCTGGGAAATTTAGATAGTATTTAAGGTGGGATCTGCATGGGGCATCGGCAGGGCGAGTGAACGAAAAACGTTCACGCAAGTAGCCAGGATAAGCTTGCTTGGGTTGAATAGGATGTTGTACAAGAGACATAATACCCGAGTGTTCCTACGAAGACGGATAGGGAGCCACTTGAGATCCTTGCGGAACTGAGAGACGTGGTCGTATTTTATTAGGCCAAAAACAAAACGAATGCACAAATTTTGCAAGCGCTCAAGCTCATTTAATAGCTCCTCAGTGGCATCCAGGTAATAACATCTTTTGTACCTACCACATTTTACGCAAATAAATGATATTATTATTATTCTTTTGAACAATTTGAAGAACACAGCAGAAATCGGCCCTAGTTAGCCCTGTCAATTTTATTAATTTAGTATCCACAAGGTAGACCGATGACCTGGTGAGGGTTGCGGGAATCCAATGGCTGCGAGACGCACAGGACTGGTCGTTATGTCGACACTGGGGGGAGGCCTGAAAGACGTCCAACAGTGGACGTCTTTCTGCTGAAATAAGCTATTTGTCTGGCCGACATCAGCTCGTTAAAATAGGAGAATATGTCAGTGCTAAATTGCCAATTGCCTTCGGTGTGCCCCAGGGTAGTATTTTGGGTCCCACCCTCTTCATTATGTATATGAATGACCTCCTGAAACTCAACATCGCCCAGTCAGATATTATCTGCTATGCTGACGATACTACCGTCATTTTTAATGGAGCTACTTGGGCTGAGGCTCTAAATGCAGCTGAAAACGGGATGGCAGTCATTGCAGCGTGGCTTGAGCAAAACCTCCTTACTTTAAATCTCAAAAAAACACACTTTTTGACTTTCCACCTGACTCGACTAAGTAGACCAAACTTTGAAACACTGAAGATACACCACAGTGAATGTAATGTCCTGTCAGGGGCATCTGTCTCAGACACTAGTTGTAACTGCAATGTCATTCATAGAGTGGACACCACTAGGTATCTGGGCGTCATTATAGATCAGAATCTGTCATTCAAACCACACATTCAAGCACTCGCAAAAAAAAACGCGCAAATTCATTTATGTAGCGAAACTTTTACGGACTTGTGCTCCTAAAAACATCTGCATCCTAGTGTACACTTCTCTGTGTCACTCTGTTCTGCAATACTGTGTCGAAGTCTGGGGCGGCGCCCCCATGACCTGCATGCTGGAGCTAGAACGGGCTCAGCGTGCTGTACTTAAAGTTCTCCTGGGGAAACCTAGGCGTTTCTCTACAGATGATCTGTACAGGGAGGCAGGAGTTCTTCGCGTTCGACAACTGTTTATCTTGGTGTCTCTATTAAAACTGGTCAAGAACAAGACGGCTCACACTGGCTGCAGCAAAAGGGGCAGGACACCATATGATAGAATCCGCCTTCCAAAACTAAAGACCTTGTTTGCAGCCCGGTTTTCGACATATCTACCCATACGTATTTTCAACGCCGTAAGTAGAATTTTCGCAATAACGAGAGAGTTCGTTGAGGCTAAAGCTAAACTAAAAAAATGGTTGTTGGATCGAACTTACGACGAAACAGAAACCTTGCTTTGTTGTACTTTACTAGTACTGACAGAGACAAACACAAACACACCACACACTCTCACTCACACTTTACCTTTACACACTTAACTATTCCTTTGCACTATCGTTGCTAAGAGGTAGTATTAGTTCTTTGTTTAGTTTTTTTTTTTTTAAATTTTTTCTACCCCATTTATGTACTTCTTTCGTTTTGTATTTTTATTATGAAAATTTATACGTAACGCCAGCAGGCCAGATCATCTTGCTAACTCTGTATAATTATGGGGTCACCAAGATACAGGCTTTGCCTAGTTTGGGACCCATTGCTAAACTGTTAACGTCAAAAAAAAGGCAATTAAATAGTTACTGGAACGCAAAATGAATGTGGCAAATTGTCAAGCGCGTGTAGGTACATAAGTCGCTGTAATCAGGCTGTTGACTTAATTCTACAACACATCAGCTTACGATTGCTTTACCATTTGTCACATTAATTTTCCGTGCATTTTCGTTACAGAAAATGGCCCTTATTTTTGTATGTTGACTAAAACAATAAATAAAAAAAAAAAAATAAAAAAAAAAAAAATAAAAAAAATAATAATAATGATAATTGATGATAGAATAAAACCTTATAATTTATTTTCAGAACCATAATCATTGTATTGATTAAATTAAAGATTCCATCAGCCTTAAGCTGGCATTAATTTAACAGACATTTCCAATAATGCCGAATTTAACCCTCAACTTCAACATACGACCCTTGCAGCAACCCCTTTTTAATTCATAGCGGCTTTCCTACTAAGCGTGGGGAAGCTTCTATATTTAGAACTTTAGTATAATCCTTTGAAGCAAGATAATAATACATTGTAGCCTTTTCTGTAAATATTGTAGCTTCGTTTTTAGTTACTTATTCATCCAAGCCTAAGCTAAAGGGAAGGATTTTGACTTGGACTGTTTCCTTAATTCTTTGGATACTAGATTCTGCCAGCGACTTCGCCTGTGTAAAAGTCAAAAAATATCTCAAAGGTGACTTCCTAAAAAATAGTACAATTTTTTTTTTTTTAATTCTTGTTTGTTCGCGCTTGACCGCTATCTCACCTGATAGAAAGCAACGATGCGGTCGACAATGGAGCGCGCTTACCTAGAAGTAACCTATTCACTCTTGACTTAAAGATTCCCGGGTTGTAGCCATCAGGAAACACAGATTCCGGCAAGGAATTCCACTCCTTAGCTGTACGCACAATGAATGTGTTTTCAAAACGTTTCGTGCGTAAATTAATTAATCATATTATATTATTTAACTAGCTGTTGCCCGCGACTTCGTCTGCGTTAAGTTTGTAAAAACGTACAATCATTCTGAGCTTGCAATTCATTCTGAAAGCAACGCAATTATTTATTGTACTTTAACATAAAACGGTTAAAAGTAAAAACGCAAATTACCTTCAGGAAACATGTTATGTACTCGTCCAGATCCTAGTATGTAAGGGTCGTAGCAGTTGGCATTTCTGCCTACCCCAAAAGAAAAGAAATTAGTTTATGTATGTTTCTGGTTTATGTTCTGGTGAAACAACATTGTATGATTTTAACCCCTCGCCACAGTGAGCACGTCACAATCGCAGCGGTAATGCCTGTCTTTGAAGAGTGTCTACAGAGGCGTCACGGCATCCTCTCTTTGTGCAGGACTCACCGGATGTGAGTGTTTTGGGAGGTATCTGTATCGAATTCAACGGGAAGAAACACTCGGGTATCACCATTGTGCGGATCGACTGGAGAATACGATGGAGCATACGGTGGAAGTCGTTCCCGCTTGGTCGGAGCGCCAGCACCGCTGTGTCCTCATGGAGGCTATTGGTGGAGAAAATGTCAACCAGTAGCCTCCTTCAGTGAAGCACTACGATCGAAGAAGGTGGCTGAAACTATGAGGGATAGGACATTCTGACTCCTTAACTGTCGCTGCAAGTGATGCTCCGGGTGTTGAAAGCCGCAGGGCGATTACCAGCCATCGCAAACCGGGATTGCGGTGGTGCCGTCCGGCTGTCTGGTCAAAGCAATTCTGAATCGACGGCGCGATGGATTCTACACCGGACTCAAAGAGATGTCAGCAAATGGATAGGGCCCTCTAGGGCCGATGTCTGCGAGATTGTTCGAAAGAGTTACCTCCCGTAAAATTTTCGCCCCAATAATTTTTCACTGAAGAGTTTAAGCCGTTAGACAGCTTTGGTAGAGGTAAATGAAGGAGCATAATCGGGACACCGACCTTCAGCTGAATAAAGTGCACTGATAGTGCAAAGCCAAAAAGCCAGTGAATCCAAAAACTACCATCATCATCATCAACTATCTTCCTCCACAACAGTACTTATGAAGAATTTGCGAGAGCATGCTTGCATTGATTGTTGCAGCTTGATCATTTTGGGCATAAAAATTATCATTTACCTAGGATTTTTTGGTGTGTATTTAACTGACGTCCCCGTTGAATGAATTTCGGCGAAATCTTGAGCGCGTGTATCCCCGCCCAATCAAACTCGCATATTGATGGCCAAACCGAGAGGTCACTGTCACCGATTGCCTCTATGAGGACACGGCGGTTCACCCAAATGTGATAGACCTCCACCGCACGTTACACCGGGTCCTCCGGGCGATTCGCAAAATGGTAATATCAGGATACTTCCAACCGAATCCGGAACAGAAACCGCTCGAAACACCCTCAACAGTCCTAAGCTTGTGTATCCATAAAACAATGAAATTACGGTAAACAAATGTAGCAGCCGATTAGTGTTATCCCTGAGACTGGCCTCCCTCAGAGGGTTGTTCCAGTGTTGGTCACCACTCACTGCAAGGAGGTAACGTCCAGATGTCGACGTAAGGCTGCCAGGAATCTGAGATACATCAGTGATCAGGAACGTAAACCACTTTCGACCCCGTTTCATATGGAGCAGAAACTGCAAACAATAAATCACGCCATTATTAGGCCGCAAGGTGCGGAGGACATAGTGGAGCATACAGAGGTGTGTCCCGCAAGGGCGAATCACCGCCGTGTCTTCGTGGAGTCAATCGGCGTCAGTCACCTCTCGCGCCGGGGCCTGATTTGGGCTATAGTCCAGAGCGAGGAAGAATGGTAGGCGGTCGCCTCCTTCTGCAAAGCCGCAATGTTAGCGAAGGAGGAGGCCGCACGCGTGAGGGAACGAACGTCCTCACGCCGAGCCGAGATTCCGACCCCGACGACCAGCCACGGTAGACGCAGGCTTACAGACATCGAACAATGGGTAGCTAGCCGTCCGGCCGTCCGGTAATTAACCGAACCGAGCTCAGTCGTCAACAGCACGTAGTGATCCACGCGCTCCTCAAAAAGATGTTTCAAAGCGCAACTGAAGGGCACAAGTGTAGTTTTAGTCAGTAAAAGTTTGACACACCCTCTCGCTCCAACCAGAGAAGTCATTGGATGATTTCCACTCTTAAAAAAAGAAAAAAAAGTACCATCATTATCATTATCATTATCATGGTCATATGCCTCCCCAAGTGTCGCCATAATGACTGGTCCTGTGTGTCTCGCATCCATCGGATTTCCGCGACCCTCACCAGGTCATCGGTCTACCTGGGGGCCTTCCAACACAAGGTGCCATGCAACCCCTTACGAAAATTTGGCCGTGTTATTTTAAAATCAATAATTAAATACATATACTTGTTTACTTTTATCGCCTTTTTTGGTTGGTATCCCTTGAATAATCATGGTCAATTATCTTGTTACAATCATGGAAAAAAAAGCAGTAGGATTGTTAAAAATGCCTCCGTCTAACACCAGTTTAACCATAACTATTTTCCTCCAATTTTGAACAATAGAACTGTCTGCAAACGTGGGCGATGGTCACTTCTTCCGCCATTCAGAAAATTACGTAAAATACACAATGCCATCTATCAAATATGAAGTTCAACTGTCATTGTCATCATTATTTCTACTTTGAGACTTTAGATGGCGTTGCGAGTATCTGAATTGCGTATGGTGCCATATTTTACTAATTCGATTTTATTATGTATTTTGATTAGTTTTTACAATATATTTAGAAGATATCGAATAGAAATGTCAATTTAATTTTGAAAAAATGGTAAAAGTTATTTTATTACAAAAAGAAGATAAAATAATGACAAAAATTTTAACTGTAGCTGGGAATCGAACTCGCGGCAAATGTCGTTCAACACTGACGTTTTGGATTATTGCTCACCCCCCATAGCAAATAGCGTGATAATTTATAGCCTAACAGATGCACTGACCTATAAGGATTATGTATGCAAAATTTGAACAGGATCGGTTCAGTAGTTTTTGCGCCAATTAATACCATCGCAAAATAATTTTACTGTTTTATTATATGTATATAGATTATATCATATTATTATATTTAAATTAATTAATTATTATTAATTGCTCTGTGCAATAAGACCGCCTCTTGTACACTTATTTTTTTATAAATGTCTGTCCTGTAATAAGTTAAGGTTTGTAATAAAGAAATAAATAAATAAAAAAAGTAAAATAAGAAGTAAGGTTGAAGTAGTAGTTTCTGACAAGATTTTTTTAAATAAAGTTTTTTTTTCTACTCATAACACACAACGCCGCCTAGCCCCAAGCTAAGCTTAAAGAGCTTGTGTTATGAGTACTAGACAAATGATAAAAATACTTATATATTTCTAAATACATACATATTATAGATAAATTACACCCAGACATAGAACAAATGCACCACACAAACATTTGTCCTGTGTGGGAATCGAACCCACGACCTCCATAGCATAGCAGTCAGGGCCACTGACCACTAGACCAACAGGCCGACAAAAGTTCAGTGGGCTGTTCTAATTATTTGCAGATTCCTAGGAGATAAAAAAATCCAAATTGGTGTGCGGTGACGGTCTGAGGTAAAATAAATACATAAACAATACAAACCAAAAAGGAGGCACTACTCCTTTTTTTGAAGTTGGTTAAAAAAACAAAAGTTAAAATAGGTAGGATTAATTATTTTTCAATACACTTACCAGAAAACCTGCTCTTATCCCACCGCTTTTAGGCACGCAATAGACTGCTTTCCGCACTAGTGCAGAAAAGTGCGCGTGCTCTCCCCGTCACCATTTTATTACATTTATCATATCAGGCCGTGCGCGCGTCGACCCCATGAGTCGCCGGTTAACCCCCGTTTATTCATTTCTTCGTAAGTGTATTGAAAAAAGTCGTTTGATACACGTACAAATTTATCACTGCAGCCCTCGGGTTATCCGCAGGAGAACCAAGGTCTCTGACATAGCCCGAAGAATCGCCAAACTAAAGTGGCAGTGGGCAGGGCACATTGCTCGTAGAACGGATGGTCGATGGGTCCGAAAGGTTCTAGAGTGGCGACCGCGCACCGGAAAACGCAGCGTTGGAAGGCCTCCCACAAGGTGGACCGACGACCTGGTGAGAGTCGCGGGAGTGCGGTGGATGCGAGATGCACAGGATCGGTCGTTGTGGCGACGCTTGGGGGAGGCCTATGTCCAACAGTGGACGTCTTTCGGCTGAAATTATGACGATGATGATGAGCCCTCGGCTCCATAACAAAAGGCTCGTGCGAATTCTGCCTCGGTCGCAATGACAAACTTAATTTCTGCACTTGTATCAAAATATACTATTCCAGAGGGGTAATTATCATATTTTTGAGGAATATTCGTATCTTAGTCGCAATCTGTCAAAACACCTGTAATATCTTAATTTAATCAAAATAAAAGAAATAAGGTTTAATGTTAATTTGATGATAAATAGTCTATCGCATGCCAATCTAACCCAGTACTTACAATTACCACCTACGGTATTGTTCAAAAGAGTTACAGTGTTTCTGGAACTCAAAGGGCTATTGGAGGAACACGGGTGGGTTATAGACAGTAAACGTCTACCACTACCTCTCATACCTAGAGCGAGAGGTATTTGATAATTTCTCAATAAAAAAATGCAATTACTACGGGGCATACCAATGTCAACTATATGTCAAGCAATCGGTAGAGGGATACTTTTACTTAACTTGTTATCTTTATTACATTTTTAAATATATTTTTTTTAACATAATTATATAAAAATGCGGCTGCTGATACCCTTAAACGGCGCAAACACTGTAACCTTATGGGTAAGTACATTTTTTTTTAAATTTACATTTGCATTTTGAGCCGTTTGGGGTCGAAACGCTTGGGTCATGGGGTCCGAGTATGTGTCTCCTTTTTAAGGAAATTTCATGCCGACTGATCGACACTTTGCGTGACCAGAGGGCTGGCTCGTTCTTCGCTCAAAGAATTAGCATTGCCATTCAACGTGGCAATGATGCCAGTCTTCTGGGTACATTTCCGGATGACAGCGATGTGGAAGAGTCTTTCGACGCCCGAGTGTACTTTGTGTTTTTGTATTATATTTATGTACATAGTTAGGTTTTAGTATAGTTTAGTTAATATTTAAGTATTTTATATAAAAAAAAAACATTTAAAAATAAAATAAATAGTTGTCCGCCGGTGTCGGGAACAGGGTCCAAGCTACCGGTGGTTAAGGCTCCAGAGACAGGAACCTCCTCACAATGCGAGCCGTTTCGAGGAGTACTGCCTTCTGTATCAGGCCCTTGATCCAACCACGCAACGACAGCTTCGACAAATGGTCGTCGAAGCTTTTGGCTTTATTATTATTATTGTTTTGACGGTACGGTTGCAAGGTGATCCCTGGCTGCCATAGGTGCGGGCTGGCGGACGACAAGCAAAGGGTAGCTCGCCCTTCGGCAGTAAGGACCGAGGCTGCAAGTCATCGACGACGCGTAGTGTTCCACGCGCGCCTCAAGGAGATGTCAGCAAATCGTAAGGGCCCAGCAGGGTCGAAGCCTACAGGGGCCAAGGGTCTGCTTCTGAAAGGAAGACTCGGCCCTGTTATGAAAGGCAACGAAGGAACAGGAGTGGGTTTTTAGTCAGTAAAAGTCTGACACGCCCTCACGCACCGCTCCAGAGCGGGAGATGTCATTGCATGTTTTTCCCACATACAAAAAAAGGTAAGTTTCAGTCAGTAAAAGTCTAACATGCCTTGTCGCTCCACCCTAGAGCGAGAGAAGTCATTAGATAATTTCCCACCCCAAAAAAAGGTTTAAACTGTGGTTAAGCGAATGGTAGAATCAAATTTTTGTTGCTTTCCGGGCTGAGTTAACATGTTTGTGAAAACACCCACGATATAGGAGTAGTTCCTAGTGTGGAACAATGATCTTTTAGACCAAGATCCAAGAGCTGTCTGACATAACTTATTTTCACATGGATGAAACCTTAGGTTCTCAGTAGTGTCTCATGTGCTTTGAATACCTGTGTGCTTGTGGAGCTCCTCCTTGGAGCCCCTGGGCAGGTACCAGGTGGGAACTAAAAACTAAGAGTAACTTAACTTAATTTTTTATTCACAAGTACACAGGTATTCAAAGCACATGAGACGCTACTGTCACGATGGGGGCGCAATGAAAGGCTTAGTTATTATCTTTAGATTATTATTGTATTGATTTAAGTACTTTCATATAGATATTTTCTATAAAAAAAACTTTTTACAAAAAAATACAACCGACTTCAAAGTAAAAAAAACACTGAAAAGTGCAAAATAACTTTAATTTCAGAAGTCGGTGTTTCTATAATAGTTTTGTCTCTTCGTTATTTATCACCGACTTCCGAAATTAAAGTTATTTTGCACTTTTCAGTGTTTTTTTTACTTTGAAGTCGGTTGTATTTTTTTGTAAAAAGTTTTTTATTTTACACTTTTTAGTTATGGTACCACCACTAAAAAGTACCCCTCAGCCAAACTTAAATACCTTATAGCCAGAGTGCATCTCATGACAATTCTAATAATCCCAAACACGGTTAGATTACGGTGCCTAACTTCATGCTTCATCATCAGATCAGTTCGATATATTCCCCCTCTACTTTCAGTCAGTCATCGACCACACGTATAAACAAAGCAATTTTACTTTTTACGACGGTTCTACTGTGATCCTATGAGGAGTTCTGTTCCATATCTTCGAAGTTCATGATCAGATCGTAACAATATTTCTATGGGACCAACTCGGAAGCATAACCTTTCAATCAAAATAAAAATTTTCAAAATCAGTCCACAATTGACCGAAAAATCGGTGAACATACATAAAAAAAAAAAAACAACATACATTCAACCGAACATATAACCTCCTCCTTTTTGAAGTCGGTTAAAAATACATCCTGACTCTATTAAGACGTCTCCCTATCTATTGATTGAACATTAATCTAAACTAAACTTTTTATAACATAAACCTTAAAAGTATAACATGCCAGTTTTGCAAGTTAATAATAACTGTGACACTATTCACACTCGTCACACTACTGAGAACCTAAGGTTTCATCCATGTGAAAATAAGTTGCGTCTGACAGCTCTGGGATCTTAGTATATTTGAAATAAATAAATAAAACTTATATGTTACTACGAAAGTCACCTACCATGGGTCACTAGCCCTAACCTACCGCAGTATTCATGTTAGGCTATGTATGCGCTGTCGAACACGAAAATCGATGGACGTCCCTAAGGTTCGGTGCATGTTTGGGTTATGTTCGAATATGTCAGGCACGTTCCTGGCTAACGACAGAATTTACTAACTACACAATAGATTTTTAACTCTTTGGTATTGTTCAGCTACAACATTAGGGTTGTTATTTATATGGATATCAGTAACCGGTACCGAAATTATCAGATATCCAAAATACAAAAGTATCCGAAACTGTAACTGAAACCGATTTAAAAGTTTCGGATAAAGGCGGAGTCTAAATGATTAGTTACTACAGGTCATTGCTTGTTTTTGCTTGTTTGTGGCGACCGCGCACCGGATAACTCAGCATTGGAAGGCCTCCCACAAGGTGGACTGAAGACCTGGGTGAGAGTCGCGGGAATGCGGTGGATGCGAGACGCACAGGATCGGTCGTTGTGGAGAGGCTTGGGGGAGGCCTATGTCCAACAGTTAGTAGACGTCTTTCGGCTGAAATGATGATGATGATTGCTTATTTTGCCCAGCCAAACAAATCATAATCTATACTCCATTCGCGTTAAGATTAGACATTTAAACAAACTTTCTTTACTGTCCGTTCAACCGATTTTGACTTCTATTCCGTAGGCATAAGGATGGCATTAACAGCAAAAAGTCAATACCAACTCTTTACTGAAGCCACCATTTATCATGCCACCAGCGCAATAAAAGTCAAAATCGGTTTAACGGACAGTAAAAAAGCTTTATTTTTATGTCTAATCTTAATGCGAATGGAGTATTGACTAGAAATAAGAGTCAAACCTTGCTATTTGTATCTTACTTTATAATTTTTACTAAATAATTTTATTCGTATCCGAAACCAGTATAAAAGTAATTTTTAAATCCGATAAAATCCCTGATTCCTTTGAATGTAACGTCTACTTGCTACATGATAATAATTTTTTGACGCCACGATGGTGCAGCGGGTTTTTTTTCTTTTCTGGCTGCATGAGCTATCGGCTGTTGCGCTGCGTATCGCGGTTTTAATTCCTAAACAGAATAAATATCTGTATGGTCTGCAGACAGTTTGTATATGTTAGTTTGTGTTTGTAAACGCACGCACTATATAGAAAAAAATCCTAGTGCAGCAGCAAAGTTTAAAAAAAAAATAAACATATATTTGTGTACTTGTTCTTTGCCTAATATCTAAAAGTCCAAACTTAAGGTTAGCCAATGTGCTATGGAGCCCAGTATTAAGGGATCGCGTTTGAAACACTATACAGCGCTCCAAAACACAGTTAATTGACGTGGCTCAGAAGGCTGCCCAACTTAAGTAGGACTGGGCTGGGCATGCCTGATGCATGCAAGTGGAACGATTGGCCAGTAAAACGCTAAGTTGGTGTCCTGAAATGGCACGACGGGAACGTGGTAAACCAAGAAGGAGATAAAGGGATGATTTAGATGTTTTGCATAGGAATTGGTAAAAAGTGGCTCAGAGCCGGGAACAATGGAAGGAATGGAGAGAGGACTTTGCCCAGCAGTAGAACAGTAAAGATATAATATAATAATATATTTGTGTGAGTTTGTCAGCACATTTTAGTACCTATTGCCATTATAGCGTAATGCAAGTCCGTTTTTATTTTTTCGTAAAAGCGCCAGGGTAGAATGTGAAATTGAGTGACTTTTTCTTATGAAATATTAGTCTATTTATTAAATAATAGGGTAAAAATATGAACTTTATGAACGATGATTTTAAGGGGATGCAACTCGACATACATTTTCATTGTTTTTCATCCAACCGCTCTTACGCGATTATGACGTTATTACACCTTTTTCATTAGATATCATAGAAATACAGTATCTTGTGGGTATTATCTAGGCTTCTATTGAAATCAATTTATGAATTTCTGTAAAACTAATCCAGCAAAGACCTCTGAAAATCTGCTATTTTGCATGAACTTTGACACTTCATAATTTACTCAAAAATTTAAAAAGTCAAAAAAGTATAACAAAAGAAGCCTTGTAAAAATCAAGATTCTGAATGACGACAATTTTTTTCAAAAACTTTTAAGGGTTTAAAAAATAACACATATATATCCTGGAACAAGTTTTGTAAAATATTCGAGTAAATTACGGAATTACCGAATGCTAACAGAGTTTTCAGGCGTTATCTCTCTTTTTTTCACGTTTTCTTTTCGTCAAACATCGCGTTGAATTGCGTTAGATGAAGTAACAAGCTTTTAAACCATGCTCGATGTTGACGATAGGCGAGTGAAAAAGGACCTTCTATACGTACCTATTACGCCAGCAATCATATTTAGATTACCTATAACATGCAACTTGACACTGACTGATTAACATTTAAAATGCAAAAAACAGAAGATTTGAATATCGCAGGCCACCTAGAAGCATGCACAAGATGCCTTTCAATCTATGAAACGGTATACTCGCTATTACCAGTACTACGCAGAATTTGTACTTACACATTAAACCGCGGATTAATAAAGGCATGCTGCAATTTCTTTTTGTGCAAACAAGCTTTAATTTTATAAAGAACTCAGCTCAAACAGCACGTTTTAACGATCGTAGAAAAAAAGATAATTCAATAACCACTACCCTTTTAACCGGGCAGGTTATTCACGTCTCTAAAAATATTGAGACGTTGGAACCGCAACTTATCATTTATAACTTGCAGACTTGTCTAGTTAAAGCTCATCTACGAAGCAACAATGACACTATGTTTGTCTCTGTCTAACTTCAGGTGTGGGTTCAACTGTCTCGCTCCCTCGCCCGTCGCTGATCAAGCTTTTCTCGATTCGATACAGGTACATTTGATCTGTAGTATATGTAAGGTTTTAGGAAGCTTAAGTAGTTAATTAAAAAAAAAAATGTTTGCTAGTACTTTGACAAGTTAGAGTTATTGTCATTGTAGAGTGACTTGTGAGAGACGCTTAAGATTTTCTTTAAAATTTAATAGTAATGACAATTTTTTATGAATAATCCTACGGCATCACTTCTTGTCGCGTCACGCTCTCTGAGCAACAACATTTACACTCTGAATTAATTTTAGACGTAACTAAATTCTGGTCTTCTTCTTATCTTCGTTGTCTGGTTTCCGCACTTAGTCCTTGGTGAACCATTATGCGCGAACTGAATTCTGGTAAAACACATTTAATTTGGAATCATCGATACAACGTAGAAGAATGACAAGTCTATTTCATTTACCGAGTAAAGGAAATAAATAGCTAATATAACCCAACCAGAAGAAAATAAAAGTATAAAAAAAGATTAACTAATGAATCTTATCCGGTCAATAAGTTATCAGAGCAGAAAGTGAAAAAGAGATAGTTTTAGAATAAAATAACACGCATGTATAAAGATCTGAAACAACAGAAAACAAAATAATATAAATATGATGAAAACTACTAGCAAAAATAAAATTGAGCACAAAAAAAAACATTAAGTGGCTTTAAATATTTTCAAAAAGCTGCACAACTTAAATGGGACTGGGCAGGACATATCTACCTCGTAAACACAGGATTGGTGCCCGAACACAGCGATGCGGGGCCACGGCAGATCACGAAGGAGATGGTGAGGCGACCTGGCTGTCTTCCTTAAGAATTGGAATAAGAAAGTGAGGAACCGTGATCTTTGGCAAGAATGGAGGGAGACCTTTGACCAGCAATGGGACAATACGGGCTAGCTATAATAATAATAAAATAATGGCTTAATAGCCAAGAGCCTCGAACAACATCTGAGGAGGCTCTAGTTAGGCAGCTGGTTCAAGGGCCTGATCCAGAAAGCAGTATTCCTGGACACGGCGCGCATTGGACCCTGTTCCCGATGCAGTGGGCTACTATTTTTTATATTTTTAAATGTTTTTTTATATGTGTGTTTTATGAAATATTTAAAAATATGTATACAAAGTAAATTAAGAGAATAAAATAACAACAAAATTTCGTTCGAAAAACGTCCTGCTGGACATAAACCCTAGTTTCACATCCAGCATATTTCTAATAGTAGTTCAAATATATTTTTATCTAAAACCTACCCATATACTACGCTCTGCGGTTGACCTTGCGTAACTGTGAAGGATCAAGTTTTTATCACCAGCCACTGCACGTCAGCGATATGCCCCGTCATGCCTGGACGGGTTCCGTATCGTAGTTTTATTTATTAGGACTTCGCTAGTTGCATTCCTTTGACTATTTCAGGCGACAGCTTTATGTAGGAGATAAATTAGCAAGACTTATAATTATCTTCTACTCCTTAAAGCTCTTGACTTATACTAGGTTTGACGTGAGGTGTTAAATTAAAACGGTGTTTTGCAGTCGTAAGATTTGTAGTTACAGGATGCTTAACTTTTTCAGTCATTCACCGTATGTGTACGATTGTATTGCAGCAATATCGTGAAGTGGTTTGCAGATTTTGCAATGAGTCTATACCTATTTTTTTGTGGGTGTTTTAATAGGGTTAGGGTTTTTTTAAGGTGGGAAATCATCCATTGACTTCTCCCAGTCTGGGTGGAGTGGGTAAGTAATATACGGTATAATAACAAAATCTCTGATATTTACAATATGTAACTACTGAATCTATAGGTAATTTTATTTGATACAACGATCAGTTAATATAATAAACGATTGATATAATTTTCAAATAACTAATTTTTATAAGCATAACTGCATACATTGATTATAAAATCTTTAGATATATCTCTTAAAAGACATAAAATTTATTTAGTAATAGACATAAAAGTTATATATGAAAGAAAAAAAGCTTTTTTATAATTCATAATGGCTTTTAACTTAACCTAATCCAAATGATTCACTAACATTAGAAGGGGATCTGGCGCTCGGCGGCCGCTATCGCGGCATGTTCGCTTCGCTCGCTCACCTACGCGCTTTATTGGTCACTCTTCTAACCCACATGATCACTTCGTTCGCTCGCCATTGCGTTGCAATGGTCACTATTCTAACCTGACCTAATCCAGGCGCGATTTTTAACTTAACCTAATCCAAATTTGTCACTAACATTAGGAGGGGATCTGGCGCTCGGCAGCCGCTATCGTGACTTGCTGCGCTCGCTCGTCTTCGCGTTTTAATGGGCAGATATATGATTTTTGATGATTTTAAATCCAACATCACGTCTAAACGGCTAGTCGTATGATTTGAAAAAAAAAGTTAAATTAGACTATTTGCCTAATAATTTGATAAACGAATATTTACATTTTTTTATAGAACTTGGTGTAATTTATTTTCAAAGTTATGTCTAACACAGACAAAAAAGCGAAGATCAGGCATAAACCATTGGGTGTATTTTGATGAAACTTTCATAGACTAAAAGACAATTTAATTACCAATCTTTTGATGTACGGTTTTATTGATATTGTGTTTAATAAATGAAAGACATATTATTATTCGAATAATCTTGATGCGCGGGGATTGACGCTAGCTCCTCTTTTTATCTAACCAAACCTAACCCACATTATCGTATCTTTACATAGTAAAGTTTTTCTATACGCCGCGCCAACTTGTAATACTAACAGTGTGTTATACGATACAGCTGCGACAAATATATATTTTAAACGATAGATCTAATGATTTTCGATGAACTTTATATCCAATAACGTTAATACGAAATAAGTTTTAGAGTACCTATATAAATTTTATATGTAAAGAAATTATATCAACAGTTGGTCTCACGTTTATATATAACTTGTGAATGTTATTGAAATTAAAATATATTAAACTAGCGACCCGCCCCGGCTTCGCACGGGTGCAATGCTGATCACTTCATAGTATAAAACAAAGTCGCTTCCCGCTGTCTGTACCTATGTACGCTCAGATCTTTAAAACTACGCAACGGATTTTGATCCGGTTTTGATCAGCATTGCACCCGCGCGAAGCCGGGGCGGGTCGCCAGTACTAAATATACTACATAATGTCTATATACACAACGTTCACAGATTTTTTGTCATTAGACAATACAAACATGTTTTCTTTTGAGGTTACTCTTGAAAGAGCGACATATAATTGGCCATGTGAAAAACATTCAACGCTCAAATATAAGCTTCCAACGTTGAAAGTTTGACCCTACGATTTATTGATGGTTATTGCAAATGATATCTTTAGCGGAAATTGTAGGCGCTTACGACAAAAGGAAATTGTAGGACTACGGGTTTCTTTTCAAGAAAATCCCTGCAGTCCTAGCAGATATCGGCACTGCCGGGCCCCCACGGGTTGCTGACTTCTCTTTGAGTAGCTGTCTACGACTGGAGCTCAGTCCGGTTGATTACTGGACTGCCGGACGGCGAGCTACCTATTGCTCGATGTCCGCAAGCCCACGTCTATCGTGGCTGGTAGTCAGGGTCGGGGTCTCGGCAGCTGGGGCATGAGGATGTTCGTTCCTTCACGCGTGTGGCCTCCTCCTTCACTAGTATTAAGCAGGAACTACATTAGACCGACACACACGTGAGCCACGCCTGATTTGTTCATAGAGTCGCGTTGCGTGGTGTCGCGTGGCGTAGATCTAATGTAGCTCTACAAGTCTAGTTGCCATATAAAATATATGGAGACCGATGCGCCCAGATCGTCCGAACGTGGCTCGCGTGTACGCAATGTGTAGTTCTACCTTTACTTCTTCGCAGAAGGAGGTGAACGCCTGGCATTCTTCCTCGCTCCGGATCATAGCCTGAACCGGGGCCCGGCGCGACAGGTCGCTACTACCGATTGCCTCCATAGGGTTACGGTGGTGCTCGCCTAAGTGGGGCACACCTCCACCGTATGCTCCACTGTCTCCTCCTGGCGGTCCACTCAGTGGTGACACCTGGGTGTTTCTTCCACCGGAATCCAATGCAGGAACCTCCCGAACTCATGTCCAGTGAGGACCTGCGTCATGCAGAAGTTGAGGGCGCCGTGACACCTCTCCAGCCTCTACTCAAAGAGAGGACTTACTGCCATGATTATGGCGTGCCCAAATAGGGTTAGGATACCGCGGCACTGGTTGAGAATTTCAAATGCGACGTTCATAAATGGTAATAATAGGTTTACATGCTTCAGTGAGACTTTTATGAATAGGTAATAATGTACTCGTATGTTTTAATGTGAGAAGGTATTCAAATTTAAAGACAACTTGAAAAAAAGCTCAATCGATTCGTTAATAAAGCTCATCATCAACATCATCATTTCAGCCAAAAGACGTCCACTGTTGGACATAGGCCTCCTACAATCGTCGCCACAACGACCGGTCCTGTGCGTCTCGCATTCATCGGATTCCCGCGACTCTCACCAGGTCATCGATCCACCTTGTGGGAGGCCTTTCAACGCTGCGTCTTCCGGTATTTAGTTGCTACTCCAGTACCTTTTGTCCCCATTGACCATCTGTTTTGCGTGAAATATGCCCTGCCCATTGCCACTTAAATATGGAGATTCTTCGAGCCATGTCGGTAACCTTGGTTCTCCTGCGAATTTGGTTGTAATGTTCATGAACAAGCAAATTATCATCATCACCATCATTTCAACCGAAAGACATCTACTGTTGGACATAGGCCTCCTCCCTCTCGCATCTCGCATCCATCGGATTCCCGCAACAAGCAAATATTTAACTATATTCAATTGAACAGGCAAGAAGTGACTGAGAGCCAGGAACAATAGAAGGAATAGAAAGAGGCCATCGTCCAGCAGTGGGACAGTATAGACTAGATGTAAAAATAATATTAAAAAGAGATTTTAATAAAGATTTGTTCCAGTTTGCTAAGATTAAGTAGTAAAAAATAACACACCAAACATTTCTATATTAATTTGGCCAAAAACACAAACAACAAATTCATATTTGTGTACCAAAAGTTAGTACAAACTTTTGGGCCTTAAATTATAATTATAAAAATTACTTGTGACAGAAGCAGGTCGTAGGTACCGTGGAGGTCGCAACGGAATCAGAACTTCGGACAGCAAATGCCAAGTTTTATTTAATCAAAGCCGAAAATAATAATATTGTTTATTTTTGTTTCGAACAATTTGAATGTTTTTAATCTTTCCTTTTATTAAAATACTTTTCTTTGGTTCTGGTATGGGCTTCCTTGTTTATGAAAGATTCTGGTGTTCATTTTGTAAATGTTTTGACAGGAGTTTTTGGTCTGATTATGTCGCATGAAGTTCAGTAATTATTTCTATTATTCGCAAACTGATTCTTTTTTTTTAATTGGTATAAACCAGTGCTTGACTGCGATCCCACCTGATGGTAAGCAGTGATGCAATCATCGATGGTGAGGCGCACTAGTTTATTAAGCGCCTATTCACTCTAGCCTTCAAGACACCTAAATTATAGTTGGACGGGAAGACCGCAGCAGGCAAATTGTTCCAGTCCTTCGATGTACGCGGTATAAACGACGAAGCGAAACGCTTAGTCCAGACCATTGAACTGTTGAAGTTTCAACAATGTAAGGATGGATACTCGCTGTACGTCGGGTTGTCCAATGGTAAAAAGGGATGGCGGAATCAAGTCATGCAATTCCCGCGCACACTCTCCAAAATGCAACCTGTAAAATATCGAAAGGCTGGCTACCCTGCGCCTGTGCTCGAGGCTTTATAGATTAGAATTAACCAAAGCGGGATCCCCATTTATCTGGATTTCTTGTGATTGTTGTGATGTAAGTTTGTACGAATATTTCGAGTATCGACACATTACACATTATATCAATGATCATCATCTCCCTAGCATTTTCCCAACTAACTTGAGATTGACTTCCAGTCTGACCGGATGATGCTGAATACCCGTGTTTTACATGGAGCGACTGCCTGTCAGACCTGTACAACCCAGTTACTGGGCAACACCATTTTCCTTGGATAGACTGATGGTCAGACTTTCTGGCGTTTGATTACTAGTAATGACTTTATTTTATTTTAATTTTTTTTTGAGTTATTTCGTCTGACTATACAGTGAGTTTATGTTAAATATAAGATTATAGTTTTTAAGGCAGCAAAATTATTGTAGTGAGCGCTATGTACTTACGCCTTAATTGTCATATGCATAAGTCATTTGGTTTTGAGATAGTTTATTTTTTTTAAATGTTAAATGTATTTGATGTGGCTGTACTTTATTTAAATAAATAAACGACTGTCAAAGATCTACGAATGACAAACGGTACCAACGGATTTACGTGCTTTTAGAGGCATGGTGTCAGTGATGTTAGATAAACTGGATAAAAGTATATAATTTACTAGCTCCTGCCAGCGGTTTCGCCCGCGCGAAAATTGGTTTCTCCATAAAAACTTCCAATCCCCGTTTTACCCCTTTAGGGGTGGAGTTTCGTAAAATCCGTTCTTAGCGGATGTCTACACCCTATAAGGATCCTACTAAGAAACCTGAAATAGCGAAAAATCAGCTGTTCAGTACATTTATGTTTGCCTAGTGTACTGAACAGCTGATATTTTTTTCGCGATTTCGGCTTTGCTCCCATAGTAAAAATTGTTTGTTATCATGAGCACAATCACGTGTTTAAGTATCGTACACTAATTGCCAGTCACCCTATATATACCTAGAAGATAAATTGAAAAAATTACATTATTAGGTATTAGTTTTAATTTATTCAATGATTTCCCAACGCACTTTCTCACACTCCAGCCGCCGGGATCCCGACCCCGATTTCCAGCCCCGTAGGCGTGGGCTTGCGGATGGCGAGCAATGGAAAGCTCTCCGTCCGGATGTCCGATAACCGTCCGGACCGAGCCCGAATCGTTGACGGCGCGTAGTGTTCCACGCGCACCTCAAAGAGATGTCAGCAAAACCGTAGGGACCCAGCAGGGCCGAAGCCTACTGGGGTCATGGGATTTCTTCCAAAAGGGAAACGCTAAGCAAAAAAGGAGGAGGAGGAGCAGCAGCAATGGCATTGGAGCAATGAAATTTTGGCTTTGTTTTTGGTGGCATTTAGTCAGTAGAAGTCTGACACGCGCTCACGCTCCGCTCTAGAGCGATGGAAGTCACTGGATGATTTCCCACCTAAAAAAAGTATATTCCATACAATTTGGATTTTCCTTTATTTTTTTACAATCGGTCAAAAAATCAATGTCAATCAAGAGTCACGGGCAGAATTTCACTCTGTGTTGATCCTCAGAGTAATTGATTACTATGTGTGTTTGCGACTTGAAAGGAATTTCAGATATACCCTTTACAGCTGTTTGGTACATTGATAAATGACCTGTCGAATATATTAGTGCCCAGTTTATATCCTACTTTTTAAACCTAGAACCTGATGAAGAAGCAGTTATTTAAGTATTTTAGCTGATCGAAACACTGTAATGCGTTTAATAATAATAATAATCGTTTATTTCAGGCAAAAAAAACATCCATATAAAAATAAAATAAACTTGTAAAACACATTTAATATCGTGGAGGTATGTTTCGGTATCCATAGTCATCTAAAAATATATTAAAAACATTATTTTATAGACCTAAGCTTTCCGTCATTTTTTGTTCTCCTTCAGGTGTGCAGAAATTCAGTGCTTCGTAGTAAATATGGACTTGCGAACGGTGAGCATTGGGTAGCTCGCCGTCTGGCCGTGTGGTAACCCTCAGGATCGAGCTCGAGTCGTCAACGGCGCGTAGTGTTCCACGCGCGCCTCAAGGAGATGTCAGCAAAACCTTAGGCCCAGCAGGGTAGTTGTCAGCAACTGTAGGGGCCCAGCAGGGTCGAAGCCTACCGGGGCCAAGGGTCTGATTCTGAAAGGAAGACTCGGCCCTGGTACGAAAGGCAACGAAGGAACAGGAGTGGGTTTTTAGTCAGTAAAAGTCTGACACTATCTCCCGCCTCGCCCAAGAGCGGGGGATGTCATAAGATGATTTTCCCACCGGAAAAAAAAAAGGCCCAGCAGGGTCGAAGCCTACTGGGGCCATAGGTTGTGCGAAAGAGAACCTTGGGGTCCTGGAACGAAGGCAAAGAAAGAATATAGGGGTGAGTTTTAGTTAGTAAAAGTCTGACCTACCCTGGAAAGGGAGAAGCCCAACTTGGATGATTTCCCAACTAAAAAAAAACTCGTAATATGAGACTAGCACAACAAGGTTGCCGACATAGCACGAAGAATCGCCAAACTAAAGTGGCAATGGGCAGGGCACATTGCTCGCAGAACTGATGGCCGTTGGGGCCGAAAGGTTCTGGAATGGCGACCACGTACCGGAAGACGTAGCGTTGGAAGGCCTCCTACAAGGTGGACCGATGAATTGGTAACGGTTGCGGGAGTCCGATGGATGCGAGACGCACAGGACCGTTCGCTGTGGCGACGCTTGGGGGAGGCCTATGTTCAGCAGTGGACGTCTTTCGGCTGAAATGATGATGATGATGATGATGAGACTAGCCAGATTGGATGTGACTACTCTCAAAATTCTGTTACCGAAACGTCTCAAACTTTGCCAAAAAGATGCAACTCTCAACCTCATGATTGCGTAGAAGTCTGGGACCATAGGACCCTCGCTTCAGCAAACATGCTCGAGGCACTGCTGTATTTTGGCAGTTTCATATGAGTTCTAATTTAATTTAATTTTTTTCCGTCCTATTGTGTCTACAGTGTCAAGGGTCTATATCAGTGGTTCTCAACCTTTTTTGACTTGCGACCGTTTTGATCAGAATTCATGAAGAAAACCTAATAAATTTTATAAAAAAAATACTAACACATACAGAATTGAAAACTTGGAATAAAACAAGTTTTGAATTTATGATATTTTCTTTTAAATCGAAAGTATCGAGTATTGTCATTTTTCATAGAAACTTTTAATCATTTCACATGAATATAATTTTTCAGTTGGATAGTTTTGAATTTTCAGACCTTTCGAGGTCCATGTTTTGGTTATTGCGGTCCACCAGTTTGGGAACCACTGGGTTATATTAAAACTTGACATAATAACTTTATTTACCTCCTTTCACATGTGCTCATGTAAAGTAAAATGTAATTTGAGAAATGTTAATTACGTTCTATGAATTAATTAACCTACTTACAAAACACGAAGCTTTGAAGATTTTTTTTCCAAAAATAATCCACCTTATCTAAAGAAAGGGTGTTGTTTCCTACTTTTTTCAAAGGAATATAATTAATAATAACCTTTAATGAAATTCAAAGTGTTATGTTTTACAGTTTTTTTTGTCAAAATTAAGGAAGTTTAAAACATTGTTTAAGGGTTGACATTTCATTTGTATTCATTTCTACCCGTAGAGTTTCAAATTAAAAATTATAAGTGTTTGTCGACTGGTAACATTGTGGAATATTTTTAAATTAAGAATGTTGTTACGTCATTATGTTTGTACCGATTGCATCATCACAGGGATTGCGAGTAAAATAAAAAGCAAAGTTGTATTTTTAGAAACAAAACAATGGTGTATTTTTCAGGTCAAGATAAACAAACGTCAAAAATAAATAATTCGAAGAAAAATAATTATTTCGCTAGTACTCAAAACAGACAAAGCATTATTATTATTTTATTGTTGTATTTACCACTAAGTCACTCAAAGGGCAATGGAAAGGGCTATGCTTGGAGTTTCCTTGCGTGATCGCGTCAGAAATGATGATATCCGCAGGAGAACCAAGGCTACAGAGACGGCCTGTTGGTCTAGTGGTTAGTGACCCTGACTGCTATGCCGGAGGTCGTGGGTTCGATTCCCACCCAGGACAAATGTTTGTGTGATGAGCACGATCATTTGTTCTGTGTCTGGGTGTAATTTATCTATATATTATGTATGTATTTAGAAATATATAAGTATGTTTATCAGTTGTTTAGTACCCATAACACAAGCTCTGCTTAGCTTGGGACTAGACGGCGTTGTGTGTTAGTTGTGGAATATATTATATTTACAGACATAGCCAAACTTAAGTGGCAGTGGGCAGGGCACATTGCTCGCAGAACAGATGGTCGGTGGCGACGAAAGGTTCTGGAATGGCGAGCACGTACCGGAAGATCCAGCGTTGGAAGGCCTCCCACAATGTGGACCGATGACCTGGTGAGGGTCGCGGGAATCTGATGGATGCGAGACGCACAGGACCGGTCATTATGGCGACATTTGGGGGAGGCCTATATCCAACAGTGGTTGTCTTTCGGCTGAAATGATGATGATGATGATGATGATTTACCCTGCTCTGCCTCCCTGCTGGGCAAAGATCTATTCCTTTTTATGTTCCCAGTAGTGAGCAATTTCTTGCCAATTCCTAAAAAAGATTTTCAAGTCATCACGCCATCTTCTACCATCGGACAAGCTGACGTACGGCGAGTACCCTTACGTTATTGAAACCTCAACGGTCCGGACTAAGCGTTTCACCTCATTGTTTATACCGCGAACATCGAAGGAGTGGTACAATTTGCCTGTTGCGATCTTCCCATCCGTTAATAAGTTAGGTGTCGTCAAGGCTAGAGTGAATAGGCTCTTAATAAATTAGTTCGCCTCACCATCAACGATTGCATCACTGCTTTCCTTCAGGTGGGATCGCAGTCAAGTACTAGTTTATAGCAATTAGCTCGTCTTGCGATTCCGAACACCAATTTTGTGTTTTACGGGCTCACCGTAAAAAAATAGACAAATATGTAACTTGATAATAATAATAAGCCTATATCCAGAAACAAATATCAAACAATTTGTGTTAGAAGTGATATGAAAGAAAGGGGAGTTAGTGATAGCGTGACGAGTGACAGGACAGAATGGAAGAAAAGAACGTGTTGCGCCGACCCCAAATAAAACGGGACAAAGGCAGGAAGATGATGATGATTCAGAAACAAATAATATAACATTTAACATTTCACTCATTGCTAACTCAATTTATAGTGAGTCGACTTCAAAAACCTGAGGCCCTACCATGAACTATTACCGCGATCCATTCGAGGACATAAACTGAACTGTTTATTTATTTATTATTATTAGGATCGCGAACATTACATGCACTGGGAATTTACAGGTTCATTTAATAACACTAGATATTCAAGTGCTGCAACACTAAGAAACAATCGCAATCAAATCATTTTAAAAGATGTCAAAGAAAAAAAAAAAATTAGAATTAAGTCAGTAATAATAGAGCAGTGTTGGCCGAGTGGTAACGGCCCCGACTTACGAGTTGAAGGTCATAGGTTCAAACCCAGCCAGACGCATTACTTTGTGTAATTTATTTCATCACCACTGCTCTCAAAACGGTGAAGGAAAACATCGTGAGGAAACCGGCATGTCCTAGAATCAAAAATTCGAAGACATGTGACATTCACCAATCCGCACTGGGCCCGCGTGGTGGATTACAGCCCATTCCCTCTCCTAGAGAGGAGGCCTGAGTCCCAGCAGTGGGAACATTAAAAAAGCTGATAATGCTAATATTTATGCCGTAATAATAACACAAAAACACAGAACAATATAATTACATTACATTATAGAAATACATTAATTGTCTAATTGAATTAAATTTAATTAAAAAACGAATATAATACAATAAAAACTGTTAAAGGGATCGAGCTATATAGGGTGTATAGCTGCATCCCTTTTTTTCGCTCGTACGCCTGATATTTTAAAACGTCATGGTAAGGTATCTGAGACTCTACCCCATAATGCGATACATTTGACGACTTAAACTGAATTGTTAAAGGGATGAAGCTATACAGGGTGTATAGATCCATCCCTTTTTCTCGCTGGTACGCCTGAAATTTTAAAACGTCATGTAAGGTATCTGAGGCCCTACCCCAGCCTCATAATGCGATACATTTGACGACTTAAACTAAATTGTTAAAGGGATGAAGCTATATAGGGTGTATAGATCCATCCCTTTTTCTCGCTGGTACGCCTGAAATTTTAAAACGTCATGTAAGGTATCTGAGGCCCTACCCCAGCCTCATAATGCGATACATTTGACGACTTAAACTAAATTGTTAAAGGGATGAAGCTATATAGGGTGTATAGATCCATCCCTTTTTCTCGCTGGTACGCCTGAAATTTTAAAACGTCATGTAAGGTATCTGAGGCCCTACCCCAGCCTCATAATGCGATACATTTGACGACTTAAACTAAATTGTTAAAGGGATGAAGCTATATAGGGTGTATAGATCCATCCCTTTTTCTCGCTGGTACGCCTGAAATTTTAAAACGTCATGTAAGGTATCTGAGGCCCTACCCCAGCCTCATAATGCGATACATTTGACGACTTAAACTAAATTGTTAAAGGGATGAAGCTATATAGGGTGTATAGATCCATCCCTTTTTCTCGCTGGTACGCCTGAAATTTTAAAACGTCATGTAAGGTATCTGAGGCCCTACCCCAGCCTCATAATGCGATACATTTGACGACTTAAACTAAATTGTTAAAGGGATGAAGCTATATAGGGTGTATAGCTCCATCCTTCTTTCTCACCCTCACGCCTGATATCTTTAGCTCGCCGTCCGACCGTCCGGTAACCGTCCGGACCGAGCCCAACTTGTCGACGGAGCATAGTGTTCCACGCGCGCCTCAAGGAGATGTCAGCAAAACCGTAGGGGCCCAGCAGGGTCGAAGCCTACTGGGGCCATGGGTGATGCGAAAGAGAACCCCGGGGCCCTGGAACGAAGGCAATGAAGGAAAAGGAGTGGGTTTTTAGTCAGTAAAAGTCTGACACATTAACGCCTGACATCTTAACACGTCAAAATAATTATGACCTTGGTCTGTTTTGTTCAGGTTTGGAAAAAGCCTCCTCCATGTTTTTCCACTTGATTCTATTCAGCGCTGTCCTCATCCATATTCTTGCTGCAGTTACCTCTATTTCTTCTTTCCAATTAAGGCATTGTAAAAAAAAACTGGCCAAGTGCGAGTCGAATTTGCACACGAAGAGTTCCGTACTACAATATTAAAATCGACTTAAAAACGCCGACAAAATAACGTTTCTTGTAAAGGAACTAACTCCCTTAAAGTTTTAATTGTTTGTAGTGTTATACAGATACCGGCACGGATCTTGAGCGCTGACTTCTACAGTTCTACTTGTGCAGAAGCACGCAGAAGTGAAATATCGGGTCTCTTTAGTGGTATGAAGAGAGATGCGGGGGCGGCAAGTGCAATCTTTGTACAGTGATTGGCTCGCCGATGTTGTACGATGCGCGAAGCGATCCCCGCTCTTTCGCCGAGCGCTCAAGATTCGTGCCGCTATCTATAGCGGCAATAGAAATACACATTCTGCAAAAATTTCTACTCTCTACCTCTTACGGTTTATGACATATAGCCCGCTGACAGACGGACGAACAGACAGATAGACGGACAGACAGTGGAGGCTTAGTAATAGGGTCCCGTTGGCACCCTCAGGTACGGAACCCTAAAAACTAAAACATCTAACATATATTGATTATTAAAATAGTCGAGCTACTTACGAACTCAAAGGAAAATCCACAATAAACTTAGATTACCGTCAACTAATCATTTATTTCTCAGTTCCCATTTTCATAGTATAATTTAATTCCGAACTGTAAAGATATTTTCGCCGTAAGCTCATTAGCAAAGGAGTTCGGCTTTTAAAATAATAATATCATGGCTAAATAGTTGCAGACACGCCATTCCATAAACAGGTTTAATTATAATTTACTACACTTACGAACGCTACCCAATATAAATAGAGTCCTGCAGAGGCGAGGGAAAGAGACAGATATATACTTTGTGTCCAAGAGTGAATGAGACAGCATGTATGCACATGTCACAGAGTAATCTTATAAATAGTGTAGGCAAATATTTTAATTGTGATCGTTTGAACGGATAGCTATGGTAACTCTGATTTGTTTGTTTGGAATAAAAAAAATAGAGGCTGTTATTATGATTTAATTATGATTTGTAATATTTACTATACTCTTTGCTTGTAATAGTTAATGTTTATTTCTTTTTCAAAGCTTAGATAATATTTAGCTTTTAAAACAGCTATTTAATTGGTGAAAGCACGAAAATCTAGGCTGATTACCAAATTATTTATCGCTATTACTGCTCAAGCAACACTTTAATTTTTACCACTCAAAACACACAACAACAGCTTCTAAAAGTTACCATGATATATGATTCAAATCAAATCTAAATATTTGTTTGAAATAAATCATTTACGGACAATATTGTGAATTATCAAAAAGCCGGTCAGTCAAAAAAAAAAGCTATTTGCCCATCGCAAAGCGTAGATCTCTATGGAGAAAAACATGCCAGAAACTCCATGGACACTAAAGATTTATGATACCGTACTTTTACTCCCATATCACTCTCCAAAACCAAAACAAATAGCTACGTATTAATTTTGTAATGTCATCATAATTCTACATTACACCCGTCATTACATTTTGACTCTAAACACCAAATTAATGTCACCTTAAAGCACCATTAGCCGCCATAGCTTCTTCCAAAACATTTAATTACTACGCGTCATTAAGCGATTTGAAAAAAAAAGCAGAAAAATTGTCGCATCTGTTGTGCTAATGTATACTCTGCGGTTTAAGGGCGGGAAAACATTTCCATTCAGTGCCCTGCCAGGCTTCGCGCTTTGCGGACGTCGGAACGTATTCTTATTCTTTCGAAAATCGAACGCCGCGTTTGACATTTCGTGTTTCTAAATTGAAATAAAAATTTTAAAAAGCTTTCAACCATTTTGGTTTTTTTGAAACAATCTGTGAAAACGTTTTAAATACTGTTGTTTTCTTGACTGTTTATTGTGTCTTATTATTAAATATGTGTGGACATTAGTGAGATTGGATTTTATGGCACAATATTAATGGTAAGTGCGTGTTTTATTATGGTCGTATTACAATGGTTGGGACAAATTAGGTTCTAATGTTAGGGTGTGATATTTCGGATCATATATTTGTATCTGTTTGCAGAATTTTCTTTGATTTTTCTATTTTATTTTTTTGGTTTGTAAGACAGCTTAAAAAAAAACTTTTATTTTTATATGAATTGTGATTGAATGAAGTTTTTAGGAGCTGAGTAAATAATATTCAGAAAATTATTTAATTTTTGTTCCAACTTGAATATGTGATAGGAAGCAAATAAAGTTTATATTGCCACTTTTAGGATTATGTCAGATAGATTATTAGTATAGAAAAATAATAAATTGGTTGAAAACTTGCTAATTTATATATGTACAAATTTAAATAAGTATTTCATTATATATATCCTGTATATCAAAACGTAATGTTAGTAGACATAACAGAGCCCTTTTTTTCTATATTTATATTATACAAAAAGAAAAAAGATTTGTATGTTTGTTTGTAAGGAATAAACTCCAGAACTACTGGACAGATTTCCGAAATTTTTTCACCAGTAGAAAACTACTTTATCGTTGAGTAACATAGACTTTAAATCTATTTTCACGGGCGAAGCCACTGGTAAAAGCTAGTATTTTATAAACTTCATAAATCACGCTTGTATGCCTCAAGGGGTTAGGCAGATGTGTACCAGTACTACTTGCCACACTCCACCAGTCTTGTCCCCAATATATAACATGTCCCCAATAGGGGTATAAGTCTGTAGTTATCGACCGAGAACAAATCTAGACTCGGACATCATCCAGACTCCGACATAAACATAAATAACTGATAAAAAATGCCAAAATTTTCTATTTTGTAGTTATATCACAGATTACTGAATAGTTACTACGTAAGTTATATGACAAATGTTTGTGTGATGAGCACGATCATTTGTTCTGTGTCTAGGTGTAATTTATCTATAATATGTATGTATTTAGAAATCAAGTTTATTAGTTGTCTAGTACTCATAACAGAAGCTCTGCTTAGCTTGGGGCTAGACAACGTTGCGTGATAGTTGTGGAATATTATTATTATTATATATTTATGTGCCACCTCTGTCTTCGAACTACCCTATGATTTCTTGCATTGAGCTCATCATCACTGACGTCAGACATAATTATGAGATGAAAGTGTCCGGACTGTGGGATTCTGTGGGCTCTGACAATCCCTCTCGCTCCAATCAGAGCTGGAGAAATTATTTGTTTTCCATGGTAAAAATGACACAAATATCAATCACAGTCTGTATTTAAATTTTTCAAGAAGTAGCAGTAAGTGATTGGCTATGCTACACGCCAGAAATAGTTACCTGCAGCATTAAGTTGCTTGTATTTTTTTTAATTTTTTTTTTTAAGTACTTCACATGTAGTGATAATTATTATTGTGTGATAATTTTGACATTTCATTCCAATATAACAAAATTAAAATTAATTAATTGTTAATATTATACAAAAACCATCTTCAATATAATTTTTAAAAATTTCTACACCGGCAATGATAGTGTATGTGAAACATTTTAATATTAAGATATTGTATGTACCGTATACTCAGAAATAAATGAATTATTATTATTATTAAGTTACTATACCAAGGACCTTACAATAACGTGTTTAAATGTCAGTCCTGCGAGTGAGAAAGAGTGGAGCTATATTATTATTATTATGTCTTTATTGTCAGGCAACTAAGGCCCATATATAAAATACATTATATTACAATCTGCTCTCAAAACGGTCAAGGAAAACATCGTGAGGAAACCGGCATGTCCTAGAACCAAACATTCGAAGACATGTGACATTCACCAACCCGCACTGGGCCCGCGTGGTGGATTACGGCCCATTCCCTCTCCTAGAGAGAGGAGGCCTGAGTCCCAGCAGTGAGAATATTAAAAAAAAGGCTGATTATGCTTATTATTTATACAATCTTTAAAAAATGAACCAATACATATTAAAAATATCACAAAAATTAAACTATAATTATACACGTAACATCGGCGTCGTGTTCCGCTGCGTGGTGTCGCGTAGCCGTCCTCGAAAACGTCGATACACGACACCTTTCGGCCAAAAGTCCTCTCTCAAAAAGGTCTGTAGATGGAGGGTTGGAACTCGTGTCACGAACGACTTGAAATTGGTGTCATGGCGCGACCCTCAGAGTCCAGTTGCTCTTTATCTTCATATACTCCACGACTATACTATAACCCTATAATAGCTCCATTCCTTTAACAATTCAGTTTAGGTCGTAAAATGGATCACTTTAAGAGCTCGTGATGGGCCTCAGTTAAAGATTTTTTTTATGGTGTACCATTTGTTACATATACATACCATACGCTGTCATATCCAAGGCTCGGATACCGGTTAAATTTTCAAACCGTTATTATGTACTTGACGAAAAAACCTTTACATTAGGTTTCGTTCGCATAAACCGTTTTTTTTTAACCGGTTTTTGGAAGAGTATTTACATAAAGGTTTTTTCGGATTAAACGGTTTAGAGTAATAAAAACCGGTTAATACGGGCGCACGATAAACAAACGTCCCGCGCTGTTCACAGTTTTTATTCAGTAGTAAGTATTTTTTTGTTTTGGGTCGGGGTGCAGCGGATGCCATTTTTGCTATACGCCAGCTATGCGAAAAATACGGAGGTGCGCATAAAAACTTGCACATGGTATTCGTTGACCTCGAAAAGGCATACGACCGGGTACCTCGTGAGGTTCTGTGGTGGGCCCTTAAGGAGAAATTTGTGCCTGGGAAATATGTGCAGTTGATCCGAGCGATGTACAGTCGATGCAGTACCCACGTGCGGTCTACAGTGGAAACCACTAGCAGCTTCAATGTGGCTGTCGGCTTACATCGATGGTCGGCTCTCAGCCCTTACCTCTTCCTGATGATAATGGACGCTCTGACGTCGGACATTCAGGAAGAGGCTCCCTGGTGTATGCTGTTTGTCGATAACATTGTGTTGGTTGCCGAGAGTGGCCTAGAGGTCAAGAACAGATTGGAGGTGTGGTGGCAAAGACTGGAAAGTGTTGGCCTGAAATTGAGTAGAACCAAAATGGAATACTTGTTCTACGATTTCGGCGGTCTCTCCAATCCAGTGGCTTTAGCTCTCGTTAGAACGCCCATACCGCTCTGCTCCGACTTTCGATACCTCGGGTCGCTCGTCTAAGGGTATGGTGTGGTAGGCCGGGACGTAACACATCGGATCAACGCAGGATGGATGAAATGGCGGCAGGTCACGGGAACAACATGTGACCTACGGATGCCCCTCAAATTGAAGGGTAAAATCTACAAGTCCGTGATAAGGCCTGTCATACTGTATGGATCAGAATGTTGGGCTGTGAAAAAGACGGATGAAAAAAGATTGCACGTAGCAGAGATGAGAATGTTGGATGGATGTGTGGTGTGACGAGAATGGATAAAGTGAGAAATGAGTATATAAGGGGAAGTTTGAAAGTGGCGGCAGTGACTAAAAAATTTAAAGGGAATCGTTTGTCTTGGTATAGTCATGTGAAGAGGAGGGATGAAACGCATGTTACTAAAAGAGTTATGAGTTTACATGTGGATGGATGGAGAGGAAGACCAAAGAAAAGATGGATGGATTGTGTGAGAAGTGATATGAAAGAAAAGGGAGTTAGTGATAGCGTGACGAGTGACAGGATAGAATGGAAGAAAAAAAACATGTTGCGTTGACCCCAAATAAAACGGGACAAGGGCAGGAAGATGATGATGATGACAAATATTTGGAAAAAGAAAAATTTAATGCTTTTCAATATATCAGTTTCAGTTTCCAGTTTATCAGTAATCAGTCTTCTAGTTTATTAGGTACAATTAGGTGGCTTAATTAAAAGAAATAGTAAAACTATACGCTAGTCTAGCTCAATAGTTTAATCGTTGAACAAGTGAGACATTTTTCCCAGTTGGTCCACTTGGTACAATTCCTTTTAACGCTTGAACTTCTGAGACAAAAAAGTTGAACTGTCCTAGGTAAACGTAGTCGTCCACAAATTCGAGTGTAGAGTCTCCGATCTTGATAGGAGTGGGTGCTACATGGATGTTTACCATGACTTTGGTTTTGTCCATGTTCATTTTAAGTCCCACTCTTTCGGAAGCTCTACTGAGGTCACCGAGCATTGTACTGAGCTCCTCCGTAGTCTCAGCCATGACTACTATGTCGTCGGCAAATCGAAGGTGAGTGATGTGCTCGCCATTGACATTTATGCCTAGCCCTCTCCACTCCAGAACCTTGAAGACATCCTCCATTGCGGCCGTGAACAGTTTCGGAGAAATGACGTCTCCTTGCCTCACACCCCGCTGCAAGAGGATAGGTTCGGTCTGGTCCTGAAGTCGGACTGACATGGTGGCGTTTTTGTATAAACACTTCAGCACTTCGATGTACCGATAGTCAATCTGGCACCGTTGAAGAGACTGCAGTACAGCCCAAGTCTCGATCGAATCAAAGGCTTTCTCGTAGTCCACAAACGCTAAGCAGAGAGGCTGATTATACTCCTAAGTCTTCTGTATAACCTGCCGCAGCGTATGTATGTGGTCCACGCTGCTGAAGCCTTTTCGAAATCCGGCTTGTTCGGGAGGCTGGAAGTCGTCGAACCTGCGCGCGAAACGGTTCGTGATGACTCTGGAAAACAGCTTGTAGACATGGCTCAGAAGTGAGATGGGCCTGTAATTCTTAAGCAGGGTATTGTCACCCTTCTTAAAGAAGAGTACCACCACACCTCTGCTCCATGCCTGTGGCGTTTTTCCCTCGAGTATGACGGAACCGAACAACTTCTGAAGTGCCTTTAGGACCGGTTTTCCACCCGCCTTCAGGAGCTCGGCCGTAATTCCGTTCTCACCCGACGCCTTGTTGTTCTTCAACTGCTTCAGAGCCACCCTAATCTCGTACAGGCTGACGTCCGGGATATCTTCGGTATAATGTCGAGTCAATCTAGCTCTTGGGTCGTTTGCTAGATTTGCAGTGGGTTCGGAGATTGACGTGTATAACTGTCCATAAAAAGCCTCGATCTCTCCCAGAAGCTCCGATTTGGCGGATATGACCCTGCCATCGTCGGTCTTCAGTTTCGTGAGCTGGCTCTGCCCAATAGACAGATCTCGTGCAAATACTTTAGAGCCCTTATTCCGCCCAATCGCATCCTTAATCCTCTCGGTATTAAATCGGCGAAGGTCGCGTTTCAGAGACTTTGAGATCCGTTTATTGAGCTGCCGATATGTGCACGTATCATCTGAAGACTTCAAAGTCATCTCACGCCTCTTCTTCATAAGCTCGAGAGTTTAATCTGACAGCTTCTTGTTCTTTTTTGTACAGTGAGCCTTGAAAAATTTAGACCCGACCGTATGGACAGTTCCCACGAACCCATCGTTATATTCGTCCACGGAGCTTCCTAGGCACTCGAAACGATTGTGGAGTTCGAGCTGAAAGCTCTTGGAGTTTTGGATCTGGATCTGTGCTGGACGGAGCGTAGACTTCACCAGTCGAGGACCTATCAAGCTTAATATTGATATTCAATGTGCCTCTTACCATGCGGTGATCACTTCCAGTTTTCACCGCATTGATCACGGAGACATTATTGAATATTTGCTTCTTCGTCGACAGAATGAAGTCAATCTCATTTCTAGTCGCACCGTCGGGACTTTGCCAGGTCCACCGCCTATGCTCACGTTTTTTGAAGAAGGAGTTCATCATGTAGAGGCCTTCCTTCTCCATAAAACTAGCTAGTAGGTGTCCCCGGTGATTCCGACGTCCAAATCCAAATTGCCCCACTCTCAGCTCGTCACCATCTCGTTTGCCCAGTTTCGCGTTGAAGTCCCCCATGACCACGGTGAAGTGGATCTTAAAACCATGCATGGCTCTGGATACATCCTCATACATGGTCTTTACTTCGTCGTCGGGGTGCGTCGAGGTCGGGGCGTAAACCTGTATGACCTTCAGCGAATATCTTGGCGATATTCTGAGTATAAGGTACGCCACCCTGGTCGACACATTCTCGATCTTCACCGATCAATATCGTAAATTCGTAAGTACGTCTACATACCGCGCCGCTATGCGCGGCATCCTTACAAGTAGTCACAAGTTGCAACGCGTTACCCGACATGCCGTTCGTCGAATAAACCGGTTAATTTAGGTTAAAATAAAGTTCTTAAAACGTTTACGTTCTTATGAAAAGTTCGGATGAAAACCGAAATAAACCGGTATTAACCGGTATTTTTCAAACCGGTTCCGAGCCTTGGTCATATCTACCGAACAATATTTATTTTACAATGCATTAAGTAGGTACCGATTAGTAATTTAGTTTAAGTTTAGAATCACCCATATTAAGTTCACAAACGAGGCAAGAGATGGCGCTAAGAGTTGCATTGAAAGCAATACATTACTTGAATGACTACATCAGCTATTACTACTGAACAAATAATAATATCTTAATATTTGCTTCTCTAGAAAGTTAAAAAGGAAATAGAACACGTGAGATGCGTATATTCTTCGATTTTAGTATATTTTACTATTATTTTTATTAGGTTTCTCATTAGGAAATTAATAGCAGCGCGACTGTAGTTGGGATTATCGCCTAGTTTAAACAATTAGGCTTGCTCCCTATTATGGCTTCAAGATTGTTCGAAAGAATTACCGTGGTCTTCCCCAGGGCACACGAGTGGGTTTCCCCAGGGCAGAAGAAGCTATTTGTTAAATTTCCACCCCAAAACAATGGTTAACCATCTGTTAACATAGAACTATCCTTCTTGTTACCACTTAACTAATTAACGAGATTTGAGTGAGTTGTTCCCACACCTCTGAACCTATTTCTATTCGAAAAGAAGCTATAGGCGCAATTATGTTCTACTATTTTTTTTTCTGGTAGGTGTTCGCTTGCTTTGAATAAAAAGCCGTATAATTTATAGAAAAAAAAAACCATAAACGATTAGTAGATTATAAACCATAGACAACATGTTTAGTTTTGATACTGATAAGCAGGTTCTTAATTTAAAATTACCTACCCAAAAAGTGATATATGAAGAAACTGAAAGTACTGAGTAATTATTTAGAGGAAGTTTTTTGTTCTATAAACTATTAAGCTGTTGATCCCCGCAATAACGCCGGCGTTAACGCGCCATTGTCTTTCTATTGTGTCTCTAATTACGCTACTCAAAAAGTTAATTGTGACGGATTATTTTGAATTTAGAATCCACGTATCTTCATTTAAATTTAGAATATTAAGAGCTGGTTTAAAAAATTGGACTATATTATTTTAATTATATTATCTAGTGTCTATGGTCACTCATATTAATTATTATCTATACTTATACATATTCAATACATATTACTATTAATTTCGAAACTCTCAAGTGGCAATTAATTTACATACAACACCAAACCTGTACAAACTCTAGTTATTGAATACGCTTAAAACTTTGCCCAGAGGCTTACCCTAATTGGTCACATGGGCACTTAGTGATGTCACCTTAGGTCAACGATATTGTAGGTAGGTAGCTGTACGACCCAGAATAGGTCATGTCCTGTACATATACATCGACCTTTTATTATTAATATAATTTAGAAATAAAGTTACTACCTATGGCCTTAGTGCGAGATTTTTTAGTTTTCTCGGTCTTGTTAAGAGGGGTGTGCTAGAGTAGACCACGAAATTCGTTTTTTTTTTTTGCCTTTTGCAAGTCTGTGTTTTTTTATTATTAAAATATGTTTGCGATCGTTTTAAATGATATAAGCTAGTGCTTGACAGCAATTCCACTTGATGGTAAGCAGTGATGCAATTTTTGATCGTGAATCGCACTAGTTTATTAAGAGCGTATTTACTCTACCCTTGAAGATAACTAAGTTATAATCGGACGGGAAGACTGCAAGTAAATTATTCCAATCCTTCGATGTACGCGGTATAATAGACGAGGTGAAATGCTTAGTCCGGTCCGTAGAAGTGTCAACAACGTAAGGGTGGACACTCGCCGTATGTCGGGTTGTTCGATGGTAGAATTGTGTTACTGAGATATGATCAATAAAATCATCAATACGACACTCTCAGTGTTGGTTTAACCCTGCCCCCCTAGCCAAGTTACAACCTTTTCGTTTCCAATTCCGTTCTCCAATCGGTAACGCCTCGGTGTCAGCAATTGTAGAAAACGATAAGTTGGTAGCCATGTCGACGCGCCTGAGTCGGCCGCTCGTTCTACATTATCGTTCTACAATAACAAAGGATGTAGCGATGAACATTGTAGAAACGATAACAACTCATTCTATCATTTTGAACGATGTGAACTTGGCTACGAATTTTCTATTTGTTTCTTCTGACCACGTGACTTAACGTTGAGATGATGTCATTCCCATACATTTGATTAGTTTTCGACTAACCTTAACGATTGCAGATTATCAACTTGGCTAGGGGTGCTGATGAATAGCTATTTCGTGAAAAACTCATTCAATAAGGTATCCTGTTGTAATGCGTTCCAAATAAGAATAAGATCGATAGCCATGTTGTGACGTCACGTCAAACTGTCAAATCAAAGAAATTGAACAAAGGTTGAACAAAACAAGAAATTTTAAAATTTAATTTATTTACGAATCGTGAACGAAAAAAGTTTAATCAGAATCCAGCTCTTCAATTTTGCTCATCTCTGCGTCACTGTGTGAAGTATCTGAGTAGTGGCAAATGTAAAAAGAAAGCGAATTGTTCCTAACAATGAAAATAAAAAAGTTTTAAACTAATTATGACTTAAAACAATATATTTTGCCAATTTATATTAAACAATAACGTTTTTACTTCATCTAGATTTAACTAAGACTTAGTAATACAAAGCAAAAAAAAGCCCTTTATTAATACGCAAATAAGCTTTCTTTGCAAACCGTACTTTTCACTCAACATTTGACAGATCGAGGTTATTGACTATCCTATTCTTATTTGGAACGCGAATAAGTTACAGCCACTAACATCTTAGATCTACCACAAAGTGCAAAGTTCGACGGCTCACCTTACGGCGTTGCCGTCACCACATGACACTGGCAGAATAGTCGACATCGGCTCAGTTGCCAAAGAAGAGAAAAAAAAAAAAAAAAGTATATGATTATCGCCTATGCTAAAACACAACAGAAGTTTTCATAAATCATCAGGTAACTAATAACTAGTCCAGTAAGTATTTGAAATCAGTTTGAAATCTTTTCGTTAATGACACGATAGGCAATTTCATAGTTGATATCTATTTAAACCCATAATTATGGCTTACCTTTTGACCTTCTACCGTGATCAGTTATTTAGATCACTCAATAAATAAGCTTTGATAATAATAAATCGATATTCCTAAAACAGAGCTGTTATCAGATATTCAATTAAAAAAAAAGCCCGCGGCTTCGCCCGCGTATCTACATAAAATATAGCCTATGCCACTCAGGAATAAAGCAGCTTTCCAACGAAAAAAATTTAGCAATCGGACCAGTGCTTTCAAAGATTACCCTGCTACAAAGAAAAAAAACAAACTTTACCTCTTTATAATATTAGTGTAGATAAGAAATCTGGCTATTTTTGTTAGCATCTTACCTGAAAAAGGTCCAAAGGCTTTAAATATATCAAAATACTTTAATTTTACACTTATCCTGGCTAACAAAGCCGTATCTAAATCTCAATTTCACAGATAAATACAAACAGACATTGGATCCAAAACAAGACTGCATAGTCATGTACCCTTTGCCAAAAAAAAATAACTTCAAAAACGACAGATCTACATAATTTGTCACACATGGCAACAATTTCGTCACACGACGCCTTAAATCAACTTTCCTTAACAAATAAATTCGAAAAAAGAACAAAATCGTTCAGTAGCGTAACACCTGTTGTCTGTGCTCCGTTCCCAGACGAAACCAGTTCCACAGATAAAAAATATACGAAAAAAAAAGATGGCGGCATCTTAAGGGATCGAGCGACTGATTATTTTGTTTCTTATTTTATTGAATGCAGGTGCTTTGATAGTTTTTTGAGTGTCATGGCGATTTTTATGGTAAAAGAATGGGACTTGTTCGAGTAATTAAAGCTAATAATTGTTGTTCCATATTAGGTTTCTAGTATGTTGAAGATTTAAATAAATAAACTTATGTGGAATAAATGCATGCCATGTGGTCTGAGTTCGGAATTCTTATTTAAATACTTAAAATAAGAAACTAACTGACTGAAATATCAACGCACAGCCGAAACTACTAGGCCTAGAAACGTGAAATTTTGCACAAGTGTCATATATGTGTGTGTACACACCTACACGCATCGCGCGTACGCATTGCCTTCGCGTCACGCAGTAATAAACGAATGTTCCCGGAGCACGGTCGTTTCATTTATTATACTTACTAACAAACATTTCATTGGCGACGAGGACGACGCGGACCCGCGTTTACAAAAAAATGAATGCGTTTTTAGGTAATTTGCCTAATTTCGACCATAAATCACTAGACTGGAAGATATACAAAGGCAAATTAACGCAATTCATAATAATCAATGAAATTAAGGAAGATGAAAAGAGAAGTGGAATTTTATTGTGCCATCTCACTGAGGAGACGTACCGATTAGTGCTCAATCTGGCATATCCAAAGGAATTGGAAGAGCTCAGTTTTACGGAACTAGTGGCATTACTCGATGGCCATTTCAAACCCAAAAAGTGTTCTTTTGTGGACAAGGCGAACTTTTACAGCGCCAGCAGGAAAGCAGGCGAAACCATAGGTGAATGGGCGGCGCGTTTAAGAGGGTTGGCAACTTATTGCAACTTCGGTACCGCTCTAGAAACGAACTTGAGAGATCGTTTCGTCCTTGGCCTGACTGCAGGTCCAGAACGCGACAAGCTGTTTGAGCAGTGCCCAGCGACACTCACGTTATCGCGGGCTATTGAATTGGCGGAGCAAGTAGCATGTGCTAAAGAGGCGAAGACCATGTTATGTGCCAGTACCGAGGCCATTTCTATCAAGGAAGAACCAGTATACCGCGCGAGATTCCAAGGTCAAGCAAGCCGTGGGCGCAGCGCAGATGGCGGCGGCGGCGGCGGCGCTAACGCGGCACTGCGCCGCGATAAGGATTGTTGCTCGGTTTGCGGAATGAAGAATCATAGTGATAATAAGTGTCGTTATAAGGCCTATAAGTGTCAAAAGTGTGGTGTAAAGGGCCATCTTAAAAAAATGTGCGGCAATCAAAAAGGTTCTCGTATATATCATATGGACTCTAAGGAAGAGTGCAGTGACAAACAGCCAGAGGTTACGGGTTGTGAAGAGTGCCAGAATTTTAATATAAGGTACGTCACTGATAAGCCTTTCCTAATTGATATAGTTTTAGGTGATCAATTAATACAAATGGAACTTGATTCCGGATCTGGCAGCAGTGTTATTTCAGAAAGTCTGTACTTAACCCGGCGTCATGGGGGCTGGGTCAAAATTACCCGCGCTTTTGTAGTTCACTTATAATTTTAAAACGACGCACGCGACGTTGCCGCTCTTCTCAGTAGCTGGAGTCATTGAGTCCCTCTACACGTTTTTGCCGCGAAATCAGTCTGGCGGGGACCGCGTTGGGAGTTACAAGTGTTGTTTTGGAAAAAAGGTAAATATGACCCATGCCTGTATTCGGTGTAATGATTTTATGCCATTTTTATCAATCAATGTTTGAATGATTTATTATTGTTTACGATGCTTTTTATTTGTGTTACTACATTGTTTTGTGGTTTTGACGTTTTTTTATTTTTTCGGTAGGTAGTACGAGTAATAATGGACCGCGAAGAACTGGAAAGATGTCGTATTATGGCGATGCTTGAAGAATCGGACTCGGATGTTATGCCGTCTGATCAGGAGTCTGGAGAGGATGAGGACCATGTGAGCGAGTGTAGTGATGCTACCAATACGGAGCAAGAGATTTCAGATGAGGACGAGGTTCCATTGGCGACAATTAGACGTAGGGTACAGTCTGATGCAAATCTGCAGCAGGAGGAATATGCATCAACAAGTTCGTCGACTCGTGATTGTGAGTACACACGGCAATATTTTGGTAAAGATGGTACGGCTTGGTTTCGAAAACCTCTTCGACAGAATGTTCGAACAAGAGCTGAAAATATAATCGACCAGTTGCCGGGGGTAGCTCCGGAAGCTAAGGCTGCTTTGTCGGAATTTGCCAGCTGGAACCTATTTTTTACTGACGAAATGTTGCAACTTATTCTAATATATACAAATGAACGCATTCGTCCTAAAATTGCATTGTGTAATAACGTATCAAAATACACACATCTAAAAGAATGTACTATGGCGGAGTTGAAAGCTTTGTTCGGCCTTCTTTATCTTGCTGGCTTAAACCGCTCTGGTAGACAAAACTTGAGCGACTTGTGGTCTACTGATGGCACTGGAGTAGAAATTTATAGATTAGTGATGTCTAAGCAGCGTTTTTATTTTCTACAAAGCTGCTTGACGTTTGACAATCTTTCTACTCGTGACGAACGGAAAGAATTTGATAACTTAGCACCAATTAGAGAACTGTTTGAAGCCTTTGTTGAAAACTGCAAGAAGTCTTACGTTCCAAGTGACTGTCTAACAATTGACGAAATGCTGATAGCTTTCCGAGGTCGCTGTAAATTTCGCCAATATATACCATCGAAGCCTGCCAAATATGGATTAAAAATAATTGCTTTAGTAGATGCTCGAAACTTTTACATCAAAAACCTAGAAATATATCCTGGAAAGCAGCCCGATGGTCCTTATTCTTCAAGTAACAAGCCATTTGACATAGTAGATCGAATCGTGCAGCCCATTTCCAAGACAAATCGTAACGTGACTTTTGATAATTGGTTTACCAGTTATGAACTTGTTGAGCATTTACTTAGTAAACATAAATTGACGTCCGTTGGTACCCTGCGTAAGAACAAGAAGCAAATTCCACCTGAATTTACAAAATCGCGTAAAGGTGTTTTTACTTCCCAATTTGCCTTCCAAAAAGATATAACTCTTGTTTCTCATACACCTAAAAAGAACAAGATTGTATTGCTGATGTCAAGCCTTCACCATGATGACACTATTGATAGTTCAACTGGCGAAAAGAAGAAACCAGAGATCAACACCTATTACAACATAACAAAATGTGGAGTTGACGTTGCTGATGAGTTGTGCGCTTCTTATGACGTATGTCGTAACTCAAAGAAGTGGCCGCTGACAATTTTTTATGCCATGTTGAACATGGCGGCAATTAACGGACTTATAATACATCGCATAAATAATGATTCAAACCTAAAGCGACGCCGTTATTTGAAAAATCTAGGCCTTGCTCTTGTTAGTGAGCACTTGGAAGTCCGCCGGAATGTTCTAAGTTTGCCACGAGAACTTCGCAAAAAAATTGGCCAATATTCTGGCAAACCTATAGAGGAGCCCCCAGCAAAAAAAACAAATACTCGTAAGAGGTGTCAGGTGTGTCCTGCAAGCAAAGATCGCAAAACTACACACGTATGTGAAGGATGCAACAAGCATATTTGTCCTCAACATATCGTGCCTTTCTGCGCCAATTGTATTAATAATGATGAGTCTGATTAGCTTTTTTCATTATTTTATATAAGAACATTTTATAAAAGTGCCATTAGAAAACCAAAGACTGGTTAATATTCTATTTATGTTAAGTTTTGCTAAAGGAAGCCAAATTTGTTGATTTTTTAGTGCATAGTTTTCAAAACGTTGTTCTTATTAATAAAATTTTCTATTTTCATTATGTTTATAGTTTTTTATTACCCTTATAACATTCAATTATTGTGGGCAACAAAAAAAAATAATTTTCTCAAATACATACAGAAATATTCACATTCCTTATCCGGGTAATGATGACCCAGCCCCCACGTCCGTGTAACAATTTTCCACCCCCATGACGCCGGGTTAAAAATGTTTTCATTTTACCAATTACGTAGTTGTAATGTTAAGATGAGTCTTTATAACGGACATAAAATCTCGCCTTTAGGATATTTTACCATCACAGCAAAATATAAAGACATGCAAAAAAATATTAAAATATTTGTAGTCAAAAATGGAGGTCCGCCATTGTTGGGCAGAGATTTCATGTCCGCCTTCAATTTAATAATAACCACCGACATAAAGTCATTAGAGTGTTCAGATGGTATACATAATAATAATAATGTACGAGAATTACTAGGGAAGTTTCCAAATCTGTGGCGGGATGAGTTGGGTTCATTTAATAAATTTAAGGTTAGACTTCAATTAAAAGAAAATTCTGTTCCAAAATTTTACAAGTCCCGAACCGTTCCATTTGCAATAAAAGATAAGGTCGAACAAGAATTAGAGCGATTAAAAAGGTTAGGTATTTTAGTGCCGATTGACCATGCTCCATATGCCACTCCGATAGTACCGGTTCTGAAAGAGAACGGTACAGTGAGAATAGCCGGAGATTTTTCTGTTACACTAAACAAAGACCTAATCATAGAAAAATATCCCCTTCCGAGAATTGAAGAGGTTTTTGCAAAGTTAGGTGGGGGCGAGATGTACAGTAAACTCGACCTTAAAAACGCTTATAATCAGTTTATTTTAGATGAGCCGTCTCAGTTACTTACAGCTATAAATACTCATAAAGGTTTATATAAATATACACGTTTAGTTTACGGACTAGCTAACGCACCAGCAATCTTTCAAAAATCCATGGAGGCACTTTTAACTGGAATAGACGGAGTCAGCGTCTGGCTTGATGACATATGTATTACGGGTCCCGATAAGAATACGCACCTTAAAAGATTGGCAGAAGTCTTACGTAGATTAAACGACGCTGGGTTACGTCTACAAAAAGAAAAATGTGAATTTTTCAAACCAAGTGTACTTTATTTAGGCTACGTGATCAGTAAAGCGGGGCTTATGACTAGTCCTGATAAAGTTAAAGCCATAATGAGCGCTCCCGAGCCAAGTAACGTCACCGAAGTTAAGAGATTCCTAGGGGTCGTTAATTATTATAGGAATTTTATTCCAAACGCATCGTCCCTGCTAAGCCCACTACACGACTTATTGCGAAGCGATGCACCTTGGGTGTGGGGAAATAGGCAGCGACAGGCTATGGCGGCAGTGCGCCGTGAACTCGCATCAGAGCGTGTATTAGCGCATTTTGAGCCGGCGGCGCAACTCGTGCTGACAGTGGACGCAGGGCCGGCCGGGCTCGGCGCCGTGCTGTCGCAGCGCGGGGAGGATGATGCGCACGAGCGCCCTCTAGCTTATGCATCTCGTTCGCTCACTGCCAGCGAGCGAAACTATAGCCAAAGATACAAAAGGAAGCGACCGCTATTATATTTGGCGTAAAAAAGTTCCATCAGTATTTGTATGGTCGCAGTGAGCCGTTCATTTTAAAAACCGATCATAGGCCTCTGGTCTCAATATTCAATAATAAGACCGGCATACCAGTAACAACAGCGCTGAGACTTCAAAGATATGCTATTATATTGTCGGCCTACAATTATGTAGTGCAGTATGTATCCGGTGATAATAACCCAGTAGCGGATTACTTTTCACGCGCGCCTTTAAAGTGTTCACACAAGTCGGATCAGTTAGATAACGCAGATTTATTTTATGCGCTTAAGTTTTTAAATGAAGCGTCACCAGCTACCACGATACGTGAGATAACGCAGGCTACGGAGCGCGATACAGTGATGCAAACAGTCATTAGGTATATGCAAAAGGGCTGGCCACGAAAAATTATGTGTAAAAGCGTTCTACCTTTTTTCCAGTGCAAATCGGATTTGCAATATGAAAACGGGTGCCTTTTTAGGGGGCATAGAATAGTTATTCCGATAACTTTAAAAGATAAAATGTTACGTGAATTACACGATACCCATTTAGGTATAACTAAAACTAAGAGTAACGCACGAAGTAGGATGTGGTGGCCCGGCATCGACAGCGATATTGAGCGTTGGATAGGGTCCTGCACAACATGCGTCAGCGTGCGCCCCGCGCCGCCGCGCGACCCCCCAGCGCCGTGGCCCGCTGCCGCCGCACCCTGGCAGCGCGTGCACATTGATTATATGACTGTAGGACAGCGGGTATATCTCGTGGTCGTAGATTCGTTCAGTAAGTGGGTAGAATGCATATTTATGAATAATGGAACCGCAACTAACGCCTTGATAGCCAAATTAAAAGAATTATTTTCGACTTTTGGCATACCTAACGTACTAGTATCTGATAACGACGTTAAAATTAATTCCGTGGAATTCAAAACATTTTGTAGTTCTAATGGCATCAAATACATGACGTCACCCATTTATCACCCGCCCAGTAATGGTCAAGCAGAAAACTCGGTAAAAACTTGTAAAAAAATGCTAAAATGTATTATAAAAGATACCATACCGCTGCATAAAATTAATGAGTTGTTGTTAGGCTACTTGTTCAATTACAGGAATACTGTGCACTGTACCACTGGGGAATCGCCGGCTAAGTTGATGTTCGGTAGAAACCTACGATCCCGTCTTGATTTAGTTGTACCTTCAAAAAGATTAATTTCGGCTGATACAACAGCAGTGCAGGGGAAAAGACTTTTTGTAATTGGTGATGTTGTCTGGACCCGATGGTACAGCGCACGGAAGGAAACTTGGCAATTAGGCGTAATAAAACATAGAATTGGTAATAAAATGTACAATATTTTTATTAAAGATTTGAATCTCCATTGTATTAGGCATGTAGATCAAATAGTTAAATACACAGGTAATAATGACACCACACCCACGAATGCTGATGATATGGTGTCACATGAGTTGCCATCGCCCGAGATAGCTAGTACTAGTGCAGGCGCTAAGGACGTACCTGCAGCTCAAGGTGCAGAAGGCGTCACTGGTGACTGTGACGGGGAGGAATGGGCCGATGGTGAGGTAATTGAGAGTGAGGGAATGGACGCTGATAATGAAGCGACGCCGCCGCTGCCAGTAGGGCAGGGTGAAACTTTTGTGTCCGAGGGAAACCAGTCTCCTAGTGTCATTGATCACAACGTTGACTTACCATCAGCGCCCTCACCCACACCTTCTCGTTCGAAGCGTACTAATAGAAAAATTATAGATTATAAGAAATACTTTTAAGATTTTTACTAAGGTACTTAGCCACTTATTATTGTTACCAGGTTTGAAAGCTAAGTGGGAAGGAGTGTCATATATGTGTGTGTACACACCTACACGCATCGCGCGTACGCATTGCCTTCGCGTCACGCAGTAATAAACGAATGTTCCCGGAGCACGGTCGTTTCATTTATTATACTTACTAACAAACATTTCAACAAGGCTTCCTTTTTACCCGACTGCGCGACGCAAAGGAGGGTAATGTGTTTATCAGTCTATGTATGTATGTATGTATGTATGTATGTATGTATGTATGTATGTATGTATGTTTGTTTCTATGTGGCGTTCTAGAGACCAAATGCGTAGGCCGATTTTGATAATTCTTACGTCAATCGATTCGTCTTAACCTTGCGAGTGTCACTAAAGACATGACAGAAATCAAAATTCACCACAGCTACAACCATACGCCATATTGTCAAAATGAAAAAAAAAAAAGTCGATGAACTATGTCAAGTGGGGTGTCGTTGAATAGGTATTTTAAAATCATTTTTAGGTTCCTTTTATCATTTTTCATTTTAAATAATAGTTTAGGATATACAACGATTTAAAGTGGTATAACAAAACAAAACAATCATTCTCGCTAATTTTCTTACTTATTGATTTAAGTTTTCATTTCAAGTATAAACGATACACAAATAAAAAATAGAGTGAAAAAGCATGAAGAACAAATATTTTTGGTAAAAAAAAGTTTACCACCAAACTCGATAGATGGCGTTGTTCATTTGATGCACGATTGTAAATCAAATCATTCGAGTTTTCCCATCTACTAGACAGGTCGATGAACGTAAGCAAAAGATAACTATATTGGCAAAAACTATTAAGTTGTATAAATTACATGCAGTTGATTTATCAGTAGAATCGAAAACATATGGTCAAAAACCGAAAGATGTAGGTATATGTTTCTGATGATCCTAACAAAACTGGAGGAATCGTTAAATATTTAACAATCGGTTTAGTATCACGAGTTATGTTACGAAGAAATTTGAATGTTACCCATGGTCTTGTTAACGGAGCAATGGGTGTTATAAGGACAATTGAGTGGCCAGCTCTTCGGAGGGACCAATTGGAACCCGGAGAATTGCCACAAGCTGTTTATATACTCACAGTCGGGGCCCATTCAAATTTTACCAATCAAATCTTTCCAAGGGGCCCCGACTGTGAGTCGTTCTGTTCTGCATTAGAATGTATGATTTGTTTTATGTGTGTATCGATTATAAAACTATTTAAATTGTGTAGTTATTTAGTATTACATAACAGAATTCTAAACTACTGGGCTTGTTTGTTTCTTTTTAGTTTTAAGTTATATTTTTTTTGCGTATTTTTTAAAATTAGTTTCGACGCAGTCGGGTTTTTTGTTTTTCTTTAAATATTTTTATTTTTATGACATAGGCGAGCACTGAGGAAGGGTTTTTGAAAATTTAATTTTAGAGGGGGTGAAAAGTGGGAAGTTCGCTTGTATGCAAAATGTTAATTTCTTGCGCCAATATACTTGAAACTTAGCACCAATAGTAATTCCAATTATAGTAAAGGTCGTTTTTTAGGGTTCCGTAGGTACCTCAAAAGGAAAAAAACGGAACCCTTATAGGATCACTTTGTTGTCCGTCTGTCTATCTGTCTCTCTGTCAAGACCCTTTATCTCGAGAATGCGTCGCGTTATATCGAGTTGAAATTGAAACCATATACTCCCTGTCTGCGGTCCCTTGAAGTTGTGAAAAAATTAAACTTTTCAGTTAACGAAAAAAAAAAAATTCGGCCATTTATGTCGTAAAAAACGTATATTTCGACACCCTCAAGGAAATCAAAATTCAAAGGGTACTTCCCGATGACCTAGAATCCTGCAACTGAGCATGAAGCAAGGTCTCATAGCACAAGTATAGGAAAAAATCTGAAAACTGTTTTGTAGTTAAGTCATTTAGTAGTTAGTTGATTCGGAAAAAAATTCGTAACTTAATTCGGGAAATGAACTGTTTTCATAGGTAAGTTTGTACGGAACCCTCAGTGCGCGAGTCCGACTCGCACTTGCCTGATTTTTTTTTAATGATATGAGTTAGTGCTTGACTGCGTTCCTATCTGATGACTCTAGCTTTGAAGACATCTAAACTATAATCGGACGGGAATATCGTTTCTTTAGATCGCTTTTTATAGTTACAGGATCTTAAATAATTCACTGGTGCCCATTTATTCAATATCTTTTTTTGGGAGCTTGCAAGTTTCTACAACTGGTGCTATATTTAATACTTAACCGAGTCAACGACATTTAGTAAGTAAGGCGGTCTTCTCGTCCGATCATATAATAATATACCTAATTTAGGTGTCTTCAAACCTTGAGTGACTCTTAATAAACCAGTGCGCTTAACCATCAACGATTGCATCACTGCTTACCATTAGGTACTCAGGTCAAGTCGGTAGGTGGGATCGCAGTCAAGCACTAGAAAAACAAAAAAAAAGGTCTAGGTCAATGTTGAAAATTATTTCAAAAGAACCAACTAGGTGGGTTTTTATAAATCTTACAATACAAATCGTAAGCCTGGCTTTACGCAAAAAGGTCTGTTTTCGTCCCTACTGTTTTGGTCGTACAGTGTGTGAATTGTAGAAGCTTCATATGAAATTTTGCTCACGTAACCATCGAATGTAGGCAAGAATGTTTATTTTCCTTGTAACATGTTTTGTTAAAGAAATTATAGATGTTTTGATAGCAAGGTCGGGATTTGATTCCAGAAAAATATTATTTATTTATTTAAACTTCATGTAGATACAGTAGTGGTACATAAGTTGACTTAATACAACAAGGTATTCTCTACTAGTGAGAGCAGTGGTGGCCGAGTCGTAACGGCCCCGACTTACGAGTTGTAGGTTGCGGGTTCAAACTCAGCCAGGCGCATTACTTTGTGTATTATTTCCTCACCACTGCTCTCAAAACGGTAGAACATGTTCTAAAACCAAAAATTCGAAGACATGTGACATTCACCAACCCGCACTGGGCTCGCATGGTGTATTACGGCCCATTCCCTCTCCTAGAGAGGAGGCCTACGTCCCAGCAGTGGGAACATTAAAAGGCTGATTATGCTATGCTTATGCTATTCTCTACCAATCAACCTTTTCTACCTCCTTTCCTGTCTTTTAAAAAGTTCCAGTTTTGCAAATTGTTCCAGTCCTTCGATGCACGCGGTAAACAACGAGGCGAAACGCTTAGTCCGGACAGGAGGTGTCAAAAATGTATGACCTACTCCGAGCTGGCCTACACCAAGCGTATAGCAACGAATATGCGCCTATGAAGCTACACATCCGTGAACAGCAGGCTTAACATTCATTAGTAACATGAACATTAATTGGTGTTCAAGATCTTCTTATCAATGTCATTCCAAACTGATATCAGTTGACTGCATGAAAAACCATAAAAATAGTACCTAAGTCATTTACCGACCTACTGAAGAAAGGGAAATCGATCATAAGTGTGTTTATACAAAAGGTCATGAGGAAGTCATAACATTTAAGAATGTGTCAACAAAGAAATGCCAAGGAAACCTTTAGGCACATAAGATCAGGAGCTAAGTATAGGATATCCTCAATGTGGGTGGTTCTGTAAATAGAAATAAATCTCACTCCAGTTCTGCTCGTTGTGTTGTACTGGCACTGTTGCTGCGGCTGGGAAGATCCTTAATCTCAGGGAATAAAATGACGACCGATGATGATTGACTGATCGACACTTTGCGTAACCAGAAGGCTGATGAGGGCTCGTTCTTCACCGAAATAATTAGCGTTACCATTCACCGCTGCAATGCTGCCAGTCTTCTGGGCACATTGCTGGATGACAGCGATGTGCAGAAGTACATAGAGGGACTGGGACAATTTACCTGCTGCAGTCTTTCCGTTCGATTATAATTTAGGTATCTTTAAGGCTAGAGTGAATAAGCTCATAAACTAGTGCGCCTCACCATCGACGATTGCATCACTGCTTACCATCAGGTGGGATCACAGTCAAGCGCTAGGCCTGAGAGTATTTTGTGTTTTTTATTATAATAGGTCTTTAACTATGAAATTGTAGTTTTTTAAAACGGGTTGCTTTGAAGTGTTTTAACTTTGGATTGACTTGGAATTATAAGTTCAAATAAACTTTATATTAAAGGTACGTTATTCTTTTTTCGAAATTAGGTATTTTTAAGTTTCTTTGTGTTTTGTATTTTCTGTAATATAGCTGTATTTATAACCATTTTTGTATGAAATCTAAGAAAACTCGCATTATTTTGTAATATGAGTTCTACCGTGGAAAAAATGTGTCTCAAGCAGTATGCAATATTGATGATGTATACGGACTTAAAACTGCTAATGAATGGGATGTCTATTTTTGTTTCAATCACTTTCACGTGGGAAATTTTATCGCACGAATAACTTTTCTTCTCAGGGCGGCTACAAGACAAAATTTCCAAAACGGAAGCTATTAAACCAAGAACACAGAGTTCTTTTATTAGAAGAAAGTCGTAGGTATACGTCATTGATATTGCTTGCCCTTTAAAATGCACAGTTTCTACGTTAAAACTCTTAATATGAAAAAACATTTTTTTTTCTAGCTTTCATGGTTATAAGTACTGCGATATTACAGAAAATACAAAACACAAAGAAACCAATTAATACCTAATTTCGAAAAAAGAATAACGTACATTTAATATAAAGTTTATTTAAACTTATAATTCCAAGTCAATCCAAAGATATTTAACACTTCAAAGCAACCCGTTTTAAAAAACTACAATTTTTTTATTTTTTTTTTATTCTTGATAGGTTCGCGCTTGACCGCTATCTCACCTGATGGAAAGCGAAGATGCGGTCGACGATGGAGCGCGCTTACCTAGAAGTAACCTATTCACTCTTGACTTAAAGATTCCCGGGTTGTAGCCGGGAATTCATAGGTAAAGACCTATTATGTAACATTAATTTATAAGTCAATAATTATGTTGTACGGACATGATCAAGTTACAGCGGTGTGTGTGTTTATTTTATTTATTCATAGATATGGTTCTAAAATGTCTTTACAGATACAAAGATTTCTGTGAAAAAGTGTTGTCTCACTGTAGTTGCATCAATCCTGTCTGCAGAAGTGTTTGTCAATCTCCTCACACTAATATCATAAAGGCCAAGTTTGTATCTATGTGTATGTGTTATTACTCCTTCATATTCAAACGTCCTGAATGGATCTGTATGAAATTTAGCACACGGTTAGACCTCTCCCTCTCTATAAGAGCAGTGGTGGCCGAGTGGTAACGGCCCCGACTTACGAGTTGTAGGTCGCGGGTTCAAACCCAGCCAGACGCATTACTTTCTGTAATTTATTTCATCACCACTGCTCTCAAAACGGTGAAGGAAAACATCGTGAGGAAACCGGCATGTCCTAGAACGAAAAATTCAAAGACATGTGACATTCACCAATCCGCACTGGGCCCGCGTGGTGGATTACGGCCCATTCCCTCTCCTAGAGAGAGGAGGCCTGACTCCCAGCAGTGGGAACATTAAAAGGCTGCATACGTTAGACCTCTCCTGGAATACCAGATTAACAGATTTTCATCCATATGTTCCATATTTCTTTGCATTAACGCGGGCAAAGCCACGGGTAGAAGCTAGTGCTATCATAAAACAGCAGTCTAACGGAACTCTACAAACTGAATCCATTTTCAGTTTTTTTGTACTGCAATAACGTCATGGAACAAGCTATACTAATCAACGCTCATTTATGTAATTGTAACTTGCCGGTGATCTCTAAATTAAAGGACTTTGGACTACCACAGGACTTCACCAACAGACGTATGATTAAGTTGTTCGTAGTACACATAGACCACGGAAACGATTTGGCGGGCGCTGGTATATTGGAGACACTGTTGATACTTTGGAGGTATACGGAACAAATTGTAAAATAATAGAGAAATACTGTTCATTTAAGAGGTTTCTAATGTGATGTCGTAAATAAACACATTCTTTGCGCTTACATTGCAAACGCTGACTGAACCCTACGAGAAAGATCATAATAATGTACTACAGTATTGTACACCTTACGAAGGTCTACAAATAAGTCAGCGATGGTATATGTCTATCTCTTAGGGATAACCCACAATAACCATTTTTTATCCTTTACTTTTTACGAGAAATAATGGCTTATTTACGAAGCGATTTTAAGCATTACAGCATTAATCCTTATCCAGTTAAGTACCTTAAATACATCGTGCATTTATTATAAATCAATACGACCCTTTACAGCATGTAAATAAAATGAATATTTTCGTAGATTTTACAAATTTAAAATGCAGGGACATAGCGGTTGCGGTGGTATCAGCATTACACCCGTGTGAAGCCGAGTTGGGTCGCTAGTTTTGTATATAAACTTCACGCAGTTGTACACCAAGCTTATAATGACAAATACGCGCCTAGTAAGCTACGCGTCCGTGGACAGTAAGCGTTATGCGTTCTACGGGCTATTGATGTCAAAAATTTTACTGCCGATTCTAGAAGCTGCCACAGTATTGATTCCTAGCTCTGTGGTTGCAGATAACCTGTCCTTACTTAGTCTGGTCTTCAAGTTAGGTCTCATTCAGTAGTTTTGTAAGTAACAGTATCTTTATTTTTGTAAACGTTTTGTTTGGTTGGATTTTTTCAACTCACTAAAAGTAGGTATGGTAGTTTATTGATAAAATGCCTCATTACTTTCATAATTGCTTAATTTGCCTCGTATGTTATTTTTCCTTTTTTTCATATAAGTGCTGCTTTTAAGTTTTGCCTACTTAAAAAAAGGCTTTGAAGATATCATGGTAGCTTCGTGAGTACGTTCTTCCATTGTTCGCAATATTGATTTTCCTATGACGTCATCGGTATATGCCCTCGAACATTTTCTGGATCATGACCAAGGACAACTTACTTGTTGAAATCGATTCAGTAGTAATTACGGGAACAAACATACTCTTATATCAAATATACATAATTTTATTTCACATAGGCCTACATGGGCACTTATAAAACATCAGGAGCTGGTGCATGGTTTCGATTGGCCGTTTCCTATGGAAAAGAATCGACAAAAAACTTAATGGTGACTCTATTAACAAAAAAGGATTGATTTTACAATGTTTCCATATTATAATATCATTATAACAGTACCCTATCTCTCTGCCTCATTCAGATAAAAAAAATAAACAAACAAGTTCCCTCTTGAACCGTGTATTTTTTTTAGTTTCACCTAGACCCTTATACAACTCTGAAATTTCATCCCACTTGAGCCCCGAAAGTCTAAATTCCGAGAGATGCACGAGTATTTAGTTCTAATAGGCTCCTCTAATCGTCTCTACAACCCCACTACACTAAACTAGGTTACTCTAAACGTGAAATGTGAGATATTAAATTTTCCGTATTTTTCAATATAAATCAATTTTCTTTGTAAAAACTCATCGAAAGAGCTTTGACATTTCAAAATGTGTTCGATATGGGATTTGATGCATGTGGTATCCTGAAGGAGCGATGGCCTGATGCTGCGTAAGCGAGCGACGTGACCCTCCGCCGCGCCGCTCCTTTGATGACTGCCATTCCACGATGCTGGAAAGTAGCAGATTTTGGACTAATTGTGCTCCATTGGTGTAATTGCTGCAAGGCGTTCCTTTGTGAGGATAAAAATAAATAAATTAATTAATTAATTGGAAAAGTCGAAGCTATTCGCTAAAAATGGATTAGGTTGAAATGAGGACGATTAAATGAATACCTGGCTTGTCATAACAAACTAGCTACTCTTTTGATTAGCTGTTAGGCTGTCAATATATCTTTAACTAGCTAACTACCAGCGGCTTCGCTTACCTACGTGAAAGTAGAAAAATATAATAACCTATTTTTTTTTATATTTATTTACTAGCAAAAGAGGGAGGCCAAAAAAAAGATGGATAGATTGCGTGAAGAGTGATTTGAAAGAAAAGGAAGTTAGTGATAGCATGACTAGTGACAGGGCAGAATGGAAGAAAAAAACGTGTTGCGCCGACCCCAAATAACACGGGACAAGGCCAGGAAGATGATGATGAATTTAACAAAACTGGCTATCATCATTATCATCATTTCAGCCGAAAGACGTCCACTGTTGGACATAGGCCACCAAGCGTCTCCACAACGACCGATCCTGTGCGTCTCGCATCCACCGCATTCCCGCGACTCTCACCAGGTCGTCGGTCCACCTAGAATATTTTAATATGTATCTAATACACAAAATTTACACACTTATCTTAAAGAACTCCAGACATACTGACATGATCGTCTTCCATTCGGCCTCATCTAGTTTAAGAAGACAAAAAAAAAATTGACGTGTAAAAGTGTTTTATAAACCTATTTGCAGAATAAATTCTAATTATAAATATTTATTTTAAATAAAATTTAAAATAAATTTATCATTTATCATTTGTCTTCGAACACACAAGAGTCAGGTTACCAATGTCATTCAACGATACAATAGCTTTCTACTGTTGAAGAATTTTTAAAATCGGTCCAGCAGTTTTTGAATTTATTCATTGCAAACAAAAATGCAAATCTTTTCTTTATTTAATATTAGCTGAGGTAATGATGGATAGAAAAAACATTTAATAATGTCGTTTGTGATATGTTGGAAAGTATAGCATGGTGTGAAAGTAAATAGATGAATGGTGATGATGATGATTTGGGTGGAGTGGAATTCCTTGCCGGAATCTGTGTTTCCTGATGGCTACAACCCGGGAATCTTCAAGTCAAGAGTGAATAGGTTACTTTTAAGTATACGCGCTCCATCGTCGACCGCATCATCGCTTTCCATCAGGTGAGATAGTGGTGAAGCGCGAACCACTCGAGAATAAAAAAAAAATTAAAAAATTTGTATACCTTATGGTATTTTGGTAAAAAAAGAAGCATAGAATTAAAAGAAGGAGAGTTTTTAGTTTTCAATTATAGTCTACAAGAACTGGACCTTACCATGACATGTTCGGGTGGTGTGAAAGTGAAACCCGGGGCCCTGGGACGAAGGCAAGGAAGGAACAGAAGTGGGTTTTTAGTCACTAAAAGTCTGACACGCCCTCTCGCACCACCACTCAAGAGCGGGGGATGTCATAGGATGATTTTCTATTTTCTATGAAAATGTCAAGCGTGAAGGCGAGAAAGAGGAATGTAGTTGTACACCCTATAAAGCTCCATCCCCTTAACAGTTCAGTTTAGGTCGTGAAATGGATCGCGTTAAGAGTACGTAGTAGAGCCTTAGGCCGCGGTCACATACAAAAGTGCTCCGTCGCGGCGTGCCGTGCGGGAACCCGTCGCGGGCAGCCGCACCCCGCGCAAGTTTTCCATCGACACGACTACATGCACACCGTTAAAGTTGAACTAACGACACTGTGCAGGCAATAATCCAGTTTCCGCTACGGGAACTGCCGCACACGACACACGCGCGACGTCACGCGACGGGTACCAGCGTTGGCCCATAGGAATCATGCCTGATTTTTTTTACAAACTATATCACCTAAAAGGTAGCGTAGGATGCAACCAAAATTGTACTTCTATAAAAAATAGGATATAATATAAAATAGGAAGGAAACAAACAGTAGATATTATCAAAAATCGTTTATTTTTGTTTTCAAATCCGCTTAGATCAAGATGATTACGACTAGATGCATAAACATTATACTTTCAAGCAATGATAAAAAAAAACTCAGGATATGTTTGATTTGAATGAAAGCAGTAATTTGAAATGTAAAGTTAATCGTTGTTTTACTCTAATGCTTCGTTTCCTCTGGCCTCGATCGATCGCAAACAGAAATCATGTTTACACATAAATTAGGACGATAGCTTCTTCATGTTAGTTGCTTAGTATTAGAATTAGTATTAGAATTATGGATGCTTGTAAAAACTCCTAGTTTTTACAAGCATCCATAATTCTAATAGCATTAAAGCGTCTGTATATTTGCTTGCCTGTCTGTCCATTTATAAAGTTTTTACGTCTAAACCGCTGCGCTGAATCAATTATTGTGCAATTCCAGTGCACACTCGATAGAAAACCGATAGACTAGCAACTCGGTGTCTATGCTCAAGACTTTGGCGTTTTGAATCAACATTGCCGATGATCTTTTTGGCTCGTGTTTTGAATCGACATTGCCGATGATCTTTTTGGATCGTGTTTTGAATCAACATTGCCGATGATCTTTTTGGCTCGTGTTTTGAATCGACATTGCCGATGATCTTTTTGGATCGTGTTTTGAATCGACATTGCCGATGATCTTTTTGGCTCGTGTTTTGAATCGACATTGCCGATGATCTTTGTGGCTCGTGTTTTGAATCGACATTGCCGATGATCTTTTTGGCTCATGTTTTGAATCGACATTGCCGATGATCTTTTTGGCTCGCGTTTTGAATCGACATTGCCGATGATCTTTTTGGCTTGTGTTTTGAATCGACATTGCCGATGATCTTTTTGGCTCGTGTTTTCATCAGACTGACTAAGACCCATTCGTATTTTTAAGTTGTCCTTCGCGTCCAGGCCCGCGGTGACTTTTTTTAACAATCTTGTAGCCCTACTTTTCGTATCTAGAGTATGGTTTATGGGGGTTATTCCCGATTTTCATACGGGCAAAATCACTGGCAGAGGCTTTTTGCCCACATAGAAATCGGGCAAATAAAATAAAAAGTTCTTATTTTTTTTACTTTTTAGGGTTCCGTATCTCGAAAGGAAAAAACGGAACCCTTATAGGATCACTTTGTTGTCCGTCTGTCTGTCTGTCTGTCAAGACCCTTTATCTTGGGAACGCGTGGAGGTATTGAGTTGAAATTAAAACCATATAATCAAGTCTACGGTCCCTTGAAGCTGTGAAAAAAATCAAACTTCTAAGTTAACGAATAAAAAAGATATGGCTGTTTATGTCGGAAAAAAACGTCGATACTCTCAAAGTAATCAATATTCATAGGGTACTTCCCGTTGACCCAGAATCCTGAAATTTGTCATAAAGCAAGGTCTTATAGCAGAGATATAAGAACAAATCTGAAAACAGTAAATTTGTTGTAACCTACGTCACAAAAAAAAACTGTTTTGCAATTCGGAAAAATCATCGAGACCCCATTCGGGAATTGAACTATTCACATAGGTCAGTTTGTACGGAACCCTCAGTGTGCGAGTCCGACTCGCACTTGCCCAGTTTTTCCTTACTGTATTTGGTATTTTCGGAATAAGTACTTACTTTTATAATATAATAATATAATATTCACACAACTATCACACAACGCCGTCTAGTCCCAAGCAAAGCAGAGCTTGTGTTATGAGTACTAGACAACTGATAACATATAATAAATGAACATACTTAAATATTTCTAAATACATACATATCACGGATATCGATACATATTATAGATAAATAACACCCAGACACAGAACAAATGATTGTGCTCATCACATAAACATTTGTCCTGGATGGGAATCGAACCCACGACCTCCAGCATAGCAGTCAGGGCCACTAACCACTAGCTAGACCAACAGGCCAGTCAAAAAAACTTTTATACAGACACGGGTGAGGGGCACGGGTTTTTTGTTTTTTGATATTGACTTTATATTCCAACTTACTGTATGTCAATGTAGATCATAAAATGTTGTGTCTTACATATCCAAAATGTAATACTAACAAACTCAGTCATATTATATTACCAGCATGACTGAAATTCCGTGGTCCTTTTGCTCGCAAAGGACCACTTGGCCCGTATTGTAAAATAATCGTATTACACTTAACCTACCCTATATTTGTACACCTTTATATAATAATATAAAGTAAACACACCCACTATCATTTCGTTAGTGTCTCTTATATCACTCTCGCAATGAAACGTGATTACCTACTCGTAATTAAGGACCACACAAGTTAGGTTAGTAATGATAGCTGACGCACATTCCATCGTAACCTATGTAGGTGTTATACATAAGCGAATAACTGAATATTTTTATTTTGAACTGATAAGACTTGTAATAGTAATAAATAACCACACGTGTAAGTTTTTTTTTTAAGTTGGAAAATCATCCAAAGACTTCTCCCGGTCTAGGTGGAGCGGGAGGGCGTGTCTGACCACACCTGTGTCCTTCAATTGCCCTTTGTGTTCTAGGACTACCTACGGGTTTCCTATTCAGAAAATCCACGCGGTACACGTCTAAAGATAGAAGCCGTTTGAAAGGAGTGGGGAAAACAGGCGGAAAAATATAATGTTGTTAAAATTTTTTTTAGACAAAAGTATTATTCGCACGAAAAAATCATATGTTGATAATGTTGTACATGAAGCTATGATAAATATATATTTTTTTCAAATCTATTAACCTAGCCGTTACCGAGGAGGAAGCTTCTGGAATTCACTGTTTTATGGCATTGCTCGGGCGCTAGGGCCTTAAGTATATAAGTATCAAAGTTATGTGTAGTGTCCGCCGAAAGATTCTCTTCTTATCAGCAAATTGCTTATCACTTGGTGATCGATAGTACAGAAAACTGCCCTAGGAATCCATAAATCAGTACCTATCTCAAACAATAATTACTCTTATTATGTTACGACAATTATAATTAAAGTTAAGTTGACTAATTGAAATGAATTGTACTGTATTGATTTATTTAATTGTAGATCTATTGATTACTTTTTTTTGTATTATGAATGTTAAAAATGTAATTTAATGATATGAATAGTATGTTATTTTTTTTGAGTTTTATTATCACAAAATATATTGTATCTCACCAATGGCAGCAATACTTCCTAGTACCACTCAAAAACAAACCAGTTACAAATAAAACAACTGATACATTTAAAACTTCCAATCATTACAGAAACAATACACCCGTAGCTCAGGACCAGATTTCTCAGTATTTCTTTGTACAAGTCAATCAATACTTTTAACGATCTAACAATACGAGAAGCAACTGATATGAGTTCCCCGTATTTGTCCACACATGGGGAACTGGTGAAGTAAAAATAACCTGTCTAATTATACCAACTGGCGAAGGGAAGGGTAATGCATTAATGCTACAGTTTTGGGAACATCGGGTATTCGGGATGCCAGACCTAATTTTGTGGGCTTCCGACTGTGTATGTGTGTGGGTCGTTCGTTCATTGTTTTTGGTGCAATTAAAAATAAAAAGATATTTTTTAGAATCTTTATTAACTTGGAATACTGCTAGCTGAAACTATGGTCAGACAAACTACTAACTTGTAAATAGCAGCCAAAATTAAACATGAAAGCGCAACTGCTGGTCATGCATTAAAGTAATAATAATAATAAGTAATAATAATAATACGTTTATTTGTTTACATACAGTGTTACAAAGTTAAATGTGACACTGGATCCCGCACTAGGATACCCTGTGTCGCAGGATCCAGTCTCTTTCGACATACAATATTTATTATTTTTTACAATATAATTTAGTAAAGACCAAAGGTAACCAAATGTACGAGTATGTATATTATGATGAGTGTGAATAAGTGCGAAATAAATAAATAAATAGGTGTGTGCAATGTTAGTGAATATATTACAATTTAATAGATATCTGATAAGAGGTTTTCCGTTTCGGTCTTTGGTTAATAATAATATTCCACAACTTTCACATAAAGCCATGATAGTCCAAAACTAAACAGAGCTTGTGAAATGAGTATTAGACAACTGATAAACATAATTATATATTTTCTAAATACACACATATTACAGATAAATTACACACAGACACAGAACAAATGATCGTGCTCATAACACGAACATGTGTCCTGGGTGGGAATCGAAACCACGACCTCTGGCATAGCAGTCAGGGCCACTAACCACTAAACCAATAGGCCAGTCAATGTTCCTTCTTTGCCTTCATTCTAGGACCCCGGGGTTCTCTTTCGTAGACTTAGTTGTTTATGCATGATTATTTTGTTTCAAAAATACGATATTATCAATGTTAATCCAATTCCTGTGTAATTGACTCCAAATCTATAATTTCCTGCCACCATATTTTATGGCCACAGTTTTTATAAAACAGTAAACAAAAACCAGTAGTTCAATCAAGCGGAAACTAGAAAAAAAAGTCGATTTTAAAATATTCAAACCCGGGAATCAAACCCGAACCGATGATTACCTGCGGTTGTTTTTATACAAAACCTTAAAACCGATTTGACGTAAGCGACGTTTTTTTGAAGATTCGATTTTTATCTTTACGTTAAAGACGTTAAGATAAAAATTGGTTTAATGGAAAAGTGTCGCTTATGATAAATCGGTGGTTATGGTTGTACGGCAAAAGTCATTACGGAGTCCGTTTTGAAGGCCGCCCTGATTTCTTCGTAACCAATGGGTTAAGGATAAATATGCCTTTGGGAACAAAACATCCTTGTTTTATCGCTTTTTACAGTGTTGTTATTATTTTACGACTTTTGAATAAAGTTTTGGGGTGATCTGTTGTTTTTTATTGTGGTTGTTGACTTTTGGATTTGATAGGTCATGGTTATCGTGTAGGTATTATTATTATTATTTCTTTGTTGTCAGGCAACTAAGGCCCATAGATAAAATACATAATATTATAATCTTATAAAATACATAATAAACAAATATATTTAAAAAAATACTACAAACACTAAACTATAATTATACACGTAACATCGGCGTCGTGTTCCGCTGCGTGGTGTCGCGTAACCGTCCTCGGAAACGTCGATACACGACACCTTTCGGCCAAAAGTCCTCTCTCAAAAAGGTCTGTAGATGGTAGGTTGGAACTCGTATCACGAACGACTTGAAGTTGTTGTCGTGGTGTTAATCCAGCCTTTCGACCTTCAGAGTCTAGTTGCTCTTCATCTTCATATACTCCCCGACTTCCTTAATCTTATTATTGTGATGTCTCGTCGTTTATACTGCTTAAATCGAAGAATTGGTACTCAACTAGAGCGATTCACCATCAACGATTGCATCCCTGCTTACTATCAGGTGGGATCGCAGTCAAGCACTAGGTTTAGGTTTAAGTTTAAAGAATTTATTCCCTTAAGAACAATTACAGTTCACTTAAAATGAGATACTATTAACAGCTTATAAGTATTGTAATATTCACATCTGGTGTGTTGGTGACGTCATATGTTATAAACATGTTTTTTTTTAAATCATTAAAAAAAATACATATATTGGATGATGAAATTAAGGATTTTACACGATAAACAGTAGAAGTCATTCTTATACTACCTTCTGCCAGCGTCTTCACCAGTGTGAAAGTAGCTTTCTCCATACAAACTTTGGACCCCGTTTCATCCCTTCAGAGGGTCAGAAATCAAAAATCAGAAATCAGAAACGTTTATTTCAAATAGACCAATTACGGGCAATTTTGAATTGTCAAAATGTCGGTCAGTCAAAAAAAATACAAGTGAAGCTAAATTGCACGTTCCAAAGCGTAGATCTCTATGGAGAAGAATGTGCAAGAAACTCCATGGACACTCTTTTAAATCATATTATGAGTTACATAAATCTTGGTTACATATTTCTTGTCGCTTCTAATATGTGAGCACAATGTAGATAAGTAATAATAATTAAAATAAAAAATAAAAAAACTAATTTAAAAAAATAGAAATTGAATTAAATCACTGGCAGCTAAGAGATGACCAGTCTCAACTGACGGCACCCGTTCACGAGCATGACACGTGCATCAGCCCCACTCAGCTCAACCATTTTGAAGAGAACTGAATGACCCAATAACGCGTGCCACCATCAGCGAGATATTTGAGTGAGCATGACAAACTCTCAACTGCCATGCTCGTAATGTCAAACAAGTTGTAACCTAATAAAAATTAAAAAAGATAGGGTGAATTAAAAAAATATCTTTCTTTATTCTTTGTATATGTTACCGGCAATCTGTATCGGTATTCTATTCAATACCTAGCCTATGTATAGAATGCCTAAAACGTGTACGAGTCCCCGTCTTTTGATGCAGCGTGGTGTTCCGGTGACAATACTTATTTATTTTAGTCTTGTCCATTGATTTATTTTACCTATTTAAAGTCATGAGTAGAGCAGTGGTGGCCGAGTGGTAAGGGGCCCGACTTACGAGTTGTAGGTTGCGGGTTCAAACCCAGCCAGGCGCATTACTTTGTGTAATTTATTTCATCACCACTGCTCTCAAAACGGTGAAGGAAAACATCGTGAGGAAACCGGCATGTCCTAGAACCAAAAATTCGAAGACATGTGACATCCACCAACCCGCACTGGGCCCGCGTGGTGGATTACGGTTACGGCCCATACCCTCTTCTAGAGAGGAGGCCTGAGTCCCAGCAGTGGGAACATTATAAGGCCGACTATGCTATGCTATGCTAAAGTCATGGAGCACCAACAGATGGGCTGCCTAAATAGAATTAACTTTCGATACCTTTGCTCCTAATTCCAATTTTATTCAATTTACAGGTGTTTCTTTGTTTATTAAACGGTTTTACGAAATGTCGTGAATACAAATTAGATAGGACATGACCTGCATAGTGATTTTTATAGGCTTTTACAAAATATTTATTTCTTTGTAATTTAGCCGACTTGTTCTGTTTATTGGTTTTGTTATAATGTAGAACTTGAATTAGTATTCTTTGAACCTTTTTTCGTGTTTGTATAGAATGATAATAACTAAACATTTGTATGAAAGCAGTTCATTTCTATGCTGTAGTATTAATAAAAGCTTTACCAAATTTAAAATCAAATTACTCATCTATCCATTAAAAAAAAAAGCGATGATCGTACAAATGAAAGAATATTTTTTTGGAAAATCCTAAAATAAATTTAAGCCGGGCTTAATTTTATTTTAGGATTTTCCTAAAATTTAATTAAGCCCGTACGAAATAGGTTGTGATTGTTTTAAATAAATCAAATCTATATATATGAAAGCGAAATACCACTCACTGATTAATCATGAAATCTCAGAAACTACAAACATCTACAAACTTAAAATTTGGCAGGTAGGTTCTTTATAGGGTGTAAACATCCGCTAAGAATCGGATTTTCCGACATTCACCCCCTAAGAGATGAAACGGGGGTCCAAAGTTTGTATGGAGAAACCGACTTTCACGCGGGCGAAGCCGCTGGCAGAAGCTAGTAATAATATAAATAATAGGCATTTATGAATTATCAAAAAATCAGCCAGTCAGGAAAATGAAGATTGTTCCTTTATATTAAGGTTTAGGTCCATGTGGAGAATGTTGCAATTTATGTAAGAGTATACTTTTTTAGAGTAATTAAACAAATTGATATAATAAATTGTTTTTTAATATGGACAAAAAGTGATCCTTTCATATCGTCTCGGCCTTTGCAGGAGACGTTCTGGGTGCCCGGTTACTGTAAGCACGGGCTTGAGGATAGTAGTAAGAAGAAGAGAAGAGAAGTAGCTCACCGTCCGACTATAAAGACCAAGCCCGGATCAACGGTGCGTCCATGCGTTCCTAAAAGAGATGTCAGTGTAGTAAATGGGATCTATTAGGGTTTCCCGCCATAGTTGCGGGATTGTTCAAAAGAGTTACGGCGGCCCTGGAACGTAAAGGGCAACTGTAAGAATTTAGGCGGGTTTTACACTCCCTCTCATTCTACCCTGAGCAGGAGGAGTCAAGGACTAACAGCGCAGGAAATTTTGAGAGGAACTTTCATTTGTCTGGGTTTGAACAAAAGTTTTTTTGCTTTGAAGCTATCTAGAACCACGTAAAAAGCTTAAAACAGAAACCTAAACCAACTTTTTAGCTACTTACACACTGTGTACCCATAAATTCAAATAAACAAGAGGGTAGTTCCACAAAAACAAAGTTCTTGAAACTCATGAAAGTTTAGTGTTCAGGCTATTATCGTCGGGGGGCACGTATGCAAGTTTCCATGTCTGCTAGCCCCCGGCGAAGCGGTCGTAAATTACCAATCTTTTAAGTTCGTTCGACGCGCGACGACTTTTTACGCTAGCTAGGTTCAGTCACCCACTACTTGCGCCACGTTCTCGAATTGCGAACGTTTTGTGAGCTTTCCGGTTCGTAGTTGGATATATGGGTATTATGCTATTGAATAAGACTTTAGTTTGCTCATTGGTGTCGGTATTTTTATACCAGTTTTATTTTCAGGTCTTTTTATTTTTGTTTGTCTAAGTCATCATCTTCCTATACTTTTCCCAACTAGCTTGGAATTAGCTTCCAGTCCAACCGGATGGTGTGAGTGGTGACCGAGTGGAGTAGTGGTGGCTGAGTGGTAACGGCCCCGACTCACGAGTTGTAGGTCGCGGGTTCAGGCGGTACTTTGTGTAATTTATTTCATCATCACTGCTCTCAAAACGGTGAAGGAAAACATCGTGAGGAAACCGGCATGTCTTAGAACCTAAAAATCGAAGACATGTGACATTCACCAACCCGCACAGGGCCCGCGTGGTGGATTACGGCCCATTCCCTCTCCTAGAGAGGATGCCTGAGTCCCAACAGTGGGAACATTATAAGGCCGACTATGCTATGCAACCGGATGCAGCTGAATAACCTTGTTTTACATGTAGCGACTGTCTATCAGACCTCCATAACCCAGACAAAACAACATAAACAAACAACAACAAAACATCTTGGATAGATTGATGGTCAGACTTTCTGTCTTCTTACTACCTGTAACGACTGTTGAAGATCTACGAATGACAACCGCGAGCAATGGCTTTACGTGCTTTCTAAGGCACCGGGTATTAGTAATATCCTAAATAAACTTAGACAAGTACAGAATAATGAATTGAAAAATTTACATTTCTTAAACCACTGGGCCACCACCACACTCTTGTGTCTAAGTATTGTAAATTATTTTCTGTCATCCGAACGCTGGACAAAAGACTACCATACTTGTTCGATCAATTCAGAAAATGAAAGGTAAAACTTAATCATTTAAGCTGTTCTTTCTTAGGAATTTGTTAACTAAGTTCTTAGGCAAGTAGTTTACAGGTTGTTGAGGAAAAACAAGTGGCATACTACAAATAATTGTCCGCACTATTAAATAATAGTTGTTATTATTATTTATTTACAATTTCAATAACAACAGCTCACACCAATGCGATGCTATTCCGTACTTCCATATTATTTTAAATTATTCATAATATCTAATACAAAATTTACACAAATTAAAAACATTAAAAAAAAAAACGAACAAATAAAATACAATACAGACAATATGTGTGGGGTCATTGAATACAAAATTGTTTTTAATTATTCTACATAATTATAATATTTATATTTATTATACTTGCAATTTTTAAATTGTTTAAGTAGCGTTGTTCTATAATTCAAAGACAAACTGCTTTTGGGGCATATTTTTAAAGTGTTTTCAACTTTATCTTTAAAAACAAATAAATGATAATAAAAAAAAATTAAACCACAAATGACTTCCTACTCTTCTTCAGAAAGTTTTGAATGTCACAGTAACTATTAATTATAGCACTTAAGCAATAGGAACGTACATATTAAAAAAACACGGAACATAAAATTAAGGTCCTATAAAAAGAAAAAAATGGATTGGCACTTTCCTAAGACCATACGACGGATAGCCAAGACCGCCTATTACTTATTCAAACGGACCCAATTAGAAAAGAAGCTGACCCAGGAAAAACGCTGGCGTGATAAATAATAAATTGCTGTTAAAAAATATGAGGTGTACAAGAATTATTTAACTATTTAGCTATCCCTGATAAAATCTACATTGCAGAATAAATTACTTAGTATGGAAATTGTAGGAGATTTATAACTGTATAGTTGATCTTAAGTGAATTTACTAGAAATAGAACACCTAGCTAGTTTAACAGCCCTGTTACTTCAACTACTACTGCGATTACTAGATTTAAACACAGGAAACATCTGCGTACATCGAAGGACTGGAAGAATTTGCCTGGTGCGATCCCGTCCGTTTATAATTTAGGTATCTTCAAGGCTAGAGTGAATAGACTCTTAAAACACTAGAATGACTAGAGGGTGAGTAAATTAGTGTGCACCATTAAATTTTCCAACACTACTTACAATCAGGAACCACAGTCAAGCACTAATTAAAATGATTTATATATTTAAAAAAAACTTATTGATAGGCCCGCGTTTGGCCTCTATCTCACCTGATGTAAGCGATGATGTGGCCGACGATGGAGCACGTTTGCCTAGAAGTAACCTATTCACTCTTGACTTAAAGACCCCTAGGTTGTAGCTATCAGGAAACACCAACCCCGGCAGCGAATCAAGCCACTCCTTAACTGTACGTATAATGAATGACGATAATATTATGATGGGAAACACATAATTTTATTATAATCTTTATAATTGTTTACCGAGGCCGGCCACGAAATAGGTGGTGAGATGACATAAGGCCTTACCATGGCGTGTCGTGCGAGCGAGTCAGACGGATGGAGCTATACACCCTATATTAGCTCAATCGCTTTAACAGTTTTTTTATTTTTTTATTATTGATAGGCTCGCGTTTGACCACTATCTCACCTGATGGTAAGCGATGATGTGGCCGACGATGGAGCACGCTTGCCTAGAAGTAACCTATTCACTCTTGACTTAAAGACCCCTAGGTTGTAGCTATCAGGAAACACAGACTCCGGCAGGGAATTCCACTCCTTAGCTGTACGTACAATGAATGACGGTAATATTATGATGGGGAACACATAATTTTATTATAATTTTTATAATTGTTTACCGAGGCCGGCCACGTAAGAGGCTGAGACTGTTAGCTGCCAGTGGCTTAATTCAATTTCTATGTTTTTAATTAGTTTTTATTCTTACTTATCTACATTGTGCTCACATATTAGAAGTGACAAGAAATATGTAACCAAGATTTATGTAATCATAATAATGATTTAAAAGAGTGTCCATGGAGTTTCTTGCACGTTCTTCTCCATAGAGATCTACGCTTTGGAACGTGCAAATTAGCTTCACTTGTTTTTTTTTTTTGACTGACCGACATTTTGACAATTCAAAAGTGCCTGTAATTGGTCTATTTGAAATAAACGTTTCTGATTTCCGATTTCTAAGGTGGTGAGATGACCTAAGGCCTTACCATAAAGTGTTAAAATATCAGGTGAGCGAGCGAGACACAGGGATGAAGCTATACTCCGTATATTAGCTCAATCTCTTTAACAGTCCAGTTTAGGTATTCAAATGGATCGCGTTAAGAGCCTCTGGACGTCCACTATCAATCAATTTGACTCAAATCACAAACTATAATTAATATAAACTGCAACTATTAAACAAAGCTTAACTAATAACAGTAACATAACACAAAAGCGCTATCTCAAGACGTTAAATTTTATTATGAACCCTTGTTTAAACTACCACTAACTACACGTTAACTTAGACGCTTCACTGTTATCAGTGTACATCGTAAATAGCTGACGCAGTTAAGAGCGTTATAAGGAACTTGCATAATTATTATTTATTATGCTGTTCTCCTTTCATTCTTTCCAACGATCACAGTTCCTTACTTTCTCATTCCAATTGTGAAGGAAGACATTCAGCCCCCCTAGCCAAGTTACAACAGTTTCGTTTCTATTCTCTTTTCGTTGATCGCCTCGAGTCGGCCACGCCTTCTATTCCATTGTTCTGAGCACGTGACTAAGCGTTGAGATGACGTCAGATAGATAGGTATGCCTAATAATAGAATAAAAAAACCGGGCAGGTGCGAGTCGGACTGGCGCACTGAGGTTTCCGTACAAACTTACCTATGAAAACAGTTCAATTCCCGAATTGAGTTACGAAGATTTTTCCGAATCGCAAAAATGTTTTTTTTTTTTTGTGACGTAACTACAAATTAACAGTTTTCAGATTTTTTCCTATACTTGTGTTATGAAACCTTGCTTCATGCTAAATTTCAGGATTCTCGGTCAACAGAAAGTACCATTCACTCCTCAAAGATCCGTGATCCATGCGCTCCTCAAAGAGATGTCAGCAAACCGTAGGGGCCCAGCAGGGCCGATGCCCGCTAGCTAGGACCGCGGAGAATTTCTGAAAGGGAAACCCGTAGTCCTAGAACGCAAAGGGTAATTGAAGGATACAGGTGTGGTTTTAGTCAGTAAAAGTCTGACACGCCCTCGCGCTCCACCCAGAGCACGAGAAGTCATTTGGATGATTTCCCACCTTAAAAAAAAAAAAAAAAAAACCCTATGAATTTTGATTCCCTAATTAGTGTCGCAAAATACGTGTAGTATTTTGCGACAAAAACGGACGTATCTTTGTTTTCGTTAACTCAGTGATTTGATTTTTTTCACAGCTTCAAGGGACTGCAGACTTGAGTATATGGTTTTAATTTAAACTCAAAACCTCTACGCGTTCCCGAAATAAATGGTCTTGACAGACAGACAATAAAGTGATCCTTTATGGGTTCCGATTTTCCTTTTGAGGTACGGAACCCTAAAAAAAGAAAAAGAACGAGCTATGTCAGCGGTTTAACCCGTGTGATAAATTAGAAAATTATCTCAAGGGAATATACTCCGAGGAATCAAAGAAATCAATAAATTTATTTCAAATAAACCATTTACAGGTACTTTTGAATTGTCAAGAAGTCAGTCAGTCAGAAAAATTATGCTAATTAAATAATTATTTTTTTTCCTCTTTTGGCCATATCATTAATGTGGGATTTCAATTATTATAAAAGGTCTAAAGAAAGTAGGCCAAACGAAGATTGAAATATCATCAAACTTTAATGTTTAAACGATCTGGCAAATTTTACTTGGCCATATCATGAAGTGATCAGTTTCTAAGATTTGGCCACAACATATACATATATACATACTTAGTTGTAATATTTATTAATTTAAATTTTTATAAGTAGTTATGAATATAAATATGATTTTAAAATGAATAAATAAAATTTTACGAGTTGAACACAGTGTAACTTTTGACATATTTTCCTGTTATGTGGTTTGTTACCTAGTTATCTTTAACAAGTAATTTGAACCGAGTTAAGTCTTTAGTTAAACACCTGGGATAATGCTTGCATCTCTAAATTTGATACTGCTAAGTTGCACAGTATAAATCCATGTTTTATCTACCCATGTAAGGTCTTATTACCATACAGGTGTAGACCGAACTAAAGATGTCATCAAAATATCGTATGAAAGAAGAGATAATGAGATTTTTTCCTTTCTTGATGGACTACCAATGAGAAATAGGGTACTTTACTCTATGTGAGAAAAAATCTAAAAATATATTATTAAGATAGCTTAGGTAAAATGCAGTCGGTAAGTGAAAAATATTTTTTTAAATTCAATTCAAAGTTTTCTGTTTTTATTATCTGTTCTTTATCACCTTGAAATAGTAGCTACCATGTTATTACGTCATTCGGCTGTGTAAAATAAAGTGACAGCTGTCAACTGTCAACTGATCGGCCATACTGAGCGCATTTGTTTACACAGCCAACTGACGTCACGACCACAGAGTAAATATGGTGTCCACTGCTTTCTGCATTTTCATCAAATACGCGCGAAATTTGAAAACGTAAAGGAGATGTTTCATTTTTGTATGGGGCTCCGGCCATAACATGTACATTTTAGAGAAGCTGGGAAACTTACCCCTGAATAGAATAAAGTAACATTTTTTTCATATTATCAAATGGTTTTTTTGTACAAAATAAAAATTAAAAATGTTTGACGTTTGTCCTAAGAGTTATGACAGCCATGACAGGTCGTAGAGATGACGTTTACTTAACCTATAGAATGGTTTTGTTTTTGTTTATCAGAACTAAACTCATAAATAGTCTAAGATCAGATCTGTGATCTTTCTAATAGAATATTAGACAAAAGTGGCTCACCAAAGCACGATCAAATCTTTGAATCATTTCTTAAATAAAGAGGGACAAAAGTCACTTTGAGCGTTCGGGCGGTTAATTAAGTAGTATTGGCTTATCTCGATTAATAATGTTATAAAAGTTAAAATAGGTACTGTGTTCAATCCCTGCTGGATGCAAACACGTTTATTTCAATACATTTGCTTCAGCAAATGGGGTCTCATTTGTCTAATGTTATACAGAATATGCTATGTTTGATGCTGTAATTATTGAATGGATTGGTATGGTATTATAGATAAGGTGAAAACTAAAAACGTAAGTAATTGTAGAACAAGTCAACAATACATTTTCCCTTTTTCCAATGGTTTTGGGGTCGGCTTCCAGTTAAGCTGGATGCCGCAGAATATGTGGGGATGTGGGGTTTATATCGAGCGACTGCCATCTGACTTCCACACCCCAGTAACTGGGTAACATGGTACCGATTGACAAGACTGGTATCAGATTTACTGACTTCTATCTATACAGAGACCAATAAATAAGCCATTACTTAACATGTTAAACCTTTAGTGAACCACAGAAGGAATGTAGAACATGGTACCCTACAAAAAAGAAATAAAAGAACAAATCAGGATTCAAAACTTTATTCTTCTTCTCTTACTAATACATCATCAAGGAATAATGCCGGTGCCACAACATTATTTTTATGTCGAGCCCAACCAAGGTACCAGATTATGGTCATCACGTGTGTGCAACATCCAACTGTTCGCATTCCACAAACACAACTACAGTAATAACCTTCTATACCATTTTCCCAATTATTTTGTCTGGCAGTAATCAAAATATATGTGTAGTATATTTTATTGCTGTGGTGTCGAGATTTTATTCTTCCTCTTACCAATATACTTTCATGTGATGACAGTGTACCTGGCACCATGGTTTCACTGTATAGTTCTACCACAAATGATCCATTCCGCCTTATATGTTCACCAAAGTAGCTACGTGCCTGTTTTATTTGGTATATCCCCAAACCAAACAATATAAGGTCAGACATGGTCATTTGTGGAAAAACTTCTAGCAGCGGGTGATTTGCATCTATATTTATAAAATTAGCTCTTCGTCTATTAACGTTATTTTCAATAATGAAATTACCTAATGTATTAGGTAAATTCACCCGCTGCAGGGCTCGATTTAATATTGCCTCAGCATCTGGACGGTCTACCAGGGGAGAATGGAAAGCATTTAAAATAGCAGCACATATCTTGAAGTCATCCATTAAGTGGGAAGATGCTACATTAAAATATTCTTGGCGAAACAATTTAAACTGTAGTTTAAAACGTCCATTAACAACCTCCACAACCCACCTACACAAAGTTACAAGCCTACTTTTATTTGCCTTTATTGTAGACAATTGGGATTCCCCTGCGTCTAAAGATTCAGGTTTGTAGACCTTATATATATTTTCTAATAAAGTTAGGGCATCTCGAAACCCTCTGTCCAAGATAAAAATATCACCAGGTCTAAAATATTGTCTGTATGGCCCATTTTCATTTTGAAATAAAACCTTCATAATATCTGCATCAGACGTAGATGCTGGATATGGGCCACACACATCTAAAATGTGTCCGTCAGTTGCCACGAATAGAAAAGGCATAATTAAATTGCGGTATTTGTGGAGGCTGTAAGTCATTTTTTGATATAGATAATTTGATGACTTCTGTATGTATATATATGTAAGTGCCATCAAAAATAATTATTGGCTTCCTATCTTCCCTGTTACCAAACAAGCCCTCGGGTATTGTTAGGTTTTTATTGATAATGTTTTCACGGTTTATGTGTTCAAAACCTAAATGGTTAGGGACATATTGTATTAATAAGGCTTCTCGAGCCTTCTTAAGGAGACAAGTGACTGTTACTTTACTTATTTTAAATAAGACAGTCTCTCGTGTGAATCTCCTGTCCGAGCTTTTACAAAAAATAACCCGAGTGCTGTTTTAGGAATTTTACAATTTTCTCTTAACTGGGAGACTTCATTAAACACTGTTAAAAACTGGGCTCTATTTAAGCCAGTCCAATACTGTAAGACATCATCATCGATATTTTCTATATTGGAAAAATTCAAATGTACAGTTTGGGGATCATTGTTTACTTCCATCATTTTTTCAATTTCCTCTGTACTGAAAACATTACTCAACATTTCCAAATTGAAAATATGGTCCCAATCATAGGTAGTCTTGTGAACTAGACAAACCCTTGCATTTTCAACAATGTATATTTTATAATTAGACAGAACATTTTTTCTTAAGTACCCAGGCACTATGTATCGTTTAGGGTTTGTACAACCTGGTACAAAACAACTCGAACTAGACATACCAACTTTTTTGTACGAATTCAATTCTATATGATGGGGAATATCCAAAACCTGTGGAGGCTCTTCTGGATTAGATTCAGTTTCGACGACAGGTTGTTCATATTCTAGCTGAATAGCATTTTGAGCCCAAGTCCAACAATCATTGCACACCAATGAATGATTACTGACCTGTAAAAACAATACAGAATAAACCCACACATATTCACAGATAGATACATACTTCATAATCAATCAATCAATTCATAGATTTACAGTTGACTATTTTACACACCTGTCTAGGGTATATTCTTCTAGAAATGACATCTCTTTCTGGACCATTCAGCAATAAATGTGTGCGACGTCTCACTGTTAAAGTTGAACATACAACACAAACATTCCTACTATTTAGGTGAAGATTGGCTGCACGCTGTACATTTCTTCTAGCAGATACCCAGCATGCATAACATACTCTGTCTCCAGGGAGTATCTAAAAAATAATACATCTGTTAGGTTTGTTACCAAGCTCGATAAAACATTTTCATAGTGTTTATTATGTTTTTTGCCCCATACAATTGATGATCATTACCTTATTATCACATCAATCAGTCTATTGCAGGAGAATCGTAAGTGTAATCTGAACATATATAAAGATCATACATAAAGATGGAGGTATATATATAGTAGGTATCAGACCTGTCGTGGAGTTATCCGTGCTGTGATTTCATCTCTCTCAAGACCATGTGGAATACTGTGAGATCTTCTCTGAGAGAGAGAACGACAACAACATACACAAATATGTTGTGATTGTTCAGAATTTGATGCTGATACATCTACCAGCCTGCAAGCACGCACCCAACATCGATAGCAAACAATGGCATCATCTGGTATCTGAAATTATTATCATGAAGTTAGTGATACTATAAATTGGTGTTAAAGCAAAATAATAAAAGCAAACTATTTGCAAATATTAGGTACCTGTCTTGGGACAATTGCATTAGATATTGCATCTCTCTGAGGCCCACTCGTTAAACAATGCGTCCTCCTTCAGGTTAAAGATAAAAGGCACCACACGCATACATTTGATTCATAAAACATATGAATGAAAAGACACTGATGGGTTCTACTCCATTATCCTGCATTACTTCAGTACTACTACGAGTACTCTCAAGAAGATTGGTAATAGAGTTAAAACATGCCTCGCACAATGCAGCATCAGTAGCAATCTGAAAACATACATATATTATATTTAATTATACTCTGAAAACAAGTTATTTTCATTCACTTGACAGTTGAAAGGATAATAAAGGTTGTAGTCGCACATGTTTAAAGCTCATGAGCCATATCTTGTTCAATAATAAACAAAAGCTCTGGACCCAAATCTGCTGCAATATAGTGAACTTCATCACTGAGTATCCTTTTATTGCACTTCACACAAGCCATTTTGCAACAAGCCAAAGAACCTGCAAAATACAGAGAGGTAAACTTGTGTTTCTAACTTAATCCAGCTGATTTGTAAATATTTTTCATTCATTTACCTTTAGCGTGAGTAAAAACAAAAGATTTCCAATAGGCAGAAAAATCCAAATCGCAGATTCTGAATTCGAGTACCGTTAAACAAAGCCAAAGTCAATCCAAGAATGAGCAGATAGTAATATAAAAATGAGAAAACGCAAAATAACACCGAAAACCACGAAAGCCAAAATCAAGTTGAGACTAACAAGACTGATAATTTCAAGTCAACAAGCGGTTATTTTGAATTCGTATAGAAACACACTTTTTTGTACTTCAAAAATGGAAACTAAAGATTTTTGTAACGATGAAATGGCCCCACTTAATTATGTTTACTCAAAAATATGTTTAAGAGAATAATAGTAACTTATTTTTAACACTACAAGAATACACACATTTTTTAATTTTTTCTACGGTACATTGATTTGATGAGACATGATTTCAGAACGAATGAAGTCTGCAAGCAAACGAGACGCCATGTTGAATAAAACATGGCAATAATTGAAAAACTATTATTTTTTGTACACAACAAATCAGGCTCAAATTTACCAGAGAATATTTTTCCCCAATTCGTGGTATTTTTTCCTCTTTTTCGATAAATGTACATCTGATGGCCGAAAATGTAACATCTCCTTTTAAATTCATTTTTAGGGTTCTTAGCGGCTGAATAAAAATGTTGTATTTTTTTAGTGGTTTATTAGCACTAATGTTGTTTATGTTTTTCGAAGATGTTCAAGTTAGCCAAGCTTTTTCTTTGGCTATACAGGAGACGGCTTTCAGTCTAACCGTCATCATTATTTCAACCGAAAGACGTCCACTGTTGGACATAGGCCTCCCTCAAATGTCGCAATAACGACCGGTCCTGTGCGTTTCGTGTCCATCCGATTCCCTCACCAGGTGATCGGTCCACCTTGTGGAAGGCGTACCAACGCTGCTTCTTCTAGTACGCGGTCGCCACTTCAGAACCTTTCAGTCCCTTCGATTATCTGTTCTGTGAGCAATGTACAACTGCCACTTAAGTTTGCCGATTCTTCGGGCTATGTCAGAAGAAGAAAGAAAGAAAGAAAAACATTTATTTTGGCGGAACAAGGCGCAAATTTAGAACTAAAAAATTATAAGTATATTATGTGAAAAAATATGCGCCACATCCGCGTGTGTCATTTGATCCACCCTGGCTTCTTAAGGAAGGCCATTAGCGTCCTTGTGTTACTGACCATTTCGCAGAGGATACCTGGGTTCTTCACCACTGCGCAGCTTAGAAGCAGATGAGCTGCTGTCTCGTCCTCATCCATGCATGCTGCAGATTGGGAATTATACAGTTTTAAATAATAATAACTTCAAATTTTTTATTTTATATAAACTAGTGCTTGACTGCGATCCCACATCATGGCAAGCAGTGATGTAATCGTTGATGGTGAGGCGCAATAGTTTATTAAGAGCCTATTCACTCTAGCCTTGAAGACACCCAAATTATAATCGGATGGGAAGGCCGCAGCAGGCAAACTGTTCCAGTCCGTCGATGTACGCGGTATTAACGACGAGGCGAAATGCTTAGTCCGAACCGTAGAGGTTTCAACAACGTAAGGGTGGATACTCGCCGTACGTCGGGCTGTCCGATGGTAGAAATGAGATGGCGGAATCAAGTCATGCAGTTCTCGCGCACACTCTCCAAAATGCAGCCTGTAAAACACCGAAAGGCTGGCTACCCTACGCCTGTGCTCAAGGCTTTGAAGATTGGACTTAACCAAATCTGGATTACCAATTAGCCTCTTTACTTCAAATCAAACACCAATTTAATTGATCTTTTTATTTTTAATCCAGTTTTATTTTTCAAGTGTCTTCTTTTTCAGAACTAATTGGTATTAAAAACTTCTTTCGCTTAGATAGAAAAACTACTATAATGTTTGAAGTGTTTATAAAGCCTCTCATTTAAAATACTAGTTTAAACTTAGCTAATGCTGCTAAAGTTTCAGAGAATTAGGTTTGCCTTTGAGCGAAATTTATTTGGAACTCCATAATTGGGAGTCTCGTTTATTCTAAAGAATTTTGTTTCTTGTGCTTAAAGCTAAAGTTTTGGAAGTTTCAATAGTTTTTATAGTTAAGTAGGTATTTGTATAAGTATTTACTTAGGGGTAGGTACTCCGAAATGGTATGAAGAGCATGATATACTTTTTAAGCTAGAACTACAGTGCGCACACGTGTGCCACACACGCCGATCTGGGCGCGTCGGTCTCCATACATTTTATATGGAAACTGGACTTATAAAGCCACACTTGATCCACGCCACACGACGCCACGCGACGTCGTTCTACGTACAAATCAGGCGTGTTACACGTGTGCGTCGGTTTAATGTAGTTCTAGCTTTATAGTTTCCATGTGATCGAATGGTGAGTTTTGCCATCAATAGGTTTCATCGAATTTACTGTCAAACACCCACCACCTATGTTCCTTCAGTTGTCCTTTACGTTACAGGGTCACGGTAACTCTTTTGTACAATTCTGCAACCTTGGGGGAGTCACCATTGTGCATACCGCCCGGAGGACAAGGTGGAGGTGTGCCCCGCTTCCTCTCACGCCGGGCCCTGGTTCAGGTCATGGTCCGGAGTGAGAGTGAATGGAAGGCGGTCACTTCCCTCTGCGAACCATTAACGTTAGCGAAGGAGACGACCGCACGTATGAGGGAAAGGACATCCTCACGCTTACGCCGGCTGGGGCGTGAGCGCTCTACTGCCGGCAACAGCAATGGGTAGCTCGCTGTCCAGCCGTCCGAACCGAGCCCAAGTCTTTGAGAACCGCGTGGAAAACAACGCGGTGTCGACTCGGGCTTGGTTGTCACCGGACGGCGAACTATCCATTACTTGCCGCCCGTAAGCCTGCGTCTACGGTGTAGTACACGCACTCCTCCGTGTATTTTACCGCCCTTACAGGCTAGGTACATCTGACAGATCATCAACTTAGACCAGCTTGGCGACTACTGGTTACCCTAGAGGAAGAGGACCCCAGTCTACGATGGCCGGGAATCGTTCTGTGATTTTCGACACCTGAGGTGCTTCCTGCGGTGGCGGCAGGGCTGGTCTAAGGGTTACACCTTACGGCCTGGTCACTACTTCGGTCCCAGCGGCGCGCGGCAATGGTAAGCGCGCGCGTTTTCGCTATGGACGGCGTCTCGTGGCATGCTTCAAACATTTTCATACTTTTGATCTTACCGCTCGCCGCCCCACGATTAGCTACCGCTCACAGCGGCAAGGTTGTGAACGGACCGCTAGGTTCAAACCCAAGTTCAGCTGTCAAACTGTTAATGAGTAGACAAACGGGGAAGTATATAAGACTTTTGACACTTACATGATAGGTATTCCAAATTGCGATTATCGCGTTTCACGGTTTTTTTTTAAAGGTTTTTCGACTTTTCTTCGGCGTAAGCCCTAGAATTACACTCGCCCAATGTTTAGAATTTACTTACTACAGGATGCAACGTTATTAAACCATGCATCTTCCTTCGGATTTATATAAGCCACAAGTTAGACCTTAAGAAAAATAGAGTAAACTGCACAAATACACAACTCAGATCAGGTCTCAGGTCACAATTACGTTCTTAGATACAAGAGAAATAAATAGCTGGCAATTTAAAGAGTCGCCATTACACCATCAAACACCATTACCTTTTCCCACACTGTCCATTCGTATCCATTAAGGGTAAGCCATATTGTGGATAAAGTGCAGATGGATGCAGAAATGCAACTCTGGACCAGAAGTGTTACGGAGGTTCAATTTCGATTCTGAAAGTTGACACAGAGACACATGCAGGCTTCCGTACGTCGAGCAATGGGTAGCTCACCGTCCGGCAGTCCGGACCAAACCCTAGTCGTCGACAGCGCGTAGTGATCCATTCCTCACAGAAACGTCAGCAAACCGTAGGGGCCCAGGAGTGCCGATGCCCGCTAAGACCGCGGGGAATTTCTGAAAAGGAAACCCGTAGTCCGAGAACGCAAAGGGCAACTGAAGGACACAGGTCCCATGGAAAACAAAACACTCGCACACATCAACTGATTTACAGTATGTGTACTGATTCACAGTTTTTATGTCAGCTAGGGCTGTGGAATTGTTCAAAATTGTTACTACAGCCTTAAAACGCAAACGTAAAGGAACACTGGGGTTTTTGATATTTTTAATTTTAAAAGTAATTCATTCATTTTTTTCACTAAAAATGATAGAATAATGATTTTATACAGTGTAAATTAAAAAACGTTGAGAATTATTTAAAAAAAAATAGAAAAAACCGACGAAAAATTCCACCACTGGGGGAGGGGGGAGGGGGTAAAATCATGTATTGGATCCATTGTGTGCGTTTGTGCGTCGATTTCAAAGACACCCTGTATCCCACCTTTTATATATATATAAAATATAAAAGGAGAAAAAGACTGACTGACATATCAACGCACAGTTGAAACTTCTGGGCCCACGAGCGTGGAATTTTGTACAAGATTTCTTTCTATAACGTAGACCAGCATTAAAAAAGGATTTTCCAAAATTCAGCTCCTAAAGGGATGAATCGGGAGTCTAAAATTTGTATGGAGAAACCTACTATTACACGAGGGTTTTTTTTTCGGTGGGAAAATCATCTTATGACAACCCCCGCCCTTGGGCGGGGCGGGAGATAGTGCCAGACTTTTACTGACTAAAAACCCACTCCTGTTACTTCGTTGCCTTTCGTACCAGGGCCGAGTCTTCCTTTCAGAATCAGACCCTTGGCCCCAGTAGTCTTCGACCTTGCTAGTTACAGTTGCTGACATCTCCTTGAGGCGCTCGTGGAACAGCACGCGCCGTCGACGACTTGGGCTCGGTCCGGACGGTTAACGGACGGTCGGACGGCGGGCTAAGTTGGCCGAATATAATATGTAATGTGTCAGTTTTGATGTTATCAATTAGCCTTCTGTAACCACTTTTCTGTCTAATGTAGCAGGTGGGTTAGGTACATAGGAGCCGGCGGATGGTGCTAAGCGCCTTGCATGCCTAGATTGCTCAGTCTTAGACAGATTCCCTACTAATTAAGGAATTTATTGATAGTCCCATGTTATGTCTGTCTGATGGTACATAATTTGATGTTTATTTTTAAAATGTAGGTAATGGCTGTATTCCTGTTGGAGTTAGGTACACTTAGTTCGTCATTCAGAAATCAGAAACGTTTATTTCAAATAGACCAATTACAGGCACTTTTGAATTGTCAAAATGTCAGTCAGTCAAAAAAAAAACAAGTGAAGCTAAATTGCACGTTCCAAAGCGTAGATCTCTATGGAGAAGAACGTGCAAGAAACTCCATGGACACTCTTTTAAATCATATTATGAGTTACATAAATCTTGGTTACATATTTCTTGTCGCTTCTAATATGTGAGCACAATGTAGATAAGTAATAATAATTAAAAGAATAAAATAAAAACTAATTAAAAAAAAAAATAGAAATTGAATTAAGTCACTGGCAGCTAAGAGATGACCAGTCTCAACTGACGGCACCCGTTCACGAGCATGACGCGTGCATCAGGCCCACTCAGCTCAACCATTTTTAAGGGAACTGAATGACCCAATAACACGTGCCACCATCAGCGAGACTTTTGAGTGAGCATGACAAACTCTCAACTGCCATGCTCGTAATGTCAAACAAGTTCTAACCTAATAAAAATGCTCCAAGGTAACGGCAAGTATATTGCCATAATTGAAGTAAATATTTAGTAAATTTAGCCGACTCCAAAAAGGAGTAGGAAGATAGTCGTTGGGGCCGAAAGCTTCAGAAATGGCGACCGTGTACCGGAAGACGCAGCGTTGATAAGCCTCCCATAAGGAGCGATAACCTGGTGAGGGTCGCGGGAATCCGATGTATATGAGACACACAGGACAGTTCGTTGTGACGACACTTGGGGGAGGCCTATGTCCAACAGTGGACATCTTCCGGCTGAAACTATGATGATGTTAAAGTAGCTCTGTCTGTCTGATAGATAAGCTTTGACAGTTAAACTACTAAACCGATTTTTATAAAATTTGATGATGATGATGATGAATGATTGAACTTCGAATTCACGTCCGCTATAGACGCTAGCCGACATTCACGAATACGAAGTCACGTGCAAAGCTAATGTTAATAATTTAGAGGTTACTGACAGGCCCCTCTTCCCCACTGGGCACACTGGGCATGTGCCCAGGGCCCCGCGATGTGTTGGGGCCCCTACTCCCTACTCGATTATTAAACGATAACCGATAGCTCTACTCTCTGCTGAAAATCAGGCTTACCTATTGCAGCATGTTTTAATAAATTTCAATATATATAAAATTAATTGTATATAATAGATATATAAATACATATAAATTGAATTTAACTGTTTTGAAAAAATCATTGATCAGTGAATTATTTTTATTTTGTGTTTTTGATCAACAGTTCGGTCTATTCAGTAGTGGATCGCGGCATTCAAATGATGCGAAAAAAACAAAGCATTAACTTAATTATTTTGAATTGTGTTTGTCGCTAATATCAATAGAATGTTATACCTATATGCTCGAAAACATAGATTTTGAAGATGTGATTAACGATTTTGTTAGAAGGGTACCTCTTCAGTCAGCATAGCCCTAGGGGCCCCTTTATCCTAATGTGCCTAGGGCCACTAATAGGTGAAAGACGGCCCTGGTTACTGAATAGAACTTATTCTAAGGCGTTAGTTCTAAATATATGGGCAATAATAACTTAACTTTCGGAGTTTCCTTGCGTGATCACATCAAATGAAGATATTCACAGGAGAACCAAGGTTACCGATATAGCTCGAAGAATTGCCAAACTTAAGTGGCAATAGGCTTTTTTTGTTTTAGGTGGGAAAATCATCTAATGACAAATCTCGCTCTTGGGCGGAGCGGGAGATAGTGTCAGACTTTTACTGACTAAAACCCACTCTTGTTCCTTCGTTGCCTTCGTCCCTGGGCCCCGGGTTTTGTTTTCACACTACCCATGGCCCCAGTAGGTAGGCTTCGACCCTGCTGGGCCCCTACGATTTGCTGACATCTCCCTGAGGCGCGTGTGGAACAAAACGCGCCGTCGACGACTTGGGCTCGGTCCGGACGGTTACCGGACGGTCGCACAGCGAGCCACCCATTGCTCGCCGTCCGCAAGCCCTCGCCTACGGTGGCCGGAAATCGGGATCGGAATCCCGGCGGCGGTTGGGGCGTGAGGACCGTTGCCTCACGCGATCGGCCGCCTCCTTTGCTAGCATTACTGCTTCGCAGAAGGAGGCGACCGCCCGCCACTCCTCCTCGCTCCGGACCATGGCCTGTACCAAGGCCCGGTGCGAGAGATCCCCACGAGAATACGGCGTTGCTCTGACCAAGTGGGGCATACCTCCACCGTGTCCTCCAGGCGGTGCACACAGTGGCGACACCTGGCGTCGCTTCCACAGGAATCCGGTGCAGGAACTTCCCGAACTTACCGTGTTCGGTGAGAACCTGCGTCATGTGGAAGTTGAGGACGCCGTGAGGTCTTTCCAACCACGCCTCAAAGAGAGGACTTACCGCCATAATTGTGGCGTGCCCAAAGTGGCAATGGGCTGGGCATATTGTACGCAGAACGGATGGTCGATGGGAACGAATATTTCTGGAGTGGCGACCACATACCGGAAGATGCAGCATTGGAAGGCCTCCCGCAAGGTAGACCGATGACTTGGTGAGAGTCGCGGGAATCCGATGGATGCGAGGCGCATAGTACCGGTCGTTATGGCGACGTTTGGGGGAGGCATATGTCCAACAGTGGACGTATTTCGGCTGAAATGATGAAGATGATGAATAACTAACTTTACTGAAAACTCCAAACAAATTAGGTAACAAATAATAATATACTGTCTTTGTATAGTTTCCTAGAATTTCGCCATCATGGATTCAAAGAGCGTTATTGTATAGCGAACATTATATTTAACGGTAACACTTACCTTAATAATTTCAGGGAATAATTCATTAATATTTTGGTCCATTAATATTAATTTATCTATGGAAATGTTACTCGTATGCTTAAGATTACTATGTATAAGGAAATGTTTCCGCCCACACTGGAGTTGATACTTGTTTAGTATTTACCTTCATATATTTTATTATTACAATTTTGTTGTCATTCATTTATAAGTGATTTTCAGTTATTAACCACCACCATAAAACTCTGGGATGTGCTTCCCCTTGACATAAAAAAAGCCGAAAGTAAATTTTCCTTCAAGCGTAAAATTCGGAACTACTACTTGAAGTCCTCTCAACCTTAGTTTGGTCTTCGTCATAATTGTTATTTTTAAGTTCTCCTAATTATAATGTATTTATTAGTTTATAATATTAGCATATTTAAGTATTTTATTATTGTAACTTAATTTAATGATACTACTTAATTGATGTTATCTGTTATTTATTTATTGTGCACACTTACCACAGTGTTGTCTCTTTTAACCCAAAGGTTGACTGGTAGAAAATGCCTTGTTACATTCAGTCCGCCTTTGTACCACTACTGTACATAAAGTTTAAATAAATAAATAAATATTATTAGGTTCGGAGCAAGTGGTCACCACTTCAAAACACAGCTATCATTGTGGACCATTACCACAAAATTGTTAGGTACAAAAGTCAATCTCATGTATGTCATCGGTCGACCTTGTGGGAGTTCCAACCCGTCTTCCGGTATGTGGTCGCCACTCCAGAACCTTTCGTCCCCATCGACCATCTGTTCTGCGAAAAATAGGTCCTGCCCATTGCCACTTAAGTTTGATGATTCTTCGAGCTATATCGGCATCCTTGGTTATCTTGCGCATATCTTCATTTCTGATGTGATCACGCAAGGAAACTCCGAGCATAGCCTTATCCATTGCTCTTTGGGTGACTTTAAGTCTTTTGATGAGGCCCATTGTAGGCGACCACTACGTTTCATAGACTCTTTATGGTGTAAAAATTCGCGGTCTAAATGCTTTAGATCCTGGCAGTAAAGGAATGTCGTAAGATAATTCCTAACACACAAAAGGGACGATACATTTTCTTTTACACCATCATAAGTCAGGTAGACGCGTTTCCATACCGGTTTTCTATTTCTGCCCACATAAGTAAAACGATCGTGCATTTTACCTCCTGTGGTGCAGTCGCTTTGATTATAACGAATGTTTCCTGAGTATAATCCAAGTCTATGGTAATAGGACTTAGCTGTTAGAATCTAGAACTTCATGAATAAGTATTGGGAAAATAAAGCTGTATTTGTTGATTACATTACGATAGTTGGTTTGAAAGTAATGGATTGTTCTATGCTGCCGTCATTAGAAAGAAGGCCGTAACTACATCAATGCTGATTCCGAGATAATTAAAGTTTTATCTAAAATGAAGGCCCGCGATTTACTGAATGGTTTTAGTAAGTGGTTATTGTTTTATAAAACGTTAATAAATACAGGCGTTATTATGAACCATAATTTATTTAAATTTATACACGCGTATTAATTTAATTCAATTTTTTCCCTTTTATTTTAGCAAAAATATAATAATAAATTGTGAAATACTTATCTGAAAGGGCGTAATTGTGAAATAATGTAATTACGGCTTTTCATATAAAGAACTCGATCTTCTTAAAGCCGAAATCCTGGCATCTAAAGCTTCAAATGTGCAGTTGCGCCTTTTTTTTGATAGTAAACGTAAGTTACGAATCGATTGTGTCGATTGTAAAGAAGACTTATTAAAATGAAACCACGAATATTTACTAAATAAAATTGGTACTTTATTAATTTAGTCAGTCTCATAAGTTGAAGTATTCAGTCAAGCTTAAAATATTACACAAGACACATTCAAGTAGGTACATACAACTAATTTCAGTTAACTTGAAGCGTTTTTAAACAATCAATTCTTACTTGTACTAACCAATTAAAGGTTTAGTCGATAAATGTCAGATTCTACAAATGTCAGATTCTATAAACGCCAGATTCTATAAATGCCAGATTCTCTAAATGCCAGATTCTATTAATGTCACATTTTTTTTACAATTGCAATATAATAATTTCCTTAAGTGCGTGTATAAAAATATTGCTAATTTCTTCTAAGTTTCAAGTTCTAAGTTCAAGGGGGAGAAATAAATGTCAAAGACTTTTTAAAAAAAAAATCTACGTACAGCTGCTGCAGTCAAATTTATTTCTGATAGTAGTAGAAGTTATTTGATTGTATATTTTGATTTTGATTAATGTTTGTTTTTTTACAAAAAAATGATGATTTTTTAATGGCATCGAAGGTTTGTTTTACGAAATTGATGACTTTAATGTTGATTATAGATCATTTAAGTTTTTTTTTCTTAATACAAGAACAAGTTTTGTTTAAGTAAACGACGATAACTTTGTAATTTTATTATTAAATAATTTCCCAATAACTGTCTTTTTTTATTTCCATAAAATTTTAGCAACGTTGACAAACACCTTAGATAATATAATTTTACATTATCTAATGCAAAAAACAACAACCAGCAACAACATCAACTTTTGAAATTAGCAATATTTTTATACACGCACATAAGGAAATTATCATATTGCAATTGTAAAAAAAAAAGTGAAATTCATAGAATCTGGCATTTATAGAATCTGGCATTTTAAACTCATCTGACATTTGTAGAATCTGACATGTATCGACTAAACCCTCGCGTGGCCTCCTAGCTAGCAACTGAGCGACGCGGATTCATTCAAATATACTCTCCCCGCGCCCACTCACGCGCGCTTGTCCCTTCAAAATACTTATATGCAAAGCCCTTACTGTGAAGTTAGGGCTTTTTTTTGTAGTAAATTTAAAGTTTTGCTTAGTTAAAAAGCCCTAATTGGTAATTTTGCGGCCTTCCTGACTAGCAATACGAAAATATTAACAAAAAAGGCCGTTATTTTGTAATTACGGCTTTTCAGATTAAAAAACCAGAATTTGTGTCGTAGTTACGGCTAAAATCCTTATAATATCTCTGGTCTAATACGAGTTACAGCTTTGTGTGTAAGACCATAAGATAGCATTTTCTTTGCTGATTCTGAATATGTTTATAACTCATTTTTGACAAAAATGTCAGTTACGGCCTTCTTTATTATGACGGCAGTATGGCTATGCTCAGAGTTTCCTTGCGTGATCGAATCGGGAATGAGGATATCCGCAGGAGAACCAAGTTTACCGACATAGCACGAAGAATCGCCAAACTTAAGTGGCAATGGGCAGGGCACATTACTCATAAGACGTAGGGCCGAAAGGTTCTGGAATGGCGACCACGTATCGGAGGACGTAGCGTTGGAAGCCCTACTATAAAGTCGACCGATGACCTGGTAAGAGTTGCGGGAATCTGATGGATGCGAGACGCACAGGACTGTTCATTGTGGCGACACTTGGGGGACGCCTATGTCCAACAGTGGACGTCTTTCGGCTGAAATGATGATGATGATGATGATGGATTGTTCTATGTAAAGTGATGGGCTGTAGGATTGTTAGAGTCATTTCGGCCCTAGAACTTAAAGGGCGACTGAATACAGGGTTTTCATCTCTATTAGGTGACGTGTGCTCAAAAGGGATAACGAGATATTCTCACCACGCCCCCACTCTTCCTCAAACCAATATTTGAGATGCTCCTCTTCTTCTTCCTGCCCTTATCCCATTTTTTTTTTTTTTTTTTTTTTTTCGGTGGGAAAATCATCTTATGACATCCCCCGCCCTTGGGCGGGGCGGGAGATAGTGTCAGACTTTTACTGACTAAAAACCCACTCCTGTTCCTTCATTGCCTTTCGTACCAGGGCCGAGTCTTCCTTTCAGAATCAGACCCTTGGCCCCAGTAGGCTTCGACCCTGCTAGGCCCCTACAGTTGCTGACATCTCCTTGAGGCGCGCGTGGAACAGCACGCGCCGTCGACGACCTGGGCTCGGTCCGGACGGTTACCGGACGGTCGGAAGGCGAGCCACCCATTGCTCGCCGTCCGCAAGCCCGCGCCTACGATGGCCGGAAATCGGGATCGGAATCCCGGCGGCGATTGGGGCGTGAGGACCGTTGGCCCTTATCCCATGTTACTTAGGGTCGGCGCAACACGTTTTTTTTCTTTCATTCTGTCGTGTCACCCGTCACAGTATCACTAACTCCCTTTTCTTTCATATCACTCCTCACACAATCCATCCATTTTTTATTTGGCCTCGCTCTCCCTCTTCATCCATCTACATGTATATTCAGAATTTTTTTTAGCTAATTGCTGCTTAATTTAATATGCAAGTTTAATGCAATTTTCAGAAAAAGATTTTAGTGTTATTTGTTGTTTTGTAGAAAATTTTGTACTGCAACAACTTTGTACCGGCAAATGTTCAATTGCTCTTTGTGTTCGAGGGCCGTGATGATTCAATCCTGTAGCCCTTTGTGAGATATTATAACATTATGAATTCAAGATAATTATCACATTTAGGAAACACAAACTCTATGTTATACATGCCAATGTTCAAATTCAACTGCACCCGGTACTTTTTGGGGCCTTTTTAATACAAATAGTTTTCCTTTCTACCATCGGACACCCCGACGTACGGCGAGTATCCACCCTTACGTTGTTGAAACTTCAACGGTCCGGACCAAGCGTTTCGCTTCGTCGTTTATACCGCGTACATCGAAGGACTGGAACTCAATTTGCCTGCTGCCGTCTTTCCGTCCAACTATAATTTAGGTGTCTTCAAAGCTAGAGTGAATAGGCTCTTAATAAACTAATGCGCCTCACCATCAATGATTGCATGACTGCTTACCATCCGGTGGGATCGCAGTCAAGCACTTGGTTATATTATGAATTAAAAAAAAAATAGTTATTCAAAAATCAGCTTAAAATTTGCCAACCTAAAGTCAGTATTTGAGATAATGGCGATGGATTAAAATTATTTCGAATTAATATCATTTCTTCTAGCATCATACTATATTAAAAAGGCAAAAGTTTGTGAGTGTGTGTATGTTTGTTACTCCTTTACGATTGAACGGTTAAACGGATTTCGATAAAACTTGGTATTGTACGCGGCAAATAAATTGAATAAAATGGCGATCGTTGCTATGGTTACGCGCAGCCCTCCGCGGTGCCGCACTTCGATTGAGACCTGAAAATCTGTTACTATGCATTGAAGGTCATAGTTCAACTTACGTGCCGCGAATTATAATCGGGTAGACTATGTTTTGGAATAGCATGTCCTGTCCCCCTAGCCAAGTTACAACTGTTTCGTTTGACGTCATCTCAACGCTCAGTCACGTGGTCAGAACAAAGGAAAAGGAGGCGTGGCCGACTCGAGGCGATCAACGAAAAGAGAATTGAAATGAAACGGTTGTAACTTGGCTAGGGGGGCAGGAGTACTTTTTTACTATCACCCAGGCGAAGCCGGCAAGTCGGTTTAGATAATGTCAATTATTAGCTACTTTGTTTTTTTACTTTTTGTCCCGGGAATATGTTTCCTTGGGACAATTTTCCTACTTTCGCGTGGGAAGCCGCAAGCAGCTGCTAGTAATATATAAAACCCGTTTATCAAAGTGTCATCATATCCTCACATTTCTACAACATTATCTTTAGCATATGCAAAACCTAAATATTCCATCCATTCAATTACTGATTCTGAACAAACTAGTTCAGAATCAGTAATTGAATGGATTCCAATAGTTTTCATACCGTGTTATATTTTTTTCCAAAAATATTTAAAAAGGTCACAAGTTGGACATCACCGACACTAAGTACAACTCAGGTCACGGCAGGTCATAGCGGGCATTAGGCGCCAGCAAACAGCTGGGTTCAAGTGCAAAACAAGCCCTCAGTCGCCTGGATGGCCCGGTGACTATGTATTTTTGCTGACATAACAAGCTTATAACTTTGTGATTTCTCATGATACAGTTATGAAATTTTGTACATAGATTCTTTACATAAAAATACTAGACACGTGTTTCGGGTTTCGCATATACTAAAACCAATGTTCAATAATCCAAGTTGACAGCAAACCGTTTCCATGTTCACTAGAACCGCAGTGCTCGTGCGGTTAATGACTAACTGTAGTTAACCATAACCAGCTTACTAGAAGATGGATTACTTCAACTTTTAGTTATGATTTTAAAATGTTTACTTTTTTTTATGAAGTGGGATATCATCCAATGATCGCTTTAGGGTGGATTGGGAGAGCGTTTCTGTGATACAAACCACAAATTATATTATGTTTTTGTGTACAGGAAAGAATTAACCACCACACAAAACATTACACTATCACACCACCACACACTATCACACTCACTCACTCACTTATCACACAAGAGCAAGTTTGCACTAATTGTATACATTTTAATTTTGTTGCATAAATAATTGTTAATGTTCCACAAACGAGTGTCGGGCAAGACACTGACTCCTGTAACACAGGTACCACCTAGCTCAGGAGTCAGGGCTTCAATTGAATATGTATCAATCTCTTTATGTCAATAAAAACATTATTATTATTATTAATTTAGTATTAATTAAGTAAAGAAATAAATAAAGATGAAAGTTCGTAAGTCTGTTTGTATGTTTGTCACTCTTGAAAACTCGAATATCTGAACGAAATCAAATAAAATTTTGCACATGGGTAGACCATGTCTTGGAGTAGCGAATAGAGTTAAAACCCTATGCCGTTTACCTTACTCTTTTATGCCTTCTACTCTATGCCTTTTTATTCCGGGCATTAAAAGGCATGTTATAAGCATAATTGCAATGGAGGTTCTTATTACCAATCACTGGTTTTTAGTGCAATACCTAATTGATGACTGACACTAACATTATGACAGCAGGATGCTAATGTCTTTCAACAAGTCTAACCCAGACTTATTCTTCCGTTTGCCATGCAGGAAACCGTAAAAATCCCGCTACATTAGTCGCAAGATACATAAGCTACTATCCTTAGTACTTGCTGTCATCCAAGTAATTTTATTTGCTATCTGTGATTACTTGTACAAATCAAAGACTAGATGGTCAGCCGATAATATCTAAGACTTCCTTAGACGTGCAATGCGCCTAAAGGACAGCCCACACCGAGACGCTACGCGACACTAAAGACTTTTTAAGATAGTACAGTTTTATCATAAGTGTTTAGTGTCGCGATTTTCTTTTATGTGGAAAATCATCTAATGACATCTCTCGCCCTTAGTCGGAGCGCGAAGGTGTGTCAGACTTTTACTGACTAAAACCCACTAGTTTGTTCCTTCTTTGCCTTGCGTTCCAGGGCCCTGGGGATTCATTTTCACTTAATCCATGGCCCCAGTAGGCTTCGACTCTGCTGGGCCCCTACGATTTGGTGACATCTCCAAACGTCCTTGTCAAACGCAAGCCTATCCATAATAAAAAAACTGGGCAAGTGTGAGTCGGTCTCGCACCCTGAGGGTTCCGTACAAACTTACTTTTGTAAACAGTTCAATTCCCGAATGGAGTCTCGAAGATTTTTCCGAATCGCAATTTTTTTTTTGTTGTGAAGTAACGACAAATTTACAGTTTTCAGATTTATTCCTACATCTGTGCTATAAGACCTTGCTTTATGCCAAATTTCAGGATTCTGGGTCAACGGGAAGTACCCTATGAATTTTGATTTCATCGAGAGTGTCGAAATGTACGTTTTTTGATCTTTTCGAGTCGCTTCGGGTCGGCCACGTCTCCTATTCCATTGTTCTGACCACGTGACTGAGCGTTGAGATGACGTCAGATTAAATGAATTGGAGGCGTGGCATACTCGAAGTGATCGATGAAAAGAGAATCGAAACGAAACGGTTGTAACTTGGCTAGGGGGGCAGGTATATAATGTGTGATATAAAATTCTATAATGTATCACTATTGCGTCTTGTCTCAATGTGAGCTGACTCTTAGAGGTTTAATGGCGTTAATAACTTTCTTTGACTGCTTACTAAGCCAATAGTGTAGGGTTTCCTAATAATTTCTAGATATCTTTTACCTGTTTTCTGTAATTGGAAGTACAAGTAGACAAGTGGATAGACATGTAGAAATTCTTAAAGCTTACGTTGCTATTTGCCTTCATACATACATTTTAGTGCTTCAGCCTTCACTATGAAGGAGGCTAAATACCTATACTTTTTTTTTATTATTAATGATAGGTTCGCGTTTGACCACCATCTCACCTGATGGTAAGCGATGATGCGGTCGACGATGGAGCACGCTTGCCTAGAAGTAGCCTATTCACTCTTGACTTAAAGACCCCTAAGTTGTAGCTATCAGGAAACACAGACTCCGACAAGGAATTCCACTCCTTGGCTGTACACATACTCCATTCACGATAGCATTAGACAAAAGAGGTTCATAGAAGCAGGTGTGCACAACATTTATTTTTAGAGATAAATTCAAACAATTTTATTTATTTATTTTTATTTAACGATTTATGTACGCACACAAAATAAAAGATTAGAAGAAGGAAACAGAAAAATAGGTACAGAGGTGATGCTTATTTCTAAAGAAATCTCTTCCAGCATACCTGCGAAAGGAGAGAAGAAAATAGAGGAGGGTTGGAAGATAAATAATGGTTTCAATATAAAATTTTAACATTACCTACTTATATCAATTTGATTATTGTAAGGTAAATACTAAACACTTAGATAGGTAAATGAAATGGATTTAAAAAAATAACTAAATATGACTTTATTTCAAACAATTTTAATTTTTTTTTAAATGGCGTATCAATAAGTTTCCTGCTTACAAAACATATGAATTGTACACAATACAAGGCAACAAGATAATGATTTAACATCCATACAAATAGTAATAACTAATATTATATAGTATAATGAAAAACGTTCCAGGTACTGGCAACCCCTGCTTCTTTTAAGTTTTTAACATAGACACTAGTAGTAAAGTAAGAACGACAGTTCAAATGAATTCATTTAAGTATAACAGTTGGTATATTATCCAACCAACCCGCACTGGGCCCGTGTGCTGGATTACGGCCCATTCCCTCGTCCAGAGAGGAGGCCTGAGTCCCAGCAGTGGGAACATTAAAAGGCTGATTATGCTTTATGCTTTTGGTTGGGATATAAGTTGATCATAATAAATTCAGCATACATTTTCTACTTTTACACGGACAATGCCGCGGGCCGAAGCTAGTATGGAGACATATTTTCTTTGGTAACATATCGAATCTTGAGTACCAACCAGTCGAGCATGTCTCTCGTCCAGTCCTATAATCATCATTATTTATATCTTCCTTGACATGGTATACCGCTAAATGCTGCGGGAACCAACATTATCAGTAATGAGTTCAAACCAGCATAATATTATGTTGGTGCACCAACACTGACTAATTGTGTGTAGAGGAGCTTGCAGATTTGATCGATTTTGTCGATCAATATATGAAACGCTAAAATCATGAGAAAAATCAATATTAAAAGATTAGTTTGGGTAAAAATTATAAAGATTGATAACAGCATCTTTTTTTTAATATCTGGCTCGCGCTTGACCAGTATCTCACCTGATAGTAAGCAATAGATATTCACTCTTAACTTAAAAACCCTTAGGTCAGGGATGGTGAAACTATGGCACGCGTGCCAGTGGTGGCACGCTTCAATTTAATTTGGGCATGCCAGTGTAAGATATAGGTACAACATGGTGGTGATTTGATAATGCTGTAATCACAAAAATGTTCTGTTTTATTTAATTAAATTGTAGCAACATCTATGGCGTCACATAAGAACTAATCCTGCATCGCGCAATCAAAGTTCTCCGCGCGATTAGAATATATACGACATCCCAAAATCATCTATCGGGCAGTAGCCCGCCAGACATAACATCCGTCTGGCCGGAGGATCCTCCCTTTTCAACGGAGGTTTGCGAGACTACTCTCTGTTCCGCATACCTCCAAACTGGTGACCCCGATGTGATTTACTCGCTCACATATACGTGTTACGCGAACTATTATTGTTTTGTAAACTGCTGTATTGTGCAGTGACTATTATGTGTCTCTTCTGTTTGTTCTCCTTCGTTTCGTATGTGTTGTGTATGGACCTAGTGCAAGTAAATCGTGAGTACCAGCAGTGACTTTGATTTCCACGTACCTGCACTCATTACATACACGCTCCTAAACACACACACATACAAACAAGACATACACAAATAAATCATCACAAAAATGTCGCTCATACTCGCTCACATATACAAACAACTATATCACAAAATGTTCTGTTTTATTTAATTAAATAAACAAACAAATATAAACATTACGATATACGAACTTCGGCAAAGTAAAAATTCTTTGGCGGCACGTCATGACCACCTTATTTCTTTTTGTGTATTTAGTGGCACGTTCTCCAATAAGGGTTAGCCAACCCTGTCCTAGGTTGTAGCTATTAAGAAACGCCGACTCCGGCAAGAAATTCCACTCCTTAGCTGTACGCACAATGAATGTGTTCATCTCGGCCTGGTCGGTATGTACTATTGTAATTAAGTAAGTTGTCAACTTTAAAAAAAAAAAATTAACCTCTACTAACATTCCGGCGCGTATTGTTCCACGCGCGCCTCAGGGAGATGTCAACAAATCGTAGGGGCCCAGCAGGGTCGAAGCCTACTGGGGCCATGGGTAGTGTGAAAACGAAACCCTGGGACGAAGGCAACGAAGGAACAGGAGTGGGTTTTTAGTCAGTAAAATTCTGACACTATCTCACGCTCCACCCAAGAGCGTAATTTGCCATATGATGATTTTCCCACCTAAAAAAAACCTTGACTAGAATAATTAAGATCCTTACCATTTCATCCTGAACAAGCTTCTGCCAGCGGGTTCGCCTGTGTGAAAGTAAAAAGATATTCCAGAGAAAATTAATTATTCCCGGGATCAAAATATCCTCTTTCCTATTCCAGGACTTGATCTACTCATCTGACACATTTCATCTAAATCTCTTCAGCTGTTTTGAGCGTGAAGAAGTTACAAACATACTCACACACATACATAGAAACTGTATAATATTAGTGCGATATCAGAAAATACTATAATATCAACATTTCGATCGATGGTCTACTTCAAATCAGCAAGCTCCTTTACAATTGTTTTCTACACCAGCTATGGACGACCAATGTGACTTAAATGTCAGAAAAAATATTGAAGAGTTTTGAGTGCAAATAAATTATACATTTTTTCCCTTTAAATGTGGTAATTTAGGTATTTAAGGACATGTTTAAAATAAGTGCTTTATTACTGTCACGTTACGGGTTGACGTACCGAGTGCATGCGTACTTATTTAAATTACTTAGTTCACGTATTTTTTGAAATAAATACGTAGTTTTTTTTTTTATAAAACTTTTAACCCTTTCGTGAGCTATACTATTTACACCTCCGATTTTAGTTTTATTGATTCTAAACATTGTGAAATGACATTTGTAAAACAATACTAATAGATTTACTTGCTTACCCCCCTCCCCCTTTTTTTTGAGCTACGGCAATATCTTTGCCAATACCCGTTTATGTCTTTTTATTTGGCAAAGTAATTGCCAATGCCCAATTTGAATTTGTCAATTTTTTATTGCCGATGCCTTGTTTTCATATATTTTAGCGCAACTTTTAAAAAGTGGTTTGGCAATAATTTTGCCAATGCTCGCCGAAAGGTTAATTGCTTTTCTAAGTATTTTTATTTTAGGAGGCATATTCTGGATATTTTTTAAATGATATAATCTAGTGCTTGACTGCGATCCCACCTGAAGGTAAGCAGTGATGCAATCGTTGATGGTGAATAGCACTAGTTAATTAAGAGCCTATTCACTTTAGCCTAAATTATAATCATATATTATGAATTTTAAATTAAAAAAAAAAAAACAATTAAAAGTTTTATGTAAAAATGTAATAAATAGGATATATGAACTATTTAGTTCGCGGCTTTTTTTCAAGTACCTAAATAGTTGGCTAGTTTTTTTTTTAATTTAATTTTAATTGATATTTCCAGTAGAAATCGGTTTTTTGATCGATGTGACTCTATCGACCTGAACCGCCTGTTATGTCTTACCGCCGAGCATATGCCTTCTTTTTCAACCACGTCTGTTTTCTACGATTTTGAGTCTGCCTTTTTTAATACTTAGAAGTCAACACAACCCATTCATTGTGCATACTGCTAACGAGTGGAATTCCTTGCCGGAATCTGTGTTTTCTGATAGCTACTACTTGGTCGATAACCCTATAACTTTTGATATTTAAGTCAAGAGTCGATAAGTTACTTCAAGAACAGCGTGATCAAATGCATACCTACCGGACCGGTCGTTATGGCGACACTTGGGGGAGATCTATGTCCAACAGTGGATGTCTTTCGTCTGAAATGAGGATGAGGTAATAATGATCCAAAGGTTGTCTGGTAGACATTGCTGTCAGTGATAAGACCGCCATTGTACCCATGGATTTATTGTTACTATTTTTGCGTTCAATAAAGTTTATTCTATTCTAAAACTTACATAAAACAAGCTAAAATCTATCCTCAATTTCAAATATCAACACGTATCAATGGCACATAAAAAAATCAACAATTATAAATCTTTACGCCTTCATAGTCCGTGGTCCGTACTATTTTAATAAACTCAAATGCGTTAGGTTTATCCTTGCCAATTTGGGTGCAAACCAGTAAAAATAATAACCGTAACAAATCGGTCACAGCAGTATTGCTATTATGAATTATGTGGTATCAACTTTTTGTCTTATCATTTCTCTAGCTTCCTTTATAATATTAATGTATTCCTGGAAATACAATCCTTTAGTCTATTCCATTACATGGTCTACCCGTGTGCCAGCCACGATAGGTGCAAGCTTACGAACGATGAGCAAAGAGTAGCTCGCTGTCAAGTCGTCCAGCCCCCGATTCTCTTTTCGTTGATCGCCTCGAGTTGGCCACGCCTCCTATTCCTTTATTCTGACCACGTGAATGAGCGTTGAGATGACGTCAGAACAAAGGAATTGGAGTCGTGGCCGACTCGAGGCGATCAACGAAAAGAGAATCGAAACGAAACGGTTGTAACTTGGCTAGGGGGGCAGTAATCAGCCGGACCGAGTCCAAGTCGTTGACAACGCGAAGTGTTCCAAGCGCGAAGTAGGGTCAATGCCCGCTAGGGCCGCGGGGGGTTTTTCTGTAAAGGAAACCCGTGGTCTTAGAACGCAAGAGGCAACTGAAGGACACAGTGTTGTGGTTTTAGTCAGTAAATTATTTGGCCCGGCCTTCCCACTCCACCCAGAGCAGTGAGAACAAAAAAAACCCGTGTAACCATCCAATTTCGTTTCTTCTACATCAACCTTATTGTCAAATATGTAGGTACGTATATTGTAAGGTAATTAATGGTTGTGCTTATTTAGTAGCCCAAATTCCAGACCGCCAAGACGTGATCCGTATTTACATCATTCTGATGTGAAATTACAGCAACCTATGGGCAATGTTATGCAGTATGTATGTTATTATTCAATTTCTTCGGTAATTGCTAAAAGTCGTTGCGATTCGTCACACATCGCAACATTATGGTTTCGATATGCAGGGTTTTTTTTTTATCAAACGGCACGGGTTTTGTGTAACGATGCCTTTAATTACTAATATTGTATGGGAAATAGACGTTAGAGTACCGTATTTCATTACCATCAATTACAATCGGCATTTTGATACATATTATTGGAGATCGCCTTTTAGGCAAGGAATTGCTTGTATTAGGTGACTCCGCACTTCTTGTCATTTTTAAGCAATTGAAATGTAGACATGCAAGACTAAAAAATAAATAAAATGAATTAAAAAGGTAGCTTAATAACCTTCTTCTTTTTGTATTCGGTTAAAAATTATACAAACAGCTCTGCAAATGAATAAGAGTTAAGTATGCAGAAAAAGCCTCATCGCGCGTGTAGGTGTGGCATGAGTGAGTGTGTAAAGGTGTGTATGTGCGAGAGGGTATGTGTGTAAGTGTGGATATAAGTGTGACTAGTGAGGTTGTGTAGTGTGTGAGTTATAGTACTTGTACTATTTCTTATTCTGTGGTTATAGTGAGCAATATTTAGTTTGCTTATCTCAATTTATATCCTGCCCGTTTATTTATTACTTTGTTTATTAGCTATTAGTCACAATTTCAATTTTGAAGAGTAGATTCAAATATAGGCTGTCGGTTAGCTAAGCAAGTCCTATTTCACCAACCATACACATCTCAACCCATATGTAACTTGATTATTGCAAAGCAGATATAATGGATTCAATATCATCGTAGGTTTTAGTTTTAAGCCAATCGGTTGCAACTTTTTTACAGTCCCGGAGCTTCATGGAATATATACGTAATTCTTTACTCAGCAAGTTGTATAGAGCAGATGATTGTTTTAAGAATTGCCTATCACTATATACTATCTTCCTTTTGTCTATCACTATAAGGCTAAGTATTTTATTGATACCTACGCAAAAAGGCTGAACGAGCATTGTTTAAATACACTTTATTTTACACCAACATAATAAATGACACAGTTGAAATCAAATCAAATCAAATCATCTTTATTGTGGATCATAGGTAGGTAATTGTACATAATACATATAGTGTTCATTATATATTCTACTAACGGCTATGTTCTACCCTTAGGGTGTACAATGTAGTTAGTACCTATAGTGTGTTTACATGCACTTTTTGCTTATCTTCGCTTGTCAAGTTCTTCGTGGTGAATCTGATTGTCCTGAATTAGTTGCTCAGCTGGTGAGATTGTTTGTTCCTCTCGTACCTAAACAACACCTAAGGCCGCGAACACACCGATTGTTAGCTGATCCTTTATCACAGACAGTGTCACGAGCTAACTCGCCGCTCGTTCGTGCGCTTTCTGTGCTTAATGCTCTCCTGACTCTAACACCGGAGTGTGACTGGTTTGCTGGGAGATGGATAGAATCGTGAATGTCTAAGGTTTTATGAGAAGATGGATAAAAAATAAGTACCTAAACATTGTTTTATTTGTTTTGTGGGATATATTATTTTAGTGGTAATGTATATGTATTTTCTTTTTATTCTTCAATGTGTTATTATTGTTTTTATTTAATGTATTTTTTTAGTTTGTAAGTTTCTACTGTACAACGCCTTGGACTTCCTCCGTAACGTTTTACAAGTGCTTGTAAATAAATAAATAAATATATAAATAAATAAATGCATGTCAACAATATTAGAAAATAGTGGTGATGATTTTTTAATTAAAGAAACCTTTAATTAAAAATATACATTTACAATTTGCAGCCTTATCTCTTTCTGACTACCTGGAATGGAACGAGATTGTCTGGACACAAAGACATTAAATATATACTACCAATAGACAGGACATAGCGAACAAAATCGTGATCCGATACTTATTACCTAGTGGTCATAAGTCGCTCAGTCTAGTATGACGCCCCTACACGTCAAGTCGTGTTTGTATCCGCTCTATGCATTAAAAGAAAATCATTTTCTGAGAAAATATGCCGAACTGCGCATTACGCTATTGCAAATCTTGTTATGATAAAATGACTGGACCTAACTTCGGTTTATTTTCGTAAATATTTTTGGTATTTACGAAGTAATTAATTAATATTCAATAATTTTTATAAATAGTTCTAGAACATTTGCTGATTTTGTGATAACGCCATCTATTGCTGAAAAGGTTAACCTTACCTTTATCACTGAGGCTCTACCACGAGCTCATAATGTGATCCATTTTACGACCTAAACCGAACTGTTAAAGGGATGGAGCTATATAGGTTGTATAGCTCCATCACTCTTTTTCGCTCGTACGACTGACATTTTAACATTATCATGGTAAGGCCCCTGGCCACCTACCGAGCGATAGTTAAATAATTATAAATTTAAACAAATTTAATTCGCGTGTTTGCTATTCAAAGCCAGATGGCGTCACTGAGACATAGGATGACAGTTTTTCTAAGACATTTGTTCTGATAGCCGCTCTATTGTATCTCTTTAAATCTCTTTGTCTGGACACAACATTTCAAAAACAAACTTTACTCTAAAATGGATACTTACTTAAACTATGTAGGTAAGAAAATAAGTGACGACTAAGTTAGGCATTAATTAGGTGTGGCTATAAATTCCATTATTTAACACATTACATTATTTATTACATTACATTATTTAATTAAATCAATTACATTCTTAGGATACGCTCTAATGTCATAATGACAGCGTTTGTGAAGTTATAACGACGAAATAAGTTCTGTAACAGTTTACAAAGCTTGTTTAAAACGAAAAAAACAGAAATCTATTTATTTACTACATTTGGTCAATGCTAATGAGGCAAAGATTTAAGTGGGTTTATTGAACAAAATAGACGATTTTTTTGGTACATATTTCATTCGTGGAACGCTCAAGCCCAGAAACGGGTTTCTCCTTTACAGTTTTCAGATTTATTTCTATAGGTACTCGTGCTATAAGACCTTGCTTTATGCCAAATTTCAGGATTCTGGGTCAACGGGAAGTACCTTATGAATTTTGATTTCCTCGAGAGTGTCGAGATGCACCTACGTTTTTTGTATAATTATAGTTTTAATTTCAACTCGATACCTCCACGAGTTCCCGAGATAAAGGGTCTTGACAGACTGACAGACAGACCGAACGACAGAAAGAAGGACAACTAAGTGATCCTATAAGGGTTCCGTTTTTTTCTTTTGGGGTACGGTACTCTAAAAAAAAAGTAATTACTCAAAAAGGCAACAACAACTAAAACCATAGCGCATTGCGGTGCATTTCCACAGTTATTGCACCCATTTCCATCACTTCGGTTTACTGCTTGCCTCGATAGGCACCCGATGTACTCACCGGTGTTTATTGCTGTTTTACGGTTAATGGGTGAAGTAAAGTTAAGTAAGAACAAATTAACGATTTTTAATACTAAATTCTATGGCCAGTAACGTTTGGTGCTTGGCAAAGGAGTGAAATTCCTTACCAGAATCTGTGTTTCTTGATGGCTACAACCCGGGTATCTTTAAGTCAAGAGTGAATAGGTTACTTCTAGGTAAGCACGCTCCATCGTCGACCGCATCGTCGCTTTCCATCAGGTGAGAGTGGCAAAGAATTGGCTGAATCAATAACTTTAAAAGAAAATTCTTAGTCACGTAAGAATGCGTGATTATCTTGGGTCTCACGTTAAAATGTACAGCCGTTTTTATCTATCATACGCAATAATAGATGTAGGATATGAAAGTGTCTTGTATATCTTTCTTCCTTCATATACTATGTAAAGATTGACACAACATCCACAATTCCACTAGCTTAACGGATTGTCAGTGTTGTCGTTGATTGCTTACCATCATACAATACAAAACATCCACCTTCATTCTTCTTTGACTGGCCTGTTGGTCTAGTCTAGTGGTTATAGTGGCCCTGACTACTATAATTCCCACCCAAGACAAATGTTTTTGTGATGAGCACGATCATTAGTTCTGTGTCTGGGTGTACTTTATCTATAATGAGTATTTATTTAGAAATATATAAGTATGTTTATCAGTTGTCTAGTACTCGTAACATAAGCTCTGCTAGACTAGATGGCGTTGTGCGATAGTTGTGGAATATACGTTACAGGCTCGCTGTAACTCTTTCAAAAGATTCCACAGCCCTGGTAGACCCACACCTGATATGGACCCATTCAAAAATATTTATACCAATCTACACTAGTTTACTGCCAGTGGCTTCGACCGCGTGTTATTAAAAAGAAAATTATCCCAAGGGAACCTACTCCCGGCATGAAAGAATCCTATGTGCTCTTCCATCATCTTCCTGCCCTTGTCCCGTGTTATTTGGAGTCGGTGCAACACGTTTTTTTCTTCCATTCTGCCCTGTCACTCGTCATACTATCACTAACTTCCTTTTCTTTCATATCACTCTTCACACAATCCATCCATCTTTTCTTTGGTCTCCCTCTCCCTCTCCATCCATCCACATGTAAACTCATAACTCTTTTAGTAACATGCCTCCTCTTCACATGACCATACCAAGACAAACGATTCCCTTTCAACTTTTATTGTTATATTTATGTTATTTTATTGATATTAGTTTATATGATCAATTAAAAAATAAATAGTGCTTGACTGCAATCCCACCTGATGGTAAGCAGTGATGCAATCATTGATGGTGAGGCGCACTAGTTTATTAAGAGCATATTCACTCTAGCCTTGAAGACGCCCAAATTATAATCGGACGGGAAGACCGTAACAGGCAAATTGTTCCAGTCCTTCGATGTACGCGGTATAAACGACGAGGTGAAACGCTTGGTCCGGATCGTGGAGGTTTCAACAACGTAAGGGTGGATACTCGCCGTATTCCCATGTTTCCGTATTTTACACGTTAGTCACCATTTCGTTCTCTCAAACATGGCATGAGAGCAATTGCTTATGTCTATCAAACCATTCTTGTACCTGTTTTCTTGTTTCCTCTAGATAAAGTACCTTTGAAGTGATTGTCGCAAAATCACCGTTATGTTCCTCGTGTCCCATAAAAAGCAGCTAGGAATAACATGACGTAAATTATGGTGTTATCCTCCAAGTACACTGATTGTACCGTTCTCTGCCGGTACGACGTCCGTTAGATATCTGTCTATGTGGTAACACTATATTCAATGATATACTGGTTCATTCACTGGCTTTTTGGTCTAGTGGTTAGTGACCCTGACTGCTATGCCGGAGGTCGTGGGTTCGATTTCCACCCAGGACAAATGTTTATGTGATGAGCACGACCACTTGTTCTGTGTCTGGGTGTAATTTATCTATGTACGTAGGTATGTATTTAGAAATATATAAGTATGTTTATCAGTTGTCTAGTAACACAAGCTCTGCTTAGCTTGGGACTAGACGGCGTTGTGTGATAGTTGTGGAATATTATTTAATTATTATTATTATTCAAGTACATAAGGCAAATAAGGGCAGGTTTCTGAATTGTGTATTTTGAATTCAGAACGTCTCAAATTTTCAGTCACTGATCATCCAAATCCATTGAGCCGTTCGAGTGTGAAGAAGTGATAAACATACATACACACTCACAAACTTTCACTTTTACAATGTTAGTGTTCATCACACTAACATTGTAAAAGCGAAAGTTTCAGCAGGCAGCAGGGGTCGGAATTAGGTAGAGTTATTCATGTACTTATACTGATTTCATACAGCGATAGAATAAAGTGGATATGCCTCAAATCTCAAGATAATTTCAAAGAGCAGAATTTTTTTATGACACTATCAGAAATATAGCGGAGCGGATAATAAAGGGACTATAAACAACGTAACGTATATGGTTCAACTCGATACCTCCAGGTGTTCCTGAGATAAAAGGTCTTAACAGACGGATAGACAAAAAGACAGACAGAGAGACCCGAACCCTAAAAATTGAGAACCCGATTGCAGTGCCACCTATCGGATCTAATTAATTTTCCAAACCTTCCAGAGACTCGCTTAAATATACTCACAATATTTCATCCAAATCGGTCGTCGTTTAGGAGAAGTTAGGTGATAAACACGTATAAAAGAATTATAAATATAAATATATATTATTTTCTTGTAATATTGATGCAGGTATTTTTAATGGAAAGATTTAGTTTTGTAAATTTTTTCGTCATCAAATAATTCTATTCAGTATCTAAGCACACATAATGTCGGCCATTTTTGTCGTTACATTAGCATAGGAAGGACCTTCCGTAGTAAAAAATTGCCCTATCGTGGTGCGGCTGTGATGTTTAAAACCACTTCTTATCTCAAATAATAGGCACTTTAAACTTGATAAAATCTGGTAAATACTCTCAGAAAACCAAGAAAATTCAATAAGGAAAAATAAAATAGTGGTATAAACTTCTTTTTTTGATACCACACCATTCCTTAAATCGTAGGCGTGGGCTTGCAAACGGTGAGCAAAGGGTAGCTCGTCGATCGGTCTGGTAAACGTGCGAACCGAACCCGAGTTGTCGACGGCGCTTAGTGTTCCACGCGCGCCTCAAGAAGCCGTCAGAAAAACCGCAGGATGGTCGAAGCCTACAGGGGCCATGGGTTGTGCGAAAGAGAACCCTGGGGCCCTAGAACGAAGGCAAAGAAGAAACATATGTGTGGGTTTTGTCAGTAAAAGTTTGGCACGCCCTCTCGCCCCGCCCTAGTGTGGGAGAAGTCACTGGATGATTTCCTACTTAAAAAAAAAAACCATTCCTTAAATGTTCACGTAGCGAAAAGACATCTTTAAAGTTTTTTCTAACCGCTTCATAGACAAACATTATACTACAAGATGCAACCAACTAAAAAGTAGTCCCACCATCCGCTGAAAATATACGACCTCTATAACTCAACGTAATGTACGTTGTCGGAGCTCAAGTTATATTGGTCGTTTTCTTAGAAACGCCAGTTTAACAAGACCTGTGGGGGTGTTTTGCTTGCTGGGAAGAATAGATCAGGTTAAGTTAGACGATTGCATGTGGGGATTTTTTTCTTGAGGTCAATAAACTAGAGTGCGAGTGAGACGACCTTATCAATTATCGATAGATTGCGGCGCTAGAAAAATACAGGTTGTTTTAAAAGTGTTGTTTTTAAAGATTGATTTGGACTGTATTTTTTGTGCCCAATAAGTTTTTGTCGACATCTATGACGCAACAAAGGAACTAGGATACTAGAGGTCTCCGCGTAGTTAGAACTCAGAACATATACAACAGCCTGAAATCAACTATTGGGCAATTGCCCGGTACAGACATTTTTTTTTCGGTAGGAAAATCGTTCAATGATATCCCGCGCTCTTGGGCGGTGCGCGAGGGTGTGTCAGACTTTTACTGACTAAAAAACTAAAAACCCACTACTGTTCTTTCGTTGCTTTTCATACCAGGGCCGAGTTTTTCTTTATATTATTTTTACATCCAAAATCCGAATCTCTTATAAATTTCTTCCTTCCTTAAAATACTTATAAGCTACAAAACAATTTGACCCCTGAGTCCAATTTACGACTGTTCTCAAAATCATTTATAGTCTCTAAACGATAATAAAATGTAAAGTTATATTAACTTTAGAATCGTGAGTAAATAAGTATTATTATATAAAGCTTCCCTTTATGTTTAAAAGGAAATAAAATAAAAACTTACTCTTAGAAGAAAAGCTATAATCAGAAGAGGCTTCTTCAAGATCACATTACACCATCGTCGAATTCGTCAAGAGATGTAATGGTAAAAAAAAACCGCCAAGTACTACGTTATTTAATTCATTATTATTTGACGTTTACTTAAATTATATTGAACAAAAAAGTAAAAATGTTTACTGCAATTGCTACTAAGCTTAGTAGAACTAAGAACTATTTATTACATCTGGACTTACTTTTTAAGTACTTTGAATGACTAGTCTGATTTTTAGTAAAATCATAGAACTAGATGAGCGAGTGCTATTTTAGAGCAATGGTGGTCGAGTGGTAACGGCCCCGACTTAAGAGTTGTAGGTCGTGGGTTCAAACCCAGCCAGGCGCATTACTTTGTGTGAAGTGGTGATCCACTTCTCTCAAAACGGTGAAGGAAAACATTGTAAGGAAACCGGCATGTCCTAGAACCAACAATTCGAAGACATGTGACATTCACCAAACCACACTGGGCCCGCGTGGTGGATTATGGCCCATTCCCTCTCCTAGAGAGGAGGCCTGAGTCCCAGCAGTGGGAACATTATAAGGCCGACTATGCTGTGCTATGCTATGAGTGCTATATTGGTTTATTTGTTTTATTTTAGTAAACGACAGATTGATCTGTATACTATTATTGAGAGCCTTACGTGAAAAAATTTGTTCCGTTAACCCCTGGATCCTTAATATAAACCTTACGGTACAGAACCCTCCGGCCAGGGCTGCGGATATTTCGGAAGAGTTTCCATGGCCCGCACAAATGGCAAGTGAAGGAACACTGTGGGTTTTAGTCAGTAAAAGTCTGATTCTCCCTCTACTCTAACTAAAGCAAGACGGGACAAGTCATTTGATGATTTCCTACATAAAAAAGAATACTGAATCCTAAAAAGGAAAAATAAAGCAAAATAAAACAATATTTTTTATCATCGAGTCGAAATCGAGAGATAGCCCAAAATCCAAAATAAAGTACCCTCACATTCCTCACGTTTTTTCTATATATAAAATCACAACAGGTGTGAGCTTTACGAAGCGAATACAGTGTTATTCGTGCAAACACTACTTTTACGATGTATTGAATTGATTTTCTACACCATGTATAAGGGGACAAGATGAGTGCGTGGTTAGAAGTTGAAAAATACGGGGTTTGGTGAAGTTACTAGATTGTTAGAGTTTTTTTTTTAAGTTAGATGTTATTTTTTAGACGCTGTCTTAAGCTCAATATAAGTTTGACAGACGTTAATGATATTATATGATATATAATATTGCGTTGAAGTTACAGATTTGAACTTTTCAAATATCGTAATTAGAGACACAATAGAAAGGCAATGAGAGAGCGAACGCCGGCGTTCGCTTGGGGTTTAATGAATTGTGTTTATCGTTAAAGTGGTTTTCCTTTGGGTTATTGGTTGAATTTCTAAATGATTCATCATCATCATCATCATTTCAGCCGAAAGACGTCCACTGTTAGACATAGGCCTCCCTAAGTGTCGTTACAATGAACGGTCCTATGCGTCTCGCATCCATCGGATTCCCGCAACCCTTACCAGGTCATCAGTCCACCTAGGCCTTCCAACGCTACGTCTTCCGATATGTGGTCGCCATTCCAGAACCTTTCGTCCCCAAGGCCATCCGTTCTGCGAGCAATGTGCCCTGCCCATGAATTTCTAAATGATTATATTAACAAAACTAACAATATAAATGCACGTTGCTTTGTAGACAAAGTTAATAAGACTTTTAAAAACACATTAAAATGTTTATTAAAACAAATAATTGGTTCTGCGTACTTTGATGCTTTCTATAATCTCGATCATCATCATTTCAGCCGAAAGACGTTCACTTTTGGACATAGGCCTCCCCCAAGTGTCGCCACAATGAACAGTGCGTCTCGCATCCATCGGATTCCCGCAACCCTTATCAGGTCTTCAGTCCACCAAGTAGGAGGCCTTCTAACGCTACGTCTTTCGGTACGTTGCCACCAATCCAAAACCATCTAAATACCTATAATCCTTCCTTCGGTCTATAATCTTAACAAATTATTATTAAGCGGTTAAGTTCGTAAAAGTTAAGTACTTTATTCTGACGTCATCTCAACGCTCAGTCACGTGGTCAGAACAAAGGAATAGGAGGCGTGGCCGACTCGAGGCGATCAACGAAAAGAGAATCGAAACGAAATGGTTGTAACTTGACTAGGGGGCCAGGTGATATAATGGTCAAGCGCGATCATATCAATAATAATAATAAAAAATCTACTTACTGCAAATAAATAATTAATTGTGAGCAATAGCTTTCCGACCGTATAGTTTAAGAGTTAAGTAAATGTTGTTAAACATAAATTATCAACGTGTTTTATAAAACAGTTGTAAAGTGTACAGTATCAATAAAGTAATAACATAATGGCAGCACAGATTGAGGTCTCACGCAATGCAGTAGCGGTTCAATGTAATGAATCTAGATTTTTTTTTTAATGTTAATGTTATGCTGTTACTACTTACTAAGTGATATATTGCAAACTCATTATCAACACGCACGCACATGACTTTTTCTTAGATTCGGGACATGTCACAACATCTTTTTCAAATAGCTTCTCCCGTTCTGGGTGGGGAGAGAGGGAGAGTCAGACTTAAACCCACTTGTGTTTCATTAGTTGCCTTTAGCGTTCTAAGGCCTTCGTATAACACACCACACCCTTCATGTTCAATTATGTGATTAAGGTAATATTTACAAATAATGTGTTTTGTTATATTTTTTCTATTTTTTTCCGGTTCTGTAAAGTTTATACCTATGAAAATAATTCAATTCCCGAATCAAGTTACGAAGATTTTCCCAAATCGCAAAAAAAGTGTTTTTTTTTTTAGTAATAACTTGTAGTTAATTTACAGTTTTCAGATTTTTTTCTATACTTGTGCTACGAGTCCTTGCTTCATGCCAATTATCAGGATTCTAGGTCAACGGGAAGTACCCTATGAATTATGATTCCCTTGAGTGTCGAAATATACGTTTTTTGTGACATAAACGGCTGTATCTTTTTTCTTCGTCAACTCAAAAGTTTGATTTTTTCACAGCTTCAAGGAACTGCAGACCTGAGTATTTGGTTTTAATTTCAACTCGATACTCCACGCGTTCCCGAGATAAAGGGTCTTGACACACAAACGGACAGACAACAAAGTGATCCTATAAGGTTTCCGTTGATTCCTTTTGAGGTACGAAACCCTAAAAAGAAATTAAAAAAATATTTGGGCATTTCTTAAACGCCCCATACATTTCACTCTCACTGCAACCTTAGCATCAGGTAGAAGCGGTACACATCCGCGCACAACACCTGCCGCAGCGCACCAATCGCTTACTGCCTGTTTATTTTCCTCTTGCTCTTACTTCTACACTCTTATAAAATTTATCTCTAGTATTTTCCTTGATTTTAACTTAGTACCAACTCGTCTTACACATTAAAATAAATGTCTGGTCGTATCTTAACTTTATAACCGCTTCTGCGAAGCAGTAATGCTAGCAAAGGAGGCGGCCGATCGCGTGAGGCAACGGTCCTCACGGCCCAACCGCCGCCGGGATTCCCATCCCGATTTCCGGCCACCGTAGGCGCGGGCTTGCGAACGGCGAGCAATGGGTGGCTCGCCAACTGCCTCAGGGAGATTTCAGCAAATCGTAGGGGCCCAGCAGGGTCGAAGCCTACTGGGGCCACGGGTAGTGTGAAAACGAAACCCGGGGCCCTGGGACGAAGGCAATGAAGGAACAGGAGTGGGTTTTTTGTCAGTAAAAGTCTGACATTACCTCCCGCTCCGCCCAAGACCGAGATTTGTCATTATATGATTTTCCCACCTAAAAAAAAACCTTATAACCGCCTACGTCGGATATATCCGACAAACACTCTCGCGTTTATTCCACCAGGGTCGCACACCCACGACCAAATACTCCATCTCGTCAGCTCTTCTGTCACCTATGGGGATTGAAGAGCTAAACGAGATGGAGTACCCAATTGAAAATGCACGACCTTAGCGAATAGAACACAAAAACACCCGTCGACCAATATTGTAAGCGGTTAAAGGGTTAATAATTATTTGAATAATGTTGTTACTTTAATATTTTTATTTAATTAATTTATTTTTTTATTTACTTTAATATTTATCTGTGAAAATAAAATTAAAACATTTATTTTACTTATACCCCTTATTGTACCAAATAAAAAAGCCACGGATTTGTTTTATTTAATAAAGGGGATAACAACGAATTACTCTTCATCAGCTTTCGTTTTTTTTTCCTTTACTACTATCACACAACGCTCCAAGCTAAGCAGAGCTTGTGTTATGAGTACTAAACAACTGATAAACATACTTATATATTTCAAAATACATACATATTATAGATAAATTACACCCAGACACATAACAAATGATTGTGCTCATCACAAAAAACATTTGTTCTGGGTGGGTATTGAACCCAGTCAGGGCTACTAACCACTAGACCAACAGGCCAGTCACTTATCTAACTAGTCAATATCCAATTTATTTACCATCATTGTCACAGCCTTTAATTTGTTTAGCTTTTATTATGTCAGTCAGCGAATCACAGTAACTAAAATTGGATAAAAAATATATATTTGACTCCAATTGTTACTCGGTAGTTTAAATTAATTTTGATTATCTAATCAACCATATACAAGCAATAAATTTAACGAGGGTAAAATTTTACTGATTAGACTACACATGAATAAATCTTATTCTCAATTTCGAGTAGATTATTAAGTTTATACTTTAAGCCCTAGTAGATGGCTAAGTTTATACATGTAAGCCCAGCCCCCCTAGCCTAGTTACAACCGTTTCGTTTCGGTTCTCTTTTCGTTGATCGCCTCAAGTCGGCCACGCCTCCTATTCCTTTGTTCTGACCACGTGACTGAGCATTGAGATGACGTCAGAACAAAGCAATCGGAGGCGTGGCCGAATCGAGGCGATCAACGAAACGGTTGTAACTTGGCTAGGGGGCAGTTGATGACGACGCGCGACGTTTATATATTTTAACCCAGTAGATGGTCACATTTATACAATTGGTCTTAGTAAATTGCCAAGATTATACATTTGGGCCCAGTAGATGGCTAAGTTTATAAAGTAGGGCTCAGTAGATAGCCATATTTATAAATTTGGTCTTATTAGATGTTCACGTTTATAGAAGCATCAGTGGCGTGGCACATAAAGATTCTTGGCTTGCGTAAAACGTATAGTTTTGGTGCATACTGTAAGTATAGAAAGCAATTGATAAATAAATAAATTAGATCTTATTAACATGTAGGTCGTTTGTGGACTTAAGGAATGTATATAATAATAACAATAATCATGTTTATTTTGCCAAAAAAATTACAGCAATATACATACATAATGGTGGTGGGTAGGTAATTACATAAAAAAGTGATAGTAGCATCTGTAGCCAAACTAAGCAAAGCCTGCAGAATTTTGGCTATTAGACCAATTTCCTATTATTATGGTAACTTGGGGCACTCCAACATTTTGGTCATTTTAAGGGTTCCGTACCTCAAAAGGTAAAAAACGGAACCCTTATAGGATCACTTTGTTGTCCGTCCGCCTGTCTCTCTGTGTATCAAGACCCTTTATCTCGGGAACGCGTGGAGTTATTGAGTTGAACTTAAAACCATATACTCAAGTTTGCTGTTTCTTGAAGCTGTAAAAAATCAAATTTCTAAGTTAACGAAAAAAAGATATGGCCGTTTATGTCTCAAAAAAAGTATATTTCGACACTCTCGAAGAAATCAAAATTCATAGGGTACTTCCCGTTGACCCAGAATCCTGAAATTTTGCATAATGCAAGGTCTTATAGCACAAGTATAGGAAAAAATCTAAAACTAACTAATCTAAAATGTAAATTTGTTGTTAAGTCACAACAAAAATAAAATTGTTTTTCGAAAAAATCTTCGAGACTCCATTCGGCAATTGAACTGTTTACATAGGTAAGTTTGTACGGAATCCTCAAGGCTCGAGTCCCACTCGCACTTGCCCAGATATTTGAACAGGTTTTACATATCAGACTTTAAGAACGGTAGTTTTTAAAGTATATGATCAGCAAGAGTTTAGAAATGATTGAGTTTCATTTACCTGCACTTCATTATAGTGTAAACAAACAAGAAAGTAGCACAGGTTATTACTTTAATACTATGATTTATGTGCTTTTGTTCTCGTAAGCTGTTTTTGTTCTAATAGGCTGTAACTTCTTGCTTTATGTTTAAAGCCTTATTATTAATTTTATACTAGTACTGATAAAAATCTTTGATCACCATTATTTGTACTAAGGTACTAACCACAAGCTTTTAAAAGAGCGTCCTTTTCGAGGTACATTTTCATACAACCGCTCTTACATGATTATAATGTTATTAAACATCTTTCTCTAGATATTTTGGATACACAGCTATCTTATGAATATTATCTAGGCTTCTAAAGGAATAAAAAAAAAATCTGCTATTTTACGTGAACTTTGACCCTCCCTAATATACTCATATATTAAAAATATAAAAAAAAAATACATCAATAGAAGTCTTGCACATTTAATCGAGATTCTGAATGACGACAATTTTTTTTAAAAACTTTTTAAGATTAACAAAAAAAAAACACGTATTTCCTGGAACAAGTTTTGTGAAATATTCGAGTAAATCACGGAATTACCGAATGCCAACAGAGTATTCAGGCGTTATCTCTTTTTTTTGCATTGCCTCTTCATCAAACATCGCGTTGGACCCATAGGCGATAGGCGAGCGGAAAAGGACCCTCTTAACACGATCCATTTTACGACCTAAACTGAACTGTTAAAGGGATGGAGCTATATAGGGTGTATAGCTCCATCCTTCTTTCTCGGTCACACGCCTGACATTTGAAGACGTCATCGTAAGACCCTAAGAAGGTGGGATCCAGCGATTACAGATTTAATAAAAAAAAAATGTAAAATATTCATAATACTTACATAATGGACTTCTTTTTTAGGTGGGAAATCATCTAATGGCATCTCCTGTCCTTGGGCGGGGGGCGTGTCATACTTTTACTGACTAAAACCCACTCGTTTGTTCCTTCTTTGCCTTGCGTTCCAGGGCCCCGGGGTTCATTTTCACTTAACCCATGGCCCCAGTAGGCTTCGACCATGCTGGGCCCCTACGATTTGCTGACATCTCCTTGAGACGCGCGTGGAACACTACGCGCCATCGACGACTTGGGCTCGGTCCGGACGGTTACCGGACGACCTGACGGCGTGCTACCCATTGCTCGCCGTCCGCAAGCCTGCGCCTACGGTGGCTGGAAATCACATAATGGACTTAACAAAAAGAAACTCCGATGACACCTACCACTGAAAAAATCTTGCTGATAATATTCCAAATCATATTATTTTTTGGTAATTTTACTTGTATTGAATTCTATGGGTTCATAAAGACAAAGAGGTACCTTATATTAAAATTAGTTTAGTATAATTATAAAGGTTCCCATATTGAATATCTCAGATTACTTTAATAATTTCCAAGATAAAAATACAGTCGCTCAAAGACGGTCCTTCACACTTTAAGTTCCCATATCTTCGATTAATACCACTACAATCCAAGCATACCTACACAACATAATTGCGTTACCTGTTAAATTCGAGGCTACTTCCAAGAAATTAAAACATTTACCTTATCTCTAAATCGGTTTTTACATTCGAGATCAGCATCCCTTTACCAAACTTGATTACCTAAAAGGCCAGTAGCTATCGCAGTAATCAAATACTTTATATCTTTAAACTATTAATAAAATCGCTGTTCCCACCGAGGCTTCCATTTTGGTCTGAATAGAGAAGCATAAATCGTATATGAATGCATCTTGCACCTGGCATACAGGAATGCGACCTCCGATGTGACGTATAGTCTAAGTTATAAGCGGTTGGATATATTGGTCCTTTTATTCGCAGTGGTTATTGTCCTTTATGACCACAACTAGCTTTTGCCCGCAGCTTTGCCCGCGTACATAAAATATAGCCTATATTACTCAGGAATAATGCAGCTTTCTATCGGTGAAAATTTTTTTGCAATCACTTTGCAATTTCAGAGATTGCTTCCTACAAACAAAAAAAATAAAAAACAAATTTTACCTCTTTATAATATTAGTATAGATGATGTAGACAACATTAATTTATAAGCATCGGATTCGTGCAGAAGAGACGCCCGGGTGCCAACATTGTGTGGACCGCCCGGAGGACACGGTGGAGCATACGGTAGAGGTGTGCCCCGCTTGGGCAGAGCACCGCCGTGTCCTCGTGGGGGCGATCGGTGGCAGCGATCTCTCGCGCCGGGCCTTGGTACAGGCCATGGTCCGGAGCGAGGAGGAGTGGCAGGCAGTTGCCTCCTTCTGCGAAGCAGTAATGCTAGCAAAGGAGGCGGCCGATCGCGTGAGGCAATGGTCCTCACGCCCCAACCGCCGCCGGGATTCCGATCCCGATTTCCGGCCACCGTAGGCGCGGGCTTACGGACGGTGAGCAATGGGTGGCTCGCCGTCCGATCGTCCGGTAACCGTCCGGACCAAGCCCAAGTCGTCGACGCCGCGTAGTGTTCCACGCGCGCCTCAAGGAGATGTCAGCAACCGTAGGGGCCCAGCAGGGTCGAAGCCTACTGGGGCCATGGGTGATGCGAAAGTGACCCCCGGGGCCCTGGAAAAAAAATGGCAAAGAAGGAACAGGTTTTTAGTCAGTAGAAGTCTGACACTATCTCACGCTCCGCCCAAGAGCGAGGGATGTCATTAGATGATTTTCCCTTTAAAATAAATAATTGACAGTTTTATTTTTTATACGATGAAATACATAAATCAATTGCAGAATTAAAACGTAGTAAAATAATGATGGCTAACAAAAAATAGCTAAAAAATTATTATCTAAGAGCATAGTCATAAACTACAAGAATGCTATTAATGTGTTTATATCCACCGGATGATGTTACTTATAGTGAATTTATGAATGAAATATTTTGCTACTTAATCACGCAATGATCTTGAGCTTGTAAGTTTGCAAAAATTTTAATTAACATAAATGTACTGGTCTTAGTATTCCAATAAAACATCCTGTCTATGTATCCAACTTTTTATTTTTATTTATAGTCTTGTTGCTTTTAAAGTTATTATGCATCCGGATAGTAAAAGTAATATTATAACTTAAAATATTTCTATACCTAAGCTAAGGTACTTTGATTACGCAGCTTCTGCCGCGTGGTATGTTAGTAAAAAATTCCTTTCCCAGGTTCTAGATATTTTAGGCTAAAGTTATTTTGAAGCACAACTTAGTTAGGGAAGGCATACAACTGGGGGATATATTGAAAAATTCGCAGCGACCCTGGATCGCAAAGGGCAACGAACGAACACAAACGGGAGATATTATTTGATGATTTACCATCCTAAAAAAAATATTTGATAAACATTTTCTCTTGCCCAGTTAAAAAAAAAACCATTAATTATCGGACTAATAATATAAATTTATGCAATTTAAATGAAATTATTTCAATTTGTGCAATTTGTGCAATTTAACTAATTTGTGATGTTTATCTGGCATAATTTTGCTTTGATTTAAATATAATGTTTATGATGTAAGTACTTACCTAAAATGAGTCTATTCTAACTTGAAAATAAAAATTAAATTAATCTAGAATTTTTCTAGGCTCGCATTTATCTCAATAAGAATGTTTCTACCAAAATTTCAACCTTTATTTGCCAATAAAAAGTTAAGACGGACAAAATCGCAACAGCTTTTGACCACACCCGCTTCCTCCTATAACTTATACAGAGTCGTGATTGTTACCGTGCAGTACAGTTCTTCAATGCGTGGTCTCGGCATCAAGGGGATTATGCAGCTTCCACCTGCTACTAATAACAAAATATAGTAGTGTAGCATAGTTTTATCAAAGTTATTTTTAATATCGAGTCTAAATTAAAAATTGTACAGGATGAACCAAATTGTACAGGATGAATTTTTAACAAATTGGCAATTTTTCGCGTATCGTAGTAGTATTCATAAATATGACTAAATAAAACTAAATATAACCTTTATTTTGGGATAAAATTTCAAATCGCGGTTTCTAAATTTTTTGTCAACCAAGGCATTAAAATCGCCTTTGTACAGTATTTCAGCATATGAAGTATTGATAAATATATAAATAATGTATTGATCAGACCGTTGTAAAATAATTCATACTAAGAAGTACTTTCACCTTTTGAAAGATTGCCGATGAATTAAAAGTCAAGTAAATTTTATCACTGTATGAATCTTTTAATTAGAAAACATACATATACGGTTAACATTCAATCTGCCCAGATAATTCTTGGCAAAACTTAATAAAAGACAAGAAAACCTGTAATAATTAATTTTATCACCATGACAGGATACTATGGAACATGTAAATACATCTAACGGCCAATAGCGTTTATTTGCTGTAAACTGTTTTATTGGTTCCTGTTTATTTTACAATCACTATCAAGATAATGAGCTCCTATACATCCTTTATTTGAACAAGCACCGTAATATTTGTTATAAAAGAAAATGACTAGTGGTGATTACCGTTCACTATGGTACTATCAATAATAAATAAACTGCAATATTAGCAATTAGATGTGTTGTATTCAACTTGGAGCTGCCGTAATCACTGCAAGCTCTACGGGAGCTCCCGTAGGCTCTTAATAAACTAGTGCGCTTCACCATCAATTATTGCATCACTGTTTACCATTAAGTCAATTAATAGTTTATATTATTTAAAAAAAAAGCACTGAAGCCACCAATGAGTGTCGAAAGACGGGTTTGTCATAATTTAAAGTAATTACTGATTCCGAAAAAGATGTGTAAGTCATAATGTGGTGTTTAATACCGCACACTAGCAACTATAATAAGCTTAATTTACCTATCAGTTTCTTGACAGCCTAGCCTGATAAATAGTGCCCTTCAACTAGCGGCCTGCATAATATTCAGCCGAATCGTCTAATACAACTTTAATAAACTGGTTTGCTGATGCTTTGGCCAGTCATAGAACAGGGTGAACTTGTGTATTTTCATGTGGTTTGAAGGAAACGGGGGCATTGTTCGGTCGCTTTGCTCACTCACTCTTATTCCCGTCGTCTCTTTCATGTTAGAATCTACAGTCAAAAAAATAAATGCCCTGCGTTGCTTTATTTTAATTACGTCCTTCGTCAGCACAGTACCGGCTGAGCACCATTAAAATGAATTTGACAACTTTTCAGAGCCTTGCTTAAATATCTGGGCTAGACAAGTAATTTTAACGTTATCGATCCATGGTCATTTACATAGAACGGCTCAACATATTTATTTTTCAACTCTTCTTTAATAAGTATGCTGAAAAAGATTTATTTGGAGTTAATCATCATATTTTTTACTATTTTTACAAGTTTTTGTTTAACTTTCAATATTTGTATGTTTGTTTAGGGCAAATTTTGTAAATGAGTTTTGAAACAGTCATATCTAATTGATTGCGCTAAATTTTGGTATACCCATGTAATTTAAATGACACTGCATTAAAATGGAGCTGGTCTGATGATGGTGTCAGATAGTGGTCATAGAACCTACTGAATGTAACATGATAACCCCATAATGTTTGAGCTCTTTGGGATGGTCATGATTAGTACTTTACCGCGCGATAAAAGTTTGTTATGGATAAATGTTTTTCATTGAAAACTTATTCTGCTCCTTGTTCTATCTGGTCTGTTTTTAATTTTATATGAGAGTATTTTTGTCGTGTTTATTAATGGTTCAATCAATCATTATCATCATCATTGCAGCCAAAAGACGTCCACTGTTGGATATAAGCTTTCCCAAGTGTCGCCACAACGAACAGTCCTGTGCGCCTCGTATCCTTCGGATTCCCGTGACTCTCACCAGGTCATCGGTCCACCTTGTGGCAGGTCTTCCAACGATGTGTCTTTTGGTACGTGATGACCATCTGTTCTGCTAGTAATATGCCCTGGCCACTACCACTTAAGTTAGCAATTCTTTGGGTCAATTCAGCACCCTTAGTTCTCCTGTGAATATCTTTATTCCTGATGCGATCATGCAAGGAAACTTCGAGCGTAATATAGTAAAAAAAAGAGAAAAGTCGTTGGAAATTATTAAAAACCTATTTCTTTTTATACGGTCGTAAATTTTGCAAATTTACAAATCGCCAGCCTCATATAACTTGGGCTACACTTATAAGTCTCACGATTGTTACCTCGCAGTTTACAACTCGACTCTAGTTATTGTAACGATAGGTTTAACATTTTAACATTCTGTTTGAACTACTTCGCGTTTATCGTGTAGATTTTAGCGATAAAAGTTAATACATTCCGACAGTGACGCGGTAATTGGTTGTTTGTAAGGTGGAATATAGGGTCTTGACGTGCAAAATTATTTTACCTTTATTTATGGCATGAGTTTTAACAAAAAAACCGGGCAAGTGTGAGTCGGACTCGCGCACTCAGTGTTCCGTACAAACCCACCTATGAAAACAGTTCAATTTCCGAATCGAGTCTCAAAGATTTTTACGAATCGCAAAAAAGTATTTTTTTTGTAACGTAACTACACGTTTACAGTTTTCAGTTTTATTTTTTCCTATATTTATGCTATGAGACCTTGCTTCATGCCAAATTTGAGGATTCTAGGACAACGGGAAGTATATTATGAATTTTGATTCCCTTGAGAGTGTCGAAATATACGTTTATTGCAACATAAACGGCCGTATCTTTTTTTTCGCTAACTTACAAGTTTGATTTTTTAACAGCTTCAAGGTACCATAAATTTGAGTTTTAATTTCAACTCGATACCTCCACGCATTCCCGAGATAAAGGGTCTTGACAGACAGACAGACGGACGGACAACAAAGTGATCCTAATAAGGGTTCCGCTTTTTCCTTTTGAGGTACGGAACCCTAAAAAACATTGATAACGTTAGGTACGCTTATTTTAAATCGCCGTCAGATAAGAACCAAAACCGGGTCGGTGACGGTGGTGCGTTGAATACCTAGCGCGTGTCTCATAGAGATGTCGCTATGAGCACAGAATAAGAAATAGTACAACTATGAGTGACGGGGCCCGCTAAGGTCAATGCCTGCTAGGTTTTAGTCAGTTAAAGTCTACCACTCCTCCCGATCCTCACAAAGCGCTAGAAGTTATTTGTTGATTTCCTAACCCAAACAAAATAAACATCAAGAAGAGCCAATGAGTAGGTAGAACTGGAAAAACAAAACAAAACAAAATTCAAAATGTTTTTATTTCACATTCGCCTACATGGGCACTTATAAAACGTCAGAAGCTTACAAGAAGAATACACGGTTCCAATTGGTCGTTTCCTATGGAGAAGAACTATGGAAGGTCCACGTACTTATTTTACCATTTCCCTAGTAGGTCTCAATCTCTCTTTGCCTAGCCTTATTCCTGTATTCGAGGTTGACTCTCATCGTCATACTATGTCAAAATTGTCTGAGCTGGGTTTCTGTTTTTATGTCGTTGTTTACAACGAACATTCAGGTTCAAGATAAGAAGGTATCATTATCATCAATCTAGAGAAAGAGGAGGGCTCTTTTTTAACTACTTATTTCACAATTTCATCAACCTACTACCAGTCGTCTCGCAAAAAATGTCGTTCCACCTTATGTTCACCGTTACTTGTCATTTGTCAGACACCAATCTGGACTTTGAGCTACAGACTAGCATAGCATAGCATAGCATAGCATAATCAGCCTTTTTTAATGTTCCTACTGCTGGGACTCAGGCCTCCTCTTTAGGAGAGGGGGTTGCGGGTTGGTGAATGTCAAATATCTTCGATATTTTGGTTCTAGGACATGCCTGTTTGCTCACGATGTTTTCCATCACCGTTTTGAGAGCAGTGGTGATGAAATAAATTACACAAAGTATTACGCCTGGCTGGGTTTGAACCCGCCACCTACAACTCGTATGTCGGGGCCGTTACCACTCGGCCACCTCTGCTCACTGAGCTACTGCTGCGATTCAACTAACGTAAAACCAATTTAAACTTTGGCCGACTCAGGACTGCTCAACAGTTATCCCGTGTATTATGTTACTACGTACGTGTGGTACTATAATATGATCTACTGATTTCCGTAGAATCCCAGACGCACATACATCTGACCTTGGCAAAGTCACTCGGTCATTTTTATTATCAAAACCCCTAAAGATTGCATGTAGCGGTGATGAGATTGATGAGATGGATGTGTGGCACTTCACACGCACTACGCTCTATTATACTCATTTCTCAACTTATCATTGTAAAGTTGTAAGGGAATAGTTTTTGTTTTTTATTGATAGGCTCGCGTTTGACCACTATCTCAACTGATAGTAAGCGATGATGGTGACTGACGATGGAGCACGCTTGCCTAGAAGTAACCTATTCACTCTTGACCTAAAGACCCCTAGGTTTTAGCTATCAAGAAACACAGACCACTCCTTAGCTGTACGCATAATGAATGTGCTGAGCGTTCGGTCGTTTTGCGCGGATGTGACGCATATCTTCCCTATCTATTGATTATGTTTGTTAGCTAGGTTTCAGATTGCGTCATTTCGCGTAAATAAACTGTTATTTTTCTTTCAGTGTGATCCCAAAACGCTTTGTATGTATGTTTGTTTCGGTATGGCCATTGAAGAGGAGGAATAAAACAAATGCTCTTAAAAAAGTTATGAACAACATGTAGATGGCTGGAGAGGGAGAATAAAGAAAAGATGGATGGATTGTATTAGGAGGGGGGAGGGATGAAAGAAAAGGGAGTCAGTGATAGCGTGACGGTTGACAGGACAATGACAGGAGGATGATGAGTTTGAAAGATGTAAGCACCTGGTAAGAATTATATTATTCAATCTCTCTAACCTTTTCCTAACCATAGTTAGGCTTGGCATTCAGTTTAACCGGTTGCAGTAGAGCACTGGTACTGGTGCTCTACTACAATCGGTTAGACTGGAAACTATCATGACGTTAGTTAGCATGAGGAATACTGAAATCCCTCATGTGTGACCTCTTAATCCAGGAGCGAGGAGGAGTGGCGGGCGGTCGCCTCCTTCTGCTAAGCAGTAATGCTAGCAAAGGAGGAGGCCGCACGCGTGAGGCAATGGTCCTCACGCTCCAATCGCCGCCGGGATTCCGATCCCGATTTCAGGCCACCGTAGGCGCGGGCTTGCGGACGGTGAGCAATGGGTAGCTCGCCGTCCAACCGCCCGGTAACCGTCCGGACCGAGTCCAAGTCGTTGACGGCGCGTACTGTTCCACGCGCGCCTCAAGGAGATGTCAGCAAACCGTAGGGGCCCAGCAGGGTCGAAGCCTACTGGGGCGAAGGGTCTGCTTCTGAAAGGAAAACTCGGCCCTGGTACGAAAGGCAGCGAAGGAATAGGATTGGGTTTTTAGCCAGTAAAAGTCTGACACTATCTCTCACTCCGCCCAAGAGCGGGGATGTCATTAGATGATTTTCCCACCGAAAAAAAACCTCTTAATCTAGGAACATCGAATAAAAACCGTCGTGTTAATAACTTCCCCACATTTTGTGACGACAAAAAAAATACATAAACCTCGTAAGCGGAAAGCCTCGTAACTCAATACAATGTCTTGATAGCAACTGTCTCCAAATGGGAAAAGGAAAATGAAATTTGTCATCATCTGTAGCAATTGTCTAAAAGGGGTCCTGACATACAGCGAGCTTCGTGTGTGCTGTTCTTAACAAAATATTTTTTTTTGGGATGTGCCTTTTTTATTGGTGAAGAAGTCTATTAGAATATTCAGGAAAATAGACAGGGGAATTAAAAATAGGCTAGCATTTTTGCCAAAGAAAACTCAAACTTAAGAGGGCCCATCTCAATCCATTTATTGTCAACGCAAGCATGGTTTAAAAGATTGTTGTTTCATTTAACGCAATGTTTGATAAAGACGTAACGTGAAAACAGAAATTCCGTTACTCACTCTAATATTTTACAAAACTTGTTACAGAGAATACGCGTTTTTTTTTTAATTTGTCAATCAGAATCTCGACCCCTCAAGGGCCGATTGTACTTACGTCTGTACAACTTAACTGACCTTGAAAAACGCTTAATTATCGTTTTCTACACACGGGTGTACGAAATTTATTCGGTCGAAAATTTTGGTGTCTATATCTTCGTTTTTCCTAGAAAAATCCAGAAAAAGTTTTAAGTAAAAACGCGCAATTACGTAATAATAATACCCCTATAACCGCGAGGGGTTAACGTGCAAGGTTTTTTATTCTTAGATATATTTTCTTTACTTCGTTAATTTTGAGTACGTTATGAAGGGCCAAATTTCACGCAAAATTGTGTTTTACAAATTTTGGTTTTGGTTTCAATAGAAACCTAGATAATATCCATAAGATATAATTATGTAGGTATATGTTTTCTAAATTTTTACAGAAAGATGTGTTATAACAGCATAATCATATAAGAATGGTTGAATGGAAATGTATCCCGAGTCGGACCCTCTTAATGTGAATAAATTAACCCATTTCTCAGTCTACGTAGCTTTTGTGTTTTTTCGGTTTTGATAACAGTATCTAAAAAAAAGGTAAAACCACTTATACATAATAAAATACCCTTCTTATAATAAAGCATCAAATTCAAGACTCAGAAAATAAACCATCAACATTCTTCATGCCTTAGCAAAGCCGAACGCAACGTGCAATATCGCACAAGCATAATATCAACAAAAATAAAGTATGCTAATACATTATACTTTATAATGTTATCCGAACCACGTCCGCAATTTACCAAGATAAGCTAAACGCAGCCATTTTATCACCAACTACATGTTTATGAAAGCCTTAACTCACCCACTGCACTTGCATTTGGCCGCGTAAAATAATTTCAGGAGATAATCTCTAATTCAGGCACTGATAGAATTATTGCACGCGAACGGATAGCTTGGATCAGAGCCAACGGAACGAACGAACCCTTATGCCCTTCAAACGATATTAATTTCCAATACAAAAACCATAAAGTTCAATATTCATTGTGCTGTTACCCAATTTTCTATACAACCTAATTTCGACTTAATGTTCGAGAAGAGAAGATTAATTTTTGTTAGTACTACTTTCAATGCAATTACGAATAAAAAAACGAACGGCTAGGAAGTATGGCTCCTAAAAATAAAAAAGATGATTTTGGAACGAACTTAATGCAATTTACTAGACTTAATTTTGATAGACACAGCTTTTATGCAAGATTTGAAGTTGGAAACAGAAATAAACGCTTAGATGTGCCTAGTTCCAGTTTTTTTCTTACTGATAAAGTGTGATCGAAGTAGGTAAGCTATATTGGGTTAAGGAGATCCCTTTGAAAATATACGTTTTTCAACTTGTATTTTATAAAGTACCTTAAAAGGACATCATAAAATTCTAAAAATATAATTATGCAATACTTTGATTCACGGTCTTAAATTTTGTACAAATATAAAAAAAAAAATGTCTATTTGCGTTTACTGTTTGTGTTTCGACTTTTTTACCGAAGCAATTACCAACACGTTTATGCCTCTCTATAGAGATTATAATGACTGTAAATATTGTCCAAATATTTTTTTACTAACAGTTTCAAATCTCTGTAAGAAATTTTGTAAATTAAATCGCAACGTCAAAATGTCAAATCATAGGTCGCCTAGCCCTTTGGACGGGGACGTACGTCATTTTTCAAAATTAAATTTATCATTCAAGTGTAATAATATAGGGGAAGAGGGGTAGACAAATGCTCAAGGTCATCGGCTAATAGGAACCCCTTTAATGAACGCAAACTTTGGTGTTCATATGGACATTCCCCGGCATTCTATTTTTTGTAAGAAAACATGATCTTGTAGAACGTTAGGATAAGTATATACAAAACTGTTGTAAAAGAAATGAAGTGAATAGAACTGTTGAATTGTTGTTGTTGTTGTTTATTCTATTTTGGTGTACAATAAAGTTTATTCTATTCTATTCCAATACATATTCTTTAAAAAAGTTTTCAATTTCTCTATCACCAGAAACGTGTCACATATCCATCGGGGGTACACTACATAAATACGAAAAACTTTATTCCGACAGTCACAAATACGAATTTCAAAATACCGATTTTCATAATTCCGAATGGTTCAAAATTCCGAACATAACAACTCCGACTAATCATTATTCCTATTTTTATAATTCCTAAATTTCAATTTTCCTAACTTTTATAATTACTATTCTCAAAATACCGAGTTTCAGTAGATCGAATAACGAAAAGTCCGATTTAATGATAATTCGAAACATCAAAAATACGAATACCGATTATTAAAATACCGATTAATAAAATTCCGAAATAAAAACGCCTCATAAAACTGTATAGCAAGACAAATAAACACATAAATGCTCGTCAGAGGTCGTAGTATGAGGGGGTAGAATTAAAAAACTAATGACAGATGCGTTTTCCAGCATACAGGGGATTTATTGCAGCATGCAAGCAGGCATGCAGCGTGCAAGCAGACATGCAGCATGCAAGCAAGCATGCGACATGTAAGCAGGCATGCAACATGCAAGCAAGCATGCAACATGCAAGCAAGCATGCAACATGCAAGCAGGCATGCAGCATGAAAGCAGGCATGCAGCATGCAAGCAGGCATGCAAAATGCAGCAAGCATTGTTTCTGTCACGGCTCCGGCGCTGCGGGGTTTGGGCGGCCCCACGCGAGCTTATCGTCGCAGATGGTTTTAACGCTCACCACCGCAGCTTCGGCTTGCTGGCCGGCTTTGCCGGCCAGCCTCAGCCGCGGCGGCGGGCCTTCAAACCACCTGCTCCTCAGCTCGCGGGCCGCCCTACCCCTCCGCGCCTACGCGGTTTTAAATTACACTCTATGGGTAGGGCAAACAAGACTGCGTGAAGTCGGTTTTGCAGCGATTCGTTTCTGACACTAAATTTTGTAGCACAACATGTTGACTTTTAGTTTATTCGAAGTATTGAAAATCGGAATATCGTTTTTCGGACCGAGAACCCTTCGAGCATTTGATTCTTCGAACGTATGAAAATCGGAAAACTAACAAATCGCATTTACGACTTTCGGTAAAATAAATTTCGTGATTTTTAATAATAGACATTATAATTTTTAGGTATTATGAAATTCGGACTTTTGAAAATCGGAATATCGAAATTCGGAATAAAATATTTCGGAGTATTTGGGTGTTCCCATCCATCGGAGGGATAGAGGTTTATGTATTCGTTTATTAGTAATTTCTAACTTGTTTAATCTTTATCTTTATAATTCTTCTGTACGTGTATTTGTCACCTAACTCCTCCTAAACGGCTTGATTGATTTGGATGAAACATTGTGTGTATATTTGGGTGGGTTTCTGGATGGTTCGAAAATACAATTAAACCCGGTAGGTGGTGCTGGTTCTTTTTTTTTCTGACAAAAAAGCAGCTTTTGGACAGGATAATGTCTGTTGGGATTGCTAGTATTTTATATATTTCAAAAATTCTGGGAGTATTTTAAGATAGCGTATGACAATTACAAAAAACCGGGTTAGTACGAGTTGGACTCCTGCACTGAGGGTTCCGTACAAATTTACCTATGAAAACAGTTCAAATTTTTTTTCCGAATCTCAAAAAAAGATTTTTCTTTGTGACGTAACTAACAGTTTTCAGATTTTTTCCTATACTTGTGCTGAGACCTTGCTTCAGTGAGTCAGAGTACCCTATAGATTTTGATTCCCTTGAGAGTGTCAAAATATGCGTTTTTTGCGACATAAACGCCCGTATTTTTTTTTTCGTTAGCTCAGAAGTTCGATTTTTTTACAGCTTCAAGGGACTGCAGACCTGAGTATATGGTTTTAATTTCAACTCGATACCTCCACGCTCAAAATTATTCATCAACCTATTCCGATCATTGGTGATAAAAATACCAAATTGATCTATATGGTAATTATTACCATTTATTTGGTTCCTAATAATACAAAGTACTTAAGGCGTCATTCGAACCTCGGCTGCAGGCTGCGCATGCAGGCAGCACATGCGGCGGCTGCACGAAGCCGGCTGCAGCTGCACGACTGGTTTTCTATGTAGTAGTATGGATTTTTGTGAAAACCATTCCGAACGCGGTTGCGGCTGCACGTGCTACCGAGCTTCGGCTGCGAGTGCTGCCGTTACCTGCAGCCGCAGCCGATCGTAAACCAGTAGTGCTGCAACCTGTTTAGACAAGTCTGAAATAATCGCTACTTGGAGCCAATATCGCTCATATTGGGCTGAATCGTAGATTTGCGACTGGCAGCACGTGCAGCCAGCCTCAAAATCACTCCCGGCTGCGGATGCAGGCAACGGCTGCGTGTCATGAGTGTATTACCTGCATTCGCAGCCTATATCCACAGCCTGCAGCCGAGGTTCGAATGGCACCTTTATTTTTCACACTAAGAAGAAACATCATTATTTTGTAGAGCCGTTGCACATGAAAAATATTTTTTTTTCAAAGCATACATTCAGTTCAATATTCCATTTAAAGATTTCGACGATTCCAATTACAAAATAAGCAATTAGGCATACTTAAAAGCTACTCGTATAAATAGAAACTCGAGGGTCATTCAATGCGGGAGGGTTGTGGGCCAAATATAGAGTATTTAATAATAATCTTTAAATAAATACCTTTTCACATGAACCAACCGCTGCGGTCTGCGGTGTTGTTATAATTCCACGGCAAATTTCAATTCGTTTGTAATTGGTGAGCGTTTTATTAAAGGATTTACAATTAATTTTCATAATAATAAATTTTAAGTACCTAGTTGTTAATAATTGGGTTTATTAATTTGTTTTAAACACATTATCATCATTTCAGTCGAAACACTTCCACTGTTGGACATAGGCCTCTCCCAAGTGTCGTCATAATGACCGGTCCGGTGTGTGTGTCTGACTTTACTAATAGTAATTAAATTTTAGTTTGTTGTAGTTAGTGTAGGGTTTTTATTTTTATTTTACTGTCATAGCATAGCATAGTCGGCCTTATAATGTTCCCACTGTCGGGACTCAGGCCTCCTCTCTAGGAGAGGGAATGGGCCGTAATCCACCACGCGGGCCCAGTGCGGGTTGTTGGATGTTACATGTCTTCGAATTTTTGATTCTAGGACATGCCGGTTTCCTCACGATGTTTTCCTTCACCGTTTTGAGAGCAGTGGTGACGAAATAAATTACACAAAGTAATGCGCCTGGCTGGGTTTGAACCCTCGACCTACAACTCGTAAGTCGGGGCCGTAACCACTCGGCCACCACTGCTATAATCTATTTTACTGCAATTATAGTTAATTAAGTATTTTTTAAATGTAAATTATTTGTGTAAATAAATAAAGTTTCCTAAAAAAAAAATTTGACTGCAAAGTTTTAATAATGATTGTAAGTATATATCTGATAAATTCTGAAATGAATATTGCGAAAGTCATAAAGTTTCACTCCATCAACATCATTATTTTTTTTAGCACAACAATAAAAAGCAAAGCTCTAAAACGCAGTCCATCAACGCAACGATTAACACCGTTCGTATGAAACTACTTTACGTTTGAAAATTGAAATAAAAAAATGAGAGTTCTCGCTGACAGACGTGAGTTGAACTCTATGAAATATTTATGGGACTTTTATGTTTTTTTTTCCTTATAAGTGATTCTATTTAGGAAGAAATAATAATGCTGAATGATTTCCTGTCGTAAAATAATTTTATGGTTTGTGGAAATACTTAACGTTGTGTAAAATTGATGTGGGTATCTGCAGTGCACTTGTATAAGCAATTTTATGTAGCATCGTTTTTGTTTTTTCCTTTTTCTGTATATATATGGGTTCGTTTTCCTACTAATGTGTTGTTTTCACAAGCTATTGGCTATTTTTAACCGACTTCAAATAAAAGGAGGAGGTTCTCAATTCGGTTGTATTTTTTTATGTTTTTGGGGGTATGTGAGCAGAGAATAAAGCCCCACATACCTCCGTTGAAAAGGGAGGATCCTCCAACCAGACGGGTGTTATGTCTGGTGGGCTATTGCCCGATAGATGATTTCGGGCTGTTCCATATGTTCTAATCGCGCGGAGAACTTTGATTGCGCGATGCATTTGATTAGTTCTTATGTGACGCCATAGATGTCCCTACATGTTTGTTACCTCAGAACTCCTACCTTTACCTTTGAAGCTACGCGTCCGAGGACAAAAGACCTAATCAGTTTTCAGCGTCCGCGCGTCCATAAAAATTTCATATTCAATTACATACCAATCTATCAGGAAATCATCATTTTATCTAGCCAATATCCGCTGTAACCAGCCGATGTGTTTCATAATTAGATAGAAGCAAGGCTGTTCATTAAAGTCTAGAACTGGTCTATCTAGTACGAGAGGAAATTAATACATAAATGGGAACGTTAGAAAGGCGATGGTGTTTCCAGTTTAGGAATAGAATTAATTCCAGTATGGGTGAATGCGGTTTTAGAAATAGTTTTTGTTGAAGATTTAGATTCTAGAAAGGCTGGGGTACAGATTGAGTTATAGATGAAGGTTTTTTTAGAATTGTTGAGATATTTTTCTGAACAGACAAAGATTCGCGTGAGGCAACGGTCCTCACGCCCCAACCGCCGCCGGGATTCCGATCCCGATTTCCGACCACCGTAGGCGCGGGCTTGCGGATGGCGAGCAATGGGTAGCCCGCTGTCCGACCGTCCGGTTACCGTCCGGACCGAGCCCAAGTTGTCGAAGGTGCATACTGTTCCACGTGCGCCTCAGGGAGCTGTCAGCAAATCGTTGGGGCCCAGCAAGGTCGAAGTCTACTGGGGCCATAGGTAGTGTGAAAACGAAACGGCCCTGGGAAGAAGGCAACGTAGGAACAGGAGTGGGTTTTTAGTCAGTAAAAGTCTGACACTGTCTCTCGCTCCGCCCAAGAGCGAGATTTGTCATTAGATGATTTTCCCACCTAAAAAAGAAACAGACAAAGATTTAATGGCAAAAGAATAAGCCACAGCTAAGTTATAGATATAAATGGAAATAAAAATCTTAAGATTCTACATGTCTGCCGCATGTCTACCGATCTGTGGGCCCGTAAAAACACAGGATTGGTGCCTGGACACAGCGACACGGGGCCGCGGCGGAGCACAAAGGAGATGGCGGGACGACCTGGATGTCTTCTTTAAAAATTGGAATGGGAAAGCGAGGAAATGTGATCGTTGGAAAGAATAGAGTAAGGCTGTTGCCCAGCAGTGGGACAATACGGACTAGCAATAATAATAATAAAGTTTCAATAAACTAAGCAAGATAAAACTCGTAGACACTATCATCGAGGTGCATTTTGATAGCAAGGTGAAAATTGTTGTTTATGAATCTCAAACAAAAGGATTAAAAATAAATATAACAGTTTTTTAGTTTCACTCACAGAAGTGTATAGCAATATCTAGCAAAAAAAAATCCAGCCAAGTGTGAGTCGTACTTGTTCATGACGGTTTCAGTACCATTGTCTAAAACAACATTAGACACTATATTAAAATCTTTTCTTTTAGTTTCACCTGTCTCGTTTTTTTTTTCTGAAAAATCACGTTTGTTGTATGGGAGTCCCACTTAAATATTTATTGTATTCTGGCTTTAGTTGTTTTATAGCGGCAACAGAAATACATCATCTGTGAAAATTTCAACTGTCTAGCTATCACTGTTCATGAGGTACAACCTGGTGACAGACAGACAGACGGACAGTGGAGTCTTAGTAATAGGGCCCCGTTTTTACCCTTTAGGTACGGAACCCTAAAAAAATGAAATTAACGGACATTAAATTTTTATTGAACGGTTAATGAAATCTTGAGTTTTCAAATCACGTATAATAAGTTTTTGAAAAGTTCAAGTTACATACGTTTCTCTCAAGAGACGTAACAGAAATAGAATTGAATAGAGATAGATTGCCGTGAGTGAACTCTAGAATAATTTACTTCCTATCTAAAATGGAACTGAATCTCTAAGAACATGAAGACGGATTTTTCACTGTGAAAATGATTTAGATACCCTGTATCTCTAAGAAATAATTCACTTTTTTGGATGCATGTAATATTAAAATTTATTTATTTAAACTTCATGTACAGTAGTGGTACATGAAGGACTTAATGCAACAAGGCATTATCTACCAGTCAACCTTTGGGTTAAAAGTGACAACACTGTGGTAGGTGTTCACAATAAATAAATAACAGATATATCAAGTAGAATGTAGTATCATTAAGTTACAATAATAAAATACTTATTTAAGCTAATATTATAAACTAATAAATACATAACAACGTGTTAAATTACAAAATTAAAAACTAAAGACTTGGTAAAATTAGTTTTTTGAAAATAACATTATCAAGTTTTGTCTTTCGTGGCTCTGGGCACTTTTCAAAGCAATCTCTAACATTCATGAAAACGAGCCTCAGAAATTGAGTAGGAATGATGTTGATTTCTTGTCTACGTTTAAGCATCTACAAAACCGACTATTTCTGAGACACCCAGTATAATGAGGTCTAGAGAAAATTAAAGGATAAAACTAATACGGTATACCATACCTTTGAGAGCAGTGGTGGCCGAGTGGTAACGGCCACGACTTAAGGTCGCGGGTTCAAACCCAGCCAGGCGCATTACTTTGTGTAATTTATTTCATCACCACTGCTCTCAAAACGGTGAAGGAAAACATCGTGAGGAAACCGGTATGTTCTAGAACCAAAAATTCGAAGACATGTGACATTCACCAATCCGCACTGGGCCCGCGTGGTGGATTACGGCCCATTCCTTCTCCTAGAGAGAGGAGGCCTGAGTCCCAGCAGTGGGAACATTAAAAGGCCGACTATGCTTAGGAGAACCTGGAGGAAGCTGGTGCTTATGCTATATGGTATACCATAGGTACCTATGATATATATAGGACAAAATTCCCAAAATAAAAATAGATTAGAAAAGTGATTCTTCTGCTTTCAAGCAGAAGTAGTATAAACGAAATAAATCTCAAGGCAATGATAACACTGCCAAAGTTTTTACATATATTATGGATACAAACAGTAAAATAAATTATTTACAAGAACCTCAAAAGGAGGTCATTACCTACTGTAATTATCTAGATTACCTATTTACCTTTTGTCAAAAAGAATTTTGACCTTTTTACGACACAGTAAAAGACAATTATGTTTAATGAAAATTAAAGGGACATTTATTTTTTTCATTATTTCATTCGTTGATATTATAATTAAAAAAAAAATAAGTTGAATAAAACAGACTTTTTAAATGATAGTTGTTATTTCACAAACTTGATGAACATTTATTGTTAGATTAGTGTAGAGGCTAATAAACAAATTATTAATATTGTTATAAACAATACCAAAATATACCTCAAGAAATTATTATTTCGTCAACTTCTTTAATTAAGAGCATAGCATAGCATAGCATATTCAGCCTTATAATGTTCCCACTGCTGGGACTCAGGTCTCCTCTCTAAGAGAGGGAATGGGCCGTAATCCACCTCGCGGGCCCAGTGCGGGTTGGTGGATGTCACATGTCTTCGAATTTTTGGTTCCAGGACATGCCGGTTTCCTCACGATGTTTTCCTTCACCGTTTTGAGGACTAAAAAAAGAGAGAACTATAAAATTAATGTTATCATCATCATCATTTCAGTCGAAAGACGTCCACTGTTGGACATAGGCCTCCGTAAGTGTCGCCATAACAACCGGACCTGTGCGTCTCGCATCCATCGGATACCTACGACCTTTACCAGGTCGTTGGTCCACCTTGTGGGAGGTCTTCCAACGCTGCGTCTTCCGGTACGCGGTCACCACTCCAGAACCTTCCGTCCCCGTCGACGGCGCGTATTGTTCCACGCGCGCCTCAGCCTCAGGGAGATGTCAGCAAATAGTAGGGGCCCAGCAGGGTCGAAGCCTACTGGGGCCATGGGTAGTGTGAAAACGAAACCCCGGCCCTAGGACGAAGGCAACGAAGGAACAGGTGTGGGTTTTTAGTCAGTAAAAGTCTGACACTATCTCTCGCTCCGCCCAAGAGCAGGATTTGTCATAAGATGATTTTCCCACCTATAAAAAAAAAAAAAAAAAACGACCATCTGTTCGGCGAGCAATGTGCCAATGTTATAGTCATATATTATTCCACTACTAATTGCCAAGCTTCAGCAGGTGAACCAAAAACCCAAAGATGAATCATAACACTCACAAATTGAACGTCCAATCCCACCAGAATAAGATAACATTACCCCTTAACCCATTCCTGTAATAAACATACAAGCTACAGTAATAAATTAACACACAGAGGATTATTCATAAACAACCGAAGCTATATAGTACAAAAACTTATTTCACCTAGAAACTAGAATATGAATATTCATTGTAAATTTTATTCATGAATATAACCCATGCAAATGGCGGCACCCGTATAATTAAATTGAGCTCTTCCTACACTAGAGCTTAAATTAGCTAAAACTATTCAAAGAATCTGCGGATTGTAGATGGTCTTTCGGGATTATGACTGGCAAAATCGCACTAAGTCGACTTGATACTGACATACGGTGAGGTGAATTGATAGACGAAGGCATTTTGTGGATACTTACAAAGAATTACTTAGTAAAGTCAGAAAAGCATACAAAAAAAAATCTTTTTACGAAATTTTGATTCATCTGTATATATATAAAAGGAGAAACTAACTGACTGACATATCAACGCACAGCCGAAACTACTGTGACTAGGAGCGTGAATTTTTGCACAAAGCTTTTCATTATTGAGTATTGAGTATTATCTAGACAACATTAGACACTATATATATATAGGCCAAAAAATCACGTTTTTTGTATGGGAACCTCACTTAAATTTTTATTTTATTCTGTTTTTAATTAGTAGATAGCGGTAACAGAAATACGTTATCTGTGAAAGTTTGAACTGTCTAGCTATCACGGTTCATAAGATTCAGCCTGACGACAGACAGACGGACAGCGAAGTCTTAGCAATAGGGTCCCTTTTTACCCTTTGGGTACGGAACCCTGAAAAAGAAGCATAATCTAGAATAAAATATAAATATACCTCAATATATCAAGAGGTGGTTCCGCTGTAATCTAAACGATCAAGAACCGCCATTATACGAATATGCCAAACATAATTAGAACTAAAGGATATCGTCTTAAAATCCTGGGAAGAAAAATGTGATACATTTATATGATATCATAATATGATATATTTAATCAACGCTGTAGCTCTGTTCAATACATGAGCCCCAGCATTTTGCTGAGCGCTGGCCGTTTTGCGCGGATGTGTCGCATAACTCACTCTATTGTATATATTTGTTATTGTTATATTTTTTAAGTTATGTGCCATGTTTGTCGTAAATAAACTCTTTTTCTTTCTTTGTTTTCATCACGAGGTATTCATTTTGCGTTGGAAACCTCTAAAATTCCTTACATATTATAGCCGCTACCAAAATTTCCAATGTAATTTAATCAAAATCTCAACTCTCACTAACTTAATACTGAACATCTAAGGAAGAATTAAGAACATTGAAATCCAACTTTGCGAACCTAACTTCATCCCTGTATCTCACACTATGCAAAACTTAAGACGGTGCTGCTTTGTACTTTACGCGAATTATCTTTTTGAATGGATCTCTTAGTTTCAGAGATGTGCCTTCTCATCGAAATGTTTGAGCCTCCGTCTTTTGCCAGACGAATAGACTTTGTCGTTCGCTTTTGATGAATTAATTTGTTAAATGATAAATCGTTTACCTGTATGATTTCTGTTGGTTTGTATTTTATAAGATTATATTTGGAACAATTTTCCTGCTGCGGTCTTCCTGTTCGATTATAATTTAGGTGTCATAAATATAGGCTCTTAATAATCTAGTGCACTTCACCATCAACGATTCCAACACTCCTTACTAGTTGATTACAGTCAAGTACTAGTTTATATCAATTAAAAATATATATATTATTCGTGCAGATTTGTGAATGTCACGTTATTACTTATAACAGAATTAAAGTAGAAATCAGCAATTTGAAAAACATTGGCACAAATTTAATATTATCAGTATTAAAAGATTTTGAAGCGTTTAAGATAAAAAAACACCAACCTACTTAGAGCAATACAAACAGACAACCTATACCCAATTACAGTTACTATAAAATCCAATGCCAAGAAAATTTCTGGTAAGTAAAAAGCTAACACAGTTCCTCCAAAGCCATATTCTCTTATTTAAGTTTTTACGCCTCGCTTAAATCCAGCAGTTTCAACATTTGCTGAACCGTCCGTCCTAGTTCCTTATTAACACTCCTCCCATTCAGATCTTTATCACTGTCATCTGCAGCTTCATGGGCGATATCAGTAGACTTTATCTCAACTATAACCTTAGCAATATAGTTTTATGCTACCATCTTCAATATATTTAGCTCGTACTTGGTACACCTGGTTTCTCAACAGCCTTTTTGTACAGTCGAAATAATATTTTTGTATGCTGGTAAAAAGATTAAATTTTCCAAGGAAAAATTATAAAAATATGCGCGGTGTAGTTCACAGCCAATATTTTTCAGTACATAATAATAACTACAGAAGAGACATGTAAGAAATTTGACTACGTGGAACACCCACAACATTGTCATGATGTTATTGCAAGCTAGCTTCTTGTATAGCATAGCATAATAGCATAATCAGCCTTTTTAATGTTCCCACTGCTGGGACTCAGGCCTCCTCTCTAGGAGAGGGAATGGGCCGTAATCCACCACGCGGGCCCAGTGCGGGTTGGTGAATGTCATGTCTTCGAATTTTTGGTTCTAGGACATGTCGGTTTCCTCGCGATGTTTTCCTTCACCGTTTTGAGAGCAGTGGTCATGAAATAAATTACACAAAGTAATGCGCCTGGCTGGGTTTGAACCCGTGACCTACAACACGTAAGTCGGGGCCGTTACCATTTAGCCACCAGTGCTCAAAAGCTTCCTGTATACAGATCTTTTTGTTCGATTGTATAAAAATGTCTGGGTTTTAAAATGGGATTTCAAGAAACTGTTTTCTTGGTGGTGCACTGCAAGGCAACATGTTGGGTTCTTTTCTGTGTCCAATATATCATGCTAGATAAATAGTCCATTTTAAGCTTATATTTTGAACAATAATAATAATAAATTTTTATTTCGGACCATCAGAATCTATAAAACATTTTACATACAGAAAAAACTTACACATACACAAAGAAAATAAGATCCACAATTTTTTTTAAGAACTCTACGTAGTAAGTTTATTTTCATTAATACTTATATTTATGTTCGTGTTAATTACTGAAATAATAGATTAAATAAAAAAGGATTAACGTCAGGGTCTTAATTATACCAATACGCAATTTTGTTCACCTATAAGAGCTATTTTCAGTACTTTTATTACATTTAAAATTGAAAAAGTAATAAATAATATAAAACAAAGAGCTTAAGAGGGTCCTTCCCCACTCGTCTATCGTCAACCTGGGCATGGTTTAAAAGCTTGCCGGGTCATCCAATGCGATCCAACGCAATGTTTAATAAAAAGGCAATGCGAAAACAGACAGATAATACCAGAAAGCTCTGCTGGCACTCGGTAATTCTATTGTTATATTTTTTTTGACTTTTTAAATTTTTGAGTACATTATGAAGGCTCAAAGTTCATGCCAAATAGTAAATTTTCAGAGGTCTGTAAGCTGTTGATCCCCGCATTAACGCCGGCGTTCACGCGCCATTGTCTTACTATTGTGTCTCTAATTACGCACTCAAAAGGATTAATTTCTCACAAATTTATAAATTGATTTCAATAGAAGCCTAGATAATATCCACAAGATACCTGTGTTTCTAAAATATCTAATGAAAAATGTGTAATAACGTCATAATAGCGTAAGAGCGGTTCTATGTGTCGGGTTGGCTACTCTTAAGATTTTTAGAATAAAAAAATGATACTTTGTAATAGATAACCCTCGATAGTTAAACATAAGACCCATTTATTGTGTGTACAGCTAAGGAGTGGAATTCCCTGCCAGAGTTTGTTTCCTGATACCTACAACTTAGGGATCTTTAAGTCAACAGTGAATAGGTTACTTCTAGGCAAGCCTGCTCCATCGTCGTCCATATCATCGCTTACCATCAGGTGAGACTGTGGTCAAACGCGAGACTATCCAAAAAAAAACACAGTTTTTCGAAAATTTTGAAGAACATTTATACAAAAGAACCGCATTTATCTATTTCTTACAATTTAGATTGGTTCAAGACTGAAAGAGATGGGAAATACGATTCTGTCAAACAAGCGTCTGTCTTACAGAAACGTTTACCACAGGTTCTCGCAAAAGTAGGTTGTAGTTGAAACTATTATTTTAGAAATAGGTACCTTTGATGCTAACAAAAAATATAACAGGTGGATATAAATTAAGCCCGATGAATTTGTCAATGACCAAAAACTATACGTATAGATATTATGATCTATAATTATAATTTAGCGTTTTAATTATAGAGGAAATAAGATAGAAGCTTCCAAATATTATAAACTCAACAAAATTTTAAAAGTGCCAATCGAGAACTAAGCGATAAAAAGTAAATTAAAAATAATGCAATCTCAAATCACATGAAGCTATTATATTCCAAAAGGATAGTAAAAAACATTCAAAGTCTATTAAAATTGCTGAAAACCAAGACTTTACTCGACATTTCCAATTGACCATTAGATTTTCATTCCAGTGTTGAAATTGTAGAAATAAAATATAGAGCATTTTTTTCTGTTAATTTTGGGTCCATTGCGTATTAATTGCATCCATTTATTTGCGAGCCGTATCTTGGGAAAGGCTGATGTTCAGCTGTAGACGACCTTTGGTTGAAGTGATGATGATGAATTGCATGAAGAGATTATTTATTATTTAACAAGCTAAAAAATTTAATCATAACCTTTTTCCTATAATAATTCCAAAAATCCAATAAAACAAAAATAGAGAATATAAATCACGTTTCTTTTCTAGACCATAAATTTACAATAAATTTTAGACAAGCTTCATCTTGAAAACTTAAATCAGTTTCGAGTTCCTATCGAGTCTTTATAAACCACTGTTAGTAATAGTAGAGCCTTTAGATATATATCTATTCCCCTTCCTTCCGAGGACTATAAACCGGTGCAGTAGAAATTGCCGTCTTTTGCAATGCTCCTGGATGATTTATTCATAACATCCCCTTCTATAATATAGTATGGTTAAGACATGTTTATGCTGTCGTGTACTGAATAGAATTTTGAAAGCGTACCACTAACTTCTATTTATGTTTATGGACTAAAGTTTTAGCTATGCGGAAACTAATTTTCTTTCCATCACGAACATATTTCGTATCATGTTTAGTATCTAGAATTTATGATCCTTGTTTCCTTTGAAAACGATGCCGGCTTTCGTTGAAATGATGACGAGGTTATTAAAACAAGAATTGGTTTTTCGTTTACTTTTATTCGGGCGAATATTTCGTATAAAGTGGGGATTTTAAATGGAAATGTTTGGGTCCAGTTTGATTGCATTTCGTTTGATGGTGGCCGAAATGTGACCGAATTATGACAAATACTCGTTGCACAGAGTTAATTTGAATCTTGCGTTTGAGAAAAGGGACCTGTAAATAGCTCGGTTTTAGATTGTTTTAAGTGTGATATTTGAGATAATAATGGAAATAAAGATGCAATAAATACACAAAACTGAGATATTATCAACCAAAAATTAGATTGTAATCTTCCACGGACATGCAAGACAATTATGTTAAAAAGCTAATTTAAACATTTCTTTGTTTCAGAAGCAGAACAATGAACCACTTTCAAGTAGAACGACTGAAAATTTTAACCAGCAAGAAAAATAACATGTGACTGCAAAATAATTATGCACTGATTCAAAATGGGAACTAATGATTCGAGCAAATCGAATTATAAAATAAATTCTGAACAAAGTTTAATTCATGTTTATAAAACGGCAGATAACGATGAATATACTGATGTAGAATATAATCAAAACGTCAGTATGAATGATATTAATAAACCCAAAAGTGATTTTAGTGAAACATCTAATGAAGTAAAACATAGATCACGTGTAACGAGTAGAAGTGCCAATGCATTGTTCCTTTTGTTAAGGATACACATGAATTTCAATTTTTTAGTACAGTTATGTGTGTTGTTTTTGGTAATGGTTAGTTCTGTGAATGCGTATAGGGAACAGAGGTTCGCGATTGAGCCACAAGATCAGGTGAGTAATTTTTCCATGTAATGTTTCATATTTATTTAACTTAGTACTGATTTATTTAGCTTTGGAACACCACGAAAGAAAGTGAACATAAAGAAAATATTCATATCGTTGTTGATACAAATATCTAATTCCAGTACTGTTTCCATGTAAAAACTGTATTTTATTATAACTATGATTCAGAAAGGTATACAAAAATAAGATTACCATAACATACGGGAGATAAATCCACGTATTTCGTACGAATTTCGTATCTTCAATTTACTGCACTGTTATTGTACCGTCACATAAATATTTACACTTAAATCACTACAATATAGTCAGACGTCAATTAATATCATACGAAATTCGCTCGGTCAATATTCAAAACATACACTTAATATTGTTTTAACGATTGTTGATTCAATAACAATTTACTTTTGGGCCATAACGGACGAATACTCGCCACTGAATATACAAATTAATTCAATCCTCATTATGCGCATTTCTGTTCAACAAATGAATATTATCAGGGAAATAAAATCCGTCAGGGAACTTAGTTATTTCATTAACGGCAAATGTATTAATAGTGGCTTCATTGGAAATTCCATCGCGTTTTAGTATAGTTTTGTTTGAATCGGCTTTATTTTATGAATTTGCGGTGTTGTCTATTCTAGTTAAATGTTGTGAATAGGTAGAAACTCTGGTATTGCTGTGCGTAAATGCAGAATTTATTTAAATATTTCCCGTTTTGGAACGCAATGGTGCGTGTTCACAAATATCCTACCTAGTTGGTAGTACTAATTGCTTTTATAGCAGCATTGAATAATGAAATAGCTGCTATCATGCGAGAAAATAAATCAACCAAATATTTCGAAATGAAAAACATTAACAATGGAATCCTCTCGCAAAAATTAGGATCAACAAACTAACTGGACCAGAAAATAGGAACAGAATTAATTCGAAAAGGTTTGTCATCTATGAAAACATCCGTTTCGTCCCGAGGGGAAGGAGGGTAGGAATTTTTAATATCACCAGATATTCAATACAAGCCTTTTCTATGTCAACTGAGTACTTGCTTACGAAAAGAATAATATTGGGGGACGTTGTTGCTCGGAGGATTCCACCGGGGAATATTTGATTTACGGAATAAGAGCAGACCTAAATTAATGTTGCGAAATGTGAAGTAATTTCTGGAATAGCGAATTTTTCTTTGTGTGCTGGAGAAAACCGGAGAATTGGTATGAATATGTTGGGAAATAGAATTGGTTGTGTGGCCTGTAAAATAGGTGAGGACGTATTAGAAAATGTTAATAGAGAGACACGTCTTCTTTTTTCTTTGAGAAAATTTTTTGAGATTTATGGAGAATCTTTTAGAAATCAGAAATCAGAAATCAGAAATCAGAAACGTTTATTTCAAATAGACCAATTACAGGCACTTTTGAATTGTCAAAATGTCGGTCAGTCAAAAAAAATACAAGTGAAGCTAAATTTAGTGGTTTAGATGTGTGTTTGATATGCTATTATAAAGTCCTTTGTGAGCACCTTTATTAGTTTCTGTAAATCAAATACTTAACTACTCATTTAAGATAACTAAATGACAAAAGGTAGCTTACTAATTAAAACACGTGTCTTATTCAGTAACTGAAAATTATATTGTAAACAAAATTTCCAAATCATGTATTTGTATCAATTATGTGCATACCCTTATTTCTTTATTCAGAGTGCTGTGGTGGGATCCAGGGTGACACTGCCGTGTCGTGTGGAGAACAAGGTTGGTCAGCTGCAGTGGACTAAAGACGACTTCGGTTTGGGAACACATCGCCATCTCACTGGTTATGAGCGATACAAGATGATTGGAAGTGATGAAGAAGGTAAAATTTTATTTTGCTAAGCTTGTGTTTTTTTAACTACTATATCATCTGATGGTAAGAGGTGATGTGGTCGACTAAGGTACAGGCATGCCTGGAAGTAACCTTCCAGTTTGGCAGTATTTTACTTGAAAAAATGTCTCTCAGATCCAGGGACATAACATGAAACCTTAGGTCCAGCTGGTGGTCATTTCGGGCTTCTGATATACCGAAACGACAGACAGTGCTTTCTAGTGTAAGCGTTAGTAAAACGTACGAGGATACACTTCTTCAAAAGTATTATAGTTTCGATTAAAACATGTCTGCGCGACGCTAGCTCAGCGTCTACGTGCAGTCAGCAAAAGCACCCAAAAAGTGTTTATTAGGCGTAAAACTGAAATAAACTTTCCATCCTTCTCAAAGGTTTAACTTCAGCGCGAGACAAGCATTCTTATGTGCTTCAAATTCTTAACGTTCCTCGTTTGGTATGTGCAACGCTTTCTGCGCTTTAGTGAAGATATTCAGCGCTTAGTACATCAATGAGTTAAAGTTTATACAGGGTGGCCAACACGGATGAAAAAAGAAAACGAATTTTTTTTTTTTCATTGAATGAATATTAACAGATTCTGATGTTTATTCATACATAATTATATTATTGAGGCTTTGCGATTTTGCATGGATAATATCATCTACCAAATTGTTACCTGTTTTCTGGCCAACAATGCGCTAGCTTTTTGACTTGTGCATCAAATTTTCCCATAAAACATTTATTAAATTCTTCAATTTTAGTAGCAAATATTTTCCTTTTGGTGTTTAAGATTGACCACAATATGACCCTTTAATCAATTGACTCGCCCAAAAAAATAAATTGTCGTTTTCCAATTCTCAATGGAACTGTGGGTGTTGTTAAAATATCCGTTACAAAATTGCAACTCTTTTACTAAAAAAATGGCTCAAATCAAAATGGGGACAAAAAGTTGGATATATCGAATTTTGCCAGCCTTTATATGATACTAAAGGTATAGTAATGAGTCAATGTGTGTATGGATTATAAAGGTGGTTGACGGTTACATATATGTACAAGAAATGGTCTAAGTTTTTCTGGATTCTGAGAGTTTGTTTCAGTTTCCATTCAGGTGACTCATTTTTCTGGTGTATAATGTAAGTCGGTTGCAAATTAGACCTGGCACATTTTATTAAAAATGAAAGATTGAAACGATAATGACTTCGCTTGAAAAAAATGGCTTGTCAAAAATAAGATATTCCTTTAAATTAATTGATACAAACTGAACCTTTTATTTTGAATGACTTCGTAAATGTAAAAAATATAAAGAACGTTTTAGGCGACTTTGTAATACTGTGTTTGCTTTCAGGTGATTACTCTTTGGACATCAGGGAAGTGACATTAGATGACGATGCGTTATACCAGTGCCAAGTTAGCTCAGGAGCAAGAGGTAAGCAAATATTGACCAATAGGAAACATATATTTACAGCTAATGACGCTGAGATTAAAAAAAACTATCTTTGTTTAAAAGGATCTCAATCATCTGCTCCTAACACTGTTCCTCCTCCTCAATTCATATTCTTCATTACAGAAGGTCGAAAAGTTTCTATTGGATAGCTTGGGGTTGGTGGTCTTGGTGGTGTCTCGCCATTTGTGACGGATCTGGGCGTCATGAAGTATGACGTGCAATTGAATGTTCAGTGTGGAGCAAACCTGATCTTTCCCTTTTTTTTTGGGCTGCTCTCTTGGTCGTTTGACATCAGCCATGCCATTTACAGTGAGCTGTTCAAGGTTGTGGTCATTTTTCCTAGTTATGTGGCCAAAAAACTCTAGTATTCCGATTCCGTGCATACAGGTAGCCGGCAGTCTAGTTGGGAAGTTTCGTTCTAGCCTGATTGAGATGTTTGTACGGAAAGCAGTCCAGAAAAGCAGTCCGAACACTGTTAGCATAATTATACAAAAAAAAAGCTCTTTCAAATCGTACATTATATCTTTGTGTCTTTTCACTACACAAATAAATACATGACTTAATACTACGTCAGCGGATGGTTTTGCCATAGCTGAATATATATCTGAACAAAAAAAAAATACGCAAAGAAAACGAAATAATAGATAAAATGAACAACGACAACACCACATCACTTCCGAAACCCATCCCAAGAATTGGTGGTTTATATCCCAAGTTAAATACGACTTCGAGAACCCTACAGAGATCACTTAGTACTTTGTATCTCGTAAAGGATGAAGCATTACCAAAGTCGTTAAAGAGTTTAATGTCTAGCTTAGTTTACGAGTCGAAAGTCTAAATAAGGGTGCTCCTTTAGACTTTACGGTAGCTATAGAAGGCGGCGAAGGCGGTGTTTTGTCTACTTCCTTGTAATTGGGCTGTAAAACGAACTAGCCATCAGAAAGTACAGGAGTTTGGTAGAAGTTTTAATTATGATTTGAATGTTGGCTTCAACATTCAACTGTGGGTTAGTTTGTAGATTTTGTTTTGTTAAATTGCCTTAATTTCGTCGAGCATAATTTGTGAAATGGTATGACAGTTCAGTTATATTGCTAAAAAAATATTAACTAGCAACTAATTTATTTTTATTTTTTAAGTTAGATTTAATTAGGTTAAGTTAAGCATTTTAATGTATTAGTTATATATCAATTTTATTGTATAAAAAATCCGGCCAAATAAAATGTATTACTCGCCAGTGAGAGTTTTATGTAACTAACAACTTCTAATATAATTCTCACAAAGAATGTTAAAAGTAAAATATTTTTGGCGTAAGATTGGCTCGTAAATAACTAGTTTTCTATCGATTTATGTTAATTTATTTTCAATAGTGGACAAAAATCAACTTATGATCTTGACATAATTCTAGAAACTTAACTCATATTTGACATAAATGAATAGTCATTATTATAATTGTTTCATAATTTCAGTAATAGATGATATTCTAGCTAGTGACTGTAATGACAAAAGGTAACCATTGAAGCAAAAGCATAAGCATAGCATAAGCATAATCAGTCTTTTACCGCTGGGACTCAGGCCTCCTCTCTAGGAGAGGGAATGGGCCGTAATCCACCACGCGGGCCCAGTGCGGGTTGGTGAAAGTCACATGTCTTCGTAGTTTTAGTTCTAGGACATACCGATTTCCTCACGATGTTTTCCTTCACCGTTTTGAGAGCAGTGGTGATAAAATAAATTACACAAAGTAATGCGCCTGGCTGGGTTTGAACCCGCGACCTACAACTCGTAAATCCACTGCTCTCGAACCATTGAAGCATCTCACTAATATTATAAAAGCAAAAGTTGTAGATATGTGGGTATTATGTGACATGCTTAAATGACTAAAAGGATTTGGATGAAGTCACATAGGAAAACCATGTCCTGTTATAGCACATATGATACTTTTATCCCGGAAGTACTTTCCCTTAGAATATTTCTTTACATTTACGCGGGCGAAGCCGCTTTCAGAAACTAGTTAATCACATTAACATAATCACAGAAACAGAATAAATATATTTCCAACCCTAATTACTACCTCGTTAATTCAACCAGTAACTCAATTTCCCCCTAAAAGAAAAACCTCATAACGATTATTAGGCCACAATAAAAACGTAAGTACAATTTTGCGCCACAAAATAGGATACACAGAGCATGTTCCCGGATAGTAGAGGTTATTCCTTAGAGTCAGTCGCAACGCGGCTTTGTTGGAAGACAACGGATGGATATCGCCCCAGGGAGGCCGAGAGGTTCGTCAAACTAGATGTGGCATTTTCATAAAATGATTTCTTTGTGGTCCTTTTTTCCGCATTGGTTAGGGGTCGGGGAAGATCGTTCTAATCGTGTTGTTTTTGTAATATTGGTTTCGGGGTTGCAATAGTGGTACATTAACGTAATTTTAATAATAGTGTCAGAACTTTAAGGACGTTTTTTTTTGTTTTATCTTGGCAGGAAAACAATGATTATGTGAACTTACATAAATCGTTTAGACTTAGAAAATGTACATTATCATCAAATCAGCTAAAAGATCTCCACTGTTGGACATAGGCCTCGCCCAAGTGTCGCCATAACGACCGGTACTGTGCGTCTCGTATCCATCGGATTCCCACAACGCTCACCAGGTCAGGTTTCCAACGCTGCATCTTCCGGTACGTGGTCGCCACTCAAGAACCTTTCATCCCCATCGACCATCTGTTCAGCGAGCAATGTGCTCTGCCCACTTTTTTTTTAGGTGGCAAAATCATCTTATGACAAATCCCGCTCTTGGGCGGAGCGCGAGATAGTGTCAGACTTTTACTGACAAAAAACCCACTCCTGTTCCTTCGTTGCCTTCGTCCCAGGGCCCCGGGTTTCGTTTTCATACTACCCATGGCCCCAGTAGGCTTCGACTCTGCTGGGCCCCTACGATTTGCTGACATCTCCCTGCCCACTGCCACTTAAGTTTGGCGATCCTTCGAGCTATGCCAGTAACCTTTAAATGGAGTCTGAAAGATTTAATTCTCAACTGTTATACTTACCTTTAGTAATTTTCCCAGAAAACTGATATTTAAATAAAATACATGTTGATCTTTGAGAAGATCTAAAAGTTGCTTGTATATAAAACCAAACAACTTTCATTGTTTCATATTAAATTCAATTCGCGTAAATGTCGGCTTTGTTAAAGCATTCATAAAGGAATGTGTTACAAACGCCTACGTATAAAAGTGTACTAAGAAACGTAGGCGGGTCATGTGGGCTACAATTTTAACACAAATTAAAAGGCTTCACGCCTACAGTCCCTGAAAGGTGAGCAAAGTTGTGTTATTTTGTATACCCACACTTACAAAACACAACTTCGAAATCGTACTTAGGTGTATGTAAATTAAATATAATTTCTGTGGTCCTAATATAAAGTTAAGAAGAAAAAGGGTATAAGTCCGATTTTTAGGGTTCCGTAGGTACCTCAAAAGGAAAAAACGGAACTCTTATAGGATCACTTTTTTATCCGTCTGTCGGTCTGTCTGCCTGTCAAGATCCTTTATCTCGGGAAAGTGTGGAGGTATCGAGTGGAAATTAAAATCATATACTCAGGGGCCCAAGTCTGCTATTTTTATAAATTCGTCATTCCAACACGATCCCATTGTCATTTTGCTAAAAGTTCGTAATCTGCTAATTCACAATGTTCGATCATTGATCGGTCAATGGACTCGTAATAGAGTTGTGGTAGAATAATAATATCGAGCTTATTAAAAGCAATGACTGCACAAAGACGTTCTAATAGTAGGTCACTGATCAAAGGAACTGTCAAAATTTTAGTAGATCACCGCATATGTCAGACATTAGCAATTAGGCAAGCCCAGTCACTAGCTTCTTTCAAAAATCTAGTCAAAGATCATTTCCTTTCACTCTAATTGCTGTCCTGCCTCTACCTAAATTCAGTTCTTCCATCACTAACCCACCTGTTCTTTTCTTTTTCCATCTCTTTGTATGAAATTGTGTAACTCTTAATATTTATATATATATTTATAATTATGTTTATATATTGTCTTTTATATAATTAGTATATCATTTTAATATAATATTTACGTTATTAATTTGCAGTACACCGCAGACTACCCCCCTTTTTCTATTTCAAGTTCTTCCATTCCATCCTAAGGTTGTCTGGTAGATATCGCTCTCAGCGATAAGACCGCCTTTGTACCCGTAGATTTAAGTTAGTGTAAAAGTTTTGTTACTAATTTGGTGTACAATAAAGTTTATTCTATTCTATTCTATTCTATTCATTTGTGACGATTTTAATTAAATTTAAAATTAATTAAAAACATTTTAGTAGCAAACAGACAAGTCTGCTATTACAATAGTGTCAGAATAGTCTATCATTGATTTCATAATTGTTGATTGTGGCTAATATAATGGCGTCATTAGAACTTTCCAGTGGTCAACCACTGACACTCCATTGAAAGAAGTGGCATAGAATGGTAATCTCGTACATATTGACAAATGAATGACTGACGTATGCGGTAATCTGCTAAAATTTTGATAGTTCCTTTGATCAGTGACCTACCATTAGAACGTCATTGTGCAGTCATTGCTTTTAATAAGCTCGATATTGTCATTCTACCACAACTCTATTACGAGACCATTGACCGATCAATGATCGATCATTGTGAATTAGCAGATTAAGAACTTTTAGCAAAATGACAATGGAATCGTGTTGGAATGACGAATTTATAAAAATAGCAGACTTGGGTCCCAGGTCTGCGGTCCCTTGAAGCTGTGAAAAAATCATCACAGTTTCAAAGGGCCGCAGATTTCTGAGTTAACGACAAAAAAATATGCGGCGATGTTGCAAAATAGCTGAGTATATGGTTTTAATTTCAACTCGATACCTTCACGCGTTCCCCCGATATAGAGGGTCTTGATAGACATACAGATAGACATACAACAAATTGATCCTATAAGGGTTCCATTTTTTCCTTTTGAGGTAAATTAATCCTAAAAATCGTAAAAAGATAGTCTGAAGAACATGCGCTACCAGAGACATTTCTGTAGCGTACGCTAGATGCTATGTGCTATACTGAAATGACTCGTGACGAATCCCAAACATTATAGATTCTGTGATAATTTTTTATATCTGGTAGAATGTGTGTGGGGCTAACCCGTCACAATCATTTCATAGTTACGAACATTAGATCAACGAGACGGTCAGTAGTTACCATATCCATTTCATATAAGCTTCTCTCCAGGCGTAAATGGCAATTCTCTTTATTTAGCTAGTTGCCGTATTGGGGTGAGATAGACCGTTGATTGAAGAATGTGAGCCAATATCTATGAATGAATGATAGTGAGATATATTGTTGGTTAGGATTAGTTAACTAACAATAAGAAATAAGAGGCGGTAAACCATACTATACAAGGCGCCAGATAAACTTAGAATAATGTAGGTACCCGAAAACTATACATAACCATCATCATCTTCCTGCCCTTGTCCCGTTTTATTTGGGGTCGGCACAACACGTTTTTTTCTTCCATTCTGTCCTGTCACTCGTCACGCTATCACTAACTCCCTTTTCTTTCATATCACTTCTCACACAATCCATCCATCTTTTCTTTGGCCTCCCTCTCCCTCTCCATCCATCCACATGTAAATTCATAACTCTTTTATTAACAACACGTTTTTCATTGCTAAAAAATGTAAAGAATCGTGATAGATGTCGATTCAAGACAGCTTTATCATTAATTATTTAATAAACTAGTGTTAGTGTAGATAGCAATTTCTCTGGAATGTGGATCCCTGCTTTTGAGTAAAATTTTCTTCTTTCTCTCTCCACAACCTTCTGACTCTTTCAGAAATACTGGAATAATATTCTATAAATTACACAATATATTACACAAAATATATTTATATTTATCTATGTGAAAAGTTTTTACATATCTACGAGTATGTGCGTGTGTTTTGTTACTCCTTCACAGTCAAATGGCTTAACGAATTTGGACAAAATTTGGCACCCGAGTCCATGATCATGTCCTGGAATATCACATATAAGAATCTTATCATCTCGGAAGTATGTTACTTCGGTATATTTTACTTATCATCAGGCGAACCAAGCCGCTGACAGTTGTATTTTCATAACTTTACATTGAAAATCCTTAAAAAAGGCAAATATATATACATAATTCAATGTACGATTCGTTTTATAACATGCATTTAAAATACTTACACCACCATGGCTAAGACCGCCCATGGTGTGGTTTGTCCATATAAAGCGTTAATGTTATGTATGTAAGCAAGGGCTGAAAAAAGGTTTAGTTGTAAAAACTTCCTGAATTAATTGACAATTACCATTGATTCTTGTGAGGTGGTCCGATTTACATTGTACTTCTAGTGTACGCCATAATAATATTTGTTGTGGGTATTATTAAACCTGCCACTGTCCCATCATCATCATCGACTGGCCTGTTGGTCTAGTTAGTGGCCCTGACTGCTATGCCGGAGGTCGTGGGTTCGATTCCCACCCAGGACAAATGTTTGTCTGTTGAGCACGATCATTTGTTCTGTGTCTGGGTGTAATTTATCTATAATATGTATATATTTAGAAATATGTAAGTATATTTATCAGTTGCCTAGTACTCATAACACAAGCTCTGCTTAGCTTGGGACTGTACGGCGTTGTGTGATAGTTGTGGAAAATTATTTGTTTTTTTTTTATCTCTCTAGCTTTTTCCCCAATTAGCTTTTTTTTCGGGTGGGAAAATCATCTAATGACATCCCCCGCTCGTGGGCGGAGTGGGATATAGTGTCAGACTTTTACTGACTAAAACCGACTCCTGTTCCTTCTTTGCCATTGTTCCAGGGCCTTGGGGATCTCTTTCGCAACACCCATGGCCCCAGTTCCCATCTAGCATGGGATCGGCTTTCAGTTTACATGTTTTACATGGAGTGACTGTCTATCAGACTTCCTCAATTCAGTTACTGTGCAACACGAGAGTCTTTGGATAGACTGATGGTCAGACTTTCTGGCTCTACCACTGTCGCAACAATGCAGTCAAAATTATGTAATGAATTTAATATTGAGCAGTGGTAGCCGAGTGGTAACGGCCCCGACTTACGATTTGTAGGTCGCGGGTTCGAACCCAGCCAGGCGCATTACTTTGTGTAACTTATTTCATCACCTCTGCTCTCAAAACGGTGAAGAAAAACTTCGTGAGGAAACCGGCATGTCCTAGAACCTAAAAATCGAAGACATGTGACATCCACCAACCCACACTGGGCCCGCGTGGTGGATTACGGCCCATTCCCTGTCCTAGAGAGGAGGCTTGAGTCCCAACAGTGGGAACATTATAAAGCCGACTATACTATTCTATCCCCTTTTTTTAAAAAAATAACAAAAGGGTATCACATACCCGGGTCATGAGTCTTGTGGTTCATTAGCCACACTCAGTGACAAATGAGCCGCACACAACCTGATATAAGTTTGTTTCATAACAAGATTGTTTTTGTATGGTTTGTTTAGGATTGTTCGCGTGACGTATGTTAAGTATCTTACAGGGTTGGTTCGAAAAAAAAAAATTTTGGTTTTTTTTTCATTGTCACCACTTCAGCTAAAATCTGTGGACATCTATCCTGTGATTTTATTAGGAATTCAGAGTTACGCGGGACAAGGTATAAAGTACCGCAAACCCGTTTGAGTTTTAGACAAAATGCGATTTACGACCTCTTCAAAAGACAGTGCAGAGGGCGAGAGATGCGCGCTGTGGAAGCAGAAGCACCCAACTCCTACACATTTCATCACCCCGTCAGAACATCTTCCCCCGGGATGCGAATTGCAGCATCTGGAAATCTCTTAACCGACTGCGGACCCAGGTTGGCCGCTGTAAAAACAATTTGGCCAAATGGGGCTTCCTCGACCCATCTCTAACACAGTGCCAGTGTGGAGCCGCTGCACAGAATATGCGTCATTTGCTATGCTGTCTATCCTGCAGAATCACCTGCAGTTTTCAGGATCTATACGAGGCCAATAACAGAGCCGTAGAGGTTGCCAAATACTAATCAGAAAAAAATTAGTTAGTGTAGGTACATCGACACGAAAAGAAGAAGAAGACCGCAAACCTCTGTGGAAAAGGGAGATTCCTCTGACCAGATAGATGGCTGTTATGTCTGATCCGGGCAGTTGCCCCATAGATGATTTCCGGTTGTTGTATAGGTTCAAATCACGTGGAGAAGTCTAATTGCGCGATGTAGGATTTCGTAGTTTAGTTCTTATGTGACGCCATAGATATCCGCTACAGGAAAAAATAATTAGGTACCATAGAGCGTACAAAAAAGGTGTCTTCGAGGCTAGTGTGAACAGGCTCTTAATAAACTAGTGCGCCTCACCATCAACGATTGCATCATTGCTTACCATCAGGGGGGATCGCAGTCAAGGACTTTATATCAATAATTAAAAAAAAACTGTCTGCATATCGCTATCAATATGATAAGTATTCAACAGACAGATTTCTTTCGTTAATTTTTTACCGAAAATTCTTTGGTATGATATATACAACATTTTTTTAGTATATGCGAAACCTGAATATAGTTTGTTCAGAATCAGTAACTGAATCGATTCCAATAATTTTTACATCTTATTATATTTTTTACCAAAAATATTTAAAAAAGGTCTCAAGTTGGACACCACCGACACTAATTACAAAACAGGTCACGGCAGGTCATGGCGGGCATTAAACGCCAGCGCACAGCTGGGTGCGGGAGCAAAACAACTCCTCAGTCGCCCGGGTGGCTCGGTGACCATGTATTTATGTCGCCAATCAGGTACCATAACGGGCTTATAACTTTGTGATTTTTCATAATACAGTTTAGAAATTTTGTACATAGATTCTTTACATAAAAATACTAGACAGATGTTTCAGGATTTGCATATAATACTAAAAATAAGGTTGTACAACACAGCAAAACAATGGATTATTATGTTATAGTATTAAATGTTTATTACACCGTTATGCATACAAATTGTATTACATTTTAAAACGAGAATAAGTGCCTGTAATTATAATTTCCATTGTGTTATAAAACTACAAATTCATATCAGATGGCACGAAAAGATTCTTGATCTGCATAACTCTATCATTTGCTTTATAAATAAGTTTATAAAATGAGCTGTCTGCCCTTCAGACATAGTTTGTATTACTAAGTTATATAAATGTAATATTATTTATATTTAAAGGAGACTGCCCACTACACCGTACAATACTATAACTTTTCTAAGATCGCATCAGGCACAAAAAAAAATCTTTGTACTAAAAAGTTTGCTCACTAGAAACTTCTGAAGAACTTGAAAAAAAAAAATTAACACTTAGTTACAAAATGTCGATTGTCCAATCAATATTATAGGTTTAATAAATTGTTTTACTGTATAATAAGTTATTTATTTAATATCAAAATGAATGCAACTGCCAAAATTCTTCGCATTTTCCCGCACTATTAATGCACTCTCTACAACTGACCAAATCGAACTAAAATTCATACCATTTTGGAAAATTTCTCATAAATTGACAACTCTGGAATTATTACAACCGAATGACCGAAAACCGTACGTTTATGACACGCGCATGATATGCAAATGATTCCCAGAAGATAGGTGAATGCTAAACGGTCACTAAAACCTGTCATGACACGCTGTGGATACATTTTGGTGGGTGCAGTAGATCGTGTCGTGTTTTTTTTTCCTAGCTTGGTCATGGTATAAGTATAAGCATAATCAGCCTTATAATTTTCCCATTGCTGGGACTCAGGCCTCCTCTCTAGGAGAGGGTTATAGTATGATACGGTGTAATAGGCATAATCCTTTAAACTTCTAAGTGTACTGTCAAAAACAAGTCTTGCAATATTTTTAAATAAAAAAGTTAATTCTCAAAGGAGTTCTCAGTATTTTGTCTCAGTGCATTTTTTACTTATGGCAATATTTTACAAAATTATAACTTAATTAAGTTTTTTCTATAGTTTTAAAATTCAAAAGTAGTATAATTAACTTTTTATATTATCGTTTTCTAGTTTTGATACTTTAAGTTATTAAATTTCTTGACATGAAGCGTCAGTTATTTTCGTTTGAATATTTTACTTGAAGTCTTTTAGTACAGATAAAACACATTTATTCATGTCAGGTGACACTAAGACACTATCTAGAACTTTAGTTTAACGAATTTCGAAGCAGATATTTTATAGTTAGTGGATTCAAAACTCTAAAAAATACAAAACAACAAAAGTATATTTTTATAAGATGTTATTCAGTGGGTCAGGCAAAACCCGAGATGGTGGAAGACCTTTCATGTTTTCCTTAGGAATAGGCAAGAAGTGGCCCAGAGCTGGGAACAATGGAAGAAATGGAGGAAGACATTTGCCCAGCTGTGGGTCAGTAAAGGATAGATATAGGCTTTTTTTTCGGTGGGATAGTCATCTTATGACATCCCCCGCTCTTGGGCGGTTCGGGAGATAGTGTCAGACTTTTACTGACTAAAAACCCACCCCTGTTCCTTCCACGGGTAGTGTGAAAGCGAAACCCGGGGCCCTGGGACGAAGGCAAAGAAGGAACAGGAGTGGGTTTTTAGTCAGTAAAAGTCTGACACTACTTTCCGCTCCGCCCAAGAGCGGGATTTGTCATAAGATGATTTTCCCACCTAAAAAAAAAAAAAAAAAAAAAACCCCTGTTCCTTCGTTGCCTTTCGTACCAGGGCCGAGTCTTCCTTTCAGAATCAGACCCTTGGCCTCAGTAGGCTTCGACCCTGCTGGGCCTCTACAGTTGCTGACATCTCCTTGAGGCGCGCGTGGAACAGTACGCGCCGTCGACGACTTGGGCTCGGTCCGAACGGTTACCGGACGGTCGGATGGTGAGCTGCCCATTGCTCGTCGTCCGCAAGCCCGCGCCTACGCTGTCCGGAAATCGGGATCGGAATCCCGGCGGCGGTTAGGGCGTGAGGACCGTTGCCTCCTGCGATCGGCCGCCTCCTTTGCTAGCATTACTGCCTCGCAGAAGGAGGCGACCGCCTGCCACTCCTTCTCGCTGTGGACCATGGTCTGTACCAAGGCCCGGTGCGAGAGATTGCCGCCGCCGATCGCCCCCACGAGGACACGGCGTAGCTCTGCCCAAGCGGGGCACACCTCCACCGTTTGCTCCACCGTGTCCTCCGGGCGGTCAGGCTAGATATGGGATCTTAATAAACTTGCGCGATTCATCATGAAGCTATATCATCATCATCATTTCAGCCGAAAGACGTCCACTGCTGGACATGGCCTCACCCAAATGTCACCACAATGAACGGTCCTGTGCGTCTCGCACCCAATGGATTCCTTGCAATCCTTACCAGGTTATCGGTCAGGAGGTCTTCCAACGCTGCTTCTTCCGGTACGTGGTCGCCATTCCAGAACATTTCGGCCCCAACGGCCATCTGTTCTGCGAGCAATGTGCCCTGCCCATTACCACATAAGTTTGGTAAATCTTTGTGCTATGATGATATAAGATGTATAGATCCATCCCTCTTTTTCGCTCGCACGCCTTACCTTTAAAAACCATCATTGTAAAGTCTCTGGTATGAAAGTGTCTCAACGAAGTCTCCAATGACGTTGAAGCTATTTAAAGTATTTAAAAAAATATACCGACTAAAAAATTATACCGACTCATTCATAATTTGACGCAAAATTGTCTCACAAACGACAGAATCAATTAAACAGAAAGAAGGAAAAAATATCAAACAATTTAATCATTCCCACTAGAGGCAACCCTACAGACGGGCCTTTCTTAATTAGGAGCGGGTAACTAAAACGAGCGGACTGTCACAGATAATTTAGAAAAATATTATCCTTAAATATATCCGAAAAGAACCGTATTTTTGTTTTGAAATACCCTTTTGGTTTTAGATTATTTTTAGTTGTAAGTTAGGTTCTGGTTATATAGGGTGACTGGCAATTAGTGTACGATACTTAAACACGTGATTGTGCTCATGATAACAAACAATTTTTATTATGGGAGCAAAGCCGAAGTCGCGAAAAAAATATCAGCTGTTCAGTACATTAGGCAAACATAAATGTACTGAACAGCTGATTTTTTTTCGCGATTTCAGGTTTGTTCCCATAGTAAAAGTTGTTGGTTATCATGAGCACAATCACGTGTTTAAGTATCGTACACTAATTACCAGTCACCCTTTATATTAATTCCGTCTGAAAAAAATATGCGAAAGGTGTATACTTCGTACGTACCAGTAGGTATATCGCCACAATAAAAGATCCTATGTGTCTCACATCCATAGGTTACCTGTGACTTTCACCAGGTAGTCGGTCCACCTTATGGAAGGTCTTCTAGCGCTGCATCGACCCGGACCTGGTCCTTCTTAGACGGTAGACTATCTACTGCTCACCGTCCATAACCTCGCAGTATATACACGCCTGCCTTAGAGCCGGGCCACACGATGCGGTGCGGTGTCGCACCGCAAATATTTCGACGAATCGGGGAGCACACGAGCGAAACCGCCCCGGTCGTACGGCCAGCTGATTCGGCGACGCCGCACCGCATCGTGTGGCCTGGCTCCTACTATTCCTAAAATCCCAATCACTGCAACTCCTGAAAAACAAAATCAACAGTGGCAAGTACCAGAAAAGCGCCAAATCGATTAATCTCAACGATTCCCAGAAAAATCCAGCTATGGAGTGAAATTCCCTGCAGGCGTCTGTGTTTCCTGATAGCTACAACCTAAGGATCTAGTGGATAGATTACTTCTAGGCAGGTGTGCTCCATTGTCGGCTACATCATCGCTTACCATCAGGTGAGATATTGATCAAACGCGAGCCTATGCAAAAAAAAAAAATTATTGCGTACAGCATGATGCAATGGCTGTACAGCCAATTCTTTTTGGCATGATGTCAATGCTCGTCAATTTGTTACACACAAAAAAACCATTTAATTATTTTGTTATTTACAAATATTATATTCCTAAAAAGGACACGAGCAGTGGTAGCCGGGTGGTAGCGGCCCCAAATTACGAATTTTAGGTCGCGGTTTCAAACCCAGTCAGGCGCATTACTTTGTGTAATTTATTTCATCACCACTGGTCTCAAAACGGTGAAGGAAAACATTGTAACACACAACCGGCATGTCCTAGAACCAAAAATTCGAAGACATGTGACATTCACCGACCCGCACTTGACCCGCGTGGTGGATTAGGGCCCATTCCCTCTCCTAGAAAGAGGAGGCCTGAGTCCCAGCAGTGAGAAAATTAAAAGGCTGATTATGCTATGTTTATGTCTAAATAGGACGAGCTAATTATAGGTCGATTACACAATATATACATCAACTTATATCCGACTTGTCAATGAGTCGGGATCGATAAACCAAACTGTTCTATTTTGGTCTTTTTTTTACTTCCAAGAAACTCGTTTTAATTGAAATGAGATAATGACTCGCTTTGGTTTAATTTAATTAACTCAGTTAAAGGGATTTTTTTTTATTCATTAAAGAGGAAATAAAAAATATTAGACGACCAAATCCAATGTATTTGACTTTTCTTTTCTGCCGTATTGATTTGAGGCTGTTTTTTGATATTCATTGTTTTGTTAAAGCGTTGCAATTTACTTTTGGAAAGTTCAGTGGCTGCTTCAAAAATATGCTCAACGCAACATTTTTTCTTATCAAGGTTGTTACAAAATATGAATTTTACAACATATATATTTCTGTCTATCATTTAGTTAGAGGATGCAGGTAATTTTTCTTCATCTTATACTAGCAAATTACGATCACCTTATTCTCCTAGTGAACGATTTTTAGAGATCTCGTTCCATTTTTCTCGTCTCCAATACATCATTTGAATATCGTATCAATTCTTCCAAATAAGATCAACAAAAAGCGAAACGACACAATAAATCAACAAGATTTTCCTCATCAAAGACCCCTTTATGCAGCATTCAGAATATATTTCAAACATTTCCTTACCACATTCGCATAAAAACGCAACGCCATAAGATTACAAACTCATTTCAGATACCTATTCGGAACTCCCCATTCTATTAGTCATTTCCCCCCTTGAGAGGGCAGAGAAACCATAAAAAATCCCATGCAATATTCCTATGAAGTCGTACAAATGTTGCCGAAATGACATGGCGGGGGAGAGGCGTTGTTTATGCCGGAGGGAGGGGGGAATCACGGTGTCCCATGGTTCGAATACCAAGAGGGCTGTTCGTTATCATTCTGAATTATTCAGAAGACACTGAAGATTTTTCTTGCTGGATATGATGTGGTAGAATGTGCCTTGGAATTGTGTAAGATATCTTTAAATTTCCGTGTCAAATCTTATGGCTAGTCATCATTTCCTTGCCTGTCCCTAACAAAATGTCTCCTTTTTGAGATATAACCTAACCTAACGTATTAACCATATTATTGATCGTATTATTGGTAATCAAGTTATGATGCGTTTAGAAACTTTATTCCCTAACAAATAATGTTGCGTTCACAAGTTACGGTCAAGTAAATTTTTGTTATCAATTTTGATAAACTATGCACTTAAGGGTTAAGTCGCTTGCGTCAGATTGGTCCGACGAGTATTTTCGGGTCCATTTTGCTAGTGTCGTGTTTTTGCAACCGAGTACTCCATCTCGTTTAGCTCTTCAATTCTTTAGGTGATAGAACAGCTGACGAGATGGAGTATTTGACGAAATCAACACGAGAGTGTTGTCGGATTGATCCGACCTGGTTAAAGGGTTAGTCGTCATCTCAATCGCCGTCCTGCAAATATAATTTTTGACTGAATAACTTGTCTTAAAAAATTGTCACTACTAACATATGATTGGAAAGACTGTTTTAAAATCTGGCATAATGCCTCACCTAGATCTTACCTACCCTACAAAAGCGAAGGTGTTACTCGTAAATTCAGCTATATTTTCCTAGTTATATCTTAGTCCCATGTAATAGGATTAGTATGCAAATGAAAGAAAATAATATCTAACACAATATTGCCGGCAATTTGCAATTTAGAAGCGATCTAGATAAGCTGTTATCAGTTTAAATCTATCTAAAGTCTGCATTGCTCGAAAACCAGTTATACCTGAGGCTCAATTCTGTCTAAACGATTATGAGGAAATTATAAGACTTAGTCCTGATAACACGGTTAAGGTTGAAACGATCGATACCATTGTGTTAGGTATCATACTTACCTACAATTGAAGTATGGACAACGTAGTTGTTGCTTGTTACAATATTCATATCTAATTGATGTTAATGTATTTCATTAGTGCTACGTTTTGATGACAGACATTATTATTACCTATTCGTTTATTCATTTCAATATACGTGTGAGTTACAATTTCAAATGTTAAAAAAAAGCGTTTATAAACATAAAAAGTAGTATCTCACTTCTATCAGGAACAGGGTCAAAACTGCGGTGGTCAAAGCCAGAGAAAGGAATCTCCTAGCAATACGAGCCAAGTCCATAAGTATTGCTATTTGCATCAAGCCCTTGATCCAGCCGCCTAACGAGAGCCTTCTAAGTCGTTGGTCGAAGCTCGTGGCTATTAAGCCTAACACGATTATTGGTACAATGATCGTTGAGTCCACATTACATGTTAATAACCTTGCAAGTTAGTCAAGATATTTGACACTCAAGATTATTATTATTATTATTTCAGGCCAGATTTGTATACTACTGGAGAGATTCCATTCTTTTCTGCATTTTTCTATAGCACCATGCGCCCTTTATTTTGGTGTTCCCGTCATTGACATTTTCGTCGAGTTTATTGTTACGGTTTCACGATTTAGACAATGTTGCTTCAAGGAGATAAGTTAAAATCTGCAAAAGATTACAGAAATTATAATATACTCATTTGGAAAAATCTGCAAAAGATCACAGAAAGTATAATACACTCATTTGGCATACCTCAAAATCATAAATTCTGTGCAGGTAGGACCACGAACATGGCCGATCATACAGATAAATTCAGAATTTATTGTAAATTTAGAACCTGTATTTTCAACAATATCGTTAGTTCCTAGGAACAATTGTTAATGTTCTTAGGAAAAATATATTATAGTTTTCATTGCTGCTTGAAATACGTGTTCTAAGGGTTTAACTTGGCGTGTAAGCATTTTTATACCAACTATTGTAATAAATATTAAATGAATTTGATAAATCTTAGACGTTTCAACTTAAAACAGTATTAATATAAAAAACTGTTAGGTTGAGAAATTTTTAGAAAAAAGTAACTGATATTGTGTTCTGTGTATGAAACTAATGCTGAAAACATAGTTTTTAGAATTTAGTCTAGTTTGAAAACCAAATCATAAAATTTCTAAAGTGGTGTTTCTGACTAATACAAGATGGATTTACGGTTCATTTAAATTCGGTAGAAATAGTTTTTAAAGGGTTCATAGTATCTATCTAGCTACTCTTGTCTTGTAATGTTTCAATATCTATATAACGCGTTCTCGGCGCTTCACCTCCATTTATCATCCTCTCAGGCAAAGTGTGGCCCTCTCTGCCAGCTTCTGTGTCTATCAATAACTCGTCAATTTCATTCATCACGCGTGATCGAGGTCAAGCAAGAGCTGGGTCATTCTCATTAACTCTTATTCTGATTTATTTGGCGTCAGCCTAACAAGTCGTTCCTACCAGGGCCGCAGAGTTGTTTGAAAGAGTCATCGCAGTCTTGGGACGCAAAGGGTAATTGAAGGAACCAGGGTGGGCTTAGTCAGTTAAAATCTTGCTCCATCCAGAGCGAGAGAAGTTATTTGATGATTACCCTCAAAAAAATAGCCCAACAGGTCTTCTTTCATACAACATACTACTACTTGTATGATCGTAATTTTAGGAATCGCTTTTCAATTATAGATATAATTATTATCTCGCTAATCTTTTCCCAACCAGTTTCGGGTCCATTCTAGTCTAACCAGATGCGGAATACCAGTATGTACATGGAGCCTATCAAACCTCAAAGAAGGGACTTACCGCTATAATTATGGCGTGACCATCAAAAACTAGCTTGGGGACTGTAATCGGTCCTATTGGGTCTAAGCGGATGCGGCGGAATACCTATATTGACTACCTATCAGACCTTCACGACCCAATAACCAAACCCGTAACAACACCATAATCCTTGGTTTTTATTTTATTTTGGATAGGCTCACGTTTGACCTTTATCTCACCTGATGGTAAGCGTTGATGTGGTGAACGATGAAGCACGCTTACCTAGAAGTAACCTATTCACTCTTGACTTAAAAACACTTAGGTTATAGCTATCAGGAAACACAGACTCCGGCAGGGAAATCCACTCCTTAGCTGTACGCATAATGAATGTGTTCCCAAAACGCTTTGTACTGTATGGGTGGGATGTCTACCATGTACCGGTAGCGCAACGCCGTACGTCTTATGGTCCGACGATGGAACGGACTTCGAGTAATTAAATTGTGCAATTCCAATGCACATTCCTTGAATTTTTAATGTAAACGATAGAAAACCGACAGGCTAGCAACTCGGCGTCGATACTCAAGAATTTGGATTTGACAAGTGCATCATTGCCGATGATCTTCTTGGCTCGCTTCTCAATCGACTCTAGTACATCAAGCTGGTATTTGGCAGACCCATCCCAAAGATGAGAGCAGTACTCCGAACACGATCGAACTTGCGCTTGATAGAGGTTGATCGTCAGACTTTCTGGCGTCTGTCTACCTGTAACGAATGTCAAAGATTTACGAATACCTAACAACTGGCTTTACATGCTTTCCGAGGCATGAGGTGTCGGTAATTTCCTGGATACACATGGAAAAGTAGATATGAAAAAAAGATACGTACGGCGGGTATCCACCCTTACGTTGTTGAAACTTCAAAGGTCCGGACTAAGCGTTTCTCTTCGTCGTTTATACCGCGTACATCAAAGGACTGGAAAAATTTGCCTGCTGCGGTCTTCCCGTCCAATTATAATTTAGGTGTCTTCAAGGCTAGAGTGAATAGGCTCTTAATAAACGAGTGCGCCTCACCATCAATGATTGCATCACTGCTTACCATCAGGTGGGATCGCAGTCAAGCACTGGTTTATATCAGTTAAAAAATATATATATTCACATTGATACTTGCTTGGTTCCGAACCCATAACCTCATGCATGAAAGGTGCCTTAACCTTAACTTAGCATCAATTTATTTAGCCAATTATTTTCTACTGCTGGGTAGTCAATATTTGACTATTGCGGACTGGTCCCTCCGGTAAAAGTCACTTTCATCTTGGTCTGCCGCGATATCACACAACATATAAGGGGATCCAATTAGTGCTCTTTTAGTTCATAGCTCATCTGATATGCGGTAGCCACGTCCGACCCAATCCCACTTAATATAGCAGCATTTCGGGTAACATCTGTGATTTTAGATTTGGCCCTCAGTGTTGTGGTTCCGTATACGATCTTTATACTTATTGACAGACATATCATCATAATATAAAGAAATCGAAACCTGCATTATGAGTTTTCCGACCCAAATAAGTAAGAGAGATCTTAAATGAACCAACTCCATCCATTTCACAAGCATCTTGGGCCAAAAATATCACGTCCTTATTCCCGCCGGATGTTTTTCACCTCACTTTCGCAAATTGTCTTGATAAGAAAGTTGCTTCGAGTTTCTAACTTTATTCGAGACTTTAATCTTGAGTGGTGTCGCTTTTCTTACATTAACTTATTAAATGTTGAATCAATTTTTGTGTTCGAACTTTGTCATACTGAGATATTTAGTAAGTATTTGCGTCATTCCATCTTCTGAGCACAGTAGATTTTACTGAAGTGGTTAGTGCAGGTTTAAAAAAATCTCAAACGGTGCAAATATAATAACCTTATCGGCATGCAAATCTTAGTAGACTTAACTGCCAGATGTAAGAGTGTCGAGACACAAGAGTCGAGACGCAAGAGAGAGTGAATGCAAGAATAAGATCCAGACCGATTTCGGGTAACACTACAAGGGACTCCCTCAAGGTGAATCGACGACCTAGTGAGGGTTGCGGGAAACCGATACAACGAGGCGCATAAGACCGGTGACTTGACTTCAGTTCCTGTGTCCCCTAGATAGGGCAGAGGGCGTCCACAGTGCGCCGCCATTCCATTCGTTCTTGAGCTCCGCGTTTCATTTCGATCCAGGTCTTCCTTATGTTCTTCGCCTCTGCGAAGACCGTTCGTCGCGGGGTTTACTTAGGGCGTCGCCCTAAGAATAAGACCGGTCATTGTGGCGATATTTGGGGAAGGCCAGCAGTGAACATCTTTCGGCTGAAATGATGATGTTGATGATGGGGTCCCATAGTTGATGCTTCATTGATGCGACGTTATGACATCAATCACATTTCTGCCAACTTTCAGAACACCATTTTTTTGCTTCCATCGATGAAGACAACAATTTGTTGGCCTGAACAAATTTGATGCTGCCAGTATGGTTAACGCAGTGACCTTTTAATTTTGAAACAGTGTTATTTTACTCTTCAATTCTCAATTACTCTCCCAAAACAAATCTCCATAATATATGAACGTAAACAATTATATAGCCGGTACAGTTAACACACAAACGTACATGATGCAAATTATTCATACATCACAAAAACCATATTGTAGTTCCGAACAAAACAGTAGGACAATACCACAGTACAACTTTACAGTGGTACAAGTTAATTGTGTCCAACTAGACGTTCGTCAAACATGGGTCGGCAAAGAAAAAGCCACTTTTGCACGGTCAAAGGCAAACACACCCGCAAATTGTTCAACCACAACGGCTTTGTTCGAGGCTAGGCTGTAGTTCAAGTTGTAGGCGATACCGGCAAAGTTAATGAGTATAAGATCTGAAAATTACAGTTTACTTATAATGAGAGCTAGAAGACCAAAGCGTAATTATAGTGCAGTCTAACAACCTGTAATACTTACTGATTTCTTAGGAACCATTCTCTTGTTTACCTGTAATAGTAATGCTATTACACGTATGTAATTTTATTTTGACAATCATCATCATCATCATCATCATCATTTCAGCCGTAAGACATCCACTGTTGGACATAGGCCTCCCCCAAGCGTCGCTATAACGACCGATCCACCGCACTCCCGCGACCTTGTGGGAGGCCTTCCAACGCTGCGTTTTTCGATGCGCGGTCGCCACTCTAGAACCTTTCGGCCCCATCGACCATCCGTTCTACGAGCAATGTGCCCTGCCCACTGCCACTTTAGTTTGGCGATTCTTCGGGCTATGTCGGTGACCTTCGTTCTCCTGCGGATGTCTTCATTCTTTATGCGGTCACTCAAGGAAACTCCAAGCATAGCCCTTTCCATTGTCCTTTGGGTGACTGTAGGCCTTTCGATGAGGCCCATTGTAAGCGACCATGTTTCAGTGCCATATGTCATCACTGGCAACACGCACTGGTAATAGAATTTCTTTTTTTTTAGAAATAGATACGTGTGTATGTGTGTTTGTGTATACATACATCACACCGGTATTTTTAGATGGGTTAGGTAATAGCGTATATCACCAGTTATGTTTAAATCTCACGTAATAGAGGCGAAGGATACGCGTATTTGAAGTGCTATCGACCGGGCCTTTTACGCTCCGGGCTGCTATTAAAACATTTCAGGTGGAAAAACCCAATTAAACTTCTTGCTGCTTAATGATTACTTTGTTCTGGACAAAAGAGACATGAAAGGGTTGTTAATGATATGAATCCTAAATTATCAAAGATATGAACGTACCGTCCTTACATATTAAAGTCCCTCACCGCGTCTATCTGTCTGCCTGTTTGCGATAAATTCAAAAATTTCTGAGCACATTATCATGCGGTTCACATTGGTGAACCGCATGATAATGTGTTCAGAAATTTTTAACTTTCTTCGTGAATCACTCTGGCTATTGAGTCAGAGTGATTCACGAAAAAAGTTAAGTTCATAGTAGAATAAAGCTACAATTTTGCAGCCTTGGATCTGTGATTTCAAATACGCTATCACTTAACAACTTGCACCAACTCTCACTACAGCCGAATTTAAACAGGCGTTGGTGAGTTAAACGATGTAAAGTTGGACAATTTCGTAGCACTGAGACAACTATTGTGTTTGCCCAGCCCTTTTGTCGCTAAAAAGGTACTAGAGTACTTCGCCACTAACATGGCACTTCAGGTTTTAGATAAAGACAATCATTCAGGAATGAGTATCAAAGATGATGCTCGCTCCACGAATTACGTGTTTTTCTAACACTTTTGTGCCTTATCTTTCTTCTTTAAAAGGTACAGTGTCTACGCTACATACAACATTCGAATGAGACAGTCATACAAGGTACAAATAGCCGCACCAATTGAGTCCGCTCTGCACAACCACCTGCACCTTTCAGTATCTAAACCAGGTCTATAACAGAGCTGTTAACTATACAGGTTGCCAAATACCTAGTGAGAAAAAAAAATCTGGTCCATCGACATAAAAAGAAGAAACTCGTATGTGATTAAAAAGATACTTCCTACTTGCTAAATTTGAGATACATGCATTCTCAAACATATGAATTTTCTTTGACTGGTAATTTAGCTAAATAACTAGGTAAATGTTTGCTTTGGGGCGACGTTTATTTACGAGTTAAACGTGGTCTCAGGATTCGTATCGGGTCCCGGTTGGAGGCTATTTTCCTCTGCGTACTTATACTATACTATATATATTATATATACTATACGATGAAGATGTATTATATGTAGCTACTAAGCTACAATGTCTTTGTGATTTTGTCTAATATAGTATATGCGCTGCCTGTATCTTAAGTAAAACAATAAAGTAACATTTGACCGTAAATCTAGTGTATTGAATCTATATAATAACAGTGAGGTAGACTATAGAACTAATTTTGACAAAACAATCACACTTTTCAAATTCAACAGCCTATTTTTTTTTCATTGTTAAAAGTTAGGGAATTAAAAAAATGTATATGCATAACTTCGAATATTTATAAACTAAAGGAAATACTTAATATGTATAGGTATAAACTGTCTTCTAGGCATGCTGGAAACGCGTCCAGAAGACTAGCAGAATTGCCACATTAGGGCTGCAGGAATATTTAAAAGATTTTACCTCGGCATTGCCACGTTGTATGGCAATGCTAATTCTTTGAGTAAATAAAGAACCAGCCAGAGTCAGGCAAAGTGTCGATAAATTGGCGAGAAATATGTTTGAAAAGATAACATGCATTTGGACCCCATGATCCAAGCCAAGTTTCGTTCAGTCAGTATAAAACTGTAATTACCAATACCTAAATTGCTTCTTTCAAATATTGTTAAGTGGGCTGGTTCTATTTAAACTACTGCCACATTATACTAAACCACCTTTAATTTCTAGTTATGAAAATAGCTAAAAAAATCCATTTAGCCATAAAAAAAAAGTATACTACTTATCATGCTAGCCACGACTTGGACTCGACTGCAGCTTGGCTACCTGTCAAGTAACACGTTGCAGTTATATTCTTACCAAATACTTTGCTTTATGTGATATGAGGAGTATGTGTTTTCAATAAAATATAAGGTTGTATGAGTTTTCTTTAAAGATGAAAAAACTTTGGTTTTTATCGTAATTGAAATGTTAAAAAATGTCAAAAGGAAAGTTTTAAGTATGAAAGTGAATGTTTGTGAGAGTTTGGAAAGGCCACAGAAAGGAAAGAATGGATGGGAGATAAACAAGAAGAGTCATCTCATCGATGCTGAAAAGTCTACTAATGAAGAAGTTGATATAGAAAAAGAGGACATACTTAGGGATATTAAAAGTTTCTGGATTCTGCTATATAAGACTAGATATAAGACTTACGATACATTTATTGTTTTTCAAACTATATTCCCTCGCAATTAATGCATTTTTGCATTCGCTGAAACCACTGTACAAAGCAGATGGACCAGTCTTTTTTAGGGACCTCTTCAATGGCCTTATGGAACGCATTCACCGCCGATTCATTTCTCGTAAAACGTTTACCTCTAAGTCCTACAAAAAGGCACTAAAGAAGGCTCGGTTCGACCGCATTACTCATATTAGCACAAAGCTCTCTGCACAGCCGTCCGGTAGCAGAGCGTTCTGGTCCCTTGCCAAATCGGTCGAAGCGAACTTCTGTAGGCCCACATTGCCTCCGCTGGTTAAGCCTGATGGAACACTGGCTCACTCGGCGAGAGAGAAAGCAGGTCTCTTTGCATCTCTCTTCGCCCATAATTCTCGTCTTGATACTAGCAGTGCTACTCCACCGGCTCTACCTCACTGCAACACCTCGATGCCTGAGGTTCGCTTAAGAAATAAAGAAGTTTTGAGAGCACTGTGTCGCCTAGACGTGAATAAAGCTAGTGGACCAGATGGTGTACCAGCTATAGTTCTCAAGGCATGTGCGCCCGAGTTGTCTCCTGTGTTGACGCGCTTGTACCGCCTCTCATTTAGGACTGGTATAGTGCCCAAGTCCTGGAAGCTTGCCAACGTGCAATCCGTGCCCAAAAAGGGCAGTCGTGCCGATCCTGCCAACTATCGGCCGATTTCAATAACCTCCATACTCTGCAAGATTATGGAGCGTGTATTGAACTCGCGCCTCATGGCATACCTGGAAGGTAACGATCTCCTCAGTGACCGACAGTACGGATTTCGCCACAATTGGTCTACTGGGGACCTACTAGTGTATGCCACTCACATGTGGGGCGAGGCCCTCGAGAAGAATGGAGAAGCGATTGCTGTCTCCTTAGACGTCTCGAAGGCCTTCGACAGGGTATGGCACGCCAGCCTTCTGAGTAAGCTTCCAGCGTACGGCATTTCCCCTGGTCTGATTAACTGGGTAAAAGACTTCCTGAGTGAACGGTCTCTCCGAGTTGTTGTCGATGGATGCTCATCAGAGCCCATGTCCACTAATGCCGGAGTTCCTCAGGGGTCAGTTCTCTCTGCAACTCTTTTCCTGCTGCATATTAACGATCTGCTGATGCCCGGTATCTATGGGTATGCAGATGATAGCACAGTTGTAGAGAGATACCTTCCAGGTGCTCGGGCTAGTAAGGAACTAATCCGGTCCGAACGAGAGGCTATGGTGGAGCGTACGAATGTCTCACTTCAGGCAGTCTCCAAGTGGGGCGAAACCAATCTAGTTGAATTCAACGCCGCCAAAACACAAGCGTGTCTGTTCACCGCCAAAAGGAGCCCGTTCACCTTGGCTCCTGCTTTTCGGAATGTATCCCTGGAGTGCACCGACCGCCTTCAGCTCTTGGGAGTTGAAATCTCCTCAGACCTCAATTTTGGGCGGTTCATTGAGTCCAAAGCCAAGGTAGCTGCTAGAAAACTAGGCGTTCTTGCAAAGGTCCGACGGTACTTCACACCGGGACAGCTTCTAATGTTATACAAAGCACAGGTTCGATCGTGTGTGGAGTACTGCAGTCACATATGGGCTGGTGCTGCAAAATGCCATCTAGCAGCTTTGGACTCAATGGAAAGGCGTGCGAAAAGGCTAATTGGGGATCCTGATTTGGTTAAGTCCAGTCTACAAAGCCTCGAGCACAGGCGCAGGGTAGCCAGCCTATCGGTATTTTACAGGTTGCATTTTGGAGAGTGTGCGCAGGAATTGCATGACTTGATTCCGCCATCTCCTTTCTATCATCGGACAACCCGACGTACGGCGAGTATCCACCCTTACGTTGTTGAAACTTCAACGGTCCGGACTAAGCGTTTCGCTTCGTCGTTTATACCGCGTACATCGAAGGACTGGAACAATTTGCCTGCTGCGATCTTCCCGTCCAACTATAATTTAGGTGTCTTCAAGGCTAGAGTGAATAGGCTCTTGATAAACTAGTGCGCCTCACCATCAATGATTGCATCACTGCTTACCATCAGGTGGGATCGCAGTCAAGCGCTGGTTTATATCAATTAAAAAAAAAAAAAAAGTTTGTCTTTAATTTTTGGAAACAAATAGAAGTCGCAGGGTGCGGGCTGTAAGGCGGATGTGTCATCAGTTCCACATCTGAAGCCTTCAAATAGGCTTCTGTTACCTTAGCGGAATGTAGGATACGTTACCGTAGTGGAGGAATACATTGCTTCGAGGACGTTTTTCGCGAATTTTTTCTAAGACTCTGGGCAAGCAAGTGTTGACGTACCAATCTGCAGTCACTGTCCTTTGATCTTCAAGCGATATTGTAGTGTAATGTCCTGATTTGCCGAAAAAAGAAGCAACCATTTTTTACCAACACTTCGACTTTTCATAGCAAATCTTCAAAAGGAAAGACCCGCTCTGCCGACTGGCTTTTTCTTTCGGGTCAAAGCAGTACACCCAGGTTACATCACCTGTCATGATATTATAGACAACAATACTGTAAAATTTTGTTAAGGACAAAAGATTGACAAGACTTAGCAATTGTAAATGAAAGGAACAAGTGAAAATGCTTGCTACAGAATCCCAAATAAATGTACATAATTGTCAGAGACTGACAAGGCGAAACAAAAATTGTAACAAGGAACAAGAGACAATGTTTGTCATAAAATAAAAACTATTAATAACGCAGTACAGTAAGATTTTGCTTAAGTTACCATCTGGTACAATATTTTATACGGTAACTTACGTACGAACCATAATTTAAAACTAACGGGAAGTTTCAAAGTTGCGTTATAAAACATTATTTGCTTTAAAACCAACCTTATTTATATACGCGAGATTAAAATATGTTGCAACTATTCAAAAACTTTGCAACTACACATGCCAAAGCAAAAAGTACGAGAGAACTTCAGTATTTCAAACGGAAAACTATTAACCACGAATGTAGAACTATCAGAATAAATCAAAACAACTTGTTCAGCTACTATACATAAACTGGTTAACGACTGTATTCATAGCTCCTAGGTTCCGCATGTCTATTTCGGAACTTTTAAGCGGTGAAATTTTTAGAAGCATTTGAATTAATGAGAATGTGCTAACTTTGAAATGGGCGTATACTAAATCCAACGGAAGTCAGTTTTAGACCACTATCTCGAATATTTATGATGATTGAAAAATAACGAAGCTGTCCCAACTAGCAAAATGTCTCTTATAACACACTTCTAAACGTCTGTAAGTATGGAATTGGGCGACCCTTGTAAGATTATTTGCCCTTATAGTAGTTGTATGATGGTTTCATTAAGTGTTTTTTTCATCTTACATTAATCTTGATAATGCTTTTGTAAGAACAAATACACCTACAAATGTCTTTTAGCACAATACGTCTTATAAGGTGCCTTTGTAAGTTACACAATCTTTGCCAAGACAAATATAAACCTTTTATAAGGTCTAAGCTCTAATTACGGATTATTCTTATGGCTATTTTGCTAGTTGGGGTGTTGAATGGCATATATTCTAATATTTATTGTGATATTATTTTTTATTAACAAATTTTCTCGCGTGTGCTTTATTTCAACCAAATTTGATTAGCTGTTCCTAACTTACCTTATAATTTAATACATAATATCAGCAAATAATAAATGCTTAACTGCAATGTGAAAATTAAACAGATAATTAATATAATATATAATATTCCACAACTATTACACAACGCCGTCTAGTCCCAAGCTAAGCAGAGCTTGTGTTATGGGTACTAGACAACTGATAAACCTACTTATATATTTCTAAATACATACATATATAGATAAGTTACACCCAGACACAGAACAAATGATCGTGCTCATCACACAAACATTTGTCCTGGGTGGGAATCGAACCCACGACCTCCGGCATAGCAGACAGGGCCACTGACCACTAGACCAACAGGCCAGTCAAAAGCAAGGCAAGTCAAAATTTCATACAAACTGTAAGAGTAATGTATAATTTTGTGCATAGGTGAGCTAGTTAGCACGGTTCGTTGCAAGACTACTACCCACAATGCGCCAGACTCACTTAAGTATCGTCAGTCAAGGAGGCTTCTCAATCCCCCAAGAATGACTATGGACGTGTGTTCTACAGCAGACGTGATTAGGTAAAGGTAAATAAAGGCAGGACGTATTTATCTCAAGCTATAGTAGAGGAAATAAAAAAAATGTCATATTTTTTTTTTTTTATAAATACAGGCTTGCGTTTCTCTTTCACACCTTCTGGGAAGCGGTGATGTGGTCAACGATGGAGCACGCGTGCTAGTAACCTATTCACTCTTGACGTGAAAACCTCCAGGTGTAGCTATCAGGAAACACAGACACCGGTATTATTCTCTTTAAAAATGAATTGCTAAATGTGTTGCTCCACATAGGTGGAAAACCCACCTATGTTCTTTCGGCAGTAAAAGTCTGACACGTCCTTCCGTTGCATCCCAGAGCGGGAGAAGTAATTAGATGATTTTGCACCTCCGAAAAAAAGAATACGTCGTACGTAAATGTCAGAAGGGTCCAAATTGGTCGTTTCTCTATAGGAAACGACCAATTGGAACCGGACTCTAGCTTTCGACTACGACTTTACCCTTTGGCAAGACCGATTCCTCTGCTCTCATCTAAATGTCGCTGACCATACAGAAACATAATAATCTCTCTCAATTATTACAAAGAGAACTACAAAAGCCATTAAATAAATTAATAAACAGTGTCGTCTAGTCTCGTACACTCGTCTAACTCCACGAACTTTCTCTAACGCGTTTAAATAACAATTATTTTAGCTTTATCACAACGGACGAGCTTTTAGCATTTCGCTTAGATGTTAAATAAGTTAGTTGGTGGCAATCTGTTGTTGCGTGAAATGAGCGAGTGAAAAGGGTTTCGATAGTTTTAATATGTTTAAATGGACAAGTAAGAAAGGTTCTCAAAGTTACACAGGCGATTAGTCAACCAGAGCTGCGTGATTTTTGAAAGAATTTCCAATGCAAAATGGAACACAGGTGTGTTTTAGTCAGTAAAACTTTGACATTCCCTTTCCCTCTACCCAGAGGAGAAGAAGTCATTTGATGATTTTCACCCTAGAAAAAAGGTTGCGAGATTATTTGAAAGAGTCACTGTGACCTTGGAACGCAAAGGGCATAGTATAGCATAGTCGGGCTTATAAGATGTTCCCACTGCTGGGACTCAGGCCTCCTCTGTAGGAGAGTGAATGAGCTGTAATCCATCACGCAGGCTCAGTGCGGGTTGGTTGGGTTGGATGTGTCACATGTCTTCGAATTTTTTGTTCTAGAATATACCGGTTTCCTCACGATGTTTTCCTTCACCGTTTTGAGAGCAGTGGTGATGAAATAAATTACACAAAGTAATGCGTCTGGCTGGGTTTGAACCCACGACCTACAACTCGTGGGTCGGGGCCGTTGCCACTCGGCCACCACTGCTCTTAACGGAAAGAGCATTTGAAGGAATATAGGTGTTTCCGTCAGCGTGAATAGTTAGATACTTTTTTATTACGTTTGATAGGCTCGCGTTTAACCACTATTCTCGCAGTCAGTGAAGCTTATGTCCTTATTAGAAACATTAGGCTCGTATATACACTACTTGAATACTCTCGGTTTTACTCATAACATTCACGAATCAAACTACCCACAAATGAATTCTACTCAGGTTCAGCCGCAGGTATAAAACAGTTTATTAGATTATAATAAAACAGTACAAACTATGGTAATTGGGTTAGGTTTATGCGTTGGCAGCCGTACACGTTGATTTGGTGGATATTTACTATTTGTGGTTACGGTTACGTGTTTTAGATGAATTTGGATGCTTCGGGCTATATAATATGGCTGAATTTGTAGGAATCGTAGCGAATAAATTACCTAAGAGCTCGGTGTTAAGTAATCATTTCTAAGGGTAAGCAGTGCTTGCTGAGGTCAGTCTGTAGATGGGTGATCATTTCAATTTATCAAAATTCCTTCGTGCCTTGGCAAGTACGCTAAGCTGTACGTTCTTATGCCATGAGGATTCCAGTCCAGTACGCTTATTTGATTTTGTGATTGGAATCTCTTCGGAGCGTGTGGCTATTTCATTTCCACTTGCGACTTATACCGGAGTTCGTGGGTCAATTCCCACCCAAGACAAATGTTTGTGTGATGAGCACGATCATGCTGTTGCAGCAGCAGTTTAGGCGCGTTCGCCTCTGATCTTGCGCGCCAACTGGATGTCCTTAGGCATGATGGTGACACGCTTCGCGTGAATCGCGCACAGGTTGGTATCTTCGAAGAGACCGACGATATTTTTTTTTGCTCGTAGCATTTCTACAATAACTCAACGTTGGAGTTTCCAAAGTGATGCCATAAAGGCAGCGGTTGACGAAGACTTGGATTTGGCGCAAGACTTCTTTTGTGACCTTTTACGTTTCGCAATTTTAGAGCAACACAGATTTGACACAGGACCCGAAGACTTTGAGTAATTATCCTTCGGGTCAGTTTCTAATTCATAAAATAGTTTAGAATTCTAAAAGTGTTCATTATCTTTTTAATAAAAATTCGTTTTGCATAAACAGTTACGCAGATATGTAGTCTTGTTATTCCTAATTACGATCATCATTTTCCTGCCCTTATTTGGGGTCGGCGCAACACGTTTTTTTCTTCCATTCTGTCCTGTCACCCGTCATGCTATCACTAACTTCCTTTTCTTTCATATCACTCTTCATACAATCCAACCATCTTTTCTTTGGCCTCCCTCTCCCTCCATCCATCCACATGTATACTTATAACTCTTATGGTAACATTTCATCCTTCCTCTTTAAATGACCATACCTGATTATAACTTTGAAAATATTGAAGTGTACTCACAGCAAAATTCTTCTTGTCCTCAGGAGAACCAGCAATTCGCTCCAGATACGCTCGTCTCCTGGTCCTGGTACCTCCTGAGCCTCCGAAGATACTGAAAGGTCCAGTTCTACAGGCTGTTGAAGATAGAGAAGTGAACTTGGAGTGCATTTCTGTTGGAGGAAAACCTGCAGCTGAAGTATGTATACTTTTTTTACAGGCATTATAAGATACCTAGTAATCGCGTCAGGATATCAAGATTTAGTACCGTAGTTATGCATACTATTATGTATATTTGTTTTGTCCTATATAAAGTTAAACCTTAAAAAATACAAATTTTATTGACATATTAATTTATATTTTACAATAACATTGGGAGTCCTTTTTTGTAGAAAATCATTATATAACTTTTCCCGGTCTGGGAGAAGCGAGAGAGACTCAAATTACTGACTTTAACCGATCTGTGTTCTTCAGTTGACCCTGCGTTCCAGGACCACGATATATGCTTAAGACATTAAGTCTGTCTCTGTACTTTTGTGTGCATAAAGTATTTAATCAAATAAAATAAAATTATCCTTTTCAAAAATTCCCGTGGCCCTTTTGCGTTGCAAGGCTGTGGCTCACCACAGCCTTGTTCGACAGACTCATCTATCGAACAATTCTGCATCCTTTTGAAACCATAACTACTGGTAATTAGGTAGTAGAAGGTAAACCCGTATTACAGACGTCATGTCAGTGTATTCTTCCGTGAGTCTTGTTTTTAACCCTTTGTTAAGCCCTTGCTCGTATTTAGTGCCATAAGAACAGACTTTCTGAAGCCTAATCCTCGGTAACGGCTGGGTTAATAGATTTGAAAAAAAAAAAAATGTATAGGTAGATTCATAATTATATAACATTATCAACATATGATTTTTTTCGTATGACTAATACTTTTACCAAAAAAATTGTTTTCCCTACTCTCCTTTCAAACGGCTTTGATCTAAATTGAAGAATAGAATTGAGCGTTATAATACCAAATGACACATTTTCAACTTCTTGAGCTTAAAACTAACTACGGCATTATGCTGAGCGTTCGGCCGTTTTGCGCGGATGTGGCGCATATTTCTTTCACATAATGTACTTATAATTTGTTAGTTCTAAATTTGCGCCTTGTTCCGCCAAATAAAATGTTTTTCTTTCTTTCTTTCTTTCTTCTTTCTTTCTTTCTAAAACTCTTCTAATTGCAAATGAATACAAAAAAAATACCACTGATATTTATACGCTCATCAAAACGTAAGGCAGTAAATAAAAAAATATCTTTCCAAACTTTAGTCATCTGACTGGCCTGTTGGTCTAGTGGTTAGTTGCCCTGACTGCTATGCCGGAGGTCGTGGGTTCGATTTCCATCCAGGACAAATGTTTGTGTGATGAGCACGATCATTTGTTCTGTGAAGCTGGGTGTAATTTATCTATATATGTATGTATTTAGAAATATAGTATAAGTATGTTTATCAGTTGTCTAGTACCCATAACACAAGCTCTGCTGCTTAGCTTGGGACTAGACGGCATTATATGATAGTTGTGGAATATTATATATTTATATTATCTCTGTAACAGGCCCATTTTCATCAAAACTCATTTTTTTTTTCTAAAAGGGAAAATTAAAATATAAAAGGGGCCTTTTAGAAAATTCCCTTTAATTAATCCTGTACAATATTTTAAATAATAAACCAAATGGTGATAAATTCTATTTTTATAACCAGACAACATTATACAGTACAATGTTTTTTCAGATCACCTGGGTGGATAATGATGGTGGAGTACTAACACACGGAGTCAATTACACAGTGGTGCCAATGTCCGATGGTCGAAGATTTACTGCTAGGTAAGTTGTGTAACTAAATTAGTAAAAGAAACTAGTAAGTAAGTAACTTGTAGGATTTTAACTAAAAGAAAGAAAGAAAACATGTTTATACTGCCCAAATAGACGCACAATAAAATACAGCAATCTGTCGGGCCATGTGTAAACCGGGCATAACTGTGCTGCACCATAGACACTAGACAAAACACAGTTATCTGATGTCTACAGCTTAGTCTGTGGTTGTCTATTGTCTATTGCACCCCCCTTCCTACCTCATCTGCCCCCCTAGCCAAGTCAAACGGTTGTACGTTTCGTGTCGAATTCCATTCTCCAATCGGTAACGCCTCGGTGTCAGCAATTGTAGAAAACGATAAGTTGGTAGCCATGTTGACGCGCCTCAGTCGGCCGCTGTCGTTCTACACTAACAAAGGATCTGTGTTTCCTGATGGCTACAACCCGGGAATCTTTAAGTCGAGAGTGAATAGGTTACTTTTAGGTAAGCACGCTCCATCGTCGACCGCATCGTCGCTTTCCATCAGGTGAGATAGTGGTCAAGCGAGAACCTATTAAGAATAAAAAAAAAGGATGTAGCGTTGAACATTGCAAAAACGATAACAACTCATTCTATCATTTTGAACGATGTGAACTTGGCTACGAATATTCTATTCGTTTGTTCTGACCACGTGACTTAACGTTGAGCTGATGTCATTCCCATACGTTTGATTAGTTTTCGACTAGCGTTAACGATTGAGATGCTGACCCCCTAGCCAAGTTACGATCGTTTCGTTTGCGTCGAACGCCTCGAGTAGGCCACGCCTCCGATTCCTTTGTTCTGACGTCATCTCAACGCTCAGTCACGTGGTCAGAATAAAGGAATTGGAGGCGTGGCCTACTCGAGGCGTTCGACGCAAACGAAACGATCGTAACTTGGCTAGGGGGGCTGGTGCCCGTTTGGTTGCGCAACCAATTAGGCGGCGCGACCAACTCGGACGCGTGCACTTAAGAGCATTCATCCGTTAAAACTATGCAGAAGCCAAAATCAATGATTTCCAACGTACAATATAGGGTGACTGGTAATTAGTGACCGATACTTAAACACGTGATTGTGCTCATGATAACAAACAATTTTTATTATGGGAGCAAAGCCGAAATCGCGAAAAAAATATCAGCTGTTCAGTACATTAGGCAAACATAAATGAACTGAACAGCTGATTTTTTTTTCGCGATTTCAGGTTTATTCCCATAGTAAAAGTTGTTGGTTATCATGAGGACAATCACGTGTTTAAGTATCGTACACTAATTACCAGTCACCCTATATAACAATAATGTGTTTAATTTCTAGATAAGATATTGACGTCATATTATTGGGAATTTCATAATCTAGTGTATGGTCCAAAAACATTTTCAAATGATCGTACAGTTTTCCCATTAGAACAGTTCTTATCCAAGCCGTTTTTAAAACTAGCGGTCGACGGTCTACGCAGATGCGAGATAGTAGTTAAACCGTGTATGGTAAACTTACAACATTTTACTTAAAAAAAAAAATGATAACATTGACCAGTTCATGGCCCAAAAAAAAAAATACGATTGCTGTAAGTTTTCATTCAAGAAAAGTAATCTCAAAACTGTCATTTTTAGCCGTTTTTGGAGATATTAAACGTGTTAGTTTAGGTTAATATTATATGAGGCATTTTTGTTTTTTTTTTAGACTTATAAATTGAACGCATTAACGATCTATGACATGGTACAATATTTTTTTTAATAACTTATTTGTTTACACTACAATTAATTATTTAATATCACTATATAATAGACGCGAAATCGCGTCAGCGCTTTGTACCGGCCGAGGTCTTTCAGATTTTTAGTTTTTCTATTCTACAGTGATACTAGTGTAGTGTAGTAGTGCACATTATTGTTATATTTTCCATCGGAAATCATTGATTTTGGCTTCTGCGTGGTTTTAACGGATGAATGTTCTTAACGTCCATTTTGATACTGTCTCAGTGTGGTGTAGCGACTCTAGTGTCTGTATGGTGTCTAGTTTGGTAGCTTACGGACACGGTCGCGCCGCCATGGTGTCTCGGTGAAATATAGCCCAAGAGTGACTTCTGTATCGTGTGTGCGTTCCCAAACATTTAATCTCGCTTAGATAAACTTAGACCTAAAACAATTATCTGTAAGGCATACAAATGTTTGTTCTGCATAGAAATCAAACCCACGACACACACGGCGCCAACCTTGACTGGCCTGTTGGTCTAGTGGTTAGTGGCCGTGACTGCCGGAGGTCGTGGGTTCGATTCTCACCCAAGAAAAATGTTTGTGTAATGAGTACGATCATTTGTTCGTTAGAAATATATTAGTATGTTTATCAGTTGTCTATTACTCTACAAGCTCTGCTTAGTTTGAAACTAGATGGCGTTGTGAGAAAGTGGTGGAAATGTTATTATTGTTTTCAATATTTATCCCAGGACCCAGAGGTCCTGGACCTTTGGAAGGCGTACGAGGAGCCGAAGCCAACTCGCAGAGGCCCTTTAGATAATTATAATGGAACATGATACCAACCGACGATTATCCCTGTACGCGCTATGCTAGTGCACCCAAGGACAACCCCCGGTTGTTGAAAAACTATTGCGACATATGGAGAACAAAGATAATAGGGCTATGGTTTTTGGAGTCTTAAGTGGACTGGTAACATGGAACTATGTTAAGACTATGGCCTCTGCCTGAACAACGTTATTAATATCCATCGAAAAAAGGCAGGGGGTTATTTGCACACTCAATAAATGGACCCCCAAAAACGGCCGCTAGCACGAAATGACGTAGCAACAAGAGGGCAACATATTCTGAGGTGCTTGAGGAGTGGAGAAGTATACCACGGCTATCAGGACAATCCCGGAATATTATTATTTTTATTATAAATGTTTTTATTTCGGCAGGTCTATTCTTCGGCTGCGTCCTAGAAGACATCACCACAACCAGACCCTCACCTGCCAAGCACAAAACACAGCAGATCGAGCTTACAGAGCTGTTACTGTCAAACTGCAAGTAGGTTCACTATTTCCATTTATCTTTTGAGGTCGTGATGGTCAGTGGAGTGTTATGATGGCCCAGTGGAGTGTCATGATGGCTTAGTGGTTAAGGCACCCACCTCTCATGCATGAGGTTGCGATTTCGAAGCCGGACAAGTAACAATGTGAATCTTTGAACACATTCATTGTGCTAGAGCGAATAGGCTACTTCTAGGTAAGCGCGCTCCATCATCGATCGCATCGTCGCTTTCCATCAAGTGAGATAGCGGTCATGCGCGAACCTATCAAGAATTAAAAAAAAAAACTGGGAAAAGTACATAAATGAATTGAAATTCATTTATGTACTTTTCCAAGTTTATCTAGGACGTTATTGACACCCCGTGCCCCGGAAAGCACGTAAAGCTATTCGACCCGGTTGTCATTTGTAGATCTTTGACAGTCGTTTCAGGTAGTCAGATGCCAGGAAGTCTGACCATCAGTCAATCCAAGGAGTATTGTATTGTATAAGTATTGCCCAGCTGGGTTGTGGAGGCAATCGCTCCATGTTAAGCACAGGCATTCAGCCGCATTCGGTTATAAACGAACGTGAAGATTGTGCGATTGAATTATAACATGTGTCTCCTCTTGCAGTAAAGGATTATGGCAAAGTCACTAACAAAATTTTGCTGGCATATGTTTTTAGCGTATAGCGATGAAAAATATACAAAAGTATATAGATTAAATTTTTAAACAATTTTGTCTTATTAATATTAATAGAATCCTCATAATATAGATATTCTAGTTTAAATTTGGTGAAATTACGTATATTTTTTCAATAATACCTATACCTATGTACCTTCTCTAATATCAATAAACGCATTTTTGAACGAACAACAAGATGGCATGTCATAATGTCATGTTTTTTTAACCGACTTCAAAAAAAGGAGGAGGTTATTCAATTCGGTTGTATTTTTTTTAACATTTTTTTTTATTTTGTTACCTCAGAACTCCGTCGTTTATGGACCGATTTGCAAATTTTTTTTTTCCCTTTATAGGATAAATGTTTCCAGATTGGTCATTCTTTGGATCCATGAGGAATCGAGGGAACTCCTCAAATATTAAAGACAAGAAACATGTAACAGAGATATTTGTAATTACACAACATGATTGAAAAGAGTGTCCATGGAGTTTCTTGCACATTCTTCTCCATAGAGATCTACGCTTTGGAATGTGCAATTAGCATCTTTTTTTTCTGACTGACTGACTTCATCACATTTCAAAAGTGCCTATAAATGGTTTATTTTAAATAAAATGCTTTGAATCTTTGAAAGGCAACCATATAGTGATTTTGGTATTTTCATCGAGAACTTAAGCATTTATAGTCAAACAAAAAGTGTAACATTTGATGAAGTGGAACTGATGAATAAGATCAGAAATGGTCAACGGAACTTCATACTCACTTTGATATCACAATGAAGATAGTTGAGCGACTATGACAATACGAATAAATGAATGGTTCTGAATAGTTACGTTACGTTGAAAATGGTATCATCGAAGTGATCTGATGATGATGGAGCCGGAAGGTAGGCACTGGAACTCCGTAATTAATCAATGTAACCTAGCCGTGTTTGGACTTATTAGAATTGTCATGAGATGCACTTTAGCTATAAGGTACTATCGAACTGATCTGATGATGGAGCCGGAAGGTAGGCATAGAAACTCCGTAATTAATCAATGTATCCTAGCCGTGTTTGGGCTTATTAGAATTGTCATGAGATGCACTTTGGCTATAAGGTACTATCGAATTGATCTGGTGATGGAGCCGGAAGGTGGAAGGTAGACACAGGAACTTTCTAATAAAACAATGTAACCTTGCAGTGTTTTGGCTTAATTGGAATCGTCATGAGAAATAGGCACTCTGTTTATAAGTGGTTCGCAACTAAAAATTGTAAAATAAAAACTTTTCACAAAAAAAAAAAAAATAACCGACTTCACTAAAAACAAAACACTAAAAGGATCAAAATAATTTTATTTTAGGAAGTCGGTGTTAAATAAGAAACAAACAATACCGAGAAACACCGACTTCCGAAATTAAAGTTATTTTGATCCTTTTAGTGTTTTTTTTAGTGAAGTCGGTTAATTCTTTTTTTTTTGGAAAAACATTTTATTTTTATAAGTCATTATGCTGACTGGATGAAAGTTGAAATGTCGTAATGCCATTCTTTTTTGCTGGTGATTATGCTAAACTCGAATTGCATTACGATGGCATATTAATGCCCAAGTGTATTAATGCAATACAGAATGCAAAGCATATTAAGTTACTTGACCAAAATTTATATTAATGGCAACATTAAAAGTTCAGTTTAGCCAAAAGTCATGAAGTCAAGCCAGCAAAAAAAAAGACGAAGCCATGATTATTTATTATCGAAAAAACGAGATTTTGTACGATAATAAATAATCATAGCACTTTTCAACCCAGTTTCCAATTATGACGATTTTTTTGCGATACTGAGACTGGCCATTTACTTGATTTGATAATACGTAGTAAATTATTTTGCTGATATATATCATGCTGATATAGACACTTAATTTCATAAACAATTTCCTCGTCGTTGTTCTTTTCTTTCAACCGTAAGGTTCGGAATTACTACTTAAAGTCCTCTCAACCTTAGTTTGGTCTTCGTCATAATTATTATATTTTAGTGCTTTAAACTAATCGTGTTGTACTTGATATTAAGGATTTTTTTTTAAAGGTGGGAAATTATCCAATGACTTCTCACGCTTTTGGGTGGGCATGTCAGACTTTTACTGACTAAAAATCCACTCGTTTCCTTCCTTGCCTTGCGTTCCAGGGCCCTGGGGGTTCATTTTCACTTAACCGAAAAAAAGAGGCGCGTGTGTAACACTACGCGCCATCGACGACTTTTGCTCGGTCCGGACGGTTACCGGACGATCGTACGGCATGCTACCCATTGCTCGCCGTCCGCAAGCCTACCCCTATGGTGCGGGATTCCGGTGGCTGGGGCGTGAGGGCCGTTCCCTCGCACGTGCGGTTGCTCTCCTTCGTAGAAACAGGCGACCGCCTGCCATTCCTCATCGCTCCGGACCATAGCCTGTACCAGGGCCCGGCGCGATTGGTCGTTGCCGCCGATCGCTCCCACGAGGACATGGCGGTGCTCTGCCCAAGCGGGGCACACCTCTACCGTATGCTCCACCATATCCTCCGAGCGATCCATACAATGGTGATACCCGGTGTTTCTTCCGCACGAATCCGGTGCAGGAACCTTCCGAACTTACCATGTCCTGTTAGAACCTGCGTCATGCGGAAAGTGAGGACGCTGTGTTGTCTTTCCAGCCACTCCTCAAAGAGGGAACTTACCGCCATTAAAATGGCGTGCCCAGCACTGGGTTGCGGCAGTCGCTGTCGCCATTCCACCATGAGATCCCGCCAGAACTCTGTCCAACATGCCGCGGTTTGTCGCAGCATCGGAGTTTTGCTCCGGCGTTAATTATTAAGGATTAGATTATTTTTACCCGTTGAATTATTGGAAATGAATTAAAAGTCAACCTGTATACTTTTTGATTAGCTCAGAATGTCTAAAAGTTTCATACACTTCAAAGTTAAATTATAACAAACTCCGTCTGATATTAAGTTCTTAATTAGATAGATAATATATTGTAGAACCCACAATTTAAAATTGATTACTTTCCTAATCTAATTCTGTAGTATGTAAGACTTTTGGGACACATAGGTACTGTTTTATTATTCCCTTACACGAGTTTCAAATGTCAAGTACAATGTAATTATAACCCTAATCAACTAATTGATATCAGACATTACATTTCAAATCAAATTGACGTAACAAGATGGCAGTTCTTGTTACATTAACAATTATGAACAATTCTAATGTGAATGGAGAGGTATACAGGGTGATTTCGGGAGGTTCCTGCACCTGATTTATGCAGAAGAAACGCTCAGGTGTCACCATTCCCACAGTCCAAAACCGTAGGGGCCCAGCAGGGACGAAGCCTACTGGGGCCATGGGTTGACTTTGGAAAGGGAAACTCAGGGTCCTGAAATACAAGGCAAAGAAGGAACATAAATGTGGTTTTAGTCAGTGACACGCCCTCCTGCTCCGCCCAAGAGCGAGAGAAATCATTGGATGATTTTCCACTTTAATATAAAATACAGGGTGACTTAAAACGATAAAGAAAAACATCGTGTGGAAACCTGTATATCCTAGAACTAAAAATTGGAAGGGAGACTGTATTATGCCCGTGTGATGAATAGCTCACTCCTCCCTCTCAAAAAGAGGAGGCCTGTGCCCCAGAAGTACGAACATTATAAGATGCTTATGATTTCGCTCAGGGTGACTTTAATTCATTGAGAATGTTTCTGGGGGTAAATGCACTTTTACACGTCATAGTTGGTCAATTTAAAATAGATTAGGTCGGTGATTAATAGCTACCTTGGGAAGAAACACTGAAATCAACTCAGAGGTTTAAAGTCCACATAGAAAACATATAAGAGTCAATAATCATATGAGAACCATGCAGTTTTGTGTTTGAGATGGTATTTTGAGAAAAGAGCCTCATAGATTAGAGTTACCTGTCCAAGTATTTGTCAATATTTATGTTACTCGGAACTAATACTAAAGTAGGTACTCATGAAGATAAACAGAATTCATTAAAAAAATAAGAAAAATTAAGATTATTAATTAATTATTATTAAAAAAAAAATGCTTTTCAGTAGATAAATTTTGTTTAAATAAAAAACTTTTTACAAAAAAATACAATCGACTTCTATGTAAAAAAAACACTGAAAAGTGCAAAATTACTTTAATTTCGGAAGTCGGTGTTTCTATAATAGTTTTGTCTCTTCGTTGTTTAACACCGACTTCCAAAATTAAAGTTATTTTGCACTTTTCAGTGTTTTTTTTTACATAGAAGTCGGTTGTATTTTTTTGTAAAAAGTTTTTATTTTACAATTTATAGTTATGGTACCACCACTAAAAATTACCCCTCAGCCATACTTAAATACCTTATAGCCAGAGTGCATCTCATGATAATTCTAATAATCCCAAACGCGGTTAGATTACATTAATTTATGTTAGAGTTCCGGTGCCTAACTTCAGGCGTCATCATCAGATCAGTTCGATATATTCCCCCTCTTCTTTCAGTCATCGACTACACGTATAAACAAAGCAATTTTACTTGTTACGACAGTTCTGCTGTGTTCCTATGAGGAGTTCTGTTCCATATTTTAGAAGTTCATTATCAGATCAATATTTCTATGTAACTTGAAAGCATAAACTTTCATCAAAAAAAAAAAAAATTAAAATCGGTCCACAATTGACCGAGAAATCGGTGAACAAACATAAGAAAAAAAAAAACATTCAGCCGAACATAGAACCTCCTCTTTTTAGAAGTCGGTTAAAAATGTAGAGAAAAATTAAACGATTTTTTCGCGATTTCAGTATTGGTACTATAGCGCAAGTTATAGTAAGTTAGTCGAAAACGAGCCCAATTTTGTTGGAAAAAGGCTATGCCGATGATAAAAGTGTTGTTTTATGAGTAAAAAGATTACAAAGTCATTATGTATAACTCCTTCTATTTAATAGGAATTTGGTTTATCTTGTGTACCTGAAATGTTACTCTTGACTTTGGCAAATATATGTGGCTACACTACAGTTTCAGTGCGAGGAATGAATGCCAATTTTGTTGTCTCTTGTGTTGAGTTAGCATGAATTCTGACTGTGCAAAGTGGTTTGGCTTGACAAAACCAAGTGCTGTGACGGTCTTCCCGTCCGATTACAATTTAGGTGTCTTTAAGGCTACATTGAACTGAACAGGCTCTTAAACTATTGCGATTCACCATCAATGATTGCATCACTGCTTACCATCAGGTGAGATCGCAGTCAAGCACTAGTTTATATCATTAAAAAAATGTAGATTCTACTGGAGTAAAATAGTCAATATTGGCAGATCTCAAAACTTGCCGGTGCAGTTATGTCACTTATTGGATTAGAAGGGACCAAATGAAATTAAAAAGGGAGGAAAAATTCGATAGTTGATACTTAAGCGCAATAAAAAGAAAGAATAATGTTTTATTTTGCACAGATACATTGACACATCCAGTGAAAAATAACATGTAAATACTGAGAAGTGTGATGATTGTAGATGAATACAAGAGTGTTCTAACAAGAAAGAAAGGAAGAAGAAAGAAAATATGTTTATTTGGCACACCATGATACATTAATCAAGAAATAATTGATTAACGAACTAAAATTAAATATAAAAAAAAAATAAGGAGAAATAAAAATTAATTATAACAATATGTCTCACGGCTACGCCAAATAGGTTCAGTTCAGCATAATGCCAGACAACTATATAGCAGTTGCCTGACGCTGGTTTTCAACTGAACCTTAGAGTGTAGATACGGATGAAAATCAGTTTTCAGAACCACAAGACTGGTGGTTGTGGCGATGCTTGGGGAAAGCCTAAGTCCAGCAGTTATATTTTTCAACGGCAATGATGATGATGATGATCATGGAATAAAGATAGCCGCAGAAGAACCAAAGTTACCGATAAAGCCCGAAGGATTAGGAAGGCCAAACTTATGTGCCTGTGGGCAGGGCACATTGTTCGCAGAACAGACTGATGGTCGATGATGTGGAGTAACGACCGCGTACCGCAAGATGCAGTGTTGGAAAGCCTCTCATAAAGTAAACCAAGGGTTGCGAGAATCCTTTCGGTGTTTTACAGGATGCATTTTGCAGAGTGTGTGCGGGAATTGCATGACTTGATTCTGCCATCTCATTCCTACCGTCGGACAACCCGACGTACGGCGAGTATCCACCCTTACGTTGTTGAAACCTCTACGGTCCGGAATAAGCTTTTCGCCTCGTCGTTTATACCGCGTACATCGAAGGACTGGAACAATTTGCCAGCTGAGGTCTTCCCATCTGATTATAATTTAGGTGTCTTCAATGCTAGAGTGAATAGGCTCTTAATAAACTAGTGCGCCTCACCATCAACGATTACATTACTGCTTACCATCAGGTGGGATCGCAGTCAGGCACTGGTTTATATCGTAACGCGAGACGCACAGGACCGGTCATTGTAGCGACACTTTGAGGCAATGTCCAACAGTGGATATTTTTCGGCTGAAATGACGATGATGATAATATTGGTGTGAACAGAACTTGAATATGGTTAGTAAAAAATATTTTTACAAAATAATAATTTTAATTTTAAATATATATTTTTTTTTTCAATATATAGAATCTAGCACACGCAGCAACTATCACAAAAGCCAGTTATTCATATCAGAAACTAGTTCACGTATATTCTGCAATAAAAAAAGATAACATGAGCATATTCTTTGAAAGTAAAACTCACATCCCTTCTTCAATTCCTGTGCACTGAACTAGATTTTCTAGGTTTTACTTGACTTAATAAAGAATATGAAGCACGTAGGTTATATAAGATGTCTTGCTCGTATGGGCTGACGAAGTGAAATGAGTTATTATTACGCGAATGTGAGCTTGAATGGTACTGGATTGAAGCTGTGATGAAAATATCTTGTTACATGGTACAATGTTTGATGTGAAGTTGTCTTAAAAGTATAGCACTTGTAATGAGGGGTGGTAAGAATAGTGAGAAGGTAATAAAACATCTTTTACTTCAGAATCACTCTCTCAGTATCAGGGAAGCTGGTTGTTTTGTAAGAAATTTGCTTAGGCTGGATCCTGCAGTCTTGACTTAAGTTTTTGTGTCCCCTAGATGGGGTGGAGGCCGTCCACAGTGCACGGCTATCCAGTTTGGTCTAAAGCTTCATTATGCTCCAGGTCTTGAGCATCGACGCCGAGTTGCTAGCCTGTCGGTTTTCTACCGGTTGCATTTCGGAGAGTGTGCGTCGGAATTGCATAACCTAATTCCGCCTAGTCCGTTCCATCATCGGACTACCAAGCGTACGGCAATGCGCCACCGGTACATGGTGGGCATCCCGCCCATACGCACGAAACGTTTTGGGAACACATTCATTGTGCGTACAGCTAAGGAGTGAAATTCCTTGCCGGAATCTGTGTTTCCTGATGGCTACAACCCGGGAATCTTTAAGTCAAGAGTGAATAGGTTACTTCTAGGTAAGCGCGCTCCATCGTCGACCGCATCGTCGCTTTCCATCAGGTGAGATAGCGGTCAAGCGCGAACCTAACAAGAATAAAAAAAAAGGTTTTCCCTATTTTCTTCACCTCTGCGATGATCGTTCGTCGCCAGCCCCCCTAGCCAAGTCACAAACGATAAACGTAAACTCTCAGTAGTCTTTAATAGATTTTCAACTTTATGTTATTGGATATAAAGTTGAAAATCTATTGAAGATTACATAGTGTTTTCGTTCGTTCCGGTCGCTAACGCTCAGTAGTCTTTAATAGATTTTCAACTTTATACTCTTAGCTATAAAGTTGAAAATCTATTGGAGATTACTAAGCGTTCACGTTTATCGTTTGCAACTTGGCTAGGGGGGCAGGTCTGCTTAGTGCAATCACAATTTCGCGGTAAATTTCATTTTTTACGCAGTCGCTACTGGCAGAAACTGGTATCTACTTCATAAAGAGCTACTGAAATGCCCGCTGAATACGAAAATAACGGAAATGATCGATGTGGTAACATTTGAGGGAGGCTGACTCTCCCTCTCGCGTCACCCGAAGCGGAAGAAGCTATTTAATAATTTTTGACCTTAAAAAAGAAATGTTAACACGACACACCTCGGTGAAACCATTTTATTCGACACCCATTTATTATTAAAAAGATTTCCTTTTGACCTTTGAACATTTCATTTGGTCACTTTAAATGTCGTAACCACCTAGTCATTAACTATTTAAATTAAAATCAGCTGTTATTACTAGAAACCTTTCGTGACTTCGTTCGTTTGAATGCATTACGGTCTATTCTGGACTATTCTAGACTGGCCTGTTGGTCTAGTGGTTAGTGGCCCTGACTGCTATGCTGGAGGTCGTGGGTTCGATTCCCACCCAGGACAAATGTTTGTGTGATGAGCAAGATCATTTGTTCTGTGTCTGGGTGTAATTTATCTATAATATGTATGTATTTAGAAATATTTATGTATGTTTATCAGTTGTCTAGTACTCATAATAGAAGCTCTGCTTAGCTTGAGATTAGACAGTTGACAGTTGTGATAGTTGTGGAATATTATTCTTCCCTTTATTTCACTTATATAATCATATTAGTTACATTTTTAAATATTTCAAAAACAATAAAAAAAAAACATTTAAAAATATAAAAAAACAGCATCCCACCGGTATCGGGAACAGGGTCCAAGCTACCGGCGGTCAGGTCTCCAGAGAAAGGAACTTAGGAGGTTCCTTTCTCTGGAGACACGGCTCTATACGAGCCGTGTCAAGGAGTACCACTTTCTGAATCAAGCCCTTGATCCAGTCGCCTAACGCGAGCCTCCTAAGATGTTGGTCGAGGCTCTTGGCTATTAAGCCATTGGCTGACACGACTATCGGTACAATGATCGCTGAGTCTACATCCCACATGTCGACAACCTCGCGAGCCAAGTCAATATACTTGATTTGCTTAACTTTCTCGGCTTTCACGAGGTTCTCGTCATGCGGAACGGATAAGTCACTACAATCATTGCACGCCTCTCCCTTCGGTCCACCACCACTATATCAGGCCTATTGGCTACAATAGTCCTGTCAGTGATGATGGACCCATCCCAGTACAATGTGATATCGCCATTATCGAGAACTGGGTCGGGCACATACCTGTAGTACGGCACCTCCGATTCTACAAGGGAGTACCTCAGAGCAAGTTGCTGATGGATAATCCTGGCTACAAGGTTGTGTCTATGCAAGTATTCCCCGTTAGCCAGACGAGAACAACCAGAGAATGGAATATTATTATTATTATTATTTCGTTTATTCATCATTATAACATACAAATTATATTTTTAAATATTTCAATAAAAAAAAAAACATTTAATACTTATTATTATTATTCTTAGGCCCTACCACAAGCTCTTAGCACGATCCATTTGACGATGTAAACTGAACTGTTAAAGGGATGGAGCTATATAGGGTATATATTTCCATCCCTCTTTCTCGCTCGCATGCCTGACATTATAACACCTCATGGTAAGGCCCTTAATAACGACTTCTCTTGCGTTAAATTTTTGATGGTTCTTATGAGACGGCGAGGTACCCGTTGCTCACCGTCTGCAAACCCACACGTTGCACATTCCTTTGCTTTGAAACCAGAGTAGTCTAGAATGTAACTTCCCCGTTGATGTAGTTAGGGTACTGGGGTGCTATCCATTCTTTCAGAACGAGTATTACAAAAGTATCAAACAGTTGGACAACAGAAAATTAATGTGGCCACACTTAATGTATCAATCATATAAAATACTATTCAAGTATATAATAAACCAACAAACACCAAATAATTATTTAATTATGTTAGTTTCTATGCCTATATTTTTTATTTATTTTATCTCAACTTGAATAATCTACTCAAATATTTATTTTATCAAAAGTACATGATATTACTTAATATTTATTTGCCATCGGCTCCACAGATTTAAATGAAATTAGAATATGTCTTAGAATAGTACATAGAATAAGTCTACCTACTATCCTAAGGGAGAATGCTCCCTTGGGATAATTTTCTTCTTTTACTCAAGCAAAGACTGACTCAGTTCTTTATTCGATCTTAATAAATGCTAGTAAAATGCCTAAGTACTGATCGGTTGCAATAGGGTCTCTATAAATAATGACAAAAAATCCTTCTTTCCCACAAATATACCTTCAGACCTTCAAGAGCCAAGTTTCCCGAAATCCGCATAACTAATAAAACAAACAGCCTCATTCCGTTTCCTGATAAATTATTCTTTTACTCTCACCAGCTTGTTCCAAACCGACTTAGACATGATTTACGGCCATCCAATTTAACAGCTCATTTATTATCACGTCATCTAAATGTTTGAGCTGTACGTTTTGGTGTTTCATTGTGGTCTTTGCGGAATCAGGAAGATATAGATATTCTTATTTCTATACATCTTCCTGATTCCTTGAAGACCACAGAGAGAGGGATCTCCTGTTACTGGTCTGTTAGAAGAAATTTCTTTTGAAATATGCAGCACTTAGGTCCTAAGTACAGCTCAAACATTTAGATAAAGAACATTTCTTTCTGTATTTTTCACTGTCACTGGATAAACTAGTTGTGTGGAAATCAGATGTTTTGGGATCGTAATGTGCATATGAGTATTCACAGAAAAGACAAAAACAAAAAAAAACAAAAAATAACTCTAAGGTAAACTGTAAGGTATGAGTATTGAGACTGATGGTGACGAATAAAAAGGAAAGAAAAAATGTTCACATCATAAAAATTTAATTAAAAGTAAATAAAATAAAAAAAATAAAACTCTATGTGCCTCATATATGAGAATGTTGCCAAACAGATGCTGTCTGTCTGTCAGATTCGTTGGAAGGCCTCCCACAAGGTGGACCGATGACCTGGCGCGGCCCTCACGCCCCAGCCGCCGGGATTCCGATCTCGATTTCCGGCCACCGCAGGCGCGGGCTTGCGGACGGCGAGCAATGGGTAGCTCGCCGTCCGATCGTTCGATAACCGTCCGGGCCGAGCCCAAGTCGTCGACGGCGCCTTCTGTCCCACGCGAGCCTCAAGGAGATGTCAGCAAACCGTAGGGGCCCAGCAGGGTCGTAGCCTACTGGGGCCAAGGGTCTAGTTCTGAAAGGAACTTGGCCTTGGTATGAAAGGCAACGAAGGAATAGGAGTGGGTTTTTAGTCAGTAAAAGCCTGACACTATCTCGCGCTCCACCCAAGAGCGGGGGATGTCATTGGATGATTATCCCGCCGAAAAAAAAGTAAATTGAGATAAATCCAAAAGAAGATGAAAGTAAAACATGATATCTTGAACTTAACTGTAAGGTATTCATGGCTTGGTTGCAGAATTATTCAAAAGAGTCAGTTAAAATCAGACACTCCCTCTCGCTTCACCCAAATCGAGAGAAGTTATATGATGATATTCCACTTTCAAAATAGAAACAAAAATTTTCACGGCTATTACTAAAAATAAAATCATTAGAAATATATAAAATAAAATGTAGGAGGAAACCGCACAAAATCTTGCAGAAATGCAAAATTCAATTCAAGAATGTGTTAAACTGTTAGAAACTATCCAACTAAATCTAATTAATAGATTTAAAATACACTTAGCAAAGCTTAAAATGAAAGTAACTTGCAACCACATTACCAAAGTCAGAGTTTATGCTAATGATCACTTAATATCCACAAATGGACGTTTCAGCTTCCACAAAAATGAGATAATTTGATACGACGATTAAACCCACATTTTGTTTAAGACTTTATGGGTGAACTTCCCCTGGGCTGGTATCTTGTTCGTATAATTTTGTATTAAAATGTATGTAGAAGGAAAAAAGGGAACGTTTGCAGCCATCTTTTTGCGACGTACGCTGTGCCTTCGAGATGTTTTCCCGAATTACCATACGATAATAAATTGGCTAAGAAAATTCTTGATGTTTGAAAGTTTGTTTTGTTTTTTATATTTTTTTTTAGGGATTTTTTCGACTGCACTCAATTGTTATTTTGTATGTATGGAAAATTTGGTATAATACATTACTATTGTTAGTGCGTTGTTAGATCAAATTTTAATTATTTATGTAGATTCAGCTTAAAATTTTTCGACTTCTTTTCTATAAAAAAATTTAGTAAAGTCAAAAAGGCTAACTTCAAATAAGGGTATATACATTATTCTACTCCTAATTTTAGCCACTTTCAAATAATTATTGAGAAACTTGGCATAAAGACGTTGTTCTACAATAAAATCCTTGTTCCAAAGAAAAATATCTACGAAACACAAGTAAAACAAACCTTAATTTGAGTTTGTACACACATAAATTACTTCTTAAGCCAAGCTTCCAATAAACGGATATAAAGAAAGGAGAAACGAAATAAGGAAACAGACAGTCGGTAAAAAAAAATCCGTGCCGCAATTTTTGTACATCCTCCGTTTAGAAAATTCGCCGATTCGGCTTACCAACATGACCAGTCTCCGTTGGCCTATTGAAACTGTCTTTTCCGTTGATGTTGTGTTAAGTGGGGTAGATCTAATATTTTTGGACGTTGTTTTATACTGGAAAAGTGAAAATAAGGAGGGCTGTGTAAGGCTCTAATTTCGTGACGCAGTTCTGTAACGGTGTCAGCAAATCTTGTATATCATGAGGCGAATGATTTTTTCTTTGCGGTTTTCCAGCCATTTCGCCAGTTTTTAATGGGATCCTTTGAGTTTGTTGCCGCAATTCGAAGAAACATCATTTTTCTTTGAACGTTTTTTTATTTTATTTTTTAATATGTTATGAGCAGTCTTATGTTTATGGGATTATTCGTATAGATTTACTAGCATTTGCCTGCGGTTTGGCCTCCGTGGCTTATCGTGTAGAAAGCGTAAATTTTCCGAGAAGAGTTCTCTATGAATAATTTTATTAACCTCAGTAAATCAGTACTGAGTTAAATAAATTTATACCCAACAGTAAATAAGTTACACAGAATTTTATCCTTACATGTTTTTAAAACAAAAACCCTTTAACGCGTCTGTCTGCCTGTTCACGATAAACTCAAAAACTACCGAACAGATTATGAAAGAAAGAAAGAAAGAAAGAAAAACTGTTTATTCGCGCGAAATGACGCAATCTTAAAACTAGTTAACAAACATTATCAGTTGAATAGGGAAGATATGCGTCACATCCGCGCAAAACGGCCGAACGCTCAGCATAAAGCTGCGGCCTCACGCATTATGCGATGAGCTCACAGCGCTGTTTTTCAGCGTGGGCCGATGGCGGTGTTGACATAAAGACGCCCGAACGGTGCAGCGTAGAAGGAGATTTCAACAGAAAAAGGAAATAAAAATACATATGAATTACAAATTAAAAGGAAAAGTAAATTAAATTAAATTAAAATAATAAATAAATATGTAACGTGACAAGTATATATATAATATAAAGTGGCAACACCACGACGCGCCCGTAGCAGCACTCGTTTTTATAATCTGTTTATCTGTGGCAATTTGCATAGACCACAGACGCTAATACGTGATTGGACGCGATCGCGGTTAGATCGGGATTATCATGAATGGTTTTCACCAATAAACAGAGTGATTCGTGAAGAAGGTTTAAGTGTATACATATTATTATATCGTACCCTTATTGCAAAAACCAACTAAATGCACCAACATATTTGTATTATTATGTTATTATTATTATATTCAATCAAATTTGTAGGTTATTTACTTTTTGCCGAAGCTATCTTTGTAAATAAGTGTCGTAGATAATAACCGTTTTTACCTGTAGATTCATCTTGAGACGAATGGATGAATGGATTTAACTTTAATTTGGGTAAAAATTGCAGATAGTTGGTTTTTGCAATAAGGGTACGATATATGCATAATTATTATACTACAGAAAAGCCGAAAATTTCAAAGAATTCTATCACCCGTGCGACTGGAGTGGATTACTAGATTGTTGATAATATAAGGTTAGAAGCGAGTACTCAGTTGTACCGACTTAATGTACCGTTCAAAAAGCAATGTTAACAATATTTACCTCTCATAAATGAAGCTGTTTTGACGTACTCATTCGAAGCACCTAATCCTATAAGTAGCAAAGAAAATGAAATAACAGAAGCTCTCCTTCCACTCATATTCCTAAATCTACCTTCAAGAAATGTTTGTATGAACATAAAGTGTGACACTTCTTTCCCTCGACAATGGTGAGAGCCTTTCGAATGGTTTATTGTCACTTCAGAAAGGCTTTGTTCGTTTAATTCCCTGCAATGTAAGGCTTCGTCTAGACTGAAAGGTTCATTGGTTACAAAATAAAGTATGTGCTATAGCGGATTAAGGGGTATCTTTACGATTAAACCCTTTTGTATTAAGTAGGGATGTTGTTGACGATAAAAGGTAGACTTTTATAGGGTCAAGTGAATTTGTCTCAAATTATGTGCAAAACAATTTTCTGTTTTAAGGATCATTTGCGAGTTACTTCGGTCTGTTACTGCATTAAGTGTTTTTTAACCGACTTCAAAAAGAAGGAGGTTCTATGTTCGGCTGTATGTATTTTTTTATGTATGTTCACCGATTTCTCGGTCAATTGTGGACCGATTTTGAAAATATTTTTTTTGATTGAAAGGTTATAATACTTGCGAGTTGGTACCATGAAAATATTGTTATGATCTGATGGTGAACTTCGAAGATATTGAACGTAACTTCTCATAGGATCACAGAAGAACTGTCATAACAAATAAAATTGCTTTGTTTATATGTATACGCGATAACTTTAAAGTTTGACTGAGGGGTACTTTTTAGTGGTGGTACTGCGACTAAAAAGTGTAAAATATTTTTTTTTTGTAAAAAAGTTTTTTTTTTCCTCAATATTGTTGTGCTACTATTCTAATTAACGGAATTTTATCAAACTTTGCTATATTATACAATGCCTTTTCTGTCTCTATAATTTTCTTCATTATAATTACTAAATTATTTAAAATTTGCCTTACTCTTAATTTCAATGTACTTTTTTTGTTACAAATTAAACTGTTCAAATTATGTTTGATTGTTAAGATTTTATAGTGTTTTCTTTATTTTACACACTAATGTGTTGAAAAAGTGCATACTATAATGATTTTATTGGTCTTGTCCAAATTTAGGCTATAAATTATCACGTTATTTGCTATGGGGCCTGCTGTGAGGGCCGAAACAAAAAAAGTCGTTGAGGCGGTAAATATAGGTAGTACCCTGCAAGGCATCCGCAAGAACAAAGAAATGATCAAGGTGGTGCACGTTTGCTCATCATATTAATCAGCTTTGTACGTAAAATATATTATAGCGTGACGAGTGACAGGACAGAATGGAAGAAAAAAACATGTTGTGCCGACCCCAAATAAAACGGGACAACGGCAGGAAGATGATGATGATGATCTTAATGTGACTGTAACGGCAGATTTTTCAGTTTTTGCCACATTATATTTAAAACGTAAACTTTTTAAAATGCAGTAGTAAAGTAACAATGTTTAAGGCCCTAACTCCCGAGCAGTGTTATAAAACAGTTACTTTCAGAAGCCTACTCCTCGGTAATGGCTAAGTCAAGTTAGGTTTGAAAAAAATATATGTTTATTATAGATTCATGTACAACATTATCAACATACGAGTATGATATTTTCGTAAGACTAATAAATACATTGGCCAAAAAAAAAATAACAGCATAATATTTTTTCGCTTCTTTTTCCTTCTCCTTTCAAACGGCTTTTATCTTTAGAAATATGTTTACACCAAAAAAATGCTAGTTAAATATTCTTCAGAATGTACATAGCATTTGTAAATCAATCAATATTTCGCAAAGAAAATGGATTTAAAGGTCAGCGTGGCTCTATCTGGGTGCAGCTGGCCGGAATTAAATTCACAGATACTCCTATATCGCCTAGGCGGTAGTACGAGTATGTGTACAATTAATTGCAGCCAGATGTTCAAGGGACTAGATGCCTTAACATAAAATCAATATAGGTAACTTTTGACACTTCGCGTGTCTCAAGGGCTGACTTTTACCTCGGTCAAAGATTAAGCATTGCCATACAACGTGGCAATGCCGCCAGTCTTTTGGGCACACTTCCAGTCGACAGCGATGCGGATGAATTTTTTGACGCCATATTTTAGGTAGGAGTTATTGTGTATATATTATGTAATTTTAATTAGTAAAGTGATTTTATTATTTTTCTTGTTCTATCTTTGTTCAAAATAAATCATATAGGTAACCTTGACCTTATAAAAACACTAATGCCTTCTACTTCAATTACTATCTTTTCAATTTACTTCCCTCCATCCTCTCCAAATTATATATGGGAACTGCCATATCAGTTTGGCTAGCTTCCAATACCATACGCCTTTAAAATACTTCGTAATACCCAGTCTTAAACAATCAACTCTAAAATATTAGTGAGGTTATCTGGAGCTTCTAGTTTAATGGCACTAGAATGTGCTAGCCTATAGACTAAGGGGATTGGTTTCTGGAATGTGCTATACTTTACGAGAATTACTGCTTAAGTCTCTCAGGTTCTGACTAGTATTGCTTTAAATTTTGATGAAGAAACTTTTGTTTCTATGTCAAAAGGATTGAGTCTCCATCTTTAGTTTAGTAGTAGTTATTTTATATTCCAGTGTCATTAATTATAGTCTGAATTTGGACAAGGATCAAAAAGGCTGTATGAATTATTCTCATTATGATAAACAAATAAATGAGTATATTAGGGGAAGTTTGAAAGTGGCGCCAGTGACTGAAAAGTTGAAAGAGAATCGTTTGTCTTGGTATGGTCATGTGAAGAGGAGGGATGAAACACATGTTGCTAAAAGAGTTATGAGTTTACATGTGGATGAATGGAGATTGGGAGGGAGGCCAAAGAAAAGATGGATGGATCGTGTGAGAAGTGATATGAAAGAAAAGGGAATTAGTGATAGAGTGACAGGACAAAATGGAAGAAAAAAACGTGTTGCGCAGACCCCAAATAAAACGGAACAAGGGTAGGAAGATGAGATATGATAAACAAATAAATGATCGTTAAATCTTATCTTTATCACGCATTTCACGCATTGCTACCACGAGCTCCTAACGTTATCTATTTTACGACCTAAACTGAACTGTTAAAGGGATGGAGCTATAAAGGTTGTATAGCTCATCCCTTTTTCTCGCTCGAACGACTAATTTTTTAATACTTCATGGTAAATCCCCTGAACTTTGAAAGGTACTCTTAATAACTTTCAAAAAATGTTACCAATAGAATATTGTTTGTAACTGACTAGTTGGTACTGTAGTCACCAGCACGACTGCTGAATTACGTTCAGCTCGTGTTCGATTTCCGGGTCTGGTTTAAAGTGTTTTTAGGGTTCCGTATCTCAAAAGGAAAGAAACGGAACCCTTATAGGATCACTTTGTCGTCCGTCCGTCTGTCTGTTTGTCTGTCAAGACCCTGTATCTCGAGAACACGTGGAGGCTTCGAGTTGAAATTAAAAACATATACTCAGGTCTGCGGTCCATTGAAGCTGTGAAAAAATCAGACATTTAAGTTTACAAAAAAAAGATACGGCCGTTTATGTTGCAAAAAACGTACATTTCGACACTCTCTCACTTTCGATACTTCCCGTTGACCCAAAACCCTGAAATTTGGCATAAGGCAAGGTCTTATAGCACAGGTCTAGGAATAAATTCGAAAACTGTAAATTTGATGTTAAGTCACAATTATTTGTTTTTTTTTTTGCAATTCGGAAAAATCTTCGAGACTCCTTAACTCGAACTATTAACATAGGTAAGTTTGTACGGAACCCTCAGGGCGCGAGCCCAACTCGCTCTTGCCTAGTTTTTTTCCATTAGGAATTACTTTGTAGCAGTCCGGAGTTTGAAAGATGGTGGTGTGACACCTCCATGTCTCAAAAAGCAGTTAAAGTCGTTGGTCTTGCGTCTGATCTCTCTCCAGTCGGGTTTGATTGTCGTCCCATCGGACTGAGAATAAAGTATCAGAGTGTGCACCCATTTGCGCACACACTGGTACACGGTAATATCTCTTTTGGAAAATCTCTGTTGAGATGGGCCACCATGATCGAAATTTGGTCGGAACTATTATTGTTTATACTAAGAAGTACCCAATACAGATTCCGCTAAGACATCTGTTTAATGCGGATCAAAGAACAGACAAAATAAGAACGATCAGCCTCGAAAGATAAGCGACAATTAAATAGTTTATCCTCGGCGTAATGCGGAGAGACCTTATACCGTAGTAGGAGAAAAGGTCTTTCAAGGATACCTACATGAGGTTTGAAATTTACCAAATGCATTAATGAGAATGTAATGTTATGCATTTATTTATGGCAAAGTTGTTCACAATCTGAGCCGATGGCTTGCGATAAAGATGTCATCATCAATATACTTTCTTGAATACTACGAGTAGTACACCATTATTATCACCTTTTTTTACCTAGTCCTATGGCACTTTCGGACGTTTAGCAATGGGTAGCTCACCGTCCGACCGTCCGGTAACCGCCCGGACCGAGTTCAAGTCGTCGACAGCGTGTACTGTTCCACGCGCGCCTCAAGGAGATGGACGCAAATCGTAGGGGCCCAGCAGGGTCGAAGCCTACTGGGGCAAAGGGTCTGCTTCTGAAAGGAAGACTCGGCCCTGGTATAAAAGGCAACGAAGGAACAGGAGTGGGTTTTTAGTCAGTAACAGTTTGACACACCCTCCGCTGCGCTCAAGAGCGGGGATGTCCATTGGATGATTTTCATACCGAAAAAAAAATCGCACGTTACGTTTACATATTATTTTCGTGCATACCTCACGCAATCTATTCTCTGAAAAAAGTTCCTAGAAAAGTCAATCAAATTGTAATAAAAGCAATGTCTTCTGCCTCGCTTACGGTCTCCTTGTAAAAAACGCTACTAGAAGCTTCACTTGTATTTATTTTTCTTACTCCACTGTTACTCCGTATGTTTTGCTACATTTTACAACTACTAGAAACAGTCCTGATTTGGACACAACGAGAAATGGTCGGCTTTACGTTTATTTTTAAAACCGTCTTTTTTAAAGTTCCGAGTGAGAAATTGTTGGGTATTTTTAGGTCAAGTCGATTCGTAATGGCTGGTCCCCGCAGTATTGTTTCGTTCTCGGAGAATCAACTATGTTTTCTGCGACATTTCTCTCATTTTCTACTTGGTTTTTCACAATACTGACTTGTGGAAAATGCTTTTGCTTTCATAAAATTTAAACTCGAACTTCAATGTTGTTGATGTACTGACGTTAATTAAATTTTATTGGGCATATAAACATTAAATTTATTACAAAAAATTGAGGTGTATGTATTCTGATTTTCTGTTGACATATTAAAATGTTTAACAATAACATAATATTTATAAAATATTATTAAAGCATGTTACTTACTTGGAGGAATATTATGTTGCCCAGTAACTGCATTGTGGAGGTCTGAAACAGTCGCTACATGTAAAACACAGGTATTCAGCCGCATTCGGTTAGACCTGAAGCCAACCCTAAGTTAGTTAGGAAAAGGCTAGGGAGATGACACTAGCATTAATTTCAATGGCGAGTACATCACTCACCTTCGTTTGCCGAAGACATAGTAGTCATGGCTGAGACTACGGAGCAGCTCAGTACAATGCTCGGTAACCTCAGTAGAGCTTCTAAAAGAGTGGGACTTAAAATGAACATGGACAAAACCAAAGTCATGGTAAACATCCCTGTAGCACCCACTCCTATCAAGATCGGCGACTCTATACTCGAAGTTGTGGGCGACTACGTTTACCTGGAACATACGGTACAGTTGGGTAGGTTTAACTTCGAGAAAGAGGTTAATCGTCGAATCCAACTCGGCTGGGCAGCGTTCGGGAAGCTGCGCAGTGTCTCCGCGTCCAATATACCACAGTGTCTCAAGACGAAAGTCTATAACCAGTGCGTGTTGCCAGTGATGACATATGGCTCCGAAACGTGGTCGCTTACAATAGGCCTCATCAAAAGGCTTAAAGTCACTCAAAGGGCAATGGAAAGGGCTATGCTCGGAGTTTCCTTGCGTGATCACATCAGAAATGGTGATATCCGCAGGAGAACCAAGGTTACCGACATAGCCCAAAGAATCACCAAACTTAAGTGGTAGTGGGCCGGCCACATTGCTCGGGGACGAAAGGTTCTGGAATGGTGACCACGTAGCGGAAGACGCAGCGTTGGAAGGCCTCCCACAAGGTGGGCCGATGACCTGGTGAGGGTAGCGGGAATCCGATGTATGCGAGACGTACAGAACCGGTCATTATGGTGACACTTGGGGGAGGCCTACGTCTAGCAGTGGGCGTCTTTCAGGTGAAAGTAACTGTTTTTGTACAATTAAAAACAAATATGACTATGCAATTTTTTTACGATTTTATTGTTTTTTTTTATTGATATTTGAATAATTAAAGAACAAAGCAGCCCTCTGGTCATGCAAAGCATCGACAATTAGTCAAGAAATATTTTTGAAAAGGAAACGCGCACTTGGACTCCACGATCCAAGCGTTTCAAGCCCGAACGGCCAAAAACTTTAATAACTGGTTACATATTCCCTTACCTGGAACATGAGATGCTGCAAGAGTGTCGGCACAGGTTGTTTTCCACGCTAAAGTCCTACCCACTTTCTATGGCAACAAAATCATGCCACCAAACCGCTAGGTTCCAATACCACTGATACGCTGGCTGAGACAATAGCTCGACGACTAATATGGCTACCAGCGCTAATTTATAATTTAACCGTCAAATTATTAGATTTATTGCTAAACTGAAAATGTCTAGGCCAAGAGGATTGCCAACCAATAGCTGATTCCAAAAGGTTTTCTAAAAAAGCAATTTAGAGAGGTGCCTGTAACATATATAGAGAAAACTAGATTCTGGCTTTTTGTTTTTGAACTTTGACAAGGTGTTCCTGTTTACGGAATTGAAGGCATTCCTAATGTCAACAGTAAGATTGAGCATGATTGTCGGTACTGCAGCTTCTTGGCCCCCATTGTAAATGAAGCCCGGGAGAAAATTGGTCTGTGGAACTTAGCATAGCATAGCATAGTCGGCCTTATAATGTTCCCACTGTTGGGACTCAGGCCTCCTCTCTAGGAGAGGGAATGGGCCGTAATCCACCACGCGGGCCCAGTGCGGGTTGGTGAATGTCACATGTCTTCGAATTTTTGGTTCTGGGACATGCCGGTTTCCTCACAATGTTTTCCTTCACCGTTTTGAGAGCAGTGGTGATGAAATAAATTACACAAAGTAATGCGCCTGGCTGGGTTTGAACTCGCGACCTACAACTCGTAAGTCGGGGCCGTTACCACTCGGCCACCACTGCTCTGTGGAACTTACGGTAATGAAATTAATGCTGTATTATTTTTGCCAAAAGCAAGTTTGCCCTACAGTAACGATGTGCCCGTACGCTTTATTAAATGTTTAAGATACAAAAAAAAACATTTTGATACAGCCAAAGTTCTCAAATTAAATACAAATTCAAATATTTTTATTTGTTAAACATAGGTGGGTTCCGTAAAGATTTTCTAATTATTAAGTAACGCTATGTCTAGCCGTCATCGGCGTACTCATATGCTATGCATGCATGCTAATTACAATAAATTATCAAACATTATGAAGTCAATAAATATACTTAAATAAAAAAAAACAGAAGTTTTACACGCAAAAAAATCAAATTATTACACACAAAACAAACAAAAAAATCTTCAATAAAGTACCTATAAAAATAATAAATTCTAGTGTCAAATTGTAAACAAAAACCAAAAAAAAAAATGGTAATCAAAGTGTGTCAGTGAGGTATTCGTTCAGCGTGTTAATAATATGCTTTGTCATGTAATAAGTCCAGGAATGTCTTTTTAAAATCATGTATATTTTTCATTTCTGTAATTTGACTTGGGACTCAGGTCGTTCTCTTTGTTCTGAGCATAGCGTCTAACCAAGTAAAAACTAATATCATTTTTGTTACAGGTACAATACGCTCCAAAAGTCCGCATGTTCGTGAAATCTGGAATCTTGAAAGGAAATATCCAAGAAGGAGACACAGTCGTTATTGGTAAGTTTATATAACATTTTCCACAAAAATTACAAATCCTTTTTTTATTATTGGTAAGCAGAATCAGAATCGTTTATTTCAAATAGACCAATTACAGGCACTTTTGAATTGTCAAAATATCGGTGAAGCTAAATTGCACGTTCCAAAGCGTAGATCTCTATGGAGAAGAACGTGCAAGAAACTCCATGGACACTCTTTTAAATCATACGAGTTACATAAATCTTAGTTACATATTTATAGGCTCGCGTTTGAACACTATCTCACCTGATGGTAAACGATGATGTGGCCGGCGATGGAGCACGCTTGCCTAGGAGTAACCTATTCACTCTTAACTTAAAGACTTAGGGTCTTTAAGTTAAGAGTTCGATCCCCAATTGATTTCGAATTATCCATTTACTTTTTTAATCAACCTATTGAAGTTCATTGCTATTCGTAGGTATACCCTAAGGGTCGATTCTGTGCCCCTATTAATTTTATTGAATACTTAGGCATAAAGCCTGCGTAGGTAGATACAAAATTTTGAGATACTTTAATCAAGACTACTTAATTAATTAATTATTTAGATCCATTTATTAACATCCTTTTGAATTCGATTCTTTGAACGACTTATACTACGTATTATCTAAGAAAATAGATTTTCGAAATTCTTACAGAACCTTTAATACATTTGGTGAGATTTTATTACTGTATTATGGAAATATTGAAAAAACTGGCCAACATCACGTTTGTTGTATGGGAGCCCCGCTTTAATATTTATTTTATTCTGTTTTTAGTATTTGTTGTTAAATCGGCTACAAATACATCATCTGTGAAAATTTCAACTGTCTAGCTGTCACGGTTCATGAGATACAGCCTGTTGACAGACTGACGGACAGCGGAGTGCTAGCAATAGGTTCCCGTTTTTACCCTTTGTGTACGGAACCCTAAAAATCAATATTTTTAGTGTAGCCGTGAAGATTTTTGTCGATTCCTTTTCATAGAAAATGGCAATTAGAACAATTAGAACCATGCACTACCTTCTGGCGCATTAGAAGTGTCCATATAGGCCTATGTGAATTTTTTTTTTAAATTATTTTTGTTTTTAAAGATTGTAAGCATGAATAGACACATTTCCTCATATTTGTTTTATTTCCCAGGTTGCCAAGCCAGTGCAAATCCCAACAACCTAACATACAAATGGTATGTCAATAATGAACACATAGGCGGTGACATCAGCAATGAATTGGTGAGAATGAACACAATATATTTTTTAACCTTATTATTTTACAAACAAACCTTATTATATAAACAAAGATGAGCTACTAACTGATTTTGAATATCGGACCGTACCTTGTTTATCAAAAAGAGCAAGAAAGAAAAAATAAATAAAAAGTATTTTGTTTAAGAGATTGTATAAAATAAACATCACATAATTAGCCTGTTGCCAGAACAACTAAAGTTCAACCTAGGTTGGCCAAAGTTTAATTAGGGTGCCTTGTTAAATTACTAAATTATACAAAAAGGTTTGTAAGGGATATGTTGTGAACATTCCAGTTACCAAAGTGTACTGTAATGTTTTTAGAATTTAATTTATCTAGGTCATCGCTTTGTTACAACTGGGTCGAGCTCGAATTCCTTCGAAGACCACCCATTCGAGAATTCGCGCGAGTCATTTAACCAATATCGATTTTAAATGGTGTTTTTAATCAGGCAAATGGAGTGTTCATAGGTGAGGTTAGCAGCCTTCTGCTGTTGTCAATACGTCTATTGCAGCTACATGTCAATCGGTTTTGTTGATACTGCCATTGAATAAACAATTAGGTTAATTTATATTGTGAACACCGTTCTTCATAGTAGTCAGCTTCACTATATTCGTTTGTATGCGTGTTGTATTGACTGTGTATATTTATATATAATTTACTTCATAAAAAGTTAGTTTCGACGAGATTCCTGTAAATAATTTATTGTATTTTTGATCTGAAGTAAACTTTAAAAGCATGCCACAGAAGAATGTTGAATTTATCTTGTTACTACACCAATTCGACTCAAGACACAACTTCACCTAAAAATTCTACGAAAATGGAAATGTTGAAACGCGTACACGAAAACCGTAAGCGGGGCGTAACATATTCCATTTTTCGGAAGCTCCATTAAAAATCCAAAACATAGTAACGGCCTTGTATCTTATATCATCTCAAGTGTCGTTTCGCCATTAATTCCGCATACTATATTAAATTTTACCAAGCTTATTTGCATCTCCTGTAAGAGGCGTCGGAAATATAAGAGAGAATTTTCAAATTTCTTCTTGGCACAACATATACCTGCAATATACATTTTACATTAGCTGTTTCAGATTAAGGAGCATGTTCGAGAATTTTTGGCTCATTAAATGTTTTGTTTTCTCTTTTAAGTATTTTTGTTCTTTTTACTAAAATGTTTAATGGTGTATGGTAAATTGGCTTTGTCTTCTTAAAATCTTGCTAGGAGTCTTGTTCTACCAAGTAAACTGGATTATTTTTGGTTTAACTTATCTTATAAATACGCTTGTTAGTACAATTTGTAGGACTAGATAACAAAAGTTTCCTGTTTCTCAATATAGTAGCGTGTAATAGGAAGTGTTCATTGTTTTGTAACATAATATCATTTTTATCATTCACGTAATTTGATAGTACTAATTAGCAAATAGGATACTACATAAGTTTTGCCTTATAGCCTAGGTAGTCACTGTTTATTAAAATAGATAATAAAGTAACAGCAGTGATATCTATAACTGTACCACGAAACTAATCAGCTGATCTAATTTAACGAAAACGTTTAATTATTATAATTGAGCATAATTTATTGCCTACATCATCTCCTTTTCCAATATATTATTCAACCCTCTAATTAAAATTTTCACCCTCTATTTTCCACCTTTGTTACAGATACTATCAAATATATCCCGGAGATTCAACGAAGCGACTATCAAGTGCGAGGTTCACAACCAAGTTGGCAAAAGTGCTGACACCAAAACTCTGGAAGTGGCCTGTAAGTGCCGACTCAAGAATTATAATACCTCGTCAGTTCTGCGGTTCGATAGGCACGGTTTTGAGTAAGGCTTGGTGTGAAAAGGGCGACTTATCTAGTGTCTCTTCATCTTCGTGATTTATTGCTGTGTTCTTTTTAAGCAGTTGCTATTTTTATGAGAGACTAGAAAATATTAAAAGTCTAGTGACTATTTTATTAGGTAATGTTTTTGCTTTAAGGCTGAACTAGTCGCGGGCTTGAACTCGCTGACGGGTGTTTTCAAAAAGTGCTATGTATCATCTGACATTGTGTCCAACAGTGATAATATCAAGTACGAGCAGTTAGACGCTAGTCTGTATGCACAACGTATTATTCGCACGCACACAGACACCGTTCCGAACTGAAACGACATTAGACGGTAGTTTAACTGAGAGTAGTGCTTTGGAAAATCGAGTTTTACCAAAAAACCACTGCATAAATCTATTACAAATAAATTGTATAGAACTCTTCGGTAATAAAGCTTTGTCAGTACCGACTTCGTTTTGGAGATTTTATAAAATTTTTGTTACTTTTTAGGGTTTCGTAGTCTCAAGGGAATTAAAATTCATAGGTTACTTCCCGTTGAACAAGAATCTTGAAATTTAGCTTCGAGGAAGGTCACATAGCAAAAGTATATGAAAAAATCTGAAAACTGTAAATTTGTCGATAAGTCACAAAAAAAATTGCGTTTCGGAAAAATCTTCGTAACTCAATTCGGGAATTGAACTGTTTTCATAGGTAATTTTGTACGGAACTCTCAGTGTGCGAGTCCGACTTGCACTTGCCCGGTATTTTTACACCTTAAGTTGCGTTAAAATCATCAAAAAACAGAAACTTTGTTGGCTCTTAACTTTTTAATGGCATTTTTTTTGTTTTTCTGTTTTTACACAACATATCATGTTTTATTTAAGATTTACTATGTAAAATTGTGGAAAAAGTATCGACTAGTGTAACCTTAACAATCACACTTCACACAATGCTAAATTTAGGCTAAAAGGCGTCGTCGCTCGTGTTTATTTTAGCAACTTATTGTAGGCTATCTGTTAAAAATTTATAGCTAAGAAAGTTACTTTGTATGATTATTTTAGATAAATTTTGATAAGTATCTCTGTATGCTTAATTATTTTTGTATTTATTTTTAACCAGGAAATTGTTGCATTCAAAATTACGCCCGTTTCGACAAGGCAGCTAGCCAATTCTATTTTTGAATATTTACGAGCTCCAGTTCATCCTACAAAATATACACGTCCAAAATTATTATTGTGAATTGGAGACTAGGTCCTGGCGCATGCGAAATATTATTCATGAGTTTTCACTCCGTAGATATCATACATGAAGTCTTTCCAAGCATTCGAAAGCCGTATTCACAGAAAAGCCGACAGCATTTACTGTTTCATCCGTTGATGCGCTATCAATAGTTCATGGAATGGGTTTTACGAGTCATATCGGTAGACCATTTTCCGCTAAACACAGTCAAATTATATGACCTGAATTAAATACATAATTTATATTTGTTAGTTGATACCACATCTAGCTGAAACTGAGACCGAAATAAAATTTTCACACTCATATATAAAAGTGAAATACCACTCACTGATTAATCACGCAATCTCAGAAACTGTAACACCTACAAACTTAAAATTTGGCAGGTAGGTTCCTTATAGGGTGTAGACATCCGCTAAGAACGGATTTTACGAAACTCCGCCCCTAAGTGGTTAAAACAGGGGTTGGAAGTTTGCATGGAGAAACCTACTTTTTACTTGAAGCTAGTAGAGAATACGCATGCAATTTTTTTGTTTTCTAAATTAAATAATTTTTAGCTTTAATAAACAAATGAGACAGAATTTTGAGAATATCTTAATCTAAACGAATTTGTAAAGCTTCAAAGCTGCCAATAAGAAAAAACATCCGACGTGGTCTTTGTCGTCAACTTTCATCATACCTAGCCGCTACAGAAAACGGTGTTTTTAAGTAGGAGACCGATATATTTATTAAAAATTGTTATATATCTTGTTCTTTTGCCAATTTTTATAGTGTTTTCACTATCAATATTCTATTTTTGTACATTTATTGATAAACTGGTTAGATAACAAATATTTTTTCATGCATATTATATATTATTATCGTTATGTCGTCGTATTGTTGTTTATTTATTATTATCGTGTCCTTTTAATACAAACTAACTTATCTGCCATATTTCACTACTGTTCATCATAGTCTCTCTATTTTTTTATTTTATTTCTCTATTATTCTCAGAACTTAGCCCTATTCTACTTCTGTAATATTTCCCACAGCCCATCCATTGTTTTCTTTATCGCGTTATAAGGAGAATTTTATTCCATAGCTTGACGAAAACAACTTCATGCGTAAAATTTTCGCAATCTTTAACGTGTAAATTGAAAACGTTAGCCTGTGCGAATCCAGCCTTAACTTGGCTCAGCAATTTCAGTTGAACTTTTCTATGTTGAGTATCAATTGCCTATTTATCGACAAATTTCATGAATAAATTTAATTCATATTTTTACTAGTTAACCTATTTAACATGTATAAAATGGTCTTAATTCATAGAAACTAATTTATTAAACGATTCGACGTTTTATTTCTGCAATAAAATTATAATGAGTACTGACAATTCTAGTAAAAAAGATTATTTAGCCATAATACTCATTACTCTATTCTGGGTATAGTCTTTGTTATGATGTTGCAGTGTTGCTTTTACCGTTGGCTTACTGCGGTCTCAGGAATATTCTGGAAATACATTGATAAAACGATTTTCAGAATTTGCGTCAATATTATGATGTTAAATATTTTCTGTTTGTTTATTTCAATTAAGCTGGTAAATAATACATGGAACTGCTTCTCACAAAATTTGTATCAAAGACAGTTTGAGACCGGTGACAGATCAATCGTTTACATTCGACCTAATAGGATAAACATGTAAAAGAGAGAATATTTATAGAGGCTATTTGTAAACGTAAACGGAACCGTATATATTACGTATGAAAAAAGAGTAGATATAGATTCAAAATAAATGGTTAGCAAAAAGACAAAGAACGAACAGTGAATAGAAAGAGTTTGGTCAACAATTGATCTGCTATCTATGGCAGATCCTATCATCGGGCAGAACCAATACCAATATTTAAAAAAAACGGCCCAATACTTTGTTGGCCCTTTTGTTTTCGTCCAAAAAACTGAATGACAATGATATTTGGCAAACAGGAAGCTGGCTCAAAAGGCTGTGCATACTTTTTCCCTTTTATACCTAAGGGATATATGGAATGAAATATGATTCCTCTTTGTTATCCAATCACGTATTAACCATTTGATTGTTTTGATCTAAACTCGGGTTTGATGTTTTGTTGATTTTGTGAATTGCATTTTTAGAAACGTGTGTTTGGTATTTTGCTATACTTAGTTTGTATTTGAAACTTGTTGATATGACTTGATGAAATAATAATAACAATAATAACATTCTACAACTTTCACACAACACCATTTAGTCCCAAACTAAGCAGAGCTTGTGCTATGGGTAGGTACTAGACAACTGATAAACATACTTATACATTTCCAAATAATATACTCGTACATAATTATTATAGACTGATAAATTACACCCAGATACAGAACAGAGATGGTCGTGCTCATCGCTAGTCATCGTGAAATGATTGCATATACTGATTATACCTGTAAAATTATTATGTTAGCATATTTGGGATCATAGACTAGCCTAGAGTAAGTGTCGTTATATCAGCAACTAGTTTATGCCGGCTTCACCCGACGGCTTTACCCGCCAACCAATGATAAAGTAGTATTCAATAATATATAAAATAGTAAAAATCACTCAATTATAAAGTAGCATTCAGCTGGTAAAATATTTCTTTTTAATCTGTCAAGTAGTTTTTTGTTTCATTACAAAAAACAATAGAAATTTTTGCTTTTTGTAATATTACTAGTTGACCCGGCAAACGTTGTTCTGCTTCATAAATTAACAAAGAAAAACCGGGCAAGTCCGAGTCGGACTCGCGCACTGAGGTTTCCGTACAAACTTACCTATGAAAACAATTCAATTCCCGTATTGTGTGAGTTACGAAGATTTTTCCGAATCGCAAAAAAGGTTTTTTTTGATGACGTAACTACAAATTTACAGTTTTTGGATTTTTTTCTATACATTTGTGTTATGAGACCTTGCTACATGCCAAATTTCAGGATTCTGGGTCAACAGGAAGTACCCTATGAATTTTGATTCCTTTGAGAGTGTCGTAATATACATTTTTTGCGTTTCTTTTTAATCTGTCAAGTAGTTTTTTGTTTCATTACAAAAAACAATAGAAATTTTTGCTTTTTGTAATATTACTAGTTGACCCGGCAAACGTTGTTCTGCTTCATAAATTATCAAAGAAAAACCGGGCAAGTCCGAGTCGGACTCGCGCACTGAGGTTTCCGTACAAACTTACCTATGAAAACAATTCAATTCCCGTATTGAGTTACGAAGATTTTTCCGAATCGCAAAAAAGGTTTTTTTTGATGACGTAACTACAAATTTACAGTTTTTGGTTTTTTTTCTATACATGTGTTATGAGACCTTGCTACATGCCAAATTTCAGGATTCTGGGTCAACAGGAAGTACCCTATGAATTTTGATTCCTTTGAGAGTGTCGTAATATACATTTTTTGCGACATTAACGGCCGTATCTTCTTTTTCGTTAACTCAGAAGTCTGATTTTTTCACGATGCATCGTGATGCAGGTCCTCACTGGACATGGTAAGTTCGGGAGGTTCCTGCACCGGATTCCTGCGGAAGAAACGCCCGGGTGTCACCATTGTGTGGTCGGCCCGGTGGACACGGTTGAGCATATGGTAGAGGTGTGCCCCGATTGGGCAGAGCACCACCGTGTCCTCGTGGGGGTGATCGGCGGCAAAGATCTCTTGCGCCGGGCCTTGGTACAGGCCATGGTCTGAATCGAGGAGGAATGGCAGGCGGTCGCCTCCTTCTGCGAAGAAGTGATGCTAGCAAATATGGCAGCCGCACGCGCAAGGGTTCGGCTCTCACGCCCCAACCGCCGGGATCCCGCTCCGATTTCCAGCCACCGTAGGCGCGTGGGTTTGCGGATGGGGAGCAATGAGTAGCTCGCCGTCCGACCGTCCGGTAACCGTCCGGACCGAGCCCAAGTCATCGACGGCGCGTAGTGTTCCACGCGCGCCTCAAGGAGATGTCAGCAAATTGTAGGGGCCAAGCAGGGTCGAAGCCTACTTAGGCCATGGGTTAAGTGAAAATGAACCCCCGGGGCCCTGGAACTCAAGTTAAACAAGGAACAAACGAGTGAGTTTTAGTCCGTAATAGTCTGACACGCCCTCACGCTCTGCCCAAGAGTGGAAGAAGTCATTGGATGATTTCCCACCTAAAAAAAAAAGTATCACGTGGTCAATTCTTTTTAGACGTTTATTTAGTAGAATATGACATTGCCTAAAAGCTCCTGCTCTCCTCGTAACAATATCAAAAGTGAAGGAATTTCAATAAGAAATTCTAAGACGGAAGCCTTCTTGATAGTGCTTATCATCCGAGATATTTAAACTATTCGCCGCGTGACTTTGAAAACAATGTCGAACAACACAATGAAAAGTACATAATTAAGCTCTACGAAATTAAAATTACCAGAATTTTCGAAGCAAAATTACAGTCCGAACGATTACCTACTAAAATCTAGTACGAAACAAAAAGCCTTACCGTCCGTCAATTCAAAGTGGGTCGACTAAAACGGCATTATTCAAAGTTTCAAGAGTCCTTAACACAATACCGAATTATAGTCATTTGCTCACAATTACGTGGTTTCAGGGCAGTTCTTGACGTCGAATGAAGTGCCCTCTATTGTGAAATGATTGGACTATTATTTAATTTGCATTCTATAGGGATTTATTGTTCCGTTTCCAAGTACTGACTTACTGTTACAAAGGGACGAAATAAGGAAAGTTGTTGTCATTTTGAAATTGAGCTGTATGAGTTGAACAAGTTTCTATTTTAATGACTTTGTTATAATCATTCTTGATTAAAAGCTACTAGCTTCTGCCAGCCCCTCCATGATGGTAGCAAATTACCCATTTCAAATCAAATATAATTAAAAACATTTACTTTTTAAATGTCGAAAAGTCAGTTAGACAAAAAAATTAAACTAAATTGCACGTTCTAAAGCATGGATCTCTATGGAGAAGAACGCGCTGCAACTCTATGGATACTTTCAAACATATATATTCTATTCTAGGACATTGTCTACTCATGTACCAATTCATGTAACAATAATTTCATCGAAATCCGTTCAGCTCTTCGAGCGTAAAAAAGTTACAAACATACACATCCATTCGCGAATTTTCGCCTTTATAATATTAGTATGACAATATTCTGATAGCGGGGTTGAATTAGAAAAGGTATATCAGAAAAGGCATAATGCAACATAATCAGTTATAAACTGTTCCCAGTATTGGGACTCAGACCTTCTCCGTAGGAGAGGGAATGGACTGTAATCTACCATGTTTACCCAATGCGCATTGGTGAGCCGATTTGAGAGCAGTGGTGATGAAATAAATTGCAGAGTAATGCGCTTGGCTGTGTTTGAGCCAATAACCTACAACTCCTAAGTCGGGGCCACCACTGTTCCTGCCAAATGTGTTTTCAATTATTCACTATAAGGAATCTAGGAAGTTTAAGAAAGAAAAATAAAGTATTAAGAGCGTCCTTTTCGAGCAACATTTTCATACAACCGCTCTTACGTGATTATGATGTTATTACATATCTTTTTCTAGATACTTTGGATATACAGCTATCTTGTTGATATTATCTAGGCTTCTATAGAAATCAAAACATAAATTTGTGTAAAACTAATCTAGTAAAGACCTCTGAAAATCTGCTATTTTACGTGAACTTTAGCCCTCCATAATGTATTCATATATTAAAAATATAAAAAAGTACATCAATAGAAGCCTTGCCCATTTAATCGAGATGCTGAATGATGACATTTTTTCTGAAAAACTTTTAAGGGTTTAAAAAAAAACACGTATTCCTGGAAAAAGTTTCGTGAAATATTCGAGTAAATCACGAAATTAACGAATGCCAACAGAGTATCTAGGCGTTAGCTCTCTTTTTTTTGCATTGCCTCTCTCATCAAACATCACGTTGGATTGCGTTAGATGAAGCAACAAGCTTTTATTTTAAACCATGCTCGATGTTGACGATAGGCGAGTGAAAAAGGACCCTCTTAAAAAGAAAATATTAAATTGAGATGACAACTCAAATACAAAAGGGTAAACTAGTCATAAGTGCTCCAGTCGGTAACGTGGCCCCACTTGCAAAACTAAGACACGCACTTATAATTACATAAACTACTAACCAGATCAACTCAAATAAGCACCAACTTTTAAATGCGTGTCTTAGTTTTGCAAGTGGGTCACCCGACTGGGGCATGTACCTTTGCCTGGTTTACCATATATTTCAAATAAACCATTTACATATACTTTTAAATTGTTAAGAAGTCGGTCTGTCAGAATATCACTACATAGTATAAAACAAAGTTGCTTCCCGCTGTCTGTCCTTATGTATGCTTAGATCTTTAAAACTGCGCAACGGATTTTAATGCGATTTCTTCTTTAATAGATAGAGTGATTCAAGAGGAAGGTTTATATGTATGATATATGCAAAATATAGTAGAGAAACACTGGTAATTTTAGAAGTTTCTAATGTGGTGTCGTAAATAAACACATTATTTGCGCTTACAGTTAGTAAGCCTTAAAAAATTCCAAAAAAGTTCGCGATGGTATATGTCTATCTTTTAGGGATAACCCATAATAACTATTTTTTATCCTTTACTTTTTACGAGAAATAATGGCTCATTTATGAAGCGATTTTAAGCAATACAACATTAATTCTTATCCAATTAAGTACCTTAAATACATTGTGCATTAAATATAGATCAATATGGCTTTTTACAGCAAGTAATTTAAATGAATATTTTCGAAAATATTACAGATTTAAAATGCGGGGACATAGCGGTTGCGGTGGTATCAGCATTGCACCCGTGCGAAGCCGGGGCGGGTCGCTAGTATTACATATTTCAAAGAGTAAATCTGTAGGTATAGAGAAGTACGAAGAAGGAACTCCATGGATATTCATTTGAATGATGCCATGTTTTAAAAAATCAGATTACACTTATGATTCGCTACTGATAAGTGAGAACAATGTCAATAAACAAAAACATTTCTCATCTATGACCAGTCTCAACAAACGTCACCCGTTCACGAACATGACGCTGAAAATTATTAAAGATATGTAGAAACAATCATAGTCTATTGTTTTTATTATTTTTTTCTCACGACGCGGTTTTAAACAATGATTTAAGTACTTGAGTGTATGCGCTTGTTGCCAAATAAAGAAGTAGTAAATTTTGATACATGTGGAGAAAGTTATTAGGGTGTTACGGAGCCAAGTTCTACAATGATAAATTTCCACGTGTATCAATTGCATGCCTAAGAGCGATAGGGATAAGAACGGATTTTCGTACATATATTTTATAGCAAAATTTCCGACTAAAAGTTTCACATTTAAAGGTCGAAAATACGCAACCAATTATATTTTCAAGAAAATCGAGTTAAACGTACGCTGTTTAGTTTGACCCCTGGTATCGTTTTAATTAGCTGCTAGGTGTATTATTTTATATTAAAGAGAGTATTTATTTTTCATCCAAATTGTTGGAAATGTTTCAAAGGCCCAGCGGGAACATAGTGTTTTGTTATTTTTAGCGAACATACAAATTTGGACACGAGTAAGTTTTTGTTAATTAGAAGTCGTTACGGGTATATTTCACCGGGATACCATGGCGGCGCGACCAGTCACCGCTACCAACAAAATATATACACCTCTATAGAGAGTTACTTACTGGTGTCCGTTTGGTTGTGCAACCAATTTGGCGGCGCAACCAACTTGGACGCGTGCACTTAAGGTCCATTTTGATACTGTCTCAGTGTGGTGTAGCGGCTATAGTGTCTAGTTTGGTAGTTTACGGACACGATGGCGGCACAACTGATCGCGCCACCATGGTGTCCCGGTGAAATAGCCCTTCGAGCGCCGATTGTACATACGTCCGTACAGCTTGAGTGACCTTGAAAAACGCTTAATTGTCGTTATGCACACACGGGTGTACGAAGTTTATTCAGCCGAAAATTTTGGTCTCTATATCTTCGTTTTTTCCTAGAAAAATCCAGAAAAAGTATTTTTTTTTCTTTTTTTTTTTCATGATTTTACGTAAAAACGCGCAATTAGGTACGTAATAATATATCCCCATACGCGCGAAGCCTTTCTAAATTATTATATTACTAGTAGCTCCTGTGCTGATAGTAGAATATTATTCTCAAGGGACTCTACTTCTGGGATATAAATAAAGTCTTATTTGCTATTCCACGATATGATCTACCTGTACCAAGTTTCATCATAATCCGTTCAGCCGTTCGAGCGTAAAGAAATAACAAACATACACACACATTCACAAACTTTCGCCTTTTATAATATTAGTGTGATAGAATGTTATTTATAATTATGATTTAACTAATGAAAATGTTTTCATTAGTTAAATCATAATTATAAATAAAGTTGCTGTTGTAAAGCTGCTGTTGTAAAGGGAGATATGATATGGATTTTAAATTGTAGCTAATATTTTTTGGGCTTCCAGTAATTTTATATATTTTTATGGATACCTTCGAAATAATTCTTTACTTCAGGTTCGACTTGTCTGATCATTTAACAAAAGACGGGTATACCACATACCAAAAAGTAGTCTTCAAAATTAGCACTCCACGCATTTCATGCTCGAAGAAGCTTAAATTTTATCCTTGGTCCAGATATTTTGTATGAATACAAATATACATTATTGGCCCAATAAAATAAATTCTAATTGTTCAGCATTTGTTTAATTTTTAGTGTGTAAATTTATTTTTTGTTACAGATGGACCATCTATCAAAGTAAAACCTCAAAACGTTGAAGGTGAGACAGGTTCCTTGGCTACACTGTCTTGCATCGTTGATGGTCATCCACCTCCCAAGATACAGTGGTTAAGATATGAACATGAAAGATTTATTGTAAGTATATCAGGTATTAATTATGAATAATTGGGTAATGTCACTTGGAAATACTGTTTCTTTTATATATAAAAAAACCGGGCAAATTCAAGCCGGACTCGCGCACTGAGGGTTCCGTACAAACTTACCTATGAAAACAGTTCAATTCCCGAATTGACTTACGAAGATTTTTCAGAATCGCAAATGAAGTTTTTTTGTGACAAATTTACAGTTATCAATTTTTTTCCATTACTTGTGCTATGAGCCCTTGCTTTATGCCAAAAGCCAATGTCGGAAAATGGCGTCTTTTTTTTTTCGAGCGGCCATCAACCAAACTTTGTTTTTTAAATACAAAATAGTATTATAAACCAAACTTACTATGGCAGGTATATAGATATCTCTAAACTCAGTCCGAACTGAGTTACGGGAGCTTGAAGTTGGCTAGTATTTATTAGCTTTATACGTAGGCAATTTTTGTTTTATAAACACAAGCTAAGTGAGTAGTTGCAAAAAAATAGTTTCTTTGTAATTGTGTTTTAACCTATTATTATTAACCTGTTAGGCCTCGGTTTCGAAGTCAGCAGGCGATGCGGACGACGGTGGCGGCCTAAGGGCATCCTCGCCAACTTCACAATCCTGTGTGAAACGAGTTTGGTACTATTTCTTTTTTGAAGAAAAATAAGTAATAGTAAAATGCAATGCAATGTTGCAATTTCTCGCATACCTTGCGCTTAAAAGACAAAATATCCTATAAATCTAATAAATAAAATCAGCCAACTTCTATCTCTTGTAACTCAGTTCGGACTTAGTTTAGAGGTATACATGCCATAATAAGTTTGGTTTATTACATTATTCTGTAATTAAAAAACAAGGTTTAATCGATAACCGCCCGAAAAATAAAAAAGACGCCACTTCCCATACTAAATCCGGCGGCATTGTCCTTTCAGGATTCTAGATCAACGGGAAGTACCCTATGAATTTTGATTTCCTTGAGAGTGTCAAAATATACGTTTTTTGCGACATAAACGGCTATATCTTTTTTTTCGTTAACTCAGAAGTTTGATTTTTTCACAGCTTCAAGGGACCGCAGACCTAAGTATATGGTTTTAATTTCAACTCGATACCTTTACGCGTTCCTGAGATTAAGGTCTTGACGGACAGACAGACAGACAGACAACAAAGTGATCCTATAAGGAATCCGATTTTCCTTTCGAGGTACGGAACCCTAAAAAAACACTCATTTAAAACCAAACACATCTATTCATACCTTAGAAAAGAGCTGGCAATCTTCAAACGGCAGAATACATTTTTACGAACATAGACTTTCAAAGATAATATCGTCTTTCACTAAAAAAAGAACTGAATCAAAATCGGTCTATCATTTTAAGAGATAACACAGGCAGACGCACCTTTCCTTCTTGGTCAAGGGGTGATTTAAATTTTTGTGCACAATGAAAATTCTACCCGCGGTTTGACTAGCGTGAAAAGTTTTTGTCATGCCAAGAGAACTTATACCAGAATAATAAATGATATTTATTTTACAATTTAATGTAAATGAGGCCGGTGTTTCCTAGTTGAATGGCCTGAGAAGAAACACCGAAACAAATTCTGGGGTCAAAGTCTCTTTTAAAGTCCATACAGTTAACATGTAATGGTCAAATCATATGAGAACCATGCAGATTGGAGTCTGAGCTCCAATCTACATGGTTCCAATGCAAAAGCCGTAGTCACACGTTACATAGGTACCAAATATACCAGGTATAAGAGGGAAAGGTACCAGGTATATATTGGTAGGTACTTTAATAACGTGTGACTACGGCTTTTCTTTTTGTTCTGTCCTTGTTTCTCTAGTAACCTTGTTTATTTCAGCATCTTGAAAATCTTGTTTCATACTTTTTCAGCGTCGTTTTTTTTGTCTTAGTCGGGTTTTAGTTTTTCTACTTTTACATAATACTTTCAGTGCACTTTTGATTTCATAAGGTCGTAAACGTGAACGATACTTACTTAACTATTTTTGTCTTAACAGAGAGTTGGCAAATCTGCAAACCTGACCCTCACAGTGACTCCTCATTCAGCCGGACAGTACTGGTGTAAGGCAAGCACTGAGAACAGACAAGATGTGCAAGCTCCTGCCATGGTGTATATCAAAGGTAAAAAACAAACTAAATACCATTACTAATACCTAATATTTCATCAGCATCATATTAGCCGAAAGAAGTCCACTGTTGGACATAGGCCTCCCCCAAGCGTCGCTACAACGACCGATCCTGTGCGTCGCGCATCCACTGCATTCTCGCGACTCTCACCAGGTCGTTGGACCACCTTGTGGGAGACCTTTTAATGCTGCGTTTTCGTTACGCGGTAGCCACTCTAGAACCTTTCGGCCCCATCGACCATCCGTTCTACGAGCAATGTCCCCTGCCCACTGCCACTTAAGCTTGGCGATCCTTCGGGCTATGTCGGCAATCTCGGTTCTCTTGCGGATATCTTCATTCCTGATGCAAACCTAATATTTACAAGAGAGTTAAAAAAATGAAGTTCAATATTTACAAAAGGAAATTTAAAAAAAAATGGAGGTACACCACATTCTTAGTTCGTATTTCCGCTGCTCCATTTATTTCCTCTCCAAATCAGCGGCATGTTTCAACCAGTCCCTTGGGTACTGGTCATTGAAAAAGGTCGGTTGACCACTTGCCGTCAGGTGTACTGTTGGCATATTAGAATTTAAAATTGCTAACAACGGGCCTTATTCATAGCTTGGGCAACTTTTTAACGTCACTGGACTTTTTGAAGCAGATTTTTACAATTTTGCTAAACTTCTGATATTTTTTGAATAAGACACGATACATATAAATGTGTTTTATTATTACTAGCACTAGTGACTTCATTTGTCAGAAAGTTAATCGTATTTTAAGGTAGTTTTGAAAAATTGCCCTCAAAATATTTAGCCTTATAAAATAACTAGCTTCTGCTAGCGGTTTCGCCCGCGTAAAAAAACAACTTCCAACCCCCGTTTTAACCCCTTAGGGGTAGGGTTTCGTAAAATCCGTTCTTAGCGGATGTCTTTACCCTATAAGGAACCTATCTGCCAAATTTTAAGTTTGTAGGTGTTATAGTTTCTGAGATTTCGTGATTAACCAGTGAGGTGTATTTCGCTTTTAAGACTAAATAATATTTTGATTAGAATTTTTACCTACTTTCTATTTTATTAACCCAAGGTGTACGATTCTCCCATACCTTTAATACCTGTAAAATCGATTTATAGGGGTAGTTTTTTATATATTATAAGGAATTATGAAAACATTTTTTATTTACATTAGTTACCCATTACAACTAACTTTCAAGTATATTGGCCCAAGGAATAAAATTTAGCATACAAATGTTTGTTTGTTTTAATTATATAAACTAATACTTGCCTGCGTTAACGGTGAATCGCATTAGTTCAAAACACTACACACATTATTTTCGCACTAGTTTTAGTTTGAATTTCTCCCCTTTTAAAGTTAGATTTTCAAAACATCCTTTCTTAGTGCTCATTTACACTATAAATGGAAGCCTTGTGCTTAATGTCTCATTCTTAGGCTCAGTAGTTTCGAGTATGCGTTGATATGTCAGTTAGTCAGTTTCTCCTTTTATTTATAGACTAGCTTTTGCCAGAGGATTCGACTGCATATATGAAATATAGCCTATGTTACTCAGGAATAAAGTAGCTTTAATTGGTGAAAAAAAATTTTCAGAGATTACCTCCTGCAAAAAAAAAAAAACATGAAAACAATAAAATAAACTTTAGCTCTTTATAATATTAGTGTAGATGTAAGGTTACATCCTACGTACTTCAAATGTTACCGATTACCTAAAAATCGCATACAGAACTCCTAAAATATACAAAAGCCTTAAGACGTACATCTAAAACTCTGCCAAGCCAAGCCAGGTCATACGAACTGCGCCAAGTGCTGCGTCGTACCCGAGGTCATTTCAATTTGAACATCTTGCGAACTAGCCAAGTTAGCAGTTCGTAACTTTGTGGTTCCAACTTTATGCCCATATAGGCAACTCAGTTTTGCATGTTCTTGAACAAGTTCCCAAACTTTTGTTTCATGCAAATTGAATAGTGCGTTGAAAGGCCTCATTTAAATTGTTGTTGACTTTGCATCTATTATGTCTTTATGGAAATTAAATTTAGACATAGATTCTGAAAGTTTTCGGTCCTTATTTGAACTTAGAAAGTTAGAAGCCTTGAAGTTTATACAGGTAAGTTAAGGTTTAGGTAGACTTGCTAACCTAACACTGGACTGTGCCAAAGCAAATACAAGGTTATTTAGCAACTAATTTGTACTTAACTAATTTACTTGTTAAATGGTAAATGAAATTTATTTTACAAATGGGTGTTAAAAAACACTTTTTTAACTACCCTGAGAAGAAACTCCAAAACAAATTCAGGAGTCAGTCTCTTTTAAAGTCCATACAGAAAATATGTAATGTGGTCAAATCAAATGAGAACCATGCAGATTTGTGTCTGAGATAATATTTTGAGGAAAGAACAAAGAGTGGACCTATTCAGTCAGTGCAAGCAATTGTCAGTACTATGTTTATATGGTATGTTGGACCCCAGATTTATAAAAATGATCTTTGGTACATCCTATTTTTGTGGCATGGGGATTTTTTTCATAAAATTTAAAATAAATAAAAAGCACTTAATATAAGCCCGCTTTCGTCATATCCCTGTGAAAATATTTCGACGAAATTCCCCTAAAGTGTTAAGGAAAAAGTTGACGGAAAATTTTATGGGTTCCTTTATTCTTCATGTTTTTATAGGACCGCCGAAGATAATGTCTAATCAAACACAATATGGCGTGGAAGGAGACAGTGTGAGGATAGAGTGTGTTTCGTTTTCCGTCCCAAAGCCTGACTACATTGTGTGGACCTTTGGAGGCAGCGAGATTAATTCTTTTCATAACCAGGTAAGATTTAAATCTTATTTTTCCACCATAATTTTATTTAAGTGGATACATTTGGTTTAAGCTGTTGATCCCCGCATTAACGCCGGCGTTCACGCGCCATTGTCTTACTATTGTGTCTCTAATTACGCACTCAAAAGGTTAATTAAAATGTTGTGTTAGCTGTTAGCTGATGAATAAATAAATAAAAATCATACACACAAAAATTAAGAAAAAATCTAAATATGATAATAGTCCTAAAGAAAAAAAATTATTGATCATAGTTACGCGGATTCAGATACAATAGTTGTATAAATCATCAATCTATCAATTGTTTACCCAGTTCATGTAGAGCTGGATACATTTCTACAAGTATCTATGTTACTGTAAAAGCTACCCAAGATTGCCTGTAAGACCTAAGATTACCTGACCGATTACCAAACTTTAGATATGAAAACCTGAACTGTTTTACCTTTTCGAACACTCACTTGGTAGATTCTAGGTAAGTCTAGGCTTCTACAGGATTGTTCAAAAAAGTTACCGTCGTCTAGAAACGACAAGAGCAACAACTAAAGGAACACAGGTGGATTTTAGTCAGTAAAAGTCTGATACTCCCTCACTTCCTTTCTCTCCACCCAGAGCAAGAGAGGTTCGGGAGAGATTTCCCACCAAATAAAGAAAAGGTCAGCCTAGGCTTCAAATATAAAGTAGGTGTGTTAGATTTCTAAATTGTTGGTTTATTTATTAATACTGTTAGCGAAATTATATTAATAACAATTTGGTAAGCGATTAATTCAACCATTCACTCTGACTTTTACCTGTAAATCTTAGGATTTACTGTAGTTTGGAATTTTACCATAGCATATAAAATATCATACTTAAAGAATTTAATTTTACTCAATCTTCATACCAAGTCTATATTGTAGCTTTCTACAAACAATAAAACACTGTTATAAACTTGTACAGTTTCACAAAATAACAAAATAACTGGCAAATTTGCCTCCATCGCTTATTTAAAACAGGGGGGACTTCCGAAGAAAAGTGAGGCCAAGATTTATCAAATGGGAAACATAAAAGCAGAAAAAAAAATGTATGCACAGTACAAACTCGAGATAAAACAATTCTTTTGTTTTACCGCTAAAATGTATTCACCAAACAGAAATTTAAAAATTCTGTTTTACTTAGAGATACAGAATGAATATGTTTCTACTTTTATCTGTGCGCAACTTTTATATAAAACTTTTAAGTTTGCAAAGTTCTGTTGTCCTCCATATAGTTTTTATCGTTACATTCAAAGTGTTCTTTCAGGAATATGCGTTTTTAGAAGAAAGTCTAACAGATAGGATGACGAAATCGACTTTGATCATACGAAGGAGTGAATTGAAACATTTTGGTAACTACAATTGCACTGTCGTCAATGTGTATGGAATGGACAGCATTGAGATCAACTTGGTACCTGCAAGTGAGTATAAGATTGTCATTCCATACATACACTCTTAAATATTCCCACGTAATACTAACCATACTAACACTACATAGAATTTATAACATAAATATTGATAATAATCGCGACAACTGTTTCTTAGAGCATTAGGTAAATATAAAAATGTTAATAAAACCTAAGGGTGGAGTCCTGGTGGCCTGAAATACACGCCGCAAGCCTAGTTTAGGCTCCAGTCTCACACAATAAGCTTATTGTATTTACCTTTACCCTAGAAAATGTAATTATGATGTATTGTGGCGAGAAAATAAATAAATCTTGTTATCATTATTATTCCTTTTTTTCTTATTATTGATAGGCTTGCACCACTATCTCACCTGATGGTAAGCGATGATGTGATTGACGATGAAACATGCTTGCCTAGAAGTCACCTATTCACTGAATTAATAATAATAATAATATTTTTTTAAATGTAAATGAATAAAGAGATTATAATAAAAAGTTTATTTTGCAATATGCCATACAACATTTTGTTAGTAACAATTTGAAACCACTAGATAATATAAGACCATTAGGTTGGCTTTCATAAAACGCATGTTTGTCGTAAATAAACTCTTTTTCTTTTCTTTACAACCCACTCCTTAGCTGAACATATAGATAATGAATGTGGGAAGATGACCACAATGTACCTTATTAAAGTGGGTTGTAAAAAACCAAAACAATGTTTAGTTCTCCGATTTTTCATAGTGTAAGTGGCGTTAATGTTGACTGCAGCAAAATATTTACGTGAATTATTTCCTTAGGAGATTATTAAAAAACACGACTCAGTTTAGCTTTAAAAGACATTTTATATTTCCTAAGGAGAAATTTTTCATAACTTTTCTTTTTAAGCTCTGACGTCAAACAATTTCTTGCAGAGACCTACCCGATCGTGTTCATAATTGCCGGAGGGTCTTCAGCCGTGATATTTGTCTTGATAATCATGTTGATCATAATGTTATGTCATAAGAAGACGAAAAAGACAGATGTAAAGAAACCAGATATAACAGACCTGGGAAAGACCTGTGTGGATCAGTTCAAGGATTGTGATAGAAGTTCCAATATTAGTGATCTAAAGTTGGAGCTTAGGCAGGTTGAAGGCAGTTGTGATATGGTAAGTAATCTCGTTTACTTTTACAATATCGAAGTCATTCGTGAACTTATAACAGGTGCTGCAACTCCCTCTCTACTAGAAAATATTATTTAATTTCTGTTACCATACAACGCCACTTTTGTCGCTATTCATGCTATAATAAGTAGTAATGACGTTAAGTATCAAGCTGTATAAGTAGACCTCTCGTTTTAAAGTATTTCTGTACAATGAACGGTACTTTATGATTGGAATTGTTTAACTATAGACTTGATAAACTGACGTGCGGACAATCTATCCAAAACCCTATCCTTTTTCTCCCTCCTTATGTTCTAATTCATCTTCTATTGTTTCTAAAACAGGACAACTCTAACGCTGGCTCTGAAACAGACCTCCACCCAACTCTTCATCTAACATCAAACCTAGGTTTACCTTTGGCTGGTCCAGTTCCTCTCCCAGACTCAGGATATGATAATGAGCTGATGAAACAGTACCAGAGGTACAGTGGAGATTTCAACCAACCTATCAGCAACCTGAATTTTAAGGTACGTTTTATTTACTGTTGGAATGTACGGAGTCAGTGTGTGTGGAATTAGAAATTAAATATTTAGGTACGGAGTGTTAGGACGTGGATGTCGGGCTATTCTTTAGTTTGATTAAGGTTGTGTTGTTGTATGAAAATGTGATGAATCTACTTTAGTATACAGTCATGTATATTATTTTATTTAGTAAGTATCTATGTACTTCTATCTATCTTCTTCTTCTTCGTCGGAAACTAAAGTATTGTTTTTTTTTTAATTTTCAGTATTTTTGATTGTTTTAAAAGGTCTTCTAAGCAATATAGGTGTTATCAAATAAGTTTCCAATAAGTCATAAGTAATTTATTCATTCGTTTAACATAGTTAAAATAATAATGGTGTATCATGGTAATAATGAGAGCGCTATGATATGCAAAGGGCGTACAAATGTTTGTAAGAAATTAAAAATGAAGCCAGCCAAGTCTAATAAAATCTCAAAACAATTTTTTATTGCACAGTATAGTACTCATTAGGACCATTCGAAAGAGCTCAAACACGATGGGGTTATCTTTTTTCATTCACTAGTTCCTTTGTTCATTATGCGACTTCATAATCAGACCAGCGCTGTAGTACTGTATTAATACATTGTCATTCAAGTTACATAGGTTTTCAAATTGCAGCTTAATAAGCCAGGGCTTCAAAGTCTCTTTCCAAGATTTCCACTAAATAAACATAAATACAAAATTGCAAGTTAAATAAAGGCTTGTATTACGTCCAAAAAAATGCACCTTTCACCATATCACTTTATTTTTAATATTGAAAGTGTTAAAAAGCTGTTAAATTAAAATTTAAATTTATTTTAATATTGAAAATTATCAAACTATAATATAATATAAGTTAACGGATACATTTACAAACTAGAATAAAACCACTTATTATAAAACAATACGCCACTTTTTGTAACACGACTCTAGTTTATAAATTTTTAATTTCTACTCACGAACAAACGGCTCTCGGAAATTCATTCGACCAGACCTACTTCGCAACTTAAACCATATAAAATATTTCTTGGCATGATATAATTTTATACGTGGCTAGAATTTCAGTCCGTAAAGCAAAACAAAGCTGAATTATGAGAAAATAATAATACGAAGGCCTTCTTACATACTAAGAAGAGATGATGCCTCGTTTAGAAATATGAGAGTCTAATTTTTCACTGTTTATTATTATATAATATCGACTTTGGATTTTATAACAAACTTGCTCTCTTCAACTTTATGCGAATAAAAAGGTTCAAAGGGACCTTGTTTTAGATTACTCAAATCTAATAAGAACTTTCGTTTTTGTAATTTAGGAAATAAATTACAAAAACGAAAAATTATGAATGATGATGAGAAATGTTTTGAAAGAAAATGTGTTTTTTTTTTTCGTAGACTGAAGAAACATACTTGCCTTTTAACAGATATATAATGCCTAAAGTAAGTCTTCATTAAAAAGAAAATACTTTTGAAATAGATGATGAATAGCCAATTTCCATAGAATACAAATTTGACCTAAATTTAATAAAGAAGGTTTTAGGTTACGTAATTACTATTATCGTGAAAGTAACATAAGTGTATACTAACTACTCTTATGATACCTTTTATAGGACAAAAATAGTTGTAAGATTTTGACAATATTATTCCAACCAATCTCTTTCCATCTGAGCAATATTGAATCTATTTATAGGTAGACCATATTTTCTAAGCTTCTGTTGAATTCTATTGTGCCAAATTCGTCTGTTCTGTGCGAATGTTATCCAGTGGCTTTTTAAATAAAAACGGCGGGTGATAGGTGTAATAATTTGAAAATTCAATAATTTTGTAAATGAATTTTATACGTTCTTACATTCTTTCAATTTAAAATGTGACGATTACGTTATTTTTCGACAAATATAACACATTTATTTTAAATAGGGTTTGTGGTGTTCACTACAGTAACTAGTAAGGGATCCGGGTATATAAATTAAACAACCAAATTATCAGTCAGCAGCCATAACTGAAGCATGACGTTTAATTGTCCCCTGGGAAGGATCGGGACTGCTCATGACGACGCTTCTTGTATTGCTGCTCACTTTTCCGTTTCATAAAATGATTTTATGATAATTTAAAATATTCGTTAGGTTTTGAAGTGCAATCACAGTATTTAGGATTTTTAATGTGTATACAGATATTGGCATGAATCTTGAGCGCTCGGCGAAAATGTGGGGATCGCTTTGCGCATCGTACACATCGGCGAGCCAATCACTGTACAAGGATTGCACTACCCGCCCCTGCGTCTCACTTCATACCACTAAAGAGACCCGACATTTCACTTCTGTGCAAGTGGAAGTCAGCGCTCAAGATCCATGCTGATATCTGTATCACAGGCTTCTATGCTTTTAAGATCGTGTTTTTTCTTTCTAAATTTAAAAACAAACAGGTTATTCAAATCAGAATTTTATTCTCCAGCACCACGGCCAAAGCAATGGCTATGTTCCCTACGTGGACTATTCCCGGGATTATGCCCCGCCAGTACCATCTGACTCCCTGTCAGGATCTCTATCTAGAAGCACGGATGGGTCCACTTACCCTAGTCACTGTGGATCTTTGCATCGGCAGCAGAGCTGTGGAAGACTTGGTGGGATAGTTGGTCCTGATGGTAAGTGCCATAAACTTTTCACTCTCTTTATATATATAATGCTTCGGTACGTATGTTTATCATCTAACTCTTAAACGGTTTGACCGATTTGGATGAATCTTTGTGTGCACATTTGAGTTAGTCCCTGGATGGTTTGAAAATACAATTGAACCCGGTTCTGACGAAAAGCCTGTTTTTGGGCAGGACAATGTCTGCCAGGACCGCTAGTATACCTTACTTTATACCAAATTTCAGGATTCTGGGTCAACGGGAAGTACTTTATGAATTTTGATTCCTTGAGAGTATAGAAATATACGTTTTTTACGATATCAACGGCCGTATCTTTTTTTTCGTTAACTTAGAAGTTTGATTTTTTCACAGCTTCAAGGGACCGCAGACCTAGACCTAATTTAAACTCCACGTGATCCCGAGATAAAGAGTCTTGACATACAGACAAACAGACAGACAGACGGATAACAAAGTGATCCTTTATGGGTTCCGTTTTTTTCCTTTAGAGGTTTTTTTTAGGTTGGAATTCCACATAAAAAATAAATATAAATTGTGTTGCCCAGTAACTGGCTGGGTTGTAGAGGTCTGATATGCAGTCGCTCCATGTAAAACACAGGTATTTAGCTGCATCCGGTCAGACTGGAAGCCGACCCTTGTTGGGAAAAAGCTAGAGAGCTGATAAGCCGTCAACCCGTTTCTCGTTTCTTCTGATTTCATGCAGTCCTCTCAACAATATCAGCCTTATGTGACCTCTAACGTATATAAATGTCTACATCCAGAGCTAAGCTAGATTTCATATTACTGCTACCGGAATTCGCGCGTCGTCTGTAGACGTTTTTGTTTTCTAATCTGATTGGTTGGGTAGCTCAGAATCCTGTTCGGGAAATAAATGGACAGTTTTAAGAATAGACTCACCGTAGCTATTTCCAAGATAGTTTCGCTCTTGTTCTCGCATTAGGAATTGATTTAATTCTCTTAGCTGCTGCAATAATAATTGTGTTGATGTGTGTAGTAATCTTAATTATTCTGATAGTGGTCATTCAGTTTTGATGCAAAATAATTGCATAATCATTAAAGATTTTATTTTTAGTTAGTCTTGAATCACAATAACTGAAATAAGCTCCTGCAAATTTTTCAATGCCTAATATAGTTAGAAGGAATATTGAAAAATTGATATCCGATTCATGTATTCACAAATGATGATCAGTTGTTTTTATTTCCAACTCTTTGTTTTTTCTTCAAGAACCGCAATTGTATTTCTTATGATTTATTTAAGCAATTAAAACACCTGTATTATTTTCGGTAGACTGCTACTAAAGAAATAGTATAGAATAGAATAGAATGAACTTTATTGTACACCAAAATAGTAACAAAACAAAAAAATAAAAGAAAGAAAGACAAAGAAGAAGAAAAATATAGAAGAAGTGAAAAGACAATGTTCAAAATGGCCCTGTGCAATGAAGAGTTTGAGAATATACGATAATTAATCGCCTATTTTATTATATAAGTTGCAAATACTTCTGTATCACGGACTAGCTGTATTCCAAAATGTATTTTTAATAGAATTTAATGCGACTAATAACATTACATCGCCATCTTCACCTATGTCGTGTCAAAAGTGAAATAGGGATGTCCGATCAATTATAATCGATCGATTGAATTATTAATCGATCGATTGTGTTTTTTTTTCTAAAGTGTAGTTTTAAAAACCTAATAAAATACTTTATGAATGCAGTCATACTCCAATTTAAATAGGTAGTAAGAATAATATTATACAATAATCAAAACTTCTTTATTTCTATACAATCATTCAAACTAATTCATTATTTACGACAATTAATACAAAAATAACGCTCCTTTTGCGGTTCAATAAACTTCAAAATACTTATTTTTACTAAACACATCACAATTACCTAATGTTTTATTTAAAAAACAATATTGCAAACTAGATACAGATGTTATTATTATTACCAGTTTAAAAGAGTGTTGTTATATATAAAATAAACCATTGTCATACATACTTGTAATGTTTATATGACAAAGTAGATGTAACAGACTGTAATAATTTAAGACCACAGTAAATCATAATCGAAAAATCGATTAATGGTGTCGTATTACATCCCTAGTTTTGCCGGTGAACGTGTCATTGTTGATATAAATATTGTAGGACTAGGTTTTAAAAAATCACTTATTACCATCTAATTGGTAAAGCTGGTATCCTATGCACACCGTTCAGGCATAGGGACGCTGTTTCTACTCATCTCATTCCAAAACGAATGCTACGAATTCAGTTACCTACCTATGTTGATTAGTTTAATGTATATTAATTTTGCACTTTCATCCATTTTTTAGAAAAATAACTGCATAGGTACCTAATTATCTAGGTAGGTATTATGATATTACTTTTCAGTTTCTTAAAAATTACTCAGAGCTATGAAAAATCATGGTACCTACATTTAATATTCGTTGTTATGGTTAGATTATAACCTCAAAATCTGATACTTTTTTTGAAATATATCTTTTCTGTAGCTAGTCCGCTATAAAAACAAGATCTTTTATGAGTCTCCAAATGATAGAGAATACAATACATAATTATCCGATGCTCTTGGCTCCAGGGCCAACAATGTATGGACGCAGAGCAATGTCCTTTGGATCACTTAGCAAAAACAATCCTACGAATTTTAAGTAAACGATAAAGGTTATCGTAGACAGGTGCAATGTAGACATTGCGACAACGTGTAGAAATGGGACCTACTAATGAAACAACTTTAATAATGTCGCATCGCACTTGTATTTAAGAACCTTAAGACTTAGCGTACGACTTCTATAGCAAACTTTTCAAATCCCCAAAATGAAAGAATATTAACAAAATTATTATTCTACAGTAATTCCTATGTCTGGGCCTGGAGTGGTGCTTACAGGAGAAGACGTACGATATGCTGCTACCTACGGCAACCCTTACTTAAGAGGCAGTGCTCCCGTCGGTAAGTTTATTATGTTTGTAAACTTGTTATTACAACAAGTAACTTTGGAAGATCCAAAGTTTAAAGGTCAAAGAGTCTTTGATCTCTGGAAGGCAATTTAGGTTGGTCTTAAAACAGATTAAGTTAGTATGTTCGATCAAAACTAGTCGATCAATATGGCTACCTACTGAGTCCATGTATCTATTATAGACAGATGTTCTTATCATTAACATTATAGCTGAAGAAGAAAATTAGTCAAATCACCTTAAAGGGGATGCTCAAATGTAGCCCACGAGATTATTATTTTTTATTTTTTTGGCATTTTGCAGGTCAAAGTCAAGTTGTATGTTGGTTTATGGAATTATAATAATTAAGGTCATCTCTTCTGACTCTGTTAAATGAGTTTTTCGTGAAATTATAACCCTAATACTTTTTTTTTAATTGATATAAACCAGTGCTTGACTGCGATCCCACATGATGGTAAGCAGTGATGCAATCATTGATGGTGAGGCGCACTATTTTATTAAGAGCGTATTCACTAAAGACACCTAAATTATACTTTTAGTATAAGATAACATTAGGTCTCGCCCATATGCACCTTCTTTTTTTTGTAAGTGAGTAAATCATCCAGTGACATCCCTTGCTCTTGGGCGGAACGGGAGGATGTGTCAGACTTTTACTGACTAAAAACCCACTCTTGTTCCTTCTTTGCTTTGGTCGCAGGGCCGAGTTTTCCTTTCAAAAATAAATCCTTGGAGCCAGTAGGCTTCGACCCTGCTGGGCCCCAACGGTTTGCTGACACGCCCATATGCACCTGCGCCTAAATTTTGCTTGTAATTTTTGAGTTTCAAGTAATTATAAAAGTAACATTAAATCACGCCCGTATACATTTACATTTTGCTCGTCATGTCAAAGTCCCAAGTATTATAAAACTCAAACCTAAAACCAGCATATGAAAACAGTATCGGAATTGTTCAGTAATAGGCTAGGAATAAATAAAGATTTCACTTCGGAATTCGAGCGAACAAGCTTGATTTTTACATGAACTTTTGTTTTGACCTTGTAAGATTATGTCACAAATATCTAACATCGATTTGCACGATATAATATTTGATTTTTAAGACATGTCTTACAAGGTCCGTGCAAAAATCTAGCTTATTCGCTCGAATTCCAAGGTTGAGCCCTATTTTCACCTTAATTGCCTGGCCTATAACAAGCCTAACCAGGCAATCCACTTATCTTTGTATTTTATTGAGTATAATGTTTATTACATTGTCCAACAGCATATGTGCCACAGATGAACACTAATCCAGTTGGGAAGCCAGCACCACCACCATATTACTCTGTTAGAAATGCCAATCATCCTCCAGGTAATCTCTATGGTAATTATGATTTAATATATTCTCTATGTTAAATAAGATATGTATATCACACCTTTCCGTAAGAGTTTACATTAACATGAATTTCATTGTCCAAGAACCCTAAAATAAATAGCTCATTCTGAAATACTAATCAAAATGTATACCGTGACTAGCTTTTGCCCGCGGCTTCGCTCGCGTTAAGTATTATTATTAATTAGGTATATTTTTTGCGGCACAAACTTTCATCCCCTATTTTATCCCCTTGGGGGTAGAATTTATCAAAATCCTTTCTTAGCGGATGCCTACGTCATAACATCTACCTGCATGCCAAATTTCAGCCCGAACCCTCCAATGGTTTGGGCTGTGCGTTGATAGATCACTATGTCAGTCAGTCACCTTTGAGTTTTATATATTTAGATAACATTAATATTTACGTCAACGTGTGTTTCTACACGATATAATATATTAGTTCCATTTACTCTTTTCTAATTTACAATACAAGTAGGTTTGTCAATGTTTTCAGTTGTAACCTTTTTAAGATCTTCTTTTGCTACTTCCGTTAGATTTAATTTGATAGTAATAAAATATTATATGCCTATTATCCTTTTATCAGTGCCATCAGTAACGTCTCCATCATCGTCATCATCTTCGAGGCCCGTGACCAGTCCATTGGCGTCTTCCTCGTCAACTAACAGTGGTGCACAGCCTCAAGTAAGTTTGATATAATTATTTTACTTAATTTATCGAAAGGCTTTATCTAGGTCAATAAAAGTATGTGCAGCAGGGTTAATAGTCCTGCCATCTTCATTAAAAAGGGAGACCAGACTAGTGTTGTGATTGTTGGGCAGTTGTTCAAAGTAGTTGAGGGACTGTTATATACCTAGTTATATTACCAAGTCTAGTAGGTTAAATGGGTATTAAAAAAACACTTTTACACGCCCTTTTTTTCGTCAGTTTAAACCAGATTAGGCCGGTGTTTCCTAGCTGACTACCCTGAAAAGAAACACCGAAATAAACTCAGGAGTCAAAGTCTCTTTTAAAGTTCATACAGTAAACATGTAATGGTCAAATCATACGAGAACCATGCAGATTATTGTCTGAGATGGTATTTTGAAGAAAGAACCACACAGATTTGAGTGGACCTGTCTAGTCAGTGCAAGCATTTGTCAGTATTCGTGTAGCTCAAACTTAGGACTACTAAGGAGTTCAGCGACTTGACGAATAATACCAAAGAAAGGACATTTGGGTAGGCCGCATCAAATACTCAAAACTGCCAGTCCTGCTAGACATCATGTTAAAATTACAGAAAAGGAAAAGTAATCCACATAGTCCCAACATTCACAATAATAAAATAAAATTTACACAAAGTAACACTTTGCAAAGTAGCTTATTACAAGTCGTAAGATGTAACAAAATAAAAAAAGAAAACAAGAAAAAATATCAATATCAAATGGTTAAATAAAATAAAGAACCTTCAAGTTCTAAGTCAAATTGTAAAATAAAATTTAAGTAAAAAAAATCATCAAAGTCAAAATGTAAAATGAAAATAATCAATGTCAAATTAGAGAAAAAAGTATTATTTTTTTCTCTAATTTGACATTGATTATTTTCATATATTTTATTATATTACATTTTATTATATATTGATTATTTTCATAAAAAGGAAAATTAAAGAAAAAAAAAGTATACATATTATATATTACCACAATTATAGTCAGTACTGGAGTGGGTCAATCCCAAACCGTTTTGTCCTCAAGATACTCTTTTACAATGTAAAAAGCCTTCTGGCAAAGTTTTCGCTTTACAAATGATTTGAATTTTATTCAGGCTAAGTTCTTGAATGTGACCTGGAAGTTTATTGTAAAAGTGTATACATTGGCATCTAAATGAGCCCCCTATTTTTTGAGCCCGGTTGCAGGAACCACACATTTTGTGTTTGTTCCTAGTATTGACGTTATAAATATCACTGTATTTAAAAAATATGTTTTGTTTTTATGAACATACAAAATATTTTCATAATTAATATACTGAGAAGTTACAGTCACTATATTAATGTTTTAAATTTATCTCTGAGGAAGTATCTTGGACTTAATTTATAAATTGCACGAATAGCCCTTTTCTGCAAAACAAAAATTGTCTGAATATCGGAGGCATTTTCCCACAATAGAATGCCGTATGACTTGACACTATGAAAAAAGCTAAAGTAATTCAACCCGTAGGGTATATAAGATCCTTGAAGTAAAGTAAACGGGCTGTTTCTGAGTCAGTTTTTCGAATTTGTCTGACAGCGTATGCTGCAGAGCTAAGTTTTTTTTGATAATGTATCTATATGTGGGCCCCATTGAAGCTTAGAATCTAAAGTTATGCCCAAAAACACTGTAGTATCTTCAGATAGGCTTGCGTTCGCTATCAACTGATGGTAAGCGATAATGTGGTCAACAACGGAGCACGCTTGTCGAATCTATTCAATTTTGACAAGACCATTAGGTTGTAGCTGTCAAGAAAAATAGATTCCGGCCGGAATTCCACTCCTTAGCTGTACGCACAATAAATGTGTTCCCAAAACGTTTTGTACGTATGGGTGAAATGTCCATCATGTACTAGTGGCGCAACATTGTACGTCTAGATTTTCTATTATGAAGCAACGTGCTTAGTGGAAATAAATTGAATTTCGATGCACAGTTGCCGAAAAATAAACTGCCGAGCTCAAGACTTTGGAGTTTTGACTCGACGAATGCATCATATTATAAATACCTAGTAGAATAGATACTACAGGTCTACATGTGAAAACATTGTAACCTAAGATTGAGATAAATTAATAGGTGTCATTACACTACTGTTTCACTATAACGTAACTTTGTGCTAAATCAACTTTGCGAAAAATTCAGATGTGAAATATGATTAAATAAACATTTATTTGTCATTTTCTTCGCATTCATTACATAATATCGAAGTTCAACGTTTTTATTCTTTTCTTTTTGAGGAGATCTTCAAATAAGTTCTCCTGCTCTGGGCGGAGCGAGAGGGTGTATCAGACTTTTACTGACAGTTTTCTTTTGCGTTTCAGGGCCGCGGTGACTCTTTCAAGCAATACCGTAGTTCTAAAGACTTTATCCTTATTCTTAGTTAAACGTGAAGACAATAATAATTATATTTTGTATCATACACAAATAATGCAAATGAAACTCACGCATTTGCTAGCCAAAAACCCATTGAATTTAAAACAACTAATAAAACAACCGACCTTTGGGTACCTACATAAATTACGAATAATGCTATTCTCGCTATGTTTAAAGAAAAATCTAATGCTGAAATAACTGCGGAATAAGTAATTCACTCTCCCGCAAGCTAAAGCAATATTTCTGCCCAATTTCAATGACGTAATGGTTATGTGTCTAATTTAGGTGTGCAGCCAGCTTCACATATTGGTCCTTTGGGTATAATAGGAAAAGTTACTAAACACTAAACGATAGCTGGTCCTTTAACTGAATAATTTATATCCTCCCTAGTTCACTAACGACCTTTGAGGCTTAGTGTAAAGTTGAACTCAGTTGAGGAAATGGAGTCTAGAAAATTATTTTATAGACAGGAAAAATTACATTCTTGATTGAAAAGACATGAAATAATAATATCAGATTTTTTTTATTTGTTTTATTATTGATAGGCTCGCGTTTGACCACTATCTCACCTGCCTTGCTATTCTGTAAATGGTAAATCATTTCGAAAATCATTTTACAAATCATCTCGAATGTCACACTCAGCGAATTGTATTTCAGAAGACCAAATCCTATAGACAAATTTGTAGATAAATGTCAAAATACTCAACCGTTTTAGTTCCTCTCACTTTGATCATCACTCGGTGGCGCCAGTGTCGAATTCACTCCATTTCAGAATACGAAACTTTAATTTCACCATGATTTCACTGCGGATTCAGAAGTGATTTCGCAAATAAACTTTTCAGAATAGCACTGCTGATGGTAAGCGATGATGTGGCTAACGATGGATCACGTTTGCCCACAAGTAACCTATTCACTCTTGACTTAAAGACCCCTAAGGTTGTAGCTATCAGGAAATACAAACTCCGATTTCAAAAACACAGATTCCAAATTAATTACAATTTAACTTAACATCAACTGAGTTTAGATAGACAATAAATGTAGAAGAAGAGTATTAGGTGTAGTAGCGCAGTTTGAAAGAGGCTAGTATTAACTTGACTTCGATGATCGATCTACCAGCTTGGAAGAGGCCTATCTCTTCAAAGCTCATCATCATCATTGATCATCGAAGTCTATAGACTTTGATAGGTTGACCTCTATAAGTATAATTAGCTTCATAATGTTACTACTGCTGTGATTCAGACTGCTCAGATCTCCAACCCAGGAAAAGGGAAATGTGCCGAATTTCTGCAAGCGGGCCCAATGCGGATTGGTGGATGTCACAGAAACAAAACTTGGAAGGCATATGTATTCCAACTTTTGATTCTAAGACATGCCGGTTCCCTCAAGATGTTTTCTTTCACCGTTATAAGAGCAATGATGATGAAATAAATAACACAAAGTAAAATGATCGGCTTGGTTTTAAACCGTGACTCGACTCGTAAGTTGGGGCCGTTGCTCTTGGCTGACCTAAAGTAGACATAAAACTTGTAAATTAGTCTTTTTATGCCTGCTAGATGTTATGATTAGTGTTATCGTTTCCGGTAAACCTAGCTCCAGTTCACCTATGCTCTTTTCTCTTCGTCTTTAAATTTTATTATTACTTTTACAATACTAAGCAATACATTGTTTTTATACAGGTGCCTAAATCTTCTTCGCAGTCATCAGGAGCTTTGTATATTCTTCCGCCGTCCAGTCAAGGAAACTTGCAGTCCAATCAGATAACTACCAAAGGTTTGTTTCAAATTAGTACCTGATTGATGGTTACGAGTAGGATTCTGGTACCATGGTATTACATAAGTCCCTACTTATGTAAGCGCAAGGTAAGCAAAGAAAAACTATGCAAGTGAGACGTATGTACGGACGGACAGTTACTGCGTGCTCTGGTCCGAACGAAAGGATCTCCTTTGGGCTTATAAGATGAACTTCATTCGTCGTAATTCCGAGTTTCACTGACAGACCCGGGAGACTCCATGACCTTGTAGCGCAGGGCTCAAATAATTAGGGGCAATTACCATTAGTATAAAATATACAGGAATTCTGAGCCCTATAACAATTGAATGAAGATGCATTCACGTTAGACAGATTGACATCATTGACAGATCTCTTTCTCCACACTTAAAAAAAAAATACTACTACTTAAATTTTTCATAATTTTGCTATGATTATACCAACTTTTTGAGTGAGAAAGACACCATAAAACTGTATAATTTCGCCAAAATTATATCAAATCACATTTTATTTCCAGTAACCAGAATCATCCGATATTATTTTTATTCTCCAATCAATACTGCCTGCTGCATTTTATTAATACTACCCTCAATTTCAGGTAATGGCACCCAGCTGACAGCCGGGACCCACGTTTAATGAAATGATGTGTAGTTAGGTGAAATACATGAAATGTTTTAAAGTATAATCGGATTAAATCTATACGTAAGCTTAAAAATGTGTGTAAGGTGTCGAAGACACCGTGTAAATTGTTTATTGAAGTTAAAGCACTGACGTTATCTAAAGAAATGAAAGTGGGAAATCGTTTGTATTAGTTAAAACGCTTTGCTTTGACACGTTCTATCACTGACTCTTCTTTTTGAAAAGTGGCTTTTTCAACGTAGTAGTAAGCGATCGGCAAGTTATTTGTTTATATCAGATTTCTATGTACTCAGTCCATCATTGCTGTACTATAAAACAGTGTATATTTTAATTGGTAATAGTCACAAAAAATATATAATAGAATTGATTAGTTTTTCAATTATTGGACTCATTACTGAATAGATATTTTTATTCTGTGTATAATTTTAAACATTTTTAGAAAAACTGAAAAGTAATGAGAACACGTAGTAATTAAAAGGAAAACTGCTTTAGTTAACGTTGGTGCAAAAATAATAAAAAGTTTAATGAAAAAAAAGATGTCTCCTTAGTATACTTCTCACGACTTTAATTACGTCAAAAGTTTGACAAACGAGCCTAAAATTAAAAAGCTTTAAGTGTTCATGTCAAAGAAAACCTACCTAAGTTGTGTTACGTTTAAGAGAAAATTAAGTTGTAATTCCTTTAATTAGTTTTGAATTAGCTGTCTTATTTTAAACAATAGAATATGTAGATATAATCAAAATATTGATTATTTAATTTAATTATTTTTTTTTTGAAAAATGTGTGTACCTAAGTACTTATCTCATTATTTTAAGTAGTACCTATAAAATAAAAAAATTGTTTAAATAATTATTGTCAATTAAGTCGTCAATGTTAATTTTAATAGTATTTTAACCTCAAATTGTCGATTTTATTGAAAAATCCTAATATGGGACTAAAAATAAATATTTTAAACTGTAATGTCTATTGCTAAATAATTTTGTTAAATTTAGTACTTACGTAGTTTATGTAAATAACTTCAGAAAAACCTTCTGACTGAGACTGAAAATTAATTTTAGATTAGTATTTGGGTTAGTTACTCTGTAAATACTACTTGTAATTTTTTTTTTCTTTTGCGTAAAAACGTACATAATCATAATTATTTTGTTAATCTTTTGCATTCAATATTTTTTTGTTATTTTTTAAGACTTTCTTCAGTCACTGTAACTTACTGCGTATTTTAAATAAATGTTTTATTTTTACACTTTTTTAATTTAATTTTAATAAAATAATTATATAGTCCAAAGGTTTGTAGTAGACTAATTTACTGAAACAGTTTTAAATGAACTGTAATATGAATATTATTTAGACCTATTTATACTGATAAATAATCTAAATAAATCAAACGTTTTTGGAGTCGGTTACGCAATGAAAAATATGATTAATAAAAGTTTTGAATAATATTATTCTTTTTATTTACTTCCATATTTTTATTGGCCTTTGGCTTTTTTAGGGAGAGGGAGGCCAAAGAAAAGATGGATGGATTGTGTGAACAGTGATATGAAAGAAAAGGAAGTTAGTGATAGCATGACGGTTGACAGGATAGAATGGAAGAAAAAAACGTGTTGCGCCGACCCCAAATAAGATGGGACAAGGGCAAGAAGATGTTGATGATGATTTTTATTGGCCTTTCGTTTGCATGGAGGCAAAATATTTAATACTCTATAAAGAAAGAAACACATTTATTGCGAACAAATAGACGCACAGTAAATTACAAAAGATCAATATGACCAACTAAAACAAACAAAAACTTTTTAGAAAAAAAAAATAACCGACTTCACTAAAAAAAACACTAAAAGGATCAAAATAACTTTAATTTCGGATGTCGGTGTTTCTCGGTATTGTTTGTTTCTTATTTAACACCGACTTCCGAAATTAAAGTTATTTTGATCCTTTTAGTGTTTTTTTTAGTGAAGTCGGTTATTTTTTTTTTCTAAAAAGTTTTTATTTCACACTTTTTAGTTGCGATACACTTATAAACAGAGTGCCTATTTCTAATGACAATTCCAATTAACCCAAATACTGCTAGGTTACATTGTTTTATTATAAAGTTGCTGTGCCTACCTTCCTCCTTCCGGCTCCATCATCAGATCAGTTCGATATTACCTTATAGCCAAAGAGCATCTCACGACAATTCTAATAAGCCCAAACACGGCTAGGATACATTGATTAATTACGGAGTTCCTGTGCCTACCTTCCGGCTCCATCATCAGATCAGTTCGATAGTACCTTATAGCCAAAGTGCATCTCATGACAATTCTAATGAGTCCAAACACGGCTAGGTTACATTGATTAATTACGGAGTTCCAGTGCCTACCTTCCGGCTCCATCATCATCATCAGATCACTTCGATGATACCATTTTCAACGTAACTATTCAGAATCATTCATTTATTTGTATTGTCATAGTCGCTTAACTATATCTTCAATGTGATATCTATTTGAGTATGAAGTTCCGTTGACCATTTCTGGTCTTCTTCATCAGTTCCACTTCATCAAATGTTACTTTTTGACTGTAAATGCTTAAGTTATTGATGAAAATACTAAAATTACCATAGGGTTGCCTATAATTTTTGAGGAGTTCCCTCGATTCCTCATGGATTCCATCATCAGAACTGGATTTTGAAAAAAATGGGACCAATCTGGAAGCATATCCTATAAAGGGAAAAAAAAATTTTGCAAATCGGTCCATAAACGACGGAGTTCTGAGGTAACACACATAAAAAAAAAAAAAAAAATGATGATAAAAAAAAAAAAAAAAAAAAAATACAACCGAATTGATAACCTCCTCCTTTTTTTTGAAGTCGGTTAAAAAAAAACCAGTTTGACTATCGGGCCATGTGTGGACCGGGCATTAACTGCGACGTTTACACCATAGATATAGACAAAACAGAAGACAGTTGTCTAGGTTGTCTCACCGCCGTGTCCTCGTGGGGGTGATCAGCGGCAACGACCTCTCGCGCCGGGCCCTGGTACAGGTTATGATCCGGAGGGAAGAGGAATGGCAGGCGTTACCTTCCTTTTGCGAAGCAGTAATGCTAGCGAAGGAGGCGGCAGCACGCGTGAGGGAACAGACTTCCTCATGTCCTAGCCGCCGGGAGCCCGACCTCGATTTCCAGTAACCGTAGGCGTGGGCTCCGTAGGCTCCGTGGGCCTCGGGCCCTGGAACGAAGGCAAAGAACGAACATAGTAGTGGGTTTTAGTAAATAAAAGTCTGACACGCCCTCGCGCTTCGCCCCGAAGCGTGAGAAATCATTGGATGATATCCCACCTAAAAGAAAGTTTTCTAGATTGTCTATGGCACTTCCGTTCCTTAGAAGAACAAAATCTGTCTAGATTTTTGACTGGATTGTATATTTTGATGTCAATTTGGTATAATAGCAACTACGATGCAATTTGGTGTTATAATATCACGTTTTGCAATACGAGAATTCATTTACTCTATAGCTGTCTTATTTTAAACAATAGAATATGTAGATATAATCAAAATATTGATTATTTAATTTAATTTTTTTTTTTTTGAAAAATGTGTGTACCTAAGTACTTATCTCATTATTTTAAGTAGTACCTATAAAATAAAAAAATTGTTTAAATAATTATTGTCAATTAAGTCGTCAATGTTAATTTTAATAGTATTTTAACCTCAAATTGTCGATTTTATTGAAAAATCCTAATATGGGACTAAAAATAAATATTTTAAACTGTAATGTCTATTGCTAAATAATTTTGTTAAATTTAGTACTTACGTAGTTTATGTAAATAACTTCAGAAAAACCTTCTGACTGAGACTGAAAATTAATTTTAGATTAGTATTTGGGTTAGTTACTCTGTAAATACTACTTGTAATTTTTACACCATAGATATAGACAAAACAGAAGACAGTTGTCTAGGTTGTCTCACCGCCGTGTCCTCGTGGGGGTGATCAGCGGCAACGGCCTCTCGCGCCGGGCCCTGGTACAGGTTATGATCCGGAGGGAAGAGGAATGGCAGGCGTTACCTTCCTTTTGCGAAGCAGTAATGCTAGCGAAGGAGGCGGCAGCACGCGTGAGGGAACAGACTTCCTCATGTCCTAGCCGCCGGGAGCCCGACCTCGATTTCCAGTAACCGTAGGCGTGGGCTCCGTAGGCTCCGTGGGCCTCGGGCCCTGGAACGAAGGCAAAGAACGAACATAGTAGTGGGTTTTAGTAAATAAAAGTCTGACACGCCCTCGCGCTTCGCCCCGAAGCGTAAGAAATCATTGGATGATATCCCACCTAAAAGAAAGTTTTCTAGATTGTCTATGGCACTTCCGTTCCTTAGAAGAACAAAATCTGTCTAGATTTTTGACTGGATTGTATATTTTGATGTCAATTTGGTATAATAGCAACTACGATGCAATTTGGTGTTATAATATCACGTTTTGCAATACGAGAATTCATTTACTCTATCATATCAAATTACCAACTCATCTAGCTTGAATTCCCTGAGAGCCATTCCAATATACATAATAATAATATATATTTTATATTTCAATTACCATTTCTGAGAACCAGGAATCCAGACAGCAAGATACTGGGAATGGAACACCTCAATAACATTTCATATTCTTGGAATCAAACTGAACATGGGGTATTTAGTTTGATTAGTGAAGTTTATGTTCGGTAAGTGAAATTCAGTGACTCTCTTGATCATTAGCATATTGATTTGTTGGATAATATGAGGTAAAATTGGGGATGTAACTTGACATACAAAATTATCTCAAGTGACAAGTGGAGGCATTGAAACAATCTCGGTAAAATGAAGCTGAGATTTTTCTGTATTACCGACTATCTTATTAAAGCTTGACTTCGATGACGATACTTATATTCAATTGCTGCCACAAACCGCAAAAGTATTAGAATGTATTCCATTCACCATCATCATCATTATCATTTCACCCGAACGACGTCCACTATTGGACATAGGCTTTCCCTAATTGTCGCAACAACGAATGGGCACAAAATAGATAGGTACAGAAGTCTATCTCATGTATGTACTTCACTTTTCATACCTACGCTCGGCGATCGGGCTAGGGTCAGCGCGTGGCGCCGAACTGTCCGAATGCGACCGGGCGCGGCGATAAATGCCTACCTAATCTAAAATGTAAAAATATTACATGGCCACAAAATCATCTTCTCTTTCTCGGCGCGGGGCCTGTTCTGTGTTACGTTAAAACAAACCACCAAAATACAAGCAAATATCTACTTACCTCTCTGAAACAACTGGTAGCCTAAAAAACGTCAATTCACTGTTTAATGTTGAATTTAAACAACCGTCCACTGAACAGTTAGAATAAGGTTTTTTTGTTGGTCCATTTTTCCACAAAAAAAAATTAACAGACTCATGTCTAAAACGGATAGCACTCGAGTTTGTATTGAGCTGAATTGAGCCGAGATATCGTGTCCGTAAGCGGTGTCTCGAGCACGCTTTGTATGTAGATTGACTTCTGTACCTATCTATTTTATGGAACGGTCCTGTGCATTTCGCAACCATCGCATTTCCGCGATTCTCATCAGGTCATCGGTCCACTTTATGGGAGGCCTTCCAACGCTGCTTCTTCCGGTGCGCGGTCGCCATACTAGAACCTTTGGGCCCCACCGACCACCATCCTACAAGCAATGTGCCCTGCCCACTGCCACTTGAGTTTGGCGATTCTTCGGGCTATGTCGGCGATCTTGTTGTTGTAGTTACGTCCGCATTCTAATGGGAAAAAATTTACTGTATTCTGTATCAAAAACAATATTCTACAAACAGTGCGAAGACTTAACAAAGATTTAGTTTGCTGAAAAAGGGTCAATAACATAAAAGATGGCAAAGATGGATGTATGCGGCCATTCATTGGTAATGTTCTCAGAGGTCTGGTTCATAGTGTTACAACTGGCGAGCGTGTAGGAGCCTAAACGAAATAAAAAGAGTAGTGTCAAGATCCCAGCAATCGGTGTTCTATAGTCGAGTATGTTGAACATGAGTTTATGTGTGTACGAGTATGTGGGTTGGAAAAGTGAATGTGCTCTAACAGGCGTTGCACAGAGGGAGTTTTAGATTGGTCTTTTAAGAGATAATGGGTCTCCTTCTATGTGCTGATTGTGATTACCGAGGTGATATTAGTGAAATAAAGATTCTATACTCCCTGGACTTAGGCCTACTGTCTACCGAAGCGTACACAAAGCGTTTAATGAAAAATACGCGCCTATGAAGCTACGCGTCTGTTGACAGTACGCTTCAGGTATCCCAAAAGTCCGGACGCCTTGAAAGTGTCGGAAAAAAAAATGTAAAAGCACCTATTACTTGCAGTTCTTGAGAACAGGTGAAAAAGTATTTTTCTGTTTTGGGTATTGGCTAATCAACCTACGGAAACGCTAGTTAGTAAAAAAAAATATATGTAAAAGATGAAGCTATAGTTGGTACTGTAGGTCCCCAGTACCAAAAACCGACCAAAGGAGAAAGCTGCCAGTGATAAAAAAAATGAAGGTAATTCGCAAACGAGTTGTTGAAAGGGGACCCACGATTTAGTTCCATGATTATAATTGTTAATTTTGGTGTCAGTAGCAAGATCTTTACACATTTTTCTTAAAACAAAAAAGACTTAGAAGTGTGTTATTATTTATTACGAAAACTTAAAAATAAAAGAGAATATCATTCCAAAAAAATAACTTTACGATATCCAAATTAACTTCCTTAAAAGTTAATTTCAGTTTGTCAGTCACCAAACGGCCCACAAAAAATAACCCGACCACCATTTTTAAAATAAAACTCTTTATACCTGATAAAACATTATCAAAGAAAATCTCAAGTCCGTGGCACACCCTTATCTATAAAGGAGACCAGTTGAGAGTGGAAAACAATGGACCACAAGAAAGCGACCGCGGATGGGTACTTGTGCACTTTCTTGCCTCAAGTGCTCTCACGCCTTTTGTGTGGCAGAATAGAGCTTTGACGAATAATGTTTAGTGAAAAATCGGTTATGTAGGTAGACATTTTATATCGAATAAATATCTTCTGTGCTATACTCCATTCGCAGTAAGATTAGACATTTTAACAAACCTTTTTTACTTTCCGTTCAAGCGATTTTGACTTTTATTGCGTTGGTGGCATGATAAATGGCGGCTGCAGTAAATAGTTAGTATTGTAACCAATTTTTTGCTTTTAATGTCATCTTTATGCCTACGGAATAAAAATCAAAATCGAAAAAAAGGGAGGGCGTGTCAGACTTTTACTGACTAAAACCCACTCCTAGTTCCTTCGTTGCCTTTCATACCAGGGCCGGGTTTTCTTTTCAGAAGCGAACCCATAGCCCCAGTAGGCTTCGACCCTGCAGGGCCCCTACGGTTTGCTGACAACTCCTTGAGGCGCGCGTGCAACAAAACGCGCCGTCGTCGACTTGGGCTCGGTCCGGACTGTTACCAGACGGTCGGTTGGCCAGCTACCCATTGCTCGCCGTCCGCAAGCCTGCACCTACGTTGGCCGAAAATCGGGATCGGGATCCTGGCGGCTGGGGTGTGAAGGCCGTTGCCTCGCGCGTGCGGCTGCCTCCTTTGCTAGCATTACTGCTTCGCAGAAGGAGGGATCATTAAAACATCTCAGGAAATCAAAAAGTTTAATTTTGTGCTTGCTAGATTAACGTTTCACGCGGCGCTCCAGTGCGTGACGTCACACGACCCTCTGGCATTGTGTTTATGAAAAAACACTACCAATAAATTAAAAACAGGTAGTTGTAAGTAAAACAACTGTGTCTAGTTGTTTTACGTACAACTAGACATGTGCAAAACTGACGTGCGACTTAGGAACTTTTGTGCTTTTGAGTGATTTGTGGTGTGACGATCTCATACAGGTCAAATGGTGCTATACTCTCTAGGGAGAGACTGCAATCTTTGTGCGTAAACTGAAATATTTAATTTTTCCGAAACATTTTAAAAACATTTCTTCATGTCTCCTGTCACACTCTATATGTAAAGACTAGTTGCCTCCCGTGATTACACCCAGGTCTTTGGTTACTGCTCTGCTCCCGTAAGTCGTATCGAAATATGTTTTCATTTTGAACTAGTACTTCCTGAGATTAACGCGTTCAAACAAAAAAACTCTTCAGCTTTATTATGTTACTATAGATTATGTCATCATCATCATCATCATCATTTCAGCCGAAAGACGTCCACTGTTGGACATAGGCCTCCCCCAAATGTCGCCACAATGACCCTCACCAGGTCATCGGTCCACCTTGTGGGAGGCCTTCCAACGTTACGTCTTCCGGTACGTGGTCGCCATTCCAGAACCTATCGTCCCCATCAACCATCTGTTCTGCGAGCAATGTGCCCTGCCCACTGCCACTTAAGTTTGGCGATTCTTCGGGCTATGTCTGTAACCTTGGTTCACCTGCGGATATCTTCATTTCTGACGCGATCACGCAAGGAAACTCCAAGCATAGCCCTTTCCATTGCCCTTTGAGTGACTTTAAGACTTCTGATGAGGCCCATTGTAAGCGACCACGTTTCGGAGCCATATGTCATCACTGGCAACACGTACTGGTCATAGACTTTCGTCTTGAGACACTATGGTATATATAGATTATTTAGACGAGTATTTCTGTTAATTTTATAGAAAAAAAAAAACGTTATCTTGAACAACGTAATAGAGAGATAACTTACAAAAAAATTTAAACAACCAACTCATATTCTAAAAGACCTATGTCTGACCTAATTTAGATATACATATACGTATTGGCAACGGAGCATACGCGGGCTCAGCCCGAAGCAATCTACCCGATGTTGACGTTCAATCTAGAATCTAGACCTACGAGCTCCAGGCAATAGTTATGAAAATAGGATTAACGTCTCCATACGGTCTTTGTTTCGGGTAAGCCGGCCTATTTCCAGGGAGACGTCTCCTTGGGTTCAAACTATTGAGAATTTGGCAATTTGAAGACTTAGTTTTTGATAGGAGTTTCAGTTTTGGAGCAAAACAGTAACTTTACAGGGAATTCAAAGCAAAAAGGCAAGGATAAAATAAATTAGATAGCGCAACTTTGCTAGCGTCATAAGTGCCGGTCGATGTCTCTCAAAATATGATGAAGCAAATAAAAACAGGTTTTGTAATCATCATCTTTATTTTAGCCGAAAGACAACAGTGTACTGTTGGATATAGGCCTCCCCCAATTGTCGCTACGATGACCGGTCCTGCGGGTTCTTGCGATTCATTTTTTTTTTTAATTCTTGATAGGTTCGCGCTTGACCACTATCTCACCTGATGGAAAGCGACGATGCGGTCGACGATGGAGCGCGCTTACCTAGAAGTAACCTATTCACTCTTGACTTAAAGATTCTCGGGATGTAGCCATCAGGAAACACAGATTCTGGCAAGGCATTCCACTCCTTAGCTGTATTCTTATTCTTACCAAGTTAACAGTTGTGGTCGGTCTTCACCTTGTGGGAGGCCTTCCAACACTGTGTCTTTTGGTAGGCGAACGCCACTCTGGATCTTTTCAGCCTAATTGATCATCTGTTCTGCGAGCAATGTGCTTAGCCCTCTGTCACTTCAGTCTGGCCATTCTTCGGGCTATGTCAGTAACCTTGATTTTCTAAACTCGTAGGTATTGCAAGTATTTGCACAACGACCCGGCAGTGATCCTGTAGTTACTAGAAAAATGAGTTTAGATAATAATTTTTTTAAGTGTTAAGAATACTACGGTCAGGCTAAAATGGGATTGGGTGGGTCGCGTCAGCCGCATGCACAGCGATAGGAAAATGGGACTGGAGAAATGGGAATGTGGACTGGTTCAAGACGGCGGTGGAGAAAAATGTCTGGAAGGACTTGAGGCCTTGACCCAGCAGCGGGACAGTAATAGCTTAAAAAAAAGAAACTACGATACGGGTTTTTCTAGTCTGAATCAATTCAAATCACGTTGGTACAGTGACTGACCGATTGTCTGCTGCGCTGAGTGCTGATGGTTCAATTTCCACAGTACAAATCGTGTGACCTACAGATAATTGCTTCGGGTCTAGATGTCTTGTAATGAACTCACATTACAAGACATCTAGACCCGAAGCAATTATCTGTAGGTCACATGATTGTTTCCATGTTTGTGAATGCACCCACGATATAGGAGTTATTCCATGTACTGTATTAAGTATATTTTAAAAAAATCGTTAAGCCTCCATCAATATTAATGTTATCAAGTGGAAAATATGAGGGCAACACTCCTGGAGCCCAAGTCTGCTATTTTTATAAATTCGTCATTCCAATACGATCCCATTGTCATTTTGCTAAAAGTTCGTAATCTGCTAATTCATAATGATCGATCATTGATCGGTCAATGGTCTCGTACAAGAGTTTTGGTAGAATGACAATATCGAGCTTAATAAAAGCAATGACTGCACAATGAAATTTTAGCAGATTGATTTGACATTCATTTGTCAATATGTACGAGATTACCATTCTATGCCACTTCTTTCAATGGAGTGTCAGGTTGGTTGATCATTGGAAAGTCATAATGACGCCATTATATTACTAGATTACCAAATTTATTAAAATCAACAATTATGAAATCAATGATAGACCATTCTGACACTATTGTAATAGAAGACTTGAGGTCCAATATGATAAGACGTGACAATATTTTTGTCTGTTACTGCGAAACCGAGCCCAATGTTGCTCAGCGACAGATCTCTTCTGTGACCTTCCCCATTCAATTACTGGACATGCCAATATTCTTGACAATATCTGATAACAAACTTTTGGGCCTTACCGTAATGATATTTGTTTGTCAACAAGGGCGGACCGTTTACTGTGAGGCATACCGAGTTGCCCAAATGTAAAGCATGGGTACCCATTAAAGGTATGGCAACAACCGAAGCATGGCATCAAATAGTGAATATAATGTATTATTAGACTACTAGCTTCTGTCAGCGGCTTCGCCCGCGTGTAATTAGGTTTTTCCATTCAAACTTTGGACCCCCATTTCAACCCCTTAGGGAGTGAATTTTGGAAAATCCTCTCTTAGTGCTCGCCTACGTCATAAAAGGAAACCTTGTGCAATTTTTTACGCTCCTAGTTCCAGTAGTTTCGGCCGTGCGTTGATATGTCAGTCAGTCAGTTTCTCCTTTTATATATATAGATAACTTTTGATAACTTTTAAGGGAGACTTAACCCTCCGTGCACCAGGTGGGGTTTAACAAACCCCAGTCTTTCAAATTTCGCAATAATTTTAAAACTGTGTACGCGCTGATGCTCGAATTCTCAGTAGCTGGAATTGCGACGTTGCCGTTCCGATTAGTGCCGCTAAATCAGTCCGGCGGCAACCGTCAAGTGAGCTACACGCGCTTAAAGTGCGCGTGGGCCTCACACACCCCACCTCGTACGGCGTGTTGACAAAAAGGTAAGAGTTTAATTCGATGTTATTTATGTATTTTTTATTTTTGTGTGTTTATGTTATGTATGTTTAGCATTTTAAACATATTTTTATTTGTTACAGATAACAGTTTACAGGAAAAATGTCGCACATCAAAGAAGCTGATATATTAAAAGCACTTTTAGACGAAGGAGACGACTTTGACGTAGAATCCAGAGGTTTAGAACCAGAATCTGATGTTGAATCTGAACATTTGAGTGTTCGAAGTGACACGAACAGCGAAGTTGATGCGGAAAACAAAGACCGGAAAACAAAATATTGTTGTAAAAAAATGTTACGTGCCAATATGTATGGAGCACACAGATTTTTTTTTGTCAAGACTGTGGTCAATTGACCAACGATGATCTCAATTAAAATGTCTATCTGTTGTTTTCAATTTATGTTTAATTTTAAGAAAATATGTTGTAGTTTGTAAAATGAAAATGATTGTGATAATTAAAAGTGCCATTAAAAATTAGTCCATAAGAAAAGGATTGTTATGTTTTGTTAATTACAAAAGTTGTGATTTTTTGTTCTTTTATAAAAATAAATACTTTAATACATACTTTTAGTTCCGAGTTTTACTTAAACCTGATTATTATAGTGTACTTATAACACCTTATATTTAAGTCCACCAAAAAAAACAAAAAATATGTTAATTTTATCACTTTTTGATTTGGGGTTTGTTACACCCCACCTGGTATGGGACGAGACTTTTAGTCACCTGGTACACGGAGGGTTAAAGGCCATCAAAAGCTACAGTTTATAATTAGCAAACAGCCACGATGACGTAACCACGTGACAATGAAATGACATCACAATTTATAAAAAAAATATCTTTGGATAAATTATCTGAAAAACAATCTCTCATAAAACACGATGACGTATCCAGCTAATAAAGAGTAATTACGGTAATATTAAAAAGACAAAAGTTTGCATGTACAGTCACGAGCAATTATTACTTCGTCCTTCTCAAGCGCTTGAATGTATTTGGATGTTTAACATATTGGCAGACTACGAGCCAAAATTGAACAGTGGATACTTTTATCCTGGAAGTATGTTCCCCTAGGATAATTTCCTATATTAACGCAGGCAAAACCACTGGCAAAAGCTAGTATAAAATATAAACCTTCTTCAAAAGCATACATTTTTAGGGTTCCGTACCTCAAAAGGAAAAAAACGTAACCCTTATAGGATCACTTTGTTGTCCGTCTGTCTGTCTGTCAAGACTCTTTATCTTGAGAATACGTGGAGGTATCGAGCTGAAATTAAAACCAGAACCAGAGGGTCTGCGGTCCCCTGAAGCTGTGAAAAATCATACTTCTAAGTTATCTAAAAAAAAGATACGACCGTTTAATGCCACAAAAAACACGTATTTCGACACTGTCAAGGGAATCAAAATGTATAAGGTACTTCCCGTTGACCCAGAGGCCTGAAATTTAGCATAAAGCAAGTTCGTATAGCACAAGACAAGTATAGGAAAAAATCTGAAAACAGTAAATTTGTTGTTACGTCACAAAAAAAATATATTCTTTGCGATGCTGAAAAATTTTCGAGACTCCATTCGGGAATTGAACTATTTACTTAGGTAAGTCTGTACGGAACCCTGCGCGAGTCAGACTCACACTTGCCCAGTTTTTTTAAAATTTAACCTTGTTGTATACCCTAAACATTGCCATAAAATTTGCAATGTTTTAAAATGGCCTTCCCTGCGTATATCTTTATTTTATGCCCAGATACTAATAAATCACAAAATAGTATCCAGAAGTCACATTAAACTCGACACACAATGGCTCCAGTAATCGGACCTACATTGTTGTGATAATGCGCCATATTTAAACGAATACATACTTTTAAGCGTTACTGGAAACGTTGCAAACAATTGTGAGATCAAATTGCTAGTGCTGGAGTTTCTGAAGAGTTACATTTAAAGCATCAGCTTTGCTTATCATTATAAAACGACGGCCACATGTATAAAATCCAGCGTCCCAACAGAGTTCACCTTGCTAGTTTCAATCCGTGTAGACAGCAGATGTAATGAACATTTTGAGATGATCTTCAACTTCCTTGGATGACGCCGGGTGCATTTTTCCAACCACAGTTTCAACCGCAGTGACTGATTTGCGAACGTATTGGTGCGTGGATTAGATCCGCAGACAGTGTGCGGTTATGCTTATGCTATGCTTATATGCTTAATTATTGTAATTTCGAGTTCTCATTATAATCGTAAATATTTATCATAGTATTTATTATTTTAACATATAAGAGAAATAGAAACATCATTAAAAATACCTTATCTTAATGATACTTAATTCAATCGCACCTGGTGCGACTCCGCCGGGCCTTTGGCAGGCCACAGGCCATGGTCCGGAGCGAGGATGAGTGGCAGGCGGTCGCCTCCTTCTGCGAAGCAGTAATGCTAGCAAAGGAGGCGGCCGATCGCGTGAGGCAACGGTCCTCACGCCCAAACCGCCGGGATTCCGATCCCGATTTCCGGCCACCGTAGGCGCGGGCTTGCGGACGGCGAGCAATGGGTAGCTTGCCGTCCGACCGTCCGGTAACCGTCCAGACCGAGCCCAAGTCGTCGAAGGCGCGTACTGTTCCACGCGCGCCTCAAGGAGATGTCAGCAAACTGTAGGGGCCCAACAGGGTCGAAGCCTACCGAGGCCAAGGGTCTGATTCTGAAAGGAAGACTCGGCCCTGGTACGAAAGGCAACGAAGGAACATGAGTGGGTTTATAGTCAGTAAAAGTCTGACACTATCTCCCGCTCCGCCCAAGAGCGAGGGATGTCATAAGATGATTTACCCAACGAAAAAAAAAGGACTCCTCCTGTGCCAAGACCAACATTTCGTCAGCGTAACATACCATGCTGACACCGCTGTAATCCATACTTAAGAGGCCGTGCATAAAATTCACTCGCTAGAGTTTAGGCAAATTCGCTGCAATGTTATGTTTGTGTGCATCGTGCATGCAGCTACACGCACACACGCGTAAAAATCGAGCTTGGTGGCCGCTCAAACAATTTTGATCCTCTATAAGATATTTTTCTGAGTTACAAAATTATAAAGTAAGTATGGTTTGTAAATAAAAATCTGGAACGTGTATATATTTTATATTTGTCACAATTCACACCAAAATTATTCAATTTTGTGTTAGATGGATGTTGATACATTTAGACAATTAACTAAATGATAAATACAAAACGATGATACAATGATATTTATTTAAGTAAAATAGTTGTAAAAAAACACTTTCCATGTGTCAAAAAAAAATTAAGTTTACGAGATATCTCTTTTAAAATTCAGATATGTAATCTCGGTAAAGGTGTATGCGGACAGTGTATACTAGTGTCTGAGATGTTCGAGTCACGGTAATATTATCTATACAGTATTGTAACTCGGCCGTATCTTTGAAATAAATGCCTACAGCCGCGCGGTACGTAAACATGCGATAGGGCTGCCCGCACTATGGCTGCCCGCCTCCAGCATTTTAATTACATTTGCCTACTTTGTGTTTCCATTTAGTTTTGTGATTGTAAATATACTTTTTTTATATAAACAAATAAAATACTTTGTGAACTGAATAGGAAGTGTTCAATATTTGCGACCGAAAAATATTTGCGCCTCGACTGAGACGTACCTACGAAATGCTTTATTATTAAATTTTAAAGTACAAAAATCCGCATTCTAAAGCTTAATTAAAAATTGTTTTGGGAAACATGGACAAGGTGGAGAAAAAGGAATATCTTTTACTTGGTTATAGATACCTGCAGCTACTTTACAATTTATATGTTTGGTTTTAAATGAAGCAATATTTATGTGAATGAAAAACAGCACAATATATCCTACTCGTCATATTATATATATAAATATGTACTTGAACTTATTTTTATTGAAAATATCGCGCGGCACAGACGCGACTGTCTGCATCCCGAGCGCACCTCGAGATCGAGGCGCGTAGGTATAGCTCGCGTTTCGTCCGTTTGTATGAAGTTGGAATACTGTATAGATAATATTACCGTGTTAGAGTGGACCTGTTCAGTCAGTGCAAGCATTTGTCAGTAAACGTATAGCTCAACTCAGAAATTAATTAATTGACAAAACAATACCAAGTTGAGGTCATCGTTAAAAACTACGTAAAAAAAGGAAATAAAAAGACCTACATATATACCAAAAAATTCGCAGCAAATACAATAAAAATAATACATTTCACAAACTTCATTGCGTTATTGCATAAAGTAGATTATGTGACTAGGGAATAAAGCAGTGTCTTTAAGTCGCGGGCGGCATGTTGAATTCCGAACAAAACGAAGGTTGCTAATTTTAATCCCGAACGTCAGTGAGGGATTTATATAATTAACTCCCGAGCACTGCGAGGGGGTTAATAAAGAAACCTGAGTGAAGTGAGGAATTCAAGCCGCCCAAGACAAAGACAGCTTTATCCCTGTGTTGGATACTCTACTTTTTACACTTTAATCTTAACTATCACTCAAAATGTTTTGAGATTTGAAACAAACAAAATTCACTACTCAAAGATTCTATAATTTAAATTTTCTCTATCGCTCCCGCTTGTTCATTACTTTTTTTAGAAAGTTTTTTTATTCTGTTTTTTTTTTTTTGTTAGTGGCCAGTTTGAAATTTGAATAAACTTGTTTGATGCACTACATTTTAATTCACATAATGCTGACGGTTTTTCACGTTCCAAATTCAAATCTCATTATTCCCTAGGGATCGCCCATACTGCATTATCTCCCTAGGGACATAATGACTTGTTTTAAGTGATGGTTGTATGACGTATAAAAGGGCATTATCGAGCAGGTGGTGTAAAAAAATATATTCATCAATGTCAAGTATTCGAATTGAACCAAAAATATCGGAATAAAAAGGAAAGCAAACAAAATAAATAAGAACATCACCGTATTTTTAAAAACAGATATATATTTTTTTTGAATATTTAAAAGATGAGATCAGTACAGCTCTATACACGATCGAACTTGTGCTTGATAAAGTTGGAGCAGCTGTCTGTTCCGGTGTAAAGTACCGAATCACCTCAGCTAAGATCTTCAATTTTTTGGCAGCCTGCTGAGCTTTTGCCTTGATATAAGAGCCAAAATTGAGGGTAGACGACAACGTTACCCCAAGAAGCTCAAGATGGTCGGTTATCGGCACGGTTACACCCCGGAAATATGGAGCCGTGCGAAATTGTCTCCGTTTAGCAGAAAAAGACACGCCTGGGTTTTAGCAGCATTGAACTTGACCAGATCGGCATCGTCCCAATCAGATACTGCCTTAGGACCAGTTCAAAGTCAAAGTCAAAGTCAAAAGTTTTTTATTTCACATAGGCCTACATGGGCACTTATAAAACGTCAGAAGCTAGTGCACGCGTTCAAGCGTTCAACCATAGTCTCTCGGAAAGACTGGATCTGTGTGTCAGACACGTATCTCTTGGCAACAGTGTTGTGGTCTGCATGCCCAAAGGTACCGGGTTTAAGTAGGTCATTTATGTGCAGCAAGAACAGTGTTGCCGAGAGTACCGACCCCTGAGGGACCCCGGCTTTAATATCCATTTGACCGGACGAGCAGCCATCAATAACCACTCGTATGGATCGACCCCCTCAAGAAGTCTGCTATCCAATCAGACAGACTCCAGTAGTGGGTAGACCGAAGGAAAGAAGTTTAGCAATAAGGGTTTTGTTCCAGACCTTGTCGAAGGCCTTCGAGATATCAAGGGAGACTGCAAGTGCTTCTCCATACTTCTCGATAGCCTCTCTCCAGATTTGAATGGCATACGCTAGAAGATCCCCAGTTGAACGATTTCGGCGAAAGCCGTATTGACGATTACTGAGTTTTATTGGAATTTACCCGTATTTAAAAGGAATTGTTCAGAAATCAGAAATATTTTGTTTGTTGACTTCCATAGATTTACCAATAATTAAACAAAATACGTACGCGAAATGTCACGACGAGATAACAAAAAGATGGAAATAGGCCGAAGAATAAGTATGCAAGCAGCATCAGCTGTTACTGATATTGATGGTATACCTGATGGACTCACACTACCTCTTTCCAAAGCCATAAAAGCTTCTTTTTTTTTATTAATGATAGGCTCGCGTTTGACCATCATCTCACCTGATGGCAAGCGATGATGTGGTCGACGATGGAGCACGGTTGCCTAGAAGTAGCCTATTCACTCTTGACTTAAAGACCCCTAAGTTGTAGCTATCAGGAAACACAGACTCCGGCAAGGAATTCCACTCCTTGGCTGTATGCATAATAAATGTGTTCTCAAAACGTTTTGTGCGTATGGGTGGGATGTCCACCATGTACCGGTGGCGCAACACCGTACGTCTAGTGGTCCGATGATGGAACGGACTTGGCGGAATTAGATTGTGCAATTCCAGTGCACACTCCCCGAAATGTAAACGATAGAAAACCGACAGGCCAGCAACTCGGCGGCGATGATGCCAAGGCTTTGGAGCTTCGACTCAACAAGTGCATCATTGCCAATGATCCTCTTGGCTCGCCTCTCAATCGACTCTAGCGCATCAAGCTGGTATTTGGCAGACCCGTCCCAAAGATGAGAGCAGTACTCCATACACGATCGAACTTGCGCTTGATAAAGTTTTAGCAGCTGTTCCGGCGTGAAGTACCGTCTGACCTTCGCGAGGATTCCCAGCTTTTTTGCTGCCAGTTGAGCCTTTGCTTCGATGTATGGCCCAAAGTTGAGAGTTGACGTCAGCGTAACGCCAAGAAGATCAAGATGGTCGGTTATTGGCACGGTCACACCTCGGAAAGATGGAGCCAGGTGGAATTGACTCCGTTTAGCGGAAAAAAGACACGCTTGGTTTTACTTGCTTTGAATTGACCAGATTGGCATCGCCCCAATCGGAGACCGCCTTCAAGGACGAGTTCAAGCGTTCAACCATAGCCTCTCGGGACGACTGGATCTGTGACCCACTAGCGCGTGCGTCAGCCACATATCTCTCGGCAACAGTGCTGTCGTCTGCATACCCAAAGATACCGGGTTTAAGTAAGTCATTTATGTGCAGCAAAAACAGTGTTGCCGAGAGTACCGACCCCTGAGGGACCCCGGCATTAATATCCATTTGACCGGACGAGCAGCCATCAACGACCACTCGGATGGATCGATCCCTCAAGAAGTCTGCGATCCAATCACACAGACCAGTGGGTAGACCGAAGGAAGGAAGCTTAGCAATAAGGCTTTCATGCCAGACCCTATCGAAAGCCTTCGAGATATCAAGTATTGAACAAGGAGAAACTCGAATTTGTCGAGAATACGGTTTTCCTAGGGATCACGCTTGACTCGAGGCTACAATGGGGTCCTCATTTAACATCTCTGGCAAGTCGGCTTAGTTCAGCAGCATATGCTGTCAGAAAAATCCGTCAATTTACTGATGTGGATACTGCGCGACTAGTTTATTTTAGTTACTTTCATAGTATCATGTCTTACGGTATTTTGCTATGGGGACGGGCTGCAGATATAGAGTCTATTTTTATTCTGCAGAAAAGAGCTATCAGAGCCATATATACTCTTTGCAGACGCGATTCTCTTAGGGAACTATTTAAGGAAATAAAAATCCTGACGGTCCCTTGTCAATACATTTATGAAAACATTATGTATGTTCGGAAAAATATTCATCTTTTTACTAAGATAAGTGACAGGCACAATTTTAATACTAGGAATAGGAACAAATTAGATCAACCTCGGTTCAGATTGGCTAAAGTACATAGTTCTTTCATGGGGTACTGTGTAAAATTTTATAATAAAATACCAGTTAAGATTCTACAACTAAATGAGTCCAAATTTAAAGGTTGCATTAAACGCACACTATGTATACAAGCGTATTATAAACTGGAAGATTATATCCTTGATAAAAACGCTTAGCTAAATGCCGGTCCTGCTCCGCAGCCACAGCCACTTTTACCTTCAAATTAGTTTTTTTTTTACCCGACTACGGCAAAGCCAAAGGAGGGTAATGATTTTGACAGGCTATGTATGTATGTGAGTATGTTCATCTGTTCCCTCATAGCTCCTAATCTACTTATCGGAACTCGACATATGAGGTATTGTTAGAACCGTCTTAATTGTCCGCTGAACATAGGCTACGAGACGTGTCACAAAACTTGATATGTCGCCCTCTAGCGGACAAAAAGTAATGTGTTAAAAATAAAAATGGTGATAATTACGCCGTGTTTGGTAGCATTTGAAAGGGCTTCACTTGTACATTTCCAAAATATTGCTCAAATTTAAAGCGACGCCCTCTAGCGGACCAAAAGTCATGTGTTAAATTTAACACCAAAATTGTTTAAATAAAAAACAGTTAAAAACTAAAACCCGACAACGACAAAAAAAACGACGCTGAAAAATTATGAAACAAGAGTGTAAGGATGCTGGAATAAACAAGGTAAATGGAGAAACAAGAACAGAACAAAAAGAAAATCCGTAGTCACACGTTGTAGGTACCAACCGAAACACTTTAATAACGTGTGACTACGGATTTTCTTATATCTTATCTTGAAAATTTATCATATTTTAGTTCATCAGATTTTCATACAAAAATAAAAATATTTTAATTGAACATTCTAAACATTACGAAGTATATGCGAAGCAAGCGATAGTACAATAGCGGAGGGGAGCGGGGATCGGGCAGCGGGGGTGCTTGATGCGCTTACGTCGCGTCATACAGACGTAGGTATAGCAAAATACAAAGTTGAAGTGTGTTAGAAAGAGCAACGAAATCTTGAAGGGTTATTTTTGGTAAATGAATTATGTTTTGTAAAAAGTCATAGAACAAAAATTGTTATTTATGATGGCAGTAATACAGTCCTGCAAGGTTGTTAGTGTATTACAAATAACCCTGTAAATGTTGGTATATTATAAGTACATTATTTATTTTTATACGATATAACATAATAAACGCAAAACATCCTGTGTGGTCTCTCGGACCAAGAACTTACAAAATTTCACTTTTCGAGTTAAGTTTAGAGAAAAAATATGAGACTTTCAATATAAACTGAAACAATTAGATCACCATATATAGTACAACTAAAACAAGTTATGAATTTCTAAAAGTAGGTCTTGCGTTTATTTATTTACACCCTGTACGTAACACAATGGTTATAATTACCATGAATAGTTCAAGTTGACACATATTGTCAACTTTATTAGTGTCCATAGTCGTTTCAGAATTTTCATTAGCATCTATTTCCTAAAAAATAGCAACATTGTCAATTAGTATGTACTGGTAAATGCTATTTCAATACACTTACTCGAAAACCCGCTCTTATTCCTACCGCTTTTAGGCACACTATTTACTGTTTTTCGCACTAGTGCGAAAAAGTACGCGTGCTCGTTGCCACCATATTTTATTACATTTATTGTATCAGGCTGAGCGCTAAGCAATCACGTAAAAATGCATCAATCAGCAGCACTCAGATCCATATAAAACACTCGCCTACGGCTCGTGTGAATTCGTCCTCGGTCGCAATGACAAACTTTCTCCACTGTATCAAAATGTACTATTTCACTTCTACTGCTGATCGAAGAAATCTTACATGTTCTGGAAGCGAAACCGTAGCCAGTGCATTGGACTTGCGTTCTTTAAGAACTTGTCTTGCACGTATCAGCCCCACATTTTGTTTTTTTTTTTCCTTTTAGTGACGCCTTTATAATGCGTCCTTTTCTTTCGACTCATTATCTGCAAAAAAATCGGTCCATTAACGACGGAGTTCTGAGGTAACAAACATAAAAAAATGATTAAAAACATACAACTGAATTGATAACCTCCTCCTTTTTTTAAGTCGGTTAAAAATATCAACTTTCTGTGGATGGTAATATAGCTGCCATTAACCATTGTAGATGGCATTAGTGAAAGAATTGTAATTTAATCATAGTAGTAGAGTAATTCCGCAGATAACCTTTACATACAAACATACAACAGTTACCTCTAAGTACTATTGAAGTCGAAAGAAATTTAAACAATCTTAATAAACAAAGTACATAAAATCAAAAATAATACTTACTGGATCACAACGTGATAGTCGGCGTACAAATTTGGGAATATATTCGAGTAAATTTCGCGAGCGGCTACGGAATAAAGTAGTACGTGCTCACGCTGGGAGTGCCCGATCGTTACTGACGCGATCGTGTTTGCGCGGTCGATAATATAGTTCAATTTGTTTGTAAAAAACGAAATGAAGGTATTGTTTATTTATAAAATAAATTTTAGATTCTATTAACAGATTAACTTAAGATTATTGTGTAATTTTTAAATTTTCTTAAAAGTGTTTCTAAGGTATAGAAAAAAATACTTATTTGTACAGATGTTTTCCAAGAATTATGTTTTTTCAACATTTTTTTTCTGCTATATTTCCTATTGAAGTCAATAATGTTTTCAACCCATCTGAGAGTAGACCATATAATGATGTTACCAATATTTTTTTTAATGTTATAAATCATTTGTAGTTTGTGTAAAACGTAGCCAAACTTCACTCGATCGATACTTTTGCGAGAAAAGGGTTTTGAATATGGGTAATTGCCATTAATACACACATTATTTTAAAAAAATAGTCAAGCCAACTGAGAGAATAAGAACTTGACTTTCATAATCCTCAAAAATAAGGTTTAAATTCTTCTTACTTTTCTCACAAACCATGATCAAAAAGGTTCAAAATGAGATAATTCTGTGCACGGAGCCTTTATATGAATCCCACAAGTTACAAAAGACAATACCTAAAATGTCCCAAAAATTTGCAAACATATTCGTGAAGAAGTAAGCAGTAGTATCATCATAGTGTTGCGCCTTAAGAGATGCAAATGCAGCAAAACCGTAGGGACCCAGACGGGCCGAAGCCTACTGGGGCCATGGGTTGGCTTCCGAAAGGAAAACCCGAGGTCCTGGAACTCAAGGCTCAAGGCAAAGAACGTAGGTGTGGTTTTAGTCAGTAAAAGTGTGATACCTTCACGCTCCGCCCTAGAGCAGGAGAAGTCATTGGATGATTAAAAGCGTTAATGTTTCCCGATCGTGTAGTTGTACCAATTGTCTTTAGTTTATTCATACGAGTACCTATCTATATATTATTATTGTATTAAATTTTTATTTTATTTGTATAATATTTTCTTTATATTCGCTTTTGTCTTTCTCTTTTGTTGCATCTACCATTATTTTTCTCTGCATCACTCAAAGGTTGATTGGTAGAAAATGCCTAAGGCTTTAAGTCCACCTCCGTACTTATGTGTTTTTTTTTTTTTGGTGGGAAAATCATCCAATGACATCCCCTGCTCTTGGGCGGAGCGAGAGGGTGTGTCAGACTTTTACTGACTAAAAACCCACTCCTGTTCCTTCGTTGCCTTTCATATCAGGGTCGAGTCTTCCTCTCAGAAGCCGACCCTTGGCCCTAGTAGGCTTCGACTCTGCTGGGCTCCTACGGTTTGCTGACATCTCCTTGAGGCACGCGTGGAACAATGCGCGCCGTCGACGACTTGGGCTTGGTCCGAACGGTTACCGAACGATCGGACGGCGAGCTCCGTACTTATGGGTGTATAAAGTATTTAATAATAATAATTATCCACCTACTTAGTGTTTTAACTGGAAAAATATAACTTACTAAGCTCTCTAGTAATCCAATATTATTCAGTAGCATATCAATCTGCCTTCATTGTTTCCTTACAACTGAAAAACAAATGATCCAATCTTGACCTATAAATATTAACAAGGATTCCAGCCCATATATCAAACTTCCGAACATTTTTTTGCTGCCACTACAAAGCACATCCGAATGACAGGAAGTGGTAGCAAACACAGCATTTCCGTTTTCGGAATTGTGTTGTTAGCATCCGTTTCCGTTTGATAGTGTTGCGAACAGTAGCAAAACGGAATTCATAACCTAAATATATGTTTTAGTCAGTTTTGTATCGTGTTTATATTATTTTAATGTTAATTTTCAGTTATAATATAGCTGGACTGTAGGAAGTGCATTTGATATTGTGTTGTTGCCTATGAATTGGTGCTTATGAAAAGATAATGTTGATTGAAATAAGCTTACATCATCACGATGGTACAATTACTGTTTTTGATTGGACGAAAGAGTTATTGCGGTCCTGTAATGAAAAAGGTTACTAAAAAACTGTAAATTTGTAGTTACGAAACGAAAAACAAAAGCTTTTTTGCGATTCGGAAAAATCTTTGACAGAGATTCTCTGCCGTATCTTATTTTTTTGTTAACTTACAAGTTTGATTTTTTCCCAGCTTCAAGGGACCTGTGTTTTGAAAGGATCTGTTTTTTCCTTTTGAGGTACGGAACCCTAAAAACGCGCTAAGCTACTACCTCAAAGGTGGCGTAAAAACGTGTGCATATTATGACGATTACCTCTTTCAACTTTTTGAATCATTATATCTCAAAAACGGTGGCTCTTAGGAAAAAAAGTTTCGAGACATTGTTGTAGATAATTATCTGGCCTACAATTTTTGTTTGAGATAATTATATGATAAAACTTACCGTTTTGCTGAAAATCGCGAAAAACTCGTTTTTGTGACTTTTGACGACGATTATATTTTTTCCAGGTGTTGGATTGTTGAGGACTTTATAGATTTCATTTATGATGGTGTTTTGAACAAACCTATCAATTTCCAGCTGCGTGCAAATTATTGTGACCTTACCCCTATTTTTTTATCTAATTTGACTGGACTATACCGCCCCCTACTTTACAAATATGCTCGCGAACTTTTTGGGACATTTTGGGTATTGTCTTTTATAACTTGTGAGTTTCGCATAAAGTAAATTTTCAAGTAATGATTGAGCATGGATTACATCGTGGTCAGCATGGTATGTTACGCTGACGACACGCTAAAACACTACACCAAGTCGATGACTCGGGTTTTTTTATGGTAGGAAATCAGCCAAAGACTTTTACTGACTAAAACCCACTCCTGTTCCTTCTTTACCTTTGTTCCAGGGCCCCGGCGTTCACTTTCACTTAACCAATGGCCCCAGTAGGCTTCGACCCTGCTGGGCCCCTACGATTTGGTGACATCTCCTTGAGGCGTTGACTACTTGGGCTCGTCTGGACGGTTACCGGACGATTGGTCGGTGTGCTAATCATTGCTCGCCGTTCGCAAGCCTAGGCCTACGGTGGCTGGAAATCGGGATTAGGATCCCAGCGGCTGGGGCGTGAGGGCCGTTATCTCGCGCGTGCGACCGCCTCCTTCGCTAGCATTATTGCTTCGCAGAAAGAGGCGACCGCCTTCATTCTCTCTCACTTCGGGCCTATGTTAGTCTAGAACATAAAAAAGAACATAGTTTATCAACATTACCACGTGAGCGAAGCTACGGGAAGTACCTAGTGTCTTATAGGACTGTAATGATTAATATGATTACAGTAAATTATTATGGTATGTATAATATAAATTAGATTATAGTAAAGTCATATTGTAAACACCTTAAAGAGCGGAACACTGTAACGCTGTTTGAGAAATATACATAGAAGCGTGCTCCATCGTTGGCTACATCATCACGTAACATCAGGTGAGGCAGTGGTCCAACGAGAACCTATGCAACATATAAAAAAAAATTGGTTTAAATTCTTCTGCTCCAAAACCACACACAGCCTAAATATAATCTTGAACGTCTAACCGTCGTCGTAGTCAACAGACCGTCTGACAAACAATGACTATTTGACTGAGATATTTACTCTAGAACAATATACTAATGTATTCTAGGTAGTCTATTGTTGTTAGTTTATATTAAATTGAACTAAATTGTGACTTGTACTTGTATTTTCTATTATAACCTCGTGGTTAGGCACTTGGGATTTCAAAGACTATAATATCTTGAACCCATTCAATTGCTTCTGTTGGAATGTAATTGTTTGCATGGGGTTCTAGATTGATTTTCTTATGTTGCCGTGTGTAACGTCTGTTATTTTGACGTTAGAAATGACGTCTTTTATCACTAGATGGTGTTATTATTGATAAATATGTCGGTGAAGTCAATAGTACGGAAGCTTGAGAACGAATGAACGAGCTAAGTGAAAAGTGACACATGTCACTTTGACAGAATCCGCGCTGACTTTTGCACGAACCGAGCGGATAAAAGTGTCGACCGCAGAGGTCTATGGCTCTTTCCTCAGTCGGCAGCCTTGCGTACAACGTCTAGTCTCGGGGACTGTCTCACTGCTCGTTGTGTGAAGTGAATACCTAAAGCTTCCATCATAATAAATCAGTTGTGTGATCTGGAATAGTTTGTTTATTGCTCGATACCCAGCCATCGCCCACAAAACAGAGTACCTGGACAGAGCTTCAATGATGATCGGCATCCTGCGCCAACAAATATAATTATGTTTACAATCCATTTATTTTTGTCAAATATTGATTTTACATTTAAAGTGGTGCATTAAGTAATTCTTAAACTTCACGTGACATTAAATCAAATGTTACAGATATATTTTTCTTTTTAACATGTAGTTAATAAATAGTTTACTGTTCCTACCGTGGTGGCGCACTAAATCCCATCCCCACTCTGTTGCTTTCTTGTATAGCACGCACGTGGCGCTAGCGGTTAGTCAGTTGTCAACCGTGTAACAAGCAAGTCAGTGAAATGAAAAGTTAATTGTGTAAGAAAAATTAGTTATGGTGAAGTAGCCGTCTAACATTTGTAATGTTATTGATCAATATACAATCTCTTGTCTCCTTTCTGGAGAATACCTGTTGCAAATAAGTATTAGGCCGGGGACCATATATAGGCACACGTGGTCCCGGCTGGTGCTAAACAGGTGACACTAACGAATTATAGGTACCTATAGCTGTGATAATCCGAAGGACATTAACACAATGGAATCAAAATAAAAAAATCCTGCATCGCGGTATCATAATTGTTCGGGTCAATCACCAAACAATGATGAACCTATCAGCCTAATTGCGACACCGCAATCTATGCCTTTATTATTTTATGTATTACCTAAGTAAATACAATCAGTACGCATTCGGATAGCACATCGGGCGCGACTCAATCTCATCATATTAACCTCATTCGTTTTTCCATTTGTATTAGTTTAATCGGTATTGTTGAAATATAGCTATCTTTATAATCTTTAATCTTGGTTTATCTTAATCTCACCCCAAACAATAATTTTCCGCGCGATTAGAACATATAATATATACAATCGACCGTCCCTGGTAAATGGTAAGAACTGTTTGTTTCTTCCTTTCTTCAGAGGTGTAAACTGAGTTGAATACAGCTGGTGACTTCTATCATAACTTTTAGACATTTTGGACCGTACTATGCACCAAATTTCGGGAATAAATCTAATCACATTCACATCCAAATCGTGATATTTTTGACGGCTTCAGAAATAACTACGTGGATCAGACACAACATCCGTCTGGTTGGAAGATTCTCCCTTTTCAACGGAGGTATGTGAAAATTTACATCCTTACAATATACATACCTTTAATCGTATTTTAACATAAGGAAATCCTCATGGATGTCCTTGGTCGCTTTGGGGTGGCCCAAAGCGGGCGCAGAAGTATTTCTGACTAAGATTAAAGACTAAGCTAATATAGAAAAAGCTAAAAGAATTTCCGACCCGAGTCAATGTGTCCTGATAGTTACAACCTAGGAGTCTTTAAGTCAAGAGTATATGTTACTACTAGGTATGTGTGCTCTATTATCGACCACGTCATCGCTTACTATCCAGTGAGATAATGGTCCAACACGAGTCTATCAATAATAATTTTAAAATAGAGTGTAAAACTCCGTAAACCTCCGTTGAAAAGGGAGAATCCTCTGACCAGATGGGTGAGACTGGTCCAGACAACTGTCCGATAGTTTTTATTTTTTTAAGTGTGGAAATCATCTAATTACTTCTCGCGCTCTGGGCGGATTGCGAGGGCATGTAACTAACTTTTACTAACTAAAATCACACCTGTGTCCTTCAGTTGCCCTTTGCGTTCTAAGACTACGGGTTTCCTTTTCAGAAATTCCCCGCGGTCCTAGCTAGCGGGCATCGGCCCTGCTGGGCCCCTACGGTTTACTAACATCTCCTTGAGGAGCGCGTGAATCACTACGCGCTATTGACGACTGGGCACGGTTCGGTCAATTACCGGACTGCCGGACGGCAAGCTACCCACTGCTTGACGTCCGCAAGCCCGCGTCTACTGTGGCTTGTAATCAGGGTCAAAATCTCGGCGGCTGGGGCGTGAGGACATTCGTTCCCTCACGCGTGCGGCCTCCTCCTTTGCTAGCATTACTGCTTCGCAGGAGGCCACCGCCTGCCATTTCTCCTCGCTTCTGACCATAGCCCGAACCAGGGCCCGACGTGGGAACTGTCCTACAGTTGATTTCGGATTGTTGCTATATGTTACTAATCGCGCTGAGAACTTTTATACTGACACAGGATTTTAAAGTTTGGTTCTTATGTTGCGTCATAGATATCGCTACCAATCTATCCAACACTCCGAAATCTTTAACACACATAACAACCGGAGCGAGGAGGAGTGACAGGTGGCTGCCTCCTTCTGCGAAGCAGCCCCAACCGCCGCCGGGATTCCGATGGCGATTTTCAGCCACTGTAGACGCGGGCTTGCGGACGGCGTGCAATGAGTAGCCCGCCGTCCGACCGTCCGGTAACCGTCCGGACCGAGCCCAAGTCATCCACGGCGCGTATAGTTCCACGCGCGCCTCAGGGAGATGTCAGCAAATCGTAGGGGCCCATGCAGCAGTGTCGAAGCCTACTGGAGCCACGGGTAGTGTGAAAATGAAACCCGGGGCCCTGGGACGAAGGCAAAGAAGGAACAGGAGTGGGTTTTTAGTCTGTAAAAGTCTGACACTATCTCTCGCTTCGCCCAAGAGCGCGATTTGTCATTAGATGATTTTCCCACATAAAAAAAAACACACATAACCAAAATCCACGGTCTTAAACGTAATTTAAGATCAGTACACACAAAGACGCAACAAGATTTTCGTAAGACTAAAGCCCTTAAATTTTAGGCGGAGAATACACGTAAATCACGGAAACCATCATCGGTGTAAACAGAGACATTGTACAGAGCCAATCTCAGTGCCTGTTTGGCATTAATCAGACTATTGTACCGGTGACAATGGACTGCGGAGTTTGCACAACGCTATTTCATAAGCGAAGCGATTTCTGAAGCGGATCTGACGATCGGTGGTCTGCGGATGAACATAGGCCCAAAGCAACAGTGCTTTTGGCCTATGTTCATCCGAAGACGATTTTCAGAGTAGAAGAGTACCTGAAACAGTAAATCATCATCTTCCTGCCTTTGGCCTGTATTACTTGGGGTCGTAGCAATACGTTTTTTTATTTCATTATGTCTTGTCACCCGTCACGCTACCACTAACTCCCTTTTCTTTCATATTACTCTTTTCACAACCTATCCATCTTTTCTTTGGCCTCCCTCTCCATCCATCCACATGTATAATCATAACTCTTTTAATAGCATGCATTTCAACTGTCCTATTTAGATGAAACGTTACCTCAAAAATTTGTTAAACTGGTTTTACCTGATTTTCGGTATCAGATAAACAGTAGTAATGAACAAACTCACATATTAAATACCTTTGGGCAGGTTCGGTACGAAACCTAATAAATTTTCTTTTAAAGTTATAAATCAGCACCCTTTTCATAGTAAAACCAGAAATTAGGAATTGGATAGTATCTAGCTCAATTACCTGGTAATTGTGTTTATCTTGACCTGGTGATGGTCGTGTCGAATCAGTTGTATGCAAGATGCTCAAAATTTGTGAAATGTAAGTCCACCCCATAAACGTCTTTTTGTGGTGAAAAATCATCCAATGACTTCTCCCACTTCAGGGTAGAGCAGGAAGGCGTGTCATATTTTTATTGACTAAAAATAAAAGCACGGTATGGCGCATTGCATGCGTAGCTAGCGCCATTGCGTGCGCAGCGCAGCAAATAATGATAAAGATGCTTCACATTTTCAAACATTTAGCCACGCTATCAATAGAACCTCGCCCTTACCCCTCCCCGCTAGTAATACTATTTGATATACCGTCTTGATTGCGACGAGACAATGTTTAATTAAAAAACTGAGTACCCAATAACGCCACAGTGTACCATTTGACTAAGTAGGTCGATGCGTTCATTACGAGTCGTGTATGGCAAGCTTTAGACGTTTTTGTGATTCGATTTCGAGTGCGCTGTGTACGTTTTGGTTTTGAAAAAATTTTTTTTTCTGGCAAAGAATAGATATTAAATTCATCATCACTGGAGCGCCCCATGAAACCAAGTTAATCTGACTGCTCATGTTCCCTTTCTGGTAGTTTATTTTTTAGTGCACACGACCTGGTGATTAAGAATGTGGAAGGTCCACAATCGATCGGGCATATTGATGAGTTCTCATCTCCATATCTCAGGATATGACTGTATTAACACAGTTTTGCTTAAAATCGCTATCACACTAAATATTATAAAGGCAAAAGTTTGTATGAATGTTTGTTACTCTTTCACACACACACGACAGAATGGATTGGGATCGTAGGAACAGACGGTCCAGGAAACTTACCATGACGTGTTAAAATATTAAGCGTGCGAGCGTAAGAGAGAGACGGAGCTATACACAATATAAATAACTCCATCCCTTTAACAGTTCAGTTTGGGTCGTCAAATGGATCGCGTTAAAGGCTCGTGGTTTTTTTTTTCGGGTGGGATTATCATCTAATGGCATCCCCCGTCCTTAAGTGGAGCAAGAGGGCGTGTCAGACTTTTACTGACTAAAAACTCACTCCTGTTCCTTCTTTGTCAATGTTCCAGGACCCCAGTAGGCTTCGACCCTGCTGGGCTCCTACGGTTGCTGACATCTTCTTGAGGCGCGCGTGGAACACTACTCGTCGTCGACAATTTGGGCTCGGTCTGGACGGATACCGGACGGTCGGACGACGAGCTACCCATTGCCCGCCGTCCGCAAGCCCGCGCCTAAGGTGGCCGGAAATAGGGATCGGAATTCCGGCGGCTGGGGCGCGAGTGCCATTGCCTCGCGCGTGCACGTGCGGCCTCCTCCTTTGCTAGCATTACTGCTTCGCAGAAAGAGGCGACCACCTGCCACTCCTCCTCGCTCCGGACCATGGCCTGTACCAAGGCCCGGCGCGAGAGATCGCTGTCGCCGATCGCCCCCACGAGGACACGACTATGGTCTGCCCAGGCGGGGCACACCTCTACCGTGTCCTCCGGGCGGTCCACACAATGGTGACACCTGGGCGTTTCTTCCGCACGAATTGTGGTAGGGCCTCTAAAATAAGACCAAGGATAATGGAGAATGTTCCGTTGAGATAGTTTCTGACGAGCACGCGGGTAAAGTATAAATAACCTTTGGCCTTTTCAAAATGATTTTAAAGCTAGCTGAAAGAGTTTAATCCACATCAATATTTTCCATTAATTTCAAGCTCAATTTACGCTTGTTACGCTACTTTAGCTTACTTAATTATTAATAACCGCTGCACATGATGAGCATTTAGTTATACTTTTGGTTCGGTTCGGGTTGCGAGCCGTAATTAAATTGGTACTATCTGACACAGAATAGTATCTACAGAAGCTTTGGTCCATACAACAAGTACTACTAAGCGTCAAAAGTTTATTCCTATTTTTCAAATTATCCTCCTCCTCCTCAAGTCGTACTCCTCATTACTGAGGGTCGTGAAGTTCCCGCTGGATTAGCTTCTTATTGATGGTATCACGCCATCTGTGACGGTTCTTATCGTCATGAAGTGCGACGTGCAATTGGGCGTCCAGTGCGGAGTGTACCTGATCTGCCCATCTTTTTGTGCTGCGGCCTCTTGGTCGTTTGCCATCAACCATGCCAGTTACGATGAGCTGTTTAAGGCTGTGGCCATTTTCCCTGGCAATGTAGCCAAAGAACTCCAGTACTCTGCGCATGCAGGTAGTCGACAGTCTGATCTTGATGTTCAGTTCACGTAAAATAGAGAGGTTTGTACGGAAAACAGTCCAGGAAATTCGAAGCATACTCCTCCAGCACCACATCTCGAAGGCATCAATGCGATTGCGGTCCACCTTCTTCAAAGTCCAAGTCTCAGCCCCGTAGCTGAATATGGAGAAGACTAGACATTTGACCAGTTTAGTTTTGGTTAAACGTGAAATGTTGCGATCCCTCCATGTGTTTTGCAACTCCAATATTGCACTTTTGGACATTCCTATGCGCCTCCGGATTTCGTTTTCACAAGAACCTGTGTTGCTGATGTTAGCACCGAGATAGATGAAGTCATCAACCACTTCAAGACCCAAGAGTTCCCGTGAGTTGCAGCTTTCTGCTTTTTGCTTCAAATAATAAAGTTAGAAAAACTTAAAGAACTTAGTAGAACATAGTTCTCAGTGTTCAGCTACCCTCAATGTAAGACCTAAGTTGCTATCATAGCCGAGCTACTGTAACTAAATTATGTGTCTATTTATTTTATTAGTCAACCAACAATTGTATACACTAAAACATTAAAAATAAAATTTGTAATCTAGGTAATGTTACAATTTCTTATAGGTTAGCACCTCATTCCCGATAAAACTAATAACTATAATGCTTCAAGTACCAACTTTAATATTAAAGTTAATAGAACCAAAAAATAAAAGAAAACATTAGGGATTAAAATTAAAATTGAAATTAAAACTGAAATTAAAAATTGCTATCTTTAAAATTAAAATCACAATAGAAATCAAAATTATAATTTAAAGTTTTTAACTTTAGTATAAGGTCGAGAAATAAAGATAAAAAATAGTGGAAATATATTTAAGAAGAACACTATTTAAATTAATAAATTGCTACTAGTTTGCTTTCGTGATATCAGTAACCAGCACTATGTAAACATGCTTTATTAAAAAGAAGGGAAATAATATCTCATAATTTCTCCTGCTCTGCGTGGAGCGCTCCCGCTCGCTCAAACTTTTACTGACTAAACCTGAGGGCTTAGCCAAGTTGATAATCTACAATCATCAACGCTAGTCGAAAACTTCAAATGTATAGGAATGACGTCATCTCAACGCTCAGTCACGTGGTCAGAACAAAGGAATCGGAGGCGTGGCTGACTCGAGGCCATCGACGAAAGTGAATCGAAACGAAACAGTCGTAACTTGCCTAGGCTTGCTGATCTGTATTATTTCCTTTGCCGTTTGAGGGCCGAGGCAATTGTTTAGAACAATCCTCGAATCTGCTAGATGCAATTAGTACAAGATCGGTCGATGAAACAATATTTTTAGGGGGTCTATGTCCAGCAGTAGACGGGTGTCGGATCAGAGCTGAGTGGGGCTGAGGCATGCTTCATGCTCGTGAACGGGCGCCATCAGTTGAGACTGATCATCTATTAACCTGCCAGTAGCTTATTTAAATTTGTATTTTTATTACTGTGTTTTTTTCTGCATTATTTATACATTGCGTTTTCATAATAGAAGCGATTGTATCAATGTTTATCATCAGTGGAATCGCAAGAACATATCATTTAAAAAAAAATCGACAAAAAATATGTAACTAAGATTTTTGTAACTCATAACATGATTTAAACGAGTGTCCATTAAGTTTCTTGCACGTTCTTCTTCATACACATCTCTTTGGAACGTGTAATTTAGCTTCACTTTTTTGACTGACTGACATTTTGAAAATTCAAAAGTGCCTGTAAATGGTTTAATTGAAAGGAACGGTTTTGATTCGATTTATATGATGTTGGTGCTTCTGTGGACACTATTATTCTGTGACATCGGTCTGGGAATTAATGTCCCAGCACTAAAGTGACGTATAGATAAGTTGACATGTTTTTTTACTTTGTTTTATTTGTGTGGTGTGATGGAGTTTAAATTTTATTAAATGAAGTAAAGTGGCTTTTGTTGTTGATAAGAGAAAAAATATTTAGGTTAAACTAATCTAAATGCGTTTAGCAATAAAAAAAGGTTTGGAAAAAATAGCTAGATTTATTCCAGGGTTAAAACCCAATAAGTGCCTTATTGGTTCTACCCACCAAGAAGGCACTTATTGGGTTTTTCTTCAGTAGCTACCCGAAGTATGAATTTGTACAGTTTAGGTTTAGGAAGTTTATGATGCCTTTCAAGGTTGTGAACTAAGAATGCGTGAATTATCTTGAGATTATACACTACTTGCTTGAAAGTAGAAAACATTTTATAGCTTTCTTTTTAAGGTAGGAAATGATCTAATGACTTCTCCCGCTCTAGGGTCAAACTTTTAGTGACTAAAACCATACGTTCCTTCATTGCCCTTTGTGATCCAGGACCACGGAATTTCCTTTAAGAAGTTAACCCATGGCTCCAGTAGACTTTGGCCCTACTCGGACCTTACAGTTCTGCTGACATCTCTGACTGGCCTGTTGGTCTAGTGGTGAGTGGCCCTAACTACTACGCCGGAGGTCGTGGGTTCGATTCCCACCCAGGACAAATGTTTGTGTGATGAGCACGATCATTTGTTTTGTGTCTGGGTGTAATTTATCTATAATATGTATGTATTTAGAAATATATAAGTATGTTTATCAGTTGTCTAGTACTCATAACACAAGAACTGCTTAGCTTGAGACTAGACGGCGTTGTGTGATGGTTGTGGAATATTATTATATTATAGGTCTACTCCTATTACAATTTGATGTCACAGCAATATCGTATAACACGCCGTATTACAAGTAGGCGCGGAGGATTAAAAAAACGTTGCTGTAATGTAATGGAGGTACTCCCGTTCAACTAGATTTCAATTCGGCTGAAATAAATTACGCCACATTGCATGCGCACTTTGCGTTCGTCAAAGTGGCTTAGATAAAATTTTCCTTTATGGTCCATCGATTTATGGGTCGGAGAGAGTAGCTATCCCCTGTACCATCCCCAACCCGCAAAACCACATGGTTATGGAGATATCCGTGGTTAAAGTTTTGAGGTTAGGTTAGGCTAGAACACAAATTTCCATCGATTTATGGGGCGGGGAAGAGGAAGAGTGAAAGGGGCCTACCCCCTGTACCATCCCCACCCCGCTGAAACTCATGGTTACGGAGATATCCATGGTTAACATTTTGAGGTTAGGTTATGTTTTCCAATATTTACAAGATATAACAACTGAATCTATAATTTTATTTGATATAACGATGAGTTAATATAATAAACGATTGATATATTTTTCAAATAACTAGGTACTTAATTTTTATAAGCATAACATACATTGATTATAAAATCTTTAGATATAACACTCAAAAGACATAAAACTTATTTAGTCTAATATGAAAGAACAAAACTTTTTATAAATCATAATGGCTTTTAACATAACCTAACCCAAATGATTTACTAACATTACAAGGTTTTATGGTCACTCAAAGAGTATAGTAATATATGGTCACTGTTCTAACTTAACCTAACCCACATGATCGCAACAAACGAACGATGACTGACACTGACGACTATAAAACAAAATGGCGTCGCTTCATGTTCCGTTCCGTTCCACAGTGTAAACAAATTAAAATTCGTTATTTTTTATGTAAAAGAGTCAATGTAATTCTTTTTCGTCTAGTCCCAAACTAAGCTGAGCTTGTGTTATGGGTACTAGACAACTGATAAACATACTTATATATTTCTAAATACATACATATATATATAAATTACACCCAGACACAGAACAAATGAACGTGCTCATCACACAAACCTTTGTCCTGGGTGGGAATCGAACCCACGACCTCCGGCATAGCAGTCAGGACCACTGACCACTAGACCAACAGGCCAGTCTGTTGTTGTATTATGTATGTTTATTACTCCTTTACGCTGAATCAGCTTAGTGGATTTAGATGAAATAATGGTAGCACATGGGTAGACCGTGTACTGAAATAGTACATAGGATCATTTTTATCCCGGGAGTAGGTATGTTGATTTGGGATGATTTTCCAGTTTTACGCGAGCAAAACTGTTGGTAGAATCTACCCCTAAATGGTAAAGGATAAAAAAAAAATGTATTCTTCTGAATAAACTATGTTAATTCTACAAATTCAGATTTATTCTCGTCCTCAGATTGCGCACAGTTTTTTCTCTCATACCTACTAATACCATGATAGGAAAGATTTGGTTTTTTCGACGACGTCCTCACGCCCCAGCCACTGTGACCCAGACCCCGGCTTCCAGCCGCCGTAGGCATGGGCTTGTTAGACGACGAGCAATGGGTAGCTCGTCGTCCGTCAGTCCGGTAACCGTCCGGACCCAGTCCCAGTCGTCGACGGCGCGTAGTGTGCCACGCGTGCCTGAAAGAGATGTCAGCAAAACTGTAGGGTCCCAGTAGGGTCAAAGTCTATTGGGGCCATGGGTTGATTTCTGTAAGGGAAAACCGTGGTCCTGGATCACAAAGGGCAATGAAGGAACATATGTATGGTTTTAGTCAGTAAAAGTCTGACAGCTCTCTGGCTCCGCCCTAGAGTAAAATAAGTCATTAGATCAATTCCTACCTTAAAAAGAAAGCTATAACATGTTTTCTACTTTCACGCAAGTAGTTTATAATCACAAGATAATTCACGCATTCTTAGTTCATAACCTTGAAAGGCATCATAAACTTCCTAACTCTAACAAAACCACTAAAACACCTGGTCGATGATTAAATCATAATTTCCGATTACGTGTAGGAAGTGAATTCTATTGTTGTCAGAGTTAGTTTTATAATGGTCATACGATAGATTGTGGTGCGCTTATTGAGTTTATAAGTTCCTATTGTTACACTAGTTTAACAAGATTGCATGTAATTTAATAAAAAGATTGCATGAAGCGGAGATGAGAATGTTGAGATGGATGTGTGGTGTGACGTGAATTGATAAAGTGAGAAATGAGTATATCAGAGGAAGTTTGAAAGTGGCGCCAGTGACTGAAAAGTTGAAGAGAAATTGTTTGTTTTGGTATGGTCATGTAAAGAGGAGGGATGAAACGCATGTTACTAAAAGAGTTATGAGCATACTAAGAAAAGATGGATGAATTGTGTGAAGAGTGATATTTTATGAAAGAAAAGGAAGTTAGTGATAGCATGACGAGTGACTGGGTAGAATGGAAGAAAAAAACGTGTTGCGCTGACCCCAAATAACACGGTACAAGGGCAGGAAGATGTGATTGTTACACTAGTATTTTTCCCCTGTGTTATCGGATTGTCGTCACATCGAATAATGAGAGTAAAAGAAAAGAGATTTGGTCGTTTTCTATGGAGAAGACTCGGCGAATAACTCACGGATATTCTAATAAAAAATGAGACCTGTTAATGTACTTAATAAATAAGTAAGTAAAACATGTCATTGTATCGAAATTGAAAATAATTAATGAGTTTAGTGATCACATTCACATAAAAACCACTTTAAAAATAAAATCACCTATTATTATGAAATGACATGATTATAATAATTATTACATCTAATAAATATAAAAACAGCAATAGTAATTTAGTAATAATACAAGTCGGTAAGTGTCACAAGTTACAAGGTAATTGTATTTTATGTCCATTTACCTGCGGATGGCGAGCAATGGGTAGCTCGCTGTCAACGATGCGTTACGGCTCGTGTGCCCACCGATACGGTGAAATCTTAGCGGTGCGGCGCTGCAACGCATCGTGTGCCCCTCGTTCAGGTGCCACTCGCGCTTCAGAGATGTTAGTAAAATTTACGGAGCCGATGCATACCAGGGCTGCGGATACCGTAGCCCCAGCAAAAGGGCAACTAAAGGAACACTGTGGCTTTTATTCAATAAAAGTCTAACACTCCCCCCACCCCACTTAGTGCGAGAAAAGTCATTTAATGATTTCCCAGGCAAAACCTGCTTATATAAAAAAAGAACATCAAGGTATACACACAAAATCTTGTCAAAAACTTCTGAAACTATAAGAATGTGTCGCAGTAATCACACAAAAGGTACTAAAGTCACAATCTTTTAACGGCAGAAATGATAGAATATCTACGCAGCCTAAAGGACCTACTTCAAGAACATTTATTTACTGACAACGATAAAAAACAACTTAAGTTTCATCTCAAACTGGCTCAGTAATAAAAAACAAAATGGTGCGCACTTGCGACGTCAAATGCTTGGCGCTTTATTAGCAATGCCATAGAGTAAGAAAAAGAACAGATGCGGCATTCATGGGCCCCGACCAGTATTAAATTTTTTTGTGGAGGGTAATCATCAAATATGGCCTCCGGCTTTGGGTGGAGCGAGTAGGCGTGTCAGACTTTTACGGACCGAAACCACACCTATGTTCCTTCAATTGCCTTTTGTATTCTAAGATCATGGGTCTCCCTTTCAGAAGTCAACCCATGATCCCAGTAGGCTTTGGCCCTGCTGGACTCCGGTTACGGACTACGGTTTAGCTGATTCTCTTTGAGGTGCGCGCGGAACTCTACGCGCCAACCACTTCTGTTCCTTCAGTCGCATTTTACTTTCCAGTACGGTAACTTTTTCGAACAATTCCGCAACCCTTCCTTTCGTCGACTATAATGTCCAAAAACTGAAGGTAAAGAGTTGCCTGCTCATTTGAACAATGCTTTTACCGTAACGGAGAGCAGTGAAGCTGCATGTTTTAGTAATCCAAGGGACTATTCCTGTCCACTGAAATTGTTCCATCGAAGGATTGGAACAATTTGCCTGCAGCGGTCTTCCCGTCCGATTATAATTTAGATGTCCTCAAGGCTAGAGTGAATAGGCTCTTAATAAATCAGTGTGATTCACCATCAACGATTGCATCACTGCTTACCATCAGGTAGGATCCCAGTCAAGCACTAGTTTATATCATTAAAAAAAAAGAAATGTGAATGACATGAGCTTGGTGTAATTCTATTCATCATCATTGTTTTAGCTGAAAGACGTCCACTGTTGGAGACAGGCTTCCAGTGTCGCCACAACGAACAGTCCTGTGCGTCTCGCATCCATCTGATTCCCGCAACCCCCACCAGGTTATCGGTCCACCTTGTGGAAGGTCTTCCAACGCTACGTCTTTTGGTGCGCGGTCACCACTCCAGAGCCTTTCGGCCCCATCGATCATTTATTCTACGACCAATGTGCCCTGCCCACTGCCCCTTAAGTTAGGCGATTCTTTAGGCTATGTCGGCAACCTTGGTCTGGTAATTCTATTGGTTAATGTATTCCCAGCAATACTCGGACAATGCAGTTTTAAATCGTCCTGCATTGGGTTACAAAGGAAAGGGCGTTTGTTTTTATGTCTAGTGAGAAGTTATTTCAATTTATCGTGGAGTTGTGAAACAAGAAAGAGAAGAAAGAAAAACAGTTTATTTACGCGAAATGTCGCAATCTTAAAACTAGCTAACAAACATAATCAATTGATAGGCAAGATAAATACGTCACATACGCGCAATACGGCCGAACGCTCAGCATAAAGCTGAGGCCTCACGCATAATGCGATGAGCTCACAGCGCTGGTTTTCAGCGTGGGCCGGTGGCGATGTCGGCATGAAGACGAACGAACGGTGTAATGCAAATAGGTTTCCATGGATAGAAAATGTAAATAAAAAATAAAGATGAATTAAACAAAATAAATAAATAAGGTGACCAATACATTTATGTAAAGTGGCAACACATCGGCGCGCCCATAGCACAATTTGTGCAACTCGTTTTTATAGTCTGTGGAAATTTGCATATTTGTGAGGGGGCATTGTGAGTTATTAGAATAGTTCTGGGGGATCGTTTGAAAGAGTTACTGTGACCCTGGAACGCAAAGGGCCATTGAAGGAACATGGGCGGATTTTAATCAGAAAAAGTTCGATACTTCCTCTCGGGTTCGATACAGTTTCCGTCAGGCGGTCAGTTTTTCCAGGTCAGGGACCTGATTTTTTAATTGTGAGATTTTTTTAAACGAAGTTTAAATATGGCTGATTGACATGAGCTGGCACGGTTTAACGATTGCGTTGCAATCGCTAATTTTACTTCCTTTTTTTTATTTAACCCATACTTCCCACTACTGGGTACTCTCCCAAATTATTCCAGGTTTTATTTTCTCAAGCCATTTCAAACCGGCCCTTGTGGTAGGCGTCCAGAGAGTCTAGTGCGAATTTGTTTTACGTTAACGCGATTGACACTTTTAAAACGTTCGGCGCTCCGGTTGGCTAGCTCCAAGCTCTTAACCAATCAGAGAGCCATACGCGGTAAACGAAAAACTCGCATTCAGCACACAGGTCGTCCTGCGACCTCTTCTTAGGTCAGCCTTGGTGGCGTCAACAATTTCCTTATATATTTCACTAATCAATCGGTGCACTTACACCAGTCGTATGTCTAACAACTCTTTGCCAATCTATTGAACTAACAAGAACTAACAAACAATACATATCGTGAATCTAATCCTCTTTTTGTCTCTAACTGTATCTCAATATTCTATACGTGCGTGGGAGAAAATACCTTTCCTAACTAAAATGGAACAAAAAATCTAATATACTGTTAGGTTTTGTTCAAATAAGACAAAAAGACGAGTGCTTTAAATGTCAAAGTACCTAAACACAGAAAAAAATATACTATTCAAGACGAGTTTTTTACGGTAGCTTTATTTTGTGACCTGTCTCACAGGATTTTTTTTTTCAGGTTATAATGTAGCATAGCCAGTGATAAAACACTTGTATCGCCACATAGGAACTAAAATACAAAAATCCTGCTTAACAATATGAGAGTTCTCTATGCGATTGAGAATATACACAACAGCCCGCATTCAACTAACGGACAATTGCCCGGATCAGACACGCCCGTCTGGTCGGAAGATCCTCTCTCTCCAACGAAAGCAGCCCCATACCATGTTCTGACAATTACTGTCCATTCGTAGTTGCCTGGAAGAGATCGTGGAATGCGATAAGATCGCCCATTCTATGTGTTTTAGATATAAGTTTTTCTTTGTTAGGTTTCTATTTAGATAAACAAAATATAAAGTAACCGCATAACTCTAAACTAGTAATTGTCACGTAATTTAAAAAAATCTAGACATTTACGAAAGCTTTAACATAATTTTGTATAACCACAAACCAACCAACCAACAAAATTTTAACTATGAAAATTTATTACACGACTAGCTGTTGCCCGCGACTTCGTCTGCGTTAAGTTTGTAAAAACATACAATCATTCTGAGCTTGCAATTCATTCTGAAAGCAACGCAATTATTTATTGTACTTTAACATAAAACGGTTTTTTTTTTTTTTTAGGTGTGAAAATCATCTTATGACAAATCCCGCTCTTGGGCGGAGCGGGAGATAGTGTCAGACTTTTACTGACTAAAAACCCACTCCTGTTCCTTCGTTGCCTTCGTCCCAGGGCCACGGTTTCGTTTTCAAACTACCCATGGCCCCAGTAGGCTTCGACCCTGCTGGGCCCCTACGATTTGCTGACATCTCCCTGAGGCGCGCGCGGAACAATACGCGCCGTCGACGACTTGGGCTCGGTCCAGATGGTTACCGGACGGTCGGACGGCGGGCCACCCATTGCCCGCCGTCCGCAAGCCCGCGCCTACGGTGGCCGGAAATCGGGATCGGAATCCCGGCGGCGGTTGGGGCGTGAGGACCGTTGCCGTTGCCTCACGCGATCGGCCGCCTCTTTTGCTAGCATTACTGCTTCGCAGAAGGAGGCGACCGCCTGCCACTCCTCCTCGCTCCGGACCATGGCCTGTACCAAGGCCCGGCGCGAGAGATCGCCGCCGCCGATCGCCCCCACGAGGACACGGCGTTGCTCTTCCCAAGCGGGGCACACTTCCACCGTATGCTCCACCGTGTCCTCCGGGCGGTCCACACAGTGGTGACACCCGGGCGTCGCTTCCGCACGAATCCGCTGCAGGAACTTCCCGAACTTCCCGTGTTCGGTGAGAACCTGCGTCATGCGGAAGGTGAGGACGCCGTGAGGTCTTTCCAACCACGCCTCAAAGAAGGGACTTACCGCCATAATTGTGGCGTGCCCAGCACTGGGTTGCGACAGTCGCTGTCGCCATTCCACCATGAGATCCCGCCGGAGTTCTTCCCGCCATGCCGCGACTTGGCGTGGCAGCGGAGTTTCGCCCCGGCGTTGCATCTTCATGCGCAGATCGTGCATGTGAGCAAGGCCTGTTGCTACCAGATCCCATGGTGGCTGTCCAGCAAGGAGGCTCGCCGCTTCGCGGGAAATCGTCCGGTATCCTCGCACCATCCGTATGGCCATGACCCTCTGACATGCGTTCAGCCGGGCCGCCGGCCGCTTCCGCAGCGCCGGCGCCCATATCGGTGCACCATAAAGGGCCATGGACCAAACGATTCCCGCATAGAGCCTCCGGCAGGAGGCGTCTGGACCCCCAAGGTTGGGCAGGAGCCGCCCGAGGGCAGCCCCAGTCCGATTTAGTTTGGGAGCCAGACGTCGGAAGTGCTCCTCGAAATCCCATCGGCTGTCGAGAATGAGTCCCAGGTACTTCATCGTTGACCCGACGCCGATGTGGACTCCTCCTACCGTCAGTTGGGAACCCGGTGGTGGCGCGTTCCGAGGGCCGTGAAAGCACATTGCCTCGGACTTGTGCAATGCCACCTCGAGTCCCAACTCCTGGATCCTGCCCACGACTGTCGCAACCCCGCGTGTCGCTAGTTCGACCGCCGCCTGGTACGACTCTCCCTGCGCCAGGACCAGCGTGTCGTCTGCGTAGCAGACCACGCTGACCCCGCCAGGGAGGTCGCCGCGCAGCACGTAGTCGTATCCGATGTTCCACAAGGGCGGCCCTAGTACCGATCCCTGCGGAACACCGCACGACATCTCTCGACGTTCCCACTCTCCCTGGTGACCAGGGTAGATGATGTACCTGTCCGACAGGTACGCCTCGACCAGACGACAGAGGTAGTCGGGCGTCCGGTGATACCGGAGTACCCTCCTAATGCTACTCCAAGGCAGGGAGTTGAAGGCGTTGGCGATGTCCAAAGACACCGCCACGACACACCTGCCCTGGGACACTGCAGCCCCCGTCGTGAGAGCTCGCACGCGCATGATGGCGTCCACCGTGGAGCGCCTCCTGCGAAAGCCGAACTGGCCGTCCGCTAGGTCCGGCCCCACCCGTGTTAGGTGCGCGACGAGGCGGTCTGCAACTACTCTTTCAAACAGCTTGCCCACCTCGTCGAGCAGCACAATGGGCCGGTACGCGGACGGAGAGTCCGCAGGGCGCCCCGGCTTTGCGATGAGGACCAGTTTCCCCGTCTTCCAGCGAAGGGGGAACTGGCCCCTCTCCATGCATGCGCTGAAGAGCCCTCTTAGTCGAAGCCCGAGAGCCTCCATGGCCAGGACCCAGGCCTTCCCAGGCAAGCCGTCGGGTCCTGGGGCGGTATTTTTGGCACTCAGCCTTCATACCGCCACTCTCATCTCTACCTCGGTCACCTCTGGAGCGTTGTCGTCGTCGTCGCCATCGTGGTCCGCGTCGGACACCGCTGGTGGCGGAGCCATGGGCGGGGGAGAGTGTTCCCCACGCGTAGGGAACAGAGTACTCACCACACCCTCCACAAGCTGGGGCCGGAGACTCTGCGTCAGCGGGGGAGCCCAGGGGCGGAGTTTGTCCCGCACCACCTTGTAGGGGCGTCCCCATGGGTCCCCATTCAGAGTCCCCAGCCACACGTTGCGGGCCTCGAGCTTGGCCCGCCTTATCTCCGCTCGGAGGGTGCGCTTTGCCTCTCTGTATCCCTCGTACAGCTCCGCCTCTCTGGCCTCCGCATCCGGTGGACGGGACGGACTGGCATACCGGCGTCGCGCGGCATTGCACGTGTTGCGCAGTGCCGCAATCTCCGGCGACCACCAGTATACCTGGCGCTGAGCACGTCCAGGACGGACTCGGGGCATTGCCGCGTCGCAGATTTGCGACATGGCCTCCCGGAACCATTCTGCCTCGACGTCGATATCGACAGGCCTGTCCGGTGCTTGCACCCAGGCCTGTACCGTCGCGGCTTCCAGGAGTAGCTCCCGGTCCACCTGCCTCAGCGCCCATCGCGGACCACAAGGGTTCTGTCGGACCGGCGCGGTCGAGGTTTGGGCGGAGACGTCAAACCGGATGTACCGGTGGTTTGAGTACGTCTCCACCCCCTCCATGACGCACCAGTCGACGACACGCGGCAACAGAGCGGGGCTGGCGAACGAGATGTCCACCACGGAGTCACCCCGCATCCGCACACACGTGGGGACAGAACCCCGGTTTAGGATGACCAGGCCTGTCTCCAGAGCCCAGTCCTCCACCATCCGACCCCGTTGGTTCGTGAACCGGGAACCCCAAGCCAAGTTCTTGGCATTGAAGTCCCCGCACACGACCACGGGGAGGGAACCAAACCCAGCGACGACGTCTTCCAGCTCCATTAGGGAGATATGGAGATCGCCGAGAGATCTGTTCGGGGACAGGTAGACGCCTACCACTGCAATGTCCCCGAACCGTGCTGCCACGCAACCCCATCCTCTCGTGACAGCCTCGAGGGTCGGGGTAACGGCGGCGGCCGACGAAATTAGGGTCACCGAGCCGTTCAAGTCCTGAACCCAGTCTCCTCTGGGCAGGACATAGTACGGCTCGGAGACAACGGCGATGTTGATCGACCACTGCGCCATGCTCTGGAGCAACAGATCCTGAGCGGGGGCGCAGTGGTTAATGTTCGCCTGGAGGAGACGTAATGGAGCCGTATTTAACAGTCCATTACAGTCTCCTCCCGAGCCCCACGTGAGGGCCCTGCCGCGGTGGTTGCGGCGGCGACAGCGGCGGCAGCCAGAGAGGAGACTGCGGCGGAGAGGACGTCGGGGTGGACTTGCCTCGGGACCTTGCCCTTGGCCTTGGCGGGGGGGTCGCAGGACCTGCTACCAGCCCGGTGATCGGCCGGCTTGCCTGCCGCCGCACATGCGTAGCAGTGCGGCGTAGCACGGCATTCTGCAGCCTTGTGACCGGGCTGACCGCACTGGAAGCAGCGGTCACTGCGGTCCACCTCCGCGGCGCAATAGGCACCCACGTGGTGACCCACGTGGCAGCGGTAGCACCGCAGAGGTCTGGGCTCCAGCAGTTTTACCTGCGCGGAGACCCAGCCCACCAAGAGCCTTCGGCCTTCGCCCGTGATGGCCTTGGCCGCCGACACGGGGCAGCTCACCGTTACGGCTCGCATGCCCGTGCTGTCAGCGCGGATGGTGCCCGCTCGCACCTGATCGGCGTGGCACCCTCCCGCCCCGACGATGGCGGCTACCACCTCGTCCACCCTGACGGAGTCGTCCAGACCCATGATGCGCATGTCCATGCACTTGGTGGGTCTGGACACTCGGGCCTCCTCGACGTCCAGGGACGCCCTGATCCTTGCGGCCAGGGCGTCTGCGGCAAGGCCACTGTCCGCACCAGGGACCTCCAATATTCGGGCCCCGGTTGCGGTGCGCCTCATTCGGAAGCCCCCGGAGGCTCCGAACTCGCTGAGGTGGCCCACCACCGCCTGCTTCGCCTTTTCCATGACGGTGTTGTACGTCACGCCCTTCTTTTCCGCATCTGGCTGTAGTGTAATTACTACAGCCTCGGAATTCGGGGCGCGAAGTCTAGCCGCCATGGCCCGCTTCTTTCGCTCTTGTTGCCTCACGCGCTTTTTGGCCGTCCTAGCCGCCTTGCCCGCCCTCTTCTTGGCACCGACTACCGTCCATTCGGCGCCAGCCGAGGGTTCTTCAGGCAGGGGAGGCGGCAGGCGTGGCCTAGTCGCCACCGCGGCAGGAGTTCCCGCCGGTTTAGCGGCAGACGACGTCCCTCCCTTCCGCCGCTGCTGTTCCTTGGACGCCGGGGCCGGCCTCACAGGCTCCGACGCCACGGCCCCGCGCCCGGCTTGCCCCGATGGACCCGCCTTGGGTGCAGCTGCCGTAGCCGCGGCGGTGGCATAGGACGCCGCCTTTCGCTGGCCGGAGGCCGCTAGTGGGGGGCGCAGCACGATGCCCTCCAGCAGGGACAGCTGCTGCTGAATCCGCAGCTGAAACTGCTGCTGCTGCTGTTGCAGCTGCTGCTGAAGGGCAGCCAGCTCCCGTTGCACCAGCGTCAGCAGCTGGCTCTCCGGCTCGGGCTGGGGCTGAGGCTGGCTTTGCCCCTGCCCTTGCTTGCGCCCCCCTTCAGTTGGCTCCTGGCAGCCGCCGACTTCCTGGGCTCCCATGAGCTCGGCCCGGAGCTCGGCCCGGAGCTCAGCCCGGAGTCTTGCCACTCTCTTCTCGAGAGAGGCATCGATAGTCTCCTCGATAGAGGCGGCGTGCCGGTGGACCGTCTTCTCTTTGGAAGTGTTCTTCCTTTTCCGGCCCATGTCTCGCAGTGCTGCAACAACCAACGCCCCCAGAGACTTACGTGACTCCTCAGCGGAGTCCTCCCCGGCATCTCGCTCACTGCCAGATGGAACCAAGAGGTCCATCTCAGCGCTGGCCGCTCCGGGGTGACGCCCCTCCGCAACAAGTCTGTTGGCTCGCTTTGCGGACTCCTGAGCAGTGAGTCCCCTCCCTCTTCCACTTGCTCGACCCGCTCCCCGCCCACTAGTGGGGATTTTTCGGGCCGAACCCATCTCCCCGTCGGAGGACGATTTGTCCCCCGGTCTGGAGCGCTTCCGGTAGAAATTTGCGTTTCTACCGGAGTCGCCCGCCACCTCCTCAGCCTCCGAGCCCTCCGAGCTCCTTCTGGATGCCGCGTCGGACTCCGACCGCGCATCACTCTCATTGTGGTTTGCGAAAAATTTTGAAGTCATATTAGTTCCCACGAGTATTAAACTTCGGGTACTGGCTCAAATAACATGGTTCGCACTAGAGACTAATTTAGCTACCCATTAGTCAAGCTAACAACCTCCCTCACGGTGCACCGCCGCTTGGAGGTTTGGGGTAATTTTTTATAGAGGTTGTCTTCCTCGCGGCCCGGGCGGTTAAGCCTAGACCCTCGACCCCCATCAAAAGTCAGAAACATGACCTTGGACAATCTCTGGGGCTACGAGACTAACGGTGGCAGGAGGAGGAGCAAATCTTCCTCCTGCCTGCCCGGTGGCAGGGTAAGTGCACACCAAGCCCGCTCTTACTTCGCCACTGTGCCCTCTACTATAGCAGAGGGACACGCGTTGAAGCGATCCTTCGGACAGAATATTCGCAGGCGGACATCGGGACTCCTTAGGCAGAAGTACCTAAGGGGAGTCGTTGGCCGCCTCCCAGGGTGCACCGTCCCGCAGACTGGCTTTCACCTCGGACGTATCCGCAAGGGAACTACAGCCTGCGGGCGCTCGTGGAGGTTTTCTGTCGTAGCACCCCAAAACGGTTAAAAGTAAAAACGCAAATTACCTTCAGGAAACATGTTATGTATTCGTCCAGATCCTAGTATGTAAGGGTCGTAGCAGTTGGCATTTCTGCCTACCCCAAAAGAAAAGAAATTAGTTTATGTATGTTTCTGGTTTATGTTCTGGTGAAACAACATTGTATGATTTTAAACCCTCGCCACAGTGAGCACGTCACAATCGCAGCGGTAATGCCTGTCTTTGAAGAGTGTCTACAGAGGCGTCACGGCATCCTCTCTTTGTGCAGGACTCACCGGATGTGGGTGTTTTGGGAGGTATCTGTATCGAATTCAACGGGAAGAAACACTCGGGTATCACCATTGTGCGGATCGCCTGGAGAATACGATGGAGCATACGGTGGAAGTCGGTCCCGCTTGGTCGGAGCGCCAGCACCGCTGTGTCCTCATGGAGGCGATTGGTGGAGAAAATGTCAACCAGTAGCCTCCTTCAGTGAAGCACTACGATCGAAGAAGGTGGCTGAAACTATGAGGGATAGGACATTCTGACTCCTTAACTGTCGCTGCAAGTGATGCTCCGGGTGTTGAAAGCCGCAGGGCGATTACCAGCCATCGCAAACCGGGATTGCGGTGGTGCCGTCAGGCCGTCTGGTCAAAGCAATCCTGAATCGACGGCGCGCTGTATTCTACACCGGACTCAAAGAGATGTCAGCAAATGGATAGGGCCCTCTAGGGCCGATGTCTGCGAGATTGTTCGAAAGAGTTACCTCCCGTAAAATTTTCGCCTCAATAATTTTTCACTGAAGAGTTTAAGCCGTTAGACAGCTTTGGTAGAGGTAAATGAAGGAGCATAATCGGGACACCGACCTTCAGCTGAATAAAGTGCACTGATAGTGCAAAGCCAAAAAGTCAGTGAATCCAAAAACTACCATCATCATCATCAACTATCTTCCACCACAACAGTACTTATGAAGAATTTGCGAGAGCATACTTGCATTGATTGTTGTAGCTTGATCATTTTGGGCATAACGTAAACCACTTTCGACCCCGTTTTATATGGAGCAGAAACTGCAAACAATAAATCACGCCATTATTAGGCCGCAAGGTGCCATCCCGGAGGACATAGTGGAGCATACAGAGGTGTGTCCCGCAAGGGCGGATCACCGCCGTGTCCTCGTGGAGTCAATCGGCGTCAGTCACCTCTCGCGCCGGGGCCTGATTTGGGCTATAGTCCAGAGCGAGGAGGAATGGTAGGCGGTCGCCTCCTTCTGCAAAGCCGTAATGCTAGCGAAGGAGCAGGCCGCAAGCGTGAGGGAACGAACGTCCTCACGCCGAGCCGAGATTCCGACCCCGACGACCAGCCACGGTAGACGCAGGCTTGCAGACATCGAACAATGGGTAGCTAGCCGTCCGGCCGTCCGGTAATTAATCGAACCGAGCTCAGTCGTCAACAGCACGTAGTGATCCACGCGCTCCTCAAAGAGATGTTTCAAAGCGCAACTGAAGGGCACAAGTGTGGTTTTAGTCAGTAAAAGTTTGACACGCCCTCTCGCTCCAACCAGAGTAGTCATTGGATGATTTCCACTCTTAAAAAAAGAAAAAAAAAGGACCATCATTATCATTATCATTATCATGGACATATGCCTCCCCAAGTATCGCCATAATGACTGGTCCTGTGTGTCTTGCATCCATCGGATTCCCGCGACCCTCACCAGGTCATCGGTCTACCTGGGGGCCTTCCAACATAAGGTGCCATGCAACCCCTTACGAAAATTTGGCCGTGTTATTTTAAAATCAATAATTAAATACATATACTTGTTTACTTTTATCGCCTTTTTTGGTTGGTATCCCTTGAATAATCATGATCAATTATCTTGTTACAATCATGGGAAAAAAAGCAGTAGGATTGTTAAAAATGCCTCCGTCTAACACCAGTTTAACCATAACTATTTTCCTCCAATTTTGAACAATAGAACTGTCTGCAAACGTGGGCGATGGTCACTTCTTCCGCCATTCAGAAAATTACGTAAAATACACAATGCCATCTATCAAATATGAAGTTTAACTGTCATTGTCATCATTATTTCTACTTTGAGTCTTTAGATGGCGTTGCGAGTATCTGAATTGCGTGTGGTGCCATATTTTACTAATTCGATTTTATTATGTGTTTTGATTAGTTTTTACAATATATTTAGAAGATATCGAATAGAAATGTCAATTTTATTTTGAAAAAATGTTAAAAGTTATTTTATTACAAAAAGAAGAATTTAAGTTATTTTATTATAAAATAATGACAAAAATTTTAACTGTAGCTGGGAATCGAACTCGCGGCAAATGTCGTTCAACACTGACGTTTTGGATTATTGCTCACCCCCCATAGCAAATAGCGTGATAATTTATAGCCTAACAGATGCACTGACTTATAAGGATTATGTATGCAAAATTTGAATAGGATCGGTTCAGTAGTTTTTGCGCCAATTAATACCATCGCAAAATAATTTTACTGTTTTATTATATGTATATAGATTAACCATATTTTCTCCCCTTATTTCTAAACCTTAGAAATAAGTAACGTTCTTGTTTGCTTATACTGGTGACCTCATGCAAAGCTAATCTAGGTTTATACCAAGGATTTAGGTCCGTAAGCGAATTTCCAAAATATACTGGTGTAAGATAATTATATTTATGAAGGCGCATGATAAAATTGAACTCCATTTTGTGATAAAATTAGAAGGCAGTTGGTTTAGAAAGGTAAATTAAGTTTGATAGGTTGAAGTAAAAATAGTAGTTGAGGTTTTTTAGGACGAATGAATGTGGTCCGGAAGACACAGTGTTGGAAGGCCTCCCACAATGTGGACCGATGACCTGGTAAGGGATAACCCTTACCGTGTCGGAACTTGGGGGAGGCCTATGTCCAGCCCCCCTAGCCAAGTTACAATCGTTCCGTTCGCGCCGAACGCCTCGAGTAGGCCACGCCTCCGATTCCTTTGTTCTAACCACGTGACTGAGCGTTGAGATGACGTTGAATAGACATGACGAATCCATAAGGGTTCCGTTTTTTTGCCATTTGGCTACGGAACCCTAATAAGGGTAATTTCGTATACCTACCTAATCGTACCTGTTACTAATCGTCACTTTTCAGAAAAGCCTCTTTATGAAATTATAAGGGCAAACTTAAACATCATTTTGAACTAGTAGTTTTTTCATGAAAATCATAGAATGTAACTAGAGAACTCGTGACACGAAAAGCTCGTCGTAAGGTCTTTGGGCCCTTTTTAAGGGGAAAGTCATCAAATAACTTTTCTCGCTCGAAGTGGAACGAGAGGGAGCGAACTTTTACTGTCTAAAACACACCGTGTTCCTTCTATTGCCCTTTGGGTTCCTGGCCCAAGTTTGTTAATTTATTCATAGGTTACTTCACCAGTGACCTAGTTCCTTTAACTCCACATACAATGAACATCAAATTGATTTCAAACCGTATTTAAATAAAACACAGCATCCATTGTCTCATTCCGAAAGCCATAAAACATCGAGTAGCTACTCGTATAGACGCCATTAATAGATTTTAAATCGATATAAACCAAACTTTAATCGTAAATTAAGGTACTGCATACTCGTAAATGCAATCGTAAAAATAAATCGAATCGGGATTTGATGTTCTAAACTGTGATTGGTGGAATCCGTAACGATCCTGTATTTTCGAAATTCCGAATTTTGAACGTAATGGAATGTAATGTTCAATTTGTAGTTTGAATTAATTTTGTGTTAGTATTCAAATTGTATAATATAATTTAATAAAAAAAATTAATATTTTGTTATATTTGTATTTCTTAAAAAGATCTTAGCCTAGTTAACCTTTCGAATACCGTAATAAGAGATAAGAGACACAATAGAAAGACAATGAGAGAGCGAACGCCGGCGTTCACTTTTTTTTTCGGTGGGAAAATCATCCAATGATATCCACCGCTCTGGGCGGAGAGATAGTGTCAGACTTTTACTGACTAAAAACTCACTCCTGTTCCTTCTTTGCCTTCGTTCAAGGGCCCCAGGCTTCTCTTTCGCATCACCCATGGCCCCAGTAGGCTTCGACCCTGCTGGGCCCCTACGGTTTTGCTGACATCTTCTAGAGGCGCGCGTGGAACACTACGCCGTCGACAAATTGGGCTCGGTCCGGACGGTTACCGGACGGTCGGACGGCGAGCTACCCATTGCTCGCTGTCCGCAAGCCAGCGCTTACGATAGCTGAAAATCGGGATCGGAATCCCGGCGGCTGGGGCGTGAGGGCCGTTCACTCGCGCGTGTGGCCGCCTCCTATGCTAGCATTACTGCTTCGCAGAAGGAGGCGACCGCCTGCCACTCCTCCTCGCTCCGGACCATGGCCTGTATCAAGGCCATCGCTGCAGCCGATCGCTCCCACGAGGACACGGTGGTGTTCTGCCCAGGCGGAGCACACCTCTACCGTATGCTTCGCTAGCAACTCAAGTATCAACTTTAGCGTCGAGGTTTTTAAGTTGATGTTTATGTAAGTATTTATATTACAAAGGTCCTAAATCCAAGTTACAACCGTTTCGTTTCGATTCTCTTTTCGTCTATCGCCTCGAGTAGGCCACGCTTCCGATTCCTTTATTCTGACGTCATCTCAACGCTGTCACGTGGTCAGAACAAAGCAATACAAGGCGTGGCCGACTCAAGGCGATCGACGAAAAGAGAATCGAAACGAAACGGTTGTAACTTGGCAAGGGGGGCTGTTCACGTATCAAACGCGTGAGCATACAGATTGACGTCATCGACGGCTGAAGCGGCGAGTGGCGGGAGCGGGGCAGAGCACCGGCACACAGCGGACGGCGAGCGACGCGACACTTCTAGATCACGAATAGTCCACTTATTTAATTCATCTCCCTGAAATCCTGAACAGACCTAAACTGAATTGTTAAAGGGATGGAGCTTTATAGGGTTCATAAAATATAATATAATATAATATAATATAATATAATATAATATAATATAATATAATATAATATAATATAATATAATATAATATAATATAATATAATATAATATAATATAATATAATATAATATAATATAATATAATATAATATAATATAAAATAATATAATAGAATAGAATAGAATAGAATTTATTCAATACAGGCAATACAATAGGAAACAACAACACAAAAAAAAGTACAGATTTACAATATAGTTGCGTTGAGCGTGCCAGAACCGAAAGGGTCGCCAACTCAGCAATTGCTGGGCGTCAGACACCCAGCGCTGATTTTCAGCTGGCACCTCGCAGTGACGCACGGATGATGGTAAATAAATATAATATATAAATAAACCTATATAAAAATAACCCTTACTTAAACTAAAAAATTGATACAAGTGTATTTAGCTCCATCCCTCTTTTTCGGTTGTTTGACCAACATTTTAACACGTCATTGTAAGGCTCCAGGTGGTCAGAGTGGCTCTGAGATCACTACACTTAATGCAGCTAAAGAACAAAAGTATCTCCACCTTTGGAACAAGATTTTCTAAACCAGCTTTGGTCTTCAGGATCTTGTACTGTCGATGCAAAGGTTAACTGAAGGGTATAGGTGGGTTTTAGTAAGTAAAAGTCTGACACGCCCCCTCGCTTCATCCTAAAGCCGGTAAAGTCATTGGATGATTTCTCACCTTGAAAAAAAAAACCTTTGGAACAAGAATACTATGGAAGAGAGGACTGGAACAATTTGCCTGCTGAGGTCTTCCCATCCGATTATAATTTGTGTGTCTTCAAGGCTAAAGTGAATAGGCTCTTAATAAACTAGTGCGCCTCGTCATCAACGATTGCATCACTGCTTACCATCAGGTGAGATCGCAGTCAAGCACTAGTAGTTCGTACCAAATTAAAAAAAAAAAACTAGAATCAGCTTGGTCCTTCAGAATCTTGCACAGTCAATGAACACGAGAAACTTTAGGTCGTATAATATAAGATTTCCTGTAGACCTGTTGTATATGACTTTGAGACATATTTTTTTAGATGTATGGGTCATATAGAACGGAAAAAAAATATCTCCAATCGGCTGCGATTCAAAGCTGGGTAGTATACTGTAAGCAAAATGGCGTGGCTACTTCACACTCGCAAAAACAATTGTTTTTCGTTCATAAATTAGATGACATCATGATGAGATGTAAACAAATCCAACACTACTATAATGAAAAAACGTGTGTGGCTTTTAAACCAAACTTGAATAAGACCTTGTCATAATCACTCTTCAATCGTTTCTAGACGATGCAGTTGAAGATTCAGAAATTGCTTGCAAAGACTATAGACAGTGTAATTCTGCGCGATTGAGGTATATCTTTTGGTAGTGTAATCCTTTTTCCTTGAGCAAGTATCCTTAGATTGTTATCCGGGTGTCATTCATCTTTGACAGACGTTACAGATTAATGGAAGGAGATACTGTCTGAGTGTCTGTTGATTTGGCCGAAAACTGAACAAGTCATCTTTGTAACTCATATATTTCGTATTTGTGTTACTTATTTTATCTTTTCTTTTTTTCCCGTGTTGCGCCGATCTCAAATAAAACGCGACAAAGGCAGAATGATGTGTGCGATGTGTGATCTATGGTGTGCTAAATATCGTTTGTGTCTTATCAGTGTAGTTGGCATTATGTCGTTCTAGTTGAATAAATAAATAGATCACTAAATGCGAACTTTACATTCCCAAAAGTTAATCAAAAACAGACATCATTCGTTGACAGTATAAATTCTATAAACATGTCATCAGTTTATTTTCATGAATTTTTGGCTCAGATAGCACGAACAAAAATATGAAACTTTGTATAATTCGAACTTCAAACAGAACTTTTGGCGGAAAATTTTACGCTGGCAACTCTTAACACATTGCTAAGGCCGTGTGCTTAAAAAAACAATATTTTTCAAGTCACCGAATCTTTTAATTCATCCAAGTCCCTAAAGTTTTACTCATAAAGCTTTCAAAGCATTTGATTAAGCCTCTCAGAGGGTTGGATAAACATGAAATGAGAAAACTTTTGTAAACAAGGTACAAATTACTTGACGCGGTGGACATTTGAAGAAACAAAGGGCAACACTGAAGTTATAATTGACGCTTTTGAAATTTCATTTCGTTGTGATGAAGAAGTTATTCTGGATATCTCTCCCATTTTCCCGATGTTCCGGTTTGTTGTCAATTCGATTTGGGTGAAAGAATTGGCTGGTTATAAACTGACTGTCAGCCTTTTATCCTTGAAATTTATATACAACGTTGTTGTTGGAACTTTATCATTTAAATTTAAAATAATAATTTAAAAGCGTATTGAAACTATTAAAATAAATACAGTTTAGCAACTTAAATATCAATATAATTATTACAATGTTTTCTGCTCCACGCCTGATTCACGGGTACATATAAGTCCTGCCAGTGCTGCATAAAGAGTGTGTTTAACTTATTGGCGATGACGGCAAAGAGGCTGTTGCCGCTGTCCCGCACTCTACTCGCTAACGAAGTCAGTGCGTACTTCTGCAAACATTCCCGAAGCGCTGCAGAAGCAAGGCAGCCGCAGCAGTGCACTTAATCCGTTGCTATATTGCATGCGGAGCGCGCTGTAGGATTTCTGTGCATATGAACCCCCAGCCTATTATACATCTTTTTATACGAGCGGCCGTATAAAAAGATGTACAATAGGTAGGAAACAAGGTGATTTTAACTTCCTTGCAGCTACGGGCAAGCCTGCTGGCGTTCATATTCGCCTTCACTGACAGCGCCCTGCTTTTTAGCTCAATATCAGCGTCGTCTCTAGGTCAGACGTCAGCATATGGCTTAGGTATTTAAAACTCGACACCAGCTCCAAGGACACCCCGTACATCTTCACTCGTGGAATCCGCTGTTTTAATTCGCTGATCTTTGCCAGTCGTTCGTGGTAGTCAGACGCTAAAGAATTCTGACAATCAGTCTACCCAACGAGTATCGTGTTCTATCTCCATGTAAAATGCGGGTATTCAGCCGCATTTGGTTAGAATGGCACCTCCTTTTCCTTGCGTCGTTTATCCTCAATGCTGAGGGTAGTGGCCTCGACGAATAACTTTCTTGTAGACTATATTTCGCCATGTTGTCCTATCTTCAGGGATGTGGATGGCGTTGCAGACTGTGGTCTACAGTGTAGCACGGATTTGGTCAGACCAACGTATTGGACTCCTGCCCCTGGGTCTTTTCTCATGTAGGTACTTTTCCTGTCAGTAGCAACTTTTCCAGGTTATCACCTCTTGCTCCATGAAAAAGCGGGTATTCAGCCGCATTTGGTTACACTGGAAGCCGACCCCAAAATAGTTGAAAAAAAGTCTAGAGAGATGATGAAGAGTATTTCTGAAACCATACTATTATGAAAATAGTCTTTTCTCAAAGTTACTATTGTTATTTCACTTGAAAAGATTCATTGAATTTAATACAAGGATTGGAACAATAATTTACCTACAGCAGTCTTCCCGTACGATTATAATTTAGATGACTTTAAGGCTAGAGTGACTAGGTTCTTAATAAACTGGTGTAATACACTAACAACGACAATTTTAATTTTCATTTATCTTTTTAAAAAAAAGGTAAGTATCTTATAAGCTAAGCCCCACAAAACCGTTTATTGGTTTGACTGTGGGGTCAGTGAGTCTCTAGACATACTTAAATGTACTTGAAACTAAATATTATTTAAACTTACACATAAATAACTAAACTTAAAACATTTCTAAATAATATAATTTTAATTTACGTCTAAATCTATTTGAGTTTGTTTCACTCCTTATGTCTGCCGGCAGGCTGTTCAATAGGTATGGCATCACTACTTACCATCAGGTGGACTTGCAGTCAAGCACTAGTTTATATAATTAAAACAAAAACTTAAATAAGAGGAATTTATACTCGCGATTGTACCCATTTCCAGAAGTTACATACATACATCTATACTAATATTATAAAGCTGCAGTGTTTGTTTGTTTGTTTGTTTGTTTGTTTGAACGCGCTAATCTCTGGAACTACTGGTCCGATTTGAATGTTTCTTTCAGTGTTGGGTAGTCCATTTATTGAGGAAGGCTATAGGCTATGTTTTTTTTTTCAAAATTAGGGATCCGTAATAAAATTGCTATTTTGTAACACAAGGTGTAAAATCGAAAACCTATTTTGGCGTGCGCTGCAAAAACTATTGACAATAGAACAAAATGATGTACTACGGGTTTTTAGATCCCATTAAGACCTACAAAAAAGTCCGCGAGAACATATATCTAGCTATCATGGTTTAATCACAATAACCGATTTTGTGTTCAAAATAATTATTAAATCGTCTGAAGAAAAAAAAACCACGTTAAATATGTATCGTAATATTAATCTTTATCAAAATTAAGCATTATGTTATCAAGAGTATTTATGTAGAAGTAAAATACTTTTTGTTTCATCTCAATCGGATATTTCGTTTAAAACTTATCACGTGTGTAAGATGTTAAGAGTTGGTACCTATTAATGAGTTATGGGCCATAGAGTTTTTTATCAATATAAAATCCTGTAATAATCTTTTTCGAAATATATTTGTTGATGAGATCAAGAAGATGCATTCCATTATCCACAGGAATTTCTTAATTCTTTAAACCCGAGTGGCCTCCCCCCACATTCTCTCAAGTTAAAAATTGGTGCCCCAATTATTTTACTTAGAAATCTTAAGCCACCAAATTTATGTAACGGGACTCGACTTCAGATTAAATTTCTTCGCAATAACGTGATCGTTGCAACAGTTTTGACTGGTCCAGCGGTTGGTCAAACAGTACTTATACCTCGGATCCCAATGATTCCAAATGATTTGCCTTTTCATTTTAAAAGAGTCCAATTCCCAATTAAATTATCTTTTGCCGTAACGATAAATAAATCACAGGGGCAAACATTTAAATATGTAGGATTAGATTTACGGCAAGACTGTTCTTCGCACGGTCAACTATATGTCGCGTTGTCAAGATCAGGTTGCGGAAACAATCAATATATTCTTCTGCCACAAGAAAATAAAACGAAAAATATAATTTACTCAGAAGTACTTTAAAATAATATTTTAACCCGGTTTAAAGTGGACGGACACTCCCGCCTATAGTCGTAATTCTTATGTGTCTGGCTGAATGTCGAACAGATAGACAGCTATTGCCTGCGACTTATACAATTGTAACTTAATTTATATTTTTCTTAATATTATAAAGCTGAAAAGTTTGATTGTTTGTTATGAACGCGGTAATCTCGGGAAATACTGATCTGATATGAAAACTGTTTAAATATTCAATAGTCCATTTATTGAGGGAGGCTATATTTATCTCGGTATTTCCACGGAAACGAGAAAAACGCGGGTGAAACCGCGGGGCACAGCTAGTACATACATATTCAGCCTTTTAATGTTCCCACTGCTGGGACTCAGGCCTCCTCTCTCTAGGAGAGGGGATGGGCCGTAATCCACCACGCGGGCCCAGTGCGGGTTGGTGGATGTCACATGTCTTCGAATTTTTGGTTCTAGGACATGCCGGTTTCCTCACGATGTTTTCCTTCACCGTTTTGAGAGCAGTGGTGATGAAATAAATTACACAAAGTAATGCGTCTGGCTGGGTTTGAACCCGCGACCTACAATGCGTAAGTCGGGGCCGTTACCACTCGGCCACCACTGCTGCCAGAAGTTTGAATTATATAACTTATTTAAAGTTAAATAATGTAAATAGGAGGCATACGGCCTCCTAGGTTTTCCTCCTATTGTTTTTGTCAAAACGTGGTCCCTTGCTGTGGTTGTACCAGTTTTCATAATTAATATAATTAGCACTTTGTAAAGTCTAAAATCCCAACTGAGTCTAGAAATTTAACCTAATTTTAGCGGCTCGAGTAAGGATTTGTTGATTTTGAATAACTTAAGTTAGAGTTTTTTTAAGGAAAAAGAAGAAGAAGAAGAATAGACTTAGTTTTTCTCTTTAATACATAAAGTAATCCATCATGACCAGTAGATGGGTTGGTAGGTAAACCAGTTTTGCTGACTGACATTTTGACAATTCAAAAGTACCTGATTTCTGAAACGACAGATAACAAAAAATGTACAGGATATAAAAAATAATAAAGATTATGGCTATTACATAAAAACAACATAGTGACGTAAGTCATTAAGAAACTCCGTCACCAAACCAAGGTAACTTTTTTCAAGGTATACAAAGAAATAGCGACTCCAGAAACCAATGGAATTGCATTCCCCAATCGCACCTCCGTCCTTTCTCAACGTAGTAATTGAATTCAGGACTAGTAGCTTACACTAGACGATTGAGGCGCCAACCAATAAATTAAAGGAAACCTATTTAAATAATCCTACTCGAATGAAACAGGGAATCTTACCAGGATCAGTACAAAATAATGGGTATATAAAACAGATCTATGAGGTCAAATATACCTCGAAATGGGAATATTGTGCCAAGTCTTTAGAAAAAATAATGAAATGCATTTAGAAAATATTTAGTTATGACAATATTTTATAAAAAAAAATAATTTATTTCAAAAATTACGTAGGTACTTATAACAATTTTATTACCCATACCAAAATATGTTTTCTACAGCTAGTACCTTCGAGACGCCGTGGTAGCTCGTTGAAAATAATTTTAGATCTTTTTATTTATTTTATTATTTTTATACACACCGAAAGACAGTTTAATTACAGTACCGTAATTAGCCTTTTGAGTGCGTAATTAGAGACACAATAGAAAGACAATGGCGCGTGAACGCCGGCGTTAATGCGGGGATCAACAGCTTAGAGACACAATAGAAAGACAATGAGCGAGCGAACGCCGGCGCTTGCTGAACAAAACTTCATTGTAAATATGAGTACAGAAAAACTGGTTATTTCTTTTAGCAGACCTACAAAAGGAAGAAAAAAAATTTAGACAATATTGTGTAAAACCAGGAAATGAAGAGTATAATAGTCAATTGAAAACTGTACTGGTACATCTCAAGATTTTGGGTTTCTCATTTTATTCTGAAACTAAACCAAGAATTCAATGCTGTTTATAACAAATGTTAAAGTTTATAACAATATTAAAACAGGTAGAGTTCTGACAAATGGATAATAATTACATTTTTAATAAAAAAAAAGATTTTTTTGAAACTTTAATTGGTCATCTCAAAATTACTTATTTCGTAATTTTCCACAACTGTTCCCGACCGTCTATGTGAAATTTTAAACTATAGTATCAAGTAAACCTGCAAATACAATTTTAATATTTAGGTGTATAGTTATATACCTCATATTATGCTATAGATACATTGTATAAATACATAGTTACTAACTGGACCCGACAAACATTGTTCTGCCATGTAAATTAACAAAGAAATTAGATTGAAGTATAAATCAAAACAAACAAACATACGAAAAAAAATTAAAAAATAATGTGCGGGATCAGGAGGGTGAAAAATACCCTTAGACCTATAGGTCTAAGGGTCTAAGGGTCTATAATTTGTCTGACTTATTAAATATAACTTTGTTATAGTTACCTAACATATTTAAAAATCAGACATGTAAAAATAAGTAAAGTGCATTTCTTTTTTGTGGAGCTTTAAAACGTCTGATAGAAGTTTTGGTCCATGGAAAGTGTCTAACACTTATGATACTACTTTAGAATAATATTCTACAAAAACTTTTTACAAAAAAAAAAAATAACCGACTTCACTAAAAAAAACACTAAAAGGATCAAAATAACTTTAATTTCGGAAGTCGGTGTTTCTCGGTATTGTTTGTTTCTTATTTAACACCGACTTCCGAAATTAAAGTTATTTTGATCCTTTTAGTGTTTTTTTTAGTGAAGTCGGTTATTTTTTTTTTTGTAAAAAGTTTTTATTTCACACTTTTTAGTTGCGATACACTTATAAACAGAGTGCCTATTTCTCATGACAATTCCAATTAACCCAAATACTGCTAGGTTACATTGTTTTATTATAAAGTTCCTTTGTCTACCTTCCTCCTTCCGGCTCCATCATCAGATCAGTTCGATAGTACCTTATAGCCAAAGAGCATCTCACGACAATTCTAATAAGCCCAAACACGGCTAGGATACATTGATTAATTACGGAGTTCCTGTGCCTACCTTCCGGCTCCATCATCAGATCAGTTCGATAGTACCTTATAGCCAAAGTGCATCTTATGACAATTCTAATAAGTCCAAACACGGCTAGGTTACATTGATTAATTACGGAGTTCCAGTGCCTACCTTCCGGCTCCATCATCATCATCAGATCACTTTGATGATGCCATTTTCAACGTAACTATTCAGAATCATTCATTTATTTGTATTGTCATAGTCGCTTAACTATATCTTCATTGTGATATCTATTTGAGTATGAAGTTCCGTTGACCATTTCTGGTCTTCTTCATCAGTTCCACTTCATCAAATGTTACTTTTTGACTGTAAATGCTTATGTTCTTGATGAAAATACTAAAATTACATTAGGGTTGCCTATAATTTTTGAGGAGTTCCCTCGATTCCTCATGGATTCCATCATCAGAACTGGATTTTGAAAAAAATGGGACTAATCTGGAAGCATATCCTATAAAGGGAAAAAAAAATTTTGCAAATTTGTCCATAAACGACGCAGTTCTGAGGTAACAAACATAAAAAAAAAAAATAATGATGATAAAAAAAAATAAAAAAATGCAACCGAATTGATAACCTCCTCCTTTTTTTTGAAGTCGGTTAAATGATAAATGATAAATAATATTTATTTTGTAAATAGGTTTAAAAAAACACTTTTACACGTCAATTTTTTTTTTCGTCTTTTTTAAACTAGATGAGGCCGGTGTTTCCTAGCTGACTACCCTGAGAAGAAACACCGAAACAAACTCAGGGGTCAAAGTCTCTTTTAAAGTCCATACAGTAAATATGTAATGGTCAAATCACATGAGAACCATGCAGATTTGTCTGAAATGGTCTTTTGAAGAAAGAACCTTACAGATTTGAGTGGACCTGTCCAGTCAGTGCAAGCATTTGTCAGTATTCGTAAAGCTCAACTCAGGACTACTAAGGAGCTCAACTACTTGACGAACAATACCAAGGAAAGGACATTTGGGTAGGCCGCAGAAAATACTCAAATTGCCAGACATACGTTAAAATTACTGAAAAGGAAAAAAAAGCAATCAACATAGTCCTCACGTTCACAATAATAAAAAGAAAAATATTGTTTACAATACTAAGTAAACATTGATGTCAAAAATTAATAGAGAAAGAGAAAAAAAAAGTCAAATTGCAAAATAAAAATAATCTACAATATCAAATTGTAATAAATAATAATAATAATAAAAAGCAAAATTGAAATTAAAAACAAAAGAAAAAAAATAATAATAAGACAACAGTTGCAGTGCGTACTGGAGCAGGTCAATCCCAAGCCTTTTGGTCCTCAACATAGTCCTTTATAGTGTAAAAAGCCTTTTGGCAAAGTTTTCGCTTTACAAATAATTTGAATTTATTAAGGCTTAGTTGTTGAATGTGACTAGGAAGTTTATTATAGAAGTGTATGCATTGGCATCTAAATGAGCCCCCTATTTTTTTCAGCCTGGTTGTAGGAACCACAAATTTGTGTTTGTTCCTAGTATTAAAATTATGAATATCACTGTATTTTTTAAACATGTTTATATTTTTATGTACATACAAAATATTCTCGTAAATATACTGTGAAGGTACAGTCATTATATTAATTTCTTTAAATTTATCTCTGAGGGAGTATCTGGGACTTAATTTATAAATCGAACGAATAGCCCTTTTTTGCAAAACAAAAATTGACTGTATTTCGGCGGCATTTCCCCACAGTAGAATACCGTACGACATGACACTATGGAAATAGCTAAAGTAAACTAAACGGGCAGTCTCTACATCAGTTAAATTTCGAATTTGTCTAACAGCGTATGCTGCAGAGCTAAGTTTTTTTGATAATTTGTCTATATGTGGGCCCCACTGAAGCTTAGCATCTAGAGTTATGCCCAAGAACACTGTATTATCTTCAGGACTCAACTCTTTACCTTTTATTAGCAAACTAGTTTCTACTTGCCTAACATGAGGCATGGTAAACTTTATACATTTAGTTTTTTTTTCATTAAGTAGAAGGTTATTTACATCAAACCAGTGTACTATTTTTGAAAGTGTTATATTTATATCGTCAGTAACCGGCTGCTGACGTTTAAGTTTAAACAAAAGTTTAAGTAGGTTTAGGTAGTAAGTTTTTTATATAGGTTAAAAACCTATATAAAAATTAGCCATAAAAATTTAAGTTAAGTAACACCTTATTTTTAGTTCCTTTTCTAACCTGGTAGGTACCTGCCCAGGGGCCCCAAAGGGGAGCTCCACAAGCACAAAGGTATTCAAAGCACATGAGACACAACTGAGAACCTAAGGTTTCATCCATGTGAAAATATGTTATGTCAGAAAGCTCTGGGATCTTGGACTATTAGCTGCAGAAGCGAGTTCCACAAGGGACAGAGAAACAAAATCTAACAAAGTAGTAACTTTGTATTCGATTATTACCTTTTTGTTAGTGAGTAACCTAAATAGCCTTAATCGACTCCCATATCGTAAAGTTCCAATTATGAAATAAAAAGTAATACCTTATTGACAGATTTTATCCACAGCTAACTGTCGTAAAATTAAAAAGCATTTTTATAACACAACTTACCCAACAAAATAATCCCATAAAATGACTTTTTTTCTATTTGACTGGCCTGTTGGTCAAGTGGTTAGTGGCCCTGATTGCTATGCCGGAGGTCGTGGGTGCGATTCCCACCCAGGACAAATGTTTGTGTTGATGAGCACAATCATTTGTTCTGTGTCTGGATGTAATTTATCTATTATATGTATGTATTTAGAAATATTTAAGTATGTTTATCAGTTGTCTAGTACTCATAACACAAGCTCTGCTTAGCTTGAAACTAGACAGCGTTGTGTGAGAGTAGTGTGAATATTATATTATTATTATTATTAAATTACAGTTACATAAAGTTTTCCAGTCATAAGTTTTACTTGGCTACAATCACGGCAGTAAATCCCCTCTTTGACACTGTATGCGTGGGCTTGCGGACCACGAGCAATGGGTAGCTCGCCGTCCGCCCATCCGATAAGGACCGAGTCCGAGTCGTTGACGGCGCGTAGTGTTCCATGGGTGCTTTAAAGAGATATCAGCATACCGTAGGGGCCCAGCAGGGTCAATCCTCTAGGGCCACGGGGAATTTCTGAAAAGGAAACCCGTGGTCCCAAAAAGGAGAAAGCAACTGAAAGACACAGATGTAGAGCCTAGAGCGGGAGAAATCAATGGATGACTTCGCACTTCAAGAGGAGTGACTAGAAAGTTTCCTTTCTAGCCACTCCTCAAGAAAGGCTACAGCCCCCCTAGCCAAGTTACGATCGTTTCGTTTGCGTCGAACGCCTCGAGTAGGCCACGCCTCCGATTCCTTTGTTTTGACCACGTGACTGAGCGTTGAGATAACATCAGAACAAAGGAATCGGAGGCGTGGCCTACTCGAGACGTTCAACGCAAACAAAACGATCGTAACTTGGCTAGGGGGGCAGAGGCGCTACGACACACTGAGTTAAAAAAAAAACGTTGGAAACAATAAACTTTTTTTCAATACACTTACTCGAAAACCCGCTCTTATCCCACCGCTTTTAGCCACGCAATAGACTGTTTTCCGCACTAGTGCAGAAAAGTGCGCGTGCTCTCCCCCGCCACAATTTTAATACATTTATCGTATCAGGCCGGGCGAGCGTAATCCCCTAAGAGTCGCTGGTCAACCCCCCTTTTTTCATTTTGTAAGTGTATTGAAAAAAGTCGTTTGATACACGTGCAAATTTGTCACTGCAGCTCTCGGTTCCGTAACACACTCGCCTACGGCTCGTGCGAATTAAGCGTCGGTCGCAATGACAAACTTTCTGCACTTGTATCAAAATGTACTATATTCCGGGCGGGAATCAAACTTACGACACGCAACGCAGCAGCCAATTGCTCATCCACTGCGCTAACCGTGTCGTCATAATTTACCACTGGGTAGAACTTGTTTTGGGTTTGGCAGGAAGGGACGCTCGGGTGTCACCATTGTGCGTTTCACCCAGAAGACACGGCGAAGCATACGCTTGAGCAGAACATCGCCGTGTCCTTGTGGGGTCGATCGGCGGCGGTAATCTCTCCCGTCCAGCCCTAGTCTAGGCCATGGTACAGAATAGGAGGGAATGCAAGCAGTCACCTCTTTTGAAAGCTTGAGGCAGAGACAATCCTCAAGCCCTGGCCCCCGCCATAAACGCCAGGGGCTTCGGCACTCACAGGTTGTCTTCCTGTCACCATAGGTACGGGATTGCGGAGGGAGAACAATAGATAGCTCGCCGTTATAATAATAAACTGCATATAATTAGATAGCAAAACTCACACTAATATTTTAATAACATTTAACAGTATCAAAAACAACTAATATGAAATATCTAAATAAAACAAACACTAAATGAAAGCTATAAATTAATATGAATTGTTCTCTAAACTAAACATAACGGTTTACTAAAAATATTTCATATATTTTGAAGTCTTAGTAGGTAAACAGGTACCCATCTAAAAAAAAAATAATCAGTCCTTCAGAAATCTCACACTATTATTTCTAAATCAGCCCACAAATCCCGTGGACTCCTGGGATTTATAATAGTTGTCAGTAATTTTATCAGACAGCATCTGTTGTCTCAACAATAGCATCTCAGAAATCTCAGTAAAGACTCTTGAATCCTGGAAATGTCAGTAAATCCGGAACACGGGAACATCCCGGGATTCTCGGTCGTCTGAAACTGCAGCCGGGTGCAGATGTAATAAACACAAACAACATTGATTACTGCGTTCACACTACGATCGGTTTGTGCTATACAGAGCAATTTTGGCAACGTGTGGAACCAAGAATTTTTGAAAATTGCTTGTAACAAATTTTGGTAAAATACTCAGAGGCACAATTATTGTGTACCACTGAGTATATTACCGATTTTGTAATGGGCTAATGAGCCCTGGATAGAATAATGACAAAAAGTTTGAAAATTTATTCATAGTGGATATTGTGATGTAAAATTAATTGTTAAACGCATGTTAGCGTTAGCTTTACACGTATTTGTGATGAGTTGATAGTATATTTACAGAAACTCGAAAGAACATATTCAGTAAATCTTGTAAAACATAATCGTACTCATATACACTGTCCCCTAAAGTACCTACGAGTACTATGACGAACACACTACATATTATAATAATATAATAATAACATTTATTTTTCAGACCACAGTGAATCCATAGTGTTAGTAAAAAACTTAAAATTAATGTTAGTGTCTTTAAAAATATAATAATTATGATGCCCTGCAATCGAACCTCACCCTATCCATGCAGTATATAATACATACTCGTAGACGTATGAAGTCCGATCCAGTGACGCAGCATTGGACAATCCCACCTACCGCACAACACGCTCAGGATGCCGTGGGAGCTGGCACGCACTCGCTTCAGGATCGAGGCAGACCGCTTTCGGATTAAGGTATGAAAGCCATCAATCCTTGCCTCAGCAAACATCGCCGACGCGCTACAAAACCGCGGCGGCCCCGCCAGCATCCTGAACGCGTTGTTGTACTGCACACGCAGGGCGTTGTATGCCCTTTGCGTATACTTAACCCACAGAGTGCACGTGTAGAATGACTGGCAGTAAGCTCTAAACAGTGTCATTTTAACTTGCTTGCTACAACGTGCAAATCTTCGGATCAGCATATTACATCGGACAGCCAACGCCCTGCGTTCTCTCTCGATGTCCAGATCATCACATAAGTCATCAGTGACCCAGTGACCCAGGTATTTAAACTGCGTGACTCTATTTAGAGGTGTGTTACTGACAGTTATGTGGCACGTTGGAGTAACACTTGCCACGTGATTTAAATACGAGTAACTCACTCTTTTTAGCGTTATACCTGAGTCCCTGAGCCACCGCATAGTCTTCACATATCTTCAGAAGGCGCCTGAGAGCGCTGATCGAGGGACTCAGCAACACCATGTCGTCTGCATAACTGATATTATTAACACAGGTCCCATCTATGTGACAACCGACATTAGTGTTGCTGAGCTCAACGATCAGCTGATTAAGGTACAAATTAAAGAGGCGAGGTGAAGTTATCCCCCCTTACCTCACCCCGCTTTTCAATCGATACTCCTCCGACAGCACCCCGGCCCACCTGACATAGTTAGTCTGGTTTTGATACCAGAACCTGAGCAGAGAAGTTACTGTATCATTAACTTCAGTTTCCCGACGCAGCTTTTCCCACAAGATGTCGTAGGACACCAGGTCAAAAGCCTTTGACAAATCGAGGAAGCAAGCATTGACTGGCGTCCCCCTATCTGTGTAATACTGGAATGTCCGCTTGAGGCACAAAATGGCAGCCTCTGTCGATAGTCCGGGCCTAAAGCCAAATTGAGCATCATGCCATTTAACGCGGCTGGCCATATGTGCGTCAAGTATTATGATTGAACACCATTTATTCACGTAAACACTTTCCTCCTGATCGAAACCAAAACGCGAAGCCAATTAAAATAATTCACGAAAAAGCCTTGAATGAAGGATAACATACCTATATACAGAAAAAACCCAACAATTGACCGTAAATCACGAGAATGTCATTGAATGCCGAATACCTGTGAATGCCGACGCGGTACGGGCTGCAGCCGAATCGGCGGAGTGCAGCTATGGTAAATACAAACGACATTGATTACAACGTTCACACTGCGATGGGTCCGGTTTTTGAGAGATGGAATCAAGAATAAAAAGAAAATCTTTTAAATGTTACCGTTGTGTTCATCCCTCGTGTCGATACGAATTTCTGAGAATAAAAGTGTTTTAGAAAAAGGGGAATTTTATCAATGATGCTATTATTGTGCTTAGATTGCCAAGAGTCTAAAATGTAACGAAAAATACATACGATATCTTAATAATGGTAGCAATGAGTATATTACAGGAAGTTTGAGCGTGGTAACAGTAACTTAAAAGTTGAAAGTAAATCCTCAGTTTTGCTACGGTCATATGAAGAGAAGGGTTAAAAGAGTTATAAGTATACACGTGGATGGATGGAGAGGTAGATAAAGGCCAAAGAATAGATAGATGAATTGTATGAGGAGTGATATAAAAGAAAGACGTTTGACAGAATGGTATGGAGGAAAAGAACGTGTTGCTTCGATTCAGAGTTTAATATGGGACAAGGACAGACAGTTGATGATAATAATGCCGTATATTATTTATTTATTTATTTTTTTATTTGGTTGGCTTACAGCTAACAATACTATATTACTACTATACTACTATATTTTGTACTTTACTTACCATTATCACTGACTGAATGTCACTTTGACGGAATCCGAAAGTCACCAATGTGCCAGTATTGATCTAATGCCTAAATTTTAAATTTAGCATAAGATTATGATATTTGTTTGTATAACTGTATTTAATTTACTTTCAAAAATCAGTTTTTTTATCTAGTTACTGCCCCACTTCTAAGCAAATAATTTTTCCAAGTCTTTCCATAAATATTTTCTACAGCTTTGTGTGTGTGGAAAAATATACTCTCACAAAAAATTTAATCTACTATTATATTTTCACTATTCAATTTTTTTTCCTGTTATTTTTTTATTGATTTCTAAAAGTTGCGTGTACAATAAAGCATTGAATAGGAGAAAATATAAAAAAAAAAATATTTCCACAATAAAATGGTCACAAAAAAAACAAGTACATAATGATTGGTACATAAATGAGGACATAGGTAGTATATAACTACAGGCTCCCAAACTAGGTTGGAGAGTCAGTAAAAATCATAAATATAAAAAAAAAAAATATATATTTCAATAATCTAGTTTTATAATGATCAGTCAATGTTATTAAAACTAGTCAAACAATATAATGAGTCGTACAAATATCCAAGTAAAATTTCCCGACTAACTCCAAAATTTCAGTCTATTATTAAAACAATATCAATCTCTGAAATTCCAGCAATTATATCTAAAAACAAGCTCACTTCTACATAACACCGTCCACCTCTACATAAACAGGGTAGCATCGTCCTACGAGTACAAATATTAATTGTATTTAAGCCAAACGCAAATATTCGCAGCGGAAAGCATTATTTGGTGTTACGATCGATTCTGAACTGGGAATGAATTTTGTTTTATTGTTTTCAACTAGTTTTGTAGAATGTTTTTAGTTAGTGTTGTTTCATCGAATGTAATTCTCTTAGTAGTTATTGCTATTTTAATGAACTTATAGTCAACTGCAGTCTATCAATAAAATATGTTTTGTTTTATTTTCTGTCAATTTTTAGGGATCCGTACCTCAAATGGAAAAAAACGGAACCCTTATAGGATCACTTTGTTGTCCGTCCGTCTGTCTGTCTGTCAAGACCCTTTATCTCAGGAACGCGTGGACGTATCGAGTTGAAATTAAAACCATATACTTAGGTCTGCGGTCCCTAGAAGCTGTGAAAAAATCAAACTTCTAAGTTAACGGAAAAATAAGATATGGCCGTTTATGTCGCAAAAAATGTATATTTTGACATTCAAGGGAACCAAAATTCTAGAGTACTTCCCGTTGACCCAGAATCCTGAAATTTTGCATAAAACAAGATCTTATAACACAAGTATAGGAATAAATCATTTTTTTTTTGCTGTTTGAAAAAAACTTCAAGACTTCAATCAGGAATTGAACTCTTTACATACATAGGTAAGTTTGAACGGAACCCTAAGGGCGTGAGTCCGACTCGCACTTGCCCAGTTTTTTTTTCAACAAGAGGTGGGTAGAGATCATTCAATCAAAATAAGTTATCAATTTGAAACGATTTCTTTCGATCACAGAACAAGAGATAGAAAACCATTAAAAACCGTCAAAAGAGTAGAAGACCACAACACACGAGAAGCATAAGAGCAGCAGCGGGGCAGTGTTGCCACTTTTAACCCAAAGGTTGACTGGTAGAGAATGCTTTGTTGCATTAAGATGGTTCTTTTCCACTTGCCTATCGTCAACATCGAGCATGGTTTAAAAGCTTGTTATTTCATCTAACGCAATCCAACGCGATGTTTGATGAAGAGGCAATGCAAAAAATGAGAGATAACGCCTGAAAACTCTGTTGGCATTCGGTAATTCCGCGATTTTGTCGAATATTTCACAAAATTTGGTCTAGGAAATACGTGTTTTTTTTTAATTGTCGTAATTCAGAATCTTGATTAAATTTGCAAGGCTTCTATTGTTATACTTTTTTGACTTTTTTAATTTTTGAGTAAATTATGATGTGTCAAAGTTTATGCAAAATAGCAGATTTTCGGAGGTCTTTACTGGATTGGTTTTTCATAAATTTATAAATTGATTTCAATAGAAGCCAAGATAATATCCACCAGATACTGTGTTTCCAAAATATCTAATGAAAATTAATGTGTAATAAAATCATAATCGCGTAAAAGCGGTTGTATGAAAAACAATGAAAATGTACGACGAGTTGTATCCCCTTAAGTCCGCCTATGTACCACTACTTACCTGCATATGAAGTTTAAATAAATAATAAATAGGACCTTTGAATCTTGAGTCTTGAATCTTGGCAAGTCTCCTTGCCAAGATTCAAGACTCAAGATTCAAAGCATTTATTTCACATATAGCATTTACAGGCACTTTGAATTGTCAGGATGTTAGACAGTCAGAAAAATCATGCTTATTGGACGTTCCAAAGCGTAGATCTCTATATAGAAGAATGTGCAAGAAACTCCATGGACACTCATAAGCAACAGAAAAAATATTCTTGTCGCAGAACAAATTTTTTGCATTGTCTACACTAATATTATAAAGAGGTAAAGTTTGTTTTTTTGTTTGTAGTAATCTCTGAAAGTACTGATTCCATTGCTAAAATTTTTTCACCGATTGAACGCTGCTTTATTCCTGAGTGACATTTTTTTCCCCCACTCTTGGGTGGAGTACGAGGGCGTGTCAGAATTTTACTGACTAAAAACCCACTGCTGTTCTTTCCTTGCCTTCGTCCCTCGTGGCCCCAGTAGGCTTCGACCCTGCTGGGCCCTTACGAATTCCTGAGTGACATAGGCTATATTTTATGTACGCGTGTGAGGCCGCGGGCAAAAGCTAGTTGTATAATAAAAATGAAGAGGCCTATAACGCTTCATGCAGAACTGAGAACGAAAGGCAACTATTTACATATTAATAAAAAAAAAAATCAACTGCACTGTCAACTTACGGATCTCTTTGCTGTAGTTTTTGTGGTAGCTTTAATAAAAGTCCAAAAGGCTTTTTCCATTCGCTCGAATAACGCGAACGAAAATCCAAGTGGTGCATTTTAAAATAAATATTGCAATATTTAATTAACCATTTAAATATTCATACAAATAAAAAAAAACATATTTAAAATAAAAATTAAATACCCAAAGCTATGGACTCTCAAACAAAATTATATAACAGACATTAAAACAGTCCAATTTACTCCCGGTCCAATTTACACTGTGGTTCAATTAAGACCTGCCAAACGCGCAAAAATAACTGAACTTTTCAAATATGATCCGTGGAAATACCTCGAAGGTATGTTAAGGTTGTTACAGGTGGACGTGGGGTATCCCAGTTTTATCTGTCGGCCATTTTATCCCACCTGATCGTAAAAAATAATTGAATGGCTCTGGAAATGGTCCGTAATGCCTGTTACCTCCTATGAAGGTTATAGTTAGGCCCAGGAATTGGGTCTACTGTTTCAATTAGATTCGGTGGCAACTGATTCATTTTGGAGATAGGATAAGTAGGCGACTTTGCATAAGTAGGTATGGGTTTTGTGTGGTCAAGGTTATTTGGGATCGAAAATTTTATTCTTTTTTTTATGTCTTTGATAATTAGAGCTGCTATAATTGTGTATGTTCATTCAGTCCACTTTTGTACCCCTACTGTACGTAAAGTTTAAATTTTACATAATTAAACATATTTTGCGCATGACTTTCAGATTTTATCATTTCTAGGGTTCCATACGTCTAAATGAAATATCGTAACTCATATATGCTCACTCTTGACTGTGTCTGCCTGTCTGTCTCTCTCTGATAATTTGCTCCAAATTACTGCACTGAGTCAGTAAAAATTTGGTATACATAGTAAGTTTTGTGACCCAGCCACGAACGCGTGACGTAAATAAATAAATTCTTTAAAAAAAATATGTCAACTTTTTTTCATATGTGAAATGAAGTGGATTTCTTTAATTGCAAAATGAATGAATTTTTGATTAGTTACTGTAGAAAATTAATGAAAATACCATTCGGCCTCTTATCTTCAAAACTAAGAAAAATAAAATAAAAATACAGGAATTAGATTTTTACCTCTAAATAGTCTGTGCTTTAAATATAACTTGTTAAAAAATATTTAGTTTAATTTCATAAATTTTATCAATCTGCATTGCATTTAGCTACAATCTCACCTGATTATTAGAACTTATAAAACTGACAAAAGAACATAATAATTAGTTCTTAATTTTTGGGTAAAAATAATAATAATAATATAATATTCCACAACTATCATACAATGTCGTCTAGACCCAAGCTAAGCAGAGAGCTTGTGTTATGAGTACTAGACAACTGATAAACATACTTATACATTTCTAAATACATAAATATTATAGATAAATTACACCCAGACACACAACAAATGATCGTGCTCATCACACAAACATTTGTCCTGGGCGGGAATCGAACCAACGACCTCCGGCATAGCAGTCAGGGCCACTAAAGATTAGACCAATAGGCCAGTCGAATAAGTATTTTAAGCTTATGTAGGTAAGTTACTCATTTGAATCTAAAGTTAAAAAAAAGTAAAAAACTAAAACCCGACTACGACAAAAATAAAGACGCTGAAAAAGTATGAAACAATATTTTCAAGATGCTGAAATAAGCAAAGTAACTGGGAAAACAAGAATAGAACAAAAAGAAAAGCCGTAGTCACACGCTATTAAAGTGTTTCGATTATTACCTACCTATAACGTGTGACTACGGCTTTTCTTTTTGTTCTATTCTTGTTTTTCCAGTTACTTTGTTTATTTCAGCATCTTGAAAATCTTGTTTCATACTTTTTCAGCGTCTTTTTTTTTGTCGTAGTCGGGTTTTAGTTTTTTACTTTTTTTTATTTGAAAGATTTTGGTGTTAAATCACTGTGCTTCTATACTATTTATTTTGGTATGAACAAGTGAAGTCCTTTCAAATGATACCAAAACGACGTATTTATCTTATTTTTTTTAACACAATACTTTTTGTCCACTAGAGGGCGCCACATTGAATTTTGATGATATTTTTTTATAAGTACCAGTGAAGCCCTTTCAAATGATATGAAACACGGTGTATTTATATTTTTTTTAAAACATGACTTTTTGTCCGCTAGAGGGCGTCACTTTAAATTTGAGCATTATTTTGGAAATGTAAAAGTGAAGCCCTTTCAAATAATACCAAACACAGCGTATTTATCTCCTTTTTTATTTTTAACGCATTACTTTTTGTCCGCTAGAGGGCGCCATATCAATTTTTGTGACACGTCACGTAGCCTATGTTTAGTGGACAATTAAAACGGTTCTAACGATACCTCATACGTCGAGTTCCAATAAGTAGATTAGGAGCTATGAGGGAACAGATGAACATACTCACATACATACATAGCCTGTCAAAATCATAACCCTCCGTAGTCGGGTAATAAAAATTAAGACATAAATTGTTTACACTGCAAACAATACCATCTTGTACCTACCTCCATAATTCAAGTAAAAACAATCACAAAGAAAAAGTAATTAACAGAAGCAGTAGCAAAAAATCTACTTAAAGACTTTTCAAACTAACACGAATCCGAGATTTGTAAGAATAATAACGTCAAAAACTAAAAAGTAGTAAAAGGAACCAGGATTCCACAAGTCGGTAAGTTCTTGATAATAACAGTGGAATTAAGTTTTTATCGTTGAACTCCAAGTTGAGACGGTATTTAAAGAAGAACTTACCAGCTTGCTGTTATATTATTGGGTGTGGTACAAGTTATCGGAAGTAGCGCTGAAAGAAATTTATTTGAACTTACATCTAAATACAGGAATCCGATGGATACGAGACGTACAGCCCCGCTAGTCAAGTTACGACCGTTTCGTTTCGATTCTTTTGCGTCGAATGCCTCGAGTAGGCCACGCCTCCAATTCCTTTGTTCTGACCACGTGACTGAGCGTCGAGATGACGTCGAAACGAAACCGTCGTAACTTGGCTAGGGGGACAGGACCGTTCAATGTGGCGACAGTTAGAGGAGCCCCATGTCGAGCAGTGGACGTTTTTTTGGTAAAATGATGATGATTATCCAAAAAAATGTGGGTTGAATGAAGGTTTACTCTTCCCAAAGACGGCTGCTGGATGGGAGACTGGTGACAACAACGGAAAACCTCTTTTTTCTATACGATTTGACATAATGAAACGTTAAACTCACGGTTCAGTCACGGTAGTAGCAAGTGTACAGCAACCTTTTAAGCTGGCACTATGTATATAATACGTGGGTCACACTGAAAGTTTTTAGAATAGGCCAGAAAGAAAAGCAACCGCTAAAAAATGTATTTAAATTTCGAATTAAGAACTCTTTGGAATCTTTAGATGTGTAATGAATTCACATAATATAGGCCCCCTGTATAGACCAATTGGACAATAATTATGAAATTCAATAAAATTCGAAATTCAAAAGCAAAAATCTTACACCTTAACCCACACCCAAGTAATATAGAGGGCGCTAAACACGCAATAGGCCCCGTCAGTCCACAATTACCTCAGTTTACAAGGAAAGTCACTCCGCCAAATTTCCTCTAGCCAACATTCCCCTCAATTAGCCAGTTTTAATGGCAAATTATGGGCAAACATAGACCCGGCTTCCCGTCTGTTTAGTTGACACATTTTTGTAGGGCAAATTAGGGCAGGGGATAGTTTGTCACTCCCTGAGTCCTTTGGCCGAGATTTTTGCAATAGGGTAGTAGGCCAAAGGTAATCCTTAAAAGAGAGATAGGTCATTTGAACCCTTGATACTCGGTCAGGGTAATTAGCTTGGGTTGTTTAGAGTTATAAATAGTGTAGTATCTGAGATCAGTAATCTGTGCTAAATAACAATTTTTAATTGAAACAATGTTTCCTCGTGTAAAAATTGAATATTTGGAAAATCTATATAGGGTGACTAGCAATTAGTGTACGATACTTAAACACGTGATTGTGCTCATGATAACAAACAATTTTTATTATGGGAGCAAAGCCGAATCCCGAAAAAAAATCAGCTGTTCAGTACATTTATGTTTGCCTAATGTACTGAACAGCTGATATTTTTTTCGCGATTTCAGGTTTGTTCCCGATAGTAAAAGTTGTTGGTTATCATGAGCACAATCACGTGTTTAAGTATCGTACACTAATTACCAGTCACCCTATATATATAAAAGGAGAAACTGAAAATACGGTTTATGGAGTGTTAAAGTTTTTATGGAAATATTCTCGCGAACGAAGTCGCTGGCAAAGTACTAGTAAATTATAATAATGAATCACTTTTTCATCATCATCATCATCATCATTTCAGCCGAAAGACGTCCACTGCTGGACATAGGCTTCCCCCAAACGTCGCCACAGCGAACGGTCCTGTGCGTCTCGCATCCATCGGACTCCCGCAACCGTTACCAAGTCATCGGTCCACCTTGTAGGAGGCCTTGCAACGCTACGTCTTCGGGTACGTGGACATAGCACGAAGAATCGCCAAACTAAAGTGGCAATGGGCAGGGCACATTGCTCGCAGAACAGATGGTCGTTGGGGCCGAAAGGTTCTGGAATGGCGACCACGTACAGGAATCACTTTTTAATGATAATAAATAATAATGTTTTTACATTATTATTCATTATTATCATGTTAAAAAACATTATTATTTATTATTATCATGTTAAAAAACATTATTATTTATTATTATCCTGTTAAAAAACATTATTATTTATTATTATCTACTGCGTTAATAATAGTAGTTAAAAAAAGTGCGAGTCGGACTCGCGCAACAAAGGTTTCCGTACCGTCTGTAGCAAAAACGGCAAAAAAAAACTCGTTTGTTGTATGGGAGCCCTACTTAAATATTTATTTTATTCTGTTTTTAGTATTAAATGAAATACATCATCTGTGAAAATTTTCAACTGTCAAGCAATCTCGGTTCATAAGATAAAGCCTGGTGACAGATAGACATACCGACAGACGGACGGAAGCTTAGTAATATGGTCCGTTTTACCATAAGTGTGGTTTTAGTCAGTTAAACTTGCCCAATTTTTTTAACTTTGGACTGTTGAGCCCTAAATGGTTTTATTTTTTATTTATATTTTTTATTTGAAAGTAAAACAAAATTTAGACCATACCGATTGTGAGTAACCTAAACCTTTGAAATAATATTTTTAGAGTTACGAATAAACACATAATATAAATTAGGTCTTTACCTATGAAATTGGAGATTTGTATGACAATTTTAAAATATAAAAATTTTGGTAATTTTTTTATTTCAGCTAATCAAAGTACTGGCCCAACTTATTTATACAATTTTGCCATTTTGATGGCAGTTTGTTTATCCCTTTACTGTAGAAGTCTGCCGGACGGGAGGCGATGAAGTCAGCGAAAGCGTTTTGTACTGCATCACGGGTGTTGAATTTTTTCCCACTTAAAAAATTGTCTAAATTTTGAAAAAAGTAGAAATCTGTTGGGACAAGGTCCGGTGAGTACGGTGGGTGACGGAGAGCTTCCAGCTGTAACTCTTGTAGCTTTGCGATGGTCTGTCGTGAAGTGTGAGCTCGCGCGTTGTCGTGGAGAAGCAATGGGGAAGAGCGATTGACTAGTCTTGGTTGTTGAATTGCGAGCTTCTCCATCATTGTTTGCAATTCTTGGCAATAGACATCTGCCGTCACTGTTGTGCCATTCGGTAAGAAGCTGTGATGTACAAGTCCGGCACTGGTCCACCAGACAGTCACCATCATCTTCCTATGAGTAATCTTTTTTTTAGCGCACTGATTAGGTGCTGTACCCGGGTCGACCCACTGAGACGAACGCTTACGGTTGTCGTACAGGATCCACTTTTCATCGCAGGTAACAATTCAATTAAGAATTCCCTCGTTTCTATGCCGATTCAGTAGTGCTATGCATGCTTCGACACGTAAATCTCGCTGTCGGTCGCTTAGTTCGTGTGGCACCCACTTATCTAGCTTTTTTATCTTTCCGATTTGACGCAAGTGCTTCAATGTTGTTTTGACACTAACTCCAAGGCCCGCAGCAAGCTCAGCCGTAGATTGAGATGGATCCGCTTCCACTATCGCCTTCAATTCGTCGTTGTCGACAATAGTTACCGGCCGACCGCGAGGCTCGTTCTTCAACTCAAAATTTCCAGATTTAAAACGATTGAACCAATAATGGACTGTGTTTATGCAAGCAGTGTTATGCCTGTACACGTCGTTAATGTTTCGTGTTGTTTGCGCAGCGGTATTTCCACGTAGGAACTCATATTCAAAAATTGTACGAATTTTCAGTTTATCCATAGCGCCAAAAACTACCACAATGTCACAAAAACAAAAAACTATCTAAAAACAAATGACTGAAATTGAAATTAAATTAACACGTCTTTCGAATAAAATTTATTTGAATTTCGAATTGCGCGTCAATCCACAGATAATTAATTCTGAAAATGCTGGTTATAGAATCTCCAATTACATAGGTAAAGACCTATTATAATTAGGTAGGTAAAGGCATATCAAGATTAGAGATTGGCCACAAAATCAATACTCTCAATTCCTGGACCCTCAATTTTTTTGCAAAGCCAACAAGCAATTTCTTGTTAATCCTAATCAGAATTAGATATAGATAACCTCATATTAAAACTGAGGAGTTACAATAAACGGTATAATCCATTTACCAGTACAAACATTGTTTTTTTTGAATTTATCATTTTTAGGGTTCCGTACCTAATGGGTAAAACGGACCATATTACTTAGCTTCCGTCCGTCTGTCGGTATGTCTATCTGTCACCAGGCTTTATCTTATGAACCGAGATTGCTTGACAGTTGAAAATTTTCACAGATGATGTATTTAATTTAATACTAAAAACAGAATAAAATAAATATTTAAGTGGGGCTCCCATACAACAAACGAGTTTTTTTTGCCGTTTTTGCTACAGACGGTACGGAAACCTTTGTTGCGCGAGTCCGACTCGCACTTTTTTTAACTACTATTATTAACGCAGTAGAGAATAATAAATAATAATGTTTTTTAACATGATAATAATAAATAATAATGTTTTTTAACATGATAATAATAAATAATAATGTTTTTTAACATGATAATAATGAATAATAATGTAAAAACATTATTATTTATTATCATTAAAAAGTGATTCATTATTATAATTTACTAGTACTTTGCCAGCGACTTCGTTCGCGAGAATATTTCCATAAAAACTTTAACACTCCATAAACCGTATTTTCAGTTTCTCCTTTTATATATATAGGGTGACTGGTAATTAGTGTACGATACTTAAACACGTGATTGTGCTCATGATAACAAACAATTTTTATTATGGGAGCAAAGCCGCATCCCAAAAAAAAATCAGCTGTTCAGTACATTTATGTTTGCCTAATGTACTGAACAGCTGATATTTTTTTCGCGATTTCAGGTTTGTTCCCGATAGTAAAAGTTGTTGGTTATCATGAGCACAATCACGTGTTTAAGTATCGTACACTAATTACCAGTCACCCTATATATATAAAAGGAGAAACTGAAAATACGGTTTATGGAGTGTTAAAGTTTTTATGGAAATATTTTCGCGAATGAAGTCGCTGGCAAAGTACTAGTAAATTATAATAATGAATCACTTTTTAATGATAATAAATAATAATGTTTTTACATTATTATTCATTATTATCATGTTAAAAAAACATTATTATTTATTATTATCATGTTAAAAAACATTATTATTTATTATTATCATGTTAAAAAACATTAGTATTTATTATTATCCTGTTAAAAAAAACATTATTATTTATTATTATCTACTGCGTTAATAATTTAAGTTAAAAAAGGTGCGAGTCGGACTCGCGCAACAAAAGTTTCCGTACCGTCCGTAGCAAAAACGGCAAAAAAATACTCGTTTGTTGTACTGTCAAACTGTCAAGCTATCTCGGTTCATAAGATAAAGCCTGGTGACAGATAGACAGACCGACAGACGGACTGACAGCGAAGCTTAGTAATATGGTCCGTTTTACCCATTAGGTACGGAACCCTAAAAATGATAAATTCAAAAGAAATCAATGTTTGTGCTGGTAGATGGATTATACCGTTTATTGTAACTCCTCAGTTTTAATATGAGGTTATTTATATCTAATTCTGATTAGGATTAACAAGAAATTGCTTGTTGGCTTTGCAAAGAAATTGAGGGTCCAGGAATTGAGAGTATTGATTTTGTGGTCAATCTCTAATCTTGATATGCCTTTACCTACCTAATTATATATATTATGTGTTTATTCGTAACTCTAAAAATATTATTTCAAAGGTTTAGATTACTCACAATCGGTATGGTCTAAATTTTGTTTTACTTTCAAACAAAAAATATAAATAAAAAATAAAACCATTTAGGGCTCAACAGTCCAAAGTTAAAAAAATTGGGCAATGTGAGTCGGACTCGCGCACTGATGGTTCCGTACAAACTTACCTATGAAAACAGTTCAATTCCCGAATTGAGTTTCGAAGATTTTTCCGAATCGCAAAAAAAGTATTTCGGTTTTTATAAATTTACAGTTTTTTGAGTTTTTCCTATACTTGTGCTATAAGACCTTGCTTCATGCCAAATTTCAGGATTTTAGGCCAACAGGAAGTACCCTATGAATTTTGATTCCCTTGAGAGTGTCGATATATACGTTTTTTGTGACATAAACGCCCGTATATATTTTTTTCGTCAACTCAAAAGAATGATTTTATTACAGCTTCAAGGGACCGCAGACTTGAGTATATGGTTTTAATTACAACTAGATATCTCAATGCGTTCCCGAGATAAAATAAAGGGTCTTGACAGACAGACAGACAGACGGACAACAAAGTGATCCTATAAGGGTTCCGTTTTTTCCTTTTGAGGTACGGAACTTTAAAAATTTACAGAAAATAAAACAAAATATATTTTATTGATAGACTATTGACTATAGGTATATTAAAATAGCAAAAACTACTAATAGAATTACATTCGATGAAATTCTACATATCTAATTAAGTGCCATAAGCTCAATCGTGTCATTCGTTAAACGGATTGCTAACACCGAATTCAATGTGGCTGGTTCTATTTTGGAGCAACATCGCACCATGCACTTCCAAAATAGAATTAATTCACTAACTGAATCAGATAAATTGAATAGAAATGAATTAAATTGATTCTAACGATTGACACAAAATGTATTCGTGAATATGTTATTGTAAAAGAACGTCAAAATGTGGACCTAATTAACACAGAGTTCGATAACTCCTGAGACAGTAAGGCGTGGTCACAGCAAACCACGAAGAAGATGGACAGGTTTTGCCAAAACTAAAAGAATTAAGCGCGTTCTCACGAAAGATGGAAGGTGTGGTGGGTAGGAGGCCTTTGTCTGAGAGTGAAACAGAAGAGGCTAACAAAAAAAAGAGCTCTCTTGAAATGAGAAAAACGTAAAGGTCTTAAAAAAGTTTTGAATATTTTTTATTTTATTACTATGGACAAAAAACAGTTACATTTTATGGTGATACAAAAGAATTATTAGATAAATAGGTACATATAACCCACACTATTGTCCACGGATTAATTAAATACATGAAAAACGGAGACTGATTTTACTGAACTATTTTTGTTTTTAATATGTTATTTAGTAACTTAATATTAATTTAGATGCTAAAGAGTTGACAACGAGAGATTTAATTTTTTTATTAGAATGAATAAAAATGTCTATGTCCATGAAGTGTGCGTTATAAGTTTCCACAAGGCGACGAAGAGGAACTCGTGCCCCGACGTTGGTCTTACTTGAGTCGTCGACGTGGAACAGGTGGGGCACGCGAGTCCCGCGTCTTATTCAGTCTTGGGTACCGTGTAACAAATTTGGTCTTTCAAAAAAAAAAAACTCTCAGAGTCAATATGGATGCGAATTTACTATTTAAAGTGAAGAAAATACCACAAAAGCGATGGTTAGAATTTATAAATGATAATAAGAATGGAGAGGTGGAAGTATATGGACTAAGACGAATGGATTAATATGAAAAAAAGACATGTTGTGCCGATCGCAAATAAATCAAAAGGGCAAGAAAATCACGATTATGAAGGTCTTGTGGAAATTAAGTAAAAGTTGAACGAAAACGTCGTGAGGAAACCGACGTGTCCGAGAACCAGAAATTGGTATACATATGATATCTATAATTCTACATTGAACCTGCACGATGGGTATGGCCCATTCACTCGCAGAAAGGAAGCCAGTGCGAATGTTATTGGTAAATGATGCAGTACACTGCCTATACTCAATACATCCGTCAGATTTCGTGAGCGTGCGCTGAGGCATGCATTATTGTTACATTATATTTGAGGCATGCATTAATTATTTCATTAAAGGGCTGGGCTCGGGGTTTCTTGCGTGATCTCATTATTAATGAAGAAATCCGCAGGAGAACCGACGTTATCAACATAGCCTGAAGCCATCCTAGAACGCAAAGGGCAACTGAAGGAGCATAGGTGTGGTTTTAGTCAGTTAAAGTCTGACACGCCCTCTTGCTTCACCTTATTGCGGGAGAAGTCATTAGATGATTACGCAACTTGCAACTTAAAAAAAGGAGAACCAAGGTTACCAACATAGCCTGAAGCCGTCCTAGAACGCAAAGGACAACTGAAGGAGCATAGGTGTGGTTTTAGTCAATTAAAGTCTGACACGCCCTCTTGCTCCACCTTAGGGCGAGAGAAGTCATTAGATGATTACGCAACTTAAAAAAAAGGAGAACCAAGGTTGCCGACATAGCCCGAAGTATCACCAAACTCAAGTGGCAGTGCGAAGAGGCTGAATGGTTTTGGAGGCGCACCTGAAGACGCAGCGTTGAAAAGCCTCCCATAAGGTGGACCGAATCCCTGGTGAGAGTTGCGGGAATCCAATAAATGCGAGACGCACAGGACCGTTCGTTGTTGCGATACTTGGAAGAGGCCTTTGTCCATCAGTGGACATCTTTCGGCTGAAATGATGAATTTTGCGCATGCATCCGAAGAAACCGCAAAATATTTAAACAGCCATTATAAGCGATACGATACGGACTTCAACGATTGAATTGAATAAAAACTTCGTGTAGCTCTACGTTTTTTATTGAAGCAACAACTTAAAGATCTTAGATAATGGTCCGTTATGTCTCTTTTAGGACTTTTTTTTGGCGTTGTCTAGAATTCTTTCCAATTTATTTGAAAGTGGAAAATGTTCAGTGCAATCTTGATTCCGCTAGAGTTTCATTTTGTGATATTAAGAGACACTTAAGTGATTTTATCGTTGAACGTTGTGGGACCGTTTTTAACTGGTTTTTCTTTGTCTTGCTATTGTGCAGTTATTTGTTTTTAATAGGAAAAAACGTACTTTCTTCTCGATGTATAAGTCACAAACAAGTTTTTTTTTAGTAGGGTAAACCAGGCGTACGTGCCCCAGATGGTAACGTGCCCCAATTGCAAAATTAAGACACGCACTTAAAATTACATAAACTATACAACGCAAGCTAAACTTGTCTTGTATATCCCCGTCTTGCGTATAAAGTGTATGTGTAAAGTGTAACACGATCGGTTCAAATAAGCACCAAATTTTAAATGCGTTACGACTTAGGCATGTATGCCTGGTTTTCCTTATTACATTTTAATATTACAATTCAAGCTTTGGTATTGGCAGAAATTACAGAAGAACTAATTTTTTTTCTATACATTCACCTTTTGAATACCACTCTTTTTTATTGTTATATTGAAATTTTAAATTGAAGAAACTTTTAAATCGATTTAAGACGGCCTTACAATGGTAAAAATAATGTATATAGATGAATTTAGATAATAATAAAAGAACAAAGACCTGAAGAGGTTGCCTGGAAGAGATCGCGGAATACGACAAGGCAACCCGTTATACAATATGTTTTAGTTATAAGTTTTTCTTTGTTATGTTGAAAAAAACTTGGGCAACAAACACCAATGGGCTTATTAGAGAAGGTCTTGTTATTATTTTAGTAAAGTCTCAATAAAATAATAATATTCTTAAACAGCAAAGTTATTAGCGTTTGTTTATATCCGAAAATGTCACTTAATTTATGGAAAAGTTAAATGAATACATGACGATCAAAATGGAAAAACACTGCGCGTAGTATTTTCTAGTAGCAGTTGTTACGAATGATTGATTCTATTCAATGACAAATTTTCGTGGACCATTTTGGGATTTCGTTTTTTTTTTACTTTTGACTACAAAAATATGATCAGTAACGAGTACGGTTAGAGCCCCATTTTTATTTGTACTTATTAAAAAATAGGGGTGTATATTTATACCATGAAAATTGGCTAACAAATCGAATATTTTTCAGTAAGCGAAATTTATTGAGATGAATAAAAAATACAATATAAATAATAATAATATATTAAAAAAAAACACACACAGAAACGATAATTTGACTTAAACAACCTTTAAAATAACCCAGTAAATGCAAACTTAAACTTATCAAGAACAGCAAATCGCGTCTCCAATTTATTTTTAATAAGCAACTTCGTCCTAGGAAATGTAAAGCAAACTTAGTGTTGCTAAGTTTTTTTATTTCTTTCAGAACCGAGTCTGCCACAGTGGCACCCTTTATCCATAGAAAATTAATATTTGTTTTATGAAATTAAAATTTGTAGCGTGTACTTGTGTAAATATTTGGCGACAAGGATAACCTGGTGTATCTACGTGAATAGTTTAAGGAATGAGCCCTATCTCGAGCTCTTAACACGACCCATTTGAGGACCTACACTGAACTATGGTGCTACTTATGGTTATAGCTCCATCCCTCTTTCTCGCTTGACATTAGTAGTATAGCATAGCATAGCATAGTCAGCCTTATAATGTTCCCACTGCTGGGACTCAGGCCTTCTCTCTAGGAGAGGGAATGGGCCGTAATCCACCACGTGGGCCCAGCGCGGGTTGGTGAATGTCACATGTCTTCTAATTTTTGGTTCTAGGACATGCCGGTTTCCTCACGATGTTTTCCTTCACCGTTTTGAGAGTAGTATTAGTAACTTATAATTGTATATGTTACCGCAGGAGAACCAAGGTCGCCGACGTAGCCCGAAGAATCGTCAAACAAAAGTGGCAGTGGGCAAGGCACATTGCTCGTAGAGCGGATGGTCGACGGAGCCGAAAGGTTCTAGAGTGGCGACCGTGCATCGGAAAATGCAGCGTTGGAAGGACTCCCACAAGGTGGACCGACCACCTGGAGAGAGTCGCGGGAATGCGCTGGATGCGAGATGCACAGGATCGGTCGTTATGGAGACTCTTGGGGGAGGCCTATGTCCAACAGTGGACGTCTTTCGGCTGAAATGATGATGATGATGGTATGTTACCGGCAATCTGTATAATTCAGGTATTCTATACTAATACCTAGGCAATGTACCTATAGAATACCTGAGGCGTCCACGCAATGTATGAAATATTATGAATTTTGTTGTCCATTACATACTTTACCTAGATAATGTATACAATTCTTGGAGATTGTGTAGAATAACTGCTAGTCTACCGGAAATGTGTAAAATAAATAGATTTTGGTTTATAAAGATCAATGTTAACCATCCTGCCTATAAAATGACGGGCAAATGAAACATGTTCTGTACTTAAAAACAATGTAAAAGACAGGGAAGGAATTGACGTAATATTAGGGTACAACGACAGGCTAGGTTAGAAAGCTAACTAAACTAGACTTCGTAGTTATTATTTTAAAGCACCCAAAAATAGGAATCTTACTTTAAAGCCTGCGGACAGAAATAGTACTTGAGTACTTTTACATAATAAAATTAACGTGAAATTAAAAATTCTGCTGGCTATAAGTAACATAATGTAAATAAATTACTTACGAGTACTTAGCCTTCTAACCTAGCCTGTCTGCATCGGGGTGCCCTAAAATAACGTCACCTCCTTCCCTGCTTTCGTCTTTTACACACATTACCGGCTACGTATTAGGTATTCTATAGAATATCTAGGCAAAGTATAAAATAAATATTTTTTCATACATTACCTCCACGTTTTAGGTATTCTATACATTGCCTAGGTATTGTATAGAATACCGGATTATACAGATTGCCGGTAACATATAAATCTTATTTATTGATGGGTTTATTTTTCTTTTTGTTTACCCTGTTTTTGTAACGTGAATGTGAGAACTTGTAGGCTCCGTGGATTCATAGATTACTATTTTTATTGTGCTTTTGGTTACAAAATTGACCGGTCTACACTATCCTCTCATATCTATTAATAATATATACATTGATCGTATTGAGAATGTACAAAAAAGATTTATTTGTTTTCTTTTTTTTCGGCCGCGTATACCATATCATTCTGATAATTACTTAAATCTCTGCAAGAAATTACATTTAAAACCACTTATAAATCGTCGTCGATTAGCAGATTGCACTTTCGTACTAAAAATTTTATCTAATGAGATTGATTGTCCTGATCTCTTACATAAATTATGCTTTAATGTCCCCCAGATATCGGTTAGATTTAATCCGCCTATCTCTATTCCTTCTTCCTCTTCTAATTACAGGCGAAACTCCTGCATGGTGCGAGCGTGTAAGGACTTTAATGTTCTTTGTAAAGAGTTCTCTTTTGACCCATTTACTATTAAAACCTATTCGGCACGCACTCAGCTGAATGCGGAATTTTTCAAAAGTGCATAGTGCTAATTTTACTTAAGGGATGTTTAATGATGTTCTTTTTTATCGTGCTTATTAGTGATCGTAAGTTTTCTATTACTTTACCTATTTCTACTCGTGGGAACCTGTAACTGGCTCAATGCCTCTTATACTATTGTTATTCTTTTGTTATAGCTGTGGGTTCTCCTATGATTAAATAAATAAATATTGTAATAATAATATGACAATACTGTAGATTCATTCGTTTTTTTTTTTTTTTGAAAAATGTAACCTTGGAGTTTCTTGCCGGTTCTTCTCCATAGGAAACGACCTATTAGAATCAAAGCGTCTGATATTTTATAAGTGCCCATGTAGGCTTAGGTGAAATAAAATGTTGTTTTTTTTTTGGTAGGAAATCATCCAGTGATTTCTCCCGCTCCAGGGCGAAGCGGGATGTCAGACTTTCACTGACTAAAACCCACTCCTATGTTCCTTCTTTGCCTTGCGTTCCAGGACCCTGGGGTTACTTTTGAGTTTGAGTTTGAAAATTTACACTAATTTTCAAAGAGTCAGTTGCGCCAGCAAATTTTAACGATAAGCTCATCAGTCGTCAATTTTTTCCTAAAATTTCCTCCTTCTCACATGTTATAAAAACAAAGCTATTAGCAATACAAGCTGATTAGTCAGCTTTTTCGCCACTAAATAACGTAACAAGAAATACTGTATTGAAAAAACAGAAATATTAATCTCAAGATAATAACTTCTACTTACTTGTCTCCATTATTACAGATATTTTTTTCAAATCTCTACCAATAATGTAAGTAAGTTGGAGTATTCTCAGAAATTACTCTTCGTAGATATCGTTCGTAATGTTCTAATATAATAAGCCTGTGTGTTTGTATTTTTGTTATTATATACCGGTTTGAAGATGAAAATAATAATAATTTGTTTTATGTTTTAATTAAAATATATATATATATATATATTATCTGAAAAACATTATTTTGTGTTAATTTTTCTAGAGTTTCGCTAACTTTGGCACTATAAGTAATATAATCATGCCAACTCTCTGTTAGTCCTTTTTTTTATAGGTCTGGCAAATCATCCAATGACTTCTCCCGACTTTTACTGCTTAAAACCCACTCCTATGCTGGGCCCCTACGATTTGCTGACATCTCCTTAAGGCGCGCGTGGAACATTACGCGCCGCTGACGACTTGAGCTCGGTCCGGACGGTTACCGGACGACCGGATTACACCCATTACTCGCCGTCCGCAAGCTTACGCCTACGGTGGCTGGAAATCGGGATCGGAATACCGACTGCTGGGGCGTTAAGGCCGTACCCTCGCGCGTGCGGCCGCCTCCTTCGTTAGCATTACTGCTTTGCGACCGCCTGCCATTTCTCCTCGCTAAGGACAATGGTCTGTACCAGGGCCCAGCGTGAGAGGTCGTTACCGCCGATCGCCCCACGAGGACATGGTGGTGATCTGCCCAAACGGGGCACACCTCTACCGTAAGCTCCACCGTGTGCTCCTGGTGGTCCACACAATGGTGATACCCGGGCGTTTCTTCTGCACGAATCCGGTGCAGGAACCACCCAAACTTACCATGTCCGAACTCTCTGTTAGTCCTCCATTACGAGTTGGTGTTGTGCGAGTCACAAAATATTTTTCTTTCTTTTTTGCGGCTGCTCCTGGATTAACTAATAATTATAATACTTTTATACTAGCCCCCCTAGCCAAGTAACGATCGTTTTGTTTGCGTCTAACGCCTCGAGTAGGCCCCGCCTTCGATTCCTTTGTTCTGATGTCATCTCAACGCTCAGTCACGTGGTCAGAACAAAGGAATCGGAGGCGTGGCCTACTCGAGGCGTTAGACGCAAACAAAACGATCGTTACTTGGCTAGGGGGGACAGTAGTACGTTTTCATACGATAATTTTCATTTTAAACGCGGGTCAAGTCGCAAGAAAAAGTTAGTACATGATTCTTTATTATCTGGAAATTACTTTGCCATCTCGATTTATTATGGTTCTAGCAATTTGGATTGAAGATCAAACTGAGATGATTGTGTGTCTTCGTTTCGTATGAGAGATAAATATGTTTGCCTGAAGATAAATAGGTAGCAATATTTGTGATATATTTGTTTCGCTAATAAAACATAAGCCATATATTAAGTATACTAATATTATAAAAGGAAAGTCAGGTAGGTAGGTAAAGCTTTGGGAAGAGCATCACCTAACACCATCCGACTTCTTGAAACCCCAAGAACATCTCCCGCCTGGGCGCGACTTGCAGTGGCATATATGGAAAGCACTAAATCGGTTGCGAACCCAGGTAGGCCGCTGCAAACACAACTTGGCAAAATAGGGTTTTATGGACCCGTCGGATACTCAATGTGAGTGTGGTGCTCCTGTTCAAAACATGAGCCACACATTAGAGTGCCCCAAGTGCCCATACATCTGCTCTTTGGAGGATTTAATGAGTGCTACCGATGCTGCTATTAATGTAGCCACCTATTGGGCCCAAACAGTTTGACGAGTTTACCATCGAATCGAAAAGAAGATGATAAAAGGAAAGATTTGTATTTTGGTTTGTAATATATAAACTTAAAAACTACTGGACCAATTTTAAAAATTATTTCACCAGTAGAATGCTACTTTATCACTGCATAAGATAGCTATATATTTTTTACGCAAACGAAGCCGATGGCAAAAGCTAGCAATTTATCTTTGGACGGAAATAAGCAATGACATGTCAACTCACAAAGCAGCAGTTTCTAAATGTTTTTAAATGTTTGAGTCCAAACAACATTGATGCTATAAAAGAAAAGGGTTATTATCTCCGCGTATATATAACAAGCTACCTATTTAAATTGCACTAAAATTAAATAATCACAATTTCGGAAAAGTGTACTAAACTGGCTAAGTAAATAAATTACACTAAGAACAAATAGAAAATCTAGTCACCAGTAACCCAAACAAATAAAAAGACTGTACTACAAAGACACCATCACACCATAATTCTTACGTATACACACAAAAACACACCCTCATGTACCACGTAAGTCCCCTCTTTGAGGCGTGGTTGGAAAGACCTCACGGCGTCCTCACCTTCCGCATGACGCAGGTTCTCACCGAACACGGTAAGTTCGGGAAGTTCCTGCACCGAATTCGTGCGGAAGAGACGCCCGGGTGTCGCCACTGTGCGGACCGCCCGGAGGACACGGTGGAGCACACGGTGGAGGTGTGCCCCGCTTGGGCAGAGCAACGCCGTGTCCTCGTGGGGGCGATCGGCGGCGGCGATCTCTCGCGCCGGGCCTTGGTACAGGCCATGGTCCGGAGCGAGGAAGAGTGGCAGGCGGTCGCCTCCTTCTGCGAAGCAGTAATGCTAGCAAAGGAGGCGGCCGATCGCGTGAGGCAACGGTCCTCACGCCCCAACCGCCGCCGGGATTCCGATCCCGATTTCCGGCCACCGTAGGCGAGGGCTTGCGGACGGCGAGCAATGGGTGGCTCGCCGTCCGATCGTCCGGTAACCGTCCGGACCAAGCCCAAGTCGTCGACGGCGCGTATTGTTCCACGCGCGCCTCAGGGAGATGTCAGCAAATTGTAGGGGCCCAACAGGGTCGAAGCCTACTGGGGCCACGGGTAGTGTGAAAGCGAAACCCGGGGCCCTGGGACGAAGGCAAAGAAGGAACAGGAGTGGGTTTTTAGTCAGTAAAAGTCTGACACTACTTTCCGCTCCGCCCAAGAGCGGGATTTGTCATAAGATGATTTTCCCACCTAAAAAAAAAAAAAAAAACCCTCATGTACCACACCACACCACACGTCAACTTGAGTAACCATTTTTATTATTGTTGCTTTTTTTGTATAATCAATATCATTAACATTTTTTTTTTTATTTCTGAGTGTCTTATAGTATTTTGTATATATATTTTTTTTTCAAATTTTTATACATCAATTCGCATGTATGTAAATAGTTTGTAATAATTATAGGAGAGAGAGGAACCTCCGAACTATACGAGCCGTTTCCAGAAGTACAGCTTTCTAAATCAAGCTCTCGATCCAGTCGCGAGAGCCTCCTTATTATTATTATTATCCCATAGAACCATGTGTTAATGTACTTAACATAATGTTAAAAAACTAGCCTGTGCCAGCACTCGTGTGGAAATATACTCCCAGGATAAGAAGTATCCTATGTGCTATTCCAGGACATGTTCTTCAGGGGTAAACCATGTCCATGTTGACACTTTATTGACTGTGTAATAGACATTCACTTTTACTAATTAATTATGATATAAATAAATAGGATGGCACGTTTATGTTTATTTCCCACTGAGAGAAATGTTTTTTGTACGACTAACAATTTTTTTTTTTGGTTTTTTGACATGGCGTAGAGTCATTTGGTTTTTCATTGCATTGCGGAAGTTACAAATTCTAATGTTTTTGCCTTATTTGGCAGCAAATGTATCAAGAAAGCCTTCTCGGCAATCTTTGCTGATGTAGTCAATACTACAATAAAATTCTCAGCTTCATATTACCGAGATCGTGCCTATTTCAATAATATTTTACATATTATCCTGTTGTGTAGACACATGAATTACAAAATCATACTAATTTACATAGGTATTTACATTTAAAAATACTAACTATAATTACAATAAAATGAAAAAATAAAATTGAATTGAGACTCTTGGTTCCTGGGGTCCGAGTGCTCACAAGTTGTATAAAGACCTGTCAAAATGTCTAGTTGACACTTCGCGTGACCCAAGGGCTGGCTTTTACCTCGGACAGAGGATAAGCATTGTCATACAGCGTAGCAATGCCGCCAGTATTTTGGGCACATTACCAGTCGACAGCAATGTGGAAGAGTTTTTTGAAGCCATATTTTAGTTTGATTTTAGTAAGTTGTAATTAGTGTAGGGTTTTGATTTATTTTTTTCATTTTACTAATTTTGTATCATAAATGAATAAATGAATTTTACATTAGGAATCAATTTGTGAATAATTAACTTATTTTTATATAATTCTGTTTTGTATACCTGCAGAGTGTCATATTCGTATTGGTGAAAAACAGGTACTGAACTTAACTGGGAAAAATCCCGCTAAAAACCACCTTGTCAATTTTATTGGGAAATCATCTAATGACATCTCCCGCCCTTAGGCTGAGCGCGAGGGCGTGTCAGACTTTTACTGACTAAAAACCCACTCCTGCCGTCATCTCAACGCTCAGTTACGTGGTCAGAACAAAGGAATCGGAGGCGTGGCCTACTCGAGGCGTTCGACGCAAACGAAACAATCGTAACTTGGCTAGGGGGGCTGTTCCTTCTTTGCCTTCGTTCCATGGCCCCGGGGTTCACTTTCGCACTACCCATTAGATTAACGTTTGAATTTCGAAAAGGCCCACGCTCACCTAATTTTGAAGAAGGATGTTAAAGTGCCTAAATCAAATTTATCGAGTTCCATCCGAAGTTTAAGATCAAAAGGATTTAAAATTAAACAAACGATGTTTTCCTTAACGTATAAAAAGGGAAGTCGGGATCAAAATGTTCAAGTTATTATACAACATGTGCTTTTTATAAACGTTGCTTAATAAGCTTTACGTTTAAGAAATATAATTTATTTCCTTTTAAATATTCACGTTGTTTACTTTCTGTTCAGAATGTTTGTAAAATCGAAATGAATAAAATATGTGCAAGCCATTGCCTCCAGGAGTTTACATGCAATTTCAACGCACTGTTTCGTCTTATTTTTTTGTTTATTTGACAAAAGAATTGGTTTTTGGTAGAATTTTTCAACAACTACCCTGTTTTTAGGGTTCTGTACCTCAAAAGTAAAAAACAGAACCCTTATAGGATCACTTTGTTGTCCGTCTGTCTGTCTGTCTGTCAAGACCCTTTATCTCGGGAACGCGTGGAGGTATCGAGTTGAAATTGATGAAGTCCCTTGAATTTGTGAAAAAATGAAGCTTCTGAGTTAACGAAAAAAAAAATATACGGACGTTTATGTCGCAAAAAAGTGTATTTCGACACTCTCCTGGAAATCAAAAATTTATAGGGTACTTCCCGTTGACCTAGAATCTGGTATGAAGCAAGGTCTTATAGCCCAAACATAGGAAAAAATCTGAAAACTGTTTTGTAGTTACGTGACAAAAACAAAAACTTTTTTTGCGATACGGAAAAATCTTCGAAACTCAATTCGAGAATTGAACAGTTTTCATGGGTATGTTTGTACCCTCAGTGCGCGAGTCCGACTCGCACTTGCCTGGTTTTTTTTTTGATAGCTGTTCCTCGCGGCTTCACCTGCATCTTTGGTTACTGTTTCTTTTCTATTGGTTGCTGTTGCAGCGTAATCGCTGCAACCAACAGCGTAATGTTTTATAGCATACAACCTTCTTCGATAAATAGGATATCTAACGCAAAAATAAATTGTCAATTCGAACTAATAGTTCCTGAGATTAGTGCGTTCATTAAAATAAACAAACCTTTCCATTTTATAATATCTATTAATATAGTAAAGGTATGTATGGATCTATCTTTCTGATATGACAACACAGAAAGTTGTACTGATGATTTTACTAATTAGCATAGCATAGTCGGCCTTATAATGTTTCCACTGTTGGGACTCAGGCCTCTTCTTAGGAGAGGGAATGGGCCGTAATCCACCACGTAGGCCCAGTGCGGGTTGGTGGATGTTACATGTCTTCGAATTTTTGGTTCAAGGATATGCCGGTTTCCTCACGCTGTTTTCCTTCACCGTTTTGAGAGCAGTGGTAATAAAATAAATTAAACAAAGTAATGCGCCTAGCTGGGTTTAAACCCGCAACCTACAACTCATAAGTTGGGGCCGTTACCACTCGGCCACCACTGCTCTTTTTTACTGATTATAATTCCTTAAATAACTACATATTACCGCCGGCAGCCAATTATATTCTAATTAACACAGAACTTGACACATTTTTTAAGGTGTGAAATCATCTAATGACTTTTCCGCACTAGGGTGGAGCAAGAAGGAGTGTCAGGCTTCTACTGACTAAAACCTGTGTTCACCTATGTTCCTTCAGTTGTTTTTTTGCGTTCTAGGACCACGAGTATCCCTTTCATACTGGTCCCCATGGCCCTAGCAGGAATTGGCCCTGCTGGGCTCCTATAAGGCTCATGGCGCGCGTGGAATACTACGCGCCGTCGACGACTTGAGCTCGTTTCTTAAAAAACGATCTAACAGCGAGCTACCCATTGCTTGTCGTCCGCAAGCCCGTGTCTGTGGTGGCCGGAGATCGCTCTGCGATTCTCGACGACCTGGGCGTCTTCTGTGGCGGCGGCTGGTATGTAAGTATGTGCGTTCCCTCACTCTTGCAAGCATTATTGCTTCCCAGAATGATGCGATCGCATCCCATTCCCTCTCGCTCCGGACCTTGGCCTGAACCATGGCCAGAGGGAGGTCGCCACCACACACAACTTGACACTTACCTACCTGCAAAATGCAAAGAAAAGCGTTTTAGTCATCCACTTCAAATTAAAATATTCCAAAAAAATATCATAATAAAAACCCATTGAAAAACTGCAAAGAGCGAAAACCAATTAGACTCTCCAAAGAATTCAGTATTCAATACAGCTCACCCGTTTGTATTGATAAGGCAATTATCATAACGATTTATAATACGGACGCTATTAACCTTTTGACGTGCGTAATTAGAGACACAATAGTAAGACAATGGCTTGCGGGCGCCGGCTACCGCCTGAGCGTTAATGAATTAAAAACGGGCCTGTTACCCCGAAAATTTGTTTTCCACCCATTTATCTCTGAGTAATGGTGGAAAACAGAATTACTTTGAAGTGAAAAGAGGATAATGTGAGGATGAAAGGTAACAGGATAGATTGGGAGTTTGATATTTAAATTAAGGCGTATAGTCCCGGAGCCGGAGTTAAATGAACACATACTCGTACTGCCGCTTGCACCCGCATAGAGCCCCGCTGACATTTAAAACCATATTTAACACCACCTGCTCGATAATGTCCGTTTATATGTCATACAACCATCACTTAAAGCAAGTCATTCTGTCCCTAGGGAGATAATGCAGTATGGGCGATCCCTAGGGAATAATGAGATTTAAATTTGGAACGTCAAAAATCGTCAACATTAAGTGAACTAAAATGTACGTGCATCAAACAAGTTTATTCAAAATTCAAACTGGCCAATTACAAAAAAAAAAACAGAATAAAACGTGGTCGTGGTTACTGACGAGGTCCGAAAAAAAAAGTAATGAAAAAGCGGGAGCGATAAAGAAAATTGAAACTATAGAATCTTAGAGTAGTGAATTTTGTTTGTTTCAAATCTCAAAACATGTTGAGTGATAGTTAAACTTGTACATAATACTTATATTTCTCTAATATTTGATTTGTTTTACTAAATTGTCTTTTAATTATCTCACAGATGGTGTAAAAAGTAGAGTATCCAACACGGGAATAAAGCTGTCTTCATCTTGGGTGGCTTGAATTCCTCACTTCACTCAGGTTTCTTTATTAACTCCCTCGCAATGCTCGGGAGTTAATTATATAGATCCCTCACTGTCGTTCGGGATTAAAATTAGAAATCTTCGTTTCGTTCGGAATTCAACATGCCGCCCGCGACTTAAAGACACTGCTTTATCCCCTGGTCACATAATCTACTATTCTTTGCGAAATATTGATTGATTTAAATATGCTATGTACATTCTGAAGAACACTTAACCAGCAATTTTTTTGTTTAAATAAATATTTCCAAAGATTGATCTTTAGCAAAGGAGTAAGAAAAACAAGTGAAAAAATATCATGGTGTTAAATTATTTTTTGTGGCAAAAATATTAGTCATACGAAAAAATCGTTATGTTGATAATGATGTACACATGAATTTATAATAAACATATATTTTTTTCAAACCTATTAACCTACCCGCAACCGAGGAGTAAGCTCCAGAAAGTCACTGTTTTATGCCACCTCTCAGGAGCTAGGGCCTTAAACGTGTTTATTCATAAGACCTTGGAAGGTATCAGAACTGGGATCATTTCTTAATTCTATTAGCATACAATAACATAGCTGAACAATACATCGGTATTTAACAAAAGGTTAGGCAGGAGAGTATTCAATAAACCCACGCGTTTCTTAAAACTTTTGTTTTATTATTGCTACATAACATTTACGTATGTTTCCGAAACGTGGTCGCTTATAATGGGCCTCATTAGAAGACTTAATGTCACCCAAAGGGCAATGGAAAGGATATGCTCGGAGTTTCCTTGCGTGATCGAATCAGGAATTAGGATATCCGCAGAAGAACCAAGGTTACCGACATAGCACGAAGAATCGCCAAACTTAAGTGGCAATGGACAGGGCACATTGCTCGCAGAACGGATGGCCGTTGGGGCCGAAAGGTTCTGGAATGGCGGCCACGTACTGGAATACGTAGCATTGGAAAGCCTCCTACAAGGTGGACCGATGACCTGGTAAGGGTTGCGGGAATCCGATATATGTGAGACGCACAGGACCGTTAATTGTCGACACTTGGGGGAGACCTATGTAACAGTGGACCGTCTTTCGGCTGAAATGATGATGATGATGGTGATTTACGTAGTTAGAAAATGCTTAATTTTATTTTTGTTCTCGCAGAACTTTTACAGACCAGAATAAAACCCACTCGTGTTTCTTTAGTAGCCCTTCATGTTTCAGGGCCGTGGTAACTCTTTAGAACAAACCTGCTATCCTAGCAGGCATCGCTAATGCTGACATGTTTTCGAAGCGCGCAAGGAAAAAAACTATTCCTTATTTGACGGTGAACTATTCCAAATTAATGAGGATTTTTATCCAAAAAATGCATCATATATCTAAAGTTGTTAATTTATTTATTTTGTTTAATCTTGCAACATAAAGTACAAATATTATAGTTAAAATACACATACATATATATTTAATACAATATATATACATACATATATATATTAATATAATGCAAGGACAGAAGATTTTGAGACGATTCTGCTACTGGTGGAAAAAATAATTCCGCAACTTCCGCTTAAATGCATACCGACTTTCGGCCGTCCTGATATCGAGAGGAAGCTCATTCCACAGAAGGATGGACTGTATATGTATAGAAGGTAGAATGGACAAAATCAGAAGTATGAGAAGGACAGAGAAGTAGGAGATTGTTAGAAGAACGTTGTTTCTAAAAGTAACAGAATTTGAACTACAGTTTTGGTGAACTGTATATTATGTATAATTTACAAAGTATGTTACTACATAAATACCTATTTGATAAAACTGCATTGTAAGTATTTATTACATAAACTTAGTAATTCTAACACACTAGTTTAGTACCCCCGTTCATAACAATACATTGTGACAGGAATATGATTATGCTCATTAATATTTATCAATATTGCATAATTCATGAGTTCCCCGTGAATTTGCGCGATAAAATTTATTGACCAAACACATTACTACGGTAATGTTAAATTATGTGTAATAATAGCGAAATGACATAGTTACATTGAGCTAAAGGTTCTATGCCGGGTGCATTACTTTGTGTAATTTATTTCATCATCACTGCTCTCAAAACGGTGAAGGAAAACATCGTGAGGAAACCGGCATGTCCTAGAACCAAAAAATTCGAAGCCAACCCGCACCAACCCGCACTGGGCCCGCGTGGTGGATTACGGCCCGTTCCCTCTCCTAGAGAGAGGAGGCCTGAGTCCCAGCAGTGAGAAAATTAAAAGGCTGATTATGCTATGCTATGCTATGCTAAAGGTTCTATGTGGCACGTTTGATAGTATAGTGATGGTTAAACACAGCCAGCACAGTTCGTCCTCCGTCGGTCTGTGGATTAGTCCGTCTTAAGGCCCTAACTCCCGAGCAGTGCTGTAAAACATTGAATTTCTGAAGCCTACTACTAAGTCAATAGATTTGAAAAAAATATACGTTTATTATAGATTCATGTACAACATTATCAACATATGATTATTTCGTTTCGCTTCGTCGTTTATACCGCGTACATCGAAGGACTGGAACAATTTGCCTGCTGCGGTCTTCCCGTCCAACTATAATTTAAGTGTCTTCAAGGCTAGAGTGAATAGGCTCTTAATAAACTAGTGCGCCTCACCATCAATGATTGCATCGCTGCTTACCATCAGGTGGAATCGCAGTCAAGCACTGGTTTATATGAATTAAAAAAAAAAAAAGAATAATTAATACTTTTGCCACAAAAAAAAATTGACGACACGATATTTTTTCGCTTGTTTTCCCTACTCCTTTCAAACGGCTTTGATCTTTAGAAATATATGTTTACAAATTAGCTTAGCTTAGCTTAGTCGGCCTTATAATGTTCCCACTGTTGGGACTCAGGTCTCCTCTCTAGGAGAGGGAATGGGCCGTAATACAAATTAAATACATACAAAAAAATTGCTGGTTAAATTTTCTTCAGAATGTACATAGCATTATGTAAATTAATCAATATTTCGCAAAGGAAATGGATTTAAAGGTCAGCGGGGCTCTATCCGGGCACAAATGGCCGGAATTAAATGCACATATACTTGTACTGCCGCCTAAGAGGCAGTACGAGTTCAAAGAAGCCTTAACATACAAGATTCGAAAAGAGGTCTAATACGCCTCGTATGTGTTTTCCTTGCGGTGCAGCTAAGAAAAAACATAGTTTTTTCTGCTTTGCGGAAGCCGTAACTTTAATTTCGTTTAGATTAGGAAAAATATGAATACCTTTCTAAGATACCCTATTAAAGCAGAATGCAAAGTACCTACTTTAATATGGGGTCACTTTAACCTCGTACCTCAATTAGCCAAAACAAGTTTTTAGTTTCTTAAAAGTTACGGGGTCTAATAAGCCCCTTACCGCCATTATAATAATTTTCGAACGAGGTCTTAAACGCCTCGTACCTTAGGAATGGAAATAATACAAAAATGTGTGCAGCTGTCAATGTGTTAAACCCTTGTTCCTGGCTGTCTTCTTTTTTTTTAGGTGGGTGCGGTGTGGGTGGAGCGAAAATGGAGTGTCAAAGTTTTACTGAAACCCCCTGTGCTCCTATGACCTTTACGTTCTAGGGTCGCGGTAACTCTTGAGAAGTATCCCGCAGTCCTTAATATGGATTCTTATGTGCCACGTTTCATACGATTTTCTTTAGACGACTAGTTCCAGTACGCTCCAGAAATGTATTTCACTGCACTCCAAAATTAAATAAGTAGAGTCAGCATAAAAGGCAAACCGTGAGTTGTTTGTTATACACAAATAGAAATATCGGTAGTATTTTTTTTTTACCGTGGATTCATCTCGTATGTCATTCTCAAGGTCATTTCCCACTTACAATTTTTCATTTTTTATTTTGTTTTTAATTAAATTTCAGTTTTCTCTTAAATAGTATTTTAATATAATATTTACTATATTGTGTTGTGATTTTTATCTTAGTTAAAAAAATCGAATTCTAATTTTTATACATATAATTCTTCTGTATGTGTGTTTGTCACCTAACTAAGGACTAAGCGTTTCGCTTCGTCGTTTATACCGCGTACATCGAAGGACTGGAACAATTTGCCTGCTGCGGTCTTCCCGTCCAGCTATAATTTAGGTGTCTTCAAGGCTAGAGTGAATAGGCTCTTAATAAACTAGTGCGCCTCACCATCAATGATTGCATCGCTGCTTACCATCAGGTGGGATCGCAGTCAAGCACTGGTTTATATGAATAAAAAAAAAATTAAAAAAAATAACTCCTCCTAAATGGTTTGACAGATTTGGATACAATTTTGTGTGAATGGATCTCTTAATGGTTTGGAAATACCATTGACCCCGTAGGTGGCGCTTCAATCGGGTTTCCAATTTTTTATCTAACGGAGCGCCAGCTTTCGGGCAGGATAACGCCTGTCGGAACCGCTAGTATCACGTGTATTTTTTTTTTGCTAACTCTATCTGAAATTTCTTGCAGCGGGGTGGTATCAATTTATGAACATTTAAATTATGAATGTGAATGTTGAGGCAATCCAGCTGTTAGCCAACACGGACCAAGTGCGTAGACTAAAGAGAACTAAACCCTTTGAGTTAGTTTAGTGTTTAAAGTTAGTGTATAATAGTGATCAATGCTGTGCTATGCACATAACACATGAACAAAGTGTTTTTATCAATATCAGACTCTAAGAAAGTGCTATGGACTACTATAAAAGTGCTAAAGGACGCTATTCTTAGTTTTAACAAAACCTATAACGTATAATATTAAGTCAGAGTTAAATTACTTATTAGTCTTTTAATCAATTATTAAGAAATTTGTTCTTAATAATAAACGAATAAAGAAGTTATGAGAACAATCGGTTTTGGAGCGCAGTAGAACTACCCCTTTAGCTGTCTTGTCTAGACGAGATTAGATACACACACATATATATTTCACTGCTTAACAGAATCCACAAATATTAATTTCTCATACTAAACCAGAAAATCACGCAAGTCAACTGAATTCCAAACAAAAACATTACCACAATCTATAAAAAAAAAACTCCCAAAATCGAAACAGATAATCGCCACTAATCAAATCAGCCCCCAAACCGTTCTTATAGAAAACAATCTACATTGACAAAAACGGAATATACACTCCATTTATCGTTTTACTCCCAATTTACATAATCTTACCTTAAACTCGAGGGAGAGGGGGGAACGAAATTGATAAATTCCCCTTCTTAATAAGACGAAAAATTGTTTGTTGATCGGCACTCGCTTGGACCACAGAATAGATTGGTGCAGAAGGTCAACATACATAACATTTATAATCGGCCTTATAATGTGTCCACAGCTGGGGCACACGTTTGAATAACTATGCATTTTTTAGAAAAGAAAACATTTTCTTTAAAGATGTTTTTTTTTCTAAAAAATGTACCCTGCCATCTTCTGCCTTTGGCCCTTTGCTCTTAGCCCCTTGGCCTAAAGAAGATGGCAGGGCACTATCGGACTGGCTCACCATCAAATAAAGACCAGGACCAATAATTCAAAGGCACGTGGTACTCATATCCCACGCACGCTTCAAAGCGATGTCAGCTTTAATGACGGAGTCGGCTAGTGCTACAGAATTGTTCGAAAGAGTTACCACGGCTCAGTTAGCAACTAAAGGAACACCAATACAACACTCAATAGACACCAATCTAAAAAACATTATTTTATTAATTCGAAAAAAAGTAAAATCGAACGGTAGTAAGGTCGGTTTCATATGATGAGTGAAAATACACACACACATCAATACGCTTCATGTAGAGCGAGTGGAAACTCACTTACGATCGGCATTTGTTTGAGATTGCCGTATGCTTTTTTTATTGAGAGATCATCCAATTTTTTTTTATTGTTATAGATAGCCTCCAGTTTGACTACTATCTCACCTGATGGTCTCCTGTGATCGACAATGGCGTATGCTTGCCTACAAGTAACAGTTGCTCTTTGGATTCCAGGACCAAGGTATCTCTTGTAGAAATTCCCCGTAGCCTTGGTGATCTACATGTATGTGTATGTGCGCCTCTTTTCGCTTGTTGTATGGAGTTGACCTTCTGTTATTTCCATTTTGTGCTTTCACAGTCCGTTTGAAATATGTGAATAGGGCATTGTTGAAAATTCAAAAGAATGAAGTTTTTTTTTCTTTTCTTGTGTAATTGGGTTTTGAGCACAAGTAGGGTGCTATAAGTAAATGGATGATTTATTTTGTTTGGAATTCGATATGAGATTTGGAATTCAAGAAAGTTCGTTTCGGAAATCTAATTAAGGAGTCAAGTGATTTTCCTGTATCATACAAAGAATATTGGAACAGTATTTTTTATATTAGTTACTGTCAGTGGCGTAGTTGTCAGACACGCTACTTTATAAGACTAAAGTACTGGGTTCAATTCCTGAATGGCGCAGTGTTGTTATTTTTTTTCACCTGGTTTTCCTTAGCAGCCCGGATTTATACCCGATTGACGGTAAGAGGTACAGTATCTACATATACATAATGTGCCTTACATTGTACCCACTGCTGGGACTCAGGCCTCCTCTCTAGAAGAGGGAATGGGCTGTAATCCAATACGTGGGCCTAATAATGCGGTTTGATGGATGTCACATGTTTTGCCGCTTTCCTCATGATGACTTCCTTCATCATTTTAAAAGACTCATTTCACTACCAGGTGATGATGACACAAAGTTCTATGCCCGACTTAGTCCTGACTGGACTCAAGCTCCAGAATCCTTAAGTCGGGGCCGTTACGGTGGTCAGAATGCGGATATAACGCTCTAACATTCTAATATTTTTTCAGTATTTGGCAGCAAATGTATCAAGTCTTCTCGGCAAGCTTCGCTTAGGTAGTCAATACTACAATAACATTGTCAAGTCCGTTTTACCGAAATCAAGCCTGTTCCAATGATTCCACATATTGTCCATTTGTGTAGACACTTGTGATACAAAACTAGAAAAAAAAAGAAAGAAAGTAAACAATTTTATTTGGCGGAACAAGGCGAAAATTTAGAACTAACAAATTATAAGTAATGTGAAAAATATGCACCACATCAGCGCAAAATAGCCGAACGCTCAGCATACTCGTAATGCCATGAACACACGCAAAATGCGACGAGTCGACGGCGCTGGTTTTCAGCGTGGGCCGCTACACCAATTGAACATCACATTATCTACTAGGAATAAAACTAATAATTAAAACAGCCACCGAACTTCAAAGATTACCAACATAGCCCGAAGAATCACCAAAATTAAGTGCCAGCGGGCAGGGCACATTGTTCGCAGAACAGATGGCTTAATGGGGCCGCCGCAAGATTCTGGAGTGGCGACCACGTACCGGAAGATGCAGCGTTGGAAGGGCTTCCACAAGGTAGACCGATAACCTAATGAGGATCGCGGGTATCCGATGGATGCGAGACGTACAGGACCGGTCATTGTGGTAATACTTGGGCGAGACCTGTGGCCAATAGTGAACATCTTTTGGCTAAAACGATGATGATAAACCAGAATTTCATTTTAAAAAAAACCCGTCATAAACTCAAGCGTGAAAGAAAGAAAAACAGTTTATTTACGCGAAATGACGCGATCTTAACACTAGCTAACAAACATAATCAATAGGTATGGAAGATATGCGTCACATCCGCGCAAAACGGCCGAACGCTCAGCATAAAGCTGCGGCCTCACGCATAATGCGATGAGCTCACAGCGCTGGTTTTCAGCGTGGGCCGGTGGCGGTGTCGACATAAAGACACGGTGGAACGGTGCAGTGTACATAAAGATTTGGATAGAAAAAGGAAATAAAAATACATATGAATTATAAATTAAATTTTAAAAAATAAATAAATAAGGTGACAATTACATTTATATAAAGTGGCAACACCACGACGCGCCCGTAGTACAATTTGAGCAACTCGTTTTTATAGTCTGTGGCAATTTGTATAGACGCTAATTTAATACATGATGACGCGTGATGTTAAGTTAGTAATTGGCAGCCTTGTGGTACTTTAACTTAATTACCTAGTGACCTTTTTAAGTGTACCTTATGTTAATATGCACTTGTGTAAAGGTCGCGATACACTTTACCTTTATGAGCGTTGCATGAAAGGTCACATATTATGAAGTTTCCAACTGACGATAGCCTTCTTTATTCTTTATTGTACATACAAAAAAAAAACTTAACCTTAATACATTGATTTGATAATTTATGTACAAAGGCGAGCTTAACTCAACAATGAGTTTTCTCCCAGCAAACCTTTGAGGGACAGAGAGAGATCACATTCGAGGGTAGGATCCAGTGTATGTTCCCACTGTTGGGACTCAGGCCTCCTCTCTAGGAGAGGGAATGGGCCGTAATCCACCACGCGGGCCCAGTGCGGGTTGTTGGATGTCACATCTCTTCGAATTTTTGGTTCTAGTACATGCCGGTTTCCTCACGATGTTTTCCTTCACCGTTTTGAGAGCAGTGGTGATGAAATAAATTACACAAAGTAATGCGCCTGGCTGGGTTTGAACCCGCGACCTCGTACGTGGTACGTACCTCGAGACTCGTAAGTCGGGGCCGTTACCACTCGGCCACCATTGCTCAGTGCAGCTGCAGTGTACAACATAAACCTATATATATACATCTAGCCTTTATTTAAAAATGGATAAATCTCATTTAACACAATATGACAATACGGTTAGCGCAGTAGTTGAACGAGTGGCTGCTGTGCTGCGTGTCGTGGGTTTGATTCTCACAGAGCGATCCCGATTTCAGGCCACCGTAGGCGCAGGCTTGCGGACGGCGAGCGATGGGTAGCTCGTCGGCCGACCGTCCGGTAACCGTCCGGACCGAGCCCAAGTCGTCGACGGCGCCTACTGGGGCCAAGGGTCTGATTCTGAAAGGAAGACTCGGCCCTGGTACGAAGGGCAACGAAGGAACAGGAGTGGGTTTTTAGTCAGTAAAAGTCTGACACTATCTCTCGCTCCACCCAAGAGCGCGGGATGTCATAAGATGATTTTCCCACCGAAAAAAAAAAACCAGAGCAAATATTTGTATAACCTTCAGGTAGTTTTTCAGTCTGGGTGTCTTGTGTATCTGATTTTACATATTACGTATCCACGATCATCATCATCATCATCATACAGGAGTAATTCTTAGTAAAAAATACGATATGCTTATATATCCATATAAATTCATGTCAATTGACCCAAAAAAAAAACTGGCCAAGTGCGAGACGGACTCGCCTACAAAGGGTTTCGTACTACAATATTAAAATCGAGCAAAACGCAGCGACAAAATAACGTTTCTTTTATGGAAACCCCCTTTTAATTTTATATATATTTTTAGGGTTTCTTACCTCAAATGGAAAAAACGGAACTTTTTTATGATAACTTTGTTGTCCGTCTGTCTGTCTCTCTCTTTTTTTTTATTATTCTGGATAGGCTGTATGTTTGTCAAGACCCTTTATCACAGGAACGCATAGACGTGTCGAGTTGAAACTAAAACCATATACTTAGGCCTGCGGTCCCTTGAAGCTGTGAAAAACCAAACTTCTAAGTTAATAAAAACAAAATATACGGCCGTTTATGACGTAAAAAATACGATGTATATTTCTCAAGGGAATCAAAATTCACAGGATACTTCCCGTTGACCCAGAATCCAGAAATTTGGCATAAATCAAGGTTTTATAAAATAGGTATAGCTATAAATCTGTAAACAGTAAATTTGTAGTTACGTCACAAAAAATACTTTTTTTTGCAATTCGGAAAAATCTACTAAACTATTTACATAGGTAAGTTAGTACAGAAACCTCAGTCCGACTCGCACTTGTCCAGTTTTTTTGTTGTAGTGGCAACAGAAATGCATATTCTGTGAAAATGTAAACTCTCTAAATGTTACGGTTTATGAGATACAGCCCGCTGACAGACAGTCGGACAGATGGACATCGGAGTCTTATTAATGGGGTTCTGTTGGCACCCTTCGAATACAGAACCCTAAAAATGGGAAAAATTTAAGGATGAAGAAAAAAGTTCCATTCTCTATTACAAAACTCACCTTTCTACAGCGATAATCAAAAGGCTGAAGCACACTTATTACACCATCTTCCAACTCCTCCAAAAGCCGAGACATCACATGGTACAAAAAAAAGCAAAAAAAAAATGTCCCCTGCCAAACGTGGGGTAACTCAGGGGAATCTCTCCATGGTACCCCTCCCACTTTATCCAAGGGTTCTCGAGCCTTCCAAAGTGCCCATTGTTCTATGGCATAATAAGAGACCATTTTGTGTAAGTCCGTAACGTTGGCAGTTTTTGCGGGGTAATACCGTTTTTATGGCTAGTTCCGTCATATTAACATTATGTTCATGAATGATGTATGCTTTTATGGTGCTGCTCTGATTTTATGGGTATGTTCGGCGTGTGAAGGCATTTTTGTATTAAGTTTTTATTGTGTGTTGAATATTTTTTGAACAGGCCTGGAAATATTATTTATTTTTATTTTTTGTAAAGCTGGTTTGAAGCATTTATGTGAACTGTGTCTAATATTCAGTCATTGTATATAGAAAAGTAAAGGAAAAAACGTTTATTCGTGCCTTATAGTCCAGTGCCTGGGGCGTTAAAATCATTAAAACCTCGGTTTTTTTTACTGTGGATGAATTTGAATTGATATTTTAATTAACAGAATTATTAATACAATAACTTTCAAACCAATTTTAATTTCTTAAGACCTTAAAAAAATACTTGGGCTTACTAACGTTATAAAGTCTTAAAAATGGCAGTATTTCAACAGACAATGAATTCATAAATAAAAAGTTAAGAAGAAATTGCAGCATAAAATCCTTCTGACACTAAAATCTTGTTACAATGATATAATATTAATATTGTAGGAAAAAAAAATAGTTCATCTCAAAGCAATTCATAAAAAATATATTTTCAAAATCGGTCCACAATTGACCGAGAAATAACAACAAAAACATACAACAACATATAACAAACACCAACACACAACAACAACAACAACAACAACATATAAAAAAAATACATTTAGCCGAACATAGAACCTCCTCCTTTTTGAAGTCGGTTAAAAATAATAGAGAGTGATAGTGATGGCAAATTCACGAAAAAAAAATTGCTGGCATATGATGAAAAATATACAAAAGTATATGTATAGATTAAATTTCCAAAAAAAATGTCTTAGACCTACCTATTAATAGAATCCACGTATTAAATATATTCCAGTTTAAAGTTGATGAGATTATGTATAGTAAAGTCAATAATACCTACGTACCTCTTTATGAGTTTCTGCTGGCATCAGCTACTCATCAAATAAGTTCTCCCGCTCTGGGAAGTGAGTGTATCAGAATACACTCTCTCTATACCCAGAGCAAAAGTCTACTTTTACTGATTATAATTTACCCGTATTCCTCCAATTGTTCTTTTGTATTCTAGTATCTCGGTTAAAACACAGAAATTGCACAATGAACGAAAAAATTGCTCACAACGCATTATGGTTTCTTACAATAGCCACATCGCGAAATTAATGTGCTGTATCCTTAGAACGCGTCAAGGTTTTTCTTCATTGCTACAACGCGTTCTGGCCGTTTTTTAAATGCCACGACATGGAATTCGGGCTGTGACAATTTGAAGGAAACCACATTGCGATGAGAGCATCATTTTCCTTTATTGAGTGATTTCGGTCTTTGAGCATAACTTTTTTTCTAATGATATTAACTGGTGTCGACTGAGATCTCACCTGGTGGTAAAATGTGATGCAATTGTTGATAGTGAAGCGCACTAGTTTATTAAGAGTCTATTCACTTTAGCCTAGAAGACACCTTAATTATAATTGGACGGGAAGACCGCAGCAGATAAATTGTTCCAGTCCTTGAATGTATGCGGTATAAATGACGAAGCGAAACGCTTAGTCCGGACCTTAAATGTGTAAAAAATGTAGAGGTGAGCACTCGCCGTACGTCGGATTGTCTGATGATAGAAAAAAATTTACATGACATACAATAGGATCATTAGACTAAAATTATGAGAGTAATAAATCTTTCAACATTATGCCTGCGTAAAAAACAAAAATAACCCAAGGCAACACACTCTCGAGATAAAAAATCTTATGTTCTATTCCAGGACATGTTCTACCCGTGTATCAAATTTCATCGAAATGCATTCAGCCATTCGAGCATGAAGAAGTAATAAACATACACTCACTCAATTTGCCTGCTACGGTCTTCCCGTCCGATTATAATTTAGGTGTCTACAAGGCTAGAGTGAATAGGCTCTTAATAAACTAGTGCGCCTCACCGTCAAGGATAGGGACATGGGTAGTGTGAAAGTGAAACCCGGGGCACTGGGACGAAGGCAAAGAAGGAACAGGAGTGGGTTTTTAGTCAGTAAAAGTCTGACACTATTTCGCGATCCGCCCAAGAGCGAGATTTGTCATAAGATGATTTTCCCACCTAAAAAAAAAAACCGTCAAGGATGGTGAGACGTGGGATCGCAGTCAAGCACTAGTTTATATTATTAAAAAAAACACACAAACACAAAATTGCCCCCTTATAATTAATATAATAACGGGGAAATTTGTAACACTAATGTGACACTAATGTGTGATTAATTTCTCATGAATATATTTGCGTGCTTCAACTCATGTCTTTTTCCCATGGGCTACGCAGAAACTACGAAACACCACCTGCTATGATCCTTTCGTACTCATTTTGCTAAGTTAATTTTCCATTGTCTTTTATTTAGTTTATGTGGTGGTATAACCACATAAACGAACGCATGCCAGTCATAAAAATATTGAGTATAATATGTATATATATATATATAATGTATAACATGTTACTGGTGTAAGATGTTGATCCCCGCATTAACGCCGGCGTTCACGCGCCATTGTCTTACTATTGTGTCTCTGATTACGCACTCAAAAGGTTAATGCACACACATAAGCACCCCAATCTATATATATATATATACATATATAAGGAGAAACTGACGTACTGACATATTACCACACAACCGAAACTACTGGGACTAGGAGTGTGAAATTTTGCACAAGGTTTCCTTTTATGACGTAGGCGAGCACTAAGAGAGGATTTTCAAAAATTCACCCCCGAAGGTGATGAGACGGGGATCCAAAACCTTCGCCCGCGTGAAACCTACTTTTACGCGAGCGAAGCTAGTTGGATAATAAAGTTATAATTAAAATTCAAGCACTGAAATGAAGTAAATGCACTTCACGCAGTAGTGTTTTTTTTAAGAAATTCGTTTTCCTAATTATCATCATCATTATCATTTCAGGCGTAAGACGTCCACTGTTGGACATAGGCCCCCAGAGTCGCCATAATGACAGGTCCTGTGTGTCTATCATCCATCGGATTCCCGCAACCCTCACCAGGTCATCGGTCCACCTAAGAGGCCTTCTAACGCTGCATCTTCCGGTACGTAGTCGCCACTCCAGAATCTTTCGTCCCCATCGATCATCTGTTCTGCGAGCATTATGCTAAAATGATATGGGAATCGATGCACTGTACTGGTAGTAGCGCATCGGTATTGGTATTTACGCACGCAAACGCAAACTTACAAGTGTTGAAATTAAGATTAACCAAGATATTTTCAAAATACGATTTTTTTTACTCTTATATAATCATGAATTATTTTAGGATAAAAAATACCTATTTTAAAAATAACAAAAATCGATTCAGTAGCTGATTCTGAACATACCACTTTCAGGACTTGTGAGACAGACTTTATAAGAACAAAGTCTATTTAAAATCTATTTATTTTCATGCACTTCTCCCTCCATTATGACACAGTTAAACAGCAAAAATGCCTACGACAATATTATTGTAGCCAACTTTAAATCCATCGCAACATTTTTACTAAAAACCAGCTAGCTTTTTCAAACTTTTGCTGCCACTTTATGAACACAATCAACTTTGCTTCGATATTTCACGTATCGCTTCCATAGTAGGCACCTAGGCCCCTCTCAACGACACGGTATACAGTGATTTATAACAGTTTCGTTTGGACCTGTTATTTTGTTCCTGGTACGTCCCTAGTGTTCTTCTGGCTTTTGTAAGCAACTTCAGTTTTTTTAGAAATGGTTATTTTTGGAAATTGTTCTTTAGTATATTTTTTAATAGCTGGTTGCGCACCCAGGTAGGCCGCTGCCAATTCAACTTGGCAAAAAGGGGTTTTATAGACCCGTCCAATACTCAATGTGAGTGCAGTGCCCAGTTCAGAACATGAGCTACATGCTAGAGTGCCCCAAGTGCCCATACACCTGAACCTTGGAGAATTTAATGAGTGCCACTGATGCATCTCATGCAGCTACCTTCTGGGCATAAACTGTTTAACGAATTTACCATTGATTCGAAAAAAAGAAGAGCTGGTCAATTTATAATCCATCAAACTTTAAATTTAACTATTAAAATTTGTCTACCCTGTATTTACCACCACTAATTTTTAATTAGTAAAAATACTTAAAGGGTTTATTAGAAAAGGTCTTGTTATTATTTAAGTAAAGTCTCAATAAATAATATTCATAAACAGCAAAGTTATTAGCGTTTGTTTATATCCCAAAATTTCACTCAATTTATGGAAATATTGTACAGGCTATTGATTATGAATAAATGAATGATGATCAAAATGGAAAAACACTGCGCGTAGTATTTTCTAGTAGCAATTGTTATGAATGATTGTGTCAATTATGAATTTATCAAATATGCCAATTTTCGTAGACAATTTTGGGATTTCGTTTTTTCATGATCAGTAACGGGTACGGTTAGAGCTCCATTTTTTTTTAGTACTGTTTAAAATCTAGGGGTGTTTAAAAGGCAAAGGTTCTGACTCACTCACTGACTCATAAGCACCCAGCCCAAACCTTCGGACTTAGAACGCTGAAATTTTGTACAGAGGTTTTTTTAAGATAACAAAAAATAAGAAAGGATTTTCCAATAATCACCCCCCAAAGGATTCAAAGTTCTTATGAAGAAACCTGTTTCTATACTTTAACGCGGGCGAAGCCGCGTAGTTTTTTCTATAAAAATAGTATATTATAGCATAGCATATTCAGCCTTATAATGTTCCTACTGCTGGGACTCAAGCCTCCTCTTTAAAAGAGGGAATGGGCCGTAATCCATCACGCGGGCCCAGTGCAGATTGGTGGATGTCACATGTCTTCGAATTTTTGGTTCTAGGATATGCCGGTTTCCTCAGAATGTTTTTCTTCACCGTTTTGAGAGCAGTGCTGATGAAAATAAATTACACAAAGTAATATGCCTGGCTGTGTTTGAACCCACTCGGCCACCACTGCTCATCTCTATAAAAATAATATTCGCATAATATGAATAAGTGGTTTTTTTACCAAATTTTTCAAGAGCTTGTTAATCTATAAAAACCGCAGAGCCGATCTTCAATGGTTGCTGAATTTTCTCCGTGCCTTTGAAAACACTTTTAGCCGTGGGTCCTGGATGTTATTTTAAGATCTATGACAGTTACGGGTAAATATAAGCCTTGTAACCTGACACCGATCTTACCGAGAAGTATTGTCTTACCTAGTTACTGGGTTGTGGTCCACGTAAAATACTATTATCCTATAACTGAATTCGTTTAGACTACGTCCCTAACATAGTTGAGAAAAAAAGCAAGGCTAGAATTGAAGCGGTTTTTTTTTCAATGTTTTTTAAGGTTTCGTACCTCAAAAGGAAAAAAACGGAACCCTTATATAGGATCACTTTATTGTCCGTCTGTCTGTCTGTCAAGACCCTTTATCTCGAGAACACGTGGAGGTATCGAGTCGAAATTAAAACCATATACTCCGGTCTACGGTTTTTTGAAGCTGTGAAAAAATCCAACTCGTGAGCTAACGAAAAAAAAAAAAGATACGGCCGATTGTGTCGCAAAAAACGTACATATCGACACTCTCAAGAAATCAAAATTTATAAGTATTTATATATATTTAATTTATACTTTCCGTTGATCTAGAATCCTGAAATTTGGTATGAAGCAAGGTCTCACAGCATAAGTATAGGAAAAAATCTGAAAACTAATTTTTTTTTATTACGTCACAAAAATAAATTTTTGCGTTTCGGAATAAATTTCGCAACTCAGTGAAAGTGAAACCCGGGGCCCTGGGACGAAGGCAAAGAAGGAACAGGAGTGGGTTTTTAGTCAGTAAAAGTCTGACACTATTTTTCGCTCCGCCCAAGAGCGCGATTTGTCATAAGATGATTTTCCCACCTAAAAAAAAAAAAAAAAAACTCAATTCGGGATTTGAACTGTTTTCCTAGGTAAGTTTGTACGGAACCCTCAGTGCGCGAGTCCGACTCGCACTTGCCCAGTTTTTTTCACGAGGAAACAGCAATGCCTGGCCCAAGCGGGGCACACCTTCACTGTATACTCCGCCGTGTCTTCCGGGCGGTCCGCACAATGGTAACACTCGGGCGTTTCTTCCGCATGAATCTGGTGCAGGAACCTCCTCAACTTATCATGTCCGGTAAGGACCTGCGTCATGTGGAAAACGAGGACGCCATGACGCCTATCCAGCCACTTCTCGAAGAGGGACTTACTGCCATGTTTCTGGTGTGCCCAATGCTCACACACTTATACCTAACATGCATTAAAAAACCCTCATCGAACTTTGCCCAATCGACAGTCACCAGTCGAAATACAAATCAAGTCAAGTACCAACATACTGAGAAAAAATCCACCCTAATTTTCCGTTACGTCTTCCAATCCCTACAAGTAAGGCCTATTATGAAGCTTCCGCGCCATTATTTTTAACTCATACAATCCACATGACGTCAACCAGCTCACACTTTGGCAAAAAAAAGCCCTATTACGAAAGAATCTACGATTCTTTTAGGAGCCAGGGTAATTTCGATTCGGAATTTTTCCGAAGCCAGGGTAATTCGACTCAGAATTTCCCAACACCCTTACGAAAGAAATTGATACCATAATTGTATTACGCCATTACTTAAATTGTTATTTCTGAGGCGTTATGTAAGAGTGTCGATTTTTATGGACGTATAAAAATGCCACTCTACGTTATTGTTGACAGAAAATTCAGTTTTCTTCGGTGAGGAGATGCAAGTACATAATTGGTAATTTTACTTCCATTTTTAGTGCTCATTTGGAGACGAAATAAAAATATATGAATACACATATATTTTTGTTATAATCTTGTATCATGTTCGTTCCTTGAGTTCAATTTATTTAAGTGCATATTGCTGATGGATGCACATTTAGCAGACGGTTTGCTATCCTCAGTTATACGAAATATTGCCATATGGAAATAATAATACGTATGTGTAATAAGGGAATAATAATATCATCATCATTTAGCCGAAATACGTCCACTGCTGGACATAGGCCTCCCCCAAGTGTACAATGAACGGTCCTGTGCGTATCGCATCCATCGGATTCTCGCAACCTTTACCAAGTCATCGGTCCACCTTGTAGGAGGCCTTCCAACGCTGCGTCTTCCGGTACGCGGTCGCTACTCCAGAATCTTTCAGCCCCAACGGCCATCTGTTTTGTGAGCAATGTGCCCTGCCCATTGCCACTTAAGTTTGGCGATTCTTTGTGCTATGTTGACAACCTTGGTTCTTCTGCGGATATCTTTATTTCTGATTCGATCACGCAAGGAAAATCCGAGCATAGCCCTTACCATTGCCTTCGGGTGACTTTAAGCCTTAATAATAATATAATATGATAGACCGATTAGCGCGCCGCGCAATGATATTCGACATCACCGTCCCGCATGACGAGAATCTCGAGAAAGCTGAGAAAGAGAAACAAATCAAATATTTCGACAAATTAGCACACGAGGTTGTCGACATGTGGAATGTAGACTCGGCTATCATTGTGCCGATTGTCGTGACCGCCAATAGCCTCATAGCCAAAAGCTTCGACGACCATCTGTCGAAGCTCTCGCTGCGCGGTGTTGGATCAAGGGCCTGATACAGAAGGCAGTACTCCTTGATACGGCTCGCATTGTGAGGAGGTTCCTGTCTCTGAAGCTCTAACCATCGGTAGCTTGGACCCTGCTCCCGACACCGGCGGACTACTATTTTTATATTTTTAAATGTTTTTTTTTTAATGTAATGGTTTTAAGAAAATTTAAAAATGTAAACAGTATGTGAAGAAATCAAATAAAGGAAATATAATATTATGTATGTTTATATTTATGTATAACTGCAGGTGAGCTCAGCTATAAGGTGAGATAGAGGTCAATCAACTCAAAAATGTATTTTTACATGACAAATTGTAATTTTTTTCTGAAAAAATCTAGTTAGTTTTACTTTTTCCATATCCACAGAGTAAACTTCTCTATCATGAATTCTCTGCAAAAATATCACAGTGCTGAGATTCAAATCAAATACAAGAAAAACTTACCTATCAGGAAACTATGAAAGACGAATTCTCCCTTTTGACAGTTACTCGTTACGTGATTCCCAGTTATTTAATAACATTTTCCTGCTAGTGCTGAGATTTTTGTAGTGAATAGTAGGAAGGAAAGTTAATATTATTCGTTCGCCATACGATCTGTCTGAGAACACAGATTTATGAAGACTGCAGGAAAATGTGATGTTATTAGAATAATGTTTCCGTGTGTTACGTTTTTTTTTAACATTATCTAAATATATCGGTGTTGACGAAAGGTTCTGGTTTGGCGACCACATACCGGAAGACGCAGCGTTGGAAGGCCTTCCACAAGGTTGACCGATGACCTGGTGAGGGTCGTGGGAATCTGATATATGCAATATGCACAGGACCAGTCGTTATGGCGACATTTGGGGGAGGCCTATGTCCAACAGTGGACGTCTTTTGGCTGTAATGATGATTAATGATGTTCTAAATAAAGGTTCATATGCTAATAAATAATATATATATAAATTATTAAAAGAGAAAAATGGGGGTCAGGGTAGGAGAGTAATAAATTCCCTACGACCTATTCCCAGATCTACCAAATGTACTCAAAAAATTCCATAAAAGTTAGTCAGGCGGTTTTGGAAGAGTTCGTTAACAAACACTGTGACTTAAGATTTTTTTATCCTTATATATAATTCTTACATACGTGTGTTTGTATATGAAACATATTTTATTTGCTTGTTTGAAAACATATTATATGAATCCATTTTTTTTTTTTCACAAATACGTAGCACCCTGATTTCGTAGCACAGTCGCGTAACCAAAGTGCGTCGAGTAGCTCGTGCGCGTAGCATTGTAGGTTTACGTTGCTACGGAATTACGCACAAAATATATTTATATGTTTTAGAGGGTGTATGTTTCTAGATTTTACATATTTTATTATTATTATTGATAAGCTTGTGCTTGACCACTATCTCACCTAATGTCAAGTGACGATGGGCTCAACGATGGAGCACGCTTGCCTTGAAGTAACCTATTCACTCTTGATTTAAAGATCCCTAGGTTGTAGCTATCAGGAAAGACAGACTTCGGCAGGGGATTCCACTCCTTAGCTATACACACAATGAATGTGTTCCCAAAATGTTTTGTGCGTATGGGTGGGACGTCCACCATGTATCAGTGGCGCGTCGCCGTACATCTGGTGGTTTGATAATAGGACGGGCTTAGCGGAATTCAATAATGCAATTCCAATGCATACATCCCGAAAAGTTTGAGCGGCATTATATCTTGGGTTTAGAAAGGTGACTGTAATGTAAGCACACCTTTGCTTATTACGCAATCCATACAGAATAGAAGCGTGATGTTATGCGTTTGTTAGCAGGATGGAGGTAACTATATATATATGTTATATATATATTTATTTTATCTTTACCTACATATCAAGATTGATACCGGTTATTTAATGTGTATAAAATTCCTATGACTGTGGTGTGTAAGGAAAGGGTTAAATGCAGAGAGTGCCATCAAAGTCTGCACTCTCGTCACTGGTCGTCTCTCGCTAGGCCTCCCCTGGGCAACCGGGGGTTCCTCCTGGCGGTGGCTAAAAGCCGGTGCTCACCTACAACAGTTATTTTTTTTATACTCATATTAAATAGAATGATTTTAGTCTAGATCATTTTAATGGGTCCCGACTGTTGCAGTCAATATGTTTCGTATTAGAATTTATTATTTGTTTTATTTTATATGTTTAAATAGATGCAATTAAATTGGTTTCTACGCTACAGGACTGAATTTGTTTTTTTTTTACAAGCTTTTATTTAGTTTCACCTGTCCCGATGTTTGTATCTCTTTCCCGTTACCGATTAAGCTGAAATTTACATGCATGTGTAAATCAGATGGCAATGCAAAATTATTATGACATGGAGCTATTCTGATGATGGAACCGGAAGGTGGCCATAGGAACTATGATAACCTTATTGTGTTTGAGCTTTTTGGAATGGTTTTGATGAGTATTAATTAAATAGGTATATACCGCGCTATAAAAGCTTGCTATGAAAAAATGATTTTCATTGAAAACTTGTTTGGACTGCGTTGCGTGCGGAAGCGCTACCCGTCAGCTGTTCGATGTAATCTGGTATCTCAGTATTTTGTTACTCTCTTATTGATTTTCTTGATTTGGTGCCGACTTTGTTCCTCTGGCTGTAATATGACTAAGTTTATTAATCAGTTTTTATAAATGTCATGTGATTAGTTTTTAGGTTTATGAATCGTTATTTAACTTCTGTCCTGATAGTATTTTACAGACATATTTTACGATAGATAGATAGATAATTATAATCTTTATTGTACACCAAAAATAAAAATTACATTAGGAACTTAAAATTAATAGGGTGTCACAATGGGCGGTCTTATCGCTAAAAGCGATTTTTTACAGACAACCTTTGGATGGATGTCACAGAGAAGGAGAAAAAAGATACGCAGGTAGTTTGTGATGTACTATTAAGGTACACAATATTATTAATTATGGTTTAAATGTTACCAATGTATAAAATACAACAAAAAATATTCGTGAAAAATTAAAATACATAATTTAACTACGTAATACGTAATAAATAATTTAACACGTTTATCTTTTAAGAGATAGAAGTTTTTCTGACACAGTTTTAAATAATTTTTCATAAAAAGCAAGAAAATAAGACATCACTTGCTCTCTTCAGACTTCCACGAAGTTGTAAAGCGTAAATGAATGACACAAAGTACCGTCAAAACCTTTTTAACATCCATTATGCGAGTTAACCCTGCCGACGCGAGACATCTGTCCTTGGACATGCGCGTCCACTCCCCCCAAGTGGCGGCGGAAGGGTTAAGTTCGTCGAGGGAATCGTTATACTTTTTACTTTTTAAAAGTCCCGTTTTTCCTCAAAGACATTCAACTTTTTTGAGAATTTTAATGAGTAAGGTTGATGAAGATGGGTAAACTGGTTTATTTTTGTATGAACTTTGAGGGCGTTTCATTAAGGTCATTTTACATAGCATGGATAGACGAAAAAATGCATCTTTAAGATGATTTAATCTGTTGAGTTGTAATATAATTTTATTTAATAATCTTCCTTTATTTAACTTGTTGTAAATAGTAATTGTTACCTATTCTGTATTGTTTTTAGTATAATATTATTTACATAATTATGTATAACCGAATATAGTGCATGTTGTGTTAGCCTGTAATTAATTGCTACACTAATGGATGTCAGTTTCGTTTTAATATAATATAAATGTATTGTGTAAGCAGTTTTTGGCTGACCAAATGAATAAAGGTAGCTACATTTTATGAATCCGACAGCTATCATCTCGCACCATCATATAGCAATTATAGTGAATCAAATATATCGTTTTAAGTAATGATAGGCTCGCGTTTGACCACTGTGTCTTCTGATGGTAAGCGATGATGTGATCGACGATGGAGTATGCATACCAAGAAGTAACCTATTCACTCTTAACTTAAAGATATCTAAGGCTGTAGCTATCAGTAAACTGTTTATTTTTTATTACTGTGTTTATAAAACACAGTAATAGTAAAAAATATCAGGGTATAATATATATATATACCCTTAAAAATGTGATACATTTCATCCATATCCATTCAGAAATTCGAACGTAAAGAAGTAACAATCATACAAAAACATTTTCAATACACTTACTCGAAAACCCGCTCTTATCCCACCGCTTTTAGGCACGCAATAGACTGCTTTCCGCTCTAGTGCTGAAATAGCGCGTGCTGTCCCCCGCCACAATGTTATTACATGTATCGCATCAGGCTGGGCGCGCGTCGACCCCCACCAGTCGCCGGTCAACCCCCGTTTATTCATTTCTTCGTAAGTGTATTGAAAAAAGTCGTTTGACACACGTGCAAATTTGTCACTGCAGCCCTCAGCTCCATAACACACTCGCCTACGGCTCGTGCGAATTCCACCTCGGTCGCAATGACAAACTTTCTGCACTTGTATCAAAATGTACTATTTCGCTTTTATAACATTATTAAGATTATAGTGAGTTCAGTGGCCTGTTGGTCTAGTGGTTAGTGGCCCTGACTGCTATGCCGGAGGTCGTGGGTTCGAATCACACCCAGGACAAATATTTGTGTGATGAGCACAATCATTTGTTCTGTGTATGGGTGTAATTTATCTATAATATAATAAGTACCTACATGTATTTATAAATATTTAAGTATGTTTATCACTTATCTAGTACTCATAGTACAAGCTCTGCTTAGTTTGGAACTAGATGGCGTTGTGTGATAGTTGTGGAATATTATTATTATTATATTATAAGTCTGTTAACTTGATTACGTAAAAAAAAAAGTAAAAAAACTAAAACCCGACTACGACAAAAAAAAACGACGAAACTAAAAGTATGAAACAAGATTTCCAGGATGCTGAAATAAACAAGGTAAAAAGAAAAGCCGTAGTCACACGTTATTAAAGTGTTTCGGTTGTTACCTATAACGTGTGACTGCGGCTTTTCTTTTTACCTTGTTTATTTCAGCATCCTGGAAATCTTGTTTCATACTTTTAGTTTCGTCGTTTTTTTTTGTCGTAGTCGGGTTTTAGTTTTTTTACTTTTTTTTTTATTTAAATTATTTTGGTGTTAAATAACTGTGCTTCTATACGATTTGCAAAAGCTAAATTTAAAATTTCTAATTAATAATGGTAAATTATTTTTTGTCCACCAGAGGGCGCCACATTGAATTTTGATGATATATTTTGATAAGTACCAGTGAAGCCCTTTCAAATGATATCAAACACGGTGTATTTATCTTAACATTTTTTTTAACACATGACTTCTTGTCCGCTAGAGGGCGTCACTTTAAATTTGAACAATATTTTGAAAATGTACAAGTAAAGCCATTTCAAATGATACCAAACACGGCGTATTTATCTCCATTTTTATTTTTTACACATTACTTTTTGTCCGCTAGAGGGCGCCATATCAAGTTTTGTGACACGTCACGTAACCTATGTTCAGCGGACAATTAAGACGGTTCTAACGATACCTCATACGTCGAGTTCCGATAAGTAGATTAGGAGCTATGTGGGAACAGATGAACAAACTCACATACATACATAGCCTGTCAAAATCATAACCCTCCGTAGTCGGGTAAAAATATTAATTAAAAGTCACTGTGACTTTTAATTTAGGAAATTTCACATTTTTTCCTGAAAATACATGTTTTTATGAGTTTTCACCTTGGCTAAAAGTGATACTAATAAATTAGTACAGTTTCCTTTATTAAAATACACCATTCCTGCCAGTTGTTTGAAAGAAAACGAACTGAAGAGAAAAGCGCACGACTTTTCGATCATCTTTTATGTATTCTAGCAAACGCCATCTGTTACGAAGCTAACTGCAAGCGATACAGAATGCTTTACACGTGAGATTGTTCCTAATATCCTTTTAAAAGAGCGTCGGTTTCTGAGAAAGATGGGAAATAGGTTAAATGAAAACTTAGATACGTAGATGTTTTTATATCTTGATAAAGGCCACCATGACATCATACTAGATTAGTTTTTTATTCATAAGTAGAAAATTGTCCCCAGGCAACATACTCCCATGGGCCCAAGTCTGCTATATTTTTATAAATTCGTCATTCCAACACGATCCCATTGTCATTTTGCTAAAAGTTCGTAATCTGCTAATTCATAATGATCGATCATTGATCGGTCAATGGTCTCGTAATAGAGTTGTGGTAGAATGACAATATCAAGCTTATTAAAAGCAGTGACTGCACAATGACGTTCTAATGGTAGGTCACTGATCAAAGGAACTGTCAAAATTTTAGCAGATTACCGCTTACGTCAGACATTCATTTGTCAATATGTACGAGATTACCATTCTATGCCACTTCTTTCAATGGAGTGTCAGTGGTTGACCATTGGAAAGTCATAATGACGCCATTATATTAGTTGATTACCAAACTTGTCAAAATCAACAATTATGAAATCAATGATAGACCATTCTGACACTATTGTAATAGCAGACTTGAGGCCCAGGATAAAAATTGTATGTGCTATTCCAGGATATGGTCTACCTGTGTAGCAAGTTTCATCGAAATCCGTTCAGCCGTTTGAACATGAAGCAGTAACAAATAAACACACACATTATCACACACACCCATAAACTTTCGCCTCTATAATATTAGTGTGATACAATTTTGTTCTTTTTTCAATTTTCTGTTTCAGGAATACAAAATTATTCTTTTTTTTTAGTTTATGCTGTGTTCCACTGCTAGGCAAAGGCTTCCGCTTCCTCCTTCCAAACCTCTTTGTCTTGGGCGATCTCTGGCCGGGTTTTTCCCGTGAATATAGATAGATAGATATATTCTATATTGTACACCAATAATAAAATAAATAATAATAATATCACAACAGTCGATAAATGAAAAGGTTATTCACAACACTGGCTTTTTTAAGGTAAAAATTGACTATAAATCACCATAATCATGTTGGAATAATAATATAATAATAATAGCCATTTATTCCATATTTCTACGAGTATGTTTACATTTCAAATGTTGTTAGTAATTGGTTAGTAAGTTTGCTTAAATTATGTTAGTAATATTAGTACCTATTTTATTTTGAAATATGGACCCCTGTAAGGGTAAAGGCCTCCTCCATCTTCTTCCACAACTCTCTGTCTTTGCCAGTATTTAGCCAGTCGTTTCCTACTACTTGAATAATATCATCAGCCCACCGTCTCATTGGTCTTCCAGCATTTCTTTTCCCTATTGGGCCTTTCCATCGTGTGGTTTCAATGGTCCATCTTTTGTCTGTAAATCGTGAGATGTGTCCAGCCCACTTCCATTTAAGCGTGAGTGCATGGGTAAGAGCGTCGGTAACTTTAGTTTTTTGTCTGATGGTCACATTCTTCACTTTTTGGATTTTTCTAATCTTCAACATGCTCCGTTCCATTGCTGTTTGAGTACATTTAATTTGTTGCTTTACTTTGTTTGTGAATATCCAGGTTTGGCAGCCGTATAGTAAGCATGGTATGAGACATGTATCGAAAACAACTTTTTTTAAGTGCATACTGTAATTTCCTTTTAGGACTTCTTTCAGTGACCAAAATTTCTTCCAAGTTATGTTGATTCTTCTTGTTATTTCCTCTTCATTTCTGAGTCTTTTAAATGATACTTGTTTTCCCAGATATATATACTCGTTGACATATTCCATGTTATTTCCTTTTATTTCAATGTGTCTTTTACGGCTGTTAGTCATTATCTTTGTTTTGTTTATGTTCATTTCTAAACATGTCATCATGTTGGAATAAGAAACATAATTCAAATCGTTGATTTTGGAACGAATACCGAATGATGGTGCATCACTGTTTACCATCAGGTGGGATCGCAGTCAAGCACTGGTTCATATCATTTAAAAAAAAAAGTTAGTTCTTACTTTGTTAATTTGAGGCGCTAGTGTGCCTTAAAAACTGTCAATTCAATATAAATTACTACCATGCAAAAAACGCAGACCCAGCCACCGCCACAGTTGACATCCCGGGCGTCTGGAGTCACAGGGCAATCCTCGTCCACAATAGGCGCGGGCTTGCGGAAGACGAGCAATGGATAGCTCCCCGTCCGACCGTCTGGTAAGGATTGAGCCCGAGTTGTCGATGGTGAGTAGTGTTATAGGCGGACCTCTAATGGGTCTAACACCTCTAATGGCTCAATCCTTACCAGACGGTCGGACGGGGAGCTCCCGTCCGACCGTCTGGTAAGGATTGAGCCCGAGTAGTCGATGGTGAGTAGTGTTACAGGCGGACCTCTAATGGGCCTAACACACGCACAAGTTTCACCACAGTTTTACACGGAACAGCGTGCGTGTGGTTGGTAAAACTCATACAGCTTAAAACGGTGTTCCATGTACGAACCTACGCAAGTAAAACTGTAGTGAAGCTTGTGGGTGTGGTAGGCCCATGTCCACTAGAACCATGGAATTGTTTGATAGATATAGCGTGGTCCTGAAAAGCAAAATGGAACTAAAGGATACAGGTGGGTTTTAGTCAGTAAAGGTTTGACACGCCCTCGCGCTCCACTCTAGAGCGCGAGAAGACATTGGATGATATCTCACCTCAAAAAAAGATAAGATACATACCAATCCCCATTCAATATACAACATTAGTTTTATGTAAAGAATCTATGTACAAAATTTCAAAACTGTATCATGAAAAATTACTAAGTTATAAGCTTGCTATGTTACCTGATTGTCCGCACAAATACATGGTCACCGGGCCATCCAGGCGAATGAGAGGTTGTTTTGCTCCCGCACCCCGCTGTGTGCTGGTGCCTAATGCCTACTATGGCCTGCCGTGACCTGTGTTGTACTTAGTGTCGGTGGTGTCCAACTTGTGACCTTTTTTAAATATTTTTGGACAAAAATATAACGTGGTGTAAAAATTATTGGAATCGATTCAGTTACTGATTCTGAACATACTATATTCAGGTTTCATATATAGATACTTATAGATACTATAAATATGTTGTATAATTCCAGTCTATAGAGGAACTGAGTTACTTGAACGGATAATACCAACATACTCACGTGGATAACATTCTGTCTAGTAAACTAGTGCAGTTATACCCAGGAAATGTTGGCTATAAACATTTTGAAGCAAAGTGGTCGATTTTTATGCAGTAGAGGTAATGTGGTTTTTTATACTATGTGATTGGGTTTTCTTACTCTGAGCCATAGAGCGATCCATGCTTAGCAAATATACGTTATACGAAATGTCAGTCGAGAACCGAAGACTTCGATTTTCGGTTTTTTTTTTAAGTGGGAATCATCCAATGACTTCTCCCGCTCTAGGGAACTGAAGGGCGTTTCAGACTTTTACTGACTAAAAACCTACTCCCGTTCCTTATCGGGTCCCGCCATTTATCGGGAAAACGATATTACGGCAGACCAAGACGAAGGAGGAGAGACTTGGGAGTGGACTTGACTCTTACTAGAGGGACTGGTCGAAGACAGACGCACCGAAGACCTGGTAGAAGGCAGACGCTTGTGGAAAAGGGAGAAGGAAGCCTTTGCCCAGCCGTGAGACAAAATGGACTAATGAGGGCTGGTGTCTAAATTGAGTTTTTGGACCAAAAATCTCGCCAAACTTTACTTTTATGCCTAAAATTGTTACGGACGTCCTCACGCCCCAGCCGCCGGGACCCCGACTCTGATTTTCAGTCACCGTAGGCGTGGGTTTACGGACAACTACTTAGCTCGCCGTCCGGCCGTCTGGTAACCGTCCGGACTGATTCCGAGTCGTCTATGGCGCGTAATGTTCCACGCGGCCCAGTAGAACCGAAGCCAACCATAGGTTGAATTTCGAAAGGGAAACCCGGGGTCTTGAAACGCAAAGAAGGAACATACACATTCAACTATCCACATAACTTGAATCATTACAATTTGACTATATTAATTATTTTTAGACGTTACCTCTTTGGTTATGGACTTCAGGCAATGGATATGGTCTTCCATAGTGGTCATGGTCTCTGTTTTGATCCTACCCTCTTTGATCACAGTCTTCTTGGCGAGATAAGAATTTTGGGGGTGATGAGACTTTGAACGCTACTTGTTACATTATTTCAAACAGTTGTTTTAAGCAATCCATTTGGCCTCTCGGCATCGCTTTGGTGCAATTAGTATACACTTACACCTCTTCTCATATTGTGAACACATTATCTTCATAAATTTTTAGTTTGTCTTTCTTAATTATTTCAATGTAGCACAAAAATTTACTAAAGGAGGATATTTTCAGCGTTTATGGTTTGCTCTTGCCAGGCCGTCTTATGCGAGTGGTCGTCATCAGGCCACCTCCCCATAATATGGTACAATTTTCGGTTTGTTGTATCTACCATAAAATGATATCTGTAAGAAAAATAATTTGGGAGTGGGTCATTCAGTTTCGGTTTATTTTTGTAATTGTAGGAATGTGATAAATGTCGTACATTTGTGTAATAATAGTTAAAAATTTAGTATTGTCTAGTGTTTGTAATGTTGTTTTTCTTGATTAGTAATGTATAATAATGTATGTATGATGATATAAATTGATATATATTGATGTAAAAGGTATGTGTATATGTAATAATATGTACTAACCTGCCTTGGATTTATATTTACTCTCGGAGGGGACGCCAAAATTGTCACTCGAACGGTGGTTGCTGAAAACCAGCACCGTAGATGGCTAGATTTGCCTAGCGTCACGGTATATGCTGAGCAACGGCCTATTCTTGCTAAGATGCGACGCACAACTTTGATTCATAGTTTTTATTGTTTAAAATTATGATATTTTCTTTTATTTTTTGGTTTATTTTTGTTTATGTTTGTCTCTGTTGAGGCCGGCGTCAAAATGCAACAGATAACCTAGACAGCTGTGTTGTCTATGGTCCTAGTGGTGCAACTCAGTTATGCCCGATACACACATGGCCTGTCAGGGAACTTGGCTTTTTGTATTTTTGAAACGAATTGTGCGTCTATTCAGGCAGAATAAACATGTTTTCTTTCTTTCTTTCTTCTTTCTTTTCTTAAATTGAGCTTTTAGACCAAAAATCGTGTCAAATTTTACTTTCATGCCAAAAGTTGTTTTAAATATTCAGTCTAGAGTAGAATTTGACTACTACTCTACATCAAATTCATAATTAAGAAGTCTGGTGTTACTCAGAACAAGAAAAACCACTGACTTTAATAAAAGACTTGTATATATTCATTGCCTTTCTGTGGCTTTGAACTCAGTAAAAAAATATCGGAAAAATCCCTTTGATCGATAGCTCCGGAAATCACACTTTGCAAGTCGTGGAAGACCCGACAGGTTTTCGACAATAGATCGACGCGGGGTCGGATTTGTCAGTCCCTCCGATTGATCGTTGAGGTAGACAAATCCAAAGAAAATTGAAGGTTTTGGGCCTAGAATTCTGCGTCACTTTTTAGTAGGGGTTTCAAAAAGTAAAAATATTTGAGTTGCTTATTTCTGCCAAGCTAGGCATCACTACATAGTATATAACAAAGTCGCTTCCCGCTGTCTGTCCCTATGTATGCTTAGATCTTTAAAACTACGCAGCAGATTTTTATGCAGTTTTGTTTAATCGATAGAGTGATTCAAAAGGAAGGTATATATGTATAATACATGCATAACATAGTAGAGAAACTTTAGATTTTTAATTTTAGAAGTTTATGTGATGTCGTAAATAAACACATTTTTTGCGCTTACATTGCAAACGCTGGCTGAACCCTACGAGATAGATCAAAATAATGTACTACTGCCTTAAAAAGATGTACAAAAAAATCTGCAATGGTATATGTCTATCTCTTAGGGAAAACCCACAATAACCATTTTTTATCCATTACTTTTTACGAGAAATAATGGCTTATTCACGAAGCGATTTTAAGCAATACAGCTTTAATCTTTATTCAAGTAAGTACCTTAAATACATTGTGCATTTAATATAGATTAATATGGTCCTTTACTGCATGTAATTTAAATGAATATTTTTGATGATATTACGGATTTAAAAAGCAGGGACATAGCGGTTGCGATGGTATCAGCATTGCACTCGTGCGAAGCCGGGGTGTGTCGCTAGTACATACATTATATTTAGGTTCGTCATCATACTTGGTTAGTCGAATTTAGAAAACGTCAATTTTCTTTAAATCATAACATTGTGTTAAATTAGGTAGTTTTGCTTATTTTAGAACTTCATATTTATACGTTTTGTTGGTGTTGGCTTTCAGAGATTACCACATATTAAAAAAAACCGGGCAAATGCGAGAAAGACTCGCGAGGGTTCCGTACAAACTTACATGAAAACAGTTCTATTCCCGAATTGAGTAACGAAGATATTTCCGAATCGCAAAAAAAAATTTTTTGTAACGTAACTACAAATTTATAGTTTTCAGATTTTTTACCTTACTTGTGCTATAAGACCTTGCTTCATGCCAAATTTCAAGATTCAAGTTTAACAGGAATGAATGGATTATAATGCCTATGAATTTTGATTCCCTTGAGAGTGTCGAAATATACATTTTTGCGACATAAATGGCCGTATCTTTTTTTTTCACAGCTTCAAGGAACCGCAGACCTGAGTACCTATATGGTTTTAATTTTAACTCGATATCTTTACGCGTTTTCGAGATAAAGGGTCTTGACAGACAGACAGAGAGATGGACGGACAACAAAGTACGGAACCCTAAAACTGAATATTTTTTGGCTTTGATTGAGAGAACGCGATATTTTAATTCAGACCAAGTTCATTCTGAGAGTTGAAAGGTTAGAGTCGCATCACAAGATTAACTTCAAATCTTTTGCTGTACGGGTACCGAATCATCTTGTAAAGACTTTCATGAAGGTAGAATTTTGGCGGGCGGGTGTCATATACCTATCGGCGCTTTCACGTAAGGCTACATGACACCACGACTCAGCGCAATACGTCGTCGACCCAACCTAGTTTTAATAATAAATAAGTAGATAATTTGTAATATTATTAAAATATATTAGTTTATTTTATTTAGAATTATTTTATGTATAGTGTCTATGGGCCTTAGTAGCCTGAAAATAAAATAAATTATAATAATAATAATTCATCACCGAACCATCAATATCAATATCACAAAATCGGTCGCTAAAATCATTGAACACCCAACGCAAACAACAAATTAAAAGTCTTCCTATACTTAATCCAACCGTATATTCGCAACGCGATTTCTATTCAGAAGCAAAATCGAATCTTAATTGATGTCGACAGACAAAAACACGATCTCATTTCCTAAAATCACTGATTTAAAACACAGTGGAACCTTTCCGCCTCATTGCCTAGTGCTTCAATACCCAATTTTAACAGAAAAAAAATAAATTGAATAGATATTTAAAGCTTTTATAGTCATATCTTTGAAAAATTGCAGCCATTTTATCATTGGGACCGACATAATGAATTGGAAGGGAAATTCTTAAGGGTTCCCTAAAGGTGATAGATTAGTTGTCAACTTGATTAAGTATCCCATGTAAATGGTCTAGGTGAATGAAAGGTAGTGCCCTAGATACGGGCGAATGTAAAATGGCAGAGACCCACTTTGATAAGTATGCAAATTGGAAAATTTAAATTATTCTTTGGAGGTTTTATTAATAAAGCTTAACGTTAGGTATTGTTGTTAACAATTCCTTTGTGAAAAAATCTTGTAGAATTATTTTCGAACAATAGTTTTGTAAGAAGAACTTTGCGACTTAGAAAACTTGAAGTCGTTAGTATGAGTAGTTACCTAATTTGTGTTGAGACAGATAATTTTGAAATTGATTAAGGAAAAAAGCTTAAAAATAAAATAATTATGTTAATGTCACTTATGAAGATGTAGTTGCTTGACAAGATATTAAAATTTAGTCTCAAGATATTAAAATCTAAAGCTTGATTTTTGTGTGGCAAATTTCTCTGTCAATTTTTGCTACACTATCACAATGTGATTGATGTCATAATTTTCTTTTTATTATCATTGATAGGCTCGCGTTTGACTACTATCTTACCTAATGGTAAGCAATGATATGGCCGACGATGGAGCTCGCTTGCCTAGAAGTAACCTATTCACTCTTGACTTAAAGACCCCTAGGTTGTAGCTATCAGGAAACACAGACTCCGGCAGGGAATTCCACTTCTTAGCTGTACGCATTATGAATGTGTTCCCAAAACGCTTTGTACGTATGGGTGGGATGTCCACCATGTACCAATGGCGCAACGCCGTACGTCTAGTGGTCCGATGATGGAACGGACTTAGTGGAATTAAATTGTGCAATTCCGACGCACACTCCCCGAAATGTAATCGATAGAAAACCGACAGGCCAACAATTCGGCGTCGATGCTCAAGGGTTTGGAGTTTTGACTCGACAACTGCATATAAATATTATAAGGGTGAGAGTTTGTAGGTATGTATACATGTAAATAATTATCTTTGTTACTCAGACGGGCTATGAGAGAGACTTTAGCCTAGCAGTGGTACAATAATAGGTGAAAGAAAAAGAAAAGGATCCGAAATTTCATAATGAAACTACCTATTTGCAGCATTTTCATCATCATCATCATCATTTCATCCGAAAGACGTCCACTGCTGGACATAGGCCTCCCCCAAGTGTCGCCACAATGAACGGTCCTGTGCGTCTCGCATCCATCGGACTCCCGCAACCGTTACCAAGTCATCGGTCCACTTTGTAGGAGGCCTTCCAACGCTACGTCTTGCGGTACGTGGAGCAATTTACAAAAAAAATATATTTATGCAGTCGTAAATACTAGTTGATTCTACCAATGCCATAGTGTCTCAAATTTCTTTGTAGAAAAGGGTCAATGATTTAATTTGTTAGCATAGAATCTAAATCTCGTGGACCATTGAATTTATTATTATTATTTGGTAAGACACACTAGTAGCTATTAGCTGATGCGTGTGTTTCTTATAGTATATTATTTTTTTTTTTATTATTATTGCGTGTATTTCTAAAACAAAGAAATTTTAGACAGTCTAGCATTGGTAAAATGCAGCTACTTTTGACCGGAGATTTCTGCACCGGATTCTTCCAGAAGAAACGCCTGGGTATCACCGTTGTGTGGGGACACGGTAGAGCATACGGTGGAAGTGTGCCCCACTTGGGTGGAGTACGATCGTGTCCTCGTATGGGCGATCGGCGGCAACGACCTCTCGCTCCGGTCCGTGGAACAGGTCATGACCCGAAGCGAGAAAGAATGGCTGGCGATCGCCTCCTTCTGCGAAGCAGTAATGCTAGCGAAGGAGGCGGCCGGACGCGTGAAGGAACGCACTCCCTCGACTTCCATTGGATGATTTCCTACCTAAAAAAAAAAGTTATATTTTTGACCCCTGATTGTACGTAAACCTAGGATCACATACACTTTTTTTTCTGTGTTCATCAGCCAGTTTCTAATTATCTATGAAATTCAGAAAGCTCGGTGGGTTTCGAATATCTACACGTAGGTCTGCGCTGCAATCTACTGTACATACAGACGTCAGAATCAGCTACGCAATTATAGGATTGTCAGTAATACACTAAATAGGTTATGTGATCCGAGACTAACATTGATATATCTCCTTGTCAGGTTCTTGTAATAATGCATTGCGAAGTGTCAGTTGGACTGGTATTCTAGAATAATATTATGTAACTAACACTTTAACAGCTACTTCGTTCGCAAAAATGTTTTCATAAAACTTTAACACTCTTTAAACAGTATTTTGAGGGTAATTTTTTTGTCGGTCAAACATACGGTAGCTGGAAAGGCCTGTCGTCGTAAGTGTCACCGATAAAAGTTCCTGTCAGCGAAATGTCCATAGGTGAAAGATTCTGCTGGGGAATCGGAAATAAATGAATCGTCCTGTCGACGAATAGTCTAATGACGAATAGGTCGTAGGAGAACGGTTGCTGAATCGCCGGGACCATCAGCTAAATGCGTTTTCTGAGGCATGGAAGGGTCTTGGTATGTAATGATGGCCGAAGTATGAAAGTAACGCTTAGGTATAGGCCAAACAAATGCAATCCAGCATCCCAACAGAGGTGACATTGCTGGTTTCAACCCGTGTAGACAGCAGATGTAATCCAACTATCCGACAAACCGACAATCAACACAATGGTTGGCTTGGTTTGCCATCCGCAAGTTCCCACCAAGGTGATCTCTGTTTGGACACTGGATTACATCTATGTGGCTCATATTTTGCCGTCTTTGTATACTTATTATTCTCAGACTGACCTAGCCAAATATTGCTTAAAGGTTAAGTCCCTCAGAAGCAGAAACCGTACAAAAGCAATCCGATAGCCATCTGCTGATTGTGATCGTACTCGCTTTCATTGTAACAGATTGCATATAAATTCGAACATTACAATTTTTTTTTTAATTTGATATAAACTAGTGCTTGTCTGCGATCTCACCTGATGATAAGCAGTGATGCAATTGTTAATGGTGAGATGCACTAGTTTTTTAAGAGCCTATTCACTCTAGCCTTGAAGATACCTAAATTACAATCAGACGGGAAGACCGCAGCAAGCAAATTGTTTCCGTCATTCGATATACGCGGTATAAACGATGAGACAAAAAGCCTAGTCCGGACCGTATAAGTTTCAACAACGTAAGGGTGGATACTCGCAGTACGTCGCGATCCCTTCTCAGATCGCGTTTGCTTCCCGCCTTTGTGGGCGCTAAGCTTTAGAAACATCGACCCGTGTGGCTGTTTCTTGATCTATAATAACAATAATATTTCATTGTTATTTTTCTACTTTATTTTTTCCTGTAAAAGTAACGTTTAGCCCGCAGCCCACAATCGATAAACAACCAAATCAAATCGATCAATTGGATAAATTTTATCCAATCTGTTACCGCTTATCCTGCAAGACGTTGTTTCAGTGAATTACTTTCAATCTTCCTCTGATAATTAGAAGGCTGCGTAAATCAATCCCGGTGGAGTGGCTGGATCTATTTCTTTGGACTTACTGGTTGAAAAGACATCGAGCTTTATGAAATTGAAGGCTCTGCTAAAGATTTTTTTTATCTCCTGACATACAGACCTCAGCGACAATGACCAGTGGTAACGCGGCGCCGACTTACGAGTTGTAAATCGTGAGTTCAAACCCAGGTATTGTAATTGCAACCTATTTAGTCACCGCTATTCTCAAAAAGGTAAACGAAGACATTGCGAGGAAATCGTCATGTCCTCGAATCGATAATTCGATGACATGTGACATCCACCAACCAGCAACCAACCACGTTACAGATTTTCTCCATTTCCTCTTTTAGCTATGAGATTTGAATCCCAGCGGTGAGAACATCATAAGACTGATAATGCTGAAGGCGCTTATATGCTATACAAGCCCACCTAGTTCGGGAATCAGAGGCTTCATTATATTATTCTAAAATTAGATAAAGAAAAAAATTATTATAGTATATTGTGACGTCTTCTTTCAGGAGTGGCTAGTGAGATGCCATGGCATCCCCATTTTCCGCAAGACGTACCCATATCCCCACCGCAAATGACCAGTCTGCCCCGCTTGCCCGGAGCACCACCGTGTCCTCGTAGTAGTGATCGCTGGCGGTGACCTCTCGCATCCGGCCCTGGTTCGTCCGGAACAAGGGAGACTGCGCCGCGGTCGCCTCCTTCTGCAAAGCAGTAATGCGAGCGAAGGAGATAGCCGCAACCGTGAGGGAATGCTCAAAGGGGGAGCTCCAGCCGCTGCCTATAGTGAAATCCCAGGCGTCTGGAGTCAGTGGCGTTTTCCGGCCACTGGAGGTACGAGCTTGTAGACGATAAGTTATTGTGTAGTGTTTTAGAAAAAAAAGAAAAGAAAGAAAACTGCGTTTATTGGCATTATAAAAACGGGAACTCCTTAAAATTTACCAAAATAACAGGAATCAAGTATCACAGCATTTATTTCAAATAAATCATTTACAAGAACTTTTGGATTGTCAAGAAGTCAGTCAGTTATAAAAACGATGCTGATGATGAAGACCGACATTTTGACAATTTAAAAGTGCATGTAATTGGTCTATTTGAAATAAACGAATCTGATTTCTGATTTCAAAGCGTAGATCTATTTTATTTTTACTTTTTTTATTTTTTTATTTTATTTATTAGGGAAAACTAACAATTACACACTTCATATGATTAACAAAAGCTTATAATCTAGGTACATAAGTGCATAACTAACTACGTCATCCACGTGTTACAAATTTAAAATTGTTTGGAAGACAATGAGTACAGCATGTATATGTTGATGTATACATGTGTATGTAAAAACTAATTAATCATACAAATTAAAAAAAAAATTCTTATATTACTAAAAATTTAAACCATTAAAGAATACAGTTAATTTTTTGATTATGAGAATACAGTTATGTATTTAGGAGAGTTGTATTTAGGAGAAGAATGGGCAAGAAACTCCATGGACATTCTTTTCAATCATATTATGTATTACAAAAATCTCGGTTACATGTAGGTACAAGAGTAACAGTATCAGACAGCACATTGACTTAACTTGAATTTAATCTAGCTTTCAGGATCCATATAACTGGATAATTGCGACCGGATGTAAGCTGTTGATCCCCGCACGAACGCCGGCGGTCGTGCGCTATTGTCTTACTATTGTGTCTCTAATTACGCTACTCAAGAAGTTAATCCAATCTGTTGGATCAGCATCCTAACCGTGTGTCTCCTTCCAACTTCATTAACTCCAATGTAGAAAGGATTGCCAGTTCATTAATTATAAGGGTTTCTTCAGTACTTATCTAGTAGAATCATTTGTTATAGAATTTTCACTTATTATTTTGATTGGTTTGTAGTGCCCGTAGATAGAATTCAGGAATTATTTTTCTTGGAAATTTTATTCAATTTACTTGGTCTATAGTAGACTAAGACTTGAATGTGATGAGAGAATTGAGTGTTTTTTTACGTAGTCATCTATCTATCTATACAAGGTGCAGTTTTGAAACTGCACAAAATTTCAAGAGGTTGTAATAAAACTCATAAATAATCATATAAAAATACGATACCTGGTCAATAATCAATAATACTTGTTATTTTATTTTCCTAATTTTAAGTGTTTTTCAGAATAATCCTCTAAATAAACTTTAAAAAAAACACAGAATCACCCGTTGCGATTTATCGCACGTCATGTCACTGTGTGTGTAAGTGCATCAACCTGTACGAGGCTCCGCCCACTTATTCTACGAAATAATTTAGCCTTAGATGTAGTTCGAATTCGATAATCATTTAATAATGTACATTATTGTCTTAAATTTCGCTAATTAATAACTCATTTTTAAGCATCACTACAATGTAATGCGAAAATCTTTTAAAAGAAAAGTTCACGTTGACGTCTTAGTTACCTATCAGCTGATGAATAAAATTGTTAGGCCGAGATCAATAAACCTTACATCACGTAAGCAATATTTGCGTCCCTGCTGCACAACTTTGAACTTTGAACCATAGTTTTGCTTTATTACTGAGACCGTGATTGAGACGCACTAATGTTGGTATGTTGTATGTAGGTTGTTGACTATGTCCTCCGTTTATTAAGTGCGCCGCGCGCGCGCGGTGTTTAGGTACGAGCGGCATGTAGGCACTCGGCACAGTCGCGCTGTAGGTAAATTCATTCCCAAGGTCAGTTTTTCGTACCTAATAATTTCGTTTATAAGGGATTAAGTTGGTTGATATGAAATTTTCCTTCCTACTTTTTAACGGGCTGAGGACCGACAAAAATACCTCAAGATAATTTGTGCTAGTTTAGTAGGTACCTATGTGTTAGGGTTTTTAAGTGATTGAATCTTGCCTGATAGGTAGGTATTTTTGGCGTCGTTAAAAATTTTAAATCAACTTATTTAAGTACACTAATCAAATTGATTCGGCTAACAACTTTTTTACAAATGATTGTCTATGTACAAATAAAATAAATAAATTACCTACTTATATTATCTGGAGGTATTGTTCAAAGTTTCTACCTTCACACTCCAGGCACAATCTAGCACGACGTTGCTGATTTTCTTTTAATTTACGTAGCACAAACACATTCGTTTTTAAAGTGTCGAAAGCACTGATCACCTTTTCACGTAATTGTGTAGCACTGGTGATTTCCTCTGTGTACACTAGTCTTTTTAAATCTCCCCACAAATAAAAGTCAAGGGGTGTGAGATCCGGAGAACGCGGAGGCCAAGCCACTGGACCACCGCGGCCAATCCAGTGTGTGCCAAACCTTTCACTTCAGTACTCACGTACTTGCCGACCGTAGTGAGGAGGTGCACCGTCCTGCTGGTAGAAAAAGTTGTGATGAAGTGACAGGGGAACCTCGTCCAAAATCTCCTCGACGACTTGTTGCAACAGCTCCAGGTATGTGGCACTGGTGAGGTGACCGTCGATAAAATAAGGTCCAAGCAGTTGGCCCCCTATTATGCCAGCCCACACATTTAGGCTGAACCTGACTTGGAACGAGTGCCGCTTAGTCACGCGCGGGTTATGTTCGCGGTGAGCCCACCAGTGTTCGTTATGAACATTGTAGACGCCAACTCGAGTAAATAAACACTCGTCCGTCCACAGGATGTTGGCGTCTTGGTGTTCCAGCAACCAGCGACAAAATGTAACTCGCGCGGCGTTATCGGCTTCGTGGAGGTCCTGTACTTTGCGGTAATGAAACGGATGCTGCAGTTCTTTATTCAGTAGCCGCCACACAGTGGAATGGTGCACTCCAAACCGTCGACCAGCATCCCGCGTGCTGGCCCGTGGCTCTCGCTGGAAGTATTGCAGGATATCTTCCTGCAAGGCGACAGGCAGGCCTTCGTTGCCGCGACCGTCAGCATGCCGGGGAACGTCGAATTGCCGAAACCCGCGGAGTCTCTGTGTAGCAGCCAGCATTACCCTTTGAGATGGACGTTGCCGATTGGGGAATAGTTCAATAAACATTTCGATAGCTCGAGATACGCTGTCTCCACTGATAGCATACAAGCGAACCATCTCTACCAACTCTACATTGGAGTATTGGTCCGTCATCTTTATCACTAGATATCGCAACCGTAAACTGAAGGCGCACCTGCGGGGCGGATATTGCAAGCGTATGCACACGCCGGCGACATCAATCACACTTAGCCAGTCATACTATAGTAGTCTTTGATCACACTAAATCGATTGATCGATTCAGATCGATGGCCGCGGGGGTGTGGCTATTGGGAGAGAGGGGTGTTGTGCGGGGGATAGTAGTTGCTTTGGATCAATGAAATTATTGTTTGCGTGTTTGTGTGTGTGAAAGCGCGGTAATAAGACGAGTATCAGACTGGCCGCGTTTTAAAAAAGGTAGTTCACACGTACCGTTTTTTAAAAAATAAAAAAAAATACCTACTCATTTTATTATTGATTCGGGTCGAGAATCACTAACATAATTCCTCCATAAACCTCCTGAAATTTTTTGCAGCTTCAAAACTGCACCTTTTATATGCATGCAGATGATACATGTCTGGTGTACGCTGATAACGATCTAAATGTAATAGAAAATAAAATTCAAGCCGATTTCACGAATATTATAAGGTGGGCACACGATAACGGAATACTTATTAACATAAACAAAACAAAATGTATGCATAAACGCTCATCTTATTATAAAAATATTGGACGCTCGCCGCGCATTATAGGACACAGCTATGAATGTCTGCATAGTGACGGCAGTGTCTCACAGTGTGAGTGTGCGGCTATCGAGGTGTTGGAGGATTACAAGTACTTAGGCCTAATAATAGACACCAATTTCTCGTGGAAAACGCAAATTATTAAACTTTGTGATAAATTACGATCGGTTCTTGTAAAATTCCACCACCTCAGTGTGTTACTGGACAGGGCTACTTTGTTTGTTGTATACTATGCGCTGGTGGATTCGCTGCTTTCTTATGGACTGGCATGTTATGGACGAACGTTTAAAACATACTTGGACAAGGATAAAGCCTTACAAATTTGTTTTTTTGTTTTATATTAGCTGACAATAAAACCATTGATTGATAGATTAAAATAATAATAACAAAATAACAAAAATAATGAAAAAAAAAAATAGTAATAATAAATTAATATTTTGTAATGTAAATTGAATTTAAATTAAATTAAATTGGATTGGATTGGATTTGATAGGATTGGATAGGATAGGATAGGATGGGATAGATTGATTGATAGATTGATAGATTGATAGATTGATAGATTGATAGATTGATAGATTGATAGATTGATAGATTGTTAGATTGATAGATTGATAGATTGATAGATTGATAGATTGATAGATTGATAGATTGATAGACTGATAGACTGATAGATTGATAGATTGATAGATTGATAGATTGATAGATTGATAGATTGATAGATTGATAGATTGATAGATTGATAGATTGATAGATTGATAGATTGATAGATTGATAGATTGATAGATTGATAGATTGATAGATTGATAGATTGATAGATTGATAGATTGATAGATTGATAGATTGATAGATTGATAGATTGATAAATTGATAAATTGATAAATTGATAAATTGATAGATTGATAGATTGATAAATTGATAGATTGATTGATAGATTGATAGATTGATTGACTGATAGATTGATAGTTTAAAATAATAATAACAAAATAACAAAAATAATGAAAATAAAAAATAAAAATAAAAAAATAATAATAAATTAATATTTTGTAATGTAAATTGAATTTAAATTAAATTAAATTGGATTGGATTGGATTTGATAGGATTGGATAGGATAGGATAGGATGGGATAGATTGATTGACAGATTGATAGATTGATAGATTGATAGATTGATAGATTGATAGATTGTTAGATTGATAGATTGATAGATTGATAGATTGATAGATTGATAGATTGATAGATTGATAGATTGATAGACTGATAGACTGATAGATTGATAGATTGATAGATTGATAGATTGATAGATTGATAGATTGATAGATTGATAGATTGATAGATTGATAGATTGATAGATTGATAGATTGATAGATTGATAGATTGATAGATTGATAGATTGATAGATTGATAGATTGATAGATTGATGGATTTATAGATTGATAGATTAAAATAATAATAACAAAAATAATGAAAAAAAAAAAAAAAAATAATAAATTAATATTTTGTAATACATTACAAAATAACCAATTAAATCTAATTCCAATCCAATCCAATTCCAATCCAATTTATTTTTATTTTTTTTATTTTTGTTCAATTTGTAAATTGAATTTAAATTAAATTAAATTGGATTGGATTTGATAGGATTGGATAGGATAGGATAGGATGGGATTGATTGATTGATAGATTGATAGATTGATAGATTGATAGATTGATAGATTGATAGATTGATAGATTGATAGATTGATAGATTGATAGATTGATAGATTGATAGATTGATAGATTGATAGATTGATAGATTGATAGATTGATAGATTGATAGATTGATAGATTGATAGATTGATAGATTGATAGATTGATAGATTGATAGATTGATAGATTGATAGATTGATAGATTGATAGATTGATAGATTGATGGATTGATGGATTGATAGATTGATAGATTGATTGATTGATTGTTTGATAGATTTATAGATTGATAGACTGATAGTTTGATAGATTGATAGATTGATAGATAGATTGATTGATTGATTGATTGATTGATAGATTTATAGATTGATAGACTGATAGATTGATAGATTGGATTGGATTGGATTGGATTGGATTGGATTGGATTGGATTGGATTGGATTGGATTGGATTGGATTGGATTGGATTGGATTGGATTGGATTGGATTGGATTGGATTGGATTGGTTTGGATTGGATTGGATTGGATTGGATTGGATTGGATTGGATTGGATTGGATTGGATTGGATTGGATTGGATTGGATTGGATTGGATTGGATTGGATTGGATTGGATTGGATTGGATTGGATTGGATTGGATTGGATTGGATTGGATTGGATTGGATTGGATTGGATTGGATTGGATTGGATTGGATTGGATTGGATTGGATTGGATTGGATTGGATTGGATTGGATTGGATTGGATTGGATTGGATTGGATTGGATTGGATTGGATTGGATTGTATTGGATTGGATTGGATTGGATTGGACTGGACTGGATTGGATTGGATTGGATTGGATTGGATTGGATTGGATTGGATTGGATTGGATTGGATTGGATTGGATTAGATCAGATCAGATCAGATCAGATTAGATTAGATTAGATTAGATTAGATTAGATTAGATTAGATTAGATTAGATTAGATTAGATTAGATTGGATTGGATTTGATATTTAGTGTTTTTGGATTTGAGTAATGTAGGTACCCACATATTAAAAAATAATATAACTCCCTATAAAAGTTGGCTGCTTGCTAGTGCTGTGATATAGGCGCCAACATCCTCCCGCCGTTGAAATCTTCCATGGTTTCAACCCTTTAATTCATCTGCAGTAGGCAATAGGCAAAGACGAACTAGAGGTCGACGAACAACTCCACGTTGCGTTTTCACGTCAGCAACTCTCGTGACACCATCTGCACCAGGAAATAATCTCTGTATGCGTCCAAGTCTCCAATACAGGGGTGGCGTGTTGTCTTCCTTCAAGAGTACTAAATCACCGATGTTCAGGCTTGATTTGTCGGTCCTCCATTTGCTACGTTGCTGTAAGTCTGCGATGTATTCCCGTTGCCACCGATGCCAAAAGTGTTGATGAATTTGCTGTATTCTTTCGTAACGCTAATAAGGGATTAAGTTGGTTGATATGAAATTTTCCTTCCTACTTTTTAACGGGCTGAGGACCGACAAAAATACCTCAAGATAATTTGTGCTAGTTTAGTAGGTACCTATGTGTTAGGGTTTTTAAGTGATTGAATCTTGCCTGATAGGTAGGTATTTTTGGCGTCGTTAAAAATTTTAAATCAACTTATTTAAGTACACTAATCAAATTGATTCGGCTAACAACTTTTTTACAAATGATTGTCTATGTATTTGTAGGTACATTTGTAAAATAAATAAATTACCTACTTATGTTATCTGGAGGTATTGTTCAAAGTTTCCACCTTCACACTCCAGGCACAATCTAGCACGACGTTGCTGATTTTCTTTTAATTTACGTAGCACAAACACATTCGTTTTTAAAGTGTCGAAAGCACTGATCACCTTTTCACGTAATTGTGTAGCACTGGTGATTTCCTCGGTGTACACTAGTCTTTTTAAATTTCCCCACAAATAAAAGTCAAGGAGTGTGAGATCCGGAGAACGCGGAGGCCAAGCCACTGGACCACCGCGGCCAATCCAGTGTGTGCCAAACCTTTCACTTAAGTACTCACGTACTTGCCGACCGTAGTGAGGAGGTACACCGTCCTGCTGGTAGAAAAAGTTGTGATGAAGTGACAGGGGAACCTCGTCCAACATCTCTTCGACGACGTGTTGCAACAGCTCCAGGTATGTGGCACTGGTGAGGTGACCGTCGATAAAATAAGGTCCAAGCAGTTGGTCCCCTATTATGCCAGCCCACACATTTAGGCTGAACCTGACTTGGAACGAGTGCCGCTTAGTCACGCGCGGGTTATGTTCGCGGTGAGCCCACCAGTATTCGTTATGAACATTGTAGACGCCAACTCGAGTAAATAAACACTCGTCCGTTCACAGGATGTTGGCGTCTTGGTGTTCCAGCAACCAGCGACAAAATGTAACTCGCGCGGCCTTATCGGCTTCGTGGAGGTCCTGTACTTTGCGGTAATGAAACGGATGCTGCAGTTCTTTATTCAGTAGCCGCCACACAGTGGAATGGTGCACTCCAAATCGTCGACCAGCATCCCGCGTGCTGGCCCGTGGCTCTCGCTGGAAGTATTGCAGGATATCTTCCTGCAAGGCGACAGGCAGGCCTTCGTTGCTGCGACCGTCAGCATGCCGGGGAACGTCGAATTGCCGAAACTCACGGAGTCTCTGCGTAGCAGCCAGCATTACCCTTTGAGATGGACGTTGCTGATTGGGGAATAGTTCAATAAACATTTCGATAGCTCGAGATACGCTGTCTCCACTGATAGCATACAAGCGAACCATCTCTACCAACTCTACATTGGAGTATTGGTCCGTCATCTTTATCACTAGATATCGCAACCGTAAACTGAAGGCGCACCTGCGGGGCGGATATTGCAAGCGTATGCACATGCCGGCGACATCAATCACACTAAATCGATTGATCGATGGCCGCGGGGGTGTGGCTATTGGGAGAGAGGGGTGTTGTGCGGGGGATAGTAGTTGCTTTGGATCAATGAAATTATTGTTTGTGTGTGAAAGCGCGGTTATAAGACGAGTATCAGACTGGCCGCGTTTTAAAAAAGGTAGTTCACACGTACCGATTATAAAAAAAATAAAAAAAAATACCTAGTTACTCATTTTATTATTGATTCGGGTCGAGAATCACTAACATAATTACCTCCTAAAATTTTTTGCAGCTTCAAAACTGCACCTTGTATACAGGATGTTTGGTGCATCGTGTGCCAAATTGAAATGGTCGATGGGAGAGGTCATCTGCAGACCCCAGAACACTTCTCATGTCCAGTGGATTTTTTTTCATAGACGTTTTATTGTTTTATGAAAATAAGACCCACATTTTTCATTCAAATACAAATTTAAAAAAATGTATAAGGTGTAGACTCTGAATTTTAATTTTATTTAGACGTGTATTGTATTAGAGTACTTTTAAATTTAAAATTAATGACATTAGCTATCTAGTTTTTTTTTTTAATTTACTTGCAAAATTTTGGACTTAAATTAAAGCTGTCCATGTTACAGCTATTTACATGGCTATAAAAAAAAAGCGACCGGAATCTTCCAACTCCCTCAAAAATTCTCTAGTTTATCTTCTTCTAGTGATGTGCCACATGCTATAAAAACCTTATTATAACTTTGTGAATTCACTAGAATTGTGAATATCACAACATTAATTGACTACAAGGCGGTTCGAAGTTCGCCGGGTCAGATAATAAAAAATAAGTTCATTTGTACATATATTGACATGTTTAGACCGGCACCTCGTAAGGAGGTATTTAGTATCCGACGGGGAAGTCTTCATGTGGCAACCGGTAGACCTCACCGCCCCATAAACCAAAAATCTTACCGGGCAGGGAGCGCCACTGGAGAACACGGCTAAGAATGGTCACGTATTATTTATTTTTCATCTTTTCATCTTTCTAGTAAGCTAACAATCCTATTATAAGGTTGACGGTTTTGTTTATCAGTAGTCTAGTCTGACATGGCCACCGTTAGTAAACCCCACCAGCTCCCCTAGCCAAGTTACGACCGTTTCGTTTCAATTCTCTTGCGTCAAACGCCTTGAGTAGGCCACGTCTCCGATTCCTTTGTTCTAACGTCATCTCAACGCTCAGTCACGTGGTCAGAACAAAAGAATTAGAGGTGTGGCCTACTCGAGACGTTCGATGCAAGAGAATCGACACGAAACGGTCGTAACTTGTCTAGGGGGGCAGGTCAGAAAATACTCCGTACTCCATCGTTCGTAAAAGCCAGACTAAACGTATTAAGGACCTCCACCAAATGATGGACACACAAAAATACATGGTATAATAAATTTAATTTTAAATTAGTGCACTCCTTCAATTATTATAGGAGGCCACAGCATGCTTTTGAGTGTAAACTAAAATAAGAACTGCACTAACTAAACTTTACTACTAATACAAATGAGTAGGTACAAAACTTAAAATCTACTTACAAAAGAAAAAAAAACCGGACAAATGCGAGTCGCGCACCTATGAAAACAGTTCAATTCCCGAATTGAGTTACGAAGATTTTTCTGAATCGCAAAAAAGTTTTTTTTGTGACGTAACTACAAATTTACTGTTTTCAGATTTTTCCCTATACTTGTGCTATGAGACCTTGCTTCACGCCAAATTTCAGGATTCTAGGTCAACGGGAAGTACCCTATGAATTTTGATTTCCTTGAGAGTGTCGAAATATTCGTGTTTTGCGACATAAACGGCCGTATCTTTTTTTTTCGTTAACTTAGAAATTTGATTTTTTCACAGCTTCAAGGGATCGCAGATTTAATTATATAGTTTTAATTTCAACTCGATACCTCCACACGTTCCCGAGATAAAGGGTCTTGACAGACAGGACAGACAGACGAACAAAAAAGTGATCCTATAAGCGTTCCGGTTTTTCCTTTTGAGGTACGGAACCCTGAAAAAAAATATATACATATATAGTCTAATTTAAAATGATTAGTGTTGATGAGCGAATATTACCATTGTGAATAATATATATATTTCAGTGGCGTGAAAAGTTACAAGTCTAGGATTATTTTCAGGGTTGAATATAAAGATAGGTTTTTGACATAATTACTGACTGACAAAACACGTCAAAGCTTAAACCACTGGAGATACAAACATTAATCTTGTTGATGTAGGTAATGAAAGGCTGTTTAAGCCAATTTCAGGTTTAGGCTAAGTAGTGCTACGAGGTGGGGCGATTAAGGTTTCAAATATTGTATTTCCTCCGTATGAGTATACATACAAAAGAGAAATTATTCGAAACAAATGCAATAAATGAATGATTTTAAGTTTTTGATTTGATTTTGACACTTCGCGTGACCCAAGGGCTGACTTTTACTTCGGACAAAGGATAAGCATTGCCATTCAGCGTGGCAATGCCGCCAGTCTTTTGGGTACATTACCAGTCGACAGCGATGTGGAGGAGTTTTTCGACGCCGTACTTTAGATTGCTTTTTTTAGTACTTTAGGGATTTTATTTTTATTTTGTAAGTTAGTTTTAATAACGTTATGATTAGATTTAAGTTTTTGAGTTTTTTTTTTTAAGGTGGGAAATCATCCAATAGCTTCTCCCAGTCTGGGTGGAGTGGGAAGGCGTGTCAAACTTTTACAGGCTAATACCACATCTGGATCCTTCAGTTCCCGTTTGCGTTCTAGGACTACGGGTTTCCTTTTCAGAAAGTCCCCGCGGTCTTAGCATGCATCTTTAGCATTAGTCTTCATTGAGTCCAAAGCCAAGGTAGCTGCTAGAAAACTAGGCGTTCTTGCAAAGGTCCGACGGTACTTCACACCGGGACAGCTTCTAATGTTATACAAAGCACAGGTCCGATCGTATGTGGAGTACTGCAGTCACATATGGGCTTGTGCTGCAAAATACCATCTGGCAGCTTTGGACTCAGTGGAAAGGCGTGCGAAGAGGCTAATTGGGGATAAAGATTTGGTTAAGTCCAATCTACAAAGCCTCGAGCACAGGCGCAGGGTAGCCAGCCTATCGGTATTTTACAGGTTGCATTTTGGAGAGTGTGCGTAGGAATTGTATGACTTGATTCCGCCATCTCCTTTCTACCATCGGACAACCCGACGTACGGCGAGTATCCCCTTACGTTGTTGAAACTTCAACGGTCCGGACTAAGCGTTTCGCTTCGTCGTTTATACCGCGTACATCGAAGGACTGGAACAATTTGCCTGCTGCGGTCTTCCCGTCCAACTATAATTTAGGTGCCTTCAAGGCTAGAGTGAATAGGCTCTTAATAAACTAGTGCGCCTCACCATCAATGATTGCATCACTGCTTACCATCAGGTGGGATCGCAGTCAAGCACTGGTTTATATCAAATAAAATTTTTAAAAAATGCATCTGCTGCCCTGCATTGTCATATTTTACACAATATGACAATTAAGCGTTTTTCAAGGACATTCAAGTTGTACAACCGTATGTACAATCGGCGCTCGCACCCTCAAAATTACCACAAACTGTACCAGTTATGTCACAAAGTACCTACCGCCCACTAGCGACAGTGACAAGTACTTTCACACAAAGAATGGATTATACATGTAACGTGCCTTCACATACCGGCTGTAAATTTTACTTAACCCGATTTAATGGGTGGGAATGTGATACAATTTTTCTAGAAAGGACCAGGTCAATTTTTATTTGATATGCCTGATGGGCACTTATAAAACATCAGATACTAGTGCAAATTCCATTGGTTGTTTTTTTATGGAGAAGAACCGGCAAGAAACTTCACCAGCGGCTTTGCCCGCGTGAAAGAAGTTTCATCCCCCCCGCTCAATCCCCTTAGGGGGTGAATTATGGAAAATCCTCTCTTAGTGCTTGCCTACGTCATAAAAAGAAAACTTGTGCGAAATTTTACGCTACTAGGCTCTGTAGTTTCGGCTGTGCGTTGATATGTAATTGTTACTAGTATTACGGATAGGAACCCCTTCTTGGGTATAGGCCTCCTCCAGCTTATTCCAGTTTTCTCTATGTGCGGCTTCTCTTATCCATTCTTTTCCCGCTATTGCTGTAATATCATCTGCCCAGCGTTTCTTAGGTCTCCCTTGTCGTCTCTTGCCACTGGGTCCTGTCCACCGGGTCGCCTCTATGGTCCATCTGTTGTCGGTAACGCGAGCTAAGTGTCCGGCCCATCTCCACTTGAGTTTAAGAGCATAATGCAGAGCGTCAGTAAGCCTTGTTTTTCCGTCTTATGGATTCACTTCTGACTTTTTGTATTTTTCTTATTTTAAAAATACTTCTGCTTTTTGACATTTAAATATAGATAAATAAATGAGTACCTTGGTCTCTCTCCCTTTATTTGACTGTCCTGTTGGTCTAGTGGTTAGTGACTCTGACTTCTATGCCGGATTACGTGGGTTCGATTCCCACCCAAGGCAAATTAATGTTTGTGTGATGAGCACGATCATTTTTGTTCTATATTTGGTTGTAATTTATCAATAATATATAAATGTATGTTTATCAGTCGTTTAGTACTCATAGCACAAGCTCTGCTTGGTTTGGGACTAGATGGCGTTGTCTGAAAGTTGTGGATTTATTACTTTTTATTATCAATTTGTTTTTTTTTCCTCTTTTCCGCTTATAAAAACAAAGCTTTTCCAACTTCAACTCTTCATTAATGGCAATTGTGGAAGAGACACCTCGATTTTACCAATAACACGTGCGAACTGTTAATAGACCATGAAGCTGGAGAGTATTTAGCGTGAATTAACAGTAAAAGAAACTAAAATATGGCGTCAAAAAATTACTCCGCATCGCTGTCGACTGGAAGTGTGCCCAAGAGACTGGCGGCATTGTCACGTTGTATGGCAATGCTTAATCTCTGTTTTTATTTATTTTGTAGATGATTATTAAAAAAATATTGAATATCACTACCAGTAAAAACACTAACAGTAAAATAAATATATATATCTTTATACATTAAAATTCAAACTTCAAAATAAAAGAATTTCTTCCATCATCTTTACATCTGCAACCCGCTTGATAACGTTAGCATGTCAGTTGTTTCACGTTTAAGTAAAACTTTCCTCTTTGAAACCTTCCTGAGGCGTTTTGAATTACTATGAGCGTATGTGTGTAACGGTAGTTGTTGCTGACAGGTATTATAGAGTAGGAACCTACGAATACCTGTTGGTTCACGTGTGTAGGGTAGTAGGCAGAACTGTTATTCTATTCTGCCTTCATAACACAAAAAACAGTATATCAAAAATGTTTCTAATATTCCTTTTTTTTATCAAAGAAAGAAAAATATTTTATTTGGCACACTTACACAAATACACACAATGTAGAAACAACATAAACACTTAAGACAAAAAAAAAATAAGAAAATAAAATAACTAATATTGTGTGTCTTGCGCCTGCACCAAAGTCCACCAAGGTCCAGTTCAGCAAAAATGTCAGTCAACTTCGTGGTAGTTGCCTGACGCTGGTTTTCAACTGAACCTTATTGAGAGTGTACGGTAGAAAAGTCAAATACAAATACAATCAAGGAAGAGATCAGAATTATCATTCTGCTCTAAATATAAAGCATGCTTTGCAATGCACCCAAATCAACCAGCAGTGCAGTTGACCGTTTCGGAAACAACACGAAGATTGAAAAGGCGATATATTTCGAAATTACACAGCTGCACATACTTCTATAACGGGCTTATGTTGGCCACTGCAGAAATAATTTGGCTAAATGAGGTATCCTTAACCCAGCGAAAACATACTACTAATGTAAAGCCCCTTCCCAGGTTATGCGTCACCAGCTCCTTTTCTGAACAGCAAGCACAACCACTTACTTGTACCTTCCACGACTTATACGAGGCCAACGATAGAACTCTTCAGGTGGCTTAAATAGCGGTCGAACAAAATTTTAATCAAATCCACACAAAACAAAGAGAAGAAGGAGATAATTCTATAAAAAGATTATCCCAGAGAGAATTTTGCTCAGAAAGCTATAAATCACTTCATCTCATTTGCTCATAGTCTGACGACTGATTGCAACCTTATGAATAAAAATCTAAAGGCCTAACTAGCTTGGAAATCGATTTAGCAACTCGTTTTTGTGGATAAAACTTTATTATATGGTTGGTGGGTACTCAAGGCGCCGCGACCCTGAAATGCAAAGTGCAACTAAAAGAATATGGGTGGGTCAATTATTTTTCTTTCCTTTAAAAAAACGTTGTCTTACACTAAGAATTAACTCCTGTGTCCGTAAGTACATTCACAAACATAATATGTTTACTCACCTACACAAGACATCCAGCCCTGTACCCCTAGCCAAGTTCATAATCTGCCATCGTTAACGCTAGTCGAAAACTAATCAAATGTATGGAAAAGAAAGAAAGAAAAACATTTTATTTGACCGAACAAGGCGCAAATTTAGAACTAACAAATTATAAGTATATTATGTGAAAGAAATATGCGCCACATCCGCGCAAAACGGCCGAACGCTCAGCATAATGCCGTGACCACACGCAAAATGCGATGAGTCTACGGCGCTGGTTTTCAGCATGGGCAGGTAACGGTATCGACATAAAGACGTCGGAACGGTATTGTGTGCTAATAGATTTCAATAAAATAGATAAATATAAATAAATTATAGGGAAAGGAAAAAAAAACAATGAATAAATAAAGTGGAAATACGATATCATAATATATTTAAAGTGGCAACATTACGTTGCGTCTGTGGTCAGAACAAACGAATAGAAAATTCGTAGTCAAGTTAACATCGTTCAAAATGATAAAATGAATTGTTATCGTTTCTACAATGTTGAATGATACATCCTCTGTTATTAAAACGCTACATTGTAGAACGAGCGGCCGACTCAGGCGCGGCAGCATGGCTACCAACTTATCGTTTTCGATAAGTTGGTAGCCATCGAGGCGTTACCGATTGGAGAACAGAATTCGACACGAAACGGTTGTAACTTGGCTAGGGGGGCTGGAACAACTATTAGTAGTATTGTATAAATATTTGTTTCTAACGGGAATCGATTGGAATTGTTGCTGGTTATATCTTCCGTTCCACTTAGAACGGAAAATTTATTTAATAATTTTTCACCTCAAAAAAAGGTGACTGGGTCCTATTAACTCTTTAACGAACTAACTAAACCCAAAGAAATACTGATATTTCAAATTTACTAAGTAATCAATTACCGAACTATCAGTTAACTTGAAGAAAGAAGCCATTCTTACTATTTTCTCTATTTTTTTTTTTCTATTTTTTTTTCTATTTTTTTTTTTCTCTACTATTTCAATTACACCGAGTTCCAAGAGAGAAATCAGTTAAAAACAGGACTTATTTTCAAACAGACTTAAACATAATTCGGTTGTTTAATAAATCTGAAAAGATTGCCGTTTCTTTTTCTTTTTAGTCTTTCGTATTTTAGTAAACTGCAAAAATTTGTCTTTGTGTTACGAAGCCGAGGGCTGCAGTGATAAATTTGCACGTGTATCAAACGACTTTTTTCAATACACTTACAAAGAATTGAATAAATGGGGGTTGACCGGCGACTCGTGGGGGAGGACGCGCGACCAACCTGATACGATACATGTAATAAAATTGTGGCCGGGGAGAGCACGCGCACTTTTCTGCACAAGTTCGGAAAACAGTAAATTGCGTGCCTAAAAGCAGTATGGGAGAGCAGTTTTTCGAGTAAGCGTATTGAAAAAGCTTTTTCAATACACTTACTCAAAAACCCGCTCTTATCCCACCGCTTTTAGGCACGCAATAGACTGTTTTCCGAACTAGTACGAAAAAGTGCGCGAGCTCGCCCCCGCCACAATTGATTACATTTATATTATCAGGCTGGGCTTTAAGCGACCCTCACGAGTCGCGCGTCAAACCCCGTTTATTTTTATTTTCGTAAGTGTATTGAAAAACGTTGTTTGATACACGTGGAAATTTGTTATTGTAGCACTCGGCTCCATAAAATCCTCACTTACGGAAAAAAATAAAAAAAATAAAGCGAAAAAAGCGAGCGAATAAAGTTTATTCTATTCTACGGCTTGCAATGACAAAATTTAGCCACTTGTATCTAAATGTAGGTATGTATAAATATTACGCAGATTGTCTTTAAAAAGCTTAATACAGGAACGAAAACGGAAACAGAAATATATCTCCATTTTTTTGTTGTGAGAAATCATTACACAAATTTTCCCACTTTAGGTGACGGAAGATGAAGTGTCATATATTTACTGACTGAAACTTATCCGTGTTCCTTCAGTTGCCTTTGGCGCACCAGGGCTGTAAATACTCTTACGAATAATCCCACAGCTCTAAAACTTCTAAATTCCAAATCAAACATTACTTTACGAGTTTATTTTTAACTCGCACGACACTCTCAAATATAGGACTAATAATTCCAATTCCCGAATCACTTCCAATAAAACCGTAGAACATGATAAAGGCGAGAATCGCTTGCGTTCAAATCTAATCGGCTCATCAAACAGAACGGCACGGCTGATTCCGGGCTCATGCAAAATAACACTTTATGGCGCATAAGCTTGTCCATTACTACATTTTATAGGGTTATGCACCACGGAGGGTATAATGCAAATTAATGCTCCGTGTGAGACCGACTAGAGTAGGGTTGACGGTGTTATAAAAGTTCATTAAGTACTCTGCAACGTAGGATTAAAAAATCTAATGCAGAACGCCATACTATGTGAAGAAAATGTTTTTAATGAAAAAATGTTGTAGGTAAGTCTTGTTACCTATATCACGTTATAATAACGGTGTTATGTCAAATAATACTTAATACCTCCTCCTTTTTATGAAGTCGGTTAATACTACTTTATTATTTAATTTAAACAATGTATTATATAAAATTACAATTTTTTTTTAGATGATACAAACAATAGTTCGAATTTGCTCTGTCTCTTCAAGGCTAGAGTGAATAGGCTCTTAATAAACCAGTGCACTTCACCATCAACGATTGCATCACTGCTTACCATCAGGTGGGATCGCAGTCAAGCACTGGTTTATATCAATTAGAAAAAAAAAAGTATCGATCAGTCTTCGAGAAATTTCCTTGAAAAGGATACGTGCACTCGGACTCCATGCGTCTCGACCCCAACCGGTTCAAAACCGTAATTACCAATAAGGTTGCAGTTTTTGTATATACATTATGTACACAGTTAAGTGTAGCACTAAGGCCCCTCGCCCACGGCGACTTTTTGTAGCGATGCTGTAGCGCGTTCGCATCGATACAGTCGCGATGCTGTAACGCGTTAGTAGCGCATTGGCATCATTTCTATAGCGCTTGCAAATATGACTAACGCGCGCTAGTAGCGATGCCGTCGCGCTCACAAAATGCGCGACAGCATCGCTACAAAAAGTCGCCATGGACGAGGGGCTTAATACTGTTTATTTTGTTTTCGGATTACATTGTTTTTTGGCTTTTATACTTACCACAAGCATTGGCCTATGTTTAGTGGTGGCCGAATCGTTATTTATTTAAATGAATCCCTTGGTTAAGGTTAAGAATTAACAAACTATAGTATTCTGTTTTGACCGTATCGATTAGGGTGGAGAAAGCTTTCTATAAAAGAACTTAGAATATAGTATAATAAGCATAATCAGCCGTAAAATGTTCCCACTGCTGGGAGTCAGGCCTCCGCTTTATGAGAACGAATGGGCAGAGTTTTTTTTTCGTGCCCTGTTCGCGTTGGTGGATGTCACGTGTCTAAGAAATTGTGATTCTATAATATGCCAGTTTCCTCTGAATATTTTGAGAGCAGTGGCGAAGAATTAAATTACACAAAATAATGTGCCTGGCTGAGTTTGAACCCAGAACTTACAACTCGTAATTCGAAGCTGAGGCTGAGCCACCACTGCTCACTCCATAGCACATGAACTGTTGTATTCTTCTCTCTACTCTACTACATTTTTTTAAATATATTTAACACAAGAGCTAGCCCCTCGACATTGACCATCTCGTTATATATTTAAATGAATCCCTCGATTAATGTAAATTATTAACCAGCTATAGTATTCTGTCGTCATGGCGACTCGACCGAATCGATTGGAGTCGAGGAAGCTTTAAAAGGACTTATACAGCTATAGAATAATTTTGTTTACAATTTATTACAATATTATCTTTGAGACTAGATTGAACACTTAATCAAGATTTCGACACCATTATCGAAAATCTCATTAATTTCTCCACCGCGTTTGTCTGTCTGTTTGAAGGTAACTCAAAAACTGAACGGATTTTTATGCAGTTTTCACCAATGGACAGAATGATTCATGAAGATGGTTGAGTTAGATGTATAATAAATAAAATAAAATAAAATAAAAATAAAAATAAAAATAAAAAAAGCCTTTTAATTCATGCAATAATAAGTAATTGTACAATTATTGGATCTTAAAACTCTGCTCGAAATAAATTAAAAATATTAGTGATGATATTTGGCTAATTAATAAAATCTCTACTTTAGGTGTTATCATAAATTTTGGCAAACATTGCTGTAAATTATATAAATTATCACAGTTAATTACATCGCCAATTCTTACAAAATGTTAAACAATTAAAAGTATGTAACATAAAAAAATAATTAATAATATAAAATTAATAAATAATAAAGATTTCATATGATTGATGATTGAATTAAAAATAAATAGCATAAAAAAATGTATTAAATAATCTATTATGTAAAAAATAAAAATTAAAAATTAGCATGCATGAATCTCTCACTTGGTGTGAGTGAAGGCCTCCTCCAGAGATAACCAGTGGTCTCGGTCTGTGGCTTTTGACATCCAGTTTTTTTCCTGCGACTCGTGTGATGTCATCTACCCATCTAGTTATTGGTCTTCCTCGTTTCCTAATGCCTGTAGGGCCAGGCCATGACGTCATGCGGATAGTCCAGCGGTCGTCACTCATTCTTGCTACGTGGCCTGCCCATCTCCATTTGAGCTTTAGAGCATATGTGAGAGCATCTGTTACTTTTGTTTTTTGTCTGATAACAGAGTGCCGAATTTTTTGGATCTTTCTTATTTTAGTGATACTTCTCTCCATACCTCGCTGGCAGGACATAATTTTATTTTTAACCCGATGAGTGAACTTCCATGTTTGACATGCGTATGTTAGTGAAGGTAAAAGACATGAGTTCATGACTTTGCTTTTAATTTTCATCGGCATACGGCTTTTTAGGATTTCTTAGGCACTCCAAAACTTTTTCCATGTTATAGTTATTCGTCTATCTAATTCTAGGTCGTGAGTTAGATGTATAATACATGCATATTATAGTGGAGAAATAAAGCGAAGCTGAGTCAGGACGATTTTTGACCTTAAACACAAAAAAAACAACTGCGAGTCGGACTCGCGCACTGAGGGTTCCATACAAACTTACCTATGAAAACAGTTCAATTCCCGAATTGAGTTACGAAGATTTTTTTTGAAAAGTATTTTTTTGTGACGTAACTACAAATTTACAGTTTTCATATTGTTTTCATGCCAAATTTCAGGATTCTAGGTCAACGGGAAATACCCTATGAATTTGGATTCCCTTGAGAGTGTCGAAATACACGTTTTTTGCGACTTATACGGCCGTATCTTCTTTTTCCGTTAACTCAGATGTTTGATTTTTTACAGCTTCAAGGGACCGCAGACTTAAGTGAGACTCCACGCGTTCTCGAGATAAAGGGTGTTGACAGATAGACAGACAGACAGACACACGGACGGACAACAAAGTGATCCTATAAGGGTTCCGTTTTTTCCTTTTGAGGTACGGAACCCTAACAAGATTCGCTCATAAAATATGGTATTTTACCAAAAACAAATGAAAAACACACAGCCCTACCACGCAATATCGAGCGAACTGCAAAGCTCTAAGGACCGCCGTGTATTACTACCCTTACGCGATCCAATTAAGCCTATGCTAGACTGCAAACACTAGCTTCACTTTCACTCGTTAAGGACTAGGCTGCATGGTTTACTTGGAACTCGATACCTACGTGGGGACGAGGTCTTGGAGCTAAGACTTAGTAAAGGACATTATTTGCTTTATGGTAGACGCCGCGCGCCGGTAGTGTGAAAGGTAATTAAACTTTTTATTCAATTGATATAAACAAGTGCTTAAATTATTTTTTTGACGTGGGAAAATCATCCAATAACATCCTGCGCTCTTGGGTGGAGCAGGAGGGCGTGTCAGACTTTTACTGACTAAAACACCCACTCCTGTTCCTTCTTTGCCTTCGTGCTAGGGCCGAGTTTTCCTATCAGAAACAAACCCTTGGCCCCAGTAGGCTTCGACCCTGCTGGGGCCCTACGATTTGCTGACATCTCCTTGAAGCGCGTGGAATATTACGCGCCGTCGACGACTTGAGCTTGGTCAGGACAGTTATCGGACGGCGAGCTACCCATTGCTCGCCGTCCGCAAGCCCACGCCTACGGTGGCCGAAAATCGGTATCGGGAACCGGCGGCTGAAACGTGAGGGCCGCTCCCTCGCGCGTGCACGTGCGGCCTCCTCCTTTGCTAGCATTACTGCTTCGCAGAAGGAGGCGACCGCCTGCCACTCCTCCTCGTTTCAGACCATGGCCTGTACCAAGACCTGGTGCGAGAGATCGTTGCCGCCAATTTCCCCCACGAGGACATGGCGGTGCTCTGCCCAAGCGGGGCACACCTCTACTGTGTGCTCCACCGTATCCTCCGGGCGGTAAACTAGTGCTTGACTGCGGTCAGCAGTAAGCAGTGATACAATCGTTGATGGTGAAGCGAACTAGTTTATTATGAACCTATTCACTCTAGCCTTGAAGACACCTAAATTATAATCGGACGGTAAGACCGCAGCAGGCAACGCTTAACGTTATTACCACCTGGGCATTACCATTTAGATCAATCAGCTTACAGTACCGCTCTCGTGTTTAGTTCTTTGCTGCAGATAGACTTCTCCCAAACTACGCTACAGCCCTCAGTACCTGAGACTATGTGTATAACGAAATCCTTTAAGAAATGCAAATTACAGAAGAACAACTACAACGTTGAGATATGAGATGAGATAGGTGAGATAGCGGTCAAGCGCGAACCTATCAACAATTAAAAAAAAACGTTATCAAACATACAACAGGTATGAAGATATCCGTAGGAAAATTAAAGGTAGTGATATAGACAAACTTAAGTAGCAGTGGCCAGGGTATATTGAATTCGCAGAACAGATGGTCGATGGAGCTTAAAGGTTCTGTAGTGGCGATTGCGTACTGGAAGATGCAGCATTGGAAAGCTTCTCACAAGGTGGATGGATACTAGATGCGCAGGACTGATCGTTGTGGCGACACTTGGGAAACCTGTGTCCAGCAATAGACGTTTCTTGGCTGTAATAATGACGATGATTACAACAACTTTAAACGAGAACAACTTTAAAAGAGAAAAAGCTTAACAAATAATAACTTATGCCTGTAAAGATACTACCGCTAAGACCAATGCACTGCACATATGAAATAATCGCTTCACCCAACAAAGACCACATACCAAATAATTTGCAACCCAGACTAGACTAATCAAATACCTCTAGGAATTCAAACTCCTAAGGCATCTATTAGAATGCTCACGTAATAGGCGAACGCTAAGCAAACAAGATTTCTACTCTAAATAATAATTTGACATAGACTCTAAACAAAGGAACGCTTAGGCTTCGATTAGAGTGAGCGCGGTGACTGGCGCGGAAGCGAATGCTACTGGCAACGAAATTGATACCGCCTCCCACGTCACTTACTGCTATATGAGTAACAAAGACGAGTGAATGTTTTATATAGGCGTCATAGTCTGCAGAAAATACGCATTCTTTATGTTTAATGCTTTTAGAATAAGATCTAATTGTCGTTTAACTGTTTTATTTATGTGAAAATAAAGAAATTTCAAATCAATCAATCAATCACTGGCAAGTCCGTGATAAGACCTGTCATACTGTATGGATCAGAATGTTGGGCTGTGAAAAAGACGGATGAAAAAAGATTGCATGTAGCGGAGATGAGAATATTGAGATGGATGTATGGTGTGACGAGAATGGATAAAGTGAGAAATGAGTATATTAGAGGAAATTTGAAAGTGGCGCCAGTGACTGAAAAGTTGAAAGGGAATCGTTTGTCTTGGTATGGTCATGTAAAGAGGAGAGATGAAACGCATGTTACTAAAAGAGTTATGAGTATACATGTGGATGGGTGGAGAGGGAGAGGGAGGCCAAAGAAAAGATGGATGGATTGTGTGAACAGTGATATGAAAGAAAAGGAAGTTAGTGATAGCATGACGGTTGACAGGATAGAATGGAAGAAAAATACATGTTGCGCCGACCACAAATAAGATGGGACAGTGGCAGGAAGACTGACAATCTCTGGCAACGAAAGACCGAACCCACCATCCAGTACTACGTATGATGTGCACCGAAAAAGTTGTGTTTTTAGATGTGCGGTTCATTTGCTTTCTAGCCACATATACATACAAATACTTTCGTTCCGTTTCCGAGGTATGCAGCGAACGATCACACCTTTTTTATTATTAATAGGCTCACCTTCGACGATGGAACACACTTGCCTAAATATACACTCTTAACTTAAAAACCTCTAACAATAATAATAAATAATAATAATATTCCACAACTATCACACAACGCCGTCTAGTCTCAAGCTAAGCAGAGCTTGTGATATGGGTACTAGATAACTAATAAACATACTTATTTATTTCTAAATACATACTTATATAGATAAATTACACCCAGACACAGAACAAGATCATGCTCATCACACAATTTATCCTGTGTGAGAATCGAACCCACGATCTCCAGCATAGCAGTCAGGGCCACTAACCAATAGTCCAACAGGCCAGTCATCAAGTCGTAGTTATCAGGAATCACAATCTTCGACAGAGAATTCCAATCCATCAGGTAAAAGATAAAGGTTAAGCAGCACCTATCTTTAGTAGGTACCTACACGATTATCTTTGGATAGTAGAAAGAAAAGAATATTTTTTCGGTTTTTGTGTTTGATCTTCTGTCTCAATCTTACTATAACAATCAGTACGACATCCTGGAATCATGTAGTTAATAAGTGATGAATAGAGTCTTTTGATTCTCGGTAGGCACTGTCAATATTTATCTATCAAGTAGAAATATAAATATTGACAGTGCCATGTCTCAGCGGAAGACAGACGAAAAGAAACATAGCATCTCAGACAGTCAGAGAGATATGCATATAAATTATAAACTCGGTGTGAACTAGAAATGGTTAGTGATCAGCAGAATAACAGTTAAAAAACTTTTTTTTTTATTTTCTTGATAGGTTCGCGCTTTACCGCTAACTCATCTGATGGAAAGCGACGATGCGGTCGACGATGGAGCGCGCTTACCTAGAAGTAACCTATTCACTCTTGATTTAAAGATTCCCGGGTTGTAGCCATCAGGAAACACAGATACCGGCAAGGAATTCCACTCCTCAGCTGTACGTACAATTAATGTGTTGTTGTAAAACTCCACGTTTTCAGTTCAATAACAGTCTCTAGGCCACGTCCCTGTGGACGCATTCATCGGATTCATACGCTTGATATAAACGCGCCCGCCTCCACTACCGCTTAAGCCCATCAGCCTAAACTCACACTCGAAATTATTACAAGCACTTTAATTAAATTCTGTGAAAAGTCAAAACAGTGAAGCAGTTTCAAAGAGATAGCAATACTGCGTTATTAGGATAAATACGTTTAATTTAAGTGTTTATTATTGTTTAACATAAATTGTATCCTAAGTAATACCTTTGTTTAAGAGGTTCTAGTTGAAAGCTTAGTTTTTGCTGTTCTAACAGAATTTCTGATGAAGCCGGCCAGAGAAATCTTTGTGAGTTTTGTTTTCCTAAAAATACTAATGAGTGAAGAGTTATAATGTCAAAATATTTCGTGAATAATTTCATCAACACTGCCTACGTTATCAAAAGTCAACAGATGTTTCATAACATTTTTGTATAAGCCGTAAGTGAATGTGAAAATTCGTACTATATGAACCGTAGGTAATTTTTAAACGTATAAATTCATTGGAAGGTGTTTTTGTTCTCGTATATTATATATAGAATTTTTCCTTTTTTTTTTGTGGAGGGAAAGCATCAAATGACTTTTTTTTAATATGTAGGTATAGGTTACAGAAAATACAAAACATAAAGAATCCAATAATACCTAATTTCGGAAAAAGAATAACGTACCTTTAATATAAAGTTTGTTTGAACTTATAATTCCAAGTCAATCCAAAGATATAACACTACAAAGCAACCCGTTTTAAAAAAAACGGAAATTTCATACTTTAACCCCTATTATTTTTAAATAATATATACATATTATAGATCAATTACACCCAGATATAAAACAAATAATCGTGCTCATTACACAAACATTTGTCTTGGGTAGGAATCGAACCAACGACCTCCGTGCATAGCAGTCAGGGTCACTTACCACTAAACAAACAGATTTCGTTTTGAAAAAAAAAAATTGAAACATTGTTATAAACGGTACCTTAAATTAAATAATCTTAAAGTATTATAGGTCAGTAACTAATAGCGGGCTTCAGTTGTGTAGTGTGGTCCTCAAACTAGGCGGCGCCTGTATCTTGGGGACCGGAGTTGAACATAGTAAAAATAAAACTGCTTTTAAAATAATAGTGTAAATGTCCACCACGCGTGACACTGAAAAAAAGAACCGTAAAATCCCTCCTATAACTTTATCCCTAGAAAACAAAAGACACACGTATACTTTATTTTTTTAATAATGAAGTAGGTTCAGTGTAGTAGTATCATTGAGTGTAACAGTATCTAGTCTATCGTCTACAATACGAACAATACGGTATTGTGAGGCGTCCGATACTAGGACCATTGTACTGGCAACAATGAGGTTGTGCGCTGAAAATGCTCTATAGACTAATGCAGACATGCGCATTTTTGTGGGTACGGTGTTAGAGTTGTACTTTTAGTAGATACACCTAAAGCAGAGAGAAGTGCGCAAAGGAGATTGGCAGAAACCCATGTATTTTCAGTATCACATACAGGCTTACTGTTTCAGAGAATGAATATATGGATTTGAATGCTACAATAGAGTCTATCAAAATATGTACTTAATGGTAAGACATACTTTAGACTTGGGGATATTAAATTGATATAAACATAACCTCAGGCCTCAGGTTATCATCCTCGGCAGACAAGACAATGCCGGCGAAGCCGAAGGCGTGATAAGCGCCAATTACAGTATCTACACCGAAGATCAACTGCCGACATTGTTGTAGCATGAACAACATTCACAGATCATACATTTACAAAAATATCATGACGATTCTATTTCATAATGTGGCAAGCAATGCCGATGTTATTACCAAAGTACTCTGTGGCCGATGTCGACCATTTTGCCAATGTCAAAAGTGAAGTAGAAAAATATCATGACAATGACGCTATTAGATAAATATTTTTTTTTGTATTTGACATAAGTGACAAACACTGGCGCGTAATACGTATAATAATATAATTGGATCTTTATAATAATTGGAATACTATATTCACTGACGCTTCCAAAGTCTCCGATGATAGCCCTGTTGGAGTTGCTGTTTGGATTCCTCATACAAAAATTATTTTAAATTATAAGTGCCCTCCTGTTACATCCGTTTTTACTGGTGAATCAATTGCTATTTTCGAAGCCATTTCATTTGTTTTGTCTCATAAGTTAAATAACTCCATAATTTTCTCTGACTCAAAAAGCTGCCTTCAAGCCATTTTATCTAATCCTTTCAGATCTAAGTCAAGATTCCCTATAATTTTAAAAATTAGAGATTTGCTATTTCAATGTCATAAACTTTGTATTAAAGTCGTCATAGTTTGGATTCCCGGTCATGTTGGTATTCTTGGTAATGAGTCAGCTGATTCATGCGCCAAAAATGCTGTTCTCACTGGCTCTCTTGCCCACTCTGAGATATTTTCCCATGACATTTGTACTACTCTTCCTCTAACTTTGTTTAAATCTTGGTCCAAGGCATGGCAAATCTCTAAGTCTATAAAGGGTAAATTTTATGGAGATATACAACCCGAGATTCCCCACAAACCCTGGTTTTTTAAATATCAATTGAAAAAAAAAATCACTACCTCAACTATTTGTCGTTTACGTTTAAATCATTGTTGTACTCCTCATTTCTTGGCCAAACTTAGGATTAAAGATAACTCTCTTTGTGAATGCGGTTTGGATGAAGGAAACGTGGACCATTTATTTTTCTCCTGTCCTAAATTGCGCTTCTCCTTTCATGAAATCATTCCTGCTCATATTCCTCGTCCAACCTCGGTCAAATGTCTTCTTTCTTTTGTGTTTACTCGTTTTATATTTAAACTATGCAAATTTATTGAAATTAATAAAATTAAATTGTAACTTTTTTTTTTTTTTTTTTTTCCTTCACTCTTACGAGTCTACTTAACTTTCATTTCACATACCTAGTCTATGGTCTGATCATAATGTCGTTCTGGATCTGCGAAGAAATTCTTTTATTTTGAACTGTAATGTTTAGAGTTTTATATTTATTTTACTGTTAATTCACGCTAAATACTCTCCAGCGTTTGATAGTCTATTAACAAGTTTGCACGTGTTATTGGCAAAATTGTGGTGTCTTTTCCGCAAATGCCATTAATGAAGAGTTGAAGTTGAAGTTGATAATTGGATCTTTTTAATGCGTTTTGTTTTGCATTAGTGCGTTTTATTTCCGTAACGGGGCTGCACCCTAAAATCATGTTTTTTTTAATTACTCCCAACAACTATTAAAATATTTTAGCTTGGAAAATAATTACGGATATAAGACCTATAATTTGCATCTAACTAGATTTTGAAACGTTTGGATTTTGATGAGGTACCCAACTCGCCAATCTCCTTTCGTCGAGGGAACGTGCACAGATCATTTGTTCGACATTTTAAAAGATCAGTCTCACCACCAATAACTAAAATAGAAATGTACTGTTGACTGTTGCATAACCTAATTCCGCCTAGCCCGTTCCATCATCGAACCACCAGGCGTACGGCAATTCGCCACCGGTACATGGTGGACATCCCACCTATACGCACGAAACGTTTTGGGAACACATTAATTGTGTGTACAGCTAAGGAGTGGAATTCCTTGCCGGAGTCTGTGTTTACTGATGGCTACAACCTGGGAATCTTTAAGTCAAGAGTGAATAGGTTGCTTCTAGGTAAGTACTCCATCGTCGACCACATCGTCGCTTTCCATCAGGTAAGATAGTGGTCAAGCGCGAACCTATCAAGAATAAAAAATAAAAATAAACTTTTTTTATGACATATTTTTCTAGTTGGCCAGTTTTTTCACTTTTTTGCGACGACCAATACTTAGGGCATGTGTTAATTTTTTGCAGACTTGGCCCTGTGGTAACAGCCCCGACTTATGAGATGTTTTTTTTTTACGTGGGAAATCATCTAATGACGTCTCCCACCCTTGTATGGGGCGGGAACTCTCCTGTTCCTTCTTTGCCTTCGTTCTAGGGCCCCGGGGTTCACTTTCGCATCACCCATGGCCCCAGTAGGCTTCGACCCTGCTGGGCCTCTACGGTGGGCTAACGAGATTTACGTCATGTGAAACCCATAGAAGCGCTTTACTTTGCGTAATTTATTTCATTACTACTGCTCTCAAAGCGGTTACAGAAAACATCGTGAGGAAACTGGCAAGTTCTATATCCAAAAATGCGTAGACCTGTGGCATCCACCAAGCCGCACTGGACCCGCGTGATGGATAACGGTTCATTCCCTCTCCTAGAGAGGAGGCCTGAATTTAATTCTATAGAATTATAATTAAAGATAGAAATAAAACTAGGTCGAAAAAAAACTAGGTCTACGTCGACTTAGCGTGTCGATGGCAAGCCTAGTTTTTTTTGGAGATAAAAGTACAAGTTTGTCAAAACTTAATTATGTCAGCGTCGTATCTAGCCATCAACCTACGTTCAGTCTGAATATGTCATGTCTCACAAACATCAAGAAAAAATATTTTTCAATTACTTTCATATCAAAGAGACTTAAAAAAAGTAATAATCACAAATTTGTGAGATGAGAAAATCATAAAACCTACGCTCTGACAGCAATTAATCTACTTGAAATATAGGTCAAGAACAGATACGTAGATTCTTTTAATATCTTTTTGGTTTGATATGGGGTCTCAAGTTGTATTTATTATAATAAAAAAACATTACACTTGTTTTCAACAAAGGTGGAAGACCAACATCAGTTGTTCATTCTGAAAGTTATTGTTTTTAATTTTATAGTTTCTGTTTGGGTTTAATTATGGTTATTTTAATTAATGTATTGATGGATTCTGTAAATGGGTAAATTTGACCTGAATAAAAATGATTATTATTATATTCTAAAATGAATGATGATGATGATGATATTGTAGAAAGAAAGAAAAATATTTATTTGTGACTCGCACAGAACAAATAACAGTAAAATAAAAAGTAACTAATCTCGTTGATTTTAGCGCTACTGAATCGGACACCTGACAATAATTTTGAACAAATAGGTTCCCCACAAAGGACCATCGACTGCACGGCGCCAGCAGTTATATGCGGCGAACTTCTTCCCGAGGTCCTCCAAAACTGTCAATAAGGAGCTGCGTGGCTCTCTACTCCTCGGCAGTTTATAAAACTAGAGCGTATCAGTTTTATAAGGTGCTATCTCTAAACTCAGCTAGCGGATTGACGTCATGACTTTTGTTCCTCCAAGCTAGGAAAAGAGGACTTAGAACCGACCCCTGCGGAACCCCACAAGTTTTCTAACTCCAATTAACGTCACCGTCTAACCCGTATAACGAATATATCGGTCGTGTTGGTAAAGCCTGAGGATGCATTGCAGGTGAGCAGGTACTCCAGGGTGTACTACAAACGCCCTAATCGTTATGCTGGGCAGGGTGTTGAAGGTGTTGATAATATCTAAAATTACCACTAACGTCACCCCGATCCGAGACACTATCTGCTACAACAGTGAGTGAATACGTTAAGTGGCACCAGCTATAGAGCGTCCAGCTGTCGGAAGCCATACTGGCTATCCATAAGGTCGGAATCAATATGTGACAGGGGCCTGGTGGGCTCAATTGTTTTAACCGCCTTCCAAAAAACGGAGAAGGTTATCAATTCATCGAAGTGATCTGACGATGATGATGGAGCCGGAAGATAAGCACGGGAACTCCGTAATTAATAAATGTATTCTAGGCGTGTTTGGGCTTATTAGAATTGTCATAAGATGCACTTTGGCTATAAGGTACTATAGAACTGATCTGATGATGGAGCCGGAAGGTGGAAGGTGGACACAGGAACTTCATAATAAAACAATGTATCCTAGCAGTGATTGGGTTAATTGGAATTGCTCATGACAATTCCAATTGTTATATATACACATAGGAATAGGTACTCTGGCTATAAGTGTTTCACAACTAAAAAGTGTGAAATAAAAAACTTTTTACAAAAAAATAATAATAACCGTCTTCACTAAAAACCCCAATAGAATGATCAAAATAACTTTAATTTCGAAGTCGGTGTTAAATAAGAAACAAACAATACCGAGAAACCCCAACTTCCGAAATTAAAGTTATTTTGATCGTTTTAGTTTTTTTTTGTGAAGTCGATTATATTTTTTTGTTAAAAGATTTTTTTTTTCGAATAGCTTGGAAAGCTCGTCGAGAAGGCAAATGCATACCGTCCATGCATATGAAGACTCCGAGTCCCTGCCTTCCTTTAACAAGAAAGCAGATAGCTCTGAGATAAAATCTAGCCTGTTTTCTTCGAAGAGCAAGGGGCCTAGGACGAAGGCAAAGAAGGAACAGGAGTTGGTTTTTAGTCAGTAAAAGTCTGACACTATCTCTCGCTCCGCTCAAGAGCGAGATTTGTCATAAGATGATTTTCCCACCTAAAAAAAAAAGTAAAGCGGAGTGAATCAGATACATACGTCTCCACATGACTCAGATACATGCGCCACCGGTACATGGTGGACATCCCACCTATACCAGGCCTGGCGCACTTCTAACTATAGGTATAGAAATCTGCCTACGCCCGCGGCCTCTCTTGCGAGGCTTATTTCGGTAGAGTGTCACACGCGTGTTTGATTTTCCGCTTGACCCGTACTAACAAAAATTTTTTTTGAATTCTTTACCGAATATTCTATCGAGTTTTTATTTCAAGTATTTGCGTTTTTCACGTAAACGAGTCAATGATTTTAAAATCATTCCATATAGTAGACCTCCCAGTACTAGTGACTACCTTACTAATGCAAGGTCAACATAATTGGTCTAATTATAATCTCACAAATTATTAAAATATATCTTACAAAATGTTAATTATTATGTATAACGTCTTAAACGGCCTACCTTTTAAAAATTACATATGAACGCAAAGCTAACGCACATACAAAACCAACAAAGTCATATACCTACACTTCATTTTAATTACCTATTTCATTTGTTTAGATACCTAACTAAATGTAAACAATCTCTTGACACTTCTATGAGATGACTTTTAAAAACATATTTTTTAAAGTATGGGTATAAGTAAATAGGTAGAAATCAATTAGGTACCTATCTACCATATAATTTTAGAAAATCTGATTATATTTTATGTAATAAAACGTAACTACCTATTTCACATTTTTCAAAAACACACCAGTCCTAACCCTATAAAAAGAGCGGCCTGTTCAAAGGCGCATAACGGGCATAATAAAAGAGACTCTCGTCACGCGGACTTACGGTGCATTTTGATTCGTTACGAGCGCCACTGGATCTAGTAGGCTAATAAAATCGAGGTCGTGTCCGTGCCGTGCAATGTATTATGGACATTATCGCTGTTGTTAGTAGGTTTAAATTCGTATGTTGGCTATCACGGAGTGCAATTTCTGTACTTGTACTATTTCTTATTCTGTGCCTATACGCACAAAACGTTTTGGGGACACATTCATTGTGCGTACAGCTAAGGAGTGGAATTCCTTGCCGGAATCTGTTTTTCCTGATGGCTACAACCCGGGAATCTTCAAGTCAAGAGTGAATAAGTTACGTCTAGGCAAGCGTGTTCCATCATCGGCCACATCATCGCTTACCATCAAGTGATATAGTGGTCAAACGCGAGCCTATCAATAATAAAAAAAAACATGCGCAGTTAGCCAGTTATGTTTAAACATACATAATAATATTAGTAAATATTAAGGCACTGCATATAAAAAACATCTAAAAGCATACAATTGAGATAGTTTTGACAATAAGCAGTCGGTTAATGATCATTTTAGTGCATAAAATAATGAAATTAATTTTATTAGATATTCATTTCAAAACTAAGCGAAACAGTAGCCGCCATGATATTACGTCATAGTATTATGGAAATTAAAAAGTGTGAACTATCAACTGATAGTTCGCGCGCCTCAGGGAGATGTCTTCAAATCGTAGGGGCCCAGCAGGGTCGAAGCCTACTGGGGCCACGGGTAGTGTGAAAGTGAAACCCAGGGCCCTGGGACGAAGGCAAAGAAGGATCAGGAGTGGGTTTTTAGTCAGCAAAAGTCTGACACTATCTCCCGCACCGCTCAAGAGCGAGATTTGTCATTACATGATTTTCCCGCCTAAAAAAACTGATGAACTGACGTCTTTATGTTACTTTAATTTGTTTTTTATTAGTTTATGAGTCCTTTAAGATTGAATGAGAAATTTTTCACAAATTCACGTAACGAAGCAAGCCATTACCAATAATCACGTAGAATTTCAAACTCCAGGTTACCACTAAGTAATTAAGCCTAAAAGATTAAGCTAATACCATTTAAAAATAGCCCTACATACTATGGATATTGTACATTCACGTGTACATCTCCCAAAATCGTTACAAATAGAGAAATCCCTTTCTAAATGATGAGTAAAATCTACTGGGACACGCTTCGCAACAGTTTTTAGTACAATCGCATTCAAAACACGTTACATGTGGAATAGACGTGACTTTTGTTCGCGACTCCCAACTAGAGCGCAACAATGTCGAAAACATTTCTGGTAGATTTTTTGATATTGATGTTGGGTAGGAAAATGTTGGTGACGAGATTGATTTTTTTCAATACACTCTTACTTGAAAATCCGCTCTTATCCCTACAGCTTTTAGGTAAGCAATTTACTGATTTTTGCACTAGTGCGGAAAAGTGCGCGTGCTCGCCTCCACCACAATTTTATTACATTTATCGTAATAGGCCGGGCGCGGCGAGACCCCCATGAGGCACGCTTTAACCCCCCTTTATTTATGTATTCGTAAATGTATTGAAAAACGTCGTTTGATACATGTGGAAATTGTCATTGCAGCCCTCAGCCTCATAACACCCTCGCCTATGACTCGGGTAAATGCCACCTCGGTCGTAATGACTAACTTTATCCACATGTATCAAAATGTACTATTTCTGATTGAAAATAAAAAGCCTTACTTCTACATATCAGTTGAAAGATGACTACAGGTCAAAGGTTTATCCAAATACATTTTTTTTTTATAAGCATTTTATTTCAAATAAACCATTTACAGGCACTTTTGAAATGTTATGAAGTCAGTCAGTCAGAAAAAAAAAAATGATGCTAATTGCACATTCCAAAGCGTTCCACTACGCTTTCTTCTTTTTCGAAGAATGTGCAAGAAACTCCATGGACACTCTTTTCAATCATGTTTTGTAATTACAAATATCTCTGTTACATGTTTCTTGTCGCTATCATGTGAGAACAATGTAAATAAAGTAAAAATAAAAACTAAATATAGATATTAAAATAGCAACTGCGGCAGCTAAGAGATGACAAAGGATGTCGGAACAACAAAATGCGAATGCCACAAAATCCAAATGTGTGGGATTGGTATGCGTTTTCGACAATCATTATCGCGGAGAAAACGTCACTTTATCAAGAGCTTTTAATCCTGAATTTTTATATCCATTTGATTTCGGTAGAACGACCAAAAAAGTAATACAAAAATATATAAAAAGAACAAAATCTTTCAAGTGAGTTTTCAAGACTAATAAACCAAAATATTTCTCTGTTGGTAAGCTGCCTCCCTAGCCAAGTTACAACCGTTTCGTTTCGATTCTCTTTTCGTCGATCGCCTCGAGTAGGCCACGCCACCGATTCCTTTATTCTGACGTCATCTCAACGCTCAATCACGTGGTCAGAACAAAGGAATAGGAGGCGTGGCCGACTCGAGGCGATCAACGAAAAGAGAATCGAAACGAAACGGGTGTAACTTGGCTAGGGGGCTGATACTCTACGTGGAGAATTTAATCGGTACATCAATTATTCAAAATCATGTGAGATTCACTAAATCGGACTGAATTCATATGGAATACGGCCTCGTCCACAGAAAAAAAATCCTTAATCCCAGCAATGGGAATATTAAACATTGGTTATCATACTCTGAAGAGTTATGAGTTTACATGTGGATGAATGGAGAGGGAGAGTGAGGCTAAAAAAAAGATGGATGGATTGTGTGAGAAGTGATATGAAATAAAAAGGAGTTAGTGATAGCGTGACGAATGACAGGACAGAATTGAAGAAAAAAACGTGTTTCGCCGACCCCAAATAACACGGGACCAGGGCAGGAAGATGATTATTATACATGCTACTCTGATACTTGAACAGTTTCTACCTAAAGCTTGGTAAAGTAAGGTGACGTCATAAAACCTTTCGCAATTTATTTAAAGAACATCAAAAACTTCGTATGCAGTTTTAAAACGAAATATCGTATGCAGTTTACGAAACCCATCGTCAAAAGAACTCCCAAAAAGAATACAGGTATCATAAAAAAACATGTTCACTTTCAGCACTAAAAAGTCTGAAAACTGCACACTGAAAATAATTACAGAGGAAACTGTTCGACCTACATTCATATTGAAACTGTAATTTTCATGTCAGCTAAATTTGAATGTATTTTTTTGCTGACGACTTAAAACGCTTGGGTTATGTGAAATAACGATTTGAAGGGTTTTCCGATTGGATCGCGTTTTGTTGCGAACGATATACCATTTTGTGAAGGGTATCTTGTGATTTAAAATGAATGAATGATGATGACTATCTTTATAGACCTTGAACGAGCACAAAGGGCAGTCCTGAAGGTCATGACCTTCAAACCCTTAAGGTATCCTACAGTCAGTCTATTTAGAGACTGTAAAGTTCTGTCTGTTAGGCGGCTCTTCGTACTTCATGTAATTATGCGTAAACACATGTCGCTGAAGTACGATGCCAGTACTCGAGATAAGCGCCAACGCTATAGGGTATGCTCTACTCCAATATGTAGGACGGCACTTGCTCGGAGACATATTTCTACGGTATCGGAAGCCACTTATACCTATAATAAAACCAACAAATATTGCTCTATTTATAGCTCTAAATTACAGGATTCTAAGAGAAGGGTTTATGAGCGGTTACTGTTGCAGAGTTATAATGAAACAGAAGAGCTCTTGAGGTTATAATTTCAGTAATACACGACCTACACATGAACACTCTGTGCACAAACATTACACTACTTCACAAAGTCACAACATCACATGCACCACACTTGCACAAATGAAAGGCTCAATTTTGATTTTGACCTTTTGGCTTTGGATTTTTTTTTGCCTTCTGATATTCTTTTTATGTAAAAATAGCGTGAGAATCCTGATACCCATAACACCAGTTAAATCTTTCCTTGGGTACCAGATTCATTACAAATACTTACTTGTTACTTTTGACTCTAATTGTTCTTGTTCTCTAATATCTGTTTGTTCTATGTGTTGTTTGTAAGTGTTGTAGAAAATGTTTTGATTCAATAAATTATTATTATTTATTTTATTTATTTAATTATTTGAATAATTTGTAAAGCCTTTTCTTTAAGGGGTGACCAGATGGTTGCAAACCAACGTCCCAATCAAGGTGACCTTGCTAGTTTCAATCCGTGTAGACAGCAGTTGTAAACCATGACCTTCAACGCCCTTGGTTGGGAGGCCCGTTTTCCCAACCACATTCAGAGATGGTTGGAACGCGTGGTTTACATCCGTCTAGCACTTCCGACCAAACACTAGTGATGTCGGCAGTGATAAAAAATATCGATATATCGATATTTATAGCCGATATATTTTGATCAGATATATTGATTTATCGATATAAAATATTCAATATCGAAAATCGTATCAAAAACTATATATTTTTTTCAAAATTAATTTATTAGCAGAATATTTAACGGAATTCGAAATCATAAAAGATAGGAACGAACGGAAAAAAATAACTGTATTGTCTATGACTAGTCTGTTTTTACAATAGATGTATAATAAATATATGGTTTTTACATTTGTTACCGGACAAATGGTAGGTTGCCTGAAATAATAAATTCTTCGAAATATTAGAATATTTTTATTAAATTTTATTAAGATTCTCAATTAAAATAATGTACCTTTTTTATAAAAATTACTATTACCTATTAATGACCTAGACTGAACTAAATAAATTAATATTTCAAAACCGAAAATATCTAAAAGTTTGACCGATTTATCCATACATCGATAAATCGATATATTTAATCACTGTCGACATCCCTACGACTGATTTGCAACCAAGGTCACCTTGGTTGGAACGTTAGTTTGCAACATAGTTGGTGCGTGGTTTAAGGGGTGGCCAAATGGATGCAAACTAGCGTTCCAACCAAGGTCACCTTGGTTGAAGATTGGTTTGTGTGTTTGGTTTGTATTGCGGCTAAATGGATGTAAAGGGGAATTAACTTAATTAAGGGGAATTAACTTGAACAGGAAATTTAGGTCTTAATAGTAGGTCTTTGCCTGTGCAATTATCGTATTATGACACTCCACATTTTGAACTGTTATACCTGTCTTTTGAGGGATTTTATTCTAGTTTTAAAATAAGTTATTATATTCATTTGTTTGTTTTTGTAGTGTCAACAGTAACAGTATTTTACATGAAACAGTCAACTGGGTTGAAACACTAAACCTTTTGGCAAGACTTGTGTGGTTTTATAGCTTCTGACCACCGTAACGACTCTCGAAGACCTTCAGTTGGACAGCCGGGACCAACGGCTCAACGAGCTTTCCTTAGCACGGAGGAATCCCGCTATATAATGGACTGTCACCTATCCAAGGACCGACCGCGGTAAATATCGCTTACCCTTGAAGACCGAACCTAGCGGCTGTTATTTGCCATAAAATAATTTTTAAGGTTTTTCAGTAGATGTGTAACTGATTTTTAAGATCCCATTATAGAACCCTAATGATATGGGTTATATTTACTCTTAAATTTTTGGCTCTCGTTTGTATTCAAATAAAATAAAATAAAAATTCGTTGATATAATATAAAATTATTAAAAAAAAAACAGGGCAAGTGCGAGTCAGACTCGCGCCCTGAGGGTTCCGTACATACTACAATTCTCGAATGGAGTCTCGAAGATTTTCCGAATTGCAAAATACACTTCTGGACACATCTATTGGCCCACCTTGTATTTTCAGTTTCGTTTGGTCCTAGCTATAATTTTATATTAGGTCGAGCAAAAAGTTTTTATGCAGTTTTGAACCTGGCACATTCACAATTTCATTCAATAGTCTTTTTTTGAATTTCGAACACAGAATTTAAAGAAACAAAAGACAATTTGGAGCCTGTTTGTTGATATCAAACAATCGAATACTAAGAAAACTTGGTTTTATTGGTTTACTTGAATTTAATTCTTGAAAAAGTGATTGATATCTTTGGTTTTGCAACAAACATTACTTATTCTTAACATTAAGGTGAGGTTCTATCAATAATCTATGGATACTTCACCTGAAGTCGCCGCCCAAGCTGTGGCACTTATTCAGGCCGGACACAGCCAATGAAACGTGAGTGCTCAACTTAAAAGTCGATCTGCGGTCCGAAATGTTTATCGGAGGTACCTAGAGACTGGCGGCTTTGTTCGTCGCCAAGGAAGGCCACGATCTCGGGTCACAACTGAAAGGCAGGATCGATTCATCGTGACGACCAGCTTGAGAAATCGTCACCTTACCTCCATTGAGATACAAAACCAACTTCGCGACTTCCACGGAGTATCTGTGAGCGCTCGAACTGTTCGGAGAAGGTTAAAAGAACGCGATATGGTACCACACAAGCCAGCTAATGGGCCCAAACTAACGCGAGCCCACCGAACAGCGCGCCTTCATTTCGCACGCAGTCATTTAAATTTGACACAGCAAGATTGGAGCCGTGTACTCTTTTCTGATGAGTCTAAAATTGTGTTACATGGCAATGATGGAAGGAAGAAGGTCTACCGACGTAAGGGAGAGCGTTTCGCACAATGCTGCTTTGAAGAGAGGGTTGCTTATGGCGGTGGCTCATGGACTGTCTGGGGCGGTATATCCGCGAACGGCAAAACTCAACTTGAGGTTGTTACAGGACCACGGCTGCCAACATTAAATGCTGAAAGGTACATTCGTGAGTGCTTAGAACCTCACGTGATACCATACGCGGACTATGTGGGCCCAAATTTCCTTTTTATGCATGATAATGCAAGAGCCCATGCGGCCGGCATCGTCAGGGAATATCTTCGGGATGTGAACATCACAGTTATGGACTGGCCAGCCAGAAGCCCAGACATGAACCCCATTGAGCACATGTGGGACGAGCTAAAAAGACGTGTTAGGGCTCGTCAGCCAGTTGCCCAGACGATGCAGGAGTTGAAAACTGCCATAGAAGAGGAATGGGAGATGATCCCTCAAAATTTCATAGAGCGGTTGATAAACTCTATGCCTAATCGTATGAGAGCTGTGGTAGATGCCCATGGAGGCAACACGCGTTATTAAATTAAACCTTTATTTGATAAAACATTTTTTTTTATTCAAAAATCAATTGCCTTTAACAAGGCGCATATCCGACTTGTTAGGCGTAGCTCCATGTCGTATGGTATTCTGAATTCAAATTTAAAACAATACGATCGAAAAAGATGGTAAAATATATCAGGTTTAAAACTGCATCAACAGTTTTTGTTCAATCTAGCAATCATATTTCGGTAGGGGCCATCGAAACCTAAACTCTAAGGTGGGCCAATAGATGTGTCCAGAAGTGTAGTATTTTTTTTTTTTGTGACGTTGGTAGCAACAAATTTACTGTTTTCAGATTTATTCCTATACCTGTGCTATAAGACCTGCTCTATGCCAAATTTCAGGATTCTGGATCAACGGGAAGTACCCTATGAATTTTGATTCCTTTGAGAGTATTGAAATATACGTTTTTGCCAACATAAACGGCCGTATCTTTTCTATTCGTTAACTTAGAAGTTTTATTTTTTCAAAGTTTCAAGGGACCGCCAATTTGAGTATCTATATGGTTTTAATTTCAACTCGATACCTCCCTCCACGCGTTCTCGAGATAAAAGGTCTTGACAGACAGACAGACGAACGGACAACAAAGTGATCCTATAAGGGTTTCGTTTTTTCCTTTTGAGGAACGGAGCCCTAAAAACAAACGATTACTTACCCAAAATCGTCCATAAAAAGATGATCTTCTATAAACATCACATATCAGCCACACTTGACCCTCTAATCTAAATACTATCAGCTATGATGCAAAAACAATAAAGATTCTCAGGAGCGTATGCTGAGTAATTGTTATTCATGTGCTAAAGATGTGGGCTGACTAGATGTGGCTTCCTTTTATTTATTAGAATTCTCCATCCCATTTCCGTATCTAAAATATCCGCCAATCCTAATGATGGCCTATTATTTTGGGGCTTCATGAGGGTTATCAGGCTAGGTAAATTAATGGCTTAAAAAGTAAACGACAATAGCTTTTTTTATAAACCTAGATTCGATTTGCATTTTTAGGTTTCAAAAGGAAAAACGGAACCCGTGATAGGATCACTTTGTTATCCGTCCGTCCGTCTGTCTGTCGGTCTGACTGTCAAGACCCTGTATCTCGGGAACGCGTAGAGATATCGAGTTGAAATTAAAATCATAATATTAGTTCTGCGGTCCCATGAAGCTGTGAAAAAATCAAACATCTGAGTTAACGGAAAAAAATATACGGCCGTTTACGTCGCAAAAAACGTGTATTTCGTCACTCTCAAGGGAATCAAAATTCATAGGATACTTCCCGTTGACCTAGAATCTTGAAATTTGGCATGAAGCAGGGTCTTATAACACAAGCATAGGTAAAACACTGAAAGCAGTAAATTTGTAGTTACCTACGTCACAAAAAAAACTTTTTTTTTTGCGATTCGGAAAAATCTTCGTAACTCAATTCGGGAATTGAATTGTTTTCATAGGTATTTTAAGTTTGTACGGAACCCTCAGTTTGCGAGTCCGACTCGCACTTGCCCAGTTTTCATTATTGCTTTTAATATTTTTGTGAGGAGTTAATGAAATAGGTGTAGCGACATCTATGGCGTCACATAAGAACTAATCCTGCATCGCGCAATCAAAGTTCTCCGCGCGATTAGAACATATAGAACAACCCGAAATCATCTATCGGGCAGTAGCCCACCAGACATGACATCCCGTCTGGTTGGAGGATCCTCCCTTTTCAAAGAAGGTTTGCGGGACTTTACTCTCTGTTCCGCATACCTCCACACTGGTGACCCTCGATAAAGAACTTCAGCGCAGCCTTTATGCAGCTACTACTTCGTGATGTCATCATCATCACTTCCTCAAGCTTTCGAGCAGCGAGCCATACAGCCAGCACCCATGGCTTTAAAGGGTATCCTGACCACCAGCATGCCTACCTGGTCATACCTGGTCATCACCCTCAGCCTCATCAGCGACCTTGGCGAAGCACACTGCACCTTCGGCCAGTCACATGAAGAGCTACGAAGAACCTCTCCTGGTCGACGCCAGTAGTCAAGCCCTACGTCGCAAAGCACCGCTCCGACTCAATGGAGCCAGCAGCACTACTCCGACTCACTGGAGCTTGCAGCATCATCCCGACTCACTGGGACAGCACCACCCCGACTCACTGGGGCATCATCCCGACTCATTGGGACAGCACCACCCCGACTCACTGGGGCATCATCCCGACTCACTGGGACAGCACCACCCCGACTCACTGGGGACATCACCGCAGACAGTTCCGACTCACCGAGAACTATGCGGCATTCGGTTCCGACCCACTGGAACCAACCTACCACTGGCCTGGCACGCATCAAGAAGCATCAAGAACCATCGATCTCCGATCTCCGGAGGGGAGTGATGTAGCGACATCTATGGCGTCACATAAGAACTAATCCTGCATCGCGCAATCAAAGTTCTCCGCGCGATTAGAACATATAGAACAACCCGAAATCATCTATCGGGCAGTAGCCCACCAGACATGACATCCCGTCTGGTTGGAGGATCCTCCCTTTTCAAAGAAGGTTTGCGGGACTTTACTCTCTGTTCCGCATACCCCTAAAATGGTGACCCTCGACAATGAACGTCAGCGCAGCCTTCGTGCAGCTACTACTTCGTGACGTCATCATCACTTCCTCAAGCTTTCGAGCAGCGAGCCATACAGCCAGCACCCACGGCTTTAAAAGGGTATCCTGACCACCAGCATGCCTACCTGGTCATACCTGGTCATCACCCTCAGCCTCATCAGCGACTTTGGCTAATCACACCGCACCTTCGGCCAGTCACATGAAGAGTTATGAAGAATCTCTCCTGGTCGACGCAAGCAGTCAAGCCACTACATCGCACAGCACCGCTCCGACTCACTGGAGCCTGCAGCATCATCCCGACTCACTGGGACATCATCACCCCGATTCACTGGGGCATCATCCCGACTCACTGGGACATCATCACCCCGACTCACTGGGGCATCATCCCGACTCACTGGGACAGCAGCACCCCGACTCACTGGGGCATCACCGCAGACAGTTCCGACTCACCGAGAACTATGCAGCATTCGGTTCCGACCCACTGGAACCAACCTACCACTGGTCTGGCACGCATCAAGAAGCATCAAGAACCATCGACCTCCGATCTCCGGAGGGGAGTGATGTAGCGACATCTATGGAGTCACATAAGAACTAATCCTGCATCGCGCAATCAAAGTTCTCCGCGCGATTAGAACATATAGAACAGCCCGAAATCATCTATCGGGCAGTAGCCCGCCAGACATAACATCCCGTCTGGTTGGAGGATCCTCCCTTTTCAACGGCGGTATGTGAGGCTTTACTCTCTGTTCCTCATACCTCTAAATAGGTAATAAAACCTACATGTGAGCTACATGCCATATCATAGGTTTTTATATTAATTTTTTATTATTTAATGTTCTTTTTTTATTAATTATATTATAACACCTGGCATTTTGCAAGCATAAGCATATTCAGTCTTATAGGTAATGTTCCCACTGCTGGGAGGTAGGCCTCCTTTCTAGGAGAGGGAATAGGGCGTAATCCACCACGCGGGCCTAGTGTGAATTGGTAGATGTCACATGTCTTCGAATTTTTGATTCTAGGGCATGCTGGTTCCCTACCATATTTTCCTTTTCCATTTTGAAAGCAGTGGTGATGAAATGGCAGTGCAATTCAAATGCATTTTGAATATTATGACACAATTGGGTACTTAAAGATTTTTTCAAAATTAAGTAAGATACAAAACCTTTTAAATATAATGGAAGGGGAAGTTATTAAGTACTTAACAATAAAAGGATGCTTACGTAGAAGAGATAATTTTTGTTTTTTAGGTGGGTAATCCCCTCCTAGAGAGAGGAGTCCTGAGTCCCAGCAGTGGGGACATTAAAAGTCTGATTATGCTTATGCTATGCTAGGTGGGAAATCATCCAATGACATCTCCGGCCCTTGGGTGGAGGGGGAGGGCGTGTCAGACTTTTACTGACTAAAACTCACTCCTATGTTCCTTCGTTGCCTTGCATTCCAGGGCCGGGTTTTCCTTTCAGAAGCGAACCCATGGCCCCAGTAGGCCTCGACCCTGCTGGGCCCCTACGGTTTTGCTGACAGCTCCTTAAGGCGCACGTGGAACACTATGCACCGTCGATGACTTGGGCTCAGTCCAGACGGTTACCGGACGGTTGGACGGCGAGCCACCCATTGCTCGCCGTCCGCAAGTTCGCGCCTACGGTAGCCGGAAATCGGGATCCGGATCCCGGCGGCTAGTGCATGAGGGCCGCTCCTTCGTGCATGCGGCTACCTCCTTTTGTAGCATTACTGCCTCCGACCGCCTGCCACTCCTCTCCGCTTCGGACCATGGCCTGTACTAAGATAAGTAAGACGTTCCCACCACGCGCCCACTCTTCCTCAAGCCAATATTTGAATTACAAATTACGTAATTTTATAACCAATTTTCTTTTTTTGATATTAGTTTCAGAAAAAAAAAATATTTTTAATGGTATTGTGGTTTATTATGTACAAAAAAAAATAACTCAAGAAAGTATTCACCCCATTGCAGTCGCACTTCGCCGACAAGCAAGGCAGTGTACGCTTCGTAGCATCAAGTTTAAGCCACATCTAGTCAACCTTACTCAACATAACCGCTACATTACCGTTCAACATAGAGACATATTGTCGTGAATTGTGTGAGGTCATGATACATCACTGATTGCGTTAGTTCGGTATATTATTGTAGTACAGATAGTGTTTTGATGTATAGTGATGGCTTGGTTTACCTACTATTATTCGCGAGAGCCGGTATTTAGGAGTGATTTATGCTAAATGTACGTGTTATGATTGGTTATGTTGTTTTATCTATTGATGTTCTTCTGTTTGGCGTTATTTATTCCAGCTTAAAGCTTGACTCAAAATCATTAAAACCATCAGATGATGAATGAAATAAACTATGCCCTTTCAGCCATGGGGATACATGGGGTGACAACCAGCTCTTAGATTATTATATTACTAATTAGGTCATAAATATTATTCAATTGAATTATTCATAAGTAGATATAAAAATTAGCACTAAGTCTTAAAGGAATGTGAATTAGTACTTTTTACGTCCCTTTAGCATCTGATAAATTAACCGTCAGTCAGACCGTCGTTGATATGTTTTACCATCTTTCCAGATTTACTTCAACCAAGTTACAAATCCCGCAGAACAAATACATAGCCATAATACTACCCACAGTTGTAAGATAACTCTAAAACATCAAATACAAAACATTTAGTTAACTACCAAATGTCTAAAAGTTCGCAGTCTGCACTCCAGACAAAACACACACGTAAGAGTCCATACATTCATAAACAGCTCTATAAAACAAGACTAGGAAACAAACATCCGAATAATCGAGAAGTGGAATCGATTAGAACAATCGTTGTCTCAGCGAATCGGTGCTAAGGGCTAGCACACACGACGATACTGTAAACACTTTTTAAAATAGCGATACAATATGGAACTTTATCACACAAAAAGAGATTTTAGTAATAGAATTAAAACAAACAAAAAAACAATACGCAGTGTCACGCTGCACCTTAAAGCGAAGCAGAGAAGCGACGATGCAGCGATATTTCGCCCTTGCTGTGGTTTCACGAGATTTTTGATACTTTTCGCGACGGCGCGCGGATTGACCAGCGCGTAATAGCTGGCTTCTTCAGAAGTCACTTTAATACTCGTAAAAGCATTTGGCTAGCCGTACCGACAAAAGGTGCTTTACAGTTTTTGCTGTACAAATGAATGTGACGATCCGGTACGTGGTCGCCACTCCAAAACCTTTCGACCCCATCAACCAGCTGTTCTGCGAACAATGTGCCTTGCCCTTTGCCACTTAAGTTTGGCGATTCTTCCGTCGAAGAATCGCTGATATAACCAAAACTAAACAAGTAGTTTTTCTTTCTTTCTTTATTAGGACAAAATCTCTAGCATCATCGCGTCGCCTCACGTCTCGGTGTGAGTTGAACCTAACGAGTTATTTACAACTGGCAGCTGTAGCGTCGCTCTATAATTCAGAGTCGCGAGGATATTCGATTATTGAGAGATATGTTCCGAATAGTTTTGTATCGATTTATTTGCATAATGGCCTCTGAGGTTTATTCGTGTGCATTGTTCTGAGGTAACGGCAGTAACGTTGTATTTAGAAATCGAATAGATAACTTTTATATGTGACGGAAATGTGGCGATTTTTCAATTATTTTTCAGAAAAAAATAATAAAAATATCTTTCTGAAATACAGAATCAGTGCGCACAATTTCATACATTGTTCATCGCAAAGTTTCAAAGATATAAAATTAAGTGACCGGTGACGGTTGGGTCAGATGTGCTTTTAATATGAGGCAGAACACCTTCAGGCTAGCTTCTACGATCTCCATGCGGTGGCTGGTAGAAGCAGGATAAGCGTTGCCGATAAAAGAGATGAGTGGTTTGTGATTGTGAAGCATTTGTCAACTGTCGAAGTCGACTGATGGTACGTCACGCAAGTTAAATCGATTGAGAAACAAGCCAAGAAGATTATCTCTCGTCAAGTTAAAAATCCAAACTCTGTTAGTTTTCTATCGTTTGCATTTTGGAGAGTGTGCATCGGAATTGTACAGTAAATTTCGCCTAGCCCTTTCCATCATCGGACCACCAGACGTATGGCGTTGCGCCACCGATACATGGTGGACATCCCACCCATACGCACCTAACGTTTCGAAAACTCATTCATTGTGAGTAGCTACAGTGAGGAATTCCTTGAAAAATTCTGTTTTTCCTGGTAGCTACAACCTAGGGGTATTTAAACCAAAAGTGAATAGGTGTTTAATATTTCCAAACACTTTTTTGCCTAATTGAAAACACCTACAACCCATTTCCATAATTTTCGCACCGTTTTTCACAAAGCTTTTACAACAATACAATGCAATGTACGGCAAATCTGATGCAAATTGCATTTGCAAAACGACGAATATTTCGCTGCGTGAATCGATAGAGGAATAATTCACAAACATGCATACACCTTTGTGTACCTGTGTTGCTGATTCAGTGTGGAAATGGGGTAAAGTGGCAATCGACTAAATGATTTTGTGCATATTTGAGGTTGGGTGAGCATTGGTGTAGGTAATGAGCCAGACTCATGGGCCTCTGAATGACAGGTCTTATTGCCCTGAATCGGGTGGGATTTGTCTCTGCCAGCAGTAGTGAGTGCTATGCTGACAGAGATGAAATTTGGAGAGAAATAGCCGCTTTCTGTGCGACCGTGATGGTCTAGAAGGAGGCCACCGAAGAGAATCATGAAAAGGTCGATCCCGCTCGTAGAAGGAGGCATTGAAGGGTCAACGACCTCGGCACCTAAAACGGCAAAACCCCGCTTGCAACATTTAAGGTAAGCAGAACTCCGGGGTCACTGGGGTGATCCTTTACGGTCTCCTCAGGAATGTTTCCTAACAGGCGTTGTACAGAGGGGGGTTCCGGAGTGGTATTTTATGAGGTCACGGGGCCCTCTTCCATGTACTGATGGTGATTACCGGGGTGATCACTAATATTATAGCTAGATTTACACAGGCAGATTTCCAGTCGACAGCGATGCGGAGGAATTTTTTGACGCCACATTTTAGGTACTGTGTATTTAATATGTAATTTTAATTAGTTATGTTTTTTTTTTTTTTTGTCATTTTCAATTAAAATAAAATAAACTTTACTTTACTTTACTTTTTTTTTCAGCATTGCAAAGTCGCAACTGCCAAAAATAATTTCAAATTTCCATATAATCCAAATACCAACAATCGTTTGAAAATATCATCAATATAAAGCCTGCAAGCCTGCCGACCAAGAGGCAGCAGCCCAAAAAGATGGCCAGATCAGGTCCGCTCCACACTGGACGCCCAATTGCACGTCGCACTTCATGACGCTAAGAACCGTCACAGATGGCGAAATACCATTAGCAAGAAGCTAATCCAGCGGGAACTTCACGACCCTCAGTAATAAGGAATACGACTCGAGAAGGAGGAGGATAAAGCGTGCTAAACAATAAATAAGATCTAATAAGTACTAACAACATTCATTATAGTAGCTCCTTTTTCTATTGTGTCAATTTTGTAATTATTAAGCTGATACCATTATGCATATCTTGTAAGGTTAGTCAAGCAATTTGTTACAAGACAATTTATTATTAAAGTAATCATTGGTCTTATTTTAGTAACTCATGAAGTCTTAAGTAAAATTAAAACTTAAAATGTGTATTTCGTAAAAAGCTAGACAGATTGATTATTATTTTCTTTCTAGAGTTCATTAAACAATTGAAGCTGCGCCGTGATGTGATACACACGATGATCTGTGAACACTATTTGTGGTCAACGATGGAGCACGCTTGCTTAAAAGTAACCTTTTCTCTGTTGACTTAAAGGCTCTTAGGCTGAAACTATCAGGAAACACAAACTCCGGCAGGGAATGTCACTCCTTAGCTGTACAATGAATGTATTCCCAAAACGCATTGTACGTATAGGTGGGATGTCCACCATGTACCTGTGATAAAACGCTGTACATCTAGTGGTCCGATGATGGAACGGACTTAGCGAAATTTAATTGTGCAATTCCATAGCACCATCCCCAAGATGTAAACGATAGAAAGTCGACAGACCAGCGGCGTCGATGCTCAAAACTTTGGAGTTTTGATTCGACAACTGCATCATTGCTCGTCTTGGCTGGCTTCGTGCTCGAGTTGTTTTTACGTTAACCCGATCGAAAAGTTTACCGTGTTTAGCTCTTTGATTGGTTAAAAGCTCAGAGTGGGCCAATCGGAGCGCAAAATGTCATAAACGTGTCACACTAGGCACTCAGAATATGGTTTGTTCGAACTACAGACAGATCTAGTACGTTTGGAACTTTACCGTACTCCCAAACTATATCCGTAACCTAAACATGCATGAATGCACATAATTATGTAGGTATGTATGTATGTATGTATGTGTATCGTTATTGATTGGCATTTCACGTGCGTAGGTACGTTCATATCTGTCATCCTAATACATATTTTAGATAGTTTTGTACGCCATGGGTTTACATGAAAAGGCACTATCGGATTGATATGAAAGGATTCATACTCATTCAAATATCATTTATGTTTATTCTGTATCAGAATGTTTTATGTTGGCTTATTGTGGTTATTTCTAGCATAAATAATATTAAAATAGAATAGAGTATTATTTACTGTTGTTACTGGTTTATAAAATAAATCTTTATTACGTTTTTGTATAAGTGAACGAAAATAAGTTTGGAAACTATATACTCAGGCATTGTTAGAGCTTCTCTCTTTCTTTCTAAGATTTTTTTAAAATAAATTTATTGATGTAGATACCTACAACGAAATGAAAGAAACGGAAACCTTATAGGATCACTTTGTTGTCCGTCTGTCTGTCAAGACTTTTTATACCAAGGTATCGAATTGAAATTAAAACCATATACTCAAGTTTGTGGTCCCTTGAAGCTGTGAAAAAATCAATCTTCTGAGTTAACGAAAAGAAAAGATACGGTCGTTTATTTCGCAATAAAACGTGTATTTCGACACTCTCAAGGGAATCAAAATTCATTCATTCATTCATACCTCAAAAGGAAAAAACGGAACCCTTATAGGATCACTTTGTTGTCCGTCTGTCTGTCAAGACCCTTTATCTCGGGAACGTGTATCAAGATGAAATTAAAACCATATACTTAGGTCTGTAGTCCCTTCAAGCTGTGAAAATATCAAACTTCTGATTTAACGAAAAAAAAGATACTCCCGTTTATGTCGCAAAAACCGTATATTTCGACACTTTCAAGGGAATCAAAATTCATAGGGTACTTCCCGTTGACCAAGAATCCTGAAATTTGTCATGAAGTGAGGTCTCATAGCACAAGTATAGGAAAAAATCTAGAAACTGTAAATTTGTAGTTACGTCACAAAAAAAAAATTGCGATTTGGAAAAATCTTCGTAACTCTATTCAGGAATTGAACTGTTTTCATAGGTAAGTTTGTACGGAACCCTCAGTGCGCGAGTCCGATTCGCACTTGCCTGGTTTTTTTTGTTATAATGTAATTAGAGTTGTCGAGATGACCTAGACGCCTACCGCAATGGTAACAAAAGAATACCTACCTGGCAGAAGTTGGGGGAGGCCTTTGCCCAGCTGTGGGAAAGTAAAGGCTAAATAAAAGTGAATAATAATAATAAGTAAATAATAATAATATTCCACAACTATCACACAACGCCATCTAGTCCCAAGCTAAGCAGAGCTTGTGTTATGAGTACTAGACAACTGATGAACATACTTATATATTTTAAATACATACATAATATAGATAAATTACACCCAGACACAGAACAAATAATCGTGCTCATCACACAAACATTTGTCCTGGGTAGGAATCGAACCCACGACCTCCGGCATAGCAGTCAGGACCACTAACCACTAGTCCAACAGGCCAGTCGAGTGAATCAAAACGAAACGGTTGTAACTTGGCTAGAGGGGCAGTAATCTTCATTATTATATTCACAACTTTACAGTATTTTTATTGTGCTTTTGAGAGATCCAGGACTCTAAAACCACACGAGATTAAACAAAAAGATTTTATAAACATCTAAATCCCGACTAAGTGGCCTTAAAACAATTTTTATGTTTCCTGCATTGCAATGGAACGTAATTTCTGTCTGTTTTGCACTTTCTATTTTTATAACCTCCTCTGCAATGCACCTTCGGGAAATAAGATGCTGAGCATAAAAGTTTTTATGTTATTTCTTGTCAATTGTTTCATACTGACGGGTTATGCTTTTGGAGTTAGTAGAATTTATGTATTGTTATTTAAAATTCAATTTGTTTACTATTAAAACTGAATAGTTGATATGTGCATTTATGGTAATTTTGTGTAATTTACTTCATCAGCACTGCTCTCAAAACGGTGAAGGAAAACATCGTGAGGAAACCGGCATGTCCTTGAACCAAAAATTCGAAGACATATTGTGACATTCCACCAACCCGCACTGGGCTCGCGTGGTGGATTACGGCCCATTCCCTCTCCTTGAGAGGAGGCCTGAGTCTCAATAGCCAACTATGCTATGTAACTATGCTATGGTGAATTTTGTGTGTTATGCGATTTTGATTTCAGGGCAGAATGGAAGAAAAAAACATGTTGCGCCGACCCCAAATAACACGGGACAAGGGCAGGAAGATGATGATGATGATGCGATTTTGATTTCATTCTCTTTCTTTTTAGCCTTTCGAGTGCGTAATTAGAGACACAATAGTAAGACAATGGCGCGTGAACGCCGGCGTTAATGCAGGAACAACAGCTTAAAGGTGATTAAAAATATTTTCAATTAAAATATAAAAAATAAAAATAAATTTACTTCTGTAGCGATTATCTATGGCATCACATAGGAGCTAAAAATTCGAAACATACATCGCGGATATAGAGTTCTCCGCGCGATTTGAACATTTGCAAGCAACAGCTGGAAATCAATTCGATCATTTTGTCCAGGACAAATGTTTGTGTGATGAGCACAATCATTTGTTCTGTGTCTGGGTGTAATTTATCTATAATATGAATATATTTAGAGAATGATATTTATGTATGTTTATCAGTTATCTAGTACTCATACTACAAGCTCTGCTTAGTTTGGGACTAGATAACTTTGTGTGATAGTTGTGAAAGCCGAGAAAGATAAACAAATTAAGCATATTGACTTGGCTCGCGAGGTTATCGACATGTGGGATGTGGACTCGACGATCATTGTACCGATAGTCGTGTCGGGCAATGGCTTAATTTAGAAATATATAAGTATGTTTGTCTAGTACTCATACCACAAACTCTGCTTAGTTTGGGACTAGATAACGTTGTGTAATAGTTGTGGAATATTATTATTATTTATCGGGCAGTTGTCTGGATGAGACATAACACCCATCTGGTCAGAGGATTCTCCCTTTTCAACGGAGGTTTGCGGGACTTTACACCTTGTTCCGCATACTCAACTAACTTTATATTGCTATCTTTCTCTTATTTCAGTCTATATATTTTCAAATGTCGCAAGAATACACAATAGATTCATAAAGGAAAACACTCATAATACCAGCTGAGAACACCTTAAGTTCGTAAGCAGTAGGTTTAATATACTTTTCTCTTATTGCGTTTTGGGATAAGGAGGGCTCGAGGGGTTAAGAATTTTGAGTTGCTTCTGAAATATCATGAAAAACATTTATTTATTTATTTATGTATACACAAACAACGCATGTTACTAAAAGATTTATGAGTATACATGTAGATGGGTGGAGAGGGAGAGGAAGGCCAAAGAAAAGATGGATGGATTGAGTGATATTATGAAAGAAAAGGAAGTTAGTGGTAGCATGACGGTTGACAGGATAGAGTGGAAGAAAAAATCGTGTTGCGCTGACCCCAAATAAGACGGAACAAGGGCAGGAAGATGATGATGATGATGATACACAAACACTTAAAAATCAAAAGAACAAATATAGATAGAAGAACACAAAGGTATTGCTTATTTCAATTGAAATTTCTTTAAGCAGATCGGCGACAGGAGAGTTGGATGAGAGATGAATATATGGCATGAAGAAGTAGAAGTCATGATGCACTAACCTCAAATAGACAGTACTCAAGACAGGAGGATGATGATAACTTTCAGATAAACCAAGGATTATTATCTATTATCTCATACAATACAAGCAAATACATGAAATCCCATTAACGAACTACATGAACAGAAAATAATGAATACATAATGAACATATGTCTGGAACAGCACAACAATGCTGTGAACCAATCCGATGAATTATTTAGTCTGAATTTAGAGTATATTGTCGGTCTAGACTGGAATTAAGGGCTGATTAGTTTGCTTAAAACAAGCGTTGTAATCAACGCTAATGTGTTCTACTGAGAGCACATAAAAAGAACTCTAGTTTTGAAGTCCAATATCATCATCTACCTAGCTACGCTACCCGACTACGGCAAAGCCAAAGGAGGGTTATGATTTTGAAAGGCTATGTATGTATGTGAGTATGTTCATCTGTTTCCTCATAGCTCCTAATGTACTTATCGGAACTCGACATATGTGATATCGTTAGAACCATCTTAATTGTCCGCTGATTATACGCTATGTGATGTGACACAAAACTCGATACGGCGCCCTCTAGCGGACAAAAAGTAATGTGTTAAAGAATAAAAATGGAGATAAATACGCCGTCTTTGGTATCATTTGAAAGGGCTTCACTTGTACATTTCCAATATATTGCTAAAATTTAAAGTTACGCCCTCTAGCGGAAAAGTCATGTGTTAAATTTAACACCAAAATTGTTTAAATAAAAAAAAAGTAAAAAAACTAAAACCCGACTACGACAAAAAAAAACAACGCTGAAAAAGTATGAAACAAGATTTTCAGTATGCTTTAATAACGTGTGACTACGGCTTTTCTTTTTGTTCTGTTCTTGTTTTTCCAGTTACCTTGTTTATTTCAGCATTCTGAAAATCTTGTTTCATACTTTTTCAACATCATTTTTTTTTGTCGTAGTAGGATTTTAGTTTTTTACTTTTTTTCCCAACTAGCTGAATGTGGCTGAATACCCGTGTTTTATATGGAGCAACGACCTCCACTACCCAGTTTGCTGGGTAACACGATACTCCTTGGATAGACTGATGGTGAGACTTTCTGGCATCTGACTACCTGTAAAGACTGTCAAAGAGTTACGAATGACAACCGAGACCAACAGTTTTACGTCCTTACCGAGGCACAGGGTGTCGGTGATATCCTAGATAAACTTAAAAAAAATACATATGAATTGAAAAATTCACATTGGTACTTGCCCGGTTTCGAACATGCAACCTCATGTATGAGAGGTACGTGCCTTAACCACTGGACTATCACAACACAGCAGTCTGTAGTCTGCAGTACAATGTATCTATTTAACAATAACCAGGAGATACATAGACTAGGAATACACTTTTACTGGTACAGTGGGGTTTAATGTAGGTGTAGTGAGAAAGAAGGAAAGAAAGAAAGTTTTTTGCTCAGAGTCATAATACACAAGATTTCCAATAGAGCAGAAGGAATGGTAAAAACATGAAAATGATAGAGAACACACAGAAAGAACATCAGAATACGTAGAAATTGGAGTAAAGGGTCGATGCCTGCCTGGGTTGTCGGAATATTCGAAATAGTTTCCATGGCCCTGAGCGGAAAAAGAACTTAAATATTATGATGATTTCCCACCTCACAAAAGAGGCTTTTGCACATTTTTCGGAGAGTAGTTTTCAAGACATCAAAAAGAAGGAGGTTCTATGTTCGGTTGTATGTATTTTTTTAAGTATGTTTACCGATTTTTCAGTCAATCGTGGACCGATTTTAAAAATATTTTTTTTTTATTGAAAGTTTATACTTCTGAGTTGGTCTCATTTTTTTTTTATTTTTTTTTATTAATGATAGGCTCGCGTTTGACCACCATCTCACCTGATGGTAAGCGATGATGTGGTCGACGATGGAGCACGCTTGCCTAGAAGTAGCCTATTCACTCTTGACTTAAAGACCCCTAAGTTGTAGCTATCTGGAAACACAGACTCATAGAAATATTGTTATGATTTGATCATGAACTTCAAAGATATGAAACGGCACTCCTTATAGGATCACAGTAGAACTATCATAACAAGTAAAATTGCTTTGTTGGTACGTGTAGTCGATGACTGACTGAAAGAAGCCCTCTTCTTTCAGTCAGTCATCGTATTTTTTTTTTTACATCGTAGTCGGTTGTATTTTTTTTATAAAAAGTTTTTTATTAGAGTTATACGGAACACAGCATAAAGTTCCTCAAACTTAAATTAAAAAGAGAGGACTATTCCCAGAGCGAAAAAAAATTTGATGATATCTAACCCCAAAGAAATGGTATCATAGGTGACTTGTTACATTTTACGGCAGAAAGAAATCACAAAATCTTTTCAACACATTACCAAGGTCATATCGCACTACCCTTCATGCTTTCACAATATTAACTAGAGAACGGATTAATGGATTCCTGCCAAACCCAGTGCCATATACATAGAAGTTAAGCAATTAGCCTGCTGATTTATTACCTACATGTAATATTGAGCAGTTGAGGGCGCCATTATAACTTTTTTTTCATATTCACACTTGAACGTTAATCTATTGGGATATGTGGGTGACAAATGCGTCATGAAGCGATGCGGGAATATAAAAGGTGATGGTAATAAGATCTTCTTCTTCTTCTTTTCGATTCGATGGTAAATTCGTCAAACTGTTTGGGCCCAGTAGGTGGCTACATTAATAGCAGCATCGGTAGCACTCATCAAATCCTCCAAAGTGGAGGTGTATGGGCACTTGGGGCATTCTAATATGTGGCTCATGTTTTGAACAGGAGCACCGCACTCACATTGAATATCGGACGGGTCTATAAAACCCCATTTTGCCAAGTTGTGTTTGCAGCGGCCTACCTGGGTTCGCAACCGATTTTGCCAAGTTGTGTTTGCAGCGGCCTACCTGGGTTCGCAACCGATTTAGTGCTTTCCATATAGGCCACTGAAAATCGGTAATAAGATTTGAAGTTATTATTGTATGTCATACTAGCTTTTATGACGTAGGCGAACACTAAGAGAGGATATTCCAAAATTCACCCCCTAAGAGGATGAAACAGGGGTCCAAAGTTTGTATGGAAAAACCTGCTTTCACGGGGGCGAAGCCGCTTGTGGAGGCTAGTCTACAATAATATTATAAAGAGGGAAAGTTTTTTTTTTTGTTTGTAGAAGGTAATCACTGAAAGTAGGTACTGGTCCGATTGAGAAAATTTTTACCGATAGAAAGCTGCTTTATTCCTAAGTGGCATAGGCTATATTTTATGTATGCGGATGAAGCCGCGGGCAAAAGCTTTTTTTACTTACTGTTTCAACTGTTTTACCTTTGTAGGTTACTATATAATAATAATAATAATATATTTATCAGATTAACAAGATTAGATTTTTTAGATTTAGCTAGTTTAAAATAAAAGCTATTCATTAATGTTTACATATTTATTAATCAATAAAATCTCATAATTATAAATATAGCTTAATAGGTATGTAATATTATACAAACTAAAATTAGCAATATGTACAAACGGGTAGAAAAAGAATTCATTTGGCATTAAAAAATTCATCCACATAAATTCCAATGGGAAAAGAACGCTGGCAGCATTGTCACATTGGATAACAATGCTGATTCGTTGACCGAAGAATACATAAAAGTTTGTTTTTAATTCTTTTATTATCTAGCTGACCCGGAGTAAAAATAACGCCATCTACTCGCATTACCAGAACAGCATAATTCATTTTATAATGATGTTTTAATTGGAGATGGCGATGTATTCGGATTTTTTTTCGTGATTTTTTTCCTTTTTTTCTCACCGTTTAAACCTTCCCTGGACTATCACGAATATTTCAAGACCAAAATGAGCCAAATCTGTCTAGCCGTTCTCGAGTTTTAGCGAGATTAACGACCAGCTATTCATTTTTATATAATTATATAGATTTAAATTTACACAGTAAACTATCACATCGCCTAACATCGCATTAGCTGCTCGCCGAGAACGGTGGACTACCCCTTAAGATCGGGGTATCATATTTTACCTGGTTCCTTACATAGGGCTAATGAAAGCGTTTGCAGTGTGCGGTGATTTTTCATCGTCCACGTCAATAGATACCTTTTGAGTGCTTGTTACACCGTAGCAAACGATTTTTAAAACGAAGTAGAAGAAGTTCTGAAAAGTTTATTTGAATAATTTGTTACAGTTTCTGTAACTTACATCATCATTTCAGGCCGAAAGACGTCCACTGTTAGACATAGGCCTCCCCCAAGTAACGCCATAACGAACGATCTGGTGCATCTCGCATCCATCAGATTCCGCGACCATCATCAGGTCATCGGTTCACCTTGTGGGAGGCCTTACAACGCTGCGTCTTCCGGTAGGTGGTCGCCACTTCAGAACGTTTCATTCCCATCGACCATCTGCGATTAAGGTGCCCTACCCACTACCACTACACTTCACTACACTACCTACTGTAACGTACGCCTGTGTCCTTCAGTTACCTTTTGCGTTCCAGGGCCACGGTTGCTCTTTCAAACGCTTCCGCAGTGCAAAAACCTTCTTATAGTTCTAAAAATTTTGTCTTGCATGTCTTCAAAAGAATGATTATTAAATTATCCTCATTTCCCTGCAGCCTGTTGCATCGCTTCGACCAACAATTCAAAGATTCATAAAATTGTTTACAAGATACTCGTGTGTTGAACTGAAGAATGTTTACTGTTACTGCAAAAATGTATGGCGTATGAGAGAAATTACATTACAACTTCATGCTATGAAGTCTTGAAGAATGTTAGTAGAATAAGCGGAAGAAAAGTTTAAAACTTTGCTGGTGTAGCAAAAATATTTATATAATGGATTGGAAGATGAATATTGTTTATGAAACAGTCACGTTGTCGTTAGCAATCGCTTGTATGACTTTGTCCAAAAGGGACGAATACGCTGCAAAATGTTGCCAGTCCGGCCGCCAATGACGCCCCCACCAAAGAGCATGTTAGAGCTATATTTCACCGGGACACCATGGCGGCGCGACCAGTTGCGCCGCCATGGTGTCCCGGTGAAATATAGTTGATCGATTGGCTACTGCATTGCGGTTCGGGGGTTTGATTCTCGCACGCAACCAATATTTGTATGGTCGACAGATAGTTGTTCCGGGTCTAGGGGTCTGGGTGTCAAACCATGTATAATACAGAGTTTTCGTTAAAAATGTCTCTGTTACTTCAAGCCATTCATGTAGCTGTTACGCGGCGGTGTAAACGAAGGATACCTTGTTACCTTTAATATCAAAAGCATTTTTTACACAAGTCATCACTTAAAATGATGATGTAAAGAGGATAAAAATGTTGAACGACTCAGAAAAAACGCTTTGAAATTATGTAATACCTACGTCATCAAAGATGGTGTTGCCGGTGAAGCTTTTGAATATAAGAAACAGAGCTAAGTTAGTTGATATACTCTTTTGCCTTCTGAAATATATTTTCTTATCTGTACTAATATAATAAAGTTTTTTACCCGAAAACCCGCTCCTACCACTACCAATTTTAGGCACGCAATTTACTGCTTTTCCGCACTAGTACGGAAAAGTGTGCGAGATCACCCCCGCCACAATTTATTGTATTTAACGTATCGGGTTGGCCGCTAAGTAGCCCCCTTAGAGTCGCCGGTCAACCCTCGTTTATTTATTTCTTCGTAAGTGTATTAAAAAACGTAGTTTAATACACGTGGAGTCACTATAACACTGGGCTCCATAACACCGAATTCCACCTCGGTTGCTATGATAAACCAACACTGCACTACTCACCTCCACTCCCCCTCCACTCTCCTCTTGCTCCACCGTATCAAAATGTACTATTTTATCTCATTTGGATAGGATTCAAATATTTCTGTATGAGATAGCCCGGTTCACATACAACATTACCTCCTTGTCGTTGGAGGAAACTATTCGCCGCGCCACCGGGAGGCTGACACACACGTTGAGGCTCTGCAGCGCCCACAGCTCGGGCAGTCACACTGCTCAACTCTTTGCTCACTCAGCACATAGATCTGGATATCTTCCATGACAAGCCATACCAAAATTTTTAAGTTTTTAGTAGTGTATTCACATAAGTATTTAATAAGTTTTTTTTTTTAAAGATTTTAGAATATAAGTGTTTTGGTCCTGTACTGATATTTTTAAATAAAGAAATAAATAAATCAATCTCGCTATGACCCACGGTAGCCAAAGATGCGTGTGAAACCTCAGGGGACAGCAGGCTAGTAATACTTAATAGCGCTTTTAATTTCAGATACTGGACAACAGCATGATTGTGTGGTTAAGAAATCATTCGAACCGTCAATAAAGAAGTGTAGGAAGGCCTGTGGCTAACTAGATCGATGAAAAGATGGCATGCGTTTGAGAAAATTTTAAAGTATGGACTGCAATTTTTTTATTTATTTACCAATCCCTCTGCCTGTATAGTGACTCAAGTTGTCACGAAGCTTCCGTAGTTACCTTCAAGTTTACTCAAATAAACAATCTGTTAGGACTGGATAAAGTGAATATTCTACATACTTCCAACGGTCAGTTTGTATGGTTCTTATGTCTAGTTCTATAACTACGGGTACGGAACCCTATGGTTCCGTACCCAGAGGGTAAAAACGGGACCCTATTACCAAAACTCTATTGTCAGTCTGTCTGTCTATCACCAAGCTGTATTTCATGATAGCTAGACAGTCGAAATTTTCACAAATGATGTATTTCTGTTGCCGCTATAACAACAAATACTAATAGCATAAGCATAATCAGCCTTTTAATGTTCCCACTGCTGGGACTCAGGCCTCCTCTCTTGGAGAGGGAATGGGCCGTAATCCACCACGCGTGCCCAGTGTGGGTTGGTGAATGTCACATGTCTTCGAATTTTTGATTCTAGGACATGCCGGTTTCCTCACGATGTTATCCTTCACCGTTTTGAGAGCAGTGGTGATGAAATAAAGTAATGCGCCTGGCTGGGTTTAAACCCGCGACCTACAACTCGTAAGTCGGGGCCGTTACCACTCGGCCACCACTGCTCCCTACAAATACTAAAAACAAAATAAAAAGTGTAAAAAAAGTTGTACAGATACGAGATTACATAGGTACGGATCTCTTCGTGCGCGAGACTGACTCGCACTTGGCCGTTTTCTTCTAATTCCACCAACCATACTTTATTATTTTTCTTCTTTTCTTCTTTTTTTCGTCCCTTTTTTAATGAAGTTGTGTAACATATTATAATAATAATATGTATGTATATATTTATAGTTTTGTATTATATATATATAAAGACTGATCAATTTGATAGCAGTACACCGCAGACTACCCCCTGTATTATTTTAAACTCTTACGATCCATCCTAAAGTTGTCTAGAAGACATCGCTATTAGCGATAAGACCGCCATTGTACCCATAGATTTAAGTTTATGTATAAGTTGTGTTACTTTTATGGTATACAATAAAGTTTATTCTATTCTATTACCTTGCATAAATCAAACTCCACTTGCAATTTCTACAATTAAACTTCATTGAAATATCTAGTTAATTTAAAACAAATCGGTGTCTGATAAAGTACAAAACTCACAACTTAAATAATTAATCCCATTTGGACTTTTTCTTCTCAAAATGCTCTAGGCCATCTTGGTCCATACTCACGTAATAGCCCATTGATTCGTACTTAGATTTCATATAGGCAATATAACCAAGTGCCGCACCAAAGCAGGTTAGCCCAAACGCCATGATAAATATATTGGGCTTCACATACAGTTCGAAGTTCGTCACTCGAAACGCTGGCGATGTTTTTAGTGATCGGATTCCATCTCCTGGTTCGGTCATGATTGGGGAGATTCATTCAGGGTTCTTTGAGCAGTTATAATCCGATGCGCTGACGTTTCTTAAACCATGGCTGTTCTTCAATTGAAGAGCACGTAGATGGTTTCTTGTAGCGATGCTGTGACTGGCACAGCCAACCCAAATTGGAACGCTGTTCAAAGCTAAGTTTTATTACAGCACGTGAAATTTTATCTCTGAGGAAAAAGTGTCCACAGGCCAGTCTACTATTAAGGGCACCATTAAAATTTATATTAATTTGTTAATAAAATTAATTGCGTTGTTTTTTTTTGTTGAAACTTGCTTGGCAGACGGATGGTATGGTGTTCTTGCTGTCATAGATTTTGATAGAAGGTATAGAAAAAGTTTAAATGTTTTTTTTTACTAATTCTCTAGCCAGTCAATCACATTTAAGCTGTTGATCCCCGCACGAACGCCGGCGGTCGTGCGCCATTGTCTTACTATTGTGTCTCTAATTACGCTACTCAAGAAGTTAAATGAGAAAAGTATTTTGTAAACAAAGTAATATGCTAGGAGGTTATATGAAATTCAAAATTGGATTCCGTAGTCGACCGAAGCATTCTGGGTTTATCATTTACATTTGAAATTTTTCAGTAGTAACTCTAAATCTCGTAGGTACTCAGCCACCAAACTAAAATGGAACTGGGCCGGTCACATCTGCCGCATGTCGCAACAAAATTGGGCGAAGGCAACCACTGACTGGATTCCGAACAGCAGGAGCCGGCGACGCGGTAGGCCCAGAAGGAGATGGCGTGACGATTTGGACTCCTACCTTAAGGATTGGCCAGAAGTAGCTAAGGACAGACAGGAATGGAATAACGGAAGGGAGGCCTTTGCCCTGCAGTGGGACACAACGGGCTCATAATAACTCTAAATCTAGTTATTAGCTCAGATTATGACATTAGATTCATCATCGTTCATCAGTCCACTGGTTGACATAGGCTTCTCCCAAATGGCGCCATAACTCCCGCTTCCATGGGATTCCTTCGACCCTCACCAGGTTATCGGTCCACCTTGTAGGAAGTCTACCAACGCTGCGTCTTCCGGTACGTGGTCGTGGTGGATTACCCCTCTATGAAATAAGACTGAAGCATAAATATTAAAATAAGAGTGTACAATAGGTTCTCCTCTACTAAAGAAAGAGTACAATTGTAGCACAATGGTAACAGCCCCGATTTACAAGTCGTCGTACGGCGCTGGGTCATACCCAGACTGACGTTTTGTGTAACTTATTTCATCACCACTGCTCTCAAAACAGTGAAGGACTACATAGTGAGGAAACCACCTTGTTTTTGAACCAAACATTCGAAGATATGTGACATTCACTAACCCGTACTGAGTTTGGGTAGTGCATTACGGTTCATTCCCTCTTTTAGAGAGAAGGCTTGAATCCCAGCAGTGGGAACATTATAAGGCTGATTATGCTTACTACGCTGCCAAACCCTTTGGGAGATTATTATATTAGAGATTGAGAGCAGTGGTGGCCGAGTGGCAACGATCCCGACTTACGAGTTGTAGGTCGTGGGTTCAAACTCAGCCAGGCGCATTACTTTGTGTAATTTATTTCATCACCGCTGCTCTCAAAACGGTGAAGTAAAACATCGTGAGGAAACCGGCAGGTCCAAGAACCAAAGAATTCCAATACATGTGACATTCACCAACCCGCACTGGGCCCGCATGGGGGATTACGACCCATTCCCTCTCCAAGAGAGGAGGCCTGAGTCCCAGCAGTGGGAAAATTAAAAGGCTGATTATGCTTAAATATATGCTAAACCCTTTGGAAAATAAATGCGTAAAATTTTGTATTTCGTGCTCTATTATGCACCCTTTTAAAATACACTTAAAAGTATATGAAAAACACGTACAAAACGGGTTCATTTTGTAATAAATAAGTTGAAATAAACGAGTGTTTGTAATTTATGTTCATACATCGCTCAGTTACAATTTTAGCTAAACCCGAGAGACGTACTGAGCTAGACTCTTCATCATCACTATATACCTAACTGCGACAATGAACTACGAAACTCTGTGAAACTTTCAAAATATCATATTAATGTGTAAATGTGAATAATATGTATCTATATATGGATGCGAGACGCACAGGACCGTTCATTTTGGCGACACTTGGGGGAGGCCTATGTCCAGCAGTGGACGTCTTTCGGCTGAAATGATGATGATGATGATGATGATGATGATGATGATGATATAGTCCTCATAAACACACTATTTACATGGGTACTTAAACAAAAAAATAAAATAAAAGGATAAGGATAATAATAGGAGCTCACTCTCATCGAGATCTTGATGCAAGCTACTGAAGAGATCAGTGAAGCGCAGTCAGGATACAGACGCTAAGACATCTACATCGGGCCTATGTAGGACCCGGTAAAATTATCCGTGAATATCCTTACTTTTGTCATACTTTTCTGCGATCATTAGTATCCATTACTAGTAGTAGGATCGCGACAGATTTCGTTTACCAAAAAGAGCTGAGTGAGGCCCCTGACCACGGCGACCACATCTCTCTTCGCTAAAATATTCTCGGATGCATATCTCAATCATGAAGGACCTTAGCATTTTTACAACTTCAAGCTCCACGTCATTTCCACGGGATATATGCACAGTCTCATCACCAACAAGTTGATCAAGAGGTATGCAGTCGATATGCTGTGAGCAGTGTACAGACCTGCTTATTTATCTGAGTACGCCGTAGGAGTACATCAACCGACATGACCTAGCCGTTAAGGCTGATGAAAAATTATTCAGCACTTTACTCAAACAGTCAAAGACTCGCTCCTGCAACAATCGTTTCTTCAGAAGCATTTTTGTCTAAAGTTTCCGTTTTAACCAAATACTTGTAAGTTTCGGTTGAGCTGAAGGATCTGAAGTATCGAGAGGAAGGACACCATTACAGATTGACGGTAAATTTCGACCGGTCTATAATTTTTGAGCTCCGTAGTATTATATGATTTATGGAGAAGGTGGGTTATTCCTTTTCCGATAAAAATAATTATCAATTAAATGAAAAACAAAAGTGTGTATTACACCGCTGAAGTCGAACTGGGAAGAGATGGCGATATGACCTAGACGCCTACCGCAAGACCAGGTTTGAGGTGGCTCAAGGAAAAAATACTTGGAAAAAGTTGGGATTGGGAGAGGCTGTTTCCCAGTAGAGTGAAAAGCCAGCCCAGCTCAGCAGGCCTAATAATAATAAAAACTGGGTGAGTCGGAACCGCGTACTGAGGGTTCCGTACAAACTTACCTATGAAAACAGTTCAATTCCCGAATTGAGTTACGAAGATTTTTCCGAATCGCAAAAAAATTTTTTTTTTTTTTTGAGACGTAACTACAAATTTACGATTTTTAGATTTTTTCTTATACTTGTGTTATGAGACCTTGCTTCATGCCAAATTTCAGGATTCTAGGTCAACGGAAAGTACCCTATAAATTTGGATTCCCTTGAGAGTGTCAAAATACACGTTTTTTTCGACATAAACGGCCGTATCTTTTTTTTTCATTAACTCAAAGTTTGATTTTTTCACAGCTTCAAGGGACTGCAGACCTGAATATATAGTTTTAATTTCAACTCGATACCTCAACGCGTTCCCGATATAAAGGATCTTGACAGACAGACAGACGGATGGGCAACAAATTGATCCTATAAGGGTTCCGTTTTTTTTCTTTTGAGGTACAGAACATTAAAGACAACAAAATTTAGGTTGGTGTTAAAAAAATAAGTTGGCATCGCATGCTTCATAAAAGTAACAACTATATATTATGCTACAAGTATCCACTACAATATAAAATTAATAATAATATATTATACTGTACACCAAAACCCTTCAGGTACAAACAGTCTTACTAACACAGAAAACTTCAACAAAATCATACACTCCCAACCAAAATAAACACGTCCAAAATCCAAAATACAATAGCAATTCGTAACTCAACGGTCCCGACGTTTGACAAATGACCTTTAGGAATGGGATAAGGACGGCAGTTGACCTTTGCGCCTCAGGGACTGTGCCTGGGTCTAGCCCAATGAAATATTCAGCACATTGTATCGCCGTTACAACTGTTTTTGACATACAATCTTGTATATTAACTTGGGTCTTAATTATGGCGGGTTTGGGGATTTTCCTTGGCAAATGTTTTAGAGTAAAGGCTATTATTATTAGCTTTGTCCGTTTATTTTATGAGCACAAAACGACACTATAAAATTTTTTAACAAAAAAAAAATAAACTGATTTCAATGTAAAAAAAAAACACCAAAAAGTGCAAAATAACTTTAATTTCGGAAGTCGGTGTTTCTATAATAGTTTTGTCTCTTCGTTAGTTAACACTGACTTTCGAAATTAAAGTTATTTTGCACTTTCAGTGTTTTTTTTTTTTACATTGAAGACAGTTGTATTTTTTTGTATTTTATTTTTTATTTTACACTTTTTAGTTATGGTACTACCACTAGAAAATCCCCGTCATCCAAATTTAAATACCTTATAGCCAGAGTGCATCTCATGACAGTTCTAATAATCCCAAACATGGTTAGATTATATTAATTTATTATAGAGTTCCGTTGCCTAACTTCAGGCTTCATCATCAGATCAGTTCGATATATGGCCCCTCTTTTTTTCAGTCAGTTATCGACTACACGTACAAATTTTACTTGTTACGATGGTTCTGCTGTGATCCTATGGGGATTTCTGTTCCATAACTTCAAAGTTCATGATCAGATCACATACAAATCGGTAGCATAAATCTTTAAAAAAAAAAAAAAAAATCAAAATCGGTCCACCATTGACCGAGAAATGGGTGAACATACATAAAAAATTAAAAATACATTCAGCCGAACATAGAACCTCTTCCTTTTTTAAGTCGGTTAAAAACGACTACTTTTTTTTATAGAGAAAATATGTTCTCCTGCCTGAAGTCTGGCCTTACCATGACATGTTGTGACGTGTCAGGTGTGCGAGCAAGAAACGGGATAGCTCCATCCTGTTAAATGTTCAGTTTAGGTCTTAAAATTAATCGCGTTAAGATCTCGTGTTACTGCTCATCCTGGGCATGAAGTAGACTTTTTTATACAACTTCTATATTTTATACAGACCTTACTAACACTAGAATATAAGCTATTTGTAATACTAACATAATAGGGAGAACTGTTGCCCGAAATACATGAATATTAATTTGATTTTTAGAACATCTGCAAAAATACTACCAGTGTTGTAATGCCAAATCTAGCCCAAACTAGACTATGTTCCTTTTTTCTAGTCTCCTTTACATAGGTACCAACTCCTTTCTGTTCATTTATACTGCTACTATTACTGCCTAACCTTTCCCAATAATGCTGGATCGATTTCCAGCTATTATATGACAGTTATGGGCTGGTGCTGCAAAATGCTATCTAGCAGCTTTGGACTCAGTGGAAAGACGTGCAAAGAGGGATCCAGATTTGGTTAAGTCCAATCTACAAAGCCTCGAGCACAAGCGCGGGGTAGCCAGCTTATCGGTATTTTACAGGTTGCATTTTGGAGAGTGTGCGCGGGAATTGCATGACTTGATTCTGCCATCTCCTTTCTACCATCGGACAACCCGACGTACGGCGAGTATCCACCCTTACGTTGTTGAAACTTCAACGGTCCGGATTAAGCGTTTCGCTTCGTCGTTTATACCGCGTACCTACATCGAAGGACTGGAACAATTTGCCTGCAGCGGTCTTCCCGTCCAACTATAATTTAGGTGTCTTCAAGGCTAGAGTGAATAGGCTCTTAATAACCTAGTGCGCCTCACCATCAATGATTGCATCACTGCTTTATATCAATAAAAAAAAAGACAGTATCAGCATCATAACAGTATTTTATATGGAGTAACTCCTTATCTCCTTATTAACTCCGATGGATGCGAGATGCACAGGACCGGTCATTGTGGCGACATTTGGGGGAGGCCTATGTCCAACAGTGGACGTCCTTCGGCTGAAATGATGATGATGATAATGATGATGAACTCCTTATCTGCTTATTCTTGTAGAAATCTGATGGATGCGAGACTCACTAGACTGGTCGTTGTGGCGACATTTGGAGTAGGCCTACGTCCAAAGTGGCTTTCGGGTGAAATGATGATGATTGTGATGACTGATTATCTGACCTTCAAAACCCAGCTACTTGGTAGCATGTAATTCATTTCTACTTACATTTCGATTGGCCTGTTGGTTTAGTGGTTAGTGGCCCTGACTGCTGTGTCGGTGGTCGTGGGTTCGATTCCCACCCAGGACAAATGTTTATGTGATGAGCACGATCATCTGTTCTGTGTCTGGGTGTAATTTATCTATATATATGTATGTACTTAGAAATATATAAGTATGTTTATCAGTTGTCTAGTACCCATAACACAAGCTCTGCTTAGCTTGGCACTAGACGACGTTGTGTGATAATTGTGGAATATTATAAAATGATATATTATTATTTAATTTTTGAATCGCTATTAAAATTTTGTTTCCTGTATTATTCCTTATCCACGCGATATAAAAACATCCACAAAGCCAGCCTTTGGCTTACTAACCAAAATAGTCAAAGAAGAAAATACTAGTACATTTCTTAGTTCCAATTAGACCAATTTCCTCAATTTATTGCTTCTTTCAACCATTACTTTATAACCAACAACTTGCAAATTGTTTCTGCTCAAGTTCGAAATTAATATTGCAATAGTTCATAGTGTAACAGGTGCAATCTCTACCGAGTGGTGCATTGCAAATAATACGGGCTTAATTATCGCTTTTGGAGCCCATTTGGTAGTCAATTTACTAAGTATTGAGACTGCATAAGTTGCAGTTAAGGAGTGAGTTCGGAAGTTATGAGCCTTTGATGATTGCATACAAAGTAGGAAAGCCTTGGGCTTTGATGGTCCTGTTCCAAGCTGAATACTTCTCTTTTGAGTGCGTAATTAGAGACACAATAGAAAGACAATGGCGCGTGAACGCCGGCGTTAATGCGGGGATCAACAGCTTAAGGAAGACGGTGTCAAATTTGCTGAGCGGATCGAACCAACTTTCTCTTCTTTTGATATAGGAAATCATCAAACAACTCCTCTCGCTCTGGGTGAAGTAAGAAGTCCCGTATTAGACTTTTACGGACTATAACCCACCTGTGTTTCTTCAGTTGCCTTTTGCGTTCCAGGGCCACAGTGACTCTTTTGAAACATCTCGCAGCCCAGGGCCTTTTGCTTCTCTTCTTTCTTCTTCTTTTTTCCAGCCTTGGCTTTGACCAAAGGATAGCCTAGACATCACATATACTATATTCTATCTGCTTGTTAAAAAGCACAACTTTGTTTTAGGTCATACCTAAAAAGATGATAGGTAAGTACCTGTATTTTATAAATGGCTACTGAAAAGCACAACACAAACCTCAGGGTTATTAACTAAGTTAGTGACTCAAACTCACTTTCCTGTCATATCATTTTTCACACAATCTATCCATTTTTAGGGTTCCATACCTCAAAAGGAAAAAAACGGAATCCTTATAAGATCACTTTGTTGTCAGTTTATTTGTCTGTCTCTCAAGACCCTTTATCTCGGGAATGCGTGGAGGTATCGAGATGAAATTAAAACCATATACTCAAGACTGCGGTCCCTTGAAGCTGTGATAAAATCAAATTTCTGAATTAACGAAAAAAAGATACGGCCTTTTATGTCGCAAAAAATATTCAACACTCTCAAGGGAATCAAAATTCATAGGGTACTTCCCGTTGACCTAGAATCCTGAAATTTGACATGAAGCAAGGTCTCATAGCACAAGTAAAGGAAAAAACTTGCCCAGTTTTTTATTTTCTTCTTCTTATACATCCATTCATCTCTCTTTTCTTACACATTCATCAACATTACACATCCATATTATTTTAATGACATGCATATAAATTTCAACCTCCCTAATCACAACATCATTAAACTATAGAAACTATTTGTAAAATAATTCAGAACCTAACTTTCGTCAACTTAGGTTAAAGTGAGTTCTAAACTTTTAGAGCTAAAGCTCTGAAAAACTTTATGACCCCCACCATGACCCCCACTACTTAAATAATAGGGTTGTCAAAGACAAAACTTTTATCCGATTAAAGTATGGAGAGGCCCTCACGTTTCTGTTTTAATCTACATAATTGCATCACGTACACATATAAATTTTATCTACGTGCAATGTTTGCGTAAATAAATAATAATAAATAAGTTGCTAATAAAGTTTTGGGATCAATGGTTGGAGTAATAAACTGGTGTTTGAGGCATATCTAGAAAATTCTAATTAACTATCGATCATTAAATGATCTAATTAACTATCGATCATTAAATGATCGATAGTTAATTAGAATTTTACGAGGAACTTTTACGAGGGCAAAACTGCGGACAAATTTTGTCCGCAGTTTTGCCCTCGTAAAAGTTGAAATTTATGTCAAGGGAATAAACCTCGGAGATAAAAAGCACAAAATAGATAGATACAGAAGTCAGTTTCATATATGTTCTTCATTTTTCATACCTACGCTCGGCGATCGCGCTAGGGTCAGCGCGTGGCGCCGAACTGTTTGAGTACGACCGGGCGCGGTGATAAATGCGTACCTAATCTGAATTGTAAAAATATTACATGGCCTCAAAATCATCTTCTCTTTCTCGGCGCGGGGCCTGTTCTGTGTTACGTTAAAATAAACCATCAAAATACAAGCAAATATCTTCTCTCTCTGAAACAACTGGTAGCAAAAAAAGTCAATTCACTGTTTAATGTTGAATTTAAACAACCGTCTACTGAACAGTTAGAATAAGGTTTTTTTTTGTTGGTCCATTTTTCCACAAAAAAGTTCATAGACACGTTTCTCAAACGGATAGCACTCGAGCTCGCATTGAGCTGAATTGAGCCGAGATATCGTCTCCGTGAGCGGTGTCTATGTGTGCGTTACTCGAGCGCGTTTTGTATGTAGATTGACTTCTGTACCTATCTATTTTGTGTAAAAAGCATCTTATGTCCTATTCTAAATCATGGTCTACCCATGTGCCAAGTTTCAAATCTGTTCAGATATTTGAGCGTTAGGGTGTAACAAACATACGCACACCCATGTACACGTACATATAAACTTATGCTTTTATATTAAAAATGTGATATATCAACATTTGAATCAGAAAAAGACGGACAACAAAGTGATCCTATAAGGTTTCCGTTTTTCCTTTTGAGGTACGGAACCCTAAAAACTAAATTTAGTTTTCAATTTTGACATATTGTATATATAAACAACGTTGTCAAAACATTTCCATTTTAATAATACATAATTATCATCTTCCTGTCCTCGCCCCATTTAGTTAGTTTGGCTCAATACGTTTATTTCCATTCTGTTCCGTCAACCGCCTCGCTATCACTTTTTCCCTTTCTATGTATATGTTACCAACCAAACTGGATTTTAGGATTAACTAGATTCGCCTAGGCCAAGCCAGTTCTCCCTACACCAGCGAAGCCCCGCTCCACGGGGCTCTTATTTCTGAATGGTTATAAAAAAAAAACCACGAAGGCTAAGGCCGAAGCACCACTTCGCGCCGCACCCGCCTTAACCTTCTAACCTAACCTGTTCATGTCGGGGTGTCCTAAAATTCCGATCTCGCGTCGCTCGCTCTTGGACTAATACCGCCGATTTGGCCTAGGCGAGACTAGTTCATCCTAAAACCGGGTTTGGTCGATAACATAAATATACGAATAACTTTTAGTAACATAAGCGTTTCATCCTTCCTCTTTACTTTTCCATATCAAGTTATTTGATTCTCTTTCAATTTTTCAGTCATTAGCGCCACTTTCAACCTTCCTGTAATATACTAATTTCTCACTTTATCCATTCTCGTCACACCATACATCCGTCTCAACATTCTCGTCTACGCTATACGTAATCTTTTTTCATTCATCTTTTTCACAGCCCAGCGTTTTGATCTATCGATGACATGCAACACTACGAAAATACTACCTAACAAGCAAAATAAATAAAAATTGTATTTAAAAGTAAACTTATTCTGTAAAAGCAGAGTACAATCGATAACAAAAACCCCTGTCCATTGAATGGCAGGGCAAAACCCTGTGTAAAAAATAAGCTAGTCAAATGGCAGTATCTGTATATTATCGTGAAATCCTAAATCCAGCCAATAAAATTAGTCCGTTCTTCTGTTCGATGTAGGGAAGTGGAAGTGTCGATGAAATTGTTTAAATACAATTTATGAAATTGTTTAAATACAATTTTATTTTACTGTTTGGAAGCTATGGTTTATCGTACAATAGCATTGCTTAATCCATTCAATTTCCATAGAGAGTAAACTTTGTACCTCTTTTTATATAAATATACATAGCGTGAGATTTTTCATGAGCTCTCCATCCGTAGTAGCTTATAAATATAGAGTACAGGAAATTAATTTTTTTTTCGTATTCGGCATTGGTGTTAAGTTACGTTAATCAAATTAGCTAGGCCATGAAAATTCTATTTTCAATCTAACCTCAATTTTATTGCCTACCTATTTTATATATGTAAAACGAGTTTTGTTTAAGTTGAGTGAAGTTATGTGTTTTAAATAGCAATTAAATTCAACGTCAATAAAAACCAAAAATTTTAATATGATAATATCACCATGGGTGAAGAAACAGGACACATAAATTCCTTAACGATGACCACTAATATCCTTAAATCTTAATTAGGCACAAAAATAATCTTAATCGACATTTCCTTAGCACTGTCATTCTCCTCACTATTCCTTTATCGGAGCGCAGCCAATCGGCGCAACGTCCCTGTGACGTATTACACTACATTCTTCTAGCTCAAGCCCCTGATACCTATTTATTTTGGACACCCAAATCCAAGTGGATTTTCGGCCCCATACGGTTATTGTAATTTCAGCTGCTACTGCATATCTTGAGGGTGAATTCTTTAGAGGGGATGGATAGAGGCAATTTTCTTGAAGATTTATCTTTCTCTCTCGTTGTTCCGTATTTTGGGGGTGATAACCTAATTGGTGCAGTTAATTTGGGTAATTTAGTGCCGTTTCTTTTGTGGTTTATTGCTTTTTTTTATCTTGGTTAAGTTCTGTGTATCATTCAGAAATGGCTGTGGTGGCCGAGTGGTAACGGCCCGACTTACGAGTTGTAGGTCGCGGGTTCAAACTCAACCAGGCGCATTACTTTGTGTAATTATTTCATCACCACTGCTCTCAAAACGGTGAAGGAAAACATCGTGAGGAAACCGGCATGTCCTAGAACCAAAAATTCGAAGACATGTGACATTCAGCAACCGGCACTGGGCCTGCGTGGTGGATTATGGCCTATTCCCTCTCCTAGAGAGGAGGCCTGAGTCCCAACAGTGGAAACATTATAAAGCCGACTATGCTATGACTATGCTATTCAGAAATGCAATTATATATTTCAGCGCTAGAAGGCTTTTCAAAGTGAAGACTGGGTGGACCACTTGGTGAGGCCGTCAAAGTCTGCTGGAAGCAAGAAGAACAGGGCAAATCAATGTAGCGATGCACGAGGAGGTAGTGGACGTCTTTCGTATAAAATGATGATGAAGGTAAATTAATTATTTTGGTCTACAAAAAATGATATGAGAAAAATTGTACACTCTATTTCGTTGCTATTTCTAAACTGTAAACTCTATAAACAATAGATAAAATTAGTGTGAAAGTGAAACCCGGGGCCCTGGGACGAAGGCAAAGAAGGAACAGCAGCGGGTTTTTAGTCAGTAAAAGTCTGACACTATTTTACGCTCCGCCTAAGAGCGGGATTTGTCATAAGATGATTTTCCCACCTAAAAAAAAAAGCAACAAAATAAAATTTCATAATACCCCAAAATATTCGTTACATTTTTAACTTAAATAAATTCCCCGTTAGGACATTTTAGTACAATCACGTCCAAAAATCTCGACCATATTGCAAGCTATTAATTTATGCCAAAAATTAAATTTTACTACGTACAGACGAGCGGACAAAGGATTAATAAGGTTTTTGGACGCGAACCTTGGGTTGCGCCTCAGGGACCATAAAAACCGCAAGTAGGTTAGCTAGCCAAAGGGGACCAAGGGAGAGAGGGGGTGGAGTTAATATTTTACGTTCGTCTTAAGGTGTATGCAAGCTTGAGCGTTACTATGATTGTGTAAAATTCACGCAAATGTTCACTGATGAATAAAATAATGTCTATGCGATACCTACACGAATTTTATTGCATTAATTTAGGTTCATTTGCAGAAAATCATACTATCAAAGACTTTGAAATGCTGACTAGTTTGATAATAAAGATTGACTGGTAAAGAATGAAGAAAAATAATTGACCGGTAGAGAATGCCTTGTTGCATGAAGTCCGCCTATGTATGTACTAGGTACTTATTTTAAATGAAGTTTGAATAAGTAAATAAATAATTTTGTTGCAATGTTCTCTGCATAGTTACTCACTTTTGCTCTAAAATGTACAAATATGTATAAAAACTGTTATGATTAAAATTAAATTTTTCAGTTTGACTTCACCCTAACATCAGAGAAAATTTATAGCTGAATTAAATGTTTAACTTTTAATATGTTATGAAGAAGACCAAAAAATGGCTGCGCCCAAGTTTTTGAAAGAATGTGAATAAACGAATATTTGAGGCAGACAAAAAGGAATGGAATAAAAACTAAATTAAATAGTTGCCTAAATGAATAGGAGACTTGAATTTAGAAGTACCTCCTAAGTAAATTGGGCTAATTGGGGGTAAATGAAAAGGGTGGATAATGAATTAGTATTTTATTAGACTAGTATATCGTTTATCTTTAGTTAAGTTATCTATTTATTTTAAATTCTCTTTCTATATTTCACTCAGGTGGACCAATTCAATTCTAATAATTATAATAAATTGAAGGTTTTTGCGCAAATTGTGGTTCTAGTTTCGATGTAAAAATGCCTTTAATGATGGCTTTAGTATAAAGTTTTACGAGCAATGTGCCTACTCACTGCTACTTATGTTTACAGTTATTATTTATTATTTTGTTTGTTTCTCTCGCAGAACAGCAGGCCTAGCCAAGTTACAACCGTTTCGTTTCGAATCTTTTTCTACAGTTGGTTACGCATCCGATTCTTTTGTTCTGATCACGTGACATAACCCCTCGCGCGTATTAGGGGTATTATTATTACGTAAGTGCGCGTTTTTTTAGTAAAATCACCAAAAAAAAAGATATAAAAAACTTTTTCTGGATTTTTCTAGAAAAAACGAAGATATAGATGATGATGATATAAAAAAAAAAGATATAGTTCCAGTCCATGACAGATTTGCATCATTAAAACAATTTTTTTATCTTAAATTTATTAACAAGAAATAAACGTTTCTGTGTATGCGTCTAGAATAGAATAGAATAAATATGTTATGTAGTAACATATACCTATATATATATACTATTGTATATATATATAGGTATATGTTACTAGCTTCAGCCAGCGGCTTCGCCCGCGTGGAAGTAGGTTTCTCCGAACAAACTTCGGACCCCAGTTTGATTCCCTTAGGGGGTGAATTTTGGAAAATCCTCTTTTAGTGCTCGCCAATGTCATAAAATAAAGCTTTGTGCAAAATTTCAAGGCTCAAAAACATAGGACTTTCATACAAATTTCCACCCCCGTTTTACTCCTTTAGGGGTGGAGTTTCGTAAAATTCTTAGCGGATGTCTACACCCTATAAGGAACCTACCTGCCAAATTTTAAGTTTGTAGTTATTATAGTTTCTGAGATTTCGTGATTAATCAGTGAGTGGTATTTCGCTTTTATATATAGTATATAGAGTTTTTCTCGTTCAAATGGATTTGGATGAAATTTGGCACACAGGTAAACCATATCACAGCTTGCCGTCCGACCGTCCGGTAACCGTCCGGACCGAGCCCAAGTCGTCAACGGCGCGTAGTGTTTCACGCGCGCCTCAAGGAGATGTCAGCAAAACCGTAGGGGCCCAGCAGGGTCGAAGCCTACTGGGGCCATGCGTTCGCTTCTGAAAGGAAAACCCGGCCCTGGAATGAAAGGCAACGAAGAATCATAGAAGTGTGTTTTAGTCAGTAAAAGTCTGACACGAAGGGCGAGAGATGTCATTGGATGATTTCCCACCTAAAAAAAAAGGTAAACCATATGGAATTATCCTGAGAGTATATTCCTTTGGGACAATTTTCTTTTTCATGCGGCAGAAACGAGTTTGATAAACAACTACCTACTCTATTGCCGAGTGAAATTTTTTATTCCTACAAATATACGGTTAAAAAAGCTAGTCATCAATACTATCAAAAAATCCCTCCCTCTCTCAAAACAATCCCTCTTTTATTCCTCAAAACTCCGGTTCTACAGGTATTAATGACTTCCCATTCAGTCTAACACTCCAGTCCCGATCATTAAGGCCGTCCAAATCTTCTTGGATTGAGGACATCCAGTGTTCACTGGTCACCGATTGATGGCATTCAGCAGTCGCCAAACATTCTCGGTGGAAATATTGAGGCTATTTATAAAGGGGGTGGTTTAAGTGAAGAGCGAATGGATCAGATAAAGCAAACGGGCAATTTCCGCGATTTTAAAGAACGTTCCAATGTTAGCTTGGTCTTAGTCTGTCAAGAAACTTCTGTTTTTGAAACATTTCGACGAGTTTTTGACATTAATTGTCGAAGAAATGAGATTGCTACAATTTTTTTAACATAATTATTTTAAATTGGCGAGATTTTTTTGGTATTGTATAAAACCAAGCTAAGTATTTCATATGCTGGGCACAGGTCTACTCGATTTATTTTTAATCTTCTGTATCGTTTACGCAATTATGTATTTGAAAGAACAAGCAAGAAGAGGTAAAAAGCAAACAACTTTCTAATCACTATAGCTGCAAAAGTGAAACTTGGAGCCTTTCACAGATAAAGTTCTGCATATAAACAGAAAAAGTTTTTTTTTTTTTACTTTATTTTTATTAGGGCTTTATTGTTCCTTGTAAGACATATCAAACCCATTGTAGTAAACAATATCTACATCATTCCTTAACATTAACCTAATAAATATATTTTTGTATTGGCTACTGAGCGACAACCTCAGTGTTGAGGCTGTAGAAAAAGTTTTCAAAAAGTGTATAAATGAGGACCACAGTAACACTTACGTCACAAAAACTTATCTAGTTGCTTTAGATATTATCATTCAAAAAACAAATTTAAATTCCGCCACAGCTTCTATCTTAGAACTAGTCAAAAAAAGTCTCCACGAAAGGGTCCAGTAATCCTGAGCGTGTGTGTTTTATTTGATCGCGTGTCACACAGCTTATGGCGAATGTTTTACAAATATCGGCATCACACTGTAGGTTACTGACACTTTTTGGTAGGTAGTGAGGCTTTGAAAAATTGGGGGTCCAGAGTTTTTTTGTGCGTGACCTTAAAAGTTACTTATTTGGGGTTTTTGCCATTAGTCAACTTTAAGCAAGCACTATTTGTGTGAATACCTGTAGTAGGCTTTGTTTTATGTTTCATATACTCGGTGTCTTTGACATCAACATAAAAATGGATACCACGGATCCCGTATATAATTCTGGACCCCCAGTGGTGGAATTTTTCGTCGGCATTGTCCTAATTAAAAAAAAAAACTGTACTTTTTTAAATTTAAACTGTGTAAAATAGTTATTTTAACCAACTCCGATGATATTTTTAGTAAAAAAAAAATATTTTTTCATTAAAAATTAATTAATTAAAAAGTCATCGGGGTAGATAAAATTGTTATTCTAATCAATCCCGATAACATTTTTAATTTTAAAAGTAATTCATTCCTTTTTCTTCACTAAAAATGTTAGAATGACGATTTTATACAGTTTAACCTTTTGACGTGCGTAATTAGAGACACAATAGTAAGACAATGGCTTCCGGGCGCCGGCTACCGCCTGAGCGTTAATGAATTAAATTAAAAAAAAAACGTAAAGATTGTTTTTTTTCAAAATTGAGAAAAAACCGACGAAAATGTACTGGATCCATGGTATTCGTTTGTGTCTAAGATGGCGTTAGGATCGAAATAGATCGCGCTAGGGTTACGTTAGGATTACCGTCCACGGACGCGTAGCTTCTTAGACGCATATAAAAAATTATGAAGCTCTGTCGATGAAGCAGCAACGACACGACGAATACGCGTTTTTGAAGCTGTGCGTCCGTAGGCAGTAGGACTTACCGAGCAAAGGATAATTGTTCTGATGGAAACAGTTTGTGCGTTTCATTGGGTGTTGTCGCCTCATATTTTTGTATTATTCCCTATAAATAACTTGGTATATACCTATTGCTGTTGTTATGTTAATATAATAAATATTTGAAAATACTTTAGAAGAAGACAAGTAATAATCATAGTTTCATAAGTAAACTTTAGCTCAAATTAATTTTCAAACTATCAAACTATTTTTCAACTCCTGCGAAATAATTTAAAAAATATTATTTCTTCTTTTCAATTAGCAAGGTATTTTATATATTTACTTAAGAATCTCGATTTTAGTTTTTAAAACATTGATATAACCTATTTATTTAAGTAGATTGTGCTCCAAACTTAACAATATTTTAGGACAAGTGCAACAAAAAAGTCACAGTCATGGTCAATCCCTTCATGGCGGTTTAGAGAGAGCGACTGTTGCTACTTAGCGTTGGGCACGCTACAATTGCGGCGGTTAGTCTCCTCTTTGAAGAGTGGCTAAAGAGGCGCCACGGCGTCCTCACTATCCCTCTTACACAGGTCCACACTGGACTTGGCCTGTTCGGGAGGTTCCTGTTTCAGATTCAGGCAGAAGAAACGCCCGCCGTGGAAGTCTATCCTGCTTGAGCGGCGCACCGTTGTGACCTCGTGGAGGCGGTCCGCGGAAGTCTTGGTTCAGTTTATAGTCTGGAACAAGAGGAAATATGAAGCGGCCGAAGATGTTAGTAACTTGAAGAGGCCCAATAAGGTCGATGCCTGCTAGGACTATGAGAACATTTGAAAGATATCATGGCTCTAGATCGCAAAGGGCAAATGACGTAACACAAGTGGGTTTTAGTCAGTAAAGGTCAGACACGACTTCTCGCTTAAACTTCGAGAGGTAAGAGTCATTGTCAATACTAGTGGCAATAGAAATTATCATAAAATTTGAAAAACTTTATTATTAATTTTATAAGGGCGGAACTCTTAAAAACAAAAACTAATACTGTCCGAATAAAAACAAAAAATCTTATAGCCTTTGCACAGCAGTAGGACACAATGTAGGCTTAACAAAAGCAAAGCAAAAAAGTCCAGACTCACTGACGCATTCACACCCAGGCCTTTACCTAACCTAAACCCTAATTAGTCCTAAAAAGTTGAAATTTTACACAGAAATTGCTGCTGTACACAAGGAATACGGGTTGGTCAAAACTCAACCCTTACGTCGGTGAAAAGTGTTGGCAAAAAAATTTTAGTCATGACCACTTAAAACTGGGCTTATTGATATAATTAATAAATATCAAAATCATCAAAAAAATGGTGTTTGTTTCAAGTATATGTATATATATATGTCGTGGATTGATGGCGTAAGGGTGCGACGGACAGCGCCATCTAACAATTAGTTTCGTAAACTAATAATATCGTCACCGGAAACCCAAGCGGCACCCTACCGCTTGGACACGATCGTCAGTAGAGGGGATGCAGCGAGGACTGGAGGGAAGCCCGAGAGGTGCGGCATCCTACCTCGGACAGCCTCGGCATACGCTTAGTACCAACGCATGAGTTTGTTTCCTTTTGTAAAACCGTTATCAAAATAAAATTATTCTGATTCAAATTATCTTTCGTTCGAGTACCCAAGTCAGTGCCCACACTTACCAAGAACTATGTCGTATCGTGATGAAGACCCGATGTTTCGCATCTCGGCCACTCTTGATGCGACGTTGCTAGCGTCAAATGTACACGACGTAGTAGTGGGCAGGGCACATTGCTCTCAGAACAGATGGTCGATAAGGCCAAAAACCTTTTAGAGTGATGACCACGTACCAGAAGATGCAGCATTAGAAAACCTCCGATAAGTTGGACCAATGACTTTGGAAGCAAGACGCTCAGAACCGATCGGTGTGGCGACACTTGGGGAAGGCCTATATCCAACACTGGCTGTATTCTGTTTGAAATTATGTTGATATTTACGAGTTAAGTTTTATAATAATGGGTATATTTATGTAAAGAATAAATATGTCTCGACAATATTATATACAAAGCTGTAACTAAAACAGACCCTGTCAGATATTTCGGTTCCGTATCCCTTCATTAACGAAAATCGCCAACCAGTAGTGTAAAACGCCAAACTATATATCACCTCTGTTGGACCCAAACTAACTACAAATCCACTTAATATTAATCGTTGCCACAAATTTCGTGTTAGATCCTAAGTCTTTCATGTCAAATATTGGCCAAAATTGCCGAGGCTCAGACGGTTTTCGCTAAGATTTATGACCAATAAGATGGGTTGTTCTATACGTCTGGCTTGTACTTATACCTGGGAATAGTCTTGGTAAAAGTAATTAAGCTCATAGTAGAGTAATTTGGTGTTAGAGGTATTAGGTTTTTGATTATTTATAAAACTGTATGAATGAGTAAAATACACTGTACAGAGGCAGCATTTTCAGTCTGTCGACCTTAGGGTGATGTAGAGACAGAACATGGTAGATGCAATTTAAGTGAAAGTCAAACAGAAAAAATAAATGCAATAATAATACATACTTACTCGTAGATGTATGCATATCAAAAATGTCTAGAAATCAATATTTTTTTTTATCATGAAATTAACCAATTACCAAATCTAGTCTTCCAGATTGAATTTTAATTTTTATGTTTGTGTTGTAAAAATAAAAAAATAATAAGGAATAAAAATGTTTATGCAAATTGTGGGAAATTAACCTGCTGATGATGATGTGATGCGAAAGTGCGTCTAGTGGCAGCGTATAACAATAACCAGAGTAGGTACGTAGCCTGGAACTAACTTCTAACATTCAGAGGACTTACAGCATCTCTTCTCGGGTTAAATGACGTTGTCGCTCTATATCAAAGTATTTATTGTCAGTTATAAATGATAAATGATATTTATTCTGCAAATAGGTTTAAAAAACACTTTTACACGTCAATTTTTTTTTTGTCATTTTAAACTAGATGTCTTGACTGCGATCCCAGGAATGACTGATGGTAATTAGTTATGCAATCGTTGATGGTGAGGCGCACTAGTTTATTAAGAGCCTATTTATTTTAAAAGAAATTTCTTCCAGCAGAGCTCGTAATGTAGACAATTCTACCAACTTTTTGCGAATTAGTTTTTTTTTTAGGTGGGAATATCATCTAATGACAAATCCCGCGGCTTGGGCGGAGCGGGAGATAGTGTCAGACTTTTACTGACTAAAAACCTACTCCCGTTCCTTCGTTGCCTTTCATACCATGGTGTTGGTTGGTATATAACGACGAATTATGTAAATACGGTATATTGATTTGTTAAGATTTCAGATTTACTGATAGAGCTGTTAAAATTGTTTGTTCTTTAAATCTAGTGTGTAGTTTTCTAAAGACAAACTCTAAAAAACAGCCAGTAATTTTAGTACAACTTACTTTTGGTTATTGTTCATGACACTATAAGCAACATGCAGACCATTACAGAAAGAAAAAATTCAAAAGGTAAGAAATATGCTGATATGATAAAGTATTATGGTCTAATTGTGATTTTAACTACAGAATAGGTACCAGTAGGTTTGCAGGGGTGACCAGACGGTTGCAAACTAGCGTTCCAAACAAGGTTACCTTGGTTTACGTGTTTGGTTTGTGTTGCGGCTACATAGATGTAAACCACGCGCCAACACGTTCCGTGGTTGGAAAAACGCGCATCCCAACCAAGGGCGTTGAAGGTCATGGTTTACAACTGCTGTCTGCACAGATTGAAACTAGCAAGGTCACCTTGGTTGGGACGTTGGTTTGCAACCATCTGGTCACCCCTTTACCCTTAAAACCTATCTAGCTATAACATATCAAATAAATGATGAAAATACTCTTTAGCTTACTAACGAGTACCAGAGCCCCATGAATGAAAGAAGGTTTTCACACTACAAACATTCAAGTCCTCTTTCGACTAAGCATCAAAAAATTTCACCACTCAATTTCCTGGGGGAAAAAGTAAAGTGAGTTTTCCGTCGTATGATAACTAAGGTAAAACAAAGGAGTCCCAATCACGGCTATACGGGGAAGCAACGTCTAATTGGTCGCGTGTTCCCTCTTGATTTGAGGGTAGGGTAGAATTTCATGTACCTACGTTATTAGTAATAGTATTTGTCTATAATATTTATTACTAGTCATTTTTGTTTTTTTAAGGAAGTTTGTGATAGCATGACGGGTGACAGGATCGAATGAAAGAAAAAAAACGTGTTGCACCGACCCCAAATGAGACGGGAAAAGGGCAGGAAGATGCTGATGATGATGATGATTATTTATTTAAATAATTGTAAACTGCAAATTATAAATGAATTATGGACTAAATTATTGGTTAAATTTTTTTTTTTTTTTTTTAATTACTTTTTACAAAGGTATTTTATTTATCACTTTTACTAAAACTAGAACTAACATCAAAACTAATAAATATTAATTAATAAAAAGGAATTTATACTAACTAAAAATAATAATATTTAAAAACGGGTAGAAAAAGAAATTATTGGGCATCAAAAAATTCATCCACATCGATATCAATGGGAAAAGTGCCCAGAACGCTGGCAGCATTGCCACGTTGGATAGCAATGCTGATTCTTTGTCCGAAGAAAAGCCCAGCCCTCTGGTCACGCGAAGAGTCGACCAGTTGTTTGCTGATATCACGGACAACTCGATGAGCGCTCGGACCCCATGGCCCTAGTGTTTCAACCCCAAACGGCTCAAACATATAACCTCCGATGAGGTTATTATATTTACGCCGTTTGAGGTTTTCTGCACTTGCAGCAGCCGCCCCAGCACAGCCTGCCGTACTCAGAAGATAACCAAAGGCCTGCCTTTGGTTAAATTGTGAGTCAAATTGTAAATTAAATTAAATCAAATTGTTATTCGTAAATAAAAGGTCTCAACACTTTAAAAATAGATACTATGGGAAATATTGAGACAGCCCCAACACAAGTGAATTTTATAACTTCTGGGGATACATCTAACTCTGTAATGCAGTTTAATGTTTTTTTATTTTTTTATTTGATATATTACTGATTTTCTTGTTTGGATTTTTGGTAATACAGTTACAACCACAAATGAGCCATTCACCATCATGCCGCTTGGTTCAGCCAAACTAATCGTGTGTGGGGAAGATTTTTTAAAAGCCATGCCGCTTGAATGAGAGTAGTACGCGTATATAGCCACACCGTCAATGTTTTCTGACGAACATATTTTTAGGAATCGGTTGTGAAAAATGTCACAAAATAAAGAAAATAGACGACGTAAAAGGAGATTTAAATATTATTTATTCGTCCATACGTGAATAATTATGTCTCGTAATAAATTTATGCGTGAATAAGTGTTTCCTTTTTTACCAGGAAGCATAGTCAGTAAAAGCCTGACATATCCTCCCACCCCAGCCTAGAGCAGGGGAAGTCATTGGATGATTTCACACCTCAAAAAAAAAACATACTCGTAGTTGGGAATAAGCTTTACAAATACAAATTGATTAATTGTATAATCAATTTATTGCTCACTAAAAATCATTAATATACCTATAGTAAAAAAAGTGTGCTAAGTGCGGTCTTATCGCACAAGACTTTTAAATACAGAAAAATGCGGATGAAAAATAATAGAACATCTGTATATATTGAAGGCAAAGTCCTGACAAACTCGCTGACTCATCAACGCCCAGTCCAAACACTTGAACCTAGAACGCTAAAATTTTGCACAGAATCTTCTTATATGATCTATACAAAAAATAAGAAAAGATTTTCCAAAATCTGAGGGAACCTATAATTTTCTTCTATTATAGAATACAGCAAAGCCGCTGGCAGAAGGTAGTTGTAATATAAAGATTCAAAGCATTTAATTTCAAATAAACCATTTACAGGCACTTTTGAAAGGTCAAGAAGTCAGTCAGTTAGAAAAAAAAAGATGCTAATTGCACATTCCAAAGCGTAGATCTCTATGGAGAAGAATGTGCAAGAAACTCCATGGACTTACTTTTCAATCACGTTAATAATAATCTGAAAGCACTTAAATGAATTCACCTAGCCACTATAAAATCTTTCACAACTCTTAATTGATCTCTGTAAAACCACTTCGGAACAACAGTAAGTATCGGATAGTTTGCTACAGATTATTCGCAAGTCACTATGCCGTAAAGTTCCTTATAAAAGCATCAAACGCGATTCTATTAAAACTTCATCATGATGTTCATCAGTCAGAAAGTTACCAAAACTTTCAAAGGATTACGCTCCGCACATTTTTTTTTTTAAACAAAATACTCAGGCTTCGATTTCTGATTCCAGACTGCTCTACATTGCTGTCATCCAGAAACATATGCAGAAGACTGTCGGCGTTGCCATTTTGTAATTTCATATTTTATCATAAACTGCCCAGGGAGAAATAGAGTTCGAACCGCGTTGTCTTTTAATCCCGAACAATCTTCCTTTCGAATTCAAAAGACTACAGCCCCCCTAACCAAGTTACAACTGTTCCGTGTCGAATTCTGTTCTCCAATTGGTAACGCGCCTCGGTGTCAGCAATTGTAGAAAACGATAAGTTGGTAGCCATGTTGACGCGCCTGAGTCGGCCGCAATTTCTACAATTACAAAGGATGTAGCGTTGAACATTTCATTCTATCATTTTGAACGATGTGAACTTGACTACGAATTTTCTATTCGTTTGTTCTGAGCACGTGACTTAACGTTGAGATGACGTCATTCACGCACATTTGATTAGTTTTCGACTAGCGTTAACGATTGCAGATTATCAAATTGGCTAGGGGTGCAGTTTCCTTTGAAAGTTTGCTTTGTGATGACATTAAATAAATCACAGGGCCAGACCCTTTAAACCGCGATGCGCGCGAACATAGTCACGGGCAAAGTGCTTATCTTATACTAGCGGATATTTTGATAACGGGATAGTTCGAAAAAGTTACTGCGACCCGAAATGCAAAAAGCAACTTAAAGAACACAGAAGTGGGTTTCAGTTAGTGGTAGTGGGTTTGACACTCCTTCTCAATCCACATAAAGCGAAAGAAATTACTTGAAGTTCTCTCACAAAAAAAAATATCTGACCGTTAAAGGCTATGGAAGGCAAAACACAGGTAAAGCATCTTTCCAATATGCTATTGCATATAGGTGTGTACAAAAACACTATTTTGAGCAGGTAAAGCAAGGGTTAGTTCGCAGTCTAGTAGGGAACGGGCCCGAGTCGTTAACAGCACATAGTATTCCCAGCAAAACCGTAGAGGACCAGTAGTTCCGTAACCGTAGAGGACTAGTAGTTGCCCTAGCGGGCCGATGCCCGCTAGGGCAACGGGATTTTTCGAAAAAGTTGCCGAGGCCCTGGGACGAAAAAGGCAAATTAAGGACACAGTTGGATTTTAGTCAGAAAAAAAATGACACGCGCTTTCGCTTACCCTAGAGCGAGAGAAGTCATTTAATGATTTCCATCTTAAAAAAGGATGTCTCATATTTCCAGTAAGTAATTTTCTTAACAAGCAAGCTAACTAAACACACTAAACCATTTCAAAAACATACTTACCTCCCCTTTTTCCAATATACCATAAAGGCATCATTACGGGTACGATATCGTTCGTCCTCAATATTGTCCTGTTCATCTGAAGTGGGTGTGTCAATAGAAAATTTGAAAATCGTTACGTACAGTCAGAAGTTTCAAAGTTTCAATCTATACATATAATAAAACAGTAAAATTATTTTGCGATGGTATTAATTGGCGCAAAAACTACTGAACCGATCCTGTTCAAATTTTGCATACATAATCCTTATAGGTCAGTGCATCTGTTAGGCTATAAATTATCACGCTATTTGCTATGGGGGGTGAGCAATAATCCAAAACGTCCGTGTTGAACGACATTTGCCGCGAGTTCGATTCCCAGCTTCAGTTAAATTTTTTGTCATTATTTTATCTTCTTTTTTGTAATAAAATGACTTTTATCATTTTTCCAAAATAAAATTGACATTTCTATTCGATATCTTCTAAATATATTGTAAAAACTAATCAAAACACATAATAAAATCGAATTAGTAAAATATGGCACCACACGCAATTCTCGCAACGCCATCTAAAGACTCAAAGTAGAAATAATGATGACAATGACAGTTGAACTTCATATTTGATAGATGGCATTGTGTATTTTACGTAATTTTCTGAATGGCGGAAGAATGACCATCGCCCACGTTTGCAGACAGTTCTATTGTTCAAAATTGGAGGAAAATAGTTATGGTTAAACTGGTGTTAGACGGAGGCATTTTTAACAATCCTACTGCTTTTTTTCCATGATTGTAACAAGATAATTGACCATGATTATTCAAGGGATACCAACCAAAAAAGGCGATAAAAGTAAACAAGTATATGTATTTAATTATTGATTTTAAAATAACACGGCCAAATTTTCGGAAGGGGTTGCATGCCACCTTGTGTTAGAAGGCCCCCAGGTAGACCGATGACCTAGTGAGGGTTGCGGGAATCCGATGGATGCGAGACACACAGGACCAGTCATTATGGTGACACTTGGGAGGCCTATGTCCATGATAATGATAATGATGGTACTTTTTTTTTCTTTTTTTAAGAATGGAAATCGTCCAATGACTTCTCTGGTTGGAGCGAGAGGGCGTGTCAAACTTTTACTGACTAAAACCACACTTGTGCCCTTCAGTTGCGCTTTGAAACATCTCTTTGAGGAGCACGTGGATCACTACGTGCTGTTGACAACTGGGCTCGGTTCGGTTAATTACCGGACGGCCGGAGGGCTAGCTACCCATTGTTCGATGTCTGCTAGCCTGCGTCTACCGTGGCTGGTCGTCGGGGTCGGAATCTCGACTCGGCGTGAGGACGTTCGTTCCCTCACGCGTGCGGCCTCCTTCTTCGCTAGCATTGCGGCTTTGCAGAAGGAGGCGACCGCCTACCATTCCTCCTCGCTCTGGACTATAGCCCAAACCAGGCCCCGGCGCGAGAGGTGACTGACACCGATTGCCTCCACGAGGACACGGCGGGATCCGCCCTTGCGGGACACACCTCTGTATGCTCCACTATGTCCTCCGGGATGGCACTTTGCGGCCTAATAATGGCGTGATTTATTGTTTGCAGTTTCTGCTCCATATAAAACGGGGTCGAAAGTGGTTTACGTTCCTGATTACTGATGTATCTCAGATTCCTGGCAGCCTTACGTCGACATCTGGACGTTACCTCCTTGCAGTGAGTGGTGACCAACACTGGAACAACCCTCTGAGGGAGGCCAGTCTCAGGGATAACACTAATCGGATGCTACATTTGTTTACCGTAATTTCATTGTTTTATGGATACACAAGCTGAGGACTGTTGAGGGTGTTTCGAGCGGTTTCTGTTCCGGATTCGGTTGGAAGTATCCTGATATTACCGTTTTGCGAATCGCCCGGAGGACCCGCTGTAACATGCGGTGGAGGTCTATCACATTTGGGTGAACCGCCGTGTCCTCATAGAGGTAATCGGTGACAGTGACCTCTCGGTTTGGCCATCAATATGCGAGTTTGATTGGGCGGGGATACACGCGCTCAAGATTTCGCCGAAATTCATTAAACGGGGACGTCAGTTAAATACACACCAAAAAATCCTAGATAAATGAACAAATAATTTTTACGCCCAAAATGATCAAGCTGAAACAATCAATGCAAGCATGCTCTCGCAAATTCTTTTTAAGTACTGTTGTGGAGGAAGATAGTTGATGATGATGATGGTAGTTTTTGGATTCACTGGCTTTTTGACTTTGCACTATCAGTGCAAGTTATTCAGCTGAAGGTCGGTGTCCCGATTATGCTCCTTCATTTACCTCTACCAAAGCTGTCTAACGGCTTAAGCTCTTCAGTGAAAAATTATTGAGGTGAAAATTTTACGGGAGGTATCTCTTTCGAACAATCTCGCAGACATCGGCCCTAGAGGGCCCTATCCATTTGCTGACATCTCTTTGAGTCCGGTGTAGAATACAACGCGCCGTCGATTCAGGATTGCTTTGACCAGACGGCCGGACAGCACCACCGCAATCCCGGTTTGCGATGGCTGGTAATCGCCCTGCGGCTTTCAACACCCGGAGCATCTCACTTGCAGCGACAGTTAAGGAGTCAGAATGTCCTATCCCTCATAATTTCAGCCACCTTTTTCGATCGTATTGCTTCACTGAAGGAAGCTACTGGTTGACATTTTCTCCACCAATCGCCTCCATGAGGACACAGCGGTGCTGGCGCTCCGACCAAGCGGGACCGACTTCCACCGTATGCTCCATCGTATTCTCCAGGCGATCCGCACAATGGTGATACCCGAGTGTTTCTTCCCGTTGAATTCGATACAGATACCTCCCAAAACACCCACATCCGGTGAGTCCTGCACAAAGAGAGGATGCCGTGACGCCTCTGTAGACACTCTTCAAAGACAGGCATTACCGCTGCGATTGTGACGTGCTCACTGTGGCGAGGGTTTAAAATCATACAATGTTGTTTTACCAGAACATAAACCAGAAACATACATAAACTAACTTCTTTTCTTTTGGGGTAGGCAGAAATGCCAACTGCTACGACCCTTACATACTCTTTCTATTCATTGACATTCATACATTTGGATCTGGACGAGTACATAACATGTTTCCTGAAGTTAATTTGCGTTTTTACTTTTAACCGTTTTATGTTAAAGTACAATAAATAATTGCGTTGCTTTCAGAATGAATTGCAAGCTCAAAATGATAGTACGTTTTTACAAACTTAACGCAGACGAAGTCGCGGGCAACAGCTAGTCACATAATAATATAACGGGCGCCTCAAAGAGATGCCAGCAAAATCGTAAGTTCCCAGGCCGATGCCCGCTAAAAGTCACAGCTGGGTTTTTTCCAGAAAAAGTCTGCCTTCTCGCTCCACCTTAGAGCGAGAGAAATCATTTAATGATTTCCCATCTCAAAAAAGGATGCCTCATATTTCCGGCAAGTAATTTTCTTAACAAGCAAGCTAACTAAACACACTAAACCATTTCAAGAAACATACTTGCATCCCCTTTTTCCAATAACTCCATACAAGTATACCATAAAGGCATCATTACGGGTACCATATCATCCGTCCTCAATATTGTCCTGTTCATCTGAAGTGGGTGAGTCAATAGAAAATCACCGAATGTCACGTTTTGATTGTCATAGGGTAGGAAGAGTCCTCCGCTGCTGCTACTTATAGCCCCAATAATTTGAAGGATTTTTGGAAGTGGCGTAAAGTCATGAGAGAAGCGGAGCTCGAATATTTTATTTTTTATTTTTATGCAAGTTCGAATTAGGTATAGTTGTAGTAACAGTATTTTTCATGTGGCTTTTGTTATTTACTAGTCTTGTTTATATAAAACTAATCGCGTTATAACGTTTGGATCGCATAATCACGTTTAGCCGCAGTCACTAGTGTCACTTGTCTGTATTTTTCTTTTGTTGTATTTTTACAAGTGACACTAGTGACAGCGGCTAAACGCAATTATGCGAGCCAAACGTTAAAACGCGATTAGTTTTATTGGTGAATTCCGCCCTAAGAGCAATAATTTACTTAATTTTTTTTTTGTTTGTAACAATTAAAGTAAACTGGCATAATAACGTAGCCCGCGGACATGAAATTTCCTTAGTCATTGTAAAAAACTTTGAGGAGATTAGGACATTGAATTTAAAACATAGCGTAAGTCACATAAGAAATATTTAAAGAGAGACTATATGAGACTTTGACTTGTAAAGATTATTATAGGAACTGTATGCATGTCTATCTATCTTGCTATTGCTTGTGACTTCATAATTATTGACAGCCTGTTTGTACGCTCTAGGATCAAACGTGTAATGTTTCTCTCCCAATCGAATTCACATATCCATTACAGGTAAATTTCTTCATCATTCTTTTTTGATGGCGACGATTTGTTCAAATGTGTTAGTTTAGAGGTTTAAGGAAACCTCCATTTTTTTTTATGTATGTTCACCGATTTCTCGGTCAATTATGGACCGATTTTGAATTTTTTTTTTATTGAAAGGTTATTGTTCCGAGTTGGTCCCATAGAAATATTGTTATGATCTGATCATGAACTTCGAAGATATGGAACAGAACTCCTCATAGGATCACAGCAGAACAGTCGTAACAAGTAAAATTGCTTTGTTTATACGTGTAGTCGATGACTGACTGAAAGTAGAGGGGGAATATATCAAACTGATCTGATGATGAAGCCTGAAGTTAGGCACCGGAACTCTGTAATAAATTAATGTAATCTAACCGTGTTTGGGATTATTAGAATTGTCATGAGATGCACTCTGGCTATAAGGTATAATTAAGTTTGGCTGAGGGGTACTTTTTAGTGGTGGTACCAAAACTAAAAAGTGTAAAATAAAAAACTTTTTACAAAAAAAAAAATACAACCGACTTCAAAGTAAAAAAAAAACACTGAAAAGTGCAAAATAACTTTTATTTCAGAAATCAATGTTAAATAACGAAGAGACAAAACTAATATAGAAACACCGACTTCCGAAATAAAAGTTATTTTGCACTTTTCAGTGTTTTTTTTTACTTTGAAGTCGGTTGTATTTTTTTTTTTGTAAAAAGTTTTTTTCACTCAGTATAATTTAATAAACTATCGTGCCAGTGACTATTTAGGTATGTATTATAAAAATAAAACACACATAAAACATACATTCAACCGAATATATAACGACGGGGGTTGTGTCTGATCCGGGCAACTGTCCAATAGTTAATTTCGGTCAATTGTTTATATATTCTAATCGCAAGAGAAATCTAATACCGGGGTGCAGGATTTTTTCTTTAGTTTCTAAGAGGCGACATAGAAGAAGAAGATTCATTATCATCATTATCATTTCAGCCGATAGACGTCTACTGCTGGACAAAGGCCTCCCCAAATGTCGCCACAAAGAACGGTCCTGTGCGTCTCACAACCATCGGATTTCCGCAACCTTCACCAGGTCCTCGGCCACCTTGTAAGGAGCCTTCCAACACTGGGTCTTCCGGTACGTGGTCGCCACTCCAGAACTTTTCGGCCCCAACGGCCATTTGTTCTGCGAGCAATGTGCCCTGCCCATTGCCACTTAAGTTTGGCGATTCTTCGTGCTATGTCTGAAGAAGAAGATTATTTAGAATCAATGGGACTAACCTACACTATGCGTAAAACCTTTCCCTTTTTGTCTTAGTACTGTCCCACTGCTGGGCAAAGACCTCTACCAAGTCCTTCCAGACACTCTTCTTATGCTGCGCTGTCTTAAACCAGTCCTCGTTGTACTCATCTATATCATCTCATAAATAAATTAAAAAAAAATCTTCTCGGTTTATCAGCTAGTACTTAGTACTAGCTGATTAGCTACTTGGTACTGTACTAGTTTAGTACTTTTTTTTTGTGGAAAAATCATCCATTGACATCCCTCGTTCTTGGGTGTAGCGGGAAGGTGTGTCAGACTTTTACTGACTAAAAACCTACTCCCGTTCCTTCGTTGCCTTTCATACCAGGGCCGAGTCTTCCTTTCAGAAGCAGACCCTTGGCCCCAGTAGGCTTCGACCCTGCTGGGCCCCTACGGTTTGCTGTATATGCCATTTTAGTACTTGATACACTATGTTTTTTTATTTTTGATAGAGTCGCACTTGACTACTATCTTACCTGATAGAAAGGGATAATGTGGTCGTCAATGAAGCGCGCTTATCTAGAAGTAACCTATTCACTCTTGACTTAAAGATCCCCAGATTGTAGCTATCAGGAAACAAAGACTCCGTCAAGGAATTCCACTCCTTAGCTGTGCTCACAATGAATGTGTTCCCAAAACGTTTTGTGGGATCTCCACCATGTACTAGTGGCACATCACGTACGCCTGGTAGTCCGATGATGGAATTTGCTTGGCGGAATTATGCTATGCAATTCCGACGACGACAATATCTTGTGTGTGTTTAAGCATAAGCAGCCTTTTAATGTTCCCACTGCTGGGACTCGGGTCTCCTGTCTCTAGGAGAGGGAATGGGCCGTAATCCACCACGTGGGCCCAGTGCGGATTGGTGAATGTCACATGTCTTCAAATTTTTGTTTCTAGGACATGCCGGTTTCCTTCACCGTTTTGAGAGCAGTGGTGATGAAATAAATTACACAAAGTAATGCGCCTGGCTGGGTTTGAACCTGCGACCTACAACTCGTAAGTCGGGGCCGTTACCACTCGGCCACCACTGCCCTCGCCTTATGTGTGTAATATTATTAAAATAAAATAAGAACAAAACGCTTTAAGTTCCTGGTTTGTGCCACAAAAGTCAAAGATCGCTGTTTTGTCGGGGATTCTGTTTACGAAGCCACGGTGGCTTTACCACTGATTAGTAGGCTGCCACGGATTCCCAACAATCCCCTTTTTTATATGTTTTCTGGAGGACCATTTTGATTGGCTACACATCTAAGGTTTATTTTCTTTCGATTTCTTAGAAACTAAATGTGTTCTCTATTGTTTTTTTTTTTTGGTGATTATTTTTTCTTTTGGGTTGTTTCGAAAAGTCTCTTTTCTGTACAAAGGCCTTAGATAAAGGTATATAATATCTGTTGATAGATACACTCTTTATTGTACACCAAAAATAAAAATTACATTAGGAACTTAAAATTAATAGGGTGTCACAATGGGCGGTCTTATCGCTAAAAGCGTTTTTTTTTACAGACAACCTTTGGATGGATCTTTTGTTTTTTTTTTTTCTGTAGCGACATCTGTAACGGAAAATTGGAACTAAAAATTCGAAGTCCTGCTTCGCGGTATTAAAGTTCAGATCAAACATAACACTTGTCTGGTTTTTAGGATCCTCCCTTTTCAATGGAGGTTTGAATCTACATTAACGATTGTCAAGATACACGCTATTTCCAAAATGTAACAAAAGACACTTTGCCTAAAGCCCCGTAGTTTTCTAGGATGAATTTTTGATGAAGATTTTTTAATCAGCTTATAGCTTTGTAAATTGTGGTTTATGATTATACTAGCTTCTACCAGCGGGTTCGCCTGTGTGAAGGTCAAAAAATATCGCGTCGATCGCTTCGAGTAGGCCACGCCTCCGATTCCTTTATTCTGACGTCATCTCAACGCTCAGTCACGTGATCAGAACAAAGGAATAGGAGGCGTGGCCGACTCGAGGCGATCAACGAAAAGAGAGTTGAAATGAAACGGTTGTAACTTGGCTAGGTCAGTGGTGGCCGAGTGGTAACGGCCCCGACTTACGAGTTGTAGGTTCTGGGTTCAAACCCAGCCAGGCATTACTTTGTGTAATTTATTACATAACCACTGCTCTCAAAACCGTAAAGGAAAACATCGTGAGGAAACCGGCATGTCCTAGAACCAAAAACCATCCACCAACCCGCACTGGGCCTGCGTGGTGGATTATGACCCATTCCCTCTCCTAGAGAGGAGGCCTGAGTCCCAACAGTGGGAACATGATAAGGCTGACTGTGCTATAGATACAAACTTTCACCTTGATAATGTTATTGTGATTTTGAAAGATTAGATTTATTGTGTGTAAATAAAATTAACTTAACCAAAAATAACTCAAAGAGTATAAAAATACCATCATCTACTTCAACAGCTGAATAAACCTCATCAATTCTTATGAATACAATAAAAAAAAAAATAGTCCTTGGTAGTTAAATATAGCTACATATTGAAACCAAAAAAGTTATATATTTTAATAATATTTTCAACTGCGTGAATGTAAGAAATATAATAGCCTATGTCACTCAGTGATGGCGGTCGCCTCCTTCTGCGAAGTAGTAATGTTAGCAAAGGAGGCCGCATGTCACACGTGGGGGAACGACATTCACGTCCCAGCCACCGGGATCCCGATCCCGATTTCCGGCCACCGTAGGCGCGGGCTTGCGGACGGCGAGCAATGGTAGCCGTCCGATCGTCCGGTAACTGTCCGGACCGAGCTCAAGTCGTCGACGGCGCGTATTGCTCCACGCGCGCCTCAAGGAGATGTTAGCAAACCGTAGGGGCCCAGCAGTGTCGAAGCCTACTGGGGCCAAGGGTCTGCTTCTGAAAGAAAGACTCAGCCCTGGTATGAAAGGCAACGAAGGAACAGGAGTGGGTTTTTGTCATTAAAAGTCTAATTGGATGATTTTCCCACCAAAAAAAAGACGTGTCACTCAGTGATAAAGTAGTAATCTACTGGTGAAAGAATGATTAAAATCGGTCCAGTTACTTTCGAGTTTATTCATTACAAACAAAAATACAGACGTACAAATCTATCCTCTTTATAATATTATTACTAACGGTCCGTATACGTTGTCCTGTCCGAATGCTGGCTATTCGTCTGAATAAAAAAAATAAAACCTGATTGCTGCACCACTTACTGGGTTCAATTGCACTTTCAAACCATCCAGGCACCCACACAAATATGTATACACACTAAGTTTATCCGAATCGGGGAGTGTGCGTCGGAATTGCATAACCTAAATCCGCCTAGCCCGCTCCATCATCGGACCACCAGGCGTACGGCAATGCGCCACCGGTACATGGTGGACATCCCACCTATACGGACAAAACGTTTTGGGAACACATTCATTGTACAGCTAAGGAGTGGAATTCCTTGCCGGAATCTGTGTTTCCCGATGCTACAACCCGAGAATCTTTAAGTCAAGAGTGAATAGGTTACTTCTAGGTAAGCGCGCTCCATCGTCGACCGCATCGTCGCTTTCCATCGGTTGAGATAGCGGGCAAGCGTGAACCTATCAACGATAAAAAAAAAAACGGTTAAACCTTTTAGGGGGAGTTAAATGACAAAAACACGCACTGAAGAATTCTATATATAAAAACTAGTGGTTCCGGTAGACGTTGTCCTGCCCAAGAACTGGTATTTTGTCAGAAAAAAAAAATTAAGAACACGATTGCAGCTCCACCTATCGGGTCCAATTGTATTTTCAAACCAACCAGAGACCCGTTCAAATATACACACAATATTATATACAAATAGGGAGGAGTTAGGTGACAAACACACGTACAAAATAACTATAGAATAGAATAAACTTTATTGTACACCAAAATACTTAACAAAGCGGACTAAGCGTTTCGCTTCGTCGTTTATACCGCGTACATCGAAGGACTGGAACAATTTGCCTGCTGCGGTCTTCCCGTCCAACAATAATTTAGGTGTCTTCAAGGCTAGAGTGAATAGGCTCATAATAAACTAGTGCGCCTCACCATCAATGATTGCATCGCTGCTTACCATCAGGTGGGATCGCAGTCAAGCACTGGTTTATATGAATTAAAAAAAAAAAACTATAACTAACTATGACTTAAATATATATTAGTATTTACAAATTGAGTTAACTGAATAACTTATTTATTAGCCTTCAGAATAATCAAGAAGAAGCGACTGTGGGCCGACCATCATACCCATAGAACCAATGGCCCTTGGGATAAAGTGAAAACGATCTTTATAAGGTGGCTAATATATATAAAGATTAAATTACATATAGTATGGTATAGTATAATATGAAAATATCCTTTACGATAAGGTGATAAGGTCGTAGATCCCCTAATCCACTGATAAAACCTGTTGCAGTTTCATAACGGATTACCGACCACTTAGCACCATGGTATGTATGCAGGATTTCTTACCCCAAACCGCATAGCAAATCTCACCCTTTCAGGACAGGGAGAGACATAATCCGCTATCAATCACCATGAAAAGTGTCCTTATTTCTGCATATTGTAGCGGCAGTTCATGTTCCTTATCATGGGGATGTGTTTAATTTGGAGGCTTTTTTAAGATTGAAAATCATCTAATGACTTCTTACGTTCTAGGGTGGAGTGAAAGGGCGTTTCAGACTTTTACTGACTAAAACCTCACGTTTGTCTTTTAGTTGCCTTTTGCGTTTTAGGACCTCGGGCTTTCTTTTTAGAAATTCCGACCCTGGTGGACGTCGGCCTTTCTGAGCCCCTACAGTTTGCTGATAACTCTTTGTCGCTTGAGCTGCTGTCATTGTTCGTAATAAGTAATTTCCTAAAAGCATTACTGAATTTCGACTGATGATAATAACTAAGAACTAAATTTATTTCCTTGGAAGATGGGTAGGCCTTTAGTATGGGACGCTACCTGTGTCGACACTCTTGCGCCATCCCATCTTCCTAGCTCATCGCGCTGTGCTGGTGCTGCCGCGGCGGCTGCGGAGAACCTCAAGCGGCGAAAATATAACAACCTCGTCGGTAGTTACATTTTTGAGCCGTTTGGGGTTGAGACTCTTGGGCCGTGGGGTCCGAGTGCTCATGCCCTTTTTAAAGAATTATCCAAACGGCTAGTTGACACTTCGCGTGACCAAAGGGCTGGCTTTTACCTTGGTCAGAGATTAAGCATTGCCATACAACGTCTTTTAGGCACACTTCCAGTCGACAGCGATGCGGAGGAATTTTTTGACGCCATATTTTAGATAGGAGTTATTGTGTACATATATTATGTAATTTTAATTAGTTAAGTGTTTTTATTTTTCATGTAAAAATACCCCTTAGAACTAAATATAGTAAAAAAGAAAACATTGCAGCTGGTCTGTGTATAATGTTGTTTTCTTCTGTATCTAGTAAGACTAAAAATATACCCCAATACAAAAAGCTTGGTCATCATTTCAGCCGAAAGACGTCCACTGTTGGACATAGGCCTCCCCCAAATGTCGCCATAATGACCGGTCATGTGCGTCTCGTATCCATCGGATTCCCGCGAGTCTCACCAGGTCATCGGTCCACCTTGTAGGAGGCCTTCCAACGCTGCGTCTTCCGGTACGGTTCCGGTACGGTAAAAAGCTTGGTGGATCTTGATTATTTTTTGGTATTCGTTATTCTTATTGCAGATATTGTACCTATATTATTTTAAATTCTTTATCAACGATAACTTTAGAGACTTTCCGTTTCCTTTCAACATGATGTAATATTAATCCTACCTTCAACCTTTTCTACCCAAAATCTAGAGCACACACCGAACCTAAAAATACCCACCCTTAACTGAAACTTCACCCTCAAACTTAAGGGGAGGGTTTTAACGGGTCGAACTATTAACCTTGCAAACTTGACAGTATATTGTGCCGCAGGGTGACTCGAAAAATCGTTGTTTCATGAAAATACAAAGATTTTTTAAAGGTTCATTACTATAATGATATTATTGGAAACTTCCATCTATATTCAACATTTTTTTTTTTAACCATTGATAGGCTCGCGTTTGACCACTATTTAACTTGATGGTAAGCGATGATGAAGTCTGTTCCCCTCGAGCACCGATTGTTCATACGTCTGTACAACTTGAATGATATTGAAAAACACTTAATTGTCGTACTGTACACACCGGGGAGAAATTTATTCGGCCGAAAATTTTGGTCTCTATATTATCTTCGTTTTTCCCAGAAAAATCTTTTCTTTTAATTTCTTTTTCTTTTTTAGGGTTCCGTACCTCAAAAGAAAAAAATGGAACCCTTATCACTTTGTTCTTCGTCTGTCTGTCTGTCAAGATCATTTATCTCGGGAACGCGTAAAGGTGTAATTAAAACCATATACTTGGGACTGCGGTCAAAAACTCAAACTTCTAATTAAACGAAAAAAAGATACGGCCGTTTATATCGCAAAAAAAACTTGTATTTCGACACTCTCAAGGGAATCAAAATTCATAGGATACTACTCGTTGACCTAGAATCCTGAAATTCGGCATAAAGCAAGGTCTCACAACAGATTGATCGCATCGCTGCTTACCATCAGGTGGGATCGCAGTCAAGCACTGGTTTATATGAATTAAAAAAAAAAAAAAAAGATGTATAGGGAAAAATCTAAAAACTGTGTAGTTACGTCAAAAAATAACTTTTTTTGCGATTCGGAAAAATCTTCGTTACTCAATTCGGGAATTGAACTGTTTTCATAGATAAATTTGTACGGAACCCTCAGTGTGCGAGTCCGATTCGCGGCCCGGTTTTTTTTGGTGATTTTACTAAAAATCGCGCAATTACGTAATGATAATACCCCTATACCCGCAAGGAGTTAAAGGAATTCCTTCGACTCTAATATGATCATGATTTCAGCCAAAAGACGTCCTATGCTGGACATAGGCTTCCCCCAAGTGTCGCCAAAACAACCGGTCCTGTGAGTCTCGCATCCATCGAATTTCCGCGACCTACACCAGGTCAGTGAATTAATTGACAAACAAACGATTGCATCACTGCTTACCATCAGGTGGGATCACAGTCAAGCTCTAGCTTATATCATTTAAAAAAGAAAAAAAAATATAAGTAAGAACGATTTTCAGGAACTTATAACTTGCATAAATGTGAACCAATTTTCAAGCTACCGATAGTCTAAAACTGACAAAATTTTATTCACAAAAATCCTGATATTAACTTGTTTTTACAGAATCTATTCTTAATTTAGAATCGTCAGGTTTATTGTAAAATTCCTAGGCTATTCACAAAAATACGAATCTCCCAGTTGTCCTGCGACATACTCGTATGTACCAAGTAAACCTTACATAGCCAAGTCCGAAGAAAGTTGTTTTAAAATAAACTGCGAACAGGGGCATTAAATTTCAATCACAACACAATATGGCGACCTAGTTCCGGATACCGACTAAATCCTTAAAGCGGGTTACGGATTTGCGATTAGTCGCTGCGATTGGTAGATTAATTTGGCGGATAGCGAGGAGAGAGAACCGTGGACGCAAAATGTCTGGGAATGTACGGCTTAAGTGATCATCAACCGTTTTATTTTAGAAATTGATCAACAATTACCCATAATGAAAACGTAAGTAGGTACATAACCGTAGGCGCTGACTTGCGGACGGCAAGCAATGGGTAGCTCGCCGTCCGACCGTCCGTTAACCGTCCGGACCGAGTCCAAGTCGTCGCCGGCGCGTAGTGTTCGACGCGCGTCTCAAGGAGATGTTAGCAAAACCGTAGGGGCTCAGCAGGGTCAAAGCCTACTGGGGCCATGGGTGATGCGGAAGAGAACCCCGGGGCCCTGGAACGAAGGCAAAGAAGGAACAGGAGTGGGTTTTGGTCAGTAAGAGTCTGACACGCCCTCCCACCCCACTCAAGGGTGGGAGATGTCATTCGATGATTTCCCACCTAAAAAAAAGTAGGTACCGAAAAAAACCGGCGAGTGAGAGTCGGACTCGCAAACGAAGGGTTCCGTACCGTCCGTAACAAAAATTACGTTTGTTGTATGGGAGCATCACTTAAATATTTATTTGATTCTATTTTTAATATTTGTTGTCATATAGCGGAAGCACAAATATCTGTGAAAATCCTTCTAAGTATAGATAGATATAACATTTATTAGATGCAACACGAAAAAGCACAAGCACAGGCGTGTCAGACACACGCCCTCTTGCTCCGCCCAAGAGTGGGGGGATGTCATTACATGATTTTCCCACCAGTAAAAAAAGAAAAAAATATCTTTATTTTACATTTATTTCTAAGCGATTATTTTTTATAAAAATCTTTACGGTATTTTCCCATTTCCATTATACTTAAGTTTTCTATTATCATTTTCTACCTTACTGCTGTCTTTAACGTCATCCGCTTTCCTAGATCGCAACTCGTCGCAGAACTATCTACTTAAAATGAGTCTGCAAAACACCGTTCTCCAAGAACCATTTATGAACTCGACTTTTACAAAGACAATATTACAATTTCTCGTCGTACCGTGTACAGGCAGCCTTAGACTCGGTTCCGTTCGCTAGAATAGGTAATAAACTTTGATATTAGTTTTAGAGTAGCGTTCAAAAGTGTCAAGATAGTTGAAAACATGTTATTGTGGGCCTGACGTGTAGTGGGACTGACTTGTCTGCTAATAGAACTAATATAATGATGTGGTTAGTAGCGGTTTTATTTTTAAGTGTGGAAGGGTTCATTGTTTTTAGGTAATTGAAGTCATTTTAATCAGTTAATTATACACTGTGTTTTCACTAATTCATGGCATGTCATGAATACCCTTAGTAAGAGCCCTTTAGAGCAGTGGTGGTGCAGTGGTAACTGTTCGACTTATAAGTTGGAGATCGCGTGTTCAAACCCAGCCAGGCACATTAGGCACATATGCATACACATGTGTAATTTGTTTCATCACCACTGCTCTCAACTCGTGGGGCGATCGGCGGCGGCGATCTCTCGCGCCGGGCCTTGGTACAGGCCATGGTCCGAAGCGAGGAGGAGTGGCAGGCGGTTGCCTCCTTCTGCGAAGCAGTAATGCTAGCAAAGGAGGCGGCCGATCGCGTGAGGCAACGGTCCTCACGCCCCAATCGCCGCCGGGATTCCGATCCCGATTTTCGGCCATCGTAGGCGCAGGCTTGCGGACGGCGAGCAATGGGTGACTCGCCGTATTTTGTCACATCCCATGTCCATCATCCAGTCAAGTTCCCTGTTTGGTCTTGTGTTTGTATGGTTTGTTTTACATCCGGAGTTCGTCCAGTGCCCCATACTTTTAAGCCTATGAATGGCCCTCCTCGCCTCTAGTTCCACTTCAATGTGTAAAGGGGTGAGATTGAGCAGCGTTTCCATCGCCGCAGTTGGCGTGGTCCTAAATGCTCCTGTAATGGCCATGCAGGCAGTCCGCTGTACTTTGCTTAGGGCCTGTCTGCAAGTTGCCAGCTTGGTTCTGGTCCACCATACGATGCTCCCGTATGTGATCAGCGGTTTCACCATCATGGTGTAGATCCATTTGATAACCTGGGGTCTAAGGCCCCATGTTTTCCCATAGGCAGAGCGACACATGCCAAATACTCTTAGAGCCTTGTTTGCTGTCGCTTCGGCATGGCTTTTCCACGTGAGTTTGCTGTCTAGGATTACTCCTAGATATTTTACTTCTGTGGACAACTCTAGTACAGTGTCGTAGAGCTTTATGGTACCCATTGCTGTTAGGTCCCTCCTTCTGGTAAACGGGATGATCACCGTTTTGCTTGGGTTGATGGATAGGTGGTTGAGTTTACACCACCTTTCAACCATGTTCAATCTCTCCTGTATAATCCCTGACACAGTGTTGGGAAATTTTCCGTTTACAAGTATCACGAGATCATCTGCATATCCAACCGTGTACGTTGGTCCTTTGTTCAGTTCTATTAGCAGCTCGTCTATCACCAAACACCAGAGTGTTGGCGAGAGTACGCCTCCTTGCGGGCATCCTCTTGTGACATGCGCCCTTTTGGTCTCACCTAGCAGTGTTGATTCTATAACTCTGCCCTTCAGCATATTGTCCATCCAGTCACAAATGGTAGGGTCTATGCCATGTTTCTCTGCAGCTGTTCGTATCGTTCTAAAAGTAGTGCGATCGAACGCGCCTTCTACATCGAGAAAAGCTGCTAGGCATATCTCTTTGCATTCTAGCGTCTTTTCGGCACGACTTACGACCTGGTGTAGCGCCGTTTCTGTCGACTTACCAGGCTGGTATGCGTTTTGCATCCTGTGAAGCGGTTGTTTCTTCAGCGCTCCCTCCCTGACATGCTTGTCTACAAGCTTTTCCAGAGTTTTCAGGAAGAATGATGTCAGGCTTATAGGTCTGTATGACTTAGCGTCCTCGTAGTCTGCTCTTCCTGGCTTGGGAAGAAAGATTACCTTCGCCTGTCTCCACGCCTTTGGTATGTAGCTAAAGGCGATGCATGCTCTGTATAGTAGGGGCGCCGTTACCTCTTAAAAGACCATTCCGGAACCCCCTCTGCGCAACGCCTGTTAAGGCACATCCCTGAGGAGACTGTACAACGGTCTCAATTCAATTCAATTCAATATCTTTATTGTGGAGCATAGGTTTGTACATAATACAGGTCTTAAATAATTTAATAGATCAGCTACGTCCTGCCCTTGGGGCATACAATAGTCAAATAGGAATATGTCAAATAGGTACATTATTTTTACAAATGATTAATTTTCACATAAAAATAAAAAGACAAAACCAAACGAAAAGAATTAAGGTAGGTAGGTACACATCAGTAAGCTGAACACATCATGACTGAGGGGGGCTATATTGGAGCAGTGATTTGTCCAATAAGAAATCTTTTATAGAGTAGTAGCACTTGTCTACTAACAGATCATGGAGACTCTTTTTAAATTTTTTCAATTCCGTAATTATTCTGATAGGCCCAGGAATATTATTAAAGATGCGTGTAGCCATACAAAAGATACTTTCATGCATAAGATGAGTCTTACTAGCTACTGTACGCAATTTGTCTTTCCGTCGTATACGTGTGTAGTAGTTGTACATGTCAATATTATTTCTTACAAACACTGCGGTTTCAAATATGTAGACACACGGCAGTGTAAGTACGTTAATCTTTTTAAAAAATGGCTTACAGGAGTCAGTTTCACATAAATTAAATATGGCCCTAATGCAACGTTTTTGAGCAATGAAAGCTCGCTCTTTGTCTGTACTGTTGCCCCAGAATATTACGCCATATCTGAGGATAGAGCTAACATAACCGTGGTAGGCTGTTAGTAAAGTAGCCTGATTTGCTATATTTCCCAATCTGTAAAGTGCGTATGAAAATTGTCCCAGCTTTTTGCATACATGGTCAATATGAAGTTTCCAATTAAGTTTGTTGTCAATATGTAATCCTAGAAATTTTGTTTCTTCTGTCTCTTCAATGTCACTATCTAGGTAACTGATTTTTAATTTACCCGTGCGTTGAGTTCGTATTTTGAAATTCATTATTTTAGTTTTGTCAATGTTAATCATTAAATTATTTATTTCAAGCCAGTCTATTATTGATAATATTGTTTGGTTAATGTCAGATTCTATGTCAATTGTGTTATCATTAACAAATAAAACAGTGCTATCATCAGCAAACAGTGTAATGTCATGATTTGTGACCGAAGGCATGTCATTTATATAAACAAGGAAGAATAAAGGACCCACGATGGTCCCTTGAGGAACACCGAATTTAGAAGTTCCAGATTCAGAAGTATATATTTCTTCCGTTTTAGTAATGGGGTTTAACCTCCTTACTTCTGTGAATTGTTGTCTGTTGCTAAGGTATGATTCTATAAGTTTGTACACATTACCCCTCACACCATATGCATACATCTTTCTCAAGAGAATTTTGTGGTCAACACGGTCGAAAGCCTTCGACATGTCCATGTATAACGCGACAGCCGGCAGTCCTTTATCCAAGTTAGTCATTACCTTTTGCAAAAAGTTGTATATTGCTATATTTATGGATTTGTTTTTCCTGAAGCCATACTGACTAGACGTTAGAATGTTATGTGTTTCAAAGAAAGTATAGAGACAGTTAAACATCACCTTTTCAAAAATTTTTGCAAAAATAGGTATCAGTGCTATTGGCCTATAGTTGCTTATGTCAGTTTTTTCTCCTTTTTTAAATACTGGCTTTATAACAGATAATTTTAGTTTTTCTGGGAAAGTACCTTGCTCTATACATAAATTAATAATGAAGCTTAACGGTTCAGATATAATATGGGCTACATCTTTAACAATGTTTGTCATAATGCTATCATAGCCGGTACTGGTTTTATTTTTTAAAGCAATTATTATTTTATTAATGTCATCAGGAATAGTCGGTGTCATAAAAATTGAATTAGAATTATATGTCAGATTATTAGAAGATTTTTGGGGTAAACTAGTATTATTATCATTGATGTCAAGAAAAAAGTTATTAAATGAATTCGCAATGTCTTGGGGATTATTTATGATTTCGTCATTTTTAATTAATAGATTTACGCCTTCATTTGGATATTTAGATTTAGATTTGATCTCATTTATTACTTTCCAAGCAGCTTTATTCTTGTTTATGGCAGATTTTATAAAGTAGTCGTTTTGAGACTTTTTTGTCAATCTGATTATAGTTTTATATCTCTTTGCATATGTTTTGAAAGTAGTTTTGGTGACTTGATTGGGATTATTCCTGTATTGCCACAGTAGTTGGCGTTTGCGTTTACTGCATATTTTTAAGCCACGTGAGATCCATTTCGGTCTAGATCTGTTATATATCCTAATTTTCTGTAAAGGAAAACAAAGATCGTATAACATAATGAAATTATCATTAAATGTATTGTAGGCCGTGTTCGCATCCGTGCAACTATAAGTGTCGTTATTACTTAGTTGATCTAAATATTTTATAAATATTGTTCTATTTTCTTGAGAGTAATTCCGTTTTAATATATACCAATATTTTATAGTGCAAGTCTTTTTGACCGGAAGCTTAATTATTTGCGCATTGTGATCTGATAGCGCTAATTCGTGGATGGTGCCTTTGCAAGTTCCTATGTTATGCGCTATATTGTCTATGCACGTTTTACTAGCAAATCGTGTTACTTGCTTGAATTTTAATTTCAAATTATATCTAGTTAATAGTTCTACAAATTCAGTGGAAAGTTTTGAATTCTTCAATGTGTCTATGTTGAAATCACCGCATATTACGATCTTTTTGTCGTTAGAGCATAAGTTTTTTAATATTCTAGTAAAAATTGCGAAAAAGCTGCTTATAGATCCGGCGGTGTTGTTTGGCGGCCTATATATGCATAAAACAATTATTTGATGTTCCAATAGCTCGATAGCAGAACATTCTATTGTGTTGCTGATTGACAATTTTGTGATGTTATGAAGAATTCTATATTTGATGTTATTTTTAATTAAAATACAGGAGCCTCCGTGTCTGCTATCTCTCATATAATAAGATGCAAGTTTATAATTTGGAATTGCGAGATATACTTCATCACCGTCCATCATGTTGTGTTCAGTGATACATAATAAGTCAAGATGATTGTTCTGTGCAGCTAACTCGTTAATGCAAACGGAAAACATATCAGCTTTATTGAGCAATCCATTAATGTTTTGATGGAGAATAGTGACAAATCTATAAACGAAATAAATTATTTGAGTTTGTGCTTTCGGTTTTGGTACATTCTGATTCATCGTGATCGTTACTTGATTCATTTACACAGTCTGTATTAATTATATTTATTACATTTTCTTCTGAATCTAAGTTTACTTGCACATATTTACTTTCAAAAGATTTTTTATTTTTAATTTGACACATCTGTTCGTATTGCAATGCTTTGAAGTGGTAATGAATACACAATATTTCTTTTAATAAAGACCTTGCAAGATTAAGTACATAATTGCGTCTACTTGGTGGAAACCTAGCATAATTCATGTCCATGAACAATACATTTTTATATTTCTTACAGATGAATCGTAATAAATAGTTAAGTTTTGATTCCTTTAAGAACCTGTTACTAGGCACTTCACTTACAATCACATTAGTATTTGCAGTTGATGATAACCAGCGATGCAGATTTATGTCAACATCATAAGGGTTCTTATCGCAGCATCCTCCCAATACAATCACGTAGTCGCTTCTTGTAAGCGTACTGATTTCGTTCTTCGGGCATTCTAAGATCTCACTCAGTACAGCACCTGGCTTAAGGTAGGAAAACACGTCGTATTCGGATCCAAGTAGGTTTTGCAGGATGTTGCGCAGACCCCGACCCTGTCCATCACCGAGGATAATTACTCTATGTTTGTTGTTCTGAGTTTTAACTGTTAGACCTTCCATACTTACAGCACAGTGTGTTGTGCTACACCTTTTATTTTCAACATAACAATTGCTTTTCGACTGAATATCCGAATTGCATTCGAATATATCCTGCTGGGTTGTACGCAAGTTTGGGCTTCTTATGCAGGTACTTTTAGCTAGTCGTAGAGGAGAATGACGGGGCGTATTTACTCTCATGCTTAGCATTCGTTTTGAGATAAGACATGACTTATTACTGCGATGCGGGGTAGTGCAGGTAATTGTTTTCAATAATTCTATTTGTCGTTGTTGTTCTTGTGCAACCTGTTTGAGCTTAGTATTTTCACAGTTAAGATTTTCGATTTCATTGTCAGCGCTCTTTAATTTTTCTTTAATATCATTTATTTCTCGCCTTAATTCCTCGGAATATGACTGATCGTAGTTTTGCGTATCACTCTGAATACTCATCATAGTGGAATCGAGCATGGTAGAGTTTAATACATCTTTGCTAGTTAAAGACGATAAGTTCATTTGTGATTGTGATCTTACTAATTTACTACGTACAGTTACGTTGTCCATCTTGATTGTGAATTAACCTTTCCGATGATAATATTTTTATTATATTCACGAAGCGTGGCGTAAGCTAAGTCTGCTTTAAACGCGTGGTGTATGCTCAAGATGTTAGCACAAGCGCTTAGTGTTACGTGTAAGCAATGAGCATGTGTGCGTAGAAGCGGGCGATCTGCGGGTTGCCCTAGGTCAGGGACGCAAGTCACTACAAATTTTAGCTAAAAGTTTTTCGCTTATTACTCACGGTACTAATGGAGTCCAGATGAGATATATATATCACTTTTTAGTCCGTTTCACTAGCTTCACAATGATATACAATAAAACTGAATTAAGTAGTTTTTTGCCACGTTTTTCAATATTTTTTTGGAGACAAAACAAATACGGTGCCAACTCTTTGAATCTCAACCCCTGAGCCTCTTTGGGTCTCCCCTGAGCCTCTTTGTACACGGCAGCACGTGATCACTATGCCACCGTCTTCCTTGGAATGACTTGATGGGCGGGCAGAGGCCCCACTCTGCACACCCGTGGTTCCAAAGTCCCGTCTGCATTGGATGATGCAAGCGGGGTTTCGGCGTGTTAGGCATCGAGGCGGTTGCCTCCCCGACGCCTTCGTCTCCGAGCGGGATCAGCCCTCTCACGGTCGCGCTCAGCCGCCTCCTTCTGGACCATTACGGTCTCACAGAAGGAAGCAACTTCCTTCCAGTTTTCTGGCTCCGCCAGCATAGCCCTCACTACTGCTCGTAGAGACAGGTCCTGCCCGATCCTAGCGACCAGGACTCGTCGCTCAGTGGCCCACGCTGGACAGTCTTCCAGCGTGTGCTGTGCAGAATCCATAGCGCTTCCGCAATGGTGGCAATTTGCCGTGGCCTCTCGCCCAATCCTATTTAGGTACTCACCGAAGCAACCATGCCCGGTCAGCACCTGAGTGAGTCTGTAGGAGATGCGCTCCTTTCTTTTCAGCCAGGCTTCGAAGTGCGGCAGGACGGCTTCGACAACGCGCTTGCACGCGAATTGCGGCTGCTGCAGCCGCTCGCGCCACTTCTCGAGCGCGTGTTGCCGTTCCTGCCGTCTCAGCCTTACTGCAACGATCTCCGGCACGCTATTACCACTTTGGCGTATGTCACGAATCCGGTTGTATACCCTCGCGTCCATATCTGCCAGGATGTCAAGTGGTGGAAAGCGTGCCAGGAGAGTTGCCGCCTCGAAGGATACCGTTCGGTATCCACGTGCGATCCGAATGGCCATTTTCCGCTACAAACTATTAATTTTTGTCCTGCAGCGACGGACACCTGACAATCTGTTTGACCACACAGGTGCCCCATAAAGGACCATTGATCGCACGACACCCGCGTAGAGGCGGCGAACTTCTTCCCGAGGGCCCCCAAGGTTGGGCAGCAACCTATGCAAAGCACCCATTGCTCTCCCAACGCGGGGGACTAGTCGCTCGAAGTGCTCTTCGAAGCCCCACCTACCGTCCAGAGTTAGGCCAAGATACTTTATGTGTTGACCCACCTGGACTTGCGCATCTCCAACTGTCACTGATGAGCTGGGTGGCTCTCTGGTCCTTGGCAGTTTGTGAAACCAGAGCGCCTCAGTTTTATGAGGCGCTATTTCTAAACACAGCTCGCGGATCGAAGCCACGACTCTTGCCACACCAAGCTCAGAAAGCTGGATGGTCTCATCGAATGTGTCCCCACCGGCCAACACCAGGGTATCGTCTACATAGCAGATGATATTTACGCCTATGGGGAGGTCGACACGCAGGACTACATCGTATGCAAGGTCCCATAAGAGAGGGCCTAAAACCGATCCCTGTGGAACCCCACACGTTATCTCCCTCCGATGAACGCTACCGTCCCGGCTCACATAACAAATGTGCCGGTCACGCAGATAATCCCAGATGATGCGCTGCAGGTAAGGTGGCACTCTGTGATAGACTAGTGCCGCCCTAATCGCATTCCAGGGCAAGGAGTTAAAGGCGTTGACGATATCTAAACTTACCGCCAACGCCACTCCACCCTGGGACACTACCTGCTCCGACAGTGAGCGTACGCGTAGTATTGCATCGACAGTAGAGCGCTGCCGTCGGAAACCATACTGGCCATCTGCGAGGTCAGGACCAACACGTGAAAGGGGCTCAACGAGCCTCTCGGCAATTATTCTTTCGAATAGCTTGGAGACCTCGTCGAGCAAGAAAATGGGACGGTACGCAGAGGGAGACTCTGAATCCCTGCCCTTTTTCCTCAACAAGACCAATCCAGCCTCCTTCCAGTCGGTAGGGAACACGCCCGAACAGAGACAGCTGTTAAACAGCTGTCTTAGGCGAACTCCTAGAGCATCCATGTAATAATTTTGAATGTGTTTTGATATTGTTGACATGCATGTAATTTCACTATAGATACTTACCTACATTGTATTGTACGCCCTAAGGGTGGGACATAGCCGTTCGTAGAAATTAATTAACACCATCACCTATGATCCACAACAATAAAGATGATTTGATTTGATTTGATTTGATCCATAGCCAGAACCCATGCCCGGCCAGGAATGCCATCTGGGCCTGGTGCGATGTTACGAGCCCCCATGCGTCTTACAGCTCGGTTCAGTAACCCTAGTAAGTACCTACCTATCTTAGGTCTAACTGAGTCATTGTAATCATTATAATTTTATCATTATAATTGCACTTCAAAGATGTTCAAGCGAAAACTACACTAGACCGACGCACAAGTGGACCTCGCTTGATTTGTACGTAGCGGCGCGTTGCGTGGCGTCGCGTGGCGTGGATCTAATGTAGCTCGGCAAGTCTAGATGCCATATAAAATGTATGAAGACCGACGCGCCCAGATCGGCGTACGTGGCCCACGTGTGCGCAATGTAGTTCTACCTTCAATGCTGGATATAGGCCGCTTGGGCCATGAGAAAATCTCTGAAAGGGATACCGTGGTCCTTGAACGCAAAGGGCAATCGAAAGACACAGGTGGGTTTTAGTCAGTAAAAATCTGACACGCCCTTTCGCTCCATTCTAGAGCAGGAAAAGTCACTGGATGGTAACAACAATCGGTGATTAAAGAATGCATGATGGGTGATTAGGTTTCTCACTTTGGTACTCATATTTATATTTGATAAAATTGCTGGACCAAAAAAAAATAACATGAAACTTCCATGAATGAAGCTTTTTTTGCATCTTTGTGCGTCCCATTTGAGGTTTTAATGATTCAAAAAGTCACAAACTTGGAACGTTCCGAGCAAACCAAATTGCTATGACATTTAGTTAAATATTCTGAACAATACATTGTATATGGTCAATTAAATTCCAATAATAATTAAGTACACTAAACTCTCGTTTACGATTATTTAGTTGAACCCTTTAAAGGTGTTAATTGGGATGAAATTGGAGTGAAAATCGCTAAATGGGAAATCGATTTGTATGTCAAATATTTTTGTAGAATCGTATAGAGCTTGGCGAGTCGCGTTTAAAACAAGTATGCTATGAGTATATTTAAGGTCTAAAATACTTAAGTTAGGATAAAATAAAAATATTTTATAAAACTGAAATCCCATATTTCTGAAGTATATCGCTAAAATAGAAAAAATAAAACTCCACTTGACTATATAGACGCTTCGAATGACACCTGTTTCAGATCTGTTGGTTGGTGGGGACAGTTTTACGGAATGCCGTCTCTAATTACGGTACTCAAAAGGTTAACCTTTTAGAAAGACAATGAGCGAGCGAACGCCGCCGGTTCGCTTGGGGTTTAATGAACCAGATTTGACTGCATATCGGAAGACGCAACAAGGTTGACCGATGACCTGGTGATGATGACGGGAAATCGATGGTTAAACACATTAGTGGCCAAAGTAATGATATTGGGGGAGGCTATGTCCAGTAGTAAACGTCTTTTAGATAAAACGATGATGAGTGTTTTGTTTTTTGGCGGCTTAGTTAATCATCATGCAACTCGAACAAGAGAAAGTGTCAGATTTTTACTTACTGAGAGGAAGACGGGAACAATCCCGTCTTCCAGTAGGAGCGTATCAGACTTTTGTTTAGTAAAACCTACCAGTGTCCGTTCAGATGTCTTTTTTTTATGTAGGTACACACATAAATACAAAAGAAGATACATTATTATAAAAATTGTACAAAGTTACTGCTTATTTCTAAAAGAATTTTTTTCCACCAGACCTGCCAAAGGAGAGATAGGAAGAAATGTACACAATAGTGTATAGAAGTAATAAAAGAAGAGTATGTGAAATCTAAAATTAAAGTAATATATACTTATATACCTTATACTAAAAATAATGTATATACGTAATAATATATAATTATCACACTAGAGAGGAAAGATAGTGCTCTTTTACTTTAGATTTGAAGAGTGAAAATCTAGTAGTTTGAAAATCTCGAATGCTAGGCGGAAGAGAGCTCTTTGGTATTCTAGGGTCACGGTTAATCTTTGAGAGCAGTGGTGGCCGAGCGGTAACGGCCCCGACTTACGAGTTGTAGGACGCGGGTTCAAACCCAACCAGGCGCATTACTTTGTGTAATTTATTTCATCACCACTGCTCTCAAAACGGTGAAGGAAAACATCGTGAGGAAACCGGCATGTCCTAGAACCAAAAATTTGAAGACATGTGACATTCACCAACCCGCACTAGGCCCGCGTGGTGGATTATGGCCCATTCCTTCACTTAGACAGGGGGCCTGAGTCCCAGCGGTGGGAACATTAAAAGGCTGATTATGCTTATATATGGTAAATCTTTCAAAAAAATCCCGCTACCCATCACTACCATCATCATGCTGGTAGGTAATGATGAAAAATATGTAATAGCTCAAGAATCAGAGAAACACCATCTGTTGAATAAAAACTGTATTATGACCCTGGTTAACACATATGAACTCTCCCAATCGATCGATTTGCTCTGGTCTCATATAACCACAGACCCTCAAATTGTGCAGCTCAGTTGGAAAGCTTGTATGTTTCAGCCAAAGTACTCGTAACTTCGAACGACTTGAACCACCTTTGAGCTCGCTCGGCTAAAAACATACATTACATATTATGCTTCGATACGTGGGTATACACAGTGATACCTGTGTGCTAGAAATGAGGTCGATACATGGATAGATACATGGCTGTAGTCTATTCCGTGCCTCGGAGCTATAAGTAAGCAATTGGTCCCGGCTCTCATCTATATATATAAAAGAAAGTCGTGTTAGTTACACTATTTATAACTCAAGAACGGCTGAACCGATTTGGCTGAAAGTTGGTGGAGAGGTAGCTTAGAACCAGGAGACGGACATAGGATACTTTTTTTTTTGAGTAGCGTAGAGTAGCGTAGAGTAGGGTAGAGTAGGGTAGAGTAGGGTAGAGTAGGGTAGAGTAGGGTAGCGTAGGGTAGAGTAGGCTAGAGTAGGCTAGAGTAGGGTAGAGTAGGCTAGAGTAGGGTAGAGAAGGGTAGAGTAGGGTAGAGTAGGGTAGAGTAGGGTAGAGTAGGGTAGAGTAGGGTAGAGTAGAGTAGTGTAGAGTAGGGTAGAGTAGGGTAGAGTAGGGTAGAGTAGGGTAGAGTAGGGTAGAGTAGGGTAGAGTAGGGTAGAGTAGGGTAGAGTAGGGTAGAGTAGGGTAAAGTAGGGTAGGGTAGAGTAGGGTAGAGTAGGGTAGAGTAGGGTAGAGTAAGGTAGAGTAGGATAGAGTTGGGTAGAGTAGGATAGAGTTGGGTAGAGTAGGATATAGTAGTCGTAGTAGTAGCAATTAGTGTACGATACTTAAACACGTGATTGTGCTCATGATAACAATCAATTTTTACTATGGGAGCAAAGCCGAAATCGCGAAAAAAATATCAGCTGTTCAGTACATTAGGCAAACATAAATGTACAGAACAGCTGATTTTTTTTCGCGATTTCAGGTTTGTTTCCATAGTAAAAGTTGTTGGTTATTATGAGCACAATCACGTGTTTAAGTATCGTACATTAATTACCAGTCACCCTATATATACAAAATTTCATCCAAATTTGTTCAGCTGTTTGAGCGTGAAGAAGTACTTAACTAACATACACACATATATATATATATAAATATATTTATTTATATTTGATATCTAATCTTCACTTGGTTTGAGCTGTCTGTCTGAACATTCATCATCATCATCATCATCATTTCAGCCAAAAGACGTCCACTGCTGGACATAGGCCTCCCCCAAGCGTCGCCACAGCGAACGGTCCTGTGCGTCTCGCATCCATCGGACTCCCGCAACCGTTACGAAGTCATCGGTCCACCTTGTAGGAGGCCTTCCAACGCTACGTCTTTCGGTATGTGGTCGCCATTCCAGAACCTTTCGGCCCCAACGGCCATCTGTTCTGCGAGCATTGTGCCCTGCCCATTACCACTTTAGTTTGGCGATTCTTCGTGCTATGTCGGCAACCTTGGTTCTCCTGCGGATATCCTCATTCTTGATTCGATCACGCAAGGAAACTCCGAGCATAGCTCTCTCCATTGCCCTTTGGGTGACTTTAAGCCTTCTAATGAGGCCCATTGTAAGCGACCACGTTTCGGAGCCATATGTCATCACTGGCAACACGCACTGGTCATAGACTTTCGTCTTGAGACACTGTGGTATATTGGACGAGAAGATACCGCGCAGCTTCCCGAACGCTGCCCAGCCGAGTCGGATTCGACGATTGATCTCTTTCTCGAAGTTAGACCTTCCCAACTGGACCGTCTGTCCCAGGTAAACGTAGTCGTCTACAACTTTGAGTGTAGAGTCCCCGACCTTGATAGGAGTGGGTGCTACATGGCTGTTTACCATGACTTTGGTTTTGTCCATGTTCATTTTAAGTCCCACTCTTTCGGAAGCTCTACTGAGGTCACCAAGCATTGTACTGAGCTCCTCCGTAGTCTCAGCCATGACTACTATGTCGTCGGCAAACCGAAGGTGAGTGATGTACTCGCCATTGACATTAATGCCTAGCCCTCTCCATTCCGAAACCTTGAAGACATCCTCTATTGCTGCCGTGAACAGTTTCGGAGAAATAACGTCTCCCTGCCTCACACCCCGCTGCAAGAGGATAGGTTTCGAGGTCTGGTCTTGTAGTCGGACTGACATAGTGGCGTTTTTGTACAAACACTTCAGCACTTCGATATACCGATAGTCAATTTGGCACCGTTGGAGAGACTGCAGTACAGCCCGAGTTTCAATCGAATCAAAGGCTTTCTCGTAGTCCACAAACGCTAAGCAGAGAGGCTGATTATACTCCTCAGTCTTCTGTATAACCTGCCGCAGCGTATGTATGTGGTCCACGGTGCTGAAGCCTTTTCGAAATCCGGCTTGTTCGGGAGGCTGGAAGTCGTCGAACCTGCGCGCGAGACGGTTCGTGATGACTCTGAAAAACAGCTTGTAGACATGGCTCAGAAGCGAGATGGGCCTATAATTCTTAAGCAGGGCATTATCGCCCTTCTTAAAGAAGAGTACCACCATGCCTCTGCTCCACGCCTGTGGCGTTTTTCCCTCGAGTATGACGGAATCAAATAGCTTCTGAAGGGCCTTAAGGACCGGTTTTCCACCCGCCTTCAGGAGTTCGGCCGTAATTCCGTCCTCACCCGACGCCTTGTTATTTTTTAGCTGCTTCAGAGCCATCCTAATCTCGTACAGGCTGACGTCCGGGATATCTTCGGTATAGTGTCGAGTCAATCTAGCTCTTGGGTCGTTTACTAGATTTACAGCGGGTTTAGCGATAGACGTGTATAACTGTCCATAAAAAGCCTCGATCTCTCCCAGAAGCTCCGATTTGGCGGATATGACTCTGCCATCGTCGGTCTTCAGTTTCGTCAGCTTGCTTTGCCTAATAGAAAGATCTCGTGCAAATACTTTAGAGCCCTTATTCCGCTCAATCGCATCCTTAATCCTTGCGGTATTAAAGCGGCGAAGGTCGCGTTTCAGGGACTTCGAAATTTGTCTATTGAGCTGCCGGTATATGCACGCATCGTCTGAAGACTGCAGAATCATCTCACGCGTCTGAACATTATAAGTTGTCAATGAATTCCTACATGAATATATAATTTTAACAACTAACTCGTAAAAAAAAATAAACAGTACAGTATAAGGTACTATTCACGCAGTATTTAAATAAAAAGAGTATTTATATCATTTAAAAAATACGCAAATAAAATAGTTGGCAGTCTACACAATAGTGTACCACAATTCCAAATTTGAATTTAAATTTTTGAAATTTCATCCTATAATACGAGTACGAATGAAGAGAATTTTTGCATTTAATTTTAATCCCCTTTAATTTTCATAAAACATGTTTTTTTTTTAACTGAGCTCTGAGCTGATTTGAGCGTGATTGTTTACCAGCCTCTGTGGTGGTGTCTCTTAATAAATTTTAATATGGATACCTCACCCACGGAAGCCACCCAAGTCGTGATATTGCTGGATTCAGGGCTAGGTCAGCACATTGTGGCTGCATGATTGCATTTTGCACTCTCTGCTGTCAATAGAGTGTATGAGCGTTATCGAGAAACGTCCAGGATCAGGAGACTTACTATGATGCGATAAAATGTCAGTAGTGCGAGCGGGAAGAGGGATGGGGCTATATAATAAGAATAATATTTATTCAAAATCCTTTACAGGATAAAGTAATACAGTCTTAAATATAAATCTTAATTCTGAGTCTTACGTGCCTGAACTACCTGTGTTTCAGGCGAGAAGAGCTAAAATAATTTAAAATTAACAAATAATCAAAAGGATTCTATTGTACAATACAAACGTGTAAAAAATCTGTAATGTCGTCAAGTTATCTTATACTATTACCAATTTTTTTTTTTGGTTGGAAAATCATCTCGTCTGTCACTATCTCTTGCTCTTGGGCGGAGCGGGAGATAGTGTCAGACTTTTACTGACTAAAAACCCACTCCTGTTTCTTCGTTGCCTTTCGTACCAGGGCCGACTCTTCCTTTCAGAATCAGACCCTTGGCCCCAGTAGGCTTCGACCCTGCTAGGCCCCTACAGTTGCTGACATCTCCTTGAGGCGCGCGTGGAACAGCACGCGCGCCTCAGGGAGATGTAATCGGTAAGTCCAATCAGTAGGTTTCAACTGATTGGACTTACCGATTACCAAATCTTAACTTCTAATTTCTTAATTAACATAATACTTAGACTAGGTTAAAAATTGTATAAAAAAACAAAAACAAATAACTTTAGCACAATCAGTAAATTCTCTGTATCATCGTAGGACGTTCTTTATAGAGCCTCCTTAAGAAATTCTCTTACAGTTAACTTGATTCAAGCTATAAATGTTTGCTTTTGCGTTCAATCTATTGTAGAGGAGAGGACCGAGAAACAAGTAAAATTTTAATGTGAAAGCATGTTTGGTATGATTTTGAAGACAGACTAGATCTTTACGTCTTTTGTTAGTAAAATCCGTGCTATATGTCAGATCTGCGTTCTGTTTAAATATAATACCCATTATAAATAGCTGTCGGACTGTTAGTACTTCACATTCTTTGTATAGGAAGTTAGTGGGAAAAAGGAATGGGCGAAAACTTTTTGACTGGCCTGTTGGTCTAGTGGTTAGTGGCCCTGACTGCTATGCCGGAGGTCGTGGGTTCGATTCCCACCCAGGACAAATGTTTGTGTGATGAGCACGATCATTTGTTCTGTGTCTGGGTGTAATTTATCTATATATGTATGTATGTATTTAGAAATATGTAAGTATGTTTATCAGTTGTCTAGTACCCATAACACAAGCTCTGCTTAGCTTGGGACTAGACGGCGTTGTGTGATAGTTGTGGAATAAAAAAGTAGCTACTTTAGAATTACCCTCTGGGCTCTTTCGACGGTTAGTAACAATGTTTTACCCGCTCCACCCCATGTGGTAATACATTATGTTACTATCGATGGACATAAAGCAAAGTAGATTTGTCTATTTTTGGGTCTGCTCTGGATATTTGTTTTTAAAAAGTTACGCTACATTAGCGTAACTTTTTAAAAACAAATATCAATTTATTAAAAATACAACTTACTGTTCGTAAGCTCTTTGTGCTCCAATCTATTCTAAGAAAGCATCGAACGGTTGCCCTGCCCAATGCTGGAAGGCGTGGAATCTCACCAGCCTGTCCCAGAGTTCCCCAGAATACAGATTTGGCTAAAAGACAATATTTTGTCCTTTGTTCTTATCTTTACAGAAAAGTTGACAAAAAAACCAACATAATTAAACTGAGTACACATGATGCAAAACATACGGTTAAGAGCTGGTTATTACAATTAGATTAAATAGAAACAGAAAATCTCATTACCTTTATTACATAACCCCAATATCATACCCACTCACACACTCTCCACACACATACATTTACATACGTTCCTACATTCTTTCTCCCACATCTTTGCAATTACACACCACTCTCACTCGTAATGCCGACTCATCTATATAGTAGTGGCACTCGGTAAATATCATGCAAACTGATGGCTGAACACTATCCCCTGAGATACAGGTTAACACCTAGTTTAGAGGATAGGGTCAAAACTGTTTGAGGCATATCACAGCCACCACAATTATATACTGCAGTACAATATAAAAATTTTGCTTCGTATCGAGTACTTTTAAATTAAGCTTCTTTATATTGTAAACATTTTTTGTGGTGAGAAATAAACAATTATTATTATATTATACAAATTATATGTAAAAATCTCTTTATATGAAAATGAAATTAATATAAATGAAAAAGAACCCCCAAAAAATAAAAATTAAAAAGAATGCCTTGTTGCATTAAGTCCGCCTATGTACCACAACTGTACATAAAGTTTAAATAAATAAATAATAAATAAGTTGGTATTACGGCTGACGGCAACAAGCCCAAATACAAATTCCATAAAACTAAATTATAATAAAAATTAAATTACTTCCTTAGAAAAATCTTACCAAAGTTAAGCACCGGATAATCTAAGCCCCAGCCATAGCTGGCAGCCATGACGATGGGTCTTACAGGCCCTAGCAACCTAATAAAATATGAAGCTAGGTAAAGTACAAGTAACTACCATCTAATATCTAAATTGAGCAAAATTTTCCGCGCGTCACGTTTTTATGGCCCTTTTAAGATAAAAAATATGAACTTATTTGTATGAAAATATATTATTATATCTTACTTTACGGCCTATCTACTACAATATTTCAGCGAAATTAATTTTTCCGACATTTAAATTAGTAGGATGAAAAAACGTAATATTTGTTTTTTATGCTGTTGCTACATAAAAGGGAAGAATGGAAAAGTGACCCTGTACAAGATTAGATTTGCTATCACTGGCTTTTGAAAGCTTCTATCAAATCAGTTGTCAAATTATTTGATTTGCAGATCTCATTTTAGATAAATCAATCACAATGACATTATACTAATATTATAAAAGTGGATTTTTATATAATACGTACCTATATTTGTTATCCCTTCACGCTCAAACGACTGAACAGATTTGGACGAAATTTAGTGCAGGAGTAGATTATGTCCTGAATAGGATATACGTAGGTTATTTTTTATCTGCTGTTACAAATCGTGGCACAGCGGCCAGTTTTATTCTGGAAGTATGTTCCATTATGGTAATTTTCTTTCACGCAGGCGTATCTGATGGCAGAAGCCTTTATTTTTGAAGGTGGAAAATCATTTAATAATAATAATAACTCTTTATTTCAGGCTACTAAGGCCCATAGACACTATACATAAATAACAATCTTAATAATAATAATCTAATACATAATAATAACGTTCTATTTTTATTTATTATTAAAACTACGTTGGTTCGGCGACGTATTGCGCTGAGTCGTGGTGTCATGTAGCCTTCCGCGAAAGCGCCGATACACGACACCCGTCGGCCAAAATTCTTCCTTCATGAAAGTATCCAGATGTTGAGTCGGTACCCGTACAACAAAAGATTTGAAGTTGATCTTGTGACGCGACTCCAACCTTTCAACTCTTAGGATGAACCTGGTCTCCATCTTTATGTACTCCACGACATCCTCTACGCTCCCACTCAACTCACTCTATTTAATGACTTCTCATACTCAACGGTAGTGCAGGAAGTCATGTCAGACTTTTACTGCCTTACTTTAGTTGCCCTGTGCATTTGAAGACCACGGATTTCTCTTTCAGAAGTCGATCTATGGCTCCAGAAGATTTCGGCCCTGATGGTTTTGCTGACATGTCTTGCTGACTCGGGCTCGGTTCGAAAGATTACTGGACGGCCGGACGGCCGGACGGCAAGCTACCCATTGCTCGTCGTCCACAAACCCAAGCTTGACAGCAGCCTGTAGCTAATATTTTCATATAGACTGTGGTACTAGTAAGATGGGCTGCTTGTTACTGCGGTCTTGGAACGCAAAGGCTCAAAGGGAAACTGAAGAATGACAGGCGAGTTAGTAAAAGGATGACACTACCTCTCGCTCCATCCACAGCGGTAGGAGTCATTTGGTGATTTCCCACCTCAATGCAAAACGGATCGTGGTGACTCCTTCGAGCAATTCTGCAACCCTAGCAGACATCGGTTCTACCGGGCCCCGTCGATTATATTGATCTTTGGACGCGTGGAACACAACGCCCCGTCGACCTTTTCCTGGTCTTCATCGGAAGACGAGCTATTCGTTACTCGTCATCCGCTTACCCGCGCCCACCTCTGCCTTATCCTTTGGAGATTATAGTTGTAATGTATATAATGTCAAAGGAGAAATTGACTGACTTATCAATACACAGCCAACTGCTGGATCGAGGAATGTGAAATTTTGCACAAGACTAACTTGGAAGGGGGGTGAAAAGGGGGAATTTGTTTGTATGAAAAATTTTATTCCTTGGGCACATATTCCTGAAACTTAAATAGTAACCCAAGTAAATGAAAAAGGTTTCCATTATTCGTTTTTCATAACTATCCCTTTAAGATCGGGCTTGCGGACGGCGAGCAATGGGTAGCTCGTCGTTCTACCGTCCGGTAACCGTGCGGACCGAGCCCAAGTCGTCGACGGTGCGTAGTGTTCCACGCACGCCTCAAGGAAATGTCAGCAAAACCGTAGGGGCTCAGTCGAAGCCTACTGGGGCCATGGGTTGTGCGAAAGAGAACCCCGGGGCGCTAGAACGAAGGCAAAGAAGGAACAGGTGTGGGTTTTAAACAACAAAAGTCTGACACGCCCTCACGCTCCGCCCAAGGACGGGAGATGTCATTGGATGATACCCTGACTAAAAAAACCCTTTTAAACGATTTAGGGGGTGATAAAGGTTATATGGGAGAAACTTATTTCTTGGGTTAATAAACTTGAAACATGGCACAAAGTCTAATCAAAATTAATAAGAAACACTGTCATTATTAATTTTTCGAGCTAATCATTATTTTAATATTAATATTAACAGCAAATTATAAAATAACTCCTCTGTATTTTTTCTTTAACAGAACCGGTCACAGCGATATTGCAGCAACAATGAAGAAATTGACAGCGTCCATAAATTTTAATAAAAAGTAGATAAAATAAAACCTCTATGGGTATTACACAAAGGGGCTTAATATAGTGCATGGCTGTTGAGGGTTGATGGGGTGGAAAATAAAGAAAATTGAGTGAATTGGTGAAGGTGAAATATGTTTACACATAAAGCAAGTACCGACTAGAATTTCTGTAAGCTCCATAAACTATGCCAATTGATAACTCATTTAGTTTTTAAACAGTTGTAGTTTTTTTTTTCAAAGTGATAAATCGCCCAATGACTTCTCCCTCTCTAGGGCGAGGGACATATCAGACTTTTACTGACTTTGTTCCTTTTTGCTTTGCGTTCCAGGACCCGGGTTTCCCTTTCGGAAGCCAACTCATGGTCCCCGTAGGCTTCGGCTCTACTGAGCCCCTACGGTTTTGCTAACATCTCTTTGAGGCGCGCGTGGAACACTACGCGCTGTCGACAACTCGGGCTTGGTCTGAATGGTTACTGGACGGCCAGACAGTGAGCAACCCATTGCTCGGTAGACGTTCAGTAGTGGTAAATGTGACTGGCCTGTTGGTCTAGTGGTTAGTGGCCCTGATTCCCACTCAGGACCAATGTTTGTGTGATGAGCATGATCATTTGTTCTGTGTTTGGGTGTAATTTATCTATAACATGTATGTATTTAGAAATATATAAGTATACAACAGACCACTGATAAACATCAGTTGTCTAGTATGAGTACTAGACAACTGATGTTTATCAGTTATGATCAGATGTTATGAGTAACACAAGCTCTGCTTAGCTTGGGGCTAGACGGCGTTGTGTCATAGTTGTGGAATATTACTATTACTAAATATACAGACTTAATGTAACAAGGCATTCTCTACCAGTCAACCTTTGTGTTGATGCAATAAAGTAGTAATAATGATAAAGACTACATTGTGTTATGTGCAACGGTAAATAAATCTTATTTTACCAAGGAAAGGATAGGTACAGAAGAAAAAAATAGATAGGTACAGAAGTCAATCTACATACAAAGCGCGCTCGAGCAACGCTCACAAATAGACACCGCTCACGAACACGATATCTCGACTCAATTCAGCTCAATGCGAGCTCGAGTGCTATCCGTTCTATCTTATGTCTTTTGTTTTAGAGAGGTAAGTAGATATTTGTTTGTATTTTGATGGTTTGTTTTAACGTAACACAGAACAGGCCCTGCGCCGAGAAAAAGAAGATGATTTTGTGGCCATGTAATATTTTTACAATTCAGATTAGGTAGGCATTTATCACCGCGCCCGGTCGCACTCGGACAGTTCGGCGCCACGCGCTGACCCTAGCGCGATCGCCGAGCGTAGACCTGAAAAGTGAAGTACATACATGAGATTGACTTCTGTACCTAACTATTTTGTGATACTCGTAAAACTGCCAGACATTAGACATCTTCCGGATGTCCGATAGTTTCGATTACCTACACTATAACATCCCTGCCCGCCTAGCCAAGTTACAACCATTTCGTTTCGATTCTATTTTCGTTGATCGCCTCGAGTCGGCCACGCCTCCTATTCTTTTGTCCTGACAACGTGACTGAGCATTGAGATGACGTCAGAATAAAGAAATCGAAGGCGTGGTCTACTCGAAGCGATCAAAGAAAAGAGAATCGAAACGAAACGGTTGTAACTTGACTAGGGGGGCTGGTTTTAATCTATTATAGAATCAAGATTTCTTCAAGTATCACTAGGTCTTAATCCAATATTCCAGCGTAAAACAATCCATATTAGGAAGGTACATCATAATTTTAGATAACACACACAAAACGATTATAGTTCGCAAGTTTATCGATATTATCAATCGGGTTACTCGATTATACGGTTGCTCTACGTGACTCGCATTCGGTAAACGAATTTAGTGATTAAAGCGTAATTATGTGTAGATTTTACGTTAGTTTGTGGTTGAGTGGAATTATAATGGTTTTGCTGTCTCTTGTGGGTAACAATTTGTATGAAATTTACACCTACAGGTAAAATTTTGTATGCAGTATCCGTACACAGTTGAATAAGCTATTTTGTTTACTGTAAAAACATTAATTGATCACTAAAATAGTACATTTTGATACAAGTGGAGAGAGTTTGACATTACGAACAATTTGCCTACTACGGTCTTCCCGTCCAACTATAATTTAGGTGTCTTCCTAGAGAAAAAGGCTAGAGTGAATAGCCTTTTAATAAACTAGTGCGTCTCAGCATCAATGATTGCATCACTGCTTACCATCAGGTGGAATCGCAATCAAGCACTGGTTTATATCAGTTTCAAGAAAAAGTGACGGAAGCGGTCGATACATGGATGGGAGGCTGTAGTCTATTCCGTGCCTCGGAGCTATAAGTAAGCAGTTGGTCCCAACTGGTGTTTATATATTTTTTTTTTAGTGTTGGTAGGCTCACGTTTAACCACTATCACATCTGATGGAAAGCGACGATGTGGTCAACGATGGAGCACGCTTTCCTAGAAGTAACTTATTCACTCTTGACTTAAAGACTCTTAAGTTGTAGCTATAAGGAAACACAGACTCCGGCAGGGAATTTAATACACCACAATAATGAAAATAATAGCTGATGCATTCAAACTAAAAAAAGTCACAGATGCAGAAAACAGACAACACAAATACATTTTTCTAATGCAAATGATGTCTGGCAAGGAAAAGGGGGTATAAGGAGGAATTCCTAGAGAAGTCACAAGTAGGGGGGTGGATGCGGAAGTTGTCGCTTTCCCCCTTTCCTGTTGCAGCGCTTACAGCGTGTGGAAATGGGTTTCCCCTTTAGTTTTAGGGTTCCGTACCCGAAGAGTAAATAATGGAAACCTATTAGATAGACAGATAGATAGATATAACATTTATTTGATGCACACAAAAATAAACAGACAATACACAAAAGCACAATAAAATTACAAAACTAAGCACATACATTAACAAAAATTTAAACAAACATCAATACTAAGATTCCTAAGGCTATCTGTCAGCGGGCATCAGTCTGACAATTGTCAACCTAACCGTAATAGGTAGAAAGTTGCAATTTTCACAGTGTATATTTCTACTGCGTCTATAATCTTTAATAAAATTTTCGGGTATTAAAAATGGTTTGACCGATTCAAATGAAATTTTGAGTGTGTATTTTTTTTGTGTGAAATTTTGAGTGAGTGGTTTGAAAATACAGTTAAACCTGTTAGGTGGCGCTGCAATCAAGTTTACAATTTTCTTTTCTGACGAAAAGCCAGTTTTCGGAGAAACGTCCGCCGAGACCGCTAGTAACAAATAATAAAAGTTAAAAAAAACCGGCCCAGTTCGTGCCTCACGCAATTCAGGGTTCCGTAGTGGCTTGTTACAGCAAGCGAACTAAGAAGGGGATTTATTGTTATATTGTGTTCATATTTATAAATATGAAGAAAATCGGTTGTCTTGGTATTGTCATGTGAAGAGAAAGGAAGAAGCGCATATTACTAAAAGTGTTCTGAGTATGAGTTATAAGCATACATGTAGATGGATGGAGAAGGAGGGCAAAGAAAAGATGGATGGATTGTATGAGGAGTGCTATGAAAAAAAAGGCAGTGATAGTTTGACGGGTAACAGGACAGAATGGAAGAAAAAAAAGGTGTTACGTCGAACCCAAGTAATATGAGATAAGGGCAGGAGGAAAAAGAAGGAGATTTGTAAATATGAACACATTATTTGAACGGCCGCCGGCCGCTTTCGCAGCGGCGGCGCCCATAACGGTGCGCCATAAAGGGCCATGGACCGAACGATTCCCGCGTAGAGCCTCCGGCAGGAGGCGTCTGGACCTCCCAGGTTGGGCAAGAGCCGCCCGAGGGCAGCCCCAGTCCGATTTAGTTTGGGAGCCAGACGTTGGAAGTGCAGCCAGACGTCGGAAGTGCACAATAAGGGTTAAGAATACGGTACCTTAGTAAACAAAAGCCATAAAAGAAACGCGATTTTTTCGGTTTTTGATACGGGACCCTTCGTGTGCGGGTACGACTCGCACTTGGCCACTTTTTATAGGATGTAGTGATTTACACTAGTAGCGTGGATGTGTTTGTCTAGTTCTTGTTTGTGAGGTTTTCTGTAGTAAGTATGTAAGTTTGTGTCTGGGTTTTTTAAAAGATACAGTGAGTCATCACAATGATTATTGTATTGTTTAGGGAGGTTACCGTGACCTTGGAACGCAAAGGGCATCTGAAACAACAGGGGTGGGGTTTATTCAGTAAAAGTCTGACACGCCTTCTCGCTCCACCTTAGAGCGTGAGAATAGTCATTGGATAATCTCCCACCTAAAAAATAAAAAATGGGTCCAGCAGGGTCGAACTGTACTGAGGCCGTGGGTTGATTTCTGAAAGGGTCCTAGAAAGCAAAGGGCAACTGAAGGAACAAAGGTGTGGTTTTAGTCAGTAAAAGTCTGACACGCCCTTCGCTTCGCCCTAGAGCTGGAGAAGTCATTAGATGATTACCCACCTTAAAAAAAAACCGCGTATAGGTACTTAGTACTAGTAATGTACTTGTGTTGCGAAGATGAAGATGCGGCGGGAACAAAAGTACCAGCGACTAAGCGCGACGCCACGAAACAGAGCGGCGCGAACAGCGGTGTAGGAGTGACGTACTCAGTGGCGAAGCAAAAAAAACAAAAAAATAAATGTTTTAAATATACTTCTATGTGCTGCAGAATATAATCAAAAGTTTTCACACTCATTCTTGTGTACTCATAAAAATTATCTGGATATTTTCTGTAATCTTCATATAGGTGACGAAATTCGCCATTTAAACACCGATTTTTATTCAGTTCGTGCACTCTTTCTCTCATATTAATTCATTAACGCTCAGGCGGTAGCCGGCGCCCGCAAGCCATTGTCTTACTATTGTGTCTCTAATTACGCACGTCAAAAGGTTAAGAATATCTTATTTTAAAAATATATTGCTTTCTAAACAGAGAAGGGATAATTTTGATAATGCCATTATTTTGAGCACGTTCTCACTACCTAAATACGTCCACCGCGGCCGCCGCCGCGCGCCGCTCGGGTTCGTGGCGTGCATAAAGTTTAAATAAATAAATAAATATGTATGTTTTATTGTATATAGGTATTTATTTATAAACACTATCTTACGTAAAATTCATAAATATTAAAAAAATACTAAAACCTAACTATTTACACAAATATAATACAAAAACACAAAATACACTAAGGCGTCGAAATACTCCTCCACATCGCTGTCATCCGGAAATGTACCCAGCTTAGAAGACTGGCAGCTTTGCCACGTTGAATGGCAATGCTAATTCTTTGGGCAAAGAACGAGCTAGCCCTCTGGTCAATAAATAAATAATAGTACCTGTAAATGATTTATTTGAATTAGATGCTTTGAATCTTTAGATCTTTAATTATTAAAATCAAATGTTTGATTCTACCATGTATTTAAATCCTAACATTCCCAAATTATAAGGAACACGAGTAAAACCACAAAATAACAGGATACAGGTACAAAATCATTTGTAAGCCAAACTAAATATCTACTGAACGGTTTTAGTCCACAAATTAGTGCCATACTACACTCGCAACGAAGGCTTAAGTGGGCTTACAGTTGAAATTTATTGATAAAAGGCTTTGCACGCTTGAAATGTGGGAATCTATACCGATAAAATGGTTTGTCTGTTTGTTTTTCGGATTTAAAACTGTGTGAATTGGGCATTTTTTTTTCGGTTGGTGTCGTTTTTTATGGTAATCTTGTTGGTGTCGCAATAAATCGGGAAGTAAATTTTAGTAAAAATGGTGGTTTACGTTGAGATAAAACTTAGTATTTATTTCTAAGGAATTTAGCAAAGCGGTGTTTTAAAATTTTTATCATCAGCCGGAAAATGACTGCTGCTTGACATAGGCCCTTTTGACAATTTTAAAATTTTGGCATTTTGATAGTGGAGAAAGTTTCAAAAAAATATAAAATATTTTTATTTCACATAGGCCTACATGGGCACTTATAAAACGTCAGAAGCTAGTGCACGGTTCCAAATTGGTCGTTTCCTATGGAGAAGAACCGGCAAGAAACTCCATGGTTACTCTTTTAAAAAAGTGGGGCTTTACAATATTTTCATATTACAGTAATAATAGATATTATGTAAGAACAGTAGACCAGGTCAATATTGTACCCAAAATCACGATAAAAATAATCATATTAAAAAAAGTTAGTCATAATAGGAAGTAATCTAAGAATTCGTAGAGTCTACAGTGTTCTCACATTCACATTATAAAAAGAGGCTATTAAATAGCCTCTTTTTATAATGTGAATGTGAGAAGAAAAAAAGCAAGAAAAATATGAATAATTACAACTATCAATAAATGAGGTGTTAACAAAATAAATTACTAACGAATTTAAGGTATAGGTCACAGAGTACTTTGGTAATATACAGGGTATAGGTTTATAATTGCGACCGACAAGCAATGGATAGCTCGTCGTCTGGCTGTCCGGTAACCGTCCGGACCGAGCCCGAGTAGTCCACGGCGCGTAGTGTTCCAAGAGATGTGAGCAAAACCGTAGGGGCCTGACAGAGCCGAATCCTAGTGGGGCCATGGGTCAACTTCTGAAAGAGGAACCCGTGATCCTAGAACGCAAAAGGCAACTGAAAGAACATAGGTGTGGTTTTAGTCAGTAAAAGTCTAACACGCCCTCTCGCTTCGCCCTAGAGCGGGATATAAGTCATTAGATGATTTCCCAACAGATTTTTTTTTTTAATAATATAAATATGTTAATTATTACTGCAGATTAAAGGCGTCCCTCTCCCTTTTTTTCCTTTCTTCAAAAGATGAATGAATAAGGAAAAGAAACGGTGTTTATTCAACAAGCTACAGCAAGGCTCTGTTTTAATTTACCTAAAACAAAATTATTCATATCCTTTAATTATGCATAGCTCTCAGAATACCTTAGCCTTCCACGTGTTGATGTCGACAAGCAATCTATTCATAAATTCCGATGAGCTTTACGATTTCTGGTACTTAGAAGAAGATACACCATTTTACTAATTTATTACTGTATATAACATAGACAGAATAAGACAAATAAAAACACTTAGGTAACTAATAACTCGATTAATAGACGCGACTCAGCGAAATAATTAATAGACAGACCTCTTGCAAGGTGTTTGCAAGAGGTCTGTCTATTGGGCAGAGCCAGCTCATGAAACTGAAAACCGAAGATGACAGAGTCATATCCGCCAAACCGGAGCTTCTGAGAGCGATCGAGGCTTTTTATGGACAATTATACACGTCAATTACCAAACCCACTGCGAATCTAGCAAACGATCCAAGAGCTAGATTGACCCGACACTATACCAAAGAAATCCCGGACATCAGCCTGTACGAGATTAGTCTGTTTCGTATACTGTAGCCGATTGGAAGTATGCCCAAAAGATTGACGGCATTGCCACGTTGTATGACAATGCTCAGCTTCTCTGACCGAAGTAAAAGCCAGCCCTTGGGTCACGCGAAGTGACAGCTTGGTGTTTGAATAAAATCCATAAACCATTTTACTGAATAAATACCGATACCCATTTTTAGGGTTCCCTACCTCAAAAGGAAAAAACAGAACCCTTTTAGGATCACTTTGTTGTCCGTGTGTCGGTCTGTCAAGATCCTTTATTTCGGGAACGCGTAGAGGTATCGAATGTTTTTAAATTTTATTTTTAACATACGATATAACAAGAAAAATAAAAACACTTAACTAATTAAAATCGAATTGAAATTAAAACCAAATACTCAAGTCTGCAGTCCCTGTGAAAAAATCCAAGTTCTGAGTTAACGAAAAAAAATACGGCCATTTATGTCGAAAAAAAAAACGAGTATTTCAATTCTCTCCAGGGAATCAAAATTCATAGGGTACTTCCCGTTGACCTAGAATCCTGAAATTTGGCATGAAGGGGTCTCATAGCACAAATACAGAAAATAATCTGAAAACTGTAAATTTGTAGTTACGTCACAAATTCGGAAAAATCTTCGTAACTCAATTCGAGAATTGTACTGTTTTCATATTTTTTGTACGGAACCATCAATGCGCGAGTCCAACTCGCACTCGCCCGGTTTTTTTTTGAGGTTTATTTATGTTTTATAAATTCTCACGCTCTGGGTAGAGAGACCAGGGGTCTTACTATGATGTGTTTAACTGTCAGTCGTGTGTGTGATACAGAGTAATGAAGCTATACACTCTATACAGCGTTATCCCTTTAACAGTTCTGTTCAGGTCTTCAAATAGATCGCGTTAAGTTCGTGGTAGAGCGAGCTGGAGTGTTTGATTTTAACTGAGTGTAAGACCCACCTCTGTTTCTTTAGTTGCCATATGTGTTCCAGTCCCCCTAACCAAGTTACAACCATTTTGTTTTGAAGCTCTTTTCGTTGATCGCCTCGAGTCGGCCACGCCTACTATTCCTTTGTTCTGACCACGTGACTGAGCGTTGAGATGACGTCAGAATAAAGGAATTGGAGGCGTAGCCGACTTGAGGCGATCAACGAAAAGAGAATCGATACGAAACGGTTGTAACTTGGCTAGGGGGGCAAGGCCGCTAACTTTTTCGAACTATATTCCGCAGCCGCAATACTAATAAGATCAATTAAAAGTCCTAAGATTTGGATCTTTTGATGACATTTTTACCATTTTATATTCGACGGTGGAAAATAAAAATCCTGTTAAATTCCATAAATATTTAATTGGCTTAATTCAAAAGATATATATCCATCAAGCACCACAGCCTGTCTTCCACTAACCCTCTCTCGAGGACTTGAATGATGCTAACAAAAGCACTATTCAAGAGTGTCACGTATATTTTTTAAGCTATGATTCCGGTATTAGAGAGAAGCAGAATGCTGCCACAGGACATGCTCCGGAAGTCAGGAGTCGCAGGGCTACCCTCGGCCACCGTCAGCACGGGCTTGTGGACGACGAGCAATGGGTAGCTCGCCGTCTGGTCGTCCGGTTGGGAACAAGCTCGAGTCGTCAGCGATGCGTAGTGTCCCATACGTGCCTCAACGAGATGGCCGATGTCCGCTAGGGCCACGGAAATTTTCTGTAAAGGGAACCTGTGCTCTAGACCGCAAAAGGCAACTGAAGTACACAGGTGCGGCTTAAGCCACGCCCTCTCGCTTCACTCTAAAGTGGGAGAAGTCATTGGATGAATTCCTAATTAAAAAAATAAATAAAAATGATAGTCTCTAGTTGCTACGTGCTTGGTTTTTTTATTTTTTTTTATTCTCGATAGGTTCGCGCTTGACCGCTATCCCACCTGATCAAAAACGACGATGCGGTCGACGATGGAACGCACTTACCTAGAAGTAACCTATTCACTCTTGACTTAAATATTCCCGGGTTATAGCCATCAGGAAACACAGATTCCGGCAAGGAATTCCACTCCTTAGCTGTACGTACAATGAATGTGTTCGTTCTCAAAAAATTTGGTGGACCATATATTAATCGTCTATACGTAAAAAAAATACATGAAGCCTCTTTTTGAACATAGACTTCTCTTATATTATTTAGAGGCTTACAAAATATGTATCATATGTGCTTTCTAATTTTAAAATGACTCCAAGCACAGTCAGGTCCTTAACCTAGTCTACTTCGTTAATGCTACCCTAATAGTAATATTAATGGTTTATAGTTAACACGGAAATAAATCTACCGTAATTTAAACACCAATATAAACGTGCAAAACCCACGGTATTTGTATAGGGTGGCCAACTCTCCATTTTTTTTATACCTACCAGTCAAATATCTCCCTAAACTGACAGTTTCGACAGATCCTGAATTTATTGGTGGCGTTAGCAGTAAGGACATGTCAAGGACCAATCTAGGATAGAATAAAAACAGAATATATTTTGTTAACGGGATATCCAATAGTATGTGAAAATATGATGACAAACGTGACAAAAATCTATCGCGGTGTAGGGTGCATGCAGGTGAAAATTATGCTGGTTTTCACTCCAAAATTGTCAAGGAAAATATGATTTAAATAAAATATCGTATACTGTTATCATCATCATCATCATCAGTATTTCAGCCGAAAGACGTACATTGCTAGACATAGGCCTCCCCCAAGTGCGCCAATGAACGGTCCTGTGCGTCTCGCATCCATCGGACTCCCGCAACCGTTACCAGTTCATCGGCCCACCTTGTCTTCCAACGCTTCGTCTTCCGGTACGTGGTCGCCATTCCAGAATCTTTCGGCTCTAACGGCCATCCGTTCTGCGAGCAATGTGCCCTGCCCATTGCCACTTATGTTTGGCGATTCTTCGTGCTATGTCGGTGACCTTGATTCTCTCAGAGAACTCCGAGCATAGCCCTTACTATTGCCCTTTGGGTGACTTTACTGTTATATCTAGCCTGTATTATCCCACAGGTGGGCAACGGCCACCTTTTATTCCTTTCATTCTTTTAGACTCTGAGCCACTTTTCTTCAATTCCTAAAGAGACATATCTAAGTCTTTACGCCATTTGCACGAAGCAAATGGTTAACTGCGACAATTTTTTATATTTTACGGACCCAACGCTCGATTGGCGTGCTGACCGATGACTACCGTATTAATTTAAAAAGTAATTTAATTTTAAATTGGCCACCCTGTACAACCAGAATATTCAGGAAATAGCAATAAATTCTAGAAAAATATCTAGTTCCAATTTTTGTAACCAATGCCCGCAGCGTAACAATAAATTTAATTGGTGGGAATAAATGTTCGTTTAGTTTGTATGTTGTTTTGGCAGCGAGCATGCCAAAAATGTATTCGATTTAAATTCTGACCAGCAAATAATTTAGGTAATACACGTACAATTTGGTCTTTATCACATTGCAACTGGAGGCTAGTTCAGTACAGTGCGATTGAATTTTATGGGATTTATAGAACGGTTCACATTTTATGATATTCCAGGATAGGTTTTTAATAGGTAGGTATTCATTTTAGATAGTATTATTGAACTTTATGTACCTACAAAGTTAGCATTAAGTGAAACGAAATTATTATGGGACATCCGTTTTTTGTTGAAATATTTTTCTTCAAGAAAGTCAATGTCTTTCTTGAAGAAAAATTTTAATTTCCATGGGCAAAAGCAGTATCCAAAATAAAACTACCCACATCCATAACACCCTGTATATTCCATTACATTTATTTACTGCTAAAAATACACAAATTTCATCACATAATATTAAATAATGTTACAAGACCGGAGCAGATGCAATATTTTCAGTAATCGGTTAGACAAAACCTGATTCTTGCTCTTAAGAATAATCGAAGAAGAAATCACCATTTTGTCATATTTTTTCGCACGGAAAACACAACACTGCTTTTATTATTATTAAATTTAAATTGTACTGTCCCACTGTTGGACAAAGACCACCCTCCATTCTTTCATCTAGTTCTGGGCCTCCTTTCCGATTTCGACACTGCACTGCACTTAAAGTTTAAAAAATAAACTTTCCAAAAGCCATTTTGCATTATTTTTCCTTCACAGCCACCATAATTAAAGCCACATTTACATACTTATTAAATGTATACACAGTGAAATTTTCACCGGCACAGGTGACTGTGTCGAAAAAGTTGTTGGTACAGTGTGGAGCTGACACCACCGTGATAAGGGTCTACCACCCTCAATCCAGTTAATTTATATGTTTGCTGGGCTCATGATTTGTATGAAGTTATTTTGGACTATGTTATTATTGCTGGGTCTTACGATTGTGTCGGGACGAGGATTTTTGATATTTTTTGGTGAGGCGAAAAATGTATTGTGTTTTCCTTGTGTGTTGGGGAGGAGTGTGGAGGATCGTGTCGGGAATACTAACAACTTTCTGTTGTGTGTAAACATGAGTCTTGTGATCACCAGTGGGTTTTTCAAGAGTGACTGTAGTATTGTTATTTTTTTTTAAGTTCTTACATGTTCAAGGAATTTTTCGAATTTATTTTTCCTTTTTCTTTAAATGGTATAAACTAGTGCTTGACTGCGATCCCACCTGATGGTAAGCAGTGATGCAATCGTTGACGGTGAAGCACGCTAGTTTATTAAGAGCCTATTCACTTACACATAGCTAAGCTTCTTTTTAATTTTGATTTATCTTCTGTTGCCGCAATATACTTAACTATACCTACCATAAACAAATCTAAAGGCTATTGTAGTTAAATGGATACTGTTTTGCACTGATCTCAAGTAACATGGCATAATAACAGGATGAGGATGAGAGGGTCACGGGAATCCGATGGATGCGAGACGCACAGGACCGATCGTTATGGCGAGACTTTGAAGAGGCGTATGGCCAACAGTGATGATGATGATGATGATACAGGTAAACAAAGACACAAGTAAGCACAGACATCAACGGGACTGACTATCCAGACTCCAATAAAAAACTAATTGACTCATAAATATCTCTTTTACTTTTAAAATGCACATTTCACTACACTCACCAAAATTGACAGCGAAGTCAAACCAAAAATCAAAGAACTCGAAATATCCAAAAAAAACCACACTTAATAAAAACAAATAAACTGTCTTACAGTTTAACCCCTTAAAAAGGATTAATTTCAGGGCGGTAACACAGCCAATTTCCTCCCTGTCAAGGCCGCTTCATTAAGTGAATTATTTATTGCTCTTTCAGGTAATATAGACTTGCAATGTTTACGGGTTAAATATTTAGGGTGTGATTTCTATGTCTGACAGGTTAAAATGAGAAGGCAGGTGTATGTACTATGTACCCTTCTCATTTCTTGTACTTAAGAACTGTTTTTTTTTTGTTTTGAGGAGGGAAATAATCCGACGACTTCTCCTGCTTTAGGGTGGAGCAAAAAGGCGCGTCAGATTATTACTGACTAAAACCACGCATGTGTTCTTCAGTTGCTGTTACGTTTTCGGATTCCGAGTTTCCTTTTTAGAAATTCCCCGCGCCCCCAGGCTCAACCCCGCTGGGCCCCTACGGTTTTACTGACATTTCTTTGAGGCACGAGTAGTTGGTGACGTGGACGGCTCGGACACGGTCCGGAACCGTTACCACTAGGCCATTGCTGTACACCTATACTTCTACGTTTCATATTAATTTATTCACATAAAAATAGAGTAATTACATTCGATCGTTTCTTATGTTACATTATTTAATCTTACATTCTATTTAGCCTGCATACGGCATGTGAAGTTGTTTTTTTTATACAAAGAAATAGAGAAGAAATTGGTATTTAATAACAATACTAATTAAATCTTAATGTCTCTGAAATTTGGCGTGCCTAATGTCAATTATATAGTATCTGGTTAAATACAGTTCAATACAATCCAACTAAATACAGTCCAATAATATAGTAAGTCAGATATTTTATCACGTTAAACAATGTCAGTTACATAAGTACTATCTGGTTAAATACAGTCAAATGAAAATAATAAGCAGTGATAGGAATAGGTAGTGCCTATTTGCCTAAACTTCGAAGAACAGAGACAAGAAACGGAGACTTCCTTAGGACTAATTTTTTTCCGATACATCTGTCCCGGAATTTCGATACAACACTTAAATACATTAAAAAAATTGTGTTATTTGGAATAAGTAATTCGTCTATATTTACCTAAAGTTTGCGACTAGATATATCATAATAAATAACATACACAGTCGTTACAACCATAAAACTTTCTGAATTTTTTTGTTGGAGAACTTTTTGTAAATGACTTGTTGATACACAATGAATCACAATATTTGTATAAGAAGCCGTACACGTTTCGAAGTAAATATCTTCTTTCTAGCTCACTCTAGGCGTCGCTACGTTTAATGAGATTTGTAAAGTTCAAGTATAATAAAAGGCATTTAGTCTTTAAAATAATAAAACGGTATTTTTTTATCATTTTAGCATTCTCTATAGTAGAAAGAATTTATCATTTAAAAAAAAGTATTTAAAATAAATAAATAATTCATTTATTTGCCAGAATGTATGTATACAAAGTGTCTTAATATCAAAAATCTTAATATTAATGAGGTCCCTTTACATTCTACCATTATACATGATGTACAAATATTTGGTCACAAATGAAAATACAAATACCTTTTTTTCTTTCATCTTAATGAAATATATTTCTAAAGTATGTTCAAAATTGTGCTTGATATTAAAATAATTGCATAATAATGGTATCACATTGTTAGTAACAAACTTAAACTCAAAATTTTTTTAAAAACATGATTAATTTAATCTTTATTGCACCGAAAGTACAATACGACTTTTACGGCAGCGCGTTTCGTTATCTATTCTTAGAAATTACAAAATGTAACCGCCATAGTTGCATACCTGTGCGGCGCGGGGAGGGCCCCTCCATATATATAGAATTTTTTCTTTCGTTTTTTTTTGCATGGAGGTCTCCTAAAAATCGGTGGTGTGAAAGGAATGAAATGAAACCCTCACGTGATTTTTTTTTAAACTAGTTAATGCCCGCGGCTTTTCCCGCGTGTACTACTTTTTTGTATCCCATGAGAACTATACTTTTTTTTTAATAGGAAGTAGCCTATGTGCTAATGCACACCTTAACCTATATCACTGCCAAATTCAGCATTTTCAGTGGGATTGAGTAATGGACATCCATACAAACTATCACATTTATAATATTAGTAATTGCATAGGTATTAGATATAGTCTGTGGTCTCTGCCTATTCCTCCGGGATAAAGGCGTGAAAAAAATACGGAAGTCATCTATATCATTCACATTTTAAGAAGAGCTCTCTGATCACAACAATACAAACACACGCAGTGTGTGTCACTAGGCTGATATATCCTTGCATTGCATTGCATCAGCCTTATAATGTTCCCACTGCTGGGACTCAGGCCTCCTCTCTAGGAGAGGGACATATAGACTAATGTAGGATATGCTGATATAGGATAAGTGGCTATTATGGAGTTATAAATTATGTCTAATCGCAAACTTTAGATAAATCACTGCTTACCATCAGGTAGGATCGCAGTCAAGCACTAGTTTATATCAATTAAAAAAAAAGAATTACTTGTTCCAAATAACACATTTTTTAAAATGTATTTAAGTGTTGTCTCGAAATTTTGAGACTGATGTCCCGGAAATAATTTAGTCCTAAGGAAGTCTCCGCTTCTTGTCCCTGTTCTTCGAAGTTTAGGCTAATAGGCACTACCTATTCCTATCACTGATAATAAGACATACATCTATATAATATAAAAGAAAGTCGTGTTAGTTACACTATTTATAACTCAAGAACGGCTAAACCGATTTGGCTGAAAGTTGGTGGGGAGGTAGCTTAGAACCAGGAGACGGACATAGGATACTTTTTTTTTTGAGTAGGGTAGAGTAGGGTAGAGTAAGATAGAGTAGGATAGAGTCGGGTAGAGTAGGATATAGTAGTCAGTTGACGGGAGCGAAGCCGCGGGAAAAAGCTAGTTTTATCATATTAAACAATGTCACTCTTTTACACACAAACTATATGTACTTTGAGACCAGTGGTGATAAAATAAGGCTACTTGAATTTTAACTCACGAAGTATACCTCGTAAGTTAGGGCCATTACAACTGGACTACTACTTTTCTTACTAGGTCCCCAGTTTGACTTACCAGACAGTTTCTAGGGTTCCGTACCTAAAAGGTAAAAAGATACCCTATTGCTATACTCCGCTGTAGAGACGGCTATCTGCAGATAGACGGCGGCTATCTGTCACCAGACTGTATCTCATGAACTGTGATAGCTAGACAGTTAACATTTTTCACAGATGATTTATTTCTGTTGCCGCAATAACAAAACAAATACTAAAAATAGAATAAAATAAATATCCAAATAGGGCTTCATACTTCATACTGCGTACATCAAACATGTTTTTTTTTTGCCGTTTTTTGCTACGGACAGTACGGAACCCTTCGTGCGTGAGTCGACTCGGGCACTTGAGCGGTTTTTCTAATTTTCTTAATTGTATTTAAATGACGTTTAAACTATTTTCCTAATCTTTATTTACAATCACCCTTTCAAAGTTCAAAATTCAAAAGTTTTTATTTCACATAGACCTACATGGGCACTTATAAAACGTCAAAAGCTAGTGCACGATTCCAAATTGGTTATTTTCTACGGAAAAGAACCGGCAAGAAACTCCATGGTTACTCTTTTAATTTTTTTTTGTTATTCTTACAATATTTCCATATTACAGTATTAGCAGATATTATGTAAGGACAGTGTAAACCAGTCAATATTGTACTCAAAAGTACAATAAAAATAAACATAATAAAAAAGTGAGTCGTAATAGGAAGTAATCTAAGAATTCGCGGAGTCTACAGTGTTTTCACATTCACATTATAAAAAAGAGGCTATATAAAAATAAAAAACAAGAAAAACAAATAATCACAACTATCAATAAATAAGACGTTAACAAAATAAATTATTAACGAATTTATGGTGGTTGGGGTCTAATAATATAAAAAATATTGCAAAAGCAATGTATTAGAAAAAAAAAAGTATATATTACAAAAAATGTGGACAAGTTAATAGACACATTTACACCATATTACGAGTCATTCACAATAAAACCGCAGATTTATTTGAAATCGAACCATTAAACATTCCTGATCTCACTAACGATCTCATTTAATGAATCTCCTGATAATCTTCTTCGATCTCAGAACTCAGTCGTGTAAAACTGGTAGTAACCTACTTAAGCTAATGATCTAGGTTGTAACAAGTGAAAAACTAACGCGAACTTAACTGAACTGAACTGAGTGGAATCAGGACAGAGTAGAATCAGTTCAGATATCCCGACAAGTCGCATATACTCTAATTTGCCAATCGAGGGAAAAATCCACGAGGGTGTATCATAAAGGAGTGAGCCAAGAACGGTATATTATTTTTTAATAGCATAATCAACCCTATAATATTCCCACTGCTGGGACTCAGGTCTACCCTCTCCTAGAGTCCTCTATAGGAGAGGATATGGGCCGTAATCCACCACGCAGGTCCAGTACGGGTTGGCGGATGTCACATGTCTCCGAATATTTTGGTTCTAAGACATGCCGGTTTCTTCACGATGTTTTCTTTCAACGTTTTTGAGAGCAGTGGTGATAAAATAACATTACACAAAGTAATGCGCATGACTGGGTTTAAATCCAACTCGTAAGTCTGGGCCATTACCACTGGCTTACTACTGTTTCCATTTACATTTTCTTAATGTTAGTTCTTAATTTTGGTGAGTGTGTGTGTATTTTTGTCTCTATGACTCCTTCATACTCGAACGGTAGAACGGATTTCCTGCTCTTCGTGGAGCGAGAGAGATTGTGTTCCTTCAGTTGCCCTTTGCGTTCATCCGAAAGAGTTATCATGGCTATAGAAGCCATGGTAACTCTTTCGGATGATCTCGCAGAAGGGTAGACAATGTCTTGGAATAATAATTGTTCATCAGCATATTGGGTACTTTTTTCCCAGGAGTATGTTCACTAGTGATGATTTTCTACTTTCACGCAAACAAAACCAGAGGTCATCATCATCATCATCATTTCAGCCGATAGACATCCACTGCTGGACATAGGCCTCCCCCAAATGTCGCCACAATGAACGGTCCTGTGCGTCTCGCATCCATCGGATTCCCGCAACCTTCACCAGGTCATCGGTTCACCTTCTCCTTCGAAACCGGAGGTAGAAGCAAATTCTTAGTACAATGCTATAGGATATTAAATTTTATGTATCTAGTATACACCATGATGTAAACTGTCTTTAAAAAAATTGTGACCTTTGAAGGACTTATTTATATGAAAAAAAAATAGAGTGCGCAAAGAGACAAACTTATCACACTATGTATGCCTTTTTGAATGTGATATCTTTTGTTTCTGATATCTTTTTTTGACAAGACTTAAAAGTATATTTATTAAACTTTCGTTCTAAAGTTCTTTGGGATATGTGCCCCTCTACGGTTGAAGGCCTCCTCCAGTTCCTTCCATTTGTCCCTGTCACTTGTTATATTTAGCCAATCGTTTCCTGCTGTATCAATTATATCGTCAGCCCACCTTCTTTTTGGTCTGCCTACTCTTCTTTTCCCTTCTGGCCCTTTCCACACTGTAGTTTTAGCTGTTGTGAAATAAGGGTTATGGAAAGACCGACGTACACACACCACACACACAGACGTAGCCGCATAAAAAAAAAGAAAATATTATTTAGAAAACAAAGGTGCAAAAGTGTATTATATAGTTAAAATAAAGAAACATATATACACACCTATCATAAATAAAAAATGTAGAAAAAGTCTTTTTTTTTAATGGCAAACGGAATGGCGCGCACATCTGTTACAAAACCATTTAAAAATAAATTACTTTAAGTTCCACATTTAAATACATTCTGACTCGTCACCCATAACACAAAATACGTCATCACACGCACACCCCTCAAAATTGATGACTTCTCGGAAATTAAACTCATCACAGGCGCATTTATTCGCCGGTACATTTGGCATAACACCATCCTTTACGTGCTTGCAATACTTATGGAGTCAGTAGAGCGATTCCGCTTTAACTTTTGACTCTACCTGTCGAATCGTAATGAAGGCTAATATCTAGTTTCCAGTTGGATCAGCCGTGGAGTTTCAAATATGTTTGGTAATACGGTAAGTTTTTATGGGGTTCAATCTGTGGAGCCACTTTAATGTTAAGATCAAAGGATTACAGTGACTATGAAGGACCAATCAAAATAATTTATTTTAAAGACAAAGTTCGATTTAGGAGTAAACGATTACTAATATAAAATAGTTTAGTTTTATGATTGACTATCAAGGCAGATGAACTTGAATTTTTTATAGGAACACAAAGCAATATTTTTGTTCAAGGAATATCTATAGCATCCAGGTTAATTGGAACTGTTTTCATGCAATTTTGCTATCATAAGAATAGGTGTTTTGTTTTCTTGAAATCAGATGACTTTACAACTCTACACCATGAGTCTCAAGTCTTCTGGCTAGATGGTGCTAGCACCAGGTCATTTGGCGAAACTCTGCAGTCGCGGCATGACAAACAGAGTTCCGGCTGGATCTCATGGTGGAATGGCGACAGCGACTGTTGCAACCCAGTGCTGGGCATGCCATAATTATGGCGGTAAGTCCTCTGTCTGAGAAGTGGCTGGAAAGACAAGACTGCGTCCACATCTTCCGCATGACGCAGGTTCTAACTGGACATGGTAAGTTCGGAAGGTTCCTGCACCGGTTTCGTGCGGAAGAAACGCCTGGGTGTCACCATTGTGTGGACCGCTCGGAGGACACGGTAGAGGTGTGCCCCGCTTGGGCAGAACACCGCCGTGTCCTCGTGGGGGCGATCGGCGGCAATGACCTATCACGCCAGGCCCTGGTACAGGCCATGGTCCGGAGCGAGGAGAAATGGCAGGCGGTCGCTTCCTACTGCGAAGCAGTAATGCTAGTAAAGGAGGCGGACACACACGCGAGGGAAGGGCCCTCACGCCCCGGCCGCTGGGATCCCGATTCCGATTTCTAGCCACAGTAGGCACGGGCTTGCGGACACCAAGCAATGGGTAGCTCGCCGTCCGACCGTCCGGACCGAGCCGAAGTCGTCGACGGCGCGTAGTGTTTCACGCGCGCTTCAAGATATCAGCAAATCTTATAGGGGCCCAGCAGGGTCGACTGCCGGGCCGCAGCCGGGCTGCAGGGCCTACTGAGGCCATGGGTTAAGTGAAAATGAACCTCCGAGGCCCTGGAACGTAAGGCAAAAAAGGAACAAACGAGTGGGTTTTAGTCAGTAAAAGTCTTACATACTCTCTCGCTCCGCCCAAGAGCACTAGAAGTCATTGGATAAATTCCCACCTTAAAAAAAAAGCACGAGGTCATTTGAAAACATTTTACACTGAGACAATTTAGAAAAACTAACCTTTACTCCATTCACTTCTGCATTACACAAAAGAGATTCATAGAAGCAGGTGTGCACAACATTTATTTTTCGATATAAATTCAAACAATTTTAATAAAATAATGGTTTCAATATAAAATTTTAATATTACCTACCTGGATAAATTTGATTATTGTAAGGTAAGTACTAAACACTTGGTTAGATAAATGAAATGGATTTTTCTTAAATAAACATATCTTTATTTCAAACAATTTTACATCTTTTAAATGGCATATCAACAAGTTTCCTCCTTACAAAACTTATAAATTGTACACAATACAAGGCAACAAGATAATTATTTAACATTCATACACAGATTGATGCTGAATTTATTATAATAATTTCTATTTAATAATTATAATAAATTCAGCATCAATCTCTGTAATAAAGCACAACATACATATTATTAAATTGTACTTTTATAACAAAGTGTACCCTAAAACAACCCTTTTTAACTTCTGTCTAATGCTAATGTGAATAGAGTATAGTAAGTATTGAACACCTCAGTCCAAACAAATATTTTAGTAACAATTCCTGGAATTTTCAAACAAGTAGATCCAGCTACAATTAGGTCTGAATATTCAGCGTTTCAGTCGAGGAAGTAATGGAAATTTATCGTCCGGATAAGACACGACTTGTTTTAATATAAGGGTTGGTTGCGATAGTTGAATAATGTGCTAAGCGGGGTTATTATGCTTGATGGAATAGGTGCAGTTAATAGGTTTGAATTTTATTTTTCTTTAGTAGGACTCATCTAGGGTTTTACTTTTAAATTATGACTGGCATAGAATAGCTGTTATCTGTTATACATACTTGATTTATCTTACTTTAACTTCTTGATTAGCGTAATTAGAGACACAATAGTAAGACAATGGCGCACGAACGCCGGCGTTCGTGCGGGGATCAACAGCGATGATGATAAAAATGTAAATGATATTTATTTATAGTAGAAGGTATAATTAGTTAGTTAAATAAGTATTTCATTTTTATATTTAACTACATATTTGTATTATTTGATAGTTTATATTAAGATTTCACACATTCTTCTTCTCTTGTTTCCTACACAATACTGTCTACATTTTTTTTTTAATTTCTCCTTTCGCAGGTCTGCTGGAAGAAATTTGTTTGGAAATAAGCAGTACCTTTGTACTATTGTCTACTTTATATTGTCTTTTTATGTCTACATAAATAATAAAATAAATAAATATGACTATTAAGTAAAAGCCCCGTAAAATGACATTCTTCGCGATTTGATATGTGACATATCAGTTAAAGGCGATAAAGAAGTCAAAAACGGTACTAAAAAATAGTGTGTTGCGTGAGAAGATTCAATAAATCCTTCATCAACTTTGCAAATCCTATTCAAAACATATTTCCCACCTCATCATCATCATCATCATCATTATTTCAGCCGAAGGATGTCCACTGTTGGACATAGGCCTCCCCAAGTTTCGCCACAACGAGCGGTCCTGTCCGTCAACTACCAAATCATACATTCACCACAACACAAAACATCATGTCACATCACATCTCATCACAGTATAACAAAACAGATCATATCACAGAGCAGTACTCCGCTTTTCACTCTCAATCACGTCAGACTCGCACCACCATATCATTCCAAACTATATTCATGGGTTCATTACTATCACAAACTAGCGTATGACGCTATTTTTGAAATAATTAATTGAATCGTATTCTTTGAAACAGCTTTTAAAAAAGTCACAGAATTATCATCAATGTGGGCTGTAATGGTGATAAAATACACGTGTAGTAATGCCTTCTTTTCTTTTTACTCCACATTTACGATGAAAAAGACTTCTAAGATAAGACTTACATTAGACTGAGTCTGATGTAAGTATAGCCAGGATTCATCATCGACTCATCACAACCCATATCATTCTCTAACATATCACACAACATCACATCACACTACATCATATCTCACCACGTCACATCAGATCATATAAAAAATCACTGTGGTACTTTATTACATTCATGGCTTATTTTGTCGTCACAAACCAGTGTTGATGCCAGCTCCAAGAGACTAATTAAATCTTAATCTTTAGAAACAGCTTTCAAGTAAAAATGAGGGTATTAAGTTAAAGGATTAGTGATGTGGTTTTTGTTGATTAGTTTCACGTCAGTTGCCGGCGCTGTTGTAATTATTTTCACTTAATCCAATACTGCTGCGAAGAGAAGGAAGGTTTATTATTTTTCTTTAATAACTGAGAAATTAAAGGGTGGAGGTTATTTTAAAGTTGTCTTGAGGGTACTTTAAAATAATTACGCTTATTTTCCTAAGGTTTGATTCGAGGTAGTAGAGCATTTCATCATTTTGCTGAATTAGGTATATTTAGTGCCTTTCATGTTATTACAACGATTGAATTAAATCAACATATCGTAATTCCCTGATGGACGTATACCTCTCTTAGAAAATTTGTTATCAATCAGGCTCAAATACGGGCAGCCCATGGGCACTGCATAAGATATCTTTTTATTTATTCATAAATAAATAAAAAGATATCTTCAAAAGGTACATCAAGAGAGAAATTATTTATACATTTTGAACCTTTTTCTTTTCTTTTAACTTTTTTCACCTTTTTTTCACACCACACATTTGAAGATTAAATCTCGTACCTAAAAACGTTCAAATTGAAGTCGCAATCGCATTTCGGTGACCATCAGTTGCTATTTTAATTTCTATATTTAGTTTTTATTTTTACTTTATTTACATTGTTCTCACATGATAGCGACAAGAAACATGTAACAGAGATATTTGTAATTACAAAACATGATTGAAAAGAGTGTCCATGGAGTTTTTTTTTTTTTTTAATCTCATTTTATTTGCGGGGTTTTTTTCTATACAGAATATGTCACCCCGATGATTTAATACAAATATTTTAGATACATGTTTACTAGTCTACCCGCAACCTTATACCCATAATAATAATACGATAAAGCTTTCTAGCCTCATCTGTTAAAGGTGAGGCTAGAATGCTATTATAGAAGCCTACATTAAAACTGTTGGCAAAAGCTTGACGTCTTTGGACCCCAATACGAACACACTCCGACAGGACATGATGCACATCTTCTATAGTGCCACAGACAACACAATTGGGAGAATCGACTTTGCGCATCATAAATCCAAAGCTGTTGAGTGGTATGTGGCCGGATCGGAGTCTCAAAGCCATCACCACCTCCTGTCTATTCAATTTTCCGTCGCTGAACCAAGGAATCTGTGGAAGAGATGGCTGAATCGTCCTGTACCAAATGCCTTTCGTTAAAGACCTTTCATCAAAATATTCTGACCACGATTCAATACATCTGTCTCTAACCAAAGGTAAAAGCTCAGTGTACCAAGGATAACACGGATAAATTTCCCCATCTGACCCAGCTTCATTTGCCAAACGATCAACCACCTCATTACCTTCTAATCCAACATGGGAGGGGATCCATTGCAATACAACAGTTCTATGTTTGGCAACAAAATCAGTAATGGTTCTTAATATAGAATAAGCCAGTGGAAGGCCCCTAACAGATGAAGTACTCGTACATCTTAACAGGTGGAGAAGAGCACTTTTCGAATCAGTAAAGAGGACGAAACGATCACCGTCCAATGACTCGATATAGGCCAAAGCTTCAGCGATAGCAATTAGCTCTAAGTGCATTATTGACACTTTTGATAAAATTTGGAATTTGAAATAGGCACCAATTTGTGAATCGAAAAAGGCCGCGCCACAGAAATTTCCACGTCTAGAACCGTCCGTGTATACACAGTAAAAACCAGAATATAGTGCATTTAAAGACTTACAACATATTGATCTTAAATTATGGACATTATAACAATGTTTAGGTTTATCTACCGAATCTAAATTGGGCTTTATAGTAACTGATAAGTCCATATTGCTGACCCAAGTAGTCATGGAGAACATGTCTATTTGATCGCTACAGTACATGTGTTCCTGTTTAAGAACATCGTGAGACAAAACTAGCAGAGGCTTTTTCTTTTTTCTCCAATAAGCGTTATTGTAACAAAGACCGTGTAGCTTATCCAGTATGCCTATTATAGGGAAATCAAAACATTTAGATTTTAAGTAAAATTTACCAGCTAAGTATCGGCGGCGAATAAAAAGAGGGGGTACTATTAGTTCGGATTCCATCACATGTATTGGAGTGCTTTTGATAAATCCGCCTACTAAACGTAGAAAAATGTTTTGTAATCTATCCAATTTAATTAAATGTGTGTCGGCGCTATTGTCTATCAAAAAGCTACCAAAGTCTATACGACTACGAATAAGGGAGATATATAGTCGTCTTAGATGGTTGGGGTGAATACCCCACCCAGGTCCCACCAAAACCTTAAAAATGTTAATTAATTTAAGTACTCGTTCCCGAACCTCATTGATGTGTTTCTTCCACCGAAGACCCCTGTCCAGCCACATACCTAAATACTTGACATGGTCTACTAATTCTAACAACGTACCGTTTAAACGTACTTCTATAACTGGCCTACGGTAACCTCTACTAAACAAACAGATTTTACTTTTAGCGGGAGAAATATCTAAACCGACAAGCGTTAACATGTTGTTGATTAAATCAAGACTAGACTGGATTTTGGCTTGCCCTTCACTAATAGAAGAACATTGTACATATATAGCGAAGTCATCCGCGTACTGGCATATGCAAATGTCGTTCTGCAGACGTTTACAGATCTCTGACGTTATTACATTAAATAACAGTGGAGATATCGGATCACCTTGTGCCAACCCACATCCAGAGTGTCTACTAATAAAACTATTACCTGATCTTATTTTGAGTACTCTTCTATGGAGAAAATTCCATAGATATTTACATATTAGTGAACCTACTCTAAGGTTATCTAAAACATTGATTAAAACAGTATTATTTACGTTATTGTATGCATTATTTATATCCACGAAACAACCGATAGTAGATGAACTCTCGGAAAAACTAGTTTGTATTGTGGAGATTAAGCAACTCAGACCATCCAGACACGACCTACTTCTACGGAACCCAACTGTGTTCGCAGAGAATGTGTTACCTCTCTCCAGAAACCATTCCAGTCTTCGAAGTAAAATATAATGGAAAATTTTGCATATGCATGATAATAATGATATAGGTCGGAGTGAAGAGACGTTACTAGGGTCACGACCAGGTTTTGGAATAGGAATGATACAAATGTCGCGCCACTGAGAGGGGACAAAACTGTGTTTAAAAAAGTTATTAAATAATGTTAGTAATACAGATTTGCCTACATTAGGTAAATTCTTAATCATAGAATACGATATATCATCGCATCCAGGAGATGTATCCTTAGACTTGATACATTTATCAAGCTCCTGTATGGAGAACTCACATTCTAGTATAGGGTTATTGTGGTGAACCGTAGGGGTCGAAGGGGAGACATAATCTGGTGTTAAAGAATTTAAAAGATTTGTGGCACTTTGAATGTCCACATAATGTCTAGGCGAGCGATATCCTTTCAGCCATCTCATTTTGCGCCACATGTTACTAGACGTTGTTTCGTGGTCGACAGAGGAACAAAAATTCTGCCAGTTCACTTCTTTAGCCTTACGAATTAACCGTTGTGTTTCACTTATCCGACTTTTAAGGGTATCTAGGTTTTGGGGTGAAGGATTACGTCTAACTTTAGATAACGCAAGCCTACGTTGAGCCACAGCATGTGACAGTTCTGCAGTCCAATACGGCTTTGGGATGAAATTTGAAGTGGGGTTTTGGTTGAATTTTAACATCGGGATGAATTTGTTTGATGCTTCATTCAAAATATCTAAAAATAAATCGTAAGCTTTTTGAAGGTCATTCGGTAAACATAAATTGCAAAATTTTTGTGCAAGCTGTTTTTTAAATGAAGTCCAATCTGCTTTTTCAAAATTTCTTTTAATAACAGAAGGGATGTATGAAGTACATAATGTTGACAGTTTAATAATTAAGTGGTCGCTGCCTAGGTTTTCATTTAAAACGGTCCAATTAAAATTTAAAGCAATATCTGTAGAAACCAAAGATATATCTGGAGATGACTGTTGAAAATTATTGTCAACTAAACGAACTCGCGTATGCGTCCCATCGTTCAAAGAAATAAAGTTACTGTCTAAAAGGGAGTCGCGAATAAGCCTGCCTCTGTGGTCAGTTTTATAGGACCAGCTGACGTCATGGGCATTAAAATCACCTAGAATTAAAGTTTTGTAAGGCCACAAAGATAACAAACTATCCCAATCCTGTTGAGTGACTACGATTCTGGATGGACAATAGACAGAAACAATATTTTCAAACGGTTCGCAGTTAAATAATCGCACGCACACTACCTCAATGCCGTTATTATTCAACTGAGCGCGCCGCAGCTGCGCTTTAATAGATTTGTGTACAATGATAGCTACACCGCCGTATGAGTCATCCCGGTCCGCGCGATAAACAACATAATCATTAACTTTAAAATTACTTTCTGGTTCAAGCCATGTCTCACTTAGGGCAGCAATATGTACTTTTTCTTGGCATAAAAGTTGTTGAAACGATGCTAACTTAGGCCTGATACTTTGGGCATTCCACTGCAAGATATTTAATTTAAATGGTTTATTAGCCATCACACCTTATAAAAAAGTTAAACAATGCTTTTATCCACGGCCACTCTGTAACTAAACTCACTGATGTTAGGGTTAACCATTCTAGGCACAATTGGAAGACACACCTTATCTTAAAAATTAAGCTAGTCTTCTTGAGGTAGATAACTTCTTTTATTCTAGACCACAGCTCATTGAAAGATGGACGTTCATCGGTACCCTCTCCATCATTGGGTTGGTTACATTCAGGCATATCTGAGTTCCAAAACATCCAGTCATCTTTAGGTGGTTTTTTTTTGGCTTTCGGAGACTGTACTAATTTTGGTTTTGGAATATCACCGTCTTTTCTAACCGTGATAGGAGTCTGTTCCTTATGAACTGTGGCCTTGGTCCGGATTATTTCAGCATAACTGAAACGATGAGAGGCTTCTGGATCCGGTTTCCTAGTTTGTGAAGGCTCGTCTAAAAAATGAGGTATTTCCGAGAACCGGTTTTCCGTAGCTACTGAGGCTTGATGAGCAACGCCCACTTCATCAGAAACGGTATTTTCGGGTAGCACGTAACATTCTAGGGCTTTCCTGTATGTGCATCCAAACTCAGCCATAATCTCCCTTAGCCTCCTTTCCTTCTTATAAACTGGACAAGACTTGCTAAGAGATATGTGATTCCCTTTACAGTTGACACATGAAAACAATGAAGTGTCGCAATTTTCGTGGTGGCCACCACACTTCGGACAAACCACGCTCTTTGAGGGGCACATTTTCCTATTGTGGCCTAACCTCCAACATTGGGAACATTGCGACACTTGGTGTACGTAGGGTAAAACTTTGATGTTTATGTCACATACGCGGACTGACGCAGGCAAATGTTCACCGTCAAAACAAAGTCTAAGGGTTTCGCTGGGGCACCAACCTCCTTTATCCCTATCACGACGGTCTAGCCTCTTGAAAGATAGAAGTTTTGCAGGAGCTGGACATGAGAGGTTTTTGAGGATCTCGTCATCCGTAAAATCTAGGTCTACATCCTTGATTAGGCCATAACAGACAGATAGCTGCATAGCCCTCTGAAACCTCCATCCCTTTTCCAGAAGCTTCTCGCACGTCACTAAGTTCTGAGCAGCTGATTCGCAATCAAATTCGATGCGTATTTTGAAAGGACTTAAATATTTAATAAGGCGAATTTTAGAAATATTATTTTCTTTCAAAATACGAGCCATTGCGAATTGTTTCGGCAAACGTTCCTTAGAGGAAGCATAGACTTCGAACTTATCATCTTTTACAGACTGTTTACTGCCGTGACACACCTTCTTTGTACTCCCTTTAACTTCTGTCCAACCCTCTTCCTCTTCAGTACTGTCCTCTCTTCCCCTCTTTTCTGCTCTTTACTGTATACGTACCTCCTCATTTTTACTGTCATCCTCCATATCCGAAGAATTGTTCAGTAGACTCTGCACGTCATTATGAAATAAAGGCGTCTGACAGCGCGAGGAAGTGCTTACGTTATCAGTCATGTTATGCGTGGCTCGATCGCGCAGGGCACACAAAGCCGGGCGGTCCAACGCACACCTGCAGCGCGCGCGCAAACAATAGTTAGCGCAGTGGGGATAGCAAGTAACTCCGCGACAATAAAAACGACCAGCCCGCACGAATGCCGGTACGGTTATGGTCCATGGAGTTTCTTGCACATTCTTCTCCGCTTCGAGATCTACGCTTTGGAATGTGCAATTAGCATCATTTTTTTTTTCTGACTGACTGACTTCTTGACATTTCAAAAGTGCCTGTAAATGGTTTATTTGAGATAAATGCTTTTGAATCTTTGAATCTTGAATCATCAATGTTAAAAAGTTGTCAAAAATCATGAAAATTTGCGGTGATTTTTGACAGTTTGCGACCAAGATGCAAATGCAAACGTTTCTTAAAAATACGAGAATTGCCTCTCTGAAGACTGAACGCTAAAGCTCTTTGAAAAAAATGTTGCATAAAATTTTCCCTTCTCCCGATTATGCCTATGAGAGGTTTCTTTCACGGCACGACAATGTGATGAAAAGTGACTCACAATAAGAGCCCTCAACCACCACTCCATGGTCTTTGTCTTACCACGCATTGTTCAGAAGCCAAAGTCGGGTTTTTTAACACAATAGAATTTTTTAACACAATTTTTGTATGGTCATGGTGTCGAGGAAACGCGTTATTATATTGTGTGAGCTTTCTTTGCATGTTTCCAAAAGAATATTTTGCTGAGTGATTTTTTAAACATCGATGTTTTACGAATTTCTTGGAATGACAGCAGTTTTTATGATTTTTTGACAGAAATTTGTTGAAAAATAATGCTCAAACTAACCTATTAATGTTGAATATCTGAATATGATTGTGACACATAAAACCATCTGCATTTTTTTTTCCTACCATGCAGACTCTTGACAGAAGAAGAAAAAGAAAAGTTGGTTCGAATGGTTTATAAAACTGTTACTAAAGTTATGACTTAAGGCACAAAAAAAAAGGAGACGTTCAATAAATTTATTGAGCTTGGGCTAAAAATAATTTAAAAATTGACCAGAAATCTGACTAATACTTATAAGATGAAAGAGTGTAATTATTTTGATTTTTTTTGAGCACTAAATAATATTTTACAGTCCTCAATTTTTTTTTTAAATTGAAGTGCAAAAGATTTAGGCTTGTATCACTATACATTATTTTATAGGGTTAACAACCCTGTGGTAATTGACATGACTGTAAAATTTTTTATCTGTGTGTGTGTGTGTGTGTATTTCAATGACGTGTAGTATATCTGTGTGTTTATTTTAACGTCAAACGTCAAATCGACAAATCGTCAATCTGATATTTACGCATTTCACATTCTTTCGTCACGTTTGCATTATCATGATAATACGTATTATGTTTTTTCTTTATTTCATACAATGGCAGCCGAAATCATAATAAAAATTAAGGTATTATATAGTTACGGCAATTTTAGCTACACTTTTAAATAATTCTATTGCGTAGGACCGAATAAATAAAAAAAAATGTGCGTTTTATTTTTACTGAAACATTTTTCAGCTTTTTACAAAAACAGAGGACTGAAAAAAATCGTATTTGATCATGATCGAGTAGCGTAATAAATAAGCTTTCTTATAAGGTAAGTATATCACATTGGTGTTCTAATTTCTTTGGAATAATAGCCCATTTTTGACCTCTCCTTTGAATGAAATACAATTATTTAATAGTGTGGGTCTGTGAGACCCTCTAGGTATATTGCGTATCATTTTACTATCAGGCATGCCAAAAAATCAATACCTATATTTTTTCAGAAACCGTTCACCAAAACTGGTTTTAATATTGACCTAAACCGACTATCAATACGAAATACTGACTATTTTCAATTCCCCTTACTGTCATATTTTTTCCAAAAATATTTTCCGAGCTGTCCAGTTCCAGCCAGCAAAAAACATGAGACCGAATATTTTATGCCAAAACGACAATCAAAACTTTCAAGAGTATTTTTTCTCCCTTTGCATTGACAGGTGTGGTTGCTCCAACGTTTAACCGTAAAGTATGAGGATAGACACAGAAGGTCGGTTCCGTGTAACAAGTAAAAATACACGCACAGGTACACGTACACATAAACACGCTTCGCGTGAGTCCAAGCGCACTCGCGAACGGCATTTGTTAAAACATACTCATCTATGTGTATGACAGGAAGTGGCGTAGCTAAGTGATCAAGGGTCCTAGGGCAAAAAAATCTGAGGCACCTTTTTTTTAGGTGGGAAAGTCATCTAATGACAAATCTTGCTCTGGGGCGGAGCGAGAGATAGTGTCAAACTTTTACTGACTAAAAACCCACTCCTGTTCCTTCGTTGCCTTTCGTACCAGGGCAGAGTCTTGTTTTCAGAATCAGACCCTTGGCCCCAGTAGGCTTCGACCCAGCAAATCTGAGGCACGTTTTGATATATGAAATATCATCATTTAATAACTTCTGCTCTGAACGGAGCAGGAGAAAGTGTCAGGCTTTAACTGACTAAAACGAATTGCTATGATTAAAGTTGTATTGCAACCTATTTTATTTAGATTTTGGTGGGAGAATTTTTCACTAGTTCAAAAAGAGGTTTGCCAATCAAGTTTTGGAGGCCTTCCAAGCCTGGTGGTCACTATCCTACATATCCCTAGCTGATGCGCCTCTTTTAACTCGTTCATGCTTGCTGAAAGACCTTTGGAGATGACGAGTCCGATTGTGGAGACCAATATCGGCTAGTACAGCGTAGGAGATACCCTCTCAGATGAACCGTGTTATTTCGTAACTTACCGGGCTTTATTCTTCTTCTTCTTTTTGTGTTGAAGCGAAGAATTCTTCGTCGTTTTCTTTTTTTCGTGTCTCAAACTCAAACCGGGCTTTATTCACTATAATATTATAATAGGCCGAGATAATATTTTTGAGTTTTCGATCCCTTACCTCAGTCAGCCTGGTCTCTCAATGAGTGTCCCTGCCTTTTCTCTTCAAGCCTTTTGTGTTTATTTACTCTGTGGTTAAACCCGTGGACCACCGTGGGTGGCCGATTCGCATCACTGGGCACTTGTGACGTCATCCGGTGATGTGCTCCGTCTGCTGAATCAATTCAGTCGGTTCTCTGTTGAGGTGAACTTTTGATTCTGGAGCTGTATCTTCGAGTGATTGATGTATGGAAATTGGTGCTGGAGAGTGGTGATTTAATTTGTAGATTAGAGTTGCCAAAATCAACTTGAATAATATACGATTGATGTGGTTAGATAGACTGATGACGTTGATTAGGTTTTTATTTGTTTCAGATAATATTTTGAAATATAGTCAATCTTAATAAATACTTTAATAAGAGTCAAAATCAGTGGGGATAGGAATAGCTCATAGTGCAATGCTCAATGGTCAGAGTCTTGAGTTGCTAGCCTGTCGGATTTCTACCGGGTCCATCATCGGACCACCAGATGTACGGCGATGCGCTACCGGTACAAGGTTTCAACCCAAAGACATCTACTGATGGACACAGGCTTCCCCCCAAGTGTCACCCCAACGACCGGTCCTATGCGTCCTTACGTCCATCAAATTTCCGCGACTCTCTCCAGGTCTTCGATCTAGCTTGTGACAAGCCTTTCAACGCTGCCGTTTACCAGCGTTAAGGGAGATAGGATCATAGGTCTAGACTTCTTTTATCTGTTCCGTGATCTAGACGTTTCTACTCACATAACACCCAGTTTACTTTCCACTACCATTAAACTCCCAGGTATCTTCTAGTATTTTCCATATACTTCTTTGACTTCACCACAAAGCATTTCAAAGGCATGCAACGTCTGCGGCAGCTAAGAGTATAAGACAAGATAATTAACTCGCCTTAAGGTCAAAACACAAAAGGGCATTACATTTTCTTCAGTTAATTTTCATTATGCAAAAGAAGACAGTTTCGATGGAGTCGCTTTCATAAAAAGTTGTTTTTTTTTTTGTTTTATTGCCAGTCTTTTGTTGAAATTTGATGAGAGCAAAAAGTGCGACTAGCATTTTCTTGGGATAAAACTTTTCTACCGGAGTTTGTGTTTCCTTTCCTGATAGCTACAATTTAAAGGTCTTTAATTCAAGATTAGATAGAACAGGTTACTTTTAGGCAATCGAGTTCTATCGTCAACCACATCATCACTTACCATCAGGTGAGATAGTGGTCAAAAGCGCAACTATGGCCATAGGTGGCACTAAGTCAGTATAACAGATAAACAGACAAACATATTTATTAGTAAAACTTACTTTTACAAGTAACAATATATTTTAATTAAATGAAGTACTTGTGCTTAGTTGTGTTGAAATCTGAAATCTTTTGCTGACAGACTTCAAGTAGATAACTCTTCAAATTTCACACATAATAATCTCTAAAAATTACATTACTTGATATTTATATTTTCGAAAAGCAAGTAAGAAATTAATTTCACGAAAAAACTACGCGACTTTAATTTATTAAACTATTTGACAATTAATAAACTTGATTTAAAAAAAAAGACGACACTAGATTATAAATTAGTACTTACTACGACCTGGGACCTCAGACTTAATGAAAAAATGTAGAAGTGCTTCGTTCTGAGTTGGGGTAGATTTTTATCGAAAAATTATAGGAACATAATTTATAATAAAAAAACAAACTAATGAGAAGATGTATGAGAATTATGCTTACGTGGTTTGTAAGATAAAAATTGTAAGGTACCAATTTTCAAAGCAACAAGATTATCAGTAACTAGGTACTTCACCTTTCCAAGATTTTTCCTTTCCACCTAAAAACAAGATGCTCAGAACCATTCCGTGAGGTTATAAAATTATCATAATCATCAAATTTTATGACGTCAGAGAGGCGAATAAGTCCTAGTTATTATACAAACCTTGATAATAACTAGAAAACACAAAGTTCATCATCTTCCTGCCCTTGTCCCGTGTTATTTGGGGTCGGCGCAACACGTTTTTTTCTTCCATTCTGCCCTGTCACTCGTCATACTATCACTAACTTCCTTTTCTTTCATATCACTCTTCACACAATCCATCCATCTTTTCTTTGGTCTCCCTCTCCCTCTCCATCCATCCACATGTAAACTCATAACTCTTTTAGTAACATGCGTTTCATCTCTCCTCTTCACATGACCATACCACGACAAACGATTCCCTTTCAACTTTTCAGTCACTGGCGCCACTTTCAAACTTCCCCTAATATACTCATTTCTCACTTTATCCATTCTCGTCACACCACACATCCATCTTAACATTCTCATCTCCGCTACGTGCAATCTTTTTTCATCCGTCTTTTTCACGGCCCAACATTCTGATCCATATAGTATGACAGGCCTTATCACGGACTTGTAGATTTTACCCTTCAACTTGAGGGGCATCCGTGGGTCACAAGTTGTTCCCGTGACCTGTCGCCATTTCATCCATCCTGCGTTGATCCGATGTGTTACGTCCCGGTCTACCTCACCATCCCCTTGGACGAGTGACCCGAGGTACCGAAAGTCGGAGCAGATCGGTATGGGTGTTCCAGCGAGAGATAAAGGCACTGGATTTGAGAGACCACCGAAATCGCAGAACAAGTATTCCGTTTTGGTTCTACTCAATTTCAGGCCAACACTCTCCAGTCTGTGCCACCACACCTCCAATCTGTTCTGGACCTCTAGGCCACTATCGGCAACCAACACAATGTCATCGGCAAACAGCATACACCAGGGAGCCTCTTCCTGAATGTCCGACGTCAGAGCATCCATTATCATCAGGAAGAGGTAAGGGCTGAGAGCCGACCCTTGATGTAAGCCGACAGCCACATTGAAGCTGCCAGTGGTGCCCACTGTAGACCGGACTTGGGTACTGCATCGACTGTACATCGCTCGGATCAACTGCACATACTTCCCAGGCACACCTTTCTCCTTAAGGGCCCACCACAGAACCTCACGAGGTACCCGGTCGTATGCCTTTTCGAGGTCAATGAATACCATGTGCAAGTTTTTATGCGCACCTCTGTATTTCTCGCACAGCTGGCGTATAGCAAAAATAGCATCCGCTGTACCCCGACCCGGCATAAAACCGAATTGGTTCTGTGAAATTTCACTCTCTTCTCTCAGTCGCCTTTCAGTAACTTTCTCCCAGGCTTTCATAGTATGTGACATTAGCTTTATTCCTCTATAATTGTTGCACTCAAGAACATCACCTTTGTTTTTAAAAATCGGCACCAAAGAGCTATTGCACCACTCATCAGGTATGGCTTCTTCCAGCAACAACTTATTGAAGAACAAAGCTAACCACGTCCATCCATCCACTCGCAATAACTTCCACACTTCAACTGGTATTCCATCTGGACCAATGGCTTTACCATTCTTCATTCCATTTACTGCTATTCTGACTTCATCCATACTAACCATTCTCACTAATCCCACATTCACTGGTTTATTCTCTAACACCCCACTCCAGTTATTTTCCTCATTCATCAATCTTTCAAAATATTAATCCACCTCTGTCTGATTTTTTCATCATCCGATAGAACCATTCCAGTTTCATCTCCTATACATCTTACATGACAAACATCCCTCGCCTTTCTCTCTCTTATTCTAGTAAGCCGGTATAGCTATTTTTGGCCTGCAGGACTGTCCAGTGCGTCATATAGTTTGTCCTGGGCTTTTGATTTTGCTATTGCCACGGCTTTCTTGGCTTTCTTCTTTAAAACGTCATACTCACTCTTTTTTTCAGCTTTTAAACTAGCGTTTCCAGGCTCTACACGCTGTCATTTCTTGAATTTTCTCTTTTTTTCTTTCAATACACTCTGAACTTCTGTCGACCACCACCATGTATCCCTATCTATTATGCCCTTTCCTCTCGTCTCTCCCAAAATATCTTTCGCTGCATGCCTGATACACTCAGCCATCTCATTCCAGCTTTCATTTATACTTCGATCATTCATATCTCCCATCTCTATCATTCTGTCCACCACTCGCTCTAACATATGCCATTTTATTTTAGGGGGAGGACGCTCTTTGTATTTGGTAGACAGTATTTTAACCACTGATGTCATAACCAGGAGTCTGTGTTGTGGGACTAGGTCTTCTCCTGGCAGTACTTTGCAATCTTTGACGTGCTTTAAGTGGTTGCGCCGAACTAGAAAGTAGTCGATTTGGGTCTTATGATTACCACTTTTGTACGTGATCATGTGTTCGTCTCTTTTTTGGAACCACGTATTGGCTACTGCTAGGTCAAATGCAGTAGCGGATTGCAGCAGGGTCTCTCCTTCACTGTTCGGACTACCGAAACCCCATCCCCCATGTACTCTTTCATAAACACCTTTCATTCTTCCCACATATCCATTAAAATCACCTCCAACTATCAATTCTTCATGAACAGGGATGTTCATTAAAGCTGTATCAAAATTCTCCCAAAACTTCTCTTTTACCGTTTCATCACATCCTACTTGTGGTGCATACACACTAACTATATTCAACATCACATTCTCTAACATAACTTTCACAACTATAAATCTATCACTAATCCTTTGTACTTCCATCACACTTTCTTTCAATTTACTGTCTAACACTATTCCTACACCATTTCTTTTTCCATCACTTCCACAGTAGTAGAACTTGTATCCCTCACCAATTTCTCTCGCTTTTGTTCCTCTCCATTTAGTTTCCTGCAAGCATGCTATATTTATCCGTCTTCTTTTCAATACATCCGCTAACTCTCTGGCCCTTCCAGTCATAGTCCCAACATTCCAACTTGCATACCTCAATCTCGTTTCCCGAGCTAGCTTCTTACGTTGCACCCGCCCGAGGTGGTGCAACAACCCTGGTCCATTTTCCACAGGAGCCGGGTGCTGCCCCTGCGCGTCGCCTGTGGGGTACACCCTAACCCTATCGCGCATTTTATTAAAACCAAACATGTTTGCAAATGGGATTTGGCTAGTTTTTTTTAAAGTCGGCCGCCAGCCTGACACCAACCCTCCTTGGGAATGCTTTTGTTGGTAGTTTACCCGCCACCACGGGGTGACCTAAGGTGCTGTAGTATGCACAGAATCTAAATATCCCTTAGTCGCCTCTTACGACACCCAGCCCAGGCCAAATTTAAATGATAAATGATATTTATTTTGCAAATAACTTTTAAAAAACACTTTTACACGTAAATTTTTTTTTTTCGTCATTTTAAACTAGATGAGGTCGGTGTTTCATAGCTGACTACCCTAAGAAGAGACACTGAAACAAACTCAGGGGTAAAAGTCTCTTTTACAGTCCACGCAGTAAACATGTAATGGTCAAATCATATGAGAACCATGCAGATAAGTGGTTAAAACTGGAAAGGTAGTTCAAGGCAAAGAAGGAACATAGGTGTGGTTTTAGTCCGTAAAAGTCTGACACGCCCTCCCGCACCGCTTTAGAGCAAGAGAATTCATTGGATGATTCCCAAACTTAAAAAAAAACCGTCCAGTAAGGATTAAGCCCTTACTTAGCCCCTACTTTCTGATCTTACGATATGCACATACATTATTTAAAACAGAGAAAAGCGCCAAAGGTTGACTGGTAGAAAATGCCTAAGGCATTAAGTCTGCCTCTGCACCTTTACGAGTATGTGCATGAAGTATGAAATAAATAAATATAAGCGCGCCTAATGCGCAGATCAATTACTCGACATTTTAAGGATCTGATCACCAATAGCTGAAAGGGAAACATGTTACTGTCTTTTTTTCAATATATTTTGCTAATTGGGTTACCGTGGCCCTCGCAAAAGGGTAACTGAAGGAACACTGTGGGTTTTAGTCAGGTAAAAGTCTGAGACTCGCTCCCGCAACAACCAGAGCTTGAGAAGTCACTTGATGATTTTTGAAGTAAAAAAAAGATTTGGGTCCTGACAAAAGCAGCAGCAAACACCAAAAGGAACTGACTCAGAAGAAAAAGGTGTTAATACATTAGAAGACTAAGAGAACCGGGATATGATGCATCTTGTGGTGTAAAAACAAAGTTGATGTGTAATTACAAAGCTGGAGACAAAGCCGGGGTGAAGTAGTGTATACACACAGTCATCTCGTTGTCATGCGGGTTGGGTTAGGAAATATGTAGGGACGTGTTACTGTTTTAATTGTTTGTTTAAACATCATGTGGACTATCAGTTAGGGTTCATACATTGAGTTTTACTTTCAGTATGTTCAAGAAGCAGTGGCATATAATGGTAGTAAAGAGTGTTTGCGTGTAAAAGTGTTGTGTTTTAATTAATAATAATGTAATTGCCAGTGATGACATATGGCACTGAAACATGGTCGCTTACACCCAATAGAAAGGGCTATGCTCGGACTTTCCTTGCGTGATCGCATCAGGAATGAAGATATCCGCAGGAGAACCAAGGTTGCCGACATAGCCCGAAGAATCGCCAAACTTAAGTGGCAGTGGGCAGGGCACATTGCTCGTAGAACGTATAGTCGATGGGGCCGAAAGGTTCTAGAGTGGCGACCGCACACCGGAAAATGCAGCGTTGGAAGGCCTCCCACAAGGTGGACCGACGACCTGGTGAGGAGTCGCGGGAATGCGGTGGGTGCGAGACGCACGGTTTCAGCCGTTGTGGCGACGCTTGGGGGAGGCCTATGTCCAACAGTGGACGTCTTTCGGCTGAAATGATGATGATGATTGACTAAACCTCACAAACGTACGACAGTTTTATTATTAGAATTTTAGTGTGGTATATTCTGTTCTAATGACACCCATGAAATTTGTGATACACCTTTTCTTTTATTAAAAGTTATTATTTAAAAAATCTGACATTTATGTATTTTGAAGTTATCGTGTTACCCGATTTTCGGGTTATGGAAATCAGGTAGGCAGTCACTTCATGTTAAATTTTAGTATTTAATTGATGGGCTTGCATTTTAGTGTTTACCACTCTTGTCTTGACCACTCCACGCATTTCCGTAACCTAGAAAACATTAACATTCACCAAATCCTAGTTGACGTCGCCTATTGCAATCGTTTGCATATGTTTAGCTAATTGTTACTCTGTTCCACACAACCTCAGGTTGACTTCACGAGTGAGGTAAATAGGTTTGGCAATTACGCATCCTGGGTCCAATTTGAGCGTTGAATTGTGATGACGTTTGATTTGTGTTTGAATTCTTGGCATAATTTGTGACGCATTCGTAACGTCTTTGTGTCTGGTGACTTGATGAAGTCTTCTTGGTGCTTCATGTATGGAGATGCAAAGGTTTTGATTGATGACTTTCAATTTTAGTTCACCGTTTCGAAATAGTTCATCAACATCATCACTACAGCTGATGGATGGTCAACTGCTTGACACAGACATTCCTCTAGCATCACCACATGAGTCCATCCAGTGCTTACCCAGGAGATTGACCATCAAAATTGTTGGAAAGAGTTATCACGGCCCTAGATTGCTAAAACAATTGAAGGAACACAGGTGGGTCAGGTGGGCATAAGTCAGTAAAAATCTAAAACTCACTTTTGGAGTGAAATAATACAGAGCGGGAGAAGTTATTCCGTGAAATCCCTCCCAACAAAAAAAAAACCGAGTAAGTGCCGGCGAGTCGGACTCACGCGTACAAACTTACCTATGAAAACAGTTCAATTTCCGAATCGAGTCTCAAAGATTTTCACGAATCGCAAAATAGTTTTTTTTATGACGTAACTACAAATTTACAGTTTTTAGATTTTTTCCTATACTTTTGCTTTAAGACCTTGCTTCATGCCAAATTTCAGGATTCTAAGACAACGGAAAGAGTATCATATGAATTTTGATTCCCTTGAGAGTGTCGAAATATACGTTTTTTGCAACATAAACGGCCGTATCTTTTTTTTTTCGGTATCTTACAAGTTTGATTTTTTCACAGCTTCAAGGGACCGTAGACCTGAGTAAATGGTTTTAATTTCAACTCGATACGTCCACGCGTTCCCGAGATAAAGGGTCTTGACAGACATACAAGCAGACATGGACGGACAACAAAGTGATCCTATAAGGGTTCCGTTTTTTCCTTTTGAGGGACGGAACCCTAAAAATCGACAAATCACACGACTAGCGACTAATCACTCACAAAACGCGCGGTGTTAATTATAAACTATGCTCGGAGTTTCTTTGCGTGATCGCATCAGGAATGAAGATAAGCTGGAGAACCAAGGTTACCGACATAGCCTGAAGAATCGCCAAACTCAGTGGCATTGGGCAGGGCACATTGCTCGTAGAACTGATGGTCGATGGGACCGAAAGGTTCTGAAGTGGCGACCACAAACCGAAAGACGCAGCGTTGGAAGGCCTCCCACAAGGTAGACCGATGAACTGGTGAGAGTCGCGGTAATGCTATGGATGCGAAACGCACTAGACCATTAGTTGTGACGACACATGCGGGAGGCGTCCAATAGTGGACGTCTTTCGGCTTGTAATGATATTGATGTTGAAATTATTATAATAATTTTGTTATTTTTCATAATAGGTAATCTATATTACTTTCACTTTCAAAATAAAACGTTCAATATCGCTTCATACAAATTAATTGCAAAAATCAATTATTCTTGAAATACAAGCTAAAAACACATTGAGTTCTTTCATTTATGTCCTACTAGCCACCCGCCCCGGCTTCGCACGGGTGCAATACTAATACCACCGTAACCGCTTTGTCCCTTAATTATGGCGATAAGTCCCCTTTTTGAGGAGTGGCTGGAAAGACCTCACGGCGTTCTTACCTACCGCATGACGCAGGTCCTCACCGGACATGGTAAGTTCGGGAGGTTCCTGCACCGGATTCGTGCAGAAGAGACGCCCGGGTGCCAACATTGTGTGGACCGCCCGGAGGACACGGTGGAGCATACGGTAGAGGTGTGTCCCGCTTGGGCAGAGCACCGCCGTGTCCTCGTGGGGGCGATCGGTGGCAGCGATCTCTCGCGCCGGGCCTTGGTACAGGCCATTGTCCGGGGCGAGGAGGAGTGGCAGGCAGTTGCCTCCTTCTGCAAAGCAGTAATGCTAGCAAAGGAGACGGCCGATCGCGTGAGGCAACAGTCCTCAGGCCCCAACCGCCGCCGGGATTCCGATCCCGATTTCCGGCCACCATAGGCGCGGGCTTGCGGATGGTGAGCAATGGGTGGCTCGCCGTCCGATAGTCCGGTAACCGTCCGGACCGAGCCCAAGTCGGCGCGTAGTGTTCCACGCGCGCCTCAAGGAGATGTCAGCAACCGTAGGGGCCCAGCAGGGTCGAAGCCTACTGGGGCCATGGGCGATGCGAAAGAGATCCCCGGGGCCCTGGAAAAAGAATGGCAAAGAAGGAACAGAAGTGAGTTTTTTTTTTTTTTTAGGTGGGAAAATCATCTAAATGACAAATCCCGCTCTTGGGTGGAGCAGGAGATAGTGTCAGACTTTTACTGACTAAAAACCCACTCCTGTTCCTTCGTTGCCTTCGTCCCAGGGCCCCGGGTTTCGTTTTCACACTACCCATGGCCCCAGTAGGCTTCGACCCTGCTGGGCCCCTACGATTTACTGACATCTCCCTGAGGCGCGCGTGGAACAATACGCGCCGTCGACGACTTGGGCTCGGTCCGGACGGTTACCGGACGGTCGGACGGCGGGCGACCCATTGCTCGCCGTCCGCAAGCCCGCGCCTACGGTGGCCGGAAATCGGGATCGGAATCCCGGCGGCGGTTGGGACGTGAGGACCGTTGCCTCACGTGATCGGCCGCCTCCTTTGCTAGCATTACTGCTTCGCAGAAGGAGGCGACCGCCTGCCACTCCTCCTCGCTCCGGACCATGGCCTGTACCAAGGCCCGGCGCGAGAGATCACCGCCGCCGATCGCCCCCACGAGGACGCGGCGTTGCTCTGCCCAAGCGGGGCACACCTCCACCGTGTGCTCCACCGTGTCCTCCGGGCGGTCCACACAGTGGCGACACCCGGGCGTCGCTTCCGCACGAATCCGGTGCAGGAACTTCCCGAACTTACCGTGTTCAGTGAGAACCTGCGTCATGCGAAAGGTGAGGACGCCGTGAGGTCTTTCCAACCACGCCTCAAAGAAGGGACTTACCACCATAATTGTGGCGTGCCCAGCGCTGGGTTGCGACAGTCGCTGTCGCCATTTCACCATGAGAACCTGCCGGAGCTCTGTCCGCCATGCTGCGACTTATCGCGGCAGCGGAGTTTCGCCCCGGCGTTGCATCTCCATGTGCAGATCGTGCATGTGTGCAAGGACTGTTGCCTCCAGATCCCATGGTGGCTGGCCAGCAAGGAGGCTCGCCGCTTCGCGGGAAATCGTCCGGTATCCTCGCACCATCCGTATGGCCATGACCCTCTGGCATGCGTTCAGCCGGGCCGCCGGCTGCTTCCGCAGCGTCGGCGCCCATACCGGTGCGCCATAAAGGGCCATGGACCGAACGATCCCCGCGTAAAGCATTCGGCAGGAGGCGTCTGGACCCCCCAGGTTGGGCAGGAGCCGCCCGAGGGCAGCCCCAGTCCGAATTAGTTTGGGGGCTAGACGTCGAAAATGCTCCTCGAAATCCCATCGGCTGTCGAGAACGAGTCCCAGGTACTTCATCGTCGACCCGACGCCGATGTGGACTCCTTCTACCGTTAGTTGGGAACCTCGTGGTGGCGCGTTCCGAGGGCCGTGAAAGCACATGGCCTCGGACTGGTGCAATGCCACCTCGAGTCCCAACTCCTGGATCCTGCCCACGACTGTCGCAACCCCGCGTGTCGCTAGTTCGACCGCCGCCTGGTACGACTCTCCCCGCGCCAGGACCAGCGTGTCGTCTGCGTAGCAGACTACACTGACCCCGTCAGGGAGGTCGCCGCGCAGCACGTAGTCGTATCCGATGTTCCACAAGGGCGGCCCTAGTACCGATCCCTGCGGAACACCGCACGACATCTCTCGACGTTCCCACTCTCCCTGGTGACCAAGGTAGATGATGTACATGTCCGACAGGTACGCCTCGACCACACGACAGAGGTAGTCGGGCGTCCGGTGATACCGGAGTGCCCTCCTAATGCTACTCCAAGGCAGGGAGTTGAAGGCGTTGGCGATGTCCAGAGACACCGCCACGACACACCTGCCCTGGGCCACTGCATCCCCCGTCGTGAGAGCTCGCACGCGCATGATGGCGTCCACCGTGGAGCGCCTCCTGCGAAAACCGAACTGGCCGTCCGCCAGATCCGGCCCCACCCGTGTTAGGTGCGCGACGAGGCGGTCTGCAATTACTCTTTCAAAGAGCTTGCCCACCTCGTCGAGCAGCACAATGGGCCGGTACGCGGACGGAGAGTCCGCAGGGCGTCCCGGCTTCGCGATGAGGACCAGTTTCCCCGTCTTCCAGCGAAGTGGGAACTGGCCCCTCTCCATGCATGCGCTGAAGAGCCCTCTTAGTCGAGGCCCGAGAGCCTCCATGGCCAGGACCCAGGCCTTCACAGGCAAGCCGTCGGGTCCTGGGGCGCTATTTTTGGCACTCAGCCTTCGTACCGCCACTCTCAACTTTACTCTACCTCAGTCACCTCTGGAGCATTTTCGTCGTCGTCGCCATCGTGGTCCACGTCGGACACCGCTGGTGGCGGAGCCATGGGCGGGGGAGAGTGTTCCCCTCGCGCGGGGAACAGAGTGCTCACCACACCCTCCACAAGCTGGGGCCGGAGACTCTGCGTCAGCTGGGGAGCCCAGGGGCGGATTTTGTCCCGCACCTTTTCATTCAGAGTCCCCAGCCACACGTTGCGGGCCTCGAGTTTGGCCCGCCTTATCTCCGCTCGGAGGGTGCGCTTTGCCTCTCTGTATCCCTCGTACAGCTCCGCCTCTCTGGCCTCCGCATCCGGTGGACGGATGCGGCGCCTGCGGTACCTGACATACCGGCGTCGCGCGGCATTGCACGCGTTGCGCAGTGCCGCAATCTCCGGCGACCACCAGTATACCTGGCGCTGAGCACGTCCTGGATGGACTCGGGGCATTGCCGCGTCGCAGATTTGCGACATGGCCTCCCGGAACCACTCTGCCTCGACGTCGATGTCGACAGGCCTGTCCGGTGCTAGCACCCAGGCCTGTACCGTCGCGGCTTCCAGGATGAGCTCCCGGTCCATCTGCCTCAGCGCCCAACGCGGACCACAAGGGTTCCGTCGGACCGGCGCGGTCGAGGTTTGGGCGGAGACGTCAAACCGGATGTACCGGTGGTCTGAGTACGTCTCCACCCCCTCCATAACGCGCCAGTTGACGACACGCGGTAACAGAGCGGGGCTGGCAAACGAGATGTCCACCACTGAGTCACCCCGCATCCGCACACACGTGGGGACAGAACCCCGGTTTAGGACGACCAGGCCTGTCTCCAGAGCCCAGTCCTCTACCATCCGACCCCGCTGGTTCGTGAACCGGGAACCCCAAGCCAAGTTCTTGGCATTGAAGTCCCCGCACACGACCACGGGGAGGGAACCAAACCCAGCGACGACGGCTTTCAGCTCCATTAGGGAGATGTGAAGATCGCCGAGAGATCTGTTTGGGGACAGGTAGACGCCTACCACTGCAATGTCCCCGAACCGTGCTGCCACGCAACCCCGCCCCCTCGTGACAGCCTCGAGGGTCGGGGTACCGGCGGCGGCCGACGAAATTAGGGTCACCGAGCCGTCCAGGTCCTGAACCCAGTCTCCCCTGCGCAGGACATAGTACGGCTCGGAGACCACGGCGATATTGATGGACCATTGCACCATGCTCTGGAGCAACAGATCCTGAGCGGAGGCGCAGTGGTTGATGTTCGCCTGGAGGAGACGCAATGGAGTCGTTATTGACAGTCCATTACAGTCTCCTCCCGAGCCCCCCGTGAGGGCTCCGCCGCGGCGGGTGCGGCGGCGACAGCGGCGGCAGCCAAGGAGGCGGCTGCAGCGATGAGTAGGTCCGGGTGGATGGGCCTTCGTACCTTGCCCTTAGCCTTGGCGGGGGGGTCGCAGGACCTGCCCCCAGCCCGGTGGTCGGCCGGCTTGCCTGCCGCCGCACATGCGTAGCAGTGCGGCGTTGCACGGCATTCAACGGCCTTGTGGCCAGCCTGACCGCACTGGTAGCAGCGGTCACTGCGGTCCACCTCCGCGGCACAATAGGCCCCCACGTGGTGCCCCACGTGGCAGCGATAGCACCGCAGAGGTCTGGGCTCCAGCAGTTTTACCCTTGCGGAGACCCAGCCCACCAAGAGCCTTCGGCCTTCGCCCGTGGTGGCTTTGGCCGCCGACACGGGGCAGCTAACCGTAACGGCTCGCATACCCGTGCTGTCAGCACGGATGGTGCCCGCCCGCACTTGATCGGCCTGGCACCCTCCCGTCCTGACGACGGCGGCCACCACCTCATCCACCCTAACGGAGTCATCCAGGCCCATGATGCGCATGTCTATGCATTTTGTGGGCCTGGACACTCGGACCTCCTCGACGTCCAGGGACGCTCTGATCCTTGCGGCCAGGGCGTCCGCGGCAGAGCCACTGTCCGCACCAGGGACCTCCAATATTCGGGCCCCGGTTGCGGTGCGCCTCATTCGAAAGCCTTCAGAGGCTCCGAATTCGTCGAGATGCTCCACCACCGCCTGCTTCGCCTTTGCCATGACCATGTCATAGTTCACGCCCTTCTTTTCCGCAACTGGCTGTAGTGTAATCACTACAGCTGCGGAATTCGGAGCGCGAAGTCTGGCTGCCATGGCCCGCTTCTTGCGCTGCTGTCGCCGCTCGCGCTTTTTCGCCGCTCTAGTCACCTTGCCCGCCTTCCTGCTGGCGCCGACAACCGTCCATTCGGCGCCAGCCAAGGGTTCCTCAGGCAGACGCGGCCTAGTCGCCGCCGCGGCAGGAGCTCCTGCCGGTTTAGCAGCATTCGCCGCCCTACCCTTCGGGGAAGGAGCAGTCTTCTCCTACCGCTGCCGCTGCTTGGTCGCCGGGGCCGGCCTCGCATTTTCCAACAACACGGCCCCGCGCCCAACTTGCCCTGACGGGTCTGCCTTGGGCGCAGCAGCCGTGGCCGCAGCGGTGATGGCGTACGTCACCGCCTTCTTCTGGCCGGAGGCCGCAAGCGGGGGGCGCAGCACAATGCCCTCCAGGACGGCGAACTGCCGCTGGACCCGCTCCTGGAACTGCTGCTGCTGCTCTTGCTGCTGCTGCCGGAAGGCAGCCAGCTTTTGCCGCAGCAGGGTCAGCAGCTCGTTCTCTGGCTGGGGCAGGGGATGCGACTGACCTTGCCCTTGCCTGTGTCCCCTTTTGGCGCCACCTGAGTGCCAGTTTCACGGAGACCGGCCAGGTCCACCTCGAGCCGCTCAATCCTCTTGTTGAGGGATTTTTTGAGTGGCTCCAGGACGATCCCCAGTGCTTCGTTTATTGAGGTCGTGGCCTGGGCGATGGATCGGCTCTTGGAGACCTTCTCCCTTTTTTTGGCCACGCCTGTTATGGCAGCTGCCACGATCTCTGTGAACTTGGTCAGCGCCTCCTCCATGCCTTCTGGCTCACTGCCAGAAGGCTCTGGCTCCGAAGGGCTGGCCTGACCACTGGGTGCCCCGGGGTGGCGCCCCTCCCTGGCGATTTTGAGGGATCGCCGGATCACTTCCTCGGTGGTGCGACAGCTCCTCTTTCCCGTCTTTCGGCCCGCACCCCGCACAGCGGTAGAGATTTTGCGGGCCGATGCACCCAGTTCGTCCTCGGAGGATGTCCTCCGGCCATCCCCCAACATGGGGCGTTTGAGGAACTGGGTCGTTCTCCTGGAGGTGGACTCTTCCACCTCCATTCTATCCGAGTTGAGCAAAGCGGCATCGGAGTCCGACGCCGTGTCTCCGCTCACCTCCCTGAGGCCGAAGCTCCTGCCGGCCTCTGCAGGACCCACCGGGCAGCGGACGTGCTGGGAACAGGCCCCAGGGACTCCACGCTACCGGTGGGTGAGCCACCCTGGCTCTTTGCGTCCACGAAGGACGGTACAGGGTCCGAAGACCCGAGGCGGTAGTTGCCCCCCCCCAGAATATGAGGGGCAGCCCGAGCTCTGCTCGGGGAGGGATTCTCCTGCATGCAGGTACCCTCCTGGGGTAGTCATTTCTTTACTATCCGCGCTCATGGTTGTTGCTGAACTCAGCTTTGCCTTTTTTTCCATTGGGGTGGGGTCCCCAATAACACGTTCGCCATCATGGTCACGTCTGATAAGCAGACGCGTACCCGAGGCGAACCCACTCTCCCAAAACCACTGTCCAAAAACACCAACAGCTGTTGGTGCCGATGCTTCTGGACAGCGCACCCTCCGTGGCGGTCCGTCTGGACTCCGCCAGTGTGTTCCTCTTGGTCTGGTCTCTCACTTGAGGCCTTCCGGCATGAGTAGCTCTACCGGCATAGCCCTCATGATCACAGAGACACGCAAGCCCCACCACGACGACAACGTGGGAACACAGTTGGTGGGGAACAGGAGTGAGTGGGTTTTTAGTCAGTAAAAGTTCATCATCAGGGCCATATTGATTTATATTAAATGCACAATGTACTTAGGGTACTTAATTGGATAAGGATTAATGCTGTATTGCTTAAAATTCGCTTCGTAAATAAGCCATTATTTCTCGTAAAAAGTAAAGGATAAAAAATGGTTATTGTGGGTTATCCCTAAGAGATAGACATATATCATCGCAAACTTTTTTGTAGACGTTTTTAAGGTGTACAATACTGTAGTACATCATTTTGATCTATCTCGTAGGGTTCAGCCAGCGTTTGCAATGTAAGCGCAAAAAAATGTGTTTATTTACGACATCAAATTAGAAACCTCTAAAATTATCAGTGTTTCTCTAGTATATTATGCATGTATAATAACATACAAACCTTCCTCTTGAACCACTCTATCTATTAAAAAAACCGCATCAAAATCCGTTGCGTAGTTTTAAAAATCTAAGCATACATAGGGACAGACAGCGGGAAGCGACTTTGTTGTAAACTATGTACCTAGTGATTTCATTTATGGCTCTTATGTATGTCATTTATGTCCAATACGAGACAATATGCAAACCGAGACGATAGACAATGACCCCTCAAAGAGGTTGGTCTAACATGAGCATCTACTAACAACGTAGGTAAACAGTGAACCATGTACCTACATGCAAGGAGCTAAATACGATTTGGCTGCAGTCTGAATAGGCTTAAAATCGTAATGGTGCTAAGTGCAGATATACACTGCGGTAATCTCTAGGGGTAATACTGATATTTGGCTCCAATATTAAGCTCTAATCCTGTGGTCCTCTAGTGTGGTTGCAAATAGACCCGTCCTTTAAGCGCTATTAATATCAAGGTACACACATGAAGTCGTTTTACATAATTGCTTCTGCCACGTAACTGCAAAATATTGAATGGGATTTACTCTGACATCTTTCCATTAAGCTACTACTATACAAGGTGGATTTTTGAGACGAGTCAGTAAGGGTACCTGCTCTTATTGATAGCTGAACCGTTGTTATTACTTAACTAATTCAAAATTAGTATCAGTAATAAGTTATATAATAATTAGTAATAAGTTACCTAATATAATACTAAAAATCGTAAAAAAATCAGTAAAGTATTTTATTATAAAATGGATCGAAAATAGAAAACCCTTCTCAATATTTTGTACATTACAAAACCATAGTATGAGATTCGGAGAAGGCCGCGAGAATCTGCTACTGCGAGAAGCACGGAACGGGGTGAGAAGGCGACTCTTGGGGCAGATACTCGTATATACCTAGATAGATATTATATTCTTTATTGTACACTAATAATACAGCCAGCCTATGTTTAGTACTCTTGTTTATTGCTCTTCTACTTGTATTGGTTCATTTCATGTTTAAAACAAATTACCATATGTTGTCGTTTTAACTCTAGGATAAAGAGTTACTGTGTTTTTGGAACGCAGTCAATAAAACCATGACGCTCCCTCTTGCTCCACTCACAGTGGTTGAAATTATTTGACGATTTCCCATATAAAAAAATAGAGATATAAAGAACTCAAAAGTGAACCGATGTTCAGGAACTTACCAAGGTCAGTTAGTAGACGGGGGACCATTTTAACTTACTGAAATCCTTTATCTCAGAAAGCACGCTAGGCCGTTGGTTCCAGCTGACATTTGCAGGTCTTTAACAGTCATTATGGATAGTAAAAAAACAGGAATTCAAATAAGCAGTCGTTTCACATAAAACTCTGGTATCCAGCTGGATTTGCAGACTGCCTGAAAAGGCCAAGCAAACAGAAAGACTTACTTCTTCTTCTTCTTTTCGTGTCGATGTATTCTAACTAATTTTTCTGACCAGTATTTAGCAACTTCTACGGATCTTTTATTGCCTTCATATAGATCCTGAAAGCTGCAGGTGGTTGTGCAGGATGGACAGCATACCAAATGACGAATGTTCTGTGCAGCGGCTCCCCGAGTGGTGTTAAAAATATCGTACAGCGACTCTAAACGCCCGGCTCACCCTGAACAGCTAGCACTCGGTAACGCAGAGTCTAGCTGACTAATCCTTTCACCACGATGTCTCAAACTCAAAGACTTACTAAAATACATGGTCAACAAAATTATTGTATCAGTTGTCCGGTAACCATTCGGACCAAGCTCGAGTCGTCGACGGCGCGTAGTATTCCACGCGTGCCGCAAAGAGATAGCAAAACCGTAGGGGCCCAGCAGGGCCGAAGCTTACTGGGGCCATGGGTTGTGCGAAAGAAAACCCCGGGACCCTCGAACGAAGGCAAAGAATGAATAAAGGAGTAGGTTTTAGTCAGTGAGATCTGAAAAGCCCTCCCGTGCAGCCCAAGAAAAAAAAAAACAAAATTATCGTATAATTTTCGCTCATATTCAAATTACAATTTCATGGTATCAATACAAAGTAGTGCATCCAATTAATTAGTTTAAAGCAGGCTAACAGAGTGTACAAACAAAGGCTACTTGAAATTAATATTCGTTTGCCGACGTGCACATAACATCCCTATAAATATACATACCGACAAACTGTTGGTCAAAGAGTAGATACTAAGCAGAAAGATAACTTCAAGAAATATTATTTTTACTTTAACTTCAATGAATATACAACGGTTTATCGGTACAATGATACTTTACGTTGCTATGTACGTACTTATGTGGCTAAAATGGTCACGCTCTAGCTTTTAGTGACAATCGGATCCTCCTATTTCTGTCAGTGGGACTTAAAGTAACTTAACAAGAAGGGGATCCCTTGGTTCGTGACAAATATCCAAAATGTAAACCTAGCCTTTCAGTTTCGACACAGAAGACGCTTCGGGTGCCGGGGGTCGCGTGGCGATTCCCAGCCACTTTAAGCGCGTTCTTGTGGACGGCAAGTAATGGGTAGCTCGATATCCAGCTGTCCGCTAAGGAACAAGCCCGAGTTAACAGCGCGTTGTATACGGATTGTAAACCACGCGCGCCTCAATGAGATGTCAGCAAAACCGTAGGGGCCGATGTCTACTAGGGACATCGGCAGAGTTTTAAAAAGGTAACCCGTGGTCTTAGAATGCAAAAGGCAACTGAAGGAACATAGGTGTGGTTTTAGTCTGACACACCTTCTCGCTCCACTTTAGAGCGGGAGAAGAAGTCATTACATGATTTTTCACATCAAAAATAAAGAGGGAAACAAGTGTAATAATGTTTCATAGAGCCTTCGCCTCTGTTAATTGTCTACTCTTGTGCTAGCAGTGCGTGTACTTTAACCCCAGGGGAGTCATAAAACAGCAGTGCGCTGCTATTTCATATTTTAACTTTTTAATGCAAATATGTTGTTTAGAATACACATTCTGGGATTTTTGTGGTTTAGTTTTTGAATTTTTAGGGAGAGAAGAATGTTACCCGTTATTTTATGAGGTAAAAATTACGCTTTGTAGCATCTGCTTGTTTAAGAAACCTATGTCTAGTTGTAGACTATAAGACACCAAACTAGAAACCCCGACTACCTGCCACGGTAGGCGCAGGCTTGCGGACGAAGAGCAATGGGTAACTCGCCGTCCGGCTGTCCGGTAATCGTCAAGTCGTCGACAGCTTTGAGTCTAACGCGCTCCTCAAACATGTCAGCAAACCGTAGGGGCCCAGGAGGGCTGATGCCCGCTAGGGCCGCAGGGATTTTTCTGAAAAGGAAACCAATGGTCTTAAAACGGAAGACACAGGGTAACTAAAAGACACAGTGTGGTTTTAGTCAGTATAAGTCGTCTGGCACGTCCTTCCGCTTCACCCAGAGCAGGAGAATTTATTAGATGATTTCCCAACTTAAAAATACACTTATTTTAAATAATGTTTGTCCTGTATTTTTTGTTTATGTGGTGTACAATAAAGAATACAATAAATAAATAAATAATAAAAAGGGGGTGAGCAGTGATGTGTCTTGGCATCTACATAAAGGTGTGTCCAGACCTGGCGAATGCGCCGCTCGCGAACTGCGCGCCTGCATGTCATGTTCGTACAAAGCCCCTGCGCCGCCCGCAAGCTACACACCGTACTCGAGCGCCGCAGGAGGTGCGCGCGTGCCGCACTCGAACCTTGCCGGAGCTGCACTAGAGTGGCCCACCAAACTTAGGCTGTAACCACACGCGAGCAGCAAGCGCGCAGTTCGCAAGCGGCTCGCGAGCGGCACATTTACCAGGTCTGGACACACCTTGGGGTGCCGCTGGAGGCTTCTAAAATGCATCCTTGAACAAATACAAACAACTCATAAAGTGATTCAAGAAAAAAATTACATAAAAACAATTAAATTATTCTTTACTTTTTGTTTTTACGGACGTAAAGTCGTTATTAAACGTGAACAATTTCAAACAAGGTGTGTTTATTATGAGAAATGTCTTTATTACTACATTTGCATTTCAGTTGGTGGCTCTGAGTTTTGAAGTTTTTATTTTTGTTTGTCTTTTAAACCCTTCATTAAAATGAGGATGTACAAAAAAGTTTGTCTCTCGCTGTTTAGTTTTGTATTTCAAAGGATTTCTGGAAACGAAAGATCGAAGGACTAGAACAATTTGCCTGCTGCTTAAATTTGCCTGCTGCGATCTTCCGTGCAGGTCTTCAAGGCTAGAGTCAATAAATTGGATCTTGATAAACTAGTATGCTTCACTATGAACGATTGCATCACTGCTAACTATCAGGATTTTTTTTTTCGTTGGGAAAATCATCTTATGACATCCCGCGCTCTTGGGCGGAGCGGAAGATAGTGTCAGACTTTTACTGACTTAAAACCTACTCCTGTTCCTTCGTTGACTTTCGTACCAGGGCCGAGTCTTCCTTTCAGAATCAGACCCTTGGCCCCAGTAGGCTTCGACCCTGATGGGCCCCTACAGTTGCTGACATTTCCCTGAGGCGCGCGTGGAACAGTATGCGCCGTCTACGACTCGGACGGCGAGCTAGCCATTGCTCGCCGTCCGCAAGCCCACGCCTACAGTGGCCGGTAATCGGGATTGTAATCCCGGCGGCGGTTGGGGCGTGAGGACCGTTGCCTCACGCGATCGGCCGCCTCCTTTGCTAGCATTACTGCTTCGCAGAAGAAGGCGACCGCCTGCCACTCCTCCTCGCTCTGGACCATGGCCTGTACCAAGGCCCGGCGCCAGATATCGCCGCCGCCGATCGCCCCCACGAGGACACGTCGTTGCTCTTCCCAGGCGGGGCACACCTCTACCGTGTGCGGAAGGTAAGGACGCCGTGTTGCCTTTCCAGCCACTCCTCAAAGAGGGGACTTTCCGCCATAATTATGGCTTGCCCATGCTTACTATCAGGTGAGATCGCAGTCAAGGAAAATAGGTATAATTTCTAAAAAAAGGCTCTTAGTGTATATTTTCAACTGTACAATCAATTAATTAATACCCGATATTGAGATAGTAGACGACTTGATTCAGCGCCATTACCAATTAACAGATTGACTTAGTTAATAATTAATAGGAGTTTAACAGTGCAAAAAACAGTGTTGTTCAGTTTCCACGACAAACTAAAGATTCTTGACTTTACGGAACAGGCAAAAGTCATCATCATTATAATTATGGCCTTTCATCAAGTCTGACTCCAGATTAAGAATGTGGCCACTTCATTTCTTCCTCTGGATATCGTAGGAGATGACTAAGGAAAATTTTAGGATTGTTTATACTACTTAAGTACTCACGTGTAGCCAGCTATACCACGAGCAATAACAGCGTTCCCAAGGAGAGTTAGTGGTAGGTTGGCGACAGACGGTATAAACATTAGCTGAATCTTTAGCAACATGTTATTGTTCGAAAGAGTAACCGCAGCCCTTGCACGCAATAGGCAACTGAAGAAACACAGGTGGACTTTAGTCAGTAGTATCTAACACTGGATCTGCTCAAAGAGCAAACAAAAAGCAAAAGAAAGCGCACAAAAGTCATTACCAAATTATTGGTATTGTTTTACTTCACAAACTCTCGATGCACTTGCTCTTTAAACATATGTGTCAAAAAAATTGCTTCATCTGTTCACTGTTGCCCCAAATGTCACTGTAATTAAAACGTCCATAATAAGATGCAGTACCAGGCGAGCAGAAAGTAGGCAGAGAACTTAATGCTACTCCATTCATCGCTAACCTCTATCTGGATAACTGGCAATTTGAAATTTAAATCGGTCGTTCTGTTAAGCCGACGTCAAAGTTAGTCAGAAGGTGAAGTAATCAATAGTTTGGTCATTACGAGATATCACTAAGCTATAAATGTACTTATCTATATCCAACCCCCCAAGCCAAGTTACAATCGTTTCGTTCGCGCCGAACGCCTCGAGTAGGCCACTGACTGAGCGTTGAGATGACGTCAGAACAAAAGAAACGGAGGCGTGGCCTACTCGAGGCGTTCGGCGCGAACGATGCGATTGTAACTTGGCTAGGGGGGCTGGATAGATAATAAGAAATTGAAGGTCGCAACAAAGGAAGCCAAGGACCTAACTCTACAAAGAGAATTTTAAAGGTACTTTAGCAAATAAGATCACAGAGTACCCTTTAGCTTATCTTGTCATGTAAGCTGCAACTTATACGTCACCGTCAATTCATTCACTTTAATCATTCTCAATCATTATTTCGATTAAACGTGCCATACTCTCTTCCAAATCAAACGCGAGCCTATCTATAAAAAAACTGGGCAAGTGCGAGTCGGACTCGCGCCCTCAGGGTTCCGTACAAAGTTACATTAAAGTAAACAGTTCAATTCCCGAATGGAGCCTCGAAGATTTTTCCAAATCGCTATTTTTTTTTTTGTTGTGACGTAACAATTTACAGATTTCAGATTTATTCCTATACCTGTGCTATAAGACCTTGCTTTAATTTCAGGATTCTGGGTTCTCTATGAATTTTGATTTCCTCGAGAATGTTGAAATATACGTTTTTTTGCGACATAAACTGCCGTATCTTTTTTTTCGTTAACTTAAAATTTGATTTTTTCACTGCTTCAAGAGAACGCAGATTTGAGTATATGGTTTTAATTTCAACTCGATATCTCTACGCATTCCCGAGATGAATTGTCTTGACATACAGACAGATAGTCAGATATTATGGACGGACAACAAAGTGATCCTATAAGGGTTCCATTTTTTCCTTTTGAGGTACGGAACCCTAAAAAACTGTGTTCCTTTAATTTTACATCTAAGTTAAATAAAGGAGAATGACCAAATTGGACCAAAAATTGGTAAAAAATGTCAAAGTCTGCCCCCAGATTTGCCACATAGCTCATTTGAAAGAAGAGTTCAAATGCAACATTTTATTCTACGGAACCGAAAAAATCTGTCCCACAGAAACATAAATATAACCTAAAATGTGATTTTATGAAAAAGTTGCATATTTTACTTTTTTACACAGGTAGGTGACCTTTTCTTATCGCAGATAATTAGCTTACACGCGAGTTTGCTTTCTTTGTACATTGTTCAATAGTTGTGTGAGCGAGAAGGCGATAGAGCCACCTTCTCGCTCACACATGTATGCGCTTTGCATTGCAACTGTGTAGTCCTTCTGTAACACTCTTCGCTTATAGTTGTGTACTGTGCGAATATTTTCTGTGGATATCCTGTGATTACGTGTTTGACCCTTGCATTACGTTACCTGGACCTGATTTTAAGCCCTGTGATTTGGAAACACTGTTTTAAAGATGTTTCGTGTATCTGCTGGACAAGTGTGTCTAGTGTGTGGTAGATCAGTGCGGTCGATCAGAAGAAGAACACTAACTACGCAGCTTTTTGACGAATATCCAATCGCTGCAAACAATATAACTGAACGAGTTCTTCCTTATCATGTGAGTAACTAAATAAAATACTTAAATGATTGCAATAATGACTTATTTAACCATGTAACAATGCATAGAGTGCATGTCACGAAAGAAAGCCCGCGGAAAAAATTGTGGTACTACATTTTTTTATGCCATGTAATGTAATGACATAGACACTAGCGCCGCGTCAAAGGGACTTCAGTAGCGGCGCTATTCATTCATTGGTTTATTCATGTACTGAATAACATTTGTTAAAAAGATGTGTATGTATGATGTGTAATTGTATCTGAAACTATCTGTTTCAGATACAATTTAACAACGCCGAGTTTATCTGTCAGCCTTGCTGGCGACGCGAGGCGAACCCACCAAGACGTCGTGCGTCCAGTGAACGAGAACAAGAACCACCAGTACGCCCTTCTGAACAGCCAGCAGATCAACCTGTGATAGAACCAGGTCAAGCCGAGGTACAACCAGATCAAGCTGTGGTACCGCATGCTGGTGATCAACGTGGAGCAGTAGTTGACGAACAAGATATTCAACATTCTATTATACAGTTACCACATATTAGTCGGGCACCGAATACTTCAAACTCTTGCATTTTATTCGGATGTACAGGCGAGACAAGGCATCGAATACCAAAGCACATGAAAATCCGTTTGTTGAAAGATTTTAACTACTACGCACCACCTTTTGCACGCATTTGTGAAGAACATTTGCTTTTAAATGATTTTGAGATTTTATTGTCAGCCAGAAATGTAGTCATGACTTTAACGAAGCTCACATCATGGACATGATGCAGATTTTGAAAACTATGCCGCAAGAGGGAAGGGTGGATTTTGAAAATATAGAAACCATGGATCCAAATGAAGTTTACTTTCTGACTGGTCGAAGTTTCGAACAGTTCAACAGAATGTTTGTAGAAACGCCATCTTTGTCTAGAAGGAGCAAAAGATCCAAAACCGCTTTGGCAGCATATTTGATTAAGTTCAGAACTGGTGATGCCAATACAAGACTGGCAGATATGTTTCACATAAGCAGAACAACTTTAGAAAGAGAAATAAAAACCGCAAGAGACTGTATAAAAGAAGATGAGAGAAGAAGAGAAATAAATTGTTCGAAAATAAACAATTATTAAATAACTATGTCGTTTTTTTTAATTCAATATTCATCTATTTATTTTTATTTAGTGAATCCTTCTAACAACATTTTTAACAAGCAGAAATAATATACAAAAAAAAAAAATTGGTGCAAGCGAAAGTGTATTGTTGCAGTATTATATAACATCGAATTACTCTGTAACTGTGGGTTGGAATTTGATTCGCATTTGCACACATAGTTAGTCCAACAGTATTAACCCACCAACAAAGAGTCAACCCTGGGGGCAGCAATTTTTTTTTTGGTCCAGTGCCCATACTAATTTGGTCATTCTCCTTTGCTCTAGCTTAGCTTAGCTACGTTTTCTAAGTGCCCATGTAAAAATAATATATGTAAAATAAAATATTATATTTTGAATTGAATCTTTAATTTATTTCTTTCTAGCTACATTGCACTAAGTAGGTATAAACACAACCTGGCAAAATAGGAGATTATAGACCCATCCGACACCCAGTGTGAGTGCGATGCTCCTGACCAGACGCTGGCTCACTTACTAGAGTGTCTCAAGTGTACCTAAATCTGCACTTTAGAGTACCTTAAAAACTACCCTTACGCCGCTATAAACTTGGGAACCTATAAAAAGAAACAAAAACAGTTTATTTACGCGAAATGATGCTTAAAACTAACTAACAAACATAATCATTATATGGTTGGGGAAGATATGCGTCACATCCGCGCAAAACTGCCGAATGATCAGCATAAAGCTGTGCCCTCATGCATAGTGCGACGAGATCACAGCGCTGGTTTTCAGAGTGGGCCAGTTGCGGTATCGACATAAAGACGCTGAAACGGGCCCAAATTCTTCGAAGGAAAGAAAACCATCGATCCAAAAAAAAAAGAAAGCTACATTCCAAAGCTGTACTTCTGGAGTACATTTACCTTGCGGTTAAATCGTCGACCAAAATCGTTCGCAATGATTTCCAGGGAAAAATCTCCAGACGTTGCGTTTTCAACTTTAATCCTAGATCAATATGGTGTAATTTCGAATGGATGAGGGTGCTATTGTAGAATGTATGACAGATGATTCTACACGGGTAGGCCGTTTGGTATCAATGTAGATTTCCGTCATTGTTTTATTGCCGTTGAGCCTTTTCAGGCGTTATGGTGATTTGCAAGCTGAATAATTTCGGCGGTTTTACTTCAACATGAAAATGCAATATTGTGTTGCCAGAAAATGTGGCGTGGTCAATTATAATAATAATAATATTGCACAACTATCACACAAAGCCGTCTAGTCCCAAGCTAAGCAGAGCTTCTTTTATGAGTACTAGACAACTGATAAACATACTTATATATTTCTAAATACATACATATATTATAGATAAATTACACCCAGATACAGAACAAATGATCGTGCTCATCACACAAGCATTTGTTCTGGGTGGGGATCGAACCCACGACCTCCGGCATAGCAGTCAGGGCCACTAACAACTATACCAACAGGCTTGTCAATTCAAACGCTCTTAAGCCATATAGAATAGAATAGAATAAAACTTTATTGTACACCAAAATAGTAACAAAAACTTATAAACTAACTTAATTTATGGGTACAATGGCGGTCTTATCGCTAACTGCGATATCTACCAGACAACCTTAGAATGGACTGTAAGAGCTTGACATAAAAAAGGGGGTAGACTGCGGTGTACGGCAAATTAAATTTAATTAAATTAAAAATATATATAAGACTATACATAGCTATAAAATTATATTATATAGCTATTATATATAATTAACAAAAAAACAAACTCATGAATATTATATATTTATATATATACATACATATTGTATGTTACACAATTTCAAAGAGAGAAATAGAGAAAAAAAATACAAAAAGGTGAAAGGACTAGAAAGAAAAAGAAAGGAAAGAACTGAATTTGGATAGTAGCAGAATTAATTATTGTGAAAGAAAATGATCTTTAACTAAATTTTTAAAAGAAACTAGGTACTGGGCTTATGTGGTCTCAATAAGGTTCAACCCGCAATGGAGATAGATTTTTTATTTCTTACGGTCAATTCAATTAGGAATCATCGAACTGGTTCTACTTATAGTGTTATTTCCCGATAACATTCATCATCATTTTCCTACCTTTGTCTCATATTACTTGGGGTCGACGCAATACGTTTTTTAACCGACTTCAAAAAGGAGGAGGTTATATGTTCGGTTGAATGTATGTTTTTTTTTTTTTATGTATGTTCACCGATTTCTCGGTCAATTGTGGACCGATTTTGAATTTTTTTTTTTTGATTGGAAGATTATACTTCCGAGTTTGTCCCATAGAAATATTGTTATGATCTGATCATGAACTTTGAAGATATGGAACAGAACTCCTCATAGGATCACAGCAGAACCGTCGTAACAAGTAAAATTGCTTTGTTAAATAACGAAGAGACAAAACTATTATAGAAACACCAAATTCCGAAATTAAAATTATTTTGCACTTTTCAGTGTTTTTTTTTTTACTTTGAAGTCGGTTATATATTATTTTTTTTAAGTTTTTTATCTTCCATTCCTGTCAGCAGTCACGCTATCACTGACTCCCTTTTTTTCTTATCACTTTCTACACAATCCATCCATATTTTTTTTGGTCTCCCTCTCCATCCAACCATATGTATATTCATGACTCTTTTAGTAACATGTGTTTCATCCCTCCACTTCACATGGCCTTACAAGATAAACATTTCCCTTTTAACTTTTCGGTCACTGGGGTCAAACTTCCTCTAATGTGCTCATTTCTCACATTATCCATTCTCGTCACTCCACACTTCCATCTCAACATTTTCATCTCCGCTACATATGCATTGCTTCTTTAAGATGATAAAATTCATTATTTTACGTAAGATCTTATCACAATAATATTATATTAATAGGGTAAAGTTTTTTAAATAAGTTTTTCAGTGTGTGTTTGTTATATCTTAATACTTAAACAACTGACCGGATTTGGGTGACATGTGGTACACAAATAGACTTTATCCTGAAATAAGACATAAGATTGTTTCATCCTAGGAATGTGATTCCTAAGGATAATTCTCTATTTTTACGTGAGCAAAGTCGCTGGTATAATATAATTTTATAATACATACAAGTTGTGTTTCTGAAACCAACCGTCCGACCGTCCGGTAACCGTCCGGACCAAGCCCAAGACGTCGTCGGCGCGTACTGTTCCACGCGCGCCTTAAGGAGATGTCAGCAAACCGTAGGGGCCCAGCAGGGTCGAAACCTACTGGGGCCAAGGGTTTGCTTCTGAAAGGAAGACTCGGCCCTGGTACGAAAGGCAACGAAGGAACAGAAGTGGGTTTTTAGTCAGTAAAAGTCTGACACTATCTCCCGCTCCGCCCAAGGCGGGGATGTCATTAGATGATTTTCCCACCGAAAAAAGAAACCAATTACTTGTTTTTCAACGTTTGATAATGAGATTGTATAGCAAATATACGAGAAGATTGTATAATCATACTTCATATAGAAACATGATCTAAATGGGATTTCAGTATAATAATTTTGATAACTGGAAATCTCTGCCTTATCGTAACACTGTTCATCTTGATAACGTCAAAAACATAACTTTGAGCAGATTATTCTTAGGATAATCGTCATGGTCCTTCGTTGTAATAGAAACTAACTTTTAGGACGAAGAAACAGTCAAAGGACAAAGTGAGAGCTTTTGCCAGCAAATGGCAAACATTTTATAAGATACTGTAAGCCGTAAAATAATTGAACCATTTTTTTTTTGTTGCGATGGAATATCATCCATTAGCGTCTTCTTCTCTAGATGGAGCGAGAAGGCGTGTATTGACAGACTATTACTTACACCTGTGTTTCTCCAGTTGCCCTTTACATTCTAGGGCCATGGTAACTCTTTTAAATATTCCTGCAGCCTTAGTAGGCATAGGCCGGACCCCTTCAGTTTTGTTAACATCAAATAAATGAATCTTTTGGAATCATTTCAAATGATTCATCATTCTTGTGATTCATTCCAAATGATTACATGCATTTTTACGAATTTAACGGTTACTAAGACTATACAAGTATACATGTGGATGGATGGAGAGAGAGAGAGGGAGAGATATATGAAAGTAAGGTTGGTAGAAAGATGGTGATGACGAATTTAACGGGGAGAAAATCACGGGCTTTTTATTATTATCACACCTAACAGACGAGACACTGAATTCAACCAAATTAATCAAGGACAATTAGAGAGCAGTGGTGGCCGAATGGTAACTGTTCTCAAAACGGTGAAGAAAAACATCGTCAGGAAACCGGCATGTCCTAGAACCAAAAATTTCAAGACATGTGACATCCACCAACCCGCACTGGGCCCGCGTGGTGGATTACGGCCCATTCCCTCTCCTAGAGAGGAGGCCTAAGTCCCAACAGTGAGAAAATTATAAGGCCGACTATGCTATGCTATGCATCAAGGACAATTATACTGCCAAAACGGGAACAGTAATTTCCCAAATTCGCGCTACCAAATATTCGCAGGCCCAATGGGTGTGAAAGCACTAAGGTGTTAAACTGCTGCTAACAGGTTTTAGCGCTAATACCCATTACAAAGAGAGGCTGTGCTGGGCAGTCCTGAGCAACAACACAGAAAATAATTTATCGGATGCCTCATTCGGGGAAGAGTTTATTCAGTTCTCGATGTAACGTGTTTTGAAGTTACGAAGAGTATGTTTAATTTTATCAATCCAAATAGTATAGTTTTCAGCCTGCGTCTGGTGGCAGGGACCATCACCGGACACTGCTCCCTGAACAAACACTCTTCACAATGAATATCAAAGCAAATATTCTGAGCAAACTGAAGAGACTCATCTGTTTATGGAATGAGGTGGGCTGGTTGGAGTAAAGGCCGCCATGGTTCACGTACAATGGTCCGATAGGAACTAAGTGCAGAAACCAGACGACAAAGATAAGATGAGATAAGATCCAAATAGTAAGGAGGATTTTAAGTTTATTACACAGCTGTCATCTAGAAAAGAGATGACAAAACGACTGAAGGTAATGAAACCAGAAGTTTTGCCACCTGCTTCGATAGTAGCAGGACAATTTCTAGCCAACGTGCCTGCGCTCGCGGACGACGAACGATGAGGAGCTCGCTGTCCGGACGGTAAGGACCAAGCCCGAGTCAATAACAGTGCGTTGTGCTCCACGCGTGCCACGAAAAAAGTGTCAGCAAATGGACGTAGCCCAGTACCCAATATCAATTCCTGCTAAGACTACGGAAGTATTAGGGAAAATTACGTGCGTCCTAGAACGTAAAGGATTATTAACAGGGTCCTTTTTCACTTGCCTATCGTCAACATCGAGCATGGTTTAAAAGCTTGTTACTTCATCTAACGCAATCCAACGCGATGTTTGACGAAAAGACAACGCGAAAAAAGAGAGATAACGCCTGAAAACTCTGTTAGCAGTGATTTACTCGAATATTTATATTCGAATATCGTCGGCCAAATCATCGCTTACCATCAGGTGAGATGGTGGTCAAACGCAAGCCTATCAATAAAAAAAAAAAATTACAAAACTAGTTCTAGGAAATACGTGTTTTTTTTAAACCCTTAAAAGGTTTTGAAAAAAATTACGTCCTTTTGAATTTTGATTCAATTTGTACTTCTATTGTAATACTTTTTTAATTTTTGAGTAAAATATGAAGTATCAAAGTTCATGCAAAATAGCAGATTTCCAGAGGTCTTTACTGGAACAGTTTTAAACAAATTTACAAATTGATTTCAATAAAAGCCTAGATAATATCCACACAAGGAAACACAGTATCTGTGTTTCCTAAATATCAAATAAAAAATGTGTAATAACGTCATAATTGCGTAAGAGTGGTTGTATGAAAAACAGTGAAAATGTATGTCGAGTTGCATCCCCTTAATACAGTTTCACAGGTGGGTTTCAGTCAGTAATAGTGTAACACGCCCTGTCACTCAATCCGGAGTGGGAGAAAATACTTGATGATTTCCCACCTCAGAAAAGAAATATCTTCTATCTGTGCAAAACAGATAGTTCTCCGAAAATACAAATACTAACCGTGACCTTGAAAAGAGTGACTTTTCAAAAAAAGTATTATCCTCTAAGATAAACAATGAAGTCTTCAATATTGGCAAAGATACAAATAACCATCAAAATAACATCAGGAATAGACCATCGTTCCCCCCAAAATTGCCGAAACCCGTTACAATTTACAGTGCGATATGATAACCTCTCCATGTATTTCATTTTCAAATCAGACGGATACTGTTTCCTCTAACTGATCCCTTAAACAATTAAATTTAACGGGTATAACAATAGCAGTTGGTATATAATTTTAGGGTAAAACGGGTAGGGGGTTGGGGTCACATATTTTGGCATCCCTGACCCCCACTGTCTTAATAACATTATGGTGGATATACTAAGGGTGTTTGTTTTGATCGGGGCCGTTGTAGCTTCTGTGGGAATAGTTATATGAAATTTCTCATAATTACTGGTGGTAAATTATTGGGCGAGCAGTGATGTAGAATAGGTCACGGGTTCAAACAAAGCCAGGCGCATTACTTTGTATAATTTATTTCATCACCACTGCTCTCAAAACGGTGAAGAAAACATCGTGAGGAAACCGGCATGTCCTAGTAGAACCAAAAATTCGAAGTCGTAACATAAACCAACCTGCATTGGGCCCGCGTGGTGGACTAGGGCCCATTCCCTAGAGAGGAGGCCTGTGCCCCAGCAGTGGACATTATAAAGCTGATTAAGGTATTATATGCTATAAATTTTACGCAATGAGTTTTTATTTTACTGTTTCTTCAGCTGGTAAATTACACTAATATTGTGAAGGCGAAGGTTTATGTGTGTATGTGAGCATGTTTGTTAATTATTTACGCTCAATCGGTTGAATGGATATGAAATGAAATCTGGCACATGGGTAGACCATGTCCTGGAATAGCACATAGAATACTTACATCCCGGGAATATGTTCCATAAGGAATTTCATGTTTTTTTTATTTTATTTTAGATGACTTTGCTCGGATTCTTGATACCACTCATGCATAGTCTTCACATACCAAAAATCACCATAATCGGTTAATATTTAGAGGTTGCACAACGCAAATACGTACGTTATCAGTAAAGATTAAATTTTTGACATTATTATTTTTTACAGTCATTTCATCTTTGTACCTACTTAATTATTCAATTACGCTAACGAACATCAAAACTAATAAATATTAATAACTAAATAGGAATTTATAAAAAACTATAAATAATAATATTTACAAACGGGTAGAATAAGAAATTATTGGGCATCAAAAAATTCATCCACACATCCATCTTTTTTACAGAGGAGAGAAGTTAGTTTTACTAGACACAACAACACACTAGTAACACTTACTGAGTAGTAAGTGTTACTATTGTGTTGTTGTGTCCATCCACTGTAAAAAATAATAATATTAAAAATTTTACCTACACTGATGAACTAGCTGTATGAGAAAACTTTATTGGCGTTGTGCAACCTCTAAATATTAACCAATTATGGTGATTTTTGGCATAAGAACGCAGTGCATGAATTTTTGCATGAAATTTTAAAAACATGATACATCCTCATGTTCTATGATAGTTTTTTTACTTTCACGAGGGGGAAACGCTAGTAGAAGGTAGTATTTTTATATTAGTCGTTGTGACGACACTTTGGCAAGGTCTGTCATCTGTATATCTGAATATGATGATTTTAACTAGTTGTTGTGCGTGACTTCGTCTGCGTCAAACTTGTAAAACCGCACAAATGCAATTAATCAGTCTGTAATTGAAATTAATTCGAAGATATTATTAGTTTATTTTAGTTTCACATCACACGAGTAAAGACCTAAACGCTAATTGTATTTGGTAAATATGTTATGTTCCACGATACTACTTTCCGCCTAGCTGCTTCCCTTCGTCTAGGCGCTGTTGTTCTCCTCATCGCTGCTACTGTGACGAAGGTGTCAAGAGCCTCGGACACCACGGTCCGTCATGCAGCCGAAGTGCGGGTCACATAGCGTGGCATGCGAATATCAATGACATCATCAGACGCGGTCTTAACACCGTCGGCGTTCCAGCCGTATTGGAACCTCATGGCCTGGCACGTGACGATGGTAAGAGACCGGACGAGATGTCTTTACTTCCATGGAAGGTGTGTAGGCCTTTAGTATGGGACGCTACTTGTGTCAGTACTCTTACTCGAGCTCATGTTCCTAGCTCATCGTGCTGTGCTGATGCTGAAGCTGTAGCTGCAGAGAACCTCAAGGGCCGGAAATATGATAATGTGTATATAATATGTATGAAATAATTTAGGTGCTGACGAAAACAATGTCCTAGATTTTTCTTAAATTTAATTGTTCTTATTTTTTTTTTTAATCAGTGACGCCTAAAATATCCACCCGTAAGTTTTCAATCTGACAGTGACAAAATATATACCTCGATTGACTTTATAATTTACACCCCATCCAATCAGGGCAAGTCGTCTGTCTGTCAATCGACTTAGTTACAATAAAAGCACACAATGAATTATCTTACGACTGTTTAGTAAATCCTGAGATTTGGAGAGCTTTATTTGTTATATGCAAACTAAATGCTTAAATGTCTTTTGCTCATTTTGTAGTAGTTCTAAAACTAATAGCTTCTGCTTCTGGCTTCGCCCGCGTGAAAGTCGAAATTTATTCCAAGTTCTTTTTTGTTCTGGAATAGCATAAGATACTTTTTTATCCCAGGAATATGTTCCTTTAGAGAGGTATGCGGAACAGTGTAAAGTCCCTTATACCTTCGTTGAAAAGGGAGGATCCTCCGATCATGATGAGAATGATGATTTCGGACAAGGGCGATGCAGGATTTTGTAGTTTAGTTCCTAAGCGACGTCATTCGACGATAATTTTCTTAAACATAAGCATAATCAGTGTAATAATGTTCCCACTGCTGGTACTGAGACCTCCTTTCTAGAAGAAAAAATAAACCGTAATTCAACACGCGGGTCCAGTGCGGGTTGATTGATGTCACACTTCTTCGAATTTTTGGTTCTAGGGCATGCCAGTTTCCTCACGAGGTTTTCTCCATCGTTTTAAAGCAGTGGTGATAAAATAAATTACATAAAGTAAAACGCCTGCTTAGGTTTAAACCCACAACGTACAACTCGAAAGACTAGCAGAATACGTGTCTATGAAGCTACGCATTCGTGGACAGTAGGTCTATGTCAGGGCCGTTACCACTCCACAAATATTTTGGTGCATTTATTTTTTTCTGCAACAAATACTGAATATAATAAATGTAGTCTCATTTATTTGTATTAGAGATGACAGAATACCCCGAATAAAAATTCGGGGCGAAAACCATACACAGAAATATTCTCACATTTTGCAGTTATATATTACCAAACCTTAACGTGAAAAGTAAGCAATAACACCCAATAAATAACAACATAAATATAAAAATTAACTTTTAACAATTAGCAAGCAGGAAAATTAATCCACTTAATGCAGCCATATTTCACTAAGAATGATGTATAACGCCTTGCACACACCACTTGAGCGAATCCTAGCGTTAATTCTGAAATAAAAACGTGTTGAGATTGACAAATGTGTCGTTCACGATGGATATAATTTTGTAAGAAATTAGAGGATGAATTTAGTAACAGTTGGGATAGACTGTGGTGATGGTAGTGATGGGGATAATCCTGCTCGGGCCTATGAAGAAGGTAACGATTGGATGAAAGTTGTATATATATAATTATATTCGTTAGATGATAAACACAAAAGATCTGTGTTATTAAATAGGTATGCCTCACGTTTCAAGCAATATTGACTCTTTAAAGTAAATTTGTTTGTGTGATTGAACATGCGAATCTCGAGAACTAATACTTCGAATTGAAATAGCATATTTTTTAGATACAAGTGGAGAGAATTTGCTAGCAATTTGACCGAAGTATTGTAGAATCTTGGTAGACACTCGGACGACAACCGCGAGGAGATTTTGAGTTCTCACAATATGGATACGTTGGTCCGAAATGTTGTCCTAGGGATACGGAGCATTCTCAACCTCGAAAGGCTCATCGTGACCAGTAAAGTGGATGGGGAAAAGGCCTCGTGGACGCAGCCCAATACGTTGGTCCGACCAGATCCACACCGCTCTTGACTCTATGGTATACAATGCCCTCCACACCACCAGTGACAGAAACAGATGGAGGTATATCATAGGAATGAAGTAAGGAGTTTTTCATTGCAACCGAGGTGTTATGGAGACGAGTGCTGCAGTGACCAATTTCCACTTGTATCAAGCGATGTTTTTCAATACACTTACGAAGAATAAATAAACGGGGGTTGACCGGCGCTTCGCGATCGGCGGTCGCTTAGCACTCAGACCGATACTATAAACACAATAAATTGTGGCGGGGGCGAGCTAGCACACTTTTCTGCCCTAGTGTGGAAAACAGTAAATTGCGTGGCTAAAAGCTTTAGGGATAAGAGCGGGCTTTGGAGTATTGAAACATTATTTTAAAAGTAATAGTCCATTTATTGAGGAAAAGCATAGTCTTCCTAGGTTATAAGCTATTACAACACCACCAAACGGGATGGTAAAAAAGGACGCGGGTAAAATCGCGGGGACAGCTAGTTAATATTAATACAGCATAATATAGTAATATAATCGAATACTGAATCTTTAGCATGTATAATGGTGTATGCTTTGTTGGTTGTCCTAAAAATAAATAAATAAATAAATCGAAGTTAAGCCAAACTTATTAATAGATAAAGAAATAACTATCTTGGTTATTGTAAATACAGTCTACACGTTCAAAAACATTCCCACGCCACTGACAAAAACAAACCAATAATACAATTCCGATTTCTGGAAAAAAAAAAATCAATTAAATCAACCAAATGTAATAGCACAAAGAATCAATGTTTCTTTCAGTCCGACCTAAGCAGCTTTTGATATAATGAAGCGAAAAACTGTTACGTTTAGATTTGAATAGAAACCTCCCCCAATTTGGGCGAAATCGATTAATTTTTATGCTTTTGTTTCTGAGCTCTATAACAGGGCATAAATGTCGGGATTTTGAGTTAGAAAACCTTCGTTTTGTAAGAAAGTGCGCAGTTGAATTTTATTCTTTGGAACGAAAGAGAAATTTGGCCTATTTGTGTAATTAGCTGACACAATTTAGTGGCGGTAAGAGGTTGTTTTTGCGGTTCAATTTTCTGTGAGTTTTTAAAGGGAGATGGTGTGGAAAGGTGTCTTTAAGAAAATATTTTTCGAATTATTTTTTTTGGTGACAAATTTTCGCTTGTGAATAATACTTTGGCTTTGACGTAGAGATTGATAATTAATCATCTTGTTAAAATGGCTGAGGAAAGGTCACGACGTGATTTTAGTAATTAGGTATTTGACAGGGGTAGTGCTTTACCTAACCAAAAGGCCTGGGCCGCAATATTAGAAGACAGAATGTAGTAGAAAGGTCAAGTGAGGCCTTTGGCCTGAAGTCGAAAATTGAAGCGAATTCCATCGTTCTCCCTGAGTCCTTGGAAAATCAAAAGTAGAAAAATAGTTCATTAATGGTTTGAGTTTTAATAATAAGAGCCGCACGTATCGATCTCCAAGGTTAAGCAACGTTTGCCGAGGTCAGTTGGTGGATGGGTGACCATCCTATTCCTAACATACCGAAATTCCTCCGTGTCTCGAAAAACGCGTTATGCCGTTGATAGTCGTCACGGACAGTTAGAAGCCAGGAAATCTGACACTAGTCTTGCCAAGAAGTATCATGTTAGCAAATTACCACAAGAATTATCATATGTTAGGATTGTGCATATGCAGTTCAAATAGGCAGCCGCTCTATATGCGCTACTGCGTCCAGATAAACTGGAAGCTGACTTCAACATAGTTGTGAAAATCATAAATAAATAATATAGTTTGAGCCTGACTAGCTAGATTTGATTAGAACTAAGATGATGTTTCATCTTTATTTCAATGAAAAGACGTACAGTATTGGACATATGCCTCTATCAAGTGACCGCAATGACTGATCTTGTACGTCCTGCATCCATCGAATTCCCGCGAGCCTCACCAGGTCATTCATCTCACACACCATATGGGAGGCCTTCCAGCCCTACGTCTTTTGGAACGTACCTAGTCGTCACTCCAGAACCTTTCAGCCCTATGGACCATTTGTTATGTAAGCAATGAGCTCAGTCCGCTGCCACTTAAGCTTGGCGATTTTTCGGGCTACATCGGTAACCTTGGTTCTCTTACGAAAATATTTATTCACGATTCGATCACGCAAGGAAAATCTGAAAATAGCCCTTTCCACTGGCCTTTGAGTGACTTTAAGCCTTTTTTTTTTTTATAGGTGTTAAAATCATCTTATGACAAATCGCGCTCTTGGGCGGAGCGAGAGATAGTGTCAGACTTTTACTAACTAAAAACCCACTCCTGTTCCTTCGTTGCCTTCGTCCCAGGGCCCCGGTTTCGTTTTCACACTACACATGGCCCCAGTAGGCTACGACCCTGCTGGGCCCCTACGATTTGCTGACATCTCCCTGAGGCGCGCGCGGAACAATACGCGCCGTCGACGACTTGGGCTCGGTCCGGATGGTTACCGGATGGTCGGACGGCGGGCCACCCATTGCCCGCCGTCCGCAAGCCCGCGCCTACGGTGGCCGGAAATCGGGATCGGAATCCCGGCGGCGGTTGGGGCGTGAGGACCGTTGCCGTTGCCTCACGCGATCGGCCGCCTCCTTTGCTAGCATTACTGCTTCACAGAAGGAGGCGACCGCCTGCCACTCCTCCTCGCTCCGGACCATGGCCTGTACCAAGGCCCGGCGCGAGAGATCGCCGCCGCCGATCGCCCCCACGAGGACACGGCGTTGCTCTTCCCAAGCGGGGCACACCTCCACCGTGTGCTCCACCGTGTCCTCCGGGCGGTCCACACAGTGGCGACACCCGGGCGTCGCTTCCGCACGAATCCGGTGCAGGAACTTCCCGAACTTTCCGTGTTCGGTGAGAACCTGCGTCATGCGGAAGGTGAGGACGCCGTGAGGTCTTTCCAACCACGCCTCAAAGAGGGGACTTACCGCCATAATTGTGGCGTGCCCAGACTTTAAGCCTTCTGATGAGGCTCATTCTGAGTGACCACGTTTCAGAACCATATCGAGTGTCCCTAGGTAAAGTCTCGAATCTGAAAATTGGCATTTTTTTTAAGAAAAGGTAAAGTAGAATAGCGTTAAAAAGTTAATATAAAAAAGAAGAGCCTAATTGTCTGGAGAACCAAGGTCGCCGACATAGGCCGAAGAATCGCTAAACTAAAGTGGCAGTGGGCACATTGCTCGTAGAACGGATGCTCGATGGGGCCGAAAGGTTCTAGAGTGGCGACCACGCACCGGAAAATGCAGCGTTGGAAGGCCTCCCACAAGGTGGAGCAACGACCTGGTGAGAATCGCGGGAGTGCGGTGGATGCGAGACGCTCAGGATCGGTCGTTGTGGCGACGCTTGGGGAAGGCCTATGTCCAACAGTGGACGTCTTTCGGCTGAAATGATGATGATGAATAGTCTTTATTTCAAATATGATTTAAAGGGTAATTATTTATGCTTAAATACTATTATAGAAACTAGAAGTCGCTGGAAAAAATGTGGCTTTCAGAATTTAAAAATCTATTTACCGATACACTGGCATTGCCCATTGCAAAGTATCATGATTTAATCTCCATATGCCATTCTGGAGCAATACCCAAAGAGTATCATAGGTTTAACTACGTACGTTGTACAGGCAATATTGAAAATTTTGACCAGTCATCAGATGAGGATTAACTTGTTTTGAAAATGTTTTTCTTATTATATACTACTTTGAATAGTATTTTTTTATAAGAGAGGAGTTTATAGCAATTTTATTGTAAATATCTACCTCCAGTGAGTGCTGTTTTTTAATAAAGTATTTTTTTCTGTTTTGATAAAGAGCAATTTTTTTTTTGCGCGCGATGTGTAAATTTGTTATTTTCGTTAATTGTCATTTTCTTAATTACTAAAGAAGGTATATCATTTTGTTTTGTAATGTGTGTGTTTTCACAAAAAAAGGTAGTTAACATAAGTACATTATTACTAACTTAACCATAAACAAAGGATCTCTTTATTATAATACTAGCGACCCGCCCCGGCTTCGCACGGGTGCAATGCAGATCACTTCATAGTATAAAACAAAGTCGCTTCCCGCTGTGTCTCTATGTACGCTTAGATCTTTAAAACTACGCAACGGATTTTGATGCGGTTTTGTCCAGCATTGCACCAGGGCGGGTCGCTAGTACTAAATATACTACAGAATGTCTTTATACACAACGTTCACAGATCTTTTTAGATTACTCTTGAAAGAGCGACATATAATTGGTCATGTGAAAAACATTCAACGCTCAAATCAAAGCCTGTAACGTTGAAAGTTTGACCCTGCGATTTATTGATGGTCATTGTAAAAGATATCTTTAGCGGAAATTGTTGGCGTTTATATTGGAACGGTAAATTCGATGGTATTAGAATTCAATTTCAATTAACCCAAACACTGCTAGGTTACATTGTTTTATTTTGAATTTCCTGTGTCTTCGTTCCACCTTCCTCCATCATCAGATAAGTTCGATAGTACCTTATAGCCAAAGTGCATCTTATGACAATTCTAATAAGCCCAAACACGGCTAGGATACATTGATCAATTACAGAGTTCCGGTGCCTATCTTCCGGCTCCATCATCATCATCACGTCACTTCGATGATACCATTTTCAACATAACTATTCAGAACCATATATTTATTTGTATTGTCATAGTCGCTTAACTGTCTTAATTGTGATATCTATGTGAGTATGAAGTTCCCTTGGCCATTCCTGGTCTTCTTCATCAGTTCCACTTCATCAAATGTTACTTTTTGACTGTAAATGCCTATGTTCTCGATGAAAATACCAAAATCACTATATAGTTGCCTATAATATTTGAGGAGTACCCTCGATTCCCCATGGATTCCATCATCAGAACTGAATTTTGAAAAAAATAGGACCAATCTGTAAGCATATCCTTTATGAGGAAAAAAAAATTGCAAATCGGTCCATAAACGACGGAGTTCTGAGGTAAAACACAAAAAAAAGTAAAAAAGAAAAAATACAACCGAATTGATAACCTCCTCCTTTTTTTGAAGTCGGTTAAAAACACTATAACGATCAAAATAACTTTAATTTCGGAAGGTGGTGTTTCTAGTATTGTTTGCTTGTTATTTAACACCGACGCGACGTCCGAATTAAAGTTATTTTGATCGTTTTAGTGTTTTGGTTTTTTTTTTTTGTAATTTCTCATGACAATTCGAATTAACCCAAACACTGCTAGGATACATTATTTTATTATGAAGTCCCCGTCCACCTTCCGGCTCCATCATCAGGTTAGTTCGATACTACTATCGAACTAACCGTACCTTATAGCCAAAGTGCATATAATGACAATTCTAATAAGCCCAAATACGGCTAGGTTACATTGATTAATTACGGAGTTCCAGTGCCTACCTTCCGGCTCCATCATCATCATCAGATCACTTTTTTCTTTTTTTTTAGGTGGCAAAATCATCTAATGACAAATCCCGCTCTTGGGCGGAGCGAGAGATAGTGTCCGACTTTTACTGACTAAAAACCCACTCCTGTTCCTTCTTTGCCTTCATCCCGGGGCCCCGGGCTTCGCTTTCACACTACCCGTGGCCCCAGTAGGCTTCGGCCCTGCTGGGCCCCTACGATTTGCTGACATCTCCCTGAGGCGCGCGTGGAATAATACGCGCCGTCGACAACTTGGGCTCGGTCCGGACAGTTACCGGACGGTCGGACGGCGAGCCACTCATTACTCACCGTCCGCAAGCCCGCGCCTACGGTGGCCGGAAATCGGGATCGGAATCCCGGCGGCGGTTAGGGCGTGAGGACCGTTGCCTCACGCGATCGGCCGCCTCCTTTGCTAGCATTACTGCTTCGCAGAAGGAGGCGACCGCCTGCCACTCCTCCTCACTCCGGACCATGGCCTGTACTAATGCCCGGCGCGAGAGATCACTGCCGCCGATCGCCCCCACGAGGACACGGCGTTGCTCTGCCCAGGCGGGGCACACCTCTACCGTATGCTCCACCGTGTCCTCCGGACGGTCCACACAATGGCGGCACCCAGGCGTTTCTTCCGCACGAATTCGGTGCAGGAACCTCCCGAACTTACCATGTCCGATGAGGACCTGCGTCATGCGGTAGGTAAGGACGCCATGTGGTCTTTCCAGCCACTCCTCAAAGAGGGGACTTACCGCCATAATTGTGGCGTGCCCATCATCAGATTACTTGACACGATGATAATACTATTTTCAACATAACTATTCAGAACCATTCATTTATTTATATTGTCATAGTTACTTAACTATCTTCATTGTGATATCTATGTGAGGGTGAAGTTCTGTTGGCCATTTCTGGTCTTTTTCATCAGTTCCACTTCATCAAATGTTACTTTTTTACTGTAAATGCGTTTTTTGGTATTCTCGATGAAAATATCAAAATCACTATATTGTGCCTAGAATATTTGAGGAGTTCCCTCTATTCCTCATGGATTCCATTAACAGAACTGAATTTGAAAAAAAATGGGACCAATCTGGAAGTAACCGAGTAGTATATTTACCGTCGGCGCAATAATATTTGAAAGTTCAAAAAAAATTCAAGTTATTTATTGCAACCGCTATGTCCTTGCATTTTAAATCTGTAATATCTACGAAAATATTCAATCAAATTATACGCTTTAAAGGGCAATATTGATCTATATTAAATTCAAAATTTATTTAAGGTACTTAATTGGATAAAGATTAATGCTGTATTGCTTAAAATCGTTTCGTAAATAAGCCATTATTTCTAGTAAAAAGTAAAGGATAAAAAATGGATATTGTGGGTTATACCTAAAAGATAGACATATACCATCGCGGACTTTTTTGTAGATCTTTTTAAGGCGTACAATACTGTAGTACATTATTTTGATCTAGCTCTTAGGGTTCAGCCAGCGTTTGCAATGTAAGCGCAGAAAAATGTGTTTATTTACGACATCACATTAGAAACCTCTAAAATCATCAGTGTTCCTCTACTATATTGTACGTGTATTATACACATAAACCTTCCTCTTGAATCACTCAATCTATTAAAAGAAATCACATCAAAATCCGTTGCGTAGTTTTAAAGATCTAAGCATACATAGGGACAGACAGACACGAAAAGCGACTTTGTTTTATACTATGTAGTGATGTCACGGAAACCAAGCTGTGTATTAACGAGATGCCATAATTAGTTCAAGTATTTACTATTTCTCCGATTTAATAGCGATTTCTTGTTTTTTCGTTAATTATTTTATTTTTATTCTGATCGGTTTCAAAATAATCGTAAGTACAAGTATTTTACGAAGTTAATGATTGAATATGAACCTATTGATAGTCCGTTTAGAATTTTAAGTGACGAAAACTATCGATTTTAGCAGTTTCGATATGTTTCGAGTGTTGCGTTTCCTTGAGTTTTGATTGATAATGTCAGTACAGTTACGTAGTATATTATAGTAACTAATTTTTCTCATAAACTATTCATAATTAATAAAAAATATTTTAATCTAATGATTCTTAAACCCAACCTAAACATGAAACCAAATTTATAAACAGATATTGATAACAATGAGAAAATTATCCATAAAATTAAATTCAAATCACTCTCCTGTAAAGTAAGCTTTTTCAATTCCGATAGTTTACCTGGGGACAGTCGATATGTCATCACTTCGATTTGAGACACTGCACTGTGGTGGTATATTGGACGAGAAAATACCGCGCAGTTTCCCGAACGCTGCTCAACTGAGTTGCATTCGACGGTCGACCTCGTAAACAGTACTACATTATAACAATAATAGTATATGAAATGCGCTTGAAACTCCATCTTCAATTGCTACTAGTCTACCAGCAAAGACCATGATATTTGCCGATTTTCTCTCTCCACTGTTAAAACAGGCCGTTCATCCCACATGGCTACTAATATATTTCTACCTCAGTTAATTTCATTCTGCCTTTACCAAAGTTATTTTTGAATGAACAAACATTATGATCCCATTTAACACGTCCAGGACTTCAACGTGGTGCTAACCTAATTTGGTAACAAGACCTAACCTTTCTATTATTGGTCACCGACCTTCAATACCAGTCCATATAAGGACAAACAATATACTTATAGTGTTTTGAAGGTAATTACGATGTAGTGATTATGTATATCTGCATAGGGCTACGGGATTGTTTTAAAGAGTCACTTCTGTACTGGAACTGAAAACGCAACTGAAGAAACATGGGTGGGTTCAGAAAGTCTTTCGCTCCAGGTTTTTTACAATAAAAAAAATAATAATATCTGATATATTCCCATTAAAAAATAAAGATATATTTGAGTTTTTAATTTGGAGTACAATGCGTTCCAAATAAGAATAGGATCGACGCCATGTTGTGACGTCACGTCATACTGTCAAATCGCAAGAAATTGGGCAAAATTGAAGAACTCAGAGATGAGCAAAATTGAAGAACTGGATTCTGATTAAACTATTTTCGTTCACAGTTCGTAAATAAATTAAATTTAAAAATTTTCTTGTTTTGCTCACCATAATAATTCTTCGATTTGACAGTATGACGTTACGTCACTACCTGTCAATCGATCCTATTCTTATTTGGAACGCATTGTACTATGAAATTCAGAAGATTTATTAGGCCACCGGGTTATTTAATGCATAATGTACGTAGCATTTTCGAAATTGTAATTTCATCTTTCATTATAATACGTTACGCTACGTTAGCATCGTAAAAATACGGAAATTGCAATTAATAGAAAAACAAAGTGGGCAAGTGCGAGTCGGACTCGCGCACTGAGCCGTACAAACTTACCTATGAAAACAGTTCAATTCCCGAATTGAGTTTCGAAGATTTTTCCGAATCGTTTTTTTTTGCGATGTATCTACAAATTTACAGTTTTCAGATTTTTTCCTATACTTGTATTATGAGACCTTGCTTATTGAAATTTCAGGATTCTAGGTCAACGGAAAGTACCCTATGAATTTTTATTCCCTTGAGAGTGTCGAGTATGAGTGTTGAGTGTGTTGTGTGTGTGTGTGTTGAGTGTCGGCCGTATCTTTTTTTTTCGTTAACTCAGTTGTTTGATTTTTTCACAGCTTCAAGAGACTGCAGACTTGAATATACGGTTTTAATTTCAACTCGATACCTTTACGCGTTCCCGAGATAAAGGGTCTTGACAGACAGACAGACAGTCAGACAGACGGACAACAAAGTGATCCTATAAGGGTTCCGTTTTTTCCTTTTGAGGTACGGAACCCTAAAAAGAAACTGTTTATCATAAGAGTCAAAATAATTCCAACTGCGTTCGTTCTTTGTTCTTCTTTCTTTTTTTTCTAAGAGCACAATGAAATACTAAAACTGTCACTTGTGTAAAACACAATACTTTATAAAACACAGCTATCCAAGTAAAAACAGTATTCCCATACTGCTCAATAAGAAACAAACGCCGAGGAGTTTCGAAATCATCTAGAACCACATTGCTATTTGTCATGGCGACATCTGGCAAAAACCAGTTCACACCGGTCCGGGGCGGTTTCGGGAGGTGTTATACGGCAAAATGGCGGATATTTCTCCAGTTCAAACTAGTAAGAGCCAGTTTCGAAGGCACGGCCGTTTGTTTTTATTGGCCTGTAAGCAGTTGTAAGTGATTTTTGATGGGTGAGAGCGAATACGTGAGAATTTTCGTAATGACCGGTCAGATTTCTGTGGATTGATTAGGGTTCTATTGATTTTTTGGAGGGAGTATGGGTATGAGTATGAGTTTGTTTTTTCATTCGTTGTGGCTGCTAATATCTATAAATATTAGGTTATTTTTTCTTTGATATAAACTAGTGCTTGATTGCGATTCCACCTGATGGTAAGCAGTGATGCAATAATTGATGGTGAGACATATTAGTTTATTAAGAGCCTATTTTCTCTAGCCTTGAAGACACCCAAATTATAATCGGATTGGAAGACCACAGCAGGCATATTGTTCCAGTCCTTTGATGTACGCAGTATAAACGACGAGGCGAAACGCTTAGTCCGGACCGTAGAGGTTTCAACAACGTAAGGGTAGATACTCGCCGTACGTCGTCGTATTATTGCTTGTTACACGACTGCCCCAAAAAAGGAGTGTTAATCACCATAATAAATGATAATAACCAAAATCACCATTAGGTTTAAAATGTAGATAACTTTCGTTTTGTTTATATTATTCATTGATGAAGATCGTTTCTGTCCTGTAAAGCTTTAGCGAATTTACTGCCGAGCTGCTTTCAGGTCACTCAGCCTTCATCTGTTCTCAGGATAGTCACAGTGAGCCCTTTAATCATCTTGGTCTAATCAAACTACGTCGAGTACGTGATCGCCCTTTCAGCCCCCCTAGCCAAGTTACAACCGTTTCGTTTTGATTCTCTTTTCGTTGATCGCCTCGAGTTGGCCACGCCTCCTATTCCTTTGTTCTGACTACGTGACTGAGCGTTGAAATGGTGTCAGAATAAAGGAATCGGAGGCGTGGCCTACTCGAGGAGTTCAACAAAACGGTTGTAACTTGGCTAGGGGGGGGGGCAGTTTTGATCAGTCCACTTTTCCTAGTACAACCATCTTTCCTAGGTTATTGGTTGTCTCCGGATGGTATAACTGAAGTAAATTTATAAATGATAGCAGATCTCAAAGCTAGAAAATACTTTGCGTACAACATCTTTCTAATAAATGGCCTCAGTTTCTTTTGTCAACATTATGTATAATTGTTTTTACGTATATAAGTTTTTAAATTCTATGTTAATTAATGTAAGTGGGCATGTACCGTTTTAATTAACTATACATAAATAAATAAATAAACGTTAACAAAAACAATATTCCTGAAAATATTTCTAGAAACTTCATAAAATACTTTGAATAATCGACAAAAGATGTGGATATCTCTTTTCATATTCCACAACAAAGAACTTTCAATAAATACAATAAATCTGAATTAATTATTCCCGCTCGATTTCTGCATGAATTTAAAACCTTCACATAATTTTATTCGTCAGCTATTATATTTTAATCGAGGAAAATGACCTACTTTCGGGATAAAATTACGCCAATATGTACAGTCATGAGCAAAACTATGTACACACTTCAGAAAATTCAAAAGTGATTGTTTAAAAAAACTCGCAACTGTGAAAAATCATGTGAGGTATTTTCAACGACAATGCCGTGAACAAGATTGTTATTCATACTAAAAATCGAAATAATTACTAGAATTAATTGTTAAAATAATGTCAAGTCAGTTAGAGTTTGCATAAATAATGTTAAATAATAAGTATATTCATTAAATCAGTGTTTCCGTGTTCCAGCAACGATTTTAAAGTTTTTTTTTTTTAAATTATCGCCAGACCATGGCCGGTAACGTATAGATATACCTACCATATTGAAAAATGCGCGATATATTCATACCACACATTTTTCCAGCCTATCCCATTTTTTTTTTGATATGGTTAGTTAAGTAATCAAATAACTTCTTCCGCTCAAGTCGGGGCGTGTCAGACTTTTACTGATTTAAACTCAACTGAGTCCTTCAGTTCTTCTTTGCATTCTGAGGCCACGGTCTTTCTTTCGGACAATTTTGCAAACCTGGTTACAGCAAACGTTCCCGCAGTCCTACCAGGCATCGGCTCTACTGGACCACTGCAGTTTTGCTGGCTTCTCTTTGAGGCGCGCGTGAAACACTACGCATCATCGACTCAGACTTGATCCTTATCAAATGGTCGGACGGCAAGCCACCCATTGCTCATTGCCCACAAGCCTGCGCCCATGGTGGCCAAAATTCACCCTGCGACTCAAGATTCCCGGGGCGTCTCCTTTGGTGGCAGTTAGGGCATGAGGATGTCCATTCTCTCATGGTTGCGGTCATCACTTTCCAGTCTAACCTGGTGTAGCTGAATTCCAGTATGCTACTTAGGGTAACTGCTTATATAAAGCTCTCGTAAAATACCTACTATTTATATAAAAACTAGCTGACACGGTGAACTTCGTACCGCCAAATAATCAACGAATGATGGAATGACTGAGACGAATGTATTTGACAGTTGCTGTAATTTTTGATTATGCTTGCTTGATATATTTTTTACGTGTTGCTTGATATTTTAATAGTAATTATACTATTCGGGTTTTTTTTTTCGGTGGGAAAATCATCCAATGACATCTCCCGCTCTTGAGCGGAGCGTGAGATAGTGTCAGACTTTTACTGACTAAAAACCTACTCCTGTTCCTTCGTTGCCTTTCATACCAGGGCCGAGTCTTCTTTTCAGAATCAGACCCTTGGCCCCAGTAGGCTTCGACCCTGCTTAGTCCCTACGGTTGCTGACATATCCTTGAGGCGCGCGTGGAACACTACGCGACGTCGACGACTTGGGCTCGGTCCGGACGGTTACCGGACGGTCGGACTGCGGGCTATCTATTGCTCGCCGTCCGCAAGCCCGCGCCTACGGTGGCCGGAATACTATTCGGGGTGAAGACGAATCCAACAAAGCATAGATCATTGAAATCGTTCCAGCCATTCTTGGTGTAACTAACACGACTTTGTTCTATATATAGATGTTGTTGTTGCCCCATGTACCACTGCTTCTACTAAAGCTACTTACTGGGGAACAAGATAACCCTTGGCGAGATTGGTTTTCAGATTTCCACATGACTGTACCGAGTAGTTTAATAAATTTTGCATTCGTAAATGCAAACTAGGTTTGTTTTGTTATTCTGATCAGATCCAACAGATGCTGTCTGTCAACTGAACTATTTTGTGTGTCCGGATGCGGTCCAAATATTTATGAATTGATTGACTGAATAAATATGGGGGTAAGGCTTGTCGTGGTATCTGATCGCGTTTGAATGTGTACCCATTTTTCTAGAACAGAAAATCATTGGGGGTTTATGGAAAATAGCTTGGTCTTCAAAATTCAAAAAGATAGATAGCTTTTTATATAATTATTTTGATAACAAACGAACTAATGACAGCCCCCCTAGCCAAGTTACAACCGTTTCCGTTTCTATTGCGGTTTTGTTCGGGCTCGGTCCGAACGGTTACCGCACGACCGGACAGCAAGCTATCCATTTTCTTATCATCCACTAGCCCTCACCTATAGTACATTATTAGTAATAATTTACCTATTTATCTATTATTTTAATCTCTAATTCTTCTCAAAGTACTTCTACAATTTTGATATACCTTCAGCCTGTTTTGTGCACGGTGCAATCCGCTAATATTATTTCGGTAAACGTTGGCAGAACAGATAGTGGATGCAGATAAAAGGTTCTGGAGTGGCGACCACGTACCAGAAGACGCAGCGTTGGAAGGCCTCCCACAAGGTGGACCAATGAACTAGTGAGGGTCGCGGGAATCCGATGGATGCGAGACGCACAGGACCGGTCATTCCCTATGTCCACTGTTGGCAGTGGATGTCTTACAGCTAAAATGATCAAGATGTTGAAGTGATGGTAGTGGCTGCAGAAAACAAGTTCCTACCCAATAAAATACTTCGCGCCGGGCCTTGGTACAGGCCATGGTCCGAAGCGAGGAGGAGTGGCAGGCGGTCGCCTCCTTCTGCGAAGCAGTAATGTTAGCAAAGGAAGAGGCCGGCCACCGGGATCCCGATCCTGATTTCCGGCCACCGTAGGCGCGAGCTTGCGGACGGCGAGCAATGGGTAGCTCGCCGTCCGATCATCCGGTAACCATCCGGACCGAGCCCAAGTCGTCGACGGCGTACTTTTACACGCGCGCCTCAATTAGATGTCAGCAAACCGTAGTGGCCCAGCAGGGTCGAAGCCTACTGGGACCAAGTCTAGAGTTTGCTTCTGAAAGGAAGACTCGGACCTGGTATGAAAGGCAACGAAGGAACAGGAATGGATTTTGAGTCAGTAAAAGTCTGACACACCCTCTCGCTTCACCCAAGAGATAATTTTCCCACCGTTTTTTTTTCCTTATAGGTTCGCGCTTGACCGCTATCTCACCTGATGAAAAGCGACGATGCGGTCGACGATGGAGCGCGCTTACCTAGAAGTAACCTATTCACTCTTGACGGGTTGTAGCCATCAGGAAACACAGATTCCGGCAAGGAATTCTGCTCCTTAGATGTACGAAAAAAAAACTCAATAAAATACTTACTATTTATTTGTATAACTCCTCTACATTCATATTCAATAATTTAGCATTCAAACCAAACTGCTGTTGTGTTTTTTGTGAGGTTAGATATCCGGTATTATAATAATTGGAGTTTTGTATTGTTCAAATTTATTGAACAATACAAAACTCCTTTGAAACTGAGTTTTATGTTTCGAAATATATAATTAGTTGTTAATTTATTAATCATGACGTCGTTTCCAATATAATATTTAAAGACTTATCGTTTCAGCAGAACACGTTTTTTGTTACATTATATATTTTAGATTTAATTAGATTATGTTTTTACATATTTTACACAAACTTCAGTCAGTTGCTTTGCCTGTAGGTAAGTATCCTAAGGTAGCATACTTTCGAGATAGCAGTATCTTGTATTCTATTTCGGGATTATGGTCTACCCACTCGCAGTTTTATCGAAATCCTTTCAGCCGTTTTAGCGCGAAGGAGTAACAAACATAAACACAGATATACCTACAAACTTTCGTTTTTATTATATTAAAATAGTATGATAAAGTAATGTGTTTATATTTTATTTTTTGAACTTATAGCCACATAGGAACTGTCCAGGATTGCTGTGAGAGATTTCTTCGCGATTATAACATTATAACTTGTCATGTCCGATGAGGACCTGCATAATATGGAAGGTGAGGCCGCCGCCGGGGCGCCTTTCCAGCCACTCCTCAAAAAAGGGGCCTTATCGCTGCGATTGTGGCGTGCCCAGGATAAACCGGCTTGATGATAACAATATAAAAAGCTAAAGTCTAATTTTACTATTTATATTTTAGTGTCTTCTCATTCTAACCTAGTAACGATTATGTTACTCTAAACAAAAATCATGACTGCAATAATATAAAAATACGTATTTACTGATAAATGTTTTTTCAACCAACGGCCATGTAATCTGTCGTTAACTTTTGGTACACCCACAAGTCAAATACTTAGCGTATTTTTTTCATTTTAAACGTACTAGGAATTCATCAAAGAAACTAACTCTTCCAATTTCTACGCCGACGGGTAAAGTACGAAATTAGAACTATATTTTAGTTCTTTTATAATTTTTATTTATACCGTATTGACATAATTATTCCTTTCGTCTTATGAGTGATTTCGTCTGCAAATAATTTGTGGCATGTACATGCCACTGTTGTTACTCTCAGGGACCATCGCCATAACGACTTGCGTCTCGCATCCATTGGATTCCTGCGATGCTCACCAGGTCATCGGTCCACCTTATACGTGGTCGCCACTCTAGAACCTTTCGTCTCCATCGATTATCTGTACTGCGAGCAATGTGCCCTGCCCACTGCCACTAAAATTTGGAGAATCTTTGGGCTATATCGGCTAATCACGCAAAAAAACTTCGAGCATAGCTCTTTTTATTGCCTTCTGGGTCACTTTAGGCCTTCTGATGAGGCCCATTGTGAGCGACCACGTTTCAAAGCCATATGTCATCACTGGCAATACACAGTGCTCATAAACTTTACATACTAACTCAGTAGTTATATTTTCGAGCCGTTTAGGATTGAAATTCTTCGAGTATGTCCGAGTGCTCATAAGCTTTTTAAAGAATTATCCAAACGCATAGTTGACACTTCGCGTGACCCAAGGACTGGCTTTTACCTTGGTAAGAGATTAAGCATTGCCATACAACGTCGCAATGGCACCAATCTTTTACAGTCGGGTACACTTCTAGTCGACAGGGATGTGGAGGAATTTTTCGACGCCATATTTTAGCTAGGAGTTATTGTCTTAAGTGTTAGTATAATTATACAGTTTTAATTAGTTAAATGTTTTTATTTTTCTTGTTCTATCTACGTTAAATAAATTAATAATTTTTAGTCATAGTCATAGTCATTTATTCAATAACAAGAAACTTGTATGTGAACTACATAATTAATTAATTAATTAAACATTTTCAATTCCATAATAATAATTCAACAAAACAAATTCAATAATTACAATACGTTGATAATACGTACATTATTATAGGGATAATCGTCGGTTGGTACCACGTTCCATTAAAAGTGCCTATAGGGCCTCTGCGAGTAGGTATCGGTTCCTACGCCTTCCAAAGATCCAGAATTTCAGGGTTGTGAGATATATTGACACATAATAATAATCTTTATTACAATACTAATAATAAAGAAACATTTTTATAATTCATCAACAGAATATAGACACTTATTTAACAGGAAATCCCTAAGCTGGGTTTTAAAAGTACTACTGTAGATAGTGATTTTTATATCTAAAGGCAACTTATTAAATAACTTGACTCATTGATATTGTGGACTGTGTTCCACAATATTGAAATTTGTTTGTATTTTGTTATATTTAATATCTTTTTTACGTAAGGTACCCTAACTTGTCGTTGTTCTGTAGTCTCATTTTCATGAATGTACTTGGCCATGTTAGTCAAAATAACGAAGACATGAATGCTCGGCACTGTAAGGATACCTAGATTTCTAAAATGCTGTCGGCAACTCTCAGATTGTAGTATTCGTAGGCGAGGGCTCTTTTATTATTATAGTCATAGCAATTTCCCCAAATAAGTACACTATATCTAATTTTAGATTGTACTAACGCAAAATAAACCATTTTCAGTTGTTCTATACTGATTTGACTTCTTAAGGCTCTGAGAGCCTAACATGCAGATGATATCGACGCACCGATTGCCTTCAATTCTGGTTTCCAATTTAGTCGTTCGTATACATGGATACCTAAAAAATTTACTTCATTTACGAGTTCAATTTTATCATTGTTCAAAGTTATATCTAAATTGTCCTTACTACGTGCTTTGGTTCTAAATAACATAATCTTGGTCTTTGAAGTATGGATTAATAATTTATATATGTCGGTGAAGTCAATAGTAGATACGGAAGCTTGAAAACAAATGAACGAGCTAGGTGAAAAGAGACACATGTCACTTTGACAGAATTCAGGCTGATGTTTGCACGAACTGGGCAGATAAAGGTGCTGACCGCAGAGGTGCGGTGCTCTTTCCTCTGTCGGCAGCATTGCGAACAACGTCTAGTCTCGGGGACTGTCTCACGGCCCACGTTGTGTGAAGTGAATACCTAAAGCTAAAAAAAAAACATAAATCAGCATAAATCAGTTGTGTGACCTGGAACAGTTTGTTTCTTGCTCGATACCCAGCCGTCGCCCACAAAACAGAGCCCATGGACAGAGCTTCAATGATGATTGGCATCCTCAGCGGACATATATAGTAGATGTCAGTGCTAACTCTATGTTTAAATGATATTTAGTCTGGCACTTAGTTTTAATGAATTCCTACCAACTTCAATAAGCATCTGTTGTTAAGGTTTCCCTCTTTCCAGAGTGAAAATTGCATATTTTTACGCCACTAGTAACAGCTTAAACACCAACGCTATCAATAGAATTTGTTAGTAAGAGCCAGCCACCTACGCATAGGAAAAGCTTATGATGTCTAGTAATTGGCCATTAAGAGTGATAGTATCTCGAGTGGTAATATCTCGAATATGGTTATTGTAAATTCAGAAGAGTAGATGATTTTTTTTTTGAGGTTGGAAATTATCTAATATGACTTCTCTTGCTCTAGGGTGGAGCAGAAGAGCGTGCCAGAATTATATTTTTTTTTGATTAGAATAGAATAGGATTTATTCGATGCAGGCAATACACCATTCTCAGAACGCTGGCTTATAGGTGGGACTCTCCGATCTTGGGGCGGTAGACACAACTGCACGCGGTCAAATAGATATTCCCCAGGTTCAATGCGTCTCACCCAGCTTAGAATAAGTACCTATTTATTTTTTTATGTTATTAACACTAGTTCTAAGTTTAAATTGTTACTAACACAATATGGCAAGTTCCGAAATAAACGTTTTATTATTATTATTAATACAATAGGCAACAACACAAAAAATACATATTTACAATATAGTTGCGCTGAACGTGCCTGAGCCGAAAGGGTCACCAACTCAGCAGTTGCTGGCGTCAGACACAGCGCTGATTTTCAGCTGGCAACCCGCAGTGACGCACGGATGATGGTAAATAAAATATAACCCTTAACTAAAAATTGATACAAGTGTATTTGTGTGATAATTTTGCTTTTAACAAATATTTTACTATATGCCACAGTTACTGGACATGTTGGTTTCCACACATTATTTTCTTTTACCGTTTCAAGAAGGGAAGGTGTGATGAGATAAATTACACAAAGTACAGCACCTGTTTGGGTTTCAGTCGGTGTCGTTAACCACCGGGTCATTACTGCTTCTTCTACTTTTTCATTTTTGATTTTCTTAAGAGATATGCGGAACAACCTTGGTTGAAAAGGAAAGTTCCTCCGTCCAAACGGATGCTGTGTCTGGTATAACTCTCTGGGTAACTGCCCGATACTTGATTTCGGACTGTTTTTTATGTTCTAATCGCACGGAAAACTTTGATACTACCATGCAGAATTTTAAAATTTATTTCCTCAATGGCGATATAGATGTCGCTACGTTTCCTCTTTCCAAGTCGAAAGTTAACCCAACAGTTTGGGTCCATTGCTATTTTTATTAACGCAATAATATAACGAATATGGACGTAATAATGCCTTTACCATATTTCTATAAATCAAAAACCTACACAATAAATCCTTTATCTCGATTTTCGCAAGACAAAATTCAAGCAGAAAATTGCAATACAAATATACAGTTTGCTTATGTATCCGTTCAGTCAGTCGTTCTTTCCGCTCAGATATGTATGCAAATCATTTGTTCATAACAAGAGACCTTCAAATCGTTTATTCGTTCAGTACGACATACAAATATGCCCCTTTTATTGCATTAGCACAGATTTGCGTTTGTGTGTGGCTGTGGAGTTAGTGATTTTAGACCGGACCGATGATCTGGTGACTTGTGATGGTAGTCGTTGGGAATTCATCAAATGACCACACCACAACCAACACAACCAACCATCAACCAACCAACCAACCAACCAACATCAAACAACCAACCAACCAACCAACCAACCAACCAACCAACCAAGAAGAACCAACCAACCAACCAAACCAGGAACCAACCATCAAGAAGACACAGGAGGAAGAGGAGGAGGAGGAGGGTGGTGGAGGTTTTCATGGTTGGAAGTCAACTATGTCCACGTGTTGACTTCTTTCGTACTAGGGTGAAGCGATGTGTCCTTCAGATTTCTTTTGCGTTCTAGGGCCACGGTTACTACACCAAACGTTCCCGTAGCTCTAGCAGGCATCAGTCTTACTAAGCCAATTTGTTTTTATCCCTTTGAGGCGCGCTTGAAACAAACGACACATGTCATCGACATCGACGACTTGGGCTCGATCCTTACCATATGGCTGGAACCCATTACCATTGGAGCTACCCATTTCTCGCAGTCTGCAAGTTCGTACCAACGGTGGCCGGAAATTGCCCAGCGACTCTCCTTTAGCGGTGGCTGAAGCGTGAAGATGTCCATTCCCTCACAGTTGTGGTGATCTCCTTTGCTTGTATTACTGCTTCGCATAAGAAGGTGACTGCTTCCGATTTCCTCTCACTCCAAACCATGACCTAAACTAGGGCAGAGCGTGAGATATCACCAAAGCCGATCGCCGCTATATAGGAGCAAGTTTACGCGTACTTATCAACCAACCAAGGGTAATAATATTGAGATACAAGCTCAAAATCATCTGTCACACTTCTAGTCTAACTCCCGCTGTTTCCCTAGCTCAACTGTTAGACATATTAAAACAAATAGTCACGTCCTCAGGAAGGGATCACAACTGCGACAGGCAGTAATGACGCTCAGTTCCAAACGACATTACGTGCGTTACCCTGATTTATTTATGAAGGTGAATTATGCTAACTGGGTTCGACAGTTATACCCAACTGTAGTAGGATCATTTAAAGACATTGTGAAGTTATAGTCTCTTCATCTATATATTTCGGAACTACTACTTGAAGTCCTCTCAACCTTAGTTCGGCCTTCGTCAGAATTATTATATTAAGTTCTCTTAATGATTTGATATTTTTCATAGTATTTATTAGTTTATAATTTTAACAATATGTATTTTATTATTATAAATAAGTTATTTTTTATTTTATTTTTTCAGTTTGAAATATCTGTTATTTGTTTATTGTGCAAACCTACCACAGTGTTGTCTTTTTTAACCCAAAGGTTGACTGGTAGAGAAACCCTTGTTGCATTAAGTCCGCTTATGTACCACTACTGTAGATGGAGTTTAAATAAATAAATAAATATTCAAAAGGGGGAAACTGACTGATTGACATATCAACCCACAGCCTAAACTACAGAGACTAGGAGTATGAAACTTGCAAAAGGTTTTCTTTTATGACATAGGCGAGCACTAAGAGAGGATTTTTTCAAAGTTTATCCCCGAATGGGATGAAACGGAGGTCCAAAGTTGGTTAGGAGAAACCTACTTTCACGTGGGTGAAGCCTCTGGCAAAAGCTACTTTGTATATAATCCTTGTAAACCTAACAAACGTTGTCCTGTCTTAGCTATGAACTTTGAAATAAGCGAAGGTCGTCATAGTTTTCTGAAATTTTCCAATTTAGTACAAAATATTAGAAATCCGGCAAATAAAAAGTTTTTCATTATTTTCTTTCTTTCTTTCAAAATCATAATAAAGATGAATAAACTCGGCAAAATCATTATCAAGTTTTTTTTTTAATCTTTGTTTAAAGAGTTTTTTCGCTAGTGCGAATAATATTATAATGTGTTAATAATGTCACTCTGTTGGTATACAAATATAACAGTTAAAAAAATACTGATAGGTTTTGGGTCGGTTTTTCAGAGCGAACTTAACCATTATTGATTATTTTACCTGAAACAGGAATTGATAAATTTATATTGTGCGCGCCAATTTGTGTTCTGAGAGATTGATTTCGGACATATCTATGGCATGATCAAGAAAAACAGGGAATCCGAATGATCCTTAGAAGAGGCCTTGTATTTGGGACTTTTTGAAGATCGTCAAATAATATATTCAGAACAGCACAAGCCAATATCAAAAATTTGCCAGTAATAAAAATATGGAGGCAGTGATGACCCAAGGTAACGGTCGATTCAAATTTAACGAGAACATTAATAAATGGTGTGTGATTGGTTAAGTTTATAGCCATCAGAGTGGTTTTATTTTGTGGGAAATCATCAAATAACTTTTCCTACTCAGGGTGGAGCGAGAGACCTATATATTAGACCTTACTGAATAAAACCAGTCTGTGTCCTCACTCCCCAGCCTGAACCCAATTTCTTGGCGATTGCCCGCGGACGGCGAGCATTGGGTAGCACGACGTTCGAACCACTACGACTACTAGAGATGTCAGCAAATCGTAGGGGCCCAGCAGGGTCGAAGCCTACTGGGGTCATGGGTTAAGCGAAAGGGAACCCTGGACCGAAGGCAAAGAAGGAACAGGAGTGGGTTTTAGTCAGTAAAAGTCTGACACGCCCTCCCACACCGCAAAAGAGCAGCCGTGCTATTCTGTAAATGGTAAATCATTTCGAAACTCATTTCACAAATCATCTCGAATGTCACACTCAGCGAATTGTATTTCAGAATACCAAATCCTATAGACAAATTTGTAGATAAATGTCAAAATACTCAACCGTTTTAGTTCCTCTCACTTTGATCATCACTCGGTGGCGCCAGTTTCGAATTCACTCCATTTCAGAATACGAAACTTTAATTTCACCATGATTTCACTGCGGATTCAGAAGTGATTTCGCAAATAAACTTTTCAGAATAGCAAGGCTGGAGAAGTTATTGAATGATTTCCCACCATAAAAATATCTGTGTTCCTTCAACTGAAGGCAACTGCCCTTAGCGTTTCAGGGCTGCTATAACTCTTTCGAACAATCCCGTATAGCAGAGGGTTGATAATGCAATTTTGTATCTATTATTATACTGTTTAACTATTTAATGCATCTGTAATTTCAATAAGCATACATAGTTTCAGAATGTAGACGAAGCCTTGGCTGCCCCATCCCTTTGACGAAATCCCTTTCATTTCACAATTCACTTATAACGACCCCCAGGGGGCCGATTCCCTCAAACCACACGAATGCGTGAATATATCCGTTTTGATTGTTATACATTAACAAAGTTATAGACCATATCTTACAGTAATTTAAATACGGATATATAGCAACTGACTACCCTCTAAAACCGTTTACAGACCTTTTAAAGTATGAGCGACTAGCCTGTACCTGCGAGTTCGCCCGTGAAAAAGTAGAAAATTATCCCATATAAACATAGCCCTAGGACACGGTGGAGCATACGGTGGGGGTGTGCCTGCTTGGGCGGAACATCACCGTGTTCTCGTGGGGGCGATCGGCGGCAACTACCTTTCATGCAGGTCCGAAGCGAGGAGGATTGGCAGGCGTTCCCCTCCTTCTGCGAAACAGTAATGTTAGAGAAGGAGGCGGCCGCACGCGTGAAGGAACGGACGTCCTCACGCCTCAGACGCCGGGACCCCGACTCCGATTTTACCGTCACCGTTCAGTAATCGAGTCGTAAATGGCGCGTAGTGTTCCACTTGAGCCTCATATTGTATGGTTGGTCCTATTCCAGGACATGGTCTACTCTATGCTAAATTTCTTCCAAATACGTGTAGCTGTTTGAGTGTGAAGGAGTAACAAACATACCTACACACACACACACATAAGTACATGATACAAGCTTTCGCCTTTATAATATGTGTGATTGACCGGTTCTTGTTCACCATGTACCGGTGGCGCATCACCGTACGTCTGGTGGTCTGATAATGAAACAAGCTTGGCGGAATTAAAGTATGTAAACGAAACATAGTTGAGAAAAGACCAGACAGATTAATTGATTGACTGATTGACTGTCTCACTGTTAGACAACGGTTTTGTACTATACACTTCTGCATCGCTCTTATCACGCCTTCTCTTCCCAATGAATTATGATTCAATCCTTATCACTACTGCTGCACTTCATAATTATTATACTTACTTACTTTTTTACCGACTTCAAAATAAAGGGAGGAGATTCTCAATTCGGTTGTATAGTTTTTATCATATTTTTTTAAATGTTTGTTACCTCAGAACTCCATCGTTTATATACTTCCAGATTGGTCCCGATTGGTCCCGTTTTTTTTCAAAATCCAGTTCTGATGATTGAATCTATGAGGAATCGAGGGAACTCCTCAAATATTATAGGCAACCATATGGTGATTTTGGAATTTTTATCAAGAACTTAAGCATCTACAGTCAAAAAATGATATTTGGTGAAGTGAAAAGTGGTGAAGAAGACCAGGAATGGCCAACGGAACTTCACACTCACATAGATATCACAATAAAGATAGTTAAGCAAGAACTCCGTAATAAAAAATAAATCAATGTATCCTAGCCGTGTTTGGGCTTGTAAGAATTGTCATGAGATGCACTTTGGCTATACGTTAGATACTATCGATCTGATCTGATGATGGAGCTGGAAGGTGGAACTTACACGGGAACTTCTTAATCCTAGATAGCTAACGTTCCTAGACTACCTTGATAAGCTAACCATTCATATTTTTTACGACAACTCTTTTATTAAGTTTGAAATGTATATTGCAGATGATATAAGTAAAATATATTTATTACAGAACTAAACATTTATTTAACGTTTTTAGAAAAAGATAATTTCTAAATTGCACATGGTTTTTTGAGATCAATTATGCACTTAAAACTTACAACAACACCATGAGACGCAGTCTAGCGGTCACTAAGTTGGCGTGAAAACTCAAACGCATAGGTAAAACGATTTGAAAAAAAGAGTCATATTTTTATTCGGTGTTCGTAATATTGACGAACGTTAGCTTTCTAGGGTTAATAAAAAAATGTATCCTAGCAGTGTTTGGGTTAGTTGGCATTGTCATGTGAAATAGGTACTCTAGCTATAAGAGTATAACAACTAAAAAGTATGAAATATTTTTTTTTTACAAAAAAAACCGACTTCACTACAAAAAAAAAACACTAAAACTGATGAAATTAAGTAGGTATACAAAAAGCAGGCCGAAGGGTTTCCGTACTATAATATTGAAATTGAGCAAAAAACGCCGACAAAATTACCTTTCTTGTATGAGAGCCCCCACTTATGTATTTATTTTATTCTATTTTTAATATTTTTTGTTATAGCGGCAATAGAAATAGGTACATAAGCTATGAAAATTGCAACTGTCTAGTGTCTAGCTATCACGGTTCGTGAGAATGATACGGTCTGAATATAGTCAGATCGTCAGCGGAGTCTTAGTAATAGGGTCCTGTCCATCCGGATGGTGCGGGGATACCGCACGGTTTCCCGCGAAGCGGCGAACTTCCTTGCTGGCCAACCACCGTGGGATTTGGAGGCAACAGTCTTTGCACGCATGCATGATCTACGCGTGGAGATGCAACGCCGGGGAGAAACTCTGCTGCCGCGCCAAGTCGCAGCAACGTGCAGACAGAGTTCCGGCGGGATCTCATGGTGGAATGGCGACAGCGACTGTCGCAACCCAGTGCTGGCCACGTCATAATAATGGCGGTAAGTCCCCTCTTTGAGGAGTTGCTGGAAAGGCAACACGGCGTCCTTACCTTCCGCATGACGCAGGTCCTCACTGTACATGGTAAGTTCGGGAGGTTCCTGCACCGGATTCGTGTGGAAGAAACGCCCGGGTGTCACCATTGTGTGGACCACCCGGAGCACATGGTGGAGCATGCGGTATAGGCGTGCCCCGCCTGGGCAGAGCACCGACGTGTCCTCGTGGGGGCGATCGGCGGCAGCGATCTCTCGCACCGGGCCTTGGTACAGGCCACGGTCCGGAGCGAGGAGGAGGCGGTCGCCTCTTTCTGCGAAGCAGTAATGCTAGCAAAATAGGAGGCCGCACATGCACACGTGAGGCATCGGCCCCCGCGCCTCAGCCACCGGGATTCTGATCTCAATTTCCAGCCACCGTAGGCGCGGGCTTGCGAACGGCGAGCAATGGCTAGCTCGCCGTCCGACCGTCCAGTAACCGTCCGGACCGAGTCCAAGCCGAGTCCGAGCCGAGTCGCCGACGGCGCTTAGTGTTCCACGCGTGCCTCAAGGAGATGTCAGCAACCGTAGGGGCCCAGCAGGGTCGAAGCCTACTGGGGCCAAGGGCGTTGCGAAAGAGGGTGATTCCGAAAGGAAGATTCGGCCTTGGTATAAAAGGCAACCAAGGAACAGGAGTGGGTTTTTAGTCAGTAAAAGTCTGACACTATCTCCCGCCCTGCCCAAGAACGGGGGATGTCATTGAATGATTTTCCCACCGAAAAAAAAACCGTTTGGGTACGGAACCCTAAAAATAAAACATTTTAAAATATCCCTTATTTATACGACTATAACCGAAAACCCTGACAATACTTTGAAATATAAAATCCAACTGTGAGCCATTCAAAAGTAAAGGTATGATTTACATGAATTTTACTCACCTGACGTACGAAACAACATGTAGCCAAGTAGTGATGTCTGTAATCTTTTTCCCGGAATTCCCGGGATTTTCGTGGTACGGTGCAAAAAAACCGTTTGACATTGAACTAGTATTTATTGAGCTGAAGCTTGTCGAATAACTTGTATTTGGCAAACTCAACTGAACGATGCGATGGTAAATTTAAAAAAAAATGGCTGAGAATTAAGCAGTAAATAAAAAAAATGCTTTTTTGCTTTTATTATCTTAATCTAATGATTATTTAAATACCTTAAAACTAGTTTAAACCAATATAATAATTGAAAGTGTTTTTATCTATACTTTTTTTCATTTTTTAGGGTTCCGTTCCATGAAGGATCACTTGGTTGTCCGTCCGCCGGTCTGTCTGTCAGTCAAGACCCATTATCTCAGGAACGCGTGGAGGTATTGAGTTGAAATTAAAACCATATACTAAGGTCCGCGGTCCCTTGAAGCTGAAAAAAAATCGAACTTCTGAGTTAACGAAAAAAAAGATACGGCTGTTTATGTCGCAAAAAAACGTATATTTCGACACTCTCAAGACAATCAAAATTCATAGGGTACTCCCCTTGACCTAGAATCCTGAAATTTACACAGCACAAGTATATAATAAGCATAAGTATAATATATATATAGCATAAGTATAAGTATATATTAGCACAAGTATAGGGAAAAATCTGAAAACTATTAATTTACAGTAAATCTGTAGTTACTTCACAAAAAAAAAACTTTTTGCGATTCGGAAAAATCTTCGTAACTCAATTCGGGAATTGAACTGTTTTCATAGGTAAGTGTGTACGGAACCCTCAATGCGCGAGTCCAACTCGCAATTGCCCAGTTTTTTTTATACATTATATTGGCAACTGATTTAGCTTGTCCTAAATAAGCACTAAGATTTTATTAAAGCTCAGTAAAGATAATGGTATTACCAAACCTATACAATATCTGAAATAGGTTTACATAAACTTACAGAATGATTAGATAAGAGACACATGCTAAAAAATTACTTATTATATAAAAAATACAACCAATTATAATTTATATGGTCTAAGGTTATGGAAAATTATATTTTTGAGAGCTTGGTTGATTTCGAAACCATGTTTTTAAAAAAAATCTAAGGACAACTAAATTTACTGAGGCCACGGGTAGTGTGAAAATGAATCCCGGGGCCCTGGGACGAAGGCAAAGAAGGAACAGGAGTGGGTTTCTAGTTAGTAAAAGTCTGACACTATCTCCCGCTCCGCCCAAGAGCGGGATTTGTCATTAGATTATATACCCACCTAAAAAAAAAGGACAACTAAATTGTCTCTTATTTCGCCCTAACAAAAATTTTTTACTTGCCCATATTTCTGATCCAAACCGCCTTCCTGACGTCATAGATTTCTTCATAGTAAAGGGTTTGTCGAGGCTTTCTCATGAAATAGAAACTAGCTTAGACTGTAACAGCAACCACGTTCCGGTAATTCTTACCATCGGCAGTACTGTTTTGAACATAGAACAGAAAACAAAACTCTACAAAAAGCGCACCGACTGGAACTCTTTCCGGGAATTGGTTCATGAGAAATTGGAAATGAAAGAAAACCTTAAAACCGAGTCAGATATTGACAACGCCGTACGTAAACTAACATCAGTCATCCAAGAAAGTTGTTGGATGTCCACGCTTGAAGCCTGCGATCGTCCCCCTCAGAGTAAAACATACTCGAAGTCCATACGACAAAAGATACTCGAAAAAAGGAGGCTACGTCGAGTATGGCACACCAGCAGACACCCAAATGACAAAAGGGAATTGAACAGACCTATAAGGGAATTGAAAACTCTTATCAAGGACGCTAACGACACTGCCCTAGATGTCTACCTGGAAGGTTTGTCAGCCACAAAAGCAACCAACTACTCACTATGGAAAGCTTGTAAAAATTTTGACCGACCATTACATCAAAAACCACCTCTACGTACACATCCATCATCGTCATCCACCAGTGGATTAGAAGCACTCCTGACAAAGCTGAAGCTTTCGCAAAGCATCTCAGTCAAGTATTTACTCCAAACACAGCACTGAATGTGGACGAAACGGACATTGACCTGACTCTGAAGACTTACAACTTGACGTACCCCTCAAATTAGTGACACCAAAAGAAACTTAGGTCCCTTAAAAACAATAAAGCTCCGGGGTATGACCTTATTGACAAAAAGGTTCTTGAAGAATCACCCCGAAAAGTAGCTGTATACCTAACAATGGTATTTAATGCAATAATGCGAGTTGGATACTTCCCAGACCTATGGAAAGTATCAAATATTATAATGATTCACAAACCTGGGAAACCAATTCACGAAATCACATCATACAGGCCAATCAGCCTCCTGCCCATAATGTCAAAATTATGTGAAAGGCCACTGCTTCACAGAATGATGAAAGTCATCAAAGAAAAATCAGTCATCCCGGAACATCAATTTGGGTTCAGGGAAGAACACGTGACTGTTGAACAGGTGCATAGAGTGTGCAGAGTAATTAGAACGTCACTAGAAAAAAAAGAATACTGTTTATCAGTTTTTCTGGATGTCCAACAGGCCTTCGACAGAGTCTGGCACAGAGGTCTTCTGTTCAAAATAAAATCCATATTACCGCACACATTCTACGGAATCCTGAAATCCTATTTGACTGGTAGGATTTTTCAGGTAACTGAGAACGATTAAACCTCCAATTTTTATGAAATATCAGCAGGAGTGAAATCCTATTTGACTGGTAGGATTTTTCAGGTAACTGAGAACGATTATACCTCCAATTTTTATGAAATATCAGCAGGAGTACCACAGGGATCAGTGCTGAGACCTGTCCTATATACTTTGTACATGACATGACATGACATCATGACATGACTTACCGCTAAGTCCAGAAGTTACAGTTGCAACCTTCGCTGATGACACAGCCTTACTCACCTCGAACAAGTGTCCAAATAGAGCTTCTCGCGTCTTGCAAAACAGTCTGAATGAAATTGAAAAGTGGTTGACCAAATGGAGGATTGCAGTTAGTACATCCAAGTCAGTGCACATAACATTCACTCTCCGGAAAGAAGATTGTTCTCCAGTCTGTTTAAATGGCATTCAACTTCCACATCAACACACAGTCCAGTATTTGGGCATGCACCTGGACCAACGACTTACATAGAGGAAACATGTCCAAACAAAACGAGATGAAATTAACCTAAAATACAAGGGTCTCTACTGGCTACTGGGACGTAACTCAAAATTATCACTGGACAAGTTGCTCATATATAAAACGATCATGAAACCTGTTTGGACATATGGTATCCAGTTGTGGGGCTCTGCCAGCGCCTCTAACATAATGGTTATACAGAGAGTTCAAAACTTCATATTGAAACAAATATCGAATGCACCATGGTTTATAAAAACAACAGAGATCCATGAAATTCTAAACATGCCTATGGTTTTTTTTTTTCTCTTTATTTTTTAGGGACTTTAATCTCAAAGAGCATGTCAGCCCCATCATAACCTAACCTAAGTTTACAATAACAACTTAACTTAATAATCAACACAATTGATTAAATATTTTATTAACAAGGTTTAACTACCGACACATTGCCATGTCAAATGTGATCTTAGCAGCATCACTTCTAGGATCGGCCAGAATTTCAAAGAAGAATCCTATATCAACATTATTGATCTTTCGCAATTTTGCCAGTAGCTCCCTACCCGTTTGATTCTTGACACATTCCACCAAAAGATGCTGGACATCATCAATAACTCCACACACGTCACAATTTGGGGAATCAATTTTAAAAACATGCCTATGGTTAAACAAGAAATAGACACTCATGGACAGAACTATAAATTAAGACTGTCGAAGCACCCAAACCAGCTAGCAGGGCAACTCACTATCCCCGAAACCATACGTCGGCTCAAAAAGCGGCGTGATATTTACGACGATTAGAGGGTCTGAGATCCAAATAATGAAAAGTAAAGGGCTGGCTCTAATGGGAGCAGCTCCCTAAACGTCAAAAAGCACCCACCACATGTGCTTATAGTCTGGAATGACCGATTGCAAGATCTGAAAACAAAAAAAAACTTGCCTATATTTGTCGGTTAAATTGGTTAGGTTGGTTTGTTGGTTATAATTAACCATAATTATTTTACTTCAGAACTTGATAATTTTTACAAGTTTTACCAACTACTTCGTTCGCGTGAATACCATTCATTACGGACGTAAAGTCGAAATCGAAGCCAGATATAGTTTAGCTTATATTTTTCTATGGTGTTCTAGCTTACTCCGTACCAAATTTGATCAAAGTCGGTATAGTAATTTAATCGTGAAAATGTAATGGACAGACAGAGTAACTTTCACATTATGACACATCACGGACTGAGCGTTTCGCCTCGTCGTTGATACCGCGTACATCGAAGGGCTGGAACAATTTGCCTGCAGCGGTCTTCCCGTACAACTATAGTTTAGGTGTCTTCAAGGCTAGAGTAAATAGGCTCTTAATAAACTAGTGCACCTCACCATCAATGATTGCATCACTGCTTACCATCAGGTGGGATCGCAGTCAAGCACTGGTTTATATCAATTTTAAAAAAAAATATAATTTTAAATAGTTTGGATTAACTTAACTTGGCTTTGTTTTAATTATATCTTTTTGGAGGTATGCGAAACAGAGTGTAACGTCCCGCAAACCTCCGTTGAAAAGGGAAGATCCTCCGACCAGATGGGTGTTATGTCTGGTGGGCAACTGCCCGATAGATGAATTCGGGCTGTTTTATATGTTCTAATAGCGCAGAGAACTTTAATTGCGCGTTTTTTTTTTTATTCTTGATAGGTTCGCGCTTGACCACTACCACTACACACCTGGCGATGCAGGATTAGTTCTTATGTGACGCCATAGATGTCGCTACATCTTCGTGCATCTTTATCTTCCAAACAGTCCAACTGCGTCAACGCTTTAGTTCATATCATATACCATTTTTAGGTAGGAAATCATTCAACAACTTCTCTCGCTCTAGGATGGAGCGAGAGGGCGTGCCAGACTTTTACTGATTAAAACCCAGTCCTATGTTCTTTCTTTGTCTTGCGTTCCAGGACCCTGGGTTTCCCTTTCGGAAACGAAACCATGGCCCACATGCTTTAACAGTAAAGCCATGCTACCTAGTTGGCTCACTTCGGGAAACCGTAAATGTTAAATTATTTTCAAAATAAACTTATCCTATTCAAAAACCAATACTCAGTGGTAAACAATTCTGTATGCATAATTAATGTACCTCAAACGCCCTATTTTAGAATAATGCCTCCTACAAAGGTTTATAGTCATAATAAACTAAAATCATTTCTTCTCCAAAATTATCTGATTGTATCTAGTGATCTCAAACACGAACACTCAACGACTGTGTGTTAAATTCTAGAACTCAATACCTAATAGGTAGTGTTTAATTGTTAAGTCTATATCAACCTTACATGGAGCTACTAGTCGGTTCTAAAGTGACGACCACTTGCCGGAAGACGCAGCGTTGGAAGGTCTCTCACAACGAATGTGCCAAACAACTACAGCCGTGGCAGGAAACATCGGCTCCTGGCAGTTCCGACGTGTCGTACAGATAGCGGCACGAATCTTGAGCGCTCGGCGAAAGAGCGGGGATCGTTTTGCGCATCGTACAACATCGGCGAGCCAATCACTGTACAAGGATTGCACTCCCCGCCCCCGCATCTCTTTTCATACCACTAAAGAGACCCGATATTTCACTTCTGAGTGCACAGAAGGTGCAAGTAGAACTGTAGAAGCGCTTAAGATCCGTGCCGGTATCTATACAGTTGCGCACTCCAAATCACCCGTACCGCGGACACTCTCTGCGCTTAATACTCTCCTACACAAGAGCACAGATTTTGATATGTTTGGGGGAGAATGGAAGACGATACTGTCAGAATGTATGAAATCCTGTGAGATGAATGTATGACTGTGTATAATATTTATTAATTAGGTACCAATACCCCTAAAATCCCGTGGTCGCTTACAATGGGCCTCATTAGAAGGCTTAAAGTCACCCAAAGGGCAATGGAGAGGGCTATGCTCGGAGTTTCCTTGCGTGATCGAATCAGGAATGAGGATATCCGCAGGAGAACCAAGGTTGCCGACATAGCACGAAGAATCGCCAAACTAAAGTGGCAATGGGCAGGGCACATTGCTCGCAGAACAGATGGCCGTTGGGGCCGAAAGGTTCTGGAATGGCGACCACGTACCGGAAGACGTAGCGTTGGAAGGCCTCCTACAAGGTGGACCGATGACTTGGTAACGGTTGCGGGGGTCCGATGAATGCGAGACGCACAGGACCATTCGCTGTGGCGACGCTTGGGGGAGGCCTATGTCCAGCAGTGGACGTCTTTCGGCTGAAATGATGATGATGATGATGACCCCTAAAAGTCCTGCGCGACGTGTGACTTGTCTGTTTTAATTTTTGTTTTATATTTTATTATTTTGTCTTTTTTGTATTGTCTGTGTTTAAATGGTGTCATTGGCTTCGGCCGTTCTGTTTAAATTCAATAAATATATAAATAAATTAAAAAAATGTGGACCGATACCCTGGTGAGCGTCGTCAGAATTCAATGGATACAAAACACACAACCGGTCGTTATGGTGATACTTTGGCGAGGCATATTTCTAACAATGGACCTCTTTCAGCTGATATGATTTTAGAGGTATGTGGAACAGAGAGTAAAGCCCCACATACCTCTGTTGAAAAGGGAGGATCCTCCGACCAGACGGGTGTTATGTCTGGTGGGCAGCCGCCAGATAGATGGTTTCGGGCTGTTCTATATGTTCTAATCGCGCTGAGAACTTTAATTGCGCGATGCAGGATTAGTTCTTCTGTGACGCCATGGATGTCGCTACATGATGATAATGATAATTAGTCGTATACTTGTTCTATATCAGCAACACAGTTTAGTCTTCATTATGTGTGTGTGTGTGTGTAGGCTCAAGTACACTTTCTGTGTGTGTACCCACGGAACATTCGGTGTCTTAGGAATTATTTAATACAGCTTTTGAAAAGAAGTCGAAAAATATTTTCCCTAAGTTTGTATTTAGTGACTGGGCGACTAAAGATATTAGGGTAAGTAGGGAAAAACTATATGAGCTGTACGGCCTTAAGCCATTCTTCAACACTAAAACCTTTAATAAATATGTAAATAGATATTCTAAACTTTTCAGAAAGATTTGCAAGGTAGCGAAAGCCCTGTACATTAGCAATAAGATCAAATCGGCAGACAATAAAATTTAAGGCTGTGTGGAAAGTTATTAATAGTGAAACTGGTAGGAATAAAGTACGCAACACGGATTTTTTATTGGAGACTTCACATGGTCCCAAAAGCTCTAACATAGAAGTAGCCCAAGAGTTTGTGAATTATTTCACAGATATACCTCTTAGGACAACGGAAGCTCTAAATTCCTCCCCTGAAGCTTCAATTGCTTTATTGAAAGCAAACTTACCAGGCTGTCTGGTTGTATTTCAATTCAAACATATAAACCCTTTGACAGTCATAAAGGCTTTCCGGCAAATCAAAGTCAAATTAACCGAAGACCTATGGGGAATGTCTGTTAAAGTATGCACATCCATAATTAAGACCATAGCACCATACTTAGCTTTAATATTTAATTTGTGTGTGTGGACCAAGGAGTCTTTCCAGATATAATGAAATACAGTAAGGTTATACCACTTTTTAAATCTGGTGACCATAATGACACTAATAATTACAGACCTGTATCAGTATTGCCGGTTTTCAGTAAGGTGTTTGAAAAAGTTATGCTTAATCAAATGCTTTACCATTTTAACAGCAATAAAATCTTTCACGATCAGCAGTATGGTTTCACCAAAGGACGTTGTACGACTGACGCTGGTGTCACTTTATTAAAACATATATTTGCAGCGTGGGAACAAGCCCAAGATGCGATAGGAGTTTTTTGTGACCTCTCAAAGGCTTTCGATTGTGTTAATCACGAAACCTTGCTTTTAAAGCTAGAACATTATGGGCTAGGTAAACTTGCACTCAGCTTGGTAAAATCTTATTTAATTGATAGGCAACAGCAAGTTCAGATAAACGGTGTCAATTCTCCGGGTTTGAAAGTCAAAATGGGTGTACCACAAGGCTCAATATTGGGTCCTTTCCTCTTTTTAGTATACATAAATGATCTACCACATCTATTAAAAAACAACCACATATTGTATTGTTTGCTGACGATACGTCGTTAATTTTTAAGATCAATAGACGTTCCACAAACTTTGATGACGTAAACAATGCTCTACAGCAAGTCCAAAACTGGTTTACTGTTAATAATTTAGTATTAAATGGAAAAAAAACTAAGTGCATAAGATTTGCGTTACCGAATGTTAAAAGTAATTACTCCGACATAGTATTGAACAAGGAGAAACTCGAATTCGTCGAAGATACGGTTTTCCTAGGGATCACGCTTGACTCGAGGCTACAATGGGATCCTCATTTAACATCTCTGGCAGGTCGGCTTAGTTCGGCAGCATATGCTGTCAGAAAAATCCGTCAATTTACTGATGTAGATACTGCGCGACTAGTTTATTTTAGTTACTTTCATAGTATCATGTCTTACGGTATTTTGCTATGGGGACGGGCTGCAGACATAGAGTCTATTTTTATTCTGCAGAAGAGAGCTATCAGAGCCATATATAATCTTCGCAGACGCGATTCTCTTAGAGAACTATTTAAGGAAATAAACATCCTGACGGTCCCTTGTCAATACATTTATGAAAACATTATGTATGTTCGGAAAAATATTCATCTTTTTACTAAGATAAGTGACAGGTACAATTTTTATACTAGGAATAGGAACAAATTAGATCAACCTCGATTCAGATTGGCAAAAGTACATAGTTCTTTTATGGGGTACTGTGTAAGATTTTATAATAAAATACCACTTGAGATTCTACAAATAAATGAGTCCAAATTTAAAATACTACTAACTGTACATACTACTGCGGAACGTATTAAATGTAAATGGGGTAACAGGAATACTAACCAAATAGATAGTTTTTGTAAATTATGTAATGAGAAATTTAATTTAATGCGTAATAATACTTATTTTAAGCTCTGTTGTGATAGTCAACTATGTACGAATCCGGATCATACTAAATTAATTGATTTATTTTACACGGATATTGTTCAAACGTTGCAAACATCAGCGGAACGTACATATTACTGTCATAAACAGTCTAAACGTACGGTGGTAGGTTGGAACTATCACGTGAGACAGCATCATGTTCTGGCTAGGCAGACCTTTTTACAGTGGGTCCAATGTGGCAGGCCTTGCTCGGGATATTACCATGAACAAATGTCTATCGCGCGAAAGAAGTTTAAAGCAGCCCTGAAATACGTTCAGAAAAACCAAGACACAATTAAAATGGATATTCTGGCCCGACATGAATCGTCCAAAAATTTTGTAAAATTTTGGAAAGAAGTCAAGAAGCTCAATCCGAAAAGTGGAACTCCAGTTAGTGTGGAAGGGGAGTATGATGGGTCTGCTATTGCAAATAAGTTCCGAAAGCATTTTGATGTTTCCCCACCCGTCAAGCGGGCGCACGTTGTGACGGCCGAGAATTTGCAGTGTGGTAATGCAAGGGGGGGCTTCCATGTCACGTCCGATGATGTACTGGACGTGCTCAGAGGTATGAGGCGTGGGAAGTCTCCAGGTCATGACGGCCTTAGTTTGGAGCATTTGATGAATGCGGGCCAGCATATCTGTTGCGTATTGGCACAATTTTTTAACCTCTGTGCTAATCATTGCTATTTGCCTGTGGAGCTCATTCGCACAGTGGTTGTTCCAAAAAATAGGACTGGTGATGTTTCGAGCATGGCCAATTACAGACCTATCTCTCTCGCAACTATAGAGGCTAAGATGCTTGAACGTCTGTTGCATAAACAGCTGAGTCCGTCAATTAATATTAACGACGGTCAGTTTGGTTTTCGGCCGGGAGTGTCAACGGACATGGCTATATTTTCTCTGAAACAGGTTGTCAAGTGTTATGTCGATCAGGATACTAGTGTCTATGCCTGTTTCCTCGACCTTAGTCGCGCCTTTGACACTATAAATCATGACCTGTTGTGGGAGAAACTTGAGCGTAGTAATGTACCAGTTGGAGTTACGGGGCTTATTAGGTATTAATACTGTAATCAGTTCAACAATGTCAGATGGGATTGTGCTATGTCTGAGGACTATAGGCTAACTTGTGGTGTTAGGCAGGGGGGTTTGACCTCTCCCGACCTGTTTAATCTCTATGTCAACGACCTGATTGAGGAGCTGAGCAGGACACCAGGCTCAAATTGGGCGATCGTTATGTAAACAACTTGAGTTATGCAGACGATATGGTTCTGCTCAGCCCCTCAATTAAAGGTTTAAGAAAGCTGCTGGTTATCTGTGATCGGTTTGCGAAGAGTCATGACTTAGTTTATAACGCTAAGAAAACAGAACTGATGATATTCAGGTCGGGAAAGGGACCTCAGAATGTTCCCCCAGTATGCATTGGGGGACAGACAGTTAAGGTTGTGGAGAGGTTCAAGTACCTTGGTCACATACTGACATCGAACATGAGGGATGATGCGGACATCGATCGTCAGCGTCGTGCCTTGTCGGTGGTCGGGAACATGCTTGCTAGACGATTTTTTAAAGCCAAAGTGCAGACTAAAGTGCACCTATTCAGAACATACTGTCAAAGTTTCTATACGTGCCAGCTCTGGACTGACTATACGAGAAAGTCCTGGGATGGCATACGCGTTCAGTATAACAACATCTACAGACACCTCATGGGGTTGAAGAGAAATTGTAGTGCCTCTGGCATGTTCGTAGAGGCGAGGCTGAACGCGTTCAATGCCATTCAAAGGAACAGAATCGCGTCATTCATGTCCAGGGTTGGTACGTGTAGTAACAGTATAGTAAAAGAACTAGCTGATAGAGTGTGCGCTACTAGAACTTTTAAACGATGGTTGGAAATAGCGGCTTAAATGTTTGATGTCCTGTATTTTTTTTTGTCTCTTTTTTGTATTTTTTTTTGTGCCTAATTTATTGAATCAATTTAATTCAATTCAATTTAATTCAGTTCAATTTAATTCAATTCAATTTAATTCAATTCAATTCAATTTATTTAAATTTAATTCAATTCAATTTAATTCAATTCAATTTAATTTGATTCAATTTAATTTGATTCAATTTAATTTGATTCAATTTAATTTAGTTTATACCAAATTAATTGCATGCTAACTTGACTGTACCTTTTTATTTTTTTTTTATTTTTTTTTTTCAATTCTAAAAAATTTAACTTTTTGACATTTATTTATTTTTTTTTGTTTGAAATTTGACTAATATTTTTTTTTTGTTGTGTAATCAGGGCTGTATATAATGTAATGGATCAAAGTGGTCTGAAATAAAGGTTTATTATTATTATTATTATTAAAACATGCATTAAACGCACACTATGTAGACAAGCGTATTATAAACTGGAAGATTATATCCTTGACAAAAACGCTTGGCTAAATGCCGGTTCTGCTCCACAGCCACAGCCTTCAAATTAAGTTTTGTGTTTTTTTTTTAATATATATATTTCTAATTATTGGAAGAGATACTTACTATTCCCCTTTTTGTTTTGTTATTTTCGAAATCTTTCTTATTTTATTTTATTTGTTTATTTCAATAGAGGTTATGATAATTTATTACCTTTTGCATTTGGAAACAATAGCATTGTATAATGTAGAAGCACTTTTTTTTTCAAGTTTTGTGAATGTGAAGTACCATGGAGCATTTTTATTAGGTTACAACTTGTTTGACATTACGAGCATGGCAGGTGAGAGTTTGTCATGCTCACTCAAATGTCTCGCTGATGGTGGCACGTGTTATTGGGTCATTCAGTTCCCTTCAAAATGGTTGAGCGGAGTGAGGCTGATGCACGCGTCATGCTCGTGAACGGGTGCCGTCGGTTGAGACTGGTCATCTCTTAGCTGCCAATGACTTAATTCAATTTCTATTTTTTTTTTAATTAGATTTTATTTTATTCTTTTAATTATTATTACTTATCTACATTGTGCTCACATATTAGAAGCGACATGAAATATGTAACCAAGATTTATGTAACAATAATATGATTTTAAAAGAGTGTCCATGGAGTTTCTTGCACGTTCTTCTCCATAGAGATCTACGCTTTGGAACGTGCAATTTAGCTTCACTTTTCTTTTTTTGACTGACTGACATTTTGACAATTCAAAAGTGCCTGTAATTGGTCTATTTGAAATAAACGTTTCTGATTTCTGATTTCTGATTAAACTTACATACACAGGAACAAAATGCAAGTGAATTTACATACAGAATCAAGAAGAAATCCGGTTTGAGAAGATAGTAAACCTGACACATGACTAAATGATATCTATGACGACGCACATGGAGGCTTAGCTATGTCCAGCAATTCAGGCAACGGAAGTTTCAGGGCGATCTCCGAGCAATGGATTGCTCGCCGTCCGACCGTACGGTAAGAACTGAGCCTGAACCGTCGACGGCACGTAGTGTCGCACGTGTGCATCAAAGAGATGTCAGCAAAACCGTAAGGATACAGTAGAGCCGAAGCCTGCTAGGGCCACGGAGGAATTTCTGAAAAGGATACTGTGATCCTGAAACGCAAAAAGAAAGTGAAGGTCAGGGCAGTCAGTAAAAGTAGCCCTCTCGCCCCATCTTAGAGCGAGAGAAGGCACCAGATAAATTCACACCTCTCATTGTTGACACTCATGGAAGAGTTAGGTTAGGTATATCCAGCAGACTTGGTGAAATAATAATGATAAATACAACTGAGTTACACTTCTGTACCTACCCCTGAGGATAAAAGGCATGATGTTACATTATTTCTAGCGAATGTCATAAAAACTTAATTGCCTCATCATAAAATGATAGACTCAACTAAACCCAACTATGTTCACTGCCATGCAAATAACCGGGATTTTAATTTGAATCCCGGCGCGCTACAACACTACATACGCCGAAATACACGGTTCGAGTCTGTCGCAAAGCAGTGACCGTTAAATTAACCCTTTAACACTCGCGTCAGAATGACCCCGGGAACAGGGCTGCCGAGATCCGGAATGACATTTAGTAATGACTTTAGGGTTTCAAAGTAATTAGGAAGGCTTGGTGATTATTTTTTTTTCAGTGGTGAAGTTTTATGTGTGTTTTGAGTTTTTGGGATTATAGGATTTGGGTAAAATGTGATTTTTCAATGTTTGCAAGGGGTTGATATTAGAGAGTCCTTTTTCACTCGCCTATCGTCAATATCGAGCATGGTTCAAAAGCTTGTTACTTCATCTCTAACGTAATCCAACGCGATGTTTGATAAAAAGACAACGTGAAAAAAGAGTGATAACGCCTAAAAACTCTGTTAGTATTCGGTAATTCCGTGATTTACTCGAATATTTTACAAAACTTGTTCCAGGAAATACGTGCTTTTTTTTAAACCCTTAATTTTTTTGAAAAAAATTGTCGTCATTCAGAATTTTGTATAAATTTGCAAGGCTTCTTTTGTTTTACTTTTTTGACATTTTAATTTTTGAGTAAAGTGTCAAAGTTCATTCAAAATAGCAGACTTTCAGAGGTCATTACTGGATTAGTTTTACACAAATTTATAAACTGATTTCAATAGAAGCCTAGCTAATATCCACAAGATACTGTTTTTCCAAAATATCTAATGAAAAATGTGTAATAACGTCATAATCGCGTAAGAGCGGTTGTAAGAAAAACAGTGAAAATGTATGTCGAGTTGAATGCCCTTAAGAGGGTCCTTTCCGATCCGTCTATTTTCAACGTGAGCGTAGTTTTAAAGCTTGTTGTTTCATCTAACGCAATCCAATGCAATGTTTGATAAAGAGGGACTGTGAAAAAAAGAGAGATAATGCTTGAATGCTCTGTTGGCATTCAGTAATTCCGTTACTCACTCAAATATTTCATATTTGTTCCAGGAAATACGTGTAAAATTTAATCGAAAATTGTGCAATTTAATCGAAATTTCGAATGATGAAAATTTAACGGCGCGTAGTGTTCCACGCGCGCCTCAAGGAGATGTCAGCAACCGTAGGGGCCCAGCAGGGTCGAAGTCTACTGGGGCCATGGGTGATGCGAAAGAGATCCCCGGGGCCCTGGAATAATGGCAAAGAAGGAACAGGAGTGGGATTAAAAAAAAAAGTTGCTGACATCTCCTTGAGGCACGCGTGGAACACTTCGCGCCGTCGACGACTGGGGTTGGGTCCGGGCGGTTACCGGACGGTAGGACGAGCCCGCGCCTACGGTGGCCGGAAATCGGGATCGGAATCCCGGTGGCTTGGGCGTGAGGGCCATTGCCTCGCGCGTGCACGTGCGGCCTCATCCTTTGCTAGCATTACTGCTTCGCAGAAGGAAGCGACCACCTGCCACTCCTCCTGAAGTAACACAGGTGAGTTTTAGTTAGTAAAAGTCTGACACTCCTCCATATTGCTCCGCCCAGAGCAAAGCAGTTATTGGACGATTTCCCAGCTCACTTTTTTGTAACAACAAGTAGTATGATAGATCTCAGAAAGATATTGAGGTGCACCAAAATAAAAATTGACAACGTCAACGTATACACTGCATACAATTTTATTCCTTGAACACATTTTCTTCAGTCATCTTTCTATGATCCATCTTCCTTTAACCCTAAACAATCATACGTGGACGAAACGCCTCGCCAACCCTACACGGCAATTACAGTACGGCCACGATGTTCGCTCTAATAAATACGCGAATTCAACGCACAAAAGGTCCCGGTTGCGTTTAATTAATTTTTTGTATTTTTATTTTTGAATTTTTTTGCGAAGTGCCACCCGTACCGAAATTACTGATGTTTACGTAATGGTGACGTGGGGCGAGTTCGGGTTATACTTTTATGACTGTTTGGGGGTCAGTTTTTGAGGGTTACTTAAGTGGTGGGGCTTGGAGGACTGTTTAAATGATACATGGTTGGTGGTGCCTGTTTAGGGAATATGTGGGAGCGTGGCTATGCTCTAGATTGAGGCGTAATATGAATATTAACGCCCGCCCGTAATTATAAGCGCATAAGACATTTCAGATTTATATTTTTATTTAAGTATTCTTTTATTTTTATTCTTGATAGGTTCGCGCTTGACCACTATCTCACCTGATGGAAAGCGACGATGCGGTCGACGATGAAACGCGCTTACCTAGAAATAACCCATTCACTCTCGACTTAAAGATTCCCGGGTTGTAGCCATCGGGAAACACAGATTCCGGCGAGGAATTCCACTCCTTAGCTGTACGCACAATGAATGTGTTCCCAAAACGTTTCGTGCGTATAGGTGGGATGTCCACCATGTACCGGGGTGGCGCATTGCCGGACGCCTGGTAATCCGATGATGGAACGGGCTAGGCGGAATTAGGTTATGCAATTCCGACGCACACTCCCCCAAATGCAACCGAAATTCATGTGTGATTCCTTTGATTTTTTTTAATTAAAATTATCATCGGGGTTGATTAGACAAAAACGAAAAAACCGACGAAAACTTCCACCATTGGGGGGTCCAGAATCATGAACTGGATCCATGGTGTTCGTTTGTACGTCGATGTCAAGGACACCCTGTATGAGTATTTGATGAAACTTGGCACACGAGTAGACTGTTTCTTGAAATAGTACATGCACACAATGGAGATATGAGGGACTTTAAACCCTGTTCCGCACACCTCTATAAGTCTAATATTTTTAGGTACTGTAATTTCCTTGAAAAAAGTTGTTTGTTTCTGTAGCGACATTTATAGTACCACATATGAATTACGAAATCCTGCACCGCGCAATTAGAGTTCTCCGTGCGATTTGAGCATATACAACAGCCCGAAATCATCTATAGGGCAGTTGCCCACAAGACAAAAAAACCCGTCTGGTCGGAGGATCCTTCCTTTTCAACGGAGGTTTGCAAGAATACCTCCAAACTGGTGACCCTCGACTATGAACGTCAGCACAGCCTTCGTGTAGCTACCACATCGTGACGTCATCATCACTTCCTCAAGCTTTCGAGCAGCGAGCTATACTTCCAGCACCCACGGCTTTAAAGGGTATTCTGACCACCATCATGCATACCTGGTCATACCTGCTCATCACCCTTAGCCTCAGTAGCGACCTTGGCTAAGCCCACCGTACCTCCGACCAGCCATGATTGTTTCCATGGACAGAGGCAGTATTTAAAATATGACTACTCGTTTCTCTACTCTCTGTATAAGTACATATTACTGTAACTTTACATTGAAGAAAAATCACAAAATTCACATACAATCCAAGGAATTCATTCACAAGATGTAACGGAAAAAATCTAAGCAATTGTTATCAACAATAGTGGGAGACGGTCGATTCTCATAAGTTGACATCTGCGAGCTTCCTGCTACAAATTGCTTCCTTACTTGTTGAGTTTACAACAGCTGTCTTATTAGGGAAATTAAGACTTGATTGAGCGAGACTGCGAATTTATGCAGATTTTTATTGTAATAAAAAGCGTTGCCTTATGTTAGGAACCGTGGGTCATCCGAGAGGAAATCTCAGGGTTCTGGAACGCAAGACAAAGAAGAAACATAGGAGTAGGTTTTAGTCAGTAAAGTCTGAAACGCTCTTTCACTCCTCCCTAGAGCGAAGGAAGTCTTTGGAAGAATTCCCTCCCAAAAAAGCCTTACGTTAGGAATCTATCTTCTTTTAAAATGTTAAATCATTAAAGAACTCAATGATAGACGGATTATACTCAGAAACTTCGTTCATATCTGATGAAAAGGCAAAATAAATAGGGCAGCATAACGCAGCAATGCTGAATTCAGCGCATTTTTGGTCTCGCATTGATTGTAACTTTAATTTTTTATTATGTAAGTATTTTTATTTATACGATTGTTTTTTCTTTCTTTCAGGATGATGATAATTTTGACACAAAAGCAGTTTATTATTTTTTGCTAAAAAAGCTGTTTAAAATTGAAGAAGAAACAGAATTAACCAAGCAGATACCCCCAGCTCACACAAGACCTCAATTATCAATAATTAGCCAGCAAATTAAACCTGCCCGCTAATTACAGCAATGATTGTTACAGTAGAGGGTATACAAGTAAATAAAAACAGAAGGTTTGTTTCAAACAACGAGCGAAAAGAAGTGTACACACAAAGACGTGTACTTGCAGTGTTCTCAAACAAATGCCGATCGCAAGTGCACGTGCACTCAAAGTACGTGAAGTATATCTTTGTATGTGTGCGTTTTTGCTTGTTGTTTAAAGCTGGCCTTTTGTAGATGTCTGTTTTATAGTATAGGGTATCAAATAGCCAGTCTACAATTACCTACGCATGTCTAATTAGGTAGCAATCGATCCACTATTGGATTGTTGACAAACGTGCGGTGGGTGGAGTTGTAGGTACGGTGACAGCTATTTGAATGAAAAATTGGGATTGCTATGGAGCGCCATTACAAATTAAAGGCATGATAAACATGAAGTTTTATGAGTATAATTTGTATTCTATTTTTAGGTTCTATCCAATACGGAACAAAGAATTTTCTTTGTTTTTGACATCTTCGACTTTGTTTCTTCATCTTTTTATATCTTTATTATTGACACTCGCTTGTATCCATCAAGTGAGTGCAAGACGCACAGAGCCGCTCATTGTGGCGACTCTTGGGGAAAGCCTATGTCCAACAGTGGACGTCTTTCGGCTGAAACGATGATGATGATGATGAGGAAACTCGCACTCGACCACTATCTCACCTGATGGTAAGCAATTAAGCGATGGAGCATGCTTGACTAGAAGTAACCTATTCACTCTTGTCTTAAAGACTCCTAGGTTATAGGTAGTTATCAGGAAACACATACTCCAGTAGGGAGTTTATTACCTTAGCTGTTCGCACAATAATTATGTTCTAAAATTGTAATAAAATTGTTTTTTTTTTCCTTTTTTGATATAATGGTGGTTATATATATTGTCAGTTGTGTATTGCCCTATATGTAGCTCTTCTAACCCACTTTTGTTCTGTAACCACAAAAGCTTATTCACTAATTTTTATTGTCATATTCCCCCTATAAAGCTATGCATGTGTTTGACACGTATGTGACAGCCCTCACTATAGCTGTTTCTGTTCGAAATAATGCTATTGTCATAAAAACAATTAGTGCTTATCTATCACTAATCAGTAAATAATAGTACTTAATTACGTGAAAATTTTGAATTTCCATTTACATCCTTTTACTTTGCATTATTATGATGCCAGTTTTGTTCTATGGTAGTCAAACATGGACCATGAAAAAAATGGACGAGCAAAAATTGCGTACCACTTTTTCCCCCTCGCTCCGGATCATGGCCTGTACCCGAGCCTGGCGCGTGAGGTCATCACTGCGGTTTGCCCCCATGAGGACACGGCGGTACAACTCCACCGTATTTTCCGGCGTGTACTCTGGATGGTCCAAATAATGGGAATTATACCCTCAAAGATAAGTTCCATAATGTGTAATAACGCCGATAAGCTGGCGAAGTCTAAGGTAGTATGGACATCGCGGAGAATTTCTGAAAGGGAAACCCGTAGTCCTAGAACGCATAGGGTAATTGAAGGATACAGGTGTGGTTTTAGTCAGTAAAAGTCTGACACGCCCTCTCGCTCCACCCAGAGCGCGAGAAGTCATTTGGATGATTTCCCACCTTAAAAAAAAAGGTAGTATGGACATATTATGCGAATATCCGGTGACCATGTGGTAAAGAAGTGTATTTCTATGGCTACACAGAAGTGAGGGAGAGGCAGACCGCAAACTATGAGGATGACGAAAGTCTGGAGAGACACGAAGTTGCTGGGGCGTGTTAACCCTACTGTCCCCGAACACGTAGCTTCATAGAGGCGTATTCGTCACTATACGCTTGGTGTACGCCTGCGTGAAGCTTACATACAAAACTATGAAACTCTGTCGACGAAGCGGCAGCCTCGTGCTGTCGCGTCGCGTTTATGAAGCTACGCGTCCGTGGACAGTAGGCCATAGTTTTGAATGTGAGCTTCACGCAAGCGTACACTAAGCGTATAATGACGAATACGCGTCTATGAAGCTACGCGTCCGTGGACAGTAGGCCATAGTTTTGTATGTGAGCTTCACGCAAGCATACACTAAGCGTATAGTGACGAATACGCGTCTATGAAGCTACGCGTCCGTGGACAGTAGGCCATAGTTTTGTATGTGAGCTTCACGCAAGCGTACACTAAGCGTACATATAATGATGAATACGGGTCTATGAAGCTATGCATCCGTACACGATAGGCCATACTAGTTCTATACTAACCAAAACAAAACTATCTAAACAAATGAAGACAGTCCAAGCAAAAATCCCTCCAATCCATCTTACTTTAGAAAAATAAACGCTATATTCAATATCAATTAGTTAGACAGATAATAGTGTTAGCAGAACCATAAAAATCAAGCCATGACGCGTCACCGGGACAGCTTTGTCGCATTTTTCAACTAAACTAATTATTTCGCTATCCATTGAAAAGTTAAAACGCCTGATAAAAAAGTCTGAGCAAAGAAACGTAGCAGTGTAAAAACTGACGTTGGAAAAAACTAAGATATTTCAAAAGGAATGTCAACACAATAGGCAGTTGGAAACGCGATGTGGTCACGCTAAGCTTGTATTTCAAGGGAATTTCACCCTTAAAGCTTGAGCAATAAGATGCAGTATTCTGTGACGTTTTTATCAAATAAAAGTCCTTTTAGATTCTTCATTACTATCTAAACAATGACATCCAACTGTTATAATGACAAATTACAGCGAATACAGTGCACGAACAGAAATCCTCAAAATAATTAACATTGATTTTTCTGTCTGATTGCGTTTGAACAGGCGCTCGATAGATAGGCTAACAATAGAACCATTGAAAATAATAGACGGGTCGGACAATATCTTCGTAGTTATGGAACTGTAAGTAGATAAATAAAATTGGCTTTGAAAGTAATTAACTAAAAATAAAGTCATTCATCCGCAGGAGAACCAAGGTTGCCGATATAGCACGAGGAATCGCCATACTAAAGTAGCAATGGGCAGGGCATATTGCTACAATTAATTCATTAACGCTCAGGCGGTAGCCGGCGCCCGGAAGCCATTGTCTTACTATTGTGTCTCTAATTACGCACGTCAAAAGGTTAAGGAACCGATGGTAAAGGTTGCGGGAATCCGAATGGATGCGAGACGCACAGGACCGTTTATCGTGGCGACACTTGAGAGAGGCCTATGTCCAACAGTGATCGTCTTTGTGCTGAAATGATGATGATGATGAAAAAATAAAGTACTTAATTAAAAAATAAAGTTAACCATATTGTCTGAACCATTTAATAATGAAGACTACAAAGAGGAACGTAGGCGTATTTACCCAACTCGTCTATCTAAACAAAATATACTTGTTGTTCCTAAAGTAACTATTTTGGTGAACGCACGAGGAAATATATTATGTTACACGATGTTTAGGAATGAACTACCCCCAAACTTAATTATTATTATCATGTGCTAAATTTAAATACCAACTTAAAAAAAAAAAAACATTATTTGTCACTCTGTCTATAGCCATGTGGATTGTGTAACAAGCCCCGCATTTTGCGTCCATGAACAGTGAAAATTGTCCATTGAATCATGGATATAGAATGTGGGATTGCTTGATTTCATGGGTGAATTGGTTATTTTATGTTGTTAGTTTAGCATATGTTTATTGTCACGTGTTAACAAAAATTGAAAAAAAAAAAACGAGAACAATTGTTTTACAGTTTGGCAGAATTTTTGTAACGTAAAATATAATGTATAAAAAATCGTTTTAAATCGTACCTATCTCTTTTTGAGGTCAAAAATTGAGATGGAGCGGGAGGGCGTTAGGTTTTTACTGACTAAAACTGCAAGTATGTTCTTTCAGCTGCCCTTTGCGACCAAGGACCACGGGTAACCTTTTCAGAAGTTGATCCGTGGTCCCAGTATGCTGCGGCCCTGCTGGGTTCTGACACGCCATCGACAACTCGGTCTCGGTCCAGATAGTTAACGGACGGCCGGTTGGCGAGTTACTCGCTGCTCGTCGTCCGCAAACCTACAACTACGGTGTCTGGTAGTCGGAGTCAGGGCCGTGGCGGCTGGGGCCTGAATATGTCCGTTCCTCACGCGTGCAGTCGTCTCCTTCGCTAGCACTACTGTTTTTTGTAGAGAGATTGATCCGAGAGTTCCATCCCCAAACGGCTATATTCCCACTGCTCGAGGTTCTACACAATGGAAACACCAGCACAGCAAGATGAGTTAGGAAGATGGAACTCTTGCTTACCAACATAAGCAGAGCATCCCACACCATAGGCTTACCCATTTTCCATAGAAACAAAAATATACCGTCTGGTAACGTAGGGTTAAATCGATAAATAAAACACACATACACACAGTTGTGTTGCAAGAAAATTGGAATTCACAGCAAAGAGTGAACATTGAAACAGTACAGTTTCAAAGCTAACAAGAAACTCCTGCCTCGAATTATAAACTTGTCTTTGTTGGAAAGCATGTAATTCTTTCAAGCAGAATTGCTTCAGGAGTATGTTCTTTGAATATATTTTTAGAGCAACATGTGAAGCAATGGCATTTTGAACTTCACTGTCTAGCTATTATTTGTAAAGCAGCTTAATTACCTACTGCGTATTTTCATCTGGTGACTTAAAATTGGAACTACTTTTCATAGCTAATTAGTGTTATTTAGTTTAAAGCATAAGAATAATCAGCATTTTTAATGTTCCCACTGCTGGGACTCAGACCTCCTCTCTAGGAGAGGGAATGGGCCGTAATCCACCACGCGGGCCCAGTGCGGGTTGGTGAATGTTACATGTTTTCGAATTTTTGGTTCTAGGACATGCTGGTTTCCTCACGATGTTTTCCTTCACCGTTTTGAGAGCAGTGGTGATGAAATAAATTACACAAAGTAATGCGCCTAGTTGGGTTTGAACACGCGACCTACAACACGTTTTTTTTTTTCGGTGGGAAAATCATCTTATGACATTCCCCGCTCTTGGACGGAGTGGGAGATAGTGTCAGACTTTTACTGACTAAAAACCCACTCCTGTTCCTTCGTTGCTTTAATTGTTTAATTCTTTATTGTACACTAAAACAACTTACAAAATAAGTAGATAACAACGTTCATGTACATAGGCGAGTTAACTCAAAGTTGAGTTTTCTTCCAGCAAACCGTTGCTTTTCGTACCAGGGCCGAGTCCTCCTTTCAGAATCAGATCCTTGGCCCCAGTAGGCTTCGACCCTGCTGGGCCCCTACAGTTGACCTACAACACGTAAGTCGGGGCCGTTTCCACTCGGCCACCACTGCTCAATGTTATTTAGTTTGCCAGATAATTATTTATTTGATATTATTTATTTGATTGGCAAAATATAGAGACACCTGGCACAGTTTGGAGGAGGCTTTCACCACGATAGGTGGACCTTACACCAAATAATAATAATCCTATTTTAAACGTGCAAACTAACATCACTAACAAACAAATAATTACACACACATATATCGTACCCTTATTGCAAAAACCAACTATCGGCAATTTTTACCCAAATTAAAGTTAAATCCATTTATCTATTCGTCTCATCAAGATGAATCTACAAGTAAAACCAGATAATAGCTACGACACTTATTTACAAAGATAGCTTCGGCAAAAAGTAAATAACCTACAAATTTGATTGAATTTATAATAGTAATAACATAATGTAATAATAAAAAATGTAGGTGCATTTAGTTGTTTTTTGCAATAAGGGTAAGATTTAATGGATAAAAAAATTAAGTGAATAATAATAATTTGTTTGAAAAAAATTGTTCGGCTTGTGCTGTAATACAATTTTTAATACTCTTACCAAGATTATAAAGAGGAAAGATTTGTATTTCAAGAACGATTTCAAACATTCTTTCACCATTTTGAAAGGTACATTATTACATAATGACACAGGGACGCAGCCCGCAGGTAAAGTAGCCGGCAGAATCTAATATTTTATAAAGTTAAGGGTACAGGCAAAGAACAGGACTGTCAGCAGTTGCTATGGACAAAACTTAATTTATAATTTTATTCAACAATCAACATTGTATTCACACAAACAGACAAGAAGAAGGAAACAGAAAAAGGTAGGTAGGTATAAAGATGATGCTTATTTAAAGAAATTTCTGACAACACAAGTAATATGAAAAGAGAGTTAGAAAATAGAGGTGTAGATACTGCGTGTAAGAGTAGTCAGAAAAAAAGTAGCTTTATAAAGACCTCTACTGGAAGCTCAAATCAGAAACAAAAACCTTCCAAAACAAACATGTCTGGTGATGACCATGTAGAAAGTGCGGACGCCGTGGCGCTTCTCTAACCACTCTTTAAAGAAAGGGTCCCTCCAAAAGTAAGTAGTTTCGGGTCTTTGTGTATGTGAGTTTACTATTTGTGAGCACATCCACGATACTAAAGCAAATCCTAGTATACGACAACGGATTAAAAAAAAAAATGTTTTGACATAGCAAGATCGATAGAGAAAAATAAATATGTAAAAAGCTGTGACGAAATGGACAGTTTGTTTTGTCTCTCTTCTTTTAAAACTGAGACAGTATGGAAATCCCTAAAATTTGTTTTTACTTTCACGCCAACAGTTTTTGATCATTTCTCTACCGAATTTACTCACCCATTCTGAACCAGTTGTGCTGTTTTGTCAAGTCACAAGATTTTTAACTACGCAACAATCATCCTTATTCATTACCACGTCATGTTTAACAATCATAGGAACTCCTTTCATCTCTTTAGCTGTACAAAAGCGTCCATGCCTTCAAGCCAGACGTGTCGCACCATTTTGATATGCTAATGCCTCGCTTTGAAGTGCCACAGCGCCTCTGTCCGTGCATCTACCCTAGTTAACTCCTTGATTAATAAAGGTGTCTTTTATAACCAAAAGAAGAGGGGTTTTTTAAAAAGATTAGTTTTGTGTTGTATTTGGTGTGAATAAATGGAATTTTGTGTTGAATTTTAGCCAAAGAGATAGTAAAGTTTTTTTTTTCGGGTGGGAAAATCATCTAATGACATCTCCCGCTCTTGTCTATGTCAGACTTTTACTGACTAAAAACGCGCTCCTGTTCCTTCTTTACCATTTTTCCAGGGCCCCGGGGGTCTCTTTCGCATCACCCATGGCCCCAGTAGGCTACGACCCTGCTAGGCCCCTACGGTTGCTGACATCTCCTTGAGGCGCGCGTGGAACACTACGCACCGTCGACGACTTGGGCTCGGTCCGGACGGTTACCGGACGATCGGACGCATGCCACCCATTGCTCGCCGTCCGCAAGCCCGCGCCTACGGTGACCGGAAATCGGGATCGGAATCCCGGCGGCGGTTGGGGCGTGAGGACCTTTGCTTCACGCGATCGGCCGCCTCCTTTGCTAGCATTATTGCTTCGCAGAAGGAGGCAACCGCCTGCCATTCCTCCTCGCTCCGGACCATGGCCTGTACCAAGGCACGGCGCAAGAGATCGCTGCTGCCGATCGCCCCCACGAGGACACGGCGGAGCTCTGCCCAGGCGGGAAGAAAAAGTAAAGTAAATTTTGAAATGTCCAGCATAGTAAAAAACTGAAATTACATTTATTTGAGTTATTCAAAGTATTCAAAGAATCATCATAAATGCGGTCTTTGTCGGGGTTTTAGGTACCAATACATGAGCATCACGGTGCTAAAAGTCAAAAGTGAATAGGTTACTTTAAGGCAAGTGTGTTCCATCGTCGACCAAAGTGAGATAATGGTCAAGCGCGAGCCTATCAAGAACTAAATCAACAATAATAATAAAAACAAGGTTATACCACTATTCATACTTTGTCCCAACATCAAAGTTTTGCCTAATTAGCCTTTTACATACTTACCATACGTTACCAAAGTTGTTTGTCACAATCATCTACAATGTCGTTATTCACACAACAATGTTATAGGCGAATGAATATTTTAATTGAATAAACAACTTTGTTAAAATACCGCATCGTACATACATAAAGTTGAATAAATTATTGAATGGATGCGGACTGACAAAATTATCGTGACAGAGATTGTGTTTATGCAGATGTTTCAATAATTAAGAGTCGCATAATTGTTTTTCTCTTTTGGTACTTTGAAAAAACCAACAACCACAGCACTGACAGGCTTGCCTACACGAATCTATGTTCTAAGACCGATTCAAAAAGCATTACACAGGTACATAATATTCGACTCTTTAAATACCATTCTTGTATTTCTCGTAGAGACCATTTTTGACAACTTAACTTTTTGATACACTCGTGCTTAGCTTTTCAAGCTCGTTCGACCTGGTATATGATTTAAAATGACATTATGGTACAAAAGAAATAGTTTTTACTCCATGAAACTTCCTTACAAATGTCAATCACTTGTTCACAAAATATTTTCGTTTTTTGCTCATTACCAAAAACATGACATTTGGAGTTATTATATTAATGCTGTCAGAGTTCTAGGCACTTTTTAAACTGACAATATTTTTGACATGTCTGCTGCATTACAGATGGACTGTGGGTCAAAAGAGTCACTTATTGTGTTCCATTAATCATAAGACGACATCTCGGCAGATCAAGTTGAAAGTGGAGAGGTGAACTTGACGCTTACCGATGGGACTGCCCTGCAATGGCAGAAGACGTGTGAGAGGGAGGCCTGCGTTCAGCAGAGGGACATAATGGGCTAATGCTTTTTATACGTGTCTATTCTATTCTATTTATGTATGGTTTCCGCACATAGTCCTATGTGGACCATTGTACGTGGGCCATGGCGGCCATAACCTTAGGTAGGCTTATTCCAACCAGCCCACCTCTCTCCAAAAACAGATAAGGCCTCTTAGGTTTTTCAGGGCATCAATAAGGGAGTTCGGGGATCCTAAGGTTCGTGTGCGTATTTCAGTGACACCTGTGCAGTCTAGGAGCACATGTGCAATTGTCTCCTCCCCCTCCAAACATGCTCTGCACAGGGGACTGTCTGTGATGCCTATTGTGTGGAGGTGCTTATTCAGTTTGCAGTGTCCGGTGATGGTCCCCGTCACCAGGCGCAGGCCACCTCTGTCCAGTCTTATGAGCACTTTTATTTATACGTGTATAAATAAGGGTACTTTTTAAATTATTTATTAGTTATTTTTTATTTATTATAAGTAACATAGAAGTTATTATTCTGTTGTAAATTAAGGAAATACCAATTCTAAAAAAGATCGAAGAACAATTAAATATTTTGTAAAACATTTTTTTTGTAAATTAGGTCTGATAGGTAGTCGCTCCATGTAAAACACGGGTATTCAGCCGCTTCCAGTTTAACTGGAAGCTGACCCAAAGCCCTCCCTTCCTTTCCCTCTAGAGAGGAGGCCTGAGTCCCAACAGTGGGAACATTATATGGCCGACTATGCTATGCTATGACCCCGAGCTAGTTGGGAAGTCGGCTAGCGAGATGATGATGATATTTTTGTGAATTATTTTTGGCATAAACACAAGACTGAAATGTAGTCCCAACAATATTTAAACAACTCAAGTGAACCTGTTAACATACCCAGTTTTAGCCTTTATGTTTTGCCGGTATAGAAACCCGTATTTTCTTATGAATATGTTTTACAAAATAAACAAAATCCTCGTAAATATTTGATTAACTGGTTATTACTAATATACAGAAGATAAACTTTAATAAATATTTAAGCATAATATTTTCACTTGTGGCATTGGCAATAATAACACACCCACACACAAAAGTTGTTTTCAAAGCCTAAATTTGGTTAATATACGTAATAAAACAAAACCAGGAGTAATAAACTTTGGCTGTATTAATTTTAAGTTTTTATTATATGGACTAAAATAATGTTTTATGAATAGGTTTTGATAATGAAGGCATATTTGCTGTGTGTGTGTATGTGTACGTGCTGGGTATCACGGCTTTGATTAAATATTTATATGGCCTACAAATAGTTGTGTCTGGGTATTTAAATGTTATGATAAAGAAGTAATTTCTCGTCTGGAACTAAGTTAAAAAATGAATAATTGTAAATATTGCATTCAATTTTTTTTTATAGTCTTCGGACTAAATTAATGTTCAAGAACATGTTGATCATGCTTTTTTTCTGCGTAATTATGATGATTAAACTTAGTTTCAAAAATAAACAAAAATAGACAATAAAAAACAACTGATCATATGTATCGTATCATATACTTTGAAGCCTGTAACTACAATCCACATGACGTCTGTCAGTGTACCAGTGTACCATATTATAAGGAGAGCACATAAATCTGGATAGCATAAGCATAGCATAATCAGCCTTTTAATGTTCCCACTGCTGGGACTCAGGCCTCCTCTCTAGGAGAAGGAATGGGCCGTAATCCACCACGCGGGCCCAGTGCGGGTTGGTGAATGTCACATGTCTTCGAATTATGATGAAATTAAATCTGGATGAAATATAGAAAATGACTGTTTCATTCAGGTACTATAGCAACGAAAGGCAAAGATATAACAGAACATTAATTGATGGAGAGGAAGAGGAATCCCAGTGTAAATAAATGCAAATAAAGATGCAAATAACAATGTATCTATTGTGTGACGATCATAGTGACGATAATGAATAATATGAAAGGAAATAATTTTTGAGCCGTTTGGGGTCGAAACGCTTGGGTCATGGGGTCCGAGTGCGCGTCTTCTTTTTAAAGAAATTCCACGCCGACTGATCGAAACTTTGCGTGACCAGAGGGCTGGCTCGTTCTTCGCCCAAAGAATTAGCATTGCCAATCAACGTGGCAATTCTGCCAGTTTTCTGGGCACATTTCCGGATGACAGCGATGTGGTGGAGTATTTCGACGCCTGAAAGTACTTTGTGTTTTGTATTATATTTATGTACATAGTTAGGTTTTAGTATAGTTTAGTTAATATTTAAGTTTTTTATGTGAGAGAATGTTTACAATTTTCAAAATAAATACTGGTGTGAAAGGAAATGGAGTAAAAATGAAAATGAAAGAAGGAAAGATGTTGAGATGGTCCAAGTAACATGGTACAAGATAAAGAAGAAAAAGAAAAGAATGAAAAAATATTTTATTTGGCATATACACAGTATAGAAAAAACATGTAAAAACTTTTTAACGTGGGAAATCATCTAATGACTTTTCTCGTTCCAGAGTGGAGTGAGAGGGCGTGTCAAACTTTTACTGACTAAAATCACACCTATGTTTCTTCAGTTCTAGTACCACGAGTATCCCTTTCATACGTTAACCATAGCCCTAGCAGGCATCGGCCCCCTGAGTCCTTAGAGTTTGCTTGAAACTTAAGATTGAGAAAGAAAATTGACACATTGTGTTTCTCACGGCTGCGCCAAATAGGTCTAGTTCACCAAAATGTCAGACGATAGTCTGATGCTTTCCAAATTTTACTGAGAGTGTACGGATACAAATCAACTTATTTATTAGTGTTACTAGGACAAGAAGATGATGACGACTGTTAGCATAGCCATTCAAACCAATCGAGAATTTTTTGTGCTACAAAATTATTATAGTTGAATATTTTTGTACACTGACCGCCCCAAATCTATCTCCTTTCGTTCAGTCCATCTTAAGGTTATCTGTAAGAGATTGCCCTGTGCGATAAAATCGCCCATTACAACACTTAGTTTTTGCAAATGTTTAGCCTGTCCACATTATGAGGTGTGCAATAAAGTATAATTATAATAAATAAATTAATTAATTCAAGTTTGTAACATCCCTCAAGTTAGCACATAAAAATTTGCGATTTCACATAATCTCGCTCTTACACTGAAGACATAAACAATTTTAAATGCGAAAATTAGACAAATGAAACACAGAAAAGTACACAGGCTTCTGAGAATAAATTACAAAAGTTCGACAGAAGGGTAAACATCAAAAAGTTGAAAAGTTAAACGAATTACTTCTGGGTTTACTTGTGTTTGTTAGTACCTACTTTCTTCCAGTGTTAAGGATGTGTTTATGTTTTTTAGGGTTCGGTTTGGTTAAGTAAAGAAACTGGTTCAGTGTTACTTGTTCTTCTGATGCGAAAGAATCTTTTTTCCTGTTAGTAAGAGCGTCGATATTGACTAGTGATGTTATTGAAAAATCTTACGAGATAATAATAAAATTGATTAACTTAGGACTAGATTACTTAATCTCTTAGTTTTACTACACAAAAACACGTTTTTTATCAGTCTGCTCCAGGATGATATTAATGTTTTTTAGAGCATTTATGTGGGCACAAATGAAATTTAGCTAAAACTTCAAGCTTATATCTATGTAGAGGAAACAAATTAAATTAAAATCACTTAGTTCAAAAATATTTCAGCAAGAAAAAACAAGAGTAAATAATAGAAAACCATTTATGTATTAAAAAAAAATACTTACGAGGATTGGTCGCAATTTTGGACGTAGCTTACTGTAACCATTCACTACACGCGACACGTGAGTTTGTTATAGGGAAAGGAGATGAATATTTAGGAAGGTACTGAGAAGTTTGGTTTAAGTACCACGATATATTTAACTTAAAAAAAAACAATCGCTGCATACTTTATTTTTGCTACAGCAAAATGCTCATAGCGCAACTCCATGCGGGTTGACCCCCTAGCCAAGTTACGATCGTTTCATTTCGATTCTCTTGCGTCGAACACCTCGAGTAGGCCACGCCTCCGATTCCTTTGTTCTGACGTCATTTCAACGCTCAGTCACGTGTTCATCTATTTTAATATCTATATTTAGTTTGTTTTTTACTTTATTTACATTGTTCTCACATGATAGCGACAAGAAACATGTAACAGAGATATTTGTAATTACAAAACATGATTGAAAAGAGTGTCCATGGAGTTTCTTGCACATTCTTCTCCATAGAGATCTACGCTTTGGAATGTGCAATTAGCACCATTTTTTTTTTTTCTGACTGACTGACTTCATGACATTTCAAAAGTGCCTGTAAATGGTTTATTTGAAATAAAATGCTTTGAATCTTTGTATCTTTGAATCTCTTTGAATCAAAGGAATCAGAGGCGTGGCCTACTCGAGGCGATCGACGCAAGATAATCGAAACGAAACGGTCGTAACTTGGCTAGGGGGGCTGACATAGGCTACTTAAGCTGCTTTAAAATTAAAATAAATACTTTTAGAATTCCATAAATCTTCTCAAAATATTGCAGTAATTAATTTTATTTTTGTAAATTAGGGGTCAGCCTTGAGGACCGTGACGTAGTAAGTGCGGAGCGTGTGGGTGGAAGACAGCTCAACGTTACGAGCTCAACTGGAGCAGCCGAGTCTCGTCCACGGGCAATTGTCGTGCGCCTCGCGCGACGTGATCTGCGTGACCAACTGCTGGCGAGCGCGCGAGTGCGACGTGGAGCGACCACTGCCGATCTGGACTTGCCCGGACCTGCGCAGCGGTTCTATATTAACGAAAGGCTGACAAAGACTAACCGTCAGTTGTTTCGTAAGGCAAGGGATGCAGCCAATCTCCTTAATTGGAGATTTGTTTGGACCAAACAGGGCCGCATCCTCGCCAGGAAGTCGCCAGGAGACAAGACGTGGAGAATCCGTGCTGAGGAGGACATATCCCGTGTCCTCGGATCTGCAAATGACACAGCCTAGTTACTGTTTTTTTATATTATATAATTTATTAATTTTTGATCGGGGAAGTATGCGTCACGGCCGATTTATCACTGTACTCAAACATAGATTGTGTGTGCTGAGAGATTTAAAAGTTATATATCTCTATATGTCTATACTATATTACTATGTACTTATATTTAAAACACTCACATTACATGTACAAATAATATTTACACCTAATCTATATAATCACTTACTTATACTATATTTACACACATATGCTTTAATTCTATCTATTCTTAATTGGTCTAAACTTATTCATGTACAAAAAATAACCATAGTTATTCTATTCACAACTAAAATCGCCTCCACTAATAATCTCTATACAATGATATCGGTTTTTCATATCACATTGTTCCAGTTAACAGATGAATGCAGTGCCCAACATTATTTTCACATATCACATTTACGCTTTTGTCATACACCTTCATGCCAAATACTTACACCTATATACACTAATGGCTCCTAGCAAATGTTTAAAGTTTGGTCTACTGAATGCGGGCTCTCTAGGGACAAAACAAGATGAGTTTCTGATAGCCATGAGCAATCATTCCGTGGACATCATGGCAATCAATGAGACCTGGATGCGCATTGGACAAGAAGATCGAGCTCCTAGTGTACCTGGGTATAAGCTAAGGCACATACCGCGACCTGTGTCTGTTCGAGGGGGACGTGGTGGGGGGGTTGCTTTTTACATTAAGAATGGAATAAACGCGCGTGTTAGGGCACACCCTGAACACCCTAATGTGGAGCAGCTTTGGTTAGGTCTAACCATAAATAAGAAGAAGCTTCTCATTGGCACCGCATATCGTCCGCCTTGGCAGGACTTGGAGGCTTTTCTCGATGCCATAACTTCGAGTATTAGTGCTTTGGCCCCTTATGACAGTCTGGTATTGTTGGGTGACTTGAATGTCAATTTATTAGACGCAAATAGCTCCAAAACTAAACAGTTAACAGCGTTCCTGGACTACTCGAACCTTGTTCAGGTAGTTCCAACAGCAACACATTTTGTGGGTGATAGTAGCTCTCTCATTGACCTCATATGTACTGATGCCACAACGCGAAATGTTGTGGTGAATCACATCAGTGAGCTCAACAATCACTCATTTATAACATGCGAAACTGTTTTCAGGAAGCCTAAGCCTAAACCTAGATTAGTTGAATATCGCTGTTTTTCTGACATATTGCAGGATCTTTTCAACACTGATCTCAATAGGTTTCCTTGGTCAAGTATAGGGGATATAAGTGATGTTGACACTATGGTGCACACCTTCAACTCTTACATGATCCAGCTGTTTGATCTTCACGCTCCTCTTAAGAGTAGGACTTTCAGGAAACCGCCCACTCCATGGGTAACTGACAACATTCGACTTATGTTCAAGCTGCGGGATGAAGCTAGAGATCGTTATCATAAGACTAGGGAGTCAAGTCATAGGAAGTACTATTTGGAGCTTAAGCACGAAGCCGCCGCCGCGTTGGTGAGGGAGAAGACAGCATATTTTTCCAAAAATATCAATGAGCAGAGGAAGGACCCCAAACGGCTGTGGCGTAATTTGAAATCAGACGTGCTCCCAGACCATAAGCAAAGACAACTCCCAAGTCACTTTGATAATCCAGCAAACATTAATGCAGCGTTCCTGGATGTCCCTGGGAACTGCTGCGATAATGTCACAAAGATTGCCCACTTCAACTCTCGTAGACACGGTCCAGCGGAGTTCTCCCTCACTACCACTAATCAGGAGACAGTTCTAAGTATAATCAGGAGTCTGGGGTCCAATGCTCGGGGTGTTGATGGTATTAGTCTGGAGATGTTATTACTTACGTTACCAACTACCTTGAAGGCCATTACTGATATCATCAACAAATCTATAGAAACGCGGACCTTCCCTGGACTGTGGCGACGTGCAGTGGTGCGTCCTATCCCTAAGACCAATGACCCAGCCCACGTGAAGGATCTAAGGCCAATCAGCATTCTGCCCTGCCTATCGAAAATCCTGGAGCGTGTTGTGTACTCTCAAGTCATTGAGTACCTGGAGGTGAATAACATTCTTCCAGACCTCCAGTCAGGTTTTCGGAAGGGCAGAGGCACTGCAACTGCTTTGGCTGATGTTGTGGGTAATATCCTGGAGGCGCGTGATCGGGGAGAGGGATCAATCCTGGCCCTATTGGATTTTTCACGGGCGTTTGATGCTATTAATACCAATCTGCTGCTGTCCAAATTAGCGTACTATGGCTTCGACAGGGATGCTGTGGAGTGGTTTAATAGCTACCTAACTGATAGGTCTCAGTACGTGCAAATCCACAGGGAAGATGGATCAACTGTATCATCCCCTCCCCTTCATGTGTCAAGGGGAGTCCCACAGGGATCAATTTTGGGGCCTCTTCTGTACATCCTCTACAGTGCCGATGTCACTAGCTGTTTCTCAAACTGTAAATATCACATGTACGCTGATGATATCCAGCTGTACATATCTTTCAAAGGGGATGACACGTCATTGGCTACGAAGAGGCTGAATGAGGACCTGGCTCGGGTGGTGGCCTGGTCTGAAGAGAACTCTCTGGTTTTGAATCCACTAAAGTCTAAATACATGGTACTAGGCACAAAAAAGCAGGTTGCTGCTATTTTGTTAGCCAGGCCTAAGGTCATGATCATGGGGGAGGAGATTGAGCGAGTTGAGCAGGCATGCAGCCTTGGGTTGATACTAGATCCAGAGCTGCGCTTCGAAGCCCACATAAAAAGTGCACTAAGAAACTGTTTCTACAGGTTAAAGGTTTTGTATGGAATACGTAAATACCTAAGTGTTCCACTCCGCAAACAACTGGTTGACAGCCTAATCCTGTCAAAGTTGAACTACTGCGATACTGTTTATGGGCCCTGCTTGCTTGCCAGGACAGACAGGCTGATTCAGCGCATCCAGAATGCATGTGTTCGCTTCTGTGTATATGTGCCACGCAGGAGTCATGTGACCCCATACATAAATCAACTTAAAATTTTAAAAATGTCTGCTAGGCGTAACCTGCATTTAGCGAGTTTACTGTTTGGTGTTATAACTACCCAAAAGCCACGTTACTTATATGAAAAACTTACATGGAGACAAACACATTACAAATACGGTCTTCGCTCTGTGGTGAATCCACTGTCAGCACCGCGACACAGAACTACAGCTTTCAGGGGGTCGTTCAGGTTTGCTTCCACTCGCTGCTGGAATAGTATTCCGCCACCAATGAGAGTCCTAAAAACAACACAATCTTTTAAATATCACCTTAAGAAGTTACTGTTGAACGCGCAACTCTTACAGCAATAAACTAGTGTCACCTCATGGTTATGACTCTCAGTCTTTGGCTTGGTATTCGGCAGCGTTGTGGTTTGGCATTCAGTCCTGTCCCTGTGTATTGGCTTGCTTGACTCTGTCTTTGGCTTGTTATTCGGCAGTGTTGTGGCTTGGCATTCAGACTTGTCCCTGTGTATTGGCTCGCTGCTGTCAGCGTGTTTAAACACTAATTTTCCACGTCATACAGGATACCTTAATTATATAAGAACGTAAATATATTAATTTTCAATTTATACTATTCATACTTATATGTAATAATCACAATCATTTGACAATGCTTATAATTTTTTAATTTTCTATTTATTACAATTTATTCATTTCATTATTAATTTAATTAGCAACAGTACCTGTATTAATCACTTTTTCAGTTTGTTTGTTTTGTCCTCTTTTCTGAGAAATTATTTCCACAAGATGAAGCAATCGGATTAAAAACACTAAATAACATATTGTCTGCCCCGATTTCGGCTTCTCATGAGTCCATGTGATTTATATTTCGTCGCGGACTCTTTGAACACTGTACAAAACAATAAAACACAAACATTTTCAACGATTTCGCATCGCATCTTTTTGAAATTTTGAACTTTTACCATTTCCGTAGAAACACTCGTCACAATACCTATTAATGGCGTAGCGTCATAGCATGCATCACTTCCTTTTCACGCACGTCATCGCGTCCATCAATGATGAAAACAGAACCGTGTACTTTGGCACAGACGGAAAGTAATGTTGCCACTTTATATATATTATGATTTCGTATTTCCACTTTATTTATTCATTGTTCTTTTTTTTTTTCCTTTCCCTATAATTTATTTATATTTATCTATTTTATTCAAATCTATTAGCACACAATACCGTGCCGACGTCTTTATGTCGATACCGTTACCGGCCCACGCTGAAAACCAGCGCCGTAGACTCATCGCATTTTGCGTGTGGTCACGGCATTATGCTGAGCGTTCGGCCGTTTTGCGCGGATGTGGCGCATATTTCTTCAACATAATGTATTTATAATTTGTTAGTTTTAAATTTGCGCCTTGTTCCGCCAAATAAAATGTTTTTCTTTCTTTCTTTCTTTCTAAATTTGCTTTTACACTGTCCAATGAATTTTTTTACAAAACCAACCCCTGTTCTATCCCCTGGCTGTTTCACCCTAAAAATCAAAACAAGGAAACTCCGCAAACAAGGGTGTGCTGCACAAAGGTAGGTAATAATTTTTCATCACAACTAATTACGTACTTCTACCAAGTGCCGTTACAAAAGAACATTAATGTGTATTGGACTGTTACCGGGACTTGCCGTTGATAAAGCCATGGCTAAGCAGAACATTGGGAGGAAGGGAGATGTTCTGTAAATTATGTATGAAATTATTAGCTTTGCCTGCATGAAAGTAATAAGCTGTCCTAAGACAACATAATTTTTTTGACTGACCTATGGGTCTAGTGGTCAGTGGCCTTGACTGCTATGCCCGGGAGGTCGTGGGTTCGAATCCCACCTAAGACAAATGTTTGTGTGATGAGCACGATCATTTGTTCTGTGTCTGTGTGTAATTTTTTACAGTACCTCCACTCCTCAAGCACTTTAGAATATGTTGCCCTCTTGTTGCTACGTGACTTCGTGCTAGCGACCGTTTTTGGGGGCCCATTTGTTGAGTGTGCAAGTCACCCCCTTCCTTTTTATCGATGGAAATTAAAAACATTGTTCAGGCAGGGGCCATAGTCTTAACATAGTTCCTGGTAACTAGTCCATTTAAGAATCCTAAAACTATAGCCCTATTGTTTTTGTTTTCCATATGTTGCAATAGTTTCCCACCAACCCGATTGATTGTTCATCGCCGATTGTTAATCGCCGGTTGATACCACGTTCCATTAAAAGCGTCAAACGGGCCTCTGCGAGTTGGTTTCGACTCCTCGTACGCCTTCCAAAGGTCTAGGACCCCAGGATTCTGAGATATAATAACCCATAAAATAATAATGAACTCGTGCGTTTTAGCCAGGGACACGGATTGACAAAAACTATAGAATGCTACCTCGATCGTAGTATAGTAGGTATGAGATGATTTAGTGGCATTATTCAAAGGAGTAACCGCAGCCCTGGTACGCTGAGGGTAACTGAAGGAACGTAGGAGGGTCTTAGTCAGTAAAAGGCTGACCCCCTCCCACACCACCCAGAGCGGGAAAAATCATTTAATAACATTTCTTACTTAACTAATATACATTTGCGTTTGTGGTCACAATTTTTGGTTTTGATATTGTCTGCGTGTTGTGCATTTGAGTAATCATTTACGTCTTTATTGTTAGATTATATATGTATCTCATTTTTACTGTCTATACGTTTCTGCGTTTCCATTTTGAGCATTCATTGAGCACTTTGTTCTCATCTTTTCCCTTTATAAGAAACCAAGGTATATAGGTATTCGAAAATATACACTAAGGCTTGTGTCGAACTATTTATTTATTTTAGTTATATATTTTATTTCGTTGAATATTTTAATCTTAGATATGCAATTTTGTTGAATATGAGGCGACTAACTAATATTATAATTTAATGCAATCTAACTTTAATAATTCCAATTTTGTGCAATTTAATTTATTTGTGATGTTTATCTGACATAATTTTGCTTTAATTATAATATAATGTTTATGATAATGTAAGTGCCGAAAATGAATCTACTGTGACTTAAAAAAAAAAATTGCAAAATCTTATAGCATCTCAGCATTAATTTATTACCATTATTACAATGGCCTGTCCTTATTAAGATAAAACACGATCACTTTCTGTTTTTAATCTACTCTCCGACTATAATGCATTTACATTGTTTAGTTTTAGAGTTTCCTACCAAATTAGAAACGTATGTGGGTGGTCTCCATTTACAAACAGTGTTTTAACGTAAAAAGTATTAAGCCTACTGTCGACTGACGCGTAGCTTCATAGACGCATATTCGTCATTATACGCTCGGTGTACGCCTACATCAAGCTTACATACAAAACCATGGAACTCTGTCTACAAAGCGACAGCGTCGTGCCGTTGCGTCGCGTTTATGAAACGTGCGTACGTGGACAGTAAGGCATAGTTTTGTATGTATACTTCACGCAGGCGTACAACAAATTATGTATAATGACGAATACACGTCTATAAAGCTTTAAAGGAACTAATATAGACGCGTATTGCTTTAGTTCCTAAAGCTTTAGGCCATAGTTTTGTATATGTCGGTGAAGTCAATAGTACGGAGGTTTGATAACGAATGAACGAGCTAAGTGAAAAGTGACATAATATGTCACTTTGACAGAATCCGCGCTGACGTTTGCACGAATCGAGCAGATAAAAGTGCCGACTGCAGAGGTGCGGTGCTCTTTCCTCTGCGGTGCTCTTTCCTCGGCAGCCGTGCGAACAACGTTGAGTCTCGGGGACTGTTTCACGGCTCGTTGTGTAAAGTGAATACCTAAAGCTTGCATCATAATAAATTAGTTGTGTTATCTAGAATAGTTTGTTTATTGCTCGATACTCAGCCATCACCCACAAAATAGAGTCGGCATCCTCAGCCGACATAATAATACATAAGCTTCACGCAGGCGTACACCCAAGCGTCTAATGACGAATACGCGTCTGTGAAGCTACGCGTCCGTAGACAATAGGCCTTAGATAACTGTGTGAGTCACTTTCGGTTTTAAGTATAATGTAACAAAATAATTTTGTACTAAAAGGTTCCGTAAGGCGTTGATTAATGTTGATTATTTGTTTTAAGTGTATGTGGGAATGTTGCAACATTTAAATGCATACAAATTGTTCCCAATATTGGTAACTAAGCCTTCTTTGTGTGGGCTTCAATCCGCTACTGGTATACCGTGAAGTTTGAATGTCAAAATACGGGTCTTTTAAGTTAAGAGTGAATAGGTTACTTCTAGGAAAGCGTGCTACAGCAATCGCTTACCTTCAGGTGAGATAGTACTCAAGCGTAAAACCAGGGGCGCCGACTTAGAAAACCTCATGGGTGCTCATGCTTATTTGATGGACTCGAAAACGTGTGAGAAGAGAAATGCACACTGATCGACCGACAAATAAATAAATGTATTACTAATTATGTTTGTTAAAATATAAAATGAAACCATTATATAAAAATTAAACTTAGTTTTTATTATCAAGAAATATTATAATTTATACTTAACCTAAAAGACGATTACTGATCTGTTTCTTGATGTCTCATGGGTGCTCGAGCCCCCGAGCACCCACGGAGTCGGCGCCCCTGCGTGAAACTATCAATGATACAAAATAACTACTTTTGGTAATATAAAAAATAGCATAATAAATTTTTAAATTTCCAGTTTTATTTTTCCCAAACAATATAATAAAATTAAATAATATAATTGTTGTTGTATTGTCATTGTTGTCTTACAAACACGTACGTATTCACTATTTTTAAAACATTGATTATAAAACAATGAAATGCATATGTACTATGCTATGCTATTATGCATCGTCATCATCATTTCAGCCAAAAGGCGTCCACTGTTGGACATAAGCCTCTCCCAAGCGTCGCCACAACGACCCGGTCCTGTGAATCCATCGGATTCCCGCGACCCTGACCAGGTCATCGGTCCACCTTATGGGAGGCCTTCCAACGCTGCGTCTTCCGGTACGCAGTCACCACTCCAGAACCTTTCGTCTCCATCGAACATCTGTTCTGCGTGCAATGTGCCCTGCTCATTGCCACTTAAGTTTGACGATTCTTCTTAAAATGGTAATAATGATAAGAAATCAGCCTCTTTGAAAAAATACACATAATAAATAACCTTGGCATTACAAAATAGTTCAAACAGAAGTGTATTATTTGTTCGAAAAAGTTACCGCTGTCCTGGACCGCTTAGGGTAACTTGAAGGAAGACGGATGGGTCTTAGTTAGTAAAACCTGACCCTCCCTCTCGTTCAACTCAGAGCGGGAGGAGTTACTCGATGATTACATGATTCAAAAAAAGTATACCTACATGTTTAGCGAAATCGGTCTAGAGTTTCTTCCTTAGCATAGAGCTTGTGACCATTAGGCCGTTTACAGAAAAGACTTTGCTTTGAAAACGCTTTTACGGAAAAGTAACTCCAAAAAAAGATGTTGTGTTCATCTTTTATAAAGTACGATATTTTATTACTAATACCAGATCAAAAACCTTTTACAGAAAACTCGAAACAATCCGCATTAATTACAAAATTAATTCCATATGACATTCACTTAATTTACGCAACCCGAAGCGAAACAATAGCTCTATAAAGTCCTTATAAGGGTTTATATAGCTTGTAACCGCATTCAATATTTCAAATTTGGAAACTAAGTTTATTGCGCAAGCGGCGACGAATGTGGCGCCGAGTGCCGACGGCAATGTCGTCGATAAGATTTCGAGAATGGTTTAGTGTGGATATTATTTTTTTTTTACGAATCCTACTCGGCTAGACAGCGTTCGGGAAGCTGCGCAGTACCTTCTCGTCCAATATACCACATTCTCTCCAGATGAAAGTCTATGACCATTGAGTTTTGCCAGTGATGACCTATTATGGCTTCGAAACGTGGTCGGTTACAATAGGCCTCATCGGAGGGCTTAAAGTCACCCGAAGTGAAACCCCGAAACCACCGAAATGGCTATGCTTGGAGTTTCTTTGTGTGATCACACTAGAAGTGAAGACATCCGCAGGAGAACCAAGGTTGCCGACATAGCCCGAAAAATCGTAAAACTTAAGTGGCAGTGGGCAAGGCATATTCCTTGCAGAACAGATGATCGATGGAGGCGAAAGTTTCTGGAGTAGCGACCATTTACCGGAAGACACAGCGTTGGAAGGCCTCCTACAAGGTGGACCGATGACCTAGTGAGGGTCGCGGGAATCCAATGGATGCGAGACGCACAGGACCGATCGTTATGGTGATACTTGGGGGAGACCTATGTCCAACAGTGGATATATCTTTCGGCTGAAATGATGATGATGACTTTGTATGACTTTGACCTTTCAGTCTTGAGCAAACTCTGGCCGCCCCGCAAACATGATCAAATCAGACCTCAATGGCGACGTCCTCTCTCAAACGTCTAGTGAGTGACGATCTTCGCCTATCTGAGCATTTGCGTCCGTGTAACTTGGCCAGCCCACTCCCACTTCAGTCTAGTTGTATTTTCCGAATATTTGCTACTTGAGTTATCGAGCATAGCATAACAAAAATCTATTTTTTGTTTCCAATATGATCTATTCGTATAACATCTATTAACTATGCTGCATTCCATTGTCCGTTGATAAAGCTTGAGTTTAGACTTTTGTTATTCACTAAATAACCGAGTATGAGTATAACAATAAGTTAGGACAGTCATGACGCATATATTATCTTTCGATTACTGAGTAGCATAGTCATGATAAATGAAGCTCAAGGCACTCCAGGTGGAGGAACATGCTTTAAAAAGATCATGCTCGGCAAATAATTATGATTATTATAATGTGTATTGTAACGTAGCAATGATATTTTTTTTAGAATGGGACACTCATTATAAGATAGCTTTTCATTGGAGATTTCAGAAGAAGAATTAGGGAACTTGTGCTGTCAATAGGACTAAAAAATAAGTTTTTATCTTTATTTAACTATAGGTACATATAATTCTTCTGTACTTGTGTTTTTTACTTAACTACTCCTAAACGGCTAAATCGATTTGGATGCAATTTTGCGTATATTTTTTTGTGAATTCCCGGATGAATGGTATGAAAATACAATTGAGGCCGTGCAATAGGATCTTATTTTTTTGTTTCTGACGAAATGCCAGTTTTCGGGCAAAATAACATCTGCTAGGCCCGCTAGTTTATTTATAAATAGTATATATTATGCTTATAGGATTTAATTATTCTAATTATAAGTTTGGTTGTCCTCATATACAACATTTAGAAGGTTTACTTTCAAATAACCTAATTCACCTGTGTGTGTAACATACATTGTCCATACAAAAATTTAAAACTTTTTGTTATATAGATTAAGAATATCAAAACAAATGTCATATCCATACTAAGCAAACTGTAACAAACAAACAGTAAACTGACAAAACCTTGTGAGATTTGCGTAGGAGTGCATATTCGGGTCGGCGCGTAGATCTCACTAACAAACTTACGTAACTGACATACTAAAACTTATAAACCTTAGTCTTAGATTCAATTTGTAATTCGAGAAAGAATAGCTTAATTTTTTTTTAAAAAAAAACCTAATTACTGCTAAATACTGGTAGAGAATGCCTTGTTGCATTAAGTCCGCCTATGTACCCATAGGCGGACTTAATGCAACAAGGCATTCTTTATTCGAAATTAGTTTAAACTTCATGTACAGTAGTTACCACTACTGTACATGAAGTACTAATTTAGATTTTCATACTATAGATATCAATCTGCAATCTTGACTTATCACGGCTATGTTTTTTTTTAATGTAGGATATTATTTGACTTCTTCCACTCTGGGTGAAACGGGAAGGCGTACTAGATTTTTACTGACTAAAACCACACCTATTCCCTTCAGTTGCCTTTTTTGTGTTCTAAGACCACGGGTTTCCTTTTCAAATAATCCCTGTGGCCCTAGCGGGCATTGGCCAAGCTGGTCCCATACGGCCACAGCTATGTTAGGGCCTTCAGTCTAACCAGATCCAGCTGAGTACCACTATTTTACATGGAGCGACTGCCAATCTGACCTGCACAACACAGTAACTGGATAATACGAGGTATCTTGTTATCCAGTAACGTACACCAGCCTTATCAAGTGGTACTTTGCTGAAGTTACTGTTCCATGACTCTCATAGTCTGATGAAACGACAATGCGACACGACTGGGGGAGATGAGGCGCAGGAACAACGCCAGTACAGTGTACTCTAAGGTATGATGGTATCACACTAGAAAAACCCAGTATCCCACGCTCAGCTGTCGCGCTTGCAACCAGGAGAACGACGAGGCAGTTAGATTAAAAGTGAGTGAGTAAAAAAACACACTCTCACTCTCGAGAGTGTGTTTTTTTACTATCAATATGCTAATGTTTGACTACTATCTCACCTGATGGTAAGCGACGATGTGGTCGATAGAGCACGCTTGCCTAGAAGTAACTTATCCACTCTTGACTTAAAGACCCTTAGGTTGCAGCAAAAAGAGACTCTTAGCTGTACGCTCAATGTGTTCCCAAAACATTTTGTACGGGTGGGTGAAATGTCCACTACGTATCAGCGGTGCGGCATATCGCCGCATGTCTGGTTGTCCGATGATAGAACGGGCTTGGCAGAATTAACCAATGCAATTCCGACGCGCACTCCCCGAAATGCAACCGCTATGTTAAATTATATTTGGCACATTTCAGAATATTTTATGCGTGTGTAGGTATTTAGGTATAATATGCTGCAGTCAAAGGGACTATAATACTCACGTAAAATAGTTGCAGATTAATAAGTACATGAGATAAAAGGAGAAACTGACTGACTGACATATCAACGCACAGCCAAAATTAATGGGACTAGGAGCGTGAAATTTTGCACAAGGTTGCCTTTTATGACGTAGGCTAAGAGAAGATTTTACGAAATTCAACTCCTTCGGGGTCCAAAGTTTGTATGGAGAAACCTACATTCACGCGGGCTAAGCCGCCGACAGAAGCTAGTAATTACAAGAGCCTACAAATATTAGCGTTACACATACTCGAGACTGGCTTGTCTTGAGCAATGGGTGGCTCGCCTTCCGATTATCATCAAAGTTGCGTTGACGGTGCGTTGTGATCCACGAGCGCCTTGAAGAGATATCGGTATGATTGACGGGTCTCGCTAAGGCTGATGTTTGTCAAGGCTGTGGGATTATTTGAAAGAATGCCATACTTTTACTGACTTAAACTCACCCGATTTCCTTCATTTGTCATTTGTGATTCAGGGCCAAAGTGACTTTTTAAATGATCCCGCTGCCCTAGGAGGGCTCGTCAAAAGCAAATACGAGTGTTCAATGCTTATTTGATAGTCCTTAATAGGGAACTATCTAGTAAAATTTAAAACTGAAAAAAGGTAAAACTTAGATTACGACGTTTTTTTTTTACATTGTATATACATTTAAATCTAATAATAACGTAATTAAAACTAACTTACGAAATAAAAATAAAATCCATAAAGTACTAAAAAAAGCAATCTAAAGTACGGCGTCGAAAAACTCCTCCACATCGCTGTCGACTAATGTAATGTACCCAAAAGACTGGCGGCATTGCCACGCTGAATGGCAATGCTTATCCTTTGTCCGAAGTAAAAGCCAGCCCTTGGGTCATGCGAAGTGTCAAAAAGGCGTTTTGAAAGTTCTTTAAATAATTTGTGAGCACTCGGACACCACGATCCGAGAGTTTCAACCCCAAACGGCTCGAAAATATAACTACCAACAAGGTTATTATATTTCCGCCGCTTGAGGTTCTCTGCAGCCGCTGCAGCAGCACCGGCACAGCACGACGAGCTAGGAAAAAACTTAGATAAATATAAAATTAACTTAAAATATGTACAAGTGGAGTAGATTTCAATTAACATACAACTTGATTCTGACCTGCAAAATGCAAAAAAACTTAAGAAAATTAATTAATTTTGCGAGCTACCCTTCTACTTTTACCTAAATTACAACTACTTATTATTATTTTTTATTATGCCGAAAGGTTCTGGAGTGGCGACCGCGTACCGGAAGACGCAGTGTCGGAAGGCCCCCTACAAGGTGGACCGATGACCTGGTGAAGGTTGCGGGAATCCGATGGATGCGAGACGCACAGGATCGTTCGCTGTGGCGACGTTTGGGGGAGGCCTATGTCCAGCAGTGGACGTCTATCGGCTGAAATGATGATGATGATGATGATGATTATTATTTTTTATTCCTTTATTAATTTTTGTATTATATTTATGTACATAGCTAAGTTTTAGTATAGTTTAGTTAATATTTATGTATTTTATGTAAGAGAGTGTTTATTTAGCTGATAAACTAATAAATGACGTCTTGAGGTAGAAAAGAAAAAAACAATACATGTATAAATTATATTTATAAATATTTTAATAAAAAATAGTAAAAAATGAGAATCCCACCAGCGGTCAGAAATAGGTACAGAGAAAGGAACCTCCTATCTTTAACTTATTTTTTATTTATAAGTTGTGTTACTCTTTAGTGTCCGATAAAGTTTTATTCTGTTCTATTTCATTTCTATCTTTTTCATAAATAATACCAGTCAGAACTTTATCGATAACGAAATAACAATTTATCTTCCCTCCAATAATCACAGTAGAACATTAATTACAACAAAATTTCTTACTTCTGAAGTATTTTATCATTTAACCTTTCTCGAATTGGACAAAAAGTTCCAGCCAGAGTTTCCTTATCGATTCCAGTCACAGTCTAATACAGCTTTCTGCAAAGATGTTAATACTCTAGATGTGGTTTTAAAGTTTACATCTATTTACACTGGTTAATCTGACAGACGTCGTTCTGTCAAAAGCTCGGATTGCCAGCTAGGAACAATTTGAATTTAATTTTTTCCACATATTTTTGCATTCATCGTAAGAACTTTCCTATTTTTTTTAACGGGGGAAATCATCAGACACCTCCCGGTCTGGATGGAGCGAAGGGAGCGTCTAACTAAAACCTACCAGTCTTCTTTCAGTGGCTCTTTGCTCTTACTTTTGTTTTATAAAAATCTTAAACAGAAGCAATAAGAAGAAGAGGTTTTGGCGAGATAATTTCAAGTGAAGTTCGCAAACGAAATTCGTACTGAATCAAATCGATTAACTAGAAATCGGTGATATTTAAAGCAGTTTGAATGAAATAGTAATTCTGTCACTTCCATCTATTCTACATCTTTGCCCCTGAATTTCCCAAACCATCCCCGAACAGGGAACTTTTCTACTGAACTCCAATTAATTATATCGCGTAATGAGCCCCCGCCGACTTGGTACGTGACTCTGGTCAATGCGTCTCTTTTCAGCCATATTCGCTCTTACAAGCCATGTTTCTTCTATTGAAGGTAGTTGGATGGTTACTGAGTTACGTTGTAAGGGGTCTTTGGTAGAAGTTGGTTGGTGAAACGGTCTTGGAACGGAGAAAAGTTGGTGACAAATGTCGTACTATTGGTTAAAGTTACAGAATTCTGCATCAAAATCAATATCCAATAGTCGTGTGTTCAATCGCCGCCGGGATTCCGATCCCGATTTCCGGCCATCGTAGGCGCAGGCTTGCGGACGGCGAGCAATGGGTGGCTCGCCGTCCGTCCGTCCGGTAACCGTCCGGACCGAGCCCAAGTCGTCGACGGCGCGTGCTGTTCCACGCGCGCCTCAAGGAGATGTCAGCAACTGTAGGGGCCTAGCAGGGTCGAAGCCTACTGGGGCCAAGGGTCTGATTCTGAAAGGAAGACTCGGCCCTGGTACGAAAGGCAACGAAGGAACAGGAGTGGGTTTTTAGTCAGTAAAAGTCTGACACTCTCCCGCCCCGCCCAAGGGCGGGGGATGTCATAAGATGATTTTCCCACCGAAAAAAAAAAAAAAAAAAAATATTCGTGTGTTATAGCTGGAAGATACAGGCTTTGGAAGGCCTCCCACATGGTGGACTGATGACTTGGTGAGGGTCGCGGGAATCTGATGGATGCGAGACGCATAGGACCGTTGGTTGTGACGACACTTGCGGGAGGCCTATCAATATCGAGCAGTGGACGTCTTTCGGATGAAATGATGACGTGATGATGTTTTTCACTTTCATGAACGTCAATTTACTCGGTTGAGATTTCAATAATTATTTTGTGCAGATTATGCTTTGAAAACTACAAAAATAAATGAACAGTTATATATTATTTTCGAACTAAATATTGGCAGCGACTTCGCCCTCTTAAAAGTCGAAGATTATCCCACGGGATTTTACTACGAGGATAAAAAGTATCTAATATTGTAACCACACAATTGTGTGCCCGTTTTCTAAACAGCTGAATCCGTTTCGATCACAGATTTATTATATTAGGTCTTTATTTTTGACGTTGACGAAAACGAAATTGGCGTTTTTAAAACGGGTTACTGTGATATCTTCGAATCGACTTCAAATTATAAGTTCAAATAAACTTTATATTAAAGGTACGTTACTCTTTCTTGGAAATAAATTATTTATCAGTTGTTTTTGTGTTTCGTATTTTCTGTAATATCGTAATATTTATAACCAAGTATTCTAATATAAAATTGGTTTTTCATAATAGGAATTGCAACGTGAAAGCTATGCATTTTAAAGGGCAAGCAATATCAAAGACGTATACCAACCGCTTTCTTCTAACAAATGAACTCTGTGTTCTTGGTTTAATGGCTATTGTTTCGGAAATTTTGCTCTGTAGCCACCCGGAGAAGAAAAGTTATTCGTGCGGTCAAATTTCCCAAGTGAAACCGATTGTAACAAAAATACACATCCCTTTCATTAGCAGTTCTAAGCCCGTATACGTCATTAATATCGCACACCGTTTGAGATGCATTGTTTCCATGGTAGAACTCATATTCCAAAATCATACAAATTTTCTTAGATTTCATACAGAAATGGTTAGAAATACAGCTATGTTATTTACAGAAAATATAAAACACAAAGAAATCAATAAATAACTCATTTAAAAAAAATATCTTTAATATAAAGTTTATTTGAACTTATAATTCCAAGTCAAAAGATATCACAGTTCAAAGTAACCCGTTTAAAAAAAGGCAATTTCATAGGTAAGGACCTATATTAGAGGATAGGTAGTGTGACGAAAGGATAACTTGAAACTTTTTGCCCCTAACAATCTACAACAGATGGAGCTACTGAAGGTAACTCAAACCTTCAGTAGTGCCATCAGGATAGAGTTTGGTCTACACCAAACATTTGTATATACAAGCCAAGGCATGTGTTATTAGTTATAATATATAAAACTAACTAGCTTCTGCCTCTGGTTTCGCCCACGTAACAGTAGAGATCAGACAGTTAGCTCAAAAGAACATACTCCTGGAAAAAAATGGACTGGAGGTCATAGTCTACTCGTCTGCCAATTGATATGCCAATAATAAAAAAAATCGTTCAGCCGTATGAGTCTGAAGAAGTAAAAAAGTTAATTACTGAGTCATATACGTACTTTTCGCCTTAATAATATTAATTTGATATGATCAGTGATAGGAATAGGTAGTGCCTATTTGCCTAAACTTCGAAGATCAGAGACAAGAAACGGAGACTTCCTTAGGACTCATTTTTTCCCGATACATCTGTCCCGGAATTTCGATACAACACTTAAATACATTAAAAAAAATGTGTTATTTGGAATAAGTAATTCGTCTATATTTACCTAAAGTAAAAAAAGTCAATTTTAGTTTTAAAAATCTTATCTAAATAAACTTTTCTCAGCAATGATTGCTCAGGAACCTTTTGTCGATTTGTACAATTGCAGCAAATATATTTATGGAAGAATTTTTTGAAAGCGGGGTTGTTTACTTGAATCCAAGGTACATTACATAATAAGAGAAATTGTACTAGGTCCAAATAAAATTCTTCATTTGGTTTTTTACTTGTCCCTTTGTGTTTCGGACCTTTAACGTGCCTCTTGACACTACTAAGTTTAGCTGTTATATACTGCTCTCGCACTTTCTAAGTGCGAGAGCAGTATATAACAGTAAATCAGATTACTAGCCGGGTCATAATATAATTCAGGATGAAGTCCGATCCAACTTTGTACTGTTGCTTCCTTAGGCTTGTTCGCCATCTCCAATCTTACTGGTCTCCAAAAAGATGTACGATAGCAAGTACCTAAAACAAAATAAAATTTTAAAGTTTTCCATGCCTCAAAAGGAATAACGAACCTTTATAGATACAGGGAGGTGGAAGGAAAAGCGGGAGAAGTGCGCGCATTCCAGTTAGGTGCATCGATTGTATCGATTTAAAGATTTTATTCTTTTATTTTACGCTCTAATAAAGAAAAACGGTTCAAAAATATGAACATGCGTAACAATTATTATTGATTTTTTTTTTGCATTTTAGTCAATGCGCAAAAGACATAATCCATTTTGGTTCAAATATTAAAAGAACCGGCCAGAAAAATAATATATTTTGATAGAATTCGTCCGCCTTAGCAATTCTTTAAGACACCAAAGATATAACATTACTATGCTTGGTAGTATTGAAGTTCTTTTTTATATTTGAACCAAAAGTTAAATGCGGATGAGGTCCTGCCTTGTACGAAATAGTCATCAAATATTAAAATAACTTTTATTTTCTTTAACTACGTTCCATACACAATAATTATCTTAAAAACTCCACTAAAAAATTACAAGTTCATACAATTGCATATCAAGCTAGACTGTCAAATTGCTAGATTAAGATAAAATAATATATACATTTATGTTCTATTTTATATCTAACTAACTGTTTGTTGCCCTACAAGAAATAAAATAAATAACTTTATTCAAAACATTAAAAAGTAATAAATGTAGACTTTACCGTATTATTTGATGTAGACAGACAGGAAGAATGTTATTGCAGCAAATCGTAATCCATAAATTCAAGCTAAAGTAGTCGTATTAAGAAGATCCAATGAACCAAAAAACGAGCGAGGGTGAAAAACAATATTCACAGAAACAATACAGGAAGATGCGCACTTAACAAACCAAAGTACAGGAGTGAAGTGAAGGTAACCTGCGCGCACGCGGGGCGGTAGGGAATATGGAGGGGCCCTCCCCGCGCCGCACAGGTATGCAACTATGGCGGTTAATTTCTAAGAATAGATAACGAAACGCGCTGCCGTAAAAGTCGTAGGCCGTGCGCGCACTGCCTTGCGGTGGAATGCGGTGCGTTTATTCTACCGTGCGGTAGAATAAATGCATTCACAGGGCCGCGCACTGCCGCGAAACTAACGCACGTTTTAACCGACTTTCAAAAAAAAGGAGGAGGTTATCAATTCGGTTGTATTTTTTATCATCAGTTTTTTTATGTTTGTTACCTCAGAACTCCGTCGTTTATGGACCGATTTGCTAATTTTTTTTTGCCTTTATAGGAAAAATCCAGTTCTGATGATGGGATCCATGAGGAATCGAGGGTACCTACTCCTCAAAAATTATAGGCCACCTTATAGTGATTTTGGCATTTTCATCGAGAACTTAAGCATTTACAGTCAAAACGTAACATTTGATGAAGTGGAACTGATGAAGAAGACCAGAAATGGTCAACGGAACTTCATACTCACATAGATATCACAATGAAGATAGTAAAAAATAGATAGTAAAAAAAAATCAAAGTGTAAAATAACTACTAGGACTAGGAACGGATTATGAACGGATTAGGAACGCTATGGGAACCGACTAGGAACGGATTATGAACGGATTAGGAACGGAATGGGGATCCGTCCCTATTCCGTTCCTAATCCGTAGTAACAGAATAGGAGCGGAATAGGAACGGACTAGGAACGAATTATGAACGAATTAGGAACGGAATAGGGACGGAGTAGTAACAGAATAGGAACGGATTATGAACGGATTAGGAACGCTATGTGAACGGAATAGGGACGGATTAGAACGGAATAGGAACGGACTAGGAACGGTCTAGGAACAGATTATGAACGGAATAGGAACGGAGTAGGAACAGAATAGGAACGGAATAGGAACGGATTGGGAACGGAATAGGGACGGTGTAGGGACGGTGTAGGAACAGAATAGGAACGGAATAGGAACGGATTATGAACGGATTAGGAACGGAATAGGGACGGACTAGGAACGGATTATGAACGGATTAGGAACGCTATGTGAACGGAATAGGGACGGATTAGGAACGGAATAGGAACGGACTAGGAACGGATTATGAACGGATTATGAACGGATTAGGAACGGAATAGGGACGGTGTAGGAACAGAATAGGAACGGAATAGGAACGGACTAGGAACGGATTATGAACGGATTAGGAACGGAATAGGGACGGTGTAGGAACAGAATAGGAACGAAACAGGAACGGACTAGGAACGGATTATGAACGGATTAGGAACAGAATAGGAACGGACTAGGAACGGATTATGAACGGATTAGGAACGCTATGGGAACGGAATAGGGACGGACTAGGAACGGAATAGGGACGGTGTAGGAACAGAATAGGAACGGAATAGGAACGGACTAGGAACGGATTATGAACGGATTAGGAACGGAATAGGGACGGTGTAGGAACAGAATAGGAACGGAATAGGAACGGACTAGGAACGGATTATGAACGGATTATGAACGGATTAGGAACGCTATGGGTACGGAATAGTAGAATATAGGAACGGACTAGGAACGGATCATGAACAGATTAGGAACGGATTAGGAACGGACTAGGAACGGATTATGAACGGATTAGGAACGCTATGGGAACGGAATAGGAACGGAGTAGTAACAGAATAGGAACGGACTAGGAACGGACTAGGAACGGATTATGAACGGATTAGGAACGGAATAGGGACGGTGTAGGAACAGAATAGGAACAGAATAGGAACGGACTAGGAACGGATATGAACGGATTAGGAACGGAATAGGGACGGTGTAGGAACAGAATAGGAACGGAATAGGAACGGACTAGGAACGGATTATGAACGGATTAGGAACGCTATGGGTACGGAATAGTAGAATATAGGAACGGACTAGGAACGGATCATGAACAGATTAGGAACGGATTAGGAACGGAGTAGTAACAGAATAGGAACGGACTAGGAACGGACTAGGAACGGACTAGGAACAGATTAGGAACGGAATAGGAACGGAGTAGTAACAGAATAGGAACGGACTAGGAACGGACTAGGAACGGACTAGGAACAGATTAGGAACGGAATAGGAACGGAGTAGTAACAGAATAGGAACGGACTAGGAACGGACTAGGAACGGATTATGAACGGATTAGGAACGGAATAGGGACGGTGTAGGAACAGAATAGGAACGGAATAGGAACGGACTAGGAACGGATTATGAACGGATTAGGAACGCTATGGGAACGGAATAGGGACGGACTAGGAACGGATTATAAACGGATTATGAACGGATAAGGAACGCTATGGGAACGGAATAGGGACGGACTAGGAACGGATCATGAACAGACTAGGAACGGAACAGGAACGGAGTAGGAACAGAATAGGAACGGAATAGGGACGGTGTAGGAACAGAATAGGAACGGAATAGGAACGGACTAGGAACGGATTATGAACGGATTAGGAACGCTATGGGAACGGAATAGGAACGGAGTAGTAACAGAATAGGAACGGACTAGGAACGGACTAGGAACGGACTAGGAACAGATTAGGAACGGAATAGGAACGGAGTAGTAACAGAATAGGAACGGACTAGGAACGGACTAGGAACGGATTATGAACGGATTAGGAACGCTATGGGAACGGAATAGGGACGGACTAGGAACGGATTATAAACGGATTATGAACGGATAAGGAACGCTATGGGAACTGAATAGGGACGGACTAGGAACGGATCATGAACAGACTAGGAACGGAACAGGAATGGAGTAGGAACAGAATAGGAACGGAATAGGGACGGTGTAGGAACAGAATAAGAACGGAATAGGAACGGACTAGGAACGGATTATGAACGGATTAGGAACGCTATGGGTACGGAATAGTAGAATATAGGAACGGACTAGGAACGGATTATGAACGGATTAGGAACGCTATGGGAACGGAATAGGAACGGAGTAGTAACAGAATAGGAACGGACTAGGAACGGACTAGGAACGGACTAGGAACAGATTATGAACGGAATAGGAACGGAGTAGGAACAGAATAGGAACGGAATAGGAACGGATTGGGAACGGAATAGGGACGGTGTAGGGACGGTGTAGGAACAGAATAGGAACGGAATAGGAACGGATTATGAACGGATTAGGAACGGAATAGGGACGGACTAGGAACGGATTATGAACGGATTAGGAACGCTATGTGAACGGAATAGGGACGGATTAGGAACGGAATAGGAACGGACTAGGAACGGATTATGAACGGATTATGAACGGATTAGGAACGGAATAGGGACGGTGTAGGAACAGAATAGGAACGGAATAGGAACGGACTAGGAACGGATTATGAACGGATTAGGAACGGAATAGGGACGGTGTAGGAACAGAATAGGAACGAAACAGGAACGGACTAGGAACGGATTATGAACGGATTAGGAACAGAATAGGAACGGACTAGGAACGGATTATGAACGGATTAGGAACGCTATGGGAACGGAATAAGGACGGACTAGGAACGGAATAGGGACGGTGTAGGAACAGAATAGGAACGGAATAGGAACGGACTAGGAACGGATTATGAACGGATTAGGAACGGAATAGGGACGGTGTAGGAACAGAATAGGAACGGAATAGGAACGGACTAGGAACGGATTATGAACGGATTATGAACGGATTAGGAACGCTATGGGTACGGAATAGTAGAATATAGGAACGGACTAGGAACGGATCATGAACAGATTAGGAACGGATTAGGAACGGACTAGGAACGGATTATGAACGGATTAGGAACGCTATGGGAACGGAATAGGAACGGAGTAGTAACAGAATAGGAACGGACTAGGAACGGACTAGGAACGGATTATGAACGGATTAGGAACGGAATAGGGACGGTGTAGGAACAGAATAGGAACAGAATAGGAACGGACTAGGAACGGATATGAACGGATTAGGAACGGAATAGGGACGGTGTAGGAACAGAATAGGAACGGAATAGGAACGGACTAGGAACGGATTATGAACGGATTAGGAACGCTATGGGTACGGAATAGTAGAATATAGGAACGGACTAGGAACGGATCATGAACAGATTAGGAACGGATTAGGAACGGAGTAGTAACAGAATAGGAACGGACTAGGAACGGACTAGGAACGGACTAGGAACAGATTAGGAACGGAATAGGAACGGAGTAGTAACAGAATAGGAACGGACTAGGAACGGATTAGGAACGGATTATGAACGGATTAGGAACGTTATGGGAACGGAATAGGGACGGACTAGGAACGGATTATAAACGGATTATGAACGGATAAGGAACGCTATGGGAACGGAATAGGGACGGACTAGGAACGGATCATGAACAGACTAGGAACGGAACAGGAACGGAGTAGGAACAGAATAGGAACGGAATAGGGACGGTGTAGAAACAGAATAGGAACGGAATAGGAACGGACTAGGAACGGATTATGAACGGATTAGGAACGCTATGGGTACGGAATAGTAGAATATAGGAACGGACTAGGAACGGATTATGAACGGATTAGGAACGCTATGGGAACGGAATAGGAACGGAGTAGTAACAGAATAGGAACGGACTAGGAACGGACTAGGAACGGATTATGAACGGATTAGGAACGGAATAGGGACGGTGTAGGAACAGAATAGGAACGGAATAGGAACGGACTAGGAACGGATTATGAACGGATTAGGAACGCTATGGGAACGGAATAGGGACGGACTAGGAACGGATTATAAACGGATTATGAACGGATAAGGAACGCTATGGGAACGGAATAGGGACGGACTAGGAACGGATCATGAACAGACTAGGAACGGAACAGGAACGGAGTAGGAACAGAATAGGAACGGAATAGGGACGGTGTAGGAACAGAATAGGAACGGAATAGGAACGGACTAGGAACGGATTAGGAACGCTATGGGTACGGAATAGTAGAATATAGGAACGGACTAGGAACGGATTATGAACGGATTAGGAACGCTATGGGAACGGAATAGGAACGGAGTAGTAACAGAATAGGAACGGACTAGGAACGGACTAGGAACGGACTAGGAACAGATTAGGAACGGAATAGGAACGGAGTAGTAACAGAATAGGAACGGACTAGGAACGGACTAGGAACGGATTATGAACGGATTAGGAACGCTATGGGAACGGAATAGGGACGGACTAGGAACGGATTATAAACGGATTATGAACGGATAAGGAACGCTATGGGAACTGAATAGGGACGGACTAGGAACGGATCATGAACAGACTAGGAACGGAACAGGAATGGAGTAGGAACAGAATAGGAACGGAATAGGGACGGTGTAGGAACAGAATAAGAACGGAATAGGAACGGACTAGGAACGGATTATGAACGGATTAGGAACGCTATGGGTACGGAATAGTAGAATATAGGAACGGACTAGGAACGGATTATGAACGGATTAGGAACGCTATGGGAACGGAATAGGAACGGAGTAGTAACAGAATAGGAACGGACTAGGAACGGACTAGGAACGGACTAGGAACAGATTAGGAACGGAATAGGAACGGAGTAGTAACAGAATAGGAACGGACTAGGAACGGACTAGGAACGGATTATGAACGGATTAGGAACGGAATAGGGACGGTGTAGGAACAGAATAGGAACGGAATAGGAACGGACTAGGAACGGATTATTAACGGATTAGAAACGCTATGGGAACGGAATAGGGACGGACTAGGAACGGATTATAAACGGATTATGAACGGATAAGGAACGCTATGGGAACGGAATAGGGACGGACTAGGAACGTATCATGAACAGACTAGGAACGGAACAGGAACGGAGTAGGAACAGAATAGGAACGGAATAGGGACGGTGTAGGAACAGAATAGGAACGGACTAGGAACGGATTAGGGACGGAGTAGGAACAGAATAGGAACGGATTATGAACGGATTAGGAACGCTATGGGAACGGAATAGGGACGGACTAGGAACGGAATAGGGACGGTGTAGGAACAGAATAGGAACGGAATAGGAACGGACTAGGAACGGATTATGAACGGATTAGGAACGGAATAGGGACGGTGTAGGAATAGAATAGGAACGGAATAGGAACGGACTAGGAACGGAATAGGGACGGTGTAGGAACGGAATAGGAACGGACTAAGAACGGATTATGAACGGATTAGGAACGGAATAGGGACGGTGTAGGAACAGAATAGGAACGGAATAGGAACGGACTAGGAACGGACTAGGAACGGATTATGAACGGATTAGGAACGCTATGGGAACGGAATAGGAACAGAATAGGAACGGAATAGGAACGGACTAGGAACGGATTATGAACGGAATAGGAACGGTGTAGGAACAGAATAGGAACGGAATAGGAACGGACTAGGAACGGATTATGAACGGATTAGGAACGCTATGGGAACGGAATAGGAACAGAATAGGAACGGAATAAGAACGGACTAGGAACGGATTATGAACGGATTAGGAACGCTATGGGAACGGAATAGGGACGGAGTAGGAACAGAATAGGAACGGATTATTTTTGGAAATAAGAACGGAATAGGGACGTAACAGGAACAGAAGAACTAAGGCCGTGCGCGTGGAATGCGGTGCGTTTATTCTACCGTGCGGTAGAATATATACAACCGACTTCAAAGTAAAAAAAACACTGAAAAGTGCAAAATAAGTTTAATTCCGGAAGTCGGTGTTAAATAACGAAGAGACAAGACTATTATAGATACACTGACTTCCGAAATTAAAATTATTTTGCACTTTTCAGTGTTTTTTTTTACTTTGAAGTCGGTTGTATTTTTTTGGAAAAAGATTTTTATTTATCATCATTTTTTTTTATGTTTGTTACCTCAGAACTCCGTCGTTTATGGACCGATTTGCTAAATTTTTTTGCCTTTATAGGAAAAATCCAGTTTTGATGATGGGATCCATGAGGAATCGAGGGTACCTACTCCTCAAAAATTATAGGCCACCTTATAGTGATTTTGGTATTTTCATCGAGAACTTAAGCATTTACAGTCTGGGCACGCCACAATTATGGCGGTAAGTCGGTCTTTGAGGAGTGGCTGGAAAGACCACATGGCGTCCTTACCTACCGCATGACGCAGGTCCTCACCGGACATGGTAAGTTCGGGAGGTTCCTGCACCGAATTCGTGCGGAAGAAACGCCTGGGTGCCGCCATTGTGTGGACCGTCCGGAGGACACGGTTGAGCATACGGTAGAGGTGTGCCCCGCCTGGGCAGAGCAACGCCGTGTCCTCGTGGGGGCGATTGGCGGCAGTGATATTTCGCGCCGGGCATTGGTACAGGCCATGGTCCAGAGTGAGGAGATGTGGCAAGCGGTCGCCTCCTTCTGCGAAGCAGTAATGCTAGCAAAGGAGGCGGCCGATCGCTTGAGGCAACGGTCCTCACGCGATCGCCGGGATTCCGATCCCGATTTCCGGCCACCGTAGTCGCGGGCTTGCGGACGGCGAGTAAAGGGTGGCTTGCCGTCCGACCGTCCGGTAACTGTCCGGACCAAGCCCAAGTCGTCGACGGCGCGCATTGTTCCACGCGCGCCTCAGGGAGATGTCAGCAAATCGTAGGGGCCCAGTAGGGCTGAAGCCTACTGGGGCCACGGGTAGTGTGAAAGCGAAGCCCGGGGCCCCGGGATGAAAGCAAAGAAGGAACAGGAGTGGGTTTTTAGTCAGTAAAAGTCTGACACTATTTCTCGCTCCGCCCAAGAGCGCGATTTGTCATTAGATGATTTTCCAACCTACAAAAAAAAAAAAAGCATTTACAGTCAAAAAGTAACATTTGATGAAGTGCAACATAACCATGACATGTGAGCACCACAGCCGGAGTTCGAATGACAAAAACTTAAAAAAAAAAAATAACCGACTTCACTAAAAAAAAAACACTAAAAGGATCAAAATAACTTTAATTTCGGAAGTCGGGGTTTCTCGGTATTAACACTAATATAATTTTTATTAGTGTTTTTTATTTTTATTAGTGTTGTTTTTTAGTGAAGACGGTTATTTTATTTTCGTAAAAGTTTTTATTTAACACTTTTTAGCTGCGATACACTTATAAACAGAGTGCCTATTTCACATGACAATTCTAATTAACCCAAACACTGCTAAGTTACATTGTTTTATTATGAAGTTCCTGTGTCTACCTTCCACCTTCCGGCTCCATCATCATCATCAGATCACTTCGATGATACCATTTTCAACGTAACTATTCAGAACTATTCATTTATTTGTATTTTCATAGTCGCTTAACTATCTTCATTGTGATATCTATGTGAGTATGAAGTTCCGTTGACCATTTCTGGTCTTCTTCATCAGTTCCACTTCATCAAATGTTACTTTTTGACTGTAAATGCATAATATTTGAGGAGTTCCCTTGATTCCTCATGGATTCCATCATCAGAACTAGATTTTAAAAAAATTGGGACTAATCTGGAAGCATATCTCATATGGGAAAAAAAATATTGCAAATCGGTCCAGAAACGACGGAGTTCTGAGGTAACAAACATAAAAAAATGATGATAAAAAATACAACCGAATTGATAACCTCCTCCTTTTTTTTTGAAGTCGGTTAAAACGTGCGTTAGTTTCGCGGCAGTGCGCGGCGCTTCCTAGATCTCTATACGATACAAAAATATTTGCGGTAGATTCACCGCAAATTTGCAGCGAGAGGCCAACGGTGATTCTACCGCATGCGTTTATTTCACGGCAGTGCGCGCACTTCTATGAGAATCCATACTTCACAGATTATGCGTTAGAAAAACGCAAGGCAGTGCGCGCACGGCCGTATTGTACTTTCGGTGCAATAAAGATTAAATTAATCATGTTTTTAAAAATTTTTTGAGTTTAAGTTTGTTACTAACAATGTGATACAATTATTATACAATTATTTTAATATCAAGCACAATTTTAAACATACTTACTTTAGAAACATATTTCATTAAGATGAAAGAAAAAAAGGTATTTGTATTTTCATTTGTGACCAAATATTTGTACATCATGTATAATGGTAGAATGTAAAGGGACCTCATTAATATTAAGATTTTTGATAATTATTAAGACACTTTGTATACATACATTCTGGCAAATAAATGAATTATTTATTTATTTTAAATACTTTTTTTTAAATGATAAATTCTTTCTACTATATAGAATGCTAAAATGATAAAAAAATACCGTTTTATTATTTTAAAGACAAAATGTCTTTTATTATACTTGAACTTTACAAATCTCATTAAACGTAGCGACACCTAGAGTGAGCTAGAAAGAAGATATTTACTTCGAAACGTGTACGGCTTCTTATACAAATATTGTGATTCCTTGTGTATCAACAAGTCATTTACAAAAAGTTCTCCAACAAAAAAATTCAGAAAGTTTTATGGTTGTAACGACTGTGCATGTTATTTATTATGATATATCTAGTCGCAAACTTTAGGTAAATATAGACGAATTATGTACTTATTCCAAATAACACATTTTTTAAAATGTATTTAAGTGTTGTATCGAAATTCCGGGACAGATGTATCGGAAAAAAATTAGTCCTAAGGAAGTCTCCGTTTCTTGTCTCTGTTCTTCGAAGTTTAGGCAAATAGGCACTACCTATTCCTATCACTGGATATGATTCATAACCCTTACCAGGTCATCGGTCCACCTTGCACCACGGAGGCCTTCCAACGCTACGTCTTCCGGTACGCGGTCGCTAATCCAGAACTTGGTAAGGGTTACGGGAATCCAATGTATGCGAGACGCACAGGACTGTGTGACGACAGTTGGGCGATTCCTATGTCCAACAGTGGACATTTTTCGGCTGAAATGATGATGATGATCGTAAGATGATCATATGAGTGGAAAATCAGTTTTACGAAGAGTAGAAAATTATTTATTACAATACCTACTCAATACCATAGTACCAGGAAAACAGAAGCATCGAAGAGAAAACAGTCCATCCCTACACATAGCTTGGCCTCAACATTTTTTAATTTAACTTTGCTCGCCCCAGCAGGCAGAATTGCAACACATAAAGAATTGGAGCCAACAAGGAATTGGTTTCTTAGTATCTTTGTGCAGAATTTTTCATATTCGATAGTAGAGGATTTTAATATTGCTATATTGGTATTTCGAAGTTTAAGACATTTTTGTGTTGGAGTTAAAGGTGTTCTGTAAGATTTATTGTTAGTAATGCTACATTTTTGTGGTAGATAGGTAGGTTAGTGCTTATTAGAAGAATTTTTCAAAGGTTCAGGATTTTTCGTCGCCTGTTGCATGTTGTTAAGTGTTAGTACGACCGGTCGGATCTGGTGAAGGTCGCGAGAATCCAATGGATGTGAGACACACAGGACCAGTCGTTCTAACGATACTTGAGGAAGGCTTATATCCAATAGTAGACGTCTTTCGGTTAAAATACTGATGATGAATGAAATGATTGGTCATCAAAGCTTGGCATGTTTTCCGAACTTTGATGCATTTAAAAAATACACCACATTCATTTCTGTCAAAAGACGTCCACTGCTGCACATAGATTTCCCTCAACTGTCGCCACATCAATCGGTCTTGTTTTACTCGTATCCAGCGGATACCGGTGGCCTTCACCAGGTATTCAGTTTACCTAGCAGTATCTATGTGTTCGTCAATCCAGATGCTCGCAGGCCCATCGGCCATTCGACTTAAATTGTGTTAAAATAACCTCTTTTTACCCGACTACGGAGGGTTATGATTTTGACAGGCTATGTATGTATGTGAGTTTGTTCATCTGTTCCCACATAGCTCCTAATCTACTTATCGGAACTCGACGTATGAGGTATCGTTAGAACCGTCTTAATTGTCCGCTGAACATAGGGTTCGTGACGTGTCACAAAACTTGATATGGCGCCCTCTAGCGGACAAAAAGTAATGTGTAAAAAATAAAAATGGAGATAAATACGCCGTGTTTGGTATCATTTGAAAGGGCTTTACTTGTACATTTCCAAAATATTGTTCAAATTTAAAGTGACGCCCTCTAGCGGACATGAAGTCATGTGTTAAAAAAATGTTAAGATAAATACACCGTGTTTGATATCATTTGAAAGGGCTTCACTGGTACTTATCAAAATATATCATCAAAATTCAATGTGGCGCCCTCTAGTGGACAAAAAGTATTGTGTTAAAAAAATAAGATAAATACGTCGTTTTGGTATCATTTGAAAGGACTTCACTTGTTCATACCCAAATAAATAGTCACACGTTATTAAAGTGTTTCAGTTGCTACCTATAACGTGTGACTGCGGCTTTTCTTTTTACCTTGTTTATTTCAGCATCCTGGAAATCTTGTTTCATACTTTTAGTTTCGTCGTTTTTGTCGTAGTCGGGTTTTAGTTTTTTTACTTTTTTGCTGTTGATAAGATCGTGTTTAACCACTATCTGATCTGATAGAAAGCGACAATGTGGTCAACGATGATGCGTGTTCTCGCCTAGAAGAAATTAATCATTTTTGACTTAACCTTCGGTATGCCTGGTAGGGTCCGTCAGACCCACCTGTGTACATAAACCATTGTATTTCCTTCAAATTCGAATTTCGCGCCTAACCGCACTTAGTAGCTGGCCGTTATGAATTGCTAGGTGCCCACTGCTCGCTACCTCAGTCCGAAACGCACTCCTGTGGTAATAGGGTGTGCATATATAGTTTGCGCGGGTCTCACGGACCCGACCCGGCATACGACGTGACGTTTCTATGTTAGTATTTGTTGTCTGTGTTTTTGGAAATTGAAGTTATTTTTGGGTTTAAATGTAATATTTTACACATTATTTTAATTTCAAAATGGGGAGCTATCTGTGCGATGTTGATATTAGTCAATTTATTATTCTTTTCGATTGAAAAACATTTGTAGTCAAGAAAAAACAACAATCACCTATCTAAAGATCTTCGCAAACGAATAGGTAGTCATTTGGGCACCCAGGATGACTCGCCGTTGAAAAAATTGACTCCTGGTATAAAACGTAGATGCTACGTAAGCCCAGTCAAGAAAAATCGCAAAACGCAATATATTTGTGAGACCTGTAAGAGTCACTTATGTCTGGATCATGCAATTTTCCAATGTGCAATTTGCTAGAAGTGGTGAAGACTGAATATTCTTTAGTTATTTATAAGTACATAGAAGTGCCTTATATGTTTATATAGTCTGATTGAGATCTCTTTAGTTTTTAATAAGTAAAGTGTGTTTTAAGACTAACGAAGTTTAAAAACTTTTTTAAAAACACTACCTAAGTTTAATTGGAAAAATAATTATTACAAGTTGTTGATTTGCAATATTTTTTTATTTTATGTTCTAACATACACCTCTAGTAAAAATATTAGTACATTTTAATAACTTATTTATCAATAAATATTTGAGAAATTACAAGTTAAAAATCCGGGTCTGATAAACCCACCAGGCATACCGTGTAACTTTCTGCCACCAGGCATACCGAAGGTTAAAGATGAGGGAATTCCACTCCTTAGCTATACCTTTCCGAAAAACAGATGTTCCTACTGCTAGGACTCAAGCCACCTCTCTAGGAGAAGAAATGGGCGGTAATCCACCAATCGGGCCCAGTGCGGGTTAATGGATGTCACATGTCTTCGAATTTTTGGTTCTAGGACGCCGGTTACCTCACGATGTTTTCCTTTACTGCAGAAGTGATGAGAAAAAGATAAAAATTTAAAAATATAATCGTTTTATAATGGAAGCACTCATATGTCATTTTGCCTTTACTCACTTATGTGCAATTGTGCAGTAGGAACGTGAGTAAATCGTGAGTATGCAAACTCACGATTTCACGTTTGGCAGACCAACGCGACGTCGCCATTACTTTTAAACTATTGCCACTTCATAATTCTATTCCTTTTCTCTTTCCCAACAATAATAAAACTCACACTTACAAGTTTTACAATGAACAAGAAAGATTTATAAGTGTTTGCGAAAGCCGAAATTTTCCATTCTTCACTTTAGTGGGTTAATCATGATTCTTGTTCTACATTAAACGATGCCCATTTCTTTTTGGGCAATAACAATAACATAACGAGAGTTTTAACAATGGTCGATTAACTTTTACTACCAAGAATGATGGCTACTGGTTGTTATATATTTCGTTTACAAGACAAATAAATGATATTCTTTTTCAACAGAGTTAGAACTATGAAAAACTGCTGTGATGGTACTTAAATTATTATGACAACACGGTTGGCGCAGTGGATTTTGACGTTTGATTTCTTTGCGAAACAAATGCTCGTATGGCCTACATATAGTTGTTCCGAATCTGGGTGTCTTGTGTGTTCAAATGTTTGTGATTGCATCCTCGATACAGAAGTCATTCTTAGATTACCTATTTGGCACAACCGCGAGACGCACGATGACGTAGATTAAAAAAAATATATATAATTTAATTTAAAATTATACTTGTTTCTATAATGTGTGTGTCTGTTTTAAATAAACGTGTATTCTTTCTTTCATTCTGGTCTGGGGCAAAATTTTATTCACTGTTAACATGATCATACAAAAATTCATGATTAAACATCATCATCTTATAACAGCACACTGCTTCACATATGTTACGATCGCACTTCACGCAACATTCATCCAGTTGCTCCCCACGGAGATCATCGCTCCACCAAGCCATTTTTTTGTGGAGCAAGAAATAGTGTCAGACTTTTATTGACTAAAAACCACCGAGAACTTTCAATTATCCATTGCATTTCAAGGTTGTGGTGATTCTTACGACCAACCACGCAGCTGCCCTGGTAGGCATCAGTCCTGGTGGGCCCTGACAATTAAGCTTACAGCTCTTTAAGGTGCACGTGGAACATAACGCATCGTCAATTCGGGCCTGTTCCTTATCAAACGATAAGCTACCCATAAGCCCACAGAATCATCACGTAATCCCATATTACGTTTACCGGTTCATGGTCGGTCACTTAAGAACACGTTTACAACAATTATCAGTTCCACCGCTAATTTGGCCAGTCTATTTCCTAGTTCAGCATGTTTAATCTATAAGCTATATCCACCACTTTAATTTTCTGCCAGATCACCTCATTCGGTATCCAAACCCACAGAGAGACTTTAATTATTAGTGGCCAATTAGTATCAAATTCGACGCAACCAAAACTTTTATAATCACATGTGCAAAATTAATGCCCTCCCTGAACCCGAGCCTAAAATGTTTGGAACCAGTTGGTAATACGTTATTACCCATAAATATTACTGAGAACAATGCAAGGTCAACGATAAGTAGATCATAATGCTCTGTCTTCAGTTCAAACTCGACATTGTTTCTTATGTTAATGTCAAGAATTTATTAATGTTTTTAAGATGGAGGAGGCAACGATAAACTTTCATTTAACAAAAAAAAAACATGATAAGTATTTTTTGTTCTGTTTTCAACTGTGTAACTATCACGGTTCATGAGATACAGGCTGGTGACAGACGGACAGACAGACGGTCGGACAACCGAGTCTTAGTAATAGAGACCCGTTTTACCCTTTGGGTACGGAACCCTAAAAAAGAAGAGATTCCCCATTTCACTATATATTTTTATTTATCTCAGCACCCTAAGGTCCTGGACCTTTGGAAGGCGTACGAGGAGCCGAAACCAACTCGCAAAGGCCCTTTTAGACGCTTTTAATGGAAAGTGGTACGAACTGGTGATTATCCCTGTACGCACTATGCTAGTGCATCCAAGGACAACACCCGGTTGGTGGGAAACTATTACAACATATGGAAAACTAAGATATAAGGCTATGGTTTTTGGAGTCTTAAGTGGACTGGTTATCAGGAAATATGTTAAGACTATGGCCCCTGCCTAAACAATGTTTTTAATATCCATCGACAAAAGGCAGGGGGTGACTTGCACACTCAATAAATGGGCCCCCATAAACGGTCGCTAGCACGAAGTGACGTAGCAACAAGAGGGCAACATATCCCGAGAAGCTTAAGGAGTGGAAAGGTATACCACGGCTATCAGGACAATCCCGGAAGTAAGGTCAAGATCCCTACCAGCACCTTACTGGATTATACATCCTTCTCCCGAGCACGTTTGCACTTGCGAATCTCCACTCAAGCCAGCCAATAAAGGCAAGAGAGAGGTGGGGGCTCTGTTCCTCGTCAGTGTTCACTACGGCCGGCCAATAAAGGCAAGCCGGAGATGAAGAACAAGAATTTTCCCGGGAGATCGGGTCCGTGGGGTCGCTAATACCCAACAGTTCGCCACAAAACTGCCCTGCGGACTATATTATTATTACGCTTGATTTTAAGTTTTCAAGAATTTGCATTCGGAAATAAATAATTTCACGTAATATTTTAATTAGCGGTTCTTATGAGACAAAAATGATGACAAAGAACCTATCATGACAATGGTTTTCTTTTTTGTATAAATTCCGATGGTTATTGCAAAAAGAAGCATACCAAATATAATAACAGATGGATTGTATCACAAAATGTTACGATAAGGAAGGAAGCAGACACTAATATGACGGTTTGCATGGGACAAAAATTGATATTTTACTGACCACAAATAATTTGTTACCCTAGGGTAACAAGGACCCCTCTCGGTTCGAGAAATTGAATTGAGAGGGACTTAAAATTATTTTTGGACAAATGTGATTCTTACAAAAGAAATTATTGCGAAAAAGGCATTACAGGACTCTCTTTTACTTGTTTATTTATTAATTGCTATTTTCCTAAAATGAATGAATGTGCATTTAGATTATTTATAAAATGTTTGTTAATTATAAGCTTGTTTATTTTGCAAACAGAAACTAACAAACGTAAAAAAATCGTCGTATCCTACGAATAGGGGCGTAACTGCATAATAGCAACTTTTCAGGTGACACTTTTTGTGTTTAATTAAATTATTTTATTATTAATAATATTATCAAATATGTATTAGTGATTTCATATAATGTGTATTGATGTCTTAAGATTTGGCTAGGATTATTTTCAATAAATTATCTTTATATTTTAAACGCATTTTGTCCCTTAAATCCTTATTCTCTGTTGTGTTAATCAATTTTCAATATTAGGTACATAGAAAAAAACCATAATGGTGACTGTGGCCGTGTTCTATGGAATGGTTATATTGCGATACGAAGCCCTAATCACGTTTGTGTCTTTCTTTTGTCTTATTCTTCCGCAGATAAAAGGGATAATGTAACTTATTGCTCAAGTCCAGCACTACTTCGCATTATGTAATTAGAATGACCTAATTAAGTACAAACTCGTTGATGTTATGATATTTGAACTTATTCAATACTACAATTTAACAAAACGCGTTCCGCCGACTAGTGGCCGAGCGGCGCTAGTACGCTCTCTCCGCGCCCGCGTACCCCCACTACTCGCGAAGAAAGAGGGCGCGACAGCGATTGTAGCTTTTTTCTTCGATGAAAACGTAGTGCTTAAAATTGTGGCTTTTTAGAAAACCTAATTATTTGATAACCTGTACCGTTTTTAATTGTTTTGTTGAACTGGTTATATGTGGTATGATGAGAAGAATTGGATTATGCAATAAAAAAAGAAAGCCCCTATGTTCGTTAGGGCACTATTCGTAGGATACGACGAAATATCGTAAATCTTTTCAGAAATTTGTTAACTTATACTCAAACAGTAAATTTGGAGGGGAACACAGGAAGCTGGTCCAATAATGACGTTTAAAGGTTCCATCACCAGTGCTTAGACGCTATCACTTTTAATGTTATTGCAAAGTTATTAGAATTTGTTTAGATCCCAAAATGTCACTCAATTTATGGAAATATTGTACAGGCTATTGATTATGAATAAAAAACAATGGAAAAACACTGTGCGTAGTATTCTCTAGTAGCAATTGTTATGAATAATTTATTCAATTATGAATTGACCAATTATTATGATAAATTTTCCTGGACAATTTTGGGATTTCGTTTTTTTTTAGTTTTGACTACATAAATATTATCAGTAACGGGTACGGATAGAGCCCTATTTTTTTTTGTACTAATTAAAAATAGTAGTGTATACTATTATATAATCTTCGAAATAAAATGTACCCTATGTGCTGTATGTGTGCCAAGTTTCATCGAAATTTGTTCTGTCATTTGAGTGTGAAGGCTTACAAACGCACACCCAGATACTCACAAACTTTCACCTATATAATATTAGTGTGGTTCAGTTCGAGTCCATTGATCGATTCTAGAAGAAAAGATTAAAATATCAATATGCCACATCCAAACCAATCTTCAAAGTACAACCGCTTAAAAAAGCTAGTTGAAGCTTCCATGCTCTGCTTGGTTTCGTGGGAGAGACGAAAAGTGTACTGTCGGATAAATGCCATTATGTACAACATGTGGTTAGGGTTGGCAGTAAAAGTATGGGCTTAATTTGTAAAATTCGTTTTTTTGTTTGTAAAGATATTGTGGTCATTTTAAACGTTGTGTATAAATTAATTTGTATTTGGTTGTTGTTGAAAATCTAAGTTGGTTTTCTTTTGCTTGCTACTTTTTTAAGCCGATAATTACAATTACCATATGTATGTCGGAGTTTCCTTGCGTGATCGAATCAGAAATGAAGATATCCGCAGAAGAACCAAGGTTGCCGACATAGCACGAAGAACCGCCAAACTTAAGTGGCAATGGGCAGGGCACATTGCTCGCAGAACAGATGGCCGTTGGGGCCGAAAAGTTCAGGAGTGGCGACCGCGTACCGGAAGACGCAATGTTGGAAAGCCCCCTAGAAGCTGGACCGATGATCTGGTTAAGGTAGCAGGAATCCGATGGATGCGAGACGCACAGGACCGTTCATTGTAGCGACATTTGGGGGAGGCCTATGTCCAGCAGTGGACGTCTATCGGCTGAAATGATGATGATGATGATGACCTTGTGTATTCTTGTACCCATTATCATATAGCCAGTCCCAAAACCAAGGGTAATTAGTAATAATAATAATATAAAACGTTTATTTTCTCATCACAAAGTTACTTAGTGCTAACACTACAACTTACACACCGGATTTAATTGCGAATGGCTAAGAAATTTTTGAAAGAGTCACTACCCTGAGTTACGGCCCTGTAACGCAAAGGACAACTGAAGGAATACAAGTGAGTTTTAGTCAGTTAAAGTCTGACACTCTCTCTCGCTACACCCAGAGCGGGAGAAGTTATTTGAAAAAAAAAGTAGCTACGAAGCTACCCTTGTTGATTTTTTTCCTCTCATTTTATAAGAAGGCTTATAATTTTACTTTAAACATCATTAACTAACTTATCTTTCACCAAAGAAAACGGTGTACGACATTTCTGGCCAACAAACAATCCTTCAACTTGAATAATAATAATAATAGTATAAATATTTTAAAATATTAAAAATATGATATATGAAGATAAATAAAAAAATAATAATATGTTTTATTTATACAATCTTAATATGTATAGAATCGATGTACAAAATTTCATAACTGTAACATGAAAAATAATAAAGATATAAGCTTGTTATGCTACCTGGTTATCCGCACAAATATATGGTCGCCAGGCCATCCGGGCGACTGAGGGGTTGTTTTACTTCCGCATCCAGCTGTGCACTGGCGCCTAATGCCCGCTATGACCTGCCGTGACCTGTGTTGTACTTAGTGACGGCGGTGTCCAACGTGTGACGTTTATTAAATATTTTTGGAAAAAAAAAATAACATGATGTGAAAATTATTGGAATCGATTCAGTTACTGATTCTGAACATTTATATATTCAGGTTTCGCATATACATAAAATAATGTTGTAAATGTAAAAAATATAGAAAATAATTGGAATAAAAATAATATTCTACAACTTTATCACAAAGTCCCAATTTAGTTTACTTTATATTTTTTTGACAACCCTAAAAGCCTTAGGTACAGTTAGCGACACGGAATGCATCGCGTGCGCGCATCACGTTAGTCCCATCGGCGTAATTGAGTACGGAACTGTTATCATTTAGTTCTTAACTCCAAACTTACTGATAGTTAATTAGTTATAACATTAATGAACGGTTTTATTGATGTTTTATCAGTGCATTAGGTGCGCGATGAAATGAAGTTAATTGGGAGTTTGTGATGCTAATATTTGGGATAAAAATGACCGAAATGGATGGGAACAAAGTTATGTTCAATACACAATTAGTTTGTGTTTCCTGATAACTACAACCTAAGGGTCTTTAGGTCAAGTGTGAATAGTTAATTCTTTGTAAGCGTGCTTCATCGTTGACTACCATCAAACTGAATGCAATCCTACCATTTTAATCCAACACACAAAAATCTAGTGTCACAGTGTTTGTAACCGATCTCCTCCAAAACGGCTTGACATATTTTTAGGACCTTTTTAGTGTATATTTGGTAAGTCTGAGAATAGGTTGTTAGGCTAGGTAATTTACATAATAAGTATAACAGTTTGTCGCGAGATTTAAGAAAGTACATTCTTAAATCTCGCGTATTTACTTAATTTGAAAATTTTAAAAATTAAATAAATCAGATTTTTTTTTTTAGGTTGGAAAATCATCTTATGACAAATCTTATCTTTATTTTGGAGATAGTGTCAGACTTTTACTGACTAAAAACCCACTACTGTTCCCTTGTTGCGTTCGTCCCAGTGCCCGGGTTTCGTTTTCACACTACCCATGGCCCCAGTAGGCTTCGACCCTGCTGGGCCCCTACGATTTGCTGACATCTCCCTGAGGCACGCGTGAAACAATACGCACCGTCGACGACTTGGGCTCGGTCCGGACGGTTACCGGACGGTCGGACGGCGGGCTACCCATTGCTCGCCGTCCGCAAGCCCGCGCCTACGGTGGCCGGAAATCGGGATCGGAATCCCGGCGGGGCGGTTGGGGCGTGAAGACCTTTGCTAGCATTACTGCTTCGCAGAAGGAGGCGACCGCCTGCCATGACCTGTACCATGGCCCGGCGCGAGAGATCGCCGCCGCCCGCCGGTCGCCTCCACGAGGACACGGCGTTGCTCTGCCCAAGCGGAAATGAATCAGATCAAGTTATTTAATTTACTTGTTTTTCTACACATGTGCATCTGAATAATTGTTAGGGCCTCATTGTTCTAAATTGATCATGAAAATAAATATTGATAATGTCTTTATCCCCAACGTTATTAATCAGAAATAAAGTCTGCGCTTTTAGAATAACATGTTAAAACCAATTATGATTCGTTTCTTTTTAACAATTTTTTTAAAAGACAAACACAACGTTCTTTTCATCCAAAACGAAAAGATAGATTCTTCATTATAATTATATTTAAATCCATCAACTATTAAACAAAGACTTTAAGACAAAGATCAAAGATGAAAGTAATATTAACACCACCATAATTAGTAGAAACGGTGAAAGGCTATATAGTAACTATGTTATTATTTCGAATACACATTTTTTATTAAAATGGTTGACTTAAAGTTTGATGTGTAGTGTGAAGGCGAAGCGATGGAAATACTGAAGCTCAGCCAAGCATATTCATTACCATGCAGCTATCAGCATCATGCATGACAAGAAAATTATACATTAGATCCAAACCTATATTATGATCTCTCTCTGCCACTCAAAGGTTTGCTGAGAGATAACTTAACTTTGAGTTAAAATCTTTAATTAGTTAACAACTTTTTGTGTCCTGATGGCTACAACCTGGCAATATTTAAGTCAAGAGTGAATAGGTTGCTTTTAGGTAAGCGCGCTCCATCGTCGACCGAATCATCGCTTTCCATTAGGTGAGATAGCGATAAAGCGCGACCTTATCAACAATTATAAATAAAAACTCGTCTATGTACTGTCAACAAAGGAGACAAGTAACCAGGGTTGTTGGATATGAATGAAACATAATTTAGTAAATAAACAACTCATTAATAAAATTAAAAATTCATCTATGGATTTTCATGAAAACTTCAACTACATAATGACGACCCTGATAAGTAATCTCCTTTGTTGATATAATTATACATTATATGAAATTCAGATATGGTTGATGGATTACTGTCGTACACACTGGCCTTCAGAACTCTAGAGGAAAATTTTTGAAAGTGCGAGGTCTGAGCTCTGTGGGCGAAATTAAGGGAAATCAATAGGCAAGAAATCTACTTAACTTCTGAAGCGCATTTTCATGAATGTTAGAGATCGTTTTGAAGAGTGTTAGAACCGCGAAGGACGACATTTGAATATTGTTATTTTCAAAAAGTAATTTTCGCACGTTTTCTCTTTTGATTTTATAATTTAACACACGTATATATTTAATATTTGTTAATTCTTAATGCATTTAAAAAATGAAGTTTTTCTGAGACACCCTGTATATGAAAGGAGTAAAATATAAACATAACACTTGACGGCATTCGAGGAGCGGTAGTTTATCCATTTTCTGTTCTTCTGATTTTAAATGATCCCTTATTATAATTATAGACTTTCGATTTTTATAAGTACACTAGCTTTTGCCCGCGGCTTCGTTTCCGTCTACTGACTACTCTATTCTACTCTACCCAATTCTACCCCACTCTACTCTACTCCACCCTACTTTACCCTATTCTACCCTACTTTACCCTATTCTACCCTACTCTACCCTACCTAGTTACCTACCTTACCTACCCTACTTATCTACATACCCTACCCTCAGTATGTATTTTTTTTACAACCTTCCCTATAGGCTTTTGAGCAACCCCGTCAAAATAAAGAAATTAGCGCTCAAAATTTTCCCTGCGCTTCTCGATCGCTTCACTTTCGTAGGCGTTGGTTTGTTTTGAAACAGCCAAACTGTCGACTGACATCAGGTTTTAGGCCACATTTAAAATCGTAGAAAATCATGGCACGAAAATGTTCTCGATACAGATCCATTTTTAAATGAGACACGATAATTTGATTTGGCTCTCAAAAAAATGTGGAGAAAAATTCAAAACTCGAACTATGGTATTTTTACTTTTAAATAACCAAAGTTTTCAAAATAATTACAAGTGGCCAGTGCCTTATACATAAAAACTATTTTTTGCAAAACTTTCCGAGAGGCCTGGTAATAGATATTATCAAAATTTTATAAATTAAAATCTATCACACTATTCTTTATGCTGCAATAAATCTTATAGCTGACGCTATACACAGACCTTACGTCTAGCCCCAAGCTAGGCACGTGTTGGCTTTACTCATGTATAACTTAATCTACATGTGTTATGTTGCAATGCGTTATAAATTACATTATTATGTCAAATAATGTGGCATATAAGTATCTTATTACATGGTATAGATTATATTTATGTAATTTTGGCTAGTCGCAATTTTGTTCGTATGTTTGTGATTTTTTTAAATGTTATAATATCAATAGAACGGGGTTGTGAAGGTCTGATAGTCAGTCTATTTTATTTTATTTTTTATTACAATTGGCAATTAAAGCCAATGTTCGGCATTGGCTAAGCCAATTTAATCTCTAAAGTAAATTTGAAAAGCAGGTGTTTATAATATTATTAATACAGAAAATGAAAACGAACACTAAAATTCTTCGATTGTTATAGTTGAACTTGAGGGGGATATTGGACACAAACAAACAATAAATAAAAATACATAAATACTGTAATAGTTAAAACATTAAATACATACATAAATCGCAACTACACAGACCGAATATTTGGAGCTACTAATAGGTAGTTGCTTCATGTAAAACACGTGTATTCAGCCGGATTCGGTTAGACTAGAAGCCGACCCCAAGCCAGTTAGGAAAAGGCTAGGGAGATGAATGAATAGAATTAAAAATATGTATCATAAATATAACTTAATGTCTTAGGCTTAAGGTGACATTCGAACCTCGGCTGCAGGCTGCGGATGCAGGCAGTACATGCGGCGGCTGCACGAAACCGGCTGCAGCTGCACGACTGGTTATCTATGTAGTATTATGTATTTTTGTGAAAACTGAGTGCTGCCGCGACCTGCAGCCGCAGCCGATCGCAGACCAGTAGTGCTGCGGCCGCAAGTCGATGCGCACGTAGTTACGTCAAGGGAGTGACGTAACTACGTGTGACGCAACCTGTTTAGATAAGTCCAAAATAATCGCTACTTGGAGCCGATAGCGCTCATATTAGATTGAATCGTAGATTTGCGTCTGGTAGCACATGCAGCTAGCCACAGAATCACTCCCGGCTGCGGATGCAGGCAACGGCTGCGTGTCATGCGTGTGCTACCTGCATTTGCAGCTTGCATCCACAGCCTGCAGCCGAGGTTTGAATGGCACCTTTATTAAATAGTAGAGCGTGGAGGTGCAACGCCGCAGCTGGGGCGAAACTACGCTACCGCGACATCGTGACGCTGTCGACAGAGCTTCGGCGGTATCTCGCGGCGTTGATATGAAGACAGTCACAAATTCTCTTCTTCGCAGTCATACACTCCTGGAGGAATAGTCCTGATCATGGATCGTCTAGTAGGTTGGTTGCGGCTTTTGCAAGACTTCTCCATATCTCTCAATTCGAGGCACTGCGTATACATTCGATAAGGGAACACTTCGAAAATAATATAATGAGGTCTGTTTACCTATGTGCTTTGAGTATCTGTGTGCTTGTGGAGCTCCTCCTTGGAGTGCCTGAGCAGGTACCAGGTGAGAAAGGGAACTAAAAATAAAGAGTTACTTAGACATGAGACGCTACTGAGAACCTAAGGTTTCATCCATGTGAAAATAAGTTATGTCAGACAGCTCTGGGATCTTGGTCTACACCTTATTACAATATACCTAATAGTATAAACGAGAAAGTGTGTATGTGTAAGTGTGTATATATGTTACTCCTGCACGCTCAACCGGCTAAACGGATTTGGATTAAACTTGGTGCCAGAATAGAATATATATCCTGAATTAACACATAGGCTATAATTAACAACGGGGAGATATACCCATTTTAAGACGGCAACGCTCCGCTGAGGGAAGTAAATGTACTATATACCTTAAACACTGCAAAATTTCGGTTTATAATCTGGAGACGACAACAATAAAACACGGCCAATATCTTTATACGAGTACCTATATATGTCGGCGCAGGATGCCGATCATCATTGAAGCTCTGTCCAGAGACTATGTCTGGTGGGCGATGGCTGGGTAACGAGCAATAAACAAACTATTTTAGATCACACAACTGATTTATTATGAGGCAAGCTTTAGGTATTCACTATACACAACGAGCAGTGAGACAGTCCCCGACACTTAGACGTTGTACGCACGGCTGCCGACAGAGGAATGAGCCACGGACCTCTGCGGTCGGCCCTTTTATCTGCTCGGTTCGTGCAAACGTCAGCGCGGATTCTGTCAAAGTGACATGTGTCACTTTTCACTTAGCTCGTTCATTCGTTCTCAAGCTTCCGTACTATTGACTTCACCGACATATATAATATAATTCTTCTGTACGTGTGTTTGTCACCTAACTCCTCCTAAAAGGCTTGACCGAATTGGAAATTTTGTGTGTATAATTTGAGGGGTCCGTAACGATACTTCGAGAGTCATTTGGTCGATTACAGGAATGTCGACTGAACGATTGGTTTTTGAATTGATTTATTAATCGATGAACTGTTCTTTCGAATGAGTTATTGTTGTTAAATAGTTTAATAATTGAAATTAAATTATGAAAAAAGATTCTTCGTCACATATTTTTTCATACATAATCAAACAAAAAGTCATTCGTAAGAGCAGTTGCTCGATTAATAAAATGTTCGATAAATCGCTTCAGTCAAAGTAGCGTTTGGCGATAAAAGGTTGTTTCGCAATAAATTCTATTCGACCAATCGTTCAGTCGACTTTCCGTTAATCGACCATATGACTCTCGAAGTATTGTTGCGGACCCTAATTTGAGAATCCCTGGATGTTTTAAAAATGAACCGGGTAGGTGGCACTGCGATCAATTTTTTTATGTTATCAATTTTTTTCTCACAAAATCTAGCTTTCGGAGAGGACAATCAAATGTCTGTCGGGACCTCTATTATAATTAGAAAAAAAACTTCTTTCGCGTTTATAGTGTTAGTCCCATGATAAAAGTTGTTCATTATGATGAGTATTGTTAGTATTTTAATTAAATATCGTATAGTTATTACCATAATTATAGTACCTACACTAGAACCCAAAAACAGCAAAACTTCTCGTTTAATAATACCAAAAACTTTGTTATTTTTTTAAAATCCTGTTGGTATATTATTCCTTTTAAAATAGACACCAGTTAACCCATTTTACCTGCTCATAAAAATAACAGACAAAAAGGTCTATTTTGCTAACCTGTAGAGAGATAACTCTCTTCGCTTCATTATGAACAAAGATAAACGAATCCTAATGATAAATCAACAGCTAATTTTGATCAGTACTAGGTCATAGTGTGTAGGCCGTCCGGGGTAGTACCTACTTTAAACAGTATATTACCTACATCTGCCTATAGACTTGCTGTATTTTAATTGAATGTTTGGAAGGGTGACCGCGACTTTTTATTGGGTGGGAAAATCATCTTATGACAAATCTCGCTCTTGGGTGGAGCGACTAGTGTCAGACTTTTACTGACTAAAAACCCACTCCTATTCCTTCTTTGCCTTCGTCCCAGGGCCCCGGTTTTCACTTTCACACTACCCGTGGCCCCAGTAGGCCCTACCCCGACCCTGCTGGGCCCCTACGATTTGCTGACATCTCTCCGAGGCGCGCGTGGAAAGTACGCGCCGTCGACGACTTTTTTTTTTTTTTTTGGGCTCGGTCCGGACGATTACTGGACGGTCGGACGGCGAGCCACCCATTGCTCGCCGTCCGCAAGCCTGCGCCTACGGTGGCCGGAAATCGGAATCGGAATCCCGGCGGCGGTTGGGGCGTAAGGACCGTTGCCTAACACTGCTTCGTAAGAAGGAGGCGACCGCCTACCACTCCTAACGACTGCCTGCCACTCCTTTCGCGGACCTTACAAATACCTTCTCTTTTAAGGTGCGAAATGATTTAATAACTACTCCAAGCTCTAAATATAGCGAGATTTTTTAACTTCCCACTCTAAATATAGCGAGAGGGTATTTTTTTACTGATAGACACGCGTTTGACCTTTATCTCACCCGATGATAAGCGATGATGTAGTTGATCATGGAACACGTATCCAGACACGCCCCTCACCCCGCGCTACAGTGGGAGAAGAAAGAGGAACTAGATGATTTCCCTTACCTTAAAAAAAAATGACCTACTAACCCTCACCAATCGTTAACCTTACCTATTGCAAATCAACCCTTATTGACATTGAAATAACAGTTATCGAGCTAGTTTCCACACATTTCTTTGACTGCCAACCCTATAACTGCTGCAGTCATGACAGGCACATTATCGTGGGTATAATTGTGGAACAACGGGTCTCGACATGACACATGTCAATTGAGTTATGTGTAGGTTTGGTTGACACGTGCCACGATGGGGGCAATGTCAAGGTGTCATGTGATTCGTGGTTACTAAGACCTACTGTTCATAGACGCGTATTCATAATATACGCTTGATGTACACCTGCTCAACAAGAGTCGGCACGACGTTGCCGCTTCGTTGACAAAGTTTCATAGTTTTGTAACCTGTGAGCAGGCGTGTACACCAAGCGTATATAATGTAGTGACGAATATATGCATCTATGAAACTACGCGTTCGTGGATAATAGGCCTTACTTTATAGTTATGAAAATGGTTAGTTTACTCTTTGCTATTGAGTACTAAATATTATCTCGCTTACAAGCGCAAAAAACAGGAAAAAGTTTATTCCAATTTTGAAGAAGCTAGGACCATGAGATTTAGTTTTTAGCCTAATTATTATAATCCATCTAAATATATAAAAAAAGAAACTGTCTGTGGCGAAATTACTGGGACTAGGAGCGTGAAATTACCACCAACAAAAGAATTTTTAAAATTCACCCCCTAAAGGGATGAAACAGGGGTTCAAAGTTGTTATGAAAAAACTTTCTTTCACGCGAAAGCATCGATTTTTGGTACAATTAATGAATTAGTTGGAATTAATGAATTAATGAAATAGGAGTACTTAAATGCTGGAAAAATTAATTAAATTAAATATTATAACGTAAAATTCCTCATAATTTTTTTTCCTATTCCCATTTGACCGCAGGCAAAGTTTTAGTTACTAGCTCACATGTTTGCCAGTTTTTATTCGTCAATCCTACAAAAACAACATTCATATAAAAACCGAAATCAAACATATTTTAATACCCTTTTACACTCTTTTAACACGTCACACATAATTGTTTCATAGAATAAAATAAATTGCACCGACACGAATATTTCCGTAACATTCAGATCGTGAGTAAAACCAATAAAGTGTAACCAGTCTAAAACTGAAACTAGAAAGTTAAAGTTAACACTCCGATTCGTCGGCTTGTTAACAAAAGTTTCCGGCTGTCACACCGTAGCGTAACAATTGAGCAATTTTATGTATTTATTCTTATTTTATGTATTTTTTGGAGAGCAGTGGTGGCCGAGTGGTAACAGCCCCGACTTACGAGTCCCAAACCCAGCCAGACGCATTACTTTGTGTAATTTATTTCATCACCACTACTCTCAAAACGGTGAAGGAAAACATCGTGAGGAAACCGGCATGTCCTAGAACTAAAAATTCGAAGACATGTGACATCCACCAACCCGCCCTGGGCCCGCGTGGTGGATTACGGCCCATTCCCTCTCCTAGAAAGGAGGCCTGAGTCCTGTAGTCACACGCTATTAAAGTGTTTCGATTATTACCTACCTATAACGTGTGACTACGGCTTTTCTTTTTGTTCTATTCTTGTTTTTCCAGTTACTTTGTTTATTTCAGCATCTTGAAAATCTTGTTTCATACTTTTTCAGCGTCTTTTTTTTGTCGTAGTCGGGTTTTAGTTTTTTACTTTTTTTTATTTGAAAGATTTTGGTGTTAAATCACTGTGCTTCTATACTATTTATTTGGGTATGAACAAGTGAAGTCCTTTCAAATGATACCAAAACGACGTATTTATCTTATTTTTTTAACACAATACTTTTTGTCCACTAGAGGGCGCCACATTGAATTTTGATGATTTTTTTTATAAGTACCAGTGAAGCCCTTTCAAATGATATGAAACACGGTGTATTTATATTTTTTTTAAACATGACTTTTTGTCCGCTAGAGGGCGTCACTTTAAATTTGAGCAATATTTTGGAAATGTACAAGTGAAGCCCTTTCAAATAATACCAAACACGGCGTATTTATCTCCTTTTTTATTTTTAACGCATTACTTTTTGTCCGCTAGAGGGCGCCATATCGAAAAAAAACTTAAAATTTGTAAGTTAGTCCTAAGATTGCGTTTGTATCCGCCAAATAAAATGTTTTTCTTTCTTTCTTTCCAACATCCTCGAAGTACTCTACCCTACCTATGTTCCTCCAGTTACTCATTGCGGTCCAGGGCCGGGGACACTTTCAAACAATCCCACTACTCATGCTACGTCCTTCGTGAGCAACTCAACAAGATTGTGGTTGCGAAGCGATCCGGTTCAAAAAACAAGTCACCGCAACAGTTTTCAGGAAAATATCAAACCAACCGATACCGATCACCTCGCTTCGATCATCACCATACCGCACCTACGTGCTGTTGGTCACGAATGCCACTGCAATAGAATATCAATTGTTTGTAGGTATCCGTAGGACAAGTGTACTACGTAACCTCGACAAATGGATGTGCGATTAACAAAAATACGACCAAACTGTACTGCGACTCACCATAATTCGAATGCACGCTTGTGCGACACACTGAAACTCGACATTACTCTAGTGCAACATGAAGAATTAACATAATTTAAGGCTCCCCGATGGACAGGTTAAGTTAGAAGTGGTTAATTTTTTTTATAACCATCCAGAAGTAGGAGCCAGTTGGTAAGTAGGATAGTGTCAAACTACTATAATACTGCACCAACGTACTTTCGAATTACAGTACTCACACAATTGTCATACAATTGTTTGTCGCACTACCGTAGTATCGAACTACTGTCGTAAAATCATCGTTATCACACCAGCATGATATCGAGCTTCAGTGTGTCGCACAATCATGCATTCGAAATAAAGTGAGTGTTTAGTTTTGTCGCACATCCATTAGTCGAGCTCACGTAGTACACTCACGGTGTCCTATGGGAGTGTTCATACATGTAGCCGGTCAAAACTTTCCTCACGATATTATCCTTATTGCTCCACATCACATGACCATACAATGACAACTGACTTACATAAAAAAACCCTACATTACACTTCTGTCTAACTACCGGAACTCAAACGGCAAAACTGACAAAACTTTAAGCGCTAGTGGTAAAGACTATATTTGCCCCGCTCGGTACTATGGCGTAGAAACAAATTACATCGTAAACAACACGGTATTTAATTAGCTTACCTACCTAGTTTATTGTTTGGATTAAACTTTAGATTTATAATAATGAAGACGTTGTTCCATTTTCTGTAAAGGACTAAGATTGCCGGCTGTTTACCCACTAGTTTATTCCTCCGGCTTTGCTCCTGTGACATATTGATACCAGAAGTACGAATTAACGTAAGGGTCATTTTTACGTTTTGCGTAAAATACCCTTACATCAGTAATCGTAAGGTACATTTTTACATTTTAGGTAAATGTCCCTTACGTTATTTCATATTTCCAGTATCGATATCTTACATTATTATACATTGACTAGCTATTGCCCGCCGCTTCGCTCGCGTACATAAAATGTCTATGTCACTCAGGAATAAAGCAGCTTTAAATTGGTGAAACAATTTTAGCAATCGTACCAGTACTTTCAGAAATTACCTCCTACAAACAAAAACAAAAACACTTTACCTCTTTTTAATATTAGTGTAGATAAGAAGAACCTCACTGCGCCTGTGTGATGGTTACGGCCCATTCCCTCTCCTAGAGAGGAAGCCTAAGTCCCAGCAGTAGAAACATTATAAGGCTGGCTGAATAAGCTATGCTAAAAGGAAGCGTTGTAGCGGCTGTTGGACAAACATCGTGTTAGCAACATGGGCCGCATAAGGGGCTTTATGTCATCATGGAAGAAGTGAGACAACAGGTCTACTGCAATTGAAAGCCATTCCTTGAAGAAGAATCGAGTGCATCCCGCCGTCAGTTTCTGGTCTGCCACGTAGTCGTCTTCTGCTATTTGGGATCCGCTGATTAGTAATTTTTTCCTCTTTGACATCTATCAGATATGCCTCTAGTTTAAACTAAAAGATATCTGTATGTATTAAAATTTCCAGACAGCTTACGCCGATATCTCCAAAACTTCGTCTTTTAAATAAGAATTTGTTGGTACCACCACGAGATGCCTCAGTAAAAATGCAATATGATTTAGTTATTAGTGTAGCAGACAGAAACTATTATGCTACATCAAACAATTTGTCTGTAAGAGATTAATGACAACAGTCTGAGCTCAGAATCTATTATCATGGTACTGCTAATGCATTATTAAAATCTGATACTCCTCCTCGCCCACTTAGAGCAGAAGGTGATGATTGGATGCTTTTCCACCTCAAAAAAAAACCCCAACCCGTATGCAGCCCTTGACAGAAGCTAATCGTGTTAAAGACTCCACACCTGAAAAAAAGAAAGAAAAAGAATTTATTTGGTACAACACGAAACAAAAAAAAGAAGCATAAAATGTAGATGTGTGCCTCACGGCTGCACCAAAATAGGTCCAATTCAGCATGAATGTCAGACAACTAGTGCCTGACGCTGGTTTTCAACTTAACCCGTGGTTGTGACGCAACAGACATAAAACAGTTTTGGAGAGTAATATATATGTATCGGTGATGCATACTTAAATAATATAAACCATAAAAATAAAAATAAGTGTTGTGTTTATTATGATAAATATGTGTAATATAGTGTGTTTGTTGAAAGTGTGAAAAATAAATAATAGACGAATAAAACAAAAATGTAACAAGAGAGAGAAGAAAAAAAGAAAAAACGGTTGAACAAAGATACAAAATGTGGGTAGATGGTAAATAAATCTCCAACGAGTTAGGATGCAATCTCTGTATTTACTCACTCCCATCACACTAGTGCGTTGAATGCAGCTGTGCGCGATGGAGCGATTATGAACGAGGTTTCTCAATTGATTCTCTCTTCTATACATGGAGGCAGAAACCTCAAACTCAGGCAACGAGGTAGTTGCTAGGAAACTCGGCGTACTTTCAAAAGTCCGACGGTACTTCACACCAGGACAGCTTTTAATGTCATACAAAGCACAGGTCCGTTCGTGTGTGGAGTACTGCAGCCACATATGGGCTGGTGCTGCAAAATGCCACCTGGCAGCTTTGGACTCAGTGGAAAGGCGTGCAAAGAGGCTAGTTGGTGATCCAGATCTGGTTAATTTTAATCTACAAAGTCTTGAGCACAGGCGTAGGGTAGCCAGCCTTTCGGTGTTTTACAGAATGCATTTTGGAGAGTGTGCGCAGGAATTGTATTACTTGATTCCACCATCTCATTTCTTCCATCGGACAAGCCGACGAACGGCGAGTATCCACCCTTACGTTGTTGAAACCTTTACGGTCCGGACCAAGCGTTTCGCCTCGTTATACCGCATACATCGAGGGACTGGAATAATTTGCCTGCTGCGGTTTTCCTGTCCGATTATAATTTTGGTCTCTTTAAGGCTAGAGTGAATAGGGTCTCAATAAATTAGTGCGCCTCACCATCAACGATTGCATTACTACTTACCATTAGGTGGGATCGCAGTCAAGCACTAGTTTATATCAATTTAAAAAAAAAAATATAATCAAAAAAAAAAAAAACGATCCATTCATACATACATTTTCAGTTTAGAATGGCGGGGAGACTTCTTAATCCCGGTGTGTTCCTGTCTTATCGCCTACTTAAGAAGGTACTTAGTTTATATAGCTCATTAGCGAGAGCATAGTAGTTATTTTATGCATAAAACTAGTGATATTATGGTGATTTTCTCACGAGTGCACTGTTGTTTGGTTTTGTTATAGTTGCGGAGTCTGGATTTGTATATCTGCATAAACGTAATGCAGGTTCTTTTTGATTTGTAGATCAATATGGCTGATGAAAATAGTAGCTATAAAACAATTATAAAAAATAGGCCTTTGTTGCTGAATGAAACCTATTTCGTTATCATCATTTCAGCAGAAAGACGACCACTGTTGGATCATCATCATCATCATCATCTTCCTGCCCTTGTCCCGTGTTATTTGGGGTCGGCGCAACACGTTTTTTTCTACCATTCTGCTCTGTCACTCGTCATACTAACTTCCTTTTCTTTCATATCACTCTTCACATAATCCATCCATCTTTTCTTTGGTCTCCCTCTACCTTTCCATCCATCCACATGTAAACTCATAACTCTTTTAGTAACATGCGTTTCATCCCTCCTCTTCACATGACCATACCAAGACAAACGATTCCCTTTCAACTTTTCAGTCACTAGCGCCACTTTCAAACTGATTGTTGGATATAGGCCCTTTTTTTAAGTATGGAAATCATCTAATGACTTCTCGCGCTCTGGGCGGAGCGCGAGGGCGTGTCAGACTTTTACTGACTAAAACCACACCTGTGTCCTTCAGTTGCCCTTTGCTTTCTAGGACTACGGGTTTCCTTTTCAGAAATTCTCCGCGGTCCTAGCTAGCGGGCATCGGCCCTGCTGGGCCCCTACGGTTTGCTGAAATCTCCTTGAGGAGCGCGTGGATCACTACGCGTTGTTGGCGACTGGGCTTGGTCTGTTCAATTACCAGACGGCCGAACGGTAAGCTACCCATTGCTCGACGTTGTTGAACATAGGCCTACCCCTACCACTGCCACTTAAGTTGTGCAATTCTTCGGGCTATGTCGGTGACCTTGGTTCTCCTACGGATATCTTCATTCCTGACGTGATTACGCAGGGAAACTCTGAGCATAGCGCTTTCCATTGCCCTTTGGGTGACTTTAAGCCTTCTGATGAGGCCCTTTGTAAGCGACCATGTTTCGATGACATCGTCACTGGAAACATATTTACAATACAAATAATACTGTTTTTTAATTATCAATATTAACCATACTTACAAGTACCTATAGTCTAGATTTTTTTTAGAAAACTGTGTGTGCATATACCTACAAATATACTGTTTTCAAAAAATTATAAAAAAGTATAATAAAGAATCATCAAAAGGAGGTTCAGTTTTCGGTCCAGCTGAGCTGTGAGGCTCGCTATTGTTCACCACTATCTCACCAAATAATTGTAGTAATTTCACTTTCATTCTTGAATCTTTACGGTACACCGAAACAGTCACATAGAATTTCTCTTGACTTAACCTTTTGAGTGCGTAATTAGAGACACAATAGTAAGACAATAGCGCGTGAACGCCGGCGTTAATGCGGGGATCAACAGCTTAAATCGTCATCAGACATTCTTTTCCAATAATCATTCCTACCACTTTATTAAGGGAGTAGAAGATGTCTCTTTTTTCTGTGATATAGTATGTAAGTACCTATTATTTCTATGTGTGTAACCAATATATAACTCGTGTATTAACATAATTAAAGGCAGTTTTGTACTATATCTTGCGATGTTTAATTTAACTTGACACCTGACCTTGCATGGCGATCCATTTTTTTTTCCTTCGATCATCATTACTGTTTACTCAATTTTTGATATAAATATTAAAAGTAGAACTAACTACGGTCAGCTGTATTCGGTTAGACTGGATACTGACCCCAACATAGTTGACCAAAAGCTGCCCCCCTAACCAAGTTACAATCGTTTCGTTCACGCCGAACGCCTCGAGTAGGCCACGCCTCCGATTCTTTTGTTCTGACCACGTGACTGAGCGTTGAGATGACGTCAGAACAAAGGAATCGGAGGCGTGGCCTACTCGAGACGTTCGGCGCGAACGATACGATTGTAACTTGGCTAGGGGGGCTAGACAGATTGATTGATTTCAACAAAAGAGAGTACCTTTAAAACGTATTGTAACCTGGTATATAGTTTCTAACTTTTTCACCAGGATGCGAAGTCGAAGCCAGATAAAAAGTAGCCTAAATCATTTTTTGGGATTCAAGCTTACTCCATAACAAATTTTATTGCATTTGGTTTAGCAGTTTAACCGTGAAAACATAACAGACAGATAGAGTTACTTTCACATTTATAATTTTAAGTAAGGCCTAGCTTCTGAAAAGAAGACGGCCCTGGTATGAAAAGCAACGAAGGAACAGGAGTGGGTTTTTAGTCACAAAAAAACTTTTTAGAAAAAAAAAATAACCGACTTCACTAAAAAAAACACTAAAAGGATCAAAATAACTTTAATTTCGGAAGTCGGTGTTTCTCGGTATTGTTTGTTTCTTATTTAACACCGACTTCCGAAATTAAAGTTATTTTGATCCTTTTAGTGTTTTTTTTAGTGAAGTCGGTTATTTTTTTTTTCTAAAAAGTTTTTATTTCACACTTTTTAGTTGCGATACACTTATAAACAGAGTGTCTATTTCTCATGACAATTCCAATTAACCCAAATACTGCTAGGTTACATTATTTTATTATAAAGTTCCTGTGTCTACCTTCCACCTTCCGGCTCCATCATCAGATCAGTTCGATAGTACCTTATAGCCAAAGAGCATCTCACGACAATTCTAATAAGCCCAAACACGGCTAGGATACATTGATTAATTACGGAGTTCCTGTGCCTACCTTCCGGCTCCATCATCAGATCAGTTCGATTGTACCTTATAGCCAAAGTGCTAACCATGACAATTCTAATAAGTCCAAACACGGCTAGGTTACATTGATTAATTACGGAGTTCCAGTGCCTACCTTCCGGCTCCATCATCATCATCAGATCACTTCGATGATACCATTTTCAACGTAACTATTCAGAATCATTCATTTATTTGTATTGTCATAGTCGCTTAACTATATCTTCATTGTGATATCTATTTGAGTATGAAGTTCCGTTGACCATTTCTGGTCTTCTTCATCAGTTCCACTTCATCAAATGTTACTTTTTGACTGTAAATGCTTAAGTTCATGATGAAAATACTAAAATTACCATAGGGTTGCCTATAATTTTTGAGGAGTTCCCTCGATTCCTCATGGATTCCATCATCAGAACTGGATTTTGAAAAAAATGGGACCAATCTGGAAGCATATCCTATAAAGGGAAAAAAAAATTTTGCAAATCGGTCCATAAACGACGGAGTTCTGAGGTAACAAACATAAAAAAAAAAAAAAAAAAATGATGATAAAAAAAGAAAAAAAAAATACAACCGAATTGATAACCTCCTCCTTTTTTTTGAAGTCGGTTAAAAAGAGCGAGGGATGTCACTGGATGGATGATTTTCCCACTGAAAAAAAAGCTGATAGGAGCTTCGCCCGCGTGATAGTTGAAAATTATCCCAAGAAAACATACTCCCGAGATAAAAAGCCTAACTACCTATGTGCTGTTCCAGGACATGATCTACTCGTCTGCCAATTCGTATCTAAATTAGTTCAACCGTTTAAGCGTGAAGAAGTAACATATATACAAACACACTTACAAACTTTCGCCTTTATAATATAAGTGTTATATTTACAACAATTTGTTTTGTCTAAAAGCAGACTCCGAGAATCGGCAGTCGGAAATAAAATGTTAATCAAAAACCGGGAGATTTTTTACGAATAAATCATCTCATACAATTCGATACAAAAATAACTAAAGCTTTGAATAATCGTCTTCAAGATAAGATGAAAAGGAAGCTGTTTTAATAAATATCTTTTGCTACCGGTGGGCGTAAACCTATAGAAATGTGAGAGCTACCGACGTTATAGTACCTATTGATGATACGCTGCAATACAAAGAGGTCGTATATTTAGTAAGTGACTTGTAAATAGTTAGTGAAGTTCTTGTAGTATTAACACACGTTCAAATATGGTACGATGGATTTGGTCCGTCCGAACCAAGCTCCGAGCGTGACTCAGCATATTAACATAGCATAATCAGCCTTTTAATGTTCCCACAGCTGGGACTCAGGCCTCCTCTCTGGGAGAGGGAATAAGTCGTAATCCACCACGCGGGCCCAGTGCGGGTTGGTGAATGTCACATGTCTTCGAATTTGTGGTTCTAGGACATGCCGGTTTCCTCACGATGTTTTCTTTCACCGTTTTGAGAGCAGTGGTGATGAAATAAATTACATAAAGTAATGCGCCTGGCTGGGTTTGAACCCGCGACCTACAACTTTTAAGTCGGGACCGTTACCACTCAGCCCTCACTAATCTCTCAGTCTAACCCTAGAAAGATAACCATATTTTGACGGCCACAAAAGATAACCATGCGCTTCGGAGGCGCACGATATATTATTGTTTTTTTTTTAATGAAATACCTATTTATTGTTTTTTTTACTTAATTGTTTTAATATGTGGTTAATGAACTAATAATAAAACACTTTTTTTAGTTAAATATTTTATATATTTTAATGATTAAACTTAAATCAAAAAACCTCTAGAAAAAAATCAACAAAATTAGCAGTCTTCAGTTTACAGGAACATACTATCAAAAAATAATATCTTTTTTCGTAAAACTAATTATATTATATCTTACTAACTAAACAACTAAAAAAAAAATCAGTCACTTGGTTCAAATTTGGTTTGATAGGCATTCAAAACAAACATCATTTTTATGTAAACTGTTTTCTTGCATTTGGCGCAAGTCATCTTAGACATTTTTTTTTTTTATTAGTGCAAAAGGTGCAGTACCGTATTTTCTTGGCTGGAGGATCTTCTTCATTATCTTCATCGTTCTGCACAACCGGTTTCGGAAGAATATTTGCGATGTTATCTCGCACATGCTTTGGCAAAGTAGGAGCTTCCAGTCTTTCCTTCATCCACGATTCTGATAACTGAGTGCTTAACTTTTTCATAAAATTCCTTCTATTTAGGCGACTTTCTCCTTTTATTGTCAACCAGCAATGTTGGTTCTTACCCCTAAGCACACGGCGATCAGGAACAATAATGCGGTGGTCACGCCGGGATGATTCCGAAGTTCCAGTGGGCTTTGAAGATTCAGGCAGACTTATATCATCTTCATTTTGTGTATCATTCAATTGTTGTGGCACCTCATCATCGATAAACTCGTCTTCGAAATCACTCTGTATGTCATCGTCACTCAAATGATCTTCTATCTCACTGTCACTTTCTTGTTCTCCTTCATGCTCGTTCTCTTCCTCTCCAGCGATCAACCTAGATATTGCATCATCAGTTAGTGTTCTCCGGCTCGTCATGATGAAGGTGAAAAGATTTCATGCTAAAAAAGAGAAATAAACAGTTATTATAAACATTTTATGTAAGTATAAACAAATCCTTACTTTCACTAAATGTCACACAAAAGATAACCATGCGCCTTTGGAGCGCAACACTTAGTCGTAACTGCAAAACTATGGTACTTACCGCGTAAAAACGGCCGTCCCGCGACGATGTGCACCGTCCACTGAGCTAACTAAGAAGGACAGGTAGATACGCGCGCTTATTAGAAAGAGATAGCGATGTCAAACCGACGCGGGCGCCTCTGAGGCATAGGTTATCTTTCTAGGGCTAATTAATGTTAGAATCAGCATAATTAGTATTAAAAATAATAATAATATTCCACAACTTTCACACAACGCCATCTAGTCCCAAACTAAGCAGAGCTTGTGCTATGAGTACTAGACAACTGATAAACATACTTATATATTTCTAAATACACACATCGATGCCCCCAAACAAGAACTCGGTAATGTACTATTACGAGGTTTATGCTGTTATGTCAAATTCGGCATCTATGGACTGGAATACACCTTCTCAATTTTTTTCAGATTTTTCCTATTGATATTTACAAAGAAATCATGACACACGTGTTTATTGTTGGGAATTTAGACACAATAATATTTCGGCAAAAAACCTGTTATAGGTCTGTACGAAAAAACTATTTATTTTTTATTTTGGTAAGTTGCGATTACCGGGTTATTGGCGTAAATCATTTTCATGAAATTTTTGGTAAACGTGTTTATGGGGTTTTTGTTGAAATAATTTTAAAATACGTGTTCCGTAATATTCACTAACAATGTTATTTAAGTTTGGTATTGGCTCATTAATGTACGTAATATTTCAATACGGTAAATTTATTCCAAATTTTAATACACCTAGCTCTGTTCTGGATATTACTGTATTTGTCTAGCCGTGCAATAGTTTGTAAAGAGTGGTTGTCTCTTTCTTTTAGTTGCTGATAGACAGTAATAGATATATGCCACGCCCCCAACAAGTGTCCTTGGCCACGGCCCGGTGCGTAAAGTTTGTTTACGTAAACAGTTGCATTCAGATCTCTGCACTAATTGCACGCAGATATTTGCACCACGCTCGATATTGTTTGGGTTTTAGTGATAAACGGAAAGTTTACTTGTGAAGTTATTCAGTGCAAAGTGATAATGAGTTTTAGAAGAAATAGACCATTAATGAATGAACGTGTGAAACGAATGCTTCTAATGGTTGAGGACACAACAATTACAAGTAAGTACTTACTACAACTTAGTACTACTTACCTTTAAGTTATTTATGATTGTGTGTTTTGTAATATTTTTGTTTACTATATGATAGGCGCCGATCAAGAAGTAGAACGTTCCGAAATAACTCCGAAGCAAAGTGAAAACCAATCTACCAGTGCAAAGTCTGACGTCCAGGCATTATCAAAAGGTTTATTTATAGATTTTTTATTATACCTAATAACTCACTACGACTAAAAAATAATACGAGTAAGTTGTATGTAACTGTGACATGGTTGTAACTTTAATTCGTCCTTACGTCTGTTGGGTCGTGCTCGCCAAATCAAGTGCAATAGGATGTTGTACTTTTTTTTATTATCGTGGTAAAATAATCAAATGAATCCTCACGCTTACTGTCAGACTCTTACTGACTAAAATCCACGGTGATCTTTCAATAACTTTAGAATTTATTTTAAAAAAAGGAGGGCTTTTCAATTATTACACTGTAGTTTTACACGATACATAAATACCTTCCATTCACGTAAAATGATCAGATATATTTTAAATTCGGTGCCAGCTAAATGTAACAAATAGGTACATAAATGCAGGGTTATGATGTACCTGTATGCAAACTGATATTTTTTTTAGGATTGTTTTAGTTTATTTTTTATTTTTACCATTTCAGATACAGATTGCAATATTATTGCAGTTGATACCGATTCTAGTGTAAAAGAAACTTTTACCAATCAAGTTCTGTCAAGATATGAGTTACGAGGTACGTATTAGAACCTAACCATAAATAATTTTAATCATTACATTTTTTCTTTATAACAATGCGTAACATTATATGGTGATTTAATTTTATTTCATAATTCCTTAAATGAATTCAATAAAATAACTCGGGTAATTTTATTGATTACAGACAGAACGGAAAAAAAATACGATGATGCTGATCAGGAATCCGATGAAGATTTTTCGCCAGACGTCTCGGAATATATTCCGAGTCCAAAGATATTGAAAAGTCCATTAAGTAGCGTTTCAAGTCTTAGCGGAGACTCTGCATGTATTAATAAAATTATAGCATTTCCAGAAAATATTAGCACTCCTTCAACAATTTCTAATCTATCATTGTATTTAACCAACACTGATTTCGTGGCTTCTCCATCAGAAATATATATAGCAACTATAGATTTATCACAACCAAGTATTGAAAAGGAAAACCAATCAAGACTAAACATAAGAAAAACAATAAGTAGCCAAGAAAATATAGATGACACTTTAAAACCAGATGAATTTTCAGAAATTAATCACAATGAAACATTGACCGGTAGAACTTCAAATGATTGCTCACATGCTAAGGAAGTTGTAGCTGACAATGAGGATAGTCCTAGCTTATTAAGGAACATTAGTAGCGAAAACGAAATCAATGAAACTTTAAGACCAGAGGAGTGGTCAGAAAGTAACAATGACACAACATTGACCGGTAGAACTTCTAATGATAGCTCACATGCTGCAGAAGTTGTAGCTGACAATGAAGATAGTCCAAGCTTAATACGGGAAATTAGTAGCGAAGAAGAAAACAATGAATCTTTAAGACCAGAGAGGCAGTCAGAAAGTAACAATGATACAACAACAGGCAGAAGAACTTCAAGCGATTGCTCGCATATGGTGGCCGTAGAAAGCGAAAAAAAACTGACTAGGAAACGCAAGCAGATAAGAACAGAGTGGCGTAGTAAAAAAAATAAAATCCTCAAAAATTTCGGCAAAGCCTACGAAGGGTGCAATTCCAAAAAAAAATATCCTGAGAAAACTATAGGCTCCCCATGTGCGTGTAAAAAGGGTTGTAGCCAAAAATTCAGTCAGTCAGAAAGACAAGCTATATTTGACAAATATTATAGTCTGGCTGATCGCGAACGTCAATGGTTGTATATCGGTAGATGTGTTCAAAGACAGACTATTAAACGAATGACGTTAGACCGTAAAAACAACCGCACACAAACTTTGAATTATTTTTTCCATAATTCAAATAATGAAAAAATTCCTGTATGTAAAAAATTTTTTTTGAAGACTTTACAAATTGGAGAATATGTTGTTTATACAGCAATGGAAAAAGTTTTGAAAGCAGATGAAGGACTTCAAGATAATCGGGGAAGACATAATAATAGGCCTAACAAAATGAACATTAGTACAGAAGCCACAATTAAAACACACATTGAATTATTTCCTAAAGTACAGTCGCACTATACGAGAGCGACTTCAAACCGAGAATATCTTTCAGAAAACTTGAATATTTCCAAAATGTATCGCTTTTATACTGAGTGGTTTACAGAACAAAATTACAGTGATGTTGTAATGGCAACAAAACGACAATACGAAACAGTTTTTAACTCCCAATATAACTACTCATTTTTCAAACCCAAAAAAGACCAGTGCCTTTCATGCTCCATTTATGAACAATCAGACGAATCTATGAAAACCACCCTTGAAGAAAAACAAAGACTCCATTTACAGAGAAAAGAAAAAGTAAGATCATTAAAGAAAGAAGAAATAGAGACAGCTGATAAAGATAATATGACAGTAGCAATATTTGATTTGCAAAAAGTGTTGAGTGTGCCTCAATCTGAAGTAGGCGTATTTCATTATAAAAGAAAATATCCATGCTACAATTTTACTGTGTTTGATGCAGTACGAAAAATAGGATATTGTTATGTATGGCATCACCAAATCGCTAAAAGAGGCAGTTCAGAAATAGGAAGTGCTTTGTTATCTTTTTTTAAAACGGAACGTGAGAAAGGTATAACAAAGTTTTCATTATATTCGGATGGATGTTATGGGCAGAACAAAAATCGTTACATTTTCGCCCTTTATTTATATGCCTCCAAACTTTTTGACATAACCATAACCCATCGTTTTTTTGAAACTGGACACAGTCAAAACGAGGGAGATTCCATGCATGCATGCATAGAAAAAAACTTAAAAAATAAAGTTTTATATACCCCTGACCAAATTTATAATATTATTTTAAATTCAAAGATTACTGGCGAAAAATATAGGATCAAGGAATTAGAGCAGTCCGAAGTTTACGATTTAAAACCACTGGTAGAAGACAAGTATTGGCGGTGCGATAAAGACGGAAATGTGATCCGCTGGGCTGATGTCATGGAGGTAAGCGTGGTCGATTCACAAGCAAATAAGTTGTTTTTCAAATATAATTTTGAAGACACTTATTCAGAGCTTGATCTAAACACACCCTCTACCTCAGCTAGACGAAGAGGACGAAAGCGTGCGAGTACTCAAGAAGCAGCTGTATTGGATAATGTGCAGTTGCAATGCGCATACCACCAACGTATACCAATAAGCCAGGCTTTGCATACAGACCTTTTGAGTTTATGTAGAAGTGGAGCTATTCCTCAGAGTTACCATTCTTTTTATCAATCCTTGTCCTGTTCTGAAGTGGGAAACGAAAACATTTCTGAAGAAGAATTAAATTGAAGAGTTTATGTAGCTCAAAGTTGATTACAAGATTTGATTTTTATTGGATTATTTTTATTAATGAATGTTCACGTCGAACTAAAGTGTTAAATTACTTTCTGTGATTATAATAAATAATAAAATTACTTATAATCGAAATTATTGTATTTTTTCGTTTATTATCTTCAAATATTACATTTAAATTTAAAAATGGTATCGAGTGGTAACAATAACACTGTTTTTATAATTTTCCTCTTAATAACAATGTTATTTATTAATACCTTTTTTTAAATTACTTGACATTACCACAATAACTCCGTACAAACAAGTTATCTATCAGCCATAAAATAAAAAATAACGCCGTAGAAGCCCATAATGTAATGTTATGAAATATTTTATTTCATAAATTTACTGCAATAACCCCGTAAGTAGTATTACTGTAATATTGTATGTATAAAATTTCAGGTATTATTTATTTTCATAAATAACTAGGTTTTGAATAAAAGGATTTTCATATCAATGGCACAGGTAGACTTCGCAAAAAAATAGCTTTCATTTAATACATCAATGACTTCAATAGTCCCACTCGTTGAAAAGATATTTGACAAAATCAGTAAATCTTTTCTCCTGTAAAATTTTGATTTTTCGATTACCGGGTTATTGCTTGGAGGCGTCGACATATTATAGATAAATTACACCCAGACACAGAACAATAATGATCGTGCTCATTGAACCCATGACGTCCGGCATAGCAGTCAGGGCCACCAACCACTAGACTAACACGCCAGTCAGATTAACACACGCTCGAACTTGGTACGACGGACCAAACTTACGCTGAGTCGGATTTGATCTTGGTATGGACGGAAAGAATCCATCGTACCTAGTTCGAGCATGTGTAAACACTATAACAGTGCGTAAGTCAATAGTAATGACAATTTTACTGAGCAGCAAAATCAACAGCATCATCGTCATCATTTCGACCGAAAGACGTCCACTGTTGGTCATAGGTCTCCCCCAAGTGTCGCCATAACGACCGGTCCTGTTCGTCTCCCTCAGACCTCGGCGTCTTCACCTTCCGCATAACGCAGCCTAGATTCTCACCGGAAATGGTCAGTTCGGGAGGTTCCTGCACTGGATTCGTGCGGAAGATTCGCCCGAGTGTCACCACTGTGTGGACCGCCCGGAGAACACGGTGGAGCATACGGTAGAGGTGTGCCCCGCTTGGGCAGAGCACCGCCGTGTCCTCGTGGGGGCGATCGGTGGCAACGATCTCTCGCGCCGGGCCTTGGTACAGACCATGGTCCGAAGCGAAGAGGAGTGGCAGGCGGTCGCCTCCTTCTACGAAGCAGTAATGCTAGCAAAAGAGGCGGCCGCACGCGCGAGGGCACGGTCCTCACGCCCCAGCGGCCGGGATCCAGATCCCGACTTTAATCTAAATGGCTCCATATTTTTGCTACTAACCGAGAAGCCCAATAATCCCGTTCACGACCACTTACGGGATATTTCATCTTAAACCGTGTCCCTTTCGCTAATACCAATTTCCCATGTCAATCTATCATCAAAATAAAACTAAATAGTCGCCTATTATAACTTTTTCTTCCAATCGACAGTTCTTTATGGCGTCGATCACTCGTTTACACACTGGTGACTAGTGGCGACTAATGGCCCAGTCATGTCGATCGATACCATCGCTGTTTGTACAATATTTATCGATAGTTTGTATCTTTAGAACTGTGTTGTTAAGAAATCGACCGTTTTTAAGTCTCGTTTTGTTTTTTGTTTACAAAGTTGGCGTGTGTGTCTGTGTTCAAACCAAGCCAGATGCATTACATTGTGTAATTTATTTCACCACCATTGCTCTCAAAACGGTGAAGGAAAACATTGTGAGGAATCCGGCATGTCCTAGAACTAAAAATTCGTAGACATGCGACATCCTTCAGTCCGCGCTTGGCCTATGTGGTGAATTACACCCCATTGCCTCTCTTAGAGAGGAGGCCTGAGTCCCAGCAGTGGGAAAATTATAAGGCTGATTATGCTAATTGACCTATCTCCTACTACGGACTGCAGGCTTACCACTTAACAAAACTAATCTAGTCATTACTTAGGTATTTAGATGGCAACACCAGGATCTTATAGCAGCTAATCAGAGAAATTCCGACAAATCTAAATTGTATTTTACAACTCGCTACAAAGTTTAAATTAGGGCTTGAATTACTTACTATTAAGTGTGATTTCTCTTTACCGTCGTAATTACCTACAATGCCTAAGCAAGTTGAAAGTCAAATGACTTTCTTAATTGAGGAACCAGATGGATAGCTGCAGATATCTTCCTGTACCTACATATGTTTAAAGAATGAAGCGGCACGATTAGAGTTCATAAGGAAAAATAAATTAAGCAGAAGTGACATTGGAATATTTCAAAGTATTCTATCTAGTCCTACTTCAGAAGTAGCTAATGAACTTTATAAATTTTGTATGCAATAGATCCATAAGAGCCTTAGTTTAGTATCTAGTGTTAGACATATTAATGTAGGTTATAATGAGGCTGTCATAGTCGATTTACGACTAAAGCCTCTATAAACAAATAAAAGAAGAAAAAAAAAAAAAGAGAAAGGGAAGGCCTAAGAAATGATAAAAGATGATTGTATAGAACGAGATTGTTCATTAAGTGGGTTGTGGAGGACTGATAGGCAGTCGCTCCATGTAAAACACAGGAAAGACTGAAACCCGACCACAAGCTAGTTGGCAAAGAGTCTAGAGAGATGATGACTATGAAGGGATTGGCTACTGAGACGTCGGGAGGCCTCCTGTGAGGTGGACCGATGACCTGGTGAGAGCTACGGAAAACCGTCAGCTGCAAGTAGTATTAATAATTAATAATTAATATTTTTTTATTGACACACACAGGTTAGTAAGAAAATAAAGAAATGAACAATAGAATAAGACAGATAGTACACAAAAGAAGTAGCCGTGGGCCCCAAACTAGGCGTAGCCTGTATCTTGGTGGCCCAGGTGATTAACAGGTTAAGCAGTTGGAGTTTATGCGACAGCACAATTTTGCAATAAAGAAAATACTTAACAGAAAGGAATAAATGTAAAAAAAAATAATAAATAAAACAAACAAGAGTTAAAAAAAAGAAAAGAAATACAGTAATAACGTACAGATGAAATCAAATTAAATTTGGAACATAATATTTCAAATCATTGCATTACATTAAAATGAAATCGAAATACATTAAAAAATAATAATAATAATAATAACAATTAAATTGAAATCAAACTACATTAAAAAAAATTATTAAATTACAGAGAAGAGAAAAAATAATCTACTATCTATTAAATTAATGTCATAATAAAATAAAATAAACAAACAAACATTAAGTATAGAACTGCTGAAGGTGGGAATTCTCAGGGCAGGATAATGACTGATACTACAGCTGATGGAATAAAAGAATATTTATTTATTTTATGAGATATGGACATAAATACAGAAGAGGATACAATATTATTAAGAATGTTACATTATTGTTTTTTTGTTATTATTATTGATAGTAAACAAATGTCCCATGTTTGTCTACTATCACTTGGTGGTATGCGATGATGACAATGAGTTCGACGACGGAATATGCTTGCCTAGAAGTAATATATTCACTCTTGACTTAAAAGCCCCCAAGTTGTAGCTATCAGAAAATATAGACTCCGGCAGGGAATTTTACTCTTTAGCGGTACCTACACACAATAAATGTGAATATGAATTGAAAGAAAAGCAGAACTTATGATGTTGTAAAGGCGTGAAAGTGGTCAATCGACAGTTAACTCATTCAACACGAGAAAACAAAATAACTTAAAACCCAAGATCGATGTCAAAATGTTCAAAGTTACCAAGTCAAGTGTCGTATGTCCCGCGGTGACCGCAAATGAGGGGCAAACAGAAAATAAAAATAATTCGTCAAACTAGTCCAGCAAGTTGGCGGCTACCCGACCGCGGTTTACATGGAGAAGCAAGTATTGGATGTGGCAATCACAGTTGAAGAAATGTTTTGAATTATTAATAGTAGAAAGTGGTACATAGATACGTGAAGTTGGTCTTGGTATGGTCATGTGAAGAGAAAAGAAATGCATTCTAGTTAAAGCGTTATAGATATAAATATAGCGCCAAAGATATATAAATAATAATAAATAACCTCGTGAAAGCCGAGAAAGATAAACAAATCAAGTATATTGACTTGGCTCGCGAGGTTGTCGACATGGGATGTGGACTCGGCGATCATTGTACCGATAGTCGTGTCGGGCAATGGCTTAATAGCCAAGAGCCTCGACCAACACCTTAGGAGGCTCGCGTTAGGCGACTGGATTAAGGGCTTGATTCAGAAAGCAGTACGCCTGGACACGGCTCGCATTGTTAGGAGGTTCCTTTCTCTGGAGCCTTGACCGCCGGTAGCTTGGACCCTGTTTCCGATACCGGTGGGGTACCATTTTTTATATTTTTAAATGTTTTTTTTTTTGTATGATTTTGTTTAAAAAAATATTTAAAAATGTAATTTATATGGTGTTTACAATGATTAAAGAGAATAATAATAATATAATAATTTTAGCAGAATCATCAACATCTCTCTCACAATTATCATTATTACTTGGACAACATATTTATTAAATATTAACTGATATTACCTAAACAAATAACTGAGATCAATAGCCTCACAAAACCGCATCCAATGCCTCCTAAATCAATGTAAATAGATGGTATCTTAGCACACAGCCCGTTAACGCGTATTAGACACTTGATCGATCTGGTGTGGCGCCCGAAACAACTTGTATGTCGATCACTACACACTTAAGGGGAATTGTAATATTCTTAAGAAGGATCGGAAAAGTACGAAGGCTAATGGATGGAAGACGAACAAACTTATTGAACGTTTAAAAAAAAGGCATCCATTATTATTTTTTCTTTACCAAGCATTTTTTCGGATGGAAAATCATTACGGAGCGAGACGAGCCCTCATCAGATTTTTAATGACTAAAATCTACCTGAGTTCCTTTAGTTGCTTTTTGCGCTCTAGGGCCGCAGTAACTCATTCAAACAATCCAACAGTTTTGGCTGGCATCGGACTTAGCAAGCCCTATCAATTGTGGGATAGTTCTTTGTCTATTTGGGCCACGTCATTATCGGATGGCTACTAAAGCTAACTATTGCTCGTCGCCCGTAAGCCCGCGCCCCTTTAAAATTCAAAAGGTTTTTCTTTCCCATAGACCTACATGGCACTTATATTCACCGACTTCCAATATCTATATAGGTGTATAAAAGGAAAAACTGACTGACTAAGGAGTGTGAAATTTTGCTCAAGATTTCCTTTTATGATTTAGGCGAGCACAAAGAGTGGATTTTTGCAAAATTCACTCCCTAAGGGAATGAAACGGGGGCCCAAAGTATGTATAGAGAAACCTATTTTTACACGGGCAGAGCCGCAGGAAGAAGCTAATCTATACATAAAATATTTCTTAAATACGTATACAATAGTGACTTTCTTCGTGTCAAAAAATGTGCTAGCATGAAGGCAAAATAATAGCGTAGTCTCCCTTGGAGAAGAGCAGTGGTGGCCGAGTGGTAACGGCTCCGACTTACGGAGTCGTAGGTCGCGGGTTCAAACCCAGCCAGGCGCATTACTTTGTGTAATTTATTTCACCACCACTGCTCTCAAAACGGTGAAGGAAAACATCGTGAGGAAACTGGCATGTCCTAGAACCAAAAATTCGAAGACATGTGACATCCACCAACCCGCACTGGGCCCGCGTGGTGGATTACGGCCCATTCCCTCTTGTAGAGAGGAGGCCTGAGTCTCAGTAGTGGGAACATTATAAGGCCGACTATGCTATGCTCCCTTGGCAATCGAGGTGTCGTGAGCCAGTTTATTCTTGTGCTGTGTCCGGTTCTAGGATGAAGCTCCCTTAAGGGACTTTTGGTATGTGAGTAATATCTTCTAGTCTGTTAATAAATTACTAAAATTGGTCGATGCTAGAGGAGCTGAACACGAGATGAGCACAAATTCGAGTACTGTGGACCAACTTATAAGTCTCGAACGAGCGCGCGTTTGGTTCGTGCCTGACTGTACTCCGCCTATTGATGATTTTTTGACGAACACAAAGGGTTTCGCATCTCGTTTGAGGACAGTGATCGTTGGAGGCTCGTTGTACATCCACACTTGACACCGCGGGTAGAGCAGCTCGGCTTGTGCTCAGCTCGTGCTCGGTCACTCTATCGCAGACCCACCTCTAGTTTTTTTCTTGCGTCCTAGTTCTCGTGATTTATCTCTCAAGTACTATGGATTATACTGGGATAAAAAGTCTATGGTGCTCATCTATAGCAATTTTTCTTTTTAGCATCTTTTCTTTTTAAATTAGCTTAGAATCTGCTAATGTAAACTAGTTTCGCTGAGTAACTACATATTTTACTAGGCAGCAGCAGGCCTTCTTATTAAATTTCAAGTCGATAAGAGATGTGTCATCGGACCACCAGATCTACGACGTTGCGCCGCTGGTATATAGTGGACATCCCACCTATACGCATTAAACGTTTTGAAAATACTTTCATTTATTTGTTACGGCACTCCAACGAATAGTTCGCAAAAACATTTACAGAAGAATAATCTTAACAATAAACAATTATCACAGCGAATTCTTCACTTAAAGGTGTGCACAGCACTTACAGAATTAAGCAAACTAATATTATTTATATTTTGAATCAATTGTACATTCAATAAATAATAACTAGGTACAAGACGAAAACAAAGACAACAGAATCAATAAGATAAGGAATTATTATAAATCAATCAATTAAATAAATTATGTCAGATAGAATTAAATTACATTAGGATCCATTAATTAAATGATGTCAGATTAAATTAAATTATATTAGAATACATTAAAATACACTAAATTGAACACAATTCAAATTCAAAACATACAATTCTTAACTGCATTCATTGTGCATACAGTTAAGAATTGAAGTTCGCTGCCTGTGTTTCTTGATTGCTTACAACCTGAGAACGCGTGGTGGGTTATGGCCCATTCCCTCTCCTAGAGAATGATGAAGTCTGAGTCTCAACAGTGGAAACATTATAAAGCTGATTATGGTATGCTATTATGGACCTAGTGTAAGTTGCTGGATGTCACATGTTATTTTTTTTTTATCAAGCACATACCGGTTCTCTTATGACTTTTACCAGTAGTAATGAAATAATTACAAAAAGAAAAGCGCCTATACCCTATTCAAGAAGTCGTGTTATAAAAGGTAAACAAACCAACTATACTACTAAATTATAGACCACAGATACTGCAAACATTTTACATAAAAATGTGACGTTTTGTCATCGGGTGGGTTATAATCCGCCATCTTTTCCACTATCGATCAACTTGTTGATACGAGATATTTTCATTGAACTCTTGTTATTCGCCGAAGATAAAGCGTGCTAAAAAACGCCTATGCATTCAATAAAAAAGGAGACTGTAATGTATTCAAACACGTCGAAGAAACTTGGTCGAAGGTACCTACACTGTTTTCTTTGTTTACATTTTATCTCAAGCCCAGATGAATAGGGTATAGATCTGAACCCACGACTTACAACTTGTAAGTCAAGGCCGGTAACACTGGGCCACTACTCTACGAATTAATACAAAAGGATAGAAGATGTGTTATTATGATAAGTTTTTGTCGGAAGCCTATGACCCTCTAGGCAAACGTTTGAGGGCACAACCATCCTCTTTCGACTGATATCTGATAGATGTATAATATGTGTGTTTATGATAATAGTGTATGTACCTTTCGGCTATGTTGCTACCACGGAGATCAAACTTTCTGGACGAATTAAGCAGTTTTCTTTGTTAGAAACTTTATCTTAAAAAAAATGGTTTAATTTTTTTTTCTAAATTTGTCTGTTTTTTGTGTTTAGAGACCTAAGGCTCTACCACGAGCGCTAACGCGATTCATTTTACGACTTAAACTGAACTGTTAAAAGGATGAAGCTATACAGGATCTACACTGACATTTAAACACGTCACACGTTGTTGAAAATTCAACTGTCCGTACTAAGAGTTTCGCTTCGTCGTTTATACCGCGTACATCGAAGGACTGGAACAATTTGCCTGCTGCGGTCTTCCCGTCCAAATATAATTTAGGTATCTTCAAGGCTAGAGTGAATAGGCTCTTAATAAACTAGTGTGCCTCATCATCAATGATTGCATCACTGCTTACCATCAGGTGGGATCGCAATCAAGCACTGGTTTATATCAATTAAAAAAAAAACATTATGCTCCAGTTCGCATCCCCAGAATAACTTATAAAAAAAATATGCCACATAATATTATTATATCTCTGTTACCAAAATTAATAATACATTATTAAAATAAAAAACAAAACAAGATTGCTAGCGGATGGCAAGCAATAGGAAGCTCAACGTCCGACAAGGACGAAGCTCAGGAACACGACAGCGCGTTGCGTTTCACACTTGCCACTAACCAGTTCGGTCCGGCCCAGGAACGCAAAAGGATTTTCAACTGGAGGAACACAGAATAGAATAGAATAGAATAGAATAGAATAGAATAGGATAGAATAGAATAGAATAGAATAGAATAGAATAGAATAGAATAGAATAGAATAGAATAGAATAGAATAGAATAGAATAGAATAGAATAGAATAGAATAGAATAGAATAGAATAGAATAGAATAGAATAGAATAGAATAGAATAGAATAGAATAGAATAGAATAGAATAGAATAGAATAGAATAGAATAGAATAGAATAGAATAGAATAGAATAGAATAGAATAGAATAGAATAGAATAGAATAGAATAGAATAGAATAGAATAGAATAGAATAGAATAGAATAAACTTCACAGTCTTCTTCTTCTGCAGTTGGATTTTAGGTGGCAAAAGTCTGATACTCCCTCTCGCCACCCAGATCAGAAGAACTTATTCGATGATTTCCCACCTAAAAAAATAAAAAACCTAATCAAAATTATAAAGAATCAATTTCATTCTCTTCACATTTTCCTGTTTATTCTCTCTCTCCTTACCAGCGTTTACTTCACCATTCATAATTATCTTCCTGCCCTTGTCCACTGTTATTTGGGGTCATTCTCCTGTCACCCGTTATGCAATCACTAACTTTGTTTCATATCACTCTTCATACAATCCATCCATCTTTACTTTGGCCTCCCTCTCCCTCCTCCCATCCATCCACATGTATACTCATAACTCTTTTAGTAACATATGATAGACGAGGGATCAACGTCTTTGTATGACCTTAGCAAGACAAACAATTCTTTTACTTCAAAGTTATAAAATAGATTCTTAATTATTTAGTAGAATAATGACAGACTTCCCCTTAACAAAGAACTTGAGAAAATGGTCATTTAATCCGCTTAAAAAAGCATAAAGGAGAAACAATCTAACTGTAGATCGAAATCATTGATAAAGTTCTGGACTTGTACATCATTCTTGAGAAGTGACCCGTTTAGACACACTATAATAAGTTTACCTGTGACTTTACGATGAGCACGAGACATTATATTACTCAACTAGCCATAACTCGCAACTTCGTAATGCCACACAAATGTAAATTTTATAGGTTTTAATTTAATTATCTGAAGACCTTTTTTTTGTAGGTAGGAAAATCATCCAATGACATCCCCGCTCTTGGGTGGAGCGAGAGATAGTGTCAGACTTTTACTGACTAAAAACTCACTCCTGTTCCTTCTTTGCCATTTTTCCAGGGCCCCGGGGATCTCTTTCGCATCACCCATGACCCCAGAAGGCTTCGACCCTGCTGGGCCCCTACGGTTGCTGACATCTCCTTGAGGCGCGCGTGAAACAGTACGCGCCGTCGACGACTTGGGCTCGGTCCGAACGGTTACCGGACGGTCGGATGGCGAGCTATCCATTGCTCGCCGTCCGCAAGCCCGCGCCTACGTTGGCCGCAAATCGGTATCGGAATCCCGGCGGCTGGGGCGTGAGGGACGATCAATCGCGCGTGCACGTGCGGCCGCCTTCTTTGCTAGCATTACTGCTTCGCAGAACGAGGCGACCGCCTGCCACTCCTCTTCGCTTCGGACCATGGCCTGTACCAAGGCCCGGCGTGAGAGATCGTTGCCGCCGATCTTACCCACGAAATTATCTGAAGACCTGTTTACATATTTCAATTCTCTAGAAGAGGGAAAGATGTCCACTGCTGGTCATAGGTCTCCCCCAAGAGTTGCCACAACGACTGATCCTGTGCGTCACATCTTTCGGATTACCTCACCTCATCGGTCCACCTTGTAGGAGGCCTTTCAACGCTACGTCTCCCGGTACGTGTTTGCCACTCCAGAATCTTTCAGTCACATCAATCATCTGTTCTGCGAGCAATATGCCTTGCCTACTGCCACTGACAGAACAATTAGTTCTGTTTTTCTTTTTTTTTAATTAAAACTATATAGGGTGACTGGCAATTAGTGTACGATACTTAAACACGTGATTGTGTTCATGATAACCAATAATTTTTACTAAAGGAACAAACCTGAAATCGCGAAAAAAAATCAGCTGTTCAGTACATTAGGCAAACATAAATGTACTGAACAGCTGTTTTTTTTTGCGATTTCAGGTTTGTTCCCATAGTAAAAGTTATTGGTTATCATGAGCACAATCACGTGTTTAAGTATCGTATACTAATTGCCAGTCACCCTATATATACACTAAAGGCAAAAACTACTAGCTAAAATATAAAAAAGAAAAAAATGTTGAGCCTAAGTTAACAGGATAAAAAATTGATATATTTTAATCCGCATAGGTACATATCCTGATATTTTAATCCATATCAGTATGTAGGATAATCCCAATAGTTTATGCTGATTAGAGCTTAGCGTGTTTTCAATTTAAATAAATATTGAAATATATCGATACTCTAGGTAAATATCAAAACAACCATTTATTATTGCAATACGAGCCTAACCATAAAGCTTAAAAGATTAACTTGGCTTTTCTACACCATCACCGTTTTACTCTATGTTATAAAATGAAATAAATAGCCTTTTATTTCTTGCCGATTATAAAAAATGTTAACATAACATTTGATTACAATAAAATAGCGTTTAAAGGATTTGAAAATAAAATGATTATTGATAAATTCATAAATTGATTGCATGCCTATGCACTTATTTCATTATTATATAATATGTGTATTCATTTTCATTATTTATATTTATTAATATTCATTATTATTATTTATATTTATTAATTATTATTCATGAATATTTATTTTTTAAATATTATATTTACATTAACCTTGATCGAAATCCCGGCGGCTGGGGCAGCTCTACTGTATGCTCCACGATGTCCTCTGGGCAGTCCACACTATAGTCAAACCCGGGCGTTTCCTCTGCACGAATCCGGTGCAGGAACCTCCCGAACTTACCATGTCCGATGAGGACCTGCGTCATGTAGAAGATGAGGACGCCGTGACGTTTTTCCAGCCCTCCTCAAAGAGGGGACTTACCACCATAATTATGGCGTGCCCAGCACTGGGTTGCAACAGTCGCTGTCGCCATTCCACCATGAGATCCCGCTGGAACTCTGTCTCGCAGCGGATTTTCACCCCGGCGTTGCATCTCCACGCGCAAATCGTGCTTGCGTACAAGGAATGGTGCTTCCAGATTCTATGGTGGCAGTCCAGTAAGGAGTCTCGTCGCTTCGCGGGATAGTCCCTGGCGCTGGTTTTCAACTGAACCTGAAGTTGTGACGCATCGGACGGAAAATAGTTTTATAGTGTAAGTATATATATATATAGCGATACCTAAATAATATAATCCATCAAAATAGAGTTTGCGGTGCGGTGGTTATCTCATTTTATATAAATGGTGGCTAAAGCGGTGATTTCATGCGCACGTCGGAGAAAGCCATCGCGTCGCGTTGTATTCGCATGAACCGCAACCAAATTCGCATTGAATCACTCACTGTAAGAACTACTCGTAGAACTCAAGTAAGAAGCTAGAAGGGTATTTTGTAGTGGTGCATAAACAATAACATCAATATGACTGGCCTGTTGGTCTAGGGGTCAGTGGTCCTGACTGACCGGAGGTCGTGGATTCGATTCCTGCCCAGGACAAATATTTGGGTGATGAGCACGATCATTTGTTCTACGTCTGGGTGTAGTTTATCTACAATATGTATGTATTTAGAAATAATAGTATATATGTTTATCAGTTGTCTAGTGCTTACAGCACAAGCTCGGATCTGCTTCGTTTGGCACTAAATGGCGTTGTGTGAAAGTTGTGGAATATTATTATTCATTATAATATTAATACATAAATTATGTTTTTAAATATTTCGATAGAAAAAAAAACATTTAAAAAATATAGAAACCAGTATCCCTAGTATCCCACTGGTATCGGAAACAGGGTTCAAGCTACCAGTCCTTTCTCTGGAGCCTTGATCCAGAGAAAGGAACCTCCTAATAATACGAGCCACATCCAGGAGTACCGCTTTCCGAATCAAACCCTCAATCCAGTCGTCTAACGTGAGCCTCCTAAGGTATTGGTCAAGGCTCTTGACTAAACCATTGGCTAACATTGGCTTATTTTAACCGACTTCAAAAAGAAGGAGGTTCTATGTTCGGCTAAATGTATTTTTTTAATGTACATTTAGCCGAACATAAACAACACGTAATTTTGGAAACAAATGAATGGTGTTATGATAAACGAGTTACTAAATAATGGACATAATATTTTGTTCAAAATGTTTGTTTTTGAATCGAGTACCTCGAGTACTACAAAATTTCTTCAAAAAATTTATGGCTTGGTAGAAAACTATTTATAAATTGTCATCAATTTTAAAGATAAAGTGGCCAAATTCTTGTCAAAAGATTAATGTATATTCATAATTTTATTCAACCTCATACAATAAGTTATTCTTTGGTAACACGTCATAATACATTCAAGATTTATTGATATGTAAATAAACTAATCAACTCAAATGACGGCCGTATCGTAGCTAATGAGATTCAAGGCAGGGTGCTGACCAGTGCGACGCGACGTGGTTTTGTAGAATTTATTGTATTGATAAGAACAATTTGAATAGATCACACCTTGAGATCCCTTTTTAAATCCTCTTCTTATAAATCCAACTGCTACTCTCACTCTTTTGCCTCCAAATCCTACGGTGGCAGGCCGGCAAGAAGGCTCACCACTTCACGGGAGATCGTGCGGTATCCCCGCACCATCCGGATGGCCATAATCCTCTGGGACGCGTTCAGCTTGGCCACTGGTCGCTTCCGCAGCGATGGTGCCCACACTGGCCCCCCGTAAAGGGGCATGTACCTTTAATGTCAGATGTGGTTATAATAAGTTTTTATATATATTATGTATCGAATGAAATAAAAAAATAAAACCGTATCAGACAGAAGGCAATTACATGGTGCGGCTACAGAATTTTACAAAGAACTCTACCAAAACGACGACCTAAGCTATAACGTAAACGAAAACGAGATTTGCGAGAGCGTCCCTTTATTCCTGGAAAGCGAAACGCGACACGCCATTCAACAGCTTAAAACAACAAAAAGCCCAGGAGATGATGGAATCACCAATGACATACTCAAAGCGATCATAGACCCTCTCACACCGGTATTAACTAGGCTCTTCAATGACATATTACAAAGTCAGAAAATACCGCATGAATGGGGAACATCGATTATAACCCTCCTGTATAAAAAAGGTGATCCCTTGAACCTTGAAAACTATAGACCAATCAGCCTTCAACAAACTGTGTATAAAGTTTTTGCAACAGTTCTGCTGAGAAGAGTCTCTAAAGTACTGGATAGCAACCAACCTAGAGAACAAGCTGGCTTCCGACGGAATTATTCGACTATTGACCACATATTCACATTGACACAGCTTATCGAAAAATGCACAGAATATAAAAAGTAGCTCTACCTTGCTTTTATCGACTATCCCAAGGCGTTTGACTCTATTAGGCATGAATGCTTGTGGCTAGCATTGAGAGAACAAGGAGTAGAAACCACGTACATTCAAATACTCCGAGAGATCTACAGGAATAGCAAGGCGATAGTCAGGTTGGAGAGCAAGGGGGAGCCATTCATCATTCAAAGAGGAGTGAAACAGGGTGACCCTATTACACATTTTCAGAGCCTTAAACTGGGAAAAAATAGGAGTAAATGTTAACGGCGAGTATCTTACAAATCTGCGGTTTGCTGACGATATAATACTTATAGCTGAAACTCACAAGGACTTAGTATACATGCTCACTACACTGGACATTGAGAGCAGAAAGTGCGGGTTACGAATGAACGCTCAAAAAACCTTTGCAATGACAAATAGCGATAAACTTCAAATTTCAACTGAAATCCAAAAAATAGCTTACGTAGATGAGTACGTATATTTGGGTAAAAATGTGTCATTCAATGATCCAACAACTCATCATCATCATCATTTCAGCCGATAGACGTCCACTGCTGGACATAGGCCTCCCCCAAACGTCGCCACAACGAACGATCCTGTGCGTCTCGCATCCATCGGATTCCCGCAACCTTCACCAGGTCATCGGTCCACCTTGTAGGGGGCCTTCCGACACTGCATCTTCCGGTACGCGGTCGCCACTCCAGAACCTTTCGGCCCCAACGGCCATCCGTTCTGCGAGCAATGTGCCCTGCCCATTGCCACTTTAGTTTGGCGATTCTTCGCGCTATGTCGGCAACCTTGGTTCTCCTGCGGATATCTTCATTTCTGATTCGATCACGCAAGGAAACTCCGAGCATAGCCCTTTCCATTGCCCTTTGGGTGACTTTGAGCCTTCTGATTAGGCCCATTGTGAGCGTCCACGTTTCGGAACCATATGTCGTCACTGGCAACACGCACTGGTCATAGACTTTCGTCTTGAGACACTGTGGTATATTGGATGAGAAGATACCGCGCAGCTTCCCGAACGCTGCCCAGCCGAGTTGGATTCGACGGTTGACCTCTTTTTCGAAATTAGATCTACCCAACTGGACTGTCTGTCCAAGGTAGACGTAATCGTCTACAACTTCGAGTGCAGAGTCTCCGATCTTGATCGGAGTGGGTGCTACATGGTTATTTGCCATGACTTTGGTTTTGTCCATGTTCATTTTAAGACCCACTCTTTCGGAAGCTCTACTGAGGTCATTGAGCATTGTGCTGAGCTCTTCCGTAGTCTCAGCCATGACTACTATGTCGTCGGCATACCGAAGATGAGTGATGTACTCGCCAATGACATTAATGCCCAATCCACTCCAGTTCAGAACCTTGAAGACATTTTCCATTGCGGCCGTGAACAGTTTCGGAGAAATGACGTCTCCCTGCCTCACACCCCGCTGCAGGAGGATAGGTTTCGAGGTCTGGTCCTGCAGTCTGACTGACATAGTGGCGTTTTCGTACAAACACTTCAGCACCTCGATGTACCGATAGTCAATCTGGCACCGTTGTAGAGACTGCAGCACAGCCCAAGTCTCAATCGAATCAAAGAAGGCGTGGAACAAGTATTGGTCCCTAAAAGATATTTTCAAATCTAAACTCCCCATACAATTAAAGAGGAAAGCAATGGACTCAATTGTGCTCCCAACTCTACTATATGGATGTCAAACTTGGACTCTAACTAAATCTATCGCACAAAAAATCAACGTATTCCAGAGAGCTACCGAAAGAAGCATGCTTAATATCACAAGAAAGGAAAGACGTAGAAATACTTATATTAGAAAAATAACAAAAGTAGTAGACGCTGTCGAACTTGTGTGTCGACTTAAATGGAGATGGGCCGGACATGTGGCAAGAACTGTCGACAATCGATGGAGCGAGAGGATCCTGCACTGGTACCCAAGAGACGCGACCAGGCCACGCAGGCGACCGCACCGCAGGTGGGCCGACGACATCTCTCAGTTAGCAGGCCCAGCTTGGACCCGCGAAGCCTACGATAGGGATAATTGGAAGGGGTTGGAGGAGGCCTATGCCCAAAAATGGGTACCTTACATATTAACACAAAATTTAAATAATAATTAATATAAAATAATATAACTTAATTAATTCCAATTTAATAATTTAATTTCAATTCAATACATTATAATAATTTTGATAATTTAATTTCAATTCAATACATTATAATAATTTTGATAATTTAATTTCAATTCAATACAATAGAATAATTTTGATAATTTAATTTCAATACTTTTAATATTGTATGTTGACATGTTTTCAAATATTCAAACTATGTACTATGTTTTAAATACTATTTTTTTTGTTTATTAATTGAATGTTTTAAATGTATGCATACAATTAGTGAGAAATAAAGGCTTATTATTATTATTATTATATATATATTATATATATATCTATATATTATGTATCTATTTATATTAGTAGGTTTATTTATTCATATAAATATTTATTTTAATTATTTGTGTAATTTTATTTAATACTTTAGATTACGATTTCACATACACTTCTTCTCTTGTTTCTTTTCACACTATTGTCTACATTTCTTTTAATCTCTCCATTCACAGGTCTAATGGAAGAAATATAATTAAAAATGTATTTTACTGTGTCCAAGTGTGTACATAAATAATAAAATACATAAATCCGTTGTCGCATCATATTCGCGTTTTCGTATCACATCTTTCAACACCAACCTTTAATTCTCCATCTTTTCAAAGTCTATTTAAAATAGCAAACCAAAAATCCAATATAGGTTCTTCGTAGCATTATATTCAACGAAACTCAAACATATGAACTCCAAAAAACTTCCTTAACATTCATGTTTCAAACATGCTCAAAGTTACAAAGAACAATAATTAAAATAGCGCTTCGAGAGCCTCGGGGCCATATAATTAATTACAAACTAACACACAAATCGTTACGTTTCGTGTCGGTTTCTGAAATGGATGAGAGTTAAATACTGGTCTAAGTTAACATTATAATTGGTGTAGATATATTTCTTTTTTGATCGCCGGACTTGGCTTTTGCACTGCCGGGTTGGGATTTAGGTCGGTTTGAATTATTTATTATTTTTTGTTGAAGGAATTAGTTTTATTGGTTTTATCGTTATTAGTCCGAATGGAAGAATGAGATCAATCGTCGAATCCGACTCGGCTGGTCAGCATTCGGGAAGCTGCGCGGTGTCTTCTAGTCCAATATACCACGGTGTCTCAAGACGAAAGTCTGTGACCAGTGCGTGTTGCCAGTGATGACATATGGCTCCGAAACGTGGTCGCTTACAATGAGCCTCATCAGAAGGTTAAAGTCACTCAAAGGGCAATGGAAAGGGTCATGCTCGGAGTTTCCTTGCGTGATCGAAGAATCGCCAAACTTAAGTGGCAGTGGGCAGGGCACATTGCTCGCAGAACAGATGGTCGATGGGGACGAAAGGTTCTGGAATGGCGACCACGTACCGGAAGACGCAGTGTTGGAAGGCCCCCTACAAGGTGAACCGTTGACCTGGTGAAGGTTGCGGGAATCCGATGGATGCGAGACGCACAGGACCATTCATTGTGGCGACACTTGGGGAGGCCTATGTCCAGCAGTCGACTATCGGCTGAAATGATAAATTATTTATTAATTTTTGTTGAAGGAATTAGTTTTATCATTATTAGTCCGAATGGGTCCGATAAGACTTAGCAACCCCTTGCTAAGTCTTATCGGACCCATTCGGACTATAGTGTACCCAGTATAGGGATTGTGGCAATCGCTTCGTGTAATGCTAATTTTTGTCAGCGGTTTGCTTGCTTAAAGTTAGTACTTTCCCCAATATAAATTACTAGCTTTTGCCCGCGGCTTCGCTCGGCTACATAAAATATAGCCCTTGTCCCTCAGGAATAAAGCAGCTTTCTATAGGTGAAAAAATTTTAGCAATCAGACCAGTACTTTCAGAGATTACCTCCTACAAACAAAAAACAAAACAAACTTTTATAAAGAGATAAAGTTATTGTTTTAGATAGCTTAGTAGCGGTCCCGACAGACATTGTCCTATCCGTAAGCTAGATTTTTGTCAGAATAAAAATTGAGAGTCCAATCGTAAAATCTACTAGGTTCAAATGTATTTTCAAACCATCCAGGGACTCAAATATACAAACAAAATTTCATTCAAATCAGTCAATCCATTTAGAACGAGTTAAATGACAAACGCACGTACAGAAGAATTATATACATAAAGATATGTTATTCTGATGAATAAGCTATATTATTGTAAAGTTTCGTCAGGATTCGTTCAGAACTTTGAGCGTAAAAGATTGACAAACATACAAACTTACCCACATACGTATGACCTCGCCACCGTAGGCGCGGGCTTGCGGACGGCTAGCAATGGGTGGCTCGCCGTCCAACCGTCCGGTAACCGTCCGGACCGAGCCCAAGTCGTCGACGGGGCGTACTGTTCCACGCGCGCCTAAAGAAGATGTCAGCAAATCATAGGGACCCAGCAGGGTCGAAGCCTACTGGGGCCAAGTTAAGTGTTAGTGAATCCCCGGGGCCCTGGAACGCAAGGCAAAGTAGGAACAAACGAGTGGGTTTTTAGTCAGTAAAAGACTGCCCTCACGCACCGCCCAAGGACGGGAGATGTCATTAGATGATTTCCCATTTAAAAAAATAGTCCCATCATAGACTAAGTACATACTGCTTCATTTGGGTCAAGATACTGAAAAACACTCTACGGACCAACACTGCTTGGTTGAGTCAAGATACTGAAAAACACTCTACGGACCAACACTGCTTGGTTGAGTCAAGATACTGAAAAACACTCTACGGACCAACACTGCTCGGTTGAGTCAAGATACTGAAAAACACTCTACGGACCAACACTGCTTGGTTGAGTCAAGATACTGAAAAACACTCTACGGACCAACACTGCTTGGTTGAGTCAAGATACTGAAAAACACTCTACGGACCAACACTGCTTGGTTGAGTCAAGATACTGAAAAACACTCTACGGACCAACACTGCTTGGTTGAGTCAAGATACTGAAAAACACTCTACGGACCAACACTGCTTGGTTGAGTCAAGATACTGAAAAACACTCTACGGACCAACACTGCTTGGTTGAGTCAAGATACTGAAAAACACTCTACGGACCAACACTGCTTGGTTGAGTCAAGATACTGAAAAACACTCTACGGACCAACACTGCTTGGTTGAGTCAAGATACTGAAAAACACTCTACGGACCAACACTGCTTGGTTGAAACAGAGTTCTATGGAAGGCGCTTATCTAATAGGTTTTTAAGGTCCTTAAGACCTCAAAGAGATTCTTTCTCGAGTGATCTCGAACACAAGGTCACTGACATAGCACGAAGAATCGCCAAACTTAAGTGGCAATGGGCAGAGCACATTTCTCGCAGAACGGATGGCCGTTGGGGCCGAACGATTCTGGAATGGCGACCACGTACCGGAAGACGTAGCGTTGGAAGGCCTCCTACAAGGTGGACCGATGACTTGGTAACGGTTGCGGGAGTCCGATGGATGCGAGACGCATGGGACCGTCCATTGTGGCGACACTTGGGGGAGGCCTATGTCCAGCAGTGGACGTCTTTCGGCTGAAATGATGATCTCGAACACAGGCCATCTACAGAGGACGTCGATCTTCCACAACTCCACACATACAGATAGGGCCGCGGAATTTTTGTAAGAGCTGCCGCCGCCATGGAACGCCTTGGGTAACTGAAGGAACACAGGTGGACTTTAGTTAGTAAGAGTCTAAATTTTCCTCTCGCTCTACCTAGAACAGGAAGAGCATTTCGATGATTTATTACCTCAAAAAAAAATTACATACCTAATAAGTGATGATGCTTATATGCTATGCTATGCTTATGCTTTCATCACAATACCGATTTGTTCGAGTAAATGTATATGAATGTGTACATAATTACATGAGTGTGGTTAATAAGGCCATGAGAACTAATAAGTTGGTTAAGTATGATGGATAGAAGAAAAAGGCGTAATGCGCTGATTCCATATGATCTGGGATAAAGGCGAGACAGAGTGGACTTGAGGATTAATAAAATGGGTTTACTACGAGACAAATACGTGTAATTTTTGTAACTTGCAACATCATAATGACTTTGCTGTATTATTACTATTGTTTTTACTAGTTAGGGTCCCGTACCTCAAAAGGAAAAACGAAACCCTTATAGGATCACTTTGTCAAGACCCTTTATCTCAAGAATACTTAGAGGTATCGAGTTGAAATTAAAACCATAAACTCAAGTCTGCGGTCCCTTGAAGCTGTGAAAAAAACAAATTTCTAAGTTAAAGAAAAAAAAAAAGATACGGCCGTTTATATCACAAAAAACGTATAATTCGACAATCTCAAGGGAATCAAAATTCATAGTGTACTTCCCGTTGACCCGGTATCCTGAAATTTGGCATAAAGCAAGGTCTTATAGCGCAGGTATAGAAATAAATCTGAAAATAGTCAATTATTTACTATATCACAAAAAAAATGCGATTCGGAAAAATCATCGAGACTCCATTCGGGAATTGAACTTAAGTAGTCCATAGGTAAGTTTGTGTGGAACCCTCAGTGCACGAGTCCGACTCGTATTTGCCCAGTTTTTTTTAATATAACTGAGTGTTTTTGTGTAGGGTAAATCTCGCAAATGGATTTTGATATCCCTAAACATTTGAGCCGAAATTTGGTAAACAATGATGTTAAACATGTAAAGATAATTATGATCAGAGCAGTGGTGGCTCAATGGTAACTTCCCGACTTACAAGTTGGTCGCAAGTTCAAACCCAGCCAGACGCATCCTTTATGTAATTTACTTCATCACCACTGCTCTCAAAACGGTGAAGGACAACATCGTGAATAAGGGGTAAGTAAGGTTGATTGTGTTTATTTATTAACATTTAAACTCCACTTACAGGCTCAATACTATGTTCCTATTCGATCTAGTGTACTCTTTTGGATCACTTCACTTATTTTAGCGATCGCTCTCCTGAATATAGAACCGGTACTAAATCAATCACTCCTAAGCTAAAAACCTTTACCCCTTTTGGGGTTCCGTACCAAAGGTAACTATAGTCTAAAGCTGCGGAATTGTTCTTAAGGCCAGTGCCTCACTGGGATGCCATAGCGGTGCTGCCAGTTCGCGCAACTAAGAAAATGCATGCAGTTCAATGATGTGTAACTCACCTGGAAACTGTTGGCCGCGCAGTGAATCATCATCAGGGCATCATTATCTAGCTACGACGCCATGGCGTCCTAGTGAGGCATAGCCTTATTAGAAACCACGACCCTGGAACATGGGTGAGCTATAATCAGTACAAATCTGACACAGGATAGTACAGTGTGTAGAGCGAGAGAAGTTGTTCTGATTTTTCACTCAAAAATAAAAAGGGCAACCAAGTGTTCATCCATCTGTTTGTCACCAAGCCATATCTGCTACAAGATTATTTGATAGAGTAACCATGACCTTTTCTTAAGTTTTTGGTCATAATAGAGTACACAATAGTCACCGGATGTGGTACCAGAGAAGATGTATTGATTCCTCAAATTCCTCTGATACCATCGGATTTACCGTTCCAATTTAAACGCCTACAATTTCCGGTAAAGATATCTTTTGCTATGACCATTAATAAATTGCACGGTCAAACTTATAACGTTGCAGGCTTAGATTTGAGCGTTGAGTGTTTTTAAATGTCACTCTTTCAAGTGTCAAAAAAAACATAACATAGCATAGCATAGGTAGTCGGCCTTACAATGTTCCCACTGTTGGGACTCAGGCCTCCTCTCTAGGAGAGGGAATGGGCCGTAATCCACCACGCGGGCCCAGTGCGGGTTGGTGGATGTCACATGTCATTTCAAAAAAAACATGTTTAGTAAAATCTAAAGAAAACATGTTTATGTTGTCTCAAAAGTCACAAAAAGCTGTGAAAGTTGTATAAAAAGACATTCTGTAGTATATTTAGTATCAGCATTGCACCCGTGTGAAGCAGGGGCGGGTCGCTAGTCCTCAATAAATAAAATATGTAAGCAGTTGAATTTTTCTGTACGGATCCCTTCGAATTCGAGTCAAAATTGAACTTGACAGTTTTTTTTTCTTTCATTCTCTATTACCTCAATGTTGTCACAATCTCTCTGGAGATCGTCTAACGTTGCTACTATCGAATGCCACCGTGTGTTCCCTAGAGGTTTCCGCAAAGAGCTCGTATTGTTTCCAATTGTTTTTTTAGGAGTTCAATCAAGAAAGGTGTGCGGTTTCCTTTGTTTTTCTTTCAATGTAGTTACTGGAACCGTAATTGTATTTTTGTTTGATAAGTGGAATAAACTGAAATGGTTAATTTTTAGATTTCGATATCTACACTAATATTATATAGAGGTAAAGTTTGTTTTTTTGTAGGAGGTAATCTCTGAAAGTAGGTACTGGTCCGATTGCTAAAATTTTTTCACCGATAGAAAGTTGTTTTATTTCTGAGTGACATAGGCTATATTTTATGTCTGCGGGTGAAGCCGTGGGCAAAAGCTAGTGTTGAATAAAATTGTTTGATTTTGTATCACGTAATTCTTTGTGGTATAAAAAGCTCAGTATTTTTGTTGCGGTTGAATCTTCAAAAAATCAATAAAGGAAAATATTAGCTTCTGCTAGTGTGAAAGTAATTAATACATGGTGACTTTGACATCGAAGCACAAACGAATACCACGGATCCAGTACGTGATTCTGGATCCCCCAGTGGTGGAATTTTTGTCGGCTTTATCCTAATTAAAAAAAAACTGTTTTTTTTTTAAATTTTCAACTGTAAAAAGAAAAAAATATTAAAAGAAATTAAAAAGTCATCGGGGTAAATTAAATCGTTATTCTAATCAATCCTAATGACATTTTTAATTTTAAAAGAAATTCAAAAAAAAAGAAAAGAAAAGTAAAGTAAGTAAAGTAGTTCTTCCATTCCATCCTAAGGTTGTCTGGTAGATATCGCTCTCAGCGATAAGACCGCCTTTGTACCCATAGATTTAAGTTAGTGTAAAAGTTTTGTTACTAATTTGGTGTACAATAAAGTTTATTCTATTCTATTCATTAATTTTTTTTCACAAAAATTTTTTTTTAGAATAACGATTTTATACAGTTTAAATTATAAAACGTAAGGATTTTTTTTTTAATTAGGAAAAAACTCACTAAAAATTCCACCACTAGGGGGGTCCAGAATCATGTACTGGATCCAAGGTATTCGTGTGTGCGTCGATGTCAAAGACACTCTGTATATGCCTATATCACTCAGTGATAAAATAGGATTCTTTTAATTAAAGAATTTTCAGAATTGGTTCAGTATTTTCAGAGATAGCCCCCTACATACAAGCTCAAAAATTGTACGTCTTTATAGTTTAGATAATAAAATCGCTCAACATATCCTTAATCTTAAAACTACCTCATTTCTTAGTTCAACTTTTCTAGACAAAAACGGACATAATTAGTCAAAGTAACATTAAACCGTCTTCGAGTCAGTCACAAGAAGATTTCAATCACAAACAAAAAAAGTACAGCCAGCAAAACTTCCTTTCATATCCTACTTACCCAATTCGAAAAAGAGCCGGACGATAAGCAACGAACTTATTCCTAGAGCGGAAAAAAAAATTGCCAAGTGCTCAACTGGCAGTGTTCCAATTTCTGGCAATATTGCCAGCCAGGCGGCAAGCTTATCCTCTGTTTAAGGTAAATGCCAGCCTCTTGTCACATCTAAACGTGGCTTTTATGCTGAAATGGCAGACTTTAGTGAACTTTAGCGGTTATTTGACTTTGTGGTAGCCAGGTTGCGGTGTAAGCTGGAGTGGACGTGTAGAATATATCAAGTATAAGTGATTTAATATGATGTTAAACTTGTCAAAAAATAATAGGCCCGTTTTGACATTTGTATTTTGACTATCCAGCTGCTTATCCGGTGCAGTGTAGCTACTACTAAAATAATAATTAAGGTCCAGTGTAGTAGTTGCTAGTTTCTGTTATGCGGTCGTAATTCCAGAACCTTCCATCACCACTGTGCTGGAAGGTTCTGGAATTACGATCGCGTATCAGAAACGCAGTGTTAGAAGGCCGCCTCAAGGTGGACAGATGACCTGTTAAGGGTCATGGGAATCCGTATCGGTGTGAGACACCGATACGGATTAACCTTCGTGTTCATTTTAATCCCATTGGAATTGAGTATTCCCATCGTATTTCATGATCATTGTTGTAGCTGATAAAATGTCACTTTATTTAGAGCTTTAGATCACATAAAGCTAACGGTTTGGACCTACCAAAAAAAAAACATATATTCTTCAGCACCCATTCATTTTTACCACACAAAGACAGATTCGTTTTTCAAACTATTCATTCTTCAAGCTCAGCGAATTTCTCAGTTGCTCAATCTTAGTCATCAATGACCATCAGTTTCACTCAACCACGCTTTATTACTCAAATCACTCATCCAGGTTAGAGGCATCAAAATTATCACTTACACCAACGTTATTGGGTATAACAGTGAGGTTAGGTTTAAGCTAATGATAAATTCTGTTCACACACGAGCGTAGCGAATTAAGGCTGTGGCCTTAGTAGTAGATAATTATTTCACTACTAGGTCGCGGATTTAAACCCAGCCAGGCGCATTACTTTATGTAATTTATTTCATCACCACTGCTCTCAAAACGGTGAAGGAAAACATCGTGAGGAAACCGGTATGTCTTAGAACCAAAAATTCGGAGAACACATGTGACATTCACCAACCCGCATTGGGCCCGCGTGGTGGATTACGGCACATACCCTCTCCTAGAGAAAAGGCCTGGGTCCCAGCAGTGGGAACATTAAAAGGCTGATTATGCTTATGCTTAACATATTCCGGAGATAAAAAATATCATAATATGTGCTATTTAAGAACATAGTCCACCCGTGTAGCAAGTGTCATCGAAATCTGTTCAGCTGTTTGATTGTGCAGAAGTAACAAACTTACATGCACACTCTCACAAACTTCATCATCATCATCATCATTTCAGCCGACAGACGTCCACTGCTGGACATAGGCCTCCCCCAAACGTCGCAACAACGAACGATCCTGTGCGTCTCGCATCCATCGGATTCCCGCAACCTTCACCAGGTCATCGGTCCACCTTGTAGGGGGCCTTCCGACACTGCGTCTTCCGTCTGCGTTCTCACAAACTTCCGCCTTTAAAATAAAGAAATAAAACTCATAAAAACCAAAAACCTGATTACGGAAAATTTTCGACATCTTTGTCAAAATTATGTTCGTTAATATTTCTATTACTTTGTCCGCTCTCGCTAACGCTTATCAGCATAGTCTCAACCAAAAGCGATCACTTACAGAACACTTAAAATATATTAACGTTAATGCTCAGTTTAAGTGGAGCAACCTTAATTGTGTACGGTCAATCACGTGTTACAGATGGTCTACGAATACCGTTCTTACTGCAACGGCATACAGACACCATCTAGGTCTTATGTAACAATAGCTGAATGGTTGATTGTACTAAAATGCATTAAACAGCTATTCTCATGAATTATCCCCGATTTCCGGCCAGCGGTGTTAAATAAAGATTAATTACTAAGTAATTATTTAAATATTTATTTTGTTATTACAAAAGTCTTAGGTACTTTGAGGACGCAGATGAAAGATATTCTGCCTGTCCCCTTTTATGTGTCTTTGGGGCCAGAAGTAAAAATCCAACTTGCGCTGTTCGATGTGTATTTATAAATATTGATAGTCACAAATAATATGTAGGCGGAGTAGTCAACTATTACTAGCTTGAAAGATCGGACTAATGACAATATGGTAAATAATCTAGTCCGTGAAAAAGAAGGTTGAAAGGGAAGAAGGCGAAGGAAGCTTTGTGCAAAGTTTCATGTTCCTATTGTTAGTAGTTTCGGCTGTTTGTGGGATGTCAGTCAGTCAGTTTCTCTTTTTATATAAATAGATAAACGCGATACGATTACGCACGATTACGTGTTGTATTTCACCCATGACATAAGAGAAATACAAAGGGTAAGGTACACTTTGGGCCAAACTGTGGTGAATCCCACTCTGGATGCGGGACACCACTGAGAGCGCCGATTGTTTTTGTTGTTCGCACCTCTGACCGAATTCCGTCACGAAGCCCTTGTGGGATTGACCTCAGTTTAATCATTTGTGGATTTTAATATCTCTGGTTGCTTTTTTTTTTCAATGTGTTTACCTAGTTGACTTTCTACAGTAGTGTAGAAGAAAGTAATAAATAAAAAGTGGTGTGTTTTATTTTCCTATAACTTTTATAATCCAATATTTGTATAGTCATAGTGGGAACTTAAATATTAACTATAAATACTATTATACTAAACTAACTATTTACATAGGTATAATACAAATACACAAAATACACTCAGGCGTCGAAGTACTTCTCCACATTGCTGTCATCCGGAAATGTGCCCAGAAAGCTGGCAGCATTGCCACGTTGAATGGCAATGCTAATTCTTTGGGCGAAGAACGAGCCAGCCAGGTCACGTAAAGTGTCGATCAGATGACGTGAAATTTCCTTGAAAAGGAGACGCGCACTCGGACCCCATGACCCAAGCGTTTCGACCCCAAACGGCTTAAAACTGTAACACCAATAAGGTTACAGTATTTGCGCCGTTTGAGGGTCTCAGCAGCAGCAGCGGCAGCGCCAACACAGCCCGTCGAACTAAGAACTAAGAATAAAAATAATTTTTACTTATTAATTCTTTTGGGGGTTTCGTATTTTACTTCCGTTAATGTATCTATTATGCGTCACATCAGAGTTTATTTTCATTTTAATGTCATCACTATCTTGCATTTAGGTCCAATCTGTACGAATATTGACTTAGGCGTAATAAATGTAAAAAAAAAATGTATCATTAATAATAATATGATTTCTTCCTTCCTTTCATTCTTCTATCTTATTTTTCTATTTCATTCTAATAGAAAGAAAGTGGACTCATCAGATTCGAGAAGGCTTAAAGTCACCCAAAGGATAATGGAAAGGGGGTTTCCTTGCGTGATCACATCAGAAATGACGATATGCGCAGGAGAACCAAGGTTACCAACATAGCTCGACAAACAGATGGTCGTTGGGGCAAAAAGATTCTGGAGTGGCGACCGCGTACCGGAAGACGCTGCGTTTGAACACATGGTGGACCTGGTGAGGACCGTGGGATTCCAATGGATGCGAGACGCTCAAGACTGTTCATTGTGGTGACACTTGGGGAGGCCTATGACCAACAGTGGACGTCGTCATCATGATGATGAGAAAGAATGTAGCGTAGTGGGATTTCAAATAAGATTCTCAAAACCAAAACACTGTTCTTCTTCAAAACCGTCCATGGTAACCTGACAGTTTCCAAGAAGATCAGTCTTCCCTTGAACTAGCTGGAATATAATTAAAGAATTAATTTAATTTGCTAGACAGACGGACTTTCAGCAGAAAATGGATAGAAGTAACATAGTCTGCTGAAATATGACAGAGTAAGATCTACATTCAACAGGTATGACGATTTGTTAGGGAATGAGGACGGTATTACGTGTTGATGTAATGGAAATTGTATATTAATGGGAATTGGGGCTTTCATTATTTTCGAAGTCCTAGTAAAAGAATTATCAAAATCTAATAATGTGACGGCGATCTAATATTGTATCGGTCGTTGTGGCGACACTTGCGGGAAGCCTACGTCCAGAACATCTTTTGGCTGAAATGATGACTATGATTATAGTACAAAATATTTAATGATAAATCACTTATTTTATAAATTTTTCGGACCTCAAAGGTACAAGTATCTGTCTACGTTTTTGTTTTGTAAATGGTGAAAGGTATACTACCAAATCATTCGAAATTTATGTTATATTTACATACGAAACATTTTACAACAATATATTTTGGAGTCCCGATTTCTGAGCTTTCTGAGATTCAGTTCTCTTCCAAGAGTGTTGCTCAGATACCATAGAATTGAAAACACCCAAAAAACATGCCTAAAATAAAAATAAACTTTAGGCTCTAGCGTCCGAGCAGTGCCATAAAACAGTGACTTTCCTTTGCGTACTCCTCGATAATGGGTTGGTTAATAGCTTTGAAAAAATGTACAACATTATGAACATATGATTTTTTCGTGCAATTAATATTTTTGTCTAAAAAAAATATTTAACAACATGATATGTTTTCGCCTGTTTCCCTACTCCTTTCAAACGGCTTTAGAAGTATGTTTAGACAAAAACAATTGCTGGTTAAGTGTTCTTTAGAATGTACATAGCATATAACTAAATCAATCAAAATTTCGCAAAGAAAATGGATTTAAAGGTCAGCGAGGCTCTATCCTGGCGCAGCTGGCCGGAATATTTTTGAGTATGATTTTTTAAAAGAGTCACCACAGGCGAGGGTGTTATGGAGCCGAATGATGCAGTGACAAATTTCCAACGAGGTTTACCCGGTGATTCGTGGGGGCTGCCCGGCGACTAGTGGGGGCTACTTAGCGATCAGCCTGATACGATAAATGTAATAAATTGTGGCGGGAGTTGGCTCTTACACTTTTTCGCACTAGTGTGAAAAAGAGTAAATTGTGTGCTGTAGGGGTAGGAGCGGGTTTTCCAGTTAGTGTGAAACTCTCAAAAAAAGATGATTTTAGAGATAGAGTTTTACAATCTTTTTTTTTTAAGGTTCCGCAGCCAAATGGCAAAAAACGGAACCCTTATAGATTCGCCATGTGTCTGTCTGTCCGTCCGTATGTCACAGCCACTTTTTTCCGAAACTATAAGAGCTATACTGTCGAAACTTGGTAAGTAGATGTATTCTGTGAACCGCATTAAGATTTTCACAAAAAATAGAAAAAAAAAACAATAAATTTTGGGGGTCCTCATACTTAGAACTGAAACTCAAAATTTTTTTTTCGTCAAACCCATACGTGTGGGTATCTATGGATAGGTCTTCAAAAATGATATTGGTTTGGATGGAGGTTTATAATATAATTTTTTTATATACTGAATAGTTTGTGCGAGAGACACTTCCAAAGTGGTAAAATATGTGTCCCCCCCCCGTAACTTCTAAAATAAGAGAATGACAAAACTAAAAAAAATATATGATGTATATTACCTTATAAACTTCCACCGAAAATAGGTTTGAACGAGATCTAGTTAGTAGTTTTTTTTTAATACGTCATAAATCGTAAACCGCAATTTACTTTTCAAGTTTATACGGAACCCTCAGTGCGCGAGTCCGACTCGCACTTGTCCAGTTTTTTTTTTAGGTGGGAAGGGAAAATCATCTAATGACATCCCTCGCTCTTGAGCGGAGCAAGAGGGCGTGTCAGGCTTTTACTGACTAAAAACCCACTCCTGTTCCTTCTTTGCCATTGTTCCAGGGCCCGGGATCAGAGTTTATCAATTTGTAGCCTTATGTTTTGAAACGTATTTTATTAGTTCTAAAAGAGTGCTATATGCTAACATTATCAATAGCCATAGCAATCAACTCCACACGTAATACAATCCTCAACAGATCTTCATGCTCGTTTTAATTTCGTTACTGCCTTGTTTTTACAGAGATGAAAAACAGAAAAATAACGTTGTTAATAAAAACTGGGCTGCTTTATAAAGGGTTGAATATAAAAATGTGTTATTTTATTCTGTGCTAGACGTATTATTATAAACCTGTTTTATATAAAATATGAATATAGTATTTTCAAAAAGATTTCTGAAGTTTACCTATTATTAAACAATAAGACCGCCTATTGTACACTTATTTTTTATAAATGTCTGTCCTGCCCCCCTAGCCAAGTTACAACCGTATCGTTCGCGCCGATCGCCTTGAGTAGGCCACGCCTCCGATTCCTTTGTTCTGACGTCATATCAACGCTCAGTCACGTGCTCAGAACAAAGGAATCGGAGGCGTGGCCTACTCGAGGCGTTCGGCGCGAACGAAACGATTGTAACTTGGCTAGTGGGGCTGTAGTAAGTTAAGGTGTGCAATAAAGTAATAAATAAATAATAATAATAATAATAAATATTATTAGTTCCTCATACATGGCTCATGAGGGTGCTAGAATTATACAAGATTGATACAACATTACGCACCTTCCTGATGTCATGTATGAGGCAATGGAGGACGGTCCTTCGCTATCCAGGATGTCGACATATCCAGAGGAACAGCGAACCGGTAAGGATCGAGCGAGGTATATTCCAGGGTGACAGTTTGAGTCCGCTTTGGTTCTGCCTGACCTTGAATCCTCTAAGCACACTGCTGGAGAATTCAGGCCTAGGCTATCGGTTGAAGAGAGGTGGTCAGGTTATATCTCACCTCCTTTACATGGATGACTTGAAACTTTTTGCCCCCAACAATCTGCAACTGATGGAGCTACTGAAGGTAACTGAAACCTTCAGTAGTGCCATCAGGATGGAGTTTGGTGTGGATAAATGTGCAGTCATGCATGTAAAGAGAGGGGAGATTGTGGAATCCATGGGTACCCAACTCTCGGATTCCATAAACTTGAGATCTCTCTCTCCAACCGAAACCTATAAGTATTTGGGTATGTCGGAAGCGTTAGGCATCAATGCTATTGACATGAAGCAAACGTTGAAGGAGCGTTTCTTTGGACGCCTGAAGAAGGTATTCAATAGCCTTCTTTCAGGCGGAAACAAGGTGCGCGCCTTCAACGGTTGGGTCATGCCAGTATTGATGTACTCTTTCGGCGTACTCAAATGGACTCAAACGGAACTTGATGCCCTGGACAGGCGGGTCCGTACACTGCTGACTGCATACCGAATGCATCACCCACGATCGTCGGTGATGAGACTGTATATCCCGCGGAAGTGTGGGGGTCGAGGCTTTTTAAATGCTAAGACCCTGCACAATCGCGAAGTATGCAGTCTCAGGGAATATTTCCTAGCCGCCGACGTGGGTATGCATCGTGATGTAGTGGCAGTGGACAAGGGACTCACCCCGCTCTCCTTGGCTAACGAGAGCTGGCGCAAACCTGTAGTGCTTGACACTAACGATCGCAGGGAAGTATGGCAGAGTAAGGAACTCCACGGACGCTTTTTCCGGGCCCTCCATGGGCCCGATGTAGATCAACTAGCGTCCGTAGCCTGGCTGCGCGTCGGTGACCTCTTTGGGGAAACCGAAGGTTTTGTCTGTGCAATTATGGACGAAGTTATCATGACGAATAACTACCGGAGATTTATTGTGAAGGACGGCACGGTTGACATTTGTCGGGCATGTCACCGACCGGGTGAATCAATCCGCCACATTATTTCTGGTTGTTCTCGTCTAGCTAACGGTGAATACTTGCATAGACACAACCTTGTAGCCAGGATTATCCATCAGCAACTTGCTCTGAAGTACTCTCTTGTGGAATCGGAGGTGCCATACTACAGGTATATGCCCGACCCAGTTCTCGATAATGGCGATATCACGCTGTACTGGGATCGGTCCATCATCACTGACAGGACTATTGTAGCCAATAAGCCTGATATAGTGGTGGTGGACCGAAGAGAGAGGCGTACAATGATTGTTGACATATCCGTTCCCCATGACGAGAACCTCGTGAAAGCCGAGAAAGACAAACAAATCAAGTATATTGATTTGGCTCGCGAGGTTGTCGACATGTGGGATAAAGACTCGGCGATCATTGTACCGATAGTCGTGTCAGCCAATGGCTTAATAGCCAAGAGCCTCGACCAACACCTTAGGAGGCTCGCGTTAGGCGGCTGGATCAAGGGCTTGATCCAGAAAGCGGTACTCCTGGACACGGCTCGTATTGTTAGGAGGTTCCTTTCTCTGGAGCCCTGACCGCCGGTAGCTTGGACCCTGTTCCCGATACCGGTGGGACACTATTTTTTATGTTTTTAAATGTTTTTTTTTTAATATGATTTTGTTAAAAAAAATATTTAAAAATTTAATTAATATGTATATTAACCTTTTGACGTGCGTAATTAGAGACACAATAGTAAGACAATGGCTTGCGGGCGCCGGCTACCGCCTGAGCGTTAATGAATTAGATGAATAAAGAAAATAAATATTAAACAATATTTTAAGTTATTTTTAAAAGTAGAACATGAAAGCTCATTGGATTATCACAAATGTCATCATCACCATCATCCATTCAACCAAAAGACGTCTACTGTTGGACATAGACCTCTCCAAGAGTCACCCTCAACAAATACAAATCTAATAGTTTATGTAACTATACTATAGCTGAAGAGGTACGGTAGAGGTGTGCCCCGCTTGGGCAGAGCACCGCCATGTCCTCGTGGGGGCGATCGGTGGCAACGATCTCTCGCGCTGGGCCTTGGTACAGGCTATGGTCCGAAGCAAGGAGGAGTGGCAGGCGGCCGCCTTCTTCTGTAAAGCAGTAATACTGGCAAAGGAGGAGGCCGCTCGTGCACGCGCGATGGAGCGGCCCTCACGCCCCAGACACGGGGATCCCGATTCTGATTTTCGACCACCTAAGGCGTTTTTTTTTTTTTTTTTTTTTTAGGTGGGAAAATCATCTTATGACAAATCCCGCTCTTGGGCGGAGCGGAAAGTAGTGTCAGACTTTTACTGACTAAAAACCCACTCCTGTTCCTTCTTTGCCTTCGTCCCAGGGCCCCGGGTTTCGCTTTCACACTACCCGTGGCCCCAGTAGGCTTCGACCCTGTTGGGCCCCTACGATTTGCTGACATCTCCCTGAGGCGCGCGTGGAACAATACGCGCCGTCGACGACTACTTGGGCTTGGTCCGGACGGTTACCGGACGATCGGACGGCGAGCCACCCATTGCTCGCCGTCCGCAAGCCCTCGCCTACGGTGGCCGGAAATCGGGATCGGAATCCCGGCGGCGGTTGGGGCGTGAGGACCGTTGCCTCACGCGATCGGCCGCCTCCTTTGCTAGCATTACTGCTTCGCAGAAGGAGGCGACCGCCTGCCACTCTTCCTCGCTCCGGACCATGGCCTGTACCAAGGCCCGGCGCGAGAGATCGCCGCCGCCGATCGCCCCCACGAGGACACGGCGTTGCTCTGCCCAAGCGGGGCACACCTCCACCGTGTGCTCCACCGTGTCCTCCGGGCAGTCCGCACAGTGGCGACACCCGGGCGTCTCTTCCGCACGAATTCGGTGCAGGAACTTCCCGAACTTACCGTGTTCGGTGAGAACCTGCGTCATGCGGAAGGTGAGGACGCCGTGAGGTCTTTCCAACCACGCCTCAAAGAGGGGACTTACCGCCATAATTGTGGCGTGCCCAACCACCTTAGGCGTGGGCTTGCGGACAGCGAGCAATGGATAGCTCGCCATCTGACCGTCCGGTAACCTTCCGGACCGAGCCCAAATCGTCAACGGCATCTACTGTTCCACGCGCGCCTCAAGGAGATGTCAGCAAACCGTAGGGGCCCAGCAGGGTCGAAGCCTACTGGGGCCAAGGGTTTGTTTCTGAAAGGAAAACTCGGCTCTGGTATGAAAGGCAACGAAGGAACAGGAGTGGGTTTTTAGTGTATAAGTCTGACACACCCTTTCGCTACGCCCAAGAGCGGATGATGTCAATGGATGATATTCCCACCTGAGGCGAAATTGTATCTATGTTAATTTGTAGTCCCAGAAAGTAGGCGACTACTGATACCTGCTAGGGCTACGGGATTGACAGTTACCGTGGCCCTGGAATGCAAAGAGAAACTAAAAAAACACAGACAGGTTTTAGTCAGTAAAAGTATGACACGCTCTCTCGCTCCATTGAGAGCGGGAGAAGTCATTTGATGAATTCCCAACTCAGAAAAAGCAGGTACTTACAGTGCCGATTGCAGACAATATTTCACTGATAATACTACTATCTTAAGATAGCTTTGATCCCAAAAAAAAACCAAACACTTTTTCTATAGGATAAACGGAACCCTTATAGGATCACTTTGTTGTCCGTCTGTATGTCTGTCTGTTAAAACCCTTTATCTCGGGAACACGTAGAGGTGTCAAGTTGAAATTAAAACTTCAACTATATATATTTGAGCCGTTTGGGGTTGAAACACTAGCGCCATGGGGTCCGAGCGCTCATCGAGTTGTTCGGGATATCAGCAAACAGCTGGTCGACTCTTCACGTGACCAGAGGGCTGGGCTTTTCTTCGGTCAACGAATCAGCATTGCCATCCAGTGTGGTAATGCTGCCAGCGTTCTGGGCACATCTCCCATTGACATCGATGTGGACGAATTTTTTGATGCCCTATGAGTTTTATTTCTACCCGTTTGTACATATATTATTTTCAGTTTGTGTATATATTTATTAAGTTATAATATTTAGTAGTTAAGATGTATATATTGAAATAAATAAATTATTCAATTTGCAAACTTCAATCTGCGGTCCCTGGATTTTGTGAAAAAATCAAAGCTCTGAGTTAACGGAAAAAAAAGATACGGCCGTTTATGTCGCAAAAAAACGTATATTTCGACACTCAAAGAATCGAAATTCATAGGGTACTTCCCGTTGACCTAGAATCTTGAAATTTGGCATGAAGCAAGGTCTCATAACACAAGTATAAGGAAAAATCTGAAAACTGTTAATTTGTAGTTACGTCACAAAAAAAAACGATTCGAAAAAATTCATCGTAACTCAATTCGGAAATTGAACTGTTTTCATAGGTTAGTTTGTACGGAACCCACAGTGCGCGAGTCCGACTCTCACTTGCCCGTCTTTTTTTATGAAAAGCTAAGAGGAAAACCTAGTCCTCTTTGATAAACCCAGAAAATACTTCCTCACTACCGATAAGGCTCAAAAATGTATCCAAAACCTTTCAAACGAAAGCGATACTACGCAAAACATCTTCCTTTCAAAACTCTAAAAGCAAGACACACGAACAGCCTTCTCCCGAAGTGGCTTACTGCATAAACTTGAAAAACTTCGATAAAAAAACTGAAAATAAGAAAATATCATTGTTATTCGTTATTCAACTTCACACGAGGCTCTTTGCCTCCCCCAAAAGCTGCGGTGGCGTGATGCGAATACTAAATAATAATTATTTACTTGCTTCTGAGGTAACCTTAGAGTAGGTTGGCCATGTTGGGATTAGGTATTAGGACATAAGAACAAAAAAAAAAACTTTTTAGCAATCGCTCATCATTCCTGTATTACACAAAGGGACAGAAGTATTATTTTTTTGAAAGAATTGAAAAGATGAATAATAAATAGTTAAAAAAAAATGTGTTCTAAATTGTTAAAACTTTACCCTTAACCACCTAACATACGATTCACAAACCCTAACCATGGTATTTTGGGGAATAATTAAGTTTGCAGAATTGCACTTAACTTCAGTTCATGTAGCTGCTTCAGTCTTCAGAGCTGTACCTGAGAATAACGTGCGCCGATAACGTGCGCGCGTTGAATTTTTCGATCTTGCTTTCGACTATCACTGGAGTGAGTATTTTTTTGAAGATTCTGAGAATGATATTTCAAAAATATACTTTCTTCTTCTTTTTTAATAAAAAACATTGCTCCCTACTAGGACTTGTATTGTGGATGCATTCACAAACCCGCACAAGAGACTCAGACCCGGAACAACTAGCTGCACGCCATAAAAATATTTAGTCCAAAAATTTTAAATTTAACTCCTCAAAAATCCTCATAGTACAGTCACCCTACTCCAGGTGGGGGATGAATGTGTTCGTACGTATTCGGAATGTTACTTAGTTCTCTTTTTTTCCTTGAAAAAGATTTCGGGAGGGCTTATTGACCTCCTGTAAAGTCGCAGGAGACTCCATTATCAAGATAATTTTATGAAGTGCTTCTAATATCATGTGTGTACGTTTTGAAGACAGTATTTATTTTTCTTGGTAAAATTGGAAAAGATATTGAGAAAAGAAAAAGTTGAAATAGCGAAATTAAATGGGAGATTTAGTTTATATATTGCTAAAACGTATGTGTTGTTGAAACTTCAACGGCCGGACCGTTGAAGTTTCTGAACTAAGCGTTTCGCGTCTTCGTTTATGCCCCGCACATCGAAAGACTTGAACAATTTGCCTGCTGCGATCTTCCCGTCCAACTATAATTTAGGTGTCTTCAAGGCTAGAGTGAATAGGCTCTTAATAAACTAGTGCGCCTCACCATCAATGATTGCATCACTGCTTACCATCAGGTGGGATCGCAGTCAAGCACTGGTTTATATTTAAAAAAAAAATATTGTCATTAATATTTTTACATTGTTCTTGTTAATGCTTGAAAAGGCCTCTTAGCATATCCATAAAAATTCTATCCAGTGGGGAATCAAACCCTGGTCTTCCACATGACAGGCAGATATTATTATCACTATACTACCGAAGAGTACAAAGGACCTTCGGCTGCAAAGATCATGGAAATGATAAAACATTGCTAATTCTAGGCAAGACATAAATCTATATGTCCAAAAGCATTTTTTTAAAGAAAAACATTGCCACACTAGAAATTTCTTCTGTGTTTTTTTTTCGGGTGGGAAAATCATCTAGTTAAATCCCCCGTTCTTAGGCGGAGCGGGAAATAGTGTCAGACTTTTACTGACTAAAAACTGTTCCTTCTTTGACATTGTTCCAGGGCCCCGGGGATCTCTTTCGCATCACCCATGCCCCAGTAGGCTTCAACCCTGTTGGGCCCCTACGGTTGCTGACATCTCCTTAAGGCGCGCGTGGAACACTACTCGCCGTCCGCAAGGCCGCGCCAAAGGTGGCTGGAAATCTAGATCGCAATCCCTGCGGCTGGGGCGGGAGGGCCATTGCCTCGCGCGTGCACGTGCGGCCTCCTCCTTTACTGCATTACTGCTTCGCAGAAGGAGTCGACCGCCTGCCACTCCTCCTCGCTCCCGGACCATGGCCTCTACCAAGGCCCGGCGATCGCCCCCACGAGGACACGGTGGTGCTCTGCTCAGGTGGGGCACACCTCTACCGTATGCTCCACCGTGTCCTTCAAACACAAGACAATCTGTAGGCCATACAAATATTTGTTCCGTGTGGGAATCGAACCCACGACATGCAGAGCAGCAGCCACATCGACTAACGGTCAGTGGTAGTTTTTTACCTGAAAATTTTATACTGAAACATGCTTTTCTCGAAAAAAAAAACCTATTTGTACTCACTACAAAGTGAATACCAACGCCCCTTATACAAGAAACATTAGCTTGAGAAAATTCAAAACACGTGTATCTCACTCATTTATTATTTTACACCTTGCCAGGGACGCCAAAGTCCCAGATGAACAAGGAAATCATCCTTAATAAAGGCGGTATGTGGTATGTTTGTAACTCCTTCACGCTGAGACTGCTAAAGGGATTTGGATGAGGCAAGCAGGAAGATCATGTCCTTGGCACGCCATAATTATGGTGGTAAGTCCCCTTTTTAAGAGGTCGCACGTGCACGCGGGAGGCAATGGCCTCTGCGCCTCAGCCGCTGGGATTCAGAACCCGATTTCCGGCCACCGTAGGCGCGGGCTTGCCGTCCGACCGTCCGGTAACCGTCCTGACCGAGCCCAAGTCGTCGACGGCACGTAGTGTTCCACGCGCGCCTCAAGGAGATTTCAGAAACCGTAGGGGCCTAACAGGGTCGGAGCCTACTGGGGTCAAGGGTCTGATTCTGAAAGAAAGACTCGGCCCTGGCATGAAAGGCAACGAAAGAGAAGGAGTGGGTTTTTAATCAGTAAAAGTCTGACACTATCTCTCGCTTTTTTCTTGAGGTGGGCAATCATCCAATGACTTCTCTCACTATAGGGTGGAGCGAGAGGACGTGTCAGACGTTGACTGACTAAAACACTCATGACCTTCGGTTGCCCTTTGCGTTCCAGGACCACGGTCACAGGTATCAGCCCTACTGGGCCCCTTTAGTTTTGCTGACATCTCTGAGGCGCGCTTTGAACACTTCGCGGTTTCGACTCGTGCCTGGTCCTTACCAGACGGGTGGACGACGAGCTACCCATCACTCGTCGTCCGCAAGCCCACGCCTACGGTGGCTGAAATTCGCCCTGCGACTCCGTTTCCTCACGGTTATGGTCATCTCCAGGTAGAACATGTCCTGGATAGCACTTTTTTTATCCCAGAAGTATATTCCCTTGGGATAATTTTCCTCTTTCACACGGGCGAAGCCGCCAGCAGCAAGCTAGTCACGTTAATAATCAAAGCCCACGTTCCGCCGCCTTCAAACGTCATTATTTTCAATACGCCCTCCAAAATAAAGAAATAAAACATGCTGGGTTAAAATTATCTTCGTCTGTATGTACGTTGGGTCGTGTCATTTGTATCTGACAAGCTTAGATTACTTGCGAAGTGAGTTTTATGTGCTCTGGGAAGGTTGCAAGTAATATTATATGATATTTCTTTGTTTTGAACTTGGATTTCAGGGTTTTTTTTTATTGAGGTTGGTATCATCAACTTTCTGGTGTTTGAGAACGGTACTAACTTAAATTGCTATTTGTGTATTTTTTGATGTTGGAAATCTTCTACTTTATTTATTTATTTCACAATTTATGTACCCACAAATAATAAAAAACCGGGTAAGTGTGGGTCGGACTCGCGTACTGAGGGTTCCGTACAAACTTACCTAAAAACAGTTCAATTCCCGAATCTAGTGTCAAAGATTTTTACGAATCGCAAAAAAGTTTTTGTTGTGACTTAACTACAAATTTATAGTTTTCAAATTTTTTCCTATACCTACTCATGCTATGAGACCTTGCTTCATGCCAAATTTCAGGATTCTAAGACAACGGGAAGTACCTTATGAATTTTGATTCCCTTGGGAGTGTCGAAATATACGTTTGTTGCAACATAAATGGCCGTATCTTTTTTTTTCGTTTACTTACAAGTTTGATTTTTTCACAGCTTCAAGGGACCGCAGACCTAAATAAATGATTTTAATTTCAACTTGTTACTTCCACGCGTTCCCGAGATAAAGGGTCTTGACAGACAGACGGACGGACAACAAAGTGATCCTACAAGGGTTCCGTTTTTTTCCTTTTGAGGTACAGAACCCTGAAAACAAGAAGAAACAGAACAATAGGTACAAAAGTGATGCTTATTTGTACAGAAATCTCTTCCAGCATACCTGCGAAATGTTGAATGTTGAATAAACATCACAATATTAGGATATCTATATATATAAAAATGGATAGCTGTTCTTTAGTCTCGCTAAAACTCAAAAACGGCTGGACCGATTTGGCTAATGTTGATCTAGAAATATTCCAGATCATCCAGGGAAGGTTTAAACGGTGAGAAAAAATGGAATAAAACACGGAAAAAAAATCCTAATACAACGCCATGTCTATGAGAAAGAAAGAAAGAAAGAAAAACAGCTTATTTGCACAAACATGACACATAACTTAAAAAATAATAATAATAACATACATATATAACAAACTATACAAAAAAAAGGAAAATTATGCGACACATTCATGCAAAACGGCCAGCGCTCAGCAAAATGCTGGGGCTCATGTGCTGGACAGAGCCACAGCGCTGATTTTCAGCGCCAGCCGTCGTCGACGAGTCGTTGAACGGCTAGCAACATCTTATGAACTAAAAACAATAAACAAACTAAAGATAACATAATAATAAACCATTTTACAATAAAATAATAAAAACAAACATAAAATACATTTATACACAAAGTAGTCGATTGTTATAGTCGATCGATAAGCGATCAACTAGAACTGACAATGCGCATTCTTAATTCTTTATGAATCTGTGGTAACAATATAAAACATAAAAAATGGCCGGTCGATGGATACTCTTTGGATCACATCGGCAAGATTATTACATAATAATAAACAAAAATCAAAATGATTCCTGACCTACGCAACCTACGCCATCAATTTGTTTATGTAAAAATGTTTTTAAGTGAATTGTGTGGAGGAGTCTATGCTGTTCTGGTAATGCCAGTAGATGGCGTTATCCTTACTATTAGGCGGTACGAAGGTCAGCTAGTACTGAATAATATTATAATACATAACTGTTGGCTTTCTCGTATTTTGAGACTAATGATGAGAGAAAACAAACGTCTCAGCAACTTATCTATCCTTTTTAACTGACTTCAAAAAATAGAAGATTTTAAGCTCAGCTGTATGTATTTTAAATTACAAAAACTTTTGTAGAATTCACAAACCTTGACACATTGACTAAAGCTGTTTCATTCAAATCCAAAAACAACACATTCCATGTTGCATTCTTTTTTTGTTACCGGAGTAAACCTTCAAAAGCCGCCTGGGTTTTTGGCAGAGAAAGTGGCTCAATTAAATTTAACGCGATGATTATACCATCAGTTCACGGAAGGGATCCTGTGAACTTTGAAAAGACTTCCCTGGAACTCCATCTTTAAAATAGAATAAACTTTATCGTACACCAAAAAAGTAACACAACTTGTACATAAACTTAAATCTATGGGTACAATGGCGGTCTTATCGTTGACAGCGATATCTACCAGACCAACTTAGAACAATACTTGTAAGGGCTTATTCCTAGAGAGATTGTAAAGAGGTCTCCCAGAGCCTCGCTGTGGGTCGACAGAGTTCCATGTTTCACCTTGTTTAAAATCACCCAAAAACCATCAAAAATTTACTAAAGGACAGAAAAAGACATAAACTAGAGCTTGACTGCGATCCCACCTGGTAGTAAGTAGTGATGCAATCGTTGATAGTGAAGCCCACTAGTTTAATAAGAGCCTATTCACTCTAACCTTGAGACACCTAAATTATTATTAGACGAGAAGACCGTAGCAGGCAAATTGTTCCAGTCTTTCGATGTACGCGGTATAAATGACAACGCGAAACGCTTACTCCGGACCGTAGAGGTGTCAACAATATAATTGTGGACATTGGCCGTACTTTGGGTTGTCTAATGGTAAAAAGGCGATGGCGGAATCAAATCATGTAATTCCCGCGCACGCTCTCCAAAATGCATCTTATAACCTATTTCCTTCCAATATTACACAATAAAGACTACTTTACCTTACTATCCGTACCCTTTATAAGACCATCACTGCGTATTAACCTTTTCCTAACCAAGGCGTGGCGGTAACCAGACCTCATAATACCAACAAGTTAGTATCTACGCAGATCGTTAGCATAAATTAAGTAAACGGGTCAGTTTAAAGGTGCCTGCAAGTGATTGGCTAGCAAACCTTTCACTGATTGCATTACTGCGAACTTTGGTCTAGATAGGCCTTCACTATATTTTATATTAGAAGGATTCTGCGGGGTGTGGCTCGTACCTGGTCTTCAGTACAACATTCGAATGCAATACTGACCTTTTATGGAGTTGAACGCTCGTGCGAAACAGTATTGTCAAGCGTACAAAATTCTTAGTGCGAAGTGATTATAACACTATGCTTCTCGTGTTTAAAGTACTGTTCTAATCTTCGGGATAAATCTGCCAAATATCAGATTGATGTGTTTGAATCGATTGAGGAACGAGCCAAGAAGATCATCGGCAATGATACACTCTTCGAGTCATAGCTTCAAAGTCTTGAGTATCGACGCTGAGTTGCTGGCCTGTCAGTTTTCTATCGTTTCCATTTCGGGGAGTATGCATCAGAATTGTACATCCATCAAAAGCCCGTTCTATCATCAAACGACCAGACGTACGGGGTGTGAGAATATCCGTTTCCTCGCGGTTACAGCCATCTTCAGGTAGGTACGGACCTAAGTTGCGCTGACATCTCTTTAAGGCTCGAGTGGAATACTAGGCGCCGTCAGCTTGGGCTTTGCCCTTACCGGGGCGGACGACAAGGTACCTATTACTCGTCGTCTGCAAGTCGGAAATCGTCCTATGACTCCGACGCCCAATGTGTTTCCTTCTGTGTAAGTATACATTATGACATTCTCCTTATTCCTCCTCAATACATGCAAATACTATTACAACCAATTTCCACACAAATTCTCATTAGATGATACAACAAAGTTGAAATGAAACCTGCTTAGTTAACTAAACTCTGCAGGAAATATGGCATTTTTCCTTCAGCATTTCAAAACAAACTTCTCACACAAATGCTGATTGACCAAGAAGTGAATATGAAATACATATTCAGTACATAAATCATACAGTGTCTGTGTTTGGGCGGTGCTCGCTGATTGTTAGCTACTAGCCTGGGTTTGGACGGCCTTCCGTTTTCAACTGGGCTACAAGAGTGTGGAGGACGCTCCCGGAAAAAAAATGGTTTTTGCTTCATGCTTTTTTGTACTAGAAATAAAAACTAGCCAAGTGCTCGGAATCACACACGAAGGGTTCCGTACTACCAAATTAAAATGTATGGGAAGCGGCTTTAGTTTTTAACTTTATTATTTGTTGTTGTAGCGGAAAAATATATATTATGTGTTCTTTTTTTTTTCTTACGGTTTATGAGATACAGCCCGCTGACAGACAGACGGACAGTGGAGACTTAGTAATAGAGGACCGTTGGCGCCCTTCGGGTACGGAGCTCTAAAAAGAAATTGAAAGTTAAAAATTGCGGAGGAGTTTTTCAACGCCATACTTTAGATTACTTTTAGTTAGTCATTAAAATTTAGTCATAAAGTTAATATTTATTGAGAAATTTGAATATAAATTTCGTTTTCCTAGGTCTCTTCATTACCAAAATGAATAAATAATATCTAAATATTGATTTGCTAAGTAAAAGTATTGTATACCAGAAAAAAAATTGAAATGTTCAGTACACTTTACCAAGTATCTGAATTCTATTCTCTCCAATTTTTTTCTAGGGAACTGTCTGTAGTTTATAAATGACACATTTCGTAAATTACTTGCACGTAATCAACTTGATAATGGGGTTATTTAAATGTTACTATTGAACCAGTCGGGACCAATAAAGACTGACAATAAAGATTGGACCTCTCATTTCTTCTGTCTACTTCAATAAAAAAAAAACTGGGCAAGTGCGAGTCGGACTCGCGCTCTGAGGGTTCCGTACAAACTACAATTCCCGCATAGAGCCTCGAACATTTTTCCCAAAAGCAATAAGTACTTTTTTTTTGTGACTTTTTAACAAAAAAAAAATACTGTTTTCAGATTTATTCCTATACCTGTGCTATAAGACCTTGCTTTTATGCCAAATTTCCGGATTCTGGGTCAATAATTTTTTTTTAAGATATCTGACATTCATTAGTTTTATTATTACTGGGCCCGCGTGGTGGATCCCTCTCATAGAGAGGAAACAAATTAGTTTCAGCTATATGAATATTATAAGGCTGATTATTACAATGCGTTATGGAAGCTTACTCCACACTAAACGCGCCCTAACCACAGGTTACTTGTGTCAGGTAGGAGTAAAAAACAAAATAGAGCGGCGGCACAAATGAAAGGCCCCGATCAGGTTTGCGCCGTATTATGTTCATTACTACTTACCTAACCTTGACTTTAACGGTATCAATTTCTACTAGAGGTTACGTGTATCTCGAGTTTATATTTAAAAATTTCCCGGGGATTTCAAGTGTCATATTTTTGGTTTTGAATTTTTGGTTGTTAAATGATAGCTGTTTATTGAGTATTTTGTGAAAGGAAAACCCGGGACCTTGGAACTTAAGGCAAAGAAGGAACATAGGAGTGGGTTTTAGTCAGTAAAAGTCTGACACAAAAGTGTGGGAGGAGTCATTGGATGATTTCAAACCTAAAAAAAACTGGGCAAGTGCGGGTGCGGGGCGCACTGAGGCTTCCGCTGGGCACGCCATAATTATGGCGATAAGTCCCCTCTTTGAGGAGTGGCTGGAAAGACCTCACGGCGTCCTTACCTACCGCATGATGCAGGTCCTCACCGGACATGGTAAGTTCGGGAGGTTCCTGCACCGGATTCGTGCAGAAGAGACGCCCGGGTGCCACCATTGTGTGGACCGCCCGGAGGACACGGTGGAGCATACGGTAGAGGTATGCCCCGCTTGGGCAGAGCACCGCCGTGTCCTCGTGGGGGCGATCGGCGGCAGCGATCTCTCGCGCCGGGCCTTGGTACAGGCCATGGTCTGGAGCGAGGAGGAGTGGCAGGCGGTTGTCTCCTTCTGCGAAGCAGTAATGCTAGCAAAGGAGGCGGCCGATCGCGTGAGGCAACGGTCCTCACGCCCCAACCGCCGCCGGGATTCCGATCCCGATTTCCGGCCACCGTAGGCGCGGGCTTGCGGACGGCGAGCAATGGGTGGCTCGCCGTCCGATCGTCCGGTCCGGACCGAGCCCAAGTCGTCGACGGCGCGTAGTGTTCCACGCGCGCCTCAAGGAGATGTCAGCAAATCGTAGGGGCCCAGCAGGGCCGAAGCCTACTGGGGCCACGGGTAGTGTGAAAGCGAAGCCCGGGGCCCCGGGATGAAGGCAAAGAAGGAACAGGAGTGGGTTTTTAGTCAGTAAAAGTCTGACACTATCTCCCGCTCGCCGGGATGTCATTAGATGATTTTACCACCCGAAAAAAAAAAAAAAAAAAAACTGAGGCTTCCGTACAAACTTACCTACGAAAACAGTGTATCCGAATCACAAAAAAGTTTTTTTTTTGACGTAACTACAAATTTACAGTTTTCAGATTTTTTCCTATACTTGTGTTAAATGACCTTGCTTCATGCCAAATTTCAGGATTCTAGGTCAACGGGAATTACCCTATGAATTTTGATTCCCTTGAGAGCGTCGAAATACACGTTTTTTGCGATATAAACGGCCGTATCTTTTCCGTTAAGTCAGATGATTGATTTTTTCACAGCTTCAAGGGACCACAGACTTGAGTATATAGTTTTAATTTCAATTCGATACCTCCACGCGTTCCCGAGGTAAAGGGTCTTGACAGACAGACAGATAGACAGACAGACGGACGGAAAACAAAATGATCCTATAAGGGTTCCGTTTTTTTCCTTTTGAAGTACGGAACCCTAAAAAAAGGTAACATACTTCTGAGTATCCTATGTGCTGTTACAGGTAATAGTCTCCCTAGTATGGTGTACCTACAAGGTAGTTTCAAATAAGAATAGAATCGGCTTAGATAATAATATATTTAGCTAATTTTAGACTTAACTAAGAATGGGTGAACAAAATTTAAGAAAAAACCGTTACTGATGCGCAAATAAATTTTCTTTGTAAACCTGACTTTTCAAGTTAGGTACATTTGACAGCGAGAGGTCATTGACGTTCCTAGTCTTATTTGAATCGCATTGTATGTATGTTTTTTACTTCTTCACGCTCGAACGGCTGAATGGATTTGGATGAAATTTGGCACGCGGGTAGACTTATATCCTGGAATAGCACAGCAGACTCTTTATCGGAATATGTTCCCATGGCATAATTCTCTAATTTAACGGGAGCGAAGCCACTAAGAGCCGCTATTCATTAAATAAAGCTAAGTTCAGTGTGTCAACACATTATAATAATAATAATGTTGGAAATTTAATTTATTTTTTGACCAATAGATGGCGCTGTCAGATGAGCGCCGATTTCTAGATCGCGATGTTAAGATTTTCCGCGTTGTGACTAGGTTCGCGATGAGTATCATTTGAAATTAGTTCTGAAGTTCTGAATATACTGTACAACATGTGAAGTGGTTTTAATTTGAGTTATCATCCTTGCTACGGTCGCGAGTGCTGCAGAATCAGTGCGGGATAGTGAACGGAGTGTTAATATAATATTCCACAACTATCACACAACCCCGTCTAGTCCCAAGCTAAGCAGAGCTTGTGTTATGAGTACTAGACAACTGATAAAAATACCTATATATTTCTAAATACTCGTACATACACATTACATTTAAAGTACACCCAGACACAGAACAAATGATCATGCTCATCACACAAACATTTGTCCTCGCTGGGAATCGAAACCACGACCTCCGGCATAGCAGTCAGGACCTCTAACTACTAGACCAACAGGCCAGTCATTAATCAAAGAATAGCGTAATGAAAAGTAACCGTAAAAACAAATTAATTAATTAGATTATCGTCACACTTCTTTACCGTTACGAAACCGGTTTCGGTATATTTTTTGTAGATAAGTATGAAGTCTGGTAATTTGCCGCAAGACAAGACATTAAATGTATGAGACAGAAGGTTTATTTTGACACATTTAATAAACACCTTCTAAAATCATCAATTAGTTTGCAAATATTCAGAGTGATAATTCGAGAAAGAGGCTGTTGACTGTTGATAAACTAGTGCGATTTACCATCATCGATTGCATCACTGCTTACCATCAGGTGGGATCGCAGTCAAGTACTAGTTTGCCACGGGTAGTGTGAAAGCGAAACCCGAGGCCCCGGGATGAAGGCAAAGAAGGAACAGGAGTTGGTTTTTAGTCAGTAAAAGTCTGACACTATCTCCCACTCCGCCCAAGAGCGCGATTTGTCATGAAATGATATTCCCACCTAAAACAAAATTAAGCACTATCTTCTATCATTTAAAAAAGAACCGGTCAAGTGCAAGTTGCTCGGAGGGTTCCGTACAAACTTACTTATGTAGTTCAGTTCCAGAATTGATGCTCGAAGATTTTTCCGAACTGTAAACAAGTAATTATTTTGTGGCGTAACTAAAAATTTACGGTTTTCAGATTTTTTCCTTTACGCGTGCTTTAAGTCCTTGCTTTTTGCCAAATTTCAGGATTCTAAGTCAACGGGAAGTACAGGTTTTGATTTAAAATATGTACCTCAGATGGAGCATAAACGGCCTTATCTTTATATTGCGATGTGTTTGATTTTTCACAGCTTTAAGGGTTAGAAGACCTGAGTATAATAGCATAATGAAACTTTTAATAATTAATGGTCCCACTGCTGGGACTCAGGCCTCCTCTCTCTAGGAGAGAGAATGGGCCGTAATCCACCACGCGGGCCCAGTGCGGATTGGTGAATGTCACATGTCTTCGAATTTTTGGTTCTAAGACATGCCGGTTTCCTCACGATGTTTTCCTTCACCGTTTTGAGAGCAGTGGTGATGAAATAAATTACACAAAGTAATGCGCCTGGCTGGGTTTGAACCCGTGACCTACCACTCACTAAGTCAGGGCCGTTACCACTCGGTCATCACAAGACCTGAGTATTTCATAATTATTAATTTTAGCTTAATGCCTCTAGGTGTTCCTGAGAAAAAGAGTTTTGACAGAAGGACAGACAGACAGAATTTTTGTTGTAATTTATTTTATACTCAAAAGCATGCTGTAATAGAAGAAGTTAACTAACTTAAAACTCTATTTTGTCCTACTTTTGTTTTTTTTTTGTGTGTTATGTGGTTCCTAATAAAAAAAAAGAATAAATAAATGCAAAAACAACGAAAAAAGCTATTGTAATAGATAAGGATATTTATTTTGCAATTTTTTTTTATTATAGATAGGCTCGCGTTTGACCACTATCTCACCTGATGGTAAGCGATGATGTGGCCGACGATGGAGCATGCTTGCCTAGAAGTAACCTATTCACACTTGACTAAAAAATAAAATAAAAAATAACTAGGTAATAAATAGGTTTAAAAAAACACTTTTACACGTAATTTTTTTTTTCGTCATTTTGAACTAGATGAAGCCGGTGTTTCCTAGCTGACTACCCTGAGAAGAAACACCGAAACAAACTCAGGGGTCAAAGTCTCTTTTACTCTATGGACTTTATAGAGTAAATATGTCAAATCACATGAGAACCATGCAGATTTGTCTGCGATGGTCTTTTGAAGAAAAAACCATACAGATTTGAGTGGAGGTAAAAATTATTTGAGAGCCGCCCAAAAAATAAACCGTTGTTTACAATATACTTACAATATTTATTTAATTATATTTATCTATACATATAATAAAACAGTAAAATGGTGGAGCGTTGGTATTAGTTGGCGAAAAAACTACTGAACCAATCCTGTTCAAATTTTGCATACATAATCCTTATAGGCCGGGTCAACTGTTAGGCTACATATTATCACGCTATTTGCTATGGGGGGTGAGCAATAATCCAAAATGTCGACATTGAACGACATTTGCCACGTTCGATCCCCAGCTACAGTTAAAATTTTTGTCATTATTTTATCTTCTTTTTTGTAATAAAATAACTTTTACCATTTTTTCAAAATAAAATTGACATTTCTATTCGATATCTTCTAAATATTTTGTAAAAACTAATCAAAACACATAATAAAATCAAAGCGGCGAGTAAAATCACGTACTAAAATGTAAATATGGCACCACACGCAACTCAGATACTCGCAACGCCATCTAAAGACTGAAAGTAGAAATAATGATGACAATGATAGTTGAACGTCATATTTGATAGATGGCATTGTGTATTTTACGTAATTTTCTGAGTGGCGGAAGAATGACCATCGCCCAAGTTTGCAGACAGTTTTATTGTTTAAAATTGGACGAAAACCGTTATGATTAAACTGGAGTTAGACGGAGACATTTTTAATCCTACTGCTTTTTTTCCTCCGTGGTTGTAACAAACTTATTGACCGTGATTATTCAAGGGACACCAACCAAAGGCGATAAAAGTAAATACTTATATTATTTAATTATTGACTTTAAAATAACATGGCCAAATTTTCGGAAGGGGTAGCATGGCACCTTGCGTTGGAAGGCCCCCAGGTGGACCGATGACCTGGTGAGGGTCGCGGGAATCCGATGGATGCGAGACGCACAGGACCAGTAATTATATTGACACTTGGGGAGGCCTATGTCCAACAGTGGACGTCTTTCGGCTGAAATGATAATGATAATGATGGCACCTTTATTTTTCTTTTTTTAAGGGTGGAAGTCATCCAATGACTTCTCCCACTCTGGTTGGAGCGGGAAGCCGTGTCAAACTTTTACTGACTAAAACCACACCTGTGTCCTTCAGTTGCCCTTTGCGACATCTCTTTGAGGAGCACGTGGATCACTACGCGCTGTTGACGACTGGGCTCGGTCCGGTCAATTACCGGACGGCCGGACGGCTATGGACGACCGATTGCTGGATGTCCGCGAGCCCGCGTCTACCGTGGCTGGTCGTCGGGGTCAGAATCTCGGCTCGGCGTGAGGACGTTCGTTCCCTCACGCGTGCGGCCTCCTCCTTCACTAGCATTACGGCTTTGCAGAAGGAGGCGACCGCCTGCCATTCCTCCTCGCTCTGGACCATAGCCCAAAGTCACAAGGCCCGGCACGAGAGGTGACTGACGCCGATTGCCTCCACGAGGACAACACACACCTCTGTGTGCTCCACTGTGTCCTCCGGGATGATGGCACCTTGCGGCCTAATAATGGTGTGTTTTATTATTAGCAGTCACTGCTTCATATAAAACTGGGTCGAAAGGTTTGCGTTCCTGATCACAGTTCGACAACGTATGATGTATCTCAGATTCCTTGCAGCCTTACGTCGACATCCGTACGTTACCTCCTTGCAGTGAGTGGTGACCAACACTGGAACCACCCTCTGAGGGAGGCCAGTCTCAGGGATAACACTAATCGGCTGCTACATTTGTTTACCGGAATTTAATTGTTTTATGGATACACAAGCTCAGGACTGTTGAGGGTGTTTCACGCGGTTTCTGTTCCGGATTCGGTTGGAAGTACTCTGATATTACCATTTTACAAATCGCCCGGAGGACCCGTTGTAGCATGCGGTGGAGGTCTATCCTGCTTGGGTGAACCGCCGTGTCTTCATAGAGGCAATCGGCGTCAGTGACCTCTCGGTTTGGCCATCAATATGCGAGTTCGATTGGACAGGGATACACGCGTTCAAGATTTCACCGAAATTCATTCAAAAGTTGGAGACTCTTCATAGGGTAGTTCCCACTATGGAATAACATTTGTCTGATATACGAGGACGTCAGTCAAATACACATAAAAAAATCCTAGATAAATGAACAAGTAATTTTTACGCCCCAAATGATCAAGCTGCAACAATCAATTCAAGCATGCTCTCGCAAATTCTTCATAAGTACTTTTGTGGAGGAAGATAGTTGATGATGATGGTATTGGATTCACTGGCTTTTTGGCTTTGCGCCATCAGTGCAAACGTTATCCAGCTGAAGGTCGGTGTCCCGATTATGTTCCTTCATTTACCTCTACCAAAGCTGTCTGACGGCTTAAACTCTTCAGTGAAACATTATTGAGGCGAAAATTTTACAGGAGGTAACTCTTTCGAACAATCTCGCAGCCTTAGCAGACATTGGCCCTAGAGGGCCCTATCCATTTGCTGACATCATTATGAGTCGCGCGTAGATTACTACGCGCCGTCGATTCAGGATTGCTTTGACCAGATGACCGGACGGCTCCACCGCAATCGCCCTGCGGCTTTCAACACCTGGAGCATCACTTCCCTCATCATCCTTCATAGTTTCAGCCACCTTCTTCGATCGTAGTGCTTCACTGAAGGAGGCTACTGGTTGGCATTTTTTCCACTAATCGCCTCCATGAGGACACGGCGGCGCCGGCGCTCCTACCAAGCGGGACTGACTTCCACCGTAAGTTCCATCGTATTCTCCGGGCGATCCGCACAATGGTGAGACTCGAGTTTTTCTTTTCGCTGAATTCGATACAGATACCTCCCGAAACACCCACATCCGGTGAGTCCTGCACAAAGAGAGGATGCCGTGACGCCTCTGTAGCCACTCCTCAAAGACAGGCATTACCGCTGCGATTTTGACGTGCTCACTGTGACAATGTTGTTTTACCGGAACATAAACCAGAAACATACATAAACTAGTGCCTTTTCCCTTGGGGTAGGCAGAAATGCCAACTGCTACGACCCTTACATACTCTTTCTATTCATTGACGTTCATACATCTGGATCTGGACGAGTACATAACATGTATCCTGAAGGTAATTTGCGTTTTTACCTTTAACAGTTTTATGTGAAAGTACAATAAATAATTACGATGCTTTCAGAATGAATTGCAAGCACAGAATGATTGTACAGTTTTACCAACTTAACGTAGACGAAGTCGCGGGCAACAGCTAGTTACGATATATAATAAAATTTATTACACATAAAATAGGTGTAGTATAAATTGAAACTTCTGTACATTTGTTTTCTATATAAAACCGGCAATTGGAGCGTAATGAGAAGCTGTAGGTATCTACGTAAGTGATGACAAAAATATTCTTTATTTGGTCGTCTTAGCAATCATCGCCATAATACAGACATCAGACGACCTCAATCCATCTGGGAGTGTCCTAATTATACAGTTACTTGGCAATTATTGGCGTTGGCAACTATAGTATATATTTATTATAGGAAGTTTTTTTTTTTTTCGCTGGGAAAATCATCTAATGACAAATCTCGCTCTTGGGCGGAGCGAGAGGTAGTGTTAGACTTTTACTGACTAAAACCCACTCCTGTTCCTTCGTTGCCTTCGTCCAAGGGCCCCGGGTTTCGTTTTCACACTACCCATGGCCCCAGTAGGCTTCGACCCTGCTGGGCCCCTACGATTTGCTGACATCTCCCTGAGGCGCTCGTGGAACAATACGCGCCGTCGACGACTTGGGCTTGGCCCGGACGGTTACCGGACGGTCCGACGGCGAGCCACCCATTGCTCGCCATCCGATTATAGGAAGATGGAGTTTTTGTATCGCTTCAGGTGATTTTTAGAGTTCCTTACCCAAAGGGTAAAAACGGGACCCTATTACTTAGACTCCACTGTTTGTCACCAGGCTGTATCTCAAAAACCGTGATAGCTTGACAGTTAAAATTTTCAGAGATGATGTATTTTGTTGCCGCTATGACAACAAATACTAAAAACAGAATAAAATAAATATTTGAATGGGGCTCCCATACAGCAAACGTGTTTTTTTTTGCCGTGTGTTTCTCGATATTAATAATGTAATAATTTTCAGACTTAAGTATATGGTTTTAATTTCAACTCGATACGTTTACGCGTTCCCGAGATAAACTGTCTTGACAGACTGACAGACAGACAGACGGACGGATAGCAATGTGATCCTATAAGGGTTCCGCTTTTTTTCTTTTGAGGTACGGAACCATAAAACAAATCGATATTACCATCTTTCAACAACATAACGTTAGATGACATTACGTTAAATATTCTTTTTAACCGACTTCAAAAAAAAGGAGGAGGTTATCAATTCGGTTGTATTTTTTTTTTTTTTTTATCATTTTTTTTTTTTTTTTTTATGTTTGTTACCTCAGAACTCCGTCGTTTATGGACCGATTTGCAAAATTTTTTTTTCCTTATACAGGATATGCTTCCAGATTGGTTCCATTTTTTTCAAAATCCAGTTCTGATGATGGAATCCATGAGGAATCGAGGGAACTCCTCAAAAATTATAGGCAAACCTATGGTAATTTTAGTATTTTCATCAAGAACTTAAGCATTTACAGTCAAAAAGTAACATTTGATGAAGTGGAACTCATGAAGAAGACCAGAAATGGTCAACGGAACTTCATACACAAATAGATATTACAATGAAGATATACATAGTTAAGCGACTATGGCAATACAAATAAATGAATGATTCTGAATAGTTACGTTGAAAATGGTATCATCGAAGTGATCTGATGATGATGATGGAGCCGGAAGGTAGGCACTGGAACTCCGTAATTAATCAATGTAACCTAGCCGTGTTTGGACTTATTAGAATTGTCATGAGATGCACTTTGGCTATAAGGTACTATAGAACTGATCTGATGATGGAGCCGGAAGGTAGGCACAGGAACTCCGTAATTAATCAATGTATCCTAGCCGTGTTTAGGCTTATTGGAATTGTCGTGAGATGCTCTTTGGCTTTATGGTACTATCGAACTGATCTGATGATGGAGCCGGAAGGAGGAAGGTAGACACAGGAACTTTATAATAAAACAATGTAACCTAGCAGTATTTGGGTTAATTGGAATTGTCATGAGAAATAGGCACTCTGTTTATAAGTGTATCGCAACTAAAAAGTGTGAAATAAAAACTTTTTAGAAAAAAAAAATAACCGACTTCACTAAAAAAAACACTAAAAGGATCAAAATAACTTTAATTTCGGAAGTCGGTGTTAAATAATAAACAAACAATACCGAGAAACACCGACTTCCAAAATTAAAGTTATTTTGATCCTTTTAGTGTTTTTTTTAGTGAAGTCGGTTATTTTTTTTTTCTAAAACGTTTTTTTTTAAATAGCCATTCAAAGTCAACGGTTCCAGTGAATTTGACAACATTGAAAAAATTGGTCTTCGTTATGTGATACAAAACTTTCCTCTGAAAGTTTTCAATCCTACAGATATCAAAGCCGAATTGGATTCTACCCTGGAAAAGTCTGTTCTTTCGTTTACAATAGGTTGCCGAATTCAACTGAAGTTGAACAAACACTACAGCAGTCGGCCAAAGTTGCTGTACATGAATATGTCGTTAAAAACCATAAAATGGTATTGGATGACCATCGGTTGAAAGTACGCGAGGTAGGAGACATAGTAGTCATCTCAAAAACTGCCGTGAATCGCATATTAATCGATGACCAATTTGACGATTTACCATTTCAAAAAAAGCTTCTTTTTTTTTTAATTGGTATGAACTAGTGCTTGACTGCGATCCCACCTGGTGGTAAGTAGTAATGCAATCGTTGATGGTGAGATGCACTAATTTATTGAGAGCCAATTCACTCTAGCCTTGAAGAGACCCAAATTATAATCGGACGGGAAAACCGCAGCAGGCAAATTATTCCAGTCCCTCGATATACGCGGTATAAACGACGAGGCAAAACGCTTGGTCCGGACCGTAGAAGTTTCAACAACGTAAGGGTGGATACTCGCCGTTCGTCGGCTTGTCCGATGGCAGAAATGAGATGGTGGAATCAAGGCATGCAATTCCTGCGCACACTCTCCAAAATGCATCCTGTAAAACACCGAAAGGCTGCACCATATTTTCGTAAAAGTAGACATAATTAGGAAATAAAAATTCTAGCAATGCAGCTAACAAATGCACTTTTGCATAGGAAGTACTTAACAGCGTTGCTAAAAGCAGGTATAATTTTACACCATAAAAACAAACTGCGTGAAAAGCTCAGATAGAGATCTTTAGGAAAAATAAATAAGCTGGACGGTGTTGTCCGGCGAACTCTAAAATATTTATTACTATGCAGCTTTTTGTTAATTTACATCTTTTTCAACATGGCTAAGGAACACCGTTTTTAGAGTTACGTAAATGTCAGGTGAAAACCAAAACAATATCAATAAGACTTCGCTGCCTATTCGTACACCTGTCTCAAGTCACCTTTGGAATTGCAAAAAGAAAAAAATGATTTTTACAGAATGTGATATTAAAGACCGCTATGACAACTAATAATCAAAATCGGTCAAGTGCTAATCAAACTTGGGTTTCTAGGTTTCAAGATGCCGAATATTTTGACCTATGATGTATTTATTGTTGACCGAGCATTGTGAATCAAAATAATCTGACACGCCCTCTCGCTCCATCTAAAAGCGTGAGAACTCATTGGATGATTTCTTACCCCAAAAAAAAGGAGTGAAGTGCTGGAAGCGAGTGTCAAAAATTTATTTGTAGAAGAGGGTATATTAATGCAACTAAAGCATTGAATGAACTAGTTGTGAAGCGTTGAACTTATAGAGTGCAACTGCACTTTTGATCACTGACTGTACCTAGAAGCAAGGTCTCTCAATACAGACCAGTATGTGGGTTCGACTCGCAATTTACCGGTTTTTTTAGGGTTCCGTATCACAAAAGGAAAAAACGGAACCCTTATAGGATCACTTTGTTGTCCGTCTGTCTATCTGTCGGTCAAGACCCTTTACCTCGAAACGCGTAAAGGTATCGAGTTGAAATTAAAACCATATATTCAGGTCTGCGGTCCCTTGAAGTGATGAAAAAAATCAAACTTTTGAGTTAACGAAAAAAAAAGTTACGGCCTTTTATGTCGCAAATAAACGTGTATTTCGACACTCTCAAGAGAATCAAAATTCATAGGGTATTTCCCATTGACCTTGAATCCTGAAATTTGGTATGAAACAAGGTCTCATAGCACAAGTATGGGAAAAAATCTGAATCCTGTAAATTTTAAGTTCCGTCACAAAAAAATAAAAACATTTTTTGCGATTCAGAAAAATTTTCGTTACTCAATTTGGGAATCGAACTATTTTCATAGGTAAGTTTGTACGGAACCCTCAGTGCGAAAATCCGACTCGCACTTGCCCGGTTTTTTTTAAACAACCGTCACGCTCCTTTAACTTAGAGGTGGAACGTTTAAAAAAACACAAATTCCTTTTTCAAAACTTTTCAAATAACCACGCTCTGTAAATGCCATTAGTATATTCCTGTGATGTTGGAGGATCAACGTCTTTTGTAAACAGGGACGTATTTGGGTCAAAAAGCTATATAGCTATATAGACTTTATAAATTACTATATTTTTCTTTTTATTTTACTTTGTTCGCATTCAAGAGACACTATACTGCGCTCTAAAATACAGATCGTTAATAGGGCTTAAAAAGCTGCCTACCTTAAGTAGGACTAGCCTGGATATGATCTCCGCATGCCGATCAAGCGGCGGGCCTTTAAAACACAAAATTGGTGCCCTAAAATTCCACAACGAGGTCGCTGCTGACCAAAAAGGTGATGGCGGGACGACTAACATGTCTTCCTTAGGAATTAGCAAAATGTATTTTTTTTTCGGTGGGACATTATCTATTTACATCCCCCGCTCTTGGGCGGAGCGAGAGATAGTGTCAGACTTTTACTGACTAAAAACCCACTCCTGTTCCTTCGTTGTTTTTCGTACCACGGCCGAGTCTTCCTTTCAGAAGCAGACCCTTGGCCCAAGTAGGCTACGACCCGGCTGGGCCCCTACGGTTTGCTGACATCTCCTTGAGGCGCGCGTGTAAAAGTACGCGCCATCGACGATTTGGGCTTGGTCCGGACGGTTACCGGACGGTCGGACGGCCAGTTGCCCATTGCTCGCCGTCCGCCACAAGGTGGACCGATGACTTGGTGAGGTTTGCAGGAATCGTTATGGAGACATTTGGGGGAAGCTTATGTCCAACAGTGGACGTCTTTTGACTGAAATATGATACTGACTGATATAATGATGATGATGATGACTTAATTGGCTTTTCTGTACAGGATTGACTTGCTTAAAGAAACTCAACTCACATTCAAGTATTCAAAAGCAGAACCAATTTACAAACGCACTCTTAAAAACTTTTTCACCTCTCGAGGCGAAACGAGTGCCTCCCTGGCAAGACGGCCCGAATTTGAGGGTCTAAAAGAAAACTTAAATTGGACTTTTGTGAGGTTTTCGTGATACTTTGAGTTTCTTAGGTAACGTCTTCTGAAATTAGATTTTCTCAATGTTGACCTTGATAGTTTTAACGAAATGATTGTATATTTATACTTGATTTGTAGTTACAGTTATCAAAAATCTACTTGAAAATGACACAAGTTAGAATATAAGATTCAAAGCATTTTATTTCAAATAAATCATTTACAGGCACTTTTGAAATGTCAAGAAGTCGTCAGTCAGTCAGAAAAAATGATGCTAATTGCACATTCCAAAGCCTAGATCTCTATGGAGAAGAATGTGCAAGAAACTCCATGGACACTCTTTTCAATCATGTTTTGTAATTACAAATATCTCTGTTACATGTTTCTTGTCGCTATCATGTGAGAACAATGTAAATATGGTAAAAATAAAAACCAAATATATATATTAAAATAGCAACTGGCAGCTAAGAGATAACCAGTCTCAACTGACAGCGCCCGTTCACGGACATGACGCAAATATTAGCACCATTCAGCTCAACCATTTTGAAGGGAACCGAATGATCCAACACACGCACCACCATCAGTGAGACATTTGAGTGAGCATGACAAACTGTAGTGTTAAGTGTTAATGATTCAAAAATCTGAACTGTTCATGTAGTGGCATGTCAGACTTTTACTGACTAAAACCACACCTATATTCCTTCTTTGTCTTGCGTTCCGTTGCCCTGCTGGGCACTTACGGTTTTACTGACAACTCTTTAAGGTGCATGTGTAGACTTCGCGCCGTTGACGACTTGAGCTCGATCCGGACGGTTAACGGACGAGCTACTCATTGCTCGTCGTCCGCAAGTCCACGCCTACGGTGTCTGAAAATCGGGGTCGGGGTCCCGGCGGCTGGGGCGTGAGGACGTCCGTTACCTCACGCGTGTGGCCGTTAGCATTACTGCTTCACAAAAGGAGGACATTAAGTTGCTAAATTAATAATTAGCTTTTTTTTTTTTTTTTCGGGTGGGAAAATCATCTAATGACATCCCCCACTCTTGGGCGGAGCGAGAGATAGTGTCAGACTTTTACTGACTAAAAACCCACTCCTGTTCCTTCTATGCCATTTTTTCCCGGGGGTCACTTTCGCATCACCCATGGCCCCAGTAGGCCTCGACCCTGCTGGGCCCCTACGGTTGCTGACATCTCCTTGAGGCGCGCGTGGAACATTACGCGCCGTCGACGACTTGGGCTCGGTCCGGACAGTCACCGGACGATCGGACGGCGAGCCACCCATTGCTCGCCGTCCGCAAGCCCGCGCCTACGGTGGCCGGAAATCGGGATCGGAATCCCGGCGGCGGTTGGGGCGTGAGGACCGTTGCCTCACGCGATCGGCCGCCTCCTTTGCTAGCATTACTGCTTCGCAGAAGGAGGCAACCGCCTGCCACTCCTCCTCGCTCTGGACCATGGCCTGTACCAAGGCCCGGCGCGAGAGATCGCTGCCGCCGATCGCCCCCACGAGGACACGGCGGTGCTCTGCCCAAGCGGGGCACACCTCTACCGTATGCTCCACCGTGTCCTCCGGGCGGTCCACACAATGGTGGCACCCGGGCGTCTCTTCTGCACGAATCCGGTGCAGGAACCTGCCGAACTTACCATGTCCGGTGAGGACCTGCGTCATGCGGTAGGTAAGGACGCCGTGAGGTCTTTCCAGCCACTCCTCAAAGAGGGGACTTATCGCCATAATTATGGCGTGCCTAGCACTGGGTTGTAACAGTCGCTGTCGCCATTCTACCATGAGATCTCGCCGGAAGTCTTCCCGCCATGCCGCGATTTGGCGCGGCAGCGGAGTTTCGCCCCGGCGTTGCATCTCCATGCGCAGATCGTGCATGCGTGCAAGGTCTTTTGCCTGCAAATCCCACGGTGGTTGACCAGCAAGGAGGCTCGCTGCTTCGCGCGAAATCGTGCGATATCCCCGCACCATCCGGATGGCCATGACCCTCTGGCATGCGTTCAGCTTGGCCGCCGGTCGCTTTCGCAGCGACGGCGCCCATACCGGCGCCCCATAAAGGGCCATGGACCTAACGATTCCTGCGTAGAGCCTCCGGCAGGAGGCGTCTGGACCCCCTAGGTTAGGCAGAAGCCGCTTAAGAGCAGCCCCAGTCCGATCCAGTTTGGGAGCCAGACGTCGGAAGTGCTCCTCGAAATTCCATCGGCTGTCGAGGACGAGTCCCAGGTACTTCATCGTCGACCCGACGCCGATGTGAGCTCCTCCTACCGTTATTTGGGAACCCGGTGGTGGCGCATTCCGAGGGCCGTGAAAGCACATGGCCTCAGACTTGTGCAGTGCCACCTCGAGTCCCAACTGCTGGATCCTCTCCACGACTATTTTATAAATAATTATAAATAATAATTAGCTTGAAACCAAATAATTAATTCAGAAATTATAATTATAAACACGAAAAAATATAACGATACAAAGCAACAATCTATTTAGTTTGCACGTAACGTAACAATCATAGTAATAAAAGATGAAAATCCAATTTATATGAATGACAATTTGCTATAAAACATAATACGTGCGTCATATTTCTTTTAAATATTAAATTCATAGGTATCATAATAATAATGGATTTTCAACGCCATAATAGTGCTTATTAAATGTCGGTTTTAATGATTGCTCTAGTGTTACGTGAGTGTAAATTAATAAACCTTCATTAATTAATTAATAATTAAAATCCTTGTTATGAAATTCGATGTCTGCCAATGATCTGGCGATTGTGGATGTATAATACTTTGTCAAAATCAATAGTTTCATGTACCTACCTTTATTTTGTTTTTGCGATTTGTTTAAAGGTTTGTAGGTTTTATCTTGTATAGTCACCTATATTCTTAAAAGGGTTGGTTCGGAATAGCACGCATTGCTTGTAGAACATTGAGGCAAAGCACAAATAGCTGCCGAAAAATTGGGTATCTTAGCAAAGATGAGATACTTCATGCCGGAATAGCTGCTCAACCTTTATCAACCGCAAGTTCGATCATGTGTGGAGTACTGCTTTAATCTTTGGGATGGATCTGCCAAATATCAGCCAAGAAGACCATCGGCACTGACACACTCGAAGAATCGAAGCTTTAAAGTCTTGAGCATCGGCGCCGAGATAGTTGCTAGCCTGTAAATTTTCTATCGTTTACATTTCGGGAAGTGTGCATCGGTTCGGAGCAGTGGTGGCTTAGTGGTAACGGGTAGTGACTAACGAGTTGTAGGTTGCGAGTGCAAACCCAGCCAGGCGCATTACTTTCTGTAATTTAATTCATCACCACTGCTCTCAAAAGTCGTGAGGAAACCGGCATGTGCTAGAACAAAAAAATCGAAGATATGTGACATCCATCAATCCGCACTGGGCCCACGTGGTTGATTACGACCCATTCCCTCTCTTAGAGAGAAGGCCTGCATCCCAGCAGTGGGGACAATATAAGGCTGATTATTATTTATGCTTTGCTATGGATCGGAATTACACAGTTTAATTGTAACCAAATGGCATTGTCTTGTTTTACGAATCTGATACAGGTGAAGGCGCGGGCACCGACTAGTCAATAACAATAAAAAAAGCCTTAATAACATCGAAAGAGTTAAACCTATTTCGCTTTTGTTTTAACAAAAATCAACCGATCAATTTAATTCTTTTAGCTTCGCAACTATTTTAGTCACAGTTTACACCTAATTGCTCAAAGTCAACAATTACATGGTAAGAGCAAATAGGCCATTTAAATTGGTTTTAACTTCGCTTTTCTCTTTGCGCGGTTGGCTTGATGTTGCTTCATTAAAGATGAGGTGTTTAACGTGATAGTAGGATTCCCAGTTATCTTTCATTCATGCTGAACTAGACCTATTTTGGCGCAGCCGTGAGGTACACAATTGTATTTTTGCTTCTCTTTTGTTTGGTTCTGTGTTTACATACATATTGTTTGTGTACCATGTGTTGTGTTAACATATGTGAATAATCTGCAACTATGTAAAGATGGTTAAGTTTCCATACAGTTTATTTAAAAAAAAAAACACATTAAGAAAAATAATAGTATAGATGTAACTCTCAAACACTAAAAACACATGTTACGGGCATAAAAATAATTTACCAAGTTGTAATATACACCCGTACATGCCATTAAAAATGCATATTATTTATTTATTGCAATCACATCAGTAGTGGAGAATTCCAAGCTAATGACAGGCTGCTGATACACAAACATACATAGCGGTATGGGATGAAAAAGTTGATGCTAGCTTAGGCTTGTTGCATACGAAATCGATTTATTGACCGACTCATAAAAAAAAATAGTACATTTTGACACAAGTGGAGAAAGTTTTTCATTGTGACCGAGGCGGCATAGTTGGAGCGTTGACGCGCGACTCATTGGGGTCTCTTAGCGCCCAGCCTGATACGATAAATACAATAAATTGTGGCGGGGGTAAGCTGGCGTACTTTTCCACACTTGTGCGAAAAACAGTAAATCTCGTGCCTAAAAGATCGTTGTTCGTCGTTTATACCGCGTACATCGAAGGACTGGAACAATTTGCCTGCTGCGGTCTTCCCGTCCAACTATAATTTAGGTACCTCTAGCCTTCAAGGCTAGAGTGAATAGGCTCTTATTAAACTAGTGCGCCTCACCATCAATGATTGCATCACTGCTTACCATCAGGTGGGATCGCAGTCAAGCACTGGTTTATATCAACTAAAAAAAAAAAAGTGGTAGGGCTAAGACCGGGTTTTCGAGTAAGTGTATTGAAAAATACTTTGCAGATCGTTTGAAAGATTTACCGTGCCCTTAGATTGCAGAGGGTAACTGAAGTAACATGCTTCGTAACCGTGGCCCTAGAACGCGCACAGCAACCAAAGGAACACTGGTAGGTTTTGTCAGTAAGAGTCTGACACTCCCTTTCGATTCACTCAGAACGGGAGATGTTATATTATGATGATGTCCTGTCCTAAAAAAGCCATGTTCAAACCATAATCTCGCCTCTATCATTCAATTAAATGGTAACTTTGCCTCCACACGTGGGCATAATGCCTACAAATGCTGTCCATTGCTCCGTAACTAATTACTTTGATAGAGCCTTTGAATGTTACGCTGATGGATGTAATTATTTAGATTTTAGACCGCATTGCTGGATCGTGTGTGGTCTTATTTAGGAGGATTTTTAGATACGTAAAAAGTGTGATCAAATATGGAATGAGGAATATGCCGTGAGGAATGTTTTGATTATGAATGTGAAAGGTTGCATAAGAATAGTGAAAGACCATAGAAACAATGGATGGGTTGTGAAAAAGATGATATGGCTTCAAATTTGGTGACTATTTAGATCTAGGGCTTTTTTTTTTCGGTGGGAAAATCATCTTATGACATCCCCCGCTCTTGGGCGGAGCGGGAGATAGTGTCAGACTTTTACTGACTAAAAACCCACTCCTGTTCCTTCGTTGCCTTTCGTACCAGGGCAGAGTCTTCCTTTCAGAATCAGACCTTTGGCCCCAGTAGGTTTCGACCCTGCTGGGCCCCTACAGTTGCTGACATCTTCTTGAGGCACGCGTGGAACAGTACGCGCCGTCGACGACTTGGGCTCGGTCCGGACGGTTACCAGACGGTCGGACGGCAAACTGCCCATTGCTCGCCGTCCGCAAGCCCGCGCCTACGGTGGCCGGAAATATTGAGATCTAGGGCTGCGGGAACATTTAAAAGAGTTACCATGAACCTAGAACGCGAAGGGTAAAGCTAGAACTACATTAGACCAACGCACACGTGTAACACGCCTGATTTGTACGTAGAACGACGTCGTGTGGCGTGGATCAAGTGTAGCTCTACAAGTCTAGTTTCCATTTAAAATGTACGGAGACCGACGTGCCCTGATCGGCGTGTGTGGCACACGTGTGCGCAGTGTAGTTTTAGCAGAACTGAAACAAGTGGGCCCGGTAGGCTTTAGTTAGTAAAAATCTGACACGCTCTCTCGCCCCACTCAAGAGCGGGACAAGTCATTTGATAATTTAATTCCTATTAAAAAAAAGATGACTATTGAGATTACGGTAAATAAACCTTACGACAATATGGCCAGGATGGCCAACGTTAACAAAAATTTGCCGAGAACAAAGGAGACATTTTAGTGCAAAAACACAGATGCTTCCCTGTTCCTTTACTCTCATAGTTCGATAAATAATGATGGATTGAATACAAGGAGTTTTATATCTTTGATCGTTTCCATGGCATTACAGTGGGTTCTAACAGAATATTTAAATATTGTAGATGCTGATTTAGGTGCCTTTTTGACCTCGCACATATTTTTTATTTTCGGTTTGCTTTTTTTATGTTTATTTTTTTAGTTTTTATTTATTCAATGCTTTATTGTATACGTCATAAGGTAAACAGGATAAAAAAAAATCAAGTGTATAATGGGCATCAGTCTCATCTTACACGTAAATCTCTTCAAAACAACCTTTGGATGGACTAAACGTAAGAAGATATAATTTTGGGGCTGTCAGTGTACGTATAAAGGTATGTATTATTTATAATTTTTATAAATTTTGTATTTTGTGTCTTTGTGAGACTTTTATAGAATAGATCATAAATCAGATGAACTGCCATCCGACTTACGCACGGAGGACACGGTGGAACATACGGTAGAGGTGTGCCCCGCTTGGGCAGAGCACCGCCGTGTCCTCGTGGGGGCGATCGGTGGCAGCGATCTTTCGCGCCGGGCCTTGGTACAGGCCATGGTCCGGAGCGAGGAGGAGTGGCAGGCAGTTGCCTCCTTCTGCGAAGCAGTAATGCTAGCAAAGGAGGCGGCCGATCGCATGAGGCAACGGTCCTCACGTCCCAACCACCGCCGGGATTCCGATCCCGATTTCCGGCCACCGTAGGCGCGGGCTTGCGGACGGTGAGCAATGGGTGGCTCGCCGTCCGATCGTCCGTTAACCGTCCGGACCGAGCCCAAGTCGTCGACGGCGCGTAGTGTTCCACGCGCGCCCCGAGGAGATGTCAGCAACCGTAGGGGCCCAGCAGGGTCGAAGCCTACTGGGGCCATGGGTGATGCGAAAGAGATCCCCGGGGCCCTGGAATAAAAATGGCAAAGAAGGAACAGGAGTGGGTTTTTAGTCAGTAAAAGTCTGACACTATCTCTCGCTCCGCTCAAGAGCGGGGGATGTCATTAGATGATTTTCCCACCCGAAAAAAAAAAAAAAACCCGACTTACGCAGTGTTTGATGAAAATACAATCTGAGCTTGTGTAGGCAGCTTAACGAAGCACCACTTTCAATTTATAGCATCTGCGTACCGAATGCAGTTTTTATTTTATACGTATGAGTCTAAATTATAAATAACTTTCATGCCAATCTGGGAATTGGAATTTTACATTGTTTTTCAATAGGTATGTTGTTTTATTTATTTATTTAACAATGTATCTTCATTTCTGATGTTATAACGCAAGAAAAGCCCTTTTCATTGCCCTTTGGGTGAATTTAAGTCTTTCGATGAGGCCCATTGTAAGTGACCACGTTTCGAAGCCATATGTTATCTCTTGCAACATGCACTGGTCATAGACTTTCGTATTGAGACACAGTGCTATATTGAAACGTACCGGAAGACGCGGTGTTTGGAGGCCTCCCATAAGGTGGACCGATAACCTGGTGATGGTGAGGGTCACGGGTATCCGATGGATGCGAGACGCTCAGGACCAGTCATTATGGCGACACTTGGGGAGGCCAGTGTCCAGTTCAGTGGACGTCTTTCTGCTGAAATGATGACGATGATGATTTAACAATGTATCTACAGATATTGATAGAAAAAAAGAAAAAAAAACGAAGAGCGATGAGAGATAAAAAGAAGGAACCAAAATTAGGTGCTAAAGAGATGTTTATTTTTATAGTAATCAAACTAGTTGTAACGTCACTAAGCAACGTAATTTAAGTACTTACAATATTAGCGCATTCATCGAATTAAATTTCTTAGAATCAGATTTATTTTTATTATTAATCAGTTAATATAGTGAATGAAATCTGTAGTTTAACTTGGGGATTCATAATTCATTTTTTCCCAGCCTAATTTGTGTCCCACTGCTGGCCAATGGCCTACTCTTTCATCTTCCAAAGCTCTGTCTTATGCGATCTGTGTCCAGGTTTGACCAGCACAAGTGTCCGATTATCACACTACCTTTGCCCCGTGCAACCTTGATACCATTCATATTTTTTAAAACCTTGCCCTATACAAGGAAGTACTCCTATACCGTGAGTGCGTTCAAAAACATGTAAATACACATACACAAGGCACCCAGACACGAAACAATTATCCGTGGGCCATACAGATATTTCATCCGCGCGGGAATCGAACCCGCGACACGCTACATAACAGTCAATCACTCAATCACTGCGCCAAAGGTGCTGTCACGTCATCACATCATTGTTTATTTGGACTTGCAGTTCTAGGGCAAAAACAGCGGATACTCACAATTTACAGGCTAAGTACAAAAAATATATATTTAATAAGTTTACAATAAAATATCCATCGACAAGGCCCAATTATTCCACATTTATAAAAAGTAATAATACCCTATTGTCAGCTGCGAAGAGCTGGAGGCAAAAAATCATTAAAACAATACAAATACTGCAATCATGTGTTATTAAATCTCGGGTAAGACTTACGGACAGAATAAGATTAATATTGCATGGTACTATCGGCAAAACAGATTAGTTTCCAACTGTATAGTTCACTCAACGCCATAATCTCAAAAATTATCCACTGCTTTAGGCTTTCTCATTCTTCTGTCATTCTTATAGAACCAAGATTCTGTGTATCTCTTATCCGAGTGTCATAGATGACTTTGACGGCTACACAGCTAGCGTTCTGCAGTTGACTTATTATGTTCTAGCTTCCGCCAGTAGCTGTCACTTAGTGGTAAAGTAACAGTCGACTGATTAAAGAATTTCTAAAATCGGTCCAGTAGTTTTTAAATTTGTTTATTAGAAAAAAAACTAAAAAATACAATTTTTTTTTAGTTATAATGAGTATACTCATTATATTCGTTGTAAGTATAGATGAACTGTGAAGTCAAACATCACTTGAAAAAAATTTCTTAATATTACGTAAGAATAATAGTTGTCATAAACCTATTCAATATTCAATGTTTACTTTAGGTATCGCTCGTTTATCGTTTTTAGTTTTATCATCATCACTCACAAAAGGGTTGGGCATGCCATAATCATGGCAGTAAGTAACCTTTGAGGAGTGGCTAGAAAGACGATATGGCGTCCTCGTCTTCTGCATGACGCAGGTCCTCACCGGACTTGGTAAGTTCGGTAGGTTCCTGCACCTGATTCATGCGGAAGAAACGCCTGGTCCGCACGCGTGAGGGGACGGACGTTTTCACGCCCCAACCACCGGGACCCCAACCTGGATTTCTAGTGGTAACCGGTAACCATCCGGATGTAGTTAAAATAATGGTGTCAAGCAAATCTTACTATATTTTACCTGCAAACCAATTGCTTTGTTTGACTGTACTTTGGTTGAAAGAATTCAATTATTATCTTGTCACACTGTATGAAAGCGATGACGATTTATTACCTGATTCAGAATAAGGACATAAATGTGTTACCTGGAAAAATGTGAGGATTTTTTATTCCTTGTGTGATTATTCCTGAGTTCAGACAAAAAATATAATGTTATCACATATTCTGTTGTAAGTTACTCTACCTTTTGTGGAATAATTTCGAAACATTGAGCTGGAATAATTTTATTTTTATTTACTTATTTATTCATTATTAGACATACATACAGCTATCATTACAGACCAATCCAATGCGATAGTGTAGTCAAAAATATAAATTACAATAATGATTTCATACAATTCCAATTCTTGTACTCCAATAATGTACTTTTGTGTGTAAAAAGCATTTAAAAAATAAATAAATTATACTAGATAATATTAACCTTTTGAGTAGCGTAATTAGAGACAAAATAGAAAGACAATGACCGAGCGTTCGCTCGGGGTTTAATGAATTAAGCCTAGTTTTTAAATAATGAAGATTTTTGATAGCCAATTGAATATTTTCGAAGCTGTAGTCACTACAAATAAAAGTATGAACTAACAGTCCACCCTCATTACACTACAAGATCGTTCGAAAGACTCCCCGTAACCCTGGAATGCAAACAGCAAGTGAAGAAACACGGGTGGAGTTTTAGTCAGTAAAAGTCTGGCACTCCCTCTCGTTCCACTGAGAGCGGAAGAAGCTATTTGATGATATCTCAACCCAAAAAATCTGGTTGGTCTCGTGGTCCCTCGAAGCCGTGACTGAGTAAAGTGTGATACTCCATGCCTCGGAAAACCTTGTTGCAATTTTTTTTTAATTTATATAAACTAGTGCTTGACTGCGATTCCACCTGATGGTAAGTAGAGATGCAATCGTTGAAAGTGAGGCGCACTAGTTTATTAAGAGCCTATTCACTCTAGCCTTGAACACACCTAAATTATAATCTGATGGGAAGACCGCAGCAGGCAAATTGTTCCAGTCCTTCGATGTACGCAGTATAAACGACGAGGCGAAACGCTTAGTCCGAACCGTAGATGTTTCAACAACGTAATGACGCACGAACGAACGCACTTGCTCTTTTCCTGGGTGTATGTAGCGGATAGCCGTTCCACCAGGTTATGACGCTGCGGAATTGTTCGAAAGAGTCACCACGACCCTGAAACACAAAAGGCAACTGAAGGAATATGGGTAGTTTTTAGTCATTGACATTTTTCGCTCCACCTAGAGTGAGAGAAGTTATTTGACAATTACCATGTCAAAAAAAAAAACTGGGCAAGTGCCAGTCGGACTCGCGCACTGAAGGTTCCGTACAAACTTACCTATGATAACAGTTCAATTCCCGAATTGAGTTACGAAGATTTTTCCAAATCTATGCTATGCCGGAGGTCGTGGGTTCGATTCCCACCCAGGACAAAATAATGTTTGTGTGATGAGCACAATCATTTATTCTGTGTTTAGGTGTAATTTATCTATAATATGTATGTATTTAGAAATATTTAAGTATGTTTATCAGTTGACTAGTACTCATAACACAAGCTCTGCTTAGCTTGGGACTAGACGGCGTTGTGTGATAGTTGTGTAAATGTTATATCATCTATATTATGACATATAATGTGTCTAGCCCAGGACCACTTAAGTTTGGCGATTCTTCGGGCTGTGTCGGACCAGTACCATACAAAGCGGCAAAAACTTATCTTCTCAAATTAAATTAGACAAGGTTTTAATTACTTGCCAGATTGAATTTGGGACTCCCTGCAGAGCTAACTGTTTAGAAAAATAAAAGACAGATTCGAAATTCAAGCTACTGTTTCGTATTTAATAATTTTTTTGTTTTAGCTTCGTTTTTACTTCTACCTCCAAAATTATAATTACTTATTTTTGTTTTTTATTATTGTAATTGTTTATCTTTGAAAAAAACTGTTCTTCCGTGGGGTGGGGACCTGGTGATTTGTAATACAGGCATTTTATGCCTAACTCAAACACCAGCTCCTCACATTGTTAATTATAATAACAGAACTTATGTAAAACCTAAACCTATAAGTTTATCATTGTGAGGAGAAATAAAGAATTTTTATTATTTTTATACATTTATTTATCTCAGCACCCTAAGGTCCTGGACCTTTGGAAGGCGTACGAGGAGCCGAAACCAACTCGCAGAGGCCCTTTTAGACGCTTTTAATGGAAAGTGGTACGAACCGGTGATTATCCCTGTACGCACTATGCTAGTGCATCCAAGGACAACCCCCGGTTGGTGGGAAACTATTGCGACATATGGAAAACTAAGATATAAGGCTATGGTTTTTGGAGTCTTAAGTGGACTGGTTACCAGGAAATATGTTAAGACTATGGCCCCTGCCTAAACAATGTTTTTAATATCCATCGACAAAAGGCAGGGGGTGACTTGCACACTCAATAAATGGGCCCCCATAAACGGTCGCTAGCACGAAGTGACGTAGCAACAAGAGGGCAACATATCCTGAGGTGCTTAAGGAGTGGAGAGGTATACCACGGCTATCAGGACAATCCCGGAAGTACGGTCAAGATCCCTACCAGCACCTTACTGGATTATACATCCTTCTCCCGAGCACGTTTGCTCTTGCGAATCTCCACTCAAGCCAGCCAATAAAGGCAAGAGAGAGGTGGGAGCTCTGTTCCTCGTCAGTGTTCACTACGGCCGGCCAATAAAGGCAAGCCGGAGATGAAGAACAAGAATTTTCCCGGGAGATCGGGTCCGTGGGGTCGCTAATGCCCAACAGTTCGCCACAAAACTGCCCTGCGGATTATACCTATTATTATTATTATTTATGTTTTGCAAAACGATGCCCCAAATACCTAGTGTATAGAATGAAACAAACAAAAATGATTTATTAATCGGTTTGTTACAAATTAAAACAGAATTTGTTTGTCAAAAATACCATTCCACAATCACTAGACTGTTTAAATAGCCAATAATATACCTTGTCTTTAAGTAGTAAGGTTACATTTTGATTAACAAGACTATGACGCAAAACTATTTAGTATTTTTTTGTGCCGGCTTTTAATCGACTTCCTTTTTAGTGATTGTCAGATCAAGCATCATTTATGATCAGATTAATGATATAAAATATCTGTTGTTATGATACAAGCATTTCTTAAGTATTGCTCCCGACGCCGCTTGTGTTAGATACTCCTTTGTAGCGCAAAGATAATGGGTGTATTCTTTTTTTGTTTTAACTGTCTATGGGTCTATGGTATTTAATGTTATTGAATGGTTTTCTAAAGGGCTTTAGTTGATATGATCGTTATGGTACAGACAGCGTCATCAACTGATTACCCTTTTTTCTAAGGTATTAGAATAGAATAAACTTTATCGTACACTAAAATAATAACACGATTTTACAGAAACGTAAATCAATGTAAAAATAAAAGAAAATTATTCAATTACTTCTCACGCCCTAGGGCGGGGCGTGAGGGTTTGTCAGACTTTTACTAACTAAGACCCACTCCTATGTTCCTTCTTTGCCTTCGTCCCAGAGCCCCGGGTTTAAATTTCACACTACCCGTGGCCCCAGTAGGCTTCGACCCTGCCGGGCCCCTACATTTGCTGACATTTCCTTGAGGCGCGCGTGGAACACTACGCGCCATCGACAACTCGATCTCGATCGAATGGGTAGCTCGCCGTCCGCAACGTCCACGCCTTCGGTCGCTGGAAATCGGAGTCGGGATCCCAGCGGCTGGGGTGTGGGGAAGGCCGTTCCCTCACGCGTGCAGCCGCCTCCTTCGCTAGTATTACTGCTTCGCTGAAGGAGACGACCGTCAGCCATTCCTCCTCGCTCCGGATTATGGCCTGTACCAGGGCCCGGCGCGAGAAGTCGTTGCCACCAAATGCCCCCACGAGGGCACGGCGGTGCTCCGCCCAAGCGGGGCACACCTCCACCGTATAATAACTTTCTAATAATAACTTTATTCATAACATACATTGTAGGTACACAATAACAGGTTCCCTGGCTCCCAAACTAGGCTTATTGCCTGTGACTTGGGAGTCAGTTCCTCCAAAAATACATATTCATATAGGTATGCTTAGAAAAATTACGTAATTATGAATTACAGATGACTACGCAGTTGGTTGCAATCATAGCAGTGTGGGTTTGCGTATGCGTATCTGTGTGTGACGGTGTGTGTATGTGTGTGAGGATGTGTGAGGATGTGTGTGTATGATGGGTGTGAGGGGAATGTAGAGAGGTTTAGATGTATGTACTTGTCATTTCTAAGTTGAGAGAGTTAATAGTTTTTCTGTTTCTTCATAACTTTGTTCTATCAACCAAGCTCTATGCGTATGCTCCACCCGGTCATTTCTTCCTCACAAATCCGGTGCAGGAACCTTTTGAACTTAACATATCCGGTGAGGACCTGCGTCATACGAAAAGTGAGGACGCCCTGATGTCTTTCCAGCCACTCCTCAAAGAAGGGACTTACCACCACGATTATGGCTTACCCAGCACTGGTTTGCGACAGTCGCTATCACCATTTCACCATGAGATCCCACCGAAACTCTGTCACAGTAGTGAAGTTTATAGTAAGAGGGGTACCCAAATGATGTAGCTGTCTGTACTAACATAGTAGTCAATTAAATGCCGTCAGTAGACAAAGGCATTTAATTATGTTTCTTTTTACCTCCTTGTGTGATACGTACAATATGATCAATCCGAGTTGGACAATCAAAAACTATGAATAAAGAAGTAACATAATATCACGCTTGTAGTATTGTTCAAAGAGGAAAACGGAGGTGACCCATATTTCATCATTTATATTAGATATAGTAAAGGAGCTTTTCGGGTGCAGTAATGACTTAGTGGTAACGGCCCCGACTTTCAAATCGTACGACGCGAATTATGGCCCATTCCTATTCACAGAAAAGAGATTCCATCCCCACCAGTGGGAATATTATAATGCTGATTTTAGTTTAATTTTTCATTGTACTAACTTTCCTCACGGCTTTGCTCCTGTGGCTCATCCCAGAGTAACGGTGCGTTTTTTTTTTCGAGATATAAAGCAGGTCATGTCACTCAGAGATATTTACGTTTTTCAGTCAATTGGTTTTTGGACTAATATTCACTGAAACCCCGGTAGCACTGTGGCGCTCAGAGTGGATACTCTGTCCGTCCATCGAGTGATCCCAGGAAAGACGGTGCCTTTACAGTTTCACAAGGGATGTACCCAAAACAGGAGTTTGGAGGAGGCGGGGCGGTCTTCTCAAGACTTCTTTTATGTGCTGATGGTGATGATCAGGGTGGTTTTATTGAGGCAAAAAATCCCTGTCTTGGTCTTTTTCATCTTTTCCATTTTCCCCGAAGATTTTTAATACGAGTTTCAATAAAATTGAACGATGCCGATGGAGAGGGAATGGGAGGCCAAAATAAGATGGATGGATAGTGTGTGGAGTGACATGAAAGAAAGGATAGAATGGAGGGAAAAAAATGTGTTGAAAGAAAACCGAAATAACCTGGGAGTAGGACAGAAAGATGATGACGAGTTTAAATAAGTCCCATGTAGACGTAATATGGGGCGACATTGCTTGGAATAACAAGTAAGTGGACAGACAGATAATCCATCAACTTATACTTGAACAAAGATTTATGATTAATTTTTTTGTGTCCTGATTTTAATTTCGCAATCTAATAGATCACTTATAAATAAATCAATCTCTATCTACGTGTCTGTCTGTATGAAAACCTAACGATATAAAATGATATAGAGATTATAATTGCATGACAGCCTGATTTGCATACTAGTTTTGTGCTGCCGTTTCGATTGCTGTAAGAAACAAGCACTTGTGTGGCCTGCGAGATAATTGTTTTGGATTTGTATGTTTATATATGATACCTGGAAATGCTAAGGGCATGTTTGTGGTCCAATTGGTCTTGCTTGTCTTTAGGTCTAAGCCACACAATTAAATGCTTCTTCTTCTTATTTTCGTGTCGATGTACCTACTTAGAATTAACTAGCTTCTACCAGCTGCTTGGCCTGCGTCAAAGTAGAAAATATATACTTATGTCACTCAGTAATAAAGTAACATTTTACTGGTAAAAGAATTTTAAAAATCGGTTCATTAGTTTTTGAGTTTATTTTTAAAATCGTTTCGTTAGTTTTTGAGGTTATGTTTTTAAAGTCGGTTCATTGTTTTTGAGTTTATTTTTAAAATCGGTTCATTATTAATTTTTGAGTTTATTTTTAAAATCGGTTCATTAGTTTTTGTTTTTTTTTTTAAATCGGTTCATGAGTTTTTGTGTTTATGTTTTTCAAATTGGTTCATTAGTTTTTGGGTTTATGTTTTTCAAATCGGTTCATTAGTTTTTGGGTTTATGTTTTTCAAATTGGTTCATTGGTTTATGGGTTTATGTTTTTCAAATCGGTTCATTAGTATTTGGGTTTATGTTTTTCAAATTGGTTCATTAGTTTTTGGGTTTATGTTTTTAAAATCGGTTCATTTGTTTTTTCTCAATTGCATTAGGGTCGTAAGTGTAGTCTAACCGATTACCTGTGATACCTGTGTTTTATACGGAGTGACGCCTAAACACAGTTACAACACGGTATATATTTTGAGTTAATTATTTTACATATATATTAAAAAAATAGATATATAAAAAACACAAATAAATCTTCCTTATAATATAACCAACTTTTACTAACAGCTGTGCCTGCGTGTGCTAGGTCACTCAGTGATAAAGTAGCCTCAATGGTGAAAGAATTTTTAGCATTCGTTCATTAATTTAATTGATTACCCACTACGCACAAACTTACAAATGTTACCTGTTTATGATATAAGTACAGATTAAGTACGAGTATCAAGTATAAGTATAAATAGTGGACATATTAAGATTACCACATAACGATTGCAATGGTACTAGGTTCCATAAAAAGTCTATGACTTCTTCTGAGTCTGTATGTGTGAGGTACGAGTTAACGTTTTTTTCTTTCTTTCTTTCTAAGAGGCCTTTGTGAGTTGGTTGTGGTCCCTAGTCCACATTCTAAAGGTTCAGGATACCAGAGTCCAGATAAATATAAAGTTATTTGCCTGCTAGGGCTACGGTAACATTTGAAAGAGTTACTGCGGCCCTGCAACCAAAAGAGCAACTAAAATAGCAAGGCTCGGTTTTAGTTGGACGGCGAGCAATAGGTAGCTCGCCGTCCCACCGGCCGGTAGCCGTCCGGACCGAGCCCAAGTCGTCGACGGCGCACATTGTTCCATGCACGCCTCAAGGAGATGTCAGCAAAACCGTAGGGGCCCAGCAGGGTCGAAGCCTACTGGGGCCATGGGCCATGCGAAAGAGAACCCCGGGGCCCTGGAACGACGGCAAAGAAGGAACAGGAGTGGGTTTTTAGTCAGTAAAAGTCTGACACTATCTCCCGCTTCGCCCAAGAGCGGGGGATGTCAATAGATGATTTTCCCACCGAATAAAAAAGGCTTGGTTTTAGTCAGTCAAAGTCTGACACTCTCTCTCGCTCCACTCAGGGCGGAAAACGATATTGAATGAATTCCCACTCTCAAAATAAAAAATTATACAACAAAAGTCATTTATCTCACAGTAACACAACCAACAATAATAAGAGTACAGCTAAATCATGTCATATAAATTATGCTAAAGCGCAACTTAGGCATTTAGTTTTGAGTTGTACCTATTAATAAAGTCACATCTAGAGATGGACCGAAGATTTGGTTTCGGTTTCGGCTTATTAAAAATCAGATTATTCGTCTCGACTGAAAATCAAAAATTCAAAATACTACATGGGCACTTAACAAACGTCAGAAGCTAGAGTACTATCGTCTGAGGTTTTATAGACCCCTAAAAACTGACTGACTCGTTCGTCTACGTATGTTATAATTTTTATATAGTCGTCGATTTATTCGATTATTTGTTATTTTATGAAAGTTATAACTATATCCAAAAAGTTAAAAATAAAAGTTAGAAATGAACTGTATCGAAAAGATACTAGTGAGGGTCGCAGGAATCCGATGGATGCAAAACGCACAGGGTCGGTCGTTGTGGCGATACTTGGGGGAGGCGTATGTTCAACAGTGGACGTTTTTCGGCTGAAATTATGAATAATATTTTTATTTATTTATTTATTCAGACATCATTATTCGTCTATTTATTTTGTTTAGAGATCATACTAATTTTATTCTTGTATCAAGAATAAAATTAGTATGATCTTATACTAATTTTATTCTTGTATCAAGAATAAAATTAGTATGATCTTTAAACAAAATTTTAGTAATCAATAACTAAAAGCGATTTAGTCTTCTGGGTAAGGTTCCACATCAGAGGGCTGTCAACCTTACAAGCTATCATTTTTAGGATGCTTAGATAATGATGGCATCGAAATATTATTTTTATTTTTGTCATTTTTTATGTTACCACGACAGTTTCAGCTTTAGTTATAGCCGAAACTGGAAGTGGAGACTATCATTCGTCTATGCTTTCGGTAGCCAATCGTGTTTCGATCGGTCACTTCACTAGCTATTACTGGATGCAGTGACAGGTTGAAAACCTTGTCCTAGTACTTCTATGAAGTATTTATCAACTTGATAAACATACCAAGCTAGAACCTGTGTTATCATCGGTCGAATCTATAAATCTATTAATTAAGGTAGATTTTTTATTGGTTTTTATAAATGATATTTATTTTGTAAATAGGTTTAAAAAAACACTTTTACACGTCAATTTTTTTTTCGTCATTTTTAAACTAGATGAGGCCGGTGTTTCCTAGCTGACTACCCTGAGAAGAAACACCGAAACAAACTCAGGGGTCAAAGTCTCTTTTAAAGTCCATACAGTAAATATGTAATGGTCAAATCACATGAGAACCATGCAGATTTGTCTGAAATGGTCTTTTGAAGAAAGAACCTTACAGATTTGAGTTGACCTGTCCAGTCAGTGCAAGCATTTGTCAGTATTCGTAAAGCTCAACTCAGGACTACTAAGGAGCTCAACTACTTGACGAACAATACCAAGGAAAGGACATTTGGGTAGGCCGCAGAAAATACTCAAATTGCCAGACATACGTTAAAATTACTGAAAAGGAAAAAAAAAGCAATCAACATAGTCCTCACGTTCACAATAATAAAAAGAAAAATATTGTTTACAATACTAAGTAAACATTGATGTCAAAAATTAATAGAGAAAGAGAAAAAAAAAGTCAAATTGCAAAATAAAAATAATCTACAATATCAAATTGTAATAAATAATAATAAAAAGCAAAATTGAAATTAAAAACAAAAGAAAAATAATAATAATAAGACAACAGTTGCAGTGCGTACTGGAGCAGGTCAATCCCAAGCCTTTTTGTCCTCAACATAGTCCTTTATAGTGTAAAAAGCCTTTTGGCAAAGTTTTCGCTTTACAAATAATTTGAATTTATTAAGGCTTAGTTGTTGAATATGACTAGGAAGTTTATTATAGAAGTGTATGCATTGGCATCTAAATGAGCCCCCTATTTTTTTCAGCCTGGTTGTAGGAACCACAAATTTGTGTTTGTTCCTAGTATTAAAATTATGAACATCACTGTATTTTTTAAACATGTTTATATTTTTATGTACATACAAAATATTCTCGTAAATATACTGTGAAGGTACAGTCATTATATTAATTTCTTTAAATTTATCTCTGAGGGAATGAATTGATTATCTGAATTTATTATGTTACTCCTTTGATTTTTGGATACGATTTTAGATGCATTGAAGTTATATTTAGTTTGGTTTTTGGATATGTTTTAAATGCTTTTCGTAAAGACACTTGTGAGTTTTTACGAGGTTCTCATAAACCATCATTGATTACGTTACAGGTAACTGATTTATTTTTCTTTTTTTTTTAAGGTTGGAAGTCATCTAATGACTTCTCGTGCTCTACGCTGATGGCGAGGTACTCTTTGCTCGTCCCGACTACCAGCACGGTGGTTGGTAGTCGAGGTCGGGGTCTCAGCGGCTGAAGCGTGAGGATGTTCGTTTCCTCACGCATGCGGCGGTCTCCTTTGCTAGCAAACTCATCTCCGCTATATGCAATATTTTTTCATCTGTCATTTTCACAACATTTAATGTGTTAAAAAAATTCAATTTTATAAAAGTTGCATGAAGGGATGGATATAGAAAGGCAGGCTAAAGAAAACATCTGGACGGATTTTATTAGAATTGATATTCAAGAAATAAAGTCAGACAGTGATTGTATTACAAGAGACTAAAGGAATTCTATCAACAAAAAAATCGATATAACTTTTTGTAGTAAACTGAATGGTCCCGACTTACGAGTTCAAATCCAGCCAGGCGCATTAATTTGTGTAATTTATTTCATCACCAGTTTTTTCAAAACGGTAAAGGAAAACATCGTGAGGAAACCGGCATGTGCTAGAACCAAAAATTCGAAGACATGTGACATCCACCAAATCGCACTGGGCCCGCGTGGTTGATTACGGTCCATGTCCTCTCCTAGAGTGGGTGTCTCAGTCCCTGCAGTGGGAAAATTATAAGGCTGATCATGCTATGGTGATGCTACTAATACACACACAACACATATACACACACTACACACTAAGGGCGGAATTCACCAATAAAACTAATCGCATTTTAACGTTTGGCTCGCATAATCGCGTTTAGCCGCTGTCATTAGTGTCACTTGTCTGTTTTTTTCTCATGTTGTATTTTTACAAGTGACACTAGTGACAGCGGCTAAACGCGATTATGTGAGCCAAACGTTAAAACGCGATTAGTTTTATTGGTGAATTCCGCCCTTATTGTTATGTCTGGGACATTGTTTTTCTTAACATTAAGATGGGCGTTGATAGTTGCGACACAGTTTATAACTTTTGCAGATGTCATCGTTATCCATGTCATTATTATCAACTGTTTTATGTTCCAAAATAAATACTTTTATGTTTTTTATGTTTATGGTGAAGCTTTGAAACAATTATGAAATGCCAGCAATTCTCCGCGTATAATATACTCGCATATAGCCATTCCATAAATCACTTTATTGATGTTATAATGATCTTCTATTGTTTTGTCTATGCTTTACGATACATCCTACATAGTTTATGATTTATGTTTCAAAATGTAACATCATTTGATTCATGTCATCGTAACATTTCTCAAGTGATTAAGATTTCTTTGTTTCATTCATTTTATAATATATTTAATTGTAATTGCATTCTGTTTTTTATAGTGGGAAGGTATTTATGTAGGTTTTAATAGACTTGTAGCCTGTATGTATGAGAAAATACTTCATGATTTTAAAGAGATATGTGTAAAACATGGCTGGAGGAGGAAGACATGTGTATGACAGATTGTAGCATCGCGTCCATAGACTATAGGTACACGAAAACAGAACCGCGTCCTTTGGCACAGACGAAACGTAATGTTGCCACTTTATATATATTATGATTTCGTATTTCCACTTTATTTATTCATTTTTTTTTCCTTTCCCTATAATTTATTTATATTTATCTATTTTATTCAAATCTATTAGCAAACAATACCGTGCCGATGTCTTTATGTCGATACCGTTACCGGCCCACGCTGAAAACCAGCGCCGTCGACTCATCGCATTTTGCGTGTGGTAACGGCATTATGCTGAGCGATCGGCCGTTTTGCGCGGATGTGGCGCATATTTCTTTCACATAATATACTTATAATTTGTTAGTTCTAAATTTGCGCCTTGTTCCGCCAAATAAAATGTTTTTCTTTCTTTCTAGCATGAACATCTCTCTAGCCTTTTCCCAACTCACTTGGGGTCGCCTTCCAGTCTTACTGGGTGCGGTTGAATACCTGTTTTTATAGAACATGGAGTGACTGCCTATCAGACCTTCAAAACCCTGATACTGGGCAACACGATACTCCTTAGATTTTAGACTATCTGGCGTCTGACTATCTAAACGACTATCAAAGAATTACGATTGACAACCAGAACCTACAGCTTTACGTGCTTTCTGAGGCACGGGGTGTCAGTGATATCCTAGATAGACTTAGAAAAGTAGTTTTTTTTTTAAGGTGGGAAAATCATCTAATGACAAATCGCGCTCTTGGGCGGAGCGGGAGATAGTGTCAGACTTTTACTGACTAAAAACCCACTCCTGTTCCTTCGTTGCCTTCGTCCCAGGGCTCCGGGTTTCGTTTTTACACTACCCATGGCCCCGGCGGTACGACGGCTGAGTGCCAAAAATACCGCCCCAGGACTCTGTGGACTTCTATCGGCTGAAATGATGATGATGATGATGATATTATAAAACTAGCGTCTGCAAGTGGCTTATGTATATCGCTTTTATATATATAGATAAGTAATAAGTCATATAAGTGTAGTAATTAAGTAACTCAAATATTTTAAGGAAAAAAAATTGTTTACATTTGCCACCCATCCACCGCCTTGATTTACTATAACACAGCTCACAGGTTTAAAGTTGAGTTTCTAATTAGCTTTGAATCACTCTTTATACACGACCCCAGACCAACTACGTTTAGATTATCATAACTAACCTGCCTAAAGTTTGTTAAGTATATATTAGTAGTGTGTGTGTGTGTGTGTGTGTGTGTGTGTGTATTAGTGTAAAATACCGGGTGCCTATATATTATTATTATTATATCTATTTATTTCAAGTACCAAAGACTCATCTTAGTTACATAAACACATACAGACAACATATATCATAAAATTACATACAATGAAATGTTAAAATTAAATTAATTTAAATTACATTCGATTATCATTATTATATATTAGCGATTATTATATTAGTCCACCGTCCGACCGTCCAGTTACCGTCCGGACTGAGCCCTGAGGTGCGTATTGTTCCACGCGCGCCTCAGGGAGATTTCAGCAAATCGTAGGAGCCCAGCAGGTCAAAGCATACTGGAGCCACGGGTAGTGTGAAAACGAAACCCGGGGCTCTGGGACGAAGGCAACGAAGGAACAGGAGTGGGTTTTTAGTCAGTAAAAGTCTGACACTATCTCCCGCTCCGCCCAAGAGCGCGATTTGTCATTAGATGATTTTCCCACCTAAAAAAAAGGTACCTATATATTAACTAGCGTGTACTAGATAGAAAGAAAGGAGAGGAATAAATAAAAACCCTTTATTAATTAAAACTACATAGAATATGGCGTAATAAAACCCAAAAACTGATGGCATTGCTACGATGTACGACAAATACTTATCCTCTGAAATATTAGTTAATTAAAACATAAATATAGGTCTCACACCACAGTTAGACCGTTTTTATTTGTACCTACTCTTAATGAGCATTATTTTGTAGGGTTCCGTATCTACAAAAGGAAAAAACGGAACCCTTATAGGATCACTTTGTTGTCCGTCTGTCTGTCAAGACCTCGGGAACGCATAAAAGTATCGAGGCGAAATTAAAACCATATACTCAACTTTGCGGTCCGTTGAAGCTGTGAAAAAATCAAACTTCTGAGTTAACGAAAAAAAAAAAACAAGGTAAATTTGTCGTAACGTCTCAAAAAAAAAACTTTTTGGCGATTCGGAAAAATCTTCGTAACTCAATTCGACAATTGAGCCGTTTTCATAGGTAAATTTGTACGGAACCCTCAGTGCACGAGTGCAACTCGCACTTGCCCAGTATTTATTTGAACCTAAGATTCTAATCCTTGTTTTGATTGTGAATGAAATAAGTCCTCAAAGTATTCTATGGTCTACAATCACTCACACTAACATTATAAAGGTAAAAGTTAATAATTATGTATGTGAAAAGTTTGTTTGTGTGTATATATTGATATTCCTTCACGCTCCAATGGTTGAACGGTTTTGGATAATATTTTGCGCACGGGTAGACCATATTTTGGAATAGGACATAAGACCATTCTTTATCATAAGAGAATTATTACCCTTTTACTTTGACGCGAGAAATACCAATGCTAAAACCTAGTAATATATGTGGCTATGGTCCGGAGCGAGGAGGAGTGGCAGGCGGTCGCCTCCTTCTGCGAAGCAGGCGGCATAGGAGGCGGCCGTTCGTGTGAGGCAACGGTCCTCACGCCCCAACCCGCGCCGGGATTCCGATCCCGATTTCCGGCCACCGTAGGCGCGGGCTTGCGGACGGCGAGCAATGGGTAGCCCGCCGCCCGACCGTCCGGTAACCGTCCGGACCGAGCCCAAGTCGTCGACGGCGCGTAGTGTTCCACGCGCGCCTTAGGGAGATGTCAGCAAATCATGGCTATGGGTACTGTGAAAACGAAACCCGGAGCCCTGGGACGAAGGCAACGAAGGAACAGGAGTGGGTTTTTAGTCAGTAAAAGTTCTCTCGCTCCATCCAAGAGCGGGATTTGTCATTAGATAATTTTCCCAGCCAAAAAAAAAAACTACATTAAACCATTTCTGTTCCCACTCTTTAACTAATCGTACAGTATGGTTATGAAAATCACTTGGTTCCACCTGACATCCGCGAATCTAAAAATATAATTATATCGATTAAAAAAAAATCTAGTAAAAGAGCATTACCACCCAATCATCCTATAATTTTATTTATTACTAGCTGTTGCCCGCGACTTCGTCTGCGTTAAGTTTGTAAAAACGTACAATCATTCTGAGCTTGCAATTCATTCTGAAAGCAACGCAATTATTTATTGTACTTTAACATAAAACGGTTAAAAGTAAAAACGCAAATTACCTTCAGGAAACATGTTATGTACTCGTCCAGATCCAAATGTATGAATGTCAATGAATAGAAAGACTGTGTAAGGGTCGTAGCAGTTGGGATTTCTGCCTACCCCAAAAGAAAAGAAATTAGTTTATGTATGTTTCTGGTTTATGTTCTGGTGAAACAACATTGTATGATTTTAACCCCTCGCCACAGTGAGCACGTCACAATCGCAGCGGTAATGCCTGTCTTTGAAGAGTGTCTACAGAGGCGTCACGGCATCCTCTCTTTGTGCAGGACTCACCGGATGTGGGTGTTTTGGGAGGTATCTGTATCGAATTCAACGGGAAGAAACACTCGGGTATCACCATTGTGCGGATCGCCTGGAGAATACGATGCAGCATACGGTGGAAGTCGGTCCCGCTTGGTCGGAGCGCCAGCACCGCTGTGTCCTCATGGAGGCGATTGGTGGAGAAAATGTCAACCAGTAGCCTCCTTCAGTGAAGCACTACGATCGAAGAAGGTGGCTGAAACTATGAGGGATAGGACATTCTGACTCCTTAACTGTCGCTGCAAGTGATGCTCCGGGTGTTGAAAACCGCAGGGCGATTACCAGCCATCGCAAACCGGGATTGCGGTGGTGCCGTCCGGCCGTCTGGTCAAAGCAATCCTGAATCGACGGCGCGTTGTATTCTACACCGGACTCAAAGAGATGTCAGCAAATGGATAGGGCCCTCTAGGGCCGATGTCTGCGAGATTGTTCGAAAGAGTTACCTCTCGTAAAATTTTCGCCTCAATAATTTTTCACTGAAGAGTTTAAGCCGTTAGACAGCTTTGGTGGAGGTAAATGAAGGAGCATAATCGGGACACCGACCTTCAGCTGAATAAAGTGCACTGATAGTGCAAAGCCAAAAAGCCAGTGAATCCAAAAACTACCATCATCATCATCAACTATCTTCCTCCACAACAGTACTTATCTTGATCATTTTGGGCATAAAAATTACTTGTTCATTTACCTAGGATTTTTGGTGTGTATTTAACTGACGTCCCCGTTGAATGAATTTCGGCGAAATCTTGAGCGCGTGTATCCCCGCCCAATCAAACTCGCATATTGATGGCCAAACCGAGAGGTCACTGTCACCGATTGCCTCTATGAGGACACGGCGGTTCACCCAAATGTGATAGACCTCCTCCGCATGTTACACCGGGTCCTCCGGGCGATTCGCAAAATGGTAATATCAGGATACTTCCAACCGAATCCGGAACAGAAACCGCTCGAAACACCCTCAACAGTCCTGAGCTTGTGTATCCATAAAAGAATGAAATTACGGTAAACAAATGTAGCAGCCGATTAGTGTTATCCCTGAGACTGGCCTCCCTCAGATGGTTAATGTTCCAGTGTTGGTCACCACTCACTGCAAGGAGGTAACGTCCAGATGTCGACGTAAGGCTGCCAGGAATCTGGGATACATCAGTGATCAGGAACGTAAACCACTTTCGACCCCGTTTTATATGGAGCAGAAACTGCAAACAATAAATCACGCCATTATTAGGCCGCAAGGTGCCATCCCGGAGGACATAGTGGAGCATACAGAGGTGTGTCCCGCAAGGGTGGATCACCGCCGTGTCCACGTGGAGTCAATCGGCGTCAGTAACCTCTCGCGCCGGGGCCTGATTTGGGCTATAGTCCAGAGCGAGGAGGAATGGTAGGCGGTCGCCTCCTTCTGCAAAGCCGCAATGCTAGCGAAGGAGGAGGCCGCACGCGTGAGGGAACGAACGTCCTCACGCCGAGCCGAGATTCCGACCCCGACGACCAGCTACGGTAGACGCAGGCTTGCAGACATCGAACAATGGGTAGCTAGCCGTCCAACCGTCCGGTAATTAACCGAACCTAGCCCAGTCGTCAACAGCACGTAGTGATCCACGCGCTCCTCAAAGAGATGTTTCAAAGCGCAACTGAAGGGCACAAGTGTGGTTTTAGTCAGTAAAAGTTTGACACGCCCTCTCGCTCCAACCCGAGAAGTCATTGGATGATTTCCACTCTTAACAAAAGAAAAAAAAAAGTACCATCATTATCATTATCATTATCAAGGACATAGGCAAAGTTCAAGGTAGGTTCCAAGTGTCGCCATAATGACTGGTCCTGTGTGTCTCGCATCCATCGGATTCCCTCGACCCTCACCAGGTCATCGGTCTACCTGGGGGCCTTCCAACACAAGGTGCCATGCAACCCCTTACGAAAATTTGGCCGTGTTATTTTAAAATCAATAATTAAATACATATACTTGTTTACTTTTATCGTCTTTTTTGGTTGGTATCCCTTGAATAATCATGGTCAATTATCTTGTTACAATCATGGAAAAAAAGCAGTAGGATTGTTAAAAATGCCTCCGTCTTACACCAGTTTAACCATAACTATTTTCCTCCAATTTTGAACAATAGAACTGTCTGCAAACGTGGGCGATGGTCACTTCTTCCGCCGTTCAGAAAATTACGTAAAATACACAATGCCATCTATCAAATATGAAGTTCAACTGTCATTGTCATCATTATTTCTACTTTCAGTCTTTAGATGGCGTTGCGAGTATCTGAATTGCGTGTGGTGCCATATTTTACTAATTCGATTTTATTATGTGTTTTGATTAGTTTTTACAATATATTTAGAAGATATCGAATAGAAATGTCAATTTTATTTTGAAAAAATGGTAAAAGTTATTTTATTACAAAAAGAAGATAAAATAATGACAAAAATTTTAACTGTAGCTGGGAATCGAACTCGCGGCAAATGTCGTTCAACACTGACGTTTTGGATTATTGCTCACCCCCCATAGCAAATAGAGTGATAATTTATAGCCTAACAGATGCACTGAACTATAAGGATTATGTATGCAAAATTTGAACAGGATCGGTTCAGTAGTTTTTGCGCCAATTAATACCATCGCAAAATAATTTTACTGTTTTATTATATGTTTAGATAGATTAGTATAAGTATGTATTTTATTTTGTAATTTAATTATATATTTTATTTATGCTATTGGCTAACCTGAGTTACATTTCCATACAACCGCTCTTATGTAATTATGACGTTATTACCTACACATCTTTCTCTAAATATTTTAGAAAAATAAATATCTTGTGCTTATTATCTAGGTTGCTATTGAAATCAAAACTTACAACAGCCTTTAAAATTATTCATGATTACACTGATGCGTTCGACTTACAATATGCAGAGTTGTGTCAATTAGGTATTTGTTCCGAATAATTACATTCGCTCTAGAAAGCATAAATTATTTAATGTCCCATTTTGTCGCACTGTAGCTCGATCCACCTCCCCTGTGCCGCGTATGCTAACGATGTTCAACGCGCTCGTGGACACCAACCTTGGATTGATTTGTTTGCTGATGAATGGAAGACAATATTATTAGAAAGTTTGCGATTCTGTGAAAAGACTGAGTGAAAGGATTAACGTATTTTAGTATTAATGGCTATTTTGCTGTACTAAATAAATAACTAAATAAATAAAAACATAAAATTATGCAAAACTAATCCAGTAAAGACCTTTGGAAAAGTTTGGCCCTTCATAATGTAGTCATAATAATTATAAAAAATGTATATTATCTATAGAAACCTTGCATATTTAATCGTGATTCTGAATGATTAATTTTTGTTTTAAAAACTTTTAAGGTTTAAAAGAAAACACGTATTTTTTGGAACAAATTTTGTGAAATATTCGTAAATGACGGAATTACCGAATGCCAACAGAGCGTTGAAGCGTTAACTCTCTTTTTTCGCGTTGCCTGTTTATCAAATATTGCGTTGGATGAAACAACAAGTTTTTAAATCATGCTCATGTTGATAATAGACGAGTGGGGAAGGACCCTCTTTAGTTTTCTGATATATTTATATACATATAGACAGTGTCTGCAGTGGTGGCCGAGTGGTAACGGCCCCGACTAACGAGTTGTAGGTCGCAGGTTCAAACCCAGCCAGGCGCATTACTTTGTGTAATTTATTTCATCACCACCGCTCTCAAAACAGTGAAGGAAAACATCGTGAGGAAACCGGCATGTCCTAGAACCGAAAATTCGAAAACATGTGACATCCACCAATCCGCACTGGGCCCGCGTGGTGGATTACGCCTCATTTCCTCTCCTAGAGAGGAGGTCCTAACAGTGGGAACATTATAAGGCCGACTATGCTACTATGTTATTGTGTCTAGATTTCTTACCCAACCCTCTTGTCGCAGTTCTGCTGGAAGAAATTTCTTTTGAAATAAGCAGCAACTTTATGCTTTTCTATCTGTATTTGTTCATGTCTCTTTTGGGTGTTTTACGTGTACTTAAAAATAAAATAAAATCTGAAACAATACATTTAGTCTACGGCTCATTGTTTTGACCATCTCTAAGGTAATTCTTAGCTATATTAATCAATTAAAATTACGTCAGCTTTCATCGGTCACTGTCTATCGGATATCGGTTAGCTGTATTATCGTACAATCTCTTGAATGCTCACTCGATTTTCATATTCCCTTTATTGGCCATACTTTGTGTAGGAAATTGCATCGGTAGAACATGTCCGTGGACAGGATTCTAAGGCGGATATTACATTACTGGCTCCTTGAAATTTTGGGATATTATTCGAAGGTAATATCTGTATTTTAGTAGTCTGGTTTGGGGAGGTTAAAATAACAAGATGTAAATGTTCTTGAAAGAGTTTTGAGCTAAATTATGTAATCCAACTCTGAAATCCTTTATTAGCATCAGTTTAGAAATAACAACTCATTTGAATATTTCTTAGTATTATTATTCAACACAATAAGTACAATTATAATAGTTTCACATACAGTCTTATACTTAGTGTTTAACTCGACGACGACTGGAATACGAATGGCCGTTTGCAAGCAGAGTTTGTTATTTTATAAATATGATGACGTTTAGTCAGTTGAGAGACTATATTCATAGCAGATAATGCTAGTACACTTACGTTTGCTAGCTGTAATCAAACTAGCGACTATTTATGCTTTATAGTGTGAATAAATGGGGGTAATTAAATATGTTTTCAATACACTTACTCGAAAACCCGCTCTTATCTCTACCGCTTTTAGCCACGCAAGTAATTTTTTTTCGCACCAGTGCGGAAAAGTGCGCGTGCCCTCACCCCTGCCACAAGTTAATTACATTTCTCGTATCAGGCTGGGTGCGGTGCGATCCTCACGAGGCGGGCGTCAACCCCCATTTATTTATATCATCGTAAGTGTATTGAAAAATGTCGTTTGATACACGTAGAAATTTGTCACTGCAGCCCTCGGCTCTAACGCCTTCACCTACGGCCCGTGTGAATTTCACCTAGGCCACAAAGACCAACTTTCTCCACTTGTATCGAAATGCTTGTGCAGCAACAAGGATCGAACTGTCTTGCCAGGGCTACGATATTTGAAAGAGTGACCGTAACCTTTAGTACGCAAAGGGAAATTGAAGCAACGCGGGTAGGGTTTTAGTCAGTAAAAGTTTGAAGCTAGAACTACATTAGACCGACGCACATGTGTGCGCAGTGTAGTTCTAGCTTTAAGCTAGAACTGCATTACATATCACATTAGACTGACGCTCACGTGTAACACGCCTGATTTGTTCGTAGAACGACGTCGCGTGGCGTGGATCAAGTGTAGCTCTACAAATCTAGTTTCCATATAAAATATTTGGAGACCGACGCGCCCAGATCACCGAGTGTGGCACACGTGTGCGCACTGTAGTTCTAGCTTGATAGTTCTAGCTAATTACCTAACCATTTTTTAGTGCCGTTGTCAGTACGGTAATATTTCAACATATTGTATAGCTCTAATGTTTATTTTGGTTTCTATTGCATTATTAATTAGCTACTTGTAATTTGTTGAAATACGTGATAAGCCTGTTGTGATGCAGAGAGAAAGAAATTTTTTTATTGGTTTGATATGGTTGTAGCCAATTTCGTAGATAACAGAAAGAAAATCTCTTCTACTTTACCGGTTCTTTTTTATGGACCATTTGGGATCATGCACTAGCTGCTATACCTACATAGTAAAAAAAAACAATAGAAATAAATTATTTTGAATTGAATTTTGTTTTGATTTTATTTTTTGTGTTACTAGTAAATTTAAAAAAAGCCGGGCAATTGCGAGTCGGACTCGCGCATTGAGGGTTCCGTTCAAACTTACCTATGAAATCAGTTAAATTCCCGAATTGAGTTATGAAGATATTTTCGAATCGCTTAAAAAAAGTGTTTTTGTGACGTAACTACAAATTTACAGTTTTCAGATTTTTTTATTTAAATGTGCTATGAGACCTTGCTTCATGCCAAATTTCAGGATTCTAGGTCAACGGGAAGTACCATATGAATTTTGATTCCCTTGAGAGTGTTTTTAGTGCGACATAAACGGCCGTATATTTTTTTTTTCGTTAATTCAGAAGTTTGATTTTTCACTGCTTCAAAGGGCCGCAGACTTCGGTATATGGATTTAATTTAAACTCGATACCTCTCGAGATAAAGGGTCAAGACAGACAGACAAACAAAGTGATCCTATAAGGGTTCCGTTTTTTCCTTTTGAGGTACGGAATCCTAAAAAAAAAAATTTATCACCTTATGAAAATGAGAGCTGATCCTTTTTTCAACAATCTTGGAACATCATGCGTTAAAAAATGTAGCTAGAACAAACGAACGGCAAGCAATGGGTAGCTCGCCATCCGGTAATAACCAAACCCAAAACGACGACGCGTTATGCTCCACGCGTGCCTCAAAGAGATTTCAGGAAAACTGAACCCCTCTAGTAGGGCTGCTAGTACTTGTATCTGTCTTTGGTACTCCTTCATACTCAAACCTCTGAACGGATTTGGTAAAATTCAAAATTGGTACACAAGTAGACCATGTCTCTTTTTTTAGGTCGGAAAATCATCCAATGACATAATGACATCTCCCTCAGCTCTTGGGCGGAGCGGGAGGGTGTATCAGACTTTATTGACTAAAAACCCACTCCTGTTCTATTGGCCTCAGTAGGCTTCGACCCTGCTGGGCCCCTACGATTTGCTGACATCTCCTTGAGGCGCGCGTGAAACATTACGCGCCGTCGACGATTTGGGCTCGGTCCGGACGGTTACCAAACGGTCGAACGGCGAGCTACCCATTGCTCGCCGTCCGCAAGCCCAAGTAGACCATGTCTTGGAACAGCACATAAAAATACTTCTAATTTCGGAAATCCATTCCCACGGTATAATTTTTGACTTTCACGTGGGCGATATCACTGGCTATATGTATGTAAGGACAAAGGTATGATGATAAGTCACCATGGAACGTAAGGGCATTGATAGCCACGCCTGCTCCCGGCAAGTCGGCACTTTAAGTCAACCAAGTCCAAGTTTCTCCATCCAAATATAACCCCAACAATTTATTTCCAAGAATCGTAACGCTTACGCTATCCAACAGCCCTTGCAAGGAAACTTATGTGCGTGCTTCTCAGTTATGTTGGCAAAGTTAGAGATGCCTCATTTATATGTTCAACATGTGACACCAACTGTAAGTAATATGTTACGTTTGGCTTTATGTTGTTTGACCTTTTGGTGTTGAACTTCTGACCTTGAGAGCGATGACCTGTAAGAGGGATAATTGAGTTGATATGTTGACTTTGTTTGTATAATTGATACTTGTGTGTTTTATGTCCTGGCGACCTTTTATTTTTTGAGCTCAACTTCTTCCAATCTAGATGGAGCGAGTGTGTCAGACTTTTTGTGACTAAAACCGGAGTTGCGGAAGACAAGCAATGGTTATATAGCTTGCTGTCCGGCCGGCCGGTAACAGTCCGGACCGTGCCCGAGTCATCGGAAGCCGATGCCCAATAGAGCCACGGGGAACTTCTGAAAAAGAAACCCGTGGTCCTAGAACGCAAAGGGCAACTGAAGGACACAGGCGTGATTTTAGTCAGTAAAAGTCTGACACACCCCTTCCCGCTTACTCTTGAGCGGGTAAAGTCATAGGATGATTTCTCACCTCAAAAATAATAATAATAACTGGTTTCCTTCAGTTGCTTTTAGCGTTCCAGAGCCGCGGTGGCTATTTCGAATAATGTTATTAATGATGGCATGGTGTGCCTCAGCATGCTATCATAAGTGAATGTGTCCTTGTGTTGTGTATGTATACACATTCACTTTCCACACAAGAGCAAGTTTGCACCAATTGCAACATTTTAGTTTAAATTTAGTTTTATACATTTTGAATGTTTCACAAACGAGTGAAGACACTGACTTCTGTAAGACGGGTACCACATAGCTCAAGAGTCAGGACTTAAATGAGAGTTTTCAGGAAAATTCACACCACCAGTTGGCGCCACTTAGCCGAGAAGTGTTCTACTTTTGAAAATGCATGATAATGACGTTTATGTCTAATAAATGTCATTAACAAAAGCGTTTTGACAAGTACCTGGACCTGACGACTCAGTGCTGTCACTTGGTGAACGTCATTTTAGACAACCCTCATTGGAAATGGCGTCTTTATGTCAATATGACATTATTATTATCGTTACTACCTACTACATACGGCTTTTTTACGGTGGGAAAATCATCTAATGACATCCCCCGCTCTTGGGTAGAGCGAAAGGGCTTGTCAGACTTTTACTGACTAAAAACCCACTCCTGTTCCTTCTTTTCCACTGTTCCAGAACCCCAGGGATCTCTTTCGCATCACCCATGGCCCCAGTAGGCTTCGACCCTGCTGGGCCCCTACGGTTGCTGAAATCTCCTTGAGGCGCGCGTGGAACACTACGCGCCGTCGATGGCTTGGGCTCGATCCGGACGGTTACCGGACGGTCGGACGGCGAGCTACCCATTGTTCGCCGTCCGCAAGCTCGTGCCTATAGTGGCAGCTACTATACGGCTATGACTACGGATTTAAACTCTACACTAAAAACCATAGGTATCCAAAGCGCTTAAAATTTACATCAATGGGTTCTAAAACTAAGCAAAGTGATAGCTAATATAATGCTAATACGTAACTAGACCGTTTTAGCTCGATCAGGCTCAAGCTGCAGCTTTTAGCTTAGATATTAGACGGATTTGAAGCTGTCATTAACAGCTTGTAATATTTTGGTAAGTGCGTGATAATGTCGCGTAATATTATAGGCGTAATAATGTTATAATCAGGTGTTGTATGTTCTTATACCAAGTGAACCTATGTCTTGTTTAATATATTTTTATTAGGCTATATTGTATCCCACAGCTGGGCAAAAGCCACCCTCTTCTTCCTCTTCTCCTTTTTGTCCTGAGCATTTTTTGATCAAGTTTGCCCCGCAAACAGGATGAAATAGCCACATTCGGCACGGTCGACCTTGGCGATGTCAACCTCTCTCGCGTTCAGTGAGTGACGATCTTCGCTCACCTCTCCTGGTGCTTTGTGCAAACTGGCCAGTCCACTTTCACTTCAGCTTGATTATTTTTCGCCCCGATATATGGTATTACTTGAGTTATGGAGCGCAGATGCGCTTATGATGTAAAATAAGAGGAATAAATGTATTGTTATTGTGATGCCAGTGTTTTTTTTTTTAAGGTGGGAAAATCATCTAATGACAAGTCCCACTCTTGGGCGGAGCGGTCGATATTTTGCGCTGAAAAGTGGTCGCTAACACTGGGCCTCATAAAAAGGTTTAAAGTCTCCTAAAGTGTAATGGAAAAGGCTATACTTGGAGTTTCCCTGCGTGATCGAATCAGAAAAGGAGGTGCATAGTTTAAAATAAATTCTCGCTGTAAATTCCTGTTCTTGACATAGACATAACCAACGCAAAGCTTTAGTACAAGTACGTCGATAGGCTTGTTATGGAAACCTACTATAATAAGCCTATATTCTAAACTTGATACTAACAAAAATTGTTACTCCTTAAAGGTTCAAGTGGCTAAACGGATATAATGAAATTTCGCACACCGGTAGACCATGTTCTGGAATAGGATAGGATCATCATTCATCATCATCATTTCAGCCGAAAGACGTCCACTGTTGGACATAGGCCTCCCCCAATCGTCGCCACAACGACCGATCCTGTGCGTCTCGCATCCACCGCATTCCCGCGACTCTCACCAGGTCGTCGGTCCACCTTGGGGGATGCCTTCAAACGCTGCGTTTTCCAGTGCGCGGTCGCCACTCTAGAACCTTAGAATACAATAGGATATCTTTATTAGGATAGGATACCTGCTTTTTATCCCAGGAGTATATTTCCTTGGAAAAATTTTCTACGTTCACACGAGCGAAACCGCTGGCAGAACATTACTTTTTTTGAGGTGGGAAATTATCCAATGACTTCTCTCGCTTTAGGGTGGAGCGCGAGGGTGTGTCATTCTTTCAGTGACTAAAACCTACCTGTGTGCTTCAAGCCACAGTACTATTAGACAATCAAATTTTTACATTTTGGTTTTTACTAACAAAAACATTGACTGAAAAAATATAACCAAGCCAAGACGTTGGGTTCTTAAGTACTTTCAAGAAACTCCTAAAGAAACATACAAAACATAAGTAAAAACAAAGAAAATCAATGTTAAACAAAGGCTCGGTAATAGGGTGACAATGCAAGGCTCTCGCTCACGCGACAGGAAGCGAATAATTTAGTAAATTACCGTCCGTACCGCGACTGGACCAACGGCTGTTCAACAAAATGGATTTAAGGAAAGCCTGACATTGTGAGAACAGACTACATCAGTCTAATTTCAATTATTCATTACCTATTATCACCTTATTTCGACTTCTTCTTCTTATTATTATCAATCGTGCAGTCCTGGCAGCGTGGTCGTGGTTATCGTCTGGTAGGTTGGTTGCGGATTTTGCGAGACTTCTTCATATCTCTCTATTCACGACACTGCGTGTACATACGATAAGGGAACACTTTGAAGATGATTTAATGAGGTCTGTCCATCTGGTTGGTGATCGACTGCGTTAACGTTGGTTCTCGAGTCTTCCTTGTACCGCTAAATGTTCCAAGCTTTCATTGCGAATGATATGTCCAAACATCTTAAAGATTTGCACCTACTTGTACAATCGATGAAAGTCTTTTTGATGCAAAGCCCTTCAGAATGGAAACGTTAGTGCGTTGGTTATTTTGACTACACACTATAAAGCACATATGCTTTAAATTAAAGCTGCATAGCATAGTCGGCCTTATAATGTTCCCACTGTTGGGACTCAGGCCTCCTCTCTAGGAGAGGGAATGGGCCGTAATCCACCACGCTGGCCCAGTGCCGGTTGGTGGATGTCACATGTCTTCGATTTTTTGGTTCTAGGACATGCCGGTTTCCTCACGATGTTTTCCTTCACCGTTTTTGAGAGCAGTGGTGATGAAATAAATTACACAAAGTAATGCGCCTTTGAACCCGCGACCTACAACTCCGTAAGTCGGGGCCGTTACCACCAACCAATTAAAGCTGAGTTAGATGTTTCTATGCGTTATTAAAGGACAAGTTAAATAATCAGAAAAACTTGAATGCAACCAGACGCAATTTAGAATAATGGGTGGCCAATCTCGAGCAACATGACAAGCTTTATATGAGTGGTTTTTAAATTCATGTGTACACTCTAAGCTGTCACCCAAAAGGCAACAGAGAGGGCTGTGTTGATAATTTCTTTGCGTGATTAATTCGTAAATCAAGGTATTTGCAGGATAATCAAGGTGACTGATATAAATCAAAGAATCGCCAAATTTAATTGACTGTAGATTGGGCACATTGCTCGTACAACAGAAGGTTGATAGGGCCGACAGATTCAGGGCCACAGAAAACGCAGCGTTGGAAGGCCTATGCCAAGTTAGAACGATGATCTAGTGAAAGCTGCAGAACGTCTGCTAGATGCAGAAAACACAGGACCAGACAATCTGGTCATGCTTGGACAATGGTAAGTTAGACCTCCATTTCACAGTTACCTATATTTAAATGTTATTAATTGTTTTAGTTTTATACCAAAACATCAGTCTAGAGGTATTTAAGTCAAAATTGAATATGTTACTTCTAGGTAAGTATGCATCATCGTCGACCACATCAGCGCTTACCGTCACGTGAGATAGTAGTCAAGTGCGAGCCCATCAATAATAAAATATATTCATTTACTTATCTCAGGACCCAGAGATCCTGGACTTTTGGAAGGCGTACCAGGGGCCGAAGCCAACTCGCAGAGGCCCCTTAGACTCTTTTCATGGACCGTAGTATCACCCAACAATTATCCCTGTACGTGCTATGCAAGTGGGAAAAGGTGGTAGGAAACTATTGAGACACATGGAAACAAAGATATTGAGCTATGATTTTTGAACGCATAAGTGGACTGGTTACCAAGAACTATGTAAAGATTATAAGTAATAAATATTTGTAATTCTAATGGTAATTTAGAGGTATGAGGAACAGAGTATAAAGTCCGCAGATCTTCATGGAAAAGGGAGGATCCTCCGACCATGCGGCTGTTTGTCTGATCAGGGCAACTACCCGATTGTTGAATTTGGGCTGTTGTACCTATATGTTTTAATCCCACGGAGAACTCTAACACCACGATGGAGGATTTTGGATTTTTAGTTCCTCTGTGGCACTGTAGATGTCGCTACAGTACCTGACTATATTAATCTTCTATATAATATATAAAAGGAGAAATTGACTGACTGACATATCAACGCACAACCAAAACTGCTGGGATTAGGAGCGTGAAATTTTGCACAAGGTTTCCTTTTATGACGTAGGCGAGCACTAAGAAAGGATATTTCAAAATTCCCTCCCTAAGGGGATAAAGTGGGGGTCCAAAGTTTGTATGGAAAAACCTATGTATACGCGAGCAAAGCCGCGAGCAGAAGCTAGTTGGCTAATAAATGTTTATGCAACACATCAAAATATGCCTCTAAAATATTTGCCTTACGAATTACAGGTACTTATTTATTTAATCAGTACGTACAGCCAATTTACTAGCAATGAAATATGATGTAAATTAGCTCAGTGATGCTGTTATTGCGCAAATTAACTGCTCTGAGCTCAAATTGAACGTTATTAGCGTTGACAACGCAACTATTTATGTTGAATCTAGTTAAAACACGAGGATTACCATTATAGCAACCGAAAGAGCTTACAACTATATAATAACAGCTACTAGGGTTGATCTGCGAGGTCAAGCAATGCTTGTCGAAGTCGGTTTGGGGATGGGTCTTCTTCTTTTCGTGCCCATGTACTCCTACTAAATTTTTACTGACCAGTATTTGGCAATCTGTATGACTCTGTTATTGGCCCATCCTGGGCAGCATAGTAATACTTTAGTTTAAAAAAATACTGTATGGACTTTAAAAGAAATTTTGGCCTCTGAGTTGGTATTCAGTTTTTTTTTTGTGCTTTGGTAAACACCGGCCTCATCAGCTTTAAAATTATGTAAAATTGATGTATAAAACTGTTTTTAAGAGGATTACAAGAGCTAAGTACGAGTTTTATAATGCGGAAAAGTTGTTCCACTTTAGTAAATAAAAGTAGAAAAATAATGTTATTTTTCAAGATAAATGCTAGATAGATAATGTGTTTCAATTCAATTCAATTCAATTCAATATCTTTATTGTGGAGCATAGGTTTGTACATAATACAGGTCTTAAATAATTAAATAGATCAGCTACGTCCTGCCCTTGGGGCATACAATAGTCAAATAGGAATATGTCAAATAGGTACATTATTTTTACAAATGATTAATTTTCGCATAAAAATAAAAAGACAAAACCAAACGAAAAGAATTAAGGTATGTAGGTACACATCAGTAAGCTGAACACATCATGACTGAGGGGGGCTATATTGGAGCAGTGATTTGTCCAATAAGAAATCTTTTATAGAGTAGTAGCACTTGTCTACTAACAGATCATGGAGACTCTTTTTAAATTTTTTCAATTCCGTAATTATTCTGATAGGCCCAGGAATATTATTAAAGATGCGTGTAGCCATACAAAAGATACTTTCATGCATAAGATGAGTCTTACTAGCTACTGTACGCAATTCGTCTTTCCGTCGTATACGTGTGTAGTAGTTGTACATGTCAATATTATTTCTTACAAACACTGCGGTTTCAAATATGTAGACAGTGTTCAAAACATAATACGGCTAATTTAGTACGATAGTAAAAAATCACAAAGAAGACTCTAAAAAATCCTTTTATCGATTAAAACCAAATGTATATTAATACATGCAATCATTCTGATTGTTTCGACTGTCCCAAGGTAAACTATCGGAATTGAAAAACTTACTTTACAGGAGAGCGATTTGAAATTTATTTTGTGTATAACTTTGTCATTCTTGACTGTATCTGTATAGATATAAATTTGGTTTCATATTTAAGTTGGGATAAAGATTCATTAGCCAAAAGTGTTTTTTTATTAATTATGTAATTTTTGAGAAAAAATAGTTACTATAATGTACTACGTTATAACACTGACATTATCAATCGAAACTCGCACTTTTTATTATTTACAAGGAAACGCATTTACCAAAACATATCAAAACTGCCAAAATCGATAGTTTTCATCCCTTAAAATTCCACGAACACAATCGATATTATTTTGAATACGTACTTCGCCGAAAAATATCGAAACTGTTATATCCGATTTGTTATTTTGGAAATCCTTCGAGAAAAGACCAAAATAATATTTTGAATGCCATAACTTATTGTAAGAACAATTAAAATAAAACTGCGAACACACTGCGGCGCCGGGCCACTTGCCACTACCGCGTATGCACGCGATACTTAACTTTCGTTCATATACGACTGCTTAACTGTTACGTTCCGATATTATTAGATTTCGAACAAGCAATAAGCACCGATAAGTATCGTTTTTTTTAGTAGGCACATTAAAAATACTTCTAAGCTAAGCTTAAAACAGAAATAAAAAATATTTTAAATTTTCCGATTCGAGAGTTTACCTAGGGACAGTCGGTTTGTCAAATTATTTTACAAGCAACGTTATAATGTTTTAAATAAATCACTTAAATGCTTAATATTTTGCAAGCATTGTGTCTTTCTGCATCTCTTGCTTTAATATGCAGTCCGAGAGTAGCCGCACTTTAAGTCCTGTAGGAGGACTAAAAAACCTATTTGCAAAATAAATAATGTATTTTTCTTTATTAAAAAACAAAAAAAAAACATTTATTATCAGACAGGAGTCCATAGATAGTACATATTATAGTCACACCCCCCCCCCCTAGGAATATTAATTCCTGTATCGTGGGTACCCACAATACAAGACCACTCGCGGGTGAGTTCACAAACATATTATTAATTATCAAACACTTATCACTTACTAACTTTGTCTAAATACGACAGCAAGACCGTGAAATGTAATATCTATAGCTAGGTACACAAAAGTCAAAGTGTAGTAACTCCTCTCACAGTCGCGTGGGCACAAAGATCAAAAGGACACGCAAACACAGGATTGTTGAGACATCACTAGTTAGTACAATAACATAGGCTAGTCCTCTACTTGGACTCACTTGAGTGGGTTAACAAGACGTTGACTTGATTGTATAGCTAAACTAGTTTCTGTTACTGGCTTTGCCCGCGTTAAAATAGAAAATTATTTCAAGGAAACATACTCCCGGGATAATAAGCCTATCGTACTTTTTAGGGTTCCGTACCTCAAAAGGAAAAAACGGAACCCTTATAGGGTCACTTTGTTCTCCGTTCGTCTGTCTGTCTATGACTCTCGGGAACGCGTGGAGGTATCGTGTTGAAATAAAATCCATATGCTCAGGTCAATTAAAATTTATATACGGTACTTCCCGTTGACCTAGAATCCTGAAATTTGGCACACAGCAAGGTCTGATAGCACAAGTATGGGAAAAAATCTGAAAACTGAAAATTTGTGGTTACGTCACAAAAATAAAAAAATTGTAATTCGGAAAAATCTTCGTAACTCAATTCGGGAATTTAGCTGTTTTCATAGGTAAGTTTGTACGGAACCCTCAGTGCGCGAGTCCGACTCGCACTTGCCCAGTATTTATATTATAGGTGCCTAGGCTCGCATTTGACCACTATCTCACCGAATGGTTAGCGATGATTCTTTTGGTCAATGATGGAGCACGTTTGCCCAAAACTAACCTATCCACTCTTGATTTAAAGATCTCTAGGTAAACCTATCAGGAAACACAATGGTAAGCGATGATGTGGTCGACGAATGAGTACGCTCGCCTATAAGAAATCTATTCACTCTTGACTTAAAAACCCCTATTGTTTCCCGATCTCTATTGTTTCCTGATCTGAGCTACAACTATCAGGAATGATGTGGTCGACGATGGAGCACGCTTGCTTAGAAGTAATTCACTCTTGACTTGATCAGGAAACACAGACTCTGGCATAAAATTCCACTCCTTAGCCGTACGTACAATAAATATGTTCCCAAAACAATTTGCACGTATGAGTGGGATGCCCTGTAAGGACCGGTGGCGCTACGCTGTGGTCTGATGATGGATCGGGTAAGTAGACCCGATCCATCATCAGACCACAGCACATGGACTACACGTATGAATCCAATTTTTTTGAATGTGAAGAATTAACAAACATACACACACATAAACAAACTTTGGCGTGTATTAGTGGGATAGATTAATAGTATATTTTTATGGTCACTCCTGTTTCGTTTAGGTTCAATGCGGTCTTGCAACATGCATTGACGATGGCGCATTATTTTGAGATTTTATATTGATGACATTATTATGACTAGCTTTATTTGGCACTCGACAAACTCTCCAGCCGTTTTAAAATAAAGATAGATTTTTTAGCTTCTGACTGTGGTTTCAGCTGGGTGAAAGTAGAGAATTATCCCAAGGCAACATACTCCCGGGGTAAAACAGTATACTATGTCCTGCTACAGAACATGGTCTATCCGAGTGCTACATATACATATTTTTGCCTTTACAATTTATTGTATAATTTAGTAGACAGCTTGGTATGATAGCCGATATTTAGTAGACAGTTTGGTATGATAGCCGATATTTAGTAGACAACTTGGTATGATAGCCGATATTTAGTAGACAGCTTTGTATGATAGCCGATATTTAGTAGACAGCTTTGTATGATAGCTGATATTTAGTAGACAGCTTGGTGTGATAGCCGATATTTAGTAGACAGCTTGGTATGATAGCCGATATTTAGTAAAAAGCTTGGTATGATAACCAATATTTAGTAAACAGCTTGGTATGATAGCCGATATTCAGTAGGCAGTTTGGTATGATAGCCGATATTTAGTAGATAGCTTGGTATAATAGCCGATATTTAGTAGATAGCTTGGTATGATAGCCGATATTTAGTAGACAACCTGGTATGATAGCCGATATTTAGTAGACAACTTGGTATGATAGCCGATATTTAGTAGACAGCTTGGTATGATAGCCGATATTTAGTAGAAGTTTGGTATGATAGCCGATATTTAGTAGACAGTTTGGTATGATAGCCGATATTTAGTAGACAACTTGGTATGATAGCCGATATTTAGTAGATAGCTTTGTATGATACCCGATCTTGATAGACAGACAGACCGAAAGACAGACGGACGGACAACAAAGTAATCCTATAAGGGATCCGTTTTTTTCTTTTGAGGTACGGAACCCTAAAAAAGTAGCGATAACTTTGCAAAATCAAACGTTCTACCGAAATGAGGTTATGATAATATCTGCCTACCTCTTTTGGAAATACAGGCAAGTGAAATATACTTAGATCAAAAATCAAAAACAATTTAGGTAAAATAACAAATAAATGTAGAATCTAGAAATCCATAGACAAATCTATAATAGTCTTATTCAAATGAACTAACGACGAGCACACAGCGCACATTCGCGATTAGCCGCTCCTACTATAATCGAGTCTTGTGTTGGGATTAATCAATCGACATTATCGATAATACTATGTGCAATTGACGTGGCGTGTATGTACATATATTAATTTAGATTATAGCGTAATTAATTCCTCTATTTACAATAGTTGTACGGCTAAACGTTGAGGAATATTGATATTTAGGCAGGTAGTGGTGTATTTTGGTTGTCATTGATCTTAATTACACTAATCTCAATCGTTTCTAATTACTTCAATACTGTAGTGAAAGTTTGTTCTAGATTTCGGTTTGGAGATGTTTTATTTCTCAAAGATCTAATTACTATAGGTATTTATAAAGATTCTAAATACCGAAGATATTTCTACATAACCTAATACTCTTTTTTTTTTCGGGTGGGAAAATCATCTAATGACATCCCCCGCCCTTGGGCGGAGCGGGAGATAGTGTCAGACTTTTACTGACTAAAAACCCACTCCTGTTCCTTCTTTGATATTTTTTTCCAGGGCCCCGGGGATCTCTTTCGCATCACCCATGGCCCCAGTAGGCTTCGACCGATCCTTGAGGCGCGCGTGGAACACTACGCGCCGTCGACGACTTGGGCTCGGTCCGGACGGTTACCGGACGATCGGACGGCGAGCCACCCATTGCTCACCGTCCGCAAGCCCGCGCCTACGGCGGCCGGAAAACGGGATCGGAATCCTGGCGGCGGTTGGGGCGTGAGGACCGTTGCCTCACGCGATCAGCCGCCTCCTTATTGCCTGCTTCGCAGAAGGAGGCAACTGCCTGCCACTCCTCCTCGCTCCGGACCATGGCCTGTACCAAGGCCCGGAACCTAATACTCTTGAATTTTGTTTGAATTAAATATACATATTTTAGCCTCCTACGTAACCACAACAAAACATCAAATATTTCCACACAATTTAACATAAATCAATTTCAAATTCAACCATTTTATCGTTAACACCTTCCCACCCCTAGCTAACCGCAGGTGTGGCGCTTACATTACATTGCTATAATACGAACTAGGAATGTCGATATTCTTTCCGTCTCGATACATATCGACCGGTCGCAACACTATCGGTTTGAACAAATGTGCATTGTACAAATTTTTGTGGTTACCCGTATTCTGTATTTAGTAATATATTTTGATAGAGATATTATTTTGCGATAATCATTAGATAAATTTTCATACAGATAATATTAAATTAATTCAATGTTTTGATTTGAGAATTGGACAATAAAATAGATTAGCGTTATTTGTTGCTCATTTTGCTCGATTCGTATGCATGTTGGATTGTTTACTCAGTAAGTACGAATTAGTTTGCTGTTATATCAGATTAATTCTATGCTGTTTTGATTTCGCTTTCGATTCTTGCTAGTTTGATTATTCAAGGGAATTTATGTATTTCATTTTTGAATTCTGAAACACAAAGGGCAACTAAGGAACACAAGTGGGTTCTCTGTAAAAGTCTAACACTCCCTCTTGCTCCATCCTCTAAAAAAATATTTGGTGATTTTCCACTTCGAAAAGAAAATTTGGGGGATCCCAGAGAGCACTGGACCAACACCACTGTTGGCCCAAAGACACCAGTGTTCACCTCACCCTCATTAGGCTAACATTATAGCATAGCATAGTCGGCCTTATAATGTTCCCACTGTTGGGACTCAGGCCTCCTCTCTAGGAGAGGGAATGGGCCGTAATCCACCACGCGGGCCCAGTGCGGGTTGGTGGATGTCACATGTCTTCGAATTTTTGGTTCTAGGACATGCCGGTTTCCTCACGATGTTTTCCTTCACCGTTTTGAGAGCAGTGGTGATGAAATAAATTACACAAAGTAATGTGCCTGGCTGGGTTTGAACCCGCGACCTACAACTCGTAAGTCGGAGCCGTTACCACTTGGCCACCACTGCTCACCAGGCTAACATTACTCTCAAGTAACTAACACTGGTATCATTGGGGGCCAAAAAGATTCTCAAAAGAACTATTCATCTACATCATACACCATTCGTGTTACTGGGCCAAAACTCTTCTCATTCAGGGCGAACACTGCTTCTATTTGACTAGTTTGCTAGATTACTCTCGTTTTAACATTGATCTTATTCTTATTTCCTTAAATTCAATTAATACAAAACATTATTAAATATTTAGGTTATTAGGACAAGTAATGTGGAAGTGTGTTTATGAGAACCTCTCGCTGTGTTGTGCGGTGTAAAGCATGGGTGACTGCAAGAGGATGAGTGGGTGCGTGAATGAATATAGTTGAGTTGTTAGGTGTGCGTGTAGATTACAGTAATATTTAGCGTATATACTCGTAATATCAGTTTAGACTATGTTCTACCTTGGTATGGTTAGAAGTACGAATAAATACTGCCCCTAGTGAGCCTACACTGCTCAGACAAGGCTATCGCTACAGACACTGTCCATTAGGAATAGAGTAAGTACCACTATATATTTCTATTGGGCCAACACTGCTCAAACAGAGCCGTCAGTGCTCTAATTGGGCCAACATTGTTCTCATTGGCCAAAATTGCTCTCATTAAGTCAAAACTGTTTTATTATCCACGTCACCAAATCATATACAGAATATATTATGACATTAGTCAAAAAAAGAAATATACTCGCACGAAACAGCCATGTTCAGTCGCAAACGGTAAAGATCGCGCAGCTTGCTACCAATTACGGTGATTACGTCCCAGGTAACCCAAGACCGATTGTCTTAAATTCCACCTAATGAAGCCCATTTATTGGGTAAACGGTGCGTATGTTGGGGACACACGGTTCGGGAGACTGGCAAATTATATTGTTTTATATTATACTAGATTCTGCCAGCGGCATCACCCGTGTGAAAGTAGCTTTTTCCATATAAATTTTAGGCCCCCGTTTCATCACCTTAGGAGGCGAATTTTGAAAAATCCTCTCTTAGTGCTCGCCTACGTCATAAAAGGAAACCTTGTGCAAAAGTTCACGCTCTTAGTCCAAGCAGTTTCGGCTGTGCGTTGATATGTCAGACAGTCAGTTTCTCCATTTAAATATTATAAGATTAAGATTATGAAACAAAGCCAGTTTCGTGTCTAGGTAATTGTTTAGATCTTCTTAATTAATTGATATTTGGATGTGGTTTTACCGTCATTTTAGGTTTTGAGAAATAAAAAGATATAGGTATTTAGACCATTAAATTTATTTATTTAAAAAAATCTATTAACTACTATGGTCTGCCACCGTCTTTGTCTGCGTAAAAGTAAAAAAATATGCTGGTATATAAAAAAAAAAATCACCTGTGTGCCTTTCATAGAGCTTTCATCCAGCGACGTGCGAGCAATACAAGTTAAAAAGCCGGGCTTGATGTGAAAATAATACCTCACCACACCACAGTCATCTATATCATAAAACACAACAAATGAATTAAATTAAATAAAACTCTAATTTTTAAACTTCGCGCGCTTATGCGTTTACGCGCTGTTGCCATTTCGTGTTCATTCACGCACGATACCGAGGACGTATGCACATTATGCAATGTTGCCGCTCTGAGCGCCATCTCTCCGATCTCACTCTAACACTTAACAAAAAAAAGAGATGAACACTAGTGTGTTGCTGCCTCTGTCTGGCGCAAAGGCTTGTTATGAGGCTTGATCTGCCATCTCACTTTTCCCTATAAAAACATAAAAATGTGAGTCTGTGTGAGTAAAATTTGATACTGTGTGCAAGTACTCATCGTAACAAATGAAAATGTAGCAATTAATCAGCATTACAGCAAGAGATTTTGCACTGATGATACGTGACGGCGGATTATAGCGCGAGTTTTTTTTATTCGAAATATTAGATAAATGGGTACTTGGGTAGGTAGTAGATAAGTCAAGGTTCCTTGGCTTGCCCCCTTTAAAGGTATCTGGCACGCCACTGCTTTCATCCTAATTTCTAATTCATTCAGACTGTGAAATATATTAAGTTTTGTATACATAAACAAGTGCGAGTCAAACTCGCACCCTGAGGGTTCCGTACAAACCTACCTATATAAACAGTTCAATTCCTGAATTAAGTTTCGAAGATTTTTCTGAATCGCATTTTTTTTTGTGTCATAACAACAAATTAACTGTATTCAGATTTATTCATATATCTGTTCTATAAGACCTTGCTTTAAGCCAAATTTCAGGATTCTGTGTCAACGGAAACTACCTATGAATTTTGATTTCCTTGAGAGTGTCGAAATATACCTACGTTTTTTGCGACTTAAACGACCGTATCTTTTTTTAGTTAAATTAGAATTTTGATTTCACGGCATCAAGGGACCGCAAACTTGACTATATTGTTTTAATTTCAACTCTATACCTTTACGCGTTTCCGAGATAAAGGGTCTTGACAGACAGACAGACAGACAGACAGACGGATGGACAACAAAGTGATCTTATAAGGGCCGTTTTTTCCTTTTGAGGTACGGAACCCTAAAAATTAAAGAAAGTTAATTGTTTAATACCAAAAGTTATGAAAAGATGGCAATAATCTAAAGGCTTTTTTTTGAGATGGGAAATCACTGAATAGTTCCTTTCGCTCTGTGTGGAGCGAGCGGGAGATGTCAGTCTTTTATTGACTAAAACCAATCAGGGTATCATTGCAAAAAATAAACATACGATTTCACCAGCTCCCCATCCTTTCCGTCCGTATGACACCTAATTGCGAGTCACCGGTGAAAATCACAGTTACAATTGACGCGAGCTTTATTTTCATTTCGGCACTCATTCTTCAAGGCCTGATTCAGTCCTTCAGTTTTATTGGTGCAAAAATGTTCTTTTGGAAAAATCGCTGAGCGCTGATTGGCTGATGAAACCGGGTGAGTTTGATGGCTTTTACCAAGTGTTTGGCATTGTTAAATTGTTTTTTTTTTTTTTTTGTGGAAGTTGTTACTCCCTGTTTGTAGAGTTTGTGCTCAATCCTGGATATAAATCATTATCCGCATATATATATACTTATTTTGTGGAACAGATCTTATATGTCTAGAGTGTGTTCATTTTCTCATCTTAACGAGGTAAAGTTTTGTTACTTATTTTCTTTATTTGTAGATCAACTAATATTTTTTTTTTCAATTTTAACGAAATATTCATAATTTTAATAGTATTTTTATCTATTAATTCTGGCATCATACCTCTCTGACTAAATCTCAGGAAGAGATGCTACCTCTACAAAATTATTGCAGGAGTACACCAGGGCTCTGAAGGACTTCAAAGCCTTTAAGCATTATGCGTACAGCTAAGGAGTGGAATTCCCTGCCGGAGTCTATATTTCCTGATAGCTACAATCTAGGGGTCTTTAAGTCAAGAGTGAAAGGGTTACTTCTAGGTGAGCGTGCTCCATCGTCGGCCTCATCATCACTTACCATCAGGGGAGATAGTGGTCAAATGCGAGCCTATTAAAAAAAAAACAGTTTTGATGACAGACAAAAGGCTAAAGAAGTAAATAAAAGCAAGTGCCTTAAAATCAACCCAAGTTACTACTAGTCTCAGACAGGGTATATCTCCACTTGTTAAACCAGGTGAACACGTACTTCCACATAATGGTTCTGTGAATTACCTCGGCAATCATTCAGACTTACATCGCGGAAACATATATATGTCATATGATTCTGAACATTAATAATACGAACCAATACTGGCACTTCGGTAGAAATTCTATCCTAATACTACAAGTTACAACACTATTTCATAGTAAATTTGGATTTTGGAGAACTGTTTGTGCTTCGGTATGTCTTTATTTCCATGGAAGATGGGTAGGCCTTTAGTATGGGACGCTACCTGTGTTGACACTCTTGCGCCATACCATCTTCCTAGTTCGTCGCGCTGTGCTGGTGCTGCCGCTGCGGCTGCGGAGAACCTCAAGCGCCGAAAATATAACAACCTCGTCGGTAGTTATATTTTTGAGCCGTTTGGGGTTGAGACTCTTGGGCCGTGGGGTCCGAGTGCTCATGCACTTTTTAAAGAATTATCCAAACGGCTAGTTGACACTTCGCATGACCAAAGGACTGGCTTTTACCTCGGTCAGAGATTAAGCATTGGCATACAACGTGGCAATGCCGCCAGCCTTTTGGGCACACTTCCAGTCGACAGCGATGCGGAGGAATTTTTTGACGCCATATTTTAGGTAGGAGTTATTGTGTATATATTATGTAATTTTAATTAGTTAAGTGTTTTTATTTTTCTTGTTATTTCCGAACCGAGTCTCAAAGATTTGTGCTTCCAACACCAATATACTCCAAAGATTTTAAAATGTTATCTTTAAAGACATTACAACATACTCGTACATACAACAATTGTGCTCATAGTCGACAGACTGATTACAAAAGATAAGTGAAAATAAAAGATATGAATATGTTTTATTTTCAAGCTTAGATAGGAAGATGGATACAATATAAATTACTAGCTTTATTGCACGATTTTGCTCCCATAGGTAGAAACAGTGCAATTTTTTTACGATAAATAGTAGCTGACAGTGACAATCAGTGATTATGAAAAATCCAAATCTGTTCGAAGGCTATATAATAGGTAAAGAAATTTTCGTAATAGGTTTAAGATTTCCCTCAAAGATGAGATAGTTTTAAAGTTGGGCAGCAGTTGGCAATGGGTGGGCCATTGCCGTCAAGCCGACGGAGTCCAGACTACGATGGTTTGGATATTTTATGCGAAGAGCCGATGATCATGTGGTGAAGAAGTGCCCTTCTATGGTTGTTTATTTATTGAATTCTTTATGCACAAAAAAGTATAGAGGCGGACTTAATGCCTTAAGGCATTAGAACAAACAGAAGAGAGGGAGAGGCAGACCAGAACGCAAAGTACGTGGAGGACGAATTTCCGGAGAGACATGAAGTTGCTGGATTTGTCTAATGATGATACTTATCAGTAAAGTAGATGGCGCCTCAAGATTAAAAAAGCCAACCCGCGTAACGGGAAGAAGCGAGCCCTCGCTTCTTCCCGTTACGCGGGTTGGCTTTTAGATGCCCATCTTCCCGTTACGTGGGGTTTTTAGGTGATAAAATCATCCAATGACTTCTCCCGCGCTTGAGCGGAGCGAGAGGTTGTGTCAGACTTTTACTGACCAAAAACCCACTCCTGTTCTTTCGTTGCCTTTTGTACCAGGGCCGAGTTTTCCTTTCAGAAACAAACTCTTGGCCCCAGTAGGCTTTGACCCTACTGGGCCCCTCGGTTTGCTGACATTTCCTTGAGGCGCGCGTGGAACCGTATGCGCCGCCGACGATTTGGGCTCGGTCCGGACGGTTACCGGACGGTCAGACGGCGAGCTACCTAGTGCTTGCCATTCGCAAACCCGCGCCTACGGCGGCCGGAAATCGGGATCGGGATCCCGGCGGCTGGGGCTTGAAGGCCGCTCCCTCGCCCGTGCTCGTGCGGCCTCCTCCTTTTGCTAGCATTACTGCTTCGCAGAAGGAGTCGACGGCCTGTCACTCCTCCTCGGCGCAAGAGATCGTTGCCGCCGATCGCCCCCACGAGGACACGGCGGTGCTCTGCTCAAGCAGAGAAAACCTTCTCGTTACACGGGGTTGGCCTCCTCTTCTCCTTTGCCCGTGCAAGGTAGAAGAAGTTGAAGGTTTCCACAGATACTTACCCTTAACAAACAGCTTTCGCTTCTTCATATAATTAGCATAATCAGCCTTTTAATGTTCCCACTGCTGGGACTCGGACCACCTCTCTAGGAGAGAAAATGGCTCTAATCCACCACGCAGGCCCAGTGCTGATTAGATTTCTTCACCATTTTGAGAGCAGTGGTGATGAAATAAATTATACAAAGTAATACGCCTGGCTAGGTTTGAACTCGTGACTCATAAGTCGGGACCGTTACTATTGGCCCATCACTGCTCTTCATAGTATTACCCAGTTTATATTACGTGTACCTACACCAAAATTGTAACACAGATATTTTACCACCTTTTTCCGATATTTTACAGATTTTCCATTTATTCAATACTGTCAAAAACTCAACAGTATCGGGGCACAGCAATTTCACCATCGTATTTGTAAAAATATTCATAGTCTGCTCCCTGCCTGTAGGCACGTAAATAAACTCCAAACTGGGCCACTGATCTAATTCCAGATCTAAAACTATGTTACGCGAAACTGAATTTTCACAAACCTAGGCCGAAAAAAGTTTATTTTTATTTTAGTCAGGACTAATTTGTTTTCCAAACTCCGAATATCGATTAATCTATGCCAATGAAATCAATAGCATAGCATAGCATAATCAGCCTTTTAAAGTTCCCACTGCTGGGACTCAGCCCTCCTCTCTTTAGGAGAGGGAATGGGCCGTAATCCACCACGCGAGCCTAGTGCGGATTGGTGAATGTCACATTTTCGAATTTTTGGTTCTAGGACATGCCGGTTTCCTCACGATATTTTCCTTCACCGTTTTGAGAGGAGTGGTGATGAAATAAATTACACAAAGTAATGCGCCTGGCTGGGTTTGAACCCGTGACCTACAACTCGTAAGTCGGGGCCGTTACCACTCGGCCGCCACTGCTCTCTCATAAAAACAATATGTTTAGGATATAACTACTTTTCAAATAGGATACGACGATACTCTAGCTGCTACGACGCTTGTATTTGAGGTGGGAAATCATGAATCAACTTCTCTTGTTCTGTGTAGAGCGAGACAATGTCAGAATGGTGACAAAATTTTACTAACTCTAATCCACCTTTGTTAAGTTCGGGAGGTTCCTGCACCGGATTCGTGAACCGAGAACCGTGAAGAAACACCCGGGTGTCACCATTGTGTGGACCACCCGAAGGACACGGTGGAGATGTGCCCCGCCTGGGCAGAGCAACGCCGTGTCCTTGTGGGGGCGATCAGTGGCGGCGATCTCTCGCGCCGGGCCTTGGTACAGGCCATAGTCCGGAGCGAAGAGGAGTGGCAGGCGGTCACCTCCTTCTGCGAAGCAGAAATGCTAGCAATGGAGGAGGCCACACGTGCAGGCGCGAGGCAATGGCCCCGCCCCCAGCCACTGGGATTCCGATCTCGATTTCCGGTCACCGTAGACGCGAGCTTGTGGACGGCGAGCAATGGGTAGCTCACCGTCCGACTATCCGGTAACCGTCCGGACCAACCCAAGTCGTCGACGGCGTGTACTGTTCCACGCGCGCTTCAAGGAGATGTCAGCAACTGTAGGGGCCCAGCAGGGTCAAAGCCTACTGGGGCCAAGGGTCTGATTCTGAAAGGAAGACTCGGCCCTGGTATGAAAGGCAACGAAGGAATAGGAGGTTTTTAGTCAGTAAAAGTCTGACACTATCTCCCGATCCGCCCAAGAGCGAGATATGTCATTAGATGATTTTCCCACCGTAAAAAACCCACCTTTCAGTTACGCTTGCATTCCAGGACCATGACACCTCTTTCTTGTCCTAACAGGCATCGACCCATAGCTGGGCTCCTACTGAGATCACAACTGACGTACTGTCAGTTCACGTAGGTACAGTCAGGGATCAAAAGTGCAGTTGCATTCTACCAATGCTAAAGTGTCTAAAATTTCTTTGTTGTAGAAGTTCAATAATAGTCCACAACTATTATTGAACTTCTAGTTTATTCAATACTTTAGATTCTATACTACCAATTAAATTAGTCATGAACCATTGATCCTCTTCTACAAAGAAATTTTATATACGGTATAATTATATTTTAATACATATAGCATTGGTAAGGTGGAACTGCACTTTTGACCCCCGACCGTACATGATATATTCGCTAGCACCATTCAGCTCAATCATTTTGAAACCAACCAAATGATCCAGCAGATCACATTTACATCAATGCCATATCCAGTAAATAATAATTTAAAGCCGTATTAGGTGGCAAAATGTCCCCCAACATAACGCGTAACGCTGTCAAATTGTCCAACAATAATTCTCGCGTGACGTGAAAGCGTTGTAAAATACTTAGGGGGGCAAGATGTGGGACACTGGGCACCTTTGCAGCGTCACGTAGATTGAGGCATGTTGGGGCATTGTGACCCCTAATATTATCTGAGGCTTAAGGTACAAAGTACACTCTGGCGTCGAAGTACTTCTTCTTTGACGCCAGAGTGTGCTTTATACGTATATATAAGTACGGAATTAGTTTTATTATAAATACTTAATAAATATTATAGTTTCTTGTGTATAAATTATGTATATTGTTGGATCATACAAAATAATAATAGATAAACAAAGTAAATTAAAACTTGAAACGATGACCAAGTTGAGTAAACAAATTTAAAAAAAAAAAACGAGTCATGCAACTACTTTTAACTGAAGCAATCTTCCCAAAGCTACATATTATTAATTTTGAAACACCGAACGTTGGAATCAAAGCAATTATTAATAATAAGAGTGTTATCTAGTGTCGGTATGCAGAGTGCTTGTTTTATTATTTCCTGCCTCTCCGCACCGGATGAGCTAGCGTTATAATATTTAGGGTTCCTTGGACGATTAGTGTATTTAAATTTTAATTTACACGATACCTAAATTATGTCAATTGAATAAGTAATCTACCAATAAATAACCCCCCCCTCCGATCCCCGATCCCCCCCCCGGTCTGAATTGTTAATTAAATAAATCCTTTCACGAATGAATCGTTAGGTATTTTGAAATATCAAAGTTATTATTATTCTTTAATAATTTCACTTTTTGACATTTTTTTTTAGTTTGAAATATGATTTATATATTTTTTTGTTAAAAAGGACTATATATAATGTAATGGATCTAAGTGGTCTGAAATAAAGGTTTATTATTATTATTATTCACAATATAAGCAACGCTGTCGACATGGTGCTGTTGAACCCGTCAACCAGCGCCTTACGCAGACTGACGAGTATCTGCGAGGAATATGCTTGAACGCATGGAATGTATACATTGTGAAGAAGAGTGAACTGCTGGTGTTTCTGACGAGCGCATGACACCTTCTTGCTTACCAGCGAGCTTATTTGACTTTATTTTTCCTTTTTCTTTCTGAGCTATCATAATTATGATGCACAGCATTTTTGTAAGAACGAAACGTTGATAGTTTCAATAAATATTCTCAGGGTTGTTTTGTACGTAACATTCATTTTGATAGCTTTCAACTTATGAAACTTTAAGTAGATTTGTGATAAATAACAAATAAGAAAACGATTATGTAATTGTAGCGAATATTCTCTTTTAAAATAAAGAATATTTTGTACAGAACCCAATAAAATACTTTCAGGTTTCGCTCACCGTATTTAAGATTTATTAATACCGCTATAGACCATCGTATGTTTTATATTTTTCTGCATTTATTAATCTAATTCATCGTATTTCGTGTACTGAGTTTAATTAAACTAAATGAAACAAAAACAAACTATTTATTTATTTATCATTATGGCAATGTCAATTTCAAATATCCAATTCAATATAATTTATTTTTGGTCTCAATAAGAGTTTTAATTGCAATTAAAATTGAATTTTCGGTGAACAAGCATACGGTTGATTTTCCCTCGCCATGCTCTAAAGTAGCTGTCTACATCAGCTATGTCATATTAAAGTAATGAATATGGACCGGTCTATATTAGGTCTTGTGCTTAAAGTTTTGCATTACGTATCAAGCTGTTAACATCCAATTTAAGCTGGCCTATCGTTTTGCAGAAAGCCTTATACAGTCCGAGGCCAATGAATACTGGAATTTTACAGTTTGACATGTCGCTTGTCATAAATTATTATTTTAGTCGTATCCTCATTAGTTTTCTATTGACGTATTGATTTATGCTTGTAGAACAAATGGAGAGGATGGTGTTTAATTCCACCATCCTCTCCGTATATCGATCCTTAAAACAACAAATGGCGTAAAAGCCATTTTGGCCAAAATGACTTATAAATGCCATTTTGTTCAGTTTTTGAAGCTCTATCGATCTGTATATTTGAAATGTTCAAATTCGCAAAAAAATGGCTCTTACATCCAATATTTTTTAAGAAAAAATTCCAATAATTTTATGATTTGTGTCGTTATAACCAATATTAAAATCGAAAACTGCAAATTTGGGGCGTAAAAGACTTAATTTCTTAGTGATGTGGTTAATATTACATTTTACGATTATATCGAAGTAAATAATATCAAAGACAACTTGTTTTAAAATGCAAGACTTTTAAAAATAGGCTTTTACTACAATTTAATAGAATTAAGTTTTACAAATATAAAACGTTAATAATGTCGTAAAAGACAATATTTTATTATAATTGGCTTATACGTCAATTTTTTAGCGTAATAATTAAAACCGAGTGTTTATCTCTTGATCGTAAAAACCAAGACGGTAGGAAAATGGTTTTCAATGTATTTTTTCATAAAAAAACTAGTAAAATTAATATTTTTTTATGATTTAATTGTTTGCGACATCTGATACGTCAAACCGCTACAAAAGATTACGCATCAGTGTGGCCACCGCACGTTCCAGCTTGTCGCGCCCGCCACGCATTCAGTGTGGACGCACACACACCGCGACGATTCGCGCGTACGCAAGTAGGTACTCACCATGCCGCGCGCGTTTAGTCTGCAAAATGAGTTTGAGCAAAGCAGATGTGTGACGTGTTTTGTACTAGTTATCTCTAGAAATATTAAAATGGATGATAAAAGCCGTCAACTAGATTCTTTACTACGTAGAAAACAATCGCTGGAATCAATACTGTCATCTCGTAAAAGTCGTAGATGTAACAAAAGGTAAGTGCCTATTAAGTTATTTTTTTATTTTTATATTAGATATTATTTTTATATTATTATGATTAGATACTTAGTAGCAAAGATTTAGCACATTAATATTATTATAAAGGTGAAAGTTTATTAGTTTGTATCTATGTGTATCTTTTTATCTCTTCACGCAAAAACTATTGCACTGGTTTCCATGGAACTTGGCAGGTAGGTATGTAGATTAGAAAGAGACGAATTAACACAGTTAGACTGCTTTATACCCCGAAATCCTCGCGGAAACAAGATTTACGAGGGCAAAACCACGGGGCGCAGCTAGTGTTATATACTGTCAATGTCCGAGGTTATGTACAACATTATTTTTAATTAAAACAAAAAGCGATTTTATCATAAATTATCGTACTGAAAGTAAAATGTAATTGCATTTTACTGCACAAAACTGTCTTAAATGTTACCTTTGTTTGGCTTTTACTACAAAATTTACATTTAATATTGTTTATTCTTTGGCTTTTAAAACAATGGTATCACAATATCTAGGTACAATAGGTTCATTACGTCATTATTCCGAAACATGTTAAAACTTAACATTGTGTTAACATGTCCGTAGCTTGTCCGTTCGTCTAGACCTCGATTTTTAGACCGCCTATACTTTGTTGTCGGACTATGATGTTAATATGCGCCCCTCATGGATGTCTCCAAATATCGGCGTCTGTTGAGCCAAACGGAAGTGTGTTGATGAAACATACGACTAAGTTAACTTGAGACCTAATTTCAATGCGTTGTCAACTAAACGAAGTTTTTAGTTAATTTCTTTCAACACACTTACTTTTCTCACATTAGTGTTTTTAAGAAAGTCTGAAGGAAGGACGAGGTCAGAGATCAAAAAGGCTTATGTTATGAATTTTGACCTTGATCTCGACCCTTTCCCTTTGAAAGTGATGATTAAAATAAACATTAGTTTTTGTAAAGAAATTGAGACTTCGTTCAGTTGACAGCGTATTGAACTCAGGTTTCAAGTTAACTTGGTCTTGTGTTACATCAACACGCATCCTGTTTAGGTGTTGTCCCCAAATGTTAAATGCCAATATTTGGGGAAACCTATGAAATGCTCATATTAACATTATAGTCTGACAACAAAGTAAAGACGGTCTAAAAGTCGAGATCTGGACGACGGACTATTAAAAACAATGTAGATAAAATAGTACTTAAAAAATTGTGATGTACCTACCCATTAATTGTTATAGTAGAAAGACGTACCTAGTTTTTGTACCTAAAATCTAGATATAGTATAACCTGCCTACCTATAATAATATTTCTTTGTATCAAAGGTACTACCTTTTTACCCATTTGTTTAGCCGTGGTGCATCAGTGCGTCGTCGTTCGTTGTTTGTACCTAGTTATAGTAGGTTACTATGAATATTATTCCTTACTACCTTTGATTACTTCGAATTAGTCTCAAAAATTAAACCGTTTGAGATCGACGTGTGACATCTTTTATATACGAACGCTACCTACCTATATTCCTCCATCCAGAAAAGTAGACTTTAAAGGCCATGATTACCAACAATTATTTTCATCGTTGCAGATCATTTCCTGAGGACGTACAACCGCCTGAATGTAGCAATATCCGTGTACCAGTCAATAAGGACAAATGTTCTATTAAAACACAAGCTATCAATTATTCAGAAGATAGCAGCATGGATGTCATAGAAAATAGCGACATTGATACACCAGTCAAAGTACAACAGAAACATTGTAATGTGCGGGTTGAAAACAGTGATTCTTCAGATGAAAGTATTAATACGTCTACGATAAGCTTATCACGATCTCACAATTTTTTTAAGAGTCCTGCCATTAGTCCGTATAAGGTCGCTGACAAAGAAATAATGTCTACAGAACGTGAAATAATCACTTCCATACCTGCTAAGTACATTACTAATTCTGCATTAACACCACCAGACTGCATCGGACCCAAAGTTAATACCGCTACACGGTCCGGTTCCTCGCGTCTTAGTCAAGGTGTTCACCAACATCCAACTTGCATTGGACTCGAAGCAGTACTAGTAAATTCACCTCCTCTTGAAGCTGTTTCATATAATACTCACCAACATCTGACCTGCATCGAACTCAACGCAGCACCGGCTAACTTTTCATCTGCTATTCCAGCTGCAGTGATTGATACTCATCAATATCATACCTATACCGAAGTCGATGTTAATGGGACAGAAGCTTACAACAATCTTCAGACTTTTGATCAACCTGTTGCGGAACATACTTACACCGGACCCGAAGAAACTCAGTTCAGCATCTCGCCTTCTGTATTATTATCTGACTTGAACAATACTCACCAATACCAGACCAGTGTCGAACTCAACGTGGCTCCGGTCAATTCCTCAACTCCGACTCAAGCTGTAGAGGATGATACTCACCAATATGATACCTATACTAAACTCGATGGTAGCAGGACCGAAGCAACCAACATCCCCCGGGGTCTTGATCAACCGGTTGCGGAAGATACTTACCAACAACATACGTACACCGAACCCGAGGATAACAGCAGCAATACAGAGCCAGTCACTTCTATTCAAGCAAGTCGTGAAAAACGGAAATCTACAAAAGCATCGAAAAAATCGTATCTGGATTTTAAATCCGACGAAGAACAAGGAGATTTTTCTGGTGGTAGTTCTGACATTTGGACTGGCAGTAGTACTTCTAACAGTGACGATGAACAAATTAAGAAAAAAGGGAAGAAGAAAAAAAGAACAAAGACTAAGTCCAGCGCTGAGATAGCTATAGTAAAAAAAGAGAAACGTATAAATACCTACAAATTAAATAGAAAACTTGAAGAAGAAGGTAAAGAATATGTCAGGAAAAAGGGCGACACAGTTCCAGCAAAATCTATGAAAAGGAATCCGTGTGTAGAAGGCATTTGTAAAAGAGGTTGTTATAATATAAGTGAAGAACGCAGACAATCGATTTTTAACTTTTATTGGAGTCTTGACCGTCAAAGACAACATGATTGGTTGGTTCGCTGTGCTCATACGGAAAACATACGGAGAAAAAGAGTTGAATCTAACAAAAGATCATTGACAATTGATTATTACATTAATGACGGTGAAGATCACAAAAAAATATGCCAAAAATTTCTACTTTGTACTTTGGATATAACGCAAAAAGTGTTGTTATACACTATAGCTAAGGCAGAAGAAGGCATGTCACTGAAAGAATCAAGAAAAAGACATGCTCCCAATAAATATTCAGAACCTGTGAAAATAATTGTACGAAAATACATAGAAAATCTTCCTGCTTGTCCCTCACATTACAATAGAAAGAACAGTAAACGGATGTATCTTCCACAAGAGTTGCGAAATTTATCAAATTTGTACAGACTGTACCTTGAACACTGCAAAAAACAAGGGCTAGAAATCGTGAGCGAAGTCACTTTTAGACATATATTTAACACAGAATATGATTTAGGGTTTCACACTCCCAAAAAAGATAAGTGTGTTTTGTGTCTCAAAGCAGAAAATTTGTGTGATGAAATGACTGAAAGAGACAAAGAGATCTACAAAAAACATTTGGAAGAGAAAGTCGCTATGAAAAGAAGATATAAAGCACACCAAGCTCTAAATGATGGTAAAACCATGTGTAGTAGTTTCGATCTTCAAAAGGTTTTAAACACACCTTATGGTGAATCCATGTTATTATACTACGCAAGAAAATACGCTGTTTTCAATTTAACTGTGTACGAGAGCTTAACACGAAATGTTTACTGTTTCACATGGGGTGAGTGTGACGGAAGAAGAGGCAGTACGGAAATAGCTACTTGTTTATATTTATACCTTAAAGAGTTGGACAAGCAAGGTGTTGAAACTGCTCTTTTGTATTGTGATTCATGTACAGGTCAAAATAAAAATAAAGTCGTTCTATCCGTATTAAATTACTTTTTAGCAAAGTCTGTCAATTTACAGATTATACAAATAAATTACCTGCTTCCAGGGCACACGTACATGCCCGTTGATTCAGTACACGCCACAATTGAGAAGGAAGTTCGAAAAATTATAGTATGGAGTCCTACTCAATGGAGTTCCTATTTTGAAGCAGCAAGAAAAACAGTTAGACCGTATAATGTTCATGTTTTGGAGCACACAGATTTTATAAATTGGGAAGAAATTGCGTCAAAAACTTTTACGAAAGATACTTGTAAAAATATCAATTTCAAAGATATACGCATAGCTACTTTCAAGAAAAAGCATCTTAATAAAATTGATATAAAGTATTCCATGAAAGAAGATGCCGTAGCCAGGACAGTTATTTTATTTGAGAAACCAACAAAGAAAGGGAAAGGAAAGGGAAAGGCCAAGAGAGCGTCCGAAGCTAAAAATGAAGACCAAACTTACTTGGAAGAATTAAATACCTTTACTTTGCCGAAAGCTTATTCAGAAAAAATACCAATTTCTGCTCTGAAATATAAAGATTTGAAAAAATTATGTCTAGATGGGACAATACCGAAGAGGTTCCATAAAGACTGCTTAGACTTACCTTACATCGGTGATAAGAAAGATACTCTGATTGAAACTGATGAAGAAGATGATAATGATGAAAATAATGATGTCGACTAATTATTAAACTTGTTACCTATTAGGTACCACAATTCTGTTACCTATTATATTTTTAACTACTTTTAAGCAGATAGTTTGGTAGAAAATACTCATTTATTTAAATATTTTATGCAGTAAGTAATTAATACTTAATTTTCTTGTACAACTGCATTCTAAGACTAATTAAAATTCTACCGCAAGGACTGATTATTTAGACTGATTCTAATAATAGTGGTATTTTAGTTAGTTTATATAAAATAATAATAATCGCAATTTAGTTATTAAAACTGTAATTGGTAAATTTAAGACTGATTTGTTTGTAAACATCAGTACGAGGTGAAAGTGTTTGATTAAGTTCGATCCAAATTTTAATAGTTGATGTTCAATTTTTTTTTATTTCGTCGTTAAAAAATAGCATTTATAGTACCGATTTAGAAAGTAAATTGATACGAAATTTCAAATTTTCTTATTTCTTTTAATTTTTTTCAAAATTTGTATTATTTTATTACAATATTTAATACTTTCGTTGATTTTTTTCAATTTCGTTGATGTTTGTTTAATTGATGTTGATGTTCATGTTGAATTTAATTTCTCAATTCATTCTTCGCTAAAAATAGCGTTCATGGCATAATTTAGATAACTACATTGATCCGAAATGTTAGATTTACTGGTACTTTTTCAAAATTTTGTGTTGTATTTATTGCAATAATTAATACATTCGGTAATTATATTTGTCTTTTATTTCTTCAAAAACCCAAACATAGATGTTCCCTAAGTCTTTTACTCCAAGTGCGCATAACCTGTTTAACTTGCAAAGTATAAAATTCACGGCGTAAAGGCCAGTTAGAGCAAAATTTTTTGTAGTAAAAGACATGCTATCTCGGAAACTAGCATAGGCCCTACAATATTAGGTTTTTATAATTATACACATGAAAATTCTAAGAAAATACAACTTTAATTGGTTATTATAGCTTTACTACTTTGAGAGATATTGAGGAAACAAAGTTACTCATTTTAGTTTTTTGGCTCTCCTGAAAAGTAGCTTTTTGGCTTTTACGCCATTTGTTGTTTTAAGGATCGATATTTTGTGAGACTGGTTTGTAGAGATAAGCTATGCTTCCTATACGTATGTCTCTCGGTTGCGTGACTATTGCAGACACAATATTCTTTTATACAGGAATAATAGTCGACGAGTTGTAACATCCCACAATCTATACTTTTCTCATAACATCTCCCGGTCTAGGTCGGAGCTCCAGGCGTGTCAGACTTTTACTAACTAAAACCACACCGATGTTCTTGCAGTTACCTTTTGCGTTCTCATCATCATCATCATCATCATCATTTCAGCCGATAGACGTCCACTGCTGGACATAAGCCTCCCCCACTTGTCACCACAATTAACGGTCCTATGCGTCTCGCAACCATCGGATTCCCGCAACCTTCACCAGGTCATCGGTCCATCTTGTAGGGGGCATTCCAACACTGCGTCTTCCATTACGCGGTCGCCACTCCAGAATCTTTCGGCCCCAATGGCCATCTATTCTGCGAGCAATGTGCCCTTCCACTTAAGTTTGGCGATTCTTCGTGCTATGTCGGCAACCTTGGTTCTCCTGCGGATATCTTCATTTCTGATTCGATTACGCAAGGAAACTCCGAGCATAGCCCTTTCCATTGCCCTTTGGGTGACTTTTTCGCGTTCTAGGTACAAAGATTTCATTTTAAGAAGTCGACCCATGGCTCCAGTAGTCTTCGGCCCTGCTGAGCCCCTACGGTTTTGCTGACATCTCTTAGAGGCGCGCGTGGAACACTACGCGCCGTCGACGACTCGGGCCCAGCCCGGACGGTTACCGGACGGCTGGATAACAATCTGCACTACACCTACGTGTTGAAATACAACCTCGGACAGTTTAGGCGTGAGCTTGCGGACGGCGAGCAATGGGTAGCTCGCCGTCCATTAAGGACCAAGCTTGTGTTCCACGCGCGCCTCACAGAAATGTCAGCAAGATTGATGCGGCCTGTGAGAGCCGATATCTGCCAGGGCTGTGAGATTGTTGGAAAGAGTTAGCGTGGCTCTCGAAAAGGGCAACTGAAAGAACAGAGATGAGTTAAGTTACTTAAAATTGACACTAGAAAGCGGAAAGCTCAAAATAAACCAGACAGTTCTGAATTGACATTAAGTAAGTCAATCAAAAAAAAAATAATGCTAATTGCACATTCCAAAGCGTGAATCTCTACGGAGAAGAATGTGCAAGAAACTCCATGCACACTCTTTTCAATCATGTTATGTATTACAAATATCTCGGTTACAAAGGCAGCTTTATTATAGACTGATTGTGTTATGACGATTTTCTCATTTACCCAAGACAATCTCTTGAGTGGAGACTGTTAATGAACATCACAAGAGTTAACAAGTAAAGCGAATACCGGGACCACGGCCTGATTAACTTACGAACGAAGCTTATATTCATACATCCAATTATCCCAAAAAGACAAAAGTTTAACACCCAATTTTTTACACTGCATTTCAACAAAATTGGAACCACAATTCAGTATAAGCCGCAGTAATTACATTGCACCGGAAAACGGAACGAAAAAATATTATAGTACCCGAAAACCTCTAATTACTGGGCCAAACACGTAGGAGGACAAATGTACACCATAATTTTTAGAAGTAACGATTGCAATTTGACATTTATTGTGGACATTAAGGCGAACGATACTGGCCACAAATATAGGCGGCCATTTTGCGCACGTGGTGAATTCATAAAATGGCGGATTATTGATGCGCTGACAGAGTGCTATGATTAGACTTTTTTGCTTTACCATAAGGAATAGTTCTTGTCTAGAATTAAAAAATGAAATTAAAACAAACGAGGGTCATCATCATTATCTTCATGCCCATGTCCCGTGCTGTTTGGAGTCGGCGCAACACGTTTTTTTCTTCCATTCTTACCTGTCACCTGTCATGTTATCCCTAGCTCCCTTGTCTTTCATATCACTCTTCACACAATCCATCCATTTATTCTTTGGTCTCCCTCTCCCGCTCCATCCACCAGAAATAAAAAAAACAGTTGAGAGTGATATTCAGAAATTCCAACAACGAAATGGTTAATCGCTGTTCCACCTAGGAACAAATATTTGTTTTTTTATTGTGAGCAAACAAAAAAATGTCTTTGGTATTTTCGTGTAAATTTCGTTTTAAAACTAGCTTAAGCTTAGCAATATAAGCAAATAATTATTGAGGTCCTATTTATCCGAATTGTATGTATAGTACCTACTCATGTACAGTCAGGGGTCAAGAGTGCAGTTGCACTCTACCAATGTTATAGTGTCTAAAATGTCTTTGTCGTAGAAATTTCATAGTACACAACTAGTTTAATTAATACTTTAGATTTTATGCTACAAATCAAATCAGGCATGAACCATTGACCCTCTTCTACAAAGACATTTTAGACTCTTTAGCATCGATGGAGTGCAACTTAAATTATAATCATCATCATTGCAACCGAAAGATGTCCACTATTGGTCATATATACCTCCTCCAAGTATCGTCACAACGACCGATCCTGTGCGTCTCACATCAATCGGACCCGTGACCCTCACCATCATCGGTCAACATCATCTCGTCATCAGTCCACCTAGTGGGAAGCATTCCAACGCTGCGTCTTCCTATTATAATCAATCTTATTTGTATGACTGGAGTTATGAAAAAATGGCAAACCGCATTTGGTGTCGCTATTTAACATTTCACATTTATCTTATTTAGTAATTAACGACCAGACCCAGCTTCACCCGTATGCTGCAATTTTTTTAATTCTCAATTATAATATGCATGTATACATTTCTAAACCTTTCTCATGAATCACTCTGTCTGTTGTAGAAAACCGCATGAAAATCCGTTCAGTAGTTTTTCAGTTTATCGCGAACGGACACAGTCAGATACGGTGGGAGACTGATTTATAATCAATCAAACAATTAATCCCCTGGCTTGTTCCATATTTAGCGTTAGCCCTATTGATACTTTTTTTTTCGGGTGGGAAAAACATCTAATGGCATCCCCGCACTTGGGCGTGTCAGACTTTTACTGACTAAAAACCCACTCCTGTTCCTTCTTTGCCATTGTTCCAGGGCCCCGGGGATCTCTTTAGCTTCATCTATGGCCCTAGTAGGCTTCGAGGCGCCTTGAGGCACGCGTGGAACACTACGCGCCGTCGACTCGGCCCGGACGGTTACCGGATGATCGGACGGCGAGCTAACCATTGCTGGCCGGAAATCGGGATCGGAATCCCGGCTGGATGGCCATTGCCTCGCGCGTGCACGTGCCACCTCCCTCTTTGCTAACATTACTCTTCGCAGAAGGAGGCGACCGCCTGCTACTCCCCCTCACTCCGGACCATGGCCTGTACCAAAACCCGGCGCGAGAGATCGCTGCCGCCAATCGCCCCCACGAGGACACGCTGGTGCTCTGCCCAGGCGGGGCAGCCCTATTGATACTGTAACGCCATTCTAGGGAATTTTGCCTCATTTCTGTCTTTTGATCCATCTACAGTAGATCGGATGTATGGTTCGCCTCCAGGTTATTTTGCTCTCTTCTGTGGCTAAAACGCGTCGTATCCTGACGTGGTCTTCGTTTTTGCGCATTAAGAAAGAAAAATAATTTATTTGGCACAACACAATTAAGGCACATACACTATATTTAGGTAACATGAAACAAAAAAAACTTCTTTATCATCATCATTTTTAGTGCCCTGCCCACTGCCACTTTAGTTTGGCGATTCTTCGGGCTATGTCGAAAAAAAAAACTTACCTATGTAAATAGTTCAATTCTCGAATGGAATCTCGAAGAATTTTCTGAATCGCAATTTTTTTTGTTGTGACGTAACTACAAATTTAGTGTTTTCAAATTTATTCCTATACCCGTGACTGTGCTGTGACCTTACTTTATTGCTTGCCAAATTTCAGGATTCTGGGTCAACGGGAAGTACCCTATGAATTTGGATTCCCTTGAGAGTGATTAAAATATATTTTTTTGCGACATAAACGGCCGTATCTTTTCTTTTCTTTTCACAGCTTCAAGGGATCGCAGACTTGAGTATATGGTTTTAATTTCAACTCGATACCTCCACGCATTCCCCAGATAAATGATATTGACAGACAGACAGGCAGACGGACACCAAAGTGATCTTATAAGGTTTCCGTATTTTTCCTTTTGAGGTACGGAACTCTAAAAAAAATGCAAAATAATAATACAGTTGTGTGCTGCACCAAAATAGGTTTAATTCAGTATGAATTGCAGACTACTAGTGTGTGACGCTAGCATTACATGCCCATACCATTGCAAGCGAAATTCCTGCATGTTTTGTTGTATTTCAGCTATTTTAAAGCTCTCTCGAATCAGCTTATTGCGGCCGTTTTCCAGTTTCGACATTGATTTATAATATTTTATAATAATTAATAGGATGACAATTATTGCAAATCTAGCAGCTTCACAGAAACCAAATATAAACTCAAAAGGACTAAACGCGATACATAAAATCGTTTTGCAACCGACAGTCGTGTATTAGAGTCCTTTCTAAGTGAAGGGATAAATTCTCAAAGGCCTCGCCTATGCTCGGGTTATTCTGCACGTCTGCCTAGACATTGCGCATGCGTTGCCAAACCTAACCTGTTTAGAGTGCAGGACAGACTTATTGGGCAATTATTTTTGTTGGACTAAATTTTAATTTATTTTTATCTTAACCTTTTAACGGTCTACACTCTCGCGTTTATCCACTAGGGTCGCACATCCACGACCAATGTTAGCAAAGGAGATCGGGATCCCGATCCCGATTTCCGGCTATCGTAGGCGCGGGCTTGCGGACGGCGAACAATGGGTAGCTTGCCGTCCGACCGTCCGGTAACCGTCCGGGCCGAGCCCAAGTCGTCGACGTCGCGTACTATTCCACGCACGCCTCAAGGAGATGTCAGCAAACTGTAGTGGCCCAGCAGGGTCGAAGCCTACTGGGGCCAAGGGTCTGCTTCTGAAAGGAAGACTCGGCCCTAGTACGAAAGGCAACTAAGGAACAGGAGTGTGTTTTTAGTCAGTAAAAGTCTGACACACCCTCTCGCTCTGCCCGAGAGCGTGGGATGTCATTGGTTGATTTTCCCACCGAAAAAAAATTATAAAAAAACATCCACGACCAAATACTCCATCTCGATAGCAGGCTCTTCTTCTTCAGGACCAAAAGGCTTGGGATTGACCTGCTCCAGTAGGTACGCACTGCAACTGTTGTCTTATTATTATTTTTTTTTTCTTTTGTTTTTATTTCAATTGTGCTTTTTATTATTTATTACAATTCGATATTGTAGATTATTTTTACTTTGCAATTTAACTTTTTTTTTTTTTTTTTTCTTCTATTAATTTTTGACAAAAATGTTTACTTTGCTAAAGTATTACATTTTGTAAACTACCTTTTATTATTGTGAACGTGAGGACTATGTTGATTGTTTTTTTTTTTTTTTTCCTTTTCAGTAATTTTTGATGTGTCTGGCAATTTGAGTATTTTCTGCGGCCTAACCAAATGTCCTTTCCTTGGTATTGTTCGTCAAGTCGTTGAGCTCCTTAGTAGTCCTGAGTTGAGCTTTACGAATACTGACAAATGCTTGCACTGACTGGACAGGTCCACTCAAATCTGTATGGTTCTTTCTTCAAAAGACCATTTCAGACAAATCTGCATGGTTCTTATGTGATTTGACCATTACATATTTACTGTATGGACTTTAAAAGAGACTTTGACCCCTGAGTTTGTTTCGGTGTTTCTTCTCAGGGTAGTCAGCTAGGAAACACCGGCCTCATCTAGTTTAAAAATGACGAAAAAAAAAATTGACGTGTAAAAGTGTTTTTTAAACCTATTTACAAAATAAATATCATTTATCATTTATCATTTATCATTTCTGTCACCTATGAGATTGAAGAGCTAAACGAGATGGAGTAACCAGTTGCAAATACACGCGAATAGGACGCGAAAACACACATTGGATCAATCCGACGCGGTGACTCATAGGGCTATAGAGAGTAGAGAGGTCTATAATAATAACAAACGGTTATCGATGTAGCCCGAAGAATCGCCAAACTGAAATGGAAGTGGGCTAAGCATATTGCTCGCAGAACAGATGGTCGATGGGGCCGAAATGATCAGGAGTAGCGACCACGTACGTACCGGAAAACACAGCGTTATAAGGCCACAAGGTGGACCGATGACCTGGTGAATTAGATGTATGCGCGACGCATAGGACCGATCTTTGTGGCTGTACTTGGGTGAGGCATAATTACAATGCGTTCCAAATAAGAATAGGATCGATTGCCATGTTGTGACGTCACGTCATACTGTCAAATCGCAAGACATTGGGCAAAATTTAAGAACTCAGAGATGAGCAATATTGAAGAACTGGATTCTGATTAACCTTTTTTCGTTCACAGTTCGTAAATAAATTAAATTTTAAAAATGTCTTGTTTTGCTCACCCTATTAATTCTTCGATTTGACAGTATGACGTGACGTCACAACATGGCAATCGATCCTATTATTATTTGGAACGCATTGTATGTGCAACAATGAACGTATTTCGGTTGATATGGTGATCAAACGTTTTTGTTATGATATGATTATTAAGAATGAGTTTTATGAATTTAAAATACAATGTATCTACTCTTCCATATAAACTAGTCTGAACAGTGCGCCAAATATAAAAAAACAGCTTAAGAAGACATAGTAGGCAAGGATGAAAAAACTAATCTAGATCCGTAGACTGGCTGATTGATCAATCATTAGTAGCTAAGAGTATTTCTGTAGGCCGCAGGATTATTTCATTTGGCGATCTTGTAGTATTTTGAATCTATTTTTGATAACATTACCTACGGTGGTTGAACAATTAGCTAGCGTAGCAGCCTGTCCCCTCACGGAACAAATATCTGTATGGCCTACAAATATATAGTTTTTTGCGAGTTCAAATGTTTGCAAATACAGGAGTAATTTAATTTAATTTAAAAAAAAACTTTCCGTCTACGCCACGCTGCATCAAAAGACGGGGATTATAGACGTAGAAAAAATGACTGCCAGGCTAAAATATGATTGGGCGGGTCACATCAGCCGCATGCACTCTGACCGTTGGGCAAGAGTCTCTACAAAGTGGGTACCTGAAGATGGACGACGCCACCGAGGTCGACCTGGGAAGAGGTGGCGAGACGACCTAGATGCCTACCGCAAGGACTGGTTCGGGGGGAGGCCTTTGCCCAGCAGTGGGACAGTATAGGCTATTAAAAAAAATAAAAAAAACTACAACTTTTACTGTCAAGACTTGATTTTTGACCTTGAAATTTGACCTCATAATGAATGCTAGAAATGTGATACCGAAGCCTTATTTTTCCATGTAAATGATGCGTTAATGAATACCCATTAACAATTACTCAGTAATAACAGTCAGCATACTTTAACCTGTGTAAGTCAGTAGGCTAGTATCTGGAGTAATCGTGATCGTGGGATTCAAAGTTACAATAGCAATCGCAATGGGGGCACTATTTATCTTCATGTTCTCGTTATAGTTACGATGTGAGCAGAATTCTTAGCGGTTTTAATAACACAGTTAGTTGTACTACTGTTTTGATGAGATTTAAATATTGCCGTGTTGATTGTAGACTTTTATATTTTTATTTATTTATTTAAACTTCATATACAGTAGTAGTATGTACATAGGCGAACTTAATGCAACAAGGCATTCTCTACCAGTCAACCTTTGGGTTAAATAAGACAACACTGTGCTAGGTTTGCACAATAAACGAATAACACATAAGTCAAACAGAAAAAAAAGTTAAAGAGTTTTATGTGTTGAAACATTATATTAATTTTAAAGTAGATATAATGTTTTATATGCAGTGGTGGCTGAGTGGTAACGGCCCGACTTACGAGTTGTAGATCGCAAGTTCAAACCCAGCCAGGTGATGTACTTTGTGTAATTTATTTCATCACCACTGCTCACAAAACGGTGAAGTAAAACATCGTGAGGAAACCGGCATGTCCAAGAACAAAAAATTTGAAGACATGTGACATCCACCAACACGCACTGGGCCCACGTGCCTTCCTTCTCTTAGAGAGGGGGCCTGAGTTCAAGCAGTGAGAACATTACAAGGCTGGCTTATGGCTATAATGTTATATATCATCATCATCTTCATTTCAGCCAAAAGACGTCCATTGTTGGACATAGGTCTCCCCGATCCTATGCGTCTCGCATTCACCGGATTCCCGCGACCCTCACGCAAAATGTTTTGGGAATATATTCAGAGTCGCCCTGCTGGGGTTTTTGTTTCTTGATAGCTATAACCTCCAGGAGGTCTTTAAGTCAAGTGTGAATAGATTACTTCTAGGCAAGCGTGCTCTATCGTTGACCACATCCTCGTTTATCATCGGTTGAGATAATGGTCAAGTGAGGCTCTATCAATAATAATAATTAAAACGATTCTAATTAAGTAAACATGTAGATATAATTTGTCATATTTTATAAATAACTGGTGGTGCCAAATCGGCATAATATAAAAAAACAAAATTGAGAACCCGATTGCAATGCCACATACTGACATTGACTGTATTTTTAAACCATCCAGGGATCTCCTCAAATATACATACAAAATGTTATCCAAATCGGTCAAGCCGTTTAGGAGGAGTTGAGTAACAAACACAGGTACCTACAGAAGAATTATAAAGATACAATGAATTCGACAAATGATCATACTATTTATCATATTGGCATTTAGAAAATCCATTGTATTTTTCTTAACAGCCACAATAAAACAAAATCGTGATCGAGTCATTGCAACAAAGAAATACAGCTGTCCCCTTTACTTTGTTCTACAGTGTACAATGGCGCAGAAACTGATATAATCGGTGAGTACTGAGATATTGCACTGTGGAGCATTTACACAGATTCTCCTTTGAGATATTGTAATGTAAGGTACATAGATGTATGCATTTGTCGAACCAATTTAACTGAGTACCTTTAAGTAAAGATTTTATGCACAAGATTTTAGCAACGACTTTGGTACCTAATATTGAATTATATATTATGAAATGTAATGTCAAGAGAAAAAGTATCCTTGTCCTAATTCTGGTTATGGTCTACCTGTGTGCCATCATTTTGTTCAGCCGTTTAAGCGTCAGTGATAAACAAACATACTTACAGCCATTTATAGTTTTAGGAGTATTGATATGCTCAGTGGTGACGACCGCTCGCGGCTGACCCTGGTTCAGGTCATGGTCCGGGGCGAGAGGGAATAGGAAGCGGTTGCCTCCAGAACGCTTACAGAAGCGAAGCAGTAATACGAGAAAGGAGAAGACCGCATCCGTGAGGGAACGGACATTCTCCCACCTAAACCACCGCCACAAGAGACACCCCCAGGGCGTTAGGAGTCGTAAGGCGATCCCCGGCCATCGTAGGCACGGGCTTGAAGACTATGAGCAATGTGTAGTACGCCGTCTGGCTATTCCGGTAAAGACCGAACCTGAACCATCGACGATGTGTAGTGTTCAACGCGTGTTTCAAAAAAATGTCAGTAAAACCGTAGTTGTCCAGCAAGGTCCCGCTAGGGCCACGGGATTTTTTGAAAGAGTTACGACGTCCCTGAAACGCAAAGGGTAACTGAAAAGCACGGTGGACTTTAGTCAGTAAAAGTCTGACAGACCCTCTCGCTCCACCCTAGGGCGGGAGAAGTAATTTAATGATTTCTCACCTCAAAAAAAATTGATATATATTCGTGCTGAAAGCATCATATAAATAAAAGTCTGACAGACCCTTTCGCTCCACCCAAGAGAGGGAGAAGTAATTTAATGATTTCTCACCTAAAAAAAACTGTATTGATATATATTCCTGCTGACAGCATCACAAAAGGAATTCTATTAATATTATAATATTTGCTTTTGTGTTCCTAAGCATAGCATAGCATAAGCATAATCAGCCTTTTTTAATGTTCCCACTGTTGGGACTCAGGCCTCCTCTCTCTAGGAGAGGGAATGGGCCGTAATCCACCACGCGGGCCCAGTGCGGGTTGGTGGATGTCACATGTCTTCGAATTTTTGGTTCTAGGACATGCCGGTTTCCTCACGATGTTTTCCTTCACCGTTTTGAGAGCAGTGGTGATGAAATAAATTACACAAAATAATGCGGCTGGGTTTGAACCCGCGATCTACAACTCGTAAGTCGGGGCCGTTATCACTCGGCCACCACTGCTCTCTAATATTATAAAGGCGATTTATTTGTGTATGTTTGTTACTCATTCACTAATTCATTCATTAGCGTTCAAACGGCTAAACTTTTTTACTTTCACGTAGGCAAAACCACTGACAAAAGCTCGTTTATAATAATGAATGTATTACCTCTTTTACTATATACTTAAAGCATAACTAGTTTCCATGAGAAAAAGAAAAAAAAGTTTTTATGAAGATGTAAGAACATACAAAATAAAATTGCTAATTAAGTATCATTAAAAAACATATTTTTTCCATGTCAAACAATGTCGTTATTATTTATTGTTGCTCAAAATCTCAGCATTTAAAAACGAAAGTGAAAGCGAAAGTTACTTTGCAACAATTTACTATCTTTAGACAATACACTGGGCTGCTAAATTAACGGGTCACAATTTTTTTTTAGGTGGGATAATCATATAATGACAAATATCGCTCTTGGGTGGAGCGAGAGATAGTGTCAGACTTTTACTGACTTAAAACCCACTCCTGTTCCTTCTTTGCCTTCGTCCCAGGGCCCCGGCTTTCACTTTCACACTACCCGTGGCCCCAGTAGGCTTCAATCCTGCTGGGCCCCTACGATTTGCTGACATCTCCTTGAGGCGCGCGTGAAACAGCACGCGCCGTCGACGACTTAGGATAATTGCGATGTCACCCATAGTTAAGTACAGACTAGCTGTTGCCAGTGGCTTTGCCCACGTGATAGTAGAAAATTATTCCAAGGGATCTTACTCCCTATATACTTTTCCAGGTCATATTCTACCCTTGTACCAAGTTTCTACTGAACACGTTCAGCCGTTAGAGTGTGAAATAGCAATCAATTTACCAATAAGTACACAAAATTTCACCTTTATAATATTAGTGCGATTAGCAAACCTTATTAAATTCCAGCTATTTTTCACAAGTTAAAGAGTGCGTCAAACATAGACCAAAATCATAATAAAAAATTGGTTTACCTTTACAGCATGCTACATCGTCCTAGTGAAGTGATACGGGATTGTAGAGAAAACACAAAAACGAAAAAATAACCTTTTGATAATGATAAACTGCGATGTGTATTTTAGTTTTTCTGTGCTAAAAGGTTTTTTTTTTAATTTTAATTAAAACGTGTCATGTATTTTTCTATCTACAACATACTATAGTTTTACGAATTCATCTTAACTATTACGCTTTTTATCAGCGATGCGATTTTTTTTGCGGCCCTGTGTATGTAACCTTTATTGTGTCCTCAAAATGTAGTGATACTATTAGTACCTAAATATACACCGTATTTACAAACAGATTAAGATTGACATTAAATATAAGGTAGCTTATTATTATGGGCTTTATAATTCATGATTTCTGGGGAAAATTCGTAGAAGAGATTAAAAAAAAGTCTTAGTCTAAAAAGTTAATCCATCTTTTTGAAGTTTCTGCTAAAGGTGAATAAATTATGATTGGATACCTATTGCCCACTTGTAGATGTTTTGAAAAGAGACTATAACAGAATAATAAAGAAAACATGATGAGCTATCCAGAATTTATTTTCCGTAAGTTTCTGTAGATGTAAAAGCTACCCCACAAGAATCCAGTCACATTGTCCTGTAAAGCCTCTAATTGGATCTCACAAGCTGTAAAGGTAGGTTGGGTACCCCACTACGTCCGCACCAACAGAGCGGTTACATCGGATACTCCAATCGTTCGTCAACGTATTCAGAGCGTGGAGCATTTGGCGCTTCTTGTATAGGAGCGGCCTTATCTGTATTGGGTTTAATTTCAAATTGACGTTATTCAGCATATAACGCTCAATTTTTGCAACATGCTATGGTGCATTGTGCGTACAGCTAAGGAGTGGAATTCCCTGTTTGTTTTTTCTGGTAGCTACAACCTGGGGATCTTTAAGTCAATATTTAATAAGAGATTTCTAGGCAAACCTACTCCATCATCGATCACATCGAGATAGTAGTACACATTTATTTTTTTATTTATTTATTTATTTACAAGCACTTGTACAACGTTACGGAGGAAGTCCAAGGTGGTAGGTCACATATACTAATAAGTTGTAAACATTTAAAAAGAGAAACAATTATAGAACCAGCGCTAGCACTGCGAGCGTGAAAGAATAATGGAGCTATATACCTTATATAGGGTGACTGGTAATTAGTGACCAATACTTAAACACATGATGATTTGTACTCATGATCAAAAACAACTTTCCCAAAGAAACTTTTATAGAAACTTTTATATTCTCATTAGTTCTATCACAATATTAAAACAGCAGTTTAAAAAAACAGTGCGCGCGCCTGCGACCGGCGACCCGTCAGCTGTTAGCCGCGTGCGTCGTACCTACAATAGTGATAGAACACCCACGCAACTTGCAAACCCATAGGTGTAGGTACCTAATCAGTGAATGTACCTACAAACTAGTGAGCATATAAAAAAGTATCTTTGAGAAAGTTGTTTGTAATCATGAGTACAATCACGTGTTTAAGTATCGGTCACTAATTACCAGTCACCCTATCTATATATCTCTTTAATAGTTCAGTTTAGGTCGTCCAATGGTTCGCGTCAAGTCGATCGTGGTAGGCCTCTGTATTCAGTCCTGAGCATATTATAACTTCCACCTAAGGTAGACTTACGGAGGATCTAAACTGAACTGAAGGTTGGAGCTATAAGGGGTGCCATCCCTCTTTCTCGCTTGCATGACTGACATTTTAACGCATCATGGTAAGCCTCGACAATCTAAGGCCCTCGCCCACGGCGACTTATTGTAGCGATGCTGTCACGCGTTCGTATCGATACAGTCGCGATACTGTACCGCGTTAATAGCGCGTTGACATCTTTTCTGTAGCGCTTGCAAATGCGATTAGTAGCGGGCAATAGCGAAAGCAAAAGCACAGGACAAACTATACGACACACTAGATAGTCCGGCGGACCAGAAAGATCTATACCGGCTTGCTAGAGCAAGAGAGAGAAATGCGAGAGATGTTTGTCAGATAAGATGTCTATGGGATGAAACTGGAATGATTCTATCAGAAAATAATAAAATAAAAATAAAAAGAGAGGTGGAAGGACTATTTTGAAAGACTGATGATTTTAGAGGGATTTTAGAGAGCAAACCAGTGAATGTGGGTTTAGTGAGAATGATTATACTAGGCATGCCTTTTAAGTTCTGTCGTTTTCATATTTCCCGGCAATTTTGAATTTGGAACTGTTCTATATTCGAATGTGTTAAAATTTTTAATCTCAAAACAGTTGAAAGTATTAGGATTAATGCTATTGTTTAGTCACAGCGTCGATTGGAATCTGTCAGGTTACGTACGAAATTGAATCTTTCTAAGGAAAATGTTCGTGCAATAATTTTCTACAACTTTATAAAAGGCCTGACACGGCGTCTGTGTTTTGAAGAGCTAACATCTGTGTTCAGTGATGAAGCCCCATGTCTGCGGACTGTTGAACGCTGGTATTTAGAATTCCAGCGTGGACATACTAGTGTTAGTGACAAATCTCGCGAAGGACGCCCAAAATCCGCCTTCACTGAAGATAACGTCATTGCTGTGAGACAACGAATTCTCGAAGATCGTCATGTGACATATCGAGAGATAGAGGATCTATTAGGCTTCTCAGGGACAACCATTCAGAAGATCTTGCATGAAGCGCTTGGTGTGAGAAAGCTAGTTTGCCGTTTGATACCGCATCTGCTTTCCGACGATCACAAGGCGGCCTGCGTCAGATGGTGTAAGAAAACTCTGCAAAGGTTCAACCGAGGAGAGTCAAATCACGTCTACGACATCATCAGTGGTGAAGAATCTTGGATCTATGCCTACGATCCTGATTCCAAACAACAATCTACAATCTGGGTCTTTCAAGACGAGCCAAAGCCGACTAAAAATGTTCGTTCTCGAAGCACTTCAAAGAAGATGGTGGCCACGTTCGTTGGAAAAACCGGCCATGTTGCGACTATTGCACTTGAAGATCGTAGAACGGTTAACGCAGAGTGGTATACCACAGTTTGTTTACCACAAGTCATCGCCGAACTTTGAAAATCTAACTCAAAGCGACGCATCATCCAGCACCACGACAACGCAAGTTCACACAGCGCTCGTCAAACGATTGAGTATTTGAAGCAGGAAAAAGTAAAAATTCTTGACCATCCTCCATACAGCCCTAACGATTTCTTTACATTTCCTAAAATTAAGAAAAGTCTTCGTGGTCAAAGGTTCCAGTCCGGTGAAGAAGCAGTCGACGCTTTCAAGTCAGCCATTTTGAACACCCCCACTTTAGAGTGGAATAAATGTTATAATAACTGGTTTGAGCGAATGGAAAAGTGTATTAAGCTACGTGGTGAATACTTTAAAAAACAATAAAAAGTACTATAAGGTTCTAGTTGTGTTTTTTTCTTCAAACGACAAAACTTAAAAGGCATCCCTCGTAGTATGGATGAAGTCAGAATAGCTGTAAATGGAATGAAGAATGGTAAGGCAATTGGTCCAGACGGAATACAGGTTGAAGTGTGGAAGTTGTTGCGAGTGCTAGTACAAGTTAGTAGTACCTAATTCTTTACTCTAAATAACTCTCGTGGGGGCGATCTCTCGGGCCGGGCCTTGATACAGGTCATGGTCCGGAGCGAGGAGGAGTGGCAGGCGGTTGCCTCCTTCCGTGAAGCAGTAATGCTAGCAAAGGAGGAGGCCGCACGCGTGAGGCAACGATCCTCACGCCACAACCGCCACCGGGATTCCGATCCCGATTACCGGCCAACGTAGGCGCGGGCTTGCGGACGGCGAGCAATGGGTAGCTCGCCGTCCAACCGTCCGGTAACCGCCCGGGCCGAGCCCAAGTCGTCGAAGGTGCGTACTGTTCCACGCGCGCCTCAAGGAGATGTCAGCAAGCCGTAGGGGCCAAGCAGGGTCGAAGTCTACTGGGGCCAAGGGTCTGCTTCTGAAAGGAACAGGAGTGGGTTTTTAGTCAGTAAAAGACTGACACTATCTCCCGCTCCGCCCAAGAGCGGGGTAGTCATTAGATGATTTGCCCACCGAAAAAAAAAACACTAAATAACTCCTTAAACTATAAAAAACAAGAAGATTACAGTTTTTACATTCCTCACAATCTTACTTCTCATTACGCAAAACAATAACACCGGCAATTAGCTTTTCCGCGTTAGAGAACGTAAAATGAAATTAATGTATTTTTTTTCTACATTTTGTGGTTAAAAAATGTCGTTAAGGCTTTTATTGTGATTGAAAGACGCGGTTCATAAAAAAATACATTACACTTATAGTACACAGTATATAGAAATAGAATCATACAGCATTGAATGAATAAAATGTCGTGTAATTCTAATAATCCCAAACAGAAAAACAAAAAGCATAAAGCGAGATTTTTGTTATTAATAGGCTTGCTTTTTTCAAGATCCTTATTGGATCTAATGAACTTGACGATGGAGCACACTTGCTTAGAAATAATATATTTACTGGTTGTAATACAGACTCTAGTAAGAAATGTCTCTAGGCCGTACACAGAATTGAAGAATCGCGTATGGAACTGAAGTCTACACTAATATTACAAAGAGGGATTTTTTTTTGTTTTTTTTTTTTTTGTAGGAGCTTAATCTCTGGAAGTACTGGTCCGATTGCTATTTTTTTTAAACGATAGAAAGCTGCTTTATTCCTGAGTGACATAAAATTTATTTACGCGGATGAAGCCGCGGGCAAAAGCTAGTATTTATTATAATAATAATAATAATTTATTAATTTGCCAGAATAAATAAATTATTGTATACAGCAGTATTATCTTTATATAAATTAGGGCCTACATCCTACCATTACATGTATGTATGTTATAATAGGTATGCTCCTTTACTTTAGTCTTTAGTTAGTAAGTACACTCTTTTATATGTATGCTGAGTTTGCAATATGCATCATATGCGGCTATTCGATGTATCGTGCAATTCGATCAATTAATAGTATTTATTTGTGAGCTCTAATTGACAGAACTATTACTAAAAGTAATTAGGAACTATAGAACTCATCTTTCTGCACTTAAAGCACTTTTAAAATTTGTTTTTTGGAAAAAATGATCTGCTACCGGAAGTTACCAGATCATATATTTTCATTTGATATTTTTTTCCAGGAAAAATACCGGAACTTTTTCTAAAAAGTATCAAGAACTCCAGAACTATGGTGCATGCGAGTAGAACTCTCATTTTTTATGTTCTGTTGGAAAATGATCTGCTAAGTTCACGGCCATTACTTAACAGACGTGGTTGTTTCCTTGGAACCACCTCTTTAGAAACCTCAACATTACAGGAACAATGAACACAATAATAATTTATTTAATAATTAAACGGTACGGTTAGTCCAGTGAATGAGCAATTAGCTGCTGCGCTTCATGTCGCGGGTTTGATTTCCACGCTGAACAAATTGATGGCTCCTACGTATAAAGTCGTAATATAATATTTTTTAAGTAAACTTATATTACAAACAAATAAAATAAATGTTAAAATTTTTTAATACATAGAACGAAGAATCGCCAAACTTAAGTGGCAATGGACAGGGCACATTGCTCGCAGAACGGATGGCCGTTGGGGCCGAAAGGTTCTGGAATGGCGACGACGTACCGGAAGACGTAGCGTTGGAAGGCCTCCTACAAGGTGGACCGATGACCTGGTAAGGGTTGCGGGAATCCGATGGATGCGTTCATTGTGGCGACATTTGGGGTAGGACGTCTTTCGGCTGAAATGATGATGATGATTTCATTATATCCAGCATGCGGTACTGTAATTTTTAATTGGTTTATTGATTACATAATGCAAAAAACCTTCGGTCCAAAGTGTTTCACAAATCAATTACATATATCTTTAACCATTATTTATTGTTAGTCAAATTTGTATAATTACAAAAACTCTCCTGAGAAAATGCACTTTTTGCATTACTACCTTCCGTAAGAGGCATCGAAATATTTGAAATGGCCTACACATGGTTATAATAATAAAACGTACCCTCGACTTTGGAGTAATTCTTAGTGCAGGCAAAGTTAAAAAAATGCAATTCATAATATAAAAGATGGTAAATAAAAATAAATCTGTGTAAATTTATTTTTATTTACCATCTTTCATAAAAGCAGGGTTTGCGGACGGCGAGCAATGGGTAGCTCGCCGTCCGACCGTCCGGTAACCGTCCGGACCGAGCTCAAGTCGTCGACGGCGCGTACTATTCCACGCGCGCCTCAAGGAGATGTCAGCAACTGTAGGGGCCCAGCAGGGTCGAAGCCTACTGGGGCCAAGGGTCTGATTCTGAAAGGAAGACTCGGCCCTGGTACGAAAGGCAACGAAGGAACAGGAGTGGGTTTTTAGTCAGTAAAAGTCGGACACTATCTCTCGCTCCGCCCAAGAGCGGGGGATGTCATAAGATGATGTTACCACCAAAAAAAAAACAAAAAAATACACAGAAGCAAAAACATTCTCGAATGCCGTAGATATAACCGTATCATTGAGTTCCTGTCAACTCAGCCTCTGCATCGGTTGCTTCCGAAGCGAAGCAGTAATGCTAGCGAAGGAGACGGCCGCACACTTGAGGGAATGGACGTCCTCAAACCTCAGCCACTGGGACCCCGACCGCGATTTCCAGCCACGCTTTACACCTACGCGGACTATTGCGGACTATGATCAATGGTAGCTCGCCGTCCGGGCCCAGCAACAAACCGTAGGGGTCCAGCAACAAACCGTAGGGGCCAGCAACAAACCGTAGGGGCCCATCAGCGCCGAAGCGCTACACCTATTGGGACTATAGGTTGACTTCCGAAAGGGAAACCTGTGGTCCCAGAACAAGATGGAACAAAGGTGTGATTTTAGTAAGTAAAAATCTGAAACGCCCTCTCGCATTACCCTAGAGCGAAAGAATTCATTGGATGATTTTCCATCTTAAAAAAAAACCTCAGCATCCAGTCTGACCAGATCCAGACGAATAGCAGCTTTTTTCTTTACACATATGTACCTATGTACAACACATAATGCCACTACAATCACGAAATTACCGAAAAAGACTAACAATGCATTCTTCAACTTTAAAAATTAATCAATCAATTGATTTGTAAAAACCGTCGCGACATGCCGTGACCAAGAGATAATATAACTACAGTATATTTTTATCATGAACAAAAACAAACTGGAATTCTATCGAGTACCCATACAAGTCATACCACATAAGCGCAAAGTAAGAAAGAGATAGATGGAGACATATATACAGGAGTGAAAGAGACAGATGAAGTCGCGTGGCTCAAACAGGATGGTTCTAGGTTTGTCCGTTTTTATGATAAAACTTGCTTTGCACACCTGATGAATAGCTATGGTTTGCAACGGGAGAGGTTTCTTCACGGTTGTTTTCGATTATGAGGTAGGTACAATCTTGGTGAAGCAACAGGTGCGCTGGTATTGTGATTTGACGGCAATTCTTGTTTGCATCAAACTTTTCAATGTCACAGATTTCCTCAGGGATATTTTTTTCGCATCAAAACTACATGTTTCTTAAAATATATTTGAAATTGCAAAAAAATACTCAAATGTCCAATTTTTTTCCATTCCATTACTTATCAAGTACTATCCATACTTATATTATAAAATGTCAAAGTTACTGTCTGTCTGTTACGCTTTTACGTTTAAACTACTAAACCGGTTTTGATGAAATTTGAAACGAAGTAGGCTTTTGAACTCCAAGGAAAAACATTGGCTACTTTTTATGTGATTTCGATTTCCCGTTAATAATAAATGACATTCACGCGAACGAAGTAACGGGCAAAAGCTTGTATATCTATATAATAAAGGATTGTTAACATTAGTCTGTAGATTTAAAAAAAAAAGAAAAGAAAACTGTGCGAAGCAAAAAATACGGTCTGTACTAAATTATTTTCCTTGAGGAAAGAGGAAATAACCAATATGCAAGAAGATGAATGAATTCGAAAAAAATAAGGCATTTTTTCAAACAGTGGGGTTAGAGAGAGAGGAAAAACGCACGAAACGAAACATATGTATTTGTCACCTTTGGTGAGGAGTTAATGAAAAAAAGTTAAGAAAAGTTATGTGTACAATTATGATAATGGTTACTTCTTTCTAAGTCCGATTTACTTTACTTAATCGATTTATTGTATTTATTTTAATTTTGTTTTTATTTTGTGTTGACATTGTCATTTGGCTAAATAAATTTTGTATTTGTTCTGTGTTGACATTATTATTTAGTGTTAATCTCTGACATATATTATGTACCTTAATCACAAAATGTTTTTTTTTTTAAATTTAGGTACTACAATTTTGCATGCTTAATTTGGTAAAACACAATTAACTAGAGCATTCAAATGAGATCCAGAAATGTATAATTTATTGTATTGTGTTCTGCAATAAAGACTTAACTTTGACTTTTAATTTGAAAATATACAGCAACGAGGACTGGTTTGAGTTAGCTATATCTAAGCCGTTTCCTAAGTTAAGGGGATGCAACTCGACATAGATTTTCACTGTTTTTCATACAACCGCTCTTACGCGACTATGACGTTATTACACATTTTTCATTAGATATTTTGGAAACATAGTATCTTGTGGATATTATCTAGGCTTCTATTGAAATCAATTTATAAATTTGTGTAAAACTAATCCAGTAAAGACCTCTGAAATCTGCTATTTTGCATGAACTTTGACAACAATTTACTCAAAAATTTAAAAAGTCAAAAAACTATAACAATAGAAGCCTTGCAAATTTAATCAAGATTCTAAATGACGACATTTTTTTTCAAAAACTTTCTCGTTAAGCATCGCGTTGGATTGCATTAGATGAAGTAACAACTTAAGCTTTTAAACCATGCTCAATGTTGACGATAGGCGAGTGAAAAAGGACCCTCTTAAGTTGAGTTAACTAAGCCGAGTTAGCTAAGTTAAAATAGCTAAACTGAGTGAACTAAGTTGATTTTACTAAACTGACTGATCAGAGTCATCTTTTTAAGCTAAAATAATTATTTTAAATGATCTACAACTGACTCTAAAAATTTAAATAATAATATATATACCTATAGACCCTAAGTTCGACTGGTAGAAAATGCCTAAGGCATTAAGTCCACCTTTGTACAGTGTTTATTACTAGTGCACGCCTCCGATACCTTTGTTCTGACCACGTGACTGAGCGTTGAGATGACGTCAAAACAAAGGAATCGGAGGCGTGGCCTACTCGAGGCGTTCGGCGCGAACGATACGATTATAACTTGGCTAGGAGGGCAGTATACAGAAGATATAGCGCTCAAATATGTGCGTAAACACAGCGTGCACTCTCTTTTCCTTTACTATTGTAGTCCGAAGGGACGGCGATCCGATACGACTGAGGAGAGTTCCGACGCAAGACCAACTAATTTACGTGCCTTCCGAGGCACGGGAGTGTCACCCCACCAACTTTCAAACTTCGGGCAACTACAGAGTAATGGAAAATCCCAAAAGCATCTTTTGCCCGATCTGGGAATTGAACTAAAGACGGCTGAGCAGTCGCGTCCGCAACCACAAGAACAATGAGGCAATTTGAAAAACTTAATAGGTAAGGCATATTCACAGCTGGTATTGTACCAATTTTCACCGCACAAGCGTGTAAATTGTCAGGTTTATGAGACTTATTACTTTTGGTTAGTACGATGAAAAATCAAACTGTAACATCATTATAATTTAAGTGTCTTCAAGGCTAGAGCGAAGAGGCTCTTACCAAACTAGTGCGCTTCATCATCAACGATTGCATCACTGCTTACCATCAGGTGGGATCGCAGTCAAGCATAGTTTATAACAATAAAAAAAAACTGAAACCGTCACCGCATGGGAAATTATAAAATCAAATTAATAACCTAAATAACAGAATTATGGTTATAGGTCAGATTTATTTATTACTTTAATATTTTTCCATGCAGAAAAATAACGAAGTTTCCAAATGCTTTAATTCTCCTATGTAGAACTGTCTATCTATTTCAACGCTGTCAGGTAGCCAGTGTTCCACAAAAAGTGGTTGATCGATGCACCACTACAAAAATGCATTTCGATAATAGAGGACAAAAATACAATGTGCATTTTCCGTGCCTATCTCTCCTGGCAAACTAATCCGCAAAACGTATCGTTACAATAATGGTTCCAGTACACAAACCAATTCGATTGAAAATATTGTGTCTGACCAACTGTACCTATATTTTATTCAGCGCCCGATCCCGACCTTCCACTAGAAATAAGCCGTTCGATAAAACAAAAACAAAAAAAAAAAATACTTCCGACTCATATCTGCATCCATTTTTTTTTTTGCTCAAAGAAATTTATAAGTCATCCAGTCGTTCATACTTAACTTCTCATTTCTACAAGAAATGGCGCATGCAAAAAAAGTTCATAGAGTCTAAAAGAAAACTTACTAGTAAGATCAAATGAACGAACTGAACCAGACTACACTGTGGCCAGTGTAAAGGAAAAATTTCTTATTCGGAACGCGCACGTTGATAGTACGGTGGTTCTACCTCGTTTTTGAGGCTCTGCAGTGATGCGGAACAGAGACGGATATATATAAGTACGCTTTGATAGAGCGAGACAGTGGTATTATTGCACCGGTAGTGAGGAGTGAAAGAGATCAATAATGAGACGCACGAGGAGTTGAAAAGGGATTTCAGATTAAGGTCGTTGTCGAGTCAAAGAACAGGTTAGTGGGAAAACTTGTAGATGCGTGCTTTGGTAGAATAATTGAGGGCTTTTAGGGATTACTCGATGAGGACAGTTTGTAGGCAGTTTTATAGTTGTTTACATGACGTATGTTTTAGATATTCGAATATCCGCATGGGATACTTAGTTTCAGTTAGGATATTATCAATAAATTATCACGTTAAGTTTATAGTAATAACACAAGTTAAATATCAAAAGCTCATTTCACTTACTTTCAGTTTTTGTAATCAAAAATAAAAAAAACTATATTCGGTTTGCAGGGCGTGTAATCCAAACTCCATTTGTTAGTTTCTAGTAATTTCCATTTTTACTGAACCTATTTTTTAACACGTATTTCGTTGTTCTATAAGATATTTGAAACACTTAAAAAGTATGTCAACCTTTGTCAAAGCATCAGCTCAATCTGAATGTTTAGATACTTAATTAGAATGTTATTATAATAATTCATTTTAAAGAATCCGTTTCGCATGAGGCCTTAAGTGTAAATGTATTTGCTCTTTACCTGAAAAACACCTACAGCGTTTGCAAAATAAAATAACTTTACAAGCAGCTTTCACATGTCATAGGCAGAATACTATCGCCCTTTCTCACAAAAGCCTACTCTTTGGTGCCCAGCCTGGCCGGGCGAGCGCAGCTTTACATACACCCTCAGTCACTAGCTGAACGTCGCGGGTGTGAGTGCGTTCCGTCGCGCCATCAACCGTCATTACGCGGCATTTTGAAAAACGAACATTTAAAAAAATATCCCATAAAAAACAAAACAATTTTAAAATATTCAGTGTTTTTTCTGTGAGTGACAGTGCGAAAAACAACTCTATTTTTAGTCGTTGTGGTGGATTATTGTCGTGGTTTTCTTTTAGTGTTGTGCCGTTTTCAGATGTTGGATTTTTAATGTGAAAGATTACAGGATTACCGAGTAATGAACGTTTTCTTTCGTGATAACGAAACTGAAGGTCAGTGGCCTATTATTTTTTAGTAAAATTATAGTCGTTTTTGCGCGTGTTTCTAGCGTATTTGAGTCGTGAGGGTTTGGTACATTTTTGTTATGAATAAAACGTGTTGACTATGCAGTGTTTTTGTTCAATATGTCCGAAAATATGAGCATTTTCATGGAAATTCTGAACCATTTTACCGGTCGTAAATTTCGCGCTACTGGAGTTTCATATTTGTTTAATTTCTATAGTAAAATATAAATATTTGCTGCTGCTACAGAGTATCACAAAAACCCATTTACTGGTTCTAGGTATTTTAAAATGTATGTAAAATATTTGTTAAGCTTTTCCGTCACGCATTTTCCGAGAGAAAATTCCCTAACGTTTTACGTTTTTCCTGTAACAATATTATGAAAAGAGACGGTGACTTTATATATTATATCGTAAACTGGAAAAGAAATGAAGCGAGTTTGTGCATTATTTTGCTGGTTTCGGTTCTAAAGCACAAAACCGTGGCGGCCATGCTTTTTATTCTAATTTATTGATAAAGTAAGCCGCTAGATAATCCAGGTCCACCTACGAAAGAAGCCTCAACATAAAAGCCTAAGCTCACGCACATAAATGTAGCAACATTAAGTAGGTAACACCGTACCAACATTTTCCAACATGTTCAACATAAAATTATTACGTTCAGAACTCATTAACATAATCACAACACTGAAGTTATTGTGTCAAAACATTGTCTTGGCATAAGGAAATTATCTTTTGTATATACGTGCCGTTAATTATAAGAGTACAAGCAGTGTTTTTAGTGGCACTTACAAGAATGGTATGTTATTATTAAAGTAATCGACTAATATCGTTACGCGTGTTATTATTTTGACTTCTACGTTTTATTTAGCAATGGAAGTTTTTCCTTTTATTGTTGTATTACATTTATTGGTCATAATAATAGTTGTGTATTATGATTCGGGAGGTATAATGAAAGACTATTAAAGAGCTACCAGACATTATTTCTAGCTAGCTTAAGCCCGCAGCTTCGCTCGCTTTTACCCCATTTAGGGTTGAATTTTTAAATAATTGTTTATGTGTTAAAAAAACACCTATGAAAACAATTCACCTTTCTAGGTCTAAGGGGGCTAAGCGTTGATGAGTCCGTGAGTCAGATCTTCTATTGTATATACATATATAATTATATATATAACAGTAATAGGTAGGAGGTAGTGCAGGTTGGTAGGGTCGGTATGTAGGTAGTTAGCATAGGATAGGTAGGTAGGTAAATTTATCTTATTTATATTTTTATTTGACTTTCAAAATATTTGATAGAAATAATTTATATAGCAAAAAAATAACGTTTGCCGGGTCAGCTAGTACTTATATTATATAGTAATTGATCTAATAAGTTTGTTTAAAATGAAAGTAGCCTAATAGCATGCTTATATCTCTCGAAGGCAGAGGAGAATAGTACCCAGTACATTCACTTTCCCCCAGTTTTGTGTAGGTTTAGGTGGATAGTGGAATAACGTATTGTATATAATACGATACATTTTGGAGAGTGTACGGGAATTACACGACTTGATCCTGCCATCACCTTTCTACCATCGGATAACCCGCAGACGGGGAGGGTTCACCCTTACATTGTTGACACTTCTTCGGTCCGGACTAAGCGTTTCGCCTCGTGTTTTATACCGCGTACATCGAAGGACTGGAACAATTTGCCTGCTGCTGTCTTCCCGTCCGAATATAAGTTTAGTGTCTTCAAGGCTAGAGTGAATAAACTCTGCGCTTCATCATCAACGATTTCATTACTGCTTACTATCAGGTGGCATCGCAGTCAAGCATTGATTTATATTATTAAAAAAATAAAATAAAGGGCCTTGTTGAGTACAAAATCAGTCTCTAGGCATCAGTCCGTTCACAGTTGCGGGATTTTTCTAAGGAACCACCATGGCTCTGGAATGCAAAGGACAACTAAAGAAACACGGGTGGGCTTTAGTCATTAAAAATCGGACATTCGCTTTCGCGACACCCAAAGAGATTGAAGTTCGTTAGTGAAACTTACCTGTGGATGTAATCATACTTTAAACAAAGGAATAATAATATTTATATATTCAACAACTTTCACATAACGCTATCTAGTCCCAAAATAAGCAGAGCTTGTGGTATGAGTACTAGACAACTGATTAATTCATTAACGTCCAGGCGGAAGCCGGCGCCCGCAAGCTATTGTCTTACTATTGTGTCTCTAATTACGCACGTCAAAAGGCATACTTACATATTTCTAAATACATACCTACATTATTATAGATAGATTACACCCAGCCACAGAAAAATATCGTGCTCACCACACAAACATTTGTCCTGAATGATGTCGTGCCTACATGCTATAGACTTAATAATTATAATTATACTTTCAAAGATTATGCAAATAAAGAATAGTTTTTTTTATTGATATAAACTAGTGCTTGACTGCGATCCCACCTGATGGTAAGTAGTAATGCAATCGTTAATGGTGAGGCGCACTAATTTATTGAGAGCCTATTCACTCTAGCCTTGAAGACACCTAAATTATAATCGGACAGGAAGACCGCAGCAGGCAAATTGTTCCAGTCCCTCGTCGACATTTTTTATGTCACATGAATGTGAGGACGGCTGTTAAGCTGAGAGTCAGATTGAAGATTTATATAAATAATACAATAGATAGTGCTTCTAGGAATTAATCCAACAGTCTATTGAAGAACACCTTTTATTTTTACTATACAATATCAAATATTTACTAATCAGAAGTCTTTTTTGGGTGAGAGTTTATCAAATAAGAGGTTATTGCCTTGCACTATGTGAAGCGTGAGGGAGTGACAGACTTTTACCGACTACAACCCACCATGGACGCTTTGGTTGCTTTTTGACACTTTCTAACTCGCAACGCTCATCAGAAGCCTATCCCAATCTTCTACAATCTTTCACAAAAAATATTTAGCGGTATAACTCTTTAGATTTACTAGATTCTCATTTAGATTTTTTAAAATACCAATTTACTACGAGTTACACTTAAAACTAAAACTTATAATTATTTCTTTAACAACCAAAACAAAAAATACATCAAACGAAAAATCTTGATTATAATTACCTCCACAAATTTATGAAAGAGAAACTATAAACACAGTACCCACTTTGTACTTTAGGGGTGGATTATCCACCCCACCCCCGTTCCAGCCCCTGGCACCTAATTCAGAGAAGTGTCACGAATAGTGATGTCAGGTGAAAATGTTGAGTGATGGTAGAATAGTCAGTTTATTGTTCATAATATTTTTCGCTGAAACGAAAACAATTTGTTATGAATGCTCAAAGCTGGTGGTGTTTTGATGTAGGTTGAAACTGATTTTGTGATGATTTGAGTAAGTGTTTAATGTATGGAATGTTTATTTAAAAAAAAATACAAATTTTTGCCAGTGGATTCGTACGCGTGAAAGTACAAAGACTAACCAAATGTTTCATATACTCCCGATAGGTATACATCGATCGATGGTTTCCCGCGACCCTCACCAGGTCATCCAATCAAAAATTCTATGTGAAAAAGGACTTCCAAAGGTGCGTCTTCCTATACGTGCTCGCTACTCCAGAACCTGCCGGTCCCATCTACCTTCTGTTCTGCGAGCAATGTACCCAGCACGTTAGGCGATTCAGGGAGGTATACCAGGTATTAAAAAGAAGAATTTCTTAAAAAATCTATGGTCGGGTAAACACTATACTTTTCTTCAATTTTCGCATCAATATACAAAAACCATAAAAAGCTAAATGCTGCTTTTACCTAGAATCTAGCCTACATAACAAGTTTTTTAGCCTTAAAAATTATAGCTGTTTAGCTTGCTAAATTATGGCTGCTTCATGTAGACGAATATTAGACGGCAACAATCAAAGGGGCTGTATTGTTTAAATTCAATAGATTTTAGAAGTTCACCGTCAATTATTTTGTAGTTCAACGGACTAATTGTCGTGATTTACAATTAAATTATTATAGAAAAGGAAAATTGGTTTAATTTTGTGAATGGATAGAAAACTTCGAGTTTATTGAACCTTAAATCGATAATAGTAGTATAACCTACAAACTTGCCACTGTACTGTAAAAGTCCATAAAAACCCTAACTAAAGATGGTGGTCTAATTAGGGCTCCTGTAGAGAGACGCGATGCTATAACGCTTTTTAATATACGATGTTTCGGGAATAGCATAAGCATTGCATATGCTGTATGTATATGCTTAGATATCTAGACAACACAACTTTGTACCTACAATATTCTGACAAATAAATGCATTCCATTCTAATCTTTTCATATTCAGCATCATAATGTTCTCACTTCTGGGAATCAGGACTTCTCTCTAGGAGAGGGAATGAGCTGTAATCCACCACGCGGGTTATATGTCTAATAACTTTTGGTCTAGAACCAAGACATGCCGGTTTCTTCACGATGATTTATGAATAGTTATATATTTTTTTATTAATTCATTTTTTTTCAGACTATGTAGATACTAGGTACATAAATTGGGTACAAAATTAAATTATTTGGTCAATTGTGTGGTGGATCAATTTCCAAGTCCTGTGTGCAGTCTTTATTCTCTTACCGTAACAATAAAATCTCGAAAAGCTATGGGACTGCCTAATGTGCTATTTCAAGTGCCACTTTTATTAAAATTGCTGCTGCCTACAAAAAAGATAAATAAAAAAAAAGAGGCGAAGGGATACCTAAAAACGGCACTTGACCGAAACCCTCAAACGCTGCGTTACATTTGATCGAGTCTGTTCTCGAAACCGGACTTAGAATAAAAATAAACAAAGTTCGGACACACCTGTTGGTCAATTATCCCAGGGCACAAAAACCCGCTCCCTGTTTTAATAGAAGAAGGGTAACTAAGGTCTCGAGTTGGGTTACTGGGTGACAGTCGAATGGTTATCACTTCAAACTAGTTTACGTTGTGTTAAAGCGAGAAGAATTATTATTTTTCTTTGTTCTTTCTTTTTTATTGTGACTTGAGGGCAATTTTGAAGACGTATATTGTGTCTACTTAATTAAAGCTTGATTTTGTTTTATTCGTAGGAGTGATATAGTGTACATATACTACTTTCTCATTTGATGTTATTTTATGAGTGATGGATTATTTTATTGCGTAATTTTTGGAATTTAGAGCTCCGATTTTTTTTTAATATGTTTATGAGAGTATTTTTTTACTGTATCTTGTGTTTCTGAAAATGTTATTCTAAAATGTTTGCATTAATAATAATATAATATTGTTTTTTTTTTTTGTTATGTTTAATTAAATTAATTATATTTTTATAACAAAATAACATTTTATTCGATTTGTACAAGTAAAGATTTAAAAATACTATAACTAACTATGACTCTACCTATTTAGATCCTTAGTGTATCTATACAACTATAATTTTCAAATTTTTGTACAATAGAGTCAACCATTTTAAATTGCAAACACAAAAACACAGAAGCTGTTTAAATTTACATACGTTTGAAAATATTTCTGTTATTGGCACACCAAATTATCGAGAATCGAGTGATAACGTCTAAAAAAAAGTGATAACCAAATGAGTTTACATTGCATTGTGAGGACACCGTGCTATTGTCAGGTGCTTTCACGGGTTGCTTTTAGACAATCAAGATCAGTTACCAGTATCAGATATTTTTGTAAAACTTTGTTGTTAATGCCCCACCCTTTCATGTCAGTATTTTTTTGGTAGTTTTTGTGCAAGTTTTGATAAAAGAAAAGTTTTTAGTGGAGTTAAGCGGACTAATGTTTATTTTTTCGGCGGGTAGACAAGGTATCTGTTCTTTTTTATGTTTATGTTTATGTTAATTAAAACCATATTCTCAAATCTACGGTCCCTTGAAGCTGTGAAAAAATCAAATTTCTAAGTTAACGAAAAAAAAGGATACAGCCGTTTATGTATCAAAAACGTATATTTCGATACTCTCAAGAGAATCAAAATTCTTAGGGTACTTTCCGTTGTCCTAGAATCCTAAAATATGGCATGAAGCAAGGTCTCATAGCATAAATATATGAAAAAATCTGAAAACTGTAAATTTGTAATTACGTCACAAAAAAAAAACTGGCGACGACTGCGATCCCACCTGATGGTAAGCAGTGATGCAATCGTCGATGGTGAGGTGCACTAGTTTATTAAGAGCCTATTCACTCTAGCCTTGAAGACACCTAAAGTATAATCGGGAAGACTGCAGCAAGCAAAGTGTTCCAGTCCTTTGATGTACACGGTATTTAACGATCTGTTCAGCAGAAACCATATTTTAATCAATTATTCAATTGAGACTTGTGATATGATTACGAGTTTACGACCCTTTAGAATTAACGATGTTCTTATTTTTATACTGGTTGTTTTGTTTTTAGGGTTTCGTACCCAAATGGTAATGGTAATTAAAAGAACTTGGCATCAGACAGCGCCTATCATCCACAGTGCAATCGCGCATTTTGAATTTCTTCGGCCATGTATCTCGTCGTGGTAGTGACTCTATAGAGCGTCTCGTAGTGCAGGGCATAGTTGAGGGTACCAGGCCACGTGGTAAATCACCAATGAGATGGACAGACCAGATCAAGGCCGCAACTAAGTGTTCGGTTTATGAATGTACTCGGAAAGCTGCAGTCCGCGATGAATGTTTTACCAAGATGATCACTCATCGTGATTCACAGTGATGACCACGACCACTCTGGCAAGAGTGTAGCGACTGAGAAGAAGAACCCAAATGGTAAAAATAGGACTATTTTGCTATTATTTCGCTGTCCCTCTGTCTATGACCAAACTGTATCTCATGAACCGTGATAACCAGAGTTGAAATTTTCACAAATGATGTATTTTTGTTGCCGCTATAACAACAAATAAAAACAGAATACCTAAAATAAATATTTAAGTTGGGCTTTCATACAACAAACCTGTTTTTTTTTTTTGCTGTTTAGCTACGGACGGTACGGAATACGGAACCCTTCGTGTGCGAGTCCGACTCGCACAATTGGCCAGTTTTTTCGATTAAAGCACAATTGTTATCTCTGAATGTAATTTTAGCTAAGAAATGAAAACGATATTTTTATTCAATTAAAGTTGAAGAATCACTATAACTCAAGTACACTATGATTACTGAAGATGAATTCTCGGAACCATTTACAATCTTCTTCTTCTTCCTGCCCTTAACCCATATTACTTGGGGTCGGCGCAACACGTTAAGTCAAGAGTGAATAGGCTACTTATAGGCAAGCGTGCTCCATCGTCGACCACATCATCGCTTACCATCAGGTGAGATGGTGGTCAAACGCGAGCCTATCATTAATAAAAAAAAAACGTTGTTTTCTTCCATTCTGTCCTGTCACCCGTCAAACTATCACTAGCTCCCTTTCCTTTAATTTTTTTCACTTCTCACTTAATCCATCCATCTTTTCTTTGGTCTCTCTCTCCCTCTCCATCCATCTACATGTATACTCAGAACTTTTTTAGTAACATGCGTTTCATCCCTCCTCTTCACATGACCATACCAAGACAAACGATTGCCTTTCAACGTTTCAGTCACTGGCACCACTTTAAAACTTCCTTCATTTGCAATCCTAAAGTCAATTCATATTTTTATTAGAAATACGCTCCTACTTGAAGCTTGTATAGCATAGCATAGTATAATCAGCCTTAAAATGTTACCATTGTTGGGACTCAGGCCTCCTCTCTAGGAGAGGGAATTTGTCGTAATCCACCACGCGGACCCAGTGCGGGTTGGTGGATGTCAGATGTCTCCGAATTATTGGTTCTAGGACATGCCGATTTCGGCAAGTCCTAGAACCAAAAAACACACACTCACAATGTTTTCCTTCACCGTTTTGGGAGCGGTGCTGTTGAAATAAATGACTGGGTTTGAACCCACGATCTGCAACTTGCCGTTACCACCCGGCCACCACTGCTCTCAAGCCTGCCATCTTAGGTTAATTACCACTTCATTGTCTATTGATAGAAGACGCAAACTTAATTAGGTCCTCAAACAAAGTAATGAAGTAATTAAATCAAATTGTGGACCCCTGAACAAGTTCCTACTATCGATATAAACTGTTTTAATCATAAATCAATTCAACACATAATCGAAGTAGTGTAATATTATAGCCCTACCACCTATTGTGTTTTGTGGACCATAACCATTTAACTCCCTTATCTGAAATGAGAGTTTATCGTCTATGGAACCCGATACATGGCTTATCAGTCACCTAAGCACGATTTAAACGAATTTAACATTTATATTGAAGAGGTTAAAGTTTCAAATCATTATGCAGAGATTCGAAATTTAATTAGCAAACGATTTGCAACTTTCTTGTGGCGAGTTTAAAGTTGTAAATCAAATTGTAGGAGTTTCATCGTTCCTTTGTGTTGGATTCTCACGGAAAATTGATATTTTGCGTTTGATAATGGGGTTTCTAAAAGCTTTTACTAAGAAATATACAGTACAGAGATAAAAAGTTAGTATACGTAGGTACTATAAAAAGCTTCTCCGTTTATGTGGACTACACTATTATGAACTACTCTTCTCTTCGTGGTCGCTTAACTCTTGCCAGAGTGGTCATGTTTATTACGAAGGTATCAGGAAGCTCCGGAAGCTATCAGGGTACACCGCACGACTTCCAGCCACATTCGCCTGCTGGCAGTCTTCCGGGCGCACTCATTCAATGGGCCGCCAACAGCCGTTTTGATTTCGCCAGTCCATCGCATCGGTGATCTGCCACGTGGCCTTGTTCCGTCCACCTTTCCTTATATAACAAAGTTTTCGATGGAGTCACTTCCACGTCGGCAAATATTACCAAAGTATTTAAAATACGACTATGGACTACAAATAACCCAAACTTGATGATAATTATGACAGTGTTGATTGAGAGAGATTGATTACAGCAGTGGTGGACCAGGGGTAACAGCCCCGACTTACGAGCCGTACATTGCAAGTTCAAACCTAGGCAAGCACTTTACTCTGCTCAAGCACCGCTTTTAAAATGATGAAGTAAAACATCGTGAGGAAACCGTCATGTCCTACAACCGAAAATTCGAAGACATTTTCCAAAACGCATTGGAGACCTATCGTGGATTACAGCTCATTCCTTCTCTAAGGGCTATATTTCACTGGGACACCATGGCGGCGCGACCAGTCGCCGCTACTAACAAAATGTATACAGCTCTGTTATAGAGAGTTGACACCAGGTGAGTACCTGGTGTCCGATTGGTTGCGCAACCAATTTGGCGGCGCGACCAACTCAGACGCGTGCACTTAAGGTCCATTTTGATACTGTCTCAGTGTGGTGTATCAACTTTGGTGTCTGTATGGTGTCTAGTTTAGTGGCTAAGGACAGCATGGCGGCACAACTGGTCGCGTCGCCATGGTGTCCCGGTGAAATATAGCCCTTAGAGAGGTGGCCTGAGTCTCAGTAGTGGGAACATTATAAGGTTGATTATGCTTATGTTGCTTGAACCGTAATGTCACTATCCCAAAAATTTAAGATTATTGACAGTAAAATTGTCGCTGATATTACGCCTACCTATCTTTCAGTAAAGAGTGAATAGGTTACTTTTAGGCAAGCGTGCTCCATCATTGACTTCATCATTGCTTACTATCAGATCAGATAGTGAACAAACGCGAGCCTATCAACAGTATAATTCCCGAATGGAGTCTCGAAGATTTTACCGAATTGCAAAAAAGTTTTTTTTTTGTGACTTAGGTAACCACAAATTCACTGTTTTCAGATTTATTACTATACCTGTGCTATAAGACCTTGCTTTCCAAATTTCAGGATTCTGGGTCAACTGGAAGTACCCTATGAATTTTGATTCCTTTGAGAGTAAACATACGTTTTCTGCGACATAAACAGCCGTATCTTTTTTATTCGTTAACTTGCAAATTTAATTTTTCACAGCTTCAAAGGACCGCAGACTTAAGTATATGGTTTTAATTTCAGCTCGATACCTACTCAAGTTCTCGAGATAAAGGGTCTTGATAGACAAACAGACGGGTGGACAACAAAGTGAACCTATAAGGGTTCCGTTTTTTTTCACAACAAGTTAAAATAATTTAAGTACACATAATTTTAAAGATTAAAATTTGATGATATCTTTAATCTCTAAAAAGGAAAAAGTGGAGCTATGATCAACAAAAATCTAAAGCAATCTACTATTAGACGTACCTTTTCTCTTCATACTACTGTCAACTACTCACAATCTTCTACCGCTCTCATCTATCAAACTTAAAGTCATAAAATACCACATCGTATATTTTCTAAAGAAATAAAAGGTGTGGCGTATACATAGGAAATTGCTCATGCATTCAACTACTTAGGCGACGGTGCTACCCACGCGAATTCTTTGAATCACCTGTGGGCGATTGGCGAATATACCCACATGTATTAGCGGTGTTCTTAGTATTTTTACCGCTTTCTTAATATTAAGATCCTTTGAGGAATTTGTAGAAATATGTTACGAGTATTAGTGTGCTTTTTGAGTTATGACTTGATGCCTTTTAGATTTCATTTTTGGTAACCAAGATTTTTTCTTTCGGTCGGAAAATCATCTTATGACATCCCCCGCTCTTGGGCGGACTTTTACTGACTAAAAACAAACTCCTGTTCCTTCTTTGCCTTCGTCCCAGGGCCCCGGGTTTCACTTTCACACTGCCCGTGGCCCCAGTTTGGTATCCAAGGTTAGTTTTTAGGTACCACTAAAAAACGAAGGAAAACATTTCTAGGAAACTCTGATCCCTACTTATATTTGTATACTAGTATACCTAGAAGGATATACTAACATGTAGGCTCAAGGATATTTCTGAGAAAATCTTTACAAAAAGTCCTAATAGAATTCTGTCCAGCCTTTAGGACTAAATTAAGGATTCATGCCTGCAAGATTATTTGGAAGAGTTAATGTGGCCCTGGACCGCAAAGGGTAATAGAATGAACACGACCACTCTAAGCTCTAAACTCTCGCTTCACTCAAAGCAGGAAATGTTATTTGGATTCCTCGCCTTTTATCTATTTCTTCATTACTTTTTAGGGTTCCGTAGCCAAATGGCAAAAAACGGAACCCTTATAGATTCGTCATGTCTGTCTGTCTGTCTGTCTGTCTGTCTGTCTGTCTGTCCGTCTGTCCGTCCGTATGTCACAGCCACTTTTTTCCGAAACTATAAGAGCTATACTGTTGAAACTTTGTAAGTAGATGTATTCTGTGAACCGGATTAAGATTTTCATACAAAAATAGAAAAAAAGCAATAAATTTTGGGGGTCCCCATACTTAGAACTGAAACTCAACATTTTTTTTTTCATCAAACCCATGCGTGTGGGGTATCTATGGATAGGTCTTCAAAAATGATACTGAGGTTTCTAATATCATTTTTTTCTAAACTGAATAGTTTGCGCGAGAGACACTTCCAAAGTGGTAAAATGTGTTTCCCCCCCCCTCTAACTTCTAAAATAAGAGAATTTATTTATTTATTTATTTATTTATTTATTGAGTAGGCACCTCAACGACTTACTCACTAAAACACACAAAAGAAAAAGAAAAACAAACATTTTTAGGCATAGTGAATTCGTCACTTACAGAGGTGCACAGTACTGACAAAAAGAAAAACTTAACAATTAAATTACAACAAGTACAAACTTAAATATATACAAGACACAAGTGAGCTATTATCCGAATTCAATGAGAAAACAGAAAAAATTAATACAGTGGAAAGAGAATAAAAAATATAAAGAATACCTACATTATCTACTTATATTATAAGATTGTTCGTGTCACCCTGGGGTTCCAAGCTGGTTAAAAGCTTCATACGGAATGTTTGAAAGGAGTTAGAGAAGATGTCAATGCTATTGGATCGTGTAGCGATTTTATTGTAATTTCCCATTAGACGATTCAAGGGTGCAGTGCTACCAAGGTTAGTACGACTTGCAGTAGTGGCAAAGGTTGAGGTCTCGCGACTAGGTCTTATTGTTTTAGATCGTGGTACAGCTATACTCAATTCCGCCAAGAGATCGGGAACATTAAGAATACCATTAATGATTTTATAAAGCAGGATTTGGTCAGTTACGTTTCTCCGGTGTTCAAGGGAACATATCTTAAAATGACTAAGCCTTTGATCATAGGTAGAATCTCGTGGACAGTCAGAACTTCTAAAACGAAGATATCTGGTGAAGCTTCTTTGGATACGTTCAATCCTGTTTACGTGAACACGGTAAGTAGGGTTCCATACTGGAGATGCATAGTCCAATATACTTCTCACAAGAGTATTGAAGAGTACCTTTAGGGTAGAGATGGATTGGAAATCCCGACATATTCTTTTTACAAAACCAGTCATTTTTGCAGCTTTGACAGTGATGTTATCAATGTGGTTGATGAAGGTGAGTTTAGAGTCAAGCTGGACTCCCAGGTCACGGATCGTGTCCACTGTTTGTAGTGTTACCCCATTAATTGAGTAAGATGTAGGCAACGGTTTCCGTTTTTTGGTAAATGTTATGTGGTAGCACTTTTTCACATTGAGGGACATGCGGTTTATTAAACACCAATCATAAACCGCATCGAGATCGGCCTGGAGTAATTGGACGTCAACGGATGAGTTTATTTCTTTATAGATCTTCAAATCATCAGCGAAAATAGAGCAATTACTGTATTTTACTGAGAGGACTATGTCATTGACAAACATTAGAAAAAGAATGGGGCCTAAGTGGGAACCTTGGGGGACTCCAGATGTAGATATGTAAACCCGTGACTCATAGCCCTTTACAACCACTCTTTGTTTTCTCTCTGTGAGATATGATTTAAACCACATAAGCAACTGACCAAATATGCCAAATCCTTCAAGTTTCTTTAAGAGAATTTTATGATCCACCTTATCGAATGCACTGCTGAAATCGGTGTAAATTGAGTCTACCTGGGCACGGGAGTCCATCAATTTACTCACTTCATTGACATAGTGGACCAAGTTAGTTGTCGTAGATTTACGAACACAGAAGCCATGTTGTTGAGGTACTAACTGGTGATTAATGTGTGATGTAAGTAAAGGACACAGCAGGGATTCAAAAAGTTTAGCGAAGACTGAAAGAAGTGAAATAGGACGATAGTTCTGCACGTTATTAGAATCTCCTTTCTTAAAGATCGGTACGACATTTGCCATTTTCCATTCAGTCGGAAACTGTGATGTCGCGATAGAATGATTAAATATTAATTTAAGCGGTAAGGACAAACTAGTACACCTTTTTACAAATACTGGCGGTAAACCGTCAGGCCCCGGCCCTTTGCAAATGTTAAGTTTTTTAAGTGCTTTTAGGACATCACTTTCCTTAAATACTGCCTTGCCTAATGCATGTTGATGATACTTGGGCCCTGTTTGAGCTACATCATGTGAGCCAATGGAAGGAGTAAAGTTAGAGGAGAAATGCGTAGCAAAAAGGTTACAGACCTCATCACCAGTAGATACTGTTTCATTTCCTAAACACATCTCTGAGGGAATGTCGTTAGATTTGGAGTTTTTCGTCTTGACGAAAGACCAAAAGAGTTTCGGATTTTGTCTAATGTTCCTTTCAGTGGCGCTCATATAGTTTTTGTAACAGGTGTGCATCATAGTTTTAGATCTCCCCTCCAATAGTCTATATTCAAAATGGTCCCTTGGGTTTCTATATTTTTTATAACGTGTTCTAAGTTTTTCTTTTTCATTTAGGAGTCTAATGAGAGGTTTAGAGAACCAGGGGGGATATTTATCGCTCGGTTTTTTTGACTTTGGAACATGCTCCTCAACAACCTGAATAAGGTGATTATATAGATATGTCACCATAGCATCGACATCCTGCAAGTCTGAGAAAATGTGGGTCCAGTCTATTTCACCAATCTTGGCATTGATTAACGAATAATTGCCTTTTCTAAAGTTGTATCTAATAGGAATCTTACTCTTTAATAATGCTGGGGACATATTTTTTATTAGTATTTCGAGAGGTGGGTGATAGGTATCCACTGTTGACAGGGGGCTGCTGCATACACTAACAATTCCCCCATAGAAGTTACAAAATATTAGATCTAGGGTTTTGTGATAACAATTCTTGACAGAGTTTATTTGCTCCATGTTACATAATGACATAAAGTCTATCAGAGAGTAACCCAATGCGTTAGCATAGTTGCAAGGTGTGTTACTGGAAGTATGAGAATAGGTTTTATCTATTTCCCAGTTAATAAAACTAAGATTAAAATCTCCAACTAATAGGGTTTCGTCGGCAGTGGTATCCACAACAGAAGAGACCCTGTCAAGAAACGAGTCAAGTGTACGATGCTCTACAGGAGGGGGAAGATAAACCGCGCAGATATTTAGGTTATGGCATTTTTTCCCCTTGACAGTCCTGAGCCTGACCCATAGGTTTTCAATATCAGTTTCCCACTGCGACATCCGGGCCGAGTCTATTGACTTCAATACAGCAATCAATACACCTCCTCCTCTTTTGCCGCTATTCGCGGTTGTTACTCTGTCTCTACGATAAACATTATACCTGGAGTCAAATATTTCGCCATCACTTATACTCTCATCTAACCAAGTCTCTGTGCCGATAATAACATCATAGTCACGCAATCGTGTGGATAATTCAATCATTTTCAATTTAGTTTTCATACCTCTAAAGTTTTGGTAGTAGATATTGAATGTTGTTGCTTATATACGGTATTGTGGCAGGGTTTTTTGAAGAAGGTTTCAGAGTAGCGCAACAGCGTCCAAGCTTCTTATGTGTTTGGCCTGCTCTCCATCAGCCTTTCTTGCTAGAATTTTGCCGTCACGAACCCAAACGTATTTGTAACCCTTTGCAGTAGCCGCCTTTCTAGTTGCCGCGTATATTTGCTTGTTAAAAGGTGACAAATGTTCAGACACATATATAGGCTTGGCGGGTCCGCCATAGCCTAGTTAGAATGATAAAACTAAAAAAAATATATGATGTACATTACTATAAAAACTGCCAACGAAAATTGGTTTGAACGAGATCTGGTCAGTAGTTTTTTTTTAGTACGTCATAAATCGTAAACCGATATGAACCTGATACAAAGATTATTATTATGTTACTTGCTGCTACGGAACCCTCCATGGGCGAGTCCGACTCGCACTTGGCCGGTTTTTTAGGGTTCTGTACCTCAAAAGGTAAAAACGGAACCCTTATAGGATCACTTTGTTGTTCGTCTGTCTGTCTGTCTGTTAAGACCCTTTATCTCGGAAATGCGAGGAGGTATCGAGTTGAAATTTAAACCATGTACACAGGTCTGCGGTCCCTTGAAACTGCGAAAACTTATAATTTAACGAAAAAAAAGATACGGTCATTTATGTCGCAAGAAATGTATATTTCAACACTTTCAAGGGAATCAAAATTCAAAGGGTACTTCCCGTTGATCTAGAATCCTGAAATTTGGTTCCGTCGGATTCCCGCGACCCTTACCAGGTCATCGGTCTAACTTGTGGGAGGCCTACCAGCGCTGCGTCTTCCAAGCGGTCGCCACTCCAAAAGCTGTCAACCTACTGAATCCATGATAAATGATATTTATATTGCAAATAGGTTTAAAAAAAAAAACACTTTTACACGTCAATTTTTTTTATTTCGTCAGTTTAAACTAGATGAGGCCGGTGTTTCCTAGCTGACTACCCTGAGAAGAAACACCGAAACAAACTCAGGGGTCAAAGTCTCTTTTAAAGTCCATACAGTAAATATGTAATGGTCAAATCACATGAGAACCATGCAGATTTGTCTGAGATGGTCTTTTGAAGAAAGAACCACACAGATTTTAGTGGACCTGTCCAGTCAGTGCAAGCATTTGTCAGTATTCGCCATGGTGGCATTTAATCCAAGTAAGAGTGATTCCTTCACATTAACTAAAGAGAGGAATACAATACGGATGCTGCTACTCATTCTAATAATACCGATCATATTATCGACATCCACTCATCCGAAAATATATCACTATCTGGATTGGCTTTTACGGGCGTAAACACTTCTGGCTTAGCACTTAAGAGAGCTGAATTAACTGATTGATGATGGATGTACGTGGATGTCTTGGTAGAGTATGGAGCGATGATAGGTTAGAATTTTGATCTAGATGTTTTACTTCAAATTCAGAATCATCATCATCTTCCTGCCCTTGTCCCGTGTTATATGGGGTCGGTGAAACACGTTTTTTTTCCATTCTGCCCTGTCACTCGTCATGCTATCACTAACTTCCTTTTTTTCATATCGCTTTTCACACAATCCATTCATCTTTTCTTTGGCCTCTCTCTCCCTCTCTATCCATCCACATGTATGTTCATAACTCTTTTAGTAACATGCGTTTCATCTCTCCTCTTTACATGACCATGCCAAGACAAACGATACTCCTTCAACATTTCAGTCACTGGCGCCACTTCGAAATTCACTAAGTACCTTTTTCGAAAGGGCGTGTCAGATTTACTGACAAAATCTACCTAAGTCCTTCAGTTGCGCAAATTCTTCGTGACCCTAGCGGGCATCAGCTCTGCTGGGCCCCTACGGTTTTGCGGACATCTCTTTAAGGTGCGCGTGGAACACTACGTGCCTACTAGGTACACTAGGTACCTGCTGGAATAATTAAATAATTCCGTTTATTTATATTTATTACTGAGATTAGATTTATTGTGAAAGACAGCACGGTTGACATGTCACCATCCAGCAGGATCAATCCGCTACATTATCCCTGGTTGATCTCGAGCCAGGATTATTAATCAGCTACTTATTCTGAAGCACTCTGTTGTTTTTTTTTATTTTCGTTGGGAACATCGTCCAGTGACATCCCCCGCTCTTGGTATTGGACGGAGCGGGAGATAGTGTCAGACTTTTACTGACTAAAAACCCACTCCTGTTCCTTCGTTGCCTTTCGTACTGGGGCCGAGTCTTCCTTTCAGAATCAGACTCTTGGCCCCAGTAGGTTTCGACCCTGCTGGGCCCCTGTGGTTGCTGACATCTCCTTGAGGCGCGCGTGGAACACTACGCGCCGTCGACGACTTGGGCTGGTACCGGACGGTTGGACGGCCAGCTACCCATTGCTCGCCGTCCGCAAGCCCGCGCCTACGGTGGCCGGAAATCAGGATCGGGATCTCGGCGGCTGGGGCGTGAAGGCCTACGTCTCTCGCGCGTGCACGTGCGGTCTTTTCCTTTGCTGACATTACTGCTTCGCAGAAGGAGGCAACCGCCTGCTACTCCTCCTCGCTTCGGACCATGGCCTGTACCAACCGCCTGACCTGTACCAGTTCATCATCACTAACAGGGCTATTTTAGTTACTAGACCTGATAGAAAAACATCGTGATTCAGTAGTTTTACTTCGAATTTTAAGTACGATTAAATTTATTGCTATATTTCCACGATGTACCTGCTAAAATAATTAGGTAATAAAATCTTCCCAATTGAGCTAAAACTCAAATACACCATAAACTACAAATAAATAAAAGATACCTACAAATACAACCATTTGGTATTCTTACATCGTTTGCTTACGAACCTCAGAGACCGTTAGACATCGTACGATGGTCTGGTCCGCCCACGTATCCCATGACTTTCGGGTCAGACGTCGAAAAAGATCGTGGTCTTGCAAAATGATGATCGTTTTCTTTTTTATTGTGTTATATAATTTGGGTTCTTTAAGACGAAGGTGATATTTGAACGCTGTTTCGTCGGTATTGGGCAAAAAAATCGCAGGTAGAAAGGGATACAATGGCATTTCATTTGGTTGTAGATCTGCGGTTTAGTTTTTATTTACGATGTGTTATAGTTTTTATTTCTATAACGTTAAATGTCTTGACGTTAACCACCCAAATATCTATTGTATTTATATTGATGCTACTTTTATATTACTAACAGTAACGATCCTTGCGGCGTTTGTTCTAAATGCTGAGGGTTGTGACCTCGATGAATAGGTAACTTTGTTGTTGACTATTCGCTATGTTCTCCTATCTTTGGCGATGTGGATGGCGTCGCAGACCGCAATGTAGTCTCTAATGTGGAATGGATTTGGTCGGACTAACGTTTTGGACTCTTACTTCTGGGTCTTTTCCCATCTACTTTTATATGTTAAAAATAGTCAAAGACTCTTCTTTGGCATGTGATGGTGATGGTGGTGTGTATAACCGTAAAGATACAAGTACATAATTGGTATATAGATGTATTTTTTATAAAAACCAGACAGCTAAAGTCTATGTATCAGTCACAAATATTTGTTTACGTAAATAAGAAGCAAATATTTTTCCCGATGCCTTAATCAACCAATATCTTCTTGCAAATAAAGACAATATTTTCCCATAATTTGTATAGGGAAAAATGTTTCGTTGAGCGTGAGGTTTTTGGGTTGGATTCCAAAGTATTGCTGGATTTTTTCATGAGGAATTGTTCAGTAGTAGCATGGAATTTGGAAGTTGGTAGTGTGATATCTTCATACCTCAGAAAGCTCGTAAAGCTGTTGGTCCTGTGCCTAATCCCTCCCCGGTCGTGTTGGGATGCCGTCCCATGGGACTGTGATAGTAAAGGAACAGAGAGTACAATGTTTGCGCACACCCTCTTGCATTATTAATCTATTGCCAGCGTGACCGTATAAAAAAAATAAACTGTACTAAGAATACTAAAATAAATGTAGAATTAGACAAAAATTATTCCTAACTCATCTTCTTCCTGCCCTTGTCCCGTTTTATTTGGAGTCGGCGCAACACGTTATTTTCTTCCATTCTGTCCTGTCACTCGTCACGCTATCACCATCGCCTTCGCCTATCTTTCATATCACTTCTCTCACAATCCATCCGTCTTTTAAAATTATTCCTAACTAAAATAAATAAATAAAATTTGGGAAATAATCTAAATAAAAACTTAATATGGAGCCTAAATTCTACGAATTAGGTAGTGAATGTATTATAAATGGTCACAATATCTCCTGCATCCCTTAAGATTAGCCACCTTGGCCAATATTCGGTCAGGAGGATTATCATTATAGAAAAATCAGGCGAATGTTTCTATCCACCAGGAAACTTCACTCTATTTGCCAATCAGGTAACACGGTAATAATCAACTAAAATGGTTTCCTATAAAACCTGTAATATGTAGGCTAATTTTGTATGCACTTACGATAACTACATAGTTGTCCCATAAAACAGCGATTATACTTTCTAGTGTCCAGTTTTGCACTTTCTATGAACCTTATTAGAGGGTATTTGATAGAAATGCTCCACACCTTATAAGGTGAAATTAATTAGGTTGGTCACCACAAAATGTTGGTCACAAATTGGTTTGATCCAATAGTTTTCCAATGTTGGTTGTCAGAATTAAGTAAAGCAGAATGGTCGTTTATTTTTATTGTGCACATTTTTCTTGCGGGTGACTAGTGATTGGAAGCATGGGAAATATTCAATGGGCGTTATGTGCAAGAATTAAATTGAAATTGCTTAAGTGAGGTATCAATTATTATTTATTTGCTTTTAGAATATTGCAACATGTTTCTCTAGATACCGATATAAGCATAAGCATGTCTTTTGACAGTAAGATGTAATTTAGTGAGAAGTCTATCGGATAGTTACCCGGATCAGACACAACACTCGTCTGGTCGGAGGATCCGCATACCTCTAAAAGGTTGCCCATTGGAAAGGATTTTTTTTTTCACTACAAACTGATGGAGTAGTCATCATCATGCTTGTGATCCGTTTCGTGGTTGTTTTGACAGACACTATACGCTCATGAAAACATTGCTTTAATCAGGCGTCAATCAGTAGGTAGCTTTTTTTTTGAGTAGAGAAATCTTCTAATGACTTCTCCCGCTCTAAACGGGAGAGCGAGCCAGACTTTTATTGACTACTAACTTTTGTCCGCGTACATAAAATATAGCCCATGTTACTCAGGAATAAAGCAGCTTTCGATCGGTGCAAAAAAATTTAGTAGGTAATTGGACCAATACTTTCAGAGATACCTACTACAAACAAAAAAAAAACAGACTACCTCTTTATAATATTAGTGTAGAAAACTAAACTATGTTTCTTCAGTTGTTTTTTGCATTCTAAGACTACGACTTTGTCAGAAGTTTTCCCATGACCCTAGGGTCCAAATAATGTTCAATGTTCATTTTTGTACGGAACTAACTGCTTCATTTCAAACTCAACCTTTCCAAAAATAACCTTCGCATGCATCTTCAATCCGTGACTAAGTTTATGTCTTTTAATGCAATCTTAAAACCTGCGATAAACATATTCAAAATAACTCCATAACTTAATACTATAATTTTTGGATATTAATTCAATGATATATTGTTTTTAAAATATAATATGACTTTTAAACAGACAGACATCTAATTTATTGCTAATATATCAATTTCGCCCACGATGTAGAGTTTTATGGGGTCACATATTGTAAAATACAGATTATGGATGTTGTTACAACCGTTTCTTTTTGGTTTTATACCTTGTAACAAGTATTGAATGACTTTGAATAAGATGTTAGGAATTTGGAGGCTTACTGGATAAATTAAATTAAAATTAGGATACCACCCATACACATGTAACGTTTTGGGAAATGATTCATTGTACATAAAGCACAATAGAATTCCCTGCCGGAATCTGGGTTGCCTGATAGCTACAACCTAGGGTCTTTAATTCGAGAGTTACTTCTAGAAAAACGTGCTTCATCGCCGACCACAACATCACTTACCATGAGAGATTTTTTTTTTTCATTGGGAAATCATCCCCCTCTGCCCAAGCGGGGCTCACCTTTATCGTGTGTTCCACCGTGTCCTCCGGGACACTATATGGACCTAAGGTAGCGGTATTGTCTGATGATAATGGCAGAAGAGATGGAGATTATTTTATGAAGGATTTCTGTCAATTTCTCTTCCTATATTCGAGTCCATTTCGTAAACTCCGGAGAATACTGATATTATCGATATTTTCTCCTCTCACGAAACCTACTTCTCCTCTTTCTCTGCTTAGTTCTACAACAGCTAAATTATCGTGAACCTGATATCTAAACAAAGCACTATTTCCACTAAATATTTTTTTTCTGTATTAATTATATATCGACTTTATAACTTTTCTAATTAAGTTGATTTTAGAATGGGTATTGTATAACAAGCCTTGTTAAAACTACAAGTTTAGATATCGCAATACAGGTACGTTTAACGTTGTAGTACAAAGTGGAACAAGTTTGGGTTTAAGGTTCTTTTCCGAAATAAACATTTGTGTTTGATTATAAGGTGAAAACAAAATCGCAAGCATAGTAAATATTAATGGTAATGTACAAACGGTATACTCAAAGATACAACCAGCAAATTCATATTAACCATCAAGTAACTTTTTTCCACCACCGTAATTACATCCCGTTCCATAATTGACAATGTCCGGTCAACAACACAGTTTTTGTCACCCAGCATTTGAAAAGTAACGGTCGAACTAAAAAATTAGAAATCCACGTAACTGGGTCTGTTATTATAATAGTACCTACATAATTACTTTTTGCACATAAATACTTTGTAGACATACAAAAGACTGTTTCACACTTTCTGCAAATGAATGTTGAAATAGACAACAACCTAAATGAGGTTTTTACTAACACTTGAGCAAAGCGAGAGACGTGCAATCTGACAGTTTTTCTTTGGGGTATGGTTTTTCCGGCCTCTTTCGGAGGCTTTATTTTTTCTTGTCTGAACAAGATCGTGTTCTTATTAAAATGTGCTGTTACGTAAAAAAGGCGGACGGAATAATTAATAACGTGTCGATGAAAACTAAAATTTAATATTTGGCTACTAACGGTAATGCCGTCTGCTGGTGCTATTATTAGATCCTTAGTGAACTGGTAAAGAGGCATGTAGGGCAAGATGGAACATGATTAGCGGAGAGACGCCGCACAAACAATGAAAATTAGAACCGTCCGAGAACGTGTGGAGATTGTCTTTGTTGCGGCCGATCCAAATAAGGAATCTGTTTTAAGTGTTCCAGGTTGGTCACATCAAAACTTGTCCAAGCAAGATGCTATTTGACAACTCAATGATTTTATTAGAAGGTTATTTAGCATTGCTTTTTTTTAAAAACCACAAATAGCAATTCCTATCTAAACTCTGTATCTCTGTGTCTCTTGCTCAAATCTTAATTTAATCTACGATAGCCTCAGCATGTTATTTTCTGCTCAGCGCGTTGTGTTCCACATATGCTTCAAAGAGATGTCAGCAAAACTGAGGAGCCCAGTAAAGCCAAGGCCTACTAGGGCTACAGGGTTGTTCAAAAGAGTTACTGTGGTTCTGGAACGCAAAAACCATGCGCTAGCGTTGCGCGTTCAGAACACCATGCACAACTGTGCGCGTCCAGAACACCATGTGCAACGGTGAGCGTCCTTGGTGCGCAGGGTGCGGGGCAGCTCCAATACAGTTCTGGCAATGATTGCTGAGAGATTGGATTAGCCTTATATCGGAAATTGCTGTAGTGTAGAGTGTAGCACACATGTTGCTGGCTGTGTCCCATAGTATCATGTATTATTTATGTGTGTGTTCTGTTTTGTAGTTACCATATGGGTGCTATTGGTTGCCTGACTTAAATGCTTTTTATTTTTTTCTATTTTAAAAGGCAACTGAAGGTGGATTTTAGCCAGTAAAAGTCTAACACGCTCTCTCACTTCACCCAGAGCGAGAGAATTTATTTAAAAATTTCCCAACTAAAAAGATTTTTCTGCTAAATGACTCAATAAACTGCTCTAACAATGTTTTTCTATCTTTCATCCAATTTTACTATTTTTACGTAAAGTGGCATCATCGTATCCGAAAACATGTTCGTCTACGATTTTTTTTCCTTAACAGTCAAAAATATTGACATCACTTCTATATCTTCATCGTATTCGAATGATTTATGACACTTAATTTGATTGACCCATCCTCTTTGTGACATTATTCAATTTTGTTTCTTTATAATATTCAATTCAATGACCACAGTTTTTCATTTATTTTTTTGTAAAATATTTCTGAATAAAATAACCACAAATCTCGATGTTGACGTCTCGAATCTGTCCATGAATGATTCAGTCACATTTTATTGTTGAATAATGTAAATTTTATTACATAGAGACAGATGCAAAAGTGAAGTCTAAAAGACAGTAAATTCAAGATTTATTGAGATCCATTTCACTTTGTAATTTTAAATCTTAACAGCTTGTATGCGAGCAGATAAAGGTATCATATATTTTTCACTTTTATTGAGAAAAAAAAAATACAGATTATTTTTGTAAAGGCATGCAATGTTAGGTATAGAGGGATAATTTGCGATGTTGAATATTGTTATTAAATTACGTACTAGTGTAATTTACCGGAATGTTCACCTTAACCGAAATGAAAAAGTATCCCTTTAATATCTCAGACCCACAACCCCATAACCGTTAAGATAATACTTACAAAAAACCTAATTTCCACTTTTCAAAAGGTACCGAAAACCTCACATTTCTTTATGATACGGTCGCAGATAGTTTTTAGGAAACCTTAGACGTTTACTGGCCATATAAATGATTTACCGCAAACCGTTTCGAGAAATATACAACCTATATAAAAAAAATATACCATAAAAAATATGAAACATTATTTACGAGGTCTTTCTGCGGTCGAAAAAGGGGAAGGTATCCACGTATTGTTGGGAGGCAATAAAGCCGAAAACTGTGTAAAATTACTTTTTATTGGCTTTAAATTTTTAAAGTTGTTTTTATGGCTTTTGAAGCCGGAAACGTAAGATGTTGATCTTTTACGGGAATTGTTTTTCCCTATATATATGTAAACTAACTTCTGTTAGCGGCTTCGCCCGCGTGAAAGAAGGTTCCTCCATACAAACTTTGGACCCCCGTTTCATCCTCTTAGGGGGAGAATTTTGGAAAACCCTCTCTAAGTGCTCATCTACGTCATAAAAGGAAGCTTTGTGCAAAATTTCATGATCCTAGTTTTAATATAGTTTCGGCTGTGCGATGATATGTCAATCAGTGAGTTTTTTTTTAAATAATATAAACTAATACTTGACTGCGATCCCACCTGAAGGTAAGTTTTTTCTTTTGTATAATTATATAGATGTATTTATATATTGTGAAACATAAAGGCCGCTTATAACCAGGTGTAGGTAGTGCTGGGTATTATTGCGCACAAATTATTGCCAACTGGAAATTACAGGCTTTTAAAATAACAGGGATATTTACACTGTTTTATGACACGCACTTGTTAACGGTAAAGTGCAAATCATGTCGGGTACGGTTACGATATTTTTGAAATATGTTTTATAGAAATATAAATAAAACCAGTTTGCCAGTCAATCACTTTGTTAAGAAATATTTCCATTGCTTGCTCAATATAATTACTTCGTCTTTTTTTCTTCTACACTAACATTTAGGTAAACACTAAATTGACAAAAAGTCTAGTCAATATTTTATCTGCGAATTCAACTAGATTTCTTCAACTCATTCTTTCCTCTATAATAAATAGAAACAGTCCAGTTAGAAATTAAATTAGAAAAAAAAATACTTATAAATAAAGAATTATGTTTTAATTGTACATCAATTTTAATGATTTATTTAACGAAATAAAAAATAAATATGAATAAATTTCTTACGTATAACTACGTACCCACCAAAACAATTTATAATCAAATTAGAAAACCGATACCAGTCTCGAGATACTCTCAAGACTGGTAAGTAAGATGGCGCAGGGCGACCACAAACTGGCTGCGGGAGTCTGCGACCGGTCATACATCCGCTGCATACACCTGTCGCGAACGGCGCCTGTACAACGTACAGGTGGAGACAGAAGGTTAAGTATGGGTTGTTTTTGTGATTTTGGATTTTCATTTTGTGTTATGTTTTTTTTTTTATTTTGTTTATATTTTATAACTCGGTCAGATTTCAAGCATTGCTATACAATTTGACACTGCCACCAATCTTTTGGGCACATATTTTCTAGTCGACGGAGGAAGTTTTCGAAGCCATATTTTAGCTAGGAGTTATTGTCTTTAGTGTATATACGAGTATATAGTTTTAGTTAGTTAAGTGTTTTTATTTTTCTTGTTTTAGTATTTAATTAGTTACGAAAAGTAATAAAAAATAATAAATTATCGCAAGAGAATTATGAAAAAAAAAACATAAGTTTTGTTTATTTATTTATGTACACTTAAAACTCTTCGAAGACAAAGAAGAAGAGAAAAGAAGAAATTGTTTTAAAAAATTACATAAATATTGTAATATTTATATTATACATTTTACATAATAATCATGCCTATATTCACCAAAGGAGTTACGATTCTTAAAACTACCTGCTCTCACATTACCTCCAATTTTACTTCACATTTGATCTCAATATTTTTAATGATAACTACACTTGGCATATAAATTGTACAGTTATAAATTATCCTTACTGAATAATTTGCGCCTATCACACAGCACCCTCCTGAGAGTAACACAATCAAATTGCTCCAAAATTGGTGATTGCAATAAATTGAATACAAAATAATGATAACAATATCAACTCGAAACAATATTCCCTAACGTTATTTGCGAACATTGTAGCGTTTTATCGAATTTCATGGCTTACTAACATTGGAAAGTATTATCAAATAATCGAATCGGGCAACAAACGCCGTACATTTTTTCACACACGCGATCATAACTAATTTAATACATATCTATTCATACACATATTCATTGAAGTTTATTGAAAGACTGTCATTTATGTTTTGAACATAATAATAGTAGGTATCTTAGGGCTTTGTAATATTGCGACACTGAGTTTTAAAGCTTTTTTGCGAAAATAGTTAATATTTACTTTCGGGCCTAGAAATAGTCGCACTATTTTAGTTTTTATATCTTGATAAAATTTATCCAATAAATAATAAACATTAAATTATTATTATTGATAAGATCACCGAATCTAATCACTGTCTCACCAGATGGTAAGCAAAGATGGTTTTTGGTCAAAGTAGCAAGGGTTTAAAAAAACTCTATAAAAATTAAAAAAACTAAAAAAAGCTCATGATCGTATCTATTTAGAATTTGTGTCCTGGTAAAATTTAATCTGGTTGTAAAATTGAACTTAATTTAGTGACAATTATTCTTATATTATCTATTTCTCTTATAATTATTTCAAAATGAATTTATTTTTCTTATCTGTATGTATATTATGGGCAATGGAGAGGGCTATGCTCGGAGTTTCCTTGCGTGATCGAATCAGGAATGAGGATATCCGCAGGAGAACCAAGGTTGCCGACATAGCACGAAGAATCGCCAAACTAAAGTGGCAATGGGCAGGGCACATTGCTCGCAGAACAGATGGCCGTTGGGGCCGAAAGGTTCTGGAATGGCGACCACGTACCGGAAGACGTAGCGTTGGAAGGCCTCCTACAAGGTGGACCGATGACTTGGTAACGGTTGCGGGGGTCCGATGGATGCGAGACGCACAGGACCGTTCGCTGTGGCGACGCTTGGGGGAGGCCTATGTCCAGCAGTGGACGTCTTTCGGCTGAAATGATGATGATGATGATGTATATTATTGTATATTAACTAACTCCTATAACACAAGCTAATGATCTGGCAAAGGAGTCGGGCCATGGGTAGTGTGAAAACGAAACCGGGGCCCTGGGACGAAGGCAACGAAGGAACAGGAGTGGGTTTTTAGTCAGTAAAAATCTGACACTATCTCTCGCTCCGCCCAAGAGCGAGATTTGTCATAAGATGATTTTCCCACCTATAAAAAAAGGGTATTCACTTTTTTTTTATTTAAACTTTATACACTAGTAAACACTGTATAAAGACGGACGTTTCTTATGCAAATAAAGATTATATTATTATATAATTTATATCTTTAGTAATTACCAAATTATCCAGAAAGAACTCTGAACCCAGGAACAAAAGTAACTCAGTGATATCCAACGGAACTTTATAACAAATTCAACAACACCACAATAATCCTAAAAAAACTTGACCTTCTTTACATTTCCCTATACAATGACCGGATGCATTCACGTTTATTTTGTTTAGTTACATACTTGTGACGCCTCGTTGCTTTGCTGCCACTGACGTCGCTTCAGATGGACTTGCATAGACTACAAATAAGGTTAATAAGATCCCCATATAGTTACTTTATGGAGGCTGTACAATTATTATGTTATGGAGAATTTAACGTCGGTATTGGTCATTTATTGCACGTTTATCGTTATAAGGTTAAATGAAGTTGTAGGTTATGAAATTATTGTATTGAGATGAGATGTCTAAATAAATTCATTTTCTTTCTTTCTTTCTTTCTAGTTTTTTTTTTTTTGTTGAGGCAAGTCAACTCGATTGCTTTCGAGTTTATTTGGAGTAATGCATTCGAAATATGAATTAATGTTAATGAATTTTTTTTTAAATAATTATAATTTATTTCATGCTTTATTAACCCATAAAATGTATTTATAAAATTATGTTACAATAATATTCACATTACAGTAAATTACATTTTGAATCTAAATAAATATACGCTACGCTACGCTACCCATTCGTTTTGGTGGGCTCGGCATCCGCAAAATTTCTAGTGCCTACCGGCGTTTCTGTCTTCGGTCCACAGCACTCAACAGTTGACCAATAGAATTTTGACTCCATCATTGGTTAGCTGTGAGGTGCCGTGCTTGGCCGATGCCGTAAGCGCCTGGAAAATGGCTTGCCCGGACAAGGCGTTGCCCGAGAACCCATCTTCCCAGAGACAGTGGGATGAGCCGCTCTGCAGTTTGGTACGGAATAACCTTATTAACACGTCTACCAATACTGCTGAGCGTGCCCGCCTACTGGCTGTGGGTGAATGGGAGTCGGGCCTCTGGCTACAGACACTACCGTCGCCCAACATAGGTACTATGCTGAGTGACGCACGCAAGCATTAATGACATCATCCGTCGAGCTCTTGTCACCGCCGGGGTGCCAGTTGTTCTAGAACCCAATGGCTTGGCACGCGACGATGGAAAGAGGCCAGACGGGATGACCATAATGCCCTGGAAGTTAGGTAGGCCTTTGGTGTGGGATGCAACATGTGTCGACACCCTTGCGCCATCCCATCTTCTGAGTACGGCAGGCTGTGCTGGGGCGGCTGCTGCAAGTGCAGAAAACCTCAAACGGCGTAAATATAATAACCTCATCGGAGGTTATATGTTTGAGCCGTTTGGGGTTGAAACACTAGGGCCATGGGGTCCGAGCGCTCATCGAGTTGTCCGTGATATCAGCAAACAACTGGTCGACTCTTCGCGTGACCAGAGGGCTGGGCTTTTCTTCGGACAAAGAATCAGCATTGCTATCCAACGTGGCAATGCTGCCAGCGTTCTGGGCACTTTTCCCATTGATATCGATGTGGATGAATTTTTTGATGCCCAATAATTTCTTTTTCTACCCGTTTTTAAATATTATTATTTTTAGTTAGTATAAATTCCTATTTATTAATTAATATTTATTAGTTTTGATGTTAGTTCTAGTTTTAGTAAAAGTGATAAATAGAATGATATTATTTAATAAAGTACACAGAAATTATAAATTTAATAAATATAAATATGTTCAATTTAAGATCACCATTTAAAAGAAAAGAAACAATTTCTTTTAGGTTTCCATAGCCAAAGAGTAAAAACGGGATTCTACTTTTATCACTCCGCTGTCCGTCTGTCTGTCACCGGCTGTATCTTATGAACCGTGACAGCTAGATAGTTGTTTTTACAGATTATATGTTTCTATTGCCGCTATGACAAGAATTACTAAAAATAGAATAAAATAAATATTTAAATGGGGTTCCCATACCACAAACGTGTTTTTTTGCCATTTTTTGCTACGGACGTTACGGAACCCTTTGTGTATGATTCCGACTTGCACTTGAGCAGTTTTTTTTTTTTTGTTGTAGACCGCACGTTAGTTTTCTTTTTAAATTGGGAATCCATATAAAGCAACGCTATTCAAGTCGAAAGGTCTCGACTGTCATCCCACATAAAAAAAGACGTGATGTCGACTGTACTTGATTTTTCTTTAAATAAGTATTCATCTTTTGTCTATTGCTCCAACCAAAGATAATTATGTTTTAACTCTAAGATTGCCAACCTCATAAAATTTAATTACTTATACGAATACAGTTTGCCAATTTTTATTATTTAATATAGTCATCGTAAGAATATCTCGTAGGATAGTAGGATTACAACATAAAGACGTGTAGAAGTCAAGATTCTTTGTTTATTTTGACACAAAGTAAAAAATATCACCAAAAGTCCATGAAAAGCTCATATTTTAAATTCAAACACACAAATATAAGATATTGTCATTTTTGAACAATAGCGTAAAAATAAAAATTCTCAACGTTTGAGGCGACGCATCGAAAAAACGCGAAAAAAAGAAAAATACATAAAAAGAAAAACCAGTTGAATCCCCGCAAGTACTTTACGCGTGGCGACATTATCCTGACGTAGAACGTCGTATACACAGTTTTCCTTTCATCCCAAATTGGCACTTACTTCCAAGGAATAAAATCCAAAACAGCTTTTAGGGTGCAGAAGCGTTCGCGTGGCCGTGGACCGCAGATACGATTTCTGAAAGGACACAAGCGTCACGATGCCTTTGATCTAAAAAGCACTTTGGTGTATGAGCATTAGGTTGAATGTTTATTGAAATGTTCTGTGGTAGTTTATAGCTTGCAATGTTTTGCGACGTCTCAAACCGTCATTTAGCTACCAGTTTTGTTCGTAGTGCGTTAAAACTTACGACTGGGAGGAAAACAGAAGTACCATAAAGCGGGCGTGAAGTTATCTGCACAGCTAAGGGCTCCTGTAGACAGGCGGGACGCGATAATGCAACCATAACTTGACAAAGGCAACAACGTTACATGTTACAATTTGAATACAATGCAAAAATGAGACTACGTAATGACATTGGCTTCGTTATGTGGCAATATTGTGACAAAGAGACAATGTTGTGACAATGCGACATCGTTGTGGCAATATGGCGATAATGCAATAATGCGACAATGCGACAATGTAGCGACAATATAGCAACAATGTAGCGACAATGTAGAGACAATGTAGAGACAATGTAGTGACTATGTACCGACAATGTAGTGGCAATGTAGCGATAATGTAGCGACAAAGTGGCGACAATGTAGCGACAATGTAGCGACCAAGTAGGACTTTGTAGCTACAATTTAGCGACTATGTAGCGACAGTGTGGCGAGAATGTTGCGACAGTGTAGCGAGAATGTTGCGACAATGCGACACTGCGACAAAGATTTCTTACACTCTTAGAAAAATTATTCTCGCATCGTTGTCGCGACGCACCTACATATAATATGTGGAAGATTTAATACAACGCGTTACGCAGCAAAGAAATCAGTTTTTATTTTTTAAATTATATAAATCAGTGCTTGACTGCGATCCCACCTCAGGTCGTCTGGCAATCGACCGGACCGAGCGCAAGGCGTCGACACTTCGACAGCACGTAGTGTTCACGTGTTCCTCAAAAAAATGTCAGCAAACCGTAGGGGCCCAACAGTGCCAGTGCCCGCTAGGACCGCGGGGATTTATATATATAGTAGTTATATATATTTTAATTATTCACAACCGGACAATATACGGAATTGTGAACTGAGAATTTTTTCTTCCTCTTACCCAAGTCCCAATTTATTGGTGATTGGCGCAGCACGTTTTTTTCTCCCAAACAAAAATAACTTACATTATAATGCTGATTAAAGCATTGCCAGAATGCATTACTGACGCTCAAGTTTATCGTTGAAATATCTTATTACAATCTTGACACATTGAATAAATGCGAAATGCAATGTACGATGCGTTAGACAGGATTATCAATTAAATCAACAGTTACATTGGTGTTTTTATGTTTCGAAGGAGCAATACTTTTTTTTTCGGTGGGAGAATCATCCAATGACATCCCCCGCTCTTGGGCGGGGCGTGAGGGTGTGTCAGACTTTAATTGACTAACAACCCACTCCTGTTCCTTCGTTGCCTTTCATACCAGGGCCGACTCTTAATTTCAGAAGCAGCCCCTTGGCCTCAGTAGGCTTCGACCCTGCTGGGCCCCTACGGTTTACTGACAGATGTCACTGTACTAATGTATTGTTCCCCGCGCGCCGTCAACGACTTGGGCTCGGCAACAGTACGCGTCGTCAACGACTTGGGCTCGGTCCGAACGGTTACCGGACGATCGGACGGCGAGCTACCCATTGCTTGCCGTCCGCAAGCCCAAGGACCAATACTTGTGATACCGTTATGAAAATTGAGTTTAAGTTTCTTATCTTGAAAGATCATGTCTGCATCATCATTTCAGCCGAAAGACGGTCCACTGCTGGACATAGGCCTCCCTAAATGTCACCATACCTACCGGTCCTGTGCGTCTCGCATCCATTGGATTCCCGTGACCGTCCTCACCAGGTCATCAGTCCACCTTGTGCATGTCTGCATATCAGATGAGAAATAAGCCTAAAAGCCACTGGCAATAGCTATTTAATATAATTTTATATCTATGAATAGTTTATAATTTTTAGTATATAATTTTTAATGTAAAATTAAATACTTCATTAATTTGCTAGCAGTACTACCTACTTTTTATTTTAAGTTCTTACAGTCCATCCTAAAGTTGTCTGGCAGAAATCGCTGTCATCGACAAGACCGCCATTGTAATCCTAGATTTAAGTTTCTGTGAGAGTTTTGTTACTATTTTAGTGTACAACAAAGTTTATTCTTTTCTATTATATATTACTGGAAAGAGTTTAATGGTGTATTGTAAATTCTTAACAAAAACTATATTAAAATTTTCTTGTGGTAATTGTTTTTAATTCTTAATTCTTTATTGTACACAAAACATACATAATACACGGTGATACATATACAGTTTATGTACAAAGGCGAGCTTAACTCAACAATGAGTTTTCTACCAGCAAACCTTTGAGTTACAGAGAGAGAACACATTCGAGGGTAGGATCCAGTGCACAATATAAACCTTACATAACTAAAACTAATTTAAAATTATATATATAATTATTATACAAAAGTCTAATCATAATTATAATATAAATACTATTACATACTAATATATACATATCTATTAATATTATGTCAATAATGAAAGGAAGTGCTCTTTAAGTTTTCTCTTGAAGACATCCAGAGAAGGGCTGTCGCGAAGGGAGGAAGGGAGGAATTGGTGTCTCTGTACAGCTGAAAAATAGCAATGGATATTACCCTCTATTATGATCAGGCGGTCGCGAGAGAACGGCCCACACGCCCCAGTAGCCGGGATCCCGATTTCCAACCACCGTAGGCGCTGGCTTGCGGACGGTGAGCAATGGGTAGCTCGCCGTCCGACCGTCCGGTGACCGTCCGGACCGAGCCCAAGTTGTCGACGGCGCGTAGTGTTCCACGCGTGCCTCAAGGATGACATCTCTTTGAGGCCGCGCGGCAAAACCGAAGAAGCCCAGCAGGGCCGAAGCCTACTGGGGCCATGGGTTGACTTCCGAAAGGAAACCCCGGGTTCCTGGAACGCAAGGCAAAGAAGGAACAGGAGTGGGTTTTTAGTCAGTAAAAGTCTGACACTGTCTCATGCTCCGCCCAAGAGAGGGGGATGTCGTTAAATGATTTTCCCATCGAAAAATAAAAAAAAACATCTATTATGATCTCTTTCTATCACTCAATGGTTTGCCGGAAGAAAACTCAATTTTGAGTTAAGCTCGCCTATGCACATGAACTCTGCCATCCATTTATATTAAAGACTTTCGATTTTGAATTATGATATGAATCAAAGAATGCAGAACTGTGTTATAGAATGCGTTAATACATCGCTACAAAGAATTACGAGTAGGTACTGTGGCAACCGTGCAGATTCCACTAATAATTACTAACTTGCAAAAGTGGCATGTTAGACTTTTAAGGTTTACGTTATAAAAAGTTTAGTAGATTGATGTTCGAATGGATTAAGAAGGAAGACGTCATAAAAATGTCGATATAGATTTTATATAGAAAATATATAATGAAAGTGCTTAAATCTAAATAATAACAGTCTGAAGAACAGAAAAGCCTTTCATTGCGCTTCCCACCCCCACAGTACCTTAGTAACAAATGAAACGACTTAAAATGAAATAAAAGGTTATTGTAATGGCTGGGCAATACAATAAAAATAAATATGAATAAAATGAACACTTACTCTGTTCAGAGACAATAATTAGAGAAAAAACATCTTAGCTTTACTTAAAGGTTCACACTCTGCTCGATAACTTTTCCAATATCGATAAAATCGATTTTAAACGACTCATAATTTGACCGCAGTTTAATGACAGATACTTATTACACATAAACAGTCAGCCACATAAAGATATGGTAACAGTTTAAAAATTACAGCGCTTTAACGCCGTGGCGCCATCTATTTCGCCACATAGGAACTAAAGTCCTGACGTCACACAAATCTTACATCGTGGTATAAAAAGTCTCCATGCGGTTTTTGTTTTTTTTCTGTTAGTTTTTTAATGATTCTTGTGTATTCCAATATTTGTACGCCTTCACCTCAAAATATAGCCCCCATATAACCAACCTAAGACCTTTACGTAAGTACCTATGTAAAAAAAATAAACATTCTGATTTTGATTCTGAAAAAAATGTAATGTTCAAATCTTTATTTTTTATCATAACAATTGTACAACTGTTCCTAAATAACTATGGGTCAGTTAGCCGGAGGTCCCGTCTGGGGCCCAAGTCTGCTATTTTTATAAATTCGTCATTCCAACACGATCCCATTGTCATTTTTCAAAAAGTTCGTAATCTGCTAATTCACAATGATATCGATCATTGTGAATTAGCAAATTACGAACTTGATCGGTCAATGATCTTTACTATAGTTGCGGTAGAATGACCATATCGAGCTTGGTAGGTCACTGATCAAAGGAACTGTCAAAATTTTAGCAGATTACCGCATATGTCAGATATTCATTCAATATATTTGTTTTTTATTGTTTCAATTTTTTATTATTTATCAAATCTTTATTGCAATCCATAATGTACATGCATTATGGATTTCAATAAAGATTTGAGATTGAGATTGATTGATTCATTTGTCAATATGTACGAGATTATACGAGATGTATGAGATTAGATCATTCTATGCCACTTCTTTCAATGGAGTGTCAGTGGTTGACCATTGGAAAGTCATAATGACGCCATTATATTAGTAGATTACCAAACTTGTCAAAATCAACAATTATGAAATAAATGATAGACCATTTTGACACTATTGTAATAGCACACTTGAGGCTCTGGTCGGAGGATCCTCCCTTTTCAATGGAGGTTGCATGAATATTATATATCATGTTCCGCATACCTCTGAAACGTTAAAGGATTCATATAACACCTACCTACAGTGAAAAACTTACACTACCTAAAGCATAGAAGTATTTCAAAATTATAAAATAATAATCAGAACACCAAATAAAACTGAAAATAAGAATTAATGATAATTCTTGTAACTCTAGTAACCACGTTTGGAGCAGTAGTTTAGCGACTGGTTATTTGACTGCGTGTCAGGGTTCGATTCCTGCGCGAAACAATTATTTATATAGCCTTTTTTTTAAAAAGACTGATTAAAACCAACCTGTGTCCCTTTACATTTAAGGGCCTAGGTAAGACAATACAAGTATTTGTGTGGGCCACAGATAGCACTGTTTCGAGTCTAATTAGTGTATTTGTATACTCACTCACGGTACAGAATTAATTCCTAGTGCGGGGCAAAGTTTTAAAAAATGTGGGTATTAGTGACCGGCCCATCTTTGCCTAGCTAAAAAGACTATACAGCTGTACAACTTACCACGTCGTTAGATAAACAAAGTTGAAGTTACTGACGTATCATCAACCTCACAATGTACAGGAGTAAGGACGGTTTACGACACCCACAGCCGTGCGGTTGACTGTGCTACTTTCGTTATCTCTCCGTGTGTGGTCCCTTGTACTGATCATTATTCAGATAAACTTTAAATTAAGAGACCTTTATGGCACTGCAGTTTGTAAAATTAACAGGTCTTGTTAACGATCCACTTTGTAATAACCTCGTAACTAACTCGGTAGGATATGGGAAAAAGTATGAATAATATAATTGAACATAAATATTGAAATGTTTATTAGGAAATAACAAAATATAATTATGTACAAAAATGACTAAAATATTAATCCGAAGTACGGCGAGTATCCACCCTTACGTTGTTGAAACTTCAACGGTCCGGACTAAGCGTTTCCCTTCGTCGTTTATACCGCGTACATCGCAGAGCTGGAACAATTTACCTGCTGCAGTCTTCCCATCCAACTATAATTTAGGTTTCTTCAAGGCTAGAGTGAATAGGCTCTTAATAAACTAGTGCGCCTCACCATCAATGATTGCATCACTGCTTACCATCAGGTGAGATCGCAGTCAAGCACTGGTTTATGTCAATTAAAAAAAAAACTAAATACAAGTATTTCTAACTTAACTATATGACAGACTATGGTAAAAATAAATTTAAGAGGGCTCTTCCCAATTCGTCTACTGTCAACGTGAGCATGGTTTAAAAGCTTATTGTTTCATTCAAAGCAATGTTTGATAAAGTTGCAACGTGAAAAAAGAGAGTTAACGCCTGAACGCTCTGTTGGCATTCGGTAACTTTAACCACTCACTTGAATATTTCACAAAACTTGTTCCAGGAAATACTTTTTTTTTATTATACTTAAAAGTTTATGGAAAAACATTTCGTCAGTCAGAATCTCAATTAAATATGCAAGATTTTTAAAAATTATATTCTTTTTACTTTATAATTTATGAAGTAGGTACTAACGTTGGACCAAGGGCTTGGTACAGAAGGCAGTTCTCCTCAATACGGCTCACATTTTGAAAAGGTTCCTGTCCCTGGAGCCCTAACGTCTGATTTTATATTGTATTTACATATAGGTTAACGTTAAGTTTTTTATTTATTTTTTATGTACTTCTTTTATTTTTTATAGTTAGTAGTATTGTAATAGAGTTTAGTGTTATTTTAGCTTTTTAGGATGTTAGTGTAAGATTATGACTTTTTTCAATTATTATATTTTTTTTTTCGGTTTGGAAACCACTATTGTATTAAGTTCCGCCTGTGAAGATAGTGTGTGTATATTTAATAATAAATAAATAAATAAAATAACCACCGGTAGCTTGTAGGTACCTCTCAACTCTCACCACCGGCTGACTATCATTTTTAATTATTTTAATTTTATTAGATTTTTTTAAATGTTTTAACATGTAATTAATATGTGTAATGAATAAATAGACTATAAATGATAATGCGTACATCGAGGGACTGGAACAATTTACCTTCAAGACTAGAGTGAATAGGTTCTCAATAAATTAGTGCCTCACTATCAACGATTGCATTACTACTTACCATCAGGTGGGATAGCAGTCAAGCAAATTTTTGATATTAAAAAAATATATATAGCTATATTTAATTATTATATAAGCAGATCCAGTAAGTCCGATACACGTGGTAGATTACAAAAACTCTACCACAGGTTACTAAATTTCTTTAATAAACTGGCACAAAATCACAGGAAAGGGCACGCAAAATCTTTGTGGATAAGTTTTCTTTTCCAATAAAATTCCAAGAATCATCGAAGTAATAAATAATTAAAATATACTATTATTAAGTATCAGGCCAAAACGCTTGGCGAATTTGAATAACATTCAAATGAACAAGATAAGCAAATTTAAATGAGTTTTTGCGTAGGACGTAGGTCTGATCTTGTTTTTAATAAATTGATCTACTTATTACGTCATAACCCCATCTTGTAATGGTGTTTTAAAAGGTAATAATTATAGCACCAGACTGGAAAGTTAATAATTTTATTATGATTTTTATTTATCTTCTCTTTTATTTATATTCAGTCATAATTTTCCTAAACCAGAAAATACAGCTTAAAACTGAACTTGCTACCTTAGTAGTAACAGATTTTTGTGATTTTGTTTACCCGTGACAACTGTCAAAGAAGTATGATTATGACATCGACGAAATCGTTACTTACCATTAGGTGAGATAGTGGTCAAGTGTGAGACTAATAATTAATAATAAAAAAGAGTGACAACTGGTGTTAAATCACGAGCTATTCAAAGTACGGACTCCAAAATATAAATTTCGACAAAATTATCCGTGCGTGTACACGTTTCCAATTTTATTTGTATTGGTCCTTTTATTCGAAATTCAAAATATAATACCAACCGCAAAAACCAACGGCTATCGATTTCGGTACATTTTAATATTATTTTTACATTTTGCCAACTTGAAAGTGCAAAAATCGTAAATTAAACACACGCGATACAATGGTGTGTTTGTTAAACAGGTTTCTGATTCGTCACTTAAGCAAAAAGGTGCCAAGATTGGTTCGAGATTTGAGATCGGGTTCCGTAGAATTTATTACTTATTTAAAATGCAAAGGCGACGAAGGCATTAGAGCTATTATTTAAACTAAAGCGGATACGTAGGATAGAAAGGTTTGGATTTCAGGTTTTACGGTTTTATGGAACAATTTGAAGTAGTATGAAATAAAGTTGTCATAACTTAAGATACAGTTATTTTTTATTATTTTTGTTGACACAGGGAAAACGTAATAGAAAAAAATATGATTACAAAAGATCTGTTTATTACTATAGTTATTTTTCCAGCTGACTTGGAAAAGAAAAAACATTATAAAAAAGAATAGATACACATATTTTTAAACAAAACAAACTAAAATATTATACAGGTTTTCTGTCGCGTCAAAAAAAATCGTTGAAATCTACCAACGAAGTGATTTTCTGACAAACAACGGTACCCTAAAATAAAAAATAAAATCCTCAGCCAGTCAAACAGGTGTCAAGTGTGAACAGATTAAAAAAAAAACTCATGCATACCACAGCGATTACAACGATTTACGTTTCTTAGAATCTTTGCCGATTTTTTTTATATTTTATTGATCAGTTATGCCAAGGAGAGGGAGGCCATAGAAAAGATCGATGGATTGTGTGGGGAGTAAAAGAAAAGGAAATTAGTGATAGCGTGTGACGGGTGATAGGACAGGATGGAAGAAAAAAACGTGTTGCACCGACCTCAAATTACACGGGACGAGGGCAGGAAGATGATGATTTTTTTTTATTGTGGAATTCAGTTAATGACTTCTCCTGCCCTGGGCGGAGCGGGAGTGAGGGTGTCAGACTTTTACTGACTAAAACCACACCTGTGTCCTGCAGTTGCCCTTTGCGTTTTAGGACTACGGGTTTCCTTTTCAGAAATTCCCCGCGGTCCTAGCTAGCGGGCATCGGCCCTGCTGGGCCCCTACGATTTGCTGACATCTCATTGAGGAGCGCGTGGATCACTACGCGCTGTTGACGACTGGGCTCGGTCCGGTCAATTACCGGACTTCCGGACGGCAAGCTACCCATTGCTCGACGTCCGCAAGCCCGCGTCTACCATGGTTGGCAGTCGGGGTCAGAATCTCGGCGGCTGGGACGTGAGGACATTCGTTCTCTCACGTGTGCGGCCTCCTCCTCCGCTAGCATTACTGCTTCGCAGAAGGAGCCCACCGCCTGCTATTCCTCCTCGCTTCGGACCATAGCCCGAACCAGGGCCCGACGCGAGAGGTCGCTGAATGAAATAATGAGAATGGAAGAAAAAAAACATGTTGCGCCGACCCCAAATAACACGGGACGAGGGCAGGAAGATGATGATGGTTATGTCAAAGAAGACAAGTTTCCATTGTAAGAATAGAATAGAATAAACTTTATTGTACTTACACCAAAAAAGTAACACAACTTATACATAAACTTAAATCTATGGGTACAATGGCGGATTTATCGCCAAAAAAAAATAATAATAGAAGAAGATAATTGGGTAAATATAAGGTTTCATTTGTATAAGGATTTGGTTTTGAAAGCAGATGTCAACGAACTCTAACAATAACATGGTTTTCGATATATAAAGACTTGTTGAATGCTTTTGAATAAAAATATAAATGGGTGATAAATTATTTCGAGGGTAACGTCCTTTGCGGGATTGTTTGTAAGACTCATCACGTTACTGAAACGCAAACGGCAACTAAAGGAACACGGGTGGGTTTCAGTAAAAATCTGACATGCCCTTTCGCTCCTCTTGGTAGAGCAAGAAGGTGTGTGGGTGGGAGAACTTGTTTGATTAAAGAAATAAATAAAATAGATTTATTTGGCACAACACAAGGCATACAAATAACTAGTAGAACGGCGAGTATCCACCCTTACGTTGTTGAAACCTCTACGGTCCGGACCAAGCGTTTCGCCTCGTCGTTTATATCGCGAACATCGAGGGACTGGAACAACTTGCCTACTGCGGTCTTCCCATCCGATTATAATTTAGGTGTCTTCAAGGCTAGAATGAATAGGCTCTTAATAAACTAGTGCGCCTCACCATCAATGATTGCATCACTACTTACCGTCAGGTGGAATCACAGTCAAGCACTAGTTTACCTATAACAATTAAAAAAAAAATATAGGTATAAACAAAAGGCAAAGTTTAGTCTCACTCATCAACAGAGGTCGGAATTAGGTTGAGTTATTCATGTACTTGCATTGAAATGTTGATATTAATATGGATCTTCCCGGGATTTCTAATGAAAAACTCCCGTGTGGCCAACAATATTACAAGCAAATAATAATAAAAACCTCCGAGATAGATAAGACAAATAAAACTAAGGTAATTAAAATACAATTTTTATTTGTATTTTTCATTGAAAAAGATCTCTCTACGTCAACTGAGGTTAGGTTAACAAATTTATACACTTCCTCCTCCTCGTCATTAATGCAGGAAGAAATTTTTTCTGCTATATTCTGATAGTCATAAAAAAAATCTTCTCTTTAAAATTTATCTCGGGATTTGAGGCATATCCACTTTATTCTTTCGCTGTATGAAATCGGTATAAGTACTTAAATAACTCGACCTAATTCCAACCTCTGCTCATCAACGACCAGCCAAATCCCCTGGACCTAGAACGGCTGAAATTTTGCACTGAGGTTGTTTTAATGAAGTAAGCAAAGAATGAGAAAGGATTCTCTAAAGTTCATCCCATGAGGGGATGAAACGGGAGTTCAAAGTTTGTACGCAGATACCTACTTTAACATGGGCGAAGCCACTGGCGAAGTTAGTGGTGAATAATGGTGATGATTTCCATTATGCTTGTACGCTATCTAAAAATAAAAAATAAAAACAAACAAAAATATTTTTTGGTGCATTTTTGGAGGTATGCGGAACAGAGAGCATAGTCCCACATACCTCCGTTGGAAAGGGAGGATCTTCCGACCAGACGGGTGTTATATCTGGTGGGCAACTGCCGAATAGATGATTTCGGGCTGTTCCATATGTTCAAATTGCGTGGAGAACTTTAATTGCCCGATGCAGGATTAGTTCTTATGTGACGCCATAGATGTCGCTAGAAAATCTTCGTGACTCAATTATTGCGTTTCCAAGGCCCAAAGTAATGTGCGTACCTCGAATTATTTACTTTTTCTTGTTAGTACTGTACGACGTACATACACACATTAATATGTATATTCAAATTTAATTAACCATAGTAAACATTAACTTTACATGTAGGTACTTAAAAACGTTTGTAACAAAACTGTTTTTAACACAAAATAAATTCTATTTAATGACAAGGGAGATATTCGTACCACGTTACATGACTCAAAAACAAATGCGCGTGTATGTAAATTTAATTCATTTGCATAATAATTGGTAATTTGTTAGAAAGTTAATTTGATGGTTATTAGGGCCCAGAATTCTGGACAGGTATTAAGTATGTTTGTCTATAAGAATTGGGTTTCCTTTGGGTGTCGTAATGGGTAACTGATTGCGTTTGGTCAGGCTAACATGAAAAACGTATTTATTTTTTTTACGTTTCTGAGAATTCACACCTTTTTTTCCCAAAGGATTCGGATGAGGTGGACAGTCACGAGCGATATATTTTATGTACATTGTCATATTTTCTATCTTTTTTCTGAATTTTCTGGTTAGGTTTACACTCATTTTTTGAATGATAGAAGTTTAGATAGACAGAAGTTACTACCTATAGAACTCCTTTATTTTTAGACCTTCAAGAGGCTCCTGAAAATTTGAGGAGAAGAATAGAGAGTGAGGGTTACTTATCTTACTAAAATGACCCCGTCGTGATCGTCATCACCACATTGTAGGGACTCTGTTACTTCTTAACCTTCATAAGTTCTTCGGGTTATTTTTCCCCTCTCCAATTCTCACCACTCCAGAATCCTTTCAGTGCAACGCCTGTTTGGGTTCACTCCAGAAGAGGCTGCAAAGGGGTCTCCTTGGAAACTCTCTGTACACGGCAGCACATGATTAATTAACCGTATTCTCTAGCGTTACACAGTGGGCAATCAGAGTCCTCACTCTGATTGCTCTCCACTCCCACCGCCTACAGTTTCGTTCACGTCTTTGATTACTGTTCTGCTCTTTTTGATCGCAGTTTGAAGTTATACAGCCATTAGCCTTTGCTGATGAATGGGCTATCCAACACATAAATAAATCAGTCAATTCGAGCTCGCAGTTCCTGATATTAGCGCGTTCAAATAAACAAACAAATCTTCAGTTTTATAATATTAAGTATCATAGCATAGCATAGGCCTCCTCTCTAGAAGAGGGAATGGGCCGTAATCCACCACGCGGGCCCAGTGCAGGTCGGTGAATGTCACATGTCTTCGAATTTTTTGGTTCATGCCGGTTTCCTCACGATACTCGTATTTTCCTTCACCGTTTTGAGAGCAGTGGTGATGAAATAAATTACACAAAGTAATGCGCCTTTGAACCCGCGACTTCCAACTCGTAACTCAGGGCCGTTACCACTCAGCCACCACTGCTCAACAATACTAAGTATCAGTTATTCAGAATTCAATTGAAAAATAAACACAAATTCAGTAAACCAAAACTCCCAAGTTCTTCTATGGAATAAATTAACCTGAATCAGATAGCAATCCACCAACACATAAAATATTATTGCAATCTAAAAGATTGAGGGTAGAAAAAGGTACTCTTTTAGACGACTTTTCTAGCGAGTGATAAAAAACAGATCTGCCTCGGTATTTTTCCATCAAGTCTAGCCACTAGGGGACCCTAGACTATTAAGCGTTAGCGAGGCTAGATAATTTATTAGCCTGTACGGGAATAGATGCTTTATTGTGTTTTCTCCAGTTTTATTCGATTTTAATTGCGTGATGAGGGCGCGTGGGGTTCTTGTATTTTGTTTTGTATTTTTTGTAAATGTCTCCATTTAAGCTTGAGACGTTTATTAGGTTGTAGATAGAGATAAACAAATTTTTCAATTAAAATCGATAGTTTACTTACTTAACTTTTGAATTCTAATTTATTTATATAACAATCAATTTGCGCTTTTTTTTGTAAAAAATCAACAAACGACTTCTCCCGCTAAGGTTGGAGCGAGCGTCAGACTTGGCGTGAAAGACAAGGAAACAGAAAAATAGGCACACAGATTTTTTTTTCGGTGGGAAAATCATCTTATGACATCCCCCGCTCTTGGGCGGAGCGCGAGATAGTGTCAGACTTTTACTGACTAAAAACCCACTCCTGTTCCTTCGTTGCCTTTCGTACAGGGCCGAGTCTTCCTTTCAGAATCAGACCCTTGGAGGCACACAGATGAAGCTTAATTCTAAACAAATTTCTTCTAATAAACCTGTGAAAGGAGAGTTGAATATAAAAGTAATGTAGAAACTGTGTAGAGAGTAGTAAATATCTTAAAGTAATTCATGTGGCCATTGTGGCCAGGTAGTATTTTTCCAGAAATACTATTTTTTACAGAAAATGACAGAGGCAAGAGAATACATAATTTATCATAACAATAATTATGTTACAGATATCCTAAAATTAGTAGAAAAAAAATTAAAAACAAGCTTTTATTTATGTGGTCTAAAAATCAGAAACCTTTTTTTCACTGGAGATGTTTCACCCTTTTAATAGATACCCATTATCATGGGAATGCATAAAAACTAACTAGTTCACCATCTTTAAAAGCCCTTAGAGAATTATCCAAGCTGAATTGTCTGTAAAACAGCTCAATCAATAAAAAAAAGAACAATGGCAAGATTTTCTGTAAACAAATTACTATAAATACACTATAAAACATTGCAAAAGCAAAAAAAAATCCTGTAAAAATAGCAGAATGATGTTGAAATAACATTAAAAAAACATAGCACGGGTTATTTTAAACAATATAGCTCAATTTTAAATCAAACAGAAAGTTCATATTAATTGATTTACAATTTTGTATCGAGGGACCAATAAAAACTATTTTTTAAATCCAACAAAAATTATAAGTATTAAAACCATTTTTAACACGGAAAAAGTCTAAAGATAATAGGCTGTTTTAATTGGATGTCAAAGGTCACAATATGGACTATAACGAAGGCAGTTTTGGGGCATTATGGGCGCCATTTTGTGTTGTACGGGTTGTCGACAGCAAGCTGTTTATAGAATTGGATAGGCACATGTTAAATGATTTGATAAGGATTAGTCCTACTGTTCAAAAATAGAGATGATTTGTGTGAGAATACACGATGAAACGGCTGCGTGAATTTGGATGAAACTTAACAGTAATATAGTTTGTACTTCAGAATATCGGCGAGTATCCACCCTTACGTTGTTGAAACTTCAACGGTCCGGACTAAGCGTTTCGCTTCGTCGTTTAAACCGCGTACATCGAAGGACTGGAACAATTCGCCTGCTGCGGTCTTCCTGTCCAACTAGTAATTTAGGTGTCTTCAAGGTTAGAGTGAATAGGCTCTTAATAAACTAGTGCGCCTCACCATCAATGATTGCATCACTGCTTACCATCAGGTGGGATCGCGGTCAAGCACTGGATAATCAACTAAAAAAAAAAAATTGCTTGCTGTCGACAACCTTGAGTACTTCAATATATTTTTTAAATGGGTCGTTCTTTTATTTTCTGCCAATAGCCGCTTGTTCCCTCAAAAAATAATGTAATTTTTTAAGCTTCTCAATTTTTTATTTATTTCAAAGTTATAAGTAAGTAAATTACATATTATCCAAGTACTAACATTCAAGGTCTTGATAAAAATATTTTACGTTTCTTCAATTTGCGGGTCAGAGAAGACGACATACTCCTCCATCACACTTTTTTTATACTGAAAATTTGTCGATAGAAAAAAAATATATTTTATATTATATATCTAGCGACATACACAAAAGGTTATCAATTTCTCGCTAACAACGTGACCAGAGCTTTACACCAATACGACTATTTAATTTGGTAGCTAACGCGATTTTAATGTCAAAACTTTTGTGGCGCCTCGTGTATAAATTATACAAAAACACATTAGAGAATATACCTATAGTATAAATAGTGTATATTTTATTTTTAAAGTAAGGTATGAAATTTCGATCAAATTTATTCTATGATGATGGAGTGGAGATTATCGGTAATTACCATACTTGCAGGATTTGGTGATACCCGATCACCAAGGGGATGCAACTCGACATACAGTATTTACATTTTCACTGTTTTTCATAAATTGCTCTTACACAATTATTACACATTTTTCATATGATTTTTTGGAAACACAGTATCTTCTGGATATTATCTAGGCTTCTATTGAAATCATTTTATAAATTTGTGTAAAACTAATCCAGTAAAGACCTCCGAAAATCTGCTATTTTGCATGAACTTTGACACTTCATAATTTAATCAAAAATTAAAAAAGTCATAAAACAACACAACAGAAACCTTGCAAATTTAATCAAGATTCTGAATGACGACAATTTTTTCAAAAACTTTTAAGGGTTTAAAAAAACACGTATTTCCTAGAACAAGTTTTGTAAAATATTCGAGTAAATCACGGAATTACCGAATGATAACAGAGTTTTAAGGCGTTATCTCTCTTTTCTTGCGTTGACTTTTCGTCAAACATCGCGTTGGATTGCGTTAGATGAAGTAGCAAGCTTTTAAACTAGGCTCGATGTTGACGTTAGGCGAGTGAAAAAGGAGCCTCTTAAGTGATAATCGTAACCGTCTTCACTCAAATACAATAATGCTGAGAGATATTTCCTTCGGGAGTCTGTGTTTAACGTTGACGCGATTATGACGATCGACACGTTTATGACGCCCGCTCCAAGCTCTTAACCAATCAGAGAGCCAAACGTGGTAAACGATACATTAGACCGGCGCACACGTGGGCCACGTCTGATGTATACGTAGTGTCGCGTCGCGTGGGGTTGCGTGTTGTAGATCTAAAGTAGCTCTACAAATCTAATTACCATAAATAATGTGCGTGGCCCATGTGCCCAATGTAGTTCTACAACTCGCAGTCAGTGCACTAAAGACACTCTATTTACTGATAACCGGAGGGTGTTACGCTAAAATAGGTTACTTTTTCGCAAAATATTAGTTCTAGCATTGACCATTGTTTACCATCAAATGAGATAGCGTACCTAGTCAAACGCGAGTCTAATAATTGTTAGGTAATTATTATTTTATCTCGTATATATTATAAGATCTTTATTTCCGATATAAATTATTATAGTATTTGAAAAAAGAAGAATATATAAATAAAAACCATCCAAGTGTGAGTGACTCGCTCACGAAGGGTTCTGTAGGTACCATCCGTAGCAAAAACCGGCCAAAAAAAAATCACATTTGTTGTATGGGAGCCCAACTTAAATATTTCTTTTATTCTGTTTTTAGTATTTATTGTTACAGCGGCAACAGAAATACATTATTTATTAAAATTTCAACTGTCTAGCTTTAACAGTTGTATGACATGTGTAGCCTGGTGACAGACAGATGGACAATAGATTCTTAGTAATAGGGTCCCGTTTTAACTCTTTGGATCATCATCATCATCATTTCAGCCGAAAAACGTCCACTGTTGGACATAGGTCTCCCCTAAGCATCGCCACAAAGACCAATCCTGTGCGTCTCGCATCCACCGCATTCCCGCGACTCTCACCAGAACGTCCGTTTTTCGGTGCGCGGTCGCTACTCTAGAACCTTTCGGCCCCATCGACCATCCGTTCTACGAGCAATGTGCCCCACCCACTGCCACTTAAGTTTGATGATTCTTGGGGCTATGTCAGCGACCTTGGTTCTCCTGATATATTCATTTCTGATGCGATCATGCAAGGAAACTCCGAGCATAGCCTCCATGGATACGGAACCTTAAAAATAACTGTCAACAAAGGTGAATATTTCTGCTAATTTTCTATTAATTTCAGTCACAGGTCAAGCAACTTTTAAATCTTTATTTTATGATGCTGTTTGTGATAAATTAATTTTATGGATCATTAGTAACATTCCTAGATATTGAACGGCGCCATTCATTGAAGTTATTTATGTGAAAGCTCGAATTCAACATTGGACGTTTGCTGGCAAATATTTTGATCTATAAGTAAAACATTGGTTTTTATCATTAATTATTTTTTATACATATACAGGATTATTTGTAAAACATTAACAACTTTGCAGGATTGTATTACTAACATCATAAACAACAACTTTAGTTCTATGACTTTTTACAAAACATAATTCTTTTACCAAAAACAAAGCTTCAAGATTTCGTTGTTCTATCTAACACATTTCAACTCTGTATTTTGCTGTACCCACCTATGCCTCCTGCCCGCTATTGTACTATCGCTTGCTTCACATAGACTTCCTAACTATTTTTATTTTTGTATGAAAATCTGATGAACTAATCTACACTAATATTATAAAGAGATAAAATTTGTTAAATAGCAATATTTAGAAATGTCAACTAACGCCTCGAGCCTTCCTACTTTCACTGTTTAGCCCTCTCTTGTCTACGGCAATTATACACAGGATATTAAAATATACTACAAATAAATATATATATAATACTTCATTCGACATAAGATTAAACATTTAGATAAACCATTTTTACTGTCCGTTCAACCGATTTTGTGTTCTATTCCGTAGGCATAAGGATGACAATATAAGCAAAAAAGTAGTTACAGTACCAACTATTTACTGCAGCCGCCATTTATCGTGCCACCAACGCAATAAAAGTCAAAATCGTTTGAACGGACAGTAAAAAGGTTTGTATAAATGGCTAATCTTATTTCGCATGGAGTATAACTAATACAAAGATACATTAATTTAAATAGAAAGGATATAAATATGAAAGGAAACAAAAAAAAAACATTTTAATGGATGCAATACCATTTCCGATGTGTCATTTCAAATTCAAATTGAGGTCTTAAAAACCACAAAATAACAGGTTCAAACTTAGCATAGTTTTGTAGTTAGTCATAATCCTGGTTCTATGAACTATTTATGGTAATAAGTGGCGACATCTATCCGGTCTGGAATTGATTAGACTGGTTCGTGTTGGCGTCTCCATTATAAGATGTTAACGAAGAAGAAATTCCAAGTGAAAAAACTTAATAGGTAGGTAACATCGTACGCAGTGCCGGGGCAGATCTAAATAAGCTATTTGTGATACCAGCTAGAACTGTTACTGTAGGGTAGTTTAAAAGAGTTACCGCAGTTCTGAAACGAATAAAAATAGACTTCGACCCTGCTGGGCCCCTACTGTTTGCTGGCATCTCCTTGAGGCGCGCGTGGAACAGTACGCGCTGTCAACGACTTGGGCTCGGTCCGGCCGGTAACCGGACGGTCGGACGGCGAGTTATCCATTCCTCGCCGTCCGCAAGCCCTCGCCTACGATGGCCGGAAATCTGGTTCGGGATCCCGGGGCTGGGGCGTGAGAGCCGCGCCCTCGCGCGTGCACGTGCAGCCTCCTCCTTTGCTAACATTACTGTTTCGCAGAAGGAGGCGACCGCCTGCCACTCCTCCTCGCTTCGGAGAAGTTAATTAAATAACTGATGACTAACAACCTAAAAAAGGGCTAACTTAGGTACTCTTGTATTTATTAAGATCAGAAAAAAACTACGAATCACTAAACATTTTTGTTTTTACTTTTTTTTATTAATCATCAAAATATAGCTTTAGAAGAAAGATAGAAAATAATATGCAATTTAGCTTCACTTTTTTGACTGACCGAAATTTCGACAATTTAAAAGTGCCTATAAATAGTTTATAAGCTTTTCTGATTTTTAAATACAGGTAGGGGGTAGGGGTGTAGGTTAGGTTTAATACACAAGTGTACTTAAATATCCTAACCCATTGTTAATAATACTACAAATCTTAGTTAAAAACTTTCCACAGTTTGGGCCTAATTTGTATTTATTTTTTGTGATATTCACACCAACGAGCAAACATTCGATAAAATTAATAATTATTCTGTAATAAATATTCAAAACTAATTAAGTAATTAGCAATGGTGTCAAACATAATTAGTTGGTGTCACTAAACCAGATTATAATAATTTTATATTGAAAATCCTTAACGACGCCATAACTAAACAAATAATTACTCCTAAATAATCTATTTCTAGGATGCCCTGACAAAATAATTATTACAGAAACAGAGGAAGTTAGTGCTAAAACAGCTCATTAAAAAACCTCGTAAACGTTTTGGTATTTCCTGTAATTAGTTATTAAAACCTGGCAAGCGCGATTCAGTCCACGCCTGGATGGGTTCCGCAGATCCATGAAACGATTGGTAATCGCCATAGTTTTAAAAGTGTTTGTTAAAAAAAAAAACAATTGCTTCAGGCTTTGAATTCCGAAATTATTGTGTTAATGGCTGAAACTTAAAACTATGTTGGTCATTAAAAAATGCGTGTACTAGCGTACACTCGTAAGAAATGAAACTTCTTTATGACGTTATTTTTCAAAAAATAATTTACTATAAGCAACTTTACAGAAATTGGTTAAATAAAGTTAAATTAACTTTATTTTTTAAATAACTAAAAACCAACTACTCAAAACGGGCCGCAAAATACATTGGAGACATTTACCAATCCCTACTCCGCTGGAGAAAGTATACTTCGAATCACGCGTGGTAGGGATAAGAAAAAGATGGCGCGTAACGGAAAAATGTGACGCGTAACGAAAAAATGTTACACTAAATTTTTTTCCAACCCCGATAAAGAAGTTTCACTTCAAAAAAATCAGCACTTAGAAATTGATTATTAATTTAATATTGATTTTTAATTTTATGTGACGAATAGTTGTACGGGTATGTATCGATTAATTTTGTCATTGAGTACCGCTACGTATGTCTGCAGTATTTTGGGTCTCGTCATCTATATATATATAAAAGAAAGTCGTGTTAGTTACTTCACTTATAACTCAAGAACGGCTGAACCGATTTAGCTGAAAATTGGCAGGGATGTAGCTTAGAACCAGGAGACGGACATAGGATACTTTACTTTTTTTTTTTTTTTTTTTAGAGTAGGGTAGAGTAGGGTAGAGTAGGGTAGAGTAGGGTAGAGTAGGGTAGAGTAGGGTAGAGTAGGGTAGAGTAGGGTAGAGTAGGGTAGAGTAGGGTAGAGTAGGGTAGAGTAGGGTAGAGTAGGGTAGAGTAGGGTAGAGTAGGGTAGAGTAGGGTAGAGTAGGGTAGAGTAGGGTAGAGTAGGGTAGAGTAGGGTAGAGTAGGGTAGAGTAGGGTAGAGTAGGGTAGTGTAGGGTAGAGTTGGGTAGAGTTGGATATAGTAGTCAGTTGACGGGAGCGAAGCCGCGGGCAAAAGCTAGTTTTATATAAACACTCAGAAGTATATTACCCTTTTAATTATCTGTACGCATGAGAAATACCAATTTAATGAAAGCTTCTGTGTGCTTGTATGATATTATAGTTTTCTTTTTTTTAAGTTAGAAAATCATCTAATGACTTATCCCGCTCCAGGGAGGTGTAAGAGAGCGTGTTAGACTTTTACTGACTAAATCCACACCTATGTTCCTTCAGTTGCCTTTTGCTTTCTAGGACCAAGAGTATCTATCCTTTTCATACTTTTCCCATGGCCTTACTGGGCCCTTATGGATTGTTGACATCTCTATGAGGTGCGCGTGGAATACTGAAAGCCGTCAACGACTCGGGCTCGGTCTTTATAGGACAAGCGGACGATAAATCTAACAATTAATAGATGATTCCAGAAACTTAAACCTTAACAAAATATCAATGACTAGCTTCTGCCAGCGGCTTCGCCCGCGTGAAATTTGGTTTATCCATACAAACTTTGGACCCCCATTTCATCCTCTTAGGGGGTGAATTTTGGGAAATTCTTTCTTAGTGCTCGCCTACGTCATAAAAGGAAACCTTTGTGCAATATTTCACGCTCCTAGGCCCTGTAGTTTTGGCTGTGCGTTGATATGTCAGTCAGTCAGTTTCTCCTTTTATATATATAGATTACGACATTTCACCAAGGAACCCTAAAATTGAAAAAACAAACCCGTTCAAATAGATCCATACCTCTTCATCAACATCGGATGAAAGTGTTAAATAATTTAATACAACAGTTTGAAACCCGTTTAGGATTTTAAGTAATTAATTGAGTAATTTTAATTAGAGCTATTCCAATGGTATGGGAACATTAAATATAGTATTTTAGATGCTCATCCTGTTATAATAAATAAACAGTGAATTACGGAAATGAATATTTCGTTAGAGATTAACAAGCAATTGGTTATTAGGTTGGTACTTTAAATAAATATTGTATAACTGGTATTAATCGTAGTTGAATATATTTTACCTACTAATTATAAATGGTTTATAAGAAAATTGCGGTTCCCCGACTCAGCGACACTCATCTTTAAAATAATTATAGTTATTTTAATGAAGTGAAAACGGTTGAAACAGTAATTTATCAACTTATTTTTTACTTTTTAATAGTTTTTGGCATCGGGAGTTTTTTTCTTTCTTCGATTTTCTCCCATGAATTCTAATGTAAGAGAGAGAGACGTAGCTTTACAGAAAAAATAGCACTGTCCATTTCTCACACCAGTATTAAAAATTTCTTCATTAACGTAAGAAAAAACTTAGCAGCAAACGCCTTGTTTTCCCATTTAAAACCAAACTAATACATAATATATAAACGGGGAACTCCTTAAATTTATTGCCGTTTTCTTTTTTTTTTTAATGTCTGATGTAAATTGATGCCCTGAATCACAGGTTTTCATTAACATAATGTATATCAAGCAAGTCTACAATATAACAGTTAGAATGACATTTACTTTATCTGTAATTGAATAAAATTTTATCATTATTATTTATATTAAAATGATGTAGGCTGTCGGACTGTTCAAAAAAGTTACCGTGGCCTATGTGCTATTTAGAGGACATGGTCTACCCAAATACCATCATCATCCAAATTCGTTCAGCCCTTTGAGTGTGAAGGCGTAACAAACATACATACACACATGCTCACAAACTTTTGCCATTATAATATTTTAAAAGCTTTATCTCCTGCCTACCCCATTTCCGAAGAGTTATATCAGGATAGAAGGCAATTTACAAAACAAATATATCATACAGCATATTTCATTCATTCGTATCATTTTTTACGCCCAAAAAACACGAGAAGAACTTCACCTGTCAATTGATACGCTTGACATTTCCTGACACCAGTATCACCAAGCTTATTTACAGTTCCGAAAACCATTCAACACCCGTAACACAGCGGTGTAAAGCTCACAATCGAACGACATCAAAGTTTTGAACTGTTAAAAAACTTGTGTAATAAATCGAAATTGAATATTTCGCTGTCAAAAAGTTTCGGTGTTATTTTTTTTTTTAATAATGACTGCGAGGGAAAGCTTGAGCCATGCGAATCGAAGCCGAATATCATTAAACCTTGTTTGTGTATTTTGTAGTACCTACGTGACTTTTAAGCTTAAAAATAAAAGGTTTTGAGGAAACTTTGGTCAATCCGGGATAAGGCAACTGAAAATGACAAAGTTTCAGACGGCCATGATGGATATTCTGTGACGTCATCACATCTTTTTTTTTGTGATTTAGGAAGGCATCAAATATCTTCTCCCACTCTAGGGATTTTTTTTCATGGTGGTAAATCATCCAAAGAGTTTTCTACCGGTCTAAGCCGGAGCGGGAAGGCGTGTCAGAGTTACTAAAACCACACCTATGTCCTTCTTTCCTTTGCAATCCAGAACCCCGGGGTTCCTTTTCAGAAGTCAACTCATGGCCCCAGGAGGCTACGACCCTGCTGAGCCCCTACAGCTGACATCTCTCTGAGGCACGCGTGGAACACTACACGCCTTCGACGACTCGGGCTCGGTTCAAATCGTTACCACAGGGCCGGACGGTGAGCTGGTGTGTAGGCACAGGGCGTGTCAGACTTTTACTGACTGTAACTCACCTGTATTCCTTCATTTGTTATGCGTACTTGGGCTATCATATCCATTCGATTCTATTCGATTCTATTCGATTCTATTCGATGCTATTCGATTCTATTCGATTCTATTCGATTCTATTCGATTCTATTCGATTCTATTCGATTCTATTCGATTCTATTCGATTCTATTCGATTCTATTCGATTCTATTCGATTCTATTCGATTCTATTCGATTCTATTCGATTCTATTCGATTCTATTCGATTCTATTCGATTCTATTCGATTCTATTCGATTCTATTCGATACTATTCGATTCTATTTTTTTTTTTTTTTTTTATTCTTGATAGGTTCGCGCTTGACCGCTAACTCACCTGATGGAAATCGACGATGCGGTCGACGATGGAACGCGCTTACCTAGAAGTAACCTATTCACTCTTGACTTAAAGATTCCCGGGTTGTAGCCATCAGGAAAAACAGATTCCGGCAAGGAATTCCACTCCTTAGCTGTACGCACTATGAATGTGTTCGCAAAACGTTTTGTGCGTATAGGTGGGATGTCCACCATGTACCGGTGGCGCATTGCCGTACGCCTGGTGGTCCGATGATGGAACGGGCTAGGCGGAATTAGGTTATGCAATTCCGACGCACACTCCCCGAAATGCAACCGGTAGAAAACCGACAGGCTAGCAACTCTGCGTCGATGCTCAAGACTTTGAAGCCTCGACTCAACGAGTGCATCATTGCCAATGATCCTCTTGGCTCGCCTCTCAATTGCCTCAAGTGCATCAAGCTGGTATCGGGCAGATCCGTCCCAAAGATGAGAGCAGTACTCCATACACGATCGAACTTGCGCTTGATAAAGTTTGAGCAGCTGTTCCGGCGTGAAGTACTGTCTGACCTTCGCGAGGATTCCCAGCTTTTTTGCTGCCAGTTGAGCCTTTGCTTCGATGTATGGCCCAAAGTTGAGTGTTGACGTCAGCGTAACACCAAGGAGATCAAGATGGTCGGTTATTGGCACGGTTACGCCCCGGAAAGTTGGAGCAGGGCTGAATTGGCTCCTTTTAGCGGAAAATAGACACGCCTGGGTTTTAGAAGCATTGAACTTGACCAAATTGGCATCGTCCCATTCAGAGACTGCCTCCAAGGACAAGATCAAGCGCTCGACCATAGCCTCTCGGAGAGACTGGATCTGTGACCCACTAGCCTGCGCGCTGGATATGTAACTCTCAGCAACAGTGCTGTCGTCTGCATACCCAAAGGTACCGGGTTTAAGCAGATCATTTATGTGCAGCAAGAACAATGTTGCCGAGAGCACTGACCCCTGAGGGACCCCGGCATTAATGGCCATTTGACCGGACGAGCAACCATCGATGACCACTCGGATGGACCGGTCACTCAGGAAATCTGCAATCCAAGCACACAAACCAGCAGGTAATCCGAAAGAAGGAAGCTTACTAATAAGGCTTTCGTGCCAGACCCTATCGAAAGCCTTCGAGATATCGAGGGAGACGGCAAGAGCTTCCCCGTGTTTCTCGATGGCCTCACTCCAGATGTGGATGGCATACGCTAGAAGATCACCAGTTGACCGATTTCGGCGAAAGCCGTATTGTCGGTCACTTAGGATGTCATTAGCTTCTAGGTATGCCAGGAGCTTACTGTTGAGTACACGTTCCATTGTCTTACAGAGAATGGACGTTACTGAGATTGGCCTGTAGTTAGCTGGGTCAGCCCGACTACCCTTTTTGGGCACGGGCTGTACGTTAGCTTGCTTCCATGCAATCGGCACTTTTCCAGCCTCAAATGAAAGCCGAAATAGGCGTGTCAAGATCGAAGACAGTTCAGGCGCACACGTTCTTAGAACAATTGCCGGTATCCCGTCTGGACCGCTAGCCTTGTTCACGTCAAGGTTACGCAGCACCCTACGGACGTCCTTCTGATGGATGCGAATATCCGACATACTCGTCTCGCAACCATCAGGATTAACAGGGGGCCGCGCGTCACCAGAATCTAGACGCGAAGATTCCGCGAAGAGAGAGGCAAACAGATTTGCTTTCTCCTCAGCGGTATGGGCCAGCGACCCGTCGGGTTTCAGCAGTGGCGGTAGTGTAGTGTGTAGTGTAGTGTAGTGTAGTAGTCTATTCGATTCTATTCGATTTTATTCGATTCTATTCGATTCTATTCGATTCTATTCAATTCTATTCGATTCTATTCTATTTATGGCCCCAATATGCAGGTGTAGGTATGCTCATGAATTAGTTACATACTCCGTGCAAAGTTGTAGATCCAAGACTGGTTTCCTTACTAAATAAACCCACTTAAAGATATAATATTTTTCTATATTACAAGCGTGTGAAAGGGGATACCAGAGTAAGCGTATCAGATTGTATGCCCAGTGGCTATGAAACAAATATTTTTGCAAATAAAATAACATGCGTGAGAGTATACGTTACCAACATACTCTCGTACATATGAGTAACATCAAGCAACAATAGCGTTTCATTTTTCTAGTTAGTGTGTCCCTTGGCAAGTCGGCTTGCTGTGTTTTCACGATGCTAGTAGTTTCACTTGAATTTAGTGCAAAAAAAAAATTATATAAAAAAAAATTGTTGGCGGAATTAAGTCATGTTATTCCCACGTATACTCTTCAAAACGCATCTTAGAGAATACCAAAAGGCTGGCTACTCTACACCTGTGCTTCAGGCATTGTAATTTAACATCTAAATCACCAATTAGCCTCTTGGCAGGCTTTTCCACTGAATTCAAAGCCGCTAGATGGTATTTGCAGCACCAGCCCATATGTGGCTGTGTATAAAATCGACAGATATAATATAAAGGAAAACGCTGACGAAATATTTTACCATAGGAGGATCCAGAACCAAGTACATGTACATGTATGTGTAGATCCTTGGTACATGTTCGCGACTTGGGAGACACAAGTTCAAAATCGGCCTGAGTGGAGACGTCGTGTCCAGCGGCACGTAAAGGCCTTTGAAAATAAAAGGAGGTTGAAATTAGACCAAAAAACGAGACGACCTCAAAGCTAGATCACCAAAAGCTATAATTTATCATATCGATAATGGTGTTCTGATATGGTGAAGTTTTTGAGTGCGCTCTGTGCTCGGAGTTTTTCGGCCAAAGTTGAATATGCAAGTCATATGAGGGCATAACAGAGCAGCACATCTGTGCTCTCAACCACCATGAGGAGCCAAGGAACGCGGTCGCTGTGGCCCAAATCGGCTTGATGGCATTATCATCACCATCACACGTTCGTACGTCGATGTCCGAGATACCATGTATATTATAATGTTTACCTACATATATTTATAGTACCTTTGCAATGAACACATAGCACAGTTACCAAGCAATAAAATTAATGGTAAGTCATAAGTTCTCATCACATTTCTATTGACGTGTTACAGTGTTATGACGGTTACTTGCCACTGTAAATGTTCCAATCAATATGCTAATGAAATGAACAACTTATGTATAGTGATCGATGTAGCTATGAAGTTTTTTATGCGGATTCTTTGGGCGTAATTGAAAGTAATGTGGAGTAGTTTTGTGGATGTAGCGTGCTGTAGGTAGTTTTAAATTGAAATTTTTGAAAAGTATTATGTATTTATGTTTTTTTTTTTTATTAATAAAAGCAACTAGTGCTTGACTGCGATCCCATTTGAAGTAATCGTTGATGGTGAAGCGCACTAGTTTATTAAGAGCCTATTCATTCTAGCCTTAAAGACACCTAAATCGTAATCCTTCGTCCTTCGATGTACGTGGTAATAAACGACATGTTACAATAAATACTTTTCATTATTTAGAAACTGGTTTTGACTGAGTGAACACTCTTATTTAATTAAAACATATTTGTTTTATAATTTAGAAAAACTAGGAAACTTATTAGTTATCTAGATGTGCCTAGAATCACTTTAATAAAAATATCATTGAAATGGTTACAAAAAACCTGGAGGTTTTTGAGTAAATGTTAGTAATTTTGAAGTAGACGGTTTTAATTTGTCAAAGTACTTCTGACCTATTCTTGCAGTTAAATTTGGTTTTGAACAAATGACAGTTTTGATTGTGACACTATATATATTTATAGTATCTTTAATCTGCAGTTTCTTTTGATTTTTCACTCTAAAAAAAAACATACTGTTGGGATCAAACTGAGCAGATTAGTTGAGAGCAGATCCATAAAGATAGAACATAGCATAATAGCATAGCATAATCAGCCTTTTATTGTTCCCACTGCTAGGACTCAGGCCTCCTCACAAGGAGAGGGAAAGGGCCGTAATCCACCACGCGTACCCAGTGCGGATTGGTAGATGTCACATGTCTTCGAATATTTTGGTTCTAGGACATCCCGGTTTCCTCACGATTTTTTCCCTTCACCGTTATGAGAGCAATGGTGATGAAATAAATTACACGAAGTAATGCGCCTGGCTGGGTTTGAACCCACGACCTACAACTCGTAAGTCGGGGCCGTTACCACTCGGCCACCACCGCTCTTAAGATAGAACATAATGAGAACAAAGTAACTGCTTTAAACTAATATCTTGTTATTTCCAAGCCGTTAGGTGAATTTTCTTTTCTACAAACAAAAGCAGCACTCCAGTAAAATGCACTAACACAACCGCAATAATATGGTTACTTTAAACGTCACGATTTTTCAAAGAAACAATTTTGAGGCTTGCTAGCGAGTCTCTATATTTCTACTCCGTTTCGACTTAAAGCAACCCAATTACCTTTCTACTTACTATACGAAGAGCTGTTTTTAGGGTTCCGTACCTCAAAAGGAAAACACCGGAACCCTTATAGGATCACTTTGTAGTCCGTCTGTCTGTCTGTCAAGACCCTTTATCGTAACTATTTAACTTTGACGTAACTACAAATTTACAGTTTTCATTCTAGATTTTAGATTCATTTTATTCATTTCATTTTAGATTTTTTCCTATATTTATGCTATGTGACCTTTCTTCGTACCAAATTTCAGGATTCTAGGTCAACGGGAAGAACCATATTTTTGATATTTTATTATTATATTTTGATTCCCTTGAGAGGGTCGAAATACACGTTTTTTGTGACATAAACAGCCGTATCTTTTTTTTTTCTGACTGCAGATTTGAATAATATATTGTTTTAATTTCAACTCGAAACCTTCACGCATTCCCGAGATAAAAAATCTTGTCAGACAAACACAATACTACTAACACTGAACATTTATTTATATCACACACACATGCGCACATACATCACATATACATTTATATATTTAATCTACATAATTATCGAAACTGATTTACATCTGTCACTCATCTACACTCAAAGGTTCAGTTGAAAACCAGCGTCTGGCACTGCTGTGAGACACAATCATTATTATTGTTGTTTTTATTTTATTTTTATACTTTTAATTTAAGTTTTTAATACTTGTTTGTTCATTGTATGCCAAATAAAGATGTTTTCTTTCTTTCTTTAGACAGACAGACAGACGGACAACAAAGTGATCCTATAAGGGTTCCGTTTTTTCCTTTTGAGGTACGGAACCCTTAAAAAGAGGACTGACCCATTTCTGTCAGAGAACATCAGCCATAACTTACGATATGGAATGATAAACAACTACATCTGTTAATTAAAATTCTATATTGATTTATTGCAGTCAACAACTTCTTAATACGCAAAGACTTGATGTATTATTTATGTTCAAATCGTTCTGTCAAACCTGTTCCTTCATGGTTTTTATGATTTATTCAAATGGGCTTTGAAATAAGGTAATTACCGTTGGGATTTATGCTTACAGTTCATCTGTACAATTGTTATGTATTGGAAATTATTCTAAAAATAAATTATAGCATAATCAACCAGTAATGTTTCCGCTGCTGGAATACACACCTCCTCTCTTTGAGAGAGAATGAACCTTATTTTTTAACTAGCTACTGCCAATGTGATAGTAGATAATTATCCCAGGGAAACATACTCCTGGGATAAAAAAACATATCCTATGTGCTGTTCCAGGATATTCACCCACTCCTGTTTAGTCGTTAAAGCATGAAAAAATTAGTACATACAGCCTTTATAGTGTTATTATAGACTCGTGTTTTGCCACTAGGTACTTCACTAGATGGTATGCGTTGAAGTGGTTGACGATGGAGCTCGCTTTGCTAAAAGTAACCTTTTCACTCTTAACTTAAATATCCCAAGTTTGTAGCTATTAGGATACAAAGGCTTCGGCAGGGAATTCAACTCCTTAGCTTTTTGCATAACACCAAACTGGATCGGGCTGGGGCTGCTCTCAAGCGGCTCCTGCTCAATTTCCCCTAGGTTGGGCCAGAGCCGCTTGAGAGTAGAGTCCAGACGCCTTCTACCGGAGGCTCTACGTGGGTATCGTTCGGTCCATGGCTCTTTATGGGGCACCGGTATGGGCGCCATCGCTACGAAAGCAACCAGTGGCCAAGCTGAATGCATGCCATGCACTCCCGCACGGTTTCTCGAGAAGCGGCGAGCCTCCTTGCTGGCCTGCCACCATGGGATCTGGAGGCAACAGTCCTTGCACGCATGCACGATTTGCGCGTGGAGATGCAACGCCGGGGCGAAACACCGCTGCCGCGACCAGTCGCGGCATGGGGAACTGAATTCCGGCGGGATGTCATGGTGGAATGGCGACAGCGGCTGTCGCAACTCAGTGCTGCAAATACAGACGTGTTATTATGGTATATAAAATACATAATATATAGGTCAAGTACCGTCAGAAGAGTTATTTTATGACATCAAAAAACTGTATTACAAATTTAATATTAATATACAACTTCATCTTTTCCAGCCTTCATAAACTTTAAACAATTTTTAAAGCATCATTCTTCCTCAAGTAAAAATTAACAAACTTGAATTTTAAAGTTCCGTTAAGTAAAAATATTCATAACAAGCAGGCTTTGAATAAAAGCCGACGGGGGAAACAACCCTTAAAAGTAAGTTGAAGAGACCAACCCTTAATGTTTTGACTCCAGTTTGCGATGCGCTATTTTTTTTTTCTTTTGTTTTGTTCGGTATAGTTACGAGTATATTTTTACATCTATGGTTTCGTATCGACATGGTGTGGTTAAAAAATAATCAATCAATTGTCAAAGTAGTCAATCAAAGTGTGACAACGTTGTTTTATACATTCATAAATTATTTTATCGCGTGAGTAAGTCGTAGGTTTCACCCTAAGGGCCAAATTCACCAATGAAACTAATCGCGATTAGTTCAAATTAAACTCAGTTTGAGCATTTAATTGAGATTAGAGCTTCATTTGGTGTTTCACCACTATAAACTGATCTTTCTTAGATTACGTAAACCCAGATCAACACCAATCTTTAAACTAGATTACACTGAGCTCAGTTTAGTTGAACTAAGTTTATACAGCGAATGATGAAATCGACCCTAAGGCTACATTAGGAGCAATGTTTTTCGAGTATATTTAGATTTGTGAGATATTATTCAGGTAAGGTAATTCTTTTACAGAATAACTCACTAGTTAAGCTGTAAAAGTAGCTACACCGAAATAATGACATGACTTCGGTGTCGCTTTAATAAATGAAAGAGCTTTCATTTAAATTAAAATTTGGCTATTAGATAATACAGATATAATAAATAGATTCTATATTTAATTTCACTAAAAGAAATACTACGGTAACTATTAAATCTATTATTCTTTTTTATCTACTTTTCAACCAAAAATATCCAGCCGTAGCTAATCTTTCACTACAAGCCATACTCAAAAACGGGGTGAGCAACAAAATTGACCCGTCTAATGAGATTTTCCCTTGTGCCCTCTTCACGTTTAACACATTCGATGTTCAGTAATAAAGTAAACATTGCATAGTCAAATCGAGTAGAACTAATCGGCTAAATCGATTGTTTTGTCCAGGCGTTTCCAAAGTGGTTCATCTTGACCCCCAGGCACAAAGACATGCTAGAGGCTTACGATAGAAAAACAAAAAATAGGGGGTACATGAGAGGTAAATGGGGACTTTTATGGATCACAAGCCGTCATCAAAGTTTAGGATTTCTCATAATTACATCATTTTGCTCATTTAACATTTTAAGTGACATTGATATAACCCAACTGGGCGGATGGATAGGCAGTCGCTTGATGTAAAATACTCGAAGCCAACCTCATCAAAGTTGGCAAATTGATGCGGATTATCCCGCTTGTGTAGTGGAGTCTTGCAGTGCGGGACTACGCATTAATTGAGTACTACCGGGAAAAAATAAATCATACGTACAGGTTGCACATATAAGCGGGTTGGCATTGGTTGACGGGTTCAGTAGACCCGAAGCAATTACTGCACTTGTTCGGTTTCAATCAGCTTGTGCCGATCGGGTAGTTCATTTAGATCGACACACCATTCGACTGTATAAGGAAAGAAAAAGCCGATCTGTAGCAACTATCACACTATGTTCGGCATTATTCTACTTGTGTCGATCTAGCAAAAGCTGAGCGGCATTTTTCTGGAACATTCTACATCAACATAAATTCAATTTTACCACCCGGCTATGCCGATTAATGCCAGACCGCTTATGTGTATAAGTAACCCTGTCATGTATGCAGGTAAATTTTGAATTTAGAGAAACGACAATGAGAAAGTGGGGGTCAATACATAAAAGTTTCAGAACCGCTGGTTTAGTTGATTACAAAAGGACCGTGAAGAGAAGGGTTATTTTTTGGAGTTTTCTGTTTAATTGATTTTACATTGCGTCGATCGTTTTTGTGTCGTATTTCATTGTCTGGGTCAGGTTGGATGAGAGTTGGTTTTAATTAGTCTGGGAATTGAATGAGTCAGCGTTGTCCTTTGATTTTGTAAAAGTACGGTGTTTAACAACCTTTTATAAAGCCCAAAGGAATAAGTCCAGATTGCCGGTAGGTCTTTCATCGTATTTGTTAACACATTAAAATGTGTTTTTCCTTTTACCTTTTTCATATAATTATTCAAAGCTAGCTTTGAAAAATTTAAGCAAAACAAGCTTAAGCAAGTTTTGTTAAAGTTTTCTTGCATCATTTCCATTACTATTTAGAAAAAATGTAACAATATGAAATAGATTTTTCAAGACTGATTACTTTTTAACCGACTTCAAAAAAAAGGAGGAGGTTATCAATTCGGTTGTATTTTTTTTTTTTTTTTTTTTTTTTTATCATCATTATTTTTTTTTTTTTTTTTTTATGTTTGTTACCTCAGAACTCCGTCGTTTATGGACCGATTTGCAAAATTTTTTTTTCCCTTTATAGGATATGCTTCCAGATTGGTCCCATTTTTTTCAAAATCCAGTTCTGATGATGGAATCCATGAGGAATCGAGGGAACTCCTCAAAAATTATAGGCAACCCTATGGTAATTTTAGTATTTTCATCAAGAACTTAAGCATTTACAGTCAAAAAGTAACATTTGATGAAGTGGAACTGATGAAGAAGACCAGAAATGGTCAATGGAACTTCATACTCAAATAGATATCACAATGAAGATATAGTTAAGCGACTATGACAATACAAATAAATAAATGATTCTGAATAGTTACGTTGAAAATGGTATCATCGAAGTGATCTGATGATGATGATGGAGCCGGAAGGTAGGCACTGGAACTCCGTAATTAATCAATGTAACCTAGCCGTGTTTGGACTTATTAGAATTGTCATGGTTAGCACTTTGGCTATAAGGTACTATCGAACTGATCTGATGATGGAGCCGGAAGGTAGGCACAGGAACTCCGTAATTAATCAATGTATCCTAGCCGTGTTTGGGCTTATTAGAATTGTCGTGAGATGCTCTTTGGCTATAAGGTACTATCGAACTGATCTGATGATGGAGCCGGAAGGAGGAAGACACAGGAACTTTATAATAAAACAATGTAACCTAGCAGTATTTGGGTTAATTGGAATTGTCATGAGAAATAGGCACTCTGTTTATAAGTGTATCGCAACTAAAAAGTGTGAAATAAAAACTTTTTAGAAAAAAAAAAATAACCGACTTCACTAAAAAAAACACTAAAAGGATCAAAATAACTTTAATTTCGGAAGTCGGTGTTAAATAAGAAACAAACAATACCGAGAAACACCGACTTCCGAAATTAAAGTTATTTTGATCCTTTTAGTGTTTTTTTTAGTGAAGTCGGTTATTTTTTTTTTCTAAAAAGTTTTTATTTTTCGTAAAAAATTGTCTGGCTTTGACAAATACCTATGGCATTTGTACTCAACGCTAATGCACGACTACAAAGTGGAACGCCCATTAAATGCCTAAAATAGACATAAACTATGGGTAGCCCTAAATTCTATTTATAATAATACAAAGTAATTATTATAATATTATTGAACATAGTATTTGTATTTATTTGACATGTTTGGGTGACATTTGGCAAGACAGTAATTATGAAATAATCCTAATTATAAATAGATAATTCAAAAAGAATCATTTGACAAATATTGTAAATATATTTAAAATATATGCATCTATATATAGATTAAAATCAAATTATTATTTTCAAACTAGAATTTTCATCGTAAGCTGTATAATTCACATGTCTTGTGTCTATATGTTTTTTTTTAGGAAAACAATTTTTATAGATTTAAGTTTTTTCTTCTGAACAGGGTTCCTAGTTTTGGACACCGACTTAAATTAGACCCCTATATTATGATGACTCGACTTTTAGTTTATGGACTTTAATCGGGTTCAGAAAAAATGCTTGAAAAAGGCTTCTACCTAGTTTTATGATAATTATTGAAATTGTAATGAGTATTGCACTTCGGGGAGTGTGCGTCGGAATTGCATAACCTAATTCCGCCTAGCCCGTTCCATCATCGGACCACCAGGCGTACGGCAATGCGCCACCGGTACATGGTGGATATCCCACCTATACGCACGAAACGTTTTGGGAACACATTCATTGTGCGTACAGCTAAGGAGTGGAATTCCTTGCCGGAATCTGTGTTTCCTGATGGCTACAACCCGGGAATCTTTAAGTCGAAAGTGAATAGGTTACTTCTAAGTAAGCGCGCTCCATCGTCGACCGCATCGTCGCTTTCCATCAGGTGAGATTGTAGTCAAGCACGAACCTATCAAGAATTAAAAAAAAGTATTATCGAGTTGGAAGGAAAAGTTGGTGCATATTTCATATTTGTTCGTTTAAGGCGTTAATTTTGTATATATGATTGACATTCCCTTTTGCACGGGCGTAAACTAGACCTTAATGATGCGACAGCGGTGTTCCATGCTCCATAATGAATATTCACTGTTTATTAAACTAGATATGCTAAAGTGCCTCCACGCCCTCCACCGTAAACAAAAGTACCAACACTCATAAAATTCACATTCGCACACATCTCGAAGCTTCGAGCTTCACTTATTTGTCTTCTCACCAAGATTTATTTAGTTGGCAGTGCCACAAAACAGACGAAAGCAGAAGGTCGGATTCACACAACGCTCGCACACATTGACAGGCTTCAAGTACACCAACTGCTAGCGCACTCGCGACTGGCATTTGTTTTAGTGGTCAATCAGATTGTATTAGCGAGTGCAGGGACGGGCGCGGGCGAAGAGGTCTTGGATTCTGCGTGTTCACAGTGCCGAACGAGCTTCGACTATTGATATCTATGACGACGCTTCGGGGGGTGAATCAAAATGGTTTAGAACCACACGCGCAGACAGCTAACAAACGCTATATCCCTGTGAACGATACGGGTGGACTGAGCCATTAGACACACCTTCGCCACCCGCGCCCGTGTCTGCCTCATGCAGACGCGCGGCTCGTGGAAGCACTGTGAACGCAGCGCGCGTCTACTTACATTTTGAATTACACACGCCCGCGCTAGCAACCGCACCCGCTTCCACTCTGAAAGAGGGGGACTCTTTCAGAGTGGAAGCGGGTGCCTAGCCAAGTTCCAACCGTTTCGTTTCGATTTTCTTTTCGTTGAACGCCTCGAGTCCTCGCCTCTTATTCCTTTGTTCTGACCTCGTGACTGAACGTTGAGATGACATCAGAGCAAAGGAATCGAATCGAAACGGGTATAACTTGGCTAGGGGGGCTGAGATCGCTGCACGTACGTGTCTATGGTTTCGTGCGCCTGTTTTCACTCATCGTGTAGAGTTGACCTTCTGTAGTTATTTTGTTTGGTTGGTACCTCTAACTTATGACAGTGGCGGCAACAGGTGCCACCTCATTAGCGATGCTGTGCTAATTACACGTGAGAAATGAGTCATGGCAGTGTTTTTCTTTAGTCTGGAAACGGTTTTGTGTTTTAAGAGATAGTCTAGCTAGACTAGATCTGCATATTATGAAGTAGGAGTACAGGTATACATCATGTTTTATATTTCGGAGTATCTACATTTTTATACATTGAAACTAAAATGCAGGAAGCTGTTTATAATGTCATCATCATCATCATCATTTCAGCCGAAAGACGTCCACTGCTGGACATAAGCCTCCCCCAAGTGTCGCCACAATGAACGGTCCTGTGCGTCTCGCATCCATCGGACTCCCACAACCGTTACCAAGTCATCGGTCCACCTTGTAGGAGGCCTTCCAACGCTACGTCTTCCGGTACGTGGTCGCCATTCCAAAACCTTTCGGCCCCAACGGCCATCCGTTCTGCGAGCAATGTGCCCTGCCCATTGCCACTTAAGTTTGGCGATTCTTCGTGCTATGTCAGTGACCTTGGTTCTCGTGCGGATATCCTCATTCCTGATAATGAACCCCGACGATTCCTGTTGTTTATAATGTTCTGGAATGTTATCATCATCTCCATACTTTTTTTTTTTTTTTTTTTCGGTGGGAAAATCATCTTATGACATCCCCCGCTCTTGGGCGAGGCGGGAGATAGTGTCAGACTTTTACTGACTAAAAACCCACTCCTGTTCCTTCGTTGCCTTCGTCCCAGGGCCCCGGGATCATCTCCATACTGTGGTGGGGTCGGCTTCCAGTCTAACCGAATGCGACTGAAAACCAGTATTTTACATGGAGTTACTGCCTATTAGACCTTCACAACCCAGTTACTGGAAAACACTGCACTCGTTGCATAGACTGATGGTCAGACTTTTTGGCATCAGCCTACCTGTTACGACTATCAAAGATATATAGGGTGACTGGCAATTAGTGTACGATACGAGCAAAGCCGAAATCGCGAAAAAAATATCAGCTGTTCAGTACATTAGGCAAACATAAATGTACTGAACCGCTGATTTTTTTTCGCGATTTCAGGTTTGTTCCCATAGTAAAAGTTGTTGGTTATCATGAGCACAATCACGTGTTTAAGTATCGTACACTAATTACCAGTCACCCTATATACGAATGTTAACTGGGACTGGCTTTACGTGTTTTCAGAGGCACGGGATGTCAGTAATATCCCAGATAAACTTAGAAAAGTAACTACACATTAAGAATGAAAAAAAAAACACATTGGTTTTGAACTTCTTAACCACTGGGCCAATGTATTTGAACGTTATCTACAATTGAAATGCTTAATTCAAATATAAAATTGCCCAAATTGCGTGCACATTTATTGGGTGTTATACCTGAGCGGAGGCTCAAGGATATTTTAGCATACCGTAGGAGCCCAGCAGAGTCGAAGCCTACTGGGGCCAAGGGTGTGCTTCTGAAAGAAAGACTCGACCCTGGTATGAAAGGCAACGAAGGAACAGGAGTGGGTTTTTAGTCAGTAAAAGTCTGACACACCCTGCCGTCCGCCCAAGAGCGAGGGATAGATATCATTGAATAATTTTCCCACCTAAAAAAAAACCCGAGCGGAAAACTTAATGTTACTAAACTTGTAGTTGGAAGCTGCAGATTTCAATGTTTTTTTATTATTATTGATAGGCTCGCATTTGACCATTATCTCACCTGATGGTAAGCAATGATGTGGCCGACGATGGAGCGCGTTTGCCTAGAAGTAACCTATTCACTCTTGACTTAAAGACCCCTAGGTTGTAGGTATCAGAAAACACAGACTCCGGCAGGGAATTCCACTCCTTAGCTGTACGCATAATGAATGTGTTCCCAAAACGCTTTGTACGTATGGGTGGGATGTCCAACCATACGTGAACTTGTGAGAGTGTTAAAGAAATATGAAATTTAATGGTTTCTTCTTTTTTAAAGAAATAAAGCAAGGGATTGGAAAACTATTTAAAATATTTCATCATCATCATCGTTTCAGCCGAAAGACGTCCACTGTTGGACATAGGTCTCCCCCAAGTGTCACCACAACGGATTTCCGCGACTCTCACCTGGCCACTGGACCATCTTGTAGGAGGCTTTCCAACGCTGCGCTGCGTCTTCAAAAAATCTTAAAATATTTATTATGTGCTAAATATTACAGAGCACTATCAACATTAGCCGTTTAGACGTGAGAGGGAGGACACTACTCGCCATACGTTCCATATACGTCACGTTTATGATATTGTCTTCAAAATTTTAACTTCAAAAAAGTCGGAGGTTTTACTTTTGATTTGAGAAGTTTGTTTGACGTATTGACCAACAATGTGACGTTATTTTGCAGATGCTCAAGAGTGAGTGTCAGACTTTTACTGACTAAAATACGTGTTATTTTTTAGTTACTTTTTGCATTCCATTACCGTGTTGACTCTTTCAAACAGTTTTGCAGCCCTGACAGACGTCAATCATGTTGACATCTCTTTGAGGCGCGCTTGGAACTCAACGCGCCCTCATGTCGAGCCTAGGCTAGTACTTATTGGACAGCTATGAGACAAAAGTAGTAATAGTAGAAGTACTTCAGCGATTTTAAACCTTTGTGCAAACAACTCTCACATTTAGCTTATTTATTTACGACAATATAAACCCATAAAATTTAAAAAGAGAATCGTCAATTTAAAAACGTATATCAATATCATATTATCAGTATTTTTTCATAAACCGATTATGATATTCTCACCCATTAAATACCATACTACCGGATGAGCAAAAAAAAAAATATTTTACACACAGAATCGGCACCCTTTCTGTAAAAAAAAGAAAGAGTGAGCAATAAAATCGAATACGTATCTGTTTCAATTTTTTTTTTCTCTCCGGTCAGCCACATCATTAAGTTGCCCACTTTATGCACAGTTCACCTCTGAGGTATTGATATCATCACGGAAATTGTACAAGCGATTCTCACCTTTACTCTACAAGTTATACAATCTATATTGGCTTGCGGTTTATCTCTGATGGTAGTCGGTTGTTTTCGGATTGTACGATTAAACGGATGCTTTGGACATCCGTTCTCAGAAGGATTGAAACGGTAAAAAAAGTTTGGGACATATGGTTAAGTAGTTTATACAGCTTGTTGGAGAAAATATTATCTATTTTTTTTTTGTATTTTTCGGGCAATATCATAGTAGTATTATAATGACCCCTACTTAATTGTTTTTCGCTTCTATTTTATTATTTTTAAACCACCTTGCCCTTGGTGTTGAATCAATTAAAATATTTTTTATTGACCGTTTACTTGTTATTAATTAACACCGATCAAGTATTTATGCGAATTAAAAATTTTTTCACACAGTTTTTATTGGCTGGGTATATTTGCAAACCTTTTTAACTTCAATGAAGAACTAACTTGAATGAATTTTTAATTTATTAACGACACTCGATGAATTACAAGTTTTTGTTTTAAAGATATAGTATAGTTAGCTAAGTTTTTTTTTTGATAATGTTTCGTTGATTATGCGATATTATAACCTATATAGATGTATAAAGAAAAAAAAATATGGCTATTATTCATCAAACTTTCTAACAGTATGTCACTCAATATCATATTAACCCTTCAAAAACATGGTTACGGTAATAAGATAATTGTTTAAACAATAGTTTTTAGTTTTAATAGCTCCAAAACCACTTCCATATGGCTCAGAAAACAAATAATTGGTTTGAAATCGTCGAAAATAATTGATATAATGAGCCATACTTATTTTAACATAAAAAAATATTCTCGGTCATTGAAATTATCATCGTTCGTTCAAGTGAATGAATCATCTGAACTTGTTTTCTCGGTAGTTCGTGAATGAGAAAATAAGGACATGCAATCTCGCATATAATATTCCAAAATTATCCATGTTACCTTTCACATAGTATTTTTGGCAATAATTGCAATGCAGTTAATTGCAATATTACTGAAAATATTATTTTTAAAGGAACCAATTATTACGGCTATATCTCGCCCTTAAAGTGCCGAACATAGTGTAAAATAATCACACTAAGGGAAAATTTTGTGAGTATGTATATGTTTGTTACTTCGTCACGCTAGAACGGCTGCACTGATTTTGATGGAACTTAAGGTACACAAAGCCGTTTGAAAGGAATAAGGAAAACAAGCGAAAAAATATCATGTCGTTAATTTTTTTTTCTGGCAAATTATTAGTCAAACGAAAATATCATATTATTATGTTGATAATTATTTTTTTAAATAAAATAATATATTTTTTTAAATCTATTTACTTAGCCGTTACTGAAGAGTACGCTTTAGAAAGTTACTGTTTTATGGCACTGCTCGGAAGCTAGGGCCTTAAGATTGTAGTGATCATCTGCATCAAACTCTGACTTTATACGGAGACATTTGATCTGCAATAATGGTAGGCACAAAGTACAAAATTACTCTGTGTACCCTGGCATTGACTCTGTATTTTGTGCTTTTACCTTTAACAGAGGCATAAGCATTGCTATAACAGCGTGGCAATGCCACTTTTCTTTTGAGCACATTGCCAATCAACGGGCAGCGATGCGGAGGAGTTTATCGATAATATTTCGCTTTTAGTTAATGTCAAAGTCGGATTACTTTGGCCTTAGGGTACAACTTTGGGCCAAGCGTTTTAACCAATAGGAGCTTGATCCAAAGTAACTCAATTTTACGGTAGTTTTAATTACTTGTGGGTTTTTTTTTGTGTTGTATACAATTTTATAGTTAGTTAATTCATTATCACACTTTTAATGTAAATAGTAGGTATTGACTATCGTCGACCGCATCGTCGCTTTCCATCAGGTGAGATAGTGGTCGAGCGCGAACCTATCAAGAATTAAAAAAGAAAATTGACTGACACGTCTTTCCTTTACTTCTAGGTAATACAATAATGAACGTTGTTGCTGATGGAATAGTACCCCTTTGCGCGAGTATTGTTATTACGTATTTGCTCGTTTTTACGTAAAATCGCAAAAAAAAACTTTCTCAGTATTTTTTTTTAGGAAAAGCGAAGATATAGTGACCAAAATTTTCGGCCGAATAAATTTCGTACACCCGTGTGTACAAAACGACAATTAAAGGTTTTTAAGGTCACTTAAGTTGTACAGACGTATGTATAATCAGTGCTCTTGGGGGTACTCATCGAGCCAATATTTTTGGCTTACCCAAAAGTATACACTCATGACTTGAAGACTCCAATTTAAAAAAAATGATCTAAAACAGATTTAAAAGTTCACATGTCATAATGATTTTAATTTTAAAACTAATATGACATAGTACCATGCTAATGCACCAGTCGTTCGGAGTAACAAATGACTCACAGACATTATGAAGTCGATACGTTTCTGAGAAGATATAATAATTAGCAAATTGTTTTTACTTTTTATTATAATGTCAGACACACATGTTAATTCTTTGAAAAAGTGACAAACGAGTTGGTGATGTTATTATAATCATATGTGTTGCTGTCGGACGAGTTATTAAGAATATTGTGTGTTACATAGGTATAGCGTACGTATGTTTTGTAATAAAATAGAGATGAGACTTTAGAGTTTTTATAAGTGCTTACTGATTTTATAAATTGAATTATTATTTTTCTAATCGTATACTATTATTAATATTTTTTATTGTTCAGAAAAATGTTTCACAAATTTATATGGCCCTAGTCTCCACACTAGGATCCCCTGTGTTGTGGAGACTAGTCTCCTTCGTTTTACAAAAGTAGTAGTAGATATTAGGGAGGCGACAATAATTAACTAAATTTGTGTCAAGATACTTCATCTTAATATAATATACCTAATAAGTTTTTTTAAAAATTATTATTATTACTTTTTTTTTCGGTGGGAAAATCATCTTATGACATCCCCCGCCCTTGGGCGGGGCGGGAGATAGTGTCAGACTTTTACTGACTAAAAACCCACTCCTGTTCCTTCGTTGCTTTTCGTACCAGGGCCGAGTCTTCCTTTTAGAATCAGACCCTTGGCCTCAGTAGGCTTCGACCGTGCTAGGCCCCTACAGTGGCTGACATCTCCTTGAGGCGCGCGTGGAACAGCACGCGCCGTCGACGACTTGGGCTCGGTCCGGACGGTTACCGGACGGTCGGACGGCGAGCCACCCATTGCTCGCCGTCCGCAAGCCTGCGCCTACGATGGCCGGAAATCCATCATTATTATTACTTGTGTAGCTGTGTAGTGTATGTATGTAGTGTAATGAGTGAGTGATAAAAAGTTTTCAAATAATATTCTAATAACATTAAACATAGGTTTATCTTTATTTAACCTATCTAATAGCGTAATTAGAGACACAATAGAAAGACAATGGCGCGTTAACGCCGGCGTTATTGCGGGGATCAACAGCTTAAACTGATATTATTAAGAGGAATCGTGGGTTAAGCTTCGCCTGTCCAGCAGTGTGTATCAGCGGTCCTATTTTTTATTAATTGTAAAACTTGTGTACAATAAAGAATATATGGTAGATAGATAGAGGTAATGTTTGTATGTTTGTTTGCGATCAATAAATAAACACAAAAATCGATCCAGTACCTAAGGATCGATTTTGATAAATTCTTTCATCAGCAGAATGCTATTTTATTACTCAGTGACAGGTTAAATATATATTTTCGACTTTTGAAGCCGTTGACAGAAGCTATTTTAATTTTTTATTAAAATGCATTACTTAGTACTAATTTGAGTTTGGTAGCATATATACATGAATAATGTTTAGTGTGCTCCATAATCTATCTAAAACAAGAAACTAATTAAGCTCGCTGTATCTGTAGGGTATTACACACCCGGGCTGTAACCATCTTCCATCATTTTCGACCATTAGTAGTCTTAGTACGATTTTTTTGACGTACTCAAACGCGTTAACGTTTACCTCATGTTATACTGTCAAGAACTGAATAAATGCCGTCTAGGGACGATATCGGTAAATCTTTTCTTTCATATGATTTGACATAAGCGAATGTTGACGTGGTCGAATAAGTTCGTTAAAAACTCACTCTAAAGCCTTTATTTGACTACCGATACTAAAAGGAATGACTCATACAATATTGGGTCTTTGCTCACCTGGACCCACTCGCTACTGGACTCGCGGGTCCACATGATCACGTAATTTATTTTCCTTATTTTTATTGGTCAACAGGACCCACGTTGAAAAAAAAATCTATAGTCGAATGTAAAAGTGGTTAGTCAAAATAACAAAATAAAATGCAATTGAATTCATTTAGTTTGCTGTAAAATTCAAACAAGAAACAACATTTTCCTTGCTTCATTGGTTGGTTATAACCACCATAACCACACCACACCATATATTTTTCCAATTTATTGACTCAGAACCTTACTTAGCAAGTAATAATTATATGATAATGTTAACCAGAGCATCAAGGGTCAAGTTAATAGTGATCTATATGGATCAGACACAACAAAAGTAGTCGGTTCAACAACGTATAATTAGCTTTTTGGTTTTGTTTTGTAATGATAGAGATTTTGATGAAGATTCAAATGTATGTATATACGTTGAATGTTTTGATACATATCATATACGTTAGTAATGAGTTTTGGTAATGGTGTATGGATTTTTTTTGTGTTGAGTGTTGTAGGATTAGATCTGATTTTGGTTCTTTGTTATTATTTTTAGAAACCTACACTTCAGTCGCAATAAGATTAGACATTTTCCTGTCCGTTCAACCGATTTTGACTATTTTGTGTTGTTGGCATGATACCACGTACCGGATGACGTAGCCTTGGAAGGCCTCCTACAAGGTGGACCGATGACCTGGTAAGGGTTGCGGGAATCCGATGGATGCGAGACGCATAGGACCGTTCATTGTGGCGACACTTGGGGGAGTCTTTCAGCTGAAATGATGGCATGATAAATGGCGGCTGCAGTAAATAGACGGTATTGTAACCAATTTTTTGTCTGTTCTCTCATGCATATTAATAAATGTATTAGGCGAACATTGTAAAGAAAATCATTACTTTAAACGGGTAACCAGGGAGTTTCTTGCTGGTTCTTCTCCGTAGGATACGACCAATTGCAATCGTACACTAGCTTCTGACGTTTTATAAGTGCCCATGCAGGTTTATTGTTGCTGAGATGGTGTTAAAATGTTGCTAGACGTTCAACGACTCGTCGACGACGGCTGGCGCTGAAAATCAGCGCTGTGGCTCTGTCCAGCACATGAGCCCCAGCATTTTGCTGAGCGCTGGCCGTTTTGCATGAATGTGTCGCATAATTTAACTTTTTTGTTTAATTTGTTATATATGTATGTTATTATTATTATTTTTTAAGTTATGTGTCATGTTTGTGCAAATAAACTGTTTTTCTTTCTTTCTTCTTTCTTCTATTGTATTTAATGTAGCCAGAGAAACCAAAGATTATATTTGACCACTGTTATCACCTTTCTTATTCATTCTTATGTGGTCAATCCTATAAGTTTAGGCATATCGACAATCGCTGCTGTGGAAGGTGATTCATGAGAAAGATTTAAATTTAGGTAGGTATAATACGTTGCACCTTGATTCGACGCTTGGCTGGCAAAGTCAGGTTTCTAGTGTCTGCCAAAGAGTCAACGGGACTTTGCGGTATCTGTATCGTCTGAGGAACTTTTTGCCTACGAAGACGAAGACAATGCTTGTGCAGGCTTTAATTTTCCCCATAATCGACTATGTTGACGTGTGCTACTTTGATCTGAACGCGGTGTTGCGAGACAAATTTGACAGGCTCCTCAATAACTGCATCCGGTTCATATTTAATTTAAGAATATATGACCATATTTCAAGTTACAGATCTGAGGTCAAATTGATACCCATTCGCCAGATATGAAGTTTGCGCGCACTGACTACACTTTTCTCTCTGCTCAACTCTCCCTCCCCTTCTTCTTATCCTAAATCACACTTTCTATTTATAATATGTTCTTCCCATGCTAAGATTCTGTGTTCTTCTAACAATGCGCTTCCTCTCGATATCAAGACGGCCACCAGTCAATATGCATTTAAGGGGAAGTTGCGGCATTATTTTCTACATAAATAGTGGAGTCGTCTCAAAAATTCCTTTCATTTACTTTACATAAATAATATATGTTTATTGAGGTTTTTATTATATTAAATAAATAAGTATGTTTATTTTATTTATATACATTTGTAACCTTGTTTTCTAATTAATCTATTTTTTTTGCACTTTCAATTTTTTCTCTTCACTACCTTTGGTTGACTGGAAGAGAATATCTGAGGCATTAAGAGTATACCTTTGTACCTTTGTGTTGCATGAAGTTTTAATAAATAAAATAAATAAATAGTAATATAGTATAAGTACTATAGTAAAATAAAAAAATAATTTCAAACCCCTGGTTTTATAATAAGGTCGACTTCTTTTAGTATTCTTTGAGCCATCGTTATAGCCGTCCTAGTCTTTCACCGTTTTCTAACATTGAGATTGGCATTCAATCTTCCAAAATTTTACACGGGCCTTCCGTTTTTTCAGACTCATCATTACCTTTTCTTTATTTGTAAAATAAATAAATTACAGTATACAAAAGCTTGAATAACGGTAGCAGATATTCATTTACTTCAATTCTGTTACATTTCTGTTACGAATGGCGTTCAAAATAAATCGTAAAAATCAATTGTATGTCTTTTTGACTTGAAATTACTTTCATTATTGATAAAGAACATTTGTTTACTTTCAAAAACTGCTCTTTGTGTAAAGAAAAGAAATTAGATACACATGATGAGATTTTTTCTGGAATGCTATTTATTTTCAGTTTTTTGTTTCATTGGAGCGTAACACACGTACAAAGTAAATTTAAAAAGGCAACAAGCAAACAAACTAAATAAAATCTACAAAAGTATCCTATTTCTTCTCAAGCACTCCCTAAAAAACTTGATAATGACGAAACTTGTATCGGTACTCAGAATGCAGTCCATTTCCGGACAGCCAATAGCAACTCAGAGTTTAAAATTAGAACCATTTCTAAATTCGAACCTGGAATGGTGTCTTCCCCAGCGTTGTCTATGTTAGCCGTTAAGGTTCTATTTTGAAAAACATTCTTGTTCTTCGGATTTAGGTATTCATGAGTTAACTGAATAAAACCATTAAATTGTCTCAATTCAAAATTAACTAAAGCTTTCAGCTTGCTCACATCATTCGCAGTTAATGTCATAATATATTTTTCTCCTCACTTTGCCGAGCATGCATTTTAAAGTCTTAAGAACGCTTTAAATTTTGAAAATGCATTTAATGTCTTGTCGAAAGTTCAATTTGGGTGGAACTATTTTAATTGAAATTGATTTTACATCCTTTAAAGTATTCTATTTTACTGTCGTGAGTTTTATTGATGTTTTAATCTTAGTCTTGAGGTTTATATATTATGTTTTGTGTTTTAATTTCTGGCAATGACGTTAGATATATTTATTTGATATGTTTAACGTTTATACCGCGATCATCGAGGGACTGCAACAACTTGCCTGCTGCTGTCTTCCCGTCCGATTATAATTTAGGTGTCTTTATGGCTAGAGTGAATAGGCTCTTAATTAATAAACTAGTGCCCCTCACCATCAACGATTGCATCACTACTTACCATCAGGTGGGATCGCAGCCAAGCACTAGTTTATAACAATTTAAAAATTTTGAGTTTAGTCCAAATAAATCTTGTATTACATTCATGTTTTTGGTCACATTGCTCGCAGAACAATTAATGGTCAATAATAATGACCGAAAAGTTCTGTAAGACAGGCGTTGAATGGCAAAGCGGATCGATAACCTGCTGAGGGCTGCGTGAATCCTTTGGATGCGAGACGAATAGAACTGGTCATTATGGTGACACTTGGGAAAGGCCAGCAGTGGGTACAAGTTAACAGATTTTTTTAAAACTAAATGGAAATAATAATTTTAAAACAAGTCCAACATTTTTGGCTTATTATTTTTAAACCTACCCATTACACAATGAAACATTACCCATCCATTCCAATCTCTAATCACAACCAACTGTAGAAACACGTATCCGAACTATCCCAAACTTTTTTTATTTATATCCCGTGTGCATTAAGCCCTATTTTTAGCACAAGAACAACAGAAACAATTAATTAATTACTCATCCGGAGATCACTGGATTGTGGCACCCTCTAGGTGAGTCAGTTCCGACCAGACAGAGCTTCCGAGGGGGTAGGTTAAAAATACCCGCGGTAGGCTAATACCGAAATGTCGGGACAGTCGCATGCCACGGGTTGGCTGGTCACACCGCGGTTTTACGTCTGCACTGGCAGGGTTATGTTTTGTGTTATAGAAAAAATGTTGTGAAATAATTATTTGGTTGTGTTATTTTTTGAGATAGGTAAGTGTGTGTGTCATATTTTATTATTTTATGTTGTGAAAGCTGACACAGAGATAAAATTCTTTATACCATTAGAATATTATTGTCTCCTAGAATGTTTTAATGTTAGTCTTATGAAGTATTAACATTAACTGAATACCTAATAATTAGATAACATTTTATTTGAAACTAGCTTCCGCCAGCGGCTCTTTAACCCCTTAGGGGCAAAATTTCGAAAAATCCTTTTTCAGTTCTCGCCTATGTCATAAAAGGAAGCCTTGTGCAAAATTTCACGCTTCTAGTCCCAATAGTTTTATTGCGTTGATATGTCAGTCTGTCAGTTCCTCCTTATAAATATATATAGATTAAGTATCACATTTTAATATACCTTACTTACTAGAAAAATTAAATCTAATTAAAATGGAGATAACATCCCAAAAATGGTATCAAATTTCAAGCGACTCATAATTTTACACTAAAATTGAAAACCGAATAAAAATGCAGCTAACTCCAACAAAATCTCTTTATCAACATACTTAAAACTCACTAAAAACTTAATATTAAACACGTGGAACCGTGAGAGTCAAACCAATCGAATTATATGATAGAAATTAGTTTAAATCTTTATCTATACCATCCACTTCAATTTGCTTATCAGCAATAAATTTAAATGGTCACGATAATGGTTTAAATAACCTTCTTTAGTTTAGAGATACTGATGATTAGGTTACTAATTAGGTAGAGGTATCTGAAACATTCGTTTTTATTTGAACAATCGATATTTCATTTGATCATAGAGTAGATAAGTACAGAAGCTCGACTCCATGCAATGGTTCAAAACTCAAGCACATATAGACACGCTTCACGTACAGCGAGCGCAAACGCATTTGAAATTGGCATTTGTTTGAGAAGTCTTTTTATTTTTTGAGATGGAAAATCATCAAATTATTTATTTCGCCCTGTGTGGAGCGAGAGGGCGTGTTAGTCTTTTACTAACTTAAACCCACCTATGTTCAAAGGAACACAGGCGGCTACTAAAGAGTAGCCCTTTGTGTTCCAAGGTCATTAACTCTTTGGAACATTCCCGCAGCCCCAGGCATCAGCTCTGCTAGGCCTCTTTAGTTTTGCAGACATCTCTTTGAGATAACTGCTAAGATACAGGTTTCCTCTAACATATGACAAGGAGTAGTCCATAATCAATGTGACTGTCACATGTCTAGGCCATGCTTATGTCCTAGAACCAAAAATATCCGAGACATGTGACAACAAGCGTTCCTCATGAGGCTTTCCTTCATCGTTTTGAGAGCCATAGCAATTAAAAAAATTACACAAAGTATAATTGCAAAGACTGTTCGAACACAACCTACAGCACATTGCTCGTAGAACGGATGGTCGATGGGTCCGAAAGGCTCTAGAGTGGCTACTGCGCACCGGAAAACGCAGCGTTGGAAAGCCACCCACAAGGTGGACCGACGACCTGGTGAGAGTCGCGGGAATGCGGTGGATGTGAGACGCACAGGATCGGTCGTTGTGGAGACGCTTGGAGGAGGCCTATGTCCAACAGTGGACGTCTTTCGGCTAAAATGATGATGATGATGATGATGAAGTGTGCTTTTGCTTGTTACACGTAACCAGGGCCTTCTGTATGTATCTATTCTGTGGTCTGACCATTATTTTCATATCTAATAAGACTGTAGTGTAATGATAGGGACTGATATGCAAATGAATAGAGATATTCCGAGTTGAGTTATCAGTGTTGCATCGGTTCAAATCGGATGTGTATTTGACTTTGATTATGGTTAAGTTAAAACTGGTTATGTGGGACTAATAGAATATGCCTGTGAAATAGTGCAGCCACTCGAAAATGTAACTATATGGTATATAATACACATAGAGTAATTTTTACAAATGGGCGTGCGTGGCCAAATCTGAAACTATGAGGATTTGTGAAAAATGCTCAAATGAGTCTGGGGCCCGATTTTGGTGAAAAGTAAGACGGGCGTCAATGAGTTTTAGAAAATTCAATATTTATAGCCAGTAATTGAACCTGTTGATTTTGGACATACTATAAAATAGTGTCACACATAAAAGTCAAATAGAAAGTAATGACATTCCTTCGGTTTTTTTTTTTAACAAATTACTTTTTTAGAAATATTACATTTTAATTTTATTTGTTAATAAAATAATGATAAAAATATATTTCATTGACAATTATTTATAATATTTGTCAATGAAATTTTGTTGCAAGAGTGCATACTGTCTTTTTCCTTGTAAAGGAATAACTTATCTAATGTATGGTTAGTCTTATTTAAGTTCAACTTAAATATAAAGATCTCCTTGTCAAATTATTTCTTAACAAAAATAATAAATTTAAATTATTTATTAAAACAACACAAAAGCGGAAAAAAATATCGTAGTCCATTTTCTACCAGTCAAACAAGAATGGTGTCGAGACAATAAGGCAGGAAAAAGGAAAATATTGTTTAGAAAACAAGTGTACGAAAAATATACATATACCTATAATTAATTAACGTAAATGATAAATCCTGCAAACTATTTCATACAAAAAATATACATTTACTTTTGAACTGAACAGGTGGCCAAAGCAATTCCATTTCTATATAGATTTTCTCACAGAAACTTTCAACGACACTATTAAAAGATGAATAACTATCACTCAAACACTTATTGAAGAACTTCATAAAACATCAATAAAACTAACTTTGACAATGCAACAACTAATTCTAATTGATAAACGTATCAATTTTAATTAAACTAAATAATATTTTCAATTTCAATTAACATAAAAACGCGGCTAGATTAATTGAATTTGTGTTAAACAAAACAGAAATTATCAGTTTTGGATTTATGTTTATTGTGAGTACATATTTTGAGTTATAACTAATTTAATTCCATTTGATAGATGAGTTTATTATTCCTGTATGTATGAGAATGAGAAATGAAAAAATCTAAACGATTTTTTCAAACATCGAAGCATATGCCACGTTAGGCCCTTTTGGGTTCACTATGTATGTTTCATTGACGTTGATTTTAGTTTTTCTTAATCTCAAACTTGAACGCTGCGGGAACGCTTGAAAGAGTTGTCTTGGCCCTAGGACGTAAAAGGCAACTGAAGAACGCAGGTGGGTTTTGGCTATGGTCCGAAGCGAGGAGAAATGGCAGGTGGTGGCCTCCTTATGCGAAGCAGAAATGCTAGCGAAGGAGGAGGCCGCACGCGTGAGGGAACGAATGTCCTCACACCCCAGCCGCCCTCACGGCGTCCTCACCTTCCGCATGACGCAGGTTCTCACCGAACACGGGAAGTTCGGAAAGTTCCTGCACCGGATTCGTGCGGAAGCGACGCTCGGGTGTCGCCACTGTGTGGACCGCCCGGAGGACACGGTGGAGCACACGGTGGAGGTGTGCCCCGCTTGGGAAGAGCAACGCCGTGTCCTCGTGGGGGCGATCGGCGGCGGCGATCTCTCGCTCCGGGCCTTGGTACAGGCCATGGTCCGGAGCGAAGAGGAGTGGTAGGCGGTCGCCTCCTTCTGCGAAGCAGTAATGCTAGCAAAGGAGGCGGCCGATCGCGTGAGGCAATGGCAACGGTCCTCACGCCCCAACCGCCGCCGGGATTCCGATCCCGATTTCCGGCCACCGTAGGCGCGGGCTTGCGGACGGCGGGCAATGGGTGGCCCGCCGTCCAATCGTCCGGTAACCGTCCGGACCGAGCCCAAGTCGTCGAAGGCGCGTATTGTTCCACGCGCGCCTCAGAGAGATGTCAGCAAATCGTAGGGGCCCAGCAGGGTCGAAGCCTACTGGGGCCATAGGTAGTGTGAAAACGAAAGCCGGGCCCTGGGACGAAGGCAACGAAGGAACAGGAGTGGGTTTTTAGTCAGTAAAAGTCTGACACTATCTCCCGCTCCGCCCAAGAGCGAGATTTGTCATAAGATGATTTTACCACCTATAAAAAAAAAACTCCCAGCTGCCCAGATTCTGACCCTGACTACCAGCCAACGTAGACGTGGGCTTGCGGACGTCGAGCAGTGGGTAGCATGGGTAGCTCGCCGTCCGGCCGTCCAGTAATTAACCGGACCGAGCCCAGTCGTTAACAGCGCGTAGTGATCCATGCGCTCCTCAAAGAGATGTCAGCAAACCGTAGGGGCCAGCAGGGCCGATGCCCGCTAGCTAGGACCGCGGGGAATTTCTGAAAAGGAAACCCATAGTTCTAGAACGCAAAGGGCAACTGAGGGACACAGGTGTGGTTTTAGTCAGTAAAAGTCTGACACGCTCTCACGCTCCACCCAGAACGGAAGAAGTCATTGGAGGATTTTAGTCAGTAAAAGTCTATCACGCCCTTTTGCTTCATACAAGAGCTGGAGAAAACATTTGCTGATTTCCCACCTTAAAAAGAAAAAGTTAACTTGAACAGGCGGCAATAGACAAAAAAACCAGTCACGCCAGATTTATAATGCCTCAGGAAAAAATAATCAAACGACAGATTTTCCCATCTGCCCGCGACATGCAAATATCCGTAATAACACCATTTTAGATACCGAGGCATGGGAATCAGAGCAAAACGACATAATTATGCATAAATCTAGTCATTATTTGATCCTAGTCTAGTTATTAAATCCAATACTGATTAGACTAGAAGCTAATAACTTTGGACCGGTCCTAAGTTTAAACTGTAGTAATGACAATTTGTTTGGTCCACTTTTTATTTTTTAACCTGTTTTCTAGTGAGAATTTGTTTTACACTAGCTAGACTTTGCACGCTAAGTCGTAAATTGCTGTGAACGTGGATTTTTTCCAAGAAACGTTCATAAATGTAATGAATATGAGTAGAATTATTCAAAAATCACCGCTGTCTTGGAAAGCAAAGGGCTACATCTATTTATCAACATATATAGGGAACACGGATGTTTTAGCTGTGTAAAAGTCTGTCGCTTCTTCTCGCTCCACCCAGAGCGGGAATATTTGATGATTTCCTAACCTAAAAAGAAAAAAAAAGGTAATGAATAAACGTGCACTAACTTTTTCTCATGGATAGGAATAAATAAAAAAAATACAAGTTCATACAAAATCTTTATATACATAGATAATTCTTCTGTACGTATGTTGGTCACTTAACTCCTCCCAAACGGCTTGGCGGATTTAAATGAAATTTTGTGTGTATATTTAAATGGGTCCCTAAATGGTTTAAAAATACAATTGGACCCGGTAGTTGTTTCTTTTTTTTTTACAAAAAGCCAGCTTTTGAGTAAGATATTTTCAGCCGGTTCTGCTAGTATTTTATAGGTAGATGTCAACCTACAGCGAATCTTCTCATGAAGTTTATCTCTTCAGACGTTCTATTATTATTTTTTCACTCTAGGCTTAAAGACTACAACATCGGGGGCTATAGCTATGAGGAAACACAGAGCAAAAAACCGAAAGTAGGTACATTATTGACTAGGTAGCACAAAGTTGACATCGCTTAGTAGAAACAAGTACAAACTAATATACATACAAACAACTAGAAAGGAACCAGAACTAGATAAATTATTTTTCAGAATTAAAGATGCACGCTTGCCTAGAAGTAGCCTATTCACTCTTGCTTAAAGACTACAACATCGGGGGTTATAGCTATGAGGAAACACAGAGCAAAAAACCAACAGTAGGTACATTATTGACTAGGTAGCACAAAGTTGACATCGCTTAGTAGAAACAAGTACAAACTAATATACATACAAACAACTAGAAAGGAACCAGAACTAGATAAATTATTTTTCAGAATTAAAGATGCACGCTTGCCTAGAAGTAGCCTATTCACTCTTGCTTAAAGACTACAACATCGGGGGTTATAGCTATGAGGAAACACAGAGCAAAAAACCGACAGTAGGTACATTATTGACTAGGTAGCACAAAGTTGACATCGCTTAGTAGAAACAAGTACAAACTAATATACATACATACAACGAGAAAGGAACAAGAACTAGATAAATGATTTATCAGAATGTAAAGAAGCACGTTTGCCTAGAAGTAGCCTATTCACTCTTGCTTAGAGACTACAACCTCGGGGGTTATAGCTATCAGGAAACACAGAGCAAAAAACTGAAAGTACTTACATTATTGGCTAGGTAGCACAAAGTTGACATCACTTAGTAGAAACAAGTACAAACTAATATACATACATACAACGAGAAAGGAACAGAACTAAATAAATTATTTTTCAGAATGTAAAGAAGATTGCTGCTACTGTTTTAAAATGAACCCAGTGTAAACGTTTGGTCTTATTCTACCAATTCTTCACAATGTTGAAGATTTAATTAAATAGTCGAACTATACTAGTGTTTGCAATTTTTCCTAACTGGTTTCTGTTTGCGACTTTGTCAGCACTTGTTTTATTATAAAACATTTTCTTTACCTCTCAGGCAAAAAAGTCGTAAAAGAATTTTTATCATTGGATTACTTTATTACTTTCAGATATCAGTTTTACCAATATGGATATGGTTTTGCCTAATTCCGCCTAGCCCGTTCCATCATCAGACCACCAGGCGTACGGCAATGCGCCACCGGTACATGGTGGACATCCCACCTATACGCACAAAACGTTTTGGGAACACATTCATAGTGCGTACAGCTAAGGAGTGGAATTTCTTGCCGGAATCTGTTTTTCCTGATGGCTCCAACCCGGGAATCTTTAAGTCAAGAGTGAATAGGTTACTTCTAGGTAAGCGCGCTCCATCGTCGACCGCATCGTCGCTTTCCATCAGGTGAGTTAGCGGTCAAGCGCGAACCTATCAAGAATAAAAAAAAAAAATGGATCGATTCAGTTTGAGGTACTATACCACGTTTTATTGTAGGTATAGAAGATTTTTTGAAAATTGAATACGACTAGCAATGTGTATATACTATAGTATTTGTAACTTTCAACAGTTTTGGTGAATAAGATTTTAGATGAAAAAAAAAAAAAATTCACCTCGTGAGTATATTCTCTTGGAATACTTGCATTCGCGTGTGCAAAGCCGCTTCCAGAAACTAGTAAATTACACGAATTGCTATCCAAAACGGTATAAAATATCAAACAATAATCTCATAAAATTTCTGTCATGAAACTATAGCATATTTTAAATCTAGATTGTCTCTTTGTTTTTTTTTTAAGCTAAATTAATGGACCAGAAAATTACTATCGGCTTCCGAATGCCTTCATTGAGTAAGTTGATAGATATGAACGCAGAAAGGTTATTTTTAAGAAACTGAAGATATTTTAGCTGTCTGTAAAAAGGATTGCATTTCATATTTATACATTTTTGTAGAAATTTTACAAATTAATTACAAAATTTCAAAAAGAATATGATAATATTTTATTGTGCGTCAAAATATTTACACTACTCTTATATACAAACTTAAATCTATAGGTACAATGGTGGTTTTATCGTTGACAGCGATATCTATCAGGCAACCTTTGGATCTTATAATACAAAAAGAGCAGCCTGCAGTGTAATACTAAAAAAATAATTGAAATTTTGTGATATCTTAAGGTTTCCTATTATGTCTGGTAAAAATAGACGTCTAGGTTTTTTACATTGCTTCTAGGTTCTTTGATTGGTTTATGACAAGAGCTTAAACAAGTAACTGATTTATCTTATCTTAAGCATTATAGTTGCTTCATGATAATAATTAGAAATGACTGCAATCTAAGATGCTAACCATTATTAAAAGCGTCCTATTGTCTCTTTGAATAAAGCCTTGTTATAATTCATTTACAAAAAAATCAGTGAAGTCATTTATAAAATAGTTCTCTTGCCAAATCATGTTACAAATTAGGTATTAACATAAATATACGATCAGGTTGGTGTTAAGTGATATTAGCTAATCATACGTGCGTTAAACAGTCAAGGAAAATGTAAGGAAATCAACATGCTTTATAATAAAAAAAATAGTCGAAGAAATGTGATGTATGTCAACATGCACTGGGCCCACGCGTGTGTGTATGTGTGGTGGATTACGACCCATTACTTTTCCTAGAGAGGAGGCCTGAATCCCAGCCGTGGGAAGATTACAAGGTTGGATTACGTTATTGTATATAACCATACTTTTCTCTAGACCGTTTTCTGTTTAAATTAATATAATATATTACTTTTAGTACATTAGGCTGGTAGCTGGCAGTAAATAGTTATTTATACAGTAGGTATTTAAATTTTATGAATACAGCACATCCTTATTTCACTATCTTTTGAGCGAGATTAAAACTTATAGGCCTGTATTTAAAGTTCTTTTCACTTTTAAAGGGAATGTCTGTATATTTTATAAGTTCTTGTTCATATTATGCAAATTAATATTAAAATGAACAATATACAAATTAAAGTAAACAACTTACAACATTGTAGTGCGTGTTAACAAAGAAGTTACTAACAAAACAATTTTATTTCTTTCCTTTTTCAATCTTTCTTTCTGCAGTTGGCAAACTGAAGAGAAATTAGTTTTTATCACGAGAATTTTTCAAGAAAAATAAAAAATGTAGTTTTGAAACTGCGACCGAAGCCTAGAACAATTCTTGCTTCACTGTTGGAAGTTAGTCAGAACTTTATATTTTCTTAGTAATTTATTATTTTAAGACTTTGTGCAAACTAAGGCTGTGTCCAGACAGTAGTGGGCGCGTTTTGCTAAAGTTTTGACGTTGTTGTAAGGTTACTTTTATATTGTAGGCTAGGATTGTGTTTATATTGCATAAATGTCTAAACTCATATAAAAACTTGAGGTTAGAGATGTCTAGTCATTCTACACAATTTTTATAACCAGTTCTTCACAGTTCAAGTAGCGTGTCTATTGAACGTTTTGCCCATGTCAATAAAAATAAATACCGGGCAAGTGCGAGTCGGACTCGCGCACTGAGGGTTCCGTACAAAATTACCTATGACAATAGTTCAATTCCCGAATTGAGTTACGAAGATTTTTCTGAATTGAAAAAAGATTTTTTGTGACGTAACTACAAATTTACAGTTTTCAGATTTTTTCCTATATTTGTGCTGTGAGACCTTCCTTCATGCTAAATTTCAGAATTTTAGGTCAACGGAAAGTACCCTATGAATTTTGAGTGTCGAAATATACGTTTTTGCGACATAAACGGCCGTATCTTTCTTTTTCGTTAATTCAGAAGTTTGATTTTTCATAGCTTCAAGGGACCGCAGACCTGTGTATATGGTTTTAATTTCAACTCGATACCTTCACGCGTTCCTAAAATAAAGGTTCTTGATAGATAGACAGACGGACCACAAAGTGATCCTATAAGGACTCAATTTTTCCCTTTTGCGTTATGGAACCCTAAAAGCACAAAGCTTTATCATCTTTTAAAAGTATGATCAAAAATCACGACTTCTTTCCTTGAATTTCACTTAGTAAATAATTATTACACTTGACAAGATCACAGGTAAAATAAAGCATGAAACGTACTTACATTATGGTTTTTCAGTTTCAATTAATGGAGCCAAGAAATAAAATTCGAGATGAATCATTCAATTAAAATGTTTTATTATAAACCCTTTCGCCTTATTGTTAGAAACTTTCTAGCCACTACATAGCACAGTATAATCAGCCCTTTAATATCCGCACTTCTGATACTCAGGCGTCCTCTTTAGGTGAGAAAATGTGCCGTAATCCACCACGCGGGTCCAGTGCGGGTTGGTGAATGTCACATGATTTAGATTTTTTGTTTCTAGAACATGCCAGTTTCTTCATAATATCTCTTCACCGTTTTGAGAACTGTGGTGATGAAATAAATTACTTTGTGTAAAGTGTCAGAGTTTGTGCCCAGGATATCTGCACAACTCATAAGTCGGTACGTCCGCGTCAGTATATCAGACGTTGTTAGACCACCACTTCTGTTTTTGCTTACTATTTTACATTATCAAAGGACATTATGGTTACAGTATACACGTGGATGGATGGAGAGGGAGAGGGAGAGGGAGGCCAAAGAAAAGATGGATGTTTTGTGTGAAAAGTAATATGAAAGAAAAGGGAGTTAGTGATAGCGTGACGGGTGACAAGACAGAATAGAGGAAAAAAACGTGTTGCGCCGACCCCAAATAAAACGAGACAAGGGCAGGAAGATGATGATAAAAGGACATTATGGGTACTGCATTTTATGGAACGAATGTTGTACGTGCAATAAATGAGAAAAATAATGAAAACATTAAAATAATAACCTAGCTTAAACAAAAAAAATAATACGGTTATAAGAAAATACAGGTTATTTATTTTGCAATATCAAAGGGTCAAAAACAAAACTAGGTCAAAGATACTACGGTGCAAGTTTTAAAATATGAACGATAATTTGTGAAACAAAATGATGGATATTATATTTTTATTTTGATGCATAGGTTGCATAACAATTTTGTTGCAGCAAAGTAAAAAATAAATTGATAAAATTATGGTCTTTGCTGTTTTGTTTTTCATGATTCTTTTGTTTCGTTACTGGTAATATAGTGCTTAAATTTATATTTACCATAACTTTATTCCATTATGTAATTGTCGCAGTAACACAGAAACATCTTTACAATCTTAAACACAATAACATATATATTCTCGACATACCCAGTCAAACCATAAAAATACACTCATTTCTTTAAATATCCACTGTGGAGCGAAAATTATGTCATCAAAATTGAACTCTGTAATTTTACTAGTTTTAATATTTTAAATCCATCTGCAAAAATAAAAATTAGGCGCCCTGTCAAAACTAAGTGACAGCCTTCATTTTACTTAAAAATTTGTGCATCACCAAAAAGCTTTCATCAACCAGCATTAAAATAATTAACTCTGTCATTTCTATTTGTTTCAGATACGACACATCAGCGGCCGCTTTTAAAATACGAACAGCAGTAAATCATAGGACTCAAAAGCATCCAAAAATAAAGCTATGGCATTCACACCAAAACCGTGTGTTTCAAAAATAGAACGTTTGCGTAGGGGAAACTGAAGCTTCCGTTAAAATGTGAATGCCTAAAAATAAAACCCGGATATCCTTGTTATGGTGGCAGACGGATAATAATACTGTGTGTAGTGTGGTTAAAATGATGTTGAAAGTTAGTTTTAGAATAAGACTTACTAGTAGGGGAGTTTCACCTTTATTTCTGTTGCTACGGACTCAAAATGTGATAGTGATTGGGATTTGTACAGTGTTATTTGGTGTTTTTGGTGTGTGCGGTGGATATCAGGAGCAGAAGTTTGCTATGGAGCCTCAAGATCAGGTAATCATTTTATTAACTTCATCTTACTTAACGTTTAGCCTTTAAATTAATAATAAGGCCTACTGTCCACGGACGTGGAGCTTCATACTATATATATTTTATATGAAACCCTGTCGATGAGGCGGCACGGTACACAACGACATGACGGCACGATGTTGACGCCTCGTCGATAGTTTTGTATGTAAGCTGTGAGTAGGCGTACACCAAGCGTATAATGACTAAAACGCGTCTATGAAGCTACGCGTCCGCAAACCGTAGGCCTAATAGAAACGGCCGTCTAATAGCTGGGTTTCATAAGGTTAGTTTTCTAGCAAGATAGCAACACTTTTTTTTTTTTTTTTTTTTTGTTTTTTTTTTTTTGTTGCCGGGGTGGAAAATCCTCATGGATGTCCTTCGCCTGGGGCATGCGAAGGGGTCTGTCAGACTCTTACTGACTAAAAACCACCTCGGTGTTCCCTCCCACACTTGGACCGGGGATCGTGGGAGCTGATACGCCATCCATGATCCCCGGCTAGTGCCGGCCCGCCTACGCGGGCCACCTCAAGCCGGGGGGAGTGTGAGGTGTCCTCCCCCCGCGACGTCCAATAGAGGCGCGCGTGGAACACTACGCGCTGCCGCCTCAAGTCTTGCTGGATGGGGGACGGCGGACGACCCCGAGTCCGCCGTCCCTCCGGACCTCTTTATGGGGGCTGGAAGAGGGCGTTGTCTGCCCTCCGCCGACGCCCGGTTCGCCTGCTGCGGCACGGGAGAGTGGCCACGGCCTCCCTCTCCCTCTCCGCAGCCTCCTTCTGCGAAATTACGTCTTCACAGAAGGAGATCACCGCATCCCACGACTCGGCGCCCCCGACCATCGAACGAACGATGGCCGGCAGCGACAGGTCGGGGCCCACTTCAGATACAAGGGCACGGCGCTGCTCCTCCCATGCGGCACACTCTGCCAGTGTGTGTTGCGCCGTGTCCTCCCGACAGTCGGTGCAGTGATGGCACCGAGCGTCCGGCTCCCTGTTTATGCGACACAAGTACTTCCCGAAGCAGCCATGCCCCGAGAGCACCTGCGTCGCCCTAAACGACAGGGAGCCGTGTTTCCTCCCGAGCCATTCGTCGAGCACTGGTCGGATCGCATCGACGGTGGCGAGGCCGGCGGTAGGGCGCAGAAGCCTGTCCCGCCATTCCGCCACCATGACCTCGTGGAGCTGAGACCGACGCAGCTCGACCTCGCGCTGCATCGGTTCACCATCCCGCGTCCTCACCTCCTCGCGCCACCGGTACAGTGAGGCGAGGACTCTCGCCTGCAGCTCCCAGGGCGGAGATCCGGCCAGTGCAAGATAGCAATACTAAGCTAACGTTCTAGCCACTCTAGTTTCATGTATACAGAACTATCCTCATTTTTACTCAACCAGGATATAACTTGCTTGTTATCATAGCTTCGAAAACTAGCTCCGTATAATTTGGGAATGAATATTATCTTATCTTATCTTGTTGTGGGGCTGGCCCTGGGCCAGAGCACTTCGACCCTTCTCGATCTTTTGTGCTATGCCCCTCCTGTCTACTCAACTCCTAGCCCTCCGTGCACCTCCTTTATGAGTCCCAGTATAGCCTTGATGGGGCTGAGCCTGTAGTCCTCTGGTTTTGGAAATGGTTGGCCCAGATAACCTAGTCTTTTGGAGCCTAGTGCTGCACAGTCGCACAGAAAGTGTAACATAGTCTCCTCTGCATCTCCAAAGATCCTGCAAGTCGGGTCGCTTGCTAGTCCCATGTTGTGGAGCTGTTTGTTGGTGGCATAGTGCCCCGTGAATGAGTATTAAGTATTTCGATACTAATTCTTTCAAAATTTAGAAGAAACATTCAAAAAGTCGTTTGTTTGTTGTTCTCTATAAAATATTCACCATCCACCTAAGCACTCTACACTTTAAAAAATAATTCAAACAGGTTCAGCATAACGAACAACAAAGCTCTCGTTAGATCCAAATCTCCAAAAGAACAAAGTTCATTTAAATATCCTTGTCCTCAAATTCTCAACAAAGGCTAAGATTTAGACCACACCGCTAGTGACACGGATGCTGTGGAGACAGGAAATGACACGAAAATTACCGTTGCCAGTCGCCACTATGAAGTAGACACATGTCATTAGTTGCTAACCAACGGTAGGAAGGAAGAAGAGGAAGGAGAATTTCAAACGTTTATAAATGACGCTTTTTTTGGGGAATCCGTTGAAATCTAAATAAGCTGTTTTGTTTATTGACTTTTATGCCATATGGATACGTATTAATAGAATAAAAGCCTGTGCACACCACGTTTTTTAAACGCATTATTGACGCGCGTTTTAGAAACGTGCGTCGACGGCGCGCTTTTATCCCTTCAAAGGTCTATAGGTTGCGTCTGACTCGCGTGCGTATCGCGTCTGTATCGCTACAATCGCGCGTTTACGGCGTGTTTAAAAAAACGTGGTGTGCACAGGCCCCAAGTGTGAAGGTGATTTGCTATTATTATTTTGAAAGATCATAGGAACTGTAATAATCCTCACACACAATTAATGGATTGGACATCCATTCTTATTTCTTTTTATCGGGTGTCATAAAACATTATTTTATCAGTCTAGTTTTATAATTTATATCAAAATATCTTTTAAATCAGTTAAACAAGATTGCTTCGGTATTGAAGCGTTAATTTCATTACAACTCCAATCATCATAATCTAAATAATTCACTATTGAATTACTTTGATTGGATGCTAACAACATAAAAGTCTATCAAAGAAACAGACTTAGATAACTTGAAAACAAGATAAGAAACGATCGAGCCCCAAAGTTTAATTATGCCGAAAAGTCGCTTAAGACTAATCCTAGACTTCGAATTCCAAGAACCTATATTTCTAAGCTAATACAACTTTAACAAGCAATCTATTTAATTTAATTGTTGCACCGAACAAAATATATATTAGATTAGTTTCTAAGTTAGGACCAAAGGGGAGCCTTTCAACTATGTTCAGACTAATTTGGACCAAAATAAATTTCAGTTTATTTGGCTTCGAATTTATGTTCGTAATCATGTTAAGTGTCTCAGGTTAAACATTTGCTTAATTATTCAGCATCAGGTTTGTTTTCTCTTATAGCACGGTTAACCTTTTTAGGTACCTACACTTGATATTAGGATACTAATAAGTTGGAGTTCTGAAGCGTTTTTCTGGGATCTTACCTCCTTCAAATCTAACAGGTTTTGAATAAGCTAATTAGGACTTATAATTAGATTTAGTAGCAACTTTACTCAAATTCAACCCATTTCTTGTTAAAATTATGCTGGTTTACTTTTACTTACTTATTTGATATTTGGATGATATCGTAATTGAATCAATAAAAAATGAAGTCAAGGAAATGAACTGTTTACCACTTTAGACAATCATCCTGATAAATTGAAACTTAATTAAGATTGAAACTATCTTAATATCATATTATAAACTAGGTTTTTTTTTTTAAATTTAGCTTCCATATTAGTAATTATTCCTACATTGTGGATGCATTCTCACTTAAACTTTCATACACAAAACATCCACACCATAGACTACAAACATTTGTTCTGCGACATCCCGAGCTCAGCATATAATCGCTCAACCACTATGCCATGCCAACCATCTATGTAACATTATATCAGCGATAACATTGAAATTTAAGGTAGTGAAATATTAATTTTTTCACTAATATGTATATATTAGTGAAAAAATTATTATTTTATATAAATTATTTATATAAATTCATCATCTTGTCCATGTCCCGTATCATTTGGGATTGGCTTAACGTGTTTTTTTCTTCTATTCTGTCATGTCACCCGTCATGCTTTCACTAACTCTCTTTGAACCTTTTCTTTAATATCACTCCTCACACAATCCATCCATCTTTTCTTTGGCCTTTCTTTTCTTCTCCATCCATCCACATGTATAATCATAACTCTTTTATAAAAATTATTAACTATATTAAAATTCTTCTTGCTCTAATTTTCACTACTCTAATTCATATTAAACAAGACACCTTGTTCTTGCCCCAACAGACAGCAGTGGTCGGATCTCGAGTGACGTTACCATGCCGGGTGGAGAACAAAGCGGGACAGCTGCAATGGACGAAAGACGACTTCGGGCTTGGGCTCCACAGAGAACTGAGTGGTTACGATCGGTATAAGATGATTGGGAGCGATGAAGAAGGTAATTATGTTACTATCTTGTTGATTTGCTAACTTCCTTGACCTTTATTGATTTGTATTTATCGTAATACTAACTTCATCTAACGTATTCCTGTGACATATAAAAATTATTCGATGACTGCTGGGATAAAAATATGAATCCAGATAATTTCTATAATTATTTTCAAAAAAATTAATAATATTTGTATGAGATCAGATTGTCCATTGGGAACTTACTAAGCTTTTTGAACTTTATTCGGTTACGTTGAAACTGTTACAAAATAAATAATCTAAATACTTTTAAAAGAGCAAATAGAAATTTTGAGTTCCATTCTCAATACTTTATAATGCGGTAGCTATATATAGCAGCCGGTAAACAAAAGATTCCTCTTAATAGAAACCCTTTAATGGATGAAGTGTCGCCAAGATCAGTTTGTTGTGAACAAAAGCTATTAACGCCACCACAAACTGCTAGTAGCCGCAACTGTTTGTGGCTTTTTGCAGTTGCGACTCGTTAACCCAGAACTGATGTTGCATGGGAAAACATTTTGTGTCCAGAGTTGAAAGATAAATCTTTTGTGCCCATAAAACAGACTGACTGACTGATAGGCATCGCACAGCCTAAACTATTGAAAATAGAAACTGGACACGATTTATTGAGGAATAGTTGTCGTCAGTAGTTCTGCCAATATGAAAGTATAATATTATGCTGCGGTAAGAAACTACCTGAACAAAAAAATCTTGACTTACCTAAAATTGTATACCAAATTCATCCTTTTTTTTAATAATATAAACTAGTGCTTGACTGCGATCCCACCTGATGGTAAGCAGTGATGCAATCGTTGATGGTGAGGCGCACTGGTTTATTAGGAGCCTATTCATTCTAGCCTTGAAGAAACCTAAATTATAATCGGACTGAAAAACCGCAGCAGGCAAATTGTTCTAGTCCTTCGATATACGTGGTATAAATGATCTAAGTAATTAATTTACAAACATCACATCAAAATATTGACACCAACCGATTTCCACATTTACAATATTTGGTACAATTAGACTAATATTTTAAGCACAGCTGGTTGTCCTTTGTATCCGGACAAAGGACTACCTGTCTGGTAAAGGAGTATCCATCGTCTCTAAAGCAAAATCTAAATATTTCGTCAGGTTGGATTCCAAGTGAATTATCTTTAGCTCTCAAGCCAATCGAAGAGCCATTTGAATTCAACCATTTTACTCGCTCGGATTCTAAAGCAGCTGACAGACCTTAGATATTATTCGCTGACGCTGCATTCAGCTTGAATTAGCTATCTATTGATCTATTCTATTTGTTTGCTGAATGGTTATGCAGTATGCTGGAGTTTTATATCCGTTTTCATTTCTGTGAATGGTAATAGCATTAACTTATTAAAATTTCATGTATAGTAGTGGTACACTAGCAGACTTAATGCCACAAGGTATTATTTACCAGTCAACGTTTGGCTTAAAGAAACAAGGTACTCTGTGGTATGTGCAACAACAAATAAAAAATAAGGATTTGATTTTCTATAGCAAAAATTATGTTTGTTATAATATTCTTATTAATAATACAAAGGCAAAAGCTTGTGTGTTTGTTACTTGGTCATGCTCAAACGAATGAATGGATTTTAAACTTAACACTAACATAGTTTATACATCAAAATGATATTTAGATTTTTATTTTTATTTTTAGGTGGGAAAATCATCCAATGACATCTCTTGCTCTTGGATGGACCAAGAGGGTGTGTCAGACTTTTACTGACTAAAAACCCACTCCTGTTCCTTCTTTGCCTACCTACCAGTGCCCCAAGTTTCACTTTCACACTACCCGTGGCCCCAGTAGGCTTCGACCCTGCTGAGCCGCTTACGGTTTGCCGACATCTCCTTGATTCGAGGCGCGCGTGGAACAATACGCGCCGTCGACGACTTGGGCTTGGTCCGGACGGTTACCGGACGGTCGAATGGCGAGCTACCCATTGCTCGCCGCCCACAAGCCCGCACCTACGGTGGCCGAAAAACTGGATCGGGATCCCGGCGGATGGGGCGTGAGGGCTAGTCCCTCGCGCATCCACGTGCGGCCTCCTACTTTGCTAGCATTACTGCTTCGCAGAAAGAGGCGACTGCCTGCCACTCCTGCTCACTTCGGGCCTTGGTACAGGCCATGGTCCTGCTCACTTCGGACCATGGCCTGTGCCAAGGCCCGATGCGAGAGATCGCTGCCACCAATCGCCCCCACGAGGACACGGCGGTGCTCTACCTAAGCGGGGCCCACCTCTACCGTATGCTCCACCATGTCCTCCGGGCGATCCACACAGTGGTGACAACCGGGTGTTACTTCCGCACGAATCTGGTGTAGGAACTTCCCGAACTGACCATGTTTGGTGAGAACCTGCGTCATGCGGAAGGTGAGGACGCCATGAAGTCTTTCCAGCCACTCCTCAAAGGCACTCCGCACTGGGTTGCGACAGTCGCTGTCGCCATTTCACCATGAGATCCCGCCAGAACTCTGTTCGTCATGCCACGACTTGTCGCGGCAACGGAGTTTCGCCCCGGCGTTGCATCTCCACGCACAAATCGTTCAGGCGTGCAAGGACTGTTGCCTCCAGATCCCATGCTGGCAGACCAGCAAGTAGGCTCGTTGCTTCGCAATTGTGCGGTATCCCCGCACCATCGGTATGGCCGTGACCCTCTGGCGTGCGTTCAGCTGCTTTCGTAGCGACGGCGCCCACATCGGCGTTCCATAAAGAGCCAGGGACCGAACGATGCCCGCGCAGAGCCTCTGGCAAGAGGCGTCTTGACCCCATAGGTTGGGCAGAAGCCGCTTTAGGGTAGCCCCAGTCCGATTCAGTTTGGGAGTCAGACGTCGGAAGTACTCCTCGAAATTAATTCCACCAGCTGTCGAGGACGAGTCCCAGGTACTTCATCGTCGACCCGACACCGATGTGAACTCCTCCTACAGTTAATTGGGAATGCCTTGATTGTGCACTCCGAGGGCCGTGAAAACCTAACCTAACCCAACTGCTGAATCCTCTCAACGTCTGTCGCAACCCCGCGTGTCACTAGTACGACCGCCGCCCAGTACGACTCTCCTTCGCCAAGACCAGTGTGTCGTCTGCGTAACAGACCACGCTAACCCCGTCAAGGAGGTCGACATTAAAATGATATTTTGATGGGGCGCTGATAGAAGCTGATACATAGAATATATATGCTAAAATATTAAACAGTTTTAGTTCAATATTGAGTTTTGTAGCTTTGATGTTTCAATTAGGTTTATAATTTTATCGCGGTCTTTAAACAAAAGCCTAGCTGAGCTGAAAGCTGTAAAATCTACCTGTTCTACAGATTTTATTACTTTTTTTCTATATTAGATTTTGCTTACCATATTTTTGGAACAAATCCCACAGCTGCTATAAAAAAAAACCTATAAAACGTCAAACGCGACTAATTCTAATTTTTAATTAAAGCGTAATATAATTACTAAGTTAGCACTACCAATTTTATGGAAGTCTGTTTTTCATAAAGCTACTTTTACGCGTACACAATCTTCTTTATTCAAGCTCTTAACGTAATTAATGTGAATATTATCTTCAAGGGAACCTTTTTTGGTTTCGTAAACATGTCTTGTAAGGAGCGGTAATAACTCATACTTATTAGGGTTCCTTGGATTAACATAAAACTTGGCCGCTATGTGATTATGTTCTGTCTCGTTATTTGGCTTTTTATTACGTGGCTAGATCATTTTAGGCCGTTAGAAGGCTCAACCTTATCGTTTACCGTAAAAGTACTAGAAAATACTTAGGTGATGTTTAGTTTATGAAATTTTTGGGTTAAATACACATACTTATTTACTCGATGGATAATTTTAATCCAATTCGAAATAAGGTCGTCAGTCTATTATTTGTTCAAGGCCAATGCAAACTATTGGCATGATTTACTTTTTCTTTTCGCCAGAAATGAAACCTAGGACTCTTCCTAGCCTAGAACGAGGAAGCAATAGCAAAAAGAACCAGGCCTTTAAACCGTAACCGAACGAAGATACTAAATAGTCTCTTATTTAGTTTGGTTACAGTTGATAGACGTAATTTTTTTTGCTATTGATTTATCATACAGTTCTTTAAGGTATGGCCTAGGTTTCACTTTTGGCGAAAAGAAAAAATTACATGCCAACAATGTATGGTAAAAATTTCATTCCCTTTTGTTTTCATTTATTGCTATTATTAGATTATTACTTTATAGAATTCCAAGAGCAATATATTTTTGACCAACTTTAGAAATGGGCAAAGTCATAGTCATAAATAAAATGAAATACTAAAATTAAATGCCCAGCAATTGCTGAGATTGGAGGGAGCCCCTTTGGTTCGGACCTGTTTTTCATTATGTGTGTTTCATATTCTATTCTATGTATGTTATGACGTCTTACTGAACCCAAGATCTCTGTACATAGTTTGACCTTTAATATTTAGGTACTGTCGTAATCATATATTATTAATATAACTATAATAATTCACAGTCGTTCTGTACGAAACGTCCTTAGGTTCACCTTTTCATGAAATGTAACGTCTCAAAGACTAAGTAATTCGACCGTTTCGTCCTCTAGTCGTTGGCTATGATATTAATATTAAAAATTACGTAATGTTAGTATTATTTTATATTATTATTAAGAATTTGAATAGTTGTTTTTCAAAGAATAACTTATGTATGTTTGCTAATGTGGGCTACTTTTTTATAGTAAATAGTTTTTATCTTAAAATTTTATAGTTATTAGATACTTGTTGTTCGTACGGATAATAAAATTAATACAATAAAAGAAAGGTTAAATATATCTTCATTGTACGTAGACGTTTAGATAGAGTTATCGCTGCTTACAAAATGAGAAATCAATTTAGTATTTTGTGAGTGGAATCAGATGATAGCCATCCCAATTTCAAATATTGTTGCGATAGATTTGGAGATCATGCTAATCGTTTAAACTAATTATGGCTACACATAGGGCAAATTAAAGGCTCTAGACAAAGTGATAAGCTAAGATTTTCTTGAAATTTAACCTTCTTAACTGAACCGTTTGTCCCAAGTAGGTAAATACCTCATATTTCGATAGAAATGGGTGCTACATGAGCATTTACAATGATCTTGGTTTTGTCTATGTTAATTTTAGGGACCACTCTTTCGGAAGCTCTACTAATGTCATCGAGCATTGTACTGAGGTTCTGCATAGATAATCATTTTGGCATTTGGACAACCGTCATTGCTAATAGAACGTTACTTAAACTAAGGCTTCGATTCTTGGATTTAGAACGAATGTTTTGATTCAGTATCGTTTGTGTCTCCATTAATACAGATATTACTGTATTGACAATATCACAGTATATGACAGTACAGTACACAGTACAATATCTTTATGGAAGTCACCGCTTTGGTGCACACATAATACACGCACGGACAAGCTTTGTGTATTCAATGCACGTGGCATAAGAAAATATTGTATTCCATAATATTACCCTATAGTTACTGTTGTAATGTACTAGTATGGTCCATTGGATTCACGATTGTATTGTTTTTTTTTTTTATTATATTAACAGAAAAATATATAATATATTGAAAAAGCTAAGCTCCACAATGCATATGGTTTTGTCCCTTCAGTGGTCTTTTGCGTTCCGCGGTGACGATTTCTAACTATTCCTGCAGAGCTCCCACGAGCTGTTAACGCGATCTATTTTACGACGTAAACTGAACTGGTGCTATATAGGGCGTTTAGTTCCTTTAGATTTGAGATTGACATTTTAACTCGCCATAGTAAGGCATCTAATTTTTTTTATCTATTATTTATTTGCACATTGCACAGCTGCTACAGTGTTGTCTTGCCATGTTGCATTAAGTCCGCCTATGTATCATCACTATACATGAAGTTTAAATAAATAAGGCTCCTGATGCTTACGGTTCTGAGGACACTTTATAATGCCATATTGTGATAGGTAGATAGAATAGATTACTAATTGTTGGTCCTTTTATTCGCAGGTGATTATTCCTTGGACATCAGAGATGTGTCGTTGGATGATGACGCAAAATACCAGTGCCAAGTCAGTTCAGGAATTAAAGGTATGTTATGATAATAATTATGGGTTTTTTTATTGTTGATAGGCTACGCTTAAACACTATCTCACATGATGGAAAGCGACGATGTGGTCGACGATGGAGCACGCTTGCCTAGAAGTAATCTATTTATACTTGACTCAAAGATTCCCAGATCGTATTTATCAGGAAATACAGACTCTGGCAGGGATTTCCACTCCTTAGCTGTACGCACAATCAATGTGTTCCAAAAACGTTAAAAAAAACGACTCTAATACTTAAGAGTATAAAATGTTTTCTACGTAATGATAAACTTGTAATTTAATGTTATCACTTTAGTGTTGAGTATAATTATATCGATTCAATATGGCCTGACTGGCATGTTAGTCTAGTAGTTAGTGGCCCTGACTGCTATGCTGGAGGTTGTGGGTTCGATTCCCACCCAAGACAAATGTTTGTGTGATGAGCATGATCATTTGTTCTGTGTCTGAGTAATTAATCTATAATATGCATGTATTTAGAAGTATATAAGTATCTTTATCAGTTTTCTAGTACTCATAACACAAACTCTGCTTAGTTTGGGTCTAGATGGCGTTTGATAGGTGTGGAATATTATTTTTACAATATTGTAAAGATATCCTTATTCTGGCATATAATCGGCGCCCTCATTATAATATCTCTGTTGAATTGATTGAATTCTCGATAAAAAATTATAATAAGTACACAACCCACTCAAAACACACGTCCAGGACTATAATTATTTAAACAAGCACTATAACTTTAATCCAATACTGCACTTAACGAGAAAAACCAATACTCATCGTACCGATAATGGCGGCCCAAAATAAATTGAAATTTCCAATAATATCCCTAATTTTGGATAAAGTAATCTTCCACGAAACTCCTTGTATAATAAATATAATAAATCAATGCTCGACACACAGAATTACGATACGGTAGCGAGCAAACAGATGCTTGTTAGTGCGAGCATGCAAGGAAAAAATGAATTTGCGGGTCCAAGTTTTGAAAGATGAGAGGGTAAAGAAAGTGTCCTCCATGCGTCATTTATCCTGAATGCTGAGGGTCGTGAACTCGACGAATAACTTTCTTGTGGACTATTTCGCCATGTTGTCATCTTTGGTGATGTAAATGGCGTCGCAGACTATGGTCTCCAGTGTAGCTCGGATTAGACTGACCAACGTATCGGACACCTGCCTCCGGCTCTTTTACCATCTGCTTTCCCTATCAGCAGAAAGAAAGTCTGAATAGGATTAAAAGCGATTAGGATTGTTTGATATCATATATCTTAATAGTATGTGTATAGTTTCAGAAAAAAACCAGATAAGATTGGAAATTGGATACCGCCCTTTATTTTCATCTCGTCGACTGCGAGTAGTGTTCACGAGCACCTCAAAGAAATTTCAGCAAAATTGTAGGAGCACAACAAGGCCAGTGCCTACTGGAGTCATGGGTTCGCTTTCTTTGCCTAACGCGGGGTCCTGGAATGCAAGGGGTTTCAGTAAGTAAAAGTCTGAAACACCCTCCCAGTCATTGGATGATTTCCATCGTAAAAGAAACCCTTTATTTTCATCCAAGTAAATTATTTTATAATGATTAGTACCGGCTGCAGTTTCTTAATTATTTATAAATTCAGGTGAGATGGTGGTCAAACGCGAGCCTATCATTAATAAAAAAAAAAAGGTTTCTTTATTAACACATCACACTTATATTATAAAGCCAAAAGTTTGTGTATTACTTCTTCAGTTTTAGCACACTGATAAACTTTGTCCTGGAATAGCATATAACATACTTTTTATTCTGAGAATATGTTTCCTTGGAATAATTTTCTAACATTACATAGGCAAAGCCCACCCGCCAACTTAAAACTGGAAAACTTAAAAACAGACAGCCTATTTAAACTCCATGACTCGCTTGGTAACAAAATATTCCTTGGAATCCTTCTTTAAATTCGAATACCCAATACAATGTTTGGTAATAATATAAAAAAAAAAAAACAATTGCACCCACTGAAACAGAAAAAGCTAAGACATCAATTCCCTGGAATTGCACTAGTGCTTTCCGGTTGGAAGAATGCCAACCCCGTAATTGAAAAAGAACGCGAAGATAAGTGAGCCTAGTACTTGACATAAAGTAACAGATAAATACGACAATTTGACAACATAAGAGTCTCCAAAATAATTTGGTATTATATATATCTTTAAAATAATTTTAGGAGTTGTGCCTCTCAGACAAAGTGGTAGAATGTACTTCTGGTAATTGCGACAAATATTTATGTAGCCTCAAAAACTGGTTCACTATTGTACCCTTTTGTAATGTCTGCCGCAAATTTTACGCCATCTGCTACAAAAGCTTTTTCACCATCTACAATATACATTTCCTTATGTTTAAATACAATAGTTCAGACTGCTCTTTAGTATTGACCCTTTATAGCACCGTCTGTTTTCCAGAATAATTTGAATATATTATACGTAGTAACAGAACTATATTTCACTAACTCCCAAAGGATAGGCAAACAAAGTTATGGACAGAAGCCTCTATAATAAACTTGTTTCTCCCATTGAACCTCCTAGATGTACCAACTTTATGAGTATAGTATACTTTATCACCACTTGTAAGAATTTATTACCACTAAATGAGATGGGATACTTATCTCCTTATAGATTGAAGTTATCGATTTTGATTATAAGTGCGGAGGAGTTAAACTGGTATCACTTGTAACCAGACAAGGCTATTCAAGATTAAAGACCCATAATTGATAATCCCTTGCTTGACTGTGAGAGAAACAGAAATTGCCTCATTATCTGACGTGAACAAAATTATTGTATATTTGATTCCCACAATTTGTTAAGACATTAGGTAGATAATGCTTACTAAATTATTCACCTGAAGAAAAAATAAATCACTTTTCGACCGATAGTAACTTAATGTTGTATTAAAATTATTCTGATTACTGTTAGCAGCAGATGAATGTTTACCAACTGACATAAGAAATGATAGATTTCCATATGAATGAGAAAATTTTGCTCTTTTGAAAAATGAAGAGGAGCTCTTACATAAGAAATCGCTCAGCGATCGTTCTTTGTACCAAAGATAATTCTTTCAAGCCAAGTAACTATTGTTTTCGTACTTGAGCTGGAGCCCGCGAAATTGTGTTTGCTTTTAATAAATTGAAAATCTTGACTCGTATTTTATTCCTGGCCTGCTTTCAGGCCTTCGTCTCACGATTTTTCTCCCCATTTTATATAATACCTATATTTTTAGGAGCTTGTAATCCGCCCTGATGGATTTTGAAAGTTTGCTTCGTGAGCGAAAAGTCTGATTGTTTCTTTTTCAGCTGGGTAACATCAATTTGGGAAAGAAGTTTATGTCGTCCGATAAATCATTTACCATCGAGCCGATTGTGTTAATACTGGCGTATTTTTTGTTACAAAATCGTTTATATTCTCCATGTTTTCAATGGTGATACTAAATTCTTTCCAATCTTACACTTTTCAGATTGAATCTATTATTTCTAATATTAACTTCATCATTCCATACCAAATCCTGAATTGATGAATCAAAATTTCCTAAATCTCTATCCTTATCTGCTAGTTTATCTACAGCAATACCAACCATTCATGGCTTAGTATTTCGGTCTAAATTCATGTTAACATGTCCATCTCTTTGGCAAGAATCTGCCCAATTGTATTGTTGGATAGACTAGTGACGGTACCTGTCCGGTGTGACGTATTGATAGTATTAGTATCTGTAGCGTAGCTTTGTTTGATATTGACGTTTATGCGTTACTGGTAAAGCAAGGATTGGTGAAAGAGGTTTTCATCGTTGTTTCAGTTTTGGCAGAAGCTTTTTGATTAATATCTTTGTATGGTAATACAGAAGGTTAGTAGGGTATCTTATTTTCTTGTCTTGGTAGTTGCCAATGTTTTTTTTACTATTATTGATAGGTTCGCGCTTGACCTGACAACCTGACCTGATAGTAATTGATGATGTGATCGATGGAGCCCACTTACCTAAAAGTAACCTGTATACTCTTGACCTTGTTGAAGAACCCCATGTTGTAACTATAAGAAAACATAAAAGCAATGTATTTATTCTCAATTCTTAATTGCACTCTAAATATTCACATATTGATTTAAGTATAAAATATATTAAATTAGAGCTACGTTATAAACTGCTCTATAAAATCAGTATTGGATATAAGTACTAACTACTTATATCTCGATGGTATTTTCTCTAAGAGAGCTTTAACATATTTCAGGTTAATATAATTTCCCTAAACCAATTTGGTTCATTTCATTGGTAATTTTTCAACAATTTCTATTATTTAATGCAAATTCCGGTTTTGTGGTTAACCTTAATTAGTAATTAATTCATCCACAACCCTTTCATTCCTCTTCCATTTTTGTTTTGTAATTTTTCATAACGCCTGATTTGCATTTCTCGCCATAAAGATCTTTTATTCTGTAGATTGGATATAAAATTTACTTTTAAAGAATGTTATTGTAATATTTCGAGTTTCTTTTTGAAGTAAATCTGGGACTGGAGATAGATTAACTTCATTTGAAAAGGTTGCTTAAGAAATTTGACATCACGATAAGATAGTTTACATTTAAAAACTCAATGCAGCTACTAGTATAATCTAGATCCTTTTTTATCACTATAGGCTATATAGTTACGGACATTGCTCAAAGAATCGCCAAACTTAGTGGCAGTGGGCAAGGCACACTGCTCGCAGAACAGATGGTCGATGGGGACGAAAGGTTCTGGAGTGGCGACCACGTACCGGAAGACGCAGCGTTGGAAGGCCTCCTATAAGGTGGACCGGTGACCTGGTGAGGGTCGCGGGAATATGATAGTTGCGAGGTGCAGAGGACCGGTCGTTATGGCGACACTTGGGAGCCTATGTCCAACAGTGGAAGTCTTTCGGCTGAAGAGATGATGATGATAAAAGACGCTCTAGAAATTGTAATTATATTGAAGATATGTTGGCAAAAAACAATACTTACTATAATATTCCTCGCCAACTAATTTTCTCGCCCCTCGGACTTACAAATTATCCGCTTCCACTTACAAGAAACGTTCAACTTAATATTGCTTATTTCCTCAACGATAACATCTCAACGCTTATTATCTACAATACGCTTAACCCTACCGTTAAAGTCATCTAAATTAATTTCCTTAGCATCGTCTTAAGATATAAATACGAATTTATAATAAGCTATCTCGGAAGTTTCAAGTGCTTCGATCCTTTTAGCTTGGAGTGGCAAGTCTCTATTCAAACGAAAAGGTCTATTATATTAATTTACATTGCCCTTTGTATAGAAGGTAACCTTTGATAAATTTCGCTTTTCCTTTGAAACGTCTCTGTTAGTATTCTTATCTCCTCTAAAGCGGGCTCTTATGGGCTATTCAGCTTTTGTTTCGAGATTTAGATTCTGTATTTCTTTAGTAATCTTATACATTTGTTATCCATGATCCTTATGGATTCATTTTGTGTGGATTTAATTACTTTTAAGGGTTGTTTATGTTAGTTTTCAGAATTGTATTTAATCTCACTAAAAGCTTTTATATTATAGAAATACTGTCTGGTCCTGCTATTCATAAAATTTTGGTAGCTGAAAATCTGAATTAATTTTCATGAAAATAACTTTGTTTTTTCATGAAATGTGAGAAAGGACTAATATATTTTTCTATGAAAGGAAAATAACTAGAATATGCTGTAACATAAATGTATGCCAGTGAAAATACCACTTAATTGGAAACATAATGAGATCATTTCTATTTATCCTTATTTTAATCCGCATAGCGACTAGAAATTAATGCGATAATAGCGCAGAGTTTCAGGAATTATATTGTTTAGCAGAAATGTTGTCGAGAACAAATCCTGTATCTCAATAATAAGCTCCGTGTTTAGAGAAGTTGGATTCAGATTTAAATAAATTAAACCGCGAACAATTCTTGATACATTTCCTTCTGCTGCTATCTTTTAAGCCTTAAGGCGTTTGTTCCTGTTTGTACCTACTTGTGTTAATTACATTTTCATGTGTGATGCGCGTGTTCTTGAAATGTTAAAATCTGATTAAACTTAATGCTGCGTTAATATAAAAATTATCGTCTATAACATTTTTTTTGTAAAGCGTCGTTATTCAACTGTTTTCGTTTGGTTGTCACCTTCAATATGTAACCATATTATAATAATATATCGACAGTGAAGTTCTAGTACCTTCTAATTGGCATTTTTCGAAAAAAATAGATACTTTTTAACGCTTATAATTAAAATGTGTGTTTCCACATGGTTTAGTGAAATTTCCGAAGAGGATATTTAGTAGCAACTGCATCAAATGAAGTTGTGGAAACACCTCCTAACTAAACCAACGTGTCAATTCATAGTATTACTTCCTAATTTTTTTGGATCGACTTCGACAGTTAGGAGTTATTGGCACTTTGCTGTCGATATGTAGAGAGTAGATAATAGCCAGGACTTAAATGCAAATGATAATCTTTACACACCTCTTACTTACATAACGCAATCTACTAACACAACACCAGAACTAATACAATAATTCCACCACCAAAGAAGAATAAGGAAAAGACAAAACAAATACACAATAAAGAAACGATACGCCATATTTTCCACAAGCGACCCCTTACAGCCTCAAATTAATTCCATCACCAGAAAACTTCGGGAAAAAGGACCAAGATTTACATGGAACTAACTACCGTAACTTTGTTTTTTATCAGAGAAAGTACAATGGACAACAGTCTTGCGGCTAAATTGTACAACTTTGCACTATTTAACTTTACAAACTTTGGTCTGAGTTTGTAAGAAACTATTCTGGAGACAAGACTAGGCATTGTCTCGGAGACCTCCGGTTGTATTAAATTGTGATCCGCAGTTCCTTGGACCCAACTTCCTCCTCATTTTATTGCAGGATTTAATTTCGTTTTCGTGGGATTTATGAGGGGTTGGTGGTCATTATGGCTAATGCAGATTGGTGTCGGTATGGAGTCAAAAAGACCATTTTGCGCACGGCGCAAATCGCTTTTGTAATATTATTTTCTTAGACATTTTCACTCTCTTGGAGTTTTTTGTTAATATTACTTCACGATGGATGATAGCATTATTTTTTAATCGAGCATAAATATCAATAGTCTATTAATTTTATTTGTTATTTTTTTATTACACATTACATATATAGCGTAGACAAAAAATATAAATTACAATAACAAGTATACCATTTAATTCAATTAGAATACAAAAACTAAAACAATAAATTAATCAATATTATACAATTAAATTAATACAATTTTGATTTAACCTTTTGAGTGCGTAATTAGAGACACAATAGTAAGACAATGGCGCGTGAACGCCGGCGTTAATGCGGGGATCAACAGCTAAAGAAGCAATACCTACGTCAAATTATTTTATGTTTAATATTTGTTTGATATTTATGTGTAATTATTTAATATATTCTAGTTATCGATAGACTTTAAGCATATGATAATATTTGAATATTCTATAAGAAATTTAAGTCGTTGAAAATTGTCCTGGAGGATTTTACTTTCTTAAAGTAACCTAAACCAGCTGTTAGAAAAAGGATTGGGTGTTGCTAACTTTAAAAATAGATTCGTCACTTCAAGCTTTTCACGTAGTAGAAAGGTTAAACAACTGAGGAAACAGTTCAACTTATTTGTTAAAAAATAATTCATATTTTTCAAAACTTAGATGATTAATGACCGGTTTAGGCTAAACATAATTAATATTAATGAATTTTAATAATGTTAGTTTGTAAACTATGTTTTGAATTAATTAAACGTTTTGTTTACTCAATTGTACCTAACAGAACTTTCATTAATAAATTTAGGACGCTCAGTTCGTAATAATAGTGATAGTCATTTTAATACCGCTATTAAGTAATAATGATCGAAAATGTAACATAAACATCAATGCTACCACAAGCTCTTAACACGATTCATTTTACGGTCTAAATTGAACTGTGAAAGGTGTTTGGAAGTATGCAGAACAGAGAGTAAAGTCCTGCAAACCTCCGTTGAAAAGAGAGGATCCTCCGGCCAACGCGGGAAGTCAGTTGATGATATCCCACCTCAAAAAAAAAAAAAAACTTTTTTAAGTTTCCGTACCTCAAAAGGAAAAAACGGTACCCTTATAGGATCACTTTGTTGTCCGTCCGTCAGTCTGTCTGTCTGTCGAGACCCTTTATCTCGAGAACGCGTGGAGGTATCGAGTTGAAATTAAAACCAAATACTCAAGTCTGCGGTCCCTTGAAGCTGTGAAAATTTCAAACTTCTAAGTTAACGAAAAAAAAAGATACAGCCGTTTATGTCGCAAAAAACGTGTATTTCGACACTCACGAGAATCAAAATTCATAGGGTACTTCCCGTTGACCTAAAATCCTGAAATATGGAATGAAACAAGGTAAAAATCTGAAAACTGTAAATTTGTAGTTGCGTCACAAAAAAAAACTTTTCTTGCGATTCGGAAAAATCTTCGAGACTTTTCTGTTAATTAAACATAGGTAAGTTTTTACAGAACCCTCAGTGCGCGAGTCCGACTCGCATTTGTTGTACATAAACTAGCTCCTACTAGCGCTTTTGCCCGCGTGAAAGTAGGAAATTGGTATCCTGTGTGCTATTTTAAATAATAGTCTACTCGTATGCCAAATTGCATCCGAATTCGTTTAGCTGTTTAATCGCGAAGCAGTAACGTACATACACACACACACCATCACATATCATCATATTTATATATACTTATAAAAGGCAAAGTGCTGGCTCACTCACTGACTCGTCAACGCCCAGTCCAAGCCCCTGGACCTAGAACGCTAAAATGTTGCACAGAGGTTTTTTATGATGTATGCAAAGACTCAGAACGAATTTTTTTTTTCCGTTCTGAGTCTTTAGATAATGATACATTTAATAATAATAATAATATTCCACAACTATCACACAACGCCGTCTAGTCCCAAGCCAAGCAGAGTCTGTATTATGAGTAGGTACTAGACAACTGATAAAAATACTTATATATTTCTAAATACATACATACTATAGATAAATTACACCCAGACACAGAACAAATGATCGTGCTCATCACACAAACATTTGTCCTGGGTGGGAATCGAACCCACGACCTCCGGTATAGCAGTCAGGGCCACTAACCACCAGACCAACAGGCCAGTCTTCATTTGTTCCCTAGTTTTCTTTCTTTTTTAAGCACCTGCCATGTTTTCTCTTCACTACCCTTGGTTGACTGGTAAAGAATGTCTAAGGCATTAAGTCCGCCTTTGTACCTTTGTGTTTTAATTAATAAATTTTCCAAAATTCCCTATCTAAAGGGATAAAATTTGCGTCCTTAGTTTGTATGGAGAAACCTATTTTCACGTCGACGAAGCCGGTGGCAGAAGCTAGTATAGCTTTTGCCTGCGGCTTCAACCGCGTCAGTAAAACATAGCCTATGTCACTCAGGATTAAAGCAGCTTTCTAGCAATCGGACCAGTACTTTCTGAGATTACCTCCTACAAACAAAAAAAAAACAGACTTTACCTCTTTATAATATTAGTGTAGATTCACAATAAACTTTCACTTATAATATAATATTAGTTTGATGTGATAATAGTGAAAAAAAGACGCGACATGGAATTATCAACCACCTTGCTTACCGGGTCAATAATAACATACAGGAATAGACATAAAACACTCACAATAAAATCTAATGTAATGAAAAACATCGTCCGCGACACAGATATCAATCCATAAAATGTGTCCACCCCAATCTAAAATGCCATTCGATAACATATAACCCCTCAGAACTTTACAGCACTCATGAAACAAAATTGCCCGCCATTTTAATCTCTTCTCAATTTTATAACTCCCAATATTTTTCACGATACCCCGTTTTCGATACAGAGTAATATATTAAAATTGTTTGACAGGAGAACCGGCCATTCGATCCCGGTACGCACGGCTTACCGTGCTGGTCCCGCCCGAACCACCGCGCATCGTCGAAGGCAATTTCTTTTCGACGATAGAGGACAGAAATATCAAATTGGAGTGCGTGTCGATTGGTGGAAAACCACCGGCTGAGGTAAGAATTGATTTCTATGATTTTGTGTGTCGTGTTTTTCAGTGTGGGTGTTGTTTTACTTCCGTGATGAATGGATGAAACTATTAAAGTGATGGTGTATACATAGTTTTGTTTTAAAATACGCCGTAAAATGGGACAATTATACCGAGCTTTTTCTTTCTCTTGCTAAAAATAACTAAGTAATGTACGAGTATATTCATCAGCCTTATGTCCCCACTGCTGGGACACCGGGCCACTACTGTAGAAGAGAAATGAGCCGTAATGCCACCTATATGCCGTTTTTCCAAATTGTTTTTCTATTACCATTTTTAACCATTAACGCAAAAAGAGGGATGTAATAAGTTTGATTGATATGTGAATGTGTCTGTCGGTGGTATTGTAGCTCTTAAATAGGTGAACCGATTTGGATGCGATTTTTTTGATTAAATGCAGGTTTCCTAGCAATGGTTCTTTAAACCTGTTATTATAAAAATCAACGAGCAACTAAACGTGTGCAAATATATAATGATAGATGTATATTATAAAACTGTTTAATATAAACGAAAATCGGTTTAATTGTTTTAAAGTTATGGGGGTAAAAATACATGGTTCGCAATTTACGAGTAGGTATATTAAAAATTTAAAAAAAAACTTGTGTTGGGAGTTTTTTTTTTAAATTTAATTAAGTTTTATGAGAGTAGTGGTCATGAAATAAATTCACAAAGTAAAGTGCCCACCTAATTTTGACCTATGGCGCTATACAACTTGTTAGTCAGGGTTGTTACCACCGGGCTAACATAACTTATTTAAAACGTCTGCAATCAGACAGACATGAGAGTACTTTTTACTGTAGGTAATTTTGAATGTCAATTAACATTTTAAACTATACAATACTTTGCAAAATAAATATCATTTATTATTGAGAAAAAAATAAATTAACAGAAATACAGAGTACACTGGGACACTTTTGACATCTCTTTGAATAATCCTAATAGAATTTCACTTAAAAAAAAAATGTAATAGAAGAAACTAATTGATGTTTTTAAATTATTATGAATGTTTTTACAACAGCATTTTCTCAGTTGTCACCCAAGTTTGTGAGGCTCTGATAATGTTAATTAATCAATGTCGCTTCTTAAATGGCATTTTACAGGCTCGCCATCATATTACCTCGCCCTTTTATATTTTTCTCATTTTTCTTAATATTTCACCTACTTTAGCAAGATCTATTTCATTCAATAAAAAAGCTTTTAAAATATATTGTAATGGATTCTTTTGGTTACTTTAATGTACCTAATTTATGGTTTCTTGTGCCTTTCAGTCAGTTTAGAAAGTCATTAATCTACTTAATGTTATTTTCTAGGCTATTGAAAAGTAAAACTTAGGTCTAAAAGCCCTAAAGCCCTAAAGGCCTATTGATCTTTTTCGCTCAAGTAACTTTTTGGCAAGATAAACTGAAAATAATTGTTTTAAGGATAGCTAACTTTGTCTACATCTTATATACAAATACAATTAATTAAACTGTGATAGTAGTAAGGCACTTTTTTAAACTCTTTATAGAGTTCTTAAAAAAAATTTGTTCGCTAAATTTCTTAAAAGTTCATAGCTGGCATTAAAATATTATATATTACATCTGTATGTAAGGGAAATCAATAAATTACGTCTCGCTGACTGGTTAGAGCGAGAGAAAGTGTCCGACTTTTACAGACCCATCCATGTTCCTTTAACTGCTTTTTACATTTTAGGGTCACGGGACCTCTTTTAAATATCCCCGCAACCCTTCAAAATAGTGTTCCACGCGCGCCTCAAGGAGATGTCAGCAAAACCGTAGGGGCCCAGCAGGGTCGAAGCCTACTGGGGCCATGGGTGATGCGAAAGAACCCCGGGGCCCTGGAACGAAGGCAAGGAAGGAACAGGAGTAGGTTTTAGTCAGTTAAAGTCTGACACGAAAGGGCGGGAGATGTCATTAGATGATTTCCCACGTAAAAAAAAGCCTTTCAAAATACACTATACAAAATAAAAACAATATGAAGTTACGAGAACCAACTTCATATTCTGAACACCAAGTCATAGCAAGAACTACTGACCTATTTACCGACACGTGAAAAATGCGAGAAGTACGTGTAAAGGGAAATGCCGAAGCATGAGGTATGATCTGTAACATAGGAACATGAGGAATCGAACACAATTTGTGAGTGAACGGGAAATGTTTATAATAAAATTCATGTCGCACAAGATCGAGTGGATCAAGAGCTACGGAGATGTATTGTGATGTTTACTTGTAATACAAATGCAAAAAGAATAGACATCATCAATTAAAGATTCATGTGAGAAGCCTGCTATTATCAGCTAAATGCCAAAGTATCCGAACCCAAATCATCGTTCATTCGTCCAGTGTTCACTAATATAGTCTCGAATTTGTGCATAGTCTGTATTCTAATAACGGTAACTGTATCAGAATTAATTGCAATACAAATTGAAGCTAGTATTACACACAAGCGGTGTTAGCTTCGATGAAAATTAATAGAGGACTTCATTATTAAATGGAATCGAGCTTGGTCACACGAAATGGTTAGCGAATTATACTTCGGTTTTCATGATTAGTGTATCAATTAGGGAGTATCGATAATTAGTATTCGAGAGTAGAACTTGAGATATAAAATAGCTCCTAGGTCAAGTCGAATTTTATAATCTTTTAATCTTACAAACCTACTTCTTACGTCTATCTCATTATCCTTGGCTATTCAAAGTAACTAACAGAGTAATGAAAAAAGAAATTGAACCATCTTTCCGAAACAAATTCTTAATGGTTTTTAGTCCTTTGTCTTCAGATTTCTTAAAAAGTTCCAAACATAAAAAGTAAAAGCTTTAATAAACCGCGAAATAATCCTCAAAACTAATTCCAGTGCCATTCCAAACGTAACCAAGAAATTAAGGCATGCGAAGCAAAAAATTCAAAATTGTCACATTCTACATAAACAAATCCGCCGAGACCCGGTCTGTCCAATTTATTTAGCTCTGTGTCAATTTGTTTGTCCCGGTATTAAGCAACAGAATATTCCATTTAAGCTTTTCAAGTAGAGTGAATAGGTATACCGCCCAAGGGAGGTTTTTTTTTTTTTTTCGCACAATTAGGAGCTAAATTGAAAATGATGTTGCGTCTGTATTGTAGATCCTAAGAGACTGCAGCGTTCTGATTGCACAAATATTTCATAATGAAGGATTTGGATTGGCTCAAGTAATATCTCTGATGAGGCTGGGATTTGAGACGATGCGGAAATTATTTGCTAAGGGTTTTAATCATCTTTCGTAATGAATGTGTGTTTGCGAATTTTTGGTTTAGTTAATTCTGTGGCGGTGTTTCTTCTTGATTACAATTTGGAAGGGAATTCAAATTATGACTTTAATGGTAAACGTGTTAAGAATAAATACCTATGCCGTTGGCTATAATTACAGAATAAGAGAAGAAACATCATAAAGGGAAGATGACTTTAGATGAAAGATGGATTTAATGTATGATGAAATAGCTGGAATAGAAGTTAACTCTAAGATGATAGAATTAAAAATAAGGCAAAGAAAAACTAATAGAATTGTATGGAAAATAAGGCGCAAGAGGTAGAATGATGATAGATAATTATGCTTGATCCGTTTTTTTAATAAAAGACCCGTCAAATAAGAACTAGCTCTTATAAAATTGTTCTCAGTTCTCGTTATAAAGTTAGACAAGGTCCCATAAGCCCATATTTTTCTTTTATAATACCAATGTGCGAGACATTCTCAAAGAACTATTTTGCATTTATATAGTTCTCATCTTTGCACGGCTGGGTAGCCTGAATACTTAGTAACTATACTTTTCCTTTGTTTTAGATTACGTGGGTTGACAGCAACGCTGGTGTTTTAACACAAGGAGTCACGTATAGTGTTGAACCGATGCCTGATGGTCAGAGGTTTACAGCCAGGTAAGTTAATATTGGAAATCATCATAATCATCAGCATAGTTTACGTTAAATATGCCTCTGCCACATCAATCGATCCTATGCTACATCCACCGGATTCTTACAAATTACAAACGACACCAGGTCATCAGTCTACTTCATCGAAAGCCTGCTAAAATTCTATCACCAACCTTAGCTGCTTATCTAATCTCGCTTTTTGTTCAAACAGGTCAATTATAAAAATGACTCCGAAACAAGAACACCATAATCAGACCTTCACGTGCCAAGCACAGAACACCGCTGACAGAGCGTATAGAGCTGCAAGCATACAAATTGAGGTGAGTCCAATTATATTTAAACTTCCAACTTCCAATATATATAGTGAAACTATGTGAAGGGTCTCATTCAAGGAAGTATTACCTCCGTACTAGTTTTGCTGCATCTAGAACTATCGAATACTGATCTGACTTCTACAAAAACTTAATAAAGCCCTTCTGTGCCACATAACCACCTCAATGAACTACCCAGTAGACAATAACAAAACAAAAGAAACAAAAACCAGAACAGACCCGAAAAATATTGACAAAACTGACTGGACACCGAGTTGGATGGCCGATACGTGTCGCCATTTGCAATACGGGAGAGATTTAGCACTGACAGAGGCAAGCGCAGTAAATATGGGTATACTCGCAGAATACAGAATGAAGTTAGAAATATGAAAATTGTTTCTAAAACGTCGCCGTATTTTTACGGCATATATATTTATGACACTGGAATTAGACGACGATGCTCGTCGAATATCATTTGAATTGTAAATTTTGTGACCTGTGAATGAAAGTGATGTAGCTAATTAGTTAAAAGGAGTGCTCCAAGAATTTTCACGAGGTCCTTGGATATGCAGATGATGAGCAAACAAACGGATTTCATTAATCTAATATGCCTTTGTGGATTCCGAGAAGGTCTTATATGATTACATTAAGAGGATTTATTAGACACATTTTCTGGACGTTGCTTGGTATCTTCATCAGTTTATCGTAGAAACCTTATAACCTTAACCTTATTACCTTTTAACCTTATTTTCCAGCTAATAGTCAAATTAGAAATATATTTAACATTACCCTAAAGAAAACAACAAATAACAATATTAGTAGAAAATTAACCGATTAATGATTTTTAGCGATTTGTAAATCAAGTTTTATTTTAATTTTAAACGGTGATGTAAAATGAAAAATTCTTTATACCTGTAAACTCGAAACCTTGTACTAAAATCGAAAACAATATGACCCTGACCCCTTTAGCAAATAGAGTTCCAAAACATTCCGTATAGAATCTTCCTTCTCCTAATTAGGAAAAAACCGTAGCGAACCTACATCCGATCCCTGCTTAGTATTGTACCGTGATCTCTTTACTTATTCCAGTCGTGTTCGACATTCCCAGAAAGACCCGCGTTTTTCTACCAAAGAGCTAAGAAATGTTTCGAGAAAACAAAAAGGACTTGTTCTGATAAATATTTGTTGTATGGTTTGAGTTTTTGCTATGTTCTTTCGTCCAGGTCATATATTTGATTGGAGTTAATATGTAAGTCGATTAGTTTCGTGTTCTTTTGTAGGACACCAAGAATCATTAATAACTATTGTAGTTTTCTTTCAGCGATATTATCAACACCCCTTGTTCTAGTGAATCTAAAATTGTCTGTGAATAATTTTCTCTATTCTTTCCATAGAGGATTAGATCTTTTCTATTTCCGAATTCTATAAATTATGTTTTGTTTCTACGAGTAGTTTATCAACTTGACTTTCTGATTTATATTTGAATATTCATTAATCAACGGTGTTCTGCCTATACTTGCGCACATTTTTTTCCTAAATTTTGTTCCAAAATATTACTATCCAAACTTTTACTTCGCTTCTGTAAATATCTCCCTCTAAACTCACCCTAGCTCTGCAAAGCAATCGGCAGGCCCTCAACATGGGATCTCATAAAATATTGAGATAAAATTCCAGTCATAGCTATTTGCTATCTTCAACCCCCAGTAAACTTTTAGGCCCATGTATTTGTTTTCTCTTATAAAAATATTGCTATCTGCAAAGAAATTGTTTGTGGATATTGTTGGATCGATTTTTTGAGAAGCAATCGTCAGAATGATTGTAATAATCTGTTTGATGAGATGCTTTTCTGCTTTTGTATTTGGGATTCTAATATCAGTGAGTGTATCTTCCCTAGTATTTACTTTAGGATTATTTGTATTGTTGATTGTATCACCAAAAACATATGTTTATTTACTGTTGGTTTCAATGCTTTTTGACGAATCGACGAGAATTTTTCTAGGAGGATATCTCCTCCTAGAAAAATTAACAATTTATTAGCGATAACGAGTTGAAAAACGGCAGTTAAATTTCACATGTTCGATTTTATATATTGATATTTTACAATCGATGATAAAATGTGATTTTGTGTAGAGCCCGAGAACTCCGTCCTAAAAGAAAATTCTCTAGTCGTGCGTGCTACGCAAAATCTATTATTTTCTACCGTCTTTATTTTTTCCTCATTCTTCAACATAACGCAATCTTTACATGAGCGTTCCATATTTCATCTTTTACCAACAGACTCTATCAAAAGAACTACTACCCAATATTTTTATATCCCAAATATTTCGACTCACAATAAGGAAGCATTAAGATATTTCATCACTACTTACTGTACATTCAGTGCTCCGTATAAATACTTACACTGATGTTTGTAAACATATCTATAGGCCCATACATTGATCAAATGTAACGTTCTTATATTATATGTACCAATGTAAAAATTATTGTCATCCCAAAGTCAGTAGGTATGAAATTACTATTCCGGTCGCGTCTACCGAGAAACTGGATGTGGTATTAATATTAATATGTTTTTTCCTTTAATATGAAGGTTTCGTTTATTGTTTTTACTGGGCTATTGTACTTAAGATTTGCTTTCAGTTCCGTAAACAAAAATAAAAGAAGCGTTACTTAAGAAGAAAAGAAAACATGTGACATATTGGCCCAAAACCTTTGTAGCGTCACATAACCTCATTTTGAATAGATTATAGAAAAAGATATTTTATTTTATAAAACTGATAAAATGAAAAATATTTTATTATTCTTAATTCGATCCAACAATGTGTGTTTTGCACGTAATGTATTAGATGTCGACAAATAAGTGGACATATCTAATAGAATGAAACGTACTACATAGATATGAGCCCATAAATCCTAAACTCAAACATCAGTCAGTAATACCCGAAAGAATAACTTTAACCGTGCTAAAAATGCCAAGTATTTTACTCCCAGACTGCGCTTACAAACAGCCAATTCCTACACCCCAAACCGCATCTATTCTTTCTATACCCACACCGTTGTTATGACGAGAAAAGGCCGATATGTTTATCATATATTTTTTCGTTGGTCATAAAATAAAACCCCGTTTTACGGGCAACCCAATTACTTTTTACGATCTGATGTGCTATGATATCGCTATGATACTGAGATACTTGCCATTTGTACATGTAATACTACTGTGACCATTTATCTTTTTTAATGGTGGCAAATATAAATTTTCATGGTGTCTCCTATTTTTTTGGTATTGAAACTTGTAGGTTGGTTTTTGGAATCTTTATGGGTATCGATTATAATGGGGTTAGGAGGATATTGTGGTTCGTTGATAATTTAGGAAGTGGATTATGTTCGATATTTATAGAAGACATTAAAGATGATAAAGGTTGTTCGGGGTTGTAAGCGCATGGTGCTTTTTATTTGAAAGGTGAAATGACAAAAGTAATTTATATGTATAGTCTACTATTTCATATGAAAAACTATTTCAATATTACCAACATTTTGAATTCATTGCATTTGACTGGAAAATAATTTCATATTAAGGCCATTCAGAAAATCATATAATTATGCATAATTATTTAATAAATTCTACCTAACATTAAAATCCTGTAAATTCCGAACATAAATCAAACCAATAAGCATTCTATATAAAAAAACATCATTAATAGAATGGGAAACGAATAGCATAGAAATAAATTCAGTGCTCATTTATACTCTAACTGTATAACAACTACCAATGTGAATACAGGAGCTATTAAAAATGCACAAAAAATAATGCCTCTTGCATAATTCTGAATATTTCTGTGCGTCTACTCCATATTTTTTATCCTGTATTCATTAATTATACCTGCAACTACAGTTTTAGTACTTTCTAGGTGCTATAAATCATTTTTATTGTCTCTAGTTTGTTTTTAACCGGCAATAAGGTCTTTCCTGACGGTTTTTAAATATTGTGCACTTAGTCTTCTTGCTCTTTCTCTTAAAGGATTGGATTTATTTATTTTTTGAATATGCATTCAAAATAATATCTTATAGTAATAAGTTCTATTCTTAAATTTTTTATGAAGTAGCCTCGTCAATAAAATTCTCCGATCGGTGTTCCAAAATTTTTAATTTGAACTATTTTTTTTTTCTACGTTGCCATATTCTGAGATATTGTAGTGTCTGCTGTGATAATCTCATTGATTTCTTTTATATGCATTTTAGAATCTAATAGTCTAAGCATTCTTTATAAGAATGTGCTTTTAGATGAAATACTTTGCACTACTAACGTTTTGATGAAAAGTAATGCCATAGCTTTGGTTCTTATAAAAGCTACCATTTTTACCATACCAAACAGTTGGTTCATTCGACTTGCAACTCGTGATATCAGCAAGCAGCTATTCGACCCTCCACATGACCAGAGGGCTAGACTTTACTTTAACCAATGAATTACCATTGCGAAACGCGGATGAGTTTTCGGATTCCCATTGATTTTTTTTTACAAGCATTCGTACTTACATGTTATTATTTTCAGTTTCAATATACAAGTATATCTTTTGACTTGATAATTTATTCTTTTTATTTTTTAAATACACATAATATCTGTTACAATTATTATAAAATTTAGACTTATTTTAAAAACCTCTAAAAAAATAAGAGTCGTCCGCCGGTTTCGGCAGCAAGCTTGAAGCTACCGGTAGTTAGAGCTCCAGAGACAGAAACTTCCTCACAATAGGAACCGTATCAAGGAGTACTGTCGTCTGTACTAGGTCCAAGATTCAATCGTGCAACGATAGCTGTAACAGCTGGTTTTCGAGTCCGTTATCCATCAGACGTAGCCAAAATCCACAATCGGCACAATAGCGTAGTCTATAAAGTTATTTATTAGTTTAGAAGTTTATAAGTAGGTATCTTGCAAATTAATTCTATTTCACCTCACGCAACTGCATAGTATTCGTTTGATTACCTAATTGGTCTAGTAGATTCCATAGTCAGCTTTGTCAAGTCCTTTGTTCTTCTCCATATTTGGGTTCAGTGATCTTTACCTTTTGTGTAGTCATTCTTAGTATTAGACCAGAGTTTGGTATTGAGGACACTATGGTAATTTGTTTTGTCATTGTTACATGGTTATTGCGTAATACCGGTATTGAGTGAATGTCAGAATTGTTTAGGGGTGTCGAGCTTTAATGTGACCGGGATCTTCATTGCCATTTCCTTTATTAACAACTTTAGCGTTAGGCTACATATTGTATATTTTTTAGTTTAAGCTTTTCGATCTTTTGTGTTAAATAAGTATCTAAATACAATTTTTAATTTTAAAAATAATATTTTATTAACTCGATTTAAATTAAATTTATATGTAGGTGGTAGAAAAGTACTTGTTGTTAATTAATGTACTAGTTTTCTCATCAATTTAAAATCTTTTGTTTTGTAATAAATGTATATTAATTGCTTGAATCAAAGTCTTAGAAACTTGAAGTTTGTCATCGAGACTTTGAACAGAATTAATATTCTGCAAATCTTCGTTTAGTATCAAAAGTAATTGCTCCCGTTATAAAGTAATTGTTCATTGTTAGTTTTAAATTATTCTTGTAATAAAATTTAAACAATTAAAGTCTTAAAGTTTGGATATGAATATTTCGTGTTGAAGTTTTAATAGTTTTCTTTTGTTTAGAATAATAGAAAAGATAAATAGGAGCAAAGAGATTACACACTACACTACATTAGCATTTATAGGTACTTCGTCTATTTCTTCGCGTTAAGTAGGCATTACATTGATATCAATAACTAGTTTGTGTTTGTGGTTTCGCCTGTTAGAATGAAGAAAATTGACCCAAGGAACATACTCCTGAGATAGACCAGAGAGGTATTCTATGTGCCATTCCAGAACATGTTCTACCGATGTACAGAATTTCATCTTAATCAGTTCAACTGTTTCAACTAGAGGAAATAATAGACATACACACACGTACATACAAATTTTCGCCTTCATAACGTGATTGCATTTCTAGTAAAGAAATTATTTTTTGGTCTTTATGAAATAAATAAATACAATTATATAATAATAATAATATGGACATTAAATAAAAAAAATACACAAAAAAGAAATCCTGTCACCATTTTAACAGCCAAGCGATTGTTAAAAAGCTCAAACTGTATGGGATTGGCACGCGCTACCAAAATGTCTGTGGCACAGTTCATATTGGCAGCATTATTTTTTAGGTTTAAGTGATGTTTTGAATGACAACTATCACTCTCACGTATATAATTTTATTGAAAGAAAGAAAAGAAACAAATAAAAAAAAAATATTTGGCAAGCACAGAAGCACACAATGTAGAAAATGTTGAACGTATGAATACCTGCGAATATATTCAGCAGCAATTGTTTTTTTTTTATCTTGCAAAGCGTCTCTTGCAAACCTTTACTGGGGGGGCTATGGGATGACTTCTGAAAGGGAAACCTGTGTTCCTGGATCGCAAAAGGCAATTGAAGGAACATAGGTATGGTTTTAGTCAGTAAGTCTGACACCTCCCACTTCGCCTTAAAGTGGGAGAAGTCATTAGATGATTTTCCACCTCAAACAAAGTATCCTTCAATATAATGATTGTTCACGCAAACTATTACTCTACGCTGCACTATAAAGGGACGCATCAAAAGCATTACTACAGCCTTAGAACGCAAGTTGCAACTGAAGTAACATGGGTTGGTTTTAGTCAGACTGATTCTCTCTTTCTCTCTAACCAGAGGGGAGAAGTTATTTGATGATTTCTCACCAGAAATAAAAGTGGTCAATCACAAATATGTCTTTTTATCTGGAGGCCAAGAAATTCCTTCGAATCGGAGACAAACCTGAAATACCATAAGCAAACGTAAATGACCAGTAACGATATATGAAAAATAAATCACTATATAGTACTTTTGAAGATTCCAATCTTTTCTAGTGTTCCATCAATAGCATTTCTAATAATAATATTGACAGAACAAAATAACCGACTGAATCGTTCGGGTAAAGAGAATTAAAGTCCATTACAGCGTCTTAACGAGTCTCCAAACTGTTGTTTGATTGAAAATCGATAATGTACTTGACCTACTTTTTTTTTTTTTTTTTTTTTTTTAGGTGGGAAAATCATCTTATGACAAATCCCGCTCTTGGGCGGAGCGGAAAGTAGTGTCAGACTTTTACTGACTAAAAACCCACTCCTGTTCCTTCTTTGCCTTCGTCCCAGGGCCCCGGGTTTCGCTTTCACACTACCCGTGGCCCCAGTAGGCTTCGACCCTGTTGGGCCCCTACGATTTGCTGACATCTCCATGAGGCGCGCGTGGAACAATACGCGCCGTCGACGACTTGGGCTTGGTCCGGACGGTTACCGGACGATCGGACGGCGAGCCACCCATTGCTCGCCGTCCGCAAGCCCTCGCCTACGGTGGACTTGACCTACTTGAGAATTTCGATTGATAGCCTTTCTTATACAAAATTAGATATCAGTCTTACTAAGTGCTCAAGATAAAGGGTAATTATGTCAATTATAACATTGTCAGAAGTTCACATTATTTGGTATTGACTACTTGATATTTTCATGGCGCGTAACAATATCGTCGTGTTTTCCCGGCAAGCGCTTACTTTATGTCATTAATTTCTGTTCTCAAAATGGTGAAGGAGAACACAGCTGCATTGTAAAGAAACCAGCATGTCCTAAAAACAAAAAATCGAAATCATGTGACATCCACCAACTGGGCCTACGTGATTGATGACGGCCCAGTCCCATTCATGGAGAGGAGGCCTGAATCCCAGCAGTGGGAACATTGTAAAGCTGATTATGCTATTCTATGATATAAGTCTTGATAGTATATCACATTTTTCTAGGCCTTTAGATCGAAATCTGATATCGACGGTCCCAGATTTCTACTATTTGGAACAAGGTTAAAATAATAAACCAATGTGATGTTAAATGTCTTCTGTTATATGTGGCATCTCCATGTATGTCTAATTAAAGAACCCCAAACAACAGTAAAGGTCTTACCCATCTAAGGACAAAACACTTGCACATCCATCCAAAGTCTTTATTTAGCCGAGAACCTACGTGTTTGAGTCTTATTAAAAAGATATTAACGACACTTCCTTCATACCCACTTTTTTTTCACGGAAAATATTGGAAGCTTCTTAACACAGTTAAAAGATGGAAAAGTAATAAGGTTCGACCACTGAAAAGATAGGTACAGAAGGTCAGCTTTAGACAATAAGCAAATATGCACGTACAATGCATCACGCTTAAAAAACACGCTTCACGCGAAATGAGTGCAAGCACACCCGCTACCGGCATTTGTTTGAGATCACCGTACGTATGCTAGTGTCAGTTTTTTATCGGCTAAAATCCTTTAGTTGCCTTTTGCGTTCCAGGGCTGCAGTAACCCTTTTGAATAGTTCCGTAGCTCTGGCAGACCATAGCGGGCTGGAGCAGAATCATATAATATATAATCGACTCAGCCTGTCATTATCAATACCTCATGTTTGCTGTCTGCAAACCCGCGCCTATAGTTGCCGTGAATTACCCTGCGACTCCCGAGCTAATCGACCTTCTGTTTGTATCTACACAGATAATTATTTTGATATTAATATCAATATTTGTTAACAGGTAAAATATGCTCCTAAAGTGAAGATGTTCATCACTTCAGGTGCCAATGGGAAGATTCCAGAAGGCGATGATGTTGTTATAGGTAAGGGATTGTTATGGAAAAATACTCAGGAAATTTAAGTACCTCTCTATGTTAACAATACTAAAATAGATACTTGCTTTTAATCGCTTGATCGTTGTATTGGAAAGCCATTAAAAGCGCTTCATCAATTAATGTCAAAGACTACGTTATACAATATTAAATAATGATTAAATTATCAATATGGGCATCATTATTTATTTGGACATACTTTCTATTTTCTACATTGAGCCATATATCAAAATTTTATAATGTTCCGTTCAATATGTAGTTCATACCGATCAGTTTCGTTATATAAAAATAGGTCATCTATATTGAAGCATTTCTCATATTTATTCGTACGCTAATTACTGTATGTTTTTAAATAAAATATTATTTTCAACAGCCTGCAGAGCCGATGCAAACCCATCCAACCTAACGTACAAGTGGTTCTTGAATGAAAAACTTATAGAAGGAAATACTACTGAATTAGTAAGTTGTTTAAATTTATTTATTGGAATATGAAACATTTGAGTAGAAATAGTACTCCAAATAAATTTTAGTTACATAAAAGTTACATTATATAAATGTGTCACTGGATTCCGTTCTATGATACAATGTGTCACAGAATTCAGTATCTTTTGACAACCAAGATCAACAGGTTTTCCTGAGATGGAACAACTGTATGATTTGAAAATATAGAAGAAAAATAGACTAGATAACGGTGATAAAAATAAAAGCAAATCCAATAGTTTAAAAAACAATTTTATTCAACAGAAAATATACAACATCACAAGGAAATACCACGATGCAACAATCAAGTGTATTGTCTTCAATGACGTTGGCAACAGTGAAGAAATTGAAACACTTGAAATAACGTGTAAGTAGTAAGGAGTTTAGTTTTAGTTTTCTAAGTTTTAAAGTTTTAAGCAAAAATTGAATACAGGAGAAATTTTGAAAACATTTTGAATAAATCTTTTAAGGTATGAACGATAATAAATGAGACCGAGAGTTACATTTTAGCTCGTCAATAAAATACTTTATCAAAAAATAAATAGATTTTAAAAATATGATGATGACTGGAATGAAGAAGATTTTTGTGAAGCTGAGGGCAAAGATTTTTTTAACCAAAAATACAGTTTTACATTAGATTTCATTAACTTAGAAATAGAATTTATTAAATAACAATTCCACATAATTTTTATTTAAGAAATTGTTATAGTTTCAATTAATAACTTTAACTTCTAAAGATGTCTGACTGTTTTAGATGCACCAACATTCAAAAACCTACCGAAAGACGTGGAAGCAGAAGTAGGCACTACCGTCACACTCAGTTGTGATGTCGATGGATACCCTCCACCAGAGATCAGGTGGCTGCATCATGAAGAGGACCAGATGATTGTAAGTTTATTATTTTATTTATATTAACATCATCTACCTGCTCATAACTTGTTTGTGGTCAGCGTAGTTAGTATCAGCTCACTGACCACTTTTTTCTTGACTAAAACTTCAAAATTTTACCAAAAATCTACTTCAATTATTAAAAAATATTTTAAAAATTGAAGTAAATATATAAAAATCAGGCCCAAGCCAAATCAATGAAAAACTACACTATTTTAATACGATACTATTTTAAACATAGTTTTAGCTGGACATTTAATCAATATACACCAAATAAAAATTAATAATAATTTTTGACTGGCCTGTTGGTCTAGTGGTTAGTGACCCTGACTGCTATGCCGGAGGTCGTGGGTTCGATTCCCACCCAGGACAAATGTTTGTGTGATGAGCATGATCATTTGTTCTGTGTCTGGGTGTAATTTATCTATATATGTATGTATTTAGAAATATATAAGTATGTTTATCAGTTGTCTAGTACCCATAACACAAGCTCTGCTTAGCTTGGGACTAGACGGCGTTGTGTGATAGTTGTGGAATATTATTATTATTATTATTATTATACATAATTCAGTATGAATATTATGATGCTCCTACTTTTTTCTCAAAATAGAAACCTACATAAGTTCTTGTGTCAACTGTGGGTGTGCTCTTTCACATTTCTTTTAACGATCTATTCATAGCAATTTCTTCGAACCAATCACTTTGAGGTTCCTCCTCAGGACTTATTTGATACCTTCAAACAAAATCTTGGCTGTAACAGAATGTGTAGGTGTACCTCTGACGCTTTCCTGCATAATAATAATAATTGGAATCATTAGAGTTTTTCTAGGAATAAAATATTGTGTCTTATCAGTCGCCTTAGCCGAGTAGTTTATTAGTGATAGCTAGTAAAAAAGAATCTATACTGAGGTTCTGTTAGAATCGATACCCATACCGATAATTATTTGAACGAAAAATCCTAAAACATCAATGATTCTTCCTTCAACTAATTTTAGTAACTTGGAATTGGTACCCATTTCATGGAGTTTATTACATAAAATATATCAGAATTGAACCAAACACCTTCTTTAGGGAATGTTTGGTAAGTGTTACATAAATTTTAAATTCAGTAAAAAGAATAAAACTAAAAAAGTGCACGAACCAACAAAAGAATTCTCGATTAGAAGCGAAACGAATGACCAAAAATACGCTATGAAAACCGTATAAAGGCAGTTTGGTCATGAGTAATTATGAATCACATATACAAAAGTTTTACGTGAAATCGATGACCAAAGTGCTGTGTGGACAATTTTATACCGAAAGTTTTGCCGTTAACTTTGGGTTATTAGTTATGTGGTATTAAGGTTAGGACTGTGGTTAAATTATGATTGTTCAATGAAGTTAAATTTTTCTTTCCTCCATATTTTGGCCATCTGGCAATTTTTTTTTAAACTTCGCTAATGGTCATATTTTACGTCTCCAATGAATTTTAATATATTATCTAATATTTTTTTTTATCATATGCAATGATTAAATCTTGGAAATTTCCTCTGGCAGTGATTTATCAGTTTGTATTGAATGTTTACATTTTACTAATGTTTAACGTTCAATTTTATTATCGTGTTTTTTACCTTCATACTATTCTTACCTTCTCAAGTTACTTTAATAACAGGATTAAAAAGTACTACTAGTTACTATACTGCTCGAAGGCACAGAGCAAGAAGTGCGTTACTAATTACATATTTTTAACGGCTTTAGCATTACCCGTTTTTACAAGTATTTCTACTCTTGAAGTATTACTAATTCTTAGTATTTTATCAATGACAATTTTAACTTCCTCTAGGCTCTTTGTAATGTTACTTGCCATTTAATTGACTATATTCTTTATACTCGATCCGTTAATGCTAAGAATCTTTTCTTATAAATGTCTTGTCTCAGCTTTGTCAATTATTTGCCCCGGAGCTTTTTTAAGGCTTCCTGAAAAAAGGCTCCAGATACACTGGATCCGTTTTTTGATTTTTCTCTGATTTTCATTCATTGACAAAAGGTTCTCCAAATAACTCCAAATTGACTACATATCCACAAAAACACTTTCAATAATTGATTTTGTTTCACCAGTATCTGTAACATTTTCGTCTAAATCTCCAATATAAGGTGGAACTGTACCAGTATCAATATCCAGCCATAATTGTTTGGCTCTAGCAAAAGTTATTTCATTTGTGGTATTTACTTTGTATACACGAATATCAGAATTGTTTTGTCCGTTAGAAATTTGGGTGTAATAATCTGTGGTGTACATTATTTTTGTATTTTTAACATGGTTCTTTTTAATATTATATTTACAAGTACCAAGTTCAAAATAAGAATCCTTCTTACGCATGAGAAAAATATATAAAATTAATCTCAAAAAAATGGGCGAAAATAAACATTATATTTTTAATAATAATATCAACAAACCCAGTACCTTCGTATGTGGGTGTTTGACAAATTATTATATCTTCAAAACTAAACGTTCCAAGAATAATATATTTCGTCTAGAAAATCCGAAACATCCGCAAGCAATCTCATTACTTACTACTACATATAACTTTGTCTGTGGGTGTCATGGCCGCGGGTTTATTACAAACTTGTCATATCTCTCAGAGAATTGTACTAACAAGGCATGAGATAGCCCTGTTTGTCTGAATTTAGGTCTAGTTGTCTCGTTGCGAATTTTATCATCATTTTTATATTCTGTTTGCTTTAAGTGTTTTGAGTTGGTAGGTAATTATAATACCTATACGCTTGAGTCGTATTACTATGTCTTCAAACAGTATGATTATGTGCAGTACTTAATTATCAGAACCACTGTAGCTCTCCTACAGGCTCTTCCAAGCATCCTTTGTGCAGTTCTAACCAATAAAAAAAACTTAACTTTGTTTTGACGTTATCCTCTATAACAACGCTTGTTCTGGCGTTTCTTTGCCACAATATTATTATTATCAATATATTTTTATCTCTTCATCTTTCTTTATCTAATTTGTTATTATTTATTATATCTAGCCTCTACTGTCCTACTTTTGGGCAGAGGCCTCCCTCCATTCATTTCATGGTCCTCAACTCTAAACCACTTCTTGTCAATTAAAGTCTAAGTGGTCCCGGCAACTCCTTCTTGGTCTGCCGTTGTTCAAAACCCCCTTATTTCGAGGACTGATCTAAGTATTAATATAATTATTTAATTCACAGAGAGTGGGAAGAACAGCAAACTTGACTCTTACATTGGATACCCATACTTCTGGCCGGTACCTATGCAAGGCTAGCGTCGATGGATACACCGAGATTGAGGCTGAAGCTTCTGTATTTATCAAAGGTAAGTGAGGACTTAAGTTATAGAAAATCTAGATTTGGAAAAAGTTGGGTTACGATTATAAATATACAACTGGTATCAGAATTGAATGCAGATACATTCCAAGAGATATAATAATATAGTATATGTAGTAGAGGTACTTACTACATATACCTTCGGTAGATACCTTCGGTACAAATTTCCTAAAATTCAACATTACTCGAAACTTTAATACAACATAATGTACAGTAGGTATAATGAACTTGCCTTATTTCTAGAATTTTACCTTGGGTTATACCCACGCTTTCCGAGAGACACATAGTTCTCGATACAAAAACTAAGTACTTCTTTCGCGAATCGCAAACTTCACTAGAAAAATCAATGGCTTACCCAATACCCAGTAAAACATAGGGAATTGAAATTAAATTATACGTATCAGAAACAGCTAGCTATAAGCTATAATACCATGTACCATTTTAATTCTTCGAAGTACAAAATTGATGACGTGATTAATATTCCAAAAACTAAATAAGTTCTTACTGAAGCTATTAAATTTTCCAACAAATGTATAATTGGATGATTCTATAGAACTCTCGTTTCTTAGCCCGACTAGTACGAAACGCTTTCTTTCATAAAAAATAAATGAATTCCACCCTTGGGCTCGTACCGTGAATACGAGTAGCTCACACATTTCTAATGAAGAACCCTACTGTTTTCCTTCACTGTAACTAATTATTTTATTAAGGAATCATATACGATATTGAGATTAAAGATTTGCTTCTTAATATTATTAATTTGTGTGCTTTCATTTCTAAATAATATGTTAACATATTGGTTCATTTTTTTTTTTCAAGAAAAGATAGAATATTATAAATAAATTATAAGATACGTTCTCAAATATGAATAGTCGCATAAATGTTAATTTTAATTTACAGATTAATTATTACATATATTTATCAAGAAAATGCTTCAAGTAAATTAACATTACTTAATTAATCTAAGAGATAAGGTTATATAACTCTCTAATTGGATAATAATTATGAGAAAACAGTAATTATAATTTTAATAATTAATTATATCACAAGCGTAGGTGTAAGATGCAACGTCTTAATTTATATTAGAGCGGAATTTTGAATAAAGTTTATATGATTATACAATTTTAAAATCATTTTCATCATCCAACAACAGCAACTGGGCCCGCGTGGTAGATAACGGCCCATTCTCTATCCTAGAGAGAAGGTCTGAATCCCAGGAGTGGGAATATTAAAAGGCTGATTATGCTATGCTATACAAAAGAGTAATAAAATGTTTATCTAATTAAAACTAACTAAAATATGGCGTCGAAAAACTCCTCCGCATTGCTGTTGTTGGTAATGTGACTTAGGTAGGACAGGTAGGTACTTATAATATTCAGTTAACTGTTTGATGGTGAAATATGGCTTTATAGTGAATGGTATTAGTTCTGAACTATTATTTTTTGTATATTATGTTACCGGCCAAACCCGATTCTAGGCTGAACTAGTTTTACCTAGGCCAGACCAGTGCTCTCTGTACGTGAGGGCACTCCCCGCTTTGCGGGGTTCCTATTTCTGGATGGTTATAAAAAAGGTGGGCTTAAAATTTCGAGCTCGCTTTGCTCGCTCTTGAACAACATCTCAGGTTTGGCCTGTACCTATGAACCTAGTTCAACCTAAAACCTTATAAAGATAATATTTTACAAAAAATATTTAAATATTTTCAGTGATTTAAAATATAAGTCCATCTTTTTTCGAACGTAAAACGTAGTTTACTTTTCTATTTACATTTTCAAGTTCCATTTTCAAATACATTGTTTTTTTTTCTCATAATTATTCTCTTTTCGAAATCCAGCACTCTTAGTAAGGGCCTTACAACGTAAATGGAATGGTATGCGAATGTAGCTACCTCGGGAAAGGTGAATAAGAACTCTCATACGACTCGTTCGTCGCTTCCACAACGCCGGTTTTGTCTTTGTCTATCATTACAGTCATGTAGATGAATATATTGTCTAACAAAATGTTACGGAATAGCTCAAGTTGAAGTAACTTCTATTGTCGCTGGAACGTGGTAATGTGTATTTATAGCTTAATTTGTGTGTTTTGGGAATTCAGATTTTAGAACAGTTGGTCTGAAAATACTTTAAGGTTTGTGGTTATACCTAGATAACTTCTTTGACACTGCCACGATCATTTCAGCTGAAGTAAAAAGCATTCTGTCAACGATAATACAAGGCAAAAACTAATATTATAAGGCGAAAGTTTATATGTATTTATATTTGTTACTTTCTCACGCTTATATTATTATGGCTAGACGGATATATATAAAACTTGGCACATGGGTAGAGCATATTCTGGAATAGAACATAGGGTTAATACTCTGGCAGTATATGTAGGCAAAGTCAATGACAAAAGTTAGTTGTCAATAGGTCAAAGATCTATAGCATAGGCAGCTGTCAAAGCCACGTGATCAGTTCTAAAATATTTTATTTATCCTTAAACAGCTATAAAATATTACTTTTTCGAGAGACTCTTTGCTCTTAATATTTTGTTACTCATCAATCCTCAACCACAGGTACTTTACATATTAACTAAGAAATTGTTAAGAAAGCTAAAGAAAAAAAAACGAAACGACTAATCTTACTAAGAACGCGACCGCATTAATTAAGTCCTCGTTATAAATACTTAAAAAGCAACGTCCATCAAACTAATGACGCATTTTTCGTAAATAAAGTGCTTCTTAATAACAACTCTTGAACTAAATAACGGACTATTCACGGACCAACAATACTAAGCGAACAAAAGGAGAACTTTTGGAGTCATACAGCGCGGGCTTTAGGCTTCGCGTACACGAATATGACCTTAGTCGTGAGAAATACGAAACTATACAGGATGATTGACAATGTCACTTTCTTACACCGGATTTATGATGATGTTGAGAAGTCGTGGGGGGTAGGAGGGCTGTTTTTGGTTTCACAGTGGAAACTCAATTAACCTGATTGATTGCTGTCGTAAGTCAATCTGATCGGCGGCAGGGTTCTCTCGCGCCGTGCCTTGGTACAGGCACCCGGAGCGAGGAGGAGTGGCAAGCGGTCGCCTCCTTCTGCGAAGTAGTAATGCTAGCAAAGGAGGCGGCCGCACGCGCGAGGGAACGGCCCAGCCGCCGGGATCCCGATCCCCATTTCCAGCCACCGTAGGCAGTGGCTTGCAGACGGCGAGCAATGGGTAGCTCGCCGTCCGACTGTCCGGTAACCGTCCGGACCAAGCCCAAGTTGTCAACGGCGCGTAGTGTTCCACGCGCGCTTCAAGGAGATGTCAGCAAAACCGTAGGAGCCCAGCAGGGTCGAAACCTATTGGGGCCATGGGTGATGCGAAAGAGAACTATGTGGCCCTGGAACGTAGGCAAAGAAGGAACCGGAGTGGGTTTTAGTCAGTAAAAGTCTGACATAAAAATGGCGGGAGATGTCATTAGATAATTTCACATCTAAAAAAAAAAGTCAATCTGATAAACGAAAATCTGCTTGAACGTGAGAAGGGAATTATTTTTTGTATTCTTATTTTTTTTTTTTAGAGCAGTGGTGGCCGAGTGGTAACGGCCCCGACTTACGAGTTGTAGGTCGCGGGTTCAAACCCAGCCAGGCGCATTACTTTGTGTAATTTATTTCATCACCACTGCTCTCAAAACGGTGAAGGAAAACATCGTGAGGAAACCGGCATGTCCTAGAACCAAAAATTCGAAGACATGTGACATCCACCAACCCGCACTGGGCCCGCGTGGTGGATTACGGTCCATTCCCTCTCCTAGAGAGGAGGCCTGAGTCCCAACAGTGGGAACATTATAAGGCCGACTATGCTATTCTTATTTTTTAGTGCGCAAATAATTTTTAAAATAATATAAATCAGGATAGCTAATGTGCACAGGTGAGCTTAACCCACAATAGGGAATATGCATGACAAAATGATTATCTAACCAGTTTAGCAATAAATTTACAAAAATAGAATATAAACAGTGAAAACAATATCAAGATTGGTAGAAAAACAAAAGAGATGTAACTATTTTAAATATTTTTTTTATCTATCTCTGGCGTGGTGAACGAAAGTCTAGATAACCGAGTTTGAACTATAATTATGTGTAAAATAAAACTTAACGTGGTCACTGAAAACATGACCACAGCTTTAGTCGCAGTGTTATAATAGAGCGGAAAAAATATTTATATGTTTAAGGAACACCGGGCTTTAAAATAATAGGTACAATGAGAGTTGTTGACCTATGTTGACGGCCGCGACTTATTAATCAGTTGTATGTAACAGTTGTAAAACTGATTACGTCAAAATTAGATAGGTATAGTCGACTGTGATGTGGACAAAGTCATGAATAGAAACTGGTATATTATATAGTAAAAATAGTTTTTTGCCATCGGGTGAAACCGCGTAATGGTAGAAAATTATCTTCAGAAAATACATAGGTACGCAGAATAAAAAGTATCTACCCGTGTGCTAAATTTTATCCAAATCCGTTCAGCTGTTTGAGCGTGAAGGAGTTACAAATCTACACACAGACGCACATATGGGCGCAAAACCATTATTTGATAAGTGTTTAATTTGATCACTTCCTGTTTATTTATTTTAATATTGCAACATCCTGTTGAATGTATTTAAGGATTTAATTTGATAACTTCCCTTTCGATTATTTAAAATATTACGACATCCTGTTGAATTTATACAAGGATTTCAATTGATAACTTCCTTTCGAATTACTTTAAATATTGCAACATCCTGTTCAATTTATGTCAAATTAAATGACGACTTCCTTTCTAATTCTTAAAAATATTGTAGCATCCGGTTAAGCTTGTGAGGATTTAACCTGACCATTATTTCTTTAAAATATCAGAGCATCCGGTCACATTTAAATAAGAATTTATTGTGACAATTTCAGTTTCGTTTATTTATTTTAAATATTTTTCTACCTTCATAGTGAATTTTTATGCTTGTCAATTTCTGTGTATAAAAACCGATGTAATGTGATTAGAAAGGCACTCTTTCGCCGCCCATGGAATAAACACCTTGAACTGGAGTAAGGTATTTCTTTATTATCACTTCCTGCCAATCTATATTATTGTGACTGTGTATTTTGTGTGACGTCGACACCGATGGCGATCATACGCCGACAGCAGCGGTGGGATCCAGCCCGCTCCTACTGAAGTCCTCTGGATTGCGGGTCTAGCGCCGTGACTGCAGCACCGTCCGCTACCCTTGTGCCTTCTCGGGATTATGGCAATTCCTACCTACTGCCATTCGATTCCGAGGTGGGCGCTCACATCAAGGACTGGTGTGCCAATGTTGACGAAATCATAACAACTATTGGCATACTGAAAGGAAGACCGAAGACCTGGGCTAACACGTGGTCTCTGCAATATACCACATGGGAGCAAGTCAAGCAGGACATGATTCAGACGTTTGGCGAAGAGTTCCGGTATGCTGACGACGTCCAGTGGCGGCGCGACTGCACGTTGGAGCAGGCGAGCAGCCACGCGGTTTACGCAACCAAGGTATGGACGCTCTTCAAGTGAGTGCAGCTAGAAGCAACAGCTGGTGAGGTAATTGATTCTCTTGTCACTGGTATTTATCCTGATTTTATGAAATGTGTATTGTAGTTTGACACTCCTGACTCTTTGCCCACACTAGTCTCCATTTTCAAAACTTTCCGTAAACGTGACCAATCAAAAACTAACGGTACAAACATAAATTATTTAAAACAAAAAAACCTTCGTTCATAGTAGGTATTGTTGTCGTTTTTAGTAGCTGTCATTGTCGTTTTTAGTAGCTGTCATTGTCGTTTTTAGTAGCTGTCATTGTCGTTTTTAATAGCTGTCATTGTCGTTTTTAGTAGCTGTCATTGTCGTTTTTAATAGCTGTCATTGTCGTTTTTAATAGCTGTCATTGTCGTTTTTAGTAGCTGTCATTGTCGTTTTTAATAGCTGTCATTGTCGTTTTTAGTAGCTGTCATTGTCGTTTTTAATAGCTGTCATTGTCGTTTTTAATAGCTGTCATTGTCGTTTTTAGTAGCTGTCATTGTCGTTTTTAGTAGCTGTCATTGTCGTTTTTTGTAACTGTCATTTGAAAATGACATTCTTAGTCCTGACTCGTCGGGTCAGTGTTCCATTCGTTTTCAATGCTTCTGAATGTAGTATTTCCGCAAAGTTTTCACGGAGACGGCTCCGAAAAACCGCAAATTAGTCGATTTTAAATGTTGCTAGAAAGAATTCTTGTTTCCATAAACGAAATAACGAAAGATTGAAATCAACCGCCTGAAAGTGAAATTTAGAGTTTTTTTTGTAAAAACATCTGTCAAAATTGAATTGATTTCAATCCTGTGTAAATTTGTTTTTGTAAGTACTGGGTTTGATAGTTCGATTCAAACATTATTGGGTTGTAGGATCGACTGAATGGATTGTTCGGTTGATTGTTGGGGTTGGATCAATTGTTGGATCGATTGTTAGAGCAATTGAATCGAATCTAAAATCAATATTAATTTGCAAACGTTCAAAACCTCTATTTTTCTGAAGCTAATTTTTTAAAAATTCAGTTGTGAAACACATAACATTTGGGCCACTTCTTGTATAGTTCTTTCAAACAGGAACAGAGTACACCGTTGATCATCCTCTGCCTTGCGTCGTACTAAGGAGGAATCTTAGCTAAAAAGGTTTCGTTATTCGTTTTTCAAAACTATCCCATAAAACGATTTGGGAGATGTCAAAGGTTGTGTGGGTGAATCTTGCTCTTTGGGTTAATAAACTTAAAACTTAGCACAAATTCTAATCAAAATTAATAGTAAAGACTGTAATTATTAGTTCTTTAAAACTACCCTCAAAATACGGTTTAAGGGTTATTAAGGTTTTCTCGCGAATGAAGTCGCTGGTAAAGTGCAAGTCCCTGTTAAATTCATAATGAGGATATCCTGTTGCAATAAGTTGATATCTTGTTCCAAAAGTAATTTTACGATTAATCATAACGGCTGGCATCTCGTAAAACAAGAGCTGGACACAATTGAGCAACTTAGTTTTGTTGATAGGATTGGTAATTGCGTTGCGCTTTGATAAAATTCAAATCGAAAATAAAAACTCTTAAACATGATTGCGTCACATCTTCAATATTAGTTAAATATATAGCCTTCTAAACGAAATAATATTAGAAAAAGTAACGGTAAACCTTACAAATAAACGGTAATCGTTTGAATTGGTGTTGATAACTATATAGTTATAATCAGACCAAATTAGTCCGATTTAATTAAAAAAGACCCTCCCGGGTATTGATTATCACAATCCACACATCTAATAAATAGCTAACGATGCTGGTCGGGCAAACTGTCAGGTTGACATTTGAAGAGCTTCATAAACAGTGGCAATTAGAGATTTGCAGTTGACTATACTTATTTTACGTCAAAAAGTACGTGAGTTTCCCATGTTTGTGTTGCTTTAACGTATTGCCACTGTGTTTTAAGCTTTCATGTAAATTAAGGATGGACGAGCGATAATTTCGAGACAAGTTAAGATTTGATACGAACAAAGATGAAATGAGATCTTTTGAAAAAGGATGTCTTACTGTATCGGCACGAAAGACAATGGCAAAATTTGATCAAAGATTTAGAAGTTTCTATTAAAATTTTACCAGTATTGCTAAATAGTGCAATAAAGTGAAGCATGGTTACAGTTATTATTTAAGATGTTCCGAAAAATCGCTGTTCATGAATCTGAGTTTTTGATTATAATGAACCGACCGTATGGGCGGAGAATTTGTGAATTAGATTTATCGCATTAACTAGTCCCTTTTCCCACCTATTACGTTGACTGATCACCAGCGTATCCTTTTTCCCGGTCTAGAGCTGATCCTAAGCGGGTGATGCCATAAGAGATGGCTAGATCCAAGGCGGGTGATGCTGTTAGGGGGGCTATATCCTATGCGGGTGATGCCATGAAGGAATATGGCTAGATCCAAGGCGGGTGATGCCGTAGATAGGTTTTTTTAAATGTGAATTGGCTTATTGCTATGAAATAAATTGTATTGATTTCTTATTCGAATCTATTCAAACCATTAACCATTCTTTAAGCGCGATCTTAGATTTATTAGATTAATTAGTCCCTTTCCCACCTATTGCGCTGGCTGGCCACCATGCGTATCCTTTTTCCCTGTCTAGAGCTGATCCAATGCGGGTGATGCCATGAGGTATGGCTAGATCCAAGGCGGGTGATGCTAGTTAGGGGGCTATATCCAAGCGGGTGATGCCATTTGGTATGGCTAGACCCTAGGCGGGTGATGCCGAATTAGGGCTAGAAGGCGACTGATGCCGTGTAATGCCAATCAGCCAATTCACACCAAATATTTGATACTGTAATTTTTGGCTAACCCTATGTGGGTGACGCTGATAAAATGTTTGATGCTGTGTAATTTTGGGCTAACCCTATGTGGGTGACGCCGATAAGATGTTTGATGCTGTGTAATTTTGGGCTAACCCTATGTGGGTGACGCCGATAAGATGTTTGATACTGATTGATTTTGGGCTAACCCTATATGGGTGACGCCGATAAAATGTTTGATGTTGTGTAATTTTGGGCTAACCCTATGTGGGTGACGCCGATAAGATGTTTGATACTGATTGATTTTGGGCTAACCCTATATGGGTGACGCCGATAAAATGTTTGATGCTGTGTAATTTTATGGCTAACCTGATATGGGTGACGCCGATTTTATGTAAAATGATTGTTTAATGTAGAAGCACTTTTTCAAGTTTTGTGAATGTGAAGTACAATGAAGCATTTTTATTAGGTTACAACTGTTTGACTTTATGAGCAGTGCAGTTGAGAGTTTGTCATGTTCACTCAAATGTCTCGCTGATGGTGGCACGTGTTATTGGGTCATTCAGTTATCTTCAAAATGGTTGAGCTGAGTGGGGCACGCGTCATGCTCGTGAACGGGTGCCGTCAGTTGAGACTGGTCGTCTCTTAGCTGCCTTTTTCTTAGTTTAATTTCTATTTTTTAATTCGTTTTTTTAATTATTATTACTTATCTACATTGTGCTCACATATTAGAAGCGACAAAGTTATAACCAAGATTTATGTAACTCGTAATATGATTTAAAAGAGTGTCCATGGAGTTTCTTGCACGTTCTTCTCCATAGAGATCTACGCTTTGGAACGTGCGATTTAGATTCACTTGTTTTTTTTGACTGACAGTTCAAGGGTGCCTGTAATTGATCGGTTTGAAGTAAACGTTTCTTATTTCTGATTTCTGAATATCGGATGCTCTATAATGAAGATTAAACCTAATGTGAGTGATCTGAATTGATGTAAATTCCTGTACAGCGCAGAGAGCGCGCTGAGATCAGAATGGCCGTATGGGCGCAAAACCATTATTTGATAAGTGTTTAATTTGATCACTTCCTGTTTATTTATTTTAATATTGCAACATCCTGTTGAATGTATTTAAGGATTTAATTTGATAACTTCCCTTTCGATTATTTAAAATATTACGACATCCTGTTGAATTTATACAAGGATTTCAATTGATAACTTCCTTTCGAATTACTTTAAATATTGCAACATCCTGTTCAATTTATGTCAAATTAAATGACGACTTCCTTTCTAATTCTTAAAAATATTGTAGCATCCGGTTAAGCTTGTGAGGATTTAACCTGACCATTATTTCTTTAAAATATCAGAGCATCCGGTCACATTTAAATAAGAATTTATTGTGACAATTTCAGTTTCGTTTATTTATTTTAAATATTTTTCTACCTTCATAGTGAATTTTTATGCTTGTCAATTTCTGTGTATAAAAACCGATGTAATGTGATTAGAAAGGCACTCTTTCGCCGCCCGTGGAATAAACACCTTGAACTGGAGTAAGGTATTTCTTTATTATCACTTCCTGCCAATCTATATTATTGTGACTGTGTATTTTGTGTGACGTCGACACCGATGGCGATCATACGCCGACACACACATATATACAAACTTTTGCCTTTATTTTAAAATATTAGTCGCTTTGACCAATGTTGTGGTCGTAGTCGCAAGTGTGCGAGATACCTTACATAGAATAATTTGTAATTTTAATCACTGTTGTAAGTAGGGCAGGTTTAACTAGGTTACTAACAAAGGGGTTGATTCCTAACCCTGAAACACTCGCTACTACTATTCAATCTAAACATGTTATACATAATGGAGCCTCTGTGGGTAAATAGAACTTCTATAACAAATTGGACAGGTGATATATTCAGTGTATTAATAATGCTTGTCGATTAGTTGGATGACCTAATTCGATGACATCGTTGGACAGTTCAATAATAGACCTGGTACATTTGACATATTATTCTAATATGGAAATGGTTTCAATGTATCGATCATAATTGAAGATCTGACGCACGATATGAAGTCTATATGTTAGTAAATACTTTTGAAAGAAACACCTTTACTACTATCGGCTTAAATGTCTTGATAAAAGAAATAAAATCTATAAATTAAAATTGTTGCTTTAAATAGAGGTAATAATTACCTACTTAGAATAGCATTTCTCAAGACGCTGACTTTAGTAAAACCTTAAAACAGAAAATGTATGCTGGAAATGTCATCAAACAAACGAAGTGCTGTTCAAAAATTTAACTCTTTGGTTACGATATGCCTAAGGCAAACTGAATACAAACCATATTTATAAACTGTGGGGACCATAAATGGTATAGTAGCAACTTACGGTCATTAAAGCGCACATTATGACCACACGCGTCGTTTATGACATGTATATGACCATATATGTTATGAGCTCAATTTGTAATTAATGCCTCAACTACTAAATATAGCTCTTGAAATCTTGATTAAGTCCGTAAGAAACATAATTAGAATTACGTAATAATAATAAATAAAACTTTTAAATTATGATCTGAAAATTTATGATAAACCAAGCTCTTGACAACTTATAATAACCAAATGCAATCCTAAATTTTATTTTCTTAGAATAACTTTATTCTAAAGAAATAAAATTTAGGATTGCATTATCATTTGACAATTTTAGTAACGTATTTTTTTTTTGTTTTAGGACCACCAAAAATTATTTCAAATCAGACTCAGTTTGGAAATCAAGGAGACACTGTGAACATAGAATGTGCAGCGTTTGCCGTACCAAGAATAGACAACATCATTTGGACTTTTGATGGCATAGAAATTGATGCTATACATGATCAGGTATGTAATAAAGATATTTTTTTTAAGTAGATGGAATTAGGTAATAAACAACATAGATTGCAAATAGATGATCAAAAAGGGCAAAAATGAAGCAACGATTGATGTTCAAGATTTTTTTGTAATATTGTAATGAAAATAATTGGCGATATTGAAAATTCGTGTCATTCTATACAATTGCTCTTCGTCGTAATGATGACAGGTGTCGCTCATTATTAACGAACAAAACTCGTTGTAAAATATACGCCAATTTCAATTTACTAAAAGGAAAATATCATCGCATTGTGTCATTATAATTTAAAAACCGGGCAATTGCGAGTTGGACTCGCACACCGAGGGTTCCGTGCAAACTTACCTATGAAAACAGTTCGATTCCAAAATTGAGTTAGTAAGATTTTTCCGAATCACAAAAGAAGTTATTTTTTGTGACGAAACTACAAATTTACAGTTTTCAGATTTTTTCCTAAATTTGTGCTACGAGACCTTGCTTATTGCTAAATTTCAGGATTCTAGGTCAATGGGAAGTACCCTGTGAATTTTGATCTCCCTGAGAGTGTCGAAATATTATTATACGCTTTTTGCGACATAAACGGCCGTATCTTTTTTTTTCGTTAACTCAGAAGTTTTACTTTTTCACAGCTTCAAGGGACTACTGACAAGTATTTGTGGTTTTAATTTCATCTCGATACCTCCACGAGTTCCCGAGATAAATGGTTTTGATAGACAGACAGACGGACAACAAAGTGATTCTATAAGGGTTCCGTTTTTTCTTTTTGAGATACGGAACCCTAGAAAAAATATTTTTTCTATCAACATCAGAGCAAATTATTATGAGAAATGTTATAATGTTAAAACTGATTTTACTAAAAGTCCAATAACTGTATTACAGTTTTTTGTTTCCATTGTCCATAATATTAATAAAATTCTTTTTATCCAGGACTACGCATTTCTCGAGGAACTTCAATCCGGAGGTATAGTTAACTCCACACTAATCATTCGAGAGAGCCAGTCCAAACACTTCGGGGTCTATAAGTGCAACGTCTCTAATGACTATGGAAGCGATACCATGGAAATTGTGCTGAGGCCGAACAGTAAGTTAATCTTTAAAATATATATTAGTTTATTAGACAATACCTTTGAATTCTATGACTTTAAGGTATTGTAATTTCAACACTTCCAATCACGATTTTTGAGGATACGGCACCACAGTTTTGCCATTATCATATGATTACCAGCCCAAGTAATGCTAAATATTTATAGTCATTGTAATGTATGTTATAAGTATATTAAGAAACTTTGTCATGTTTATTTTGTGTCTGATTCTGAACCTAACAATAGAAAGGATAGTATTGACAATGACCTACTAACCTTTTAGGGGTGTGAATCAAGGACTAATTCGTACCGTGTTTGTCGAAGTCTTTCGGCCGGTTCAATGTTTTACGGAGGTTGGGTTTCAACAAACGGTATTGTTGAAACACAATGTCCGTATAACAGTTACAGTTGTTACAGTTAGTATTTTAAAAATATTATCTTAAAAATACGAACAATAGCAAGTGCCTGTTTCGAAATATCTTCATTCATACTATATTCTACAACTGTCTTTTAAATCTTTTTAGATTAATAATAACTATTTTGTCTTGGTTTAGGTTCAGAAAAAATCACATCTTGCGCTATCATGTTTCCAATTTCATTTCTCTCTTTTTTAATAATGTAGCTTTTTATTACATACTTATTTAATACTATAAAGAAAGTGATATTAGGAATTGAAAATCTTGTTTCTATTTGGCCTTAAAAGATGATGAGGGTCGTCATCGTAACAATTGTTTTTTATTAAGTATTTTATGGGAGCTACTTTACGATTTCCGAGTTTACGACTGTTCATCAAGGAAATTGAAAGAAAAGGATAATCTCTAGTTTAATGATCTTTAATTTGTTTAAAAAATTAACATTACAGTTTTTATAGAGAAATATTTCTGATTTGATAAGAATTGATAAAAGTTAGAGGGTTTACGCTTATTATTATTTTTATATTGTAATAACATTATATTTATCTTAATAGTCGATTTAAGAGAATCGATGGACATTTAAAAATTGTATTTTAGAATAAAAATTGATACATAAAGATAACTTTGAATATAAATGTAGGATGAAAATATTTTGAGCACCAATCTTTTACTCGCTCGTAGTTATTAACTGCTATATGGGGCATGAGTCCCAGCATTTTGCTGAGCGCTGGCCGTTTTGCATGAATGTGTCGCATAATTTTACTTTTTTATATAATTTGTTATTTATGTATGTTATTATTATTATTTTTAAGTTATGTGTCATGTTTGTGCAAATAAACTGTTTTTCTTTCTTTCTTTGCTATATAATAACTCAGTAAAAGTGATTGTCCACTATCATTATGAACTATCGAAATAGTGAATAACTCTCTATCTTCCTGTCATTCATTCGAAAATTCATTAAAAGGTCCCGTCCCATCGGTCGATAGGACATCACTATTATTCTCTCGGCTGACAGAACCGCTATTACAGTTTCAACGGCCGTGCATTATCGTAAATGTATCGCCATTTTGACTTTATAACCCTCACATAACTATAGCTCATCCGTCTTCGGTCTCTTTACAAAATTCTCTTGGATTTTTTTTTTTCGAAATTGTTCACACTAGATTGGTTTCAGGCTTTTGTATTTCGATCAATTTTGATCGAGGGTCTTAGAATAAAATTGTATCTAAGACTTGAAAAAATAAAATGTAGCTGCTGGATTTTTAGGATTCCTTTTGATATTTTTTGGTAATCCAATCTTCTTAAAATGTAGCTATATATCTCAACATTTGAAATTTGTAACATTTCTTTACCTATTTTTTTTTAACCCTATATAATGTACCCGATTGTAAGCTATCTGGTATAGAGAAGTCAGTATATTTTGATAAACAACTAAATAATACTATTTGTTTCAGAAACATTCCCACTTCTTCTAATTCTATTTGGAGTAACATCAGGTACAATCATGGTAGGAGCAGTGATCATGCTAGTAATACTATGCCAAAGAAAGCAGAGGAAGAACAAACAGACACAGGTTGCTGAGAAACCAGATGTCACTGTAACAGCAGAAGAATTGTATAAAGAAAATGATAGGAATTCTAACATTAGTGATTTGAAACTTGAACTGAGGCAGGCAAATGGGAGTTGTGAAATTGTAAGTGTGGATTTTGTTTTTAACTTGATAATTTTGATTACAACAAGTTTGAAGCTAAAGCTTCTTGAAAAGTGAAAACAATAGAATTATATCAATAGAACGTGATTGGTTATTATAGTAGTAGGATCGTTTGAAAGGTTAGATTCAAAGTCACTAATTTTTTCGTAATTAATTTAATTACCTAAACAAATTGAGAAAACTGCGTAAGTAAATAAAATTACCACACTACCTTAATATATTATATTCAAAGGTTAACTAATAGTTTCGCGGTTTCCACGTGAAATTAGAACATTATCAAGTCTATTAACTCAATAGAACGTGATTGGTTATTATAGTAGTAGGATCGTTTGAAAGGTTAGATTCAAAGTCACTAATTTTTTCGTAATTAATTTAATTACCTAAACAAATTGAGAAAACTGCGTAAGTAAATAAAATTACCACACTACCTTAATATATTATATTCAAAGGTTAACTAATAGTTTCGCGGTTTCCACGTGAAATTAGAACATTATCAAGTCTATTAACATGAGAAATCTACACATAACCCGTACTTAATGTCGGTGGAAGTCAAACATGTTAGATGAAACTTCACTTTATCATAATTATGGTCTATACTTTTTATCACTATATCTAATACTAGTCTTTGTTGTTTATTTCAAATATGATGAAGCAATTTGTAAAGATTTGCTACAAAATTAAAATTGCACTTATAACTGACTAAAAATTGCTTTCCTTCAACGTTTTACTAGAATATCTTTTTTTCTAGATACAGTTAATAAATTTCTTTATAAATTCACATCCTGTCATAATTAAGCCATATTCATTAATCGTTTACTCGTAGCATAATAGCAGGAAGTGATTTGTTCCCTATAAATCTTATCAATGCACGTTTTTTTCTAGGATTACTCAAATACAGGATCCGACAGTACACTATGTTCGAACGCTAAACTTGGTAGTGGCATACCACTTGCCGGTACAGTGCCTCTATCATCTATAAACCAGGCGAACACATATCAGCCATATAGATATAGCAATGACTACACGGATCCCGCGTACGCTGATTGTTATAAGGTAATGGAATTTGTAATGTGTCTATCAATATTCTACTCCACATCGTGTGAGATCTTAGGGGAATGTAGTCTGATGTAACTGTTTGTTTGTAATATGGAGTTTTGTTTTTCCCTTTGTCGGGAGATATCCTTGTTTTTCTTCTTCTTTGCTTTAGTGAATGTTCTTCAAATTTTTTACTTGTTTTTAGGTAAACGGCTTCAGCAACGGTTACCAGACCTACGTGCATTATGGTCACGACTATACCCCTGGATCTTTGAGGGTACAGTCTCCTACCATGAGTAGCGATAAACTTACTCCTAATAGGTACGTTTTTTTGTCCATGTCTTATTTACTTGTACAAATTGCTTATTAAGAAGAAAGTCATACAAGATCTTGCAATTGAGTACCAGTTACGTCTTTCGCTCGATATTAATATACATATTTACTCACCATTTAGCTTATCGTCATTTGTGTTTCCATCAGGTCAGTAAACGGCAGTTTACCACGTAGTGTAGACACACCTTCGACTGTTCAGTTCAACACTGGCAATGGATCACAGAACAACTCATTACAGCGCAAACAGAAGAGACAAGATAGCAGCAATGCACTCAATAATCTTGGACTCCCTACCACTGAGGGTAAGTTTAGAAGTGATTTTATTGGCATTTGGCTGCAGTTGTTGTTAGTGTTGTTCTATGTAAAACTCGGGTATTTAGTCGCAGCCGGTTATACTGGAAGCCGACCCCATGTTAGTTGAGAAAAAGCTAGGGAGATGATGTAGCGATATCTATGGTGCCACATATGAACTACAAAAATTACGAAATCCTGCATCGCGCAATTAAAGTTCTCCACGCGATTTGAACATATAGGTACAACAGCCCGAAATCATCTCTCGGGAGGATCTTCCCTTTTTGACGGAGAGATTTGCGGGACCTTACACCCTGTTCCACAAACCTTTACAATTTTAATGATTTGGCTACTGTTAATATATCTAACTTACTATTTATACATGATTTAATAAGTTAGTCCCTTTATAGGCTCTTGCAACGTGTTGCATTTTTCCAACGTCCCACTGTTGCTCCGGACCGCTGCCACCCTCGCATATGAGGGGTCTCGGTATGAGCTTTTTGCTCTTCTAGAGTGGTTTTTAGACTTTGTATCAAAATTGCATGTTTTATAAGATTACTTTTTGTACGTATGTCACAGAGTTTATTTTCAGGTTACTCAAAGTAGATAAATATCTCATGTTGCTTCTGAAATGGTAGGTTTGACTGATGATTGATGTTGATTTTTTGGAACGTTTGAAAATACCTAATTCTAAAACTATATAAATTCACACATCATTAAGTCAGTTTATTTGATTTATTGTTTTTTTCTTGTTCAACTTGTCACAACGATTAACTGAAGGTTATATTTCATTTTAAATTCGGGAGCGTGTGAACAAGATCTTTTTTCATTTCTTATATTATGCTACTTTTATCAAAGTCATATAATGCTTAGATTTCATTTTTGGTATGAAGCTATAAACTATAGCCTTTCAACATCAAAGCATACAACTCTTTGACATAGGTACTCTTTGTATCCTGCGTCATAACGTAATATTTTAAAGGGGTAAAAATCGTTCGTGAAATATTTCCTTCATACCGTATTCGATAAAATTTTGCTTCAATGTTTCAATATAAAGAAATTTCGTTTGAGAAAATGAAAGTTGTATTTTGTATAGAAAGATGAGAAATATTTTTGTAGATAGGTATTTATGTTCTGGTAATATATTCAATGAGAGTAATACGACGAAATGGCTATGCTCGGATTTTCCTTGCGTGATTGCATCAGACATAAAGATATCCGCAGGAGAACCAAGGTTACTGATATAGCCCTAAGAATCGCCAAACTTAAATGGCAGTGGGCGGAGCACATTGCTCGCTGAACAGATGGTGGATGGGGACGAAAGGGTACCTTAAGACGCAGCGTTGGGAGACCTCCCACAAGATGGATAAATGACGAAGGTCATGGGAATTTGATGGATGCGAGATGCAGAGGACTGATCGTTATGGCGATGCTTGGGGGAGGCCTATGTTCAACAGTGGACGTCTTTCGGCTGAATTGATGATGATGATGATGAATACGAGACATAAATATTTTTACTTGACTTGGTTTCTAAGATGTTGAACTTTTTGTAAAACAGATTTCTGCCATCTTGTACATTTTCCATTTTATTTTCGTTTGTAGCATTCAGAATTTAAATTCTGCAATTGGGTCAGTTCATTCTATCCATTATCAAATAACTAGGATCATTCGTCACACCTCACTATCAACAAAAACATAACCTTTCTCTTCTTTCCAGTGAACCGCGTACCAAATGGCGGTATTATCCATGGTGTAGACGTCCGGTACGCGGCGACCTACGGCAACCCACATCTTCGGACGGGTGCCGGACTCGGTTTCTCCAACACGGTGAATACGGCAAAACCAGCGTCCACTCCTGCGCCGCCGCCATATTCGTCTGTTAGAAGTTCTGTTATTTTACCTTCAGGTGAGTAAGAATTTTTGTGATTTTTATATTGTGCACCTAAACTAAGACGAATCTAATTAATGCGTATTGTCTAGTTCAGAATTTTACCTAAATTAGAAGAAAAAAAACGTTTTGCGCCGACCCTAAATAACACGGGACAAGGGCAGGAAGATCCCCACAACCTAAATTGCACAATAACTGCAAAAGTGTATATCTATGGCAGTAGAGAAATTATGTCTACAAACCGATTTTATTAGAACTGCAACGGTGATAACTGCGCTGATGATAACTTTGTACGGAAAGTTCAATTTCATAGTAGAATCGACTAAAATCGCGTTTCATCGTCGACCGCATCGTCGCTTTCCATCAGGTGAGTTAGCGGTCAAGCGCGAACCTATCAAGAATAAAAAAAAAAAAAAAAAGACTAAAAGCAAAACTAGATCTACACGTTTGAGAACGAAACTAGCCGTAACTCAAAAAAATATTCTTTCATGTACAGGTAACTCCTCCCACTCAATAACATCACCCACAAGCCTGGCGTCACCACAGTGTGCGACCAGTCCCATCACAACTTCTACCATGTCTACTGACAGCACACAACCACCACCGGTAAGTGTCAATTTAGCTTTTTCTCCAACACAGAATATCTCAATTTTACTATAAAATCATTTTTTCTTTGAATAATTTTTAACTATCTATAGTATCACTATACACATTAATTATATTTCTTAAAAAGCACATAAAAACGTAAACGGTTTCAGCTAAATGCTGTTAGGGTGAAGAACCTCCTAACTATAAGGGACGTATCTAGGAGTATAGCTTTTAGAATCAGGCCTTCGATCTTCAGTCGAGATTCGTAGCTAATAAATATTAGTTTATATATTTTATTTTCACTCACACTTTAAGAATCACAAAGTATTTCATTTCTTTTTGCTTACCTACCGTGTTCTTCATTTCAACAAATTATGATATTATATTATTATTTTTTTTGCTAGGTTGGTGTAGCGACTTCGTCAGCGACTCCACAATCGCCAAGTGCTCACTACATCTTGGCGCCATCAAATAGGACTATTAGTAATGCGACTGTTACTAAGAAAGGTGAGAAATTATAAATTTAACTACTACAGGCTTTTTTATTATTGCTAGTCTCGCGTTTGATTACAGTCTCGCCTTATTGTGAGCGATGATACAGTCAACGTCGGAGCACGTTGTCTAGAAGTAAACTATTCACTTTTAATTTAAAGCCTCTCAGGTAGGTATCAGTATATACAAACTTCTGCAGGGAATAGCACTTCTTAACTGTATGCACAATGAATGTGTTCCCAAAACGTTTTGTAAGTATGGGTGGGAATATCCACCATATAATAGCCGGCCTAAGCTCCTGACAAAGGTATTTTCAATTACTAAGAATGATTTTTAAGGATACAAAATGAATAATTTTTAGATATGTCACTACTACTGTTAATATCACATCAACTATTCCGAAAAGGTTGAACTTTATGAAAATCGTTACGGCTGATAGAATGTTACTTTGTGTATTATTAGGTTAAGCCTATTTATTATAAAATTACGGTATAATTATGTTTCATCACCCTCCTTTAAAGTATCATCGAGAAAAATCCAAAGATAACAAGATATTTTATAAACATAAATTGTTACATATCGTTACTGCTTGTTTTAATATAAAAAATAAAGACCTAATTTCTTAAATATTTAAGAAACATTTCACAATGCACTAACTCATAGTCAGCCAGACTTTAAAATATTTCATTTTATACGTCCATTTCAACTATAGAAAGGACTTGCTATTACGATTCCAGTGTCCGGAAATCGAATACGGGTATATATCATGCAACGTCAAACGGGTAAATAATTCACACTATGTTGAAAACGCGGCGCTAAATCATGGATAGTGGTCTGAAAACCCCGCGATCGATCTGTATGTTTTCGTTCAAGTAATATATTTGGTGAGCATTGAGAGAAAACACTTTAGGATACGTAGAGAGAGCAAAATGTTACTAGAAGTGTAATCATTGCAATGCGGCAAGAGGGAGAGTCACAACTTTACTGACTAAAACCCTTCAGTTGCCCTTTGCTTTCCAGGGTCACAGTAATTCTTTCAAACAATCCCGCCGCCGATAATTCTATGACTGACAATTTAAAAATCCAATTTGTCAAATAAAAAACACTTTATGGAAAATAATCGGTTGCTTTAAGAACCGATTTTCGAAACATTTCGATTTATCATTCTGAGAGTCTGTAATTGATAACCTATCTACATTGCTTAAATTGATTCATGAAACATGTAATTTTGTTACTCATATAACAATACAATATTGAATAGTTACTTCATAAATCCCAACTAAGTTCATATTTGGATGAGTTTCAAAGCCAAACCTGCCTAACCTAACCAAATATTGATTTCTAGCGAAAGCTTACGATTGTGACATTTACCACATATGGTTTATATACATTAATTATTATGCACTAATAGTGTAACTAGAAATATATAGTACCTATATACAAAAAGTTAAAAAAAAAACATCGATTTTATTCAATGTAAAAATAGTTTATGTAGATCATAACACTGTGCCAATAAATCGAAAGAAAGTTGATTGTAATAAAGGCATGGCAGATGACGTGGATCACGTCACGTGATACTTTGGTCTGTGTGACTTAAATGTAACAAGTACCTATCTAATGGCATTGTGTTTACAAGTTTAAATTGACAGTTTTTTTTTCTTTACAGGTAACGGCCATCAAACCCCGTTAGCAACTCACGTATAAGTTAAGTTTAAACACTTTTCTATAAAAGACTTTGGATGAATTTACTACGCAGTTACTTGCGTATCAGTGTACTATAGTTATTTTTTATTTAATTTTAATTTAGAAGTATTTTCCTCAGGTCACTTCTGCGGTCAAATTAAAGGAATGTAATCAATTAAACTTTTGTAAATTTTTGCAGTTTTTCTTCAAGCATTTTTTGTAAATTTTAAAATGTATACTAAAAATCTGATTGGACAGTAAAATGTTTGAATGAAAACTGCGACCTCTACTGTCCTCGAAGTTAAATAGCATATTAGTGTTCAAAAATCTAGGTTTTAGATCGTAATAAATAGATTACCATGAAAAAGTTCTTGTCACAACCGAATTAGGCAAAGATTGAACGGTTTACACCTTTCACGATGTTAAGTATACCTATTGCGTGTGTTACCTTATACGTATTTTATTTAACTGGAAATATGGAAATGCTGAGTTGGCACCATTTTGTTTCTTAAGTACATTTACGATTATTTTTACTTCAGAAGTGTTAAACGTTTTTTAACTAGGTAAATAAATAAAATATGAGTGACATATCTAAATAATAAACTAGAATCTTATTCGAATTTACGATTTCTTGATCTTGGGACTATCGATTTATTTTTAATTCAAAATGGTGCCAATATAGTAAAAAATAAAAATTAGTCAATTCTTTGAAAGTTGTTAAATAAAATATGTAAATTTTCGTCAATTTCGTATAACCCGACTGAGACTGGTCTTGTTACTATTGTATTAAAGTGTGTATAATAATATCATTAAATTAAATATATTTGATTATAATGGCAGTATTTCTTGATGAGCTAAATTATTTAATTAACTTATACTTTAGTATTGAATAAAATACTAAAAAAAAATATTTGCAATCATTATGTTGTAAAACGCTATGTTTATATAAAAAAAAAAAAACAGCGGCGCGTATTTATTATAATTATTAAAATTTAGCTCATGAAAGGACACCGGAAAAAGTAAAGAAAATAAAAAACATGCCCCATTTTCTTTAAAGCATGTGTTTCATTTTCATTGAATCCATCGCCTTTTAGATACATAATTACATATTATTTTCTTGTATATAAAATTAAAGTCAATTTTATTAATAACTTTTTGTAGTAAATACATAAGTAGTTTACTTATGTTCATAATTATATTTTATTCGTCGTTTTTATGTTTTCTTTTCACATTTTTATTAATAACATAAAAAATTACTTGTAAATGTAAAAATAAAAGTAATAGCTATTATTCTATAGTTTTCTGTTACAACGTTCATTTTTAGAAAAGTACATATCAGAATAAGTAAATATTACTATTGTTTTACATTGTCAATACTGTCAATAAGACATAAATCTTATAATTATGAAATAAGCTTTAATTTCTCTAAAATGTGCCATTTCATGATATCTCAAACATATCTTACATACATTTTAAATTTTGCAAAAAATGCACAGTTCTTCCATAAATTTCTTTAGTGCAATGTCAATTTATATTTTATTAAAAATTACTGGGCATATTTTGAAATACACGTTATTTTTATTTTCTCAAAGTAATTTTTTGGATAAATATGTCCAGTAGAAAATTTAATAGTAAAAAATCAATTATGAAATTAAAATAATAGTTATTAAATATTTACGGCTTATCACAATATGCTCAATAATCTATAGGAGAAGTAAACATTTCATTTCAAATTTTCTATTCAAGACTGATTAGACTAACCTACACCGCACGCCTAATTTTTCTTATTATTTTATTTACACTATTTTCAATCAAATTGTTATATTTATATTGCCACTTCAACTTGTAGTCTAAATGTAAATCGAAGAAATCAATCTTTTTTTTTTTTTAAATCAAGAACTGCAACATTTTATTAAATTTAAAATATATAAATGCACCTTTTTCTGTAATTAAAAGAAAGCCTAAGGAGAGCCAGATAAATATAACAATTTCGAAAAATATATTTAACAATTTTAATAAAAACTAAATTATTTATTATTGATTCAATAAAATTGCTTCAAGAACAAAAAGGCCTAGAAATTGCAATTACACAATATTTATCGAAATATAATCGCCTTAGGAATCATGTCATCCGTCTTGTAATTTTAAATTTTATCTCGATATTTTTTGTATTTTTTTTTACCTACAGTTATCGGAAAAAAGTTATGTAACTGCAAATTCAAATTAGTGAAATACTATAATATTATATTTTTTCTTTATAAAATTAGTGATTGTGAAGTTAATTTAGTAAAAAATACAAAAAATATCGTGATTTCACTAGCTAAATAGTGGGTGGTCAACTCGGATGTATACAACTTTAAATTAAGACATTTTATTGATCGATTTATTTTATAAGGTTAACAACTTCTACCAAATCTTCATCTGTTTGCTGATTATAAATGAATGAATATAATAGTTTTTATTATTTTTTAGGGTTCCGAACCTCAAAGGGAAAAATCTGAAAACTGTAAATTTGTAGTTATGTCACATTTTTTTTGCGTTTCGAGAAAATCTTAACTCAATTCGGGAATTGTATTATTTTCATCGGTAAGTTTATACGGAATTCTCAGTGCGCGAGTCTGACTCGCACTTGCCCAGTTTTTCATCAAATTATCACATAAATCTCCCTCTATCAAAATAAAATTATATTTTGCTTTTAGCGTTCAAAATTGACCTTAACATTTGTCTTTTTAGGCGATTAGGATCTAAAACTTCGTTTGTTTAGGGATCGATCCATTCGTTATGAAAAAAGAAAGTTTGAAAAAATTAGAAAAAAATTCAATTCACGTAGAAAAATTAGAAAAAAATATAACTGAAAGTAATACAGTAATTACGGCCTTAAAAACTATCTAAAACTAAAATTGCAGCCCTGTAATTAAGAAATAGAAAAAAACAAAAAAGTTGTATACATCGGATTTAGCCAGCCTTAATAAAACTGCTTACACACTCGCGATTTTCTCTTTCAGTACACGTAAAAACGTTTGTGTGTAGGGTGGTTTGTGTCGATTATTCCTCTTGTAATAAAAACTATTATTATGCTAGATAAATAATTATTTTTTCTGTGATACATAGATTAAAGTGTTTTTTGTACATATTAATCGCTATATTACTATGTGAGTGAAATTGTTAAGAAAATGTACTACTTAATAATATAAAAAAGTAAGGCTTTTGACTTTGTGAACTAATTTAGCCGATAGTGGAGAGGAGAGTTATGTTTTACGGAGTGAGGAAAAAAAAGTAGATAGAAGAGCATAACGATCGAGTTATAAAAAGTTGCAACTTGTAAATTAGTAAAATTGTACAAACTACTTTTCTAAATAAAACAAAACTTTGGCCTATGTAACATGTGTTTTATTTTACCCTCCAGGGAATCTAATTTTGTTTCCCGATGTCAAAGTAGAAAACTCTTTGTGAATAGCGGGGAAACATATTGAGTGATCTCTTTTGGCATTTCCTATGACTACACGTTTTATTCTGTTATTTCTCGTCGAAACCAAAAGATTCGAGCGAGTGCTTTTCAATTTTCATTAGTACGAATTGCTGTTTATTTTTATTTCGATGAAACTGTTTTGAAAGCAGTTTGAAATAAGTATTTTTCTACATTTGTTAGTTAAATTTGCCATTTGAAGATCTGAATTTAAAAAACTGGTTATCATACACGGCGAAGTTCTATAAAATTGAATATTAACATTAAATATTTGAATAAATTATAATCGGTAAGGATAGGTACGATTTGAAAAGACATCTTCTCATTTCATCCACAATAAAGTTAAAAGATGTTTGTTTCAGTCCAATACTAACTCATTAAGTTCAACTGTATCAATCGAAGAATTTTGATCTACAGTTACTGTCCCTTTCCATTTTCTGAAATAATAATATACACGCTTAATTTTCCATTTTACTTTAGACATTGGCAGAATAGTCGACATCGGCTCAAGAATATAATCGAAGTTAAAAGATAACATATCTGTATATAAGGTAAAGTCCTGTTACCCATTGACTCATTAACGCCCAGCCTAAACCTGAAATGAAATGTAAGCTGAAATTTTAATAGGCTTCATTTATGATACAAAGAAAAAGAAAGTATTTTTCAAAATTCGCTCCCTAAGGGGATGAAACAGGGTTCTAAAGTTTGTTTACAGAAGCCGTTGACAGAAACTAGTTTACTTGTATTAAGATAGTAGCATAAGCATAGCACAATCAGCCCTTTAATGTGTCTGTGGTGTAGTGGTGGCCAAGTGGTAATGGCCCCGACTTACAAGTTGTAGGTCAGGGGTTAAAACCAAGCCAGGCGCATTACTTTGTATAATTTGTTTCATTACCACTACTCTCGAAACGATGAAGGAAAACATCGTGAATAAACTAAACCCTAGAACCAAAAATTCGAAGACATGTGACATCCACCAACCCGCACTGGGCCCGCGTGGTGGATTACGGTTCATTCTCCTCTCCTAGAGAGGAGGCCTGAGTCCCAGCTACTGCCATCTAATGTTATTTATTTATTTAATCTTCATGCAACACAAAAGTACAAAAGCGGACGTACTGCCTTAGGCATTCTCTACCAGCCAACCTAGAGACAATATGCTAGGTGTATAAAAAAGAAAATGTCATTAAGAAAAAGGATACATATAGTTAAAATAAAAATACATTGCGCACTTACTATCTAAAGTTTCAGGCATATTAAATATTTTTTTCGTTGTGTGCCTTGTTTCATTCAAATGTATGACTGGCAAAATTGTGAAATATGTTCTAGACTGTATAAATTATAGCATTTTCATCGTGTGTGACGCCTTTAACTCTTTACTTCATGCGAGCTCCAATAAATAACTTATTTTTATGACTACGACAAATGGTACTAAAGAGTGTAAAGCCAAAATCACTAGATGCATGTAAAATACATATTTCATGCATTGTCTACATGAAATGGGGAAATTATGATTCATATAATATTCAAACATGGGCATAAAATGTTTATTACCCCAGTAATACCACCATTAAAGAGATAGGTAGGTTGGTATATACTATGCGATCCAAATAAGAATAGGAACGACTTAGCGCCATTTTTTGACGTCATAGCTGTCAAATTGAAACAGGTAGGGCAAAACAAGATATTTTTAAAATTAAAATTTAAGAATCATTCACGAAAAAAGTTTAATCAGAATCTAGTTCTTCAATCCTGCTCATCTCTGCATCATTGTTACAATGAAAATAAGAAAGAAAACAGTTTTTTTTTTAAACTTAATAAGACTTAATAATATATTTATCACAGATGGTCATTGACGTTCCTATTTTTCTTTGAATGGCATTGTAGTTTTTTGCACAAGATAACCTTTTTAAAAACGTTTATAATTATTTATTTAGATAATAAATAAAAATGATCCATTGTTTTGAAAGGTTGACTAAAAAATGGATTGTTTTAGTGAACGGTTTCCCAATGAGGATGGGTGGGAGGATGATGAGCTTCTTTCAAAACAATGGATCATTTTTATTTATTATCTAAATAAATAAAAATGATCCATTGTTTTGAAAGGTTGACTAAAAAATGGATTGTTTTAGTGAACGGTATCCCAATGAGGATGGGTGGGAGGAAGATGAGCTTCTTTCGTAAGAAGAACGAATGCAGCTGCACCGATGTCAAATAAATCTGGATGAGAGTTAAAGGAGTTTTTTTTTAGGAAATCATCTAATGACATCTCCCGCCCTTTCGTGTCAGACTTTTACTGACTAAAACCCAATCCTGTTCCTTCTTTTCCTTCGTTACAGGGCCCCGGGGTTCTCTTTCGCATCATCCATGGCCACAGTAGACTTCGACCCGGCTGGGCCCCTACGGTTGCTGACATCTCCGTGAGGCGCGCGTGGAACACTACGCGCCGTCGATGACTCGGGCTTGGTCCGGACGGTTACCGGACGGTTGAGGATGATGGCAGCTTAACAATTAAATACGCAACTCGCTAAATTATTTTATATTTGTATTATATTCGTTTTTGATTTGATTCAACTGTTACTGAACGCCTAGTAACTAATAAAGAGTGGTATACTTACGGATGAAAGACAATACTGGAATTTTCGTTTCATTATCACTTTCACACTCTATAAGGCAACATCGCATTATGATTTTTTAAACAATGGATGAAATACTCAAATCTAAGTAATTCACAATAAGATATGACACGAATTACTTTACTAAAGCAAATATTGATTGTTTACTATGGCATTTTTTTTGTTGTATTTACAACGAATATTCTCTTCGATCCATTCAAAAACTAGATACTTACATAAGCAAAAAAATCTCCAGGAAATTTTCGCAGAAAAGTGTCTCCACGTAGAAGCAGGTAAATAAAACTAGTAGAAGTGGATGTAAGTGGAATCCTTCCACACATTGTAAGTATGAAACAGACAGAAGAACGTACCTACCTACTTTGTAGATGTTATGAGAAAATTCATATTGTAGATGGACGTGGACATAAAATGTTTATCACCCGTGTTAGCGTGGGGCCACAAAAATAACGCTTGGCTAAAGGTGATCTGGATGTCTTGAAAATATTTTTTCAAGACATCCAGATCAGTCTTTTTGTAAAATTATGCTCTACGTCTCAAGTTCAATGTGTTTACCCCTAAACTGGCAGCTTAAGCTACCAGCACAATTCTGCGGTGCAGTTTTGAACTAGCAAGATCTTTTCTATTGTGACAGCGACCCGAAGTAAAACTGAAATATCAATAATGATAATTAGCCTTTTTTGTTGAGGTGGGAAATCATCAAACTCTAGGGTGGAACGAGAGATCGTATTAGACTTTTACTGACTAAAATCCACCTGTGTCTTTGCGTTCCAGGGTCACGGTAACACTTTCAAATATGGCCGCAGCCCTAGCAGACATCGGCCTCGCAGGACTGTCATTTCCTGATAATAATAATTAGCTCTGACTTTTTTTATTTGTCTACATATGAATAAAATAAATTGGGAAATGTTTTTATTGAGTACAGAACTCGAGACTGACTGGAGCAATTTGTATCGACTTTTTTTTTGGACTTATTGATGAAGTCTCAGAGAGGTTGTTCTAAAAAGATTTCTAAGAAATTCTCCTAGTCGTCTATATTTGGGTAAGCTGTCAATTGCAATACGTTTTGACAGAACAACGTCTGTCAGGTTAGCTAGTCTTCTTCTATATCTATACATATAATAAACTAGCTGTTACCCGCGACTTTGTCTGCGTCAAGTTAGTAAAAATGCACAAACGTAATTAATAATTCTGTGCTTGTGATTCGTGCTAAAAACATCTAATTGAAATAACGGAAATTAATTTCAGTAAATATATTATGTAAAATGTATTTCTTATGTCCAGATATATAATTTATTTTATTTATTTGGCTCACCAGTAATAGAATACTCGTTCATGATATACATCAAATAAATTACTTATCTTCATCAATAAACAGAAACAGACATGTTGAGGTCGAAGTAGTTGATAAACTGTGGTTCTGCCTACCCCTAAAAGGAAAAGGTGATAGTTTAAGTTTGTTTTTGGTTTATTCTATGATGAAACAACGCTGTATGATTTTAATATGATTGGTTCATTATAATAGACTAAAAGTGTATTAAACCGTTGTTTTCTTTTAACAACACTAAATAAATGTTATTTAACGTAGGCTATAAAAATTGGATAAAGTAGTTTTCAAAATGTTAAATGTTGCCAAAATATATAAAGAGTCTGTACGGATCTTGTTCTGAGGTCAATACCCACCGTTTTTAATGTCTGCACGTTTTACTTTTAGGAAGAAAATCATCAAATACCTACCCCCGCTCTGGGTAAAGCGAGAGTTTGTGTCAGACTTTTACAGACTGAAACCGACCTGTGTTCCTTTAATTGCCCTTAGTGTTCTAGAGCTACGGTAACTTGCACGCGGCAGCAAATCTTCCTTCTTTGAGGATAAGAGAGGACGCTATGGTGTCTTTCTAAAGACACTACAGCGTCCTCTCTTTTCGCCTGACGAAGATCTCTAGGGCCAATGCCTGCTAGAGCTATGAGATTTTTCGAAAGAATTACCTCCCATAAGAATATGCCTCGATGATATTTCTCTGCAGACTTTTAGCCGGGTCCGTTATGCAACCTTGGCGGAGGTGAATTTCGAAGGAGCTGAAGATGGGCTGAAGCCGATTATGGCTTCAGCCCATCTTCAGCTGGATAACGTGCACTGATAGTCCACTACTGCTAACGATTATTAAAATACTACAGAGTAACCTACGACGTCATCTTGCTCCACAACTGTACTTATAAAGAATTTGTGAAAAAATTGTTGCAGTTTGATGTTGACTTACATCACGTCGAATTTGAAACAGAAACCTCTCGAAACACCCTAATACCCCCTCATTACTCCGTGTTTGTGACTCCACAAAACTATAAAATGACAGCGAACAAATGTCGCAACCAATTGGGGCTGTGACTGACTCTGGCATCCGTCAGAATGTTGTCCCAGTGTTGATCACCACTCACTGACCACTCTTAAGGAGGTAACGTCCAGTTGTCGACTTAAGGCTGCAAGTAATGTAGGATACATCATACGTAATCAAACTATCTTCAGGAACGCAAACCACGTCGGGGCCTTGTGTGAAATATGTCTTCATGGGTTTTTCATGAAATTCTTAATGATCTTCAATTTTTGGAATCTTTGAAATTAGGTACTTGTTCCAAACAGTAGGTTGTGGTCAAGTCCGAGGGAGAGACTACTTGAAGTACTGGTATCCTTCACGAACTGCTCAAGAAGCATCTTTCTGTGATTAAGTACCTACCTATATTTGCTGGTTTTTTGGGGGTCCTTCCGAAACATCTACGTTCGATGAAGACCTTCGTCAGGCGGAAAGAGAGCCTTTTTAGACTTTCCTCAAAGAAGGTATTTGCTGCCGCAATTGTGGCGTGCAAGTTACCATAGCCCTGGAACGCTAAGGGCAACTAAAGGAACACAGGTGGGTTTCAGTCAGTAAAAGTCTGGTACTACCTCTCGCTTTACCCAGAGCGGGGGAAGGTATTTGATGATTTCCTACCTAAAAGCAAAAGGTGCACACACTAAAAACTGTGGGTATCGACCTCAGTATCAACTCCGTGACTCAGACTATTTATACATTTTGGCAACTGAAAACTACTTTATCCACTTTTTTTTTGATAGCCTACGTTAAATAACATTTATTTAGTGTTGTAAAAAAGATAATTCTACGGTATAATATACTTTTAGTATATCTAATGAACCAATAATTTTAAAATCATACAGCGTTGTTTTATCATAACATAAACCAGAAAGAAACATACATAAAACCCACTCCTGTTCCTTCTTTGCCATTGTTCCAGGGCCCCGGGAATCTCTTTCGTATCACCGATGGCCCCAATAGGCTTCGACCTTGCTGGGCCCCTACGGTTGCTGACACCTCCTTGAGGCGCGCGTGGAACACTACGCGCCGTCAACGACTTGGGCTCGGTCCGGACGGTTACCGGACGGACGGACGGTGAGCTACCCATTGCTCGCCGTCCACAAGCCCGCGCCTACGGTGGCCGGAAATCGGGTTCGGATCGGCTGGGTCGAGAGGGTTATTGTCTCGCGCGTGCGGCCGCCTCCTTTGCTAGCATTACTGCTTCGCAGAAGGAGGCGACCACGCCCAAGGCCCACCGCGCTTTACGCTATTACAAATCTTGTTATGATAAAATGAATGGACCTAACTGCGGTTTATTTTCGTAAATATTTTTGGCATTTACGAAGCAATTAATTAGAATTCAATAATTTTTATAAATTGGTCTAGAAACATTTGCTGATTTCGTGATAACGCCATCTTTTGCTGAAAAGCTTAACCTTACCTTTATCACACACTGAGGCTCTACCACGAGCTCATAACGTGATCCATTTTACGACCTAAACCGGACTGTTAAAGGGATGGAGCTATATAGGGTGTATAGCTCCATCACTCTTTTTCGCTCGTACGTCTAACATTTTAACATTATCATGGTAAGGCCCCTGGCCACCTACCGAGCGATAGTTAAATAAATAGTTTGACAAATTTAATTCGTTTGTTTGCTATTCAAAGCCAGATGGCGTCACTGAGGCATAGGATGACAGTTTTTCTAAGACATTTTTTCTGATAGCCGCTCTATTGTATCTCTTTAGATCTCTTTGTAGACGTTTGAATGCATTCGCTGGATTTCTGTCTTGTGTAGTGAAGGTCAGTATAATCTGCCAAACTGCTTCGAAAGTGCTGATGTAGAAACCAGACTGTCGATAAAAATAATAGTAAGAACGCAAAAATATGTAAAAATTTCTTGTTTACAGTAAAATAAAACAAACTATCACAAAAAAGAAACTGAGTTTTGAACCACTATCCCCTTACATGCCGATCTAATCCAGACACGACTGCACTACGGTGTTCGTTGGCTTTTGTGTAAAATAGGTGTTCTTATATAAACGTCATCATTGTCTGCTTAACCCTTTGTCGATGATAGCGTGATGATTTTCATCTCAGATATTAAATTTGTAGCTAAATGAAAAAAATAAATATTATTTTCGTTTTTCCACTTAGATTTTATTACATGTTTGATTACTTTTTACAAAAATATGGAGTAAAAATGTCTAAGATGTGTTAAAAATATGCTAAAAGTCCTATTATTATTGTAATCGAAGTACCATCGCATATTATATACAAAAAAGACGACAAAATACACACAAAAATTATTACTATAACTGGGGATCGAAGTCACGGCAAATCGTTCAATACCGACATTTTGGAATATTGCTCACCCCCCATAGCAAATAGCGTGATAATTTATAGCCTATGTCCTTTCTCAAGCTCTATTCTATCTTTGTACCAAATTTCATCAAAATTGGTTCAGCGGTATAAGCGTGAAAGCGTAACAGACAGACAGACAGACAGACAGACAGACAGACAGAGTTACTTTCGCATTTATAATATTAGTATGGAAGTATGGATTTGTAGAAGTTTTCAGTTGTGCATACATCACGTAAATGTACGAAATCGATGTTGATAACTTTTATACTGTGTAACTTGATGTATTACTTAGGCTTTGTTTCATCACAATCGGTTGACTATATTGAAAGATATACTACATTCATTGACTGTTAGGCGGTACGAAGTTCGCCAGGTCAGCTAGTTTAGAATAAATGAAGCCAGAATTCAAGGGTCTTTTGTGTTTACTCGTTTTAATAAATTTAAATTATGCGAACTCATTTAGCATAGCATAGTCGGCCTTATAATGTTCCCACTGTTGGGGCTTAGGCCTCAACTCTAGGAGAGGAAATGGGCCATAATCTACCACGCAGGCCCAGTGCGGGTTGGTGGATGTCACATGTCTTCGAATTTTTGGTTCTAAGACATGCCGGTTTCCTCACGATGTTTTCTTCATCGTTTTTAGAGTAGTGGGGATGAAAACTCATTTAACTCATTGAACTCATTTAAATTAACAAAATTAAGTTTATTGTTTTTCTTCTGTCTCTTTCACTCTTACGAGTTTCTGTCATGTAATCATAATGTCAGTCTGCGTTTGCGAAAAAATTCTTCTATTTTCAACTTTTTTTGTTGTTTACTGTTTATAGGTACTCGCTAAATATTCTATAGCCGCGTTTTATGATCTAATAACAGTTGGCAGGTATTATTGGCAAAACTATGGTTGATAAAGGGTTGATTTCACCGGACGTGTAAGCAAAATGCAACAAAAACAATTTCCTTCATAACAGCTGGCTTTGAGGCCTCAAGGTAAAGGGGATTAAGACAGACATGAGACATAAAGGTTATAGTGCACGCACGGCATACTTTTATACGGCTCATTATACTACTTGCACCAAATATATAAGAAGTGGGCAGCAATGTGTATGGTTGAAACGAAATAAAACTAAGATTAGTCACTTTAACAAACCGCATGAGATGGTACCGTTGCCGCAGTGGTTAAGCGATTGACTGTTCCGTTCCATTTCCTCACGAAACAAATATTTATAGTATGACCTACAGATATCTGTTCTGCACCCACGATGCAGGAATAATTCCTAGTTTAGGATAACATTTTTTTTAATAAAAATATAGTGAATATTCTTGTATATATATTATATTAATGAAAGCACCTTTTATGTAAGCACGTTTATTTAAAAGTTTTAAGACCATTACAATTAGTCAGGTTCTACAGATAGTGATTTATTTATTTATTTACAAGCACTTGTACAACGTTACGGAGGAAGTCCAAGGTGTTATACAGTAGAAACTTACAAACTAAAAAATTACATTAAATAAAAACCATAATAACACATTGAAGAATAAAAAGAAAATACATATACATTACCACTAATGTGATGTGCCTCGACTAAACATAGTGTTGTACAAAAATCACTCACAACAATATAGGCAGTCGATTCGTGTAAAATACTGTTATACAGCTACATCTAGTTTAAGTGGAATCCGATTCCAACACAATTGGGAAAAGGCTAAGAAGATTGATATAGTTAATCAAAACAAAACATAAAAGAAATAATATTAAAGCTGTTTTTCTTTTCAGATTGTAAATCATCCAATATCTGCTCCCGCTCTAGGGTGGAGCAAGAGGGCGTGACAGAGTTTCACTGAATTAAAACCACACCTTTGTTCCTTCTTTGCTCTTAGCGTTCCAGTACTATGGGTTTCCCTTTCGGCGGTAAACCCATGGTCCCCGTAGGCTTCGGCCCTTCAGGGCCTCTAAGGTCATGCTGACATCTTTTAGAAGCGCGCGAGTGGAACTCTACGCGCCGTCGACGATTCGGACTCAGTCCGGACGGTTATCGGACGGACGAATGGCGAGCTACCCATTGTTTGCCAAATCGGGGTTGGGGTCCCAGTGGCTGAGGCGTGAGGTTGTCCGTTCCCTCACGCCAGCGGCCACCTTTTTCGCTAGCATAAGGTACTGCTTCGCAAAAGGAATATTTTAATTAAAGTAGGTAACATTCCACAACTTTCTAACCTCATCGCATGTCTACGTACTTATCCAATTTCAACTAAAACGCATATTTTTCCACGAGCTCAGCTAAAAAGCTTTAACGCTTAACATTTTTAAACTGCGGGTTGGACGTAAAAAGTATATTTACCAAGTGGTCAAAGGTAAAGTTATTTTAACCTAGTTTTGGAAATGTTAAATGCATTTCCTGAAAGTACCTACTGAAGTTGTATTAAAACATGGCGAACACGCTGAAAGTTACCGTTTGAAACGGTTGGTCAATACACCATTTATGTTGATACAGTATTTTTTCGATGCTTTTACTTGATTCAATTTCGAGACTTTATTTTAAGTCACTGGTGAGTCTTATTTTCTCTTACATTCATCATCATCTTCCTGAATCTGTTCTGTGTTTTTCGGGGTTGACAACACGTTTTTTTCTTCCATGCTTTCGATATTACTAACCCCCTTTTCTTTCATATCACTCCCAATTCATCCATCTTTTCTTAGGCATCCCTCTCTTTCTCTCCATCCGTCCACATGTCTACACATAAATCCTTTAGTAACATGCGTTTCATCCCTTTTCTTCACATGACCATATAAAGACAACGATGTCCCTTCAACTTTTCAGTCACTGGCGCCACTTTCAAACTCCCTCTAATATACTGGTTTCGCACTTTATTCAATTTTGTCACACCAGACATCCAGCTCAACATTATCAACTCTGCTACCATGTAATCGTTTATCATCCGTTTTTGTCACATCCCAACATTTTGATTCATATGCTGCTTTTGCAATAAGTTTATGTTGCATTCATACATTCATTCATGAGAGAGCAGTGGTGGCCGAGTGGTAACGGCCCCGACTTACGAGTTGCAGGTCACGGGTTCAAACCCAGCCAGGCGCATTACTTTGTGTAATTTATTTCATCACCACTGTTCTCAAAATGGTGAAGAAAAACATCGTGAGGAAACCGGCATGTCCTAGAACCAAAAATTCGAAGACATGTGACATCCACCAAATCGCACTGGGCCCGCACGGTGGATTACGGCCCATCCCCTCTCCTAGAGAGGAGGCCTGAGTCCCAGCAGTGATAACATTATAAGGCTGAATACGCTATGCTATGGTATGCATTCATACTAATAATAATGAAGTAAATTATGAAAAAAAAAATCGTAACCTACTTGGCAGTCGAGTAAAAATTTGATTCTAGGTAGGGTTCAGAGCTGGAAGAGGTCCCTTTCCTGCACACAGGTCATTCAAGATCAGCAACGTAAGTACAGTGCAAAGTAAGCTACGGAAAAACATTACCACAGAAAATTCTATAGTAGATAGATATGATATACAATTGTTATCGTGAATATATATCATTATTTGAACAGTTATTAAACCGGGAACATGTACATATAGCTGCAATTAGTGAGACTTGGCTAGATCAGGATACACTTTTACGTGTTAGTAACTATAATATTTTTCGAGAGGATAGAGACTTTTCTTATGGCAGTATGGCGGTTGTAACACATAAATCGATACAGATAGTTCTCTTTAACCAATAACAACTCGGGTCTAGAAATAGTTAAAGTTAAATTGTTCAATTGTGATGGAATTCAAAACATTATTGACATCTATTGTCCGCCAGAACTTCACACAAACCAAAATATCTGGGATTATTTATTTTCTCTTAGTAGCGGGAAGACCATGATCTTGGGTGATTTTAATGGTCTTCATACTAATTGGTCACGTAAAATAGACGCGAGGGGCAATCGGATTTTGGATTCTGTGATTGATTACAATTACGTAGTCCTAAATGACGGTAGCCCAAAGCGATTACAATTAGTTGATGGTAGCTTGAGACTATCTTCACCCAACATTACTATGATGACATCAGACATATCATTAAGGGGTGCCTGCCGTTTTACCGAAAAGATTTTGACAAAATTTCATTACCTAAACAAATTTTAGCAACCTTTTTTTATACCATTGCAATATTTCGAATGATTTTAGTACGCATATTTTTATTTGGTCAAATTTTTACTTGGCAAAATATTATCAAGTATAATGTCATTATGGCATTTGGTCTTTAATCAAATGATTTATAACTGCAAACAATCTTCAGACAATAAACGTTTGGTGAAATGATTTGTTGATTTATGGAAGTAGTTAGAGTTAGGTTAATTATTAAAAAAAATTGGTTAGGATAGGTTAAGTTAAAACTGTGACCTCCTATGCACGAGCCGAGCGAGCGAAGCGAGCGGTGCCGCGGCAGCAGCCGGCGAGTGCCAGACACGACTTGCATTAATAGAATAAAAGATATTGTTTTTAGCTGGTTACCCGGAACTCAACTATTTAGATTAGGATAAATACTTATTTAAAAAAAATGGTTAGGTTAAGTTAAAACTGTGACCTCCTACTGCCAGGAACGACTACATTATATAGAAAAAAAAAGAATAGTTAATATTCATATTATTATTACTACTGAAAACTGTTATTCCAACTGAAATATTTGACTAAATAAAAAATGTTAAAAGTAATAGTTGGTAAAAAAGTTATAGTTTAAACGTTTATTTCACAAACATTATGTTTGCGTTAAAATAATTTGTGAATAGATTTTTTGCTATGTAATAATTTGGCAAATAAAATTGTGCGAAAAATTTTTTGGGTATTGAAAATTTGTCAAATTTCTTTCAGTCAAACAAGGGAGACCCATCATTAAGATTTGACTGGAGGGTCACTAATGAAACTTTAAATAGTAATCATATTGTTATCAAAATTTCTACTTTTATAGTTCTAAACGATCCTTCTTTAAAAAGAAAAAAATCCAAAATGTTTGTTGGAAGAAGTATACTGATTATGTACAATTTTTTTTTATACGTTTCCTATCACAGACGACCCCCAAGGTACTTACAATAGTTTTTTGGATCATCTAAAAATGGACTCTGATTTAATTAATTCCGGATACCAAGATATATTTAAATCCTAGTGTTAAGATTAATCCAAACCTTATTGGAATGTACAACTTTCGAAATCGGTGGCATTGCGACGTTTGGCTCTGACTATTTATGCGTAATCAACCCCAAAATTTTATATTATTGCAAAATAAAGTAAAATAATCTCAAAGACTTTTAAGATGTGCACAAAATTATTCCTGGCGAGAACTTTGTTCTACTTTGGATGAAAATACCTCTATTAATGGCCTTTGGTGAAAAATGAAATGATTAAAATGTTATAAAATTCACTGACATTTTATTGATAATGACAAAGCAAGTCAGTTTTTGTATACACCTGATTGTGTACCTGTTCGTCAACCAATATTATTAATTCCCAAAATTCCAAATTAGAATCTTAGTAGAAGTATTAAATCCAAAGATACCGGTCCAGGAAAGGACGAAATTTTATTTTCTATGATTAAATTATCATCATCATCATTTCAGCCGAAAGACGTCCACTGTTGGACATAGGCCTCCCCCAAGCGTCGCAACAACGACCGATCCTGTGCGTCTCGCATCCACCGCACTCCCGCGACTCTCACGCGGTCGTCGGTCCACCTTGTGGGAGGCCTTCCAACGCTGCGTTTTCCGGTACGCGGTCGCCACTTCGGCCCCATCGACCATTCGTTCTACGAGCAATGTGCCCTGCCCATTGCCACTTTAGTTTGGCGATTTTTCGGGCTATGTCGGCGATCTTGGTTCTCTTGCGAATATCTTCATTCTTTATGCGAAAATATTAAATATATCCCAGATAATGCTAAAACAATATTATTATACTTGTACAATACATTTATTTCTCAAGGCCTGGTACCTAAACAATGACGAGAAATAGGTGTTATCCCTATTCCTAAACCCGGAAGAGACAATAATAATATATGGTGTCATCGCTTAGACCTATTTCACTTATTTTGTGTATATGTAAAATCTTTCATTCAATAATTATTCAAAAGAGATTAGAGTGGTATTTTGAAAGTAAATGTTTTTTACTTACAAGGATACAGAAAGATTTATGTACCAATTCTGTCGCGGTCGGCTATTTCATACATGTCGATAATGCGTACAATAATATAGATATAACTCAGTTATTGCTTACGTTAGATCAGTTGGTTTGTTTATACCTTTGGGAGTTTCTTCGTTAGAGACATTTAAATATTAAAGACTTTAATAATTTAAATACGACTATGGCAAGATATACGGGAAGAGGTTTAGCACAAGGCGACCCTCTCTCTCCGTTACTATTTAATGTAGCTACTATAGATGTATGTAAAGAAATTAGCACCGATCACGTTCATGTTTCACAATACGCAGATGACTTTGTTGTTTATTCTATTGAAAGTAGTCTAGGCTAAGCTAATTATTACTTACAGGAGGCACTGAACTTACTTGCTAAATTCCTAGCTGATATTGGATTAGAGATTTCAACAACAGAAACAAAAACGGTAAAAATAATGAAACAGTCAGTCTTAATATTAATAACTCAGTCTTACAGGTAATAGAAAATGTATAATATTTAGGTCTTTGGCTGGATCGCTCTCTAAGGTGAGCCAAACCCATAAGTTAAACCCTCGAAAAAACTGCCAGATTCCTCAATGTTTTGAAAGTTTTATTTGGCGCTAAATGGGGAGTACATCCGAAACACTTAAGAATTGCATAATTATTCGAAGTCGGATGGACTACCCTAGCTTTATATACGGAGATAATTGTCCAAGCAATGAGGATTATTGGCAGCTTTATAAAATCTACTCCCATCCATGTCATGAGTAGAGAAATAAGTCTTCAACCTTTATTTATTCGTTGAAATTATTTAGCCGGTAAATTTTATTTATAGTGTATGTCGTTATTAAGTAGTTGTGCGGTTGTTAATCAGTTGGATGATTATTTACCTCAGTTGCCTTTTTGGAAACGGAGAAATAAGTCTTTGCTAATTTTAAGCCATGAATCCTAAAGACGTGCGAATTCACTGCAGCCAGAATTTGGAGATGTTTGGTTATCACTATTGTCAGTTACATAGATTTAACTAAAAACATTAACTTTAACATAAGTGGAGTAAATCAGCCAAAAAAACGAATTCAACCTCTAGTTTTGAATGTTTTATGTTTTCAACATTTAAGCGCAGAATACACACATTTTTATAAAAAAAAATACAGATGGTTCTAAAGAAATAATAATTCCGGTGTAGCTTTTTATGACCCACAAAAAATTTATATCAATAGGCTTTAGCCCATACACACTACATACCATACTACAGCCCATTGATACAACACAACAGCCAATATACACATAATAATAATAATAATAATAATATCATTTATTTGCGTAAAATGTGGTAGGTACAAAAGGTGTTATATAAAAGAGACTAAGTGCAAAGACACATTCCGCCATTTCGTGATGGCATGCAAATATTTAGTCGATAGTGTTTTAGTAACATAAAGTAACTCACAACTATCTAGAGTTCTACGGTTAATAAAACAGGAATATAAACAAATCTTTACCCAAATTATTTAAACTAAATAATATTAGACACACATTAACCAAATTACCAGAGATGGTAAATGAAATACTTAAAAATAAAACACATTAATAAAGACTACAAAACATTCCTAAAGTGGTAGGATTGACAAGTTTTTTTATTTAGAAATTCGCCTACTGAGTAAAAACTATGCGATATCAACCATTTTTTTAAAACTACACAGAATTTTTTGTAAGGTAATTTAAAACACAGAACAGTTCAATAAACATTATAGACACCTATAATGTATATTAAACTGTTGGCAATCAGTGAAGCTGTATCATACGCTCAATCAATAAATCATAATAAGTTTGTAATACTAACTGACTCCAAGAGTGCTTTGCAACATGTGGCTCGTTGTAGCTCGACAGTTCGAGGAACACCGATAGCATAAACAATAATTAACCAAATTCTAAATCAGTAATACTGCAGTGAATTCTGTCACACGTCGGGCAATGAAATGGTAGATTCTGTGGCAAAGCAAGCCTGTGTTGAAGGTATTCCATTAAACATAGTTCCAATTTTCTCGGATAACTTTTACCTGATTAGAAAACATTGTCATGAAAGAATTTCATGATGAGATCAAGAGAGAAAGATATTTGGTTTTTTTTTTTTTCGGTTGGGAAAATCATCTAATGACATCCCGCGCTCTTGGGCGGAGCGCGAGATAGTGTCAGACTTTTACTGACTAAAAACCCACTCCTGTTCCTTCTTTGCCATTTTTCCAGGGCGTCTGGGATCTCTTTCGCATCACCCATGGTCCCAGTAGGCTTCGACCCTGCTGGGCCCCTACGGTTGCTGACATCTCTTTGAGGCACGCGTGAAACAATACGCGCCGTCGACGACTTGGGCTCGGTCCGGACGGTTACTGGACGATCGGACGGTGAGCCACCCATTGCTCGCCGTCCGCAAGCCCGCGCCCGGAAACCGGGACCGGGTGGCCGGAAATCGGGATCGGAATCCTGGCGCAACCGCCGCCGGGATTCCGATCCCGATTTCCGGCGTGAGGATCGTTGCCGTTGCCTCACGCGATCGGCGTCCAAAGGAGTCGTTCAAAGGAGGCGTCCTTTGCTAGCATTACTGCTTCGCAGAAGGAGGCAACCGCCTGCCACTCCTCCTCGCTCCGGACCATGGCCTGTACCAAGGCCCGGCGCCAGAGATCGCTGCCGCCAATCGCCCCCACGAGGACACGGCGGTGCTCTGCCCAAGCGGGGCACACCTCTACCGTATGCTCCACCGTGTCCTCCGGGCGGTCCACACCTGGGCGTCTCTTCTGCACGAATCCGGTGCAGGAACCTCCCGAACTTACCATGTCCGGTGAGGACCTGCGTCATGCGGTAGGTAAGGACGCCGTGAGGTCTTTCCAGCCACTCCTCAAAGAGGGGACTTATCACCATAATTATGGCGTGCCCAGCACTGGGTCGCGACAGTCGCTGTTGCCATTCCACCATGAGATCCCGCCGGAAGTCTTTCCGCCATGCCGCGACTTGGCGCGGCAGCGGAGTTTCGCCCCGGCGTTGCATCTCCATGCGCAGGTCGTGCATGCGTGCAAGGACTTTTGCCTCCAAATCACACGGTGGTTGGCCAGCAAGGAGGCTCGCTGCTTCGCGGGAAATTGTGCGGTATCCCCGCACCATCCGGATGGCCATGACCCTCAGTTCAGCGTTCAACTTGGCTGCCGGTCGCTTTCGAAGTGACGGAGAAAGATATCTGGTGCAACACCATCCGACCCGAACCATTAACAATTCCCTGGATTGATAAAGGCTGCCATGAGGCTTCGATCTGGTCACATAACATCGAGGAAGTTTACGTTCCTTATACCACCACCTTCACCTAATTGCGAAAAATGTGGATTAATCGAGGACGTACCTCATATTAGCACTCAAAATATGTTTGAAATCGGTATAATAGTAATATGTTTGCAACAGTGTCTTAGCTAAGCCTACGTCAGACGAGGCAAGAGTACTTTATAAAATATATGACAATCATTTAAGCTGTTGATCCCCGCACGAGCGCCGGCGGTCGTGCGCTATTGTCTTACTATTGTGTCTCTAATTACGCTACTCAAGAAGTTAAAATTACTTTACATCCAAAAATTGGCTATGATGGAGCGACATAGTCAATATTGTGACAAAGCTCCTTAAGAAAGATTTAAAAAAAAATGTAGAATTTGGGTGACATCAGGTCTTCAGTTTGTGGCATTTACCAACCTTTCCAATTTATCAATTACTCTTATCCTTTTCACTTTATCTTTTTGATATTGGAATTATGACAGGTATTTTTCCTTCATAACCTCGCAACCGTTTTTTCAGTATAAACTTCCTTTTTAACCATAATATTACTTAGTTATAAACATCTTATTACAAATGAAGTAATAACGTACGCAACTCCTTAGAATTTTTTTCAAATTCATTAAAATAAAAGCATATGTTTTAAATGTCGAAAGTCACAGAGTCAAACTTTATTTTCAGTGGGAAATCATCAAATAACTGAGAGAGGGAGTATGTTTGACACTTCTTTACTAACTAAAATCTACCGGAGTTCCTTCAGTTGCCCTCTCACGTATCAGGGTCATGGTTGGGCACGCCATAATTATGGCGGTAAGTTCCCTGTTTGAGGAGTGTCTGGAAAGACGTCACGGTGTCCTAACCTTCCGCATGACGCAGTTCCTCACCGGACATATTGGTAATTTCGGGAAGTTCAGGCATCGGATTCGTGTGGAAGAATCCCCAGGGTGGCACCATTATGTGGACCACCCGGAGGACACAGTGGAGCATACGGTAGAGGTGAGCGCCGCTAGGGCAGAGCACCGCGGTGTTCTCTCGCGCCTTGCCCTGGTACAAGCCATGGTCTGGAGCGAGGGGGAAGTGCAGGCAGTCGCCTCCTTCTGCAAAGCGGTAATGCTAGCAAAGCGGCCGCACACGTGAGGGAACGGCTCTCACGCCCCAGTCGTCGAGATCCCGACATCGATTTCCAGCCACCGTAGGCGTTGGCTTGCGGACGGCGAGCAATAGTTAGCTAAGATTCCCACCTAAAAAATAATCAGGATCACGGTAACTCTGACAAACAATCTCTTAACCCTGCGGTCGACATTTTCTTAGCTCAGAAGTAACAGGATAATCGATTATTTTTCCTATAAAACTAATTGCTTCCTTATCTTAATAGACTACGTCAGTTTGTTTTAGTAACTCGATAGCCATCGATTATTCAGACGATTGTTACATAATGTGTACTTGGTGTAATGAAGTGTCTATCGTTGATATATTAATTTCATTCCATTTGCAAAGTGAGTTCCTTTTCATTACTTGGAGTGCCTGCTTTGACTTGTTTTGTTATTGTCTGCGTTCTACTAGTTCATAAAAAAAAAACTAATCTTAACTAGTGCTTGACTTTGATCCCACTTGATGGTAAACAGTGATGTAATCTTTGATGGTTAATCGCACTTGTTTATGGTATAAACGACGAGGCGAAATGCTTAGTCTGGACTGTAGAGGTGTTAACTACGTAAGGGTGGATATTCGCCGTACATCTGGTTGTCTGTTGCTAGCCTGTCGGTTTTCTACCGGTTGCATTTCGGGGAGTGTGCCTCGTTATTGCATAATCTAATTCCGCCTAGCCCGTTCCATCATCGGACCACCAGGCGTACGGCGATGCGCCACCGGTGCATGATGGACATCCCATCTATACGCACAAAACGTTTTGGGAACACATTCATTGTGCATACAGCTAAGGAGTGGAATTCCTTTCCGGAATCTGTGTTTCCTGATGGCTACAACCCTCAATCTTTAAGTCAAGAGTGAATAGGTTACTTCTAGATAAGCGCGCTCCATCGTCGACCGCATCATCGCTTTCCATAAGGTGAGATAGCGGTCAAGCGCGAACCTATAAAGAATTAAAAAAAATAGACAGGTGATGGTGGAATGATACTTACTAAAACCTAGCATCTTTCAGCGGCTTCGTGAATCTAAAGAATTATCCCAAGAGAACATACCACTGGGGAAAGAAGTAACTTATGTGCAATTCCAGAACATTTTCTATCCACGTGTAAAATTTCGGGCACGCCACAATTATGGCGGTAAGTCCCTTCTTTGAGGCGTGGTTGGAAAGACCTCACGGCGTCCTCACCTTCCGCATGACGCAGGTTCTCACCGAACACGGGAAGTTCGGGAAGTTCCTGCACCGGATTCGTGCGGAAGCGACGCCCGGGTGTCGCCACTGTGTGGACCGCCCGGAGGACACGGTGGAGCACACGGTGGAAGTGTGCCCCGCTTGGGAAGAGCAACGCCGTGTCCTCGTGGGGGCGATCGGCGGCGGCGATCTCTCGCGCCGGTCTTTGGTACAGGCCATGGTCCGGAGCGAGGAGGAGTGGCAGGCGGTCGCCTCCTTCTGCGAAGCAGTAATGCTAGCAAAAGAGGCGGCCGATCGCGTGAGGCAACGGCAACTGTCCTCACGCCCCAACCGCCGCCGGGATTCCGATCCCGATTTCCGGCCACCGTAGGCGCGGGCTTGCGGACGGCGGGCAATGGGTGGCCCGCCGTCCGACCGTCCGGTAACCATCCCGACCGAGCCCAAGTCGTCGACGGCGCGTATTGTTCCGCGCGCGCCTCAGGGAGATGTCAGCAAATCGTAGGGGCCCAGCAGGGTCGAAGCCTACTGTGGCCATGGGTAGTGTGAAAACGAAACCGTGGCCCTGGGACGAAGGCAACGAAGGAACAGGAGTGGGTTTTTAGTCAGTAAAAGTCTGACACTATCTCGCGCTCCGCCCAAGAGCGGGATTTGTCATAAGATGATTTTCCCACCTATAAAAAAAAAAACGTGTTAAATTTCATCCAAATCAATTTAAGCTCACCTCAAAATTTTCTATTATTTTTTTATCAAATGGAGCCAGTCAATGAAACTTAAAGAGAAAGATAGAAGAAAAAAGAATAACATTATATAGGACTATTTCTGCAATAGTAAAGAACAATTGATTGAATCAGAAATGAAAATATCTGCAGGAGAAGCAAGGCTAACGACATAGCCCGAAGAATTACTAAATTAAGTGGCAGTGAATTGGGCTCATTGCTCACGGTACAAATGTTCGATGGAGCCGAAAGGTTTTGGAGTGGTGACCATGTAACGAAAGACGCAGCATTGGAAGGCCTTCCACAAAATGGACTGAATATGAACTAAAATTTTCGGCAAATTCTCATACTCTAAAGCAAAAAATTAAAAAAAACCTACCTTAACTATTATCCTCGGAGTTAGCTCACGATAAACATGATATTAATGGAATCATAATATTTTTACGTGAAATTTTCCTCTTCGTCAGTACAAAACAATTTTTTCTGAATCACGGTGTTCCTTAGCAACTACATTATTATTCCATTTATTATATCAAAATATAAAAAATAAGCCCACTGATATCGATAATAGAGTCAAACTATCGGCGGTCAAGGTCCCGAGTGAGGAATCTCCTAACAATACGCTCCGTTTCCAGGAATACCACTTTCAGAATCAAGCCCTTGATTTAACGGCCCAACGAGAGCCTCCTCAGATATTGGTTGAGGCTCTTTGATATTAAACCATTAATTGTCACAACTATCGGCACAATGATTGCTAAATCTACTACCCATATGTCGACAACCTCGTGAGCCAAGTCAAAATTGCTTCAACTCAACTGCATTTATTATTACATTCCATTACATTTAATGGAATCATTTGCTGAACTAACCTATAAAAAAGCTGAACACAACTGGGTCAAATTCTGCTATTATTGCTAACACAACGCTCCTACGATTCTACTTTTCTTGAAACGTTAAAGGAAGTCAAAAGAAGCCTACATACGACCTCTTTAAGCTACCTATCGGGCCATTTGAAAGGCGCCACTCACATCTATTGTTTCCCAAACTGCCTCAGACAGTTCCCTCGATATCCTCACGGCGACATTTTGCATAATATTAGGGTACCCAGATTGTTTAGGCTGCGCCGTTTTCGTTTTCTTAAAATAGGTACCTTTTGGGACATGAATTTATATGGTATGTGGCTAGACCCTTTTTCTTGGGTTTCGGCGATTCAAGTTTAGTGTTTTCTTCGAGCGTATTGTTGTTTTTGCTTGGAAGGGTTGGCTGGATATTATGCAGCGTATTTACTTGGAAGTCAGAACACGAAATGACTTTTGAGGCTGAAGGTAACCTGGAATTTTGAATCTGCGATGGCTTTGGGAAAAACGGAATGGTTTTTTAGGCTTAAGAAAAAATGTGAGGGTGAGGGGATTATAACACCTTTAAAGAGCATTTTCTTTCACAATAACGTGTAAGTAAATTTTTTTTTGTATGTTGGTATGTTTATGTATTATTCGTATTATTTGTAATTTTAAAAACCTGCATTGGATCCTACCCTCTATTGTGATCTCTTTCTATCACTATTGAGTGAGGGTTTGCTGGAAGAAAACTTTGAGCTTTTTTTTTTTTTTTTTAGGTGGGAAATCATCAAAATGACTTCTCGCGCTCTGGGTGGGGCGGGAGGGCGTGTCAGACTTTTACTGACTAAAACCACACCTGAATCCTTCAATTACCCTTTGCGTTCTAGAACTACGGGTTTCCCTTTCAGAAATTCTCCGCGGTCCTAGCTACCGGGCATTGGCCTGCTGGGCCCCTACGGTTTGCTGACATCTCTTTGAGGAGCGCGAGGATCACTACGCGCTGTTGACGACTGGGCTCGGTCCAGTTTATTACCGAACAGCCGGACGGCGAGCTACCCAGTGCTCGACGTCCGCAAGCCCGCGTCTACCGTGGCCGGTAGTCGGGGTCGGAATTACGGCGGCTAGGGCGTGAGGACCTTCGTTCCCTCACGCGTGCAGCCTCCTCCTTCTCCAGCATTACTGCTTCGCAGAGGGAAGCGACCGCCTGCCACTCCTCCTCGCTTCGGACCATAGCCTGAACCAGGGCCCGACGCGAAAGGTCGCTGCCGCCAATTGCCTCCACGAGGACACGGCGGTGCTCGGCCCAAGCGGGGCACACCTCCACCGTATGCTCCACCGTGTCCTCTGGGTGGTCCGCACAGTGATGACACTCGGGCGTTGCCTCCGCCTGAATCCGATGCAGGAGCCTCCCGAACTTGCCATGTCCGGTGAGGACCTGCATCATGCGGAAGGTGAGGACGCCGTGTTGCCGCTCCAGCCACTCCTCAAAGAGGGAAATTATCGCCTCAATTGTAGCGTGCCCAGCACTGGGTTGCGACAGTCGCCGTCGCCATTCCACCATGAGATCCCGCCGGAACTCTGTCCGCCATGCCGCGACTTGGCGCGGCAGCGGAGTTTCGCCCCGGCGTTGCATCTCCACGCGCAAATCGTGCATGCATGCAAGGACTGTTGCCTCCAAATCCCATGGTGGCAGGCCAGCAAGGAGGCTCGCCGCTTCGCGGGAAATCGTGCGGTATCCCCGTATCATCCGGATGGCCATGACCCTCTGGCAAGCGTTCAGCATGGCCGCCGGTCGCTTTTGCAGCGACGGCGCCCACACTGGCGCCCCGTAAAGGGCCATGGACCGAACAATTCCCGCGTAGAGCCTCCGGCAGGAGGCATCTGGACCCCCAAGGTTGGGCAGGAGCCGCTTTAGGGCAGCCCCGGTCCGTTCCAGTTTGGGAGTCAGACGTCGAAAGTGCTCCACAAAGTTCCACCGACTGTCGAGGACAAGTCCTAGGTACTTCATCGTCGACCCGACGTCGATGCGAACCCCTCCTACCGTTATTTGGGAACCCGGTGGTGGCACATTCCGAGGGCCATGAAAACACATGGCCTCGGACTTGTGCAGTGCCACTTCGAGTCCCAACTCCTGGATCCTGTCCACAACTGTCGCAACCCCGCGTGTCGATAGTTTGGCCGCCGCCTGGTGCGACTCCCCCTGCGCCAGGACCAGCGTATCGTCTGCGTAACAGACCACGCTGACCCCGTCGGGGAGGTCGCCGCGCAACACGTAGTCGTACCCGATGTTCCACAAGGGCGGTCCTAGTACCGATCCCTGCGGAACACCGCACGACATCTCTCGCCGTCTCCACTCTCCCTCGTGACCAGGGTAGATGATAAACCTGTCCTTCAGGTAGGCCTCGATCAAACGACGGAGGTATTCGGGCACCTGGTGATACCGGAGTGCCCTCCTAATGCTACTCCAGGGCAGGGAGTTGAAGGCGTTGGTGATGTCCAAGGACACCACCACTACGACCTTGCCCCGGGACACCGCATCCCCCGTCGTGAGGGCTCGCACGCGCATGATGGCGTCCACCGTGGAGCGCCCCCTGCGGAAGCCAAACTGGCTGTCCGAAAGATCCGGCCCCACCCGCGCTAAATGCGCGACGAGGCGGTCTGCAATTACTCTTTCAAAGAGCTTGCCCACCTCGTCGAGCAGCACTATGGGCCGGTATGCGGACGGAGAGTCCGCGGGGCGCCCCGGCTTCGCTATAAGGACCAGTTTCCCGGTCTTCCAACGAAGTGGGAACTGGCCCCTCTCAAAACATGCGCTAAACAGCCCTCTTAGTCGAGGCCCGAGTTCCTCCATGGCCAGGACCCAGGCTTTCCCAGGCAAGCCATCGGGTCCTGGGGCGGTATTTTTTGCGTTTAGCCTTCGTACCGCCACACTCATCTCTACCTCGGTCACCTCCGGAGTATCGTCGTCATCGCCGTCGTGGTCCGCGTCGGACACCGCGAGAGGCGGAGCCGTTGGTGGGGAAGAATGCTCCTCTCTCGAAGGGAACAGAGCGTTCACTACACCCTCCACGAGCTGGGGCCGGAGACTCTGTGTCAGCGGAGGAGCCCAGGCGCGGAGCTTATCCCGCACCATTTTGTAGGGGCGTCCCCATGGGTCTCCGTTCAGAGTTCCCAACCACACGTCGCGGGCCTGTAGTTTGGCTCGCCGTATCTCCGCTCGGAGGGTGCGCTTCGCCACTCTGTATCCCTCGTACAGCTCCGCCTCTATGGCCTCCGCATCCGGAGGGCGAATACGGCGCCTGCGGTGCCTGGTGTACCGGCGCCGTGCGAAGAAAACTTTGAGCTAAGCTCGCCTATGTACATGAACTTTGTTATCAAGAAACATTGTAGATATCTTTTTATGTTGTACAAATATACAATAAAGAATTAAAGAACTATAAGATTAAAATTTCCGAGAAAAAAACATTTTTTAATTGAAAAATTTAGTTACATTACACATTGCACTTTTCTATAAACAGATTTCCGAAACAAATAGAGTCCATCAATAATAATCATTGATTTCCAATAGCGTTACCTTTTTTTAATAATTTATTCTTTTGTTTTATGTGATGTTTCTTCTTATTGCAGTTTACATATACCATGAGTCAAGACGCGGTACAAAAACTCCCGGCCCCCCTGGGAAAACCACCCTTGTAGGTAATAACTCAAGGGTAAGTTACTAAGGGAATACCCCTAAGAAAATTTGCGGCAAACCAGTAAAGATTATTGCCAGTACGTCAGCTAAAATATTAGATAACAAAAAAAGGCATCAGGCATACAGTATTGTGGTTTGTTTCCACTTTTATCTCCCGATGTACCGGGGAGACCGTAAACTTCCTTTTTATGTGCAAATGTGTCTGCTCATAAAAATTCTACGTGATATTTTTGACAACAGGTCTTGGGAGATGCTTGCGTTAGAATTAAATGTTCAAAGTGAATAATGGGATCGTGATATAGAGTATTATAAAGATAAACTGATAGTAAATAATAAAATTGATATTTTTTTATTTATTTATATAATCGAAGCTATTATAAGCGGAGCAGGAAAAAAGTGTTTAGAGAGATATAGGGAATGTCTGTGTCCAAAAGAGGTGACTTCTCATCATCATTATCATCATTTCAGCCGAAAGACGCCGTTTATGCACCAATGAAACATTGTACAAAGGCGGACCTAATGCCTTAGGCATTTTCTACCAGCCGACCTTAGGGTGGTGCAGAGACATAACATGGCAGGTGCAACTTAATAGAAGACTGACAGAGAGGAAATAAGAACAATAATAAATACACACAAATAAAGAATGATATTGAGAGAAAAACGAATACAACAAATCAAGAGTGTGATGAATCTACCAACTTCTTGCGAAAGTGTTCTCGTGCTTTCACTTTAAAGGACAACCGAACTTATCTAGAAAGGAAAACAGGGTTTTCAAGGCCCTTAACGCTCTACGCTGGCGAATGGGTAATCATTTTAAAAGTGATCGATGCGTTGATATATTATCATACTAACGATGGTTGAAGACGAATCGAATGCAGTTATTCAGAAGACGGTCCAGTTTATTGAGGAAATCTGCATTCAGGTCATAGTAGCACACATCAGCATAGTCAATTATAGGAAAGATTAGGGACTGTACAAGCATTGCCTTTATGTGAGCTGGGAGAAGATTCTTCTGTCGATAGAGCGACCGTAACATACCGGTGACTTTCCGACTGACACTTGAGACCTGCTTCCGCCAATCAAAACAAGTCAAAGAAAAGAAGAAAAGAAGAAGAGAAGTAAATAAGTGTCGACATGCAGACCAAGATCCTTAACCTCGGAGCTAAACGGAATCACTATACTGTTAAAAATAATGGATGGTACGGTGCGGTACTGTTGGACATAGGCCTCCCTTAAGCGTCGCCATAACGACCGGTCCTATTGCGTCTCGCATCAATCGGATTCCCGCGACCCTCACCAGACTGGGGACTTACAGTATAACAATAACAAAAAAACTGTTTGTTAAAATTTCGTTTATTCACATATCTTTATTTCAAAATATTTCTTTCAAACAAATTATTTAAAAAAAAAACAAACAATTTAAAAATATTAAAAAAAAAATGTCCTTCGGTATCGGGGACAGGGTCCAAGCTACCGGTAGTTAGGACTCCAGTGACAAGAACCTACTGGAAATAATTATGAACCACGAATTAATAACCTCAATAACATGGAATTTAAACATAATAATTGGTGAAATGATGGTATACCAGGGTAAACTATACACATACTGGCGTGGTATTATGTTGTGAAATAGTGTCAATAATAAACAGACATGTAACTGCAGCAATCCCGGAATATTTGCTATCATTTATTTATTTATTCTATGGTCTATCTCCGAAGTTCTTCACCAGATCTTCACCAAATATGAACAAAACCACTTTACAGACAAATTCTTCGAAACAAAAATAATATCGTCAAAAACGGTTCATATTTGGCGAAGATATTGCTGAATAAGATACAAAAAAAACGGTCAAATGCGAGTCGAACTCGTTCACGAAGTGTTCCGTGCCGTCCATAGCAAAAAACAAACACGTTTGTTATATGGGAGCCCCAATTAGATATTTATTTTATTATTTTTAGTATTTTTTGTAATAGCAGCTACAGAAATACATAACCTGTGAAAATGACAATTATCTAGTTAAAACGGTTCATAAGATAAAACCTGGTGACAGATAGATAGACAACGGAGTTTAAGCCATAGGGTCCCGTTTATACTCTTTAGGTACGGAACCCTACAAAAAACAAATGAAAAATCAGACGACTTGAGAACCTCCTTTTTTGGAAGTCGGTTAAAAATGTTAGTGCTCAATATTAGTTATTGGGATCATGATGCGTAGTTATTCAGATAATTGAGATGTTATTTTGTAACAAATCTGCCTGTTTATTGATGAGAATAATTTATGTTTCCGTTGTCCATACGAGATTCTGAAAACAATTACTTGTTACTATAGGCAGTAAAACAAACATTTTCAGGCCATTTGTAATGTATTATTATAGCACACTGTTTTACCATAGGGATGAGCAAACTGCAAAGCAACATGAGCCACGAATCGATCCTGAGATACTCCTTCTGCTTCGTTTGGATATATACACGCACCGATTAAAAAGAGTCCATATCTGACCCATTATGTTTTTTGTAGGAGAATGGAAAGATTAGAAAATTGCATTCAAGGGTATAAGTAAAATACAGTAATTACCCATATGTTATTTATTATATAATAATATTAAGTATATTATCATAATATTGTGACATGTTTATTTTACTAATATGTATGTATATTATAATAAATATATATTATCTTTGAAATATTTCAATTTCTTTTTGTTATTATTTCTGCTCTTCATGGATACATTTTTTTTTAGGTGCGAAATCATACAATGATATCTCCTGCCCTTGGGCGGGGCATGTCAGACTTTTACTGCCTTAAACCCACGCCTAGTTTCGTCGTTGCCTTTTATACCAGGGCCGGGTTTTCCTTTCAGAAGCGAACCCATGGCCCCAGTAGGCTTCGACCCTGCTGGGCCTGTTTGCTGACATCTCCTTGAGCGCGCGTGAAACATTACGCGCCGTTGACGACTTGGGCTCGGTCCGGACGGTTATCGGACCGTCGGACGGCGAGCTACATTTGCTAGAGTTATTTCAGGGTAGGCCCGAAATAATTCTAGCAATCTTTTGACTACAATACGCTAAATATGTACAGCACAAAGCTAACCAAGTATACATAAACGAGATTAAATTCAATATAACTATCTACCCATTCACACAATAGTCCATTGAAAGTGTTTCTGTGTATCCGACCGTGGCTAATAGATCGACTTACAGAGGTGTAAATACCCGATTGAACAATATTGCTGATATTGCTTCTTGATATTTTTTTTATAGGATAAAAGGGACTTATAACTTGGACTTTGTACGATTTAGGTTTCATGTCTACGTACATTATTCATTCAACATTAAGGTTCTACCATTTCAGAAAAAATATGCTAAAGTAGTTTTTTTTTTTTTTTCGGTGGGAAAATCATCTAATGACAAATCTCGCTCTTGGGCGGAGCGAGAGATAGTGTCAGACTTTTACTGACTAAAAACCCACTCCTGTTCCTTCGTTGCCTTCGTCCCAGGGCCCCGGGTTTCGTTTTCACACTACCCATGGCCCCAGTAGGCTTCGACCCTGCTGGGCCCCTACGATTTGCTGACATCTCCCTGAGGCGCGCGTGGAACAATACGCGCCGTCGACGACTTGGGCTCGGTCCGGACGGTTACCGGATGGTCCGACGGCGAGCCACCCATTGCTCGCCGTCCGCAAGCCCGCGCCTACGGTGGCCGGAAATCGGGATCGGAATCCCGGCGGCGGTAAGGGCGTGAGGACCGTTGCCTCAGGCGATCGGCCGCCTCCTTTGCACTGGCGCTCCTAGCATTACTGCTTCGCAGAAGGAGGCGACCGCCTGCCACTCTTCCTCGCTCCGGACCATGGCCTGTACCAAGGCCCGGCGCGAGAGATCGCCGCCGCCGATCGCCCCCACAAGGACACGGCGTTGCTCTGCCCAAGCGGGGCACACCTCCACCGTGTGCTCCACCGTGTCCTCCGGGCGGTCCACACAGTGGCGACACCCGGGCGTCGCTTCCGCACGAATCCGGTGCAGGAACTTCCCGAACTTACCGTGTTCGGTGAGAACCTGCGTCATGCAGAAGGTGAGGACGCCGTGAGGTCTTTCCAACCACGCCTCAAAGAGGGGACTTACCGCCATAATTGTGGCGTGCCCAATGCTAAAGTGGTGGCACAGAGGTAATGGTCTCAACTCAACTTACGAGTTGATCGTCATGGGTTTCATTAAACTCAAGCAGGCTAGGCACTTTACTTTGTGTCAAAACGGTGAAGGAAAACCGACAAACCTTAGAACCAAAAATTCAAAGACAATATGACTTTCATCAATACGCACTGGGCCCATATTGCCCATTCTCACTTCTAGAAATGTGGCCGCCAAAATTTTTAATGGAAAAATTACGTTTACCCATAATCTCATTTAAAAAAAAACTGGGCAAGTGCGAGTCGGACTCGCACACTGAGAGTTCCGTGCAAACTTGAAAGGTAAATTGCGGTTTACGATTTATGACGTATTAAAAAAAACTACTTACTAGATCTCGTTCAAACCAATCTGTGGTGGAAGTTTGCATGGTAATGTATATCATATATTTTTTTTAGTTTTATCATTCTAGTATTTTAGAAGTTACAGGGGGGGGACACACATTTTACCACTTTGGAAGTGTCTCTCGCGCAATTTATTCAGTTTAGAAAAAAATGATATAAGAAACCTCCATATCATTTTTAAAGACCTATCCATAAATACCCCACATGTATGGGTTTGAAGAAAAAAAAATTTGAATTTTAGTTCTAAGTATGGGGAACCCCCAAAATTTATTGTTTTTTTTTTTCTATTTCTGTGTGAAAATCTTAATGAGGTTCATAGAATATATCTACTCACCAAGTTTCAACAGTTCTTATAGTTTCAGAAAAAAGTGGCTGTGACATACGGACGGACAGACAGACATGACAAATCTATAAGGGTTCCGTTTTTGCCGTCTGGTTACGGAACCCTAAAAAGCTGAAAAATGTAAGTAATCTCATGCTGTTTACTAACCAACCCTGTATTTCAACTACTGCATTCGCCATACGCAAAACCAATTTTTTCAAATACAAACACAAAATTTCCAAAAATTGGTCCAGCAAAGCTGTTACTGCAGTTACGAAACTTTATTTAAATTTTACGAGTTCCTTCGCGTTTTTATTGATATTATCTGGCCCTGAATAGAAAATCGTTCGGGAAAATACTTTTGTTTGAAATGTGTATAAAGTTTGCCTTGTGAACTGCGGAATTTTAAGTGGTGTTGACTCATCGTGGTAGTTTCAAAAGTTCGGAAGTTCGGTATTTTCGCACTCTTTAACGTTTTGAGTGTGACAGGGAAAGAGGATTTTGTTAGACGGCAGGTTGTGGAAATGTGTCGGTTTAACCTATAAAACGTAGTTTTGAAGTACTTTGGCTAATCGTTTTTGGCCATTTTCGTTGTTTTTTTTTAATTATTCGCTAATTGAAATGGCTAAAAACACACAAAATACATAATATGTATTTTTTTTTTGCCTTAAAACTAAACCTTTTGTGAGATCTGGAGTCTGAACTAGGTTCAGACAATGATCTGTAGTACAGTTATAATTAAATAAATATATAAGACGATAATAAGTACAATAAGCAACAATCTAAGTTTCCAAGAACAATTCTCAAATTGGCTATTAACTAGCACTGCACAAAGATTAATTAGAAGTGTTAATACTTGTAACGAGGTTCCTAGAAAGGAAATTCTTGGAAGTCATAGTTTTTCAGTGTCTCTTGAACAGAATTATAGTTGAATCAGCTACTACTGTAATAAGGAAGTCATGGTTTTGAGATAGGTAATTGTTTTACCATTTTAAGCTTCTAAAATTTATATAATTAAACTTCATTTACAAAATAATAATATAATAATGTTTATTTCCCAAAATTACAACAATTTTTACACACATATGTGGTGAGGTAAGTAAATACATAAACATAGGAACATCTGTAGCCAAACTAGGCAAAGCCTGTATTTTCGCTATCAAGGAAATTCCCCTCGAATAGCTATTATCTATATTATACACAGTAGTCATAATCAATACTTAGCAAAATTTAAAAAATAAACAAATAAAAAAGTTTATTTATATAATAAAAACATGCATTTCCCTAAAAGTAGTACAATTAGCGGATTTAGTCTGAAAAGGAAATCCGGGGTCCTGAAACACAAGGCAAAGAAGGAACATAATTTTGTGGTTTTAGTCAGCAAAAGTCTGATAGGTACGCCCTTCCGCTCGGATGATTTCCCACCTTAAAAAAAGGCGAACTTTATGCAACACGGCAAGGTGAGGGTGGTGAAGGTGCTTAAAAACAGGTAGGATCGCAGTTAAGCACTTGGTCTGGCAATTTACTGTTGGAAAACGAAAAAACTAAGAGTATTTAATCATGGTAAAGCAGTAGATTATCTGATGGTAACGCTATTTTTTATTACGAGCCCTAAAAATGGTGACAAAATTCCCATCTGTCTGTTAAGGGGTTAATGACTTAGAAGAAGATCGACAGAAAAAAATTCAAAAGCATTTCCATACTTATCACCTTCAGAAGATGATAGAAAATATGAAAATAATATATACATTTGGATAAAATTATATAATAATCGTAATATTATTAAAAAAAAACTGATTCAGAAACACCTCATATCATGACAGTCCTTAAACCATGAGCCATTCTAACTGTGCTCTAAGAATTTTAATTGTACACATTCCAGTAAGTAGCTGACGCTACTTTCCTCAACCATAAAGTCAACGTTAATCTAAAAAGGTTAACAAGTAGAACGTAAATCGTGCCGGATAAACTTTAAGGCCATGGCGCAGCAAAATATCTATTCTTTAATTACCACTATGAAAGGCGTCGGCAATAAAAATAAAAAAAAAACAACGGTCGAAGGATAATGAAACGTCTTTATCTCAAAGATAAGAGGAAAGGAAACAGTTGAAATAAGAGTTCAAAAGACAAAAACTCTTAATGAAGAAGGGGACAAAGTAATTTAAATTCGTTACTTCAACGCCATCTGCTAAATGCACTTCATTAAAACGTGCTAACTGAAGGAGAGCCAAACGTCGACTGACACGGAACGAATTCGAATTTCAAATTACCGCCGCTCTTTTTCAAATTTCGAATGCAATTCTTGAATGACAAAAAATGGTGGTTCTTTAAAATGAAAACGGTTATTATGAAAAGTTTTGTATTTACATTTTGGTCACTGTTTTTGTAACTACAAGAGATATTTTTTTTGTGTTGGTTGGTTTTCAAAATATATTTTGTGAAGACACTTAAATAAAGAAAAAAGATGTTATTTTTCAACATGTATTTTTACGGTTAAACCAAGTTTTCAATATTTCATCAACTAACGATTTGTTATGAGTTATTCCTCATAAAAAATTATATCAAAGGAGTTTTATGTTTTCAGAAGATTACTATTTTCGTACAAGAATCAAATAGCATAGTAATTATGCCGTAGCTACCAAGAATTCCCCCAGATAGCAAGGTTTCGGAAACGTGCCAAGTCTGGCAACATTGCTGCATTGAATGGCAATGTTGCTTGTTCAAAATATTTACTTTAAATGTTTTTATCTTACTGCTTTCGTTTATATCCATGAAATTAAGATGTTACAATAACGTTGTTTTTATTTTAACCCTAGAGCCCAATAACATTTTATTTTTTTTGGCTAAAAAGCCCAATCATACGTAAAAATAACGTACACAAATGAAATCGCTGTACTTAATTATTTTATTTTAGATATTTATTTGATTTTGGATTATTTATTTAAAGTATAGTGTAATGTAATAAAAACATACTTTTTATTTACAGTTTTATAATGTTATTTTTGAACAAGTAACGAAATTGATCAAAAAATTAGATCCTCTTAGATTTTTTCATATAATTAAATAAATTTTATAATAATTAGCTATATTAATTTTTTTTCCAAAAATTTAATGAACTCATAGCAATACTAAATATTTTAAAATTAAAAATCAGTCTTTATACGCAGTTTTGACAAGTGTCAATATAGTGTCAAGATTAGCCAATGGAGAAAAAAAAAACAAATAAAACCAAAGGAGAATAGTCAGGGTTCTCAGGGTCCTCTTGCCTATTTCCCATATTTGTATTTTCTATGTAGTCCACCATCTCCTCTTCAACGTTACTCCTGATATTGTCTTGAGTAACACAATCTTCCTGTTCAAAGTCAGTAGCGTGCGGAGAATGTTCGTCTTCATTTTCCAATACTGATCCTATTTCGTCCATAACCAACTGTGGACAGTAACCATCGTATATTCGTTACTAAAAATTAAGTACAATTTGAAAAATTATGTAAATTAAAACAATAATCGAACAAAAATCATAATATTATAAAATAAAATGAAAGAAATTCGCAAAAGTTACACAAAGCCCAAACATACGTCCAACTTACGTGCAACATTATTAGTACGACAAATGGCTGCACTTACTGAGGCGAGGCAATCGTCTCCTGTTAGGTTTCGGCGACTCCTGAGTTGGCCCAGAAGATCGCAGCGATCCGACCGTGCAATAGAAAAAGACAACTTATTTTCGTAGGACTGTACATCGAAATGACGTAGATTGTGCTTCTAGGGTTAAAGTGGGAAATCATCCAACGACTTTTACTGCTTTGGGTAGAGTGAGAGGGCGTGTCAGGCACACCTGTGTACTTCAGTTGCCCTTTACGGTCTAAGACCACGGGTATCATTTTCAATTTCTTTAATGTCAGGCAACTAAGAGCTATAGATAAAATACAACTTATTACAATCTTACAAAATAATACATATTAAAATATTACAAAACCATTAATATAAATAAACTATAATTATACACGTAACATCGGCGTTGTTCGGCTGCATCCACCATGCATGCATTTTAATTTTATATAAACCAATGTTAAATTTTTGATCTTTCGGTTGGTCACAACATTTTGTTTTATCTTTTGTCTATTTAATCACCTTGTCAAAGTTCTTAAGCTTTATGTTATGCAAAACTATATTTTTTTTAATTTAATATAGTTTTGCTCGTTAAATTTAATATAGTTTTGGTCATTCAAAATTAAAATCTCACATTGCCAAAAATCTAAAACAAAACATATGTACTTAACATATTTTTAAACCTTTTTTCCTACGTTATTTAGACTACGTATTACTTCAAAATACGTCTACTGCACCTAAAAAACTCCACTAAAACCCTTTATGCTATAAATAATCATTATCTTAAGAAATTCCGTTCCATTTAATTATTTACGTTGAAATCCTAACCACATTCCATCTCATCCTGACAGCCTGTTTCTCTAATTTAACTTGCTAACTAAATGAAACTTGAAATCTTTGAAATTTTCGTCAGATTCCATCAAAAATAATGAAGCAGATTTCATGATCTGAACATTTCACAGAAAATTTATTTAAATTGTTAACTGATACGGAACACAATTAAAATCAAGACAACAATAAATAATTGGTAATGTTACCCTTCCATTGTCCGACTTGTAATATTGATGGACGAAATGAAGGAGGAATTAATTAATATAAACTAAAATTAATAAAAGAGGTGATACTGTTTATTTTTTTAAAGTTATGTGGAAATGTAAAGTCTCGCGAACATCCATTGAGTAGGGAGGATTCTTTGACATGTTATGTCTGATCAGGGCAACTGCCCGATGGCTGTTGTATACAGGATGACTTTGAATAAATGCGACAAAATGAAATGGGAGCTTCAGTTACAGTAACATAGTAATTATAAACTGTGTTTTCTACAATCTAAATCGTTAAAAAAAAAACCGTAATTATCGTTTTAAAATGGTCTATTGATGATATTATCTTTATTGGAGTACGAATTATCGGTAATCTAAAAAAATAATTAATATGCAAAATAAATAAGAAAAATTAAAATATCAAAAAATCTCGTCCAACTCATCGCAGTGCTCAATAATCGTCGTGGAGTACTCATGTTATTAAACGTTGCCGTTCATGGCGGTCATTTACCTAATTTTGCCTATTTTCTAGTGTAGGTATCGCGCGACGTTGCCAAACTTCGCATGAGCGCTAGCGCTGACATCCCTTCCCGGCGACCGCCCCGCCGCCCACCCTGCCTTCGTTCATTAGTCGCCCTAAAACGTTTGTAGGTCACGGTCGCGCGCGCATTCCGCAAATCCTACTTTACGTATTGCGAATAATTTGTATTGTTGTCTTGTGTTTGTGTCATAACAATGCCTAGGACGAGACGAAATAGTCGTGAACCGTTTACAAACGTACAGTATCTCGATATTGTCGTGTGGTACAACACCGTAAGAAATCTACGTGAAACGCAGCGAAGATTTCGTCTAAAATATCCCAATGTCATTCCACCTTCACTGGGAAGAATTCTAAGAATCACTCAGAACATGCTGGACTTCGGAAGTGTACACGTACCGGCACACGCCCGTGGTGGTGGAAGACCGCCGGTACACCCAAGGCGCATGTACCGCATGGTACAGCGATTTTTTCAAGAAAATCCTCAGGCCAGCACTCGACAGGCAGCCAGGCGGTTCAATGTGAGCCAATACTTCATATGGAAGTTACTAAACACGTCTGGGATGTATCCATATCATTTTCAGCGCGTGCAAGATATCGTGCTCGCCGACTATCGTCCGCGGAGACAATTTTGTGAATGGTTGTTGGAAAATCTCCATCACAACATTTTATGGAGTGACGAAGCCACCTTCACAAGAATTGGACTGTTTAACGTTCATAATGAACATTGGTGGAGTGCTCGCGGTCGCAACCCACACGTAACACGGAGGGACGCTTTCCAAGTGCGATTTAGTGTGAATGTATGGGCTGGAATAATTAATGACAAAGTTATTGGGCCGATCTTCATTAGTGACAGGTTGACCGGTCCACGTTATTTAGAACTATTAACAAATGCAGTGCCTGAACTATTACAATATGTGCCGGAGTCTTATCTTGCCGGTGTGTACTTTCAACAGGACGGAGCTCCGGCTCATTATTTCAGTGAAGTGCGAGCTTATTTACGAAGTCAATACGGCGATAGGTGGATAGGTCGCGGCGGACCCGTAGCATGGCCGGCACGGTCACCTGACCTAACACCGTTAGACTTTTATTTGTGGGGTGAAATAAAAAGACTCGTTTACGAACGCGAGTCTGAAACTTTAGACGATCTAAAAAACAAAATCAGGAGTGCATTCGAAACTGTAAAATCACAAACTTTAGTATTAATAAAACTTAAGGACAATTTGCGGCGCCGTGCTCAATTGTGTTTACAAAACGGAGGTGGGCATTTTGAACAATTATTAAAATACACGTAAGTACCGATTTGATTTATTGTAAATACTTAATAATTATTGTAAATACTGTGATTCCAACTTTTTAAATACGCCAGAAATACAATAATTGATTTGTTGTTGTAACAAACATTATTCAGGTTATAACCTCATACGTTAACATTGTTTTATTATTTACTTTTATTGTATTTTTGATCGTCCTAAGCCGACAAAAGTATGAAGGGAAATTTGGTTTCACAAAATTTGTTTTTGCGCGGGAAAGAGATGCGCGGGAGGCCGGGCCGACGGGGGCGGTGCGATTCATTCAAGTGAGAATGTACCTAGATAAATCGTGCCCACCACACGAAAACGGTAGTACGCGAAATTCTTTGATACTTTAATTATTTTAACGTTTTTCGTAACACTGATAAAGGTTTATTAATTTTACATTTGATATTTTCTAAATTTTCGTGACAACACGTATTATTATATACTAGCTGTGCCCCGCGGTTTCACCCGCGTTTTTCTCGTTTCCGTGGAAATACCGAGATAAATATAGCAATAAATGGACTATTGAATATTTAAACAGTTTTCATATCAGATCAGTATTTCCCGAGATTACCGCGTTCATAACCAACAATCAAACTTTTCAGCTTTATAATATTAAGAAAAATATAGATTAAGTTAAATTGTGTATGTCGCAGGCAATAGCTGTCTATCTGTTCGACATTCAGCCAGACACATAAGAATTACGACTATAGGCGGGAGTGTCCGTCCACTTTAAACCGGGTTAAAATATTATTTTAAAGTATTTCTGAGTAAATTATATTTTTCGTTTTATTTTCTTGTGGCAGAAGAATATATTGATTGTTTCCGCAACCTGATCTTGACAACGCGACATATAGTTGGCCGTGCGAAGAACAGTCTTGCCGTAAATCTAATCCTACATATTTAAATGTTTGCCCCTGTGATTTATTTATCGTTACGGCAAAAGATAATTTAATTGGGAATTGGACTCTTTTAAAATGAAAAGGCAAATCATTTGGAATCATTGGGATCCGAGGTATACCTAAGTACTGTTTGACCAACCGCTGGACCAGTCAAAACTGTTGCAACGATCACGTTATTGCGAAGAAATTTAACCTGAAGTCGAGTCCCGTTACATAAATTTGGTGGCTTAAGATTTCTAAGTAAAATAATTGGGGCACCAATTTTTTACTTGAGAGAATGTGGGGGGAGGCCACTCGGGTTTAAAGAATTAAGAAATTCCTGTGGATAATGGACTGCATCTTCTTGATCTCATCAACAAATATATTTCGAAAAAGATTATTACAGGATTTTATGTTGATAAAAAACTCTATGACCCATAACTCATTAATAGGTACCAACTCTTAACATCTTACACACGTGATAACTTTTAAACGAAATATCCGATAGAGATGAAACAAAAAGTATTTTACTTCTACATAAATACTCTTGATAACATAATGCTTAATTTCGATAAAGATTAATATTACGATACATATTTAACGTAGTTTTTTTTTTCTTCAGACGATTTAATAATTATTTTGAACACAAAATCGGATAATGTGATTAAACCATGATAGCTAGATATATGTTCTTGCAGATTTTTTTGTAGGTCTTAATGGGATCTACAAACCCGTAGTACATCATTTTGTTCTATTGTCAATAGTTTTTGCAGCGCACGCAAAAATAGGTTTTCGATTTTACACCTTGTGTTACAAAATAGCAATTTTATTACGGATCCCTAATTTTGAAAAAAAAAGACATAGCCTATAGCCTTCCTCAATAAATGGACTACCCAACACTGAAAGAAACATTCAAATCGGACCAGTAGTTCCAGAGATTAGCGCGTTCAAACAAACAAACAAACAAACAAACAAACAAACAAACAAACAAACTCTGCAGCTTTATAATATTAGTATAGATTTAAATTTGTCGCATCTATTCAAATTCACCCTGTATAGTCAAATCGCGCGGAGAACACTAATTACGCGACGCAGGATTTCAATTTTTTTAGTTTCTATGTGGCACCGTAGATATCGCTACAATTTGTTTGTCTTCTCTGAGATGTAGGGCACGAGAACCCCCTAGAAGAGGAGAGAGAGGGTTCTGAAATGTTTTTAGGGTTACGTACTTCAAAAGGAAAAGACGGAACCTTTATAAAACCCTATTACAAGGATCACTTTGTTGTCCGTCCGTCTGTCTGTCTGTCCGTCTGTCTGTCTGTCTGTCTGTCTGTCTGTCTGTCTGTCTGTCTGTCTGTCTGTCTGTCTGTCTGTCTGAACGCGTGGAGGTAGGTATCAAGTTGAAATTAAAACCATATACTCAGGCCTGCAGTCCCTTGAAGCTGTGAAAAATTCAATCTTTTGAGTTAACGGAAAAAAAGATACAGCCGTTTATGTCGCAAAAAACGTGTATTTCGACACTCTCAAGGGAATCAAAATTCACAGGGTACTTTCCGTTAACCTAGAATCTTGAAATTTGGCAATAAGCAAGGTCTCATAGCACAGGTATAGGGAAAAATCTGAAAACTACAAATTTGTAGTTACGTCACAAAAAATAACTTCCTTTGCGATTCGGAAAATCATACTAACTCAATTCGGAAATTGAACTGTTTTCATAGGTAAGTTTTTACGGAACCCTCAGTGCGCGAGTCCGACTCGCACTTGCCCAGTTTTTTTAAGAGATATTGGTAACAAAGGAAGCATATTTACGTGAAAGTCAACAGGAAGTTATAGGTTTTGATTTTCTTGCTAGTGACAAAATATACGGTATATAATTATGGCCGTATCGATTTTTTACCGCTCCAAGGGATCGCAGATTTGACTACTTGATATTAATTTCAACTCGTTATCTACCCGCGTGCCTGAGAAAAAGAGTCTTTATAGACAGACAAACGGGCATCAAAATGATCCTAAAAGTTTTTCTTTTTTCTTAAAACAAACTTAAAAATGGTTTTCACGCGTCAAAATTAGCCAAAATTCATTAAACTTAAGAACGCTCTCCCGAATGTTCGTTATCCCAAACAACTAGTGCCAGAGTTACGAGTGACGCACTTTGGACTGGTAAGTATTTCATTTTGATAGTTTCCTCAAGTTTCCATATATCTCCGGGGAAATATATGGAATTATCCGCAGTTGAGCCACACTAACCCGCGACAAACATCACAAGTAGATCTAATTGACTTTCAGATTAAAATTCTCATGCGAAGTTTAACTTCTCAAGATTCTCTCTCTATTTGCTTTTCTTAAGACAATATTTGATTTCTTCCTGCACTTTATGTTAAATGCCGAATTCGGATTGACTTGTCGAGTGATCTATCTCTTTTTTATTGTTTTAGCTATTGAACTTTCAATATTTTTACATAAATTTAATATCTTCTAGTAAATCGAATTTGTATTCTATAAAATCATGAAGTTTTCTAGCAAGATCAAATATTGTTTAATTCATAAAATTTATTTTATTATCTGATTTAAGAACAACATTAAAAAAGTCTTTACTAGAATTTAGTGTTTCTAGTTACTGTACAAAGATTTACTTATTTTATTTTACGAACTAAAAGTTTCTGAATTTTTAGTTCGTAAAAAGTAATCAATTTTCGACTTTCATATTTTTAAATATGAAAGTCGAAAATTGATTACTTTGCCACGAAGCTTCGTCATAGTTTCTGCTTTAACTTCAAAAGTTATAAAAAAAAAAAAAACAATTTCTCCGAGTTTAAACTATCATAAATTTATAATCATTTAAAGTTTCAAATCATTGCTTCAAAATTGTTTCTGAACATCAAAAACCATTTTTATTCTCGAAACTAAAAATTTAATCCTCAGATTTTGACTGAAAAATTTTCCACTTCACCAAACAAGCAAAAACTCGTGTTTCAGTAAACACCATATGTTACCGGTCGGACAAACCGGAAGGGACGGTGATGACGTCATAAAAATGGTAGGGAATACTATCACACCGTTTTATGGATACGAGACGTTAAATGCGTCAGATAACTCATGTACTTGTGTTAAATTCTGTTTATCTTCCTCTTTAGGCTCGTTAGTTTCGAAAAGATTGGCGGTTATGTCAGCTTTGACAGTTTTGAGATATGTTGGAGTACCACTATTGTGTTTTGCTCATCTTTTTACTCGCTGTTTTGCTCTGATAAGTCTGTTTATTTTAACAGCTGTATCTTTCATTGGTTTATTAGACATGTAAATGCCTGCAGTTTAATCCTCTTTGAGTTAATCTCTACCCAAAAGTACTTTGGCCTTAGTATAATCAAAAAGGTGGTTGTCTCATGACTTTGCTCCTTCAAAAGGTCAGCTTATCGCACTTGCATTTGACCTTTTCAGCTCACAATCATTTTACACAAATTGAAAGACAAAATCTTGAATATCAGAGCTCAGCTAATTAGATCCTCGAAACGCAAGAAATTCAAACCGGATTTAATAAACAAACATTTTAGTCCCCTACATTATGCCAAAACAATTCTTATTTTAATATGTAAATTCGCTGAAAGCATCGCGGCTTCGTATAAATTGAATTTTCTTGCTTTCAATTCAATGACCTTAAGGATGGGTCCCAAATTCTTAGTTCGCTAAATCGAATGGAAAAATCCAAGTTCGATAAGAAAGGGTCTTGGATAAGGACAGTTTTACAGCGGTCAGTCTGCTAAAGGTGACTTTTAACAGGTTTTTAAAAAAGGTTACGTACTTCCTTTGTGAGGGAATGTGGGTTTTGACGCGTGGTATCTGTCCGCTCATTACGGGGACCCCGAGTTGAAGCCGGCTCGAATTGCGTGAATTTGAAGCAGGTATAACTGGCAAATGAGTGGGTACTTCTAACTAATGATGTGTCGGGTTTTAGGACTGCTTATGGGAATTTTTATAGAGATATAAAGTCGTTTAGGGGTTTTGGCGTGGTAAAGGTGGATATAAATGTATTTGCAAATATTATGGTATAAACTGAAAAAGGAATATTATTATTATTTATACACTCAAATTTTGATCCAGATACTCAAAAAGGCAGTACGGTCCTGCTTCAGGTCCTCAAAGGTGATTAAATGTATACCTTTGCCGTTTATAAGAAGGCTCATTAACAGGTGTGAACAGTTCATCATTATCATTCATAGCCTGATTTCACCCACAGTTAGGCTTGAATCACTCTTTTCTTGTACCAAACTTATCCAGGACATCATCGACTTATCATCTTATATTTTGCCATCGGACGACCAATAATACTGCTTGTATTATAAGGTCTGTACTTATTAATCCACATAATACTATATATATATATATATATAAGTAAGTAGTCAAAGATCTCAACAAAAGTAGAAACAACTTATCAACTTAGCAACAGCATAATTTCATCTTACATACAAAGTCAACGCCTAAGCCGAAACTTCCGAAATCAAGTAAGACGAAATTCAAACTCAGGATAATACACACAAAATCTTGCAAAGTCATAACAAGGCGAACTTTGATCAATCATATCGAATTGAAATCGGAATTGTAGGGATCGAACATTTCCTATTATACAACTACTGCGGAACTCTTAAGTGGCTCTAAGCGATTGGTAAGTTAACCGTTTCGAGTTAGCTCGTTACCGATGCCCAGAGGTTGACTGCGTGAATTCTGAGTGACATTTTCGATGGATAATTGAAATGTTAGTGGTCTGAATGTCGCAATTGACACTTTAGTTGAATCTTCTTTCATATCACTTCTAAATTCAGCCAGAATCATAAAGAATAGTAACATTTTGATAGCAATTGTTTGCCACAATACTGTTTAGTGGTGGTAGTACTATACTACCATAAACAGATTTCTCTTCAAAAACACGTTCAATTGCCAAAAGTATGTTAGTTGGTTAAGTCCTTCGAGAATCATCATCTTCCTGCCCTTGTCCCGTTTTATTTGGGGTCGGCGCAACACGTTCTTTTCTTCCATTCTGTCCTGTCACTCGTCTCGCTGTCACTAACTCCCCTTTCTTTCATATCACTTCTTACACAATCCATCCATTTTTTCATTGGCCTCCCTCTCTATCTCTCGTATCCATCTCTCAGCCCTCTCCATAAGTCCTTCGAGAATATTCGTAGTATTTTTTTACATTATCTATCTTAACAGGTTCTTCACTATTTATCTCATCTATCTTTGAGCGTCCCTCACCAGAGGCTCTACCACGATCCAATTGATGGCCTAATCTGAACTGTTAAATGGATGGAGCTATATAGGGTGGATAGTTCCATCCCTCTTTCTCGTTCGCATACTTGATATTTTAAAATGTCATAGTAAGGCCCTTGGTCATCGGTCCACCTTGTGAGAAGCCTTTCAACGTTGCATCTTTCGGTGCGTGGTCACCATTCTAGAACCTTTCGGCCCCATTGTCCAGCTGTTCTGCAAGCAATGCACCCTGCCCACTGCCACTTAAACTTGGCGATTCTTCGGGCGTATATCCGATGGATGAAAGACACAGAACAGTTCATTGTAGCGACACTTGAGGGAGGCCTATGTCCAACAGTGTACGTCTTTCGGCTGAAATGATGATGATGACATTCTTCTCCATAGAGATCTACGCTTTGGAATGTGCAATTAGCATCATTTTTTTTTTCTGACTGACTGACTTCATGACATTTCAAAAGTGCCTATAAATGGTTTATTTGAAATAAAATGCTTTGAATCTTTTGAATCTTTGAATCTTTGATCATGATCATTGAATGTTAACTGCTATTGAAATTCTTTTCACAAATTTTATATTAGAAAATCGTTTATGTAGTTAAACTATAAACGGTTTTCTTACATCCAAATACTTGTTAAACTGATCTTAATCTCTGTAGCTCCCCATAAATCTACATTTCCACGAATTTGTCTTTATCCCTTACTATGGTCCCTTGTAAGTGGAACTGTTACCGTCTATTAACATGGGGTCAGCCCCACTTGAGGTCAAGAACGACTGCGTCATCATTCAAATTGGGCTGTCAGTTACGAGTACCCTAGTAAGTACCAAGTGAAGTTGTTAGGGATACTAGGGTAACTCCCCTTCTAGTGGATTGATATTGTGATGCTTGCAAATTATCTAATGGTTGCGATCGGCACCCCAATTGTGTAAAACAGTTTTTGTCACAATCTGAAGAATTTTGAAGGAAATTTCTAATCCATTGCTTCCCAGTAAAGCTAGCAAAGGAGGCGGCCGATCGCGTGAGGCAACGGTCTTCATGCCCCAACCGCCGCCGGGATTCCGATCCCGATTTCCGGCCACTGTAGGCGCTGTAGGCGCGGGCTTGCGGACGGCGAGCAATGGGTAGCTCGCCGTCCGACCGTCTGGGAACCATCCGGACCGAGCCCAAGTCGTCGACGGCACGTACTGTTCCACGCACGCCTCAAGGACATGTCAGCAACTGTAGGGGCCCATCAGGGTCGAAGCCTACTGGGGCCAAGGGCCTGATTCTGAAAGGAAGACTCGGCCCTAGTACGAAAGGCAACGAAGGAACAAGAGTGGGTTTTAAGTCAGTAAAAGTCTGAGACTATTTCGCGCTCCGTCCAAAAGCGGGATTTATCATTAGAAAAAAAAACCAATGCTTTCTATGTTAGATTAGTTCAAAAACTAGTAGAGTAAAAAAGAAATTAATGTTGTTGGAAGTTTTGATTTTAAAAATTAATTTTAAAATCATAACTATTGCCGTTGATTGTGTGTTGCCCGATGAGATCCGAGAATAGATCTATTTTTGTATGATGTATTTTAGTATTGGTCAATTAAATAATTTTTATGCATCGCTTTTTTTTTATTGTCTGGTTTTGTTGAACAAAAATCTGCTATAATAATATTCTGACTTTTACACGTAATTATGTACCTATTTATGTAACAACTTGACGAACTATAAGTAGTTTGATTTTTGATCTCGTGTCACGATGAGCTCATGAAGAGCTTAGTAGGGTCCAAAACTAATCAGAAAATTCCGGAACATCAATACCTGTGAGCAAAACAGCTACAAGAAGGTCAAAATATAGGAAATTAAGTATCCACGAGTTCTCCGAAATTTATATCAAGTTTTCCTTATTTTGTCCATAATATTTGCTTAGATGATTTTCCTTCTTACTTAATGTTCATTACGTAATTAACCCTAGGATGGTAATATAATTTAAATGAACACGCATAGTAACAGGGGTGCTACGTCACCCCATGATAATAAAATGATTAAAGAACCTTTTTATAATTAAAAAAAAATATATTTAAAATAAACTATAAGAACACTCTTCTTGAGATCAAGAAGTAACTAAATGAAATTAGATTTTTAAAAACATAATATTTTTGCCAATTTTAACACAATAGAGAAAAAATTCTACACGATGTTCAGGGCACGCAGGTCTTTTGCATTTTGAACAAAAAATCTTCACTTTTTTGTAATTTTTTCGAGGACACAAAGCATATCAAGCTTACTTTTGCAATTTGGAGGGGGATTCACTTGCTGAAACTTCTTCGGGGACATTTAGAATAACCCTAATATTTCCAAGAGGTTATCTTCATTTTGATTAATTATTTTCATTTTGTTATCATTTTATCGATGACCTCGTAAGGGTTGCGGGAATCCGATGGATGCGAGATGCACAGAACCGTTAGTTGTGGCGACACTTGGGGAGACCTATGTCCAACAGTGGACGTCTATCGGCTGAAATGATGATGATGATGATGATCTTCATTTTCAAAAGCCTCCTTTGCCTCTAATGGCTCTCATCGTCCTCAGCAATAATATATAAGCTCAAGCTCTTCATCATTACAAAACGCCATAATGAATCGAAAATAACATAAAAAATATAGTAAGAAAAGAAAATACCTACGTAAATAGTAACAGGGATGACACAACACCCCACACAAACTTGCTTAAGGAAATTGATGTGTTGCTGCTGCTACCACGTAATGGCTACTAATGACTCAAGGCAAGACAAAAGAATACACAAAATGCTAGAACAAGATAACAAATAATTTTCAATAAATCGGCGCGTGATTGTTCGCGTGGGGTGTTGGGGCACCCCTGTTACCATCCTAGGGTTAACCTTTTACGTCTGCTTAAGCTCTTATTCTTGGGTATAAATTTTTTTTCCAATTTGATTCCATCTAGAACATTTAAATAAACAGTTATATTTTATAAATATGACGACTTTTGTACGAAAAACAGAAAATGTAGCTCACCCTACATTCAACTTTGAATTAACAATATATCAAAAGATAAAACTGTACTAAACCCTATTTATTCATTATAGTTTATTTTATAATCATTTTAATGACATAAGGTTTGTAGAGCTACGCTGTGGAATTTCTGAGATACCGTAGTTTTAGTAAACGTGGAGAAATAGCGTGAATTCGGCCGGGCGCACCCCCGTTGTGTTTGAAGTTTACTCTTTTAAAATTTTAAGTAACAAATTGGAGTCATGATTTGTGCTCAGTTACATAGAATAAATACATTCACTAGTGCTTGATGAATTGTGTCTATAATAAAATAATTATACATTTACTATAAGTGTTATTTACTACCAGTTTCACCTATATTTATTCGTATCAGGATAACAAGTACATATCCCTGTTTTAAATATATCATGCCCTACTGATTTAAAACCAAAAAAGAATTTACCAGTCCACAAATACTTATCACATCGAAAAGATATTTTTTTTTTTTTTTTTTAAGGCGGGAAATCATCCAAATGACTTCTCGCGCTCTGGGTGGAGCGCGAGGGCGTGTCAGACTTTTACTGACTAAAACCACACCTGTATCCTTCAATTACCCATTGCGTTCTAGGACTACGGGTTTCCCTTTCAGAAATTCTCCGCGGTCCTAGCTAGCGGGCATCGGCCCTGCTGGGCCCCTACGGTTTGCTGACATCTCTTTGAGGAGCGCGAGGATCACTACGCGCTGTTAACGACTGGGCTCGGTCCGGTTAAGTACCGAACAGCCGGACGACGAGCTACCCAGTGCTCGACGTCCGCAAGCCCGCGTCTACCGTGGCTGGTAGTCGGGGTCGGAATTACGGCGGCTAGGGCGTGAGGACCTTCGTTCCCTCACGCGTGCAGCCTCCTCCTTCGCTAGCATTACTGCTTCGCAGAAGGAGGCGACCGCCTGCCATTCCTCCTCGCTCCGGACCATAGCCTGAACCAGGGCCGGACGCGAAAGGTCGCTGCCGCCAATTGCCTCCACGAGGACACGGCGGTGCTCCGCCCAAGCGGGGCACACCTCCACCGTATGCTCCACCGTGTCCTCTGGGTGGTCCGCACAATGATGACACCCGGGCGTTGCTTCCGCCTGAATCCGATGCAGGAACCTCCCGAACTTCGAAAAGATATAGAAAGAAACAAAAACACGCACTAGTGTTTTCCACCATAATGTAACGTTCCACCATGACAGATCGCATGATAGCCCTTTGATGTGTTAATATCGTCTATATCCTTTTAGTAACAATCCAGGGATTTTTCGGGTTGTTTAGGGTTGCAAACTTAGGAATTTTGTGAGGAATTTTTGAAGGATGATTTTGCCTGCTTTTCGGTTTAGATTTACTTAGGGAAAAAAACTGGAGTGTTATATTTTTTTACAAGTAGGTAGTAAGTTATTTAGAGTAGGTTTTTGAAATTTCCTTAATAGGGTAGCCAGCCTTTCGGTATATTACAGGTTGCATTTTGGAGAATGTGTGCGGGAATTGCATGATTTGATTCCGCCATCTCCTTTCTACCATCGGACAAGCCGCCGTACGGCGAGTATCCACCTTTACGTTGTTGAAACTTCAACAGTACATCGAAGGACTGGAACAATTTGCCTGCTGTGGTCTTCCTGTCCAACTATAACTTAGGTATCTCCAAGGCTAGAGTGAATAGGCTCTTAATAAACTAGTGTGCCTCACCATCAATGATTGCATCACTGCTTACCATGAGGTGGGATAGCAGTAAAGCACTGGTTTATATAAATTAAAAAAAAAACATGTCATCTTCAGGTGTATTTGTATACATTTGACATAAAGCAACTGTTTACTGTAAATAACGTGATCATCATACTTCTTTTGAATGTGTGGTTAAGTAAGTTATTTATAAATGAACCCACCAAATTAAAAAAAAATGATGAATAGAAGTTCTTCTTTTTATCGACAATCGCTCCCTCGAAAAATAATATAATTATCGTATTTATGCTTAAATTTTTAAAGTGTCTTAATTTTATTTTCAGGTTATAAAACTATATACACACATAAAGCAAAACATTATAACTAAAATATGGTGTCACAAAACTCCTCCACATCGCTGTCGACTGGAAGTGTGCCCAAAATACTCTTAATCTAATAAATCAAGCCTTTAAATTGAATAATATTAGAATTAATTTTACTATTTTTAAAACTTGCGTGACAGAGTAAGGAAAATAAGCCTCTGTCACACTTTTTTTGTACTGTTCTATTATCGATAGCAAAGAAGAATGTACTTGAAATACTTTTGCATTGCTTCACAAAAAAGGCAGCTTCTGCCAACCCTAACAATGGTTGTAAGGCATCGTCTTTGGCTATATGAGGGCTTTCGTTTGTCTATTGATTCCTGTAATATCAACTCAACTATTGAGGGCTCTTCCGATCTCCACATATTTCTGCGTTTTGATACGAGGAATCGTTGTTGTTTCTTATCAAAACCAACTGATCCAAGAAAATATTGTTTCATTTACCCTTTCGACAAGCGTGATGCGTGTGTGTGTGACAATTTCGCACACTTGAAATACTTAAGTCAGTGTTCTTTAACTTAAAAGTGTGTTACTTTTAGCTAAGCGTACTTCATCTATCCACGCTCACTATCAGGTATGATAGTGGTCAAACGTGAACCTACCAATATTAAAAAAAAAACGTTTTTCTCAGTCTGCAGCTATAACCCCTCCTGCGTAACGTCTTTTTGTGCAACTACTCGTTGTTGTCAGTTCGGGAAGTTCCTGCACCAGATTCGTGCGGAAGGAACGCCCGAGTGTCACCACTGTGTCGACCGCCCGGAGGACACGGTGAAGCATACGGTAGAGGTGTGCCCCGCTTGGCCAGAGCACCGCCGTGTCCGCATGGTTGCGATCGGCAGCAACGATCTCTCGCGTCGAGCCTTGGTACAGGCCATGGTTCGAAGCGGGGAGGAGTGGCAGGCGGTCGCCTCCATCTGCATAGTAGTAATGCTAGCAAAGGAAGAGCACGTACACGCGCGAGGGAGCGGCCCTCACGCCCCAGCCGCTGGGATCCCGATCTTCTTCGATTTCTGGCCATCGGCGCGGCACAGGCGCGGGCTTGCGGATGGCGAGCAATGGGTAGCTGTCGAGCCTTCCGACCGTCCGGTAACCGTCCAGACCGAGCCCAAGTCGTCGACGACGGCACGTATTGTTCCACGCGCGCCTCATGGAAATGTCAGCAAACCGTAGGGGCCTAGGCCAAAGCCTGAACTGGGGCCATGGGTGGTGTCAAAGTGAAACCCGGGGCTCTGGGACGAAGGCAAGGAAGGAACAGGAGTGGGTTTTTAGTCAGTAAAAGTCTGAAACGCCCTTTCGCTCCGCCCAAGAGCGAAAGATGTCATTGGATGATTTTCCTACCATAAAAAAGGGTAATGGGAAAAAAAATAACGGCTTTTTTATAAACTTTGGACACTACTGATATTTTCTTCGGAAATTCTCGACAATTGGTTTCAATGACGATGAAGACGAGGGATGAAACGCATGTTACTAAACGAGTTACGATATGATATACACGTGGAGGGAGGGACAGGGAAGCTAAAGAATATATCAATGGATTGTGTGAGGAGAGATATAAAAGAAAAGGGACCACACCGACACCGACCTTATAACAACACGAAACAAGGACAAGAAGACGGTGATGATGGTTTTCAGTGCTGCCCTCGTACTTGACTTGGAGAAAATCCCAAAGCTTATACCAAGCAAAGGCGATACTGACCGACTGACTTAAACTGCCTTGTTAATTCTGATTGTTTTTAGGTTGGTAAATGATCAAATATCTTTCCTTGCTCTGGGCGGAGCACTTGTATTTCCTCTGTTGTCTTGTGCGCTCGCATTGTTAATTCTGCGGTGAGAATTGAGTTAATAGTGATTACCTTTTTGCAAGGGTATTGATTTCGGTTTAACTCTCGATAAAATTGCAATGTGATCTATTGTATTCATAAATGATATTTATTTTGCAAATAGGTTTTTTTAAAAAAACACTTTTACACGTCAATTTTGTCAGTTTAAACTAGATGAGGCCGTTGTTTCCTAGCTGACTACCCTGAATATAAACACCGAAACAAACACAAGGGTCAAAGTCTCTTTTAAAGTCCATACAGCAAACATGTAATGGTCAAATCATATGAGAACCATGCAGATGTAGCCAACTCAAATTATGTCATTACTTTTGCGCCACCCTGTATAACAAAAATACAGTTTCTCATATATATAATATTGGTAGGACTTCGACTTGATTTAAAAGTCACAACGACCTTCTTTTGTTTCTTTCCACAATGTTACATATTGTCGCCATTGTACCTACCCATTATTAGATGTTTAGTAGCTGATTAAATAATATACATTTCATTCTATATTTCGTTTGTCGCATTGATATGGTCTCTTTCCAAACTTTTGTATTTCGCTTTGTTATTATTTTCTTTGTGATTTCAACTCTTTTGTGCTTTCTTATGGATTCTTCCTTTTCTTTTCAATTTGTTGTAATTTTGGAAATTTATGAGTTTTTAAAGGTTAAAACGGTCGGTGCGAATTCGTATTATGTTTGGTAGGGGAACGAGTTATTAAAAAATATTGAACACGTGACTACAACAAATTTCACATTTTTAGGGTTCTGCAAAAAGATCCCTTTTCTCTGGGCACGCCGTAATCATGGCGGTAAGTCTTGAGTACTGGCTGGAGAAGTGTCCTGGCGTCTTTACCTTTAGCATGACGCAGGTCCTTATCGGACAGGGTTAGTTTAGGAGGTTCCTGAACCGGATTCAAGCGCAAGAAACACCCGGGTGTCGCCATTGTGTGGACCGCCTGGAGGACAAGGTGAAGCATATGTTGAAGGTGTGCCCGGCTTGGGCGAAGCACCACCATGTCCTTGACGAGGCGATCGGCAGTGGTGATCTCTCGCACCGGGCCCTGATTCAGCCCATAGCCCGGAGTAAGGGGGAATAAGAAGGCGATCGTCTCCTTCTGCGAAGCAGTAATGCTAGTGGAGCAGGCGACCGCACGCGTGAGAAAATTGACATCCTCACGCCCCAGCTGGGGCCAAGTGTCTGCTTCTGAAAGGAAGACTCGACCCTGGTATGAAAGGCAACGAAGGAACAGGAGTGGGGTTTTAGTCAGTAAAAGTCTGACACAAAAGAGCGGGGGATGTCATTGGATGATTTTCCAACCGAAAAAAAGATCGGTTAACATTGATAATAATAGACCAAAATCTACTTCTTTTCACTTTGCCGGTGGACCAGCAGGTACTCTAAACAATCCCTAGGAATTGTATATATTACCTAGGTAAAGTATGTAATGGACAATAATATTTATAATATTTCATACATTGCCTGGACGCCCCAGGTATTCTATGCATTGCTTAGGTATTGTATAGAATTCCTGAATTATACAGATTGCCGGTAACATATACACCATAATATAATGAAAGTACTACATAATATTATACCGCACGAATTCGGTCATTTTGCTCCCAAAAATAGCCAAGAATATCAACTTTCAATAACAGAATTATGAAGTACGAAAACCACTCGGCGCCCATGAATTATAGAGGATGATTAATTAATGAAACCACGAATGGAGGCTATACTGTGCCCCGCGGCTCTGCCCGCCGCCTCAACCGTTTTTCATACGAGCCCAACGTTAATATTTTAGATAGAAAAGGTCGAGGACTGAGATGTAGGAATTTGCGGAGGTGGTATGTTGGCAGTTAAATGGTTTTTGTGCGTGTTTTTTTTTAGTCTTGATAGGTTTTCAACTGATGGAAAGCGATGATGCGGTCGACGGTGGAGCGTGCTTATCTAGAAGCAACCTATTCACTCTTGACTTAAAGATTCCTGGCCATCAGGAAACACAGATTCCGGCAAGGAATTCCACTCCTTAGCTGTACGCACAATGAATGTGTTCCCAAAACGTTTTGTGCGTATAGGTGGGATGTCCACCATGTACCGGTGGCTTATCACATCACCACCGCCTTCCGCGTTTTTTTGCTTTTTATTTTGTTTTTTTTTTTTTTTTTGAGGTGTGAAATTATCCAGTGACTTCAACCGCTCTAGGGTAAAAGGGAGTGTAAAACTTTTACTGACTAAAACCACACCTGTGTCCTTTAGTTACCCTTTGCGTTTTAGGACCACAAGTTTCGTTTTCTGAAATTCCCTGTGACCCTAACGGATATCGGCCCGTGGAACACTACGCACCGTGGACGACTAAGGCTCAGTCCTAACCGGGCGAGTGGACAGAGAGCTACCCATCGCTCGTCGACCGCAAGCCCGCGCCTACGGTGGCCTTGGATCGCCCTGCCGCAACCGACGCCCGAAGCGTCTCCTGTGGCGGTGACTGGGGACGTTTGCGCCCAACTTAGCAGTGGAGTTGACGATCGCAATAAGATTTTAAAATACATAGAATACCTGAGTCTTCCATGTATCTGAGCTACGGTTCGTCCACAAGAGAGTAGAACAGCCCCCCTAGCCAAGTTACAATCGTATCGTTCGCGCCGAACGCCTTGAGCAGGCCACGCCTCCGATTCCTTTGTTCTGACGTCATCTCAACGTTCAGTCACGTGGTCAGAACAAAGGAATCGGAGGCATGGCCTACTCGAGGCGTTCGGTGCGAACGAAACGATTGTAACTTGGCTAGGGGGGCAGGACTGGTCGTTATGGCGACGCGACGCTTAGGGGAGGTTTATGTCTGTCTAGCAGTTGATGTGTTTTGGTTCCAATGATGGAGTATTTTTACAGTCTACACTGAATGAACACTGTGAACTCAACTTTTTCGACCAATTAATAATGTGACTTTTTTAACCTTAGTGCGAGCTAGAAAAATCTCCATGGTCCGGAGCGAGAAGGAGTGGCAGGCAGTCGCCTCCTTCTGCGAAGCAGTAATGCTAGCAAAGGAGGCGGCCGATTGCGTGAAGCAACGATCCTCACGCCCCAACCGCCGCCGGGATTCCGATCCCGATTTCCGGCCACCGTAGGCGAGGGCTTGCGGACGGCGAACAATGGGTGGCTCGCCGTCCGACCGTCCGGTAACTGTCCGGACCGAGCCCAAGTCGTCGACGGCGCATACTGTTCCACGCGCGCCTCAGGGAGATGTCAGCAAATCGTAGGGGCCCAGCAGAGCCGAAGCCTACTGGGGCCACGGGTAGTGTGAAAGTGAAACCCGGGGCCCTGGGACGAAGGTAAAGAAGGAACAGGAGTGGGTTTTTAGTCAGTAAAAGTCTGATACTATCTCCTGCTCCGCCCAAGAGCGGGATTTGTCATTAGATGATTTTCCCACAAAAAAATAGCTAAAAAAATATTTTTTGAGAAATGCGTTTCCCCAACATGAAAAAGTAAAGCATAATAATAATAATAACAGTTCTTCATCTCCGGCTTGCCTTTATTGGCCGGCCGTAGTGAACACTGACGAGGAACTGAGCTCCCACCTCTCTCTTGCCTTTATTGGCTGGCTTGAGTGGAGATTCGCAAGAGCAAACGTGCTCGGGAGAAGGATGTATAATCCAGTAAGGTGCTGGTAGGGATCTTGACCGTACTTCCGGGATTGTCCTGATAGCCGTGGTATACCTCTCCACTCCTCAAGCACCTCAGGATATGTTGCCCTCTTGTTGCTACGTCACTTCGTGCTAGCGGCCGTTTTTGGGGGCCCATTTATTGAGTGTGCAAGTCACCCCCTGCCTTTTTTCGATGCATATTAATAACGTTGTTCAGGCAGGGGCCATAGTCTTGACATAGTTCCATGTTACCAGTCCACTTAAGACTCCAAAAACCATAGCCCTATTATCTTTGTTCTCCATATGTCGCAACAGTTTTTCAATAACCGGGGGTTGTCCTTGGGTGCACTAGCATAGCGCGTACAGGGATAATCGTCGGTTGATATCATGTTCCTTTATAATTATCTAAAGGGCCTCTGCGAGTTGGCTTCGGCTCCTCGTACGCCTCCCAAAGGTCCAGGACCTCAGGGTCCTGAGATAAATAAAATATAAAAAAAAATAATAACAGAAGAAATCTGAAACTAGTGTTAAAAGACGTGAAAATCACTGTTGTTGTGCATATATCGCACTTTTAGTAGAACAAAGGCACGTTTGTCCAAAATTACAAAAATATCTTAAGAGCGCCCAACTCGAGATTTTCCATAGTCCTTACGTGATTATGACATTATTACACATCTTTCTCTAGATATTTTGTGAACGCATATTTCTTGTGGATATTATCTAGGTTTCTATTGAATTTAAAACTGAATTTTGAGAAAAATATTCCAGTAAAAACTTCTGAAAATCAGCTACTTTACGTGAACTTTGCCCTTTCATAATTTACTCATAAATTAAAAAAACAGTGAATAAAATATTTCCCCATAAACCTTGTATATTTAATCGAGTTTCCAAATGACAATTTTTTTCTTCTCAAAAACTTTTAAAGTTAAAAAAAAACACGTATTTCCTGGAATAAGTTTTGTGAAATATTCGAGTGAGTGATGGAATTACAGAATGCCAACAGAGCGTTCCGGCGTTATCCCTCTTTTTTCACATTGCCTCTTTATCAAAGCTTTTAAACCATGATCACGTTGACTATAGGCCGATTCGGAAGGGCCCTCTTAAGTACGCCAAAAAGCTTTATAAATATCTTTTAAACTAGCGGAACAAACTACTTCAAAAGTTCCTTTAAACACCTCCAGAATGAAATAGTAACTATGTGCTTGGTACCTTTTTACTCACATTTTGGCACACTTAAGTCATTTTTGCAATTTTTGTTGTACTCTTGTTCTACCAAAGGTGCGATATGTACCAAGTAGCTCCATTTTACTTCCCACATCATAGCAAAGGGAGGGTTGAATAAACATGATGTTTGCAACCCAAGCGTACAAATATGAAATGAAACCCTTTCACTGTTTCACGTTGAAATAGTGGGACTAGTTGTTATATTACTGACGGGTAAGGGATCTAATTTAGAGGCTGGTATTTATTTTTTATTTGGCCTTGCTTAGTTCAGTTTCAGGGCGCGCAGATAATTACTTGTAGCGTTGGTCTTCTCTAATGTTTTTGTTGTTGAGCCGTTGGTCTTGTTTGTTGTTATTTTTTTTAATCGATATAAACTAGTGCTTGACTGAGATCTCACTTGACGGTAAACAGTGATGCAATCGTTGATGGTGAGGTGCACTAGTTTATTAAGAGCCTATTCACTCTAGCCTTGAAGACTAGACTTATTTGTAGATCTTTGATTTTTGTTACGGCTTTAAGTTTGAGTAGCAAGGAACCAACTCAGTAATTAGGTTGTGAAGGCGGTTTCAGTATAGCATTCGGTTGTACACCAAACACAACATAATTGTTTGGCTTGGGGATTGATTACTTGTTTTTTTTTTAATATTTTTCTTACGTAAGAGCTTGATGTGCAGAGCTGGCCAGAGGTAATTGCCCTACCTTACGAGTTGTACATCGTGAGTTTAAACCTAAACAGGCTTTGTTTAAACTATTTCATCACCAGTAGACTCAAAACAGTGAAAGAAAACGTCAAGACGAATACGGTATGTCCTAGAAACAAAAATTAAAAAGACATGTGACATCAACTAACCCACGCTAGGCCCACCTGGTGAAAAATGGCCTATTCGCTCTTCTAGAACAGAGGCCTAATTCCCAGCCGTAGGAACATTATGTGGCGGTTTATGCTATGCTAAAAGCTCGAATCTGGTTATTCAATAATGAAGGTACTTACGTAAACTATAAAAGCATACCCCATTATAAAACTACTCGGAAACCGCACTTCGTGTTCTCAAAAATGCTAAATCAATCAAATTGCTACCAAACGCGCCGTATCGAATCTTCACTTTTAAAAAAAGTAAATGCTTGAACATCACTTATTCAATATCGACTAAAAACTCGAGCAATCTGATATTCAATTCAATATTCGAGATAAAAAAGAATCTATTACACTTACTGCCACGCAAAACTGAACACAATATAAAAAGAGCTGGCCGAAATTCAGGTGTTAAATGAACTGTTTTTGCTCTATCAGACCACCAATGTAAATTAAACTTCCACGCTCCGCAATTGTTTTCTTAAACGGAGCTCTGAAAAGAATTTTGATTAGATTAAAGGGTCAGGTTATTTTGGCCGATAGTGTCTTGCATCGTTTCAAGGGTTATCGAGTATCGTAGGTATTCGATTTTCGAATGGAACTCGATAGTGCTGCGGTAAAACTAGTTGTAAGTTTGTGTTTCTTTTTTTTTCAGTAAAGTGATTGTTTTATATATGGCCCAGTAGAAATAGGTTTTAAATGAAAAGATTTTTTTCATTCATTTTGTAAAACGGAAGCGTGTTCATTGAAGAATTTTTTTTTTTTATTATTGATAGGATCGCGTTTGACCACTATCTCACCTGATGGTAAGATGGTAAGCGATGAAGTGGTCTGCGATGATGCAGGTTTGCCTAGAAGTAACTTATCAGGAAACACAGACTCCGGCAGGAAATTCCACTCCTTAGCTGTGCATACAATAAATGTGTTCCCAAAATCTTGTCGCTGCTTTTATGTGAGGACAATGAAAAAAAAAAACAAAAAGTAAAGTAAAAAAAAAACAAATTCTAAATATTATATAATATATTAAAATTAGCCATTAGCAACTAAGAGATGACCAGTCTCAACTGACAGTGACCGTTCACGGACGGACTCAGCTCATCCATTTTGTAGGGAATCGAGTGATCTAACACACCTCTTTGTTGAAAACCAGGCGTAGTATTACACTATTCTATTCATAACCGCGATGTCATGTTGCGTTATTAATACAATCATAGAACACACCTCAAGTTCATTGATGTATTATTTAATTGCCCCATCCTCGGGAAATGTGTGGGCAGAGCTATTTGTGCCCGGAAACCGCGGGGTAAGCTTGGATGGAGGGAACATTGTGCTGAACACAACAATGTCGGTGGGAATGCTGAGATTAATGTTTGAGTGATAGTATCATGTAAATAATTGGGTATTATCTTGTGTTTATTTTTGTACAGTATTAATACCAAACAATAGCATCAAAATAGGTTATTAAATTAAGCAGCAATTACCAGTTAAAATATTGATGGAGTGGGGCTGCGATGGGAACATCTCTGTATATCTTAATTATACATGTAGCCTAATGGCGTTGACGTCACATTTCAGTATGTGCATCCTTATTCTGGTACTTTACAGTTCCCTTTCCACCAGATTTGAAAGATTTCTAAATTATTATTGCACGGATTTAAAAATTCTTTGTTTTTGTGATTTAGAATGTTTAAATTAATAAAATAAATATGAATGCATAATTATGACTATCAACATCTACTAAGTACGTATTAGATATGTTATGTAGTTGATAATGTGCAACTGACATACTTTTGCCGCCAAATATTCGGAATCAGATGCTTCGTTAATAAACTTTTGAATTTCAAATTCTGTCAAAACCTGATTTTTTTGTTAGATGACCAGATGAGGCTCTTTTTAAAAATGCCACTAATTTAGGATAGGTGTCGATATATATGTCTTTTTTGCATTGAAAACGTACTCTATAGAGTGCTTGATTTCTTGGTCTCGGATAATTCAATAAAATATGCCAGCAAAACGTTTTCTGAGAAAGTTTTGGCTCCTTTAGCTAGTCGCCACGTGTTAAACATATCGTACTGTTTCAAATACTTAATAAATTTTGTTAATACTACTCACGATTGTTGAGGGAGAAAACTCATTTGCGCATTCAGTTTCAGTCAATTCTGTTGGCATCAACTATACTTCTTTGTCGCTAGAATCACTAATTTTAGGTTTTTCACTTGTTTTCAAGTTTCTTCTTCCTTTCTTGTTTTCAACTTAAGGTTTTAACAATATGACGTGAAATGAAAATGGCGCGTGCAAAAGAAATTAAAGAAAAGTATACCAAGGAGGTTCCGAGTCTGAGTTTTTAATAAATTAAAAAAAGTTGTATGATAAATTTAGCATCGTGGAGGTAAAAGTAAATAGGTTTAATGATGTTTTGAATTCACAAACTTAGAGCACACGATGTTCTAAATTCAATTTACTTTATCCTCTAGCGGATAAAAACTGCTTTTGCACTCAAATATCAAAGAGCAATTAATACTCTTTTCGAGATGGGGGAATGAAAAGATTTTTTTCTCCACAACATCAATCAATATAAAAAGTCACCATTGTGTGGACCGCCCGGAGGACACGGTGGAGCACACAGTGGGGGTGTGTCCCGCCTGGGCAGAGCATCGCCGTGTCCTCGTGGGGGCGATCGGCGGTGGCGATCTCTCGCGCCGGGCCTTAGTACAGGCCATGTTCCGGAGCGAGGAAGAGTGGCAGGCGGCCGCCTCCTTCTGCGAAGTAGTAATGCTTGCAAAGGAGGCGGCCGATCACGTGAGGCAACGGTCCTCACGCCCCAACCGCCACCGGGATTCCGATCCCAATTACTGGCCACCGTAGGCGCGGGTTTGCGGAAGGCGAGCAATGGGTAGCTCACCGTCCGACCGTCTGGTAACCTTCTGGACCGAGCCCAAGTCGTCGACGGTGCGTACTGTTCTACGCGCGCCTCAAGGAGATGTCAGCAAACCATAGGAGCCCAACAGAGTCGAAGCCTACAGGGGTCAAGGGTCTGCTTCTGAAAGGAAAACTGAGCCCTGGTACAAAAGGCAACGAAGGAACAGGAGTGGAGTTTTAGTCAGTAAAAGTCTGATACTATCTCGCGCTCCGCCCAAGAGCGGGGATGTCATTAAATGGTTTTCCCGCCGAAAAAAAAACCTATTTTAATTTTTCGTCTTTGTAGTCGATATTAAGAACTAGATGTTCGCAAGTGGAAGCCAACTATGCCAGTGAGCAACCATTATTTTTAAAAATAGACGGCAAGGTTGTCTCTCAATTATATTGTTATAGAAATAATAATTTTGACCTCTTTTGAAACTTTTACTCTGAAGTCTATTGAAATCAAATATTAATCCTACTTAGTATTTTCTTTTTATTAACATTTTATTTTCTTTTTATTTTATTAATTTTTTTAGTTTACCTGCAGACAATCAAGCTTATGTAGGTAGTATTTTATGTGTCTGTATGCCAAATATACGTGTTTTTCTTTATTTTTTTTCTTTAAGTGTTTTTTAGGGTTCCGTACCTCAAAAGGAAAAAAACGGATCCCTTATAGGATCACTTTGTTGTCCGTCCGTCTGTCTGTCACTCTGTCGTTTGAAAAAAAATAAATAAAAAAAACAACACACACACACAACAGATAGACATGACAAGCCCCTTTATCTCGGGAACGCATGGAGGTATCGAGTTGAAATTAAAACCATATACTCAAATATGCGGTCCCTTGAAGCTGTGAAAAAATCAAACATCTGAGTTAACGGACAAAAAATACAGCCGTTTATGTCGAAAAAAAACGTGTATTCCGACACTCTCAAGAGAATTAAAATTCATAGGGTACTTCCCGTTGACCTAGAGTCCTGAAATTTGGCATGAAGCAAGGTCTCATAACATATATATATATATAGATTTACAACAAGTAAGTACCTTATTATAAAAAATAAAAAAATAAAAGGAAATGTCATAAGCTAAGCTTTACAGCTAAGGAGTGGAATTCCCTGTTGAACTTTGTGTTTTCTGATAGCTACAATCTCGGGGTTTTAAGTAAAAGGGGAATAGGTTACTTCTACTCATGGTAAAGAGCGAGGCTATAAAAACAAATCTTCAAATCATTATCCACCCTTTCGCTGACCATGCCACAATCGACGAGCAATAGGTAGCTTGCCGTCCGACCGGTAAGAACTGAGCCTGCGTAGACAACCACGCGTAGTACTACGGCCACGCGCGTCTCTAAATGGTGACAGCAAATCGTAGAAGCCCAGCAGGGCCGATGCCCGCTAGGGACATTGGGAATTTCTGAAAAGGAAACCGTGGTCCTTGTCAGTAAAAGTCAGATAGGCCCTCTCGCTCCACCCTAGTTTAGGAAAAGTGATTAAATAACTTCCCACCTCTATAAAAAAGTTTGGGCACGCCATAATTATGGCGATAAGTCCCCTCTTTGAGGAGTGGCTGGAAAGGCTTCACGGCGTCCTTACCTACCGCATGACGCAGGTCCTCACCGGACATGGTAAGTTCGGGAGGTTCCTGCACCGGATTCGTGCAGAAGAGACGCCCGGGTGCCACCATTGTGTGGACCGCCCGGAGGACACGGTGGAGCATAGGGCAGAGGTGTGCCCAGCTTGGGCAGAGCACCGCCGTGTCCTCGTGGGGGCGATCGGCGGCAACGATCTCTCGCGCCGGGCCTTGGTACAGGCCATGGTCCGGAGTGAGGAGGAGTGGCAGGCGGTTGCCTCCTTCTGCGAAGCAGTAATGCTAGCAAAGGAGGCGGCCGATCGCGTGAGGCAACGGTCCTCACGCCCCAATCGCCGCCGGGATTCCGATCCCGATTTCCGGCCACCGTAGGCGCGGGCTTGCGGACGGCGAGCAATGGGTGGCTCGTCTTCCGATCGTCCGGTAACTGTCCGGACCGAGCCCAAGTCGTCGACGGCGCGTAGTGTTCCACGCGCGCCTCAGGGAGATGTCAGCAACCGTAGGGGCCCAGCAGGGTCGAGGCCTACTGGGGCCATGGGTGATGCGAAAGTGATCCCCGGCGCCCTGGAAAAATGGCAAAGAAGGAACAGGAGTGGGTTTTTAGTCAGTAAAAGTCTGACACTATCTCTCGCTCCGCCCAAGAGAAAAAAAAAAACAAAACCTCTATAAAAAAGTTAGGTGACCAACGATGCATTAAAAAACAAAACAGCATTCCAAATCCTTCCCAATCGAAAGCTAGTGTTCCAACTCTTTAAAATTCACTCGATTCGACAGACATCGAATACGAATCCGATACCAAACATATCCCTTTAGCCCCCTAACGTCAGTGTATAATTGATTTTGTTCAAAGCTCCAACTCGAGAGGATAATCGACTATTTTCCGCTTAGTAACTCGATTTCGGATAGTTTGTTTGCTATTATCGAAATTGTTTTTCGGAAACTGAATATTTTAACTGTTTTTGATCCTGTTAAGGGATAATTTGATAATTGGGATGCATGATTAAAGTTTTATAGTTGCTAATGGTTTTTTAAACAAGATTGTTGAAAGTTTTTGAGTGATTTTACGCACACAGTCAACTTATTGTCACTTTTGGTCTGGCCTGTTGGTCTGGTGGTTAGTGGCCTTGACTGATATGTTGGAGGTCGTGGGTTCGATTCCCACCCAGGACAAATGTTTTTCTGATAAGCACGATCATTTGTTGCGTGCCTGGGTGTAATATATCTACAACGTGTGTGTATTTAAAAATATATAAGTATGTTTATCACTTGTCTAGTACTCATAGCTCACGCTCCGCTTAGTTTGGGACTAGATGGCGTTGTCTTATAGTTGTAGATTATTATTAGTATAGTCTATTTAGACAATTTATAGAACTATAGAAATGTGTGAAGATAAGGGCAATGGTAGTCCAGTGCTAACGGCCCTGACTTGCGAGTGGTAGGTTTAAGCATAGCCAGGCACATTACTTTGTGTAATTTATTTCATCAACATTGCTCTCAAAACGGTGAAGGAAAACATCGTGAGGAAACCAACGAACTAAAAATTCAAAGATATGTTACATCCACCAACCCGCTCTGGGCCGGTGTAGTGGATTACGACCCATTTCCTCACCTAAAAAGGAGGCCTAAGTCCCAGCAGTGAGAACAGTAAAAAGCTATTGATGTGTCGGCGTTGCTGTTGGATCGTAACTTAATAATTATACGACCTGAAATTTCATAGAGGTCACATTAATATTATAAAGGCGAAAGTTTGTGAGTGTGTAGGTATATTGTACCATACACCCCTAGTTTTTAATTAGTACAAAAAATTTAATTAGCCCCATTTTTGGCTCTATCCGTACCCGTTACTGATCATATTTTTGTAATCAAAAGTAAAAAAAAACGAAGTCCCAAAATTGTCCACGAAATTTTTTTATATTTGGTAAATTCCTAATAAAGTCAATCATTCATAACAATTGCTACTAGAAAATAACACGCGCAGTGTTTTTTCCATTTTGATCGTCATTTATTCATTCATAATCAATAGCCTGTACAATATTTCCATAACTTGAGTGACATTTTGGGATATAAACAAACGCTAATAACTTTGCTGTTTATGAATATTACTTATTGAGACTTTACTTAAATAATAACAAGACCTTTTGTAATAATCCCTTTTAGTATTTGTACTAATTAAAAACTAGTAGTGTATGTATGTTTGTTACTTCTTCTCGTTTGTATGGCTGAACGGGTGAATGAAATGCGGCACACGGGTAGATGATGTCCTGAATTAGCACATATTATATTTTTATCCCGGAAGTATTTACGTGGGCGACGCTGCTAGCAGGACCTAGTATTATTATACAGGGTTATTTGTAAAACACTGACAACCTTGCAGGACTGTATTATTAACATCATAAACAACAACTTTTGTTCTATGACTTTTTACAAAACATAATTCATTTACCAAAAATAAACTTGAAGGTTTCGTTGTTCTATCTAACAAATTTCAACTCTGTATTTTGCTATACCTACCTACGTCTGTATTACATGTGGCGACGCAAGTGCATCAAGCACCCCCGCCGCCCGATCCCCGCTTCCCTCCGCTCTTGTACTATCTCTTGCTTCGCATAGACTTCGTAATATTTAGAACGTTCAATTTAAATATTTTTATTTTTGTATGAAAATATGATAATTTTTTAAAAGTTATAGAACAAAAGTTGTTGTTTATGATGTTAGTAACATAGTCCTAAGATGTTGTCAGTGTTTTTTCAAATAACCCTGTATAATGGCAAAAGTTTGTGTATTTGTTACTCTTTCACATTCGAATGGTGGGGTAGACTATATTCTGTAATAGGCCAAAGAAAACTTTTTATTCTGATAGTATGTTCCCTTAGGATAATTTTCTATTAACACGCGGGCGAAGCCTTTAGCTGAAGTTAGTATGTTCATAAATTTTCTGAAGCAGGTACTGCTGGTTCAACAGAAAATTAAAAGAAAATCCTCAATGACTGAAGTTTTTTTTTCTTTGGCAATTGAGCTAGTGTCAACTATTCTACCAGTAAGAGTGAAGTTATTTCAGTCATCATCTAGCTCGTCAATTGTCACATCGTGGAGCTTATCTCGATCACATGATAACAGGAAAAATAATGATACTGGTAGGAACCACTCATCATCACCTTTCTCACGGGCTGGACGACGATCAATGGGTAGCTCACCGTCCCGCCGGCCAGTAAGGACCAAGCCCAAGTCGATGGTGACGCGTATTGTTTCATGTGCGCCTCAAAGAGATGTTAGCAAAACCGTCAACCGCCGCCGGGATTCCGATCCCGATTTCCGGCCACCGTAGGCGCGGGCTTGCGGACGGCGAGCAATGGGTGGCTCACCATCCGATCGTCCGGTAACCGTCCGGTCCGAGCCCAAGTCGTCGACGGCGCGTATTGTTCGACGCGTGCCTCAGGGAGATGTCAGCAAATCGTAGGGGCCCAACAGGGTCGAAGCCTACTGGGGCCACGGGTAGTGTGAAAGTGAAACCCGGGGCCCTGGGACGAAGGCTAAGAAGGAACAGGAGTGGGTTTTTAGTCAGTAAAAGTCTGACACTATTTCCCGCTCCACCCAAGAGCGCGATTTGTCATAAGATGATTTTCTAGCCTAAAAAAAAAGGGCCGTAGGGCCGATGCCCGCTAGAGCCACGGGGAGTCTTGCAAACGCAAAGGGCATTTGAAGGACACCGATAAGTTTTAGTTTCTAGCTATACCCTAGAAAGAGAGATGTCACTTAAAAAATAAAAATATTTAAAGAAAAACAAAAAACCCGACATAAAACAAATCATACATTCTAATGCAGAACAGAACGACTCACAGTCGGGGCCCATTCAAATTTTACCAATCAAATCTTCCCAAGGGGCCCCGACTGTGAGTCGTTCTGTTCTGCATTAGAATGTATGATTTGTTTTATGTGTGTATTGATTATAAAACTATTTCAATTGTGTAGTTATTTAGTATTACATAACAGAATTCTAAACTACTGGGCTTGTTTGTTTCTTTTTAGTTTTTATTTAAGTTAATTTTTTTACGTATTTTTTAAAATTAGTTTCGACGCAGTCGGGTTTTTTGTTTTTCTTTAAATATTTTTATTTTATTTTATACTTTTTAGTTACGATTTATTGACTTCGTTATAAGATGATAAATTTCGCAATCTAGTCATTTCATTGAGGGAGTTAATATCGTGGGGATTATTAAGTAACTTGCGGTGGTCTAAACTACTGATGATTAGTCCCTCTAGAGACCTAACTCGGCTCAAAGTTACATATGCTTGACCTTTAGCAAAAATGCGTGAACTTAAGTCAACCACAGCTCGGTCCAAAAGTCCAAAGTAGTTCCTTGGAGCTTGTGTACAGTTACACCCCAGCACAATATCAATGGCAACATTTTTCGCTCTATTTTACCCTGTCCGCGAAGTGCATCGAATTCTGTCGTCGATGGTTCGATTCTGACTCCTACTCCAGGAACATTGTTTTTAATTGCTTTGTCGTCAAATTCTATATAAACAGCTTGTGGCAATTCTCCGGGTTCCAATTGGTCCCTCCGAAGAGCTGGCCACTCAATTGTCCTTATAACACCCATTGCTCCGTTAACAAGACCATGGGTAACATTCAAATTTCTTCGTAACATAACTCGTGATCCTAAACCGATTGTTAAATATTAACGATTCCTCCAATTTTGTTAGGATCATCAGAAACATATACCTACATCTTTCGGTTTTTGACCATATGTTTTCGATTCTACTGATATATCAACTGCATGTAATTTATACAACCTAGTAGTTTTTGCCAATATAGTTGTCATCTTTTGCTTATGTTCATCGACCTGTCTAGTAGATGGGAAAACTCGAATGATTTGATTTACAAACGTACATCAAATGAACAACGCCATCTATCGAGTTTGGTGGTAAACTTTTTTTTACCAAAAATATTTGTTCTTCATGCTTTTTCACTGTTTTTTTTATTTGTGTATCGTTTATACTTGAAATGAAAAATTAAATCAATAAGTAAGAAAATTAGCGAGAATGATTGTTTTGTTTAACAACTTTAAATCGTTATATATCCTAAACTATTATTTAAAATGAAAAATGATAAAAGGAACCTAAAGATGATTTTAAAATACCTACGACACCCCACTTGACATAGTTCATCGACTTTTTTTTTTTTCATTTTGACAATATGGCGTCTGGTTGTAGCTGTGGTGAATTTTGATTACTGTCATGTCTTTAGTGACACTCGCAAGGTTAAGACGAATCGATTGACGTAAGAATTATCAAAATCGGCCTACGCATTTGGTCTCTAGAACGCCACATAGAAACAAACATACATACATACATACATACATACATACATACATACATACATAGACTGATAAACACATTACCCTCCTTTGCGTCGCGCAGTCGGGTAAAAAAAAAATACTTCATCTTCCTGCTCATGTCTCATGTTACTTCAGATCGGTGGAACACGTTTTTCATCACTACCTCCCTTTTCTTTCGTATCGCTCCTTACATAATTCACCCATCTTTTTGATGGCCGCCCTTTCCTTCCTTCTACATCTACTAAAACACACAAGCATCTCTCTATTATTAGTATTGATATGTGCCGTAGATGAATGAAGATTTCTGACTAGATTTGGTAAAACATACAGATTATTTTATTCCCACTTGAACCAAAAAAATAGTCTCATTCTACACAAACATTTTATTAGAAGTACCGTTAACACCGCTTATAGTTACAACACCAAAATTCACAAAAACTAACAACGTAATAATATCTAAAGAATTCGTCCAAATATACTTCTCACCAGTTTTGTGGTGGTGATATTTTCTTTCGTCCGTACAACTTAATGACACTATCTTAATTCAATTGTGGATATCTTGGAGGTAATAACTCTGTTGCGGTGGCCGATGTACGGACGGACATAAGTCCGTTCACTGTTTTTGTTATGTGTGAGAAAATACTCGGAAATCGTGGGTAAAAAGTGATTTTTTATACTAGAGGATTCGTAGAAAACTGTCTGGGAAAGTTGGGTGTAGAAATTACGATGACAGGTAGGATTTGGTGTAGTTTGTATATTATTTACGACAAAGATCTTTCGGAGAGATTTAATCACGACATATTCGGTCCATTTTGCTGTAGAAATAAACTGCTCTGATTTGCAGTTGTAATGTGAAACTTTTTGTGATAGATTCGAGTACTAAATGAATGCTCGCACTACACAAGAACGATGGTTGTGTTAATACTTGGGGAAGGTATACGTTCAAAAATGGACGTCTTTCGGTTGAAATGACGATGCTTAGCATTGCATAATCAGCTCTGTAATGTTTCTCCTGCTGGAACTCAAAGTTTCTCTCTCTGAAAAATAGTGATGATGATGAATATGTGCTAAAAATCAATCCAAAATAACAATTTAAAGAACATCTTGATTAGTTTCGATTTTCTATAAAATTCACAAACGTAAAAAGTATTTCAGGTTTTAATTTTGTTTAGAACAGATCATTTTAGAATTAACTAGTTTTTGCTCGCGGCTTCGCTCGCGCTCATAAAATATAGCCTATGTCACTCAGGAATAAAGTAGCTTTCTGTTGGTGAAAAAATTTTAGAAATCGGACCAGTACTTTCAGAGATTACTACAAACAAAATAACAAAAAACAAAATAACAGACTTTACCTCTTTATAATATTAGTGTAGATAACTACCGAAAATATGTTAAAATCAGCCAGTACTTCAAAATTCTGCAATATTTTCAAATCACCAACTAAAAATAACACTTGGAACTTTCTTACACCCATACACCAAACTAAAAAAACGTTACCACGACCGCATCAAATACGTAATGACGTAACGTAATTACGATCAGTAGCGGTGCGTACCGCATACACGCTTTTTATCTACAAATACATATTAGTAGCTACTGTCATAGAATAAAATGTACAGAAGCGAAAAAAATAAAAAAACGAAAAAGTATGCTCCACCTCAAAATTAGAGATACTAAATTGACGTTGACAAAAAGCTGCCAGTTTTAAATTGTTACAAATAGTCTTAAAGAATGTTGGCTGTTGAACAAGAGTATCTAAATATTGGATCCTTGAAGGTGCTACTAAAGTAGGCCACAAAATATGAAATAGAAGATGAATTAGACGCGTACCGACTGTGAACTGAGCTAGTTTAAAGTAGTGCAGAATGGTCCCTAATACATATACAGAGATATTATTCCTTAAGGACAATACGGTAAAAAATATTTAAACAGAAAACCAAGTTTAAACAGATTGCAGCATGGAGCTGTGGAACTAGAAAAATATATTTTTTGTTTGTTTCTATGTTACAATTGAACTCAAAAACTACTGGACGGATTTTCAAAATTCTTTCACCAGTAGAAAGCTGCTATATCAATGCAGTAACATAGATTTATATTCTCTATTTACACGCGGGTGAAGCCTCTGGCAAAAGCTCGTATATTTATAAAAAAACAATTGAATGAAGTATCTGTAACCGAACTAGGGAAAGCCTGTATCTCAGTTATCAGCGCGATATCCCCTCGTTTTAGAGTATCTCGTTTTAAAAATGTAGAATAATATTTGTACTATGACTCCAAGCATTTTATACATAGAAATTTAAGTTAGTAGTTCTAAAAGCTTTATAGAAAATGTTAGTAAATTTGAAAGGTGATTATTTAATCTTCTGAGATATCACAATACAAGGGTCGCTTCTATACCGCCTGGAGGACACGGTGGAGCATACGGTGGAGGTGTGCCCAGCGTGGGCAGAGCACCGCCGTGTCCTCGTGGGGGCGATCGGTGGCAACGATCTCTCACACCTGGTCTTGGTACATGCTATGGTCCGAAGCGAGGAGGAGTGGCAGGCGGTCGCCTCCTTCTGCGAAGCAGTAAAGCTAAAACTACACTGTACACACGTCGATCTAGGCGCGTCGGTCTCCCTACATTTTATATGGAAACTAGTCTTGTAGAGCTACACTAGGTCCACGCCACGCGACGTCGTTCTACGTACAAACCAGACGTGTTACACGTGTGCGTCGGTCTAATGTAGTTCTAGCTTAATGCTAGCAAAGGAAGAGGCCTCACGAGCACACGCGAGGGAGCGGCCCTCACGCCCCAGCCGCCGGGATCCCAACCCGATTTCCAACCACCGTAGTCGCAAGCTTGCGGACGGCGAGCAATGGGTCGCTCGCCGTTCGACCGTCCGGTAACCGTCCGGACCGAGCCCAAGTCGTCGACGGCGCGTATTGTTCCACGCGCGCCTCAAGGAGATGTCAGCAAACCGTAGCCTACTGGGACCACGGGTACTGTGAAAGTGAAGCCCGGGACTCTGGGACGAAGGCAAAGAAGGAACAGGAGTGGGCTTTTTAGTCAGTAAAAGTCTGACACACCCTCGCGCTCCACCCAAGAGCGCGAGATGTCATTGGATGATTTTCCAGCCTAAAAAAAGTGTCGCTTCTATACAGTTTTCTTATCCTTTGTTCCCACACTCCCGCGGTAGACCTTTATTCTTGACGATAATATTGATGATTGTACAATAGATTTGTATCTTTCGTGTACAATATGGTACAGGAAATAAGGTTCAATGCCATATAAACCACTAGCTTTAGCCAGCGGCTTCGCCCACGTGGAAGTGGAAAACTATCCCAAGGAATATACAAACGAGGAGAACATAATTCTATGTTAAAATTCTTTTTTCTTAAAGAAAAACTAGTACTTGACTGCGATCCCATCTAATGGTAAGCAGTGATGCAATCTTTGATGGTGAATACCACACACTAGTTTGTTAAGAGACTATTGATTCTAGTCTTGAAGGCATATTCTAAATTATAATCGGATAGGAAGACCGCTGCAGGCAATTGTTTGAATCCTTCGATGTACGCGGTATAAACGACGAGGCAAAACGTTTAGTTCAGACCGTAGTGGTCGTTTTTATCCCGTAATTTGGCAAACGGGTCGACAGACTATGATCTATCCGTTTGCCAAATTTCATTCAAAGCCAGTCAGCTATTTCAGCGTGAAAGAGTAACAAACATATAAATACGTAAAAACTTTCGTCTCATTTTAAAAGAAATTTTCTGGGTTAGTACTGACGTATATTTTTTTCTGCCGCCTAACAGTATTGCTATGCTCTGGTTTGAAGGATGTAGGCGTTAGTAAAATTATAGACGTATGAGTCATTACTGCTTTGTCGGTAAAGGTAGAAATTGCACTTCTTATTGGCCTGCTTATCTGGCATTTTAAAATTGAGCCGTTTTAAATCACCGTCCAGATCGAGCCCGAGCCGCCAACGGCGCGTCTGGCGCAGGGTCGAAGCCTACTGGGACCATGGGTTCGCTTCTGAAAGGAAAATCCCTGGAACGCATGGCAAAGAAGGAACATATGAGTGGGTTTTAGTCAGTAAAAGTCTGACAGGCAGGATCCATTGCAAACGTAGTGCCAGTGTGGAGCCGTTTCACAGGACAGGCGTCACCAGGTTTATTCTAGGATTTAAACGAAGCCTAAGACAGAACTGTACAGGTCATCAAATACTGGTCAGAGAAAATTTAATCTTAGCCTGTTAATACAAAGAGACGAAGAATTTCTATATTATTAGGATTACACCAAATGGGGAAAATGTCAACCTCTGTGTCAGAAGGTGATTGTCAGAGTAAACTTTAACATCGCTCATACACAATAAATTAGCAGACGCTGTGTGATGGAACTATAGAAGATTTTATGTTCCGCAAACGGTAGAGTAAGATCGTAAAGAACTAGAGTGGGTTAATAATTAATTCTTAGGTACCTGTGGGTATCTCAAAAACAACGGCATTTACTAATATCGGTGACGTCTTGGATAAAGTTGGTTATAATGCCTATCAATTGTCCAATTAAAGCATTAAACGGTCTCCCTCAAGGCAGTGTGTTGGCCCCTACGTTGTTTAACATCTATACCAACGACCAGCCCACAACGCAGCATACTGAACGCTTTTTATATGCCGATGATTTGGCCTTGGCGGCACAATCGCTTACTTTCGCAGAAGTTGAAACTGCTTTGACACAGGCGCTCGAGTTGCTTGGTAAATACTATGACAGTAATGCTCTTCGCCCGAACCCGTCCAAAACTCAATCTTGCGCGTTTCATCTTCGCAATAGCTCTTCAAACAGAAAACTCAACATCACGTGGCGGGGTACTGACGTGGAGCATTGTAAAAACCCGAGGTACCTGGGTGTGGCGTTGGATAGAGCGTTGACTTTTAACGTGCACTGCCTCAACACGAAGCAGAAGGTGGGGTCCCGGAACAACCTGTTGCGCCGCCTTATATCTACCAACTGGGGAGCAGCACCCGATGTTCTTCGCACAACTGGCATGTCTTTATGATTCTCTGCTGGTGAATTTGCGTGCCCCGTGTGGCACCGATCAGTACACGCAAAACAAGTAGACATCGCCCTGAACGAGACGTGTCGAATTATATCAGGATGCCTTAAACCGACTCCGCTTAATAAGCTTTATCCGCTGGCTGGTATTGCTCCACCTGCTGTACGTAGGGATGTCGCATGCGCGATTGAAAAGAAAATTCAAGAATCCGATTCCCGACATCCCCTCTTCGAACACAAAACAGCCCCAAGTAGGCTTAAGAGCCGGAAGAGCTTCTTGCGTAGCACACGGGCCATCGATGACCCGCCACCGAAAGAAAGAATAAAGCTTTGGGAAGAGCATCACCTACCACCACCCGACTTCTTGAAACCCCAAGAACATCTCCCGTCTGGACGCGATTTGCAGTGGTCTGTATGGAGAGCACTAAATCGGTTGCGAACCCAGGTAGGCCGCTGCAAACACAACTTGGCAAAATGGGGTTTTATAGACCCGTCGGATACTCAATGTGAGTGCGGTGCTCCTGTTCAAAACATGAGCCACATACTAGAATGCCCCAAGTGCCCATACACCTGCACTTTGGAGGATTTGATGAGTGCTACCGATGCTGCTATTAATGTAGCCACATACTGGGCCCAAACAGTTTGACGAGTTTACCATCGAATCGATAAGAAGAAGAAGAAGATTAAAGCATTTAATGAAACAGCATTTTCTGGATACAATACATCTGTAACGCAATCCTAACTATTAACTAATGCTATTAACTTTAAAAATAATCAATGTTGCACATCTACCTCAAGAGTCGTTATTTCGGCCAGTTCCGTGCTTCTCATTTCCATCAGGCCCCCGCGGTCTAGCTCAGGTCATCAACTTGTTTAAGTCCTTCCAACTTGTTCTTTTGGTAAGTAGTTTCGCTGTTGCTGCTGAGTCAGGTATAAAAACAACATTGTTGCCATAATGGGTGAAATTTGAATGAGGCTGGAATCGGAGCATGTAGATCAGTAAACTCCTTCTGTGACAAGTTTATATCGCATAAGGAGGCTGCGGAAAGTAAATAAGAGATTACAGGTACTCTCCCCTTCTGCACCAGGTGGTCACACACTCGGGGACATCCATCACCTTATCGTTTAATACCCGAGATGGCGACGCGAACTATTTCACGTGCACCTTACTTGTATAAGGGAGTCAACACCTCATTTCTCACTACAGAAGGAAGCCTATGGACGGCGGGTTAACACTAAACCAGGGTAGTGGAAAGTACACCGCACCCGAAGCTTCTGACGCAAATGTTCAAGGGATCACTGGGTTAATTGTAGTCAGTACAAGTCTGAAAGACCCCTTTACCTATGCTAGGGTGGAGGAAGTCCAAACCAAAGGAGACCTCGGTACCTAACCTAACTAAACCTATGCTTAGCAGTGGATGAAGTCAACTTGTCAATGATGATTATTTCTATGGTTTGGCAGAACGCTCCTGGACGAATTTGTCCACAGAAACTTCACTTAGACTTACTAAAATCGTTTTTCTTTCTTCTTTACAATTCTTATACTATACGTCTTAAGTTCACATTATTACAAGATTTCTCATTCACATACAATAACAAAACGATAAAAATACTGCTACATATTCCTTTTAGTTTGATATTCCCTATCTTTAGAAATAAGCATAGCAAAGAGCATGAACACAATAGATTCAAGAGTTTGCTTCAACTTGCGTCAAGATAAACAAATCTTGTTTATTTTGTATTTCTGTTTTCATTTGTAAACTAGATTTTCTGATGTTTGTTTTGTGATCTGAATATTTGTGTACGTCTTTTTCTTGTGTGTAGAAGAAAATGTTGTATGCATGAGTTACCATACATATTCGAGTTCTTCGGAAAAAAAAAATCATTTATGCTGCTGACTTAAAACAATTTTAATATCTTCACGATTTGAAGGAAGCTTTTGGCCAGCAGTGGATAATTATGCCCAGTATGCTTAGTAAAAAAATTCACCATAATAAATTGTGACTTCTCTCTCTTCCAATATACCACAGTGTCTCAAGATGAAAGTCTATGACCAGTGCGTGTATCGCCAGTGATGACATATGGTTTTGAAACGCGGTTGCTCACATTGGGCCTCATCAGAAGGCTCAAAGTCACCCAAAGGGCAATGGAAAGGGCTATGCTTGGAGTTTCCTTGCGTGATCTAATCAGAAATGACTTGAAGATATCCGCAGAAGAACCAAGGTTGCCGACATAGCACGAAGAATCGCCAAACTTAAGTGGCAATAGGCAGGGCACATCGCTCGCAGAATAGATGACCGTTGGGGCCGAAAAAACTATTTCGCCAACCAGCATTTCTGTGTTCCAGTATAAGGAATTTAGAGATTTTGAAAATCTCGGTTGAATTAATGTGGTCTTTAAAGTCTTTTTTACATACTATGGGTAGGATGACAATAGGATGAAAATATGCATCTTTAAGATGAGAGAAAAGGATAGGTTACTACATTGTATGAATCCGACAACTGTCACACCCACCATCCTATAGCAATTGTAGTGTGGTGGCAGGCCCACTGTAATCATATTGAGAAGAGCTAAGTGATAAACATCATCACCAAGCCCAGCTTTGGTGTTGCTTAAAAAGACAGGTGATATCTGAAGTAAAAATCTGTTAGTCATAGTATTTCTTTTTCACTTCGTCCTCGAATTCAGGAAAGCCTGTTCGACGACAAAAATATATAAATGAAAAAGGGCAGTTTTACAATGAAACCAATCATGTTAAAAGCGAACTCATAATACGATTTTTGTTAGTACCTTAAAAGATAGTGCACACGAGCAACTTTTGTATCGGCCACTAATTTGTTTCTCACTTCAAGTTACGGGTTTGTATAAAAGTACAACAGAGACAATAACAAAATGATTGACAACTAAGTTGTTCGCGGGACTCCCTTAGAAAGCAACTTTTTATATCTCCTCTTCGAGACTTAGAAGATACACACATGGGAGCGACAGCGATGCGACTTTGTCCTAAAAAATTGGTACCACTAGACGGTGCGATAGTTGCGTCGCCGGCCTGTCACCGGACCTGTTATCAAATAAGCCTCCTAGCAGTCGCTGCGCTACAGGCGCGCACTTTCATAAATGATAAATAATAAATGATATTTATTTTGCAAATAGGTTTAAAAAAACACTTTTACACGTCAATTTTTTTCGTCATTTTAAACTAGATGAGGCCGATGCATACAATCCCGTAGACTTAATGTGAGAAACAAATTAGTTATTGACACTAAAGTTGCTCATACGCGCTATCTTTTAGACTATGAGAATAAAACACTTAAAGACTAATGAAAAAATTATTATCAGTCAGTCTAATATTTAATTTTATTAACCCTATTTCTAGTGTGACTTGACGCCACGCCAAATTATATAGTGGAGACTAAAGTTGCTCGTGTACTCTATCTCTTAGATTCCCTTCAGCATCAGTACTTTTATAAACAACATCACTTCGACATGTATTAAATCAGTCAGGCTAAACAACTGGCAAACGGCCAGGGTTGCCAACTTTAAAACATCAGTTAATCTAACACTGTAGAATGTTGGCGGGAATTCAAGACACGTTTTTTTTTTTTCAAAATTTGGCACAGACACGAAATAAAACCAAATACGTTAATTGCTGTGACCTGAATTGGGGCCTCTTTGTATTGTGGCGCTAATTAAAAAAAAAAGTAAAAAGGAATGAAGGATTAGTAGAGGTGCGATTTTAAATTGCACTGTCATTACAGTTAATTGGAGCACCTGATTTTGGTGCAAGAATTTCAAGAAAGTTTAAATTGGTTTCTGAATGTTCGGTTTGATGGACTACAAGTTTCCTTATTGTTGTTATTACTTTAGAATGTGTAAATTGCATTTAAACGATGAGAAAGAAGACGTTAAAAACTTATTAAACAAAACCGGCCAAGTTCAAGTTAGACTCGCGCACGAAGGGTTCCGTAATATTATTTATACAACATAAGACGCTATAATTCAATTTGACCGGGTTTTTTTTAGGTGGGAAAATCATCTAATGACAAATCCCGCTTTTGGACGGGAGATAGTGTCAGACTTTTACTGACTAAAAACCCACTCCTGTTCCTTCTTTGCCTTCGTCCCAGGGCCCCGGGTTTCACTTTCACACTACCCGTGGACCTGGTAAGGGTTGCGGGTATCCGATGGATGCGAGACGCACAGGACCTTTCATTGTGGCGATACTTGGGGGAGGCCTATGTTCAACAGTGGTCGTCTTTCAGCTGAAATGATGATGATGACTTCAGTTTGTGTAGTTCAAATAAAAAAAAAAACACGTTTGTTGTGTGGGAACTCCACTTAAATATTTATTTTTTAGTATTTGTTGTTACAGCGGCATCAAAAATACATCATCTGTGAAAATTTTAACTGCCTAGCTATCACGGTTCATGAGATTCAGTCTGGTGACATATAGAGCGACGGACAATGTAGTATTAGTAATAGGGTCCGTAGCTGTACCCTTTACCGAATTTCATTCAAATCCGGTGCGTATAGAAGTAACAAGCGTATTACACACATGTACAGTCAGGAGTCAAAAGTGCAGTTGCACTCTACTAATGCTAGAGTGACTAACATTTCTTTGTAGAAGAGGGTCAGTGGTTTATGACAGATTTAATTTGTAGCGTAGTACCTAAGGTATTGAATAAACGACTTTTGGATCATTGAACGTTTACTATAGGTACATAAATTTTAGGCACTTCAGCATTGGTAAAGTGCAACTGCTCTTTTGACCCCTGACTGTACATGCATATAAACTTTGGCCTTTATAATAATAGTGAGAACGAAATATAGCATAGCATAGCATTCAGCCTTTTAATGTTCCTACTGATGGGACTGAGAGATGATGATGGGACTGATGAGAAAGAAATATTATCTAGAAAAAAAATAAGGTAGAATCTTAAGACCTTTCAGATAAAATGTTTGCCATATTTTCCAAGTCGATATTGGAACCCTAGCAACAACCAAAAGAAGTTTTAAAGATAAACGAATGACAAATACTAGTCCATCGGCCTTAACAATTTTAACGAAAGGATGCGTTTCCTCTGACGCGCAACTGGGCAGAGTGGAACAAAGAAGAGCTATGAAAAGTAGCAAGTGTTTCTATTGAAAAGGAACGGAGCGGAGTGGAGTGGAGTGGAGCGGAGTGGAGCGGAGCGGAGTAAAGCGGAGCAGAGTAAAGCGGAGTGGAGTGGAGCGGAGTAGAGCGGAGTGTGGCGGTGTAGAGCTGAGCATTAAGCCGAGATCTTATCGGTCAGATTCAATGTCTTTCTTGGAGAGATTATACGTCATGTTACGGTTATTGGTAAAGAAAAGAGCGGCGCTTCTACATTTTTCTTTACTAGAAGATAAAGATACGAAACTCTGTCAATCATGTATCCTATAAACATGGAAATTTTTTGACACTTTCAATTAGCTTTTCGTCCTTGATTTTGATTCACATACAATGTAGGTGACGTGTGAAGTTTAGGACGTAATATCAATTTCTTTCAAGAAAGGAGTTGATACTACGCGAGCCAGCCATCCCCACTACCCTCCGCTTTGTGCCTCAACTCCGTTCTGTCCATTCCGGGGCCGCGCATTCATATATTTTACTTAAGGCTGCCTGTCCACCGAAGCGGAGTGAGGCTGTGGAGCGGAGCAAAGAAGTAATGCGGAGCGGAGTTGCAGACTGTTTTTTTTTTCAGTATGCGGAGCTAGGCTGCGAGCACACGAGTCATTTTGAGCTCACGGTGGCGGGAGTTTGGTTTAGTTATATGCTAAATTTCACTGACAGTAGACTGTTATCGAAAAAGTTAATACGTTATTACCTCACATTGCTCAGGGAAGAAGAGTTGGTGTCAGAAGAAACCGATTTACCGATATACCATTTGAAAAATTCTAAAGGAAACAGAAAATAGAGATATTGGTTAAGAAATCATATCAAACATTGTTCAGAACATACTCGTAGTTAAATACAGTGAATATTTTACTTTTTTCCAAACTACTGATGAAGGATAATTGGAAAAATCTTATAGTTTCACGATGTACTTTTAATGAACTTCACTCCTTGCTCGAACCCGCGCTCGCGCCCGTACTCGTTTCTCCTCTCCATTTCCCCATTCCACTTCCCCTCTCTGCTTTCCCGCTCCGTTGCCGTCCCGCCCTGCTTCCCGGTTTTGTATGATTTTTTAAACGAGTTTGTACTCCCTGTCCACTGAAGAGGAGCTTAGATTTTGTGCAATCCTATCGATTAATATTTCTCCGTTTCTCCGCTCTGCAGACTCATTCCGCTTCGGTGGATAGGCAGACTAAAAGTCCACTCAGCTCCGCTCCGCTTCACATAGCATAATAGCATAGCATAGTCAGCCTTTTAATGTTCCCACTGCTGGGACTCAGGCCTCCTCTCTCTAGGAGAGGGAATGGGCCGTAATCCACCACGCGGGCCCAGTGCGAATTAGTGAATGTCACATGTCTTCGAATTTTCGGTTCTAGAACATGCCGGTTTCCTCACGATGTTTTCCTTCACCGTTTTGAGAGCAGTGGTGATGAAATAAATTATACAAAGTAATGCGCCTGGCTGGGTTTGAACCCGCGACCTACAACTCGTAAGTCGGGGCCGTTACCACTCGGCCACCACTGCTCTCTATCCGCTCCACATACGAAAAAATATTTCAAGTAGGTAGGTACTGTGATTAGTTTGTTTTTGTCGGTCCAGTCCTTTCCACTCCACTCAGCTCCATGTCAGTGAAAACGCACCCCTATTCCTTACTCTAGCAAACTAATTATGCAAAACCCCGACCGTCTTTTTACACCCAGTAACAACACAAATAAAAAACAAGATACAGCTTAATTATTGAATAAATCAAATAATTAACCCCCGAGCCAAGAGAAGCTAGTTAAAAATAGAAACGAAAAGGCACAGGCTGGTTTTTTTTTTACCCTTTATTAAGAATTTAAAACAAATCGCGGTCAAATAGCAACGTCTTGGGTCCCTAGAGAAATCATTGGACACCGCAGCTGGATAAAAGATGGAGATTGTGTATCTTTCTCACCTAGTTATTCGTATGTACTTTAATATTTGATGTGCAGGCGACAGTTTGGATGGAGTTAAGAATTTAAGCCTTATAGCTGGTGTTTCATTTTAGTAACTGTTATGAGTGTAGAGTTTGAAAAGATGGCAATTTTTGCGGTGTTGGAGTTTTACAATGTTTTAGTTTACACTGAAGTTTTGAACTTAATTAGCTCAGCTTCTGCTCCCAGATTCGCCAGCGTCAAAGTAGATAATTAACTCATGAGTACAGATTCCCAGAATAAAACCAAGATATGATCTACTTGTGTGCCAAACACCCAAATTCGTTCAACCATACACTTGCATACCTACACACACAGATACATCCAAACTTTCGCTTTTATAAGTGTAATTACTCTCATATTATATGTGAAGGCTTGTAAATGGCTCATCGTGATCTACTTTATCGTTATAATATATTTTGTATTGTTAGCAGGCTGTAAGCCACCCAAATAAAATAAATAAATTATTTCCCAAATAAAAGCCCAGTTTATTTAGTGTCGGTGCAACATGGCTTCTTTTTTCATAATTAACTATTATTCATCATCTCAGTAATTCCCCTTTTTCAAATCAAATCATCTTTCTCAGTAATATCATCATCATCATTTAAGAAGAAAGACGTCCACTGTTGAATGTAGGCTTCCTCCAATCGTCACAACGACCGGCTCTGTGCGTCTCGAATTCATCGGATTCCCGCGACCTTCACCAGGTCATTGGTCCATCTAGATAGGTATAAAACTTAAAAAACTTAATTAACAGTATTATATGTAAGCATTTTCTTTGTTTTCGCGGGGGAAAATCAGGGAGTGTGGGATTCTTACCTCACTAAATCCACTCCGGTCGAGTGGTCTTCACCATTAGCACATGGAAGACCCCGTCATCTCTTAGAAAACCATCCCGGGATCCCCTTTTTACATTGATTGTTAGAGCATATCCCTGAGGATATGTAGGTATACTTACACGCTTAAAACAAAAACTCCTAACTAAATATTTGAAAATGTGGCTTCAAAAAAGAATGAATATTTAAAAAAAAATTACATTCATTATCATGTCAACTTTGAACATTCTGTTAAAGTATTAGCAGTAATATCTTGTTGTTACCTTCGCACATAAAACTTTATCCTTCATCACGAATTTTACTTATTCAAAAACTGTAGTCTAGATTAAAAAATAAACTACACTAGCAAGAGTGTCTGTGACGCTTTGCATTACATTTTCTTTTAATTCAAAAATGGTAAGACGTAGACTGTGGCAAGTCCCGAGAGATTTTGACGCAAATACAGTTTAGACCACAGAGGACAAAGTAAATGGAGTATTGATGTGAATAGTCAATTCGATTCATGCATGATTTTAAGCGAGCATATTGCCTGTATTTGTGGATGCATGTTTGAATGATATTCAATAATATAACACATTATGCAAAACATGCATGCAAAATTCTTAGTAACCATTATACCTAGGAACAGTCATAACTGTTCTTTAGTAGTTGATTACTAAGAATTTTTGGGTTCAATTTGTTTGACGGCAGTAAACATACTCGTCCCTTACTGTATGGGATTCAAAAAATATCAGGGGACGTCAGTATACTATAAGTGCACCAGCTTTGTTTTAGTCTTCGGAAAATACTGGCGAATTAGGAGAATTGATTGAAATTCAAATATTCTCCATATTATTATGTGTCAATTTAATTGTTATCACTCCATTTTCTAGTCACTCCATGTCCTAGACAGATGGTAGAAATTTCAAATTACCAAGTAAATCCCGTAACATAATATTTTTAGTAGTAGTTAAATATGAATACGTAGTTTTCAAGTGTTAAGGTAAAAGAAAAGGCAGTTAACTGGAATTTTCTTGTGAAGTTTTAATTTATTTATAAGTTGTTATAGTCTGTGCTATAAAAGACCAACCTGTTTTCCCGTGAGGATAAAATGCTTGATTAAAAGGATTACATCAGAGGCTTGGTCTATGTAACCGTTTAAGGATTTAATAGAAGATTTATGGTGATTGTGGTCCACAGAATAGAAAAATATCTCAATTAATATGTTTGATATTCTCGTAGTCCGCCAGAGACAGAAAGCGATGGAAGAATATATTATAATACAAGTGAAAGTGATGAAGTAAAGAGGTCACAACCCTCGGCATTGAAGAATACGGCGCAAAGAGGACGTCCTCCTCCTCCTTGCGACCTCAGTAATAGGCTCCACATACAATTTTGGAGGTATGGGGAACAGAGTGTAAAATCCTGCAAACCTCCGTTGAAAAGGGAGGACCCTCCGACCAGACTTTTGTTATGTCTGGTTTGGGTAACGCCATAGATGTTGCTACGCTATAAATCAAAATCTCTAAGTTTATCCGCTAACTCCCCGCTAACTAGTTTACGTAAGTTTATAAATTAACTTCTCCCGCTCTGGGTGCAGCGGAAAGGGAGTCAAACTTTATTCAGTGACAGTGTTCGTTCACTTGCCCTTTATTGGCTACAGGCCTTCGAAGAATCCGCAACCCTGGCAGGCACTGACTCTAGCAGGCCCCATTAATTTTGCTGACGGTTCTTTCGAGGTGTACGTGAAACACTACACGCCGTCAACCGGAGCTTGGTCCTTATTGGATAGCAAGTTACCCATTGCTCGCTATTCGAAACAAACACTGCATAACTGAATAAACAGAAACAGCTTAAAAATAATAAGCTCAACGGCGAACTACAACCCTGTCTGGTACACTTTGCACATGTCTGCGTGATAAAATTTAAATTCGCAGCGCTGAGAAACCCATGTGGGCAGTTAACGGCTTGACTTGCAATAGTTCTGTTACTATGGTTATGGTGGTATAAGGTGAAAGCGATTAACTAGTTAGAACTAGACTAGTTTAGATTGACTAGTTAAAACTAGACTAGTTGAACTCCTTGCACAACAAGGAGTTCAACTAGAATCGGTTGAAATGGAAGATTGTTAACCTTTCTAAACTGTATGCCACAATTTTACTTATAAGGGTTCTGTACCTCAAAAGGAAACTACGGAACCCTTGTAGGATCACTTTGCTGTCCGTCTGTCTGTCTGTCAAAACCCTTTATCTCGGTAACTCGTGGAGGTATCAAGTTAAAATTTAAACCATATACTCGAGTTTACGGTCCCTATAAGCTGTGAAAAAATCAAACTTCTGAGTCAACGAAAAAAAAAAGATGCGGCCGTTTATGTCGCAAAGAACTTCATTTTTAGGGTTCCGTAACCAAAGGGTAAAACGGGACCCTATTACTAAGACTCCGCTGTCCGTCTGTCACCAGGTTGTATCTCATGAACCGTGAAAGTAAGACAGTTGAAATTTTCACAGATGATATATTTCTGTTGCCGCTATAATAACAGATAATACTAAAAAACAAAACAAAATAAATATTTGAGGGGACTCCCATACAACAATCGTGATAGGGACGGTAGGGAACCCTTCTTTCGCGAGTCTGATTTTAGAAAAATCAGCCCTTAGTGTATATACACTTCTGCACCCTTGTTATCTAATTAATATTTTATTATTCTTATGCCCTTACCATGTTGTCTCTCCACGACCCTTGGTTGACTGTTAGAGACCGCCTAAGGCATGAGAACCTCCTTTGTACGTTTGTGTTGCATGAAGCTTAATTAATTTAATAGAACGGCTGTTTCTTATTTCTTTTTGCATGATACAAAAGATTCTTTTCTTCTTTATGTAGAGACTTCATTGGCTTTAAAGGGTCGTCTGAAGTTCGAAAGTTAAATAACCAGTCTTCGTAGGGGTATCGTGTTATGCAGTTATTGAAGATTGAAATTCTGATAGACAATTGCTCCATAACTATAAATTACTGTTTTAGCTGTATCCAGTTCGAGTGGACCTCATTAGAATGCTTAAAGTCACTCAAAGGGCAATGGAATGGGCTATGCTCGGAGTTTCCTTGCGTGATCGCGTCAGAAATGAAGATATCCGCAGGAGAACCAAGGTTACAGACATAGCCCGAAGAATCACCAAACTTAAGTAGCAGTGGGCAGGGCACATTGCTCGCAGAACAGATGGTCGATGGGGACGAAAGGTTCTGGAATGGCGACCACGTACCGGAAGACGCAACGTTAGAAGGCACAAGGTGGACCGATGACCTTGTGTGGGTCGCGGGAATCCGATGCATGCGAGACGCAAGGGATCGGTCATTATGGCGATATTTGGGGGAGGCCTATGTCCAACAATGGACGTCTTTCGGCTGAAATGATGAGTTTGAGTGGACGACGGCCCACATACAATGGCAAAGACAAAGGAAAATTATACTTATCTACATTATGATAAAGAATATTTTATGTAGTATAACTATAGATCTAGTGAGTGATCTTTGCCCACCTATCCGGGTGCATTCGCTTGACGTTCAGCTTGACTATTTTTGCGCTGACATCTGCTACTTGAGTTATGGAGCAGTGGTCGACGTCAACAAGGTTGATCGCGGCGAAGGTGGTTTTTTTTTTCTGGTTGGAAAATCATCTAATGACATCCCTCGCTCTTGGGCGGAGCGGGAGATAGTGTCAGACTTTTACTGACTAAAAACCCACTCCTGTTCCTTCTTTGCCATTTTTCCAGGGCCCCGGGGATCTCTTTCGCATCACCTATGGCCCCAGTAGGTTTCGACCCTGCTGGACCCCTAAGGTTGTTGACCTCTCCTTGGGCTCGGTCCGGACGGTTACCGGATGATCGGACGGCGAGCTGCGGCAAAGGTCGTAAGACGATCTCATTATTTTTGTCAGGTTTGTCAGGTGCCTTTTTCCAGCAGTGGGACACAATATAAATGAATAACAAAATAAAAATAGTATATTATATGACACTTAATATTATAATGGTAACATTTTTCCCTTTCACGTTCAAACGGCTGAACGGATTCGGATGATATTTCGCACGCGGGTAGATCATATCCTGGAATAGGATAGGTATATTACTGGAAGACGCAGCTTTAGAAGGCCTCCCACTAGGTGCACCGGTGACCTGGTGAGGGTCGCGGGAATCCGATAGATGTAAGACACACAAACAACGCACCGGTCATTGTACCGACACTTGGAGGCGGCCTATGTGCAGTAGTGGATGTCTTTCAGCTGTAATGATGATTATACTACCGTAGGATAATTTTCATCACCCTCTACGATTTACTGACTTCACCCTGAGGCGCGCGTAGTGTTCCATGCGCGCCTCAGGGAGATGTCAGCCTACTTGGGCCACGGGTAGTGTGAAAGTGAAACCCGGGGCCCTGGGACGAAGGCAAAGAAGGAACAGGAGTGGGGTTTTAGTCATTTTACTGACACTATCTCCTGCCCCGCCCAAGAGCGGGGGATGTCATTAGATGATTTTCCCACCGAAAAAAAAACCGTAGGATAATTTTCAACATTCTCGAAGGGCAAGTCGCTAACGAAGCTGCTAGTAAATAAAATCGCTAATTCTTATACACTTGAACCGCATATTCACCGAAGACTTTGCTGTAACTACATGCATGGAGAATTGTTAACATATATTATATAGGCTACGACTGCTACGAGTTAATAACGGAGCTGGAGATTATCTTGTTTCATATTATACCCCAGGTTAAGCAGAGGTGTTTAATATAAGTATATTTTATAGCAGGCATTGCAAACTATACTGTGGTGAGGTTGCGTACAAGTCTAAGGACATATTCAGTAGATGGGTAGATAGTATGATGTTAATTTTGACTGGCCTGTTGGTCTAGTGGTTAGTAGCCCTGACTGCTATGCCGGAGGTCGTGGGTTCGATTCCCACCCAGGACAAATGTTTGTGTGATGAGCACGATTATTTGTTCTGTGTCTGGGTGTAATTTATCTATAATATGTGTGTATTTAGAAATATATAAGTATGTTTATCAGTTGTCTAGTACTCGTAACACAAGCTCTGCTTAACTTGGGACTAGACGACGTTGTGTGATAGTTGTGGAATATTATATTATATTATTATAATTTTATTTATTTATTTATGCCAACGCCTTCGTCCGCGTGAATGTCGGTTATATGGATGCAAAGTCGAAGTCGAAGCCAGCTAATAAGTAATCTATCTCCTTATTTGGGGTTCAAGCTTACTCCGTACCAAATTTTGGCAAAATCGGATCAGCTGTTTATCTGTAAAAGCGTAAGAGATAGACAGACAAAGTTACTTTCACATTTATAATATTAGTATGAAGTATTATTATTTTATTGCTCGTATATCAATATTTGAGAAGAAGAAACAATTATATCTTACAGTGTTGAAACGCATGCTATAACAGCTGTAACAACTGTAGTCCACCTACTAAGGTGGATACAGTTGTTACAGCTGTGCCATGTACTAACATGCCTGCGCTGTCGCATTTTACTTAACATATTATTGTTATCTTGATCCAATGTAACTTCATATTCTTTTATTTGTTATACATTGTATATAAAGTCATCTCGCGCTTTAGTTATCTCCACAAAACCCATTGTTAAGATCATCAGTTTTATGAGGTAGATTTCTGAATCATTTTGAGTTAAGAACGCCTTTATAATTTATTTGATTGTACTCAAATATTGTACGTTTATTTTTTTGTATTGCATTAAATGAATATTTTATCTACCTAATAATAAATTCTATATAAAAAAACAATGTCTTTTTTAAAATAAAAATCTGTTTCTCCATCACAAGCAGAGTTTTTTTTTTATATAGAACTTGTACTTTTCTCAGTTTTTCCTAGAATAAAATATGAGGAGACAATCCCGCTCTTTTAGCTCAAGAAGCATTAGTGTTTACGTTGTAAGCACTCAAAGAAATATGACATTCGCTCTACTAACTGACATTCTGCCGCAAATCAGAGATAGTACTTATGAAAAATTGTTGTTTTCTTGAAAATGGAATAAAATACGTTTTTGAGATTGAAAATGAAATAATTAAGAACGTTACGTTACGATATAGGATCACTTTGTTGTCCGTCTGTCTGTTTTTCTGTCAAGGCCCTTTATCTTGGGAACGCATGCAGGCATCGAGTTGAAATTAAAAGCCTATACTCAGTTCAGCGGTCCCTTGAAGTTATGAAAAAATCAAACTTCGGAGTTAACGAAAAAAAAAAGATACGGCCGTTTATGTTGCAAAAAACGCATATTTCGACACTCTCAAGGGAATCAAAATTCAAGGGTACTTCCCGTTGACCTAGAATCCTGAAATTTGCTATGAAGCAAGGTCTCGTAGCAGAAGCACGACCAATTTGGAACCGTGCACTAGCTTCTGACGTTTTATAAGTGCCCATGTAGGCCTATGTGAAATAAAAAGTTTTTGACTTTGACTTTGACTTTGAAGTATGGCAAAAGTCTGAAAACTGTAAATTTGTAGTTGGGTCATAAAAAAAAATTGCGACTCGGAAAAATCTTCGTAACTCAATTCGGGAATCGAACTGTTTTCATAGGTAAGCTTGTACGGAACCCTCAGTGCGCGAGTCCGGTTTTTTGTTTTTTTTTATTAATAAATTTGATTAGTTAATTGATTTTATGAGATATTTGTAAACCTGAGAGGTATGTGCTTGAGGGGCAAAGTGTTTTTATTATTTACTAGTTTTTGCCCGCTACTTTATTCGCGTCGAAGTTGGAATTATTTGTAAAGTCTAAGTACGTGTTAAAGGTTGTTTAACATAATTTTATTCCTTGCGTTAATAAATTTGAAACTTGGCACCAATTTTAATAAAAATAAAGACTGTCATTATTAGTTTTTCACAACTACCTTCAAAATATGTTTTTTTTATTATTTTATTATTATTATTGTTATAAACTAGTGGTTGACCATGCGATCCCCCCTAATGGTAGGCAGTGTTGCAACCGTTGATGGTGAGGTGCACTTTTTTTTTTAATAATAACATCGTTTGTTTATAACATACACATATACGTTTACAATAAAGTAAGTATATTAAATATTAAAAATAAAACAGTTCCTTAAGTATATGCCTGAACTAGGGTGAACCTGTGTTTCAGGCGAGAGAGTACTTAAGTACAAAATAATAAATAAACACTAAATATGATTATTATAAAAACTTAACTAAATTTAAAGATACGGCGAGTTTTATTTACAAACAGTAAGTAGGTCTTGACTTGCTCTGACTCTACATAAGATATGCTAAGGAAATATAAATAAGGTTTATTAAGAGTATTCACTCTAGCCTTGAAGACACCTAAATTATGATCGGACGGGAAGACCACAGCAGGCAAATTGCGGTTAAATTAAAAAAAAATATTTAAGGGTCATTAAAGTTTTTAGTAAACAAAGTTAATGGCAAAGTGCTAATCAATAAAATGCTATATTTAGGTACTCAGCCGTGACGGCGCGTACTGTTCCACGCGCGCCTCAAGGAGATGTCAGCAAACCGTAGGGACCCAGCAGGATCAAAACCTACTGGGGCTAAGGGTTCGTTTCTGAAAGAAAAACTCGACCCCGGGACAAAGGCAAAGAGGGAACAGGAGTGGGTTTTTAGTCAGTAGAAGTCTGAAACGCCCTCCCACTCCGCCCAAGAGCGGATGATGTCATTGGATGATTTTCTCACCTAAAAAAAGTACTAGGCCGTCATGACAAAGGTCTTAATAGTTAGAAAACAGTTGTCTAGTATTCATGTTACCAGTTATACCCCAGTTCGTTTCACACAGGATGTCTAAGGCGATCCCGACTCAAAGGACTCGTTCACTTTACAGGGACCGGCGCGTTTTGCAAATGTCTTTGACATTCTCGGAATATGAAGTACAAATGGATGTGTCATGGTTACGTTGGATGTATTGATGGCAAATTAAGGTTTCTAGGCATCGTAGGAATTATGATTACTTTGCATTAGACATTTTATGGAAGACCCCTTTTTTGAATTTTTTTTGTGGCAAAAAATAAAACATTGTAATTTTTATTTCACACTAGCTTCTGCTAGCGGCTTCGTCCACGTCATATTAAAAAATATACACGGTGTCTGACATCGACGCACAAACGAATACCACGGATCCAGTAGGTACCTACATGATTCTGGACCCCCCAGTGGTAAAATTTTTCTTAAACTGTACTTTTTTAAATCTACTTTTTTAAAGTGCATCTTGTTTTAATTAAGTATATTGCATGTATTATTACTTATTACTTTGTACGGCCTAGAGGCAAAACATAGCGCTCTCAATTTATTATTTAAGAACTTATTATGTACCTATGTTTTACAATGAATAAATGAATCTTGAATCTTAAAATTTAAACTGTGTAAAATCGTTATTCTAACCAACCCTGATTGATTTTTAGTAAAAAAAAATATCAAAATATTAGTAAAAAAAAAGTGTTCGGGGTAGATAAAATCATTATTCTAATCAATCCCGATGACATTTTTAATTTTAAAATTAATTAATTCATTTTTTTCACTAAAAATGTTAGAATAACGATTATATACAGTTTAAATTAAAAAACACCCTGCTTAGCCTATGTCACTCAATATTAAAGAAGTATTCTACTGGGTAAAATGTAAAATGGTTTCAAAATCGGTAGGATAGTTTTTGAGTTTATTCATTACAAACAAACAAATAAAAAACTAAGGTTTTATCTTTAAATTACTTCAATATTTTATATGGATACTTGAAAAATGTGAGAAGCTAGTGTACGGTTCCAATTGGTCCTTTCTTATGGAGAAGAAACGAGAAAAAACTTGGAGGTTCTTGCCTTTAATAAAAAAAAAAGGCTTTTACAATCGGTTTATGTATCTTCTTCCCATACATTTGTATTATTTGACATTTTAGCAGTCACTTCTTTTTTGGCATTAGTGTCTTTCACATGTTCCATCTTTTGTTTTCTCACGTTTATGGCATCTTTTTTTGTTTTTCTTTTCTCTTGTTACATATCGTTTTTGCTGGTGCGTGCCATGCTGAATAAATACTTTATTTTTTCATTTACTATCCGTAATTAATTATAATGCCCATTTTTTCAGTGGGAAAATCGTCTAATGACATCCGCCACTTTTGGGCGGAGCGAGAGATAGTTTCAGACTTTTACTGACTAAAAATCTACTCCTGTTCCTTCGTCGCCTTTCGTACCAGGGCCGAGTCTTCCTTTCAGAAGCAGACCCTTGGCCCCAGTAGTCTTCAACCCTGCTGGACCCCTACGGTTTGCTGAAATCTCCTTGAGGCGCGTATGGAACAGTACGCGCCGTCGACGACTTGGGCTTGGTCCGGACGGTTACCAGACAATCGGACAGCGAGCTACCCATTGCTCGATCCGCAAACCAACAAGATGAATGTGAGGTGTATTTCAAATATAAATAGAAGTAACACATTAATTATGCTCAAACGGCGGAACGGGTTAGAACACTTACTTATGGCGTGCCCCAGGGCAGTGTTTTAGGGCCTCCCCTATTTATTATCTATATAAATGATATGCCGAAATTTACATGTCACCCTATGTCACTATTTGCTGATGACAGCACTGTGACCATTAATAGTACAAACGCTGAAACCTACAATGACGAAATTACAAAGACGATAACCTCCATAGTGCAATGGTTAGATAATAATAATTTAAAAATAAATATTGACAAGACGAAATTAACGATGTTTAGCCAACGTTCCAACATAAATATGAGTGTATACTATAATAGCGAACCCATAGCACAAGTAAACACATCAAAATTCCTAGGTTTAACAATTGATAATAAATTGGATTGGAAAACACACACAGAGGAGTTAGCCAAACGAATCAGTAAGTCTACCTATGCCTTATATAAACTTACCTCAGTGATGAGTGTTGACGCTTTAGTTACAGCTTATCATGGCTTAGTGGGTTCAGTTCTGAGATATGGTGTTATTTTTTGGGGGAACTCCACCAATAAAGAAAATAATCTTTAAGGCACAGAAAAAGTGCATCAGGACGATGTTTGGACTACAGATCATAGACACATGTAAACCATTATTTATACAGTTTAAAATATTGACTCTTCCATCCTTATATATTTTTGAAGTTGCTGTATTTGTTAAGACCAATTCTACGTTGTTTAAAAAAATGACAGACATTAATAATCGAAGTCGAAGAGATAATAGTAGTCTATGCGTTAGAAGGTCCCATACGAAATTAATGTATAAAAGTGTATTTTGCATGGCGCCAGTCATATTTAATCACTTACCACGGTCAATCAAAGAATTGAATTTGAGCCTATTTAAGAAACGGCTAAAATCTTTACTGGTGACCAAAGCATATTACAGTATTTCGGAATATTTAACAGACAAAAACCTAGTAATTGAATGTTGACATACAAACAAAATACATGGAATGTTTATTCTTATTAATAGTAAATTTGTATTTGAAACTGACATTAGCATTGTTTATTGACTTTAGCATTGTAAACGGACATTAGTTTTTTAAATTGACATTAGAATTGTAAATTAATATTAGTACCGTAAATTGACATTTTGAATTGTATTTTGACATTTTGAATTTTAATTTGACAATTTGAATTGTATATTGACGTTTTGAATTGTATATTGACATTTGGTATTGTGTATTGACATTTTGAATTTTATTTTGACATTTTGAATTATATTTTTGACATTTTGAATTGTATTTTGACATTTAGAATTGTATATTGACTTTTTTTTTTATTGTATATTGACATTTTGTATTGTATATTGTAATTTTTATTAGACATTAGTATTTTGAATTAACATTAGGTGCCTTGATTGACATTGATTTTATTTTGCTATTCATTATTAATTATTTATTTCTCACAAACGTTTGTACGCTCTCTGGCAAAACATAGCGCTCTCTTTATTACATTGCTACACCGTTATTATTGTACCTATGTTTAACAAATGAATAAATGACTTATGACTTATGACTTATGACGGGTTTAGTTGAAACGTCCTGAAATAGCATGTAATACAGGATGCTTTTCATTTCTTTCTTTTTTTTTATTATTGATAGGCTCGCGTTTGACCACTATCTCACCTGATGGTAAGCGATGATGTGGCCGACGATGGAACACGATTGCCTAGAAGTAACCTATTCACTCTTGACTTAAAGACCCCTAGGTTGTAGCCATCAGGAAACACAGACCCTGGCAGGGAATTCCTCTCCTTAGCTGTACGCATTATGAATGTGTTCCCAAAACGCTTTGTACGTTTCAAGTTCCTTTGAGATAATTATCTACTTTTACATAGGCAAAACTGCTGGCAGAACCCAGTTTTTATATAAAAATACTGCCACATCCAAAACCCCACCTTATCTTAATTTCATTCGTGCACTCCCTTTAGCTTTGTGCATTATTGTTTCAGCGGAAAATCTTCCGTTTTCTTTGTACGGTGCCTTATTTAACCATGCCTCGCTGTCGCTTTTATTTCAAATAAATTTCTGATGAGTTCGAGCATGTAAGATGATTTAAAGTCAATGCTTTGTAATCCGATTATTGCTGTGTTTTTAAGAAAGTCAAAAAACTTGTTAGGTACTGCTTATTTTTTAGTCTCTCTTTTAAAGAAAGAAAAGTTTATTAAAGACTCGCACAAGACGAACAACAGAATAAAATAAAAATGTTAGTTAATTATATAAACTGGCGCAAAAAACAATAACAACAAAAAAAAACAATGTGCGAGGTCAAAAAGCTGCTATCTCAACCTATGCTGTGATATTTGTAAAAAATCACGCAGCGCTGGTATTTTTATGTAATTTAATCATTTTTATCGCAATCGGATGCCTCCGGTACAGGGCTCTCGGGAATTGGAGCCCCTTAGGGAATAACCCTTCTGATTGTCCTTTTAAATATGAACTTTAAAATAATATTGTACTAGGGTCGTTCTTTTTTAAACTTACAATTGCTCTACAGTTAATCGTTACGGAGTAGTATATTTTATCGCTATAACACGGTTCTTTTTTAAACTGTAATTTAGATTTGAAAACAATTTTATGTTAGAACAACACTGTAGTGAGACCTATTGTTTTGATAATTAAATAATAGAAATAAAAATGTAAAAATAATAAGTTATGACGTAAATTGTAATAATTATTGTGGGAGAAAATTCCATCGTTAACAAAAAAATAAGCATGAGTCAGTCACTAATGTTATCACGAATAAAGTGTTCGATTGTGTGAGAAATGGCACATTATTATATGGAAAGGGAGTGAAAGATATCATGACTGTTGATAGGAGATCACAAGTAGTATGGAAAAAAAGAGCAAGACGGAAAATCATCAAATGACTTCTTCCGCTCTAAGTTGGAGAAAGAGGGCGTGTCAGACTTTTACTAACTAAAACTCACCTGTGTTCTTCATTCGCCCTTTGCGTTCCAGGACTACAGTAACTTTTTCCATAATTCCCGCAGACCTAGCGTGCATCGGTACTACTGGACCCCTAAAAGAGTAAGGGCTTTATTACACTAGCGGTTTACGAGCAGCTGCGAGGTGGGGCGGGCGCGCAGCGAATGCGTCGCGAGCACGGCGCGGCTGAACAGTGATGGCGTCGCAAACGCGTGCCAAATTCGCAACTTTTTCAAGTCGTGTTTGTAGCAAGTTAACGACATACAATACACTCAGTAACAAAATGGATTGCGACGAGGAGACACTGCTGTTGGCTTTGTTATATCCAAGACGCCGTAGATCCGCACCTAGTTGCCAGATCTCGTTGTACGTCCGCAACAAACTAGCTGCGCAAGCGCGGCGTGTTCGTTGTGCGCCCGTGACGTATTCGTTGCGCACCCGCTCCGCTTTGAGGACGCTCGCAATTCGCTAGTATGATAAGGCCCTAAGATGCTTACGACGAAAGTTATACCACAGTTATACAGAATAGTATAGCATGATCAGTCCTTTAATGTTACCCCTGCTGGAACCCGGGCCTCTTTTCTAGGAGACAGAGTGGGTCATAATCCATCACATGTTCCCTTTTATTTAAGGTGGGAAATCTCCAACAACTTCTCCCGCTCTAGGGGGGCGGGAGTGCATGTTAGACTTTTACCACACCTATCTTCCTTCTTTGCTTTGCGTTCCAGGACCCCGGGGTTCTCTTTTATAATAATACTAGCTTGAGCCCGCGGCTTCGCTCGCGTAAATGTAGGTTTCTCCATACAAACTTTGGAACCCCGCTTCATCCCCTTAGGGAGTGAATTTTTAAAAATCCTTTCTTAGTGCTCGCCTATGTCATAAAAGGATCATGGCCATACGGATGGTGCGGGGATACCGCACGGTTTCCCGCGAAGCGGCGAGCCTCCTTGCTGGCCAGCCACCATGGGACCTGGTGGCAACAGGCCTTGCACGCATGCACGATCTGCGCGTGGAGATGCAACGTCGGGGCGAAACTCCGCTGCCACGACAAGTCGCGGCATGGCGGACAGAGCTCCGGCGGGGTCTCATGGCGAAATGGCGACAGCGACTATCGCAACCCAGTGCTGGGCATGCCATAATTATGGCGGTAAGTCCCCTCTTTGAGGAGTGGCTGGAAAGGCAACACGGCGTCCTTACCTTCCGCATGACGCAGGTCCTCACCGGACATGGTAAGTTCGGGAGGTTCCTGCACCGGATTCGTGCGGAAGAAACGCCTGGGTGTCACCATTGTGTGGACCACCCGGAGGACACGGTGGAGCACACGGTGGAGGTGTGTCCCGCTTGGGCAGAGCAACGCCGTGTCCTCGTGGGGGCTATCGGCGGCGGCGATCTCTCGCGCCGGGCCTTGGTACAGGCCATGGTCCGGAGCGAGGAGGAGTGGCAGGCGGTCGCCTCCTTCTGCGAAGCAGTAATGCTAGCAAAGGAGGCGGCCGATCGCGTTATGCAACGGTCCTGACGCCCCAATCGCCGCCGGGATTCCGATCCCGATTTCCGGCCATCGTAGGCGCGGGCTTGCGGACGGCGAGCAATGGGTGGCTCGCCTTCCGACCGTCCGGTAACCGTCCGGACCGAGCCCAAGTCGTCGACGGCGCGTGCTGTTCCACGCGCGCCTCAAGGAGATGTCAGCAACTGTAGGGGCCTAGCAGGGTCGAAGCCTACTGGGGCCAAGGGTCTGATTCTGAAAGGAAGACTCGGCCCTGGTACGAAAGGCAATGAAGGAACAGGAGTGGGTTTTTAGTCAGTAAAAGTCTGACACTATCTCCCGCCCCGCCCAAGGGCGGGGGATGTCATAAGATGATTTTCCCACCGAAAAAAAAAAAAAAAAATTTCATAAAAGGATAAGTCGTGCAAAATTTCACGTTCCTAATCTCAATAGTTTCGGCCGTGCGTTGATATGTCAGTCAGTCAGTTTCCCTTTTTATATACATAGATAATATAGGTATTCCACAACTTTCACACAACGCCATCTAGTCCCAAACTAAGCAGAGCTTGTGATACCAGACGACTGATAAACGCCTTATATTTTTCTATGTTCATACATAATATAGACAAATTACACCCAGACCCAGAACAAATGATCGTGTTCATCACATAAACATTTGTCCTGAGTGGGAATCGGACTCACGACCTCCGGCATAGCAGTTAGGGCCACTGACCACTAGACTAACAGACCAGTCGTTTGGAATAACCATGACCTTTTGGACTACTCATAGACCACGTGGGCATTGTGTAGTTTGGTGGATGTTATATGTCTACAAATTTTTAGTTCTAGGACATGCCGGTTTCCTCACGATATTTTCCTTCACCCTTTCGAGAGTAGTGGTGATGAAATAAATCACACAAAGTAAAGTGCCTGCCTAGGTTTGAATCCCCAATCTTCAACTCGTAGGTAAGTAGGGGCCGTTACCACATTTTTTTATTTGGCCCGCATTCGACCACTATCTCACCTGCCCCCCTAGCCAAGTTGCAAACGATAAACGTGAACGCTTAGTAATCTCCAATAGATTTTCAACTTTATACCTAAGAACATAAAGTTGAAAATCTATTAAAGACTACTGAGCGTTAGCGACTGGAACGAACGAAAACACTATGTAATCTTCAATAGATTTTCAACTTTATATCCAATAACATAAAGTTGAAAATCTATTAAAGACTACTGAGAGTTTACGTTTATCGTTTGTGACTTGGCTAGGGGGGCTGATGGCGGCTGATGGTAAGCGATGAGGTGGCCACTGGGGCAGATATAATAATATAATTTTATTTCATTTAACCATTTTAATTGCTTTCCTAAACGTGACATTAAATGACAAATAAAACTAGAATCATTAATAGAACAAACTAACAATCAATTTATAAACAACAGAATGGGACACCGATTTTCTTATAAAACCGGTTTTTACCGAAATATTTAATTTGACAAAGTTCCTGCCAACGTCATAGGATGTATCAGATAAGATGTGGTCCACAGACTTGAGAATAACGTGTTTAGCAATAACTTTACATTTGAATAAATAGGAATTTTTATCTGACTTTAAAAAAGGATGACGACCTCGATTCTTCGGAATCTTTTTTTATGTTTGTTCATCGATTACTCGAAAACGTTTGAACCAATTTAGAAAAAAATATATTTTTTTTAATGGGTATACTTTCAGGTGGTACCATGGTCATGGTCAGGTCTTCATGATAGGATTCTGAAGAAATCAAAGGAACTCTTCAAATAGTATAGGTACACTTATAGGTAGGTACTAGGTATTCTATACTGTACAAGTGTACAACTTACACACTATTTAAGTTTAGATTGAACCGACTTCATATCGATCGACGCATAATTTTTTTTTTATGCGTCGTAATTTCATACAAAATCTATACCATGATCAATGATGGTTACGAAAACCTCTAAATTATAAATTAGCAAACATTTTCTATATAAATTTTACACATATATCATCACTCACTTATTCGTACTAGTTTACAACTTCTATTCATGATGTATTGGTAAGGATAACTGTGGCCCTAGAACGCAAATAGCAACTAAGGGGCAACACATAGGGCTTTATAATTTATTTATTTATTTAATTGGGATCGCCAACAAAGGATACACAGTAAACACATTATAAATTACAAGTAGTACGAGGGGTCCTTTAGCGTGTGCTCCTTCAGTTATAGGAGACCACAGCATGCACATAGAACTAGGTGAAAAAATACATATTAAAAATTTGAGTCAAAATACAATTTGAATTAAAATTATAAATTATACTATTAGAGTGACATAAAAAGGCAGATCAAATCAGTACAAGTCTAACACTTGCTTCAGCCAGAGCGGGAGAAGTTATTCGAAGATTTTTAAACTCAAAAAAAGCATATTTATCTCGTGCTCTGTGGTTTGGTCCAATATTTATGTGGTGTCTACGAGGCGGTGGCCATTGGTCGGGAGCGACAGGTGTGTGCAGACACTTAATGAATCTGTTTCGGTGGGATAAAGGGTGTAACCTTTTTTGGGTTCAACTTTTGTTGAATGTATAAGGTGTTAGAAAAATATTTTATATTTTTTGTTTTAGTTATATAATTTAGTGCTTGACTGTATTTCCAACTGATGGTAAGTAGGTATTTTTTCAATTGTTAATGGTGAAGTGCACTAGTTTGTTTAGTTGCTATAAGAATTAGTTAGATTTTATTTGTGTAGTATTGAATTGTAAAATAATCGTTGCTAAAATATTTTTATGTAGTATTTCTAAACATTAAACGAACTGGAACAAGATGTCTGGGGCCCAAGTCTGCTATTTTTATAAATTCGTCATTCCAACAGGATCCCATTGTCATTTTGCTAAAGTTCGTAATCTGCTAATTCATAATGATCGATCATTGATCGGTCAATGGTCTCGTAATAGAATACCACAAGTAGAATGACAATATCGAGCTTATTAAAAGCAATAACTGCAAAATAACGTTCTAATGGTAGATCAAAGGAACTGTAAAATTTTTTGCAGGTTACCGCATTCGTCAGACATTCATTTGTCAATATGTACGAGATTACCATTATATGCCCCTTCTTTCAATGGAGTTTCATAATGACGACACTAGATTAGTAGATTACCAAACTTGTCAAAATCAACAATTATGAAATCAATGATAGACCATTTTGACACTATTGTTATAGCAGACTTGAGGCCCTGTCAGCACAGTTCAATTTACACTATTTCACCTGAAGGTAAGTGATGATGTGGTCAGTGATTGAACACGTTAGCTTAGAAATAACCTATTCACTCTGGACTTAAATATCCTTAGGCTGTAGCTATCAGGAAACACAGACTCTGACACGGAATTCAATTCCTTAGCTGTACGCACAATTAATGTGTACTTACCAAAACATTATGTACCACCAAAAAGATAAATCTAGTCATTTTCCTCATATTTTTTATTCGACCTTAATTACTATCTTCACAAAATATAGCGGTGACCTTAATCCGTAAAAATGTTATAACATTGACATTTCTATAATTTCGCTGAACCTACTAACAGTGAGGGTTTCATACAGCCAGATGGATTATATTAATTTTACCTAAAATATTACGAAGAAGTATTTAAAATATTAGTACAAGTTAATCTCTCAAAGTCCTGTACTGAGAACAATTTTTATACCATTTCGATGACTACGCTTTCTAATACCAATTTTTTTTTGGGAAAATATTCCTTAGGAGTAAAACTGAGAGAAAAAAGTGGTTTGATGTACCAATAAAATGTGTGGATGATAAAATAATTAAATGTGAAATGTCACACAATCTTTTTAATATACCAAGAAAAAACTTTTTTATTCTTATATGTTCGCTCTGTAACAATTCATCATCATCATCATCATTTAAGCCGATAGACGTCCACTGCTGGACATAGGCCTTCCCCAAATGTCGCCACAATGAACGGTCCTGTGCGTCTCGCATCCATCGGATTCCCGCAACGTTCACCAGGTCATCGGTCCACCTTGTAGGGGACCTTCCAACACTGCGTCTTCTGGTACGCGGTCGTCATTCCAGAACCTTTCGGTTCCAACGGCCAACACTACACCACAACAATTATAATCATAATATTAATTACTTTGTTTTGTTTGACTCTAAACACCATGTATAAGATGATAGTCGCAATTACGTAATCAAGTTTTATTTTAATACTTGTATGTAACTGGCATACTGGTTACCATGGGAACTGGCAATATTGATCAGTTTCTATCTAATGTTGTCCATGCCTGAGATAAAGCGATTTATGTCCAGAACCATTTAAATCTGAGTTATTAGAGAAATCATTAAGAAATTAAAATGAATAACGATTTTATACACTTATAATTTAAAGAATTCAATTTTTTATTAAATGAGGAAAGCTTTGACGAAAAACTTCACTACTGAGGGGTCCAGAATCATGTACTTGATCTACACGATTATGCGTCAATTTCTGACGGTGCATGTGTATATAGGATCATATCTGCCATATGTCACAAAAGAACTAGACAAAACTTTTCAATTCTTCTCACACTAGCAATTGCGTTCTTTTAACAACCCCCTACTGATTTGTATTTCTGATACTTCTGATTTTAATAGTACCTAATAATATATCATTATGTTTCAGGTCATCCTCATCTTCCAGCCCTTGTCCCGTTTTATTTGGGGTCGTCGCAACACGTTTTTTTCATCCATTCTGTTCTGTCACTCGTCACTCTATCACTAACTCCCTTTTCTTTCATATCACTTCTCACACAATCCATCCATCTTTTCTTTGGTCTCCCTCTCCCTCTCTATCATTTTGTTTCAGGTAAAAGTACCTATATCACAAATACCTTATAGACCAACATATACCTATAATTATATTACATTATTTAATTTACTGCTCCGAAGAAGGAGGGGACCAGCTACCATTCCCTCTCGCTCCGGACCCTGGCCTGAACCAGAGCCCGGCGCAGAGGCGCGAGAGGTTGTCGCCGCCGATTAGTGGTGAGCCAGTGGTGACGGCCTTGACTTAGAAATTGTAGGTCGTGGTTCAAACTAAGCCAGGCGCATTGCCTTATGTAATTTCATCACTGCTCTCAGAATGGTGAAGTAAAACTTCGAGAGGAAATCGACATGGCCTAAATAGAACAATTAAATCAAAGACTCGTGGTGGATTATGGTTCATTTCCTCTCCTTGAAAGGAGACCTGACTCCCAACAGTGGGAACATAATTATACTGACTATGTTTATAATAAGATATTTTTTACGATCAGAGAACTAAAATTATATAGGATACACTTGACAAGAAACTTTTGTCAGAATTAAATAACAACAAGCATCAATGTCAGCTTCTTCTCCTCTATAAGAAAAATCTCAAATCTTCATAACAGGTGTATAAAAATATCAATAAATAAGTATATTTTTTATAGTTCATTTCCGAACAGTAATAATTCAATAGGGTCATAAAAGTCAGATTATAACCGTGCTAACAATGGAGCTATCATAAAAATATTATCGTAATAAATTGGTAACGGCATAATAAAAACATTTAACTCGTAAACTCTGGTTCCGTATGTGACTTTAAACTCTTTATGAGGTATTAGGTTCCTTAAGCTTAGAATAAAACTGTGTGACCTAATAATAAAAAAAAATTCTATATTTATTTTTTATTTATTTGTCGGTGAAGTCAATAGTACGGAAGTTTAAGAACGAATGAATGAGCTAAGTGAAAAGTGACACATGTCACTTTGACAGAATCCGCGCTGACATTTGCACGAACCGAGCAGATAAAAGTGCCGACCGCAGAGGTCCGGGGCTCTTTCCTCTGTCGGCAGCCGTGCGAATAACGTCGAGTCTCGGGGACTGTCTCACGGCTGGTTGTGTAAAGTGAATGCCTGAAGCTTGCATCGTAATAAATCAGTTGTGTGATCTGGAATAGTTTATTTATTGCTCGATACCCAGCCATCGCCCATAAAATAGAGTCTCAGGACAGAGCTTCAATGACGATCGGCATCCTCAGCCGACATATTTATTTATATTATTTACTAGCTTCTGTCAGTGGCTTTGCTCGCGCGAAAGTAGATGTCTCCATACAAAGTTGACACCCCTGCTTTATCCCCTTAGGGACTGAATTAAAAAAAAAAAACCATTCTTAGTGCTCGTCTATGTCACAAAAAAAAACCTTGTGTAAAATTTCTTGCTCCTAGTCCCAGTTTCAGCTGTGCATTGATATGTCAGTCAGTCAGTTTCTCCTCTTATTCTAAATAAAGTTTATTACTTCTCTTTTTAATCTATAAAGTTATTCGTAAGCGATTCTGTAAGGAAATCTGAAGGAGAACCATTAGTATACTTTGGTACTCCATCAGGTTATCTCGTCCCAAATTCCCTCAAAAAGACTGCAAACACAGCCCTTATCTTCAGATCAAGATTTTTGTCAATTCATCATCATCATCATTTCAGCCGAAAAACGTCCACTGCTGGACATAGACCTCCCCCAAGTACCACCTCAACGAACGATCTTGTGCGTCTCGCATCCATCGGATTTCCGTGACTCTCACCAGGTCGTCGGTCCACCTTGTCGGAGGCCTTGTAACGCCTTTCTTCCAATTTTATAATAATTTAAGAATATTTAATTTGGTTACCATAAATAAATTTACCCAATGAATTCCAAGTACCAATTCATTTGAGATCAAAACCAAAAAACCGGAATTATTTAAATTATTCAACCACTCGTATAAACATTCGAATAATCGTTTTACAATCTATAAGTACATCCCTAATTGAATTACGGCCACTTTAAAAGATTAATTTAATTAAACATAATCAGATGCACTTTACTACACAGAATTAAGAAGTGGTCATAATTATGGAAACAACACATTGGGTTTTTGGTCACGCCACTATTAAGAAGCATTTACACTTGTGCTGTTTTTGGGCAATAACTGTGAAGTAACGTAAAAACGTAACAGTAACGCATGTTACTAAAAGAGTTATGAGTATACATATAGATGAATAGAGAGGGAGACCAAACAGATAAGATATGAAAGAAAAGGTAACTAGTAATCATCGAGATATAAGTACTAACGTACTAGAGAAGACACCGTAAATTCCTACTTTGTCTCGTTCAACTGCGGCGATCGCGCCGCACTTTGTCGAAGAAAACGCGTAAGTGCCGTGATTTACATGGCGCTTAAGACCTTTTTGCCGAGAATAAATACACTTCCGCAGCAAATTTAGCGCTGTGGTAAATTAGTTACGGTTTAGACGAATTGTTATTATTTTAGCGCTGCAGCGAACTAAAGATTCAAATTACGAAAATAGGACAATTCAGTTATTTGACGTAGCTTCTCTAGTACGTTAGTACTTATATCTCGTTGCTAGTGATAGAGTAACGGGTGGAAGGACAGAATGAAAGAAGACAAAAGGTGCTGCGTTGACTCTAAGTAACTTGGGATAAGTGCAGAAAGGTGATGATGAACTGTCTAATAGAGTCATCTTCTGGCGGGTTGATTACTACATACAAGTTATTTTATTTTAATTTAATAAAATTTCTGACACGACATCTAAAACTTCGAAACAGAAGATAAAAATGTCTGAATACTTATTTGTTAACTTGTTAAGAGCCTTCTTACAGACTAAATAAAAAGATTAAAATTGGGTAAAAACCGTCTCAAAAGCAAATTTCACAAAATGCCTTGAAACTTTTTCCAAAAGTCTACATTATCTGTGACAGTACACTTGAATAAGCGAACGTACCTCTGATTTAAAAAGTCATAAAACTTTCAACTATCTCTAAAAAAGAGATAAGATGACTTTTGGACACTTTTTTCTCTTTATAACAGGCTTAAAATGTTAGTGGCTATCTCAATTTATGAAGGTATTGTTCTAGTGAAATAAATTGGGTTTATTTATTTTTATATATTTATACCAATATAATACATAGTACAGTTTGAGCCTTAAACTTAAAATATACAATTGGCGGCCTTATCGCATTCTGCGATCTCTTCCAGGCAACCTGGAATGGACAGTGATTGCCTGGACATAAAATAGGGTTGCACTTGGTGTATTTCAAAACTAGTTAAAAAATAAAAAAAAAACAAAGTGTATAATAAACACTAATAATGAATACATAGCATAAGCATAGCATAATCAGCCTTTTAATGTTCCCGCTGCTGGGACTCAGGCATCCTCTCTCTAGGAGAGGGAATGGGCCGTAATCCACCACGCGGGCCCAGTGCGGATTGGTGAATGTCACATGTCTTCGAATTTTTGGTTGTAGGACATGCCGGTTTCCTCACGATATTTTCCTTCACCGTTTTGAGAGCAGTGGCGATGAAATAAATTACACAAAGTAATGCACCTGGCTGGGTTTGAACCCGCGACCTATAACTCGTAAGTCGGGGCCGTTGCCACTCGGCCGCCACTGCTCATAATAATATTATAATGAATACATACATACTAAATATATAGGTTTTTTTTTTTTTTTTCGGGTGGGAAAATCATCTAATGACATCCCGCGCTCTTGGGCGGAGCGGGAGATAGTGTCAGACTTTTACTGACTAAAAACCCACTCCTGTTCCTTCTTTGCCATTTTTCCAGGGCCCCGGGGATCACTTTCGCATCACCCATGGCCCCAGTAGGCCTCGACCCTGCTGGGCCCCTACGGTTGCTGACATCTCCCTGAGGCGCGCGTGGAACACTACGCGCCGTCGACGCATTGGGCTCGGTCCGGACAGTTACCGGACGATCGGACGGCGAGCCACCCATTGCTCGCCGTCCGCAAGCCCGCGCCTACGGTGGCCGGAAATCGGGATCGGAATCCCGGCGGCGGTTGGGGCGTGAGGACCGTTGCCTCACGCGATCGGCCGCTTCCTTTGCTAGCATTACTGCTTCGCAGAAGGAGGCAACCGCCTGCCACTCCTCCTCACTCCGGACCATGGCCTGTACCAAGGCCCGACGCGAGAGATCGCTGCCGCCGATCGCCCCCACAAGGACACGGCGTTGCTCTGCCCAAGCGGGGCACACCTCCACCGTGTGCTCCACCGTGTCCTCCGGGCGGTCCACACAGTGGCGACACCCGGGCGTCGCTTCCGCACGAATCCGGTGCAGGAACCTCCCGAACTTACCATGTCCGGTGAGGACCTGCGTCATGCGGTAGGTAAGGACGCCGTGAGGCCTTTCCAGCCACTCCTCAAAGAGGGGAATTATCGCCATAATTATGGCGTGCCCAGCACTGGGTTGCGACAGTCGCTGTCGCCATTCCACCATGAGATCCCGCCGGAAGCCTTTCCGCCATGCCGCGACTTGGCGTGGCAGCGGAGTTTCACCCCGGCGTTGCATCTCCATGCGCAGATCGTGCATGCGCGCAAGGTCTTTTGCCTCCAAATCCCACGGTGGTTGGCTAGCAAGGAGGCTCGCTGCTTCGCGGGAAATCGTGCGGTATCCCCGCACCATCCGGATGGCCATGACCCTCTGACTTGCGTTCAGCTTGGCCGCCGGTCGCTTTCGAAGCGACGGTGCCCATACCGGCGCCCCATAAAGGGCCATGGACCGAACGATTCCTGCATAGAGCCTCCGGCAGGAGGCGTCTGGACCCCCGAGGTTGGGCAGGAGCCGCTTGAGGGCAGCCCCTGTACGATCCAGTTTGGGAGCCAGACGTCGGAAATGCTCCTCACTAAATATATAGGTAAGAAAACAAGTGACAACAAACTATAATTACTACAGCTAAAAACGTGTTACGTTTTTGTTAACATAACATAATTACAGGGACAAGTAATATTCATTCAAAGTCTTTTAAATATAGGAAGTGATTGCGCGCGTTTTCTTGACACTGGCAATGCATTCAACAGACGAGTGGCCTGGACAGTAAAAAAATTATCAAGGAATGTAGTGGAATGCATCGGCATTTTGAGTCTCAAGTTATCTGATGACCTAAAACATTTCGTGTCCGAGTCACAAAGAAATTCAAACCTTTTCTTAAGATAAAGAGGAGTGAATGGGGAAACTAGCACATTATACAAAAGGGAAAGAATATGAGTATTGATGGCGAATAACCACTTGAGTTTAACACGGAACTAGGAAACATGGTCATATTTGCTTAAACCGAATATGAACCTTAAACAAAAATTTTGAAGTCACTCAAGTTGGTGGTGGTTGTGGTTGGTGGGTTTATAGCTCAATTAATAATTATATTGTTTTTTTTTTTTTATAAGGGGCTTATCAGCCCTATCGTAACCTAATCTAAGTTTATAATAACAACTTATGATTAACTTATGTAATTTGTTTCTGTATATGTATTTGTTTCTGTGTGTGCAATTTGTTTTTGTATGTACAATGTTTTATGGACTCTGATTGTCCGATATAAAAAAAAATATTATTATTGTTATTAAACAGCACAACGTATTAAATGTTTTTTTTTTCAAATTTGAGCTACCGATACATTACCACGTCAAAAGTAATTTTAGCAGCATCACTTCTGGGATAAGCCAAAATTTCAAAAAGATATTTTATCGATTTTATTGATTTTTCACAATTTTGACAGTAGCTCCCTACCCGTCTGATTCTTGACACATTCCACCAAAAGATGTTGAACATTATCAATTACTCAACACACGTCACATTATATTGTTAAGTTATTGCTCTTATCGAATATTTACTGCTTCAATCCAAAAAAGTGCCAGTTAATCAAATCAATCCAAAATAATCTGAATGAATAGTTGTTCGTTAGTCTCGCTAAAACTCGAGAATGACTAGACCGATTTGGCTAATTTTGGTCTTGAAATATTTGTGATAGTCTAGGGAAGGTTTAAACGGTGAGAAAATAAGGAAAAACTCACGAAAAAAATCCAAATACAACGCCATCTCTAATTAAAATGTCATTATAAAATGAATTATGCTGTTCTGGTAATGTCAGTAGATGGCGTTATCCTTACTATTAAGCGGTATGAAGTTCACGGGGCAGCTAGTAATAAATAAAACACTTACATTAATCGTTATTATGAACAATTCTTCTATAGGACTAACCTTAAAACCGAGAAAAAATTAAATCAACTGCTCTTTTCATTCCTCTTTAGTTGGTAGAAAATTGTTCCAAGGGAACATACTCTCGGGATAAAAAGTACCCTTTGTTACATTTCTGGAAATTTTCAGTGTGTCAAAGTATATAAACACATGAACATACTCACAAGCTTTCACCCTTATAATATTGGTGTAATTTATTTTTTTTGTTTATAGAAAAACATTCTATATTTAATTTTACTAAACCATAAAATCTGTCTGATCCGATATGAATAGCATAAAAGTTTGTAAACACACTTACTATACAGGAGTAGTTACTAAGGAGGCAACGTTTTAAAAAAAATACTCGTAAAGTGGATTAAAATATCCAGTATGCACACTCCTTAACACAATCACCGCACTAGTGCATTAATTTAACGCATATAAACCTGATAATAAAACCGAAACGACGGTGATGAATTAACATTCAATACACACCGTAAACATCGAGCGGTGATACAAAGACATTAGGGTGATACTACGGTGATAATACTGGTGATAATATGGTGATTAACTGGGTCGCAGTAAGTCTTCATTTATCTTGTTTTGTGGTGAGTTTGAAACGGTAGGTGAGTGCTTTAGATTCAAAAAGTTTGGTTTAGTTTTTAAAAAATGTGGACGTGTGTTTATTTCAATTTTGACTATATTTTACTGGAACTTATGAATTGTCAAAAAGTCGGTCAGTTAAATTGCACGTTCCATAGCGTAGATCTCTATGGAAAAGAACGTGCAAATCATGTTATGAGTTACAAAAATCTTGGATACATATTTCTTGTGGCTTCTATTATATAAACACAATGTAAATAAAAAAAAAAACAGTAGGTACTTAATTAAAAATATAAACTGAAATAAGCCACTGGTAGGTTTTTTATAGATGTGAAAATCATCTAATGACAAATCACGCTCTTAGGCGGAGCGGGAGATGGTGTCAGACTTTTACTGACTAAAAACCCACTCCTGTTCCTTCTTTGCTTTCGTCCCAGGGCGCCGGGTTTCACTTTCATACTACCCGTGGCCCCAGTAGGTTTTGACCCTGCTGGGCCCCTGCGATTTGCTGACATCTCCCTGAGGCGCGCGTGGAACAATACGCGCCGTCGACGACTTGGGCTCGGTCCGGACGGTTACCGGACGGTCGGACAGTGAGCTACCCATTGTTCGCTGTCCGCAAGCCCGCGCCTTCGGTGGCCGGTAATCGGGATCGGAATCCCGGCGGCTGGGGCAAGAGGACCGTTGCCTCGCGCGGTCGTCCTCCTCCTTTGCTAGCATTACTGCTTCGCAGAAGGAGGCGACCGCCTACCACTAAATAAGCCACTGGTAGGTACGAGATGACTTGTCTCAACTGACAGAACCCGTTCACGGTAAAAAGTAGGCTGGATTTACCAAAAAAAAAATCGATTGCAAAAATCGACGGGCATGCAAATGGTGGCATCAATTCTATGATTGAACCAAAATAAATTCCACTAACTGCATCAGAGTCAGACTGCTTAAAATGATTTTTTTCTAACTTTTTAGTCGTTATTATGTGGTCGGGTTTTTGATACTGTAAATTTTTGCCTGTGTTTGAAACCATGCCGTAAAACTTGTAAGTTACTATTGGGCCACTGCCACGACAAGTCGAGGCATGGCGGAAAGAGTTCCGGCGGGATCTCATGGCGGAATGGCGACAGCGACTGTCGCAACCCAGTGCTGGGCACACCATAATTATGGCGGTAAGTCCCCTCTTTGAGGAGTGGCTGGATAGGGAACACGGCGTCCATACCTTCCGCATGACGCAGGTCCTCACCGGACATGGTAAGTTTGGGAGGTTCCTGCACCGGATTCGTGCGGAAGAAACGCCCGGGTGTCACCATTGCGTGGACCGCCCGGAGGACACGGTGGAGCACACGGTGGAAGTGTGCCCCGCTTGGGAAGAGCAACGCCGTGTCCTCGTGGAAGCGATCGGCGGCGGTGATCTCTCGCGCCGGGCCTTGGTACAGGCCATGGTCCGGAGCGAGGAGGAGTGGCAGGCGGTCGCCTCCTTCTGCGAAGCAGTAATGCTAGCAAAGGAGGCAGCCGATCGCGTGAGGCAACGGTCCTCACGCCCTAACCGCCGCCGGGATTCTGATCCCGATTTCCGACCACCGTAGGCGCGGGCTTGTGGACGGCGAGCAATGGGTGGGTCGCCGTCCGACCGTCCGGTAACCGTCCGGACCGAGCCCAAGTCGTCGATGGCGCGTACTGTTTCACGCGCGCCTCAAGGAGATGTCAGCAATTGTAGGGGCCATCAGGGTCGAAGCCTACTGGGGCCAAGGGTCTGATTCTGAAAGGAAGACTCGGCCCTGGTACGAAAGGCAACGAAGGAACTGGAGTGGGTTTTTAGTCAGTAAAAGTCTGACACTATCTCACGCTCCGCCCAAGAGCGGGGGATGTCATAAGATGATTTTCCCACCGGAAAAAAAAAAAACTATTGGGCCACTACTTAACTATATAAGTACATATTCATAATGCTTTTACCGTATTAGATAAGCACTTACTTAAAATTTTAGTAAACTATGCTCTTTCAAAAAATAATGTATCTATACCACAAGGAACTTGATCATGTTTTTTTACACGACTACGCCTGGAAAGAAGGGTAAAGTGTTTATTAAAAAACAGGAAACATTATACACGGTGTCTTTGATATCAATGTACAAACGAATATCACGGATCCAGTCGTGCTATTCTTTAAGAAATCGCCTTGAGTGCAACGTATTTGGATTTCGTCGTTGCGGCCAGCGCCGAAATATTACTATATTTCTTAGAGAACAGCACTGCAGTACATGATTCTGGACTCCCCAGTGGTGGTATTTTTCGTCGGCTTCTTCGTAATTTAAAAAAAAAAACTGTACTTTTTTAATTTTAAACTGTGTAATAAAAAAAAACTGTCCAGAATCATGTACTGGATCCATGGTAAGTATATGTTTGTGCGTCGATGTAAAAGACACCCTGTATTAAATTATAAATTAAAAAAACCAATACATAACTTATCGGTCACACAATTTGATTTTAGTATTGTTTATTTTAAGCAAGCTCGATCGTACCTAATAATAGTTTTATCAATCACCCTTTTAGTTTTCACTTCAATTTAGTATTCCATTTCAATACAAACACGGCTTGTTATATTGTCACAACACTCAAAACAAAAAACTAACGAAAGAATAAGAGCCGATATAAAAGAAAACTCTTTAATATTATTTACCGACGTACTTTTTCCAAAACTTTGCACTCACCCCGATTTTGGGTCCCTTGTGCCTTGTACACACTAGGGCGTTATAGTTTTCGCTAGGGCTGAGGGATTCTTCGAAAGACTTGTCGTGGCTCTGGAATGGAAAAGGCAACAGCCTGTGTTCCTTACAGGTGGATTTTTGGAGATATGTGGAACAGAGAGTAAAGTCCCGTAAACCTCCGTTGAAAAGGGAGGATCCTCCGGCCAGACGGGTGTTATGTCTGGTGGGCAGCTGCCCGATAGATGATTTCGGGCTGTTCTATATGTTCTAATCGCGCGGAGAACTTTAATTGCGCGATGCAGGGTTAGTTCTTATGTGACGCCATAGATGTCGCTACAGATTTTATCGGGGGGCTAGCGGATGAAGTGCGATGGGTAGCTCGCGGTCCCCCCGTCCGGTAAGAAGCGAGTACGAGTCGTCACACACTGGCACTGGCACTTAGTGTTCCACGCACGCCTCAGAGGTAAAACCGAAGGGGCTCGGTAAGGCCGATGCCACTGGGGCCACGGGGAATTTCTAAAATGGATATCGTGGTCATTGTTTGGTAGTTACTATTTTAATATATAGTTAGTTCTTATTTTTACTTTATTTACATTGTTCTCACATGATAGCGACAATAAAAATGTAACAAAGGCATTTGTAACTACAAAACATGACTGAAAAGAGTGTCCGTGGAGTTTCTTGCACATTCTTCTCCATAGAGATTTACGCTTTGAAATGTGCAATTAACATCACTTTTTTCTGCCTGACTGACTTCTTGACATTTCAAAAGTGCCTGTAAATGGTTTATCTATATATATAATAAAAGGAGAAACTGACTAATTGACATATCAACGCACAGCTGAAACTACAGGGACTAGGAGCGTGAAATTTTGCACAAGGGTTCCTTTTATGACGTAGGCGAGCACTAAGAGAGGATTTTTCAAAATTCACCTCCTAAGGGGGTGAAATGGGAGTCCAGAGTTTGCATGGAGAAATCAAATTTCACGCGGGCGAAGCCGCAGGCAGTTTTTAAAATAGCTTGTTTGAAATAAAATGCTTTGAATCTTTGAATCTTTCAATCTTTGGTCCTGGTTTGGTTTGGGACATTGGTGGGTTTAAGTAAATAAGAGTCTGATACGTCCTCTTGCTCCACCTTAGAGCGCGAAAGTCATTGAATGATTTCTTTTCTAAAAAAATAACGATTTTATACAGTGAATGTGAAAGTGATGAAACTAATTGAGATTATAGAATCGTGTAGAATAAACTAGGAAACAGTAATTAGTAATTCCTAGTGAGGAGAAAATTAAAAAAAAAAATGGGCCAAGTGCGAGTCGGACTCCCACACGAAGGGTTCCGTACCGTCCGCAGCAAAAAACGGCAAATATATATCGTTTGCTGTATGGGAACCCCTACTTAAATATTTATTTTATTCTGTTTTTAGTATTTGTTGTTATAGCGGCAACAGAAATACATCACCTGTGAAAATTTCAACTGTCTAGCTATCACGGTTCATGAGCCAGGTGACAGATGGACACACAGACAGGCAGACGGACGGACGGACAGCGAAGTCTTAGTAATAGGGTCCCGTTTTACCCTTTGGGTGCGGAACCCTAAAAATGGCACTGAGATCTCATATCAAAAGGGTGTTCTCAGTATTTTAAAGTCACTTTTTCGGAAACTTCATATTAGTGTGAAATGACAGTCAGACTACTAAACGAGATTCGGTTTAGGTTTTCCAAAAATGTTTCAGTAAAAATCCTAATTCTGCATATAAACGGCATATACACCGTAGGTACAGTGGACGTCTTTCGGCTGAAATGATGATAATGATGATGATACACCGTATCCCAGAAATCAACGCACAAATATGTACAATGGACCCAGTACATGATTCTGGATGCCCATTAGTGGAATATTACCGAGCTCGAGTCATCAAATTGTTCACACCCAGTTTTCTTGGAAGTTTAGAGGTACCTATGTGGAACAGAGAGGTTTGGAAGTATGCGGAATAGTGAGTCAAGTCCCGCAAACCTCCGTTGAAATGGGAGGACTCCTCCGGCCAGACGGGTGTTATGTCTGGTGGGCAACTGCCCGATAGATGATTTTGGGCTGTTCTATATGTCTTAATCGCGTGGAGAACTTCAATTGCGCGATGCAGGATTAGTTCTTACGTGACGTCATAGATGTCTCTACAGAAGGATATTTCGAAGCTTTCTTAAAAAAGAAAAAAAAAGCGTATTGTATGAACCACACTTTACGGCAAGTGTTTTCCTAAAGTTCTGTGTTAGTTGACAATTTGTTATGGGTTATAGTGGAGCCACCGTTTCTATTGGAAGCATTCTGTATTTGTTAGCAAGTTTTTCACAACTTCTGGATTGTTGAGGAGTCGTTTTGTAAGAAGGTGCTTTATTTATTTGAAGACATGATCATTATTTTACACCTTTTTATACCTAAGTTATTATAGAAGTTAGTTTTTAAAGTAACTGGAAATAATAGGTTCATTTTGAACCTCACTAAAGTCAGTGCAAAAAAAAATACATACAGCCGAACGTATAACCTCCTCCTTTTTGAAGTCGGTTAAAAACGGTTCTTTTTTCAAAATAGATCATGACGGAGCAACTTGTTGCCTTCTGAATTTCGAAACAATTTAAAAAATAAGATTCATTTACAGGTACTTTTGAATTATCAAGAAGTCAGTCAGTCAAAAAAATTATGCTAATTGCACATCCCAAACTGTAGATCTCTATGGAGAAGAATGTGCAAGAAACTCCATGGCCACTCTTTTCAATCATGTTATATATTACGAATTGCTCGCTACTATTAAGTGAAAACAATGTAAATAAAGTAAAAAAATCTAAATATAGAGTAAATTAAGTCTAAGATCTGGATCCAATTCTATTTGTGTAAACATGATATTACACAAAAAGAATTGGATCCAGATCTTAAACTTAATTTACTCTATATTTAGGATAGAGCAAAAATTACTCAGGATTGAATATACATCTATTAGTAGTATTCAGTACAATAGGTTTGACCATCAAGATGAAAAGGGGTGACATACCTATCGACGGGTGCAAAGTAAAAAAAGTTATCTTCGAATTTACTATTTTCTGTTATCTTTATTCAATTAGTGAATAATAAGAAGTTATTTAGTAATTTTTATTTTTTCAAAAATATTATTTGTTAAAACAAACTATTATTTCTTCATTTTTGACACTTGAAAGAAGATTTGCTATGTAGAATATGATTTTTTAGTAAATTACTGCAGTTATCCGAAAATCGCAAAATTGCAAATAACTTTCTTTACTTTGCACCCGTCGCTATAATACGACTATAAATAACGTAATCGCATAGACAGTAGCGCCAACTTAAACGTATTATCTAATGTACTGAATTAGCCTACATAAATTGTTTGGTTTATACAATTCCAACAAAACAGAGGGCCTATTTTGTCAAAATGTAGGGAAAATTCTTCACTTTCAATTGATCGCAGTCAAACACTGGTTTATATCAATTAAAAAAAAAAACTTTCTTCTTTCATGTTTTTTTGGGCAACGTGGGATAAACATAATAATTATTAAAGAACCTACAATAATATGCCAACGAAAACGGTGACCAAAAAGAACAAAATGTATAAAAATTACATGAGCTATCGAAATGTCCATGATTCCATCCCAAGCACTTGGTATATTTGTAAAATTATTTTCCTGATACAATGTTACTTTTTCTGGATGAGTGTGAGTGTGAATGGAATGGGCCGTAATCTATCACGCAGGCCCAGTGCGGGTAGGTGGACGTCATATACTTTTTTTTAAACTAGTGCTTGGCTGCGATCCCTCCTGATGGTAAGTTGTGATGCAACCGTTGATGGTGAAGTGCACTAGTTTAGTAAGATTATTCTCCTATTCACTCTAGCCTTGAAAACATCTAAATTATAATCAAACGGCACCAGGTGGTACATTGTTCCAGTCCTTCGATGTTCGTGATGTAAACGGCGAGGTGAAATGGATCGTAGAGCTGTCAACAATGGAAGATGATGATATCTTCGAATTTTTGGTTCTACACACACATGCCGTTTTTCTCACGATGTATTTAAAAAAAAAAAACAACATTCAAAATATTTTTATTTCACATAGGCCTACATGGACCCAAAACGTCAGAAGCTAGTGCACGGTTCCAATTGGTCGTTTCCTATGGAGAAGACTGGCAAGAAACTTCATGGTTACTCTTTTAAAAGAAAGTGGTTGAGATATTTCCATATTACAGTATTAATAGTTATTATGTAAGAACAGAGTAGACCAGTCAGTATTGTACCCAAAAGCACAATAAGAATAATCATAATAAAAAAGTGAGACATCGTAATAAGAAGTAATCTAAGAATTCATGGAGTCGACAGTGTTCTCACATTCACATTATAAAAAAGAGGCTATATAAAAAAAGCAAGAAAAGTATGAATAATTACAACTATCAATAAATGATTCCTGTACCTTCACCGATCGATAGACTGCTGTTAAATTATTTGACATATTTGCACTGAAATATCAATGTTATTTTGAAAATAATATTGTTGCTATTGTTCTGATTCAGTCTTCGTTTGGTGTAAACTTTTGTGGTGGACAAAGGTCTTAACTTCATGCATAGACTGGAACTTCCAAAATTGATACGCCTGTACACTCTGACGGCTTCCTGAATCAAGCGTTTGACCTAACTGAATAACCTAACAAGAGCCTCTTTGATGAATTCAGACATTCTGTAAACAACACTTCGGAATTCGAACAGTGTTGACGTGTGAGTAATAGTGAAAAACAAATGAATATCTTTACAAATTCTGTACGGACATTAACATACGGGCCGATGGATACTGAAAAAAAAACACTTTCGATATATTCCTATTACCTAGACACATTTTTGAAGGTCAGACAGGCAGTGGCTTCATATTAAATACTGGTATTTAGCTACCTGAAGGTTAGACTAATAGTCAACCCCAACATATTTGTGACCCAGAGGATGCGGTGGAGAACACGATAGAGGTGTGCCCAGCTTGAGCAGAGCACCACCATGTCCTCGTGGGGGAGATCGGCGGCAACGATCTCTCGCGCCGGACCTTGGTACATGCCATGGTTCGAAGCGAGGAGGAGTGGCAATCGGTCGCCGCCTTTTGCGAAGCAGTAATGCTAGCAAAGGAGGAGGCCGCACGTGCATGCGCGAGGGAGCGGCCCTCATGCCCCAGGCGCCGGGATCCCGATCCCGATTTCCGGCCAACGTAGGCGCGGGCTTGCGGACAGCGAGCAATGGGTAGCGTCCCTTTGGCCCCAGTAGGTTTCGCTCCTGCTGGGCCCCCTACTGTTGCTGACATCTCCTTGAGGCGCGCGTGGAACACTACGCACCGTCGACGACTTGGGCTTGGTCTGGACGGTTACCGGACGGTCGGGCGGTAAGCTATCCATTGCTCACCGTCCGCAAGCCCGCGTCTATGGCGGCCGGAAATCGGGATTTGCTAGCATTACTGCTTCGCAGAAGGCGGCGACCGCCTGCCACTCCTCCTCGCTCAAGTAAATAACCTAAAAGCCATTATGCTTTCGTCATAAATTTGGTATTTTATTAATTTGGTATCTTATTTTAAACTAGCTGTTGTCAGAGGCTTCGCCCACGTGAAATAGAAAATTTAGGCCTTTGTTACTCAGTGATAAGGTAGCTTTATATTAGTCAAAGAATTTTGAAAATCGGTCAAAAAAAATACACCCTGATTTGATAATACATGATAATACAAAAAATGGGGCTCTGTCCGTACCCGTTACTGATCATATTTGTGTAGTTAAAAGTAAAAAAAAAAAGAAATCCCAAAATTGTCTACGAAAATTTGTCATGATTGGTAAATTCATAATTGAATCAACAATTCATAACAATTGCTACTAGAAAATACAACGCGCAGTGTTTTTCTATTGTTTTTCATTCATAATTCAATAGCCTGTACAATATTTCCATAAATTGAGTGAGATTTTGGGATATAAACAAACGCTAATAACTTTGCTGTTTGTGAATATTATTTATTGAGACATTACTTAAATAATAACAAGACCTTTTCTAATAAGCCCTTTAAGTATTTGTGCTAATCAAAAATTAGTGGTGTATATATTTTCTTGAATGTAAACGGCTATCTACCAAATACATTACTTAAAGAATATGTATGTCATCAAAGTGTGTGTTAAATCAAACACTCATTTCATAGAACTCCGGACATACTAACACGATCATCTTCCATTCTTCTGCGAACACATCACAGTCAGGGTTTGTGTCTAAGAGAGCGTCGAGTTCAAAGAGAGTGCGAGGGACAGGAGACTGGGCTCGCGCAACGGTATGACTCGCAGGCACAACGAACAAGATATGTGTCCTGATGCGGTTATATTTATTTGGAGCACAAAGTTGAGACAACTCACCATGATTCAAAGATTCCAAGCATATATTTGAAATAAACCATTTACAGGCACTTTTGAATTGTCAAGAAAGTCAAAAAAAATATGTTAATTGCACATTTCAAAGCGTAGATCTCTATAGATAAGATACCTATTCTCCATAGATACTCTTTTTACATTTTCTTTTATACCAAAGTGTATGACTAACGTACATAAAAATGTGCCCAAACTTAACATTACTTTAAGCATAACTTTATGTCACCATATTTAAAGCTATTTGTAAAATATTTCAACTTACAATACGGTTTTTAAAATAAATATTAAGCATTCTTTTAGATGACTAATTGTTGGTGGAATGCAGAGTGTTTTAAAGGTGACATCACACAGCTAAAGCTAAGCGATACTCATGAATAACTGAATGACATTTCTGAAGAATTATTTCGATGATGAATCGTATTTTTTTTTTTGTTTTAGAGAATCATTGAATAACTTCTTCCAGTGTGAAACAAGAAAGAAGGACAGTCAGATTTAGCTGACTGAAGGGTTTGAGTCATCGTGGTGAAATTATTAGTCAGCTAGTCTCTGCGTTACCAAACGCTAGCTGTCCAGAGTAAGACAGGAGTTTAGAATCGCTATTCTATATTTTTAACGCTCTCGGTGAGGCTCCTTTCATTCATCTCAAGAAGAAGAAGAAGAAGAAGCTGACTAAAACCCGACTGTGTTCTTCCAGTTTTTGTCCTTTGCGTTTCAGGGTCGCTGTGATACTTAAAAATCCTGAAGCGCTTGGTAAAACGTGTTAGCTTTTATATCAAGGTTAGCAAAACGAAAAAGTTAGCGAAAGTTACAAATCGGGAAATTCTTTGCTGTTTTTACATCTGGCTAATTTGCATATAGACAAGAATAATATATACATTCGTAAACTAGCGCCAACCGTGAGTCCAGACATTCCGGTCACTGCAGTTGCGTCGAGCTCGAGCGACAAATATTTCTCGCCGCCGCTCATCGATGATACCACCACCTGCGCGTCAACAGAGAAGAGGCTGATCTCCGGCCAGATTGGGACCTCGAGGCCCGCCTACCTCTGATAAGGTTCACGCTGCCGATACAAGTGTGTAGCGCATGCAATGGACACAATCAATACCGTGATGGGATGCTCTCTCTGTTTCAGGCGCTTAAGCTGGCTGTCAATGCTTCAGCCCAACGTCTATCAGATCAAGTGCGGGTCATCCAGCGTAATCGTATGATGGATGACGCCGTATTTGATAGACTACGCATAGAATCATGGAAATACTCATAGATATATTTCCTTTTTATCAACAAGAAGAACTTGATGTTTTTTTTTACTGTTAATAAATTAGTTTTCATAAGTGTATTTTTTATCGTGTTCCGTGTTCTTTTACAAACCAGAACAAAGGGTTCAAACCCATATTCTAGCAGATTAAGCAGTAATTAATTGAGTGCTAGACATAGCGGGTGAGGCTTGGCACGAGCGCTTGTTGGCACACCTACTGCGAAGTCAGGATAACGTTACTTTTAATTAACTTTAACGGTTTTTTATTGCCAGGATTGTGGAGAAAATGACTTAATTTTGTAGCTGTATTGTCATAGTAGTTACGTTATAGGAAAAAGTTGTTTTAAAGACATGTTTTCTTTCATTTAAGCGTAAGCGAAGATACATGTTTAGGGAGAATCCGCTATGAAACGAAACGCGCTATGAAACGGATACCATGGATATCGCAAACTTTTTAATCAAACTTGTTTATTGTCATTTGTTCGCTAGCAACACCGTAGAAAAACCCACAATAATAACAGTTTCCAGAAGTCATATTTTTATCCACCCTTTTGCACCGTGTTAAATTACTTGATTTTTGTAAAAAATATCGTTTATTTGTGAATTGGTATAAAATTAGATTATACCTTGGGCTACAATTGTGATGGTCGTATTGATTGCGACATATTCTCGAAGGATTGAAAATTTAAAAATGCACATAATGTTTAGTTTACGAAAACAAGGAGTTTAACTTTTTTATGTACGATTGATGAAAAGATGGTGAAGGAGCATTACCTATCACTTTAATTTTTCTTCTCCTTTCTCTATCGTATATTTTAATATTTATTAGTTTATTATTTGGTAATGAACCTATTTATGTATTATATGTATATATATTTTATTGTATTTTTATTATCTTTTCTTTTTTTGTACATTATTTATGTTGTTGTACACTGACAGCCCCAAATCTTTTCCTTTCGGTCAATCTATCCAAAGGTTGTCTGGTAGAAATTGCTCTGTGCAATAAGACCGCCTATATTGTACCTACACTTATTTTTTTATAAATGTTTTTCCTGTAGTAATAAGTTAAAATGAATGTTCGGAAACATAATACTTCGAACAAATGTTATTTCGACTAAGTGTAACACCGGTGAAAAGTTTTTCGACCAAATGAAACGTTGGAGTAACGAAAAAAATCGAATTGATAATAGGTCAACTGATACAGTGGCAGACGTGACTTCGATGAAATAAAAAAAAAACGAAACGAAAATAGTTGAAAAGTTTTAGGTGAAATGAAATTCGGTCAAATATTTTTCGAACTTATGATAGGTAACCAAGTTAAGGTGTGCAATAAAGAAATTAAAAAAAAAATGATATACATTTTGTACATAGCGTTTGGCGGGAAAGCTAACAGAAAATTAAATGAATTTTCTGTTAGCTTTCCCGCCAAAACTTAACTTTGGGCTAAGCCATGACAATAATGGCAAACGATGATGTGGTGATGACGGAATTTTGCTTCAAATCGATATAGACACTCTTTTTTATCGCATCGCTCTACCACTGGATAGTACCATAACAGAATGATTCATATAAAAGCTTCTACATTTTCTAAAAAACGGGTTACTGATAAGTGTTAATGTAGGCAAATGTACCATTCAACGTTTTTTTTAATTTTTTTATGTAATTTATTTCAAAAAGAACTATTGTTTGTTCAACTTTAAATGTAGTAATACCAAATGCATGCTCTTTCCGTACAAATTTGTCAGATATTATTATTTAAGTGGTGATTTTACATTCGTCCGTTATTCATTAATGTTGAGTCATAAATTAATGTGTTGGTGACTGCAACCGAATTCCAAATGAATGCGTTTTTAAAGATATTTTTGTGTTAAATGTAGTGGTAATTATGGTAATATTTATTGTCATGTTATTATCACATTAACAAATAAAGTTTTGATTCACATCACAATTTTGAGCAGTAATGGCCCAGCGTTGGAAGGCCTTCCACAAGGTGGACCGATGACCTGGCGAGGATTGCGGGAATCTGGTCATTATGGACAGGTCGTTATGGCGATACTTGGGGGAGGCTTATGTCCAACAGTAATATAATAATATTAATATAATAGGTAATAATAATATTTCACAACTATGGCACAACGCCGTCTAGTCCCAAGCTAAGCAGAGCTTGTGTTATGAGTACTAGACAACTGATAAACATACTTATATATTTCTAAATACATACATGTTATTATAGATAAATTACACCCAGACACAGAACATATAATGATCATGCTCGTCACACAAATATTTGTCCTGGGTGGGAATCGAACCCGCGACCTCCGGCATAGCAGTCAGGGCCACTAACTACTAGACCAACAGGCCAGTCATATCAACAGTATCAACAGTAGACGTCTTTTGGCAGAAATGATGATGACGATGATGAGTGATGGACCATCACTCATCATCGTCAGTCATCAGTAGTAACGGTTCCAACTTAGGAGTTGTAGGTCATGGGTTCATACGAAAACAGACGTTTTTCTTTGTATAATTTGTTTATGCAAACATCGGAAGGAAACTGGCATGTCTTAGAACCAATAATTCAAAGACATATGACATCTACCAACCAATACTGGGCTTGGGTGATGGACTATGACCTATTCTCTTACAGAGGAGATATGAGTTCCAGCAGTGGGAAACTTTTGAATACTGATTTTATTATTATTATGCAGCAAACAAAGCTATAGTGAAAAAACTGGGCAAGTGCGAGTCGGACTCACGCCCTGAGGGTTCCGTACAAACTTATCTATGCCAACAGTTAATTTTTTTTTTGTTGTGATGTTACAACAAAGGAGACAATTTTTTTTGGGCCCACTATTAAATGGTTACGTTTATTAATCATATTACACATGGAAAAAGCGATCATCTTATTATAATTAACAGACCAAAAATTATATAGAAATCTAACCGGAATAATGAAATAATAGTAAAAAAGTGTTACGGCAAAAAATGCTTGTTTAGGAGCGTTTTCAAGTTTATTTTAACGTGAAAAAAAAAATGTTACTACAGTGCGCAGCGGTGACATCGGATTTAAATGCGTTTCAAGAGATAATAATTAATTGGTACAGCGAACTTGTTTTTAATGTTGTTATTAACGGTTAACACAAATATCAAGTAACGTTCTTTTAAAAATCAACGTGGAACGAAACGTAATTAATAGCCCGTTGCAGATGCTCTGTGGTCCAGTTTCAATCAGTTTGACACTGACAGACAACTAGTGGTGGTGGGTCGTTGTCAAATTTTAGACGGACGAGACGTAACCGTTTTGGCGACGACAAAAACGGTTGCAGAAAACGGTCGTCGTCGCAACTGGTTTGAAGACGAAACTATCGTTGAGTGAAGTAATTGCAGAAAACGTTCGTTGTCGCAACTAGTTTGAGGACGGGAATAAATTCTGTACTCGTCGCGTCGTCGTTTCAAAACCAGTTATTACAATGAAAAATTAACTTTATGACTATAAACATAAAATTCATTTTTCATTGCAATAACTGGTTTTAAAAACGACGACGCGACGAGTGTGACAGTTGAAGCAATGGATTTTCGACCTTATTTTCTTAACAGTAAGATAACAATTCGCATACAGTAATTCAAAGACTGGTTTATGCAACGAAGACTGTTTGGTCGCAGGATGGAAAACGGTTGTTACGTTGCAGAACAAAAAACGGTCTTTGAAAACTGTTCGTCGTTGAAACGCCCACCGCTACAGACAACATCATTATTGTTTCCGATTACTAGATACTCGTAGTTGCATGTTTCTTCTGTTCTTTTCGTATTTTTATTCGAAAGATTTTATGAAAATGGCATCTGTAGATACATGCATAATCCACAAAGCCGTTGTATCAATTTGCAGCACGATTTCAACGGAATGTTGAATACTGCTCTTGCTGGATACTATTGTAATTGTTTAGTGGGCAGACGCACTGTTGGCTGCTGTGCATATGTGATGTGTATAGTGTAGTTTTTATCTTGGGCGCGGCATCAAGGTGAGGTTAAGCCACCTGCATCTTTTGTAGATGAAATACTGCTTTTAAGAGATGACTTTGAAAATGATGATGATGAACAGTAATAAATACTTGTGTGTGATGCTATAATGTGGTTTTTTTTCTCCTTACAAAACCAGCATAAAACACATCACCATATTATTTTAGATCTACAGTCAATGGCCGACAAAAGCCGCGCTTTTTCGAAATGAATACATCTACGCATTTTCATGAATAAGTCTATCAAATCGTGTAAATCACATCAAAGTCTCTCACGTAGTACAGACGTGACTTTGTTTTATACTGTATATTATTGAACAGTGCACTATTTTAACTTAAAATACCAAGGAGACCTATTCACTCATTAGACAATCGCTCTTGTGAGATTTTAGGTTATTATGAGAGTCATGTTTTGACTGTCGTATTTCACGGTACTCCAGTTAGATAAAGTTTTGCCAATATTACCTCTGTAATCTAGAGATTATAGGGAATAAACTAACGTGCATTTCATTGCTATACGCCACAATTTGTGGTGGGCCTATTCCCCAAACAAAAAAAATTGTCTCCTTTACAGTTATCAGATTTATTCCTATACCTGTGCTATAAGACCTTGCTTTATGCAAAATTTCAGGATTCTGGGTCAACAGGAAGTGGCCCTATGAATTTTGATTTCCTCGAGAGTGTCGAAATATGCGTTTTTTGAGATATAAATGGCCGTATTTCTTTTCCGTTAATTTTGAAATTTGATTTTTTCACAGCTTCAAGAAACCGCAAACTTGAGTATAATTATGGTTTTAATTTTAACTCAATACCTCCACGCGTTTCCGAGATAAATGGTCTTGACAGACAGACAGACAGACGGATGGACAACAAAGTGATCCTATAAGGGTTCCGTTTTTTTCCTTTTGAGGTACGGAACCCTAAAAAGGCATACGAATACATCACAATAAAATATATCAACTTACTTATTTACTACCATCAATGATTGCATCGCTGCTTACCATCAGGTGGGATCGCAGTCAAGCACTGGTTTATATGAATTAAAAAAAAAAAAAAAAATACTAACTTTGGCTCGGGGCTTCGGTTGCTTGAAAAGTTTATTGTCCTAAGGAGCGTTAATACTAACGAAATAATCTCATAACACAGTTCATGATCTATCAGTAAGGAATAAGAATCTGTTCAGTAGTTCAGAAAAGAAAATATAACACATGGATAATATACTTTCTCGTTAACGTATGGATTTAGATACAATGGTGATTAACACTTGATAGCATGAGGTACAATCGAACAAGCTATTTAGTGTATAGGCAAGAATATTCACCATCCAAAAACAGTCAACTTTTTAGCGTTTGTTATTTTTTCAGTTGGATACCAAATGACTGCTTTCGCCCGCCACGGCAACTCTTTCGGACAATTCTACAACGTTTCTAAACGTGGCTTTATTATTTTATTGATTTAAGCTTGACGCTAGTGGTACATAGGTTTTTTTTTTAATTGATATAAACCAGTGCTTGACTGCGATCCCACCTGACTGCACTTGGACTTAATGCAACAATGCAACAAGGCATTCTCTACTAGTCAACTTTTTTTTTAAGGTGGGCAATCATCCATTGCCATCTCCTGCTCTTTCGTGTCAGATTTTTACTAACTAAAACCCACTCCTGGTCCTTCTTTTCCCTCGTTCCATGGCCCCGGGGTTCTCTTTCGCATCACCCATTGCCCCAGTAGGCTTCGACCCTGCTGGGCCCCTACGGTTTGCAGACATCTCCTTGAGGCGCGCGTGGAACACTATGCGCCGTCGACGATTTGGGCTCGGTCCGGATGGTTACCGGACGGTCGGATGGTGAGCTACCCATTGCTCGCCGTCCTCAAGCCTGCGCCTTCAGTGGCCGGAAATCGGGATCCCGGCGGCTGGGGCGTGAGGGCCATTGACTCGCGCGTCGGTTGTGGACGCCGTGTAGTCTTTCCTATTAGTAAACCTGTGGGTTAAAAATCATAACCCTCCGTAGTCGGGTAAAAAAACTATACTGTGGTCGGTGTGGTGGGTGTTTCATCTCCTAGAGAAAAGGTCTGAGTCCCAGGCATTGGGAATATTATAAAGTTGATTATGTGATAGGTGTGCGCATTATAATAGAAATTTCAAATAGAATGACGTCTAGATTTTCATTGTAGTTCTAGACGTGGGTTGACTTGCAAAGTTAATAATAATTAATTTGAATATATTATTGGGAGAACGATTTAAGATACCAGTCGCTGGGTACACTCACAACCAAACATTATTACTATCGACTACTTCTACAGTTAGAAGTAACATAGACTATACATTTAAATATTTTTTACAATACACTTACTTGAAAACCCGCTCTTATCCCTATCGCATTTAGGCACACAATTTACTGTTTTTTGCACTAGTGCGGAAAAGTGCGCGAGCTCCCGCCACAATTTATTACATTTGTCGTATTAGGTTTGGCGCTAAGCGACCCCCAAGTTTTTATCAATTAAAAAATGTCAACCCCGTCTTCTTTTTTAGTTGTGTATAAAGTAGTGCTTGACTGCGATCCCACCTGATGAAGTAGTGATGTAATCGTTGATGGTGAGGCGCAGCACTCGGCTCCATAACACCCTCGCCTACGGCTCGGATGAATTCCGCCTCGGTTGCAGTGACAAACTTTCTCCACTTGTATTAAAATGTACTATTTCGACTGTACCTACTCATTTTCTTATTGCTCTAAAATGATTAATGAACGTAATTAATGTGTTGCTGCAATGCCATCAGCAATAATGTCACAAATAAACTAACAAAAGCTATTTTTTTTAATACAAAGGTCAATGCACACTTAATCGCCGTCAAATATAAACAACCGCGAATTAGTTACACTTTACGCTTATGCGCTGCGATCGTGAGCTTCCAATATAATGTTGCTATCTCTTTCTTACGCAGGAATTGGTATAAGATTGTCTCTTTTTCTCGACACGCTTAGTCATGTAGAATCTATTGTAGGTTCAGATCAAAAATATTCATAATTGCTTTGGATCAATGTAAATTACCGAGACAGATTGCAGTTTCGATTATTTTTAACGTCTTTTGGCAGTGTAGTCTTCTTTTTTTCGTAGAATGAAAAATATAGAAAAAATGTTGCGCCGATCCGTAGTAATGGGATATGGGATAAGGACAAAAATATGATGATTATTTTTTTATTTCTATTTGGTAATTTTGGAAAACATTTTTTTTTTACATTTTTGCACAGTTTTATCAAACAAACAAAATAAGAAAAGTGGCAATACATTGTTTGGTATAAATAAAAAAAGCCGACTTAGAAAATGTTAGCTTCTTCTATATTGACTGGTGGTTAGTGGCCCTGACTGCTATTCCAAACATTTATCCTGGGTGGAAATTGAACACAGAACGGTTCAATTTCCACCCAGAACAAATGTTTGTATGATGAGCACGAACATAATTTGTTCTGTGTCTGGGTGTAATTTATCTATAATATGTATGTATTTAAGAACAGTTGCAGGTCGCGAGTTCAAATCCAGCCAGGCGCATTACTCAGTGTAATTTATTTCATCACCATTGCTCTCAAAACGGTGAAGGAAAACATAGTGAGGAAACCGGCATGTCCTAGAACCAAAAAATTTGAAGACATGTGACATTCACCAACCCGCACTGGGCCCGCGTGGTGGATTACGGCCCATTCCAGAGGAGGCCTGAGTCCCAGCAGAGGGAACATTTAAAAGGCTGATTATGCTATGTATGTATTTAGAAATATATAAGTATGTTTATAAACGAAAAAAAAAGCTAAATTATTACTGGGAATTATTGCTGTGTCTATCAAACCTCGACTAATTCTTTTATTTTTTATCTACATTTTTGTATAGTTACTACGCTTCACTTAGCACGCGGTTGACAATTGACTATTGTAAGTTTTGATAAGTCTATGGATAGCACCGAGGTCTTGACTATGGGTTCTGTACAGTAGAAAAATGATAATTATTTATTTATTACATGCTTTATTCACACAAAAGTACGGAGGTGAACTTAATGTCTTAGGTATTTTTTATCAGTTAGTAAATAAGTGTAATAAAGAAGAATTTTATCGATTCAGCCTGTCCCTTGCTGCCCTCCTCCAGCGGCGCCCTAAGCCGAGGTCCGTACCCCACAGGGGGTGCAATTAGCGTGTAGTCGCTTAGTTTTTAAGTTAGTTAAGTAAACCCTGGCTGGAGGCTTTGATTCTAGAATTGGGGCCGCCACAGGCAAGTCCGGTTAAGCAGCCGAAAACCTCCTAGATTGACCTGCGAGAGGCCACACACAAAAAAAAAGAAGTGGTTTTACCACACACAAGAAGTGATTAAACCATAATAATAGAGTATTAAATAAAAAAAAAGCCATTATACATTTATAGGGTACTTCATATAAAAAAAAAATGGAATATTTTAATGGAATACACCATGCTTCAAATGGATAGTTCCACTGCACTCTAACAATGCAGTTTACTAAGCTAATTATTTTTTCTATTTAAAAAAATATTTAGCTTAATGGCGTTTCTAGCAAGCAATATATTTCTAACTTTATATGATGTTTAAAATGAATATTTTTATTTTTTTATTAGCCTATACTGTCCCACTGCTGGGCAAAGGCCTCCCCCAATAATATTCTATTAAAATTATTATTTGTACTAAATACTTTTTGTTTAAATCATCAATATAGTAAAGGGTCCAATCTCACCAATATTGTAAAGGAACCCCATTTTGACTTTAAATAAAACAAAACACAGAGACCGGATGAAACGGTTCTTGAACATAAACCGAACTTAATCAGAAATATCAATGTTAAGACACCATTGAAGCCTTTAAATTTTAGGTACTTTATAATCTTAAGAGCCTCATTTCGATGACATCATCGATATGATTATTCCGACCATACGCTCAAAACGAGCACATTTCTCGCAGAACAGATAGTCAATGGGGCCGAAAGATTAAGTCCAGCGACCGCGTACCAATAGACGCAGTGTTAGAAGGCCTTCCACAAGGAACAGATGACCTGGTGAGGGTCGCGGGAATCCGATAGATGCGAGATGCACAGAACCGCTCGTTGTGATGACCCTTTGGGGGGCCTGTGTCCAACTGTGGACGTTTTTCGACTGAAATGATGATGATGATTATGATTGTCTTTACTGAATCTCTCTTTTTAGTTGATAATCCGTGGAAACGTTGTGGATTGTACATTGACCTATTCTGTATCCTATCTCTAGATAATATAACATAAACTGTACAATCCTTAATAATAATAAAAATAAACAGCTTTGCAATATTGTAGGTTTGAAAGAATTTACTTAATTTGCAAAATGTTTCAGACATGAGAGAGACATTTAATTTCAGCAGATATAGAAAAATTAAGCATCTAGAGTGTGTCTAATGAAAGCGCGACCTGGTTTTTTAAAAAATAAAATTTGGAACATTATTCAACCGTCAAAAGCACGTCAAAGTCTGTGATTGTAATTGTCAGTATTTAATAAGATAAGATTTTTTTAAATAATTGCTTTATCACGGATAAAACAATAAAAAGTTATGTGCGAAAGCTGCTACATACTATCAGTAAGTTTAAATAAAAACAAGAAGAGAAATATATTGTTTTGTTCTGTTTTCACAGAAAAACTACAATGTTTACTATGTGATCTCGGATTTTTAAGTTAGTATGACAATACAATCTAGATCATTGTTGACTGACTAGTGGATATATTTTACGATATGATGATACTTTTTCTTATGTTTATATAATCTTGGAGATATTCAAGGACTCTGCGAAATTTAAAAAAAAATGTTGAAACGTTAAGAAATTTGGAGGAAAAATCTTTACACTTAAAACTAAGTTCTAAGAAGAAATATCGTAACTACCGTGCTTATGAGCGGTACAATACGTTCAAAAGCGGTCGAGTTGATGTGATGAAAGATTTGCCACGGTCTAGTAAGTCATCAACATCTTCAACTGCATTTAACATCGCAAAAGTGAAGGAAATTGTGTCTGAAAATCCTCTTTCAAGTTTGAGAGAGATAACTGCTGAACTTTGTCTGTGTCACTAATCAATCCGTACCGTTTGAAACAATCACTTGCGTATGAAACATGTCACTGCCCCAGAAGATCTGAATTTTCTATCTAAATATTCAATCGGCTCCTAAGCTGCTGCGGACGAGTCGATTCCGACCCAACATTCATTAAAAATGTTTCGATGATTAAATTATTCATTGATCTAAGTGTATCATTTCTGAAAGAGCATACTTTGAGGCCAAAAAAATACATTTGAACGAATAACTAACATTTTGTCTATCATTGACCTTTTCCCGTCACTTTCTCGACAGAGTAGTATAATGTAATATACCAATAAATAAGTCTTTACTCGTTTTTGTATTGTATTGGTTATTATAGCTATCCCATATTGTCCTACTGCTGGGAAAGGCCTCCCTCCACTCTTTCCAATGGTCACAGTTTCTTGCTCACATTCCAATTCTTAAGGAAGACCAGGTCAGTTGATAAACATTGAGTTTTGACTTTTTGGATGTTAGTTAAAGACCAAGTCTGTGCATCATAGGTCAGAATGAGAAGAATATACATATCCCTCAGCTTACGCTTCAGTGACATGGACAGTGCCCTTAAATAGTTTAGTAGTAGGCATTTTCTATTCGGTACGTAATTTCTTTGTCTTACCTTGACCAGAAAGAGACTACTTGGCCCAAGTAGATATATTCTTGGATGTATTGTAGGTATATTCTGCCCGCCTACGTGTATGTTCCTTGTGGAGCTATTGGTTATGATTTTGGTCTTTGACATGTTCATCTTTAATACTAGGTACCTCAAGGGTGGCATCATTAAGATCTTGTAGCATTTGCTCTAGTGCTGTGGCTATAGGAGAGAAAAGGACAATATCATCAGTGAAAAGAAAATTAGTTAACTTCGCTTCCCATTTGACTTCTAATGTTTGAAAGACTTCGTCCAGGATAGTGGTGAACAACTTTGGGGACAACGGGTCGCCCTGTTTGACTCCCTTAAGAGTTTTAAACATAGGATATAATCTCTCTAACTTGATGGCAACTTTGCTATGGGTGTATATGTTTTGCAGTAGCTGTATATAGGTGTATTCAATTTTTTCGTTTTGTAAGGAAATTGAATAGAGCTGAGTGTGTGATGCTGTCAAAGGCGTATTGGTTGTATATTTAAAATATCTACAGACGTGTTCATTAAATTAGGAATATTATAGTTCGTAAACAAGTATTATACAATTGTCGCAAAAACAAAAAAATACTCAAGTATCAAAATGTTTTTCTCCTACTAACTAACAGTAATACCACATTCAATATTTTTTTTATATGAACTCATTTTGTCAGGTCGCGCTTTCGTTAAATAGTCTCTACAACAGAAATATTCAAAATACATCCGCTGTAAAACACTCAGAAAGCTTAGCAAGCGTTAAAAATCTCACAAGACAATCCTTCCCCAAAATCCTACACTAAATCTGTTTATTTCAGCACAACCCTTCCTCACGAAATGCCCAAGACAAAGGAACAATTACGTCCCTGATAAGACGGACGCAAAAAATAATTGAGGGAGACGGATTTTTGCTGATGCAAGCTGGATTATGAAACGGGACCAGCCTACTTAAAACTGGAGTGACAGTCTTTAGTTCTGACTTATTAAAATGAACTGCTACTGACACTAAAAGAGAACTTGGAACTTATTAAATCACTTTAACTGTGTAAGTTTTTACGAATTATTCTAGGCCATCTAAGGGGTTGGATTGTCTTTGAGAGGAAGTTTCAATACTAAATAAACAAACACTGTACTTACGCACTTAAATGCTTTAGGTATTTTCCATCAGTCGACCTTCCGGGCCTTGGTACAGGCCATGATCTGGAGCGAAAAGGTGTCCTTCTGCGAAGCAGTAATGCTAGCAAAGGAGGAGGCCGCACGTGCACGCGCGAGGCAATGGCCCTCGCGCCCCAGCCGCCGGGATTTCGATCCCGATTTCCGGCCAGCGTAGGCGCGGGCTTGCGGACGGCGTACAATGGTCAGCTCGCCGTCCGATCGACCGGTAACCGTCCGGACCGAGCCCATGTCGTCGACGGCGCGTAGTGTTCCACGCGTGCCTCAAGGAGATGTCAGCAACCGTAGGGGCCCAGCAGGGTCGAAGCCTACTGGGGCCATGGGTGATCCGAAAGAGATCCCCGGGGCCCTGGAAAAATGGCAAAGAAGGAACAGGAGTGGGTTTTTAGTCAGTAAAAGTCTGACACTATCTCCCGCTCCGCCCAAGAGCACCGGATGTATGACATCAGATGATGTTCCCACCCGAAAAAAAAAACCAGTCAACCTTAAGGTGGTGTAGACACATATCTACACATACACACTATATCGTTTTATTTAACCTCCGTGAGTGTGACTGTTATTTATCGTTTTAAATATCGCAGCATATGCTTAGTTAGGCGCCTTTTTGACCTTGCACAGATCATACAGTTATTTTTTTTCTTTTTTTTATAAGTAGGTACTTAATTCATAGCATAGCATATAGCATAGTCGGCCTTATAATGTTCCCACTGTTGGGACTCAGGCCTCCTCTCTAAGAGAGGGACTTAATTCTACTATATTTTAATTCCTATGTATTCTACTGTTTTTTTTTTTAATTTTACTGTATGTGTGAGGTACAAATAAACGTTTTTCTTTCTTTCTTTCTTTCACATAACATCGCAGATGCAACTTGATAGAAGATAAACAGAAAACAAATAAGTATTTAAAAAAAAAAATGGAATCCTTTACGGTCCAGCCTCTGTTTTCATTTGTCTGAGCTGTATTTTGAATTCTGGCTGTCATTTGAAATTTTTTTACAGCGGTTACGGTACTCAAAAACCGTAACATCGGACACTGTTTCGTGTTATCCGGTTACTTGAATGTGGTGGTCCGATGGGCAATAACTCCATGTAAAATCAATCCAGTTTTAATGGAAGCCGATCCCAATATAGCTAGGAACAGGCTAAGAAGATTGATTGACCTTCTATCATGAGGTCAAGGTCAACAACGGTCAAGAGAAAATCACCAAGTCACTTTTTTTTTATTTATTTTTTTATTAATGATAGGCTCGCGTTTGACCACCATCTCACCTGATGGTAAGCGATGATGTGGTCGACGATGGAGCACGCTTGCCTAGAAGTAGTCTATTCACTCTTGACTTAAAGACCCCTAAGTTGTAGCAACGGTATCACGTTTTGAACTAAAGTATCAAAAACATTCAACGTTTCTACTCAGGGTCGCTGCAGCCGCACACGGACCACACGTGACAGCCACAAACGCCGCCACGAGAAGCTAGAAGCGGCCACAAAGGAAGCTGAAGCGTGCGACAGCCACTTGTAACCGGTGGCTGCTACTTTTTTTAACCCATACGTGCAGTATTTTATTGGACTCTGACGAAGAAGATTTAAATGCGCGAGTGGCGTGTAACGGCGTTTTGTATCGGCGTTTAGTGGCCAGTGCGGGCCACAAGAAGCGAGCACCGGCGATTTGCAACTTGTGGCGGCCACCGGCGTCAACCGTGTGGGGCGAATCCATATAAAATGTATGAGAACTATAGGAAATATGCTGGTGGCGGCGTTTTGTGGTTGTGGACGGTGGCCCGGTGACACTAACGATCATTATCTAAAAAACAAATGAAGCATATTCCTAAGTTAATCTCGTCCCATTAGATTAAATATTCTATACAATTAGTCTCAAAGTCCAGTTCAGATTATCAGCCTTTAGAGACTGAAAAAGCGTCGCGGAAATTAAAAGTGAGTGAATGTGATTTCGCTGTGCAGACAATGATGCCGTATGTGTGATGTTTAAATGTTTTTTTAGAGTTCCGTATCTAAAGGGTAAAACGAGACCCTATTACTAAGACTCCGCTGTCCGTCCGTCTGTCTCTCTGCCTATCCGTCTGTGACCAGGCTGCATCTCATGAACCGTGAAAGCTAGACAGTTGAAATTTTCACAGATGATGTATTTCTATTTCCGCTTTAACAAGAAATAATAAAAATAGAATAAAATAAATATTTAAGTGGGGCTCACATATAACTAACGTGTTTTTTTTTTTGCCGTTTTTTGCTACGGACGGTACGGAACCCTTGCGCGAATCCGACTAGCACTCGGCCGGTTTTTTAGGGTGCCGTACCTCAAAAGGAAAAAACGGAACCCTTATAAGATCACTTTGTTGTCCGTCTGTCTGTCTGTCTGTCTGTCAAGACCCTTTATCTCGGAAACGCGTGAAGGTATCGAGTTGAAATTACCGTATACTCAGATCTGCGATCCCTTGAAGCTGTGAAAAAATCAAACTTCTAAGATAACAAATAAAAAAGATACCTAGACGGCCGTTTATGTCGCAAAAAACGTATAGGTATTTCTGTACTCTCAAAGGAATAAAAATTCATAGCGTAATTCCCGTTGACCCAGAATCCTGAAATTTGGCACAAAGCAAGGTCTTATAGCACAGATATAGAAATAAATCTGGAAACAGTAAAATTGTTACCTACGCGTCACAAAAAAAAAATCTTTTTGCAATTCGGAAAAGTCTTGAGACTCCTTTCGGGAATTGTAGTTTGTACAGAACCCTCAGGGCTCGAGTCCGACTCGCAATTGCCTAGTTTTTTTTTTAAGATAAAATTGCTCCATACGATACAGGAGTATTTCCTTCCTGTATCGTGGGTGTACTCACATACATTTAAACTCACATACACAAGACGCCCAGACTCGGAACATTACACCTATCTGTGGGCTATACAAATATTTGTTCCGTGCGAGAATCGAACCTGCGACCCACAGCGCAGCAGCCAATCGTTCAACCATTTCGCCAACCGAGCCGTCAATGCCGTGCCGACTATGTGTATGTATGTATATGTGGGTAGCGACATCTATGGCGTCATATAAGAACTATTACTGCATCACGCAATTAAAGTTCTCCGCGCGATTGGAACATATAGAACAGCCCGAAATCATCTATCGGGCAGTTGCCCACCAGACATATCACCCGTCTGGTCGGAGGATCCTCCCTTTTCAACGGAGATTTGCGGGACTTTACACTCTGTTTCGTATACCTCCAAATGTATATATGTTTGTAATTCCTTTGCGCTAAAATGAATGAACGGGTTTTTTTTTAGGTGGAAAAATCATCTAATGACAAATTTCGCTCTTAGGCGGAGCGAGAAATAGTGTCAGACTTTTACTGACTAAAAACCCACTCCTGTTCCTTCTTTGCCTTCGTCCCAGGCCTTTCTCCTCGCTCCGGACCATGGCCTGTACCAAGGCCCGGCGCGAGAGATCGCCACCGCTGATCGCCCCCATGAGGACACGGCGTTGCTTTGCCCAAGCGGGGCACACCTCCACCGTGTGCCGTGAGGTCTTTCCAACCACGCCTCAAAGAGGGGACTTACCGACTGAACGGGTTTGGATGAAACTTCTCTCACGAGTTGGCCAACTCGTGATAAAATATTACCTATTCCAGAACATAGTCATGTTCTAGAATAGGTAATATTTTATCCCAAGACAATGTGTATTATGGATAATTTTCTACACGGGTAAATTCGTTGGTAGAATCTAGTAAATTTACAATTCACACACACAGTTCAACGACACGCGTACCTACAATGAACACTGTTTTTGTTGACATTTCCTGACCTTCAGAAAGTACATGAAACGGTCGCACGTGTACCCTATGACCGCAGGACTATATGTGGACAAAGCGAAAGGATATTGTATAGATCGTACACACGTACCACTCTCTCGTATCAACTTAACTTTTGTTATGAAAAAGGCGTTAGATGTTTTATGGCAGCTTTTTATATAAAAACGGGGCAAGTGCGAGTCGGACTCGCGCACTGATGGTTCCGTACAAACTTACATATTTATATAAGTAGTTCAATTCGCGAATGGAATCTCGAAGATTTGTCCGAATCGCAAAAAAAAGATTTTTTTGTGACTTAACAACAAATTCACTGTTTTCAGATTTATTCCTATACTTGTGCTATAAGACTTTGCTTTATACCAAATTTAAGGATTCTGGGTCAACGGGAAGTACCCTATAAATTTTGAATTCCTTGAGAGTCGAAATATACGTTTTTTGCGACATAAACGGCCGTATCTTTTGTTTTCGATAACTTGAAAGTTTAATTTTTTCGCAGCTTTAAGGGATCGCAGATTTGAGTATATGGTTTTAATTTAAACTCGATACCTCCACGCGTTCCCAAGATAAAGGGTTTTGACAGACAGACAGATGGACGGACAACACTGCGATCCTTTAAGGGTTCCGTTTTTTCTTTTTGAGGCACGGAACCCTAAAAATGATTAATTGTAGAATAGAATAGAATAGAATAGAATAAACTTTATTGCACACCAAAATAGTAACAAAACTTTTATACTAGGCAACTTAAATCTATGGGTACAAAGGCTGTCTTATCGCTGACAGCGATATCTACCAGACAACCTAATTGTAATTAATTACTAAACGTGTTACATATTCGGATGTAGGTATATCACAGAGTGTTCAACTTACCATCCAACGCTTAAGAGAGTCCTTCTGACCCGATTTTTTAAAATTTATTTCAATAGATACCTTGATAATATCCACAAGATAACTGTGTTTCCAAAATATCTAGAGAAAGGTGTCGTCATAATTATATAAGAGCGCTTGTATGAAAATGTTCCTCGTGAAGGACGCTCTTAAGACTAGGCAATCATTTTACAAGGCGCGAATTATGCAAGTACCAAAACCACACAGGTTCTGTTGGATTGTTGTATCTGTTGGTATTGTGATAGGGGGAGACGCAAATGAAAAGCTTCTGTTTCAATTATACTGTTACTATATTGTATGAAGCACTTTCAATACATTTTATATATAAACATCCCCCTAACTCTATTGTTTTCACATCAATCATATTTTTTTTAAAACATAAACCTTAAAAGTATATCTTGCCAGTTTGCAAGTTAATAGTATTAATGTGACCTCCATGGTCGCCACAGTATACACGTAATATCTGTAAGTGCTGAGGTTCCATAACTAAGTTATGTTTAAAAGCCGACCAAAAATTCGGTTTCGATTTTGACCAGTTGTGGCCAAAATAGGAAGAATATTCGGCTCGACGAAAACGGTTTTTTGATGGTTGTGATATAGGCCAAAATCTTACTGTCTCAGATATCGTGTGTGTAATAATTTTTGTATGATCGTCAATTTATTCAATTTAAATATTTTATTAAAATTGTAACTATAACATTAACCATAACTGTATCGAAACATAATAATTAAGAATAACAATATCGAAATATATTTTGACTGGCCTGTTGGTCTAGTGGTTAGTGGCCCTGACTGAATGACGGAGAACGTGGGTTCGATTTCCACCCAAGACAAATGTTTGTACGATGAGCACGATCATTTGTTCTGTGTCTGGGTGTAATTTATCTATAATATGTATCTATGTATTTAGAAATATATAAGTATGTTTATCAGTACTCACAGCACACGCTGTGCTTCATTTGGGACTACATGGCGGTATGTGAAAGAACTTGTGGAATATTATAGCAGCATTATTATTTATTAGAGCAGTGGTAGCCGAGTAGTAACGGCCCCGACTTACGAGTTGTAGGTCGCGGGTTCAAACCCAGCCAGGCGCATTACTTTGTGTAATTTATTTCATCACCACCGCTGTAAAGGAAAACATCTTGAGGAAACCGGCATGTCCTAGAACCAAAAATTCGAAGACATGTGACATCCACCAACCCGCACTGGGCCCGCGTGGTAGATTACGGCCCATTCCCTCTCCTAGAGAGGAAGCCTGAGTCCCAACAGTGGGAACATTATAAGGCCGACTATGCTGTATGCTGCTGTGGAACATTATATAACTTATATTAAAATTTGGAGAGGTTTTCTGCAACGACGTCATTTTCGGTTTCGATTTTGTACAGCTAAACCTGGAAGACGAACCAAAAATTCGGTTACGGTGTCGAATACTAGTTATATTTATCTAAGTACTTACTGTTACATAATTATGACAACATAACACACATCCTATTCTTTCACAAAAGAACGTAAACATCACGTACCGCCGTGCAGCCGTGTACCGCCAACTGTTTCAAAAGAATCACGGAACCATTTCGAGCGACTGAAAGAACTCTGAAAAAAGCCGGAAAAAGTTCTATCTGTCCGGCCAAGCTAATTACATCCGAAGCGACACGACGCGACGGCTAAAACTCATTCCGAATAATTAATTTTAAGAGACTTTATGTTTTAGAGGACGTGTTCCAGAGCTGGGCTTTTGGGGGTGCGAATTTGTGGTGGATATGATAGTGAATTTAGTTTTGGAGACCAAAATGATATAGCGGAGATTTTAAGTAGGTTGATTATTCAGCGTTCAGGGTTTGATATCAGTGACTGATGACATAATTATGGCTCTGAAATGTCATTACTCACAATGAGCCTCATCAGAAGGTTCAAAGTCACCCAAAGGACAACGGAGAAGGCTATGCTCGGAGTTAACTAAATCGAATCAAAAATGAAGAATCGCCAAACATAAGTGGCTGTGGGCTTTGCTCATAGAACAGGTGGACGATAGGCCCGAATAGTTCAGGAGTGGTGACTACGTTCCGGAAGACGCAGCGTCTTTTTTTTTCGGAGGGAAAATCATCTTATGACATCCCCCGCTCTTGGGCGGAGCTTGGAGGCTTGGCCCCAGTAGGCTTCGACCCTGCTGGGCCCCTACAGTTGCTGACATCTCCTTGAGGCGCGCGTGGAACAGAACGACGCAGCGTTAGAAGCTCTCCCACAGAGTGAACAGGTGACCTGGTGAGGGTCACGGGAACGCACAGAACTGGTCTGTTTGGCGACGCTTATGTCCATCAGTGGACGTTTTTCAACTGAAATGATAATGATGATTATTTAGACACGATTTAACTTAGTATTTAGTGATTTCTCAATATGTATGAACCTCTTTTTATCAAATTAAATATAAAATGAGATGAGCTCTTAGTTTTAAATAAGTGAAAAAAAATTGTTTCATCAGAACATTTTGTAGCACAGTTTTATGTGGTGAATATTACAGCCTCTGCACTACTGATTAAACCCTTTAAAAGTTTCGGAAAGCTTGTCATTTTAAAGATATACAACACTTTGACTTAAATTGAAAATTCTTGACTACAAACGTAGTTATTGAGCTATAATGATGAGCAGACACCTCTACGGTCTGGACATTTCGCGTCGTCGTTTATACCGCGTACATCGAAAGATTGGAACAATTTGCCTGCTACGTCTTCTGATCCCATTATAACTTAGGTGTCTTCAAGGCTAGAATAGGCTCTTAATAAACTAGTGCGCTTCACTATCAACGATTGCATCACTGCTTACCATCAGGTGGATTTGCAGTCAAGTACTAGTTTATACCAAGTCATCAGTCCACCTTGTAGGAGGCCTTCCAACGCTACGTCTTCCGGACGGTTCTTACGGTTGCGGGAGTCCGATGGATGCGAGACGCACAGGACCGTTCATTGTGGCGACACTTGGGGGAGGCCTATGTCCAGCAGTGGACGTCTTTCGGCTGAAATGATGATGATGATGACTAGTTTATATCAATTAAAAAAAAAATGATGATAACCTGATCACCTTCAGTGCCTGGGTTAGGTGATTCCTAGTCTCTAAACTTCCGTTGTGTTCTTCTTCTTTATTCTAGGTAAATCAAAAACAGAAGCATAAGAAGCTCCGGGCCTTGGTACAGGCCATGGTCCGGAGCGAGAAGGAGTGGTAGGCGGTCGCCTTCTTCTGTGAAGCAGTAATGCTAGCAAAGGAGGCGGCCGATCACGTGAGGCAACGGTCCTCACGCCCCAACCGCCGCCGGGATTCCGATCCCGATTTCCGGCCACCGTAGGCGCGGGCTTCCGGACGGCGAGCAATTGGTAGCTCACCGTCCGACCGTCCGGTAACCGTCCGGACCGAGCCTAAGTCGTCGACGGCGCGTACTGTTCCACGCGCCTCAAAGAGATGTCAGCAACTGTAGGGGCCCAGCAGGGTCGAAGCCTACTGGGGCCAAGGGTCTGATTCTGACAGAAAGACTCGGCCCTGGTACGAAAGGCGACGAAGGAACAGGAGTGGGTTTTTGGTCAGTAAAAGTCTGACGCTATCTCCCGCTCCGCCCAAGAGCGGGGGATGTCATAAGATGAGTTTCCCACCGAAAAAAAATGCAGAACCCAAACCTTTTTCGCACTAACACTTATTAACTTCTAGTCAACAGTTCATAAAGTCTGTCCGTGGCCCAATTAGAAATAAGGACATTAGGCAGAGAAGGCCGCTTAATAACGGAACAGTCTAGTATATTCGCACTACATGGCTCCAATTAGGGGTGTAACACACAAACGATCGCCGTTTCGCAACAAAGGGAATTATTAAAGTTGGCCACGGAATTAGGTGGCGCTAGAAGTGGCTAATCTATTTCTTTCACATAATGTACTTATAATTTGTTAATTCTAAATTTGCGCCTTGTTCCGCCAAATAAAATGTTTTTCTTTCTTCTTCTTTCTTTCTAATCTATAATGATGTTATTATGAATGGCCAGTAGTCACTATTATTTTTAACCTGTAACCGTATTGGTATGTCCTCTCCGTTCTTACCTAGTATGCTCAACTTCTTCCATTTTCAAGGATTTGAACTAAACAAATGACAGAGCTGTCCTCGTAAATATACAATTAAGAAAGGAGTATGTAGAAACTTAAGAAAAAAACAACGTTGTGCGGTACAGGTTGAAAGAGCTTTCCAGAACTTCTAAAGTTGTTTCAACCATCGAGTAAAGACTATATATAATTATATATTTGGATAGAGAGCATGATACCAAATAGACCACTCAGGTAACCGTTTTACAATTCTAGTCCTAAAAAGAAATCAAGCCACGGAATAAGAATATTTAAAACAGCCAGTACGAAGGAGAGGCCATTAGTTCGAAGTTCAAACTTCACTCGATGCACTACTTGTACACAGAGTAGATAGATACAGAAGAACGGCTCCATACAACGAGCAAATTGTGCGCACACATAGATGCGCATCACGCTTTACGTACAGCGCGATCGGCATTTGGAAATTATATAATGACTGCTCCCGCTCTAGGTTGGAGCGAGAGGGCGGTCCAGACTTTTACTGCCTAGAACCACACCTATGTTCCTTCTTTGCCTTGCGTTCCATGACCCTCGGGTTCTCTTTTGCACTACCCATGAGCCTGCGACCGGCATGTGTTTGAGATTACCATAAAAAAAAGCGTCCATGTATGAGTGCGACTGATTCTGCTTGTTGTATGGAGTGCAACTTCTGTATTTATTTACTTTATGATTGAATGTTGTATGGAGTAGTACAACTTCTGTAATTATTTATTTTGTTTGCAAACGTTTTTTAAAAATATATACAGACTTCGACCGAATGCAAAGAGATTTAAAGAGATACAATAGAGCGGCTATCAGAACAAATGTCTTAAGAAAAACTGTCATCCTATGTCTCAGTGACGCCATCTGGCTTTGAATAGCAAACACGCGAATTACATTTGTCAAAATTTATAATTATTTAACTATCGCTCGGTAGGTGGCCAGGGGCCTTACCATGATAATGTTAAAATGTCAGTCGTACGAGAGAAAAAGAGTGATGGAGCTATACACCCTATATTATAGCTCCATCCCTTTAACAGTTCGGTTTAGGTCGTAAAATGGATCACGTTATGAGCTCGTGGTAGAGCCTCAGTGTGTGATAAAGGTAAGGTTAAGCTTTTCAGCAATAGATGGCGTTATCACAAAACCAGCAAATGTTCTAGAACTATTTCTCAAAATTATTGAATTTTAATTAATTACTTCGTAAATACCAAAAATATTTACGAAAATAAACCGAAGTTAGGTCCAGTCATTTTATCATAACAAAATTTGCAATAGCGTAATGCGCAGTTCGGCATATTTTCTCAGAAAATGATTTTCTTTTAATGCATAGAGCGGATACAAACGAGACTTGACGTGTAGGGGCGTCATACTAGACTGAGCGACTTATGACCACTAGGTAATAAGTATCGGATCACGATTTTGTTCGCTATGTCCTGTCTATTGGTAGTATATATTTAATGTCTTTGACCGAATGTCATTTTTTTAGCCGTAATTGCAGCTATGTTTGGCATGCGTCTTTTTTATTATGTTTTTCTATATAGTGATATTTAATCATACCTCTGGTCATCAATGTTGGAATCAATGTTTACATAACTCAGTCTTATTTCCCGAGCTAGCTCCTTACGTTGCACCCGCCCGGGATGGTGCAACAACCCTGGTCCATTTCCCACAGGAGCCGGGTGCTGCCCCTGCGCGTCGCCTGTGGGGTACGCCCTAACCCTGTCACGTATTCCTTTTATTCGAACATATTGCAAATGATTTGGCTATATTGTTTTACAGTCGGTCGCCTGCCTGACACTAACCCTCCTTGGGAATGCTGTTGCTGGTGGTTTACATGCCGCCTCGCGGTGACCTGAGGTGCTTAACATTACGCACGGTCTCAAAAATGTCCCTTAGCCTTCGCCTCTTAAGACACCCACGGAAAGAAATGGGATAGTGCTATTATTTACGTCCGACACCATACGTATTAATCTTTGTTTTAATTAAAAAAAAACTAGCACATTGCTTTTGCAATATTTTTTAAATTATTTAGACTTCAACTACCTTATATTCGTTAGTAATTTATTTTGGTAATATCTCATTTATTGACAGTTGTAATTACTTGTATGTGTTTTCTTTGCTTTTTTATGCAGCGTGAAATTTTAGTGGTTGTTTTTTCGAAGCGAAATGAGTTTGTGTCGGTAATACAATCGATTAATATATATTATATAAAAAAAATTAGACTCAATAAATGGCAGATTAACAATTGTGATAAACAAAACTCGAAAGCGACTTGAACCAATGGTAATACATCGCGCGATATCTACGCGGAACGCGGGCTGGGCGCGCGGTCGTTGCACTCGCGTATAAATCAGCTGATCACTACTCCTGACTTAATAAAACACAAAACCCATTATGTTATTCCAATTTTCCCTTCATACTTTTACGGGCTTAGGACCGTCGTAAATACTTTTTTGCCTACAACTTACAGATCACTGAGAAACTAATAAAAATCAAGATAGTTATCTTTAAAAAAGTATGAATTAGATGATTAAGTATTTAAGGCGTATTTAAAAAATGGAATCAACTTATTTACAATGATTTTGATTACCTAACCTACTTTTAAATGTTTATTTACAAGGTACGAGTAAGTACCTACTTACACTTCCTGGTAGCGGAGTAATTGTTCCAAATGCAAACCACTACGTTCAATGCACAAACGAGCACGTTTTAACTGATTGTCTTTCAGTTTGATTAGAGTGTCTCTGTCACGTCTCACGATATTGAAAGCGTCCACTATCGCACTTATCAACGCGTCGCGTGTTTAGTGTTCCTCACGATACACCAGGCGCTTGAGCTCAGACCACAAATAAAAATCCAACGGAGTCAAGTCCGGGCTTCTCGGTGGCCAACGGTATGGCCCGCCACGTCCGATCCAGCGCTGAGGAAACATCGAGTCCAGGTGTTGTCGCACGGCGCGCTGATAATGAGCCGGGCACCCATTATGCTGGTAATACAAATCGTCTACCGGCACTAGCGGAACGTCGTCTAATAAGTCCGACAAACTTTAAATTAGAAAAATTGTAATGCCGATTCATTTTTGAAAAGATGTCGACGTTCGCGGAAGGACTAAGCGCAGAGCGCAACATTTGGCGGCATCCTTTTATGTTGCGGCGCGGGCGATGGCGCGGGGTGCCTCGCTTGCCGCGAGCGTGCAGGCTAGTTAATGCCGTATCACCATGCTCGAGAGCTTATTTTGCTATGAACATTTATTATTCAGTCTTCCTTTGTAGTTTGCCGGCAGCGCGTGGCGGCGCGTGCGTTTCGTGTAGGTACCTACTTTATGTCTAGTGAACTACTATTGATTCTCGCTCTATCGAGTTTATGAGTACTTTTTTAATGATTTGAAAAAAAAAACATTATTTTTTTAAGTTTAACTTTGTGTTTCGATAGTACTACTGATGGGTAGTCGTCCTGCCGCGGGAAAACAACCATTAAAATTTCAGCGTGTTACATAGCCTCTTTCATAGAATGTGAACGTGAGAACACTATAGACTCCACGAATTCTTAGATTACTTCTTATTACGCTTCTATGGAAATATTGCAACATCAACCACTTTTTTTAAAAGAGTAACCATGGAGTTTCTTGCCGGTTCTTCTCCATAGGATACGACCAATTTGGAACCGTGCACTAGCTTCTGACGTTTTATAAGTGTCATGGGCACTTATAAAACGTCAGAAGCCCTATGTGAAATAAAAATAGCGTAAGTAGGCCTATGTAAAATAAAAATATTTGAATTTGAAATATTCTAGGTGCCTGTAGCCTGGGTACTGTAATAATTTTTAACTGATTTCTTTTTTTTTATTTGGAAGGATCCAAAATGGTCTATTTATTATTATATGCGATGCGGAATTCAGGAAATTATTAGGTATATACATAGTGATTTTGATATTTATTTCCGTCAACAGCATAATACATTCAGAAAGTATAATTTGGTAAAGTGGAACTGATGAAACAGACTACAGATAGCCAACAAAACTCCTCTGTGATACAAATTTACTTATTATTACAAATTCATTCTCTCACTGTACTCAGAAACTCGGGACATACTTAACTTCAATATAAAATAATATTAAAAACAAAAAAAATAAATACATGCGGCTGCCAAATTCCGGCAGTATCTAAGTATTTCTGTTTCTTTGTTATAAAACACCGACTTCGGATATTAAAGTATTTTCGCTAATTTTTAATAAGTCAGTTTACTTAAGAAAAATAATAATTATTCTTAATATTACCTACTTATCGATTCCAGAAACCTTTATATTTATTGCGAAAAAAGCCCTTCGGGTATTCTTTCAACCCTAAACCGTTGTCAAGGGGCTTGTCCCCAGCCCATTGTATGCGGTATAGCATTACCAATTTATTAATTGTACGCTAATGGGATAAATTCCAATTATAATTATTCTGCGTTAATCTGCTGGTGTTTATTTTAATTATAATTGGGGTAATTTTAATTATGAATTGATTTCCGAAATAGTAGTTAAACCATTGTTTTTCCTTAGTCGCGGTTTTTGTAGGAAGCAGGTAATTTATTATAGGATCGTTTCGTTAGTTGTAGGTAAAATCACGCTTCTTTACTATAAATCAGAACTAAGAATAGATAATAAAAAAAACCGGGCAAGGGCGAGTCAGACTCGCGCACTGAGGGTTCTGTATAAACTTAACTAGGAAAACAGTTTAATTCCTGAACTGAGTTACGAAGATTTTTCCGAATCGCAGAATTTTTTTTTTGTGACGCAACTACAAATTTACTGTTTTCAGATTTTTTCCTATGCTTGTGCTATGAGACCTTGCTTTATGCCAAATTTTAAGATTCTAGGTCAACGGGAAGTACCCTATGAATTTTGATTTCCTTGAGAGCGTCGAAATATACGTTTTTTGCAACATAAACGGGCGTATCTTTTTTGTTCGTTAACACAGAAGTTTTATTTTTTCACAGCTTTAAGGGTCCGCAGATTTGAGCATATGGTTTTAATTTCAACTGGATACCTCCACGCGTTCTCGAGATAAAGGGTCTTGACAGACAGATAGACAGCCGGACGGACGGACGGACCACAAAGTGATCGTATAAGGGTTCCGTTTTTTTTCCTTTTGAGTTACGGAATCCTAAAAAGACATTTAAAAGAATAACAACAATTTTAAACCAGCTCTGAGTTGGAGCGAGAAGCCGTATCTGCTGTTTTTAACTAAAACCTATGTTCTTTCATTTTCTCTTTGCGTCCAAAAAGAGTTACCGTGGCTCCCCACAGCCCTAGCAAGCATCGGTCCTACTACGCTCTTTCAGTTTTTCTGACATCTCTTTGAGTCGCGCGTGGGTCACTTCGTGCCGTCGACTCGGGTTTGACCCTTACCAGACCTGTCTGATGCCCAGCAAATGCTGAGATAGTAACCCTTTCGTTACGGCAATGGTCAGCGTACTATTTATTTCTTTTATTTATATAAATTGTATGTACAGTGATACCTACCTATATAAGCAAACTTAATGCAACCTGGCATTCTCTACCAGTTATCCTTTAATTTACTTTGTGTTTTTACTGTTATTTTATAAATGTGTCGAATAAAATAATGATCCTGTCTAAAACAGTCTTTTTTAGGGTTCCGTTGCCAAATGGCAAAAGACGGAACACTTATGGATTCGTCATGTCTGTCTGTCTGTCCGTCCGTATGTCACAGCCACTTTTTTCCGAAACTATAAGAACTATACTGTTGAAACTTGGTAAGTAGGTGTATTCTGTGAACCGCACTAAGATATTTACACTAAAATATAAATAAATACAATTTTGGGGGTTCCCCATACTTAGAACTGAAACTCAATTTTTTTTTTCATCTAACCCATACGTGTGGGGTATCTATGGATAGGTCTTCAAAAATTATATTGAGGTTTCTAACATCATTTTTTTCTAAACTGAACAGTTCGCGCGAGAGATACTTCCAAAGTGGTAAAATGTGCCCCCCCCCCCCCCCCCGCCGTAACTTTTAAAATAAGAGAATGATAAAACTAAAAAAAATATATGATGTACATTACTATGCAAACTTCCACCGGAAATTGGTTTGAACGAGATCTAGTAAGTAGTTTTTTTCAATACGTCATAAATCGTAAACCGCAATTAACCTTTCAAGTTTGTACGGAACCCTCAGTGCGTGAGTCCGACTTGCACTTTCTTTTTTTAATGTTTTGCCACACAAACCCCAAGCAAACGCCGCGTTCGTGCGTCATTTCGCGCCATTCAGTTAAACATCAAGAGAACGCCGGCGTCCGCATAGGTTATAAAATATCGAGCGTTTTATTTATAGGGTGTGTATCCAAGAACGTAAATAAGAAGTTCTTCCTTTCCATTATTCTCTATATTTATGTACTTATATGCGAGGGCTGAAAAGTTAAAACTTTTTAACACGTTTGGTAACAAACACACAGCTCCGTATTTGTTTTAATCATTTAATGAAAAACTGAAAATCAATGTTGTCTCTGTATAATGCGTGAAAAGGGGACAGCAAGACTTTTTTTAAATATTCTCTACACTAGTAGTTACTGTTGTATTGTGAGTACGTCGATATCAATCGATTGATCATCGGTGAACATTTAATGACAAGGTAATTAAGGCCCGTAAACACGATACATAGAATAATCTTTAAAAAAAATCTAATACATGTCAATAACATTCAATTTTATTTGAAACTAGCTTTTGCCCGCGGCTTCGCTCCCGTCAACTGACTACTCTACCCTACTCTACCTTACTCTACCCTACTCTACCCTACTCTACCCTACTCTACCCTACTCTACCCTACTCTACCCTACTCTACCCTACTCTACCCTACTCTACCCTACTCTACCCTACTCTACCCTACTCTACCCTACTCTACCCTACTCTACCCTACTCTACCCTACTCTACCCTACTTAAAAACCATCCTTGAACTTCAACGAACATTTAAAAAAAGAATTGGCCTCATTGGTCCAGGCGTTGTTGAGTTATGCGCTTACCAACACATTTTGCGATTCATTTTTATATTATAGATAAGCAAGTACCTTTGTGCTCTTCTATCTGCTTTTGTTCTTTTGATTGTGTTTGGTGTAAGTAATAAGGAATTATATTAAGTATTAATTACAAATATTGAACACGACGTGACGGTGTCGTGTTTTGCTGAGAGGTCGGTATCCTTCCATGAAATCGTCGACACAGACACTCTTCGGCCCTCTCTTTTGAAGAAAGTCTCCAAGTGATGAGTGAGACACCTGTAACACAAATGATTTAAAATTAGCGTTATGGCGCTTAACGTCACGTACCCAAGGTATTCAGACCAGGAACCGTTATACGAGTAAGGATCTCGAACGCGTGACACGCAACACTGCAGTCGATCACTATTCCACTGACCATACCGTGTCGACATGAACTTTTATTGCATCTCGTAAAATTTTCAAATCAAATTTATTTTCGTACAATTTCACATATCCAATCTACGCGGGCACGACATAATTATGGCGGTAAGTGGGTCTTTGAGACGTGGCTGGAAAGACCTCACGGTGTCCTCTCCTTTCGCATGACGCAAGTCCTCACCGGACATGGCAAGTTCGGGAGCTTCCTGCACCGGATTCGTGCGGTAGCGACGCCCGGGTGTCACCACTGTGTGGACCGCCCGGAGGCCAAGGTTGATCACACGGTAGAGGTGTGCCCCGCTTGGGCACAGCACCGCCGTGTCCTAGTGGGGGCGATCGGCGGCAGCGATCTCTCGCGCCGGGCCTTGGTACACGCAATAGTCTGAAGCGAGAAGGAGTGGCAAGCGGTCGCCTCCTTCTGCGAAGCAGTAATGCTAGCAAAGGAGGAGGCCGCACGTGCACGCGCGAGGTAATGGCCCTCGCGCGGTTACCTATCATAAGTTCGAAAAATATCGTAAACCGAATTTCATTTCATCTAAAACTTTTCAACTATTTTCGTTTCGTTTTTTTATTTATTTATCGAAGTCAGTCTGCCACTGTATCAATTGACCTATTTTCAATTCGATTTTATTCGTTACTCCGACGTTTCATTTGGTCGATAAACTTTTCACCGATGTTACACTTAGCCGAAATAACATTTGTTCGAAGTATTATGTTTCCGAACATTCATTATACCTACCACTGTTTTAATTACTATATTTTCATTTCACCAAACGCTTAGAAATGTAATTATTACACTGGCATGGTTGAGGCAACAAGAGCTAATTTCAGATTAGTTTAACCTAATATTTTGTTTAATTAGTTATTTAAATGTAGTAAGTTATTTTAATGGCACTTAATAATTTAGTTGATTATGAACAAAAGTGGTTTTGATTGGTCCCAGTAAGAAGCATGCAAACAAGGATGCTTGCTTTAAGCATGCAGCATTCAAGTAGGCATGTAGTATGCAAGCAGGCATGCAACATGCAGCAGGTATGTAGCATGCAAGCAGGCATGCAGCATGCGAGCAGGCATGCAAGCAAGCATGCAGTATGCAAGCAGGCATGCAGTATGCAAGCAGGTATGCCGTATGCAAGCAGACATGCAGTATGCAATCAGGCATAGAGAATGGAAGCAGGCATGCAAAATGCAGCAGGTATGTAGAATGCAAGCTAGCATGCAGTATGCAAGCAGGCATGCAGTATGCAAGCAGATATTCAGTATGCAAGCAGACATGCAGTATGCAATCATTCATGCAGCATGGAAGCAGGCATGCGACATGAAGTAGGACCAGGGACTCAAATACAAACACAAAATTACTTTCAAATTGATCAAGCCGTTTAGGAGGATTCAGATGACATGCACACGTAAAGAAGAATTATATATAGGTATAAAGATACGGATTAAAGTCTACCATAGCCACCGATCAACACCCAATACTAAAAACCTGATACCTACATATAAAATACGGACGTGTTCGTAAGCCGTACACCATATTGTGACCATTTCTCCACGGAACGTCGATCCTTAAATAATTGGCGTTCAGATAAAAACCTTCTTGACAGTATGTTCATAACAGCTGGGAAAATGTTTGGCACAATATTAGTGGGAAAATAAGTATTTCTCATAGTAACCGATAGTAATTTTCCCCGCTGTATCTCACCCCTTTTTTTAGTGGGAAATCAAATGACTTTCCGTTGTTGGTGCTATAAGGTGCCATAAGGTGCTCTAAGGTGCTATAAGGTGCTTTAAGGTGCTATAAGTATAAATGTAAAAGTATAATAATATAAATTATTGCTAAAGCGTTCCAACTTTATCACTTTATAATGCGATCTTCGTTAGATTTTAAGCGATCTTCGACTTACTTATATTTGTTTAACTCCCTGATTAGGCCGCAAATTGAGTATGAGGCGCATGATTTGGGATCTTTATTACGCCAAATATAATATCGGATTATAGAAAGTTCAGCGTAAGTTTCTAAGAGCAATACAGTTCAGATGCCGTACAAAAAGTATGACATATACTGAGTCTGTACTAAAGTTTAAATTGCAAATCCTGGAATCGAGGCGCCTATGATAATCGCCTATCGTGATCTGATACACAATAAGATCGATTGTTCAGAATAAGTAAATATTATATTATAAGTGGTGCCTAAAACTGTTTTACGAAGAGAGGCACGCCATTATCCACTTTTTGCTACGCTTTCCAGTCGTACCCATACGGGCGAGTGTGCACCTCTTCATAGATTGGTTCAAACTTATAACAGGCACTTTGCTCATATTGACATATTTGCTTTAGACAGCCGTAAATTCAAGTAATCCTTGGTAGGCAGTTTGCGTCCATGTAACTGATTAGTAATTTAAATTAGTAGTAGTTTCTTAGTTAATTAGTTTAATGTCAGGATGATAATACCTATTACTATGATAATATTGTAGTCTATTTAGCGTATTTAGTGTAGTACGTAGTTTATGTAGATTTGGCTTATTTTGGTCTTGAAATATTCGAGATAGTCCAGGCTAAAACTAAAACACACTTGTGTTCCTTCAGTTGCCCTTCGCGTTCCAGGGCCACGGAAACTCTTTTTGAATATTTCTGCAGCCCTAGCAGACAGAAGAGAGCAGTGGTGGCCGAGTGGTAACGACCCCGACTTACGAGTTGTACAGTTGGTTCAAACCCAGCCAGACGCATTACTTTGTGTAATTTACTTCAACACCACTGCTCTCAAAACGGTGAAGGAAAACATCGTGAGGAAACCGGCATGTCCTAGAACCAAAAATTCTCTGTGCCAGCGTGGTGGCCACTTACGGCCCTTTCTCTCTCCTAGAGAGGCGGCCTGAGTCCCAGCAGTGGGAACATTAAAAGGTTCATTATACCAAGCAGGCATCGGCCCTACTGCGTCCATATGGTTCTGCTGAAATTTCTTTGAGGTGCACGTGGAACACTACGTGCCATTGACTTTATTTACTTAGTCCTTACTGGAGTTCAATTGACGGTACGGTTTTGCTATATATGCCTATATATCCTGTGATACCGGCTGGAATGTAAGGATGTCCTCTCTCTCATTCTAGACCATTTTCTGAATCATGGCCGAATGCGAGAGGTCACCGCTGCCGATCGCCTCCACGAAGACACGGTGGGGTTCCGTTCAAGCGGGACAGACTTCCACCGTATGCTTCAGCGTGTCCTCCGGGCGATCCGAACAATGGTGACATCCGGGCGTTTCTTCCCGCCGAATCTCAAATAGCGGCGTGAGTTGGAAAATAAGGACGCCGTGAGACTTCTATTGCCTTTTGGGTAACTTTAAGCTTTCTGATGAGACCCATTGTAAGCGACCGAATTTCAGGGCCATATGGTCATCACAGCACATCAACATGCGCTTGTCATAGAATTTCGCCTCGAGGCACTGTTGTTTGTTAGACGAGAAAATACCGCGCAGCTTTCCGAACGCTGCCCAGCCGAAAAGTTATTTATTAGTCTTCAGTATTTTCCTATGAATTCAAGCTTTGCTTTACTAAACAAACAAATCTTGCTTGTCTTTACACAAGCGCCATAAACAATATTGCACTGTTCTCCACACAAAATAATTTCACCCATAATTTCTCTTTTATGGCAAACCAGGACCCCCCACTTATCCACTAATTGTAAGTGTAACAGCCAATAGATCATAACCAAGGTTTTATGAACGCATAAATGAATCTGGATCTATTGTCATACAAAATAAATGGTCCATCCATTCACTTAGAAATACTATTCACGGCTCGGATGAGGATGATATTGGAACGGCACTTAAATTTATTATTATTATTCTTGTGACCCTCTGTTGTTAGAGCTTGCTTTGACGAAAAATAAAAAATAAAACGGTTCACATTTCTTGGTATTTAAGATAGCACATATTATTATGGAGTTTTAAAAAAATCTGTCGCACCTATGTGAGAGGCCTGCCTTATTATCCGCAAACACTTATTTTAAACTGAGTGATATTAATAAATGCGTCGTGTTTGTGAACGGACAGTCGGTTCAGACAGGTCATCTCTTAACTGCCTATTTTTATTTATATATTTTGAATTGTATGTAAGAATGTGTATAATCAGCATTTTAATGTTCTCACTAGTAGGAGCGAGGGCTCCTTTTTAGAAAAGGACCTGAGGCGTAATGCACCATACGGTCCTAGTGCAGGTTGTCACATATCTTCGATTTTTAGTTGGTTCTAGGACATAACGGTTTCCTAACGACGACGTTCCTTTCGCTACACCGTTTTGAGAGAAGTAGTGATGAAATTTTAATAAAAATAATACAAAGTAAGGCGCATGACTGCGTCTGAACCTATGACCTACAAACTTATAAGTTGGGGCCAATACCAGTGGGCCACCATTGCTCTGCACTTTGGATTGTTTATTTTTATTAATTTAAATTAATTTATTTAGAAACGATTAACCAGATTTTTTGTAAAGGTGCTATTCGAACCTCGGCTGCAGGCTGCGTATGCATGCAGCACCTGCGGCAGCTACACGAAGCTGGCTGAAGCTGCACGACTGGTTTACTATGTACTAGTATGGATTTTTGTGAAAACCATTTCGAACGCGGCTGCGGCCGCACGTGCTGCTGAGCTTCGGCTGCGAGTGCTGCCGCCACCTGCAGCCGCTGCCGATCGCAGACCAGTATTGCTGCGGCCGCAAGTCGAAGCGCACGTAGTCCAACGTCACTCCAACCTTTTTGGACGAGTCCAAAATAATCACTACTCGGAGCCGATAGCGCTCATATTGGATTGTATCGTAGATTTGCGACTGGCAGCACATGCAGCCAGCCTCGGAATCACTCCTGGTTGCGGATGCAGGCAACGGCTGGGTGTCATGCGTGTGCTACTTGCATCCGCAGCCTGCAATTGAGGTTCAAATGGTACCTTAACCCTTCACGCGACGGGGGGCATTATTATTACTTAAATGCGCGTTTTTACGTAAAATCACCAAAACAAATAAATAAATAATTAAAAAAAACTTTTTCAGGTTTTTTCCAAGAAAAACGAAGATATAGAGACAAAAATTTTCAGCCGAATACATTTCGTACGCCCGTGTGTACAATACGACAATTAAGCGTTTTTCAAGGTCACTCAAGTTGTACAATCGTGTGTCATGTACAATCGGCGCTCGAGAGGCAATGATTTAGAAAAATAATGTCCATGGAGTTGTGTCTTGCACGTTCTATTCCAAAGGGAACACACAACACACCCACAACTCCATGAACTCACTTTTGAATTGTCAAAGCGTCTCTATAGACGCTTTGACAATTCAAAAGTGCTCGTAAATGATTTATTTGAAATAACTGCTTTAATTTGATTTCTTGTCTAAGTAATATTTTTTTAAAAGTGCCACTGGACAGCATTACACAGAAAGTTGTTAAAAGTAAAAAAAATGCGTGGTTTAAGTAAAATGGCTACAAGAGTTTACAAAGTAGCTAGTATAAGCTCTCGCAAAATAAAAACTGAAACATTCATTGGAAATTTGAGAACAGGAGTGAAGGTACCTGTCTACTTTATTTTAACAGAATTCTCTGGGGATTGTAAGCTAGCAACAATTTATGTTACTTGTATGGTTCAATCCTCTTTGTTTTTCTCTATCACGTAACTATAAATTGTGTACCTGTTACGGACACGAGCATGTAATTTAGAATCACTAAATATAATCAACATTACGTCATTCATAGACGCGTAATGTATGTACATAAGCGCTGTACATAATAGAGGGCAAGCCTATCAGAGGCCAGACTATTGTCCAATCAGCTACTGGGATAGTATATAAGGCTATGTACTGAGTTCTTAGAAGTACATAATGCGGTTCTTAGAAGTAAATAGCGCAGAAAAACCGTTAAGAATAATCTGGGTTTCTATTGGTAGATTACAACGGAGAAAATCACGCCACTATTGATGACCAATGGTGTGCTTGCCGTATGCGGGGGGTCGGGAGGTGAACGTCAGCTGGCCTCAACAGGATTAGGGAACAGGCTAGAGGGAAAGGGACTCTCTCCCACGACTTGCGACCGGCTGAAAAAGTACTTAAGCTGCACTTTCCTTGAAGACGACGTTCTCTCTCTGCAGTTCGACTCGAAGCGTCACTACGACAGTTTGTCTTGGCACCCTACGCTCCTGGAGCGGCCCTAGATTTCCAGATTTCCTAAGTTATCTAACGTATTAGAGTCAGTGAAGTATTGTAAAGTAACTGTGAACTATTTGTGAGTTATTGCACGAGATCTGTCTATTGGGCAAAGCCAGCTCACGAAACTGAAGACCGACGATGGCAGAGTCATATCCGCCAAATCGGAGCTTCTGGGAGAGATCGAGGCTTTTTATGGACACTTATACACGTCTATCGCTAAACCCGCTGTAAATCTAGTGAACGACCCAAGAGCTAGATTGACTCGACACTATACCGAAGATATCCCGGACGTCAGCCTGTACGAGATTAGGATGGCTCTGAAGCAGCTGAAAAACAACAAGGCGTCGGGTGAGGACGGAATTACGGCCGAACTCCTGAAGGCGGGTGGAAAACCGGTCCTTAAGGCCCTTCAGAAGCTATTTGATTCCGTCATACTCGAGGGAAAAACGCCACAGGCGTGGAGCAGAGGCGTGGTGGTACTCTTCTTTAAGAAGGGCGATAATGCCCTGCTTAAGAATTATAGGCCCATCTCGCTTCTGAGCCATGTCTACAAGCTGTTTTCCAGAGTCATCACGAATCGTCTCGCGCGCAGGTTCGACGACTTCCAGCCTCCCGAACAAGCCGGATTTCGTTAAGGCTTCAGCACCGTGGACCACATACATACGCTGCGGCAGGTTATACAGAAGACTGAGGAGTATAATCAGCCTCTCTGCTTAGCGTTTGTGGACTACGAGAAAGCCTTTGATTCGATTGAAACTTGGGCTGTACTGCAGTCTCTCCAACGGTGCCAAATTGACTATCGGTATATCGAAGTGCTGAAGTGTTTGTACAAAAACGCCACTATGTCAGTCCGACTACAAGACCAGACCTCGAAACCTATCCTCTTGCAGCGGGGTGTGAGGCAGGGAGACGTTATTTCTCCGAAACTGTTCACGGCAGCAATGGAGGATGTCTTCAAGGTTTTGGAATGGAGAGGGCTAGGCATTAATGTCAATGGCGAGTACATCACTCACCTTCAGTTTGCCGACGACATAGTAGTCATGGCTGAGACTACGGAGGAGCTCAGTATAATGCTTGGTGACCTCAGTAGAGCTTCCGAAAGAGTGGGACTTAAAATGAACATGGACAAAACCAAAGTCATGGTAAACAGCCATGTAGCACCCACTCCTATCAAGGTCGGGGACTCTACACTCGAAGTTGTAGACGAATACGTTTACCTGGGACAGACGGTCCAGTTGGGAAGGTCTAACTTCGAGAAAGAGATCAATCGTCGAATCCGACTCTGCTGGGCAGCGTTCGGGAAGCTGCGCGGTGTCTTCTCGTCCAATATACCACAGTGTCTCAAGACGAAAGTCTATGACCAGTGCGTGTTGCCAGTGATGACATATGGCTCCGAAACGTGGTCGCTTACAATGGGCCTCATTAGAAGGCTTAAAGTCACCCAAAGGGCAATGGAGAGGGCTATGCTCGGAGTTTCCTTGCGTGATCGAATCAGGAATGAGGATATCCGCAGGAGAACCAAGGTTGCCGACATAGCACGAAGAATCGCCAAACTAAAGTGGCAATGGGCAGGGCACATTGCTCGCAGAACAGATGGCCGTTGGGGCCGAAAGGTTCTGGAATGGCGACCACGTACCGGAAGACGTAGCGTTGGAAGGCCTCCTACAAGGTGGACCGATGACTTGGTAACGATTGCGGGAGTCCGATGGATGCGAGACGCACAGGACCGTTCGTTGTGGCGACGCTTGGGGGAGGCCTATGTCCAGCAGTGGACGTCTTTCGGCTGAAATGATGATGATGATTTGTGAGTTAGCGTCACGCGTATGTGCGTAAAGGACTCGATTATGTGAAAGTATTTACACGTGTTATATGAAGTCTGTATTTTTATACGTGTTAAATAAATTAGCTGAGGCCTTTCAAGCGTGACCATTGTGTTGTGTAATTATTTACATCCTCTGCCCCCAACAGAGGAACTTTGGTCCTTCGAGAGCCGGGTATTGGTCCTTTGGTAAGGAATATCGAGCGGCTTATTGTGCGTCTTTGGGGAGACGTGAAGAAATACAGTTGGGTGTCGAAGATTGAAGAAGGGAACGCTTCAAGCTCGAACAGGAACGCTGCAAGTAAGAATAGGAACGCGGCAAGTTACGTTTCGAAGAAACCTATTTTCAAGAAAGAAAAGGAACGCTTTCAAGAAAGAAAAGGAATGCTTCAAGTGGGAAAAGGAACGCAGCAAGTCACGTTACGAAGAATACCTATTCTGAAGAAAGAAAAGGAACACAGGAACGCAGCAAGTCCGACCCAGTAGGTGCTTAGGATTGTCGCCACGTCGGGAACTTCGAGCCGCCAGCGTCGTGTCAAGTCGTCGTGTCAAGCCGTCGTGTCGAGCTGCAGAGAGGGATCCACGGGTCCTTTACGCCGTCGCGTCAAGAACCTTTTAAGCGGGTGGACCGCGGCTCAGGTACGTGCCACCTAACGGTGTCAAAGGTGCGTGCCTGAGTTAACGCCGTTTCAAGGCGGTGCGACATATTGTGCGGTGTCGCCAACCAAACGTGGTTGAACAGCACTACTGCGCCTGTAAGGCTGCGCACGTTGCGAGGGCCGGACTGTAGGCACTGCCGAGGCAACCGGTCGTTCCCACCGGTTGCTGAGCACCTCGTACCGCGTGTAGCTCTCTGCAGGGTAGTCCCCACCTTTCCATTTCCTGCACATTTTCCATCCCTGCCGGAGCATATCCCTCTCATAGGGCCCTCCGGTAGGTCTGATAGGGCCGCTAGGGCATTGATAGAGCTAGGGTGCCAAACGAGGAGGAAGGATGCCGACTACAAGAAGCCAGAAGAACGAAGATACGCAAGCCCGCGTGTTTGAAGAACCCCCCGCGTCACCGTCGTCCCGCGCGACAATATTATCACGCGCTAACCCCCGCGTTACGATTCCCGCGTCTGTACCAGTTCCTGCAACAGTGCCTACGAACGCGCCGACAGCCGAGAACATTACGATGGATGCTATAACGTCAACCGCCGCCGCGACCGCCATCCCAGCGCCCGCGCCCGCCGTTGATAGGATAAATAGTAGGTCGCCCGTCCAATCCGTACGATCGCGCCAATCCACCGCTAGTGCTGTACTGCGCATTAGGCAAGCAGAATTACATGCTGAGGAGCGCCTCGCCGCGATACGCCGCCAGGAATTGCGACTCGAAGCCGAGCTGGTTAAGAAGAGATTAGCGATAGATGTAGCTACCATTCGCGAGGAAACAGATCGAGATAGTGATATAGCCCAGGACGTCGCGGACACCGATAATCGAATCACGAATTGGCTGCAATGCGCGCAGCCTACGGGGGACGAGGAATTACCATCGCTGACTGCGATAGATCAAACGTCGTCAGCGATACGCGCACCCGCCCCGGTTCACATACGGGGGGAGGAAGCCGAGCGCGCCCGGGGTAGGCAGGAATTTACGAGGCCGCGTACGCCACAGTATGAGGAGCGAGAACGCGCGTACTTTCCGAGGGAGGAGCCGCCCCGCGTAGAGAATAAGGAGCCCCGTGAACCTAGGTTCCGATCACCGCCTAGGTCGCGACATAAATCTCGATCTCGATCCCGAGATATCGATAAGCTAGCCGACGCGTTAAATAGGATGACACGTTATCGACCGCCGCCGCGTCAAGCGATAGAGTTGCCCATTTTCACGGGAGCGCCGCACGAGTGGTTGCTGTTCAAGTCAGCAATGCGAGACTCGACACGAGAGTATGGATTCTCACGAGGAGAGAACTTAGCGCGCCTACGCAACAGCCTGAAAGGTGAAGCGAGAGAGACCGTGTCCGCGCTACTTTGCACCGCTGCTGACCCCGCCGTGATAATGCATACACTCGAACAGTGTTACGGACGTCCCGAGATTATAATCGACAAGTCGCTCGACGAGTTAAGAAAATTACCGCGACTCGGTACGACGGCCGCTGAACTCAACGCGTTCGCGATAAAGCTGCAGAACATCGTCAGCGTGCTATCGTGTCTGGATGATAGGGGGTACCTACAGAACCCAATGCTGTCCAGACACGTGGTAGAGAAGCTCAGCCCACACATGCGCGCGCGTTGGTGTGATTACGCCCAAGAGCATGGTAGTCGCGTGGAAGCAGAGATCGTTACGCTGTCGCGCTACCTAATGAGGGAAGCTGATCGGGCCGTAAGATACGCGTACTCGTCGACCGTGACTACGACTTCAAAGGAAGCGACGCGTCAGCAAGCTCCCGCCAGAGCACAAGCGGTCATTAGGAAGAACAAAGCGCGCGTACCCGCAACGTACGCCGCCGCCGAGCGACCTGGCGAGGACGAGAGAGAGAGGGCTAAGAAGACGTGCTTGTGCTGTGGCGAGGGACATGCCACGCCAAGCTGCAAGAAACTTGGTGACATGACGGTCCAACAAAGATGGGAATGGGCCAAGGAAACTGGAGCATGTTTCAAATGTCTGGCGAGTAAACATCGTCGATTCAAGTGTACCGCGAGGAAGTGCGGAGAGCAGGAATGTCGTAGATCGCACCATAGGCTACTCCACACCGCCGACCGAACGTCGGACGCGGCTAGCGCCTCCACCAACTGTGGGACCAGGAGCGTGAGGGAAGAATCGGCGACCACCGCATCTGCCCATGCCGGCAGCGAGATAAGCGCGGTGTTACTCAAAGTGTGCCCAGTAACGTTGCGAGGGCCAAACGGCAAGGAAATAGAGACGCATGCGTTACTGGACGAGGGCTCCACTATTACGCTACTCGACGAAGAGATAGCTAACGAAATGGGCGCAAAAGGAATTAAGCGAGCGTTACGCGTCCACGGGATTACGGTCACGCGACAAGAGAACGACAGTCGTTGCGTGGAAATAGACATCAAGGGAAAACGCTCAGAGTATTTTAACATACGCGCGCGTACTGTTAAAAGTTTAAATATAACCGGTCAGACCGTGAAAGCGAGCTATCTACGCTGCGAACACATGAAACGTATACCTGCACGTGACGTGTGTTACGAGAATGCGAAGCCACGCCTATTGATAGGCGCCGATAATTGGCATTTGATAGTGTCGCGAACTTTGCTCACGGGACGGCAGAACGAGCCAGCCGCTTCACTTACGCAGCTAGGATGGGTGGTCCACGGAACGGTACCACGGCGCGTAACTGAATTCGAGGCGAGTAGCGGGATAGCATTGCACGTGCACCCACAGGAAATATCCAAGGATTGCGAAGAGTTAAAGGACCTCACCACATCGCATATCTCGATCGACGCTCAGGGGACAGTTTACCAGCCGAGAACAGTGCTGGCAGACGAACGGGCGCAGGATATTTTCACGAAGACTGCTCGGCTGGTCAACGGTCACCATGAGGTAGGATTGCCGTGGCGGAGTGATGAGCCACACCTACCACCGAGTCACGATATGACCTTTCGTAGACTCGACACCATTGAAAGGAAAATGGATAAGTCAGCTGACTTCAAAAAAGCACACGTGTCACAGGTCAATGACCTCAAGGAAAAAGGGTACACGAACAAAGTAGCCGATGACGCAACTCGGTCCGGAATGACGCAACTGGAAAGCGACAGCAGATGGTTCACTGGTCCCCTCTTCCTGGGCGGACCAGAACAGATCTGGCCAACGGAGATCGCGCAGGGAGAGGGGGGTGATGAGATCGTCACGCACATAGCGCACATCACCAGCCTCGTCGACACGACTCGTTTCTCGTCATACGAACGATTACTACGAACGACTGCGTATGTCCTGCTGTTCGTCGACAAATGCCGCAAACGCGCTACCCGGTTGACGTTACGTCACAAGCAGGAGGCCGAGCTGCTACTGATAAGGGAGGCTCAGAGGGAGTGTTTTCCAGCGGAAATAGCGCGACTCGCTGTAGGTAGGAGAGTAGACAGGACCAGTCGACTCTACCGATTGGACCCGATTTTTCAAGACGACGTCATTCGTTTAAACGGTCGCATAAATGCCGCGAACGTTTCTCAAGATAGGAAGTGCCCACCCATCTTGGAAGGCAAACATCCGATGACGTCACTATATTTACGTCAGATTCACGAACGGGATCATCACGCGGGACGTGAATATATAGTAAACAAAGCGAGGGAACGCTTTTGGATTTTAAAGGTTCGACCGACAGTGCGCGCACTGATAAGAGATTGCGTGATATGTAAGCGACGAAGGAAGCCGCCAATACGGCCCGTAAAAGGGAACTTACCTATTGAACGATTGGACACCCACCTGCGGTCGTTCACCCGTTGCGGAGTAGACTGTTTCGGCCCAATGACAGTCACAATAGGAAGACGGCATGAAAAACGATGGGGTATGTTGTTCACCTGTCTTGTCACGCGAGCAATACATATAGAGTTGTTGCCAAGTTTGAACATCGATTCAGCTATATTAGCGCTAAGAAGAATGGCGGCTAGGCGCGGATGGCCTAAAACTATGATGTCCGATAACGGGACTAATTTTCGAGGAGCTGACGTTGAAATCCAACAGGCATATAAGCAGTGGGCGAATGACTTCAATGAATTCGCAATTAAGCAAGATATGGAATGGCGGTTCATTGACCCCGGGGCCCCAAATCAGGGTGGCGCGTGGGAACGACTAATAAGAAGTGTAAAGTCGGCGTTGTCGGCCGTGTTGAAGGAACGCGCACCAAAGGAGGAGGTACTTTCCACGTTGCTAATCGAGATCGAGCACACCGTCAATTCGCGACCCCTCACACACGTAAGTGTTGAACCTGGCGACAAGGAGGCGCTCACGCCGAACCACTTCTTATTAGGCTCGGCTACTGGACTACCAACCACAGGGCAGTGCGACGTCGCCGATCGAAAGACATGGCGCGCAACACAGGCGCTAGCGGACAAGTTCTGGACTCGTTGGATAAACGAATACCTACCAACGTTGACACCGCGCGGCGACGTCCGAGATTCACGCACGCAACTCGCACCGGGAAATATAGTAGTCATTGCGGATGGTCAACTGCCGCGAAATGTATGGCCATATGGGTGCGCACCATACAAGGACCTGATGGTGTCATACGCAGCGCTGAGGTACAGACGCGTGGAGGCGTTTTCAGACGCCCAGTTAGAAGGCTCGTTGTCCTGGCCGATGGAAGTTAGGCTCGCGTTGCTATGCCGGGGGGAGGCTGTTACGGACACGAGCATGTAATTTAGAATCACTAAATATAATCAACATTACGTCATTCATAGACGCGTAATGTATGTACATAAGCGCTGTACATAATAGAGGGCAAGCCTATCAGAGGCCAGACTATTGTCCAAACAGCTACTGGGATAGTATATAAGGCTATGTACTGAGTTCTTAGAAGTACATAATGCGGTTCTTAGAAGTAAATAGCGCAGAAAAACCGTTAAGAATAATCTGAGTTTCTATTGGTAGATTACAACGGAGAAAATCACGCCACTATTGATGACCAATGGTGTGCTTGCCGTATGCGGGGGGTCGGGAGGTGAACGTCAGCCGGCCTCAACAGGATTAGGGAACAGGCTAGAGGGAAAGGGACTCTCTCCCACGACTTGCGACCGGTTGAAAAAGTACTTAAGCTTCACTTTCCTTGAAGACGACGTTCTCTCTCTGCAGTTCGACTCGAAGCGTCACTACGACAGTTTGTCTTGGCACCCTACGCTCCTGGAGCGGCCCTAGATTTCCAGATTTCCTAAGTTATCTAACGTATTAGAGTCAGTGAAGTATTGTAAAGTAACTGTGAACTATTTGTGAGTTAGCGTCACGCGTATGTACGTAAAGGACTCGATTATGTGAAAGTATTTACACGTGTTATGTGAAGTCTGTATTTTTATACGTGTTAAATAAATTGGCTGAGGCCTTTCAAGCGTGACCATTGTGTTGTGTAATTATTTACATCCTCTGCCCCCAACAGTACATATAATTAGGTTTATAGTAACATAAATACGACGGCTCTGTTTAAATATTGGCTCAAGAATCGCGTAATGCAATATGTATAAGATGTATCGTTTTGCAGCAAGAGGGGTCACCTTCTGATTTTAAGTAGCGACAACGTAAAAAATTTGGTTTATTTTTTTTTACAAAAAAAAAATATTTTTTTTGTGTCTTTACTAAATCATCATCTTCATTTCAGCCTAAAGACGTCCACTGTTGGACATAAGCCTCTCCCAAGTGTCGCCATAACGAACGGTCCTGTGCGTCACGCATTTATCCTGTTCCCTTTACTAAATGATTGAAAAGAATAATATGAAATATGAAAAAATAACTTTTTTTTTTAATATAGAAACCATAGAAGATTCAACTAAAAAAAAATATTCCTGGCACAGAATCTGATCTCCCCCAGGCCCCAAGTGTCATCACAACGAACGGTCCTGTGCGTCTCGCATCTTTCCTGTTCCCTTTACTAAATGATTAAAAGGAATAATACGAAATATGATAAAAAAAAACTTTTTTTTTAACTTAGAAACCATCGAAGATTCAACTAAATAAAAATATTCCTGGCACAGAATGTCAGACGGATTGTTAGAAAATCCACCTTACGTTTTATGATTTTAAACGTAAAAGTATATACACAGCCATAAATTGAAAGGTTTCGTATCGACAAACAAAATAATGAGACCCAATTTCGTAATGAAATTCCAAGTATCATATTTAACTAAACGGTGCTTACTTTGAAAATTTCTCAAATTGAGTTGTTGATATTTGTTAACTTTATGCCTCGCCGAGCCGATGTAAAAATAGGCTATCTTTATCTGTAAAGCTAAAAGGTTAAGGACACTTGAGTATTGTATACCGATTATGTATGGTATTACGACATTTTGTCTGGGGGAACGGAGGAAATACACGCTTGTTTTGTTTCTAGTATTGTCCTTTGTAGCATTGAGAATAACCCAGGAGTGCTGCAGCGTCTGAGTTCATGTGTACCTGAAGTGTGGAGCCGGCGCTGTTAGCTGGTTCTGGCCATACCTGTTGCTAGGTCCAACCTTCATCCTAAAACACCATCGACCCGCAGAAGCCGGGTTTGGAATCGTCGCGTTAAGCGTCTTAATTTTGTCAATTGAGTGAATTCGCAAGAATATTATGTTATTATAAGTATCTACTACTAGTTTTTCTTTTTTAGGTTTCCGTAGCCTAGTGGCAAAAAACGGAACCCTTATAGATTTGTCATGTCTGTCTGTCTGTCCGTCCGTATGTCACAGCCACTTTTTTTCGAAACTATAAGAACTATACTGTTGACACTTGGTAAGTAGATGTATTCTGTAATACACATTAAAATTTTCATACAAAAATAGAAAAAAAACAATAAATTTTGGGGTTCCCCATACTTAGAACTGAAACTTAAAAATTTTTTTTTTTCATTAAACCGGATAGGTCTTTAAAAATGATATTGAGGTTTCAAATATAATTTTTTTCTTAACTGAATAGTTTGCGCGAGAGACACTTCCTAAATGGTAAAATGTATCCCCCCCCCACCCCCTGTAACTTCTAAAATAAGAGAATGATAAAACTGAAAAAAATATATGATGTACATTACCATGCAAACTTCCACCGAAAATTGATTTGAACGAGATCTAGTAAGTACCTTTTTTTAATACGTCATAAATCGTAAACCGCAATTTACCTTTCAAGTTTGTACGGAACCCTCAGTGCGCGAGTCCGACTCGCACTTGCCCAGTTTTTTTTTAATAAATAAAATAAATAATTTTAGTAGAAATGTGGAAATTATACTTTTTCTGACACTTGAATAAACATCGGGAAACATTCAAGTGATAACACTTATTTATTTTTTCGACGCATTTTTTTCCCGTCTGTACTTTAATGCAATGAAAAGAAAACATAAGTACAAGTATTCGGAGAAACAAACTGAGGTAAGGAAAGTACAATTTTAGTGTAATCTGGTAGGGTTGTGTAGGTATTTATATATATAAATGTTAGATTAAAGATATATAGGTAAAACATGTGAAGGTGTATCCTTACCTTGACTAACAATTCAATTTTTAATGAGTGGTTTTGTTGGTCGACATCTGGCTTGATGTTAAACAGCTATATTTTGGTGTTCTACACGATTGAAAAAAAAAACTAAGAGTATTATAGATCTCTACATTATTAGGTTTTTTCAATTGAATAGTTAGAGAATATCTAATACATAAGAGTTCAAATGACTGGTCAAGTCTCTGAACAGTGAATCTAGTTTTAAGACTTGATCAAATTATGTTGAGCATATGAAACAACTGTTTACAAATAACCAATATTAAACTCGAAAGATTTTTCTGAACCTAAAGCTAAAAAAGTATTAAAAAAAGTAATGACGTCCAGTATCTAAATGTTCTACAAAATGTCACTCAGTATAATCAAAAATTCGAGGGTAACGAAACGACCCCTCTGAGAGAGCTTATCAAACTAGTCACCGGCTAACGCTGGACAATCAACAAGATTGCACTGCAAACCCTCATGGCAAATGTACAAAATAAATACCTACAGAAGGTTGGTTCCATACAATCACCAAAATACACGTACACATAGACAAGCTTCACATACAGCGAGTGCTCTTGCACTCGCGACCGGCATTCCTTTGATATTGTCGAACGTACGCATCTGTAAGTGTGTGTTTAATTTTTGTTCATTGCACTTAGCCAGTCTTATGTATGCATCTATTTTACACGAATGTTTATGACAAGTTTGCGACGACGTATACCTATGGTATTATCTAGTGAACGTCAGTGGAATCACAAAAACCGCCTTTAAGGGCCGAAACTGCGCAAAGCAGACACCCGCGATGGTAACAAAGCGCGTGTGTTCACGCAGACGGTCCCGGATTATTACCTATGCAGTCTCTAGTTTTTTTTTTAGTTGATATAAACCAGTGCTTGACTGCGATCCCACCTGATGGTAAGCAGTGATGCAATAATTGATGGTGAGGCGCACTAGCTAATATTAAGAGCTTATTCACTCTAGCCTTGAAGACACCTAAATTATAGTTGGACGGGAAGACCGCAGCAGGCAAATTGTTCCAGTCCTTCGATGTACGCGGCATAAACGACGAAGCGAAACGCTTAGTCCGGACCGTTGAAGTTTCAACAACGTAAGGGTGGATACTCGCCGTACGTCGGTCTAGTTCAACTTTAATGGTTTGAACTTAATATATTATTAGGTAGCAAAACGGGCGCGGGGCTCACTACGGAGCATTTTTGTATGGGACCGCGCGGGCGTACGCTTCACGCAGTTTCAGCCCGAATACCTCGAAATAAGTGCTGATAATGTTCGAAATTGGATTTGTAGCTACATGCCAGAGGGTGCTGTGTGATTGCACTCACCTACGGTTACATTAGGAGTATTTATGTAGCCTCACGTAACCCTCTGGTGGTTTATAGCTATGGATCCCTATATCAAGGCTATTGAATTTAAATGGTGGTATTACAAAATGGTAGTTCGTAAAGGGTAGCTCTGTTGAGCCCGAGCAAGTTAGATTTAAGTTTTTTTGCAACAAGTAATGATGTAAACTACTAACAGAGTATTTTTCTCATGGGTTTAGATAAGTTTTGAGAATGATGATGAATGATTTAGATGATCCTAGTCTTTACAAGAAGGTTCATTTAAAATACAAGCGTCAGGTACATTTGCCTGTCACATGCTGAGCTGGACTCCCATCATCCACACCGAACCATGGCTCCCATCTTTGTATTTTTTTTTCTCTAAGTACCTACATTTGTTTATAATTTTTTCTTTGTTGATGTTATTTGTATTGGTATAGGTACTTAGTTTTTATAATTTAATTGTACTTTCGTGTATGTCTTGTGTTGTAACAAATAAATGGTTTATCTATCTATCTATGTCATGTATAATCCATCTCTCTCTCTCTCTCAACGGATTAATGACATATCGTAGTAAACTCCCTTTTTGTTGAGGTGGGAAATCATCAAATAAATCGTCCTTCTCTGGACCTGGAGCGAGAGGGAGGATTAGTCTTTCACTGATTAAAAATCCCACCTGTGTTCCTTCAGCGTTCCAGGGGTAAGTCTTTCGGAAAATGTCGCAGGTAATTACAGCCCCTGGTATTTCATTGGACGAGCTATTTCTATACTAATATTATAAAGGGGAAAGATTAGACTTTTTGTTTGTTTGTTTGTTACATACAATTCATTTCATAATTTCAATTATATTTAACTGCCTATAGTTAGTCCTGCCTGCTACTAATATTTTTGTTAGTATGTGTGTGCATATATACACACACTCACAAACTTTCGCCTTTATAATATTAGTTTGACATATTATAGATCAAAAGAGCATAAGAACTGATTAAGACTGAATCAAAAATGATATTCCCGAGAATAAGCCACAAGACTGCATCCGCCAAGTGCTAGTTCTACGTTGTGAGCTCTATCACGTTATGATTAAGGTGCAAAGTTGGCTACAGGAGCAGAATTACGTCCGAACAGAAGAACTAAGAACTTCACATACAACAGTAGTATACTAAATTTCTTCTAATCATTCTAAAAAAAACTTGTATAAGTGTACATGTAAATACTAACGTCACAATTCTACTATATGCTAATAGTATTAATAAACTAATAGTATATTGTATACAAATACAATCATACACGCGCGCGTAGTGTTCCACGCGTGCCTCAAGGCGATGTCAGCAACTGTAGGGGCCCAGCTGGGTCGAAGCCTACTGGGGCCAAGGGTCTGATTCTGAAAGGAAGACTTGGCCCTGGTACGCGGCAACGAAGGGACATGAGAGGGTTTTTAGTCAGTAAAAGTCTGACACTATCACGCGCTCCACCCAAGAGCAGGGGATGTCATAAGATGATTTTTCCACCGAAAAAAAAAACTAACACCACCTCATACATACACATACTCTCACCTCATGTCCACCGTACAATTACACATGCACACTCTTAAAACCCAACAGATTCACTTAAATATTACTAACTTTGTTGTATTCTCAAACCTGTTTTTTTGCCAAGATGTGTCCAGACCCCAGAGCGACAGAAGTCATTGGACGATTTTCAACCTTAAAAAAATCTATTCTATTCTATCTATCTATAACCACTCTTCATCTACGCTGCACCCTCCGCCATATTTCAGCAAATAAACATATTCGTAGGGGTGGCTCGACGAAGGGAGAGAGTATATGGTATTAAATAATTAGTTTTGGTCTGGTATAGTGTTGATAAACAATGTTAGTTTGTATTATGTTTGTTCGTTATGTTTATAGGTTCATGGTCACTCGTTAGAGGAATAAAATGATAGATTGTTAATAATTTAATGATTTGCAAGTTTTTTTTTTTCGGGTGGGAAAATAATTTAATGACATCCCCCGCTCTTGGGCGGAGCGGGAGATAGTGTCAGACTTTAGTGACTAAAAACCTGTTCCTTCTAAGGGCCAGTACATCATTATAACTGGAATTTCATCCAAAAAGGAACATAAGGAATGCTTCTTGATACAACACCATAGGGAAAATAAGACGCCTAGGAAACGATCTCCTAATAATGATCTGATTTTCCTTAAAGGAAATGTGAAGAGGAATAAAATATGTGGTAGATGCGGTAATGATTTTGATGTGGAGTAGCTTAGAAGCAGTTTTGAAATACATTAGAGACTTGTTGATAGAGAGATCTCCCCTACTATGATGAGTGAAAATCATCATAATTCTGGTATGAGAAGGGTACAATATGCTATTTGTTGTAACACGTTTTTTTTCTTCCATTCTGTCCTGTCAACCATCACGCTATGGCTGACTCCCTTTTTTCATATTATTCCTACACTATACCCCTATACTGTACACCTACACTGTACCCCTACACTGTACTCCTAAACCGTACCCCTAAACCGTATCCCTACACTGTACTCCTACACTGTACCCCTACACTGTACCCCTACACTGTACTCCTACACTGTACCCCTACACTGTACCCCTACACTGTACCCCTGTACTGTAACCCTACACTATATCCCTACACTGTACCCCTACACTGTAACCCTACACTGTAACCCTACACTATACCCCTACACTTTACCCCTACACTGTACCCCTACACTGTACCCATAAACCGTATCCCTACACTGTACCCCTACACTGTACTCCTACACTGTATCCCTACACTGTACCCATACACTGTACCCCTACACTGTACTCCTTCACTATATTCCTACAATACTCCTACACTACTCCTACACTACTCCTACACCACTCCTACACTACTCCTACACTACTCCTACAATACTCCTACACTACTCCTACTCTACTCCTACACTATTTCCACACTACTCCTACACCACTCCTACACTAGAACTACACTATACTCCTCCCTACACACAATACAATTGCTTTTTTCTTTGGCCTCACTCTTCAATCATAAAAGTTGTAAGTAAAATGGCAAAAATAGAATTTCAATGATTTCGCCAAATGCTTTCCAGATTCAAGAATCATTTTGACTAAAAAATACCTAGTTATTAATGATAAGAGAAAAAAGTGGGCTCATTTTCCCAAACCTCTCGTCTTTTTAATAGATACCTACTCAATATGTTGCTTATTTGCTATAGATATTAGTTCCAGACAAATTCTCCGTAATACTCCTACATCCAGTACCTTTTAACTTCAACATCACGATCAAAATAGAAGAAAAAATTCCTTGAACTGAAAGAAACCACAAAAAAATCAAAATAAATGCTAGCATATTTTGACTTCGCGTTTCAGATTTCTCGCAAACAGTGAATGTTTTATGATTAACTTTGGAGCATCGACCGAAAGAAATCCATACTCTCCAGATTTCCTCTGTAAAATCTTTAGTGGGCTTTCTTGAGGAAGTTTAGAAATTTCGTTTCTATGTTCAATATCATAATAAAAATGTTGTACAAAGGACGCGAGACGGGTTGGATCATGCCCATATCTATATTTATAAAAGGCAAAGTCCTGCCTAGTCCTGCCTCAATGCCTAGGCATTGAGTGAACCCTTGGGGGTTTGGGCTGGCCCAGAGCGGAAGGAGTTATTCGATGATGATGGTTCTTGATGTCAATCAACTCAATCATAGCGACCTAACTTCACCTACATTTTTACGGTTAGACATTTATAGAATAAATGACAAAGTCTAAATGCTTATTAACACTGCTGACGACTACTTGATCTGAAAGGCAAACATTCTGAAGTCTGATCCATTATAATATAATGTTATAGCAATAAAAAATAAGACCATCATCGTTAGGTTATAGAAAGAAAGGAAAAATAAAGAACGGAAGAAAAATAAATATGGTTCGCTCAGAACACACCACAAAATAAAATAAAAGCAAAGTTAAAAAACCTGGCCATGTGCAAGTCGCACTCGCATACGAAGGGTTCCGTAGTATAATATTAAAATTGAGCAAAAACTGCTGACAAAATAACGTTTCTTGTATGAGAACCCTCTTTAATTTTTAACTTTATTTAAATTTTATTATTTTTTGTTGTAGCCGCAATTGAAATACAGATTCTGTGAATATTTCAATTCTCTACGTCTTACGGTTTATGAGATATAGCCCGCTAACAGACGGACGGGCAGACAGACGTCCGACCGGTGACCGTCCGAACCGGGCCCGAGTCGTCAACGGCGCGTAGTGTTCCACGCGCGCCTCAAAGAGATGTCAGCAAAACCGTATTAGTAATGGAGCACCGTTGGTACCTTTCAAGTACAGAACCATGAAAAAAACATGTACAAGGCCAAAAAGCCTCTCCAATTGATCGCCATTAATCTCGATTCTCATCAACTCTCATCCAGCTGCTACCAGCTACCCTGAAAATACCGTAAGAAGTAAGACCAATTACTCTAAAAGAAAAACCTATCAAGAAGAATCGATCAAAAACTTATTCTTACACAAAAAAAAACGATGAACGATAAAGCATCAACTCTTCGCGATCCCCGTTAAAAAATATTGCAAGACGAACTTGTTGACAAGCCGCCAACCTTCGGCACATCATTTATCAATGTCTGGCAGAAGAGCGGGGTATTATTAGCAACGACAAATGGTTGGCGATCGCTTATCTATTGATTCGAACATCTATTCGGGAGGATGTGTTAATATTGTGTTGGTTTTTTAGGGGCCCGTGGGGTTTTGTGAATGTTATCTTGTTAGGTAAGGACACCATAGATTTTCTTGATTTGATCTCGTCTTTGTTATTCTCACACTAACGGGAATTATTTCTGTCCTTGTAATCAAAATAGTGATAATTTATCGGACTGCAACATTTTGTACAAATATATAGAGAATAAAAAAATAGTATGTTAGTAGTATGGTATCCGGACAATCAGCACATTGTGCAAACATTCAAACAGGCGCGAGTAGTAAAATGGTGTTGAGAATGTTATATTGTAGTATTGACTACCTCAGACAAGCTGGTCGAAATAGATGACTCGATACATTTGCTGCCAAATACCGGAAAAAACATTACAATGTTTTACATCTCCATTCTAACGGAACTCAAAGCGTACGTAAACTTGACGCTGGCCAAATGCACAAACCAAGCGAAGCAAAAACAAAAAAAGAAGTAGTAATAAGGGCTATTTTCTCAAAGCGAGTGGAAAGACTGAGAGAGCCCTTTGCTCTGTAGTGAGACAATCTAGGGTGATAAAAACGTATCAGGTAGAAATATCTGTACAATGTAGGTACTTAAAAAAAAGTTGCCAGTGTCATAAAACCCGATCGCAAAAAACGATTAGAAAGTTCGAAATATGTCACTTTAAGTAGTTTGATACAGTCGATGAAATTCATTATGTGACTTGTTTCTAAAGCGACTTTTTTACATTTATTACGTTTTATTGAGTAAATACTTTTCAAATCGTCTCCTTAAACATTTTATTTTGATACGAAACACAAAAAAAAATAATGAAATCATATAATATTGCGCCAATAAGCAATTTAATTTTTTTATCATTTTTGTGTACCTAGCGGACCACCCGAGGTATGACGTGTGTCCACCCTTACATTGTTGACACCTCTACAGTCCGAACTATGCGTTTCGTCTTGTCGTTTATACTGCGCATATCGAAGCACTGGAACGATTTGCCTGCTGCGGTCTTCCCATCCGATTATAAAACAGGTGTCTTCAAAGCTACAGAGAATGGGCTTTTAATAAATTAATGTGCATCACCATCAACGATTGCATCACTGCTTAACATCAGATAGAATTGCATACAAGCACTAGTTTATCATCATCTTCCCGCCCTTATCCCGTTTTATTTGGGGTCGGCGCGACATGTTTTTTTCTTTCATTCTGTCCTGTCACCCGTCACGTTATCACTAACTCCTTTTTCTTTCATATCACTTCTCACACAATCCATCCATCTTTCTTTGGTCTCCCTCTCCATCCATCCACATGTATACTCATAACTCTTTTAGTAACATGCGTTTCATCCCTCGTCTTTACATGGCCATACCAAGACAAACGATTCTCTTTTAACTTTTCAGTCATTTTCGCCACTTTCAAACTTCCTCTAACATACTCATTTCTCACTTTATCCATTCTCGTCACACCAAACATTCATCTCAACATTCTCATCTCCGCGAAATGCAATCTTTTTCATCCGTCTCTTTCACAGCCCCACATTCTGATCCATAAAGTATGACAGATTTTACCCTTCTACTTGAGGGGCATCCGTGGGTCACAAGTTGTTCCAGAGACCTGTCGCCATTTCATCTATCCTGAGTTGATCTGATGTGTTACGTCTCGGTCTACATCACCATCCCCTTGGATGAGCGACCCGAGGTACTGAAATTTGGAATAGATTGGTATGGGCGTTCCAGCAAGAGATATGGGCTCAGGACTGGAGAGACCACCAAAATCGCAGAACACTCGGTTTTAGTTCTGCTCAATTTTAGGCCAACACTTTCCAGTCTCTGCCACCACACCTCCAATCTGATCTTTACCTTTAGGCCACCCTCGGCAACCAGCACAATGTCATCGGAAAACAGCATACACCAGGGAGCCTCTTCCTGGATGTCCAACGTCAGAGCATCCATTATCATCAGGAAGAGGTAAGGGCTAAGAGTGGATCCTTAATGTAAGCCGACAGCCACATTGAAGCTGCTAGTGGTACCCACTGTAGTCCGGATTTGGGTACTGCAGCGACTATACATCGCTCGGATCAACTGCACATACTTTCCAGGCACACCTTTCTCCTTAAGGGCCCACCACAGAACCTCACGAGGTACCCGGTCGTATGCCTTTTCGAGGTCAACGAATACCATGTTGCACCAATCATCTGGTATGGCTTCTTTCTGCAACAACTAATTGAAGAACAAACGCCCATCCATCTACTCGCAATAACTTCCATACTTCAACTGGTATTCCATCTGGACCAATGGGTTTACCCTTTTTCATTCCATTTACTGCTATTCTGACTTCATCCATACTAACTATTCTCACTAATCCCACATTCATTGGCTAATTCTCTAAAACCCCACTCTAATTGGTTTCCTCATTCATCAGTTTTTCAAAATAGTCCTTCCAACTCTCTTGGATTTTTTCATCATCCGATAGAACCATTTCAGTTTCATCTCTTACACATCTTACCTGGCAAACATCCTTGGACTTTCTCTCTCTTTTTCTAGTAAGCCAGTATAGCTCTTTTTGGCATGCAGGATCATGCAGTTTGTCCTCGGCTTTTGCTTTCGTTATTGCCACGGCTTTCTTGGATTTTTTCTTTAAAACATCCTACTCACTCTTTTTATCAGCTTTTAAACTAGCGTTTTCTGGTTCTACACGCTGCCATTCCTTGAATTTTCTCTTCTTTTCTTTCAATACATTCTGAACTTCTGTCGACCACCACCACGTATAGGTAGTCCACGTGTAGGTGTCTATTGTGCCCTTTCCTCTCGTCTCTCCCAAAATATATTTCGCTGCATGTCTGATACACCCAACCATCTCATTGCAGCTTTCATTTATACTTCGATCATTCAAGTCTCCCATCACTAACATTTTGTCCTCCAGTCGCTCTCTAAATTTCTTCGCACTAAGCACTAGTTTATGTAATTAAAAAAAAAAGCATAACTCCCTCAACTAAGACAGTTTTATCTGAGCTCAGAGAGTCAAGTCTTTTATGCCCTAAGGCCAGGAGCTTGCTAAAAATATATATATAAAAACCTACATAAATATACTTACTAACATGCAAAAAACATAACCCTCCTTCTCGCGCGGTCAAGATAAAACTAAGACCCAGTCTATTTGTTTTTAGGTGGGAAATCATCAAATGTCTTTCCGGGTGGAGTGAGAGGGAGTTTCAGACTATAAAACCCACATGTGTTCTCCAGTTACTCTTTGCATTCCAGGGCCACGGTAACTCATTCGAAGAATTCAACAACCCCTTGAAAGATAAAAAAAAACATAAGGTTTGTTCAAAATTTTCCACCTACCTATAAGCTGAACGATGGCTAAATGTTATTTGGTAAACAGGATTAAATACGTACGTCATAAAGAAAATATTTATATAGGTACTGAACCCGAGCACCGCATAGCCATTGTACATAATTACGTGACCATTTTTTTATTATCCCCACGAACCGAATATTACGATAACATATTGTGGCCAAAAGATATCATTTTTATAGAAAATTCCATGCATTAATATAATATTTTACGAAATACAGAAAATACTGTGCGTATATTGTAAAGAAAATACACTGAAAATATTTTTTGGTGTTTCGTGTGAACATGAGAAAAATCTTTGCCTTATGGTCGGGTATGTAACATAAAATAATGTGTTTTTCGTTTTGGTTAGTTACATGATTTTTGCTTGAAAATTCTTACCTTTTGTTTTTATATTATTATATATCACTACATAGTATAAAACAAAGTCACTTTTCGTGTCTGTCTGTCCCTATGTATGCTTAGATCTTTAAAACTACGCAACGAATTTTGATGCGGTTTGTTATAGTAGATAGAGTGATTCAAAGATTCAAAGATTCAAAGATTCAAAGCATTTTATTTCAAATAAACCATTTACAGGCACTTTTGAAATGTCATGAAGTCAGTCAGTCAGAAAAAAAAAAATGATGCTAATTGCACATTCCAAAGCGTAGATCTCTATGGAGAAGAATGTGCAAGAAACTCCATGGACACTCTTTTCAATCATGTTTTGTAATTACAAATATCTCTGTTACATGTTTCTTGTCGCTATCATGTGAGAACAATGTAAATAAAGTAAAAATACAAACTAAATACAGATATTAAAATAGCACCTGGCAGCTAAGAGATGACCAGTCTCAACTGACAGCGCCCGTTCACGAACACGACGCCAATATTAGCACCACTCAACTCAACCATTTTGAAGGGAACCGAATGATCCAACACATGCGCCACCATCAGTGAGACATTTGAGTGAGCATGATAAACTCTCAACTGCCATGCTGATTTATGTCAAACAAGTCCAATAGTAACATAAAAAACCATAAAATAGCTCCATGGTACTCACATTTACAAACTTTGAAAAAAATGCTTCTACATTATACAATACTTTTATTATTTAAAAATTAAAAAAAAAAACATTTAAAAATAATAACAATAATTTCCAAACTAATCAATTTGTTCACCCCGGTGGTAGTGGAGCTGGACCAGCATTGAGCCAAGCATTTTTATCTTGAATATAATCCTCCAACTTATAATATGCCTGCCTGCATAGTGTGCGTTTAATACAAGATTTAAATTTTGTTTCATTGAGTTCTAATATTTGTGGAGGTATTTTATTATAACATTTCAAACAGTACCCCATGAAAGAAGACGCCACTTTAGCCAGTCTGAAACCTGGTTGAACTAATTGGTCCCTATTTCTTGTAACATAATTATTTCTATCGCCTCTTTTGCTAAAAAGATGAAGATTTTTTCTAACGTACATGATGTTTTCATAAATATATTGACAAGGCACCGTCATGATATTAATATCCTTAAACAGTTCCCTTAGAGAATCGCACCGGCGAAGATTGTAAATAGCTCTGATGGCTCTTTTCTGTAGTATAAAAATTGAGTCGATGTCTGCAGCCCGTCCCCATAGTAAGATACCGTATGACATGATACTATGAAAATAACTAAAATAGACTAGTCTAGCGGTATCAACATCCGTAAATTGGCGGATTTTTCTAACAGCATATGCAGCTGAGCTAAGCCGTCCTGCAAGAGATGTTAAATGAGGACCCCATTGTAGCCTAGAGTCAAGCGTTATCCCCAGGAAAACAGTTTTGTCGACAAATTCTAGTTTTTCATCGTTTAGTATTACGTCACAATCACTACTTTTGACATTCGGTAAGGAAAATCTTATGCATTTAGTTTTTTTCCCGTTTAAAACTAGATTATTAGCAGTGAACCAGTTTTGGACCTGCAATAGTGCGTTATTTTCGTCGTCAAGATTATTAGTCCTTCTATTTATCTTAAAAATCAAAGAAGTGTCGTCGGCAAACAACACCATATTAAGTTTATTTTGCAACAAATAGGGTAAATCATTAATATAAACTAAAAATAAAAAAGGACCTAAAATTGAACCTTGGGGTACCCCCATTTTCACATTTAATCCCGACGAATTGACACCGTTTATTTGAACTTGTTGCTGTCTGTCAATCAAATAAGATTTTAATAAGCTTAAAGCTGTTTTGCCTAGTCCGTAATGCTCAAGTTTCAGGAGTAATGTTTCATGAACCACACAATCAAACGCCTTAGACAGGTCACAGAAGATACCTATAGCATCCTGTGCCTCTTCCCACGCATTAAAAATGTGTTTTAGTAAGGAGACACCAGCGTCAGTTGTACAACGTCCTTTGGTGAAACCATACTGTTTATCGTGTAAGATGTTATTTGTGTTAAAATGATTAAGCATTTGATTTAACATCACCTTTTCAAATATCTTGCTAAAAACCGGCAACACGGACACCGGCCTATAATTATTAGTGTCTTTACTGTCCCCAGATTTAAAAAGTGGTATCACTTTACTATATTTCATCAGATCCGGAAAAACTCCTTGATCTATACACAAATTAAATATTATAGCTAAGTACGGCGCTATAGTCTCAATAATTGAGGTACAAACTTTGATAGACATACCCCACAAATCTTCTGTCAATTTAACCTTGATTTGTTTAAAAGCTTTTATTACAGTTATAGGGTTTATATGCTTAAAGTTAAATTCAGTCGAACAGGCTGCAACGTTCGCCTGTAATAAACTAAAAGCATGCGATGGCGACGAATTTAGGGCTTCAGTAGTTTTAATTGGTATACTGGCAAAGAAATTTACAAATTCTTCTGCAACTAGTTTGTTATCGCTAATAAGACCATGATGTGTCTCCAATGTGTAATCATTGTTATGTATTTTGTTCCTGTTGGTTTCATTATTTATAATTTTCCAAACCGTTTTTATTTTATTATCTGCCGATTTAACTTTGTTGCTAATGTACAAGGCCTTAGCTGCCTTACAAGTGTTTTTAAACATTTTTGAATATGTAGCAACATACTTATTAAAAGTTTCAGTGTTAATAATAGGCTTAAGGCCATACAGCTCAAAAAGTCTTTCCCTACTTATTCTGATTCCTTTAGTTGCCCAGTCACTAAATCTAAACTTAGGGCAGATACTTTTAGTTTTTTTTTCAAAAGTCTTATTGAACTCAGTTTGGACTATTGAAAAAAAATCGTTATACAAAAAATTACCATTGTTCACTTCAAGATTCCAATCACCTAACTTGCTAATTAAAGTGCTGTTAAATTTATTTAGTTTACCGGATGTTATTGGTCTGGACTGAATCTGCACTTGTTGTATGGGTAAGTTGGATTCAAAAGTTACCATTAGGCCGCTATGATCAGAGGGCAGATAATTTACAATGGCCTTTTCTAAATAGTTGCAGCAACAAAAAACATTATCGATACATGTAGCAGTAGTTGTCGTAGTTCGAGTAGGTTCTATAAACACATTAGATAAATTCAATGATTTGAAGAGATTTAATAATCTACTGCTATCTGAATTTTTTTCTAAAATATTAACATTAAAGTCTCCACAGATAATTACTAGTTTGTTACCAGTTGCAAGTTTTGCCATAACATCCTCCATGACAGACTCAAAAATAGAGTAGTTTTGATAATTAGGGGGCCTGTAAACGCACACTATGACATGCCTATCCAGCTCAACACAAGACAATTCAATGCTATGTTCAACGGACAGTGCAACTATATCTTTACGAGTTTTAAATTTAATATTATTTTTAATTAGGATTAGTGAACCCCCACGTAACATTGATTTTCGGTTATAACAACTGCCCACATTATAATTCTCATAATTAATAAGCATTTCAAAATCCTTTAACCAATGCTCAGTGAAACAAATGATGTCAAACATTGTTTTTTCTAAAAATAATTCAATTTCCAATTGTTTCGAAGAAAAACCCTGAATGTTCTGAAGAAACAAATTAAACGATTTTTGCCTAGCCCCTTTGGCTTGAATGCCAGAAGATACTTTATTGTTAAGTTGATCTAAATTGCAAACAGTACCATCTGTTGTCTTATTATCTAGTTTAAAGTAACATTAGTACTATTACTAATGGTGGGACTAATAATAATTGGGAACTTCGACATACTAACTATGTCCAAGTTAATATTATATGCTTATAGCCTCGCTATTTGACGTCTAAATATAATAGGTAGGTACACAGTATACCTAGTCGAAAAAAGTTTGTCAACAAAATTGTTGATGTCAAAAAATAAAAACTTATCACTATGGTGACTAACTAAAAAATGCATATGCATATTTAGCATATGTATGTACTTATTTTCCCTATATGACAAGTGCTCAAAGTATGGAAAAGCACATAAAATAATCCTCTTACAATTTATCTTCAATAGCTCTGTGACATTATAAGTGATGTCATCTTTATTAACATTTAAGCTATTACCCACAAATAATGTTATAATATCATTGGGATCATATACTTGTTCATTAACTAATGACATTATGTGATGGTAGGAAGCTTGTGGTATACAATGATTTTGAGAAAAAAAGGGAGGTTCTTACTAACTAATTGACCTAAACCTCTTCCTATACTGTCTGAAAACATAATTGATTTATAATCACCGCTTTTATGAGAGGAAAAACTACATTTTGCTGAATCTACCCCTTGAGTTAATTCTTGTTGAATGTGGGGTATCTGGCTGGGAATACAGTCTTGAGCACTGATGGCCTGGGATGTGTCCTCTGTTACCACAAGTTGGAGGCCAGCCAGGTTAGATTCTCTCTGACAAGTACAATTGTTGTTTCTAAGAGTAAGTAAGTCTACTTTGTCCACTAACTCATTTGTAGCAAGAATATGTTCCTTTATTTGGTTCTTTGAACAAACATATTTGTTATAAATTGACTTAAGTGAGTCATCAAGAGTCTGTATTTCAGACTGTAAGCGCTGAGTGTCAATTTCATAAATATTTATATGTCAGATTCAAGAGGAAGGTTTATGTGTATAATGCATGCACAATATAGTAGAGGAACACTGATAATTTTAGAGGTTTCTAATGTGATGTCGTAAATAAACACATTTTTTTTGCGCTTACATTGCAAACGCTGGCTGAACCCTAAGACATAGATCAAAATAATGTACTACAGTATTGTACACCTTAAAAAGATCTACAAAAAAGTCCGCGATGGTATATGTCTATCTTTTAGGTATAACCCACAATTACCATTATTTATCCTTTACTTTTTACGAGAAATAATGGCTTATTTACGAAAAGATTTTAAGCAATACAGCATTGATCCTTATCCAATTAAGTACCTTAAATAAATTGTGCATTTAATAAAGATCAATATGGCCCTTTACTGCGTGTAATTTAAGCCAATATTTTCGAAGATATTGCAGATTTAAAATGCAGGGACATAGCGGTTGCGGTAAATAACTTGATTCTTTCAAAGATTGATGCGCCGACACGCAAATATACTACTCGGTTACTTCCAGATTGGTCCCATTTTTTTAAATCCAGTTCTGATAATGGAATCCATGAGGAATCGAAGGAACTCCTCAAATATTCTAGGCACTATATAGTGATTTTGGTATTTTCATCGAGAATACCAAAAAAAGCATTTACAATCAAAAAGTAACATTTGATGAAGTGGAACTGATGAAGAAGACCAGGAATGGCCAACGGAACTTCATACACACATAGATATCACAATGAAGACACTTAAACGACTATGACAATACAAATAAATAAATGGTTCTGAATAATTATGTTGAAAATGGTATCATCGAAGTGACCTGATGATGATGATGGAGCCGAAAGATAGGTACCGGAACTACGTAATTGATCAATGTATCCTAGCCGTGTTTGGGGGCTTATTAGAATTGTCATGAGATGCACTTTGGCTATAAGGTACTATCGAACTGATCTGATGATGGAGGAAGGTGGAAAGTAGACACAGGAAATTCATAATAAAACAATGTAACCTAGCAGTGTTTGGGTTAATTGAAATTGAATTCTAATACCATCCAATATAAACACCTACAATTTCCGCTAAAAATATCTCGATTTATTGATGATCATTGCAAATGATCATCAATAAATAATAATATAATATTCCACAACTAGGACACAACGCCGTCTAGTCCCAAGCTAAGCAGAGCTTGTGTTATGGGTACTAGACAACTTATAAACATACTTATATATTTCTAAATACATACATATATAGATAAATTACACCCAGACACAGAACAAATTATCGTGCTCATCACACAAACATTTGTCCTGGGTGGGAATCGAACCCACGACCTCCGGCCTAGCAGTCGGGGTCACTAACCACTAGACCAACAGGCCTGTCAAATCGCAGGGTCAAACTTTCAACGTTACAGGCTTTTTTTTTTTTTCGGTGGGAAAATCATCTTATGACATCCCCCGCCCTTGGGCGGGGCGGGAGATAGTGTCAGACTTTTACTGACTAAAAACCAACTCCTGTTCCTTCGTTGCCTTTCGTACCAGGGCCGAGTCTTCCTTTCAGAATAAGACCCTTGGCCCCAGTAGGCTTCGACCCTGCTAGGTCCCTACAGTTGCTGACATCTCCTTGAGGCGCACGTGGAACAGCACGCGCCGTCGACGACTTGGGCTCGGTCCGGACGGTTACCGGACGGTCGGACGGCAAGCCACCCATTGCTCGCCGTCCGCAAGCCCGCGCCTACGGTGGCCGGAAATCGGGATCGGAACCCGGCGGCGATTGGGGCGTGAGGACCGTTGCCTCACGCGATCGGCCGCCTCCTTTGCTAGCATTACTGCTTCGCAGAAGGAGGCGACCGCCTGCCACTCCTCCTCGCTCCGGACCATGGCCTGTACCAAGGCCCGGCGCGAGAGATCGCCGCCGCCGATCGCCCCCATGAGGACACGGCGTTGCTCTGCCCAAGCGGGACACACCTCCACCGTGTGCTCCACCGTGTCCTCCGGGTGATCCACACAATGGTTGAACTCAGGCGTTTCTTCCGCACGAATCCGGTGCAGGAACCTCCCGAACTTACCATGTCCGGTGAGGACCTGCGTCATGCGGAAGGTAAGGACGCCGTGTTGCCTTTCCAGCCACTCCTCAAAGAGGGGACTTACCGCCATAATTATGGCGTGCCCAAACGTTACAGGCTTAGATTGGCCAATTATATGTCGCTCTTTCAAGAGTAACCTCAAAAGAAAATATGTTTGTATTGACTAATGACAAAAAATCTGTGAAAGTTGTGTATAAAGACATTCTGTAGTATATTTAGTACTCGCGACCCGCCCTGGTGCAATGCTGGACAAAACCGCATCAAAATCCGTTGCGTAGATTTAAAGATCTAAGCGGACAGACAGCTGGAAGCGACTTTGTTTTATACTATGAAGTGATCAGCATTGCACCCGTGCGAAGCCGGGGCGGGTCGCTAGTATTTATATAAAAGAGTTGGTTACACTATTTATAACTCAAGAACGGCTGAACCGATTTGGCTAAAAATTGGTGGGGAGGTTGCTTAGAACCAGGAAATGGACATAGAAAATAATTATGTGTATAGTTATTATCCCGTTCCCGTGAAACGTAACATAATACGTGGTAAAACAAAACGCAACTGCCAGCTAAACGTAATGTTGTCTATGGATAAGTATGGTTGAAAATTTGACAAATTGAAATTTTGAAGTTGACCGGTGATGTGTTTAATGGTATATTAAATTAATATACTATAGAGTAGGGTAGAGTGGGGTAGAGTAGGGTAGAGTGGGGTAGAGTAAGGTAGAGTAGTAATATAGTAGTCAGTTGACGGGAGCAAAGCCGCTAGTTAGTATAAAATATAGGACATCATCCAATGACTTCTCCTGCTCTAGGGTGGAGCGCGACGGCATATCAGACTTTTACTGACTAAAACCACACCTATGTTCTTTCTTTGCTTGGCGTTCCAGGACTCCGGGGTTCCCTTTCGGAAATCAACCCATAGCCTCAGCAGACTTTGGTTCTATTGGCCTCTACGGTCATGCTGCATCTTTTTGAGACGCGCGTGGAATACTATGCGCCATCGACGACGTTACCGGATGGCCAGAGGGCGAGCTACCCATTGCTCGCCGTCCGCAAGTTCACGCCTACGGTGGCTGGAAATCGGGGTCGGGATCCTGGTAGCTGGGCCGTCAGGAAGTCCGTTCTTTCACGCGTGCGGCCGCCTCCTTTGCATTACTGCTTCGCAGAAGGAGGCGACCGCCTGCCATTCCTCCTCGTTCCGGACCATGGACTGTACCAGAGCCCAGCGTGAGAGGTCGTTGCCACTGATCGCCCCCATGAGGACACGGTGGTGCTCCGCCCAAGCGGTGCACACCTCCACCGTATATTCCTCCGTGTCCTTCGGGCGGTCCACACAATGATGACACCCGGGTGTTTCTTCCGCACGAATCTGGTACAGGAAAATACCGAATTTACCATGTCCGATGAGGACCTGCGACATGCGGAAGGTGCCGCCGGTGAGGACGCCATGACGTCTTTCCAGCCACTCCTCAAAGAGGGGACTTACCACCATATTTATGGCGTGTCCAATTACAAAGAAGGTTATGAGATTATAGTCAATTCAGCTGCTAGAGAACATTTGAGTCCATTGAATTTGGAGATACTTATTATCTATTTTTTACTGCCTTGACATGCATTGTAATACTTTATTTCAAAGACATTATGCTTTGACATTGTGCTTTGTTTACTTAATCTGTATACAACCTGAATTCCTGTATTCAAATTTCGAAGAAGTGTGAGACTCACCCGCAGACACAACGTTATAATGCTGATTATGCTATTATACTATGCTTAAAAAATAGGTAACGCGTAGGTAATCATAATAAATATAATCATCATAATTTCAGCCAAAAGAAGTCCACTGCTGGGCATTGGCCATCTTCTAGTGGTACCACATCGATCACTCTTGAGCTTCTTGCTTCCAGTTGAATACTGGCTTTCACCAGGTCTATCTTGTGGTTCTTTCAAGGAAAAAAACATAATTGTGTTACCGGCTTTATTCTCAAGAATTTCCATAATTTGAAACGAGCGCTATCGTAAACAACTATTATCTTTTTTCAATATCAGTTCCATTAAGCCGCGAACATTATCGGACATCGCTTTAAGCGCTTTAATGTACACTCACACGGCGCTGGACGAAGCGCTGAAAGTATTGTGGTTTTGTATATCAGACTGAAATGTTACATCAAGGTACCGCGACTCACGGGCTCGCGGACGGCGAGCAATGGGTAGCTCCCCGTCTGACCGTCCGGACCGAGCCCAAGTAGTCGACGGCGCGTAGTGTTCCACGCACGCCTTAAGGAGATGTCAGCAACCGTAGGGGCCCAGCAGGGTCGAAGCCTACTGAGGCCAAGGGTCTGATTCTGAAAGGAAGACTAGGCCCTGGTATGAAAGGCAAAAAGGGACCGGAGTGGGTTTTTAGTCAGTAATAGTCTGACACTATCTCCCGCTCCGCCCAAGAGAGGGGGATGTCATTGGATGATTTTCCCAATGAAAAAAATAAGGTACCGCGACTAGGTTTAATCAATGAAATACAACTGCTACGCGAAGAGAAAGTTTACTTTCCAACTCAGATACTACAAATTGAAGAGAAATCTTAGTTAGTAGAAGGAAAAATTAAAAAGGAAAAATCAGTCTGTAAAGTGTTATATTATTCCAACTGAAAAATCTTCTCATAATTATATGTTCGCCCTTCCCTCGTCCCATTATTTGGAGTCTAATAATAAACAATAATAATATTCCACAACTATCACACAACTCTGTCTAGCCTCAAGCTATGCAGAGCTTGAGTTATGAGTACTAAACAACTGATATACATACTTATATATTTCTAAATACATACATATTTATAGATAAATTACACCCAGACACAGAACAAACGATCGTGCTCATCACACAAACATTTGCCCGGGGTGGGAATCGAACCTACGACCTCCGGCATAGCAGTCAGGGCCACTAACTACTAGACCAACAGGCCAGTCTAATGGAACAACTTTCCTGGGTCACGTGACTTCTCGTAAGTATGATATGAACATAAAACACGACTTTATATCAAATATATCTAAAAAGTGTAATGCTATAGAAGAACTTAATATAAACGTGGAATCAAGTCTTGATGAAAAGAATAAACTTAGAAACCTCCTTTCTTCACATCGAGAAAATTTTGCATTTACGGCCTCAGAGTTAGGTAGATGTAGCTTAGATGAAATCACCATTAGAACTGTAGATGATATTCCAGTTCATCATCCAACCTATAGGGCTTCTCCAAAGCAGCTTGACTTAATAAACTCTCAAATTGAAGAAATGTTAAATAATGGTGTTACCCGGGAATCCAAAAGCGCATAATTATGCATCCCCGGTAGTGTTAGTGCAAAAACCTGATCAAACATAGAGGTTTTGCGTGGATTATCAAAAATTAATTAAAAAATGTAGTTAGTGATAGCAATCCATTACCAATTATTGAGGATATTATGATATATTCATCAGGAGCACGTTACTTCGCAAATTTAGATTTAAATTCTGGCTTTTGGCAATATCGTAATGCGAGAAAGATTTAAAACATAAAACGACATTTTGATACAAATATAATAATAAAATGTCATAGCTCAGCTCAGGTAGGTCACGGTTCGGGATCTTTACTTGAAGAACACAACTAGGACAAGCAATAATAACTTCTATATTTTTCTTTCGACTTCAACTATATAACATTTCATTTCAAAAGTCACTTCATTACTCTGGTTAGCCTCGTTGATACTCAATTGATCCTAAACAGGTTCTATTCTTGTATACCCTCTTAAACTCATCGATGTCGTTCGAACAAACTATTTTATATGCCTAGAATATTAAAAAGACCCTCTCCAAATCCTCAATAGTAGTTTACATACTATTTCATATACCTTGAAGACTAACATTCTTCAGCAACTTCTACGCAAAGTAACGCGATTGACATTGAGCGAAAGCGAAGCTTTCTAAAAACTATTCTTTTAATATTGATATCGTAAAAGTTTTGTAGTAGCCACCACCAATATTTTATAAACCCAAGCTTTTATCCTTCGCTCACCTTACAAGACTAGACTACTGCCGCACCTAATATAATAATTGAGACCTGTCCCACCCACAAGGAGGCTTTTAAGGGTCTGTTTCACCAAACACGGTGCGACAGCTGATCGTGTGGTGGTAACACACTGTAATGCGTCTCCCCCTCCCCCCTTCTCCCTCATTTGCATGGCGATCTCAACGCTCCTGCGGTTTGTTAATCTTTTAATGGAATTAACCCACGCCCGCCGATGTCACTAGCAAAATAGCGGTGGAGGGAACTATAGAGCTGGATGGGGTTAGTTTTATTATTGGTGTTTAATATATTTTTAATGTTTATTTTTTTGGTCCAAGATGTACATAAGCGGTCGATATTGTTCAAAAGGACTGTTCACTTTTATTGCTATAAAAAAACTCCCCGACTCGTCGACAAACAGGGCGAAAATATCTTCGAAGACCAACAGCATGGATTATATGTATTTTTGGCTGAAATTTTGATGAAAGAATAAAATATTTTTTTTTTTTCGGTATTCCGAAATAGATTAAAAATCATAAATACATATTCTAAAATCATCATCAACATCACCATTTTAACCGAAAGACGACCACTGTTGGACGTAAGTCTTCCCCAAGCGTCGCTACAACGAACAGTCCTGTGCGTCTCGCATCCATCGGGTTCCCGCGACCCTCACCAGGTCATCGGTCCACCTTGTGGGTAGCCTTCCAATACTGCGTCTTCCGGTACGCGGTCACCACTCCAGAATCTTCCGACCCTATCGAGCATCTGTTCTGCGAGCAATGTGCCCTGCCCACTGTCACTTAAGTTTGATGATTCCGCAGGAGAACCAAGGTTACCGAATAATAAAAAAATTCAAGAAAAATAAAACTATTTCTCCTGTCAGTTAGATTGCCTGTGACAAAGAGTATTTAAGAGTATCTTCTTACAAAAAAGCTGTTGTTTTTTTCTGCTCAGTCATGTTATAGGTTAACCCGCCACGGTCGTCCATTCCCTCTCCTACAGAGGAGGCCAGTCTCAGCAGTAGGAACATTATACGACTATTTGTATAATGCTATATGCTATGCATGTTATAGGTTGCTAATCAAATAACTTCGACAATATTAAAGTCTGATGAAGTACGCTCATGTCGATAGTTTTTCTACGCTCATTTTCAAGGCACTATCGAAGCCTCTTCCACAATCTCTAACTCCATACATTTGCCTAGTAGATTGTTTCGTTCCTTGCATAATTACTTAGCTTTTGTTACTTAATTACAAAGAGAGGAGTGGGGTTTTTAGTACAATGAGATGAACGGTTAAAAGGCTGATTTATATTTTTTGCAACTACATTAATATTGTTGATAGTACTAACTAAAATGCCTAAGCGAAATAGAGAAAGTTTTGTCTTGTGTTTTTCGGCAAATTTCGAAACGTACAATAGTGGGCATAAGTTGCTTACTTCTAACTTCTTTATTTGGAGACTCAATAGAATGATCTTGAATACTATAGCTGCCTTGGAAGAAAGTTGAAGAATCTGAGATCATGTGAATAACAGCTGTGTCTCCAGTCACTCAATAATTATAGATTATACGGCATGACAGTTCTACCTAGAATAAAAGTAAAAATAAAATTAGATTTAACATTAATATTTGTGTCCAAAGTGTGTTAAATAAATAAGTAATTATTATTATTAGATGAGCAGCTGTTTCATATACAACAAAAACGACGACGACGATGGTTTCGTTACGGTACAAAGGAGGAAGCATCGAACGCAAACCAACAAGAACCACTGCGGTATAGCACCTGCAACTCCTAGCGTGAATCTGCGTGCCACCCAGCCGAACACTCCAGTGTACATCTCCCGCCTGCATCACACCACAAGGGTGGAAGACATCGTGGAATACGTGCGCCAAAAGATGAAGTACGCACTGAGGGTACAGTTACAGAAGTCGTACCGTAATGTCAATTTCAAGGCGTTCATGGTGCGAGTCCCGAACACTTTTCTGCCCATCATGTTGAAAGAAGACTTTTGGCCGCAGGGCGTGATGTTCCGTCGCTTCCTCGGACAGGTGCCACAGAACAGCACGAAGTGAACTTAGTGCAATGTGAAGTGTTACTAAAATAGTCTTAAGTCTTATTTACTAACGATAACTTGTATTTACTTAATATATATTAGTCTATAAAGTACTTATGTATCTATGGGCCAAGATGTGTGAAAATAAATTATTTTCAATATTTATCTCAGGACCCTGAGGTCCTGGACCTTTGGAAGGCGTACGAGGAGCCGAAGCCAACTCGCAGAGGCCCTTTAGATAAAATGGAACATGATACCAACCGACGATTATCCCTGTACGCGCTATGCTAGTGCACCCAAGGACAACCCCCGGTTGTTGAAAAACTATTGCGACATATGGAGAACAAAGATAATAGGGCTATGGTTTTCGGAGTCTTAAGTGGACTGGTAACATGGAACTATGTTAAGACTATGGCCCCTGCCTGAACAACGTTATTAATATCCATCGAAAAAAGGCAGGGGGTGACTTGCACACTCAATAAATGGGCCCCCAAAAAACGGCCGCTAGCACGAAGTGACGTAGCAACAAGAGGGCAACATATTCTGAGGTGCTTGAGGAGTGGAGAGGTATACCACAGCTATCAGGACAATCCCGGAAGTACGGTCAAGATCCCTACCAGCACCTTACTGGATTATACATCCTTCTCCCGAGCACGTTTGCTCTTGCGAATCTCCACTCAAGCCAGCCAATAAAGGCAAGAGAGAGGTGGGAGCTCAGTTCCTCGTTAGTGTTCACTTCGGCCGGCCAACAAAGGCAAGCCGGAGATGAAGAACAAGAATTCTCCCGGGAGATCGGGTCCGTGGGGTCGCTAATGCCCAACAGTTCGCCACAAAACTGCACTGCGGATTGTATCTCTCTTAGTCTGGCCCCTCACCCTAGGCATATTACGGCAAAGCAAACTTCACCGAGACAGACCTAGGGTATATTGGAGCACGCAAGCCCCACCATGACGTCAACGTAGAGATACGGCGATGGGGTAAATGATTTATTATTATTATATCAATCACTGGTATTCAGCAACATCCAGTTAGAATGGAAGAAAACAACATAGTTGAGAAAGGGCTAAGCAGATTACTCATAAAAGAATCAAATTGACTGAAAATTTTACGTTGAAGTACAACTACTACACGCTTTTAACGTCAAGACACGCTTTAAGTACTAACTTTCAATCATACCAAATGATCCGTCAATTGTTATAAGTAAATACCTGAGACAGTAATCTTTTAAATGCCTCGTTGGTCTCGTGGGCGCAAGTGTGACTGCTAAGAACCGAACCCAAGACTCCACGGGGTTCGACGCCTTGCTCGGACAGAGCTCTGGGAAGTGGCTTGCCTAGAGTTTGGAAGTTAGTGGTGCGATACTCCCATGCCTCGAAAAGCCTAGACTATGAGAGTAAAGGAACAAAGAGTGTCACTGTGTTACAATAATCTCCCGCGTGTCTGGTTGTTCTTCGTCAACATTACCGTCGGGAAGTTTGTGGTTTGACTACACGCTGAGAGCATACAGCGGGTCCAATTTAACAACGCGTTTAGGGCGCTGTTGCGGCTTCCATGTTTCTGTAGCGCATCAGCAATGTTTGCTGAAGCACACACAGATGGCTTTGCAGCTATCTGGCACAAAAAGACCGCATCATTCATCAGTCGGCTGCGTGAAACTCACCAGAACGTTTTGAGTACCGTAGCTGGTAGACACGATTGTCTTCTCATGTGGAAATTAATACAGCGGACCAAATCCCTGCTTACTATTGTTTATTAGTTGTACCTGTTTATGAGATGTATGGATCTTAGTTATCTGAATAAATAAATATTATTATTATTATTAGGTCTTTACCTATGAAATTAATATTTTTAATGAAATAAGTTAACGCCCTTTTTCTCTATATTTTTTATTTTTATTAATCAAAGTAATTTCCCATGCAATCTATGCATTTTTGCCAACGTTGTGGTAGCTTATTGATGCCCTTTTTGAAAAAGTCTGCTGGACGGGGATCAACTAATTCTTCAAAGGTATTTTGAACTGCCTCTCGGTTATTGATTTTTTTCCCCACCAAGAAGTTATTTAAATTCTGGAAAAAGTAGAAGTCTGTTGGGGTAAGGTCTGGTGAGTACGATGGATGACGGAAGACTACCAACCCCAGCTCTTGTAACATGGAGACCATCTGCTGTGCAGTATGAGGTCGCGCGTTGTCGTGCAGTATCAGCGGAGCCGAATGATTGACCAAAGCTGGTTGGAGATGTGCGAGTTTCTTCATCATTGTGTTCAGTTCTTCACATTACACATCTGAAGTAATGCTCATCCCGTTTGGTAAGAAGCTGTGATGAATGACACCGGCGCTAGACCACACCAAACAGTGATCATCACTTTTTTAGGGGTCAGTTTTCGTTTGGGGCATTGTTTAGGTGCTGAATCAGGATCTAACCAACTTGCTGAGCACTTGCGATTGTCTAACAGGATTCATTTTTCGTTGCAAGTAACAATGCGATTCAATATGCCATCGTTTGTGTGCCCGTTGAGTAGTGCAAGGCTCGACTGGACACGTGCTTCGGGCTGGCGATCATTCAATTCGTGGGGCACCCATTTGTCAAGCTTTTTTATTTTGACAATTCGACGCAAATGGACCAATATTGTTTTGATGCTAAGATCGAAAGCTGCTGCTAATTCAGCTGTAGATTTAGAATCATCAGGTTCCACAATCGCTTTTAATTCTTCATTGTCGACTAAATTTTTCGGTCGACCATGGGGTTCATTTCTTAGGTCTAAATTTCCAGAACGGAAGCGGGCAAACCAATAACGGACGGTGCGATCTTTAGAAGTGTTCGCTCCGTATACGTCGTTGATGTTGCGTGCCGCTTCTGCCGCTTTGCTGCCACGACGGTACTTATACTCCATAATTACTCGAATTTTTAACGTATCCAAGACGACGACAAACGTACAAATGCGATGAAAACAGACCGCTAACCATTAAACAAATGGTTAATTTTCAAAAAAGAATTTCATATTTTAAAAATAAAAATAATTTGAACTTAGAATTCTTAGCGAAAAAAAGAAAAAAATGGTCTTGAAATAGCCTAGCCTACCTATTATTAGCCATGATGATCGAAATTCGGTCGGGAGAAATATGATTTAAGACAATCATCAAACTCCGTAGCCAGAATATGAAGGAGAACCGGTCTAAGTTAAATCTAGTACCACAAAATTATGTTAGCGAACTTATTGCGAGGCTAACTTTAAGTAAGTGTGTGCAGGTAAGTTAGCTGCTCGTCACAGACGCTTAGTAAACTAATCTTTAACTTAAACAATTTCAAGGCGTTAGCGTTTTCAGTTTTCATTGCTTCAAGTTTGTTTTCAGCAGACATGAAACTGAATGTATACACTATAATATACCTTGCCTTTCTAGCATTTCTCGATAAGCTGCAGAATAGTTCGAAAAAGTCATCGCAGACTTGGAATGCAAGAGGCTACTGAAGGAACACAAGTGGGTTTTAGTAATTAAAAGTCTGATACTCCATCTCACTCCACCCAGCCCGCTCTAGGGTGGAGCAAAAGCGCGTGTCATGTTCCTTTATTTGCCCCTTGCGTTCTAGGGCCATGGTAACTCATTAAAATGTTCTTGCAACCCTGACAGGTATCGTTTTACTGACAACTCTTTGAGGTGCGAGTAGAACTACGCACCGTCGACTTGGGCTCGATCCTTACCAGACGGCCGGACGGCGAGTTACCCATTGCTCATTGTTTGCAAGCCTGCGTCTTTTGTAGTTAGAAATCACTCTGCGACTCGCGACACCCGAGGCGCCTTCTATAACGGCAGCTGCCCCCCTAGCCAAGGCCACGCCTCCAATTCGTTTATTCTGACGTCATCTCAACGCTCAGTCACATGGACAAAACAAAGGAATCGGCGGCGTGGCCTACTCGAGGCGTTCGACGCAAGAGAATCGAAACGAAACGGTCGTAACTTGGCTAGGGGGGCTGGAATGTGATGATGTCTCCCTCCTCACGGTTACAGCCATCTCCTTTGCTCGCATTACTTAGTATTATTTCGCTTCGCAGAAGGTGGTGGTCGCTTCCTATTTACACTCGCTCCGGATCATGGCCTGAACCAGGGACGGACGTGAGAGACGATTAGTCGCCGCTGCTGATCACTCCACTCAAGCGGGACACTTGACTTCCATCGTATGCTACACCGTGTCCTCCACAATTCGGGGGACACGGTGGATCCGTACAATGGTGACACCCGGGCGTTTCTTCCGTCTGTACCCAAAACAGAAACCTCCCGAACTGGCTAAGTCCGGTGAGGACCTGCGTCAGGTGGATAGTAAGGACGCTGTGGCACCTCTCTAGTCACTCTTCAAAAAGCAGACCTTACTTCCGCGGTTGAGGAGTGCCTAGTGCTAGGTTGCGGCAGGCGCTGTCCCTATACCACCATGAGGTCGATACAGTATTTTTTCATTTTTAGTCAGTAAAAGTCTGACACTATCTCACGCTCCGCCCAAGGAATTCATAAGAAAAAAAAAGAAGATTTTCATGGCAGCGTGGTTTTACCTCGGCGTGTCACTTCCATACGTAAGTTGTGGATGTATGCAAGGACTGTTACCTCTAAATTCCACGGCGACGGCCGGCAAGGAGGTTCGCTTTTTCATGAGAGCTTGTACAGGTAACCCTTCACTATTCGGATGCCCATGACCTTCTGGGAAGCATTCAGCTTGACCATAGACTGCACGATTCCAGTATAATAGCCACTTTGACACCTTGATGTCACCAGGGTTTCTACGTCCCAGTTAATTGATTACATAAAAATGACAACGTCGGCTTTTATTTTAACCCCTCGCGCGTATAGGGGTATTATTATTACGTAATTGCGCGTTTTTACGTAAAATCACCAAAAGAAAATAAAAAAAAACTTTTTCTGGATTTTTCTAGGAAAAACGAAGATATAGAGACCAAAATTTTCGGCCGAATAATTTTTTTAATTAATTATCGTTTTGTACACACGGGTGTACAAAACGATAATTAAGCGTATTTCAAGGACACTCAAGTTGTACAGAAAGGGTAGACCCCTTTCTGTACTAGAAAAGAAATGTCTAGAAAATATTCACACAACGCGTCTAGTCCCAAGCTAAGCAGAGCTTGTGTTATGAGTGCTAGACAACTGATAAACATACTTAAATATTTCTAAATACATACATATTATAGATAAATTACACCCAGACACAGAACAAAATGATTGTGTTCATCACACAAACATTTGTCCTGGTTGGGAATCGAACCCACGACCTCCGGCATAGCAGTCAGGGCCACTAACCACTAGACCAACAGGTCATTCAAAATGGTGATCGTATTGTCATAAAACCGACTCGAAACTTGGATTCTAAGCATGTACTGAACATTTCGTAAGGTTTTCCCTTAACCTGATACCCTTAAACCATTTTTTGTCTTCTAAAAGCTACTACATTGCAAATCTTTACAAAAGCTCTGAACCATTGCTCAGTATTTAAATAAAAAGCCTTCTTTTCATGCCAAAACCCTTTTGACATCACCTAAACACAAATCAAGACCTCATTCCTAACAATAAATGAACATTTCTTTTGAACGAAACGTCAACGGCAAATGAAAATAAATGTATCTTTTATCAAAAGCAAAAAGATGGCTGATGTTATCCTTTTTCCCGTATCGTAAAGTGGTACGGTTCAATCAATTCACCTAATTTTATTTTGCGTTTATTCCGACCACATTGAATGAAAACGTCTGGATAGGTAAGTACGGGTGGTGAATGGAATAGGTATGCAGTTATCAAAATTGGTCTATTTATTAATGGCAATTACCAAATTTTTGATGATAAATGATAACTTTCAGTTTTTTTTATTATGTTTGTTACTAGTTTATATTTTAATGAATTAAGGCGTTGGCAAAATTTATCTATTCCTATTTAAGCATACGTGCAAGTTGCCTGCCAGTGTATTTACTTCGTAATGACCATAAACAAGTTGTAGGGGCAGACACTGAAGACTACGAGTGGTAACCTTAGGATAAGCTCCATTCTGACTCTCCATACATATTTGCCAGTGAAAGACCGGTATAGACTACAAACTAATGCTTTATCTACTTTTTTTGACAAACTACGGGTCAATAAGTCCGTGACTTTTTGAATGAAACACAGGTTTTTGGATAAATTTTTCCTTTATTTTTCAACGTACTCTTCTTTGAGCTCTATACACTTTGTCCAACGTTTCTCCAATTTTTTTATCCCTTTCAAAAAATAAGATTTGTCGAGGTCATCAAAATAGGTATTTGTTTTTGACATGATTTCATCATTGGAGTCAAATCTCTTTCCACCAAGCCATTTCTTCAAGTTTGGGAACAAGAAATAGTCACTCGGGGCTAAATCCGGAGAATAGGGCGGATGAGGGAGCAATTCGTAGCCCAATTCATGAAATTTTGACATGGAAACTGCACATGTGTGCACCCTTGCATTGTCCTGGTGGAAAAGAACTTTCTTCTTGGCCAAATGCGGTCGTTTTTTTTATTAAATTCGCATTAAATTGACCCAATAAGTTGGCATAATATTCACCATTGATTGTTTTACCCTTTTGAAGGTAGTCAATATGGATAATACCGCGTGCATCCCAAAAAACGGTCGCCATGACTTTATTGGCTGACAAACTCACCTTGGCCTTCTTTGACGCCGATTCACCCCGAGAAACCCACTGTTTTGACTGCTGTTTGGTCTCTGGTGTGTTGTGGTGGATCCATGTTTCGTCCACGGTTACAAAACGGCGCAAAAACTCGTCCATATTGCGGTTGAACAACGCCAAACACTCTTGCGAAATTGTCACACGATTGCGTTTGTGGTCGATTGTGAGCAACCGCGGCACCCATCTTGCGGAAAGCTTTCTCATATCCAAGTGATCATTTAAAATTGTAACCACTGAGTCATGTGAGATGCCTATGGCTTCCACAATCTCTCTCACTTTCAATCTCCGATCGGCCAACACCATATCGTTTTTTTTTTTTTTTTTTAGGTGGGAAAATCATCTTATGACAAATCTCGCTCTTGGGCGGAGCGAGAGATAGTGTCAGACTTTTACTGACTAAAAACCCACTCCTGTTCCTTCGTTGCCTTCGTCCCAGGGCCCCGGTTTCGTTTTCACACTACCCATGGCCCCAGTAGGCTTCGACCCTGCTGGGCCCCTACGATTTGCTGACATCTCCCTGAGGCGCGCGCGGAACAATACGCGCCGTCGACGACTTGGGCTCGGTCCGGATGGTTACCGGACGGTCGGACGGCGGGCCACCCATTGCCCGCCTTCCGCAAGCCTGCGCCTACGGTGGCCGGAAATCAGGATCGGAATCCCGGCGGCGGCTGGGGCGTGAGGACCGTTGCCGTTGCCTCACGCGATCGGCCGCCTCCTTTGCCAGCATTACTGCTTCGCAGAAGGAGGCGACCGCCTGCCACTCCTCCTCGCTCCGGACCATGGCCTGTACCAAGGCCCGGCGCGAGAGATCGCCGCCGCCGATCGCCCCCACGAGGACACGGCGTTGCTCTTCCCAAGCGGGGCACACCTCCACCGTGTGCTCCACCGTGTCCTCCGGGCGGTCCACACAGTGGCGACACCCGGGCGTCTCTTCCGCACGAATCCGGTGCAGGAACTTCCCGAACTTCCCGTGTTCGGTGAGAACCTGCGTCATGCGGAAGGTGAGGACGCCGTGAGGTCTTTCCAACCACACCTCAAAGAAGGGACTTACCGCCATAATTGTAGCGTGCCCAGCACTGGGTCGCGACAGTCGCTGTCGCCATTTCTCCATGAGATCCCGCCGGAGCTCTGTCCGCCATGCTGCGACTTGTCGCGGCAGCGGAGTTTCGCCCCGGCGTTGCATCTCCATGCGCAGAACACCATATCGTGAATTTTTTCTATTGTTTCGGGTGTAGAGACCTCAACTGGGCGTCCAGAACGTTCGGCATCTTCCATGCTTGTACGGCCACAACGAAATTCTGTGAACCACTTCTTTACCATTGAAATTGATAGTGCAGAGTCCCCATAGTATTTATCAAGCTTAGCCTTGGTTTGAATGATGGTTTTTTTCCTCAAAAAATAATGCTTAATGAGCACACGAAATTCACTTTTTTCCATTTTCTTCTCAAAATACGCGGCAGTCTGCTATCAATGGCTGTCAAAGACAAACCTAAAGACGCAGCTTATTTAAATTTTGACAGAAGTCAACTGATAGTTGCCTGTTGACAGGAGCAGTGTTGCCCTTTCACTTAAAAGACAAGAAATTAAAAAAGACACGGACTTATTGACCCGCCCAGGTATGTCAAATAACTTTTATTTATTGTTGCTAGAAAATTGCTGAAAAACTTTGACGATAAAATCGTTTCAAAATCATACAACGTTGTTTATCTATAATGTAAACTACAAACATACATAAACTCACGCCTTATTCTATGGAGTATGTAAGGATAATTTCTTACATACTTCTTCTGCTTCATTGACGTTCATACATCTGGTCATTATACTTATAACCATAACTTTTTACCGTATTTAATTGAGGTTGTGGCATTTAGCCGTTTTATGCGAAAGCCAAATTAATGAATAAGATTCTTTCGGATCGAATCACAAGGACAAAATTATTCGTAGTATTCGTGCCATTTTACAAGTTTGAGACGGACGGGTAACGGGTACCAGCTATGTAGTAACGATCTGTATACACTTCGGTTAGTACGAACTTATTTAGTGCAAAGATTTTACTTAGCCTTTAAGCTGCTTTACTGAACACTAAACTATTTTACTGTCTGTACACAGCAGTAGTCTGCATCGCAATGGCGGATTATTTAGATTAGTTTTTAGTTTGAATTGTGGCAGCACTGGCAACATGGAGCCAGCTTGTACTGTGTTAGGTTGTAGTTTTCTATGATGGATCGAGTTAAATATAAGAATTTCATAAATGAAAGAAAGAGAAAATATTTATTTGCGCTTCATACAACTTACTAGCTTCTGCCAGCGGCTTCGGCCGCGTAAAAGTTGGTTTCTCCATACAAACTTCCAACCCCCGTTTTACCCTCTTAGGTGTGGAGTTTCGTAAAATCCGTTCTTAGCGAATTTCTACACCCTATAAAGAACCTACCTGCCAAATTTCAATGATTTCGTGATTAATCAGCGAGTGGTATTTTGCTTTTATATTTATATAGAAGATTAAAACTAAACATACGAAAGAAAAATGAGAAGGCCTGTAAAACTTTTACTGTCTAAAACCTATTTATTCTTTTACTTTCTCTTTTTTTTAGGGTTACGGTTATTATACTCTTTCAAATCGTCCCGCGGACTTGGCAGCTATCGGCCCTACTGGGCCCCTTCAGTTTTGTTGATATTACTTTGAGGTGTGAGTGCAATACTACGCACCCTCTACTCGGGCTTGGTTCTTACAGGACGGCTGGACGGTGAGCTATTCATTGCTCGTCGTCTTCAAGCAAGTGGATGATGACAGCGCTTCTGTATCGACACCGAACTGTATAAGGATTGATATATACAATACACGACCGTGTCCATGACACAGCCACACCCCATGGAGTTTTCGTGCAGAAGAAACGCCCGGGTATCACCATTGCGTGGACCGCCCGGAGGACACGGTGGAGCATACGGTAGAAGTGTGCCCTGCTTGGGCAGAGCACTGTCGTGTCCTCGTGGGAGCGATCGGCGGCAATGATCTCTCGCGCCGGGCCTTAGTACAGGCGCAAAGGAGGCGGCCGCACGTGCGGGGGAATGGCCCTCACGCCCCAGCCGCCGGAATCCAGATCCCGATTTCCAGCCACCGTAGGCGCAGGCTTGCGGACGGCGAGCAATGGGTAGCACGCCCTCTGGTCGTCCGGTAACCGTCTGGACCGAGCCCAAGTCGTCGACGGCGCGTAGTGTTCCACGCGCGCCTCAAGGAGATTTCAGCAAATCGTAGGGGCCCAGCAGGGTCGAAGCCTACTGAGGTCATGTGTTATGGCTATGGCTTCTGACGAACAAATCAATATTATTTATATAAAAGGGGAAACTGACTGACTGACATATCAACGCACAGCCGAAACTACTGAGATAAGGAGCGTGAAATTTTGCACAAGGTTTCCTTTTATGACGTAGGCGAGCACTAAGAAAGGATTTTTCAAAATTCACTACCTAAGGGGATAAAGAGGGGGTCCAAAGTTTATATGGAGAAACCTATATTCACGCGAGTGAAGCCGCGGGCAGAAGCTAGTATAATATAATTGTATAAGGCTTAAAGATACATAAGTGATTTCCATTACAGGGCAACGCTTTTTAAAAAAGGGTTGCAAAGCTTCGTCAAACGTCTTTGTGTTACATTAGTTTTGTCATCACTCCATCAGATTCTTAAACTTTTAGTTAAACAGCATTACTGAATTCTCCCTTTTTGTATAATTTAGGTTAGTACAAATAATACTAAAATTAGGACAAATGGCCCTTAATTACCTATTTACACTCATTACAAAGTAAAGTCCATCCCAACGGCCTAAACTAATGAGAAAATTGCATTAAAAACACATTTAAAAGCTTCCAACACTGCTAAGCATACAAAAAAGCTGGCAATTTGTAGCCTACCCTGACATTGCAAAGGCGTGCCATATAGAAGATAGACTGGTACAGAAGTTCCATAGATAAAGCCAACAAACTACATCCAGCAGAATTATTGGTATTTGTTTTACGAATTGCGAGAGAGATAAAACAAATGTAACTAAAAGATTTTTCAACACACTTCCTCGAAAACCTGCTCCTTTACCGCTTCTAGGCACGGAACTTATTGTTTTTCGCACTCGTGCGAAAAAGTGCTGGCGCTCGCCCCCGCCACGATGTATTCCATGTATCGTATCAGGCTGGGCGCCGCGCAGCCCCTACGGGACAGCTTTCGATTATCTATTTCTTCATAAGTGTATAGAAAAACGTCATTTGATACACGTGGAAAGTCACTGCAGGACTCGGCTCATAACACCCTCACTTGCGGCTCGGACGAATTTCACCTCGGTTACAATGATAAAGTTTCTCTACTTGTATCAAACTATACTATTTGAGTTTTGTAAGTATTGTTGGCGATCATATGAAAGCGGAGCGCTAACTATTTAGGTCGCCCGAACAGTCTCCTGAGGGTGTTGTCCGAGTAGTGGGACTTGTCCCTGATACAGTAGTGGGTGCAGCTTTATGTTAGTGCTTCTTCTCGTTTTAATTATAATTATTTCGTATTATTATTGTGTATTTCTATGGCATTCTATGTATTTCTATGGGAGGCCAAAGAAAAGATGGAAGGACTAAGTGAGAAGTGATATGAAAGAAAAGGGAGTTATTGATAGCGTGATGGGTGACAGAACAGAATGGAAAAAGAAAAAAACGTGTTGCGGCGACTCCAAACAAAACGGGACAAGAGCTGCTTAATGACGAAGATGATGTCTAATTTTGTAATTAATTGTGTTAATCTGTATTATTGTTAATCTTTTATGGACATTGGTTATGTTATTTTAATATCTTATGTAGATATGTCACAATTTTATTTATTCCTGTTTATTTTAATATTTTATTTGATTTTAATTTTGTATCTAATGTTAACCTATGGGCTATGTCTGAAATAAGTGTTAATGAATAATATTTTATGGGTGAAGTAAGTTGGAAAAAAAAAACATGAATTTTAGATTTAAGTACATGTACGTTTTAAACTGACATCTTTTTACCTGGTAAGCGGACCCTTAAAGTACCTATTACTATATTAATTTTTCTTAACCCGGGGCCCTTGGATGAAGGTAAAGAAGGAACAGGAGTGGGTTTTAGTCAGTAAAAGTCTGACACTATCTTTTCGTCATTAGAAGATTTTGCACCTAAAAAAAAAAACCATCTGAATGTTGCATCCCAACTAGCTTCCTGTACCTTCGAAATACAATTTCCGTCGTCTTAGAGAATCTACATTACACCACAATACAACAACAAACGTAATAATAGCCTAACATTACCAGATCAACAGACCAAAACCTCACGTAATCTTTATCAACCGTCAAATGTGCCTTTTGTACCTCTCACGGCATGTCAACCCTCGCCGGTCATACACACCGAATGAATTAATTCTCCTCTCCGGACCACTGAAGGGTTTAAAGTCTGTCAGCGTAACAAATTCCTCTTAATTAGAAGGCCTCATCGCAAACCTTTTAACTTTTTCACTAAAAATATACATAAGTGCTTAATTTGAAGTTGGAAAAGTGACAAATGTGATAACAGTGGCGGATAGATTTTAATTTTTAGATTGAAAATAATTTTCGCTTTTATAGGGGTTTGTAATTAAAATTGGCGTGCGTTAAAATATATCTTGTGTTATGATACAGAATTTAAAAGGTGATTCGTTTATTGTTGTTTGGTTAAAATACTAACATAATTTGTAATTTAAATGTGTCCATATAAGATCATCAAGACGAAAGTCGTGTGGTTGTCAGTGATGATATATGGCACTGAAACACGGTTGTACAACAGAAGGCCTTGAGTCACCCAAAGAGAAATGGAAAGGGCTATACTCGGAGTTTCCTTGCGTGATCGCATCAGGAATGAAGATATTCGCAGGAGAACCAAAGTAGCCGAAATAGCCCGAAGAATCACCAAACTTAAGTAGCAGTGGGCAGGGTACATTGCTCATAGAACAGATGGCATCGACCATCCGTTCCGGGCCGATAGGTTCTAGAGTGGCGACCACGCACCGGAAAACGCAGCGTTGGAAGGCCTTCCACAAGGTGGACCGACGACCTGGTGAGAGTCGCGGGAATGCGGTGAATGCCTGATGCACAGGATCGGTCGTTGTGGCGACGCTTGGGGGAGGCTTATGTCCATCAGTGGACGTCTTTCGGCTGAAATGATAATGATGATGATGAAGTGCCATAAACTTAACAGTATTCTAGACTCTAGGCTGTTACTATTTATTTATTGGTACACCAACAGCAATACATACAGGATTATTAAGAAAAATAATATTAAAATCTAGACACTGGTATGCATACCTATTAAAGGTATGCAGAGTTTACACTATATTAGGTATGTATTAACTATACATATAATAAAACAGTAACGGAAGAAAAACTGTACATTGAGAATTTTCGAGAAAAAATAAGTGGATTTTGTTAGAAAAACGTAACTGATGACAAAAAGTGACTTTTTAGAATTTTTGTCTGTTTGTTTTTTTGTCTGTGTGTATGGTACGGCTTCACGCCAGAACTACTGGATAGATTGAATTGAAATTCAGCAAAAATGTTCTTTGTAAAATAAGGAAGGCTTTAGGCTATATATTATCACGCCGTATGTTATGGGAGGTAAGCAATATTGATTTTAAAAGGTTTTTGTTCGTAATTGAATGCACAAAATGACATGTTATTTAGTTAATAAAAAATTAACTCTGGGAACATAATAATCACGCTATTTTTGTAAAGGATCGGGGCAGTAATATTATAAATTGCAAGTTACAACGGGGAATTTAGCGGGAAATTTAAATTTATTAAGTATGTAATTCTTAGTTTTGTTCCTTGCTGCAGCTGTTACCATTTTTTTTAATGCAAAAATAATGTAGTTGTCTGTTAAATTAACGACAATTTAGTTTTATTCATAATTTAATTTGGGTAAATAATATGTAGTTTCCGATTTCTAACTAGATGACGTTGGCGTCGAGTTAGATCGCGCTATGGTTTCGTTCCCAAAAAGTGGTGTTATAGGTCCCGATATGCCGCTCTCATCCTTTAGAAACGGGGGTTACCTTTGTTGTCTGTGTTGGTAGATGTGTTTAGTTTTCCTGCGAATAATAATTATTTTTCTACTTACTAGCAATTCTCACATACTTTGTAGTGACATCTATGGCGTCACATAAGAACTAATCCTGCATCGCGCAATCAAAGTTCTCCGCGCGATTGGAACATATAGAACAGCCCGAAATCATCTACTGGGCAGCTGCCCACCAGACATAACACCCGTCTGGTTGGAGGATCCTCCCTTTTCAGCGGAGGTATGTGGGACTTTACTCTCTGTTCCACGTACCCCCACACTGGTGACCCTCGACAAAGAACGTCAGCGCAGCCTTCGTGCAGCTACTACTTCGTGACGTCATCATCACTTCCTCAAGCTTTCGAGCAGCGAGCCATACAGCCAGCACCCACGGCTTTAAAAGGGTATCCTGACCACCAGCATGCCTACCTGGTCATACCTGGTCATCACCCTCAGCCTCATCAGCGACCTTGGCGAAGCACACTGCACCTTCGGCCAGTCATACGAAGAGCTACGAAGAGCCTCTCCTGGTCGACGCCTGCAGTCAAGCCACTACGTTGCACAGCACCGCTCCGACTCACTGGAGCCAGCAGCACTACTCCGACTCACTGGAGCCTGCAGCATCATCCCGACTCACTGGGACATCATCACCCCGACTCACTGGGGCATCATCCCGACTCACTGGGACAGCACCACCCCGACTCACTGGGGCATCATCCCGACTCACTGTGACAGCACCACCCCGACCCACTGGGGACATCACCGCAGACAGTTCCGACTCACCGAGAACTATGCGGCATTCGGTTCCGACCCACTGGAACCAACCTACCACTGGTCTGGCACGCATCAAGAAGCATCAAGAACCATCGATCTCCGATCTCCGGAGGGGAGTGATGTAGCGACATCTATGGCGTCACATAAGAACTAATCCTGCATCGCGCAATCAAAGTTCTCCGCGCGATTGGAACATATAGAACAGCCCGAAATCATCTACTGGGCAGCTGCCCACCAGACATAACACCCGTCTGGTTGGAGGATCCTCCCTTTTCAGCGGAGGTATGTGGGACTTTACTCTCTGTTCCACGTACCCCCACAACTTATTCGATTACTTTTCATTAATTTGAATATCGTTAGTATCGGATTAAGAAGGAATTTTAGCTGTGCCTTTTAGAAAAAGATCAAATCTGTCTCGAAACTCAAGCGTTTCTAAGATGCGAACAGCGCGTGGCCCAAATTGATCTAGACCGTATACGTCGCAATCTTCGCAATTCATCCTCATCTGATACTGAGTCTATGGTTTATGATCCTGAAGAGCAACCGTGGTTCAATAAAGAAAGGAGCGCGTTTTCTTATAACCCATTTATTAATTACATCGAACACGAAGACACTGGCACCATGTTTGAGGTGTGTGCACACTGTCACGCGCGTAAGTGGAAAGAAGAGACCAAAGTAATATGTTGTGCGTCTGGAAAGGTACGACTAAACTCTATGCAAGAGCCACCCGAGATCTTACGAGTTCTTTTGAATGGCGAGCATCCCAAGTCCAGCCATTTCTTAAGCAATATTCGAGCCTACAACAGTGCTTTCCAGATGACTTCATTTGGAGCTCTTCAAGTCACAAAATCTGGATTCAAGCCGACTTTTAAAATTCAGGGGCATGTCTACCATCGGATAGGATGCTTTCCACCGAAATGCCGAAATTTTTGCAAATATATTTCATTGCAGATTTTGCACATTCCTAATTTAGACTTGAGCCTTATAAGGGGATTACAAAACACTGCACAGTTTCAACCCATACGTTACCGATTTCAATACCGCTCTGAAATCGGTGCCTGAACACGAGCGCGATAATTTTAAATTCGTTATTAGTGCAGACAAAAGACCGACCGTAGCCCATCCAGGACGATATAACGTACCAACGTCAAACGAGGTAGCCGTCCTCTTGGTTGACCAGGAATGCGACAAAAGGGACATTGTTTTACGCACATGTGATGATCGCCTACAGCGTATCAGCGAGACACATCGCGCTTATGATACCTTACAGTATCCCCTAATGTTTTGTCGCGAAGAGGATGGCTACCACTTTGCTGTGTACAATGTAGACCCGCAGACAGGTGCCCCAAATTATAACAAAAAGACTTCCGCCCTCCAGTTTTACAGTTACGTGATTCAGCTCCGTTCCAACGACAACTCTCATCTCCATTATTACAACAGGTGGATAGTTCCATACTCACCTGTACTTTCCAGGACGTTCAGTATCCACATTAACGTCGAGTCGTGCACAAGCGTACAGTCGATTAAATACATCTGTACCAGGTAACGTTTGCTTTACAGAGTACTGACAGGGATGAAGTGACCAAGTACCAGTCTGGTCGCTACATCAGCACTTCTGAGGCGATTTGGCGAATACTGGCCTTCTCTATACACGACAGGTATCCAACAGTCATACATTTAGATGTCAATTTAGAGAATGACCAGCGCATTATTTATATATTCGCATATTTTGATCCTGATAACGTTGCAGCGAGATTGGAAAATCCGCGCCAAACCACTCTGTTGGCCTTTTTCAGACTTTGTGAAGGGGAAAACTTTGCTAGATCACTCACCTATGATGAGGTGCCGTCGTACTACACGTACGACAAGCAAAGAGGTGTATTTAATCGACGACGACGCGGACACGCCGTGGACGGGCAGATAGCAAAAAATGTTCCACGTGAAGAGCATTTTCTGCTGTGAGAATAAAGAAGATCTGGAACACCTGTTGTGGAACTCCAAAGCCCAGCGACACTATAACATATATAGGAATGACATCTTAGCATAAGTTGTTAGTCTGATGGGCATTTCCTGTTGACTTACAAAAATGAAAGATCTGGAACGTCTCGAATCGTCTCGCGCATCACGTTGTTTTCCCGTCCCCGGGCTCTTAGAATTCGACATCAGACATTTCAGATCTTCGACTTTGACGATCCCGTGGTCGCTGGCATAAGCAACAGGATCCGCGTACGAAGTCGCGGGCAGAAGCTAGTGTATTAATAAAATTGTTATGGTATTAGATAAAAAAAATCTACAAAAATTAAACATACAAAATGGAAAAGAACTACTATGAAGATCTTGGTCCCGACCTGCATATTAATATTTTACAATTAAAAACAATAATAACAAAAAACCGGGCAAGGGCGTGTTAATTTAGAATCGCATTATTTTTTGTCACCTGTCTACAAATTTACAGATTTCAGATTTTTTCCTATATTTAGGCTGTGAGACCTTGCTTCATGCCTAATTTCAGGATTCTAGGTCAACGGGAACCCTATGAATTTTGATTCCCTTGAGTGTCGAAATATACGTTTTTTGCGACATAAACGGCCGTATCTTTTTTTTTTCGTTAACTTAGAAGTCTAATTTTTTCACAGCTTCGAGATACCTCAGACATGAATATATGGTTTTAATTTCAACTCGATACCTCTACGCGTTCCCGAGATAAAGGTCTTGACAGACAGACGGACAACAAAGTGATCCTATAAGGGTTCCGTTGTTTTCCTTTTGAGGTACGGAACCCCAAAAAGCAGAAAAAAATAATTACAACCATCAATAAATGAGATGAAAGAAGGTGGTTGAGGTTGAGATTAATAATATAAAATTTATTTTAGTAACAAGAAATTGTAATGTCAAGTTTGTGTGAGTGTTTTATGTTCGTGTTCGGCTGAAATGATGATAATGATCATGATTAAGACTGTTTTGCAGTCTTTGTCATATTACAAGGCATTTATATAATAATCTGGCAATTTAAGGAAGTATTCTATATATATTACTAGTGACCCGCCCCAGCTTCACACGGCTGTTAAATAATCTATGAAATTCTTGGCTTTTTCTACTATATTATGCAAGTTCTATACACTTAACCTTCCTCATTAATCACTTTGTCTATGATGAAAACTGCATGGAAATCTATTCACTAGCTTTTAAGTTTATATAGAAAAAGAAAAACGTTTATTTCTGACTCGCACAGAAACTATAAATTACTTAAAATAAAAAATGTAACACTAAATAGTAAAAATTAAAAAAAAAGTTTATCGAGTTTGTAATTAAAGACAGACAGACCCAGAGGGGACATTGTTTTAATTTTTTTTTCTTTGTCTTATAACAAGGCCTCCTTACATATTATATGGCCTTGTGTGGGGAATACTGGTACGATATTAGGTTAATATTATGTTATTGTTAAAAAAACATTTCAATTTTCCTTTTAGTTTCAATGAATAAAAAACAAAACTAGCTTATCTGCGATTACCATAAATTACGCACCATTTAAAACTAAAGTTATTTTCCTCTTTTATTTCTTCGAACGCAAAATCAGACCATAAACTGTTCCTCAATATTTTTACAGGTGAAAATTAAGCCATCGTATTTTATCTCATCCGAAAACTACCACTATATCCAGCTAGTCATAAGGCTCAATTTCGCTTAAACAAATAAAAGGAACGCAATACTACGCGTTCATATCGTGTAGAACGGATAAGCTTGACATGACAAACAGAATTAAGCCCTATCCTTTGTATAGTAAGGTTGTTTTTTTCGTGTGTAGTGTTGAATCATTGTTGGGAACTGATAACAAAGGATGAATTTGCATAGAAATAAACAAGGGTTGATTTCTAACGATTTATGTGTACAGGCTTTGTTTTGATCTAACTAATGTCTGTCTTGCCTCAAGCTTGTTTCAGTTTGATCCTGGTTTAGGGGAGGGTTGAAATTATTTTCAAAAGGATTTTTTTGGATTTGTTAGAGCATATGATAAGGGTCTTCAGTTGCCTTTCCATGAAAGTCTTCTAAGGAAATTGAAATCTATACTCATGCTAGATGCTGCTAGTGGCTTCGCCCGCGTGGTCATAAAAAAATGGCGATCTGCAGCAGTAGACTCTCGCCTGAGCAAGGAGCAAGTAGGCGGTCGCTTCTTTCTGCGAAGATGTAATACTAGTGAAAGAGACGGCCGCACGCGTAAGGGAACGGACATGCTCATACCCCAGCCGTCGCGATCAAAACCCCGACTACCAGCCACGATAGGCGCGGACTTGCGGATAACGAGCACTAGGTGATCGATCCGACTGAGACCAAGTCATCGACAGCGCGTAGTGTTCCACGCGCTCCTCAACGAGATGTCAGCAAACTGAAACCCGTGGTCTTAGAACGCCAAGGGAAAATGAAGGACACAGGTGTGGTTTAGTCAGTAAAAGCTTATACGCCCTCTTGCTCCATCCAGAGCGGGAGAAGTCATTGGATGATTTTCTACTATGAAAAAAACAAAACCTATATGAATGAATATAACCTATACCTATGAATGTATGAAATTTTGTGAGATGAATGTATGACTGTGTGTAATATTTATTAAATAGGTCCCCATAAAAGTCCTGCGTGACTTCTGACTTGTCTGTTTTTAATTTTAATTATTGGTTTATATTTTTTCTGTATGTGTTTAATTAAATAGTGTAATTGGCTTCGGCTGTTCTGATTAAATTAAATAAATAAATACACCTAGTGATATAGTGATCAAACGCGAGGCTATAATAATAATAAAAAAAAATACCCAAGGTGATCGAAATTGGTTATTTCTCAAAAAATAATTACAGTTCACTTAAATATAAACTTAACTATAAGTAAACAATAGGTTGTAGTTTACATTGCAACGTTCAACCCATCCAAGAAACTGAACACCATAGTTTCTGTTCATAACGTGTCTAATATCTTTTTTATAGGGTAGCTTTTGCCCGCGGCTTCGCTCCCGTCAACTGACTACTATATCCTACTCTACCCAACTCTACCTTACTGTACCCTACTCTACCCTACTCTACCCTACTCTGCCCTACTCTACCCTACTCTACCCTACTCTACCCTACTCTACCCTACTCTACCCTACTCTACTCTACTCTACTCTACCCTACTCTACCCTAATCAAAAAAAAAAAAGTATCCTATGTCCGTCTCCTGGTTCTAAGCTACCTCCCCACCAACTTTAATCCAAATCGGTTCAGCCGTTCTTGAGTTATAAATAGTGTAACTAACACGACTTTCTTTTATATATATATAGATAATTCTTCTGTATGTGTATTTGTCACTTAACTCCTCCTAAACGGCTTGACCGATTTGTATGAAACTTTGTGACTTTACGCCCTGTTCCGCATACCTATCTTTATAAAGGATTTCGGTATGTAATTAAATAATTACTTAATTATTGTTCTCATGCTACCAATTAAACCAAAAAAGTCATCAAATCAGGTTTCAAAGTAATTTTCAATCGATATTTTTTATTTTCTCAGTAAACGTTAAAAAACTATAAGTATCTTGAATGTGATCTTAACCACTTATTATGTTAATTATTCATCCGTGGTTGTAACGACAGCGATCATATCAAGTTCATGCCAGGCTTATGTAGACAGTTGTCATGCCAAGTGTCTGGTGCATAAGTACTTATGTGACACGACAGGAGTCCGGTAGTAAGAAACTTTACTATTGCATTGGTCTAGTGATCGGATGCACAACGGCACAATATATAGTCATGTATTTGATTTTCATGTTGGTAATACCTTTTTTCTCAGTAAATAATTTTGTATACAATAAGTATACGATAGACTTCACCATTGTGATAATAATTATGTAGGTGACAAAGTACAGCATACGTTCTAAGAAGACGTCAAGCGTCAACATACCAACCCCATACATAACATCAAAAATGTGAATTGTTATGCGATTTTATTTTAGTTCGTAAGTCAATAAAACTAGATGCACAATATAAAGAATATTTAATAACATTGGTGGTGTATCATTGTGTTAATAAAAGGGTTGTGGAAAGAGTTTACAGAATACTGAGCCACCTTCTATGACAGCTTTATTTAAGGTATTATTTCTTTCCATTTCATTTAATTCACTTTATGTTAATTCTATATAATTCAATATAGTTTATTTTATTAAAAAAATATATCTTTCAACTTAATTGGTATCGTAAATTTAACTTTAAACCATAGACGGCACTAAGTTAAAAATAAGCGATTACCACGTGAAATATCGGTAGCGCATGTCAATCCTATAGATTTTGTAGTTATTGAGAAGTCATCATCATCATTTTAGTCGAAAGATGTCCACTGTTGGACATAGGCCTCCCCCAAGAGTCGCCGCAAAGACCGGTCCTGTGCATCTCGCAACCATCTGATTCCCGTGACCCTCACCAGGTCATCGGCCCACCTTGGGGGAGGTCTTCCAACGCTGCGTCTTCTGGTACGTGATCGCCACTCCAGTATTTTTCGTCCCCATCGACCACCTGTTCTGCGTGCGATGTGCCCTGCTTATTGCCACTTGAGTTTGGCGATTCTTCGAGCTATATAAGGTGTAAAAAAATTAACTTTAAGAATTTCGAGGGGACATTGTACTCCTCATTATGAACAACTTTTACTATGGGACCAAACCTGAAATAGCGAAAAAAAAATCAGCTGCTCCATACGTTTTGACGAGTTATGCGAACATAAACGTAGGGAACAGCTGATTTTTTTTTCGCGATTTCAGGTTTGGTCCCATAGTAAAAGTTGTTCATAATGAGGAGTACAATGTCCCCTCGAAATTCTTAAAGTTAATTTTTTTACACCTTATATTGTATTGAGAAGTACTACTGATAGAATATTTTTTTCATACCGTGACTTGCTTTGTTACATCTAAAAAAAAAATTATATGCTAGTAATTCAGGTCGTGGTTGAGTCCGTGGTCAAATAAGACACTAGAATGAGAGAGAGACCTAACGACCTCTCTCTCTCTCTATCATCGCCAGGCGTATCAAATACCAGAGGGGGGTCCTTCACTTACTAAGGACACTATAAGGCATCATAAAATATTTTTATCAGATTTCGAAATCAATCAATATACATAAGTTTCTTTCATTCAAATACTGATAATTGTCAAATTTGTTCACACGGATCGCTTCTACATTCTGATGTTTATCAAACGATGATTCTGATAAGTAATTATAATTAGTCTGTCTCATATTAATTGACGCTTAAATAACAGGATGCGCTACTAGTTTTTATGGTATTTTATTTTTATTTGATCGGTTCATGATATCTTGACGGTTATAGAAAGTTGCTTTCGATATTGCAGTGGTATTTTTTGTTTATTGATATAAACTAGTGCTTGAGTGCGATTCCACCTGATGGTAAGCAGTGATGCGATGCGCTACTAGTTTTTATGGTATTTTATTTTTATTTGATCGGTTCATGATATCTTGACGGTTATAGAAAGTTGCTTTCGATATTGCAGTGGTATTTTTTGTTTATTGATATAAACTAGTGCTTGAGTGCGATTCCACCTGATGGTAAGCAGTGATGCAATCGTTGATGGTGAGGCACACTAGTATATTAAGAGCCTATTAACTGTAGCCTTGAATATACCTAAATTATAATATCGGACGAGAACTCCCCAACAGGCAAATTGTTCCAGTCCTTCGATACATTTGTTGTATGTGAATCTTATTCTGTTTACCTTATAAGTTTATTACAGGTTACGTACCTCAATCGGCAAAAACGAACCTTATAGGATCACTTTATTGTCCGTCTGTCATGACCCTTTTTCTCAGGAACATGTAAAGGTATTCAACTGAAATAAATATCCAATGTTCAGGTCTACCATTCCTTGGAGCAGAGAAACAATTAAACTTCTATGTCAACGTAATCTAAATATAAGACCGTTTATAATCCATTTATGATGCATATTTTGACACTCACAAGGAATCCAAAACTTGTAGGATACTCTCCGTAGAAACCTGAGATTTGGTACGAAGTAAGGAGGTGGAGAAGTCTCAATTAGATTCATTGCGGCACTGGAACCCAGAGAAAAAAAAGTTGAAAGAACTCGGCTTTTTTTTTAGGTGGGAAAATCATCTAATGACAAATCTCGCTCTTGGGTGGTGCGGGAGATAGTGTCAGACTTTTACTGACTAAAAACCCACTCCTGTTCCTTCGTTGCCTTCGTCCCAGGGCCCCGGGTTTCGTTTTCACACTATCCATGGCCCCAGTAGGCTTCGACCCTGCTAGGCCTCTATGATTTGCTGACATCTACCTGAGGCGCGCGTGGAATAATACGCGCCGTCAACGACTTGGGCTCGGTCCGGACGGTTACCGGACGGTCGGACGCCGGGCTATCCGGCTGGGTTTTCTACACTAATATAATAAAGAGGTAGTTTGTTTGTTATTATTTGTCTGCACTAATTGTTTTACTAGATTCGTGTATTCTCTTTTTTTCCTTCTTTGTAGTTTGAGTACATATATATATATATTATGTTTATTGTATTTATAGTATTTAAGTAAGTATATATTTGTATAAAATATAATGTATTAATAACAATATGTACCTAATGCTTAATATTGCACCTACCACCAGTTGTCTCTGCATCACCCAAAGGTTGACTGGTAGAAAATGCCTTAAGGCATTAAGTCCGCCTCTGTACTTTTGTGTGCATAAAGAATAAATAAATAAATAAATAAATACTGATTCTCTTGATTATATATTTTTATTTGTTTTATTTTTTATTTTGTTGTCTTGATTCTTGATTGGGTTTCTTGTTCTGATTCTGTTTCTTGGTTTGAAGTTCTGATTTTTGTTGAGTTTTGAAGAATTGATTGATTGCTAAAACTTTTTCAACGATAGAAACCTGCTTTATTCCTGAGTGACATACACTATATTTTATGTACGCGGGCGAAGCCGCGGGCAAAAGCTACTAATCAATAAAAGTTTGACACTCTCTCTCTTGCTCCACCTAGAGTGTGAGAATTTATTTTATCCCACCTTCAAAAAAAAGGAAAGGTTGGGTTCACTCCATTTATGAAAAAAATATTGTTGTATGATATTTATTTTGCAAATAGGTAGGTTATAAAAACATTTTTACACGACAATTTTTTCATCAATTTAAACAAGATGAGGCCACTGTTTTCTGGTTAACTGCCCTCCCTCTTTTTCTTTTCTCCCGACTCAAAGGTAATTTCAAAACATTTACCAATAAAATGTGTCTTCGTTGTGTAAAGAAAGAAGGTAAAATATATTAAAACGCGTTAAATTTATTAAATATATTTTACATTAACTTGATTACCAAATAATTTTCCAAACCGTGTTACTATCTATCCTAATCCGACCTTACATATTATAAAATAAAACTCCCCAACCACGACTGTCTGTGGATCACTAGTGATTCACGTAAATTAAAACCAATGAACTCTTCACCCCTTTTCTTCAAAAACACATTTTCGGTCCAACGAAAAAAAACTCTGAATTTGATTAATTCAACAAAATAAATGGCCAAAATAGGCTTAATGTAGGCATTTTATAATAATGTAACAAAAACACCCTGAAAGGTTTCCATGAAAAGACAAATTTTTAACGTCTCCTTTCAATAGGAAAATGGTTCCGTTTTGTAAAAAGTGCTTCGAAAATAATAATAAAAGCATTACTTAGCAACATGAAAACAGAATGTCAAATTAGCGCAAGGTTTGTTATCTTAGAATAGATTAGAGAAGAGTAGAGTAGAGTAGAGTAAATTAGAGTAGAGTAGAATAGACTTAGTTGTGCTTCACAATTGTTACAAAACCTTTACACAAACTTAAATCTATGGCTACAATGGCGGTCTTCAAAGCCGTGGCTCATCAGTGCGGAAATTATATTTTTATTTTTTCTATAATACTAAGCTATTATCACAGTATTAATTTCTTTTTAACCAACATCAAAAAGGGAGGAGATTGTTCCACTGAATGCATAATTTTTTTATGTAAGTTCAACGATTTCATCGTCGATTGGGGACCAATTGTATTATTATAGGTAGGTACAGGGAATAACGGAAATGTTTGCTTATTTTCGATGTTTACAGACTACTTAATGAAGAACTTTTTATTTACGTTCTTGGATAAATACCCTTTAAATAAAACGCTCAATATTTTATTTTATCTATGCGGACGCCAGTGTTCGCTTGGTGTTTAACCGAATGGCGCGAAATCATGCGCGAACGCGGCGTTCGCTTGGGGTTTGAGCGATGTGGGTGGATTACGGTCCATTCTTTAGAAAAGGCCTGAGTCCGAGCAATGGGAACATTGTAAAGCTGATTATGAGACTAGGATTCAAACCTCTTTTCTAGAAAAGGGAAATTAGCCGTAATGGGCCACACGGGCCCAGTGTGAATTGGTGAAATTCACTTGTCAACCAATTTTTGGTTCTAGGATAATTATGCCGGCTTCCACACGATGTTTTTTTTGCGTTTTGAGAGCAATGATGATAAATATGTGTATGATATATATAACAAAGTAATGAGATTGTCTAGGTGTGAACCCGCCACCTACAACTTGTAAGGCGTTAGTGGGGCCGTTACCATTGGCCACTATTCCCAGTTTTTTAGCTCGAAATGCTTAAATCACCTTTTCCAAACATTCATTCCATTCGTTCATGTCATTTACAAAGTTCTTATCCTTCGGGGTTCTCCTATATTGTCCCACCTATTGTCATTTTTCAGTAAATTTACTCAAAGTAACAGGTTTTTGTATAAAATCATTTTCGCTTGATTTTGCTTTGTGTGTTTTTAATGTATTCCATAATGGCATCCTAATTTAGGATCAAATTAACGTGTTTGAGGTAAATGGAGTATTATTTACAATTAATTAATTTGTTAATAGCGACAATTTTATTTTAGGGTGTTAATTAATTAAGTTATTGCAATTACATTACGGGATAAAGTCTAACAAACGTAACTTTTTTGTTATAAATAAATTCCTGATAATAAAAAATAGCAATAACAATTGACGATAGCAGACATTGACTTTCGAGTGATTCTCTCATTATGAATATTATTACATTGATATTACTAGCTATTGTACACAACTTTGTCCGCGTGAATCTCGATTATTGCGGAAGTGAAGTCGATGCCCGATTAAAAGTAGACTATGTTTAAGTACAAGCTTACTGCCGAATCCAGCAAAATCGGTTCAATAGTTTATTAAACGTAAAAGCTTAACAGACAGACAGAGTTACTTTCACATTAATAATATTAGTATGGATTATAACTGCATAGCGCGTGTGGTACTGCGCTAAAATGTATATATATATATATATATATATTATTATATGTATATATAAATTATATTGTTTATTTGTTAAAAATAAGAAATTCGCATTTTTTTAAATTTTTATAGTCCAAAATAATTTTTGCATGATGGCCTTTTTTATAAAACCTGTTTATAAACAATTTTTGTATATTATGCTAGAACGACACTGCGCACACGTGTGCCACACACGTCGATCTGGGCGCGTTGGTCTCCATACATTTTATATGGAAACTAGACTTGTAGAGCTACACTTGATCCACGCCACGAGACACCACGCGACGTCGTTCTACGTACAAATCAGGCATGTTCTAGCTTTAGACGATGTCTCTACTATAAAAATATATGTTTTAGACACCTAAACCTTCCTTAAGAAGTACTCTGTCTATTGGTGAAAACCACATGAATATCTCTTTCGTAGTTTTTGAGTTTGCCGTGAAGAGACGGACAACCAGATGCAGTGGGGGACTTTGTTTCATAATAGTCGTATTTTATGTATCAAAAAAAAAAAACTGAAATCGAGCAATAAGTCTTGTATTTCCAAAAAACTGCTACTGTTTATTTATTTATTTTCCTTGCTATCATAATTCTAGGCACAATGTCTATTCTCTCCAGCCCTAGCCAAGTTATGATCGTTTCGTTCGCCACGCCTCCGATTCCTTTGTTCTGACCACATGACTGAGCGTTAAGATGACGTCAGAACAAAGGAATCGGAGGCGTGACCTACTCGAGGCGTTCGTCGCAAACGAAACGATCGTAACTTGGCTAGGGGGGCAGGATTAAGCCCTCACTTAGTAACCCCATTTTTTCCTTATAAATATATTATTATTTTGAACCATTTTCTTAGATTCCTCTTAAAACACATTTCGACTTCTATTTTTCTCATATATATTTTTTGTCTTGGAAAATTATTAAATGGTTTCTCCCACTCTAGGGTGGCGCGTTAGGGTATGTCAAACTTTTATTAATTAAAACCTATATTTTTTTTAGGTAGGAAATCATCAAACGATTTCTCCTGTTCTAAAGTGGAGCAAGGGCGTATCAGACTTTAACAGACTAAAATCCACCAATTTTAATGTTGTTGCCTAAGGTATTAAGTCCACCTCTGTATCTTTATGTGCATGAAGTATGAAATAAATAAATAAATAAATGTTCTTCAGTTGTCCTTTGCGTTGCAGGACCACGGTAACTACGACTGGCCTGTTGGTCTAGTGGTTAGTGGCCCTGACTGCTATGCCGGAGGTCGTGGGTTCGATTCCCACCCAGAACAAATGTTTGTGTGATGAGCACGATCTTGTTCTGTGTCTGGGTGTAATTTATCTATAATGTGTGTGTATTTAGAAAAATATAAGTACGTTTATCAGTTATGTTTAGTACTCATAACACAAGCTCTGCTTAGCTTGGGACTAGACGTCAAGACGTAAGTCAAGAGTGAATAGGCTACTTCTAGGCAAGCGTGCTCCATCGACCACATCATCGCTTACCATCAGGTGAGATGATGGTCAAACGCTAGCCTATCATTAATAAAAAAAAAGACCGCGTTGTGTGATATTTGTGGAATATATTATATCAACTCTTCCCAAAAATTGTGTCCTTCAGTTGTATTTTGATACAACTGAAGACTGAACTGTCAGCGCCTTGGCCCGCGTGAAAGTAGGTTGCTATATATAAACTTTGAACTCCCGTTTCATCCTCTTATATACAGGGTGAATTTTGGAAAATCCTCTCTTAGTGCCCGCCTACGTCATAAAGAGAAACCTTGTGCAAAATTTCACGCTCCTAGTCCCAGTAGTTTCGGCTGTGCATTGATATGTCAATCAGTCAGTTTCTCCTTTTACATATATAATAGATAACGCTGACGCATCATAAGTTCCCGCTCTCACCACCAGAGGACGCCACAAGTTCAACTGTCATTCAGACCACGTGACCTGTAATTTGGCGAACGGAAATGTTATCAAACTACGGTTCCGGTTCCGGTTGTCCATAATGGAGCACCCTGTATTTGTGGGTACTAGTTATTTGTGGGATTAATTGAAATGTTGTTGGTATGCGTGTAATTGGTGTCTGGGTGTAATTTATCTACATTATGTAGGTATGTATTTAGAAATATATAAGTATGTTTATCAGTTGTCTAGTACCCATAGCACAAGCGCACCAACCCGCACTGGGCCCGCGTGGTGGATTACGGCCCATTCCCTCTCCTAGAGAGGAGGCCTGAGTCCCAACAGTGGGAACATTATAAGGCCGACTATGCTACGCTATGCTATGCATAGCACAAGCTCTGCTTAGCTTAGATGGCGTTGTGTGATAGTTGTGGAATATTATTATTACCTATTAAGTTACTTATTAAAATTATCCAAGTCTGGAAATAGTATTTAAATTTCGATAAAAACAATAAACTAAAAATATTTTTTTTTTAAATAAATAGTCGTTTGCTCAGCAGTAGAAAACATTAATTGTAAATTCACATTGTTATTCAAGTTTTTACACCGATTTTAATAACAATATCAAAATGTAATCGTATTTTATTTATTGTAAATTACAGTCACATATATTATATTGTCAATTTTTCGATCCAGTTTATCATAACTGTAATGTAATATATGTTAGCCTGTAAGGTATATCTATACTTAGGCCAAGAATAATATGTATAATAGATGATAATAAATGATTTATTATTATTCCATTTATTTTAAATATATTTTTAAATATGTCTTAAAAAACATTACATATAAAAACTTAAATAATAATAACCCACCGGCATCGGGAACAGGATTAAAGCTATATATTATTTTTACAACTAATTAATTTTGAGATTCCAAAATATCTAATATATGGCAAATATATATGCACAAATGCAAGTGAATAAATTCTTCGGTAAAAATAGGTTTAATTGCAAAAATCTAAATAAATAAAAAACTGAAAATACTTGCACCGAAGTACCCCAATCGGAACACGATCCCTGATCTAAATTCATTTCACGTGGCCTACAGTCAGCAAAAATTCTGCCCCGCGGTGTTCCACTGAAAATAATGTATGTATGAATTTCATGACTACACCTAACACAGAGATGATGGTAATGAAATGCCGAATTGCCGAGTACAGGTGTTTTTTCCTTTTGGAAAATAAGGGGAAACGGGGAGATCGCTTTTAAAGCAAAATTTCTGGTTAAAGATATTTATTGCTCATAAAGATATTTACATTTCACTTAAATGAAAACAACATTTAAAACTAAGGTAAAGTAATCATACATAGACTATCAGACTTATTGTAAGTTGTTCGACTATTAAGGGCGGAATTCACCAATAAAACTAATCACGTTTTAACGTTTGGCTCGCATAATCGCGTTTAGCCGCTGTCACCAGTGGTGAATTCCGCCCTTAGTAATATACAGAAATAGCAATATATTCACAGTATTCAAATATGTTTGGTTTGTGGGTATTCCCAAAAACAATGCTATTACAAGCCAAGTCAAAGTACCTCGCTTGCCGAAAAAGCATTCGGTCTCATTGTCACAATATTGACTGGTCTGCACTGTTCTTACATAATATATATTAATACTGTAATATGGAAATATTGTAACATCAACCACTTTTTTTAAAAAGAGTAACCATGGAGTTTCTTGCCGGTTTTTCTCCATAGGAAACGACCAATTGGAACCGTGCACTAGCTTCTAACGTTTTATCAGTGCCCATGTAGGCCTATGTGAAATAAAAAAAAATTGAATTTTTGAATTTTGAATGCAAATAAGTCACACGGTACAGTAGTACTACTTACGCAAAGTTGTCAAATTTCAGTTTTTTTTTTATTTATTTTTTTGTTTAATTTTTGTATATAATATCTATTTAAATATTTAGGCTTTTGTAATAATTACATTTTGAAGAATGCCAAAAATATTTCTTTTATGTTTTTGAGGAGTTACAATGAGTTTTTGGATTTTGTACTTGTTCACCACACATAGTGTAGCGAAGTCCGTGGAAATGAAAGATAAAATTACAGATTATTGAAAGATCACGACATCACACAAATCAGGTGAGTTAGTGGTCAAACACGAGCCTATCATTAAAAAAAAACTTTTTCTTAGTATAGCCAGAAATGTCGAAAGAAACATGACAATATTTATATCAAATCGAGAATTGTTTAATCAAACCGTACCTAGTCTTTTTTATACAGCTGTCTCATAGGACATACAAATGTTTCGAACAGCTGACAATCATGAGAGGCGTAGATTTACTCATATTCCATGGTCTTATAATTTTTTTTTAGGACATCATGGTCCAACGGTTAGTATCATCATCATCATCATCATTTCAGCCGAAAGACGTCCACTGTTGGACATAGGCCTCCCCCAAATGTCACCACAATGACCGGTCCTGTGCGTCTCGCATCCATCGGATTCCCGCGACCCTCACCAGGTCATCGGTCAAGGTTAGTACATATAAGACTTAAAAACTAATCTAAAACTAAAGTATTTTTTTTTTTTTTTTAAGGTGGGAAATCATCCAAATGACTTCTCGCGCTCTGGGTGGAGCGCGAGGGCATGTCAGACTTTTACTGACTAAAACCACACCTGTATCCTTCAATTACCCTTTGCGTTCTAGGACTACGGGTTTCCCTTTCAGAAATTCTCCGCGGTCCTAGCTAGCGGGCATCGGCCCTGGTGGGCCTCTACGGTTTGCTGACATCTCTTTGAGGAGCGCGAGGATCACTACGCGCTGTTGACGACTGGGCTCGGTCCGGTTAATTACCGAACAGCCGGACGACGAGCTACCCAGTGCTCGACGAAAACTAAAGTATTAATTTTAACTAATGCTGGCTTCACCGTTTATAGCTGTGTTTTCTTTTATAGGTTACAGCAATAAAAAAATGTATATTATATAAATGCAACCATTTTCCTTACTAACTTTACCTTCTGCTACACAAGTCGTTTCCAAGGTTGGAAAGACCTCACGGCGTCCTCACCTACCGCATGACGCAGGTTCTCACCAAGCATTGTCATTTTGGGGAGTTCCTGCACCGGATTCGTGGTGTCCAGCCCGGGTGTCACCACTGTGTGGACCGCCCGGAGGATACGGTAGAGGTTTTCCCCGCTTGGGCAGAGCACCACTGTGTCCTCGTGGGGGCAATCAGCGGCAACGATCTCTCGCGCCGGGCTTTGGTACAGGCCATGGTCCGAAGCGAGGAGGAGTGGCAGGCGGTCGCCTCCTTCTGCGAAGCAGTAATGCTAGCAAAGGAGGAGGCAGCACGTGAACGCGCGAGGGAGCGGCCCTCACGCCCTAGCCACCGGGATCCCGATCCCGATTTCCAGCCACCGTAGGCGCGGGACAGCGACCGTCCGGTAACCGTCCGAACCGAGTCCAAATCATCGACGGCGCGTACTGTTCCACGCGTGTCTCAAGGAGATATCAGCAAACCGTAGGGGCTCAGCAAAACGAAGCCTACTGGGGCCAAGGGTTTGTTTCTAAAAGGAAAACTCGGCCCTGGTATGAACGGCAATGAAGGAACAGGAGAGGGTTTTTAGTCAGTAAAAGTCTGACACACCCTTCATTGGATGGTAAAAAATGGCAAAAGACTTACTATGGCCCTAGAACAAAAAAAACAATTAAGGAACACGAATGGGTTTAAGTCGATCCACCCAGAGCATAAAAAGTTAATTGATGGCTTCCCATCCTCAAAAATTTATGTTTTCTTTCCCTCCATTACAAAAACCCTCTGCTCCAGTCTTCCTGTCCAGATTGACGTAGCAGCAAACAGCCGAACAGTACCTAATCTTCACAATAAATTACTTTTATCTCCAAGATTTCCGAAGTAGCCCCGGTCTGGCTGAACTAAAGGCTTTTATAAATAATGTGACAATCGGTTTCGAAAATAATGTTGTTTTCTAGATAGTGGAGTTTAGTATGGGAAATAGAGATAGGAAAAAGTTATTGTTTATTGGGTCCGAAGTGTGAGTTGTCCTTTAAAAAACTTTTTACAAAAAAAAAAAAAAATACAACCGACTTCAAAGTAAAAAAAACACTGAAAAGTGCAAAATAACTTTAATTTCGGAAGTCGGTGTTTCTGTAATAGTTTTGTCTCTTCGTTATTTAACACGGACTTCCGAAATTACACTTTTTAGTTATGGTACCACTACCACCACTAAAAAGTACCCCTCAGCCCAATTTAAATACCTTATTGTTGATCGAAGCCTTATAATAATAATAATAATAACCCCATCGCCGTATCTCTACGTTGACGGCGTGGTGGGGCTTGCGTGCTCCAATATACCCTAGGTCTGTATCGGTAAAGTTTGCTTTGCCGTAATATGCCTAGGGTGAGGGGCCAGACTAAGAGAGATACAATCCGCAGCGCAGTTTTGTGGCGAACTGTTGGGCATTAGCGACCCCACGGACCCGATCTCCCGGGAGAATTCTTGTTCTTCATCTCCGGCTTGCCTTTATTGGCCGGCCGTAGTGAACACTGACGAGGAACTGAGCTCCCACCTCTCTCTTGCCTTTATTGGCTGGCTTGAGTGGAGATTCGCAAGAGCAAACGTGCTCGGGAGAAGGATGTATAATCCAGTAAGGTGCTGGTAGGGATCTTGACCGTACTTCCGGGATTGTCCTGATAGCCGTGGTATACCTCTCCACTCCTCAAGCACCTCAGGATATGTTGCCCTCTTGTTGCTACGTCACTTCGTGCTAGCGGCCGTTTTTGGGGGCCCATTTATTGAGTGTGCAAGTCACCCCCTGCCTTTTTTCGATGCATATTAATAACGTTGTTCAGGCAGGAGCCATAGTCTTGACATAGTTCCATGTTACCAGTCCACTTAAGATTCCAAAAACCATAGCCCTATTATCTTTGTTCTCCATATGTCGCAACAGTTTTTCAATAACCGGGGGTTGTCCTTGGGTGCACTAGCATAGCGCGTACAGGGATAATCGTCGGTTGGTATCATGTTCCATTATAATTATCTAAAGGGCCTCTGCGAGTTGGCTTCGGCTCCTTGTACGCCTCCCAAAGGTCCAGGACCTCAGGGTCCTGAGATAAATAAAAAAATAATAATAATAATAAATCATTTTTTTCAGGCATCTTGGCCCATAGATAAATACCTTATAGACTAACATATATAAAGTAAATTAAATACAATTTATTGTTAATAAATATGACTTATGACTATGTTAGTAACACTTCACTGCACTTGTTCACTTTCTGCTGTTCTGTGGCACTTGTCCGCGGAAGCGACGGAACACCACGCCCTGCGGCCAAAAGTCTTCCTTCAACATGAGGGGCAGAAAAGTGTTCGGGACTCGCACCACGAACGCCTTGAAATTGACGTTACGGTGCGACTCCAGAAGCTATACCCTCAGTGCGAACTTCGTCTTATGGCGCACGTACTCCACGATGTCTTCCACCCTTGTGGTGTGATGCAGGCGGGAGATGTACTTGGGAGTGTTCGGCTGAGCAGCACGCAGTCCTAGGCTAGGAGTTGCAGGTGCTATGCCGCAGCGATTCTTATTGGTTTGCGTTCGACGCTTCCTCCTTTGCACCATAACGAAACCATCACTATCATCGACCTTCTTCTTTGCCTTGTCAGGCACAGGTTTCGGATTAGGAGCGCCAGGGGCGCTCGCGGTGACGCTAGCGAAATCCTTTCGGATCGGATTCGCTGGGGCTGCAAGAACAGGTAGCGGGACGGGGCGAAGGGCTCGTGCGGTGCTGCATGGAGGAACCGCGGTGACCGGCACGGAGTTGCGGGGCGCACGAGTGGGGCACTCTGCAACCTCAGCAATCGACGTATGCGCCGGTGACGAAACTGCTGACGCGAAGTTCGGCGACAATATATCGAGGCCGGCTCCATGACGCATGTTTACGTTCGATGCATCGACTGATGACCTACTTGCCGCCGCGTTATTGCGAAATTCATTAAATTCCTTGCGCAAATCGGCGACGGTTTTCTGAGATGCATCCAACTTTGCTAGCACATCCGCAAGGCTGGCCCTCAGAAAGACAATGTCTTTCAAAAGGCTTGTTACATCGACGTGGTCGAAAGTGACTGGAGGGAGCTTATGCAGCTCCTTTGCCACAAACGTCGGCACGTCGTCAGGGTCGGTCTCCTTGAACAGCGTGATAATATCCTGTAGGCTTTTCTTAGTCCCGTCACGCCGGCGGGATGGCATCTGGTCGCGCTTATTAAGCACGCTGAACAGCAACAGCTTCGCAGCAGCTATATCTTCCTCGCTGAAGTTCGTTGCGCAGATTTGGATTGCGGACACCTCGTCCATCACATCCAGCTTCTGCTGCAGGAACGCCAACAGCTCGTTTGCCACTAGATTGTCTGTCATGGCCAGTACTTACGAGCGACAGCTTGCGCTGCGCTAATCGGTGTAAATAAAACTCAAATAACACGTCCACATCGGCACGCGGCACAAGCGAGACTGATAGCCAGAGTGCATCTCATGACAATTCTAATAATCCCAAACACGGTTAGATTACATTAATTTATTACAGAGTTCCGGTGCCTAACTTCAGGCTTTATCATCAGATCAGTTCGATATATTCCCCCACTACTTTCCGTCAGTCATCGACTACACGCCAGCCGCATCGAGAAGAGTAAACAGGAACGGGACGGCCGTCACCCCCTGCATAAACATCAACTTATACCTGCACGTCTAAAGAGTCGTAAAAGCTTTATGCGATTTACGACCTCTTCAAAAGACAGTGCAGAGGGCGAGAGATGCGCGCTGTGGAAGCAGAAGCACCCAACTCCTACACATTTTATCACCCCGTCAGAGCATCTCCCCCCTGGACGCGAATTGCAGTGGCCAATCTGGAAATCTCTTAACCGACTGCGGACTCAGGTTGGCCGCTGTAAAAATAATTTGGCCAAATGGGGCTTCCTCGACCCATCTCTAACACAGTGCCAGTGTGGAGCCGCTGTACAGGACATGCGTCATTTGCTGTGCTGTCCATCCTGCACAACCAACTGCAGTTTTCAGGATCTATACGAGGCCAACAACAGAGCCGTAGAGGTTGCCAAATACTGGTCAGATAAAATTTAGTTGGAGTACATCGACACGAAAAGAAGAAGAAGAAGATCGACTACACGTATAAACAAAGCAATTTTACTTGTTACGACGGTTCTGCTGTGATCCTATGAGGAGTTCTGTTCCATATCTTCGAAATCCATGATCAGATCATAACAATATTTCTATGGGACCAACTCGGAAGCATAAACTTTCAATCAAAAAAAAAAAAAAAATCAAAATCGGTCCACAATTGACCGAGAAATCGGTGAACATACATAAAAAAAAAACATACATTCAACCGAACATAGAACCTCCTCCTTTTTGAAGTCGGTTAAAAATAGGTTACACTAGGTTGATAGCGTTTTCTTAAAACGACGATTTTGATGACAATGGCTGGCGCATTGAATGAACGATTGGATGCTGCGCTGCGTATCCAGGGTTAGGTTCCCACACGGACCAAAATAATATTTGAATGATCTACAGATCTCGATCTGGGTACACAAAGAAAGAAAAGAAAGAAAGAAAATATTTTTATTCTGCCTGAATAGACGCACAATACACAAGGTACCCAGCTAGAGATATAAGTGGATAAACATATTGTTATAGGAGTAATTGCTAGTTTTTTTTTAGGAGGGAAATCATCCAATGACTTCTCCCACTCTTGGGCGGAGCGACAGGGCGTGTCAGACGTCTTGTAGAAGTTAGGTGGTTGATGAAATGATACTGCTGCTTAAATAGTTAAACTAAATCGGACCAACGGTTTGGAAATACAAAGGAGCGAGGGAGCACACGCGATGACCGCTAATCGTGTACTGAATGCTCGACTAATATAAATTAGTGACAAGAGGTAATAATGCACGAGTAAGCATTAGTGCATTATTAGTGTATGGTTTCACCGTACATGCTCCCGGGCCAAAAAGATACAAAAATGTTACACGTCTTCTAATCTAAAGCGACACGTTTTAGGTATAGGTGACGTAGCTGTATCCCGTTTACAATCAGTGTTCGCACTAGTTATATCCACTTCACTTGGCTGACGGTCAGCCGTACTCTGCTTTCGCGAAAACACAACACTATTTGCCACACTTTGGGATAGTTCCACTGAAGAAACTGCTCGACACCTCCTCCATATGAAGTACGCTGCCACCAAAACGGCTACACCCAGCAGGCAGTAACAAATAGCGTACTGATGAATATCATGCGTAGACAGAGTGTAATCTGGTGAGTTGGTATTGGCTGATTTCAGTTCTTTTATTCGTTCTCCCAGATCGACTAAGGTGTTGTTTATTGGATCTTCGTATGCGGTGTAATGAGTTAAGGATATGTTTACGATATGGTTTAATTCTGCTATTTGAGGGGTCACAATGTCAGAGTTTGATTTAATTGTATTTATTGGCGAAATTCGGGTTATGCCGTCTTACTTTTAGGTTATCAGGAACATCGCTATTTAAATGATTAGTTGATTTTGCTGTTGCCTGATCGAACTTCCTGCGAGAAGTTTCCAGGCTCGTAAACTTACTTTCTAAGTAGTCTAAGAATTCCTTTAGAACCGGTAGCTCCCTAGAATTTTTAAGGGAGTCTATGTAATCTCCGTACGTTTCGCTATCCAGCTTCTGCGCTAATAAATGCACAAGAAGCGGATCCCAGGTGCTGATATCGATTCCTAAGTTCCGTATAGCATGCAAGCTTTCTAGTGCTACGTCATGGAGTTTTTTAATATGACCTAGAGTTTGTTGCTGCGTACTCGGTAACCCTAATAAAGTATTGATAACACACGTAAAGATTAGCTTTTTATTATTATACCGATGGTTTAAGATTTCCCAACAGGTGAGATAGTTATCAGTGCTTATAGGAAGATGCTGAATAAGTTTTTCTGCTTCGCCCCTGACCTTCCCTTTTAGAAATTGCATTTTTTGCGCTTGCGACAAGGTAGGGTTATTATGAATAGCTTCGCTGAAGAGGTCTTTGAATGACGTCCAATGCTGGTAGTTTCCTGAAAATACAGGTATATCCATTTTTGGTGTGGAGTACTCTCTATGCGATACACTCCATAGCTTTTTATTGATCATTTTCTTCAAGTGTATAAATGATCGCTCATGCTTAGTATATACTTCCTCGTAGTCTTCTTCCTCTCCACCTATCTCACTATCTATCTCCCAATGAAGGCAGTCAATCTGTGACCAGCGCGCTTGAAGGGTTCTCAAGGCATCCTCCATCTCCCATTTTTCTGTCATGGAGTCTAGGTCGATATACCCTGTTGTTCTCATAAACGCTTTGAAATTGGCTGTTTGCTTACGCAGCATGTCATCTAATTTGCTGGTAGAGCCCTTTGACTCCATTGTTCGTGACATACTGGCTTTTGCTGGCTGCTCGTTACCTGATGGTCCTGCTTTTGCTAGTTCGGTCTCCTCTTGCTGCTCCTGTATTGGTTGAGTTCCCCTGACGTACTTCATTGGCGTCAGCGTGCTTGTTAACTGCTGGCGTTGTTCGTTGATGAGAGATTTGGCTGCTGTATAATGTTTGCTAACCTTTTCGTGCTCGGAATTAGTAAAATATGGATGATCTTTGACCCCATACTCACAGATAGCTAAATGATTGTTCTGAAAATCTGACCAATACCTCTCTAACAACTCTAGTCGCCTTTTAAAATAGTCGTCCGATTTCCTATCGGCGCTATCCTTTTTTATATTTACCGGTATCTTTTTTATTGACTCGCCAAGTTCGAGTTGCTGGTAGTAAAGATCCTCCATTATGCTGCTAGTTAGTTCACGATGAAAAAAGGAAAGATCTTACTTGAAAGAAACTTGGTTTCGGCTGCTGCTGGTTTGCTGTAGCTGGGTACTGACGCCCTGCTGCTGAAGATACCGATAGCTGCTTGCTGCTTACGATGCTGGTTGCCCCGTCCTGGGGGCGCTGATGTTCCGCTGCTTGGGATGCTCAAAAACGTTGCACTTGGTAACCACTTAAAACGCCACCCTGTGCTGCTAAAGTTTTGCTACAAAGTTCTGCGGTTAGGAAAATAAGACCACAGTTCACACGTATCACTGCAATCTACTCTGCTGAGATCTGACCGAGTTCACTCACGAATTACTTAATAAACGTTACTCCCCAAAGAAAAACGAATACTAAAACTCGCGAGGTCCCGCCCGATGGCTCGAAGGACCATGTAGAAGTTAGGTGGTTGATGAAATGATACTGCTGCTTAAATAGTTAAACTAAATAGATATATTTATCGGACCAACAGTTTGGAAATACAAAGGAGCGAGGGAGCACACGCGATGACCGCTAATCGTGTACTGAATGCTCGACTAATATAAATTAGTGACAAGAGGTAATAATGCACGAGTAAGCATTAGTGCATTATTAGTGTATGGTTTCACCGTACACGTCTACTAACTAAAACCCACTTCTGTTCCTTCTTTGCCTTCATTCCAGGGCCCCGGGATTCTCTTTCGCACAACCCATGGCCCCAGTAGGCTTCGACCCTGCTGAGCCCCTAGCTCAGCAGGGTCGAAGTTTTGCTGACATCTTCTCAAGGCACGCGTGGTACTACGCGGCGTCGACGACTTGGGTTTAGTCCGGACGGTTACCGGAAGGTCGGACAGCGAGCTATCCGTTGCTCGCCTTCCGCAAACCTACGTCTACGATGGTTGGAAATCGGGATCCCAGCGGCTGGGGCGTGAGAGCCTCTCTTTCGCGAGTGCACGTGCGGCCTCCGGTGCAGGAACCTCACGAACTGACCTTGTCCAGTTAGGACCTGCGTCATGTGGAAGGTAAGGACGCCTCGTTGTCTTTCCAGCCGAGGAGTGGCTGGAAAGACAACGAGGCGGACTTCCCGCCATAATTGTGGCATAATTGTGCCCAGCACTGGGTTGCGACAGTCGCTGTTGCCATTCCACCATGAGATCCCGACGGAACTCTGTCCACCATGCCGTGAATTGGCGCGGCATCGGAGTTTTACCACGGCGGAGTAATTGCTATTTTAAGGAAACGTTCTACTAAAACTAATAATAATAAGGAAGGAATAATAATAAGACAAAATGACAAAATAGAAAAATAAACAAAATTACTGGTTTTCATACTTAAAAAGTACTGTAAGCAAAATAAATCACCATCATAATTATTATTTTAGCTGAAACACTTCCACTGCTAGACAATGCCTCTCAAAGTTTGATTAGAAGTATTTTTTTTACATGTAATTTTGATGAAAGTGAGTTTTTTATACCCCAAAATAGCAATATCCATCAAATATTAGGTAAGTAGTTACCCTAAAAAGATTACTCATAATTTCAAAAATATTATTATAACCAGTCCAAATTAACCAAACCCAAAGAACACTAGAATTAATGAACGATAAAAAGTTCACAAGATCAAGGAAGAAGAGAAAACAGCTTATAACAATACCCCATTTAAACCTTTATTACGCTCAATTGCTTTTATACAACTTTCAAACAAAAAACTCGCCCTCAATCAGTATCACAATGAAAAAATAATTGATCCTCCATGTCCAATCTTTGGCGATTTTATGCATATAAAAACATTTACATTTAAATTGGGAAGCGAATGTTTGAAAGCAAATTGTTGGTGTTTGTTGGGGAAATATTTGATTTTGTCTACAAAATAAATGTTTGAAAAATAGGCTAATAGCTCGCTCGTTGAAAACAGTTATTTTGGGGACTCATCATCATCTTAGCCGATAGACTTCCGCTATTAGACATAAATCTCCCTCAAGTGTCGCTACATCCACCAGTAGCTGCTTTTCGCATCCAGTGGACGATCTACTGAGATCAGTGCTGGCCGAGTGGTAACGGCCCCGATTTACGAGTCATACGGTCGCGGGTTCAAACCCAGCCAGGCGCATTACTTTGTGTAATCTATTTCATCACCACTGCTCTCAAAACGGTGAAGGAAAACATCGTGAGGAAACCAGCATGTCCTAGAACCAAAAATTCGAAGACATGTGACATTCACCAACCCGCACTGGGCCCGCTTGGTGGATTACGGCCCATTCCCTCTCCTAGAGAGCAGGCCTGACTCCCAGCAGTGGGAACATTAAAAGGCTGATTATGCTATTAATATGGACGATCCACGGTTTATACTAGGTCATTGACCTTTCAACACTGCGTCTTTGGATTGGCACCTACGTAATTTTTTTTGTTTGTACCTACCTTTTTTTGCAAGCCGTTCCACTTTTAGGTAAAGGCCACCCTTCAGTCCTTCCATCTTTTGAGATCCCGCGTTTCTTCCTTCTAGTTTTGGCAAAATCTGTCCAAGTTTTGTCTTGCTATCTTTTATGAGGTCTGCCATTGTACTTGATGTTTTTGACTGGCCTGTTGGTCTAGTGGTTAGTGGCCCTGACTGCTATGCCGGAGGTCGTGGGTTCGATTCCCACCCAGGACAAATGTTTGTGTAATGAGCACGATCATTTGTTCTGTGTCTGGGTGTAATTTATCTATAATATGTATGTATTTAGAATTATTTAAGTATGTTTATCAGTTGTCCAGTCAGTAGGTACTCATAACACAAGCTCTGCTTAGCTTGGGACTAGACGGCGTTGTGTGATAGTTGTGTGAATATTATTATTTTATTATATTATTTTAAGCCACAAGATTAAATATAAGCTAATAATAGTTTATGCAAAGAAAATTATCTACATCTTTTTGTTAATAAGTTCGCGCTTGACCATTATCTCACCTGATGTAAGCGATGATGTGGTCGACGATGGAACGCGCTTGTCTAAAAGTAACCTGTTCACTCTTGACTTAAAGGTCTCCAGATTGTAGCTATTATCGTTAACAACAATAACATAAATTTTTCTCATACAGTAAGCAAATAGACACGTAATAACAATAATAATTCTCGTAATTCTTAACGTTGTCAATATCACTACATGAAGTAACTAACAACAATCAAAATCAATAATCCAATAACCACAACGCTAAAATATTACTCTTTCGCAATATACCAAGAAAAAAACCGAATAAATACAATCCAAACTTGAACTCCCTGAGGGATTTTTGAAAGCAAAAAAAGAATCGTAAAACTTAATTTTCTTTATCACCAAAAAGTTTTGGCTGACGCATCACTCCCAAATGTATAATTGATCTCGAGGAGACCTCTTTTATCACTTTCCGTGGGGAGGCTCCTCGATAAGGTGGCGAGTTCGAAACAGGGAAGAAATTCACTTGTTTTGAGGAAGAATTAAAATTTTACACCATATTCGAATTTCATAAACTGAAAGGCAGAGGTAATTCAATTGCGTTCTGCGGCAAAAAAAAAAGTGGTAGTGTTCTGACATTCTCACTTTCATTAACCGCCAATCTAGACTAACTTTTCGGGGAGTCTGGAATTGCACAATTTAATTCCACCAAGTCCGTTCTATCATCGCGCGACTAGACGTACGGCGTTGCGCCATCGGTACTTGGTGGACATCCCACCCATACGTACAAAACGTTTTGGGAACACATTCATAATGCGTACAGCTAAGGAGTGGAATTCCCTGCCGGAGTCTGTGTTTCCTGATAGCTACAACTTAGGGGTCTTTAAGTCAAGAGTGAATAGGTTACTTCTAGGCAAGCGTGCTCCATCGTCGGTCACATCATCGCTTACCATTAGGTGAGATAATGTTCAAACGCGAGCCTATCAATAATAATAAAAAAACTTAAAGATTAAAGTATATAATTAAATCCGTATATTCAATTTCCTGACAGACTATTTTTTTACACTGTTCCTTGGTTTCATTTCAGGCGCTTAAGAGAGCCTTGCCCGAGCTGTCTATCATCAACGTGAGCAAGGTTTAAAAGCAACGCAATTTTTTTATGAAGGAGCAACGCGAAAAACGAGAGATAACAACTGAAAGTTCTGTTGGCATTCGATACTTCCGTCACTCACTTGAATATTTCACAAAACCTGTTTCAGTAAATACATGTTTTTTTTTTAAACTTTTAAACTTTTTGAAAAATAATTTCGTCATTCAGAATCTGGATTAAATGTCCAAGGCTTTTATTGTTATATTTTCTTTTTTTTTAATGTTTATTTAAAGAGTTTTTTCGCTAGTGCGAATATGTAAATATTTTCTTTGTTAAATTTATAAGTACGTTAAGAATGGCCAAAGTTCACACAAAATAGCAGATTTTCAAAGGTCTTTACTGGATTAGTTTTACACTAGTTAATGATTTGATTTCAATAGGAACCTAGATAGTATCTACCACACACCTGTTTTTTTTTTCAAAATATTATGAGAAAAATGTGTAATAACGTCCTAATATCGTGCGAGCGGATGTATGGAAATGTATCTCGGGTTGGTCGCTCTTAATATTCGCTTCCTTTTCTCCTCCTTATTTCATTTCATTTGAGGTCAAAAAAAATAATTTCGTCATTCATAATCTGGATAAAATTTGCAAGGCTTCTATTGTTATAATATTTTTTTGGCTTTTATTGTTATATTTACTTTTTTTTTTAATGTTTATTTAAAGAGTTTTTTCGCTAGTGCGAATATGTAAATATTTTCTTTACTTTGTTAAAATGAGTACGTTAAGAAGGTTCAAAATTCACATAAAATAGCAGATTTTCAGAGGTTTAGTTTTACACTAGTTAATGATTTGGTTTCAATAGGAACCTAGGTAGTATCCACAACATATCTGTTTTTTCAAAATATTTTGAGAAAAATGTGTAAAACGACCTAATCTCGTGCGAGCGGATGTATGGAAATGTATCCCGGGTTGGCCGCTCTTAATATTCGTTCCTTTTCTCCTCCTTATTTCATTTCATTTGAGGTCATCCTTTCTGTGGGTTTTCAGGTCAATCTGTCCTGGGTCATCGACATCTTAATTGCATGCAGCCGTCTTTTTCTTAGAATCTTAGATGAATTCCTTTGACCCAGTTACCTTCACTATTTCTAAAGGATACGGTTTTTTGGGGAATGTTATCTATATATATAAAAGGAGAAACTGATTGACTGACATATCAACGCACAGCCGAGACTACTGAGACTAGGAGCGTGAAATTTTGCACAAGAGTTCCTTTTATGTAGTAGGCGTGCACTAAGAAAGGATTTTTCTAAATTCATCCCCTAAGGGGATGAAACGGGTGTTTAAAGTTTGTATGGGGAAACTTATTGCCACACGGGCAAAACCTGCTGGTAGAAGCTAGTTCGTTTATATATAGAGTATCTCTAGTTGGCCTTTGTTTGGATGTATATTTAAAATGAAAATTACGTTTTCACGCTGAAATCATTACATTTCTTGTGATGAATATTATAGTATAGATGTCGTGGCCAGGTCATAGAAATTGATTACTTCATGATATGGCCAACTAAAACTGGCCAGACCGTTTAAATGTTTACATTTGATGATATGTCAATCCTCGTTTGGTCATATCATTGATGTAGGATTTCTATGATAATAAAAGGTCTAAAGATAGTAAGCCAAACGAGGATTGAAATATCATCAAACTTTAACATTTAACGATCTGACATATCATGAAATGTAAACATTGCGGAATGTTCAAAAAAGTTCATCATCATCATCATTTCAGCCGATAGACGTCCACTACTGGACATAGGCCTCCCCCAAATGTTGCCACAATGAACGGTCCTGTGCGTCTCGCATCCATCGGATTCCAGCAACCTTCACCAGATCATCGGTCCACCTTGTAGGGGGCCTTCCAAAACTGCGACTTCCGGTAATCAATGCAATCTTCCGGTACGCGGTCACCACTCCAGAACCTTTCGGCCTCGACGGCCATCTGTTCTACGAGCAATGTGGCCTGCCCATTGCCACTTAAGTTTGGCGATTCTTCGTGCTATGTCGGCAACCTTGGTTCTCCTGTGGATATCTTCATTTCTGATTCGATCACGCACGGAAACTTCGAGCATAGCCCTTTCCATTGGGTCCCATCCTTTGGGCGACTTTGAGCCTTCTGATGAGGTCCAAAAAAGTTACCGTAGCACTAGAACACAAAGGGCAACTGAAGGATATCAAATATATTTTAGTCAGTTTAAGTTTGATACTCCCCTCCTTCTCTACACGGAACGGGAGAACTTATCGCATGATTTTCCATCGCAAAAAAAAGGTGGTTAAACCCATAAAAACTTAGTTACCGTATATCGTATCGAAACTAATGTAATTGTCCACAGAAACTATGAAACATAGCGATATCTATAAATCAATTTCGCCAACTTACCCCAGAAAAGACGGCCAAGACACTTCTATGACATATGCCAGGAAACCTACAACCGAAAACTAATCTTAACTTTTAAGAATAAAGTTCAAAATGGTTTGCCAACTGATGCTGACTTTTTTTTTAAAAAAAAGGTCCCTGTAATGGCCACAGCTCTTCTGATAAGGCATAAAATAGTGCCTGAGGTTGTAATTTAAGTGATTTTGACAGAATATATTGCCCTTAGGGACGATTTGCTAATACTATTTTATCTGAAATGCTTTATGCGGTAGTGTGACGTTCCCTTTTATGCCTTTCGAAGAGATACTGACGCAAGAGCCAATAAATGTAAGCCGGATGGAAAAATACGACGCACCGCAAGAGTTATATGTTTTTGTTGAAGTTTTTGAGTGTGTTTCGTATGAAAAATTTTATTATATTGATGCTGGTTATGATTCAGTACAAAATTTTGGAAAAGAAAACAAATAACCAAGTTGAAGATATATTTTTTAATAAAAAATCATCGAATGGCTCTTTCCACCCTGGGAACGAGAGCGACCGTCAGACTTTTACTGACTTTAACTCACCTGTGGCCCTTTGTGTTGCAGGGCAATCCCGTAGTTTGTTATAAATACTGTAAATATGGTTGGTTTTTTTTTTTTTTTTTTATTCTTGATAGGTTCGCGCTTGACCGCTATCTCACCTGATGGAAAGCGACGATGCGGTCGACGATGCATTGCGCTTACCTAGAAGCAACCTATTCACTCTTGACTTAAAGATTTCCGGGTTGTAGCCATCAGGAAAAACAGATTCCGGCAAGGAATTCCACTCCTTAGTTGTACGCACTATGAATATGTTCCCAAAACGTTTCGTGCGTATAGGTGGGATGTCCACCATGTACCGGATTTCTTTAAATTTGGTTAAGGTACCCACCTCTCCACTCACCACTCCACTCACCCACTCCCACTTCTCTCTCTTGTTCCGCCAAATAAAATGTTTTTCTTTCTTTCTTCTTTTCTTTTCTCTCATACATGTAGTTGTTACCAATGTATTTTTTTCAATGCATATGTATTTTTCTAAGTTTAACAAGGACTTTACTGACACCCCGTGCCCCGAAAAGCACGCAAAACCTTTGATCTCGGTTGTCATTAGTAGATCTTTGACAATCGTTACAGGTAGTCAGACGCCAGAAAGACTGACCATCAGTACGTATATCTCATGGTGGAGCACACGGTGGAGGTGTGCCCCGCTTGGGCAGAGCAATGCCGTGTCCTCGTGGGGGCGATCGGCGGCGGTGATCTCTCGCACCGCCACCAGGCCTTGGTACAGGCCATGGTCCAGAGCGAGGAGGAGTGGCAGGCGGTCGCTTCCTTCTGCAAAGCAGTAATGCTAGCAAAGGAGGCGGCTGATCGCGTGAGGCACCGGTCCTCATGCCCCAACCGCCGCCGGGATTCCAATCCCGATTTCCGGCCACCGTAGGTGCGGGCTTCCGGACGGCGAGCAATGGGTTGCTCGCCGTCCGCAGCAGATTGCAGCTGCGTCTCTCCTTCATTATTCGGAATTTCGAATCCCCATCCTCCTTGTAGTCTTTCATAAATACTTCTCATACTTCCCACATGTCCATTAAAATCGCCTCCAACTATCAATTCCTCATGTACCAACGTCACAGAGATATAGAACATTATTATTTCATAATAAATAATGAAATCTGAACTCTTAAACCACATACAAACATTCACTTCATGACAGCATTGTTCGGCTCACACGGCTTGTATTTATCCGCCTGAAGATTGCAACCACAAGATTACATATAAATACCGGTAGAGTCCTTTGTGTTCTACACCTAGCTGTTCCGAATACTACCGTCAACAGTCTTGCTTCGGTTATAGTTCATACCACAGAACACGGTACATCCTTCCAGCAGCAATACTAATATTATACAAATGAAATGTGTATGTTTATTACATCTCCGCACTCAATTGGCTTCCCGGGCGTTGAGATTCGCAGGGCAATCTCCGGCTACCGAAGGCGCGGGTTTGACGACGGCGAGCAATGGATAGCTTCAGTACTGCTGTACCATGTACTGCTGTAGCTACCCATAGAGAACAGACAGAAGCTAGTATACAATAAAATTAAAATAATGTCTCAGAATTAAAAAGTAATTATATAATATGATGCACAAGTCATAAAACGTCTAAGTATTGATTATCATACCTCTAGTAATAATTACTGCAGGCCGCTAAAAGCAAATTGTGACCCATCTGATACGCCTGGTTTTTATTCAAAAATTTTGACAGCCTTAGAATGGCCGCTGAGCCGTTTCATTACTCTAGAGTGGATACGCATACAGTCTCGCATCAATAGGCTCTATTGAGATAGCAAGCAAAGGAGGCTTCTGGTTGAGATTATAAGCCAATGGAATTTGTACTATGTGGCTGGTCGAAAATGACATGTTTGTTGGTCTTTGAAAGTCGAACTGCTCATATTAATTTTGCATCTTTCTGATTTCTTGGGACCCTGTGGCCATATAAGCAACTGATGGCAACTCATAATAATATCTCAACCGAGAAATAAAGGGCCCCCTTTTATTTCTGGGGTGAGATACTATCAAATAACTTCTATCGTTCCGGGTGGAACGAGGGTGGAACTCACCCTTGTTCCTTCAGTTGCCCTTTGCGGTCCAGGGCCACGGTAACAATTTCTAATAATATTGCAGCTCTGGCAGGCACTCGTAGAGGTCCCTTAGACGCTTTTTATGAAAAGAGCATCATCTGAGGATTATCTCTGTACCTACGTAATATGCAACTGCACACCAAAGCAACCTTTGGTTGGTGGAAAACTGTTGAGAGATATGAAAAACTTTGGCTAAAAAGATGGCTTGGATTTGGTTTTAGTATTTGGAAGTTAAAGATGGCATCTGCCTAAACAATTATTATTAAAACTGGGCAAGTGCAAGTCGGATTCGCGCCCTGAGGGGTCCGTACAAACTTACATGTGAAAATAGGACAATTACCGAATCGCAAAAAAGTTTTTTTTTGTGACGTAACTACAAATTTACAATTTTCAGATTTATTCCTAGACTTATGCTATGAGACCTTGCTTCATGCCAAATGTCAGGATTCTAGGTTAACGGGTAGTACCTACCCTATGAATTTTGATTCCCTTGAGAATGTCAAAACATACGTTTTTTGCAACATAAATAGCCGTATATTTTTTTTTGTTTACTTACAAGTTTGTTTACAGATTCAAGGAACCGCAGATCTGAGTAGGTATATGGTTTTAATTTCAACTCGATACCTCCACGCGTTCCCAAGATAAAGGGTCTTGACAGACAGGCAGACTGACGGACGGACGGACAACAAAGTGGTCCTATAAGGGTTCCGTTTTATCATTTTGAGAAAAAAAAAATGTTTGACGGGAGAAGGTAAATCTTTGAAACTAGTGATCCGAATACGAAGATTTCCACTTTTAATCTCAGACAATCCTGCTCGCTGTGGTTAGGTCATGAGAGTAAGATCACGGAAAATGCTTTTTTTACCAACATCAAAAAAGGAGGAGGTTATCAATTCGTTTGTATTTTTTTTATGTTTGTTACCTCAGAACTCCGTCGTTTATGGACCGATTTGCAAAATATTTTTCCCCCAATAGAATATGCTTCCAGATTGATCCTATTTTTTTTCAAAATCCATTTCTGATGATGGGGTCCATGAGGAATCGAGGAAACTCCTCAAATATTATAGACAAATGTAGTGATTTTGGTGTTTTCAAAGAGAACTTAAGCATTTACAGTCAAAAAGTAACATTTGATGAAGTGAAACTGATGAAAAAGACCAGAAATGGCCAATGACCAGAAATGGAAAACTTCATACTTACGTACATATCACAATGAAGACAGTTAAGCGTTATGTTGAAAATGGTATCATTGAAGTGATCTGATGATGATGATGGAGCCGGAAGATAGGCACCGGAACTCCATAATTAATCAATGTATCCGTGTTTGCGCTTATTAGAATTGACATGAGATGCACTTTAGCTATAATGTACTATCGAACTGATCTGTTGATGGAGCCGGAAGTTGGAAGGTGAACACGGGAACTTCATAAAAAAAACTATGTATCCTATCAGTGTTTGGCTTAATTGGAATTGTCATGAGAAATACGTACTCTGGCTTTAGGTGTATCGCAACTAAAAAGTGTGAAATAAAAAACTTCTTACAAAAAAAAATTATAAAATTTATTTACGTAGGAAATCAGTGTGTGATGTCAGTGTCAGACTTTTACTGACTAAAAGCCGCAGTGTAACCAAGGTAACTCCTTCGAACAATCCGTAGCACTGGGAGGCATCGGCTCTAACTGGCCCGTCAATCTTGCTGATATTTCTTTGATGCGTGTTGGGTTGCTATTTTGTTTTGGCAGTGACTACTATTATTTTTACATTATATTTCCTCCAAAGCGGATTAATAAACAAATAATACTACAACTAGAGCAGTGGTGGCCGAGTGGTAACGGCCTCGACTTGCGAGTTGTAGATCGCGGGTTCAAACCCAGCCAGGCGCATTACTTTGTGTAATTTATTTCATCACCACTGCTCTGATAACGATGAAGGAAAACATCGTGAGGAAACCGGCATGTCCTAGAACCAAAACTTCGAAGACGTGTGACATCCACCGAACCGCATTGAGCCTGCGTGGTGGATTATGGCCCATGCCCTCTGCTAGAGAGGAGGCCTGATTCCCAACAGTGGGAACATTATAAGGCCGATTATGCTATGCTATGCTAAACAAATAATAAACGCACTGCGTCGCAACCAACCTGCACGGGTCCCGCATGGTGGATTAAGACTTATATGGAATCCTAACACTATTTATTTTTGGGTTTTAGGAGATCATTTTAACAACTACTCCCACTTTAGGGCGGAGCGAGTGGATGTGCCAGACTTTTACTGACTAAAACCCACTCCTATGTTCCTTTTTTGCCTTCGTTCCAGTACCCCAGGGTTCTCTTTTGCACAACCCATGGCCCCAGTAGGCTTTGACCCTGCTGGGCCCCTATGCTTTTGCTGACATCTCCTTGAGGCGCGCGTGGAACACTACGCTCCGTTGACGACTTGGGCTCGGTCCGGACGATTACCGAATGGCCGAACGGCGAGCTATTCATTACGGTGGCTGGTAGTCGGGGTCTTAGCGGTGAGGGAGCGAGGATGTCCGTTCCCTCACACGTGCGGCTGCCTCCTTCGCTAGCTTTACTACATCGCAGAAGGAGGCAATCGCCACCCATTCCTACTCGCTCTGGACCATGGCCTGAACCATACCGACGCGACGGGCACTTTCAATCTGAAATTATTTCAACTTGATCAACTTAATTAAAATATCGCTTTATAGTGGTCCTACCAGCGACTGCCCGCGGCGACGCGAAACCAAACGCACGAGTTTCCTTGCCCAATGCAGAACTAAACTAGTCAAGAGAAGACAAGGCGCGTGGTGTAGGGAGGACATGTGACAACGGCCGCCCGCAACTTTTCCTGCTGCGTCGCTGCCAGTCACTGCCATTCCGGTGTAAATCGGCCCTAATAAAATGAGACGAACATCTGATTGCAACACTAGGTACTATAAGTAGTAGAAAATAGAGAGAGCATCACTCGGCTCTGTTTAAGTGGATAATTATAGTATACGGATCACATTATGTACCAGGTAGAATACCAATATTAGCAGCTTTATCATCTTTACGATAATTCAATTCTGCTAACAGCTCAAGGATATTCATTATCAAATAACAATTTAACTCATTGTTCCGTAACTACAGTCAATTAAATCAGTCATGTCCACTTAACCTTTTGTCAATCTCCGTCGAAATTACCATTTAGACAAAGAGTTGACAAGTTAATCTTCACAAATCCTACGAAACAACTTCTGAACAGTCTGATTTAATCAATCATAGCTCTTCAAAAATTAAACAAAGTTTCTGTACAATGCAAACCTGACCGAAAGTCGGTCTTAAACGGATGAACGGCTCGAAGTCCCGTAACCGGGCGTTGTCCAACGTAATCCGGGTAAATCGTGGTCGTATTTGGGTGTTGGTCCGGTTAAGCACGAGCTACAGGTGGCCTTGTACCCTTAAGTTTTGGTCTTTGTGATTTATGGTGAATTATTTTCATCGATGTCAAGGTTCTCATAGAATTTAAGTAATGTCTTATTATATTTGTGTAGAGTAAGTACTTCATGATGATTGTAGTTCAAACATAAATATTATTACCTCGTTGGTGGTTATATTTCCGAGGCGATCCCAAAGATTGCAGTTCGCAGATCGTGTGGTGTGAGTGCTGACAAAATGTATAAAGTGCTTTCTAAAAGCCTTGCTGACACTTCGCATGATCCAAAGGCTGGCTTATACCTTGGACAGGAGATAAGCATTACCATAATTAGCGTGACAATGTAGATTATTAAAAAAATATTATTAACAATAACCAACACGGTACCACGGGGATACCACTATTTAGTAATCGGATATATAAATGGACTAGTTGCTGGCAGAGGCTTCGCTTGCGTGATAGTAGACTTATCTCCTTGAGATATAAAAAATCGGACTGGCCTCGGTAAGTCCCCTCTTTGAGGCGTGGTTGGAAAGACCTCACGGCGTCCTCACCTTCCGCATGACGCAGGTTCTCACCGAACACGGTAAGTTCGGGCAGTTCCTGCACCGGATTCGTGCGGAAGCGACGCTCGGGTGTCGCCACTGTGTGGACCGCCCGGAGAATACGGTGGAGCACACGGTGGAGGTGTGCCCCGCTTGGGCAGAGCAACGCCGTGTCCTCGTGGGGGCGATCGTCGGCGGCGATCTATTGCGCCGGGCCTTGGTACAGGCCATGGTCCGGAGCGAGGAGGAAAGGCAGGCGGTCGCCTCTTTCTGCGAAGCAGTAATGCTAGCAAATGAGGCGGCCGATCGCGTGAGGTAACGGTCCTCACGCCCCTACCGCCGCCGGGATTCCGATCCCGATTTCCGGCCACCGTAGGCGCGGGCTTGCAGACGGCGAGCAATGGGTAACCGTCCGGACCGAGCCCAAGTCGTCGAAGGCGCGTATTGTTGTTGCACGCGCGCCTCAGGAAGATGTCAGCGAATCGTAGGGGCCCAGCAGGGTCGAAGCCTACTGGGGCCACGGGTAGTGTGAAAGTGAGACCCGGAGTCCTGGGACGAAGGCAAAGAAGGAACAGGAGTGGGTTTTTAGTCAGTAAAAGTCTGACACTATCTCGCGCTCCGCCCAAGAGCGGGATTTGTCATTAGATGATTGTCCAACCTAAAAAAAAACTGGCCTGTTGGTCTAGTGGTTAGTGGCCCTGACTGCTATGCTGGAGGTCGTGGGTTCGATTCCCAGGGGAGTAAGCACGATCATTTGTTCCGTGTTCGGGTGTAATTTATTTATAATCTAATGTTTGTATTTAGAAATATACAAAGTATGTTTATCAGTTGTCTAGTACTCATAATACAAGCTCTGCTTAGCTTGGAACTAGACGACGTTGTGTGATAGTTGTGGGATGTTATTATTAAAATTGTCTCCAACCTATTCTCTGACTTACAAAAAAAAATATATAAATCGGTCAAGCCGTTTCAAACGAGTTCGATAACAAACAACGTGACACGAAATTCTTATATGTATATTAGATAACCTTTATTATTTATTTTCAAACCTTTATTGCCATTAGTACTGCTAAAACCTTTTTCAGTATCCAATTTAATCCCTGACCTACGTTTTACAATACCCACAATAAACTACAGTATATTTTCTTTAATTCCGACCATATTTTTCTACAACAAACCAGAAAATACTCTCTCATTTTCTGTCGTAAACACAATCCAAGTAAATAAACTCTCTAACAAAGGACGGCTCGCAAAAAAAACAATTCGATCTAAAAACGAATAGAAAAACTCGTATAATGTAGAGAAAAAAAAGCGAATAATCGATTACCATAATCAATTAGGGTTCTTTTTGGAATCGTATCAATAACATTCGTTGAAAAGGTCCCAATACTTAATCTTGTAAATCAACAAACGCCGATTGGGTCCCGATAAACTCGAGGATGCGATATATTTATGTTTAACATGTCAATGGGTTCCTGAGATATTAATAAAATCTGAGTCCTTTTTCATATTTGTAAAGCGTTTTGCCAGCGATTTCAAATGGCAAAAATGTTTCTTCGGGAACTTAATGCTCAGAGAAAAACATACGTTTTTTGCCTGTGGCGATCTTTATGGCAGTCCTACGCCCCGGGCGGGAATATGAGTCTGTCAGACTCTGATTGACTAAAAAGCACATGGTATTCTGCAGCTATCTTTGGTGAGTGCTGGCTCGCGTGTATTTAAGCTGACCCCATCACCCTCCGCGGCCTACATCCAAAATTACTATCCAAGTCTGTTGCCCAATCAATATCAATGATATTCGTTATTAGGGTTCCATACCCAAAGGGTAAAACAAAACCCTGTTACTAAGACCGCTATCCATCCGTCTGTCTGTCTGTCTGTCCGTCTGTCACCAGGCTGTATTTCTTGAACCATGGCAGCTAGATAGTTGAAATTTTCACAAATATTGTATTTCTGTTGCCGCTATAACATAAAATACTAAAAACAGAATAAAATAAATATTTAAGTGGAACATTAAAAGTGATTTTTTTGCCGTTTTTTTCTACGGACTGTACGTAACGGAACCCTCCGTGCGCAAGTCCGGCTCGCACGTGGGCGGTCTTTTTTTTAAATTCTACTTGAGCACAAAATTCTGCACTAATCCATTCAGCAGTTGAAGTGTTTGATTGGTTTACAAACATACAGATTATCTCATTTAGTTAGCATGATTTTTTATTAGCATCAAATATATTTCCAAGCACAAATCGATTAACAAGTTACAGAAATAAGTATACGACAAACTGTTTTTAATTACTATTTTTTTTTTCGGTGGGAAAATCATCTTATGACATCCCCCTCCCTTGGGCGGGGCGGGAGATAGTGTCAGACTTTTACTGACTAAAAACCCATTCCTGTTCCTTCGTTGCCTTTCGTACCAGGGCCGAGTCATCCTTTCAGAATCAGACCCTTGGCCCCAGTAGGCTTCGACCCTGCTAGGCCCCTACAGTTGCTGACATCTCCTTGAGGCGCGCGTGGAACAGCAACCATAGGTAATTTAAAAACAATTGTCGTACACATATTTACTGAATGGTAGAAGTTAAGATGGATACAAAATGTGGCCTTCACCTATATAATTATATCTTATCTTGCTCGTGACTGCTCATTTTTCAATGAAATAAAGCAGTTGCACACTTCGTTCATCTTTTTATTTTGGCTGAATTAGGCAAGAAGGTAAGTAAGTACATTAATTAGTAAGTACACGTTGGTCGTGGCTATCATTATTTTGTGGATCTTTTTCAGTTGTTACGTATAGTCAGAAGACAGAAAATCTGACACCAGTCCTGCCAGGGGGTATTGTTTTGCACAACTACTGAATTATGGAGGTTAGTTTAGCAGTCACTTCATGTAAAATACTGGTCTTCAACTGCATCTGGTGGCCGACAATAAAATTGTTTTTTTAAGGTGATAAAATCATCATAACGACTTCGCTGCGAGAGGGCGTGTCCGACTTCTTTCTTCAGTTACCTTTTGCGTCCCAGGACCAAAAGTAACACTTTCAAACGTCAACCCATGGCCCCAATAGGCTTCGGCCCTTCTGGGTCCCTACGGTTATGCGCTAAAGAGTGCTCTTAGTCAAGGTCCGAGAGCCTCCATGGCCAGAAACCAGGATTTCTCAGGTAAGCCGTCGGATCCTGGGGTGGTATTTTTGACGTTCATTCTTCACGTTGCCACTTTGATCACTATACCTCGGTCACCTCCGAAGCATCATCTGTCGTGGTCTGCATCGGACACTGCAAGTGGCGAAGCCACTGGCGGCGGAGGATTCTCCACTGGCGCAGGGAACAGAGCTACCCTAACATAGTTGAGAAAATGTGGAAAAGCTGAAAAATTTTTTAGGTGAGAAATCATCCAATGTCTTTTCTCGCTCTAGGGCAGAGCGGAAGGGCGTGACAGATTTTTAATGGCTTAAATCCACTCCTATATTCCTTCTTTGCTTTGAAGAGAACCCATGGAGGCTAGGCAGATAGTTCCTATACCGCAATTACGCAAACAAACACTACATCTACTCTCAAAGCAAACGTAAATCACCCCCTATTTACAAATTAGAAACGTAAATTTGTTCTTAGTCAACAAATCGTAAATCCATCTTCTAAACAGACTAGGACAGTGAAACGATAATGAGCCCTATTGGTGCAAAATCACGAGCGAACGACGCCCGTGACAAATTCACTGCTAGAGACCACGCCGACTAGACTGATTTACGTTTTGAATACACTCAGGTTATGTTACGGGAGAATTAGGGTAGATACGGATGAAGGGGTGAGGTAGAATCAAATCAAACAGCATATAATAAGCATAATCAGCCTTTTTAATGTTCCCACTGCTGGGACTCAGGCCTCCTCTCTAGGAGAGGGAATGGGCCGTAATACACCACGCGGGCCCAGTGCGGGTTGGTGAATGTCACATGTCTTCGAATTTTTTGGTTCTAGGACACGCCGGTTTCCTCACGATGTTTTCCTTCACCGTTTTTAAGAGCAGTGGTGATGAAATAAATTACACAAAGTAATGCGCCTGGCTGGGTTTGAACCCGTGACCTCAAATCATGAAAACAGCTAAATGAGTTAAAAAGACAGTGCCAGTCTTTAAAATTTTTGGAAGCATTAGAATATCTTCCAAGTCATCATCAGCCGAAAGACATCATCTACTAAAATAGACCTCGTAAGTGCCGCCACATCGTTCGGTCCTATGTGTCCTGCAGCCATTGACTTCCCGCCACCCTGACAAGGTTACCTGTCCACCTTATGGAAAGCCTTCCAATATTGCGTCGTCTGGTACTCAGTCGCCACTCCAGAACCTTTCGATCCCATCAACTATCAGTTCTACCAGCAATTTGCCCTGCGTACTGTCACTTAGTTTTGATGATTCTTCGGGCTATGTCGATAAAAATAGTTCTCCTGTGTATATCTTAATTATATTAATTATTCATGTACCAGATAGGTACATATTTTTTGATTCATTAAAACAAATTTTATCTGTCTGTATCTCTATCTGGAAATTTTATCCTCTTTACATCTTTTTTTACAGACCTTAAAACCTAATGCGATAGTGCAGCTAACAACTATACATAAACCTAAACATACATTTATGATGAAATCTAAAAAAAAATATAATCTCTTAAAAATAAAAGTTAAACATAAATAATACTTACATTGTCTTACGCTTTGCACATACAACTTAATAGTAACATCATCTTAACAGATTCATAAGAAAAACATTATTTTTTATCTTTCTTATCTCTTGTCCTTCTGCTGGTATTAAAAAATGAAGAATGAATTGAATAAACGGAATATCAATATCATTATTCGCATTTTAATCAATTCTACTTCAAAGCTGGATCATAAACCGGCAATTATAAACATTGTTGATATTTATCAAATAGTTAAAAATTAAACTCCATATATAATATCAATATTTATTTTCATTTACATAAATATATTTTTACCCTCATCCGTGCGTCACTGCAGAGTGCCAACTGAAAATCAGCGCTGGGTGTCTGACGCTGACCCTTTCGGTGAACTTTTGTTCTTTTTTTATTTTGTATTTGTAATCGTTGTGCTGTGTCTGTCCCGAATAGTATTGCTATTCTATTCTATTATTTATCAGGTAATTAACAGTTTGCTGGCAAGACCACTCTGAGCTCGGCGTTTTTCGGCCAAAGTTAGATACGCAAGTCACACGATGGCATGGCACATAACAGAGCAGTAGGTCGCAGCCGCCATGAGGACCCAAAAAATGCAGTCGCTGTGGTTGGAATCGACTCGATTATCATCCTTAAATTTACCGTTTTTATACAACAATACTTTTAGTATATGCGAAACCCGAAACACGTGTCTAGTGTTTTATCATGTAAAGAATCTATGTACAAAATTTCATAACTGTATCATGAAAAACCACCAAGTTATAAGCTTGTTATGTTACCTGGTTGTCCGCAAAAATACATGGTCACCAGGCCATCTGGTCGACTGAGGGGTTGTTTTGCTCCCGCACCCAGCTGTGCGCTAGCGCATAATACCCGCTATGACCTGATGTGACCTATGTTGTACTTAGTGTCGGTGGTGTCCAAAATGTGACCTTTTAAAAATATTTTTGAGAAAAAATATAACATGGTGTAAAAATTATTGATAAATGATAAATGATATTTATTTTGTAAATAGGTTTAAAAAACACGTTTACACGTCAATTTTTATTTTCGTCATTTTTAAACTAGATGAGGCCGGTGTTTCCTAGCTGACTACCCTGAGAAGAAACACCGAAACAAACTCAGAACACCGAAACAAACTCAGAACACCGAAACAAACTCAGAATATAATATATTGGAATCGATTCAGTTACTGATTATGAACAAACTATTTTCAGGTTTTGCATAACTGGTAGATCAATTCATGAAAAATAATTGTAATACTCGTATTTATTCATAATAAAATATGCAATAATTGTCATAAAATATAAAACATTCAGAATGCAAAATTACTATCAGAAAAATCAAAGCTATATTTTACCTCCGTTGTTTCGGATTCAATCTCGAATATTTATTATTATGGAAGTGCAACCATATTTCTCCAACAGTATTTCTGATAACAATCAATCTTAAAACCAATTTGTATGTGAAACACAGGTTACAAATGAGATATAACATTAATGTGTAATATGATGTGAATGTCAAAGACGTGATTGAGTGTTGGTTAGTAAAATGAGTAAACGAATTTTGTTTCAAAGAGACACTTAAATGAAAATAATAGCTAAATAGATGCTTTAATTTTTTTTTCGATATGCGGTTTTTACTTATCGGTTACAAGCTATTTGTCACCGTGGTTTATTCCACGAAGCTTTCACTTAGTGAAAAAGTTTTGTTTTTGTATGTTGGTCAGTTTTCTCAGAGTTTAATTTCACAAATATCATCAAACAAACACGTAACTTTTTATACAAACACACTAATATTATAAAGGCTAAAGTTTGTGTGTGAGTGTGTGTTATGGTGCGTGTGTGTGTATATTACATTTCCCGTGAAACTCGGTGCACGAGTAGAACGTGTCCTGGAATAGCATTTTTTTTTCGGTGGGAACGACATATGACTTCCCCCGCTCTTGGGCGGAGCGGGAGATAGTGTCAGACTTTTACTGACTAAAAACCCACTTCTGTTCCTTCGTTGCCTTTCGTACCAGGGCCGATTTTTCCTTTCAGAATCAGACCCTTGGCCCCAGTAGGCTTCGACCCTGATGGGCCCCTACAGTTGCTGACATCTCCTTGAGGCGCGCGTGAAACAGTACGCGCCGCCGACGACCCGGGCTCGGTCCGGACGGTCACCGGACGGTCGGACGGCGAGCTACCCATTGCTCACCGTCCGCAAGCCCGCGCCTACGGTGGCCGCAAATCGGGATCGGAATCCCGGCGGCGGTTGGGGCGTGAGGACCATTGCCTCACGCGATCGGCCGCCTCCTTTTGTTAGTATTACTGCTTCGCAGAAGGAGGCGACCGCCTGCCACTCCTCCTTGCTTCGGACCATGGCCTGTACCAGGGCCCGGCACGAGAGATCACCCCCGCCGATCGCCTCCACGAGGACACAGCGTTGCTCTTCCCAAGCGGGGCACACCTCCACCGTGTGCTCCACAGTATCCTCCAGGCGGTCCACGCAATGGTGACACCCAGGCGTTTCTTCCGCACGGATCCGGTGCAGGAACCTCCCAAACTTACCATGACCGGGGAGGACCTGCGTCATGCGGAAGGTATGAACGCCGTGTTGCCTTTCCAGCCACTCCTCAAAGAAGGGACTTACCGCCATAATTATGGCGTGCCCTGGAATAGCATATAGGATTATTATTCCAGGAGTTTGTTTCCTTGGGACAATTTTCTTCTTTCACGCGGGCGAAGCCGCTGACAGCAGCTAGTTAGTTTATATTTGCAAATCCATGTCGTGGCGTAAGCTAAGTATGTCTTGCCCTTGATCGTTTTGCCTGGCATTCGACAAAACGCTAAGGTAGACAAAGCCCCGAATATGTTGTGATTTTATTTCCTAGTTCCAGGAAATTTTCTTTTAGAAAGTGAAAATTTGAAATATGTTTTACTTCGGTAATTTTTCAATGAATTCCATAGACGTATGTTGTTAGCTTTATTGTGAAATTTCTTTGTGTTCATGTAAGTCTCGATTTTATGTTTTTTTTTGTGTGTGTTTTTAAAGTGCTTCTTATGTTTTGTGTTATTTATTTTTTGTTCTGGATATAGATTTATTTATATTTCTTTGTGTTGGAAATTGTTAGCGACAGACCAATTTTATAAAAATTGGAGTTATCTTCAAAAAACTCCTCCCACTTTCGGTGAAATGACAGGCGAGCGCCTCCTTCTGCAAAGCAGTAATGATAGTGAAGGAGGCGGCCGCACGCGTGAGGGAACGGCCTTCCTCGCACCCCAGCCACCGAGATCTCCACCCCGATTTCCAGCCACCATAGACGTGGGCTTGCGGATGGCGAGCAATCGGTAGCTCGCTGTCCGCAATCCACGTCTACGGTTCGGACCGAGCTCAAGTAACCAATGGCGCGTAGTGTCCCACGCGTGCCTCAAAGAAATGTCAGCAAAACCGTAGGGGCACAGCAGGGTCGAAGCCTACTGGTGCCATGACTTGTGGGAAAGAGAACCCTGGGGCCCTGGAACGAAGACAAAGAAGGAAAATAGGAGTGGGTTTTAGTCAGTTAAAGTCTGACACGCCCTCTCACTTCGCCCCAGAGCGAAGAAAATCATTAGATGATTACCTACATAAATAAAATCTGGGTGAAGTCAGAGAAAGTTTCAAATTGAGAGTGAGAGCTGCTGGACATAACCCCAAAAGTCGCCACAACGACCCATTCAGTGCATCTCACATCCATCGGATTTCATTTACTTTAGTCCCATGTGATAGAAATCGCGCTTACTTCTATCAAAAGGGCAGTAGTATATATTATATATATTTATCTGAGTCTGGACGTATGTCCAGACTCCGGCATACTACCGATAAATATCAGTAATAAAAACCCAATAACACTTTTCCCAATCTATCAACTTCATTTTCTTGGCCTTATCCATTCATAAGCTTACCACTTTTATTATATATTTTCACTTTACTTGAGATCGTTGGCGGCGTTACTAGTTTTTTCTTCCACTGACACCCTTTTCTTTCATATCACTTCTCACACAATCCATCCAGAATCAGAATAACATTTATTTACTTACTTTATGTATTACAAAATGTCTTTGTAGCCGATTTTTTTATTATTTTATTTTTTATTATTTGTATTAAATATTATATATTATTTTTGCCAACTAGGATTAGCCCGACACACAACCACGTTCCACACAATTTATCTTGCAAACGAAAACGGATCAAATGATAATATTTTTAATACCCACTGCATTGTTAAAAAACGCAATTTTCACGCACTGAATTCATAGCGAGGTAATAAATTATTATCGGGGAGGAAAATATTTCTTTTTAAATAATAGTTTGACAATATTTAAATAAGAGATTATAGAGAGGCAATGTGCTTTACGGGGTGTTTCATGTTTTTTTTAATCTTAGATTTTCGACTTTGCTCGAATTCTTGATACCACTCATGCAGTGTTTAGTGTTCTATAATCGGTTAATATTTAGAGGTTGCACAACGCCAATAAAGTTTTCTCATACAACTAGTACGTCATCAGTGTAGGTAATTTTTTTAATATTATTATTTTTAATAGTGGAGGGTTTTTTTTTTTTAGGTGGTCAATCATCTAATGACAAATCCCGCTTTTGGGTGGAGCAGGAGATAGTGTCAGACTTTTACTGACTAAAAACCCACTCCTGTTCCTTCGTTGCCTTCGTCCCAGGGCCCCGGGTTTCGTTTTCACACTACCCATTCCCCCAGTAGGCTTCGACCCTGCTGGGCCCCTACGATTTGCTGACATCTCCCTGAGGCGCGCGTGGAAAAATACGCGCCGTCGACGACTTGGGCTTGGTCCGGACGGTTACCGGACGGTCGGACTGCGGGCTACCCATTGCTCGCCGTCCGCAAGCCCGCGCCTACGGTGGCCGGAAATCGGGATCGGAATCCCGGCGGCGGTTAGGGCGTGAGGACCGTTGCCTCACGCGATCGGCCGCCTCCTTTGCTAGCATTACTGCTTCGCAGAAGGAGGCGACCGCCTGCCGCTCCTCCTCGCTCCGGACCATGGCCTGTACCAAAGCCCGGCGGCGCGAGAGATCGCCGCCGCATAGTGGAGGGTAGCAAGTGTTACTAATGTGTTAAAAATTTCATCTTCACTGATGACGTACTTTTGGCGTTGTGCAACCTCTAAATATTAACCGATTATGGTGATTTTTAGTATATGAATACTGTGCATGAGTGGTATCAAGAATTCGAGCAAAGTCAAATGAAAATCGAAAATTAAAAGAATTATGAAACACCCTAATGCACATTATAATGTATTTATTTGGTTGCCATATTACATGTATTTTATTATTAGGTACCTACCTAATTTCTTTAAGTGGTTTCGATTTATAAGAGTGTCCATGTAGTGTCTTGCATGTTTTTCTATATAGATATAATCTACGTTTTGGAATGTGCAATTAGCTTCATATTTCTGACTGTTAGACTGATAGTTAATAAGTGCCTTTTAAATGATTTATGTGAAACAAATGCTCTGATTGATTGATAGAACAATTAAATCAAATCAGCAAAAATCCGAGCAATTAAATTATATCTGTCAAAATGTAGGATTACTTTACTACAACATACCTTTTTAGGAGTCCAAAAAATCTCCTTTCTACCATCGGACAACCCGACGTACGGCGAGTATCCACCTTTACGTTGTTGAAACTTCAACGGTCCGGACTAAGCGTTTCGCTTCGTCGTTTATACCGCGTATATCGAAGGACTGGAACAATTTTCCTGCTGCGGTCTTCCCGTCCAACTATAATTTAGGTACCTTCAAGGCTAGAGTGAATAGGCTCTTAATAAACTAGTGCGCCTCACCATCAATGGTTGCATCACTGCTTACCATCAGGTGGGATCGCAGTCAAGCACTGGTTTATATCAATTAAAAAAAAAAAACTTGGAGCTAAAACTAGACTGGGACCCGATGAAAAGGTTGGACAGGTTGAATCACATAATATTTCGGTAAGGAATGCCAAACATTTTGAATTTTTTGACAATCATTATGATGGAATGTCAGTTGGTCTCAGTCTACTTTATTTACTCCTCGTGTAAATAAATTACCGGTGATAAATAAATCATTAGGTTTCATTTCCGTCGATAAAACTTCCATTCTAGAACCAAGTCGTCATTTGAAGACCTATCTAGTTTTAATGCTCTTCTTTTACGGCAAGATGATAGTAAAAAGATTTTTATTATTTGTTTATTACTCTACATCTCTTTAGACAAGGAAATGGTTAATGTCGTAAAAGGTAATGGGTTGCCAACCTTTTATTTTTTTTTTAACCCGACCCGTCATGGGGTGGAAAATCTGTACACTGCCGCGAAAGTGGGTCATTCTAACCCAACACTCTAAGTTATGAGGTTTTTATGATTGGTTACATTGATTATATTGTGATCTAGCTTCAGTCAGTGGCTTTGCTCGCACGAATGTAGAAAATTATTTAAAAAATTAAATTAAAGCAACTTGAGAACGTTGTGCAATACAGGAACATACGTATCGTGGCCAGATCTTAGCACTGATCACTTCATGATACGATCGACCATATCATTAAATGCTGGCATTTGATATCATTATATGGGCAAACTAAATCAATGAGCACTCTGCGTTTGACGATATGAACAGCGTTTAGCATGATTATTTCACGATATGATTAAACATGGCTGATTATATTGTAAAATAGTTACGTTATCCACCGGTAGAGGTGCTGATTTTGCTTTGTTTTTGTGACGTAATATGGTGGCAGACATTCTTTACTAAAAAGCAGGAGTGATGTGATTATATAAAATTAGAAATGAGTATATTAGAGAAAATTCGAAAGTGGCACCTGTGACTGAAAAATTAAAAGAGTCTTTATTAGTATAGTCATGTGTAGAGGAGGGTCGAAACGCATGTTACTAAAAGAGTTTTTCATGTGGACTGATGAAGAGACAGGGAGGTCAAAGAAAAAATAGATAGATTCTGTGAAGAGCGATGTAAAAGAAAATTGAGTCAGTGTTAGTTTGACGGTTGACAGGACAAAACGAAAGAAAAAAACATATTGCGCCGACCTTAACTAATATGAGACAAGGGCAGAAAGATGACGATTCATATAGGCTCCCTTAATAAACAAACTAGTCTTAGACCACAAGAGAATACACACTCAGATACCCATCAATTCAGCCCAAAAGCATCCAAAACTATAATAATATATGGCTTTTACCAAAGTCCATTTTGTGCCCCAGAGACAAATTCCTCTAAAAACATAAAGGGTTTGAACCTTCACTAGTTCCACTAGGGACAACCCCAGACATGTCAAACAAGTCATATTTTCAGTAGAAATTGTATGGGTAGTAGTTTTTGGGTTACAGCGTTTTTGGGTAATATTTTGTGTACAATTTTAATGTTGAGGTATTTGGGTGGTTGTTTATTTAATGACAAGCAGTCCCACTCGATTTCACCCACGTTTTTTTACTGTTCTACTCTCTGTGTCTCTCTGTGTCTTTTGCGTGATGTTATATAGCTGATACTATTTGTGTCTCAAGATGAAAGTAGGCAACACGCACACAGCGAAGACATAATATAGCTTTGACGTGGTCGCTCACAATATATATTATCAGAAAGTTATCTTATTAAAGTTACCCAAAGAGTTTATCAATAAATATATTAGTGAAATCTATATTATAAGTGGTAGGAAAGTAAACGAGTTTCAGCATTTTAAGCAAATATGCTATCTGTCTCTCTCGGCAAGACACCGTTTTTTTACGTCACGGACCATGTCTTCTAGCAACGTTTGAAGCTTTATAACTTGGTAACAAGATTTTCCTTTTTTGGGTTTCATACCTAAAAAGGAAAAAACAGAACCCTTATAGGATCACTTTGTTGTCCGTCTGTCTGTCTGTCTGTCTGTCAAGATCTCGGGAACGCGTGGAGGTGTCGAGTTGAAATTAAAACCATATACTCAAATCTGTGGTCCCTTGAAGCTGTAAAAAATCAAACCTCTAATTTAACGAAAAAAAGATAATTATGGCCGTTTATGTCGCAAAAAACGTATATTTCGACACTCTTAAGAGCGTTCACTCGAAATTACGCGCTATTTGGCCAAAAATCATGATTTTCAAACCGTTTTATATCCATTAATGATTTATTGTATAACCATGTAATTTATCAATAACATTAGGAAATATTCTTGTCTAAATAGTTAAGTAGGATTTTATTTAAATTAATAGCACGCTTGTGAACTATATTCACATAAGTAAATAGAGTTTTTTTAAGTTTACTTTCAGAGCCAAATTCGAAGCTTGACAACTTCTACAGTTCTAATAGAATTTATAAACAAAAAATACAAACCAATAACTAGAATCCTTAACAAAATAGTTATAGAAAAAAAAATTGACTTAGTTTAGTAATTAAGAAAATTAAAATAAAAACAATGTCAAATTATTAAGAAATTATGGGTAAATAAAATGATCATTAACACTGATTTAACTTCATTTTATCATTAAAATAATAGCATAATCTAATAGAAGGACATTTTTTTCAAAATATACAATTTAAAATTTGAATTAAAATAGTTTTATCAATTTTTAACAAATATTTAAAAAGGACCATGAATATCGGCGCACGAGCGTCGCAAATTCAGTCGCTCAACAAGATTCATCATCACGCTCGCGCGCCGAGATTTGTGATATTTATAAAAAATTGACATTATAATATAGGTAATATATATATATAATAATTATAATATATATATAATATATATTATATAACATTCCACAACTTTCAAACAACGCCTAAACTAAGCAGAGCTTGTACTATGAGTACTAGAAAACTGAGAAACATACTTATATATTTCTAAATACATGCACTATATTACGCTCCAAAACGCAGATCATTGACGGTGCTCAGAAGGCTGCCCAGCTTAAGTGAGACTGGACTGGACTAGACTGCCGCATGCCGATCGAGCGGTGGGCCAGTAAAACACAAAGTTGGTGCCCTGTAATCGCACGACAGGGTCACGGCAGACCAAGAAGGATATTGCGGGATGACTTGGATGTCTTTCTTAGGAATTTGCAAGAAATGGCTTACAGCCGGGAATAATGAAAGCAATGGAGTTAGGCCTTGGCCCAGCAGTGGGACAGTATAGGTCAGAAATAATAAAAATAATAATACAAATTACAGCCAGATACAGAACAAATGACAGTGCTCATCACACAAATATTTGTCTTGGGTGGGAATCGCAACCCACCACCTCCGGCATAGAAGTGGCATTGTGCGGTTTTACGATTCTGACGCGGACAAAGTCTCGGACACTAGCTAGTCAGGACAATATAATACAATCAACTATTGACCTTATGAACTCCCAAGTTGCCTACAACAGAACTAATCTACCCACACTTCGAAGTAAGGCCGTTATCCACATCAGATCAATATCTGTACTATATTGTGTATTTAACACCATAAGTCAATTAAGGGAAACAGTTTCGTAGTTAGGAAAGCGATTAGTTGGCCGATGGCTATGGGTCGAGCAATCTGTCACTAATTATGTAGTTGGATTATTGACCTATGGCAAGATTATTAGGTGGTGAATGCTATAAGTACTAGATCTTAGTAATAGGTTTGTAGGTATATGCTGCGGCAGAGAGCGTAGTATAAGAATTACCGCGTTCCTACAACACAAAAGCAACTAAATTAATACAGGTGGGTTAAAGTTAGTGAGTGGGTGAATCGATGACCTAGTGAGGGTCACAAGAATCCGATGGATGCGAGACACAAGACCGGTCATTATGGCGACACTTGGGGCAGGCCAACGTTAAGCAGTGGACGTCTTTCAACTGAAATAATGATGATGATAGACAGTGATACTCCAACTCGCTCCACCTATAGAGGGACGTGTTATTAAATGATTTCCTACCAGAAAAAAAGAATGCATTAGACACATAGTCGAAGCATAATTTTAGAGAAGTTAATGATCAAACAAGAGTCGAAGAGTCATGAATAGGTATTTTTTAAGGGACGCAAAAAGCAGCAGAAGGGCACTTGTGTGGTTTTAGTCAGTAAAAGTCTGACACGCCTTCCCGCTCCGACCTAGGATGATTTCCCACGATAAAAAAAAACTTTATTGTCCTGTACATACGGCTGATATTAGGTAGATTGGTCTATGGGTTGTCTGAAAGGGAACCCAGAGTTCCTGGGACGCAAGGCAAAAAAAGAATAGGAATAGGATTGGGTTTTAGTCAGTAAAACCCAATTCTATGCCTGGGCGTGTTTGGAAAGACCTCACAGCGTCCTCACCTTTCGCATGACGCAGGTTCTCACCGAACACGGTAAGTTCGGGAAGTTCCTGCACCGGATTCGTGCGGAAGCGACGCCCGGGTGTCGCCACTGTGTGGACCGCCCGGAGGACACGGTGGAGCACACGGTTGAGGTGTGCCCCGCTTGGGCAGAGCAACGCCGTGTCCTTGTGGGGGCGATCGGCGGCGGCAATCTCTCGCGCCGGGCCTTGGTACAGGCCATGGTCCGGAGCGAGGAAGAGTGGCAGGCGGTCGCCTCCTTCTGTGAAGCAGTAATGCTAGCAAAGGAGGCGGCCGATCGCGTGAGGCAACGGTCCTCACACCCTTACCGCCGCCGGGATTCCGATCCCGATTTCCGGCCACCGTAGGCGCGGGCTTGCGGACGGCGAGCAATGGGTGGCTCGCCGTCGGACCGTCCGGTAACCGTCCGGACCGAGCCAAGTCGTCGACGGCGCGTATTGTTCCACGCGCGCCTCAGGGAGATGTCAGCAAATCGTAGGGGCCCAGCAGGGTCGAAGCCTACTGGGGCCATGGGTAGTGTGAAAACGAAACCCGGGGCCCTGGGACGAAGGCAACGAAGGAACAGGAGTGGGTTTTTAGTCAGTAAAAGTCTGACACTATCTCTCGCTCCGCCCAAGAGCGGGATTTGTCATTAGATGATTTTCCCAAAAAAAATCATTGGATGCTTTCCCATCTAAAAAAGGTTGGTTGAACTTTGGATTCTTTGTATTTTGAATTTTCTGTAATATTGCTGTATCTATAAGATTTTTTATATGAAATTTAAGATAACTTGTTTTATTGAAACAATGTGTCTCAAATGGTATCCAATATTGATGATGATAGCTTTCGCTCGAGAAATTTTGCCTTACGAATAACTATTCGGCTTCGGGTGGCTACAGGACAAAATTTCCAAATTTAAACCTATTGAACAATTGCCATAAAATTCGTTTATTAGACAAAAAAAGCCGTAAATATACGTAATGGATATGACTTGCCGTTTGAAATGCATGGTTTCTACGTTAGAACTCCTAATAAAAAAAAACAATTTGTTTTATTGGATTTCGTGGTTCTACATACTGCGATAGTACAGAAAATCCAAAAAAACAAAGATACCAATAAATGAGAAATTTCCAAAAAAGAAATACGAACGTACCTTTGACATGAAGTTATGTGAAATTATAATTTGAAGCCAAATTATAATTTATCACAGATAAAACCGTTTTAATTAACGCCAAATTCATAGAAGACCTATGAAATTTACAGGTTTCACAACCAGGACAAGTCAAAATCAAAAGCTACTTAGTAAAATAAAATAAAAATGCTTAATGCAAGTCCGGTTCTGTACATTTGCATGCGTAAAGTGTTAATTAAGTACTCAATCACTCTCTCCTTCTCTATCGCTTTTTCCGTGAGCGTGGTAAAACGCTACCTCTAATAGCCAAGAATCGCTTCCTCTTCTGTTTTCCACCACACATCTCCGAGGCGCCCCGTTTGTCAATGTCTCCATATCTCTGCGTGCGTTTTAATGCGTATAGTGACAAATACATACTCAATCTCTCTCCTTCTCTCTCACCTTTTCCGTGAGCGTGGTAAAACGCTACCTCTAATAACCTAGACTCGCTTCCACTTCTGCTTCGCACCACACATCTCCAGAGGCGCCACGTTTGTCAATGTCTCCATATCTCTGCGTTATGATTTGAACCATCCTCAAATGGTGACTTATCTTACATCTCTTGTTTTGTACCTAATGCGCTTCTGTTTATATTCTGAATGTAAAATGAAGTGATAGTTTGTGTTTAAACTAAATAAACAGTACAGTTTGATTTTTTTCAGAATAAACTTAAGAGCGTCCTTTTTGAGGTACATTTTCATACAACCGCTCTTACGTGATTATGATGTTATTACACATCTTTCTCTAGATATTTTGGATACACAGCTATCTTGTGGATATTATCTAGGCTTTTATAGAAATAAAAACATAAATTTGTGTAAAACTTATCTAGTAAAGACCTCTGAAAATCTGCTATTTTACGTGAATTTTGGTCCTCCATAATGTACTCATATATTAAAAATATAAAAAACTACATCAATAAAAGCCTTGCACATTTAATTAATCAAGATTCTGAATGACGACAACTTTTTTTTTAAATATTCGAGTAAATCACAGAATTACCGAATGCTAACAGAGTTTTCAGGCGTTATCTCTCTTTTTTCGCGTTGGCTTTTTGTCAAACATCGCGTTGGATTGCGTTAGATGAAGTAACAAACTTTTAAACCATGCTCGATGTTGACAATAGGCGAGTGAAAACAGCCCCTTTTAACCTTAGAGATCGATTCCTGCAGCTTTTTTTGCTTCACCGAGAGATCCCAACACATTATTATTAACATTTTATTATAATTATCTGGCCTATACTGTCTCACAGCTGGGCAAAGGCTTCCGTCCATTCCTTCCATTGTTCCCGGCTCTGAGCAACTTCTTGCCAATTCAATAGAAGACATCTAAGTCGCCCCGTCATCTCCTTCATGATCTGCCGTGACCCCGTCGTGACCCTCGTCGATTATGTATGTGATTGTGTCTCCACACATTACCCCTATAAATTTTAAATCGCCAGTCACAAAAGAATTATGAATAAATCGCGTCCATAATACGTAATCGAGCCAAAACCCCATATCGATTCGATACGAGTAAATGAACGATAAGTCTTCGCTTCCCCACATTATTCGATAAATCGCTGGACGATCGTTCGCTGAAATCGTTTGGAAAATCTATCAAACGATAAAACTGAGTGCGGTCGAATGCCGTGCTATTGTATGAAGAGGTGAGAAAACGTGATTTATGTTGAACTTACTGAGTTTTTTTTTATAGAGCCGGAAAGGTGAAACGTGGTCAGTGTAAATTAGTAGTAGTTCTGGACGCAATAATAATAAGGTCTGCGGAATTGTTCGAATGAGTTACGGAGACCCTGAAGCGCAAAGAGAAGGAACACGGGTGGGTTTTAGTCAGTAAAAGTTTTACACTCGTTTTAGTTCCACCCAGACGTGTCAGACTTTTACTGACTAAAACCACACCTATTCTTTCGTTGCCTTTAATACCAGGGCCGAGTCTTCCTTTCAGAAGCAGACCCTTGGCCCCAGTAGGTTTCGACCCTGCGGGCCCCTACGGTTTGCTGACATCTCCTTGAGGCGCGCGTGGAACAGTACGCGCCGTCGACGGCTTGGGCTCGGTTCGGATGGTTACAGGACCGACGAATTGCTCGCCATCCGCAAGCCCACGCCTACGGAGACCGGAAATCGGGATCGGAATCCCCGTGTCAGACTTTTACTGACTAAAACCACACCTGTGTAAGTTGCCCTTTACGTATTAAGACCACAAGTTTCCTTTTCGTTAAATCCCCATCGCTAAATCTCGGAATATCGAAATTTTGGAATATCGTAACATGATTTCCGATATTGTTATTCCGATACTGGTTGATCCAATATCGTAACAATAAAATTATTTTTTATTTTTCAATTTTACATTTATACAAACCTATTGCATCGTTAAGCTTCTAGTGCAGAGCCGATCGCGATAGCGCGCCGTACACCTGTTTCCATTTCATGGAAATGGAAATGGAAATCATCATCTTCCTAACTTTGTGGCTCGCCGTCCGACCGGCTCGCCGTCCGACCGTCCGGTAACCTTCCGGACCGAGCCCAAGTCGTCGACGGCGCGTGTTGTTCCACGCACGCCTCAGGGAGATGTCAGCAAATCGTAGGGGCCCAGCGGGGTCGAAGCCTACTGGGGCCATGGGTAGTGTGAAAACGAAACCCGAGGCCCTAGGACGAAGGCAACGAAGGAACAGGAGAGGGTTTTTAGTCAGTAAAAGTCTGACACTATCTCCCGCTCCGCCCAAGAGCGGGATTTGTCATTAGATGATTTTCCCACCTAAAAAAAGAAAAAAAAAAAACCTTCCTAACTTTTCCCCCACCTCGCTTGGGGTCGGCTTCCAGTCTAACCGCATGCGGCTGAATACCTGTGTTTTACATGGAGCGGCAGACCTTCACAACCCAGTTACTGGGCAACACGATACTTCTTGAATATACTGATCACCACCACCACCACCCACCACTACCACCACCACCACCACCACCACCACCACCAACCACCACCACCACCACCACCCACCACCACCACTATTTATCTCTGCATCACCCTAAGGTTGACTGGTAGAAAATGCCTAAGGCATTAAGTCCGCCGCTGTACGTTTGTGCATAAAGTATTTAATAAATAATAATAATAATAATAATGGCCAGAATTTCTGGTGTCTGTCCGAATTGTCAAAGATCTATGAATGGCAACCGGGACCAACGGTTTTACGTGCTTTTTGATGCACAAAGTGTCACAAAGTGTATGTTTTTGATGATGGGGGGCCTGGAGTTCTAAGATACAGGCTTAGGCCTAGTTTAGACTCCAGATCCAACACAAATTAAAAATTCATCTATTTAAGTTTTTCTGCCAAATAACATATTGGATGTTTGAAGTGTAATTTGTGTAGATACATAAACATTTTTTTGATTTTTTGTTACTACCTGAAAAATAGGGATCATAATGATGATAGTATATAATCAACCACCATCTGACCACCTGACCACTCATAAGCAAACCTTTAAATAAAAAAAAATGGATTGTGGAGGCCAGATAGACAGTCGTTCAACACTGAAAAAATGCTAGGAAGACTGATTGAATTTAAATAATCATTCACTATCCTGCACTGTTTCTTCAGCCCTGGCGACCGTAACAAAGGTGATACTATATTAAAACAACGACACGGGGTTATTGACAGTATATTCAGTACAAATTTCAATTACAATCATCTCGAATCTAGTCACAGCATGGAGAATCTTGACACCGTGATTTAGAAAACGCCGCTCACCTGAAAATGCCATCTATCGATAAAAAAACTGAACAAAATTTCTAACAGAATTATTACTAAGCTATTATTATCTATGTCCGTTTGATGGTCATCAACTTGACCTACACGAGAAGTAGACACATGAGTTTTATCTGGGTTTTTTCATAATTTTAATTTGATAACCTGTATAGTCCAATAAACTGGGTTTTTTCGACTTACATGTAAACAAGTTAATCTTAGGTTCAAGAGGTTATTATAGCAGATATAGCGTATATAATTGTAGCTACAATAAACTATAGGTACCTACAGTAATTACAACCGTTTTATATGTTTGACTGGCCTGTTGGTCTAGTGGTTAGTGGGCCTGACTGCTATGCCGGAGGTCGTGGGTTCGATTCCCACCCAGGACAAATGTTTGTGTGATGAGCACGATCATTTGTTCTGTGTCTGGGTGTAATTTATCTATAATATGTATGTATTTAGAAATATATAAGTGTTTATCAGTTGTCTAGTACTCATAACACAAGCTCTGCTTAGCTTGGGGCTAGACGGCGTTGTGCGATAGTTGTGGAATATTATTATTATTAAATATTATGTTTTGTTTTCCATCTTTATTCTATCTAATTCCTAGATAGTAATATATTATCGTATTTGAACCGTCGACGTCCGTCCGTTGTCGTGTTTGTTTTCTTTCGAATGGCCTTGATGTACTCATCAAGGTCATTCAAAAGAGTTCAGCGGGTCTCCAACGTAGTCTTTTACCTTGTAATACGGTTTCTTGGTAAAGACACGCTAGTTGTGAGTTTTGAACTTTCCCCTCGCTAAGTTCTGTAACCGACTTTAGCAGTGAGGAAGGACTTGCTTGTCTTATGTAAACTCCATTTGGGTAATACAATTTCATGTTTACTACACAATTTGTTGTTATCAATCAGTCAATACATTTGCATAATACAGTTATATAAAAAGGCGTTACATATAGGTATAATAGGTACGCTGTACTCATGACCTAATAAGGTATGATAATTTATTAATTAATTTGAGTATTTAATTCTTACAAACTAGACAACAATTATTGAATCAAGATTAAAGTCATATAAATTCACATTAAAAATAGTATGTCATAGATAAAAGATAAATAAATAAGAAATATCAAGTGGACTATATAATATACATATGTCGCATTAAACAATCAAATAAAAACAAAGTCGATTCAAAGATAAAATTAAACATTAAAAATAAACATTGGTCCAATTAAATCATTAAGTTATGTCACATTATTATTGTGTTGTTATGACAATCGCTTCGAATTTTCAAACATCCCAAGGTTTTGACGAACATACAAAATACTTTCTAAGATATAAAATAATGGCTGAGTCATTAAATCGACTTCTTTAAATATGGCTCTAAGTGACTTACAAGGATCCATTTTATAAATAGCCTGGATTGCTCTCTTTTGCAATATGAAAATTGATTCTACATCGGCTGCAGATCTCCACAATAAAATACCATAAGACATAATACTGTGGAAACAAGCATAGTAATCTAACCTAGCTGTGGCTACATCTGCAATTTGCCTTATTTTCTTTACAGCATAGACAGTTGAGCTTAATCTATCTGAGAGAAATCTAACATGGGCTCCCCACTGCAATTTTGAATCGATGGTTATACTCTAAAAACAGTTTCCGCCATCAAGAATTAGTCTTTTTGCCATCAAGAACTAGATTGAGACCAACTTGAGAGTCATTCGGTAATGAAAACTTTAGTTATTTAATTTTGTTCGCGTTTTGTTAGAGGTTATTAGCTACTAACCATTTTGAAAAACCGCCAGAATTACATTAACAAGCAAGACATCATTATATTTCCTATCTACTTTTATAATAAGGGAAGTATCATCAACTATATAATAGAATAATATATAATTAGACATCATGTAAGGATGGGCATTCATATAAACTAGAAAAAGCAAAGGGCAAAGAATTGAACCCTGAGGTGCCCATCTTTACTAAAGACCCCGAGAACGTCGCTCCATTAATGGTTACTTTTTGCTGCCTGTAAGATAAATAGGAAAAAACAAGATCAGCAGTTCATCCACGAATTCCGTGATTTACAGATAAGAATATTATGATCAACGCACAAAACAAAGATACAAGATAAAGTATTTTATATCAGATCAGTGCAAACAGGGTCCAATAATGTTCTCGAGTCGACGGCGCCTATTGTTTCACGCGCTCCTCAAAGAGATGTCAGCAAAACCATAGAGATTCAGCAGGCCCGATGCCCGCTAAGGTCACTGAATTCTGAAGAGTTACCGTATCCCTGGAACAAAGGGCAACTGTAAGAACACATGTGGGTTCAGTAAGACTTAAAGCTGACTGGAAAGTTGGCCTAACTGGTCTTGTGGGTGAACAAAGAATGTTGTAAATATCTACGCGTGTGTCGTGTAGGGAAAATCCATTTGCGAATGAGAGCTCTTATCTGAGAGTCTTTTATCTTCAGAGTGCCTAAACTTGGACTATATATATGACGAGAAGCTGCTATTTATTTTATTAAGATAGTAATCGCACCATTGTAGACTGTTGAAATAAAATTTGTAATTTTTATATACATACAAAATGTACAAAACACAGATTGTGTTAGAATTACTTGTGCTATACGTGGGGATATCACACTCCTGGGGTAAGTTATTTTTCACATTACATGTCTATCATTACATATTATAACGCCTTTAACTCCCTGCTCTGGAATAGCATTAGGAGGGCACTCCGGTATCACCAGGTGTCCGACTACCTTTATCGTGTGGTCGAAGCCTACCTGTCGGACAGGTACATTATCTACCCTAGTCACCAGGGAGAGTGGAAACGGCGAGAGATGTCATGCGGTATTCCGCAGGGATCGGTACTAGAATCGCCCTTGAGGATCATCGGGTTCGACTACGTGCTGTGCGACGACATCCCTGACGGGGTCAGCGTGGTCTGCTACGCAGATGACACGCTGCGTACCAAGCGGCGGTCGAACTAGCGACACGCGGGGTTGCGACAGTCGTAGAGAGGATCCAGCAGTTGGGACTCGAGGTGGTACTGCACAAGTCCGAGGCCATGTGCTTTCACGGCCCTTGGAACGCGCCACCCCCGGGTTCCAAATAACGGTAGGAGGAGTTCACATCGGCGTCTAGTCGACGATTAAGTACGTGGGCACCCGTCCTCGACAGCCGATGGAATTTCGAGGAACATTTCCGACGTCTGGCTCCCAAACTGTATCCGACTGGGGCTGCCCTCAAGCAGCTCCTGCCCAACCTAGGAGGGAGTCCAGAGGCTCTATGCAGGAATCGTTCGGTCCATGGTCCTTTATGGAGCGCCGGTATGGGCGCCGTCGCTACGAAAGCGACCGGCGGCCAAGCTGAACGCAAGCCAGAGAGTCATGGCCGTCCGGACGGTGCGAGGATACCGCACGGTTTCCCACGAAGTGGCGAGCCTCCTTGCTGGCCTACCACCGTGGGATTTGGAGGCAACAGCCCTTGCACGCAAGCACGATCTGCGCGTGGAGATGCAACGCCAAGTCGTGTCATGGCGGACAGGGTCCCGGCGGGATCTCATGGTGGAAAGGTGACAGCGACTGTCACGACCCAGTGCCGATTCCCGGCCACCGTAGGCGTGGGCTTGCGGACGGCGAGCAATGGGTAGCTCGCCGTCCGACCATCCGGTAACCATCCGGACCGAGCCCAAGCCGGCGACGGCGCATAGTGTTCCACGCGCGCCTCAAGGAGATGTCGGCAACCGTAGGGGCTCAGCAGGGTCGAAGCCTACTGGGGCCATGGGTGATGCGGAAGAGATCCCGGAGCCCTGGAAAAATGGGAAAAAAGGAACAGGAGTGGATTTTTAGTCAGTAAAAGTCTGACACGCCCTCATGCTCCGCCTAAGAGCGGGGGATGTCATTAGGTGATATTTACAGCTAAAAAAAAATCACTACATAGTATAAAACAAAGTCGTCGCTGTCTGTCTGTCCCTATATACATAGGGGCTTAAATCTTTAAGACTACGTAACGGATTTTGATGCGGTTTTTTTAACAGATAGAGTAATTCAAGACGAAGGTTTATATGTATATTACATGCGTAATATAGTAGAGAAACACTGATAATTTTAGAGGTTTCTAATGTGATGTCATTTTAAATTGTATGTATTTGTTTGCGAAGTGCCCTAACACAGGCAATTTCTGTCTAATAGGTCACTTCAACCACTAGATGTAGTACAAATTTTATGCATGGATAATAAATTATTCTTTCTATTTGTATTTGTATGTATTGATAAGAAGTCAATTCGAAGTTATCAAAGTTTTTAAGTGTGCAGTTTCATATTTACATTGCAAACCAATTTGTATTGTTTCAGATATAGCTGTAACTCATCAAGATCTCTTAGAATTTTATACCAACGAAGTCAAAACACACACCTTTCGTTTAGGTTCGTTTCCCAGAGCTTTAGCTTATGATGAAGTTCACGATATAGTGCTGTATGTCGACAGACAGAGCAACTACGACGCTATATATGGTTATGGCATACCTTCTAATTCATATCAATGTTTTCTCGATGAATATGGCAGAAATATTCATGGTCTCGCATTCGATCCCGTCACAGAATTAACGTTCTTTAGCGACATAAACGAAAGAAGCATTAATTGGATTACATTAAAACCTGAAACTAGTAAAAATGCAAATCTTTTGGTCAAGTTGGACAACGGGATCCCTACGGATATTGCCGTAGACAGTTGTAGAGGGTAAGTTTGTAAATAACTTGAAAACACAAACTTAATTTAGCAAAATCGTTGTTAGCGTTTGTGATAAGATTTGTTATAATCATACAGTGTGTTCTTTATTCAGAAACTTTCATTTAACATACATGAGACAAACCTTACGGCAGAGCATCGGAGCCAGAGTTGTAGGTCGCGGGTTCAAACCTAGCCAGGCGCATTACTTTGTGTAATTTATTTCATCACCACAGCTCTCAAAACGGTGAAGGAAAACATCGTGAGGAAACCGGCATGTCCTAGAACCAAAAAATTCGAAGACATGTGACATTCACCAACCCGCACTTGGCCCGCGTGGTGGATTATATATATATTTTTTTTTTTAATTCATATAAACCAGTGCTTGACTGCGATCCCACCTGATGGTAAGCAGCGATGCAATCATTGTTGGTGAGGCGCACTAGTTTATTAAGATTCCATCTCATTCCATCTCCTAGAAAGGAGGCCTGAGTCCCAGCAGTGGGAACATTAAAAGGCTGATTATGCTATGTTATGCTACATGAGACAAACATTACAACTGTATTTAATAACAATTATTTCACTAATTTTGCATACAAGTTTAGTATAAATGACCATGCACGGCTATTTAAGTAACATCAATCTAAATCCAATATGGTGCTGTCCTAAAGATGGACTGAGTTTATAAGAACCAAACAAAAAGGACGCTTCGTTTGCTCATCTTGCTTGCTCAGTCTAGCCCCCATCAATCCCTTCGAACCTAACCTATCCACATCGGGGGAGCCATAAATTCTCGGATTATACACCACGAATTTTTAATTAGTACAAATACTCGTACATAAAGGGCTTATTAGAAGAGGTCTTGTTATTATTTAAGTAAAGTCTCAATAAATAATATTCATAAACAGCAAAGTTATCAGCGTTTGTTTAAATCCGAAAATATTACTCAATTTATGGCAGTATTGTACAGGCTATTGAAATCAATAAATAAATCAATAAATGACGATCAAAATGGAAAAACAATTTTTGTGGACAATTTTGGGATTTAATTTTTTTTTTACTTTTGACTACAAAAATATGATTAGTAACGGGTACGGATAGAGCCCCATTTTTTTTTTGTACTAATTAAGAACTAGTGGTGTATTATCCTGCTGACTATACAATAATATAATTTTCAACACACTTGCTCAGAAAGTGACTATATTTGCACCACACTTAGGTATATAATAGAGCTTGTAATCAAACTGTGACTTTTGATTACCTTGCTAGTGCGATAATGTGGTTTAAACCTTTTTGTTAAACCTCTCTCTCTTTTTACGACAAAAATATATATATATTTTTTTGGTGATGACTTTGGCTTGGATACTAAGTCCTTTACGCCATGTCTTCATATGAATAGTTAATTTGTTTAGTGTAAGAATATGGATGTACATATTCTAATGTTTTTAATAGTATTTGGCAGCAAATACAACAAGTCTACCTTCTCGACCAACTTCGCTGAGGTAGTCAACACTACGATAAAATTCTCAGCTCCATTTTACCGAAATCGCTAGATCGCCTGTTTCAATGATTCCACATATTGTCCAGTTGTGCAGACACTTGAAACACAAATCTATTTCAGACCAATTCCAATGTCCACTAGGAATCAATTTGCGAATAATTAAAACAGCCACTGAACTTTACTCGAAGATATCCCGCCAAAAATTCAATTACACAGTAAGTTATTGAGTTCAATAGTAAAACTTTGTGTCTTACTTGCGTATTTATATAAATAAACCATTTTAACTCGTAATATGTTTAATAATAAAAAGTTAATTCAAATAAAATTTGTTTTTAAGCCACTTCTTAATTTTTATTTATTTATTAAAAAAAGTCTAGCTCGTCTATGGCCGCCATTTTAAGACGTGCGTGGTTTTTAGCGTGATTTTTTCGAGTGAAGTTGTTGGCTGTTTTAATTATTCACAAATGAATTCCCAGTGGCGAAATGAAACTTATAATTTTATTGAACTACGTTAGCGAAGCTTACCGAGAAGGCTAGCTCGATACGTTTGCTGCAAAAACATTAGTGTATTGCACCCACATTACATAATTATTTATTACTGAAATATTAAGATGCGCACGCATAAGAAAACAGATTCAATTTTTTATCGCTATATCACAAAAAATCGCAATTAGTTTTGCTGTTTAAAAAATAGTTAATTAAATTATTTATCTTCACAAGTGGGTTTAAAAACGTCGTGGGATATGCGTGAATATTGATGATTACCATCCTCGGCTCTCTTAAGATCCTCATCTTCGGCTCTGATCTAAATACCGCCTCTGTGGTAATCACCAACATTACACACTTGTTTCATAATGTACTATTTCTTCTGACAAAATATTCAAAAATATAATCTATTTATTACAGATACGTTTACTGGATCAGCACAAACCTGCCGACCCCTAAAATCGAGAGGGTTCGTTTTGATGGGTCCGAGAGAGAAGTTATTCTTGAACTTAGTTCATTGTATACCAACTCGTATTATAAACTAGAGCCGCACAGCCTGGTTATAGACCAAGGGACACAAAAAATGTACTGGATGGAGCCTAGGAATACTTCAATGTACACTATTTACTATGCAGACTTGAATGGGGGAAACAAAATAGCAACAACACTTATAAATTTGTTTCATTACAAGTTTACCAATCCAGCATCTAATACAATGACCGTTACGAAAAACAACCTCTTCATGAGTACATGGTGCTCTGATTGTGATAGGACCATTATGAAATTAGTAAAGACAGAATATGCAGGAGAATCGTACATTCCCATGCATGTAACGAATCAAATTTTTAGTCTTGTTGCCAAAAACCAACTCAAAATTCAGGACATCAGATTTTGTGAAGCATTGACATGTATTGAAAAAATAGACTCGGTTACACCGTATTGTGTTCATGGTGAGAAAGTGTATGGACGGTGTATTTGCAAATGCGCACCTGGGTACATCGGTAAACGATGCGATGTATCGGTGTGTGATAATTATTGTTTCCATGGCTACTGTAGCGTCAGTGATGAGGGACATCCTAAATGCAGGTAACACTTATTTCAATTCTTGAATTGTTTTCCTTTTTTGAATACACTTATTCACATGGTCGTTATTTCAGATGTAATACCGGTTATTCCGGGGAGAGGTGCGAAAACTCTGATGGCTCGTTTTGTGTTCATGGTGAGAAAAGAATTGGACAGTCCGGTTGCAAATGCGCACCTGGATACATCGGTGAACGATGCGATGTATCGGTGTGTGATAATTATTGTTTCCATGGCTACTGTAGCGTCAATGATGAGGGACTTCCTAAATGCAGGTAACACTTATTTCAATTCTTGAATTGTTTTCCTTTTTTGAATACACTTATTCACATGGTCGTTATTTCAGATGTAATACCGGTTATTCCGGAGAGAGGTGCGAAAACTCTGATGGCTCGTTTTGTGTTCATGGTGAGAAATGTATTGGACTGTCCGGTTGCAAATGCGCACCTGGATATATCGGTGAGCGATGTGACGTATCGGTATGTGTGAATTATTGCTTACAAGGCAACTGTAGCGTCAATGATGACGGACTTCCTAAATGCAGGTAACACTTATTTTAATCGTTGAATAGTTTCCTTTTTTGAATACACTTATTCACATGGTCCTTATTTCAGATGTAATGCCGGTTATTCTGGGGAAAGGTGTGAAATCAACGTGTGTTGCGGTTACTGCAAAAACAACGGTGTTTGTTCTCTAAACGAGGAAGATGAACCTTCCTGTGAATGTGTTGGAGAATATGAAGGATCAAGGTGTGAAGTTTCTCGCACTTAGTAGAAACAAATGCAACACTAAGTGATTTACTGAATGAAAACATTTTAATATGCAAAAAAAATATATACAGAAATGTTGATCATAGTTCTTATCTTAATAAAATTGGTGTTGTTTCCATTCAAAGCATTTTATTTCAAATAGATCATTTACTTTTGAAATATCAAGAAGTCAGTCAGGAGAATGATGCTAATTTTTGTTTTTTTTTTTTTTTGTAATTATTTGTGTCTATTCGGGCAGAATAAACATGTTTTCTTTCTTTTATTTTTTTATCTTCTAATTACGAGTACATATCCCAAAGCGTAGATCTCTATGGAGAAGAATATGCAAGAAAGTCCTTAGACACTCTTTTCAATCATGTTATGCATTACAAATATCTCGGTTACATTTTTCTTGTAGTTACTATCTACTATGCGAGAACAATGTAAGTAAAGTAAAAAAAAAACAAATTCTAAATATAGAAATTAAAGTAAGTCACTGGCAACTGGCAACCAGTCTCAACTGACAGCGCCTCGCCCGTTCACGGACATGCCGCGTATATCTGCCACCCTAGCCAAGTTACAACGGTTTCGTTTCGATTCACTTTTCGTCGATCGCCTCGATTAGGCCACGCCTCCGATTCTTTTATTCTGACGTCATCTCAACGCTCAGTCACGTGATCAGAACAAAGGAATAGGAGCCCTGGCCGACTCGAGGCGATCAACGAAAAGATAATCGAATCGAAACGGTTGTAACTTGGCTAGGGGGGCAGCACCACTTAGCTTAACCATTTTGAAGGGAACCGAATGATCCAACACTCTTTACCCTACTATCTAATTCCAAGATTACTGCGAGTACTATACCGCGAGATAAAAGCTTGTTTTAAAAAATGCTATTTATTGAAAACTTATAGTTTTAGTAGAATTTTAAGTAGCCATTTGTATCACAAAAACAATGTCACACAATGTGTGTGCAATAAAACTTGAACTTTATAGTGGACGACGTAGAGTTTATTGTTACAAAAGATAATCATCCCGAGTTCTAAAATCAAACTTTGCCTACTTGTTTTATCTGAGCATCGTGAATGGCTAAGGCTTCGGGATTGTTGGAAAGATTTATACAACGTGTTTTTTTTTATATCCCTTAACTCTAGGGTATGAATGAGACCATATCAAAGAATTTACTGGCATATGAATTATTATTCAATTTTTTTTGTTTTGTTTTCATTTTCCATACAAAATAATTCGATAAATTCACGATTATTTATGTAAAACACCCTTACGTGAAATATGACAGCTTAAATATGGTAATGTCATTTGTTTATTTGCAAACTACTGCAAACTTCATCGATAACTGGCGACGTCACAAAAGTAAAGATTTGTCATACGAGTGTAAATGTTTGACCTAAATTAATTATGATTGATGATATCTTCGAAACCATGCATTTTTGGACCACATATTCTAGGACTTTTAGTATTATTTTTCCAGAATATAAATCTTGAGTTATGGGATATCAAAAACAACACATTGTATACAATATACCTTACACAGGATACCAACAGCTTCAAAAATATTTGGAAAAGCCACGTGCATTAGTGTCTACGCGTTTTGTGCAAAGTTTAATATATTTTATGTTTGTTAAAACGGTTTCGGTAAAAACCGATCCATTAACTTAGCAGTCTATAAATACGTAGGTACTACATAAAGCTCTCAATATTATTACAACGATAAAAAATACGCCACAGGTTTAGCATAGCATAGCATAGTCGGTCTTAAAATTTTCCCACTGTTGGGACTCAGGTCTCCTCTCTAGGAGAGGGAATGGGCCGTAATCCACCACGCGAGCCCAGAGCGGGTTGGTGGATGTCACATGTCTTCAAATATTTGGTTCTAGGACATGCCGGTTTCCTCACGATGTTTCCCTTCACCGTTTTGAGACCAGTGGTGATGAAATAATAACACAAATTAATGCGCCCGGCTGGATTTGAACCCGCAACCTACAACTCGTAAGTCGTTTTACTGCTAGATATGACAAGAGCGTAAGCGTTAAAGTGGATTGAAATAGAAAGTAATCTATGAACCCGTGGACTTGATGATTACAAAAGCTGTAACTGCCGTTAGGGGCTAATGGTTACAAAAGCTGTAACTGCCGTTCGAGGCTGAGAGTTACAAAAGCTTTAAATGCCGTTAGACGCTGATGAAACTAACTGCCATAGGGTTTACAAGTGTGCCGTCGGAGGCCATAGGTACTGAATGCCGAGCAGGCATTGTAATAATCACTTCTTTAATAGGACGGTGATTTAATTATGTAAGTAATTGCTGTGAGGGGCTTACCGAAACTGCCAGAAGGGGCTGTCATGCATTTTATCGCATGAGTTTATTTATGCGTTACGCCGTGTGGGGCCTATGTTTGTCTTTCGAGGCTCTTTATCACATCAACACTGTTGTAAACGAAAACTACAACTGCTACCTGGAAAAGTGTTAGTTGTAGTTTTAACTGCCGCCGGGATTTCGATCCCGATTTCCGGCCACCGTAGGTGCGGGCTTGCGGACTGCGAGCAATGGGTAGCTGGCCGACCGACCGTCCGGTAACCGTCCGGACCGAGCCCAAATCGTCAACGGCGCGTACTGTTCCACGCGCGCCTCAAGGAGATGTCAGCGACTGTAGGGGCCCAGCACGGTCGAAGTCTACTGGGGCCAAGGGTCTGATTGTGAAAGGAAGACTCAGCCCTGGTACAAAAGGCAACGAAGGAACAGGAGTGGGTTTTTAGTCAGTAAAAGTCTGACACTATCTCTCGGTCCGCCCAAGAGCAGGGGATGTCATAAGATGATTTTCACACCGAAAAAAAAACCTGGGAAAGTGTAGCAGTTTGGATGGAACATCGAAGAATCACGTACAAGCTGTCGGAAATCCTTCGAGGATGAAGGATAGCAGGATGGCCGAACTTTTAGACTAAAAAGTCGATGAGTGAGCGCATCCCTACGTCACTGCGTCTCATCGCCCCGCACTAGCATCTTTGACAACCGGGACTCAGAGAATTGCGCGCCGTTTTCATAACGTTGTACTTGTGGCGTCAAAACTATTGACCCACATTGCTAATTATATTTTATATATTACAGCGCAAGTACTGCCCACCCCTTAGTCCATGCTAGGATGAAGACGCAGCGCGCGCAAACTATCACCTTTCGCTGCTATAACGTGCCAACTTGTTGTTAAAGAAACATTGCGTACAGCTAAAGAGTGAAATTCCCTGCCGGAGTCTGTGTTTCCTGATAGCTACAACAAGATTCAAAGATTCAAAGATTCAAAGATTCAAAAGCATTTATTTCAAATAAACCATTTACAGGCACTTTTGAAATGTCAAGAAGTCAGTCAGTCAGAAAAAAAATGATGCTAATTGCACATTCCAAAGCGTAGATCTCTATGGAGAAGAATGTGCAAGAAACTCCATGGACACTCTTTTCAATCATGTTTTGCAATTACAAATATCTCTGTTACAAAAAAAAATGATGCTAATTGCCCATTCCAAAGCGTAGATCTCTATGGAGAAGAATGTGCAAGAAACTCCATGGACACTCTTTTCAATCATGTTTTGCAATTACAAATATCTCTGTTACATGTTTCTTGTCGCTATCATGTGAGAACATTGTCAATAATGTAAAAATAAAAACTAAATATAGATATTAAAATAGCAACTGGCAGCTAAGAGATGACCAGTCTCAACTGACAGCGCCCGTTCACGGACCTGACGCGAATATTAGCACCACTCAGCTCAACCATTTTGAAGGGAACCGAATGATCCAACACACGCGCCACCATCAGTGAGACATTTGAGTGAGCATGACAAACTCTCAACTGCCATGCTCATTTATGTCAAACAAATCTAATAGTAACCTAAAAACCATAAAATAGTTCCATGGTACTCACATTTACAAAGTTTGAAAAAAATGCTTCTACATTATACAATACTAAATACAATAATAATTAACTACAATAACCCCATCGCCGTATCTCTACGTTGACGTCGTGGTGGGGCTTGCGTGCTCCAATATACCCTAGGTCTGTATCGGTAAAGTTTGCTTTGCCGTAATATGCCTAGGGTGAGGGGCCAGACTAAGAGAGATACAATCCGCAGCGCAGTTTTGTGGCGAACTGTTGGGCATTAGCGACCCCACGGACCCGATCTCCCGGGAGAATTCTTGTTCTTCATCTCCGGCTTGCCTTTATTGGCCGGCCGTAGTGAACACTGACGAGGAACTGAGCTCCCACCTCTCTCTTGCCTTTATTGGCTGGCTTGAGTGGAGATTCGCAAGAGCAAACGTGCTCGGGAGAAGGATGTATAATCCAGTAAGGTGCTGGTAGGGATCTTGACCGTACTTCCGGGATTGTCCTGATAGCCGTGGTATACCTCTCCACTCCTCAAGCACCTCAGGATATGTTGCCCTCTTGTTGCTACGTCACTTCGTGCTAGCGGCCGTTTTTGGGGGCCCATTTATTGAGTGTGCAAGTCACCCCCTGCCTTTTTTCGATGCATATTAATAACGTTGTTCAGGCAGGGGCCATAGTCTTGACATAGTTCCATGTTACCAGTCCACTTAAGATTCCAAAAACCATAGCCCTATTATCTTTGTTCTCCATATGTCGCAACAGTTTTTCAATAACCGGGGGTTGTTCTTGGGTGCACTAGCATAGCGCGTACAGGGATAATCGTCGGTTGGTATCATGTTCCATTATAATTATCTAAAGGGCCTCTGCGAGTTGGCTTCGGCTCCTCGTACGCCTCCCAAAGGTCCAGGACCTCAGGGTCCTGAGATAAATAAATAAAAAAAAAAAAACTACAATAATACTTTACAAATTTAACAAATTAAAAAAAAAAAAACATTAAAGAATAGTAATAATAGTTTCAAAACTAATCAATTTGTACCCCCGGTGGTAGTGGAGCCGGACCAGCATTGAGCCAAGCATTTTTATCTTGAATATAATCCTCCAACTTATAATATGCTTGCCTGCATAGTGTGCGTTTAATACGAGTACAAGATTTAAATTTCGTTTCATTGAGTTCTAATATTTGGGGAGGTATTTTATTATAACATTTCAAACAGTACCCCATGAAAGAAGAGGCCACTTTAGCCAGTCTGAAACCTGGTTGAACTAATTCGTCCCTATTTCTTGTAACATAATTATGTCTATCGCCTCTTTTGCTAAAAAGATGAAGATTTTTTCTAACGTACATAATGTTTTCATAGATATATTGACAAGGCACCGTCATGATGGTAATATCCTTAAACAGTTCCCTTAGAGAATCGCACCGGCGGAGATTGTAAATAGCTCTGATAGCTCTTTTCTGTAGAATAAAAATTGAGTCGATGTCTGCAGCCCGTCCCCATAGTAAGATACCGTATGACATGATACTATGAAAATAACTAAAATAGACTAGTCTAGCGGTATCAACATCCGTAAATTGGCGGATTTTTCTCACAGCATATGCAGCTGAGCTAAGCCGTCCTGCAAGAGATATTAAATGAGGACCCCATTGTAGCCTCGAGTCAAGCGTTATCCCCAGGAAAACAGTTTTGTCGACAAATTCTAGTTTTTCATCGTTTAGTATTACGTCACAATCACTACTTTTGACATTCGGTAAGGAAAATCTTATGCATTTAGTTTTTTTCCCGTTTAAAACTAGATTATTAGCAGTGAACCAGTTTTGGACCTGCAGTAGTGCGTTATTTTCGTCGTCAAGATTATTAGTCCTTCTATTTATCTTAAAAATCAAAGAAGTGTCGTCGGCAAACAACACCATATTAAGTTTATTTTGCAACAAATAGGGTAAATCATTAATATAAACTAAAAATAAAAAAGGACCTAAAATTGAACCTTGGGGTACCCCCATTTTCACATTTAATCCCGGCGAATTGACACCGTTTATTTGAACTTGTTGCTGTCTGTCAATCAAATAAGATTTTAATAAGCTTAAAGCTGTTTTGCCTAGTCCGTAATGCTCAAGTTTCAGGAGTAATGTTTCATGAACCACACAATCAAACGCCTTAGACAGGTCACTGAAGATGCATAAAGCATCCTGTGCCTCTTCCCACGCATTAAAAATGTGTTTTAGTAAGGAGACACCAGCGTCAGTTGTACAACGTCCTTTGGTGAAACCATACTGTTTATCGTGTAAGATGTTATTTGTGTTAAAATGATTAAGCATTTGATTTAACATCACCTTTTCAAATATCTTGCTAAAAACCGGCAACACGGACACTGGCCTATAATTATTAGTGTCTTTACTGTCTCCAGATTTAAAAAGTGGTATCACTTTACTATATTTCATCAGATCCGGAAAAACTCCTTGATCTATACACAAATTAAATATTATAGCTAAGTACGGCGCTATAGTCTCAATAATTGAGGTACAAACTTTGATAGACATACCCCACAAATCTTCTGTCAATTTAACCTTGATTTGTTTTTATAAGTTTTTATTACAGTTATAGGGTTTATATGCTTAAAGTTAAATTCAGTCGAACAGGCTGCAACGTTCGCCTGTAATAAACTAAAAGCATGCGATGGCGACGAATTTAGGGCTTCAGTAGTTTAAATTGGTATACTGGCAAAGAAATTTACAAATTCTTCTGCAACTAGTTTGTTATCGCTAATAAGACCATGATGTGTCTCCAATGTGTAATCATTGTTATGTATTTTGTTCCTGTTGGTTTCATTATTTATAATTTTCCAAACCGTTTTTATTTTATTATCTGCCGATTTAACTTTGTTGCTAATGTACAAGGCCTTAGCTGCCTTACAAGTGTTTTTAAACATTTTTTAATATGTAGCAACATACTTCCCAAGTAGCACTGGGGGTTCTATAGCGGTTGAGTAATGGTACACATTTATTCTTTAAGCTGTCTATGTAAGCATTATAAGAGCTCTATATCACACTATACAGCCCTTGTACCACCGGTTTGGGCACAAATTATTCAGCCTTAAGTTCACAAAAGGTACACAGTAGCAGAATAGTAGCACGTTATTGGCAGTTTAGGAGAGAACAGTGGTCTTAAAGCTGATCTACGGCACTATATAAGATTCCGTATGGTTCTTCATACAGACAAGAGAGTTATAAAAAGTAACGAGTGAACAATTATACAGTCTCTATAGTAATTAACGCATGTGAGCGTACCCTAAAAACTACTAGTAGGCCACTTTTTCACCAAATAATCACTCGAGTACCACATTTTGTAATAAATATTTATTTTTAATATAAAACTACGCGCAACATCTAGTTGTGCGAGTGTCCATGTGAATTTTGAATGTGATTTTATTATTACTGGTAAGTACTTGTGTATTATATTCTATACCTAGTGTTAATATTATGGGTATTGTAAATTTATTGTAAAGTATATACATATTTAGAGTTAAAATTTTCATGCGCCTCAGAAATAATGCCTTTTTATCAAAAAAATATATCTAAATAATCGGGGACGAACAATGCTATTTTTCATATTTGTGTTTTTATGGCATCTAAATCAGTCTATGGCTTTTTATTTGAACACATACTACAAAATTAATCACGAAAACTCCGTAGTATGTGATAAAACCATAATTAATTTAGAAATATTATAGGTTATGAGTGAACAAAATGGTGGCCATTTTCTTCAACTACAGTGAACCATTGTAGTTCCAAGTGCTGTGAACTCTTTCAAGTTTCACATGTGTACCATTATAGTGTCGTGAGCTCTATAAAGGTTCACATGTGTACCATTATAATGTCAACATATCTGTGTTAGGCTCATATTCAGCCCTGGGCTGGTATGCAGTTTTTCAATAGTTCACGATTTAACCCTTTTATATATTTTTAGCATACAAAATTTTAGAGATCCGCATTGAAAATGTAAATTTTCTTTGAATACAACAAGTTAGTGTATAGTTTTCGACCGCCGTGCCTCCATCTACTTTTACCTCCAAATCTGTTTCATCATAGGTCAGGTTCCGAAGCCATGCCTTTAAAGTAGATAAAATCTTTAAAGGCTGACACCAGGGTTTGTCGGATTGATCGTCAAACTTACAATCCACTCCAAAGAAGAAGAAAACTATAACATCTTGAGATTTTTAAACGAAAAATACGGCTTTGGTGGCGCGTGTGTTTCGTTTCATTTCGCTAAAATTTGTTAATTGCCTAGGAGTTGTTAGGCAGGAGGTGACATTATAATTTTTTTGCTATTCAGTTTCATATTTATATTTTTTTTTGTTTTTCAGACGCATAATGACAATAATATAGATGATAGACCTTGTTCTGAAGCCAATAATCAAATGATAACGGAAGAAACTTTGAATTTGTTACCTACGGTCGACTGCGATCAACTTATTGGTAATCAAAACCTATTGTTACAAAAAATTAATAACCAGGACAAAATACTCCACGATATTATTGAACATATGCAAAAACTCACCCAGAAGGTAGCAATGTTGTCTGTGCAAATCAGCGAAGGCATAGCAACAATTACAGAAAAAACGATGAACAACCAATGGCCGTTACTGTATTAAAAGACGCTAACCCAGAAGAAAATGAGGCGTTCCGTCTTGAACTGATTGACGATAAACAACAACTTGACAGTCTAGAAAATACTTTAAACGATAAAGCCGAGAGAGCAAAGTTACAAAAACAGTTATCATTTTTGTTTCAACCCTGTGAAGGCAATGGCTTAACATTTGCCTACAAATTGCTCGACTCATTGATTACACGCGATTTTATGTGTAAATGTTCTTGGTCTGGAGCAAGTCGTACTAACAATCACGACTCTCCAAAAGAATCATTAGCGATTAGGTGATTTAAAAATAAAAATGATCAAGATTCGTAAAGTTGTATTATTATTATTATTTTAATGTATGTAACAAAGGTATAAAGTATTGAAATTCTTTGTATTCAACGCACACTAATTTACACTTAATATACTTAGATTCTAAAACAATCAAAGTATGGTCACAATTATGCTGACTTCTTGATTTGTATATTGCAAGATGAGACGATTTTATTGGATATGTAAAAACATCTTCTGTGCTATTTATTCTAATACCTCTTAATGAAATCTTATTGTGGTTATTTGCAATGTAGTTAATTTTAACAACCTCGATTCTTTTTGTCAGTATATAACTGTCTCTTTTTATGGTAAATATTTTGAAATCTTCAAAATGTATTATATTTATTTTGTTTGTTGTTCTTGTTTGTAACAAACGGATACTTATTGCCAGAATGTTTTTGGCAAAGGAATTCATTTGTATTTTCCTCCATTCTTTTGGCGACTTGTGACAGCGGTTTTTTACCTGATCTGAGCATGCTTTTGATCATACGTACGGAACCGTCATTAAAAATATGCATTTTTATTATTTTGGGTTATTACATACAAGCGCATGTTTATCGTCGTCCAAGTGCTATAGAAAACCACGTTCACATAATTATTTAGCTTAGAGGATAATAATGAGGTACTCGTGAACAAATAAACAGCTGTCAATGTTACTAGATATCAATAGTGGGGCGTGTAATGTACCTTAAACGTACATGTGAACTCATTAAACACTATTTTACAGAATAATATAAAGGCTGATTAATATATCACAGACTAGACCCACTTACAGCAACAAGCTGAATAACGGTACACAACAGGTGCTACACAACAGCTTTTGGGTATATTAATGTTCACATGTGGTGTACTAAAATGCCAGCATTATAACACCATACATGTGAACCTTTAAATAGCCAATGCCGTATAGTTCTCCTCTTAAAATGCTCTTGTTCAGCTATTAAAATGAAAGCTGACTAGAAGAGTAATGTTATCCTATTATAACACCAATAGTTACTAAATAGGACATTTTTACACTCCTAAACATGCCTTATACAGGTATAAGTGGATTTGTTCACTTCAATACAGCCAATGAACCACATGTGGCCATTGTTAATGCTTAGAGATCACCAGTGAACCCTGAATGTGAACTATAAAAAATCTTTTTCCAAAAAAATACAACCGACTTCAAAGTAAAAAAAAAAAACAGTGAAAAGTGCAAAATAACTTTAATTTCGGAAGTCGGTGTTTCTATAATAGTTTTGTCTCTTCGTTATTTATTTAACACCGACTTCCAAAATTAAAGTTATTTTGCACTTTTCAGTGTTTTTTTTTTACTTTGAAGTCGGTTGTATTTTTTTGGAAAAAGATTTTTATTTTACACTTTTCAGTTATGGTACCACCACTAAAAAGTACCCCTCAGCCAAACTTAAATACCTTATAGCCAGAGTGCATCTCATGACAATTCTAATAATCCCAAACACGGTTAGATTACATTAATTTATTACAGAGTTCCGGTGCCTAACTTCAGGCTTCATCATCAGATCAGTTCGATATATTCCCCCTCTACTTTCAGTTAGTCATCGACTACACGTATAAACAAAGCAATTTTACTTGTTACGATGGTTCTGCTGTGATCCTATGAGGAGTTATGTTCCATATCTTCGAAGTTCATGATCAGATCATAACAATATTTCTATGGGACCAACTCGAAAGCATAACCATTCAATCAAAAAAAATAATTTCAAAATCGGTCCACAATTGACCGAGAAATCGGTGAATATACATAAAAAAAAAAACATACATTCAACCGAACATATAACCTCCTCCTTTTTGAAGTCGGTTAAAAAGAGAACAAAATGCTACTTGGGTTGTAGCGACATCTATGGCGTCACATAAGAACTAATCCTGCATCGCGCAATCAAAGTTCTCCGCGCGATTAGAACATATAGAACAGCTCGAAATCATCTATCGGGCAATAGCCGACCAGACATAACACCCGTCTGGTTGGAGGATTCTCCCTTTTCAACGGAGGTTTGCGGGACTTTACTCTCTGTTCCCTAAATACCCCTAAAATGGTGACCCTCGACAAAGAACGTCAGCGCAGCCTTCGTGCAGCTACTAATTCGTGACGTCATCATCACTTCCTCAAGCTTTCGAGCAGCGAGCCATACAGCCAGCACCCACGGCTTTAAAAGGGTATCCTGACCACCAGCATGCCTACCTGGTCATACCTGGTCATCACCCTCAGCCTCATCAGCGACCTTGGCGAAGCACACTGCACCTTCGGCCAGTCACATGAAGAGCAATGAAGAACATCTCCTGGTCGACGCCTGCAATCAAGCCCTACGTCGCATAGCACCACTCCGACTCACTGGAGCCAGCAGCACTACTCCGACTCACTGGGACATCATCACCCCGACTCACTGGGGCATCATCCCGACTCACTGGGACATCATCACCCCGACTCACTGGGGCATCATCCCGATTCACTGGGACATCATCACCCCGACTCACTGGGGCATCACCGCAGACAGTTCCGACTCACCTGAACTATGCGGCATTCGGTTCCGACCCACTGGAACCAACCTACCACTGGCCTGGCACGCATCAAGAAACATCAAGAACCATCGATCTCCGATCTCCGGAGGGGAGTGATGTAGCGACATCTATGGCGTCACATAAGAACTAATCCTGCATCGCGCAATCAAAGTTCTCCGCGCGATTAGAACATATAGAACAGCTCGAAATCATCTATCGGGCAATAGCCCACCAGACATAACACCCGTCTGGTTGGAGGATCCTCCCTTTTCAACGGAGGTTTGCGGGACGTTACACTCTGTTCCACATACTCCAAATACTTATTAAAAGTTTCAGTGTTAATAATAGGCTTTAAGTTAACCTAGGGGTCTTTAAGTCAATAGTGAATAGGTTACTTCTTGGCAAGCGTGCTCCATCGTCCCACATCATCGCTCACCATCAGGTGAAATAGTGGTCAAACGCGAGCGCGAGAATTGAAGAATACGCTGTATCATTTAACGCCTCGACTTGCCCGCATACTTTTCTGACTAAAAGTAGTAATTAAATGTTTTGAGAGATAAAACTGCATTTATCATTATCAGTAGGTACTTTCCCAGTTTTCAATCCGCGGGTGCCTTAACCACTGGACCATCACGACACCAATTACCTACACATTCTAATAATTTTCGAAATGTATTTAAAATGCTTTTTTTTTTTTTCGGTGGGAAAATCATCTTATGACATCCCCCGCCCTTGGGCGGGGCGGGAGATAGTGTCAGACTTTTACTGACTAAAAACCCACTCCTGTTCCTTCATTGCCTTTCGTACCAGGGCCGAGTCTTCCTTTCAGAATCAGACCCTTGGCCCCAGTAGGCTTCGACCCTGCTAGGCCCCTACAGTTGCTGACATCTCCTTGAGGCGCGCGTGGAACAGCACGCGCCGTCGACGACTTGGGCTCGGTCCGGACGGTTACCGGACGGTCGGAAGGCGAGCCACCCATTGCTCGCCGTCCGCAAGCCCGCGCCTACGATGGCCGGAAATCGGGATCGAAATCCCGGCGGCGATTGGGGCGTGAGGACCGTTGCCTCACGCGATCGGCCGCCTCCTTTGCTAGCATTACTGCTTCGCAGAAGGAGGCGACCGCCTGCCACTCCTCCTCGCTCCGGACCATGGCCTGTACCAAGGCCCGGCGCGAGAGATCGCCGCCGCCGATAGCCCCCACGAGGACACGGCGTTGCTCTGCCCAAGCGGGACACACCTCCACCGTGTGCTCCACCGTGTCCTCCGGGTGGTCCACACAATGGTGACACCCGGGCGTTTCTTCCGCACGAATCCGGTGCAGGAACCTCCCGAACTTACCATGTCCGGTGAGGACCTGCGTCATGCGGAAGGTAAGGACGCCGTGTTGCCTTTCCAGCCACTCCTCAAAGAGGGGACTTACCGCCATAATATTTAAAATGCTTAAATTATTTCTCACTCACAAAATTAAACCATAAATATAATATTTTAAGCAATCCAACAATAACACTAAAATGCTACACAAACTAGGGCAACATTAACACACACAGTTTAGGCTCAGGTGGTCTCAAATACAATAAAATAATTGATAACAATCTGGTATTGTAAAGTAATAAACAGATAGGAATGTCCGTTCGGTCGATACTGTTCATAATGTTCCTATTAACTTAAATGAGAACTGTAATAGATTCGTCTAGATAAGTAGAGGCAAGTTTACAATGTCTAGTTTTGTCTGCGTTGAAAGAATAATAATAATAAGTAGCTTGGACCCTGTTTCCAATGCCGGTGAGCTACTATTTTTATGTTTTTTTAATGTCTGTTTTTTAAAGAAATATTTGAAAATTTAATAGAATATGTATTTAAAAATAAATAAATGGAATTATAATAATAAAATTTTCTGATTTTTATAATATGTAGTGTGTTTGTTTTATTAATTAATATTATAATATCGAAAGCTTGTGTGTACTACGTGAGCTCGAAAAATGGATGTGCGATTAACGTTTATGCGACAAAACTGTACTGCAACAGTGTGTCGCACAAGCATGCATTCGAAATAACGTGAGTCGCAGTACAGTTTTCTCGAACAAGCGTTAATTGCACATTCATTTATCGAGCTCACGTAGTATATTCATTTGTATGTGTGTGTTTGCCTTTGCGTGAACCTAAGTTTGTTATTTCATCACACTCAGTCGGCTCAACGGATTTGGGTAAAATTTGCCACACTGGTAAACATACTTTACCCGAACTCGTAAAATCATTCATGAGAGACCTGAGCTTTAACTACTGGGCCATCATGTTGTTGTCCGTGCCCTTTTTTGGTAATTATACATTACTAGCTTTTGCCCGCGGCTTTGCTCGCGTAGAATTTGGTCTGCCACATTAAGTTACGTGACATTTTTTTTTAAATACTGATATTTTTTTAATGTACCTTCACATCGTACATCCCAGATTTCTAACTTCAAAATTAGTTTCCATACAATCTTTGAACTCCTATACCTAATATTTAGAGGGTATCTCTTGAGGGTGGAATTATCTGAATTCCTTTCTAAGTGCTCATTATTTTAAGCTATAATAGAACTCTGCAAATTTCAAAATGCTAAGTCCAGTGGTTTCTTCATCAATCTTTACCTGTATGGTGTGTTTGGAGATTATTATTTATTTATTTATATACACTTTATTGTACACCAAGATTACAAATTTAAAAGGAAACCTTATCCTATCCAGCACAAACGGATTACTAAACACTGACAACTAAACAGGTCGGACCAATGTTACTTGCATTTAATCACTACATAGTATAAAACAAAGAAGCTTTCTTTTTCCCTATGAATGCTTAAATTTTTTAAAACTACGCAACGGATTTTGCTGCGGTTTTTAGGGTTCCGTACCCAAAGGGTAAAACGGGACCCTATTACTAAGCCTCCGTCGTCTGTCTGTCTGTCTTCAGGCTGTATCTCATAAACCGTGATAGCTAGAAAGCTGAAATTTTCACAAATGATGTATTTCTGTTGCCGCTATAACAACAAATACGAATAAGAATTAAGTACATATTAAGGGGGGCTCCCATACAATAAACGTGTTATTTTCGCCGTTTTTTATAGACAATGGTACGGAACCCTTCGTGCGCGAGTCCGACTCGCACTTGGCCGGTTTTTTTTAATAGATTTTGTAATAACTAAAGAATTATGTGGTACGTAATTGGAATAGGTGAACATCTGTGTTAATTTATCTGTGTTTTTACGGCAATATACTCCTGTATACTATGTTATTTGATTTTTTTTTGTTCAGCGTAAATAAGAAGATTTTGGGATTTAGAAACACGTGAGCAAGCTACGTAAAGCTGCCCATGGGAAAAACAGGGCGTGCCTAAATGTATCCCCGCTACTTTCAAAGTTTGCCCTTGCGATTTATTGATGGTCATAGAAAATGCAACTTTAAGTGGAAACTGTAAACGTTTGAAATTAAAGGGTAAGTTATTGGGTATTATTGGGATGCGTGGAATAAGAACATTTTCACCCTTAGCTTCTCCAGTTAAAATTGTGGCCTTAACAATATGCCTGCCTAGTTCCCTGACTCGCAATCTAGTGCCATTACATAGTCTCGGGGCGTCCAAGTTACGCATTAACAAAACCGGTATACCGACTTTTAATTGGAGCTTATATGATGGCACCCCGGATAGTTCCAAAGAGTTAAGAAACTCCACGGGGTAGCTTGTACAGTCTTCAGATGACATGACTGTGTCGATAGAGTTGTAGGTTGTTGCATCGCTGGTTACTTGGTCCAAGATAATGTTATTGATTTTCGCAACTGTCTCATTTCTTGGTGCTAGTATAGTTCTTTCACATAGCCAACTTTCATCGTGGATGTTCTGTTGCAAATTTGGAAAAACTTGAGCAATGAGTGCGTCTTCCGAATCCACAACGTGACAAAATTGGTTAGTGAATAGAACCATACCTTCTTCGTCAGTTTCGATTCGACCTTCACCTATCTCAAGCAGTTTTTCAGCGTACGCACCCGACTCTAGATCACTGAATAACTGGACACGCATGTTGGTTATAAGGTGCAGCTTTTCAACTTTGGTCCATAAATATGAGGATTTTAGACATGCGTTAATTTCGTCTGCTGCAGTGCCTCGCTCGATGACAGGCAAAGTTTGCCGAAAGTCCCCAGCCAATAAAACAACCACACCACCCATTATTGTTTCTTTGCCGTGTAAGTCTTGTAAACAACGATCAAGAGCTTCGATGGCACGTTTGTGTGACATTGTGCACTCGTCCCACACGATTAATTTACACTGTTGCAAGAGGAGGCCACGGGCACTGGTTTTGCTGATGTTACACGATGGAGTTTCTTCACTCGCCAGATTAAGAGGTAATTTAAAGACGGAATGTGCTGTCCGTCCACCGCTTAGCAATGTAGCAGCAATTCCAGAGGAAGCCACAGCTAATGCAACGTTATGGCCGCCACGAATTTTTGCCAAAAGTAAATTAAGCAAGTAAGTTTTTCCTGTACCACCCGGGGCATCAAGGAAAAAAAGTCCACCTTCCCCATTCTCAACTCGTCCTACTATTTTGTGATAAATTTCTCTTTGATCAGGTAGCAAACGTGGCTCAGTTTCGCATACGTAAGCACCTAACTGGTTGGTATCATAGCTTAGCTCTTTTATCAACTCGGTCGACAACTCTCCTCTACGCTGCGGTGAGGGTAGACCAAAATCGGATATTTTTTCCCAGAAATTGTTAATATTTTGTGTTCGATTAGTCCCAACGCCTCATTAAAACAGAGATCATCATTAACCTGATCCATTCTTTGAAATCTGTGCATGATATCCTCTGATAACGCAGTTTTATACTTGTGCCATAGTTGCAGAGGATTTGATAAACCGTTCAAGTCAATCATATCGTGATAACTTTTAAACTATTCGGCCAAATTACTTAGTGTGAAAGACAAAGTTTATCTACATTAAATACTTAATGCGAGAAATGTATTCATTTTGATAAGAGTTTGATAATTATATACTAAATGTGCATTGTAAAATAGTACCAAATTTAATTAGATTTATGGTTCACAATTTTGGTTGTACTGGCTTGCACATAAAAGGTAGATATATGCTGTCGCGGACTTTTATTTAGATCTACTTAAGACAAACAATCCTGCGGTACATCATCTTTATGTAACTCCATTGGTTTAGGCAGCGCACGCCAAGATAGCTCTCAGATGGAAGATTTTTTTCCGACTTAATTGACACGTATCGTTATATTATGACCAAAACTACATAAAATCATTATAAATTGTAGCCTATGTGTTATTCTGATGAATAACCTATATTACTGTAAAGTTTCATCCAAATCCGTTCAGTAGGTTTTTCGTGAAAGAGTAACAAACATACATCCATCCTCACAAACTTTCGCATTTATAATATTAGTAGGATTTGCTTTTGGGCAACTCCACGTGCAAGTGGCGTCACTCCAGAGCATCTTTCAGCGATCGCAATAAATCCCGTCAGAATTTCAGGGTTTAGAGGCCACCAATCCGAAGCGATACCCAAGCGACAACGACCCACATATGCATCAAAAATCAGGAATCTCCCAACCTTTAACACACATACAACTCATCGCCGCCCAAAATGCCGCACCAAACAAATGGCCCCTCAACCCCAATAACTATACTTAATACTAATACTTAATAGGTACTATACATAATATTAATTATATACCTACATATAACCATAAATACCATCTAGTTTATATTACATATTATCATCATGTTGGTTGGAAATTCGGTTGGTCTAAGCCGATCAAAATGTTGGCCATCACGACATTGGGCCAACATGTTGGTTAGTATTTTGATAGGGTAAAACCTACCCAACGAATGTCTTACCCTATCAAAATACCAAATGAATTAATGAGAAAATATCACCAAGTAATAAAATATCAGTTTCACTGATCTCGTTTGCGATATTTTGTGCTAAAGAACGTGAATATTTTAATTCTTTGCCCAGGTATGCAGCAGCGGCTATCCGAGGTATTTTACGGGGGCGTTTATTTAGGTATTGGAAGTTCATTTTATTCGTTCTGTTCATTTAATAAATTATTTATTTAAATGGTTTTGTCTTTATCATTATTTTATAAACATAAATATGTACCTCAATCGAAGTCGCTTGCTTTCTGTATACCTTGTTACTGTTTCTTTTATAGATCTTCAATTATTTGCGCAAACAAAAGCTTTGTTTTTTTAAATTGATTTTTGTTTGACTACATTCGTTTTACCTGATGGTATGCGATGATGTGGTCGACAATGGAGCTCGCTTGCCTTGAAACATCTTTACTCTTGACTTAAAAAAACCCCAGGTTGTAGCTATCAGAAAACACAGAGGACCACATCCAGCAGAGGATTCCACTCCTTAGCTGTACGCACAAAGAATTTGTTGCCAAAACATTTTCGTATTGGTGTAATGTTCACCATGTACCCACCGGTGGTGCATTGCCGTAGGTCTTATAGTCCGATAGCTCGCCCTCCGACCGTCTGGTAACCATCCGGACCGAGCCCAAGTCGTCGACGGCGCGTAGTGTTCCACGCGCGCCTCAAGGAGATGTCAGCAACCGTGGGGGCCCAGCAGGGTCGAAGCCTACTTGGGCCAAGGGTCTGATTCTGAAAGGAAGACTCGGCCCTGGTATGAAAGGCAACGAAGGAACGGGGGTTGATTTTGGTCAGTAAAAGTCTGTCACAATCTCCCGCTTTGCCCAGAGCGGGGGATGTCATTGGATGATTTTACCAGCGAAAAAAAAAGAAAAAATAGGTCTTATAGTCCGATGATAGCCTGAGCTTGACAGAATTAAATTGCTCAATTTCGACGATGAATGATGAATTTATTGCTCTAATCTGATAAACAAATTTCTAATAATTACATCTTTACAAAATAATGTAACTACAATTTTTTTTAATGGATATAAACTAGTGCTTGACTGCGATCCCACCTGATAGCAAGCAGTGATGCAATCGACTACACGCAACTTACAATCCACTAAACTTATAAATAATGTAACAGTAAATAAAAATTAAACATTTGAATATATAGACATGAAAATAATAATATCTACAAAGGCATATAAAAAGAACTTGAGCAAAAACAAAAAAATCGTTGGCCAAAGAAAATAATATTTACTTTGTTTATCGTACCTAGGCTAACACCAAAATACCGAGTCTCAGTCTTAACGTATTCTGTCCAAGTCAGATTAAGCATTAATCCATGAGCTCAACCACGAGTCTGAAAGCTTTATGGGAATTACTCAGAACAACAGTCTTTATATTGCATCATCCCTAATCGTAATCATCTTCTAGCCCTTATCACATGTTACTTGAGGTCGGCGCAACCCCTTTAAAAAAGTAAGGAAAGGTTAAGTAAGGTTCAGTTGAAAACCAGCGTCAGGCAACTGCACCACGTAGCTATCTGGCTATGCTGAACTGGACCTTTTTAGCGCAACCGTGAGACACACATCGTTGTTGTTTTTATTATTAGGGTTTCGTACCGAAAGAAAATAAAAAGAACCCTTATAGGATCTCTTTGTTGTCCGTCCGTCTGTCTGTCTGTCAGTCTGTCAGTCAAGATCCTTTATCTTGAGAACGCGGCTTTAATTGAAATTAAAACCATACAGTCAAGTCTGCGATTCCTTGAAGCTGTGAAAAAATCAGACTTCTAAGTTAACGAAAAAAAAAGATACGGCCGATTATGTCGCAAAAAGCGTACGTTTCGACACTCTCGAGGAAATCAAAATTCATAGAGTACTTCCCGTTGTCCCAGAATACTGAAATATGGCATAATGCAAGGTCTTATAGCACAGGTATAGAAATAAATCTGAAAACTGTAAATTTGTAAAAAATCTTCGAGACTCCATTCGGGAACCGAACTATTTACGTATGTAAATTTGTACGGAACCCTCAGGGCGGGAGTCTGACTCGCACTTGCCAAGTTTTATTATTTATGTTTCTATTGTTTCTTCATTGTGTGTGTCTGTGTGCTAAATAAACGTGTTTATTTTCTTTTTCCTTCAACTACCACTGACTACCTTTTTTATAGTACTCCTCGCAATGCATTCATGTTTTGCCTAACATCGTCCATCTAAAATAAATTGTTTTTCTTTCTTCTTTCTTTCATATACCATCGTTTTCCTTAATAGCTTCTTATAACCCATACCAGCCATTATGTGCCTCATACATTTACTTCATTGCTTAACTACCACTTAAATGCAGCAACAACAGTTTAAAGTTACACTTTAGAGCCGTGACCACTTGTTAACCACAGAAGTGTAATTGTTTTCTTTTACTGTAAAAAAATGGTTGCCCCCACACGATACCATATTGTAAAAAACACACTTTTTGTTACTTTTTAGGGTTCCATACCATAATTTGTTTAAAAAAGAACCCATATGGACTGATATTGACGTTCTGTTTGTCTGTTACAGCTACTAACTTAAAAGAACTGTATATGCTATCAAATTAAAATTGCATAAGCAACCCCTACGAGTCCCATGTCAACCCCCGTGAGTAGCATGTCAACCCCATTAATTTATATTTTCGTAAGTGTACTGAACAACGTCGTTTGATACACGTGGAAAATCACTTCAGCACTCGACTCCAGAACACCATCGCCTGCGGCTCGGGTGAATTCCGCCTCGGTCGCAATGACAAACTTGGTCATATCCTATTCCTCTATCCCCAATCTGTACATGTGAAAGAACAACTGACATTAATATATCAAGTTTAAAATAAGTATTACAAAAAGAAATAAAACAATGTTTACACAATAATGAAATAAAACAATGTTTTTCACTAGCACAGTTTTTTTTTGGTAATCAGCATAAATCCTTAACGCATAGAAATTTATCTTTGAAAATGGAATATTTTTTTTTCCTACAAGCTACGAAATCCTCTGCGGGCAAATCCGTCTCGATCTTTACCGTTTTTTTTTACTTTTATCATGTTAAGGTGAAAAAACATAAGATTCTCCTTTATCTCACAATCTTTAAGGTGCCAACATTTTATTGAATAGGGTGTCAAACTCGTAACCGAATAATCGATTTAAATCGATACAATTGATCATCGATTTATCTGATATATATCGCGTTTCGTTAGTATCGGATAACGAATATCGATTTAAAAATAATACGTTCATAAATTGAAGGATAGTGTTCTGATATTTATCGTTAGGAAATTAAATAGTGTTAATATTTTATTAATGTTTTTTGGTTAATGTCATTGAGTTTTGATTAAGTAATTTGGAGATAAGATATTAATTTAAATCTAATATTTAATTACTTTTTGAATGGAAAAAGGAATCGTGTAGCACCGACGCCAAGTAACAGGATACCGTGAACGAAATGCAAAACACAACTGACGGAACACAGGTAAGTTTTAGTCAGTAGGTAAATATCCGACACTTCCTCTCGCTCTAACCAGAGCGGGCGAAGTCATTTGATGATTTCTTACCAAAAAAATAAACAAGAAGATGATGATTAAGTGACTATTTGAACATGACTATACTTATTATGTATAAAACTGCAGAGTTTGTTTATTTGAAAGCGCTAAAGAACTGCTGGTTGGAATAATGGTGAAAAAAATTAGTTTAGACAGCCCATTTATTAGGAAGGCTATGGGCTTTATAAAATCACGCTATGACTTACGAGTGCGTTTGGACACCTATTTGTGCAGCAGTTAAACTAAAGCTGTAGTGTGATTTGTACATAGAACAACGTCGCGTGGCGTGGATCAAGTGTAGCTCTACAAGTCTAGTTTCCATATAAAATGTATGGAGACTGACGCGACCAGATCGGCGTGTGTGCCACACGTGTGCTCACTGTTGGTCCAAAAAATTTTGGTGCAGTTTTGTTAGATTACAGGAACTGTACGTGTACAAACACTCTTAAAAGGATTGTGATATGTATCTATTGAATACAAATTAATTTTTGTTCGTTGATAAGTGCATCACTAAAAAATGAACGAACAAAAGAGAATTAAACAAACATGTTTCTTTTCATTTGAAAATGTTGGTAAGTCCGAACAAAAAAAAAATCCTTTTAATTTTATGTTATTTTTTTAAAACGGAAACCTTGTTGTCCGTCCGTCTGTCTGTCTGTCTGTCAAGACCCTTTACCTCGAGAAAGCGCAAAGGTATCGAGTTGAAATTAAAACCATATACTCGGGTCTGCGGTGAAGCTGTGAAAAAATTAAACTTCTAAGTTAACGAAAAAAAAATATACGGCCGTTTATGTCGCAAAAATCGTAATTTTGACACTCCTGAGGAAATCGAAATTCATAGGGTACTTCCCATTGACTTAGAACTCTGAAATTTGGCATGAAGCAAGGTCTTATAGCACAAGTATAGAAATAAATCTGAAAACTGAAAATTTGTTGTTACGTCACAAAAAGAAATACTTTTTTTCTATTCGGAAAAATCTTCGAGACTCGATTCGGGAATTGAACTGTTTACATAAGTTAGTTTGTACGGAACCCTCAGTGTGCGAGTCCGACTCGCACTTGCCCAGTTATTTTTTAAATAGCTTTGCTTCACACTAGAGGTTACTTCTGCATCATGCCTGCCTTCACAAAATGTAAACTCACGTACAAAAGACACCCAGTCTCGGTGCAACTATCCATAGACCATACGAATATTTATTTGTCTCACGCGGGAATCTCTCAATGCGCCAACCATAAGGAGTGGCAGGCGGTCGCCTCTTTCAGCGAAGCAGTAATGCTGGCAAAGGAGGAGGCCAAACGTGCACGCGCGAGAGAGCGGCCCTCACGCCCCAGCCCGGATCCCGATCCCAATTTCCGGCCACCGTAGGCGCGGGCTTGCGGACGGCAAGCAATGGGTAGCTGGCCGTCCTATCGTCCGGTAAACGTCCGGACCGAGCCCAAGTCGTTGACGGCGCTTACTGTTCCGCGCGCGCCTCAAGGAGATGTCAGCAAACCGTAGGGCCCAGCAGTAAAAGTGAAACCCACGGCCCTGGGACGAAGGCGAAGAAGGAACAGGACTGGGTTTTCAGTCAGTATAAGTCTGACACGCCCTCTCATTTCGCCCAAGAGCGCGGGGTGTCATTGGATGATTTTGCCACCTAAAAAAAAATATACTCTTTTTCTCCATGTTAAAGTAATTAAATCCTATTAACGAGGTATCTTCATGAACCCAGTACTTACAAACTTGAAAACTGCTTACATAAACGACAGCCAATCAGGGCGAGTCCATTCAAAATCAGCTTTTGTATTAAACAATAAAGGTTTCCCTTATAAATTGAGTCCATTATTAGCTTAGAGAATATTTGTTTTCGTTAAGATTAGCCTGTTAACGAAGTTCTTACTCGAACTTAGCTCGTTTTAGCCTTTTAAATGAAAATATATCTATTCGTTTATGGGTAGCGCTCGATTTAAGGTGATTACTGTTTATATTATGAGTTAAAAGTTTGTTGTTCTTAAAGGTCCTGCTGCGATCTTACCGTCCGATTATAATTTAGTTGTCTATAAGGCTAGAGTGAGCTGAGCGTACAAGGGGTCACCAAATGTTGAAGAGTTTAGTTACCAGAGGTCTCGAGAATGAAACGACTTGTATCTTCCTTCAGTAATATATTCTTGAAAGGTCAGCAATGTCCTTACAGTTATTTTTAAACAATCTTAAGATAATAAAGTTGTCGTTGCCACCTGATGGTATGCAGTAATGCATACCATCAGTAATGCATTTGTGGAAATAACCTCGGCGCGAGTGCTCACAGCGTGCGCGGGGACGTGCCGCACCTCCCCTGCGATAAGAGATAGTTGCAATTTTTCGTCCTTGTCATCACCGCGGTAGTGCGCGTGCACCGAATAAGCATGAGTAAATGTGCTGTTTGTAATGACCCGATAGAAAGTGATTACTTAGAATGCCAGCGTTGTTCAGATAAATATCATTATATCTGCCTGGATATCTCACTTGAAGAAGGGAAGAAACTTCTCGATGCAAGCCAGAAATGGATATGTCTTAGTTGCTGCAATAAACAGCCTAAAAGTAATGATCCCGTCCGCCCTTCGACACCGACAGGTTTGGCTGATATAACATTTAATGTGACGCGTCGTAAGCTGCAAAACAAACCGGAACTTTTACATGCATCGGCTACTAGAATGTCAGATAATGTATCGCGCACTGATATACATGATGAGATGCGGTTAGTAATGAATGAATTTATGAGTGAAATGAAAAACATCTTGAATGTTGAATTGCGCGAACTTAGAGATCAAATAAATGGGTTCAAGGATTCCCTCAGTTTTATGAGTGCACAATTTGACAGCCTAAATAGCGATATGGTTGCCCATAATTCGACAATGAAACTACTAAAAACCGAAAACGAGCTGCTCCGGTCAGAGGTCAACGTTCTTTCTAACCGTGTGATGGACCAGTTGTCTAGGTCTACTAACTTGGAACTTCAGTGTGTCCCCGAGTATAGGGCTGAGAATGTAGTGAGCATTGTTAGACAACTCGGTCAAGTTCTCAAGTATCCTGTAAACGATGGCGACATATCTTATTGTTCACGCGTTGCCAAGTCGAACCCTAAATCTACTCGCCCACGTACAATCCTGGTGAAGTTCAACACCCCACGCACCCGGGATTCTCTGCTGGCAGCTACAATACAATACAACAAGGATCACCCAAATGAGAAGCTGAACACCGGGGCACTGGGCCTAGATGACAAGAAGATTGCGATATTTGTTACTGAGAATCTCACGATGGAAAATAAAAACCTACACGCTGCTGCCCGACTTCGAGCTAAAGAACTAAATTATAAATTTGTGTGGGTACGCGGAGGGCGAGTTTATGTGCGCAAATCAACTGATTCTGAAGCGGTATTTATTCGTAGTATGGACTTTTTGAATAAATTAACTTGAAATCCTTTTATTTTTGCTCTTTGGTTGTATTAGGTAGGTAGTTACTTTAAACTAAATCTTGAGACAATTCCTAAAACTATTTTCATTCTCTGATATAATTAAATGCTATTATCAAAACGTAAGAGGTTTGAGAACCAAAACTGAAGATTTTTACTTGAATGTGTTAGCGTGTAACTATGACATTATTGTATTAAGTGAGACATGGTTAGCGGGCGACATATTGGACTCTGAGTTATTTTGCAACCGATATCTAGTGTATCGTCGGGATCGGGAGTCTAGTGGTTTTCATAACAACAAATCCGGTGGCGGTGTGTTAGTGGCAGTGTCTAAGGGGTTAAAATCATATCGAGTGACTAATTGGGAGAGTAAATGTGAAGACGTATGGGTTTGCGTGGACATTTGTTTAAACAAACGACCAGCCAAACTCTTAATCTGTGCCGTGTACATTCCTCCTCCAGTACAAAAACACATCTTAGAACATTTTATCGAGAACGCTAATAATGCCTTAGAAAACTTTAATTCTACGTTAATGTTAGGTGATTTTAACTTGAGTAGCATCGAATGGATAGGTTCTTCAGGCACAACGCTTGCACCTTCTTTAGTTAAAAACGGAATTTATGAGCTGAAACTGTTAGACTTTATTTCTTTAAATAATTTAGCTCAATACAATTGTATTTATAACCATAAAAATAAGATTCTCGATCTCGTTCTTACCGATACCACTGTGCGAGGTCTAAGTAAGTCCGAAAACCCTCTAAGTAATATAGACTCGTACCATCCCCCCCTTGAATTCGAACTGCTATGTAACCTGCACGAGGATACTTTACGCCCTAACCAGGAGCCAAAATTTAAGTTCTATAAAGCTGATTACAGTAAAATTTTTCAAGAATTAAGTGATATATCATGGCAAGACATGTTCTCACAATGTTGCGATGTTGACGCAATGGTGGATTCTTTTTACAAAGTTATTTATAATGTGATTGAGAAATACATACCTAAGACTAAGCCTAAAACTTGCAAATATCCAGTTTGGTTTAGCAAAGATCTTATTCGCCTACTACGAGAAAAGAACAAGTATCACTCACTTTATTCCAAATTTAAAAACCCCTTAGATAAAATTTCATATCGTTTGCTCAAAGACAGAGTTTCAAAATTAATACATAGTAATTATAGGCAGTATTTAGAGTCAATAGAATCTTCGATAACTTCTAATCCTGAGCTATTTTGGTCATTTTTAAAGCAAAAACGTAACGGTAACAGTACATATCCTTCTTCAATACATTACGGCGATGTCAAAGGTAGTAATGGAGCAGAAAACTGCAACATATTTGCCTCATGTTTTTCATCCGTCTATAACACTCACAGTAATAATCCTGTTGACGATAGAACTAAACACGAGAGCTTGCAATATCAGCATACTGATTTTCTGACCCAATTGTCGTTCACCACGGATTCTGTCATTAAAGCTTTGAAAAGACTGGACCCTAAAAGGGCCAGGGTCTGACGGACTGCCTTCTATTTTTGTAATAAAATGTTGTGACTTTTTGGGGGAACCTCTCTCTATGATTTATAATAAATCATTGAGCACAGGTTGTTTTCCGAAAACTTGGAAAGAAGCACGAGTTGTTCCGATTTTTAAGTCTGGTGACAGGTCCGCTGCGAATAACTATAGACCAGTATCAATTTTGTCTATTTTTGGCAAGGTGTTCGAATCTTTAGTATGCCCTTTACTTTCGTGGCATGTAAAACAAACATTGATGCCTGAACAGCACGGCTTCATGAAAGGCCGTTCTACTGGAACCAATCTTGCGTGCTTTGTATCAGACTTAGTTTACGCTATAGACCGTGGATCGCCTGTAGATGTAATTTACACTGATTTCAGTAAGGCGTTTGACAAGGTGGATCACAAAATCTTAGTTAACAAATTACACTCAATCGGAATTGCAGGAAAGTTATTGCAGTGGTGTGAGTCATACCTTGTTAGGCGCACATCTAGAGTCGTGGTCAATGGTTATTCGTTGAACCTCTTTCCTGCACCTTCAGGCGTGCCCCAAGGTTCCCATTTGGGACCGTTGTTCTTCAATATATTCATAAACGACGTGGCGTCTTGTTTCATACACTCAAACATAAATTTATACGCGGATGATCTAAAAATTATAAAACGAATAGAGAGCAATCAGGATACATATAAACTGCAAGATGACTTGGATCGTTTCTCCCAGTGGTGTTTGGACAATAACATGTTACTTAATGCTGACAAATGCAATCACATACATTTTTCTAGAAAAAAAGGACCCTATTTTCGTAATTACAAAATTAATAACCATACTATTTACGAGCAAGAAGTAATTCGTGACCTGGGTGTTTATATTGACAATAAACTTCGGTTTAATATTCACGTTGATAAAGTTGCAACTAAAGGGTTTAAGATGTTGGGCTTCATTCTCCGTAACAGTAAAAACTTCAAACGCGCCTCAACTAAAATTGCAATCTTTAATTCATTAGTCAGGTCAGGCTTGGAATATTGCAGCATAGTTTGGACTCCATTTTATGAAATACATAAACGTCGTTTGGAATCGGTGCAGAAAAGATTTCTCTGGCATTTGTCTTATCATTGCAGTATGGTCAGAAAATTAACTAGCTACAACTCTCGCTTGAAACATTTAAAACTTTTAAGTCTTGAAAATCGCCGGACAATCCTAGATCATCTGTATATTACATATTTTAATGAAAAAAGGTTTCAAAAACATTGTTTTGGCAGGAGATTTTAATATAGATGTACTTAAACGGAATAAACAATCAATTGAATTCGAAAATATGTTATTAAGCTTTAATTTGAAACTGGCACTTAATCAACCGACTCGACTTAAGAGCAAAACATGCATTGACAATTTTGCGCATAATTTCAAGAGGTTCTGTAAGGCTTTTGTATTGGAGTTAGCATTGTCGGACCACACAGCCCAGTTACTAAAATGCCCAATCAGTACAGTATGTAATATCAATCGGTGGAGTAGGAGAAGACGTGACTATCACAATGATAATGTTAAAAAATTTAAAGCCCATCTGCGTAGTCTAACATTTTCTGAAGTGTATGGATCAAATGACCCAAACGAAGCATTTAACGCATTTTTTGATATATTTTTAATGCTTTATAAACAGTGCTTCCCCGAAACTGTTGTTGCGGTAAATGTCCATAAAAAGCAAAAATGGGTATCACGTGGTATTAAAAAATGCAGCGAAAAGAAACGTCACTTACTATGGCAGTACCGTTTAAAACCAACTCAAAATAATAAAATACATTTCAAAAATTACACAAAACTATTTAAAAAAATTATAAATTTAACTCAACGAGCTCAAAATAACCATAACATAAAAATATCAAACAATAAATCCAAGACAACATGGCAAATAATAAATCAAATAAAGTTAAATATACCAAAGAATAATATTGACAAAATTAGAATTAACAATAATGAAATTATCACGGAACCAAAATGTATATCTAATGTATTTAATAATTATTTTATTGATAAAATTAAGCCTATGATTAATTCGGGAGACCGAGTCACAAAACATATCTCAAACAGAAAAGATTCTATGTTCATGGCTCCCAGTTTGCCAAGCGACATATTAAAAATAATTTTATCTCTTAATAACACAAACAGTGTAGGTTACGATGGCATCTGTACAAAAATACTAAAAGCAGTAGCCGAGGTCATTTCTTGCCCGTTAAGTCATATTATAAATCTGTGTATAAGCGAAGGTATTTTTCCAGAGGCCCTAAAAAAATCAGTAATAAAGCCATTGTTCAAAAAACAAGATAGAGAGTTAATGGAACACTACAGGCCAATTTCATTGATACCAATCTTCTCAAAAATAATTGAAAAGTATATTTATAAAGAACTCAATTTATACCTAGAGGCGACATATTCTTTGCAACGAACAAAAAGGATTTAGAAAAAACAAATCAATTAACATGGCCATTTATGACTTTTTGCTTACAATTATGACGAATATGGATAAAAACACTCCAGTGTGCGCAATATTTTGCGATATGACACAGGCCTTTGATTATGTACAACATAATATTTTACTAAAAAAACTTGAGGCTTACGGTATAAGAGGTAATGTACTTGAGCTGTTAAAATCGTACCTAAATGACAGAAAACAAATAACGGAAATTAAGAAAATAAATATAAGCACCAAAAGAGAAGAAATCTTTCTTTCGGAGGAACGTACTGTTATCTACGGAGTTCCGCAAGGAAGTATACTGGGACCACCGCTTTTTACATTATATATTAATGACTTTCCAAGGGCAATCAAATATCCTATGACACTGTTCGCGGATGACAGCACTATAACTATTCCGTGTACGCAAAAAGATTTCTATAAAGAGGACATAAATAACACATTAAAGGAAACTGTAGAGTGGTTAAACATTAATAATTTAAAAATAAATCTAAATAAAACAGTAATTATGCATTTTAGCCAGCGCGCTTTGACTCTTCCCAATCTTGACATAACATACGATAACAATAAAATTGACACAGTTAATACAACCAAGTTCTTAGGAGTGACAATAGATCGAAATTTAAATTGGAAGGCACATATAGAGACCCTGACTAAAAGGATCAGCAGTAATGCGTATGCTTTGTACATTTTGTCACGAAAGGTTAACATAGATGCATTGTTAACTGCTTACTACGGGCTAACAGAATCTGTACTCAGATATGGGGTTATATTTTGGGGCAACTCGACTGACAAAGAAGCCGCTTTTAAAGCACAAAAGAGATGTATCAGAGCCATGTTTAAATTGAAAACCACCGATAGTTGTAAGCCCTATTTCTTACGCTATAAAATATTGACACTGACCTCCCTTTATATTCTGGAAACAGTAATGTTCGTTAGAAATAATAGTAACTTGTTTTCGCAAATGGCAGATAAATTTCCCAGAAACAGGCGTGATCAAACTCAACTGTGTCTGCATAGGAGTAGGACTGCACTTATGCGCAAAAGTGTTTTCTGCATGGCTCCTATTATATATAATAAGTTACCTAAAAGTTGGAGAGAGCTTAATAATGTACAATTGAAGAAACAACTAAAGTCATTCTTAACAGACAAAGCATACTATAACATTAATGAATTTCTGACAGAACCATTTAGAGTGACTTAGATTCAATTATGATTTTAATCATTACTTTGACATGACTGTGAATAATTTGACATTTATTACTATTTGTTTATTACTATTTGTTTAATTCACAGACATAAATTTATTATGATTTTTACTTTTGTTTTGACATGTATCTTATTTGACATTTATTACTCGATGTTAATTTCCTAAACTTAATATTTTTACTTTCTTAATTTTGACATGTTTTAATTTTGACATTGATTTATTTTTCAAATTATTGTAATTACCTAGTAAAAAATTAATTAGTAGTTATTCAAAACATTTGCACGCCAGAGTATGTGGCAAACATGTCTGAACCAATTATTAATTCTTTATGTCATCCTGCATGCACTTTCTTAATATTGTATGTGTACACATGTTTGAGCTAATAAATATATCTTATCTTATCTTATCTGTTCCTATACAAAATAATAAACAGCCACATTGATTGTCCAGGGTTACTTAGTCAAATTAATATAAATGTGCCTTACAAAATGGCTCGTATATCTAGATATCAGTTACTTCGCGCTAAGAGCTTCAAAACCAATCTGGGTCATTTTTCCACCGTTAACAGGATGCAGGTTCAATTTGGTCGCCTGTCACGCTCAACTAGTGTAGATGTTGATTTGTCTTACTCGTTGCGTAAATTCAAGTCTGTCTTGCATAAAGCATTGTCACAAGAGTGAAAAGATAATGTTGTCCTTTTCACGTACTTTATGTGAGTGAAAAGGACAAAATTCTCAGAAATAAATAAGTAAATAAATATTTATAATTTGAAAATAATTAAATATTTGAAATGTTCAAATATTCAGAATTTGTTTTTGTTGCCATATGTCTTTTTTATTGGTTGGCTTAACGTCGAACAAAATGTGAATAGATACGTTAGTTCATAACTCCTTTATGTTTATTGCATGCCGTGGCAGCCTTTAATTAAGGCTACACTTCATAATGTAAGAATACTGAATCTTTAGCATGTATAATGGTGTATGCTTTGTTGGTTGTCCTAAAAAAATAAATAAATAAATAAATAAATTCAAGTACTAGTTATTATCAAATAAAAAAACTCCGCTGTTTTTTGGGAAAATCTTTAAACAGGATTTGAAACGATTAAAATTTAGGAAAGGATCATCATCATCATTTCAGCCGAAAGACCTCCACTGTTGAACATAGGCCTCCCTCAAGTGTCGCCACAACGAATGGTCCTGTGCGTCTCGTATCCATCACATTCCCGACTCTCATCAGATCATCGGTTCACCTTGTGTGGCATCCCACCGCGCACCGGAAGACGCAGTGTTGAAATGCCTATTCTAACGCTGCGTCTTCCAGTGCGCGGTCGCCACTCCAGAACCTTTCGGCTCCATCGATCATCTGAAAAGGATATGCATATTAAATATCAATGCTATATTATATAGTCAAAGTGATACTTACAATTTAAAAGTATCAACATGTTGGCAATATGGCCAGACTAGTGTATTTTATTGTGTATGAGAAAAATATAAAAGTATAGGCTCAATTGAGATAGATTAAGTAATAAGTATTTGTTAGTTCATTTTAGTTCATAATATTCATCTCAAAGTTTTCTCTTTTCAATCGGTTTTTTAATAAACGAAACTTTACCATCATTTTCCTTGTGTAGCTCGCCGTCCGACCGTCCGGTAACCGATTGGACCTAGCCCTAGTCATCGACGGTGCATAGTGTTCTACGCGCGCCTCAAAGACATGTCAGCAAAACTGTAGGGGCCAAGCAGGGCTGAAGCCTACTGGGGCCATGGGTTGACTTCTGAAAGGGAACCCCGGGTTTCTGGAGTGCAAGGGAAAGGAGGAACATAGGTGTGGTTTTTTAAAAGTCTGACACGCCCTCCTTCTCTTCCCTAGAGCGAGATTAAGTCATTGGATGATTTCCCAACTAAAAAAACCTATATTCCTTTGGTTGCCCTCTGCATTACAGTAACTTTTACAAAAATTCTGGCGGCAGTTCACACACTTAAAACTAATCGTCACTTACCTACGAATGTAAAGGTTGACGGTTACTTTGAGAAACTACAAACCGCCATACTTAAAATGTTGCCACCAACAAACTCTGAGTCGCCATGACACTTTGAAACTAAATTCAACCTTTCCAGCTTTGAAAGCTGAAATATTCTTTCAGTGAACACTCTAGTTCCATTTCCCAGACTTGGCGATGGCTAAATCTACGCTTAAACCATTTCAGCCAACTTGACCTACTTGATAGGGGCTGGCTTAAGTTAGAAGCAAGAAAATGGGTACTTGATCCATGAAAAAATCAGACTATTGTGTTTTGACAGATCATAATTATGCCTCCTCTGTAGAGCCCACCAATCGGGTCCTGTTCGGGAGGTGAAGTAAGGGTGTTTTTAATATCGTGCGGATTTCATCCGCATGCAGAAAATTTCAAAATGCAAATAAACGCGTCCCGCGTGCGTATTCCACGCATTACAATAAATACTTGTATGAAATGGACATTTGCGGGGGCTACGCGTGCGGGACAATCCCGCATGCGTGATCAAATCCGTACGATATTAAAAACACTCTTAGCTTGTCTTTGTACATGAATTATCAAATCACTGTAATAAACTAAGGACGAGTTTCTGAATTGAAGATTTTGATTTTTAAGAACGTATCAAACTTTACTTAAATTCCAAAATTTAATAGGTTTTCAGGCTAAAGTAGAGCTAGAAAAACACACAACTTCAAATGAAAATAAATCAGAAATCGGGGCTAAAAACTTAATTCATAATTTATATAATACCAGAGGCAATAAATATTCTCCCTCATTGTAGCATAATCTTAGCTGGCAAGAATGTATCCAAAAGTCAGTGATTTGTGTATAGGTAACTCGCCGTCTGATATAGATCAGGCTCGAGTTTTTTTTTTTAATATTCCACAACTATCACACACCACCGTCTAGTCCCAAGCTAAGCAGAGCTTGTGTTATGGTTACTAGACAACTGATAAACATACTTATATATTTCTAAATACATACATTTATTGATAAATTACACCCAGACACAGAACAAATGATCGTGCTCGTCACATAAATATTTGTCCTGGGTGGGAAACGAACCCACGACCTCCGGCATAGCAGTCAGGGCCACCATCCACAAGACCAACAGGCCAGTCAAAGTTGATCGCGCGTTGTGATCCAGGAGCACTTTAAGAGAGGCCTTCCCTACTCGTCTATCATAAACGTGAGCATGGTTTAAAAGCTTGGTTTTTTCTTCCAACGCAATGTTTGATGAATAGGCAACGGGAAAAAAAGAGATAACGCCTGAACGCTCTGTTGGCATTTGGTAGGTAATTCCGTCATTCAATGGAATATTGGTTCCAGGAAATCCGTTTTATTAAAAACCTTAAAAATATTTGGGAAAAAAAAATGTATCTAAACGTTTCAATAGATGTATTTTCTTTACTTTTTAGGTTTACGTACCTCAAAAGGAAAAACCGGAACCCTTATAGGATCACTTTGTTGTCCGTCTGTCTGTCTGTCGTCAAGACCCTTTATCTCGGGAACGCGTGAAGGTATCGTGTTGAAATGAAAACCATATACTCAAATCTGCTTTATGCTTGCTTTCGATTTTACACAGTGGGGGTCACCACTGGGGGTCCAGAATCATGTACTGGATCCGTGGTATTCGTTTGTGCGTCGATGTCAAAGACGCCGTGTATACTTTTTTTCGTATTTTTATCATGCATAGGCTCGCGTTTGAGCACTACCTCACCCGATGGTGAGCGATGATGTGGCCGACGATGGAGCACGCTTGCCTAGAAGTAACCTATTCACTTTTGACTTAAAGGCCTCTAGGTTATAGCTATCAGGAAAAAGACCCCAGCAGGGAATTCCACTCCTTAGCGTGTACGCACAATAAATGTGTTCCCGAAACGTTTCGTACGTATGGGTGGGAGTCCACCATGTACCGATGGCGCAACGCCGTACGTCTAGTGGTCCGATGATGGAACGGATTTGGCGGAATTAAATTGTACAATTCCAATACACACTCCCTGAAATATAAATGATAGAAAATTTCACTTCACGTAGATCGGGAGAAGCTATAATGATGATTTCTCAACCTCTGAAAAACATCTGTGATTTGCGTGAAAGATTTCTCGTAACTTAAACCACAAAATGGGCGCTTCCAAACTTTCCAATGTTGACTCTAACTTTCCTTTTAGTATCGATTTATTGTTTATTTTATTTTATTTTTCTCTCATAGACATTAATTACGTTTCAAACTTCTGGTGGCGCGAAAAAGTGCTAAGTGCTAAAACGAAGTTCTGAAAAATTTGCTCTTAAGACATTTGTGTCCCATTAAATTTAACTTTGAAATATAGGACTTAGAGGAAATTCGAAGCAGAGTAGCGTTTCTATACGACTAATGGCGAAACTGTATTCATGTGGCAGACATTTATTATGCATTGCAAGTGCAAGGGGAATTTGTAGCAAGCACTGTAAGGTACAGATGAATCGAATTGAAATCTGGATTCTGGTTTAATGTTACAACTCATAATCACGGATATATTTTTTCCAAGATTTAGGCAAAGGAGTTTCAGTAATAAAATACTATGTTATCAGTTTTGTTTAAGCTGTTGATCCCCGCATTAACGCCGGCGTTCACGCGCCATTGTCTTACTATTGTGTCTCTAATTACGCACTCAAAAGGTTAAATATCATTTGCCTTTTAGAATGCGACCTCAATTTTTTGGATACCTAGATATTCCTTATAGGGAAACCCTAACACATTGCACGTCGCCACAATGACTGGTCCTGTACGTCTCGCTTGCCGGCGGTACCCTTTGGGTTCGAAACCCTAAAAACAAACCTAGAACTATAAGTAGAACGAAACAAAACACGCATACATAAACTAAATAAAATACTTTTTACAAAAAAATACAACCGACTTCAATGTAAAAAAACACTGAAAAGTGCAAAATAACATTAATTTCGGAAGTCGGTGTTTCTATAATAGTTTTGTCTCTTTGTTATTTAACACCGACTTCCGAAATTAAAGTTATTTTGCACTTTTCAGTGTTTTTTTACATTGAAGTCGGTTGTATTTTTTTGTAAAAAGTATTTTATTTTTCACTTTTTAGTTAGTGGTGGTAACCACTAAAAAGTACCCCTTAGCCATACTTAAATACCTTATAGCCAGAGTGCATCACATGACAATTATAATAGTACCAAACACGGTTAGATTAAATTATTTTATTACAGAGTTCCGGTGTCTAACTTCAGGCTTCATCATCAGATCAGTTCGATATATTCCCCCTCTCCTTTCAGTCAGTCATCGACTACACGTATAAATGAAGCAATTTTACTTGTTACGACAGTTCTGCTGTGATCCTATAAGGAGTTCTGTTCCATATCTTCGAAGTTCATGATCAGATCATAACAATATTTCTATGGGACCAACTCGGAAGCATAACCTTTCAATAAAAAAAAAATATTTCAAAATCGGTCCACAATTGACCGAGAAATCGGTGAACATACATAAAAAATAAAAATAAAAAACATACATTCAACCGAACATATAACCTCCTCCTTTTTGAAGTCGATTAAAAACTAATTCACGTTTCAAAACACAGTTCTATTCAAACCTTTCGATTCTATCAGTGCCTTACTAAGACACAACAGTGCAGTCAGTGCACATCAGTGCTTACATTCCTTGAAATTCCTTACAAAATAACTGGAAAATGATTTCCGCACAATAATAAAATGGCAACAGCCATTTATCTAGGAGCTTGCCACAAAGGCTGTCATACGAAGAACTAAGATTTTCTTGCTCTTCGGACGTTGCGAGAAAAAGATAACCTGTGACAGGGTGTCCAGACTTCCAGTTTACTTTTCACAAGGCTTAGGAGCGGGCTAGACGAGCGGGGTGATTTTATTTTGTTATTTGAGTTTCATTTATTTTTTCGGTTTCGTACCTAAGTCAGGAAAAACAAAACCCTTAGGGCTATATTTCACCGGGACACCATGGCGGCGCAACCAGTCGCCGCTACCAACAAAATGTATACAGTTCTATAGAGAGTTACTCACCTGGTGTTCGTTTGGTTGCGCAACCAATGTGGTGGCGCGACAAACTCGGACGCGTGCACTTAAGGTCCATTTTGATACTGTCTCAGTGTGGTGTAACTCTGGTGTCTAGTTTGGTAACTTACGGCGGCGCGACCAGTTGCGCTGCCATGGTGTCCCGGTGAAATATAGCCCTAAGGGTTTTAGTTTTTGGTGTCCCAGTAAAATATAGCCCTTAGACCGCTTATATACGTTAAGAAAAGTCGCCGGGCCTATGCAAGAATTCGAGTCGTTTCTACACACGAACTGTGTACACTGCTTTGACGCTAACCAAGAAAAAAATCTTGTCTGCGCTAGACATGACACGTGAAGTCGCTATGGTGTGGTAGAGCGGGGGGGGGGGGGTAGGGGAGGGAGTGCCACGATAAATTTTCGTGCTAGATTCAGACAAAATTCTTATCGTGTACATCATGAATTGGTCCTATCTGCCGCAGACACGGTGAAATTTCTTAGCGTGTATAAGCGCCCTTATAGTCCCCGTCTGTCCGTCTGTCTAGCATGGAGTCGAAATTAATATCAAATACTAAGGTAGCCTACCCTCAAGCTGCTGTGAAAAATCAAACTTCTAAGTCTATGCTATCTAAAAAAATGCTGTTTATACTTCGTTTAGGTGCATATTTTGACACTCGCTATCAAATCAAAACCTATAGGGTACTTCCCGTTGACCTCGAATCTTGAAATTTGGTAAGAAGTAGGGTCTTACAGTATAAGTAGATATAGGAAAAAGTCTGAAAGCTATTTTATAGTTACCGTCACAAAAAAAACTTTTTAGCGAATCGGAAAGATCTTCGAGACTTCATTCGGGAATTGAACTAACTTACATAGGTAGGTTTGTACGGAACCCTCGTTGAGCGTCAAGAGTCACAGATCATTGATCATGTTTTCGTGTAGAATTATGTTAAAGAAAGCTATACTTGGTGTTTTTAGTACCTAATATGTCATCATCATCATTTCACCCGAAAGACGTGCACTGTTAAACATAAATCTCTCTCAAGTATTGCCACAACGAGCATCCATTGGGTTCCCGAGACCCTCACCAGGTCATCGGTCTAGTTTGTCAGAGGCCTTCCTATGCTGCGTCTTCCAGTAGATGCGCAGTCACCACTTTAGAACTTAACGGCCCCATCGACCATCTGTTCTACGAGTAATGTGCCCTATAGTCTATTACCACCTATGATTGGTATGTGACTTGGCTATGGTTTTTACGACCGGTTGCCACCTGACGCCAAGGTCGTAATCTTCCCGGAAGACGAAGCCGCCGTTGACCTTTCTAATTAGGTTCTTTCGCCGCCATCCCAAAATAAGTATTTCGAACTGGACCCTCATCTCAACTGAGGTCCTCTGCTCCATTGATGTTGAAGAAGCTCCTGAGGTGGTTTTTTTTTAACGGAGTTTTCTCTCCAGCCTTATTTGGTTCGCGAGAGGTATTTTTTCCCTCTTACCCTTCAACAGCCAAGGCTGCTGACGGGCGTTTTCTATCCACCACCTTGGAACGCGCTGTCTAGGGTCAAAGGAATATGTGTGTCTAGGTGAGGGAATGGGCCGTAATCCACCACGCGGGCCCAGTGCGGGTTGGTGAATGTCACATGTCTTCGAATTTTTTGGTTCTAGGACATGTCGCTTTCCTCACGATGTTATCCTTCACCGTTTTGAGAGCAGTAAATATTATACAAATCAAAATTATGGTCAGAAATAACCAAGAAGGTCTAAAATCCATTCAATCATTCGAGCGTGAAGAAGTAGCATACATCAAACATACACACTCACAAACTTTCGATTTTATAATATTAATGTGATTTTTATTACACTACTTTCAAAACACACTTCATCTTACTGACTTCTGATTATCGTAAAACTATTCCACCGATCGCACTCTCTTCAAATAAATTCCTACCCTACTGATGAACACCTACCCCTACAAAATGGAAGTTTCCCTCAATTAATCGAAGTCGATCCCGTTCCGTCTGCAATTTGAGGCCATTCATCCTTCTCTGCGCTACTCATTAACTGCACCTTGATTTAAGACTGGGAAAGAGGTGAACAGTGTTTTCAGTTCCTTTACTTATTTATTTGAAGTTATTGGGGCGTGGTTTCATTTTTAGCGTTCCGTACCTCAAAAGGAAAATACGAAACCTTTATAGGATCACTTTGTTGTCCGTCCGTCTGCCTGTCTGTCTGTCTGTCTGTCCAGACCCTTTATCTTGAGAACGCGTGGAGGTATCGAGTTGAAATTAAAACTATATACTCATGTCTGCGGTCCCTTAAAGCTGTGAAAAAATAAACTTATAGGTTAACGAAAAAAAAAGATACGGCCGTTTATGTCGTAAAAATCGTAAATTTGGCACTCCTAAGGAAATAGAAATTCATAGGGTACTTCCCGTTGACTTAGAACCCTGAAATTTGGCATGAAGCAAGGTCTTATAGCACAAATACAGGAATAAATCTGAAAACTGAAAATTTCTAGTTACATTACAAAAAAAAATACTTTTTTCTATTCAGAAAAATCTTCGAGACTCGAACTATTTACATACAAATGTTAGTTTGTACGGAACCCTCAGTGTGCGAGTCCGACTCGCACTTGGCCAGTTTTTTTCTTAATCTGTTTGTTTACTATAAAAAGTAAAGTCCTGGCACACTCTGTCTTATCAACGGTCAGCCCAATCAAGATCTAGAATGCTTATTTTTTTTTAAAAAGGTACTTTTTATGATGCATTGCAGTATTCACCCCCTAAGGGAATGAAACGAGGGTCCAAAGTTTGTTTGTAGCTGCTGGCAAAAGTTAGTAATTTAAAATAAATAGCGCTTAATTTTTTTGCAAAGCAATCATGGTCTGGTGATATTGCCCTCGAGTTACGACTTATACCTACGTCATGGATCCAAACTCCAGACAGGCAATTTACTTTGTGTAACACATTTTATCATCACTGCTCTCAAAACGGTGAAGGAATACATCGTGATGAAACCGGCATGTCTTAGAACAAAAAAATCAAATACGTGACATCTACCGATCTGCACTGGGCCTACGTAGTGGATTATGGCCCATTCCTTCTGCTAGAGTCTTAGAAAGGAGGCCTGAGTCCCAACAGTGAGAAAATTAAAGGCTGTTTATGTTTATTATTATTACGTAAGCCATTTTCATTGTTAAGTATAATATTAAAACAACCTATCCTATCACATATTCGCGTACCGGAAGACGCAGTATTGGAAGGCCCCCTACAAGGTGGACCGATGAGCTGGTGAAGGTTGCGGGAATCCGATGGATGCGAGACGCAAGGGACCGTTCGTTGTGGCGACATTTAGGGGAGGCCTACTTATGTCCAGCAGTGGACGTCTATCGGCTGAAATGATGATGATGATGATCACATATTTGCTGGTAGATTTTTTTAAAGAATAAGTAGTACCTTTGCATGAAATTGCACCACGCGTACCCTATTTTTTTATTTGGGAAATCATCTAATGACATCTCGCGCCCTTGGGTGGGGCGGGAGGGCGTCTCAGACTTTTACTGACTAAAACCCACTCCTGTTTCTTCTTTGCCTTCGTTCCAGGGCCCCGGGGTCTCTTTCGCATCACCCATGGCCCCAGTAGGCTTCGACCCTGCTGGGCCCCTACGGTTTTGCTGACATCTCCTTGAGACGCACGTGGAACACTACGCGCCGTCGACGGCTTGGGCTCGGTCCGGACGGTTACCGGACGATCGGAAGGCGAGCTGCCCATTGCTCGCCGTCCGCAAGCCAGCACCTTCGGTGGCTGGAAATGGAGATCGGGATCCCGGCGGCTGTGGCGTGAGGGCCGTTCCCTCGTGCGTGCGGCCGCCTCCTTTGCTAGCATTACTGCTTCGTAGAAGGAGGCGACTGCCTGCCTCCTCCTTGCTCCGGACCATGGCCTGTACTAAGGCCCAGTGCGAGAGATCGTTGCCACCGATCGCCCCCACGAGGAACGCGTACCCTATGCGGGTTGGTACACATAAATAGATACCTATCAATTTTATTATATCTATAATGTTTTAATCTACACTCTGATCTGGACTAGGTTTAGTATGAGTGGATACTCGTGGTCCTAGAACGCAAAAAGGCAACTGAAGGAACATAGGTATGGTTTTAGTCAGTAAAAGCCTGATAAGTCCTCTCACTCTACCTTAGGGCGGGAGAAGTCATTAGATGATATCCCTCCTTAAAAAAAAGATTTGACATGAGTCAATTTATGGGGCAGTCGCTATACACCACAATTTTTTTAATTAGTACAAATATTTAAAGGGCTTATTAGAAAAGGTCCCGTTATTATTTAAGTAAAGTCTCAATAAATAAGGTTCATAAACAGCAAAGTTATTAGAGTTTGTCTATGTCCTAAAATGTTACTCAATCTATGGAAATATTGTACAGACTATGAATGAAAAACAATGAAAAAACACTACGCGTAATATTTTCTAGTAGCCTGCGTGTAATATTTTCTATAATAGTAGCAATTGTCATGAATAATTGATTCAATTATGAATTTACCAATTAAGACTAATTTTCGTGGACAATTTTGGGATTTTGTTTTTTTTTTACTTTTGACTACACAAATATGAATCAGTAACGGGTACGGTTAGAGCCCCATTTTTTTTTGTACTAATTAAAAAATAGGGGTGTATTTTAGATAATGGCCATTCTTGTACTTGTAACTGGATCACATGACCCCTAAGTGGGTCACGTTAGTGCAACCGCGTAGCGGATAAAATTTTATTTTGTTTCATCAAACATAATATTATTCGAACCCAGTTCTCATTAAAATTCCAGTACTGTTTTAAAAAAAATACATTTATACATCAAAAGTTTCAGGTCTATGCAAGCATTAATTATAATTTCCAAGTGCTTGGAAAGTCTTTAAAAAGTGTAACCCGCTAAATAATAAAACAAAAAGAGGTATTGTAGGTCTTTACCAATGAAATTGCTGTTTTTAAAAACCGGGTTACTTTGAAGTGTTATATCTTTGGATTGACTTGGAATTATAAGTTGAAATAAACTTTATATTAAAGGTACGTTATTTTTTTTAAACGAAATTAGGTATTTATTGGTTTCTTTGTGTTTTATGTTTTTTGTAATATCGCAGTGAAAAACTTCTTATTTACGTTCTTGGATAAATACCCAACAATTAAAACGCTTATAAGAAGTAAAAATTTCCTACCAAAATCTGAGCTTCTTAGTGGCTATAACATGGGAGTATTTAAGGCAAAAATGTATAGCTTTCTTCAAGGCAAGTATGCCTCCATCATCAATTACATTAATTGGGTACCAGGCGTGAAAGTCGTCAAAGACGAGTATAAAAAGTATAATAATAATATAATAATAATATAATATTCCACAACTATCACACAACGCCGTCTAGTCCCAAGCTAAGCAGAGCTTGTGTTATGGGTACTAGACAACTGATAAACATACTTATATATTTCTAAATACATACATTATTATTTTTTATAATAAATTACACCAGACACAGAACAAATGATCGTGCTCATCACACAAACATTTGTCCTGGGTGGGAATCGAACCCACGACCTCCAGCATAGCAGTCAGGGCCACTAACCACCAGACCAACAGGCCAGTCAAAAGTACGCCAGTTAAAAGTACTTAGGCCTTACCATGATTTGTTAAAATGTCAGGCGTGCGAATGAGAAAGAAGGATGGAGCTAAACACCTTATTTAGCTCCATCCCTTTAGCAGTTCAGTTTAAGTCTCAGGCAGGGCCTCTGATCACCGATTGCTTTACAAAAAAGACATCAATCTATCCATATCTATATTTTATTCTATATTTAAATAAATGAAAATGGCTGTACGTTAGTCTCGCTAAAACTCGAGAATGGCTGGAACGATTTGGCTAATTTTGGTATTGAAATATTTGTGATAGTCCAGGGAAGGTTTAAACGGTGAGAAAATTTGAAAAAATTCACGAAAAAAATATCGAATACAACGCCATCTCTAATTAAACTGTCATTTTAAAATGAATTATGCTGTTATGGTAATACCAGTAGATGGCGTTATCCTTACGGTAGAAGCTCCAGGCGATACGAAGTCGCCGGGTCAGCTTGTTCCCAATAAATAAAACATGTACAAATTCAGATACCCAAAAGGACAATGTGTAAAGAAAACATGTAAAACATCAATCTTTATGAAAATATCGTAAACACGAGAAGATTATACCAATGTACTTTATGTTTCAGACGAGAAAATGTCGCCGTAGACGCCTTGGAGAGAAACGATGATAATACTGAGCGGACCCTGGGGAGCTGGGTCTACGCGGACAGTAGGGTTCGCAACAATGTTGATGGTTTAGATACCAAAAAGCTATGGAAATCAGATTTCAACTTTCAAGGAATATTTTTGTTTTTATTTTTTATTTAAACGTCACTAGATTCGGAAAGGAGATCCTTATTATTAGTTAACCAATTGGTAATCATTTCGTTCTTGTCAATACAAAAACCCAAAATCGATAAGAACGAAATGAGTAAAAAAGAAAAAAAGACGATTTGGAACATTTTCTTTAGGTCGTGCGTTTTTTTTTTAGATGTGAAATCATTTAATGACTTCTGTCTCTCTAGGATGGCACAGGAGCCCGGCGATCAGACTTTTACTTGACTTGACTTTTACTGACTAAAACCACACCTATAAATTCTCGAACGCGCGACGTGCGGTCGACCTCACACGGTTAGTATACCGTCATCAAAGCAGTGAACGCGGGAATCAGATATTGATTATCAACTGTTCACTAAGTTACATGTTAAAAGAAATACAAACGTCCGAATACCTCAACCTAACCCGGAGATCACTTCTTATAAAGGGTCTACTTATTGACGTGTGTCGACAAACGTATCGGCGTTTGTCAACGTCGACACTCTATCTGAGTGTATTCATATTCTCATCAAAAGAATACGACGTGATGTGACTTTTTTGTCCACTAGTTCAGACGTGACTCGACTGGACTCGATACTCGTGGCTTTTTTTTGCGGGAGGATTGGAGGAAAAGATTAGTATTGAATAACTTCTAGTTCCGTTACTCAGATTTTGGTTAATTGAGATGCACGTATAAGTAAATGGTAAATAATAATAATAATAATAATAAAACCATTATTACAGACCACTTAGATCCAATATACATATCCCTTAAAATTAAAAATCCAAAAAAACACCAAAAAGTACATGAACAAGTCCTGATTACACAAAAAAAAACAAAACAACTAAAAATTTTAAAACAAAAACAATGAATTAGGTCAAAAAAAAAAAAACAAATATTAATCAAATGTCAAAAAAGTTAAAAATTAAAAGAATTGAAAAATAAAATAAAAAGGTCAAGTCATAAGTCGTTTCTAAAAAATAATAATTCATTCATTCATAGAAGCATACATCGACTTATATTCTAGCGATAGACAAGCACGTTCATGGAAACTATTTGTCAAAATACTGAAAAGTAAAAACAAAAGTTCGCTGCAGCGCTTTATTGCCATTATGTCGTCTAATAAAACTATTAAAACATACAGCGCTTAGATGGCTTTTATAGGATACTTTTTCGCGACAAAAACGTCTTAAGCGCCATGAATTTCGTAGCACTTACGCGTTTCGTTTAACATAGTGTAATGACATGTTATCCATATAGATTTTTATACCACAGAAGCGACACAGCTTTTTGCCTACAATACTTTATTACAATAACACTCTATTTCAAAATTTAACAATAGTCCTCCCGTTCTAATTTTATAATTTTTTTTGACAATCCTTTTTTTGAAGCGCAAAGTTTTTTGAAATCTTTTTTTAACTTAATTTTTCGGGGCGAATCAAAAATTGATTCGGTGTCAGAAAGGTCAATGGGCATTTTGTTCAGAGATTTGACCCACGGCGTACACTAACGAAATAGGGCAAGGTATATAGATAAATGTATCTGCAACTCAGTGGTATGGGTCGCATTCTTGTGGGCAATGGGAGAATCGAAAAAAAAAAAAAAATTATTAAAGCATTTTTAAAGTATTTTTGTAATGAATTAACTCAAAACTACTGGACCGATTTCAAAAATACTTTTACCAGTCGAAAGCTAGTCATCCCTAAGTGGCATCGGATATTTTCCCATGGGGAAATTCCCACGGGAAAGAAAGTAGAATGTGCTAGTTTTATCCACCACTATTACTATTTAAGGGACATAAAAATAAAATCCAGTTCTACTTAAATAATATTTTTATTCAGCTTGATCAAAATCTATTGTAATTTCATCTAAAAAGGCTGCAGGTGCATCTATTACATCTTGATGCCAGGCCCATGATAAAAAGTAAACTACGCTTACAACATGCGCACAGCTTCCAACAGTGCGGCGGCCGTGTATACACGAGCAGTAATACTGTTCAATGCCATTCCTTCCAATTCGTGTGGGATCTACTAAAATATAGGTATAATATTGTTTGCTGCGGACGTGTCGCGACTGAATTCGGCCTCTTATTAGTACTTTGTTTTCGATAATTTCTTGCTGCCGGTATATTTCGATGTGGTATACTCCATTCAAACGCATGTGCTCGTGGCAATATGACCTCGCAATTCTCAAGTGGTACGATCCCAACGTAAATAACAATAATTCTTCATATGTAAGCCGCGGAAAGTCTTCAAAATCCGGATCGTTTCCATCGAGACGCACAAACGCTACTCTTTGCCTGTTCAAATTATGCCTTATCACATAATCTGACAGCTCATTGCGTTGATTCATCCGCTCATTTATTATGGATATGAACTGTTCCGCATATATTCCGTCCGTTTTGTTCCGTCTTTATGTCGACGCCGCCACCGGCCCACGCTGAAAACCAGCGCTGTGAGCTTAACGCATAATGCGTCAGGCTACAGCTTTATGCTGAGCGTTAGGCCGTTTTGCGCGGATGTGACGCATATCTTCCCTATCATTTTACAATGTTTGTTTGCTAGTTTTAAGATTGCGTCATTTCGCGCGAATAAACAGTTTTTCTTTCTTTCTTCTTCTTTCTTCTATATATGGTCTTCATATGGATTTCGAGTGGCATTAATTATTGCCGCAGTTATTCTGAAGTCGACCATCATATGTCTCATAGCAACATTAAAATATACATGGCGGAAGATTTTAAAATCTTTTTTAAATCTGCTGTTAATAGTTTCTACTACCCAACGGATCATAGTTAATAACCTAGATTTATTGGCATCTAATGTCGTCAGTTGTTCTCCTCTTGCTCTCGTTGGCGGCATGTGAGGATTATATCCGCATTCTTCAATATTATTGATCGGATCTCGAAATCCACGATCCAATATAAAAATGTCATCAGTTCTCAAGAACCCATGAATCGGAGAATCTTCTCGCATCAGGTCGAGCATAATTCTTGCGTCCGAAGTATTTGCTGTATAAGGTCCCATAGCATCTAGTATGTAGCCATCGGTACATACTAATAAAAAGGGTTTGACTAAGTTCCGAAACTTATGGAGACTGTAAGTTTTCCGTTGAAAAAGGAAATTCGCACTCTTCTGCAGATAAATATATGTTCCGTCACATACGACAATGGCCGCGGGATCATTTTGGTTACCGCCGAAAAAATGGCTTGGGATAGAAAGGTTTCTGGTTACCACATTTTCTCTTGTAATATGATTTAACCCCAAATGCTGTGGTACAAAATCATTAATTAAGCATTCCCTTGCTATCGCCAATTTCCTTTCTAATGTTCTCCTCGACATACTGAATTTAGTAGCTAAGCGGTTATCTGGTTCGCCGGTTCTTATTTTAGTTAGGTAAATTCCAAGAACCGTGGCAGGACGTTCTGATCTATCACGCAGAGAAGGCGTTTGGTTTAAAATTACATTAAATTGATATTTCGTAAGACCCGTCCAAAAATGGAATTCGTTGTCATCTATTTGTTCGATATTTTCATAATCAAATTGATTTCTCCGTTCGAAACCCCATTTGTACAGATTCATCATGCCAACAACATGAGCACCATTAAAGTTTTCGAGTGAAGGTATATTAATTAAGTCTTCCCAATCATTTCTTATAAAATGAGGATTGCAAACCCGAGCTAATTCCGGTATGTAAAAATTATAATTATGCAAAAGTTGAAACTTAGCATATGGTGGAACAACGTGGGCCACCACATTTCTGCAGTTTGGAAAAAGACAATGCCTGGCTGTATTTGATGCTCGCGAATATCCACTAGGCGCAACAAAAAAACTAGGCGGACCCAATTGTGGACCCGCAACATCTCTCTGGTCTGCCTCTCTTTCAACTTGATGGGGTACGTGATCTTCCACTGGTTGATCTTGCACGGGTTGGTCATCCACTGGTTGATGTGGTATAAGTTGATTTATTACAGGCTGGTTTTCTATGGGTTGGTTGTGCAATTGACGGTCAAATCTCACCCAACAAGCATGACATATGGCCCTTGAGCCATCAAAACGAATCTGAAACATTTGATAAAAAATAGCATATACTGAGAAATATTAACAACATCATCACCCTGTATGAGATTAGGATGGATCTGAAGCAGCTTAAAACCAACAAGGCGTCGGGTGACGACGGAATTACAGCCGAACTCTTGAAGGCAGGTGGAAAACCGGCCCTAAAGGCCCTTCAGAGGTTGTTCGATTCCGTCATACTTGAGGGAAAGACGCCACAGGCATGGTTCCAGTTTTCAGAGTCATCACGAATAGTCTCGCGCGCAGGTTCGACGACTGCCAGCCTCCCGAACAAGCCGGATTCCGAAACGATTTCAGCACCGTAGACCACATACGTACGCTCCGGCAGGTTATACAGAAGACCGAGGAGTATAACCTGCCTCTATGCTTAGCGTTCGTACTGCAGTCTCTCCAACGGTGCCAGATTGACTATCGGTACATCGAAGTGCAGAAGTGTTTGTACGAGAACGCCAGTATGTCAGTCCTACTTCAGGACCGGACCTCGAAACCTATCCTTCTGCAGCGGGGTGTGAGGCAGGGAGACGTCATTTCTCCGAAACTATTTACGACTGCAATGGAAGATGTCTTCAAGGTTCTGGACTGGAGTGGACTAGGCATTAATGTCAATGGCGGGTACATCATTCACCTTCGGTTTGCCAATTATATAGTAGTCATGGCTGAGACTACGGAGGAGCTCAGAACAATGCTCGATGACCTTAGTAGAGCTTCCGAAAGAGTGGGTCTTAAAATGAACATGGACAAAACCAAAGTCATGGTAAATAACCATGTAGCACCCACTCCAATCAAGATTGGACTCTCTGCACTCGAAGTTGTAGACGATTACGTTTACCTGGGACAGACAATCCAGTTGGGTAGGTCTAACTTTGAGAAAGAGGTCAATCGTCGAATCCGACTTGGCTGGGCAGCGTTCGGGAAGCTGCGTGGTATCTTCTCGTCCAACATACCACAGTGTCTCAAGACGAAAGTCTCACACAGTGTCTATCACACAGTCACAGTGTCTATGACCAGTGCGTGTTGCCAGTGATGACATAGGGCACTGAAACCTGCGACTATGATCATGGCAAAGGCTACGATACCAAATAAGCGTACCTATAATGACAAAAGCATGGTTAAAAATATCTCTTTCTATCGCTATCTCGTAGTCGAGGTTTGGTGAGCCGGTAAGTAGGTTTATTAACAGTGTAGGTTACTTACCTCGCGTGGTATAATTTCTTGCAGTAATAATACTGCATGATCTCGGTATCTTTCTAGAAAGAGCGTTGTCAATATGTGTTTTCGTCGACGTAACACAGATCGATTACACGACATACAACTGTTTTGTCTATCCATTTCAACGTAAAACCAATCGTCAAGCAAAGCCAATAGTCCATAAAACGCGCAGAAGTAGTCGATAAAATGATAATTATTATAACAGAAACACAGATGTAAACGCAAAGATCGAAACGACGGATGACGTACGACTGCGATGTGGTCCAAGCGGCGTTGAAACATGGACACTTTTTTTTTGTTTTTAATGGCATCTCGCAGTTAACCAGAGAGGTCTGTACTGCTTAACCGAACTATTTAGGTCGATGCCCAGAGAGTCACCCAACCGCATGTACACTTCGGTACCTACTGCTTGTACCACACGTTTCCACAATGCTAAAAGTAAAAACTTCTGTTTTATTTAAAAAAAAAACTTTTTACAAAAAAAACAACCGACTTCACTAAAAAAACACTAAAAGGATCAAAATAACTTTAATTTCGGAAGTCGGTGTTTCTCGGTATTGTTTGTTTCTTATTTAACACCGACTTCCGAAATTAAAGTTATTTTGATCCTTTTAGTGTTTTTTTAGTGAAGTCGGTTGTTTTTTTTGTAAAAAGTTTTTTATTTCACACTTTTTCGTAGACTATTTCTGGTCTTCTTCATCAGTTCCACTTCATCAAATGTTACTTTTTGACTGTAAATGCTTAAGTTCTCGATGAAAATACCAAAATCACTATATGGTTGCCTATAATATTTGAGGAGTTCCTTCGATTCCTCACGGATCCCAACATCAGAATAGGATTTTAAAAAAAGGGGACCAATCTGAAAGCAGGAAAAAAAAAATTGCAAATTGGTCCATAAACGACGAAGTTCTAAGGTAACAAACATAAAAAAAAATACAACCGAATTGATAACCTCCTCCTTTTTTTGAAGTCGGTTAACAAAAGTTTATTAAGCTGTTGATCCCCGCATTAACGCCGGCGTTCACGCGCCATTGTCTTACTATTGTGTCTCTAATTACGCACTCAAAAGGTTAAGTTTTTAAATGTTAAATAACTTTTTTCTCCCATTAAATACTTAAAAAAAAATTACATATTTTGAATAGTGGGATTGAATTCTTCAATTTAAAACTAATTTGGTTTGTGTACGCGAACTCTCATAAAGTGGGTCAGAAACGCCCAATGACCTTTGCACATGGTCTATTGATGTAGGGGAAAGCTGTAAATTGAGGGCACATTCTGAAGGATTATTACAAGGAATAGCCGATTTCTTTAAAAAACGTTTTCCAGCTTTAGTCATATAAATATCATCAGCTTGAAAGTGTGCAGAGCAGATACACGAATATTTTGTAGGAAGCCACGTGTTTTCGCTTCTATCCTCTTGAACAATTTTGATCCATTCTTCCCTTTTCGGATGACCAGAGTGAACAAACCTGAAATATAATTATAGTGTATGAAGGACAAAATCTCAATAACAGTAATACAATTTCACACATAAGACTACAAATTCAACTGAATCTAATTTATATTTGAATAGGTACTAATCTGCACGTAATATCTAGGTTGGTTAGGTTAGGATAGAACCTAAGTGCTAACGAATGACAGAATGCTTAACGACAAAACTTACCGATGAAAACTGATACCCGATGATTTGCTGACATTTCTTGCTGAGTGTTTACAGTATCGAAAAACGCACGTCGTCATAATTTCTAAAATTGACGGAATTCATTGATATTATTACAAAAAAGAAAAACATTAAATAAAATATTCAAAAAAACAAACGGAAAGTCAAAGCCATGCAAAGTCTGTGTTCATTAAACCAGTTGTAGGTAAAAATCGGGTTTTTATGGGAGGGAACATCTGCATGTTTTAGTCTATGATTATAAAATGGAAAGGCTTTAAAATCAAATAATATATTTTCTAACATACTATTACGATATTAGAAGCTATTAAATTGTTCGAACAACCAGTAATTTTACTTACATGAGTACAGAATTATTATTTACTTCCAGATTACCTTTGATTTTAATTTATTAGCGCCGCTCTCACACTGCATGAACGTCAAAACTACACTAATGTCATCAAAATCAAGGTGCATAGAAGACACTGCACCTGAGTCGGTTAAAGTGAGTGTACGGCACGCGTAATCTAGTGCGTAGTACATATATATCGATGGAAGCATACAATAAATTTGATTTTGAAATTTCTATTAAATTAAATTGAAATAATAAATTAAGCAAAAAAATATCATAGCGCCATCTATAACGCCGCATAGGAACTAAACTTCAAACTAGCGGGATTAAAGTTCTCCGCGCGATCAGAACATATACAACAGCCCGAAATCAACTATGGGTCGAAAGATCCTCCTCAATAGAAAATTATGGGACTTTACACTGTGTTCCGCATACCTCTAAAGTGTCTATTCTTAGAATCTACTTACTGATAGTCTTGATTAGATGCATTAAGTAAGGTTAACTGTAAGTAGATACCACGTGACTGATTATTGAGAGAATTCTAGGTACATCGTACTGTTGAGCCTTACAGAGAAATTCTAGCGCTCTTTTTAATAATGATAACTAAGATCGATATTCGAAGACATGTGACATTCACCAATCCGCACTGGGCCTGCGTGGTGGATTACGGCCCATTCCCTCTCCTAGAGAGAGGAGGCCTGAGTCCCAACAGTGGGAACATTAAAAGGCTGATTATGCTAACTAAGATACTGGCCTCGGCCTCCTGCTAGACCTCTCACAAAGTCTACTGATGACCTGTGAGGGACATAGGCCTGTGCCAAGTATCGCAACAATGACTGGTCCATCGAATTCCCGCAACCCTCACTAGGTCATCGGTTCACCTTATGGGAGCTCTATCATACGTCTTCTGATATGCGGCCACTCCAGAACCTTTCGGCACCATCGATCTTTTGTTTTGCAAGCAATGTGCCCTGCCCACTGCTAACGCCCGTTTTCAATAATCTACCGAAGTTAGTCTGCAACTCATTGTCCGTTAGTAAAGAAATAAAATGATAAATATCAACTTGTCGGGTCAGAAACACTATATCTAAATCTAAGAAACGCTAACTTCCTTTATGCTAAACAAACTTAAAAGAAAAAGTAGTATTGTAAGATTTCATACAGAAAAACTTTTATATAAAAAAAAAAGATGGATTACCAAGAATACATTATCAGAACAAAGGAGCATATTGAATACTTCAAAGTTGATAACAAATCTGAATATGTATGCCTACAATCTAAACTAGTGACTATTTTGGAAGACTACAGGTTCGTGTATAAGATTAGATTTGTCAAAACCTTTAGAAAGAATTTAGAAAATAATAAACATTTATTTATAAATTTGTATCTATAATTTCATTTCAGAAAGAGCTAGATTATTATCAATTTTGATAGGCCTGTTGGTTTAGTGGATAGTGGCCCTGACTGCTATACCGGAGGTCGTGGGTTCGATTCCCACCCAGGATAAATGTTTGAGTGGTGAGCACGATCATTTTTATTTTTATTTTTTTAATTAATTTTCATGCAACATAATAAAGTACAAAGGCGGAATTAATGCCTTAGGCATTCTCTACCAGTCAACCTAGGGTGGTGAAGAGACAATATCGACGCTGGAAAGCGATTTTGTCGTATCTCGAAAAATGGGATTTTCTTTTTATTGCATTTTTGAATTAAGAAAAAAATACTGCGTCGGATGGTCTGATCAACGTTTTCCTAGGACGTTTTTTTTTATGATACGACGTTGACTTTTTCTTAACTTTTTTAACAAAACATGCTTCAAAATGCTGTAAATACCATAAAATCAACTACTTTGAAATGGTAAATAGATACAACAAAAATGTTATATATATTTTTTCCCATGTCAAGATACACGGTCCTCCTTTACATACTACGAAAGACTTACAGCATTATGTATATGTCACAAAATAATACTTTATTGAGATACAGCAATTTCGCCGACTCAGTATTTTATTCCAGCTTGAGATACTACAATTCTATCGCTCGGGTTTTGAATGAGCTTTAGACTTACTACGTTTCATTACATTTCATTCTACACATTTTATAATAAATATTATCCATAAATCATTTATAATAGCGTTGAAATTTGCGAAAAATTATAATTACGCTAAAGAAGCATACCCCACCCCCGTGTCTTTCCTTCGATACGCCGTTTCCCGATTGTATCGCAGTTGATGTGCGAGCGCACAATCTAGAACACGAATATGTAGTCTGCGAAATTCGGGTGTGTTTTACGTGTTCATCTAAAGTGAATCCTAGGTAAGTCATGTTATTTATTCATTTTATTTACTTTATCTATCTATACTTATAATATAATAAAGCTCAGTAGTTTTTTTTGTTGGTTTGTTTGTTTAAACGCGCTAATCTCTGGGACTACCAGTCCGATTGGAATAATTCTTTTTGTATAAATGATAGCCAGATTCGTGAGAAATAGTATATAACATCACGCTCCGATCGACGAGAGTGGATCTGGCTCCGGGCAAATTTTAGCAGCATTGAACTTGACCAGATTGACATCGACCCAACCATATACTGCCTTCTTTTTCTTCTTAGCGTATCGATGGCAAAACTAGTTAAATTCCTTGCCTGGCCCAGAATTCGGCCACGGCAATGCCGTCCGTTGATACTGCCTTTAAGGACAAGTTCAAGCGTTCAACCATAGCCTCTCGGAAAGATTGGATTTGTGAACCACTAGCGCGCACATCGGACACGTATCTCTCAGCAACAGTGCTATTGTCAGCATACTCAAAGGTACCGGGTTTAAGTAAGTCGTTTATGTGCAGCAAGAACAGTGTTGCCGAGAGTACCGACCCCTGAGGGACCCTGGCATTAATATCCATTTGACCGGACGAGCAGCCATCAACAACCACTCGGATGGATCGCCCCCTCAAGAAGTCTGCGATCCAGTCACACAGACCAGTAGGCAAATCAAAGGAAGGAAGCTTAGCAAGAAGGCTATCGTGCCAGACCCTGTCGAAGGCCTTCGAGATATGGATGGCCTCGCTCCAGATGTGAATGGCATACGCTAGAAGATCCCCAGTTGACCGATTTCGGCGAAAGTTGTATTGACGATCACTGAGGATGTCGTTAGCTTCTAGGTATGCCAGGAGCTTATTATTGATCACTCGATCCATATTCCTATATAGAATGGACGTTACCAAGACAGGTCTGTAATTAGCAGGGTCAGCCCAACTACCCTTCTTTGGACACGGGTTGTACGTTAGCTTGCTTCCAAGCCATCAGTACTTTTCCAGCCTCAAACGAAAGACGAAATAGGCGTGTCAAGATCGGAGACAGTTCAGGCGCACAAGTTTTTAAAACAATTGCCGGTATCCCATCGGGACCGCTGGCTTTGTTCACGTCAAGGTTACGTAGCACCCTACGGACGTCCTTCTGATGGATGCGTATGTCTGCCATAGTCGTCTCGCATCGCTCAGGAAAGGCAGGGGGCCGCGCGTTGTCAGAATCAAGATGTGAAGACTCCGCAAAAAGAGAGGCAAATAAATTAGCCTTCTCCTCAGCGGTGTGGGCCAGCGACCCATCAGGTTTCAGCAGTGGTGGTAGTGAGGGACGAGGGTTTCAGCAGTGGTGGTAGTGAGGGACGGCTGAAATTCGATTCAACCGATTTAGCCAGGGACCAAAACGCTTTACTACCTGCTGGGTATAAAGTAGGTTTGTTCCCAATTCGGCTAATGTGGTTAAACCGAGACCTCCGCATCACCTTTTTGCAGGATATGGCAGCCCTATTATAGGCTCTCCTCTTTTGACTCACGCCATTAGCCCTGCGCATAGGAGCGTCGACCCATGTATGGTATGCCGCGTGTTTTAGAGCTTCATCGCGATTACATTCAGCACCAAACCAAGGTCGAACTTTGTCAGGGAATGTAATATTCTATCCCCCGCCGCAACACATCCGACACTGCGTCCACGTACAACGAAGGATCAGCAGAAGAGAACCAAGTAGGCTGCTAAGGATAACATGCGAAAAAAGATCGCATATCATCTCAATCTGCTGACTTGTATCGTCAAACCCGCCGGGTGCCTCTTGGGCTGGGATCGGGCCGGGAATAGACGGATACAGATTTCACCAGACAATGGTCGGCACTACCAATTGATGAAGATACCGACATTAAAATCCCGTAGTATCACCAATTGGGCAGAAGGGTACCGCTGCTGAGCCACATCCGCCACCTCACCAATGTGCTGTGTGAGCCTGGTAGTCTTTTGATCACCGCTGTACGAACAGTAGACACAAGCTTAGACAATTTGATCTATGTCAGTGTCCACCACAGCCCAAGCGTGGAGTGCCTGGAGTCCTCAAGATTGCGGAGACGCCGATAGCAGATTTCGTGCCGGGCGTACATACATACACCCGCGCGTGCATACATACACCCGCGCGTGCCTCGGATCCCGCTACCCTCCGCGACTAGTCTCCCGGTACCTCCACATCAGTGTAAGCCTGGTCGGTCTGCCTGCAATGGAACCACTACTTCGACCCAACTCCTCTAAATTGGCTACACTGAGCATCGTACTGGAACACGGCTAGGCCGGTACGTCTTTGCTCAGTGGGTGGACGCAAACCATCGGTCAAGACCTATCTATCACCAGTTAGTTTCACCTGATTAGCACCACCCGGGGACCACGTATAGGGACTTACAATGAGTATTCTCCTTCGGACGAAGGTGACTCAGCCCCTAAATTTTACTTACTTTAATAGTATTTTTTTTTTCGAAATGATTCCTTTTTTCTCTAATCTATCTAAGAAACTTGTACCTAAGCAATTCATAATTATGTTTTTTTTTTAATAATTTTGCGTTACATTTGATAGATATTTCGTCCAAAATATCGCTCAAGATATTTTTTATAGTTGAGAATGTCGCCAACAGTAAACTTTATTGCTTTCTAATTTTGAGACTGATTATTTTTTTATTTGAATACGTAATAATTATAACTAGGTCAAACATTATTTCCTAAATAACATTGTTTAAATAAACATACAGCATTTAATTAAACATAATAATTTGTTTTATTTGTATTTAAAACAAAATTCAAGATTAACTTCTAAAAAGAATGTGAAGTATAACGAAATGCGAGGACTTACAAATTTACTTCGTATTACATACATCATAATCGTTATCTAAAATTTTAAAGCTACTTTGTTGTGCCTTATGTTACAACCACCAAGATACAGCAATATTGATGCTTCAAATTGAAATACCAATTGCTGTAACTAATATAAAACTCATGTTAAACTTACTTTAGAATCCTATCTTTAATGCCATCTGATAAATTTCATTCTAAGAAATACCTGTTCCAAAAATTACCTCTCGGATTCAACTAGTTTACGAGTTATGAATTTTTTAAATAGTTTTTTGGTTCTGGTGTAAAGTTCAACTTTTCGAGATACTACAAGATCGCTTTCTTACGTCGATATAGTAGGTGCATAAAAAGAAAAATTTATACAAAAAACAAGAGTAAAAAAAAGTATACATATAATATCATTTGTTCTGTGTCTGAGTGTAATTTATCTATAATATGTATGTATTTAGAAATATATAAGTATGTTTATCAGTTGTCTAGTACTCATACCACAAGCTCTGCTTATTGAGGGAATATTTATTTATTAAAACTTTATGCACTAGTAATAAACACTGTACAAATAGACTGGTAGAAAATCAGTCGACCTTAGGGTGGTGCAGAAACAAAACATTGTAGGTGCAGCTTAATGGTGAAGAAATAGAAAAGAAATACAATAATAAATATATACTTAGATACATACATACAAATAGATGGCGTTGTGTAAAAGTTGTGGAATATTATTATTATAATAAAATTGGCAAATATTTCGAAATAATATATTATAATGAGGTAGCAACAAACACAAATATGTTTATTTATACCTCAGACAATGGTATTAGTTACAGTTTTAATTAAAAAAAAAAATACATAGTTTCTAATTTATTCATATAAAGAAAAGTTATAATCATTTCACAAAAATAATTGTAGGCAAATTTAGTGTCTAGAAATTTTACTTACACTGTTTCAATTTACGCCACAACCTCATCATCTTCCTGCGTTTGTCCCATGTTACTAGTTGGAGTCGGTGCAACATGTTTTTTCTTTCATTCTGACCTGAAAATCGTCACGCTCTCTTTCTTTCAAAGTATCTTCTCTCCCTCTCCATCCATCCACATATTAACTCATACGTTACTCTTTTAATTTCTCATTACTTTTTCTTCACATGACTGTACCAAGAAAAATTATTCCCTTTCAACTTCTTAGTCATTAGCGCCACTTTAAAACTTTCTTTAATATACTAACTTCTCACTTTATTCATTCTCATTACTCCACACATCATCCATTTCAACATCTTCTCTATTCGCTTGTGACGCTACATACGTAGTAAAAAAATCAAGAACACGACAATTTGAATATTTATCACCATTGCCCACAGTTTTACATTATATGAGGGTCCTTTTTCACTCGCCTATCGTAGACATCGAGCATGGTTTAAAAGCTTGTTACTTCATCTAACGCAATCCAACGCGATGTTTGACTAAAAGGCAACGCGAAAAAAAAGAGATAACGCCTGAAAACTCTGTTAGCATTCGGTAATTCCGTGATTTACTCGAATATTTTACAAAACTTGTTCCATGAACTGCGTGTTTTTTTTTTAACCCATAAAAGTTTTTGAAAAAAATTGTGGTCATTCAGAATCTTGATTAAATTTGCAAGGCTTCTATTCTTATACTTTTTGACTTTTTTAATTTTTGGGTAAATTATGAAGTGTCAAAGTTGATGCAAAATAGCAGATTGTCAGAGGTCTTTACTCGATTAGTTTTACACAAATTTATAAATTGATTTCAATAGAAGCCTAGATAATATCCACAAGATACTGTGTTTCCAAAATATCTAATGAAAAATGTGTAATAATGTCATAATCGCTTAAGAGCGGTATGAAAAACAGTGTAAATGTATGTCGAATTGCATCCCTTTAAGTTAGTTTATCTGACTAGTTATTGTTCTCATAAATCGTCTTATGTAATCTACGGTACAAACAGGAAGCGAGGAAAACTGTCCCTCCGTAATTCAGTTCATAACCAGTACGGGGTCAGGGTGAATTGGTTTCGCAACAATCACAATTTTACTGTGTTGTAATTTTGTAAATAAGTATTTCTGGATTCATACAAATAAGTTACGTAAAGCAACAGTAGCTGCTCAGTGGTTGGCTTCTATTTTTAGTATGAGTTTTAAGGCCAGGTTCTATTCATTTTGAACTTTTTTAAACCTCTGAAAATCCACAAATATAAAAGAGAAAATGATAATGAAAAATTATTTTTAAAATTGACTATATGACCAACCGCTGAGCAAAAATCAAAACATGATATAAATTTGTTGGCTCGATAAAAAATAGCTCATACTCATCCCTCCTCGAAGAGGAGGGATGAAACGCACATGCGTTTCTCACTCTTTTAGCAACATTGCTAAAAGAGTTATGAGTTTACATGCAGATGGATGGAGGGGAGAGGGAGGCCAAAAAAAAGATGGATGGGTTGTGTGAGAAGTGATATGAATGAAAAGGGAGTTAGTGATAGCGTGACGAGTGACAGGACAGAATGGAAGAAAAAAACGTGTTGTGCCGACCCCAAATAAAACGGGACAAGGGCAGGAAGATGATGATGATGACGGTAATACGTATGAGATATTGTCGGTACTCTTTACAACACAAGTAGCGGATTCAGTGACTTATGTATCTAATTCACATATTAACTGCCTATTTTACGCTATAATCACATTAATATTAAACGTTTCTATGTGTGTGTATTTTTGTTGTTCCTTCATTTTTAAACGGCTGAATGAATTTGTAATTTGTGCACAGGCCGTCTTATTATAAAACTTCCGTAAGTACCAGGATTAAACCAGGACTAAAAGGTCTAGGTTTGTTACGGTACTAACGTTAATTCTGTCATTCGTATTACAAATCGTAGACCAACAAAGGACTACTTAGTACCAAAGATAGTCCCTGGTCTAAACATTATCCACAGATTATAAGCAACAAAATATTTAAACTATTCAATCATTCGTTCAGCGTTCTATGCGCCGTTCCTTTTTACAAAATGTTGTTACGTAATTGAAAGAAAAAATATTCAATAAATTGCTATTTGTAGTGGTAAAATATAAAGTTTTGCTATTTAAAGGTAGTTAAATAATCCGACTTTTAATTTTTTGAATGCATGTTCACAATTTAATTGTTCTGGTTTGGATCAACTATCGAGATAACCGTATAACGAAGTGAACTTGACAGCGCGCGTAATTCGAGTAATGTTATCGAAATGTTTATGTTACAACTTAAAAGTAAACTAGATGTCCGGTTTCACATCAAGATTAATAATCTAAATAAAGGCACAGTTCTTTGGGCACTTTGTGGTGAGTGAGATCGTGTGTGCATCGTTTTAAGAAAATGGAATAACCAAAGAAAAAAAGGGGTGTTAATTGGACTCCAGAAGAAAAGGTTAGTGATAACGGACATAGATTACGTACACAAAGTTTTTTTGATGCACTAAACTATGTACATAAGCCACACTACTTCCATTAATTTCATTCTAGGATATACTGCGTCAGCTTATTCTACTCGAACGCGAACTCTGTTACATCCCCGGGCACTCTCAAGTGTCCCACAACTCCAAATCTTCCAAATCAACTATATCAATCATGTCAATATCCATTTTTGGTTAAAATCACAAAATAATAATTTCCGAAAGCTAACCTCAAAATTAAGAATTTGACGTGTAACAATTTAGTACCATAGTTAAACTAGGGGTCACGATGGTCTAACTTTGGTACCATAGATAGTTCTAGGACTAGCGATAAACTTCTTTTTATAATAACGTTTATTCAAGGTCATGGTTTAAACCTAGTACTAAACCCGGTACTTTTTTAAGACCACGTTTTATAATAAGAGGGAGGGAGTTCATGTCAAGGACATATGATACTTTTTATCCTGGGAGTTTTTACTCTTGGGATAATTTTCTACTTTGACACGGACAAAACCGGTAGTAGAAACTAGTAAAAGATAAAATCCAAAAGATAACAAGCAACATCTTTTTTTCTGCCCCTCCAACACTAACAACGGAATGGTTCACTAACAAGAAAGGACCAATTTTTTCCCCAAATCCGACACGTTCCCCGACATTTTGCAATGTCTAGAATACAGAGCACAGAACTACAAGATGCCGTTGCTAAATAAATAAATAAATAAATGACCTCCTTCATTAATACCTTCTCCTTAATTCAGCTCTTTACTGTACACCAAAAATTACAACTAAAAATAAAGGTGACGGTATCTTTTCTTTCTTTGTTTCATTAATATCTTCTCCTTAATTCAGCTCTGGGTGAAACAAGAAGCTGTGACTTTTATTGACTAAAACTTGGGTTTTCAAATTTTTGCACTTGCCGTATTGTCTCTCCACCACCCTAGGTTGACTGGCAGTGAATGCCTAAGGTTTTAAGTCCGCCATTTTACTTTTGTGTTGCATGAAAATTAAATAAAATAAATATGCTAAGAAAACTCTGGTGGGTTTTAGTCAGAAGAAGTCTGATCCTCCCTCTCACTCCACCCTGAACTAGAGAAGTTGTTTGATGATTTCTCACATCATAAAAAGGTAGATAGATAGATATACTCTTTACTGTACATTAAAAATTACAACCAAAAATAAACGTGACGGTAACTTTTCTTTCTTTCTTTCATTAATACCTTCTCCAGAATTCAGCTTTGGGTGAAACAAACAAGAAGCTGTGACTTTTACTGACTAAAACATGAGTTTTATAATTTTTGCCACCGAATGTGGACAGAGAGGGAGTGTCAGAGTTTTACTGTTTATCCTACCCATGTTTTTTCAGTTGCCCTATGACTTTATCGAACAATCCTGCAAGTCAACCTCACCGTTCTACCATTCAAGCGAGACATTTTTGTACACTGCATCATTTACAACTGCAACATTTTTGAAAACCAGCGCTGTGAGCTCATCGCATTATGCGTGAGGCCGCAGCTTTATGCTGAGCGTTCGGCCGTTTTGCGCGGACTTTCCTATCAACTGATTATGTTTGTTAGCTAGTTTTAAGATTGCGTCATTTCGCGTGAATAAACTGTTTTTCTTGCTTTCTTTCTTTCAGGCAGAATTGTTGAAACCTGCTAAATTGGCCCAAATAAAGATTAAAAAATCCCTTGTTTGGCCCAGTGTTTGGCTACGACAACGCCGTTCGCATACGCATTGGCAAGGCATGTTATACATGATCGAAGTGAACCATTATCTGTGGAAGCCGCCAGACAAACATAGAAGATCGGAAAAACCCGACCGACCCAACACATGTAGAAAGTTTTGCCGATGCAATTTTAAACAATATTTTTATTTTATTTATTTATTGGCACACCAACAGCATTACATACATGATTTTTTGTGAAAAATAATATTAAAATTTAGTATCTGGTATGCATGCCTATTATAGGTATGCACAGCTTACACCATGATAGGTATGACATTAATTGTTATTTTAAGAGATAAAAAAAATTATGACCACAAAAATTAAACACACAAAATGGGAAAAAAAGACATACAATTATAAAAATAAAAAAATAGAAAGTAGACAAATAAAATTAAAAATGAATAATTACAAAAAAAAAGAGGATAGTGTATATAACATTGGAATTTATGCTTAAAAATAACAATTGATTGGAACATTTGTACAATCTCATACCTCCGAGACTGCTCTCCTAAACTTGTTGAGTGAGACACCGTGTAAATCGGTGTCTGGTGATTTGCAAAAACTATTGTGGGTTTTGCACATTCGGAGCAAGGGTGCGTTGAGGCCAAGGTTAGTTTTACGGAAAGGAATATGGAGTAATCTAGAGATGGGATGTCTGGGAAGTTTTGAAGGGACTGAATAATGAATACGCTCTACTAGATCACTGCATTTTACAAACCCATTAACTACTTTGTAAAGGAATATCAGATCACGCGAACGGCGACGGTCACGCAGTGTCTTTATTCTGAAAAAGTCTAGGCGCTGTTCATAGGGACAGCGATGACTAATATTTCTAGATATAAATGCAAGATGTCTGGTGAAAGCTCTTTGTATTTGTTCAACCCTTTGAGAATGAGCTACGTAGAGCGGGTTCCAGGCGACACTGGCGTATTCTAAACGACTACGTACCAGAGTGTTGAACAACACTATTCTTGTCTTGGACAATTGGAAGCCTCTTGTGTTTCGCTTTACAAAGCCCAGCATTTGCGCCGATTTTTTTACGATATCGTTGATGTGCGGCTTAAAGCTGAGTCTATCATCGACTAGAACACCTAAATCCCGTATTTCACGTACTTTTGTCAACAAAGTGTTACATAATGAGTAGGTTGTAAGAATAGTAGATTTCTTTCTTGAGAAGCGAATATGGAAGCATTTCTGGGCGTGTAGGGTCATATTGTTGTTTATGCACCAGTTTTCTATATTTTTTAAATCAGATTGAACAAGAGCGGTGTCTGCAAACCCAGTAATTTTTCTGTAGATCTTTAAGTCGTCTGCAAACAATAACGGTTGACAATGTCTAATATGACTTGTGATGTCATTGACGAATAACAAAAACAAAACTGGACCAAGGTGGGAACCTTGTGGGACACCGGAGCGTGCATAGAATTCATAAGAAACATAGCCATTGACTGCTACGAACTGAGAGCGATTTTTAAGATAGGATGCAAACCACCTCAACAGGGACCCGTGGACGCCGCTAAGCTCAAGTTTAGTCAACAAGAGTGGATGACTCACCTTGTCGAATGCGCTGCTGAAATCTGTGTATATTGCGTCGACTTCGAGCCCGTTATCGAGCACTTCGGATATGTCTGTTAAATATCTAACTAAGTTAGTTTCGGTAGAACGTCCAACTCGGAATCCATGTTGCTTATCAGATAGCATGGTTTCCAGGTAGTTGGTAATAATGGGACAAACGAGACTTTCGAAGAGCTTTGGGAAACATGACAAGATAGAAATCGGCCTGTAATTTTTTATGTTGCTAGAGTCACCTTTTTTGTGCACAAGCACGATGCGAGCTTTCTTCCATTCGTCTGGAAATACTCCCGTCTCTAAAGATCGATTAAATAAGAGACATAGTGGCTCTGCAAGCACTCTCCCACATGATTTGACAAAAACTGGTGGAATTAAATCAGGACCAGCACCCTTAGATGTATCAAGTTTATTTATCTTCATTAGGACTTCTTGTGATGTAAATTTAATACCACTTAGTACTCCAGATGATTCTGGGAGACTGGTTGAGGTATTATCGTACGGGTCGGTAAAAATTGATGAGAAATGAGAAGCGAAAAGGTTTGCAATATCAGTACCTTTCTCAGCTACTACTTCATCCATATGCATTCTGGCTGGAATCTCGGTTTTACTGTTTCGTTTATTTTTTATATAGCGCCAAAATACTTTAGGATCTTTCGTTATTTCAGTCTCAATATGTTTTTTGTAATTACTGTAGTTTTGATTGATCATGGTATGACAACGGCTTCTAAGTAAATCGTAGCTCAACTTGTCTCTAGGATTATTGTATTTACGAAATTTTTTGCGGTACTTCTCTTTTTCAGATAGGGATTTTATGAGCGTTTTGCTAAACCAGGAAGGATATTTTGAATTTTTACAAATATAACTCGGTATGTGTTTATGGATAAGCTCTTTTAATTTGGAATAGAATAAAGAAATGAGATTATTTATATCATTAGAGTGTGAAAATTCTAGTTTCCAGTCAATAGCTTGTAGGTCTGACATTATTTTTGCATAATCACATTTGAAGAAATTTGGGCGAATATTATTCTTTGAACGTAAGCATTTTATATTTTCATGTGATAAGGAAATTATCACAGCTGGGTGTTTAGGGTCAAGTCTAGTCAGAGGGTCGGAGATATGAGTAACAGAAAGACTGCGCATATTACTTATGACTAAATCAAGTGTTCTATGATCAATGTTGCAAACACTGTTGAACTGAAAAAGACTGTTAATATCTAGAAAATCAACAAACATTTCTCCTAAAGTGCTATTATAGTTATTAGGGATAGTATGGGTTTGTCCTTGTAAAGATGACCAATGAATGAATCCGAGATTAAAATCCCCGAGGATGAGAACATCTTCTACGTTATTTACAGTATTACTGACATTATTCAAAAAATTTGACAAAGACTCTGCTTTTACAGGAGGAGGTAAATATGAGACACAAATAGCTATATTTTTCACAATATTATTACATTGTAATTTAACAGTCACCCAGAGATCTTCGCTATCGGTTTCCCAGCAGTGGACTCTGGCTGAAGGAACATCCCGTGAAATAGCTAAAAGAACACCGCCGCCATCTTTTTTGCCATTATTATGGCATATTCTATCACGACGGTAAACAATGTACCTAGAATCGAACAACTCGTTGTTCAGGATGTTTGAATTCAACCAAGTCTCAGTAAAAGCTATTATATTATAATTATTCAGCAGAATATTATGGTACAAGTCATTAGTTTTTGTTCTCAAGCCTCTTACATTTTGGTAGTAAATATCGAACATTGTTTAAATTATTATATCCAAAAACATTATCTGAGTAAGTGAAGGTATGGTAGGTTGTTAAGTTATTTATTGTTATTGAGCAGTGCTAAACTGTCCAGGTTGCGAATAAGAATAGCGGCATGAGAAACATCTTTACGAACAAACACTCGCCCGTTTCGTACCCACACAAACTTGTAACCCAACTCCTTGGCTAGCTTCCTTGTGGCAGCGTGCAGCTGCTTATTTGCTGGACACAGATGCTCCGAAACGTACACCGGTGTGCGATCTCCTCCTATACCCAGGTGTGTAGAGTTGAGTTTTTCTTGTGGTTGTTTTTTTTTATTAAAATTAACTACTGCAGCTATTAAGCTGTCACGAAGACGAGGTGTACGTAATTTAACAACCATTGGACGGGGTCTGTTGCTGTCAGAGTTTAGTTTGGCGACTCGTGTGGCATGTAGGATGTCACCATCCTCAAGTGGTTCTCCTACAGTTTTTGCTAGTTGAATCACGGTAGTGGTAACGTTTTCTGCCTTGTATTCCGGGATTCCATTGATTTCAACGTTATTCACGCGAAGGCTCTGCTCCACTAGTGATAGTCTCATTGAGTGGTCAGCGGATGCTGCTAATAGACGTTCGTTCTCAGCTTGTAATTTATTGATGTTAGCGTCTTTTTCCTCTAGACACGCCTTAAGGGTTTCATATTGCGAATTGTAAAAGTTCATTGAGTTTTTAAAGTCTGATAGTTGTTCTGACATCTGTTTAAGCTGGTCTGTTACTAGTATTTTAATTTTAGTTTCGAGGAAACAGTTTAACTCCTGTTTAATGATGATCCTTAGTTTATCCTCTAAATCAAGTTCTGATACTAAATTGTCCATAGATACATTGCGGGTATTAGGCTTTTGTCTCAATGTTATATTGCATTCTTCGTCATCCGTGGAGTCATCAAAAACGCTGGCACTACAGTTAGCAGATAAGCTAGTTTTATTAAGCAATGGGGACGAGGTATTGACTTTTGCCGGTTTGCTGTGACAGTTCTTGCAGGACCAGGAAGATTTGCTCGTTGGTGTCATTGCTAGGAAGCTCTTTTCAGTGACTTTCGCGCAAAGAAGATGGAACTTGGATTTGCAACTGTAGCATTTTAGAAGCCCCTTTTTTGGTAAGGTTTTTAGGCAACTTGAGCAACTATGATCGTTCGGTGCCATGTTAGTAATTGCATGCAAAGCAGTTTGTTTTAAATTCTGTTCACCGCAGTCCCAATAGCAAGCTAGCAACAATAGCCGCTAAGGCGTCTGGGTGCTCTGTGGTCTTCAAGATTCTGTCCATTTGTCAAAACCGACAGCTTGCCACGGTACGTCTCGGAACATTTGTGGACATTTTTGCTGTTTTCCGCAGTTTTTTAGACGACGGTAGCCATATTGTTGGAGTTTTCTTGGCGTGGGCAAAACGGTTATTAGAGTAGGTGCTTCATGGTGAGTATTTGAGATAGGATTGAGGAATTACGCAAGTTATTTTCTACCACTGATTTGACAAAAAGTTGTTGATTTTTAGGGTTCCGTTGCCAAAGGGTAAAAACGGGACCCTATTGCTATCACTCCGCTGTCTGTCTGTCTGTCACCAGCCTGTATCTCATGAACTGTGATAGCTAGACAGTTGACATTTTTACTGATGTTGTATTTCAGTTGTCTTAACACAACACTAAAAACAGAATAAAACAAATGTTTAAGTGGGTCTCCCAACTCCCGCTACAGCAAACGTGATTTTTTTACCGTTTTTGGCTACTCTTGGCTGTTTTTTTATTTAATTTAAACGTAATTTATTAGGAAGTAAATTAGTTGTGTCTGTAAAAAAACTTTGAAGTCATAAGATCACAAAAAATCTTTTACTGTTATAAAGCTACCTACATAATGAATTTTCTCATTGCCTAAAAACCTAAAACAAATTTCTACGGCATTATAAGTACGTCTTTGTACAGTGTTACTCACTAGTGCATAAAGTGTTAATAAATAAATAATTCTTACTGAGAATCTACCCTAAGCTAGGATTTTGTCCTGAAAGGTTTTTCAGGATAAAAAGTAGCCTAACTGTACTGTTGTTGTGAGGTTCACACGGTTCCTTTATAGGAGGGCTTTTTAACGCCATCAGCACCGTACAACGGTACCGCCAGTGGCAGTAGTGGCTTAAGCCATAAGAACAAAGCTGCAAGAATAAGCTATACGGAAAATGCGGAAAAAGAGTCACCCGAATTCTGACGAATTTCATTTATTTCAAGCAGAATATTTGTTTGTACATTGTGTTCCAAATAAACTTGTGTTGTCTTTCTTTTTTCTTCTTTTTTTCTAGTTACCGTCACTTTTATTTATGGTTGTAATTTTTGGTGTACGTTAAAGACTATAAGTATCTGTCTATCTACCTTTTTATGATGTTAGAAATCATCAAACAACTTCACTACTTCAGGGTGGAGTGAGAGGGAGGATCAGACTTCTTCTGACTAAAAAAAATCCACCAGAGTTTTTTCAGCATATTTATTTTATTTTATTTTATTTTCATGCAACAAAAAACGCATTCCACAGAAGGATGTGCTGTATATAAAAAGAAGAATGAACAACATCTGGGGCAATAGGGGATATTTAGAAGATTCCTAGCGTATGAAGAACATAGTTATTGATTTATTTAGTTGCCCTTTGTATTCCAGAGCCGTGGTCACTCTCTCGAATTATCCTTCAACTCAGTTAACCGTAACCTCATTTACCATTTAAAAAAAAAAACAATTGAATCAAGCCTCGTCGATCAAAAGTGCGATATTTACTCAAAAAATAAAAAGGGGGAAATATAAACAATGACCTATTGAGTCAGTTTTAACTGATAAAATAATTAAGTGGTTGTCAAGCGTGAAGGATCGATATTTAACGTGATGGGCTTAAAAGGGTTTGGCGTGGGAAAGGACATACGGGTTAATTTTTGGGGCGTAGCAGTTTTAAGGTTGTACATATACTAACCAAAGGGAATATACTTCCGGGGTAAAAAGTATTCTATGTGCTATTCTAATACATACATACAAATCGTGTGCCAAATTTCACCCAAATCCGTCCAGCCGCTTGAGCATGAAGAAGTAACAAACGAACTTTCACACACACACTACCAAACTTTCGCCTTCATAATAATAACGACGGTTGAAAGGCTAATTGATCTAAGCGACATTTTGTAAAACTTGCAGGAGGACGGATTAAAGTTATTTTTTTTTTTTAAATATTCATAATTAAACAAATATTTCATAGACTTTTATTTATTTAATACAGTATATCCCTAATCATGTAAGGAAGTTTTTTAAATTATTACTGTTGAAAATTGTGTATTTTTTTTGAAAATTTATGTCGGTTAGCCCAAAATGCATCAAATTTAGTTATTGTTTGAGAAAGGTAAAATGGTTCAATTGCCTACCGAAAATAAAGTAGCTGAAAGTAAACTGGCTCAAGCATCGCCCTAAAATAAAATAATACGAGAGAAAATGAATTTAGCGCCTAGTCAACTAACAGTTGAATATACCCAATGAGCATAAGCAACATAATTGTGTTGCACCAGAGTGATGTTGTTTGATGCAGATGCCCATTAGAGGGACTGCAGGATAAAACAAAATGAACCCTTACTAGATTATAGTAGATATTGATGCTTAGGCCATCATAATTCAGCAACGTCCTTAAGGTATTTTTAAGGTTGGTATGCCATTATTTTATACAATTTTAGACAGTGTCTTGTAAAATAAAAATAAAAATATTATTTGGAGAAATCATTCAAGACGTTGATTCAATGTGTCTTGGAACAAGGTATTAGATAAGGTGGTATATCACCCTAAGCCTAGGTAGTAGTATCACCACGGAATACATTGTACTCTAGTATCACTTTATAAATAAAACAACAAATAAATTGTTATTAATTATAATTTATTCAAAATCAGTCTTCAACATGGACGTACCCAATTTAAATCAGTAAGTTACAATCAAACACCAATATTAAAAAAAAAACTTTTCAGTAACTTGTGATAAATCAAAAGTAGAAAAAAATAACAATCTCTTCAGAAAACAAACAAAAGTTAATATTCTATAACAAGAATGTAATAACAAGAATGAATAGAACCTTAAGCTTCTATCTCATCTTCAATATCTGTATCTATCAGAACATCTTTACCAACGCGGTGCGGAAAGTTAGTGTATTCTAAGTGAACAAAGACACCCAAATTATAATCGGATGGCTCTGCAAGCGAACAAGGACAAACAACAATTTGCCTGCTGAGGTGAAGACGTCAGCAGGCAAATTGTTCCAGTCCTGTACGCGGTATAAACGACGATTCGAAACTGTTAGTCCGGACCGTAGAGGTTTCAACCAACATAAGGGTGGATACTCACCGTAAGCCGGGTTGTCCGATGGTAGAAATGAGATGACGGAATCAAGTCATGCAATTCCCGCGCACGCTCTCCAAAATGCAACCTGTAAAACGCTGAAAGGCTGGCTACCCTACGCCTGTACTCAAGGCTTTGAAGATTGGATTTAACCAAATCTGGATCATCAATTAGCCTCTTCGCACGCCTTTCCACCGAGTCCAAAGCTGCCAGGTGGCTTTTTGCAGCACCAGCCCATGTGTGGCTCCAGTACTCCACACACGATCGAACTTGTGTTTTGTATAACATTAAAAGCTGTCCCTGTGTGAAGTACATGTTTGTAAGAACGCCGAGTTTCCTAGCAGCTACCTTGCCTTTGGACTCAATGAACCGCCCAAAATTAAGGTCTGAGGAAACTTCGACTCCCAAGAGCTGAAGGCGGTTGGTACACTCCAGGGATATATTCCGAAAAGCAGGTGCCAAGGTGAACGAGCTCCTTTTAGCGGTGAACACACACGCTTGTGTTTTGGCGGCGTTTAAACCCACCAGCGGGGCTATTGCGTAACTCTGTTGACAGTTCAAGTGATGATCACTTGTTAACAATGTGCATCATTGAACTGTCAAACAGCTAGCTTCGTATTGCCTATCTTCAGTGACCAACTGCAGTGACGTCATTAGCCACTGGTGCCTTTGATAGCCACCGTAACACGTTTTGACAGATGTTATTGTATCGATACTTTTAAAATTGCGATTGTGTAAGCTTTTGAAGCTGTATAATAGTCGATAAAATTCTAGAGTGGTCACAATAGGCACCGTTAATTTTTATAATTCACCACATTTCCACCGTAGTTTGTTAGTCACTTTGTGATACGTAATACCAATTTTATGGAATTGTCAGTTGACAACTAAGTTTAGTGTGCAACGAATGCTAGTTGTCAACTGTTATTGAAAAAGTTAGCCAATAGCCCCCCAGATTGGCTTCACCCCACTTGGAGACCGCCTGAAGTGAGACATTCGTACGCTCAACCATAGCCTCTCTTTCGGACCGGATTAGTTCCTTACTAGCCCGAGCACCTGGCAGGTATCTCTCTACAACTGTGCTAGCATAGATACCGGGCATCAGCAGATCGTTGATATGCAGCAGGAAGAGCGTTCCAGAGAGAACAGACCCCTGAGGAACACCGTCGTCATGGGCTCTGATGAGCATCCATCGACAACAACCCGGAGAGACCGTTCACTCAGGAAGTCTTTTACCCAGTTAATCAGACCAGGGGAAATGCCGTACGCTGGAAGCTTACTCAAAAGGCTAGCGTGCCATACCCTGTCGAAGGCCTTCGAGACGTCTAAGGAAACGGTAATCCCTTCCCCATTCTTCTCGAGGGCCTCGCGCCACAAATGGGTGGCATAAACTAGTAGGCCCCCAGTAGACCGATTGCGGCGAAACCCGTATTGTCGGTTACTGAGGAGATCGGTTACGTTTCAGGTATGCTATGAGGCGCGACTTCAATACACGCTCCATAATCTGGCAGAGTTTGGAGGTTATTGAAATCGGCTGATAGTTGGCAGGATCGGCATGACTGCCCTTTTTGGATACGGGTTGCACGTTGGCAAGCTTCCAGGACTTGGGCACTATACCAGTCCTAAATGAGAGGCGATACAAGCGCGTCAATACAGGAGACAACTCGGGCGCACAAGCCTTGAGAACAATCACTGGTATACCATCTGGTCCACTACCTTTATTCACGTCTACAAAATAATTTGTACTTACCAGAAAAATCAAACGTCTGTCTTCACAGCTCGCTCGCACATGACACAACGCACTTCCTTAAGGCGTCCATTACACATTAGGTTTTACTGTAAATTTTGTCACAGTCAATTTTTTGATTGACGAAAAACCTACCGTCTAATGCGATGATTGACGTTTGCAAAAACTAATGGCGATAAAATTCCGTCATCATCATGATTTATGGAATTGATTGACGCCTGCATGACCGTGTACTGGACGCCTAAGTATTGGCGGCTAACTCACGCGCTCGCGTGGTTGGGTGAGGTACTCGTAACGGACACTTACACAGAGCGCAATAAATTGAACTCAGTTCCAAGCGACTATGGAGTAGCTAATCTCTTTAATTTATTGGACGGCCTATGTGTTAAAATCGATTTGATAAAATGATAGAAATGCCAACTTTACAAATACTGAATTTAATCAAAAAATTTTAACGGCCATAAGACTAATGAAGTAGTTATGTTAAAAAAGCCGGTGTGACATTACTCATTATGCTTAATAGAGGCTAAATGGGTCAAGAGACATAGTTAATAAACATAATTTAATGCAAAATGGTTCAAACGACACGGTTTTTTTATGAAGTTGAATGCAAAATAGGCCAAACGACATAGCTTATTGTGTTGGTTTAATGCAAAATTAGCTAAACGACAAAACCACAACCATGGTGAAAAAGCCAAATGCCTTAATCGACACTCGTTATAAAATTCCGAAAAATCAAAATAGCTTAAGTCATCGAGTCCTCAAATTTGTCTAATTTTGTGTCGTATAGATCAATGAGCTTAGAAATGAGGCCTGTTTTGCAGTGGGTGCTAAGCGCCAAAAAAGTAGTCAAAAAAAATTGAAACCTGACTCAAACGACGGAGAAAAATTTGCTGATTCCGAATATGTATATAACTCAATATTGGAAAAAATGTCGTTTAGATCAATTAGCCTTTCAACCGTCGATAATATTAATGTGACTTAGAGCCCTCGCCCTCGGCGACTTTTTGTAGCGATGCTGTCGCGCGTTTGCGTCGATGACCTTTGTATATTAAATCTCATTTTTTAGTTTTAATTTGACGTAATTTATTTGAATGTGTTTTTTATGTCTTATCTGTTTGGTATTTTTTTTTTTTGTGAATTTTTAATTTTTCTATCTTTTACACAGTTATATGTACATTCTGAGGTCTTCTGTAACTGAAGGAGCACACCGTAAAGGATCCTATACTAACGATTTCTATTGTATCTTTGTGACCTTTGTTGGAGATACAAATAAAGAAATAAATAAATAGATAAAGACGCGATGCTGTAGCGCGGTAGTAGCGCGTTGGCATCTTTTGTATAGCGCTTGCAAATGCGACTAACGCGCGTTAGTAGCGATGCTGTCGCGAGCTTACGAAACGCGGGACAGCATCGCTACAAAAAGTCGCCGAGGCGATGGCCCTTATAGTCCGATTTTTGTGACCATAATCACTAAAGTTTTAGTTAAAAGACATCCACTGCAGAAACTATTCCATCCTCTTTTGTTTATTTTTTGTCTGGAGGTATAAAATTATCAATTGACTTCTCGCACTCTCGGTGGAGCGACTGGACTAAAAACCAGTTGTGTACCTTTAGTTCCCTTTTGTATTCTGAGGTTGTGAGATTGAGAGTCGTAGTGACTCTTTCGATGAATCCCACAGCCCCTCACATACCAATCCCATTTTTCACCACATTGGCAAGCCTTGTATTCATCGCAATACGCGGTTTTCATCAGATCAACAATCCACCTTGCCTAATTTTAAATTCCATATGGTAATCGCTTCAGAACCTTTCAGCTCTATAATTGGTAATCCAGTAAATCAATCGGACGGTGGATAGTGTGAAGTTCTTTTTTCTGTTGCCAGCTTTAGAAAGGGTCAGCCAGATCAGACTGCAAATAGTCTGCCATTAAGTAAATAGCCTTTATAATTCTTGAACAGTACATTAAACCGTCTGGCATGCTTACGATATGAACACATTGAGCTCTAGTCAAAGTGACTTTGCTATTAGGAAAAATGATTCATGTTGCCCATACATCTTTCGTTGATAAAATTTCACTTTGTGTTGAGAGATGAGTGACAGAAGTCACCCTGGGCGCCAGGTGTCGCCAGACAACTCTCACCCCACCCGGCCACCGTAGGAGCGGGCTTGTGAACAACGAAGACCGGGTAGCTCACCGTTCAGGCGTCAGGGAACCGTCCGGAACGAGCCCGGGTCATTGGCAGTGCGCCTTTAAGTGATGTCAGCAAAACCGTGGGAGCCTAGCACGGCCGAGGCCTGTTAGGTCTATGGGGAATTTCTGAAAAGTAAACTCGCTCACGAGTAGCACACGCGCAGTGTGCAAGCGGCTCGCGAGCGGTACATACACGGCGCCAGGTCTAAACACACCTTAACAGAAATAAAATGAAAAGTGACAAACTATAAAAGAAAAAAATGTGTGTGTGACTGTGGCTGCACCGAATAATAATCATTGCGGATTCCATTACCAATGTCTCTCGGAATATTTCACCGTCCCCTAAGGCTACGCGTATAATGGACATAAAAAAAAACATTCGAAAGAAACTAAAAAGACTGAACGTAATCTCACCAAGATAAAGCTGTAAAGGCAAGAAATTAGATTGCTTCCCACCTTTTCACGACTTCGTTTACATTTTTCCCTTCTTTCGTCACCAGCATTCTTTAACGAAATCAGCTCCCCTATCCAATCGCCCCAATGCAAATGAGGGGTCAAACATAAACTTGTAATATTGACTAATTGTTTCCCAAAGACGTGTAGCTGTCTCCGACTGTTCGAACTTACCCTACGGTGGGTAATTTATTAAATAGTTGTGCAAACTTGTACAAGAAATGATTTATAGTGTCAACTTGTGAATGCTTGCGTGGAGTTACGTATTTTGGGTATTCGGAAGTAATGAGACGGAGTTTCGGATGATTGGTTAGAATTTGTTGATGTAACAGGTTTTGAAGATATCCGCAGGTGACCCAAGGTTACCGACGTGGCCCGAAGAATCGCTAAACGTAAGTGACAGTGGGCAGGGCACAATGCTCGCAGAACAGATGGGGATGAAAGGTTCTGCACCCCTAGCCAAGTTGATAATCTACAATCGTTAACGCTAATCGAAAACGAATCAAATGTGGGGAATGACATCATCTCAACGTAAAGTCACGTGGTCAGAACAAACGAAAAGAAAATTCGTAGCCAAGTTCACATCGTTCAAAATGATAGAATGAATTGTTATCGTTTCTACAATGTTCAACGCTACATCCCTTGTTATACAAACGCTACATTGTAAAACGAGCGGCCGACTCAGGCGCGTCAACATGGCTACCAACTTATCGTTTTTTACAATTGCTGACACCGAGTCGTTACTGATTGGAGAACGGAATTCGACACGAAACGGTTGTAACTTGGCTAGGGGGGGGGGGGGCTGGAGTCGCAACAACGTACCGGAAGACGCGTTGGAAAAGGACTGTTTGTTATGGCGACACTTGGGGGAGGTCTAGGTCCAACAGTGGACGTTTTTCGGATGAAATAATGACGATGATGATGAACAGGTTTTGAATTACGTGTGTAGACACATAAGAACTAAAAAAATACGAAATCCTGCAATGCGTAATTAGAGATCTCCATGCGATTTGAATATATATAAAAACAGCCCGAAACACAACAGGACAAATGTTTGTGTGTTGAGTACGATCATTTGTTCTGTGTCTGGGTGTAATTTATCTATTATATGTGTGTATTTAGAAATATATAAGTATGTATATCAGTTATCTAGTACTCACAACACAAGCTCGTTGTGTGATAGTTGTGGAATATATAGGTATGTAGCGCGAAACCATTTATAGGGCAGTTGCCATGTTGGGTCAGACATAACACCCGTCTGGTTGAAGGATCCTCCCTTTTCAACGAAGGCATGTGGGAATTTATACTCTGTTCCGCATAACTCGTGATGACCTCAAACCGGGCAGTACCAATGCATATTTTTCAATTGATATGTACGTTTCTCAGTTCATCTAGGACAGGGATAGCGAACCTATGGCACGCATGCCAGTGGTGGCACGTGGCAAAATAATTCGGGCACGCCAGTGTAAAATGTTTATTATCTAGGTAATATGAAATAGCAGTTATCACTCTTTTCTAATGGATTTAATTTTTTTTTTTTTAATGTTTATTTTTTATTACGTTTGAAATTCGGGTTGCAAATTAAGAGTTCCATCTAGTTTAATTTTTTGTCCATTTAAATGACAAAGTCAAAATTCTTTGGTGGCGCGTTATGACCACTTATTTTTTTTTCTTGTGTTTAGTGACACATTCTCCAGTAAAGGTTCGCCATCCCAGATCTAGGACATTAGAGACAGCCTGTACCTCGAAAAGTACGTAAAGTTATTATCCCGGTTTGTATTCGTAGATCTTAGGTAAGCAGAGGCCAGAAAATCAGACCAAAGAGTATTGTATATATAAATAATAATAGCATAATCAGCCTTTTTTTGAAATGTTCCCACTGCTGGGACTCAGGCCTCCTCTCTAGGAGAGGGAATGGGCCGTAATCCACCACGCGGGCCCAGTGAGGGTTGGTGAATGTCACATGTCTTCGAATTTTTGGTTCTAGGACATGCCGGTTTCCTCACGATGTTTTCCTTCACCGTTTTGAGAGCAGTGGTGATGAAATAAATTACACAAAGTAATGCGCCTGGCTGGGTTTGAACCCGCGACCTACAAGTCGGGGCTGTTACCACTTGGCCACCACTGCTCAATAGTCGGGAGAGTAGAGGTGCGTATCGACTTCGCGCTCCGAGAGATCGAACATTGGCGCGCGCTCCAGCCGCGCGAAATGGATACCAGTTTGGAACGCGCGCCAAGGTGTTCGTTGGAGCGCCCGAACGCGGAGCGGTCCGTTCCGTCGGGTGTCGGTTTTTTACCACGCATCAGTCGTGGCGCGCGCGCCAATTGAGACGGGTCGTATTTTTTTGTGTTGGTTGCGCTCCGAATAATAATTATGGATAATGAAGTAATAAAAATCTTCTGTAGACATTCTTGTGAAGTTTTTTATTGTGTCTTCTATCACTTCGAACTGCATATCTCTTATAAGTGTCACTCCATACTGCATTCTTTTTCGGTACAGCTCTTTTATCCACCAACGCACTTTTCGTTTCTCTTTTTTCTTTTTTATAATGTTGTGTATAATTACAAAAGCTGCTGCTGCTCGTACACGACTAGCTTCCATGATGAACGTTCAAACACTGGAACAGTTGCCACGCGCGCCAGGCGCGCTTAGTTGATATACTTCAAATCTTTGGAACGCGCTCCGCGGAACGCACTCTCGGCGCGGTCATTCATGGCGCGCGCGCCAGGAGCGCAAAGTCGATACGCAGCTTAAGAGTATTGTGGTGCCTAGTAACTGGGCTGAGGAGGTGTGATAGACAGTCGCATGTAAAACACGGATATTCAGCCGCATTCGGTTAGACAGAAGCCGTGTCCAAGCTAGTTGGGAAAACGCTAGAGAGATGATGAACAGGTTTTGAATTATTTTGTAATTATGTCAGGAAAATCTAGTTTGAACTGAATGATCACCATCAGCGAGACAATTAAGTAAGCATGACAATCTCTCAACTGCCATGCTCATTCACGTCAAAGTCTTGTCGCTCTTTTACCCCAGAAAATGAACGTGTACCTGGTCATCGCGGGCATCGCGTCATAGCTCGCCATCCGACCGTCCGGTAACCGCCCGGACCGAGCCCTAGTCGTCGACGGCGTGTACTGTTCCCCGCGCGCCTCAAGAAGATGTCAGCAAACCGTAGGGGCCCAGCAGGGTCGAAGCCTACTGGGGCCAAGTGTTTGTTTCTGAAAGGAAAACTCGGCCCTGGAATGAAAGGCAACGAAAGAACAGGTGTTCGTTTTTAGTCAGTAAAAGTCTGACACACCCTCTCGCTCCGTACAAGAGCGAGAGATGCCATTAGATGATTTTCCCACCTAAAAAAAACCCCTTACCTAGAATTATTAGGAGTTAAAGTTTGAATAAAGTACGCAAGAAAAATAACTACTGCAAAGAAAAAAAACTTTCAAAGTAATTAATGCATGGAAAAGTCAAAGGAACGTTTACTGAGGAAACTTTTGTAAGGTTTTATAAGTTTCTTACTTAACATTTTCTTTAATTACTATGGTTTCTGTAAGAATTATGTGTAACAAAGTACAACGGTAACGGTAAGTTTTACAGTAATTATTAAAGAATGAGAGCAGTGATGGCCGAGGGGTAGTGGTCCCGACTTACGAGTTGTAAGTCGTTGGTCCAAACCCAGCCAGGCGCATTACTTTGTGTAATTTACTTCATCACCACTGCTCTCAAAACGGTGAAGGAAAACGTTGTGAGGCAACCGGCATGTCCTGGAACAAAAATTCGAAGACATGTGACATTCACGCTGAGCCTGCGTAGTGAAATACGGCCCATTCCCTCTCCTAGAGAGGAGGCCTGAGTCCCAGCAGTGAGAACATTAACATAAGAGTGGGTTGCACCAAGAGTTACGTCACAGCTTACTTCTGTCAAAGTTATCTTTAACAGATCCTTCAATTGCCCTTTGCGTACCTGAATAGAAATATGTACGTAGTTAGACAATGTATTATGCGTGTTATAGTATACACTATTATGTAAACTGCAAGCATGCACCGGCCTCGATAGAGCAGATAGTAACAGCCTTACACGTGTAACCGAAACCACAGTATAGATAAGATATGGAACAGTACGGAAACTCCCTACAAATGTTCGAAACGGCTCACTCACACAAACATACGCATTGACGAGACTCCTAAGCGGCATTCGCTACTGACAGGACCACGAGAAACGCTTAGGAGTCTCGTTGATGCGTATGTTTGTGTGAGTGTGCCGTTTCGAATATTTGTAGGTAGTTTCCGTACTGTTCCATATCTTATCTATACTGTGCCGAAACCGCTGACAACGCTCGTCACTCGGTGCCCCCTGTTTACCTACCGGATGTGTCTTTTTACGAATTACTTATAAAATATTATTTGTTCATTTTGGATCTAATATCGATCGGAATAGGATTTGTCTATTGTAGTAGTAGTAGTAGTACTTAGCAATAAGTTTTACTTTGTAATTTTACCTTGATTAAAGTTAGTTTAAAATAATTTTGGTTTTTTTTTGGGTCCTCCGACAGTGACGTATATATTTTGCGTGTAAACATTTCAGTTATTTATGTACATATCTTATATTAATTCCTAATAAAAAAAAATATTATCAATGAATACGAATAAATATACTTACTCATACTATGTTGAAAACTTGCCAGGTTTAAATTCACTTTTCACTCAGAATTTATTCTGTGACCTACATCGGGCAACATCTATTTTATGCTTTCGTACTTAGTAAGTTTCTTGATAGTTTGTCAAAAGTCGACAAAGCACGATTTTCACCAAGAAATTTGAAGCTAAAACTAAGTCTATAAACTGGTAATAAACATGGAATAATTTTGCTATGGTAACCTGGAGATTTTATTTACTAGCCAAAGTCAGCAAACATGGAAACACAAGCGCTTAAATACTGTCAAATGATTTCTGCTAAAGAAAACATCCAGGCAAGAGCAAGAATAATCCACCAAAAATATAAATGTGAAAGAATGCCAAGTATTTGTACGCTGATCATAGAAGTGAGAACTAACCGAACATTGATCTCAAAGTTCTTTGTCATACGAGTAGCTCCTGCTTCTGCCATACACAAAGCTCTATAGTTATGTTAATATATATATATTTTTTTTTTAATGTTCTTTACCCCTCAATGCAAGGTAACTACGCAAGTTGTTGCTCACCAACTTTGAACTTTGAGTTTCAGTACATTTCAGTTAATACTGTAAAACAATTTTCACAAAAAAAAATCATCCAGACGAGCAAGAATAACCCACCAAAAAACGTAAATATGAAAGAATGCCAAGTTTATGTACACTGATCATAGAAGTGAGAACTAACTGTAGTACATCGACTTATCTCAAAGTTCCTTAAATCATACGAGTACTTGTAGCTACTGTCGTACCTGTGTATCCGTGCCATCACAGCGGGCCCTAATAGAATACCAGCGCTGTGTTATTTATCGTTTTAAATATCGCAGCATATGCTGAGTTAGGTTAGGCTTTTTGGCCTCGCACTCATTATTATTTTCTTTTTTCATTGTATATTTTTAGTTTACCGACACAATCGTATAGGTAATCGTAGAGGCACGAATAAACGTTTCTTCTTTCTTTCTTTACACAAAGCTCTACAGTTGTTTTATGTCTGTCAATACTATGTCTCACAGTGGACGTCCTTCAGCTGAAATGATGATGGTGATATCCTTTAACTACCTTCGATATGAAAATAATAAGATGTGAAGATTTTGTATGAATAAACTCCTCCAAGGACCCGCTCCTTACGTCATTTTCAATACACTTTTACCCCCTCACCCCCGTTAAACTTTCTTGAAAAGTCGCTCTAATCAATTTACAGTTTTCCGCACTAGTGAGGAAAAGTGCGCGAGCTCGCCCCCGCCACAATTTATTATATGTATGGTATCAGGCTGGGCGCTAAATGATCTTTACGAGTCGCGCGTCAACCCCTGTTTATTTATTTCTTCGTAAGTGTATTGAAAAATGTCATTTGATACACGTGGAAATTTGTCACTATAGCACTCGGCTCCATAATATCCTCGCCTGCGGCTCGTGCGAATTCCTCCTCGGTTGCAATGACAGACTTTTTCGACTTGTATCAAAATGTACTATTTCAGATTATCACCTGTCTTTCTGTCAATGTGGCTAATGTTTTCAAAGATTCTTCTTTGATGGTGAGTCACATAGGTGCCTTGGATTCAGCTATTTTGGTAACCGTTGTCATTTGGACCGCTTGAAAAATCTAAAAAAAAACAAAAATTATTTTTACATCGTCTCCTTGTAACTCTTCACCGTTCTCCCAGCGATGCCTCCATCTCTCTTATCTGTTCAAATAGTAGTTGGCGTTTGGCTCTACATAATAATTACTAATTACAAAATATACACGAAGTTTGCCTCCGCATTTGATGAAAATATAGAGATTTTCGTCAAGCACAATTATTAGATGAGGGAACAAAAAGAATTTGCTAGAAAAAGCAGGATCTGGTAAATAAGACGGATGATCAAGCAGTTCAAACTGTAATTTGTAGATTTTCGCCGGAGTAACCGCTGCACTGGGATGCTGAGGTGGAGCTGGGGTGTATACGGGGTCCCAATCAACACCTATCGGGACCCAAGCCAACCTCACCTGCACGTGGTGTACCCTGCTGATAAACGAACGAGGCTATGGCGACCCGCCAACACGCACTGGACCAGCGTGGCGGGTTATGGTCCAAACCCCCTCAAATGCATAATGCATGAAAAAACAGGCCCCAAGTGCCCGGTGACTCCAGCGGTTATGCTATCGTGGACGGGCGTGGGCGCAGCCCTGGGGTCTGGGGTGCTAAGAATCTCCGGGTGGGATCGATCAACCGTCGACGACTAGACCTGGCGACGTACAACACGCGTACACTCCGGTCCGATGAGAAGATTGCCGAGCTTGAGGAGGAGTTGAGCGGGTTACGATGGAGTATTGTGGGATTATCCGAAGTCCGAAGACAGGGGGAGGACACGATAATCCTAAAATCTGGTAATCTGCTCTATTTTCGGGAGGGGGACCAGCAGTCCCAAGGTGGTGTCGGGTTTATCGTCCACAGGTCCCTTGTGAACAATGTGGTGAAGATATCGAGAGCGTGTCGACCAGGGTGGCGTACCTTATACTCAGAATATCATCAAGATATTCGCTGAAGGTCATACAGGTTTACGCTCTGACCTCGACACATCCCGATGACGAAGTAGAGACCATCTATGAGGATATATCCAGAGCCATACATGGTTATAAGACTCACTTCACCGTGGTCATGGGGGACTTTAATGCGAAACTGGGCAAACGAGACGGTGACGAGTTGCGAGTGGGGCAATTTGGATTTGGACGTAGGAACCACCGGGGAAACCTACTGGCCAGCTTTATGGAGAGGGAGGGCCTCTACATGATGAACTCCTTCTTCAGAAAGCGTGAGCATAGGAAGTGGACCTGGCAAAGCCCTGATGGTGTAACAAAAAATGAGATTGACTTCATCATGTCGAGGAAGAAGCAAATATTCAATGATGTCTTTGTGATCAATGCGGTGAAAACCGAAAGTGATCACCGCATGTTAAGAGGCACGTTGAATATCAATGTCAAGCTTGAAAGATCTCGACTGATGAAGTGTACGCTCTGTCCTGCACAGATCCAGATCCAAAACTCCGAGAGCTTTCAACTCGAACTTCAAAATCGTTTCGAATGCCTAGGAAGCTCTGTGGATGAATACAACGATGGGTTCGTGGAAACTGTCCATACGGTCGGGTCTAAATTCTATAAGTCTCGTACAAATAAGAGCAAGAGGCTCACAGATCGAACTCTCCAGCTTATGAAGGAAAGGCGTGAGATGATTCTGCAGTCTTCAAACGATGCGTGCACATATCGGATGCTCAATAAACGGATCTCTAAGTCCTTGAAACGCGATCTCCGTCACTTTAATACTGAAAAAATTAAAGACTCGATTGAGCGAAATAAGGGCTCTAAAGTGCAAGAGATCTCTCTATTGGGCAGAGAATAGAATAGAATAGAATAGAATAAAACTTCGAGAGCCAGCTCACGAAACTGAAGACCGATTCGGCGAAGCTCCGATTTGGCGGATATGACTCTGTCATCTTCGTGACAGAGTCATATCCGCCAAATCGGAGCTTCTGGGAGAGATCGAGGCTTTTTATGGACAGTTATACACGTCAATCACAAAACCCACGACGAATCTAGCAAACGACCCAAGAGCTAGGTTGACCCGACACTATACCGAAGATATCCCGGACGTCAGCCTGTACGAGATTAGGATGGCTCTGAAGCAGCTTAATAACAACAAGGCACCGGGTGATGACGGAATTACAGCCGAACTCCTGAAGGCGGGTGGTAAACCGATCCTTAAGGCCCTTCAGAAGCTGTTTGATTCCGTCATATTCGAGGGAAAAACACCGCAGGCATGGAGCGGAAGTGTGGTGGTACTCTTCTTTAAGAAGGGCGACAAGGCCCTGCTCAAGAATTATAGGCCCATCTCACTTCTGAGCCATGTCTACAAGCTGTTTTCCAGAGTCATCACGAACCGTCTCGCGCGCAGGTTCGACGACTTCCAGCCTCCCGAACAAGCCGGATTCCGAAAAGGCTTTAGCACCATAGACCACATACACACGCTACGGCAGGTTATACAGAAGACCGAGGAGTATAATCTGCCTCTCTGCTTAGCGTTTGTGGATTACGAGAAAGCCTTTGATTCGATCGAGACTTGGGCTGTGCTGCAGTCTCTCCAACGGTGCCAGATTGACTATCGGTACATCAAGGTGCTGAAGTGTTTGTACGAAAACGCCACTATGTCAGTCAGACTGCAGGACCAGACCTCGAAACCTATCCTCCTGCAGCGGGGTGTGAGGCAGGGAGACGTCATTTCTCCGAAACTGTTCACGGCCGCAATGGAGGATGTCTTCAAGGTTCTGGACTGGAGTGGATTGGGCATTAATGTCAATGGCGAGTACATCACTCATCTTCGGTTTGCCGACGACATAGTAGTCATGGCTGAGACTACGGAAGAGCTCAGCACAATGCTCAATGACCTCAGTAGAGCTTCCGAAAGAGTGGGTCTTAAAATGAACATGGACAAAACCAAAGTCATGGTAAATAACCATGTAGCACCCACTCCGATCAAGATCGGAGACTCTGCACTCGAAGTTGTAGATGATTACGTCTACCTTGGACAGACAGTCCAGTTGGGTAGATCTAATTTCGAGAAAGAGGTCAACCGTCGAATCCGACTCGGCTGGGCAGCGTTCGGGAAGCTGCGCGGTATCTTCTCATCCAATATACCACAGTGTCTCAAGACGAAAGTCTATGACCAGTGCGTGTTGCCAGTGATGACATATGGTTCCGAAACGTGGACGCTCACAATGGGCCTCATCAGAAGGCTCAAAGTCACCCAAAGGGCAATGGAAAGGGCTATGCTCGGAGTTTCCTTGCGTGATCGAATCAGAAATGAAGACATCCGCAGGAGAACCAAGGTTGCCGACATAGCACGAAGAATCGCCAAACTAAAGTGGCAATGGGCAGGGCACATTGCTCGCAGAACGGATGGCCGTTGGGGCCGAAAGGTTCTGGAGTGGCGACCGCGTACCGGAAGACGCAGTGTTGGAAGGCCCCCTACAAGGTGGACCGATGACCTGGTGAAGGTTGCGGGAATCCGATGGATGCGAGACGCACAGGATCGTTCGTTGTGGCGACATTTGGGGGAGGCCTATGTCCAGCAGTGGACGTCTATCGGCTGAAATGATGATGATGATGATGATGAACCGCTGAACAAAGAGAATTAGTCATTGCCGCTGAAGTATGAGAGGGCGCGTTGTCTTAGTGAAAAAGGATTTCCTTTTTCAACGTAATAACAACTACGCATTTAAAATGGCTGAAACATTGATGAACGACAGTCAAAAAATGCACAATTATATTCACCAGCTTTTACCTTCACATCGAGGTCGAAAATATTTCAGACCACCCACGTACAACCTATATAGCTACATCCCTTTAACAGTTCAGTGTAGATCGTCAAATGAATCGTGTTAAGAGCTCGTAGTAGGGCGTCAAACTCCATCATCATCATCATTTCAGCCGAAAGACGTCCACTGCTGGACATAGGCCTCCCCCAAGCGTCACCACAATGAACGGTACTGTGCTTGTCGCATCCATCGGATTCCGCGACCCTCAGGTCATCGATCCACCTTGTGTGAGGCTTTCCAACGCTGGTTGCCATTTCAAAACCTTTTGTCCCCATCGACCATCTGTTCTGCGAGCAATGTGCCCTGACCACTGCCACTTAAGTTTGGCGATTCTCCGGGCTATGTTTTACTTTATGTAATTTATTTTATCACCACTGCTTTCAAAACGGTGGAGAAAAGCATATTGAGGAAACTGACATTGGGGGAGCCAAGCGTCGCCACAATGAACGGTCCTGTACGTCTCGCAACCATCGGACTCCCGCAACCGTTACCAAGTCATCGGTCCACCTTGTAGGAGGCCTTCCAACGCTACATCTTCCGGTACGTGGTCGCCATTCCAGAACCTTTCGGCCCCAATGGCCATCCGTTCTGCGAGCAATGTGCCTTGCCCATTGCCACTTAAGTCAAACTCCATTAAATCACGTTATTAACGATTAAGCTTATGATTTCAAGAAAAACCTTTTCAAAGAGAAATGAAAACGCCTCTTTGACTTTTGTACTTATCACGAAAAAGAAAATAAACGATACAATATTTATGTTGACTAATGAGCTCTTCAAACTTTCCAATCCGTCTTGTTTACGTTCTTAAACAAACAATCGAGAAATTTCAAATTCAAAGTCTATGAACAAAGGTATTTTTGAATAAACAAATCTGCTTTTCACTTAAATTTTTGACACAATTTGATTTTAAATTCTAAATGCCAAGATGACATAATTGGCGGAATTGTTGAGCGATTGGCACCTACGCTGCATGTCGAGAGTTCGTTTCCCTTACGAAACAGTATTGTAGCGCAATCTACTAAGTACGGCACAAAGAAACTAAAATTCAATCAACAAAATTATTCACTTTACACACAAAACTTCATACAAGAAATTTAAAGTAACCATCGCAAACTTACTCCCCGTATGTAACTCAAGTCGTTTGTTCTTAGCGGTATAAAACTTAAACTTATGGCCTTAATATGGGCTTAAGTTTGACAGCAACGGCGCAGGAGTTGAGGCTTGGTCGAAATTTATGATCTTAAGTAGGTTTTCCTGCTTTATATGATTAATATAGTTATTGATCTGCCAGCGGCTTCACGCGCATAAAAGTAGGAAATTATCCTAAAGATAATATAGGTACATGGACTATCCGTGTACTTTCTTTTAAATTCGTTCAGACGTTTGAACGTGAAGGACTTAATTCCGCCATCACCTTTCTATCATCGGATAACCCGACGTACGGCGAGTGTCCACCTTTACATTGTTAACACCTCTACAGTCCGGACCAAGCGCTTTGCCTCGTAGTTTATAGCCTACAGATGAGTTTACGTGTATGTAAACGCACCCACGATACAAGAGTTATTCACAATATAGGAAAACGTTAAAAAAACTACATTATCTTCCTGGTCTTTTCCTAACTGTGTTGGAGACGGCTTCCAGTCTAACCAGATGTGGCTGAACATCAGTATTTTACATGCAGTGACCAAAGCGAACCTAGGTTACCGACATAGCATGAAGAATCGCCAAACTTAAGTGACAATGGGCAGGGCACATTGCTCGCAGAACGGATGGCCGTTGGGGCCGAAAGGTTCGGGAATGGCGACCACATACCGAAAGACGTAGCGTTGGGAGGCCTCCTACAAGGTGGGCCAATGACCTGGTAAGGGTTGCGGGAATCCGATGGATGCGAGACGCACAGGAACATTCGTTGTGGCGATACTTGGGGGAGGCCTGTGTCCAACAGTAGACGTTTTTCGGCTGAAATGATGGTGATGATGACATGCAGCGACTACGTATCAGACCTCAACAACCCAGTAACTGGGTAACACTAACTCTTTGGATAGACTGATGGTCAGACCTTCTGGTATACCTTGTAACGACTGTCATAGATCTGCGAATGACAACCAGGACCAATGGCCGTAATGATAAGACATTAACTTAGAAAAATACATTTATGAATTGAAAAATTCACATTGGTACTTGCCCGGTTCCGAAACTGCAACCTTATGCATGAAAAGCGGGCCTTGAGCATTGGGCCATCACGACATTAAAAAGAAACATTATCTCTAAATAAGCAATTCAAATCGATACTCACCTTTTCTAATTAATTCATTAACGCTCAGGCGGTAGCCGGCGCCCGCAAGCCATTGTCTTACTATTGTGTCTCTAATTACGCACGTCAAAAGGTTAATCCAATCTTCTACAGGTATTTAACCTTCTACCCGTAAATATCTCACAAAATAAACTCATATTTTACTCATTAATCCCTAAGCCAACCTTTGTCGTGAATTACGACCGCCTCTTGTGAAAACTTAACTAAGTAACATATTTGATACTTAGGGAGAATTTAGTTTATTTTGGGACGTAGATTAACAGTTTGGCCCTCATCATAATTATCAGGATGTCCTGTCCTGACTATAAATTGAAGAGAAACTTTAATTTCTTCCATCTTTTGTATTTTCGGGAACGCTTTGAGTATCTTGTTCCGAGAGGAAAACCTTGTCGCTCATCATGCTCTCTTCTCCTTCGTTTTCCTCCCTACTCTTCAAGTCGCTACAGTGGATCTTTTACTGTTTGTGCTGTGCGCCTCTGGAATTCTCTTCCACATACATTGAGAGCTAGCCCTTCGTTGGAAGTTTTCAGGGGAAGAAATAAGGAACATTTTTTGGCAACATGACCCATAAATATTTATGTATGTTTATAGGTATTTATTTATTGTATATACATATTATGTTTATGTATAGTGTGCTGTACACATATCTGTTTAGTATATTTTTAGATTTAATTTATGTGTTTAATTTTTTCTTGTATATTTAAAGTTCCTCTAATGTAAAATTTCTTTCTCACTCATATGGTTTGCTGTAAGAAAACCCACTGGGGTTAAGCTCGCCTATGTACATCAACTGTCTTATTTATATATAAATAGGACGGTTGATATACATAGTACAAGTTAATGTGTAGACAATAATCCATACTAATATTATAAATGTGAAAGTGTGTGTGTCTGTTTGTTTGTCCGTCTTTCACGGCAAAACGGAGCGACGAATTGACGTGATTTTTTAAGTGGAGATAGTTGAAGGGATGGAGAGTGACATAGGCTACTTTTTGTCTCTTTCTAACCCCCCACTCCCCTAAAATGGGGGGTGGAAGTTTATATGGAGCATTCCGCAATTTTTAGTTTTGCTTCGTGAATTGGTTTTGTTTTTTTTTAATTTAACGCGAGTGAAGCCGCGGGCAAAAGCTAGTGTCTGTATAAAATTGTGTGTAGAACAAAGAATCTTTTGCGACTTTTTAAAGTTTAAAAGATTTGAATATTTATGAATCGAAAAATATAGATACCAGGGTTCTTACTAAGACGTGTTAAAATGTCAGGCGAGAACAAAGAGAGATGGAGCTATACACCATAAATAGCTCCATCTCTTTAACAGTTCAGTTTACATCGTCAAATAGATCGCATTTTGAGGTCGGGGTAGGGCATCTCTTATTGATATAAATAGGAATCGAAATGCCTTCAACTTTTTTAAATAAACGCCAGATCACATTAAACATTCAAATATCAAATTAGTCAGTCAGTCAGTCGGAAATAATTATGTCGGAAGGTATACAAATAAAAAAAGAAGTCAGATGCCTACATTTCCTTTACCGAGAAAATATTGAGAGGAATATTTACGGCATAAAAATTCGTAAAAAGTAAAGAAAAATATTATAGCTTCTGAGGAGTTATTTGTTTGAGCAGTTTGGGGTTGGGCACGCCATAATTATGGTAGTAAGTCCTCTCTTTGAGGCGTCGCTGGAAAGCCCTGACGGCGTCCTTAAATTCCGCATGACGCAGGTCCTCACCGGACATGGTAAGTTCGGGAGGTTCCTGCACCAGATTCGTGTGGAAGAAACGCCCGGGTGTCACCATTGTGTGGACAGCCCGGAGGACACGGTGGAACACACGGTGGAGGAGTGCCCCGCCTGGGCAGAGCAATTTCTCGCGCCGGGCCTTGGTACAGGCCATGGTCCGGAGCGAGGAGGAGTGGCAGGCGGTCGCCTCCTTCTGCGAAGCAGTAATGCTAGCAAAGGAGGAGGCCGCACGCGTGAGGCAACGGTCCTCACGCTCAACCGCCGCCGGGATTCCGATCCCGATTTCCGGCCACCGTAGGCTCGGGATTGCGGACGGCAAGCAATAGGTAGCTCGCCGTCCTTCCGTCTGGTAACCGTCCAGACCGAGCCCAAGTCGTCGACGGCGCGTACTGTTTCACGCGCGCCTCAAGGATATTTCAGCAAACCGTAGCAAGGAACAGGAGTGGTGGGTGGTGGGAGTGGGTTTTTAGTTGACAATCCTACCGAAAAAAAAAAAACCGTTTGTGATTGAAACACTAAAGCCACGGGTCTGAGTGGTCATCAAGTAATGCGGGCTATCAGCAAATAGCTAGTCGACTCTTCATATAACCAGAGAGCTCGGCTTTTCTTTAGCCAACGACTCAGCATTATTACGCTATCCCATTGACAGCGATGTGGATGAATGTTTTGATGCCCAATATATACTTATTTGCGTTTATTCGTACTAATACTTTCAGTTTGTATATATATCTTATAATAATAAATTATTTATTTATTAATTCAGATAACTGAGATCCCATAATTATCTTATAAACACAATAGAGGACAATTGTATCTATCAACTATGGTATGCAGTGGCGACTTTCATGCAGCCGACTGATGAGTGATGCGGTCTTATTGTGCCAAATATCTGCGACGCCATCTGTGTGTGCTTTAGCAAACAATATTACTGATGCGCTACAGAAACCTGGAAGCCACAACAGCTCTTTGAACGTGTCATTAAATTGGATCCACACTTCCGTAGAGCAATAGAATGAACAATAAAGTCACATGAAATATTTAAAGGGTAGGTATATATATTTTCACCTTTAAATACACAACTTGAACACGTCCGCATTCGATGTTGTCCGCGAGCAAATAGCCTGAGTCAACTCCCCTGTGTTCCACCGTCATGTCAGGATGGGCGAAAACGAGACGGTATAATATAGTACATTGTGTTACGAAGCCGAGGGCTGCAGTGATAAATTTGCACGAGTATCAAACGACTTTTTTTAATACACTTAAAAAGAATTGAATAAACGGGGGGGGGGACGCGCGACCAACCTGATACGATACATGTAACAAAATTGTGGCGGGGGAGAGCCCGCGCACTTTTCTGCACTAGTGCGGAAAACTGTCTATTGCGTGCCTAAATGCGGTGGGAGTTTTTGAGTAAGTGTATTGATAATAATTATGCGTGTTGTTCAAAATTAGTGTGTCCGAGTGAATGAAATAAAATTTCCCAATAAACTGGAACGTGACAATGATTTATTAATATTTAAAAACTAAAAATAGAATAATAATAATAATTATAATACTAGGGAGTTGTCCCTGTTTCGCAAGGATCTTAGAAATATTTGAAATTCTCGGTTTCTCTACTATATTATGGATAAAATCCGTTCGGTAGTTTTTGAGTTTATCGCGTCCATATAGATAGACAGACTCAGTAAAGGACTTTGTTTTATTTTTCTTTTTGCTTATTAATTATTGTATCTTTATGTACATCATTCTTCTGTATGCGTGTTTGTCACCGAACCTTCCTAATCGGCTTGACCGATTTGGAAGTAATATTGTGTTTATGTTTGAGTGGGTCACTGGAAGGTTTGAAAATACAATCAGACCCGGTAGGTGGCGTTACCGATGGATTCTCAATTTTTTTTTTTCTGACGGAAACCAGATTTTGGGCAGGACACAACCCGGGAATCTTTAAGTCAAGAGTGAATAGGTTACTTCTAGGTAAGCGCGCTCCATCGTCGACCGCTTCGTTGCTTTCCATCAGGTGAGATAGCGGTCAAGCGTGAATCTATCAAGAATAAAAAACAAAAAAATGGACACCGTCTGTCGGGACCGATAGTATAAGTATATTATTATATTCTGTTGAAAATAAATATAATTATTATTATAATAATTGTCAGCATTGATGCAGCACCTATATCTGTATGTAGATTCAACGCAAATCAGAACAATTTTTTATAATAAAACGTGGTCGCACTGTCAAGTCACACCTGTCTGTGGGGGCCTTTAAAACCTGATGACTTTCACTACGTTTTCCTTTTAACTACCTAATATTAAAGTTTTAAGTAATCTAACTTCTGATGAAAGCAGATGATTAGATCGAAAGTAAATAGGTAACGTACAAACTAATAACTAAGTTTTAATTGATTCCGTACCTGTTAAATCTTTCAGAGGTACAAATAACATTTATAAATTGTTAAAAAGGAGAAATATCTGGAAGAAGTAAGGGTAGCCCTTTGCCCTGCAGTGGGAAAGTATAGACTAAATAAAAAAAAAGGAGCACAGGCGTGCTGCAAAATGGACTGGAACTGCAAAATGACGTCTGGCAGCTTTGGACTCAGTGGAAAGGCGTGCGAAGAGGCTAATTCGACGGGTGCAAAATAAATAAAGTTATCTGCAATTTTGCGATTTTCTGATAATTAGTATTAATAAGTGAATAATAAGCAGTTATTTAGTAATTTTTCAAAAATATTGTAGAAAAAACAACTAACATTACCGCATTTTTGACACTTGAAAGACAATTTTCTATGTCTTATGGAAATATTGTCCAGGGATTATGAATGAATAAAATTGACGATAAAAATGGAAAAATACTGCGCGTAGTATTTTCTAGTAGCAATTGTTACGAATGATTGTTTTTTTTATGAATTTACCAATTATAACGAATTTTCGTGGACAATTTTGGGATTCAATTTTTTTTTTTACTTTTGATTACAAAAAAAAATATGATGAGACGGAGCCCCATTTTTTGTGCTCATTAAAAAATAGGTGTGTATATTTTCTACTTGCACACGGGTGAACCCACTGGCAAAAGCTAGTATCAAAATAAAACTGTTTTAATTCATTAACCTTGGTCTTATTACAATCAGTTACATTTTTTCTTGTTACACAAGACATTTGTTTTTTTGTTGGCCGGTGTAATCTAAAACATAAGATCTCGTTAAGGAGCTATAAAGGCGTAGATATACCTTGGTAAGTATATGTCGTACCCTCGTCCATCCCTTTGTTTTGTTAGTACCAATACAGAACTATGTTTCCGTGGTTCTCTAGACGGCTTGACCTTTGTGAGGGTATATAATAATATACCTATAATATGAATAGATCCGACAATATGAAGGAAGATCATTGAAGACTTGTCTCTCAATTGGTGTTTATTTTTGAACAATATTTTGTACTAAATAACAAAAAAAACAATTAAAGTAAATGTTTTTCTGTAAAGCGTACAAAAATTGGTTATAAAATGAAGCAGCATTTCAAATATAGGTTAGAGGAAGAGTGAGGGCGTGGTGGGGACATCTCGCTATATCCTTTGTACGCGCGTAACCTAATGGCGGTGACGTCACATTTCAGTGTATGCATCCTTATTCTGTTACTTGACAGTTTCCCCTTCCACCAGATTTGAAAGGTTTCTAACATAATTTTGAACAGGATTATTTCTTTAGGTGATTTGGATAGTTACTTTTTACCCGACTGCGCGACGCAAAGGAGGGTAATGTGTTTATCAGTCTATGTATGTATGTATGTATGTATGTATGTATGTTTGTTTCTATGTGGCGTTCTAGAGACCAAATGCGTAGGCCGATTTTAATAATTCTTACGTCAATCGATTCGTCTTAACCTTGCGAGTGTCACTAAAGACATGACAGTAATCAAAATTCACCACAGCTACAACCAGACGCCATATTGTCAAAATGAAAAAAAAAAAAGTCGATGAACTATGTCAAGTGGGGTGTCGTTGAATAGGTATTTTAAAATCATCTTTAGGTTCCTTTTATCATTTTTCATTTTAAATAAAAGTTTAGGATATATAACGATTTAAAGTTGTTTAACAAAACAATCATTCTCGCTAATTTTCTTACTTATTGATTTAAGTTTTCATTTCAAGTATAAACGATACACAAATAAAAAAAACAGTGAAAAAGCATGAAGAACAAATGTTTTTGGTAAAAAAAAGTTTACCACCAAACTCGATAGATGGCGTTGTTCATTTGATGCACGTTTGTAAATCAAATCATTCGAGTTTTCCCATCTACTAGACAGGTCGATGAACATAAGCAAAAGATGACAACTATATTGGCAAAAACTACTAGGTTTTATAAATTACATGCAGTTGATATATCAGTAGAATCGAAAACATATGGTCAAAAACCGAAAGATGTAGGTATATGTTTCTGATGATCCTAACAAAACTGGAGGAATCGTTAAATATTTAACAATCGGTTTAGGATCACGAGTTATGTTACGAAGAAATTTGAATGTTACCCATGGTCTTGTTAACGGAGCAATGGGTGTTATAAGGACAATTGAGTGGCCAGCTCTTCGGAGGGACCAATTGGAACTCGGAGAATTACCACAAGCTGTTTATATAGAATTTGACGACAAAGCAATTAAAAAAAATGTGCCTGGAGTAGGAGTCAGAATCGAACCATCAACGACAGAATTCGATGCACTTCGCGGACAGGGTAAAATAGAGCGAAAAATGTTGCCATTGATATTGTGCTGGGGTGTAACTGTACACAAGCTCCAAGGAACTACTTTGGACTTTTGGACCGAGCTGTGGTTGACTTAAGTTCACGCATTTTTGCTAAAGGTCAAGCATATGTAGCTTTGAGTCGAGTTAGGTCTCTAGAGGGACTAATCATCAGTAGTTTAGACCACCGCAAGTTACTTAATAATCCCCACGATATTAACTCCCTCAATGAAATGACTAGATCGCGAAATTTACCATCTTATAACGAAGTCAATGAATCGTAACTAAAAAGTATAAAATAAAATAAAAATATTTAAAGAAAAACAAAAAACCCGACTGCGTCGAAACTAATTTTAAAAAATACGTAAAAAAATCCACTTAAATAAAAACTAAAAAGAAACAAACAAGCCCAGTAGTTTAGAATTCTGTTATGTAATACTAAATAACTACACAATTTAAATAGTTTTATAATCGATACACACATAAAACAAATCATACATTCTAATGCAGAACAGAACGACTCACAGTCGGGGCCCCTTGGAAAGATTTGATTGGTAAAATTTGAATGGGCCCCGACTGTGAGTCGGTCTGTTCTGCATTAGAATTTATGATTTGTTTTATGTGTGTATCGATTATAAAACTATTTCAATTGTGTAGTTATTTAGTATTACATAACAGAATTCTAAACTACTGGGCTTGTTTGTTTCTTTTTAGTTTTTATTTAAGTGGATTTTTTTACGTATTTTTTAAAATTAGTTTCGACGCAGTCGGGTTTTTTGTTTTTCTTTATTGATAAAAATAATAAAAAAAGATTATTTCAATTTATCGAGTATTGCTGTCACTGTTGCGTCTTAATAGATTACCGCCTTTTTTAGGATTCCGTACCTCAAAAGGAAAAAACAGACAGACGGACAACAAAGTGATCATATAAGGGTGGTTCCGTTATAAATGATCACTTTGTTGTCCGTCTGTCTGTCTGTCTGTCAAGACGCTTTATCTCGGTGAACGCGTGAAGGTATCGAGTTAAAATAAAACCAAAAACTCAAGTCTTTGGTCCCTTAGAGCTATCAAAAAATCAAATTTCTAAGTTACGGCCGTTTAAGTTGCAAAAAACGTGTATTCCGATAATTTCAAAGGAATCAAAATTCATAGGGTACTTTCCCGTTGACCTAGAATCCTGAAATTTGGCATGAAGCAAGGTCGCACAAGTATAGGAATAAATCTGATAATTGTAAATTTTTAGTTACCTCACAAAAAAGTTTTTTTTTTTAATCTTCGTAACTCAATTCGGGAATTGAGCTGTTTTCATAGGTAAGTTTGTACGGAAACCTCAGTGCGCGAGTCCGACTCACACTTGCCCGATTTTTAATTATGCATACAAGTTTCACCTCTTTATAATATTAGCATAGACTAGTGACCAGCCCCGGAATAGGGCAAAGGTTTTTGTGAACCATTTGCATAAAAAAATGTTTTATAAAGGGACTTTCTTTTTATAATCATGCAAAGATAAGAATAAGTACACGAAAGAAATGACAAGGACTATAGACCTCACTTATCATTATCATCATTTCAACCGAAAGACGTCCACCGTTGGATACAGACCTCCCCCAAGTGTCGCCACAACGAACAGTCCTAGAACTCTTTTTTTTTTTAATTAGTATAAACTAGTGCTTGAATGCGATCCCACCTGATGGAAAGTATAAAGTAATCAATCGTTGATGATGAGGCGCACTGTTTTTATGAGCCTAGCCTTGAAGACACCTAAATTATAATCGGACGGGAAGACCGCTGCAGGCAATTTTTTCCGGTCCCTTCATGTACGTGGTATAAACGACGAGGCGAAACGCTCGGTCCGGACCGTAGACGTTCCACAACGTAAGGGTGAAACGTCGCCATTCGTCGGGTTGTCTGGTGGTAGAAATGAAATGGCGGAATCAAGTCATGCAATTCCCCCGCACACTCTCCAAAATGCATCCTGTAAAACACTGAAAGGCTGACTACACTACGCCTGTGCTGTGTTAAAGCTTTGTAGTGGATCGCCAATTAGCCTCTTCGCACGCCTCTCCACCGAGTCCAAAGCTGCCAGGTGGCATTTTACAGCACCAGCCCATATGTGGCTGCAGTATTCCACATACGAACGGACCCGTGCTTTGTATAACATTAAAAGCTATCCCGGTATGAAGTACCGCCGGACCTTTGCAAGAACGCCGAGTTTCCTAGCAGCTACCTTAGCTTCGGACTCAATGAACCGTTCAAAGTTAATGTCTGAGAAATCAGTCGGCGTACTCCAGAGGTACATTCTGAAAAGCAGGAGCCAAGGTGAACGGGCTCTTTTTAGCGGTGAATAGACACGCTTATGTTTTGGCGGCATTGAATACCACCAGATAGGCTTCACCCCACTTGGAGACTGCCTGATGTGAGACATTCGTACGCTCAACCATAGCCTCTCTTTCGGACTGGATTAGCTCCTTACTAGCCCGAGCACCTGGCAGGTATCTCTCTACAACTGTGCTATCACCTGCATACCCATAGATACCGGGCATAAGCAGATCGTTGATATGCAGTAGGAAGAGAGTTGCAGAGAGAACAGACTGAACTCCAGCATTAGTCGTCATGGACTGTGATGAACATCCATCGACAACAACCCGGAGAGACCGTTCACTCAGGAAGTCTTTTATCCAGTTAATCAGACCAGGAGAAATGCCGTACGCTGGAAGCTTACTCAAAAGACTAGCGTGCCATACCCTGTCGAAGGCGTTCGAGACGTCTAAGGAAATGGCAATCGCTTCTCCAGTCCTCTCGAGGGTCTCGCCCCACAAGTGGGTGGCATAAACTAGTAGGTCCCCAGTAGACCGATTGCGCCTCATACTAAATTCTAAAACAAATGAAATCAGACAATTTAAAAACTAATTCCTTACAAAATAAATATAAAAAAACAGTCTTCCAGGTCCCTACAAAGTTCAAGAGGAAAATAAAAAAAAACATCGTTTACTGTAAATTTTTTGTTCCCACTTCATTTGCAGAGCTGTTTTAAAAAAATTCTTCGTTGCAGGAAAACCCTTGTCGACTTAATGAGCCAACGCTATTGTACTTTGGCAGAATTCGTTGAAATGTTATTTTTATTTAGAACCTAGTTCATTATTCGACTTGAATATATTGGGAGTATTATTAAGAGTATTTCTGTTTATCAGTGGGAGTAGTTTCTATTTGTTTTTTTAAGAGATAGCTCATACGAGCAACTTTTAGTCTCCGCAACAATTTTTATATTATTTTTTATCATGGATAGGTTCGCGTTTGACCATCGTCTCGCCTTATGGTAATGATTAAAAAAAAGCACAGCACGCTTGTCTAGAAGTAACCTATTCACTCTTGACTTAAAGACGTAAAGATCCGGCCGGTGACGTCGTTTTCGCCTTGTCTGGTACCAATTTTTTTTGAAAAGTTGTGTCGCTGTCATTTCTGTGTGCGCATAATAGTAGATAGCCGTGGTATTGAGGTAAGCGAGGGCGTCCACAAGCAACTTGTTTTTTGGTTCTCCCCAATGAGATTTGAAAGATGTGCACCAAGTAAAAATTTTCTTCCAATAGTCGGGGCAATTGTTTCGTCGCCAGCCTGTCACCGATCTCACGGACCAAAAAATCTCCCAGCTGTCGTGTTGCTACATGCGCGCACTTTCATGCAATTCTGAAGACTTGATGTGAGAAACAAATTAGTTGCGGAGACTAAAGTTGCCCGTGTGTGCTATTTCTTATACTGTGAGAACATTTGTAGACTGATGAACACATCATTACCAGTTAGTCCAATATTTAATTATGTTAACCCTATTTCTAATATGACTTAACGCTATGGTTAACGCAGTGATCGAGCGACTGACATTCATATAAATTTACCCTTCTTTTATTTGAAGGCTAAATTAGCAAGGAAACCCCTATGTACATGTTATTTGTTGCACAATACCGTCATGATCGTTTAGAAAATTCATTATAAAATGTCTTAGTCTAAACGTATTTTTTCCAAAAGAATGAAAATATTAAATGAAAAATGTATAAATGATTAAATATCATCCAAACCATTTATTAAGAGAAACATTTGCCAAAAAAAATTTGTAAAACAAGAGTTTGTAAAATGAAATATTTGCAAAACGAATACTAGACGTTGGTTCTTAAACAAAAATTTGTGAATGGAGTTTTGGTGAAACATTAGTGAAACCCAAATAGCAACAGATGTAACCATTAATCATTACCAAAATCCTGCACCCACACGGAATGATCAAGAAAATCCGTACCAAAAATAACTGCAGTCGAGAATTCTTGTGAGATATAAATCATTTCCTATTAGATTCTATCGTGGTGTCGGAACCCATGTCAGGGACAACAACGCAACGTATTGTGGGTTCTATCTTACTGTTACAGATTATGGAACAAATTGCCGAAGGGCTCTGAACTCTAACGTATTTTGTCTGAATGTTGCTTTAGTTGGACATGGGTTTATTATTTTGCTATGGTTGTTCGTAATTGGCGATTAAGAACGTTCTTTTCGAGGTACATTTTCATATACCACGTGATTATGATGTTATTACACATCTTTCTCTAGATATTTTGGATACACAGCTATCTTTTGGATATTATCTAGGCTTCTATAGAAATCAAACCTTAAATTGTGTTAAACTAATCTAGTAAAGACCTCTGAAAATCTGCTATTTTACGTGAATTTTGGCTCTCTATAATGTACTCATATATTAAAAATATAAAAAAGTACATTAATAGAAGCCTTGAACGTTTAACTGAGATTCTGAATAACGACAAGTTTTCTGATAAACTTTTAAGAGTTACGTATTTCCCGGAATAAGTTTTGTGAAATATATGAGTAAATCACGGAATTACCGAATACCAACAGAAGTTTTCAAGCGTTAGCTCTCTTTTTTGCATTGCCTCTTCATCAAACATCGCGTTGAATAGCGCTAGATGAAGCAACAAGCTTTTAAACCATGCTCGATGTTAACGATAGGCAAGTGGAAAAAGGACCCTTTTAAGAGCGTCCAAACCGAGATATATTTCCGTACAACCGCCCTTACGTGATTATGAAGTTATTACGCATCTTTCTCTAGATATCTTGTGGATATTATCTAGGTTTCTATTGAGTCAAAACTTATGTTTGTGTAAAATGCGAAAAAGCGAAAAAGTTATACTATATCAAAACCTTGCACATCATCATCATCATCATCATCATTTCAGCCGAAAGACGTCCACTGTTTGACATAGGCCTCCCCCAAGCGTAGCCACAACGGCCGGTACCAGCCCGGCCCGGTCCTGTACCTTACACATTGAATCGAAATTCCGAATAACGATTTTTTTTCCAAATACTTAAATATTGAAAAAAAAACTTGTATTCCCTGGAACAAGTTTTGTTAAATTCGAGGGACTAACGGTATTACTGAATGCCAACAGAGCGTTCAAGCGTTATCTCTCTGTTTTCGCATTGCCTCTTTATCAAACATTGCGTTGGATGAAACAACATGCTTTTAAACCATGTTCACGTTGACGACAGACGGATCGGGAAGGGCTCTCTTAATGATTTTCCGGTTCTAAAAAACTACCTACAAAAAACATACTGCGGATTCAAACAAAACCAATTATAAAAGGTACTTATATATTATGATACATGTATATTGTCAGAACGTTACATATTCAATGGCGAAACGGACTCTTGATTCACAACGGTGGTCGACGACACCGACGGTTGGGGCGGGGACGCAGGTTTCATGGGTCTGAAAAGATACAAAAACATAAAGCACACAAAATATACAAAAACAACAAAAATACAAATACAACACTAAAAACAAAATACAACAAAACGCACAAACACCAATAAAAAAAAAGTAATAACAATAAAATATTATGCAAAATAATAATAACTGACTGAATGTGTGTTGAATATTTAATTGTGTTAGATATGTGTTATTTGATACTTTAGATCAATATTTCACACATTTTTCTTCTCTGCTGAAAGAAATTTCTTTGGAAATAAGCAGTACCTTTGTACTAATGTCCATTATGTATTATCTTTTTCTATTTTTTTTTTGTGTGTACATAATTATTAAAATAAATAAAGAAATAGACTTCAACGAATCCACTAAAACCAACTATTTAAATAAATATAATAATTGTTAACTTCTTTAAACTGAAAGGATTTGCCAAAATTCCTGCCTTGCTAACGGGTTGCAATTGAACACCTGTATTTTACACAAAGCAACAATCTGACCTGTACAGGCTTTAGAGGTATACGAAACAGGTTATGAAGTTCCGCAAACCTCCATTGAAATGGGAGTATTCTCTGACTGTTGGGGAGTATGGCTGTTGTTTCTGATTCGGGCAGCATTCAGTTCCCTTCAAAATGGTTGAGCTGAGTGGGGCTGATGCACGCGTCATGCTCGTGAACGGGTGCCGTCAGATGAGACTGTATATCTCTTAGCTGCCAGTGGCTTAATTCAATTTCATTTTTTTTTAAATTATTATTACTTATCTACATTGCATTGTGCTCACATATTAGAAGCGACAAGAAATATATAACCAAGATTTATGTAACTCATAATATGATTTAAAAGAGTGTCCATGGAGTTTCTTGCACGTTCTTCTCCATAGAGATCTACGCTTTGGAACGTACAATTTAGCTTCAATTTAGTTTTTTTTTTGACTGACCGACATTTTGACTATTTAAAAGTGCCTGTAATAATTGGTTTATTTGAAATAAACATTTCTGATGTCTACCCAATAGTAGGTTACAGGCTGTTATACGTTCTGATTGTAAGGAGTAATCTGATACCACGGTGTAGTATTTTGAATTTTTTAGTTCTTAATTGGCGACATAGATGTCGCTTTAAGGCCATAGACTGTTTTTTGAGGTAGAAATCATGACTTGACCTTTACCACTCTAGGGTGGAGCGAGAAGGCGTGTCAGACTTTACTGACTAAAACTACGTCTGTATCTTTCAGTTGCCTTTTCGTTCTAGGACCACGGGTTTCCTTTTCAGAACTATCCCGTGGCCCTAGCGGGCATCGGCCCTGCTGGGCCTCTACGGTCTTAGTTTTTTCTACGGACGCTGTCGACGACTGGGGCTCGGTAGGGACGGTTACCAGACGATCGGAGGGTGAGACCTAGGACTTGTAATAAAATATGACATACAAGCAACCTTACCCTTCAAGTTGGAACCCAGCAAGGCTACTCGGCGGCACTAACTCACTTGATGCTAAGTCCCTAGCGTTCCATTTTGATTTAGCAGCAAAAGAGCAGCGACTATAACTTTGGGCGTAATTCCTGAAAATGGCTCAAGGTATTATTATGCTTGCTGAAATTCCATCAAGCCAAGAATAGATTATTTTTTAGGGTTACGTACCCCAAAAGGAAAAAACGAAACCTAACGGAACGGACACGTTGTTGTCCATCTGTCTGTCTGTCTGTCAAGACCCTTTATCTCAAAAACGCGTTGAAGATATCGAGTTGAAATTAAAACAATATACTTAAATCTGCGGTCCCTTTAACCTGTAAAAAAATCAAACTTCTAAGTTAACGAATAAAAAAGATAAGTACGACCGTTTATGTCGCAAAAAACGTGTATTTCGACATTCTCAAGGGAATCAAAATTCATAGGATACTTCCCATTGACCTAGAATCTTGAAATTTGGCATGAAGCAAGGTCTCATAGCACAAGTATAGGAAAAAATCTAAAAACAGTAAATTTGTAGTTACGTCACAAAAAAAACTTTTTTTCGCGTTTCGGAAAACTCTTCGTAACTCAATTCGGGAATTGTTTTCACAGGTAAGTTTGTACGGGAACCCTCAGTACGCGAGCCCGACTCGCACTTGCCTAGTTTTTTTATTATTGATGAGACCTTGCTTGGGCTTGATCTCGTCTGATATAAACGACAGTAAAGCGATGAGTTCAGAAGATATCTCTTCAATTTTCCTTTGAGGGCAGACGAGTCATTTATGGTATGGAACAAACCATAAAATAATAAAGCTAAAGAAAAACTAAGCCCACATATGCCACGTGCGCTACGCATTATATCAATTTTCCTGAAAACAGACGACCTAAGCGTGTCATCTGTTTTCAAGTTAATTCAAGAGTCTAGATGTCTAATGCGTAGCATACACGTGTGACATGCGTGGGCTTAGTTTGTATTTAGCTTAAATGTGGAGGATAAAGCAACTTTGTACACCTAAACTTAAAGTAACATGGCAAATAAGGTTTAAGCTGTTGATCAATGGCGCGTGAACGCCGGCGTTAATGCGGATTAACGCCGGCGTTCACGCGCCATTGTCTTACTATTGTGTCTCTAATTACGCACTCAAAAGGTTAAATTGGCATGCCCGATATGTGTTCGTGTAATGCAACTGTCTGTTGTAATAAAAATAGTAATTACCTGCAAAATGGTGAATTACATGTTATCTGGTCCAATCTCCACGTCGGGAATTTCTTTTGTCGAATCACTTTGACTTTATTAACGGTTCTTGGGGTAGTACTGTAACAAACAGCAATTGAAAACACGACTAATTATCACTCCATACTAGCTTCTACGAGCGGCTTCACTTGTGTGAAAGTAGAAAATTATCCGAAGGTATTCCCGACATAAAATATGATCCTCTACCCGTGTGCCAAATTTCATCCAAATCCATTCAGTCGTTGAAGCGTGAAGGAGTAACAAACATACACACACCCATATTACGAACATATACACAACATACATATAAATGTTCGCCTTTATAATATTAGTGTCTTACGTAATTTTTACGAGAGAATCTTCGCATTGAACTAAAAATCATTACATTAGGTTAACCTTGGGCACGCCACAATTATGGCGGTAAGTCCCCTCTTTGAGGCGTGGTTGGAAAGACCTCACGGCGTCCTCACCTTTCGCATGACGCAGGTTCTCACCGAACACGGTAAGTTCGGGAAGTTCCTGCACCGGATTCGTGCGGAAGCAACGCCCGGGTGTCGCCACTGTGTGGACCGCCCGGAGGACACGGTGGAGCACACGGTTGAGGTGTGCCCCGCTTGGGCAGAGCAACGCCGTGTCCTTGTGGGGGCGATCGGCGGCGGCGATCTCTCGCGCCGGGCCCTGGTACAGGCCATGGTCCGGAGCGAGGAAGAGTGGCAGGCGGTCGCCTCCTTCTGTGAAGCAATAATGCTAGCAAAGGAGGCGGCCGATCGCGTGAGGCAACGGTCCTCACGCCCTTACCGCCGCCGGGATTCCGATCCCGATTTCCGGCCACCGTAGGCGCGGGCTTGCGGACGGCGAGCAATGGGTGGCTCGCCGTCGGACCGTCCGGTAACCGTCCGGACCGAGCCAAGTCGTCGACGGCGCGTATTGTTCCACGCGCGCCTCAGGGAGATGTCAGCAAATCGTAGGGGCCCAGCAGGGTCGAAGCCTACTGGGGCCATGGGTAGTGTGAAAACGAAACCCGGGGCCCTGGGACGAAGGCAACGAAGGAACAGGAGTGGGTTTTTAGTCAGTAAAAGTCTGACACTATCTCTCGCTCCGCCCAAGAGCGAGATTTGTCATTAGATGATTTTCCCACCGAAAAAAAAAAAAAAAAAAAAACATTAGGTTAACCTAAGGTTAACCTTTACTGCTTGAACGGTTAAATTGCAACGTGAATGCGATCCGGTACTACGTTTCACGCAAATTCAAGCGAAGGCGGTTTTGTCTTACGTGCGCGTGAAGTCGCCACTTCAGCCGCAATATATTTGAAACAAAACGTAAGAGTTCGTGCGAAAATATCAAATCAACTGATCGCGTCCACTTCACTCCGATCGTCGCACCGCACCTACGTGCATTATCACGTAGGCCACCACAGTTGTGCATTAGTTCTTTATTCAAATCGCGCCGCTTCGCTTCGCGATCGCATTCGCTTCGAATCTATTACGTAAGTCACCGCGCAAGCGGCCTTTAAAGCGTTTTTCCATTGGCCGGCACAGCGTCATTAATGTCAGTAGCAAAGGAACATCCAAGCAAAGATTGAGGCAAAATGTATGAAGTTTCGCCGTTGCCGGCTATTGGAAAAACGTTTACTTTATTTGAAATGAATTCATACAATTTTGCTTCCATCTTAGTCGTACAGTCACGGCGTCGTTGACGTTGTCGGTCAGTGGAAAAAGACTTGTTCTTGATATCGGTTGTCGGACGTCTTGCAACCAGTGTGCCACCGTCGAGTTGGCCAATCGTCGCTTAGACCAATCGCAAGCGTAACTGACACGACCTACTGCAATTTTATAAAATTCAATTTTTAATGTAACTGTAATTGTAATATTCAAAAAAATTAACAAATATTTCTAATAAACTTTTTCATGGTCTACCAACTATTAAATGCTACCATAATGGTAATGGTCTTCAACGTTAATTCGCGTTTTACTAAGTAATAAAGTACAGCTAAGGAGTGGAATGCCCTGCTGGAGCCTGTGTCTTGATAGCTACAACCTATGTGTCTAGGTGTCACCTTTTTTTTCCAGGTGTCAGATAGATGAGGACTTTTTAGATTTCATTTATGATGGTGTTTTGAACAATCCTACCAATTTTCAGCTGGGTACGAATTTTTGTAACCTCGGATATCTAAACTGAAATGTGCTGCATTGAAATGAGCTATGCAGCGAGGATGTAATAGCTAAGCTGTAAAACTATGTGACCGTTTCCACTGATACTAAGCTATGTGGCGGTGCGAGTAAGATGTGCCCTAAAGATGCGCTGCCGCAAAGTAGCTGCGCGAGGAAGATACGCAGCTCGAGCTATACGATGTATCGATAGTACGGAAGCGGCACATAGCTACACCACTCGCGACCATCCATAGCACACATTCATAGCACACATATATAGCATCTATAGCCGTATAAAAATCAATCATCTTAGTTGAATCCATTTCCACCAGTGCTAAGCTATGTGCACCAATGAATATGATTGGTGGATATCAAACGCATCCATAGCAACGCAGCATAGCACATCTCTGGTCGAAAAGCACCCTAATTACTCCTCTAAATCTGGGTTGAGTAAGAGAGACCACTTGTGTCCTTTCAATTGCTCTATGCGTTTTAGTGTCGCGGTAACTCTTACAAATCCCACAGCCCTGGCTGGTACAGAGTACAACGCGTTTGGTGCTAATAAATGTAAAGGATGATGCAGAAGACACCTGGTCACTCTAGCTTTAAAGGCATATGCACCCCAACCGGGTTACACTTGTAGCGTCATCTATGGCGCCACATATGAACTAAACTACGAAATCTCCGCGCGATTTGAACATATACAACAGCCCAAAATCATCTCTCGGGTAGTAGCCTAGATCAAGGCGATCTAGGCAATCAACAAAGCCTCGAGCACAGGCGCAGGGTAGCCAGCCTATCGATATTTTACAGGTTGCATTGCATGACTTGATTCCGCCATCTCCTTTCTACCATCGGACAACCCGACATACGGCGAGTATCCACCCTTACGTTGTTGAAATTTCTAAGGTCCAGACTAAGCGTTCCGCTTCGTCTTTTATAACGCGTACATCGAAGGACTGGAACTATAATTTGCCTGCTGCGGTCTTCCCGTCCAACTATAATTTAGGTGTCTTCAAGGCTAGAGTGAATAGGCTCTTAATAAACTAGTGCGCCTCACTATCAATGATTGCATCACTGCTTACCATCAGGTGGGATCGCAGTCAAGCACTGGTTATATAAAATATCCATCTGGTCGGAACTTAACACTGTTCTGCATACCTCCAAACACTCATAGATTTTGATGGCACTTACCTCATCATCTGAACGGCATGAACATAAAATCGGCACTAGACACTCTTCTCACGTCCGGTTTCTTCGGCTTCGGTTTAAAACCCTTAACCGTGCTACGTATTGAGGGCAGCTTTGAACCCATCGACTTTACGGCTTTGAAAGCATTGGTGACTTTGTATATAGGTAGCACCGGTAGGCTTATGTTTATATTTGTTTTGATGCTTGTTTGGAATGGTAAAGCACTGGAAAGACACTTCCACGCTAATCTGTTAGTAAAAGAAAACATTTCAAGTTAAATATAAGCTTGTAAAAATAAAGAGGTGCTTAACATTCCAAACAAGATGCTAAGACGATAAAGGCACATAGAAGGCGTTTCGGTAACTGGATACACGTTTAAATTGCGGTTTTTGAGTTATGAATTTGAGTAAATATTTTTTCTAAGTCGATAGGTACAGTTAAAAATAGCTATTTACTATCCAGGCTATTTTTTTAAATTTGAGTTACTTTTTTTTAAAACACTTCAAAGTATGTCACAATTTGAAAATGACTAAGCAAAATTAAAAATTAAAATTGGTTGTATACTGCAAAGGTAATTATTTTTTATCTATATTCAAAATTGGAAAGAGGAAGCACGGGCCCAGAGGAAGCCTTTGCACAAAAGTGGGACAGAACGGCTAGCAGAAAAAAAAAACAACAAAATAGTTTATTCAACTGTACAATATGTTCAAGTAGATAATAAAGCTGAACGCCTTGTATGTGCCAGTTTTATGACACTAGTGAAACTAACCCTCGATTTCTGGAAAAAATATCGCACGTTAAAATTTAACACAAGTTACGCGATTGGCTGAAATTTTTTTCAACTAATCATAACAGCTATTGCACGTATTAGCTTTAAATTTGCGAAAAATTTCTTTCAAGAAATCTGAGCCTATAGCTTTATCTAAATTCAATGGAATTAATGATCCTACAGTGTATTTTAATAACTATCTAATATTGGTAGGCGCCAGATTTAAAAAAAAAATGTAAATAAAAACATATAGCTGTCTTACATCTACCGTGATCCTTTACATATCTAAGTTATGAAAAACTGATTTTTTTTATTGTTTTTTGTTTTTTTACAGAGATATCAAGAGAAGGTCAATGTCTTCAAATTTATTCAAATAACTTCAATTTTTATCTGGCGCCCACTATTATACTACCTACATAACAAAAGTCTAAAATTAAAATTACAATAACGTTGAATAACCTTTTCAAGTCTAAAAACTTACCAAATAATTTACTTCTAAAATCTTAAGATAATAATACTGAAACTTTAAAGTTGCTTTTACATACCTGCTAAAATAACTCTTCTGTACTTTAGGTGGTTTGAGGCCAAACGAAAACTTTTTCTTCCTGAAAGACGAAATATACTGATCAATAGGAATACACCCAAAAGCATATCAAGATATTAAATTGGTGTTTTACAAAAATAGTTTGTAAGTACAGCAAATCCAATACAAATTAATTTATTTAAATTACCAAAATGTTAAATTGGACACGTGTAAAAACTAATTACGGGGAGGATTATAAATAAATTAAGTTTTACATTTGAACTCAGTAGATTATAAATGTCCTCACGCTGTCGGGACATTACAATGTTCGATAGATAGAGAATTAATATTTGACTTTGTTAACAGTGCATCTTGTCAACTATGACTGAACTGGAGTCATCGACATAGCGATCAAGATTAGTAAATTGAAGAAGTAATAGACCGGCAATGTTTTTTGAAGGATCCAAAGTCAGTGGAACAAACGAGTCTCAGACTCGGTCAATATAGTGATTGAGAGAAGAGACTACGGATTGGCAAAAGTAATGTGGGGATGACCCCTTGCTAAGTGGACTGACGACCATAAATAGGTCGCTAGGACCTCGGCTAACTCGGGCACGGGAAAATGTGTTGCAGCGCAGTGGCTGGGATACACTAGACACAGAAGGCAAGGGACCAGGTGTAGCAGCTCAGCTTGAGAGAGCTCTATAGCAGTGAAATACGATGGGCCAAGCTGACTAAAGGTGGAATGGAATAGACATTTAATTTTCCACTTCTCAATACAAAGGCACCGATGGATAAATGTCGATGGCTATAAGGGCTATATTTCACCGGGATACCATGGCAGCGCGAACAGTTGCGCCACCATGGTGTCCGTAAGCTACCAAACTAGACACCATACAGACACCAGAGTCGCTACACCACACTGAGACAGTATAAAAATGGACCTTAAGTGCATGCGTCTGAGTTGGTCGCGCTGCCAAATTGGTTGCGCAACCAAATGGACACCAGGTGAGTAACTCGATATAGAGCTGTACACATTTTGTTGGTAGCGGCGACTAATTGCGCCGCCATGGTGTCCCGGTAAAATATAGCCCTAAATACACGCGTCCGAGCTGATCGCGCCGCCAAATAGGTTGCGCAACCAAACGGACACCAGGTGAGTAACTTTCTATATAGCTGTATACATTTTGTTGGTAGCGGCGACTGGTCGCGCCACCATGATGTACCGGTGAAATATAGCCCTAAGAGTAAAGAGAGACAAAAGGAACGATGTATATTATACTTCGAATGACCAGAAAAATAATGCCTACTTCGATATTGACTACTAGAAGAAGAATGGAAGAAGTAATCAAAGTTTTATATCCAAAATAAATTGGTAAAAGAGCAAAGTAATGATAATTCATGGTTGGTCGTTTGATCAATGGAGAAGCAGTCTGTTACTAGTATTTCGGTATAATAAGAATATAATAATATTATTTAAACTTTATGTTCAGTCGCCTTAAGCAACTTAATTCAATCTATTGGTAAAAAAAGACCACACAGTAATAGGTGTGCAAGAATAAATAAATAATATTTAAAATCGAATTAAGTATTGTTAAGATTAGGTACTTAATAATAACGAAATATACGTGAAGGCTGAGAAAAAGAAGCAAATCAAATATCTCGACTTAGCACACGAGGTTGTCGATATGTGGAATATGATTTTGACTGCCATTGTGCCGGTTGTTATTACCGCCAACGGCCTGATGGTTAAAAGCATCGACGACCACCTGTCGGCGCTGTCGTTTCGTGGTTCGACCAAGAACCTGCCCCCCTAGCCAAGTTACAACCGTTTCGTTTCGATTCTCTTTTCCTTGATCGCCTCGAGTCGGCCACGCCTCCTATTCCTTTGTTCTGACCACGTGACTGAGCGTCGAGATGACGTCAGAACAAAGGGATCGAAGGCGTGGCCGACTCGAGGCGATCGATGAAAAGAGAATCGAAACGAAACGGTTGTAACTTGGCTAGGGGGGCTGATACTTCTGTATATCGAGCCGTATCGAGAAGTACGGACTGTCGATATGACTCGCATTGTGAGGAAGTTTCGGCCTCTGAAGTCATAACAACCAATAACTTAGATTCCGCTTCAGATACTAAATTCTGTAATAAATATCAAATATACATATAAATAAGAGAATTCAAAATTCAACTTTTATAACGTACACCAAAAATACTTTTGTGTATGAGAGAAATTCAATGAGAATTTTGGATTTAAGTTAAAAGACAACTATCTCTAGGCATTACATTATGAGTAACTGTTGCCATTTGCATACTAGAACATATAATTTACATTAGCAGAATGGTACATGAACGGCATAACAATGTCTTACTTTTGAGGATAATGTATAGTGACTCCCTTTGGTGTCACTTTTTGTTTGCAAGGACCGTCATTGCCACAAGGACATCCTTTCGTAGGACGATATGCAGGTAAAGGCACAACTCTGAAATCAAAAAACTGCTTTAGAATATTGAACCCAATAAATTTTAAAATAAATTTAGCAACAAATTTATAAAATACATATCGCAGTATGAAATTTATCATCAGAATAATAATTATTTATGACTCACTCTTTCTTTTTGAAAACTTTCCATTTCGGTTTCTCAGTTATCACGTAACGTAAGTTGGATAAACTGTAACAGAAAATAAGGAAACTTTATTACGAGATGTAGAGAAGCCACAAGAGAAATTTCGCTAGTAAATTTTTGAAAAAAAAAGCACGAAAATATTGGCCACCGCAGCTAAAAATATACAGTGGTATAACAGTGATATTTTTAAAACTGTGTTTTTTTTTTTATAAATTTATAATAATAATAATATTCCACAACTTTCACACAGCGCCATCTAGTCCCGAACTAGGCAATCTTCTACTATAAAACCAGCTATAAGGTTTCCACAGCTAGATCAAACAAGCCTCTTCTGTAAAAGGGAGTGGGGCTCCGTGCAGGTTGGTAGTAATATATCTTTTGTTCAAAGACATGCTAGTTTTCTCACGATTTTTTCCATCACCGTTTTGAGAGCAGTGGTGATAAATTGAATGTATACCTACGACAAGTAAGTCGCAGCTGTTACAACCGGACCACCACTACTCTCTTATGTTAGTATTTGAAATTGTAGTTTATAATATGGCAATAACAACCTCTTTGAAAAGCTTCTGGGAGGTCCGGCAGAGGCCGACTTTTGTCTGAAGTCTGTTGACGTGGCCGACCTTCTAATCCCATCTCTGTGAGCATAAACATGACAGTTTACAAGTCATGTTAATTGAGTGAAATTTCAATCTCATAGTTACCTGGAGTTACTAGTAGCCTCATCTATCTTCCTGAATTCTTTACTATTTATCATTCCCATTTTTCAAATCTCCCTCTTCCTCTTCTAATTTGATGTCGCCCTGGTACATTGGCGTAATATCGAACATAAGAATTTTTCAATATATATTCTCTAAATGATTCCTATTATAATTGCAATGACTCAGGTGCATTTTGTTACGTTTTTTATATAATTTTTATCATAGTTGTGTTTATAAGTTACCTCTTTGATTTGACATTTTGTTTATGACAGAAGTTCTATCTTTTCTTAATTTTTTGGTGAAAAAACTCTTTGACAGTAGTCTTGCAAAGAGTAAGCAAGTTGGAAAGGTTTTATTGTTAACATATCATAGTTTGTTTTAAGATACAATATTTCGGATTTTTTTCAAATGAAGCTCAATGGCTGTTTTGATTATTCGTAAATTAATTCACAGGGGATATTGTGATGTAAAATTGTTTTGTATCTCAAATGTAACTGGGCAATATGAAAATAATTGGAATAATTGAAACAGGCGCGATGTCAGTTAATTGGAGCTGAGAATTTTGTTGTAGTATTGACTACCTCAGCAAAGCGTGCCGTAAAGACTGACTCAATATATTTTCTGCCAATTACTGCAAACAAATTAGGAAGTGGTACATTCGCAATCGAATAGGGCACAAAGTGACTGTATTCTGTATCAAAAACTTTTTTAAATGAACACTGCGTAAATGCAAAAATACTTTGGATTTGCAAAATAAAAGAAGTCTAAAATATTTGTGAAAAACTAGCCGCAGCCCACGGCTTCGCCCTCGTGAAATCAGTATTTTCCATTAAAGTTACTAATTTTTGAATTTTCAAATTTTTAACCAGTAAGACGTTATGAAATGGTTAAAAATTTGAAAATTCAAAAATTCTTTCTTTTTTTCTTTTCATATTATAATATGTATGTATATATTTATAGTTATGTATTGTGTTTTATTTATAGAGATTGATCAATTTGATAGCAGTACACCGCAGACTACCCCCTCTATTATTTTAAGTTCTTACGATCCATCCTAAGGTTCTCTGGTAGATATCGATGTCAACGATAAGACCGCCATTATACGCATAGATTTAAGTTTAAGTTGTGTTACTTTTTTGGTGTACAATAAAGGTTATTCTATTCTATTCTTTTTTTTTCTTGACCTTGCCAATGGTGTTCGCTATACAGATTATTAAAGAAACATCGCAATTCAAAAAGTGGTGTGGGGGTAGGTGGATAAAAAATAGCTCACGACCTGTTATGAGACTAACCTCAGATACACATAAAAATTGATTAAGAAGTTTTGGAGGAATTCGATACTAAACACAGCGAGACATGTATGTATCTTAAACTAGCTTCTGCCAGTGGCTTCGCCCATGAGAACGTAGGTTTCTCCATACAAACTTTGGACTCCGTTTCATCCTTTTAATGAGTGAATTTAAGAAAAGCCTTTCCTAGAGCTCACATATGTCACAAAAAGAAGATTTGTTCAAACTTTCACGCTCCTAGTCCCAGTAGTTTCGGCTTTGCGTTAATATGTTAGTCAGTCAGTTTCGCCTTTTATTTATATCTTAGATACCTACCTACCTATAATTATCATTATCACCTGCCTGCCTTTGTACCCATATTACTTGGGATTGGCGCAACATTCTTTGTTTCCATTCTATTTATTTAAATAATATTAGAAGACTAGCTTTTGCCCGCGCTTCGCCCGCGTACATAAAATATAGCCTATGTCACTCAGGAATAAAGCAGCTTTCTATTGGTATTTTTTTTTAAATAATCGGACCAGTACTTTCAGAGATTACCTCCTACAAACAAAAAAACATAAAATCAAACTTTACCTCTTTATTATATTAGTGTAAATTTATAATAATGCTTAGTAAAATCAAACACTACATGAATTCAGCACTTTTTATTCAACCATTAACAACAAATTCCAGATCAACCTTCACAAACTGCCAACTGTTCCATCATCCTCGCTCTAAATCTAAATAACCTTGACATTTAGCCCTACAGAACTCCATTAGGGGTTAAACTTCCATGTTTATACACCCCAACGCTCCCATTGATCAGTAAAGAACAACCGGGTCCTAAGCAAACAAACATAAGCTTTACGGAAACTTTTAACAAAGGGGGTGCCGAGTTGTATGGATTTTATTCTTCTTGCGTAATATGTGTAGCTTAAGGACTGGAAGTTAAACGGGGTTAAAGGTATGGAAGCCATTATATAAATAGCTTAAAATTGGTGTTATGAAGACCTGTATGGATCAGAATTTTTTTTCTGTGAAAAAATAGATGAAAAAAAGATTTGGAGATGGCTGTGTGGTGACGTGGTGTTAAAGAAAAATGCTTCGAATTCACTTGACTGCTTTCCGTACAAACCTCTCTATCTTACGTGAACTGAACATCAAGATCAGACTGTCGAATACCAGCATGCGCAGAGTACTGGAGTTATTTGGCCACATTGCCAGGAAAAATGGCAACAATCTTGAACTGCTCGTCGTAACTGACACGGTTGATGGCAAATGGCGAAGGACCATGAGGCCGCATCCCAAAAAGATGGGCAGATTAGGTACGCTCCACACTGGACAACCAACTGCACGTCGCACTTCATGACACTAAGAACCGTCACAGATGGCAAGATACCATCAATAAGAAGCTAACCCAGCGGGAACTTCACGACCCTCAGTAATGAGGAATATGACTCGAGGAGGAGGAGGAGGAGGTGTGGAGTATGAAAAATGGATAGAGTAAGAAATGAGTATGTTAGAGTAAGTTTGAAAGGGGTGCCAGCGACTGAAAAGTTGAAGGAGAATCGTTTGTTTTAGTAGGGTGCAGAGGAAGGATGAAACGCATGTCACTAAAAGAGTAATGAATATACATATAGAGAGAAAGAAAATATGGATGGATTGTTTCAGGATTGATATGTAAGAAAAGGGAGTTAGTGATAGCTGGTGATAGGATAGAATGGAAGAAAAGAACGTGTTGCACCGACCCCAAGTAAATGCGACAAGGACAGGAAGTACCGCCGTGAAAACATTGGTAAAATAATTATATAAAGTAAAGCGCATGTCTGGGTTTGAACACATAATAAACAACTCGTAAGTTAGGGCAAAGGCCCTGACCAACGACCTTACAGCCACTAGACGTCCAATAACAGGCGACGCATGTCTGTCAACACATATGATTAAAGATCTGATGTCTCGACCAATCAGAACGCAATACCGCACTCCCCCATACCAATCAGAACCAATCAGAACGTAGTACCCCGCTCCCCGTTCCTCAGATAGTTGACAGAATTGTTTTGGTGTGCTAGTTCAAGCATGAGGCGTCTAGCGGCTGTAAGTCGGACTTACGAGCTTACGACTTGTTAAGGGAGAGAGCAGGCTCTGATGTACCAATGGTAAAGACCACCTCTCCCTCTCTTACCTTTATTTTAGTGGTCAAGCGCCAAACTTTAAGTGATTAGACTTAGAACACAAAGGGCAACTGACGGAACAGGGGTTTTGCGTTCTAAGGCTGAGGTGACTCTTTCTTACGTTCTCGCAACCCAGGATTACCAATTGTCCTTACGTAGGTATTATTTCGAGTTGAGCTGCAAGTGTAACAAAATCTTGCACTGACTAGGCAGCTTAGGTCTACTAAAACCTGTGTGATTATTTCCTCAAAAGACCATTACGTACACAAACCTGCATTAAAAAAAAAAAAAAAAAAAAATTCATTTATTTCAGGTAAAACCCATATAAGAGATCATCAACACATTAATAATTCCAGAAAATACAATAAATTAAATCCAATAAAAATCAATAAATTAAAATACAATAAATTCAATACATTAAAATCACAATAATCCAAAAATAAAATAAAAAAATAATAATAATCACACCAAAACTTCAAAAACATTTCAATTTATAATAGTCTCTTATATGCGACACTGTATGTAACTTGTCTGTCACAGCAGTGCCGCACATAAGGACAGTCCAACCTACTCGCTATCATTTTCAGAACGGTATTGGAGCTGACCCGCACTCTGCGCACAAGTGACGCACAACGCCTCCGCATAGTCGCATGGAAACAGTCCGTGCGGGCCCATGCGAACATACCCGAAGCGCTGCAGTAGCGAGGCAGACCCAACACCGCCCTGAAGGCGTTATTAAATTGGATACGAAGGGTGTTGTAGCGTTTTTGAGTGTAGCTAGCCCACAAGCTGCAAGTATACAGGGACATGCAATATGCCCGGAAAAGAGTTATTTTCACGTCCTCTGAGCACCGCGCAAACCTGCGAGCCAACATATTAGCTCTCTTAGATACAGCCCTTCGTTCCCGTTCTAAGTCAGCATGATCTCTGAGGTCAGCCGTAACTATATGCCCTAGGTATTTAAATTGATTTACCCTGTCTAAGGGAACATTGTTTAGACATACTTGGGGTACATTGTCCGGGCACCTAGCACCACCAGCCTCAAAGACCATGTACTGGCTTTTCCTAATATTATATAAAAGTCCGTGAGAAACAGCGTAACCCTCACACATCGCCATCAATCTCCTCAGGCCGCAGATCGACGCGCTCAGCAGAACCATGTCGTCCGCATAGCTTAAGTTATTGACACATATGTCATCTACATGACAGCCGACACGCTGACTGCTCAGCGCGACGATCAGCGCGTCCATGTAAAGATTGAATAGCGTGGGCGAGGTCAGTCCGCCCTGTCTCACGCCGCATTCCAGGCGATACGGCTCCGACACTGCCCCCGCCCATCTGACGCTGTTGACCTGGTTCATGTACCAATACCTTAAGATGGTAACAATTTCACGTGGAAGATCTGTACTCTCAAGTTTTTTCCACAAAAGGTCATACACCACCAGATCAAAGGCCCTGGACAAGTCGAGAAAGCATGCATACACCGGGGTCTTACGGTCATTATAGTATCTGACTGTATGCTTAAGACACAGTATGGCACTTTCCGTTGACAATCGAGGTCTAAATCCAAATTGGTTATCGTGCAGAGATATATATTTACTTAACTGTGTATTAAGCAAACCGTCAAACACCTTCGCTATAACCGTAGCCAGGGAAATGGGCCTGTAGTTACTCTTATCAGCTAAGTCCCCGGTCCTATCCTTAACCACGGGCACAACCACAGTCTTCATAAGATCCGGTGGAAGATAAGAGTGGCCCACGCACAATGAGTAGAACATCGCTAATACTCTGTTTATATGCGGGCCAGCGTGAACCAGGTGCTCAATGGATAGATAATCATGACCTGGACTCTTGCCTTTGGTAATATTTTTAATGGTTACGGCCACATCTTTGGCCGTAAACCTCACCCCTACCATCCCTTCAGTCATCTCCCCATTGAACATCTCGCTCGCTGGACCCAACGGTGACTGTATAGAGAAATGACGCTTAAAGAGTTCAGCAATGTCTTTCGAATCACTCACACCCCCCACGCTCACCGGAAGTCCAGGTCTGGCGTTAACTTTGTTGGTATTTTTCCAAAAGCCTCGAAAATCACCATTGGAGTGTTTCTTAGCAAGATTGTCCATTTTTAACTGTTCTTGGCGATCTTGACACCATTTCAAACGTGACTTGAACAATCTCCTACTCGTACACATATCATCATAAATTAAACCAGATTTAGGTTTTCCACACGCTACCCACTCCGTAAACTTCCTTCTAGCCTCCCGGTGTACTCCTTTCACGTGTTCATTCCAACCCAATATGCGCGGTCCACTCCCACTCCTCATAACACCCCCTCGACTCGCCAAGGACGCAGCACGAAGGGCGGCCACAATGTCAGAGTACATCACGTCAAGAATGCGTTTATGACAGGGGTCATTACAATAAAAATCGGCACACTTTGAACACTCGATCGGAAAGTCAATTAACCCTAAACGATTATGACACTCTGAGGTATATTTCAAAATCTGTTCCTTACTTCTAGTGCCCCACGATATATTGCTAACATTCAATGGCGTCTTATTCTGTAAATTAGGTGTTAGTAAATTTAGGTCACATTCAATGATCAAAGGAAAATGATCAGACCACAGAGTATCATAATTAACATAAACATTAGTGACGGCTCGCTTCGCCGATTGCGTAACAATACAATGATCTAACCAGCTGCAAGTACCGTGAGCGTCACTTATGAACGTATATGTGCCCGAATTAACACCAAGAAAGTCAACATCAATACATGACCAATATTGATCACTACAAAAACTAATGAGCTCGTTATAAAACAACTCGTATATGTCAGCATTATAATCTCCTAACATAAAAACCGATTGAATGTTTTGTTCGTCTATAATAGCACTTACCGCACTTAAACAGTCCGTAAGGTCCGGTAAGTTGTCCGCACAGTTGGTAGGCATATATATACTAAACACAAGCACAGGTCGGTCTTTTGTTGTTATTTTTATTGCACTGATACGAGCGTTATCGCACTGTAACACTGACACTTGTTGGAAAACACTGCTTCTCCATAACAAAGCGACACCGCCATATGGACGCCCGCGCAGTATGCCGGCAGACGTGTCCACCGCCGACGTACCGGTGTACCCAAAACCGCCGTCGATCGTGCTCAGATAGGTTATGTCCTCTGGCAGTAACCATGTTTCTTGCAATGCAATTAGGTCACAGGTGCGACACAACTCTCGGACACTATCAACTGATCGCTTAATGTTTTTACAGTTGAAACTCGCAAAACGGTAACCCTGTTTATCCATTATTTTGTTGCTTAATGCCGTCCACAGACGAGAATCTGTTCGCATTTCGATTACTAAAATTAACAAAACGCCTAAATATAATCCCAGTAGGCCATATATTTTCATCTAGGTATAACGAAACTTTGGAATCAGACACAAAGAATTTGTAAGCCTTGTAGCTCTTGTCTTTTCTCATTCTAATTTTCTCAAGGCATACAGTTTCCTGTGTTTTATCATAAATGTAGGTAATTATGTCCTCTTTCGTTGTGTCGCTGTGAATATTCGTAATGAGTATCGGAACTTTCTTTTCAGCAGCCTTAAAGTTACATTCTAAATCCCTTGCAACTCCTAGCTTGCCCGCGAAGCGATAGTTTGCCCGTTTTCTATATGAAACTTGTTGCCATTTTTCGTCTTCATTGTGAAGTTCCTGTATAGATTCACTACCATCAGCCCGCTGTAAATTCGTCAATAATGCACTCGGGTTCTCAGTGGCTAGCACCTGGCTCGCCAGTTGTGCCGGCGCCACCTGCACAGGCGACTGGACGTGCGCCAGGCTGCTCGATGGCTGTGACGTAATCACAGGGCTCGGCACTTTGTCATATTTAAGCGATATCGGAATGTTGACACTGCTAACGGGTTTGGACCGTTGTTTTTGAGTTGCCGTCAAGTTCAAATCAACGTTTTTTCGCTGTTGTTTTTCATCTACCTTCAAAATTTTTCTATATCGAGGTGGAGTTATCTTATTGATATCACTACTTAGGCCAATATTATTACTGGTGACGCACTCCTCACTCACCGAAAAATTTTGTATATTTGAAAGTCCCATAGGTCCACTATCTAGCAACCAAGCTCCTCGTTTTTGGTTAACTTTAAATGCCGATGTTGGTGGTAATGAGTCATGTTGAATTTTACAAATTTCATCTTTCAGCTCTTTCAAATCGTCTAAGGTGGCATACATGGTCTTCATATCTTTGATCGTATTTTGCAGTCGCACTATGTCCTTGAGAAGTTTCGTGCAGTCCAGGTGATCAAAAGTAATTGGGGGTAATTTTTCTAACTGCCGGGCCACAAACACTGGGATCTCGGTCGGTTCTGCAGATTTGAACAGCTTGATTATGTCTGCCATATCTCTTTCTTCCTTCCCTTTGTTCTTTCGTACAACCTTGCGCAGGTCCGTGGGGATGGAGTCAAACAGAAGCGATTTAGAAATTTTAATTTCGTCACTTGTAAACGATGATGTACATATCCGAACTAAAGTTTCTTCGTCAATCACGGACACCTTGTTTTGGATGTATGATAACATCTCGTCAATTACTATATTGCACTTATTGCACTTTACAACGTTCGTCATTTTTGCACGGAAATGACCGTTATCGAGATACGCGACCCTCACGGATGGTTACGCAGACGCGACTGATCAATACCCTTTGATTTGGAAGAGGAGAGTGATGCTGCATTGCCGTGCCTGCATGGCCTTACAATCTGACCGGCAAAACAATACAAAAAAAACTGGGATAGTTGGAATCGGACTCGCGTACTGAGGGTTCCGTACAAACTTACCTATGTAAATAGTTCAATTCCCGAATGGAGTCTTGAAGATTTTTCCGAATCGCAAAAAAAGTTTTTTTTGTGACGTAACAAGAAATCTACTGTTTTCAGATTTATTTCTATACCTGTGCTGTAAGACCTTGCTTTATGTCAAATTTCAGGATTCTAGGTCAACGGGAAGTAAATTATGGATTTTGATTCCCTTTAGACTGTCGAAATATACAAACGGCCGTATCTTTTTTTTCGTTAACTTAGAATTTTATTTTTCACAGCTTCATGGGACTACAGACTTGAGTATATGGTTTTAATTTCAATTCGATACCTCTACACAATCCCGAGATAAAGGATCTTGACCACGTCTCGACAGATAGATGGACAACCAAGCGATCCTATAAGAGTTCCGTTGTTTCCTTTTGAGGTACGGAACCCTAAAAATACTCTACAAATACATATCTATATTTATAACCTTCTTTATGATAACATTACCGTTCCTATACGGAACCATGTATTTATTAGTTGCGCATCTACCTTCAAAAGGATATCCTTATTTCTTTACACACAAAACGCCTCTAACCTTTCCAAGATCGCTCGTATTGTTATAAATTGAATGGAGTTTAAGAAAGTATCAGCCTTTTTTGATATTTTATTGAGTTTTGTAAGAGAGGAGAGGTTTTTCCAATGTTTTGATAGTGCAGGTTTTTTTTGGGCTTGGGCGGAGCGCGAGATAGTGTCAGACTTTTACTGACTAAAAACCCTGTTTCTTCTTTGCCTTCGTCCCAGCGCCCCGGGGTTTCACTTTCACGCTACCCGTGGTCCCAGTAGGCTTCGACTCTGCTGGGCCCCTACGATTTGCTGACATCTCCCTGAGGCGCGCGTGGAATAGTACGCGCCGTCGACGACTTGGGCACGGTCCCGACATAGTGCAGGGTCGAGGAATGTTTTTTTTTATTTCAGCCTGTAATAGCTACATAGTTAATTGATGTAATTCAGAATTTTTCAGTTGCGCCCCGGAGTGTCGTAGTTGGTAGTAAGCCACAACGATGGATCCTGCGCCTGATCTCTGTCTGGTTGCGTTGAAAGAAAAAAAAAATAGATTTATTTAGCACAACACAAGGCACATAAAGACAATAAGTTAAAGGTATAAAAGAAAAAAAACGATGCAAAACTAAAATGGGGTTCGTGACGGTTGCGCCAAAATACCTAGATCCAGTTCAGCATAAATGTCAGACCACACTAAAAATAGTTTTCAAACAGAGAAACCGAAAATGCACTTGTGTTTTAAGCAAGCATTTTTGCGCTGTAATATGATCCGTACCGATGCCGCGATGGCTAGCCTCCGATGATGGTTTGAATTTTTCAATTAAAGTTAACTCTAGTCAACCCATGACCCCAGTAGGTTTTAGGCCTGCTGGGCCCCTACGGTTTTGCTGACATCTCTTTGAATACTACGCGCCATCGACGACCCGGGTTCGGTTCGCATGGTTACTGAAGCCCACTCCTATGGTGGCTGGAAGTCGGGTTCGGGGTCCCGGCAGCTGGGGCGCGATGATGTCCGTTCCCTCACGCGTGCGGCCTCTTCTTTTGCTAGCATTAGTGCTTCGCAGAATTAGGCGACCGCCTGCCACTCCTCCTCGCTCTGGACCATGGCCGTACCAAGGCCCGGCGCGAGTGATCGCCACCGCCGATCGCGAGATTTTTGACCTCGCCTCTCTTAACACTAAACCTAAGCATTACTCCTTTCTATTTTCTGTATCTAAATCTTCTTTTAGCATAAGCATAATCAGCCTTTTAATATTCCCACTGCTGGGACTCAGGCCTCCTCTCTAGGAGAGGGAATGGGTCATAATCCAACACGCGAGCCTAGCGCGAGTTGATGAATGTCACATGTCTTCGAGTTTCTGGTTCTAGGACATGCTGGTTTCCTCACGATGTTTACCTTCACCGTTTTGAGAGCAGTAGTGATGAATTACACAAAGTAATGCGCCTAGTTGGGTTTAAACCCAAAATCTTCTTTTGGTATGACACAATCATTATAGAACTGTTCTCATTCCTATTAAAAAAGTACTTAATATTACTAAAATACCAATACACTTAAGACGATCCATTGTACGTCGTTCAAACGCCTATTGATTCGTCTGTGTTGGCACTTGTCACCTTATGAGTATGATCGATTGCTACCTATAAGACACCTGGTGCTGTTTGTGCCACAATTTATAAGAAAAAGAGATCTACAAAAAATACTTAAAAAGGTTATTCAAATCACGATGAAGTACTTACTGGGTACCAAATGTATCAACACCTTTTTTATGAGATGGAGAATCATCATCAAATGATGATAATGATGATGATGCCTTCAGGATGTTGTTGGGGCTCCCACGTTACTGCAGTGCATCAGGAATGTTTGCCGACGCACATATTGATGGTTTCAAAGCCATCGTAAGAAAGGGGGTAGCGTCCATGATGCGCAGGGTGCGTGGGAGCGGCAACAGCATTCTGTGGGTCATTAGTGATAAGCCGTGTTGCGCCACGTTGGCACACTGGGTGCATGTACACGTACATGTACCCGGTGTGTCACGTGTACGCAAAAGATTTTTAAATTAAATTAAAATCTCTCTCTCTGTTATTAATCATTAACATAGTTTTTAAGTTGTGTGATTACTAACATAATATGGACCACGGTCTGAAATAAAGTATTTTTATTTTATTTTATTTTATTTTTTTAAATGCCTTCTCTTACTTCTGAGTAAGAGAAGGCATTTGATGATAAAAAAAAATTGTCTCATTAAATTTTTTTACAAACGTAGATGGAGCCCTGAACCCCATACTAGAATTCCCTGTGTTGTGGGGTCCAGTCACTTTCAAACCATTTTCAGAAGGTACAGTAACAAAGACAATAGTTTTAGGTAACTAAACTATATGTTTAACAAAATGTCAGTAGTCTGGGTAGAGTGTGGTGTAGTGAATGTAGTGTGGGAAGTGTAGTGCGGTAGGTGTAGTGAGTGTAGTGTTGTAAGTGAGGGTGTGTCAGTGCATGTGAGAAGGGTAAGAGTGGTTGCAAGTGTTGTGTGATACTTACTCGTATACCTGTGCGTTTATTGATATTAGTTTGTTTTACTTTTTTTTGACATTATTTTTAAGACGTCCTTTGTTTTTTCAAAAACATTCACTCATAAACCTTTTTTCACTGTCAGTTGAACCAATTTTAACTTCTATTTCGTAAAAAATAAGGATGAAGATGGAGGATTTCCGAATTTGGAATCCGGACGCAACACTTCACAGGATCAGTCAACGACGCCATCGAAAACTGTGGGTGTCAACGGAATGTCATTCCATATTCGAATAAGCAGGTAGCCCAGTCCCTTTCGCTCGATAGGTATGTGCAGGAAAGAGATGGAAATAGGAATGCAATAAACATTGTGCGTACAGCTAAGGAATGGAATTCCTTGCCGGAATCTGTGTTTCCTGATGGCTACAACACGGGAGTCTTTAAGTCAAGAGTGAATCAGGTTACTTCTAGGTAAGCGCGCTCCATCGTCGACCACATCGTCGCTTTCCATCAGGTGAGATAGCGGTCAAGCGCAAACCTATCAACAATAAAAAAAAATACAAAAAAATTAATTTATCGTGTTATAGAATCACTTTAACCAAATAACATAGCACATAATTTGTTCAAAGAGTTACCGTAACCTCAGAAGGCAAGGGGCAATAGAAAGAACATGGGTAGGTTAGTAGTAAGTAAAAGTCTGACACTACCTCTCGCTTCACCCGGAATTAGAGAAGTTTTTTTTAATGATTTCCAAAACAAAAAACTAAAAAGGTAATTTCGTACAAAACCTTTTTTTTATTTTGCAGACAATAAAGTGCGTGTTGTACTCGTATATTATATAAAACAGGGCGTCTACTTCATTGTAATGCAAAATTAAACACTGATGTCTATCAAATGTTAATACAGCAACGTGGATTTTTTAACAAAAATTGACTCCAATATTTTACATTGGGTGGATATTTAACCTGTAATGATCTCTTTTTTAGATGTGTGGTGTGACGAGAATGGATAAAGTGAGAAATGAGTATATTAGAGGATGTTTGAAAGTGGCGCCAGTGACTGAAAAGTTTAGCGGAAATTGTTTGTCTTGGTATGGTCATGTGAGGAGGAGGGATGAAACGCATGTTACTAAAAGAGTTATGAGTTTACATTTAGATGGATGGAGAGGGAGAGAGAGACCAAAGAAAATATGGATTGTGTGAGCAGTGATATGAAAGAAAAGGCAGTTAGTGATAGCGTGACGAGTGACAGGACCGAATGGAAGAAAAAAACGTGTTGCGCCGACCCAAAATAAAACAGGACAAGAGCAGGAAGATGATGATCTCTTTTTTAATTTTTTTTTTGGCTTTGATACTAAATTATTTAAGCCCTGTCTTTGTATGAATAGTTAATTTATCTACCATTAGAATATGGATTTACACATTCTAATAATTTTATAGAATATGATAGCAAATGTATCAAGTCAACCTTTTCGACAAATTTCGTTGAGGTAGTCAACACAACCCTTTTTTTTTGTTTTCGAGGGGTAACCTTCGAAAGGCGCCCGGACTTTGGAGATAAGTCCGGGGAGTGTGGGATTTTTACCTCACTAAAACCACCCCGGTGATCACCATCAGCACATATAGAAGGGGCGCCGTTACCTCTTAAAAGACCATTCCGGAACTCCCTCTGTGCAACGCCTGTTAGGGCACATCCTTGAGGAGACTGTACAACGGTTTCCCCTGAGAGTCAACACAACCCTACAATAAAATTTTCAGCTCAATTTTACCGAGATTGCGCCTTTTCCAATGATTCCATTTATTGTACAGTTATGCAGACACTCGAGATACAAACTACACCAAGTTTACATCACAATATTCACTAGAAATTAATTTGCGAATAATCAAATCAGCCACTGAACCTGACCCGAAGAAATCCTGCCTAAAAACCCTCGTAAACATCTCTTTTACAATGAAGCATAGCCTATAAATGAAAAATAATGCCACCGTCACATCTGCTTGAATTATCTGCTATACAGCAATCACATTATCTTCAGCGGTAACATTAACATTATCGTGTGATCGTAAACGATCCATCACGTAACCGATAAAAAGTTTCTCAATTTCAAATTGTTACATTACGAAATGAATTTTAGGATATTAAAAATATAATTATTATCGTTTTAGATGCCGGTGGAAAGTAATTTTTCTTTGAATAATAATATTTTTTTTTACTATGTGTTTTCATTTAAATAACTATAATTGAATACAAGAGCAGTGGTGGCCGAGCGGCAACGGTACTTTGTGTAATTTATTTCATCACCACTGCTCTCAAAACGGTGAAACATCGTGAGGAAACCGGCATGTCCTAGAACCAAAAATTCGAAGACATGTGACATCCACCAATCCGCACTGGGCCCGCGTGGTGGATTACGGCCCATTCCCTCTCCTAGAGAGGAGGCCTGAGTCCCAGCAGTGGTAACATTATAAGGCCGACTATGCTATGCTAACTATAATTACTGGAAAACCAAAAAAATATAATAAAAACCATAAACTAATTAAATCTAACCAAAAACAAACTAAATTTAGCATAAAAAAATACCAAACAAAATTTGTATAGTATGATTGTATAAACGTCTTCTTGACACTTGTGACCCAAGGTCTGACTTTTACCTTGAACGGAGGCAATGCATTGCCATACAGCATGGCAATGCTGCCAGTCTTTTGGGCACATTACCAATCGACAGCGATGTGGAGGAGTTCTTTGACGCCATATTTTAGTTTGTTTTTATTATTTGAATTAAAGAGTAACTCTATACAAAGTCGCAAACAGAAATATTTTTTAAAAACCGTTCATAAGTTTCAAACTTTTTAAATCTGTTTGATGGGGAATCTGTAAAGGAACCGGATTGGGACTCACATATTGAAATGTGACGTCACTGCCATTAGATGTGGTGTGTACAAAAGAGAAGGCTGTATTTCCCACTATTGCCTCACTCATCCTAATAGAAATAAATGAAGTGCTGATTGCTTCTTCATTAACCGATTTCAAAAAGAAGGAGGTCTATGTTCGGCTGAATGTATTTTTATGTATGTTCACCGATATCTCGGTCAATTGTGGACCGACTTTGAAAATTATTTTTTTTGATTTAAAGGTTATGCTTCCAAGTTGGTCTTATAGAAATATTGTTATTATTTGATCATGAACTTCGAAGATATGGAACAGAAATCCTCATAGGAACACAGCAGAACTGTCGTAACAAGTAAAATTGCTTTGTTTGTACATGTAGTCGATGACTGACTGAAAGAAAAGGGGAGGGGATATATCGAACAGATCTGATGATGAAGCCGGAAGGTAAATTAATGTAATCTATCCATGTTTGGGATTATTAGAATTTTTATGAGATGCACTCTGGCTACTGTCATAACTATTACCATAAATAAAAAGTGTATTTTTTTTTACAAAAAAAATACAACCGACTTCAATGTAAAATTTTAAAAAATTCTAAATCAATTAATTTTTTTTTTAGTGTGCGGAGGAGTTTCCTTGCGTGACACATCAGAAATGAAGATACGGTTTAAGACATTTATTTCTCAAAAAGAATACAATTCACTTAATATGAGAAATACAAGTTATTCTTAAATACTAAAACGTTGACATGAGAAATGTAGGTACTCAAATAAACTAGTAAGTATTAAATTATCTAAACACAAAATTCTACAATGTCATGAGGGTAACAAGAAGAAAAAGTACATATTTGTTGTATTAGGAACTCATTACGTATCGTTTCTTAAAGGCAAGTCGATAGCAATTACATATTTTTGTTGTATCTAACTTTTTTATCTATGTTTTGTTAATTTAAGCTTGTTTATTATATTAATTGTAGATATATTTTATTGACTCTAATTTACGGAAATTTACATTGACTCTTTTCTTTTTATATCTTAATTTAATTAAAACGGGAAAAATCTTTCAAGATGTGGTGTTTCAAGGTTTTTTTGAATAACGTGTAGGATTAGATCTCTTTTAAATGTCATTAGGCAATTTGTTGTATAATTCTGCTCCCTCATATAGTATGTTTTTTCTTCCGTAGTTGGTTTGAGGTCGTCTCAGGCAGATATTGTTTTTTCGTATAGTGATGCGTTTTTGTTGTAGGTATATATCTGCAAGAGAACCAAGGTTATACAGACATAACCCAAAGAATCTCCAAACTTAATTAGCAGTGGGCAGGGCACGTTGCTCACAGAACAGGTAGTCGATGGAGACGAAAGTTTCTGGAATGGCGACCACGTACCAGAAGACGCAGCGTTGGAAGGCCTCCCACAAGGTGGACCGATGACCCGGTGAGGATTGCGGGAATCCGATGGATGCGAGACACACAAGACCGGTCATTATGGTAACACTTGGGGGAGGCCTATGTCCAACAATGGACGTCTTTCAGCAGAAATGATGATGATTAATGATGATATTGCAGTCCTAGTAAACTTCCAAAAAGAAAATTAAATCCACATTTTTCAAACCATGATATTCAAGCAATAATTTCCCGTAACTAGCCGATACACAACAATGACATCGTGGCTAAAGCATTTTCCACAAAGTGCCCCCACAAGCGATGCTTTGTGCTTCCATTGTCTAAAGCCCTCGCTGAGACTACAAAGAAAAATTTTTATTTTTAAAACGCTTATTTTCTAGAATTTGTCGAATTGCTGGAATCGGTTGGATGGTTTATGGGTTCATAAATATTTTTCAATACCCTTACTCGAAAACCCGCTCTTATCCCACCGCTTTTAGGCATGCAATAGACTGTTTTCCGCACTAGTGTAGAAAAGTGCGCGTGCTTTCCCCGCCACAATGTTATTACATTTATCGTATCAGGCTGAGCGCGCGTCGACCCCCACGAGTCGCCGATCAACCCCCGTTTATTCATTTCTTCGTAAGTGTCGAAATCTTCGTAATCGTAGAAAAAAAGTCGTTTGATGCACGTGCAAATTTGTCACTGCAGCCCTCGGCTTCATAACACATTCCCCTACGGCTCGTGCAAATTCCGCCTCGTTCGCAATGACAAACTTTCTGCATATAGCATAGCATAATCTGCCTTTAAATGTTCCCACTGCTGGGATTCAGGCCTCCTCTCTCTAGGAGTGGGCCGTAATCCACCACGCGGGCCCAGTGCGGGTTGGTGAATGTCACATGACTTTGAATTTTTGGTTCTAGGACATGCTGGTTTCCTCACAATGTTCCCCTTCACCGTTTTGAGAGCAGTGGTGATGAAATAAATTACACAAAATAATGCGTCTGGCTGGGTTTGAACCCGCGACCTACAACTCGTAAGTCGGGGCCGTTACCTCTCGGCCACCACTGCTCTACTTCCTGCACTTGTATCAAAATATACCTACTATTCTAGTAGGTAATATAGAGCAGTGGTAACTTACGAGTTGTGGGTCCAAACCATTGTGTAAACCCAGCCAAGTCCATTACTTTGTGTAATATTTATTTCACATCACCACTGAGAAAAGAAAAGGGAGTTAGTGATAGTGTGACGGGTGACAGGACAGAATGGAAGAAAAATCGTATTGGCCATGTCCCATCTTGTCCTATATCACTTGGTGTCGTCCCCATGTAATATGGGACAAGACGGGACAATGGCGGGGAGAAGAAGAAGTAGTTTTTGACTGTGGCTTCGCCCGCGTTGATAGTAGGATTTCTCCATAGTTTATATTATTCTCAAAAATTTAACTAGCCGGTTCTCTTGTACACCAACTAAACTTACTTTAAACTATCGCTCTCTTCTACTAATCGTTAAAACTAGAAAGAGATATGCATTTCTTTGTATTCTTATCTAACTGTTCACTGTAACACGTTCTCAAATCACGTCTAAAATAAAATTGTATGGCAATCCAAATTCTGACTAATTTGAAGTTAGTGTACAAGAGAATCGGCGCCACTACCAAAACGTCAGAACGCAAAAAAAAAAAGACGTCTAAAAAGTTCGGAACAAGTCACTTTAGCAGTCTGATGTAGTAGATGGAACTTGTTTTAGTTCAATCATAGATTTGGTGCCATCAACGTCATTAGGCTACTCTTAAGTTACTTGTTTCGAACTTGTAGTCTTTTTTGACTTCGGGTTTTTTTGACACGGTCGATCTTTTTATTTCCAACGTTATATTAAGTAACTAGCTTATACCAGCGGCTTCGCCCGCGTGAAAGTTCTCCATACAAACTTTGGACCTCCGTTTCATCCCCTTAGGGCGCCTGCGGCGCCCCTTTACCTCTGGCGCCCTGGGCGGTCGCCCAACCGCGCCCTACCCTAAGGAATGAATTTTGGAAAATCGTCCCTTAGTGTTAGCTTACGTCATAAAAGGACACAGTGCAAAATTTCACGACCCTAGACCGTATCACCACTGCTCTCAAAACGGTGAAGGAAAACTTCTTCAGGAAACCGGCATGTCCTAGAACCATTACTTTAAAGACATATGCGACCTTCACCAATCTGCACTTGGCTCTAGTAGTGGTTTACTGCCCATTCTCTCTTCTAAAGAGGAAACCTGAGTCCCATCAGGGGGAAGATTATAAGGCTGATCATGTGTGTGCTTATGCTAAGTGTTATTTGACGGCTGTAAAGCGTAAATCGATTCGAATCGTGGTAAAGCGATTGGCTGCTGCGGAACAAATGTATAGCCTACAGAAGTTCCGGGTTTTGATGTCTTGTGTATGTAAATTTATATGTTTGTGAGCACACCGACGATCCTAGAGTAATTCCTCAGGCACGGCATACCGTAGGCGTGGGCTTGCGGATGACGAGTAATGATTAGCTCGCCGTACGGCTGTCTGGTAACCGTCCAGACCGAGACCAAGTCGTCGATGGCGCGTTGAGTCCCACGCGCGCCTCAAAGTGATGTCAGAAAAACCGTAGGGGCCCAGCAGGATCGAAGCCTACTGGGGCCATGCGTTGACTTCTGATAGGGAATCCCATGGTCCTGGAATTCAAAGGGCAAGAAGAAACATAGGTGAGGTTGTAGTCAGTAAAACTCAGCACGTTCTCCTGCTCTGGCCTGGAGCGCGAGAAGTCATTAGATGATTTCGGGAACCACAAGAAAAGCAAGGCATACAAAAATAAAGCATGGGTGTATTTTGCGTATCAGACTTATTATCTTCTTCGGGGAATAGGTACTGATAAGAATATTATGTTCTAAGAATTAAATTACGAATTTATTAAAAGGTAAAAATATAATAAGCGTATATTAAAAATGATTAATTGCGTCTTTTTTTCAATTAACCAATATTTTTCGATTCGTATTTTACATTTTTATACCTATTTGTTTATTTATTTAAGAAATGGAGAGGACATGAGGAGAGGAGAGGTGAGCAGTGGTGACCGAGTGGTAATGGTCCCGACTAACGATTACTTTGTGCAATTTATTTCATTACTACTGCTCTCAAAACGGTGAAAGAAAACGTCGTGAGGAAACCGGTATGTCCTAGACCCAAAAATTTCGAAGACATGCGACATTCACCAATCCGCACTGGGCCCTCGTGGTGGATTACGGCCCATTCCCTCTCCTAGAGAGGAGACCTGAGTCCCAGCAGAGAGAACATTAAAAGGCTGATTATGCTTATGCTATGCTAATGGAGGGGACTATGCTCAGAGTTCCCTTGCATGATATAATCAAAATTGCAGGAGAAGTAAGTTGGCCAACATAACTCGAAGAAATACTAAACTTAAGTGACAGTGAGGAAAACATAATGCTTGCAGAACAAATGGTTGATGGAGCCTAGGGTGTGTTTCTACTGAAGTGGAGCTCAGCGAAGTGGAGCCGAGAAGTGAAGTGGCAAGTATTACTATTGAAATGGAGCGAGGCGAAGTGGATTTGAGCTACCCTCTGCTTCGTGCTCTCTGCTTTTGTTTTTCGGTAGGTAAATCATCCAATGACACCCCCTGCTCTTGGGCAAGCAAGAGGGTGTGTCAGACTTTTACTGACTAAAAACCCGCTCCTGTTCCTTCGTTGTCTTTCATACCAGAGCCGAGTCTTCCTTTCAAAAGCAGACCCTTGGCCCCAGTAGGCTTCGACCCTGCTGGGCTCCTACGGTTTGCTGACATCTCCTTGAGGCGCGCGTGGAACAGTACGCGCTGTCAACGACTTGGGCTCGGTCCGGATGGTTACCAGATGGTCGGACGGGGAGCTACCCATTGCTTGCCATCCGCAAGCTTCGTGCTCTCTGCTTGGCACCCGACACTGTTCTGTCCAGCTTGAGGCCACGTTTTCATTTGTTTTCAGCTCCACTCCGCTTCACTTACACTGTTTTCACTGATACGGAGCAGAGATTTCGTATTAACACAGTGTTTGTCTAATGCACGGCCCACTCCTTTCAACTTAACCCAGCTCCACTTCAATGAGAATGCATCCTAAATTTTTTGGAGTGTGACGCAGTGTTTGAAGGCATCTCACTAAGAGGACCGATAACCTAGTGAGAGTCACGTAAATCTGATGAATGAGAGATGCACAGGACGGTTGTTGTGGCGCTTTGGGGAGGCTTTTGTCCAGCAGTGGACATCTTTTAGCGAAAATAATGATAATGAATTTATCACGATTAGCCCAGTTTGTTCTTAACAGAAATAGAATCATTAAAGCAGGTAACATCTGGACAGTTAGGACTTTTTTATGATAATACTCTGAAAGTATTTATAATAATGATGGCCAAGTAAGTGGGCTCTGTCAACTAAACATTACATCTGTAGAATCTTTTTATTATTATTTTTATATATTTTATTTATCTCAGGACCCTGAGGTCCTGGACCTTTGGGAGGCGTACGAGGAGCCGAAGCCAACTCGCAGAGGCCCTTTAGACAATTATAATGGAACATGATACCAACCGACGATTATCCCTGTACGCGCTATGCTAGTGCACCCAAGGACAACCCCCGGTTATTGAAAAACTGTTGCGACATATGGAGAACAAAGATAATAGGGCTATGGTTTTTGGAGTCTTAAGTGGACTGGTAACATGGAACTATGTCAAGACTATGGCCCCTGCCTGAACAACGTTATTAATATGCATCGAAAAAAGGCAGGGGGTGACTTGCACACTCAATAAATGGGCCCCCAAAAACGGCCGCTAGCACGAAGTGACGTAGCAACAAGAGGGCAACATATCCTGAGGTGCTTAAGGAGTGGAGAGGTATACCACGGCTATCAGGACAATCCCGGAAGTACGGTCAAGATCCCTACCAGTACCTTACTGGATTATATATCCTTCTCCCGAGCACGTTTGCTCTTGCGAATCTCCACTCAAGCCAGCCAATAAAGGCAAGAGAGAGGTGGGAGCTTAGTTCCTCGTCAGTGTTCACTACGGCCGGCCAATAAAGGCAAGCCGGAGATAAAGAACAAGAATTCTTCCGGGAGATCGGGTCCGTGGGGTCGCTAATGCCCAACAGTTCGCCACAAAACTGCACTGCGGATTGTATCTCTCTTAGTCTGGCCCTTCACCCTAGGCATATTACGGCAAAGCAAACTTTACCGATACAGACCTAGGGTATATTGGAGCACGCAAGCCCCACCACGACGTCAACGTAGAGATACAGCGATGGGGTTATTATTATTATTATTATTAGGCTCGCACTTGACCACTATCCCACCTGAAGGTAATAATATGGTCAACAGAGAAGCATGCTAGCCTAGAAGTAACCTATTCACTCTTGATTTAAATACCCCTAGATTGCTTTAAGGAAACACAGACTCCGGCTGGGAATTACACTCCTTAGATATAAGCAAATATTTTGTGTGAATGTGTTCCCAAAATACTTTGTGCGTATGGGTGGGATTTAAAGATCCAGAAGGGTCTAAGTGCTCTGGCCTAGGGTCAGCCTCACAACAAGATGGGTGGGATTTTCACCATGTAGTGATGGTCCATCGCGTACGTCTGGTGGTCCGATGATGAAACGGGCTGGTCAAAATTAGGTTATGCAATTTTTTTTAATTGTTATAAACTAGTGCTTAACTGCGATCCCACCTGATGGTAAGTAGTGATGCAATCGTTGATGGTGAGGCGTACTAGTTTATTAAGAACCTATTCACTCTAGCCTTGAAGACACCTAAATTATAATCGGACGGGAAGACCGCAGCAGGCAAGTTGATCCAGTACCTCGATGTTCACGGTATAAACGACGAGGCGAAACGCTTGGTCCGGACCGTAGAGGTTTTATCAACAACGTAAGGTTGGATACTCGCCATTCGTCGGTAAGTCCGATGGTAGAAATGAGATGGTGGAATCAAGTCATGCAATTACCGCGCACATTCTCCAAAATGCATCCTGTTTTCCGACGCACACTCCCCGAAATGTAACCGGTAGAAAATGGATAGGCTAGCAACTCGGTGTTAAAGACTTTGAAGCTTTGACTCAACGAGTGCATCATTACCAATAATCCTCTTGGTTCGTATCTCAATTGACTCAAGCGCATCAACCTGAGCAGTGGTGGCCCAGTGGTAACAGCCCCGACTTACGAGTAATAGGTCGCGGGTACAAACCCAGCCAGGCACATTACTTTATGTAATTTATTTCATCACCACTGCTCACAAAACGGTGAAGGAAAACATCGTAAGGAAACCGGCATGTCCTAGAACCAAAAATTCGGAGATATGTGACATCCACCAACCCGCACTGGGCCCGCGTGGTGGATTACGGCCCATTCCCTCTCCTAGAACGGAGGCCTGAGTCCCAACAGTGGGAACATTATAAGGCCGACTATGCTATGCTATGCATCAATCTGGTATCTTGCAGATCCGTCCCGAAGATGAAAGCAGAGGCCCTACCAATAGCTCATAACACGATCCATTTGACGAGTTAAGCTAAACTGTTAAAGGGATGGAGCTAGATAGGGTTTATAGCGCTGTCCCTCATTCTCGCTCGCACGCATGACATTTTACCACGTCATAGTGAGGCCCTTGTATTCCATACAAATCTCAAAGTAACACCACCTCGGAGAGATGCGACCTCTGGCGGGAGAAGTTTAAACCCCCTGATGATTTTATCAAGCCGTCGGAGAGCCTCTCTCCTGGACACGAGTTGCACGGCCTACCTGGAAAATTCTAAACAGACTCCGCACCCAAATTGGGCGCAGCAAAAACAATCTTCACAGATGGAGGTTCTCGGACGGTTCCGATCTTCAGTGTTTGTGCGGCGTCTCTCCGCAGACCATGTACCAAATTCCATTTTGCATCACGTGCCCTGTTACCTGTTTATGTAGGGACCTAATGACCGCATCAGCGGACGGCATTGCCATGCCCGAATACCGGACCGGGCAAGGAATTTAACTAGTTTTGCCATCGATACGCTAAGATGAAGATTCCATAAACCATCAAACTTGTACTTGATAAAGTTAACTATCAACAATATATAATCAGTTTTCATCCATAGCCACATCTAGACGCTCTATCTCCTCTACTTGTCTGCTACGTTTAGAGAGTAAACTAGGCACGTGTTACTTCAGCGACGATGGCATTGCAATAGTCTTGTCAGCCTGTAATATCACAGTATAGATCTGTACAGAAGGCCGGTTCCACACAACAAGCGAAACGCTCACATAGATTAACTTCACGTACAGTGAATGCAAGCACTCTTTTTTTTGGAATGAGATATTATCAAACAACTTCTCCCACTCCAGGTGGAACAAGAGGGAGTATCAGACTATTACTGACTAAAACCCACCCGTGTTCTTTCAGTTAAACTTGGCGTTCCAGGGTCTCGGTGACTCTTTACTTATATTTACTTTATTAATTTGCAATAGTCTGCGGTGTACCGCAGACTACCCCCCTTTTTCTATTTCTTAGAACTTGCAACAGCAATATCTACCAGACAACCTAATATATAAATAAATATATGGTATTAATATGTATGGTATTGGCATGTATGGTGTGGTTGATATTATTATAAGGTAAATATTGCTGTCAGCGATAAGATCGCCTTTGTACCTGGAACGTCAATTAAACACCGGGATGGATAGCTGACTCGTTTATTCATTTTAGAGCATACCCACATTAACAATAATAAAAAGTATGTGCAAATACCTTACACTTTTCCCCCTTAAAGACTAAGGTTAAACAAAGCATAGGTAGGTAAGAAATAAACATTAACGAGGTTTTAAACATAATAATAAAATACTAATAACTAAGTGGGGTACCTAATACGTCACAGGTAAATAAAATACCTAATACTAATTAGTTATGGCCTTATCTTTGTTTACGGCGCGCACGTGCGCACGTATTGTTCTGGCCGAAGCCCCTGGCGGCGGCGGCGGGGAGCGAGTTGCCGGTGCGTCCGAATTCACTGAGTCTGCGCTACCCGTCTCCGTCTCCTGCTCACCGGATGCTTCCGATGCATCCTCGAAATTATCATCATCTTTATCATTACTATCATTTTCCCCTTTTTCAAAACCGCAATGCAATGCATTCAATACATTCTCGCCACTATGGACTGCCCTTTTTATAGCTTTTTTTTCGGTCTTCACCGCATTTTCAGCGGCACCATTACCCTGTGGCCTGTATGGTGCCGTTGTTACATGTGAAATACAATTATTTAAACAATAGTTTTTAAATTCATATGATAGGAATGGTGGTCCATTATCCGTAACGAGTTGCGAAGGTAATCCGAACCTACTGAAAACTGTCATTAATGCTGTGATTGTTGACTGTGCATCCGTGCGGCCCATGGGGTGTGTAGGCCAATATATATAATGTCGCGATAAGTTTTTCATTTTTTTAACACCTAAATGCCCTTGATGTATTTCTTCCAGAATTTTACTTTGTAATGTCTTTGGTATTATAATTCTATATTTATAAATTAAACAACCGAAATCCATTGTTATATCGCCTTTGCGAGCAAAATATAGTTTTTCTTCTTCGCAACTTGGTACGGATGGCCATCCAAACTTTACATACCCTAATATTCGAGATAAGATTACATCTTTATTGGTTTCCTTACTAATATCAATGAAATTTACAGGCATGCATTGATGAACTAGATTAACATAACTCATCGTTTCGGTGGGACGGCGCTCCTGAGCTAACGGTAAACGTGACAGCGCGTCCGCGGGGCCGTTTTGTTTAGAAGTTATATACTTAATAGTGAAATCATATGCAGCTAATCGTGCTGCCCAGCGTTGTAAGCGACTGGCCGCCGTTTGTGGTATACCCACTTTTGCTCCGAAGATGTAGAGATACTGATGGTGTCTAGTGACGCCATAAAAAATTGCTAATGCCTCCTTATCAATCTGACTATAATTGCGTTCTGCATCATTAAGTGTGCGCGACACACAGCTAACCGGTCGCTCACTGCCGTCTGATAAACGATGCGCCAACACTGCGCCCAACCCATACGCGCTGCTGTCTACCGACAGCACCAAGGGCCGCCCCTCCTCATAATGTGCGAGCACTCTCTCGCCTGACAGGACTCGTTTAGTCTCTTTAAAGGTCTCGTCGTACTCATTAGTCCAATTCCAACCGACATTCTTTCTTAAGAGATTATGTAACGGGTGTAACAATATACTTAAATTAGGTATAAATTTGCCATAATAATTAAGTAAACCTAGAAAACTTCTTAATTGAGTGGTGTCTGTGGGTGTGGGAGCATCTACAATAGCCTCCACTTTCTTGGGATCCGGGCGCAGACCACTCTGATCAATTATAAATCCGAGATATTTGACGTTCGCTTGTAAAAAACAACATTTGTTAAGTTTGACAGTCAAACCCTTAACTCTTAATCTGACGAGTACTTGTCTCAAATTAATCAAGTGTTCTGCTCTCGAAGCCCCCGTCTGGCACCCCGCGCAACGTCTCCTCCATTAGTTTTTGGAATTTTTCCGGAATGCAAGATAACCCAAATGGCGTACGGCGATAGACGAATGTACCAATGTGTGTCGTAATAGCTGTACACGGTTGTGAATCCTCGGTCAACATAGTTTGTTGATAGGCATGCGTTAAATCGATTTTGGAAAATTCACTTCCCCCGCTAAGAGTAGCAAACAGCTCTTCGATGCGTGGGAGTGGGTAATGTTCACGTTTTAGTTTACAATTAATAGTAAATTTGTAATCGCCGAAAATCCGTATGTCGCCGTTCGTCTTGATCACCGGCACAATCGGTGTACCGTAGTCAGAGTGCTCGACTCGGGTAATAGTCCCCTCGGCCTCGAGCCGCTCGAGCTCGCGCTCCACAAGCGCACGGAGCGCCAGCGGCACGGGGCGGGCCCGCACATATACCGGCTCGTTATCTGTCAGTTGCAATTGGAGCAACTTTTTACACTTTCCTAGTTTGTCAGTAAATACTTCGGGAAATTCGGTAGCTAATTTACCTATACACGGATTAGCTATAATATCATTTAAATTTATTTGTTTGACGTTAAGAGACTTCAACCAATCCCTTCCCAATAGAGGGCGCCCCCCATTTTTAATTACATAACAACACAGATTGTTTGCCGTAACATCACCAAGTCGAACATTCACAAGTATATAACCCAATGAATCAATACGCGTGCCGGAATAGCAACGTAACATAAGATTATCCGATTTTATTGTTTTATTTGAAAACATCTGCTTATAAAATTCCTCACTAATCGCCGAGATACGACTCCCCGTGTCGACTTCATATTTAATTATATAATTGTCTATGTTTACGTCAATAAAGTAAGGTTTGTTACCTTTAGATGCCAGTTCGATACTTAACAAATCCTCGTCCTCCGAGTCCTCACTCACGTAGTTTTGCCTGCCAGACCGGCCACTACCACGCACTTCTTTGCACATCACTTTCAAATGTCCGCGTTGGTTGCACTCATCACAGTTGTAATTAACACATCGCAGTTGTTGCCGATGCGCCTTACCACACCGCCAGCACTGTTGAGTTGACGTGGAAGGCGCTGGCGCCGCAGCGGTGCTACGTCCTCCTGACGTCGTTCCGTCAGCCCTAAGGCCTGGGTTACGCCCTAGCCGACGTGCGCCTCCCCCACTCGTATGTGTTCGCCCTGCACCGGTCCTGTGCAGGCCTTCGCCCGCGTCACCGCCAGCACCTGAGGTCGTGGCTGCGGCGGTCGCCGCACTCACCTCCGCGTGCCTCTCTGCGGCCTCTAGCGCCAGAGCCAGCTCCACCGCCTCCTTGTATTTAATATTTCTCTCCGCAAAAATTCGTGATCGCATCGCGCTGTTGGATAATCCCGATACAAATTGGTCACGTAAATTTTCTTCCAGCATCGTGCCGAAGTTACATGTGGTCGCTAGATGTTTCAAATCTTGGAGGTACTCCGTCATGGATTCACCCTCACGCTGTCTACGTAAGCGAAACACGTGACGCTCGGCGATCTCCGATCTTTGTGGTTCTAGATGATCCGTCACCAACCATACCAATTCGTCAAATGTCTTTGTCTCCGGATCCGCCGGGGCACATAGATCGCACATCAACGAATATGTAGATTCACCGACCACCGTAATTAACAGCGGTAATCGCAACTCCACTTTTATTTCATTTAGGAGTATGTAGGTACTGTTTGACACGACGAATATACGACGGCCACTGTTTGGAATTGATGTCGAATGGGTCTAGTCGTCCGATCGGCATTGTTAATAAAATAATAACACTTTACTTCGGTACTTGACACGTTACACACGGATTCGATTTTTAAATTACCTCGTCGCCAAATGGAACGTCAATTAAACACCGGGATGGATAGCTGACTCGTTTATTCATTTTAGAGCATACCCACATTAACAATAATAAAAAGTATGTGCAAATACCTTACAGTACCCATAAATTTAAGTCATCTGAAAAAATTTCTTCCTGCATTAATGACGAGGAGGTAGAAGTGTATAAATTTGTTAACCTCTCCTCATAATTCGAGTGCAGTGGTGGCCGAGTGGTAACTTACGAGTTGTAGGTCGCGGGTTCAAACCCAGCCAGGCGCATTACTTTGTGCAATTTATTTCATCACCACTGCTCTCAAAAAGGTGAAGGAAAACATCGTGAGGAAACCGGCATGTCCTAGATCCAAAAATTCGAAGACGTGACATCCACCAACGCGCACTGGGCCCGCGTGGTGGATTACGGCCCATTCCCTCTCCTAGAGAAGAGGCCTGAGTCCCAACAGTGGGAACATTATAAGGCCGACTATGCTATGATGCTATGCCTCATAATTTGACGCAGAGAGATCTTTATCAATGAAAAATAGTAATAAAAATTGTAAGTTAATTACCTTTGTTTTATTTGTCTTATCTATCTCTGAGGTTTTTATTATTATTTATTTGTAATATTGTTGGCCACACCAGATTTTTCATTAAAAATCCCGGGAAGATCCATATTAATATCAACATTTCGATGCAAGTACATTAATAATTCTACCTAATTCCGACCTCTGTTTATCAGATAACACTAATATTTTAAAGGCGAAAGTGTGAGAATTTGTGTGTTTATGTTTGTTACTTTAACACGTTCGAACGGCTGAACGGAGTTGAATGAAATTTAGCAAACAGGTAGACCAGACACGGTCTACCTGTTTGCTAAATTCTGGAACAGGTATCCTGGAATAGGTTATTTTTCATCCTGGAATAGGCAAGTGCAAAATAATGGTTTTCAGCTTTATCCAGTTCGACTGAAAACCAACCACAACATAGCTGCGCAAAAGTTAATTAAAAAAATCACCCATCTGAACATCGGCCACAGTATCAACAACATTGGATATAAGCCAAGTGCGTAAAAGATATTACAGTGCACAAGTATGTGCGCAAACACAGGTGTACTATCTGTTCCTTACTCTGTTGATGGTGTTTTCCTTCACCATTTTGAGAGCAGCGAACTCACGACAAACAATTCGTAAGTCAAGATTTACATCTGGGCCTGGGCCTGGGTATCTTCGATGACCATCTGTCGAAGCTGTCATTGCGCGGTTGGATCAAGGGTCTGGTACACAAGGCAGTACTCCTCGATACGGCTCGCATTGTGAGGACATAGTTAGTATGTCGAAGTCCTCAATCATTGATTCCACCGTTATTAATAGTACTAATGTTATGTTTGCTGGCTCCAATACTTTAATCGAGCTAATAAGACAATAGCTGGTACTGTTGGCAATTTAGGTCAAGTATCTTCTAGCATTGAAGCTAAAGGGGCTAAGCAAAAATCGTTTAATTTGTTTCTTCAAAACATTCAGGGTTTTTCTTCGAAACAATTGGAAATAGAATTATTTTTAGAAAAAACTATAATATGTTTGACATCATATTTTGTTTTACTGAGCATTGGTTAAAGCATTTTGAAATGCTAATCAATTTTGAGAATTATAATGTGGGCAGTTCTTTTAACCGAAAAACAATGTTACGTGGAGGTTCACTGATCCTAATTAGGAATAGTATCAAATTTAAAACTCGTAAAGATATAATTGCACTGTCCGTTGAACATAGCATTGAACTGTCTTGTGTTGAGCTGGAAAGGCATATCATAGTGTGCGTTTACAGGCCCCCTAATTATCAAAACTACTCTATTTTTGAGTCTGTCATGGAAGATGTTATGGCAAAACTTGCAACTGGCAACAAACTAGTAATAATCTGTGGAGACTTTAATGTTAATATTTTAGAAAATAATTCAGATAGCAGTAGATTATTAAATCTCTTCAAATCATTTAATTTATCAAATGTGTTTAAAGAACCAACTCGAACTACAACAACTACTGCTACATGTATCGATAATGTTTTTTGTTGCTGTAACTATTTAGAAAAGGCCATTGTAAATTATCTGCCCTCTGATCATAGCGGTCTAATGGTAACTTTTGAATCCAACATACCAATACAACAAGTGCAGATACAATCCAGACCAATAACATCCGGTAAACTAAATAAATTTAACAGCACTTTAATTAGCAAGTTAGGAGATTGGAACCTTGCAGTGGACAACGGTAATATTTTGTATAACGATTTTTTTTCAATAGTTCAAACCGAGTTTAATAAGACTTTTGAGAAAAGTACTAAAAGTATCTGCCCTAAGTTTAGATTTAGTGACTGGGCAACTAAAGGGATCAGAATAAGTAGGGAAAGACTTTTTGAGCTGTATGGCCTTAAGCCTATTATTAACACTGAAACTAAAGTAAAGTAAAGTAAGTAAAGTTAAGTTATAAGTATGTTGCTACATATTCAAAAATGTTTAAAAATACTTGTAAGGCAGCTAAGGCCTTATACATTAGCAACAAAGTTAAATCAGCAGATAATAAAATAAAAACGGTTTGGAAAATCATAAATAATGAAACCAACAGGAACAAAATACATAACAATGATTACACATTGAAGACTCGTCATGGTGTTATTAGCGATAACAAACTAGTTGCAGAAGAATTTGTAAATTTATTTGCTAGTATACCAATTAGAACTACTGAAGCCCTAAATTCGTCGCCATCGCATGCTTTTGGTTTATTACAGGCGAACGTTGCAGCCTGCTCGACTGAATTTAACTTTAAACATATAAACCCCATAACAGTAATAAAAGCTTTTAAACAAATCAAGGTTAAATTGACTGAAGATCTATGGGGTATGTCTATCAAAGTTTGTACCTCAATTATTGAGACTGTACCGCCGTACTTAGCTTTGATATTTAACTTGTGTATCAAGGTTGATCAGATCAGGTCAGATCAAGGAGTCTTTCCGGATCTAATGAAATACAGTAAAGTGATACCAATTTTTTAAAACCGGGGACAGTAAAGACACTAATAATTATAGGCCGGTGTCCGTGTTGCCGGTTTTTAGCAAGATATTTGAAAAGGTAATGTTAAATCAAATGCTTAATCATTTTAACACGAATAACATCTTGCACGATAAACAGTATGATTTCACCAAAGGACGTTGTACAATTGACGCTGGTGTCTCCTTACTAAAACACATTTAATGCGTAGGAAGAGGCACAAGATGCTATAGGCATATTATGCGACCTGTCTAAGGCGTTTGATTGTGTGGTTCATGAAACATTACTCCTGAAACTTGAGCATTACGGACTAAGCAAAACAGCGTTAAGCTTATTAAAATCTTATTTAAATGACAGACAGCAACTAGTTCAGATAAACGGTGTCAATTCGTCCAGATTAAATGTGAAAATGGGGTACCCCAAGGTTAAATTTTAGGTCCTCTTTTATTTTTAGTTTATATTAATGATTTACCCTTTTTGCTGCAAAACAAACTTAATAATGGTGTTGTTTGCCGACGACACTTCCTTGATTTTCAAGATAAATAGAAAGACTAATAATCTTGACGACGAAAATAACGCCTTACTGCAGGTCCAAAACTGGTTCACTGCTAATAATCTAGTTCTAAATGGGAAAAAAACGAAATGCATAAGATTTTCCTTACCGAATGTCAAAAGTAGTAATTGTGACATAATATTGAACAATGAGAAACTAGAATTTGTCGATAAAACGGTTTTCCTAGGGATTACGCTTGACTCAAGGCTACAATGGGGTCCTCATTTAATATCTCTTGCGGGACGGCTTAGCTCAGCTGCATATGCTGTTAGAAAAATCCGCCAATTTACGGATGTTGATACCGCTAGACTAGTCTATTTTAGTTATTTTTATAGTATCATGTCATACGGTATCTTACTATGGGGACGGGCTGCAGACATCGACTCAATTTTTATTCTACAGAAAAGAGCTATCAGAGCTATTTACAATCTCCGCCGGTGCGATTCTCTACGGGAACTGTTTAAGGATATTAACATCATGACGGTGCCTTGTCAATATATCTATGAAAACATCATGTACGTTAGAAAAAATCTTCATCTTTTTAGCAAAAGAGCCGATAGACATAATTATGTTACAAGGAATAGGGACCAATTAGTTCAACCAGGTTTCAGACTGGCTAAAGTGGCCTCTTCTTTCATGGGTTACTGTTTGAAATATTATAATAAAATACCTCCCCAAATATTAGAACTCAATGAAACGAATATTAAATCTTGTATTAAACGCACACTATGCAGGCAAGCATATTATAAGTTGGAGGATTATATTCAAGATAAAAATGCTTGGCTCAATGCTGGTCCAGCTCCACTACCACCGGGGGTACAAATTGATTAGTTTTGAAACTTTTTTTTTTTTTAATAGATATAAACTAGTGCTTGACTGCTAAATTTGTAAAGTATTATTGTAGTTAATTATTATTGTATTTAGTATTGTATAATGTAGAAGCATTTTTTTCAAACTTTGTAAATGTGAGTACCATGGAGCTATTTTATGGTTTTTAGGTTACTATTGGATTTGTTTGACATAAATGAGCATGGCAGTTGAGAGTTTGTTATGCTCACTCAAATGTCTCACTGATGGTGGCGCGTGTGTTGGATCATTCGGTTCCCTTCAAAATGGTTGAGCTGAGTGGTGCTAATATTCGCGTCAGGTCCGTGAACGGGCGCTGTCAGTTGAGACAGGTCATCTCTTAGCTGCCAGTTGCTATTTTAATAGATAGATAGATATTCTTTATTGTACACCAAAAATACAAATTACAAAAAAATACATATATTATTTTTAATATCTATATTTAGTTTTTATTTTTACATTATTGACATTGTTCTCACATGATAGTAACAAGAAACATGTAACAGAGATATTTGTAATTGCAAAACATGATTGAAAAGAGTGTCCATGGAGTTTCTTGCACATTCTTCTCCATAGAGATCTACGCTTTGGAATGTGCAATTAGCATCATTTTTTCCGACTGACTGACTTCTTGACATTTCAAAAGTGCCTGTAAATGGTTTATTTGAAATAAATGCTTTTGAATCTTTTGAATCTTTGAATCTTTGAGGAGGTTCCTGTCTCTGGGGCCCTAACCACCAGTAGCTTGGACCCTGTCCCGCCACCGCTGGACTACTACTTTTTTATATTTTTTGATGTTTTTTACAAGATTTTGTTAAAAATATTTAAAAATGAAATTTATATGTATATTAAATAAATAAAGTGAATAATAATATTTCACAACTATCACACAACGCCGTCTAGTCTAGTATAGAATAGCACCTATTAACATTATTATCATAAATACTTTTAAACAAATAAGGAAATACCCTATTCTGCAAAATGAGTAAATTATCGCATACAATGTGAAGAACGTCGTTTACTCTTTTTTTTCTAATAACATTTGATATTTGTGTAGGGGAGAGTGGGGTAATTACGGACACTTAAGGAAAATTTTATGATATAAACCCTAAAATTTTACTGTCCGTAACAACCCGCTGTTCGTGTATCCCCACTCTCCCTTATGAAACATAGGGGAGAGCGGGGGCGCCTGTTTTCACACTTTGTACGAAGCTTACCTTCTGTAGTATTCTGTAGTTATACAGTGCATTTGAGGACAAAAGTTCTTGTAGTACACTCACTTTGCTTCACAGGTTTGTTCACGTGAATTTGGCCTTTTTAATGCAAATTAGTTAAGCGGAACTGGGATTGTATTGTGAGGGAAATCGTTTAATCTACGGTCGTCCATAGTTAGTTCGGTTTTCTGTCCCCTTTTAGAAGATGTAGATTACATTTAGGATATCATAAAAAAGTGAAAAACGTGAATTTAAATAACTACTATTACTTAGCCTATCAGGTCGTTACAGATAGCTTGAAAATCAAATTGTATTATGGCCAGGTTGTACTCATTTTGAACTTTTTTGAACCTCTGGAATTCCACAAATATAAAAGAGAACACCATGAAAAAATATTTTATTAAAATTGACCATATGTCCAAGCGCTTGGCAAAAATCAAAACATGATATAAATGAGTTGGCTCGATAAAAAAAAATCGCGAATCTGACCCTAACTTATGATTTCAAACGTGTATATCTACGAGATTACGTCACTGCAATATTTGAAAGTTACATAAAACAATAAAGGAAGACTCGGCCCTGGTACGAAAGGCAACGAAGGAACAGGAGTGAGTTTTTAGTCAGTAAAAATCTGACACTATCTCCCGCCTCGCCCAAGAGCGGGGGATGTCATAAGATGATTTTCTCACCGAAAAAAAAAAAAACAAAATAATAAAGCTTTTTTTTTGTTTTATTATATATATTATTCTCGTTTGTTTTATTATATATATTATTCTCTCTTCATATATATATTCTATTGAAATTATTATTTCAGCTAAAAGACCTCCACTTCTGGACGTAGCACTCCCTCATGGAACGCCACCACGACCGGTCGCATCTTCAAAAATCACTAACAGCATCGTAATTTGATTTCTGACAATAAACTGGATATAGTAGTGAGAGATCGCGTTGCACAGCGATGTAGTTTTGTAAGTTGTTTTTTTTTGTCAAAAATAATTAAATAATGTTGTAAATCGCGCGAAAGCAGTGGTGGCCGAGTGGGAACGGCCCTGATTTACAAGTTGCTGGTCACGGGTTCAAACCAAGCCAGGTGCATTACTTTGTGTAATTTATTTTATCACCACTGTTCTCAAAACGGTGAAGGAAAACATCGTGAGGAAACCGGCATGTCCTAGAACCAAAAATTCAAAGACATGTGACATCCACCAACCCGCACTGGGCCCGCGTGGTGGATTACGGCCCATTCCCTCTCCTAGAGAGGAGGCCTGAGTCCCAACAGTGGGAACATTATAAGGCTTAATATGCTAATGTTGTAAATACATATAAATTTATAGAATAACCCGACAAACGTTGTCCTGCCCGAAAACTGACTTTTAACCAGAAAATGAGACCTATTCAAGTCACACAAAATTACTTCCAAATCAGCCAAGCCGTTTAGAAGGAGTGATGTGACAAACACACGTACAGAAGAATTATATATACATAAAGATAAATAAACGAATAATAATAAAATAGAATGTTATTCAGAATTGGAACTCAACTTTTTGATACACATATTTTATGATGAAGTAAACAAAAATGGTCTATTGGTTCTAGCTCGAACCCTTAATCCTATGTCACAAACGCTAAAATATCTCGTAAATATATATCGTTTTCGGTTTATGGCCTCTGTGGGAACATATTTATCATCTTAAAATCATGTCACTCAATATTGGTGAATTTCTGTCTGGTTACAACCTAGTGTAACTCTACTGTTTAGTATCGGGGGAATCATCCATCACTTAATATCGGATACAGATCGATTACCTAAACCAATGATTTTCGTTTATTTATTATGATATTGAGACAAAATTATTTTAATCTATTGCCCCTCTGACAATTTGAATTGTTGATGTCTTTGAACAAATATTTGATTGCAAGCTTTTATTTATTTTGTAATTTTTGTATATATGTTCAGGTTAAATCTTGCAAATGAATTTTAAAAAGTTATCTCTAATTAAATGAGTCGATAGTAGGCAGGTTCAGCTTGGATGGCATTACATGGTTTATTTATTTATTTATTTAAGCATCACCAACGAGTGTTACAAAAAAAAAAACTTAGAAATAAAAATTGGTACACGTTACTTGGCCTCCTAGCCAAGTTACAATCGTTTCGTTCGCGCCGAACGCCTCGAGTAGGCCACGCCTCCGATTCCTTTGTTCTGACCACGTGACTGAGCGTTGAGATGACGTCAGAACAAAGGAATCGGAGGCGTGGCCGACTCGAGGCGTTCGGCGCGAACGATACGATTGTAACTTGGCTAGGGGGGCTGGTCCTATAATGCACACTCAATTATAGGTAACCACAGCTTATGCATGAACGAGTGAACATGGCTCTAAATAATTATGATAATATTAAATAAAAGTAATAAGCATGATATGACATAATTATAGAAAAAAAAAATTAACCACATTAAATGTTAAATGATAAAATAAAAATAATGTCAAAATTAAATTTTGATAGGAATACGCATGTCAAACAAATTGTAATAGGTTTGGAATACAAATTACGAATGAATTAAGTAAAAATGGTTAGTTAAATGACGTCATTCTGAATCCAATATGGCCGACTCCAAAAGATGGTGGATTATATAGTTATTACTAGCTGTTGCCAGAGACTTTGCCCGCGTGAAAGTGGCTATCTCTATACAAACTTTGGAACCCCGTTTCATCCCCTTAGGTGGTGAATTTCGAAAAAATTTTTTTGGATGTATTTTTAACACCTTTTTTTGTCTACGTTCAAAATGTTGAAAGATATAAAACTGGCTTCCATAATTTTTCCATAATCTTAAATTAATGGGCAAAAAGAAACAACGACCAAGGTGAATATTCAACCCATAAGCGTGTGAATAGGAGTTTCATGTGGGCGAAGCCGCGGGCATAAGATTCATAAATATTTCTCCCATATTTTTTTTAGCTTTACCAAAGTATGTAAGTACATAGAAAGAACTTAAAAGAACAAATATTAAATATTTCCAATAAAAAAATTAAGGCGAAGATTATACGAGTATATCTTTAACAAGAAAAATACTTATAAAAGTTCTTCTGAAATTTTTCAAAGGATTTGCTAGACGCACTTGACATCTAAAGTAGGTATTAAAACCTTCAGCACAGCTAAGTTGTCTATAGTCAATAATGTAAAATATTTGAAATCTGTCTTTTGATATTATTGGATATTATAAAGACGATAAAGGCTTTTCGCTTTTATTGAAGAAAAATAAAATAAATAAATTCAGCTGTCAGTTATTTTTCTTTAACAATAATTTTAATGTTTACTTTCGGCATTATCGACTTTGTGTTCTAACTCAAAACATAATAGCTATCCCTTGTGTACGGAACCCTCAGTGCGCGAATCCGACTCGCACTTGCCCGGGTTTTGGTTACTGTTCCAAACCCGTCGGTTGTAGCGTGATGTTAGCTGTTATCTAACACTTAAATATTTTTTCAATACCAACCAGTACTTTCAGAGATTAGCGTTTACGGTAAAAATGTCGGTTAGGGTGGAGGAAAGGTGTGCACATATGAAGGATTACAGTGCACAATCGTGTGCGCAGACACAGGTGCACTCTTTATTCCTTTACTCTTCTAGTTCGTAAGGACGGTAATCTGACAGAATCGGGGAGAGATCAAGCGCAGTACCAACAAGTTTACGTGATTTCCGAGGAATGGGGTTCACACTATCAACTTTCAATTTCTGGGTAGCTACAGAGTAATTTCTACTGGAAAACACTTTTTACCCCACCTGAAAATTGAACCTAGGACTCAAGACATACAGCAGTCCGAATGTGACTACAAGTCCTAATGCGAACATCTACTCATTTTTCAAAACCTCGTAATTGTCACCTCCGGGACAGTGCTCCAAAAACAAATAGCATTACAATATTCTAAATCCTTTACATCACTCTAACATATCCAAAAACCTATTCGATGACAAATACATAGTAATTTACGCCGTATATTGCACCCCTACATTGTAACAAAGTTATAAGAAGGGGGATAGAATGGGGGGTGAAACAAATGTTCGCAATTGACAACTCAAAAAGTTCTGATGGATACACATTTGTCAAACTTATGTTTTTAAATGTATTGGGTTGGGTGAGATTGAATGGGTTCTATTTTTCTTAGTAGATGATAGATGGGTCATTTATTTAGTTTTGGTAATGTGTTAATTTACATTTTTATTGAAATTTGGGAATTCAATATAATATTAGCACCTTGCCAGCGACTTCGTTTGCGAGAAAGGAAAGAAAGAAAACATTTATTTGAGACTGTTTTCATAAAAACTTTGACACCCTTTAAACTGTATTTTGAGGGTAGTTTTAAAAAGGTATAATAACAGTCATTATTATTCATTACAGACTCAGACACAGTCTTTATTTATCATTATTATTTCATTTTAAAATGACATTTTAATTAGAGATGGCGTTGTAATGGATGTTTTCTTTTTTGTAAGTCTTTCCATATTTTTTCACCGTTTAAACCTTCCCTGGACTATCACAAATATTTCAAGACTAAAATTAGCCAAATCGGTCTGGCCGTTTTTGAGTTTTAGCAAGACCAACAAACAGCTATTCATTTTTATATATATAGATAGATATAGATAGATATTTAGATGACATTGATTGGTGACATCACGGCAGACCAAGGCAAAGGTGGAGAGATAAGCTTGACAACTACCGGAGGGACTGGCCCGCAATGGCTGTGGATAGAAGTATGTGGAAAAAGGAGAGGAAGGCCTTCGCCCAGCATAGCATAGCATAGCATAGTCGGCCTTATAATGTTCCCACTGTTGGGACTCAGGCCTCCTCTCTAGGAGAGGGAATGGGCCGTAATCCACCACGCGGGCCCAGTGCGGGTTGGTGGATGTCACATGTCTTCGAATTTTTGGTTCTAGGACATGCCGGTTTCCTCACGATGTTTTCCTTCACCGTTTTGAGAGCAGTGGTGATGAAATAAATTACACAAAGTAATGCGCCTGGCTGGGTTTGAACCCGCGACCTACAACTCGTAAGTCGGGGCCGTTATCACTCGGCCACCACTGCCCAGCAGTGGGACATAATTGGGCTAACTAATTAACTTATATTCAATTTGATTCCCTCTCCTAGAGAGAGGAGGTCTGAGTCCCAGCAGTGGGAACATTAAAAGGCTGATTATGCTATGCTATGCAATTTGATTTGAATTGGTGCTGCAAAGAAGCTCGACAAGTGTAGCTTAACTTTAAAGATCAACCCACACGGCTGATTATTTGTTCTACGAGCTCTTTAAATATTCAAACACATTTCATCAAAAATAATGCAAGTAACACCAAGGAAAACCGCTTACGTAGCTGTCTACGAATATTTGCTACGAGAGAGTAGCATTACAGCAGCTACGGCGTAGTAACTCCGTAGCAAATGAATCTGTATCAATGCAGATAAATTCATCAATTTGCGTGGCTTTTTTTTATTATTGATAGGCTCGCGTTTGACCACTATCTCACCTGATGGTAAGCGATGATGTGGCCGACGATGGAGCACGCTTGCCTAGAACTAACCTATTCACTTTTGACTTAAATACCCCTAGGTTGTAGCTATCAGGAAACACAGACTCCGGCAGGAAATTCCACTCCTTAGCTGTACGCATTATGAATGTGTTCCCAAAACGCTACTATATAACTCATAAAAAATGTAATATTTTGGTCCAACAGGTTGCCGTAACGAAATGTTAGAAATCAAAACGGTAATATCATCATTAATTCAACCAAAAGTCGTCGACCGCCAGGCCTCTTCGTAGCAAAGCCATTTTTTTTTATTATTAGGATTGATCTTGACCACACATTTGATGGTAAGCGATGATGCAGTCATTCATAGAGCACGCTTTTCTAGAAGTAATTCCTTTTCACTCTTGAGAAGCACAGAACTGGCCAATGTGGTTAAAAACCACATCGACCGGACCCGGACCGATGACCCGGTGACAGTCACTGGAATCCGATGGATGCGAGGTGCACAGGACCCGTAGTTGTGGCGATACTTGAAGGAGGCCTATGTCCAACAGTGGACGTATTTCGGCTGAAATGATGATGGTGATTACTTACCAAAACGTTAGATTACTTACTGACATAACGCCAATAACTAGATCTATCTAAATTACAAACATGATTTCAGATTACCTTCGTCATATAGCTAATTTGCAGCTGAAATGACGAATCAAATGCTGTCTGAATTGATTGGTAGGCCATGACTTTGAGATGAGCTGTAATGACTCAATCTTAGATTGTAATTAGGTCTAAATATTACGCCTGTTTTCATCGACATGATAGGCAGATAGATGCGTGTACCTAGTATTTTTTGTGGATACAACCACACATTGGAAACATTAAAACTACCAGTTGCATTTTTTGTCTGTGTCATTATAATATAAAAAAATGTGTATTGCGGGAACCTGGCTCAGGTATGTAGGATTCAGTTCCCGCGATGTATTTTTGAAGGAAACAAACTATTGGCACGTCGTAGTAATAAGTTTTTTTTTTTCTAAAAATGATCACATTACAAACCAAAAATCACTTTACTTCTGAAACAAACAAATTCTTTTTTGTATCAATTTCAAAACCTATTCTAAAGGATATTGACAGAGTCTGGACCAAATGCTGCCCAGGAGTGAAAGTACTTCGTCCTCCTTTTTGAAGTCGGTTAAAAAGGCTTTGTATTTCTCCAAAAATAACTCTAAACAAAATCTATTTATCCCTCCGTTGGAGACACTTTAGGGACTTGCGAATTTAATTTGAAACTGTCTAACTGTATTTTAGATACAACTTTAAAATAACTACATCAAGAACTTTAAACGTCTGAAAGGAATCGCGAATTTTCGATGGCCAAAAACAAGAGCTAGGCTTAATTCTCAGTTAGTCGAATGTTGTTAAAACTTTTCTTCTAGGAGTTGTATTTTAGAGTCGGACTAAATCAAAATGGGTTTCAATGGGGTCAATCTTAAAAGCTAAAACTTTGGTCGTCAAATTCATTCCATGGATCCAATCATTGAATACATTTGGGTAGCTCGCCGGCCGGCCGTCCGGTAAACATCCGGATCAAGCTCAAGTCATCGACGGCGCGTAGTTGTTCCACGCGTGCCTCAAGGAGATGTCTGCAAAACCGTAGGGGCCAGTAGGGTCGAACCCTACTGGGGCCATGGGTTCGCTTCTGAAAGGAAAACCCGGGGTCTTGGAACGCAAGGCAAAGAAGGAACATAGAAGTGGGTTTTAGTCAGTAAAAGTCTGACACTATCTCCCGCCCCGCCCAAGGGCGGGGGATGTCATAAGATGATTTTTCCACCAAAAAAAAAAAAAGTCAGTAAAAGTCTGATACGCCTTCTCGCACTCTAGAGCGGAAGAAGTCATTTGATGGTTTCCAACCTAAAAAAAACCTCGAATACATTTTAGTTTATTTTGTTATATTTTGGTGGCTTACAATATATAACAGCAGATTAAATCAGGACGAGCCATTCAGAAGTCTCCACATATAATATGATAATATTGTTGAAGCAATTACAAAAGTAATTGATTAACAGACAAATATACAAAAGCACTCTACACTCGAAGTTGTAGACGATTACGTTTACCTGGGACAGAGAATCCAGTTGGGTAGGTCTAACTTTGAGAAACAGGTCAATCGTAGAATCCGACTCGGCTGGTTCGGGAAGCTGCACGGTATCTTCTCGTCCAACATACCACAGTTTCTCAAGACGAAAGTCTATGATCAGTGCGTGTTGCCAGTGACATATGGCAATGAAACATGGTCGCTTACAATGGGCCTCATCAGAAGGCCCACAGTCACCCAAATGGCAATGGAAAGGGCTATATGCTCGGAGTTTCCTTGCGTGATCGCATAAGGATCGGCTTTCGCACGAATCTGGTGCAGAATCTTCCCGAACTTACCGTGTTCGGTGAGAGCCTGCGTCATGCGGAAGGTGACGACGCCGTGAGGTCTTTCCAACCACGCCTCAAAGAGGGGACTTACCGCCATAATTGTGGCGTGACCAGCACTAGGTCGCGACAGTCGCTGTCGCCATTTCACCATGAGAGTTCGGGGTGTCAGTATCTAATATAAGCATAAGCTTATTCAGCCTTTTTTAATGTTCCCACTGCTGGGACTCATGCCTCCTCTCTAGGAGAGGAAATGGGCCGAAATCCACCACACGGGCTCAGTGCGGGTTGGTGAATATCACATGTTTTCGAATTTTTTGTTTCTAAGACATGCCGGTTTCCTCACGATGTTTTCCTTCACCGTTTTTGAAAGCAGTGGTGATGTAATAAATTGCACAAAGTAATAATGCGCCTGGCAGGGTTTGAACTCGCGACCTACAACTCGTAAGTCGGGGCCATTATGACTCGGCCACCACTGCTCTTCAAAGAAAAATACATGTGAATCAAAGAATTCATTTTTGTACTTGCCCGGTTTTTGAACCCGCAACCTCAAGTATGAGAGGCGCGTGTCTTAACAACTGGATTATCATGATACTTATACACAAAACATGGGTATTTACTTTGCACAACATTTTGAATGAAATGAACTTTATTTATAGGATGACGTCATATCATTAAACATTCGTTTATTCATTACATCACAAAGCAACAAATGGCAGACACCGAGTTTGTAAAATTAATAATATGACAGATGAAAAGCCGAAATGTCCATGGATATTAATTAAAAATACGGTTTAATTAGTGTTACCTGACTTTGTGAATAATCACACCTTTTATATTTATAGGTGTTTTTAATGTCGTTCGGTTTTGATCACGCATGCGGGATTGTCCCGCACGCGTAACCTTCGCAAATGTCCATTTCATACAAGTATTTATTGTAATGCGTAGAATAAGGACTCGGGCCGCGTTTTTTTTTTAATTTTAAAATTTTATGCATGCGTGGCAATCCCGTATGCGTGATGAAATCTGCACGATATTAAAAACATCCTTGTATTTGATGGTACACATATTTTCAATTTTGACAGGCCTGTTGGTCTAGTGGTCAGTGGCCCTAACAGATATGTCGGAGATCGTGGGTTCATATGTATTTAGAAATATTTAAGTATGTTTATCGGTCGTCTAGTACTCATAGCACCAGCTCTGCTTAGTTTGGGACTAGATGACGTTGTGTGAAAGATGTTGGAATATTATTATTATTATTACATATATGAGATATAGAGCTTGATGCTCCTAGAGCAGTGGTGGCCGAGTGGTAACGAGAGCAGTGGTGGCCGAGTGGTAACGGCCCCGACTTACGAGTTGTAGGTCGCGGGCTCAAACCCAGCCAGGCGCATTACTTTGTGTAATTTATTTCATCACCACTGCTCTCAAAACGGTGAAGGAAAACATCGTGAGGAAACCGGCATGTCCTAGAACCAAAAATTCGAAGACATGTGACATTCACCAGTCCGCACTGGGCCCGCGTGGTGGATTACGGCCCATTCCCTCTCCTAGTGAGAGGAGGCCTGAGTCCCAGCAGTGGGAACATTAAAAGGCTGATTATGCTTATGCTTATGCTATTACATATATGGGGTAACTCAATGATCGACACAAAAATCTGCCCTTAACACTAACTCAATGCAGATTTTCAATAAAAAAATTGTATTAACAAATAATTGTTGTCATTCGGAGTGTCAGATTTTACTAAAACCCATTCATGGTCCTTCACTTTCTTCTTCATGAGGACCGAGCCCGAGTCGTTGACGGTATGTGGTGTTCCACGCGCGCCTCAAAGAGAGTCAGCAAACCGTAGGCGCCCAGCAGGGTCAATGCCTGCTAGGGGCATGGGATTGGTTCTCAAAGGTCTCAAAACTCTTGGTCCTGTCAAGGCAACTGAAGAAACATAGGTGTAGTTTTAGTCTAGTTTATTTATTTATTTACCGGGCAACTTTCTATACTAGCATGTCTATATAAAAAGATTTTTTATTTTTAGTATATTGATTTTTAAATGTTGTGTTACATAATGATTGTCAATTTTAAACTATTCGACACAAATGTAAATTTGTTGATGAAATAAATAAAGTCAGTAAAAGTCTGACACGACCTCTCGCTCCACCCTAGAGAGCAGGAGAGGTCGTGAAATGATTTCTCAACACCAAAATAAAACCGTGTTCTTTCAATTTCTCCTTGCATTCCAGCGAAGTGATGACTATTTTATTTGAAAGATTCCGCAACCCTGGCAACAATGCTACAGCACTGGCTACTCTTTACCCCCTCAATCCGATATTAACGGCTGATTTACATTGATACAGTAGCTGGCGCCAGTATCACTGGATTCCGGCGCTGGATTAGCACTGTATCAATGTAAACATGTTTCAATCCTTTCCAGCATCCAGTATCCAGCACTGGATCAAAATAGACCGGCCGCCTATTTTTCGATCTAGTGACCATACCCCCCGCACGCCGCGCAGCTCGTGCCATTGGCACTGGATCCATATAAACACTTCTTCTTCTTCTTTTCGTGTCGATGTACTCTAACTAAATTTTATCTGACCAGTATTTGGCAACCTCTACGGCTCTGTTATTGGCCTCGTATAGATCCTGAAAACTGCAGGTGCTTGTGCAGGATGGACAGCATAGCAAATGACGCACATATAAACACTATTCGCCAGTGATCGCTCGCGCATCATACAATAACTGCACGGTTTATTTGTCCAACAATCAATACATAGAAAATGTCATCTAAAAAGTGTAATTTATCCATTTTTTCACTCATATTCACTTCTTCTTCATCAATTCTTCTTCAATCATATCTGTCAGCACGTCCAGTAATAACGGACAAAGATTTTTTAAAAATGTTTTCTATTTTCTTCTTTTTTGTGAAACACTCATTTTGATGCAAACATGTAGTCATCCCAATAAAGCAGAAATGATTACTGGACGCGTGTACAGATACCGGCATGGATCTTGAGCTCTGACTTCTACAGTTCTACTTGCGCAGAAGCACGCAGAAGTGAAATATCGGGTCTCTTTAGTGGTATGAAGAGAGATGCGGGGGCGGGGAGTGCAATCTTTGTACAGTGATTGGCTCGCCGATGTTGTACGATGTGCAAACCGATCCCCGCTCTTTCGCCGAGCATTCGTGCCGCTATCTATAAATGACGCGATCTAGTGCCAATGACAGTGCAGTGCCGGAATCCAGTGATGCTGGCGCCAGCTACAATATCAATGTAAATCAGCCATAACACACTCTTTAAAAAACTTTCCGCCGTTGCAGTGACGTCAGAGAATTCATTCAGTCATTCCTCGCTAACGCGCCGATTCACTATTTTTTGTGTTGGCAACTCCAATTCGAAGCCGTGACGTATTTACTAAAGAGTTCCATTCGTTCATGTAGAAAGTTGCTGGATGTGGTGTTTTATGGTGTTCTCCTGTAGAAAATTAAGGTCGGTGTCGAGCATTCAAATGAAAAATATTTGTTATCTGTAGGTACCTACTGTATGTACAAAGCAGAAAAGTATAATTATAAATTAAATTAAATGATTGGGGCCATAAACGTACTAACAGGTGACTTGTGTTAGGTTGGGCATGTGTTAATGGTATTTTCATCATATAGTATGACTATGTATTATTTGAATGAAATGGGTCCCTAGACCTAAAAAGTCGTGCGTTGAATATATCTATTTTTAAATATTGTGATATATTTTTGTATATTTGTAAATCTGTCTTTTATGTGCCTTTAGGTTATGTTTAAAAAAAAGGTTTAATTGTCTTTGGCCGTTCTATTTGCGCTATACGACTGAAAGTGACTGAAAAGTTGAAAGGGAATCGTTTGTCTTGGTATAATTATGTGAAGAGGAGGGATAAAGCACGTTAATAAAAGAGTTATGAGTATAATACGTGTCATGTAGATGGATGGAGAGGGAGAGAGAGGCCAAAGAAAAGAAGGATGGATTGTGTGAGAAATGATATGAAAGAAAACGGAGTTAGTGGTAACGTGATGGGTGACAGGACAGAATGGAAGAAAGACGTATTGCGCTGACTCCAAGGAATATGGGACTAGGGCAGGAAGATGATGAAATGCTATGCGACAGACAAAGGCGTACAGTTAATATGGTCGGTTAAGAACACTTTAGAACTTTCGTTCCACTTACTCGTCAGGTGACACACTCGATATTTTAATACTTAAGTTTGGAACGATAGATGTTTTTGAATTACATAATTCATCTTCTTATTGTGTCGATGGACTCAAATAATTTATTTCTAATCAACATTTGGCAACATAACATATAATAATAAGCACAATTAGCCTTTTAATGTTCCCATTGCTGGGACTCAGGCCTCCTCTCTAGGAGAGGGCATGGGATGTAATCCACCACGCGGGCCCAATGCGGGTTGGTGAATGCCGGTTTCCTCACGATGTTTTCCTTCACCGTTTTGAGAGCAGTGGTGATCAAATACTCGTAAATTACACAAAGTAATGCGCCTGGCTGAGTTTTTACCCGCGACCTACAACTCGTAAGTCGGGGCCGTTACCACTCGGCCAAGACTGCTCTCAACTAGCAACATAACATATTCAAGTATAAAAAATTACAAATTTAAAACTCTTATCTTAACTTCTGTAGCTGCATGGTGGAAACACCAACAATCGGTCGTCAGGTTTGACTGACGCTGACGCAGCAACTCGTTGCACTTACTCACACACCCTCAGCCCTTTGTAACTTTTTCATTTTATCGTCAGGCCAGGTTGACGCAAGTTTTTGAACACGCTTGAAATTCAACGTCAATTTGTGTGTGATGTTGCTTTGAAATGTTGTACCTGACGTTTTAAGATGAAAATATTATTTTGTGCGAGTTTATTTCGCTTGAGAATACGGATTTTGGTCTGTATTTTAAATGTTGGTATTCGGACTAGGAGTAGCTTTAATGCAGTCTTCGCTTTGAGCATTTTTATTTAACACAATTAATTATTTTTTATTATGTTGGTTCTTTATAAAATATTTTAATTTGACGTTGATGTTTTGCTTTTTAAAAAGAGAACGCGCCAGAGCAGCCCGTGAAATTCAAAATTTCGACAGTTTCTTATATTTTGCTATTTCTTGAAAAATTCATTTAGTAAATGACTTTTTCAAGAAATAACCATTCATTATGATTAACTGAACTAATAGGTATAATACTTAATTTTAATTCAGTAAATAAATACATGTACATGTTACAATCACAAATCATATTTTAATTAGCTATATTCATTGACACTGAACTGCAAAGTAAAAAAAAATTATAATACTTTAGAAAATTTGAATTTCACGGGTTGAATATTGCTGTTCATCAAAACTTAAAAAAATAATATTATTATTGTGGTTACGCTGATTCCTTAAGCGATAGTTTACCTATCTCTTTCCTGCACTTACTTATCACACTTGTGTGAGCGAGAGAGACTGATCTACCCTGGTACCGCTTATCGTGTCCGTGTAAACATTCGAACGAATGACGTTTTGGTGACAGTTCGCAAATTCTGTGGCGTCGAATAACTGACCTAGTCGTGTCGCTTCGGCTTCAACAAAATTCGAAATCTTGTACAATTCGATGTGTTGGGTATTGTATGATCCTTTTAAGGGCTGAGTCGTTTTGACCTATTTTTTCCTATTACTCGCAGAATAGATGGTTGTTGGGACCAAAAGATTCTCGAGTGGCAACCGCGTATCGGAAAACGCAACGTTGGAAGGCCTCCTACAAGATGGGCCAATGACCTGGTGAGGGTTGCGGGAATCCGATGGATGCGAGACGCACAGGACCGTGCATTGTAGCGACACTTGGGGAAGGCCAACAATGGACGTCTTTCGGCTGAAATGATGATGATGATGATGTCATCACACCTATCCTGCAACAAGCGAAATTTCAAATAGTTCTGAATGTTTCACCTGAAGCACGTAAACACTATTAGTATAGAATTTATTACTTTGGAAGCATAAAACCGCTAACTACAGGTTACCGATGATGACCTGGTAAGGGTTGCGGGAATCCGATGGATACGAGACGCACAGGACCGGTCATTGTGGCGACACTTAGGGGAGGCCCATGTCCAACGGTAGTCGTCTTTCGGCTGAAATGATGATGATGATGATTATGACTGGTTATTAAACCATAATCATTTTCCTAGCAAAAAAGAAAAATCTAAATTCAAAATCAATTTTTCAAAACAAATATGTATTACGAAAGCAATCGCTCATAAAACATGCGGGTGTGTGCAAACAAATCAGCTAGAGTAAATAATATCATGCTTAGCAATATTTGTTTAACTCACGCTCAGATGAAATGTAAATAAACACATCTGGGTGACTGACTGGAATTTGTATTCAAGAAAATTTGTTTTCCGTTGAATCGTTTCCGTTTTCCTACAATTTGAGTGTGTGATGAGAATTTGTGTTTCTACCTCGTTTACTTAGATTATTATTATTTACTTGCTGCCGCCCGCGGCTCAGGAGCAGGGGTGGCCCAGTACGGCGCGTACTGTTCCACGCGCGCCTCAAGGAGTTGTCAGCAAACCATAGGGGCCTAGCAGGGTCAAAGCCTACTGGGGCCAAGGGCCTGCTTCTGAAAAGAAGACTCGGCCCTGGTATGAAAGGCAACGAAGGAACAGGAGTGGGTTTTTAGTCAGTAAAAGTTTGATACAGTCTCCCGCACCGCCCAAGAGCGGGGGATGTCATTGGATGATTTTCCCACCGAAAAAAAAGGGGGTGTGGTCCAGTGGAAACAGCCCTGACTTACGAATGGTGGATCGAGGGTTCAAACTCAGCCAGGCACATTACTTTGTGTAATTTATTTCATCACTACAGCTCCCAAAACGGTGAAGGAAAACATCGTGAGGAGACCCGGCATCTCCTAGAACCAAAAATTTAAAGATATGTGACATCCATCAATCCATACTGGGTCCTCGTGGAGGATTACTGCCCATTGCCTCTCCTAGAGAGGAGGCCTGCCTGAGTCCCAGCCGTGGGAACATTATAAGGCTAATTACGTTATACTATGCTATACCCGCGGCTCCACCTCCTTGAAACTTGAAACAAAATTCTGTATCGCAGTATTAGAATTGTCCACGCGATTAGAACATACTCAACAGAATCAGTCGTAATCAGCTATCGGGCGGTTGCTTGGATCAGACATAACACCCGTCTGGTCGGAGGATCCTCCCTTTTCAACGGAGGTTTGTGGAACTTTACACCCTATTCCAACCAATTTTGAAATTTCCAAATGTTTTCATGGGTTTTCCCTCTTTGTTTTTAAATCACTACTGTATTAGTATTAAGTGGTGTTCTCATCAGCTGTAGCAGTGTTTCTAGCTAACATCGTCAAAATATAATTTAACTCAATTTCATGTCGCCTTACCTATTTAACTCAGCTATAACTTCTATTGCTCCCCAACAGTACACAAAACAACAGCATTGCATCTACATTATTCTACATAATAGTGTACCAACGAATGCAGATTGTGAACTCGACACAGTCGGACTGTCTATTGGGACAGGTTGACCAACAAAGCTGCATGGTCTGAATCTACAATGAGGACTATCGAAACGATACATTTGTCAAATTTACAGATACAATTAGAGGCTATATTATATTTATATCGTCAGTAAAGTTCTAACAGAGCATAAGTCAATACTGTCAACTTTGTAGCGACATCTATGGCGCTAAATATGAACTAAACTACATCGCGACTTGAAGATATACAACAGCCCGAAATCATCTCTCGGGCAGTTGCCCAAACCAGACAAATATCTGTCTGGTCGGAGGATCCTCCGTTTTCAACTGAGGTATGTGGGGCTTTACACTCTGTTCCGTAATATCACTAAAGCTTTTTATAGAGAACAAAATAACAATAACTACGAACATGGGAACATTTATTTTTGGATGAAGTTATTGCTTACTTTTTTGACTTCTGTTTATTGAAAGAAGCACGTGATTTTTCTTGGACAAATGGCATTCTTTTTTACTACAAGCTTTTCATTAACTTGCAATGTATGTAACTATGTATGTTCGGCTCAAATCTTGTAACTCAATTTTGAAGCAGATATCTTCAACTGATGGAGCTGAAATTTTGTATACATATGTAAATCGCGTGACAATCCAATATTATGATGACATAGAGCTGATCTGATGATGGAGCTGGAAGGTGCCCATAGGAACTCCACCATAAAACTACACAGGTGAATCTCGCGACAAGCTTTAATGTCATACATGCCTAAGCATGGCATAATCAGCCTTTTAATGTTAAAAGCCACTGCTGGGACTCAGGCCTACTCTCTAGGAGAGGGAAGGTTAATGTCATATAAATTGTATAATGACGTTATAAGTTAATAGTAAAAGTTTTAAAGGAAAACTTTATTTTATACTTTTTAGGGCATTTAATTAAAAGCTTGTTTTAAAAAAAGTGTTAAAAAAATTAAAGTAAAAACTTTAAATTTTATTCAAAGTGCCAATAGTATCAATCTTCACACCACAAAATGACTTCACTATGACATGACGATATGGAAGTTTTATTTAATCATGTTGACATTTCATTGAGACGCGCGTGGTACACAAAGCGCCATCTACTCAGGCCTGGCCCTTATTGGAGTGCGAGCTACACTGAAAACTAGCCTTACAAATGAACGTTTGTGAATATTAAAAATGAAATCAATTCTCATATGAGCAGAGCCTGAATAGTTGCTAGTGTTGTTTCGTAAGTAGGGCCGTAACTAGACTTTTATACGCCCGGTGTGGGTGTCCATAACTGCGGCCCTAGAAAAAATACAATACAAACAAAAAGGACTAAATATAAAAAAATCAGCCCTTCCAAGGACCGCACTCTGTGCCTAGGCACCGCAGACACCGCCCTAAGTACGTAAGTGATCATTATATAGACCAGAATTATAATAAAAAGATGTTTACTAATTGGCAGTATCTTTCTCAAAGGTGATTTACTCTGCGCTGGAATGATTTTATTTAATGCTATGATACGATCTCTCTCTAATTGCGACAAGTTCTCGTAAGAATCAATTTGCCATCATTACTAAAAATAATAATGAAAATAATAATTTAAATAATATGTAATTTTTATCATAATTTAAATTTTAATTTGACAGTTTAATTTATTTTATTGTTATGATTTAAGCATTTTAAATTTCACTGACATTGTAATTTTGACATTTTAATTTTATTGTTTTCATATATTATTATTTATATTTGATGATGAACTAACGTAGCTATAAGAATTACTAACCGATATTGTGGACCAAATGTTGTCTTATTAATAAATTATTATTATTATGTTATTACTCTGAATTGCAGGATTAATCGAATATGTTAGCGCGGCCGTGTAGTGCAAAAGGCAACTGAAGGACACAGGGCTTTAGTTGGTAAAAGTTTGACACTCCCTCTCACTTGATCCAGAACGGGAAGAGTTATTTGATGAATTTCCACCAAAAAAAAATCTAAACTAGGAACTGAATTTATCAATTTATTGGGTCGTAGGGCTCTTTGTCCCGGGTCCGGGCGGTTACCGGACGGTCGGACGGCGAGCTACCCATTGCTCGCCGTCCGCAAGCATGAGCTTACGGTGGCCGGAAGTCGGGATCGGAATCCCGGCGGCGGCTGGGGCGCGAGGGCCATAGCCTCGCGCATGCACGTGCGGCCTCCTCCTTTGCTAGCATTACTGCTTCACAGAAGGAGGCGACCACCTGTCACTCCTTCTCGATTCGGACTATGGCCTGTACCAAGGCCCGGCGCGAGAAGAAGGAACATAGGTGGGTTTTGGTCAGTAATAGTCTGAAACGTCCCCTCGCTGCACCCTAGAGTTCCAAGTCATTGGATAATTTCCCACCTACCAAAACTATAATATAAATGTTGGTAGTTCTAAACCAAAACCAAGCTTACTATATCAATTACCATTAAGACCATAACACTTCTAAATCCTCGCTCTCGACTACGCAAATTCTCACAATATACAAAGTTAATGTCTGCTAGAAACTATTTCGCTGTACCTATTCATCTTATGATTAAATTCCTCTCTGGAATCAGCTGTGGCTTAATTTTCGGGTGCCTCGTGCATGTGTTTATAAGTTAGTTTTGCGTAATTGTATAGTATTTTGTATGTTGTAGATGCGTTTGTTTTGTGTGGGGTGTACAAGATTGTAATGTAGAATTTAGTTTTGGTAGCACAATATCATACTGCGTTGATATTTTTTTCGTTTTTTTAAAATGATCAAAGAAATTATCTACATAAGAGGTCTTTGTGTCTTGATAGGTATGATTTGGGAGTCTTTAAGTCAAGATTGGATATATAGGTTACTTCTAGACAGAAGTCTCTCTCTTTCTCGTCGAACGGCGGCGGTTGCTGAAAACCAGCACCGTAGATGGCTGGATTTGCCTAGCATCACGGTATATGCTGAGCAACGGCCTATTCTTGCTAAGATGCGACGCACAACTTTGATTCTTAGTTTTTATTGTTAAAATTATTATTTTTTCTTTTATATTTTGGTTTATTTTTGTTTATGTTTGTCTCTGTTGAGGCCGGCATCAAAATGCAACAGATAACCTTGACAACTGTGTTGTCTATGGTCATATGGTGCTACACAGTTATGCCCGATACACACATTACCTGTCAGGGAACTTGGTTTTGGTATTTTTGTAACGAATTGTGCATCTATTTAGGCAGAATAAACATGTTTTCTTTCTTTTATTTCTTTCTTCTTTCTTTCTCTCTCTCTCTCTCTCGATGACGACATTATTGTTTAGCTACAACCAGCCTAACAATAAAAAAGTAGAGTATATTCCTACAAAAGTTCTTACTGTAGTCGGTTTAGCATGGCATTAGCAGTTATTTGCCTTTCCCTAATATCTCTTCAGATATCTTGAATTCTGATTTGATCACGTAAGGAAAGTCCAAGCATGGCCTTCTCCATTGCCCTCTGGGTGACATTAAGCTTTCCAATGAGGCCCATTGTGAGCGATCACGGTTACCAACGTTGACTAAAGCATCACCTAACTTAATTGGTAGCGGGTCTATATTACTCGTAGAATAGATGATCAATGAGTTTGAAAGGTTCTGGAGTAGCCACTGCTTAGAAGAAGACTCGGTATTGGAAAGCCACTAATAAGGTAGACCTATGACCTGGTGAGGGTTGCGGGAATCTGATGAACAAGAGACGCAAAAGACCGATCTTTGTGGCGATACTTAGGGGAGACCTATGTCCAGCTTTTTTTAGGATTCCGTACCTCAAAAAGAAAAAACCGTACCCTTATAGTATCACTTTTTTGTCCGTCCGTCTGTCTGGACTTTATCTTAGAAACTCGTGGTGGCATCGAGTTGAAATTAAAGTCGTATACTTAAGTTTGCGGTCCCTTGAAGCTGTGAAAAAATCAAACTTCTAACTTAACGGAAAAAAAAGATATGGCCGTTTATGTCGCAAAAAACTAACATTTCAACACTCTCAAAGAAATCAAAATTCATAGGGTACTTCCCGTCGACCCAGAATGCTCAAATTTGCCATAAAGCAAGGTCTTATAGTATAGATATAGGAATAAATCTGAAAACTGTTTTGTATTTACGTCACAAAAAAAACTTTTTTTGCAATTCGGAAAAATCTTCATAACTCAATTCGGGAATCGGACTGTTTTCCTAAGCAAGAATGTGCGGAACCCTCAGTGCACGAGTCCGACTCGCATCTGCCCTGTTTTTTAGATAAGAAATCATCCAACGACTTCTCCCGTAGACGTATTTTTGTAGTTCAATGATGATTAGCCCATATACTCATGTCCTAATGTGTATGTAGTGTGCGTACGTTAAATATTTGTCGGTGAAGTCAATAGTATGGAAGCTTGAGAACGAATGAACGAGTTAAGTGAAAAGTGACACATGTCACTTTGACAGAATCCGCGCTGACGTTTGCACGAACCGAGCAGATAAAAGTGCCAACCGCAGTGGCTCTTTCCTCTGTTGGCATCCGTGCGTACAACGTCTAGTCGCGGGGACTGTCTGACTGCTCGTTGTGTGAAGTGAATACCTAAAGCTTGCATCATAATAAATCAGTTGTATGATCTGGAATAGTTTGTTTATTGCTCGATACCCAGCCATCGCCCACAAAACAGAGTACCTGGACAGAGCTTCAATGATGATCGGCATCCTGCGCCGACATATTAATATAATGTAAGACTCCAAATCTTTGTCAAATTCCAAGTTATTCAAATCACAATATTCCATACCTTCTAACATTCAAAATTCGACGTGATAATCTCCTCAAAATCCCTATAATGAGATTATTACGGCACCCTCGCTTTGTTCCTTTGATTTCCCAGCGCCAATATCCGTCCCAGTGAATATCAACGAATTAACAAATTAGATTTCATTTAATTTAATATCTTTTGAGGCCAGAAGTATTTGGATTAATGTAATTCTATTTTTCTTTTTTGTAAATTAGCTTCTCTTAGAAATTTTGTACGCGTAAATGTTGAAAATGATCTTAAGGGATTTTTTTTTTTGGATTATAAGTAAGTTCTTATCCAGAACATGGTCTATTAGTATTCTAAGTTTCATCCATATCAATTCAGTTGTAAAGACATGAAAAGCTTATAAACAGACAAGCAGACAGAGTTTCGATATAATACAGGGCTGCGGTATTGTTCGAAAGAGTTTCTGTTGCCCTGAAACGCAAAGGGCAACTGAAAGAACACAGATGGGTTTTAGTCAGTCAAAGTCTAATACCCTTGCTCCTCACAAAGCGGGGATCGTTATAAGATGGTTACTGTATCGTCCTGCTTATTGGAGTATTTTGAGGAGATTCAAGATTCAAAGCATTTTTATTCAAATAAACCATTTACAGGCACTTTTGAAATGTCAAGAAGTCAGTAATTCAAAAAAAAGTATGCTAATTGTACATTCCAAAGCGTAGATCTCTATGGAGAAAAATGTGCAAGAAACTCAATGGACACTCTTTTCAATCATGTTTTGTAATTACAAATATCTCTGTTACATGTTTCTTGTCGCTATCATGTGAGAACAATGTAAATAAAGTAAAAATAAAAACTAAATATACGTATTAAAATAGCAACTGGCAGCTCTAAGAGATGACCGGTCTCAACTGACAGCGCCCGTTCACGGACATGACGCGAATATTAGCACCACTCAGCTCAACCATTTTGAAGGGAACCGAATGATCCAACACACGCGCCACCATCAGTGAGACATTTGAGTGAGCATGACAAACTTTCAACTACCATGCTCATTAGGCTCACCAACACCACGTCACGCATATATTCGCTGCTATAATTGCTCCAGTCAATTGCCAGATGGTGACTAACTAGTCTTAAACATATGTCAGTGTCACTGGCTCTTGAGACAGCCAATACTTCAGTCTGTAATAATATACTACAGTTACGCACCTCAAATATGAAAATACACTAATGTTCCTTCGTTACCCTTTGCGTTTTAGGTCCACAATAACTCTTACAAAAGTTCTCATACGAAGACAAGACTCATTCGTAATCATCATCCTCATCATTTCAGCCGAAAGATGTCCAATGTTGGTCAGAGGTCTCCCCCAAGTGTCGCACCAATGAACGATCCTATTCATCTCATATCCATCGGATTCCCGCAAACCTTACCAGGTCATCGGTCCACCTTGTGTGAGTTGTTCCAACGCTATGTCTTGCGGTACGCGGTCGCCACTACAGAATCTTTCGGCCCCAACGGCCATCTGTTCTGCGAGCAATGAGCCCTTTCACTCCTGTTCCCTCATTGCCTTCGTCCAAGGGCCCCCGGGTTTCGTTTTCACACTACCCATGGCTCCAGTAGGCTTCGACCCTGCTGGGCCGAATGCTGGACCATGGCCTGTACCAAAGCTCGGCGCGAGAGATCGCCGCCGCCGATCGCCCCTACGACACGGCGTTGCTCTGCCCAAGCGGGGCACACCTCCACCGTGTGCTCCACCGTGTCGTCCGGGCGGTCTACACAGTGGCGACCCGGGCGTCGCTTCCGCACGAATCCGGTGCAGGATCTTCCCGAACTTACCGTGTTTGGTGAGAACTTGCGTCATGCGGAAGGTGAGGACGCCGTGAGGTCTTTCCAACCACGCCTCAAAGAGGGGACTTACCGCCATAATTGTGGCGTGCCCAGAGCAATATGCCCTGCAATTGGTACTTAAGTTTGGCGATTCTTCGTGCTATGTACCGACACCTTGGTTCTCCTGCTTCCTGATGTCATTAATAAAACAAAACTATTGTAATGACGTCCAATACTCGTCCATAGCTGAGTTTCAACATGTTCAAGAATACACAAACATCTCACACTTACATTCTTCCCAAAAAATATGGCCCTAAATACACACAGAATAATTTATTTCGTTCGCAAAAGAGAAACAAAACAAACAACATTGCCAAAAGATTCCGCCTGAAAGCCTATGTACAGGAAAAAGTATAAAATATGCAAAAAAAATCAAAGGGTGAGTTTGTTTCTAAACACCGTCCTTGGGGTACAAAAGGCCCCCAAACCCCCCAACGTGTTTAAGTGGCACTGTGGCTTCATAAAAATATGGGTTCTATTATATTTTGTTTACCCCATATTCGCATTTTCAATTGACATATAAAGAGGTAAAATAAAAAGGTTAAAACGGCTTTTTTGTGAAGAAATAATGGATGAAGCCTACGCAATCTGACTTGCTAAAACTACACCTACTGTTACTTTCAGAGGTACTTATCTAAAGAGTGAAAGGGTTACTTATAGGCAAGGGTACTCCAACGTCTCCATCGAACACATCATCGCTGGCTATCTTTTTTTTTTTCGGTGGGAAAATCATCTTATGATATCCCCCGCTCTTGCGTGGAGCGCGAGATAGTGTCAAACTTTTACTGACTAAAAACCCACTCCTATTCCTTCGTTGCCTTTCGTACCAGGGCCGAGTCTTCCTTTCAGAATCAGACCCTTGGCCCCAGTAGGCTTCGACCCTGCTGGGCCCCTACGGTTTGTTGACATCTCCTTGAAGCGCGCGTGGAACAGTACGCGCCGTCGACGACTTGGGCTCGGTTCGGACAGTTACCGGACGGTCGGACGGCGAGCCACCCATTGCTCGCCGTGTGCAAGCCCGCGCCTATGGTGGTCGGAAATCGGGATTGGGATCCCGGCGGCGGTTGGGGCGTGAGGACCGTTGCCTCACGCGATCGGCCGCCTCCTTTGCTAACATTACTGCTTCGCAGAAGGAGGCGACCGCCTGCCACTCTTCCCAGCTCCGGACCATGGCCTGTACCAAGGCTCGGCGCGAGAGATTGTCGGCGCCGATCACCCCCACGAGGACACGGCGTTGCTCTTCCCAAGCGGGGCACACCTCCATCGTGTGCTCCACCGTGTCCTCCGGGCGGTCCACGCAATGGTGACACCCGGGCGTTTCTTCCGCACGGATCCGATGCAGAAACCTTCCGAACATACCATGTCCGGTGAGGACCTGCGTCATGCGGAAGGTAAGGACGCCGTATTGCCTTTCCAGCCACGCCTTAAAGAGGGGACTTACCGCCATAATTAAGGCGTGCCCAATCGCTGGCTATCTAGTGAGATATTTTATTTTTTTAACTTTGCTCCATACTAAGAATGACTTATGTACCGTGGGAGCGTTTACAAACACGTAAAACATACGAGTACACAAGATATTACACAAATATTTGAGCCACGCGGGAATCGAACCCGAGTTGAAGGGTAAAATCTACAAGTCCGTGATAAGGCCTGTCATACTGTATGGATCAGAATGTTTGGCTGTGAAAAAGACGGATGAAAAAAGATTGCACGTAGCGGAGATGAGAATGTTAAGATGGATGTGTGGTGTGACGAGAATGGATAAAGTGAGAAATGATTATATTAGGGGAAGTTTGAAAGCGCCAGTGACTGAAAAGTTGAAAGGGAATCGTTTGTCTTGGTATGGTCATGTGAAGAGGAGGGATGAAACGCATGTTACTAAAAGAGTTATGAGTTTACATGTGGATGGATGGAGAGGGAGAGGGAGACCAAAGAAAAGATGGATGGATTGTGTGAAGAGCGATATGAAAGAAAAGGAAGTTAGTGATAGCATGACGAGTGACAGGGCAGAATGGAAGAAAAAAACGTGTTGCGCCGACCCCAAATAACACGGGACAAGGGCAGGAAGATGATGATGCGGGAATCGAACCCGTGACACGCAGCGCAGCAGCTGATCACTTACCTAATCACTGTGCCAGCCGTGCTGTCAAAGTACAGCATTATTTTCTTAAAAAATTCATAGTTCTAGTCAGATATCAAATAAATTAGTTTTGAACAAAAAATCACCGTGTCTTGTACCATTTGATTATATTTAACATTAATTATTGTACAATTCTTTTAATGTTTGACTGACTGACGTTATAATGAAATTCAATTTAATTTGATGATAATACAATGATAAACTAATGCAATTTAAATTAATTTAATTTTAACATTTCAATTTTATGTAATTTTATGATTTAGATTGTCTTATGTGATTATGTAACTAAAATGATTCTTTGATGCTTGAAATAAATAGATAAAATAGAAAAGAAATACAATAATAAATATATACTTAGATACATACATACAAATAACAATGTAATTATAAAAAACGAATCCAACAAATCAACGCTGTGATGATTACACCAACTTCCTGTGAATGTGTTCACGTGCCTTCACCTAAATTAATTAATAAAAAATAAAAAAATTAAATTAACTATAATTAAACATGAAAAATAAAAACACTTAACTAATTAAAATTACATAATATATACACAATAACTCCTATCTAAAATATGGCGTCAAAAAATTCCTCCGCATCGCTGTCGACTGGAAGTGTGCCCAAAAGACTGGCGGCATTGCCACGTTGTATGGCAATGCTTAATCTCTGACCGAGGTAAAAGCCAGCCACTTCGCGTGACCAAAGGGTCACGCGAAGTGTCAACTAGCCGTTTGGATAATTCTTTAAAAAGGGCATGAGCACTCGGATAAAAAATAGATAAAAAATATAATAAGGATTAAATTCTGGGAAGTAATATACGACAAACTTAACAAAATAATTTCCGTAAAATGATTATCTCCTTATTAGGGATTGCAGGATTGTACGAAAGACTTACCCTGTTGGTCCTAGAACGTAAAGGGCAACTGAAGGAACAGGTGGGTTTTAGTCAGAAGTAAAAGTTTGACCCGCCTTCTCGCACAACCGAGAGCGGGAGAAGTAATTTGTTGATTAACCATCTGAAACCAGAGGACTGCAGAGCAATTACAGATATCGTTAATATAAGTTGCAGGTACAGACCCGTCTAGAACATCATCATCTTCCTGCCCTTGTTCCGTATTCTTTCGTGTTGGCACAACACATCTTTTTCTTCCATTCTGTCCTGTCACCCGTCAAGCTATCACCAACTCCTTTTTCTATCATATCTCTTTTCACACAATCCATCCATCTTCTTTTGGCCTCCCTCTCCCTCTCCATCCATCCAAATGTATACAAACTTTTCTAAAACATTGACATGAAATCCTAAATTAACTTTTAACAGAAACATGCCATTTCATGCTAGTAAATAATAAGCATGTCAGTAGAAATTCCTTCCTAAGACTCTATTTTGTGGGCGCTGAGTGGGTCACAAGCAATAAATAAGCTATTCTAGACTACGCAACTGTTTTATTATAAGATAGACTTCAATTTAATTCACAACGAGCCATGAGACAGTTTCTAGAACAGTGTTTTCTACGCGGCTGCCGACAGAGAAAAGGGGACCGTGTTTAACTGCTCGTCTCAGGCTCTGTCAAGTGGTGTGATGTATCCGCTGACGTCCCGTTATCAAGCTGGTATCTATACTATGGACTTAGCTGACACTTCCGTACTATTGACTTCTTAAAAAAACTAGGCAAGTGCAAATCGGACTCGTGCACTGAGGGTTCCGTACAAACTTGAAAAGTAAATTGTGGCTTACGATTTATGACGTATTAAAAACAAACTACTTACTAGATCTTGTTCAAACCAATTTTCGGTAGAAGTTTGCATGGTAATGTAAATCATATATTTGTTTTAGTTTTATCATTCTCTCTTATTTTCGAAGTTACGGGGGGGGAGACATTTTACCACTTTGGAAGCGTCTCTCGCACAAACTATTCAGTTTAGAAAAAATATATTTGAAACCTCAATATCAAATTTTTATGACCTATCCATAGATACCCCACACGTGGGTTTGATGAAAAAAAATTTTGAGTTTCAGTTCTAAGTATGGGGAACCCCCAAAATTCTTTGTTTATTTTTCTATTTTTGTGTGAAAATCTTAATGCGGTTCACAGAATACATCTACTTACCAAGTTTCAACAGTATAGTTCTTATTGTTTCGGAAAAAAAGTGGCTGTGACGTACGGACGGACAGACAGACAGACAGTCATGACGAATCCATAAGGGTTCCGTTTTTTGCCAATTTGCTACGGAACCCTAAAAAACTCATTAAGTTTTGTTGGACTCAGCTTAATATCCACTGGACATTGGACAATGGGAACTACGCTCAGTATTAATTTCCGAAACTAATTTGAAATTAAACTCTAAACCAACTATCCAGACTTGTTTGAGAAGCTAGACTCAGTTGCAGCCACCCGATGAGATATACTGCCCGGAACTTTCTGGACCAAGAGTTATAATTTCGGTTCCTTGGACATCTGCCAAGTTCCTAATGTAAAAAGCGGCGTAATGGCCTTAAGGCAATGTTCTGTACATCTTTATTGAGTTGGAATTTAAGAGAAAATTAGTTTTTATAAGAAGTTAATGTAGGGTGGGATTGTATGGTCGTGTTGGAATTGAAATTGTATGTCTGGGTTTTTTTCCTTATTGTTTGTTTGTAGCATTTTTATGAGTACCTACTATGTTATAATCTTCTTCTTAGCGTGTCGATGGCAAAACTAGATTTTTTTTTTCAAGTAAAATTCCTTGTTTAGCCACAGGGCCAAATACAGATACGGGTACTGACGCGGTCATTAGGTCCCTACATAAACAGGTAACAGGGCACGTGACGCACGATGGAAGGTGGGCCGTGGTCTGCAGAGGCACGCTGCACAAACGCCGAAGATCGAAACTGTTTGTGGGCCTCGTCTGTGGAGATTTTCTTTGCTGCGCTTTATTTAGTTTTCCAAGTTTGCCATGGTAGCTCGTGTCCAAACGAGAGGCTCTCCGATAGCTCGATAAAATCATCAGGAGGTGGTGTTGCCATGATATAATACAGAAACGTGGCGTTTTATTTATTTATTAAAACATTATGCACTAGTAAGAAACACTGTACAAAGGCGGACTTAATGCCTTAGGCATTTTTTACCAATCGACTTTAGGGTGGTGTAGAAATATAACATGGTAGTGCAACATAATGGTAAACTAGATTAGAAATACAGTAATAAATATATACTTAGATACATACATACAAATCAACAATTTTATTATGAAAAACGAATCCAACAAATCAACGCTGTGATGATTACATAACTTCCTGCGAATGTATTCACGTGCCTTCACCTTATAAGTGAACCGACTGGAAGCCGTTCTGATGTTCAGCGGGAGCGCATTCCAAAGAGAGATCGCCTGGACAAAGAAGGAGGACTGGATAAACCCAGAGCGATGTGTGGGACATCGTAGTAGGCGATTATTGGTAGATCGGAGATTTTTATTATGACCAGGGGGGCTATTGGCTAACTTTTTCAATAACAGTTGACAACTAGCATTCGTTGCACACTAAACTTAGTTGTCAACTGACAATTTCATAAAATTGGTATTACTTATCACACAAGTGACTTACAAACTACGGTGGAAATGTGGTGAATTATAAAAATTTACGGTACTTATTGTGACCACTCTAAAATTTTATCGACTATTATACAGCTTCAAAAGGTTACACAAGCGCAATTTTAAAAGTATCGATACAATAACATCTGTCAAAACGTGTTACGGTGGCTATCAAAGGCACCAGTGGCTAATGACGTCACTGCAGGTTGGTCACTGAAGGTAGGCAATACGAAACTAGCTGTTTGACATTGTTAACAAGTGATCATCACTTGAACTGTCAACAGAGTTACGCAATGCAGAGCAAAGAAATTGAATTTGAGAAGTCAAATAAGAAGGAGAAGAAGGAGGCGTTTTTAATTGCATTCCATCATTTGACGACCTACACTGAACTGTTTAAGGAATGGAGCTATATAGGGTGTATAACTCCTTCCTTCTTTCTCGCTCGCACACCTGTCTTTTTAACAGGTCTCGGTAAGGCCCTTGTTCTACTTTTTGGTACTGGTTTTAGAGGGTTTACATCAACTTTAACTGTGTCATGATAGCACCCTCCTTTCATGAGTGAGGTTGGCAGTTCAAAACCGGGCAAGTATCAATGTGAATGTTTCAATTCATATATACTTTTCTAAGTTTATCTAGGACATTACTGACACCACATGCCTCACAAAAACTCGTTCGTCTTTGCCTCGAAAAGTACGTAAAGCTGTTGGTCCCAGTTGTCATTCATATTCTGATGTACACTAAAGTTGGTTTTATTCTGGGTGTAATTTATCTATATATATATTTGACCGGCCTGTTGGTCTAGTGGTTAGTGGCCCTGACTGCTATGCCGGAGGTCGTGGGTTCGATTCCCACCCAGGACAAATGTTTGTGTGATGAGCACGATCATTTGTTCTGTGTCTGGGTGTAATTTATTTATCTATATATGTATGTATTTAGAAATATATAAGTATGTTTATCAGTTGTCTAGTACCCATAACACAAGCTCTGCTTAGCTTGGGACTAGACGGCGTTGTGTGATAGTTGTGGAATATTATATTATATTATATTATATACTAGCGACCCGCCCCGGCTTCGCACGGGTGCAATGCTGATCACTTCACTACATAGTATAAAACAAAGTCGCTCTTCGTGTCTGTCTGTCCCTATATATGCTTAGATCAGACAGCGCCTATCATCCACAGTGCAGTCGCGCATTTTGAACTTTTTCGGCCATGTATCTCGTCGTGGTAATGACTCCATAGAGCGTCTCGTAGTGCAGCAGGGCAAAGTTGAGGGCATCAGGCCACGTGATAGATCACTAATGAGATGGACAGACCAGATCAAGGCGCAACTAAGTGCTCGGTTTATGAATGCACTTGGAAAGCTGCAGTCCGCGATGAATTGCGCCGTGTTACCAAGATGATCACTCATCGTGACTCACAGTGATGACCACGATTACACTGGTAAGAGTGTACCGACTGAAAAGAAGAAGATCTTTAAAACTACGCAACGGATTTTGATGCGGTTTTGACCAGCATTGCGAAGCCGGGGCGGGTCGCCAGTACTAATTATACTACAGAATGTTGCAACGATGAAAGTTTGACCCTGCGATTTATTATTGGTCATTGCAAAATATATCTTTACTTGTCACTGTGGGGACCGCCCGGAGGACACGATGGAGCGCAAGGTGGAGGAGTGCCCCGCTTGGGCAGAGCAACGCCGTGTCCTCGTGGGGGCGATCGGCGGTGGCGATCTCTCGCGCCGGGTCTTGGTACAGGCCATGGTCCGGAGCGAGGAGGTGTGGCAGGCGGTCGCCTCCTTCTGCGAAGCATAATGCTGGCAAAGGAGGCGGCCGATCGCGTGAGGCAACGGTCCTCACGCCCCAACCGCCACGCGGATTTCCGGCCACCGTAGGCGCGGGCTTCCGGACGGCGACCGTCCGGTAACCGTCCGGACCGAGACCAAGTCGTCGACGACGCGTATTGTTCCACGCGCGCCTCAGGGAGATGTCAGCAAATCGGAGGAGCCCAGCAGGGTCGAAGCCTACTGGGTCCACGGGTAGTTTCAAAGTGAAACCCGTGGCCCTGGGATGAAGGCAAAGAAGGAACAGGAGTAGGTTTTTAGTCAGTAAAGGTCTGAAACTATCTCCCGCTCCGCCCAAGAGCAGGATTTGTCATTAGATGATTTTCCCACCTAAAAAAAAACATTATGAAGAAGAATGTGCAAGAAACTCCATGGAGACACATCTCCGGTACCACATCCAGTGAGTATTGTGAAAAAAAAAAAAAAGTTAGTATTGTGCACTCTATTATGACAGTTTTTAGTGATTTTACCAGCAAACGCGTTTAGAAAGTTTAGATGGATTCAGGTTTTTTAATGAAATATCAGGACAACCTATTTTCAACACCATTTTATGAGGAAGGAGTCCAGACGGGTTCAAAGAATTAACAAATTCTGTAGGAAAAAACTTTGTACAAAAAAAAAAAAACCGACTTCATTATAAAAAGTGGGCACGCACTGAGGGTGCTATGAAAACAGTTCAATTCCAAAATTGAGTTACGAAGATTTTTCCGAATCGCAAAAAAAGTTTTTTTTTTTGTGACGTAACTACAAATTTACAGTTTTCAAATTTTATATTTGTGCTATTAGACCTTGCTTCATGCCAAATTTCAGGATTCTAGGTCAACGGGAAGTACTCTATAAATTTTGATTCCCTTGAGAGTGTCGAAATATACGTTTTTTTGCGACATAAACGTCTGTATCTTTTTTTTCGTTAGCTCAGAAGTTTGATTTTTTCACAGCTTCAAGGGACCGCAAACCTAAATATATGGTTTTAATTTCAACTCGATACCTATATGCGTTTCCGAGATAAAGGGTCTTGACAGACAGACCGACTAAAAACAAAGTGATTCTATAAGGGTTCCGTTTTTTCCTTTTTAGGTACGGAACCCTAAAATCAAAACAGTAAAACGATCAATATAACTTTAATTTTGGAAGTCAGTGTTTCTGGTATTGTCTGCTTCTTATTTAACTCTGACTTCCGAAATTAAAGTTATTTTGATCGTTTTAGTGTTTTGTTTTTTGTGGTGAAGTTGGTTATTTTTTTTGTAAAAAAAAAAATATTTCACACTTTTTAGTTGTGATACATTTATAGCCAGAGTAGGTACCTATTTCTCATGACAATTCGATTTAACCCAAACACTGCTAGGATACATTATTTTATTATGAAGTCCCTATCCACTTCCCAGCCCCATTATCAGGTCAGTTCGATAGTACCTTATAGCCAAAGTGCATCTGATGACAATTCTAATAAGCCCAAACACGGCTAGGTTACATTAATTAATTACAGAGTTCCAGTGCCTATCTTCCAGCTCCATCATCATCATCAGATCACTTTGATGCTACCATTTTCAACGTAACTATTCAGAACCATTTATTTATATTCATTGTCATAGTTACTTAACTATCTTCTTTGTGATATCTATGTAGGGGTGAAGTTCCGTTGGCCATTTCTGGTCTTTTTCATCAGTTCCACTTCATCAAATGTTACTTTTTGACTGTAAATGCTTAAGTTCTCGATGAAAATATTAAAATCATTATATAGTTGCCTAGAATATTTGAGGAGTTCCCTCGATTCCTTATGGATCCCATCATCAGAACTGGATTTTGAAAAAAATAGGACCAATCTGAAAGCATATCCTATTAGGGAAAAAAAAAATGTTGCAAGTCGGTCCATAAACGGCGGAGTTCTGAGGTAACAAACGTAGAAGTTATTTACCACAATCGCTATTTCCCTGCATTTTAAATCTGTAATATCTTCGAAAATATTAATTTAAATTACACGCTGCAAAGGGCTATATTGATCTATATTAAATGCACATTTTATTTAAGGTACTTAATTGGATAAAGATTAATGCTGTATTGCTTAAAATTGTTTCGTAAATAAGCCATTATTTTTCGTAAAAAGTAAAGGATAAAAAATGGTTATTGTGGGTTATCCCTAAGAGATGAACATATACCATCGCGGACTTTTTTGTAGACCTTTTTATGGTGAACAATACTGTAGTACACTATTTTGATATATCTCGTAGAGTTCAGCCAGCGTTTGCAATGTAAGCACAAAAAAATTTGTTTATTTACGACATCACATTAGAAACATCTAAAATTATCAGTGTTTTTCTTCTTTATTATGCATGCATTATATACAAAAACCTTCCTCTTGAATCATTCTATCTATTAATAAAAACCGCATCAAAATCCGTTGCGTAGTTTTAAAGATCTAAGCATATATAGGGACAGACAGACACGAAAAGCGACTTTGTTTTATACTATGTAGTGATGTATTCATTTAGAAATGAATGAATTTTATGTTTATCAGTTCTCTAGTACCATAACACAAGCTCTGCTTAGCTTGGGACTAGACGCCGTTGTGTGATAGTTGTGGAATATTATTATTGTTCTACTCTACTTTCTTTCTTTTTCTAAAACTAGCTTCAGCCAGCGGCTTCACCCGCTTGAAAGTAGGTTTCTCCATACAAACTTTGAACCCCGGTTTCACCCCCTTAAAATTTGAATTTCCAAAAATTCCTTTTTAGTGCTCACCTACGTCATAAAAGGAAGCCTTGTGCAAAATTTTAAGTTTCTAGTCCCAGTAGTTTTGGCTGTCCCCACCAACTGTGTTCCCACGTTGTCGTCGTGGTGGGGCTTGCGTGTCTCTGTGATCTTGAGGGCTATGCCAGTAGAGTTACTCATGCCGGAAGCCCTCAAGTGAGAGACCAGACTAAGAGGAACACACACAGGCGGAGTCCAGACGGACCGCCACGGAGGGTGCGCTGTCCAGAAGCATCGGCACCAACAGCTGTTGGTATTTTTGGACAGCGGTTTTGGGAGAGTGGGTTCGCCTCGGGTACGCGTCTGCTTATCAGACGTGACCGTGACGGCGAACGTGCTATTGGGGACCCCACCCCATTGACAAAAAGGCAAAGCTAGTTTAGCACCAACCATGAGCGCGAGTAGAAAAGAAATAACTACCCCAGGAGGGTACCTGCATGCAGGAGAATCCCTCCCCGAGCAGAGCTCGGGCTGCCCCTCGTATTCTGGGGGGGGCAACTACCGCCTCGGGTCTTCGGACCTTTTACCGTCCTCTGTGGACGCACTGAGCCAGGGTGGCTCACCCGCCGGTAGCGCGGAGTCCCTGGGACCCGTTCCCAGCACGTCATCGGCGCCAGCGGGTACCGAACAGGCCGGCAGGAGCTTCGGCCTTAGAGAAGTGAGCGGAGATGCGGTGTCGGATTCCGATACCGCATCTTCACTCACTTCGGAGATAATGGAGGTTGCAGAACCTGCAGACACCTCTTCCAGGAGGAACCAGTTCCTCCGGAAACGCCCCATGTCGGGGGTCGGCCAGGGGTCATCCTCTGACGAAGCTTCGGCCCGTAAGATCTCCACCGCTGGGCGGGGGGCGGGCCGTAAGACAGGAAGGGGGAGGGGGCTTGCTGCCCAGGATGCAGCCAGGCGATCCCTGGAAATCGCCAGGGAGGGGCGCCACTCCGGGGCAATCAGTGGTCTGGCCAGCCCCTCGGAGCCTTCTGCAAGCGATTCAGATGGCATGGAGGAGGCAATGGCCAAATTCACCGAGGTCGTGGTCGCCGCCTTAACAAGCGTCTCCAAAAAAAGGGAGAAGTCCAGGAAGAAGGATGCTATCTCCCAAGGCACGACCTCAATTACGGAAGCACTGGGTACCGTCTTGGAGCCCCTCAATAAGAGGATTGGGCGGCTCGAGGCGGACCTGGCCAGTCTCCGAGGAGCTGGTCCCGAGACGGCGCCAAAAGGAGGACGCAAACGGCCACAGCCCCAGCCAGAGAGCGAGGTGCTGACCCTACTGCGGCAGGAGCTGGCTGCCTTCCGGCAGCAACAGCAGCAGCAGCAGCAGCAGTTCCAGCAGCGGGTGCAGCAGCAGCTCACCGTTCTGGAGGGCATCGTGCTGCGCCCACCGCTTACGGCCTCCGGCCAACGGAAGGTGGCGTCATACGCCGCCGCCACCGCGGTCTCAGCTGCTGCGCCTAAGCCGGGCCTGTCGGGGCAAGACAAACGCGGGTCCATGGTGGTGTCGGATACCGCGAGGCCAGCCCCGCCAGCTAAGCAACAGCAAAGGAAACATGTCCCTCCCCCTAAAAAAGGCAACGCGGCAAAAGCTACTGCTGCGGCGGCGAGCCGGCCTCCTTCGCTACCCCAGCCTGTGGATTCTCCGGCCAACGCCGAATGGCAAGTGGTCGGAGAAAAGAAAAGGGCGGGCAAGGCGGCTAGGGCGGCCAAGAAGCGCGAAAGGCGGCAGCAGCGCAAGAAGAGGGCCCTCGCGGCTAGGCTTCGTGCCCCGACATCCGCAGCTGTAGTGATCACACTACAGCCAGGTGCGGAAAAGAAGGGCGCGACCTACAATGAGGTGATGACCAAGGCGAAGCGGGCGGTGGACCTCACCGAGTTTGGCATCGCCGGGGGATTGCGAATGAGGACCACCGCAACTGGAGGCCGCATGCTGGAAGTCCCTGGTGCGGACAGCGGCCCCACCGCGGACGCTCTGGCTGAAAAAATACGAGCGTCCCTAGACGCGGAGGTGGCCCGAGTATCCAGACCCACGAAATGCATCGATATCCGCATTATGGGCCTGGACGACTCCGTGACGGAAGACGAGGTGGTGGCCGCCGTCGTCAGGACGGGAAAGTGTCCTGGCGACCAGGTGCGGGCAGGCACTATCCGTGCCGACAACACGGGCATGCGAACCGTCACGGTGAGCTGCCCCGTGTCGGTGGCCAAGGCCATAACTGGGGAGGGTCGAAGGCTCCTAGTGGGTTGGGTTTCAGCGCAGGTGAAACTGCTGGAGCCCAAACCTCTGAGGTGCTTCCGTTGCCAAGTGGGCCACCATGCGGGGGTCCACTGCACCTCGGAGGTGGACAGAAGCGATCACTGCTTCCAGTGCGGTCGGCCCGGCCACAAGGCCGTAGCCTGTAACGCTGCACCTCACTGCTATGTGTGTGCAGCGGCTGGCTAGCCAGCCGACCACCGGGCTGGGAGCAGGAACTGCGTTCCCCCCGCCAAAGCCAGGGGTAAGGGCAAGAGGTCCTCCCCCACCACCGCCGTCACCGCCGCAGCCGCCGCTGTCGTCACCACAGCCACCGCCGAAACTGTTGCGGCAGGGCCCCCACAGGGGGCTCGGGAGGAGACTGTAATGGACTGCTAATAATTGCTCCATTACGTCTCCTCCAGGCAAATATCAACCACTGCGCCCCCGCTCAGGATCTGTTGCTCCAGAGCATGGCGCAGTGGTCGATCAACATCGCCGTGGTCACCGAGCCGTACTACGTCCCACCCAGGGCTGGCTGGGTGCAGGATCTGAACGGCTCGGTGACATTAATTTCGTCGGCCGCCGCCGGTACCCCGTCCCAAGAGGGTGTCAAGAGGGGACGAGGTTGCGTGGCAGCACGGTTCGGGGACATCGCAGTGGTAGGTGTATACCTCTCCCCGAACCGAACTCTCGCCGATCTCCACAACTCCCTTATGGAGCTGAACATCGTCGTCGCCGGGTTTCAATCCCTCCCTGTGGTTGTTTGCGGGGACTTCAACGCCAAGAACTTGGCTTGGGGTTCCCGGTACACAGATACGCAGGGCCGGATGGTGGAGGACTGGGCCCTGGAGTCAGGCCTGGTCGTCCTAAACCGGGGTTCTGTCCCCACGTGCGTGCGGATGCAGGGCGAGTCCGTGGTGGACATATCGTTCGCGAGCCCCGCTCTGTCTCCGCGCGTCATTGACTGGCGCGTCATGGAGGGGGTGGAGACGTACTCAGACCATCGGTACATCCGGTTTGACGTCTCCGCCCAGACCTCGACCGCGCCGGTCCGACAGAACCCATGTGGTCCGCGGTGGGCACTAAAACAGCTGGACAGGGAGCTCCTCCTTGAAGCTGCTATCGTACAGGCCTGGGTGTCAGCACCGGACAGGCCTGTCGACATAGATGACGAGGCGGAGTGGTTCCGGGAGGCCATGTCGGAAATATGCGACGTGGCAATGCCCCGAGTCCGGCCAGGACGTGCCCGACGTCAGGTGTACTGGTGGTCGCCGGAGATTGCGGAACTGCGCAAGGCATGCGTTGCCGCACGGCGCCGGTACACCAGGCACCGCAGGCGCCGCATTCGCCCTCCGGATGCGGAGGCCATAGAGGCGGAGCTGTACGAGGGATACAGAGTGGCGAAGCGCACCCTCCGAGCGGAGATACGGCGAGCCAAACTACAGGCCCGCGACGTGTGGTTGGGGACTCTGAACGGAGACCCATGGGGACGCCCCTACAAAATGGTGCGGGATAAGCTCCGCGCCTGGGCTCCTCCGCTGACACAGAGTCTCCGGCCTCAGCTCGTGGAGGGTGTAGTGAACGCTCTGTTCCCTTCGAGAGAGGAGCATTCTTCCCCACCAACGGCTCCGCCTCTCGCGGTGTCCGACGCGGACCACGACGGCGATGACTACGATACTCCGGAGGTGACCGAGGTAGAGATGAGTGTGGCGGTACGAAGGCTAAACGCAAAAAATACCGCCCCAGGACCCGATGGCTTGCCTGGGAAAGCCTGGGTCCTGGCCATGGAGGAACTTGGGCCTCGACTAAGAGGGCTGTTTAGCGCATGTTTGGAGAGGGGCCAGTTCCCACTTCGTTGGAAGACCGGGAAACTGGTCCTTATCGCGAAGCCGGGGCGCCCTGCGGACTCTCCGTCCGCATACCGGCCCATAGTGCTGCTCGACGACGTGGGCAAGCTCTTTGAAAGAGTAATTGCAGACCGCCTCGTCGCGCATTTAGCGCGGGTGGGGCCGGATCTTTCGGACAGCCAGTTTGGCTTCCGCAGGGGGCGCTCCACGGTGGACGCCATCATGCGCGTGCGAGCTCTCACGACGGGGGATGCGGTGTCCCGGGGCAAGGTCGTAGTGGTGGTGTCCTTGGACATCACTAACGCCTTCAACTCCCTGCCCTGGAGTAGCATTAGGAGGGCACTCCGGTATCACCAGGTGCCCGACTACCTCTGTCGTTTGATCGAGGCCTACCTGAAGGACAGGTTTATCATCTACCCTGGTCACGAGGGAGAGTGGAGACGGCGAGAGATGTCGTGCGGTGTTCCGCAGGGATCGGTACTAGGACCGCCCTTGTGGAACATCGGGTACGACTACGTGTTGCGCGGCGACCTCCCCGACGGGGTCAGCGTGGTCTGTTACGCAGACGACACGCTGGTCCTGGCGCAGGGGGAGTCGCACCAGGCGGCGGCCGAACTAGCGACACGCGGGGTTGCGACAGTCGTGGACAGGATCCAGGAGTTGGGACTCGAAGTGGCACTGCACAAGTCCGAGGCCATGTGTTTTCATGGCCCTCGGAATGCGCCACCACCGGGTTCCCAAAGAACGGTAGGAGGGGTTCGCATCGACGTCGGGTCGACGATGAAGTACCTAGGACTTGTCCTCGACAGTCGGTGGAACTTTGTGGAGCACTTTCGACGTCTGACTCCCAAACTGGAACGGACCGGGGCTGCCCTAAAGCGGCTCCTGCCCAACCTTGGGGGTCCAGATGCCTCCTGCCGGAGGCTCTACGCGGGAATTGTTCGGTCCATGGCCCTTTACGGGGCGCCAGTGTGGGCGCCGTCACTGCAAAAGCGACCGGCGGCCATGCTGAACGCTTGCCAGAGGGTCATGGCCATCCGGATGATACGGGGATACCGCACGATTTCCCGCGAAGCGGCGAGCCTCCTTGCTGGCCTGCCACCATGGGATTTGGAGGCAACAGTCCTTGCATGCATGCACGATTTGCGCGTGGAGATGCAACGCCGGGGCGAAACTCCGCTGCCGCGCCAAGTCGCGGCATGGCGGACAGAGTTCCGGCGGGATCTCATGGTGGAATGGCGACGGCGACTGTCGCAACCCAGTGCTGGGCACGCTACAATTGAGGCGATAATTTCACTCTTTGAGGAGTGGCTGGAGCGGCAACACGGCGTCCTCACCTTCCGCATGACGCAGGTCCTCACCGGACATGGCAAGTTCGGGAGGTTCCTGCATCGGATTCAGGCGGAGGCAACGTCCGAGTGTCATCACTGTGCGGACCACCCAGAGGACACGGTGGAGCATACGGTGGAGGTGTGCCCCGCTTGGGCCGAGCACCGCCGTGTCCTCGTGGAGGCAATTGGCGGCAGCGACCTTTCGCGTCGGGCCCTCGTTCAGGCTATGGTCCGAAGCGAGGAGGAGTGGCAGGCGGTCGCCTCCTTCTGCGAAGCAGTAATGCTGGAGAAGGAGGAGGCTGCACGCGTGAGGGAACGAAGGTCCTCACGCCCTAGCCGCCGTAATTCCGACCCCGACTACCGGCCATGGTAGACGCGGGCTTGCGGACGTCGAGCACTGGGTAGCTCGCCGTCCGGCTGTTCGGTTATAAACCGGACCGAGCCCAGTCGTCAACAGCGCGTAGTGATCCTCGCGCTCCTCAAAGAGATGTCAGCAAACCGTAGGGGCCCAGCAGGGCCAATGCCCGGTAGCTAGGACCGCGGAGAATTTCTGAAAGGGAAACCCGTAGTCCTAGAACGCAAAGGGTAATTGAAGGATTCAGGTGTGGTTTTAGTCAGTAAAAGTCTGACACGCCCTCCCGCTCCGCCCAGAGCGCGTGAAGTCATTTTGATGATTTCCCACCTAAAAAAAAAAAAAAAAGTAGTTTTGGCTGTGCGTTGATATGTCAGTTAGTCAGTTTCTCCTTTTATATATATTGATATCTTTCTTTCTTTATTTTTTTCTTTTCTTTCTTTCATCCTTTTTTTTCCTTTTTTTCTTTCGTTGTTTCTCCCCGCTGTAATATTCCGTAGTATCCTATAACGAACTGTTAAGCGTTACCCAAGGCAAATGGTTTGTTTCAAATTATATGAGCTTCCTGCTCATTAAGCAGATATATGGTCTAATTACGTATCTACACGTAGTTCTAAGTGTGTCCATTAGGTGAGAATTAAATTATTATTACCTTCGTTAATGTTTTTGAGCTCGTAGATAACTAGTTACAGCACAGGTCGATCCTCTAAGTTAAGCAATGATTCTCTTGGTCGTTTCGTGGATGAGTGGTTTACACTAATATTTTTAAGGCAAAAGTTTGTATATATTTGTGTAGTTTCTTAAATCTGTACGCTTAAATGGTTAAACGGATCCTGTTTCCCATTCTTTCCGATTTTGTGTCCGATTTCCCATTCTTTCACCTAGAGAGGCCTGAAATTCGGTTTCCTAGTGGGAATACTATTATTGGTCAGGAAATAAAACACGTAACGTAACACAAACTTCACTTTTATTACTATGACACAGTTACAGTCTTACAGTATAACAGAGTACAAATTAGACTTCCTACTTCTGCCAGTGCCACACAACGAATGCCCCTTATGGCTGCTAAGTGTAGGTAACGTCCCACTTCATAGTCCCCACCATGAGGTAGCGTTAGTCAATTGAGCAACCAATAAATAATACATTGATTAAATGCTTTGACAAAGTAATAAATTACGAATAAATTTATATTACACGATTTATACATACAAATTAATTATTAAGTCCTTAAAACATTTCAAAGATTTATTAGTATTAGTTCAAAGAGCATGACTCGTTGACAATACGTCATTTGACATTTCACTAATAAATTACAAATAAATTCATATTATGCAATAAGTACACACAGATTGATTATTAAGTCCTTAAAAGTATTTCAAAGAAGTAAACTCATCAGTTCGTGACTTGTAATCTAATCAATTTGAGTGACATTGTAGTATTTAGTCAATACAATACTTCTTAAATACTATATGACCTAACAGCTCGGCCATCCTGTTCAAAGCGAGTCCCATCGCTTTTTTTTTGTATTTCATTTTCACTTAAGTACCATTACTTAAATTATAATATAACATTTTGAAACTACTTATTCATAATGATAAACTAATAATAGTAAAAACATTCAAAATCAAAGTATTTTATAATCACAATAATTAAGTAGGTCAATAGTTTTGACTACTCCTACTACTATTATACTAATTCTTGTCTAGGACACATGTCTGTTCGTATTCACTGGCACAAGAATCATTCTCTGATGAATCAGATTCCAAGTCCCTGTTGAAATTCATCCATGGTTGAATTTTATCCACTGCTACAATCCCCTCATATTTACGCCCATGCTTACGAGTTAAAGGTGTGTCCTCGACCAGAAACCTATCATTAGGGAGTATTTTTACTACGCGATAGGGACCCTGATACTTTACGGTAAGTTTTTGTGACTTACCGTCATGCGGCACTTGTCTCTCGACCCGTACTAAATCTCCCTCTTTATACTGGGTTGCGGTTTTCCTGTGTTTATTATAATTATCAGAGTCTCTTACTTATTGCTGCCTTATCTTTTCACTCACATTTTGTCTTAACTCGTCCAATTCTGCCACAGGGATCCTATTGAGAGTTTCTTTGATTACTTCATTTAACTTACCTTCAGTTCTGCTGGTCACATTAAAACCGAATAACAATTCCGACGGGCTCTTTTGAGTCGTTTTATGTTTTGTTGTATTAATACCTACCTGTATGTCGGAAATGTGATCATCCCATGACTTTTCATCTCCTCCGTGGCTAGAGGTTGATAAAGCATTTAAAATTGTTCTGTTGTATCTCTCTACTTGCCCATTCGCTCTTGGAGTAGCAACGGCATTTTGGATGTGCTTTATGCCATAGGTTTTAACAAAATCCTGGAAGTGTTTACTGGTAAAGCTAGTGCCTTTATCAGTGATAAGACGAGCTGGAACTCCGAAGTAACTTACGAATTGCTTCATAACCCTTACTGAAGTTGCAGATTTAGTATTTCTAACCGGATTTATGGTTACATATTTTGTAAATCCGTCTACAATTACCAGTAAGTAACAGTTGCCTGCTTTGCTTTTTACAAACGGCCCTAGGTGATCGGCGTGAATGGTATGAAAAGGGGTACTGACCTTCTCGATAGGATGTAACTCACCTTCCCTTTTACCACCTGGAGCTTTGTGGTGAGCACACTCCAAACAAGAAGAGACATATTTTTTTACAAACCTGCGCATTTTCCTGAACCAGTAGTGTTCCTTAATGCGATGTAATGTCTTCTCGAATCCGCAATGACCAACATCGTCGTGATTCATCTTCAGAATCTGCCAGCGCACACCTCGTGGAACCAACCATTTCAGATCATCCCCTACAACGCGAAAAACTCGATCGTTCTTTAGCTTATAGTTTTTACGTACCTCGATAGTTTCCTCGATAGAGGGGTCCAAAAGAATTTCTTTAATTTTCTTAATTTCATCATCAGCTGATTGTACAGTTGAGATCCAGTTTTGGTCAAATTGCTGTATCGGTAAGATGTCCAAAATATGTGGTTCACTTACCGGGTTATCCACTGGATTCCTGCTGAGTGCATCTGCGTGAGCCATTCGAGCACCGGGACGATATTCTATGGTACAGTCATACTCTTGTAGTAAAACCCACCAACGTGCAATTCGAGGTATGATGTCTCGTGCGTGTCTAGCGTCGATCTAAGTGCATTGCAATCGGTCAATATTTTAAAAGGTATGCCCACCAAATAAACTCTAAAGCGATTTAATGAGGCGATCACTGCCAGAGTTTCGAGTTCATAAGAATGCATCTTACGTTCGTCAATATTTGTTTTGCGGCTGAAGTATGATACCGGTTGCAATACACCGGTCGCATTGCGTTGAAGTAATATACCTGCCAAACCGTCCTTACAGGCGTCTGTGTGTAGCTCCGTCTCTGATTTTGGTTCATATAAAGCAAGTATCGGTCGACTTACTAGCAACTCCTTTACCTTAGCGAATGCCTTTTCTTGTTCATTATTCCAGATCCACTTTGTATTTTTTCTAAGTAGATCAGTCAAGGGTGCTGTAATTACAGCATAACCTTTGATGAACCGCCTGAAAAACCCAGAAAGTCCAAGAAACTGCCGAACATCGTGCTGATTTTTAGGCGTTGGAAAATTAGAGACGGCGTCAGTTTTTCTGCTGCCCGGCCTGATACCATTAGCGCTGACGTCGAAACCGAGAAAATCTATAGAATCTAGAAAGAAATGGCATTTGCTAAGTTTTAAGGTTAACCCACCTTTTTTTAGTAGCTGTAGTACCTCTTCCAGCCGTTGCATCCCCTCCCTGAAATCTTTGGATGGAATGAGAATATCATCCATGTATATAATCGCATATTTTATTTTGGCTTCCATTAATATTTTATTGATGGTGCGCTGGAAAACCGATGGCGCATTGACTAGACCAAAAGGCATGCGATTATACTCATATTGCCCGTCAGGAGTCACAAAGGCAGTTTTAGGACGTGATTCTTCACATACCGGGATCTGATAATACCCAGATGCTAGATCTAAGGACGTAAACAAAGCATTACCTGCAAGGAGATCCAGTTGGTCTTCCACCCTAGGTAATGGGTAGTGGTCCCTTTTGGTTTTTCTATTAACCTTTTGACGTGCGTAATTAGAGACACAATAGTAAGACAATGGCTTGCGGGCGCCGGCTACCGCCTGAGCGTTAATGAATTAAGCGCCCTGTAATCGACGCACAGTCGCTTATCGCCTGTTTTTTTCTGAACCATGACGATCGGGCTCGCATAGGGCGACGATGATTCTCGTATTATATTATTGTCCAGCATCTCCTGGATCATATTTCTTACCAACGACCTTTCAGAAAATGACATGCGATAAGGGCGATAAACCACTGGGTCGTTGTCTTTGAGCTCAATGGTCATTTCTGTGACAGGTGTGTAACCCAAGTCATGTAGCCCACTAGAAAAGCAAGTACTATATTTGGAAAGCAACCCTTTCAGTTCCCGGCACTGATCTCCGTTTAAACTAGGATTCCAGTTTACCGAAGTTTCCATTTCAGCGTCGTTAAACGTTACGCTGAACGCATTCAGGGTTTTACCCAATGGAACAGGGTTTCTACGTAGGGATCGGGTTAACAATGTACCTTTAGTGATGTGCAAAGAGGTCTCTGATATATTATAGATCAAGACTGCTCCTCTCCCGTTTTTGATTTCGTACTGTCCGGGAAGTAAATAATACTCACAACCCTCAGTACCCCGTAAACTACCATTTACGTAAATATCACAATCCAATTTTGCATGCGTATAAACTTTGATTGCTCGTAAAACATTACCAGGAATTTTAGAATCAGTAGACACCAGTACTTCTAATTTATTAGGCGGTAGTCTTTGGAATTTAATTTCATTTGGCGTTTTAATAATTAATATATCAGGCCTCTCAGTGAATGAATGTCCTAATAAAACGGGATGTACTAGCACATAATCCTCTACTACGTATAAATCTACTATTTCCCGCAGACCTTGAACTTCGACGGAAGACACAGCGACTCCTAAGGGATGTATCAAGTTACCACCTATGCCTCTCAGTACCGGCAAGTTCGAGCGAGTAGTAATTTGAAGATTTAATGAATTTGCATAACTCACTTTGATAAGGGAACATTGACTCCCCAGATCAATGTGACACGAGATAGCTAAATCATTTACCTTGATGTCTAACACGTACTTGCTTAAACCGGTATCTTCAGTTGTGACTTCTGAAACCTGTTTTTGAGTTTGATCGTTACCTGGTGTTTGGTTTTTATCAACTTCCTTGGTGGTCTTCTTATTCCGAAGACAGTTGGCGGTTTGATGGCCAAGCCGGTCACAATTGGCGCATTTTACTGGAGCTTTCTCACATTTAAAACTTGGATGACCAATCTCATTGCAATTAAAACATTTAATATTAGTATTGATATTCATACCTGGTTTATGAGGGCCCGGTCGATTTGGGTTGCTTCCAAATCGTCGATCATTCGATTTCCGCGTAGAATCATGAGTATCCCTGATTGGACCGCTTTTGACTGTCCTAAAATATTTTAATACCTGTTCTGGCTCGTTGAACTGAGCTGCCTGAGCGCCAACCTTCACCGCACGATCTTCTATTCCATATAAGAGACAGTCTACGGCTTGCCTGCCATGTATTTTACACCTGTTGAGAAGGTTTACCTTTGCGTAGTAATAATGCTCTAGGGATTCTCCATATTTGGCTTTTTTGGCTAACATTTCAGTTAAAAGCTCTGCGTAATCTTCCCTACATGGAAAAAATTCAATCAGTTTTCTTTTCCATTCTGACCATGTATGCAATATCGAAGTTAGACCCTGATACCATGTCTTCGCTACACCAGTTAATTTAGGCAAAGAGTAATGTATTATTTCCCTTTCCTCCCAACCGTAAATTTCGGCACATTCCTCAACTTTTGTTAACCAAGTCAATATGGTTTGCTCTTTTGACAAAGGGTCGAACTCCGGTATCACATTTGTGTTAAAAGCTATTTTAGGTTTGTCAGAACCTTTGAATTTTTCCAAAATAGTTAGAAATTTTTCCATCAACCTGTTATTAGAGTCATTATTTTCTTCTCCTCTTGTTCTTTTCAGTGGTAGCGCCTCACCTTCCGAATCCGATGAGGTGGAGTAATAGCGCTTCCTCCTTCTCCATAATGATCCTTTTGAACCATTCGTTCTCCGTTCCTGCCTTCTTTCGTCCCAGTCCTTATCTTCTGTTTGATCATTTGTTCCTAGAATAATGCTTTGGTTATCGTCAGAGTTTGTGTGCTCATGCTCTTGCCTCGAGCTTTGTGCACTTCGTTCAAAACTCAGATGGTCCATAACCTGATTTTCTCCCGTAACCTCGGGTTTTCCTCCCTGTGCATGTGTCAGACCTTCCCCTCGTCTGACCACATCACAAGAATTCCTTAACCCTTTACCACGGGTTTGTTTTCCAACAGGGCCCTTACCTCGGGTTGCCTGTTCATTAGACCCTTTACCTCGGGTTTGTTTTCCAACAGGGCCCTTACCTCGGGTTGCCTGTTCATTAGACCCTTTACCTCGGGTTTGCTGTACATCAGTCCCTCTACCTCGGGTTTCCAGTTCATCAGACCCTTTACCTCGGGTGTTTCCTTCATATCCGTCCATCTCAAGAAATCTAAAAATTTAAATAAGAGTTTAATACTCATGTCAAAACATCTGTGCATAATCGTCACACATCATGACGACAACACATCCTGAATTAATTAAATTCCATGTGATCCTAACTGCCAGTAAGAATAGACAATGTTCGTCCGACTCGGGAATCGAACCCGGATTCTTCGTTCAATAATCGTGCTTGCAGCCTCCACTAATGTGGTAATACATAAGCTGCCTAGCAAAATGAATAAATTTGAGTGGGTATATGCAATTTGAAAAATAGTAAAAAAAATGACGAAAAAATAAAATAAAATAGTTTAGTCAAAAATTCAAAATCAAGCCTTTCTATCTAGAAACCTAAACTTCGGTTTTTTTTTTTATACTGATCCAATTACTCATTTGTCCTTGATTTCCTGTTCCATAATATCGTGTAAAAAAAAAGAGAAAAGAAAAATACACTCACCTTTACCCTAATAAATTTTTGTAGATAAGACCGTTATTTTTAAACAATTTGATAAGTTTACTACGATTTCCCATGTGTCTTAACTGAACAATAGTTTTAAACTATCTTAAACGCAACACGTTTTGTTCAACCAGAACAGTTTCTAATAAGAAATCAATTCAGATGCTATTTATAAGTAGTAACGAAAAATATTCAAACAGAAATAAATAAACGTAACTAGTTACCTTATTTAAACCCCAAAAAAAAGTGGAAAAGTGCGTTACTTACGCTTTTCCGAGCCGTGGACGTGACAAGAAAATGTGGAATTTTCTCGAATATCCCACTTCTGACCTATTGGTCAGGAAATAAAACACGTAACGTAACACAAACTTCACTTTTATTACTATGACACAGTTACAGTCTTACAGTATAACACAGTACAAATTAGACTTCCTACTTCTACCAGTGCCACACAACGAATGCCCCTTATGGCTGCTAAGTGTAGGTAACGTCCCACTTCATAGTCCCCACCATGAGGTAGCGTTAGTCAATTGAGCAACCAATAAATAATACATTGATTAAATGCTTTGACAAAGTAATAAATTACGAATAAATTTATATTACACGATTTATACATACAAATTAATTATTAAGTCCTTAAAACATTTCAAAGATTTATTAGTATTAGTTCAAAGAGCATGACTCGTTGACAATACGTCATTTGACATTTCACTAATAAATTACAAATAAATTCATATTATGCAATAAGTACACACAGATTGATTATTAAGTCCTTAAAAGTATTTCAAAGAAGTAAACTCGTGAAGTTCGTGACTTGTAATCTAATCAATTTGAGTGACATTGTAGTATTTAGTCAATACAATACTTCTTAAATACTATATGACCTAACACTATAGAGCTGATTATGTAATAGTATATTCAATGTAGAATGTACACCGACTGCCACATGAATTTTCAAGCTACACAGACTAAGTTGAAGTCAACTCTTGGTTGACTTCAACTTAGTCTGCGTAGCTTCAATATAGTCCTAAAAATTTCTGGCCACCGAATTGTTCTGAAGTGGTGATCGAGTACCGAAAGAAGTTTTAAGGTGAGCGGGATTATTCGAAAGAGTAGAAAGCAAAGGGCAGCTGAAGGAACACGGTTAGGTAGTAGTCAGTAAAAGTCTGATACTATTTGTGGCACGACTAAGAGCGGGAGCAGTTATGTGACTTTTTGAGGGCACGGTTGGCAATAATTGAGCGATTGGCTGCTGCGTGTCGAGGGTTCGATTACCGCACGGGACAAATATTTGTATGGCCTACAGATAGCTGTTCCAGGTCTGGGTGTCTTGTGTATGTGAGCTTACATGTTTGTGAACGCACCCACGATACAGGAGCTGTTATTCCTAGTATGAAAAATAAGATGATTTCAATCAAAATCGGGTTCGAGGCTTCTTTGAATATTTTTTTCTCTATCCTCTTACTTTCGAACTCAGCCATTCAAGCCTACTTAAAAATTTCACCCTGTATATTATACCAACTGTAGGTTTAGGTCTTACCTCTCATGTTTGAGGTTGTGAGTACAAATACGGGCAATCTGAGTCTCTAAATTTATCTAAGACATTTCAGTGAAAACAATATCATGAAGAAAACTTTTTTTCGGGGTTGTAGAATTTTACTGACAAAAATTTACCCGTATTTTTTCAGTTGCGTTCTACATTCCAGGTCCGTAAGACTTTTGAATAATCCTGCAGCCATCGGGAAACCTGGACTCGTCGAAAAAATTGTAAACCGGACATAACCAACTCGTCTTGACCAAGGGTGGTGATATAATACTCGTACTTCTTTTATTATTAACGAATCATTACAGACAAGGACATGAAATCTTCAAGTCCATGATAAGGCCTGTCATACTGTATGGATCAGAATGTTGGGCTGTGAAAAAGACCGATGAAAGGGAATGTATAGATGGATGTATGGTCCTTGTGAAGTCATTATTATTTATGCACAAATTTTCTGATGGTACCTATTACCTATATTTATTTCGGTACCTCGGGTCACTCGTCCAAGGGGATGGTGAGGTAGACCGGGACGTAACACATCAGATCAACACAGGATGGATGAAATGGCGACAGGTCACAGGAACAACTTGTGACCCACAGATGCCCCTCAAGTTGAAGGGTAAAATCTACAAGTCCGTGATAAGGCCTGTCATACTGTATGGATTAGAATGTTGGATTGTGAAAAAGACGGATGAAAAAAGATTGCACGTAGCGGAGATGAGAATGTTAAGATGGATGTGTGGTGTGACGAGAATGGATAAAATGAGAAATGAGTAAATTAGGGAAAGTTTGAAAGTGGCGCCAGTGACTAAAAAGTTGAAAGGGAATCGTTTGTCTTGGTATGGACATGTGAAGAGGAGGGATGAAATGAAAATAAAAGAGTTATGATTTTACATGTGGATGGATGGAGAGGGAGGCCAAAGAAAAGATGGATGGATTGTGTGAGAAGTGCTATGAAAGAAAAGGAAGTTAGTGATAGCGTGAGGAGTGACAGGACAGAATGGAAGAAAAAAACGTGTTGCGCCGACCCCTAATATAATTTAATAATAATATTCACACATCTATCACACAACGCCGTCTAGTCCCAAGCTAAGCAAAGCTTATGTTATGAGTACTAGACAACTGATAAACATAATAAAATATTTCTAAATACATACATAATAAAACATAAACATAAATTACACCCAGACACAGAACAAATGATTGTGCTCATCACACAAACAATTGTGTGGGTGGCCACTAGATCAACAGGCCAGTCTCAAATGAAAGGGCAGGAAGATAATGATGCAGACAAGGACAAGCTTTTATTAGTGAGGAATCATCAAATAAAGGGTTATTAAGGGTTATAGGGGGTGGGAAGGGTTCCCACTCTGAGCAGAGCGAGAGTGATTGTCAAACTTTTACTTAAATTCGCCTGTGTTGCTGAGGTTGCCCTTTGCGTTCCAAAGCCACGGTAACTTTTTCGAACTTATCCTGGCAGGCATTGGCTCTAGTGAGCCCCGTCCGTTTGCTGACATCTGTTTGAGGTGAGCGTGGAACACGACGCGTCGTTGACCCGGGCTTAAGGCCCTACCAAGAGCTCTAAACTTGATCCATTTTACGACCTAAACTGAACTGTTACAGAGATGAAGCTACATAGGGTGTATAACGTCATCCCTGTTTCTTGCTCACATGCCTGACGTTTTAAGACATGATAAGGTCCCAAGTCGCCATTTACGCCATTCTTATACACTAGGCGTCTCCTGTGGGAGCCGACGCGTGAGGATTATCTCCTCTTTATGCTATCTGCCACCTTCTTTGCTTGCTTTACTGCTTCGCAGAAGGAGGCGGCTGTATCCCATTCCATCTCGCTCTGTACCATGACCTGGACCAGAGCCAGACTCGAGAGATCGCCCTCGCCGATTGCCAGACAATAACAGGTTAAAACTATTGTATTGTTATTTTATATATTGTGCAGTTGTGTCTAGTCCTTAGAGTTTATCAATTCGGTACTAATGGGCTAACTAATGACGTACTAATTAGGACTTCGATTGACACTTAGTTTGCTGTAGAGATAGATGTTGATGAACTAGAACAGTTCATTAGCACTAAGCATCTCGAGTGGCTGCATTTGTCAATACCTACCTATATGTAATGTACATATTCTTTGATTTAATTGATATAATAACTACTGCTTTACTGGTTTAATTAACTATGAATACTTTTATACTAAACCTAACTACGTACATGATACTAGCTTCAGTCAGCGGCTTCATCCGCTTGAAAGTAGGTTTCTCCATACAAACTTGGACCCCTGTTTCACCCCCTTAAAGGTTGAATTTCCTAAAATCCTTTCTTAATGCTCACCTACGTTATAAAAGGAAGCCTTGTGCAAACTTTCACGCCCCTAGTCCAAGTAGTTTCGGCTGTGCGTTGATATGTCAGTCAGTCAGTTTCTCCTTTTATATATATAGATAATACAAAAACACAAAATACACTCAGGCGTCGAAGTACTCCTACACACCACTGTTATCCGGAAATGTGCCCAGAAGGCTGGCAGCATTGCCACGTTGAATGGCAATGCTAATTCATTGGGCAAAGAACATGTACATATTAGTGAATGTTCTCAATAGTGAAGCCTTTGAATGAAAAGCTCGAAAACATAATTTAAAAACTTCGGGAGGCATGCCTAAATTTCTTACCTGTAACGCCAATAATAACGATTCATGAGAATCCCGTAGAACATTAGCAAGGGTCTTGGAAAAATACCGTAGCAACGTTATTAACATTACAAAATAAACGTTAGAAGAAAAAATATAAATATAATTTTATCAAATACACTATATAAATTCAAGCTGTGCTTCGCATCTAAGCAAGAATAGACCGTTGCTCAGCATATACCGTGACGTTGGTCAAATCCAACAAACAATGGTGCTGGTTATCAGCAACCACCGTTCGATTGACACTAGGGCGTCCTCTCTGTGAGTAAGCACGAAACCATCTGACAACATATCAAAATTGCAAACTGAAATACATAAATGAATCTTTGGTAATAAAATTTTACAGGGTGTTGTTTATTCTTTCTGCTGTAAAGTTATCTCTTTCGCATTTTTAGGTTTTTACTTTGAGACGACAATATGAGTTTTAGTTTCGGGTGACCAACAGCATAATATTTTGATAAAATACTTTCCTACCTATTCACACTCAAAACCGAAGTTCAAAAACGGACAGAATTAAGTATTTCAAAATTTACCTAAACTTTGATTTCGAGTACTCCAATAATAAACCTCAAGCTGTTTAGGATTGAGTAACATAATAGTGATATCCTCAGAACAATCAAGGTTACCGACATAACCCGAAGAATTGCCAAACTAGAGTAACTAAATGCCCACTTTGTTCGTGAAACAGATGGCAGATGGGACCGAAAGGTCCTGGCGTGGCGACTGCCAACCGAAAGACGCAGCGTCGGAAGATCTCCCGCAATGTGGCTCAATGACCTGGTGAGGGTCGCAGAAATCTGATGGATACGAGATACATAAGACTGGTTATTGTGGCGACACTTGGGAGAGGCCTATACCAGCCGTAGATGTTTTCAGCTGAAATAATAATAATGATGACATATCAGCATCCAACAAAATTGTATAAGAAGATTCAAAATCCCCTTGTTTGAAAAGCTAGAATTTCGACCCTTATTACTGACCGAAAACTATTGGAGGGAAATCTCTAATACCCAACTAATGTAATCATATCCCTACATTACTATTTTTCAACCTATAATTTAGGTGTCTTCAAGGCTAGAGTGAATAGGCTCTTAATAAACTAGTGCGCCTCAGCATCAATAATTGCATCACTGCTTACCATCAGGTGGGACCGCAGTCAAGCACTGGTTTATATCAAATAAAAAATAAAAATCTAACGCCCCCCCCCCCCACAGCTCCCCTTCACAGGAAATGCGTTGACTTCTTTCCTGCTCGGCATACACAACCACCTGCACCTTCCACGACTTAAATGAACCCAACGACAGAGTTATCCAGGCGGCCATATATTGGTCGGTCAGAATTTGTTAAATTGATACGAAAGAAGAAGAAGAAGGATGGGTTCTTCTTCTTCTTCAATAAAATTATCAACGACCAAGCCTATTAATAAATAATCTTATAAAATCCATGAGGCTGTGGTGTGTATTACTATACTTCTATCCTATGTTACACCAATATTATAAAGGCGACAGTTTGTGTGTTTGTAACTGCTCCACGCTCAAACAGCTGAATGGATTCAGTTGAAATTCAGATCATATGCTGGAACAAGACGTAGGATATTTTCTATCTCGGGAGTCTATTTCCAAGGGATAACATTCTACTTAAGCCACTGACAGAAGCTATAGTAATCACACTAATACACTTCTGGACACATCTATTGGCCCACCTTAGAGTTTAGGTTTCGATGGCCCCTACCGAAATATGATTGCTAGATTGAACAAAAACTGTTGATGCAGTTTTAAACCAGACACATTTTACCATCTTTTTCGATCGTATTGTTTTAAATTTGAATTCAGAATACCATACGACATGGAGCTACGCCTAACAAGTCGGATATGCGCCTTGTTAAAGGCAATTGATTTTTTAATAAAAAACATGTTTTATCAAATAAAGGTTTAATTTAATAACGCGTGTTGCCTCCATGGGCATCTACCACAGCTCTCATACGATTAGGCATAGAGTTTATCAACCGCTCTATGAAATTTTGAGGGATCATCTCCCATTCCTCTTCTATGGCAGTTTTCAACTCCTGCATCGTCTGGGCAACTGGCTGACGAGCCCTAACACGTCTTTTTAGCTCGTCCCACATGTGCTCAATGGGGTTCATGTCTGGGCTTCTGGCTGGCCAGTCCATAACTGTGATGTTCACATCCCGAAGATATTCCCTGACGATGCCGGCCGCATGGGCTCTTGCATTATCATGCATAAAAAGGAAATTTGGGCCCACATAGTCCGCGTATGGTATCACGTGAGGTTCTAAGTACTCACGAATGTACCTTTCAGCATTTAATGTTGGCAGCCGTGGTCCTGTAACAACCTCAAGTTGAGTTTTGCTGCTCGCGGATATACCGCCCCAGACAGTCCATGAGCCACCGCCATAAGCAACCCTCTCTTCAAAGCAGCATTGTGCGAAACGCTCTCCCTTACGTCGGTAGACCTTCTTCCTTCTATCATTGCCATGTAACACAATTTTAGACTCATCAGAAAAGAGTACACGGCTCCAATCTTGCTGTGTCCAATTTAAATGACTGCGTGCGAAATGAAGGCGCGCTGTTCGGTGGGCTCGCGTTAGTTTGGGCCCATTAGCTGGCTTGTGTGGTACCATATCGCGTTCTTTTAACCTTCTCCGAACAGTTCGAGCGCTCACAGATACTCCGTGGAAGTCGCGACGTTGGTTTTGTATCTCAATGGAGGTAAGGTGACGATTTCTCAAGCTGGTCGTCACGATGAATCGATCCTGCCTTTCAGTTGTCACCCGAGATCGTGGCCTTCCTTGGCGACGAACAAAGCCGCCAGTCTCTAGGTACCTCCGATAAACATTTCGGACCGCAGCTCAGATCGAATTAAATTTTATTTATTTTTTTATTTTATTTTTTTATTCCCAACAATATCCTTACAGACTAGTCCAAATCGATATTGAGGTTTCTTATTTCTAACTTACAAACTAGATTCTGTAACAAATTTTAAAAAGAGCTATCTTAGTGAATTCACTCAGAGCACAATAAAATAAATCCACGTCGTCAGCTATGAGGTTGAGCGTGCGCAACGCGCGCGTGAGAGGCGCCTCGCTCAATAACTTAGTGCGCGCGCGCGGCACCGCCAGCAGACGCGGCCGTCGCCGACGTGTCGCGTACCCGTCCGGCACACACAAACCTACCCTTGCCAAAATATCCGCATTATGTATCCTCCCCCTAATTACCGTAAAGATATAGGTAACGAGTGTGAGTTCCCTCCTGACCCTCAGTTCATTATATCCGACCATACCTAGGACAAACAGGGTAGGATACATTAGCGGATAAAAAGGATAAACCCCGTACAGCTTCATGTAAATAAATCTAATGAACTTATTTTGCACCCGCTCCAACATGAGGCTATATTTAGTCTCATGTGGGGCCCAGATAACTGCGTTACATTCTAGTTGGCTTCTAACTAAAGAATTGTATAACGCTGTAATAGCTTTTATACTGGTAAAGCCTCTAGCCATTCGAAGAACCAAGCCCAAGTTCCTGTATGCTTTTTTACAAATTTTGAGAATGTGATCACGAAACGTCAGCTCAGTAATAAAATTAACTCCCAAATCCCTCACAGCCGTTACCCTTGTCAACTCATTTCCATCCACAGTGTACTTATACTGAATAGGTGCGCGTGCCCGTGAAAAGGAGATAGTCACGCACTTCGACACGTTGAACTGCAACCGATTCTGTTTGCTCCAACTAACGACCCTGTCTATATCTCTCTGCAATACTTCACAATCTTCCGTATTTCTAACAGCGAGAGATAACTTAAGGTCGTCCGCGAACAACAGACACTTGGCCTCTTGTATGACATCCGGCAGGTCGTTTATCATCAATATAAATTCCAAAGGGCCCAAATTACTTCCCTGGCTTACGCCAGATCTTGTAAAATATGGTTGCGTTCGGTACCCTGCATAATCCACATACTGCTGCCTGTCTCTCATATAGTTTGCAAAGAAGTTAAGCAGATGAGGAGTGAACCCGATGGCTGCCAACTTCTTCAGCAACACGTCATTATCGACTAGGTCGAAGGCCTTTTTAAAGTCGAAGTAAGCAGCGTCGGTCTGCCCTCCACTGTCTACTGTCGGCACAACTTCTGCTACGTAGCTGAGAAGATTTGTAGTGGTGCTTCTTGCAGGTCGAAATCCGTGTTGTGCATCTGTAAGTTGCGAGCGCACTTGAAGGTGTATATTTTTTTGAACAACGGATTCGAGTAACTTTGCCGGCGTTGACAGTACAGCAACTGGTCTGTATTCCTCCACTTTCGTACCCGAACCTCCCTTCGGTACCGGTATGACCCGGGTCATCTTCCACCTCTCTGGATACTCTGCAGATGCAAGGCAAATGTTGAAAATATGCAATAGTGGTCCCGCCAGGACCATACGGCAATCCCTAAATACAAACGCTGGGAGACCATCAGGCCCCGATGAGGTTTTCGGCTTAAGTTGCCGAAGCGCACCCATTACGTCATCTATGTTTACCTTGTCGAGATGAATCCGTGCTGCTCCGTTACCTCTTCCCGCCTCCGCTATAGCCCTGTCCACATCTAACTTAGGCTTCTCTTTGCTGTAGACAGAATGGAAAAACTTAGCAAAATCATCAGCTGCTTGGGAACCCGTCCGAGCCTGTCCATCCTTTAAAATTTTTACCTTACTCCTACTGCCCCTTTTGGAATTAACATAATTCCAAAAAGATTTCGGGTCCCTTGCCAAATGATTTTGTATTCGCTGTCTATAGAGTTTTTCTGCTATTTCTAGCTTCCTTTTGACTTGGGTTCTACACTGAGCAAACGCTTCGTAATCTACTGCTAAACCGGTAGCCTTATACAGTTTATGAAGAGTGGCTTTTCGTCTTATGTCGCAAATTATCTCACTCGTATACCACTCAGGATAAATGTATCTAGAGCGTATACGACTTTGCTTTTTTCTGGGTACACAGCTATCTATAACGTTATTTAAGGTTTCATAAAAATAGTCTAAACACATTTCTAATTGCAAGTGGTTGTATAAAGGAGTCCAGTCAATTGCAGCAATTTTTGAGTACAGTAATGTAAAATCAGCTTTGTTAAAATTCCAACCGTTCTGTGTGTTTACGTCTGATGTACATGGGTCATATGCCGCCGGTCCCACGTCAGTACACCGACGTCCACTCGAGCTGACCGACACCTGTAACGGCGGATGATAGGCATCCACCGCGACTAGTGGCTCCTCAGCCGCGCGCACACACACGCCCTCCCCCTCCACGTAGGTGGTCAACACGAGATCTAGACAACGGTTATTGCAATTTAATATTTCATTACTCTGAGTGAATCCACAATAAGTTACAAAAAAATTGTAATATGAATTTACACTCGTGGAACACGAATATAAGTTAAAGTCTCCCAACACGACTACTTCGTTGTAATTGTTACAAAATTGTTCTATAATTTTGAATAAACATAAATATTCATTTTCACTACTATTTGGAGGTATATAAGTCACACAAATAAGAAACAAAAACCTATTACCTAAATAAACTGTAGCGCTCACTAATTCAAATACTCGATCGTCAATGTTTACGTCGCATGGAACCGGTATTCTTCGCACGTCGAGTCGCGGTGTGGCCACTAAACATGCGCCGCCTTGTTTTCGCCCATCCGCTCTGTCACACCGTAATATTGTGTACCCAGGCGGTATGATTTCCGCATCGCAAATGGATTCATTTAGTCCTGTTTCTGTTATAGCTAGTAAATCTACGTTAGATGAAGACACTCCTATATAAAACTCCTCCACCTTTGTTCGTAATCCTCTCACGTTCTGGTAATAAATATCAACCAGAGACTTCTTCGGGTTTTTTATTGGGTGGTCTACGAAACCACACCCATTCGCAAAACTCCACATTTACTGGCCAAATGTCTGGTTGACATAACTTGTCATATTTACTCGCTGGCACGCCGATAATAAAGGAGGCATAGTCCCGTTCTGTCCTGTGCTTAACTCTTTCAACTTTTAGTGGAAATTCCGATCCACAAACATTACTTAAATATTTTTCCAAATCTTCTTCTTTAGTATTTTTCTGCAAACGCCACACATGTAAGAATTTCTTTTTTTCTATACCTTGAATTTCATTAATAATAATACTTCCTCCTTTCTTCACTTCGTCGTTAGAAAATCTGTTTTTTCTCCTATTTACTACTGTCCAGTTCTCATTTTTATCAGTTTTTACTTTTCCTTCATTTTCCTTATTTAAAAAATTCTTGTTGACTTCGTTTTCTGTATTATGTACTAGTACTGGTTCTTCCAAGTCTGTAACCTCATTCGTCGATTTTGTGGCCCCACACTTTGGTGAATCGGTTTTGCTAACTACCCGCTTCTTATTTTGTTTCACTACATCCACAAACGATGTTTTTAGCGGCGATTTTGCCGAATTTGGCTGTAATAACTCTGTATTATCCTGTGCTAAACTTTTCTTCATAGTACTTTTAAGTAGCAGTTCGTTTTTCTGAAGTAACATTTTGATCTGGTCTTCCAAAACATCTACTTTTTTGGCCTTCTCCTGGACTACCTCCATAATATTTTTTAAGTTTTTTAATTCATTTTCGGTTTCAATAAATCTATTTTGTAGCTTTACATACTGGTTAATTTGTTCATCCAACCGTGCAGTCATTATCAAACGAAGCTCCCGTACCTCCTCTAGTAACAGTTTATTCTCGCACTCCATGATCGACTCATCCGGGTTGCGACGAGCGCCGCGCTCAGTGTTTACGTAGCCGTCGTTCGCGCCGGGTGTGAAAGTTTTATTCATCATAAAGTTACCTCTTACAGGTGTATCTGCATTGCCTCTCTTAGGAATAGTGCGTACACACTCTGGGCATACCCAAGTCTCTTTGTACTCCTGCGTAAATGCTTCAAACTTCTCCGTTGTCAACGCTAGACATTTCAAATGGTATATTTTCTTGCAATTTTCTTGAGAACACTCCATGTAAGAAATATCATAAATAACGGCATCGCAGCCGTTGCATTTCGTAGCCATTCAGTGACACCAATAATAAATTAACACGCACAATGATAAAGACGTCCGCCCGCTAACTAAATTAAGCTAAATTAAGTTGAGCACTCACGTTTCTTTTGCTGTGTCCGGCCTGAATAAGTGCCACAGCTTGGGCGGCGACTTCAGGTGAAGTATCCATAGATTATTGATAGAACCTCACCTTAATGTTAAGAATAAGTAATGTTTGTTGCAAAACCAAAGATATCAATCACTTTTTCAAGAATTAAATCCAAGTAAACCAATAAAACCAAGTTTTCTTAGTATTCGATTGTTTGATATCAACAAACAGGCTCCAAATTGTCTTTTGTTTCTTTAAATTCTGTGTTCGAAATTCAAAAAAAGACTATTGAATGAAATTGTGAATTTGCCAGGTTCAAAACTGCATAAAAACTTTTTGCTCGACCTAATATAAAATTTTAGCTAGGACCAAACGAAACTGAAAATACAAGGTGGGCCAATAGATGTGTCCAGAAGTGTATTAACGTTTGTGAGTGTGTTATGTGTATGTGTGTATATTTATTACTTCTTCACACTCGAATGGCTGAATGGATTAGAATAAAACTTGGTACATGGGTAGACTATGTCCTGTAATAAAATGTAAGATATTTTTTTATTTCGATAATCTATTCCTATGGGATAATATTCTATGTTCACGTGGGCCAAACCATTGGCAGAATATTATAAATTGATCTAAAAAAAATTTGTTTGTTTCAATGACCCGAGAGTACTTTCAGAGATAACTCTCTGAAAGTACCTCTCGGGGTGGAAAATTATTTTTAAATTTGTTAGCCTAATTCTTGAAGAAGACCATTTCACCATTGTCATCACGCTATAATCTATTAGCAATCTAGTAAAACCAAGAAATAAAAGCGAAAACGAAGTAATATCACGAGTAAAACCGTGGAGCAGAGCTAGCACTCCATAAATTGCGTCCACTGCAGATTTCACGCATTTATCATTGTTTTATTGTTTTCAAATAAATTCAAGTTTTGTTTGTTTTTTTCATTCATTTGCGCCCGCCGTCATCTACGCGGATCGTCTGTTTTGTTTCAGTTAACATTAATTTTTAACCGACTTCAAAAAGGAGGAGGTTATATGTTCGGTTGAATGTATGTTTTTTTTTTTTTATGTATGTTTACCGATTTCTCGGTCAATTGTGGACCGATTTTGAAAATTTTTTTTTTTGATTGAAATGTTATGCTTCCAAGTTGGTCCCATAGAAATATTGTTATGATCCGATCGTGAACTTCGAAGATATGGAACAGAACTCCTCATAGGATCACAGCAGAACCGTCGTAACAAGTAAAATTGCTATGTTTATATGTGTAGTCGATGACTGACTGAAAGTAGAGGGTGAATATATCGACCTGATCTGATGATGAAGCCTGAAGTTAGGCACCGGAACTCTGTAATAAATTAATGTAATCTAACCGTGTTTGGGATTATTAGAATTGTCATGAGATGCACTCTGGCTATAAGGTATTTAAGTTTGGCTGAGGGGTACTTTTTAGTGGTATAACTAAAAAGTGTAAAATAAAAGCTTTTTACAAAAAAAAAAATACAACCGACTTCAAAGTAAAAAAAAACACTAAAAAGTGCAAAATATCTTTAATTTCGGAAGTCGGTGTTAAATAACGAAGAGACAAAACTATTATAGAAACACCGACTTCCGAAATTAAAGTTATTTTGCACTTTTCAGTGTTTTTTTTTTACTTTGAAGTCGGTTGTATTTTTTTTTGTAAAAAGCTTTTTTATTGTTTATTTTTGTTTGATTTTAAATGCTTTTTATTCTTTTACGGTGATGTTTTTCTGTTTTTGATTGTATATTATCTGACAGAATCGGGTATGGTGGGTGACAGATTTAAGCTAAAGACAAACTGAGCCCACGTATGCCACTACTCATTATGATATTTAGACTCTTGAATTTGCTTGAAAACAGACAGTTATTCTCCACAGAAATCAACGCTTTGAAACGTGCTAATAGCTTTATGTTTTTAGGGTTCCGTACCTCAAAAGGAAAAAACGGATCCCTGATAGGATCACTTTGTTGTCCATCTGCCTGTCTATCTGTCAAAACCCTTTATCTCGGGAACACGTGGAGGAATTGAGTTAAAATTAAAACTATATACTCAAATCTGCGGTTTCTTGAAGCTGTGAAAAAAAAACAGAATTCTGAGTAAACGAAAAAAGGTACGGCCGTTTATTTCGCAAACAACGTGTATTTCGACACTCTTAAGGGAATCGAAATTCATAGGGTAGTACTGCCCGTTGGCCTAGAACCCTGAAAGGCATGAAGCAAGGTCTTGTAGCACAAGTATCGGAAAAAATCTGAAAACTGTTTTGTAGTTACATCACAAAAAAAAAAACATTTTTTGCGACTCGGAAAAATCTTCGTAACTCAATTCGGGAATTGAACTGTTTTCATGGGTAACTTTGTACGGAACCCTCAGTGCGCGAGCCCGACTCACACTTGCCTGGTTTTTTTTTTCTGACCAACCGACCTTGACAACTCAAAAGTAGCCTATAAATGGTTTGATTGCAATAAATTCTACTTAATAATACACACTCATAAACACCCCAATTATAAAATGAAGTTATAGTCATAATTCAAAGTTGAAATTTTATTCAAATGCACTTAGGTTGTGCTTTCTTTAACTTATCCAAATTGTACGAGTATGTAAATAATATGGGAATTGACGCACTATACTGACAGCGCATTGGTATTGGTATCTACGCACACACAAATGCTCTAGTGACGCAAACAAGACTTCATAAAAACTTTTCCCAAAAAAAAAACATAACCGACTTCACTAAAAAAGACACTAAAAGGATCAAAATAACTTTAATTTCGGAAGTCGGTGTTTCTCGGTATTGTTTGTTTCTTATTTAACACCGACTTCCGAAATTAAAGTTATTTTGGTCTTTTTAGTGTTTTTTTTAGTGGCTACGGCTAGGTTACATTGATTAATTACGGAGTTCCAGTGCCTACCTTCCGGCTCAACCATCATCATCAGATCACTTCGATGATACCATTTTCAACGTAACTATTCAGAATCATTCATTTATTTGTATTGTCATAGTCGCTTAACTATCTTCATTGTGATATCTATTTGAGTAGGAAATTCCGTTGACCATTTCTGGTCTTCTTCATCAGTTCCACTTCATCAAATGTTACTTTTTGACTGTAAATAATAATAATAATAATATCCCACAACTATCACACAACGCCGTCCAGTCTCAAGCTAAGCAGAGCTTGTGTTATGAGTACTAGACAACTGATAAACATACTTATATATTTCTAAATACATACATATTATAGATAAATTACATCCAGACACAGAACAAATGATCGTGCTCATCACACAAACATTTGTCCTGGGTGGGAATCGAACCCACGACCTCCGGCATAGCAGTCAGGGTCACTAACCACTAGACCAACAGGCCAGTCCAAATGCTTAAGTTCTTTATGAAAATACCAAAATTACCATAGGATTGCCTATAATTTTTGAGGAGTTCCCTCGATTCCTCATGGATTTCATCATCAGAACTGGATTTTGAAAAAAAATGGGACCAATCTGGAAGCATATCCAATGAAGGGAAAAAAAAAATTTGCAAATCGGTCCATATACGACGGAGTTCTGTGGTAACAAATATAAAAAAAAAATGATAAAAAAAAAATACAACCGAATTGAATAACCTCCTCCTTTTTTTGAAGTCGGTTAAAAAGAAGTAAATTGTTGACCATTCCCTCTCCTAGAGAGGAGTCCTGAGTCCCAACAGTGGGAACATTATAAGGCCGACTATGCTATGCTATGCAAGTGCGAGTCGGACTCACACACGAAGGGTCCTGTATCGTCCTTAGCAAAAAAATGCCAAAAAAAGAACACGTTTGTTGTATGGGAGCCTCCTTAATTATTTATTTTATTCTATTTTTTATTATTTGTTGTTATAGCGGCAACAGAAATACGTCATCTGTGAAAATTTCAACTATCATAGTTCATGAGATACAGCCAGGTGTCAGACGGACAGACAGATAGACAGACGGACGGACAGCGGAGTCTTAGTAATATGGTCCTGTTTTAACTTTTGTGTACGAAACCCTAAAAAACAAGATATATCTCACAATCTCATCGCTGCTTACCATCAGGTGGGATCGCAGTCAAGCACTGGTTTATATGAATTAAAAAAAAAAAAAATCTTTCCAAAACAAATGAATATTAACAAAATCTGAACCGTGTCTGACACAAAGCCATGTAATATCATCTAGTTATTATTGTTCAGGACATTAATTTTAACGGATTATGAGATCTCCTAACAGTTTCATCCTACGAAAATCCTAGTAAGCAGACTTCCTTTGTGTATTTAGGTTATGAAGCTTAAGTTTGAAGATCAGTGAAGTTAGAACGATATTATTAGTAATTAGTAATTGTGTTAGTGAAGGGTAAGAGCTGCTTTTAATTAAAACTAAGAACTTATATTGATTACCACTTAATTAACGGATGGAAACAACAATTTCAAGTTTCTGCTATTTTCGATACGAATTATGTTAAAATAGATCTATTCTGTAGGTCTTTCTAGATACCGTAGGCATGGGCTTGCGGACGGCGAGCAATGGGTAGCTTGCCGACCGACCGTCTGGTAACCGTCCAGACCGAGTCCAAGCCGTCGACCGTAGGGGCCCAGCAGGGTCGAAGCCTACTGGGGCCAAGGGTCTGCATCTGAAAGGAAGACTCGGCTCTGATATGAAAGACAACGAAGGAACTGGATTGGGTTTTTAGTCAGTAAAAGTCTGACACACCCTCTCGCTCTGCTCAAGAGCGGGGGATGTCATTAGATGATTATCCCACCTACAAAAAAAAACCGTGTGTGACGGCTTTTATACGATTTGTTCCAAGGCCCCGGGGATCTCTTTAGCATCACCCATGGCCCCAGTAGGCTTCAACCCTGCTGGGCCCCTACAGTTGCTGACATCTCCTTGAGGCGCGCATGAATAGTATGCGCCATCGACACTTGGGCTCGGTCCGGACGGTTCCCGGACGGTCGGACGGTGAGCTACCCATTGCTCGCCGTCCGTCCGCCTCCCGTTTCTACGGTGGCCGGAAATCGGGATCGGAATCCCGGCGGCTGGGGCGCGAGTGCCATTGCCTCGCGCGTGCGGCCGCCTCCTTTACTAGCATTACTGCTTCGCAGAAGGAGGCGACCGCAGTCCTCCTCGCTCCGAACCATGACCTGTACCAAGCCCCCCACGAGGACATGGCAGTGCTCTGTCGAGGCGGGGCCGACTTTTACCGTATGCTCCACCTTGTGGAAGGCATTCCAACGCTGCGTCTTCCGGTACGTAGTCTTTCGTCCCCATCAACCATCTGTTCTGCGAGCAATGTGCCCTGCCCACTGCCACTTAAATTTGGCGATTCTTTGGGCTATGTCGGTAACCTTGGTTCTTCTGCGGATATCTCCATTTCTGATGTGATCACGCAAGAAAACTCCGAGCATAGGCCTTCCCATTGTCCTTTGAGTGACTTTAAGCCTTCTGATAAGGCCCATTTTAAGCGACCACGTTTCGGAACCATATGTCATCACTGGCAACACGCACTGGTCATAGACTTTCGTCTTGATGCACTGTGGTATATTGGACGAGAAGACACCGTCGAGAGATTAAGTGGAATAGTTACCAAGAATTATGTAAAAACTATGGCTCCTGCCTGAATATTGTTATTTTTATTAGAGCTTCGATTTTCACACCTTTAGACTTCCTTCAAAATTGTAACCATAGCTACAAATTAGGGTTTGAAAAAAAAATTGAGTATGATACCTTGAGGGCAAACGCTTCCACCACCGCTTTCCACTTGCATTTTGTCTGTGGCTAGATCCAATTCCTACCCACAATGTATATGATATCGTTAGTCTATCGTTTCCTTTATCTACCCACGTTTCTTTTGCCTAACGGGCCTTGTCATGTCGTTGCTAGAAAAGTCCACCGCTTGTTCTTGTATCTTGCCAAACGAACTGCATCACCACTTCTCCCTCAGTTTTTTTATAATTTTTTAGGGTTTCGTAACTCAAAAGGAAAAAGCGGAACCCTTATGGGATCACTTTATCGTCTGTCCGTCTGTCTGTCTGTCAAGACCCTTTATCTCGGGAACACGTGGAGGTAACGAGTGAAATTAAAACTATATACTCAGGTCTGTGGTCCCTTGAAACTATGCAAAAATCAAACTTGTAAGTTAACGAAAAAAAAAAAGACACGGCCATTTATGTTGCAAAAAACGTATATTTTGACACTCTCAAGGGAATCAAAATTCATAGGGTACTTCCCGTTGTCCTAGAATCCTGAAATTCGGCATGAAGCAAGGTGTCATAGCATAAGTTTAGAAAAACTGAAAACTGTAAAGTAGTCACGTCAGAAAAATCTTTGAAACTCGATTCGGAAATTGAACTGTTTTCATAGGTAATTTTGTACGGAACTCTCAGTGCGCGAGTCCGACTCGCATTTGTCTGGTATTTTTTTTTTTTTTTATAAAACAACATTAGCTGACCCGGCAAACGTTATTTTGCTACATAAATTATCAAAAAAAAAAGGGAGGTGGAGGGTAGGAGGAAAAAAAGCCGAAAAAAATTCACAAAAATCGATCAAGTTGTTTCAGGGGAGTTCGATAACAAACAACGTGATGCGGGATTTTAATATATTAAGATATATTAAAATGGCTGGCCTGTTGGTCTAGTGGTTAGTGGCCTTGACTGCTATGTAGTGGATTCGATTCCCACCCAAGACAAATGTTTGTGTGATTAGCACGATCATTTGTCCTGTGTCTGGGAGTAATTATCTATAACATGTATGTATTTAGATATATATAAGTATGTTTATCAGTTGTTTAGTACTCACAGCACAAGGTCTGCTTAGTTTGGGACTAGATTGGGTTGTGTGAAAGTTGTGGAATAATATATTATTAGATTGACTCCTCATTACGACAACACTCTCGACACACCATGCTTCAAGTCAAGCGCGGATCTTTCCGCCACAATAAAGCCGACGACACACCCGCGACATGCGACTGAGCGACAATGCGACCGCAACACGCCACTGAGTAACAATGCGACCGCAACGCAGTTTTGTTGTAACCGACGCATTCATGATCGGAAGCCTATCGACATGGGTTCGGTGGCGGGGTTAAAATGTTACTGGTGTGAGAGAATATTAATGTTATTAGGTTTGGGAGCTCAAAATCTGTAACTATTACTTATTGTTTTTATTTCATTCTTTAGCATAGCGACTATGCTATATAGTCGGCCTTATAATGTTCCCACTGTTGGGACTCAGGCCTCCTCTCTAGGAGAGGGAATGGGCCGTAATCCACCACGCGGGCCCAGTGCGGGTTGGTGGATGTCACATGTCTTCGAATTTTTGGTTCTATTACGTGCCGGTTTCCTCACGATGTCATTTCATTCTTTAGTTATATAAAATTGTAAAAAAAAGCTGAAAAGTTTGTTTGTTTGTGCGCAGTAGTCTCATGAGCTTCGGGTTATAATTGAAAAATAATTATAGTTAGAATAGCCAATTTATTAAGGAAGGCTATACCAACATATTAAAAATTAAAAATATTTAAAAAAAATCTGGGTCTTATTTTATGGAAAATTATATTATTGTTAGTAAGCTCACATGTTGTCATTGATAACATGTGGGCTTAGTAACTAGTATGTGCATTCTACCTAGACTCGCAGGGAAATCTTACATTATGTTTCTCTACAACTATTTCAGTATTCAAGTACCAACAATAAACGTTTTGGTACAAATTAAAACATGAATAAAACAAAAAAGTATTAGTAACTATAACAACAGCAATACATAGTTAACCTAAAATGGCCTACCAACATATTCATAGCGCCATTTTACCGCCCTCAAGCCTATCAGTACATTATAATGTATGCGCATACATTTGTTTCGGATGTCGTGTCGGACGCCTATCGGCCAAGTGTAGAGGCCTTAACACCTATGAAAATGTTTTAAAACATAACATAAAGCTCTGATCAAACTGAAGCAAATCTCGCGCGGGATAACAGATAAAGTTCACCTGCGCACATTGTGTCAACTCACACACATTAATATAATTAAATAGGTTATGCAACTTCAGCTTTTGCATATGCGCGACCATTTAGTATTACTTAGTTACTAAGTTAAATAAATCAGTGATTTTTCTAAACTCAACACGTGCGGTTTTATTGTTATCTCCGGATTCTATTATTTTACCATAAGTGTGCAGACTATCGTCGTACATTTTTTTGGTGCTTCGAGCCGGATGACATGAATAATCGCGTGATTTCATAATCTATAGGACAAAAGATAGACGCGGGATACGCCTCGGTTTGAGCAGCCTTTAGGGTACTTTATTCACCTAAGATGTGCGAGTTATCAAAGCGGTGCTTGAGGAAAGAATCCACCAACTCCTAACATGGCTTAACGCAGCTCCAGTGAAAAAGGATTAGCGGAGCTAAGAATACCCTATTGAATAGACCTGTGGCCGGTTGGTCTAGTGGTTAGTGGCCCTGACTGCTAAGCCGGAGGTCGTGGGTTTGATTCCCACCCAGGTCAAAAGTTTATGTGATGAGCACGATCATTTGTTCTGTGTCTGGGTGTAATTTATCTAAAGTATGTATTTAGAAATATGTTTATCAGTTGTCTAGTACTCGTAACACAAGAGCTCTGCTTAGTTTGGGACTAGACGGCAATGTGTGATATTTGTGGAATATTATTATTTCTTTAAAAATATAAAAAATAGTAGCCCACCGGCATCGGGAACAGGGTCCTAGCTACCGGTAGTCAGAGCTCCTGAGAGAACCTCCGGACAATACACGCCATTTCCAGGAGTACTGCTTTCTGGATCAAACCCTTGATCCAACTGCCTAACGAGTGCCTCCTCAGATGTTGGTCGAACTCTTGGCTATTAAGCCATTGGCCGTCACGACTATCGGCACAATGACTGCTGTGTCCACTTCCCAAATTTCAACAACCTCGCGAGCTAAGATACTTAGTTTGTTTATCCTTCTCAGCTTTCATGAAGTTCTCGTCATGAGGGACGATGATTTTTTATTATTAAAATGCAGGATTGCGAGCGAGGATTTGCAAGAGACGCGAGCAAAGAATGTATGCGCGTTGCGAGAGATGTGAGCGCGCACAGCTGAAAAGAGTTCATTATTCATCTTCCATACACCGTTTCATAGCCTCACTTCCTATCACTGCACCTGTTCCTTGATCAGTTTTAGTGGAAATAATCATACATTTTTACATCGCCTAACTACCTCGCACATCTATGCAAAAAGCGGCCTACACACTGACAATAAATTTCATGTTGTATAGAATGATTGACTGGCAGGAATATGTTTGGGTTTAGTCCTGATTTTTATACGATTTCATTTGAATAAAAGGTTGGATTACATATCGGACATTTTTTTTTTAAAACGAATTTTCGTCGAATACAGCAAAGTGTATCATTCCTTTGTTGGACTGTTGAAACTGAAATATAGGAGTTTATTTAGCAATATTATAAAGTATTTACAGGCACATTCACATATGAAATAAGACTCTTATCAATGTTTCGGAGAATTTGCTGTAAAAACTGTTCTTGTCTGAATTTCGAAAACATTTTAATCAAAGGGCTAAATGCACGTTATGCACGTTAAATCAACTTTAAATTAGTTATTATGATATCTATATCATAATAACTTCTCCCGCTCTAGGCTGAGCGAAAAAAAGTGCCAGACTTTTATCGACTTAAACCCACCTGCGTTCCTTCAATTGCCCTTTGAGTTCCAGGGGCAGCCCTGGAATTCAAAAGGCGTCAAATATCTGTGACCACGTGACTGAGCGTTGAGATGACGTCAGAAAAAAGGAATAGGAGGCGTGGCCGACTCGAGGCGATCAACAAAATGAGAATCGAAACGAAACGGTTATAACTTGGCTAGGGGGGCAGACGTCATCTCAACGCTCAGTCACGTGGTCAGAACAAAGGAATAGGAGGCATGGCCGACTCGAGGCGATCAACGAAAAGAGAATCGAAACGAAACGGTTGTAACTTGGCTAGGGGGGCAGACCCAGCCCGAGTCGTCGATGACGCGTAGTGTTCCATGAGCACCTCAAACACATGTCAGCAAAACCGTAGGGGCCCAGTAGGGCCATAGCCTACTAGGGCCATGGGTTGACTTCTGAAAGGAAAACTCACGGTCCTAAAACGCAAAGGGCAACTGAAGGAACATAGGTATAGTTTTGGTCAATAAAAGTCTCATACACCCTCTTGCTCTGATCTAGAGTGGGAAAGTAGGGAAAGATAATGACATGATGACAATGATAGACTATGTTGATTGCTTTTTTTCCTTTTCAGTAATTTTAACGTATGTCTGGCAATTTGAGTATTTTCTGCGGCCTACCCAAATGTCCTTTCCTTGGTATTGTTCGTCAAGTCGTTGAGCTCCTTAGTAGTCCTGAGTTGAGCTTGGCGAATACTGACAAATGCTTGCACTGACTGGACAGGTCCACTCAAATCTGTATGGTTCTTTCTTGAAAAGAACATCTCAGACAAATCTGCATGGTTCTCATGTGATTTGACCATTACATATTTACTGTATGGACTTTAAAAGAGACGTTGACCCCTGAGTTTGTTTCGGTGTTTCTTCTGAGGGTAGTCAGCTAGGAAACACCGGCCTCATCTAGTTTAAAATGATGAAAAAAATAATTGAGTTGTAAAAGTGTTTTTTAAACCTATTTGCAAAATAAATATCATTTATTATTTATCATTTATTATCATAAGTTGATTCATGATTTCCCACTTTAAAAAAAAGAATCCCTGGTGATTATTTGGAACAAGCCCACAGCCTAAAATTAAGCAATTATTTTTGACCTATCCAAACAGTAATTTTTAAACTTTCAAAGTTAGACTAGGACATAGCAATTAAAACCAGACTTATAAGAATAGTTTGAAATTCAACTAATTACTTTCCTGACACAGTTAAAACTAGACCAAAAACTAAACTACAAAGAAACCCAAGTTATATCTAAGTAAGAACACAGTAATTAAATAATAATAGTTAACCACACCACGACATTGTAACTATCATTAACTTTAGAACTCACTTTAACTGTAATGGTTACATTTAGAGTTTAAATGTTGACTTCTGTTACTTTGTATGCAAATAGGGCAATATCTGGACGCTTTGTGTTTTAACTGCCTTGGTTTTCTCATGGTCACAATAGCGAATGCTGAGCGTAGGATCTTTGGTTCGATTCCCACTTTAGGAAAAGGAAAAAAGTGCTATTGGTTATTAGGGTTCCGCGTCCCTCAAAAGGAAAAAGCGGAACCCTTATAGGATCACTTTGTTGTCCGTCCGTCTGTCTGTCTGTCTGTCAAGACCCTTTATCTCGGGAACGCGTGGAGGTAGCGAGTTGAAATTAAAATTATATACTCAAGTCTGTGGTCTCTTGAAGCTATGAAAAAATAAAATTTCAAAGTTAACAAAAAAAAAAAGATATGAAGGCCGTTTATGTCTCAAAAAATGTATTAATCGACACTCTCGAGGAAATCAAAATTTATAGGGTACTTCCTGTTTACCCAGAATCCTGAAATTTTGCGTAAAACAAGGTCATGTAGCACAGGTATAGCATTAAATCTAAAAACTGTAAATTTGTTGTTGCGTCACAAGAAAAAGGTTTTTTTTACTGTGGATTTCCCTGTAGTTGCTTGTAGTTTGATAGTGTTTTATTTTAGGCTTGCGTTTGACCACTATCTCACCTGATGGTAACCGATGATGTGGCTGACGATGAAGCACGCTTGCCTAGAAGCAACCTATTCACTCTTGATTTAAAAAGGTCTAGGTTATAGACCTCAGGAAACACAGACACCGGCAGGGAATTCTACTCCTTAGCTGTGCGAATGATAGTGAATGAGTTCCCAAAACGCTTTGTACGTATGGGTGGCATGTACACCATGTACCGGTAGCACAACGCAGTACGTCTTGTGGTCCGATGATGAAACGGACTTGGCGGAATCAAATTGTGAAATTCCAATGCACACTCCTTGAAATGTAAACTATAGAATACCGACAGTCTAGCAACTCGCTGTCGATGCTCAAGACTTTGGAGTTTAGGATTTCGGACATAAAAAGATCCATATAGTGTTAATGACTTAATAAATAACAAATCTGCCCTCTAGCCAAGTTACAACCGTTTCGTTTCGATTCTCGTTTCGTTGATCGGCTCGAGTCAGCCACGCCTCCTATTCCTTTGTTCTGACCATGTGACTGAGCGTTGAGATGACGTCAACGACGTGAATTAAGTACGAGTAGGTTATGCAACTTCAGCGTTTGCATACGCTCGACCATTTTAAGTAAAATAAATCACTGGTTTTTCTACACTCAACATTATGGTTTTTTTTAACTATCACACAACGCCGTCTAGCCCCAAGCTAAGCAGAGCTTGTGTTATGAGTACTAGATAACTGATAAACATAACGTACATATTATAGATAGATAAATTACACCCAGACACAGAACAAATGATCATGCTCATCACACAAACATTTGTCCTGGGTGGGAATCGAACCCGCGACCTCCGGCATAGCAGTCAGGGCCACTAACCACTAGACCAACAGGCCAGGTTTTATTTATTATCATCCCCGGTTTCTATCATTTTACCCAAAGCGTGCAGAATACCGTCGTACAAAAATGTTGGCATATCTTCTAACTAAACTAAAACAATCTATTTACCTCCTAATTCTTATTAAAATGTTATTACTTATTCTCTATAAATAAAAAAATAGGTATTTAATTATTTTTTAACTTCACACGAAATCAAAAATGTTTTAAATTTTTGTGAATTCTTGATATCGACAGTTCTGAGTCACTAGCTTCTGCCAGCGGCTTTCCGCGTGAATGTCAGTTATTTCAGACGCGAAGTCGAAGTCGTTAAAAAGTAGTCTATGGACTTTCTTAAAGTTAAAAGAAAAAAAAACATCAAAACAGTAGAAGCTTAACCGTGAAAGCGTAACAGCCTTAGTTGCTGCCTCGCAGATCATACTCCCAGGATAAAAAAGTATCCAATGTCCTATTCCTATAATTATAATCAAACAATTAATTTCAGGACATGGTCTACCTGTGTGGCAAATTTTACCCAAACCTATTCGTCTGTTCAAGCATGAAGATGTAACAAACATACACACTCACAAACTTTCATCTTTATAATATTAGTGCGGCGAGTTTTTTTTAGTGGGAAATCATCTTGACTTCTCCCACTCTATGGCGGAGCGAGAGGGCGTGTCAGACTTTTACTGACTAAAACCCACTCCTGTGTTACTTCTTTGCCTTTGTCCCAGGACCCCGAGGTTCACTAATGTGGTGAGTTGTTTGGTATCGATTGGTACTTCAACGTCGTTTGCTTGTAATCTGCGTCAATATTCAATGACCGGGACTAGAAATTTCCTTTCACGTTTATCAATCCAGTATAACTACAACCAATATGGTAAACCAATACAGCCTAAAACAACAAAACATTAAATAACTCCTTTAAACGACCCAAAAAGCGACCATTATCTCGTAGAATGGTCCATAAGAATTCCAGACCCGCCGCTGCGAAAGTCCGTGGTTTAGCAATACAACCCAAGGAGTAGGGGGTTACATTCTAGAAACATCTGGGTACTAATAAAGTGATCCTGTGACCACAATCTGGGTAGACAAGGGATCTCTGGAATCTTAGATCGTGATCCTAATAATATAGAGAATAACTGGCATTTTTTGGGGGATGGACGATTAAGTGTGGGAGTAAAAATAATAGGTTTTATTGGTTTTGTTATGATATAAAGTATTTAATGTGTTTTTTTTTTTGTGAGTCTCGTTCATGTTCGGCTGTTATTATTTTTTTATGTAAGTATGTTCACCGATTTCTCGGTCAATCGTGGACCGATTTTGTTGTGTTTTTCATTGCACTTAGGTACTCGAATACCCAATGTTATCTCTACCGCTTTTAGGCACGCTATTTACAATTTTCCACACTAGTTTGGAAAAGTGCGCGAGCTCCCTTCTGTCACAATTAATTTTATTCATCGTATCAGGCTAAGCGACCCCCACGAGTCATCGGTCAACTCCCATTTATTTATTTCTTCGTAAGTGTCTTGAAAAGCATCGTTTGGTACACGTGGAAATTTGTCACTGCAACACTCGGCTCTATAAAACCCGTTCGGGTGAATTCCGTCTCATTTGCAATGACAAACTTTCTCCACTTGTATCAAAATGTACTATTTATCAACTGGACATTAATATAGTCGACAGACATGTGGAAAACTTATTTGACGCCATATTTGAGATTGTTTTTAATTCGTATTAGTATTAGTTCACATTTTAGTGCTGGGTATCCGTAAGATACCCAGCACTAAAATGTGAAAAAAAAATAATTAATTTCTATATTTGTTGGAAAAAAGGATTTTTTTAAATGCATTTTATTAATTATCTAAAACCATTATTGCCTATGTAATGAAACTTGGTCTGGGGCACATCTTTCATATGATTTCAAAGTGATTCAGGCTTTTACTGACTAAAGCCCACCCGTGTTCCTTCAGTTGCCTTTTCCGTTTCTATGATGGCTTATTTGAACAATCCTGTAGCCCTGGTGAGCCAGAGTAGTGATTGCCCAGTGGTAACGGTTCCGTCTTTCGAGTTATAAGTCGCGAGTTCAAACCCAGCCAGGGACTTCACCAGTGATCGAAGTAGGTAGATTGTATTGGGGTCATTGATCCGAAAAGTATATACGCTTCGGACCAATTCCGGAGGAATGTCCATATTAATATATGAATTGGTTGATTAATAAAAAAAACCGGAACTTAGGCAGGAATTGTATTAAAATGAGCAATATTATATCCTTCATATTTTTTTTAACGGCACGCAGTCACGATTTGACACAACCCAACGACCAATCAGAACATGATACCTTCCTTTAAATTTTGAATTTAGTAGTAATAATATCACTACCAACATTAACAATATTTTAATTTTTGAATTACTTTCCTTTGGAAAATGGCTTATCCATGTTATTCTTTCTGTGTGCATTTATCATACAAGTATCAAAAATCAATCTATCTACTCCGATCACTGAACACTACTTTGTGTAATTTATTTCATCGCCACTGCACTCAAAACGGTGAAGGAAAACATCGTGAGGAAACCGGCATGTCCTAGAACCAAAAATTCGAAGACGTGACATCTACCAACCTGATTATATTAGGCCCATTCCCTCTCCTAGAGAAAGAAGGCTTAAGTTCCAGTAGTGCAAATATTATAAGGAAAGGCTGATTACACTATGTAGTCCTGGCAGACAACCCTTGCATCTAACAGCTTTCAGGAGGAAGACGAAATGGGTCCCAATCTTTGTTTAAGATGTTAACAGCTGTTCCTATCCTCAGTTCTTCCTTCGTCGTCTCCTACTTCAAATTTCCGTGAAGTAATAAAAGTAAACAACGCGACATTGTTTCAATTTCCTCTGTTCGTTACGCAACGTACGTTATCTGTGCCTACTTGTGTGGCCATTGAGTCTGAGTTAATCAATTTTAAAACGCCTTCCTATATTTTGTGATCTATGTAAACCTCGGATTACCGCTTAAATTATTTGAATAACTTTTGTAGTTTTGTAAGTTCCGGGTCTCAACGTGAATTTTTTAAAATTATATTGAATTGTATTTACACCTTCATGAGCGTTATTTTTAAGTACTAATGCGATGGCCTTCAAGATATCCGCAGGAGAACCAAAGTTACCGACATAGCCCGAAGAATCGCCAAACTTAAGTGGCAATGGGCAGGGCGCATTGCTCGCAGAACAGATGGCTGTTGATGTTTCGGCCGTAAGGTCCTGTAGTGACCGCGTACCAGAAGATACAGCGTTGCTGGGCTCCTGCAGGTGGACCGACGACCTGGTGAAGGTCGCGGGAATCCGTTGGATGCGAGAAGCATAAGACCGTTCATTGTCGTGACACTTGGGGAAGGCCTATGGCCAACAGTGGACGTCTTTCGGTTGAAATGATGATGATGATGATGAAAAATAACTAAACACAAGTGGTGCCAAAAATACACACAAACTTTTGCTTTTATAATATATTAGAGTGATTAACAGGGATCGGAATTAGGTAGAGCTATTCATGTACTTATACCGAATTCATACAGCGAAAGAATAAAGTGGATATGCCTCAAATCCCGAGATTAATTTTAAAGAACAGAATTTTTTTATGACACTATCAGAAATATAGCAGAAAAAAATTCTTCCTGCATTCATGACGAGGACGAAGAAAGTATAAATTTGTTTACCTCACCTCAGTTGACGTAGAGAGATCTTTTTCAATGAAAAATAATAATAAAATTGTAAGTTAATAATCTTTTTTTTATTTGTCTTATCTATCTCTGAGATTTTTATTATTATTTGTTTTTTTATATTTTTGGCTACACGGGATTTTTCATTAGAAATCCCGGGAAGATCCATATTGATATCAAAATTTTGATACAAGTACATGAATAACTCTATCTAATTCCGACCTCTGGTTATTAATCATAATTATAAACACAAAATGCTTCGGCACTATGAGCCCTCGTTCTGTCTTAATAAATCATAGTTAACAAACTATCGCACTAAACAACCCTAGTCCTATAAAAACACGTAATAAATATGAGAAACTAGCTTACCCACCCTTCGTTAGTAAAAAAGGGGTTGGTAGTTTAACTTTGATTTACATTCGGGCCTCCCATCCATCAGAACTGAGTCTGAAGTGAAACTGCAAACAAACAACTTATAGTCTTTGTATGGCGGTAATTTTACCTACCAAAGACATGGGTAAAGGAATTGCTACGTTATGTACTTTACTTTTTAGATTGTTTTTGCAATGTAGATATTTACTGTTATTTACTAGATATTATTGTTTTTACACATTTTTTTGAAGTCGGATACCATTCAATGACCTCTCCCGCGCTGGAGGGCGTGTCAAACTTTTAATAACTAAAACCACATCTGTTTTCTCTTCGTGGGCCCAGCAATCCCAGCAGGCATCGGGATCTGCCCTTACGGTTTTGCAGACATTTTCTAGAGTTGCGCGTGTAACACTACGCGCCGTCGATAACTCGGGCTCGACCCGGACGGTTACCAAACGGCTGGCACGCTCGTCGTTCACAAGCCTGCGCCTACCGTGACCAGTATTGTTTTTACGCTGGAATCTACTGTATTTCTTTGACGAGGTTACATTTTAGATTATTTACAGAGATTAATCATCATCAGCGCTCGATTCAATTCATAATCTTTAAGTGCAAAAAACAAATATTTTTCGGACCGTCACGAAACAAAAATCAGTACTAAAGTATTTTATAATTGTGTAGCAGTTTGTATTCTTTAGGTACATTATGAACGAAGATAAGAACTGAAACATAAGATGAAACAAAAACCTCAAACGGTGCTAATATAACAACCTTATCGGGAGTTATGTGTTAGAACCGTTTAAGGTAGAAACACTAGGGCCACTAGGAGTGGGTTTTTAGTCAGTAACAGTCTGACACTATCTCCCGCAAAAAAAAGGTCTATGGGATTCGAGTGCTCATTAAGTGGTGCAGGATATCAGCACAAATAGCTACTCGACCTTTTACGTGACCAGAAGACTGGGCTTTTCTTTGGGTGACGAATTAGCATTGCCATTCTACGTGGTAATGCTGGCAGCCTTCTGGGCACTTTTTTTTACAGTGTAGATTTTTTTTTTTAAGGCTCAATAAATTAGTTGTGCGTGTTTGTATGTTATTATTTTCAATTTGTATATAGACAGGTTAAATCTACATAATATTAAGTTATTTATTAGTGTTTAAGTATATTGTAGCTATATTCGGAAGAATTAGTATAATGTCAGTCATTTAAAAATACTCTTGCGCAATCGATTAAGTCAATTTGAAGACATGTGACATCCACCAATCCACACTGGGCCTGCATAGTGGATTACGGCCCGTTACCTCTTTTAGAGAGGAAGCTTGAGTTCCAGTAGTAGAAACGTTATAAGATTGGCACCTTCCTAGCTCATCATGTCAGCACACGACAACAAATACCCAGGCTGGCAGGCTGGTGATCAAAACTGCAAGCTTCTGATGCTGATGCACGCGTCATGCTCGTGAACGGGTGCCGTCAGTTGAGACTGGTCATCTCTTAGCTGCCAGTGGCTTAATTCAATTTCTATTTTGTAATTAGTTTTTTTTTAATTATTATTACTACATTGTGCTTACATATTAAAAGCGACAAGAAATATGTAACCAAGATTTATGTAACTCATAATATGATTTAACCTTTTGAGTGCGTAATTAGAGACACAATAGTAAGACAATGGCGCGTGAACGCCGGCGTTAATGCGGGGATCAACAGCTTAAAAGAGTGTCCATGGAGTTTCTTGCACGTTCTTCTCCATAGAGATCTACGCTTTGGAACGTGCAATTTAGCTTCACTTTTTTTTTTACAGACCGACATTTTGACAATTCAAAAGTGCCTGTAATTGGTCTATTTGAAATAAACGTTTTTAATTTCTGAAATATAACAACCTTGTTCTAATCTTGGCTTTAAAATCGCTTATGCTAACGCTAGGGCCCCAACATGGCGCGTGTAGAACAATTATTCGCGAAATAAAATTATCGCACCACAAGCTACCGTGTTCCCCGCCCCAGCGATATGCTACTTTAAACATTTTATATAAAACTTACACGAGTTTTGTATTAAATGTTTAGAATTTTGTGCTTGTAGACCATTTTCAGTCTATATAATAATATCTACTATAAATATAATAGGAGAAACTGACTGATAAATCAACGCACAGCCGAAATTACAGGGACTAGGAGTGTGAAATTTTGCACAAGGTTTCCTTTTAAGACGTAGGTGAGCACTGAGAGAGGATTTTACAAAATTCACTCCCTAAGGTAATGAAACGAGGGCCAAAGTTTGTATGGAGAAACGTACTTTTACGTGGGTGAAGCCGCTGGGAGAAGCTGGTTCTGTATTTTTTTTTATATTCCACAACTATCCCACAACACCGTCTAGTCTCAAGCTAAGCAGAGCTTGTGTTATGAGTATTAGACAACTGATAAACATATTTATAAATTTCTAAATACATAAATAACACCCAGACACAGAACAAATAATCTTGCTCATCACACAAACATTTGTTACCAACTAGTTGCTGCCAGCAGCTTCGCCTGCAGGGCAATTATCTAATTTCAGTGAAATTAGATAATTGCCTTATGGGAACATACCCCCGGGACAAAAAGTTTTTTCACATGTCTGCTATGCAGACACGTACCAGAGGCGAACCCACTCTCCAAAACCACTGTCCAAAAGCACTAACAGCTATTGGTGCCGGTGTTCCTGGACAGCGCGCCCTCCATGGCAGTCCGTCTGGGCTCCACCTGTCTGTTCCTCTTGGTCTGGTCTCTCACTTGAGGCCTTCCGGCATGAGTAGCTCTACCGGCATATCCCTCAAGATCACAGAGACACGCAAGCCCCACCATGGCAACAACGTGGGAACACAGTTGGTGGGGATACTTAAAATGCTGGAGATATGGATGTAATTTGGAACATGGTTAGAACATGATAGGATATTTTGGTCCCGGAAGTATGTTCTCTTGTGATAATTTTCTACTTTTACATGGATGAAGCCACTGCCTGAAGCTAGTAGTAATATGAACCAAAAACAAATACTATAAATACAAATTCGTCTACGATTAACAGAAATATGCAGTCACTAAGAATATTCACAAACAAAAATCTACACAATTCGTTCATCCTAATAAAACTGCAAAACAAAATAAAAAATATTTTTCTATTGTCTTAATAACAAAATGCAAAAATGAAGCTTGTATTCGGCGTTGGCTACACGCAACTAGAGTGCACCATCTCAGAATGTATAATGCGGCCGTGGCGTCGCTTTCGACTAGTGTGGCTACACCTTTATACCGACGACAATAATGAGTAGGGTCTTAAGTGAATAATCGTCTGTTGAAAATGGTTTTTGTGAGAAAATGGTGGAATGAAACGTGAGTTACTTGACGCGGCGCTAATTTTATGATTTGTTTTATACTCAGGTGGTTTTTTGCTTGAAGATTTAAATAGAGATTACTGTTAATTTTATTTTCTTTATTTTAAAACTAACCTTAGGCATCATCCGACGTGCTCTTGTCACCGTCGGCGTTCCGGCCGTATTGGAACCTCATGGCCTGGCACGCGACGATGGCAAAAGACCAGACGGTATGTCTTTATTTCCATGGAAGATGGGTAGACCTTTAGTGTGGGACGCTACTTGTGTCGATACTCTTGCGCCATCTCATCTTCCTAGCTCGTCGTGCTGTGCCGGTGCTGCCGCAGCGGCTGCAGAGAACCTCAAGCGGCGGAAATATAATAACCTTGTTGGTAGTTATATTTTCGAGCTGTTTGGGGTTGAAACTCTCGGATCGTGGGGTCCGAGTGTTCACAATTTATTTAAAGAACTTTCAAAACGGCTTGTTGACACTTTGCGTGACCTAAGGGCTAGCTTTTACTTCAGAAAAAGGATAAGCATTGCCTTTCAGCATGGCAATGTCGCCAGTCTTTTGGATACATTACCAGTCGACAGCGATGTGGAGGAGTTTTTCGACGCCGTACTTTATATTGCTTTTTTTAGTACTTTAGGGATTTTATTTTTATTTTGTAAGTTAGTTTTAATTACGTTATGATTAGACTTAAGTTTCTGTTAAATATAATAAAAACATTACCTACATATTATTAGCCAAACATATAAAAAAAAACCTTAGGCTCGATTTAACATGATTTCCGAAATGTCACATATCCAAGGTCAAACCCTTTTTGGGAGGTTCCAGCACCGGATTCGTGCGGAAGTGACGCCCGGGTGCCACTACTGTGTGAACCGCCCGGAGGACACAGTGGAACACACGGTAGAGGTGTGCCCCGCTTGGGCAGAGCACCACCGTGTCCTCGTGGGGGAGATCGGCGGAAACGATCTCTCGCGCCGGGCCTTGGTAAAGCCGACCCCGCTTAACGGGATAATGGCGAGGCAGAAGAAATGGCCAATAGTCAACCCCCTGTGGGTATATTCGAAAGAGTTACCTTGGAAGGCAATGGCCAACTGAAGTAACAAATATTGGCTTAAGTCAGTAAAAATTTGACATTTCCTGAGCGATCCAGGTTACTAAAAAAAAAACCCTAATATTTTTAAGTTTTGGCAATAGTTACTGCTGACAGAGTTGCACGCCTCAATGAGATGCTAGCATAATTGCCTGCAGCTGTCTTCCCGTCCGATTATAATTTAGGTGTCTTCAAGGTTAGAGTGGGCTTTTCACTAGTGCGATTCACCATCAACGATTGCATCACTGCTTACCATCAGGTGGGATCGCAATCAAGCACTAGTTTACAACATTATTTTTAGTTTATTATTTATTTATTTTACAATTCATTTATGTACACAGTTATATAATAAAAGAAAAGAAACGGAAACAGAAAAATAGGTACATAGCTAATGCTTATTTCTACAGAAATTTCTGTTTATGCAAAACCTGAATGTAGTTTGTTCAGAATCAGTAACTGAATGGATTCCAATAATTTTTATAATGTCATATTTTCTCCCAAAAATATTTAAAATGGTCACAAGTTGGACACCACCGACACTAAGTACAACACAGGTCACGGCAGGTCATAGCGGGCTTTAGGAGCCAGTAAACAGCTGGGTGCAAGTGCAAAACAAGCCCTCAGTCGCCTGGATGGCCCGGTTACTATGTAATTTCGCTGACATAACAAGCTTAAAACTTTGTGATTTTTTCATAACACAGTTATGAAATTTTGTACATAGATTCTCTATATAGAAATACTAGACACGTGTTTCAGGTTTCGCATATACTAAAACTAATGTTTAAAAAGACTGCATTTAATTTGAATTTTAAAAAGACTTCAGGCCACTTAAAGTAAAGAGTGTTTCAGTGTTCCAATTGTTCCAAAAGATGCATTTAAAACATTACTGCTGTTCCAATCTTTCGGAACACTAAAATATTTCGGAACAGTGAGTAGTTCAGTAAAGAGTTACACAGGCCTATTTTTAACCATTTTTGACCAATGTCCATTAAATTGCAGTTCAGTTCTAATCCAATATTCTCTTTAGGTACCCAAAAGTACTACAGGTATATTATTTCAAAGCAAATGGCGAATACCGAGCTAACATTCCCAATGAAACAGCACCGATATCGGCACAACGAAATCGATTTTCTGTTAAAAACAGCACAGATTCCGATTCCTTTAACTCATCCTTCTGATGTTTCCTAATCGTCTGTTACGATACCAACATGAAAAAGATGAAATCGTTTATTCAGTATTCAATTCGCATAAACGATACGGTGATCCCGTGCCGCTTTCATTTCCAACTGAATGATAATCAACTTCACCGTTCTTCATTTTTTTCTGATCCACCATTAAACGTTCTATATTCAAATAATCGTAACTCATTTTCCTCCTTTAACCTCCTTAGCTTTTAATATTTCTGAATACAGAAAGTACGCGTACGGCATTATTCATGTAATCCGTCTGGGTATCGCACAATCGGACAGTCGGGGAGAGTGGTACGGACAAAGACGCTACGAAATGGAATTTTCAAGTAGAAGCACTTGTGAGCGTGAATGTACCGCCGCAGATGGATTACTGTGAAATTGTTGTATGATGTTACAGTTTAAAATAGGTCGGGTGATGATATAGGTTTGGGTTTCAGTGTTGAGTAGAGGAAATGTTAGTTTGATATTGCTTCAGAAAAAAATTAAAAACACAACAACAACACCACTAGATATGTTTAAGAAACAAAAAGATGAAGAGACCAAGCACGATGATGTTATCTTACTTGGTTGAGAAGATTCTATGGCCACCTTTCCGCTTCATCATAAGACGAGCCTAGTACCAGCAATGTTCCCTAAAACTACATACATAACTGTGATGAAGTTTTAGCTTAATTGAAGACAATAAAGTTTTCTAGGTAGGCGGAACAGAGTGTAAAAGTCCCGCAAACCTCCGTTGAAAAGGGAGCATCCTCCGACCAGACGGGTGTTATGTCTGGTGAGCAACTGCCCGATAAATGATTTCGGGCGGTTCTATATGTTCCAATCGCGCGGAGAACTTTAATTGCGCGATGCAGGATTAGTTCTTATGTGTCGCTACAAAATGTTCAAAAGATGGAGTACTAGTTTGTTACCGGACACACATACGAACAAAGCAAGCTAATCTCACTAATATTGTAAAGCTAAAAAGTTGAAAATTATTCCAAGAGAACATTTTCGTTATTGCTATTACAAGACTTCGTCTACCGAAAGAAAAAAAGAAAGATAATTGCGTTTATTTGCATTAAAAATACCTTAAAATTAAACAAAAAAGTATGTACACTGAGTAATGCCAAAAGGGCCTCAGCTCAGTATAATGCCAAATGGTAACAGAAGGTCACCACCTGACGCTGATTTTCAGCTGCAGCCCATAAGTACACAGCACACACTCCAAGCAGGGAATTACACTCCTTAAATTAGATATTCGTTCGTCACCCGCCTAGAGCAGTCGTATATTCAATTTTGTTTAAAATATTTTAATAAGTGTTCTTCAAATAGAAATTATACCATTGCAAAAATAAGACTCAAACTGCGAAATTAGTAAATTCCTATTTAAGCCACTTCGTCTCTGTGTCCAGAGCCGCAAGAACAACTGGCCACGCACAGGCGCGCCCGCGCAGGCGTACCTCGCCCCCGCGTGAGTAGAACAGTTGCTATTTTTTAACTCGCTCGCACAGTGACTCTGCGTACGGTGCTCCGCGCAGGGACGTCGTTGATAACTGATAACTACACGTGCCCTCATCATTCAGATTTTATAATTGAATACTATTCGCTGAGGCTTTATTATGAGTGTACAGAGATCGCCACCACGCCATGCTATGGGCTGTGCCCCTATCTCGGGCGGCGGATCGCAACCGGATTTATCAAAACTAAGCTCGTTAGCAGTTGACCAGCAAGTAACTTTTCGAAAGAGAAAATTTGAATGTGAATGCGCCACCGAAATTAAAGAAATTCGATCGGAATTGTCTCGTATTGGTTCGTTGTTAGAAAAATATGTGGGATCTAATGAACAGATTATGATTAAAATGCAGGAAAGTATTGCAGAAGTCAAAGCTGAGATGACCGAATTAAAATCATGCAACGAACAAACTGCAAGTATGATTCGCGAAAATACAAAACAAATTAATGAGATTAAATCATCCACATCATGCATGATAACCGAACACAAGGAATTAAAAAACACTGTGTCACACCTGGAAAAACAGTTATCATTGGGTGAAAATAAAATTAAATCCTTTGAGACAGAATTTATAATGTTCAAACCCACCGCTGAATCTTTGACCACTAACTTTCAAAACCAGCTTTATCTGAACGAAAATATAATAAAAGAGGTGGTAGCAGATCGAAATAATAGAGAGAAAAATATTATTGTTGTGGGCCTACCGGAACAGTCAGCCGCCAACACGGAAGAAAGAATCTCACGAGACCAAGCTGATATTTTGCGAATTACCTGTTTGGTGGGCCACGAACTTCCAAAACCAATTAAAATATTCAGAATAGGTAAATACACACCAGGAAAAAACCGCCGAATCAAAGTATGCTATGAGACTTCAGCATCCGCTAAGCATATACTATGCAATAAAGTGAAACTGCCAGAAAATATTAAAATATTTTCAGACCAAACCCCAGCTCAGCAAAAATATTTACAAAATCTGAAAGAAGAACTGATACGACGTCAAAGCGGTGGAGAAAATGAACTTACCATAAAATATATTAACGGCACACCCACAATAATAAAAACCCCTGCAAAGAACGACAAATAGTAAACGAAACCATATTTGCGACGCCGACTAGTACTAATACCCATCAAATAACGAACAATTACCATAATATAACGACCAGTAAATCACGCCTCAGATTTTTCTACCTAAATGCTAGAAGTATACGCAAAAAAGGTAAATTTGATGAACATAAATGTATACTACAATCATTATCGAATACAATACATGTTATTGTGCTAACTGAAACTTGGATTAGAAGTGAAACACAAGCCCTAGAACTGCAAATAAATAATTACTCCCACTACTACAATTACAGAACTGATTCAAGAGGGGGTGGAGTTTCAGCATACGTCCATAATGATATTAAACATAGCTTAACGGAATCCACTTACACAGGAGGAAACAATTATTTATGGATACAACTTGATAGATATGCATTAGAAGTAGGCGTCGTATACAACCCTGGTGATACTAACTACACCGGCTTTCTTGAGGTCTACGAGTCCCAACTCCAAAAAAGAAAGAGGGCAATAGTGTTCGGAGATTTCAATATCGATTTGTTGAGTAAAGACAGAAAATGTAAACAATATAACGATCTTATGAAGGGAACTGGACATACATTACTAAATAAGGTCAGTAAGAAATATTGCACAAGAGAATCGAATACTAAAAAGTCTATTCTGGACCACGTCAGCTCTAACCTAAAAGACGACTGCTTTCACATAGCAATAGTGGACTCTTCAATGTCTGACCACAAACAAATATATGTTGAACTTAAAAAAACTAAATCTCCTCAAAAAATAAAGACCCAACACGAAGCAATTGATTTTACAAAACTGTATGATAGTCTGGAAAAGACCAACTTTGAAGAATTAGGGGATAGCTACTCACTAATAGAAAACAAAATAAAATCATTAATAGAAAAAAGTAAAATCACAAAAACGAAAATTCTAAACCTACCTCAAAAGGACTGGATAAATCAAAACATAATTGATCAAATCAACAAAAGAAATGCATTATGGACAGAACTTAAGAACAACCCGAATAACACCAATCTAGAAGCAGAATTTATTACGAAAAGAAAAAGTGTAGCCAAACTCATGCAAGATACAAAAAATAGTTATTACTATAAAAAATTCAGCAGTTGTATTAATAAACAAAAAAAAATGTGGAATTTAGTGAATGTTTTAGCAACTAATAAAATTAAACAAAATTGTGCTCCTTCAAAACTAACCATCGATTCAAAACATATTAAAGACCCAAAAGATATTTGCCGAATTTTTAACGAGTACTTTGCCACGATAGGCCCTCTTTTAGCAAATGAAATACCTAGATCTTTTCATGATGATTATACCTGTGCATTACCAATAACACCCTCTGAAAATACTCCAGTGCTTTCCGATTTTGATCTGTGTTCTTTCACTGAAATTTCAAAAATTATTTCTAATCTCGACCCTAATTGCAGTACTGGATTAGATAGGATTAGCACTAAAGCAATAAAATGCATAAATAATATAATAGCGGACCACCTGAGCAAATGTTTCAACAAACTGCTGAGTGATGGCCATTTTCCCGATACTCTGAAAATAGCAAAGGTAACTCCCATTCACAAATCAGGATCGAAGACGGATCCAGGCAACTACCGGCCGATCTCAGTGTTACCTGTGCTATCAAAAATACTAGAAAAAATTTTACACAGCAGATTAGAAAAACATTTAACTTCTTTCAACTTTCTCTCAGACCGACAATATGGGTTTAGATCTAAAAGCAGCACACTTACAGCCACTGTTGATCTTGTTAACAAAATTAAGCAAAATGTAGACGCTAAGAATATAGTCCTAGGTATCTTTATTGACCTTAAAAAAGCGTTCGACACTGTTAGTCATAAATTGTTACTTAAAAAGCTAGAAAAAATCAACATTACTGGCAGTGCCTTAAATATGTTTAAATCCTATCTAAAAAACAGAACACAACAAGTTAAAATGGATAATAATAATCAAAGTGACGCTTTACCAATAACGTGTGGTGTTCCCCAAGGATCTATTCTGGGTCCCCTGCTTTTCTTAATATACATTAACAACATACAAGAAATTAAACTACATGGTCACCTTACGTTGTATGCAGATGATACTTGCTTATTTTATTTTGGATCGTCCATTCATGATCTAGTTTCCCAAGCTCAAGAAGACTTAAACACCCTTTTTTCATGGTTTCAGTTCAACTTGTTAACGATAAATATATCTAAAACATGCTATATGTTATTCAAATCAAAAAATAAAATAATACCCCCACATAAACCATTACATGTTCCCTTACAGCAAAAAACGTGTGAAAAATATCTTGGCTTAAGATTAGATAGCTCACTATCGTGGAATGCTCACCTAGATCATGTAAAAACAAAGCTTTCGTCCCTACTGGGATCTCTTCGACATATAGTAAGATGTATTCCACCTAAGTTGCGTTACACTATCTATAACGCCCTAGTAAAACCTCACCTGCTATATCTAGTTGAAGTCTGGGGCAGTGCGGCCAAAACCAAGCTAGCTAGTCTCCAAATTGCACAAAATAAATTAATAAAAATGATTTTTCGTTTCCCTTATTTATCACCAACAAGCACAATATATGAAAAAACAAAAATAATGAACATTAGGCAGTTATATATTTACAACACTTGTATTTTTATCCGTAAGGCTCTCAACAAGACTATACAGACTAACCTATCGTTTACTAAAGTGAAAGAATTAACACAACGTAGCAGTCGCCGGGCTAGTTTCTGGTCTTACCAAAGATGAGAACTAAGTTCGGTAAAAAAATTTTAACTTTTGAAGGAGCACAGTTGTATAACAAAATACCCCCATTTATAAAAAATGTACGCTCATTCGATGCATTCAAGAACCAACTAGTGTGTTATATACAATATGTAAGAAACAATTATAAAATAACTACTTAAAGACTGAATGCATTGGATGAGTTTAATAACTTACGTAGGTACGCGGTGACGAACCCATGTTATAATATTAATTTGATATAAGGAAAAATTGTTCTCAAGTAAGTGACTTTGTGTCTTTTTTGAGAAATAAATATCTTTAAACCTAAATAAACTCAAATATTTTGTGTGAATGTGTTCCCAAAATATTTTGTGCATGTGGGTGGGATTTCCGCCATGTAGCGATGATCCATCGCCGTACGTCTGGTGGTCCGATGATGGAACGGGCTTGTCAGAATTAGGTTACGCATTTTTTTTTTAAATTGATATAAACTAGTGCTGGACTGCGATCCCACCTGATGGTAAGCAGTGATGCAATCGTTGATGGTGAGGCGCACTAATTTATTAAGAGCCTATTCACTCTAGCCTTGAAGACACGGAAAATTCGCAGCAGGCAAATTGTTCTAATCCCTCGATGTATTCGGTATAAACGACGAGGCGAAACCCTTGGTCCGGACCGTAGAGGTTTCCACAACGTAAGGGTGAATACTCGCCGTTCGTCGGGTTGTCTGGTGGTAGAAATGAAATGGCGGAATCAAGTCATGCAATTCCCGCGCACACTCTCCAAAATGCATCCTGTAAAACACTGAAAGGCTGGCTACACTACGCCTGTGCTATGTTAAGGCTTTGTAGTGGATCGACAATTAGCTTCTTCGCACGCCTTTCCACCGAGTCCAAAGCTGCCAGGTGTAATTTTGCAGCACCAGCCCATATGTGGATGCAGTACTCCACACACGAACGGACCTGTGCTTTATATAACATTAAAAGCGGTCCTGGTGTAAAGTACCGCCGGACCTTTGCAAGAACGCCGGTTTCCGAGCAGCTACCTTGGCTTTGGACTCAATGAACCGCCCAAAGTTATGGTCTGAGGAAATTTCAACTCCCATGAGCTGAAAGCGGTCGGTGTACTCTTGAGATACATTCTGAAAAGCAGGAGCCATAGTAAACGAGCTCTTTTTAGCGGTGAACAGACACGCTTGTGTTTTGGCAGCGTTGAAACCCACCAGATTGGCTTCACCCCGCTCGGAGACTGCCTGAAGTGAGACGTACGATCTACCATAGCCTCTCTTTCGGACCGGATTAGCTCCTTATTAGCCCGAGCACTTGGTAGGTATCTCTCTACAACTGTGCTATCATCTGCATACCCATAGATACCGACCGGGCATCAGTAGATTGTCTATATGCAGCAGGAAGAGAGTTGCAGAGAGAACCGTTCACTCAGGAAGTCTTTCACCCAGTTAAGCAGACCCCAGGGGAAATGCCATACGCTGCAAGCTTACTCAAAAGACTAGCGTGCCATACCCTGTCGAAGGCCTTCGAGATGTCTAAGGAAACGGCAATCGCTTCCCCATTCCTCTCGAGGGTCTCGCCCCACAAGTGGGTGGCATAAACTAGTAGGTCCCCAGTAGACCGATTGCGGCGAAACCTGTACTGTCGGTCACTGACGAGATCGTTTCCTTCCTTGTTCGTTTCTTTCCATGCCATGAGGCGCGACTTCAAACTTCCAGGACTTGGGCACTATACCAGTCCCAAATGAGAGGCGATACAAGCGCGTCAATACAAGAGACAATTCGGACGCACAAGCCTTGAGAATATTCGCAAATGGTATACTTGCGATAAACCATATGCTCGAAAACGGAAAAAAATTAAAAATTTCTTCCTTATCAATTCAGACGAAAGTTACACATACTATCGGCTTTATAATATTAATGTGATAACCACTAAAATAAAAAAGTTCGTGCTATATTTCAAGCGAGCTTTTGTTTCATGAAAAATGAAACGGTAAAAATATTTAGTCAATATTTACTGGATTCAGGGTATTATATCTTCAGTATTCGGTTATTTGGGAGTGAAGTTTTTAAAGCGGTTTTATGTAAACCAGGTATAAAACTGTAATTTAATAATGCTTTTATTTTTATTTCACGTGAGCTTTTTAAAAAAATGTGTAAAGTAAAATTTTATTAAAAAATAATATGTGGCATTGTTTAAAGAAGATAGATTGTAATATATAGTTAAACAGATAAGAGATTCACAAACAAAATTAAATTCACTCTGGATTTATAGACTCCTGTGTTGTAACATTTAAGTTAAGAGTGAATAATAGGTTATGTGTGCGCCACCATCGTCACTACAAGGTTAAGATAGCGATCAAACGAGAGTCTATCAATAATAATAATAATAAAAAAAATAACTTACAACTGTTAAGGATAAACGCAGTTTTAACACATAAAACATTTAATCATGGCCCCTGTTTTAATTGGTACAAAAAAAATAGGGCTCTATCCGTACCCTTAATAACTTTGCTGTTTATAGATATTATTTATTGAGACTCTACTAAATATTAACAAGACCTTTTCTAGTGGGCCCTTTGAGTATTCGCACAGTATTCGTACTAGTTGAGAATTAGTGGTGTGTAGTATATATATATATATATTTTATATTAAGTGATATAACTGTCATGCATGCAGCTTTTATCCTAGCTTTTTAAAGTCTATTCTATATGGTAATCTGTGAACAGCGCTGTGGGCTACATTAGTATTTAAGATATTATGTTATCATGTTTTTAATATCGCATAATGTAGCTGTTTGTTGTTCCTAATCAATAAAATAAAATAAAATAAAAATTAATCATAACGCCAAACTAATCAAAAAGTGAAACACGGAAAAAAGGGCGCATGATTCTCTGTTCGACTGTCAAAGATGCTAGTGCGGGGGTGATGATGCGCAGCGACAGTAGGGATGCACTCATTTATCGTTTTTTTAGTCTAACACAACTTATTACATAAATACACAACTAACGAATAAATAATTGATAGGTTTATATTTTTCTTACAAAAAGAATAAATATTAAAATAATTCACAGGTAATCTATCTAGTCTTATAATAGATGTAGACAACGTTTAAATATAACTAGGAGTAATATCACCTGGTACAGATAAACAAGGATTTATGTTGTGTGTGTAGGTGGAACTAAGTTTCAAAACCAATTAAAACTTAAATATATTTTTTTTTAAAACTGTTACATAATTTAAACGACTATTTGAATGATACTTTGACATCCTAATTGAATTTTTATCTGACAAATTTTGACATTGAATTTTACTTTGAATTTAATCCACATAAATATTTAACTGGCATACCATAAATTGCAATGTTTAATTCGTACCAACTCAATACTGACCCAGTATTTTTGTTTTAACAATGATTTTTATGTACTAAACACTTGCACGCTCCATATCGCAGAATATGATGAAATAAAAAAAAAATTAAAACCCTTATTAATGTACCGAATTCTGATAAATAAATAGATTTGATTTGATTTATAAAATACACTAGCTGATTCGACTGACGTCATTCTGTCAAAAGCTATTCTAATTGACAACTCACCCTAATATTCACAGATGAAGTCAATTTCAATGTAATAAAGAAAAAAATATTTTATACGGTTACCCGCTCAATTTTTCCAATTTTCTCTTCACAAAAACCATCCTGAGACGTCAACAAATACTTAAAAAAGGTTAATCCAAATTAGTCCAGTAATAATAATAACACCAGCAACTTGCTTTGAAGTACAACCTCGTGGATTCTGAGGTACCGCATTACAGGTATGAGCCCGACCCAGTTCTCGAAAATGACCATATCACGTTGTATGTACTGCGATCGCTCTATCATCACTGACAGGACTACTGTATGCAATAAGCCGGATAAAATTTCTTAAAAAACACTACTTAAGTGCATTTATGTAAAATTTCAATGCTTGAATTATGATCGTAACTTAAATTTCTAATTGGGATATAATATGAGGGTGTGCATTATTCTAGTTACATGTTGTATGTAAAAAAAATCATTTACTTATTCAAGACACTAAAAAAAGTCTTAAAAACAATAACAATAAAAACTATCTTTACTAAAAGCAACAAGCTAACGTTGTGTACCTATGTAAATATTGTATGCAGTATTTTTTATTCAAGCGCCAGCGCTAGTCGGTGCACGCAACAACACCGCATGCACTGCCCGTGTCGGTTCGGACCAGAATACGTAATGCAGGTGTCAGTTCAACCAGCGTAGTACCATAGTGGTTGATTTTTTTGTTTAGAAGAGCAATTGTTGAGCTTTTTTTTACGGAAATTAGTAAGTAAACAATAAAATCGGTCAGCTGGACTTCCTCACAACTGGACCCGTAAATCCACTTGACTACATAATTTATTTTCTGTATCTTTATTGGTTAACTGGACACACATCACACCCACATTCAAACTTAAAAAAAAAAAAACTATTGTTTAACGCTATCGGTGGATACAGTCAAGCACAAAATCGGCTAGTCAAAATCTAATAAAACACAATTCAATATGGTTAAAACGTTTATCCTCAATCAAAATGTATTTTTTTTTTATTGGGTAGAGGAAAAGGATCGAATGTGGCATACTTAAAACAAGCCTTAAAAATCGGTATCATTATAATAATTGAATCAATAAATAATAAACACTTTCCATATTATTATTTATTGATGTAAAAAAAATTCTAGGTAGATAAAACATGTTTTTAACAGACTGCGACTACGATGCGAATAGTCCTTGAAAATACGAGAATTACCCGATCTCCTTTATTCACATAATTAAAATAACCTGTTTTATGTATGTACCGTAAAAGTGGGCAAGAGTACTCCATCGTTGACCCACTTATAGCTTTCTATCATGTGAGCTAGTGGTCAAGCGTGAGCCTATCTGTATACATAAAAATGGGAGCCAAGTTCAATGTAAAGATTTGGTGATATTGTCGACTTCAGCAACCAAAGAATTGAGATTTAAATAGGTGCCAAGTTCAGCAATGGGTAGCTCGCCGTCAGACCGTCTGGTAACCGTCCGGACCGAATCGTAGACGGTACGTAGTGTTCCACGCGCGCCTCAAGGAGATGTCAGCAAAACCGTGGGAACCCAACAGGCTCGAAACCTAACGGGACCATGGGTTTTGCCAAAGAGAACCCCGAAGCCCTGGAACGAAGGCAAAAAAACAACATATAGTAGGAGTGGGTTTTTATCAGTAAAAGTCTAACACGCCCTCCCTTTCTGTAGAAAATCCTGAAATATATTTTTAAGGTGTCATGCTCTGCCGCAGAGCCACCATTTTAGAAGTCAATCAATTATATCTTAAAATGATGTACGTCAAACGAACATAATGTACGCATACCGTCATTACTGTACGTGCATTAGGTAATGATAAAATAGACATTGATTGTGGCTCTGCTACAGAGCATACTCTCTAGCAGAGCCACACAGAACTTAAACTCAGGAAAGACAAACGCTACTGTGTTTTGATAAAAACTGTTGTACGAACAGTGTTTATTGCGTACGTGTTGAAAAATATCATTATTATACAGCGGTTTTATTTATTTCACTTTTTTAAGTTTTCATAGAAAGCGCCTGGATATTTTGTGTCAGCAATATGTTTTGCAGCCATTGCTATATTTGTAATTAGGCACGCACAACTATAAATATTATGATTGAGGAAAATTAGCATTTATTATTTATTACGTAATATTACTAGATTTGTTTACTTTTCCAATGTGCATATGAATTACATATATTCAACCTGATTTCAATGGATTAGTTTCCAATGTATGTATAATACAATCATCATCATCATCATTTCAGCCGATAGACGTCCACTGCTGGACATCGGCCTCCTCCAAATGTCGCCACAATGAACGGTCCTGTGCGTCTCGCATCCATCGGATTCCCGTAATCTTCACCAGGTCATCGGTCCACCTTGTAAGGGGCCTTCCAACACTGCGTCTTCCGGTACGCGGTCGCCACTTCAGAACCTTTCGGCCCCAACGGCCATCTTTTCTGCGAGCAATGTGCCCTGCCCATTGCCACTTAAGTTTGGCGATTTTCTTCGTGTTATGTCGGCAACCTTGGTAGGTTGGTTGGCGAATATCTTCATTTCTGATCCGATCACGCAAGGAAACTCCGAGCATAGCCCTTTCCATTGCCCTTTGTGTGACTTTGAGCCTTCTGATGAGGCCCATTGTGAGCGACCATGTTTCGGAACCATATGTCATCACTGGCAACACGCACGGTCATAGACTTTCGTATTGATACACAGTGGTATATTGGACGAGAAGATACCGCGCAGCTTCCCGAACGCTGCCCAGCCGAGTCGGACTCAACGGTTGACCTCTTATTCGAAATTAGACCTACCTTCTATCCGTCTACCTTGGACTGTCTATCCAAGGTAGACGTAATCGTCCACAACTTCGAGTATAGAGTCTCCAATCTTGATAGGAGTGGGTGCTACATGGTTGTTTATCATGACTTTAGTTTTGTCCATGTTCATTTTAAGACCCACTCTTTTGGAAGCTCTACTGAGGTCACTGAGCATTGTGCTGAGCTCTTCCGTAGTCTCAGCCATGACTACTATGTCGTCGGCAAACCGAAGATGAGCGATGTACTTGCCATTGACATTAATGCCCAATCCACTCCAGTCCAGAACCTAGAAGACATCCTCCATTGCGGCCGTGAACAGTTTCGGAGAAATGACGTCTCCCTGCCTCACACCCCGCTGCAGAAGGATAGGTTTCGAGGTCCGGTCCTGCAGTCTGACTGACATAGTGGCGTTTTCATACAAACACTTCAGCACCTCGATGTACCGATAGTCAATCTGGCACTGTTGGAGAGACTGCAGCACAGCCCAAGTCTCGATCGAATCAAAGGCTTTCTCGTAGTCCACAAACGCTAGGCAGAGAGGCAGATTATACTCCTCGGTCTTCTATATAACCTGCCGTAGCGTGTGTATGTGGTCTATGGTGCTAAAGCATTTTCGGAATCCGGCTTGTTCGGGAAGAAGTCGTCGAACCTGCGCACGAGACGGTTCGTGATAACTCTGGAAAACAGGTTGCAGACATGGCTCAGAAGTGAGACGGGCCTATAATTCTTGAGCAGAGCCTTGTCGCCCTTCTTAAAGAAGAGTACCACCACACCTCCGCTCCATGCCTGTGGTGTTTTTCCCTCAAATATGACGGAATCAAACAGCTTCTGAAGGGCCTTAAGGATTTGTTTCCCACCCGCCTTCAGGAGTTCGGCTGTAATTCCGTCATCACCAGGTGTCTTGTGGTTATTAAGCTGCTTCAGAGCCATCCTAATCTCGTACAGGCTGACGTCCGGGATATCTTCGGTATAGTGTCAGGGCAATCTAGCTCTTGGGTCGTTTGCTAGATTTGTAGTGGGTTTTGTGATTGACGTGTACAACTGTCCATAAAAAGCCTCGATCTCTCCCAGAAGCTCCGATTTGGCGGATATGACTCTGCCATCTTCGGTCTTCAGTTTCGTGAGCTGGCTGAGCCCAATAGACAGATCTCTTGCAAACACTTTAGAGCCCTTATTTCGCTCAATCACGTCTTTAATTTTTCCAGTGTTAAAGTGACGGAGATCGCGTTTCAAGGACTTAGAGATCCGTTTATTGAGCTGCCGATATGTGCACGCATCGTCTGAAGATTGCAGAATCATCTCACGCCTTTCATTCATAAGCTGGAGAGGTCGATCTCTTCTTGCTCTTATTTGTACGAGTCTTATAGAATTTAGACCCGATCGTATGGACAGTTTCCACGAACCCATCGTTGTATTCGTCCACAGAGCTTTCTAGGCATTCGAAACGATTTTGAAGTTCGAGCTGAAAGCTGTCGGAGTTTTGGATCTGGATCTGTGCAGGACGGAGCGTAGACTTCATCAGTCGAGATCTTTCAATCTTGACATTGATATTCAATGTGCTTCTTACCATGCGGTAATCACTTCCGGTTTTCACCGCATTGATCACAGATACATCTTTGAATATTTGCTTCTTCGTCGACATGATGAAGTCAATCTAATTTTTAGTTGCACCATCAGGGCTTTGCCAGGTCCACTTCCTATGCTCACACTTTCTGAAGAAAGAGTTCATCATGTAGAGGCCCTCCTTCTTCATAAAACCGGCCAGTAGGTGTCCCCCGGTGGTTCCTACGTCCAAATCCAAATTGCCCCACTTGAAGCTCGTCACCGTCTCGTTTGCCCAGTTTCGCATTAAAGTCCCTCATGACCACGGTGAAGTGAGTCTTATAACCATGTATGGCTCTGGATACATCCTCATACATGGTCTCTACTTCGTCGTCGGGGTGTGTCGAGGTCGAAGCGTAGACCTGTAGGTATAACCTTCAGCGAATATCTTGATAATATTCTGAGTACGCCACCCTGGTCGACACGCTCTCGATCTTCACCACATTGTTCACAAGGGACTTGTGGACGATAAACCCGACACCACCTTGGGACTGCTGGTCCTTCTCCCGAAAATAGAGCAAGTTACCAGATTTTAGGATTATCGTGTCCTCCCCCTGTCTTCGGACTTCGGATAATCCCACAATACTCCATCGTAACCTGCTTAACTCCTCCTCAAGCTCGGTGATCTTCTCATCGGACCGGAGTGTACGCGTGTTGTACATCCCGAGTGTTGTACGTATAATACAAATAGATCTTTATTAACTATGTAATTCATTCAAATATATACGACTAAATTATCTAAAATAACTAAACTAGACACGCCACAACCACCACAACTATTGTCAAATTTGTCCTGTATCTGGGTGTAATTTATCTAAAATATGCATGTATTTAAAAATATATAAGTATGCTTAATCAATTTTCTAGTACTCATAGCACAAGCTCTGCTTAGTTTGGGAATATTACGTAATAATTAATAAATGCTAATTTTCCTCAATCATAATATTTATTGTTGTGCGTGCCTAATTACAAATATAGCAATGGCTGCAAAACATATTGCTGACACAAAATATCCAGGCGCTTTCTATGAAAACTTAAAAAAGTGAAATAAATAAAACCGCTGTATAATAATGATATTTTTCAACACGTACGCAATAAACACTGTTCGTACAACAGTTTTTATCAAAACACAGTAGCGTTTGTCTTTCCTGAGTTTAAGTTCTGTGTGGCTCTGCGAGTATGCTCTGTAGCAGAGCCACAATCAATGTCTATTTTATCATTACCTAATGCACGTACAGTAATGACGGTATGCGTACATTATGTTCGTTTGACGTACATCATTTTAAGATATAATTGATCGACTTCTAAAATGGTGGCTCTGCGGCAGAGCATGACACTTTTTAAGACCTTATAACCTTCAAAACATTGGCTAGATTTCACATATAAGTACTAGTGACCTTTATAAACATGGGTGTAAAAATGGGAGCCAAGGTAAATATAATGCTATGGTGTAATTGTCGACTTCACTTACATACGTACCACCAAATAATTTCGCACTTAGAGATACGAGAAAATACAGCATCTAGTACCAAATCGCAACGTCCAAAACTCAGCGCAAACAACCAAACATCCCTATTGTCTGAGCAATCGTTCCAAGTATGTTTACATCCGATAGACACAAGATTTGTAAACACAGAGAATCGCTGCACTTACGTCTAGTGAAGAACAGTACCTATCTGGGTATAGTTAGAGATCGATCGAAGATTCGGTTTTTGTAAGTTTCGGCCAAAAAACTGGTTTCGGCTTCGGCCAAAAAGTGGCAGAATATTTGACTCGACCGAAACTAGTGTCTTTGAGCTATCGATTGTAATAGATATGTAAACCCTGACTGACTCGCTCGTTTTTATGTGTTATTTTTATTATGTAATCGTCGATTTATACGGTTATTTAGTAGTCTATGAGAGTTATAACTATATGTATAATTAAGTATAATTATATCAAAAGTAGTGGAACGATTTGCCTGCTGCAGTCTTCCCGTCCGATTATAATTTAGATGTCTTCAAGGCTAGATTGATAGGCATTATAAATGAGTGCGCTTCACTTTTAATGACTGCATCACTGGTTATCTTCACCCTGGTGGGATCGCAGTCAAGCAATATTAAAAAAAAAAATTATGGTTAGGTTAGGTTAGCTAGTTAGTTTAACTATCACAAAAAAATATTTTGTTACAGTAATAAACTGTAACGAAATATTTTTTTTGTGTTAGTTTTTCTGTTACTGTGTTATTTTCAGTTTCAATTACGGCCAAAACTGCAAGAGGAGCCGAACGTTCGACTACGGCTTTGGTTTCGGCTGCAAATCGTGTTTCAGTCGATCACTAGCTTTACCTCACGAAAGCGGTTTGAATTTGGCTGTGTGTGTAAATTCACGTGCACATTGTTTCTTGTGCGTAACCTATTCCATGAGTGTGATATCGAAGGAGACCGCATTACTGCTTCTACTTACCCACTTTTGGGACTCAGGCCTCCTCTCTAGGAGAGGGAATGGGCCGTAATCCACCACGCGGGCCCAGTGCGGGTTGGTGGATGTCACATGTTTTCGAATTTTTGGTACTACTTACAAACTGGCAAAATAATAGTACTTTTAAGATTTATGCATTGTACTATTAATATGTGTTCATATTTGATATGCAGAAAATAAGATTATTTTGGAATGTCAAGCCGCTACGTGGAAATAATTTTATAAATAATATGACATAAAGGTCTTCTAACGATAAACCCAATAATTTTGAATAAAGAAGCCCTTTATTATATTTCCGCCATAACAAGAGTGCTTATAAGCTTACGCACAAAGAAAAAAAATTCGAACTTTCGTCGTACACAAGGATAAGTGTCAATAAAAAACAGTTATTTTATAATATAACTTACTATCTCCCGCGGTTTCACCCACGTTTTTGGTCACTGCTCGGCTTCTATTGTCGCAGCGTTATGTTACAGCTTTCCTCAATAAATGAGTTATATAAATATACTGAAACAATTTTTAAATCCGGACCGGGTCCGGGTTTTTTGTTCCTGACATTAGCGCGTTCAAACAAACAAACTCTTCAGCCTTTTAATATCAAGTATAAATTTTGCGATTTTTAGGGTTCCCTAACTCAGTCGACAAAAACGGAAGCCTTGTAGGAATACTTTGTTGTCCGTTTTTTCTGCTTGTTTAGACCCTTTTTCGCAACAATACGTGTAGGTATTAACCTGACATTAATATCAAATATTTAGATCTGCTACCCTTTGAAGCATTTAATTAGGCGCATATTTTGACTTTCATAAGGAAATCAAAACCTATACGATACTTCCTGTTGAGCTAAAATTCTGAAATTTAGCAAGAACCAAAGTCTCATACTGCACTATGAGACTTTGGTAAAGAAAAAAAAAGTCTGAAAACTGTTGTAGTTATATCACATTTTTTTTTTGAGATTCTGAAAAATCTTTGATACTCGATCTAGAATCAAAGTATTTATAAGTAAGTTGGTATGGAACCCTCGGTGCATATATCGTCGTATCCTACGAATAGTGCCCTAACGAACATATAAGGGCTTTCTTTTTTTATTGCATAATCCAATTCTTCTCATCATACCACATATAACCAGTTCAACAAAACAATTAAAAACGGTACAGGTTATCAGATAATTAGGTTTTCTAAAAAGCCACAATTTTAAGCACTACGTTTTCATCGAAGAAAAAAGCTACAATCGCCGTCGCGCAATCTTTCTTCGCGAGTAGTGAGCGTGCGCGGGCGCGGAGAGAGCGTACCGCTCGGCCACTATTCGGCGGAACGCGTTTTGTCAAATTGAAGTATTGAATAAGTTCAAATATCATAACATCAACGAGTTTGTACTTAATTAGGTCATTCTAATTACATAATGCGAAGTAGTGCTAGACTTGAGCAATAAGTTACATTATGCCTTTTATCTGCGGAAGAATAAAAGACAAAAACAAAATTTGAAACATAGAAGAAAGACATAAACGTAATTAGGGCTCGCCTCGCAATATAGCCATTCCATAGAACACGGCCACAATCACCATTATGGTTTTTTTCTATGTACCTAATATTGAAAATTGAATAACACAACAGAGAATAAGGATTTAAGGGACAAAATGCGTTTAAAATATAAAGGTAATTTATTGAAAATAATCCTAGCCGAATCTTAAGATATCAATACACATTATATGAAATCACTAATACATATTTGATAATATTTAATTTAATTAAATACAAAAAAGTGTCTCCTGAAAAGTTGATATTATGCAGTTACGCCCCTATTCGTAGGATACGACGATATTCGACACCCATCTGACCGGTTTTTTAATAAGTTACTTACTGAAAAATTATCTGAATAATTGTAGACATTTTTTTTTTAACTTTGCAACGCGTCGACAAGAACAATCCGTCTTGATGAGATAGAACAACAGACTATAAATATACGTCTAGTAGGTGATAGTACTCAGGTATTAGGTAGTAAGTACTACTACGTCTAAGTACAGTCTAGTACAGTATTAGGGTGTACAAAGGGTTACAGACAGAGCTTTGCGCTGAATAGAATGGGTATTTGTACTGTCGGGTAGAAAAGTGTAAACAATTTGAGTTAAAAATTGTAAGTGGATGTTTTATTTGTTTTCATAGTAAAGATAGGTATTGTAAGTGGATTTTTTTTGAAGAGTGATCGCAACCTTGGAAAACAAAAGGCGGAAGAAGAAACATAGGTGTAAGTACCTACTGCTACGTCTAAGTACAGTCTAGTACAGTATTAGTGTGTACAGACGGTTACAGACAGAGCTTTGCGCTGAATAGAATGGGTGTTTGTACTATCGGGTGGAAAAGTGTAATGAATATGAGTTAAAAATTGTTAGTAGATGTTTTATTTGTTTTCATAGTCATCATTTCAGCCGAAAGACGTCCACTGTTGGACATAGGCCTCCCCCAAACGTCATCATAATGACCGGTCCTGTGCGTTTCGCATCCATCGGATTCCCGCCACCCTCACCAGGTCATCGGTCTACCTTGTGGGAGGCCTTCCAACGCTGCGTCTTTCAATACGTGGTCGCAATTCCAGAACCTTTCGTCCTCATTGACCATCTGTTCTGCGAGCAATGTGCCCTGCCCACTGCCACTTAAGTTTGGCGATTTGGCTTTTCATAGTAAAAATTGGTATTTTAACTAAGTGGATTTATTTTGAAGAGTGATCGCAATCTTAGAAAACAAAAGGCAGAAGAAGAAACATATGTGGATTTTAGCCAATAAAAATCGGATACTCCGTGTCGCTCCACCTAGAAAGAAGATTCAAAGATTCAAAGTATTTATAACAGACTCAAGAGAAAAAATAATCTTTTACACCAAGAAAAATGGAAGGTATAGGGAGGGCTTTTAACAAAAGGGGAATGCAGTGTTTTGTAACTTTATTACTCGAATTACTATAAAAATTGCAAAAGAATTTTCTGTTTCATTTTAAAATGCAATATGATTTGCATATTGCATTTTAAAATGACTACACAAGATATCCAGACCCGAAACATTTTTCTGTAGGCCATACAAATATTTGTTCCGAACGGGAATCGAATCCGTGACACGCAGTGTAGCAGCCAATCGTTCATCCACTGCGCTAGTCGTACCGTCCAACTTACATCATATACTACGACACTGTCTGTATAAATACACCTCTACCAAACATAATAGAACAAGTATTTGGTAGGTACAGCTGTTGACAATACCTTGCACTGACTAGCACCACAAAAGAGAGATAGATACAGAAGTCAATCTACATACAAAATGTGCTCGAGCAACGCACATATAGACAGCACCCACGGGCACGATATCTCGACCCGGTTAGACCCAATGCGAGCGCGAGTGCCATCTGCTTCAGACACGCGTCTGTGTTTTTTTTTTGTGCAAAAATGGAGCATCAAAAATAAATTATTGTAACCATTCAGTGGACGGTTGTTTAAATTCAACATTAAACGATTAATTGTCGCTTTTAAGCTACTAATATAACAATAACATTAAAATTGAAATATTTTAGTTAATCAATAATAATTAATGTTTATATTTCCGGTCTTCCTGTTTTAGATACGAGTACCACTGCCACGATACCTATTTTTATGTGCATAAGCCAAAGTTGTCAAGCCCTAGCGCGATCGCCGAGCATAGGGTATGAAAAGTGAAGTACACACATGAGATTGACTTCTGTACTTATCTGTTTTATGCAAGCACAGTGTGATGGTACTGTCGAAAACTAAAGTGTTTGTTATTTTTACAAAGAACGCAAACCACTATCAAAAAATGGTTTGTATTTTTAAAGACTGCTGTAGTTTAACTGGTTGTTATAAAAATACAAAATTTTAGATAGTTTGTTTTTTTTTTTTATTCAATAAATTCATACATTATCATAAAGTCAAGAGTGAATAGGTTACTTCCAGGTAAGCGAGCTCTATCGTCGACCGCATTGTTGCTTTCCATCAGACAGGTTAGCGCTTGTCCGCTAACTCACCTGGAGTTAGCGGACAAGCGCGAACCTATCAACAGTAAAAAAAAGTCATGTATATGCAAAATTCTTTCGAAATGGTGAAATTTTAACTATTTTTGTGTATCATTATAATTTATATATATTTATGCATAGTTTTTAATCATGTAATAACTAAAAGTATGCCTAAAAAACTGCAGAACCACTCAATATTACATTTTTTTAAACATTTTTAAATCATTTTTGTTAAATGATGTCAATTTGTAAAAAAAAAACTATTTTTCAAATAAAATAATTTGAATTAAAACAAACATTCAAATGGGAGTAGCAAGGCGATCCTCAGCCACCATAGGCGTGGGCTTCCAGAAGGTGAGCAATGGGTAGCTTGAAGTCCACCCGTCCGATAAGGACCGAGCCCGAATCGTAAAAGGCGCGTAGCGTTCCACGCGCGTCTCAAAGAGATGTCAGCAAAACCATTGTAGCCCAGAAGGGTTGATACATGCTAAGATCACGGGAATTTCTGAAAAAAAAATATCAAAGGTCGACTGAATGACACAGGTAAGGAAAATCATCTACTGATAAATCCCGCTCTTGGGCGATAGTGTCAGTAACTTTTACTGACTAAAAAACCACTCCTGTTCCTTCTTTTCCTTCGTCCCAGGGCCCCGGGTTTTACTTTCACACTACCCGTGGCCCCAATAGGCTTCGACCCTGCTGGGCCCCTACGATTTGCTGACATCTCCCTGAGGCGCGCGTGGAACAATACACGCCGTCGACGATTTGAGCTCGTAAAATTTAACACACTCTCTCGCTCCAACCTAGAGTGGAAGGAGTCATTTGATGATTTCCCACCTCAAAAAGTTTCTTGTTGTGCATATACAGTTAAAATCCCTGAAACTTCTCTTCAAAACGATGATCGTATTATTTCAAACGACCCCAGACCAATTTCAGAGAAGCCAGTCAAAATAATATTAAGTTCCAATTGGCCAAACCAAAATTGACGGAAAACGAATTTCATTGAATTTCCATAGCAATGTGATGGACGGAGATTTTCGCAGAAGTTTGTTAGTGCTAGGAACCGAGGTTTATTTATTGATAACTTCTTAAGTCATGATTGGGTTATTAAAAGTGATTTTTGGTTACTACTGAATGGATTTTTATACGGCTTGCACCAGACAGACACGAGTGATTCATAAGGGAGGTATGAGTGTATGATACATACACATTATAGCAGAGAATAGCTGAGGATTTCAAAGATTTCCTCAGACCCGTGCGAAGCTGAGGTGGGTCGATAATCAATAATAATTTTCTATATACATAAAAACGAACAACTATTTCTCCTGGTCACGCTACAACTTAAGAACGGCCGGACCAATTTTAATCATTCTGTTTTTGTTTTGTTAACCAGCATACATATAAGGTAGGTTGTAAAGCAAATGCAAATAAAAACACAATTAGGGTAGGCTAGGTAGGTAGGTAGGGTAGAGTAGAGTAGGGTAGAGCAGGGTAGAGCAGAGTAGAACAGGGTAGAGCAGGGTAAAGCAGGGTAGAGTAGGGTAGAGCAGGGTAGAGCAGGGTAGAGCAGGGTAGAGCAGGGTAGAGTAGGTTAGAGCAGGGTAGAGTAGGGTATAGTAGAGTAATGTAGGGTAGAGTAGGATATAATAGGGTATTGTTGGTTAGAGTAGTAGAATAGAACAGAATAGTCAGTTGACGGGAGCAAAGCCACGGGCAAAAGCTAGTGATTGTATATTTTCGAAGAACGTGCACAAATAATTTTGAAGTGACAAACTTGCCATGATTGCTTAGTGCGTTTTTTGTGAACTGTTTTCTCACTGCTAAGCTGTATGTTGTGCCCTACTAAGATGTTTTACTTGGTTAGATTAGTTTATAAAACAGCTTTTTGCCCACGACTTCGTCCGCGTGAATGTCCTTTATAGCGGACGCGAAGTCGAAGTCAGATAAAAAGTAGCCCGAGTCTTTGGAGATACAAACTTACTCCGTACCAATTTTCATCAAAATCGGTTCTGTAGCTTAACCGTGAAAGCGTAACAGATAGACACAGTTATTTTCACATACTAAAATATTAGTATCGATGTACACCTAGTGCCTTGGTCTCTATTCCAGGACTGGAAAAAAAAAACCAGAAAAATAAAAACTATCGGGCAATTATCCGGACCAGACACAAGACACGTTGAAACTACTACCAATTTCCCGATTGGCACATGGCGCTGCGGTGCATCTGCTCTTCTTGCATAAGACTAGTAATGCACTAATCATTGCTGGAGGCTGTAAAGAAAATAAGCTTATATTGGTGATAACGTTTATCACAAAGTCAAAATGTAGGAGAGCATTCCACACATTTTCTTTTTTTTTACAGCCGTCATTCTGGCCTGTTGGTCTAGTAGTAAGTGGCCCTGACTGATAGGCCGGAGGCCGTGGGTTCGGTTCCCACCCAGGACAAATGTTTGTGTGATGAGCATGATCATTTGTTCTGTGTCTGGGTGTAATTTATCCTTAATACTCGTAATTATGTATGTATTTATAAATATATGTTTTTTAGCTATCTAGTACTAATAACACAAGCTTTGCTAAGCTTGGGACTAGACGGCGTTGTGTGATAGTTGTGGATTATTATATTATATTCAAAGTTGAATTTTTTTTGACAATCAAAGAATGACGGTCCCGTTTTCTGTAGATTTTAAAATTTTCAACTAATATATTATTGACTAGAACCACACAAAACTGCAATCAAGACTTCTATATCCTCCTCTCTCTACAAAACAAACTATTTGAAGCCCTTATATACAGACAGTTTAAAACACTCCTCAGTGTAATTTCCCCGCGCCAGTACTTCGTGATGTTTGCTGTTCAAACATCGTGAGGATCGAGTCCCACAATACTCCTTCAGTTGGTACATATGTGTGTACTACTAGCTCTTCGCTTTTCAGAGCGCCTGGTAGCGCGGTTTCCACGCTGGGAGAGATCTGGTTTGCTCTAGTATTTAGCTAGCTCAAAATAATAGTTCTTCTGTAGATTTTTCAAGGTGTAATTTAATAGCGCTTTGGTTTTCTGAGCGCCTGTTATCGCGGCTTTCATGCTAGGTCTGGTTAGGTTTAATTAGTATATCTTAGCTCCAAATATTAGTGTATATTTACCTCAACCTCGATAAGTAATCTATTTATAGTATAGTGTTATACGCGGGGCGAAACTCCGCTGCCGTGACAAGTAAGAAAGAAAGAAAAGAAAAACATTTTATTTGCCGGAAAAGGCGCAAACTTATAACTATATTGCAAACATTTTCGTTTTTGCAAGACAAAAACATAATTAATTAAAAATAAGTGTGGCACTCGGGGACTGCCGCGGTAAAGCTATTGCATAGCATTTTGTATCAACTTATGCAATTATAATTATTTATTTATTTTATTTATGCAGTATTTCTTTTTCTTTGATATTAATTCAAGTTACACTTTTTGAGCGTGGTGACCGATAAGAAAACAATTTTTTTTCTTTCTTGTTTACTTCATAAATTGCTACAAGTATGTTCAGTTGTTATCATAGAACATTACTATAATCTATTATAATACAAAAAGACTATTTTGTTTGACCGAGATTTGAACTCGAGGCACGATGATAACATAGGTAGAACGCTGTACCAATGCGCCACACAGGTCGTTAACGAATTTTCTAAAATAGGTGTTCGGTCTCTGTCGGCCTTCAAGCCACACCTCCGTGCCCGTCGGAGTGGGGAGCGTGAGGTTTTTTTCGTTACGGAATTTCTGGATTCGGTCCCCGCGCTCAAGGCCCTCGATAGAAGCTATGCAATAGCTTAATAAGTCACGCATGGCGGACAGAGTTCGTGGGATCTCATGGTGGAATGGCGACAGCGATTGTCGCAACCTAGTGCTAGGCACGCCACTATTATGGCGGTAAGTCCCCTTTTTGAGGAGTGGCTGGAAAGACCTCACGGCAACGCACCGCATGACGCAGGTCCTCACCGGGCATGGCAAGTTCGGGAGGTTCCTGCACCGGATCCGTGTGGAAGAAACGCCCGGGTCTCACCATTGTGTCGACCGCCTGGAGGACACGGTGGAGCATACGGTAGAGGTGTGCCCCGCCTGGGCAGAGCACTGCCGTGCCCTCGTGGGGGCGATCGGCGGCAGCGATCTCTCACGCCGGGCCTTGGACTGTAGTCCATGGTTCGGAGCGGTTGCCTCCTTCTGCGAAGCAGTAATGCTAGCAAAGGAGGCGGCCACACGCGCGAGGTAACGCCCCTCACGCCCCAGCCGCCGGGATTCCGATCCCGATTTCCAGCCACCGCAGGCGCGGGCTTGCGGGCGGCGAGCAATGGGTAGCTCGCCGTCCGACCGTCCGGTAACCGTCCGGACCGAGCTCAAGTCGTCGACGGCGCGTAGTGTTCCACGCGCGCCTCAAGGAGATGTCAGCAAATCGTAGGGGCCCAGTAAGGTCGATGCCTTCTGTTTGATTGGTTTACATAAATACAGATTTTCTCATTTAGACATCATGTTTTTTTATATCCACCATAACTTTTCACAAACAATGTATTTCTGTTGCCGCTTCTTACAAAAAATACTAAAAACAGAATAAAATAAATATTTAAGTGGGGCTCCCATACAACAAACGTGATTTCCAACAAACAACACCGGGACAGGAGAAACTAAAAAAGAGTTTATAATATAGTGTTTAATATTGTATAGATAATGGTACGGTACCCCTCGTGCGCGTTGGAGGTGGCTGATCGCGTGAGGCAACGGTCCTCACGTCCCAACCGCCCGCCGCCGGGATTCCGATCCCGATTTCCGGCCACCGTAGGCGCGGGCTTGCGGACGGCGAGCAATGGGTAGCTCGCCGTCCGACCATCCGGTAACCGTCCGGACCGAGCCCAAGTCGTTGACGGCGTGTAGTGTTCCACGCGCGCCTAAGGAGATGTCAGCAAACCGTAGGGGCCCAGCAGGGTCGAAGCCTACTGGGCCAAGAGTCTGATTCTGAAAGGAAGACTCGGCCCTGGTACGAAAGGCAACGAAGGAACAGGGAACGGGTTTTAAGTCAGTAAATATCTGGCACTATCTCCCGCTCCGCCCAAGAGCGGGGGATGTCATAAGATGATTTTCCCACCGAAAAAAACCCTCGTTCAGTCCAACTCGTACTTAGCCGATTTTTTTTTTTTCAGTCACGTTCATGTCAATCTTATCGCATCTCCAAAATAATAAAGAAACAATTTCCACTTTATTTCAGGGTTTCACAAACATTTCCGAAATAAAAGGATGATGATACTATAACGATATTCAAATCCGAATCTCAATACCTCTACCGTAGCGAGGATCATCCGTCAAGTGCCGTCATACATTTGATTTATCCTTGTTTGCTCTCGCCTTCTTCATATATTGAGTTTCCTCCACAAAAAATATGAACCAATTTTGCTTGAGACTGTTCTTTAGATCTTGGGTGGGTCTGTTGCAAGGTGGAAGTGAAGAATGGTTGTTTTAGAACAGGCAGCTGATTGACTTTTGATGGGTAAAGCATTCGGATTTTGCGCAATAAAAAAAAAATTATGGGTTAATTAGCTTCTGCCAGCGGCTTCGCCCGCGAGAAAGTCGGTTTCTTCATACAAACTTTGGGCCCCCGCTTCATCTCTTTAGAGGTCTAATTATGGAAAATCCTCTCTTAGTGCTCGCTTACGTCATAAAATGAAGCCTTGTGCCAAATTTCACGCTCCTAGTCCCAGTAGTTTTGGCTGTGCGTTGATATGTCAGTCAGTCAGTTTCTCCTTTTATATATATAGACTAGCTTCTGCCAGCGGTTTCGCCCGCGTCAAAGTCGGTTTCTCCATACAAACTTTGGACCCCCGTTTCATCCCCTTAGGGGGTGAATTTTAGGAAATCCTCTCAGTGCTCACCTACGTCATAAAAGAAAACCTTGTGCAAAATTTCACGTTCCTAGGCCTTGTAGTTTTGGCTGTGCGTTGATATGTCAGTCAGTCAGTTTTTCCTTTTATATAATATATAGACTAGCTTCTGCCAGCGGTTTCGCCCGCGTGAAAGTCGGTTCCTTCATACAAACTTTGGACCCCCGCTTCATCTCTTTAGAGGTCGAATTTTGGAAATTCCTCTCTTAGTGCTCGTTTACGTCAAAAAAGGAAGCCTAGCGCCAAATTTCACGCTCCTAGTCCCAGTAGTTTTGGCTGTTCGTTGATATGTCAGTCAGTCAGTTTCTCCTTTTATTATATAGATAAAAAGTTGTCAGTTTAAAAAAAACCCGACCGCCTAAAACGACTAAAAAGATCGACACAAGTCACTTTAAGCAGTCTGATGGAATTAGTGGAATTATTTTAGTTCAATCATAGATTTTGATGCCATCAGCTTACTACTTTTAGTAAGTAAATGTAGTTCTGAAATCGTCTCCTCGAGACCTTTATACCTTACTTGTGAGTCATACAAAAAAAAAACATACAGTTTGGCGCTTTTTTTTTCGGTGGGAAAATCATTCAATGACATCCCCGCTCTTGGGTGGAGCGGGAGATAGTGTCAGACTTTTACTGACTAAAAACCCACTCCTGTTCCTTCGTTGCCTTTCATACCAGGGCCGAGTCTGCCTTTCAGAATCAGACCCTTGGCCCCAGTAGGCTTCGACCCTGCTGGACTCCTACGGTTTGCTGACATCTCTTTGAGGCGCGCGTGGAACACTACGCGCCGTCGACGACTTGAGCTTGGTCCGGACGGTTACCAGACGGTCGGACGGCGAGCTAACCATTGCTCGCCGTCCGCTAGCCCGCGCATACGGTGGCCGGAAATCGGGATCGGAATCCCGGCGGCTGGGGCGCGAGGGCCATTGCCTTGTGCGTGCACGTGCGGCCTCCTCCTTTTGCTAGCACTACTGCTTCCCTAAAAAACCGCTATCTTATTTTTTTTTTTAATTTTGTTAGTCTTACAACTACAAACCCGACGATACCTCTCTTGCTGAAAAAGAAACCTAACCCTCTTTCTTCTTCTCGATTTTTTTTTTCGATGGTTTTATCTTTTCTTAGTTTTTGGGTCCAGTACGTTGCACCATAAAAAGTACCCAAACCTGAATTACTCCCAAAAAAAACAAGTTAGTTAAAAAACATACTTTTGTAAAACAAGCAGCCCTCTACGTAATAAACACAAGGGGAATATTATTTTCCTTATTTCCATGCTAATTCGGTTTTATCGCGTCGCGAAATTCACGTCACCTCACTAGGAACGTTTAGGATAATTTTGTTTAATTTAAAATACTGTTATTGTTTCTGTGTGTGTATCAAGAGTATAATTCGGTGTTTACCGTATGTTGTTCTTGTCTTTACCAGCGTTTAATTATAACCAAACATACGTGTACTATGCTCGGAGTTTCCTTGCGTGATCGCAACAGAAATTAAGATATTCTCACGAGAACCAAGGTTATCGACATAGCCCGAAGAATCGCCAAACTTAAGTGGCAGTGGGCAGGGCACATTTCTCTCAGAACAGAGAGTGGACTGATGACCTGGTGAGGGTCGCGGGAATCCAATGTATGCGAGAGGCACAGAACCAGAACAGAACACTTGGGGGAGGCCTAAGTCCAACAGTAGACGTCTCTCGGGTATCATGATGAAGATGATGATGAAACTTGTAGAATAAAATAAACTTTTGCTTATTAAACCCCGCCCATGTTCCTTTATTTGCCTTTTGCGTCCCAGAGTATCGGTTTTAGTCGGTAAAAGTCTGATACGCCCTCTCGCCCAGCCCTAGAGCAGGAGAAGTCATTGGATGGTTTTCCACCTTCAAAAAAAAAGCTAGTAGTAACAATGTAACATTTTTGTTACGTTTTTTGTCTGAATTATCAAATAAGCATTCTTTAAAGATCCACTTACCAAGAATATTTTTCTCAAAGCAACTGAAACCTAAAAATATTCAGCGCAATTTTCTTTGAAAATATACTCACTCTTAATCTACGTAACAATTAAAACAATAACCCGCAGATTGTATTCCCTATAGACCCTTTTATTTAGCTATAAACGTGGTTTTTAATCTTTCCCCCTCTTTTTAATATTAACCTCTTTGTGGAAATTAAGTGGTTATAACTGGGCGTTTTTTTTTCTGAAGGTATTCTTGTAAACGATTTGAGGTTAATGTTTTACTTTTAAGAGTGAAGGGTTATGTTTAAGTGTCTGTTAAATGATTAAGGAAAGAACTGTTTTTGTTAATTTAGTACCAAGCTAAAATATAAATAGACTATTGAGATAGTATTTTTTTTTATTAGTAGGTAGAGATACTTACGTATTCATTGGTAATATATGTACATCCTGTGATGTGTACTGAACCAATACGGTTTCAGTAGGCTGTAAAATTAGACATAGCATAATAACATAATCAGCCTTTTAAAGTTTCCACTGCTGGGACTCAGACCTCCTCTTTAGGAGAGGGAATGGGCCGTGATCCACCACGCGGGCCCTGTGCGGGTTGGTGTGTGAATTTTTGGTTCTAGGACATAGGCCGGTTTCCTCACGATGTTTTCCTTCACCGTTTTGAGAGCAGTGGTGATGAAATAAATTACACAGAGTAATGCGCTTGGCTGGGTTTGAACCCAAGACCTGCAAGTCGTAAGTCGGGGAATTAGACATACTTATATTTTACTATTATTGTATGCCACTTACTGTGGCAGCACACGGAGACACTTAATATTTTGTGTAACACCTAAATTACCCGTATGCTTATTAAATAAACTTATTTGATTTAATATTTGGAGGGTTCTGCGAAATAGTTTGAATAGAATACAATAAACTCTATCTTAAATATATGGGTACCACGGCGGTCTTATCGCTGACGGCAAAATCAAAATCAGAGCAGTGGTGGCCGAGTGGTAACGGCCCCGACTTACGAGTTGTAGGTCGCGGGTTCAAACCCAGCTAGGCGCATTACTTTGTGTAATTTATTTCATCACCACTGCTCTCAAAACGGTGAAGGAAAACATCGTAAGGAAACTGGCATGTCCTAGAACCAAAAATTCGAAGACATGTGACATTCACCAACCCGCACTGGGCCCGCGTAGTGGATTACGGCCCATTCCCTCTCCTAGAAAGGAGGCCGGAGTCCCAGCAGTGGAAACATTAAAGAGACTGATAATGCTAATGCTAATGCTGACGACACGCTCTCTCGCTCCACCCTATAGTGAGAGAAGTCATAGGATGATTTCTTACCTCAAAAGAAAAGCTAGCTAAGGTGAGAACATTTTTTCTTTCCATACCTTTCTCATTTTCAATTCAACACCAATAAAGCCTTTATCGTCACATTAAATATTACTACGTTTAGATATTATATATCATAAAGAGAGGTATGAAATACAAGCCGTAAAATAAATAGATTTACGATCCTCGTAAAATGCTGAATGAATTTCCGACGAACTTTTACTACTGTATAAGCATATGCAGGAAATTCGTTCATGTTTAGCGCTAGCTATGTTTGTGTGGTTAACAGTTTTGAACCGACTTCAAAGAAAGAGGTTTTGTATTTCAACCGTATGTATGTTTGTATGTTCACATTTTTTTAAAACTTCAAATCTGATTTGGATGTGGTTTTTAATGCATATGTTTCAGGGAAAGTTTTAGTATATGATTTAATAAATCTGATGAAGACCTTTGGAGCTAGATTGAGCTTAAATACGATTATGATTAGAACCATGGTGATCTCAGAGAATATATATCCTAGCAGGCTAATCCGATGGATACGAGACGCACAGGATCGTTCGTTGTGGCGACGTTTGGGGGAGGCCTATGTCCAGCAGTGGACGTCTATCGGCTGAAATGATGATGATGATGATGAGGCTGAACCAAAAGACTTCCACTAATTCCGGAATAGGATAATCACACTAATATTTTGAAGGTGAAAGTTTATATTTATAATTTTTTTTTTTTTTATCAGACATTATTATCTCTGGTTGTTCTCGTTTAGCTAACGGCGAGTATTTGCACAGACATAACCAAGTAGCCAGGATTATTCACCAGCAACTTGCTTTGAAGTACAACCTAGTGGATTCTGAGGTACCGTATTACAAGTATGTGCCCGACCCAGTTCTCGAAAATGACCATGTCACGTTGTACTGGGATCGGTCTATCATCACTGACAGGACTATTGTAGCCAATAAGCCGGATATAGTGGTGATAGACCGATTAGCGCGCCGTGCAATGATAGTCGATGTCACTATCCCACATGACGAGAATCTCGTGAAAGCTGAGAAAGAGAAACAAATCAAATATCTCGACTTAGCACACGAGGTTGTCGACATGTGGAATGTGGACTCGGCTGTCATTGTGCCGATTGTTGTGACTGCCAATGGCCTTATAGCCAAAAGCTTCGACGACCATCTGTCGAAGCTGTCGTTACGCGGTTGAATCAAGGGCCTGATACAGAAGGCAGTACTCCTTGATACGGCTCGGATTGTGAGGAGGTTCCTGTCTCTGGAGCCCTAACCACCGGTAGCTTGGACCCTGCTCCCGACACCGGCGGACTACAATTTTTTATATTTTTAAATGTTTTTTTTTTATATGTGTTTTTAAGAAATATTTAAAAATATATAAAATATGTATAGAAAATAAATAAAGAGAATAATTTATTTACTAACAAGACAACATTTGGTCAACAATATCTGTTAGTAATTCTTATATCTACCGTAGTACATCATCAAATGTAAATGATAACATAAGAATACAATAAAATAAAATTGACTAATGTCAAAATGTATCATGTCATTAAGTATTAAATGTCTGTGAAACTTAAAATGCTTAAATCAAAACAATAAAATAAATTATGTTTGTGTGTTTGTTACCCTTTTATTATCAAACGAATAAACGGATTTAGATAAACTTTTAGACACGGGTAGACCATGTCCTGGAATTAGCACGTCAAATATTGTTTTCTATATTCACGACGGCAAAGCCGCTGACAGGAGTTATTATAGCATCATCATCATCATCATTTCAGCCGATAGACGTCCACTGCTGGACATAGGCCTCCCCAAATGTCGCCACAATGAACGGTCCTGTGCGTCTCGCATCCATCGGATTCCCGCAACTTTCACCAGGTCATCGATCCACCTTGTAGGGGCCTTCCAACACCGTGTCTTCCGGTACGCGGTCGCCACTCCAGAACTTTTCGGCTCCAAATCTGTTCTGCGAGCAATGTGCCCTGCCCATTGCCACTTAAGTTTGGCGAAGGATCAAACTCACCCAAAGGGCAATGGAAAGGCCTATGCTTGGAGTTTCCTTGCGTGATCGAATCAGAAATGAAGATATCCGCAAGAGGACCAAGGTTGCCGACATAGCGCGAAGATTATAGTATATTCTTAGTCAAAGATTATCGTACCAAAATGACTTTATCGTTGACCATTAATTAATTCATCATTTCAGCCGAAAGATGTCCACTGTTGGACATAGGCATCCCCAACTGTCGCCACAACGAACGCTCCTGTGCGTCTCGCATCCATCGGATTCCCGCGACTCTCACCAGGTCATCGGTCCACAAGACCATTGCCCTCACAAAAATCATAAACTCCCCCTCGATAATTTACGTAACCTACATACCCCTACGAGGTGCAATTATTAAAAGCAAAGAGCACCACCAACAAACAAGTCACATTAATTTAAAAGTTATTATTACCCCCTCCTCCTGCCCTGTACAGTCAAAGTCAAAATGCGGAGACCATTTCGGAATTTTCATAATTTAATATAATGAAATAATTGTAAATTATATAATATGGGTTATTTATTGACGATTGACATTTAATTTATGACATTAATGTATTTTTTATTATTATAATCTATTGTAATTTTTATGAAACAATTGTTTTTTTTTTAGCGCACGAATCATCAAATAATATAATTTTAAATCTTAACACAAGACTTTAATAGTAGGTATACCTGCATTTCTGAAAGTTTAAGGTAGAAGTGAATCAAAAGTCCACCTGCAATTTGTCAGCCATATTTAATTAAGTCTCATGAAACAGTTAGTGAGTCTATCGCTATTGTTAAAGGTGAAGATGTAATCAAAGGATTTTATGCCTCTATATATCGTAATTATTCCTAGAAACTACACTTTATCGTAATATTTAAAAATTATTTTAGTCTGCCTCGCGGCTTGACAGCCGTCCTAATACTTTGTCTTAAGAAAACAGTTCCTTTATTTTTTGTATCAAATCTAGACACTGTATTCGCATAAGGCTTAAAATTCTTTCCAATCTGCAATTTAATACAAGTAATAAACTCATCCTTCGATATCAACCGAGCTTAAACCAGTTTAGTAAATAAAATTTTGGATAAAAAAATCCAATGCCTTTGCCCAACCTGAGACCAACCAGTTTAGATCGTTATTGATGAATTGTCATTTACCAAACTAGACTGGATTAATGTATTCGATTTTGGCCCACTCCTTCTCATAGAGAGGCCAATGTGGCAGAAGTGGAAAAATTGTAAGGCTTGGAGTAAAAACTTGCTCTACACATAGGAATGCCATTGTCAAAAATAATTTGGAAAGCTCTTTTTTTTAATTGATAGGCTCACCTATGAACACTATCTCACCTGATGGTAAGTGATGACTTGGTCGATTATGGAATACGTCTGCTCAGAATTAACCTAGGTTTTCATTCATATACTCGTAGTTATTTAATCTTTCATATACCCACCCCTCAACCTTCAAAGCAGAAGAAGTGAGCACGCATGTTCTAGGCATGCTTGTTTCATCGTATACCGCACCGCAGTTTTTTTATTTTGATCTTGTCTTGCGATGGACGTTTACCATAAGACGATTTGAAATCAAAATCAGATTTAATTGTTTAAAGAGAAGGAAAAAAGAAAAACATTTATTTTGCACAAACACAACAAGTTTCAAAGTACAAATAAAAAAGAAATAAAATACTATTACTTAATAAATCAGTTAATAAAAAACTAAAAATTGTTGATGTTGTTAACACTTCTATCGCCGACTGTACCTCCCTTTACCACGCAAAGTAATAGAGTCAAAAAACTTGGTTATTTGTTATACACAAGGATTTTAGAGTCTTGCAGGTGATTTTGTATCGGTGGTGTTATTTTTAAAAGCTTTTTGAGTATTATATTTTTTTGTATATTGACAGTATTTCGAAATTATTGACTGTACTTGGGTGGGTGGTCAGCAAATAACTTATTCCGCTCTGGATGGAGTGAAAAGGAGTGTCAGACTATTACTGACTAAACCCACCGCGTGTTCCATACCAGCGTTCCAGGGTTATGGTGACTTTCCTGCTGCTCATCGAATCACGCCAGTTTTCAGAATGACGCAACTAACATAGCTACCATAGGGAATGGCAGGCAGTCGCCTCCTACGTAGTAGTAATGCTGTTGAATGAGACAGCCACATGCGTGAAGCAGTGGATATTCTCACACCCCAGCCACTGCGACCGACTACCAGTCACGGTAGGCGGTCTTGCGGACGACGAACAATGTGTAGCTCGCCGTCCGGCGGTCCAAGTCGGCAACAGCATGTAAAGTTCCACGTGCTCTTCAAAGAGATATCAGCAAACCGTAGAGGCCTAGCTGGGCCGATGCCCGCTAGGGCCACGGGGAAAAAAAAACTTGTGGTCCTAGAACGGAAAGGGCAACTGAATGACACATGTGTGGTTTTAGTCAGTAAAACTCTGATACGCCCTCTCACATTAAATCATTGAATGATTTCCCACTTAAAAAACACACGTCGTTCCAAAAATATTGACCCACATCACCACAACATTAATTTCCTGTAGAAACCAAAAACACCATTTAACTAAAAACAGTTAAAACTAAAACTAAACATAGGTAACTCCAGCCTTCCATTACCTCACTATTTAAGCCCGCCTGCGTAGATAAGGTGGAACTAACCGGCGTTGGCTAGTAATTAGAAACCGTAAAGTTTCTGGACTTAGATCTAATGATAACTGGCTTTAAAATTGCTTCTTGAAGCGTGGGGAATTGGGTTTATTTGTTAGCTTTTATGGGGTTAAATTTGTGGGCTGGTTTTATTGGATGGAAGTGTAAATGTGTCCTTTTTTGGGTTGCAATGTGTTGAACGAAATAATTATTATAATCTATGTCGCAGTTAAAATTTAATTCGACGAAATAACTTTTTACCACCAAAATTGACCAAAATATATTTTTGTGACCATTTTTAAAAATGTTTTTTGTTTCTAGGTACTTTTAGATAACTAAGACGTTTGGATCTTTTTAAATAATAAATATAATTCATTTATTTTAGGTTTCATATCCTAAGAAACCATTACATTTAAAAGATTAAAATCATACAAAACACAATAAATTAAAAATCATTACAATAATCCTCTTTCTTATCGATTTGCCTCAAAGGAGACAATTTTTTTTGGGCCCACTATTAAACGGTTACGTTTATTAATCATATTACACATGAAAAAAGCGATCATCTTATTATAATTAACAGACCAAAAATTATGTAGAAATCTAACCGGAGTAATGAAATAATAGTAAAAAAGTGTTACGGCAAAAAATGCTTGTTTAGGAGCGTTTTCAAGTTTATTTTAACGTGAAAAAAAATATGTTACTACAGTGCGCAGCGGTGACATCGGATTTAAATGCGTTTCAAGAGATAATAATTAATTGGTACAGCGAACTTGTTTTTAATGCTGTTATTAACGGTTAATACAAATAACGTACGTACGTACGTAACGTACTTTAAAAATCACCGTTGAACGAAACGTAATTAATAGCCCGTTGCAGATGCTCTGTGGTCCAGTTTCAATCAGTTTGACACTGACAGACATCATTATTATTGTTTCCGATTACTAAATAGTTGCATGTTTCTTCTGTTCTTTTCGTATTTTTATTCGAAAGATTTTATGAAAATGGCATCTGTAGATACAGTGCATAATCCACAAAGCCGTTGTATCAATTGTGCAGCACGATTTCAACGGAATGTTGAATACTGCTCTTGCTGGATACTGTTGTAATTGTTTAGTGGGCAGACACACTGTTGGCTGCTGTGCATATGTGATGTGTATAGTGTGGTTTTTATCTTGGGCGCGGCATCAAGGTGAGGTTGAGCCACCTGCACCTTTTTTAGATGAAGTAGCTTTTAAGAGATGACTTTGAAAATGGTAATGATGAACAGTAATAAATACTTCTTGTGATGTACCTTTAATGTGTTTTTTTTTCTCCTTAAACAACCAGCTTATAACACATCACCTTATAATTTTAGATCTACAGTCAATGGCCGGCAAAAGCCGCGCTATTTCGAAATGAATACATCTACGCATTTTCATGAATAAGTCTATCAAATCGTGTAAATCACATCAAAGTCTGTGACGTAATACAGACGTGACTTTGTTTTATACTGTATATCATTGAACAGTGCACTATTTTAACTTAAAATACCAAGGAGACCTATCTACTCATTAGACAATCGCTCTTGTGAGATTTTAGGTTACTATGAGAGTCATGTTTTGACTGTCATATTTCACGGTACTCCAGTTACATAAAGTTTTGCTAATATTACCAATGTAATCTAGAGATTATAATGAATAAACTAACGTGCATTTCATTGCTATACGCCACAATTTGTGGTGGGCCTATTCCCCAAACAAAAAAAATTGTCTCCTTTCCGATAAATACTTAGCCACCTGGATAGCCCTGTCGTTCGCCTCGTATATAAGTCTTGGAAGGCGCAGGTGGTTGTGCATGCTGAATAGGAAAGGAGATAACTTAAACATAACACAATCCTGTGTTAAGGTGTATAGTTCCTTGAACATCTGGCTGGAATTAAATGCCCAGATACTCGTACCGCCGCCTAGGCATCTGTGCATTTAATTCCGGCCAGCTGCGCCCGGATACAGCCCCGTTAACCTTTAAATCCATTTTATTTGCGAAATATTAATTGATTTACATATACTATGTATATTTTAAAGAACACTAAACTCAGTCATTGTTCCGCCATTTGTCATGGAATGGCGCAGTAGTGATTGTTTGTTCTTTTTATTACATGTTTTGTTGTGAGTAGTTTTAAGTATTACTAACACTAGTCTACAAGAACATTGTTACTAACAAATTAGATACAATGGTCTGTAATAAAGTATTTATTATTATTATTATTTAACCAGCAATTTGTTTTGTGTAAACATAATTATTTCTAAAGATCAAAGGCTTTTGAAAAGAGTAGGGAAAACAAGCAAAAAAAAAAATATCATGTCGTTAATTTTTTTTTTGTAAAAGTATTAGTGTTACAAAAAAATCATATGACGATAATGTTGTACATAAACCTTTAATAAACATATATTTTTTTCAAACCTATTGACATAACCGTTACTGAGGAGTCGGCTTCAGATAGTCACTGTTTTATAGCACTGATCGGGAGTTAGAGCCTTAATAATTACAGTAATCTCTTTCATATTATGAGTAAAACAAACGTGTTTTAATTTTAACTTACAAGTGTTTTAGCGACATTTTGAGTAGTCTAGTGCGATCTATCTTGTATGATTTTATATCTAACGTAATATTATATTAGTGCGCACTGATGGCCCAGTGGTAACATGTGTTCGAACGTGTACGAACCCAGCCAGGCGCATTACTTTGTGTAATTTATTTCATCACCACTGCTCTCAAAAAGGTGAAGGAAAACATCGTGAGGAAACCGGGCATGTCCTAGAACCAACCGTTCGAAGACATGTGACTTTCACCAACCCGCACTGGGCCCGCGTGGTGGATTACGGCCCATTCCCTCTTCTAGAGAGGAGGCCTGAGTCCCAGCAGTGGGAACATTGAAAGGCTGTTCATGCTCATGCTTATGCTTATGCGCAGTAATGGCCCAGTGGTAACAGCCCCGACTTACGAGTTGTAGCTTGCGTGTTCGAACCCAGCCAGGTGCATTATTTTTTGTAACTTACTTCACCACTGCTCTCGAAACGGTGAAGGAAAACATTGTGAGGAACCGGCATGTCCCAGAACCAAAGATTCGAAAACATGTTACATCTACCAATCCGCATTGGGCATGCGTGGTGGATTACGGCCCATTTCTTCTCCTAGATAGGTTTGAGTCTCAACAGTGGGAACATTATAAGGCTGATTATGCTATGGCAATATTATCAAGAGATAAACTTGTTAATACGTTTACAAAAGGTAATCTCTATAAAAATCCTTTGCTATTATAAAAATATACGACTCCGTTGGGTTAGGTTACGGGAAATACTGAGAAAAGCTGCAACACTGTGTAGTGCAGTATTTCCTTTTTAGTTTTGCTAAAAAATAAAGAGATTCAAAAAAAGAACAACATAACAGTGACGTTCTTTTTTACCGACATTTTTTTTTTAGTTGGGATGTCATCTAGTCACGTCACCCACCCTTGGGCTGAGCGGGATTGCATGTCAGACTTTTACTGACTAAAACTCACTCCTGTTCCTTCATTACCTTTGTTCCAGGGCCCCGGGGTTTACTTTCGCACAACCCATGGCCCCAGTAGGCTTCGACCCTGCTGGGCCTCTACGTTTTGGTGACATCTCCTTGAGGCGCGTGTGGAAAATTACGCGAAATCGACGACTTGGGCTCGGTCCGGACGGTTACCGGACGGTACCGGACGCAAGCCCGTGTCTACGGTGGACCGAGGTATATTTCGTTCACTTTGCCAAGCAAACTAAAATAAAATGTATTAGCACCCAATATTAAAACCCTTTAATATTATAATTTTTTACTAATAAACTTTATTAGTACTTTTTTGACGTACTACCGCCCCAGACAAATATTTTAATTTCATGTTTATTATTCGTACATTATTTACTACTAATTTCGAATCGAAACACTTGTGAAAGTGGTTGACATTTCTTCATTAATTAGAAAAGAGCTGGTGACCTTCAAACGGCTGAACAGATTTCTTCAAATCATAGCACAGAATATTCTCGATTAAGATACTTTTCGATAAAAAAGAAACTATATCAAAATCGGTTCATCTATTCAGGAGCTATGATGCACAAACCCACACGTCAAAATTGTGACACCCCTATTTAGGGTTCCGTAGCCAAATGGAAAAAAAAGGAGCCCTTCTGAATTCGTCATGTCTGTCTGTCTGTCTGTCCGTCCGTATGTCACAGCCACTTTTTTCCGAAAATATAAGAACTATACTGTTGGTACTTGGTAAGTAGATGTATTCTGTGAACCGCATTAAGATTTTCACACAAAAATAGAAAAAAAAAACCATAAATTTTAGGGGTTCCCCATACTTAGAACTGGAACTCAAAAATTTTTTTTTCGTCAAACCCATACGTGTGGGCCCTATCTATGGATAGGTCTTCAAAAATGATATTGAGGTTTTTAATATATTTTTTTTCTAAACCGAATAGTTTGCGCGAGAGACACTTCCTTGTAATTTCTAAAATAAGAGAATGATAAAACTAAAAAAATATATGATGTACATTACCATGCAAACTTCCACCGGAAATTGGTTTGAACGAGATCTAGTAAGTAGTTTTTTTTTTAATTTTAATACATCATAAATCGTAAACCGCAATTTACCTTCTAAGTTTGTACGGAACCCTCAGTGCACGAGTCCGACTCGCACTTGCCCAGTTTTTTTCTGGTCATGGGTTAAAAATATCTACTGTTCCATCCGTCAATCCTTAACTTAACCTTGAAAACATTCAATGTAAAACAATGTTATGTTAATACACGAACACAGGGCAGAACTAAATAATTCATTCCATGTTCAGGGCCGTCCTAAGGTGAAGGACTAAGGGGTGCAAAAAATATTACACTGCCACGGTTCGCGGTAAAATCATGAATGTATTTTCTGGTAAAAAAAGGCATTGAAAATGTAACTCGTTTTATTCGGTTTTCATTTGTTAAGGGAATGGGAAAAGGTGTTCGTTGTTTTTCGTGTAACACTTGAAATGTGTTAAGTATTTGAAGGCCCGTGGCAATTAATCACACTCATTAGGTATTGAGTAATGTAGCCTTAGAACGACACGACCCAATACCGGACTGAGCCCAAGTCATCGACGGCGCGTAGTGTTCCACGCGCGCCTCAAGGAGATGTCAGCAACCGTAGGGGCCCAGCAGGGTCGAAGCCTGCTGGGGCCGAGGGTCTGATTCTGAAAGGAAGACTCGGCCCTTGTATGAAAGGCAACGAAGGAACAGGAGTGGGTTTTTAGTCAATAAAAGCCTGACACTATCTTTCGCTCCACCCAAGAGCGGGGGATGTCACTGGATGATTTTCCCACCAAAAAAAAAACTCATTAGGTATTGAGTAATTTAGCTTAGGAACGGAAAGTTGGATTGAAGTGTTGAAACGCTGAAAACTGTCAAATAGTAGGAAATAAATATAAATCTACTTCATTTTCTTAAACGATAGATACTAGTGCAATCCCTCCTAATAGTTATTAACCCCTCGCGCCTTAAAAACACCTAAATTATAATCGGACGGGAAGAGCGCAGCAGGCAAATTAATACATTTCTTCGATTTTAATTAATTATGTAGATTCGGTACTTTATACAATATTAAATATTAAATGATAAATGATATTTATTCTGCAAATAGGTTTATAAAACACTTTTACACGTCAATTTTTTTTTGTCATTTTAAACTAGATGAGGCCGGTGTTTCCTAGCTGACTACCCCCTGAGAAGAAACACCGAAACAAACTCAGGGGTCAAAGTCTCTTTTAAAGTCCATACAGTAAATATGTAATGGTCAAATCACATGGGAACCATGCAGATTTGTCTGAGATGGTCTTTTGAAGAAAGAACCATACAGATTTGAGTGGACCTGTCCAGTCAGTGGAAGCATTTGTCAGTATTCGCAAAGCTCAACTCAGGACTACTAAGGATCTCAACAACTTGACGAACAATACCAAAGAAAGGACTTTTGGGTAGGCCGCAGAAAATACTCAAATTGCCAGACATACGTTAAAATTACTGAAATGGAAAAAAAAACAATCAACATAGTCCTCACGTTCACAATAATAAAAGGAAATATATAGTTTACAAAATGTACTACTTAGTAAAGTAAATATTTACTTGTCAAAATTTCATTGAAAAAAAATAAAAATAATGTCAAACATAATGACAAGCTAATAACATTTATGCACGTATTTAGTTTCATATATTTTTACACTGAAAATTGGTTCCGAAAGTATCTAATTCATTTATTTTACTTTCACATAAAAAAATTAAAGGCCGATTCGCAAAATTACAAGCTTTCACAGATAATAACACATATATTACTTCTCGTATAATGATTTAAAAATCTTTGCGACATTTCTTTCAAAAACCAGAATGTAATAAACTTTTATTTAAATAGTTTAGCCGGAGCGCCATCAAAAAGATTAATATTAACGCAGCATTGATATTCACTATCATTTAACGGTAAAATAGGCCATTAGTTAGGCCAGGAGCTCGGTTACAGGAGAGCACGGCATCTGAATATTTTTGTATTCAATTTAATTGAAGCTTGCGTTTCAATTTTTGTTTTTTTTTGAGTAAGAATTTATGCAGAGATAAATATTTGTTTTATCGAACATTTTTTTTTTATTTACATTTTTATTTACAAAATCGTAATGAAGTATTTCATTATATTATATTTATCATTGTAATAATTCACTTTTGAGTCACTTTGGTGAATTAAGAAGCAAGTTGAAAGGGAATAATTTGTTTTCGTATGGTCATGTGAAGAGGAGGGATGAAACTCATGTTACTAAAAGAGTTACGAGTATAAAAAATAATGTAGTTGGATGTAGAGATAGAGAGGGCAAAGAAAAGATGAATGGATTCTGTGAGGAGTGATGTGAAAGAAAAGGGAATTAGTGATAGCATGACGGGTGACAGGACAGAATGGAAGAAAAACATGTGTTGCGCCGACCCCTAGTAATATGGTACAAGGCCAGGAAGATGATGATGGTGTTTAATGAACACATAATTATTATGTCTTTTTTTTGTAAGTGGGAAAATCATCCAATGACATCCCCTGCTTTTGAGCGGAGCGGGAGAGTGTGTCAGACTTTTACTGACTAAAAACCCAATCCTGTGCCTTCTTTGCCTTCGTCCCAGGGCCGAGTTTTCCTTTCAGAAACCAACCCTTGGCCCCAGGAGGCTTCGACCCTTCTGGGCCCCCGGTTTGCTGACATTTCCTTGAGGGTACGTGTGACAGTACGCGCCGTCGATGACTTGGGCTCGGTCCGGACGGTTACCGGACGGTCGGACGGCGAGCTACCCATTGCTCGCCGTCCGCAAGCTCGTGCCTACGGGGGCCGGAAATCGGGATCGGGATCCCGGCGGCTGGGGCGTAAGGGCCGCTCCCTCGCGCATGTACGTGCGGCCTCTTCCTTTGCTAGCATTACTGGAGGAGGAGGAGGCAACCGCCTGCCACTCGTTGCGAGAGATCGTTGCCGCCGTTCTCCCCCACGAGGACACGGCGGTGCTCTGTCCCAGCAGGGCACACCTCTACCGTGTGTTCCACCGTGTCCACCGGGCGGTCCACACTGTGGTGACGCATAATTATTATGTCTGGGTTATCACCAAGATTACGAGATGATTCAAAAGAGTGACCGTGGCTCTGGAACACAATGGGTGACTGGATAATGGATACACACTGGGTTTTAGACAGTAGATGTATAACACTCACTCGACCCAGAGTAGGACGAGTAATTAGATGTTTTCCTATCGAAAGAAAAAAATATATTATCAGCTGTTTAGTTTATCTCGTTACCAAACCATGAAAGTTAACTAGAGAAGAAAAGATAGAAACCTAACGTGGTCATGTGTATTAAACTAACAGATACCGAAACATATAACCCCAAATGTCGTCACACGACAAAATCAACTGTTCAAAACAATTTTACTCAAACACAGTATCATGACTGAACATGAAATATCATGCAAAGCGTTCACTCAGTAAACCCTAATGAGTTTTTGAATACAACATCGTGCTCACAATCCGAAATAATATTACATTACAAGACATCGTAAGGTATTGAGAATTGTAATGCTAGAATTATGAAGTATTTTAGTGAATAAAACTTCAAGGCAGACTTAGGGGGATTATTAAAGCCTTTGATTTTGGACGTCTATTCTGTCAGACTACTGACATTTATTGAAGATTTCTATTATCTATCTTCGAAGGTATTCGATGGACCTTCACCATCGCTTCGGGATTTTTTTTAATCAATTTTTCTTTTGTTGCATTTAAACTGCTATCGGTCGGTGTTTCCTAGCTGACATCCCTGAGAAGAAACACCAAAACAAACTTGGAGGTCGAAGTCTCTTTTAAAGTCCGTTTAGCAAACATGTAATGGTCAAATCATATGAGAACCATGCAGATTAGTAAATATTTATCCAAACGCTTAGTTGACTAACCTAAGGGCTGGCTTTTACCTCGACCAGAGATTAAGCATAAGCATAATATAACCGTAGCCTAATCAGCCTTTTTTTTAATGTTCCCACTGCTAGGACTCAGGCCTCCTCTCTAGGAGAGGGAACGGGCCGTAATCCACCACGCGAGCCCAGTGCGGGTTGGTGAATATCACATACCTTCGAATTTTTGGTTCTAAGAGACGCCGGTTTCCTCACGATGTTTTCCTTCACCGTTTTGAGAGCAATGGTGATGAAATAAATTACAGCAAGTAATGCGCCTAACTGGGTTTGAACCCGCGATCTACAACACGTAAGTCGGGGCCGTTACCACTCGGCCACCACTGCTCACAAGAGATTAAGCATTGCCATACAACGAGGCCAGTCCGCCAGTCTTTTAGGCATACTTCCTGTCGACAGCGACGCAGAGGAATTTTCGGATGCCATATTTTAAATTATGTAGTTAGGGTATAAATATTGTCAAAGTATAGTTTTTTAAAGGTATGCAGAACAGAGTGTAAAGTCCACATACCTCCGTGTTGAAAAGGGTGGACTCCCACCAGACTGGTTTTTCATTTATTTTTTTTTAGGTGGGAAATCATCTAATGACATCTCCCGCCCTCGAGCAAGGCGGAAGGGCGTGAGGACCGTTCCCTCGCGCGTGCGGCCGCCTCCTTTCCTAGTATTACTGCTTCGCAGAAGGAGGCGACCGCCTGCCACTCCTCCTTGCTCCAGACCTTGGCCTGAACCAAGGCCGGGCGCGAGATAGCGCTGCCACCTATCGCCCCCACGAGGACACGGCGGTTCTCTGCCCAGGCGGGGCACACCTCTACCGTATGCTCCATCGTGTCCTTCGGCGGTCCACACAATGGTGACACCCGGGCCTTGTTATGGCTCGTTTTAGACAACTGCCCGATAGATAATTTCGGGCTATTGTGTATGTTCAAATCGCGCGGAGAAATCTAATTATGCGATGAAGGATTTCAATTCTTCATCGCATAATAGTTCCTATATGGTTCCATAAATTATGTCGCTACAGTCTTTTAATAATGTGTTTATTATGTAGCTAAAATTTATTTGAATAAATCTTGTGACTATTTTATGAGTAAGTTCTAAGTTATTGCCTACTTACAGATGTATAACAGAAATATAATTTGAAGTTACTTAATACAAACTTTGTTAACAAGTTTTTCAAAGATTCTGAAAACGACTTAAAAAGTTTTCCTGTTAGACTATTTGTTGCCTATTAGTCTACTTACCCACGCCATATTAAATACGGAAAAGTTTAAGAAAGTTTATTTACTGAACTTCTGCGTTTAGTTATAATAGATACCTATTATAACTGGGTATACTTTTCAGGGTTCTGTACCCAAAGGGTAAAAACGAGACCCAATTGCTAAGAGTCCGCTGTCCGTGTGTCTGTTACCATCAGACAGTATCTCTAAAACCGTGATAGCTAGACAGTTGAAATTTTCACCAATGATGTATTTCTGTTGCCGCTATAACAACACAACTAAAAGCAGTATAAAATAAATATTGAAGTGGGGGAGCCCACTTAAATATTACAAAAAAACGTGCTCGAATCCAACTCGCAATTAGTTTTTTGTGTCTGCTGATGAGTTCCATAAACAATAGGGGGAAATTGACAGTTCAAATAAAACAGACCATGTAAGAAAGACAGACTAAAGGAATACAGGTGGGTTTTAGTTTAGTCAGTTAAAGTTTGACACGCCATTACGCTCTGATCAGAATAAGAGGGTGATGATTTGATGATTTCCCGTCTCAAAAAAGGGGTATATTGACTGCACCATTTTTTTTTCAAAAAAATTGCAAGCGGTGATCAAATATTCCACTGATTAATTAAAAATTCGAAAAAAAAGCATATGTACCTGTATTTTAATTAAACAATAAATAAAATAAAAACAATTAAAATAATTATGATGAAACAAACATCTACTTCGCAGCTCCCAAACTAAGTTGATCGACAAAAAACAGGCCCTAATAATTGGTTTAATTTCCCCAAACATAAATCATAGTACAGCATTCCATAATGAATCATTTGGACCGAGTGTTGGTACAGAATGGACCAAATTGGTTCAATTTAACACTGCAATTAACAAATTGTGGGATGGGAAGGTGTTCCCGATGTTTTTTTTTTCTCTTTTTTGATTAAGATGCATTGGAATTTTAGAAGTGTTTTGAATTACTTCCTGTACATTGTAATTGATTGGTACTGCTAATAATTATGTATATAGTTTGTCACTTTCTGTACTTGAATTAGATTTCTGTACTTATATCTTTAGTCTACTAATTTACTCGACTCATTTTATTGTTTAAATACAAGTTATCCGACTATGAAAAATCAGGCCTAAAACTAAAAAAAGCACATTTGGTAAAATTAAACATTCATCAAATCAATCCATTTTTAGTGCGAACTCAGAAAGGGTACAAATAAATTCGGCGAATATGTTAAGAGTAAATAAATTAATTAATTCGGCCAAGCAGGGTCGAAGCCTACTGGGGCCATGGGTGATGCGACAGAGATCCCCGGGGCCCTGGAACAATGACAAAGAAGGAACAGGAGTGGGTTTTTAGTCAGTAAAAGTCTGATACTATCTCCCGCTCCGCCCAATAGCAGGGGATGTCATAAGATTATTATCCCACCCGAAAAACAAAGATGATTTAGGGCTGTTCTATATGTTCAAATCGCGCGAAGAACTAAAAAAAACGCTACGCAGGATTAGTTCTTATGTGACGTCATAGATGTCGCCACATAACTCCTTTCCGGAGATCGGAGGTCGTTGGTTCTTGATGCGTGCCAGGCCTGTGATAGGTTGGTTCCAGTGGGTCGGAACCGTATGCCGCATAGTTCTCGGTGAGTCGGAACTGTCATAAAAATAATAAAATATGAAACTCTACTAGTTTCTGCTAGCTTAACCCGCGTGATGGTAAAAAAATATCCCAAGGAAACACACTCCTGGGAAAAAATCCTTTGTACTACACCAGCCCCCCTAGCCAAGTTACGACTGTTTCGTTTCGATTCTCTTGCGTCGAACGCCTCGGTCCGGCCACGCCTCCGATTCTTTTGTTCTGACCACGTGACTGAGCGTTGAGAAGACGTCAGAACAAAGGAATCGGAGGCATGGCCTACTCGACGTGTTCGACACAAGAGAATCGAAACGAAACGGTCGTAACTTGACTAGGGGGGCAGGACATGGTCTATCCGTGTGCAAAGTATGTCCAAATCCATTAAGCAGTCAAGACGTGAACAGACAACAAACAGATAGACAGACAGAGTTATTTTCTCATTTATATTATTGGGAATGGATATAACTACCACTTAAGTTTGGCGACTCTTCGTGCTATGTCGGCAACCTTGGTTCTCCTGCGGATATCTTTATTTTTGATTCGATCACACAAGGAAACTCCGAGCATAGCCCTTTCCATTGCCCTTTGGGCTCTGGTGGTGGGCACGGCACATTGCTCGCAGAACAGAGACCGTTGGGGCCGAAAGGTTCTGGAGTGGCGACCACGTACCGGAAAACGCAGTGTCGGAAGGCCCCCTACAAGGTGGACCGATGACCTGGTGAAGGTTGCGGGAATCCGATGGATGCGAGACGCACAGGACTGTTCATTGTGGTGACATTTGGGGGAGGCCTATGTCCAGCAGTGGACGTCTGTCGGCTGAAATGATGATGGATATAACTGAAATTCAGATAACATGTCCACTGAATCGAAATTCAAAAGCACTCAATCTTTAAGATTTAAAAAAATAATCCACTAAAATCAGCAAGTGTCAGAATTAAAAGAAAACATTTTTTCCAAAGGTGACCTTTTGCAGGTAACATTGAACTCTAATTATACTTTTCAGACGATTGATCCTTTAATCGACGAGCTGTCAATTTCAAATCTGTGAAATGGTAAAGTTTTTCTTTGAATCTGTAATATACTAAAAGCTATTTGCAGTTATAGAAAATTATGATTATGGCTCCTTTTTTACGTGCTCCCACCAGTGTTCTTTTTCATGAGTCGTCCTAACGGGAACCTCAGGGACCTAGGACACAATGAAAAGAAGGAACTTAAGAGTGGGTTTTAGTTAGTAAAAGTACGACACGCTCTCTCGCTCCACTATAGAGCAGGAGAAGTAATTGGATGATTTCCCAGGTAAACCTAAAAAATCCAGTGTTCCTTTCGTTATAGGCCCAAGCACAAGTTTTGCCTGCGCATACCGATTTGTATGAGGAACACCGTGCGTGTGGTTGGTAAAACTCATACAAGTTTACATACTTAGTGTTCCGTGTACACTTTACGGTGCTGAGATACAGTAATTTTTTCGGACAATCCTGCAGTCCTAGCAAACATCAGCCCTAATGGTCCCTGTCAATAAATATAGCTCCTCTTAATTCGTTTTTAAGGTTCTGTACTTCAAAAGGAAAAAAACGTAACCATTATAGTGCCATTTTGCCGTCCGGCTGTCTGTCTGTCTGACAAGACCATTTATCTCAGGAACTCATGGAGGTATCAAGTTGAAATTAAAACCATGTACTCGGATCTGCGGTCCCTTGAAGCTGTGAAAAAATTAAACTTCTAAGTTAATGAGAAAAAAGATACGGCCGTTGATATCGCAAAAACTGCAGTATATTTCGATACTCTCAAGGAAATTCATAGGGTACTTTCCGTTGACTCAGAATCCCGAAATTTTGCATAAGGCAACGTCTTATAGCACAATTATAGGAATAAATTTGAAAACAGGAAATTTGCTGATATGTCACAAAAAAAAAATTGCATTTTGTAAAAAAAACATTCGAGACTCCATTCGGGAATTTAACAATTTTCACAGGTAAGTTTGTACGGAGCCCTCAGTGTGGCGGTCTGACTCGCACTTGCTCAGTTTTTTCTAAAAAGCCATTAGATTTTAATTACTAATACTTTACTTACTAATACATTTTTCAAAATGTCTGGTAGTTTTGTTTATCCATCACACTCAACAACTATATGCATTTAGTCGAAACATCTCACGGGTAGACAGTGCCCTTTTTTGAGGTAAGAGATCATCTAATGACTTTTCGTGCTCTAGAGTGGAGCGTGAGGGCGTGTCAGAGTTTACTGACTAAAATCGCACGTGTATCCTTCAGTTGCTCTTTGCGTTCTAGTATAGGATAGGGTTTCCATTTCTGAAATGGATTACGATTTATGATTCTGGTAGTACTAGGTACGTTCCCTTAAGATAAAACAGCTCGTAGCTTTATCCGCGGGAAAAGCTATGCACAGAAACTAGTGCATAATAATTTTAGTGACTTTTATTTCCAATTAGTGTAATGTCGCCTTAAGTTTTCTTTGAAATTCATTAGTAAGTTTAAGCACGTCATCATAAATTTATAATTATTTGACCTACGATATCAATATAACTTCTCTTTAAACATTTTTCTTTTTATTATCCAAGAAGCCTACATTCAGATCTTTCTGAATATGTAATATTAATTTTATTGGTTTGTAAAAAAACAGGTTACATGTCACTTACAAATCAGAGTTTTTTATGTGCATTCAGTATATTTTATTTGTTGCATTTTGTCTCTTGACACCTATTGTGTAATTCTTTTTACACACGGTTAAATTCTTTCAAGTATTGCAGACAAGAGACCATACACAAGTGATATTTTATCGGCGAGAAGGTGATAGCGATTATATCATTGTTCTCATGTCCAGCCTGTACTGATCTACTGCATTCCTTCCATTGTGCCCGATTCTGGGCCATTTCTTGTCAATTCCTTCCATTTTTCTGGACTCTGGGCCACTTCTTGCCGATTCCTAACGAAGACATCTTAGTCGTCCTGCCATCTCCTTCATGGTCTGCTACGATCCCATCTCGTCACTTCATTTGTGGTCTGCCGCGACTCTGTCTCACCATCTCCCTCATAGTATACCGCAATCCCGTATCGTCATCTCCTTTGTTATCTGCCGTGACCCCGTCTCGCCATTTCTTTTGTGGTCTACCAACGAAAATGTACGGGATTGACTTCTTCTTAGTCGGGCACTCTTGTCAGAGTGCTGTTGTTGATGTACAGAGCTGCAACGCATCATTATGTCTGTCTACCTCTGGTAGTTATTGTCATTATGCGCTGTGCAGCGATTGGCTGCGCTTGAAATTGACATACGCTATCAAAATGTTACGAGTTTCATCCTAAACATTTTAGCTTCAGAATAATATCGGAAAGGAAATCATTTAATAACTTCTACTACTTTGGGTGGAGTGAGAAGAGACTGACTAAAACCTATGTTCTTTCAGTTGCTCTTTGTCTTCCTGGGCCACCCGGGTTTTTTTTTTTGATGGGAAAATCATCTAATGACAAATCCCGCTCTTGGGTGGAGCGGGAGATAGTGTCGGACTTTTACTGAATTACCCTCCCCTGTTCTTTCTTTGCCTTCGCCCCAGGGTTTACTTTCACCCTACCCGTGGCCCTAGTAGGCTTCGACCCTGCTGGGCCCCTACGATTTGCTGACATCTCACTGAGGCGCGCGTGGAACAATACGCGCCTTCGACGACTTGGGCTTGGTCCGGACGGTTACCGGACGGTCGGACGGCGGGCTACCCATCGCTTGCCGTCCGCAAGCCCGCGCTTACGGTGGTCTGCAAGCTCGCGCCTCCACCTGGGTGACTCTTTCGAACAATGCCGCGGCCTGATCATTACCTTTCATAGAATGTTACTTTATGTGGGCCTTCTTAGGTCCTACCACGAGCTCTTTACGTGACCCATTTGACGATCTATTATACTGAACTGTTAAAGGGATGAATCTATATAGGGTGTATAGCTCTATCCCTTTTTCTCGCTCGGATCGATGACATTTTAACATGTCATGATAAGGCCTCGGATTATCACAAAGGCCTTGAAAACAATCTTTCAACCTTTACGCCAGCAAATGGAAATTGATTTTAAGATCTTAGGAAATCCCAAAAAGACCCATGTTTTTTACTGAGACATATAAGGTTCTACTAGTGACTGGTGCTCTGAACAACTGCAAATTCCATTTGTGATAATCATAAACAAATCAAGCAAACATTTAAACATTAAAGCACTATGACAACTTGAAACATGTCTAAACCCTTACCAACCTTGGCTAGAATGCCACCTGATGCCTTATCACTACGGAACCCTTTTCAAAGCCCACGCTATCCCAACAATAAAGATAGGTACAGAAGGTTAGTTTCATAAAAACTATGTGTCTCAAATGGTGGCGAGTGTGCGAGCACTTGCTGCAGGCTAGGTAAGGATAGAAAACCCGACGACCTGGTGAGGGTCACGGGAATTCCATGAATAGAGAATTGACCACATAATCGATGGATAACGAATTGACCACATAATTGACAACAAGTTATTGTCGCATACTGAGTCGGTAGATTGCATATGAGTATCTTTTTTGTGTGTCAGAACGGATGGCCGTTGGGGCCGAAAGGTTCTGGAATGGCAACCACGTATCGGAAGATTTAGCGTTGGAAGGCCTCCTACATGGCGGACCGATGACCTGGTAAGGGTTGCAGGAATCCGATGGCGTACGAGGAGTCGAAACTAACTCGCAGATGCCCCTTAGATGCTTTTAATGGAACGTGGTACCAACCAACGATTATCCCTAGCAATAGATGTCCCTTCGAGTTTAAAAGTTTTGTTACTTTTTTGGTGTACAATAAAGTTTATTCTATTCTATTGTATCACTCTACGCGCTATGCGACATATGAAAAACTAAAATATAGATAGGGCATAAGCACCTTACAGGATTATACATCCTTCTCCCGAGCATGTTTGCGCTTGCAAATCTCCACTCAAGCCAGCCTATAAAGACAAAAGAGAGATGCGAGCTCTGTTCCTCATCAGTGTTCACTACGGCCGGTCAATAAAGGCAAGCCAGAGATGAGGAATAAGAATTCTCCCAGGAGATCAGGTCTATGGGGTCGCTAATGCCTAACAGTTTGCCACAAAACTGGCAAGCGGATTGTATCTCTCTTAGTCTGGCCCCTTACCCTAGGTATGTCACGGCAAAGCAAAGTCTATCGGTACAGACCTAGGGTTTATTGGAGAACGCATGTCCCTCCACGACGTCAACGTAGAGTTACGGCGATGGGGTTATTATTATTATTATTGTGCGTCAGCAGCTCTTACCGTGTTAACAGCATATTTAAGTATACGTGTGTTTTCGCTTGTTGTATGCAGTGGACCTTCTGTACCAAAATTTATGTACTTCAACCAAATTAATATCCTTGCTGATAGGCAGGTTGGCTGAGTACCGTGATTTGGATGACAGGCTACTGATTGTGGAAGAGGATTTAATGCCCCAAGGGAAGCATATTTTTGAGTGACCCACCTACTTTGTCTAATATCCGTGCACCTGGTATATTTGTTTTAAGATAATTGCCTCTGAATTAACTTGATTAGTATATTAACTTATAATTTTTGGGCTACTACACTTTTAAGTATTTAGTTTTCAAAATTTGGAACATTCGGCTATTTATATCTATATAAACTACATTATTTTTATGTAAAGAATCTATGTACAAAATTTCATTACTGTATCATGAAAAATCTCTCTAGTGTGATAGTTATATATATATATATTATTTGTTTATTTATAGTATAAGGTATATATAGTTATATAAGTATTTATTAGTTTAAGATTTCACAAACTCTTCTTTTCTTATTTCTACACACTATTGTCTACATTTCTTTTTATCTCTCCTTTCGCAGGTCTGCTGGAAGAAATTTCTTTTAGAAATAAGCAGTACCTTTGTACATTTGGTTTTTATTACTGTATTTTCTGCAATATAATGTGTGTACAAAAATGATAAAATAAATAAATAAAAATCACAAAGTTATAAGTTTGTTATGTTACTTGGTTGTCCGCACAAATACATGGTTACTGGGCCATCCAGGCGACTGGGAGGTTGTTTTACTACCGCACCCAGTTGTGTGCTGGCGCCTAATGCCCGTTATGATCTGCCGTGACCTGTGTTGTAATTAGTGTCGGTGGTGGCCAACTTGTGAACTTTTTCAAATAATTTTGGGAAAAAATATAACATGGTGTAAAAATTATTGGAATCGATTCAGTTACTGATTCTGAAAAAGCTATATTCAGGTTTCGCATATACTAATAATAATGTTGTATAATAGGAGAAACTGCCTGACTGACATACCAACCCTCTGCCGAAACTGGGAGCGTGAAATTTTTCACAAAGATTCCTTTTATAACGTAAGTGAGCACTAAGAAGAGGTTTTTGGAAATTCACCCCTTTTTTAAGGTTCCGTAGCCAAATGGCAAAAAACGGAACCCTTATAGATTCGTCATGATTGTGTCTGTCTGTCCGTCCGTATGTCACAGCCACTTTTTTCCGAAACTATAAGAACTATACTGTTGAAACTTGGTAAGTAAATGTATTCTGTGAACCGCATTAAGAATTTCACACAAAAATAGAAGACAAACAATAAATTTTGGGGGTTACTTACAAAAATAGAAGAAAAACAATAAATTTTGGGGGTTACTTACAAAAATAGAAGAAAAACAATAAATTTTGGGGGATACTTAGAACTGAAACTCAAATTTTTTTTTAATCAAACCCATACGTGTCTATGGATCTATGTATCTATGGATAGGTCTTCAAAAATGATATTGAGTTTTTTAAAATCATTTTTATTTAAACTGAATAGTTTGCGCGAGAGACACTTCCAAAGTGGTAAAATGTGTGTGTGTGTGTGTCCCGTAACTTCTAAAATAAGAGAATGATAAAACTAAAAAAATATATGATGTACATTACCATGCAAACTTCCACCAAAAATTGGTTTGAATGAGATCTAGTAAGTTGTTTTTTTTAATACTTCATAAATCGTAAACAGCAATTTACCTTTCAAGTTTGTACGGAACCCTCAGTGCGCGAGTCCGACTCGCACTTGCCCAGTTTTTTAATTCTTGATAGGTTCGCGCTTGACCGCTATCTCACCTGATGGTAAGGGAATGAAACGGGGGTTAAAAGTTCGTATGGAGAAACCTGCTTACACGCGGGCGAAGCCGCTGGCAGAAGCTAGCCTATTGAAGAATCAATACTATTTCTGATCACTCGCCTGCATATTGTAACATGTAAGAATATTACAAAATGATAGCCCACAGGTTTGAACGGTATACGAATTCAGAAATCAGAAATCAGAAACGTTTATTTCAAATAGACCAATTACAGGCACTTTTGAATTGTCAAAATGTCGGTCAGTCAAAAAAAAGAAAAGAAGTGAAGCTAAATTGCACGTTCCAAAGCGTAGATCTCTATGGAGAAGAACGTGCAAGAAACTCCATGGACACTCTTTTAAATCATATTATGAGTTACATAAATCTTGGTCACATATTTCTTGTCGCTTCTAATATGTGAATTCAGTGAAGATCATGCTTTTTAAAGCATTTTATCACTCTTTCTACACCTGCAGCCTGTGGGTAGGTTATTCCCAGCGGGCAGCGGAAATTTTGCACAAGGCTTTGTTTTATGATGTTGGCGAGCACTAAGAAAAATTTTGCATCTAAGCGGGTGAAAACGGGGATATTCGTTTGTATGCAAAATTGTATTCCTTTGGCCAATATGCTTGCAACTTAACGTATATAGCAACTTAGGTAAATATATATATACCTAATAATAATATAATATTCCACAACTATCACACAACGCCGTCTAGTCCCAAGCTAAGCAGAGCTTGTGTTACGGGTAAACATACTTATATATTTCTAAATACATAGGTACATATTATAGATAAATTACACCCAGACACAGAACAAATGATCGTGCTCATCACACAAACATTTGTCCTGGGTGGGAATCGAACCCACGACCTCCGGCATAGCAGTCAGGGCCACTAACGACTAGACCAAAAAGGTTACCATTAATCGTTATTCCAAACTACTCCTATAATAATAACAATAATCATTTATTTAAGACCACAATGAATCCATATAATAGTGTTAGTAAATAACTTAAAAATAATGTTGAGTGTCTTTTCAGATATAATATAAATATTTAATGTCTGAAATTGAACCTCACACTATCCACGCAGTATATAGTACATACTCGTAGCTAGAGATGTATGAAGTCCGATCCAGTGACGCAGCATTGGGCAATACCACCTGCCGCACAACACTAATTGAACTTACCTATGTTACTAGTAAGGCTTTCAGTCTCGATACATATTTCGAGTCCTGGGACTAAAAAAACGAGACTCGGGACTCGGTCCGGTCGCGGGACTGCTTGGAAAAACGAGACTCATGAGACTGGTTAAAAAGAAAAAGATTTATATTCAAATGGTATGCATTTAGGCAATCAATACAAAATTATATTAAAGAACTTTATTACGATTAAAAACAGTATTTCAATCTTGTTTTTTTTTTCTTATGTCGTGGTTACAATCGAGTAAAATAACAATGACAATGAGTTATTTTTTGCTTTTTTAATGTGATCACGTAAAAATCATGAAGCATCTTAATGTGAGTTAAGAACGGTAGGATCTGTTATTTTGTTTCGCAATTAAACTGCGTCAGAAAAAGCCGTCTTTGCTTCCACGCTGCAACATGGCTTAAGAATTTGACATCTATTTCAAATTCTGGAAAACTTTTGACATGGCTTGTAAATCATACATAGAGTTTAACGCAGAGGTTTTATTATCTTTTATTATGTTATATTGAGGTTTTAGTAAACGTTTAAGCTTATAATCTGGGTCTTCTTTTACAGTTAAACCTAGCTGCAACCTAGGGGTATTTAAGTCAAGAGAGAATAGGTTAGTTCTAGTACGCAAGCGTGCTCCATTGTCGACCACATCATCGATTATAGTGGTCAAACGCGAGCCTATCAATGATAAAAAAAATCAATGAGCTACGCCATTGTCTCGTATGTTTTTCGTTTTTTTTTTGTGTTCGTTTTGTATTTACTGGATAGCTATCAGATGGCTTTTCAATCAGTGATTTATTTAATATTTCGTATTATACAAAGCACAGGTCCGATCGTGTGTGGAGTACTGCAGTCACATATGGACTGATGCTGCAAAATGCCATCTCGCAGCTTTGGACTCAGTGGGAAGGCGTGCGAAGAGGCTAATTGGGGATCCAGATTTGGTTAAGTCCAATCTATAAAGCCTCGAGCACAGGCGCAGGGTAGCCAGCCTATCCGTATTTTACAGGTTGCATTTTGGAGAGTGTGCGCGAGAATTGCATGACTTGATTCCGCCATCTCATTTCTACCATCGGACAACCCGACGTACGGCGAGTATCCACCCTTACGTTGTTGAAACTTCAACGGTCCGGACTAAGCGTTTCGCTTCGTCGTTTATACCGCGTACATCGAAGGACTGGAACAATTTTCCTGCTGCGGTCTTCCCGTTCAACTATAATTTAGGTGCCTTCAAGGCTAGAGTGAATAGGCTCTTAATAAACTAGTGCGCCTCAACATCAATGATTGCATCACTGCTTACCATCAGGTGGGATCGCAGTCAAGCACTGGTTTATATCAATTAAAAAAAAAATACTTTTAAGGACTATGTAATTTCGTTATTATTGAGAGTTTGAAAGGACCCAACTTCCTCTCAATAATTAAGTAAGATTGTGCAAATATAACAAAATACTTGCTTTAGGCTCACTAAGGCTAAGACTGTTTTCTTTAATATAGTTAAACTGCTTTTCTGGAAATCTAATTTTTGAAGACAAATATTTCAAAACGGTATCTGCTGTAAAGTGTTGCGTCGTACCGTACAGTATCTGGTTTAGTAGATTTTAAAAAATCCACACAAGTCTTGAAAAGTCTCGTTATTCATTTTCTTTCTTTCTTTCTTTCTTTCTTTATTCCTGAGACTGGAGTTATTAGTCTCGAAAATGCGGAAATATTGTCGAGACTCTCGTTATTTTCGAGACCGAGGCTCCCGGGATGATAGCCCTAGTAACTAGTTCAATTTCCGAATTTGAAAATTGACCTTTGGGTATACAGACGACAGCACTGTTGCTGAGAGTTACATATCCAGCACGCGAGCTAGCGGCTCGCAGATCCAGTCTCTCCGAGAGGCTACGGTCGAGCGCTTGAACTTGTCTTTGGAGGCAGTCTCTGAATGGGGCGATGCCAATTTGGTCAAGTTCAATGCTGCTAAAACCCAGGCGTGTCTATTTTCCGCTAAAAAGAGCCAATTCAGCCCTGCTCCAACTTTCCGGGGCGTAACCGTGCCGATAGTGGTCAAGCACGAACCTATCAAGAATAATAAAAAAAAAGAATGGAGTGTCGAAGATTTTTCCGTATTACAAAAAAAAATCTTTTTATGTGTCGTAACAACAAATTTACTGTTTTTAGATTCATTTCTATACCTCTGCTATAAAGACCTTGTTTTATGCGAAATTTCAGAATTCTGGGTCAACGGGAAGTAACTTATGAATTTCGATTCCCTTGAGAGTGTCGAAATATACGTTTTTTGCGACATAAACGGCCATATATTTTTTTTTTCGTTAATTCATAAGTTTGATTTTTTTACAGCTTCAAGGGACCGCAGACTTGAGTATACGGTTATAATTTCAACTCGATACCTCCACGGGTTGCCGAGATAAAGGGCCTCGACAGACAAACAGACGGACAACAAAGTGATCCTATAAGGGTTCCGTTTTTTCCTTTTGAGGTACGGAACCCTATAAATGATGCTAATTGTATAATAAATTAATAATTAAGTATGGAAATTCGGTAAATACTCAAATGATGCCGTTCCGATACGTCAGCTTCGCGTCATGAATTTGTGAGCTACAGTGAATATGATACCCAAAACAATAGATTTTGCTCGGGATTCAATCAATAAAGGCTAAATCGCTCATCACGAGGCATCCATTACAGTTTGCAAGTACCATGGAGGTAGGAATATAAATCTTTAGAGTGTTTGTTATTGCTTCATAGGTTTATTTATCATGTCTGTATTCAACAAAAGGAATACGAGTAGGTAGACATTCTGTAGGATTGATCAAAAGAGTCACTGCAGCCCAAGAACGCAAAAGGCAATTGAAGGAATTTAAGCATTTTTCAAATCAAACGTATAGTCGGCCGCTGATTGTGAGCGGGCGTTACACAGTTTATCGCTTGTCTATTGACAATGATGTGGCCGACGATGGAGCAGGCTTGCCTATAAGTAACCTATTCACTCTTGACTTAAAGGCACCTAGGTTATAGCTATCAGGAAACAGAGACTCCAGCAGAGAATTCCACTCCTTAGCTGTACGCGTAATGAATGTGTTCCCGAAATGCTTTGTACGTATGAGTAGGATGACCACCAAGTGCCGGTGGTGCAACGCCGTACGTCTAGTGGTCTAGTGACGGAACGGTATTGACGGAAATAAATTGTGCAATTCCAATGCATACGACTAAATTCGTGTAGATTCCCATCAAAAGAAAGGCCTTAAATTTCACCTTTCGCTTTATCTATTGCATAAGGTTATCAAAACCTACCTAGTACTAAAACATAGACGCTTACTCCAAACCGATTCGTAGCTCCATACACTAACCAATATCGACTCATTAATAATTGCCGCGTCGAGAGTGCTGCCTTTAAAGTAACCCGCTTTAGCCACGCTATTTAACCGTTAAATTATTAACCAAACATTTACTGAACCCGTAATATCATGGTACTCCTTGCTGCTCCTATCTGAACAGATTTGATGGTCAAATGGAAAAAATGGGGGTATTCTCCATGTTTTTGCTAAGTCGGTATACGTAATAACTTTTTTTTTGAAGATTATGTTGGTTTATTTTGTTAACATACGCTCGAACTTTGGACAAGGTCAAGCATGACTTAAGGTACTTACTAACAACATTGGACCCACGTAGGTGCGCTGATCTGGGCGCATCTCATACATTGTCATGGTCTCCATACATTTTATATGGCAACTAGACTTGTAGAGCTACATTAGACCCACGCCACGCGACGCCACGCGACTCGTTTCTACGTACAACACAGGCGTCGCCCACTTGTGCTTGAGTTTAAAATAGTTCCCACTTCAGCGTAATTAGTATTAATACACACTCGAACTTGGTACGACGGACCAAACTTACGTTGAGTCACGCAGGACCTTGGTGTCGACGGACCAAATCCGTCGAATTCCAAGTTCGAGCGTATGTTAACAGTATTAGTAACATCCATGTAATTCGATTGATCAGTAAGTCGCCTTGATATAAAGGGGGCGTGGACAGTTTAATCAAATGGTTGTTTATATCTTTAATACAGAGACTCTACTTGATTAAGCCAGAGAAAAAAATCTAAGAAAAAAAAAGAAATCGGTTGAGTTGTTTTTGAGTTAATTAATGACACACAAAAATACAAATCTTTCCTGTTTATAATATTAGGTAGTATAGATTATATCAGAAGAAATGAAACATCACACAAGCCAGCCGTAATTTCAACCACATTTAATTGGCTCATTTACCCACGTGGCTCTAACTAAGACATTACTAGACACGCTACATCAAAAGTAAGAAACTCCGCAATTCATATAATATTCTGAGACCATTCTCCACCTAATTCTCACTTCCTAAACATCAAGGCACACAATTAACGCACATATACTCCGATTAAAGATGGAGGAATCTAAATAGGTTTTAGATGTTAAGTTAAATATTCAAAACACGATTTTTTAGTCGCTAGACCTTTAGCAAATTAACCCAAAAGCTGTCGGGTTAAGGGACATTATAAGAATAAATAATGAGTTAGACTTTGTCACACAAACAAAGTGGATTCAGAAGGTCAACTCGATACAATGGGGACATTGGGCTATGGGGTTTGAAAGGAATGCTCACCTGTGAAATTATTTATACCTCCGTTTGGCTGCTAGATTGTTCGTAGTCGGAATGAATCGATAAGAATTATCGCAGTGGCCCCCTGAAACGCAAATGAAGACCATGGGTAGGTTTTATTTAGTAAAAGTCTGACACTCCCTATTGCTCCTTTAGAGCAAAAAAAGGCAGGTATTTGATGATTTCTCACCTAAAAATAACCCCTTCGCTGCTTTTTCCATACCTCAAAAGGAAAAAACGGAACCTTTATAGGATCACTTTGTTGTCCGACTGTCTGTCAAGACACTTTATCTCGGGAACGCATAGAGGTACTGAGTTGAATTTTAAGCCATATACTCAAGTCTGTGGTCCCTTGAAGTTGTGAAAAAATAAAGCTTCTGAGTTAATGAACAAAAAAGGTACAGCCGTTTATGTTGCAAAAACGTATATTCGACACACTCAAGGGAATCAAAATTCATAGGGTACGTCCCGTTGACCTAGAATCCTGAAATTTGGCATGAAGCAAGGTCACATATCACAAGTATAGGAAAAAAATATGAAAATTCTATATTTTTAGTTACGTCACAAAAAATAACTGATTAATTTTATAAATAATTGAACCCCTTCAACAGGATTCATCGAGCTTTTCTTTACTATTGATAGGCTCGCGCCTGAACACTGTGTAGATCTACGATGGAGCACGTTTGCCTTGAAGTAGCCTAGAAGGGCATTTTTGTCAAAAAATAATATAATTGATACATATTTGTAGTCGGTTACTCCGAAATAATTTCATGTCCGTAACTGTTATAATATTAATCCTGTAGGATTAGTCTCAGAAGTAAAATACCGTATTGCTAAAAATCACACTTTATTACTTACTGTTCTATACAGTACAATATATATTTAGCACTTATTGCATCCAGACTCTTCAACTGCTCACGGCTTAATGCCCTTCCGATTAACGTTGTTGCCCCACCATCTCTAGACAATCCTACTCGTTTTCACGGCGAGGGCGCTACTGCGACTCAAATAACAAACTATACTCATGACCTATTACTTTTCTAGACATAATTGAGTGACTTTAAATAATAAGAATTGTATATAACGATCTGTAATTATTATAAATAAGCTACAAAATATTAAAAATATAACATCTGATAATTAAGAGCATTATTACTCCAGAGCGGCGCGCTTCGATTTTAGGTAAATTTACCCACACTGCTTTACTGTTAGCGTGCACACAGCTGTCTGTATTGGTGTGCATTATAACCACGTGTCGTACACCGCATTGATAATTTTGATACTTTGCCAACGTTTTTAGTAAGTATGAAATGTTTACGTTTGTCCGCAAGTAGGGACTTACTTTTTTTAGTTTATTGTAATATATGAGGAATTAAATTACTAATAGGTTTAAGTAAATAAAACAAATATTATCGTGTAAAATAAAATTTTATTGTTTGTCGTCTCTAAGTTTCATAGACCTAGCTTTTCGGGCATCAACATCTCGGGTAAAAGACATTTGTTGTAAAAACTGACTAGCCGATGTTCCATATTTTTGCTCCAAAATGTATCGTCCCTAATTACTTTTTCAGTTTTCAATTTAAGATCTTTGTCTGTCCACTCAGCAAACAGACAGTATTTTTTGTAAGTTATGTACAGATAACAATAACTAACAATACTATATTTCATATCCATAACACTCTTCATTTGTTGCGAACCTTCTGCACCGTTTCTGTGCAGGATCACAAGAATTCTGTGTACCTTCCCTCTCAATTAAGGTGAAGTTGAAATTAATTTATTCTAACTACGGGATTTTGGGTAGCAACCGTGTGTAAGCTGTAATTTTTAAGGAGATTGTTATGATGTTCCAAAGGTAATTATAATTAATGTGAGTGTAGCTACTTTATTTGATTAGGTTATGTTTTTTGGCTTAATATATAATTATAAGGAAATTATCAGAAGGCTTAAAGTCACTCAAAGGGCTATGGAAAGGACTATGTTGGGAGTTTCCTTGCGTGATCGTGTCAGAAATGAAGATATCCGCAGGAGAACCAAGGATACAGACATAGCCCGAAGAATCACCAAACTTAAGTGGCAGTGGGCAGGGCACATTGCTCGTAGAACAGATGGCCGATGGGGATGAAAGGTTCTGGAATGGCGACCACGTACCGGAAGACGCAGCATTTTAAGGCCTCCCACAAGGTGGACCGATGACCTGCTGAGGGTCACGGGAATCCGATGGATGCGAGACGCACAGAACCGGTCATTATGGCGACATTTGGGGGAGGCCTATGTCCAACAGTGGACGTCTTTCGGCTGAAATGATGATTATTATAAGAAGTTATATAATTTGGATCATTAAATATTTTAGATACAGATACATTTGAATTGATTGTTATGAAGAAGCTGTTACAAAACCTTTTCTTTTTGAAGTGGGAAATCTTCAAACGACTTATTTCGCTTTAGGGTGGAGCGAGAGAGCGTGTCAGTCTTTTACTGACTATAACTCATCTGTGTCTTTCAGTAGACCCACAAGTTGACCTTTGCGCTCTAGGATCTCGGTATCCCTTGGATAAAGTTACCTTATGATAAAAAAAATGAGTCAACTACTTATTATGATGATTTATTTAATTATTTATACGCACAAATAATGGTGCTCTCAAAACGGTGAAAGAAAACATCGTGAGGAAACCGGCATGTCCTAGAACCAAAAAAAAAACTGGGCAAGTGCTAGTCGGACTAGCGCACTGAGGGTTCCGTACAAACTTGAAAGGTAAAATGCGGTTTACGATTTATGACGTACTAAAAAAAAACTACTGACCAGATCTCGTTCAAACCAATTTTCGTTGGCAGTTTTTATAGTAATGTACATCATATATTTTTTTTAGTTTTATCATTCTCTTATTTTAGAAGTTAGAGGGGGGGGGGACACATTTTACCACTTTGGAAGTGTCTCTCGCGCAAACTATTCAGTTTAGAAAAAAATGATATTAGAAACCTCAGTATCATTTTTGAAGACCTATCCATAGATACCCCACACGCATAGGTTTGATGAAAAAAAAAATTTTGAGTTTCAGTTCTAAGTATGGGGACCCCCAAAATTTATTGCTTTTTTTCTATTTTTGTATGAAAATCTTAATGCGGTTCACAGAATACATCTACTTACAAAGTTTCAACAGTATAGCTCTTATAGTTTCGGAAAAAAGTGGCTGTGACATACGGACGGACAGACGGACAGACAGACAGACAGACAGACAGACAGACAGACAGACAGACAGACATGACGAATCTATAAGGGTTCCGTTTTTTGCCATTTGGCTACGGAACCCTAAAAATTCGAAGATATGTGACATCCACCAACCCGCACTGGGCCCGCGTGGTGGATTACAGCCCATTCCCTCTCCTAGAGAGGAGGCCTGAGTCCCAACAGTGGGAACATTATAAGGCCGACTATGCTATGCTACGCACAAATATACAAAAGCGGACTTAATACCATAAGTATTTACTATCAGTTAACTTTTGGGTGATGTAGAGATAAATTACACTGATACTAACTGCCACGTCCGAGAATAGGTTTAACCCCCTTTTTCTATTTCAAGTTCTTACAGTCCATCCTAAGGTTGTCTGGTAGATATCGCTGTCAGCGATAAGCGCCTTTGTACCCATAGATTTAAGTTAGTGTTAAAGTTTTGTTACTATTTTGGTGTACAATAAAGTTTATTCTATTCTATTCTTATTCTATTCTATAGGATACGTTTTTCCTGGAGTATTTTCCTTTATGATGATTCTCTATTATCACGCAAAGCCACTGGCAGCATATAATTTCTGATATTACAGATTATCGCACTAAATATGCAAATCAACTCATAAATGATGTCTATCTATTCATGTAAATAGTTTAATACATGAACATGTTAAATCTTAGTTCGAATCCAGTAAATGCATTAGCTCTCCACTAATCTTCGAGCTGGAGAATACCACAGATAGCTACAACTTCGTTAAAGACGCATTAATACTGCAACAATGATTATACAGGCTGATCTGAAAACTATGGATACAAATATACTCTGGCCATAAATACTGTCAAAAATTGCGGACGGCGAGCAATGGGTAGCTCGCCGTCCGACCGTCCGGTAACCGTCCGGACCGAGCCCAAGCCGTGCCGTCGACGGCGCCTAGTGTTCCACGAGCGCCTCAAGGACATGTCAGCAAGCGTAGGGGCCCAGCAGGGTCGAAGCCTACTGGGGCCATGGATGATGCGATAGAGATCCCCGGAGCCCTGGAACAATGGCAAAGAAGGAACAGGATTGGGTTTTTAGTCAGTAAAAGTCTGACACCATCTCCCGCTCCGCCCAAGTGCGAGGGATGTCATTGATGATTATCACACCCGAAAAAAAAAGATCTCAGTATATGGTTTTAATTTCAACTCGATACCTTTACGCGTTCCCGAGATAAAGGGTCTTGACAGACAGTCAGACAGACGGACAACAAAGTGATCCTGTAAGGGTTCCGTTTTTTCCTTTTGAAGTACGGAACCCTAAAAATAAGAACTGGAATAAATCACATAAGGTCTAAATTATTAAATATCAAATAATGTCTCACCACAAAAACTAACTACCAAACGATACCATATCAATAATTTTAAAGGTTAAATAAATAACTGACTGGTCTGAAAGCTTTCTCTCTCCTAGAGAGGAGGCCTGAATCCCAGCAGTGGGAACATTAAAAGGCTGATTATGCTATGCTAAAAGCTTTGACGACGCTAGACGCTCGGCTAGAAGTAACACATTCACTTTAGATTCAATTATTGCTAGATTGCCATTTTTTTTTAAACCAACCAACTTGTCAGTACAAAAAATCAACTAGAGCATGTCATTTCAGTATTCAAAGGTAAAGGTATTCAAGCTCAAAATACCGCCCACCCTGTACCTCAGGTATATTAGTCTAAAACAGTAGCAGCTCTTGCTATCTTCTGCAAAATATTGTGCAGTGTATTAAGCGGAGTTCAGTGCAGAGCGGCGCAAGTTTCTAATCTACACTTCGAGTTTCATTTGCTAACGTGGATGTGTGTTACACTAAAGCGATCTTTATAAAAGTGGAGAAAGTTTGTCATTGTAATCGAGGCGGCATTCGCCTGAGCCATAGGCGAGGATGTTTTGAAGCCAAGGGCTGCAGCGACAAAGTTCCATGTGTGTCAAACGACTTATTTCAATACACTTTCGAAGATATGAATAAACGGGGGTTGACCGGCGACTGGTGGGGGTCGACCCACGCCCAGCTTGATACGATAAATGTAATAAAATTGTGGTGGGGAGAGCACGCTCAATTTTTTGCACTAGTGCGGAAAGTAGTCTATTGCGTGCCTAAAAGCGGAGTAAGTGTATTGAAATAGTACATTTTGATACAGGTGGAGAAAGTTTGTCATTGCAACCGAAGCGGCATTCGCCCGAGTCATAGGCGAGGATGTTATGGGGCCGATAACTGCAGCGACGAAATTCCACGTGTATCAAACTATACTTTTCAATACACTTAATAATAAATAATAATAATATAGCCTTTATTTTCTTAACATTTGTAACATTATTTTGTAAAGATAAATAAAAGATAAACTAAATAATAAAATAACAAAAAATAGTAAGTAATAATAAAAACGGTTAAATATGATTCCAAATTGTTAAGGTCCCTTTCGGGTATAGGCTTTCTCCAAGGTTTTCCAGTTGGATCTGTCCCTGGCCTTGTTAATCCAGTCAGCTCCTGCTGTTATTATTATTTCATCAGACCAACGTTTGTATGAGCGACCTCTGCTCCGGTGTCCACCTGGGCCTGGCCATGATGTGGTTCGTTTTGTCCATCTGTCAACAGGAAGACGGGCGAGATGTGACTCGTGGGAGTCGCGCTGCGCCCAGCCTGATACGATAAATGTAAATAATTGTGGCGGGGACAAGCCCACGCACTTTTCTGCACTAGTGCGAAAAACAATCAATTGCGAGCCTAAAAGCGGTGGGATAAGAACGGGTTTAAAAGTAAGTGTATTGAAGATATCTTTCCATGTAACTGTTTTGGCTAAAATAAGATGTCTGCAGACAATCCATCAACTATATTTATAGGCCCTTTTTATAACTAGCCACATTCTTACTCAAAACGTTTCTTCCAATAAATCAATTTGTCCAATGTTTTCCCAACTATGTTGGAGATAGTGGCAGAGTTAACCTGATGTAGCTATGTAGCACCAGTATTTCACAGGAGGCGACTGATATCTCCACAACCCAGTTACTAGGTTGTATTGTAGTGCCGTGGCGTTAAACCGACCACAGAAGATCTGCCTTGAGCACACCTCACTCGCGGTGATAGAGGGCGTCTTCCCTTTCCGCCTTGCGGAAATTCTCACCAGACCCGGTTGTTTCTGGAGGTTTCTGTTTCGGATTTGGCAGAAATGCTACCATGGTGCGGATCCTCCGAAGGACACGGTGAATCATACGGTGGAGGTCTGTCCCACTTAGGCAGAGCACCGCCGCCGCGCCGTGTCCTCATGGAGACGATTAGCGGCGGTGACCTCTAGCGTCCAGCCCTGGTCGTAACAGTCGTTCAGGTCGTAACTACTTTCTTCTTCAAATTATGGCAACTATAGTGTAAGTACCGATTCAACCGCTTATGAAGAACTGAAATAATGTATTAACGATTATAATTTAGGTGTCTTCAAAGCAGGAGTGAAAAGGCTCTTAAGCTTAAGGCCTAGCGGGCCCTACCAATCATGTGATGTCTTTGAGGCACACATGGAACTCAAAGCGCCTTCGACTAGATCTGGTCGTAAGTTTAATGACATGAGTCACGCATCGGTGTGACTAACGCCCGCTATAAGGTGCTTATATCGCTTAGTTCGCTACTTGCCCGGGCTATGGGTATTAGATACATAATCAAGTGCAAACTATGCCTCTGTCCCTTTATATTAAACTGTTCAGGCTTCACACAATTATCTGTAAGGGGATAACAAGTTTTAATGGCTTTATCTTTACCAGTAAACTAACCTTTTTCACAGGGTCCGCCTGTGTGGAAGAAGAAAATCATAAGAGAACATACTCCCTGGTTAAGAATATTCAATGTCCTATTATAGGACAGGCTTGCTAAGCCTATTTCACAAGAACTATTTCTTGTGAAATAGGCTTAGCAAGCGAAGACGCTAAAAAAACAGTAGTCTTGAATGAGTAACTATCAATTACTGCTGCAATGATTGGCTGATTTGGAATTAATAACAATAATTTAATTCAGATTTCTCCATATAAATTGTTAGTAACACGAAAATACTTATAAGCTAATGTTAGTAAACAAAACCAATGAAATGAGACAAAATATAACAAAACAAAATAAAACACAGATTTTAGAAGAATCCGACACCAGAACGCATACAACATGCTGTTTTACTGCGTGCGTCGTATCCAGCACTCAAGCATCAGAGAATTTCACCGGTCCGTCAATACGCTTAAGATGCTGTTGGAACCAGCTCGCATGCGAGTTAGGGTCCAGGTGCAACATTTACGCATGATTGTCGCAAAACTGTCGACATTGGCCTCGGCAAACATGCTGGAGGCACTGCAATACCGCGGCAATCCCATCAGCCGCAGCAGCCTGCATCAGCTGCAGTAGTATGTATCTGTGTCATTCAAACGGCTCGGATTTGGATGAACTTTGCTACATGAGTAGATCGTGAGGTGGAATAGGATACCTATAGGATATTTTTTATCGCGGGAGTATGTTTTCTTTCCAGCGGTTTCACGCGTGTGAAAGTATATAATCATTATCTACTTTTACTCGTGTGAAACCGCTGACTTCTCTTTCTTATTACCAGCTTTGAAGCTTCATAACTTCGATGTTGATGAATTTTTTTCATAAAATATTTCATAGTTGTTTATTAAAACACTTTAATTATTGCTTTTGTGATTGAAGATTTACTATTATCCAGGCTTATTTTATTTGAGTATTAAGACTTGGCTGGTTTGATTGTTCATTTCTCACAAACATTTGTATGCCCTCTGGCATAACTTATCGGTCTTCTTATTAATTTGTTACACGATCATTATTGTACCTATGTTAAACGAATGAATAAATGACAAATGACAGACAGAAGAAGGACAACAAAGTGATTCTATAAGGGTTCCGTTTTTTCCTTTTGAGGTACGGAACCCTAAAAATCACTTAATTTTCCACTTGAATAATTTTACCCACAAGTCTACACGATTCAAAGTCCCCGTACAGAATTATTTGGTAACAAAGCTCGCGTGGTTCAAACCAGTTATGAGCCTCCATTATTTAGTTTATATAAGATTAAGCTCGCCAAAACATAGATTTAATGTTCAATGAAACGGCCATTTTATGTATGACGTATGATACCTGAGGTAATTGAATTAAAAGGTAATTCTAGGTTATGGCTAGGTTAATGGTAGTTCTATAACGATATGAAAGGGCAGGGTAATCAACACGTTAGAAATTAAGTAGGTACTTACCTACTCACGTTATTAAGTAGTAGAATAATCAGAATTTTTGTATGTCTAAAAACAAGATAAAGGTTGGTTCTGTAACAATTAAAAACCTAATTTATCAAACTAAGATATCCGCAGATAAATTTACCAATATTTTAAGAAGTTTCTTTTGAAAAGAGGAGCACTTTTATGCTCTTCTATCTGTATTCTTTTCGTTTTTAAGTGTTTGTGTGATCATAAATAACAAAATTATGTACTTCACATTTTTATGTTAATTTATATAATTGGTCATGTAGGTACCGTCTTAATCTATATCAATATTATAAAGAGGACAAAATAGTAGTCCGGAGTCGGGAGCAGGGTCCAAGCTACCGGTGGTTACAGCTTCAGAGACAGGAACCTCCTCACAATGCGAGCCGTATCAAAGAGTACTGCCTTCTATATCAGGCCCTTGATCCAGCCGCGCAACGACAGCTTCGACAGATGGTCGTCGAAGCTTTTGGCTATAAGGCCATTAGCGGTAACAACAATTTATAATATTTTTATTTATTATTTGCAAGTTTTTTTTTTTTTTGTAATGATTAAAATCGATTTTTTTAATTCTTTCACCGGTAGGATGCTATTTTGTTACTGAGTGACATAGGCATATATGTTTTTTTTTTCTTTTACACGGGCAAAGCTGCTGGCAGAAGCCAGTTAGCTATAAATAAATAATTCACTTGCGAAATGTGAGTATTCTTCTGGTACAGTCAGGAGTCAAAAGTGCAGTTGCACTCTACCAATGCTAAAGTATCTAAAATTTCTTTCACATATATTATTATACTTAGATAGATATTACATTTATTTGATGCACACAGAAAAATAAACAGACAATACACAAAAACACAATAAAATTACTAAACTAAGCACATAAATTAACAAAAATAAAAAATGTAAATAATCACAAACATAAATAATAATAATAATATTCCACAACTATCACACAACGCCGTCGAGTCTTAAGCTAAGCAGAGCTTGTGTTATGAGTACTAGACAACTGATAAATATACTTATATATTTTACAGACACAGTACAAATGATCGTGCTTATCACACAAACATTTGTCCTGGGCGGGAATCGAACCCACGACCTCCGGCATAGCAGTCAGGGCCATTAACCACTAGACCAACAGGCCAGTCAATGTTACGAATACCTACATTAAACACATGAAACAAGTACTTTGTTTTGTGAGACAAACAAATAAGAAATTAATAGCATAGTGCAGTGTGTGCTTCAAGGCTGCATCAAATGAGAGCCCAACTCAGCATGTGTCAAAATATCTAACGCTGGTAATCTGCTGGGTCCCTACATAAAACTTCTCCCGCCCTAAGTAGAGGGAAATAGAGTATCAGACTTTGACTAACTAAAACACAAACCTGTTTTTAACCGACTTCAAAAACGAGGAGGTTCAATGTTCGGCTGAATGTATGTTTTTTTTTATGTATGTTCACCGATTTCTCGGTCAATTGTGAACCGATTAAGCTTCCAAGTTGGTCCCATAGAAATATTGTTATGATCTGATCATGAACTTAGAAGATATGGAACAGAACTCCTCATAGGATCACAGCACAACTGTCGTAACAAGTAAAATTGCTGTAAAAGTAAATTTATACGTGTAGTCGATGACTGACTGAAAGAAGAGGGGGAATATATTGAACTGGTCTGATGATGAAGCCTGAAGTTAGGCACCGGAACTCTATAATAAATTAATTTAATCTAACCGTGTTTGGTATTATTAGAATTGTCATGAAATGCATTCTGGCTCTAAGGTATTTAAGTATGGCTGAGGGGTACTTTTTAGTGTTGGTACCATAACTAAAAAGTGTAAAATAAAAAACTTTTTACAAAAAAAAAATACAACCGATTTCAATGTAAAACAACACTGAAAAGTGCAAAATAACTTTAATTTCGGAAGTCGGTATTAAATCACGAAGAGAAAAAACTATTATAGAAACACCGACTTCCGAAATTAAAGTTATTTTGCACTTTTCAGTGTATTTTTTACATTGAAGTCGGTTGTATTTTTTTGTAAAAAGTTTTTTTTAGATTTGCCCTTTGCGTTCTAGGGCCGCGGTAACTCTTCCGAACAATCTCACAGCCCTGAATTGTAAGCACTTATGTTACATAATTTAGCTGCCACGGCGTTTCCGATTGCAATTATAACGTAACTACAGCCCTATGATTATATACGTAATTTCATACCGTTTCTGAATAGTAATGAAGAAGACTGCACATTATGAGAGACGCAAAAAGATTAAATGAATTCTTAATTGTTACATCGTGGTGGTCTTGGTAAGCACATTATCTTCCTGCCCCTGTCCCGTTTTATTTGGGGTCGGCGCAACACGTCTTTTTTCTTCCATTCTGTCCTGTCACTCGTCACGCTATCACCAACCCCCTTTCCTTTCATATCACTTCTCACACAATCCATCCATCTTTTCTTTGGTCTCCCTTTCTATCCATCCACATGTAAACTCATAACTCTTTTAGTAACATGCGTTTCATCCCTCCTCTTCACATGACCATACCAAGACAAACGATTCCCTCAAATTTTCAGTCACTGGCGCCACTTTCAAACTTCCCCTAATATACTCATTTCTCACTTTATCCATTCTCGTTACACCACACATCCATCTTAACATTCTCATCTCCGCTACGTGCAATCTTTTTACATCCACCTTTTTCACAGCCCAACATTCTGATCCATACAGTATGAAAGGCCTTATCACGGACTTGTAGAAGGATAAAAAATTGGGATAGATGTCGCCGTTCGCACGTTTGGTGCTGTGGCTGAGCGATTGGCTGCTACGCTGAGTGTCATGAGTTCGTTTCTCACACGGATCAAATATTTGAATGGCCTCCAGATGCATGTTTCGGGTCTGGGTGTCTTGTGTATCTTTGTGAATGCATCCAGAATAAAAGAATCATTCCTAGTGTGAGCAACGTTTTTAAAATAATAAAATATTCAACATTCATAGAATTATATCTCATCACTAGCTTCTGCCACCGGCTTCGCTCGCGTGATAGTATGTTTCTCCATGCAAACTTTGGACCTCCATATCTTATCTTATAAGTTGAATTTCCAAAAATCCCTTCTTAGTGCTCGCTTACATCATAAAAGGAAGCCTTGTGCAAAATTTCACATTTCTGGGCCCAGTAGTTTCGGCTGTGCGTTGATATGTGAGTCAGTCAGTTTCTCCTTTTATATATATAGATTATCATCTTCACTATCATAGGCTGTGTCACCCGCGTCTGTAGGACAAGACTTGTAACAAATCCCTATACGTGATTCCTGATGGGACCAATCAAATGACACTTATTGATAGTAGGTTTCGACCGATAGCTTGTACTATTGGGCGAAGATATACCGCCAAGCGGCCTAGCCGTGTTTCGATACGATGTTTGGTGAAGTCGAATTCTCAACACTTTGAGAATGAACTCCAGGTTCTCAACGCTTTACGTGTCGGTACTATAGTACTGTATTTAATTACGCCAAACCCGTTCCTTCATCAGACTACAAGATATGTATGTCGATGCCTCTCAGTACACGGTGAACCTATAAGCATAAAATGTTTTGAAACCTAGTTTGGACTTAACATTCCCTTCAAGTATATCGTCACACCTGCCAATCCCATGATTCTCACATCCATTGGACTCTTGCAACCCTCACTAAGTCCTAGGGCCACTTTGTGGAATGTTTTCCAACACTTTGTCTTTCAGTACGTGGTCGACACTCAAGAACCTTTCGAATTCATTGATTTTTTTAGGTGTAATATCATCTAATAACGTAATAATATCTCCCGCTTTGAGTAGAGCTAAGAGTGTTTGATTTTTACTGAGTAAACCTAGTTATAGTAGTTGTTTTCAATTACCTTTTGCGTTACAAGGCCGCGGTTTTTTTTTCGGTGTGAAAATCATCATAAAACATCCCCCGCTCTTGAGCGGAGCGCGAGATAGTGTCAGACTTTTACTGACTAAAAACTCACTCCTGTTCCTTCGTTGCCTTTCGTACCAGGGCCGAGTCTTCCTTTCAGAATTAGACCCTTGACCCTAGTAGGCTTCAACCCTGCTGAGCCCCTACAGTTGCTGACATCTCCTTGAGGCGCGCGTGGAACAGAACGTGCCGTCGACGACTTGGGCTCGGTCCGGACGGTTACCAGACGGTCGGACGGCGAGCTACCCATTGCTCGCCGTCCGCAAGCTCTGGTGGCCGGAAATTGGGATCGGAATCCCGGCGGCGGTTGGGGCGTGAAGACCGTTGCCTCACGCGATCGGCCGCCTCCTTTACTAGCATTACTGCTTCGCAGAAGGAGGCGACCGCCTGCCACTCCTCCTCGCTCCGGACCATGGCCTGTACCAAGGCCTGGCGCGAGAGATCGCCGCCGCCGATCGCCCCCACGAGGACACGGTGTTGCTCTGCCCTTCAAGGCCGTGGTAAATCTCTCTTTTCTCGCAGCCCTGGACCTACCTTTGGACCCCATCAGCCATCCTTTCTGCGAGCAGTGTACCCCGCCTATGGCCACTAAAGTAAGCAAATCTCTTTATATCTCCATTATCCTCTGCATTGGCCTTCGGGGACGGTCAAGAACCCCTAGTCTTCTGGTAAGGTCCTTTGTCATTGCGTTTTACCTAAATGTCAAGAAACGTATCTCCTAACTAACGGATACAATTGAATTGTCAGAATGAAAACTATTGCGTTGCAGATTGCGTTTCGCAATTAGGGTGCATGTTGCGGTCTCCAGTTCTGTGAACCGAGTTAGTTGGCATGAAGATTTAATAGATATAGTAGGAAGATATATACAGGTTTTAATTAAAATGGATGTCCCATATATTGGATACAGATTTTGCCCATGAAAAAAAAACTAATTCTTTAAGGAAATCATAAACACTTCAGAAAAAAAAATGGCTTACCCTATTTTATTATCAGTTGATCAAAATTAGTATGCGAGGTGTAATTTTCAATTTAGAATTCACAATGACTTTCTTGTCAATGGGCCGAAGCAGTATTTTTTTTAATTATTATGGTATTATTGATAGGCTCGCGTTTGACCACTATCTCACCTGATGGTAAGCGATGATGTGGCCGACGATGGAGCACGCTTGCCTAGAAGTAACCTTTTTAAAATATAACTGCCCATTTTCTTTACACCCCGTAGATATTATATAGTTCAGTAACATCTTGAAATGGTTCTGAATATTCCCACGACACATTGGACATGAAATACAGCTGCAATATCTAGGTGCAGTCGAGGCGTTTACACCTTCGTCAGTTTTCACATGGTTTCCTAGATTGAGTCACTATATTTTTGAAGCTATGTCACTCTAGACTACTGCATAAAAAACTAAGCTATAGGAATGTACCTATATTGAATAAAAAATATTATTTCTAATTTTGGTATGTCGGTAAGATACATTAGTGATAGCATGACCGTTGACAGGATAGAATGGAAGAAAAAAAACATGTTGTGCCGACCCCAAATAAGATGGGACAAAGGCAGGAAGATGATGATGGTATGTCGGTAAGAATAGGTACCAAAAACAATGAAGCCGTACTTTTTCACATTACCAAATTAATCAGAAATCAGAAACTTTATTTCAAATAGACCAATAACCGGCACTTTTGAATTGTCAAAATGTCAGTCAGTCAAAAAAAAAGTGAAGCTAAGTTGCAATCAAAATTACCAAAGATTAAGCACATCAAAATTCAATAGTGAACGCTTGTGACATCACTCCTTATTAAAACGTGTACCAAGTCATGACGTCATGTGAAATTTTAACGCACTGTATTTATCGTTAATTTTATTCATTTACATTAAAAAGCATACATTTTTTTTTATGCTCCTGTGGAAAGCATTTTCTCTCCTTATCAGTTAAACCTGGCATTCATTACACTACGTGTACAATCTAGATAACGATCCAACTGCAAGACCAGGGCTCTTACCATGAAGTGTTAAAATGTCAAGCGTGCGAACGAGAAAAAGGGATGGAGATATACAGCCTATATAGCTCCACACCTTTAACAGTTCAGTTTAGATCATCAAATGGAAACACCTCTGTAGCGAGATCTATGACGTCACATAAGAACTAATCCTGCATCGCGCAATCAAAGTTCTCCGCGCGATTAGAACATATAGAACAGCCCGAAATCATCTATCGGGCAGCTGCCCACCAGACATAACACCCGTCTGGCCGGAGGATCCTCCCTTTCCAACGGAGGTTTGCGGGACTTTACTCTCTGTTCAGCATACCTCCAAACCTCTCTAGATAAAATATATTAATTTTTATTACCCTATTTAATGGTTTCACAGCATCTGAGTTCAGCAGATCAACTGTTCAGTGGACGGTTGTTTAAATTCAACATTAAACAGTGAATTGATGTTTTTTAGGCTACCTACCAGTTGTTTTAGAGAGGTAAGTAGATATTTACTTGTATTTTGATGGTTTGTTTTAACGTAACACAGAACAGGCCCCGCGCCGAGAAAGAGAAGATAATTTTGTGGCCATGTAATATTTTTACAATTCAGATTAGGTAGGCATTTATCACCGTGCCCAGTTGCACTCGGACAGTTCGGCGCCACGCGCTGACCGTAGCGCGATCGCCGAGTGTGGGTATGAAAAGTGAAGTACATGCATGAGATTGACTTCTGTACCTATTTTGTGGTTTACGTTCATAAGAGACAACGCTTGAAATGTCTGCCAAACACCGCAAGTTCATAAGCTGTAGGGTTCAAAGTACGTTGTTTTTTTTATGTTTGATATAATATGGAGACAGGTGTTCGAGGGGATATGATTAAGTTGCAAAAAAAAAATTTTTTTTGAACTAAGTAAACAACACTATAAGGTGATGAACTTATTTTAGCTGTGACTGTACATCTAGATCAATATGTTATTAATGGTAAGGGATATTGATGAAGCTTTCCTGAGTTTATGAAGATTAATCTTCTTTGTTCTCATATTTTGGGCGTTTCCGTAAAGTGTGTCTGTTAAAGAATTTAATCTCAAGGTGAAAAGGCCAGGGTAGACAGCGAAATAAAAGTTTCCATAAGTTTTTTTTTGGTCAGAGTCAAGTTCTTGATTAAAATATGATTTTGGGGCGTAATACGTATTTATTTCATTATCCTCATTTCACCCCAATGACCTCCACTGTTGGATATAAGCCTCCCAAGTGTCGTCACAAGAAACGGTTCTGTGCATCTCGCATCCATCGTATTCAAACTATAGCAAGCCAGGTCATGGGTCCTCGGTCCACCTCGTAGGAGGCCTTCCAACGCTGCATCTTCCGGTACGCAGTCGCTACTCTAGAACCTTTCGGTCCCAACGGCCATCTGTTTTGCGAACAATGTGCCCAGCCCACTGCCACTAAGGTTTCGCGATTCTTCAGGCTATATACCTTGGTATTTATTTACGAAAGTATTATCATTAAAAGCATTAATATAACCCTCTGAGTTCGTATTGCCCAATTGAATGGTTATTATGAAAGGTATCTCTCAGAGAATGTGGTCTGACGATCTTCGCAGGTTGGTTGGTGGCTATTGGATGAGAGGAGAGAGAATCCAGATAATTCGCCTGCAATTGGAGCAGTCTGTACCTAGCAGTGGACTACTGTAGGCTGATCATCATTGTGACGCTCTATTGGTCGATTCGTCGTAGCAATAACTTTGGCACCAGCTAGAAATTATTTTTCTATATAAATGCATCCTATTAGCGGATCAAAGGATAACACCCATTTTTTTATTTAAGATTTTCCAACTGAAAAAAAATAATTAATCACGATTCAATTTATTATTAGCGCGACCGATGAAAACCATTCAACCGTAATACAGTTTACACTAGTACAGGGAACATCGTGAATCAGTTTTGTTTAAGCTAAGAACCTTGTTAGATTTAGCTAATGAAACTGTTATACATTAAGATTTTAAATTATTGATGATAAGTTGTTAGCTATGTAAGTACGCAAATAAAGGTTTTTTTTTTGTATTATCTTGGCCAATGAAATTACATCTGCTTTTTCCAGTAATTCGCATTTAATTATTATTATTTTATTCTTATTAAAGAGACTGTTTGTTTAATTCAATAAAAACACTTAACTAATTATAACTATATATATACTAAAGGCAAAAGCTACTAGCTAAAATATGGCGTCATAAAACTCCTCCGCATCGCTGTCGACTGGAAGTGTGCCCAAAAGACTGGCGGCATTGCCACGTTGTATGGCATAATCTCTGACCGAGGAAAACGCCAGCCCTTGGGTTACGCGAAGTGTCAACTTTTCGCGTTTGAATAATTCTTTAAAAAGCGTATGAGCACTCATTCACATTAGATTGGATTGCAGGTTTTCAAACTTTGAGATTTCCAACATATCATATTTACTCACTGCCAATACATAGGTACAGATTTCCCCGTAATTTCATACAAAGTCCTCAACCACACTTTCCCGGGAACACATACAATGGACTCCAACGAACGATCCAATGTCTACCGCACAAAGTTTTTAATTTCCTGTGCCGTTTCGTGCTCGTTTTCGTGCCCGGTTTAGTTTGGCTTGTCTTTGGTCCATTTTGATACGTCCAGAAGCATATAGAGCATTGTTTTAGTTTTCAATACGATAGAGTGAGTTGTCTATTGAATTTTGCAGGTGTGGTAGCCGCGTGTGGTTTTAAACGTTCCGACTTTCTCGAGTTCGTCTATTGTTTTTCACTTGATTTTTGCGCGAGAATTTATGGTAGGAGATATGAAATTCGGTTGCTTTGTTAGGCTGTTGGTTGATAAAGGTGTATAGTTTGAAATGGCTTTCGAAATGAGTAATGTCCTTTGTTTTTTACGAGGTGTTAAATCATCTAACGAGTTCACCCACTTTAGGGTGGAAAGGGAGGGCGTGTCAGACTTTTACTGATTAAAACCACGCCTGTATCCTTCAGTTGCCCCATGGGTTCTAAAACCGTAGGTTTCCTTTCAGAAATTACTACGGCTTCTTGACATCTCTTTTAGGTGTGCGTGCACTATGCGCCGTCGATGACTCGGATTTTTCGGTTCGGTCCGGACAGCTACTGGATAGCTGGACGACGAGTTACCCATTACTCGTCGTCCGCAAGCCTGCACCTACCATGGCTGGTAGTCGGGGTTGCGGTGACTGGGGCATGAAGATGTTCCTTCCCTAACGCGTGCAGTCGTTTCCTGCATTACTGTTTCGCAAAATAGGGCGACCGAATCCCTTTCCCTTTCGCCCAGACCACGGCCTGAACGAGGGCCCGGCACGAGAAGTCGCCGTCGCCAATCGCCACCACGAGGACATGACGATGGTCCAAGCGCGGCACAACTCCGCCGTATTGCTCCACCGTGTGTACCAGCACACATATTACTTTTTTTGAATGATTATTATAATATAATCTTCGGTACGCGAGTCTGAATCGCACTTCACCGGTTTTTTTTTTTGTTATAAAAGATAGCTGCGTGTTTCATTACTATCTCACCCAAATGGCAAGCGCAAAATATACCGTACTTACGTATCTATTTGAAAATCGAGGTGATGTTCATAAATGTTATCTCATTTATTTATACGTCCACCAGTGGCCACAGACAGATGAGTTATAATTCACCAAAAACGCAGACCTCTCTTATAAAAACAAAATGTTACCAGCCGAAAAAAAAATCCAACATTATTTTTCTGGCAACAATTCATTCAATTTATGTTTCGCCTACCCTCGTTTTTATGTGGCAATGTAAACATGCTTGTCTGAATGTCTGCTTATACAGTCGTGCAAATGGCCGTATGTCAAAATACTACGTGAGTTGGTTTTCGCATTTAACGAATTCACCCTGTGTACCATAAAATTGTGAAGTCCCATAGATTTCGCTGAGTAGTCCAGTTTGAATGGATAGGTTTTTATTTCTTATGGCAGATTTTAAGTTAAGTGCTTTTGTTTATGGGCCAGGGTTGTTAAGAGTTGCTGTGTTGTCAGCAATAATATTATGGCAGTTAATCTGTTTTATCTCCGTTAACACTCTTGCTTGCTGTATTTTGAAATGTGGCAATGTCAGTAACAGATTTGCTGACTCATTGACTAAGTTCCTAACCAACCTACGGGGTGCAGGATCTATCTATCTATCGGAGTTTAGTTTTCGCACTTAGTCCTATGCGGACCATTGTGTTCTTAGTCCTATGAGGACCATTGAGCCATGGCGGCCAAAACCATTGGTGAGCTTATTTCAACCAGCCCACCTCTCTTCGAAAACTGATTAGGTTCTTCATGTTGTCTCTGAGGGAATTCAGCCCCCCTAGCCAAGTTACAACCGTTTCGTTTCGATTCTCTTTTCGTTGATCGCCTCGAGTAGGCCACGCCTCCGATTCCTTGATTCTGACGTCATCTCAACACTCAGTCACGTGGTTTGAACAAAGGAATAGGAGGCGTGGCCGACTCGAGGCGATCAATGAAAAGAAAATCGAAACGAAACGGTTGTGACTTGGCTAGAGGGGCAGGTATCCTAAGGTTCGTATGCGTGTATCAGGGACACTCTTGCAGTCAAGATGCACATGCGCAATTGTCTCCTCCTCCAAGCATGCTCTGTACAGGGGACGATCTGTGATATCTATTGTATGGAGGTGCTTAATCAGTGTGCAGTGACCAGTGATGGTCACTACCACCCGGCGCATGCTGCCTCTGCCTAGTCGCATGAGGCTTTTGGTGAAGGCTTGTTGAGGTATGACATGGCCTCCTTGGCCTTCTTGTATCCTGTTGGCAAGGACCACCAGTGCTCGCTTATATATGGGTGTGTTTACGTAACCTGGGCTGCAGGATTATTCCATAGAATTACCCGGCTGTGAGCTGCAAAGGCATTGAGAGGGAGCTCGCTCGAGCGTAGTTGATCCGATGTAATAAATATGATGTAATATACTAGAGAAGTGAAACTCACTTTGTTCAAGGTATTTTGCCAGTCTTTTTACACGTGCAGCCTAAGGGTTAGACATACGCTGAGGGCCCACAACATTCTTAGCATACAGTATAATGCCTTTAGGGTACTGTTGGCGCTCCCGTGGTTCAGTAAAAATTGGGAATGTTTGCTGAAGCAGATATACATGCATGAAGCAGAGATACCTTTCAAGCTATTATGCGAAAGAGAACAGCATCCTTGAGGCGAAGGATTCTGGGGAGCTTTAATAGCATTTTAAGGGTAATAAACCGGATTGCCTCCTTCCTGGAGAACTGGATTCGTACGCACAGCTGCACGTCTGGTGCAGCGGGAAGCAGGACAGTTATATGGGTATTTAAATTAATTTTATTTTAGTTTATTTATATTACTAACATAATTTTAAGTAGATACGCTGCATTGAAGTAGCCAGAGTGGATTTTAATACGCGTTTAAGACGTTGTACATAATTTGTATGCGTCGTAATGTAAAAAATTGTATTGTTGGCCATATTTTTTAGACACGAGGGACCAAGAAACAAAGACTGTAATGTAATGCAACGTCGTCATAATTTTAGACCTACATTAGGTAAAAGTGTTACGAGACCTGTGGGCCTGAAAGTTTATTTTATTTTAGTCCAACTAATATGCCTTCTACTAATTTTATAAATGTAAAAATCTTCGTGTTGTTTAATCAATCACGCCTCATATAATGACTTCTCGTGCTCTAAGGTGGAGCAAGAGGACGAGTCAGACAAAAGTCTGACTTGCCCTCCTTACTCTACCTTTACTGACTATATCCACACCTATTTTCCTTCAGTTGCCCTTTGCATTCTAGGACCACGAGTATCCTTTCGGAAGTTTTAATCGCAGGCATCGGCCTTGCTGGTCCCTATAACGATTTTTCTGCCATCTCTTTGAGGTGCGTGGAACGACGTCGACTTATAGGACGAGTGGACGACGAACACCCAAAGCTCGTCGTCGTTAAGTCCGCACTTTAAGACCCAAGCGACTAAAAAGAATTTTATTTCAACTTACCACCAGATATGAAAAAAAAACAAAATCTCAACGAAAATAATACATACTTTTGTTCGCAAGTCCCGTAGAACATAAAATATATTTGAGTACAATAAATACTTGGTTCGTTTTTATTGTTATTGGCACAATAACCGTACGTTACCTGTGACTCGGTTGAATTAACTGTCTGTCTGTACGTGCGGCTAATTGTGGCCGCTTTTTATTGGCCAGCAGTGTAAATGAGACGGTATTGGGTTTTAGAGATACATTGTTTTGGGGTGTCGATTTAGAAGCAAAGATAGAGCTCACACGGAACATTGTATCGCCGGTAGTCTTGGTAAAATACAAAATTAAAATCATTTATTTTGAGTTGATTTTGCAAGCGTCAAAATTCAATAACAATTAACTTTCATGAATTTACCGGATCATAGCCTGTTCCATGGTCCAGAGCGAAGAGGAATGGCAGGCGGGCGCCTCCTTCTGCGAAGCAGTAATGTTAGCGAAAGAGGCGGCCGCACGTGTGAGTGAATGGACTTCCTATAACCCTAGTCGTCGGGATCTCAATTTCCAACCACCGTAGGTGTGGGCTTGCAGGCGGCGAGCAATGGGTAGCTCGCCGTCCGGTCTTCCAGTAACCGTCCGGACCGATCCCGAGGTGTCGACGGCGCGTAGTGTTCCATGCGTGCCTCAAGGAGATGTTAGCAAAATCGTAGGGGCCCAGCAAAGTCAAAGCCTACTGGGATCCTGGAATGAAGGCAAAGAAGGAACATAAAACGAACTCCGTTTTAGACAGTTAAAGTCTGACACGCCCTTTCGCTCAGCCCTAGAGCGAGAAAAGTCATTGGATGATTTCCGACTTAAAAAAAGACGCCCTCATAAATCTAAAATTTTATAACCTAACTACATAATCAAATAGGTACTCCTCTACATCGCTGTCATCTGGATGCGCTGGAAACGTGCCCAGAAGATTGATTGCAATGCCACGTTAACCTGTCAGTGGATATCTATAGGTATATGTAGGGAATAACGGAAAGGTCTGCTCATTTTTCGATATTTACAGACTACTTTATGAAGAACTTCTTATTTACGTTCTTGGATATTCTATATATAGGGTGACTGGTAATTAGTGACCGATACTTAAACACGTGATTGTACTCATGATTACAAACAACTTTCCCAAAGAAACTTTTTTTTATACTAATTTATTGTAACGTAGCGCGCTCGCGTAAAGTACCAAAATGTAGGTACATTGCTTACGTCATCGATAACGCGGGCGCGGGCGCTGCGCCGCTAACAGCTGATCGGGCGAAGGCGCGCGCGAAATTCAAAGTTTCAAACAGCTGTTTGTTATTGTGATTGAACTAATTAGTACATATATAAAAGCGAAATACCACTCACTGAATTGTCACGAAATCTCAGAAACTATAACACCTACAAACTTAAAATTTGGCAGGTAGGCTCCTTATAGGGTGTAGACATCCGTTAAGAACGGATTTTATGAAACTCCACCACTAAGGGGGTAAAACGGAGGTTGGAAGTTTGTATGGAGAAACCTACTTTTACGCGAGCGAAGCCGCTGGCAGAAGCTAGTACCCTATAAATAAAACGCTCAATATTTTATAATCTATCTGGATGCCGACGTTCGCTTGGTGTTTAACCGAAATGGCGTGAAATCGCGGACCGGCCAGTGTTCGCTTGGGGTTTGAGTAATTTAGTAATACTAAAAAAATAAAAAAAAATTATAAAAATAAAATTTTTTATGCACCTGCCATAATTATTGTCTCTCCACTACCCTAGGTTGACTGGGAGAGAATGCGTAAAGCATTAAGTCCGCCTTTGTACCTTTTGTTGTATGAAGATTTAAAAAAAAAATACTAATTCTTTGGGCCTTCCATGGCACCAACGTCATGCCATTTGATCTCTTCCAACCCTCACATATCGCTGCTAGGTTGGCGTCGTGCTGTGCTTTACAAGCTGCAATCTAGCAGCCAGACCGGCCATGATTGTGCGTTCTAGCACAGGTTTCCTTTTCACAAATTCCCCGTGTCCCTAGCGGGCATCAGCCTTGTTGAGACCCTACGGTTTTACTCTCATCTCTTTGAGGCGTGCGTAAAATATTACGCGCCGTCAATGAATGGGGGTGTAGCTGGTGCTGTTACTGTGGGTATTTTATATACAGCGTGTAATTGACAGGTTGGCAAAAACGAAAAGTATGAATTCAGACTGGTATTGTTAATATTTTGATAGTGAAATATTTTCCCGGAAATGATAGGTGAACGTTTTTCAATTTTCAATTTTATTTCGGCTACGCAATGTATAACGAATATATCGATACGCGCGCGACCCTGTACCTCGCGCATTGTTCATTCATACTAATAGGTAGGTACTTCGGGACGTAAGGTCCACGTCCCGAAGTACCAGTTTGGAATAAATACATAGTACACTACACACACAAACACACCTATCAAAAAATTTTAACACGAATTCAAAACCTATCAAAAATTAAAATAGTCACTTACCTAAATTAAAGTCTCTCGGGTCGTATAAGGCATGGCTCAAAGTGGTTGCCTCCGAGCTGCACGCACAGTTGTGCTCTACGCAGGGTTTCGGCATGGAGACGAGGCATCATTGTCACATCCTCATTGAGTTTTTGGTACAACGATGTGAAACACGGGGTCCGTTATTACGCCTTACAAGTTTTGCAGCAGTACGGGTTCCCAAACGCGGATTTCGAAGGACAACATCTAAAATCGCCTGCTCAGAACGAGCACGGATTGTCCTTCCAGCACCTTCCTGACGCGGCACAATAGGTAAATTTTCTAAAACACGTTGATATGCCCTTGTGATAGTACGACTATTAGCTGGATGTCGTTCATTTGGGTGTCTTTGAACATAGAGCCTTAATGCCAACGACGCGTTTCCTCTAGCTTCACCCAAGCACATTAACATCTGGCCATATTCGCGAGCACTAAACGTTTCATTACGCCGATTCATGACGATACCACACAACACAAAAACACACAACTCAACTGAACGCAATACACAGTCCCGAACTCTCGACAGTTGAAAGAAAACGAAATAGACGTCCAGAACTCACCAGCAATCGCGGCAAACTGAAATGGCGGCAAAGGTTTCGTTTATCGGCAAACCTTTGAGAGTGTGTGTGACACGTGTAGCAATTAGGGCTGCCCACATGGTATGAAATTATTTCGGTAATAGTAAGTACGTTAGTCGAGGTGCCCATGGCGCAGTAGTTACAGTGGTCGACCTGCGATTGAGATAAAGATGAAGAACTAGGTATTGAAAAATAATCGTATCGTAATCGTATGATAAACATTGTTATTAACCGCTATCTTTTGTAACTTTTACTCATGGTTCTGCTTCCAAGTTTAAACCTAGTACCTGTCAATCCCCTAGCAGCATGCGCGCGATTTTGCGCATTTTCTAAACACTAAGCAAACGCCGGCTTTCGCTCAGGGATTGACAGGTAGAATGTGAATCTGGCAATATTGACACATTGTTTTTATGTTTTATGTCCCACTAAATTGTCTAAAGCAAACAATTTACATTACTGTAATGCAACGCGTGTGTACAGTTCGGGCAGCTTCGTAATTGATACTGTAGATCATTAACGATTTAAAATAAGGTTTTTGGAATTAAGAAATAATAAAGTAATCATACTCCTGAGTATCTAATTATTATTAAAGCATTTTACATAAAGAAAATAAAATTACAAGTATTAAATTCCGTACACGGTACAACCCTAGCAGTGTCGGCGCGTAAGCAAAGGCGCACCCCGCGCACCACACAAAAGGAGCGAGCGAGCGAGTGGTATGCTGTCTCTGTCTGTCGTAGGCACTACGGAGTTCAGTAAACTTTTACGGCTAACAGCTGATTCCCCGCGGGTTGTATGAATTTTCTTTTACGATTACATTGCCGAATTTAAGTTTTTTGCTTTTTTTTTTCACTAAAATTGTGTTTTTGGGCTGGATTTTGTTGTAACAAATAAATAGAACACAAATCTAGTTGAAAAACGGTCGGAAAATTCGACAATTTTCCTGAAGAAAATTCCAACGTTTTTAAGTCATAATCATGGTCATGAAGCTACTGTTTCAGTTTTTGCCAACCTGTCAATTACACGGTGTATATATATATATATATTGTGGAAATTAATAAGTACATAAAATAACTAAATTACTTATCAATAACTGTATATCGAACAAGTCTGTAACCACATTTATTTAAAGATCATATTTTTTACGGAATGCTCATTTGATTGGAGAAGCTTTTTCCCGTGACTTCACCCTCGTACCCTATCCTAAAGTAACCATACATATTTGCAGAATAAAAATAGCTTATTATATGTTGATCATATTTATTACTTATTATATAGCTTTGTTTTTATAGACTATAATTTTTAATAGACTATTTGCGGTCACTTTTTACTAGCCAGTAGTGTAACTGAAACCGTATTTATACCGTACATTGTTTTGAGGTGTGAGTTTCATATGCATTGCTGAAATGGATCATATGGATGGAATATTGTACTGCCGCTGCTGGTAATCAATATAATTTATGAGACAGGTATCCATAAAAACAGCTGAATTTATCAGCGATCATATATGTATAGACTGTATGCATACTTTTTCAATTTTGTTTTTTTTTTAAGTTTATTATTTTTAAATTGAGAAATCTAATGACTTCTCTTCTCTCTTCTCTCCTACCCTAGGCCGGAGTGGGAGAGCGTGTCAGATTTTTACTGACTAAAACAACACCTATATTCCATCAGTTGCTCTTTGCGTCCCAGGATCAAAGGTAGCCTCGGGCTTCGTCCGGATGGTTACCGGACAGCCGAACGGCAAGCTACTCATTGCTCGTCATCCACAAGCCTACGTCTACGGTGGCTGGTAAACGGGGTTAGGGTTTTGGCCGCTGGGGCGTAAGGATTTCCGTTCCCTCACGCGTACCAAAAGAAACAAGCCTTACATATATGGCTCTTAGAAATAGTATACCTAAATATCAGTGAAAAGAACATGTATTTTTTTTTATGCAGGAACTTTGAAAAGTAGTAGAATCATAGTTTCTTTTTTTAAGTTTTATATTTCTTAGTATCATGAACAATATTAATAGGAAGTAATAATTATAACTACTTGTCTACCCTTTTAAAATAACTGAGCATGGCAGTTGAGAGTTTGTAATACTCACTCTAAATATCTCGCATGTGTTGGATTAAACAATTCGCTTCAAAATGTTTAGAAAACCTATGTCTAGCAGTAGACGACTTTCGGCCGAAATGATGATAAAGATTTACTGCATTTTTTTTTTAAAGACTATTTATTTATTTATTTAAATGAAGTACGGCCACATCACATACATTTAACATTAACAAAACGATCTCAAAACAAAATGACTAATACACAAATGACAATTCAGGCGTACATAGCACTAACTACAATAAATTTGCTGCCTTAAAAATCATAATCTTACATTTAACATAAACTCACTGTATAATCAGATTAAGACAAAATAACACAAAAAAAAACTTAAATAAAATCAAACAAGTCAAAATACATTAACATTAAAACCTAAAATTTAAAATAAATTGAAAACATTAATAAATTGAATACAAATAAATTGAAGTCAGATGAACACATTAAAAATAAATTAAATTAAATTTAAATTACACGAATTCAAATTATATTAAAATAGAATAAAATAATAAATGTAATTATCTCACATCAATTCAAAAACACGCGGACTATTACGTCATAACTTCAAATAGTTTCTCTCTACGCAGCACATCGTCTGAGTGCTTATCCAAAGAAATTCAATTTCTACTCCATCAGTCTCGTATACTTGTTTGAATGCCAGCGCGTATTTGCATGTTAAAATAAGTTCCTTTACTTAGAGGTGACTATGGAAACAAGATGGCCGTGTGATTTTTATATCTTGAAGAGGAAGAATATAAAGAAGAACAGTTTTAATATCTTGAAGATGACATGTGATTAACTTTATGCACATAGAGGTACAGAGGCGGACTGAATATGCCTTAGGCATTTTTTACCAGTCAGTCCAGTCAATCATTGGATGATGCAGAGAAAAATAGTAGGTGTAGGTAGGAACGGTCCGGAGTAGGTAAGCGTTTCGCCTCGTCGTTAATACCGTGTACATCGAAGGACTGGAACAATTTACCTGCAGCAGTCTTTCTGTCCAATTTTTTTTTTTCACAACTATCACACAACGCTGTTTAGTCCCAAGCTAAGCAGAGCCAGTGTTATGAGTACCAGACAACTGATAAACATACTTATATATTTCCATACATACATATTAGAGATAAATTACACCCAGACACAGAACAAATGATCGTGCTCATCACACAAACATTTGTCCTGGGTGGGAATTGAACCCACGACCTTCGGCATAACAGTCAGGGTCACTAACTACTAGACCAACAGGCCTATCAACTCAAGTGTAGATAGGAACGGTCCGGAGTAAGCGTTCAGCCTCGTCGTTAATACCGCGTACTTCAAAGGACTGGAACAATTTACCTGCAGCAGTCTTCCTGTCCGATTATAATTTAGGTACCTTCAAGGTTACAGTGAATAGGCTCTTAATAAATTAATGGGATTCAGCATCATCGTTTGTATCACTACTTACCATCATTAGGTGGGATCGCTATATGAATAGTTTATAGATATCATTAAAAAATAGATGCAATAAAAGAGAAGAAAAAAATGCTAATAAACCGCAGACACAATACAATTATACAATATATACACAAATGAATAAACTAAATACATACATTATGCCACACACCCCCAAGAAACACGTCAGAATGAAAGGTTAAACGACAAAATTAAGGAAAAACAATCGTAATTAATGCAAAATGAGTGAAACAAAGGGCCGAACGACAGTCATTACGGTACAATTATGATGGATGGCAGTCTGCCCCAATTTACAGGGGTGCCTTGAAAACAGGACAAAAGGTACAAAAATCGCTTTCCATTAGTAATCGCTGAGAAGTTTGGTAAGGTTGTGAGGGTTCTGTAGCTGGTTTTTTTTTTACTGTTCGAAAAATTTGAGTATTACGAAAAGAAATTGTAATTTACGTCTTTTTTATTAGGGTTCCGTAACGAAAGGGTAAAAACGGGACCCTATTGCTATCATTTCGCTGTCCGCCTGCCTATTACCGGGCTGTATCTCATGAACCGTGACAGCTTGACTGTTGAAATTATCACAGTTTATGTATTTCTGTTGCCGCTACAACAAAAAATACTAAAAAAAGAATAAAATAAATACGTATTTAAGTGGCGCTCTCATACAATAAACGGGATTTTTTTACCGCTTTTTGCTACTGATGGTACGGAACCCTTCTTGTACGAATCTAACTCGCACTTGCCTGGTTTTTTATATATATAAGCCACAAAATAAAAATGCACAAAATAAAATTTTGATACCTACTAATATTGTTACTAATTACACCTCTTTGGTAAAAGATGCTTAAACGTCTAGATGAATTTCATCGTACTGTCAGATAGCCTCTCGCCTAGGCACGCGTTGCTCTGACCGACTTTAAACAGACTCCACACTCAACTCGGCCGCAGGAAAGACCATCTCCGCAGTTGGGGGTCTCAGATGGTTCCGATCTTCAGCGTTGTGCGCGGGCAGCGTCTCTCCGCAGACCATGTCCCACCTATCATCTTACGTCCCATGACTTATTACCTGTTTTATTTATTTTATTTATTTATTTATTTATTTATTATTAAATATACACACACTATCTTCACAGGCGGAACCTAATACAATAGTGGTTTCCAAACCGAAAAAAAATATAATAATTGAAAAAAGTCATAATCTTACACTAACATCCTAAAAAGCTAAAATAACACTAAACTCTATTACAATACTACTAACTATAAAAAATAAAAGAAGTACATAAAAAATAAATAAATAAAAAACTTAACGTTAACCTATATGTAAATACAATATAAAATCAGACTTAGTACATACAGTAACAAATATTTAACTAGAACTAATAAAATTTAATAAAACTCTTGCGATTTCACTCTCATGGCTCGAAAATAGGTCCATCCTCTCATGCACTTCATTTAGTACACATATTGTGCGTGTTCACATAAAGATCTAAAGACAGCGTCAGCGGATGGCATTGCCGCAGCCAAATACTGGACCAGGCAAGAAATTTGATTTAGAAAACAATTTTTACCATTGACATGCTATTCTATTCTATTACACTTCTGCCCAACCTTGCAGGTAGTGTAGCCGTGATGTTAGCCAGTAGACTTACATACTGAGTAAATTTTTATAAAACTTAGCGGTCCCGACAGACGTTGTCCTGCCTGTAAGCTAGCTTTATAATAAAATAATTAATAATATAGAATAAAAAACTTGAAAACCCGATTGTTGCGCCACCTACCGGGTTCATTTGTATTTTCAAACCGTCCAGGGACCCCAATATAGACACAAAATTTTATCCAAATCTTAAATCGAAGGATTATATTGTTTAAAGATATATTTTTTTTTAATTCATGGTGAGTGAGTTTAATTCATGCAATCGCTGGTGAGGCGTACTAGTTTATTAAGAGCCTATTCACTCTAGCCTTGAAGACACCTAAATTATAATCGGACGGGAAGACTGCAGCAGGCAAATTGTTCCAGTCCTTCGATGTACGCGGTTTAAACGATGAAGCGAAACGCTTAATTATACTAACTTCTATATAATTAGGTAATGCATGTGACTTTCTCTCTCTCTCTGTATGTTCTCTCTTTTGAAAAGCTTTGAAAAACCCAATGAATTCAGTTTCAAGACTCCGAACATTTGAAACTTTGCAATTCGAAAATCGATTTCCAATCCCCACTTCCCTCCCTTTTGCTACCCCAACAACGAAACATCTTTACTAACTCAATAAATAAAAGTTTTCTAAAAAAGAAACGGACCCCTAATGAATGGCGGACAAAGAAACGTACACTGCCGTTCAAAGAAAAAAGGTCACATCTGCTCTTTTCGGTAAAATTTACAATTTATTTAAAAACTAGCATCTGCCAGCGGCTTCGCCCGCGTGAAAATAGGTTTCTCAATACGAAATTTGGAACCCGTTTCATCTCTTTAGGAAGTGAATTTTGGAAAATCCTCTTTTAGTGCTCGCTTATATCATAAAAGGAAACCTTGGGCAAAATTTCAGTTTCTGCTGTGCGTTGATATGTCAGTCAGTCAGTTTCTCTTTTTATACAGATAACATATTTGGAAACAGAAAAATAAGGCACATTTAGTAATATTTTTTAAGTTTTTCTACGAATTTCTGTACTCAACTTGATTATGGAAGTTTTCAAGGAAACTAATGAAAATTCCATTTGACGATAGATACGGTTAGCGTAGTGGTTGAATGATTAGCTGCTGCATTGCTCGTCGTGGGAACGATTCCTGCATGGAACAAATCTTTGTATGGGCGACAGATAGTTGTTCAGGGTCTGGGTGTCTTGTATAAGTGAGCTCATATGTTTGTAAATGCACACACGCCACAGGAGAGACAGAGAGAGAGAGAGAGAGAGAGAGAGAGAGAGAGATTACTAGTGTTGGTCCACACCATGGAATCTACCATCCCTACATCAATTACAGGGGCGGAAATATAAAAATGCTATATGATTATCTCAGAAGCAGGGAACTGGTTCAAAATGATAAGTGGACTGAATTGATGCTGAGGAAAAGTACGTAAATGTACGTGATCTTGCAAATGTGACTCGAATTAGGATCATAAAATACGTCTCTGTTTAGTAAAAAGAATCAATCAAAAATTTTTTACCGATCATCAATTCAAATTTTGTAATTTTTTTTTTTTGTCAGATGTGCCGTTTTACTTTTTGGATTCTGTACATGCCGTGAAATGTTTAGCCGAAATATGCGTCCTTCAGGTCTTTTAACAGGATGTTTTAGGACTAAATCACTGTCGGTCATGAGTAAAAATAGTTTTTAAGTAAAGCCCAGATAAAGAGCTAAACCAATTGATTTCCCAGAATTTACTTTTAAAATTAATCTTGAAAGGAAAGATAAAAAGAACTTACTTTTAGTTAGTATAAACACAAAGGCACATAATCACAATCCGTCTTATTACGAAAAATGCTTTAGTACTACCTACACTAAAGCATTTTTTTTTTTTTTGAGTGCATTAGAGTCTCATTTAGATTTTTAATTAATAATTTATTCGTTACCTCTTATTACTATGACTGTTAAGTGTTACATGTTGGTTTGTTTATACATAAGTCGTGTCTGTTGTGTTGTTGTTGTGAACATAATTGTAAACTACAGTAAAAAGTGGAACAACAAATGAAAAACACTATTGACTATGATAGTGATGGTGATGAAATTCCTTATAAAGAGCATATAACATTTAATTAAAATTGATTGATTAAAAGTGCTTTGTAAAAGAACCACTGTTTTTCTTCAAAATGTTTCTTGAACCTATTTAATACTTATATGCAAAATCTTCGTTACTCAATTCAAACAAATTCCTATGATAACAATGTCTGTAAAATCACAGAGACGTTTCCAAAATATTCAAATCTCCTAGATTGATCAAATCAATCATATTCATATCCATTTTTAACAATTCATATATGGAATAACACACAATTTAATAATCAAAGCTAACCTTAAATATACATATTAGTATCGAAGTTGGTGCCATAGTTAAACTAGGGGTTTCGGCGGTCTAACTTTACTACCATAGCTATCTACTTTTATATATTCAGAAACTAATGATAAACTTCATTTTTTGGATTCCGTACCTCAAAAGAAAAAAACGGAACCCTTATAGGATCACTTTGTTGTCCGGCCGTCTGTCTGTCTGTCTGTCTGTGTGTCTGTCTGTCTTTCTGTCTCTCTGTCTGTCAAGATCCTTTATCTCAGAAACGCGTGGAGGCATCGAGTTGAAATTAAAACCGTATAATCAAGTCTGCAGTCCCTTGAAGTTGTGACAAAATCAACTAAGTTAACGAAAAAAAAAGATACGGCCTTTTATGTCGCAAAAAACGTACATTTCAACACTCTCAAAGGAATCAAAATTCATAGGGTACTTCCCGTTGACCCAGAATCCTGAAATTTGGCATATAGCAAGGTCTTATAGTATAGATATAGGAATAAATCTAAAAACTGTAAATTAGTTGTTACGTCATAAAATAAAAACATTTTTTACAATTCGGAAAAATCTTAACTCGTAACTCAATTCGGGAATCGACCTGTTTTCACATGTAAGTTTGTGCGGAACCCTCAGTGCGCGCGTCCGGCTCGCACTTGCCCTGTTTTTTATTAACGTTTTATTTAGTCATGGCCTTAAATCTAGTAATAAACCCGGAACTACACTACATTTAGATCGCGGTTTGGAATAAGGTGAAACAAGTTTAAAAATAAAACACAAAAATATATATTGTAACTGGCAGTCCAGCTAGACGTAATTGTCCTGCCCAAAAGCTGACTGATTTTGTCAGAAAAAAAAACCCGATAGCATCGTCACCTACCGGGCCCAATTGTATTTACAAGCCATTCAGAGAGTCATTCAAGTATACATACGAAATTACATCCAAATCCGTCAAGCCGTTTAGGAGGAGTTGGGTGACAAATAAACGTACAGAAGAATTATACACCTCTGTTTTTTAATTAGTACAAATAAAAAATGACTCTCTATCCGTACCAGTTACTGATCATATTTTTGTAGTCAAAAGTTAAAAAAACGAAATCCCAAAATTATCCACGAAATTTTGTCATAATTAGTAAATTCATAATAGAATCAATTATTTATAACAATTGCTACTAGAAAATACTACGCGAAGTGTTTTCCATTTTTATCGTCATTTATTCATTCATAATCAATAGCCTGTACAATATTTTCATAAATTGAGTGACATTTTGGGATATAAACAAACGCTAAACTTTGCTCTTTATGAATATAATGGATTGAGACTTTACATAAATAATAACAAGTCTTTTTCTAATAAGCCCTTTAAGTATTTGTACTAATTAAAAATTAATGGTGTATATATAAAAATTGTGGCAGTGGAATGAAACCAACGTTAGATGACAGTTACTCATTCATTTAGTTTCTTCAATACTTGACAGACTTTTAACAATCAATGTTTCGACTTCAAGGAAGACCTGCTCCTGGTTCCAGAGGTGAACTGCGGGCCTATACTATCCCTTAACCTCCTAGCTAGGTCAAGCTTCAGACAACAGTGGTGACTGCGGGGCTGTCGACCACTGTCTGTAATCACACAGTGTAATCAGGGAGTGCATATCTTCTTTTTTTGTGACTGGCCTCTCGTAGTTCAACCTATGAGGTTGTCGATTACTTAACCGGACTAGCCTGTGAATGGCTTAATAAAAATTAAAGGTTTACTGAACTAAACTTAAAACTAAGCGACTACACGCTAAAGCACTCCCTGTGAGGCACGGGCCTCGGCTTAGGGCATCGCTAGAGACGGGCAGCAAAGGACGGACTGGATCAAAAAAGAATGCCTATTTCCTTCGTGATGCAGGTTTATGTAGGTGGCTCGACCGATGGCAGTGTGTCTTCACTTGCTCATGCAAAATAAAAATACGAGTAAAATAGTTATAAACGTGAAATAAAATTCAAATTTCAAAGTGAAAAGAAAGATAGTGAGGGTGCCTCACGGCCTCAAAATCTCCCTAATTTGCCAAATATCTGGCTCTAACTATAGTTAATACTTTAATATTTAAGTATAGTCATGTTATAGTTGCTATATTTACCTGTATATATTAATTAAAATTAAACATTCAACTCTAACTAGTCAAATGATTGCCTCAAAATCTACCAAATCGGGACCGTTCATGACTCTAACTATAACTGCGTTTAAAGCTATATTTAACAAAACAAAAACATACATTGGAAATGTTTACTAATCAAGCAAGCATTTACATGTTCCCATAAAAAAAATCCAACATATTTATTCCACCCAATTTACATTGTTTCTTTGGCCCTGTAGCATTCCAACATCACAGGAAAATCGTACCTGAATAATTCATTTCATTCATTCAATAAATGTCACAGTTCTAGTGAAAAGGGTTTCTGAAAAAAAAAGGTGCTGAAAATCAGGAATACGAAGCGACAAACCTTTGATTTTAGGCGTTGACATTATTTTATGTGTTAAAATCCTGCGTATTTTATACATTAAATTTCTTTGTCCCTTTTTTTGTATGTAGACATGTTAAGAATATTTTAGCGGGTAATTGAAATTTATTAAAACTTACTATATTATTTAAGTCTATAGATCTATTTTTTTTTTAAATGTTATTTGATTTTTTAACCGACTTCCATAAAAAGGAGGAGGTTATAAATTCGGTTGTATTTTTTTTATATTTGTTACCTCAGAACTCCGTGGTTTATGGACCGATATGCAAAATTATTTTTCCTCTTAAGGGATATGTTTCCAGATATGCCCCATTTTTTTTCAAAATCCTGTTCCGATCATTGCATCCATGAGGACTCGAGGGAACTCCTTAAATATTATAGGCAACCATATAGCGATTTTGGTGTTTTCATCGAGAACTTAAGCATTTACCGACAAAAAGTAACATTTGATGAAGTGGAACTGATGAAGAAGACCAGAAATGGTCAACGGAACTTCACACAGATATCACAATGAAGATAGTTAAGTAACTATGACAATATAAATCTTAATAGTTATGATGAAAAATAAAAAACTTGAAAAAATAACCTACTACAAAAAACAAAACGATTAAAATAACTATAATTTCGGTTAGTGTTTCGTTTTTTGTAGTGAAGTCAAAATGTTTTTTTTTTGACAAGATTTTTCACCTTTATTAAAAGGAAGATTCGGAACATGAGTGAAAAAGGGCAAACGTCACCAGCCTATTAACAGCTGGTACACAACTGGACATGGATTTCTATATTCGCATGGCATCCGTTTCGATTCTCGGTAACTTTCATTGTGCTTCTAATGAGTGGGATTTCTAAAACTGCAAAACGGTAACCTGGGGATCTTTAAATCAAGAGTGAATAGGTTACTTCTTGGCAAGCGCGGTCTTTCATTAACCACATCGTCGCTTTCTATCAGATGAGATATTGGTCAAGTGCAAGCCTATCTACAATAAAAAAAAACCTTGAACTGTTAGGTGAGACAATATCTTAGATGATATTTTAAATATGTTCTTGGTTGGAGCTCTTGAGTCCGCAAACTTAAGGTTTTTTGATGATGCTAAATAACTCTGGTGAAACTTAAAAGCAAATTATATTCAAAAGTGCTCCTATACTAGACAGTTGACACTGAAATACGCACACGAACCTTATAGGATCCTCGGACTTCCTTATTGATGCCCTGAAAAACCTGAGAAGTATAATCTGTGTTTGGAGAGAGGTGAGCTAGTGAGCTGGACCTAAGGTTATGGCCACCATGGTCCAGGTAAAATTGTCTGCATAGGACTAAGTGCAGAAACCATACTCAGACATAGACAATGTCAAAGTGTCGATAAAAATTTGTAGTCACTGATTTGCTATGTAAAGAAGGTAATCCGAAAGATATTAGATGTATAAGCCACAGCAAAATACTATCATAACAAAACTACTTACTAATTATCTACACATAATCAGCAGACCTGCAAAATAATAATCCTATCAATCTACCTGTCAATTAGCAATCAGCAATCTAGCAGATTAAGCGCTGAAGGCGTTAACCTCCTTCCAAAGTTCGTCCGCTTGACTCAGCTGCTTAAGCGGCTGAACTAGGAAACGACTGTAACACCTCAATAATTTGTCTAATTCATTCAATAAATGTCGGCATCATTGAAAAGGGGTGCGAATAAATCTGGGGGTGTTAAATCAGTGAACCGAGATGTCTACAACCCCCCTTGTCGAAAGTCGACCAGTATCCAATTATTTCGACGTCCAACAGCTGTGTGTCTAAAATTTGTAATTGAGACACGAATTTTTGACCCGTCTGGGATTTATATGGAGAGGTTTGTACGAAATCGTTAAACTACGACCCAACTTACGGCGAGTGTCCACCCATACTTTGTTAACACCTCTACTGTTCGGACTAAGCGTTTCGCCTTGTCGTTTAAACCGCGTACATCGAAGGATTGGAACGATTTGCCTGCTGCGGTTTTCCCGTCCGTTTATAATTTAGGTTTCCTCAAGGCTAGGTCAATATAATACTACACGTTTTTTGCGACATGAACGACATCTTCTTTTTTTTGTTAACTTAGAAGTTTGACTTTATCACAGCTTCAAGGAACCGCAGACCTAAGTATATGGTTTTAATTCCAGCTCGGTACCTCCACGCATTCCCTAGATGAAGGGTCTTGACAGACAGACAGATACACATACGGACGGACAACAAAGTGATCCTATAAGGGTTCCGTTTTTTCCTTTTGAGGTACGGAACCCTAAAAAGAGATTTTTGTCAAGCTTCGAATGGTTAGTCTCAAGTGTTACAAGTATTAAATAAACAATCACTTAATTGCCTCGAGTACGTGTGGGTCGTTACCGACCCTTTGGCATATATAGCTTTGATGTGGGTTGCAACACAAATGGTAAACATAAGAAGTAGAATTTCATACAGGCCTTCTAATTATATCTTAAATAGCAATTCACAACTAATCAAAAACTCACTGCCACTAAAATTCTACCAAAAGAAACATAAATATCTACTCAATCCAATTCACAATAAAATTAGGTATTTGTAACAAACACTAACCGACTCTTTAAGTTGGAATTATTAGTACGTATTTACTAGCTAGCTTAGCGGCCTTTGTAAGCCCGTGTGTTCGACCTAGTTTAATCCATAGGTCAGAGGCAAAAATATCGATGTAAGTACGAAATAAAATACTCTGCCATATTACAAAACATGACTCTTGGAAAAGAGTCTTGTGTATTCATCGATACTATCATTTCAGTCAAATGACATTCACGGCTAGATATGCATCTACTCCTAGTATCGCCATAGTAACACTACCAAAGACGCTTCACTAGAAAGCTTAAAGTCACCCATAGGGCAATGGAGAGGTCTATGCTCGGAGTTTACTTGCGTAATCGAATCAGAAATGAAGATATCTGTAAGAGAATCTAGGTTACCGACATAGCCCGAAGAATCTCCGAGCTTGACTAGTAGCGAGCGAAGCACATTGGCGCCAGAACAGATGCTCGATGGGGTCGAAAGGTTCTGAAGACAGCGTTGGAAGGCAAAGTGAAACAGGAATCCGATGGATATGAGACACAGATGCAGTCATAATGACGATACTTGGAAGTCGATGTCACACGAAACTAGATTGATAAATGATAGATGATATTTATTTTGTAAATAGGTTTAAAAAAACACTTTTACACGTCAATTATTTTTTTTGTCATTTTAAACTAGATTGACCCATCAAACAAGGTCAAATACAAGTTATTGTATGAATGTAACTTATCTCCATTCTCAAGAAGATTGGTACATATTTCTCTTTCATTTCAACAACTAAAATAAATTCCCTGGTATTACCAGCTTCATATAAATACGTATTGTTGTGGGCGACCTAATTGTGGGGTCCGACGGACCTTCAGTAGAAATATGCAATGTTTTTTCTTTTTAATGTACGAACTTTGAAGTCGTTTTTATGTGCATTTTGTTCATCTGCCTTTCGAGTTTGTTTCTCAAATAGAATATGTTGATTATTAGTAAGAGAGCTACATTATTTTTACGTTATTGTGATGCAGGTGTGTTGACGTGTTGTTATTTTATACTTGGTCGCGCCTTACATCAATCACTTGGGCGGAAATATGAAATTGTTCGTGATTATCCCAGACGCAGGGAGTTGGTTCAAAATGTATCGTGAACTGTATGAATGCGGGTTGAAAAGCACGTAGGTACATATAATACGTACGTGACCTTGCAAATGCGACTCGAATTAGAACGACGAAATTATGACGCCGGACAAAGGAATTTGGGAGAAAACTTGCGACACTAACCTGTAGGTGTCTTTTTATGTAAGTAATAAAAATTGGGAAGATTATTTATACATGAAAAATAAAAACACTTAACTAATTATTATTACATAATATATACACAATAACTCCTATCTAAAATATGGCGTCAAAAAATTTCTCCGCATCGCTGTCGACTGGAAGTATGCCCAAAAGACTGGCGGCATTGCCACGTTGTTTGGCAATGCTTACTCTCTGACCGAGGTAAAAGCCAGCCCTTTGGTCACGCGAAGTGTCAACTAGCCGTTTGAATAATTCTTTAAAAAGGGCATGAGCACTCGGACCCCACGGCCCAAAAGTCTCAACCCCAAACGGCTCAAAAATATAACTACCGACGATGTTGTTATATTTCCGCCGCTTGAGGTTCTCCGCAGCCTGTAGGTTCATCGTCTGTCCAAAGATTAGATCCCCTTGTCGGACACTCCTTACTATTAAGGTCCATCCAAGTGGACATTGACGATTGCTTATTTGGTCAATTGGGTGTTAATGTTGGGGCCCTTCAGGGGTCAGTGCTCTCAACAACATTGTTTTTGATGTACATAATGACCTTCTTAAGACCTTTGATTTTACTCAAAGCTAATCAAACAATAGTCAACATATATTAAGTGCAAGTTTAATAGTATATGGAGTGTTTCTCTCATTCTATTTCTCAGAGCTTGATGCACTTGAGTCAATTGAGAAACGAGCCAAGATGATCATTGGCATTGGCAATTGCACTCGTCGAGTCTAAGCTTCAAAGTCTTCAGTATCGAAGAAGCTAAGTTGCTAGCCTATCGGTGGTCTACCGGTTGCATTTCGGGGGGTGTGTAACGGAATTACATACTTTAATCCTGCTAAGCCCTATCCATTAACAGCCCCCCTAGCCAAGTTACAACCGCTCTGTCACGTAGTCAGAATAAAGGAATAGGAGGCGTGGGCGACTCGAGGCGATTAACGGAAAGAGAATTGAAGCGAAACGGTTGTATCTTGGCTAGGGGGGCAGATCACCAGACCAAAAGCGCCACCGGTACATAGTGTGCATTCCACCCATACACGCAAAATTTTTTGAGATCAAATTCATTGTGTGTACAGCTAAGAATTGTAATTCCCTGCAAGATCTACATTTTCTGATGTTTACAACCTTACCTTATGAATATGTTACTTCTAAGCAAGCGTGTGCCATCGTCGACCACATCATCGCTTGCTATCAAATGATATACGGGTCAAGCGCGAACCTATCAGTAATTAAAAAAAAAACAAATACGTCAGTCATAAACTTAGCTCCGACCAGCATAACGAGCAGCCCTTTAAATGATTTAATTATCAAGTTATACAACCTTTTGCAACATACCTTAGTTAATTTAATAAACGTAAAAAAATACATAAAATCCCTGCCGTAACTAAAAAGCTTTTAGCTAATGAAATGTATGTAAAGGTATTAATTTTATAAAGCCATACAAAGTTATGATTTATTAAATTAAAAGTACGGAGAGGGTTCGTTAGCACTGTTTCAAAATTGCCCTAAAATTTTTGTTCATGCGAATGAACGAAAAAGTTTACAAATTACATTCATGTTGTACTAATGGTAGTTTTTATTTACGTTATTCGAACATAAATAAGCTAAGAGCCCATGTCGGGCCAATGACTATCAGAGCTGCGGCATTGTTCGCGAATATGGTTGCGAAGCGATCCAATGCGGTCCACTCAAATTCAACGACGCTTTCCTTACAAGGGGTCATAGTACTCATCAATTTGAACAACCTTTACTATGCCAACCCTGAAATATTGAAACAAAAAAACCGCTGTTCCAAACATTTATGCTCACATAACCCCACTGACGCGACGGTCGATTCAACGTTGTAGTCACCGAACCACAAAAGGTCACGTAAGAATATCTTACTAACTAATCACGACCGCTTCGCTTCAATCATCACGGCACCGCGCCCACGTGCGTTCAGTCACATAGGCCACCACAATAGAGTAACAATTGTTTCCAATCGCAGTGCATCGCTTCGCGTTCGCGTTCGATTTGAATTATCAATGTTGGAAACCGTGTTACTGCGACCCTCAAATGCCAAGGGCAATAAAAGTGTGACATTCTCTCTTTCTCCACAGAGAGCGATAAGAATTATTTGATGATTTCTAAACCAAAAAAAGGTCACTTGATATCAAATGGTTTTTTGGTGGCTTAGGAAATCTGTAGCATGTATCAGAAGTATCGCAGATGTTACCACATCTGCGATACTCCGTCATCGCACATTTTCCGCTTTCAAATTTGAGACAGGGTATCGCTCACTGTTGGTTTTTAGGGTTCCGTAGCCAAATGGCAAAAAACGGAACCCTTATGAATTCGTCATGTCTGTCTGTCCGTCCGTATGTCACAGCCACTTTTTTCCGAAATTATAAGAACTATACTGTTGAAACTTGGTAAGTAGGTGTATTCTGTGAACCGCTTTATGATTTTCATGCAAAAATAGAAAAAGAACAATAAATTTTGGGGTGCCCCATACTTAGCTGAAACTCAAAATTTTTTTTCATCAAACCCATTCGTGTGGAGGTTTCTGATATCATTTTTTTCTAAGCTGAATAGTTTGCGCGAGAGACACTTCCAAAGTGGTAAGAAATCAGAAATCAGAAACGTTTATTTCAAATAGACCAATTACAGGCACTTTTGAATTGTCAAAATGTCAGTCAGTCAAAAAAAAAAAACAAGTGAAGCTAAATTGCACGTTCCAAAGCGTAGATCTCTATGGAGAAGAACGTGCAAGAAACTCCATGGACACTCTTTTAAATCATGTTGTGAGTTACATAAATCTTGGTTACATATTTCTTGTCGCTTCTAATATGTGAGCACAATGTAGATAAGTAATAATAATTAAAATAAAAAAAATATATAAAATATACTTAAAAAAAGACTAATAAAAAAAAAAAATAGAAATTGAATTAAGTCACTGGCAGCTAAGAGATGACCAGTCTCAACTGACGGCACCCGTTCACGAGCATGACGCGTGCATCAGCCCCACTCAGCTCAACCATTTTTAAGGGAACTGAATGACCCAATAACACGTGCCACCATCAGCGAGACATTTGAGTGAGCATGACAAACTCTCAACTGCCATGCTCGTAATGTCAAACAAGTTGTAACCTAATAAAAATGCTCCATGGTACTTCACATTCACAAAACTTGAAAAACAAAGTGCTTCTACATTATACAATGCTACTGTTTCCAAATACAAAAGATAATAAATTATCAGCTCTATTGAAATAAAATAAAATAAAATAAAAAACATTTCTAAAACAACAATGCAAAAAGGGGAACAGTATCTCTTCCAAAATTATAAAAAAAAAAAACTAATTTGAAGGTAAAAGTGGCTGTGGCTGCGGAGCAGGACCGGCATTTAGCCAAGCGCTTTTATCAAGGATATAATCTTCCAGTTTATAATACGCTTGTCTACATAGTGTGCGTTTAATGCATGCTTTAAATTTGGACTCATTTAGTTGTAGAATCTCAACTGGTATTTTATTATAAAATTTTACACAGTACCCCATGAAAGAACTATGTACTTTAGCCAATCTGAACCGAGGTTGATCTAATTTGTTCCTGTTCCTAGTATTAAAATTGTGCCTGTCACTTATCTTAGTAAAAAGATGAATATTTTTCCGAACATACATAATGTTTTCATAAATGTATTGACAAGGGACCGTCAGGATGTTTATTTCCTTAAATAGTTCCCTAAGAGAATCGCGTCTGCGAAGATTATATATGGCTCTGATAGCTCTTTTCTGCAGAATAAAAATAGACTCTATATCTGCAGCCCGTCCCCATAGCAAAATACCGTAAGACATGATACTATGAAAGTAACTAAAATAAACTAGTCGCGCAGTATCCACATCAGTAAATTGACGGATTTTTCTGACAGCATATGCTGCTGAACTAAGCCGACCTGCCAGAGATGTTAAATGAGGACCCCATTGTAGCCTCGAGTCAAGCGTGATCCCTAGGAAAACCGTATTCTCGACGAATTCAAGTTTCTCCTTGTTCAATACTATGTCGGAGTAATTACTTTTAACATTCGGTAACGCAAATCTTATGCACTTAGTTTTTTTTCCATTTAACACTAAATTATTAACAGTAAACCAGTTTTGTAAAATGTCCCCCTCCCCCCCTGTAACATCTAAATGATAAAATTAATAAAAATATATATTGTACATTACCATGCAAACTCCCACCGATAATTGGTTTGTACGAGATCTAGTAAGTAGTTTTTTTTTTTTTAATATGTCATAAATCGTAAACCGCAATTTACCTTTCAAGTTTGTACGGAACCCTAAATTCGTGAATTCGACTCGCCCTTGCCCAGTTTTTAGTTGGTATTCTAGGTAGCATCTAGTTACTTAATTAAATATTGTTTAATTTGTTTATCCCATAAACAAATTAAACAATATTTAATTAAGTATTTAATTAAATTATTTTATTAATTAATTTAGTAGTTATATTATTTTAGTGGTAATGTAGGTATATGTTCCCTCTCCTAAAGAGAGGAGGCCTGAGTCCCAACAGTGGGAACATTAAAAGGCTGACTATGCTATGTATGCTATATATGTAGGCATATATATTTTCTTATTATTTCCAAATTATATGTTAGTTTTTTTTCTTCTTCAATGTGTATGGATTCTTATTAGGTTATTATTTTTTTATTAAATGTATTTTTAATTTGTAAGTTTCTATTGTACAACGCCTTGGACATTCTCTGTAACGTTGTACAAGTGCTTTTAAATAAATAAATAAATAAGTCTTAAGACAAGGCATAAGGTTAAGTTATAGCACTTACTGCCAAGTCGTTAAGAAACTGCACCAAGCAATGTTATAGCCAATCAAGCTTGATCTATCAGATCTACAGAACGACTCACAGTCGGGGCCCATTCAAATTTTACCAATCAAATCTTCCCAAGAGGCCCCGACTGTGAGTCGTTCTGTTCTGCATTGGAATTTAAGATTTGTTTTATGTGTGTATCGATTATAAAACTATTTCAATTGTGTAGTTATTTACTATTACTTAACAGAATTCTAAAATACTGGGCTTGTTTCTTTCTTTTTAGTTTTTATTTAAGTTAATTTTTTCACGTATTTTTTAAAATTAGTTTTACGCGGTCGGGTTTTTTGTTTTTCTTCAAATTTTATTTTTTATTTTATACTTTTTAGTTACGATTCATTGACTTTGTTATAAGATGGTAAATTTCGCAATCTAGTCATTTCATTGAGGGAGTTAATATCGTGGGGATTATTAAGTAACTTGCGGTGGTCTAAACTACTGATGATTAGTCCCTCTAGACACCTAACTCGGCTCAAAACTACATATGCTTGACCTTTAGCAAAAATGCGTCAACTTAAGTCAACCACAGCTCGGTCCAAAGTAGTTCCTTGAAGCTTGTGTACAGTTACACCCCAGCACAATGTCAATGGCAACATTTTTCGCTCTATTTTACCCTGTCCGCGAAGTGCATCGAATTCTGTCGTTGATGGTTCGATTCTGACTCCTTCTCCAGGAACATTGTTTTTAATTGCTTTGTCGTCAAATTCTATATAAACAGCTTGTAGCAATTCTCCGGGTTCCAATTGGTCCCTCCGAAGAGCTGGCCACACAATTGTCCTTATAACACCCATTGCTCCGTTAACAAGACCATGGGTAACATTAAAATTTCTTCGTAACATAACTCGTGATCCTAAACCGATTGTTAAACATTTAACGATTCCTCCAGTTTTGTTAGGATCATCAGAAACATATAGATTTAGATTTTCGATTCTACTGATATATGAACTGCATGTAATTTATACAACCTAGTAGTTTTTGCCAATATAGTTGTCATCTTTTGATTATGTTCATCGACCTGTCTAGTAGTTGGGAAAACTCGAATGATTTGATTCACAAACGTGCATCAAATGAACAACGCCATCTATCGAGCTTGTTGGTAAACTTTTTTTTACTCTGCGACTTGGCGATGAATAAAAGTTATTTTTTTACCAAAAATATTTGTTGTTCATGCTTTTTCACTGTTTTTGTTTGTTTGTATAACGTTTATACTTGAAATAAAAACTTAAATCAATAAGTAAGAAAATTAGCGAGAATGATTGTTTTGTTAAACAACTTTAAATCGTTATATATCCTAAACCATTATTTAAAATGAAAAATGATAAAAGGAACCTAAAGATGATTTTAAAATACCTATTCAACGACACCCCACTTGACATAGTTCATCGACTTTTTTTTTTCATTTTGACAATATGGCGTCTGGTTGTCGCTGTGGTGAATTTTGATTACTGTCATGTCTTTAGTGACACACACAAGGTTAAGACGAATCGATTGACGTAAGAATTATCAATATCGGCCTACGCATTTGGTCTCTAGAACGCCACATAGAAACAAACATACATACATACATAGACTGATAAACACATTACCCTCCTTTGCGTCGCGCAGTCGGGTAAAAAGAAGAAGAAGGCTAAAAAAAGATGGATGGATTGTGTGCAGAGTGATATGAAAGAAAAGGTAGTCAGTAATGAGCGTAATAGCGTTAAGGCTGACAGGATAGAATTGAAGAAAAAAACGTGTTGCGTTGACCCCAAGTAAAATGAGACAAGAGTAGGAAGAGAATGAAGCTTGATCTAATTTTTCTGATCATTATTATTACATATTTTTTGAAGAGCAGTGGTGGCCGGGTGGTAACGGCCCCGACTTACGAGTTGTAGGTCGCGGGTTCAAACCCAGCCTGGTGCATTACTTTGTGTAATTTATTTCATCACCACTGCTTTCAAAACTGTAAAGGAAAACATCGTGAGGAAACCGGCATGTCCTAGAACCAAAACTTCGAAGACATGTGACATTCACCAATTCGCACTGGACCCGGGGGGTGGATTACGGCCCAGTCCCTCTCCTAGAAGGGAGGCCTGAGTCCCAGCAGTGGGAACATTTAAAAAGGCTGATTATGCTATTATTTTAAATGTCGCCTCACACTAAAAATTACTCTTGAATCCTAGGTGTGTTCACAAACATTTAAACTCATACACAAGTCACCCAGACCCGGAATAACTATTTGTAGGCAACACAAATATTGGTTCTATACGGGAATCGAGCCCGCGACCCCCACTGCAGCAGCCACTCAACCACGGCTCAAACCTAGCCATCAAATTATTTATTTATTTGTAGCGACATCTATGGCGTCACATAAGAACTAATCCTGCATCGCGCAATCAAAGTTCTCCACGCGATTTGAACATATAGAATAGCCCAAAATCATCTATCGGGCAGTTGCTCACCAAACATAACACCCGTCTGGTCGGAGGATCCTCCCTTTTCAACGGAGGTTTGCGGGACTTTACATTCTGTTCCGCTTACCACCAAATATTTATTATTTATTTAAACTTCATGTACAGTAGTGGTACATAGGCGGACTTAATGCAACAAGGCATTCTCTACCAGTCAACCTTTGGGTTAAAAAAGACAACACTGTGATAGGTTATTTATGTGGTAATTATTCTATCATCAGTATTTCTAACATAAAATATTTTCTTCACAGGTACCAATAGAGATCAAAAATCCTCTAAAGAAATGTGTTTTATTTTTAATGCAAACATTCATTAAATTAAAAACCTATCAATATTATTTATTTGATTTCAAAATAATGTTTATTGGAACGTCAAATATAAATATTGCTAGCCTCGATTCCCGCATCATACCAAATGCTGATTGCCACATGAAAAAACGTTTTCCATTTAAAAATTTCATAACTTCTCGTTTGGATGCTAATTTTTATCAATACTGTGGTTGGATGTGGGTATGTCTGTGTGTTACTGATATAAAAAATATCGGTACCATTCAATATATTTTTCCGAATCGCCGAAAAATGAGTTATGTTTTTTCGAAAGATAAAAGTATATTGACTATAACTTTGTACTGTTTTTTTCGGCTATCTCTTATTATTACTGACTGATTTTGGATCTATATTATATGTATACTCGTACATAAGTTAGTTACTTGCTTCTTAATATCAAGCTACATTTTAATCAAATTTATATTTCTACTCTCTAATAAACTCTTTTTGTTAAATTTATAACATAAACATTATGTTAGATGTATATTATAAAAATAATGGTCCTGCTGCTTTTTTTTTTTGGTGGGAAAATCATCCAATGACATCCCGCGCTCTTGGGCGGAGCGAGATCGAAGATCAAACGGTCAGACGGCGAGCTACCCATTTCTCGCCGTCCGCAAGCCAGCGCCTACTGTGGCTGGAAATCGGGATCGGGATCCTGGCGGCTGGAGCGTGAGGGCCGTTCTCTCGCGCGTGCGGCCGCATTCTTTACTAGCATTAATGGTCCTGCTGCTAGGATTCAGGCTTCCTCTCTAGGTAACGGAATGGGCCGTATCCACCACGCAAGCCCATTGCGAATTGGTGGATGTAGCATGTCTTAAAATTTTTGGTTCTAGGACATGCTGGTTTCTGTACGATGACATGTTTTCCTTCACTGTTTTGAGTGCAGTGGTGATGAAATAAATTACACAAAATAATGCTCCTGGTTGGGTTTGAACCCGCAGGGCCGCAGCTTACAACTCGTAAAACGAGGCAGTTACCAGTGGATCACCACTACTCTCCAGAGTAATGTATCGGATTATACATTTAAATTTATATAAACAAAAAACCTTGCCTCCACATTAAAAATTACTAAAAATCGTTCAACGTTTTTTTTTATCCTTTTTAGGGTTCCGTAGCCAAATGGACAAAAAACGGAACCCTTATGGATTTGTCATGTTTGTCTGTCTGTCCGTCCGTATGTCACCGCCACTTTTATCCGAAACTATAAGAACTATACAGTTGAAACTTGGTAAGTAGATGTATTCTGTGAACCGCATTAAGATTTTCACACAAAAAATAGAAAAAAGATAATCAATTTTGGGGGTTCCTCATACTTAGAACTGAAACTCAAAAATTTTTTTTTAATCAAACCCATACGTGTGGCGTATCTATGGAAAGGTCTTTAAAAATGATATTGTGGTTTCTAATATATTTTTTTTTTCTAAACTGAATAGTTTGCGCGAGAGACACTTTAAAAGTGATAAAATGTGTCCCCCCCTGTAACTTCTAAAATAAGAGAATGATAAAACTAAAAATATATGATGTACATTACCATACAAACTTCCGTAAAAAAATGGTTTGAACGAGATCTAGTAAATAGTTTTTTTTTAATACGTCATAAATCGTAAACCGCAATTTGCCTTTCAAGTTTGTACGGAACCCTCAGTGCGCGAGTCCGACTCGCACTTGCCCAGTTTTTTTATTATTCATTCTTAATTTAAAGAAACTTTTGATCAATATTTGAATTTACTAAACTCAAAAGTTTATTAAACTGCATTTAATATCAATAAATTATATTTAAGATTTTTTAAAATAAAATATGATGACCTCATTTCAGTACCCTGAAATCTCTAATATCACCATTTACAATATCAAATTATCATCTATCACTCCTTAATCAATACATTTTCTCCACAATCAAAACACAATATACACTTAAAACAGTAGAGATATCAATCAGAAGACTAAACCAAATGACGTATACGATACTCCAACCATACCGCGCATAGTTATCGAATCCTTTCACAATAATCTTATTTGCCCAACCATCCGAGATCAAAGCTTGATCTTACATATTATATATAAAGTAAATACGTACTTGGTAGACTTACTCAATCAAAATTTTCAATCTTGTTGTAAATTCTCGGATGAAACTATTTGCGTAAGGGTAGACTGGTATTAGATTGATTAGCTGTCTAAAAAGGTCTAGTATTAAGCAATACTAAACCTTTCATAATTTTAATACTAGGAACAAACACAAATTTGTGGTTCCTACAACCAGGCTGAAAAAAATAGGGGGCTCATTTAGATGCCAATGCATACACTTCTATAATAAACTTCCTAGTCATATTCAACAACTAAGCCTTAATAAATTCAAATTATTTGTAAAGCGAAAACTTTGCCAAAAGGCTTTTTATACTATAAAGGACTATGTTGAGGACCAAAAGGCTTGGGATTGACCTGCTCCAGTACGCACTGCAACTGTTGTCTTATTATTATTTTTTTCTTTTGTTTTTAATTTCAATTTTGCTTTTTATTATTATTATTTATTACAATTTGATATTGTAGATAATTTTTAATTTGCAATTTGACTTTTTTTTTCTCTTTCTCTATTAATTTTTGACATCAATGTTTACTTAGTATTGTAAACAATATTTTTCTTTTTATTATTGTGAACGTGAGGACTATGTTGATTGCTTTTTTTTTCCTTTTCAGTAATTTTAACGTATGTCTGGCAATTTGAGTATTTTCTGCGGCCTACCCAAATGTCCTTTCCTTGGTATTGTTCGTCAAGTAGTTGAGCTCCTTAGTAGTCCTGAGTTGAGCTTTACGAATACTGACAAATGCTTGCACTGACTGGACAGGTCCACTCAAATCTGTAAGGTTCTTTCTTCAAAAGACCATATCAGACAAATCTGCATGGTTCTCATGTGATTTGACCATTACATATTTACTGTATGGACTTTAAAAGAGACTTTGACCCCTAAGTTTGTTTCGGTGTTTCTTCTCAGGGTAGTCAGCTAGGAAACACCGGCCTCATCTAGTTTAAAAATGACGAAAAAAAAAATTGACGTGTAAAAGTGTTTTTTTAAACCTATTTACAAAATAAATATCATTTATCATTTATCATTTGCAGGGCAATGGTGGCCGAGTGGTTACGGCCCCGACTTACGAGTTGTAAGTCGCGATACTTGGTAGACTTACTCAATCAAAATTTTCAATCTTGTTGTAAATTCTCGGATGAAACTATTTGCGTAAGGGTAGACTGGTATTAGATTGATTAGCTGTCTAAAAGGGTTAAGCAATACTAGACCTTTGCAGAGCAATGGTGGCCGAGTGGTTACGGCCCCAACTTACGAGTTGTAAGTCGCGGGTTCAAACCCAGCCAGACGCATTACTTTTTGTAATTTATTTCATCACCACTGCTCTCAAAACGGTGAAGGAAAACATCGTACAGAAACCGGCATGTTCTAGAATTAAAAATTCGAAGACATATGACATTCATCAACCCGCACTGGGCCCGCATGGTGGATTATGGCCCTTTCCCTCTTCTAGAGAGGAGGCCTGAGTCCCAGCAGTGGGAACATTAAAAGGCTGATTATGCGATTAAGCAATAAGCATAGTAATATACCTTTTTTGAGGTAAGAAGTTATCCAATGACTTTTCTGGCTCTAGAGTGAAGCATGTGAGTGTGTCAGGCTTTTACTGACTAAAATCAACCTAAGACATTCAATTGCCCTTTGAGTTCTAGGGCTACGGTCTCCCTATCAGAAGTTCTCCGTGATACTGGAGCCTTTTTTTAGGTGGGAAATCGTGACCTCTCCTGCTCATGGGCGGAGCGCGAGGGCGTGTCAGACTTTTACTGACTAAAACCCACTCCTATGTTTCTTCGTTGGCTTGCATTCCAGGGTTTTCCTTTCAACATCACTGCTTCGCAGAAGGCGGCGACCGCCTGCCACTCCTTGCTTCGGACCATGGTCTTTACCACGGCCCGGCGCTAGAGATCGTTGCCACCGATCTCCTTCACGAGGACACGGCGGTGCTCTGCCGAAGCGGGGCACACCTCTACCGGGTACTCCACCGTGTCCTCCGGGCGGTCCACACAGTGGTAACACCCATCGCTTACCATTAGATAAGATAGTAATCAAACGAAAGAGAAACCTAATGATTCTCATAAAACATTTCACCCCAAATAAAGTCCCCTTAATCAACAATAATTCGCAAGCATACCCAAACACTCAGCTAGAGCGTTCAAAATAAATAACAGAAAAAAAAAACAAACACAAACATACGGGTTGGAAAAAGGTTAAAAACGGTCGACTGATAACCTTAATCACCCAACAGTTAACGACGTGTGAGCCGCGTGGGGGTTTAATCACATACGGACGCTTTTAGACACATTTTTTAGGGTTTCGTAAAGGCAGGCATAGGCATTGGTAAATAGGATCACTTTATTATCCGTCTCTCTGTTTCAAAGATTCAAAGCATTTTATTTCAAATAAACCATTTACAGGCACTTTTGAAATGTCAAGAAGTCAGTCAGTCAGAAAAAAATTATGCTTATTGCACATTCCAAAGCGTAGATCTCTATCGTCTGTCTATCAAGATCCTTTATCATGGGAACGCGTGGAGGTATCGAGTTAAAGTTAAAACCGTATACTCAGGTCTGCGGTCTCTAGAAGCTATGAAAAAATCGAACTTAAAACAATAACTTAGAAAGTTAACTAAAAAAAAATACAGTCATTTATGTCGCAAAAAAGTAGATATTATATTTCGACACTCTCAAGGGAATCAAAATTAATAGGGTACTTTCCGTTGACTCAGAATCCTGAATTTTGGCATAAAAGAAGTCATATAGCATAGGTATAAAAATAAATCTAAAAACAGTTTTGTTGTTACGTTACAAAAAAGTCCTTTTTTGCGATTTGAAACAATTTTCGAGACTTCATTCGAGAATTGAACTATTTACATAGGTAAGTTTGTACAGAACCCTCAGTGCGCGATTCAGACTCGAACTTGGTCACTTTTTCTATATAAAGGTAAAAGTTTTCAAGTGCGGTGACCAATAGTTAACCTTGACCTCTAGATAATTGAAATAAAATAGTTAAACACATTGGACTTACTTACCTAGTGACGTCAGAGACTCACAAAAAAACATACAATGACATTAATAGATATCCACAAAGTACAGGTATATCTTTATATATATATATAATTCTTTTTCAATACACTTACTTGAAAACCCAATCTTATCCCACCGCTTTTAGGCACGCAATAGACTGTTTTCCGCACTAGTGCAGAAAAGTGAGCGTGCTCTTCCCCACCACAATGTTATTACATTTATCGGATCAGGCTGGGCGTGTGTCGACCCCCACCAACCACGCAGCCCTCGTGCAGCCCTCGGCTCCATAACACACTCGCATACGGCTCGTGCAAATTCCACCTCGGTCGCAATGACAAACTTTCTGCACTTGTATCAAAATGTAATGTTGTCCACCTAACTCCTCCTAAACGGTTTGACTGATTTGGATGTAATTTTATGTATATTTTGGATTGGGTCCTTGGATGGTTTGAAAATTCAGTTCGACCCGGTAGCTGACGCTGCAATCGGGTATCAATTTTACTATATTTCTGACGAAATCCTCCTCTTAACAGAGGTTTGAGGGATTTCACACCCTGTTCCGCATGCCTATTAACTAGTTTAATTATAGTAATGGCTGTGTTCACTTCTTTCCTCAATTTGCACACAATCTTTCAACCACCTTTTCATAGTCATCAACTATCAAAAGCTTTTACATTAAAATCTATAGTTACTCATGCAAATTTTACAATATTTCACCGTACAATTTCAACAGATTACACACTAAAATGAGTTCGCAGAATGCTTTATATTTCAAACAAAGCTTGGAACGGTCAAAGCACTGCGATGAGCCATTTTTTCGTTGCGAGTAACATCATTATGTATCGAATGTGATAACTGTAATATGTGAATTTTAAAGTCGTATCCTGACCTATTTTGCAAGGGCCATTGTTTCTCTTGGTACTATTTGTTATAATATTGCATTTATGCTAGATTCTCGCTAGAGTCCCTGAAAAGCGCGAATTACTGAAAAGGAAACTCGTGGTCCTTGAACGCAAAGGGCAATTTAAGGACACAGTTGTGCAGTGTTTTTTTTTTTGACCAAAAAAGTTGATATCTGCCTTTTATTTATTATTAATAATCAATAGGTGCATTTGGGAGGGTTCTGGAGTGGCGACCACGTACCGGAAGACGCAGTGTTGGAAGGCCCCTAAAAAGTAGACCGATGACCTGGTGAAGGTTGCGGGAATCCGATGGATGCGAGACGCACACGACCGTTCATTGTGGCGACGTTTGGGGAAGGCCTATGTCCAGCAGTGGACGTCTATCAGCTGAAATGATAATGATGATGGTGAATCAATATGTAATTATAAATGCATGAGTAGAATTCCGAAGTGTCAAATTAGTATACTTGATTTAAAAAAAAAAATAGTTTTGCTAACCCTAAGGAATTTTTTTAGGTGGCAAAATCATCTAATGACAATTCCCGCTCTTGGGCGAAGCGAGATATAGTGTCAGACTTTTACTGACCCACTCCTGTTCCTTCGTTGCCTTTCACACCAGGGCCGAGTCTTCTTTTCAGAATCAGACCCTTGGCCCCAGTAGGCTTCGACCCTGTTCGGCCCCTACGGTTTGCTGACATCTCCTTGAGGAGCGCGTGAAACAGTACGCACCATCGACGACTTGGGCTCGGTCCGGACGGTTACTGAACGGTCGGACGGCGAGCTACCCATTGTTCGCCGTCCGCAAGCCCGCGCCTACGGTGGCCGAAAATCGGGATCGGAATCCCGGATCAAAACACACAAAATAATCATCTTTTTCCCAAATAGCTTGGGGACGGCTATCAGTCTAATTGGATGCGGGTAAATACCCGTGTTTTACATTGAGCGACTGCCTATCAGACATCTACAACCCAGTTACTGGGCAACAAGCCACTCCTTGGATAGACTGATGGCCAGACTTTGTGGCATCTGACTACCTGTAACGACTGTCAAAGATCTACGAATGAAACCGGGGCCAATGGCTTTACGTGCTTTCCGAGGTACGGAGTGTCAGAAAAGATCCTAGATAAACTTAGAAAAGTACATACGAAATGAAAAATTCACATTGGCCCTTGCCCGGTTTTGAACCCATAACCTCATGCATGAGAGAGGCCTTAACCACTGGGCCATCCCGACACATGACGTCAAAACACACAAAATTATTATTATAATACATATAGTCTAATACAAAAAATGCAAATATTTTTGTATTATTTATTATTATTTATTTATTATATTCATATATTATCATCATTCATTTTTTTATTTTTATTTTATTTATTTATTAGAGGTTTATAAAGCAATTCTAGGAGCATATTATCCTTTTATTTTATCAAAAACGATACGTTCAAGATCCACATAAAAATAATGTTTTATCGAATTCAGTTTTTATTATTTTTTTTGTATTATAAGTCTAGTCTGAATTAGAATCTGTGTCTAAATAGATTTCTTATACAAAGATTTATCACCCACAAAAATATAGTTTTCTAATTCACCACCAATCTACAAAGCCTGGAGCACAGGCGTAAGGGTAGCCAGCCTTTCGGTATTTTACAGGATGCGTTGAGTGTGTGCAGGAATTACATGACTTGATTCCACCATCACCTTTCTACCATCGGACAACACGATGTACGGCGAGTGTCCACCCTGACGTTGTTTTTTTATCAATACCGACCCTGAACCGTAGAGGTGTCCCTGTAAGGTCCGGACTAAGCGTTTCGCTTCGTCGTCTATACTGCGTGCATCGAAGGACTGGAAAAGTTTGCCTGTAGCGGTCTTCCCATCCGATTATAATTAACGAGTCTTCTCGAATCGGCTGAAACTAAGGCTCTTAAGAAACTAGTACAATTCCCCAACATCGATTGCATCACTGCTTAGCATCAGATGGGATTGCAGTCAAGCACTTGTTCATATAATTTAAAAAAATCCTAACACATTTTTTGAAAATAATTTTAAGAACATCACTCCCCAAACTTTTAAGATCTTTGTCACCACCGCAAGTTACTCCATTCATCCCACCTTTCCCCATCAATATAACAGGACATCTTCACCCAGATCACTCCAGCCATAATTCCAACATACATTTTGTACTACAAAGGTTTTCCTGCCCAAATATAGGCCCATCCTTACGGGATGGGCCTATATTTCACATCGGCAATCGATAGTGCCTGAATAATAGTTAGGATGTTCTATAAGAGTACAATGTGAATTTTCGTCCCTTTTTCCGATCCAATAGTTTTTTTAAGCGGGTACTGAAGCGCCACAGTAAAAGTGGAAGGGGAATTATTAAAGGCTTTTTTTCTTGCTTTGTGTGCCGACTTTGTAGTTATCTTGTGGGTTATTTTGAGAGGAGCTCTTGATTAAGTTTTAATAGCCAGACGTGTCAGTCTCTATAGACACGCCAAAGGGAAACCTGTGGTCCTAGACCGCAAGGGCAACTAAAGGAACGTAGGTGTGGTTGTAGTCAGTAAAAGTCTGATACACCCTCGCGCTCCGTCCTAGAGCGCGACTCTGACTAAATAATTGATATCTAACAAAGATTGGCTTCGTCAAAATGGTGCCAAAAAAGTAGTAGCTAATAGTTGTATTTTATAAAAAATATCAACGGGTGTGGTGAAAGAAACTACGGAGTCTAATTGACAATTAGTTTATTTTCACACACCCACATATTACATTTATCCATATACCCCACAGTAATGAAGTATGGAGAGCAGCATTCTAGGGGTCAAAAGAGCCGACAGAATGAGGAATACCACGCTGCGCTCAAAGACGGGGATCTTAGACGTGTGAAAAAAGGCATCCAGGTTAAAATAGGATTGGGCAGGTCATTTCATTCAGTCATTTCAGTCAGGTCAGGTCATTGAGAGCAGTGGTGGCCGACTGGTAATAGCCCTGACTTACGAATTGTAGGTCGCGGGTTCAAACCCAGCCAGGCGTATTACTTTGTGTAATTTATTTCATCACCACTGCTCTCAAAACGGTGAAGGAAAACATCGTGAGGAAACCGCCGTGTCCTAGAACCCAAAATTCGAAGACATGTGACATTCATCAATCCGCACTGGGCCCACGTGGTGGATTACGGCCCATTCCCTCTCCTAGAGAGGAGGCCTAAGTCCCAGCAGTGGGAACATTAAAGGGCTGATTATGCTATGCTTATGCTATAGGCAGGTCATGTTAGCCGCATGTAAATTGACCGCTGAGCAAGAGTCTCCACAAAGTGAATGCCTAAGAATGGACGTGACTGCCGCGGCCAACCTGAGAAGAGGTGGTGATAGACCTAGACGTATTCTGCAAGAGCTGGTTCGAGATGGCTCGAGGATAGAATACCTTGAAGAAGTTGGGGATAGAATTTTTCTTTATAAGATGCGCAAAGTCCTACAATAATTTGATTGACTTTTCTGAACTTGACTTATTCACTACTAAGCCGCGTGTATTCAATCGAATTCTTACCAAACATTGGTTCGATAACTGTCTTATTTAGCACTGTACACGTTATATTAGGATTGTGTCGTATTATTAAGGTGCATACCATCATTGTAATTTAACTTTTTTTTCTCTTTCAAGCATGCTCTTCATAGCTATTTAAATGCGAAAACATGTCATTGGTGTATAGTAGCATAATTTGTTGTTTTTATTAGTTGTTAAAACTGTTTGTTTTCCAATTACAATAAAATAAAAAGTAAAAAAATAAAACAATGCCCTTCGGCCAGCGGCATACATTCAGTAAAAATTTCAACTCTTTACCTCTTACCGTTTTTAAGATACAGCCCGCTGATGGACAGACAGACAGACGTCCCGTTGGCGCCGTTCGGGTACGAAACCCTACAAACATGCTATAATATTGTGTTGTTTACACGTGCCAAAATTACCCACCACAATTTCCAAGAAAAAAGAGGCCCAAAAATATTTCCTAACTGACACTTCAATAAAGGAAAACACACATTTTCGACACGTGTTTATACAATTCCAGTGACAAAACCCACACCTAAAATAAAAGGTCAATGAACACAATATAATTACATACTAATTACATATCTCAACATAAACGGATCTGGTACAAATGGCCTATTTGTACCAGCTTGCCTTTGATGTATAAATTACTTATAACATTTCGCTTTGATGTTAAGAATGTTGTACAAATACGTTTATTGTATCGTTGAATTTGTATGTGGTGGCAAAAATAGGGATTTTATCAGCTCGTGTCTAAAATAACAGCCTGTACGGAGGCCACATCGAAGTTACAATGCTTTCCAAGGTCATCTTTGGATGGGTGACCATTTTAACATATTGAGATTCGTCCGTGCCTCGGAAAGCACTCAGATACGAAAGAACAGCTATCTGCAGGCCATAGAAACGATTGTTCTGTGCGGGATTATATGTGGGCAATACGCATCGTAGCAGAACCAAAGCACCAACTGTGCCATCCAATATTCGCCGAAGGGTACATGTTTGATTGTCCATTCATACAATAGATGAACAGAATCGTTTATAGGCGTATTTAACTTCTTAGAAAAACTAAAACGAAAATCTTGTTCGTTTGATTTTTTCTATCATGGAACAAAATTATTCGTAGAATCAGATTTTTGAGATCCGTAGTATTATCGTATATGTGGCCAGATCATAGAAATTGATCAATTCATGATATGGCCAAGTAAAATTGGCCAGATCGTTCTAAACATTAAAGTTTGATGATATTTCAATACTCGTTTGGCCTACTTTCTTTAGACCTTTTATTATCATAGAAATCCTACATCAATGATATGGCTAAAAGAGGATTGATATATCATCAAATGTTAGCGTTTAAACGATCTGGCCAGTTTTAGTTGGCCATTTCATGAATTGATCAATTCTATGATCTGGCCACGACATATACATAATAATTAATATAACAACATTTTACTACATTTTTTGAGTGTGCGCGGGAATTGCATGACTTGATTCCGCCATCTCATTTCTACCATCGGACAACCCGACGTACGGCGAGTATCCACCCTTACGTTGTTGAAACTTCAACGGTCCGGACTAAGCGTTTCGCTTCGTCGTTTATACCGCGTACATCGAAGGACTGGAACAATTTGCCTGCTGCGGTCTATAGGCTCTTAATAAACTAGTGCGCCTCACCATCAATGATTGCATCACTGCTTACCATCAGGTGGGATCGCAGTCAAGCACTGGTTTATATCAATTAAAAAAAAAAAAAAATTTTTAACCACGGAAGAAAAAAAATTGTAACCGGTAAAAAACAGGAACATTGCCCAAGCTATCGGTGGTCAGCGCTCCTTAGCAAGGAATCTCCTGATGCGAGTCATATCCAGAAGTATCGCTTTCTGAATTAAGCCCTTGACCCAGCCGCCTAAAGAGAAACTCCTAAAATGTTGCTCGACACTCGTGGCTATTAAGTCATTGGCTGATACGACTAGTGGCACCGTGATTCTCGTCATGTGGGACAGTTATATCAACAATCGGCTGTACTTAGAATATTATTATGGTGTCTTGCATTAATCATATATTATGAATATCATATTTTGCGAATATCTTATTTCGTGAATGCACTAATGAATGTTTTGCTATTATGATGTTTCGTGAATGTCATATAAGTACGGTGATGGAGCACAAAGAACCTACCTACCTACGAGGCAAGAAATTTCACAGATAGTTTATTCGTTTCCCCAATAAAGGTAGCCCAATTCACTTCCACTTCCAAGCCTTAGCATTTCTGTAGTCACCATCGACCGTATGACGTCACCGTTTGGAACGTTAGCGCCTGGTAGGTGAGCTTAGCAAACGAGCGCATTAAAATGGAATCGTGATGGGGGAAGCGCACACTGAGATTTGGAGATTTTATTGTTGGGTTATAAACGTGATGGGGAATGATGATTGGTTGAATGAGATTCAAGTTGAGTGTGTGATTTGAAGTATAATGTTTATTAGATTTTTGTTTGTGGATGATAAAAATATTTCAAAATTCATTTTTTTTTTATTTCACATAGGCCTACATGGGCACTTATAAAACGTCAGAAGCTAGTGCACGGTTCCAAATTGATCGTTTCCTATGGAGAAGAACCGGCAAGAAACTACATGGTTAATACACTTTAAAAAAAGTTGTAGACGTTATAATATTTCCTTAATACAGTATTAAAAGATATTATGTTTCAAGGCTGTTTTTATATTTTGACGAGGCCCGCTAGGGTCGATACCTGCATAGGCTGCAAGTTATTGGAAAAAGTAACCGCGGTGAAGAAACATGGGAAGGTTTTAGTCAGTCAATGTCTGATACTCCCTCTATCACTCCACTGAGAGCAGAAAAAGTTATTTAATGATTTTTCTTCCAAAAAGAAAGCCTTTTTAAGCAATAAAGGTGCCATTCGAACCTCAGCTGCAGGTTGCCGATGCAGGCAGCACATGCGGCGGCTGCACAAAGCCAGCTGCAGCTACACGACTGATTTTCTATGTAGTAGTATGGATTTTTGGGAAAACCATTCCAAACGTGGCTGCGGCTGCACGTTTTTCCGAGCCCGGCTGCAGTGCAGTGCAGCCGCAGCCGATCGCAGACCAGTAGTGTTGCGGCTGCAAGTCGATGCGAACGTAGTTACGTCACTCCAACCTGTTTAGACAAGTCCTGAAATAATCGCTACTCGGAGCCCATAGCACTCATATTGGATTGTATCGTAGATTTGTGACTGGCAGCACGTGCAGCCAGCCTCGGAATCACTCCCGGCTGCGGATGCAGGCAACGGCTGCGTGTCATGCGTGTGCTACCTGCATTCGCAGCCTGCAGCCGAGGTTCGAATGGCACCTTTAGGGTACACATTGATTGTGGTGGCACTTTTGTGGTGCCATCTATGACGTGCCAAGAACTACGCTACCCTTTCGTTACGAGTACGCTTGGCGAAAATTAGTTGTTTTATTCTGGATTTTAGTTCTCATAAACTACGTGTTTGTTACCATTGTGCTGAATCTGTGTCAAATGTATGTAGTTACGTTATTTTCATTTAATTTTCTAATCCATGTTCAAAGGTTGCAAAAAGTAAGAATAAATATTACAAAGTAGAACTTTTAACCCTCACATTGCCATCTGTGCACAAACATTTTTAAAACGCACAAAACGTTTTGGGAACACAAAGTGGGATTCCCTACCGGCGACGTCTATGTTTCCTGATAACTACAACTTGGGGTATTTAAATACGTTACTTCTAGGCAAGCGTGCTCCAACAATGGATGCTTCATCGCTTACCATCAGGTGAGATAGTGCTAAAGAGAAAAAAATTGTATTTTTGGTGTTTTGTAATACCGACCGCGTATTGGCAGACAGCATTGGACTAGGTAGACCGATGTCCTGGTGAGAGTCGCAGGACTCCGATGGATGCGAGACGCGCAGGACCGATCGTTGAGATGACACTTGGGGAGGCCCATATCCAGTAGTGGATGTCTTTCAGCTAAATGATGATGATGATGAATCATCATTAAAATGCTATTTCATCACTGAGCAACATAGGCTTTATATTTCCTACTTTCACGCTAGTGGAGCTTTTTTTTTTTTCAAGGAAAGAAAATCATTTATTTGAGACTCGCACAGGACAAACAACAATAAAATAAAAAGTAACTACTTAATCTATAAATACTTAACTTAAAATAAAAATAATAGAAAAACAATATTAAAAAATAAAAATAAAAGACCTGTGCGAGGCTAAAAAGGCTCCTATCTCAGCATATAAAAAATAGGGGAGATATCATTTAATTACTTCACTCGCTCTAGGGACTTTTACTGTCTGAAACCCACTCCTAAATTCCTTCTTTGTCTTGCGTCCCAGGACCCCGGGGTTCCCTTTCAGACCACTCATGGCCCTAGTAGGCTTCCGGACAGTTACCGGATGGTCAGACGGCGAGCTACCTATTATTCGTCGTCTGCAAGCCCACGCCTACGGACGCGGGGAGAGCGGCTAGAAACAAACTAATCTCACAAACAAAAGAACTTAACTTTCTGTACGTTTCACTTTACCTAACCTTTTGCCACCCCAGAATTCGCAAATTGCAGTGCGAAGCACTTTGCGGCCCTTTTCGAATGCTAAGTAATAATTATCCGTGCCAAACGATCTGATTATTGCGTCAGAAACACCCTGTTAATGTTATATGAAGAGCTTTATTATGTGAGCTAAGTGTGTCTTTCATAATTATGTGGTTGGTACCTTTTTATGAAGTAAGGTGCTGTTTAATGATATCTTGAAAATAATTTTATTTTTTGATTTAATTTCTTAAGTAGGTATCTAAAATGTATTTATTGGGTTAATTTTCATGTGATTTGGAATAACTAAATAAATGGATTTTTAGAAAAAAAACCCGGGCTAGTGCGAGTCGGACTCGCGCACTGAGGGTTCCATACAAACTTACCTATGAAAACCATTCAATTCACGATTTGAGTTACGAAGATTTTTCCTAATCGCTTTTTGTGACATAACTACAAACTTTACAATTTTTAGATATCTATTAGAGTATTTCTTTTTTAGACCTTGCTTCCAGCTAAATTTCAGGATTCTAGATCAACGGGAAGTACCCTATGAATTTTGATTCCCTAGAGAGTGTCGAAATATACGTTTTTTGCGACATAAACGGCCGTATCGTTTTTTTTTCCAGTGTCAAGCAGTGAAAAAATCAAACTTCTGTGTTAATAAACACAGAAGTTTGATTTTTTCACTGCTTCAAGGGACGGCAGACTTAAGTACATGGTTTTAATTTCAACTCGATACCTCCACGAGTTCCCGAGATAAAGGGTCTTGACAGACAGACAGACGGACAAGTGAGGGTAAGTGATAAGGGTTCCGTTTTTTTCCTTTTGAGGTAGGGAATCCTAAAAAAAAATGAAAAATACTAGCCAAGTACAAGTTGGACTCGCGCACAAAGTTCTCCATACCGTCCGTAGCAAAAAACGACAAAAAAAATATCACGATTGTGGTATGGGAGCCCCACTTAAATATTTACTTTATGCTGTTTTTATTATTTGTTGTTATTCATCTGCAGAAATACATAATCTGTGAAAATTTCAACTGTCTAGCTATCACGGTTCATGATATACAGCCTGGTGATAGACAAACAGACAGCGGAGTCTTGGCAATAGGGTCCCGTTTTTACCTTTTGGATAAGGAACCCTAAAAAGGAACCCTTAAAATGTCACATTAACTAATGAAAATCGAAACAGCTTCTAAAGTTCGATTCAAGAACAAATTTACACGAACAAACGAATTTTATTTGTATTTCCGCAAATTTGAACACAACTACATTTCCAAGTAACCTATATTATAATTTCGGCCCCAAAATAATAATAATACCTTACCAAAAAAACGCTATCATTAATAATACTGTAACGCAACAAACGTACATTTGGGACACAAAGCTGATTTATCCGGAAATTACCGGTTTGTGACACCTCCATGTCACACTAATGACACACCGGCCGTAGCACGTAACCCTGTGGCGGTAAAAGGGTTAAGTAATGATTTTTGAAATAAATACTATGAAAATTAGCTTCATTTTTGTGGTCATCGTCCTTTTATGAGAGTATGTTTTATTATTATTATTGATAAGCTCGCGTTTTACCACTATCTGACCTCTGGTAAGCGATGATGTGGCCGACAATAGAGCACGCTTGCCTAGAAGTAACCTATTCACTCTTGACTTAAAGACCCTTAGGTTGTAGCTATAGAAACACAGACTCTGGCAGGGAATTTCAATCCTTAGCTGTTCGCATAATGAACATGTTTCCAAAACTCTTTGTACGTATGGGTGGGATGTCCACCATGTACCGATGGCGCAACGTCGTACGAGGGTCCGATAATGGAACGGACTTCTGTGGAGTATGTCTGATGCCTACCTTTTTTTGATCGTGGTTTTTTTTAGGTGGGAAAATCATCTAATGACATCCCTTGCTCTTGGACGGAGCGGAAGGGCATGTCAGACTTATACTGACTAAAAACCTACTCCTGTTCCTTCTTTGCCATTGTTCCAGGGCCCCGGGAATATCTTTCGCATCACCCATGGCCCCAGTAGGCTTCGACCCTGTTGGGCCCTACGATTGCTGACATCTTCTTGAGGCGCACGTGGAACACTACGTGCCGTCGACGGCTCGATCCGGACGGTTACCAGACGGTTGGCCGGTGAGCTACCCATTGCTCGCCGTCCTTAAGCCCGTGCCTACGGTGGCCGGAAATCGGGATCGGTATCCCGGTGGCTGGCCCTCGTGGCCATTGCCCCGCGCGTGCGGCCTTCAGGTTTTTGGGCGTCTGACTATCCATTACTATTAAAGATCTACAAATGACAGTAGGGACCAAAGGCTTAACGTGCTTTCCGAAGCATGGAGGAATCTCAGTTTTGAAGACCCCTCGATAGACTGATTTTGGCTAGCTTTGCTTTCCTTAAACATCGACACGTACGGCTAATAATATTTAAGTCACAACTTCACAAGCATGCGATGATGACGTCATCATGGACGTCTTTCTGTGATGTAATATTATTATTTTTACATCATTCATCATTATTATTATGCTTGCGGACGAAGAGCAATGGGTAGCTCGCCGTCCAAACCGAGCCCAAGTCGACAACAGCGCGTTGTTCCACGCGCGCCTCAAAGAGATGTCTGTAAACCGTAAAAACCCAGCAGGGCCGAAACCTACTGGGACTTGAAAGGCAGCAGTGAGACACAATCTACGCAAACAAAAAATTAATGGCCTAAACCTGTTAGAATATAACCTAATACGAGTATAATAAGGTAGATACTATTGGTTTTAAATGATTCTCCCACTTAAAAAAATCAACATTTCTTCTACCCATTATTTATTCCAAAAAAAAAGGCTCTTGTAGAGTAAACCAAGAAGCCAAACCGAGCGATAAAGTTAGTTTCATAAATATAACAATACATAGTCCTATTAAATTTAAAAAAAAAAATTAAGAATGCCAAAAACTTGCACTAATAAATTCCCCGCCAATAATAATTGCCCCCTTAAAAAACATAAACCAGCCTTATTTAAAAAACACACACACAACACAAAATACGTATAAACTACCCCGTATTATGATATTGCAGGGCAAAGCTCTTTGTGACATGAAAAATTATTATCGAATGGCAGCATTTTTCACCTTTCGCAGTAGGAAATTCGCGAGGTAAACATGAGTTAGAGTACTGGATGGGGCCTAAGATTGATGGGGGACCGCGGATTTCGGGGGCCAGATTTATTGTGGTTCAGAATGGGGTACTCTGATTATGATTGGGTGTGATAAGAGGTGCGAGGAACGGGTTATAAAGTCAATACGAAAGGTATGAGTTTAAAACTCTTTTTTTATTTTTAACGCGAGTCGAAGAAGTCCTATTTGACCAGATTATTGCAGCGGTCAACTAGGGTCCACAGTCCACAGAAATTTCCAGATTGGCAACTGCAGTTTGCGTTCAGGAGGGAGATGTTCTGATGGAGTGATGAAGGGTGGAAGAGTTGGGTGTTTCTGCTTCCACAGCTTGTATCTCTCGTCATCTGCACTCTTTCGAGGAGGTCAAAAATCTCATAAAACTTTTACGGCTCTTGAAACGTACAGGTAAATTCATATAAACCAGTGCTTGACTGCGATCCCACCTGATGGTAAGCAGAGATGCAATCATTGATGGTGAGGCGCACTAGTTTATTAAGAGCTAATTATAAGCTTATTAATAAACTTAAGAAGAGCTATTCACTCTAGCCTTGAAGACACCTAAATTATAGTTGAAGTTCATGTAAGAGGTGGTTTTTTTTTATTTATTTTTTTATTCTTGATAGGTTCGCGCTTGACCGGTAACTCACCTGATGGAAAGCGACGATGCGGTCGACGATGGAGCGCGCTTACCTAGAAGTAAACTATTCACTCTTGACTTAAAGATTCCCGGGTTGTAGCCATCAGGAAAAACAGATTCCGGCAAGGAATTCCACTCCTTAGCTGTACGCACTATGAATGTGTTCCCAAAACGTTTTGTGCGTATAGGTGAGATGTCCACCATGTACCGGTGGCGCATTGCCGTACGCCTGGTGGTCCGATAATGGAACGGGCTAGGTGGAATTAGGTTATGCAATTCCGACGCACACTCCCCGAAATGCAACCGGTAGAAAACCGACAGGCTAGCAACTCGGCGTCGATGCTCAAGACTTTGAAGCCTCGACTCAACGAGTGCATCATTGCCAATGATCCTCCTGGCTCGCCTCTCGCCTCGCCTGGTGGCCCTCCCGTTACTGTTCGCCCTTATCGATGCGACCAATTATCTTGCTGCGAACTTCTGGAGGAGCTATACCTGCTAGAGAGTACAACATCGCAAGAGGAGTAAGTTTTAAGCATCCCGTTACAATGCGACTGGTATCATTCGGCGCTTTATCTGCTTCTTTAGCTTAGGCGGAACGATATCACAATAGGCTTTTTTTATGTGTGGAAATCATCCAATGACTTCTCGCGCTCTGGGCGGTGCGGGACTTCGTGTCAGACTTTTACTGACTAATACTACACCTGGGTGCTTCAGTTACTCTTTGCGTTCTAGGACTACGGGTTTCCTTTTCAGAAATTCCCCGCGGTCCTAGCTAGCGGGCATCGGCTAGGCCCCTACGGTTTGCTCTTTGAGGAGCGCGTGGATCACTACGCGCTGTTGACGACTGGGCTCGGTCCGGTCAATTACCGGACGGCAAGCTACCCATTGCTCGACGTCCGCAAGCCCGCGTCTACCGTGGCTGGTAGTCGGGGCTAGCATTACTGCTTCGTAGAAGGATGCCACCTCCTGCCATTCCTCCCCGCTTCGGACCATAGCCCGAACCAGGGCCCGACGCGAGAGGTCGCTGCCGCTGGTTGCCTCCACGAGGACACGACGGTGCTCCGCCCAAGCGGGGGGCCCAACGCTCCACCATATGCTCCACCGTGTCCTCCGGGCGGTCCACACAATGGTGACACCCAGGCGTTTCTTCCACCTGAATCTGATGCAGGAACCTCTCAAACTTGCCATGTCCGGTGAGGACCTGCGTCATGCGGAAGGTGAGGATACCGTGTTGCCGCCCCAGCCACTCCTCAAAGAGGGGGGGCTTACCACACTAGGCATACTCTACATTCTTAAGAACTTTCGCCTTTGTGATATTGGTGTGGCTGTAATGTACATACAAAACCAATATACACATAGGCGTCGAAGTACTCCCCCACATCGCTGTCATCTGGGCTTGCCGAAAACGTTTCCTGATGAATGTGTGGCATGATGAAGCTAGAATCTCCTGGAAGCAAGAAGTATAGGACCGGTCGTCGGCACAATACTTGGGTGAGTTTATATCCAGAAGTGTCTTTCGACTGATGATTTTGCTGATACATGAAACTGAGCAGGCTGTCTCTTTCTATCATCATTACATTATTTCAGTCAAAAATCTTCCACTGTTAGACGTTCCGCCACTATTACCTACTGGTCTTATGCGTCTCGCGTCTATCGGATTCCCATGTCCCTCACCAGGTCGTCGGTCCACCTTGTGGAAGGCCTATCCTGTATCTGTTGCGTCTTCTGCCCCCCTAGCCAAGTTACGATCGTTTCGTTTGCGTCGAACGCCTCGAGTAGGCCACGCCTCCGATTTCTTTGTTCTGACCACGTGACTGAGCGTTGAGATGACGTCAGAACAAAGGAATCGGAGGCGTGGCCTACTCGAGGCGTTCTACGCAAACGAAACGACCGTAACTTGGCTAGGGGGGCTGGTGTCTCTGTTAGCTAATATTTATTATTCCTACGGGTTTGTAAGAAAAATAATAATAAAAACTACAACCATACATTGTTCTCTATATCCACGTACTACATTGATTTATGAATCCCACGCCCCCAACATTTCAATTAGGAGTTTGACGAGTCACTCCAACGGTTAGTATTGATTTATTTCAACCAAGCCTTCTTATTTACTAGGAAAAGGCAGAAACTTTGTGGCATGTGCCATTCAGCCATTTTATTAGCAAACTTATTTTGAAAATAAGAAAGTCTTAAGATTTTGAAGTAAATCTTGGGGCAGCGGCGAATGACGATGAATGATATGTTTTGTTTTTGGTGTTGGTTTAGACAACTTAGCGACTTGTTTTTTTACGAATTGTTATTAAAAATGTGACCCAGTAAATTAATACTCTATCAGCAATATCGAATGCCGAAAAATATCCTCTCAAAGTTTGTTTTATGTTTGTCATGATTATTTTATTTTGAGTTCCATAATTATTATAAATTGATATTTATAGTATTTATTAGTTTATTATTTTTGCATATTTCCATATATATTTTATCATTATAAGTACCTTTTTAGGGTTCCGTAGCCAAATGGCAAAAAAGGAACCCTTATGGATTCGTCATGTCTGTCGGTCTGTCCGTCCGTATGTCACAGCCACTTTTTTCCGAAACTATAAGAACTACACTGTTGAAACTTGGTAAGTTGATGTATTATGTGAACCGCATTAAGATTTTCACACAAAAATAGAAAAATACTTATTTAGACCTGAAACACAAAATATATTTTTTTCATCAAACTCATACATGTGCGGTATCTAAGGATAGGTCTTCAAAAATGGTATTGAGGTTTCTAATATAATTTTTTTCTAAACTGAATAGTTTGCGCGAGAGACACTTCCAAAGTGGTAAAATGTGTGTCCCCCTGTAACTTCTAAAATAAGAGAATGATAAAACTAAAAGAAATATATGATGTACATTATTACCATGCAAACTTCCACCGAAAATTGGTTTGAACGAGATCTAGTAAGTAGTTTTTTTTTAATACGTCATAAATCGTAAACCGGAATTTACCTTTCAAGTTTGTACAGAACCCTCAGTGCGCGAGTCCAACTCGCACTTGCCCAGTTTTTAATCTTAATGATACTTAATTCTATTTCAAATATGTTTTATTCTTGTGTACCATGGTCCTGAAATGCAAATGGCAACTGAAGGGTGAGACTCAGGTGGGTTTTAGTCAGTAAAAGTCTGACACGCCCTCTCACTCTGACCTGGAGTGAGAAAAGATAGTGTGGGATCTTTTTTTAATCATATTGCGTCTATTTTTAAAGACAAAGTTTTTCCTGAAGCACATTAAGTTATAACTGCTACGTAAGTCTAAACTGAATTATTTCCATTATTACCTAAGAATCAAATTTAAAGCATAGTCGGTGCAGTTGTTGAGCGATTGAGTGCTGGCAGCGCAGCATATCGCGGATTCGATACCCTCTCCGCATGGAATAATATATTTGTATAGCTTACAGATAGTAAGTTGTTCTGGGAGCGCACACAAAATATTATGGGAGTAATGCCCACTATAGAGCAACGTTTGTTTTTTATATTTTTACGATAAAAATAAATACAGCAATAATTATTAAAAGTAAGGAGCTAATTTATAACACAGGTAACAAAAATAATACTCACAAAAACTTCACAATACGAGTACTTATGGCCTGGCCTGTTAATTGATCTAGTGGTTAGTGACCCAGTGACTGCTATGCCGGAGGGTTCGATTTCCACCCAGGACAAATGTTTGTATGATGAGCACGATCATTTGTTCTGTGTCTGGGCGTAATTTATCTATATACTAGCGACCTGCCCCGGCTTCGCACGGGTGCAATGCTGATCACTTCATAGTATAAAACAAAGTCTCTTCCAGCTGTCTGTCCGCTTAGATCTTTAAATCTACGCAACGGATTTTGATGCGGTTTTGTCCAGCATTGCACCAGGGCGGGTCGCGAGTACTAAATATACTACAGAATGTCTTTATACACAACTTTCACAGTTTTTTTCAATACAAACATATTTTCTTTTGAGGTTACACTTGAAAGAGCGACATATAATTGGCCATGTAATAAAAACATTCAACGCTCAAATCTAAGCCTGTAACGTTGAAAGTTTGACCCTGCGATTTATTGATGGTCATTGCCAAAGATATTTTTACCGGAAATTGTAGGCGTTTATATTGGAACGGTAAATTCGATGGTATTAGAATTCAATTTCAATTAACCCAAACACTGCTAGGTTACATTGTTTTATTATGAATTTCCTGTGTCTACGTTCCACCTTCCTCCATCATCAGATCAGTTCGATAGTACCTTATAGCCAAAGTGCATCTCATGACAATTCTAATAAGCCCAAACACGGCTAGGATACATTGATCAATTACATAGTTCCGGTACCTATCTTTCGGCTCCATCATCATCATCAGGTCACTTCGATGATACCATTTTCAACATAATTATTCAGAACCATTTATTTATTTGCATTGTCATAGTCGTTTAAGTGTCTTCATTGTGATATCTATGTGAGTATGAAGTTCCGTTGGCCATTCCTGGTCTTCTTCATCAGTTCCACTTCATCAAATGTTACTTTTTGACTGTAAATGCTTATTTTTTTATTAATTTTTTTATTAATGATAGGCTCGCGTTTGACCACCATCTCACCTGATGGTAAGCGATGATGTGGTCGACGATGGAGCACGCTTGCCTAGAAGTAGCCTATTCACTCTTGACTTAAAGATCCCTAAGTTGTAGCTATCAAGAAACACAGACTCCGGCAAGGAATTCCACTCCTTGACTGTACGCATAATAAATGTGTTCTCAAAACGTTTTATGCGTATGGGTGGGATGTCTACCATGTACCAGTGGCGCAACGCCGTACGTCTAGTGGTCCGATGATGGAACAGACTTGGCGGAATTAGATTGTGCAATTCCAGTGCACATTCCTCGAAATGTAAACGATAGAAAACCGACAGGCTAGCAACTCTACGATAACGATGTCTAAGGCTTATGTTCTCAATCAAAATACCAAAATCACTATATGGTTGCCTATAATATTTGAGGAGTTCCCTCAATTCCCCATGGAACCCATCATCAGAACTAAATTTTGATAAAAATGGGAGCAATCTGAAAGCATATCCTTTAAGAGTAAAAAAAATGTTTGCAAATCGGTCCATAAATCACGGAGTTCTGAGGTAACACAAAAAAAATAAAAAACATACAACCGAATTTATAACCTCCTCCTTTTTTGAAGTCGGTTAAAAACACTATAACGATCAAAATAACATTAATTTCGGAAGTCGGTATTTCCGGTATAGTTTGCTTGTTATATATAACACCGACTTCCGAAATTAAAGTCATTTTGATCGTTTTATTGTTTTTGTAGTGAAGTCGGTAATTTTTAATTTTTTGTAAAAAAAAATTATAACACACTTTTTAGTTGTGATGCACTTATAGCCAGAGTACTTATTTCTCATGACAATTCGAATTAATCCAAACACTGCTAGGATACATTATTTTATTATGAAGTTCCCATCCACCTTCCGGCTCCATCATCAGGTTAGTTCGATAGTAGGTACCTTATAGCCAAAGTGCATATAATGACAATTCTAATAAGCTCATACACTAGGCTAGGTTACATTGATTAATTACGGAGTTCCAGTGCCTACCTTCCGGCTCCATCATCATCATCAGATCACTTCGATGATACCATTTTCAACATAACTATTCAGAACCATTGCCATTATTTATTTATATTGTCATAGTTACTTAACTATCTTCATTGTGATATCTATGTGAGGGTGAAGTTCCGTTGGCCATTTCTGGTCTTCTTCATCAGTTCCACTTCATCAAATGTTACTTTTTGACTGTAAATGTTTTTTTTTGGCATTCTCGATGAAAATACTAAAATCACTATATAGTGCCTAGAATATTTGAGGAGTTCCCTCGATTCCTCATGGATTCCATTATCAGAACTGGATTTGAAAAAAATGGGACCAATCTGGAAGTAACCGAGTAGTATACTTGCATCGGCGCATAAATTTTTGAAAGAATCAAGTTATTTACCGCAACCGCTATGTCCCTGCATTTTAAATCTGTAATATCTTCGAAAATATTGACTTAAATTAGACGCTGTAAAGGGCCATCATGATCTATATTAAATGCACAATTTATTTAAGGTACTTAATTGGATAATGATCAATGCTGTATTGTTTAAAATCATTTCGTAAATAAGCCATTATTTCTCGTAAAAAGTAAAGGATAAAAAATGGTTATTGTGGGTTATACCTAAAAGATAGACATATACCACCGCGAACTTTTTTGTAGATCTTTTTAAGGTGTACAATACTGTAGTACATTATTTTGATCTATGTCTTAGGGTTCAGCCAGCGTTTGCAATGTAAGCGCAAAAAAATGTGTTTATTTACGACATCACATTAGAAACCTCTAAAATCATCAGTGTTCCTCTACTATATTGTGCGTGTATTATACACATAAACCTTCCTTTTGAATCACTCTATCTATTAAAAGAAACCGCATCAAAATTCGTTGCGTAGTTTTAAAGATCTAAGCATACCTACATAGGGACAGACAGACACGAAAAGTGACTTTGTTTTTATACTATGTAGTGATGTATCAAAAACAAAATGGCTGTTATAACCATTTTATAAAACCACTAAAAACTAGAAGGTTAGCTTTAAATTAATTATTTACGAATGAAGCGTGATATAGTTTTAATATCAAAGCTGTCTAAAACAGGGCTATGCTATTTACATGACGTTCAAAAAGGGCAAGCCAGTAATAATAATAATAATAATAATAATAATAATAATAATATTCCACAACTATCACACAACGCCGTCTAGTCCCAAGCTAAGCAGAGCTTGTGTTATGGGTACTAGACAACTGATAAACATACTTATATATTTTTAAATACATACTTATATAGATAAATTACACCCAGACACAGAACAAATGATCATGCTCATCACACAAACATTTATCCTGGGTGGGAATCGAACCCACGACCTCCGGCATAGCAGTCAGGGCCACAGGTTTACAGGGCTGTCAGGAAAACAAAATTCAAAAAACTGGGCAAGTGCGAGTCGGACCCACACATTAAGGGTTCCGTACGAACTTACTTATGTAAATAGTTCAATTCCCGAATCGAGTCTCGACGATTTTTCGAATACAAAAAAAAAAACTTTTTTTGTATTATTAATTTAGATACTAAAAATTTTCAGTTTTCAGATTTATTCCTATACTTGTGCTATGAGACCTTGTTATATCGTTTTAATTTCAACTCGATACCTCCACGCGTTCTCGAGATAAAGGGTCTTGACAGATAGACAGACGGACGGACAACAAAGTGATCAGTTTTTAAGGTTTCCGTTTTTTTCCTTTTGAGTTACGGAACCCTAAAAAGAATAAATAATAATTTATTTATAATTTAATAAGAACTCGAGACTCGATTTAAGTGGCAGTAGTCAGGACACATTGCTCGCAGAACAGATGGCCGATGGGTACGAAAGGTTCTAGAGTGGCAACCACGTTCCGAAAGATGCAGCGTTGGAAGGCCTCCCACAAGGTGGACCAATGTCCTGGTAAGGGTCGCGGGAATCCGATGGATGCGAAATGCACAGGAACGGTAACCATGCAGATTTGTCTGAGATGGTCTTTTGAAGAAAGAACCATACAGATTTGAGTGGACCTGTCCAGTCAGTGCAAGCATTTGTCAGTATTCGCAAAGCTCAACTCAGGACTACTAAGGAACTCAACGACTTGACGAACTATACCAAGGAAAGGACTTTTGGGTAGGCCGCAGAAAATACTCAAATTGCCAGACATACGTTAAAATTACTGAAAAGGAAAAAAAAACAATCAACAGTCCTCATGTTCACAATAATAAAAGGAAGTATATAGTTTACAAAATGTAATACTTAGTAAAGTAAATATTTAGTTAGGTCAAAATAAAATTGAAAGAAATAAATAAAAATAATGTCAAATTGCAAAATAAAGATAATCTACAATGTCAGATTGTAAAAAAAATATAATAAAAAGCACAATAATTGAAAACCAAACAAAAGAAAAAATAAGTAATAAACAGTTGTAGTGCGTACTGGAGCAATTCTCTCTCCTAACTTTGCTGTGCCCGACAGGGTATATCCTTCCATATTGATCTTGACAATATTTTATTCCATCTATGTACATAATATGGAATGCATGTATTGAGTATTAAATTAAGTAGCAACCCTATTAATTTAATCGGATAGGTACCGAGGCAATCAGAGAGAATCTTGTGGAAGGGTTAAAATAAATTTTATCGTTAAGCTTTGAAAAAAATCAATATTCACGACCGTCACTATACTGTGACGGTGATGGGTTGATTTTAAGTTTTTTAAATACATTTTTTTATGTTTTTTTAAGAGGTATTAAGTTGTGAAAAAATATTTTTACAAACAAAAATACAACCGACTTCAAATTAAAAAAAAAAACACTGAAAAGTGCAAAATAACTTTAATTTCGGAAGTCGGTGTTTCTATAATAGTTTTGTCTCTTCGTTATTTAACACCGACTTCCGAAATTAAAGTTATTTTGCACTTTTCAGTGTTTTTTTTTTTTAATTTGAAGTCGGTTGTATTTTTGTTTGTAATTTTTTTTATTATTTTACACTTTTTAGTTATGGTACCACCACTAAAAATTACCCCTCAGCCAAACTTAAATACCTTATAGCCAGAGTGCATCTCATGACAATTCTATTAATCCCAAACACGGTTAGATTACATTAATTTATTACAGAGTTCCGGTGCCTAACTTCAGGCTTCATCATTAGATCAGTTCGATATATTCCCCGTCAGTCATCGACTACACGTATTTAAACAAAGCAATTTTACTTGTTACGACGGTTCTGCTGTGATCCTATGAGTTCTGTTCCATATCTTCGAAGTTCAAAATCAGATCATAACAATATTTCTATGGGACCAACTCGGAAGCATAACCTTTCAATCAAAAAATTTTCAAAATCGGTCCACAATTGACCGAGAAATCGGTGAACATACATAAAAAAAAAAAAACATACATTCAACCGAACATATAACCTCCTCCTTTTTGAAGTCGGTTAAAAAACAGCGTTGTTGTTTTTGGAGTTTTTTTTTTTTAATGTTATAAACAAGGTGCTTGACTGCGATCCCACCTGATGGTAGCCAGTGATACCATTGTTGATGGTGAATAGCACCAGTTTATTAAGAGCCTATTTACTCTAGCCTTGAAGACACCTAAATTATAGTCGGACGGGAAGACCGCAGCAGACACAATATTTCAATTTTTCGATGTACGCGGTATAAACAACGAGGCGAAACGCTTAGTCCGGACCGTAGAGGTTAGAGATATTATAAGTAGAGGAACCTGTTTTCGAGGTGAGTGGGCAGTGTTTTACAGACTAACCACACACCCACAGTGACTCACAGTGTTGCTTTAGTTGCATTTAACATTCCAGGGCCACTGTAATGCTAGAACTACATTAGACTGACGCACACATGTAACACGCCTGATTTGTACGTAGAACGACGTCGCGTAGCGTGGATCAAGTGTAGCTCTACAAGTCTAGTTTCCATATAAAATGTATGGAGACCGACGCGCCCAGATCTGCGTGTGTGGTACTTTCAAACAATCCGCAGCTCTGGCAGTAAGGGCACCTGGATTTAGGTTAAAGGTGAGATTTTTTCGAGTAAATAGATATCTAATAAAATTGTTGTAGTTTTGTATCTCAAGTGTACTGCACAACTGGACAATATGTGAAATCATGAAACAGACGCGATCTCGGTAAAATGGGGTGAGAATTTTACCGTAGTGTTGCCTACCTCAGCGAAGCTTGCCAAGAAGGTTGACTCGATACATTTGCTGCCAAATACTACAAAAATATTTGAATGTGCTACAATCTTATTCTTATGATAAACAAAGTAACTGTATTCAAAGAAAATAAAGACCGAAAGGTCTTAGCTACCAGTGCACCGATTGCGATTTGTTTATAAGTTAACACAATCGAAACGTCTCTCGGCTCTCTGATTGGTTAAGAGCTTGGAGCTGGCCAATTGGAGCGCGGATCTTCATAAACGTGTCAATCGCATTAAAGTAAAACAAACTTGCACTTGGCACTCTGTTCATAAAATCCTCTACAATATGAACCATAAGCCTTAATGCCTAACGCATTAAGTCCGCCTTTGTAGCTTTGTGTTGCATGAAGTTTTAATAATTAAATAAATAAAACTGGATTTGCGGTTTTTTTTTTAACAATTATTCTTTTATTTTGGTACTTAAGGTTGCCCGGTTGTTGGGATTGCAGTCAAGCACCAGTCTACATCAATAAATAAAACCAAATCTAGGTTATTTTAACCGACTTCAAAAAAGATGAGGTTCTATGTTCGGCTGAATGTAATTTTTTTTTATTTATGTTCACCGATTTCTCGGTCAATTGTGGACCGATTTAGAAAAAAAATAAAAATTTTTGATTGAAAGGTTATGCTTTCGAGTTGATCCCATAGAACTATTGATACGATTTGATCATGAACTTCGAAGATATGGAACAGAACTCCTCATAGGATCACAGCAGAACCATCGTAACAAGTAAAATTGCTTTGTTTATACGTGTAGTCGATGACTGACTGAAAGTAGAGGGGGAATATATCGAACTTATCTGATGATGAAGCCGTAAGTTAGGCACCGGAACTCTGTAATAAATTAATATAATATAATCTAACCATGTTTGGGATTATTAGAATTGTCATGAGATGCACTCTGGCTATAAGGTATTTAAATTTGGCTGAGGGATACTTTTTAGTGGTGGTACCATAACTAAAAAGTGTAAAGTAAAAAAAAAACTTAAAATAATACAACCAACATCAATGTAAAAAAAAACACAGAAAGTGCAAAATAACTTTAATTTCGGAAGTCCGTGTTAAATAAACACCGACGAACAGACAAAACTATTATATAAACACCGACTTCCCAAATTAAAGTTATTTTGCAGTTTTCAGTGTTTTTTTTTTACATTGAAGTCGGTTGTATTTTTTTTTATTTAGTGTTGGATTGACCTGTAAATAAATGAAAAGCTATAGGTATTCAGAGGCAATAGTACTATTAATTTCAACACATTCTGTTTTAGGTCGTCTAACTCAGATTCAATGCTATTTATTTCACGTAGGCACCTCTTATATACCATATCTGTATTCTGTAGACTAGTGGTTCCTAATTTGTGGTCCGTAAGAGCTGGCATGTGGTTCGAGAATTAAACAGAAATTCAAGTTTGTGTTTCCTATAATAACACTTAAGGGGCAGATATATGATTTTTGATGATTTTAAATCCAACATCACGTCTAAATGGCTAAACCGTCTGTTTTGAAAAAAATGTATGTTAAACTAGACTATTTTCCTAATAATTTGGTAAACGAAAATTTACATTTTTACATGTTTGACGAAAAGGTAACGCGAAAAAAGAGAGATAACGCCTGAAAATTCTGTTAGAATTCGGTAATTCCGTGATTTACTTCAATATTTAACAAAACTTGTTCCAGGAAATACGTGTTTTTATTAAATCCCTAAAAGATTTTGAAAAAAATTGTTCGTCATTCAGAATCTTGATTAATTTTGCAAGGTTTCTATTATTATACTTTTTTGACTTTTTAAAGTTTTGAGTAAATTATGAAGTCTCAAAGTTCATGCAATATATAATAATATATATATATATATATATTCAGAGGTCTTTACTGGATTAGTTTAAATTTATACTACTACTGTGCTTCCAAAAATATCTAATGAAAAATGTGTAATAACGTCATAATCACGGTTGTATAAAAAACAGCGAAAATGTATGTCGAGTTGCATCCCCTTAAATACATTAGTGCTTTTACATCACCATCTAGACTAGTATATTACAATACATAACACTAGTCCCAAATGATGGCCAGAGCATCGTAACCACGGCACGTACAGGTAGACCTAATTGCTTAGGTTCCCGTCTGGCTAGATTCCAACTGTCATCAGCTTACTGCAACGGTAATACCATCAGCCTTTTGCTGCTTTTAGAGGCTGAATTCATGATTCGTTGAATGCAGCTAAATTCAGACTGATGTGCTTTTAGGCGTCTAAGTGTGGAGATAAAATTGATCACGCTTTTTCCTTTCTTTTCATTTAAAACTCAAAAACCCAAAGCATTTATCGGAACCGCTAGTCTATCTACACTAATATTATAAAGAGGTATAGTTTGTTTTTTTTTTGTTTGTAGGAGGTATTCTCTGAAAGTACCCACGCACCCATACGCACAAAATGTTTTAAGAACACATTTATTATGCGTACAGCCAAGGAGTGGAATTCCTTGCCGGAGTCTGTGTTTTCAGATAGCTACAACTTAGTCAAGAGTGAATAGGCTACTTCTAGGCAAGCGTGCTCCATCGTCGACCACATCATCGCTTACCATCAGGTGAGATGGTGGTCAAACGCGAGCCTATCTTTAACAAAAAAAAAAAGTAAGTACTGATCCGATTGCTAAAATTTTTTCACCAATAGAAAGCTGCTTTATTCCTGAGTGCCGCGGAGCCTCGGGCAAAAGCTAGTATTATATAAAAGGAGAAACTGTCTGACTAAAATATCAAAGAAAAGACTAAACTACAGACTTTAGGAACGTGACATTTTGCACAAAGCTTCCTTTTATGATTTAGGCGAGCATTGAGAAGGGCATTTAGAAATTCAACTTTTAAGGGGATGTAAATATGGAAATTCATTTGTATGTTAAATTTTATTTTTTGGGCCCATAACACTTAAAACTTAGCATAAGTAGTGGTTCAAGTAAATAAAAAACGCTCTAATTAAATCGTTATTCAAAACGCACCCTATAAAACGATTTAGAGGGTGTTAAAGGTTGTATACAAGAATCATATTCCTTGGGTTAATAAACTTGGAACTTGGCACAAATTCTGGCCTTTTGGATGGACTGGCCTGTTGGTCCCTTTCATAGAGAGGAGGCCTGAGTCCCAACAGTGGAAACATTGTAAGGCCGACTGTGCTATGCTATGCTATAGCCTGTTGGTCTAGTGGTTAGTGGCTTTGACTGCTATGCCGGAGTTTGTGGGTTCGACTTCCACCAAGGACAAATGTTTGTGTGATGAGCACCATCATTTGTTCTATGTCTGGATGTAATTTATCTAGAATATGTATGTTTTTAGAAATATATAAGTATGTTTATCAGTTGTTTAGTACTCATTACACAAGCTCTGCTTAGCTTGAGACTAAAGGCTTTGTGTGAATCACTAAAATCTGACACTCATTCTTGTTTCACCCGTAGTGAAAAAAGTTATTCATAATTCTTCAAAACAAAAAAAAAATGTGACTATTTTATTTTATTCAAAACTTATTTTATTTTAAGTTTATAACAGGGTAAAAGACTACGTTGTAGACATAATAATATCGTCACCGGAAAGCCAATACTACTTAAACGCCAAAAGGCCATTTTACAATAGAGACATTTTAAGTTTTTTTTTTTACAAAACCATGTCTAACTTTTTTTCTAATTTAGTAATCGAAATACAGTAAAGGCAAAAAAATATTGTGACACTATTATCTACGTACTGGAATCGAGATATTCTGCATATTTAATGTAATTCAGGAGATAGCTGTCACTTAAGTACATATGCTCTGTACTCTTCTTAAGGAGAAAGTACTTATCTTCATAATGATTTTTAAATGCGGTTGTCGAAAAGTACTGACAAGTCAAGTCCTTTGAAATGTATGAAAGGAAAAAGTACTAACACGCATTACGGGTTGATGTAGTCTCAGGATAAAAGCACTTAAACGTTATAATAAACTCTTAGGACCGTACAGAAAAACGGTGTATAGCATTAAAAGTTGATACCATTGTTATGCCAAAAATACTTATGTAAAAGATATGTCATTTAAATTTAAATATATTATTCTTATCAAACATAGACAACAATAAGTAAGTGCTAACAATGATACTAGCGGCGAATAAAATAAATGAGAATACTATTGTAATTCCTAATTTGAATTCGACTGCATCTTTTTACCATATTGGTTGAAAAAGGAAAATATAAATAAATACAGCTTGCTTAGAACACCACTTGACACTTTAAATGAAAAATTTAAAAAAATTGTTGACAGTTTTCTTGTCAGTCTTAAAACTTAATTGCTTATAACAAAAGTTACGCAACACACTACGAAAAATAAACGCAACACAGTTTTATTATTAATCAAAATACAATATTATGTATTGGGTAACAGTTTGGCGCAATTTTCGAAGAGATCAAATTGATTAGGTCTAGTAGATTTTGAATACCTGTGTATCATATATCGCGTCGATGCTCAAGACTTTGAAGCCTCGACTCAACGAGTGCCAATGATCCTCCTGGCTCGCCTCTCAATTGCCTCAAGTGCATCAAGCTGGTATCGGGCAGATCCGTCCCAAAGATGAGAGCAGTACTCCATACACGATCGAACTTGCGCTTGATAAAGTTTGAGCAGCTGTTCGGGCGTGAAGTACTGTCTGACCTTCGCGAGGATTCCCAGCTTTTTTGCTGCCAGTTGAGCCTTTGCTTCGATGTATGGCCCAAGGTTGAGAGTTGACGTCAGCGTGACACCAAGAAGATCAAGATGGTCTGTTATCGGCACGGTTACGCCCCGGAAAGTTGGAGCAGGGCTGAATTGGCTCCTTTTAGCGGAAAATAGACACGCCTGAGTTTTAGCAGCATTGAACTTGACCAAATTAGCATCGCCCCATTCAGAGACTGCCTCCAAGGACAAGTCCAAGCGCTCGACCATAGCCTCTCGGAGAGACTGGATCTGTGACCCAGTAGCTTGCGTGCTGGATATGTAACTCTCAGCAACAGTGCTGTCGTCTGCATACCCAAAGGTACTGGGCTTAAGCAGATCATTTATGTGCAGCAAGAACAATGGTGCCGAGAGCACTTACCCCTGAGGGACCCCGGCATTAATGGCCATTTGACCGGACGAGCAGCCATCGATGACCACTCGGATGGACCGCTCACTCAGGAAGTCTGCAATCCAAGCACACAAACCAGCAGGTAAACCGAAAGAAGTAAGCTTACTAATAAGGCTTTCGTGCCAGACCCTATCGAAAGCCTTCGAGATATCGAGGGAGACGGCAAGCGCTTCCCCGTGTTTCTCGATGTTCTCACTCCAGATGTGGATGGCATACGCTAGAAGATCACCAGTTGACCGATTTCGGCGAAAGCCGTATTGTCGGTCACTTAGGATGTCATTAGCTTCTAGGTATGCCAGGAGCTTAGTGTTGAGTACACGTTCCATAGTCTTACAGAGAATGGATGTTACTGAGATTGGCCTGTAATTAGCTGGATCAGCCCGACTACCCTTTTTGGCACGGGCTGTAAAGTCTGCTGCAAAAGTGCATAGGAAGTACAGAAATAAAATCGTGTGAAGCGAGAAATGACGCCATCTAGCGTAAAACCTGATTGAAATGTTGCTATCGACAACATTACATTATACTGTTAATAGATGGCGCCGCTGTGCTTCAAATGATTAATGCTTAATTAATGCTTATTTTTGTACTTTCTTTTTGTTTCTTCAAACATTGAAATAATTTATAATTTCTTTTAAAGAGATGAAGATATTAAAATTGAATATCAATTTATAAATATTTGATTATCTATGTGTTAGTTTTCAAACTTGAGGGGTAGGTTGAATATGGATTTACAGTGAGGCCGCAAAAGTTAAAGATTACATTGCTACGAACCGAGCGAGCACGCACGACACTTCCGTGCGTATGTGTGCGCGTGTATGAGTATCCACATTCCACAGATAACACATACTAAGGAACTGTCGTCGCACTGAGCTTAAAATATCATTATTATTTTTCTGTGCCATTGAATATGCATCACACAGTCACAGAGGCGACTTGTTCTTACCATTGCATTGATAAAATTCACGCAAACGTGTCATGTGCTGTTAGCCGTATGAACTAAGTGTTGGATTCGCAAACAACGTAGCCCGAGTTCAAATCATGGTCGGTCCGTTGTGGTTATTTATTACTTTGAAAATTCCCAATCTATATTAATATAGTTGTTTTTTATATTTCTATGAAAAATACTATTGCATTTTTTGCACTAAATAGTTGCAAATTACGAATATGATCTATTAACCACAAGAAGAACACATTCGTAATTTTCAATTATTTAGTTGTTACATCTTTTCAATGTTGTAAGGTGGAAATAAAAAGACGTGTTTAATAAAAAAAAATATTCTTTATATTTACAAATTAAACATATATGAGAATTGTGACGCCGAATTGTTACCTAGACAAAAAAAATATCTTGTAACCGTTATCTATGTTACGTGTAAGATTGTTTGTTGGAAGTATACCCACTTAGACCATTCATAATATGAATAACGTAACAATGAAAGGATATTAAAATTTTAATAAAATAAAATATAATTGTTTATATCCAGTTATTTATTGAAAAGTGATATATGATTTAGACTTTGTAAACATTTTATTTGTATGTAACGTCACAATGAATGTATTGAGGTCATAGCTTAATTGTTCATTTTCTTGACGAAAAGAAGATTGAAACTAAACCTCAATTTCTGTTAAAAGAACTTTAGTTCTCACAAGATAATCGTCAATTAGATGAGAAAAATAAATTGAACTATTATGTTAGAACAGTGTGGGTAGAAGAATAAAAAACGAAATAGAATCATGATTATTGTCAACAAAATTGATAGCGAGTTCACTGCATTCTTAAGATAAGGCGATGGCACAAGTTAAAATGTATAGCTGTTTTAAACGAAAGTAAACACAATATAATACAGTGTTTGTTAACGAATAATCATTTAAATATGTTAAAATAAAATGGCCTACTAAATATTTAATTACACCGACTGATTTTACTAAAACTTAATATTTTGTATAACCCCCATTATTTTCGATACAGTCAAGTAGACGTTTGCGCATGGACCCAACCATATTACCGCATATTTCGCTCCCTCTAAAACTTTCCCATACCTCCATGCAATGGGTTTTTAATTGTTCCGTAGACCTCTCATTCCGCGAGTCCCACCTTTGCACCATCAAACCCCATAGATTTTCTATGGGGTTGAGGTCGGGTGATCGCGCTGGCCATGGAATAACAATTACTTCCGGGTGATTGTGAAACCAATCACGCACAGTACTCGCTCGGTGAATAGGACAATTGTCCTGGACAAACGGAAATTGTGCTAACTCATCAGCTGGGTAAATGTTGCGCACAGTAGGTAGCATAATTGAGTCTAACACTTCCACATAAGTTGAACTGTTTGCGCGTGGAGGAATGAAAGCCAGTTCTCCTGGTCCTGCTGCACTCATCCATCCCCACATATTAATTGTGATTCGACCTGATTCGGTGTTAGGAATAATGTTTTTATCACACCAGCGAGTGTTATTCTTGCGCCATAAGTGAAGCCTGCCCTTTTGACTGGATTTAAATGTTTTTTCATCTGAAAATACCGCAGTATTCCAATCAAAATCTAAATAATCACGTGCGAAATGTAATCGTTCCTGTTTATGCCTCTCTGTCAAGTACGGCTTTTTAGCAGGTTTTCTGTGATGCACGCCTTCAGCGTGAAGTGCACGGCGAACAGTATCCATCGAGGTGTCATATAATTCCGCAAAATGTCTCGTTGGTGCGAAACCATTTGTTTCGTATACGTCCACCATATGTCGTCGCTGCGCCTCGCTAATAAGCTTCGGTCTCCCACTTCTCTTTCGACTAGCAAGGCTACCTTCTTCCTCATATCTTTTTATCCAAAGACTTACAGTATTTTTCTAAAACAAAAAAAAATATATTAGGCAGCTATACCTACTTGACTTCATTTTCATTATATAAAATGTTAACAATCATAATTATTGAATATAATTTTAAAATAAAACTGCATTTATAAATCCAATAAACCCAACGATTTATGTATTTCTCTTTTAAGCCTCATAAAGATACGATGGATGGATTCATAAATGGCATACATTTTAATTAGAAGATTAATTTATAATAAAGTTACAATTCATTAATAGCTATTATACTCACATTCAGTCCGGTTTCTTCAGATATTTGTGTTTTATTAAGACCGCTTTTATGCAGCCCAATGATAGTCGCCCTCACTTCAATACTAATATTAGCCTGCATTTTGCGAATATTACAATACTGTTAACCACACGTCACTAACCAACAACTACAACCAAACGACAGTTCATTTCGGTCAAGTTAAAACTTATGTCTACCTCGCAGAAATCTAATTCTTTATTTAGTTTTTTTGTGATCCCTTTCTAACTCTAAGAAATGTGTGAACAAGTTAAAGAATAATTTAATATAATAATATGTAATGCTAATCCATAACTTCCAATCGGGTAAGAACTTACAAAAAGTCAACATTTGCGTGGGATTTGAACTTGCGGCACACTGATTTGCGCTTCAATCTGTGTGCTCTATACCACTAGGCCATCTTGACTTATGCTAAGTTGATGAAATTATGAACTACAATCAGTTGTTGACGACAATGATGACGCATATGTCTATTATTTGTTAAACTAAAAGTCAAGTTTATACTTTGTGAGATTGCCTTTGCTCGCCACTTAGCTGTGAAGAAACCAACGCCATCTAGTTTAATTTTCGAAAACTTGAACTCTAACGTGCAAGGGAAAATAGGCGTTAAGGTATCTAAGCACTTTTACACCCAGATTGTACGTATCGGAGACAGTTCAGGCGCACACGTTCTCAGAACAATTGCCGGTATCCCGCCTGGACCGCTAGCCTTGTTCACGTCAAGGTTACGCAGCACCCTACGGACGTCCTTCTGATGGATGCGAATATCCGACATAGGTACTCGTTTCGCAACCATCAGGATTTACAGGGGGCCGCGTGTCACCAGGATCTAGACGCGAAGATTCCGCGAAGAGTGAGGCAAACAAGTTTGCTTTCTCCTCAGCGGTATGGGCCAGCGACCCGTCGGGTTTTAGCAGTGGCGGTAGTGAGGGACGGCAGAAGTTCAATTCAACCGACTTAGCCAGGGACCAAAACGCCTTACTACCAGCAGGGTATGAAGCAAGTTTGTTCCCGAAGCGGCTAATGTGGTCGAACCGAGACCTCCGCATCACCTTCTTGCAAGACTTGGCAGCTCTGTTGAAGGCTCTTTTCTTCTGACTCACGTCACTCGCCGTCTGAGCGTCGGCCCATGCCTGGAATGCGGTGTGCTTAAGTGCGTTAGCACGATCACACTCCGCACCAAACCAAGGGCGAGCCTGGTCAGACATTGTTACGTCAGAGAATGGAATATAGTACTCCATCCCCCGCCGCAACATATCTGTCACAGCATCTGCGCACGACGATGGATCATCCGGAGAAAAGCAAGTAGGCTGCCAAGGATAACATGCGAAGAAAGATCGCATGCCATCCCAATCTGCTGACCTATATCGCCAAACCCGCCTGGTGCCTCTAGGGCAGGGATCGGGCGGAGAGTAGACTGATTTAGATTTCACCAGACAGTGGTCGGAACTACCTAACGGTGGTGACAACAGATCCAGACCACTATTCAGTGTCATATCGACACTGAATAGTGGTCTGGATCTGTTGTCAGCAGAAGGTCCAAGCATTTGGCCGTGTGCGAATCAACATCCGGCACCCTCGTAGCTCCCTGGACCAGCTGGGTGAGATTTAACGCTAGCGCAAGCTTTCGCGTCTTTCGACCAGCATGATTTGTGCACTGGTATGGGAAAAGCCACTCCTGATGGTGGGCATAAAAATCCCCCAGTAACACTAGTTGTGCGGAAGGGTACCTCTGCTGAGCCGCATCCGCCGCCTCACTAAGGTACTGTGTGAGCCTGGTCGCCTCTTGATTACCACTGTGCGAACGGTAGACACAAGCATAGATAATTTTATCCATGCCTGTGTCCACCAGAGCCCAAAGCGTTGAGAATCTTTTTTTTTTTTTTTTTTTAAGGTGGGAAATCATCCAAATGACTTCTCGCGCTCTCTGGGTGGAGCGCCTGTGAGAACCTGTATCCTTCAATTACCCTTTGCGTTCTAGGACTACGGGTTTCCCTTTCAGAAATTCTCCGCGGTCCTAGCTAGCGGGCATCGGCCCTGCTGGGCCCTTGGCAGATGTCGTCCCTGGCGTAAAAACACACACCAGCGTGTGATTTAAAATTGTGCTCCAGTGTAAAACCTGGGTAAGACAGGTACGACACGTCTGACGGACTTCTTATTTGCGTCTCCGAAAGAAAAAAGAGGGAAGGTTTTTCAGTCTCCAGGTGATGATGGACTGCTGCGAGATTGGAGTGCAGACCTCTAATATTGCTAAGGTGCACTTTAAGTGAGAGGATGTGCAGCCGCTGTTTTACTTTTCTCTTTTTCAACCCTGGCATATTACGAGTGAGGTAGGAGAGGAGAAGGAAGTGAAATGGAGTCCCATGCTGCTAACCTTCGGTCACGCACTGGCAGGACAGCATAATTGGGGCTCGGGCGTCCCCGCAGTCTCCAGACTAGTGTCTGGAGACTGCGGGGACGCCCGAGCCCCCCCGGAAATGACCATCGGGCGAGGGCCCTTCTCTGGTCGCCAACCAGCACGATGGTGCATTCCTGGATTTTTCATCAGTTGGCGGGGCAGCCTTTCATGTGTGGCTATCACATTACTTGGGCCCCCAACTAACTGCGGTCGGCTTGCGGTGCACCGTGCCTCGGATCCGGCTACCCTCCGCGACTAGTCTCCCGATACGTCAATACCAGCGCGGGTCCGGCTTGTCTGCATACATTAGAACCGCCACTTCGACCCAACTCCTCTGAATTGGCTACTAGGCAAAGTCGTACCGCCAAACGGCCTAGCCGTGTTCCGGTACGATGTCCAGTGGGTGGTCACAAGCCGTCGGTCGAAACCTACCACCAGTTAATGTCACCTGATTAGCACCACCCGGGGACCACGTGTAGGGCCTAGCTATGGGTATTCTCCTACGGACGCGGGTGACTCAGCCCCCTAACTTGTTAACTGTTAGCTGCGGGAACTTCATACACGCGTCACTCTTTTGTCGCTGCGGGGATCCGACTACAAGCGACTCATCGATTGAACCACCTACAACTCGTGCGCGAAATATAAATTATAAGTACTCAACGAATCGTAATCAAAACAAAATTTTATTTCAAAAGACATAACTGAATATTTTTTGTACGTGTTTCACACATTTAAATGCTAAACAAACTATTAATATTTTGTCGAGTAAAATAATCCATGCTTAATATAATAATTATTCGATTTCATTGAATGTAAAACATTCTAAATAGACACTCAAATACTTAGGTATGAAAAGCAAAGTTACTTAAACCGTTCCCTCTCAGAAAACTGCGAAGACAAAATATACTAACGCGCCATGCTCATCAATTCTTACGTAAAGCAAATTTACTTAGCTACATATCAACTCATATTTACGGTCGGCAAAAAATACTAAAGCGACATCAATGACTCAAACTACAATATTTTGAGTTGCTGAACAAAGTTAAAGTGGCTGATGTCAGTATAGAAAAATACTAAACTGACAACGACTAAAATATAATCGTAAGTTGCATTACGTAAGTATTTATTAAAAAATCAAAATTATGATAAATACCATACTTTTGCAGTGCTTAAGCGCCAAAAAAATGCTCAGATTATTACGAAATCCCCACCAATCGACGCAGCAAAAAAAATCCAATCCAACGATATATATAACTCATTTTGGTCAAAATGGCGCTTAAGTAGTATTGGCTTTCCGGTGACGATATGTTATTTAATAAAGAAATGCAATTATCCGTGATGATTGTTCCTTATAAAAAGTGTTTGATTAAGTTTGTCTTTGTTTGTAACGTTTTGCCCCATTTATTTATTTAAAAATATAAGTTCACAGTGCAGGAACAAAACACTTATATTCTTAAATTTTAAAGACTAATAAAAAACTTATAAAATACTAATGTGAATAAACTACAAAAAAATTAAAAATGAATATGTATATATTTACAAATTTGATACGGCTTGTCATGGAAGATATCCAGATCTATGTTCTGAGTGAGCAAAGAGTTGAGCAGTGTAATTGCTCGTGCTGTGGGCACTGCAGCGGCTATATTGAAATGTCGATAAATTAGACGTACACTCTAAATCATCTCCTCTTATCTGTATAATCACGTCAATATTTGAAAGTTCCATCATTCATCCACAGCCCGACTTCACCCTCTGCTAGTCATAGGACACTAATCTGCTAAGCCAATTTTTGTACTGACTTCACCCAGGTTCTAAATGCAATGACTATAATATCGTCTGCCCATCTGGCTGTCGAAAGACCAACATAGATATACCTTCAACAATCCTTGAACACCAGTCGGTCACTGCCTTACTCCGCCTGCCATCACCGTGCCTTATCATGTGTCCTGCCCAACTCCATTTGAGTTCCAAAACACATTTTCCGATATGAAAGGACTTTCCACGTCTTCGTCGTTCGTTCTTCGGTATGAAAGAGACAGAGCCTGTTCTCGCTCTCACACTTTTATTATTCATTTTACATATCATTCATACGTTCTTTTTATTCATCCTATTTTTTTTTCATTAATATTTAAAAATATATATGTATGTTTAAGTTGCCTAGTACTCATAGCACAAGCTCTGCTTAGTTAGAGAGTAGATGGCGTTGTGTGAAAGTTGTGTAAAACAAAAACACTACCATATGTAAAGGTGCGTCCAGATCTGGCAAATGCGCCACTCGCGACCCGTTCGCGAGCCGCTTGCGAACTGCGCGCGTGCATTTCATGTTCGTACAAAGCGCGCGCGGCGCAGGGGCTCGTACGAACGAGTCGTGCGCGAAATGCACGCGCACCGTTCGCAAGCGGCTCGCGAGCGGCGCATTCGCCAGGTCTAGACACACCATAACGTCAACATAATCTTGTCAACCACTTACAAATTATTATAATTTTTTTTTGTCTCTCTCCAAAATCAATTAACAACAATTACAAAGGCCTTAACACAAACCCACAATCTACACATCCAGGTAATTCTAATTGCATAGATTTGGCGCTGGCGTTAGGCCAAATGTCGTCGAGAGGTGCCTACGAGATTAATTACAAGAGATTTACTGTTATAGGCCTTCGTAGTTGGCAAACGTTCTTATTTATAGTGGTAATGATTTGTTATGCTCGTTCAATTGTGCAGGCTTGTAGGATATTTTGAAATAGGTGGGTTTAGAGCTGATTTGTTGGTTCGCGACGATTTTGTTAAATGAAACCGCTGCTGTGAATAACGGTCTTAATACCACAACAATAACAAACAACAAAAAATGGCATTAAAGTTGTGTATGTCTTTACTAACAATAATGGATTTATTTATTTATTTATGCTTAATGCACAAAAAAGTACAGAGGTGGACTTAATGCCTTAGGGCATTTTCTACCAGTCAACCTTTGGGTGATGCAGAGACAAATTGTGGTAGGTGCAATATTACCATTACATATTATAAAATTCTTTATGGAAATACATACCTATAAACTACCCCACCAACCGTGTTCCCACGTTGTCGTCGTGGTGGGGCTTGCGTGTCTCTGTGATCTTGAGGGCTATTCCGGTAGAGCTACTCATGCCGGAAGGCCTCAAGTGAGAGACCAGACCAAGAGGAACACACACAGGCGGAGTCCAGATGGACCGCCACGGAGGGTGCACTGTCCAGAAGCATCGGCACCAAAAGCTGTTGGTGTTTTTGGACAGTGGTTTTATTTGAGAGTGGGTTCGCCTCGGGTACGCGTCTGCTTATCAGACGTGACCAAGATGGCGAACGTGGTTAATGGGGACCCCACCCCACAAAAAAAGGCAAAGCTGAGTTCAGCACATAATGGACGCGACTCTAAAGAAATTATTACCCCAGGAGGGTACCGCCTGCACCGCAGGAGGAGAATCCCTCCCCGAGCAGAGCTTGGGCTGCCCCTCGTATTCTGGGGGGGGGGGGCAAAGAGCGCGTCAGGTCCTCTAGGGACCTGTTACCGTCCTCCGTGGACGCAAGTAGCCAGGGTGGCTCACCCACCGGTAGCGTGGAGTCCCTGGGACCCGTTCCCAGCACTTCCACTGCACCGGTGGGTACTACAAAGGCCGGCAGGCGCTTCGGCCTCAGGGAGGTGAGTGGAGACACGGCGTCGGACTCCGATGCCGCGTCTTCGCTCAACTCGGAGAGAATGGAGGTGGATGAGGCCACCTCTAGAAAGAAGAGGAACTCATTCCTCAAGCGTCCCACGGCCGGAGGACATCCTCCGACGATGGGCGTGGAGCTTCGGCTCGCAAAATCTCCACTGCTGGACGAGGTGCGGGCCGAATGGCGAGAAAGGGGAGGAAGCCCACCGCCGAGGAGGTGAACCAGCGGTCCCTAAAGATTGCCAGGGAGGGGCGCCACCCCGGGGCAAGCAGTGCCCAGGCCAGCCCCTCGGAGCCGGAGCCTTCTGGCAGTGAGCCAGAAGGCATGAAGGAGGCGCTGACCAAGATCACGGAGATCGTGGCAGCTGCCATAGCAGGCATGGCCAAGAAGAGGGAGAAGGCCGCCAAGAGGCGATCCATAACCCAGGCCATGACCTCAATAAATTATTATGGAAAAACATTAAATCCACTTTTTCCTCCTCTAAGCGCGGTCAAGAACTACCATCACACTTTAGAGACCCAGATCTAATAAATAGTACCTTTTTAAATGTTCCTGGCAACCCGGTGGCCAGCGCGTCGCTTGTAACGTACTACGAGTCCCATAGATTTAGCGACGCAATTTTTACCATTGCCCCAGTGGACCAAGATGAAATCTCGAGAATTATTTCAAAATTACAATCAAATGCGGAAGGCTGCGACCACATTACTTTAAATATGCTAAATCTAACTTTGCCACTAACATTGGAAATTATCACAAATATTATTAACTCTTCAATATGGACTTCTACGTTTCCCAACCAGTGGAAGATTGCCACTGTTAGACCCCTACCAAAACATTCAAACCCGACAGAAATTAAAGACTTACGGCCTATAAGCATACTGCCTTGCCTGTCAAAGGTAATGGAGAGAGTGGTGTGCCTTCAGCTAACTCGGTATTTGGAAGAAAATGGACTGTTACCGGACTTACAATCCGGTTTCAGAAAGCAACGCAGTACTTCTACGGCATTATTGGATGTCACTGATAACATTTTATCAGCCCAAGACAAAGGCATGTGTACACTGATGGTGCTACTTGACTTTTCCCGCGCTTTTGACTGTTTAAATATATCGCTGTTATTGTCTAAGCTTCGCTACTACGGATTTGATGACAATGCTATACAATGGTTCCGCAGCTACCTCAGTGACAGGAAACAATTCGTTGAATTGCGCTTGGATGACGGTACTATTTTGACTTCTGCTCTAGCGATATTGGAAAGGGGAGTTCCTCAAGGCTCGATTTTAGGACCAATTCTGTTCATTATTTACTGTGCAGACATAATTAAGTGTTTTGAGAATTGCAAATATCACATCTATGCTGATGATGTCCAAGTCTATCTTTCTTTTAGACCAGAAGACTACAATTCGGCAGTTCAGCGTTTAAATAATGACTTAAATAAAGTAGCCAACTGGTCAGAAGAGCACTGCTTAGCATTAAACCCGGCAAAGACCAAATATATGTTGTTTGGTACAAAACAGCAGTTAAGAAAAGTTCCTTCATTATTGAACCTATCTCTCATGGGAGAACCTATTGACCGAGTTAACGAAGCGCGCAACCTCGGACTATGTATGGACAAAAACCTAAGATTTGAGAAACATATTGCCAGTTCGGTACAAAACTGTTTCTATAGGTTGAAACTATTGTACAAAATGAGGCCTTTTTTATCTGAGCAGCTACGCGAGCAGTTGGTCGAGACCCTTGTTCTGTCGAAATTAAACTACACCGATACGGTTTACGGCCCTCGCTTGCTGGCTCGTACAGACCGGCTCATACAAAGAGTCCAAAACGCGTGCGCGCGGTTCTGTTATTCGGTTCCTCCCAGAAGTCATATCACCCCCTTCCTTAATAAGCACTTCGTACTAAAAATGAAGTCAAGGCGAAAATTACACCTGGCATGCCTGCTTTTCGGTGTAATCAAGCAGGAGAAACCAAAATACCTATATGATAAGCTGTGTTGGATGACCAGTAGACGCGATTGCACTCCACGCCTCTGTGCACAGCAACTGACAACACAGTCTCACAAGACGGCTGCTTTCAGGGGCAGTTTCAGATACGCTGCATCGAAGGTTTGGAACAATATTCCACCACCAATAAGGGTGGTCGGCACGGTACACACTTTCAGAACCCGTCTGCGGCAGTATTTGATAGATGCGCAACGAAAATTGGATTTAGTTCAACATAATGTCTCAATAATATGATTGGAACCTACTTCACAAAATAATACAAATTGTTGTCATGCCTATTAAATTCCGATGTGTACTATACGTTGCCCTTGAAAAGCTCGTGATGATTGCAGTCGCTTGCGCGGCGATGCATGCTTCTTTAGATGCCTCTTCCATCCCAGCCTTGGGTGCCGTTTTTGAGATCAGCCATCGTTTATAGGAGATCTACACAAAACAAAAAAAAAAACTGTATTTACAGCTCAGCCAATCATGCCACATCTATAGATGCAAATCAAATATAAATGTAGTCTACTTACAAAGTGTCTTGCTGCAACGCTGCAAAATGGGCAGAAAGTGTTCACTGTATTTAAAATAGGTATAGCTTTAGTACCATCTTAGCTTAAGCCCTGAAAAGAAAAAAAAAATTTAATAAAATAAAAATAAAAAACGTAAATATACCCACATATTTCTTCGTTCTTTGTATTCCGTTTGCTGTTCGAGTTTTTTTAACGTTATATCACGATAAAAATCTATTTAAAACAATATAATCTTGTAAACCTAATTAGTATAAAAATACACTTACCTACCTTAGTACTCACAATTTTCAAGTCATTCTCGTTAAACTCAATCTTAACTAGTCACTGTTTCACAATTTCCTTTAATTCAATTCTGGGAATGTAACGTGTCAAGCGTGCGATCGTCCGCTGCGCTCCGCTGCTTGCAGCGCATTGTCCGAGGGGAATTGCACTGATAACAATTAGATAAGCACCGGCATCGCACGCGCGAAATATTTATTTTTTGTTGGTACCTACTTATTATTTGTATTATAAACTCACTATGGATTTATTTATGATTAAATTATATTTATTATTTCTCAACTGTGACACATAGTATTATATATTTTTACATAACTATATAAGTATTAGTATACACACAATCACACATAACTGGTTCGACGTACACACCTCTCAACCAGGTCCAGTTGAAAACCAGCGTCAGGCACTTAGTTGCCTGACATTTATGCTGAACTGGGCCTGTTTGGAGCAGCCGCGGGGCAAACAAATATTTGTACCATATAGTTTTAGGTTATTTTTTATTTTATTGTTTTTTTTATCACTTGTTCTGTTTAATTTATCTCATTGTGCTATGCCCTGCGTTTGTACCAATAAATATTATTTCTTTCTTTCTTTCTTTCTTTCAATAACCGAGGCACTGGGGATCGTCCTGGAGCCGTTCAAGAAATCCCTCAACAAAAGGATTGAACGGCTCGAGGCGGACCTGGCCGGTCTCCGTGAAACTGGCCCCGAGGTGGCGACAAAAGGGGGATGCATGCAAGGGCAAAGCCAGTCGCAGCCCCTGCCAAAGCCGGAGAGTGCGGTTCTGACCCTGCTGCGGCAAGAGCTGGCTGCCTTCCGGCAGCAGCAGCAGGAGCAGCAGCAGCAGTTCCAGGAGCGGGTCCAGCGGCAGTTCGCTGTCCTGGAGGGCATTGTGCTGCGCCCCCCGCTTGCGGCCTCCGGCCAGAAAAGGACGGTCTCCTACGCCGCCGCCGCCGCGGCCACGGCTGCTGCGCCCAAGGCGGGCCAGTTGGGGCAAACTGGGCGTGAAGCCGTGGTGTCGGAGCCTGCGAGGCCGGTCCCGGCGGCCAAGCAGCAGCAACGGCAGGGGAAGCCTACTCCTTCCCCAAAAGGCAGAGTGATGCCTGCCGCTACACCGTCGGGACCTCGTTCAGTGGCGGCGACTAGGCCGCGCCTGCCCGAAGAACCCTCGGCTGGAGCCGAATGGACGGTTGTCGGCGCCAGCAGGAAGGCGGGCAAGGCGGCTAGAGCGGCGAAAAAGCGCGAGCGGCGACAGCGGCGCAAGAAGCGGGCCATGGCAGCCAGACTTCGCGCCCCGAATTCCGCAGCTGTAGTGATTACACTACAGCCAGCTGCGGAAAAGAGGGGCGTGAACTATGACATGGTCATGGCGAAGGCGAAGCAGGCGGTGGTAGATCACCTCGACGAGTTCGGAGCCTCTGAAGGCTTCCGAATGAGGCGCACCGCAACCGGGGCCCGAATATTGGAGGTCCCTGGTGCGGACAGCGGCTCTGCCGCAGACGCCCTGGCCGCAAGGATCAGGGCGTCCCTGGACGTCGAGGAGGTCCGAGTGTCCAGGCCCACAAAGTGTATAGACATGCGCATCATGGGCTTGGATGACTCCGTTAGGGTGGATGAGGTGGTGGCCGCCGTCGTCAGGACGGGAGGGTGCCAGGCCGATCAAGTGCGGGGGGGCACCATCCGTGCTGACAGCACGGGCATGCGAGCCGTTACGGTTAGCTGCCCCGTGTCGGCGGCCAAAGCCATCACGGGCGAAGGCCGAAGGCTCTTGGTTGGCTGGGTCTCCGCGCAGGTAAAACTGTTGGAGCCCAGACCTCTGCGGTGCTACCGCTGCCACGTGGGGCACCACGTGGGGGCCCATTGCGCCGCGGAGGTGGACCGCAGTGACCGCTGCTACCAGTGCGGTCAGGCTGGTCACAAGGCCGTCGAATGCCGTGCAACGCCGCACTGCTACGCATGTGCGGCGGCAGGTAAGCCGGCCGACCACCGGGCTGGGGATAGGTCCTGCGACCCCCCCGCCAAGGCCAAGGGCAAGGTACGGAGGCCCATCCACCCGGACGTACTCACCGCCGCAGCCGCCTCCTTGGCTGCTGCCGCTGTCGCCGCCGCACCTAACGCGGCAGGGCCCTCACGGGGGGCACGGGAGGAGACTGTAATGGACTGTCAATAACGACTCCATTACGTCTCCTCCAGGCGAACATCAACCACTGCGCCTCCGCTCAGGATCTGTTGCTCCAGAGCATGGCGCAGTGGTCGATCAATATCGCCGTGGTCTCCGAGCCGTACTATGTCCTGCCCAGGGGAGACTGGGTGCGGGACCTTGACGGCTCGGTGACCCTAATTTCGTCGGCCGCCGCCGGTACCCCGACCCTCGAGGCCGTCACGAGGGGGCGGGGTTGCGTGGCAGCACGGTTCGGGGACATTGCAGTGGTAGGAGTCTACCTGTCCCCGAACAGATTTCTCGGCGATCTTCACATCTCCCTAATGGAGCTGAAAGCCGTCGTCGCTGGGTTTGGTTCCCTCCCTGTGGTCGTGTGCGGGGACTTCAATGCCAAGAACTTGGCTTGGGGTTCCCGGTTCACGAACCAGCGGGGTCGGATGGTGGAGGACTGGGCTCTGGAGACAGGCCTGGTCGTCCTAAACCGGGGTTCTGTCCTCACGTGTGTGCGGATGCGGGGTGACTCAGTGGTGGACATCTCGTTTGCCAGCCCCGCTCTGTCGCCACGTGTCGTCGACTGGCGCGTTATGGAGGATGTGGAGACGTACTCAGACCACCGGTACATCCGGTTTGACGTCTCCGCCCAAACCTCGACCGCGCCGGTCCGACGGAACCCTTGTGGTCCGCGTTGGGCGCTGAGGCAGATGGACCGGGAGCTCCTCCTGGAAGCCGCGACGGTACAAGCCTGGGTGCAAGCACCGGACAGGCCTGTCGACATCGACGTCGAGGCAGAGTGGTTCCGGGAGGCCATGTCGCAAATCTGCGACGCGGCAATGCCCCGAGTCCATCCAGGACGTGCTCAGCGCCAGGTATACTGGTGGTCGCCGGAGATTGCGGCACTGCGCAATGCGTGCAATGCCACGCGACGCCGGTATGCCAGGTACCGCAGGCGCCGCATCCGTCCTCCGGATGCGGAGGCCAGAGAGGCGGAGCTGTACGAGGGATACAGAGAGGCAAAGCGCACCCTCCGAGCGGAGATAAGGCGGGCCAAACTCGAGGCCCGCAACGTGTGGCTGGGGACTCTGAATGGGGACCCATGGGGACGCCCCTATAAGGTGGTGCGGGACAAAATCCGCCCCTGGGCTCCCCCGCTGACGCAGAGTCTCCGGCCCAAGCTTGTGGAGGGTGTGGTGAGCACTCTGTTCCCCGTGCGAGGGGAACACTCTCCCCCGCCCATGGCTCCGCCACCAGCGGTATCCGACGTAGACCACGATGGCGACGATGACGAAAATGCTCCAGAGGTGACCGAGGTAGAGTTGAGAGTGGCGGTACGAAGGCTGAGTGCCAAAAATACCGCCCCAGGACCCGACGGCTTGCCTGGGAAGGCCTGGGTCCTGGCCATGGAGGCTCTCGGGCCTCGACTAAGAGGGCTCTTCAGCGCATGCATGGAGAGGGGCCAGTTCCCACTTCGCTGGAAGACGGGGAAACTGGTCCTCATCACGAAGCCGGGACGCCCTGCGGACTCTCCATCCGCGTACCGGCCCATTGTGCTGCTCGACGAGGTGGGCAAGCTTTTTGAAAGAGTAATTGCAGACCGCCTCGTCGCGCACCTAACACGGGTGGGGCCGGATCTAGCGGACGGCCAGTTCGGTTTTCGGTTTTCGGGAAGTTCCTGCAACGGGAAAGTAAGCGACGCCCGGGTGTCGCCACTGCGTGGACCGCCCGGAGGACACGGTGGAGCACACGGTTGAGGTGTGCCCCGCTTGGGCAGAGCAACGCCGTGTCCTCGTGGGGGCGATCGGCGGCGGCGATCTCTCGCGCCGGGCCTTGGTACAGGCCATGGTCCGGAGCGAGGAAGAGTGGCAGGCGGTCGCCTCCTTCTGTGAAGCAGTAATGCTAGCAAAGGAGGCGGCCGATCGCGTAAGGCAACGGTCCTCACGCCCTTACCGCCGCCGGGATTCCGATCCCGATTTCCGGCCACCGTAGGCGCGGGCTTGCGGACGGCGAGCAATGGGTGGCTCGCCGTCGGACCGTCCGGTAACCGTCCGGACCGAGCCAAGTCGTCGACGGCGCGTATTGTTCCACGCGCGCCTCAGGGAGATGTCAGCAAATCGTAGGGGCCCAGCAGGGTCGAAGTCTACTGGGGCCATGGGTAGTGTGAAAACGAAACCCGGGGCCCTGGGACGAAGGCAACGAAGGAACAGGAGTGGGTTTTTAGTCAGTAAAAGTCTGACACTATCTCTCGCTCCGCCCAAGAGCGGGATTTGTCATTAGATGATTTTCCCACCGAAAAAAAAAAAACCTATAAACTAAAAATATACTATATATAATATGTAATCATATATACTCAAACTACAACGAAAAGAAAAAGAATAAATAAAAAGAAGAGCATACGAATCTATTGAAATAATTGTTGCAAACAAATAACAAGGAAACAAATGTATTATCACAAACACAAATGTATGTATTATTTGGATGGATTGTATTATCTTAAAAATAAATTGTTATTATTTTTATTAAAGTATATCTATGACTATCAATTATCACAAATAACACTAAAGATCAAACAAGCTATTGAAATTGGTACTTGAAAGTGCAGAACTGAAGACCCTTTATCTCGGAAACGCGTAAAGGTATCAAAATGAAATTAAAACCATATAGTCAAATCTGTAGTACCTTAAAGCTGTGAAAGAACAAAAATTCTAAGTTAACAAATATAAAAGATACGGCCGTTTATGTCGCTTAAAACTTATATTTCGCCCGTTGAACCAGAATCCTAAAATTTGGCATAAAGCAAGGTCTTATAGCACAGATATAGCAATAAATCTGAAAACAGTAAATTTTTTGTTACCTTCGTCACAAAAAAAAAAACTTTTTTTAATTCGGAAATATCTTCGAGACTCCATTCGGGAGTTGTAGTTTGTACAGAACCCTCAGTGTGCAAGTCCGACTCGCACTGGCCCAGTTTATTTTTTGTTTTTATATGACAGGTTATAAAAAGAAAACGATCATCATCACCATAACCCGTGTTTTATTAACATGGAGGGACTGCCTATCAGACCTGCACAGCCCAGTTATTGGGCAACACGATACTCCTTGGACATCAGTCTAATGACGCTGATGATGATGATGGTGTCTAACTACCTGTAATGGCTGTACCTACGAATGACAACCAGGACCAACGGCTTTCCAAGCTTTCCGAAGCACGGGGTGTCAGTAATATCCTAGATAAACTTAAAAAAAAAAAATTCACAGTGGTACTTGCCTAGATTCGAACCCATGTATGAGAGGCGAATGCAAAAAAAATAATATTTTTACAAAAAAAAAAATAACCGACTTCACTAAAAAAAAAAACACTAAAAGGATCAAAATAACTTTAATTTCGGAAGTCGGTGTTTCTCGGTATTGTTTGTTTTTTATTTAACACCGACTTTCGTAATTAAAGTTATTTTGATCCTTTTAGTGTCTTTTTAGTGAAGTAGGTTATTTGTTTTTTGTAAAAAAAAAATATTTCACACTTTTTAGTTGCGATACACTTATAAACAGAGTGGCTATTTCTCATGACAATTCCAATTAACCGAAACACTGCTAGGTTACATTGTTTTATTATGAAGTCCCTGTGTCTACCTTCCACTTTCCGGCTCAATCATCAGATCAGTTTGGTAATACCTTATAACCAAAGTGCATCTCATGACAATTCTAATACGCGCAAACACTGCTAGGATACATTGATTAATTACGGAGTTCCTGTGCTTACCTTCCGGCTCCATCATCAGATCAGTTCGATCGTACCTTATAGCCAAAGTGCATCTCATGACAATTCTAATAAGTCCAAACACGGCTAGGTTATATTGATTAATTACGGAGTTCCAGTGCCTACCTTCCGACTCCATCATCTTCATCAGATTACTTCGATGATACCATTTTGAACGTAACTATTCAGAACCATTCATTTGTATGTATTGTCATAGTCGTTTAACTATCTTCAATGTGATATCTATGTGAGTATAAAGTTCCGTTCCGTCTTCTTCATCAGTTCCACTTCATCGAATGTTACTTTTTGACTGTAAATGCTTAAGTTCTCGATGAGAATACCAAAATCACTATATTGCCTATAATATTTGAGGAGTTTCCTCGATTACTCATGGATTCCATCATCAGAACTGGATTTTGAAAAAAAAGGGACCAATCTGGAAGCATATCCTACAAGGGGAAAAAAAAATTGCATATCGGTCCATAAACGACGGAGTTCTGAGGTAACAAACATAAAAAATAAATAAAAATAATGATGATAAAAAAAATACAACCGAATTGATAATTTCCTCCTTTTTTTGAAGTCGGTTAAAAAAAACAAAGCCACATGTATTTTAAAAGTTTAAAATTAAACGAGAGGGTAGAAGGTAAAGCCGGCTAAAACGGCGGCTGGGGCGTAAACGCCGCTCACTCGCGCGTGCACGTGCGTCCTCCTCCTGCTAGCATTACTGCTTCGCAGAAGGAGGCGCCCGCCTGCCACTCCTCCTCGCTTCAGACCATGGCCTGTACCAAGGCCCAGCGGAAGAGATCATTGCCGCCGATCTCCCCCATGAGGACACGGCCGTGCTTTGCCCAAGCGGGGCACACCTCTACCGTGTGCTCCACCGTGTCTTCCGGATTGTCCACACAGTGATGGCACCCGGGCGTTACTTTCGCACGGATCCGGTGCGGGAACTTCTCGAACTGACCATGTTCGGTGAGAACCTCCGTCATGCGGAAGGTGAGGATGCCGTGAGGTCTTTCCAGCCACTCCTCAAAGAGGGGACTTACCGCCAGAGTGCCCAACCCTATGGGTCTATGAAACCCTTATTGTAAATATCCACTTCGTTTCGGTACAGTCGCATCCTTTGATACTTTATAAATATTCATAAGTCTGAAATGGGTTATTGCTAAGCCTATGCTGCCAAAGTGGATTATCTTCATCGCTAGTCTAGATATAGCAGGACATATAAGCCTATAATCTCACGTCATCTCTTCCGAATCAAATAAAATACTATTTTTCTTTTGGCTTTGCTCGGTTTGTGTATTTAACCAATGATTGGCTAAATGCATACTGGATCAAATTTTGAAATTAAGTATTTAGATTTGTCACCTGTCACGCTATCACTAACTCACTACACTTCAAACGAAATTTGAACCAATTTATCAAAATTAATAAAAAGCTGTCCTTTCAATACTCCTAAGCCAGTGATACACTGAAACGGCCATGGATACATTGAATAGCTACATTTTGAATTATTTACAAGAAAGTGGCCGGTCCGTCCGTCCCGACATAACTTCAATTAACACTAGACAAAGGATGGTGTTATGCAACATGGCAACAACGCTATTGAGCGGGATTATGGGAGGATATTCGGCAAAAGTTATTGTGTAACAGAGGATTTTGTGGTCGGATGTTACATAAAGCTGGACAGGTTGGTCATATTTTGATCGATTTTGAAGATAGGTTAGCTTACTTGATTTAGACAGCGGGATTGCTTGAAAGAATTAGCGTAGCCCTGGAACGCACCGGAGCGAGGAGAAGTGACCCTGTCACTTCTCCTCGCTCACCAGTCGCCTCCTTCTGCGAAGCAGTAATGCTAGCAAAGGAGGCAGCCGACCGCGTGAGGCAACGGTCCTCACGCCCCAAACGCCGCTGGGATTCCGATCCCGATTTCCGGCCACCGTAGGCGCGGGCTTGCGGACGACGAGCAATGGGTAGCTCGCCGTCCGACCGTCCGGTAACCGTCCGGACCGAGCCCAAGTCATCGACGGCGCGTACTGTTCCACGCGCGCCTCAAGGAGATGTCAGCAACTGTCCAGGGGCCCAGCAGGGTCGAAGCCTACTAGGGCCAAGGGTCTGATTCTCAAAGGAAGACTCCGGCCCTGGTACGAAAGGCAACGAAGGAACAGGAGTGGGTTTTTAGTCAGTAAAAGTCTGACACTATCTCGCGCTCCGCCCAAGGGCGGGTGATATCATAAGATGATTTTCCCACCGAAAAAAAAAGCCCTGGAACGCAAAAAGCAACTATAACAACAATTAAGAAAATAATAATAATTTATTACACCAAAAAATACTTATTATTACACAATTTGTCTGTGCTCATAATATGATATTGCTAAAATACATAAAAATTGTGCCTAAATTAACATGTGCTGTCGAAATAGGCTAGATGTATTTCGGCATGCAGCGCCTCAAGCCCTGGAACTGGGTCTTCTAGTATTAGATTAAACTAAATTAACACTGGTTTTAGTCAGTAATAGTCTGACACATCATCTCGCTTCACCCCGAGCACCAATTTACTGAACTTCTCCTATTTTAGTAAATTGGTACCATGTGAGTAATTTTGCAGTTAAAAAGTACCTAAAAAAAGATAGAACTAGTACTTAGGCTGACTACCTTGGGTGTGCTATATGTTTAAAAACTAGGCAAGTGCGAGTCGGGCTCGCGCTCTGAGGGTTCCGTACAAACTTACATAAGTAAACAGTTCAATTTCCGAATGATGTCTTAAAGATTTTCCGAACCGCAAATTTTTTTTTGTTGTGACGTAACTACAAATTTACAGTTTTCAGATTTATTCCCATATCTGTGCTTAGCGAAAATTCAGGATTCTGGGTCAACGGAAAGTACCTTATGAATTTTGATTCCCTCGAGAGTGTCGAAATATACGTTTTTTGCGACATAAACGGCCGTATCTTTTTTTTCAGCTAACTTAGAAGTCGGATTTTTTTATAAATTTAAGAAACCGCAGACCTGAGTATATGGTTTTAATTTCAACTCGATACCTCCACGCGATCCCGAGATAAAGGGTCTTGACAGACATACAGATGGACGGACAACAAAGTGATCCTATAAGGGTTCCATTTTTCCCTTTTGAGGTACAGAACCCTAAAAAATAATTATGACTGGCCTGTTGGTCTAGTGGTTAGTGGCCCTGGCTGTGGCACGAATTTTTTGAAATGTTGTGTATGTAAGTTTGTTACTCCGTCACGCACAATTGTCCTTTAAATGATTTGGATGAAATTTGGCACACAGGTATTCCAAGTCCTGAAATAGCACATAGAATACTTATTCACGACTTAGTTCCAATTAATTAATGGTTCCGATCAAACTACTAAGAACAACAAATTCAAATCAGTACACAGTGGTTTTACTTACGATTTCTCACTAGTGAGGTACCTTCAGATCAAACTCCACCAAATACCACCCCGGTATTAAATAATATTTTTTGTCCTAGGAGTAAGTTTCCTCAGGACAATTTCTACTGTCACACAAGTGAAGCCACTGGCAGAAGTCAGTTTGTGATATTTGTGTAATGTAGCGTGTGTTTGTGTTGCACTTTTTGGAGCATTTTTATTAGGTTAAAAATTGTTTGACATTTTGAGCATGGCAGTCGAGAGTTTTTCATGCTCACTCAAATGTCTCGAGGATGGTGGCACGTGTTATTGAGTCATTTAGTTCCCTTCAAAATGGTTGAGCTGAGTGGGGCTGATGCACGCGTCATGCTCATGAACGGGTGTCGTCAGTTGAGACTGGACATCTCTTAGCTGCATAGCATAGCATAGTCGGCCTTATAATGTTCCCACTGTTGGGACTCAGGCCTCCTCTCTAGGAGAGGGAATGGGCCGTAATCCACCACGCGGGCCCAGTGCGGGTTGGTTGATGTCACATGTCTTCGAATTTTTGGTTCTAGGACATGCCGGTTTCCTCACGATGTTTTCCTTCACCGTTTTGAGAGCAGTGGTGATGAAATAAATTACACAAAGTAATGCGCCTGGCTGGGTTTGAACCCGCGACCTACAACTCGTAAGTCGGGGCCGTTACCACTCGGCCACCACTGCTCTTAGCTGCCATTGGCTTAATTTAATTTTTATTTTTTAATTCGTTTTTTTTTTAATTATTTTTACTTATCTACATTGTGCTCACATATTAGAAGCGACAATAAATATGTAACCAAGATTTATGTAACTCATAATATGATTTAAAAGAGTCTCCATGGAGTTTCTTGCACGTTCTTCTCCATAGAGGTCTACGCTTTGGAACGTGCAATTTAGCTTCACTTATTTTTTTTTTTGACTGACCGACAATTTAACAATTCAAAAGTGCCTGTAATTGGTCTATTTGAAATAAACGTTTCTGATTTCTGATAAATACAATCATAGTTTCATTCAACATAAACCCTTCTCAATTAACGTTCCGGTGACAAATTAATGTGGTCAGTGTATACCGAGGGCGGGCCGCACAGCCTGTCATACGCTACCTTGGAGCATCGTGACACAATGTACAGGCATATGGGCGTATGCTGTGGGATTGATTATAATATCCAGACAGGAGTTTTGTAATCGTTGAATGAAATATTTTAACCATAGACGTGGATGTGTGTGTGTGTGTGTGTGGTGTGTGTGTAGCTAGCATCTTTAGTGGCTAGAACCCGGGCCAGTAGCAACAGCATTCTAAAAAGAGTCGCGGAGAGTGTGCTTTCTCCCTTTTTTGAGCATTTTGTGGAGAAGATGAAACTGGAGTCATCTTCTGTGCTGAATGCTTATAATAGTATAAAATAGTATAAGTAGATAATTATAATATAAAACTAACACTAGGTTTAAGGCAATTGTTTACTAACACTATGGATCTTTTGTTGTCTGTGAAATAAATAAATTATTATTATTATTTATTAATAAATATTCTGTAAACTGTTTTTCTGAAATTGAAAAGCCCCCTCTGGTTTTATCCGATCGATAACGCCAATATTCTATATTTTATTTATTTACTAAAACTTTGTGCACTAATAAAAACACTGTACAAAGGCGGACTTAGTTCTTTAGACATTTTGTATAAAATGGCAGTGTCAACTTATTAGAAGACAAGTAGAAAAGAAGTAAGTACGTTCTTAGATACATCATTATTTACACACCTTTTTTTTAGGTGGGAAATCATCCCATGACATCTCTCACCCTTGGGCGGAGCTTGAGGGCGTGTCAGACTTTTACTGACTAAAACCCACACTTAGTTCCTTCGTTGCCTTTCATTCCAGGGCCGGGTTTTCCTTTCAGAAGCGAACCCATGGCCCCAGTAGGCCAGTCGACCCTACTGGGCCTCTACGGTTTGCTGACATCTCCTTGAGGCGCACGTGGAACGAACGGCGAGCTACCCTTTGCTCGCCGTCCGCAAACCCGCGCCTACGGTGGCCGGAAATCGGGATCGGGATTCCGGCGGCTTTATTTTCACACCTTTAACAGAAAAAAATATACTATACTTATAATACATACATATACATATTCAGCCTTTTAATGTTCCCACTGCTGGGACTCAGGCCTCCTCTCTCTAGGAGAGGGAATGGGCCGTAATCCACCACGCGGGTCCAGTGCGGGTTGGTGGTTTGTCACATGTCTTCGAATTTTTGGTTCTAGGACATGCCGGTTTCCTCACGATGTTTTCCTTCACTGTTTTGAGAGCAGTGGTGATGAAATAAATTATACAAAGTAATGCGCCTGGCTGGGTTTGAACCCGCGACCAACAATTCGTAAGTCGGCGCCGTTACCACTCGGCCACCACTGCTCTCATCATACTTATAAACAATACTTAATATAATGCACCCTTAATATTATAAGGGCTCAAGTCAACATTTTTGTAAACTTTGATTTTGAATGTTAAGGGCACAAAACGAAGTTATCTACCGACTAGCGCTGACAGAGAGAGATAAAGAATTGACTCGATAACTATATTTGAGTCTCTGAATCTTTAAACACGCATGCAAAAAAAACTACTTTTTAGTTTTAAGCCTTTATATTACTAAGGGTGCGATATACTCGTATATATGCAAACTGAAAAGAATTGCCTGTATAAAAAGAATCCGCTGGGCATCATTCATTCATTCACTTAGATATATACATACAAACAAAGAATGATATTTCGGAAAAGCATATCCAATATCCAATCGTAATGACTGACTGATAGGCAGTTAGTAATAGACAAGCATTAGCATCTTATCTTTTCACGTGCTAATTCTTTTATGCACCATAATTATTTGAAAGGTTTTCTGGTCTCCCAACGCCATCTTATTAATCAGCTTTTATAATTATTCAACTACCATTCTTATATATATAACTCCACGCTCCTTATATGCAACGCATACCGCACAAAAATATTGACAACTTAAAATATTCATCCCCACCAATAAAACCATAAACAGCCCTTGCATCCATAAACCAGCCAGAAACATACATACAACCAATACAATCATACACAAATGAAAAAATAATAATTCTCCCTTTACAAGGCCATAATATCCGGCCTATTTGATGTTATACGTTGTAACTTCATGGCTAGTAAAGTAATACCATAACGGAGACCATAAAACGTTAAGAAGAACAAATATTTGTTGATACGGCGTTTTGCTACAGTCTGAGGTAATAAAACGGATTGTCGATTTAGTTGACTAGATGCGGTATTAATATTAGTCGAAAGTCCGTTTTTTTTTTATTATTGACAGGCTCGCGTTTCACCACTATCTCACCTGATGGTAAGCGATGATGTGGCCGACGATGGAGCACGCTTGCCTAGAAGTAACCTATTCACTCTTGACTTAAAGACCCCTAGGTTGTAGCTATCAGGAAACACAGACTCCGGCAGGGAATTCCACTCCTTAGCTGTGCGCATTATGAATGTGTTTCCAAAACGCTTTGCACGTATGGGTGGGATGTCCACCATGTACCGATGGCGCAACGCCGTACGTCTAGTGGTCCGATGATGGAACGGACTTGGTGGAACTAAATTGTGCAATTCCAACGCACACTCCCCGAAGTGTAATCGATAGAAAACCGACAGGCCAGCAACTCGGCGTCGATGCTCAAGGCTTTGGAGTTTTGATTCGACAAGTGCATCATCACCGATGATCCTCTTGCCATTAAATAAAGTATTTAATTTGTATTTTTTTTTTTTGGGTTGGCTGTCGTGATGGCTCAATGGCCTCACATGCATGAGGTTGTGGATTGGAAAGCGGGTACCTACTTTTTCTAGTTTATCTAGGACATTACTGACACTCCGTGCCGCGGAAAGTACGAGAAGCCGTTGGTTCCGGTTATCATTCGTAGATCTTTGACAGTCGTTACAGGTAGTCAGATGCCCGAAAGTCTGACCATCAGTCTATCCAAGGAGTGTCTTGTTGTCCAGTAACTGGGTTGTGGAGGTCTGATAGGCAGTCGCTCCAAGTACAACACAGGTCGCCGCCGGGATTCCGATCCCGATTTCCGGCCACCGCAGGCATGGGCTTGCGGACGGCGAGCAATGGATAGCCCGCCGTCCGACCGTCCGGTAACCGTCCGGACCGAGTCCAAGTCGTCGACGGCGCGTATTGTTTCACGCGCGCCTTAGGGAGATGTCAGTAAATCGTAGGGGCCCAGCAGGGTCGATGCCTACTGGGGCCATGGGTAATGTGAAAACGAAACCCGGGGCCCTGGGACAAAGGCAACGAAGGAACAGGAGTGGGTTTTAGTCAGTAAAAGTCTGACACTATCTCGCGCTCCGCCCAAGAGCTGGATTTGTCATTAGATGACTTTCCCACCTAAAAAAAAATACAACACAGGTATTCAGCCTCTACCGATACTGCAGCCGACCCTAAGATCCCTTCTTTGAGGAGTGGCTGGAAAGACAACACCGCGTCCTTACCTTCCGCATGACGCAGGTCCTCACCGGACATGGCAAGTTCGGGAGGTTCCTTTACCGGATTCGTGCGAAAGAAATGCCCTGGTGTCACCATTGTGTGGACCGCCCGGAGGACACGGTGGAGCATACGATAGAGGTGTGCCGAGTGAGTGTGAGGAGTGGCAGGCGGTGGCCTTCTTCTGCGAAATAGCAATGCTAGCAAAGGAGGCGGCCGCACGCGAGAGGGATCGACCCTCACGCGCCAGCCGGGATTTCAATCCCGATTTCCAGCCACTGTAGGCGTAGGCTTGCGGACGGCAAGCAATGGGTAACTCGCTGTCCGACAGTCCGGTAACCGTCCGGACCGAACCCAAGTCGTCGACGGCGCGTGTCTCAAGGAGATGTGAACAAACCGTAGGGGCCCAGCAGAGTCGAAGCCTACTGGGGCCATGGGTTTACTTCCAGATGGGAAACCGGTGGTCCTTGTTCGCAAAGGACAAAGAAGGAACATAGGTGTGGTTTTAGTCAGTAAAAGTCTGACATGCCCTCTCGCGAGAGAGTGCGAGAAGTCCCTAAACGGTTTCCCACCTTAAAAAAATAATTTATACAAAAAATGTGTCAAAACTAACTTTCAAACTGCGCTCAACCGCTTCCAGCTAACACTTATCCCAAAGCCTTGAGTACAACAACATTTAACAGTGCAATGCAACAGACAAAAGCAACATTCCATCCAGTCACTCCCTGGAGGACTGTCGCTTAAGACTTATGATTATTCTCTGCTTATACGACCAGCCTTCTTCTGATTATCACCAGCCTTAATGGCTGAAACAGTTTCGTATGGCTAGACTGAAGTCGTGTTAAAGTTTATACCTTGAGTGTGTGGCTGTTAGGGGCTAAATTTGTAAACGGTGTAAAGTTATTTTGAGTTCAATTTCAGCTGTTGTTTAAAATTTCCTATGCATAGAGACTTCAGTTTAAGTAGTGAGATACTCGTATGTCAAAATAACTAATTTTTAAAAGTATTATTATTATTATTTTTATTTATCTCAGGCCCCTGAGGTCCTGGACCTTTGGAAGGCGTACGAAGAGTCGAAACCAACTCGCAGAGGTCACTTTGACGCTTTTAATGGAACGTGGTACCAACCGGCGCGATTATGCTTGTACGCGCTGTGCAAGGACAACCCCCGGTTGATGGGAAAATGGTCTATTTTGCTACTTTGGGCTATGGTTTCAAACTATTATTATTATATTATATCTGGCCTATACTGTCCCACTGCTGGGCAAAGGCCTCCCTCAATTCCTTTCATTGTTCCCGACTCTGAGCCACTTTTTGCCAGTTCCCAAGGAAGACATCCAAGTTGTCCCGCCATCTCCTTCTTGGTCTGCCGCGACCCCGTCGTGCGATATCAGGGCACCAACTTTATGTTTTACTGGCCTATCACTCGATCGGCATGCGGCAGACATGTCCAGCCCAGTCCCACTTAAGCTGGGTAGCCTTCTGAGCCACGTCAATAATCTGCATTTTGGAGCGTAATATAGTGTTTCGATCACGATCCGTTATTTTAACACCTAGTATGCTAAGCTCCGTAGCACGTTGGCAAACCTTAAGTTTGGACCTTTGGATGTTAGTCAAAGACCAAGTCTGTGCACCATAGGTCAGGATGGGGAGAATACACGTGTCCATTAGGTTACGCTTAAATGACCTAGGCAAGGTGCCTTTAAATAGTTCTTTCATGGACTAGTAGCTCTTCCAGGCATATTTATGAGTATAACATACATTCAAAATATAAAATCGTTAGATATACCACTCAACTATTTAGTCTAATATGATAAAAACCTTGTTAAAACAATAAATTGCACGACGAAAAAAATAAAAAATAAAAATAAAATAAAATAAATAAATATATCGACGGAGCCTCGCTTCGTAGGGCTCCTGTTTCTGGGTAGTTATAAAAAAAATAACCACTAAGACTAAGGCGGGAGCTCCACTCCACTCTACGAGTCGAATTGCTCTGAACCGGGATGCTAACCAAAATGATGGTATCAATATGTATTTTAAACGATAGACCTAATGATTTTCGATTATATTAACGTTATATCTAGTACGAAATAAGTTTTAGAGTATATAAATGTAATATGTAAAGAAATTATATCAGCAGTCAGTACGAGTATGTCTCACATTTATGTCAACTTTGTTGAAATGAAAATATACTAAATAACTTTATAATTATGATACAAGTAAACTGGTACATGAAATGAGATTTTACATACAAACTAAATTCCCGCTTTTAACCGCTTTAAAGGTTGAATTTCCAAAAACCCCTTCTGAGTGCTCGCCTACGTCATAATATTAAGCTTTATGCAAAATTTCATGATCCTAGTTCCCGTAGTTTTGGCTGTGCGTTCATATATCAGTCAGTCAGTTTCTTCTTTTATAAAATTAGTTATATTAGCGGTAGCGGTAGCTTCCAGGGACCCACTCCTATATACACACAAAGTTTCAACCATATCGGTCAAGCAGTTTGAGAGGAGATAGGTGACAAACACACATACAGAATAATTATATAAACAAAGATGAGCCGCACCCGCTATTCCTGCCATAATGAAACCAGTCAGTCAACATTTCAGTACAGCGACCGCAACGCCATCTTGGCGGCTTAGCTCTGAGGTTGAAAACAAATACTTTTGCGCGAGGCTCGGTCTATTTTAGGTATTGTCACATTCTCAGGTTTGTTTCCTTGTGGATGGATTCGTGTTAGAAGATTGCAGGAATTTCACACCTTGGTGAGCGGAGCTGCGTAATTGACTGTTGTTTTGTGGTATTGATTCATGTGGAATTATTGTATTTATGATTTGCGCTTTATTAGTAACAGTTCAATTGAGGACTTAAAATCTATAAGTACTATTTCTCTATACATAATATTATAAAGTTGATGGGTTTGTTTATTTGATGAACGCACTAATCTCAGGAGCTACTAATTCGAATCGAAAAATCATTTTAGTATTGGATAGCCAATTTATATGGATGCGAGACGCACAGGACCGTTCATTGTGGCAACACTTAACAGCCGTTAGGCGTCCACTGTTGGAGGCCTATGTCCAACAGTGGACGTCTTTCGGCTGAAATGATGATGATGAGCCAATTTATTGAGGAAGGCTATATAACATTAAGCTACGGCTGACAAGAGCGGAGCAGTTACCAAAGACGCAGATGAAATCGCGAGGGAGAGCTTATTACTTCATTAAAGTCAGATTCATTTAACAGAGCTGTTAATCTTTATACTCAAAGTCAAAGTCAAAAATTTTTATTTCACATAGGCCTACATGGACACTTATAAAACGTCAGATGTAGTGAACGGTTCCAAATTGGTCGTTTCCTATGGAGATGAACTGACCCACCGAACCCAACCATGAAGAAGAAACTCCATGGTTACTCTTTAAGAAAACAGCAGCTTGGGCAGCTCGCCCTCCGGCCTCCTCCTCAACGGCGCGTAGTGTTTCACGCGTGCCTCAAAGAGATGTCAGCAAAACCGTAGCAGCAGGGCCGAGCCTACTGGGAACAGAAATTCGCTTTCGAAAGGGAAACCTGGGGAACGCTAGGTGAAGAAGGAAATAACTGTGGTTTTAGTCAGTAAAAGTCTGGCTCCCTCAAGCTCCACCCTAGAGCGACGGGAACAGTGATTGGATAATTTACCAAATTAAAAAAAACAACTTATATATATCGTGGCCAGATCTTAGAAATTGATCACTTCATGATATGGCCAAGTAAAACTGGCCAGATCGTTTTAAACATTAAAGTTTGATGAAATTTCAATCTTCGTTTGGCCTACTTTCTTTAGACCGTTTAGTATCATTGAAATCCTACATCAATGATATATCCAAACGGGGATTGACATATCATCAAATGTTATAGTTTAAACAATCTGGCCAGTTTTAGTTGGCCATATCATGAAGTGATCAATTCTAAAATCTGGCCACACATTTATATACCTAAGTATAGATATAAGTTTTCTCATATATCTATACACTTGAGTGTATAGATACATCTTCTCAAAGACACATCGCAATCATTAGTCTTGCGGCCATCAAAAGCTCATTTTGTATTTTTTCTAAGACTCTGCGACTGTTCGTAAAAACTGTAAAACTAAGTGAGATGAGAATATTGCAGTTAGGACTTATGTGCTGGTGCTAATGTCTGGTTTAATGGATTGAGATAGTGGTAAAAGTAATTGATGGATTATTGGTAAGGTCAATTTGAGTTTTACATGGACTCTTGAAGGTTTTTTTTAAGGTGGGTAATCATGTAATGACTTTTCTCACTCTAGGGTGGGGCAAGAGGGTGTATCAGACTTTTACTGACTAAAAACACACCTATATTCCTTCAGTTGCCAGGATCACCAGTATTTCTTACATATTTTTTCCCATGGCCCCAGAAGATATCGGCACGTCTGGCTTAATCGATTGAGATAGTGGTATAAGTAATTGATGGATACTTGTTTTTTTTTTAAATTATTTTTATTTAGGGTTTTATTGTTCCTTGTAGGACATATCAAACCCATTGTACTAAACAATATCTACATCATTCCTTTACATTAACCTAATAAATATATTTCTCTATTGGCTACTGAGGGAGTCGGTGTTGAGGCTGTGGCAGTAGCAGATAAAACTTTTTCGCCATTTCCGATACAGGATCAGCTAAAGCGCGCTGAATGACTCCTACATCCATCCTATCACCGACTCCCTCATGAATAATTGTTAAGATCACTTTGAGTTTTTCAGAAGGCATATTAGTGTTTTCAAAGGATTTTAAAGATTACTAACGAACCTAACAGACGTTGTTCTGTCCGAAAACTGGCTATTTGTTAGATAAAAAATTTAGAACCCGATTGAAGTACCACCAACCGAGTTCAACTGTATTATCAAACCATTCAGGGGCCCACGCAAATATACACAAATTTCCCTTTAAGCCAAGAGTGAATAGGTTACTTATAGGCAAGCGTGCTTCACCGTCGACATCATCAAGCCTTACCATCAGGTGAGATAGTGGTCAAGCTTGCCAAACGCAAACTTCTATCAAGCCAGTATCAATAATAAAAGAAAAAGACTTCCAAGGCAGCAGCTTTGCTCCTGTAATCTATCCGCAGGAGCTATGCATTATTCTTATGAAAACAAGACTATGACACTCAGCGTAATGTATATTTCTCTTAATACAAGAATTTCGATATCAGTTCTTCCAGAGATTACGAACAAATATATTTACTTACAAAATACAATCCATACTAATATTATAAATGTGAAAGTAACTCTGTCTGTCTGTCTGTCTGTCTGTCTGTCTGTCTGTCTGTCTGTTACGCTTTCACGCTTATACCACTGAACCAATTTTGATGAAATTTGGTACAAAGATAGAATAGAGCTTGAGAAAGGACATAGGCTATAAATTATCACGCTATTTGCTATGGGGGGTGAGCAATATTCCAAAATGTCGGTATTGAACGATTTGCCGTGCCTTCGATCCCCAGTTATAGTAATAATTTTTGTGAGTATTTTGTCGTCTTTTTTGTATATAATATGCGATGGTACTTCGATTACAATAATAATAGGACTTTTAGCATATTTTTAACACATCTTACACATTTTTACTCCATATTTTTGCAAAAAGTAATCAAACATGTAATAAAATCTAAGTGGAAAAACGAAAATAATATTTCTTTTTTTCATTTAGCTACAAATTTAATATCTGAGATGAAAATCATCACGCTATCATCGACAAAGGGTTAAGCAGACAATGATGACGTTTATATAAGAACACCTATTTTACAAAAAAGTCAACGAACACCGTAGTGCAGTCGTGTCTGGATTAGATCGGCACGTAAGGGGATAGTGGTTCAAAACTCAGTTTCTTTTTTGTGATTGTTTTGTTTTATTTTACTGTAAACAAGAAATTTTTACGTATTTTTGCGTTCTTACCATTATTTTTATCGACAGTCTCATCTTCTACATCAGCACTTTCGAAGCAGTTTGGCAGATTATACTGACCTTCACTATACATGGCAGAAATCCAGCGGTTATGCATTCAAACGTCTACAAAGAGATCTAAAGAGATACAATAGAATGATATGTGATATAATGTAATGAAAGTAAATAATTAATGTAATGTATGTATGTGAATGGTGTGTGGTGTGTATATGATGATATGTGTATCTCTTTATGTGTGTGTGTTCTGTTTTGTGATTGTTGTATGGGTGCTAAGTTGCCTGAAATAAATGCTTTTTTTTTTTTAATAGAGCGGCTATCAGAAAAAATGTCTTAGAAAAACTGTCATCCTATGCCTCAGTGACGCCATCTGGCTTTGAATAGCAAACACACGAATTAAATTTGTCAAACTATTTATTTAACTATCGCTCGGTAGGTGGCCAGGGGCCTTACCATGATAATGTCAAAATGTCAGACGTACGAGCGAAAAAGAGTGATGGAGCTATACACCCTATATAGCTCCATCCCTTTAACAGTCTGGTTTAGGTCGTAAAATGGATCACGTTATGAGCTCGTGGTAGAGCCTCAGTGTGGGATAAAGGTAAGGTTAAGCTTTTCAGCAATAGATGGCGTTATCACGAAATCAGCAAATGTTTCTAGACCTATTTATAAAAATTGTTGAATTCTAATTAATTGCTTCGTAAATACCACAAATATTTACGAAAATAAAACGCAGTTAGGTCCAGTCATTTTATCATAACAAGATTTGTAATAGCGTAAAGCGCGGTGGGCCTTGGGCGCGGTCGCCTCCTTCTGCGAAGCAGTAATGCTAGCAAAGGAGGCGGCCGCACGCGCGAGACAATAACCGCGACCCAGCCGATCCGAACCGAGGGGTTCCAATCCCGATTTCCGGCCACTGTGGACGGCGAGCAATGGGTAGCTCACCGTCCGACCGTCCGGTAACCGTCCGAACCGAGCCCAAGTGACGGCGCGTAGTGTTCCACGCGCGCCTCAAGGAGGTGTCAGCAACCGTAGGGGCCCAGCAAGGTCGAAGCCTATTGGAGCCATGGGTGATACGAAAGAGATTCCCGGGGCCCTGGAACAATGGCAAAGAAGGAACAGGAGTGGGTTTTATGTATGTTTCTTTCTGGTTTATGTTATGATAAAACAACGCTGTATGCTAAGACTGCATGTATACCCATGTTTTGACAAATAAAATTATCTTTATCTTTATCTTTATGATTTTAAAATTATTGGTTCATTAGATATACTAAAAGTATATTATACCGTAGAATTATCTTTTTTACAACACTAAATAAATGTTATTTAACGTAGGCTATCAAAAAAAAAGTGGATAAAGTAGTTTTCAGTTGCCAAAATGTATAAATAGTCAAGGAGTTGATACTGAGGTCGATACCCACAGTTTTTCGTGTGTGCACCTTTTGCTTTTAGGTAGGACATCATCAAATACCTTCCCCCGCTCTGGGTAAAGCGAGAGGTAGTACCAGACTTTTACTGACTGAAACCCACCTGTGTTCCTTTAGTTGCCCTTAGCGTTCCAGGGCTATGGTAACTTGCACGCCACAATTGCGGCAGCAAATACCTTCTTTGAGGAAAGTCTAAAAAGGCTCTCTTTCCGCCTGACGCAGGTCTTCATCGAACGTAGATGTTTCGGAAGGACCCCCAAAAAACCAGCAAATATAGGTAGGTACTTAATCACAGAAAGATGCTTCTTGAGCAGTTCGTGAAGGTTACCAGTACTTCAAGTAGTCTCTCCCTCGGACTTGACCACAACCTACTGTTTGGAACAAGTACCTACTTAATTTCAAAGATTCCAAAAATTGAAGATCATTAAGAATTTTATGAAAAACCCATGAAGACATATTTCACACAAGGCCCTGACGTGGTTTGCGTTCCTGAAGATAGTTTGATTACGTATGATGTATCCTACATTACTTGCAGCCTCAAGTCGACAACTGAACGTTACCTCCTTAAGAGTGGTCAGTGAGTGGTGATCAACACTGGGACAACATTCTGACGGATGCCAGAGTCAGTCACAGCCCCAATTGGTTGCGACATTTGTTCGCTGTCATTTTATAGTTTTGTGGAGTCACAAACACGGAGTAATGAGGGGGTATTAGGGTGTTTCGAGAGGTTTCTGTTTCAAATTCGACGTGATGTAAGTCAACATCAAACTGCAACAATTTTTTCACAAATTCTTTATAAGTACAGTTGTGTAGCAAGATGACATCGTAGGTTACTCTGTAGTATTTTTTAATAATCGCTAGCAGTAGTGGACTATCAGTGCACGTTATCCAGCTGAAGATGGGCTGAAGCCGATTATGCTCCTTCGAAATTCACCTCCGCCAAAGTTGCATAACGGACCCGGCTAAAAGTCTGCAGAGAAATATCAACGAGGCAAATTCTTATGGGAGGTAATTCTTTCGAAAAATCTCATAGCTCTAGCAGGCATTGGCCCTAGAGATCTTCGTCAGGCGAAAAGTCTTTAGAAAGACACCACAGCGTCCTCTCTTTTCCTCAAAGAAGGAAGATTTGCTGCCGCGTGCAAGTTACCGTATCTAGAACACTAAGGGCAATTAAAGGAACACAGGTCGGTTTCAGTCTGTAAAAGTCTGACACAAACTCTCGCTTTACCCAGAGCAGGGGAAGGTATTTGATGATTTTCTTCCTAAAAGTAAAACGTGCAGACACTAAAAACTGTGGGTATTGACCTCAGAACAAGATCCGTACAGACTCTTTATACATTTTGGCAACATTTTGAAAATTACTTTATCCACTTTTTTATAGCCTACGTTAAATAACATTTATTTAGTGTTGTTAAAAGAAAACAGCGGTTTAATACACTTTTAGTCTATTATAATGAACCAATCATATTAAAATCATACAGCGTTGTTTCATCATAGAATAAACCAAAAACAAACTTAAACTATCACCTTTTCCTTTTAGGGGTAGGCAGAACCACAGTTTATCAACTACTTCGACCTCAACATGTCTGTTTCTGTTTATTGATGATGATAAGTAATTTATTTGATGTATATCATGAACGAGTATTCTATTACTGGTGAGCCAAATAAATAAAATAAATAATATATCTGGACATAAGAAATACATTTTACATAATATATTTACTGAAATTAATTTCCGTTATTTGAATTAAATGTTTTTAGCACGAATCACAAGCACAGAATTATTAATTACGTTTGTGCATTTTTACTAACTTGACGCAGACAAAGTCGCGGGTAACAGCTAGTTATCTTATAATATTATATGGTATTTATTATTGTTAAAAAAAAAATACCATTGTATGAATAGACATTATTTTATTATATTATTTCTTTACATTGTATGTTGTCTAAGGTTGTCTGGGAGATATCATTGTCAGCGATAAGACCGCGCGCTTTTGTGCTCATAGATTTAAGTTTGTGTATAAGTTGTGTTACTATGTTGATGTACAATAATTTCTACTCTATTCTATTCTTTGTTATAATTACATATGTAAGTATTATTTTAACGTGATTTGTTATATACTTATTTTTCGTAATACTCTTGCATACGGTGTTTATTTCTTTTTATCTCTTTCAACTTACTGTCTTCTCGCAGGTATATTGGAAGAGATTTCTTCAGAAATAAGCACCACCACCACCATCAGCAGCATCACCTTTGTACCTATTTTTCTATTTCCTTCTTCTTATCTGTTTAATACAGAACATGAACGCATATTCATTCTGAAAGAAGTTCAAAACCCACTACTAAATCGACATCAGCTATTTTAAAATATGTAATGTTTTCATCTTAAAATAATAATTGAGTATTTTAGGATAAAAAAATATTAGTTTAGATAAATTTATGATTAATTCTCTCCTACTTCTCTTCTCCTTCGTACTCCACGTCATACTTTTAGCCGTTACGATGGCTCCTTTTCTGTAACTGCAGTACGTCTCTGGAACTCTCTGCCACACTCTCTTCGCGATAGCCCTTCTCTAGATGTCTTCAAAAGGAAACTTAAAGAGCACTTCCGTTCATTATTGACATAATAATTATTTATTAGTATATATAGTATGTATAATATAATTATATATTAGACTTATGTATGATATACTTAATTATATATTAGACTTAGTTATGCAGGTTTATATTGTGCACTGGATCCTACCCTCGAATATGTTTTCTCTCTATAATTCAAAGGTTTGCTGGGAGAAAACTCATTGCTGAGTTAAGCTCGCCTTTGTACATGAACTGTCTGTATCTCCATATATTATGTTATGTTTTTGTGTACAATAAAGAATTAAAGATTAATCTTGATTGTGCCACTAGTATCTGAGCATGCATGCGTTGATTCTAATATCGATACGTTAGTGCGTCGATTCCCATATAATTTGCTTATGTGCATTTAAATAAAATTTCAGTGCTTGGATTATGATTTAAACCTGTTTTGGATTGTTATTCGTTGCATGTTTTGTGTGTATACATTATTTGTTCAATAATAAGTACACATATTTCTTTCTCTAGTATGTACCTACTTCGTCTGGTATTTGAAGTGCCTCCCCGCCACTTCTTATTATGTTTATTCGTTTTGTTTAATTAGGTGAGGTTCAAGATGAAGTGGGTGTCTTGTCAGACAATCAGTGTCAAGTCTGAAAGATTGATTAAAACTTTCAGCCTGTTTTGTAAGAAATATTGTCCTCTAATATCATTTAATAGCTTCTGCCAGTGGTTGTGCCGGTGTGAAAATAGTCCCAGCCGAATATAATTTAGGTGTCTTCTAGAGTGAATAAAACTAGTGCGCTTTACCATCACTGTTTGCATCACTACTTACTTACCATCAGGTCGGATCACAGGCCAGCACTCGATTATATCATTTAGAAAAAAAAGTAGGTTTCTCCATTCAAACTTTGGACTTCCCAATCTTATTTTATTATTTTTAACCTTCTTATGGGATAAATTTTGTATACAATTATATAAGGATTCTCTGTGCTAAACTTCAGCGTTCTAGGTCCGACTACCAGCCGCGGTAGACGCGGGCTTGCGGACGTCGAACACTGGGTAGCTCGCCGTCCGGCTGTTCGGTAATTAACCGGACCGAGCCCAGTCGTCAACAGCGCGTAGTGATCCTCGCTTCCTCAAAGAGATGTCAGCAAACCGTAGGGGCCCAGCAGGGCCAATGCCCGGTAGCTAGGACCGCGGAGAATTTCTGAAAGGGAAACCCGTAGTCCTAGAACGCAAAGGGTAATTGAAGGATACAGGTGTGGTTTTAGTCAGTAAAAGTCTGACACGCCCTCCCGCTCCACCCAGAGCGCGAGAAGTCATTTTGATGATTACCCACCTAAAAAAAAAACGGGCTGGGCGTTGATGAGTCAGAGAGCGAGTCAGGACTATCCTTTTTATTTATACAGATTTTAATTTGAAAGGTACAAATGATAAATAAAACAGGGCCATAATACAATCAAAAGTTTTATTTTGATAGCATCATTATCCATTTAAAAATAATGACAAATAATATTCGCATGCAAAGAACAAAAACACTGTATCATGCAATATTTTTATAAATTTTTGTTTATTTTTTTCTAACAACAAAAAACAATGTTTGCCATTATTATGCCCATACATTGAGGTGCTGTTTCTTGTAAAGCTTTTCCCGTATCTTATTTTTTATATTTACATTTTTTTAATGAAAATAAAAATTAAAAGTGGCACACGAAATATAAAATTATTATTTTAAAACTATAGATTTAAAGGTCGTCACACATTATTTCGGAATCTTAACTATTTTATGGAACTATTAAGATGCGATCCTAATTTCTTTTCACTATACAATTATCACAGAAAATATGATTTTCTTACATCATTGACCATTTTAGCTAAATATTTACTAACTAAATAAGTTTTCTGTCGTAAACTTTGAAAATAACTAAGCGACAGTAACAAGACTTTTAAAAATTATTTCGTTCCAATTTAGCACAAAAGTCGATACAACTAGATTTTTTTCTATAAAATTTATAAAATATTTTACTTTCAGTCTGTATAGTTTACATAACAAGTGAATTATACTAAATTGGAAATTAATGGAATTATAAAAAAATCGATAATTTATAATCGATTCATTTATTGAGCAATCGTAAGAAGCTAATATTCGGATTGGATAAATAAAAAAATCTGTAAACTAAAAAATACACACTTATAATGCGGATATAATTCTATGTACAGATTGTAACAAAAATATTTTAAATTATAAAATTGAGAAAAATTATTTTTCATGCATTTTATTTACAAAAATAAATTTTATTTTTTACAGAACACAAAGCAAATTGTTGTCAATAGAGTTTTACAGTTAATTTTCGATGAAAACGCTTTGACGTAAAATAATAATTAAAACAGACATGGCGACATAAATTTTCGTTATTTTCGAAATCCAATAAATTATTCAAGTCATAATAATTCGAAGTTTTTAATAAAATTTGTAACTGACTGGATGTAAAAGAAAAAAGAACATGTAATCTGTTTACAAAAACTAAATTATGTGTAGTTTTTATAGCGTTATAGAAGAAAACTAATTCTGAGACACCAATTTTTTTCTTTAATAAAAAGAATCTTTAGCTCCAGCCAGCAACAAATTCTTCGACAATCTATAATAACAAATTACACAAGTCTTCAGACTTATCCTATCGTATATACACCTCAGTCATTTAAACATTTAGGAACATAGTATATTACATATATGGCTTTTTCAAGCCATCGAAATTAACGTCAATTTTTAAAATGTGGACCGACTCTAAAGGAGCTGAGGAATTTGAGCTCGGCTTGTACTCCGTCCATGCTCGAGTCCTCCAGCGTAGACCCATTTATACACAAGCCAACATCATGCCGTTGCTACACGTGGGTGCCTTGGGAAGGTTGGCTGCCATTACCTGTGAAAAATGACGTCAATTAGTCTAAGTGATATTTAGAAAAAAAAACCGTTTAACTTAAAACAGAACAGACCATCTATTACTTTTAATAATTATAGCATATAAATTGGACAAGGTATTTTATGTAAATAACCGTTTTCCGGAACGTAAAAGTAGAAATTATTTTTAATAAAAGACGTGACTTGCTCTTCTTATCCGACTTCAATAAAGGAAGAGGTTCTCAATTGGGTTGTATTTTTTATGTTTGCTACCTCAAAACTCCGTCATTTATGTACTGATTTGGAACATTGTTTTATTATTTATAATATCTACATGTCGATGAATGGAGAGAGAGAAGGAGGAAAAAAAAGATTGATGGATTATGTGAGAAGTGATTATTGCTTACAGGATAGAATGGAAAAAAGAAGTGTTGCTCTGACCCCAAGTAATATGGGACAGGGGCAGGAAGATAAGGATGATGATTTTAAAGAATATATATGTCGTGATCAGATCTTAGAATTTATCACTTCATGATATGGCCAACTAAAACTGGCTTGATGATATGTCAACCCTCGTTTGCCCATATAATTGATGTAGAATTTCTATGGTAATAAAAGGTCTAAAGAAAGAAGCCAAACGAGGATTGTAATATCAAACTTTAACGTTTAAATTGATCTGGCCGGTTTTACTTGGCCATATCATAAAGTGATCAATTCTAAGATTCTGGTTTTGTTCTGATTCTGGTCACGACTTCAAATTCATTTAATGTTTATATATTAAACATTAAATGATTTTTTGAATGATGGCTCAATATAAACAAATAAATGTTACTTATTATTATAATGCGTCAATATAAATTGTATTTTATATCGTGTCTTTGTTTTTATGTTATAAACTTAAATGATGAATTAATTTGGAATTAAAATTTATAATTAATGACGACATTTAATCAGTTTTAGTATTTATTTAGACTTCATGTACAAACGTACAAAAGGGTTCTATGCCTAGCATTCTCTACCAGTCAACCAAGAGTGGTGAAGAAGTAACATTACAGGTGCATTTTTTGTTAATCTATACAAGCAGGCATAATTCTACATTTAAAAAAATCTATAGCTGGAAAACGACTGTCAGAGCTAGAAGATACTAAAAGACTTAACTGATGAATTAATTTGGAATTAAAATTTATAATTAATAACGACATTTAATAATTTTTGACATTTTAATTATTTGGACTTAGATTTTTTGACATTTATAACTAATAATTTATTAAAAATAATTCCTCATTTAGGTCTGACATAATTCATGTGTTAGATAATATTATGTAGTTTTTCTTTTTTGCTAATTTACTACCAGGATTGTGCATGATTATGAAATATTGGTTTTATAAACTTTAATTTGTAAACTTGAGCTAGAAATACACCATATTTGTACGCCTCCGGGCATAACATAGCGCTCTGTTCAACAAATATAAGATCTGTATTTCTGTGTTAAGAAATAAAAGTGATTTGATTTGATATTATATTTCCAGATTGGTCCCATTTTTTATCAAAATCCAGTTCTGATGATGGCATACATGAGGAATTGAGATAACTTATAAAATAGTTTAGAAACATATTTACTGTCTATTTTAGGAGTGGATAAATTATACCAAAATTTGATATTTTCATTAATATAAGCCTTTTTAGCTAAAAATGCTCAAAGCCGTTTCGATAACTATGGTATTGTCACTTGCTTATTTTGTTTCGAAAGTAAGGTTGTAGTATTCTTTTGTGTGATATTTTTTAAACATATGAGATAACTAGTTACGCATACGTACATATATATCGTTCAAAATAGTTTGTAATAAACACCTTTGATAACATCACACCCAAATTGAACAAACAAACATGTTTTTCAGTTTTTTTTCTCATAACAAAAATTAATAAGATTTTTGTACCTTTGGAGCTGTTTTTTTCGTGTAAACAGCTCCATAAAGTAGCAAAAAAGACAAAAAAGAGAAAAACAAATAGAAAATAGAAAAAAATAACTGGGACAAGTGCGAGTCGGACTCGCGCCCTGAGGGTTCCGTACAAACTTACATATATATGTAAATAGTTCAATTCTGGAATGCAGTCTCGGAAGATTTTTCCGAATCGCAAATAAAGTTATTTTTGGTGATGTAACTACAAATTTACAGTGTTCAGATTTATTCCTATACTTGTGACCTGAGTATATGGTTTTAATTTCAACTCGATACCTCCACGCGTGCCCGAGATGACGACAACAAAGTGATCCTATAAGGGTTCCGTTTTTTTCTTTTGAGGTACGGAACCCTAAAAACAAGTGGTTTTTCTATATCTATACTATACTAATATTATAAAGAGGAAAGGTTTGTTTAATCGTATATTTCGTATTTTTGTTAATAAATAATCTCGAAAAGCACTAGATCAATTGTAAAAATTCTTTCACCATTAATTAAAATACTATTTTATCACTGACTGACATAGACTATAATAATATATTCCCTACGGTTTCTTATAAACAAAATAACAACCATCCAGAAACTCAAAATAAACGTCCAGAATCCCTAAATTCGACCTATGAAAACAAAAACCCCAGTACCTCATGAAGCAAGTTCAGCCGAACCCAATAAATAATTCAAGTATCCCAGTTTGAATGCATTAGATTTATGCGACTTTACAAACACATTGCGGCTAAGATCGATCGTAATTCAAGTTCTAAACACAAACAATTGAGTAGAATTAAGCTTGCGTTGGCCTAACTTGGTAATATAACTTTGCAGACAGCCTAGATACTGTTCAGTATTTGTGTATATAATTATGTAGCAAGATTTCGTTGCGAGTGTATGGTTGAGTTGCTTTTAGGATTCCGTACCTCAAAAGAAAAAAACGGAACCCCTATAGGATCACTTTGTTGTCCGTCCGTCTGTCTGTCTATCTGTCTGTCTATCGAGACCCTTTATCTCGGGAACGCGTGAAGGTATCAAGTTGAAATTAAAACCATACACTCAAGTCTGCGGTCCCTTGGAGCTGTGAAAAAAATCAAACTTCCATGTTAACGAAAAAAAAAGATACGGCCGTTTATGTCTCAAAAAACTTATATTTCGACACTCTCAAGGGAATCAAAATTCATAGGGTACTTCCCGTTGACCCAGAATCCTGAAATTTGGCATAAAGCAAGCTCTTATAGCACAAATATAGGAATAAATCTGAAAACCGTAAATTTGTTGTTAAGTCACCAAAAATTTTGTGATCTTTTTGGAGTTGAACTATTTACATAGGTAAGTTTTTACGGAACCCTCAGAGCACGAGTCCGACTCGCACTTGCCCAGTATTTTTTTCTGTTGTATTAATTTACAACTGGAGTACTTCAGTATTTCTTTTTGAAAACTTTTTTATTATTTTACTCTAACGTAAGACATTTTTTTACGAAACACAATTTGATAGCTTTGTTATGTTGCAAAATGTGTTTAAAAAAAAAACACTAGATAAAATTAAAGAAATATCAGCTTCATGCAAATTGTAAAAAAAGTATTTATTTAGACTTCATGCACAAACGTACAAAAGGGTTTGAAGCCTGGCATTCTCTACCAGTCAACCAAGAGTGGTGAAGAAGTAACATTACAGGTGCATTTTTTGTTAATCATATACAGGCTATATATATATCGCTGTCAGCGATAAGACCGCCTTTGTACCCATAGATTTAAGTTGCCTAGTATAAAAGTTTTGTTACTATTTTGGTGTGCAATAAAGTTTATTCTATTCTATTCTATTCTATTCTATTCTACAGGCAGGCATAATTCTACATTTAAAAAAAAAAACCAGAGCTGGAAAACACCTGTCAGAGCTAGAAAATACTAAAAAAGTAAACCGAGTTATCTACTAAAAGTACAACAGAAGAATGTCAAGAAATCTTTTCCGTAGTTTTTTTTTTTAATATTATTTAGCATTATGCTTTAGCATTCTCTATAAGGAACACTGCTTACCCGACTACCCGTTACACCAGACGCCTATTTACCTGTTGGTAAAACGACTGAGTTCCTGACCGCAGAATAGGGCGGCGGCGCAGGGGTTGATGCTGGCTTGGCGGTGTGTACTTGACTGTTGTAACCTGCATGGAGAACAATAATATTTTAAGTTACACCATCAACATTTCAGCCGAAAAACGTCTACTGATGGAGCTTCTCAATCGTACACTCTTCGCGGAGTGGTCGTGGACATGAATCGTCTGGTGGGTTGGTTGCGGCTTTGCGAGACTTTTCCATATCTCTCTGTTCGTGACACAGCGTATACATTCTATAAGGGAACACTTCGAAGATGATTTAATGAGGTCTGTCCATCTGGTAGGTGATCGACCGCGAAAACATTGGCCCTCTACTCTTCCTTATACCACTAAACGATCCAAAGAGCTTCATTGCGTATGACATGTCCAAACATCTTATGCATTTGCACTTGCAATTTCATTGAAAATGTTTGTTTTGCCAAGCTCTTCCAGAATAGAAAATTTTGTGTGGTGAGCAATTCATTCATTTATTCATTAAGACTGGCCTGTTGGTCTAGTGGTTAGTGGCCCTGACTGCTATGCCGGAGGTCGTGGGTTCGATTCCCACCCAGGACAAATGTTTGTGTGATGAGCACGATCATTTGTTCTGTGTCTGGGTGTAATTTATCTATATATGTATGTATTTAGAAATATATAAGTATGTTTATCAGGTGTCTAGTACCAATAACACAAGCTCTGCTTAGCTTGGGACTAGACGGCGTTGTGTGATAGTTGTGGAATATTATATTATTATTATATTATATTCATCCATTAATCTCAGCTTAATTCTAGTCCACTACTAAACATAGGCCTCCCCAAGTACCGACTCAACGACTCAACGACCGGTCCAGAAATTCTCGTATCCATTGGATTCCCACGACAATCATTAGGTCATCTTCAGGTACGCTTTCGCCACTGCAGGACCTTTCGGCCCTATCAATCATCTGCTCCGCGAGCAAAGTGCCCTGCCCTCTGCCACTTAAGTTTGGCGATTCTTCAGACCATGTCGGTAACCTAGGTTCTCCTGCGGACCCATTTTATTCCTAAACCGATCGCGCAAGAAGACTTCGGTAGAGGCAAATATACCCAAAAGGCAATAAGAGACCATTTAAATATAAAATTATTTTACAATATAAATTAACTTACCAATATTACTATTCCTTAAATACGGGTTGCCGTAGGTGGCTGAGTATCGTAGATCCACCTGCGGCTGAGGCTGCGGTTTGATGTTAGGCTGGGCGTAGATAGGTGTTGGTGACGCTGTTTTATAAAATAATGAAAATTATTTTTTGAAATATGAGAAAAAAAGGGTGGAAAGCAAAGGGAATAATTCAGATGTCGGATAAGTTCGAATCTTTAGGATCTCCTCTGTAAAGAAGAATTCAGCAACTAAAATTTAAGTGGCCATTAAGTTCATACCCAATTCTGACCAGACCAGACTTTTTTTTTATATAAATCATCAGATAAAATATCCCGCTCTGAGCGGAGCGAGAGGCAGTGTCAGACTTTCACTGACTAAATTCCAGTCGCGAAAGTAGGTTTTTCCTTACAAAGTTTGGAACACCGTTTCATCCCGTTAAGGGGTGAATTTTGAAAAATCCTCTCTTAGCGCTCGCAAGCGTCGTAAAATATACGTTGTGCAAAATTTCTCACTCTTAGTCCCAGTAGTTTCGGCTGTGCGTTGGTTTGTCAGTCAGTCTGTCAGTTTCTCCTTTTATATATATAGGTACATGATCCTGAAGTGCAATAGCACTGTTACACTTAATGAATCCCACTGTACATTACTTCAAAGATTAATCCGACTGCAACTACTTAAACATATCAACTTCCACTTTGAATTTGCACTTACCGTCACCAACGGGAAGCCCCAAATTATTTATAGCGTCCGTTTCATCTGACGACTTGGTCGTTCGTTGTAACGTATTATTTTGAGATCCATTGCCGGCTGACAAGGGGAGTGTTGACGCGGTGTCGATGCTGCGCGTCAATGAACCTTGCAGGGACCTGTGAAGGAAAATCGTCGTTTAGTTTTGAAGTGAATTGGTAAGGGGCCTGTTGTCGAATTAACATAGGATTTTGATCGGGTTTAGTATTTAGATATTGGAGCTTTCAGGATTCGTATTTCGTAAATGATTATGTTGCTTGGGAATTGTGTTAATTGACTTATCTATTATTTATAAATGTTTATTTTTTGTTTTGTACGTATAAGGGAAATCCTACGCATTGAGAAGAGGTTTACAAAGATTTTGTAAGAAGTCTCAAACTAGTTAAAAATGTGTTTCGAACCCAGGAAACAAAGCCTGACAGATTTTTGAAGTGATTACTGGCTCTGTACAAATTTAAATAAAACAAGTTAGATTTCAATTCCATAGTCTTGTTTCATAAAAGCTTGAAGCTTAGAACAGACACACAATATATTGTAGCAAAAATATGGAGATTAAACTCATACGCTACACAGACACATCTCGACAATAACGCGACTAGAATAAGATTTTATTTTATCCCCACATAAAAAATACAATTTGAACATTTCACAAAAACTATATGTACAAAAAATCAGACGAAAACCACATTTTTCATGTCGACTAAGGAGTGTCAGACAAAACGTCAGATAAAATGGTTAATTAGTTATTGTCTGGATAAGTTCTTTTAAATCGTAAGCCTCTGATAAATGAATTGTTGGTGTACATAAATATAGAAGAAATATTTTTTTATCATTATAGATAAGCTCGCACTTGATCACTATCTCCGCTTGCCTAGAAATAACCTATATACTGTTGACTTAAAGACCTCTTAGTTGTAGCTATCAGGAAACACAAACTCAGGTAGGGAATTCCACTCCTTAGCTGTACGCACAATTACGGTGGTATGCCCCGCTTGGGCAGAACACCGCCGTGTCCTCGTGGAGGCAATCGGCGGCAGCGACCTTTCGCGCCGGGCCCTGGTTCAAGCTATGACCCAGAGCGAGGAGGAATGGCAGGCGGTCGCCTCCTTCTGTGAAGCAGTAATGCTAGCGAAGGAGGAGACCGCACGCGTGAAGGAACGAACGTCCTCACACCTCAGCCGCCGAGATTCCGACCCCGACAATCAGCCACGGTAGACGCGGGCTTGCGGACGTCGAGCAATGGGTAGGTCGCCATCCGGCCGTCCGGTAATTAACCGGACCGAACCCAGTCGTCAACAGCGCATAGTGATCCACGCGCTCCTCAAAGAGATGTCAGCAAACCGAAGGGGCTAATGCCCACTAGCTAGGACCGCGGGGAATTTCAGAATTGGAAACCCGCAGTCCTAGAACGCAAAGGGCAACTGAAGGACATATGTGTGGTTCTAGTCAGTTAAAGTCTGACACGAAAGGGCGGGAGATGTGATTGGATTGGAAAAAAAAAGCTGTATGCACAGTAAATGTGTTCACAGAACGCTTTGTACGTTTGGAAGTTCTCATAGCACGAGTATAGGAAAAAATCTGAAAACTGTAAATTTTTAGTTACTTACGTCACAAAAATAAACTTTTTTTGCGATTCGGAAAAATCTTCCTAACTCAATTTGGGAATTGAACTGTTTTCATAGGTAAGTTTGTACGGAACCCTCGGTGAGCGAGTCCGGCTCGCAGTTGCCCGGTTTTTTTAGGGTTCTGTACCTCAAAAAGAAAAATGGAACCCTTATAGGATCACTTTGTTTTTGTACGCAAGCTTGCAAGTGAGTCACTTTGACTTATTTCCAAGAATTCCCTTTTATCATCTAAATAACAGTTCCTTTTCATAAAGAATTTATTTCACTATTCATGTACAGTGTACACACATAACATAAATGACAAGAAAAAGGAAACATAAATATTTGCGCAAAGGTGATGCTTATTTCTATAGAAATCTCTTCCAGCATACCTGCGACAGGAGAGTTGGAAAAAATAAAAATATAGACACCGTGTGTAAGAGTAACAGGAAAACAAGTACACACAAAATAGTTATCTATAAATTAATAATAATAATAATCCATAACTATCACACAACGCCGTCTAGCCCCAAGCTAAGCAGAGCTTGTGTTATGAGTACTAGACAACTGATAAACATACTTATATATTTCTAAATACATACTTAATATAGATAAAATTACACCCAGCCACAGAAGAAATGTTTGTGCTCTTCACACAAATATTTGTCCTGGGTTGGAATCGAACCCACGACCTCCGCCATAGCAGTCAGGGCCACTAACCACTAGACCAACAGGCCAGTCAAAGATTAAAGATATACTATCATTATATACATAGTATAATAAATATCACAGAAATACACACTAAATAATGTGATATACTAATATGCAACTATGACGAAAAAGAAAGATAGTGTTTTAAGTAGGTATGTAATAAAAAATGTACTTAAATTAATATGTGCATAATTTGGCGACATTTATTAAAAAAAAAAAATCAAAGTGTTTTTAGTTCTTGTCTACACAGCAAACACCTTCACAATTATTAAACAAAAAAACTTAGACCTCGCAAAAAAAAAAAACAAAACTGCCTGATAGACTAGTTACACAGAGGAAATTAAGGTTGTCACCTATGACAACTTACTGGTATTAAGCAACAACCCTAATTTCCCTTTTAACTCTAGCAAAAATAAAAATAATCATGTACTTACCTACTGGGTGGGTCGAGGGGGGGCGACTGAACCCGTAGGTGGGGTGGGGGCGCGTACCCCTGCGGGTAGTCGTATACGTAGCCCGCGGGGCTCTGCCATGAAACATGTAATACCACGTTATTTTACGGCTAAAGTTTATATAGCAGGGGAGGTTCAGAAGTACCACCACTAACGAGCTTATTTTTCAATAATTAGACAAGTTTTATCTAAAGGGGTGACCAGATGATTGCAAACCAACGTCCCAACCAAGGTGACCTTGCTAGTTTCCATCCGTGTAGACAGCAGTTGTAATCCATGACCTTCAACGCCCTTGGTTGGGAGGCGCGTTTTCCCAACCACCGAACGTTTTGGCGCGTGGTTTACATCCATATAGTCGCAACACAAACCAAACACGTAAACCAAGGTGACCTTGGTTGGAACGCTAGTTTGCAATCGTCAGGTCCACCCTTAAAGAATAAATATGGCGACTGTGATGTATATGTCACCAGAAAATTTCAGACTCCGTATGATTGTAATAGATTTTTATTAGATTATAATTTTTCGATATATTTTGAAAAAATCGTTTTGTATACGATAAATCACATCCAAATTCATTAGTTTCCAACATAACCATGTCCTTTTTAAAAAACATTGTTTACAATTGCTCTCATAAGCCGTCATCTCAACGCTCAGTCACGTGGTCAGAACAAAGGAATAGGAGGCGTGGCCGACTCGAGGTGATCAACGAAAAGAGAATCGAAACGAAATGGTTCTAACTTGGCTAGGGAGGCAGAAGACTTAAAGTCACCCAACGGGCAATGGAAAGGGCTATGCTCGGAGTTTCCTTGCGTGATCGAATCAGGAATGAGGATATCCGCAGGAGAACCAAGGTTACCGACATAGCAGGAAGAATCGCCAAACTTAAGTGGCAATGGGCAGGGCACATTGCTTGCAGAACGGATGGCCGTTGGGGCCGAAAGGTTCTGGAATGGCGACCACGTACCGGAAGACTTAGCGTTGGAAGGCCTCCTAAAAGGTGGACCGATGACTTAGTAACGGTTGCGGGAAACCGATGGATGCGAGACGCACAGGACCGTTCATTGTGGCGACACTTGGGGCCTATGTCCAGCAGTGGACGTCTTTCGGCTGAAATAATGATGACAATTATTGCTCGCGATATTTTACAATCTTACGGCGTTTGCGATTTTCCGGTGACATATATAAATAAGTGTCGGTCTATGCAACCTCTAACTGTATAGTATAGTATAGTCGGCCTTACAATGTTCCCACTGTTGGGACTCAGGCCTCCTCTCTAGGAGAGGGAATGGGCCGTAATCCACCACGCGGGCCCAGTGCGGGTTGGTGGATGTCACATGTTTTCGAATTTTTGGTTCTAGGACATGCCGGTTTCCTCACGATGTTTTCCTTCACCGTTTTGAGAGCAGTGGTGATGACATAAATTACACAAAGTAATGCGCCTGGCTGGGTTTGAACCCGCAACCTACAACTCGTAAGTCGGGGCCGTTACCACTCGGCCACCACTGCTCTAACTGTATAATCTATACAAAATAACAAAAAGAAAAACTGTAGTCACACGTTATGTAGGTACCAACTGTAACACTTTAATAACGTGTGACTACGGCTTTTCTTTTTGTTCTGTTCTTGTTTCTCCAGTAAACTTGTTTATTTCAGAATCCTGAAAATCTTGTTTCATACTTTTTCAGCGTCGTTTTTTTTTTGTTGTAGTCGGGTTTTTCAATGACTTCTTATAATAACTTGAGAAACAAAATTATGGAGCTACCTCTCAATACCCCGTTTTTCTACTTTGAAGCTTTTTAAGTAAATCTAAAATGTTGTCTTGAGTGAAGTTGATTTTCTGCTTCTATATTTTCACGATCACATACAAAAGGTATTATTTCAGATAACTTGTGACTGTAAAATTGATTTCTTTTTCGCCTTTGTAGTTTGATCTGAATTCGAGCTTGTGAAAATAAGTGTTTTCCTTTGATGTAGCATTAGCCGAGGTTTTCTTTGTAATAAAAGTAAAACTGAAAAACGTTAAGGCTTACTAAAGTGCTTGGTTGAGCACCAATTTTTGATGTTGTTGATCTGAATTATTTAATCTGCTTTGAAAATAAAATAGCCTTGTTCATAATAAATACCTATGATAGGATTCCTAATCAGCACATCTAGAAAGGGCAACTGAAGAAACCCGGGTATGTTTTTTTTGCAAGTAAAAGTTTCATACTCCCTCTCGCCTCCCACCCAAAAAAAGTCTTATCACTTTATTATGTACTAAAGCGGGTACTACATTATACCGACGCACACGTGGGCCACGCTTGATTAGTACGTAGAACCACGTTGCATGGCGTGGATCTAATGTAGCTCTACAAGTCTAGTTGCCATATAAAATGTATGGAGACCGATGCGCCAAGATCGGCGTACGTGGCTCACGTGTGCTCAACGAAGTTCTACTTTTAATCCATACTGGACATGCTTATTGGCCTGTTATTTTCCATGAGTGTATTTAGTATACGTTTGACCAGTATTTCATCGCATGGTAAACGACAATGTATGCGACGTTGGATCACCTTTGCCATTAATTAACCTATTTACCTTAGACTTACACAGTATGAGTTGAGAATAGACAAGGTGACAACAAAAGGGTTTTTTGAGGTGGGAAAATCAAACAACTTCTCCCGCTCCGGTTGGAGTAGGAGGGCGAGTTGGTCTTTTACTGACTAAAACCGACCTGAGTTTCTTTAGTTACCCTTTGCGTTTCAAGGTCGCGGTAACTCCCGCGGACAAAAAAAAAGGTTAAGTTATTGTTTATCTGTCAAGTCTCTCTATCTATCAGGTTATTCTTAATAATAGGGGTTAAAGTATGAAATTGCCGTTATTTAAAACGGGTTGCGTTGAAGTTTTATATCTTTGGATTGACTTGGAATTATAAGTTCAAATAAACTTTATATTAAAGGTACGTTATTCTTTTTCCGAAATTAGGCATTTATTGGATTCTTTGTGTTTTGTATTTTCTGTAATATCGCAATACTTGTAACTATTTTTGTATGAAATATAAGAAAACTTGCATTATTTTATAATATGAGTTCTACCATGGAAACAATGTGTATAAAGTGGTACGCACATTAATATAAAGTTTATTTGAACTTATAATTCCAAGTCAATCCAAAGTTGAGTTTTTAAAAACGGCAATTTCATATTTAAGACCTAATATTAAAAACAGAAAGAGGGATCAATACTTGTGAACAATCAATGTCACCTACCTTAAAGTAAGGATCACTATATGTCGGGTCGGAGTAATCATTGCTGTAGCGGAACTGCATCAGCTCATCATGGCGCATGTTGGGCAGAGGCACAGGACCAGCCAGGGGCAGACCTGCGTGCAGCTTGCTGTCTGAACGGTCGGAGCTGGTGTAGTCCTGGGAAAAGAAGATACTGGTTCAGAACTGCATTTATTTGAGATTTAGTGGCTCTTGATTGTAATCACGCAAGAAATGAAAAGTTACGTATTTCTGTCTCCTGTTGATAAGCTATAGTAATATTGACTGAACGACCTTACAGTCACTAGACGTCTAATAACAGGCGACGAATGCATGTCTGTAAACACATATAATTATAGAACTGATGTCTCGATCAATCAGAACGCAGTACTCCGCTCCCCCGTACCAATCAGAACGTAGTACCCTGCTCCCCGTACCTCGGCTAGTTGACAGAATTGTTTTGGTGCGCTAGTTCAAGCATGAGGCGTCTAGTAGCTATAAGGTCGTTGTATTGGCCACAGTCGTCATTGGGCTTGGTTTTTTTTCATTATACCTACAAAGGTGACATTTTGTCTTGGTATACTCATGTGAAAAGGAGGGATGAAACGCAATGCTACTAAAAGAGTTATGAGTATACATGTAGATGGATGGAGAGAGAGAGCGAGGCCAACAAAAAAAGAGGAGTGTGAGGAGTGAAGTGGTATGAAAGAAAAGGGAGTTAGTGATAGCGTAACGAGAGACAAGACAAAATGGAAGAGAAACACGACCCCAAGTAATATGGGACAAGTGCAGGAAAATGATGAAAGGTCACACATTTTGTATTGTGTGCCGGTTTGTTATTTCTTCATTGTCAAACGCATTTAGACGCCATTATACACGGGTAGATTATGTTCTAGAATAGGACATAATAATATGATTATTTATCCCGAGAGTAGAGTTCCCTTGAAATAATCCCGCGACCCTCACTAAGTCTTCGATCCACTTTGTGGGAGGCCTTCCAACGATGCGTCTTTCGATACGTGATCGCCACTCCAGAACCTTTCGACACCCAGATTGAATAAATTAATTTTAAAAAATCCTTTTACTGTCATCATATATTCCAAAACTCACCAATTCATAACTCCCATCACTTTGTGGCAGCTGCAGCTTCAAGTCACTAATATTGGAGCTCCTGTCACTCTCCTTGTTATAAACATCTCCTGTGGTCACGGTCACGTCAGGCTTCTCATTCATCTGGCCCTTCTTCCGTCTCCTTCTGTGGCAGACCACCACGAGAATGATGAAGGCAGAGAAGATTATGATGCCGGAGGTCACACCGATCAGGATTATGTATAAAGGTAAGGTTTCTGGAAAGAAGGTTGTCTGTTAGAACCTGTCTTTTGTAGCTGGTAATTTACTGCTTTTTGCTGGTAATTTTTCTTCTTCTGTATAGGAAACGATCAATTGGAACCGTGCACTACACTAGAATTGCTATAAGTAAACTAACTTCAACTTCAACTCTTCATTAATGGCATTTGTGGAAAGGGCACCACAATTTTGGCAACAACACGTACAAACTGTTAATAGACCATCAAACGCTGGAGAGTATTTAACGTGAATTAACAGTAAAATACCAACCCGCACTGGGCCCGCGTGGTGGATTACGGCCCATTCCCTCTCCTAGAAAGGAGGCCTGAGTCCCAGCAGTGGGAACATTATAAGGCCGACTATGCTATGCTATGCTAACAGTAAAATAAATATATATCTCTAAACATTAAAATTCAAAATAAAAGAATTTATTCGCAGACGCAGACCGACATTTTATTTTTATTTTATTTATTTATTTATTTTCCAACTTACAACTATCTTTACAGGGCAACCTAATGCGATAGTGTATTTTTTGTTTTTTTTTTCTGCTAATATATATAGTACGAGTAACATACATATATTATTCAATTTAGTTTTAAATAACTTATCACAAATAAGGCATTTATTGTAAATTCACTCAGAGAACAACAGAATATGTCCGTGTCACTAGATATGAGGTTGAGTTTATGACCAAACCACAGACTATGACTATGTAAGTACTAAGTACCTACATGAAAGAAACTCGTAAGAGTGAAACAGAGATATAGGTAAGCTACATTGTATGAATCCGATATCTGTCACTCGTAACACGAGTGACAGCTGTCGGATTCATACAATGTAGCTGCCTATCCTTTTCTCTTATCTTAAAGATGTATATTTTCGTCCTGTTGTCATTCTACCCAGGCTATGTAAAAAAGACCTAAACTTCTGGTGTTTTTAAGTGCCCATGTAGGCCCAAGTGAAGTAAAAATATTTTGAATTTTAATTTATACAAGCAAGACGATACAAAGCTTTTTTTTTTAAACGAAGCTATTTAATCGTGATTTATAAAATAGAAGGTGACTAAAATCAACTTTTATAGAAGAAAAAAATCAAATATGGAACTCAGAAAATGATATAACAGACAATTTTATGTGTTATCGGTCTAAAAAGTACATAAAGCTATTTAAAAATTATAATAGCATAGAAAGCATAAAAAGGTGTATGTTTATATGTGTGTAGGCTTATTACTTCTTCACGCTCAAACGGCTGAACGGATTGGGATGAAAATTAGCATACGGATAGACCATATCCAGGAATGGGACCCTAAATCTATCTCCTTTCTTTCAGTCCATCCAAAGCTTGTCTGTAAGAAATTGCCCTGTGCGATAAGACCGCCCATTGTACACTTATTTTTATAAATGTATGTCCTGTATTTTTTTCTTATGCGGTGTACAATAAAGAATATAATAGAAATAATACTAATAATTTTATTTCGGGTGTAAGAATCCTAGGGATAATTTCACGTGGGTGCCAGAAGCTAGTTTATATTATTTATGTAATATAATGAACTATTACCAGATAATATTACTGGTACAGCAAATGTAAATAAATAATAATATTATTATGAATAAAAACCATAATGTAGTACCCATATTGCAAAAACCAACTATCTGCAATTTTTACCCAAATTAAAGTTAAATCCATTCATCCATTCGTCTCATCAAGATGTAGATTCATCTTGATGATGTATAACCGGTTATTAGCTACGACATTTATTTACAAAGATAGCTTCGGCAAAAAGTAAATAACCTACAAATTTAATTGAATATAATAGCAATAACATAATATAATAATACAAAAATGTTGGTGCATTTAGTTGGTTTTTGCAATAAGGGTACGATATGAAATAAATGCAATATACTGATGAGCTTGATAAATAACATGAATGAGTACCACTCGCACTTACTCAACGGCTTCAACATGATGGCGGCGTTAGCATTTCCATACTCATTGGTGACGCTGCAGTTGTACTGTCCATAATGCTTGAATTGGCTCGATCTTATCACCAGACTCGACTTTATCACGCCGTCTGGTAATGATTCTTCTAATACTGCGTAATCCTTTGAAAAGAAATTATGATTTATAATATAATTTACCTTATTATTATCATCATTTTCCTGCCCTTGTCCCATGTTATTTGGGATCAGTGCAAAACGTTTTTTTCTGACGTGTCTCTCTCTCTTAATCGTCACGCTATCACTAACTCCTTTTTCCTTGGGCTCATATACCAGAAACTTAGCAAAAATGGTAACGCAAGTAAATAAAAAAAACCGTTCAAGGTTGTATGGGAGAATTTTATTCTTTAGTTTAATAATCTAGAAACTGGGCGCTAATTGTAATCAAAATAAATAATAATAACACCGAGAAAGATAAACAAATCAAGTATTTTGACTTGGTTCGCGAGGTTGTCGACATGTGCGATGTGGAATCAGCGATCATTGTACCGATAGTCGTGTCGGGCAATGGCTTAATAGCCAAGAGCCTCGACCAACACCTTAGGAGCCTCGCGTTAGGCAGGAAAGTGGTACTCCTGGACACGGCTCGTATTGTTAGGAGGTTCCTTTCTCTGGAGCCCTGACCGCTGGTAGCTTGGACCCAGTTCCCGATACCGGTGGGATACCATTATTTTTATGTTTTTAATTATTTTTTTTGTAATTAGATTTAAAAAATATTTAAATATGTAATTTATATGTAGGTATATACAAAAAATAAAAGAGATAATAATAATATGTTTTATTGCAATTAATACACACAGTATATACACAGACAGAAAACTATTTTATATATTTGAAGTGCTAATGTTGTTGAACTCTGGTAACCAAATTAAGATTCAACTTGTGTTAAAAGTACCAGGGCCCTCGTTCTTATTGATCTATTATAAACATATTTGTTTGGCATCTGAGTAGAATATATTCACGTGTAAGTTGAGTGTGTAAGTTTTTATGAAAACATTTTCGTACACGAAGTCGCTGGCTAGTATATCGATATGACTCTCTGAACAGTTGGTTCAAGAGAAAAGAATTAAGCAAATCATAAACCACTTACCGCATCTTGAATAGGGCTGATCTCCCGACCTTCAAAGTACCACCTGATATCATCAGGTTTTGGTACCGATCGAGCAGCGCATTCTATTCTAACGCGCTCACCCTCCATGCCGAATTGAGTCCTGTTTGAGAGGATCTTTGGTGCACCTAGGAAAGAAAGATGAGGGGATAATGTAAGTAATGTCTTGACACCATTCTTAAGTCTAAGGAGTATTGTTTGGGGGCTACGGGATGGTTCGAAAGAGCCATCGTGAGCCTGGAACGCAAAGAGCAATTGAAAGGCTTAGCCACAAAACGTCTCTTACGCAAAATGGTTAAAACATAAGCATAATCAGCTGTTATGTAATCAATGTTACCACTGCAGGGCTTTCTCTCTAAGAGAGGGAATAGGTGCCCCAGAGGTAATGGCTTACGAATTCGCGGGTTCAAGCCCAGTCAGGCGCATTACTTTATGTAATTTATTTCATCGGCATTGCTCTCAAAACGATGAGAATGTTGAGATGGATGTGTGGTGTGACGAGAATGGATAAAGTGAGAAATGATGCAATGATTGCATCACTGCTTACCATCAGGTGGGATCGCAGTCAAGCGCTGGTTAATATCAATTAAAAAAAAAAAAAAAAAATGAGTATATTAGAGGAAGTTTGAAAGTGGTGCCAGTGACTGAAAAGTTGAAAGGGAATTGTTTGTCTTGGTATGGCCATGTAAAGAGGAGGGATGAAACGCATGTTACTAAAAGAGTTATGAGTATACATGTGGATGGATGGAGAGGGAGAGAGAGACCAAAGAAAAGATGGATGGATTGTGTGAGAAGTGATATTATGAAAGAAAAGGAAGTTAGTGATAGCATGACGGTCGACAGGATAGAATGAAAAAAAAAACGTGTTGCGCCGACCCCAAATAAGACGGGACAAGGGCAGGAAGATGATGATGGTGAGTGACCCAGTGACTCAGGATTGTTTTTTTTTTTTACTCATATAGAAAATGCAAGAATGATTACCGCAGTATTTTGAAACTATATTCATGTATGCTACCAGTCACAGATTAGATTTAGGCTTCAAACAAGATATAATTTAAAGAAGAATGTTTTTTGAACACTTTCACACAAAACCCTACCTTTGGCGATTTGGCTAGTTTTGGCGCAGCCGTGACGTGCATACTGTGGCATTCATGTAATGATTGACTCTTTTGTAATTTGATTTGTGTGAATCTAATGAAATGTCGTCAAACTTTTGTTTCTTTCTTTATTTTAAAGCAATAGTTTCATAAAAAAAAATTGTTGTGGAAACCGGCATCGTAGAGAGGAGGCCAGGGTTCCAGCAGTGGTAAAATTTTAAGGCTGATTAAGCTTATGCTTCAAAATATTCTACACTCTATACTTTTAAAATAAGCAGGGTTAATGGTCCTTGTGAACTTTCATGTTCCGAGATAATTAAGTTAACTTAAAACAAAATATATTATATTTTTTCTGTCATACAATAAAGTAATTTAAAATGCCCAAGACAGTTACTGTTGCATGTTACTTTCAAATAGATAAATTAAAGATTTTTTTTTATTTAAACAGTACGAGGTAATGCATTTTTGTCATGACAAAAAATTGATTTTTTCTATGGCAACGAACAAGTAACTAATTATAAGTTCAGCTTTTAAACAAACAAAATGTTCAGGACTTTTATTTTCAGATTTGCTCTAAGATGGACGAGATTGAAACTTCCTCAAATCTAAATGGAATCAATTAATCTTTGGAAATGTATTTTCAATACACTTACTTAAAAACACGCTCCTATCTCTACCGCTTTTAGGCACGTATTTTACTGTTTTCCGCACTAGTGCGGAAAAGTCCGCGAGCTCACCCCCCCATAATTTATTGTATGTATTTGATAAGGCTGGACACCGCGCAGCCCCCGCAAGTCGGTCGTTAATCCCCGTTTAGTTATTTCTTCGTAAGTGTATTGAAAATCGTTGTTTGATACACGCGGAAATTTGCCACTACAGTACTCCGCTCTATTCCGATTCAACCTCAATCGCAATGAAAATTTTTCTCCACTTGTATCAAAATGTACTATTTCAGAATCGCTGGACAAATAGGTTTAGCTCGCCGTCCGTTAAGGAACAGGTTTGGTGAAATTTGGTCAGTTAAAGCCTGTATAAGATGGAGTGTCAGGCTCGAACGTTTTCCTTCGCTGCTGTAAGTGTCAGTAGACGGCCTGGATTTAAACCCATCTAATTAGCGCTGGGAGCCGTAACTTCTGCATTGATTAAACTGAACAAAATCTGTGTGTATCTTATCTAAAAATGAAAGTTTTAGGAATAGAAAGTCCGTAAACTTACTCTTTATAAAAATGGTAGCTTCGCTCTCGATCTCAGGATACCCATCCTCGATGACCTTGCAGATGTACCGCCCTGCCGTCTCCTTGTTCACGTACACCATCAAGTTCGGAGCCTTTCCTTTGACCTGCTGGAGATAGCACAGGTTCACGTAACACTGTCTGCTTTTGGTATAGTCGTTACATTTCAAGAGTGCAAATTAGACATAACCGTCAATGACAAAGAGTTGTGAATATGCTCGTGATGTGCAACGACAATAGTTCAATTATTTGGTAAAATAAAAGAGAATCTTGTACTAATACTACTCAATAATAATAATACTCAAGTATTAGTACATAATTTTCAATATCCAGCTCATACATTTACTCGTAACAACTTTATTGGGAGTTATATGTTGGAGCCGTTTGGGGTTGAAACACTAAGGCCATGTGGTCTGAGTGCACATCAAGTTGTTCTGGATATAAACAAACAGCTGGATAACTCTTTGCGTGACCAGAGGGCTGGACTTTTCTTTGGTCAACGAATCAGTTTTGCTATTGAACGTGGCAACGCTACCAGCATTCTGGACATTTTTCCCATTGACTGCGATTTGGATGAATTTTTTGATACCCAAAGAGTTCTTCTTTTTATACCCGTTCGTATATATTATTATTTCCAGTTAGAACATATACCTATAATATTAATTAGTTTAGATGTTTTTAAACAGACAGGTAAGACCTTTATCGAAAAAATGATCTTTCTTGAAACAATGACCGCAACTCACTATTATAAAATGTCATAGTAGGTATATAATACTACTACAACTATTCCTTCTTTATTCAAGCTATTTATCTGTGGAATGCGCTCCCCTAGGAAATCAGGATGGCAACAAGCCGATTATCATTCAAAACCAAAGTTCGCGAGCTAATTCGTAAAAAGTTGGCAGTAGTATCATCACAGCTTTAATGTTTTCCTATTGTCAATTTGGACCAATTGTTTAAGTATTTTAGTGTATGTATGTAGTGCATTAACTTGAGTATATATTGTATAATTGTATTATATTTATTCTATGGTTTATTAGTATATCTATTCTATGGTCGATAAGTAAATCTATTCCTGTATTCGCCTTTTTCTCTCTCTTTTATTGCACCTACCACTACTTTTCTCTGCATCACCCAAAGGTTGACTGGTAGAAAATGCCTAAGGCATTAAGTCCGCCTCTGTACTTTTGTGTGCATAAAGCATTAAATAAATAATTTTATTTCATCATAGACAAAGTGTTTTGTGTGTACATAAATGAATCACACTAATATCATAAAGGCGAAAGCATGCATATTTGTGTGTGTGTGTGTGTGTATTATGTTTTTATGTTGTTACCCCTTTACAGTCAAATGGCTGAACGGATTCGAATGCAATTAAGCATACAGGTAGACCATATCCAAATAGAACATAGGATTTTTTTTTATTAAGGGAGTATGTTCCATTGGGATAATTATAGTAAATAACAAATAATCATATAAATTATAATAATAAATATGAAATTTAGTCGTATAAGATTGCAGCTTTGTCGTCTGGAATATTTCAATGTCTCAGTCAAATCTAGACCGCTACGCTATTTCATAGCATCTGGACCACACAGATAGCATAATAACATAAATATCTTATACTATAGTTTCTGAATAATGATGAGTGATCTAATTTTACCACATGTTTTTTTGCGGTTTCATCCAATGTTAGTCATCTTGGTACTTCCAAGCTTTTAGAATTGACGTAATTTATTGAAAAAGAACATGGAACATACCTACTTTTATTTATTTACGAAAAATCTAGAAACTGAAGAGATTGATTTCTGTTTATTTTTTTGTTTATCATACGATTAACCTAACCCTCGAATATCCTCATCCCTCCCTCCCCCTCGAGTGTGTTCTCTCTCTGTAACTCAAAGATTTGATAAGAGAAAACTCATTGTTGAGTTATGCTCGCCTTTGTACATAAACTGTAAGTTTACTGTGTACTATGTAAGTTTTTGTGTACAATAAAGAATTAAAAATCTACTGAGACGAATACTAGCTGACTCGAAAAATAATGTTATACCATATAATTTATGAAAAAAAAAATGGGGGATGGGTGCAGGAGGATAAAAAATAGCCTACGCCCTATTCATAGACCCTTTTTTTCGGTGGGAAAATCATCCAATGACATCCCCCACTCTTGAGCGGTGCGAGAGGGTGTGTAAGACTTTTATTAACTGAAAACCCACTCCAGGTCCTTCGTAGCATTTCATACCAAGGCCGAGTCTTCCTTTCAGAAGCAGACCCTTGGCCCCAGTACGCTTCGACCCTGTTGGGCCCCTACGGTTTATTAACACCTATTCAGACCTACCAAATTCGAAACAAACCCTTGCATTTTTTATGTTCTAATTTTGCAAATCCATCATGGTATTCACTTACCCCTATCCGTCCAGGCTCGTGGAACAGCCACCTGATCTCCGGTTGGGGCTGACCGTCCACATCACAGCTAAGGACCACGCTGGAACCGATGTCAGTTTCTACGTTCTGGGGTCGTGTTCTGAAGGTTGGTGGGTCTGGAAATAATATTTTTGTTAGAAAAAAGAATCGAAGTGGTGTCATGAAGAGCAATGTACCTACTTTCGTATCCCATCTAATATATGTATAATACATATTGTCGATTCCAGAAATCAAAACCAATTTGCAACAAACCAAAATTAATTTGATGGGTCTTTTTTTATTTAACCTATTCTTTCCCACATTCCCACAGGGAAGGCACCCCAAATCCTTCCAGTTATTTTTTTTGCAAACCATCTGGAACTAGTCCTTGCGGTAGGTTTCTATGTTGACCTCTTCTCTGGTCAGCCTTGGCGATGTCGTTCCTCCTCAGGTACCCACTTTGTAGAGACTCATACTCAGTGGTTAATGTGCATGCAGCTGACGTGACCCACATAGCCCCAATATATTGATCTTCACTTCCAATCAAATTAAACTAAAATACTATGGATTGGATATTTTTTGACATCTTATTAGAGACAAACACGTCATACCTCGGTTTCCTAGTGGAAGAAATAGCCGCACTGTTTATACTGATGATACAACAACCATAACATTGTGCGCGAGCGCAGAACTGTGACGTCAGTGCGTACTAAACACTGATTTGTTGGACAAAAAATATGTGTCGGTTGATGGAAACTAAAGTCAGACTGATTTATTGGGCGGAGGTTTGGAAGATTGGACAAGACAAACAAACCAATTTTTTCTAATGAAACTATTGCTTTAAAATAAAGAAAGAAACAAAAGTTTGACGACATTCCATTAGATTCACACAAATCAAATTACAAAAGAGTCAATCAATGAAAAAAGAGAAAAAAAAGAGAGAAAAGAAAAAAAAAGAAAAGAGTCAAAAGAGTCATGAATGCCACAGTATGCACGTCACGGCCGCGCCAAAACTAGCCAAATCGCCAAAGGTAGAGTTTTGTGTGAAAGTGTTCAAAAAACATTCTTCTTTAAATTATATCTTGTTTGAAGCCTAAATCATAATATCTGGTAGCATACATGAAAATAGTTTCAAAATACTGCGGTAATCATTCTGGCATTTTCTACAGGAGTGAAAAAAAACTGGGCAAGTGCGAATCGCACTCGCGCACTGAGGGTTCCGGACTTAAAAGGTAAATTGTGGTTTACGGTGGAAGTTTGCATGGTAATGTACATCATATCTTTTTTTTAGTTTTATCATTCTCTTATTTTAGAAGTTACAGGGAAGTGTCTCTCGCGCAAACTATTTGGTTTAGAAAAAAAATATATTATAAACCTCAATATCATTTTTGAAGACCTATCCATAGAAAAAAAAAATAGTTTCAGTTCTAAGTATGGGGAACCCCCAAAATTTATTGTTTTTTTTTTCTATTTTTGTGTAAAAATCTTAATGCAGTTCACAGAATGTATCTACTTACCAAGTTTCAACAGTATAGTTCTTATAGTTTCGAAAAAAAGTGGCTGTGATATACGGACGGACAGACAGACAGACATCCATAAGGGTTCCGTTTTTTGCCATTTGGCTACGGAACCCTAAAAATCAAGGAGGGTCACTTGGTCACTCACCATTTCTGTGAAAATAACTAGAATGTAATCATACTTACACGTAACTTCTAAGGTGGTATTCCCACTGCTTTTTCCGACAGAATTGCTAACTTCGCATGTAACCACGGCGTTATGATGCTTTCGCGTCACGTTGAAGATGATCTAAAATAAAAAAACAGACGAATTACTACTTAGTTTGTGATTTTTACACGACTGCATGATGCAAAGGAGGGTAATATTTTTTTTTTATGATATAAGCTAGTGTTTTACTGCGATTCCACCTGACGGTAGGCATTGATGCAATCATTGAAGTGAAGCGCACTAGTTTATTAAGAGCCTATTCGCTCTAGCCTTCATCATCATCATTCATCATTTCAGCCGAAAGACGTCCACTGCTGGACATAGGCCTCCCCCAAGAGTTGCCACAATGAACGGTCCTGTGCGTCTCGCATCCATCGGACTCCCGCAACCGTTACCAAGTCATCGGTCCACCTTGTAGGAGGCCTTCCAACGCTACGTCTTTCGGTACGTGGTGGCCATTCCAGAACCTTTCGACCCCAACGGCCATCTGTTTTGCGAGCAATGTGCCCTGCCCATTACCACTTAAGTTTGGCGTGTCTTCGAGCTATGTCTGTAACCTTGGTTCTCCTGCGGATATCCTCGGCTAAGGGATAAAGGGCTGTGCTCGGAGTTTCCTTGCATGATCGAATCAGGAATGAGGATATCCACAGGAGAACCAAGGTTACAGACTCTAGCCTTGAAGAGAACTAAATTATAATGATTATCAGCCAGAGGGTATCATCTACAATCACCAAAGGAGATAATTATTTAGTTATTAAGATGTGGAGGTCAGATAAACAGTCGCTCCATACTAGTTTTAGCAGTATCCGGCTGGACTGGATGCCGATTCCAAAAAGAATAGGCAGATTGATTGCCTTGACTGCAGCAAACAAAATATTTTCAGCACATTGCATAACACAGCATAATACATGAATGAGTTGCGTACACCTTAAAACTCAATTGAATTGGCAGCTTAACTCGGATTGCTCTCTGTTGCTTTATTAACGAGTTAACTATCGGTTTGTTGCTGTTGTTGGGTAACTTTGCTGCATGATATTTTTTTTTGCGGTTTCGTTCGTGTTTCATATTTCATTTATATTATGCGTTTTTTTCGGAATATAATACGTTATATTTAACGAGTTATGAGTATACATGTGTAATTGTGGATGGATAGAGAGGGAGACCAAAGAAAATATGGATGGATTCTGTGAATAGTGATATGTGAGAAAAGGGAGTTAGTGATAGCATGACGGGTGACAGGACAGAATGGAAGAATAAAACACGTTGCACCGATCCCAAATAATACGGGACAATGGCAGAAAGATGATGAATTCCTTTTATATACCTATATCGGAACCGTACACTAGCTTCTTACGTTTCATAAGTGTCCATGGAATCCTAAGTAAAATAAAATATTTTGAATTTAATTTTGATTTAACATAGACAATAAACAAACGAACTCTCTACATAGAGAGTAAAATATGTTACTACATTACGTACAGTGTGTGTCGGACATTTATTGCAAAATCTCCTCAACTGTGAAGCGTACACTTTGCACTGTCAGACATTAATGTCGCAATTTGTCTCGTAGAGTGCGAGCTTAAACAAACATTCATGTTAATCTTAAGATAAGGATACTAACATTATTTGTTTTGTTCCATTTTGAATGAAAATTTTCAAATATGGTTACACGGAATGCAAAAATATCTTTCGGTAGTGAGGACTAACTTAAATGTCAGTTGGTAGCCCCCCTAGCCAAGATACAACCGTTTCGTTTCGATTCTCTTTTCGTCGATCGCCTCGAGTAGACCACGCCTCCGATTATTTTGTTCTGACGTCATCTCAACGCACAGTCGCGTGGTCAGAACAAAGGCGTGGCCGACTCGAGGCGATCAACGAAAAGAGACTCGAAATGAAACGGTAGTAACTTGGCTGGGCTGGGCATATTGCTCGCAGAATAAATGGTCGATGGGGTCGAAAAGTTCTAGAGTGGCGGCTGCGTACTGGAACACGTAGCGTTGGTAGGCCTCTTACAAGATGAACCAATGACCTGGTGAAAATCGCGGAAATTCTATGGATGCGAGGCGTACAGATCCGGTCGTCGTGGCGACACTTGGAAGAGCCCTATGTCCAACAGCAGACGTCTTACAGCTGAAATGATGTAGGTTTAATTTAAGAGAAAGTCGTTCTCACCATCTCGTCCACATAATCCCCGACCACCGGATTATTGTTGACGTACCACCGGTAGATCTGCGCGGGCGGGTTAGCGTCCACGTCACAACGGACCCTCAACTCCGACCCCTCGGGGATCTTACCGTTCTGACCCGAGCTGATCGTTATGTTTACTTTTGGTTTGTATTTCACCTGAAAAATTGATTAAGTTTAGAATTTTGTTAGGTTTGATATTGGGTTGCTACAAGAACGAAGTTAAATATTAGGCTCTAGAAAAAGTGAAATATTTTATCTGCAATAGATTTTTTTTAAGGTGGGAAATCATCTAATGACATCTTTCGCCCTTGGACGGAGTGAGAGGACGTGTCAGACTTTTACTGACTAAAAAAAAACAGACTCCTGTTCCTTCTTTGCCTTCGTTCCAGGGCCCCAGGGTTTTCTTTCGCATCACCCATGGCCCCAGTAGGCTTCGACCCTGCTGGGCCCCTACGGTTTGCTGATATCTCCTTGAGGCGCGCGTGGAACACTACGCACCTTCGACGACTTGGGCTCGGTCCGGACAAAATTTCATTGAGCTCGGCTCGTGCTCTGCTCATGCTCGGCTCCTCTATAGAAGGTGCCAGATAAACGTGGAATAAAGTACCTTGATCTTTTCCTAATATCTCTGCGTATCAAAAAACAAACAATGAACTGTTTTTCATTACTAGATCATGTAAAGGATTACAATACATGTAGATTATAAAGACAGCTTTATGTCTTTATTTCCGTTTTTGAAATTATGAATGTCAACAAATGTGTCATTCATAATTTCAAAAACGGAGTGGGTCAATGACCGTTATTCCATGTTTATATCTGGCACCTACCTTCGCGTAGACTCGCCTATATAAGCATAAGTATAATCATAATCAGCCTTTTAATGTTCCCACTGCTGGGACTCAGGCCTTCTCTCTAGGAGAGGGAATGGGCCGTAAACCACCACGCGGGCCCAGTGCGGGTCGGTGAATGTCACATGTCTTCGAATATTTTGGTTCTAGGACATGCCGGTTTCCTCACGATGTTTTCCTTCACCGTTTTGAGAGCAGTGGTGATGAAATAAATTACACAAAGTAATGCGCCTGGCTGGGTTTGAACCCGCAACCTACAATTCGTAAGTCGGGGCCGTTACCACTCGGGTACCACTGCTCTCAGACCCGCCTATATATATACGTATAATTATGATAATTACCTCAATATGTACAGTAGCCATCCTCGGAGCCCTGTCTGCCGTATTCTGCGCTTGACATGTAATTGTCTGGTTGTGGTGACCTTTAGTTGGGGTCAACCACAAAACTGACCTGCGATTGACAATGAATTATTAGTATGTAGTGTACGGTGTTTAGTGTCCGTTTAATAGGTTAGGTAATTAGAAGATATACGATAACATTGTGTTAAATTAACAGACCACGTTCGAAACACTACGCTTTAAAACTCAAATCGTTGAAGTGATTCAAAAGGCTGCCCAACACAAAAACAATTTTTTTAGGTAGAATTAATTTCTTTTCTTGTTACATACCTACTGCTCTCATAAAATTAAAACTAAAACTACATTAGACCAACGCACACGTGTAACACGCCTGATTTATACGTAGAACGACGTTACGTGGCGTGGATCAAGTGTAGCTCTACAAGTCTAGTTTCTATATAAAATGTATGGAGACTGACGCGCCCAGATCAGCGTGTGTAGCACATGTGTGCGCAGTGTAGTTCTAGCTTTAAGATTTTAAATGGAAGAGTTCACTGATTCCTGAAATTCAGGCACGTAACCTAGCTCAGAAGTTAGGGTTTCACTTATTAACCAATAAAATTTTTATTCTTACAGCCAGAGAAAATGTACCCTGAAATGAAATCATTTTTTAAATTACCTCGTTTTATATCTTTGTCCGTCGGGTAACAGTTCCACTGTACTGTTAACAGGTTTCTTGATTACTGACTGACTGCCATCTAGCCAAGTTATCTAAACAAAAGAATAATGGTCATTAGTTTATATCAAACAAAGAATCTGGCCAGCCTTTCCCTAATTAATCTGGGGTTGACTTGTAGCGACATCTATGACGCCGAGTAGGAAATAAAATTCAAAATCCTGCATCGCGGTTTTAGTGATTGGAATATAATAATATACGAGTACAACAGCCCAAAATCAATTGTCGGGCTAATGCCCGGACCAGACAAAACATCCGTCTGGTCGAAGGATCCAGGGAGGATCCAATGAAGATGTGCGAGGCTATACACGACTATTTTTTAATTAGTACAAAAAATGGGGCTCTATCTGTACCCGTTGCTGATCATATTTGTGTAGATAAAAGTAAAAAAAAAAACGAAAACCCAAAATTATCCACAATTTGTGATAATTGTTAAATAATCATAACAATGCTACTAGAAAATACTAGGTACGCGCAGTGTTTTTCCATTTTGATCGCCATTCGTTCATTCATAACCTGTAGATACAATATTTTCATTAGCATTGCCATTCAACGTGGCAATGCTGCCAGTCTGCTGGGCACATTCCCGGATGACAGCGATGTGGAGAAGTATTTCGACGCCTGAGTTTATTTTGAGTTTTTGTATTATATTTATGTACATAGTTAGGTTTTAGTATAGTTTAGTTAATATTTATGTATTTTATGTAAGAGAGTGTTTATATGTACTGATAAATAAAAAAATAAATAAATATTTTCATAAATTGAATGTGCAATGTGCAAAAATTCCGGTATATTTATTCACTAGCTGTGGCTCGCGACTTTGACCGCGTTGAATTCGTTACCGCACAAATGTAATCAATAATTCTGTCCAAAAGCATCTAATTAATTTATTTTACTTTCACATAAAACGGTACAAGGCACAAATCACCTTCACTAAATCTGTTATGTACGAGTACATTATGTATTATGTCCAGATGTACAAACGTCAATGAACAAAAAGAGTATGTAAGGGTCTTTAGAGGTATGTGAAACAAAGTGTAAAGTCCCTCATACCTCCATTGAAAAGGGAGGATCCTCCGACCAGACGGGTGTTATGTCTGGTTTGGGTAACTGCCCGAGAGATGATTTCAGGCTGTTGTATAAATGATAAATGATATTTATTTTGCAAATAGGTTTTTTAAAAACACTTTTACACGTCATTTTTTTTGTCAATTTATACTAGATGAAGCCGATGTTTCCTAGCCGACTACACAAAGCACGACTACGAGAAGAAACACCGAAACAAACTCAGGGGTCAAAGTCTCTTTTAAAGTCCATACAGCAAACATAATGTCCAAATCGCGTGGATAACTTTAATTGCGCGATGCAGGATTTCGTAGTTTAGTTCTTATGTGACGCCATAGAGGTCGCTAAAGGTCGTCGCAGTTGGTGTTCTGAGTATATGGTAACCCCATGGGAAAAGGTGTTAGTTTGTGTATGTTTCTGGTTCATGTTATGGTAAAGCAACATTATATAATTTTAAAATGATTTGTTCATCAGAAAAAAAAATACATATTATTTAGGTATTTATGCATACCTCAGACGCAGGTTTCCCCCCTGAAGATACGCACTCTATCTTAACGGGTTGGTTTTCTGTCGCATCAATGAACGCTCCTCTTAGTATCCTGGGTGCTTCGGGAGCAACCAGTACTGTGAGCTGAGCGGTGCGTGAGCGGATCGCTGGTTCATCTAAGGAAGAAGTTTCTTTGTTAATATATCATGCGTTATCAGATTGGTGTTTCTGCGCAGCAACTTATAGTGTCTCTATAAGTTTACTCGAATGAACGGGTTTCTTAAAGCCGCTTGGTTCCACTCCATTGTTCCACTGACTAAATTTGTCCCCATGCTCGCTCGTTGGTACGCTCTTTCTGAACAGAATGGTTGCGCGTAATACGCATGAGGGAAGCGCGGCTCTTTTTCGGGTGGGAAAATCATCTAATGACATCCCCCGCTCTTGGGTGGAGCGGGAGATAGTGTCAGACTTTTACTGACTAAAAACCCACTCCTGTTCTTTCCTTTCCATTATTCCAGGGCCCCGGGGATCTCTTTCGCATCACCCATAGCCCCAGTAGGCTTCGACCCTGCTGGGCCCCTACGGTTGCTGACATCTCCTTGAGGCGCGCATGGAACAGTACGCACCATGGACGACTTGCGCCCGGTCCGGACTGTTACCGGACGATCGGACGGCGAGCCAACCATTGCTAGCCATCCGCAAGCCCGCGCCTACGGTGGCCGGAAATCGGGATCGGAATCCCGGCGGCGGTTGGGGCGTGAGGACCTTAGCCTCACGCGATCGGCCGCCTCCTTTGCTAGCATTACTGCTTCGCAGAAGGAGGCCACCACCTGCCACTCCTCCTCGCTCTAGACCATGGCCTGTACCAAGGCCCGGCGCGAGAGATCGCTACCGCCGATCGCCCCCACGAGGACACGGCGGTGCTCTGCCCAGGCGGGTCACACCTCTACCATAATTATGCTCCATCGTGTCCTCCAGGCGGTGACAAGATCTAAGTTTAACGGTTCTTCGGGTTATCTCGGTAATCTTCGTTCTCGAGAATGTGAGACGCACAGGACCGGACCAGTCGTTGTGGCGACACTATGGGGAGGCCTCTGTCCAGCAGTGGACGTCTATCAGCTGAGATGCCGATTTTATTAACCTCTAAGATGCCTAAATCATGACCGTCTTTAGTCTATCAGATTTTAAAAGATTAGTTGGTAATATTAAAACTTCACGTTCGTTGATAAATTTTATGACACCTAACTAAAGCTAGAAGTAATGTATTCTTCCAAACAACTGTACGAGTATTTAAGGCACCCATAGTGCAAATAAGGGGAAACACAACAACGGGATGTCTCGCTGCAATAAAATTGTCGCGCACGATTTCGTCATCTCTTTCTGATTGACTGACGCCCGTGTATCGACGACTTGGTGAACATCACACCTAACAGTAAAGCTTAGGACATACTGCAAACTGTTTTTTCCCACGGGAATGAGAATATGCCTCGTATGGTCTAGCTATAAAATATTAAGTACTTATTAAGTGATTTTCTATAGAGTGATCAATTCTTTTGTTTAGTTTCCAACAATATTCAGGTCCAATATACTAAAGTGAAATTATATTTTATGTTATTTTTGTTTATAAACACCATATATGGTGTTTTTGCAGTTATTTAGATTTGAGGCTAGTTTTTTTGTGTTTTTTTGGTATCCATTTTTTTTGTTAGAGTTCGGTTTTGTTTTGAAGAATTTTAAGATCATACTAATGTATTGATTGTATTCAAAAGTTTTTTATTTATTTCTTGAAATTTCATATACAAAGGCGGAAATCTTAGGCATTCTCTACCAGTCAACCAAAAGTGTTAAAGAGGTTAGTGGGCAGGTGCATCGTTGAGTTTGCTGGAAGTAGTTCTAGGACATGCCGGTTTCCTGGCGATATTTTCTTTCACAATTTTGTGAGTAGTGATAATGGAATAAATTAAACGAAGTGAAGCGAGTGAGTTCAATCAAACCAAGGGGCCCAAGTCTGCTATTTTTATAAATTCGTCATTCCAACACGATCCCATTGTCATTTTGCTAAAAGTTCGTAATCTGCCAATTCATAATGATCAATCATTGATCGGTCAATGGTCTCGTAATAGAGTTGTGGTAGAATGACAATATCGAGCTTATTAAAAGCAATGACTGCACAATGACTTTCTAATGGTAGGTCACTAGGATCAAAGGAACTGTCAAAATTTTAGCAGATTAACGCATACCGTAATCGGACCAGTACTTTCAGAGATTACCTCCTACAAACAAAAAAAAACTTAAAAACAAAATAAAAACTTTACCTCTTTATAATATTAGTGTAGATATATGGGAATTGGACGGTTTTCATAGGTACTTAAGTTTTTACGGAACCCTCAGGGCGCGAGTCTTGACTCGCCCTTGCCCAGTTTTTTTTTTGAGGTGGGAAATCCATACAAGTGTCAGTTTTTATTGATTAAAATCCACCTATGTTTCTTTAGTTGCGCTTTATGTTCCAGGACCCCGGTGTTTCTTTCGAACAATCCTGCAGAAGATCAACCTCATTTTGGCAAGATCGACATACACTTGCCTGCGCAAAATACGTTTTATGGATGTTATAATTATGTCCAGTGTCAGGTTCTCAGATTATTTACTTGGTTTTTTGTAACCAAGAATATTATATTTCAATTCAATTCATATTCAATTCAATTCAAATATTTTTATTTCACATAGGCCTACATAGGCACTTATAAGTCAGAATAGTCAAAAGCTAGTGCAAGGTTCCAAATTGGTCGTTTCCTATGGAGAAGAACCGGCAAGAAACTTCATGGTTACTCTTTTAAAAAAAGTGGTTGATGTTACAATATTTTCATATTACAGTATTAATAGATGTAAGAACAAGAACAGTGTAGACCAGCAAATATTGTATCCAAAAGCACAATAAAAATAATCATATGAAAAAAAAGCGAGTAATAGTAATAGGAATTTCATTTATTTTGTATTCGATTATTCATTGCAACGACTAATTACGACGAAACGTATTTGTGATTATCTGTAGTAAAACTGTCGATACAGCTAATGGCGGGCGACAACCCTCTTGTTCGGTAGGCGATCACTGAGATCGGACGCACAATTTGTCTCTTGCATTATTGCAGCGATTAAAAATATGTAACGGAGATACTAGCTTTTGCCAGCGGCTTCGCCCGCGCAAAAGTAGGTTTCGGCATATAAACTTCCAACCCCTGTTTTACCGCCATAAGGATGGAGTTTCGTAAAATCCGTTCTTGGCGGATGTCTACACCCTATAAGGAATTAACCTGCTAAATTTTAAGTTTGAAGGTGTTATAGTTTGTTAATCAGTGAGTGGTATTTCACTTTTATATATATAGATAACGTGATTTAAAAGAGTATCCTTAGAGTTGCTTGCACATTCTTCTCCATAGAGATCTTCGCTTTGGTATGTGCAATAAGCATCGTTTTTCTGACTGACTTCTTGACAATTCACAGGTGATTGATTGTGTAACAAACATATTATTTTATACTGAAGTGAGCGGTTTTATTTTACTAGAAAATAACCTAGGAACAGAGTTTTTGGCGGAATTTCTTTGAGTGAAGTTCAGTGGCTGTTTTAATAGTGGGTATTGTGATGCGAAATTGGTGTAGTTTTATATCTCAAGTGTCTACGCAATTGGACAATATGTGAATTCGTCGAAACAGGCGCGATTTCGGTAAAATGGAGCTGATAAAAGTATTGTGGTATTGACTCACTGACCTCTACCTATTTACCACACTGGACTGGCGGTCGTCAAAGTGCTTTTGCGCCCGTTTGATATTCGCCATTTTGGTGCTGTCGGCCGTAGCGAGTGTTGGCGAGTGTCTACGGTACTAAAACTAATAATGTCGCGCCACTTACATTATACACATGACCTAATTTTTCATAGATTTTATATAATTCCTGAAGCAAGAATAACACGGAATTCGAACGAAATTAATTCAAAATGAAAAAATACGTCAGAGTATTGTACACTTCTCTGCAGCCATTTGCATTATAAATCAAAATTAGTTCTCTGGCGCACAAGTGACGCTTCAAATAGACACAAAAAATTAGCTGTCAAACATATGGAACAGCCTGTCCAGTGGTATATAGTAGAGGTCAGTGTATTGACTACTACTGCGAAGCTTACCGAAAAGGCTGACCCGATGCATTTGCTTCCAAATACAGCAAAAACTTTAGAATGTGTTACATTTGCATTCTAATGGTAACTCAAAGTAACTTAAAGTGACTGAAAACTTAACACTGGCTAAATGTACGAACTGTGCGAAGCCAAAACAAAAAATAAATAACGCAGGGACATGATAGAAAGATACAAGTTAGAAACTCTTCCAAAACAGACATTCAATTGTCTTTCAATAATACCAATCATAATTCTACGAACGACTGAAATATGAGAATTTATGACGTCGTTCCCGTTATATGAGAGACAAAGTTATTCTCCTATTTACTTCATATTAATGTACTACAATGACAGAATTTCTTCCAAAGATTTCTCATTAGTTACCTATAACAATCTTCATACTTTTACTTAGGTCAGGGATGGGCAAAATATGGCCCGCGGGCTCTCCACGACACACAAAATGATTTATTTATACTCATGTACAGTAATGAGAGTACACCATGTGAGCAGTGGTGGCCGAGTGATAAAATCCCGACTTACGAGCTGTAGGTCGCGGGTTCAAACCCAGCCAGGCGCATTACTTTGCGTAATTTGTTTCATCACCACTGCTCTCAAAACGGTGAAGGAAAACATCGTGAGGAAACCGGCATGTCCTAGAACCAAAAATTCGAAGATATGTGACATCCACCAACCCGCACTGGGCCCGCGTGGTGGATTACGGCCCATCCCCTCTCCTGGAGAGGAGGCCTGAATGCCAGCAGTGGGAACATTAAAAGGCTGATGCTTATGTTTATGCTATATACAGTAATGGGATCTACTTTTTTTTGACATGGAAAATTATCAAATGAATTTTGCTGCTTTAACTTGCAACGAGAGGGCGTGTCAGACTTTTACTGACTAAAACCCACCTGTGTCTTTCAGTAGCCTTTTGCGTTCTAGAACGTTCCCGCAATAGTAATGGCACATAGGACTCAATCCAGATTGCATTTGCAAACTATAGTTTGACAGTGAGGGTCTGTAATCGGTCTATGTTTTTTGTTTTTGCCAGTGATTTTTTTTTTATGGTCAAAACATCAAATAACGGTATAACTTTAGAATAGTGTCGCAAGAGAGGGGGGTTGGTAGTCGGGGGGAGGGGGGTGTTGGCCCAAAAGTGTTGCCAATGACAGAATACGTTGTTCTTATTAAAAAAAAAAAACAATTCCGTAACGACGTAAAAGGTTTCCCACCCCTGACGTTACCAACTTTATGAAAAAATAATTATTGTCCTATTTGTTGAGACAGTTTGTTCTTTCAATATTGGAATGAGAATATCATAAGAAAGAGATACAATGTGCTTGAATTAGATGTTATTCGAGGAGTCCTCTTAATAAGGGTTCGTGATCTTCACTGAATCGAATATTTGGCGTTAGAATAATAAATAATAACTGTTTTTGTGTCGGTAATAGTGTCATTAGACTATGAATAGAAATATAAAAGTACCTTGATAACGATACGGGAATTGTTTGCGATAAATATGTAGGTACATAGTTACGAAATTATAATATTATCATTATTTCAGCCGATAGACGTCCACTGTTAGAAATAGGCCTCTACCAAGTGTCGCCACAACGACAAAGTATTTTGCGTCTCGCATTCATCGGATTCCCGCGACCCTCACCGATTATCGGCCAACTTATGACATTATGTTTATCCATACAAAATCAAGCTATGGATACAGTTAAGGACTATCTAAGCTCTGCTGTGCTGCACTGTCTTAAAAAAGCCGACCCCAAAAAAATGCTAAAAAATTCCATCATTTATTTTAGTTCAATCATAAATTAGACGACACGTTCCTACAGGGTTCCAGGGCTTCAGTGAAACGAACTTCCTATCCTATATATTATTATAAGCCAAGACCAGAAGTACAGCTTCCATTATGTTATTATTACAAAAGGTAAACTTACTGTTATAACCGGAGCTGACCTGGCACTGGTACCGTCCGTCATCTTCTAGAGTCACATCCTTGATGTCTAGAGAGTAATCCCCTAAAACAAAAATAGTAATATTAGTCAAGAAATAAATACAATAAAATAAAATAAATAATAATAAAAACCCTACACTAATTACAACTAACTAAAACTAAAATATGGCGTCATAAAGTTCTTCCATCGCTGTCGACTGGTAATGTGCCCAAAAGACTGGCGGCATTGCCATGCTGTATGGCAATGCTTATCCTCTGTCCGAGGTAAAAGCCAGCCCTTGGTTCACGCGAAGTGTCAACTAGACGTTTTGACAGATCTTAATACAACTTGTGAGCACTCGGACCCCACGAACCGAGAGTTTCAACCCCAAACGGTTCGAAAATATAACTTCCAACAAGGTTATTATATTTTCGCCGCTTGAGGTTCTCCGCAGCCGCAGCGGTAGCACCAGCACAACACGAGTTAGGAAGATGGGAAGGCGCAAGAGTATCGACACAAGTAGCGTCCGATACTAAAGACCTACCCATCTTCCATGGGAATAACGACATGCCGTTCTCTTGCCATCGACGACGACTTGACGAGATCTTGACGGAGACAAGAGCGCGTCTTGATGTCGTTGATATTCGCGTGTCGTGCTATGCGACCCGCACTTCGGATGCATGAGTAATTAGTTGTAATTAATGTAGGGTTTTTATTATTATTTATTTTATTTTATTGTAATTATAATTAGTATTTTTAAATGTAAATAAATAATCTTGAAAAAAAAATGAAATAAAGTAGTATCTTATTTTAAAATCAACTTGCCATGGCAAAAATAAAAATAAATAATCATTACGACCGAATTTCGATCACGGTGGTTAAGACGAGCTCAAATGTGTACGCAGACACAAGAGCACACTCTGTTCCTTTTACCGTCATCTTATCTTATAGTGGGGCTGGCCCTAAAACCAGAACACTTCGACCCTACTGGATCTTTTGTGCTAGTCCGATGGAAAGACAATCCGACACGACCGGGGAGAGATCAGGCGCAGACTAACCGTTTTATTTGATATCCATCACACCACCAATTTTTTACCTCCGGAAAGCTACAGAGTAATTCTTAACAGAAAACCTACCTGGGAATTGAACTCAGCCCCCCTAGCCAAGTTACAACCGTTTCGTTTCGATTCTCTTTTCGTTGATCGCCTCGAGTCGGCCACGCCTCCTACGACCACGTGACTGAGCGTTGAGATGACGTCAGAATAAAGGAATCGGAGGCGTGGCCTACTCTAGGCGATCGACGAAAAGAGAATTGAAACGAAACGGTTGTAACTTGGCTAGGGGGGCAGGACTAAACGCTCTGCAGCCGCGTAAGCAACTATGAGATCAATGAGACATTATAGTAAAAACATTGTGAGCATAAATGGGGAAAGGTTTTTAAATGTACACTCAACAACGGAAAAAATAACCAGGGTTGTCATGAGTTTTAATTTTATTAATAAGTGGTTCATTTAATTATTTATTTATTGAATTTAATTATTTTTCATTCAAATACATCCATAAGTTTCCATGAAAACTTCCACTCTATCTGGTGACCCTAATTACTTATCTCCTTTAATGACTGTACCAACAATTCTTCACAAAATATGTAGATAATCCACTTTTCCATACGATACGATATGAAATAATGATAATGGTGATGATAAAAAGTTCAATACGCCTTGTATGTATCTTCCTTGCAGTACCTACGGCTAAGAAAAAAAAAGTCTTCTCTGCCATGCGGAGGCCGTAACTTCAATTTTGGAAAAGAGATCCTCTATTAAAACAGAATGCAGTGGTGTAGAATTTACTTTAATACGGGGCCACTTTGACTTCGTATCGCACTTTGCAAAAAAAATATATTTTCTTAAAAGTTACGGGGTCTAATAAACCATTACATCGTCCGCCAAACGAGGCCTTACACGCCCCGTACCGCAAGAATTAAATAATAAAAAACCAGGCAAGTGCGAGTCGGACTCGCGCACTGAGGGTTCCGTACAAACTTACCTATGAAAACAGTTCAAATTCCCGAATTCAGTTACGAAGATTTTTCCGAATCGCAAAAAAAGTATTTTGGTGACGTAACTACAAAATTACAGTTTTCAGATTTTTCCCTATACTTGTGCTATGACACCTTGCTTCATGCCAAATTTCAGGATTCTAGGTCAACGGAAGTACCCTATGAATTTAGATTCCAATGAGAATGTCGAAATATACGTTTTTGCGACATAAACGGCCGTATCTTTTTTTTTCGTTAATTCAGAAGTTTGATTTTTTCACTGCTTCAAGGGACCGTAGACCTGAGTATATGGTTTTAATTACAACTCGATACCTTCACGCGTTCCCGAGATAAAAGGTATTGACAGACAGACAGACGGACAACAAAGTGATCCTATAAGGGTTCCGTTGTTTCCTTTTGAGGTACGGAACCCTAAAAATTGAGTGCCACTGTCAACGTGTCAAAAAGTAATCCAGGTTTCAATATCCATGCAAAACGGACTAATTAGTCATACTATTCACGGTAACATTTCCCTGTTCGAAATATATAAAACTATTAATATTATCGTCTAAAAGGCGATGCAGCAGAATCATTTCAACGAGGGATTTCTATTTAATAAGCTGACAGTAGCATTTTGTTCCGCGTCCGATAAAAAATGAATGGAGCAACGGGATTACCCTCCTTCAGTTCAAATATAATTAATTGTAGGTGGATTATTCAGTTAGTTTTTCAAAGATCGAATTTAGTCTTTGAGCTGGAGAATCTGATATGTTTTTTTTTAAGATGAGGCTTTTGTTTATAGTCCGTGCAGTTACGTATTAATATATTTATTTATAAAAACGTGCCCAATTGCAAGTTCGACTAGCTTGAGAAGGATTGCGAATGAATATTTTTTGTTTAATTTTTTAACTTATCGAAGTCTTTCCAAACTTTATTGAACATGCAGAATTTAGGAGCACTAAGTTCTAACCATACTATTTCCTTGACTTAATATTTTTTTTTAAATTGTATAATATAAATTTTCAAAAAAATATTTTTATAACTTTTGTGAATATACACTATTTTTGCGAAGATGCGTAGTATTGTAGTACGTACTTATAAATGCACTGAAAAACTATTCCAGTCAGTAAACGCCCAAAAAACATTATACAAATTCCGTCGACAATGCTGGATTGTCGGGTTGTATCTGGAATTATAATTATATAGATAGTGCTACCACAGTTATTTCAATTTGGTACAATTCACTGGCTCAATTCACGTAACATTTAACATTAAAATAATTTTGCCTTCTTTTGCTTCTGAAATTCACACTTATTGGAGTTATTTCTTTGTTATATGAGTATTATTTTGATCAATTAACTCATTAACATTCAATAAGTGATCACCCTACACTGAACCTATTTTATGAAATGAATATTAACATCATCATCATTATTTCGACCGAAAGAAGTCCAATGTTGGACATAGGCCTCCTCTAAGTATCGCCACAATGAACGCTCCTGTGCGTCTCGCATTTTCTACAGGCTTAATGAACTTATTTTTTATTATTATTGATAGGCTCGCATTTGACCACTATCTCACCTGATGGTAAGCGATGATGTAGCCGACGATAGAGCACGCTTACCTAGAAGTAACCTATTCACTCTTCACTTAAAGACCCCTAGGTTGTAGATATCAGGAAACACAGACCCTGGCAGGGAATTCCACTCCTTAGCTGTACGCACAATTAATGTGTTCCCAAAACGCTTTGTACGTATGGGTGGGATGTCCACCATGTACCGACGGCGCAACGCCGTACGTCTAGTGATCTGATAATGGAACGGACTTGGTGGACTCTCAAAGAAGAATCAGTAAAAGGACCTTCGTATATTTAAACAAAAATTCAAAGACATTATCATCTTCAATCTACACGGGGCCGCTTAGTTCATTACAAACAAAAATAGAAACCATGAACAACTTGTACGCGGAATCCACTCAAAATTAAAGGTCCAATTTCCTAACAAAAAGCTTTTATCTACAACAAGTAAACTTTTTGGCTTCCTCTATAATTAAAACAAAGAAATAATTAATAAGAACGAACTAACAAATACTTCACAGGCAATTAAACTAAGGAGTATTTCAATCAAAAGTCAAGTTACCATTTTTTTTGTTCGCAAAGTCCGAGAGTGGAACAAAACAATAAACTTGCCATTTGGACCAAGTTTAAAGATAAGAAGCCAAATTTTGTAAATAATCGTAATCAAATGTACAAAATAAATTAATTACTATTTATGTCGTGCCCAGATCATAGAAATTGATCACTTCATAATATGGTCAAGTTAAACTGGCCAAATCGTTTTAAACGTTAAACTTTGATGATATGTTTTGCCTACTTTCTTTAGGTTTTTCATTATCATAGAAATCCAACATCACTGATATGGCCAAACGACAATCAACATATCGACGGAAGAAAGCGAATTTGTCGTAACTTGAAAAACCCAACTTTACAACAGAGCCAAAAAACTATTTCAAAAAATCATAACTCATATATTTATTGAGAATAAAAGTTGAAAATTGGTATGTATTTATATTAATCGAAAGCCTATCAGATAGGCTTTGTCTTAATTTCGTAAAGTTTGTGTATCATTGATTTTTCGCAAGTTACGCCAATTCATGTTTCAATTTCAGGCAGCAAAAATGTTGTATCTGTGAGATGAAATGTATGGACAACTTAGATAGACATGTTTTTTTGAGCTACGGATTTGCTTTATCTTAAATATGAAATCTTCGATATATGTTTCATTTAGCTGTATGTCAGTCATTTTATTAAATTGCATCAAAGTTTTGTTGTAAGTACAAATAGGGCGACAGATGTTTTATAAATGAAATGCTATATCTTAAACTAAGTATTTTTATTAAATTTTGGAAAATGTTATTATAAACAACCGACTATAAAAAAGAATCTACAGGCTTCTAAACGGAAAATATAATAAAACTAGAACAAACTAGTTGTAAAACTATTAATACCTATCTTATCGATAGCTTTACAATATTCTAAAGTCAAACTATCAATAGTGAAACTGATAATTCTGTAACGCTACTGTTACAGTCACATAATACAGGAAAATATTGCACTTTTAGAAGCCACTTAACAAAGAAAATTACTTAAAACTATTAAAATCTCAACAGCAAATTATTTCTTAATCACAACCCTCTTCCTCTTCATCAGTTACCAGCAAAGTATATTTAACCTTCTTGTCGTGTTTTAGTTTCAAATATTCGTCTGCGAAGCGTTTGGGGATAATCTGTTTGTCCACCAGCTTTTTAAGATCTTTATACTTTTGGATTGAAACAGGGAGCTTATTTGAATACAAAGACAGTTTTGGTTGCGCATTGTCTAAACTACATAGAGAAACTGAAGTTGTTTCGGCATCTGGGAGCACAGAATTTTTTATAAACATGGTGTCTAAGTTTGTTTTTTTAAATGTTGCAATATATAATTTTGATATTTGTATTTTTTGATTCTTCTTAAATGTTTTGCTCTGAATTTCTTCGAACCCAATAAAGTCACTGCCTTCTAAACTGGACACGCGATACGGGGATGGCTTTCTGCGTGCCATTTCTATAATAGTCGACCATTGGGAAGAAGCCCATACGGTCGTGTTCTTGACAGCATGCTCTATTACAGAATGCATGCTGTCGACCGGCATATATGTATGTCCTGGAATAAGGTAATTTATTTGTATTATCTCTACATTATTAGCTATGGACATAAAATATCTCAGCATATTTAACATAGTTTTGTTTTTATTTTGTCCATAACATGAGTCACAGTACAAAAGCACAGTCTTCACATTTCCTCGCTTGTCTACTTCTTGAAGGTAATTTAATAAACAGGTGGAAATCTCATTAGCCCCACGACGGGCATCGACTTCAGTCCATACATTACAGAATCCTATCTGTGTATTACTTTCGTAAATTGTAAGATTATACACAGCTATTTTTCTAGAGTAGTACAATGCCATGCTGTCACCGTGTGGTGTATTCAGGACTTTTTGCATGTCAAAACTTGCGCATATTATAGTGGGATCAATATCATTAAGGTTTTGGTGACATTTAAACCTTTTATAGGATTCTTCTTTTTCTTGTATGTGATTATTATATTTAGTCATCTCGTCATAATTTTTGACATCAAATGTTTGTGTCATACAAAATATACATTTATCTTTCTTAGGAACATGAATTCCAATATTGTAATTATCTTTTAACCAATTCGAGAAAACTTTCAAGGACATTTGTTTCACGTTTTCTTCAATACAGTTTGTTTCATAAATCCGATATAAATTAGACATAATTATTTTTGAAATCATCTGGCAAATACAGCTTGTTAGAATCCTTCCTGCAGTAATGTGATGGTACTAAAGGTAAAGATGATATAATTTTTTTTTGCATGGTTTACAGTATCTTCTGATGTTTTGTTTGTACCACCACATTTTCGAGCTCCTAGAGTTGTTTTATAACACAACACACTTTATTTATCACAGCGACAAACACGCTTTCGCAACTCGACGCTCGCGCATCAAATGAGGTGCGACTGGAACGGCGTATCAAGAGTGCACGCATTGGTATGCTATAGGGGCGGGGGGAGCTAGATTGGTGTAACTGATCTCTTCATACAAAACCAAACTCTATTGTTTTAGACTAAGTATAATATTAGCAAAAAAAAATATGTTTGCAATGTAGTAACTATTTCAAAATGTATGTAATAAATAGTATGGAACAAATTGTTGTATCTTTAAAATGACAAAAAATGTTCATGGAGTAGAATTGTCGTATCTCTGAAAACATAAAATTATTGGGCGGAAGAAATGTCGTATCTCTGACAGCGTAAGATTGAGAGCGGCAGAAATGTCGTATCTTATTCCAACCAGTCTCTGTGACACATGAACAAAGTAGTATCTATTTTATTTAAAAAAAATGCATATTTTGCCCTAGTTACAACAATTTTTATATAAGTGCAGTGTTAAAACTGGGTAAAAATCCAAGGTCGTATCGATAAAAAATTTAATCGTAGGAAAACGAGACCCAGACCATTCGAAGCGGTATTTTTTTTTATACAAGAATATGGTAAAAAGTGATTTAGCCCAAAATGCAAGTTACGACATTTTCGCTTTCTCCCGTCGTCGATATCATCAAATGTTAACGTTTAAACGATCTGGCCAGTTTTAGTTGCCCATATCATGAAGTGATCAATTTCTATGATCTGGCTACGACATTTATACATATTATTATCAATCTATAAGATAATTTGGTGCAGTAGTTGACTATTGACTGCATCGCTGTGTGCCGCGGATTTGATTCCCGCTCAGATATTTTTTTTTAAGTACAAGTAGGTAGTAGTTCGGGGTCCGGGTGGGAAAATCATCTAATGTCACCCTCACTCTTGGGCGGAGCGAGAGGGCGTGTCAGACTTTTATTTTCAGGCATCTCGGCCCATAGATAACCTTACAGACTAACATATATAAAGTACAAGTTATCGTTAGTAAATAAGACTTAGGACTATGTTAGTAACATTTCATATTGCACTAAGTTCAATTCATGCTGTTCTGTGGCACCTGTCCGCGGCAGCGACGGAACACCACGCCCTGCGGCCAAAAGTCTTCCTTCAGCATGAGGGGCAAAAAAGTGTTGGGGACCCGCACCACGAACACCTTGAAATTAGGGTTAAAACCGCTTTCTTTATATTTCAATCGACACAAGATTAGTCTTGGTGCATCCGCCTTAGGAAGAAAGTTGCCTGAAGCTATCCTATCCTAACAATAATATAGTCATGGTGCTGGAACGGAAAAGGCAACTGAAGGAACATAGGTGTTTTTTTTTTCGGGTGGGAAAATCATCTAATGACATCCTCCGCTCTTGGGCGGAACGGGAGATAGTGTCAGACTTTTACTGACTAAAAACCCACTCCTGCTCCTTCTTTGCCATTTTTCCAGGGCCCCGGGGATCTCTTTCACATCACCCATGGCCCCAGTACGCTTCGACCCTGCTGGGCCCCTACGGTTGCTGACATCTCCTTGAGGCGCGCGTGGAACACTGTGCGCCGTCGACGACTTGGGCTCGATCCGGACGGTTACCGGACGATCGGACGGCGAGCCACCCATTGCTCGCCGTCCGCAAGCAAGCCCGTGCCTACGGTGGGCGGAAATCGGGATCGGAATCCCGGCGGCGGTTGGGGCGTGAGGACCTTTGTCTTACGCGATCGGCCGCCTCCTTTGCTAGCATTACTGCTTCGAAGGAACATAGGTCACACAATCCTAATGCTCCTCAATACCTTCGTGAACGCTTTGAGTACCTCGTCCCTAGAGGTAAACTCTGTCGCACCACCTCTTCTCTTCTCCTTCGTACTCCACGTCATACTTCTAGCCGCTATAATGGCTCCTTTTCTGTTACTGCAGTACGTCTCTGGAACTCTCTGCCACACTCTCTTCGCGATAGCCCTTCTCTAGATGTCTTCAAAAGGAAACTTAAAGAGCACTTCCTTTCATTATTGACATAATATTAGTATATATAGTATGTATTAGTATGTATAATATAATTATATAATAGACTTAGTATATAGGTTTATATTGTGCACTGGATCCTACCCTCGAATATGTTCTCTCTCTACAATTCAAAGGTTTGCTGGGAGAAAACTCATTGCTGAGTTAAGCTCGCCTTTGTACATGAACTGTTTGTATGTCAATATATTATGTTATGTTTTTGTGTACAATAAAGAATTAAAGAATTAAAGAATAGGTGTGATTCCACTCTAAAGCGAAAGAAGTCATAAAATGATTTCCAGCCTCAAAAAAAATCTTATCAATGATAGATTTCGTGCTAAAAGTAATAATACGAAATTATGACCTGCTTTTGCAAATTGACATAGCATTAAATCCGTGAAGAAAACGCCAATTCCCTCACCAATCAACTCTGTTAAGATTTAAACAGTAGCTCCAACACTAAACGAGACTGACCTACATAAAAATGCACACAGCAATAGAAATATAAGTTTGCACAAAACTACACAGAAAAATGAAATATCTCCTTCCATCTCACCCGCCCTAGACAGCAATGTAAATATTACGTGTCTACAAAACGGACTGAAGAAATAAGGTAAATTCCGTTTTTAACTCTGTGAAAAGCGCTCTGGTTGAGAAGCCCACTTAAGACGATCTTTCATCGTGTCTTTAAAATGTTAAAAATACATTTTTCATCGCCACGGTAAAAGGCATAGAAGGTGGGCAATCTGGGCTATACATCTGCGGCTATATATCTGGGCATTGTTTCTGGGGCAATCTCGATGAACGTGGGAAATGCCCGTCATGCTTAGATTAGGAGGGTTGACTAGTTGTTCTGATAATTTTTTGTGTAATTAATTTAATTAAAATTGCGGATATGATAATCAAATCTTTGTAAAGGAACCTTTTTTTTTTTTTTTGTTGCCGGGGTGGAAAATCCTCATGGATGTCCTTCGCCTGGGGCAGGCGAAGGGGTCTGTCAGACTCTTACTGACTAAAAACCACCTCGGTGTTCCCTCCCACACTTGGACCGGGGATCGTGGGAGCTGATACGCCATCCATGATTGTAAAGGAACCTACGGCAACAAAATAACAGACATTTTGCAGAAATTGTTCTACAATGTTTTTTATTAGGTGGGAAACAATATTCTATAACTTTCACACAACGCTATCTAGTCCCAAACTAAGCAGAGCTTGTGCTATGAGTACAACTGATAATCATAATTATATATTTCTAAATACATACATGTTATACATAAATTACACCCAGACACAGAATAAAATTAAATGATTGTGCTAATCAGACAAACATTTGTTTCGGGTAGGAATCGAACTCACGACCTCCGTCAGGACAATTAACTGCTAGACCAATAGGCCAGTCAAAAAACATCAAATAAAACAGTTGTTTTGATGAATGGATTAAGAGGGAGTGTCAGATTTTTAAAGTATTATACACCACTAATTTTTAATTAGTACAAATACTTAGAGTGGTTATTAGAAAAGGTCTTGTTAATAATGTAATTGTAAAGTCTCAATAAATAATATTCATAAACAGCAAAGTTACATAACCGTTTGTTTATGTCCCAAAATGTCACTCAATTTTTGGAAATATTGTACAGGCTATTGATTATTACGAATGAATAAATGACGATCGAAAAGGAAAAATGTAATGATTAATTCTATTATGAATTTACCAATTATGACAAGTTTTCGTGGACAATTTTGGGTTTTTTTTTAACTTTTGGCTACAAAAATATGATCCGTAACGGGTAAGGATGGGGCCCCATTTAATATTGTACTAATTAAAAAATATTGGTGTTTATACAACTTCAATTTGTGCTTGTAATGTGATAAGTACCTACTCGTAGTAAGTATCAGAATTTGGATTTTCTTTCACTTAAAAAGTAATTATTTCTGTATAATTTGGTAGACGTACCCTCAAGAAAACATTAGTACCTATTTATTTTCTATGAAAATGTCGTTGTTTGAAATCGCAAACTTTGAACAGTGATACTAAACTTCGAATTGACCTGGAATTCTTAGTTCAAATAAACTTTATATTTGCATAGTAGCTGATTTGGAGAACGTTGTTCTGCCGTATGAATAATCAAAGAAAAAATGGGGGTTATGAGGGTAAAAAAACAGCTTTCGACCTTTTCTCAAATCTATCAAATATATATAAAAATCGGTCAAACCGTTTCGATTACAAATACTGTGACAGGAGATTTTTATATTATTAGATGCAAGTTATTCTTTTTACACGACTTATGCGCGACGCAATTGTTTTTTTTTTTTTGTTCTGTTTGCTTTTCTCTGTTATAAAACAGGCACTTCGTAGGTAAAGACTGAATATTATAATGCTGCAATATGCGATTATCTTCATCATTATCATCATCAGCCCAAAGACATCCATTGCTGGACATAGGCCTCTTCCAAGTGTCATCACATGAACGGTCTTGTGCGTCTCGCATCCATGGGATTCACGCAACCCTCACCAGATCATTGGTCTCTTCAAGTGAGGTCTTCAAACGCTACGTCTTCCAGTACAAGATCGCCACTCCAGAACCTTTTGTCTGCATCGACCATCTGTTCTGCGAGCAATGTGCCCTGCCTACTACCACTTAAGTTTGGCAATTCTTCGGGCTATGTCGATCACCTTGGTTTTCATGCGGCTATCTTCATATCTGATTCGATCACGTTAGGAAACTCCAAGCTATACTTACATATCTATTAAAAGAACATTCATATTTTCTAAATAAATTTCTTGTACTGTTTTATGTTTTTTAGGGTACCTCAAAAGGAAAAAACGGAACCCTTATAGAGGTATCGATTTGAAATTAAAACCATACACTAAGATCTACGGTCCCTTGAAGCTGTGAAAAAATAAAACTTTTAAGATAACCAAAAAAAAGATACGGCCGTTTATGTCGCAAAAAACGTGCATTTCGACACTCTCAGAGGAATCAAAATTCATAGGATACTTCCCGTTGACCCAGAATCCTGAAATTTGGTATAAATCAAGGTCATATAGTATAGATATAAAAATAAATCTTAAAACTGAAAATTTGTTGTTACGTCACAAAAAAAAACTTTTTTTTGCGATTCGAAAAATTTTCGAGACTCCATTCGGGAATTGAACTATTCACATACTCGTATGTAGGTAAGTTTGTACGGAACCCTCAGTGCGCGAGTCCAACTTGCACTTGCCCAGTTTTTTTTTTGTATTTACTACCATTGGCCAAATTTATTTTAATTTTAAATTTATTTTAACGTAACGTAAGATAGAACAATGATGACAAAAAGATGTCGATTCTTGCCAATAGGAAAATTTATTTGGTTGCCTACTTTTTTCTTGTTAAAGTCTATTTATAGCAAGACTTTCTCGCTTCAAATATATCTAGATTTCGTCTTTGTACCTATATCACGGGGGTTTTCAAGCGAAGAAGTTTCTTTCCTAAATTGTTTTCTATCTTTTTTATTATTTTCTTTTAGGTTTTTTTTTTAGGTGGGAATTAGGTGGGAGATAGTGTCAGACTTTTACTGACTAAAAACCCACTCCTGTTCCTTCGTTGCCTTCGTCCCAGGGCCCCGGGTTTCGTTTTCACACTACCCATGGCCTCAGTAGGCTTCGACCCTGCTGGGCCCCTACGATTTGCTGAAATTTGCCTGAGGCGCGCGTGGAACAATACGCGCCGACGACTTGGGCTCGGTCCGGACGGTTACCGGACGGTCGGACGGCGAGCCGCCCATTGCTCGCCGTCCGCAAGCCCGCGCCTACGGTGGCCGGAAATTGGGATCGGAATCCCGGCGGCGGTTGGGGCGTGAGGACCGTTGCCTCACGCGGGTGGCCTCCTCATTTTCAAGTATTACAGCTTCGCAGAAGGAGGCGACCGCCTGCTTTTCTTTTAGGTGGGAAATCATCAAACAACGTTTCCAGCTCTGGGTGAAGCGAGAGGGATTGACTTTTACTGACCAAAACCCACTAGTGTTCTTCAGTTTCCCTTTACGTTCCAGAGCCATGATATCCGTGGGTTTTCGAACAATTCCGCTGCCCTCGCAAGCATCGGCCTGGCGGTATTGTTTTTTTTTTTTTTTGTTTTCTATCTGCCAAATAAATCGTATATAACCTTGAGTCTATATTCCGCATCCGTTCAATCATTATTGCTATTGCTAGCCAAGATTTTAGGGGTCGATGACTTTTGTTGCGTAAAAGTTCTATTAATATGCTTTGGTGCAAAGATATGAAATGTAAAGGAATGTTTTTCATATAAATAATGATGCGGGCGGGATTGCTAATATGACTACAGGAAAATTTAACTTTATATATACCTATTTACGTAAGTAACTAGTTTTGTTAAAAAGGCATGTACAATAGCTCTGGACAAGGACATGTCATCATCATCTTCCTGCCCTCGTCCCGTTTTATTTGGGAACAGCGCAACACGTTTTTTTTTTCTTCTATTCTGTCCTGTCACTCGTCACGCTATCACTAACTCCCTTTTCTTTCATATCACTTCTCACATAATCCATCCATCTTTTCTTAGGTCTCCCTCTCCCTCTCCACCCATCCACATGTAAACTCATGGGGACAGGACATGTATAAAATGATATTTTTATACTTATGTAGCATAAACAAGTCTTAGTTACGAATACGACTGTAGTAAGATCTCTTGTGTTTTTGTCTTGAACCTAAATATTATGACACGGGCGATTTTTCTACCCACTTGCTTTTTGAGCTTCAGGGTTTATACCTCTTATTAATAATTACGAATATTAACCATACGAGTTCATTTCCAACAAAGATGTGCTATGCAGCAATGCTGAGAGGATGTGAAAGTCAAGCTACGGAACTATCTGACCGTCTTCACCGATGCATAGCTTAGCATAAAAGCGGGGCTGGTAAGATGTGATATGAAGATGCGCCGCCACAAGGTAGCTGTGCGAGAAAGATGCGCAGCTTGAGATATACAATGTATTGGTACTACTATAATAATATACTTTATTTTGAGCAACAAGACTCATTTTGTGTTAGTAAAATACAAAACAAACTTACAACTTTGTTAGTGAAACAAATACAACTAAAAAATTACATACACACTCACAATAAAACAATCATTGCTTCAGCACCCCAGCAGAGATACTGGAGCAAAGATTTAAAATACAGCAGTCCAGTCTGTTAGCAATCATGCCCAAGATGCAGCCGGGACTAGCTCGCACCCTGCGCACCAGGGATGCACATCTTTTACGCATTAATGCATAAAAGCAATCAACTCGCATTTCCGCAAACATCCCTGATGCGCTACAGAAGCGAGGCAGCCCCATCAACACCCTGAAAGCATTATTATACTGCACGCGAAGGGCACTGTACGATACGGGCTACTATTATGTCATCCATGTATAATACTAGTTACAGTGACTATATGATTGGATGATCGCATTTCTCGTGTTTTTTTTTACGGAGCCCCTTTTTTATGGTTCCGTACCCAAAGGGTAAAACGGGACCCTATTACTAAGATTCCGCAGTCCGTCCATCTGTCTGTCTGTCACCAGGCTGTATGTCATGAACCGTGATAGCTAGACAGTTGAAATTTTCACAGATGATGTATTTCTGTTGCCGCTATAACATCAAATACTAAATACAGAATAAAATAAATATTTAATTGGGGCTCCCATACAACAAACGTGATTTTTTGCCGTTTTTTGCTACGGACGGTACGGAACCCTTAGTGCGCGAGTCCGACTCGCACCTGGCCAGTTTTTAAAAGCTACGCCAATGCTCGGAAACGTATTATAGTTCACAGTTTGATAATAACTCTTGAGCGAATTTAAGCGTAGGCGACTAATCTAAATTCGTAAAGATATAAAGTCAAAGTTCAACAAAGCCCGTTTGAGTCTTTGCTTAAAGCTCCGACTAGGGTGAAAAGCGTGCGCGAGTGCTGAAGCGGGCTCGATGTATCTTGCATATAAAAACGCGGTTTGCATTCATACTAATTACACTAAATATTATAAAGGCGAAAGTTTGTAGTGTATGTATGTATGTTTGTTACTCTTTCACGCTGAAACTGCTGAAGGGATTTGGATGTCATTAGGTACACGGGTAGACCATGTCCTGGAATAGCACATAGAATACTTTTTATCCCGGTAATATGTTCGTTTGGGATAATTTTCTACTATTAAGCAGCCGAAGCCGGTGGTAGCAGCTATTTTGAATGTATTACTGCCTCTTTCGTCTCGCGGTTTCAAGTTTGGCTGAACTGGATCCCAAACTCGATTGCCATGTCATGCAAAATATTTTTGGATTTTTCCGTTTCAAATTTCTCAGTGAGAGTTTGGTGTGACATCCCCTTGCTTCGGTAGACATGTAAAACCACTAATCCTTCACTTAATCTCTCTCTGGATGCATCAAAGTGTCGTCTCTTGGGACTATAAGAAAGAAAGAACTGAGAGTGCACTGCGGCTATTTCATGACGTTATTGAGTAGGGTTTGGTGAACTTTGAGGGTTGTTGTATTGATCTGAATCAGAATCAGACTCATTTATTCGTAAACATAGGTGATAATTACATACAAGATCTTAAAAATTAGGTAGTGCGTGATGTTTTGCCAATTGTCAAACAAGTTATTAAAAAAAAATATTATACTATTAAATTCCGTTTTTTCCTTTTGAGATACGGACTCGAAAGGAAAAAACGGAACCCTTATACCTTTTGTTGTCCGTCTGTCTGTTTGTCAAGACCCTTTATCTCGGGAACACGGGGAGGTATCGAGTGAAATTTAAACCATATATACAAGTTTGCGGTCCCGTGAAGCTGTAAAAAAATCAAACTTCTGAGTTAACGATAAAAAAGATACAGCCGTTTATGTCGCAAAAAACGTGTATTTCGACACTCTCAAAGGAATCAAAATTGATAGGGTCCCGTTGACCCAGAATCCTAAACTTTCGCACAAAGCAAGGTCTTATAGCACGTATAGGAATAAATCTGAAAACAGTACATTTGTTGTTACCTACGTCACAAAATAAACCTTTTTTACAATTCGGAAAAATCTTCGAGATTCCATTCGGGAATTGTAGTTTGTACGGAACCCTCAGTGCGCGAGTCCGATTCGCACTTGCCCAGTTTTTTTTAATTGGGTGTGGTTCTGAAAAATAAATAATGATCACCTTTATTTACTTAAGTTACTAATGATATATATATGTCGGAACCTTGCATCATGACGTCAGTTAATCAATTAGTGTGACCAGTTTATTTGATTATTATTCTTCCAAATAATTTGTAACGGAAACGTCAAGTACTACACTTGGGTAAGGTCGATTCACGTGGCAGCACTGGTTGTACGATTACCGATTGACACATGACGTTTGTTACGTGACGTTTGACCTTTTAAAACGTCAGTCGAGGCTTGCGGTAGAGAGGGGACAGTGTCACTGGCATTCGAGTTTGAAGCGTGAGCGTCAACGGTCGTTGCCACGTGCTATCGAACTTGCCGCGTTTTCCGTCTTGATAATCCGTCTGTATCTGTGCCATCCGTTGTTATTTTAAATCTTAAATTAAATCTAAACATTAATAAGGTGTTTTACTGTGTCTACCTAATTGTATTTACGGACATTTAACGATGGCTGACCCGTCTGATAACGAGGCGACCCATCAGGTCCCGTTATCAGAAGTGGGATTAGAAAACGCCAGCCCACGTGCTCGTAATAGTGATTTCACTGATGTGAATAGTGATGAAAAGTGGCAGCAACTACTAATGCAGCAGAATAAGAACTTTGAGATGCTTGTTCGTGCCATCAAGACGCCATCGTTACCTATGGAGTTGCGATTACCCGATTTTGACCCCGATAAATCGGATGTGGATGCACGTGCATGGATTTCAACCGCTAGCCTGTGTATTAACGATGAATATCGCCAGGGTACGCAGTTAATGGTTGCTTTGAGCCGTGCCTTGAAGGGCCAAGCTTCCACGTGGCTGTCAACAGTGTCGTTTCCGGGAATGACGTGGAGCGACTTCAAGGAGCTATTCATTCAAAGGTACGATTGTCCTGAAACCGTTGCCTCGTTTTTGATAAATTTGAATGAACGTAAGCCCAAAGAAAACGAATGCTTAGCTACCTACGCCGCCTCGTTAATGACTTCCATTATGTCAAGATGGAAAGATTTGACGACTGAACAGCTTGCTATCGCTACAGTTTTGGCACATGTTTCCCGCTTCGATAGACGTGTTCAGCGACTATCATTTACGACCGAAGTAACTACCCGCAATCAGCTACAACAAGAGCTCAAGGCTGTCTCGTTCCTCAAACGAAAAGCTGGTAGTGATTATGACATGGTGGATCCGAAGAAGACACGCGCCGGCCACACTTCTACTCCATTAAAGTGTTTTTACTGTGGGAAGTTGGGTCACAAGTCTACAGTCTGCCTATCAAAGAGACGAGATATGAGAAGACCAGATGACCGTTCGAGTTCTCAGCAAGCCAAGAACTACTCCTCGAAGCCGCAGTCATCTGCGACGAAGCCTGGGATCACCTGCTTTCGTTGCCAAGGCCAGGGCCACTATGCGTCAAACTGCACTAAGCAACGCAGCCAGGGGAGCAGCAGCGAGGCCGGATCTGATGCAGCCAAGCAGAAACGTGTCGACCTGTGCTCTGACAGAGCACAGGTCGACACGTTTCGCCGTACGTACGTGCCGTCCAACAGGCGTACGTACGTACGCCTGTTGGACGGCTACGTCATAGTGGTGAGCAGTTTTCATTTTATTATGATTCTGGTGCAGAGTGCTCATTGATTAAGGAGTCTGTTGCTACTAAACTTAGTGGTAAAAGAATTAACAATACTGTAACTATGATAGGTATAGGTCAAACCTCTGTGCACTCTACTATACAGATACTATCGGTCGTTATCATTGATGACATCTTTTCCATGTTTTACCTGACTATTGCTTACGTCATGACATTATGGTAGGACGTGAAGTTCTAAAACAAGGCATAGCGATTCACATGTCTGCTGAAAGACTGGTTTTCGTAAATGAGCATGTTGTTCAGCTGTGTGAATCTCGTTCAAACGAGGGTGTGAATCTCGATGCAATTGATACAGATGTACCATTGTCAAACCGAGGTGAGTTGATGGACATTTTAAAATCTTTCGAGTGTTCTTTCGCGAATGGTGTTCCTTTTAGGCGTGCTGATGCTGAACCGATGCATATACGATTGAGGGATCCTCACAAGACGGTGAATAGGCGTCCCTATCGTTTGAGTCCACAGGAGCGACAGGTTGTTCGGGATAAGGTGAAGGAGCTACTCGATTCAAACATTATTCGTCCTAGCTCATCCCCATTTGCCAGCCCCATCCTTCTTGTCAAAAAGAAGGATAGTACGGACAGAATGTGCGTGGATTATCGCGAGCTGAACGATCACACCGTGCCCGACAGGTTTCCGCTACCACTGATTTCGGATCAGATCGCCAGGTTACATGGGGGCCAATATTTTTCAGTTTTAGATTTGGCTTCAGGATTCCATCAAATTAGAATTGCCGAGGAATCAATTGAGCGAACCGCCTTCGTGACTCCAGACGGCCAATATGAATATCTCGCAATGCCGTTTGGTCTTAAAAATGCCCCGTCTGTTTTTCAGCGTTCTATCATTAATGCCCTAGGTGATCTGGTCAATAGTTACGTCATTGTTTATATGGATGACGTATTAATCGTTTCAGCCAGCGTGGAAGATGCTCTGGATCGTCTGAAGTCTGTATTGCAAATTCTCACTGATAAAAGTTTTTCTTTAAATTTCAAAAAGTGTAAGTTTCTCAAAAAGAAGGTAGAGTACTTGGGATTTGAAGTTAGTGAAGGACAGGTACGTCCAAACCCAAGGAAGGTGGAAGCACTTACGCTTTTACCGCCACCAGAGACTGTCACGCAGCTGCGTCAGTTCATAGGGCTTGCGTCGTACTTCCGGCAGTTTGTGCCGAAGTTTTCGCAGACTCCGCTTTATGCTCTTCTTACAGCTAGTAATGGTAAATTGAATTGGAAGCTCGAACATGAAGCTGTTAGAAAACAAATTATTTCAGTGTTGACAAGTGAGCCCGTGCTGACTATATTTGATCCTGACTTGGATGCAGAGCTGCATACGGACGCAAGTGCGATTGGTTATGGTGCAGTCCTTATGCAGAAAAAGGCAGGTAAGTTGCACGCAGTGGCTTACTACAGCAAACGTACTACAGCTGCGGAATCCAGATACCACTCGTACGAGTTGGAGACCCTCGCAGTTGTCAACGCGGTGAAGCACTTCAGGCACTATCTGCATGGCCGAAAATTTCTCGTGGTCACCGATTGTAGTTCGTTGCAAATGACTCGCAAAAAGCTCGACTTGACTCCACGAGTTCACAGATGGTGGGCCTTTCTACAGAGCTTTGACTTCGATATTGTCCACCGCGGAGGAAAGCTTATGTCTCACGCTGACTTTTTATCCAGAAACCCTTTACCTCCGAAAGACGCGTTTCAGAAAGTCCAGCCCCGGCGAATCGATGTTGCAGAGTTGACCGACAACTGGCTACAAGCAGAGCAGCAAAAAGATACTGAAATTTGTAAGGTTATTTCGGACCTAAACGATAAGAGACTATCTAGTGATGTTGCACAGTCCTACGAGTTACGGTCCGGTATTCTGTATCGCAAAGTTCAGCGTAATGGTAGGACCCGTTGCCTTCCAATCATTCCGCGCTCGCTAAGGTGGTCTATAATCAATAATGTGCAGGAAGGTCTGATGCACATGGGGGTAGAAAAGACTCTAGAAAAGGCTTACGAGTTGTATTGGTTCGAATGTATGTCCAAATATGTGAGACGTTTTGTCGAGAGTTGTGTCACGTGTAAGGTCTCAAAATCGCACTCGGGTAAAGTCCAGGCGGAAATGCACCCTATCCCTAAAATAGCAATTCCCTGGCACACTATACACATAGATGCTACTGGAAAGCTGAGTGGGAAAAACGACAAAAAGGAGTATGTGTTTGTCCTCATCGACGCTTTTACCAAATATGTGTTGCTCTATCACACATCGCGTATCGATTCTTCCAGCAGCATAAAAGCTTTAAAAGATAGTGTGTCGTTATTCGGTGCACCAGTGAGAGTTATTGCAGACCAGGGGCGGTGCTTTGCCAGTCGAGAGTTCAAAGACTACTGCGAGTCTGTGAGTATAAAGCTCCACTTGATCGCTACCGGTAGCTCGAGAGCTAACGGTCAAGTTGAGCGCATTATGAGTACTCTCAAAAATTTACTTACAGCAGCTGAAACCACTAATCGATCTTGGCAGGATGCACTACCCGAAGTGCAGCTAGCGCTTAATTGCTCTCAGAGCCGTGTGACGAAGGCTAGTCCCCTGGAACTGTTGATCGGCAAGGTTGCTAGGCCGTTAGGAGTTTTGTTGCTTGATGATGTAGAGCCAGAGGCAGATATAGACAAAGTTAGGGCAGATGCAGTCGTGAACGTAGAGCGAGCTGCTGATTACGATAAAGCGCGTTTTGACAAGACTAAAGCGAAGGTAAAGCCATTTGCGGTTGGAGATTACGTTCTTCTGCAAAATGAAGAACGAAACCAAACAAAGCTGGACCCTAAATACAAAGGTCCTTTCAAAGTTGCTGAAGTCTTGGAAGGGGATCGCTATGTCTTGCGGGCCTTAAACTCCAATCGTACGTACAAATACGCTCACGACAGGTTACGCAAAATGCCTGAAAGTACAAGTGTCATCGATGATATCGACTCGGAATCTGTGGATTAGGATGTTATCATAATGTCGAATACTACTTTCAACTACTTTCACTGTAAATAGTTCTGTTTTCTTTAAGAGTTTGTCAGACGCCGCGTTGGTTGTCTTGGAGGCCTGTCAGACGCCGGGATGGTTGTCTTGAATGGCTGTCAGACGCCGCGTTGGTGGTTTTGAATGCCTGTCAGTCGCCGCGTTGGTTGTCTTGGAGGCCTGTCAGACGCCGGGATGGTTGTCTTGAATGGCTGTCAGACGCCGCGTTGGTGGTTTTGAATGCCTGTCAGTCGCCGCGTTGGTTGTCCTGAATGCCTAAGAGACGCCTGGATGGTTGTCTTGAAAGGCTGTCGGACGCCACGTTGGTTGTCTCCAATGGCTGTCGAACGCCGGAATGGTTGTCTTGAGAATGCCTGTCAGACGCTGGGATGGTTGTCTTGAAGGGTAATAAAACTATCAGACGCCAGACGGAGGTTTTCTTGAGTCATTGACGGATTTTAGAAAGAGGTTGTTCTGATGTTTATTTGTTTTCATATTAAGTTCTGTTAGACAGATTAGTTTTCTGTCTTGTTGTGATAATCTAAGTTCGTTACTTAAGAGAATATTTAATATTGTCATTAAGAAGTTTCAAAGTAGTGAGATCTCTTAAATCTGAATTTCGAAATAACCAAAATTTGTAAATTGATTACTGATGATGATTAATAAAGATTATGTTGAGAGTATCCGAGTTCGCCTATCATTGGTCAGGTTGGCCGAGCGAGTAGACGCATTTACTGTGTGAACTTTTTGTTATAGGTACCTCACACGAGGACGTGTGAGATGTCAGGACGGCCGTGTCGGAACCTTGCATCATGACGTCAGTTAATCAATTAGTGTGACCAGTTTATTTGATTATTATTCTTCCAAATAATTTGTAACGGAAACGTCAAGTACTACACTTGGGTAAGGTCGATTCACGTGGCAGCACTGGTTGTACGAATACCGATTGACACATGACGTTTGTTACGTGACGTTTGACCTTTTAAAACGTCAGTCGAGGCTTGCGGTAGAGAGGGGACAGTGTCACTGGCATTCGAGTTTGAAGCGTGAGCGTCAACGGTCGTTGCCACGTGCTATCGAACTTGCCGCGTTTTCTGTCTTGATAATCCGTCTGTATCTGTGCCATCCGTTGTTATTTTAAATCTTAAATTAAATCTAAAGATTAATAAGGTGTTTTACTGTGTCTACCTAATTGTATTTACGGACATTTAACGATGGCTGACCCGTCTGATAACGAGGCGACCCATCAGGTCCCGTTATATATATATTATATAGTATATATATTATTATATTACGCTTAGTTGACACTTCGCGTGACCCAAGGGCTGGCTTTTACCTCGGTCAGAGAATAGGCATTGCCATACAACGTGGCAATGCCGCCAGCCTTTTGGGCACACTTCCAGTCCACAGCAATGCGGAGGAGTTTTATGACGCCATATTTTAGTTAGGAGTAGCCTTTAGTGTATGTATATACTCGTAGTTTGGATTAGTTAAGTGTTTTTATAGAATACAATAAAATTGTTAGTTACTATTTGTGCTAACTTTCAAGTACATTGGCACACGGAATAAGATTTTGCATACAAATGAAATTCCTGCTTTTCAACCCCGTATTTTCCAAAAACCCCTTCTCCCCGTGCTAGCCTACGTCATAAAAGGATGCCTTGTGCAAAATTTTACTTTCCTAGTCCCACTAGTTTCGACTGTGCGCTGATATGTCAGTCAGTCAGTCCTTTTATATTATATAGATTTTGTTTTAAGTTGCTCTTTGCTAGCACAGTTTCTTCTGGGTATCGATATTGTCCATCAACAGACCAATTTTTCAATGTTCTTGAGTAAGGTTATTAAATAAACTAATAATGTATAGGTACTGTTTACGTACGTACCTAATTAAATAAGTACTTTATAGGTATGTAGGTGTTTTGTAGACTTATGCTAATGGTTTGTGAGAGGGCTTAGTCAGAAGTGAGAGAAAATTGATGTTTTGTTTTAGTAACATTTCCTACATTGCTTGTTATTTTATCGAAGTAGGTAAACTAGGCATCAAAACTTTTTTTTTTTTGTACTGATAGATGTAAATTTACACTATCGCCGCGTGGTAAAAGCTACTCTTTTTGCGAAAAAATTAATGGTTCCAGTAAGAAGAGCCACGACATAAGCTATTGATATAAAGGCTGTAACGAAAATGGGTAGTCGTATTTCAACTTTTTGCTTTTGCCCACTAGAATGTACAACTTTTTTCAAACAGGTCAAATTATATATACATATATATATATATACATATATTCCCAAAATTGGATTTTCGATACAATCTAGAATCGGCTGATCAAAATTAGTAGAGAAGGTCATAATTTTTTTTAAATAGACTCTCTTGCAAAAAGTGGTTCATTTCCATGAGTCTCAGCAGTATTTAAAATATGACCAATGTAGTGTCTGTGTCGTGTTTCGATTTAGTTTCTGTTTCGGCGGCAAAACTGCCGAAACTACGATCGAAACTGCATTCGGGAGTTCTCGCGCTGTAATCGGTCATTTTTGGCGCCATAAATTCCATCCAAGCGAGTAAGCGACGAAGACATTTTCCACGTCCACGTGCCTAATCATGTCGTGAATGGCCTGTGTCTGTAGTTCGTTTTGTTTGTTGTGAGTTTTCGTGTAATTTATTTTGAATTCGGTAAGTTTTATTACGTGATATAGCTTAAGAGTAGGTAGTAAACAACAAAAAATTTGGACTGACTGATTATAATAACGTTTTCTTTATTTTACCCTCAAAACATGGGTATGTGTAAGGAAGTTATATAAAGTTTCGGTTTCGGCTGAATATGAGACTGCTGCCGAAATTCGGTTTCAGTTTCAGTTTCGGTCGGACACTAGACCACTCATTTCTGTAACTACCTATATAACAATCGCCTGAATGACGAAACGTATATTACTTTGAATTTTGAAACAACGAAACATCAAAAGAAAGATCAATCAATAAATATCGATAACACTTATTGGTTGGTGCTCATTAGAGATTTAAACATCAAAAGGGATTAAAAGTTCATCGTACGTCACATTTGGTACATACATTTTTTATATAACTTCCTCGACAAAGAGATGCGACGAGATAACGCGATGAATATTTATCGCAGATTTTCGGATAGATTCTAACATACTAGTACATTATTCCTACGATCCGTAAAACACTTTTTATAAAAAAATTAATCGAAATAAAACCGCACGATAATAAAAACACCCTTAGGCACCATTTTTCCAATATGGCAGCGCGAGCGACAAAAATACGTAGTGGCAAAGTTGAAATTCAGAAAGAGAACATCAAAATCAGTGAAATTAAAAATTTTCAACACTCCCGAAAACACTTTTCAGGTAAAACTACCAAATGACTGTATTTAATGTTTTTTAAGAAAGAAAAAAATACGAAATAAGTATATTTTTATTTCCTTTAGTTCCAAAACATGCTACTAAGATTTTCCAAAGCTCCCGTAATGAGGATCAAGAAACTACAAGTATATATATTTATTTATTTTATTCTATTTGGAAAAGGAAAAGATTACAAAGGATATTCATTTCAAACTTCCTTCCTTCATTAGAAAGGTCGGTGGAGATACATGATGCTGTTTGTAAGTAGATGAGCTTTGAGATAACCTTACTCATAAAGTACCTACTTACAATCTTGATTTTGCAGTATTGTTGTGCATGTGAGCAGTGGTGGCCGAGTGGTAACGGCCCAAACTTACGAATTGTAAATCGCGGGTTCAAACCTAGCCAGGCGCATTATACTTTGTATAATTTATTTCATAATCACTGCTCTCAAGACGGTGAAGGAAAACATCGTGAGGAAACCGGCATGTCCTAGAACCAAAAGTTCGAAGACATGTGACATTCATCAACCCGCACTGGGCCCGCCTGGTAGATTACGGCCCATTCCCTCTCCTAGAGAGAGAAGGCCTGAGTCCCAGCAGTGGGAACATTAAAAAAGGCTGATTATGCTATGCTTATGCTTATTTTGTGCATAAATTATAAATAGCTATTTTTAAAAACCACTCGTCATTGTCATTTCAGCCGAAAGACGTCCACTGTTGGACATGGGCCTCCCTAAGTGTCGAAATAACGACCGGTCCACTGCGTCTCGCATCCATCGCATTCCCACGAAACCTCACCAGGTAATCAGTCCACCATGTGGGAGACCGTCAAACGCTGCGTCTTCCAGTACGTGGTCGCCACTCCAAAGCTTTCGGTCCCAACGACCAATGCGACTAATGTGTCCTGCCCACAGCCACTTAAATATTATAGCTGGGATGTTTTAACGTATTTCAGCACTTATCCTCGACCCTGTACCAAATATCAGCATTTCTATAGATTCTAGAGCAGATAGCAGGTGTGAGTCTAGCCTTTTTTCTAGCCCAAATATACGGCTTGCCTAGTAATTTACCTAAATATCTCGGTTCGTTCGTTTTTCTGGGCGAGAACGCGTCTGCCAAATACTCATGTTTGTTTTAAATGGTGTGTGACGTAGATTTGAAAATGGGTTCTGTAGGAATGAAATTATTTTGAATAGTACCTATGAATTTTTGATTATTAAATAGTACTTAGTTGCTCACAATGGGCTATGCTTGGAGTTTCTTTCTATAGTAATCAAATCTAAAATGCATATATCCGCAGGAGAACCAAGGCCACTGACTTAATATTGTTGTTGATTGACTTAATAAGTTTGTGGTAAATTGGGTAGTGCATGTTTTGCTCTTGGCAGAATATCGCGCGTCTTACCCGAACGCGATGTACGGACCTGTTATTTCGCGACGGTGCACTCCTTACTTCAATACGGCGCTGAGCTATGGGGACGTGCTGCCGATTGGCAGCGCGCCTTCCGAATGCAGAAGCGTGCCGTGCGGGCCATCGTCGGGATACCGCAGGACATGTCCGCTAGACCCCATTTTGCTAGACTAGGCATCCTCACGTTACCTGCTATACTTATATATCAGGTCGCACTGTACGTGAGGATGAACCTCGACCTCTACCCAAAGGTAGGCAGCCGTCATTCATATTGTACCAGAAGCAGGGGTCAGTTATCGACGGTATCAAGAACGCTCACCAAATCTTCCAAGACTCATGTTATGGGCCCGACAGTTTATAATCAGCTGCCTGTAGCTATTTCTGGTGCCCCAACTATAGCGAGCTTCAAAGCTCGTTTGAAAAAATGGCTTATCGAGCAAGCTTTTTATTCTTTTGACGAATTTATGATTTAATTTAACTTTGACGCGAATGTTAATTTTGAATGAAAATTTTTTGACTTTTTATTTTAATTTGACTTCGATTATTATTATGTTTTTATTTTTTTATTTCTTGTATTTTCTTTTATTTGTTTGACATTTTTTATTATTTGACATTGTTATGTACCTAATCATTTGTTGACAAATTGTATGTAACATTCTGTAAATGACTTGTAAGAATCCCTTACCAATAAATTACTATGACTACTATGACTATGACTAATATAATCCAGAGGCCCAAGTCTGCTATTGTTATAAATTCGCCATTCCAACACGATTCCATTGTCATTTTGCTAAAAGTTCGTAATCTGCTAATTCATAATGATCGATCATTGATCGGTCAATGGTCTCGTAAAAGAGTTGTAGAAGAATGACAATATCGAGCTTATTAAAAGCAATGACTGCACAATGACGTTCTAATGGTAGGTCACTAGGATCAAAGGAACTGTCAAAATTTTAGCAGATTACCGCATACGTCAGACATTCATTTGTCAATATACACGAGATTACCATTCTATGCCACTTCTATCAATGGAGTGTCAGTGGTTGACCATTGGAAAGTCATAATGACGCCATTATATTAGTAAATTACCAAAATTGTCAAAATCAACAATTATGAATTGTAATAGCAGACTTGAGGCCCTGAAGAATCGCCAAAATGGCAGTGGCCACATTGTTCGCAGAACTGATGATCGATGGGAAAGGTTCTGGAATGGTGACCACGTGCTGAAAAACAAGCGTTGGAAGGCCTCCCATATAAGGCCTGACCTGGTAAGGATCATGGAAGTCTAATGTATGCAAGACGCACAGGACAGGTCATTGTAGCGATACTTAGGGGAGGCCTACGTCCAGCAGTGGACCTCTTTTGGTTGAAATGATGAAGACGAGTGATTGGTTGACAGTTGAGATAGGTCTTCTGTCAATTCTGAATTTGAAGTTGAGAACGTTAAATAGTAGGTATGCTTTAAAATCTGTCAAACATTTTTTTGTAGTTTTTGATTTTGTTTGGAAATTCTGACATCACTTTTTCTGGCTCAATTCGTGTTTTGCAAAATCAATGCTATTTTTCTTATAATTACTATCTGTTCAGGAATCAATAACGTTCAGAGAAACTATTTTCATTTTGCACTACCGTACCCCAAAAAGATTAGTTTTTATATTTGTTATTACTCGATTACTCAACTTCCAACTCTATTTAACACAAAATAAAGTTTAAAATACGTTGTTTACATACGTTGCTATGTTTTAAAAGTGCGTTTATTTACATGTGAGTCACGGCCAAAATGCGTAGCGATGACCGAAGTCAATGTTTTCTTTTATTGCAATGAGGAACATCTTGTGCTAAATATTTCAGTTTTACGTTATATTTTGGGGAAAAGTTGCAAGATTTTTGTAAAGAAAAAGCTCATCCAGAACACAAATTTTTTCTCTTAGGTTTTTTAAGGTGGGAAATCATGTCCGGACGCTTACCGGACGGCCGTACGGCGAGCTACATTGCTCGTCGTTCGCAAGCCCACGCCTGGCTGGTAGTCGGGTCGGGATATCAGTGACTGAAGCGTGAGGATGTGTTCTCTCACGCATACGGCCGTCTCCTTCGCACGCATTACTGCATCGCAGAAGGAGACAACCGCCGCCCATTCCCTCTCGCTCCAGACCATGATTTGAACCAAGGTCCGGCTCGAGAGGTCACCGCCGCCAATTACCCTCACGAGGACACGGCAGAGCTCCGCCTAAGTTTTTTTCTCTTAGGAAAAACGGCATTTTGCATATCCTGTTTCCCGGCATTCCCTATTTATCTAGTTTATTTGATCTAGCAGAAAGAGGAGTTATTCGATGAATACCGAACCAAAAAAAAATCTCTATATATTAAGCCTTACTTTGAAATACGTATGCAAGTAATTTGAAATTTATGACTGACCGCCACGTTGAAAATAATTGTCTGAGTTTGCAACTATTTTTAACTTCCAGATGAAACAACGATTGTTACAGTATTTTCCATTGTAAATTCAAAATTATTTTGCAACGCTACGATAGTACATATCGTTCGAATGCACAAGGACAGATAGATAGATAGATAGATGTCACAATGGGCGGTCTTATCGCTAAAAGCGAAGAAGATGGGCGAAGATCGTCACTCACTGGAGGCCTGCCCCCCTAGGCAAGTTACAACCGTTTCGTTTCGATTTTCTTTTCGTTGATCGCCTCGAGTCGGCCACGCCTCCTATTCCTTTGTTTTGACCACGTGACTGAGCGTTGAGATGACGTCAGAATAAACTTGGGTAGGGGGGCTGAGAGAGGATAATACCGTCGAGGGCGAGTACGACGAAGGTGATGTAATGATCTAATCACAGGGAAAACTTGGCTAATGATAGCCTAAGACAGGGAGGTTTGGAAGCAGAAAAGTGAGGCCTCTGCTTAGCAGTGGGATACAATGAAGGCGCTAAAAAAATACTCTATATTTATTGCTTCTGTCTACAAAAAAATTTATACACAGAATCATTTGATGTCTACCCTATCGATGTCTTCTTCATGAGTTTCGCTTCATACAGACGCTGCCTATATAAACAGTGCGAATAATGTACGTCTTTATATTTCGGTGTGTTTTGTCTTTGTAGTGTTCTAGATTTAGGTATTCTGGACACACTTTCTATTCTGTGTTTGTCTCTAATATTCATTTTGTCAATGTCATGCATACCTGTTATTTGCATGGTTACTGAAATGCCAATTTTAGATGTAAATTTATTTGAATTGTAAGTGACTGTGCTGTTGGTGTGCTTATTATAAATAAATAAATTTGAATCATATATCGTAGAACGCTTATGGCTGTATATGGTTTCCGATGAAAGTATTAATAATACTGGTGCCTAAGTATGCTTTATCTCGTATATGGGGACTGTTAGTTAACTTGATTCATAAAGACGCTAACTACGGGATTTTTCGTATAGACAGACTGAATTTGAGTCCTTCAAATTTTTGACATTCAATGTGTTAACCGGGAAAATTGAATCTGAGGGTGTTTTTTTAATATGGTGCGGATTTCATCACGCAAGTGGAATTGCTCCGCATGCGGGGCTGCTGCCCGATATCATGCCCCGCATCCCGCGTGAATATTCCACGCATTACAATAAATACTTGTATGAAAAGGACATTTGCGTGGGATACGCGTGCGGAGCAATCCATTCGGGATTACTCCGCACGCGTATCCCGCGCGTGTTGAAATCCACACGATATTAAAAATACCCTTACGCCGACTGTCCTCGCACGCCTTAGCTTCGTAGACGCGTATTTTTTTTTTCAGCGGGACAATCATCTTATGACATCCCCCACTCTTGGGCGGAGCGAGAGATAGAGTCAAACTTTTACTAACTAAATACCACTCCTGTTCTTTCGTTGCCTTTCGTACCAGGGCCGAGTCTTCCTTTCAGAATCAGACCCTTGGCCCCAGTAGGCTTCGACCCTGCTGAGTCCCTACGGTTTGCTGGCATTATACGCACGGTGTAGGTACGCCTGCTCACATCTTACATACAAAACTACGAAAATCTGTCGACGAAGCGACAACGACACGACGGCGCAGCATAGGCGCATCCGTGAACAGTAGGCCTATGTATAAAAAAGTATCAGCCCCCCTAGCCAAGTTACAATCGTATCGTTCGCGCCGAACGCCTCGAGTAGGCCACGCCTCCGATTCCTTTATTCTGACGTCATCTCAACGCTCAGTCACGTGGTCAGACCAAAGGAATCGGAGGCGTGGCCTACTCGAGGCGTTCGGCGCGAACGAAACGATTGTAACTTGGCTAGGGGGGCAGGTGAGATAACGGTCAAGCGAGAACCTATCAAGAATAAAAAATAAAATAAACAAGTAATAAATACCTTCTTCGTCGCTCCCAATCATAGCGTATCGGTCGTATCCGCTGAGGTTCCTGTTCATCCCGAGGCCGAAGTCGTCTTTGGTCCACTGCAGGTTCCCCACTTTGTTCTCCACGCGGCAGGGGAGAGTCACTCGCGAGCCGACTATGGCACTCTGTGGAGGGAGAAAGGGATGTTAGAGTAGGAGAACAAAACATGGGTGATAAGATAATTTGATACACTCAAATTATCTCGCATCAGTTAGAAATGTAAAATTACAAGTATGACTTTACCACTAAAGCAAAGTCATACTTGGAAATCCACATTTAAGGTTCCCGCAGAAAAGCGTGACCAGACAATACAACAGCGTATTAAAAACATTATTCTTCGGATATATTTTTGGAGTGTGTGCGCGGGAATTGCATGACTTGATTCCGCCATCACCTTTCTACCAACGGACAACTTCAACGGTCCGGACTAAGCGTTTCGCTTCATCGTTTATACCGCATACATCGAAGGACTGGAACAATTTGCCTGCTATGGTCTTCCCGTCCAACTATAATTTAAGTGTCTTCAAGGCTGGAGTGAATAGGCTCATAATAAACTAGTGCGCCTCACCATCGATGATTGCATCACTGCTTACCATCAGGTGGAATCGCAGTCAAGCATTGGTTTATACCAATTAAAAAAAATAAAAAAGGTTGTCGCATTGTCTCGTTCATGGTCTTATTCATAGTAGTCTTGAAATAACTAAAGGGATAAAATCAATCTGATAAATCAGTTAAAATTACTTTCATATCTTACCGATTTACTGTCTGAAACAGAATCATAATTACGAATATAAATGACGTCATACTAATATCATAAAGGTAAAAGTTTGTATGAATGTGTGTGTGTGCTTGTTACGCTCAAACGGCTGAACGGATTTAGATGGCATTTGGAGCCGGAATAGCTTACGTGCTGTATTAACATAGCATAAGAAAGCTTCTGGAGTAGCGACCGCGTACCGGAAGACGTAGTGTTGGAAGGCCTTCTACAAGGTGGACCGATGACCTAGTAAGGGTTGCGGGAATACGATGGAGGCGAGACGCACAGGACCGGTTATTGTGGCGACACTTGGGGGAGGTCTATGTCCAACAGTGGACGTCTTTCGGCTGATATGATGATGAATCAGCCTTATAATGTTCCCACTACTGGGACTCAGGCCTCTTTTCTAGGAGAGGAAATAGGCCGTGTTGCACCACATAGGTCCAGTGCGGATTGGTGGATGTCACATGTCTTCGAATTTCTGATACTATGACATGCTGGTTTCGTCACGATGTCTTCCTTTACCGTTTCGAGAACAGTGGTCCACTACTCTTGAACTGACGTAGATTTAATGAATATTTATATTAAACCACGTGGTGTTCTCATCTGCTTGTTTCATGAATGGACATGAGCGGTGCTAGTTTTGGCTGGCACATGTCTTCGAATTTCTGATACTATGACATGCTGGTTTCCTCACGATGTCTTCCTTCACCGTTTTGAGAGCAGTAGTGTTGAAATAAATTAAACAAAGTAGTACCTGGCTGGGTTTGAAGACGCGACCTACAACTCGTAAGTCGGGTCTACCACTGGACCACCATTGCTCTACTCTAGATATTTGTTACTTCTATACATTTTGGGCATTCGACAATTTTTCTGACGAATTAATTTCGCTTATTTGAAGCCTAAGATCAGTATGTTTTTTTTTTTCGTATTTTTCTTGTTAACTCTTTAAATCATTTAAATTTACAAATCACGTCAAACATATAGAAGGCAATAGTTGAGAGGAAAACATCACATTTGATCAATAATCATAAAAACGTGCAATAAAATTTATTTTAAGTGAAATGTATAACGTCATTAAGTTAATTAAAATTTGACTTAGTTATCAGATATCTTAGGTTATTTAGCCTAGTAATAATCATGCTATATTATCACAACGGCAATATATTATAAATTAAGATAGGAAGTAGTAAGTTTACACGTGCGGCAGCAAGATAATAATATTACGAAAAAGATTATTCAATTCTCCGATAATAAGATTGGACATACGCAATCGAATTTATAATCGATGCCCGCGATACCGAGTTCAATTTTTAAATATAACCATCGTTGTACCCCAAGGACTTATTATCGAAACTGATCACATTATTATAAATGTTGTTATTACGAAAATTTACAAAATTGCATGCACTACTCAATTACTGGATTAAAATTAATAATTGTCGGTTCAAAATTGTGTGTAATGGTGGCATTATTATTACTAAATCACTAGCAATTTGTGGATAATGTTATAATCAATTTGATTAACCTCCCATAGTATTGATTTTGATATATGTATTGCAAAGTTACGAAGTATTGCAATTGTTTTACTGATTTGTTTCGTAATGGTGAATGAAAATTGATTACTATACTCGTCAGATTACAAAAAACTGGGCAAGTGAGAGTCGGATTCGCGTACTGAGGGCCCCGTACAAACTTACCTATGTATATAAATACATAGTTCAATTCTCGAAGATTATTCCGAATCGCAAAAAAAAGTGTATTTTTTGTCACTTTATTATAAAACAGTTTTCAGTCCTTTTTGGATATTAATTTCAGCGTCCTACATTCATGCGTTCCTGAGAAAAAGCGTCTTGACAGATGGAGGTATTTTTTCCGAGTTAGAGACAGAACTCTAAAATAAGAATGCTTGCGAATCATTTGTATTTGTTTTTTTTTTTAAGGATTCTGGGTGGCCTTATTTGTTAAATGCCAGGTTGTTACTAAATCATCAAGATAATCTTTGAATGACTATGAGATTTTATCTGATCAAGATTACTCTTAATTTAAATACCCACACGTAACAAGGAGGTCTGTCAAGTTTTTTTTTTTTAATTTCATATATTTCTATAAGATTTTCCTATTTATAAGATTATGAATTATATAAATGCATCCTAGTTTATAGTTATTTTTTTATAAAATTGCATAAAAATCGGTTGCGTGTTTTAAGTGTTAAAAGATAAATAGACGCAGAAAGCACGTTTGTTTTATTCCGCGTATCTCAGAAATAATTCACTTTTGTAGATACTTAAAGAATTACTCGACTAGGATACATTGTTTTATTAAGGAGTTCCCGTGCCTATCGTCCGGTTTCATAATAAGATCAGCTCAATGTATCCCCTCTTTTTTTCAATCAGTCATCGACTACACGTTTAAAATAATTTTAAAAATTTATACACCTGAATATATAACATCCTCCTTATTGAAGTTAGTTAAAAAAAAGGTAAGTATAAAAATTAACACTTTTTAATTTTATTGTTTTTTTTTTAACTTTGCCATAATTGAAAATTTGAGGCAACGGTCCTCACGCCCCAACCGCCGCCGGGATTCCCATCCCGATTTCCGGCCACCGTAGGAGCGGGCTTGCGGACGGCGAGCAATGGGTAGCTCGCTGTCCGACCGTCCGGTAACCGTCCAGACCGAGCCCAAGTCGTCGACGGCGCGTACTGTTCCGCGTGCCCCTCAAGGAGATATCAGCAAACCGTAGGGGCCCGGCAGGGTCGAAGCCTACTGTCCACTTCTGAAAGGAAGACTCGGCCCTGATACGAAAGGCAACGAAGGAACACGAGTGGGTTTTTAGTCAGTAAAAATCTCACATTATCTCCCGCTCCGCCCAAGAGCGAGGAATATCATTACATGATTTTCCCACCAAAAAAAAAGCTTACCTTCTAAAACCAATTTCTCAGTACACAACAGTTTCAATAGATCTCTTACAACGCAAGGACACTGTCTGTTATTTCAGCCGCCATATGTCATTACTTAACACACAAATGCAGTCTTGTGAAAGCTCCTTGTTAAGTGCATTTTTCTAAAGAGTCTGTAGTAGCGAGCTGGGTTTTATCTTGAGGCAGCGGGACCTTTGAATCTAACCGTGGTTTTTGATAGCAAATATGTTTTTTTTTTTGTTACCACGGTATGGGACTTTTGTTTTCTTGTTTAGGACGGAAATGGGATTGATTTTTATTAATTCATAAAACAACCCTGCGCAGTAGTGGTCCAGTGGTAACGGCTCCGATTTAGGAGTTGTAGGTTGCGGGTTCAAACCCAAACAGTTTCCATTCCAGGCCTGAGTCCCAGTAGCCCGAAACCTTTTTTTTTCTATTTTCCTGTTTTACACTATCCTTAACGATAATGCTTTTTTATTATTTTTAATTTCACCGTAACTCAAAAGTAGTAAGGCAGGTAGTACCTAGCATAAGCATAATCAGCCTTTTTAATGTTCCCACCTTGCTGACCTTATGGAATAATTACTAAGTATATCAGTTATTTAAAACAAACATACGTAAATATTTATCTACGAATCAAGATTTTATACAGGTGCTTATATTAAACACTCGAAACTTACCGACAAAACACGAAGAAAACGCCGAACATTCAAAAAATTAACAGATAGCCTGATTATAAGATTAGACAAAAGCAGCAATTTGTATTCATTTACCGAATACTATGTATGTCGAACGATTTATATACAGAGATATAGATTCCTTAAATACTGAATTTCGGCTCCCGATGCTAATAGAAAAATAGTGTCTGACCAAACATTCGGTTTCGGCCAAAGTTGGCTTGACCGAAACTAGCACCTTTGAGGTGAAGAAAATAGAGACTTAACAACTGACTGCCTCGTTCGTATATGTGTGTAATCATAGCTTTATCCATTTATTTAGTCATTGATAAAAATCGAGATTTTTCAGTTGCCTGTTAACTTTTTAAAAACTTAGTTAACGTAGTGTTTCTATGTACATATAATATAATAAATTTTAGAAACAAAAATGTTTTCTCTAATGAATCTTTCTAATTAAAATAGTTTACATACTGTACTAATTATACTATACTGGTAAACAAATAAATTAATGAACAATTTAATAGATATAATGACGAATACGGGAAAAAGGGGTGACACATTACGATGACGGCGTTGGTGCGATAAACGTGTGCTAAAAAAAAATATAAGACGTTGATAAAAGGGTACTGTTTTATTTTCCCAATCCCACAGATATAATATAGGTATACAAACTAAAAATAATAATATGAACAAAAGTAAACGTAGTTGTTAGTTCTAAAATTTTTGCCAGTTTCTCTCTTACCACGTGAGTTTCGGTTTCAATTTCACTTGAAACTGGAAGACGAGCCGAAAATTTCGTTACCATTTCGGTTTCGGTTTAAAATCTTGTTTTGGTCGAACTCTATGGAAAGATCTGTACTGGCGCATCCACAGTCTGACAAAATGCCGATGTAAATGAGTATGGCTATTATACATTTAAATTTATTCTGTTACAGTTCGAGTTATAAGAGAAAAGTGGGACTAACAATGTTTCATAAAACCTGCTTAGGGTGGTGAGTTTATAATTTTGTGGGCATAATTTTATTTATTTATTTTATTTTACAGAAGACTTACAGACAACAAGAAAAAAACTATATAAACAGTGTAATATTATCAAATCGCTAAAACGCTAATCGTTAGTATTGCCAAGTTTTAAGTATATTAAGTGGAAGGTAGTACTGATGTGGGGTTATTTTTATAATCTTACTAGCTACTGCCTGAGTTTTTGCCCGAGTGATAGTAGAAAATTATGCCAAGGAAATATACCAGTTTTTTTTATTTTTTTAGGTGGGAAAATCATCTAATGACAAATCTCGCTCTTGGGTGGAGCAGGAGATAGTGTCAGACTTTTACTGACTAAAACCCCACTCCTGTTCCTTCGTTGCCTTCTTCAGAGGGCCCCGGGTTTCGTTTTCACACTACCCATGACCCCAGTAGGCTTCGACCCTGCTGGGCCCCTACGATTTGCTGACATCTCCCTGAGGAACGCGTGGAACAATACGCGCCGTCGACGTCTTGGGCTCCACATGGCTGGCTTTCGAAATTGCTCGCCGTCCGCAAGCCCGCGCCTACAGTGGCCGGAAATCGGGATCGGAATCCGGCGGCGGTTGGGGCGTGAGGACCGTTGCCTCATGCAATCGGCCGCCTCCTTTGCTAGCATTACTGTTTCGCCGAAGGAGGCGACCGCCTGCCACTCTTCTTCGCTCCGGACCATGGCCTGTACCAAGGCCCGACGCGAGAGATCGCCGCAAGGAAATATACCAGTAACAAAATTGTATATGAAAAATTATCAATTGAGGTTTTGAAGTTCTGTGTAAGTTCTGTATAAGATAGTCGGTAGGTAATAAGATAATATTCGATTCGTTATTTCATTAAGTTAATTAAAGGATATTAAACAAAAAAAAATAATGCTATAAATATAGTTTTTAATTTGTACAATACGAATACGATACACATACCATCACACACACTAATGTACTTTCGCTTTTATAATAGTAGTGTGATTTTTCTTAGCGACCATTTTTATTTTTGTTGTCGTGCAGAAAGATAAGGGTCGTCACTTAATGTATTTATTTTAAGACGCCACAATACCCCTGTAAAAGTCACCCTATGTTTTTATGATACCCCAGTCACGCGTGCTTATTCGTGGCCATCTATTTTTAAATACAGCTGTCCTTCGCTGTCTTATATAGCTTAGTTAAATTATTAAGTAGGTATATTATGCTAGAAGATTATTTTTCTCTTTATATCGAAGATATTTTTTTTTGTAATAATCTAACCAATATTTTGTGGAGTTATAAGCCAGATAAAGGAAGTTAAAAGAAACATTTTTGTTGTGATAATTAATTATATTTAACTGGACCGTTGGAAGGCCTCCCACAGGGTCGCGGGAAGACGGAGGAGGCCTATATCGAACAGTAGATGTTATTGGGCTAAAATGATGATGATGATGATAATGAACTGGATTAACTTTAAGGCTTAAGATCAAGATAATTTATTAAAACCAATCGATATAGGGAAACCGTAAAAAAGGCAAAACAGATTAACTGTCATGTCAAAGACAATTTGACACATATCATGTAACAAGTGTACGTTCCGTTACCATCTTATAAACTCTTTAAGAAAAGAATGTACTTTTTTAATGGTTTTTTTTTTCTTAAATTGCGTCTTTAAGACACCCTAATGCCTAGAAAAAAACTGGGCAAGTGCGAGTCGGACACGCGCCGCGCCCTGAGGGTTCCATACAAACTTACCTATGTAATAGTTCAATTCCGGAATGCAGTATCGATTTTTTTTTTCCAAATAGCAAAAAAATAAAATTATGACGTAACAACAAATTTACAGTTTTTAGATTTATTCCTTTACTTGTATTTTATGACCTTGCTTTGTGCCAAATTTCAGGATTCTAGGTTAACCGGAAGTATCCTATGAATTTTGATTTCCTCGAGAATGTCGAAATGTACGTTTTTTGCCACATAAACCTAAGTATATTTTTTTCTCGTTAGCTTACAAGTTTGATTTTTGTACAGCTTCAAGAGTCCGCAGATCTAGTATCGCGTTCCCGAGATATAGGGTCTTGACAGACAGACAGACAGACGGACGGACAACAAAGTGATCTTATAAGGGTTCCGTTTTTTCCTTTTGAGGTATGGAAGCCTAATAATGAGCTACTCATTGAAAACTAGCCTAGTATATACACATAGCCTCTGCTAACGGCTTCGTCCACTTGAAGGAAGAAAATTACTCCAAGATAACATACTCCCAGGATAAAAAAGTATCCTACATACTATTTCAGGACATGGTCTACTAGTGTGATAAATTTTATTCAAATCCGTTTGGCCACATAAGCGTGAAAGAGTAACAAATACACCACTATTTTTTAATTCGTACAAAAAAAAAATGGGCTATCATGATTGTGTAGTCAACAGTAAAAAAAATGGAATCCCAAAATTGTCCACGAAAATTAGTCATAATTGGTAACTTCATGATTGAATCAATCATTCATAACAATTGCTACTAGATAATACTACGCGCAGAGTTTTTCATTAAATAATCAATAGCTTGTACAACATTTCCATAAATTGAGTGACATTTTGGGATATAAACAAACGCTAATAACTTTGCTGTTTTTCAATATTATTTATTGAGACTTTACTTAAATAATAACAAGACCTTTTCTAATAAGCCCTTTAAGTATTTGTACTAATTAAAAATTAATGGTGTATACACACACACACACATAAACTTTTGCACTTATATTATTAGTGTGATTTTCACTCATTATTTTATTAGAGATGGTAGGTAGATACTCAAGTAATACTTAGGTATTATTTACTGACTCACTTTCTCTCCAATTGAGCGAGAAGTAACTACCTTATAATGTGAAGTTAGTCATTACGAATATAATAATTCTTATATGGAAGTTCTCTTTCTACTCTTTAAACATGAAAGGGTTTCCTCTTATTACGAGATTATCTGTTGTTAGTAGTTTTAGTGTTTACGCAAAAAAAAAACCGGGCAAATGCGAGTCGGACTCGTGCACTGAGGTTTCCGTACAAACTTACCTATGAAAACAGTTCAATTCCCGAATTGAGTTGCGAAGATTTTTCCGAATCGCAAAAAAAAAATTGTGACGTAACAACAAATTACAGTTTTCAGATTTTTTCCTATACTTGTGCTATGAGACCTTGCTTCATGCTAAATTTCAGGATTCTAGGTCAACGGGAAGTACCCTATGAATTTTGATTTCCTTGAGTGTGTTAAAATATACGTTTTTTGCGACATATACGACCGTATCTTTTTAATTCGTTAATTCAGAAGTTTGATTTTTTCACAGCTTTAAGGGACTATAGACTTGAGTATATGGTTTTAATTTCAACAGGATACCTTTACGCGTTTCTGAGATAAAGGGTCTTGACTGACAGACAGACAGACAGACGGACGGACAACAAAGTGACCCTATAAATGTTTCGTTTTTTCCTTTTGAGGTAAGCAACCCTAAAAAACAGGTATTGAGTACAGTTTTTTTACATGACTTGGTGTATTTTACCAGCCGAAGATTTACTAATCTATCTAATTATATACCCGTATAAGGAGAAACTGACTGACTGATATATCAACGCGCAGCCAAAACTACTGGAACTAGGAGCGTGAAACTTTGCATAAAGTTCCTTTTATGACGTACGTGAGCACAAAGAGAGGACTTTTCAAAATTCAACCCCTAAATGGTTGAAACGGGGGTCCAAAGTTTGTATGGCAAAACCTATTATGACGCGGGCGAAGCCGCTAATACTTAATTATGTATAGAATAGATTAGAAATAGAATAAAACAAATTTTATCGTACACCAAAATATTAACAAGACAAGGTACAATAACAGTCTTATCGCTGACAGCGATATCTATCAGAAAACCAACTAAACAAATATACAACGACACTAAGATATACAATATAGAGCAACTATATACATTCAAAACATGCATTTTAATTAGAAAAATAATATTAAAGGAAACGCACTCTCAACTTACTTTCAAAAAAAGAAATCATGGATACCATACCCGAAACCGTAACAAGTTAGAACTCAGACCACCCAGAACCAATTACGGGAAGAAAAATATTTTATACGAGGGAGCGGTGTTATATAATAAATTGCCAGATGATATGATTAATGTAAAAAGTACAAATATCTTTAAAAAAATGTTAAAAGTTTATGTGTCTAAAATTTTATAACAAAGCATGTGTACCTACTTAAATTCTTTAGAACCCTATTAATATATGTTGTAATTTTCGTTATTTTCTATATAAATCGACTCACGGAGTCACGATGCGCTTTATAATAACTGCATGATTTGTTTGTAATCTCATATTTAAGTGAACTATTTGTGTTCTTTATGGGAATAAATATCTTTAAACCGAAAACGTTAAGATAAAAAAAAAAATATCAAAAAATTAATCTGCCCAGCCCCCGTAGCCAAGTTACATCCGTTTCGTTTCGATTCTCTTTGCGTTGATCGCCTCGAGTCGGCCACGCCTCCTGTTCCTTTGTTCTGATCACGTGACTGAGCGTTGAGATGACTTCAGAACAAAGGGATCTGAGGCGTAGTCGACTCGAGGCGATCGACAAAAAGAGAATCGAAACGAAACGGTTGTAACTTGGCTAGGGGGCAGACTTTTTCCAACTATATTGAGATGGGACTCCAGTCCAATACCAGTACTTTACATGATGCGACTGGTTATATGACTCTCCACAACCCAGTAACTGAGCAACACATAGCACCGTAGCGACATCTATGACTCCACTTAAGAACTAAAATTCAAATATGGATCGCAGCCAGTGGTTGAGCAATCCCGCATGGAACAGAATGTGAGTTTACATCTTTGTAAACACACCCATAATACAGGAGTAACTCCTTGGTAGGGGCAAAGTTTAAAAAAAGTATTAGAGGTCTCCGCGCGATGCACAATTAGAACATATGCAGCAGTCCAAAATCAACTATCGAGTAGTTGCCCAGACCAGGCGCACCACCCATCTAGTGGGACGATCCTCCCTTTTCAATGGAGTTTTACAGGTCTTGACACTCTTTTCCGCATTAGCGGTCTCTCCAATCCAGTGTCTTTATCTCTCGCTGGAACACCCATACAGAACTGCTCGCCTTTCGGTACCTCGGGTCACTCGTCCAAGGGGATGGTGAGGTAGACCGGGACGTAACACATCGGATCAACGCAGGATGGATGAAATGCCGACAGGTCACGGGAACAACTTGTGACCCACGGATGCCCCTCAAGTTGAAGGGTAAAATCTACAAGTTCGTGATAAGGCCTGTCATACTGTATGGATCAGAATGTTGGGCTGTGAAAAAGACGGATGAAAAAAGATTGCACGTAGCGGAGATGAGAATGTTAAGATGGATGTGTGGTGTGACGAGAATGGATAAAGTGAGAAATGAGTATATTAGGGGAAGTTTGAAAGTGGCGCCAGTGACTGAAAAGTTGAAAGGGAATCGTTTGTCTTGGTATGGTCATGTGAAGAGGAGAGATGAAACGCATGTTACTAAAAGAGTTATGAGTTTACATGTGGATGGATGGAGAGGGAGAGGGAGACCAAAGAAAAGATGGATGGATTGTGTGAAGAGTGATATGAAAGAAAAGGAAGTTAGTGATAGTATGACGAGTGACAGGGCAGAATGGAAGAAAAAAACCCCGGGGTTCTCTTTCGCATCACCCATGGCCCCAGTAGGCTTCGACCCTGCTGGGCCCCTACGATTTAGCTGACATCTCCTTGAGGCGCACGTGGAACACTACGCCCCATCGACGACTTGGGCTCGGTCCGGACTGTTACCGAAAGGTCGGACGGCAAGCTACCCTCTTCGGAGAGGCGGAACATCCATCTGGTAAGAGTATCCTCCCTTTTCAATGGAGGTTTGCAGGACTTAATACCCTTTTCCGCATACCTCTAAAACACTACTTAGCAAGACCCACACTAAACAATTAAAAAAAAATCCCTTTCAAAAATCGCTTTCTCTCATGTCTTGCATCACCGACAAAAATTCTTTGTTCACACATTCAAACAATTTTAAAATTGTTGTCTCTCCGTGTTTACATCTGATCAAACCGTAATCGTATCTTTATTATGTACGTCTGTTTGTATATCAAGATTCCGCTAATCTGCTGTATCAATATTCATGAAACTTTGATATATGGATAGGCGTCTACATAATTATAATAAAATATTTGATAGATTTTTATCTTTGTGTAATTTATGTATACTGATTTATTTATACTATGGTCTGATTAAATGGCGCGTGAGAGCAATTTATTATTGAAATATTTTTTTATGTTTTGATAGGTGAAATATGCTTATTGTATTTAAATTTTACTATTTAGGCTTACAGATATATTAAAATATTCATTTATGGTATTTTCTTGTACTGATTGTGATCATTTTGTTTGGCTTATTAATTTTATTATTGCCTATGTAAAAATATAATTTAACAATTTAATTTAATTCTAAGTTTGCGTAATAATAAATATGTAAATTGGAATAAATCTTTCGTCAATACCGTTTAGATCAGTAACCCTATGGCCTATCATAAAAATAAAATTGATAAATGAAAAATCGTTAAACTGTCGTAAAACCCTCGTTAATGTGTCGCTGTGTTGTTTTAACTATTCATTAAATTAAAATTATCTTTACTGATTGTTTAATGGGGTCAGCGAAGCTTTTTAGAAATGCCGTCTGCTCAGTTATTGGGAGCTACATAGTAGGAATATTTTACTTTTACAGGATCTTAATAGCATCCCTTCTTCATGGTCATCATATCAGCCGAAAGACGTCCACTTTTGGACATAGGCGCCCGGTCTCAGATTCAAAGTCAAAGTTTTTTATTTCACATAGGCCTACATGGACACTTGTAAAACGTCAGAAGCTAGTGCACGGTTCCAAATTGGTCGTTTCCTATGGAGAAGAACCGGCAAGAAACTCCATGGTTACTCTTTTAAAAAAATTGTTGATCTTACAATATTTCCATATTACAGTATACGTAGATATCATGTAAGGACAGTGTAGACCGGTCAATATTGTACTAAAACCCTTGTGTATTCTCGCGTTCCTTACCAATCGGTGATCGACAGCCTCATCGGTCCACCTAGTAGGAAGCCTTCCAGCACTACATCTTCAGTACTTAGTCGCCTGTCCAGAACGTTTCGGCCCTGTCAAACATCTGTTCTCTAACGTTCGCTGTGGGCCTATTGCCACGTCGCCGCGTCGGTAACCTTGGATATTTTCATTCAGGTATGTTTGAACTCACAAGGAAACCCCAAATTCTTACAATGTTCATTTTGCCAATCTGAGGATATCTTCGACTGATTGCAGTGAACATAGGAAATCACAACAGTTATAAGTTTTTTTATTTTAGGCTCACATTTTCCAGCGTTCGAAGGGGATTTGACCTTGAGAGCATTTCCATACAGGGTGGTAATGTCACCAGTTTTTTGGGCGTATTTCCAGTCGAGAGTGATACAGAGGAGTTTTCGATGCCATATTTTGGATTGTTTTAGTTATTTATTTATTTTTTGTTTTAGGGTGTTTATATGTACATATATTAGTTAAGTATTGTTTATGTACCTAAATGACAAGATTAAATATGCCCTGCTAATTGCAAAAGCAGTACTTGCAAAATGGCGCGGTTCGGAGATAAACCCGTTAAACATGTTTTTTGATATTTAAACAACAAGTCTTAGTTAAATAATTTTAAAACAGTACCTATCAAAGGAATAAGAAAATAATATTTTTATTTAGGTATACCTTAGCCCCTTGAGATGTCATTTTTGCAAAAAAGAGAAAATCCCAAAAATTTCGATTACTGCATTTACAATTATTAGCAGAGCGGAAATATGGGGCTTAATATAAAAAAAAAACTAAAAAATCTTTAAATAAAATAAATCTTGGATAAACATTACCTACTTATAATTAATAATTAATTATAATATTATTACTTTCAAACACGACTTTCTATTTAATCTTCCACTTAAAGATTAGCACGGCAACTCATAAAACTAATTAACCTAAGATATCTGTTAAATAAGTTAACCTTTAATTAACTTAATGGCGTTATACATTTAACTTAAAAGAGGTTTTATTGCATGTTTTTATGATTATTGATTCAATTTGATGTTTTACTGTCAGCTATGCCTTATATGTGTGTGACGAGATTTGTGAATTAGAATTATTTAAAATTTTAAAGTAAATTATTATATTATATTATATTAATATTAGATCTTAGGCTTCAAATAAGTGAAATTTTGTCATTCTATCGTCTGGTAACCGAAAATCCGGTAAACCGAGCCCAAGTCGTCGACAGCGCGTAGTGTTTGTTCCACGCGCGCCTCAAGGAGATGCCAGCAAATCGTAGGGGCCCAGCAGGGCCGAAGCCTACTGGGGCCAAGGGTCTGCTTCTGAAAGGAAGACTCGACCCTGGTATGAAAGGCAACGAAGGAACAGAAGTGAGTTTTTAGTCAGTAAAAGTCTGACACTATCTCGCGCTCCGCCCAAGAGCGGGGGATGTCATTGAATGATTTTCCCACCGAAAAAAAAAAGTCGTCAAAAAATTGTCTAATGCCCAAAATGGAATTAACTAGTACTTAGAGTAGAGTAGTGGCGGCCCAGTGGTAACGGTCCCGACTTACGAGTTTATAGATCGCGGGTTTAAACCCAGCCAGGCGCATTACTTTGTGTAATTTATTTCATCACCACTGCTCTCAAAACGGTGAAGAAACAACATCGAACATCGTGAGGAAACCGTCATATCCTCTAAGACATGCCGGACCCGGTGTATAGCTGCAACCTCTTCCGTGCTCTGCCGTGCATAGAGTACATTATTATGTTGATGAGGTATACTGACATTAGACGTCACTTGTATATTAAAGCTATAAAAAAAATACTCAATATAATCTTAATTATTGTACTGTATCTGGAGTTATTATTTCTACACACCACCTAAGCGCTAAACCGGTTTCAATTTTTGGTTCTACTAACCAAAAATTCAAAGACGTGACTTCCATCAACCCGCACTGGGCCCGCGTAGTGGATTACAGCCCATTCCATTTCCTAAAGAGGAGGCCTGAGTCTCAGCAGTGGGAACACTATTAGGCTGATTAAGCTATGCATATACACATAGACATAGGCCTCCCCCAAGTGTCGCCATAACAACCAGTTCTGTGCGTCTTGCAACCATCGGATTTCCGCGACCCTCACCAGCTTAACCCTAGCATTAAAATGTATGCATGCTGCATACTTGTTTTTTTGCGAAACCCAAATCGTTGTTCACAGAATTTTACACAAAAAAAAACGACTTATAAACTCCCAAAACCCTTTTAAGAATCGTGTGTTTATAAAAATAAATAAATAATAAGCTCAAACATACCTGATCTTGTGGTTCCATGGCAAATCTCTGTTCCTGGTAACCATGGCAACTGACAACCAAAACGAGGAACGAGAGGAAGTGAACGCCGACATCCGGCCGAGCCCATTTCCGGCGCCTTTCCGTTCTATATTTGAAGTCGGAATCAGCCCTGCGCAAGCGCAGCCCTATAAATGGCGTTCCGTTTTCAAATGTCTCTTTGTGTTGTGCCGCCATAGTTTATATGTGTGAAGCATATTGATGACTAATCTTAGTTTTTTGGTACATTTGTGTTGATTTTTCAGGAATTCTTCGTGAACATTTTATCTGGAACAAAAGAAATAGAGAAAGTTAGTATTATTAAAATATGACGTTATTCATGTATGATATATCTAAGTAGTATGTAGTCTATATCTATATGATATTTCTAAGAAAATAAAATGCTAATGACTTTCCTACGACCTTAAAAACAAAAAAAAAATATATATGATAATTCGGGAAGCAATTGGTTATTTATTTTTTTCCATTTAAATGATCTTATTCGACAGCTTTATCAAAGACTAGTTTAGCCCGCGGCTTCGCCCACGTACATAAAATATAGCAGCTTTTTATCGGTGAATTTTAGCAATCGGACCAGTACTTTCAGAGATTACCACCAACAAACAAAAAAAAACTTTACCTCTTTATTATATTAGTGAAGATGAATCTTTGATAAACATAAACATAGCAACATGTCTGAATTCTCCGAAGCATTTTGCCGGGCATAATATATTCTAGAATGCAATTAGTTGCGGATGGAAATAGACAATCATATATTATCTTGGATTTTGTTTCTGAACTTTTTTTTAATTTTTGTTGTATTTCCTTGTGATTGTTCGAAAAAATTGCCGTGGCACTGGACCCAAAGGACAAAAAACATTTTCAACACACTCATAAAGTGGCTCTAATTGCAATACACTTAGTTATGTAATGGCACTTGTAACCAAACTGTGACATTTTGATTACCATTACGCACTAGTGCGATAATGTACCTAGTTAAAACCTTTTTGTTAAACTTCTTTGTTTTTTTTTGTTACTATTTTTGGCTTGGATACTAAGTCTTTTATGCCATATTTTTGTATAAATAGTTAATTTTTTTACCATTAGAATATGGATGTACATATTCTAATGATTTATGTAGTATATAAGTGTCCATATTTGCAAATAAATTATTTGAAGTTTGATATTTTTCCCGATCAGTAGGTACTCAGCTATAGGAATTCTGAACACCTTAACGAGGCGCTAATAAAATATATTTTTCGACACACTTGCTCAGAAAGTGACTATTATTGCACTACACTTAGGTATATAATCACGCTTATAACCAAACTGTGACTTTTTGATTACCATTATGCACTAGTGTGATAATGTAGTTAAAACCTTTTTGTTAAACCTCTGTTCCCATTTTTTTTTTTGGATTTTAATGACCTGGTCACTTGGAGCTTTAAGTCAAGCCTCTGTTCTCAAAACAAATTTTTAATTTGAAAAAAAAAACACATTAGGTAAGTATTGCGTTCAATAGTAAATATTAGTGTCTTGCTTATTTTATGCAATTTTGTGTTTAAATAAACTATTTTAACTTTTACATGTTTAATAAATAAATATTTCATTCCAAAAATTATTTTTTATTTAAGCAACCTCATTCTTATTTTTAAACACTCTAGCTAGAGTAGCTAGTCTATGGCCGCCATTATGAATGCGCGCGCATAAGAAAACAGAACAATTTTTTTGCCGCCATATTACAAAAAAAATACAATAGTTAATTATTATTTTATAAAAATGTCTACAACTACTATTTATGAGGAAAGTGATTTGTGCTGTACACCTCCCGATATAAGATGTGAAGCCCTTAACGTTATGGAAAGTTTACTACCAGAATACTCAAAGCAAAAATATCTGTTGGCATACCAAAATTTCATACAATGGAAAATCAATAAAAATACACAGTCTTTTTCCGAAAATGTATTCATGGCGTACTTTAAAGAATTATCGTCCAGGTACAAACCTAGCTCTTTATGGTGTATTTACTCAATGTTAAAAAGTACAGTGCGAACAAAAAATGGAGTGGACTTAAAAACATACTGCAATTTAACAGTTTATCTAAAGAGACTTTCCGATGGATTTCGAAGTAAAAAATCTAAGGTTTTAACACCTGATGACATTGAAAAATTCATAAAGGATGCTCCAGATAACCAATATTTGGCTACTAAGGTTAGTTAAATTCGTTTTCGGTATACTCTGTGTAAAGTACGCGACTCCAGTCGTATGTTGTGTGATAAAAAACTTATTTAGTGATTGTTCCTTCTTTATACTAAATAAAACTGATTTTTCATTTTTTTTTCTTCTCAAGTGTGCCGAAAAACGTCGTATGATACACGTGAATATTGGCGATTACCGTCCTCGGCTCTCTTAAGATCCTCGCCTTCGGCTCGGATCTAAATACCGCCTCAGCGGTAATCACCAACATTATACACTTGTATCATAATGTACTATTTTTAAACGACGTAAGTAATAATATCACCAAAAATAAAATAAAATTCTAAGAAAGTCATTGTTTAATCTTGTATTTTAATAACGTTTGCAGACCCCCGGGTGTTTGACATCGTAAAACTTCGTATAATTTAATGTGGTTAATCTACTAATTATTATTGCATTGATTTAATTATGCCCATCTTCAGAGTAGATTTGCATAAGTCTCTCGTAAATTAACATGATCTTCCATGCTTGTGGTTTATCTCTCCATAATAAGCCACTGAGGGTTATTAATAGTTTTTATAAACTCTTTAAATAACATATATCTATGTATTAATATATACTGCCTGCACTAGGGATGCCAAATCTACACCGGAGACCTTTTTTTTGGTGAGAAATCATCTTATGACATCCCCCGCTCTTGGGCGGAGCGAGAGATAGTGTCAGACTTTTACTGATTAAAAACCCACTCCTGTTCCTTCGTTGCTTCTTACCAGGGCCGAGTCTTCCTTTCAGAACCAGACCCTAGACTGCGTTATAAAATTAAAAAAAAAAATGTACTTACATTTTTTTTTTCTAAAGACTGACTTTATGATACATTCGAAAAACAAACTAGATGTTACTAATTTCCTTCTAAAAACTTAACTGTTTTACTTGTAAAGTCATAGCATAGTCGGCCTTATAATGTTCCCACTGTTGGGACTCAGGCCTCCTCTCTAGGAGAGGGAATGGGCCGTAATCCACCACGCGGGCCCAGTGCGGGTTGGTGGATGTCACATGTCTTCGAATTTTTGGTTCTAGGACATGCCGGTTTCCTCACGATGTTTTCCTTCACCGTTTTGAGAGCAGTGGTGATGAAATAAATAATCTTGTAAAGTAATCAGTTAAAATTACTTTACAAGTTTCCAACAACAGTTAAGAGTTATTTTTATTATTATTATTGATAGCCTCGCGTTGGATCACTATCTCACCTGATGGTAAGCGATGATGTGATCGACGAGGGAGTCAAAATAATAATGATTCGAGCACACCATCTCAAGAATACTTAGTATCTACATATTTTGCAACAACAGAAATCACAATAACTTTTACTTTAAAGCTACAGACTAAGGATCTTTAAGTTAAGAGTTACTTCTGGACAAGCGTGCTCCATCGTCGACCACGGTGAGATATTGCTCAAAAGCGAGCCTATCAACAAATATTTATTAAAAAATAAACTTTTACGCGGGTAAAGCCGATGGCAGAAGTTAATATGACAATATACTTCCAACTGACCACTCTTCATGTCATATATGTAAAGTTCACAATCATTTAGTGGTGCCCCCTGTAGTGTTTTATTACATTGTAGACTATTTCGGATAAGTTACGGATATTTGATTGTCTATTTCAAGTGTACTTTATTATAAAGAATAAAGATAAATAATAAAAAGGTTTAGCCACTTTTTTTGTTTTCTATAGACACACTATGACATCTGTGACGTTGATAAATATTTATTGTTATTTTTGCGGAGATTCCTCCGCTCCAATGAGAATATTTTGTTGAAAGTTTTAAGTATGATTATAAGAGAAGGGACTGAAGTAACGATGGACTCTGTAGGGCTCGTTTCTTGGGCTACGGAAATGTTTGAAAGAGTTACCGTGATCCTGGAACGCAAAGGTTAACTGAGGGAACACAAGTAGGTTTTTAATCAGTAAAAGTCTGGAACTCCCTCTTGCTGAATGGAGGAGAAATGACAGCCGGTCGCCTCCTTCTGCGAAGCAGTAATGCTAGCGTAGGACCCCGGGGCCTCACGTGTTAGTACCGACTTCCTCACGTCTCAACCGCAGGGATCCTGATCCCTGCCCCCCTAGCCAAGTTACAACCGTTTCGTTTCGATTCTCTTTTCGTCGATCGCCTCGAGTAGGCCACGCCTCCGATTCCTTTATTCTGACGTCATCTCAACGCTCAGTCACGTGGTCGAACAAAGGAATAGGAGGCGTGGCCGACTCGCGATCAACAAAAAGAGAATCGAAACGAAACGGTTGTAACTTGGCTAGGGGGGCAGGATATCCGCCGCTCGGCCGTCCGATAACCATCCGGACCGAACGCGAGTCGTCGACGGAGCTTAGTGTTCCACGCATGCCTCAAAGATATACTTATCAGCAAAACCGTAGACGTTTATCAGGGCCGGAGCCTACTGGGACCATGGGTTGGCTTCCGAAAGGGAACCCTGGGGTCCTGGAACGCTAGTCAAACATCCTTTCGTGCCTAGCGTTCCAGGACACAGGTATGTGTGGTTTTAGTCAGTAAAAGTCTGACACGCCCTCCCTCGCCGACCCAAAGTGAGTGAAGTCTTTGAATAATTATTTCCTAAAAAAAATCCCCAGATCGTCGTCAGCGCTTGACGTGATTATCAGGACTCACTCTTGACAAGTTTGTTCGTGAAGATCAAGAAAGCTAGTTAATTAGAGAGGGAAGCTTTTCGCTAGCAGTGGACATTATACGTAAAAAAACTGGGTAAGTTCGAGTCGAACTCGCGCACTGAGGGTTCCGTACAAACTTACCTATGAAAAAGTTTTTGCGAAAGTTTTTTTTTGTGACGTAACCACAAATTTACGGTTTTCAGATTTATTCCTAAATCTGTGCTATAAGACCTTGCTTTATACCAAATATCAGGATTCTGTGAATTTAGATTCCCTTGAGTGTCAAAATATACGTTTTTTGCGACATAAACGGCTGTATCTTTTTTTTTCGTTAATTTAGAAGTTTGATTTTTTCACAACTTCAAGAGACCGCAGTCCTGAGTATATGGTTTTAATTTTAACTCGATATCTCCACGCGTTCCTGAGATAAAAGGTCTCGACAGACAGACAGACAGAAGGACAACAAAGTGATCCTATACGGGTTCCATTTTTTTTCTTTTAAGGTACGGAACCCTAAAAATATATACTTGTACCTTATTATCAAAGCATGCTACAAAACAACATTCCAATCAAGAGGTCTATAATTAAAGTCTGTCCCAATAATAAATCACTTTTATTTATGTTGTCCTTACAGTTATTATAATTTACATAGTTATAAACTACCTAATCCTTCTAAACTGCTAATCCCTTGGCGTGATATCGTTAACAGTCATAAAACTATTTTTTAAATATTATTAATAATATAATTAATGATATCCTTGTCTATACTGAAGACAAAGAAGGAAAAGGAGGGGCTTTTAGTCAGTAAAAGTCTGACACGCCCTCCCGCCCCACCCTAGAGCGAGAGAAGCCATTGGATGATTTCTGAATTCTCACCTCAAAAAAAAAAACTAAACAAATGATGAAACTCATAAAGAAAACGAAAATCATTAGGTATATTTTCAACATCCTTCTATAGTACGTATAAACGTGCATAATTAGGGATTACAGTAATCCTTATAAATATTTTGTTAGAGCTACTTATCATAAATTATGTTTCGAAACCTATTCGTCGACCCATGATAATCTTGTTTAAACATTCATATTGCCATACAGCGTGCAAAAAAGCAATGCCGCCAGTCTTTTGGGCACATTACCAGTCGACAGCGATGTGGAAGAGTTTTTTGACGCCATATTTTAGTTTTAATTAGTGTAGGGTTTTTATTATTATTTATTTCATTTTATTGTAATTATAGTTAGTATTTTTAAATGTAAATAAATAATAAACTTATATTGATTTGAAAAAACATTCATATTTGCTTTAAAAGAACTTTTACGATTTTAAAATAAACTAGCTTCTGCCAGCGACTTCACCTGCATGAAAGTAGGTTTCTCTGTACAAACTTTAAGCCCCCGCTTCATTACCTTAGGGGGTGGATTTTGGGAAATCTTTATCTTATTCTTTGTATACATAATAAAAGTTACCCCAGTGTAAAATTTCAGCGTTTTATTCCCAAGGATTTGTGCTGGGCGTTGGTGTTAGATGTCCCCTAAGTGTCGCCACAACGACCAGTCCTGTACGTTTCACACCCATCGGATTCCCATTGCCCTCACCAAGTAATCGGTCCACTTTACAGAAGGCCTTCCAACGCTGCGTCTTTCGGTACTCCAGAACCTTTCAATCCCATCTACTAACTGTTTTGTGAGCAATGCACCACTTGAGTTTAGTGGTTCTTTGGGCTATGCCGTAAAAGGTTACGGTTATGAAAATATCCGCAGAAGAACCCCTTGGTTCTTCCAAGGAACTTCCGCAGAAGGACCAAGGGGTTCTTCTGCGGATATCTTCAATCCTAACTCGATTACGCAAAGAAACTCCGAGCATAGCCTTCTTCATTACCTTTTAGGTGAGTCTAAGCATTCTGGGGCACCATCTCAATGGGCACCCCATTGAGATGAAATGATCATTTCCATTAGTTCATTAACCTATCTTAAAGTACACTCTTCATTCATCAAACACCAGTACATTCACATACCAAAACGCATTACATTATAGCTAGCGACAATATCGAAACACATGGTTGGAACCGGCCATGTGTGGAAGTGTCAATTACATTGATATGACGCTATCTGGATGTGACAGTTTTGAGTGTGAGTGCACGATCAGGTGACGATTTGGAAATACGTTGTGGTTGATTGTGGATTTTGGAATTGATTCAGTGGTTTGTTATGTTTTAATGAGTTGAAATGTGTAATAATATGTATGTCAATGCTTTTCATGGCAGATCATAAAGTACTCAAATAATGCAAGGTTGGCAATTCATGTGTATCTAAAATACTTATTACTGTGTTATTAATACTTATTTTTTGTTACTGAAAAATATACTTAGCTGTAGTGTAGTTTACGAACGCATATTAATTTTATTTTAATTAACATTCTTCAAAAATAACAGCTTATTAGAGAAAACTGAGTTTCTGTTTTCCTTTCATCATCCTACCAATCCCAAACTTAACAAGATCGTTTAATACAAAACATTAAACTCTTAACACTAATAACTCAAAACACACGCCCTTTGATCATAACACTTTTATGGCCATCAAACTGCGCTCAGCCCTCCTCAAAATTAACACCCTTGTCTCTTCCATTTGCTTGACATCTTCCGACCACATGGTCCTTACAAATATTATTTCAACGCCAGCTTTTTATAATTATGTGTACTTTACTTAATTATCATCTCCCATGAGATCTTCACATGAATTTTTGACGTTTTTTTATGGTAGTCTTTTATCTCTTTCATTTATTTTAGTTTTACTGGATGAAATTTAGTGTTAGTGTTATTTTGTTCGTAAAAAGGATGATATGTGAATGTTTATGTGTTAGTAAGGTATTATTACGCACTTGTGTTCTTTTGCTAAGTAATTGGGTTCTAGACAATTTACACAATAAAAATCTTCTAAAGCGACTTTAGGCTTTTGATGAAGTCAGATTTTTTCAACGATAAAGTGTAAATGTGGACATTGATCCGCGCTATGTCACTTGATCTTGATCAATCCCAAACATATTGGATGGAGTCTTTCTCAGGACTGTTTTTCTTTGCTTCCTAGTGGTTATGTATGATACTGTGATGGGATCATTGAGACAGGCGTGAGCTCGGTAAGATAGAGCTGAGAACTTTACTGTTACTACCGAAGCTTGCCAAGAAGGCTAATGCGGGAACTACATTAAAAAAAAAACCGACCGCACACGTGGGCCACGCCTGATATGTACGTCACGTCGCGTGGCGTTGACCTAATGTAGCTCTGCAAGTCTAGTTGCCATATAAAATGTATGAATACCGACGCGTCCAGATCGGCTTACGTGGCCCAAGTGTGCCTAATGTAGTTCACAAAACCTAAACACCAAACAAATGAAGTTCTTGCTCGCTCGAGCCTTATCGGCAGAGTCGTCGTAGGTATCGAAGGTACAAGAAGTAGTATACCATTTCTCCGCTGTTTTGTCTTTCGTATAGTAAGGTATAATAATCTAATGCTTCTTATTTTTGTAACAGCCGTCACTGATTAATATATAACTACTTGTAAATGAAGCAATAGTTAGCTAATGGACTGAAATCCCTAATTTAAATTTACAAAGCAATAGATACGCGTCCATTTCGAAAATCAGATTGTATATTCAATCTAGCAATCAGTTTAGAGGATCAGTAGACCACCCACAGTGCCCACACACGTGAGATGATAGGATAAATCAATGATATTCGTGATTTCATCAATTTGTTTTTCAAGACTATATTATTATCCAAATGTAACCATTTTGGTTCCGTACCCAAAGGGTAAAAACGGGACTCTATTGTAAAGATTCCACTGTCCGTCTGTCTGTCACCAGGCTGGACTCATGAAACGTGATAATTAGACAGTTGAAATATTCACAGATGATGTGGGCGGAGCGAAAAATAGTGTCAGACGTTTACTGACTAAAAACCCACTCCTGTTCCTTCCTTGTCTTCGTCCCAGGGCCCCGGGTTTCACTTTCACACTACCCGTGGCCCCAGTAGGCTTCGACCCTGTTGGGCCCCTACGATTTGCTGACATCTCCCTGAGGCGCGCGTGGAACAATACGCGCCGTCGACGACTTGGGCTCGGTACGGACGGTTACCGGACGATCGGACGGCGAGCCACCCATTGCTCGCCGTCCGCAAGCCCGCGCCTACGGTGGCCGGAAATCGGGTTCGGAATCCCGGCGGCGGTTGGGGCGTGAGGACCGTTGCCTCACGCGATCGGCCGCCTCCTTTGCTAGCATTATTGCTTCGCAGAAGGAGGCGACCGCCTGCCACTCCTCCTCGCTCCGGACCATGGCCTGTACCAAGGCCCGGCGCGAGAGATCGCTGCCGCCGATCGCCCCCACGAGGACACGGCGTTGCTCTGCCCAAGCGGGGCACACCTCCACCGTGTGGAGCACACGGTGGAGGTGTCCTCCGGGCGGTCCACACAGTGGCGACACCCGGGCGTCACTTCCGCACGAATCCGGTGCAGGAACTTCCCGAACTTACCGTGTTCGGGATGGTACGGATCCCTGCGTGCACGAGTTCGACTCGCACTTGTCCGGTTTTGTTAAAGACAGTTTCATGTCAGTCATACCTTATCATAAAAAAACCTTTATCATAAAAAAAATGCTATGATATTTAACATCCCCAATGGATCTCCATCACCATTATTAAAGTACGTAATATTCACAAAATAAACACATTCCATGATACACCGGAAAAATGTTCGACTGACGAAGACAAAGACAGTCCATTTAAAAATAAATAAAACCGTAATGCTAAGATAAAACCATTGTGTTACGTACGTGGCGCCACGGGTAATGTTGTTTTTAGATCGTCTAACATATGGGCGCGACTGCTAAATAAACAGAGGGAGTTATGATTACCTTGCTAGGATTACGGCGTGATAATAATCAAATGGCAAGGAGTAGTAGTTTCATTGTGCTTTCAGCTAAGGAATTCCCTTCCTGAGTCTGTATTTCCTGATATCTAAAACCTGGGACTCTTTGGCCCTTCGCCCACGGCGACTTTTTGTAGCGATGCTGTCGCGCGTTTTGTAAGCACGCGACCGCATCGCTACTAACGCGCGTTAGTCGCATAAGCAAGCGCTAAAGAAATGATGCCAACGCGCTACTAACGCGCTACAGCATCGCGACTGTATCGATGCGGACGCGCTATAGCATCGCTACAAAAAGTCGCCGTGGGCGAGAGGCCTTTAAACCAAGAGTTAATAGGTTACTTATCGTCTCGCTCTACACTCGATCGTCAACCACATCGTCGCTTTCCATCAGGTGAGATAGTGGTCAAGCGCGAGCTTATCAACAATATAGAAAAAATTAAACTTTGTGTAATTTATTTCATCACCATTGCTCTAAACGGTAAAGGAAAACATCGTGAGGAAACTTCCATGTCTTAGAATCAAAAATTCGAAGACATGTGACATCCACCAATCCTTACTGAGCGCGTGGAGGATTAGGTACGGTCCATACCCTCTCCTAGAGAGCAAGCCAGGCCTGAGTCCCAGCAGTGGGAAGATTACAAAGCTGATTATGCTACTTTGATAAAAAAGCATTTAAAAAGTTCTAGAAAAAATCTACATATTTGATATGTCAAGAAGTCGGTCAGTCAGAAAAATGAAGCTATTTGCACATTCCAAAGCACTGCATCCCATCTTCGAATATTGTTAGTTTATATAATTTTTTGATGCGATCACGCAAGGAAACCCCTAGCATAACCCTTTCTATTGTTCTTTGGGTCTTTAAGCTTTTTAGGCGACGTAGCGTTGGAAGTCCTCCCACAAGATGGACTGATGACCTGGTGAGAGTCGCAGGAATCCGATGGATGCGAGACGCACAGGACCATTCGTTGTGGCGACACTTAGGGAAGGCCTATATCCGACAATGGACATCTTTCGGCTGAAATGATGATGATGATGATGATAGTATAATTTTAGTCTTCAGGCTCTAATCTTCAGGCCCATAATCATCATGATTTAAATGCCGTGTTATTCAGAGGAAAAAGAGACGCCGCGACCTTGGAACAGAAAGGGTGACTGAAGGAACACGGGAGGCTTTAATTCAGTAAAAGTCTGACTCTCGCTCCAACCAGAGCGGGAGAAGCGGAGAGCGGGTGGTTTTTTTTATTATAGATAGGCTCGCGTTTGACCACTATCTCACCTGATGGTAAGTGATGATGTGGCCGACGATGGAGCACGCTTGCCTAGAAGTAACCTATTCACTCTTCACTTAACCCGGCCCTAGGTTGTAGCTATCAGGAAACACAGACCGCGGCAGGGAATTCCACTCCTTAGCTGTACGCATTATGAATGTGTTCCCAAAACGCATTGTACGTATGGGTGGGTCCACCATGTACCGATGGCGCAACGCCGTACGTCTAGTGGTCCGGTTCTCCAGAAACAAAGTATACTATAGTGAGAAGTGATATGAAAGAAAAGGGAGTCAGTGATACCGTGACGGCTGACCGAATAAAATGGAAGTAAAAACATGTTGCGCCGAACCTAAGTAAAATGTGACAAGGGCAGGAAAATAATGACAATAATTGCATCCCGTAACACAGAAAAGCCCCGACAAAATCTTCTAGGAAAATCAGCGAGGATACAGCAGATAATTATTTATAAGTCGCATCAAGACAACAAGGGGACCTAAAGTTCAACGATCGTCCCGATATAGATAGGAATGTTAAAACAAAAGCAGACAGACAGACGGACGGACGTAACAGCTTCTAACGATATTCTAAGCGAGCTCTGTGCACTTGTGTGAAATATGGAAGTATTGAAGTTACAGTGTTGCAATATTACCATAAGAGCAACACTTCAAGTTCTAGCTATGATAAGTTTTAAAGGAAAAACAAGCTTTTATAGCCCTTTCCGACATTACTCTTTGGGTGACTTTCAACCATCTGATAAGTGGTCTTGCGGACGATGTGCAATGGGTAGCTCACGGTCAGCTTGTCCTAAAAGGGCCATGCTCGAGTCATCCACGGCAAGTAGTGTTCCATGCGCGCCTCTAAGAGATGCCAGCAAACCGTAGGGGCCTAGAAGGGCCGATGCCTGCTAGGGCCATGGGGAAACTATGAAAGGGATACTCGTGATCTATAGGATCGTAAAAGACAACTGAAGTAACATAGGTTTGGTGTTAGGAAGTAAAAGTCTGACACGCCCTCTCGCTCCAATATAGAGCGAGTGAAGCCATTAGATGATTTCCCACCTTAAAAAAATAGCCATCTGATGAGGCCCATTGTAAGTGACCACGATTCAGAACCTATATAACATCACTGAGATCAGTGGTGGCCGAGTGGTAACGGCCCCAACTTACGAGTTGTAGGTCGCGGGTTCAAACCCTGCCAGGCGCATTACTTTGTGTAATTTATTTCATCACCACTGCTCTCAAAACGGTGAAGGAAAACATCGTGAGGAAACCGGCATGTCCTAGAACTAAAAAAATCGAAGATATGCGACATTCATCAACGCGCACTGGGCCCGCGTGGTGGATTACGGCCCATTCGCTCTCCTAGAGAGGCGGCCTGAGTCCCAGCAGTGGGAATATTAAAGGGCTTATGCCATGCTTAGCATTATGCTATGCTTATGCTATATCATCACTGGCAACATGCACTGGTCAAAGACTTCTGTCTTGAGAGACTGTGGTTGGGCGAGAAGTTTCTTGCGTGATCGAATCGGGAATGAAGAAGTCCACAAGAGAACCGAAGTTACCGAAATGGCCCAAAGAAGCACCAAACTTAAATGGCAGTGGGTAAGGCACATTGCTCACAAAACAAATAGTCTAAAGGACCGAAGGGTTTTAAGGCGGCGACCGCGTACCGGAAGACGCAGCGTTAGTAGACATCCGACAAGGCGAACTGATGACCTGGTGAGGGTCGCAGGAATCCAATGGATACGAGACACCCAGGACCGGTCGCTGTGGCGATACTTGAGTGACCGCACAAGACTTTGGAGGACCCTAAAAACGACGCTACTCTAATCGTGGCTACCTACTGGGCCCAAATATTTTGAGAAAAAAGAAAAACATCGATTTGAGAAGAAGAAGACTGTTTCAAAATTCATTTGCAAGATTTTCCTTACACAAATACCAGCACTTTGAGTATTGTATACCCACTGTTCTCCACCCCTGCCAAACACTCCGGGGTTGACAACTTTTTGTTAACAAAAATCGACTTATGCAGAAACAGAGAAAAAAAAGCGTAAATGAAGCGAAGCAACTTAGCCATTAAGCCATACAGCCCTCATTAGCATCGCCTAAAAGTTTGGCGAAAGGTAAACAAATGCCCAACTTTCAGGTTTCAGCTGGAACAATGTTACACAAACTTTGCTCCACAGCTTTTTGATAGAACCTATCTTTTCAATTTAATTTAATAAATTATTTTGGGCTTTACACGAGTTTCCAAACTTTTGGATACGTTTCGTGATTTTTGGTTGCTTCGGATTTAGAGAGTTTATTTTATATTTTACTAGCGGTTTCGCTCGCGTGAAAGTCGAAAATTATCCAAAAGGGTCGTACTACCGGAACAAAATTATTCTATTTAATGTTCAACCGTTTGAACGTGAAAGAGTAACAAAACTACAGATACCGGCACGGATCTTGAGCACTGACTTCTACAGTTTTACTTGCGCAGTAGCACGCAAGTGAAATATCGGGTCTCTTTAGTGGTATGAAAAGAAATGCGGGGGCGGGGAGTGCAATTCTTGCACAGTGATTGGCTCGCCGATGTTGTACGATGCGCAAAGCGATTCCCGCTCTTTCGCCGAGTGCTCAAGATTTGTGCCGCTATCTATACACTTGAAGACACTCATACATACATATTAGGGTGTTTCATGTTTATAAATTTTCGATTTTTGATTTTACTCGAATTCTTGATACCACTCATGAACAGTGTTCTTATACCAAAAATAAAAAATAAAGTTTTCTCATACAGCTAGTACGTCATCAGTGTAGGTAAAATTTTTAATATTATTATTTTTTATAGTGGACGTCTAGTAAAACATACTTCCCTCCTCTGTAAAAAATAATAATATTAAAAATTTAACCTTCACTGATGACGTACTTATTGGCGTTGTGCAACCTCTAAATATTAACCGATTATGGTGATTTATGGTATATGAACACAATGCATGAGTGGTATCAAGAATTCGAGCAAAGTCAAATAAAAATCTAAAATTAAAAAGAAACATGAAACAGTACCCTAATACTTAAAAACTTTGTCTTTATGATATTAATGGGATGTATTATAAAAATAGTTAAATTACAAGACGGTACAAATGTTTGAATAGATTATATTTTTCGAGAAATATCGTATGTAAGTAGGCACACAGGGAGACCATGTCTTGAATTTGTGCATACCTAGGTTGTTTTGATCTCAGGTGTATAATACACACATGTAGTTGGCAGAAGCTTGTTGTTGTTTTCAATAAAAGAATGTGTTACATTCCCATGCCAAATGATTTCGACCTCATATCACGAAGATTACTTAAAAAAACAATGTAAGGATTACAATCATACCTCATAAATTCGTCACAGAATCTCACAACACATAAAAGCTCTACAGAAAGCGTCACAAAACACTTAACATCAGAGCTACATGGCCCTTACATACAAGTAAGCTTTTACATTTAAATGAGCACATAACTCCCTAGAACGTGCCACCCCATGCAATTAATTTAAGTCTCTGATAGTAACATGTCCTACTATGTCCAGTCCAGCAGGGTTATTCTGGGTAGCGGGATTGAAACACAAAGGGCAACTGATTGAAGGTGGGTTCTCATCAGTAAAAGTTGGTCACACTTTAGAATATCGTCCCTTTTCAATCCGAAGGATCTGTTAGTTTGAAAGAGCAAAAAAACGTACCTGGCTTTTAATGGTCTCGAAATGAAAATCGCTTTCATTTTGACATAATATGAAATTCATGATTACTGATGGCCCAATGGTTAATGCAGGCATGTGGTTGTTTGAAACCGGGTGTTCAAGTTGTATCACCATATTACGTGCCTACATTGATGTTAACGTAGTTCACACATTTTTCAATAGATGGCGTATATTAAATTAGTTTTTAATTCGATTGATAGATGGCGCTGTGTAATGACGTATCTTTCTAAAAGTCGCTGTTAATCTTTTCCGGGCTTTCATGACTCTCCGTGGTATGTCCGTGATTAGTTAGTTCAAATACAAAAGAATTCAATAAATGAGTTACAAAAAAATGGGTTATTAGTACAATTAGTTCGTAGTGGTCATGTCGAGTAATTTAGTTCAAAGTTCAAGTTTAGTGGTAAATTCAGATTCAGTGCCGCGTGACCTCTCGCGTGAGTTCTAACGCCGGGCAAGTGCCAATGTGAAATTTTCAGTTCCTATGTACTTTTATAAGTTTATCTAGGACATTATAGACACTCTGTTCCTTGAAAAACACGTTAAGCCGTTGATCCCGGTTATCATTCCGTAGAGCTTTGACAGTCGTTACAAGTAGTCAGACGTCAGAAAGTTTGATCATCAGTCTATTTGAGGAGTTTCGTGTTGCCCAGTAACTGGGTTGTGGAGGTTTTGATAGGCAATCGCTAAATGTAAAACAGCTACAACTGGCTAAACTGGAAGCCGACCCCAGGGAGATGATAAAATGACAACAAAATTATGTTTTCTTATTCATTTTATTTTAGTTTTAGGTGTCTTCAAGGCTAGAGTGAATAGGCTCTTAATAAACTAGTGCGCCTCACCATCAATGATTGCATCTCTGCTTACCGTCAGGTGGGATCGCAGTCAAGCACTGGTTTATATCAATTAAAAAAAAAAAATATGACCAGTACTTACGTGTTCCCAGTGATGACATATGGCACTGAAACATGTACGCTTACAATGGGCCTCATCAGAAGGCTTACAGTCACCCAAAGGGCAATGGAAAGGGCTATGCTCGGTGTATCCTTGCGTGATCGCATAAGGAATGAAGATATCCGCAGGAGAACCAAGGTCGCCGACATAGCACGACGTATCGCCAAACTAAAGTGGCAGTGGGCAGGGCAGATTGCTCGTAGAACGGATGGTCGATGGGGCCGAAAGGTTCTAGAAAGGCGACCGCGCACCGGGAAACGCAGCGTTGGAAGGCCTCCCACAAGGTGGACCGACGACCTGCCCCCCTAGCCAAGTCACAAACGATAAACGTAAACTCTCAGTAGTCTTTAATAGATTTTCAACTTTATGTTATTAGATATAAAGTTGAAAATCTATTGAAGATTACATAGTGTTTTCGTTCGTTCCGGTCGCTAACGCTCAGTAGTCTTTAATAGATTTTCAACTTTATCCTCTTAGGTATAAAGTTGAAAATCTATTGGAGGTTACTAAGCGTTCACGTTTATCGTTTGCAACTTGGCTAGGGGGGCTGGTGAGAGTCGCGGGAATGCGGTGGATGCGAGACGCACAGGATCGGTCGTTGTGGAGACGCTTGGGGAGGCCTATGTCCAACAGTGGACGTCTTTCACCTGAAATGATGATGATGATGATGATTAATTTTGGAATTTTGTTTTTTTTTAATGGCTGAATATTGTGTAAAACATAAAGATTGCCATTCGAGTTAGTAACGTGATTTGGGATAACCATAAACGGAACCATGGCTAAAGGAGACAATTTTTTTTGTTTGGGGAATAGGCCCACCACAAATTGTGGCGTATAGCAATGAAATGCACGTTAGTTTATTCCTTATAATCTCTAGATTACATTGGTAATATTGGCAAAACTTTATCTAACTGGAGTACCGTGAAATACCACAGTCAAAACATGACTCTCATAATAACCTAAAATCTCACAAGAGCGATTGTCTAATGAGTAGATTGGTCTCCTTGGTATTTTAAGTTAAAATAGTGCACTGTTCAATAATATACAGTATAAAACAAAGTCACGTCTGTACTACGTGACAGACTTTGATGTGATTTACACGATTTGATAGACTTATTCATGAAAATGCGTAGATGTATACATTTCGAAATAGCGCGGCTTTTGTCGGCCATTGACTGTAGATCGAAAATAATAAGGTGATGTGTTTTATGCTGGTTGTGTAAGGAGAAAAAAAAACACATTATAGCATCACAAGTATTTATTACTGTTCATCATCATCATTTTCAAAGTCATCTCTTAAAAGCAGTATTTCATCTAGAAAAGATGCAGGTGGCTCAACCTCACCTTGATGCCGCGCCCAAGATAAAAACCACACTATACACATCACATATGCACAGCAGCCAACAGTGCGTCTGCCCACTAAACAATTACAACAGTATCCAGCAAGAGCAGTATTCAACATTCCGTTGAAATCGTGCTGCACAATTGATACAACGGCTTTGTGGATTATGCATGTATCTACAGATGCCATTTTCATAAAATCTTTCGAATAAAAATACGAAAAGAACAGAAGAAACATGCAACTATCTAGTAATCGGAAACAATAATAATGTTGTCTGTAGCGGTGGGCGTTTCAACGACGAACAGTTTTCAAAGACCGTTTTTTGTTCTGCAACGTAACGACCGTTTTCCATCCTGCGACCAAACAGTCTTCGTTGCATAAACCAGTCTTCGAATTACTGTATGCGAATTGTTATCTTACTTTTAAGAAAATAAGGTCGAAAATCCATTGCTTCAACTATCACACTCGTCGCGTCGTCGTTTTTAAAACCAGTTATTGCAATGAAAAATGAATTTTATGTTTATAGTCATAACGTTCATTTTTCATTGTAATAATTGGTTTTGAAACGACGACGCGGCGAGTACAGAATTTATTACCGTCCTCAAACTAGTTGCGACAACGAACGTTTTCTGCAACTACTTCACTCAACGATAGTTTCGTCTTCAAACCAGTTGCGACGACGACCGTTTTCTGCAACCGTTTTTGTCGTCGCCAAAACGGTTACGTCTCGTCCGTCTAAAATTCGACAACGACCCACCACTAGTTGTCTGTCAATGTCAAACTGATTGAAACTGGACCACAGAGCATCTGCAACGGGCTATTAATTACGTTTCGTTCCACGTTGATTTTTAAAGTACATTACTTGATATTTGTGTTAACCGTTAATAACAGCATTAAAAACAAGTTCGCTGTACCAATTAATTATTATCTCTTGAAACGCATTTAAATCCAATGTCACCGCTGCGCAGTGTAGTAACATTTTTTTTTTCACGTTAAAATAAACTTGAAAACGCTCCTAAACAAGCATTTTTTGCCGTAACACTTTTTTACTATTATTTCATTATTCCGGTTAGATTTCTACATAATTTTTGGTCTGTTAATTATAATAAGATGATCGCTTTTTCCATGTGTAATATGATTAATAAACGTAACCGTTTAATAGTGGGCCCAAAAAAAACTGTCTCCTTTACATGACATTCTGAAAGCAAGTGTATTCCAGAATACGCCTGTAGTTTATCTAACAAGACAGTGAAGTAAACAGTGAATTCTTTACTACAGTATCTAAGGTTTATGTGCTAGAATTATTTAGAGACGAGGTTTTTGTATGTAGATTAAGTATGGACCTTTGTACGGTTAGTAAGAGTAAAATGTGTTATTTATTATACACTTTATTTTACGCCTTAAATTAACGCAGGACAAACATTTATAAAAATACTAGCTGAGCCGGCAAACGTTGTTCTGCCATATAAATAAAAAAAAAAAAAAAAAAAAAAAATAGATGTTGGCCGATTCTCAGACCTACTCAATATGCTCACAAAATTTCATGAGAATCGGTCGAGCCGTTTCGGAGGAGTTCAAGTTCGAACACCGTGACACGAGAATTTTATATATTAGAAGAAGTATACAACGCGGGTTCAAACCCAGCCAGGTGCATTACTTTGTGTAATTTATTTCATCACCACTGCTCTCAAAACGGTGAAAGAAAACATCATGAGGAAACCGGCATGTCCTAGACCAAAAAATTCGAAGACATGTGACATTCACCAATCCGCACTGGGCCCGCGTGGTGGATTATGGCCCATTCCCTCTCTTAGAGAGGAGGCCTGAGTCCCAGCAGTGGGAACATTAAAAGGCTGATTATGCTTATGTTTAATGCTAAGTATACAATAGACGGTCTTATCACACAGGGCAATCTTACGGACAACCTTTAGATTTAGGGCTGTCCAACCTTGATTTTGTGTACAACAATATAAATATGTAAACAAATTCATAAGTACTTTTTGAACAACGCAGTGTGTGTGTGAGAGCAGTGGTGGCCGAGTGGTAACGGCGGCCCCGACTTACGTTTTGTAGGTTGCGGTTTCAAACCCAGTCAGGCGCATTACTTTGTGTAATTTATTTCATCACCACTGCTCTCAAAACGGTGAAGGAAAACATCGTGAGGAAACCGGCATGTCCTAGAACCAAAAATTCGAAGACATGTGACATCCACCAACCCGCACTGGGCCCGCGTGGTGGATTATGGCCCATACCCACTCCTAGAGAGGAGGCCTGAGTCGCAACAGTGGGAACATTATAAGGCCGACTATGCAGTGTGTGTCACTGTCAAACTAAAAGGCGTTATGAGTTTCTGAATAGATTTATTTTTCATGTATCGTAGGAAAAGTTTTTCTATGTGCTAGGTTTAATCAACCCCTTAATTTTATAGTAGCAACAGACTAAATCGGTTGTTGTGGCGACCCTTGGAGGAGGCAGCTGGTCCAGCAGGCTATTTCTTTCGACTAAAATAATAATAATAACAACGGCCAATGGCTTAATAGCTAAGAGCGTCGAACAACATGATCGTCGAATGATGATGCAAATATTTCACCGATATTTTGAATTTTACTTTTTCCAATTTGTATTCTCGAACAACGTATCAACAAAGTTACCATTTACTGGTGTTACTTCACACTGGATTTATGAGCATCGACGCCGAGTTACTAGCCTGTCGATTTACTACCGGTTGCATTTCGGGGAGTGTGCGTCGGAATTGCATTATTTAATTGCCCCAAGTCCATTCCATCATCGGTCGAGCGGACCACCGCATGGTGAACAATTCAACATCCCTTCCATACGCACAAAACGTTTTGGCAACACATTGTGCGTAGATGTGAAATTCCCTGCTGGAGTCTTTTTTTTTCGGGTGGGTAAATCATCTAATGACATCCCCCGCTCTTGGGCCGAGCGCGAGATAGTGTCAGACATTTACTGACTAAAAACCCACTCCTGTTCCTTCTTTGCCATTTTTCCAGGGCCCCCGGGGATCACTTTCGCATCACCCATGGCCCCAGTAGGCCTCGACCCTGCTGGGCCCCTACGAATGCTGACATCTCCTTGAGCCGCGCGTGGAACACTACGCGCCATCGACGACTTGGGCTCGGTCCGGACAGTTACTGGACGATCGGACGGCGAGCCACCCATTGCTCGCCGTCCGCAAGCCCGCGCCTACGGTGGCCGGTAATCGGATTCGGAATCCTGGCGGCGGTTGGGGCGTGTCTGTGTTTCCTGAAACCTGGAGTCTAAGTATAGAGTGAATACGTTACTTCTAGGCAAGCGTGCTCCATTATCGACCACATCGTCGCTTTCCATCAGGTGAGATAGCACAAGATTTCACAATAATTTACAGTCGTATAGAGAAACAAGTGAAAACATGTTTTTAGGGTTCCGTACCTCAAAAGGAAAAAACGGAACCCTTATAGGATCACTTTGTTGTCTGTCCGCCTGTCTGTCTGTCTGTCAAGACCCTTTATCTCGGGAACGCGTGGAGGTATCGAGTTGAAATTAAAACCATATAGTCAAGTCTGTGGTCCCTTGATGCTGTCAAAAAATCAAACTTCAAAGTTAACGAAAAAAAAGATACTGTCGTTTATGTCGCAAAAAACGTATATTTCGACACTCTCAAGGAAATCAAAAATTCATAGGGTAGTTCTTATAGTACAGATATAGAAATAAATCTGAAAACAGTAAATTTGTTGTTACGTCACAAAAAAAAAATTTGCGATTCGGAAAAATCTTTCAAACTCCATCCAAGAATTGAATTGTTTACATGGGTAGGTTTTTACGGAACCCTCAGTGCGCGAGTCCGACTCGCACTTGCCCAATTTTTTAGTCTAACTCCGAAAATGGAACAATTTAAAACATTACTTTTTATAGATGTCAAATCTTGAGACAAAACCTCAAATATATGCAAGTAGGCGTTATTATTTTTATTTAATTTTCCCATTAGAAACATTAAACGATCAAAGATTTAAAATAAATGTTAGTAGATTATCTAAAACTAGTCCAGTTCGTGATATCGTGTTGTTTGATCTTATTTAAGGTAATATTTCCATTGCTAACTGATTTTGTGATTGGATCTTGAAATATGTTGGTTAGTCAAACTCTTTTCCCTTTATTAATATATATATTTTTTTTATTAATTTTATATTAATAAATTAGGTGAGATAGTGTTAAAACCCGAAAAAAATGAAAATGTTGTGATGGTCGGCTGGCATTACGAGACTTGATAAGGTACGCAACGAATACACCAGAGGCTCCTTCAAAGTTGCACCCATAGCAGATAAGATATCAGAGAGACTTATGCGCTAGGTCGGACATGTCATGAGAAGGGACGAAGAGTACCCAGTAAAGAAGGCCTTAGCTATCCCGGAAAAGAGAAAAGGCAGAGGGCGCCCTCTAGCTACGTGGTGGACAACTGAGTCCAAAGATCTGGAACGAGCTCAGCTGGACGCACAGACAACCCAGGATAGACTATCCTGGCGCCTAAAAACGAGGAGAGCCGACCGTGAATGAAGGGATAAGGCAAGGAAGAAGAAGAAGAAGAGTGTTAAAACGCGAGCCTAGTTTTACCACTATCTCACCTTATAGTCTGATGGTGGTGGATAAGATACTATAAGCTGGTAGCGACATCTATGACGTCATAAAGGAACAAAAATTCAGAATACTGCGTCGTGGTAATAAAGTTCTCCGTGCGATTCGAACATATACAACTATCCGAAATCAACTATCATGCATTTGCCCGGCTACCATTACCAGACATAACATCCGTCTGTCGGAGGATCCTCCCTTTTCAACGGCGGTATAATAATAATTATTTATTTATTTTATCATTTTTGTACACACATTATTGGAAGAAGACACAGTATTATAAAAAAAAAATGTACAAAGGTAAATAATATTCCACAACTATCACACAACGCCGTCTAGTCCCAAGCTAAGCAGAGCTTGCGTTATGGGTACTAGACAACTGATAACCATACTTATATATTTCTGTAATACATACATATTATAGATAAATTACACCCAGACACAGAACAAATGAACATGCTCATCACACAAACATTTGTCCTGGGTGGGAATCGAACCCACTACCTCCGGCATAAAAGTAAGTAAGGGCCACTAACCACTAGACCGACAGGCCAATCAACAGTCAGTATATACACCTTGTTTTGCATACCTCTAAAAGCTGATAAAGTTCAGGCAAGAGCCTCAGTCATAACAAAGTTCTTGGTACCAGTCGATTGACACCAGATTCCATGAAAAGTACCTAAGGAGTCTTTGCGAGTTTTCTTTGGCCTCTCTTACGACTTCCAAAGCTTTGGCTTTACTAATATTTTTAAAAAAAATGCGACAAGGCGATGACGATATGACAATACTTTAACACAAGGTAAAACTAAAACTCGTCCACGATATAATACCTAGAACGATTTCTATCAATCAGATACTTTTTTTTCTCTCCACTGTTGGGCAAAGGCCTCCCCCAAGTCCTTCTAGACTTTCTTCTCCCCACACCGTCTCAAAACAGTCCACACAAACAGACATGGTGCACAAAAAAGATAGAAAAAAAATGCTAATGCATTTTGCTAACAGCATCTCTATAAAATGCAAAACACGCTTTGTCTCGTTCATTGCAATAACAGACGCATAGAAAAAACAATTTAAAAAAAAGTTTTCCACCTAAACCTGGTTCAAAACGGAATATAACTATAAAAACGTCAACGATTTTTAATTGAACATTTGCTAGCGGAAACGCCCATACGTTTTATTTATGTTTTTTACGTATTGTCAAATAAAATATTATTTTATTGTTGGACAGTCACGGTTTTTATTATTTTTGCGATGTTTTTCTACAAATAACAAGTTTTATTTTTATAGTATTGCGAGCCATATATTAATTTTTTTTTAATATAAACTTTAACTACGATAACATTCAGTTTCGAATATACCTTTGGTCTAGTGGTTGGGATCTGTAGTTCCTGATAGCTATAATCTGAAGGATTTTTAAGTCAACAATGAATTTACTTCTGAGCAAGCATGCTCCATTATTGACTGCATCACCACTTATATTAGACAAGCTTCTGCCAACGGCTTCGTCCGCGCGAAAATTCTTGATTTCTCCATCCAAACTTTAGACCCCCGTTTCATCGCCTTAGGTGGTAAATTTTGGAAAATCCTCTCTTATTGCTCACCTACATCACAAAAGGAAACCTTGTGCAAAATTTGACGCTCCTAGGTCCTGTACCTAGTTTTGGCTGTGCGTTGATTTAATATAGACAAGAAAGTGGCCAAACGTGAGCATATTTGTAGTATAAATTATACAACAACTTAAAAAAAATGAATACATGATGCCTCTAAATGACCTAAAACTATAACCAAAAAAATAATACGCGCAAATATTCTCAGGTATCACTTAAAACTCAATCAGAGTCTCCATTATGAACGGTCGAGACTCCGAAATCCCGCCTGCAGTAAATGATGCAGGTGGGGTTTTTGCGTGTTCAAGGCGGTTGTCTCCCAGACGCCTTCTTCTCTGAGCGGTATCGGGTCTCTCATCGATTCCATCTCCATCTGGACCATTAGTCCATTACAATCTCGCATAAGGATAGGCAATTTTACCTCCAGTTTTCTGTCTCCGCCAGCATAGTTGTCACCACTGCTAGTGGATACAAGTCTTGCCGGATCCTGGCGACCAGGATCCGACGCTCACAGGCTTATGCAAGGCATTCTTTGAGAGTGTTCTGCACTATGAAATAAATCGGTGTTTCATGGTACAGAACACTAGATAGCTGTAGACTAAATTCTTTAGTAGTTTATTTCCAATATCTATCAGGTTTACCTTTCATAACTAAAGCAAATGATCATAATTTACCATAAAATTATCAATACACCACTTCCTACCGTTGGTATTTATATTGTTATATTCATAGTAAAAAGATGGCGCCCCAGATAATAAGGATGGTGTAATTATTTCGTAACATTCTGTTCATATGACGTTATATATAAAATAAAACTAGCACCGCTCATGTCCATTCATGAAACAAGCAGATGAGAACACCACGTGGCTTGATCAAATTATTGAAATATTCATTAAATCTATGTCAGTGCAAGAGTAGTGGACCACTGTTCTCGAAAAGGTGAAGGAAAACATCGTGATGAAACCGCCATATCCTAGAACCGAAAATTTGAAGACATGTGACATCCATCAACCCGTACTGGGCCCGCGTGGTGGATTACGGGGCGGTAATCCATCACGCGGGCCCAATTCCCTCTTCTAGAAAGGGGCCTAAGTCCCAGCAGTGGGAACATATTATAAGGTTGATTATACTATATACGTCAGTAGTAGGTAAATAACAATGGGCCTTATCAAAAGGTTTAAAGTCAGCCAAAAGGCAATTTTCAAATAAATAAATAAATAATTACTTTAAATTACATTCGAAGGACAACGGAGAGAGTTACGCTCGGAGTTTTCTTGTATGATGATATCAGGAATGAAGATAATCTGAAGTTAGTCTTTTATTTCTTCTATCTTAGAACTATGTTCAGAAACCACATTTGAAACCAATAAATAATAAATTAATGCGTCTCACCATCAACGATTGCATCATTGCTTACCATCAGGCGGGATCGCAGTCAAGCACTAGTTGTATTATTAAAAAAAAAAGTATACGTACCAAAGACACATGTGTTAATTAATTTATTACAATTGATCAATGATTTGCATGTACGTAACTTTTTTTTATATTTCTACGCCAACAATGGTATATATGAAACTATTGTTAGCGTAAAAAAGAGGCAGATTAAAATATAGAATTATTCTTAAAAACACTGATCGAATCTGCAGTCTAAATAAATAGAACATTGTTAGCAGAAATCATGAGATCATTCAATATTCTTAGTCTCAAAGTACAGGAAAACCTACATCCGCTAAAATCTAATTTTACACTTGAAACTGAAAATCATAAGCAAAAACTGTATTGAACAATCATTGTTATGAAATCTGTCGCTCTCAAACTGGCAGACAAGAAAATTGAAACAATAATTTGATGGCCGTATTTCAGAATGATACTCAAGTAATATTCTTGATTCAAATCAAGTATATTTCAAAAATCGAATGACGGATCTTCTATGAAATAAAGACACAAAGCTGTTTAAAATATTGGACTATCTATCTATCTATCGAGGTCTGGTTTCCGCATTTAGTCCTATGCGGATCATTGCTGTGTTTCTTTAGTTGCCTTTAGCGTTTCAGGGCCACGGCAACTCTTTCGAACTATCTCGCAGCTCTACAGACACTTCTAGTTAGTATACTTCATAAAAACACGGGACAAACATTTATAAAAACAAACTTACAATGGGTGGACTTATAGCACAGAGCAAACTCTGGATGGACTGAACGAGAGGAGATAGATTTAGGGCTGTCAGTGTACAAACATCATGAAACATACTGATAGAACATAGTAATATAAAATACATAGTAATATAAACTATAATTACTTAAATATATAATTGAGAAAGAAAAAAAAAATAGTGAATGTTAACGCTCCTTCACCAGATTTTTTAATAATGAGTAGGAGAAGAAACTGCTACTAAGTTCACGCTTGACCGCTATCATGAGTAAACGAAAAAAAAAATACGGCCGTTTATGTCGCAAAAAAACGTGTATTTCGGCACTGTCAAGGGAACCAAAATTCATAGGGCATCAAATTCATATCTTCCCATTGACCTAGAATCCTGAAATTTGGCATGAAGCAAGGTCTCATAGCACAAGTATAAGAAAAAAATTGAAAAATGTAAATTTTTAGTTACGTGAGACTCGATTCGGAAATTAAACTGTTTTCATAGGTAAGTTTGTACGGAACCCTCAGTGCGCGAGTCCGATTCGCACTTGCCCAGTTTTTCTACTTTTTTTTCTCAGGGTAGCTAGGAAACACCCGCCTCATCTAGTTTAAATTGTCGTATAAAAGTAATTAGCTGACAAAAATCAGTTAATCAGAACTTTTATTTCAAATAGACCATCTAAAGGCATTTTTGAATAGTCAAAAAGTCGTTCAGTCAAAAAAAAAAGTGAAGCTACATTGCACGTTCTAAAGCGTAGATCTCTATGGAGAAGAACATGCAAGAAACGCCATGGACACTCTTTTAAGTCATATTATGAGTTACATTACACGTTTATTAATTTATTGTAAGTGAAAACTTGTAATTGACCTTATGCTTTATTATAAGTTAACAGGTTTTTATTTGCTGTAAGTTTTCCAAATAAAATAAAATAAATAATTATAATCTTGGTTACATATTTCTTGTCGCTTCCATTCTATTAGTGTTCTGTTAGTGCATGATATTCATATATATTATGCTCACTGCAAAAACGGATACGAAACGGATTATATTGCCGCGATCACCACGCTTGGTTTTGATTTTTTTTGCGGTCTGATGTCAGCATACAAGACTATGAGCTATTCATCAATATATCCTTGACTGTTTCTTAAGACACCTTAGAAAAACGGGATCATCGAAAGAGTTACTGTGGTCTAGAACCGCAAAGGGCAACTAAAGGAGCACAGGGGTGTTTATATAATCTAGTGCTTGACCGCGATCCCACCCGATGGTAAGCAGTGATGTAGATAATCGTTGATGGTGAAGCGCTCTAGTTTATTAAGAGCCTATGCACTCTAGCTTTGAAGATACCTATATTATAATCGGACGGGAAGACCGCAGCAGGTAAATTGTTCCAGTCCTTCGATGTACGCGTTAGATAAGAGGCTTTAGTCAGTGAAATTCTGACATACTCTCTCGCTCCACCCATAGTGGGAGGAGGGGAACCATTTGATGATTTCCCACGTAAAATAAAACAGGGTTGATTTCATTACGGTAGCAGCCAGGTAACCCTAAATATTATATATGCTCAAAGATAAAAATTTTGATACACGTGCAATATAAATCTTTGAGGATTTTTCTTCTAACAAACACACGTCGTAACATACCAAGTTCATATATTCAGCCTTTCTTTGTTCAAAGTAACTTACAGTTTTTTATTACCAGAGTTTTTTCATGAGAAAATGCGTCCCATAGACGCTAAAACGGCGCCAAATAAGCATTAAGTTTCCGAGATTCATATTTTATAGACGAACATAAAAGCGAAAAATTTCATTGAAATAAGAAAATCTAGTATTTTGCTAGAAAAATATTAAAGTCAGACTGAAAACGTGAAAGTAGCTTTACAGAGAATTAGTTACACATAACTCTGAAAATAGTTTATTATTGTGCGTATTTAGAAATTAAAGAGGTCGAAGCCCGGTTTTTTCAATATAAATAACATCACGTTGCGTATAGAAAAAAAAACTTACACATAAATTCACATAAAATATAAATTGCAAATAAGACTTTTTTCGCAAACCATTTTTAAAATAAGATTTAAAAAAAGAAAAAATCTCACCTCACTTAACCTAAAAAAAAATCCGCACAAGCACTGTCAACTAAAAATCAATTTTCAAAATTCGAACACTTAAGACCATGGTCGACGAACAAAAGAATCGGGCTTTTCGGGACTCGGATCACAGATTTCGGGACCGCGTATCGTGGTGAGCGCGAAGTGACTAACCGAGAGCGTTTTGCGTTTATAATGCTGTGTTATATTTTTAGAAAACGCCCCCTTGTTAGAAATGTGCGTGTGCGCAGGGTAACACGTGGTCGGTATCCGGTCGAAGGGTTTCCAGATATTTTGTTTGTTCTCGAGTATTGACATGCCGTTAAATTTTATGGGTTTGGCGTTAGGTTTTTCGGTTAAAAAGGTCTGATTTCTTCTGAGAAAGACAAAAATGGTTTACTTTTTATTGACTTCATTATAAACAAATCAATGATGACATCCAGACAGAACATTAGCATTCATCATCATCATCATCATTTCAGCCGAAAGACGTCCACTGCTGGACATAGGCCTCCCCCAAGCGTCTCCACAACGACCGATCCTGTGCGTCTCGCATTCACCGCACTCCTGCGACTCTCACCAGGTCGTCGGTCCACCTTGTGGGAGGCCTTCCAACGCTGCGCCTTCCGGTGCGCGGTCGCCACTCTATCATTGCACACATTACACATTATATCACATTAGCATTGCTTGGACTCAATGACATACATTAAATACAATTGGCTACAAAAGTAATTCTAACAATAAAAACTAAAAACCTGTGATAAACCTACGTAACTCGTAAAACGTTTTTTAAGAAAATAGGATACAAAGAACGATAAAACACCACACTCAAACCGAAAAAATTAAATATAAAAATCTGTCAATGCAAAGAATTCCTAACTAAAGCATATTATTATAGATACCTAATTGTAAACGTACATGATAATAAATGATTGCAAAGTTATGTATTGTGATTTATATAGGTATGTAATTATTTTATATAAATATGTATGCTTATCTATAGTGTTTGATTAATTTGTTAGCAGTACACCGCAAGCTAAGTATGAAAGGGATACCTGTTGTCCTACAACGCAAAGTAACTGAAGGAACATAGGTGTGGTTTTAGTCAGTAAAAGTCTGATACACCCTCTCGCCCTATCCTAGAGCGTGAGAGGTCGTTAGAGGATTTCACAACTTAAAAAAGGACAACGTACATATATCTAAAGGTTGTCTATTACCACTGAGCCTACACTGCTCTTCATACGCATTACGCAATACCTATTCTAATTTAATTTCAGTTCATCTAAAACAAGTACAAACCTGAAACGACTAATGAAAAACGTCTAGCGTCATAGTCATAATTTATTTTGCAATGTCTGTCAAAACAGTCCATATGGCTGATAACATTTAGTTCCCATTGAGTCATGATAGTTATAATAACCCACGTGGCGATCTTAACCAATTGTTAGCACATTCAATTATTCACGGTTATAATTAGATTTATTTTGGTGTCGTGGACATTGGCCTTTACCAGATGGTATGCAAATGTTTGGTTTATTGTAAATCTATTATTGGGTATAATACAATATTCTGGAAGGTTTAATTATCTATTATTTAGTGGTTAGTGGCTCTGACTGCTATGCCGGAGGTAGTGGGTTAGATTCCCACCCAGGACAAATGTTTGTGTGATGAGCATGATCATTTGTTCTATGTCTGGGTGTAATTTATCTATAATATGTATGTATTTAGAAATATATAAGTATGTTTATCAGTTGTCTAGTACTGATAACACAAGCTCTGCTTAGCTTGGGACTAGACGGTGTTGTGTTGTGTGATAGTTGTGGAATATTATTATATATTTAAAATTAGGGAAAGAATGTTCGTTTATGTAAAACATAAGTAATGTTTTCTCGTGCAATATTTTTTTTTTCTTTTATTTCTTTATTATGTGTTGTCTTTTCAAAGTGTTGTGATGGCCCAGTGATTATTTTCTCTCATACATGAGGTTGCAGGTTCGAAACCGGGCAAGTACCAATGTGAATTTTCAATTCATATGCACCTTTCTAAGTTTATCTGCTGACACCCCGTACTTCGGAAAGCACGCAAAGCCGTTGGTCCTGGTTGCCATTCGTAGATTTTTGACATTTGTTACAGTTACAGAAGCCAGAAAATCTGACCTTCAGTCAATCCAAAGACGGATGAAAAAAGATTGCACGTAGCGGAGATGAGAATGTTAAGATGGATGTGTGGTGTGACGAGAATGGATAAAGTGAGAAATGAGTATACTAGGGGAAGTTTGAAAGTGGCGCCAGTGACTGAAAAGTTGAAAGGGAATCGTTTGTCTTGGTATGGTCATGTGAAGAGGAGAGATGAAACGCATGTTACTAAAAGAGTTATGAGTCTACATGTGGATGGATGGAGAGGGAGAGGGAGACCAAAGAAAAGATGGATGGATTGTGTGAAGAGTGATATGAAAGAAAAGGAAGTTAGTGATAGTATGACGAGTGACAGGGCAGAATGGAAGAAAAAAACGTGTTGCGCCGACCCCAAATAACACGGGACAAGGGCAGGAAGAAGAAGAAGAAGTCAATCCAAGGAGTATTGAGTTGCCTAGTAAATAGGTTGTGCAGGTGTGATAGGCAGACGCTTCATGTAAAATATGGATATTCAGCCGCATCAAGTTAGCCCAGATGCCGACCCCAACACAGTTGGGATAAGGGAGATGAAATGATGATAATTGTTTTGTTTCTTCTTTCTTCGTTATATGGTATGTTCGCGTTTGCCTACTAAGTGTGAGATACTGATGAAAAGCGACGATGTGGTCGACGATGGACCACGCTTGCCTAGAATTAATAATAATGATATTCCACAACCGTCAATACCGAGCGCGAGTTATCAATGGTGCGTAGAGTTCCCGGCGCGCGCATAAGGAGATGTCAGCAAAACCGTAGGGGCCCAGCACGATCGAAGCCTACTGGGGCAATGAGTTGTGTGAAAGAGAACCCCGGTGTCCCAAAACGAAGGCAAAGAAGGAACATAGGACAAGGTTTTAGTGAGTAAAAGTCTGACCCGCCCCCCGTTGATATCAAACCTAAAAAAAAACGTTACGGGGTCTAATAGGCCCCTTATCATCATAATGGTTGTTTCTAAACGAGGTCTTACGCCCGTTACGCGTTTTTTTAAACGCCCCATACCGCAGGAATGGAAATAATACAAAAATGAGTGCCGTTGTCAACGCGTTAAAAATAGCTGAAAGCGATTCAGTCGCCGATACTGAGCATACTACTTTAAGGATTTGTGTCTATTATGTTAAGTACGTTGCATCTATATATATAAAAGGAGAAACTGACTGACTGACATATCAACGCACAGCCAAAACTACTGGGACTAGGAGTGTAAAATTATGCACAAGGTTTTCTTTTATGACGTAGGCGAGCACTAAGACAGGATTTTCTAAAATTCGACCTATGAAGGGATGAAACGGGGTTCCAAACTTTGTATGGAAAAACTTACTTTCAAGCGGGCAAAGCCACTGGCAAAAGCTAGTGTAAATATATTTGTACTATACAAGCTTTTATTTGTTGATGAGTACATGCTTATTAAGTAGTAATTCACAGTTTGGTGTCGCATATTCTTCACATGTGGTTTTTGCTTCCGTTCGCATGCGGACATCCACAGCGCCATGGGACAAAGTTGGCCACAGGAAGTTCAGAATCAGAATGTGTGAAGATACTGAGATGCGGGGTTCAATACGACATCTGTTGAAAAAGGCCATGAACTTTGTATGTGAGAACTGTGTGGAAAGGAATAAATAGACATGAGTAATACTGCAAAGTCAACATCTCTTAAAAAAAAGCTTTTAGCTAAATATTTATTTATTTATTTATTTATTACATTATAACACCTTTACAGACAAGTCCAAGGCGATGTTATAACTAACACTTAATATATTGTATGTACCTACATGGATGTCATGTAATGTCCAGACCTCTCTCAATAATTATTTGAGCTGCTTCTAAAAATTTCGGCAGTGTTTGACCAAATATATCCTCCGATTGTGCTATATTATTGATAATACGTATAGCTCGTGACAAAGGGGCAAACTTTAGGAGGTTAGTCCTAGCAGACGGCACCTCTAAGAGAGCGGGGCGGCGGCGCGCGCCCACACACCCGTCCGAGGCGCGCAGCCGCAGCGCTTCCAGCACGTCTGGGTGGTGCAACAACCCTATCAGTACACTAGCCACGTACTTGACCAGTGTGACATCCCTTCTTACCTCCAGTCTAGTATACCCGACCATGCCCAGGACGAAAAGACTCGGGTACATGAGCGGATAAAAGGGGTAAACCCCATATTGTTTCAAGTACAGAAATCTCGTAAATTTATTTTGGATCTTTTCCAACATGAGGCTGTACTTTTTCTCATGAGGATTCCAAATAATTGAACTTGTTTCTAGGTGGCTCCTTACAAGTGCATTATATAAAACTTTGACAGCAGCCGTATCGCTAAAATCCTTACATTGTCTCAGGATGAAACCGAGGTTTCTGAAAGCCCTGCCGCACACCTCAACTATGTGTTTGCGGAATGTTAACTCCGGCACCATCTGTACGCCCAGGTCCCGTACCTGCGTGACACGCGGCATTACTACACCGTCCATCTCGTACTGATGGCGCAATGGAGCATGCGCGCGACTGTAGCTCATCACACAGCACTTATTGGCATTAAAATGCAGTTTATTAGATTTACTCCATTGGACTACATTATTAATGTCTGACTGGAGTTGATCACAGTCAGCCTCATCTTTAACAGGCAAGAATAACTTTAAGTCATCTGCAAATAGCAGACACTTTGATTCTTGAACAACTGAGGGTAAATCGTTAATAAATAATATAAATTCTAACGGCCCGATATTGGTGCCTTGACTCACTCCAGAGAACGTATAGTAGGGTCTAGAGTCATGCCCTGCATACTCGACGTACTGTCTTCGTTCGCCAAGGTAACTAGCAAAAAAGTTAAGCAAGTGTGGTGTGAATCCCATAGCAGAGAGTTAGTATAGATAGTAAATATAGATGCTAAAATCTTGATTTATTATACTTGTATAATAAATACATTAGCATCATCATTTCAGCCGAAAGATGTCCGCTATTGGACATAAACCTCCCCTCAAGTGTTGCCACAACAACCGATCCTGTGAGTTTCACATCCATCGTATTCCCGCGACCTTCACCAGGTTTATAGTCCACTTTGTGGGATGCATTCCAATGCTGCGTCTTCCGATACGAAGTCGCCACTCCAGAACATTTCAGCCCTATCGACCATCTGTTCTGCGAGCTATACGCCCTGCCCACTGACACTTAAGTTTGGCGATTCTTCGAGCTATGTCGGTAACCTTGGGTTAAGTCAAAATTAATCTGCCATAATTATGATTCTGGAACGTGCTTCCCATTGACATGAAACAAGTTCCTTTCTTTTTCGTCAAACGTAGTCCATTTTTTTTGCCTTCCGATCACAACATATAAAATGCTGTTGGAGCTACCACAATGTCCGTTCAGTATTGAGGCCGCTTTTTTTTGCTTAAAGAAACAGCCGATACAACTCCAGAATCTAAATAGTTTCACAATCTTACCTGGCCGTCTTACGTAATTCTCACAGTTTACGCTTCGCACTATTTCTTACAAATTAATCATCGGCTCTTAGATGCGCGTGGGCAGCCCATAGCGCACACAGAGTTGGGTAAAGCGTGTTTGATATCACTAAAGTGGAGCACTAAACATAGATTTTGAGAGGTATTAAATGTTTTAGGTATAAAAGAGATTCGACTTTAAAATCCATTGAACAGAAATTCAAGGGAGAATCATTTCTGAAATGGAAAAAAGGATCAGCTTTGTAAATATTTTATTTATTTATTTCTATGTCTACAACTTGTGCTTTTTTTTTGTTAGGTGGGAAATCATCCAATAACTTCGGGCGGACAGGAAGGCGTGTCAAACGTTTACTGACTAAAACCACACCTGTGTGATTCAGCTGCCTTTGCGTTACAAGACCACGGCTTTATTTTTACTCCTTTTCAGAAAATCCCCGCGGCCCTAGCAGCCATTGGCCTTGTTGAGCCCCTACGGTTTGCTGACATCTCTTTGAATAGAACACTAAGCGCTGTCGACGACTTGGGATAGGTATAGTGCTAAGACCCTTAGAAATATTGAGTTTTAAAAAATCAGACCGCCCATTGTAACATCTTCATCATTTTAAGCTCTGACTGTAATTGTATTAATGGTGTACAATCAAGAGTACATCTATCTATCTGTCTACCACCGTCGTAAAGACGCTTTAGAGATGAGGTGTTGAAGGAAAATGCTCAAGATCAAACTAAAAATTGAAGACATATGATGTCCATAAACCCACACTGAACTCGCGTGGTGGATTAGGGCCCATTTCTACTCCTAGATAGGACGCCCAGCAATGGAAAGATAATAAGGCTGATTGTAAACACACAACAATTACGTTTAGTATCCAAGAGAATGATAATAAAATAGGAATGTGATTCATAATCATCATTTTAGCCGAAAAAGTCTACAGTTGGACAAAGTCCAAGCGTCGACGCTGTCATGGCGACAGACCTGCCTGAGCTTATTCTATGGGGAGAAATTCTATTTGTTTTATTTTCAAAAGGTTATCCTACATTTAGGATAATCTTAAAGAAGATCTACGAGTATAATTTTACAAGGTTACCGACATTACCCGAAGAATTGCCAAATCTAAGTGGCAGCGGGTAGGGCACATTGTTCGCAGAACAAATGATCGATGAGGCCGAAAGATTCTGAAGTAGCTACCGTGTACGTGTTGGAAGGCCGGAACAAGGTAGACTGATGACCTAGACCGATCGTTGTGGCGACACTTGGGGAGGCCTATGTCCAACTGTGGACATCTTTCGACTGAAATAATGATAAATTTTACAGTCCCATCCAAAACGATTACCTATTTTTGTCTCTTTCCGACCAATAAATCTTTTACTACACGTGACAGAGACCACTTCTATTCTATTCTAATTTTAAAATAACAGTCAATTGTTTCAACATTTCTTTTACTTTTCAACTAGTGTTCCTAATTAGCTAAAAATATGTAGAGAGTACAAAGGATTTTGTTTTTTACGGTTCTAGTTTTAAACCTCATATTGCCGTGCAGAATATTTAGAATAATTAATCGTTTTCGTCAGAACAACACAATCCTCTTGAAATAATTATTAGCGATCAAAAATTCCGTTTCACTTATTTTTGATACATCAAAAGGTAGACTTGGTAATTGGAAAATACTGTTTGGAATATTATAATTTTGAACAATAAATTTAAGAAAAAAACGACCAATGACAAGTCTTTTTAAGTCAAAGTTAATCTACAAAAAATTAGCTTCTACCTTTTTTTTTAAGGTGGGAAATCATCCAATGACTTCTCGCGCTCTGGTTGAAACGGGAGGACGTGTCAGACTTTTACTGACTAAAACCTCACCTGTGTCCTTCAATTACCCTTTGCGTTCTAGGACCACGGGTTTCCTTTTCAGATCAAATTCCCCGCGGTCCTAGCTAGCGCGCATCGGCCCAGCTGGGCCCCTACGGTTTGCTGACATATCTTTGAGGACCGCGAGGATCACTACGCGCTGTTGACGACTGGGCTCGGTCCGGTTAATTACCGAACGGCCGGACGGCAAGCTACCCATTGCTCGACGTCCGCAAGCCCGCGTCTACCGTGGCTGGTGGTCGGGGTCAGAATCTCGGCGGCTGGGGCATGAGGACACGCGTGAGGCGTGTGGCCTCCTCCTTCGCAAGCATTACTGCTTCGCAGAAGGAGGCCACCACCTGCCATTCCTCCTCGTTTCGGAACATAGCCCGAACCAGGGCCCGTCGCGAGAGGTCGCTGCCACCGATTGCCTCCACGAGGATGCGACAGGAGAGTTGGAGTCGTTATATACGTGTCTATGATAACCAAAAGAAATCTTCCTGCTCAAGAATATCAATAAATAACTAACTTACTGTAATTTTCTCTGAAGGAGGCTGAGTCGTGTTAGAGTCAAGTGGCGGAAATGGCCTAAAATGTGGGTACCTACTGCTAAGCTTAAGTCTTGTAATAAAAAGCTTAAATGTTCTCATAATGTCTATTTTACAGATATTATAAATACGAACAAACAAACGTACAACTAAATCATCATCATCATCATTTCAGCCGAAAGACGTCCACTGTTGAACATAGAGCTCCCCAAAGCGTTGCCATAACGATCGGTCCTGTGCGTCTCGCATCTTTCGGATTCTCGCGACTCTCACCTGATCATCGGTCTACCCTGTGGGAGGCCAAACACAATACAAACAAACGAACATACAAATACTGTCTCACAATATTCCAAAGGTTACTTACAAGTTTTTTTTTGACAGGAAATCATTAAATGTTTCCTCCCGCCCTGGCTGGTGCAAGAGAGTATCAGCTTCTAACTGGATGGAACCCATCCGTGTTCATTTATTTAGCCTTTTCGTTCGAAAGCGACGGAAACATTGTCGAGCGATTTCTGCATCCCACAATCCTAATATCTAAACACACTTCACTGTATGTTTTTATTATTATTATTTTTTTTTTTTGTTTAAGTATGTAATACTAACACTAATTTTAAGATATTTTACTAACAAAGTGGACCATATTGTTGTCTTAACTTGAATTAAATTAAATTAAACGGACTAAACGTTTCGTCTCGTCACTTAAACTGCATACATCGAAGGATTGGGAAAATTTGCCTGCTGCTGTCTTCCTGTCCGATTATAATTTTGGTGTCTTCAAGGCTTACTGAATAGGCTCTCAATGAACTAGTGCGCTTCACCATCAACAATTGCATCACTGCTTATCATCACGTGGGATCGCAGTCGAGCACTGATTTCATCATTCCAGCCGAAAGACGTCCACTGTTGGACATAGGCCTCCCCCAAGCGTCGCCACAATGACCGATCCTGTGCGTCTCGCATCCACCGCATTCCCGCGACTCTCACCAGGTTCACCTTGTGGGAGGCATTTCAACGCTGCGTTATCCGGTGCGCGGTCGCTACTCTAGAACCTTTCGGCCCCATCGACCATCCGTTCTACGAACAATTTGCCCTGCCCACTGCCACTTTAGTTTGGCGATTCTTCAGGCTATATCGGCGACCTTGGTTCTCCTGCGGATATCTTCATTCCTGATGCGATCACACAAGGAAACTCCGAGCATAGCCCTTTCAATTGCCCTTTGGGTGACTGTAAGCTTTCTGATGAGGCCCATTGAGAGCACTAGTTCATAAAAAAGACCTAAAGTCTAAAGAATATTAATATAGGAATTCTCAATTTTTTCCACAAAATGCTTAACATAACATACCTAAGCTAGAGTTATCGGATAAATCCTTTGTTCTGAACAAATAAATCAAAGCGAATGACCGCTGGCCTACAAACACATTATTTTAGAATCTGATTTCACATATTTTAGAAATATTTGTTTGTTTTAAGCCATATCTAACACTTTAGGAATCGGTAAGTAATCCCCTTGTACAATAATTTTCGTGATTTAGGAGTCTGGAATATTATTATACTAAAAGAAAAAACGCGGTCTGAGTGTATGTTTTGATCAAATTTTAATAATTGTTTTTGTCGAATGTGATTTTTTCAATTCTTGATAAATGTATTAATAAACCACAACAATGTACATGTCGGAGCCAGATGTTACAAATTGATCACTTCATGATTTGGCCAAAACCGGCCAGATCGTTTTAAACGTTAAAGTTTGATGATATTTCAATCTTCGTTTGTCCTACTTTCTTTAGACCTTTTATTACCATTGAAATTCTACATCAATGATATGGCCAAACAAGCATTGACATATCATCAAATGTTAACGTTTAAACGAACTGGCCAGTTTTAGTTGGCAATATCATGTAGTGATCAATTCTAAGATCTGGCTACGACAGACACACTGATTCAACGTCTTCGCAGAATCCGACGACTCTTTCAATAGAAATTTTTGTTTTGGAAACACGTTCATTATGCGTAACTACAGCTAAGGAGTAGAATTCCCTACCGGAGGCTGCGTTTGATGATAGAACTCTGGAGGTTTTTAAGTCAAAAGTGAATAGCTTACTTCTGGAACTTGTCTGCGGAAGGTTTTAACGTGAAAGAAACGAAGAAGGTTATTTATCTGAAATTGTTTTATTAGTAATTTTTATCAGCGCTATGTACTTCTCTGCACGAATTGTTTTTTTTTTATAGAGATTTTCGACCAACAAGGTACAGTCAGGGATCAAAAGTTCAGTTGCACTCTACCAATGCTAAAGTGTCTAAAATTTCTTTGTTGTAGAAGTTCAATAGTCCACAACTAGTTTATTCAATACTTTAGATTCTATGCTACCAATTAAATCAGTCATGAACCATTGACCCTCTTCTACAAAGAAAATTTAGACATTTTAGCATTGGTAAGGTAGAACTGCACTTTTGACCCTTGACTGTGCATTGCTGATCGTGTTATTTAGTTACAAAGTGACAAAACAATCTATAACTTTTTTTTAACTTTTTCTTTGCACTGTATACCTACACATACACGTACCTATACATAGTAGAGTATTAATAATAAACATTGTATTCATAAATAATACATTTTTATTGATATTTCCAAATTTTATAAGATCTGTCACTAATGAAATACTATTTTAAATTTTATATCAACAAAAATAAAATTAATCTTAAAAATCCGCAAACGAACCCGCATGCTCCACTAGTACAGATGTTTTATTTATTTGTTTTCCCAAAAAGCATCCTGTGCCGATGGTGATGGATAAATAAACGTACAAAATTAGCAACTTCAGTTATAAAAACAATCGTATGACTAATCAATATGGCGGGATGGTGGACTGAAATTCGTGTGCAATATGAAAATGATTTATTATGATTTATGTAATAAAACATGATTTAAAAGAGTGTCCATGGAGTTTCTTGCACGTTCTTCTCCATAGAGATCTACGCTTTGGATGCGCTTTTCGCAACTTAGCTTCACTTTTTTCTTATTTTTGACTGACCGACATTTTGACAATTCAAAAGTGCCTGTTATTGGTCTATTTGAAATAAAGTTTCCGATTTCTGTAATTCGTATTTTTTCCACAGTGTAGTACTTTGGAATACATCTAGACCACTGACTCACTTGAAACAAAAAGGGACGAGTTTTTTTTTTATTGATAGGTTCGCGTTTGACCGCTATGGAAAACGACGATGTGGTCGACGATGGAGCGCGCTTACCTAGAAGTAACCCATTCACTCTTGACTTAAAGATTCTCTGATTGTAGCCAACAGGGAACACAAAACTCCGGCAGGGAATTCCAATCCCTCCAGGAGATCAACTTAAAGTATAGGGAACGAGAAACGGAGGGCGATTCTCAGAGCGACTTGCAGACGGCAAGCAATAAATAGCTCGCCGTCCGGTTAAGATTAAGCCCAAACTGGTGCATTGTGTTTTAAGTTTTTTTTTATGTGGTAAATCATCCAATGACTTCTCTCGCTCTAGGGCGGAGCAGGATAGAACAGGAGGTGCGTGTCTGACTTTTACTGACTAAAACCTACTCCTATGTTCCTTCTTTGCCCTGCGTTCCAGGACGCCGCCGGGTTTTCCTTTCAGAAGAGAACCCATGGCCCCAGTAGGCTTCGGCCCTGCTGGGTCCCTACGTTATTGCTGGCATCTCCTTGAGGCGCGCGTGGAACACTACGCGCCGTCGACGACTCAAGCTAGTCCGAACGGACGGCGAGCTACCCATTTCTCGCCGTCCGCAAACCCACGCCTATCCTCGCAAAGGGCATCTAAAGAGGACATTTTAGCCAGTAAAAGTCTCACGTTATCTCTTGCTCCATCCAGAGCGGGAGGAGTCATATCTTCTGGTTGCTGAGCAGAAACTCAAAATAAGGAATTGATCGCAAGATTCTCATTAAAAAAAATGGTGCTAAAGCGAATAAGGATCTTTGAGGCCGCCGTGTACTTTCAAAACAATTATAAAACGGACATGAACTAAAAAGAATGACAGGACTAATTCCTAGTATTACATAATTTAAAAAGAAACACAAATAAGAAATTAAATGGAGAATAGTAATAACCACGGTAATATTATCTATACAGTATTCCAACTTCATACAAACGGACGAAACGTGAGCTATACCTACGCGCCTCGATCTCGAGGTGCGCTCGGGATGCAGACAGTCGCGTCTGTGCCGCGCGATTTTTTCAATAAAAATAAGTTCAAGTACATATTTATATATTTAATATGACGAGTAGGATATATTGTGCTGTTTTTGGTTGCATGAATTCTTCATTTAAAACCAAACATATAAATTGTAAAGTAGCTGCAGGGATCTATATCCAAGTAAAAGATATTCCTTTTTCTCCACCTTGTCCATGTTTCCCAAAACAATTTTTAATTAAGCTTTAGAATGCGGATTTTTGTGCTTTAAAATTTAATAATAAAGCATTTCGTAGGTACGTCTCAGTCGTATTTTTCGGTCGCAAATATTGAACACTTCCTATTCAATTCACAAAGTATTTTATTTGTTTATATAAAAAAAGTATATTAAATCACAAAACTAAATGGAAACACAAAGTAGGCAAATGTAATTAAAATGCTGGAGGCGGGCAGCCATAGTGCGGGCAGCCCTATCGCATGTTTACGTACCGCGCGGCTGTAGGCATTTATTTCAAAGATACGGCCGAGTTACAATACTGTATAGATAATATTACCGTGGTAATACTCTGTGTGTGGAATAAAGGTAAGCTTTCTCTTACGTAACATTGTTGCAGTCAGCATAATTAGATGCAGCTTTATATCTTTTTAACAGGAAGCAAATACCGGTGGATTCATAATTAAAATTATGCTACAAAGGGCTTTGAAAAAAAAACATAAATATATTATTATTAAATAAAATAAAAAATTAATATTATTATTTGAATTATTTAATATGACAAAACGTTGGAAAAATACTTGAATAAAAAGGCTCATTCGATCATTTGTAATCGCCTAAATCATTTTCCAATTATTAAACCAAAGGTGTGTACATGAAGTTTAAATAAATAAAATTTATTATTTATATTAATACTAACTATAATTACAATAAAATAAAATAAATAATAATAAAAACCCTAATCTAATTACAACTAACTAAAACTAAAGTATGGCGTCAAAAAACTCTTCCACATCGCTGTCGACTGGTAATGTGCCCAAAAGACTGGCGGCATTGCCACGCTGTATGGCAATGCTTATCCTCTGTCCGAGGTAAAAGCCAGCCCTTGGGTCACGCGAAGTGTCAACTAGACGTTTTGACAGATCTTTATACAACTTGTGAGCACTCGGACCCCACGAACCAAGAGTTTCAACCCCAAACGGTTCGAAAATATAACTTCCAACAAGGTTATTATATTTTCGCCGCTTGAGGTTCTCCGCAGCCGCAGCGGCAACACCAGCACAACACGACGAGTTAGGAAGATGGGAAGGCGCAAGAGTATCGACACAAGTAGCGTCCCATACTAAAGGCCTACCCATCTTCCATGGGAATAACGACATGCCGTCCGGTCTCTTGCCATCGTCGCGTGCCAGGCCATGGGGTTCCAATACGGCTGGAACGCCGACGGAGACAAGAGCACGTCTGATGATGTCGTTGATATTCGCGTGTCGTGCTATGCGACCCGCACTTCGGCTGCATGACAGACCGTGGTGTCCGAGGCTGTTGACGACTTCGCCACAGTGACAGCGATGAGGAGAACAACAGGGAGCGCCTAGACGTAAGGAAGCAGCGAGGCGGAAAAAATAATAAATAAAGTTACCGGGCCAAGGTTTCTGTCTCTGAAAAAATCACTTGCATTAATTATTAATGCAAGTGATGAAGTATGACAGCATGTTAAGATGACTGTTTTTTTATTATTTTTTGCCCCTGAGTTTGTTTTGGTGTTTGTTCTCAGGGTAGTCAGCTAGAAAACAAAGGTCTCATCTAGTTTAAACTGACGAAAACAAAAATTGACTTGTAAAAGTGTTTTTTTTTTAAACCTAATTGCAAAATAAATATCGTTCATTTATCATTATAGGCACGCGTTTGACCACTGTTTCACTTCACCTGAATCCAAAAAAAAAAAACCAAATGATAAAAGAAAATAATAAGATAGGAGAGCTAGACCATCCAGTTTCAATTCAAATTCTCATTTAGATATTCTGACTCATTTTTAAATTTCAGTAAACTGCAACCCATACTTCATTCATTTAACAACATTTTCCAGCACAATAATTACGAAAACGCACAGTACTGTCCCACTTCCACATTTCGCCAAAAATAAATACATTCCCAGAAAAATACTCGCGAAAAAATACCTTCATACCTATTTTAATTCCTGATGTGCTCGGGAAATTTACCTTGAAAAAGGGGTGCAAACGTCTGAGCTACACTTTTTGCACGCTTTTCGACGTCTCCCGCTAAATTTGTCCGCAGTGCACCGCTCCTTTTTTTTCCACAATTCTCGACAGAATGCACCACAGTGTAATGCAAACGAAAACTTACTTTATAATTTCGGGGATATGTTCTAAAATGGAATTAGCGTCGCAATCGTAAGATATTCTGATCTGTATTTGCACGGTGTAAAGTCGAATTTATTTCTATGTCTAAATAAAGGAAAACTGAATATTTGTGTTTTTTATTTAGTTGTGTATCTCTTTAGATACGATTTTGTTAAGCGTTTAATTTTGTACTCAGAACTACACTTTATGAGGTATGTTTCGTAGGTTTTGTAATGCTTCGTTTTATTGCATTAGGCGCCACTGATAGCTAGTTGACCGGCGTAATAATAAAGTTTATTTTTATTTTTGGCTGCAAATTGCCCGTATTTGTTACAGTGTGCGTGGTATTAATAAACGAGACGACTTCTTTGATTTAGTTCATTCAGCTGTTTCCATATGTTTGTTGAAAATGCAAGCACAGAAACACATTTAGGGCCGTTTGAAAGAATGTTATTTATGAATCGATTAACCTACCAATAATTTTAGAGCACTAAATATTAGACACTTTGACAGTCTAGATAACTGATTTTATGCGCAAGATTAAATTTTTATAAAAAAGAAAACCGGTTAAGTGCGAGTTAGACTCGTGTACGAAGGGTTCCATACCATAAAAGGAAAAATCCCGTTTAGTAGAACGTACAACTATTAATAATGCCGCCAGGCTCGCGTTTGACAACTATCTCACCTGGATGGTAAGCGGTGATGTGGTCGTCAATGGAACACTGGAGCACGTTTGTCTAGAAGTAATCCTCAACATTCACTCTTGACTTAGAGACCCCTAGGTTGTAGTCATCATATAACAAAGACTCCAGCAAGGAATTCAACTCCTAACTAAAAGCTACATAAAATGATAATGTTCCCAGTATTCCATGAAAATATCACCAATTTTTTTCGTATGGGTGGCATATATTCATATGCACCTGTGGCATATCTTGTGGTGCGATGATGGAACGGCTTTGGCCTTCATGTTTTTTAATAAAGGTTTTTTTTTGTGACGTAATGACATATTTACTGTTTTCAGATCTACTCCTATACCTGTGCTATAAGTCCTTGCTTTATGCCAAATTTCAGAATTCTGGGTCAACGGGAAGTACCCTATGAATTTTGATTTCCTTGAGAGTGTCAAAATACACGTTTTTTGTAACATAAACGGCCGCATCTGTTTTTTTCGTTAACTCAGAAGTTTTTAAGCTATTGCATAGCTTCTATCGAGGGCCTTGAGCGCGGGGACCGAATCCAGAAATTCCGTAACGAAAAAACCTCACGCTCCCCACTCCGACGGGCACGGAGGTGTGGCTTGAAGGCCGACAGAGACCGAACACCTATTTTAGAAAAGTCGTTAACGACCTGTGTGGCGCATTGGTACAGCGTTCTACCTATGCTATCATCGTGCCTCGAGTTCAAATCTCGGTCAAACAAAATAGTCTTTTTGTATTATAATAGATTATAGTAATGTTCTATGATAACAACTGAACATACTTGTAGCAATTTATGAAGTAAACAAGAAAGAAAAAAAATTTGTTTTCTTATCGGTCACCACGCTCAAAAAGTGTAACTTGAATTAATATCAAAGAAAAAGAAATACTGCATAAATAAAATAAATAAATAATTATAATTGCATAAGTTGATACAAAATGCTATGCAATAGCTTTACCGCGGCAGTCCCCGAGTGCCACACTTATTTATTTTTTTCACAGTTTCAAGGAATCGCAGACCTAGTATATGGTTTTAATTTCAACTCAATACCTCCACGCGTTCTCGAGATAAAGGGTCTTGACAGACAGACAGACGGACAACAAAGTGATCTTATAAGGGTTCCGTTTTTTTCCTTTTGAGGTACGGAACCCTAAAAATAAAATATACAATATGACTTATTTATTTATGTACTGATGGAATAATTTTGAAATAATGTTCTAAGACGATTATTTATCAACATTTCCCAATCACTTAACCCATGGTAAGTAAGTACTAAAGTAAACTATATTCCGTTATTTACAAAACTAAAAAGATTACACAAAATACAGTAACTTCATTAACATACGTATCAATCGACAATTAAAACTTCCTGTACTTTAAATACAGATGATGTTATTTTGACCAACTAGATTCAATCTCAAACCAGTGTGTATCGAAAAAATTTAATTTTATCTAGAATCTTTAGCCTACTGTGTATGGAATTCGAATTTTGACCTGATTTCATCTTTTTTTTAAACGTGATTTTTTGTCCAGAACCTTTTCCACTGTGCATCGGGCATTTGAATGGTAACCTGATACAGTGATTCCTACTTATTGATAAAGCTACAACACTCTTTGGTAATTAAAACTAATTGGTATGCCGACCGGTTACAATTTATGTACCATTTTTACGATCTTCAAGATTTTAGGGTAAGGTTTTGTTCATAAGCGGAGCGGTCAACGGGGAAAATAAAACGGTATCCTGAGACATTTTATCAATTATTTGAAGTAGGTAAGACTGAAAAAGAAGCGTGGCCGTCCCCGGCAAACCTTGCGACGCACCGTGCTGGCAGAAGCGGCGGCCATCGGATTGACATGTAGCGAGGAGAAGCCTAAAGCTCAAGACCGGTCGCGATGGGTTACTACTCTGGAGGCCTTCTGGCCCAGCTACCCATATAAGATATTAGGTCAAGAAAATTTAGCCACCGTGGCCAATCTCAACGGAGATTACCCAAGTATGAAGAAGTATTATAGTGCACAAGCGTGTAAAGAAACGCAGGCACAGTCTCTGATCCTTTACTCTCATAGTCTGATGGGATAGAGATCAAACTCAGGACAATCGGCTCTACGTGCTTTCCGAAGCACGGGGAGCATTTTTTTTTTTAATTTTATATAAACCAGTGCTTGACTGTGATCGCACCTGATGGCAAGCAGTGATGCAATCATTGATGGTGAGGCGCACTGGTTTGTTAAGAGCCTATTTTCATAGTCTAGGCTGTTATTGAGAAATTTCCAATAAAACTATGCCCGAATCAGTAGGCATTGAACCCGCTTGACAGTTACACTTTGCAAACACTAAATCAACTATGCAGGTAAGCACTAATGATATCGAATCGTTATTCTTCAAAAAATGTCCCTTGTTTTATACTTGGTGTCGACGCAATACGTTTTCTTCTAACCTGCCGTATTGTCAACCGTCATGCTATCGCTGACTTCCTTTTCTTACTTATCATGGCTCACATTCCTTACAATTTAGTTATTAGGAGAGAGAAGGAGTTAAGACAAGTGACCTACGCCTTTTAGTTAGGAAAAGGAATCACTGACTAACTAGAATATAATAATAAACTAACTAAAATTTTAAAATCCTGAAAAAGAAAAAAGAAACCCGAGATTGATTTTTTAAAAGAACCTCTATTTATTTACTTGTTTCATTTTATTTGGAAAACTTGCAGCTAATAAATACATGTATACCTATTTATTTTAATAAAGCGTAAAGTCAATTACAAGTTTTCACTTACAAAAAATGAATAACTGTATTCAAACAATCGGTACATTACAAAATATAAAATCATTTCAAATACCAGCCCCCTAGTCAAGTTATGACCGTTTCATTTCGATTTATTGCGTCGAACGCCTCGAGTAGGCCACGCCTCCGATTCCTTTGTTCTGAGCACGTGACTGAGCGTTGAGATGTCGTCAGAACAAAGGAATCGGAGGCGTGGTCTACTCGAGGCATTCGAAGCAAGAGAATCGAAACGAAACGGTCGTAACTTGGCTAGGGGGACAGAACATGACATATAGAAGCGATTTTACAACCGCTACCGCTTTAGCACTAAGCATACACCCTGCTCTGATTAATTAATATACAAATCAAACATGAGACAGTACAACTTCTGGATTACATGCCGGTTTGTATAATTTTTAATTATTATTAGGAAGCCATCTTCTTTTAACGAGGATGTCATAAAAAGTTATCGATTGAGAACCCAAATGTACGTGATGGATAACGGTTCTAATGAACCGACTTCCACAATACCAGTCATATTATGTTCGATGCATACAGTTTGATTTGTAAAATTATCATCATATTTTTTGTCAGTAATTGGCCTTCAAGCATCGTCACTTCGATCAATCCTACCATAGATATCCGGAGATATAGTTCATTGCGGAATAGTAAGGAGTCCTAGTGATACCGCTTATCTCCCACCAAAATAATTACAACATTCACAAATAGTGTATTTACGATACACACTTAAAATTTGCACACGCACTCTAAGAAGAAAGCAGCTACACTAAATCAATTTCTAATAGCACACATATATAGAATGGGCGGAGCATGCACTTGCAAATACTTGTTATTTGAGATCATTTAATACACGCATGTAATTAGGGAGACGCACGCGATGGTCGATATTTTTTATCGACATTTAATTTTAGCATATTCTTGTAATACTTCGTTAAATTTTCTTTAAATAATTTATTTTTAATATAGGTACCTATCTGAAAAGAGAGTTTACTTTTGATAAAATAAAATAGGAATATATTTTTTTGTATCGTATTACCGGTTAAAAGGAACTCTCTCTGTTAAATTCTGTATTATTATATAATACAAAATAGCGATGGATCGCGAATTTTCTAATTCAAACTTCGATCCTACGCTTTACGCACTAACTTTTATGTCAGTTTTCATGATTATTATTGATCAAAATAACCATGTTATTCGATAACACATGGTCATCACCGTCGTCATCATTTCAGCCGAAAGACGTCCACTGTTGGGCATAGGCCTCCCCAAGTGTCACCACAACAAACAGCCCTGTTCGTCTGGCATTCATCTGATTCCCGCGACCCTCACCATCATCGGCCCACTTTGTGGGAGGTCTTCCAACGCTGTGTCACCCGATACGCAGGCGCCACACCAGAACCTTTCGGCCCCAACGGCCATCTGTTCTGCAAAGTTTTCACTAGCAATAAATTCAGGTAAAAATAATTCGGTTACCGTATTCATCTCAGGAAATTCTTTTAAAATTACCATAGATCGCATTTCTCAAGAATTTGCTCACTTTCCCTCCTATTTCTGCCAACCCATTATTCCCTTCCATAAGGGCGTGCACACACAGTACAAATACAATTAAATACGCATATAAATAACGCCGGTGTAATATACAAAGCAAGCAAAGGGAACGACGGAGTCGGCGAGTAATGGGTGGTATGTATAAACGCATAGTTCCAGGGTTGTCAGTGTTGTTACTCATTTAAGATGCAAAATTTTAAGGCCTCAAGAAAAAATCTGATCCGGGGCCTTACCATGAAATGTTAAAGTGCTACTTGTGCGAGCGAGAAAGAGGATTTTTTTCGGTGGGAAAATCATCTAATGACATCCCCCGCTCTTGGGCGGAGCGAGAGATAGTGTCAGACTTTTACTGACTAAAAACCCACTCCTGTTCCTCCGTTGCCTTTCATACCAGGGGCGAGTCTTCCTTTCAGAATCAGACCCTTGGCCCCAGGCTTCGACACTGCTGGGCCCCTACGGTTGCTGACATCTCCTTGAGGCGCGCGTGGAACACTGCGCGCCGTCGACGACTTGGGCTCGGTCCGGACGGTTACTGGACGGTCGGATGGCGCGCTACCCATTGCTCGCCGTCCGCAAGCCCGCACCTACGGTGGCTGGAGAAGGCGATCGCCTGCCACTCCTCCTCGCTCGGGACTATGGCCTGTACCAAAGCCCGGCGTGAGAGATCGTTGCCGCCGATCGCCCCACGAGGACACTAGAGAGGCTACCCATTGCTCGCCGTCCGCAAGCCCGCGCCTACGGTGACCGGAAATAGGGATCGGTATCCCGGCGGCAGGGGCGCGGGAGCCATTGCCTCGCGCGTGCACGTGCGGCCTCCTTCTTTGCTAGCAGAGAAAGAGGGATGGAGTTGTACACCCTATATAGCCATCCCTTTAACAGTTCAGTTAGCTTGTAAAATGGATTGCTTTAAGAGCTCGTGGTAGGGTCTCTAAAAGAGGATTAAAGAAAAAAGAACAGGCAAGTAATCTGATAACAATACAAAAAACTCGTAGAGAACAACACTACCGAATAAAAAAAAAAATTTGTTCTGTTCCAAATATTGTGAAGATGATTTATTTATTTATTTAATTCATGATGCAACTAGGGATCATGGATGGGTATCCCACGATCCCCGGTCCAAGTGTGGGAGGGAACACTGGGGTGGTTTTTAGTCAGTAAGAGTCTGACAGACCCCTTCTCCGGCCCCTGGTGAAGGACATCCATGAGGATTTTCCAACCCGGCAAAAAAAAAGGGTGGTGGAGAAAAATTGCAAGTACATTAAAAATAATATTTGTTATTTATAAAACAAAGGACAATCACCTTCTAATTTAATCTTCTTTTTCTTAAACTCTCAGAAAACATTACTTATTTTGCATCAGTTGTTAAAAGTGATCTACAAAACATGAATTGTTGGGAAGTGATCTTTACGATAACACATCATATTTTAAAGCCATCTGAGGCTTTAAAATTACGTGTATTAGGGGACCAAATGTTCCCCAACTTGATGCGCATCACTCAATCTACGTGACGCTGCAACGTTGACCATTGTCCCGCAACTTGCTCCCCCCAATCCCGCAACTTGTTCTCGTGACACGGGACATGTTGGATTTGCTGGCGTTGCGCGTCACGTTAGGGGACATTTTGTCCCCTAATATATCTGAGGTTTACCACCTACCACGCCACGGTAGACACGGGCTTGCGGACGTCGAGCACTGGGTAGCTCGCCGTCCGGCTGTTCGGTAATTAACCGGACCGAGCCCAGTCGTCAACAGCGCGTAGTGATCCTCGCGCTCCTCAAAGAGATGTCAGCAAACTGTAGGGGCCCAGCAGGGCCAATGCCCGGTAGCTAGGACCGCGGAGAATTTCTGAAAGGGAAACCCGTAGTCCTAGAATGCAAAAGGTAATTGAAGGATACAGGTGTGGTTTTATTCAGTAAAAGTCTGACACGCCCTCCCGCTCCACCCAGAACGCGAGAAGTCATTTTGATGATTTCCCACCTTAAAAAATAAAAAAACACTCCTTGTGGCAAGGACAAACGCTATACAAACCCAAGAACAACGCGACTAGATTTCAGGTACTTACTGACAACCCTATTCACATTCGTGTTAAAAGCATTTGCCTAATTGCCGAGATTCGTCTGAGGTATGCCTACAATGCATCTCGAGGACCGTTTGAACTGACACCTTACTTGCTCTTAGAAGAAATTAATTACGGGCGAGTGCTGAGTTTCATTAAATTTTATTATTATTTATGTTTGACGTAAATGTTTAGTTGCGTAATTATCTTGTTTTTAATAATTAGTTTTCTGGGAATAGTGTTGAATATTATTTTTATGTTTTTTATTTTATTTAAATATTTACATTAATTATAAAAATAAGTATATTACAGTAATAGACAATTGTACTTACATAAATTAGAAAGAAAAAAGTCTGTAACTCTCTACTCAGTAAAACCTCAATAATATTTATTCTATCATTGCAATTTTTAGCTCCTAAACCGACCGTTGGTGTATGAAGGCTTAAGTTGTCAAGCTTAATAAAATAATACGTTGCAACTGGAATTCTCATTTGATATAAATAGAAACGCCAACTTAGCGCCATCTAGATCAAACAGGCTCAAACAACCGGCATAACAGGTTTCTAAATTATTTTTATGCTAGGTATAATAAAAAGAAAAATCACAACTTTATTACCAGTATTATTGTCAAAATTTAATGACTGATATCTATACATTTTATTAATTCAAGATCTTTAAATCAAAACTCCTTTTATGTTTTGCAAATTCCAAATAATAAAACTCTTTTATTAAAACTAGATTGATTGACATTTTTGTCGTAATAATAGGTTTTATGATTAGTAGACTTCACACGAAGTTTTTTTTTTTCAAATATATTCCTGTCTATGTTAATTGTGGCTGTATATGGTACTGTAAAGTTTTGCATAATTGACACGATACTAAATCGATATGAATCTTAAAATAGGTGTGTTTAAACTAGTTTTATTTATTGCAGTCAATTCACTATTAATTTAGACATATTTAAATGAGAAGTCAACAGATCGAATGGTAATCTTTTGCCACTGACTTGTATATTTTATTAATGGCGCAATTTTTTTTACTGTTCTGAGAAATAAATATTGACAAAACTGGATTGAAAACCTGTCATGTCTTTCAAGTGAACGACAACTATTTGGATATTTCTTGCACGACTTTATAGAATTTTAATAATAGGTTTAAGTCGAGTGAAAATGATATCTATTCACTGTGTGATCTTTATCATTCTATTGTATTTTTTTATTTTTGGCTCAACAATAAACCTTTCATTGTTTGCTGAACAATAAACCTTTTAATATATTTATTTTCGTCAAACTTTCTTTTTTAGGTAAAAAATCATCAAATAAGTTCTGCTGCTCTAGTTGGAGCAAGAAAGAGTGTCAGACTTTTACTGACTTAAATGCTCCCGTGTTCAGTTAAAAAAACTGGGCAAGTGCGAGTCGGACTCGCGCACAGAGGGTTCCGTACTCCGTACTGTTTTCAGATTTATTCCTATACATATTCTATACGACCTTACTTCATGCCAAATTTCAGGACTCTGGGTCAACGGGAAGTACCCTATGAATTTTGATTCCCTTCAGAGTGTCGAAATATACTATAATGCGACATAAACGGCCGTAACTTATTTTTTATTAACTTAGAAGTTTGATTTTTTCACAGCTTCAAGGGACCGCAGACTTGAGTACCTATATGGTTTTAATTTCAACTCGATACCTTCACGCGTTTCTGAGATAAAGGGTCTTGACAGACAGACGGACAACAAAGTGATCCTATAAGGGTTCCGTATTTTCCTTTTGAGGTACGGAACCCTAAAAAAATATAATTTAATTATAGCATCTCTTTCGAACAATCTTCGTAATAGTTGACTTTATTTTTAAGTACCTAACTGAGACAGAAATATATTTTTTCAGTAAATAATTTAAACAATTTATAAACATTGAAGAGAGATGAGACTGAGATTACATTGATGAACAGTAGACATAAAGTCGGGTACAGACTGCTGTAACATAACATGCAATCTAACACGCAATGAAAGAATTAGCCATCAACATCGTCGCAATGTATCATGCAATGTAAAAGAAATCCCATAGAGTGTCTACACTGCGCGTCTGCCTTGCGCGCGCGAACTGTGCACACTACGCGTGCGAACAGAGCATTTCAGGTATGTGAATAGGCACATGCTCGGTTCTTGCGCGCGCTGCGTCCACACTTATGAAATGCTTCTTTCATATTACGTTGCATGTTATGTTACAACAGTCTGTACCCGGCTTAACGATTAGGCCAAAACCATTATTATGCATGTTTACTAAATTCTTTCGCCACATTCCAGTCGCTAACTCGCAAACTAGCCAGTCTGAATGGACCATGGAATTCGCAACAAGACGCAATGTATCGTTTGGTACATCACACGCTACACAAGAAGGATCAAATAGTACCGTTAGAAAGGGACAAAATACATAGTTAGAAAGAGAAAGCAATAGAGAGAGTAGAGTGTTGCCATCAATTATATTAATTAGTATCATAAGAGGGGACTGTAAGGTGGGTAATTATGGTATTATGATAATTGGAATCGGTGAGTTTAATTAAAGGGTATGGATAAGATGATATTGATTATGGAGTCTGTGATTAAATAGGCAGTGCTATAGTCTAACTGTGAGTGACATACTGGATAATTACAGGAAAAGCAGTCGGTTTAGATACAGGCAACATTCGTTAACCGCTATCTACATAAGTATTCATTTTAAAACACACAGATTCAGCAATTATATCGAACCTTTTCAGAAAGAGTTTTTTCAGGAATGGGTTTTTTTTTCGTAATTAAAAAGTATTTATATCATTTTTTTCAGTAATTTTTACGTGAAAGAGTAATAAACATACGTACACCGATATATTCACAAAAACTTTCGGCTTTAAAATATAAGTTTGATTAATCGAAACATACTGGATCTGAGGATTACAAAAAAACAGTATTTAGAGTTTTGATTCTGACATAAGTATTTGACACCTACTCAGAATAAAGAGTAATTAACTTCATTCAAAAGTGGGGGTTAAAATAAGCCCACTTTTTTGCGCTCGTTCCACTACGATACCCCAAATCACCAGGGGAGTACACAGCATTCGATGTTCCACTACGATCCCGGGTATTCTCTAAGAACTAATAAGTGGTATATCTTTACAGTGCCTTCTAAATAAAAACATAACATACATAACATAATCAGCCTTTTAATGTTCCTACTGCTGGGACTCAGGCCTCCTCTCTATGGGAGAGGGTGGGCCGTAATCCACCACGCGGGCCCAGTGCGGATTGGTGAATTTCACATGTCTTCGAATTTATGGTTCTAGGACATGCCGGTTTCCTCACGATGTTTTCCTTCACCGTTTTGAGAGCAGTGGTGATGAAAATAAATTACACAAAGTAATGCGCCTGGCTGTGTTTGAACCCGCGACCTACAACTCGTAAGTCGGGGCCGTTACCACTCGGCCACCACTGCTCTCCAATAAAATAAAAAAGCCTAGAGCGGGATTTGTCATAAGATGATTTTCCCACCCAATAAAAAAACAAAATAACAATATGTGACACATACAAATAAAAATCTGTCTACAGACGGGATAAAATTGACGTAAATTAACATTTGACCAATAATTAATAACAAATATACATTTACAGTATTTCCAAATAATAATCTATCAATTAACTGACACGACTGTGTACATCCAGTCTGTAATCCAAATTAATATAATTGATCGCTGGCTGAGGAGAGCATTGATGTTAATGTGAGTCTGTGTGTTTACGCTTTAGATCCGTAAAGGCGGGGAGCCTTGACTGATTGGCGTGCCAAGTTAATGCGACACTGATGTGATGACTATAGGACCATTATGCGTTGAGTACTTGCTAGAATTAAGTACGTTTTAGAGCTTTTTAACGAAATACCTGCGTTATTTATTGGTTTAAATATCGCAGCATACGTTGAGTTCGGCGTCTTTTTGCCTCGCACAGATTACAATTTTCTTTTTCATTATATATTTTTTTAATTTTTATTATGGATAGGTTCGCGTTTCAGCACTATCTCACCTGACGGTAAGCGATGCCGTGGCCTACAATAGAGCACGCTTGCCTAGAAGTAACCTATTCACTCTTGACTTAAAGACCCCTAGGTTGTAGTGTAGCTATCAGGAAACACAGACTCCGGGAGGGAAAAGGCATTGTTAGTTTACATGATTGCGTAAGACACAAATCAACGTTTTTTTCTTTCTTACTTCTTGATTTTGATCGACAGTGGTTTTGTGCCATATTCATGCAACTGCAGTTTAAAAACAAGAGTTAAGCTAGAACTACACTGCGCACACGTGTGCCACACACACCGATCTGGGCGCGTCGGTCTACATACATTTTATATGGAAACTAGACTTGTAGAGCTACACTTGATCCACGCCACGCGACGACGTAATTCTACGTACAAATCAGACGTGTTACACGTGTGCGTCGGTCTATGTAGTTCTATCTTTAAAACTGCACAGTTCTGGAATACGATGCTTAACTAATTCGTTTTTGTAAGTACTTATGCTACTTAATTTTATTCCAATTTATTAGTTACCAGCTGCTACCAGTGACTTCCCGAGTGATAGTAGACAATTTTCGCAAGGGAAAATACTCCCAGGATAAAAAGTATCATACCTAAATAAATGCTATTTCCGATGCGAAATCTGTAAAGCCACTCGAGCTTGAAGAAGTAACAAACATACACACATTCACGAACTTTCGCCTAACTTTTTTATCACACTAGTGAAGTGTAATAAAAAAGTTACATATCTTGATTAATTTTTGATAAATATTATTTGCGTCACTAGCATGTTTAATAATGATACCGTAGTCGATAGTCTAATACCGATGCGCATATTAAGTAATAATTTATTTCTTTAACAGAAATCTTTGTGTTTTACTGGCCCACCACTCGATCGGCATGCGGCAGACATATCCAGCCCAGTTCCACTTAAGCTGGGCAGCTTTCTGAGGGCCGACGATGCGTTAAGCGGGCGCCCGCGCGATCCTATACCGCCATTCCATAAAGTGCTCCGTCGCAGTGACCCATGCGGGCACCCGTTGCGGGTAGCTGCGCCCCGCGCCCGTTTTGATACGTAATAATACATTAAAGTTCTCCATCGACACGACTACATGCACACCGTCAAAGTTGAAATAACGACATTGCACAGGTAATAATCCAGTTTCCGCTACGGGGACCGTCGCACAGGACACACGCGCGACGTCACGCGACGGGTGCCCGCGCGGGCGCCCGCTTTATGCAACGTTGGCCCTGAGCCACGCCAATGATCTGCTTTTTAGAGCGCACTGTAGTGTTTCCAACGCGATCCGTTATTTTAACACCTAGTATGCTACGCTCCATAGCACGTTGGCAAACCTTAAGTTTGGACCTTTGGATGTTAGTCAAAGACCAATTCTGTGCACCATAGGTCAGGATGGGGAGAATACACATGTCCATTAGCTTATGCTTAAGTGTTATAGCCAAGGTGCCTTTAAATAGTTCTTTCATGGACCAGTAGCTCTTACAGGCATTTCTTAAGTATATTTATGTAGAATTGCAGTGCTTAAATTATGATTGGTGACTACCTAAATTAAAAAAAAAACAAATAGATCAAAAAAATCAAAGTAGTAGTAGTTTGGGGGTCAAATAATGAAGTCGTTTCAATAACCCCTTTCTTTTTCTTTATATAAATATATATATGTAAATATTAAATTAAATGATATATGTATGTTTAATTTGTATATAGGGTGACTGGTAATTAGTGTACGATACTTAAACACGTGATTCTGCTCATGATAACCAACAACTTTTACTATGGGAAAAAAGCTGAAACCGCGAAAAAAAATCAGCTGTTCAGTACATTTATGTTTGCCTAATGTACTGAACAGCTGATATTTTTTTCGCGATTTCGGCTTTGCTCCCATAATAAAAATTGTTTGTTATCATGAGCACAATCACGTGTTTAAGTATCATACACTAATTAATACCTTATTTTCTTAATAATCTTTTATATTTTTATGCACCTGCCATATTTTCTCTTCACCACCCTAGGTTGACAGGTAGAGAATGCCTAAGGCATTAAGTCCGCCTTTGTAATTTTGTGTTGCATGAAGTTTTAATAAATAAATAAGTAAATTTTCTAATTGGAGTGTTTATGGATGTGAATTATTCCAGTGACATGTTGTATGTACATACGTTGGTTGACGTGTGATGTCTCATTAGACTAATGGCTCGTGTCATTGGAAATGTGACAAAGCCGACTTTATAGACCTAGCTTTGAAATGCAGGTAGGCTAACGAGGGATTAGGTTTTTCTGTATGAAACAGAAACTTACAACGAGTAGGTAAGTATGACTGGCCTGTTGGTCTAGTTGTCAGCGGCCCTGACTGCTATGCTGGAGGTCGTGGGTTCGATTCCCACCCAGGACAAATGTTTGTGTGATGAGCACGATCAATTTTGTTCTGTGTCTGGGTATAATCTATATATATAAAAGGAGAAACTGACTGACTGACATATCAACGCACAGCCGAAACTACTGGGACTAGGAGTGTGAAATTTTGCACAAGGTTTCCTTTTATGATGTCGGCGAGCACTATGAGCTGATTTTCCAAAATTCACACCCTAAGGGGATGTAGCGGGGGCCAAAGTTTGTATGCGATACCTAATGTCTAGTACTCATACCACAAGCTCTGTTTAGTTTGGGACTAGATGGCGTTGTGTGAAAGTTGTAAAATATTATTATTCTTATTATTTTATCTTTAGTATATTTTATTTAAGTTTATATATACTGGTTTCTTCATTGTGTGTCTGTGTGTTAAATAAACGTGTTTTTCTTCTTTCTTTCTATATTTATTGGCGTAAAAGGTTATTTTAGAGTTTGGTAGTATATTACACATTCTACCTTTCTGATCTTCACCAACTATGAGACTATTGGCAAGATTAGTGTCATATTTTTTTTGCTTCTAACTGGCTGATGACAGTGCAATACGTTGGTACCTTATAGGGTGACTGGTAATTAGTGACCGATACTTAAACACGTGATTGTACTCATGATCACAAACAACTTTCCCATAGAAACTCTTTTTTAAAATAACTGTCTTTGGATATTATTTAACCGAAAGATGTAGGTACACTGATTACGTACACCGATGGGTTTGCAAGCCGCGCGAGTGCTCTATCACTATTGTAGGTAAGGTACAAAAAGTACATGAGACAATGGCCTTACGCGGCTAACAGTTGAGTGGTCGCAAGCGCGCACATGCGAATTTCAAACAGCTGTTTTGTTATTGTCGTAAAACTAATGAGTATATAAAAAAGTTTATTTGAGAAAGTTGTTTGTAATCATGGGGACAATCACGTGTTTAAGTATCGGTCACTAATTACCAGTCACCCTATATACTTACCCAATTTCAAACGCTGGGCGTAAGTGAAAAATAAGTAGGTACCATATCGTTACCGAGAAATATCGACCAGATTTCTTTGTACACCTACGATTATTTCTAAAGCCTTATTTAGCATATAGTAAAGACTATTTTTTTTTTATTTATAAATAAATAACTTCTCCCGCTGTAGGTAGAGCGAGAGGGAGTGTACATTTACTGCATAAGCAGAATAGTATAATCAGCCTTATAATGTTCATCACTGCTGGGACTCAAGCCTCGTCTAATCTAATCCACCACGCGGGCCCCAGATTGGTATATGTCACATGTCTTCGAATTTTTTGTTCTTGGTCATGCCGGTTTCCTTCACCGTAAATAAATTACACGAAGTAAGGGCCCTGGCTAGGTTTGAACCCGCGACCTACAACTTGTAAGTCGGGACCGTTACTTCTGGGGCACCACTGAACCACTTACTGACTGAAACGCAATTTTCTAACAGGACAGTTCAATAACTCTGTCTGGCCCTATTGAAACCACTTGACCAAACAAGCAGATTTCAATATAAAACAATTTATAAATTTATATTTTTGTACGAACCTATCCCAACGACCACCCTATTTCAAGGAATCATGGTTCACTTTCCGGAATCCATCTTTGTTCCTGACGTCACCGGAAAATTATTACTTGATGGGAAATGATCATTTCTTTGAAGTTCATGTTTTAATAGTCAAGTCATTTCCGTATCGGTATGTCACTTTTAAGTGACAGAAATATCGTTATTTTTAAAAGAGATTGTGAGTTGCTATGGAACTTTTTATCGTCGTTTTATCTCATTTTTTTGTAGTCTATACAGGGTGTAAAGTAAACGAAAAAAAAATCGGCCTCTCCATACAAAATTATAAACTTGATTGGACAGTTTGTATGGAGAGGCCGATTTTTTTTTTTGTTTCCTGAAATATATACTAGTGGATGGTTGTTCAATTTCGTCTACTGAGCAAGCCTTTAAAGTTTGCGGAGACCTGGACCTGTCCCTTACACCCTGTAGATAATGCTGGGTAGAATGCTACGGAGGTGTGAATAGAAAGACGGAATGATTCGCACTGATGTATTAGACAGGTGTCCTTACTATGCGACGCAACTACATATATAACTATACATACATAACAGATAGATATATTGTACAAAAATAACCTTGCCGTAATTAGAGACACAATTAAAAAACTATTGTGTCCCGCGTGGATTTGCATTCAACAGGATAAACAATACATTGTACACAATAAAAATTCAAAATTCAAAAAATTCAAAAGTTTTTATTTCACATAGGCCTGATAATAATTTTCATAAGTATTTGAATTTGGAACCGTGCACTAGCTTTTGACGTTTTATAAGCACCCATGTAGGCCTATGTGAAATAAAAATATTTAAATTTTGATTTTTTTTTTTAAACACTGGCGATACTTCTAAATACTACATACTTTATTCCAGCTAAAACACACGGAAGTTGTGACGAGTGGACTTTTCTAGAGACTGTCCACAGTAGATTTTTTTTCTGTAGTAATTTATATAAACAAATAAAGCTGATTCTTTTTAAAAAAAATATTTTTGATTTGAGTTTATCCAGCGTACGAGACGAGTACGAGACGCATAGGATCAGTCATTGTGGCGACATTTGAGGAAGGCCTATGTCCAGCAGTGGACGTTTTTCGGCTGAAATGATGATGATAATGGGATAATATAACAGGTCAAATGTGAATGTTATACTCCTAAGCCTATCCCTTAAACGCCTGTGTTGATACAGCTTTGGAGGTATGTGGAACAGAGAGTAAAGTCCCACATACCTCCGTTGAAAAGGAAGGATCCTCCGACCAGATGGGTGTTATGTCTGGTAGGCAACTGCCCGATAGATGATTTCGGGCTGTTCTATATGCTCTAATCGCGCGGGGAACTTTAATTGCGCGATGCAGGATTAGTTCTTATGTGACGCCATAGATGTAGATACACAGCTTTGTTTATCGCTTCACAATAAAATAACACGACAAACAAAGCTTTATCAACACATGTCCAGCATTGGATGTCTTTCGGCTAAAATGATGATGATGATACTAGTATGTTTTTTTTTACTACTTTCACACAGCGCCATCTAGTTCCAAACTAAGCAGAACTTCTGGTATTAGACAACTGATAAAGATACTTATATATTTCTAAGTACATACATATTATAGACTAGCTTTTGCCCGCGGCTTCGCCCGCGTACATAAAATATAGCCTATGTCACCCAGAAATAAAGCAGCTTTCTATTGGCGATAAAATTTTTGCAATCGGACCAGTACTTCCAGAGATTACCTTCTACAAACAAAAAAACAAACTTTACCTCTTTATACCTAATATTAGTGTAGATAAATTACATCCAGACACAGAAAAAAATGATCGTGCTCATCACACAAACATTTTTCTTGGGTCGGATGTTAAATACCGGGGTGGTATTTGGAGGAGTTTGAGTATGAAGGTACACTAGTGGGAGATTGATAATAAATAAAACCACTGAGTACTGATCTGGATTTGATAGCTCATTGATCTCTCACGGCTCGCTCCCATTTATTAAAAAAAAACTAATTGTCTTATACAAAACGCGGTAACGAAACCATAGCGACTTCTAATTCGACGCCAACGCCATCTATCGAGAGAGTATGAACTAAGTCGTGAACATACCGCCCACCAAGGACGTTACTGAAGAAACGTCCTTCTAAACTGAACTACTGAACTGTAGTGATATATTGCTAGAATAAGTCGAGCAAAATATTTGGACTATCTAAGATAACTGGCGTTGACGTCTAGTAGCCATGGTTCCGATACAACTTAAAGTTAAGCATGGTTGCATGGCATCCTAGGTTGTATAAAGTTGTATATAAAATGTAAAAGGTACATAAAAGGCTTAAAATAGACGTGTATAATTCAGTATAATAAAACTTAAAACAATGTATAATTTGGTGTGTAACAGTTGATCTGAATGATGAATTTATGAGTTGAAAAATGGTTGTATAAATTGATTGGAACAAGATACATGTAAAAGTTATACAAATCATGGTATAAAAAAGTAAATACAATGAATTCTCCTTATTCCACTACAGGTAGAATACATAATTTGGATGTTGGCCTTTTGATAGTTGAGGATTTGGTGCGTAACGTGACTACACGGGTGATGTCATCATCACCAGGATGCTTTTCTATTACGCGACCTAACAACCAACGACCAGGAGGCAAATCGTCTTCCTTGACTAAAACGATGTCCCCTATTTTTGGTTCAGGTATTTTTGAAGACCATTTGTACCGGTTCATAAGGTTTGATAAATATTCTTGAGACCAACGCTTCCAGAATGTCTGTAGTGTCCTTTGAATGAATTGCCATCGTGACAAATAACTTACATTTTTGTTCTCGTAATTATCATCTGGTACATTTACTATAGGTTCTCCAATTAGGAAATGTCCAGGAGTTAAAGCAGGGAGTTCACCAGGGTCACTAAAGTTGAGGACGCTTATTGGACGTGAGTTTAAACAAGCCTCCACTTGATTAAGGAGTGTGCTCATTTCTTCATACGTCAAAGTAGCATCTCCAATGACCCGTTTGAGGTGAAACTTTGTGGACTTCACCCCTGCTTCCCAAAGTCCGCCAAAATTGGGACTATGTGGAGGAATGAAGTGCCACTCAGTACCGTTGGCCTCGAGTTGTTCTGCTATGGAAGCTTGAATAGAGGCTAATTGTCGCAACTCTCTGGAGGCGCCTACAAACGTGGCACCATTATCACTCCAGACTTTAGCACAATGTCCTCGCCTAGCCACAAAATGCCTAAAAGCGGCTAAAAAAGCTTGCGTGCTCATGTCACTGACGACTTCTAAGTGAAGCGCACGAGTGGACATACACACAAACAAACAAATGTAGCCCTTATATGACCGATAACCACGACCTTTCGTTGTTCTCACATTAATTGGACCAGCATAGTCAACCCCACTATGCAAAAATGGTCGAGTTGGGGTGCACCGAACAGTTGGTAGTGAACCCATAAACTGGTTTTGAGTACTGGCTCTTTGCCTGGCACATATCACACACTTGAGGACATGGTGTTTGACCAGATTTTTGACCCCTATAATCCAGTAGGCTGTCCTTAAATAGTTTATCATGAGCTGCGGACCCCCATGAAGGGTTTTGCGGTGTGCGTCCGCTATGATAAGTCGAGTTAGATGACTGGAGTGAGGCAAAACGATCGGATGTTTTATTTGTTCGCTTAGCTGGGATTTCTCCAGTCTCCCTCTAACTCTCATTATCTCGTTATCATCGAGGTAGGGGCAGAGTGATTTTAATTTACTTGATTTAGATTGTATATAACCTTTGTCCTTTAAATCTCTATATTCAGATGTAAATAGTTCTTCTTGTGTTTTCCTAATACAACATTCGAGAGCAGCGTCTAGTTCTACCTTTTGTAAATATCCTTTCCTGTAGATTTTGTTCTTCTTTAGAAATCTTTGACAGTATGCTACAACCCTAACCAATCTTCGTAACTGAGAAAATTGTTCGAAGAAGGGATAGATTGGAATGATCGCTACATGTGCCTTTGCTGACTCTTCTAAGTCTGTACTGCAATCATTATTTGGCCTGTTATAAATTACGTTTTGTAGTTTAAGAAACGATGGTCCAGAAAACCATAAATCATTTTCTAGAAGTGAGCTGGGAACCATTCCTCTAGAGGCGCAGTCTGCTGGATTTTGTTTAGTGGGGACGTGAAACCATTGCGACGCTTTCATCGAGGTCAGTATTTCGGACGTCCTATTGGCCACAAAAGTCTTCCATTTGCTAGGGTGACTATTTAACCAGGCTAATACTACAGTGGAATCAGTCCACGCCTTGACCTTATCTTGGGAGATACTCAAGACTTCAGCTGTTTGAGACAGTATCTGTGACAACAAGACTGCTCCGCAGAGCTCTAACCTCGGGATACTTATCTGCTTTACTGGTGCAACCCTGGTCTTAGCAACCAGCAACGACACTTGAACACCGCCAACTGCGTCTACAATCCGCAAGTAAATTACAGCTGAGTAAGCCGTTTTGGAGGCGTCACAAAACCCATGTAGTTCCAGACTATCTCTCGGCTTAGTGCCAAGCCAGCGCGGGATCCGAACCTTGGTTAGTAGTAACAATTCCTCACGATATGATTTCCATTCATTTACTAAGCCGTTGTTTAGCTCCTCGTCCCAACCAACACCTGCCAGCCATAATTTCTGGATAAATACCTTTGCTAAAACCACAATAGGGGCTAACCATCCTAATGGGTCGAAAAGACGTGATATCACAGAAGTTATGGATCTTTTAGTCACAGGTGCGGTCGTCGGCGGCGGGAGATTCACCATGTACTGGAAGGTGTCTGCGTTGCGGTTCCAGGTAAGTCCTAAAATTTTTATTGTACTGTCTAATTTTATTTCTACTTCTTTTTCCCTTTGTTCTGTTTTATTATACTCTGTTGTTTGTTTGTCATGTATCATTTTGTCTTTAATTGTGTTGTCCTGTATCATTTTGTCCTTATTTGTGTTATCCTTGTTTATTTTGTCCTTATTCATGTTATCCTTTGTCCTAGTTTGTTCTATGTGTCCTTCCAATGCCTTGCTTTCTATTGCCTGTATCCTATCTAATACTTCTTGGTTGTTGCTATTCCATTTTTGAAGTGTGAATCCACCCTGTCCTAATAATGCGGTCATTTGCTTATATATTTCCAGGCCTCCTTCCACGTTATTACAACCGGTCATCAAATCGTCCATATAGAAACAGTTCAGAACCATATCGGCAGCAATAGTATAATTTTTACCTTCATCGTGGGCGACTTGATGTAAGGTTTTAACTGCTTGATATGGTGCCGATGCCGTCCCAAAGGTAACCGTTACCAGCTCGTAGTCCGTGATTTCGGTTTCAGGACTGTCTCGCCATAAGATGCGCTGAAACATTGCGTCTTCTTCCGCAATTCTGACCTGCCGGTACATTTTAACGATGTCCGCAACCAGTGCGATGGGATGAAGTCGCCATTTTAACACTGTGTGTCTTAAATCAGACTGCAGTGTAGGTCCCACCATCAACGTGTCATTGAGTGAGACTCCATTGTTGTTCTTCTCAGACGCGTTGAAGACAACACGTACCTTCGTGGTAGTTTTGTCTTCGCGGACAACAGCATGGTGAGGTAAGTATACCGCTATTTCCTTATTCTTATCGTTCTTATCTATCTTCCTCATGTGTCCTAGGTGTAAATACTCTTCTATTACCTGTTTGTACTTTTCCTTCAGATCTATGTTTCTTTCTAGCCTTTTTTCTAATGCTTTAAATCTTTTTTCAGCGATAGCACGTGAGCTTCCACCCTTGCAAAGAGGATTTTCATCGCGGAAAGGTAGCTTTACTACGTACCTGCCACTGCTATCTCTTTTAGTAGTTTTAGCATAAAACTCTTCACACTTCTTCTCTTCAGGTCCTAATATTTTCTTTGAACTATTTTGCTCTTCTATTTCCCAAAATTTTCTTAATATTTCGTCTTCATTAATTTGTGTATGCAAAACACTTATTTTACCTTTAGCTGTATCCTTACTAACTGTACCAGACAGGACCCACCCTAAGGTTGTGCTCTGAGCTATGAGAGTGCCTGAAGGACTCTTAACTATGCCTGCCTTTATGATGCAGCTGTAAGCGTCAGCACCCAGTAAAACGTCTATTTTATTGGGAGTGTTGAACTGTGGATCTGCAAGCTGCATTGTATTAACGCTAAACCAGTCTAATGTAGTATCAACTCTACACTCAGGTAAGTAGGTTGTAATTTTACTTAGTACGTAAGCGTTGACCTTAAGATTGAAATTTGGATCTACCCGAGACTGGATATTCAACTGTACCATGTACTTTGCCATGGTTGAACTATTGCCACCAAGATCTGAAATAGTTCCTCGAATAGGGATTTTTTTCAAGTTGAGTAGCTGAACTACGGCTTCTGTTACAAAACATGCCTGCGAACCCTGATCGAGCAGAGCTCGGACTGTTTGAAATACACCAGAGCGTGACTCGGCTTTTATTAGTGCAGTGGCTAATAAAACCTGTCTTGGCTTGGGAATATTACCTGTCGACAAGCATGAAACAATCTGGCTAGTATTAGTTGAGCTAACACTATCGACTGCCGATGATGTCGAAGGTTGATCCTTTTTATCTGACTCCTGACCTAAATGCAGCAGTGAATGATGGCGCTTCTGACAAACCTTACATGTGGTAGGTTTTCTACATTCAGAAACAACGTGATTGCTGCCTAAACAGTTGTAACACATTTTATTTTTTGCTACAAAATCACGTCTAACCTCAACTGTTTGCTTGGAAAATTTCTTGCAGAAACAAAGTTTGTGACCTTCTGAGCAAAATTCACATTTTATTGACGAATTCGTAGCTAACATAGCCTTTGGAGAATGTGCAACTGAACCTTTGTTATTGTTGTTACCCTGATGAACTGGTGCCCTTTTAGGCTCTAAACACTCTAACGCACGAAACCGATTTTCAATGAACGATTTAAATTGATCGAAAGTTGGTAAGTCATTGTTGGAGTCATTATTGCAAACACTAAACTCCCATTGTTTACGCGTTTCGTTGTCTAATTTAAAAGTAACAATGTGTATGATGATGACATCCCATGTACTCACGTCTATCTTTAAATTACTTAACGCATTGAGACAATCACACGTGGTATCAATCAACTCCTTCAAAGAAGTAGCTGATTCCACCTGCATACGTTTTTGGCCGAACAATCTCCTAAGTATACAATTAGTCAAGTATTTTTTATTGCTATAACGCTTCTGTAACTGAGTCCAGCACTGATTATAATTGGCGTCAGTTATCGGAGTGGGTCGTATTAATTCTAGACTCGGAAGCCATAAGTACTTAAGTCAATTCTTTTTGCATGCAAAAATTTTACAGGAGACGGTTTAATTCGATTGGTATGAAAAAAATGTACTACAGTTATTGTTTTTATTATTTATTATTACACAATTATAATCTAGTTACATATCAGAGTATGGCTATTTAGGCTTTATTTATTATTTACTGAAATATCTGACTTAAGTTTCTTTGAACATCAAGAAATTGTGACTTAAGTGTTTATTAACGTACTATAATTACTTGGCTTATTTATTTTATTTTATGATTTTAAAACAAAGCATGAATAATTACGATTATTAATTAAATTTTTTATAATATAATGCATGCAATAAAGTCAAAAACTAACAGACACTCTCTTCAGAATCTCGTATATCTGGATCAACATCCTTGGTATCGTCAGTGGTTACTAAATTTTGGTAAAAATTATGGAAACATTCTGGTATTAAAGACAAAAGTGATATTATATCACGTTTTTTTTCTACACTTATTGGTACTGGCTTGTCAGTAATCTGCATCAAATTAAATTCCTTATCACGCCGCGTGTTCCGTTTGAAATTAATACTTTTAAATGATTCTTCTCTAGAAAGAGATGTTTTGTATTTTATGACGCCGTACTCAGAGTCATAACTCAGCCACTTCACATCATGCCACTTGAAAATATTTCCGTCATCGTCTTTTTTTCGGGCTACTAAAGGACCTTTCAATAGGCTAGCGAAATCAAAGAAATCATTTTGTCGCATTTCTCTAACGGTAAATTTTTTGCTACTCGATCTTACTAACTGCATCCAATCGTGGGGGTGATAAATTTGTATTTCGGTTTTTTTCTTTTTTTTTTCAATAATTGCATGGTCCAAGTCAACCTCCATATGTGTATGACCAGGTATCATAAACTTATGATGTATTACCTTCATTGAAGGTTTTCTAATCAACAAGTATGTGAACATTGCAGCCACGTGAGTGTTCTTGTTTTGTCCTCCACAAGTGTCAGAGTACAAAATCACTTCTGAGATTTCTTCCGGTTGTTCTCGTAAATATGCAAACAAACAAGAGGCTATTTGATTAGCACCGCGACCCGAAATACCCTCATGCCACATGTGGTGCGTTGACATTCCAGTCGCGTTGTCATGAATTGTAAGGTTGAAGGTCCAAAGTTGTCTTTTATAAAAGGCTACAGATGATTGTAAAGCTGGGGTTGGCAAGCATTGCTGTAGGTCAAAAGTCAGGCATTTGATTTTGTTATTTGTAATTGCGACATTTTTATCACACTGCTTCTCTTTGTACGCCATATCAGCGGCTAGCAGATGAGAGTCGCGTTCTTTTTCAAGGGCTAATTTTGTGATCTCGTCCGTAGCAATATTTAATTTCATTTTAAACAAGTCGCATGTGTGACAAGTGTCCACTTTTGGTTTTTTGAAACTTAAGTTTAATTTATGAAATTCTTTGCGGTATATCTTATCACTCACAGGATTTTCATGTGATTCTGAATAAAGAGAATACATTTTCGATATAGTCAAATGCGATGGTAAATATTTGCGGGTGCTTCTACGTCTAGTGTAATGACTTTCATATAGCGGAAACGAATTGATATGATTAATCACCTCTAGAATTTTTTGTTCGGAATGTTTGTTTGCTGGTGTATTCTTTCCACGTTTGTCTGTTGGTATAATTCCACTCGAGGTGCCGCGTTTCTTCAAACCGATTAGTTTTACAAAATTGTCACTTATTGATAGGGTTTTTAGAAAGCAGCCTTGACAAACTGATATTTTTTCACTATTGACGTTAAAATGATACGTATAAGTCCACTGTCTAGTTTTTTGTAAACTAGGATCTTCGACCCGACGACGCTCGGTTTTTTTCTCTCGAATGGTAATCAAAGATGAAATGAACGCTGCCCTTAAATCATAAGACCCAAGATTCCAAACCTCTTTGTGAATTATAGCTCGTTGCTCATCACTTATTTTTTGACGACACTTATTTCGACAATTAGGTAGTTCCTTCATTTGACGTTTGCCGATAATTTTTCCAGAAGCTGTTTGATAGGATTGGCCTAAGTTTCTTTTTATTTTGTTATCTTTCTTCCTTCTTCTACAGGGCACTGGTTTGTTTTGTTGTTGTAATGACGTATCTTCAAGACTTTCAGGTATTTTATTTTGTGGTGCTAGCTGGACATCTACTGAAGCATCATAAACAGTGGTGTCCATCTCATCTTCATGTTGTGTAAGCAAACTAGGGTTATCTGGAGAGTAGGTAGGATCAGCAACAGAATCGTCACTAGAATAGTCAAAAGCAGCTTCATCAGGAGTAATTTGTTTTTGAGTTCCAGATGTACTTGGTTGCGGATTAGTAAATGGGTCTTCATCGCCTGTAAAAAAGTGAAATGAATTTTTTTTGTTATTATGGGTTGTAATTGTGTCAACATACATTTGTTTTGCATATTGCATAAAAATGAAAGGAAAATATTAAAAACTTACCTTTATTCTCATTATTTAAGGCGAGATTTACTAATTTTCTGGCTCTTGAATCCATTATAAATACGGTTAATGCACAACACCACTACGACCGTCACACCAAAACACTAATGAGGGAATACGTATTTAATTTTACTTCACCCATAACGTTCGTCAACTTTTTATCAAGAACTTCAAAAAAGAGAGTTAAGTGAGGGTAGATACTTGAAAATATTATCGCCAACAAAAACGGATCACTGTTACCAAGTTACATAAGTCAGTCGGTATAAGAGTTGTCATGCCGGGAAAAAAAACTTAAGTCAACTTAAGTGGTTTATGTCGCCGCTTGATTTGTTGATACGACTTAAGTTTTATAGTACAGTCGACTATTACGACTGAATGGAGCGACGTTGACTTACGTGCTTATTCCAGTCAACGGATAATACATAAACATGGGTGATGTGACTTTTTCAAATTTTGAGCTAAAATTGACTTAAGTGCTTTTGGCCGCCGCGTCTAGAATTGTTCTGCTTCGCCAGAAAGGTGACCTTTCAAATAATGTAACTTCTGAACATTATCTAACGTATCATTTTTGTGTACTAACGACGTAAAAAGATCATGGAATGTTGTCCATTCATCATACTTTCCTGAGAAGGCCGGAATTGTGATTTTGGGCAACTTGACATAAGAACTACTTGACTTACTTGTACTAGTGTAACTATTATCAGTTTGACGGTCAGAAACTTTAGGTAACTGAATTTTATTAAGAGCTGTTTTCATTAAACTTTTGTAAATAATATAAGTATCCTCTGTCGCGTCATAAATGTCAACTACTTTCTGTGCTATATCTTCTGATTTATACCGTTCATACAAATTTGTATTACTTTCTTTGAATAATACCCAATCTTTTTCTAATAATTCTTGCTTTGTTTCTATATTCTAGTGTTAATCTATCTTTACCACATTTTTTGAAATTTGTTAATCCTTTTGTAATAACATTTTGTTGTTGTTTTAAAACGTTAATTAAACCTTCCATTTTTATGATTGATTTTTGAAATAAATATAAGTGAATTTAAATTGATTTTAACTTGATCGAAACTTTCAACCTTTTCTTAAAAATGAATAACAACTTTCCCAAAAGAGATAAAATACTTAAAATTACTAAGTGTCCGCAGTAAACTTATAAGTTCATAGCAATAGGCTAAAATTTTCTAAGTTGTACAATTTCATCAAACAATAAAAATAACACAAGTCCCAAATCATTACTTGAAATTTTACAAGTGTTTTGGAAACATACAAATTCTGGTGGAAATTGGGCGTAGGTTCCCCGTTCCCCCGTTTTCTCTAAAATATTCTAAGTTTAAAATCTAACATGCACACAAACAAAGTCGCTAATAAACTAAACAAAATTTCTTAAGTTTTATTTTAACTTTTTAAATTTTACAAGTCCAAGATTGACCGCTAATGTTTCTAAGTCGAAACTTCACTATTTTCACCAAGTTTAAATTGTCTTTAAAATAGAGTTCAAAATTGTTTGACTCGATCTGTTTGTCCCAAAACGTGGGCAAGTAATTGAATAAAATGTACTCACAAAAACTGCACTTCACACAAACTTGAAACCTGCAAGTGGCGCCCTCTAGTGGCCGCTATCCAAAATTCCAAACTGCGCGTGACGTCTCCTGTGACGTCGCGTGATGGCTGCGCCTGCGTCACCTTGCTGTTACCGGAGTTGAAGTGTTGACCTCTTGCCGCAGCGATCCACTGCGAGTACTCGGGGAAGCGGGCCAACGGTGGCTCCACTTTCTATACAAAAACTGTCCAAACGACCCGGCTCGTAGGACCAATGTTAAATACCGGGGTGGTATTTGGAGGAGTTTGAGTATGAAGGTACACTAGTGGGAGATTGATAATAAATAAAACCACTGAGTACTGATCTGGATTTGATAGCTCATTGATCTCTCACGGCTCGCTCTCATTTATTAAAAAAAAACTAATTGTCTTATACAAAACGCGGTAACGAAACCATAGCGACTTCTAATTCGACGCCAACGCCATCTATCGAGAGAGTATGAACTAAGTCGTGAACATCGGAATCGAACCTATGACGTCAGGGTCACTAACCAATAGACCAACAGGCCAGTCAATTAACTAGACATCAGATTTTTAACATAACAGGTTAAATTTAAGGGCGGAATTCACAAATAAAACTAATCGCGTTTTAACGTTTGGCTCGCATAATAGCGTTTAGCCGCTGTCACTAGTGTCACTTGTAAAAATACAACAAAAGAAAAATACAGACAATTGACACTAGTGACAGCGGCTAAACGCGTTTATGCGAGCCAAACGTTAAAACGCGATTAGTTTTATTGGTGAATTCCACCCTAAGTATACTACACCTAAGCCTATCCCTTAAACGCCTACAGGATTACTTACAGCATGTGGCATGAATGTGTCATATCAATCATAATAAAATTAACAATGTATAGGAGTGGGTTCACGTCAATGGCAAAGGGCGGGGTAAGACAGAACTCATCATGTCCTGTGTACGCCTGTCTGAAGCTATTGTGGTCAGTCTATTGGCATTTTATGAGGCTGCCTTTGTTATAACGAGAATAATTGAAAAACAAAAAACAGTCGGCGTTTGAATTAACAAGTAGAGTACAGTGAAAAACCTTACTTTAGCTTAAAAACGTGTTTGCTGCGATCTTGAGGACGAAAAGCAATCAGCTCAAGGTAAGGACCAGATTGAGGGCGCGTAGTATTCCACGCGTGTCTTAAAGAGATGTTAGCCAAATAAATCACATTATCATGGCAATTTTAAAATTGTTAGGCAGATATTTACACCCCTATTACTTATAATGCACTTTAAAAAACTTTTACACTCCAATCAAAAATAAATAAAAAGACCATATGAATCGCTCGTCAAATGTCACTTACAAAACATATTATTACTACCAGCTTTAACCCTTATTCCATGGCATTATAGTTTATTTTAAAACAGTAAAAATATATCAGTATTTTGCACTTCACCCTGCCTGTTATTACTGTCTAAACGGCAATAGTAATTATAGGATATCCAATAAATCTTGACATTTTGTGGCGGTGCTGCTTGTCAAGGCAAATGTCAATAATTATGTCAATGCGGTACGTTTCGAGTTTAGTTCCCCATTCCGCCACGGATCAGGTTAAATTGGACATATTGCAGGTACAACTTTTAGAATATCATTCGAAGGATAACATTTTCAATTTTGTTTTTGACGTTTGCAGTGTATAATTATTGTTTTTTGATCCATTGACAAGCCGTTTCATATTCATTCATGAAAGTTGTATTACAAAATGCTTTCATCATGGTATATAATTTTAATTTACGCTCAAAACGTTTTGGGAACACATTCATTGTACGTACAGCTAAGGAGTGGTATTTCCTGCCTGAGTCTGTGTTTCCTAATAGTTATGTTATGACTGGTTACTTTGAAACAAGCGTGCTCCATCGTTGTCAACATCATGGCTTACCGGGTGAGAAAGTTAAGACTTATCTACACAAATATTGTAATGAAAAAAAAAGTATTTTTGTTTATAATACGTAACTCAAAAGCTTCTGTACAGACTTTAAAAATTCTTTTGATAGTAGAATGTTACTGTATTACTTAGTGTTATAGGCTATATGGAGAACCAAAGTCGCCGACACAGCCCGAAGAATCGCCAAACTTAAGTGGCAGTGGGCAGGGCACATTACTCGTAGAACGGATGGTCGATGGGGCCGAAAGGTTCTAGAGTGGCGACTGCGCTCCGGAAAACGCAGCGTTGGAAGGCCTCCCACAAGGTGGACCGACGACCTGGAGAGAGTCGCGGAAATGCGGTGGATGTGAAATGCACAGGATCGGTCGTTATGGCGACGCTTGGGGAAGGCCTATGTCCAACAATGGACGTCTTTCAGCTGAAATGATGATGATGATGATAGGCTATATTATATTTTGTAGTTTCTCGCAAGCGACGCCACTGGCACAAGCTAGTCTATACCAACATTATAAAGAGGATTTTTTTTTTTTTTTTGTAATGAAACAAAGAAACTAGGTACTGGACCGATTATGAAAATTCTTTCACCATTATATTGCTACTGTAGTATTCTATCAGATTAACAACGGGGCTATAGATCGTATGAAATACAAGCAAGCTATTCGGTTGAAGGAATGTGGTAAGACAACTTATTCAAAGAATATACACACCATAAACAATACTCCTGTTTATTTTTTCAGAATAATCACACTGTTACTTAATAATTATTAGTACAAAATATAGTCGCCAGTAGAATTTACGTCTGAACGCCACGAGTGCTCTCGACCGACTGCCCGTAACCCGACCCAGTGCTAGTGCAAGGAGGGAGATATTCCCACTTTAATATTTTAAAACCGTTATTTAAACGTCTTCCGGTCTAGCATTCAAATCAATTTGAATGTTGCCACATAAAATAAACTTGAAAATTAAATCAAATACTATTCTTTTATTGAAACCTAACACTACTTTATCACTGAGTGACATAGACATATATTTTTACGCGGGTAAAACAGCTTTTAGATGCTAGTACTTAATAAAATGGGTCACTCATTACCAGTATTCCTCTCAATTAAGCCTTCCAACTAAGCTTAGTGTGCCCGCTCAATAGTACGAACTAGATTTCAGACTAATGACCCTTACTTGCCAGCTTAAGGAAACCTATAATAATTATTATTTGGATTAAAAAAATCATGTAATGACTAAGGTTTAGGGCGAAGGGACTCAGACTTTTACTGACTAAAACCAAACCTGTGTCTTTCAGTTGCCCTTTGTGTTCTAGAACCACATATTTCCTTTTCAGAAAATCCACGCTCTTACTACACCATGCTACATAAATATATATCATCACGCTCGTACTGATCAAATACAGCAATTAAGCTAAAACTACACTCCGCACACGTGTGCCACGTACGCCGATCTGGGCGCGTCGGTCTCCATACATTTTATATGGCAACTAGACTTGTAGAGCTACATTAGATCCACGCCACGCGACGCCACACGACGCCACACGACGACACGCAACGTCGTTCTACGTAGAAATCAGGCGAGGTCCACGTGTGCGTCGGTCTAATGTAGTTCTAGCTTTATCAAGGCTAATTTTTTTTTATTTTTAAGCCTATTTTTTTTTTCCAAAGTAAATTATTCAGTTGTATATTTGGATTTGTATTTTGTTGTATTTAGAACCATTTTCATATGAAATATAAGAAAACTGGCGTTGTTTTTGGAACATGATTTCTACTGTTGAAACAATACATTTCAAACGACAAGCAATATCAATTACATTTATGGACTTAGAACTGATGATGAATGAACCGTATATTTTTGTTTCATTTGCATTTTTTGACGGTTTTTTTTTTTCTCACAAATAAGTTGTGTTAAACTTTTTTGTTCTACAATAAACTATTCTGTTTTTCTCCGGGCGGAAATTAAATCCGGCTCGAAGGACCAAAGAAAATGGATGCGCATATACTACTAATATTGGAAGTGGACTGTATTTTTGCGGATTAGCGTTTCTCAGTTAATGTACTTGACACCTTGCAGTAGATGGATCTTATTGGAGCCGTTTAGGATTAGGAAGCAGAGAAAAACAGCTCGTATATGGGAAGGAATTGCACTAACCTTTTGAACTCCACGTGTCAGTCAGCCGGCGTTCTCTGGATTTGAAGGAGAATTTGGAGCTACTGAACTAATTAAAACCCGGTAGTTCGATAGAAGATAGTGGCTATTACATTATTGATATTGCGTGCCGTTTGAAACACATTGTTTAGACGTTAAAATTCATATTAGGAATAATTTGAGATTTCATGACTTGACGCATACGGGTAGACCATGTACTTAAATAGGGCATGGTGTACTCGTGTGCCAAATTTGATTTAAATCTATTCAGCGTTTCAGCGTGAAGAAATAACAAACAAACACACTCACAACCGGGCAGAGCACCGCTGTGTCCTCGTGGGGCGATCGGCGGAGAAAGTACAAAAAGCTTATCTCAGGTACCTATATAAACGATTATTTGGATACTATCCATATATTTATGTATCCAACTATGTTTATTTTAGGATTCTTAAATTGCAATTCACTAAAGGTTAGGCGGGCTGTTGACCAAATTACAACAGCTTATAAAACTATTAATGGTTACACTGATGCGTCCGACTTACATGTCGAGTTGTGTCAATTATTTGTTCCGAATAATTACAATCGCTCTAGAAAACATAAATTATTTAATGTCCCATTTTGTCGCACTGTAGCTCAATCCACCTCCCCTATACCGCGTATGCTAACGATGCTCAACGCGCTCGTGGAGACCAACCCTAGATTGGATTTGTTTGCTGATGAATGGAAGACAATATTATTAGAAAGTTTGCGATTCTGTGAGAAGACAGAGTGAAAGGATTAAATTAGTTTAGTATTAATGGCTATTTTGCTGTACTAAATAAATAAATAAATAAATAACGATCTCTCGCGCCGGTTCCTGGTACAGGCCATGGTCCGGAGCGAGGAGGAGTGGCAGGCGATCGCCTTCTCCAGCCACCGTAGGTGCGGGCATGCGGACGGCAAGCAATGGGTAGCTAGCCGTCCGACCGACCGGTAACAGTCCGGACCGAGCCCAAGTCCTCGACGGTGCGTAGTGTTTCGCGCCTCAATTAAATGTCAGAAAACCGTAGGGGCCCAGCAGGGTCGAGGCCTACTGGGGCCATGGGTGATGCGAAAGGAGTACCCCGGGGCCCTGGAACGAAGGCAAAGAAGGAACAGGAGTGGGTTTTAGTCAGTAAAAGTCTGACACGAAAGGGCGGGAGAGGTCATTAGATGATTTCCCACCTAACAAAAAACACACTCACAAACTTTCGTCTTTATAATATTTGTTATATAATTATTATAGTATAAACAAAACAAGTTAAATCACCGAGTAATGATTTTATTATCTTAATATCCACAATGGCTGACCTTGAATTATTGTAACTAAATTACAATGTTTTGTGAACACGTTCACACAACACATGCTTTACATGTTTCCGGCTTTAAGATAAAACAAACACATGACCCAATTATGATTGAATAACTTTGATAATATATTTTCAGAGGAATTATCAGAGAATTTTGTAGTTTAGTAATAACAGCCCCCCTAGCCAAGTTACGATCATTTCGTTTGCGTCGAACGCCTCGAGTTTTGTTCTGACGTCATCTCAACGCTCAGTCACGTGGTCAGAACAAAGGAATCGGAGACGTGGCCTACTTGAGGCGTTCGACGCAAACGAAACGATCGTAACTTGGCTAGGGGGGCTGATACTAAGGTCGATCTTTTTTAAGGTTCCGTGCCCAAAGAGTAAAAACGGACCCATAATTGCTATCACTCCGCTGTCCGTCTGTCTATCACCAAGTTGTATCTCATGAACCGTGATAGCTAGACAGTTGAAATTTCCACAGATGATGTATTTCTTTTCTGTTGCTACTTTAACAACAAAGACAAATATGAAAACAGAATAATGTAAATATTTAAGTAGCCTCCCATACAAGAAACATGCCCAGCAGGGTCGAAGCCTACTGGGGCCAAGGGTCTGATTCTGAAAGGAAGACTCGGCCCTGGTACGAAAGGCAACGAAGGAACAGGAGTGGGTTTATAGTCAGTAAAAGTCTGACACTATCTCACGCTCCGCTCAAGAGCGGGGGATGTCATTGGATGATTTTCCCACCGAAAAAAAAACACAACAAACGTAATTTCGGTACGGTGCCCTTTTTACGTGAGTCCGCCTCGCTATTGGCCGGTTATTTTTAAATAATATAAACTAGTGCTTGACTGTGATCCTACCTGATGGTGAGCAGTGATGCAATCGTTGATGGTGGATCGCATTAATTTATTAAGAGCGTATTCCCTTTAGCCTTGAAGACACCTAAATCATAATCGTACGGGAAGACCGCTGCTGGCATATTGTTCCAGTCCTTCGATGTACGCAGTATAAACGACAAGACGAAACGCTTAGTTTAGACCGTAGAGGTGTCAATAGAATAGAATAAACTTTATTGTACACCAAAAAAGTAACACAACTTGTACATAAACAATAACAACATGTACTTCTATGGGTGGAGACTCGGTGTCCCACTGTTTGTCTTCAAAGGGTCAGCAACGCTTCTCGAGGTCAGTTTGTGGATGGGTGACCATTCACCACACACCGAGACTCCTCCAGGCCACGGAAAGCACGTACGAATAAGAAGCCAGTAAATCTGACACCAGTTTGGCCAAGTTGAGGTATCATATTACCCCGTTACTGGGTTGTGTAGGTTAGATGAGGTGATGATCCTATTAGAAACGCCGCACTTTTTGCCCGACCCAGGAATCGAACCCAGGACCCCACGCTCAGTAGTCACGCTTACGACCACGAGCTCTACATTACTGGTCTAGCGACTCCAAAATAGTTTATATTAGTGCAGTGACTTCAGTCTGAACTGGAACGATTTGCCTGCTACAATTTTTCGGTCAGGTTATAATTTAGGTATCTTCAAGACTACAGTAAATAGGCTGCTCTTAATAAACTAGTGCACGTCACCATCAACGACTGCATCACTGCTTACCATCGGGTGGGATCGCAGTCACGCACTAATTTATATGGTTTAAAAAGAAATAATCCCCATGATATATAGCAGTGGTGGCCGAGTGGTAACGGCCGCGACCCACCAGCCAGGCGCATTACTTTGTGTAATTTATTTCATCATCACTGCTCTCGAAACGGTGAAGGAAAACATCGTGAGGAAACCGGCATGTCCTAGAAACAAAAATTCGACGACATGTGACATCCACCAACCCGCACTGGGCCCGCGTGGTGGATTACGGCCCATTCCCTCTCCTGAAGAGGAGGCCTGAGTCCCAGCAGTGGGAACAGTATAAGGCCGACTATGATTTCAAAAAAGAGGGCCTGAGAACAAGCTCATCAAAAGACAATGTAATGCTAATACTTCTTCACACAACACATTTGACAAAAGGCTCTAATTTGCCATCACATTGGCCTCAATTTGTGAAGGTAATGATTTAGAAAATTGCCTCAATTGCGACAAACGACACGACTAATAATGATATAAATTAGGCAGAATGATGATTTTTAGTCGGATTATCAGTCATTCTGGAGTTAACCGTACATACAACTTATTTTTAGTATAATATGTGAAATCTAATATATCAGTAACTGACCTGATTCGATTCCAATAATTTTTACACCATGTTATATTTTTTCCAAAAATATTTAAATATGTTCACAAGTTGAACACCACCGACACGAAGTACAACGCAGGTCACGGCAGGTCATAGCGGGCATTAGGCACCAGCGCACTGTTGGGTGCGGGAACAAAACAACCCCTACGTGATTATATATTTTTGTGGACAACCAGATAACATTACAAGCTTGTAACTTTGTGATTTTTCATGACACAGTTATGAAATTTTGTACATAGATTCTTTACATAAAAATACCAGACACGTGTTTCGGGTTTTGCAGATTACTAAAACTAATATTGTAGGTATACGATACAGGACGTTCTGGAGTGGCATTAACTGCATATAGTCGTGTCTTCAACTTTACGCGGTCGCCTTCAGTCGTGTAGTGTCGACGCACTCTGTCCATCGCTAACCGCATACAGTTAGTGTGCAGAGTGTATAATCTATGGTGGGCAGTTAGTCAAGGAACACAATGCGCGTCAGTCGCGTCGAACGCCCAATGACATTATGCGATCAATGTCATCTTTATTTTGAGGGTTTTAAAGATGAAATCTTACACTGAGCTCCTGGGCTAGATGTGTTGTGTCAACTGAGCAAAGTCAGATTTGACTGCAGATAACTGCATGCATTTAAATATATCGACTGCGAGCGGTTGGTGCGATGCAGTCCGTCTGTTGGCAGCCTTACACTCTTTCGAGCACTGTTATTGGCCGATTCATAGTCGGCTCCTCTCCAGTCCACCCAGCTTCACGTTAGTGGAAACATACCTGGAATCATGGCCTACGACCAGTGGTACAGTTAGTCCTGGATTAAAAATTATTAAGGGTTTATTTTGTTTTTACAAATTACGGCCTAATAGTAGAGAATTAGCGAGAAGGCAGGACAAAGAGAACCAGTGAATAAAACGTTACGTGAAAAAACCTTCAGACGGAATACTAATGACTGATTACTGCAGACTTATACCTGACTTTCCTGAAGATTTTATTTTTTCTGATACATAAATCCACTTCTTAAAAAGGATTTTCATACTCGTATACACAACAGATACATGTACATATATAAGGTGAAATAAATTACACGAAATAATGCACCAGGCTGGGTTTGAAGCCGCGACCCACAACTCAAAACGGTGAAGGAAAGCATCGTAAGTAAACTGGCATGTCCTAGAACCAAAAATTCAAAGACATGTGACATTCACCAACCCGCACTGGGCCCGCGTGGTTTATTACGGCCCATTCCATCTCCTAGAGGGAGGAGGCCTGAGTCCCAGCTGTGGGAACATAAAAAGGGTGAATATACTATGCTAATAAGGTACTGTTCCACCAAACTTATATCAAGTTTCATTTTATTAGCAATATGATTTATAACATAGCAACCAATAGCAACTAATTTGTGAACTAATTAAGATGTTATTTTCGACCATAAATAACTCATAAATACGTATAAGGCCATGCCGTAAATTAACAACAATTAAAAAACTTAAGATGCCAACACTGGGATGTGATTTAATAATTAAAAATGTCGATAAAAATAATGTTCATCGTTAAAGATTATGTCGGTATGCCCATCATCGTTAAAAATTATAAATGGAATTATCATTAAATTAGTCGAATATTTTAATTAATCCATGTAACAGGATCGCTGTTAATTTTTTTTTTCATTTAAACAACGCAGCTAAATATTTTTTTTATTTTTTATTTTAACATGTTTTGCTGACATCTCCTCCTTTGCGTGGAAGACTACACTCCGTTGACACAAGCATGATCCTTACTGGACGGTCGGACGGCGAGTTACCCACAACTCGCCGTCCGCAAGCCCGCGCCTACGGTGGCCAGAAATCATCTTGCTGTCGGAAGTTGACACCCGGGGCGTCCCAATCGATGGCGGCGAGGACGTGAGGATGTTTGTTCTCTTGCAATTTCGGCCATATCCTTCACTCGCATTACTAACATTTTTAAAGTTTCTAATTATTTACACAGAAAAACTGGAAAATAAAATTAGGTCACAACAGTGCCCTCGACAGACTGGTCAATAATTTCTACCATTTTCCTTAAAATGTTTCTAACATCGTTTTTGAATGCTTTACCTACATTTTATTATTTTTGGGTGGAGCGTATCACCCAATATGGTCCTATAGAGTGGAAACACAATATATCGAATTTGTCAACTATATCGATAAGATCGATGGGTATCGTAAACTCTCGTTGACTTAACACAGGTTTAGATTACCGATAACGTTAGTTTTATGCTTTTTCGATCGTAGGTTTTTCTCCTTTTACCGTTTTAACGACTTACTAATGATGTAAGATTGGTATCTTAACATCGAATGGTGGGAAATATCACAGAATGCTTTGTCTCTTTTTTAGGATTAGTTATTTATTATAGTTTTATAATTTTTTTGCAACATGTTTGTTTTTTTTTTTTTGCTGAAGAGCTGATTAAAATGTGTTGAATTTATTTTTAGTTGCAATTAAAAAATATTTTAAAAACGTGAAGAGAACATGAAATACCGTTATAAAAAATATTATGTTGCACAAAGATATTTTGACAACATATTATTCCTTTAAAATACTTTTATAGCAATGTTTGAATTAAAACGTTGACATTTAACTTAGGGAATGATGGTATTATGCACTACCCAGATTATATATTGAAGACTAGAGATGCGCTGAATGGTTCACATTCGGTAATATCGATGTATGTATGACTCTTGTAGACATCGACATTCGGCCGCAGAAGCATGATCCACCTTATTATAAAACTAGTGGTAGGTATAGGTACCGGCCTACTCAGACTTCTGTGGAAAATTCTAGCTTTCCTTGATATCCATAAAAGTCTTAGGTTTAAAATTAAAAAAATAACCGGCCAAGTGCGAGTCGGACTCGCGCACTGAGGGTTTCATACAATTAATTTACCACAGAAAACAGTTCAATTCCCGAATTGAGTTACGAAAATTTTTCCAAATTGCTAAAAACGGTTTTTTTTGTGACGTAACAAAATTTACAGTTTTTAGATTTTTTCTTATACTAGTGTTAGAAGACCTTGCTTCATGCCAAATTTCAGGATTCTAGGATAACGGGAAGTACCCTATGAATTTTGATTTCCTTGAGAGTGTCGAAATACACGTTTTTTGCGACATACTATAAACGGCTGTATCTTAATATTTTTTGTAAACTCTGAAGTTTTATTTTTTCACAGCTTCAAGGGACCATAGACATTAGTATATGGTCGATACCTCCACGCGTTCCCGAGATAAAAGGTCTTGACATACAGACAGACGGACAACATAGTGATCCTATAAGGGTTCCGTTTTTTCCTTTTGAGGTACGGAACCCTAAAAATCTCAATATAAAGTCACTTCGTTTCGAAACTCATTTCAGCCGAAACCTTCATCTCCGACACATTTATTTACAACCGAACATGCGGCATTTAGTCCATCACTATAACTTGACAATGTTGGACAGTAGCAAGTTCAGAAACAAGTTATAAATGCAGGGCAATCATATGCGGTAAAGTTGCCAGCAAATGCGATGACTCGGTGGCACTAATTATTTTAATAGATACATTTTGAACATGTTCCAAGTAACCCTCGGTTTACCATATTCTATTTAATTTTTTATGAGCAGCTGGGAAAGGCAAATGTTGTTTATCTGGATGATTTACTAACAATGTTGTATCGCAAACCAGCTTCAGGCAGCAGCTTCATCCGTATAATAGTAAAAAATATTCCAAGAGAACATACTGCCTTGATGAAAAAAATGGCGCATAACCGTGGAACAACTGTCAGTGTAGCCCACATAATTCGTTCAAAAACTCTTTTTATTTGTATTAACACATGCTCAAAATTGGTACGATCGGATCACGAATTTGGTTTGCTTCTGAACCAAATCCGTCCATCTTTACAGTAGTCACGCGACCATAATTATTATTATTTGAGTCCGTGTAGGTCCACTATCTGGTCATGTAAAGAGGAGGGATGAAACGCATGTTAGTAAAAGAGTTATGAGTATACATGTGGATGGGTGGAGAGGGAGAGGGAGACCAAAGAAAAGATGGATGGATTGTGTGAAGACTGATATGAAAGATAAGGAAGTTAGTGATAGCATGACGGGGGATAGAATGGAAGAAAAAAACGTGTTGCGTCAACCCCAAATAAGACGGGACAAGGGCAGGAAGATGATGATGTAGGTCTGCTAGCGGACGGCGTATACTTGGCGTCGTACCTAAGCAAAGCAACTGACCGATCGGCGTCTGCCCCCCTAGCCAAGTTGCAAACGATAAACGTGAACGCTTAGTAATCTCCAATAGATTTTCAACTTTATACCTAAGAGCATAATGTTGAAAATCTATTAAAGACTACTGAGCGTTAGCGACAGGAACGAACGAAAACACTATGTAATCTTCAATAGATTTTCAACTTTATATCCAATAAAATAAAGTTGAAAATCTATTAAAGACTACTGAGAGTTTACGTTTATCGTTTGTGACTTGGCTAGGGGGGCTGTTGCGAGAACAGATTTGGTCAACGGATTTGGTCTGTCGACCCGAATTCAAGCGTGTGTTAATACTTTTACGTTCATCCCATGTTACGGCCGACCGCGTGAGGCAACGGTCCTCACGCCCCAACCGCCGCTAGGATTCTGATCCCGATTCCCCGCCACCGCAGGCGCGGGTTTGCGGACGGCGAGTAATGGGTAGCTCGCCGTCCGACCGTCCGGTAACCGTCCGGACCGAGCCCAAGTCGTCGACGGCGCGCACTGTTCCACGCCCGCCTCAGGGAGATGTCAGTAAATCGTAGGGGCCCAGCAGGGTCTGGATTTTTAGTCAGTAAAAGTCTGACACTATCTCCCGCTCAGCCCAAGAGCGGGATTTGTCATTAGATGATTTTCCCACCAAAAAAAAAACCTATACTCCATTCACGTTAAGATTAGACATTTGAACCAACCTTGTTTTACTGTCTGTTCAATCGATTTTGACTTTTATTGCGTTGGTGACATGATAAATGGCGGCTTCAGTAAACAGTTGGTATTGTTATCGCTTTTTTTGCCATCCTTATGCTTAGGGGATAGAAGTCAAAATTGGATGAATGGACTTTAAAAAAAATTTTGTTTAAATGTCTAATCTTAACGCAAATGGGGTATAATTTCCTACATCCAAATTAGTATCTTTATAATATTAGTCTGATGATAATAGATTCATTTAAATATTATTCAATTCTCCGCCTGTTGATTCGTTGAGTCATTGATTGAAGTGATCTTTCAACAATAATATTATGAGTCACTCAATAATATTCAAAATTCCGTGTTTGGTCAACAATTTAAACCACAAATCGAATAAGTCTGAGTCACATGATTCATCTCCGCTATGTAAGAAAAGTCAAATCAATTAAATAACAAAAAGTAAAAAAACTAAAACCCGACTACGACAAAAAAAATTACGATGAAAAAGTATGAAAGTATTTTCAGGATGCTGAAATAAATAAGATTACTTACTGGAGAAACAAGAACAGAACTAAAAGAAAAGCCGTAGTCACGCGTTATTAAAATGTTACGGTTGGTACCTGTACAACGTTTGACCAATTTAAATTTGAGTAATATTTTGGAAATGTACAAGTGAGGCCCTTTCAAATGATACCAAACACGGCGTATTTATCTTATTATTATTTTTTAACACAATACTTTTTGTCCGCTAGAGGGCGCCGCATTAAGTTTTGTGACACGTCACGTAGCCTATGTTCAGCGGAAGATTAAGACGTTTCTAACGATACCTCATTTGTCCAGTTCTGATAAGTAGTGGAGCTATGAGGAAACAGATGAACATACACACATACACAGCCTGTCAAAATCATAACCCTCCTTTGGCTTTGCCGTAGTCGGGTAAAAAGCAACAGTGAAGTGACAAAAGATTTCTACCTAATTTAAAAACAACGTTTTGAGGTAATATAGGCTCTTGCTTCACTGGGACGCCACGCCATGGCAGTGCTACCAGTCCACATTATCATCATCATCATCATCATTTCAGCCGAAAGACGTCCACTGTTGGACATAGGCCTCCCCCAAGCGTCACCACAATAACCGGTCCTGTGCGTCTCCCATCCTTCGGATTCCCGCAATCCTCACCGGGTCATCGGTCCACGCTGTCAAGAAGATGCACGTATTTCTATGGTGTGTATCTCATCATCATCACCATTTCAGCCGACAGATGTCCACTGTTGGACATAGGGCTTTCCCAAATGTGTGTATCTGGCCGCTGTTGGTCACGCATCAACCATAATTTTATTTGGCGTCATGACGTGGTTTGTGAGGCATTGCTCCAATTCGGGAGCATAATAATCATCATCATCATCATCATTTCAGCCGAAAGACGTCCACTGCTGGACATAGGCCTCCCCCAAGCGTCGCCACAGCGAACGGTCCTGTGCGTCTCGCATCCATCGGACTCCCGCAACCGTTACCAAGTCATCGGTCCACCTTGTAGGAGGCCTTCCAACGCTACGTCTTCCGGTACGTGGTCAAACTAAAGTGGCAATGGGCAGGGCACATTGCTCACAGAACAGATGGCCGTTGGGGCCGAAAGGTTCTGGATAATAATCATTCAATCAAAAAAAAATATTTCAAAATCGGTCCAGAATCGACCGAAAAATCGGTGAATCTACATAAAAAAAAATACATACAGTCGAACATATAACCTCCTCCTTTTTGAATCCGATAAATGAAAAAACTGTCTTTCACCAAATCCCAACTCAAGTTTCCATTATGATGATTACAATTCCAATTTTAATTCTTTTAGGAGTACAGTTTTAGCCTTTATTATGCAGTTTTCTAAATGTAGCCATTTCTACTTACCGAAGCCAGTCGTATGTTGGTTTGTTCTTTAGACTTTACAGGCAGGCAAAAAATTAATAGAATTTTTCTTACTGAAACAAAGGAAAAAAAAAGGTTATTTTTACCTCGCACAAACACAACATATTGAAATCAAATAATAGGTTTAAACGACACACGCACACAATGAAGAAGAAGGCAAACATAAATGTACTGAACAGCTGATTTTTTGTCGCGATTTCGGGTTTGTTTCCATAGTAAAAGTTGTTGGTTATCATGAGCACAATCACGTGTTTAAGTATCGTACACTAATTACCAGTCACCCTATATAAACAAAAAACAGTACTAGAAACACCGACTTCCAAAATTTTGTTATTTTGGACGTTTTAGTGGTTTTTTTTTATAAAGTGAAGTCGGTTTTTTTTTATTGAAGTCTGGTTGAATAATTTTAATCGGACATTATCACAGCATTTGCTGTTTTGTGTAAAGCTTACTTCAGAGACATTAATAAGGTATTAGCTTTTGTAAGCGACTTCGCTCGCGTGAGGGAAGAAAATAATCGTTATCCATTTACTCAGAACAGAAATCCTATGTCCTATTCTTGTTCATGGTCTATCCGCGTGGTAAATTTTATCCAAAATCGTTGACATGTTTGAGCGTGAAGGAGTAACTAACATACACACACACACACACACACACACACACACACAAACACACACACACAGAGACAAAGAAACGGGACCTATATTATTATATACTCCGCATTTTATATTTTTTAAGAATATTTCGATGTAAAATTTTTATTTATTTTATATGAATAAATTCTATTAGTTTTTTTTTAATTATTAAAATGTAGGTTTTTTTTACCCTGGTATTTAAACGCCATGCGTTCTTGTTGAACATATTTAACGCCAGTATAATAAATTCGTAGGTACTCTTAATTTGTATGTAACGATTAATTCATCGTTTTTCATTTTATCTTAGAATGATTTAGTACTTTTTTTTTTCAAACTTCTTTTTACATTTTTATTTTTCGCGCCAACGGTGGCCGGGGATCGCCCTGCCTGAATTTCCCCTGCGTTCCAAAACACACCTACAGGTCGTAAGTATGTGCAAGGACTTCTGCCTCCAAATCCCATAGCGGTAGTAGGCCGGCGAGGAGGCTTGCCGCTTATTTATACATGCATGCTGTTGTTTCTAATAACTGAAGGAGTACACGTGAAAGAGCCATTTGTAAAATTGTATTTCGAATTATATCTGTGTATCCTTTGTTGGTGATCCAAACCAAAACATTGTCTATCCCAAAAAAATACCTGAATATTAGCCAATAGCTGAATATTCCAATAGCCAATAGCCAGATATTGGTAACAAAACACCATCACAACATCTCGTTACTGTTGACCAACGAATAAACAACTGCCTAATAAAACAAGTCGAGAAACATGATGCCGTTTACTTGAAGACATAGTACCGAAGACACGCAATGTTGAAACTTAAGGTTCTTGTTCCCATTTAGTGCCATAAAACAGTGACTTTCTGAAGCCTACTCCTTGGTAACAGCTGGGTTAATAAATTTGAAAAAAAAAACATATATTTCTTACAGATTCATATATAACATTACATATATGATTATTTCGTATGACTAAAACTTTTGCCAAAGAAAATTTTATAACAACAAGATATTTTTTCACTTGTTTTCCCTGCTCCTTTCAAACGGTTTTGACACAAAAAAATTGCTGGTTAAGTGTTCATCAGAATGTACATAGCATATGTAAATCAATTAATATTTTGCAAAGAAAATAATTTTAAAGATAGGGCTCTATTCAGGTGCATGCAATACGATTATGTGTGCATTTAACTCCTCCCAGATGAAATCAGAAACGTTTATTTCAAATAGACTAATTACAGGCACTTTTGAAATGTCAAAATGTCAGTCAGTAAAAAAAAAAACAAGTGAAGCTAAATTGCACGTTCCAAAGCGTAGATCTCTATGGAGAAGAACGTGCAAGAAACTCCATGGACACTCTTTTAAATCATATTATGAGTTACATAAATCTTGGTTACATATTTCTTGTCGCTTCTAATATGTGAGCACAATATAGATAAGTAATAATAATTAAAATGAAAACGTATTAAAAAATAGAAAATAAATTAAGCCAATGGCAGCTAAGAGATGACCAGTCTCAACTGACGGCACCCGTTCACGAGCATGACGCTTGTATCAGCCCTACTCAGCTCAACCATTTTGAAGGGAACTGAATGACCCAATAACACGTGCCACCATCAGTGAGACATTTGAGCGAGCATGACAAACTCTCAACTGTTGATGTTCAAGGGGCATACGCCTTAAAGAAATATTGATTACTGAAGCCCCTCAACGTCAGTTATTTCGATAATACTGGCTATTACACAGGCATTTGTCTTGGAAGTTGGAACTTGAAGTTTTTCTTTGGTGAAAAATAAAAGTGGGAAGAATGATAAATATTGAGTGGAATGCTTGCTTTTTGCAATCGCAAATGATGTATTTAGTCTTTTTTAAATACAAGTTCCTAATACTTTATTTTTCTACAATTACCTTTACCGTTAATTCTGGTCCGGTCGTTGCCTGGTCGTTGTGGCGATACTTGAAGGAAACCTATATCCAGCAATGGAAGTCTATCGACTGAAATGACGACGATTATGATTTTCTGGTCATCTTTTAATATTTTTTTTATTTAAACGTTCTTTTTAAAAAAAATAAAAAGAACGCTACTCCGCAATAGAAATTATTACTGTATCATGAATGCGTTTATAATAATAGCCTTTAATAGCAATCCAACATATCAGTATATCATTTAACACATACATTTTTTTTTCTTTTTTTTTTCGTTACTATTACTTTAACTATCGGACACCGGTTCGTGAAGATTGTCTTGCTTTCCAGCATAGGCCTCCCCTAGAGTTTGCCATAAAATGCGGTTGTGTGCTTGTCTTCTACAAGTGATAAAAGAAAGAAAGGGAGACAACGTCATAGATGAATGCGTTTACAAACATCTAATCTTTCATACACAAGACACCCAGATCCGGAACAACAATCTGTAAACCATATAATTATAGGTTTGATGCGGGAATTGAACCCGTAACATGCGACACGGCAGCCAATCTCTCAGCCACTGCGCCAACTATGCAAGAATGTTATATCATTACAGCATCCATAATATGCGTACTTAAAAACATGAAAGAAGTCACTGAAAATGTGAGTACGCAGCTAAAACTTACAGAATTTTAGAGAGCAAAGTAGTTAACGATGTGTGGTTTATACATCACATCCAAATTGCAGGGCATTGATACCCTAGCTAATGCAATTTTCGTCCGTCCGGCCGTCCGTCCGACCGTCCGGTAACAGTCCGGACCGAGCCCAAGTCGTCGACGGCGCGTAGTGTTCCACGTGTGCCTCAAGGAGATGTCAGCAACCGTAGGGGCCCAGCAGAGTCGAAGCCTACTAGGGCCATGGGTGATGTGAACGAGAACCCCAAGGCCCTGGAACGAGGGCTAAGACGGAACAGGAGTGGGTTTTAGTCAGTAAAAGTCTGACACGAAAAGGGCAGGAGATGTCGTTGGATGATTTCCCACCTTAAAAAAAAAGTAGATTATGTCAAATCATTGAGATATCCTCTTAAGCCATGTCCATGAAAGTGTCAGCAAAACCGTAGGGTCCTGCAAAGCCGAAGCCTACTAGGAACATACATACATACATACATATTCAGCCTTTTAATGTTCCCACTGCTGGGACTCAGGCCTCCTCTCTCTAGAAGAGGGAATGGGCCGTAATCCACCACACGGGCCCAGTGCGGATTGGTGGATGTCGCATGTCTTCGAATTTTTGGTTCTAGGACATGCCGGTTTCCTCACGATGTTTTCCTTCACCGTTTTGAGAGCAGTGGTGATGAAATAAATTACACAAAGTAATGCGCCTGGCTGGGTTTGAACCCGCGACTAACAATTCGTAAGTCGGGGCCGTTACCACTCGGCCACCACTGCTCTCACTAGGAACATGGGTTGACTGAAAGAAAACCTGGGGTCCTGGAACGCTAGGCAAAGAGGGAACATAAATGTGGTTTTAGACAGTAAAAATCTGACCTCCGCCCTAGAGCGGGAGAAGTCATTGGATGAATTTCCACCTTAAAAAACCGGCCAATTGTGAGTCGGACTCGAGCACGATGGGTTCCGTACCGTCCGTAGCAAAAAACGGCAAAAAATCAAGTTTGTTGTACCCTACTTAAATTTATTTTATTCTGTTTTTAATATTTGTTGTTATAATGGCATCTGTGAAAATTTCAACTGTTAGCTATCACAGTTCATGAGGTCAAGCCTGGTGATAGACGGACAGACAGACGGACAGACGGACGGACAGGGGAGCTCTAAAAAAAAGTCGTGAAAGTCTTTAAAAAACAAAAGAAATCTGATACAGAGTCCAAACAAAAAACAATTTCATTTCGAAATACAAGCTCAAAAGAATGCAAAGAACAAAAGAGCAGCGAATGCAAAACTCCTAATTGAGCCATTCGCAAGAAACTAATAGAAGATACTGTTAGCACACCAATTTTTATAGATAGCCAGTGAATTATGTAAAACATATCGGTCGTATGGGTTTACGTGGGGAGCATTTTACACGTTCTACAAGAATAGGAATAGCAAATAACGTGTCGTGTGTGCCTTGGAAACATAAGGGAGTTTGTTGTGTCGCACTTAGCTGCGAGCAAGTTGATTCTGTATTTGACCATATCGAATTTCACTAATAAAAGTCAGTGAAAACAACTGGTGGGCATACGTACAAAGAGTCTATTGTGGAATCCCCTGCCGGGGTCTGTGTTTCCTGATAGCTACAACCTATGGGTCTTGAATTCAAGAGTAACCTATTGAACTTCTAAGCAAGCGTGCTCCATCGTCAGCCACTTCGTCGCTTACCATCAGGTGAGATAGTGGTCTAACGCTAGACTATCCATAATAAAGATAAGAGTAGTTGATTACTGATCTACATTTATGTCGTTTGGATGATCGCAAATAGAAAGAGTTTTCCAAATCAATTCAATATTAAGTTAGATAACTTTCAGATCTAGTGCAAGGAGAAACTGTCAAGTAACAGAATAAGGATATACTAAAATGTGACGTCACCGCCATCAGGTTACGTGTGTGGGTACAAAACAGTGAGAAATTACCACTACGCCCACTTTTTTCCACATAACAATATTTGAAATGCTTGTTGCCAATTTTGATGCTGTTATCAGAAAAAGATTTACTTTTATAGTGTTTTTTATTGTTTTTATTACCTGGCCCAATTTCAGTTCTACCGTTGGGTAAAGCCCTTTCATTTTTCTTTCTAAATCTCTTTGTCTTGTGACGATCTCTGGCAATTTCTGGCCAGGCTTATTTACAATACTATGGAATTGCAATATATAATATCATGCAGCATGTGTGCATAGAACATGCGACAATGTATATCGCATTAGATGTTTACGAAAGACATCGCTGGAAAAAAACAACGGGAAGAAAAAAACAACATAATATTTAACCCAACATGCTTTCCACAATAATCTCCCGTATAACCGCAGTGTTTTTCTTGAAACTCTACTACTTCGCGTATCTATGCAAATTGCATAACAAACCTTGGTCGCACCCGTTGTTTTTGCACAAACAATACAAAATAACTTTGGCGGGGACTAACAAGGCTTTTTAGCTGAAAAAATAGCAAATTTTCCTGTGTCACTTACGTTTAAACGACGGGAATTTTACCTACTTATCTGTGATGAGGACATTTTGTGTTTCGAATAATTTGAAGGTGATTTGAAATCAGGTGATAAGTTGAGTAAAAAAGATTGATGGATTATAACTATAATTGCTTTGTCACTATTTCTTAGCTGTTTTACGTGATATCTAGTTGTTTTATTTTTTTATCTTGATCAGCGATATCTTCTTTTGCCGACTTTGATGATTATTTTTGGATGTTAAAATTTTATCGTTTTTATTTTCTAAATAGCAGAAATAATTCTGCTGATCATCTTATTGCAAAATATGACGTATTATCAGCAGAATTATTCCTTTGAAGTTATTCAACCTTTGCAACACAAAGTTTAAAATTCATTAAAAAAAAATATTTATCCATAAAAAAATATATAACCGGTATCCGAACATTTCAAAAACCATTTCAATTTGACAATATTTTTTTTTAACATCAACAAAACGAACAGCCTAACAAAAAGTAAACACATTTGATAGTTCAATCAAAATAAAAGTGTTTGCATGTTAAAACTTATAACTGGTACAACGGAAATGAGCGCTGGATTTTTGAACACTGTGAACAAAAAAATGTGGGAGTGTGTGTGTTCGTATGTGGACTTTTTAACCGGTCTCTAGAAGTGTATGAGGAAATTGTGTGACAGAAGGTTCACGCTAAAAAACGAGATAGCCAAGCAATTTAATTTGATTATATTTTGACATGTCAAAATGGTGACAATTTAGGTCACTCTAATAATAAGTATTATTTGAAAGTAGTACGTATTCCAGTGTTACTTTAAATATCAACGTTCCAGGGACGGACAGGGCAACTGAAGAAACACAAGTGGGTTTTAGTCAGTCAAAGTCTGGCACTTTCTTTGGCTCCACCCTAGAGTGGGAGGATTTATTTGATGATTTCCCAAAAAGTATTTTAAGATTTATCTACAAGTGCTTCAAAAAGAGCAAAGATAAAGATGTTGGTGGTGGTGAGTTCAAATTCAGCGCTTTACGTTGTGTAATTTATTTCAAAACCACTACTCTCAAAATGGTGAAGGGAAATATCGTGTGGAAACCGGCATGTCCTAGAACCAAAAATTTAAAGATATGTAACTACTACATATCCGAACTGATTCCGCGTGGTGAATTACGGCCCTTATAGAGGAGGCCTGAGTCCCAGCAGTACAAATATTAGCTGATGATGCTTTGATAAGCAAAGCTAGAAATAAGAGTGATACGACAAAGTGACAACGCTTTATATAAATGGACTGATTGAACGATTTCTATAAACAGGTTGTCGCATTGTCACGTCCCTTTTGCTTTCACGTCGTCCTTACCTGATACAATACTTAAGACTACGGGAGCCTTAAATCACGCTGAGTAGAACTTCTGATGTCCCTTTTTGGTATGAGGTGGAAATGACGCAAAAAGCTTGGCTCCAAAATAAAGTACAGTTATAAAAGAATATGCCTGTTCGTTTCGTGAGCAAACAGGGTTAAAATAAGTGGTTTAAATAACACTGTGTAATGAGTCATATCAAGGTATTACTTTCATCATTATTCTGTGAACCAATAATGTGGCAGCATTCAGAGATAACCTTGGTTAAGAGATGTGATTGGTTTGTCATGAATCATGATTTTGAACTGACTGCAAAATAGGAGGCGTTAATTTTTCTGTAGAATTAAGAGGTGGTTGCAGTATCATTGTTGTGTGCAGTTTGACTGGCCTGCTGGTCTAGTGTTTAGTAGTCCTGACTGCTATGCCAGAGGTCGTGGGTTCGATTCCCACCCAGGACAAATGTTTGTGTGACGAGCACAATTTGTTCTGTGTCTGGGTTAAATTTATCTATAATATGTATATATTTAGAAATGTATAAGTGTGTTTATCAGTTGTCTGGTACTCATAACACAAGCTCTGCTTAGCTTGGGACTAGACGGCGTTGTGTGATAGTTGCGTGAATATTATAATATTATTATTATATATTGTGCGTTATTTGGATCTTTATAATTATGCTGTCAAACTCAAACAATTTTTTTCATTTTTGAATTGTCAAGATCATTCATTCAGTCACCAAAAATATCATACTATATTTGCATGTTCTTTAACAGGGTCTCCAAACTACGGTCCGCGGGCCAAATCCTGCCTGTGACAGCCTTAAGACGTTTTTTTTTTGGTGGGAAAATCATCCAGTGACATCCGTCGCTCTTGGGCGGAGCAAGAGGGTGTGTCAGACTTTTACTGACTAAAAACACTCTTGTTCCTTCGTTGCCAAGGCAAATATTAAAAGAGATTTAAGATGCTCATCTGTTAATTTAGAATCTAAATTAAGTACGTAATACATAGTGTCACTACTCGCCACTAGCTGTCGTTAAGTGTCACAATACATAATAGTAATTTGTTTAATTCGTGCACTTTGCGACTAATCTAGAAATCTAGTTAATAGTAGAAAAAATAAAATTGTTTTGGCCCTTGGAACATATTGAAAAAGCCATTATGGGCCTAAGGCTTCAAAGTTTGGACGCCCCTGTTCTATACATATTATGGTACAGAAAGTCGAAAATTTCAAAGAGATCTTTATCACCCGTGCTAAGCTAAGAGAGTCGCTATTAAATAAATAAACTTTAAAAGTCAAAGCTCCAATCCATGGGTAAATTACTCTCCTCTCAAACTTGAAAAAAAGCCTGTCTTTCAAACCCATAATAGGTAACACGTCGAGCCATGAAAACAATCAAGAAAGACGAGTCCAACTAGTTTGTCTACCAACTAGTTATTCTTCTAGTACACTTATATGGTAACTAGTCGTAAAACTATTAAGGGCTAATGAGAAACTGGGCTGTATTCTTGAAGCATGTGGAATATGCTTGTGCGAGGTTTTCTCTGACAACTTTGTATAAAAATCGAATTATAGAAAGATGTTTTACTTGACACGGTCGAGACACTATACACACGTTGACTCGTAGAGAATGCCTAAGGCATTAAGTCTGCTTTTGTACCTTTAGTTGCATGAAGATTAAATAAAAAAATAAAATCACCCTAATATCGAGCCTTTTCAGGATGAACATTATAAAAGAGAGTTTCCATTTTTTGCAGAAAGGAATAGAGGGACACTATCTCACTTGAAATGGGAAGCGACGATGTGGCCGACGATGGAGCATGCTTTCCTAGAAGTAACCTATTCACTCTTGACTTAAAGACCCCCTGGTTGTAGCTATCATTTAAAAGTCATTGCAGCATTTATATCTATGGGAACGTGTTGTCGTATCATTATAGCAATCGTAGCACGTTGTACTTGTCTACGGGAGTTTTATTTTGGATTGTTGTACCAGCTTTTTCGCAGCGACAAAATACTTTATAAAATATTTATTCGTGCGTAGATCCTTTCCCTTTGATTTTGATAAAATCGACTGACAAAATGGAAAGAACAAAATAAAACTTCGCTACTGGACGTGCCACTTCTGTCAATGGCTTTGTACACGTGAAAGTTGAAAAATACTCCTAGGAAACCTACTGTCTGGATCCTATGTCCTATTCCAACACATGGTCTATGCGTGTGCCAAATTTTATCCAAATACGTTCACGCGTTTGTGCGTGGTACTTCTTATCCCGAGAGTATGTTCGCTTGAAATAATTTTCTAGTATCACGTGGACGAATAATAATTATTATAAGAATATAAATTATGAGGTTCAGGCACCTTTTTCTAACTGATCTTAGTGACTGTGAATACATGTAAATTATAAATTCTTGCTACCTTGTTACTTTTTTTTCTTTTTTTATGTATTGTTTATTTAATTAATTAAAAACACTTAATTAATTAAATCTATATATACACTAAAGGCAAAAACTACTAGCTAAAATATGGCGTCATAAAACTCCTCCGCATCGCTGTCGACTGGAAGTGTGCCCAAAAGACTGCGTCATTGCCACGTTGTATGGCAATGCTTAATCTCTGACCGAGGTGAAAGCCAGCCCTTACCCTATTGTTGTACTTTATGTGATCAGTGTATGAGAACATTATACATATATAGTAAGTGTTCTAGCAAATGTAAATGGCGAAAATTCTGATGTCCTGAAATACAGACCTTGAGCCTAGTTTAGGCACCAGTCTCCCACAATATCACTACATAGTATTAAACAAAGTGGTTTCCTTCTGTCTGTCCCTATGTATGCTCAGATCTTTAAAACTATGCAACGGATTTTGATGCGGTTTTCTGTAATAGACAGAATGATTCAAGAGAAAGGTTTATATTTATGATACCTGCATAATATAGTAGAAAAACACTGGTAATTTTAGAAATTTCTAATGTGATGTCGTAAATAAACTCAATTTTTTGCGCTTACAATACAAACGCTGGCTGAACTCTACGAGATAGATCAAAATAATGTAATACAGTATTGTACACCTTAAAACTGTCTACAAAAAATTGGACGAAAGTATATGTCTATCTCTCAAGGATAACCCACAATAACCATTTTTTATCCTTTACTTTTTACGAGAAATAATGGTTCATTTACGAAGCGTATTTAAGCAATACAGCATTAATCCTTATCCAATTAAGTACCTTAAATACATTGTGCATTTAATATAGACTAATATAGCCCTTTAAAGAATGTAATTTAAATGAATATTTTCGAAGATATTACAGATTTAAAGTGCATGGACAAAACGGTTGCGGTGGTATCGCATTGCACCCGTGCGAAGCCGGGGCGGATCGCTAGTTAAATAATAAAAGTATACGTACCTACCTATTTGTTATAACTCTGTATTTTGTAAAGTTGTGGCGAGACATTAATAAATTATGCAAAATATATTCACCAAAATCCACTATTGGTCACGATCTAATCAAAACTTGAACCGGTTCGGTACATAAATGACAACATACCGAAACTGCACTTTTTTCAAATTCTAGCATTTGTTGACGTAAGAAAAGATACCACGGGACAATTACCTCAACTTAATTGTGTGACTTAACAATGTCTATGAAATCGGTAATCGATATGCCTTCCCACGGGCGTGAAATACCCGATTACTCGATTATTCGACAAATATCGATTATGCTATAAACAGTTGTCTTGACTAGGCGATGTAGATTACAATTTTATTAGTAGCTCTATTTTCTGGATGGTTTAATGATTACGGTATGGTAATTTGAATTTAACTACTGAAGTAGCTTTCAAGGCTATTTTAATTTGAAGGATTTCTCGGTCATTTCAATGGATTTAGAAATAGTTTAAATTGAAAAAGGATTCCTAATTTTTTTACAAGCGTTTATTTAAGCACACAAAAGATGGGCTTATCAGCCCCCCTAGCCAAGTGACAACCGTTTCGTTTCGATTCTCTTTTCGTTGATCGCCTCGAGTCAGCCACGCCTCCTATTCCTATGTTCTGACCACGTGACTGAGCGGTGAGATGACGTCAGAATAAAGGAATTGGAGGCGTGGCCTACTCGAGGCGATCGACGAAAAGAGAATCGAAACGAAACGGTTGTAACTTGACTAGGGGGGCAGGTCTGCTTCACACTGGACACCCAATTGCCCGCCGCACTCCATGACTTCAAAGACCGACGCACATGACAAGACATCATAGGCTGATCCAACTGGATTTATGCACTACTACTACTATTTGCAATGTTGGTATATTTAGTTAGGGCAAGTCTAGCGAATGGATTTTGAGACAGCTCTAACCCATTCAGCTGATATTTGGTATACGTATGTAACTTGGATGACAATGCATTAGTATGGTACCATGAAACCGATCTGATGATGGAGTCTGTAAGTGGCTGTAATAATTTCCGAGTGCAACAAGATAACCTCATCGTGTTTGAGCTCTGTAGAACGATCTTGATGATTACTGAGCATACCGGGAGATTCTCTCCAGGTCACCAACCCTTATAACTTTTAAATCAGCAACCGACAAATTCTGATATATGGTGACTGATTTTGATTAATTAGCGAATAAATTCGGAAGAAAACAGATGTAGGTCATCACATAAAATATCTTCAGAAGAAGTCGGTAGATAACTTATTTCCAAGAAACTAAGCAACAGGCATTTGTAAGACATCTGTTCTTCAAAGCCAATAAGATTTTACTGTCGTACATTTGAGAGACTTCCTTTTAGTACGTAGGTATACCTATATCAATCAACCTTCCCAGCCTTATCCCAAGTACATTGATCTCGGCTTCCAGTACTAACCAGATGTAGTTGAGTCCAAGTATATCACTTGAAACCACTGCCTATTTGGGGCCTTACCCATGATATGTTCCGGGCCTTGGTACAGGCCATGGTCCGAAGCGAGGAGGAGTGGCAGGCAATTCCTCCTTCTGCGAAGCAGTAATGCTAGCAAAGGAGGCGGCCGCAAGCGCGAGACAACGGCCCTCACGCCCCAGCCGCGGGGATCCCGATCCCGATTTCCAGCCACCGTAGGCGGTAGCCTGCGGACGGCGAGTAATGGGTAGCTCGCCGTCCGACCGTCCGGGCCGAGCCCAAGTTGTCGACGGCGCGTAGTGTTCCACGCGCGCTCAAGGAGATGTCAGCAAAACCGTAGGGGCCCAGCAGGGTCGAAGCCTACTGGGGCCATGGGTGATGAGAAAGAACCCCGGGGCCCTGGAACGAAGGCAAAGAAGGAACAGGAGTGGGTTTTTAGTCCGTAAAAATGTGACACTATCTCGCGCTCCCGGGGGATGTCATTGGATGATTTTCACAGCGAAAAAAAAAACCCATGATATGTTAAATATGTCAGTCGTGCGAGCGAGAAAAAGGGATGGAACTACCTACACCCTATAGAACTCCATTCCTTTAATACAGCCATACTCAAAGTGTGTTTCGCGGAACCCTAGGGCTCCGCAAAGCCTTTTTGGGGGCTCCATGTGAACGGTTGTGAAAAGAAAAAAAGTCTAAAAACACCTGTTCTCTCCGGTCAACTGCCAGACGCGTCACGTTCTCATAATGCGTGTTGCGCCGCAGCCCGGTTTGCTCGCAACGGGACACGAGCTGCAGCAAAGGCAGCCGAACAGCGTTGTATGATTGAATGTGGGAGGAGTATCCACTTCTTGCCACAATGATCCTGAATGTGCTTCTCCCGTTCCTTACCACGTACTTATAAAACAGGGTTTGTTGTTATTCTTTTCATACTTTCATACTTTTTGTAATTCTACTCTATGTCTTTCTCACTCATATGGTTTGCTGTAAGAAAACCCAGTTGTGGGTTAAGCTCGCCTATGTACATACCTAACTAACAACACACAACACAACACAACACACACATACATAACTGTCCTATTTTTATTGTCTATATAAAATTGTGTGTACAATAAAGAATAAGAATTATGTGTGAGGTACGAATAAACGTTTTTTTCTTTCTTTCTTTTCTCTGCCTACCGCAACAGATGGACACCGAACTTGACATGCGAGCCATTATCCAAGTATTTTCCATAAAACCATCAATTGTTAAAAAATAAAAAGCAGTATCATCCCTCGCATTAGATTTTCTTTTATCATGATGAGTTATTAAAAATAAATTGTCCATAGACTTTTTTTTATTTATGAGCTCCATCAAATATTTTGCCTTCCAAAAAGGTTCCATTGGAAGAAAGTTTGAGAACCGCTGCTTTAACAAGTTCAGTTAGGTCGTAAAATGGATGGCATTAAAAGCTCGTGTTAAGGCCTCTAATCTACACAAAGCATGATACTCTTGGCCAGACAGTGAGCAGTGGTAGCCTAGTCGTATCGGCCCCAACTTACGAATTGTAGGTCGTGGGTTAAAACCCCGCCAGGCCCATTACCTTGTGTAATTTACTTCATCACCACTGCTCTCAAAACGGTGAGGGAAAACATCGTGAGAAAACCGGCATGTCCTGAAACCAAAAATTCGAAGACACGTGACATCAACCAATCCGCACTGGGCCCGCATGATGGAATACGGCCCATTTCTTCTCCGAGAGCGGAGGCTTGAATCCCAGCAGCGGGAACATTATATGATTATGTTATTTATGCTACCTCTAAGGTCTTTGAGACACAGCACGCTGATAGACAGACGGACAGATGGACGGACAGCGGAGGTTTAGTAATAGGATCCCGTTGGCACCCTCCAGATACGGAACCCTAAAAATTTTATTATTTAAGATGAATGGATTATGAGAAGAATTATTTTGCAAGGTCAAGATGGTAATGACGTTGATAAACGCGAATACTGGAGGCATTTTGTGATACCTCACGTCAAGAGATGATACTTGAGCTCTGCGCATTTAGGTCAAGTTACAGCTTGTAAGAAAACCGAAGAAAAGTTATTTTGTAGGAAAATTTAATCATTTTTCCAATCTTAAGCGCAATCTAAGTAAGATTTCACCTTTCATTCGCGTTTTTTAACCGACTTTAAAAAGAAGGAAGAAATACGTTCCGATTTATACTTACATTGATTTATTACAGAGTTCTGGTGCCTACACCAGAATCTGAATCACTGAATTGAGATGCACTCTGGTTATAAGGTACCATCATATAAGGAACACATTCATCGTGGAGCAACCTGGGGTCGAATACTGGGCGATTGCCGAACTAAACGAGCTCCACACGCGCGCGTCGTGTACTTCGCCTCTGTACCGCTAAGTTAAGTAGTAGTTTAAGTAGCCGCTTTGTCGCGATTAGTGATAATGCGAATTCGCAGCGAAATCGCTGTCTTACTCTTTTTACAGTATAGCCGCATGAATTGCTCATCTAATTCGTTGTAAAGCATTATGTGTAATGTAGCCACATCATCGCCAAATTTTCGCTTCTAATGTAGCCACACCATATTTAATTCGTTTCGCTCTTCCAGTCGCATCGTAGCCTCAGCCTATGTTCTATATCGGATCACGGTCTACCCAAGTGCCAAATTTCATTCAAATCTATTCGGCCGTATGAGCGTGAATCAGTACCTAACTTTTGCTTTTAAAATAATATGTGTGTAATTGTAATTTCTGTAATCATTGTATAAGATGCGGGATGACGAGAATGTTGCCACATTCCCGACATTCCTCTAAGGGACATTGTTCCCGCAGAATCAAGTACAACGTAATGGTACGAAACGTTTTAATAAACGCTAATTGTCTATTCCTGCGTGACGCATAGACAATAACATGTTAAAATGTTTAGTGTGATGGTCGTTCATTTTGTTTATGAGTGCTTCTGAGTTTTTGGTGGACAATGACTGACTAAGGACAGTAAACCATACGTTAGTAGCAACACTTTTACCTTGAGCTGGCCTAGTGTAGGACATACAGGATTTCAGTAGTATATGAGGCCAGATTATGAACAGAGAAAGGAGGAGAAAAAGTGGTGTAAAAGATCATAGCGAAATCAGTTTGAAGAAAAATATTGGAAACAAAAATTACGAGTATATCTATTTAAGGGCCTATTACACTACACGATATTCAGACTGTCTTATTTTTTGTTCCGAGTAAGACCGGTCTAACCCTTATTACACTACGCGACATCGACTAAGACTGTCTGAATATCGAGTAGTGTAATAGGGCCTTTACATCTGGACTCGCCAGTCGGGTTCTGGGTGATTAATTTCTTCGTAGATTTTGGATAAATATAATACCAGAAACCTTGGTAGTATAGTACATTCGTATTGATCCTTAACGTTATCTTATCATCTGAACTCAAAAAAACTAACATTCATTGATCGTATAGAGTGATTAACAGAAAATCACAACGCCATTTAGTAATTTCATAAACATAGCACGTGAATAGTAGGCACACGAACGAATTATTGTATGTTATTGGCACCAAAAATGTTAATATCAACCGGCTGACTGCCCATTTTGTAATATGAGTCGTCCTTGCTAAGGAGCTATAATAACGATTCAATTCAAAATGCCCAACAAAAATCGGACAGGCTGGAAACCAATATCGGCCTGAAATGGCCCTGAAAGGCCCACAGACAAATGAAGTAACACAGGTAGGTTTTAGTCAGTAAAAATTTGTCACTCCCTCTCACTCGATCCAGAGCCAAAGAAACCATTTGATGATGATTCTACCATCATAAAGGTGGACACAATATAAGCGTGTTTTAAATATCGTGCGGATTCCATCACGCATGCGTAATTGCTACGCATGCTGGCCGATATCACGCCCCGCATCCCGCGTGCGTATTCCACGCATTACAATAAATACTTGTATGAAAAAACATTTGCTCCGCACGCGTATCCCGCGTGCGGAGTCCTAAATCAATCCCGCATGCGTGATGAAATCCGGACGATATTAAAAACACCCTAAGGGAAAAGGACTTGTGCGTATTTATGATAATCTTGACTACTAAACAATCATTTTCAACAATCCCAACGAAGATTAGTCAGGTACGTTAGAGATATGTTGGTGGTAAAGCGTGTGTGCAGACACAGGTGTATTTTCTATTCCTTTACTCGTATAGTCTGATGGGTTGGCAATTCAACACGACCAGGGGGAGATCAGCCCACCGAATTTTATACTGCTGGTAGCCACAGAAAAATCCAATGGAATCCAATCCGTAATAGAAAAAACCCATACCAACATTACTAATAAGTAGTGTAAATGATATTGCACAATATGGAGTAACAGTTATTCTTTTAAAAATTTCACAATCGTCACTATATCGTGACAAAATAATTGGAGAAAGATTTTATCACTATCATATCATTCGTGAACATATACTTCGTATCTTTAATAATTCGTACAAATACAGTAACAAAACCGGATCGGAACGTATACAAATTGTCACTTGTCAACTTATACTTCTCTAGTATAACCTGATCCATTGCCGTGGCGCTACTTTCAAAGAAAAGTGCCGGCTATACGTCAAATTCATCGCATTTTAATTTAGTTCTCAGTTTCGACACGTTTCCTGATATATTGGGTATGTGTATGAGGGAAAACAAGGTCCAATTAACGGACTTTCTCTTTGCTCTTGTCTTTTAAATGTTGTTTCCTGTCGTTGTTACAATTTGTGATAATAGATGGCATTGGATTGACATGGAGTAATTTATAACCTACAGTTATTTGGAATTGTCATTAAATTATTATATTATCTAGCCTATACTGTCCCATTGGGCAAGAGCCTCCCTCCATTCCTTCCACTGTTCCCGGCTCTGAACCACTTCTTGCCAATTCCTAAGGAAGACATCTAAGTCGTCAAGCCATCTCCTTCCTGCCTCCCTAGCCAAGTTACAACCGTTTCGTTTCGATTCTCTTTTCGTTGATCGTCTCGAGTCGGCCACGCCTCCTATACCTTTGTTCTGACCACGTGACTGAGCGTTGAGATGACGTCGGAACGGTTGTAACTTGGCTAAGGGGGCTGGAATTATCATGCTATTTGTAAAGCAACGTATTGGGTCCTTCGTGGTGGATTACGACCCATTCCCTTAGGCAATGGAAGTCTGATTCCTGAGTCTTAGCAATCGGAATATTTTTTTTTTTAATTTTTATTATTATATCAATATATTTTTTATGCTTTTAAAATTTTGCCTGGTATTTTTTCATTTGAAAGAGCTCTTTTGTATAAAGTTTGATGAACTTTAAAATTTTCCAAACTGTTATTGTCCCACTGATAGGGTAACGGCCTCATTTCATTCAGAGAAGACATAAAAATTGATTAGCGATTTCCGACTTATATGAATTACTAATTTCTGCTAGAGGCTTCGACCGTATGAAAGTGGAAAATCATACCGAGGGAACAAATTCCGAGGGTAAAGTAGAGCTGATCCACCACTAAACATTAATGAGAGCAGTGGTGGCCGAGTGGTAACGGCCCCGACTTACGAGTTTTAAGTCGCAGATTCAAACACAGCCAGGTGCATTAGCATAGCATAATCAGCCTTTTAATGTTCCCACTGCTGGGACTCAGGCCTCCTCTTTCTAGGAGAGGGAATGGGCCGTAATTCACCACGCGGGCCCAGAGCGGATTGGTGAATGTCACATGTCTTCGAATTTTTGGTTCTAGGGCATGCCGGTTTCCTCACGATGTTTTTTTCACCGTTTTTGAGAGCAGTGGTGATGAAATAAATTTCACAAAGTAATGCGCCTGGCTGGGTTTGAACCCGCGACCTACAACTTGTAAGTCGGTGTTGTAAGTCGCCAGGCGCATTACTTTGTGTAATTTATTTCATCACCACTGCTCTCAAAACGGTGAAGGAAAACATCGTGAGGAAACCAGCATGTCCTAGAATCAAAAATTTCGAAGACATGTGACATTCACCGACCCGCACTGGGCCCGCGTGGATCCCAGCAGTGGGAACATTAAAAGGCTGATTATGCTATGCTAAACATTAATGTACCTAACTGCAATTACTTTTTTACTCGGGAAATCATCAAAGGACTTCTTCCGCTCTGGGTGGAACGCAAGGAAGTGTCAGATTGTTACTGTTTTTTACTGTTTTTTTTTTCACCAATATCAGCAATTATTTTTTTCCAGTGATATTTTCTCTCATGGATTCATATTTTTTTCACTTAAAAATTCAGATAAACCAAAAAACACTCTAACCCCTAATCACATAACGAGGCCCAAAAAAAGAACATTTTAGCGACCAAATTTATTTTCGTGATACCAAAAAATATTTTTTGGAAATCTAATATCGTTGCTAAAACTACCCTGTTAATAAAACCATCGCGAAAGCTCGCTATGGGGACAATTCAATTAGAGGTCGTGTGGTGAAACGGTTGTTTTTTCTAAATTTTCATCTGACCCCAGCATCCAGCCTTTTGGGACTAAATGGGACTGTATATTGCTGCTATGATCTGGATGTGTTTCAATTCTAGAACGGTTTTTGTTTGCAAGTCTCGTCGGTAATTATAATGATTTTTATTAAAGCAGCGTAAGTTATCTGAAAAAAACAGGTTAAAAAAATAAATCTGGTTGTTTAAATTTAAAAAAAAACTGGGCAAGTGCGAGTCGGGCTCGCGCACTGAGGGTTCAGTACAAACTTATCTATGAAAACAGTTCAATTCCCGAATTGAATTACGAGGACTTTTCCGAATCGAAAATAAAAGTGTTTTTTTGTGACGTAAGTACAAATTTACAGTTTTCAGATTTTTTCCTATACTTATGCTATGAGACTTTGCTTCATGACAAATTTCAGGATTCTAAGACAAGGAGAAGGAAGTACCTATGAATTTTGATTTCCTTGTGAGTGTCGAAATATACGTTTTTTGCAACATAAACAGCCGTATCTTTTTTTTGTTAACTTACAAGTTTGATTTTTTCACAGCTTCAAGGGACCGCAGACTTGAGTATATTTATTTTTTTATTAAAACTTTATGCACTAGTAAGAAACACTGTACAAAGGCGGACTTCAAGCCTTGGGCATTTTCTACCAGTCGACCATAGGGTGGTGCAGTATATGGTTTTAATTTTAACTCGATATCTCCACGCGTTCCCGAGATAAACTTCTCATCGATAAAGTTGTCGCCTTGACAGAGGGACAACTAAGTGATCCTATAAGGGCCGAGTCACACCGGAATGGCAGCGACGCGGCAAGCACATTCAGTGTGAAATAATTTTCAACTTTATCATAACAGTCATACTTGTTGTGTTGCGTTGTGCAACCTCTAAATATTAACCGATTATGGTGATTTATGGTATATGAACACACTGCATGAGGTATCAAGAATTCGAGCAAAGTCAAATAAAAATCGAAAATTTAAAAAAAAACATGAAACACCATAATATGGTTAAACCATGTTCTGAACAAGACACAGGACACTTTTTAAGCCACGACTAAGTTCTCTTGCGATAATTTTCTATATTCACGCCAGCGAAGCCACGGGCAGAAGTTAGTTAATGTACAAACAAAAAGCAACAATTCATCACACCACACTGACTATCACAACAATTTCATTAAACATTTGCATGACGTACACCCAAAAATGTTGATTGAACGGAAAAGCTTGACTCAGCTGCTAATTGGGCCGTCTGCATTTTAATTGTCATATGCACACACAAAGGGCTTTACAATTGACTGATTTGTTTCATATTCCTGGTATGGATTTAAAGGATCATTTACACGGGATGAGTTTCTCGCTTCGAATAGTAGGGGGAAAGGGGGGGTTAGTAGGCTGTAGTAGGTAGTAACTTAACAAAAAAAAAATTTTTGATTTCAGACATATTTGGTTTATAATATTATTACGGTTTAATTAAAAAACAATTTTACATATAAAAAAAACTGGACAAGTGCGATTTGGACTCGCGCACTAAGGGTTCCATACAAACTTACCTATGAAAAAAGTTCAATTCCCGAATTAAGTTATGAAGATTTTTCCGAGTCGCAAATAAAGTTTTTTTTTGCGACGTAACTAGAAATTTTCATTTTTCTGATTCCTGATCCCTGTACTTGTGCTGTGAGACCTTGCTTCATGTCAAATTTCAGGATTGTAGGTCAATGGGAAGTACCCTATGAATTTTGATTCCCTTGAGAGTGTCGAAATATACGTTTTTTGCGAAATAAACGGCCGTATCTTTTTTTTCGTAAACTCAGAAGTTTGATTTTTTGACAGCTTCAAGAGTCCGCAGACTTGAGTATGGTTTTAATTTCAACTTGATACCTCCACGCGTTCCTGAGATAAAGGGTCTTGACAGACAGACAGACAGACTAACAACAAAGTGATCCTATAAGGGGTCCGTTTTTTTTCCTTTTGAGGTACGGAACCCTAATAACTAAATATTTTCCGCCCTTTGGAGACCTGGACACTGTATTCAAACTCAAGCGCATGCTTGAGTTTGAATACAGTGTCCCAGAAGGGAGCTGTCCAGCTGTGGCTAAACATGTTCTGGGGGGCTATAGCGTAACTCTGTTGACAGTTCAAGTGATGATCACTTGTTAACAATGTGCATCATTGAACTGTCAAACGGCTAGTTTCGTATTGCCTATCTTCAGTGACCAACTGCAGTGACGTCATTAGCCACTTGGTGCCTTTGATAACCACCGTAACACGTTTTGACAGATGTTATTGTATCGATACTTTTAAAATTGCGATTGTGTAAGCTTTTGAAGCTGTATAATAGTCGATAAAATTTTAGAGTGGTCACAATAGGCACCGTAAATTTTTATAATTCACCACATTTCCACCGTAGTTTGTTAGTCACTTGTGTGATACGTAATACCAATTTTATGAAATCGTCAGTTGACAACTAAGTGTGTGTGCAACGAATGCTAGTTGTCAACTGTTATGGAAAAAGTTAGCCAATAGCCCCCCTGGATGGTGTTGGCGCTACCACACGTACGGAACATCAGCGAGGCGATGCATCGCAGTCCGAGCGCGCGTGCGCAAACATCGCAGATGCACTACAGAAGCGTAGCACCACTAGCTTTTGATTTAGTTTTAGATTTTTAATAAATCCTGGCTGTTTAATTTTGATAATACTAAGATCGCCACAGGCAAGTCCGGTTGAGCGAACGACAACCTCAAAGGCCTTTGAGAAACCACTCACAAAAAATACTTAAGTAACTCGGCAAGGCATCATCTTTATTTCGTAACAGTAAGAACGGCTTTCATATTGTAACTGATGTTTCGGCAACGACAATGATATTCGTATGTAGAAAGGCGAAAATCGCTTTGTTTTTAAAAATGGAACATTATGATTTCATTGAATAACTTCAGTTCTGGACATAGGCCTCCCCAAAGTGTCACCACAATGACCAGCTCTATGCGTCTCGCATCCATCGGATTCCCGCGACCCTCACTAACTAGGTCATCATTCAACCTAGATGTGAGGCCTTTTAACGCTACATCAGTTTGTCGCCCGACAATTATCGTATTAATACGACAAAATCATAAACGAGATTTTGTTTTTAGGGTTCCGTACGCAAAGGATAAAACAGGACTCTACTAAGACTCCACTGTCTGTCCGTCCATATGTCTGTCTGCCTGTCATGAACTGTGATAGCTAGACAGTTGAAAATTTTACAGATGATGTATTTCTGTTGCCGCTATAACAACAAATAAAATAAATAAATATTTAAGTGGGGCTCTCATACAACAAATGTGTTTTTCTTTGCCGTTTTTTGCTACGGCAATACGGAACCCTTCGAGCGCGAGTCCGAATCGCACTTGTTATTTTAATTCTTAACGCATGAGTTAGCCTCGCCGACGAGACTGAAATATAATCTGAAGCATAACTTCCAACAAAACCACTTACAGGCACTTTTGAACTGTCGAAGAGTCGATCAGAAGGGTCATTCAGGAAGTCGAAGCTATTTGCACGTTCCAAAACGTAGATCTCTATAGAGAGATACGTGCAAGAAACTCCATGGATATCTACTTTTCGAAATGAAAAAACTCGCATGACATTCTCGCTTATCGACGGGCGAGAAACTTCACTCGTGTAAATTTCCTTTTTTGATATGCCTTGTATAATTTCAACCATGTATTTGGTGTCAAGTTGCAGATTATTATGAAGAGATCAAAGGACGATAATTATGACTAATGATAAATGTTTTGATACTTCGCCAGAATATGTCATCTTGTTGATTTTGGTGACATATGCGGTCTTATTATTATGCGGAGCAGTGGTGGCCAAGTGGTAACGGCCCCGACTTACGAGTTGTAAGTTCCGGGTTCAAACCCAGCCAGGCGCATTACTTTGTGCACTTTATTTTATTACCACTGCTCTCAAAACGGTGAAGGAAAACATCGTGAGGAAACCGTGAAATGTCCTAGAACCAAAAAATCGAAGACATGTGACATCCACCAACCCGCACTGAGCCCGCGTGGTGGATTACGGCCCATTCCCTCTCCTAGAGAGGAGGCCTGAGTCCCAACAGTGGGAACATTATAAGGCTGACTATGCTATGCTATGCTATGCGGTCTTATTTGCAGCCAGTAACTTCCAGTGACATTTGTAAAATTTATTTTGAAATAAGCAGACCTCTTTTCACAAGCTTTTATTTAGTTTCATCTGTCCCGATGTTTTTCTGTAGTGGAATCTTGCAAATTAAATTTGATCCACTTACCAGTTACAGATTGAGCTGAAATTTTGCATGCATGTGTAAATCAGATGACAATGCAAAATTATTATGACATGGAGCTGATCTGATGATCGGAAGGTGGCCATAGGAACTCCGTAGGTAAACGACACAACCCCATCGAGTTTGGGCTCGTATGATTCGTCTTAACGAGTACTTTGGTGCTAGATGGTAACCAGGGTCTGATGATGGAACTGAAAGATGGCGATAGGAACTCGGTAATAATCGCAATAAGATAACCCTATTGTGTTTGAACTTTTTGGAATGGTTTTGATGAGTATTAATTATACACCGTTTTTAATTAGTACAAATGCATAAAGGGCTTATTAGAAAAGGTCTTGTTATTATTTAAGTAAAGTCTCAATAAATAATATTCATAAACAGCAAAGATATTAGCGTTTGTTTATATCCCAAAATGTCACTCAATTTATGGAAATTTTGAACAGGCTATTGATTATGAATGAAAAACAATGGAAAAACATTGTGCGTAGTATTTTCTAATAGCAATTGTTATGAATAATTGATTCAATTATGAATTTACCAATTATGACAAATTTTCGTGGGGAATTTTGGGTTTTCATTTGTTTTACTTTTGACTGCATAAATATGATCAGTAACGGGTACAGATAGAGCCAATTTTTTTTTGTATTAATTAAAAAATAGGGGTGTATAGGTTATAATATAATTGCATAGCAAGCTTTTGTATCGCGCTATAAAAGCTTGCTATGAAAAAATTATTTTCGTTGAAAACTTGTTTTGAGGTGGGGTACCATCAAATATCTTCTCCCGCTGGGTGGGGCGAGAGGAAGTGTCAGAACTTTACCAAAACTTTTACATGGCATATATTGGCAATACATGCGTGGAACACTACACGCCATTGACTACTCGGACTCTGTCCTTACCAGATGGCTGGACGGCGAACTACCTATAGCTCGTTGCGCTGTGGATTTCAATTTAGGCATTTTGAGTACCTAAAGGTTTTGTTATGAATAGTTTTATAATTCAGCTGTGGTGACCAGTGGTAACGGCCCCGTCTTACGAATTAGGTTGCAAGTTCAAACCCAGCCAGGCGCATTACTTTATGTAATTTATTTAATTAATTATTAATCATTATTGATGTGGGCTGTGGTCACAAACTAGCAATAAACATAAGTGCAAACTTTTTTTAAATAATATAAACTAGAAATTAACTGTGATCCCATCTGATGGTAAGCAGTGATGCTATCGTTGATGGTGAGGCGTTTGTGAGGGGCCTATTCAATCTAGCCTTGAAGAGACCCAAATTATAACAGGACGGGAAGTCCGCAGCAGGCAAATTGGTCCAGTCCTTCTACTTCACAAGAAGCTTGTTTACAAGAAATGCCCATACTTATAGAGACCTCAATAATTTTATTACAACTAAGCTACAACTATTTATATACCATTAACAAGAAATTGATGATATTTCTTATTATATTGACGACATCCTTATTAAAAGCAATGATCAAAATCGACCGTTACCCGTCGAATCAGATAATTTAGTTTCTTAATACTTTGTACCTGGAACCCTACGTTAAGGTAATTAAGACTTTATCTTTTTTGTCGTAAGGCTCAATTTCCCATGTGAATAATAAAACAACTTCAATAAAGTCCACCTACGCACTAGCAAAGTTGTCTCAACAAGAAGTTGAAAATGATAATAGAAATGTGAACGACCAACATAATTTGATCTATCATTGTTAGAACATTACGTTTTATTTGTGACGAGACTAGAGGTCTTCATAAAGTGGTAACTCAAGGGTATTATTAAGGCAAGAAATATCTGCCTTTTTGGAAAATGGGTTATAATATGTTAAAGGTCAGTAAGAAATCTATTGTGTGTATAAAATGCGTAGTATGTTATATTGTTTATTTTGTTGTATGTCCGTGAGTGTGGTAACCTTCGTTTTGTTATGGTAAAATACATCTAACAAGTCTTATTGTGTTTCATGTTTTACATAGAGCAGCTACATAAGTTAGCGTCTGTCATTTTGTATTTAAATAGTTTGAAAAGTCGTTTTTTAAGGTGGAAAAACATCCAATGACTTCTACCGCTCTAGGTCGGGAGGGCGTGTCAGACTTATACTGATTAAAACCCACACCTATGTCTTTTCGTCGTCCAGCTGTTCGGTAATTAACCGGACCGAGCCCAGTCGTCAACAGCGCGTAGTGATCCTCGCGCTCCTCAAAGAGATGTCAGCAAACCGTAGGGGCCCAGCAGGGCCGATGCCCGCTAGCTAGGACCGCGGAGAATTTCTGAAAAGGAAACCCGTAGTCCTAGAACGCAAAGGGTAATTGAAGGATACAGGTGTGGTTTTAGTCAGTAAAAGTCTGACACGCCCTCGCGCTCCACCCAGAGCGCGAGAAGTCATTTGGATGATTTCCCACCTTAAAAAAAATGTCCTTTCTTTACCTTGCGTTCGATGACCCCGGGTTTCCCTTTCGGAAGTCAACCCACGGCCCCAGTAGGCTTCAGATCTGCTGGGCCCCTACTGCTTTGCTGACATCTCTTTGAGGCGCGCGTGGAACACTACGCGCTGTCGACGAGTCGGACTCCATCCGAAAGGTTACCGAACGGCTGGACAGCGAGCTACCCATTGCAAAGCCCACGTCTGCTGTGGCTGGAAATCGGGGTCGGCTACAGGCTAGGGCGTGAGTATGTTCGTTCCCACACGCATGCAGCCACTCCTTCGCTAACATTACTGCTTCGCAGATGGAGACGATCGCCTACCATTCCTTTTTGCTCCGGACCATGGCCTGTAAACAGGGTGCAAGAGGTCGCTGCCGCCGATCGCCCCCACGAACTCACCTCCTCGGGATTCACCTCTACCGTGTCCTCCGGTATTTCTTCCGCCCGAATCAGGTGGAGGAACCTCCCGAACTTACCATGCCCCGTGAGGACCTGCTTCATACGGAAGATGAGGATGACGTGACGTCTCTCCAGCCACTCCTAAAAGAGGGGACTTGCCACCGTGATTATGACGTGCCCAGCACTGGGTTGCGACAGTTGTTATCGCCGTATCGCTATGAGATCCCACCGGGCGGAAGAGCATATACTTACTCCATCGGTTTAGGTAGTTAACTAAACGTAAACAATCTTAATATGTCTTTATAATTTTTTTTTTTTTAAATCGTATAAAAGACATACAAAAATTATTCAAATTTAGTTAGTTACCAAACATCGGTCTATGTAAATAACAAATTGTAAACATTTTTAAATAAAAATTATAGACAACTTTTAGATAAAAGACATGTCAAGATTGTTTACCTTTAGATGGAGTATAGTTACTCCCAGAATCAGCCATCTAAGCGTGAATAAGTAACGATGTTCACACACAAACAGATACATATAAAATTTCATCTTTATAGTACGTATTAGTACGATAGACGATAAAAGATAAGATAAATTTTATTTGTCAAAAACATGACGTGTAGGTTATAAATCAGTTGGAACGATTACAAAAACAAAAAAAAGTTTCAACATGTTTTGCCTAGAAAGGCGTACAAATACAATACCTAGATAAAATCCAAAATACAATAATAATAAAAGAAATTTATTTTTATTTTACCTTAAATACAATTTTATCTCTTGTTATTTTTATAATGTCACCTATTATGATTATAAATAACACAATATTCGCTGTGTTTTTTTTTATCTTTGCCATTTCTAAAGAACGAGAGAATACGATTTCTATATATGAAACCCTAGCTGAATATAGTGAACTTGATAAGTTTTTATATCCATAATTTGACTAAAAATAATTATTATCGTATTTGTGTAGAAGAGGTCAACTTCTGATAAGCAACGATTAAGGTGAAACGGTTGCGTAGTGTTTTTATAGGAGCAGTTTGTGCCCCAACTCGTAGGTTTGAGTTTATACATTACAGAAAATAAAAAACTTGTAATAAGTAAAAATTAATCTCTCTACTACTTCTTATTTTTCTTTCTTTCTTCTTTTTTATTACGTATTTTATATAGGAAAGAAATCAATTTATTTATCATATAACTAATAGGTACATTAATATGCTTAACTTAAGGCTTACGTCTTCTAGTGCACAATATAAGAATCGCCTGCGGCTAGTCTCCACACACCCCGTAGCTCCCCACAGTCCCCGCATTCATCCTACCTGCGTAATATTTAAAACAATATTTGACACGGTCGGAAAGTTGCTCTACTAAGTATTATTCAATAGTAATTGAAACTATTGCATAATGAGGGGTATTAATGCGGCTCGGTTTTAATAATACCTAATTATTTGCAGTTTCATACCATACCATAATAAAGTAATTAACTTTCATACACAGGGATTTAACCTAATTAAAACTAACTTACAAAATAAAAATAAAAGCCCTAAAGATCTAAAAAAAATAATAGAAAAATACAATTTTTTTTCTTTATAATTTTAGTATAGATAGGTGAGATAGTGGTCAAGGTCGAGTTGGATCACACACCTGATGGTAAGCGATGATGTTGGTCGACGATGGAACACGCTTGCCTATACGTAACCTATTCACTCTTGATTTAAAGACCCCTAGGAGAGAAGTTATTTATCAGGAAACACAAACTCCGTCGTATTTTCTAAATAATGCAAATATTACTTACATAAACAAATTGAGAGAGCAGTGGTGGGCGAGTGGTAACGGCCCCGACTTACGAGTGACCCCGGTCACGGGTTCAAACCCAGTCAGGTAGATTACTTTCTGTAATTTATTTCATCACCACTGCTCTCAAAACGGTGAAGGAAAACATAGTGAGGAAACCGGCGTGTCCTAGAACCAAAAATTCGAAGACATGTGACATTCACCAACCCGCACTGAGCCCGCGTGGTGGATTACGGCCCATTCCCTCTCTTAAAGAGGATGCCTAAATCCCAGCAGTGGGAACATTATAAAGCTGATTAAACTTATGCTATAAACAAATTACCAGCCTGAAGTGTAGAGTTTTCCGTATAACTGGAAAAGAAGCGGCTTGTAAAACTGTTATTTTAAAATTCTTACAACATAAGGTAGGTACAGACAGTAACACGCAAATATGCACCAACAGTACTTGTGAGCAGAATAAACATGTATGGGAATAGCTTTGTATGCTGCAGTGCGCTGCGTAATGCATAATGTGTGTGTACCTGGCTCTGAGGCTTTACTTTCTGAAAACCTGCATGCATTTGGTATTGTCTCTCAGAAAATTTCAAGTATTGTAAGGTTCAGAGATAATAAAAAAGGCGTATACCTACGCGTTTTTTTTAAATGATATAAACTAGTGCTTGACTGCGATTCCATTCCGATCCCGATTTCCGGCTACCGTAGGCGCGGGCTTGCGGACGACGAGCAATGGGTAGCCCGCCGTCCGACCGTCCGGTAACCGTCCGGACCGAGCCCAAGTCGTCGACGGCGCGTATTGTTCCACGCGCGCCTCAGGGAGATGTCAGCAAATCGTAGGGGACTAGGGGCCCAGCAGGGTCGAAGCCTACTGGGACCATGGGTAGTGTGAAAACGAAACCCGAGGCCCTGGGACGAAGGCAAAGAAGGAACAGGAGTGGGTTTTTAGTCAGTAAAAGTCTGACACTATCTCCCGCTCCGCCCAAGAGCGGGATTTGTCATTAGATGATTTTCCCACCAAAAAAAAACCCGATGGTAAGAAGTGATGCAACCATTGACGGTGAAGCGGACTAGTTAATTATTCACAGGCTTGCACTTGATCTGCCATGGTCTCCACCACAATTAAAAAAAAACTGCAGTTTCACAATATTTTGTAAACTAACATTTTTACCATAACCCATATACAATTCTCATTTTTTATTTATTTATTCTCTTTACAGCTATTATTCATAACAGGCATTAAACTTGTAGCGCATAGGTTTGTAGCAATAATAACTCCAGATGCAGTTCAATAATAACGATTGTATTTAAGAATTTTTGTAATAGCTTTTTCCTGGTGATGTCTCTATGTCGACGTGTGTATGTGTGGTGTGTGTGTGGTGTCTAATCTCCTCGACATAATAATGTACTCTATGCACGGTAGAGGAATAAAGTGGTTGCAGCTACAACCTAATGCAATAGTGCAACTATTAACCATTATACTTATGGGTTTCACATCTTCACCTAATTGCGAAAAATGCGGATTAATTGAGGACGTACATCATATTCTGGTGGAGTGTGAGCGGGGCGAACGCCTCAGGAGAAATCTGTTTAGCACTCTAAATATGTTTAAAATCGGTATTTGCAACAGTATCTTAGCTAAGCCTACGTCAGACGAGGCAAGAGTTCTATTTAAGATATATTACAATCATTTAAAATAACTTAAAAGTCAAAATTTGGCTATGATTGAGCGACATAGTCCTTGTAGTAGTTGTGACAAAGCTAATTAAACCCAAAAATACATTCATGATAAAATCTAAAAAATATTTTTAAACTATTAAAAATAAAACTCAAACATAAATAATATTTCTCTCTCGCTCATTTTCTTCGATTTGTACCAACGAATTTCAAATAAACCATTTACAAACTTAACTTGTCAAGAAGTTTGTCAATCAGAAAGATGTACTTGACTTACTATCAGGTGAGATAGTGTTCAAACGCGAGCCTATAAAAAAAATACTTCATCTTTCACATCCATTGCAAATTCCAAAGCGTAGATCTCTATGGAGAAGAATGTGCAAGAAACACCATGGGCTCTCTTTTAAAACGTGTCATGGATTACAAAAACCTTTAACAATTATTACAAACTAGCTTTTTCCAGCGACTTCGTTTACGTGATTATCGATTATTGTGGACGCGACGTCGAAGTTGAAGCCAGATAAAAAGTAGTCCTATGTCCTTTCTTGGGGAACCCTAACTAGTTTACTTCGTACTTTTCATCAAAATTGGTTCAGTAGTTTAACCGTGAAAGCTAATCTAATATATAAAATTCTCGTGTCACGGTGTTCGAACTTGAACTCCTCCGAAACGGCTCGACCGATTCTCATGAAATTTTGTGAGCATATTGAGTAGGTCTGAGAATCGGCCAACATCTATTTTTTTTTTTTTTTTTTTTAAAGTGCAAAACAACGTTTGCCGGCTCAGCTAGTATACCTATAAAAATCTTGTGTCACAGTGTTCGTTATCGAAGTCCTCCGAAACGGCTTGACCGATTTTTGTGATTTTTTTTTACCCTCCACCCCTAACCCCCTATTTTTTTCTTTGCAAATTCCATCATTCAATCGACCGGTGAGCAAATTTTACAGGAGACATTTTTTTTAAGAAACTTTTGAATATTATCAGAAGTTCATTAAAATCTTTCACACAGTAGAAACAAGTACAATTAAATAATACACTGTAGAGTTTAGTTTCTATACTTTGAAATACAAAAGTCAATTTTGCTAAAATTTGTCGGTTGGCCATTCAAGCACTAGGACAAAGATATGGCGAAACAATAATTTATTTGCTGATTCTGCAGTATCCCTCTCGCTCCGCCCAAGAGCGAGGGATGTCATTGGATGATTTACCCACCGAAAAAAAAAGTCTGCAGTATATATTCTTTCCACAGCGTAATATTACTTATTCTGTGCCAGCGCTACTACAGCGATCTTCACATCTACCAGATAATCTATAGGATAAGCATATGACATCAGCTAGACTTGAAAAAGTGAGGAGAGAAAGTTATCATTGCAACCGAGGCGGAATTGGACCGAGCCGCAGACGAGGTTGTTATGGAGCCGAGTGCTGTAGTGACAAATTTCCACGTGTATCAAATGACCTTTTTCAATACGCTTACGAAGAAATAAATAAACGGGGGTTAACTGGCGACTCGTGGGGGTCGCTTAGCGCCCATCCAGATACGAAAAATACAATAAATTGTGGCAGGAGTGAGCTCGCGTATTTTTCCACACTAGTGCGGAAAACAGTAAACTGCGCGCCTAAAAGAGGTATCAAGAGCAATTTTTTGAGTAAGTATATTGAAAAAGCCTTTTGTGTAACAGGTTGCCTCACCCGTTTGTCTACGGAAAGGCGGCTAGATTGAAACATTTTTCCTAGGCAAGTAACTACTCGTGAGGAATACTAAGCAAGTTGACATGGGGCATATTATTCTGAGCACAGCAAGGCCTTGCTATTAAATAATGATAGAGGAAGCTTTACTGATGCTGCAATGCGACTGGTTAATGGGTACAGCGTTTGTTTCGTTTATTATAAATAAAAATGGAAAAAGGATTTATTTTTTTATTAGATACTTTGTGCACACAACACTACTGGGTGGTGCAGAAAAAAGTAGTGGTAGGTGCAAGAAAAAAGAAGATAGACGGTAAAGTGCGAAAATCTATTATCATAGTTTTATTCCCAAATAGTCTCTAAGATTTTTCCGAATCACAATAAATACAGCTAACTTCTTACGAATATTGACTTTAATTTTAAACGTTTTTTTTTTCGGTGGGAAAATCATCCAATGACATCCCCCGCTCTTGGGCGGTGTGGGAGAGGGTTTCAGACTTTTACTGACTAAAAACCCACTCCTGTTCCTTCGTTGCCTTTCATACCAGGGCCAAGTCTTCCTTTCAGAAGCAGACCCTTGGCCCCAGTAGGCTTCGACCCTACTGGGCCCCTACGGTTTGCTGAAATCTACTTGAGGCGCGCGTGGAACAGTACGCGCCGTCGACGACTTGGACTCAGTCCGGACGGTTACCGGACGGTCGCGTTGGTTCCATCCCGAACTCCTGGGGTAGCGCATTCCACAGCGAAATAGCCAGGAGAAAAATAAATTCTATATAGGCTTTGTGGAATAAACAACAATTCTTGAAAAGCACCTGATCAAGCAATATAGGTAAGTTTGTCAACTAATATATAACTATTTGTTCTAGTGCAGAAGACTGACGCATTATGATGCCTGTTTTTAGGTGGGTATTCTCCCAATTTGGGTAGAGTAAGAGGGAGTACCCCACCTCATTCCTTCAATTGCCCATTGCGTTCTAGGGCCACGGTATCTCTTTTGAACTATACACATATTAATTTCATCCACATGTAGCTACATCCCAAAATAAAAATTTATTCTTATAACAGCCTCCAAAGTTCTCCAACCAGATCTCACCACAAAAATAAGTAAAAATCAAACTAAAACATTACAAAAAATCCCGCCATTGCACACCTGCCCTAATTACGATCCCTAACGAGTAAGTATCAAACCTGTTTATTAAAAAAAAACACACACAAACTTATCTTTACCATCCCTAAAATTATTTATCACTCTTAGCTTGAGACCCTAAGGTCGAAAGTCGTAGTTGTTTTGTGTTTTTGACATGTGGTGTTATGTTGTATGAAGACTCATCTCGATTCTTGAGATGGCTTGTGTTTTTTGGACACCGACTACTTTATAATGTCTTTTTTATTAGGGTTCCGTAGCCAAATGGCAAAAAACGGAACCCTTATAGATTCGTCATGTCTGTCTGTCTGTCTGTCTGTCTGTCTGTCTGTCTGTCTGTCCGTCTGTCCGTCCGTATGTCACAGCCACTTTTTTCCGAAACTATAAGAGCTATACTGTTGAAACTTTGTAAGTAGATGTATTCTGTGAACCGCATTAAGATTTTCATACAAAAATAGAAAAAAAGCAATAAATTTTGGGGGTCCCCATACTTAGAGCTGAAACTCAAAATTTTTTTTTTCATCAAACCCATGCGTGTGGGGTATCTATGGATAGGTCTTCAAAAATGATACTGAGGTTTCTAATATCATTTTTTTCTAAACTGAATAGTTTGCGCGAGAGACACATCCAAAGTGGTAAAATGTGTGTCCCCCCCCCTCTAACTTCTAAAATAAGAGAATGATAAAACTAAAAAAAATATATGATGTACATTACTATAAAAACTGCCAACGAAAATTGGTTTGAACGAGATCTGGTCAGTAGTTTTTTTTTAGTACGTCATAAATCGTAAACCGAAGTACGAAATTCAGAAACGTGGTCATACTTGCGCAAGCCAAATATGAACCTGATACAAAGATTATTATTATGTTACTTGCTGCTACGGAACCCTCCATGGGCGAGTCCGACTCGCACTTGGCCGGTTTTTATTGAAAGTGTATGCGGTCTGTTTTAGGCTTGGGGCAGATACGTTGTAATCCAATTTTGGAGTCCATTGATAAAGATTTTGATTGTCTTTTCTTGAGATTTTGGGTTCAATGGCGTTATTTGGATAAGATTAGATACTTAGGTATTTGAATTTATTATTTTATCGGTACGGTTTTTTGTTTGAGTTTAAGGAAATTAAATTTATAGTCAAAATGTATACTAATTAGTTCACGTATATCGTTTGAAAACAATACAGTTACAGTACAGTACAGTTGTTGAGTTAAAAATTTAAATATAATTGTTACTGTTTAAAGTATCGCTCAATATTTTTTGGATAAAGATTCAAAATTAAATCTTTATTTCTAAATTAACTCAAATATACAAAAATAAACATAAAAATCTTACCTTTCATCCACGCGTAAATTCCGGGACCTCTTATTCAAAATCCAAAACGAAAATAGTTGCAAAGTCACTCACAAGCCAAACAACACTGTCAACAAAGTCCACAAAATTGAATTCCTTCACAAAAAAAAAAAACAATTCCAGAAAAAGTTTTTATTCCAAACCTCAAAAAACACGAAACGTCACACACGATTTCGAAACTGTCAAAAAGTATTTAATTAAAAAATAAAAACAATTCTACATTGTTCTCCGAACTTGTTCCATATTTAATTTAAACTTTTTCACACAAAAATTCAGCAGTCGTCAACTGTTTATTTTTTTATTGGGAGTAAAAAGGTTGTATATCTGAATCGGCGCGAAAGCCGTATGGCGCGAAACGTCAAAACGTCATGAGACGTCCGCGTTGGCGCCAAGCTGACACCATACTGCTGGGTACACATTACAATGGATACAGCATAATGTAGCTGTACCTTTGATAATATACATAATTGATAAACCTTTTGGATGGTTTTAGAGCCGTCTGGTGTCGTTCTAACATACTCGTATGTTAGTGGATTGGTTCGAGTTGGATGACGATTTCGATAGCAAGATTATTCATAAAAATTATATATTTTTTTCTCTAATAGGTAGATACGTTTATTAGTGACTGTTTTGTATTAAGTACAAAACATAATTTTATATTTTAAGAAGTCTTTCTCTCCAGCATTTTTTCTAATAATTCCAAGAAAAACTTATCCAACAACTTACTAAAACATATTCGAATTTAACAGGAACTTCTTGACTTTTAATTTAACTTAAAAAAACATCAAGAAAATATTGACTATTCGCGGCCTAAACGGTAGAAAATAATAAGCTAGGTACACAAGATTGGCAACCCGTCAACATATAGCTCGATGTTATCGACTTTTAACCCTGTGAATGCATGCCAAACATGTTCGGAAAGTAGTGCTTTGACGCAAATTGCGCTGCTTTTACACCCATTATAAATTATAAGTGTGATAGATGATAATAATATAGTGCGGCAGGGGCATAACGGGACTTAAGCTGAATGAAGGGGTTAATGTTGCCTGATGTTGACTTTGCAGAAAAGCGAAATTGTAGTAAATGGTTTGTCATTACAACCAAGGTAGAATACACGTATGAGCATCGCTTTGGAGTCGAGAGACTGCAATGAAAATTGTACACGAGTATCGAAAGACATGTTTCAACACACTTGAAAAAAAAAGTAAGCTTCATAAACATAATAATAGAGTTTTTTATCACTGATCACCAAAATTCTCCTTGCCCAAAAACTCGTTTAACATCATTGACTGAGCCTGTTTTTTTAACTTATTTTTCCTTTTCCTCCTAGGTACGCACAGTGTCTACATCTCTTTTTTTTCCAACTCTCATTCCGCAGGTAAGATGTCTGTCGAAATAAGAATAACCTACAAAGGTTATCTTCTTCTGTTCTTCTGTCTCCTTCTTCTTGTTTTTATTTTATATGTGTGTGTATGGTATGTGTTAACTTATTAATAACTTAAAATACGAAATTTGTTTTGTTAAAATTATTGTGAGAAATGTATTATAGTTTCAAGTTTATTTGCTATTAAAATAACAAATAATATCACATGGCGCTATAAGATTACAGTTACCAAATCAAATCCAGCAAGTTACAAACCTAGCAACCAGCACGAAATCCGTATATAGACAAACATTTGTTCGGCCTACAGATATTTGTCCTGTCTGAATGTTTGCCTACGTGATTTGTATGTGAAATGTCGCCCTCTGCGCAGGGTAGTTGTTTCAGTGTCCTTCCCATTCACATATAGTGGACGTGACGGAGAATATTGACATGGTGGCATTTGTAACACAAAATAAAGAGAGAGAGAGAGAGCTAGAAAGACAAATGAAATCGAATTTTGAAAGATAACATAGGATTCGTAAACAATACTAGCGAAGGACGCAACAGTGAGGGAACGGACATACTCACTCCCCAGCCACCGCGGGTTTCGAGAGACGCAGAACAATCCCCGGCTAACGTAGTAGGCAGGGGCTTTCGGTCGACGAGCAATGTGTAGCTTGCGGTCCGGCCACCCGCTAAAAAACAAGCCCGATTCCTCGACGGCGCGTAGTGTTCTACGCGCGCCTCAAAGAGATATCAGCAAAACGCGTGACCTTACTGGACCCCTAGTCCAGTAAGGTCACGCGAATTTCTGAAATGGATACCGTGGTCCTGAAAACAAAGCTTAGGGCAATTGAAGGACACAAGTGGGTTTTAGTCAGTGAAAGTCTAACACGCCTTCTAGCTTCAGAAGTCGTAGAAGGCATTGGGTGATATACCACCTCCAAAACCTTAAAAAAACAACACGTTTTAACAAATTAGGTAGGTTTATGAGGACGCGTGGTAGCATTGTCGTGTCGCGAAATAAAATCGGCTCAAAAAGTAATGAAACGGTGACAATACTTAGGTATACTTTATAAAATAACATGCCCTCTCGCTTCAGTCTAGAGTGTGAGAAGTCGTTTGATAATTTCCCACCTCATAAAAAAAAATTAAAATATCTAAGAGTAACTATTTATATCTCCTTTATTTATTTCTTCATCATACAGATTTTTTTTATCCCCAATGCGATAATACGTGTGATCTTACCTATATGGCAACCCATTAAACTGGAATTTATTAATGAGAACTGGATCATGTGCTACCGAGTGACCTTGGGTACAATACCTAGCGGTAATCTACTTCCTTACCGCGGCGTTTCTCGCGATCCTATTGTTTTATTCATCACTTTAACAAAGGAGGTTCTCAGTGTTTTTTCCCATCGTTTTGAGAACGTAACACCCTTCCTGACCCTTTTTTTAGGGTTCTGTGAGCGCAGATGGGTTATTAGGAGGTCTTTTTTTCACTTTTCGAATCGTATTGTGGTCTTTCTATAGACAATAAATTGATCGATTTATTTAATTTCGAAGTGTCAAATGTTATAAAAATTTAAATGTGCTATTCGAAATTTAAATCTCGGGCAATTTACCGGCCAATTTCTATCAGAGTATGGACAAAAATTCATTGTACCTACATATTATGTTAAGACACACATAGATAAATAGATATAGCCCAAAAAATCGCTAAACGTAAGTGGCAGAGGCAAATTGCTCGCAAAACAGATGGTCGATGGATCTGAAAGGTTCTGGAGTGGCAAGCTCATACTGGAAGGTACAGCGTTAGAAGGTATCCTATGAGGTGGATCGATGACTTGATGAGGGTTGGGAGACGCACCGGACCGATTGTTGTGGTGACTTTTTTTTCGACGTCTGTCATTTGTTTCATTCTTAGTTTTTTTTTTTAATTTGAATGAGATTAAACAAACAACAACCATGAAGTTTTTTACCCTTTAAAGAAATTATTCATGCATTTTGTTCCACAAAACCATTTTGCTTTCGGGTTGCACTTTTTACAAGCGTTACTCTAGTATCGCAAAAAAACAGGATCAGGGGTGACAAAAAATATGAGAAGCAGCATGTTTTTGTATATTCATATTTGTGTTAGTTTTATAAGATATTGTGGTTAATTAATTTAGATTTATTTAAAAATGCACACTGTTTTTATTACAGTGTAGTTTTATTTTTAGGAAATTTTTAATTTGGGTTGCAATCAGTCCTTGACCGGGCAGAATTGCTTCGGTGAGTACCTGAATAGGATTGGGAGACTGAGAGGCCACGGCAAGCTGGCACCATTGGGCGACCTTGATTCTGCACAGCTCACGCTCCAAGAGTGCCCTACGTGGGCCTCTGAGCGGCCGGTCTTGGTCACCAGGATCGAGTAGGATCTAAAAATGAGGACTCTGTCCGCCCACCGAGTGACTTTTTGAAAAACGGTGGCACAATGATCACGTGCTGCCGTGCACAACGAGGATCAGGAAAGACCCATCACAGTCTTCTCAGGGATGTGCCCTAACAAGCGTTGTACAGAGGGGATTGGGTAGATTGCGGCCTGTTCCATCCCCTGGAGAGGAGACCTAAGTCCCAGCAGTGGAACATTGAAAGGCTTGCTTTGGGTCATCAACCTACTTAATAAAATTACCTTCTGAGATATTAATGGTGGTCGGTTAATGATTAAGATATAAATGGGTGTAGTTTATGATTTTCAAGTTGTAATTAAGGCTATACCTAACCTTAATTACAACTGGAAAATCATAAACTATACTAAATTGAACTGAACAGCTCCCGGGTCGATTCTAATGTTATTTATGAAATAAATTGGCTGTCAATAAGTTATTATTAGAATGACCTAGTCCTTTGACATTATTACTAATATTATAAAGAAATAAAGTTTGTTTTTTTTGTTTGATTTAGTTAGATTATCTCCTAGGTAATCTCTGGAAGTACTAGTCCGATTCTAAAATTTTTTTCACCGATAGAAAGCTGCTTTATTCCTGAGTGACATAGGCTATATGTACGCGGGCGAAGCCGTGGGCAAAAGCTAGTGTATTATAAATTACACTACAACATTTTTGTGGCACTTAAAGCCTTGTGCTTTAATAACTGGACTTATTTGAAGAGTTTCTCTTAAGATGAAAGTGCCAGGGTAGCCCATGATTTGCATGGTAAGCACATTGCTCACAAAACTTGTAGTCGATGGGGCTAAAAGGTTCTGCAGTGGCGACCAAGTAACAGAAAACGCAGCGTTAGAAGGCCTCCACAATTTGGTTCGATGACCTGGTGAAGGTCACGAGAATCCGATGGATGTGAGATACACAGGACCGGGCATTGTGGTGACACTTGGGGGAGGCCTATGTCCAACAGTGGACGTCTTTCGGATCAAATTATGATTATATTAATAACATTGCAGCTAATCTATTTATAATTATAACTACGTTGGGTCGGCGGCGTATTGCGCTGAGTCGTGGCATCATGTAGCCTTCCGCGAAAACTCCGATACACAACACCAAAATTCCTCCTTCAATGAAAGTCTCCAGATGATGAGTCTATACCGGAATGGCAGGCGGTGGCCTCCCTCTGCGAAGCAGTAATGTTAGCGAAGGAGGAGGCCGCACGCGTGAGGGAACGAATGTCCTCAAACCCCAGCCGCCGAGATTTTGACCCCGACTACCAGCCACGGGAGACGCGGGTTGCGGACGTCGAGCAATGGGTAGCTTACCGTCCAGCAATTCGGTAATTGACTGGACTAAGCCCAGTCGTCAATAGCTCGTAGTGATCCACGCGCTCCTCAAAGAAATGTCAGCAAACTGCAGGGGCCCAGCAGGGCCTATGCCCGCTAGCCAGGACCGCGGGGAATTTCTGAAAGGAAAACCCGTAGTCCTAGAACGCAAAGGGCAACTGAAGAACACAGGTGTGGTTTTAGTCAGTAAAAGTCTGACACGCCCTCCTGCTCCGCCCAGAGCGGGTTAAGTCATTAGATGACTTCCCCACTTAAAAAAAAATACCCATCCCACCAAAGATTTGAACTTAATCTTGTTGTTTCCTGCGGAACCCTTTCCATTCCTCCAACTTTGATGTATACAAACAATTTATATTAACGTCTATCTTGGCAGCGCTATCGAACGATCTCCATGGCTATCGAATGTCTATAAACTTTTATCGACAATTTCTTCCCGTTAATCTAATACAAAGGGATTATGTTCGATGTTTATACGTTTGTTTGAGCCAACCTCGGGAATGTCTGCACCGATTTAGATGTTGTTCTATGTGATGGAATTTGTTGTGTATGGGTGATTTGATGGTACTTTTATGCTGATGTTTGGGGACAAAATGAAACGGTGTTTAGAACGGTGTTGGTCTTTTTGTTTTGGTGATTAGCATAGCATAATCAGCCTTTTCTAGTGTCCCCACTGCTGGGACTCAGGCCTCCTCTCTAGGAGAGGGAATGGGCCGTAATCCACCACGCGGGCCCAGTGCGGGTTGGTGAATGTCACATGTCTTCGAATTTTTTGGTTCTAGGTTATGCCGGTTTCCTCACGATGTTTTCTTTCACCGTTTTGAGAACAGTGGTGTTGGAATAAATTACACAAAGTAATGCGCCTGGCTGGGTTTGAACCCGCGACCTACAACTCGTAAGTCGGGGCCGTTATCACTCGGCCACCACTGCTCTCGGTTCGGTGAGTACCTATATTATTATTTTTTTTGTATTGGGACATCATCAAATAACTTCTCCTGCTCTGAAAGGAGCAAGTGCATGGGAGTGTTACGGAGGGAGAGTTATACTGACTAAAATCCAGACGAGGTCCTTCAGTTGCCATTTGCGTTTCAGGTCCGCGAGGTCTCTGTGTGTACCAGTATGTTTGCTACTCTTTCACGCTCAAACGGCTGAACAGATTTAGATCAAATTTGGCGCACGGGTAGACTATGTGTTGGAATAGAACATAAGATACTTTTATCCTGGAAGCCCTTGCGATAACTGGAAACCGGTGAAGTCGCTATCAGAATCTAGTACTAATTTAATTTAAAAAAACGGTACATTTCCAACCATTGGTAACCGCAAATATTTTCTATTGGACTCATGAATCGCTCGATGAAACCCATAATAATAATAAATTAAAAATAATAATAATTTAAAAAATAACAAAAAAATAATAATAACAAATAAAAAATAAGAAACCGATAAAAATTAATGACAAAAATAATAATTAAAAGTGTGCAAGCAAGACTTGGAACCAATCTGTAAAAGTTCACAAAATGGTATATTTTGTGAACTTTAAAAAAGTTTAAAAAGAAAGAAAGAAAATAAATTTATTTGGGACAACACAAGGCATACAAACACTATAGGTTAGGTTTAAACGAAACAAGAAAGAAGCAAAAAAATTAGTAAATAAAACTAGTGTGCTATAATAATAGGCTGCTACAAAATAAGTTCCGTTCAACAGACTAGCGTTAAAAACCAGCGTCAGGCACTCTTGACGTCGGTTTTCAACAGACGTTACATTCGTAAATTCGTTCCTGGAAATACTTTTAAATGTGCCCAAATTTTGGTCTGAATGCCTTACATATCATGTAGGTACTAAATAAATGAAAATATTAAGAAAAGAAAATTATGATGAAAGACAATATTTTATGGCAAGTTTTTTTAAAAGTAAGATAGTAAGGTACGCTGCTGTCTCCCGGTAGACCAAGAAATATACATACATAAGTGGTTTAAAATGTGCGGAAGGCTAAACGCAAAAAGGTTCTATTCAGTTGGGAAAACCTTTACCTAATGGCGGACTACACTAATTCAGAAAAATAAGGTAGGACCAAATATACATGTCACCGGATATTTGTAAACATCGTTAGTTTAACTAGTTGTCCCCCGCGGTTTCTCCCGCGTCTTTGGTTACTGCTTAGCTCCTATTAATTGTAGAGCCTATCCTATATCCTTTCTCGATAAATGAGCTTTCCAAACCTAAAATAGTTTTTTCAATACACTTACTCAAAAACCCGTTCTTATCCCACCGCTTTTAAGCACGCAATAGACTGTTTTCCGCACTAGTGCAGAAAGCGCGCGCTCTCCCCCGCCACAATGTTATTACATTAATTTATCGTATCGTTCTGGGCGCGCGTTGACCCCTACGAGTCGCCGGTCAACCCCCGTTTATTATTATTATTTATTTATTTATTACTTTCTAATATAACCTTCCTTCCTTCCTTCTTTTCTTTGTCTTTTTTTGCATTTTTTCTTTTCTTTTTTGGCCCGTTTCTTCGTAAGTGTATTAAAAAAAGTCGTTTGATACACGTGCAAATTTGTCACTGCAGCCCTCGGCTCCATAACACACTCGCCTACGGCTCGTGTGAATTTCGCCTATATAGGGTGACTGGCAATTAGTGTACGATACTTAAACACGTGACTGTGCTCATGATAACAACACCAACAACATTAGGCAAACATAAATGTACTGAACAGCTGATTTTTTTTTCGCGATTTCAGGTTTGTTCCCATAGTAGAAGTTGTTGGTTATCATGAGCACAATCACGTGTTTGAGTATCGTACACTATTTACCAGTCACCCTATATATAAAATATTTCAATTCAAGATTAGCGCGTCCAACCAAACCAACAAACCAATTCTCCAGCTTCATAAAACAACTAGCTTTTGCCCGCAGCTTCGCCCGCATACATAAAATGTAGCCTATGTAATAATAAAGCACCTTTCTATCGGTGAAAAAAAATTCGCAATCGGGCAAGTACTTTCAGAGATTTACCTCCTACAAACAAAAAAGAAACAAACTTTACCTCTTTATAATATTAGTGTAGATTTGGTATAGATAAATCAAACTCTTTATTTTCAAAATAAAAAATATATTTTTCCATAAAAAAATATAGTATGACAAATGATCGCCTGGACCAATAGCTTAAAGTGACCAGCAAAAATGGCTGTTTCACAAAAAAAACATTCAATAAGAGCTTCGAGCGTCCTTCATAATTCCTCGAATAGAAACAAAAACTTGCCAATACAATTTCATCAATAAATCTACGTTTCAGGACCGTCTTCACCAAAGCAACACGAACTACAACCACCGTCCATATTTCTAAAACCACTATAAATTACCACACACTCCCTTCAACAAACAAACCACACACACAAGAAAACAAAGTTAAAACATCCTCCCCCGATCATTCACCCAACTTGAAGCTATTCCTGAGTTTATTAAGACAGTTATTTTCAGACTCAACGACTACGAGCTAGAATTCAGTCTGCATCGAGAACTTATAACGTAAATGTATTAGAACGTACAGTAAAATATTGGTTGTAAAATATCCAAGATTCACTGGAAGACCAGCATCTGTCCAGACAGTACACATAATCACATCAATATTATAATATTCATGTGATTATGTGTATTTTCTGGACGTTTTTCGTTTTACAAAAACTTTTTACAAATAAAAAAATAACCGACTTCACTAAAAAAAAACACTAAAAGGATCAAAATAACTTTAATTTCGGAAGTCGGTGTTTCTCGGTATTGTTTGTTTCTTATTTAACACCGACTTAAAGTTTACACCGAAATTAAAGTTATTTTGATCCTTCTAATGTTCTTTTTAGTGAAGTCTTTTATTTATTTTTTTTGTAAAAAGTTTTTATTTCACACTTTTTAGTTGCGATACACTTATAAACAGAGTGCCTATTTCTCATGCCAATTCCAATTAACCCAAGTACTGCTAGGTTACATTGCTTTATTATAAAGTTCCTGTGTCTACCTTCCTCCTTCCGGCTCCATCATCAGATCAGTTCGATAGTACCTTATAGCCAAAGAGCATCTCACGACAATTCTAATAAGCCCAAACACGGCTAGGATACATTGATTAATTACGGAGTTCCTGTGCCTACCTTCCGACTCCATCATCAGATCAGTTCGATAGTACCCTATAGCCAAAGTGCATCTCATGATAATTCTAATAAGTCCAAACACGGCTAGGTTACATTGATTAATTACGGAGTTCCAGTGCCTACCTTCCGGCTCCATCATCATCATCAGATCACTTCGATGATACCATTTTCAACGTAACCATTCAGAATCATTCATTTATTTGTATTGTCATAGTCGCTTAACTATCTTCATTGTGATATCTATTTGAGTATGAAGTTCCGTTGACCATTTATGGTCTTCTTCATCAGTTCCACTTCATCAAATGTTACTTTTTGACTGTAAATGCTTAAGTTTTTGATGAAAATACCAAAATTACCATAGGGTTGCCTATAATTTTTGAGGAGTTCCCTCGATTCCTCATGGATTCCATCATCAAAACTGGATTTTGAAAAAAATGGGACCAATCTGGAAGCATATCCTATAAAGGGAAAAAAAAATTTGCAAATCGGTCCATAAACGACGGAGTTCTGTGGTAACAAACATAAAAAAAATGATTAAAAAAAAATACAACCGTATTGATAACCTCCTCCTTTTTTTTTGAAGTCGGTTAAAAACGAAAGTTTAACAGTGTTTTTTTTTAAGGTGGAGAACTTCTCGCGCTCTGGGTGGAGAGGGTGGACGTGTGAGACTTTTAATGACTAAAACCAAAACTGTATTTTTCAGTTACTTATTATTTTTATTATTATTATAAAAAACAGCATCGTAGCTATTTCCACAACAATTTACAAACGCTGTAACATTCTCACAAATCAAGTTAAGCTAAAAAAGGAATACCACTCGTATTTACCTTTAGTCTAAGTTAGGTCCCCATAATACGAAGCCAGGTATTTCTAGCCAGACTGTTTGGCTATAACTCAGTCTGCATCCAGACTATTTTTGTCTGTAATGCCCATTTGTTATTCTGTGTTGGTCTGTCTGGTCCTGTTTTACAACTGAAATAGGCTTGAGTTTGTGATAGACTGATTGGGACTAGTCCGTTTTTGGTAGTAATTACTTAAATTGTTTCACTTTGTTTATTGAAGCCTAGCTAAATACCTATATTATTTTGGATAGACATGGATCTATTAAAAACGAGACAAGAAGCAAAATACAAGTCAGCCAACGCGCCATGGAAAAAAGCATTTTGAATATAAAACTGAAAGATAACCAAAAGACTATAATAATGATAAAAAAAAACAAATGTAATAAATACATTGAAACACTCTGGAAATGGAAGGCCATGCAGCATGCATTACATGACGAAAAAAATATATTAAATTTAAATGTATGTTTATTATAAACACATTTGTTCCCTTGTTTTCTTATTAATCTTTTCTTTTTTTATACACCTGCCATGTTTTCTCTTCACTACCCTTGGTTGGCTGGTAGAGAATGCCTAAGGCATTAAATCCGCCTTTGTACCTTTGTGTTGCATGAAGTTTTAATATCATTTATTAAAACTTCATGCGTCACTTCATAAAATAAAAAAAGGTCTAAGCAAATAGCAAAGTGGACGAGCACGAAAGGCAAACGCAGACAAAGAAAAACCTAAAAAAGATGGGCTGATGAGGTTATTAAAATGACCGGCCAGAAATGGCTGATACCTAGTGGGAAAAGACCGAGACAGTTGGCACAGGCACCTTAATTGGACAAAATTAATTATTTTAAGTTTTTATTTATTTAAAATAAATAAGCAATGGTTAGCTATCCGTCCGACCGTCCGGTAACCGTCCGGACCAAGCCCAAGTCGTCGACGGCGCGTAGTGTTCCACGCGCGCCTCAAGGAGATGTCAGCAAATTGTAGAGGCTCAGCAGGGTCGAAGCCTAGTGGGGCCATGGGTTGTGCGAAAGTGAACCCCGGGGCTCTGGAACCAAGGCAAAGAAGGAACATTAGTGGGTTTTTAATCAGTAAAAGTCTGACACTATCTCTCGCTCCACCCAAGAGCGGGGGATGCCATAAGATGATTTTCGCAACGGAAAAAAAGCTCTGAAATGCAAAGGGCAACTGAAAGAACACTGGTGGGTTTTAATCAGTAAAAGTCTAACAGTCTCACTCCACCCAGAGCGGGAGAAGATATTTGATTTCAAACCCACAAGACCTGTCCCGTGTGTTTACTCCTACTATTAACTACCATATTTCTGGATTCTACAAAACATGTTATTGCAATTTCAACCCTAAAGTAAGTACCTAAGTCTGATTACTAATTCAAAGTGTTTTTAAGAATTCCACTAATTGGATCAAAGTTCATGACTCAATTCCTTTCAAACAAATTCTTAATAAGGATTGAAAACTTTGCAATTTATTAAGAATTTCACATTATGAAATGTATTTGCAACATCATTAAAAATAATGTATTCAGACTAAGAAATAAATACACTAAGGTATCGCTAAGTCATCGGGATATTAGTGCTAAATACAGAATGATGATACAACAGATTTGGTACAAAGACATCGTGTTTTTATCATCGGTGATTAGACAGAGCTTGTATATCGTTAATCTACATTAGTTGATAAAAGAATAATAACAATAATAATAAAACATCATTTGTTATCAGGCATCTTGGCCCACAGATAGGTGGAAAAATCATCCAATGACATCCCCCGCCTTGGGCGGAGCGAGAGAGCGTGTCAGATTTTTACTGACTAAAAACCCACTCCTGTTCCTTCGTTGCCTTTCATACCAGTGCCGAGTCTTCCTTTCAGAAGCAGACCCTTGGCCCCAGTAAGCTTCGACCCTGCTGGGCCCCTACGATTTGCTGACAACCCCTTGAGACGCGCGTGGAACAGTACGCGCCGTCGACGACTTGGGGTTGGTTCGGACGGTTACCGGACGATCGGACGGCGAGCTACCCATTGCTCGCCGTCCGCAAGCCCGCGTCAACGGTGGCTGGAAATCGGGATCGGGTTCCCGGCGGCTGGGGCGTGAGGGCCGCTCCCTCGCGCGTGCACGTGCGGCGTCCTCCTTTGCTAACATTACTGCTTCGCAGAAGGAAGCGACCGCCTGCCACTCCTCCTCGCCTCGGACCATGGCCTGTGTGAGGACACGGCGGTGCTCTGCCCAAGCGGGGAATACCTCTACCGTGAGATCCACCGTGTCCTTCGGGCGGTCCGCCCATAGATACCTAAGAGACTAACATAAATAAAATAACTTATTGTTATGAAGATATCCGCAGGAGAACCAAGGTTACAGACAAAGTACGAAGAGTCGACAAACTTAAATCGTAATGGGCAGGGCACATTGCTCGCAGAGCAGATGCCGTTGGGGCTGAAAGGTTCTGGAGTGGCGACCACGTACCGGAAGACGCGAAGCGTTGGAAGGCCTAGTAAGGGTTGCGGGAATCCGATGGATGCGAGACGCATAGGACCGTACATTGTAGCGACACTTGGGGAAGGCCTATGTCCAACAGTGGACATCTTTAGGCTGAAATGATGATGATGACTTACTGTTAGAAAGCCTCCTAGGTACGTTAGGGGATAAATGTCCCCCAACATAGCGCGCAACGCTGTCAAATTATCCAACAACAAGTTCCGCGTCACGAGGATGCATCGTATATAATATTGGGGCAAGTGGCGAGACATTGGGAAATGTTGCAGCGTCACGTAGATCGAGCATTGCACGTCATGTTGAGAGATATTTTGTCCCATAACGTAGGCTTGAAGATTCCGCAAATCAACGAATTAGTCATCTAAGGCTATCACAATCTAGGGCTGCTGAATCCAGCAATCGCTCGAAAGAGTCATTGCGGCCCTGGAACGCAAAGACAACTGAAGGAATCTAGGTGGGTTTTAGTCAGTAAAAGTTTGACATTTCCAGATTAAGAGAAGTTATTTTATGGTTTTTCCTTCTTAAAAAAGGCTATCACAGTTCACTGCTTAACATAGGCTGGCTCAAAGAAGCGACATAAAATAACCGCCAATCACTTTGTTCAAAGGTTCACTTGCAATGGTCAAACAGTACTTCACACCGAAACAGCTTCTAATGTTATACAAAGCACAGGTCCGATCGTGTGTGGAGTACTGCCGTCACATAAGGGCTGGTGTAGCAAAATGCCACCTGGCAGCTTTGGATTCGGTGGAAAGGCGTGCAAAGAGGCTAATTGGTGATCCAGATTTGGTTAAGTCTTGAGCACAGGCATAGGGTAGCCAGCCTTTAGGTTTTTTACAGGATGCATTTTGGAGAGTGTGCGCGGGAATTGCATGACTTGATTCCGCCATCTCCTTTCTACCATCGGACAACCTGTCGTGCGGCGAATATCCACCCTTACATTGTTGAAACTGCTCTTAATAAATTAGTGCGGCTCACCATCAACGATTGTATCGCTGCTTACCATCAGGTGGGATCGCAGTCAAGCATTAGTTTATATCAATAAAAAAAAATGCAGACAATAACTGTATGTACTCCTATCAGATAAACACGCAAAGTGACCGAAGTTTAAGTTAACATAAAAAAAACACGCCATTTCTCAAAAAGCCCATTCAACCGTCTCACTCATTCAAATGTTAACACATCAGTGTCAATATCGCTACACAAAAGATTACAAGCTACTGTTTACAATACCAAAAACGAAACAATGGCTTATAAATCGACCTAAAGATATACCAACACAAAGTTGGAAGTGACCCTTTAAAATGGTTGCACCTTAAGAAGCCTTTCTTGTAACTGGATTATTAAATAAAACAAGCAAGGCAGGGTTATGGTCCCATCTCTTTTTCGCGCCACGCGACCGTATACCTCTCCCTTTCGGACTTATAAAAGAATCAGCGTTCCATCTCACTCACACGGCACGCTTATATATCTGTCTCAGTCTTTCTGGGTGAATGCACGATACATCCGTTGGAAACTGGTCCGAGTAGTGACAGGTGTAAAAAGTCTCGATCGCAAGTCTCAGTGAGAATTCCTTGACCAGTCCAGCAACCAACAGATGGTCACACAACATAGGTATAAGTTGATATTGTCTTTTAATGTTTTTTATGACTACAGTATTTATTTTCATACGTTTTTGCATGACTGGGAATTGAGTTGACTTGTATAATTATAGCTGAGAAGTTAAACAGGAATGTTATGTCTCTTCCCTTTGAAGAGTACCTAAATAATAAATAAATGACATTTATTTTGCAAATCCTTACTATTATTATAAAATAAAATCCCCCACCGCGTCTGCCTGTCTGTATAAACGCGTTAAACTCAAAAATTACTTAACAGATTTTCATGCGGTTTTTAAATATAGACAGAGAGATTCATGAGGAAGGTTTAAGTGTATATATAACACATGCATTAATATGCATGCATGCTATAATTAGCAGAGAAAAGCCGAAGATTTCTAACTCTCTTGCGATGCTTGGGCGGGTCACTAGTAGGCTATTAATAAATAAATAACATTTTTACCTACTTGTTAATTTTATCGTTTATTTGATTTAGATTAGGATAGTGTTTCTTATGTGATTAGGTATCCTGAGAAGAATCACCAAAACAAACTCAGAGACCAAAGTCACTTTTAAAGTCCATTATCATCATTATTATCATTTCAGCCGAAAGACGTCCACTGTTGGACATAGGCCTCCCCATAATCGCCATAATTACCTGTCCTGTGCGTCTCGTATCCATCGGACGTCCCGCGACGCTCACCAGGTCATCGGTCCACCCTGTGGGAGGCCTTGCAACGTTGCGACTTCCGATACGTGGTCGCCACTCCAGAACCTTTCGTCCCCATCGACCATTTGTTCTGCGAGCAATGGGCCCAAAAATAGTCCATAAAAATAAAACATATAATAACATGCAGATTGGTCTCATCAAAAAGATTTGACCTGTCCAATCAGTGCAAACATTTGTGAAGTTAATATTCGTGTAGCTTTGAAAAAGACTGTATTATTATTTTTCTTATGTTAATGAGAGACACTTCTCTTAAGATAAACTGGAAATTGCAGAAACTATTTTTAGAAAATATTTCACAATACTGCGAAAGTGGCTCTTCACCGGATGCTAAATGCGAAGTAGCCTAGGAATAGAATCTCATTATTTTAATACTACTTATAGAGAGTGTTCTTTAGAAATGATGGCAGGTGATAATACTGCTTGGTAGTTGTCATATAAGGAGAAAATACCATAGTAACGATGGATCCTGCCAGGGCTCCTGATTATTCGATAGAGTTACTGTGCACTCACAAAGGACAACTGCCCCCCTAGCCAAGTTACAATCGTATCGTTCGCGCCGAACGCCTTGAGTAGGCCACGCCTTCGATTTTTCGATTCGATTTTTGTTCTGACGTCATCTCAACGCTCAGTCATGTGTTCAGAACAAAGGAATCGGAGGCGTGGCCTACTCGAGGCGTTCGGCGCGAACGATACGATTGTAACTTGGCCAGGGGGGCTGAATACCGTGGGTGTTTTCTTTTTTTTAGGTGGTTAGTCTTTTTTTTAGGTGGTAAAAGCATCTAATGACATCCCCCGCTCTTGGGCGGAGTGCCTTGTTTTCTTCATACATTTTGGCGCAACTTTTAAAAAGTGATTTGGCAATTATTTTGCCAAAGCTCGCGAAAGGGTTATCCGAATTATGCAACGGTACGAATTAGCAGAAATGTATATAAATAGCTGTTTCTTTTATTTTTATTTTTTGCAGTTGCTGTTGATTTTTGTACAAATTGGCTGATCATAGAAAAATAACCCTTATAAATAAATCTGTACTGCTTTCTGAATTCATTCATATTTCATGACTTATAGATATCGTCACTCTCTAGAGCCCACTGCGGGCTCTTGACACGGTCAATGACGGCACGAACGTCGCAGTGGTTTAACGATTGACTGCTATGCTCCTTTGATTCCCGCAGGGAACAAATATGTTTATGACTGACCTGTTAGTCTAGTGGTCCTGACTGCTATGCCGGAGGTCGTGGGTTCAAGTCCCACCCAGGACAAATGTTTATGTGATGAGCACAATCATTTGTTCTATGTCTGGGTGTAATTTGTCTATAACATGTATGTATTTAGAAATATTTAAGTATGTTTATCACTTGCCTTAGCCTAGCACTCATAACGCAAGCTCTGCTTAGCTTGAGGTAGCAGTAGCAGCGTTGTGTGATAGTTATGTGAATATTATTATATTTTATGACGCCATATTTTAGCTAGTAGTTTTTGCCTTTAGTGTATATATAGTTTTAATTAGTTAAGTGTTTTTATTAAAACGATCACTTTATTCCATATTATTATATTATTAAACATTTCCTACAGACAGTTATTTCGAATCTGAGTGTCTTGTGTATGCGCGTGTTTACGTGCTTGTGAACGCACTCACTATACTGCAGAAGTAATTGGTAATGTAGGGCAAAAACATATTGTTTGGTGAAATAATGAATTTCAAAAAGTTCAGAATGTCGATGGGATTTATGTGCTCCAAAATTTCATTTTTCCATTTTCAACATCGTTGACAGAATATCTCTTCTAGAAATCTTGTACCTTATAACACAAAAATTTACAAAATTCTTGTGTATAGATAATATCTTAGTACGAGCATAACTTTCAGTATAGAAAATATTCCACATGTCCTAGACTAATGCCTTGCCGTCTTATAAGAATAAACTATGTCATAATTACATTCTTTTAAGATTATGAAACCTATATCTCTTCCAAGAATGATTTTCTAACATATTGAGATTGTCTTTTTTCTTGTTAAAATATCTAGACGTAATAACACAAGCTTATGAAGCCTATAGCTCTGTTGGTGGGTTAAAAAAGGTTGGGTACATAAATACTTGTAAATGTATAAAATAATAAATAATATTCTACAACTATCACACAACGCCATCTAGTCTCAAGCTAAGCAGAGCTTGTATTATGACAACTGATAAACTTACTTATATATTTCTAAATACATATATATTATAGATAAATTACACCCAGACACAGAACAATGATCGTGCTCATCACACAAACATTTGTTCTGGGTGGGAACCGAGCCCACGACCTCCGGAATAGCAGTCAGGGCCACTAACCACTAGACCAGCAGGCCAGTATCATGTTTAGGAGCACTGCTTCATTTTTCTTAAGGTAATATTTAACTGTTCCTCAATTTATTCCTATTCTCTACTACAAAGTATGCCTTCGTTCCACCAAAAATACGAGTTGTGCACTAAAATATACTATTCGTTTAAAAAAGAATAATCACGAAGGCGATGGTAGGAGCTGTGTTAGCTCGCTTAGCTCGCTCATTAGACCGCATCATCCCCTTCTTAACTAACCTGTTCGAGTCGAGGTGGCCCAAGCCCCTTAATAATATTTTAAAAACTCTAATAATATTTAGTGTACAACTAATATTTTTAGTGATGAATAAGATTTCCGATGCACAGTTAAAATATCCCTTTTTTGTAGGCTTTTATTTGCTAGGCATGTGTTTAACCGCTATCTTACCTGGTGACAAGCAATGATATGGTTTACTTTGGAGCACAAGAAGTAGTTTGGTTCTAGTCAAGAATGGACCACTATCGTCATCGTCACTCTTGACTTCTTAGCAAATACTTGCAACGAATGTGGCGATCCATTTATTATACTTATAGTCTCCTGATAATGTAATAATTATATCTCGTGTGTGAATGTTGAATTGAATGTCTGTCTTAAACATCACGAAATGGTTAAACAACATTTCAATAATCACTGCAAAAAAAAAAAAAGAAATCGATATCATTTAATGTCAACATGTCAGACAATACTATATTACTAAATGAATAAAACCAACTTTATTTAATTTAAACAAACTGCCCTCGGAAGTGAGTTTTGAGAAAAAAAGGATTTAAAGGTAAAGAATGATTGCTTCTGTCCGCGGTTTTTCCCACTTAGCATGTTGATAAAAAGTATCTCAAGTCCTTTTTCAGGTCTTAGATTATCTTCATGTTGAATTTCATTCAGATCGGTTTAGCGACTCACGCGTGAGATGTCAAACAAACCAACAAAGTTAAAAAAAATGGAGGAGTGTTTTAAAGATATCTATGAAAAAAAATGCTTTTTAACCTTCTAAGGTAGTACTGACAGTGGCATTTCAAGGAAATTTACTCCCGAGATAAAAATTCCGTATGTGCTAAGCCTAAACATGGTCTACCCGTGTGTCAATTATCATCTTAATCCGTTCAGTCATCTGAGCGTGAAGGAGTAATATACACACACATACTCAAATCCTCACCTTGATAATATTATATTCTAGTTTGTGCCAGTGGCTTCGCCCGCTTGAAAGCAGAAGAATATTTCAAAAGAACAAAGTCCCGAGATAAAAAGTATCCTGTGTCCTATTCCAGGGCATACATAGTCTACATTTTTGCCAACTTCAGTCGATGAAGCGTAATTGATTCAAATTCAAATTCAAATTCAAATTCAAATTCAAATTCAAAAGCATTTATTTCAAATAAACCATTTACAGGCACTTTTGAAATGTCAAGAAGTCAGTCAGTCAGAAAAAATGATGCTAATTGCACATTCCAAAGCTTAGATCTCTATGGAGAAGAATGTGCAAGAAACTCCATGGACACTCTTTTCAATCATGTTTTGCAATTACAAATATCTCTGTTACATGTTTCTTGTCGCTATCATGTGAGAACAATGTCAATAATGTAAAAATAAAAACTAATTAAAGATATTAAAATAGCAACTGACAGCTAAGAGATGACCAGTCTCAACTGACAGCGCCCGTTCACGGACCTGACGCGAATATTAGCACCACTCAGCTCAACCATTTTGAAGGGAACCGAATGATCCAACACACGCGCCACCATCAGTGAGACATTTGAGTGAGCATGACAAACTCTCAACTGCCATGCTTATTTATGTCAAACAAATCCAATAGTAACCTAAAAACCATAAAATAGCTCCATGGTACCTACTCACATTTACAAAGTTTGAAAAAAAATGCTTCTACATTATACAATACTAAATACAATAATAATTAACTACAATAATACATTACAAATTTAACAAATTAAAAAAAAAAAACATTACAGAATAGTAATAATAGTTTCAAAACTAATCAATTTGTACCCCCGGTGGTAGTGGAGCTGGACCAGCATTTATTTTTTTTTAATTAATCTTTTAATACACAATATTTACAATATTTACATAATATTTTTTTCCAGATTAATAAATAAAATGGTCTTTAATTACTGAAAATGGATCGTACTTAAGAATATTACAGAATCTTAACTAACGAAACCGAAAGTCACAATAATAATATTCCTGAATTGTAATCCTAGAACATAAATATAACTAGTCGATATTTTTTTTTTACTTTTTTAATGGAAGAATAAAACGTGTTGCTCCTACCCCAAATAAAATGGAACAAGGGTAGGAAGTGATGATGATGACTTTTATTGTATTTTTTTTTTACTTAAATTGTTTTTACTCAGTATATTTGTTTGTTTGGTTGTTTTTTAGGGTTCCGTACCTCAAAAGGAAAAAAACGGAACCCGTTGTCCGTCCGTCTGTTCGTTTGTCAAGACCCTTTATCTCGGAAACGCGTGGAGGTATTGAGTTAAAATTGAAAGTATATACTCAGATCTGCGGTCCCTTGAAGCTGTGAGAAACTCATATTTCTGAGTTAACGAAACAAAAAGATACGGCCGTTTATGTCGCAAAAAATATAGGTAAGTTAGTACGGAACCCTCAGTGCGCGAGTCCGACTCGCACTTGCCCTGTTTTTATTTATTTACAAAAGTATTAAGTGATATGAAATATCTAACTAACTTCAGCGTGGCTTCTCTTGTTCTTTCCATTGCCATCTGTCCTGAGTAACTCTTCTCCAGTTAGGTCCCGCTATGAGTGCGAGCTCATGCTCCCAACTCCTGGTACCTTACCATGACGTGTTAAAGTATTATAAAGAGAGATGGAATACACCCTATATAGCTCCATTCCTTAAACAGTTCGTGGTAGGTCCTATAGTCTGTCTACTCTTATTTTATTTATTTTTTTATTTGGCTCTTCAACAATGAGTACACTATTAAATATAAAGGGAAACAATTCGAACTTAAGTCTAAGTGCCCCGTCACTTAAAGAAGAGCACTACATGCACTATTAAATACGCCTTAACAGCTAATAATAATTAAAACACAGAAAAACAAAAACACAATAAAAATAAACATCAAAACAGAACAGAATCAGAATAACATTAAATTTGGACAAACAGAATTTAAAGGTTAATTGTGTAATGTAATGTCTGTCAAGTGTCAACAGCCTCGGACACCACGGTCTGTCATGCTGCCGAAGTGCGGGTCGCATAGCGCGACACGCGAATATCAACGACATCATCCGACGTGCTCTTGTCACCGTCGGCGCGGCGGTCCGGCCGTATTGGAACCTCATGGCCTGGCACGCGACGATGGCAAAAGACCGGACGGTATGTCTTTATTTCCATGGAAGATGGGTAGGCCTTTAGTGTGGGACGCTACTTGTGTCGATACTCTTGCGCCATCTCATCTTCCTAGCTCGTCGTGCTGTGCCGGTGCTACCGCAGAGGCTGCAGAGAACCTCAAGCGGCGGAAATATAATAACCTTGTTGGTAGTTATATTTTCGAGCCGTTTGGGGTTGAAACTCTCGGATCGTGGGGTCCGAGTGCCCACAAATTATTTAAAGAACTTTCAAAACGCCTTGTTGACACTTCGCGTGACCCAAGGGCTGGCCTTTACTACGAACAAAGGATAAGCATTTCCATTCAGCGTGGCAATGCCGCCAGTCTTTTGGGTACATTACCAGTCGACAGCGATGTGGAGGAGTTTTTCGACGCCGTACTTTAGATTGCTTTTTTTAGTACTTTATGGCTTTTATTTTTATTTTGTAAGTTAGTTTTAATTGCGTTATTATTAGATTTAAATGTATATAAAATGAATTAAAAAAAAAATTAAGTAAAGTCTCAATAAATAATATTCATTATGTAACATAAGTTTTTTTACAGAGGGCACAGATGTTTGGTACAAGTCGATATCTTCATCATGTTGTTTATATAATGCATACATTCTGTGCAATGAGCAATGTCGCCTTAAATTTGTAATGCCCTTGATAAACAAACATGCAAACATACAGACTGTCACACTTATAATATTAGTAGGACAGAAAATATTCAAGCTAACGGCTCTTGGTTCACAAGTAAATTAGATTTACTAGTTAATCCGATACGTACCGTAGACTATGATTAGGTGCAGTTAAGTTTGCGTTTTATCTCGACGTGATTAGCCGATTTTGAAACGGGATCATTATTACTTGTCAGTATTGCCTACATAATACGAGGTGCTTGTGGCAAAAAAATAGTGATACCAACCAATTTTCAAGGTTAAGCAACACTTGATGAGGTCGATAGATAGATGGGTGACCATCTGAACATAGAGAAAAGAAAGAAAAAACTTGAATCTAACACACAAAACTTATTCGAACTAATGAAAAAAGTAATAATTAAAAAAAATGGAACAGAATCAAGAAACAAATAATAACTGAGAAGCTAAATATGCACCTAACTCATCATATGCCTAGCCATGTAACTAAAATAAAGTTTATTCTATTCAAGTCCATTCCATTCCATTATATTCCATTTCACTCTATTCCATTCCATTCCATTCCATTCCATTCCATTCTATTCCATTCCATTTTATTCCATTCCATTCTATTCCGGTAAGATGCGCTGTGATGCCATAATGAGATTTCCTCATACCTCGGAAAGCACATTAAGCCGTTGGTCCGGCTGTCATTTGAAGATCTTTGACAACCATTAAGGGTATTCAGAAGCAATACAATCTGGCATTAGTCTTGTCAATGATTTCCTCACAATGTTTTCTTTCTCCGTTTTGAGAGCAGCTGTGATGAAATAAATTACACAAAATGAAAGAAGATGATGATCTATCACTTAAGTAGTATGTTATAATTATTATTTATTTATTTAAACTTCATGTAAAATAGTGGTACATAGGCGGTGATGGTGGTATAGTGCGAAGTGAAGTGTTAATAGCATAGTTTTATTTCAAATTATTTTGTTAGTAATAATAACTAACAAAATAATTTGATATAGTTATGTATGTTAGCCAATAAGGTATTTATGATATGAGTACTGTTTACCTGAAATAAAATGATTATTATTATAGGTAATTATCAGCCTAAACTTATTTTAATTAACTTTAAAAATCACATTCGAAAATAGTTTGAAGAGATGTTTGCCACTGGGCAAAGGGCTAATAACATGCCCTTTACCCAGGCGCAAACATCTTCTTAATTCTTCACACCCCGAAGTTTTTTGTACCACTTTGTTACCAAATGGTCTGTGAAACCCAAAGCAGAATTCACAACTTTGACTATGGCAGAATTCATCATCTACATAATGCTAACACCTGCCATTTATTACCCTTCCTTGCCAAATTCAGAATGTAAATGTGGCACACACAATACTGTGATATATTCGTGAATCCACACACACACACACTTTATTTCGGCAATCAATACTTGCAATGAGAAATCACCAGTTCTCAACTTATAAAGACCTATTCACACAGTCGAATAGGACAGAGAACGCGCGACAAAAGGCTACAAGTACTTATAGCTTAAGAGCTCCTGTCAGTGGCTGTCCCCACGTGAAGGTAGGTATATTGTAAAGTCTCCCGAGATAAAACTATTATATGTAATATTCCAAGACATGGTCTACCCGCGGACCAAGTTAAATCGAAAGCCGTTCAGCCTTTTGGGCGTGCAGGAGTGACAAATATTCGCACAAACATATATAACATTGTTTTTAGTATATGCGAAACCCGAATATAGTTTGTTCAGAATCAGTAACTGAATCGATTCCAATCATTTTTACACCATGTTATATTTTTCTTCCAAAAATATTTAAAAAAGGTCATAAGTTCGACACCACCGACACTAAGCACAACATAGATCACGGCAGGTCATAGCGGGCATTAGGTGCCAGCGCACAGCTGGTTGCGGGAGCAAACCAACCCCTCAGTTGCCCGGATGGCCTGGTAATCATGTATTTATACGCACAAAACGTTTTGAGAACACATTTATTATGCGTGCAGCCAAGGAGTGGAATTCCTTGCCGGAGTCTGTGTTTCCTGATAGCTACAACTTAGGGGTCTTTAAGTCAACAGTGAATAGACTACTTCTAGGCAAGCGTGCTCCATCGTCGACCACATCATCACTTACCATCAGGTGAGATGGTGGTCAAACGCGAGTCTATCATTAATAAAAAAAATTTAAAAAATTGTGTGGACAACCAGGTAACATAACAAGCTTATAGCTTTGTGATTTTTCATTATACAGTTATGAAATATCGCACATAGATTCTTTACATAAAAATACTAGACACGTGTTTCGGGTTTCGTATATACTAAAACTGATATTGTATATTCATACCAATTTTTGCCTTTATAATTTAGTGCCATTGTAAAAATAAGTTCTATTGCGATGTTAACTGTACGGATTATGTAATAAAAATGTGTTTTTAGAGTTACCTGTCAGTGTCAGTGTAACTAGTTAGCAATCTAACTGCTTTCTTATGTACCTAACTTTTGTCTGACAGTATTTATGGACTATCATAGGCACCGTATATCGATAATACACTAGGCAGCCGTACAGCTTGCCATATTGATTATAATCGTGACATGTGACGGTATCACGATGAAGTTTGAGCTGCGAACGCGCTTTCCTATCGATACTGTATCAGCTCTATCGATGTCACTTCCCGTCTCTATTTATGCTTATGAACAACTGTAGAGACTATCAAGACCTAGATGATGGCTAGGAATATCAATCCACATTTTATTTTAACCTTGTTAAAACAGGTATTGTGCTGAGACCCAAAGGTCACCCAAAGAGTAATGAAAAGGGCTATACTCGGAGTTTCCTTGTGTGATCGCATCAGGAATGAAGATATCCGCAGGAGAACCAAGGTCGCTGACATAGCCCGATTAATCGCCAAACTAAAGCGGCAGTGTTTGGATTGTCGATGGGGCCGAAAGGTTCTGGAATGGCGACCGCGCACCGGAAAACGCAGCATTGGTGGACCGACGACCTGGTGAGAGTCAATAGAATGAGGTGGATGCGAGACGCACAGGATCGGCAGTTGTGGAGGCGCTTGGGGGAGGCCTAAGTCCAACAGTGGACGTCTTTCGGCTGAAATGATGATGTCAAAAACAATTATGTATTTAGTTTATCACAAGTTCCGAACGCGACTCGACGCGTTTAAAATCGCTTCAAATAAAACCGTGTATTCGGGTCTTAACTTTACCTGAATCACAATCGCACCTGAGAGACTGCAGCGAAGTTGAACATTGCAACAATAGAGTACCGCGTGGTAATAAATATTTGCTCTGCTGTGTTCCTAATCGATACAGACTGTGAAGAGGTATTGTGCTGGATATAGGGTTTATGAGATAGATAGGTAGATTGTTTTTCTTATAGGATAACTAAGAGCTAGAACATTTCAATACACTAAGGCGGACTTGCGCATGAAGGGTTCCCTACCGATCGTAGCAAAAAAAATCGGTAAAAATATCACGATTGTTGTATGGGAGCCCCATTTAAATATTTATTTTATTCTGTTTTTAGTATTTGTTGTTATAGCGGCAAAAGAAATACATCATCTGTGAAAATTTCAACTGTCTAGCTATCAGGGTTCATGAGATACAGTCTGCCTGGTGACAGACAAATGGACAGCGGAGTCTTAGAAATAGGGGATCGTTTTTTACCCTTTGGGTATTTTTTTTTTAAGTGTGGAAATCAAACCACGCCTGTGTCCTTCAGTTGCCCTTTGCGTTCTAGGACTACGGGTTTCCTTTTCAGAAATTTTCCGCGGTCCTAGCTAGCGGGCATTGGGTATGGAACCCTAAAAATGTTGATTATAATTTTCCACAGATATAAACAGATCTGAAGACGATAGTTTGTGAGTGTGTGTATGTTTGCATGTTTGTTATTCCTTCAAACTGCTGTACGTTTAGATAAAACTTGGTACCGAAGTAGAACATATAACACACACAGGGTAGTTTTATCCCGGAGTATGTTCCCTGGGGTAATTTTCTACTGTCAGATGGGTAAAGCCGCTGGTAGCAGTTAGTTTATTAAAAAGGCGAAAGTTTGTATATATGTGTGTGTGTGTGTTATAACTCCTACACGCTCAATCGTGTGAACGGAATTGGATCACATGTGCAGCGACATCTATGGCGCCACATAAGAACTAATCCTGCATCGCGCAATTAAAGTTCTCCGCGCGATTTGAACATATAAAACAGACAGAAATCATCTATTGGGCAGTTGCCCACTAGACATAACACCCGTCTGGCCGGAGGATTCTCCCTTTACAAAGGAGGTTTGCGGGACTTTACTCTCTGTTCCGCATACCTCCAAACATGGTATTACTTGTCTTGAATTAGAACATGTAGGATACTTTTATCCCGGAAATATGTTGCCTTAGGATAAGTTTCTGCTTTTACGAAGGCGAAAACAAACTCTGCTAGTGGCTTACTAGCAGTTTTCTTTTTGTGGTTTGAAATCATCCAATGGAGCCTATAATGACTGTACCTTCACAGTATATTTACGAGAATATTTTGTACGCACATAAAAATATAAACATGTTTAAAAAACACAGTGATGTTCATAATTTTAATACTAGGAACAAACACAAATTTGTGGTTCCTACAACCAGGCTGAAAAAAATAGGGGGCTCATTTAGATGCCGATGTATACACTTCTATAATAAACTTCCTAGTCATATTCAACAACTAAGCCTTAATAAATTCAAATTATTTGTAAAGCGAAAACTTTGCCAAAAGGCTTTTTACACTATAAAGGACTATGTTGAGGACCAAAAAGCTTGGGATTGACGGATTGACCTGCTCCAGTACGCACTACAACTGTTGTCTTATTATTATTATTTTTTTCTTTTGTTTTTAATTTCAATTGTGCTTTTTATTATTATTATTTATTACAATTTGATATTGTAGATTATTTTTCTTTTGCAATTTGACTTTTTTTTATCTATTAATTTTTGACATCAATGTTTACTTTGTTAAGTATTACATTTTGTAAACAATTATATTTTTCCTTTTATTATTGTGAACATGAGGACTATGTTGATTGCTTTTTTGTTCCTTTTCAGTAATTTTAACGTATGTCTAGCAATTTGAGTATTTTCCGCGGCCTACCCAAATGTCCTTTCCTTGGTATTGTTCGTCAAGTCGTTGAGCTCCTTAGTAGTCCTGAGTTGAGCTTTACGAATGACAAATGCTTGCACTGACTGGACAGGTCCACTCAAATCTGTAAGGTTCTTTCTTCAAAAGACCATTTCAGACAAATCTGCATGGTTCTCATGTGATTTGACCATTACATATTTACTGTATGGACTTTAAAAGAGACTTTGACCCCTGTGCTTGTTTCGATGTTTCTTCTCAGGGTAGTCAGCTAGGAAACACCGGCCTCATCTAGTTTAAAAATGACGAAAAAAAAATTGACGCGTAAAAGTGTTTTTTTAAACCTATTTACAAAATAAATATCATTTAGCGGGAGGGCGTGTCAGACTTTTACTGACTAACACCCACTCCTATGTTCCTTCTTTCCCTTGCGTTCCAGGACTCCGGGTTGCCCTTTCGGAAGCCCACTCATGGTCTCAGTAGGCTTCGGCCCTGTTGGGCAACTACGGTTTTGCTAACATCTCTTTGAGGTGCGTGGAACAGTACGCGCCGTCAACGACTCGGGCTCGGTCCGGACGGTTACCGAACGGACGGACGGCGAGCTACCCATTCAGAAATCAGAAATCAGAAACGTTTATTTTAAATAGACCAATTACAGGCACTTTTGAATTGTCAAAATGTCAGTCAGTCAAAAAAAAACAAGTGAAGCTAAATACACTTTTGCCGTCAAAAAAAACCCACACCTACGGTGGTTGGAAATCGGAGATGGAATCCCCTCGGCTGTGGCGTAAGGAAGTCCGTTCCCTCATGCGTGCGGCCGTCACCTTCAGAAGGCGGCGACCGCCTACCATTCCTCCTTATTCCGGACCATAGCCTGTACCAGGGCCCGGTGCAAGACGTCGCTGCCGCCGAAAGCCGCTGGTAGAGGCTAGTAAACTAATACGCGAAAACAGGGCACGACGCGAACAAATTACTCCACAATCAAAAAACACTCACATTTCCACTACCATACCATCAGAAATAGAGTCCCTATCAATACTCGACTCGCGTCTCTTGTAACAAACAAGTCTACGATAAAAATATAACAAGGACGAGGCCATGAAGACAGCTACTTAATTTGATACAACCTCTCAACCCGCCGCCGCCGCCCTTACAGCTAATAATAAGCTTGATACAAAAATAAAATCTACTACATTCCACAAAAAATCTTTACTAAGGTAGCAGGTAATTGCTTCCCCTGTCGGATCCAAACTGGGGCTTCCCACGCTAGGAGTACACAATATACTTACGTACCTATCCATCTTTGTATGTACATATTTATGATCAAGAAGCTGGGAGTCTAATAATGCTAGAGATTCTGCCCTGCAAGTTTTCATGGCCCTGGAATGTAAAGGGCAACTGAATTAACATAAGTGGTTTTTAGTCTGTAAAAGATACTCCCTCTCTCTCCACCCAGAGCGGAAGAAGCAACGAGTATTTGATGATTTTCCAGCCCAAAAAAAAAATGTTTTCAATAATTAACCTGTAATTTTCATACATACTGGTTAAAAAAATGTTGATTCTAAATAACCCTACTCAGTATATTATGTATGTACCCATCATCATCATGATTTTCAGCCAAAAGACGTCCACCGTTGAACATAAGCCATCCCCAAGTGTCACCATAACGAACGGTTCTGTGCGTCTCGTATCCATTGGATTCCTGCAATTCACCTTGTGGGACGCGTTCGAACGCTGCATCTACACGGTCACCATATTGGCAAATAAATTATTTGCAGAATAGATACTGATATTTTTAAAATCCGTCCTCAGTTTTAAAGATTGCGACCACCTGAACCAACGAAGTAGTAATAAAAGCTGTTGTATGTCTAGTAGCTAGAGATGCACAGAAACTTCAATATCATTAAAATTAGATTAAAACAGCATTATCCGAAGGATTTCGAAGAAAAATCATAATATTCTATTGTATTTAAAGAATTTCCTTGTTACTTTAATACTGCAATGAATATTGATATTTTAAGCAATGATTAGCAAGGACGAGCTGTTTCTCAATTTATTTGTGTGACTGTATAATTAACTCAGCCATGCGCATTACTTTGTGTAATTTATTTCATCACCACTGCTCTCAAAACGGTGAAGGAAAACATCTTGAGGAAACCGGCATGTCCTAGAACCAAAAATTCGAAGACATGTGACATCCACCAACCCGCACTGGGCCCGCGGAGTGGATTACGGCCAATTCCCTCTCCTAGAGAGAGGAGGCCTGAGTCCCAGCAGTGGGAATATCAAAAGGCTGATTATGCTTATGTGTAATTAATAAGATTTCATATCATAGGGATTGATGAGATAGATACAGAAAGAGCTTTATGGTAAAACTAGCTTCTTCTCTTCAGCTGCTTCGCCCGCTTAAAAGTATAAAATTAACAAGGGAACATAATATTCCTAACATAAAATAGTTTGACTGGCCTGTTGGTCTAGTGGTTAGTGGCCCTGACTGCTATGCCGGAGGTCGTGGGTTCGATTCCCACCCAGGACAAATGTTTGTGTGATGAGCGCAATCATTTGTTCTGTATCTGGGTGTAATTTATCTATAATATGTATGTATTTAGAAATATTTAAGTATGTTTATCAGTTGTCTGGTACTCATAACACAAGCTCTGCTTAGCTTGGGACTAGACGGCGTTGTGTGATAGTTGTGTGAATATTATTATATCATTATTATATATATTATATTATTATAAAAGCAAAAAGTTCTAGGACATGATCTATATATCATTCAAATATCTTCTACCGTTTCAGCGTGAAGAATTAATAAACATGGAACGAAGGCAAAGAAGGAACAGGAGTGGGTTTTAGTCAGTAACAAGTCTGACAGGCTCCCTCGCTCCGCCCAAGGGCGGGAGAAGTCATTGGATGATTTCCCACCAAAAAAAAAACACTCTTTAACATTAGTGTGATGTGAAAAAAACAAAAAAATACTTATTTGTAACTAAAACTCTCATTTACAATCATCAGAAATCAATAAAAATAAACAATCATGCAATTTCCAAGGCCGGTTCCACCACCAACTTTAACCTCAGTTTAACGTCACCCAATATAACACTCTATGAACTATGACAGTAACCACAACCTCGTCTATAACTAAAGGATCGCTCTCCACAAACTTCGCTGTAAATATATTTAAGCCATCCAAGCGGCGGCTTAGCTGAAATTACTATGGAAACGTGGCACACCGAGAAATACAGGATAAACAATTGAACGTGGAAATATTTTCAAAAGGTTTATAAATATTGCAAGCGAAGTAGAATGAATGTGGAAGCGCTGTACCCACTTTTGCGTTTGTTTTTCCGATGTAAAATTTGGCTTTCTGTGGAGTGCTGTGAACTTTTAATAATATTTTTTTTTATTATTTATTTTCAGGCAACTAAGGCCTATAGGCACGACACGTATAGTTTAACTTCTGTTTAAATATTATTCAGTAATTAGCTTCGGCAATTTAATAAGAGGATTAGAGGTATGGATCATTGTAAGCCCTATTAGGGTACAGCAACATATTTGTAGATATTAAAAATAAAATAAAATAAAGTAAAAAATATTCAAATTGTACATGTAATCTACACATTCAAATTATTCGTTAAAATCAACACTAAAAAGTAAACTATTCAATAAAATAATAAGAAAGAGAAACAATTCTTAGTGGTGAGTTTTAATTCTGTAAATGGGTATATTTGACCTGAATAAAAATTATTATTATTATGTTTCATTTATCTCAGGACCCTGAGGTCCTGGACCTTTGGGAGGCGTACGAGGAGCCGAAGCCAACTCGCAGAGGCCCTTAAGATAATTATAATGGAACATGATACCAACCGACGATTATCCCTGTACGCGCTATGCTAGTGCACCCAAGGACAACCCCCGGTTATTGAAAAACTGTTGCGACATATGGAGAACAAAGATAATAGGGCTATGGTTTTTGGAGTCTTAAGTGGACTGGTAACATGGAACTATGTCAAGACTATGGCCCCTGCCTGAACAACGTTATTAATATGCATCGAAAAAAGGCAGGGGGTGACTTGCACACTCAATAAATGGGCCCCCAAAAACGGCCGCTAGCACGAAGTGACTTAGCAACAAGAGGGCAACATATCCTGAGGTGCTTGAGGAGTGGAGAGGTATACCACGGCTATCAGGACAATCCCGGAAGTACGGTCAAGATCCCTACCAGCACCTTACTGGATTATACATCCTTCTCCCGAGCACGTTTGCTCTTGCGAATCTCCACTCAAGCCAGCCAATAAAGGCAAGAGAGAGGTGGGAGCTCAGTTCCTCGTCAGTGTTCACTACGGCCGGCCAATAAAGGCAAGCCGGAGATGAAGAACAAGAATTCTCCCGGGAGATCGGGTCCGTGGGGTCGCTAATGCCCAACAGTTCGCCACAAAACTGCGCTGCGGATTGTATCTCTCTTAGTCTGGCCCCTCACCCTAGGCATATTACGGCAAAGCAAACTTTACCGATACAGACCTAGGGTATATTGGAGCACGCAAGCCCCACCACGACGTCAACGTAGAGATACGGCGATGGGGTTATTATTATTATTATTAATTAGATAGTTATACTAACTTACAGTGGAGATAATTGATTTCCCACTAATTGCTGGTAGCAGCTTCGCCCGCGTAATATTAGAAAATTATCGCAAAGAAAACTTATTTCCGGGATAAAGATTGTACTATGTACTATTTCAGGGAATGTTCTATCCGTTTACTAAGTTTCATTGAAATCCGTTCAACCATACGAGTGTGAAGAATTAGCAAACTTACTAAAACACAAAGTTTCGGTTTTAAAATACTAGTTTGATCCTGTACTATGTGGTCGTTTTGGAAGTAGCTCAAGATTATGTCAAATAGATCGATTCTGAGAGCCTGTAACTAACTGTACTTACTTATTTGTCCTATTTTACCCTCTGCTTAGGACCTCAGCAAAGGTCGCTTCACACTCCTTTTGTAATCCCATAATTCCTCGATCTAATTCTGGCAAAATCTTTCTAGTTTATTCAGCCTAGATCTCAGTAAGACTGACAGGGCCTGTTGGGGCTGATGCCAGTCAGGGCTGCGGGATTATTTGGAATAGTTATAGTGGCACTCGCAAAGAGCAAATTAAAGAACACAAGTGCATTATAATTAATAAAAATTTGACAATCCCTCTCACTCCATCCAGAACAGCAGGAGTCATTTATGGTTTTCCATATAAAAAAATATCAGAAATAAAAACAATTAAATATACTAACTGAAATACTAGCAATAGCAATGATGGAGATTGACAGCCCTTTTTCTCTATACTTTATAAGAAATACAGGTAACCGAAAAGAAATAAAACTAGAGTGAATAGGATCTTAAAAACTATTGCGCTTCACCATCAACGATTGCATCACTGCTTACTATCAGGTAGGATCGCAGTCAAGTACAAGTGTAAGAAAAAACTGAAACTAAATATATTTTATTGCTTAAAATTCTCTCCACCCGTAGCATCTCCCACGTCCTACACGACCCCGCACTATCGACCAGCTTACAGCTACTAAATACGACACTACCAACAAATGTATGGAAATTATTCTGTACCGTAACCCATTCAGTTTGCATTTAATCCCAGATTATGAAGGGATTAAGCCCAAACCCTTGAAAGTTTCTACGTCTTTGCGCGGTAATGCGTGTAGGATAATTATTATTTTAATCCTCGGTTTGTGTGGTGTTAGTGGCCGTTTATTGTTAAACGATTGGTTAAGTGTACAATTGTTATTTTTAGTGTTTATTTTTGGTAATTAATTCTAGGGCTGCGGTAGTATTTGAAAGAGTCACCGCGACCCTGGAATCCAAAGGGCAACTGAAATAACACGGCTGAGTTTTAGTCAGTAAAAGTCTGACAGCTCCTCTCGCTCGGCGCGGACTTGCGGATGGCGAGCAATGGGTAGCTCGCCGTCCGACCGTCCGGTAAACGTCCGGACCGATCCCAAGCCACCGACGGCGCGTACTGTTCCACGCGCGCCTCAAGGAGATGTCAGCAACTGTAGGGGCCCAGCAGGGTCGAAGCCTACTGGGGCCAAGGGTCTGATTCAGAAAGGAAGACTCGGCCCTGGTACGAAAGGCAACGAAGGAACAGGAGCGTGTTTTTACTCAGTAAAAGTCTGACACTATCTCCCGCTCCGCCCAAGAGCGGGGGATGTCATAAGATGATTTTCCTACCGAAAAAACAACTCTTCTCGCTCCACTCGGAGCGGGAGAAGTTATTTGATGATTTCCCACCTCTATAAAAATATTACTACTACTTGTAATTTAAAAAAAAAAACGTTATTTAAGCTGTTGATCCCCGCACGAACGCCCGGCGTTCGTGCGCCATTGTCTTACTATTGTGTCTCTAATTACGCTACTCCAAAAGTTAAATCGCATGTTAGTCTTGGTGGCAATTATGTCAAAATATAAAAATAAAAATAAAAATTTAATCGATTGAGACTGAAATTAGAACACGCATGTTCTTAAAAATCTGGGAATAGTCATTCTAATTTCATAGAAGCTAATCATGGAGCTTCACACGAACTTAGCATAAGGTTTCAACCAATCTAGGCCTGAGGTAGTGTTTTTTTTTTGATGTTGGAAATCATCCACTGACTTTTCCCACTCTAAGGCGGAGCGAGAGGGCGTGTCAGACTTTTATTAAGTAAAAGCTAACCTATGTTCCTTCAGTTGCCCTTTGCGTTCTAAGACAACGCGTAACCTTTTCAGAAGTCTCAAACATGGCTCTAATAAGCATCGGCGCTACTGGGCCCCTACGGTTCTGCTGACATCTCTTTGAGCGCGGAACACGACGCGCCGACGACGATTCGGGCTTGGTATGGATGGTTACCGGATGACCGGACGGCGAGCTACCCATTGCTCGTCGTCCACAAACCCACTCTATACCTTTTTTTAGGTGGAAAGTCATCCAATGAGTTCTCCCTCGCTAGGGAAGAGCGAGAGGGCGTGTCAGACTTTTACTTACTACTATGTTCCTTCTTTGCCTTCGTTCCAGGATTCCGGGGTTCTCTTTCGCACATCCAATGTTCTGTACCAGGGCGGCGCGACTCTATGCCATACATTTTGAATTTTTTTAGCCATCGTTATCGCTGATTTAATGCCACTGTATCTAAAGCCCAGAACCTTTGAAGCTACATTCTCCAATCATACTCACCTACCATAACACATACAGAGGATACAAAAGAACGAATGACGTCAGTACACCACCATAAATTCCACTTAATTTTCACCCACAGTAGAGCAGAAACCGGATAAAAGTAATTTAGTTAACAGGCAAAGTCGGGCGTTTGTAAAGTTTCGACCGACGGTGTTGCGTGCGTTAATTACCGGCTAGAGTACAAGGGGTGTTCTACCGATTGTGATGAGGTAGGAAGAATTGGAGTTTGAATAAACATAAAATATGTTTATTTATTTAAAACTTTATAAAGAATGGTATAGTAAAAAAAAAACGAATACAACAAATCAACAGTGTGATGATTCTACCAACTTCTTGCGAATGTGTTTTCGTGCTTTCACTTTAGAGGAGAACCGACTGGTTGCCGTCCTGCCCCCCTAGCCAAGTTACAACCGTTTCGTTTCGATTCTCTTTTCGTTGATCGCCTTGAGTTGGCCACGCCTCCTATTCCTTTGTTATGACCATGTTACTGAGCGTTGAGATGACGTCAGAATAGAGGAATCGGAGGTGTGGCCTACTCGACGCGATCGACGAAAAGAGAATCAAACGAAAGGGTTGTAACTTGGCTAGAGGGGCAGATGTTCAGAGAAGCGCATTCCAAAGAGAGACCGCCTGTACAAAGAAAGAAGAATGGACAAACCCAGAGCGGTGTGAGGGACATCGTAGAAGACGATTATTTATTATAAGTTTATTTTTGTGCTAAAGGTTAAATAGAAATATTAAACATTGTGTTACCTTCATCCCAGAAAAATGCATGGAGGTTGCGGGAAAAGTTTATTATACACCCCTATTTTTAAATTAGTACCAAAAAAAATTTGGCTCTATCTGTACCCGTTACTGATCATATTTATGTAGTCAAAAGTAAACAAAACGAAATCCCAAATTTGTGCACGAAACTTTTTCATAATTGGCAAATTCATAATTGAATCAATTATTCATAACAATTGCTACTAGAAAATACTAGGCGCAGTGTTTTTCCATTGTTTTTCATTCATAATCAATAGCCTGTACAATATTTCAATAAATTGAATGACATTTTGGGATATAAACAAACGCTAGTAACTTTGCTGTCTAAGAATATTATTTATTGAGACTATACGTAAATAATAACAAGACCTTTTCTAATAAGCCCTTTAAGTATTTGTACTAATTAAAAACTACTGGTGTATATAACGTTACTCAACTTGTTAAAAAATCTATATGATTAATAATAAGCCTGCTATATTGTTTGTGACTACATTGTAATTAATTATATTAACTTTTCACTTTCCTTTTTGAAAAAAAAAAATACAGCGCTTGTCATACCAAATGTCTCACGTTTTTATATGTGGAGAACGTCGTTGATATCACATGTGTAAAACTATTTTTTTTAAAAAGCCTTTCTTTATGTAATATTCTATGTGTTATTGTTTGTTTTCCCCAATAAATAAAATAAAATAAAATTTAAGTATTTTGTTAATAAGTTGAAATATAAAACGATCAAATTATTCGAGAATTTTCCTCCATCCAAGCCTAACAGAATGAAGAGCGAACTCATAAAACATGGAAGTTAGCAGCCTTCAAAGTCAGTTACCGTTACTGCTTGCCACCAAGTGTTGCATGAACTAATTACGACGCGTGTTGCCACTCACTGGAGAGTTATAATGAAGAATGTATAATATATAGATCTGTTAAATGAATTTACAATGGTTATAAGTAAGAAAACCAATCTGGAAACGATAAAGACCTATGTGTTTATCTATAACTCATCATTTCAGTCAAAAGACGTCCACTGTTAGACATAGGTCTCCCCCAAGTGTCGCCACAATGAACGGTCCTGTGCGTCTCGCATCCATGAGATTTCCGCGACCCTCACTAGGTCATCGGTCTACCTTGTGGTAGGCCTTCCAACGCTGCGTCTTCCGGTACGCGGTCGCAACTCCAGAGAAATTAACAGATCGCGGTTGAAAACGCAAATCGTACACTGCGCTCTAAAACGCACATCATTGATGTAGCTCAAAAGGCAGTCCAACTTAAATGGGACTGGATAAGACATATCTACCGCATGCTTAAAGATCATATGGGTAGTCCAAAAGGGAACCCCGGGGTCCTGGAATGCAAGGCAAAGAAGGAACATAGGAGAGGGTTTTAATCAGTAAAACACACCCTTTCGCTCCGCAGTAGAGCGAGAAAAGTCATTAGATAATTGCCCACTTAAAAAAAATGCCTAAAGATACACACAGGATCAGTAGCAAGACACTGGGACGTGGGGTTCGAGAGACCACGAAGGAGATGGCGGGATGACCTGGATGTGTTCTTTATGAATTGGAAGGAGAAGTGAAAAATTGTGGTGGGTGGAAGAAATGGAGAGAGAATTTTGCCCAGCAGTAGTACAGTACGGATATTATTAACACATTTTTTTTTATTATGGATAGGCTCGCGTTAGAGCAGTGGTGGCCGATTGGTAACGGCCCCGACTTACGAGTTGTAGGTCGCGGGTTCAAACCCAGCCAGGCGCTTTACTTTGTGTAATTTATTTCACCACCACTGCTCTCAAAACGGTGAAGGAAAACATCGTGAGGAAACTGGCATGTCCTAGAACCAAAAATTCGAAGACATGTGACATCCACCAACCCGCACTGGGCCCGCGTGGTGGATTACGGCCCATTCCCCTCCCCTAGAGAAGAGGCATGAGTTCCAACAGTGGGAACATTATAAGGCCGACTATACTGTACTATAGGCTCGCGTTTGACCACTATCTCACCTGTTGGTAAGCGATGATGTGGCCGGCGATGGAGCACTTTTGCCTAGAAGTAACATATTCACTGTTGACTCTAAGATCCCCACGTTGTAGCTATCAGGAAACACAGACTCCGGCAGAAATTCTACTCCTTAGCTGTACCCACAATAAATGTGTTCTCAAAACGCTTTGTACGTAGGGGTGGGATGTCTACCAGCATACACATTTTTGCATCCGAAAAAAAAACATACAAAAACGCTACATTTAATTTTAGACTTTATTTATTGAAACATAGAGTTTATTATGCAATAACTCGTTATACAGTACGGTTTAGTAATAATACATTTATGCATCCACAAAAAATAAACATACAAAAAATCTTAATTTTAGACTTCATTCTTTGAACATAGAGTTTATTTTCCAATAACTCGTTACACGCATTGTAAAACCAACTACAGGTGAGGCAAACTGATCGATATCTTGTTATTGCAAGTAACGCTTAAATCGCACCTCTATCCGCATCCACCTTGTAAATCTTTACCTGTATTAGTGCGGGATTATTTTTATCGATAAAACAAGGGATTATTGATGAGCATTGTGGGGTTGTCTCTAAATATAGATTGTAATGAAAGCAGGAAATATAGTGTTGCTATTTTGCTTGGAAACAATAACGCTACGCGGAAATTGCGTTGCTGCTATTTATTATGTAGGTTCGTGAATATTAGATTAATTTTCATCCTTTATTAATGGGAGCTTGTGTGTCCTTATAGCTACATTCCATTCCATTCTTGATGTAGCTAAGAGTGAATAGGCTACTTCTAGGCAAGCGTGCTCCATCGTCGACCACATCATCGCTTACCATCAGGTGAGATGGTGGTCAAACGCGAGCCTATCATTAATAATAATAAAAAAAAGCTATCAAGAAACATAGAAGAGGAAGACTCACAGAGTCTATTTATTTATTTTATACAACATTCCATTTCATTTTTTTCAACATTTTATACGCGTACCGGAAGACGCAGTGTTGGAAGGCCCCCTACAAGGTGGACCGATGACTTGGTGAAGGTTGCGGGAATCCGATGGATGCGAGACGCACAGGACCGTTCGTTGTGGCGACATTTAGGGGAGGCCTATGTCCAGCAGTGGACGTCTATCGGCTGAAATGATGATGATGATGATACAACATTATTTTTAGCATAAGCGAAAACTGAATATAGTTTGTTTAGAATTAGTTACTGAATGGATTTCAATAATTTTTGCACCATGTTATATTTTTTTCCCAAAAATGTTTAAAAGAGGTCACAAGTTGACCACCACCGACACTAAGTACAACACAGGTCACGGAAGGTCATGGCGGGCATTAGGTGCCAGTGCACAGCTGGATGCGGGAGCCAAACAACTCCTCAGTCGCCAGTATGGTCCGGTGACCATGTATTTGAAGGTTATAACTTTGTGGTTTTTCAAGATAAAGTTATGAAATTTTAAACATAGATTCTTTACATAAAAATACTAGACACGTGTTTCGCCTTTTGCATATACTATAACTAATGTTTTATATGTTACCGGAAAATCTGTATACTTAATCCGGTATTCCATACAATACCTAGGCAATGTATAGAATATCTAAAACGTAAAGATAATGAAATATTATTTGTTTTATACTTTGCCTAGGTATTCTATACAATACCGAATGCGCAGCCTATACAATCCCTAGGAATTGAATACATTACCTAGGTAAAGTATGTAATGGACAATAATAATCATAATATTTCATACACTGTCTGGACGCCCCAGGTATTCTATACATTGCCTAGGTATTGTATAGAATACCTGAATTATACAGATTGCCGGTAACATTTATAGGTATTGACACAGCAACGACTAATTCACTGATTTAACATTTTTTTTTTAAATGTGCAAATGAAGAAAAAGTGTAGTGAATAAAAAAGTTGTAATCACAAAATAATAATAAAAATAAATAACATTAGACTTGCTTTGATATAAATTAAAATAAATTAAATTGAGAATATGGAAGACGCAGCGTTGGAAGGCCTCCTACAAGGTGGACCAATGACCTAGTAAGGGTTGCGGGAATCCGATGAATGCGAGACGCACAGGACCGTTCACTGTCGCGACACTTGGGGGAGGCCTATGTCCAACAGTGGAAGTCTATCGGCTGAAATGATGATGATGAAATAGAGAATTGCATTGAAATAAATTGAATTAAAAATTACGTTAAAATGTCAGTGAGTTAAATTTTTGAATCAAGTCAATCTGAAGACATCACAGTTCGAACTATCAGGTTTTAAAAAAATGTCATTCCATAGGTAAGGACCTAATACAAGGTGCAGTTTTGAAGCTGCAAAAAATTTCAGGAGGTAATTATGTTAGTGATTCTCGACCCGAATCAATAATAAAATGAGTAGGTACTTTTTTTTATTTTTTAAAAATCGGTACGTGTGAACTACCTTTTTTAAAACGCGGCCAGTCTGATACTCGTCTTATAACCGCGCTTTCACACACACAAACACGCAAACAATAATTTGAAATAATTTCATTGATCCAAAGCAACGACTATCCCCCGCACAACACCCCTCTCTCCCAATAGCCACACCCCCGCGGCCATCGATCAATCGATTTAGTGATTTAGTGTGATTGATGTCGCCGGCGTGTGCATACGCTTGCAATATCCGCCCCGCAGGTGCGCCTTCAGTTTACGGTTGCGATATCTAGTGATAAAGATGACGGACCAATACTCCAATGTAGAGTTGGTAGAGATGGTCCGCTTGTATGCTATCAGTGGAGACAGCGTATCTCGAGCTATCGAAATGTTTATTGAACTATTCCCCAATCGGCAACGTCCATCTCAAAGGGTAATGCTGGCTGCTACGCAGAGACTCCGCGAGTTTCGGCAATTCGACGTTCCCCGGCATGCTGACGGTCGCGGCAACGAAGGCCTGCCTGTCGCCTTGCAGGAAGATATCCTGCAATACTTCCAGCGAGAGCCACGGGCCAGCACGCGGGATGCTGGTCGACGGTTTGGAGTGCACCATTCCACTGTGTGGCGGCTACTGAATAAAGAACTGCAGCATCCGTTTCATTACCGCAAAGTACAGGACCTCCACGAAGCCGATAACGCCGCGCGAGTTACATTTTGTCGCTGGTTGCTGGAACACCAAGACGCCAACATCCTGTGGACGGACGAGTGTTTATTTACTCGAGTTGGCGTCTACAATGTTCATAACGAACACTGGTGGGCTCACCGCGAACATAACCCGCGCGTGACTAAGCGGCACTCGTTCCAAGTCAGGTTCAGCCTAAATGTGTGGGCTGGCATAATAGGGGACCAACTGCTTGGACCTTATTTTATCGACGGTCACCTCACCAGTGCCACATACCTGGAGCTGTTGCAACACGTCGTCGAGGAGATGTTGGACGAGGTTCCCCTGTCACTTCATCACAACTTTTTCTACCAGCAGGACGGTGCACCTCCTCACTACGGTCGGCAAGTACGTGAGTACTTAAGTGAAAGGTTTGGCACACACTGGATTGGCCGCGGTGGTCCAGTGGCTTGGCCTCCGCGTTCTCCGGATCTCACACCCCTTGACTTTTATTTGTGGGGAGATTTAAAAAGACTAGTGTACACAGAGGAAATCACCAGTGCTACACAATTACGTGAAAAGGTGATCAGTGCTTTCGACACTTTAAAAACGAATGTGTTTGTGCTACGTAAATTAAAAGAAAATCAGCAACGTCGTGCTAGATTGTGCCTGGAGTGTGAAGGTGGAAACTTTGAACAATACCTCCAGATAACATAAGTAGGTAATTTATTTATTTTATCATTTGTAAAAAAGTTGTTAGCCGAATCAATTTGATTAGTGTACTTAAAAATAAGTTGATTTAAAATTTTTAACTACGCCAAAAATACCTACCTATCAGGCAAGATTCAATCACTTAAAAACCCTAACACATAAGTAGGTACCTACTAAACTAGCACAAATTATCTTGAGGTATTTTTGTCGGTCCTCAGCCCGTTAAAAAGTAGGAAGGAAAATTTCATATCAACCAACTTAATCCCTTATAAACGAAATTATTAGGTACGAAAAATTGACCTTGGGAATGAATTTACCTACAGCGCGACTGTGCCGAGTGCCTACATGCCGCTCGTACCTAAACACCGCGCGCGCGCGGCGCGTTTGATAAACGGAGCGGGAGGACATAGTCAACAACCTACATACAACATACCAACATTAGTGCGTCTCAATCACGGTCTCAGTAATAAAGCAAAACTATGGTTCAAAGTTCAAAGTTGTGCAGCAGGGACGCGAATATTGCTTACGTGATGTAAGGTTTATTGATCTCGGCCTAACAATTTTATTCATCAGCTGATAGGTAACTAAGACGTCAACGTGAACTTTTCTTTTAAAAGATTTTCGCATTGCATTGTAGTGATGCTTAAAAATGAGTTATTAATTAGCGAAATTTAAGACAATAATGTACATTATTAAATGATTATCGAATTCGAACTACATCTAAGGCTAAATTATTTCGTAGAATAAGTGGGCGGAGCCTCGTACAGGTTGATGCACTTACACACACAGTGACATGACGTGCGATAAATCGCAACGGGTGATTCTGTGTTTTTTTAAAAGTCTATTTAGAGGATTATTCTGAAAAACACTTAAAATTAGGAAAATAAAATAACAAGTATTATTGATTATTGACCAGGTATCGTATTTTTATATGATTATTTATGAGTTTTATTACAACCTCTTGAAATTTTGTGCAGTTTCAAAACTGCACCTTGTATAAATAGTCACTTTTATAAAAATAACACATTTCCTTATTTCCGCAACTCACACAAACGCTCACTCCGCGTAAGAAGCCCGCTAGCGGAACGATTCATAAATAGCCAAGGAAAAGATTCTCCGAATTCTCCAATATTCTTCTCCGGAGCTCATTTTCACCGCATAAACGTAAGAACCGTAGTTAAGTTCACACACGTAGAACCGAAGAACCGGCGGCGTGGCGACTCGTAAAATTTAACCGGAGCCAGCGCTGATAAGGTGCGATAAGTTAATTTGAATTTAAAAATGAATCCGGAGAGAGACACCTCCGCATGATTCTTTGTGTGGCCGCGAAATGAGCGGATTGCAGAACTGAAATAAAAAAAGAATTGAAGTAGTACATTTTAATATAAGCAGCGGGCGTTTCTTCCGTACGAATCAGGTGCAGGAACCTCCCGAACTTACCATGTTTGGTGAGGACCTGCGTGCGTCATGCGGAAGGTGAAGATGCCGTGACGTCTACGGCTACTATCGGCCACTCCTCAAAGAGGGGACTTACCGGCATGATTATAGCGAGCCCAAAAAGCATTAGGAGTAGGAGCGGGTTTTGGAATGTGTTGATAAAATTTTATCACACACCAAAATACACCAACCCCAAAGTACACCAAAATAGTAACACATCTTTTAAACACATTTAAATTATGGGTAGGTTATAATGGCATATAGATACACATTCAAACTTTGCCTTTCCAAGATTAGTGAGATAGGTATATTTAATTCCAGACGTGTAAAGAATTTGCACTTTATCAGCAGTCAATGATAGCTATCGATCTCCACGCAAATTAGAATGCTGTCGACCCACATCGATCAGTCGAGTTAATCGACTCGATTATTAAATGTTAATCGATGAGGTACCTATATGCCTATATATGATCGATCGATCGTCGATTGCGACTTCGATTAACTTTGTCATACTAAGTAGGTTAGTAATTTATTTGCAACTTTATAACCAAGGAGCAACAGGTAATGAATGTCATAATTATCTAAACTAAGCCTATTCTAAGGGCTATATTTCATCGAGACGCAACTGGTCGCGCCGCCATGGTGTCCGTAAGCTACCAAACTAGACACCAAAGTCGCTACACTACACTGAGACAGTATTAAAATGGACCTTAAGGGCTATAATATAGCCTACATAATATAGCCCTAACATACTCTTTGGTGGGGGCGTCACTGGCTTCCGAGCTGGTCGCGCCACCAAATTGGTTGCGCAACCAAATGGACACCAGGTGAGTAACTCTCTATAGAACTGTATACATTTTGTTGGTAGCGGCGACTGGTCGCGCCGCCATGGTGTCCCAGTGAAATATAGCCCCAAGTTTCTTTGAGGGCTGTCGGTCTTCGCCTAAAGGTGAAAGTCACTGTGGCACAGAACCGCAAAGGGCAACTGAAGGAACACGGGTGGGTTTTTAGCCAATAAACGGTTAACAGGTAACGTTAACAGTCGTTGCACAGAGGAGGTTCCATGGTGGTATTTTAAGAGGGCATGGAACACTTTCATATGCTGATGGTGATTTTAGTGAGGTTAAAGTCCAGCACTAAGACCAGGGCTTTTATACCCAAAAGCGCTTTTTAAAAGTTCCCCCCCAAAAACAACAAAAAAAGTAATACATTTTGATACAAGTAGGTACATTTTGTTGTTGTCATAGTGACCGAAGCGGAATTTGCCCGAGCCGTAGGCGAGGTTATCTATAATTATAGTAAATTGTGGTGGCTCGTGTGGTTACTTTTCCACACTAGTATGAAAAATAGTAAATCGCTTGCCTAAAAGCGGTAGGAGTAGAAGTGGGTTTTCAAGTAAATGTGTTGAAAAAGGCTTTTTGGTATAGTTGATTTCCAAGTTCCACATTAACGAAAAACCAGTTTAAAATAAAGCGATATACAGGGTGTCTTTGACATGGATGCACAAACGAATACCATGGATCCAGTACATGATTCTGGACCCCCAGTGGTGGAATATTTAATTTACGCTTTTTAAATTAAACTGTATAAAATCGTTATTCTAACATTTTTAGTGGAAAAAAAACGAATGAATTACTTTTAAAATTAAAAATGTCATCTGGGTTGATTAGAATAACGATTTTATCAACCCCAATGACTTTTTAATTAAAAAATAATCGATTATTTGTTTTTACTAAAAATATCATCGGGATTGGTTAGAATAACGATTTTATACAGTTTAAATTTTAAAAAAGTACAGATATTTTTAAATTACGAAAAAGCCGACGAAAAATTCCACCACTGGGGAGTCCAGAATCATGTACTGGATGGTCAAAGACACGGTGTATATTCTTGTACCATCATTCTTCCTTCTCCTATCCGCCCAACGCTCATCTCCTGGACTCGCAAGAATCACCCATTTGAATTGATACGCGCTCCCAGCACTTATTAGAGCAAGGAAAAGATCCTCAAATGCAATCCTATTATGTATATCGTGCGGAATGGTTCCCCACGTCCCTATATGACGATGTTAATGACTTAACGTTGGTTTCAAGTCGAGCAGTTTTGTAATCAACGCGAGAAATTGAGGAAAAGTCTTTGTTAAAATGAGATTAACGAGAGTTTGAGTTTGAGTTCTCTTAACGATTTTATATTTTTTTCATAGTATTTATTAGTTTATAATTTTAACATATATATGTATTTTATTACTATAATTTTTTTTTATTTTATTTTGTTCTGTTTGAAGTATCAGTTATTTGTTTATTGTGCAAACCTACCACAGTATTATCTTTTTAAACCAAAGGTTGACTGGTAGAGAATGCCTTGTTGCATTAAGTCCGCCTATGTACCACTACTGTACATGAAGTTTAAATAAATAAATAAATAAATTAAGAGTTCATTTCTTTAGTTGGTATTGATTATTATGTTTCTCGGATTTCGTTTAAATATACAGGGAAACTAGGGGTTATGTGGACCCTTTTTTTATTGAAAATCAATAATAATATTAATCTATATAAATATAATAGGTCCTCTCGCTTTGGGTGGAGCGAGAGGTAATGACAGATATAAAATTACTAAAATCCAATTGTGTTCCTTCCAATTTTTCAAATTCCAATTCTTTACCGCAGTTTCGAATAATCTCACAGGGTTTTAATTTTCTATTTATGTATCTTTATATATATATCTATATATACAGGGTGACTGGCAATTAGTGTACGATACTTAAACACGTGATTGTGCTCATGATAACAAACAATTTTTATTATGGGAGCAAAGCCGAAATCGCGAAAAAAATATCAGCTGTTCAGTACATTAGGCATCATAAATGTACTCAACATACTCTCAAAGTACTCATCAGCTGCTGATTTTTTTTCGCGATTTCAGGTTTGTTCCCATATATATTATCATGAGCACAATCACGTGTTTAAGTATCGTACACTAATTACCAGTCACCCTATATAAAATATATATAAAAGGAGAAACTGACTGACTGACTTAACAACGCACAGCCAAAACTACTGCGATTAGAAGCGTGAAATTTTGCACAAGGTTTCCTTTTATGATGTAGGCAAGCACTAAGAAAGGTTTTTTCGAAATTCGGGCTGAATTTCGAAAAAAGGGGATGAAATGGGGGTCTAAAGTTTGTATGAAGAAACCTTTCACGCGGGCGAAGCCGCTGGCAGAAGCTAGTAATATATAATTACACTTTACGTATGTTTGTCACATAACTCCTCCTTAACAGCTTGACCGATTTACATAAAATTTTTGTGTATATTTGACTGGGTCGCTGGATGGTTTAGAAATAAAATAATTGAACCCAGTAGGTGCAATCGGGTTATTAATTATTATTTTTTACCAAATGCCAGCCTTCAGGCAGAACAACGTATGCAGAGACCGCTAGTAAAATATATTTTGATAATATATTTACCTTAAATAAAAAAGGAAAAAAAATACTGTATGGATCAGAATGTTGGGCTGTGAAAAAGACGGATGAAAAAAGATTGCACGTAGCGGAGATGAGAATGTTAAGATGGATGTGTGGTGTGACGAGAATGGATAAAGTGAGAAATGAGTATATTAGGGGAAGTTTGAAAGTGGCGCCAGTGACTGAAAAGTTGAAAGGGAATCGTTTGTCTTGGTATGGTCATGTGAAGAGGAGAGATGAAACGCATGTTACTAAAAGAGTTATGAGTTTACATGTGGATGGATGGAGAGGGAGAGGGAGACCAAAGAAAAGATGGATGGATTGTCTGAAGAGTGATATGAAAGAAAAGGAAGTTAGTGATAGTATGACGAGTGACAGGGCAGAATGGAAGAAAAAAACGTGTTGCGCCGACCCCAAATAACACGGGACAAGGGCAGGAAGATGATGATGAAAAAAGGAAAAAAAATGTAAAAAAAAATCTTTCAAATAAAATTCAGTCGAGGGAAAAAATATAACCAGGTACTAAAAAATAAAATACGGCAGCACAAGCGCACACTAGCGTTATTAAGACGTCGTCGCCGAATGAAAAATCGCGTCGGAAACAGTTCCGGTAGGTATCGCATCCAGGAAATTATGTTGACGTGAATCGGCAAGTTTGGTAGAATGGCCGCACACTTGCGACTGGAATTTTGGTCGCATGTTTTGGTTTATTGTCGTGAAACGTCTTGCGTTTCTTGTTGATAACTTACTGTTTGGTGATCATAGCTGGAAGGTTGCATCTGCGGGATTATTCTTAAGAGTCATTGCGGCCCTGAAATGAGAGGAATTTTAGTAAAAGTCTGACACTCTCTCTCGCTTAACCCAGAGCGGGAGGAGTTATTTGATGATTTCACTAGTAGTTATAATTATTGATTATTTTAGTACTAAAAACTTATATTTTGCAACTAAATAAACATGTTATGTGTTAGATTGATTGATTTATCAAAACTGAAAATGGCACTAAAATTTAATTTAAAAACAAACGGATTCTAACTGTATAAAAAATTCACGTATGTTTACTTTCATGAATAATTAATTGAATGCAAGTCGTAGATGATTATGTACTCTTTTTTTTTCTTTTTTTTCTTTCTATATTTATTAGCTACTTATTATTATTGCGTAGATTGACAAGTAATAAAAAATCAACCTTTAAATGTGTAGTTATAAAAAGTAGTTTCGTAATCGTAATTGCAATTTTTAGTTACTAATCAAAATGTTTAACTACTTTTTACATGATTTTTTAATGTAATTTGTAATTGTGATTACTAATTACAATAATATGTAGTCGTAGTTATTAATCAGTAGTTAGATTACGTATTGCCCAACACTGCCGCGTTAATAAAACATAGCATATGTCACTCTAGAATAAAGGAGTTTTCTATCAGTGATTACTTCCTACAAACAAAAAAACAAACTTTACCTCTTTATATTATTAGTGTAGATGAATAAACTCAAAACCTGCGGGAAAATTTTCAATAATTATTTTACCAGTAGAGATCTCTTTTATCACTGAGTGACATAGGCTACTTTTATACGGGCGAAGCCGCAGGCAGCTACTAGATCGCAATAAAGAGACAGACGTGATTTTAAGTCATGCTGTCATAATTCAGCAATGACAACTGCGATTATTAAACGCAACTGCACACCGACTCCTAATTTGACGGGCCATGAATAGCTCCAAGCTAACCATTGCAAGTTCTGTTTGCTAATTACTCAAACTTGGCTATTGTGCTGCCCATTCACTGGCTTACAATTTCATCGATGGCTAGCAAATAATGACGTCCATACTAGATTTCAGTCTAGATTCCGACATTTGACTTAATTAGAATTGGCGGGTAAACTTTGGCGGAAATTCAATATGGCGGACGTATTTTCGTTAGTATTTTGAATGTGGAAGTTTGAATTTGGATTTTACAGGTTTTATTGTTTTTTGGGGTTGTTGTTTTATTTGTTTTTCTTTTATGGTAATTGTGGTAATTTATGTGATTTTATTTAGTTATAATTTTTTGAAGTGAAAAATCATCCAATGACGATTCTCGCTCTATTGTGGAGCAAGAGAGCGTGTCAGACTTTTATTGACTAAAAGCCCACCTGTGTCCTTCGGTTGCCTTTCGGTTTTCGTTTCAGAAATTCCCCGTGGGTTAGATAGTACTAAGAAAAATATTATTAGACCTAATATATACCTATTTATGTAGTGGGAAAGAATCTAATAACTTCTCCTGCTCTGGATGGAGTGAAAAGTAATGTCTGACTTTTATTGACTAAAATCCACCTACGTCAAAGATCTACGAATGACAACCGGGACCAATGCTGTACGTGTTTTCCGAGACATGGAGTGTCAATAATGACCTAGATAAACTTAAAAAAGTACATATGAATTGAAAAAATCACATTGGTTTCGAACCCATAACCTCATGCATGAGTGGTACCACAGAGCCAACATGACACGTTCATTTAAATGTTAATAAACAGAGACCTGCGCCCTATTCAAAATTACTAAAAATAATAATAATATTCCACAACTATCACACAACGCCGTCTAGTCCCAAGCTAAGCAAAGCTTGTGTTATGAGTACTAGACAACTGATAAACATACTTACATACGTAAGTACATATTACAGATAAATTACGCCCAGACACAGAACAAATGATCGTGCACATCACACAAACATTTATCCTGGGTGGGAATCGAACCCACAACCTCCGGCATAGCAGTCAGGGCTACTAACCACTAGACTAACAGGACAGTCAATTAAAAATATCATTGTTTCAATTAAAATACAAACACTTTATTTCTTTAACCTTTTGAGCGCGTAATTAGAGACACAATAGAAAGACAATGGCGCGTGAACGCCGGCGTAAATGCCGATCAACAGCTTGATCCTAAATACCTCAAATTCGCAAATCCCAAGTGGAATACATTTTACTATGACACTTCTCAAAACATCTTTGCAACAGATATAATGCAGAGAAACGTTAACGTATATTATACCACATAAACCGCATACATCGTTCGACATATGAACATATATATATAACGTAGGTACATATACATGGGTTAACATAGTAATATACCTACAGGCCAGGCAGAATTATTACTGCAGTAAAATATAAAATAAAAATCAGTTAAGTATGGTCTGGTGGACTACACTTTCAAAATGGGTTCCGTAGCTCACAGCAAACTTGTTGTGGGATGGTTCGAAAGTGTCACCGTGACCCTGAAATGCACAGGAAGACTGAAAGAACATGGGTGACAAACTCTGACACTTTTTCTCACTTCACCCAGATTTGAGAAAATTATTTGACGACTTCTCATCGTAAAAGAAAGGGTAGTAAAAGACTCCTGAAAAAAAAAAAAAAACAAAAATGTTATCAAATCCAATCACTTTTATTTGTTAACACAGGTGTACAGATAAACAGATCTTATATTTGATGAACAGAGTGCTATGTTTTTCCAGGAGCGTACAAATATGGTGTGCAAGAGCTCATGATTACAAATAAAAATTTCTATTTTTTTTTAAGAATTATGCATAATTATGGAATGAAATTAGCAATGAAAAATATCGAATTTAAATTTTGTAGAGCAAAGAAAAGATGAAGGTGAAGTCAGAACGTAGTTTTTGGCTCTAGTTTGTTTTCAACAGTTACTAACTTGGTTGTTATTATCGTTTAGACCGGGTGTCTTTGACATCGAAAAACGGAATCATGTACTGGATTCATGGTATTTATGAATCCAGTACATGATTCCACAAAAATTCCACCGTGTATAAGTGCATGCTTTACCAATTTAATAAAGGTACTACATTTTATCTAACCTTCAAAAATTATTTGTACTACACATTAATGACTACGGTTACGGCTATTTATAACCTAACAACCTACACACAAAATCAAATATGTTTGTGTGTTTGAGGCGTCAAAGTACTCCTCCACATTACTATTCTGGGTATGGCAATTCTTTGTGCAAACATTGAGCTAGCCCTCTGGTCCTCAGCCATATTAGTTGGCGAGAAATATCTTTGAAAAAATTACGTGCACTGGGATCCCATGACCAAAGAGTTTAAAAAAAATTTATTCTCAGATAAAGTTACACTAGTAATTACTGAAATTTGAGTAACTTTAACTTATTTACGTACGTACAAAATTCAACACGAATATTTTTTTTTTTTTTTAGTACCTAACGTTTATGTACTGTTCCTAACTATAAGTTTTTCATATACTAAAACATTGATGGATAGACGAAGATAACAAGATAACAAAGATTTCTTTATTCTACTACGGATCCCCAAAAAACGGTCCCTCACAAATAAAAAATACACAAACATACTTTTACTAACATCGTTTATTTTTATTTGTACATAAAGAGACAAAATTACGTTGCCTTCTTAAATAAAACTATAAAACGGGCCTATCAAATGTTCCACTCTCTTAGATAATCTGAAAGACAGAATGCCTTAAACCATGATTATCTCGGAGATATAAACCCTTGGAGACCCAAAACTCTGGGGACGCATATACCCCTAAGATCGAAATCCCCCAAGCCCCCTCCCCCTGAGGAAAATTGAATTTATACTTCATTCCCCCGTAAAATGCCTATGCCAAATTTATTTTAGACCATTAGCATATTAAAACGCTCTTACCTTTGTAGCGTTAGCATAAAAAGTTAGTCGAAATTGAGTTGTTGTTTCACAAGTTGTTTCTGAAAGTTTCTTTCTTGGATACGTGTTCTTTTTGTTGAAACGGAAATACAGCAATTTGCTTTTTAATGGTAAATTTAAAATATATTAGAAAATTTATACACATAAAAATGAATAGCTGCTCGTTAGTCTCGCTAAAACTCGAGAACGGCTGGACCGATTTGGGTAATTTTGATCTTAAAAGATTCATGATAGTCCAGGAAAGGTTTAAACGGCGAGAAAATAAGAAAAAATTACGAAAAAAAAATTCGAATATAACGCCATCTCTAATTAAAATGTCATTATAAAATGAATTATGCTGTTCTGGTAATGCCAGTAAGTAGATGGCGTTATCCTTACTATTAGGCGGTACGAAGTTCGCCGGGGCAGCTAGTATAGGTATAAATACATTTTGTCATTCCTATGACAAAAAGTACACGAGGATTATAGAAAAACAATTAAGATAGGAGTGTGTCTAAATTATGTTTCTATACCTAATCCTCGTGTTAGATTTTTTTTTGGCATGTTGATTATGACGAGAAACCAGAATACCAGGAATTAGAAGCGACACTGATCATAACATAAAATAATTATTAATAAAATATGTGTGTCCGAGTGTCCATCTTTACATTTTTGAAACCTTTACGGTCTGGACTAAGCATTTTGCCTCGTCTTTTATACCACGTATACGAAGGATTGGAACAATTTGCCTGCAGTGGTCTTCCCGTCCGATTATAATTTAGGTTTTTTTAAGGCTAGAGTGAATACGCTTTTCATAAACTAGTACGATTCACCACTGCTTACCTGGGAACGCAGTTAAGCACTAATTTAAATATGATTTATAAAAAAAAATATTCTTGCAACTTTTTTGCAGATCATACAATCGTCATACTTGAAATAATAAGATCAGTACTTTTATACGAGGCATAAAAATCTAGATGTGTTCCAAAAGATCGCGCTTAGTGCCTCTCGGGAGACGTAGAAAGAGTGATGTCAAGCGAAGGACGTTTTGTAAAGAAATTACTATTTACATAAAAAAATTAGTACCTAGGTATATTTGCTAGGTAACGATGAAGCCACCTGAAAGAGATTATCTTTATGTTGAGTTCAAATGCAACAAAAATGTGCGACGTGTTTTTGTTTTATGTGGGAAATCATCCAATAACATCTCCCGCCCTTTCGTGTCAGACTTTTACTGACTAAAACCTACTTCCTTCGTTGCCTTGCATTCCAGGGCCCCGGGTTTTCCTTTCAGAAGCGAACCCATGGCCCCAGTAGGCTTCGACCATGTGCGACGTGTTGCCATGCTTTTTTTTTCTTGTCTGGACAGACTTTTACTGATTATATAAAACCCACCCGTGTTCCTGCAGCGGCTCTTTGGTCTCCAGATTTGCGGAAATGGAGATAATCGTGCGGGTTAGCGTATATCACATAATATGACTTCCTATTTTTGATTCTAGGAAATATCGGTTTTCTCATGATTTTTTCAGTCGCCTTTTGAGAGCAGTCCTGTTGTGATGAAAAGAATCGCGCGAAGTAAAGTGCCTGCCTAGGTCCGAACCCACGACGTACAACTTGTAAGTCGGGGTAGTTACCACTGGGCCACTACTAGTTTGTGATATAATGTTATATTAAATTACTTAACTTACCTTACTTCAGAATTAATTTACTAAAGAAGTAGTTTTCTACATTTACTTTTAGAAACTGGAAAGTCTTTACACACTTACAGAATGCAGGGAATCAATATTTTAAAAATGAATTCAGTTCAAAAGTTCACCGTTCCCGTCGTCAATAGAAATCTTTTAATAACTTTCACCTGTCAGATTTCTTCAGCAATACCCGATAAAAAAATAATATAGTTATTTTTAAAGTTAATTTTCGTCTTGACTTTATTTATATTTGGTTACTTTTTCAGAGTTCATTTCAGCCGAAAGAGGTCCACTGTTGGACATAGGCCTCCCCCAAGCGTCTCCACAACGACCGATCTTGTGCGTCTCGCATCCACCGCACTCCCGCGTCTATCACCAGGTCGTCGGTCCACCCTGTGGGAGGCCTTTCAACGCTGCGTTTTCCGATGCGCGGTCGCCACTCTAGAACCTTTCGGCCCCATCGACCATCCGTTCTACGAGCAATGTGCCCTGCCCACTGCCACTTTAGTTAGGCAATTCTTAGGGTAGAATAATTCCTATATCGCTCACCTAGACGGACAATAAAGTGATCCTAGAGATCACTTTGTTGTCCGTCTGTCTGTCTGTCAAGACCCTTTATCTCGGAAACACGTGGAAGTATCGAGTTGAAATTAAAACCATATACTGTAACCATATACTTGTCTGCGGTCCCTTGAAGCTGTGAAAAAATAAAACTTTTGAGTTAACGAAGAAAAAAGATACGGCCGTTTATGTCACAAAACGTATATTTCGACATTCTCAAAGGAATCAAAATTCATAGGGTACTTCTCGTTGACCTAGAATCCTGAAACTTGGATGAAGCAAGGCCTTATAGCAGAAATATAGGAAAAAACTGAAAACTGTTATTTTGTAGTTACGTCACACAAAAAAAAATCGGAAAAATCTTCGTAACTCAATTCGAAAATTGAACTTTTTCATGGGTAAGTTTGTACGGAACCCTCAGTGCGCGAGTCCGACTCGCACTTGTTTAATCATTTTTAAGGTTCCGTGCCCAAAGAGTAAAAATGGACACCTATTACTAAGATTCCACTATCCGTCTGTCTGTCTGTCACCAGGCTGTATCTCATGAACCGTGATAGGTAGATAGTTGAAATTTTCACTAGTGTTGTATAGTATTTCAGTTGCCACTAAATTGTCTAAAAATAGTTGTATAGATAATGGTACGGAACCCTTCGTGCGCGAGTCTGACTCGCACTTGGCCGGTTTCTTTTTTTTAATATTAAATAAGCAAATAAGATGTCAATTGTTGTTAATATTTTTTCGTAGTCTATTATCTATGTTTATCCTCATTGATTGCGGATACTATGGCCGATGGGGCTGAAAGATTCTGAGATTGAAGAGTGGCAGCTGCGTAACAAAAGATGTTGCGTTGGACGGCCTTCCGGCTTGCTGACGGCGAGCAATGGGTAGCTCGCCGTCCGACCGTCCGATAACCGTCCGGACCGAGCCCAAATCGTTGTTGGCACGTACTGTTCCACGCGCGCCTCAAGAAGATGTCAGCATACCGTAGGGGCCCAGCAGGGTCGAAGCTTACTGGGGTCAAGGGTCTGCTTCTGAAAGAAAGACCCAGCCCTGTTATGAAAGGGAACGAAGGAACAGGAGTGGGTTTTTAGTCAGTAAAAGTATGAAACGCCCTCGCGCTCAGCCCAAGAGCGCGGGATGTCATTAGAGGATTTTCCCACGCAAAAAAAAAAAAGAACGCAGGCCGATAACCAGGTGAGAATCAAGGGTATCTGATGGATACGAGATTGATTACTATATTCTCATCTGATAGAAAACAACGATGTGATCAACGATGGAGAATGCTTGCCTAGAAGTAACCTATTCACTCTTGACTTAAAGGCCCACAGGTGGTAACTATCAGGAAACAGACTCCAGCAGGGAATTCCACTCCTTAGCTGTATGCACAATAAATTTATATAGATGATAAAACACCCTTAGAAGAAAACATCACAGTGCCTTAGTAACTGGACAATTGAAACCACCTGAAGACCTGAAACTTTTCCAAAATAACCTACAATCATAGAGGATAGTTAGGCAAAGATCGGTGCCAAGTGCAGAACTATGGACACGGTCTATACTGAAAATTAGTTTTTAACTCACACACACTACTATGTGGAGGGAGAGGGGGACTTCTTTACTCGATAACGGCAAAGATTATGAGGATGTAGGTAGATAAGATTATTTTGTGTGAGACTACAAAATTAATGTTTTAAGGGTTCCGTACCTCAAAAGGAAAAAATGGAACACTTATAGGATCACTTTGTTGTCCGTCCGTCTGTCTGTCTGTCCGTCAAGACCCTTTATCTCGGGAATGCGTCGAGGTTTTGAGTTGAAATTAAAACCATGTACTCAGGTCTGCGGTCCCTTGAAGCTGTGAAAAAATCAAACGTCTGAGTTAACGAAAAAAAAGATACGGCCGTTTATGTCGTAAAAAACGTGTATTTCGACATTTGCTATGACGCAGAGTACCTATGCTTTCAGTAAAAATAAAGGCTCGCGCTTGACCACTATATCACCTGATGGAAAGCGACGATGTTGTTGACGATGTGATGGAGCACGCTTACCTAGAAGTACTCTCAACTTAAAGAACACTAGGTTGTAGCTAACAGGAAACAGACTCCGGCAGGGAATTCTACTCCTTAGCTGTAATAATGACTGCAAATTATCACAAAATCACAAAATTGCAGACAACTCTCTCGTGTAGACAGACACACATGGTGAAGACGCCTAGTCGTGTCTACACCACTTCATCGCCATGAGCCATAAGGTTCTTCATAAGACCTTTTTTTTCTTAAATTATGTCATTGGAATTTTTGAATCACTCTTCAATGATCTTAATGGGTACAAAAAGCGAGTAGCTTGAGGGTTTCATCCACAAGCTACTCACTTTTTGTACCCATTTTTCTATTTTGTACGGCTTCAAAAAACTTCGAGGAAGTGTCAGATTTCGACTGTCTAAAAACCCATCTGTGTTCCTTCAGTTGCTCTACGGCTATATTTCACCGGGACACCATGGCGGCGCGACCAGTCGCCAGTGGTCTTTGGTGAGGGCGTCACTGGCGGCCGAACTGGGGCGTCCGAGCTGGTCGCGCCACCAAATTGGTTGCGCAACCAAACGGACACCAGGTGAGTAACTCTCTACAGAGCTGTATACATTTTGTTGGTAGCGGCGACTGGCTGCGCCGCCATGGTGTCCCGGTGAAATATAGCCCTTAGGGTTCCAGAGCTGCGGTAACTCTTTTCACCAATCCCGTAACAAGGGGACCCATCTGTTTTATCATCTATAATCTATGTCCTAAACCGTGTTTCTATTTTGTTCACAGTTTTAGTTTCGTCTGTTAACAGGAGTCTTTTGTGAAGCACAGTCAAGTTAGCGCGGCGAGTATACAAATTGCATTTTACACTACGAGCCGCTGTTTGTGTTGCAACTCGTCTGTTTTCGTTGAATATTCTTTGGGTTTTTAAGGTAAAGTAAGGGTTGGGAGTAGATTGTAATATACATACACGTAACTTTTTTAATTGATAAATGAAACAATTTTTAGCTCTAGTAAACAAATATGAATAAGATTTTTTTAAATATCATCATTATCAACGAAGTTTTAAAAAAAAATTTGTATGTTAGTTACATTCTAATATTTTTTGAATTATTGTTTGCCATAACTACACACAGCGTACTAAAAATGATAGCTTGTAGGTTTGACAGCCCTCTGGTATGGAACCTTACCCAGAAGCCTAAGTCGCTTTTAGTTATTAGTTACCAAAATAGTGTTTTTAAGATCATACTAACAATTTTCTTGTAATGAATGGACCAATATTGATATCTGAATATATAAATAAATTAATTAATAACTATGTTTTTTTTTAAGTATTATCGACATTTTTGTAATAAAAAAAAATCTAAGAACTGGCCACAACATACATAAAGGCCAGTTTTAATTGATCATTTCATGAAATGGTCAACTAAAACTGGCCAGATCGTTTAAACGTTAACATTTGATGATATGTCAATCCTCATTTGGCCATATCATTTATGTAGGATTTCTATGACAAAAAAGGTCTAAAGAAAGTAGGCCAAACGAGGATTGAAATATCATCAAACTTTAAAGTTTATAACGATCTGGCCAGTTTTACTTGGCCATATCATAAAGTGATCAATTTCTATGATCTGGCCACAATATGTATATACATTATTATGTTTATTTTATTATTGTTAATGTGAGGACTATGTGGATTGTTTTTATTTTCAGTAATTTTAAACCTAATGTCCTTTCTTTACTATTGCTCGTAACGTCGTTGAGCTCCTTAGAAGTCCTGAGTTTATTTATTTATATAATAATTCTTTATGCACACAAAAGTACAGAGGCGGACTTAATGCCTTAAGGCATTTTCTACCAGTCAACCTTTGGGTTATGCAGAGACAACTGGTGGTAGGTGCAATATTAAGCATTAGGAAGGCATTAGGAGTTTAGCTATACGAATACTGACAAATCCTTACACTGGGCACTTTGACTGGGCAAGTCCATTTAAAACTGTGTAAATCTTTCCTCAAAAGACCATCTCAGACTCTCAGACGATTTGACCATTACATATTTGATTTATAGAGTTTAAAAGAGACTTTGGCTTGTGAGTTTGTAGGGTATTCAGCTAGGAAACACCGGCCTCATCTAGTTTAAGCTGATGAAAAAATTGACGTACTAAAGTGCTTTTTAAAATTTATTCGTGAAATTAATATCATTTATTCATTATTATTAATTTATTCTCAGTTGTAAATGCGATGGGTGTACTAGTAGCGTAGTACCCTACTAATTCATCCACAACCTTGCTGGTCTCCATCATCAGACTCTCGTTACCTCAATCCATAGTGGTCTTGCAACGTTAAAAGTACTAAGTGTTTTTCAAATGAACCCAAACGCGACAGGTCCCTTTTCTATACACTTACTACCAACCCAAACACGCTCTTATCCCTACCGCTTACAGGCATGTAATTTACTGTTTTTCGCACTAGTGCGGAAAAGTGCGTGAGCTTGCCCCCGCCACTATTTATTACATTTATCCTATCAAGCTGGACGCTAAGCGACCTCCACGAGGCACGCGTCAACCCCTGTTAATCTATCCGAGTATATGTATATAAAAGAAAAACTGACTGACTGACATATCAACGCATAGCCAAAACTATTAGGACTAGGAGCGTGAAATTTCGCACAAAGTTTCCTTTTATGACATAGGCGAGCACTAAGAGAGAATTTTCCAAAAGTCACTTCTAAAAGGTATGAAACGAGGGTTCCAAGTTTGTATAGAGAAACCTATTTTCACGCGGGCGAAGCCGCTGGCTGAAGCTAGTTTATTATAAATTCGTAAGTGTATTGAAAAACGTCGTTTGATATACGTGGAAAATTGTCACCGCAGCACTCGAGTCCGGACTACGGCTCGGGCGAATTTCGGTCCGGTCGCATTGACAAACTTTCTCCACTTGTATCAAAATTTTACTATTTCAGTCTGTTTCTATACATCGCTTATAGAAATAAACAAAATAAATGTAGATCCATACATAGTTTTCTTATACTTCAGACGACAAAGAACCCAAGATATGTTTGATTTCTGTCACGATTAGGTCAATTTTGTAAGGTCCGTGACCATATTTTTTAATAAATTTCTTTCCGCCATACTTATTAAGCTAATGACAATTCGTGCGTAAAATGGAAAGTTGTAATACGCCCCAACTACATAATTGTAGTTAATTACGCCGTATTTCTTAAATTCTGAGGCACATTGAACTACGGAAATAAAACCCATGTTTTTCTATCGTGTGGACTTTAAAAGAGACCGACCCCTGTTTTTGTTTCGGTGTTTCTCCTTAGAATACTAATCCCATTAGTTTGTTTTTAGGCATGCCGTAATCATGGTAGTAAGTATCCTCTTTGAGGAGTGGCTGAAGAGATGTCACGGCGTCCTCACCTTCCACATGACGTAGGTCCTCACCAGATATGGTAAGTTCGGGAGGTTCCTGCACCGGATTCAGGCGTAAGAAACGCCCGGGTAGGACACGGTAGAGGTACGTCTCAAAGAAATATCAGCAAAAACGTAGCGGCCGAGCAAGGCCGATACCTACTAATTTTTGCATTAAGTCCGCCTATGTACCACTACTGTACATGAAGTATAAATAAATAAATAGAAATCAAAATTTTCTCCTAACACAGTTTGCAACCAAATTGAGGACGAGCTACATTTGCTGATGGAGTGTGCCCGGAACAGAAATTAACGAAATCTATTAATAAACGAATTTAAATTGAATCGACTAGATATAGGCATAATACAATCCATCTTATGTGTGTACCATCATCGGAGATGACTAAAAAGTTGTGTCACTTAATTACGGTTCTTTATGAATAGGTCTAGTATCCTTATTAAATAGTTAATGTCAATTTTAAAAATAATTAATTCCTAACTTACATATATTAATTTTGTAAACACTACAACTAGGTACGAAGGGGTACGATGGGGCTGACATACCCTGTAAAAGCCCCTAAATAAAAACAGATTAAAAAGAAAATACCACAGAATAAATATTTAAGAACTATTTATTCTGTGGGACTTGCCAAATAAGTCAAAAGGCACATCAACAAGATCACTATAACTATTTACAGTTTACAAAACGTAACTTTAAAAATTACGTTTCAATAACGTAGAACTGTTATAAAAGGTCGTACCTATTACGTAAAGCCGGTCATACGTCTGGCTTGCCGGAGCTTTTTACTACGTTGAACTGAAAATATTTTTCAGCAACCACGTAGTCACGGGTGGTTGACGTTACATTTATTAAAGGTTTCGTGATATCTTGTTGAAGATTTTAAAAGAGTTTTTCTTACTGATAAATTGGCTAGTGGATGTGCATGAATGAATTAAAAGTTTACTAGCTTCTGCCATCGGCATCGCCGGAATTCCCGGGCAACGTTGAAAATTGCGAAAATAACAATTTGTTTTCACGAAAAGAACAAATTGTGTTTTTTTTTTCGTTTTTTCCGCATGTTACATAAATTAACAGAAGGAAAAGAATCAGGATTATTTCGAAGGTTTCGGTTGATAATTTGAAAAGTTGAAAAAAGAAACAAGTTTTATTGAAATTAAAATATATTTTACGGCAAAATACAAAAAAAAAACAATACATTTGGAAGGTGAATACAAATAGGTAAAAATATTAGATCCATCTCGCTCTCGCGCCTACCACGCTAATATTTTTTTCATTCTACCCTCCATTTTATTAGTACGTATTATTAAAGAAAAAGTTAATGCAAGTAGTTATTTAAAAAAAAAAAAAAACGAAGTTTCCCGTTTTTTTTCTCATATTATTCTGTTTTTTTTTTTTTGAAGTTTCCCGTTTTTTTCATATTATTCAGGTTTTCTTTCAATTTTTGAAAAAAAAAAACATGAAATATACAGGGTTATTTGTAAAACACTGGCAACCTCTCAGGACTATGTTAAGAATATCATAAACAACAACTATTGCTCTATGACTTTTAAAAATTTATCATACTACCTAAATATACATGGTTCATCAGATTTTTTTTTTCCCCTCTCCCAGTGAGAGGAGGCCTGCATCCCAGTAGTGGGAACATTAAAAGGCTGATTATGCTTATTATGCTTATGCATCAGATCTTCATACAAAAATAAAAATATTTAAATCGAACGTTCTAAATGTTACGAAGTATATGGGAAGCAAGCGATAGTACAATTTATAGCGGAGGGGAGCGGGGATCGTGCGCAGGAGGCGTAGGTGGGTACAGCAAAATACAGTGTTGAAATGTGTTAGTTAGAACAACGAAATCTTGAAGGTTTGTTTTTGGTAAATGTATTGTTTTATAAAAGGTCATAGAACAAAAGTTGTTGTTTATGATGTTAGTACTCGTAACATAGTCGTGCAAGGTTGTTAGTGTTTCACAAATAACCCTGTATACTGGAAAATTTCTCGAAACTTTCGAATCAAACATTGAAGAAAACAATGGAATTGGAAAGAAACGGGATTTTTTCCTGCTTCCTGCTGCGTTGAAAAAAACGCTATTCCTGGAATAAAAAGTATCCTATGCGCAAATCCAGAACATGGTGTACCTACATATGTACTATTCAAATTCAGTCAGCCGTTTGAGCGTGAAGGATTAACAAACACACACACGTGTACAAACTTTTACTTTTACCTGTATAATATTTGTATGATAAATAGTCTGCTTGCTCCGAAAAACAAACCTGGTCAAGTACGAGTCGGTCTCGCGCACCGAGGGTTCAATACAAACTTACTTATGTAAATAGTTTGATTCTCCAAGTTTTTTCCGAATCGCAAAATAGTAAAACTTTTCCGTTTTTAGACTTTTCCTGTAAAATATTATTATTATAAAGGATATAATAAATAAATATTTTGCTGTAACATCTTGCTTCTTGCCAAATTTAAGGATTCTAAATTAACGGGAAGTACTCTATAGGTTTTGATTTAATTGTGAGTGTCAAAATAAATTTGATTTTTTCATTGCTTGGGACAGTAGAATTAATATTGATTTCAGCTTTAGACCACCACGCGTTCCTGAAAAAAAGTGTCTTGACAGACGGATAACAAAGTTGTCCTATAAGGGTTTTTTTTAAGGTGGGAAAATCATCTAATGACAAATCAGTGTCAGACTTTTACTGACTAAAAACCCACTCCTATTCCTTCTTTGCCTTCGTCCCAGGGCCCCGGGTTTCGCTTTCACACTACCCGTGGCCCCAGTAGGCTTCGACCCTGCTGGGCCCCTACAATTTTCTGACATCTCCCTGAGGCGCGCGTGTCCTATAAGGGTTCCGGTTTTTTCCTGCTAAGGTACGGAACCCAAAAAATTAATCAAAAGTTATTTCACCCTATTTCCACCTTGACATCCACAATCAGATAAAAACATAATCCAAATAGCAATCACAAGTAATTGGGTGCCTACATCACATGAAATTCCAAGGACATTCTGCCATTAATTCCAGTGAAACTGCGCGATTTAAATTTCAAATTTGTCCTCATTCAAATCCGAGAGAGGAACAAATGGCAAGTCTTGGTTTCCAGTATTTATTCTTCAATGTTTTCCAGATAGGATGGTTACACTAATGGGTACTTTAGGCAGGCATTAATGCTAAGAATTGCTATCCGAGAAAGGCTTTACAGCCGTTATCGTTATGGCTGTTCTATTGAAAGGAATGAGTGAGGAATAATGTCATCATCATTATTGTATCAGCTTAACGGCAATGGCCCGCGGGCTTGCGGACGGTAAGCAATGTGTAGCTCGCCGTCCGACCGTTCGGTAAACGTCCGGACCGAACCCGAGTCGTCGACGGCGCGTACTGTTCCACGCGCGCTTCAAGGAGATGTCAGCAAACCGTATGAGCCTAGTAGGGTCGAAGCCTACTGGGGTTCAAGGGTCTGTTTCTGAAAGGAAGACTCGGCCGTGGTATGAAAGGCAACGAAGGAACAGGACCGGCTTTTAAGTCAGTAAAAGTCTTTGGAGGTATGCGGAACAGAGAGTAAAGTCCCGCAAACCTGCGTTGAAAAGGGAGGATCCTCCGGCCAGACGGGTGTAATGTCTGGTGGGCAACTGCCCGTTAGATGATTTTGGGCTATCGTATATATTTTTATCGTGCGGAGAACTTTGATTGCGCGATGCAGGATTAGTTCTTTTGTGACGCCATAGATGTCGCTACATCACTCCCCTCCGGAGATCGGAGATCGATGGTTCTTGATGCTTCTTGATGCGTGCCAGGCCAGTGGTGGTAGGTTGGTTCCAGTGGGTCGGAACCGAATGCCGCATAGTTCTCGGTGAGTCGGAACTGTCTGCGGTGATGCCCCAGTGAGTTGGGGTGGTGCTATCCCAGTGAGTCGGGATGATGCCTCAGTGAGTCGGGGTGATGATGTCCCAGTGAGTCGGGATGATGCCCCAGTGAGTCGGGGTGATGATATCCCAGTGAGTCGGGATGATGCTGCAGGCTCCAGTGAGTCGGAGTAGCGTTGCTGGCTCCAGTAAGTCGGAGCGGTGCTGTGCGACGTAGGGCTTGGCTGCTGACGTTAATCAGGAGAGGTCCTTCGTAGCTCTTCATGTGACTGGCCGAAGGTGCAGTGTGCTTCGCCAAGGTCGCTGATGAGGCTGAGGGTGATGACCAGGTATGACCAGGTAGGCATGCTGGTGGTCAGGGTACCCTTTAAAGCCGTGGGTGCTGGCTGTATGGCTCGCTGCTCGAAAGCTTGAGGAAGTGATGATGACGTCACGAAGTAGTGGCTGCACGAAGGCAGCGCTGACGTTCTTTGTCGAGGGTCACCAGTTTGGAGGTAGGCAGAACAGAGAGTTAAGTCTCGTTGAAAAGGTAGGATCCTCCGACCAGACGGGTGTTATATCTGATGGGCAGCTGCCCGTTAGATGATTTCGGGCTGTCGTATATATTCTAATCGTGCGGAGAATTTTGATTGCGCGATGCTTGATTAGTTCTTTTGTGACGCCATAGATGTCGCTACAAGTCTGACACACCCACACGCTACACTCAAGAGCGGGGGATGTCATTGGATGATTTCCCACATAAAACAAAAACACGTCGCACATTTTTGTTGCAGTCGAACTCAACATAAAGATAATCTCTTTCAGGTGGCTTCATCGTTACCTAGCAAATTAATATAGGTACCTATGTAGGTACTAATTATTTTATTTAAATAATAATTTCTTTACAAAACGTCCTTCGCTTGACATCACTTATTCTACGTCTCCCGAGAGGCACTAAGCGCGATCTTTTGGAACACATCTAGATTTTTATGCCTCGTATAAAAGTACTTAAAATGATCACCCATCAACACAGATTGATCATCGGCACGCGTTGCTTAACCTTGGACCGATAGGTACAGCTATTATTTACTTAGCCACAAGCCTACATTCTCTTCAGAAACTCTGTAAACACTCTTCAACACGAAAATCTCCTAAGATAATAAAAAAAGGTTCTCAATTATATTTTCCAAAGCAAACAACGAGCAAATAAGACCCGCTTACACTAGGAAACCTTATAAGCAGCGTCGGCGTCGGTCCAATAGATTAATACGCCGTCAGACCCCCTCGAGAAGATTAAGTAGAAAAACTTTAGGGTTAAGTTGCCGGCCGGGTTACGGGTTAACTAGTGTAGTACCCAAGTTTGGGGTGTAAATTTTAAGCATCGTTAGGTATATAAGAGTTGGGTTATCATTTTGGGGAAGGGATTATGTTTTTTTTGTAAGAGCAATAAATTGATGTTTTAACGTGCCAGTCTGTAGACACCATTTTAGAGGTTTCTGGAACAGGGAGTAAAGTCTCTCAAACCTCCGTTAAAAAGGGAGGATACTCCGACCATGGGTGTTGCTTTTTTTTCAGGTGGGATATCATCTAATGACTGCTCCCGCACATCATCTCATGTTCTAATCGTGCGGAGAACTCTGACACCGCGACGAAGAATAATTCCTGTATCGCTCACTTAGCAATATATAGGTACATCTACATTTTTAGGGTCCCGTACCTCAAAAGGAAAAAACGGAACCCTTAAGGATCACTTTGTTGTCCGTCTGTCTTTCTGTCTGTCTGTCAAGACCCTTTACCTCGGGAACGCGTGGAGATATTGGGTTGAAATTAAAACTGTATACTCAAGTCTGCGGTCTCTCGAAGCTGTGAAAAAATCTAACTTCTGAGTTAACGAAAAAAAAAGATACGGCCGTTTATGTCGCAAAAAACGTGTATTTCGACACTCTCAAGGGAATTAAAATTCATAGGGTACTTTCCGTTGACCTAGACTCCTGAAATTTGGCATGAAGCAAGGTCTCATACCACAAGTATAGGAAAAAATCTGAAAATTGTAAAGTTACGTCACATTAAAATCTTTTTAACTCAATTCGTGAATTGAATTGGTTTTCATAGATAAGCTTGTACGGAACCTTCAGTGCGTGAGTCCGACTCGCACTTGCCCGGTTTTTTCATATTTTACAGATGCTAGGGTCAAAGATTGTATTGATATATATATCGTACCCTTATTGCAAAAAACAACTATCTGCAATTTTTACCAAAATTAAAGTTAAATCCATTCATCCATTCGTCTCATCAAGATGAATCTACAGGTAAAACCGGTTATTAGTTACGACACTTATTTACAAAGATAGCTTCGGCAAAAAGTAAATAACCTACAAATTTGATTGAATATAATAGTAATAACATAATATAATAATATAAAAATGTTTGTGCATTTAGTTGATTTTTACAATACCTAAGGGTACAATATTATGGTATAGGAATAAATCTGAAAACAGTAAATTTGTTGTTACCTACGTCACAAAAAAAAAAATACTTCTTTACAATTCGGAAAAATCTTAGAGACTCCATTCGGAAATTTTAGTTTGTACGGAACCCTCAGTGCCCGGGTCCGACTTGGACTTGCCCAGTTTTTTTTTATTGTTTCGCACTTGACCGCTATCTCACCTGGTGGAAAGCGATGATGCGGTCAAAAATGGAGCGCGCTTACCTAGAGGCTAGAAGCAACCTATTCACTCTTGACTTAAAGATTCCCGGGTTGTAGCTATCAGGAAACACAGACTCCGGCCGGAAATCCACTCCTTAGCTGTACGCACAATGAATGTGCTCCCAAAACGTTTTGTGCGTATAGGTGGTATGTCCACCATGTACCGGTGGCGCATCGCCGTACGGCCGATTTTCCTAACGCTGCTTGAAATACAGGAATTACTTAATACACAACTTTAAATGTAAATAAGCATTGCCATACAACGTGGAAATCCCGCCAGCCTTTTGGGTACATTAGCAGTCGACAGCGATGTGGAGGTGTTTTTTGACGCCATACTTTAGATTACTTTTAGTAACGCTTAATTGTCGTTTTGTACACACGGGTGTACGAAATTTATTCGGCCGATAATTTTATTATATATATATATATATATAGCTTCGTTTTTCCTAGAAAAATTCAGAAAACAGTTTTTTATTTCTTTTTTGGTGATTTTACGTAAAAACGTGAAATTATGTAATAATAATAGCACTATACGCGCGAGGGGTTAAGGGGTTTTTTTATTTAGTATATTTTTTTAAATCGTAAAAATTTCATCTTAAAATTAAAATAAAAACAATATTATTTTTACAATATAAACATATTAAATTATCATACCAAAACTAACGCTATGTAGTGATAAAAGACAAGAGTCATTTCTAAAGTCAAAACTGCCACACTGAATAATCAGCCATTTTGTGCTATATGCACTAAATGGCTGATTATTCAAGAATCTTATTAAAAATACTTAACTTAATTCTTACACTCTTACTAACTCCAGCACTAGTTTTCCATATCGCTAGAAAACTACTCGTCGAGTACACTTAAAACAAATGACTCCATAAAAAGAACAGCAACAAATAATTTCCTAATTACTAATTAGTAATGATACCCTCGTAGTAATAATTAGCACCTGCAAGCTGCGCAAGACACAGCTCGTATCGTAGATTTATCGTCCCTAGTGCGGATCTTGGAGCGCTACTAGAAATTGCACTGAGGTCCGATTTATGCACCCGATAAAGATGTGTTTAAACTGTAACTAGATGTTTTTTTAAGAGGGTCCTTTTCCACTTGCCTATCGTCAACATCGAGCATGGTTTAAAAGCTTGTTGCTTCATGATGTTTGATGAAGAGGCAATGCAAAAAAAGAGAGATAACGCCTAAAAACTCTGTTGGCATTCGGTAATTCCGTGATTTACTCGATATTTCAAAAAACTTATTCCAGGATATACGTGATTTTTTTTAAACCCTTAAAAGTTTTTGAGAAAAATTGTCGTCATTCAGAATCTCGATTAAATGTGCAAGGCTTCTATAGATGTACTTTTTTATATTTTTAATATATTAGTACATTTTGGAAGACCAAAGTTCACGTAAAATATCAGATTTTCAGAGGCCTTTACTGGATTGGTTTTATACAAATTTATATATTAATTTCCATAGAAGCCTAGATATTATCCACAAGATAGCTTTGTATCCAAAATATCTAGAGATAGATGTGTAATAACATCATAATCACGTAAGAGCGGTTGTATGAAAATGTACCTCGAAAAGGACGCTCTTAATACGTTCAGTGCGAAACGAGGTCTAATCAGCCTCGTATGTATCTTCCTTACGGTGTGGCTAAGAAAAACATAGTCTTCTCTAGCGTGCGGAGGCCATAACTTCAATTTGGTTTAGTTTAGGTTATACTCATCTCTTTATGAGTATATCTAACATGCCTTACTAAAACAGAATACAGTGGTGTATCTACTTTAATACGGGGTCACTTTGATCCCGTTTTGAATTTAGTCAAAAAAGATTTAGTTTCTTAAACGCTACGGGGTCGAATAAGTCTCTTACGGCCATAATTATAGTTTCCAAACGAGGTCATATACGCCTCGTACCGCTGGAATTGACATAAAACAAAAAGAGTGCCGCTGTCAACGTGTTAAAAAAGAACAACGTTGCCCCACGCTCTATTATTTATTGCTCGCGCATTACTCCTGTATTGTGGGTTTTATTTTTCGAAATGGGAAATCATCCAAATACTTTTCCCGCTTTAGGGTATATAATAGTGCACATTTATTTACGCTCACGCTTGAGCGCCATTTTATTTCCTGCGTGCCTGGCTAATCTTCATTAAGATTGGCCACCATGATCGGTCGAATTCGGTCGAGAGGATTTATATAATCTGCCAATAATAGATTAAATAAATGACAATTGAAATTGTACATATAGAAATCAACTTGTATGCGTTATTGACATCTAAAATTCATCCGATTTTATCGCCTCGACAGCAATATCATGACATGCATACCTACACATTCTCAATTGCAAATTAGCAATTTTGCTTCACTTTTTTTTTGACTACCCGACATTTTGATAATTCAAAAGTGCCAGTAATTTGTATATATATTTTTGAAATACACGTTTTTGATTTCTAATTTCAAATTATTATCATTCTTCATTTAACGTTATCATATTAATTCTATATCTACTCAACAATAAATAAAATATTATTGACTCGTATTACAATAATTCCACAGTAGCCCATAGACATTTCATGCATGCGGATAACGACCAATGGGTAGCTCGCCGGCCGTTCATCCTATACCAAGCCCGAGTCGTCATCGGCGTGTGATATTCCACGCACTTCTTAATGAAATGTCGGGAAAGGAAAAGGACCGATGCTTGCTAGAGCCATAGAAAAATTTCTGAGAAGAATACTCGTGGTACTAGAACGCAAACGGTAACTAAGGAACAAAGGTGTGGTAGTCAGTAAAAGTCTAACATGACCTCGTACTCCACCCTGGATCGGAAGAAGACTTTTGATTATTTCCCACCTCAACATCAACAAACAACAACAACCATTACCCTCGCTTATAAACTCACCCTAACCCACTACGGCGCAGTGCTCATGGGACTCTCAAGTTCCACCGGTGTCACAATTACTAGAGACCAACCGTATATTCGGTTTCAATTTTGGCCAGCTTCGGCCAAAAAAAACATTGACATTCGGTTTCAGCTAGCGTCTTTGAGCTGACGGTTGTAGTAGATACCTAAAAACTTTTTCGCCTATGTGTGTTATAATTTTTAGGGTTCCCTACCTCAAAAGGAAAAACCGGTACCCTTATAGGATCACTTTGTTGTCCGTCCGTCTATCTGTCTGGCTGTCGGTCAAGACCCTTTATCTCAAAAACGCCTGGAGGTATCGAGTTGAAATTAAAACCATATACTCAGGTCTACGGTCCCTTGAAGCTGTGTAAAAATCAAACTTCTGAGTTAACGAAAAAAAAATACGGCCGTTTATGTCGCAAAAAACATATATTTCGACACACTCAAGAAAATCAAAATTCATAGGGTTCATTCATACTTCCCGTTCACCCACAATCCTGAAATTTTGCATAAAGCAAGGTCTTATAGCACAAGTACAGGAATAAATCTGAAAACAGTAAATTTTTTGATACGTCACAAAAAAAATATTTTCCAATTCGAAAAAATCTTCGAGGGTCTATTTGGGAATTGAAAAATTTATATAAGTCTGTACGAGTCTGTACGGAACCCTCAGTGCGGGAGTCCGACTCGTACTTGCCTAGTTTTTTTTTACATAAACGCCGATTTTATTTGATTATATAATATTTTATGAAAGGCAGAAATATAGTTAAGGGCCTATTACACTACCTACTCTATATTCAGACAGTCTTAGTCGATATCGCGTAGTGTAATAAGGGTTAGACCGGTCTTACTCGGAACAAAAAATAAGAATAAGTCTAAATATCGTGTGCTGAATATCGCGTAGTGTAATAGGCCCTATTGAAATAACTGTCTCAAAATATTCTTTTTATTTTTTCTAGTTTTTCTACTACCACGTCAGTTATATTTTCGTTTTCGGTTACTGTCGAAACTGGAACAGGAACCGATCATTCGTTTATGGTTTTGGTTTCGGCTGCAAATCGTGTTTCAGTCGGACACTACCTAACAATAACGTACCACGAGGATGGCACGAAAATAGAGTTCTCCAGGTGGAGAATATTCTCAAGAATATCCCATCACTAGTTAGCAAACACAGCGCATCGCCAAACCACGGAAATTGTACGACATTAACTTCATCAACATACTTTTTCCTAACCTATGTGTTGTTTTAACGAAAGAGATCGCATAAGAAACAGCCCTCAATAACATACAACTTTTTAAAGGGTTGTATAGAACAGAATTTGAATTTGATAGAATGTTTTTTTTATTATTTTAAATTAGTTTTATTATTTGACTATGGCCTACTATTCACGGACGCTTAGCTTCAGAGACGCGTATTCGTTATTATGCGACACGACAGCACGACGTTATCGCTCATCGACAGAACTTCATAAATATTATTGTATGTAAGCTACGAGCGATGTGCCCTGCCCGCTGCCACTTTAGTCTGGCGATTCTTCGGGCTAGTCGGCGACCTTGGTTCTCCTGCGGATATCTTCATTCCTTATGGATGTTCGATGGGGCCGAAAGGTTCTAGAGTGGCGACTGCCCACCGGAAAACGCAGCGTTGGAAGGCCTCCCACATGGTGGAACGACGACCTGGTGAGAGTTGTGGGAGTGCGGTGGATACGAGACGCACAGGATCAGTCGTTGTGGCGACGCTTGGGGGAGGCCTATGTCCAACAGTGGACGTCTTTCGGCTGAAATGATGATGATGATGATGATGATGTATGTAAGCTGTGAGCAGGCGTACACCAAGCATTTATTAACGAATACGCGTCTATGAAGCTACGCGTCCGTGGACAGTAGGCCTATGTGACAGGAGAACCGAAAGTATAAAGTATTATAATATTGTACCCTGCATTCATCTTCATCAGCACCACATCCTACGCCCCAAAACTAAATCAAGCTCATCGCAATATTTGCACCCTAACACAGCGCGGCGCAGTGCTCAATGACGTCACACGACGATGTAACCACTTACAGGGTATCGCTGGACCACGGAAATTGTAGCTAAACCGATTTACAAGCTGTTTAGACGCTGTGAACGGAAGTTATTGATGGATGTAGCTTTAACAGCTTTGGACACGATAACCACATCTAAACTGAGTTAAGGATCTGTTAGAGTTTGGGATTGTTTGAAAGAGTTAACGTGTTCTTGGAATGCAAAGACTAACTGAAAAACCGCGGATAGGTTTTTCCCTCTCGCTTCACCTAGAACGGGAGGCATAAAGAAAATGGCCGCAAACGTGAGAAAAATGGACATCCTCAAGCCCCAATTGTCGCCGATGGAGGAACCCAGAGCGTCGGGAGTCGCAGGACAATTTTCGGCTACCGTAGGCGCGGGCTTGCGGAAGATGAGCAATATGTAGCTTGCCGTCCGAGAGAGATTTAGCCCAAGTTAACTGCGCGTAGTGTTCACACGCCTCGAAAAGATGTCAGTAAAACTGAAGTGGCCCAGTAAGGCCGATACCAGCTAGGGCTGCTGGAACATTTGATAGAATGACCGTGGCCTTAGAACGCAAGGGACAACTGAAGGACACAGGTGGGTTTTAGTCAGCAAAACTCTGACACGCGGTTTGTTCCACCCTAGAGTGGGAGAAGACATATATTATGATGAATTATTACCTCAAAAAAAATAGTGTTAACTTTCCACAGCTACGATGACACTGACAGCTTTTGAACAATCTGCCTACCCTTACCCCAACTAGGTTCGGCCTCCAGTCTAACCGGATCCAGCTGAATACCTGTATTTTGTTTTACCTATCTGGGGGGCTATTGGCTAACTTTTTCAATAACAGTTGACAACTAGTATTCGTTGCACACTAAACTTAGTTGTCAACTGACAATTTCATAAAATTGGTATTACGTATCACACAAGTGACTAACAAACTACGGTGGAAATGTGGTGAATTATAAAAATTTACGGTGCCTATTGTGACCACTCTAAAATTTAATCGACTATTATACAGCTTCAAAAGCTTACACAATCGCAATTTTAAAGGTATCGATACAATAACATCTGCCAAAACGTGTTACGGTGGCTATCAAAGGCACCAGTGGCTAATGACGTCACTGCAGTTGGTCACTGAAGGTAGGCAATACGAAACTAGCTGTTTGACAGTTCAATGATGCACATTGTTAACAAGTGATCATCACTTGAACTGTCAACAGAGTTACGCAATAGCCCCGCTGATCGCCACGACCTAAGTCACTCACTAATCAGTCACATGATACCCCCAGGTAAAATTGTTCTTAGATTTTCTGACTTTTGACATTTCGTAACGACTGTCAAATCTACAAATGACAGCTGAGACGTTCTTTTTGAAGCAGAGAGAGGAAGATCACGGTATATGAGCAAACGTTGCTTAACTTCGAAGATTGGCTTGTACGACTGTTTTTGTAGAAGCTCCTACTGACAAGCCTTGAACGCTGTCTGTCTAGCATGTCTAAAGAACCTTTAGTGTTCCCATTGCTGGGACTCGGGCTTTGTGTTTAGGTGAAGGAATGAGCCGTATTCCGTCACACGCGCTATAAGCGGGTCGGTGAAAGTCACAAAGGTTCGAATTTTTCGTTCTAAGACATCGTTTTCTCATGATATTTTCCTTCACCGTTTTGAAAGCAGCACTAATAAGTAAATTACACAAAGTAAAGTGCTTGCATGTCATTCATGACCACAACATCTGCAAGGTTGAACGAGTCCCATCCGTTTAGGTATCTTGAGATTGTAAGCAGTTTTCTCATCATATTTTCCTTCACCATTTTGAGAGCAGGGCCTCAAGTCTGCTATTACAATAGTGTCAGAATGGTCTATCATTGATTTCATAATTGTTGATTTTGACAAGTTTGATACCTAATCTACTAATAATGGCGTCATTATGACTTTCCAACGGTCAACCACTGACACTCCATTGAAAGAAGTGGCATACAATGGTAATCTCGTACATATTGACAAATGAATATCTGACGTATGAGGTAATCTGACAATATTTTGACAGTTTCTTTGAACAGTGACCTACTATTAGAACGTCATTGTGCAGTCGATATTGACTCCACTGACCGATCAATGATCTATCATTATGAATTAGGAGATTACGAACTTTTAGCAAAATGACAATGGGATCGTGTTGGAATGAAGAATTTATAAAAATAGCAGACTTGGGCCCCTGTACTGATGTAATAAATTACACAGAGGATCGCTGATCTTGGTTTAAACCTACGACATACTATTCGTAAGTTGCTGATGTTATCACCACTGCTCACCAGTAATCAGAATGTGCTAAAAAAAATCACTTTTATTTGTAAAACTAGCTGTTGAAAGCGGTTTCTCCCGCGTAGCAGAAAATTATCCCAAGGGTATCTCATCATCATCATTTCAGACGAAAGACGTCCACTGTTGGACATAGGCCTCTCCCAAATGTCGCCACAATGACCGGTCCTGTGCGTCTCGCATCCATCGGATTCCCGCGACCCTCACCAGGTCATCGGTCCACCTTGTGGGAGGCCTTCCAACGCTGCGTCTTCCGGTACGTAGTCGCCATTCGAGAACCTTTCGTCCCCATCGACCATCTGTTCTGCGAGCAATGTGCCCTGCCCACTGCCACTTAAGTTTGGCGATTCTTCGGGTACAATCTCCCGAGATAAAAAGGGTGCTATTCCAGGACATAGTCTACCTGTGTATCAATTTTTATCATAATCTGTTCAGCCGTTCGAGCGTAAAGAAGTAAAAAACACACTCACACACACTCAAAACTTTCATCTAATATACTCGTAAGTGTGATTGAGAGCAGTGGTGGCCGAGTGGTAACGGCCCCAACTTACGAGTTGTAGGTCGCGGGTTCAAACCCAACCAGGCGCATTACTTTGTGTAATTTATTTCATCACCACTGCTCGAAGGAAAACGAAATGTCCTAGAACCAAAAAATTCGAAGACATGTGACATTCACCAACCCGCACCACTTTTTTTTATTGGGTGGGAAAATCATCTTATGACAAATCTCGCTCTTGACCGGAGCGGGAGATAGTGTCGGGCCAGCGTGGTGGATTACGACCCATCCCCTCTCCTAGAGAGGAGGCCTGAGTCCCAGCAGTGGGAACATTAAAAGGCTGATTATGCTAAGTTTGATTGGCCATAATAAGACTATATCAAGCCACCAGCCCCTTAAATAACTTTATACTGGTTTTCTAAAGTAACTTAATAAGGTCATATTTTGTTAACAACTAATAAAATATAGTAATATTGAGAACTCTGCTGTACGTGGCACAGAAGCCGCACAAAACGCAAGTCGCGTACCGTCATTACAAGGATGTGGTATCGGTATAACGTGGATGAGTTAACTCATTTTTTTTTTAAATTGATGTAATAATAATAATAAAAAATGTATAATAATAATAATAAACCGATCCAAGGGAATGATGAACCAACATGGATTAAACGGGGAATATTTTAGGGCGACAGTTTGAGTCCACTTTGGTTTTGCTTAGCCCTGAATCCTCTAAGCACGTTGCTGGAGAATTCAGGTCTAGGCTATCGGTTGAGAAGAGGTGGTCAGGTCCTATCTCACCTGCTTTACATGGATGATTTGAAACTTTTTGCCCACAACAATTTGCAACTGATGGAACTACTGAAGGTAACTAAAACTTTCAGTAGTGCCATCAGGATGGAATTTGGTGTGGACAAATGTGCAGTCATGCATGTAAAGCGAGGGGAGATTGTGGAATCCGAGGGAATTCAACTCTCGGATTCCATACACCTTAGAACCCTCTCCTCGACCGAAACTTATACGTATTTGGGTATGTCGGAAGCGTTGGGCATTAACGTTGCTGACATGAAACAAACATTGAAGAAACGTTTCTTTGGCCGCCTGAAGAAGGTTCTAAACAGCCTTCTGTCAGGTGGAAATAGGGTGCGCGCCTTCAATGGTTGGGTCATGCCGGTTTTAATGTACCCTTTCGGCATACTCAAATGGACTCAGACCGAGCTAGACGCTCTGGATAGACGGGTCCGTACATTGCTGACCGCAAATCGGATGCATCACCCACGATCATCGGTGATGAGACTGTACATCCCGCGGAAGTGTGGAGGGCGGGATTTTTTGAACGCAAAGACTCTACACAACCGCGAGGTGTGCAGCCTCAGAGAATATTTTCTCAAGACCGAAGAGGGTATGCACCGCGATGTGGTCGCAATGGACAAGGGACTCACCCCGTTATCCATGGCTAAAGAGAACTGGCGCAAACCTGTGGTACTTACTACTGATGACCGCAAGGAAGTATGGACAGGCAAGGAGCTCCACGGGCGCTTTTATCGGGCTCTTCATGAGCCTGATGTAGATTTCGCGGCGTCCGTGGCCTGGTTACGTTTCAGCGACCTCTTCGGAGAAACTAAAGGTTTTGTCTGTGCAATTATGGACGAAGTTATCTTAACGAACAACTACCTGAGACATATTATGAAGGATGGGACGGTTGACGTGTGTCGGGCATGCCATCGTCCGGGTGAGTCCATCAGACATATTATCTCTAGTTGTTCTCGTCTGGCTAACGGCGAGTACTTGCACAGGCATAATCAAGTAGCCAGGATTATTCACCAGCAACTTGCTTTGAAAGACAACCTAGTGGATTCGGAGGTACCATACTACAGGTATGTGGGCACATACCTGTAATACCACCTGTACCTGTAGGATCCAGTTCTCGAAAATGACCATGTCACGTTGTACTGGGATCGGTCTATCATTACTGACCGGACTATTGTAGCCAATAAGCCGGATATAGTGATGATAGACCGATTAGCGCGCCGCGCAATGATAGTCGACGTCACCATTCCACATGACGAGAATCTCGTGAAAGCTGAGAAAGAGAAACAAATCAAATATCTCGACTTAGCACACGAGGTTGTCGACATGTGGAATGTGGACTCGGCTATCATTGTTCCGATTGTTGTGACCGCCAATGGCCTTATAGCCAAAAGCTTCGACGACCACCTGTCGAAGCTGTCGTTGCGCGGTTGGATCAAGGGCCTGATACAAAAGGCAGGTACTCCTCGATACGGCTCGTATTGTGAGGAGGTTCCTGTCTCTGGAGCCCTAACCACCGGTAGCTTGGACCCTGTTCCCGACACCGGCAGACAACTATTTTTTTTATATTTTTAAATGTTTTTTTTATGTGTTTTTTTTTTAAAGAAATATTTAAAAATGTAAACGGTATGTATAATAAATAAATAAATGGTATAATAATAATAATGATAGATCGACTAGAGCATCGCAGAATGATTGTTGATATAGCGGTCCCTCATGACGAGAACCTCGTGAAAGCTGAGAAAGATAAGCAATATCTTGACTTAGCTCGCGAGGTTGTCGACATGTAGGGAGTGGATAGAGCAACCATTGTGCCGATAGTCGTTAACGGCCAATGGCTTAATAGCCAAGAGCCTCGAACAACATCTAAGGAGGCTCTTGTTAGGCAGCTGGATCAAGAGCTTGATACAGAAAGCGGTACTGTTTTATGTTTTTAAATGTTTTATTTTATAATTTTTGGGGGCTGAGTCACCCGCGTCCGTAGGAGAATACCCATAGATAGGCCCTACACGTGGTCCCCGGGTGGTGCTAATCAGGTGACATTAACTGGTGGTAGGTTTCGACCGATGGCTTGTGACCACCCACTGGGCAAAGACGTACCGCCAAGCGGCCTAGCCGTGTTCCGGTACGATGCCCAGTGTAGCCAATTTTGAGGAGTTGGGTCGAAGTGGCGGTTCTAATGTATGCAGACCAGCCGGACCCGCGCTGGTATTGACATATCGGGAGACTAGTCGCGGAGGGTAGCGGGATCCGAGGCACGGTGCACCGCTGGCCGACCGCAGTTAGTTGGGGGCCCAAGTAATGTGCTAGCCACACATGAAAGGCTGCCCCGCCAACTGACGAAAAATCCCGGAATGCACCATCGTGCTGGTTGGCGACCAGATGAGAGGGCCCGATGGTCATTTCCGGGGGGGCTCGGGCGTCCCCGCAGTCTCCAGACTAGTGCCCCAATGATGTTGTCCTGCCAGTGCGTGACGAAGGTTAGCAGCATGGGACTCCATTTCACTTCCTTCTCCTCTCCTACCTCACTCACAATATGCCAGGGTTGAAAAAGAGAAAAGTTAAACAGCGGCTGCACTCCCTCTCACTTAAAGTGCACCTCAGCAATATTAGAGGTCTGCACTCAAATCTCGCAGCAGTCCATCATCACCTGGAGACTGAAAAACCTTCCCTCTTTTTCCTTTCGGAGACGCAGATAAGAAGTCCGTCAGACGTGTCGTACCTGTCTTACCCAGGGTTTACCCTGGAGCACAATTTTAAACCACACGCTGGTGTGTGTTTGTACGTCAGGGACGACATCTGCTATCGGCGTCTCCGTAACCTTGAAGATACCAGGTTCTCAACGCTTTGGGCTCTGGTGGACACAGGCATGGATAAAATTATCTATGCTTGTGTCTACCGTTCGCACAGTGGTGATCAGGAGACGACCAGGCTCACACAGTACCTTAGTGAGGCGGCGGATGCGGCTCAGCAGAGGTACCCTTCCGCACAACTGGTGTTACTGGGGGATTTTAATGCCCACCATCAGGAGTGGCTTTTCCCATACCGGTGCACAGACCATGCTGGTCGAGAGATGCGAAAGCTTGCGCTAGCGTTAAATCTCACCCAGCTGGTCCAGGGAGCTACGAGGGTGCCGGATGTTGATTCGCACACGGCCAACTGCTTGGACCTTCTGCTGACAACAGATCCAGACCGCTATTCAGTGTCGATATCATCACCGTTAGGTAGTTCCGACCACTGTCTGGTGAAATCTGTATCAGTCTACTCTCCGCCTGATCCCTGCCTTAGAGGCACCAGGCGGGTTTGGCGATATAGGTCAGCAGATTGGGATGGCATGCGATCTTTCTTCGCATGTTATCCTTGGCAGCCTACTTGCTTTTCTTCGGATGATCCATCGTCGTGCGCAGATGCTGTGACAGATGTTTTGCGGCGGGGGATGGAGTATTACATTCCATTCTCTGACGTAACAATGTCTGGCCATGCTCGCCCTTGGTTTGGTGCGGAGTGTGATCGCGCTAACGCGCTTAAGCACACGGCATACCAGGCATGGGCCGACGCTCGTATGCATAAGGCGAGTGACGTGAGTCAGAAGAAGAGAGCCTTCAACAGAGCTGCCAAGTCTTGCAAGAAGGTGATGCGGAGGTCTCGGTTCGACCACATTAGCCGCATCGGGAACAAACTCGCATCATACCCTGCTGGTAGTAAGGCGTTTTGGTCCCTGGCTAAGTCGGTTGAATCGAACTTCTGCCGTCCCTCACTACCGCCACTGCTGAAACCCGACGGGTCGCTGGCCCATACCGCTGAGGAGAAAGCAAATTTGTTTGCCTCTCTCTTCGCGGAATCTTCGCGTCTAGATTCTGGTGACGCGCGGCCCCCTGTTAATCCTGATGGTTGCGAGACGAGTATGTCGGATATTCGCATCCATCAGAAGGACGTCCGTAGGGTGCTGCGTAACCTTGACGTGAACAAGGCTAGCGGTCCAGACGGGATACCGGCAATTGTTCTGAGAACGTGTGCGCCTGAACTGTCTCCGATCCTGACACGCCTATTTCGGCTTTCATTTGAGGCTGGAAAAGTCCCGATTGCATGGAAGCAAGCTAACGTACAGCCCGTGCCCAAAAAGGGTAGTCGGGCTGACCCAGCTAACTACAGGCCAATCTCAGTAACGTCCATTCTCTGTAAGACAATGGAACGTGTACTCAACAGTAAGCTCCTGGCATACCTAGAAGCTAATGACATCCTAAGTGACCGACAATACGGCTTTCGCCGAAATCGGTCAACTGGTGATCTTCTAGCGTATGCCATCCACATCTGGAGTGAGGCCATCGAGAAACACGGGGAAGCTCTTGCCGTCTCCCTCGATATCTCGAAGGCTTTCGATAGGGTCTGGCACGAAAGCCTTATTAGTAAGCTTCCTTCTTTCGGATTACCTGCTGGTTTGTGTGCTTGGATTGCAGATTTCCTGAGTGACCGGTCCATCCGAGTGGTCATCGATGGTTGCTCGTCCGGTCAAATGGCCATTAATGCCGGGGTCCCTCAGGGGTCAGTGCTCTCGGCAACATTGTTCTTGCTGCACATAAATGATCTGCTTAAGCCCGGTACCTTTGGGTATGCAGACGACAGCACTGTTGCTGAGAGTTACATATCCAGCGCGCAGGCTAGTGGGTCACAGATCCAGTCTCTCCGAGAGGCTATGGTCGAGCGCTTGAACTTGTCCTTGGAGGCAGTCTCTGAATGGGGCGATGCCAATTTGGTCAAGTTCAATGCTGCTAAAACCCAGGCGTGTCTATTTTCCGCTAAAAGGAGCCAATTCAGCCCTGCTCCAACTTTCCGGGGCGTAACCGTGCCAATAACCGACCATCTTGATCTCCTTGGTGTTACGCTGACGTCAACACTCAACTTTGGGCCATACATCGAAGCAAAGGCTCAACTGGCAGCAAAAAAGCTGGGAATCCTCGCGAAGGTCAGACAGTACTTCACGCCGGAACAGCTGCTCAAACTTTATCAAGCGCAAGTTCGATCGTGTATGGAGTACTGCTCTCATCTTTGGGACGGATCTGCCCGATACCAGCTTGATGCACTTGAGGCAATTGAGAGGCGAGCCAAGAGGATCATTGGCAATGATGCACTCGTTGAGTCGAGGCTCCAAAGTCTTGAGCATCGACGCAGAGTTGCTAGCCTGTCGGTTTTCTACCGGTTGCATTTCGGGGAGTGTGCGTCGGAATTGCATAACCTAATTCCGCCTAGCCCGTTCCATCATCGGACCACCAGGCGTACGGCAATGCGCCACCGGTACATGGTGGACATCCCACCTATACGCACAAAACGTTTTGCGAACACATTCATAGTGCGTACAGCTAAGGAGTGGAATTCCTTGCCGGAATCTGTTTTTCCTGATGGCTACAACCCGGGAATCTTTAAGTCAAGAGTGAATAGGTTACTTCTAGGTAAGCGCGTTCCATCGTCGACCGCATCGTCGCTTTCCATCAGGTGAGTTAGCGGTCAAGCGCGAACCTATCAAGAATAAAAAAAAAAAAAAAAAAAAAAATTTTTTATTAAAATATTTAAAAATATAATTTATATGTATATACCTAATGAATAAACGAAATAATAATAACTTTATTTAACCATTGTTACAAGTATATTTTCTTAAACATAGGTATAACATAGTATTCTTACAATGGCCCCCAAACTAGGCGGTGCGCTTGTATCTTGAGGACCGGAGTTGCGTTATCGTTAACTTAAAATACAAGTTTCTTTTGCAGATTACCATTAAATTAAATAGGAATAAAATAGAAGATAAAATATTTAGTACAAAGTAACAGGGTAAATACTGCGGATCAAACTGGATGCAGAAAGCGCGCGATAGGAAAGCGTGGAGCGATTTAGGGGAGGCCTACGCCGTAGAGGCGACCGCTATGAATAACGATGACACACCAGAGTAGAAGAAACAGATGAAAACAGATTAAGAAGAAAATTCGTATATTTTTTTAATGGTTTTCTTAACTTAATAAGTTTTTTTATTATTATTTATTTATTTTAAGACAACTTTTGGTCCACATGGAAATTATTATTCGTTAGTAAGTTTTCTAAAATTGTAAATAGTGGAATAAAGGGCATTTTTATTTTTATTTATTTTTATTTTTTTAACAGGGTAAAATATAAAAGAGTGTTCGTGTTAGAGGTGTGCGGTTGAAAGTGTGTAGGTATATTTGTGGATCGTTACTCGTATTATATTTAATTTTGGTGGCTGTTTAAAAAGAAATTGTTAATATTAGTTAATAATTTCCTCAGTTTCATCGTACGAGAAGGCCACGAGCTAGCGAGCTATATAAACTAGCGCTTGACTGCGATCCTAACTGATAGTAAGCAGTGATGCAATCATTGATGGTGAGGCGCACTAGTTTATTTAGAGCCTATTCACTCTAGCCTTGAAGACACCTAAATTATAATCGGATGGGAAGACTACAGCAGGCCAATTGATCCAGTCCGTCATTTAGCAATAGCACCACCGTACTTCACTGAGTACGGTTAAACAGTTGAGGTTGCTCAAGGAGATATCAGCAACCGCAGGGGCTCAGCAGGGTCGAAGCCTACTGGGGCCATGGGTGATGCGAAAGAGATCCCCGGGGCCCTGGAAAAAAAATGGCAAAGAAGGAACAGGAGTGGGTTTTTAGTCAATAAAAGTCTGACTCTATCTCCCGCTCCGCCCAAGAGCGAGGGATGTCATTAGATGATTTCCCCACCCGAAGAAAAAAAAAACATTTGAGGGTAATTGTAATTTTTTGATGGCTTAGTTTGTTATTTACCACTTCGGATATCAGTAGTTTACTAGTTTATTAAAATACTAACTTTTTTTTTATTCATAGGCTCGCGTTGGACCACTATCTCTCTTAGTGGAAAGCGACGATGTGGTCAATGAACATGCTTGCCTAGAAGTAATCTATTCACTCTTGACTTATAGACCCCCAGGTTGTACTATTAAAAAAACATAGAATTCCGCTAATTAGCTGTACGCACAATGAATTTGTTCCCAAAAAGTTTTGTGCGTATGAGTGAGATGTCCATCATGTACCGGTAGCGCATCACCGTATGTTTTATCACATGTCTTTTTATGGTTCAGTACCTCAAAAGGAAAAAGACGGAACCCTGTATGTCTGTTTGTCAAGACCCTTTATCTCGGGAACGCGTGAAGGTATCGAGTTGAAATTAAAACCATATACTCAAGTCTGCGGACTCTTGAAGCTGTAAAAAAATCAGACTTGTAAGTTAACGACAAAAAAAGATACTTTGGTTTGTGTGGCAATAAACGTACATTTCGACACTCTCGAGGAAATCAAAATTCATAGGGTACTTCCCGTTGACCCAGAATCCTGAAATTTGGCACAAAGCAAGGCCTTATAGCACAAGTATAGGAATAAATCTGAAAACTGTAAAGTTGTTAAATCACAATATATATTTTTTTTTGCGTTTCGGAAAAATCTTCCGAGTCTGCATTCCGGAATTGAACTATTTACATAGGTTAGTTTGTACGGAACCCTCAGGGCGCGAGTCCGACTCGCACTTGCCCAGATATTTGTTATTGAATAGGTGACTGATGAGTAATTAAATATCCTTACGTCGACGTGTAACAAATAATGGTCTTCCAAGACAGGTGATAACCTACAAACCGGCAGATTTAGACAACAAACTCGTAAATCAAATAATTATATTTATGAACACATTCACGAATCGCTGGATCACGATTTATGAACATTGATATTGACTGTTTTGTTATATAAATTTATTGAAGGTAGGTAATAGAAGTCAAAGTGCCCATTTTGAGTGCTGCCACATCATCGGTGATAGTCAGGTAAGATCCGTGGGTAAGATAGTAGTCAAACGCGAGCCTATGTGTTAAAAAAAATAGAGCGTGGAAAGAACTGCCATCATTTGAAATAAACTTTTTTTTCGCCAGGCCATTTTGAGTCAATCCTGAGTCGAACGGTGTAAAACGTGTGAAGGGTGACGAGAGGCCTCATCGACACTCTTTCTACGTTTCACGAGCCCGCCGTTCTTCCAGTTCTGATGAAATCCGTCTAGTTCGTCCCACCATCTCCGGCATATCACCAAGCTTCAGGGTTCCAGTTCTATGCTACTTTGGCTTACAACTTTACCAAATATAAAATAAAATTCATAAACAAAGATAATTACAATCAATTACGAACTTAATGCCTTAGGCATCCTCTATCGGAAAGCAAAATAATAAATATTAAAAAGTTATTACAAATAATAATTATCCCACTTTTAGGCAAAAACCACACCTAAGCCCACCGAGAAACTCATCTCTTTTATTGGGTCGCTTCAGACCATGAAGTAAATGGTGGGACGACCTGCCCCCCTAGCCAAGTTACAGCCGTTTCGTTTCGATTCTCTTTTCGTTGATCGCCTCGAGTCGGCCACGCCTCCTATCCCTTTGTTCTGACCACGTGACTGAGCTTTGAGATGACGTCAGAATAAAGGAATCGGAGGCGTGGCCTACTCGAGGCGATCGATGAAAAGAGAATCGAAACGAAACGGTTGTAACTTGGCTATTGGGGCTGCACGAATTTTGCCAGAATTATTGGAAGGAAGAAGCGCGGGCTCGCAAAAGATGAGTGAGTGACGAGTGAGAGTGGAGAGAGGCCTTTGCCTAGAAGAGAGACGGAACCAGCTAGCATAAAAAAAAATCTTGCTGGAGTTTTGCTTATACTCAACTAGCCGTTACAAAATACCTCCTCCAGAAAACAACAACAGCTTCGACAAAATTTTCCATTAAAGCAAAAATATGAGAGGTATTTACACTGTACGGTGGGCTGAAGCCGGACAAATTAACCTTTGCGGCGTTGACCACCGGAATTTCATAGTTGCTACCCGTACCTCAGATTTAATAATAAAAATGGTGATACGTGAGGTTTTTGATTGCTCTTGAGGTTCCGTAGCGTTGGTATCACAATGACAATACATTTTTTGTCTACGTAACTACTTTTATAGATAGGTTCGGCGCAAACGGACCACCGACCACAGCCACCGGTGGCTGTCGCGCGCTACCGCTATATTTGTAACATTGTCAGAAGCGAGCGACAGCCACCGGTTTTCGGAAACCGCCACATTTTATAACCCACTTGACGTAACTTCGAGTTTACAGCTTTCGGGTTGTTTCCCTATACTTGTGCTATGAGACCTTGTTTCATGCCAAATTTCAGGATTCTAGGTCAATGGGAAGTACCTACTCTATGAATTTTGATTCCCTTGAGAGTGTCGAAATTCTTTTTTTTCGTTAACTCAGAAGTTTGATTTTTTTACAACGTCAACGGATCGCAGACTTGAATATATGGTTTTAATTTCAACTCAATCACTTCACGTGTTCCCGAGATAAAGGATCTTGACAGACAGACAGACAGACAAGAAAGTGATCCTATAAGGGTTCCGTTTTTTTCCTTTCGAGGTACGGAACCCTAAAAATTACATAAAGTAATGTGCCTGGCTGGGTTTGAACTCGCGACCAACTCAACTTACAACAACTCGTAACTCGTAAGTCGGGATCGGTACCACTGGACCACCACTGCTCTCATACTTATATTTGTATCATCATCATCATCATCATTTCAGCCGAAAGACGTCCACTGTTGGACATAGGCCTCCCCCAAGCGTCTCCACAACGACCGATCCTGTGCGTCAATCATCCACCGCATTCCCATATTATATCCGCATTATATTTCTATATTATTATACAAAAGATAAAGTCCTGACTGACTTATCAACTCTCAGCCAAAACTCTTGAACCTAGAACGCTTAAATTTTGCATAGAGATTCCTTTTAAGATTATTCAAAATTCACTATCATAGAGGATGAAACGGGAGGCCAAAGTTTGTATGGCGAAACCAACGACCTTACAGCCACTAGACGCCAAATGCTTGAACTAGCGCACCAAAACAATTCTGTCAACTAGCCGAGGTGCGAGGTATACGTTTTGATTGGTACGGAGGAGCGGGGCATTCTGATTGGTCGAGACATCAGATATTAGACGTCTAACTACTCGTTCCGCCAGGTGGCGCTGTGAGGTAAACAAAGTATTAGATTGTGCTCTCATAAATAATATTTCTAAACATATTTAAAGTACTCAATAGACCGTAAAAGTGTAATATAAATGTAAAATGACACCTAAATTTACAGTAGGAGTGTTATCAACGACATTTGAAGTGTGAAATCTATAAAAGTGATAACTAAAACCGATGAACAAATGACTTACCAATTAGTAGTGCTAAATGCTAATAAACAGTGATCGGGAAAGTGTAAAGACTCCAAACCAATGCAATAAAAGAAATATATAGAGTGACCTTGAAGTGAACAATTGAAAAACAATAATCTCAATCCCAAAATCATATTGCAACTTTGTCAGATCCGTTTTTTTTTTTTTTTTAAATCTAGTTATAATCACGCCATCTAGTGGTTAACTACTAAACTGACATGTCATCTACCTAGAGAGATAGATAACAAATAACAAGTAGTGTTGCAATTGTAATAAATTATTACACTTACAATTTTCGTTTCAAGTAGCGACATCTATTATCTAAAAAGAAAAATATTTAATTCAACAGAACACGATCTGTTTTTTCGACTACAAATTCATAGAACAGATAGCCAGTAGGCCTAGACGTCGGATTGCGACGCAAAGAGCTCTGGTTCGATCCTCACCAGCTGTGATTATTTTTGAAAGGCTACGAATAATATTGTTCAGTTCCGTTGTGCACTGACATTGACAACAGTATGAATTTCTTGGAAAATATTACTTTTCGACATACGCGTACTAAATCTGACTCGACTATAGAACCCCGTGAAAATAATGTTGACTGAATCACCTACAGATGGCGGCACAAGCCTTCCTTACATATCCGATGACGATGATGACCAGGTTTCAATGTTAAAAAAACAAATTAAAAAATTAATGCTTGAATTAGAGACAGCTCATAGCGAAATAGAATCTTTGTCTTTAGAAAATACCAATCTAAAATGTATTAATGAGGAGCTACAAAAAAAGAATGACCTCTTCAAAAAAGTAACTAGTAGTCCCTTGAAAAGGAAAGTACTAACTCCTAAAAATAAAAAAAGTCAAAGATCACCAAAATCATGTCAAATAATAAGCAATTGCAATAACGAAAGCAGTTCAGGGATACTTACAGCATGCAATAAGAGTACCTTTAGCGTGCATTAATAAAGCGACATCAAACTAGAAGAGGTCTAAGAATAGGATATGTATAATTAGTTCTAATAATACGAACAACATACTTTCAACTGCACAAAATGAATTGAAAGACTACAACATTTATCATCACATAAAAACTAATTGTGGGGTCCATCAATTACTAGAAGGATTGACTACAGAATTAAAAAGTTACACAATGAATGACTACTGCATTGTGTTAATCGGAGAACATGACTTTAACATTACTGGGAATTATGTGAACTTAATTTATAATATAAGACAAAAATTGACAGCAATCAACAACACAAACATTATTTTATGTGTACCTACTGTTAAAATTGATAGATACTCAACCATGTATAACGCAAGAATTGAAAACTTCAGTAACCTATTATATCTAGACATAATGACTTACCTTCATGCTTATCTACTGGACTCCAATCTAAACCTCACCTATGACAGTACAATGTTTGACAAACGAACAGGAAGAATAAATAACTACGGAATAAGCACAATATTTAGGGATTTGAAATCACTCATAGAAGAACTAACTGACGATTCTTCACACATCGAAGACTATGAAGACGCTAGTAGATCTAATTTTGTATTGCCTAACAATAATATGAGTACGATATCTAACCCTTCAAATGAAGCTAACTTTTTTCTTGACTAATTTAAACATATTTCATCAGAACGTTTGTGGAATAAATAACAAAATAAATGAATTAGAAGTCTATTTAAACACTCTAGGTAAGAAATTGGACTATTTATGTATAAGTGAACACTTCCTGAATGAAAACACTGCAAAAATGTTTAATCTAAATAACTATACTCTAGTTTCGTACAATACTAGGAAAAATAAAATAAGAGGAGGTAGTTTAATCTTGGGACGTGTAGATAGGCAAACAGAAAACATTGCTGCAATAAATAAATTGTATAAAGTAGAATGTTTCGAAATATGTGCTGTTAAAGATATTGGTACTGGTTTATATATTTGCTGTTGTTACCGTAATCCTGTAAACAAGAATTTCGATATTTTTTTAGAAAAATTAGAGAAATTACTAGACTATTTATTCAATAGGAAATCTGTTATCTGTGGTGATTTCAATATTGACCTGCTAGTGGATAATAAAAGGCGCACGGAGTTTCTTAGTCTATTAAAGTGTTACAACTTTAGGCATCTCATAGATTCTCCTACTTTTATTCGCAATAGTAGTCATTCGTGTATTGATAATATCATAACCAACCTGCCTACTTTGAGTATTTTGGGTTGTGAAATAGATCACAATGGCTTGGCAGATGGTCACGGTGGTATTTTTGCGGATATTCGTCTAAGTAATGTATCAACGTCTATAAATAGGAATCCACTTATCATAAATAAAAGAATATTTAACCGTAAAAATAGTGCATTATTCGAACAGGGTATCCGTGAAAAAGATTGGAGTAGTATGGGCATAAATACATTTCTCAGAACATTCAACAAAGTATTTCGAGATAGCTATCGAAAAAGAGAATATAAAATAAATTTATGCAAGAACAATTCTCAATCAAAGTGGATCACTAAGGGAATCCGGACTTCTAGTAAAATGAAGCGTTTCTTATGTTCATGTAATGGAAATAATCTTGAGTCTAGTGTTCTAAAGTATAAGAATAACTATGTTAGGTTATTTAGACGGATTATAGCCAAGGCAAAAAAACGTGAAATAATGGAGCAAATAAATAGTTCAAAAAACTTATGTAAAGAAGTTTGGAAAATAGTAAGTAAATGTACAAATAAGGAGAAAGTGACTAAACCAGATTTACGGCTCAAAGTTGACGATAGAATTATAATTGATCCTGAAGATATATCTGACATTCTCGTAAAACAATTTGACTACAAATGCAGCTCTAGTGTAGGTGAAGTTGATCAGTCAAAAATATTTTTACATAAATATTGTGGCGAAATTAGCAGTGGTATGGAAATTTCTCCTACCACTCCTAACGAGTTGCTAACTATAGTAAAAAAAAAATGGAAAACAAATATTCATGCGGATATGATGAGATTCCTATAACCATAATTAAAGAACACATTAGAATATTAGCAGGGCCTCTAAGTGATTTTTTCAATAAATGTATTGAGGAATCTATCTTTCCAGATCAATTAAAAATTGCTAAGGTTATACCTGTTTATAAAAAAGGTAGCAGGACTGATGCAAAAAATTACAGGCCTATCTCCTTATTACCTGTCCTGTCAAAAATATTTGAAAACATTATTAAAAAGCGACTTCTAGCTCACTTACATGTTAATAAAATTTTGAACAAAAGACAGTTTGGTTATCAAAAAGGTGTTGGCACTTCAGATGCCATATACACTTTAATGGATGTTGTGACAAGAAAAATTAATCTTAAAATGAAAGTTGCAGGGATTTTTCTAGACCTAAGCTCTGCATTTGACACTATAGATCATAAGATGCTTCTCACAAAAATGAGTCATTATGGCATAAGAGGTAAGGCCTTGCAACTGTTCAGTTCGTATTTAAAAAATAGAAAAATGTTTGTAGAAATTGACAAAATTCAAAATGGCTGCAAAAAGTCTCATAGATCACGAATTATAAACTTGACCTCGGGTGTCCCACAGGGATCTATACTTGGACCTATTCTATTTATTATATTTATAAATGATTTAATTAATTATATAAATTCAATTTTACCTGACCTTGAACTAGTAATTTTTGCTGATGACACAAATGCCATAGTAGCAGAAAATGACATAACTAAACTGACTAATTTAATTAATGTTGCATTACAAGCCTTCCATGTGTGGTTTACTATAAATAAATTATTAATCAATACTTCAAAGACCAAGATTATGTTATTTAGAACCACTGCCCGAAATAAGGACAATTTAGATATAACTTTGAACAATGAGAAAATTGAACTCGTCAATGAAGTTAAATTTTTAGGTATTCATATAGACGAACGACTGAATTGGAAACCAGAATTGAAGGCAATTGATGCGTCGATATCATCTGCATGTTATGCTCTGAGAGCCTTAAGAAATCAAATCAGTATAGAACAACTGAAAATGGTTTATTTTGCGTTAGTAGAATCTAAAATTAGATATAGTGTACTTCTTTGGGGTAATAGCTACGACTATAATAGTAAAAGAGCCTTCGTATTACAAAAACGCGCAATCCGGACCATGGTACGAATACCACAAACTGAGAGTTGCCGACAGCATTTTAGAAATCTAGGTATCCTTACAGTGCCGAGCATTTATGTCTTCGTTCTTTTGAGTAACATGGCCAAGTACATTCATGAATATGAGACTACAGAACAACGACAAATTAGGGAAAATACACGTAGAAAAGATATTAAATATAACAAAATACAACCAAATTTCAATATTGTTGAACATAGTCCACAATATCAATCAGTCAAGCTATTTAATAAGTTGCCTTTAGATTTAAAAAGCATAATCTACACTAGTACTTTTAAAACCCAGCTTAGGGATTTCCTGTTGAATAGGTGTCTATATTCTGTTGATGAATTATAAATTTCTCTTAATTATATATATTACTAGCTGTTGCCCGCGACTTCGTCTACGTTAAGTTGGTAAAACTGTACAATCATTCTGTGCTTGCAATTCATTCTGAAAGCATCGTAATTATTTATTGTACTTTCACATAAAACTGTTAAAGGTAAAAACGCGAATTACCTTCAGGATACCTGTTATGTACTCGTCCAGATCCAGATGTATGAACGTCAATGAATAGAAAGAGTATGTAAGGGTCGTAGCAGTTGGCATTTCTGCCTACCCCAAGGGAAAAGGCACTAGTTTATGTATGTTTCTGGTTTATGTTCCGGTAAAACAACATTGTCACAGTGAGCACGTCACAATCGCAGCGGTAATGCCTGTCTTTGAGGAGTGGCTACAGAGGCGTCACGGCATCCTCTCTTTGTGCAGGACTCACCGGATGTGGGTGTTTCGGGAGGTATCTGTATCGAATTCAGCGAAAAGAAACACTCGAGTCTCACCATTGTGCGGATCGCCCGGAGAATACGATGGAACTTACGGTGGAAGTCAGTCCCGCTTGGTAGGAGCGCCGGCGCCGCCGTGTCCTCATGGAGGCGATTAGTGGAAAAAATGACAACCAGTAGCCTCCTTCAGTGAAGCACTACGATCGAAGAAGGTGGCTGAAACTATGAAGGATGATGAGGGAAGTGATGCTCCAGGTGTTGAAAGCCGCAGGGCGATTGCGGTGGAGCCGTCCGGTCATCTGGTCAAAGCAATCCTGAATCGACAGCGCGTAGTAACCTACGCGTGACTCATAATGATGTCAGCAAATGGATAGGGCCCTCTAGGGCCAATGTCTGCTAAGGCTGCGAGATTGTTCGAAAGAGTTACCTCCTGTAAAATTTTCGCATCAATAATGTTTCACTGAAGAGTTTAAGCCGTCAGACAGCTTTGGTAGAGGTAAACGAAGGAACATAATCGGACACCGACCTTCAGCTTTTTTTTTTTTTTAGGTGGGATAATCATCTAATGACAAATCCCGCTCTTGGGCGGAGCGAGAGATAGTGTCAGACTTTTACTGACTAAAAACCCACTCCTGTTCCTTCTTTGCCTTCATCCCGAGGCCCCGGGCTTCGCTTTCACACTACCCGTGGCCCCAGTAGGCTTCGGCCCTGCTGGGCCCCTACGATTTGCTGACATCTCCCTGAGGCGCGCGTCGAACAATACGCGCCGTCGACGACTTGGGCTCGGTCCGGACAGTTACCGGACGGTCGGACGGCGAGCCACCCATTACTCGCCGTCTGCAAGCCTGCGCCTACGGTGGCCGGAAATCGGGATCGGAATCCCGGCGGCGGTTAGGGCGTGAGGACCGTTGCCACACGACATCGGCCGCCTCCTTTGCTAGCATTACTGCTTCGCAGAAGGAGGCGACCACCTGCCACTCCTCCTCACTCCGGACCATGGCCTGTACCAATGCCCGGCGCGAGAGATTACTGCCGCCGATCGCTCCCACGAGGACACGGCGTTGCTCTGCCCAGGCGGGGCACACCTCTACCGTATGCTCCACCGTGTCCTCCGGACGGTCCACACAATGGCGGCACCCAAGCGTTTTTTCCGCACGAATTCGGTGCAGGAACCTCCCGAACTTACCATGTCCGGTGAGGACCTGCGTCATGCGGTAGGTAAGGACGCCATGTGGTCTTTCCAGCCACTCCTCAAAGAGGGGACTTACCGACCTTCAGCTGGATAACGTTTGCACTGATGGTGCAAAGCCAAAAAGCCAGTGAATCCAAAAATTACCATCATCATCAACTATCTTCCTCCACAACAGTACTTATGAAGAATTTGCGAGAGCATGCTTGAATTGATTGTTGCAGCTTGATCATTTGGGGCGTAAAAATTACTTGTTCATTTACCTAGGATTTTTTGGTGTGTATTTGACTGACGTCCTCGTATATCAGACAAATGTTATTCCATAGTGGGAACTACCCTATGAAGAGTCTCCAACTTTTGAATGAATTTCGGTGAAATCTTGAACGCGTGTATCCCTGTCCAATCGAACTCGCATATTGATGGCCAAACCGAGAGGTCACTGACGCCGATTGCCTCTATGAAGACACGGCGGTATACCCAAGCAGGATAGACCTCCACCGCATGCTACAACGGGTCCTCCGGGCGATTTGTAAAATGGTAATATCAGAGTACTTCCAACCGAATCCGGAACAGAAACCGCGTGAAACACACTCAACAGTCCTGAGCTTGTGTATCCATAAAACAATGAAATTCCGGTAAACAAATGTAGCAGCCGATTAGTGTTATCCCTGAGACTGGCCTCCCTCAGAGGGTGGTTCCAGTGTTGGTCACCACTCACTGCAAGGAGGTAACGTACGGATGTCGACGTAAGGCTGCAAGGAATCTGAGATACATCATACGTTGTCGAACTGTGATCAGGAACGCAAACCTTTCGACCCAGTTTTATATGAAGCAGTGACTGCTAATAATAAAACACACCATTATTAGGCCGCAAGGTGCCATCATCCCGGAGGACACAGTGGAGCACACAGAGGTGTGTGTTGTCCTCGTGGAGGCAATCGGCGTCAGTCACCTCTCGCGCCGGGCCTTGTGACTTTGGGCTATGGTCCAGAGCGAGGAGGACTGGCAGACGGTCGCCTCCTTCTGCAAAGCCGTAATGCTAGTGAAGGAGGAGGCCGCACGCGTGAGGGAACGAACGTCCTCACGCCGAGCCGAGATTCTGACCCCGACGACCAGCCACGGTAGACGCGGGCTTGCGGACATCCAGCAATCGGTCGTCCACAGCCGTCCGGCCGTCCGGTAATTGACCGGACCGAGCCCAGTCGTCAACAGCGCGTAGTGATCCACGCGCACCTCAAAGAGATGTCGCAAAGGGCAACTGAAGGACACAGGTGTGGTTTTAGTCAGAAAAAGTTTGACACGCCTTCCCGCTCCAACCAGAGTGGGAGAAGTCATTGGATGACTTCCACCCTTACAAAAAGAAAAATAAAGGTGCCATCATTATCATTATCATTTCAGCCGAAAGACGTCCACTGTTGGACATAGGCCTCCCCAAGTGTCACCATAATTACCGGTCCTGTGCGTCTCGCATCCATCGGATTCCCGCGACCCTCACCAGGTCATCGGTCCACCTGGGGGCCTTCCAACGCAAGGTGCCATGCTACCCCTTCCGAAAATTGGGCCATGTTATTTTAAAGTCAATAATTAAATACATATAAGTATTTACTTTTATCGCCTTTGGTTGGTATCCCTTGAATAATCACGGTCAATTAGTTTGTTACAACCACGGGGAAAAAAGCAGTAGGATTAAAAATGTCTCCGTCTAACTCCTGTTTAATCATAACGGTTTTCGTCCAATTTTAAACAATAAAACTGTCTGCAAACTTGGGCGATGGTCATTCTTCCGCCACTCAGAAAATTACGTAAAATACACAATGCCATCTATCAAATATGACGTTCAACTATCATTGTCATCATTATTTCTACTTTCAGTCTTTAGATGGCGTTGCGAGTATCTGAATTGCGTGTGGCATATTTACATTTTAGTACGTGATTTTACTCGCCGCTTTGATTTTATTATGTGTTTTGATTAGTTTTTACAAAATATTTAGAAGATATCGAATAGAAATGTCAATTTTATTTTGAAAAAATGGTAAAAGTTATTTTATTACAAAAAAGAAGATAAAATAATGACAAAATTTTTAACTGTAGCTGGGGATCGAACGTGGCAAATGTCGTTCAATGTCGACATTTTGGATTATTGCTCACCCCCCATAGCAAATAGCGTGATAATATGTAGCCTAACAGTTGACCCGGCCTATAAGGATTATGTATGCAAAATTTGAACAGGATTGGTTCAGTAGTTTTTTCGCCAACTAATACCAACGCTCCACCATTTTACTGTTTTATTATATGTATAGATTAGTATTTATTATTATTGAATTTGTTTGGTTAAATTATTATTATGGAATTGAAAATGTTTAAATTATAAATTAATTATGTAATTCAGATACAAGCTTCTTGTTATTGAATAAATGACTGTGACTATGACTATGACTATGACTAATGACTGTAAGGTCGTTGAGCGAAACCTATTTTCACGCAGACGAAGCCGCTAGAAGAAGCTAGTTTTTTTTTTTAATATTCATTCATTTATTATTCAGTTTGTCTCTCTGCAAAGCAAAAGCTTGTCATAAAAAAAAGTTATTTTTTATTAAACTTTTTATTTTTCCTGGTTGTACATTATTTTCTTTTTAAATAACACAAAGGTTTTTTAAGTTATGAAGTACGGAACAGTAAAAAATTATGTTTTAATTTAATTAGGGACTAGCGACCCACTTCCGCTGTTTAAACAAAGATATGTCCTGACATACAGTTATTTTTTTCTTTACAATTTGCTTATACTGGCAACTAAATTTGTACTCTTCTTTTTAGCTCCTATAAAATACTTTAATTGCTCAATATTGTAGAGAAATCATTTTGATAAAACTTACATAAACTTTCTCAGGTTAACGAATTTTTGCAGTCGCCAAAATCCTAGCATCCTTAATGTTTCGGAGAATAGAGGCCCTACTATAACGCGATACATTTAACGATCTAAACTGAACTACTGCACGACTGACATTTTAACATCACATTTATTTATTTACAAGCACTTGTACAACGTTACGGAGGATGTCCAAGGCGTTGTACAGTAAAAACTTACAAACTAAAAAATACATTTTATAGCGTCGCCGTCGGTGGGGAACGAATTAAGACTCACACATTAAGACTCATAATCAAAACTTTATTCACAGACTGAAGAGAGGTATAACGATTTTATTTGAGGGCGCGCCGTTACCGCTCGAACGTGTCACAGCTAACTATCTCAACTCACTAAACGCGCTCTAGCGGACGGCACAGAAATAAAGCTCTTAGGGTTGCCACGCTATAATTTAATAAAATAATAATAACCTAATAAAAATCCATACACATTGAAGAAGAAAAAATCTAACATATAATTTAGAAATAAAAAGTAAATACATATACATTACCACTAAAATAATATATCCCACAAAACAAATGAAACAATGCTTACTTATTTTTCATCCAACATTCACGACACACGTCTATCCATCTCCCAGCAAACAAGTCACACTCCGGTGTTAGAGTCAGAAGTTGAGCTTTAAGCACAGCAAGCGCACGAACGAGCAGCGAGTTAGCTCGTGATACTGTCTGCGATAAAGGATCAGCTAACAATAGATGTGTTCACGGCTTTAGGTTTTATTTAGGTACGAGAAGAACAAACAATCACACCGGCTGAGCAACTAATTCAGGACAATTAAATTCACCCAAAAGAACTCGACAAGCCAAGATAAGCAAAAAGTAATTGCGAGTTAAATTTTAGCATTCCGAGCAAAAATTTGGTCGGATATAAAAATGGATAGTATCCAAATAATTTCTTAAACATAAATCTAAGGATGTTTTTTGAACTTTCTCTAGAAGCAAGAGCTAAGAAGTCTCATAGGGGTTCCAAATAATGGAAGCTGACTCTAATTTACTCCTGACTAAAGCCATAGAGACCAGTTTAATTGCCAAATTCAAACTACTGAAACTCTCTTATGGAGGGACTCATAAATCGCTAAAAATATCAACTGTTGAGTAATTATGCACAAATAAAAATGTAGAAAAGCTGATTTTATTTTTCGCTTTTCCCGCGTCATGGGCCTCTCCAGTCCCTCTCAGTTCGTCTAACCCTCATCAACATCATCATCATTTCAACCGAAAGACGTCCACTGTTGTATATAGGCCTTCCCCGAATGTTGCCATAACGACCGATCCTGTGCGTCTCGCATCCATCGGATTCCCGCGACCCTCACTAGGTCATCGGTCCACCTTGTGGGAGGCCTTCCAACATCATGGATATTTGAAAAAGTCCTCCATTAAGATTAGCTAGACTGAGAGAGTTGTATTGATAATTTTAATGATTACTTTTTTTATTTTATTCTTGATAGGTTCGTGCTTGACCGCTATCTCACCTGATGGAAAGTGACGATGGAATGCGCTTACCTAGAAGCAACCTATTCACTCTTGACTTAAAGATTCCCGGGTTGTAGCCATCAGGAAACACATATTACGGCAAAGAATTCCATTCCTTAGCTGTACGCACAATGAATGTGTTCCCAAAACGTTTTGTACGTATCTATAGATGGGATGTCCACCATGTACCGGTGGCGCATCGTCATACGCTTGGTAGTCCGATGATGGAATGGGCTAGGCGGAATTAGGTTATGCAATTCCGATGCACACTTCCCGAAATGCAACCGGTAGAAAACCGACAGGCTAGCAACTCGGCGTTGATGCTCAAGACTTTGAAGCCTCGACTTATTTCGTAAATAAATACGTATTACTGTCGCAATCGCGTTAATCAATATCCAAATTAACTCATCATCTCCCTGATTCTCCCTAGCCTTTTTCCCAACTAGCTCGAGGTCGGTTTCCTATATAACTGTGTTGTACATGAAGCGACTGCCTATCAGACCTCCAAAATGACACTGACCGGCAAAATGCAAAAAAACTTAAGAAAATTTTAATTTTGCGGGCTAACCTGGAGTGGAGCATCCCCCTTAAAAGGTTTTCTATTATTTCAATAACACCTCCTTCTTCACTTAAAATCTTCTCAAAGATGATGATCGACACAGTACAACTTCCCATGCCTAATGTATCAACCGCATTCACGTTTGCTTTGAGCTTTCAAAGTAACGTGAACGTGGTGGACACCCCTTATCCGTCATCTAATTACAAACCAATTATCACAAATATTAATATATAGATAGATAGGACTTTGAAAAGACATAAGATACTTTCAATCTCTTTCAATCTATGATCTCCTGGTATAGTTTCCGATATTCACGTGGGAGAAGCAACCTGACTGAAGCTGATAGGTTAAAGGAAACACCAATACACAAGCTAGGTAATATACAAGCTATGTAATACACAAGCTAGGTAATACACGAGCTAGGTAATACGGAAACATTACCTAGCTTGTATGTAGCTATATTAGCCCAAGCTAGATAATAATTATACAAGCTAGGTAATGCACCGTGTATGCCCATTATCCCCATTATCTGTGTCCCCATCATGTGGACAACGGTATGTCAAATAAATTTCCTTACAGTTGTCCCCAGTTGGCAAAGGATACAACGGACAGTTAAGATTTAATATTTTACAGTTGACATATCATTGTCAACTTTAAAATTTTATCTGTTTTTAGGGTTCCGTACCTCAAAAGAATAAAACGGAACTCTTATAGAATCACTTTGTTGTCCGCCTGTCTGTCTGTCAAGACCCTTTATCTCAGGAATGCGTGGAGGCAAATTAAAACCATTTACTCAAGTCTGCGGTCACTTGATACTGTCAAAAGATCAAACTTCTAAGTTAACGAAAAAAAAAGATTCGATTCACAAGGGAATCAAATTTCATAGGGTAGTTCCCGTTGACCCAAAATCCTGAAATTTAGCATAAAGCAAGGTCCTTTAGTACAGATATAGGAATAAATCTGAAAACAGTAAATTTGGTGTTATGACACAATTTTTTTTTTTGCGTTTCAGAAAAATCTTCGAAACTCCATTCAGGAATTGAACTGTTTACATAGGTAGGTTTGTACGGAACCATCAGTGCGCGAGTCCGACTCGCATTTGCCCAGTTTTTTAAACCTGGGTCCCAATTTAAAGAGGATGCACATAATGGGGACAAAAATCACACACCATGCTAGATATTACCCAAGCTTGGTAATTCATCCCCAGTCATGCTCTTCACTTTAAAATCAAAGCAGCAACGATGATCGTCACAGCACAGTTTCTCGTGCCTAATGTATCAGCCGCAAGCTTTGTTCTAAATACACGTGCGAGCAGATTAATGACCCACTTCTTATTTGTCTTATGAGAGGTGATCCCTTCGTTAGCTGAATGACAAGTTGGATAGGTTAGGTAACAAAGATATTTTGGGCAGAAGGTTGTGTAGAGTTTTGTATATAGCGCATCATAATGAAGTTGAATTTGGTCAAAATTAAAAGATTTAAAAAATATGAGAACGTACGTTTTTTTAAGGTGGGAAATCATCCAATGACTTCTCCTGCTCTACGACGAGCAATGATAGCTCGCTGTCCGACCATCCGGTAACCGTCCGGACCGAGCCCAAGTCGTCGACAGAGCGTACTGTTCCACGCACGCCTCAAGGTGATGTCAGCAAACCGTAGCCCAGCAGGGTCAAAGCCTACTGGGGCCAAGGGTCTGTTTCTGAAAGGAAGACTCGGCCCTGGTGCGAAAGGCAACGAAGGAACAGGAGTGGGTTTTTAGTCAGTAAAAGTCTGACACGCCCTCTTGCTCCGCCCAAGAGCCTAAGAGGGATGTCATTGGATGATTTACAAGAAAAAAAAATGACGTATCGGGAGGGTGTGTCAGATTTTTACTGACTAAAACCACACCTATGTTCTTTCTTTGCCTAGCGTTCCACTGGTTTCCCTTTCGGAAGTTAATCTAGGGCCCCAGTAGGCTTCAACCCTGCTGGGCTCCTATGGTTTTGCTGACACCTCTTTGAGGCACAATGGCCGTAATCCACCACGCAGGCCCAGTGCGGGTTGTTGAATGTCACGTCTTCGAATTTTTGGTTCTAGGACTTGCCGGTTTCCTCACGATATTTTCCTTCAACGTTTTGAGAGCTAAATTACACAAAGTAATGCGCCTGGCTGGGTTTGAACACGCGACCTACAACTCATAAGTCGGGGCCGTTACCACTCGGCCACCACTGTTCCGGGACATGGATTATTTTATATTCCTTGGGATATTTTTTGACTTTCACGGAAGCAGACTATCTAGCAGCAGCTGGTTTCAGTTGCACGAAAATGAAGGATATCGCTGCCCCCCTAGCCAAGTTACGATCGTTTCGTTTGCGTCGAACGCCTCGAGTAAGCCACGCCTCCGATTCCTTTGTTCTGACCACGTGACTGAGCGTTGAGATGACGTCAGAACAAAGGAATCGGAGGCGTAGCCTACTCGAGGCGTTCGACGCAAACGAAACGATCCTAACTTGGTTGGGGGGCTGGTACCATTGTTGGTCGTTAATGTGAGGTGTCATGCGCAAAGGCTGAAGGCCAAACTTTCTTATGTGTTTATCACCCACATCAAACTTGTCATTATTATTAGGGTTCCGTAATCCAAACAATGAACCCTTATAGCTTTGCCATGTCCGTCTGGCTGTTTGTCCATCCGTGCGCGGCTTAACTAAGAGTTTTTTTTATTGATAGGCTCCCGCTTGACCAGTATACGAGGCATGCCTTTTAAGTTTTGTCGTTTGAAGAAAAAAACACAACTAGAACCTTATAGTACTTTTTATTGTTTTTCAAAGTATTCACCACGTAGCTTAATATATTTTTCCATTCGCTCAAACCAGTTATTGTAACATTTATTTCACTCTAAAGTGGGGGTGTTCAAAATGGCTTACTTGAAAGCGTCGACTGCTTCTTCACCGGACTGGAACCTTTGACCACGAAGACTTTTCTTAATTTTAGGAAATGTAAAGAAATCGTTAGGGCTTAGGTCAGGACTGTATGGAGGATGGTCAAGAATTTCTACTTTTTCCTGCTTCAAATACTCAATCGTTTGACGAGCGCTGCGTGAGCTTGCGTTATCGTGGTGCAGGATGATGCGTCGGTTTCAGTTAGATTTTCGAAGTTCGGCGATGACTTGTGGTAAACAAACTGTGGTATACCACTCTGCGTTAACCGTTCTACGTTCTTCAAGTGCAATAATCGCAACATGGTCGGTTTTTCCAACGAACGTGGCCATCACCATCTTCTTTGAAGTGCTTCGAGAACGAACAACTTTAGTCGGCTTTGGCTCGTCTTGAAAGACTCAGATTGTAGATTGTCGTTTGGAATCAGGATCGTAGGTATAGATCCAAGATTCGTCACCACTGATGATATCGTAGACGTGATTTGACTCTGCTCGGTTGAACCTTTGCAGAGTTTTCTTACACCATCTGACGCGGGCCGCCTTGTGATCGTCGGAAAGCAGATGCGGTATCCAACGGCAAACTAGCTTTCTCACACCAAGCGCTTCATGCTAGATCTTCTGAATGGTTGTCCCTGAGATGCCTAATAGAGCCTCTATCTCTCGATATATCACATGACGATCTTCGAGAATTAGTTGTCTCACAGCAATGATGTTATCTTCAGTGAAGGCAGATTTTGGGCGTCCTTCGCGAGATTTGTCACTAACACTAATATGTCCACGCTAGAATTCTAAATACCAGCGTTCGACAGTCCGCAGACATGGGGCTTCATCACTGAGCACAGATGTTAGCTCTTGAAAATACTGAAGCCGTGTCAGGCCTCTTCTAAAGTTGTAGAAAATTATTGCACGAATATTGTCCTTAGGAAGATTCATTTTCGTACGTAACCTGACAGATTCCAATCGACGCTGTGACTAAACAATAGCATTAATCCTAATACTTTCAACTGTTTTGAGATTCAAAATTTAAACACATTCGAATCTAGAACAGTTCCAAATTCAAAATTGCCGGGAAATATGGGAACGACAGAACTTAAAAGGCATGCCTAGTATCACCTGATGGTAAGCGATGATGTGGTCGACAGCGGATCACGCTTGCCTAGAAGTAACCTATTCACTTTTAACTTAAATACCCCCAGGTTGTAGCTATCAGGAAACACAGACTCCGGCAGGAAATTGACACTCCTTAGCTGTACGCATACTGAATGTGTTCCTAAACGTCTTAGTAACCTAAGTTATAATTGGACGAGAAGACCGCTGCAGGCAAATTGTCCCAGTCCTTCGATATACACGGTACAAATGACGAGGCAAAATGCTTAGTCCGGACCAGTTTTTTTTTTATACTTATGGAGTTTCTCGTTTGGAAGTGATACCTTGGCCCTCGCAAAATGCAACTGAAGGAACATTGTGGGTTTTTGTCAGTTAAAGTCTTACATTCCGTCTCGTTCCACCCAGAGAGAGAGAGAAGCGGCTAGGTAGAGTGAAAATGAGTGTAATTTAATATTTTCCCCGTAAAAAGGAGACGACCAATGGGAGCCGTGCACTAGCTTTTGAAGTTTTATAAGAACCCATGTTGGCTTATGTGAAATAGGATATTTTTGAATTGTTCATTTTGTTACAAAAACTGATAAAGAGTGCTTTACGATAAATGCGGGAATGCGGTGGATGCGAGACGCACAGGATCGGTCGGAGGTGGCCTATGTCCAACAGTGGACGTTTTTCGGCGGAAATGATGATGATGATGAAATAAAATCTTTAGTGGAGGATTATCTGTAGTTACAACACTAAGCAGCTAATTTGACAGCACAGTTGGCGTAGTGGTTGTGTGGCTTCTACGCTTCGTGTCATGGGTTCGATTCCCATAAGGAACAAAATATTAAAAATTGTAAGATCTACAGATAGTTATTCCGGTGTCTTGGGTATGTGTGTTTACATAGTTTTGATCACACCCACGAGACACACATGAGTAATTCTTATTGGGCAACATTTATTAAACAAAAAGAAGCAAATCTTCAAATTTTTTCAAAACAAAAGTCCAACCTGTACTCTACCATTTCCAAAAAAAAAAACCTTTAACAACACGTACCTACCTAAGCAGCTACGTGCTCATTATCACTTCAAATTCAGCTCACCTTCGAGAAAAAAAATGGCGCGAATAACCCCAAATTAATTTCGCCAAACAAGTCCCCCGAGTATAATTGACACGAAGCAAATAACAATATGGCGTAAATTCGGTACACGGCCCAAAAAACAAACAGTCGGCCTGGGGTCGAAACTGACCCAACGCAAAGTTTTGACAAACCTCCCAACTGTTTCATTATTCAACGATGGTGTAATAAATTATTGAGTTGGTTTTAGTTGTTTTATGTTATAATCAGTTTATTAGGTTAACTAGTTGTTCGGGAAAGGGTTATTTGAGGTTAGTTACGACTACCTGATGGGATAATTTTATGATGGGAATAGTGCTGGGAAAAAGAATATTGATATCGATAAAAAATTAAATTCAGCGCTACGATACCCTGGGCCTCTTCTACGGCATGGCGTGAGGATATCATATCCCTCACGGTTTAAGCCACTTCGCGATATCTACCAGACAACATTATGATAGACTATAAGAACTTAGAGCGTACTTAGAGCGTATTTTGTCATGTAATGTTTTTTCCAGGTATCGTTAAGGTGCCATTCGAACCTCGGCTGCAGACTGCGGATGCAGGCAGCACATGTGGCGGCTGCACGAAGCTGGCTGCAGCTGCACGACTGGTTTTTTATGTAGTAGTATGGATTTTTGTAAACCATTCCGAACGTAGCCACAGCCGCTGAACGGATTTGAATGAAACTTGGCACACGGGTAGATCATAATTGTATCGGGAATATATTCCTTTTACATAATTTTTGTCTCCCACGTGAGCCTCTTGTAGGAGAAAAACCCAAGGGAAATTTCAGTGCTAAACTTACAAAATAATCCCAAAACTAATCCAGTTCCATTACACCAGAATATTATAAAGGCGACAGTGAGTGAGTGTGTGTGTATGTTCGTTACTTTTTCACGCTCAAACGGCTAAACTGATTTCGACAAAACTTGGTACACGGATAGACAATGTCCTAGAATAGCACATAGGATACTTTTATCCCTTGGAACAATTTTCCACTTTCACACAAAGTTTCACGCTGGCAGCGTTTAGTCTATTTATAAAGGTGCCATTCGAACCTCGGCTGCAGGCTGCGGATGCAGGCTGTGAATGCAGGTAGCACACGCATGACACGCAGCCGTTGCCTGCATCCGCAGCCGGGAATGATTCTGAGGCTGCCTGCACGTGCTGCCAGTCGCAAATCTACGATTCATCCAATATGAGCGCTATCGGCTTCGAGTAGGGATTATTTCAGACTTGTCTAAACATATTGGAGTGACGTAACGTGCGCATTGACTTGCGCCCGCAGTACTACTAATCTGCGATCGGCTGCGGCTACAGGTCACGGCAGCACTCGCAGCCGAAACTTTAAGTCGTGAGTGAATAGGTTACTTCTGGGCAAGCGTGCTCCATCGTCGGCCACATCATCGCTTACCATCAGGTGAGATAGTGGTCAAACGCGAGCCTTTCAATAATTAAAAAAAACTCGGCAGCACGTGCGGCCGCAGCCGCGTTCGGAATAGTTTTCACAAAAATCCATACTACTACATAGAAAACAAGTCATGCAGCTGCAGCCAGCTTCGTGCAGCCGCCACATGTGCTGCCTGCATCCGCAGCCTGCAGCCGAGGTTCGAATAGCACCTTAACGATCATCATCATCATCATTTCAGCCGATAGACGTTCACTGCTGGACATAGGCTTCCCCCAAATATCGCCACAATGAACGGTCCTGTGCGTCTCGCATCCTTCGGATTCCCGCAACCTTCACCAGGTCATCGGTCCACCTTGGAGGGGGCCTTCCAACACTGCGTCTTCCGGTACCTTAACGATACCTGGAAAAAATATTACATAACAACATACGCTCTAAGTACGCTCTAAGTTCTTATAGTCTATCCTAAAGTTGTCTGGTAGATATCGTTGTCAGCGATAAGACCGCCATTGTACCCATAGATTTAAGTTTCTGTAAAATTGTTTCACATTCTATTCTATACGCTAACTAAAATCTAATCCCCACATTTTCACATACAATAATAATAGCTGGCCATTAATTACGTCCGCTAGTGTACTGCAGTCAATTTGTCGAGATTAGTACCGGAGTACACTGGCTGTCAATACAACATAGTACACTAGAGTTATGAAGTGACACTGCTCCGTGACGTCATTTGTAAGCGTTATGACGTCACGCAAGCTATTAAAATGATTGATACTGGTATTGCTAATTGATTAATGTCTCTTGTATGTGTGCGTGTGTTGGGTCGTGGTTTGGGGAGATGTATCTAATTTGTGGTCTATACTCTGTAGCCTACTCATTGTTAACCGATTTCCATAATCTTTTTGTCGTTGAAATACTTATTTTTTATTTATTTAACAATTTAAGTACACACATTTTATAGAAGCGGCAAAAAATATGTAACCAAGATTTTTGTAACTCATAACATGATTTAAAAGAGTGTCCATGGAGTTTCTTGCACGTTCTTCTCCATAGAGATCTGCGCTTTGGAACATGTAATTTAACTTCACTTTTTTTGACTGACCGACATTTTAACAATTCAAAAGTGCCTCTTATTGGTCTATTTGAAATAAAGTTTCTGATTTCTGACAATTACAATAAAAGACAAGAAGAAGAAAACAGAAAAATAGGTACAAAGGTGATGCTTATTTCTGTAGAAATCTCTTCCAACGAAAAGGAGAGTTGAAAAAAATGACATGTAGACGCCGTGTGTAAGAGTAATATAGGAAAAAAAGAAAAGTACAAACAAAGCAGTTAACATTGAAATAATATAACATACAATATAAAGATATACTATCTATATATATAAAATGATAAACTGACTGACTGACATATCAACGCACAGCTAAAACTACTCGTCCTAGGAGCACTAAGAAAGGATTTTTGAATCAAGAATCAAAAAGTAGTAAAGTTTGTATGGAGAAACCTACTTTCACGCAGGCGAAGCCGCTGATAGAAGCTAGTCATAAATATATACATACACATAGTAAATGTAGAGCAGTGGTGGCCGAGTGGTAACGGCCCCGACTTACGAATTGTAGGTCGCGGGTTCAAACCCAGCCAGACGCATTACTTTGTGTAATTTATTTCATCACCACTGCTCTCAAAACGGTGAAGGAAAACATCGTGAGGAAACCGGCATGTCCTAGAACCAAAAATTCGAAGACATGTGACATCCACCAACCCGCACTGGGCCCGCGTGGTGGATTACGGCCCATCCCCTCTCCTAGAGAGAGGAGGCCTGAGTCCCAGCAGTGGGAACATTAAAAGGCTGAATATGTATGTATGTATATAGTAGAATAAATGTCACAATAATATATACATACACATGTTAGCGATTTTTGTGATTAGTTACATATATTATGATTGTTTTCTGTATTAGCAACATTAAAATGTATTTATTTTGCACTGACAACTGGAACGTTATGCGACTTGACAGCTCAGCGCTATGACAGTTACAAGAGTTTATAACATAACGCGCTGCGCTGTCCTGACACATTCCATTCCAGTTTTCGGGGTAAGCAACATCTCAGAGTAAGTGCTACTATATAATTATTATTATTTTAAATGGTATTGATTTATGATATTTGTAATAATTGTGTGCTGTCAAGGCAAAAGTATAGAGGGTTTTTTTTTTTTTTTTTGTAGGTGGGAAAATCATCTTATGACAAATCCCGCTCTTGGGCGGAGCGGGAGATAGTGTCAGACTTTTACTGACTAAAAACCCACTCCTGTTCCTTCGTTGCCTTCGTCCCAGGGCCCCGGTTTCGTTTTCACACTACCCATGGCCCCAGTAGGCTTCGACCCTGCTGGGCCCCTACGATTTGCTGACATCTCCCTGAGGCGCGCGCGGAACAATACGCGCCATCGACGACTTGGGCTCGGTCCGGATGGTTACCGGACGGTCCGGATGGTTACCGGACGGTCGGACGGCGAGCCACCCATTGCCCGCCGTCCGCAAGCCCGCGCCTACGGTGGCCGGAAATCGGGATCGGAATCCCGGCGGCGGTTGGGGCGTGAGGACCGTTGCCGTTGCCTCACGCGATCGGCCGCCTCTTTTGCTAGCATTACTGCTTCGCAGAAGGAGGCGACCGCCTGCCACTCCTCCTCGCTCCGGACCATGGCCTGTACCAAGGCCCGGCGCGAGAGATCGCCGCCGCCGATCGCCCCCACGAGGACACGGCGTTGCTCTTCCCAAGCGGGGCACACTTCCACCGTATGCTCCACCGTGTCCTCCGGGCGGTCCACACAGTGGCGACACAAGGTGAGGACGCCGTGAGGTCTTTCCAACCACGCCTCAAAGAAGGGACTTACCGCCATAATTGTGGCGTGCCCAGCACTGGGTTGCGACAGTCGCTGTCGCCATTCCACCATGAGACCCCGCCGGAGTTCTTCCCGCCATGCCGCGACTTGGCGTGGCAGCGGAGTTTCGCCCCGGCGTTGCATCTCCATGCGCAGATCGTGCATGTGAGCAAGGCCTGTTGCTACCAGATCCCATGGTGGCTGTCCAGCAAGGAGGCTCGCCGCTTCGCGGGAAATCGTCCGGTATCCTCGCACCATCCGTATGGCCATGACCCTCTGACATGCGTTCAGCCGGGCCGCCGGCCGCTTCCGCAGCGCCGGCGCCCATATCGGTGCACCATAAAGGGCCATGGACCGAACGATTCCCGCGTAGAGCCTCCGGCAGGAGGCGTCTGGACTCCCAAGGTTGGGAAGGAGCCGCCCGAGGGCAGCCCCAGTCCGATTTAGTTTGGGAGCCAGACGTCGGAAGTGCTCCTCGAAATCCCATCGGCTGTCGAGAACGAGTCCCAGGTACTTCATCGCTGACCCGACGCCGATGTGGACTCCTCCTACCGTCAGTTGGGAACCCGGTGGTGGCGCGTTCCGAGGGCCGTGAAAGCACATTGCCTCGGACTTGTGCAATGCCACCTCGAGTCCCAACTCCTGGATCCTGCCCACGACTGTCGCAACCCCGCGTGTCGCTAGTTCGACCGCCGCCTGGTACGACTCTCCCTGCGCCAGGACCAGCGTGTCGTCTGCGTAGCAGACCACGCTGACCCCGCCAGGGAGGTCGCCGCGCAGCACGTAGTCGTATCCGATGTTCCACAAGGGCGGCCCTAGTACCGATCCCTGCGGAACACCGCACGACATCTCCCGACGTTCCCACTCTCCCTGGTGACCAGGGTAGATGATGTACCTGTCCGACAGGTACGCCTCGACCACACGACAGAGGTAGTCGGGCGTCCGGTGATACCGGAGTGCCCTCCTAATGCTACTCCAAGGCAGGGAGTTGAAGGCGTTGGCGATGTCCAAAGACACCGCCACGACACACCTGCCCTGGGACACTGCAGCCCCCGTCGTGAGAGCTCGCACGCGCATGATGGCGTCCACCGTGGAGCGCCTCCTGCGAAAGCCGAACTGGCCGTCCGCTAGGTCCGGCCCCACCCGTGTTAGGTGCGCGACGAGGCGGTCTGCAACTACTCTTTCAAAGAGCTTGCCCACCTCGTCGAGCAACACAATGGGCCGGTACGCGGACGGAGAGTCCGCAGGGCGCCCCGGCTTTGCGATGAGGACCAGTTTCCCCGTCTTCCAGCGAAGTGGGAACTGGCCCCTCTCCATGCATGCGCTGAAGAGCCCTCTTAGTCGAGGCCCGAGAGCCTCCATGGCCAGGACCCAGGCCTTCCCAGGCAAGCCGTCGGGTCCTGGGGCGGTATTTTTGGCACTCAGCCTTCGTACCGCCACTCTCATCTCTACCTCGGTCACCTCTGGAGCGTTGTCATCGTCGTCGCCATCGTGGTCCGCGTTGGACACCGCTGGTGGCGGAGCCATGGGCGGGGGAGAGTGTTCCCCACGCGCAGGGAACAGAGTACTCACCACACCCTCCACAAGCTGGGGCCGGAGACTCTGCGTCAGCGGGGGAGCCCAGGGGCGGAGTTTGTCCCGCACCACCTTGTAGGGGCGTCCCCATGGGTCCCCATTCAGAGTCCCCAGCCACACGTTGCGGGCCTCGAGCTTGGCCCGCCTTATCTCCGCTCGGAGGGTGCGCTTTGCCTCTCTGTATCCCTCGTACAGCTCCGCCTCTCTGGCCTCCGCATCCGGTGGACGGATGCGGCGCCTGCGGTATCTGGCATACCGGCGCCGCGCGGCATTGCACGCGTTGCGACCGGGCTGACCGCACTGGAGGCAGCAGTCACAGCGGTCCACCTCCGCGGCGCAATAGGCACCCACGTGGTGCCCCACGTGGCAGCGGTAGCACCGCAGAGGTCTGGGCTCCAGCAGTATACCTGGCGCTGAGCACGTCCAGGACGGACTCGGGGCATTGCCGCGTCGCAGATTTGCGACATGGCCTCCCGGAACCACTCTGCCTCGACGTCGATATCGACAGGCCTGTCCGGTGCTTGCACCCAGGCCTGTACCGTCGCGGCTTCCAGGAGTAGCTCCCGGTCCATCTGCCTCAGCGCCCATCGCGGACCACAAGGGTTCTGTCGGACCGGCGCGGTCGAGGTTTGGGCGGAGACGTCAAACCGGATGTACCGGTGGTCTGAGTACGTCTCCACCCCCTCCATGACGCACCAGTCGATGACACGCGGCGACAGAGCGGGGCTGGCGAACGAGATGTCCACCACGGAGTCACCCCGCATCCGCACACACGTGGGGACAGAACCCCGGTTTAGGATGACCAGGCCTGTCTCCAGAGCCCAGTCCTCCACCATCCGACCCCGTTGGTTCGTGAACCGGGAACCCCAAGCCAAGTTCTTGGCATTGAAGTCCCCGCACACGACCACGGGGAGAGAACCAAACCCAGCGACGACGTCTTTCAGCTCCATTAGGGAGATATGGAGATCGCCGAGAGATCTGTTCGGGGACAGGTAGACGCCTACCACTGCAATGTCCCCGAACCGTGCTGCCACGCAACCCCGTCCCCTCGTGACAGCCTCGAGGGTCGGGGTACCGGCGGCGGCCGATGAAATTAGAGTCACCGAGCCGTTCAAGTCCTGAACCCAGTCTCCTCTGGGCAGGACATAGTACGGCTCGGAGACAACGGCGATGTTGATCGACCACTGCGCCATGCTCTGGAGCAACAGATCCTGAGCGGGGGCGCAGTGGTTGATGTTCGCCTGGAGGAGACGTAATGGAGCCGTATTTAACAGTCCATTACAGTCTCCTCCCGAGCCCCACGTGAGGGCCCTGCCGCGGTGGTTGCGGCGGCGACAGCGGCGGCAGCCAGAGAGGAGGCTGCGGCGGAGAGGACGTCGGGGTGGACTTGCCTCAGGACCTTGCCCTTGGCCTTGGCGGGGGGGTCGCAGGACCTGCTCCCAGCCCGGTGATCGGCCGGCTTGCCTGCCGCCGCACATGCGTAGCAGTGCGGCGTAGCACGGCATTCTGCAGCCTTGTGACCGGGCTGACCGCACTGGAAGCAGCGATCACTGCGGTCCACCTCCGCGGCGCAATAGGCACCCACGTGGTGCCCCACGTGGCAGCGGTAGCACCGCAGAGGTCTGGGCTCCAGCAGTTTTACCTGCGCGGAGACCCAGCCCACCAAGAGTCTTCGGCCTTCGCCCGTGATGGCCTTGACCGCCGACACGGGGCAGCTCACCGTTACGGCTCGCATGCCCGTGCTGTCAGCGCGGATGGTGCCCGCCCGCACCTGATCGACGTGGCACCCTCCCGCCCTGACAATGGCGGCCACCACCTCGTCCACCCTGACTGAGTCGTCCAGGCCCATGATGCGCAAGTCCATGCATTTAGTGGGCCTGGACACTCGAGCCTCCTCAACGTCCAGGGACGCCCTGATCCTTGCGGCCAGGGCGTCCGCGGCGGAGCCACTGTCCGCACCAGGGACCTCTAATATTCGGGCCCCGGTTGCGGTGCGCCTCATTCGGAAGCCCCCAGAGGCCCCGAATTCGCTGAGGTGGCCCACCACCGCCTGCTTTGCCTTCTCCATGACGGTGTCGTACGTCACGCCCTTCTTTTCCGCATCTGGCTGTAGTGTAATTACTACAGCCTCGGAATTCGGGGCGCGAAGTCTAGCCGCCATGGTCCGCTTCTTACGCTCCTGTCGCCTCGCGCGGTTTTTGGCCGTCCTGGCCGCCTTGCCCGCCCTCTTTTTGGCACCGACTACTGTCCATTCGGCGCCAGCCGAGGGTTCTTCAGGCAGGGTAGGCGGCAGGTGTAGCCTAGTCGCCACCGCGGCAGGAAGTCCCGCCGGTTTAGCGGCAGGCGCCGTCTTATCCTTCCACCGCTGCTGTTGCTTGGACGCCGGGGTCGCAGGCCCCGACGCCACGGCCCCGCGCCCGGCTTACCCCAACGAGCTCGCCTTGGGCGGAGCTGCCGTGGTCGCGGCGGCGGCATAGGACGCCGCCTTTCGCTGGCCTGAGGCCGCTAGCGGGGGGCGCAACACGATGCCCTCCAGCAGGGACAGCTGTTGCTGGATACGCAGCTGAAACTGCTGCTGCTGCTGTTGCAACTGCTGCTGAAGGGCAGCCAGCTCCCGCTGAACCAGCGTAAGCAGCTGGCTCTCCGGTTCAGGCTGGGGCTGGCTTTGACCTTGCCCTTGATTGCGCCCCCCTTCAGTCGGCTCCCGGCAGCCGCCGACTTCCTGGGCTCCCACAAGCTCGGTCCGGAGCTCGGCCCGGAGCTCGGCCCGGAGCTCAGCCCGGAGTCTCGCCACTCTCTTCTCGAGAGAGGCATCGATAGTCTCCTCGATAGAGGCGGCGTGCCGGTGGACCGTCTTCTCTTTGGAGGTCCTCTCTCTCTTCCGGCCCATGTCTCGCAACGCGGCGACGACCAACTTTCCCAGAGATTTACGGGACTCTTCGGCGGAGTCCTCCCTGGCATCCCGCTCGCTGCCAGACTGCCCCGAGATGACCACCTCAGCGCTGGCCACTCCGGGGTGACGCCCCTCCGCGGCAAGTCGGTTGGCTCGCTTAGCGGACTCCTGGGCAGTGAGGCCCCTCCCTCTTCCGTTTGTTCGACCCGCACCCCGCCCGCTGGTGGGGATTTTTCGGGCCGAGCCCATCTCTCCGTCGGAGGACGATTTGTCCCCCGGTCTGGAGCGCTTTCGGTAGAAACTCGCGTTTCTACCGGAGTCGCCCGCCACCTCCTCAACCTCCGAGCCCTCCGAGCTCCTTCCGGATGCCGCGTCGGACTCCGACCGCGCATCACTCTCCATAGGGGTTTTTTTTTTAAATTTAGATTTTCTTTCCATTTAGTTCCCACGAGTAGATAACTTTTTGTACTGGCTCAAGATACTGGTTCGCACTAGAGACTAATTTAGCTACCCATTAGTCAAGCTAACAACCTCCCTCACGGTGCGCCGCCGCTTGGAGGTTTGGGGTGATTTTTTATAGAGGTTGTCTTCCTCGCGGCCCAGGCGGTTAAGCCAAGACCCTCGACCCCCATCAAAAGTCAGAAACATGACCTTGGACAATTTCTGGGGCTACGAGACTAACGGTGGCAGAAGGAGGAGCAAGTCTTCCTCCTGCCTGCCCGGCGGCAGGGTGAGTGCACACCGAGCCCGCTCTTACTTCGCCACTGTGCCCTCTGCTATAACAGAGGGACACGCGTTGAAGTGATCCTTCAGACAGAATATTCGCAGGCGGACATCGAGACCCCTTAGGCAGAAGTACCCAGGGGGAGTCGTTGGCCGCCTCCCAGGGTGCACCGTCCCGCAGACTGGCCTTCACCTCGGACGTATCCGCAAAGGAACTACAGCCTGCGGGCACTCGAGGAGGTTTTCTGTCGTAGCACCCCAAAAGTATAGAGGGTGTGTTACCCGTTTTGGTCGTTTTATTTAAAACCTTCCCGCTACACTATATCTAGGTACACTAAATAAGTTTCGTATCCAATCTTTCTCTAAAGTTAACACATTAGCTAACACACATATTAGAATAAAATGTCACAATAATATATAGGTACGAGTACATACACAAAGTAGAATAAATGTCACAATAATACCAGGCCACTCAGAAATTTTTGCGAAAAAAAGTTTTTATGCATAAGGCACAGGCCACTTGTAGTTATTTTGAAAACCTTTCTGGATGAACATCGATTGAAAGAACTCATGTCCAAAAGTAAACTCATGTCCTCTGTCCATACATTCCCCAATGGCCGATAACAACAACGATTTAAAGAAGTTCCCTAGATTACTCTAGGGAACTTTAACGTGTGGCGTATTTGTAAGTTAAACTTACTTGTACTTAACAAGCCTGTTCGCGCTTGGCCGCTTGACCCGGGTCAACTTAGATCCGCAGTGATAAAGGTGTCCTGGATAACAAAAAGTATGGATAGGTACTCGTACCTTATAGAGGTCCTAAGTTAAAGTTCAAATATCAAGCTTGCTCTACATTTGACAATGACGATAGTTATATTGATATCATCACCTTGTTGACGATCGTAACAGGACAATTTCGCAAAAGCCACTGGTGCGAATGGACACTTGCGCCAATAACTACTGGAACGAATGAACTTCTGCGCGAAAGACATTTGCGCGAATGAACACTTGAACTAATGGATACTTGTGCGAATGGTCACTTGTGCGTAAGACACAAGAGTTGCGTAAAATACCGAATAGCAAGTGAAGCAATAGTAAATTAAAGCTACTTGTACTTAATAAGCTGGTGATTGTGCGAGCTTGGCCGTTAGATTCGAGTCAACGAGTAATAAGAATATGTTGAATGTCTGTCCCATTCAACATATTCTTATTACTCGCATGAGTATATTCAATGAACATGAATATGAATCAAAACCATACGAGATAACTTCTTACAATAGTATTAGAAATATTTATTTGTAACCAGCCCACTGCAGCCTTCTCACCTTTTACTTCTCCCTATCAAAGGCTACACAGGACCAGTCCTTATCAAGAGAGTTGATACTTCATCATGCTTTCTACCTCCTATGAAAGTTTGTACAAGCCATAACTACATAGTATAACCCCTTAATATTAAACAGCACTTCTTAGCTAGTGGGGCGTTTCTTATCCATTTTCTCAAAATCCACGTAATACGTTCATGAAAGTTGGTCCAGTAACATTAGAGTCATCTCGTTTGCCCTGCACCAGCGCCACAAGTTGCAAAGTGTCACAGTTTTCAGTTCAGCAACTAAAGGGAATGTTCTGAAAGATAAAAGATGGGTAATGAGTAAAACCGAGTCTTCAATTTTCAGTCATTATAGAATAGAAGAAAGAAGAATAGTTATCGTGTTACTTCTCTTCTTTCTTTTAAAAATTACAGCCAAAATAATAACAGGTCGATTTTCTAGATGGGTGACCCTCTTAACGAGAAATATTACGGTGATTCGACTGCGATTCCGAAAGTTCGGAACTTACGATTGATTTTGCGTGGGACAAAAAACGTGATAGAATTTTCAACCATATTTATATGGAGTAGGTACTGCTCTCATCTTTGGGATGGATCTGCCAGATACCAGCTTAATGCGCTGAGTTAATCGAAAAGCGAGCCGAGAAGAAAATCACGTAATGATGCACTCGTCGAGTCGAAGCGTCAAAGTCTTGAGTATCAACGCCAAGTTGCTAGCCTATCGGTTTTCTACCTGTTGTATTTCTGGGAGTGTGCGTCGGAATTGCATAACCTAATTCCGCCAAACTTGTTCCATTATCGGACCACCAGACGTACGGTCATACGCCACTGGTACATGGTGGACATTGCACCCCTACACACAAAATGTTTTTGGGAACACATTTATTGTGCGTACAGACACATCGTCGCTTTCCATCTGGTGAGATAGTGCTCAAACGCGTGCAAACGCTATCAAAGGTAAAAAAAAACAAAAATTCGTCAACAATGTCTAAAGTCTCATGTAAAGGGGAAAAAACCGGGCAAGTGTGAGTCGGACTCGCGCAATGAGGGTTCCGTACAAACTTAACTATGAAAACAGTTCAATTCCCGAATTAAGTTAGGAATTTTTTTCCGAATCCCAAAAAAATATTTTTTGTGACGTAACTACAAATTTACAGTTTTCAGATTTTTTCCTATACTTGTGCTATGAGACTTTGCTTCATGCCAAATTTCAGGATTCTAGGTCAACGGGAAGTACCTACCCTATGAATTTTGATTCCCTTGAGAATGTCGAAATACACGTTTTTTGCGACATAATCGGCCGTATCCTTTTTTTAGTTAATTTAGAAGTTTGATTTTTTCACAACTTCAAGAGACCGCAGACTTGAGTATATAATTTTAATTTCAACTCGATACCTCTACGCATTCCCGAGATAAAGGGTATTGACAGACAAACGGACAACAAAGTAATCCTATAAGGGTTCCGTTTTTTCCTTTTGAGGTTCGGAACCCTAAAAGTATCCGAAGAAGAACCAAAATAACACTTCCTGACCCGGATATCTCACTTGAGGACTGTTCATATTTCATTACAAAGACCTTATGCAAATGACCGTGACAAAATAAAAAAGAATAACAGTTGTTTTTTAACCGCAACAACTCAATCGTCCGTCAAGTGCAAAATAATTGAAAAACTGTGACAGTGATCATCATTAAAAATTTTACGAAGCTCGCTAAAATTCGGAGAGCTTAAAATCAATTTGTCACACGACTCTATCACAACGAAATAAGAGCTTCATTCGCTTGGCAGTATTTGAAGAATTTGACCCGGACAATATTACTTTTACACTCCCAAAACTCTATGTCAAGCTAAAACAAGCTTTATTATTTAAGTATCAAAAGTTGGGGCTAGGATTTGGGATGGTAAAACATAAAAATCTGTGGTCAAGTTTTTTGCTAATGATTGTTTAACCGTGGAGGCATAACTAATTGGAAACTAAACGGTCAGAACTATTTAGTCAACCTTTTGCAACACGAAATTTTATAAACTTTGTAAGTGATTTGTAGATTTAGACCGTTAGGGTAGGCGCTCATTAAATCGGGCAGAAACGGTGTGAAACAAGCGAAAAATTCGCTTGTCAAATAATTTAGCTGTGAAAGCCCGTTATAATCAATCAATAAAAATACTGAAAACCAAATAAATCATGATCAATTTCATCAGTAGAAAAAACTAAAAGTAGTTCAGGAATCCTCTTTCCTCGAGACCTCTTTAGAGGGTATGGAACTATATGCATAATTACTATGATCAGCTTTATAATGCTCCCACTGCTGGGGCTCCTCTCTATGAGAGGGAATGGACCGTGGTGGTAGCAGCCCGTGGTAACAGCCCCAACTTACGAGTTGGACTTGGTGGGTTCAAACCCAGGCATGCGTTTTACTTCGTGTAATTTGTTCCAACACCACTGCTCTCAAAGCGGTGAAGGAAAACCATTGTGACGGAACTGCATGTCTTAGCATCAAAATTCGAAGTCAATGTCACAAGTGATATCCACCTACCCGCACTGGATCCATCATCTTCCTACCCTTGCCCCGTATTACTTGGGGTCGGTGCAACACGATTTTTTTTTTCAATTCTGTCCTGTTAACTCTTTTCTTTTAGACTTACTCCTCACTTAGTAGATCCATCTTTTCTTTGGTCTCCCTCTCCCTGTCCATCAATCCACATGTAAACTCATAGCTCTTTTAGTAACATGTGTTTTATGCGTCCCCTTCATAATAATATGACTATACTAAGGTAAATGATTTCCTTTCAACTTTTCAGTTACTGGCGCTACTTTCAAACTTCCTCTAAGATTTTTCACTTTATCCATTCTCGTCACACCATACTTCAATTTCAACACCCTATTCACACTGGACCCTGACCCTCTCTTTAATAGGAAGCCTGAGTCCCAGGAGTGGTGACATTATAAGGGTTATGCTTGCATTATTTTTTATGGTTTCGTACCTCAAAAGAAAAAAACGGAACCCTTATAGGATCACTTTGTTGTCCGTCCGTCTGCCTGTATGTCTGTCTGTCAAGACCCTTTATCACGGAAACGCGTGGAGTTATCGAGTTGAAATTAAAACCATATACTTAAGTCTGGGGTCCCTTAAAGCTGTGAAAAAATCAAACCTCTAAGTTAACGAAAAAAAAATGATACGGCCGTTTATGTCGCAAAAAACGTGCATTTCGACACTCTCAAAGGAATGAAAATTCATAGGCTACTTCTCGTTGACCCAGAATCCGGAAATTTGGTGTAAAGCAAGGTCATACAGTATAAATATAGGAATAAATCTGAAAACAGAAAATTTTCTGTTACGTCATAAAAAAAAACTTTTTTTGCGATTCGAAAAATCTTCAAGACTCCATTCGGGAATTGAACTATTCACATATATGTAGGTAAGTTTGTACGGAACCCGCGGTGCGCGAGTCCGACTCGCACTTGCCCAGTTTTTATTTTTATTTTCATTGGCGCAATCTCCAATAAAGATACGGCATCTCCGGTATTGTGACTCCATCTGCTAATGATATTCGCTCATCATTAACGGCTGTTATTCGACAACAAATATTTCATTGTTTATTTGTATTGGCGTAATGTATCTGTAGTATTAAAACAATACAATGTTTGTCATATTGATAGTTATTGAATGTACGTGTGTAAAATAAATTGTAAAAATAAACAAATAAGTTAACCCCGGATTCAGGTTTCACTGGCTGTCACTCTTGTCAATGCACTTGATAACAAATTCAGCTATATTGCGACTCGAGATGCAGGATTATTCGAATATTACCGTTCTTTGCCGAGGCAAGTAGCCTATTAACTCTTTAAGCCAAGAGTGATTATGCTACTTCTAGGCAAGCGTGCTCCATCGTCGACCACATCATCACTTACCATCAGGTGAGATGGTGGTCAAACGCGAGCCTATCATTAATAAAAAAAAATTAAAAAAATGTGCTATTTCGGGACATGATTTACCCGTGTAGTAAATTTCAACCAAATTCCTTCAGTAGTTTTAGCGTAATGGAGTCCTTACTCCACCCTTGTGTTGTTAATATCATGTGGTTTTGATCACGCATGCGGGATTGCCCCGCACGCGTTACCCCCGCTAATGTCTATTTCATACAAGTGTTTATTACGCACGCGGAATGCGTTTTTTTTTTGCATTTTGAAATTTTCTGCACGCGGGGCTCCCGCATACGTGATGAAATCCGCACGATATTATAAACACCTTAACAAAGATACACATACACTCACAAACTTTCGGTTTTATAATATTAGTGTGTTTTTATTAACACGTATTTACACCATTCCTCTTTGTCAGTCTACTTGAAAAAACACCACTTGGTCCAACTAGCTACGTCGTGTGTTATATTATTAAACGAATGCCTCATTGTGTCGACAACGAGCTTCATTGCCTCAACGCACAAATTGCCCAGCTCCGTCTAAACACGGTGGGCAAAACAAGTAGTTCATGCATTCATAAATATCAAATGCCCGACTTCGTTGTTTTCCCGTCACAATGTGTGCAAACCTTTATAGAAAAAAAAAAAAACTGGTTGAAACGAAATTAATCAGAAGTCCGTGTATGGTTAATACGCATTTCTTTAAGCTTAAGATTAGAAAGTGATGGATGAATTTGATTTGTTAAAAAACTGGTCAAGTGCGAGTCGGACGCAGACGAAGGCGAAATCGAGCAAAAAACGCCGACCAAACATAGTTTTTGTTTGGGAACCCCCTTTAGAGCCAACGCTGCGTTAAGCGGGCGCCCGCGCGGACACCCGTCGCGTGACGTCGCGCGTGTGTCCGGAAAACCGGATCATTACCTACCTGCGCAGTGTCGCTAGTTCAACTTTAACGGTGTGCATGTTGTCGACTTTAATGTATTACTATGTAGAAAAACGGGCGCGGGGCGCGGCTGCCTGCGACGGGTGCCTGCGCGGCGAGCCACGACGGAGAACTTTTGTATGGGACCGCGCGGGCTCGCGCTTAACGCAGCGCCGGCCCTTAATTTTCAACTTTATTTTAATGTTATTATTTGTGGTTGTAGCGGCAATATAAATGGTTGTAGCGGCAATATAAATGTACATTCTGTGAAAATTTCAACTCTACGTCTTCCGATTTATGAGATACACACGCAGACACATGGACGGACAGACGGACTGACGAATGGACAGGGAAAGCTTAGTAATAAAATCCCGTTGGCACCCTTTGTTGGGTAGGTACGGAACCATGAAAAGGCAAGCGCACTTGAGTGATTATAATCTTTTGAAGAAATTGATTAGTTCGTGTGGTTAACCAAAAAGTCCAAATAAGTTGGTACCTATTTTTTTGCACTTTCTATTATGAACAGCTCCAAATCTGACCACTCTTATGGTTCTTTTTTTTTCGGTGGAAAATCATCCAACGACATCCCCCGCTCTTGGGTGGGGCGAGATATAGTGTCAGACTTTTACTGATTAAATACCCACTCTTGTTCCTTCGTTGCCTTTCATACCAGAATCAGACCCTTGGCCCCTGTAGGCTTCGATCCTGCTGGGCCCCTACGGTTGCTGACATCTCCATGAGGCGCACGTGGAACAGTACGCGCCGTCGACGACTTGGGCTCGGTCCGGACGGTTACCGGACCTCTCTTATGGTGCCTGCTAGGACTGCGCGATTGTCGAAATAGTTACTATGGCCCTGTAACACAAAGGGTAAGAAACACAGGTGAGTTTTAGTCAGTAAAAGTCTCACACTCCTTCTCGCTTCACCCAGAGCAGGAGGATGTCCCAACTCGAAAAAAAGAAATGGTGAAATTCATCAATTACTTACTGTCAAGCGAGATCTAAGTCGAGAATGATCTCAAGAATAATAAAAAAGTTATTAACCAGTTGCCATTAACAGACAGAACCAAACTTTACTATAGATAGTGTCAATCTCTTTGACATAATCCCCGTCTCATATATATTTATGTGTAACAAATCCCACAGATGAAAAGGGTGTTGCCAATCTTTTACGTCAACTCATCGGCCATCGACACAAAAATATTTCCTTTCTCTTTAATAAAAAAAATTTTTTTTTTTTTGATGGGAAAATCATCTTATGACATCCCCCGATCTTGGGCGGAGCGGGAGATAGTGTCAGACTTTTACTGACTAAAAACCCATTCCTAAGCAACCCGCTCCAGCTTCGCAGGGATGCTAGAAACCTTTAAAATTTTCATCCTTTCTCTACTATAATACACGTAAACTTTTCTTATGATTCACGCTGTCTATTTGGGAAAACCGCATTGAAACCTGTTCAGTAGTTTTTGAGTTTATCACGGACAGACAAACACACAGATATGATGGGGAACAATTTTTATAGTATATAAATTAAATTGAATTGAATTCAATTCAATTTAATTTAATTTAATTCAATTCAATTCAATTCAATTTAATTTAATTCAATTTAATTTAGTATAAACCAAATTAATTGCATGCTAACTTGACTGTACCTTTTTTTTATTTTGTTTTTTCAATTCTAAAAAATTTAACTTTTTGACATTTATTTACTTTTTTTGTTTGAAATTTGACAAATATTTTTTTTTTTGTTGTGTAATCAGGGCTGTAAATAATGTAATGGATCAAAGTGGTCTGAAATAAAGGTTTATTATTATTATTATTTTTTTTTATATTTTATTTATCTCAGGACCCTGAGGTCCTGGACCTTTGGGAGGCGTACGAGGAGCCGAAGCCAACTCGCAGAGGCCCTTTAGATAATTATAAAGGAACATGATATCAACCGACGATTATCCCTGTACGCGCTATGCTAGTGCACCCAAGGACAACCCCCGGTTATTGAAAAACTGTTGCGACATATGGAGAACAAAGATAATAGGGCTATGGTTTTTGGAGTCTTAAGTGGACTGGTAACATGGAACTATGTCAAGACTATGGCCCCTGCCTGAACAACGTTATTAATATGCATCGAAAAAAGGCAGGGGGTGACTTGCACACTCAATAAATGGGCCCCCAAAAACGGCCGCTAGCACGAAGTGACGTAGCAACAAGAGGGCAACATATCCTGAGGTGCTTGAGGAGTGGAGAGGTATACCACGGCTATCAGGACAATCCCGGAAGTACGGTCAAGATCCCTACCAGCACCTTACTGGATTATACATCCTTCTCCCGAGCACGTTTGCTCTTGCGAATCTCCACTCAAGCCAGCCAATAAAGGCAAGAGAGAGGTGGGAGCTCAGTTCCTCGTCAGTGTTCACTACGGCCGGCCAATAAAGGCAAGCCGGAGATGAAGAACAAGAATTCTCCCGGGAGATCGGGTCCGTGGGGTCGCTAATGCCCAACAGTTCGCCACAAAACTGCACTGCGGATTGTATCTCTCTTAGTCTGGCCCCTCACCCTAGGCATATTACGGCAAAGCAAACTTTACCGATACAGACCTAGGGTATATTGGAGCACGCAAGCCCCACCACGACGTCAACGTAGAGATACGGCGATGGGGTTACGATTATTATTATTATTATTATATAAGGTTAAGGTTAAGAAAGAATATTTTTAAATCGATATAGACTAGAGCTTGACTGCGATCCCACCTGATGGTTAGCAGTCATGCAATCGTTGATGGTGAAGCGCACTAGTCTATTAAGAGCCTATTAATTACTCTAGCCTTAAAGACACCTAAATTATAGAACGGGAAGACCGCTGCAGGTAAATTTTTTCAGTCCTTTGATGTACGCGGTATAAACGATGAGGCGAAACGCTTAGCCCGGACCGTAGTGATAACAACAATGTAAGGGTGCAGACTCGTCGTACGTCAAGTAGTCCAATGGTTATGGCGGAATTAAGTCATGAAATTCCCGCGCACACTCTCCGAAATGCATCTTAAAGAAGAACGAAAGGCTGGCTACTCTACGCCTGGCTTTTTACGTTGGTTGTAACCAAATTTAGATCATTAATTAACAGAGGTCAGAATTAGGTAGAGTTAATCATGTACTTTCATCGAAATGTTGATATTAATATAGATCTTCCCGGGATTTCTAATAAAAAATCTGTGAAAAATGTGGCCAACAATATTACAAATAAATAATAATTAAAACCTCAGAGATAGATAAGACAAATAAAACAAAGATAATTAATTAACATACAATTTTTATTAGTATTTTTCATTGAAAAAGATCTCTATACGTCAACTGAGGTGAGTTTAACAAATTTATACACTTCCTCCTCCTCGTCATTTATGCAGGAAGAAATTTTTTCTGCTATTTTTCGAAGTGTCAAAAAAAAATCTGCTCTTTAAAATTAATTTCGGGATTTGAGGCATATCCACTTTATTCTTTCGCTGTATGAAATCAGTGTAAGTACATATTTAACTCTACCTAATTCCGACCTCTGCTAATTAACCTCATCGCACGCCTCTCCACTGAGACCAAAAGTGCTAGATGGCATTTTGCAGCACCAGTCCATATGTGGTACAGGTCCGATCGGAGTACTGCAAACTCCGATCGCGGACCTGTGCTTTCTATAACATTTGTTTGGTAGAAAGATATTACAGAACAAAGACCAAAACAAAGGAATAAATCTAGTCAATTTCCACGGACAAACCAAACGCGGCTATGATGAAAATCAACAGAGATGCTGGCTAGCGGTCGAAACAGAAACGGTTTTGTGGTAGCCAGCTCCTACACTAAGTCCACATTCGTTCTAAAATTACGTACGTTTAAGGGGCATCCTTGGAAACAGGAGCTTTGTGTGTGGCTAGTAAACTGGCGTGTACTTTCTTTTTTAAATAATATAAATGTCGTGGCCAGATCTTAGAACTGATCATTTCAAGATATGGCCAACTAAAACTGGCCAGATCGTTTAAACGTTAATGATGATAATTATGTCAATCTTTGTTTAGCCATATCATTGATGTGGGATTTCAATGATAATAAAAGGTATAAAGAAAGTAGGCCAAACGAAGATTGAAATATCATCAAACTTTAACGTTTAAAAGGACCAGTTTTACTTGACCATTTCATAATGTGATAAATTTCTAAGATCTGGCCACGACATAAACACAGAGAGCACTATCTTTCTATTTCGTCACAACAAGGGCTTTTTTCTTTCCTATTTCGTCACGGTCAACGGTGATTATTAAGTATTTTTTTAAAGCAAAGAGGCGGATATTTTTAAGGTTTTAATATTTAATGAAAATTTAAATTGTGTTTATGAACAGAATATCATATATAAATATGATTATTTACACAATAACTTGTTATTACCAACAAATTAAAAACTATCTGTGTTCTAAATTCAAAAATATTTGAATTTCTATTTTTATTATTAGGATGTTGATACCTTTGCTTCTCCTTCAACCTGCAAAGGTTAAGCGCGGGAAAAAAGTATATTAATATTAAATACTATTAACTAACTTATTCATTTGTATTATTTGTGAAAAAAAAATATTAATTTAAGATTTGAAGAGAATTCTTTACATACTACGCCGCTACTATAGCCTGCTGCCATTTAAATCAAAACTAAAATGTAGGTATAGCCACTTTAGAAAATTTTCTTCAGTACAAAATGAACAAAATTGCGTCATAATTTTCAGAGAAAGTATTTCTTCGCAAGTGTATTGAAAAAAGTCGTTTGATACACGTGGAGATTTGTCACTGAAGCACTCGGCTGCATAACACCCTCGCCTGTACGGCTCGAGTGAATTTCGCCTCGATTGCAATGACAAACTTTACTATTGTGCATGGAACTATGGGATTTATTCCTAGAAGACTGCTTAATTGTATTAATCACTAACCAGAGGCTTTGACCGCGTGAAAACAAGGTTCTTATGCTAATGCTAATTGCACATTCCAAAGCATAGAACTCTATAGAGAAGAAAAAGGAATAAACTCCATGGACACTCTTTTCAATCATGTTATATCGGTCTAGGTTATACATTTCTTATCGTTTATATTATGTGATAACAAAGTTAACAAATAAAGTAAAAAATCTTTATTTATACAGAGTCCTTTATAATGACAAATACTAGATCGATGTGCACAAAATTATAATGAATTAAATAAAGGTCACACAGATACAAAACAGCAACAATTCAAAATATAGACATTAAAAAATCTTTTTACAAAAAAAATACAACCGACTTCCTTCCATGCAAAAAAAAACACTGAAAAGTGCAAAATAACTTTAATTTCGGAAGTCGGTGTTTCTATAATAGTTTGGTAACTTCGTTATTTAACACCGACTTCCGTAATTAAAGTTATTTTACACTTTTTTGTTATGGTACCACCACTAAAAAGTACCCCTCAGCCATACTTAAATACCTTAAAGCCAGAGTGCATCTCATGACAATTCTAATAATACCAAACACGGTTAGATTAAATTAATTTATTATAGAGTTACAGTGCCCAACTTTAGGCTTCATCATCAGATCAGTTTGATATATTCCCCTTCTTTCAGTCAGTCATTGACTACACGTATAAATAAAACAATTTTACTTGTTACGACAGTTCTGCTGTGATCCTATGAGGAGTTCTGTTCCATATCTTTGAAGTTCATGATCAGATCATAACAATATTTATATGGGACCAACACGGAATCATAACGTTTCAATTTAAAAAAAAAAATCAAAATCGGTCCACAATTGACCGAGAAATCGGTTAACAAACATAAAAAAAAACATACATTCAGCCAAACATAGAACCTCCTCCTTTTTGAAGTCGGTTAAAAAATCCAGTTCATATTGTCTGCTTCTTAGACATTGTCTGTCCCTAATGTCAATAAAATTGCAACAAATTGTAACCAGAATTCATATAAACAACCTTAATCTTATCAGCCACTAACCTGAAGCTTCAATAAAACCACCCTACCTAAATGGCCACTAAAATTAAACCCTAACAAGACATCGCTACTTTTATGGACACACATAAAGTTTACTCAGTCACTATATATGTTACCGGCACTAGTATATAAGTCTGATTACGTTATCAAAGTAGATGGAATCGCAGACAAATAATACTAGACTAGACGCTTTATACTTGGTATTCGATTAAACTGCTTTTCGCAAGTAATTGATTTATTTTTGGACTGGAACAATTGGCCTGCTGCGGTCTTCCCGTCCGATTATAATTTAGGTGTCTACAAGGCTAGACTGAATAGGCTTTTAATAAACTAGTGCGCTTCACCATCAACGATTGTACCACTGGTTGCCATCAGGTTGGATTGTAGTCAAGCACCAGTTTATAGCATTTAAAAAAGAAAAAGAATATTTAAAGTAACCGCTTTGATATTCAATGTCTCAATGCTGCCAGTGTTCTGGACAGATTTCACTTTGACAACGATGTCGATGACTTTTTTGGTATCCTATGAATTATTTTCTTGTGTTTGTATAATACTAGCTGATCTGACAAATGTTGTTATGCCAAATAAATTATTCTTATGGATCAGAAGCGTATTTGACTTTTCAAAAAGAAAACTCAGAACAACCTACATCCGCATCCGAGCTCCCGATATTGCCCCCTCTACTTAACAACGTCATTGCTGTCGCATGATGTCATCGCCTTCTCAGCTGTCAAACCCTCTAAGATTATATTATAGGCAAGCGTGCTCCATCGTCGGCCACATCATCGCTTACCATCAGGTGAGATAGTGGTCAAACGCGAGACTATCAATTATAAAAAAAAAAAACAAAAAAAAAAATATCAAAGTAAGTATAAATCGAAACAAAAATGCTAAAATCTCAAATAAAAAAATTGGGGGTCGGTAAGAGGGTAGGAAGAAACAGTCTATTTGGTAGGTCAGACCTACCAAATATACAAATAAAAAAAACATATCGGTCAAGCCGTTTAGGTCCTAAACGGCTTGACCGATTGGGGGAGGCCTATGTCCAACAGTGGACGTCTTTCGGCTGAAATGATGATGATGATGATGAATCATTAATAAACTCCATCAGCGAACACTCCAAAATAAGTGCCGTCTGTGTCTAATTTTATCACCACAAAGTTACAAACATTAAAGGAAGAAGCAATACAGTGTTTGTTATAGGTAAATGCAAAACTGTAGTCCCTTTCTGTTTTAAAACTATTTCGGTGTAATTGAGTTAGCCAGAATTTCGCGCTAGATAGAATTAGTAGTTCGGTCCTGAATGACGGGGCATACAGTTTAATCCACACTTTGTAAAGTTAAAACACAGAATATATTGTTACAGAATGTCGACGCCGTACAGCGAGTGAAAACTCACGCACACAACGACACGCCTCATGTACAGCAAGTGCAAGCGCACTTAAGGTTTTCACGGGCCCAGTAGCTGGCGGTCAGTGAAGGACAGTTACTGTCTGACAGCTACTGGGTTCGTGAAAACAAAGTTGAACCAGTGCTGACCGGTCAGTCGCTTTCGGTCAGCTAATTATTTTTTTTATTTCTACTGGGCACTTGCCACTTACCTTCCCCCACTCCCACAAGGACAGCTACTGGGTCGTCACTGGCTCCATATGAACGCAACTAGACAGTGGCCGGTTAGTGCCGTAGGGCAGTGGACGCCTGGACAGATTTTTACAGACATTCTAATTATTTTTTTGAATTCATGTTCATCATGAGTACGCAGTTCTGTCATAATCATAAAAGATGCTCTAAAAGTCTAAAAAATTTCCTCTTTAACCAATACTTTGTCCATATTTTTTTCTGTTTTTTCTGGCTTTTGAAAATTTCTATCAAATGTAACAAGGTGTAATACCAATAGCCGTATATTTTTTCGAGTCGCACTGATCAGCCATTTTGCTTGCCTCGTGAAAACGCAATAAGTCAGAAACACCAGGCCAGAATAAGTAACACAGTAGCTGTGTACTGCTGCTCCTATTTAGACCCAGTAGTGAGAAGACGTCAGGAAAATGACCGTGCTGTAGAGACAGCAGAATGCACAGTTGCTGAGTACTGGGTGATCAGAAACTAGGCCTGTGAAAACCAGGCTTTACGGTCGGCATTTGTTTGAGATCACCACACATACGTGTCTATGTATGCGTGTGCCGGTTTAATGAAGCTGGCCTTCTGTACCCATCTATTCTGTGGTTGAAGTCTAAAGTTGTACTGACTTCTACAATAATATACCAGGAAATGTGTTGACTAACGTAAGCTGATCTTAGTTAGTTTGCAGAATTTATGTTGAGGCGATAGCCGAGCAAGTTGTTGTTTTGATTGATTGAAATGCAAGTAATAGGAGTTAATTCAATAAACCAGTTTTGGTGAACTATTTTGCAGTATCTGTGAGGAGTTTTGAAGTTAGCTATTGAAACTTCTTGTATGTAATTATATCACTTTTATTAACATAGAAGGATAAATAAGATTCTTTCAAATGTGCTGAAATTATTACTGTTATTATATAGACTAAAACCCACCGTTGCCCCTCATCAGAACGCTTAAATTAACCCAAAGGGCAATGGAAAGGGCAACAATAATAATATTTATTTCTTTATTTTGCCAAAAAAATTACAGCAATTTGGTGGAGCGGTAAGTAATTACATTAAATATATATATAGTAGAATATGTAGCCAAGGCAGGCAAATACTAATATTATTTCAGACCTTCAAAACCGTATTTTTGCTACTAAAGCAATTAATTAAAAACTAAAAAGCCCCTCAAATAGTAGTGTAAGTAAACCAACGGGTTTGAAAATTATGGTTTTTTTGGCCAAATAGCGCGTAATTTCGAGTGAACGCTCTTAATATTAAATACCGTAGTCATTTTCTATATTTAACAAAATTGCAAAAATAAACAAAATAAAAAAGGAAAATTTTTTGCGTGCGTATAAGTGCGATGTCCGTATGTTTTGTCACATGCCTTTTTAGGGTTCCGTACCTCAAAAGGAAAAAATGGAATCCTTATAGTGGATCACTTTGTTGTCCGTCCGTTTGTCTGTCTATCAAGACCCTATACCTTAGGAACGCGTGGAGGTACCGAGTTGAAATTAAAACCATATACTCAAGTTTGCGGTCCCTTGAAACTGTGAAAAAATCAAACTTCTGAGTTAACGAAAAAAAAGATACGGCCGTTTATATCGCAAAAACCGTGTATTTCGACACTCGCAAGGAAATTAAAATTCATAGGGTACTTCCCATTGACCTAGAATCCTGAAATATGGCATGAAGCAAGGTCTCATAGCACAAGTATAAGTATATAAAAAATCTGAAAACTGTAGATTTATAATATTATTACGTCACAAAAAAAAAACTTTTTTTGGGACTCTGAAAAATCTTCGTAACTTAATTCGGGAAACGAACTGTTTTCATAGGTAAGTTACGGAACTCTCAGTGAGCGAGTCCGACTCGCACTTGCCCAGTTTTTATCCCCTCTTTGTGTGAGATGAAAATGTATGGTAATGAAGTGTAGGAGGTTTGTGTATGGAAGTGAAGTGTAATAGTGTAAGTGTAACTTGTGAAGTTATGCTCGGAGTTCCCTTGCGTGATCGCATCAAAAATGAAGATATCCGCTGGGCCAAGGTTACTGACATAACCCTAAGAATCGCAACACTTAAGCGGCAGTGGGCAGAGTACCATTGCTCGCAGAACAGATGGTCGATGGAGCCGAAAGGTTCTGGAGTGACGAACACGTACCGGAAAGCTTTCCAACGTAGAGTTGAAAAGCCCCCACAAGGTGGACCGATGACCTGGTGAGGGTCGTGGAAATCCATTGAATGCGAGACGCACAGGACCGGTTATGGCGACCCTTGGGGGAGGCCTATGTCCAACAATGAACGTCTTTCGATTGAAATGAAGATGATGATGGATTCAGAGTAGTAAAAAATCTTCCGTATATTATTGTTATGCCAAATTAATTAAAAAAGTTATCTAGATCACAAAAAGCCTACACAGCTTCACCCTTTAAAAAGGCAGCTGTAACGGCTCTCAACAAGCTGCCGGGATCCCGACCCCGTACTTTAAATAATCGTTTAATTAGCTTCAGAAATTGAAGACCACAGAATAGTGACGTTTTAAATAATATTAATTATTTGACCCATTCACTTACAGTAAATTAAAAAATTTTATAGATTACGAAAAATATAATACAATGCTCGACTCTTATGGCATTAAAATCTAGCAATGTGTCAATATTGTAAAAAAATACCTATATAAAAAATCATCCAATTTTTTAAACCGCTTCGACTCCCACCTTGTACCACCCACCAAGTCTGATTACACGCCGCGGGTACAATTCATGATAAATATTAGCTGTACGTTTAAACAATACATTGCCGGTTGCTCGCAACACTCTCCAATAACTACATTAACGACTACGCAATGTAATCAAAAATTATTAACAATACATCAGAAGGCCGATCGTTTTTGGTTTTTTAGAAGAGGTTTAATACGTATGCTGTCGTGTTTACGCATTTCTGCACGTAGTAAAACTAGATTGGGATGATTAAAATAATGTAGGGATTGGAATCTGGGAATTCTACATTGAATTTTGTATTTATTTTTTAGCCATTACTATTAAGGCTGATTATGCTATGCTATGCTTATGCTACTATATACGTCCAATTGTTGGGCAAAAACATTTTCCAGACATTTTTCTCCCGCGCCAATTTGAACCATCGGGGCCTGCCTCGACAGCGCTTTCTATCATAATGGTTGAGCCGAGTAGAGCTGATGCACGCCGAATGAATGGGTGCCATCAGTTGAGACTGGTCACCTCTTAACTGCCAGTGGCGTTGGCCAGTGGCATATTTCAATTTTTTAATTTTGTTCCCTTGGGCTATATTTTCGACTTTTACGAGGGCGCCACTTGCAGAAACCAGTTATTAATATTATTATAAGGACTTAATCTTGAGGATGTTCTTTAACATTAGGTATATTGAAGAATATAGCTATAGCCTCGGATTCGCTTGCGTGGCCTACACCCAAACGTGTTATTTTTTGGGTATTATCAGCTTATGTCCACTCAGTGGCTGTAAGAAGCTTTGTATTATTCAAAGACATTTTGTTACCAGATCAGTTCCTACTTCCAGAGATTATTTCTTACAAAGACTCGAACTATTCTACCTCTATGTATTATTTTTATAGACCCACTAGCTTCTGCTAGCAGTTTTACCCGCGTAAATGTCAAAAACTATTCTAGGAGAACATAGCCCCGGTATAAAAAGTACTCTATGTGCTATTCTAGGACTTGCTCTACCATATGCCAAATGTCATCCAAATCCATTCAACCGTTTGAGCGTGAAGGAATACCAAACTTACACATGCACACACAAACTTTCACCTTATATACACACACACAAAGTTTCGACTTCATAAGTAATAATAAATAAAGAATAAGAATAATAATATTCCACAAATATCACACAACGCCATCTAGTACAAAACTAGGCAGAGCTTGTGCTATGAGTACTAGATATCTGATAAACATACTTACATATATATTTCCTAACACACCCAGACAGAGAACAAATGATTGTGCTCATCACACAAATATTTGTCCTGGGTGGGAATCAAACCCACAACCTACGGCTTAGCAGTCAGGGCCACTAACCACTAGACCAACAGGCCAGTAGAAAAAAGAGTGTGAGAGAAAGTGTGATTATAGTATGATTCATTCCACATGGCTTTAACATTTTATTATAATCACATACTCGTACTTGTCTCAATCGGAAATGAGTCTGGAAATTCGCATCAAATATTAATAGGAGATCAAATCATCAAACCACATCAAAATATCTACTTTATTACATGGAGAAAGAAAAAAGAACATAATTTCAATCAAATCGCTTCGATGGTCCCTGAGAAAATTGCTTTTAGGAACATACCTATCAATATACTAACAAGTAATTTATTTTAAGTAGATGTTTGAAAATATGACAGATAATTATGTAAATAATGATGTAGGTATGTATATAATGTGATTAGTAATGTCTACTCAATAAGCATCAAAGGATGATCGTAGATCTGCGAATATTGTACTTCAAAGTTTTAACACAAAATAGATAGAGGTACAGAAGTAAATATCATGTATGTACCTACTTGACTTTTCATACCTACGCTCGGCGATCGAGCTAGGGTCAGCGCGTGGCGCCGAACTGTCCGAGTGCGACCGGCCGCGGTGATAAATGCCCACCTAATCTGAATTGTAAAAATATTACATGGTCACAAAATCATCTTCTCTTTCTCTGCGCGGGGCCTGTTCTGTGTTACGTTAAAACAAACCATCAAAATAGGTACAAACAAATATCTACTTACCTCTGAAACAACTGGTAGCCTAAAAAACCTCAATTCACTGTTTAATGATGAATTTAAACAACCGTCCACTGAACAGTTAGAATAAAGTTTTTTTGTTGGTCCCTTTTTCCACAAAAAAGTTCACAGACTTGTGTCTCAAACGGATAGCACTCGAGCTCGCATTGAGCTGAATTGAGCCGAGATATCGTGTCCGTGAGCGGTGTCTATGTGTGCGTTGCTCGATCGCGCTTTGTATGTAGATTGACTTTTGTACCTATGTGTTTATTTTGTTGTCTTAGTGTATGTATCTCATCGTTCTGTTTCATTCTGTTGGTCTTTTTCTTGTGTGGACGCTACATTGACTAAGACTGTCTGAATATCGAGTAGTGTAATAGGTGCTTAAGCCTTTTCTACTGGCTGCATTTCGGGTATTATGCTTAACGTTTTGGAAATACTTTCATTGTGCGTACAGCTAAGGAGTGGAATTCCCTGCTGGAGTCTGTGTTTCCTGATGGCTACAACCTGGGAACCTTTAAGTCAAGAATGAATAAGTTACAGAAGTACGATGAGATGAGTTTCAGGAGTACGATGGAGCAAGCTTACCTAGAAAGCTAAGTGCGCTCCATCGTCGATTGTTCGCTTTCCACCACGTGAGCGGTCGGTTGTTCGTGAGCGATCGGTATGTTTTTATTGTTGACAGGTTAGCGGTCAACCGCGAATCTGTCAACAATAAAAACATAAAAATTGTGTGTTGGAATTGCATAGCCAAATCCTAACCACCAGAAGAACGGTGTTGAGCCACCGGTACATGGTGGATAGCCCACCCGCTCAAAGGTGTCTTGTAGTCGGAGTGGGGGTCCCGGCGGCTGGGGCGTGAGGATGTCCGTTCCCTCACGCATTCGGCCGTCTCCTTCGCTAGCATTAGGTATAGGCGCAAGAGGCGACCGCCGCCTATGACTCTATGACCCCTCGCGGCCCTCGCTCAGGAAGGACCTATGACGGCTTTCTGTTACGCTTTCACGGTTAATCTACTAAACCGATCAAGATGAATTTTGATACGGAGTAAGCTTGAACACCAAGAAAGGATATAAGCTACTTTTTTGTGGCTTCGACTTCGTTTTTATGTCTGAAATTGAATACTTCATTAATTTTCAGTACACCGCAGACTACCCCATTTTTATTTTAAGTTCTTACAGTCCATCCTGAGGTTGTCTGGTAGATATTGCTGTCAGCGATAAGGCCGCCATTGTACCCATAGATTTAATTTTGTGTAAAAGTTTTAGTGTAATTATTATAATAAAATATATTATAATAATTCACGTGGATAAAGCCAGAGTGAGAGCAGTGGCGGCCGAGTGGTAACGGCCTCGACTTACGAGTTGTAGGTCGCGGGTACAAACCCAGCCAGGCGCATTACTTTGTGTTATTTATTTCATCACCACCGCTCTCTAAACGGTGAAGGAAAACATCGTGAGGAAACCGGCATGTTCTAGAACCAAAAATTCGAAGACGTGATATTCACCAATCCGCACTGGGCCCGCGTGGAGGATGACGGCCCATTTCCTTTCCTAGAGAGAGGAGGCCTGAGTCCCCAGCAGTGGGAAAATTAAAAGGCCGATTATGCTTATATTATGTATTGACAAAGCCACTGACAGAAGCTTATTATAATTTTTTGTAAAGGTATAAGTGTGAATGGTCGTTATCGTGTTTGATTTCGATAGGAGAGGGGCTCAATTTAAGCAAGAGTCTTTACAAAACTTAGTGCAAACGTGTCAGTAACTACCCAACGTTACGTAGTCAGCCTTGCTAAACAATACCACTTTGTAATAGTATTCCATGCCGCGCCGCCCACGTCTGCCAGGCGAGACGCGACAAAAATGTACAACCTGCAAAAAAAAATGGTTAAGGAGAATTAATAACACTAGTTTACAAAAAATTTTTTTTTGTCCATGTAATGAAACATATATTACTTATGTAGGCTATGGACGATAGTTATAATTATTTGTTTATCCTCAGATTGGAACGCCTTGCAGAAATTACAATAATGGAGCACTAACTAAATGTTCAGAATCTGTTAATTTCTAACATCATATGCGCAGTGGAGTGATGGTATAACATAGCATCATCATAGCTTTATAAGGTTCCCACTGCTTCGACTCCACCCTCCTCTTTAGGGGCCATAATTTCCACCACGCAGGCCCATTGCGGATTGGTGGATGACACATGTCTTCGAATTTTTGATTCAAAGATATGCCGGTTTGCCTATGTTTTTCTTTACCGTTTCCAGAGCAGTGGTGATTAATAATATTACACAAAGTAATGCGCCTGGCTGGGTTTGAACCCGCGACTTACAACTTGTAAGTCGGCTGTTACCACTGGACATAACCACTTTACCCTTACTTTATAGAGAGATCCCCTTTCTGCCTGAGAAAATGTCTATTGTCCTGGGAAATGGCTGTTGTATCTGGAATATAACACCAGCCATTGGGCCACCAATACTCAGAGCAAAGTAATCCGTTTAAAAAAAGGCCAATGTCATAGGTAAGGACCTATTATTTGGACAACAACAGTTGATTTTCTCATGACTTCTTTGAAAAGTCCAGTAGTATTTCTATAAACAGTGAAGATCACGAGTAAAGCGCTGAGGTAATGGAGCTCGAAATGTTCCAGAGAAAATAATTACCTGTGTCTTGGATTCCATACGAAATATATATATATATACAATAAAACAGTACACGCGTGGAAAAGAGATCATCTTACACATAATCTTTATAGGTCTGTTCAGTAATAGATTATAAATTATTATCTTATGAGGAGTGAGCAAACGTAAATTAACTGCCATGGAATAAGATAAACATATTTTCCACTAAAACCTAACTACATACATAAAGAAAACTTTAAAAAATCGGTCTATTTCGTGAATACTTATCGTTGAAAGTTACTATCAGCCCCCCTTGCCAAGTTACGACCGTTTCGTTTCAATTCTCTTGCAGGGAACGCCTCGAGAAGGCCACGCCTCCGATTCCTTTGTTCTAACCACGTGACTGAGCGTTGAGATGACGTCAGAACAAAGGAATCGGAAGCGTGGCCTACTCGAGGCGTTCGACGCAGGTGAATCGAAACGAAACGGTCGTAACTTGGCTAGGGGAGCTGAACGGTTAGTTTTTCAATAAATTTCTTAAATCAAATAACTTTTTTTTGTGATCCACAAAGATGTTAAAAAAATACTACAGTAAGTAGCATATAAATATTAGTTAAATACACGGTACATCTGTGAGTAATAATCTACTAATCATTACATATTAGGTATTCCTTCTTTTCGGAATAGTAACAACATTATTAATCTCACGGATTAAAAACAATTTTGGAGTGATTTGCGTCAGTTAAAACATCTGTCTAATCTAAGCCACTGCCGGGTGAAGGCCTCCCTCTCCCTTTTCCACACACCCCAGTCTTCTGCCATTGCGAGCCAGTTCCTCCGGCAAGAATCAAGATCATCTCTCCACCATCGTCTACCGCAATATCACCTCCCATTTAAAGAGACCCAATAAGTTTTAGCTTTTAACACAGGTAAAACATGGTCACCAAAAAATTCAAATAATATTTTGACGAAAAATAAGACAATTCAAGAAAAAAAAGGCCTCCGTCAAATAGCGATTCAGAATCAAGACATTAATGCATTAAAAATACAAATCACCGTGCTATCCGTACTTACAAAACAAAATAAAAAGTACTGCTAGGAAGAAAAGTGCGCGTTTTCCTGTATTTTGTGCAGGAGCCATAGAGCTTAATCATGCGCAAGATAAGCAGGCCGAGACAGGGCTGCCATGATTTATATGTGTTAGGTTTTGTTTCTAATAATAAATAGTACCTTAAGTTTTTAAAGATAATTGTTAAAATGAGTTAAAATTGTAAACATTTTTGTTTCATATAAACATTATTGTTTTAAGTTATATCTAAGGTATGTTGTATAAGCGATTAATTTCTATTGTTTGGGAATGTTAACTGATATCGTGGACCAATGGGAAAGCGCGACGCGGCTGGCCGGCCGCGGGGGGGGTTGTTTTTTGGCCACGAGCGTGAGCGCAGACGGGACTCTCCCCCGGGTCTCCGTCTGGGAGACTCGATTGGAATATTCGTTTTGAGCAGTGTAATGATTGTGAATTATTACTTAGTTGTTTGTTCTTGATATAATTAATAAAACTAAGTGAACAGTTTGAGTTTATCTTAATATAGTCCTCCCAGTTGAAATAGTTCCTCTCAAGTACCGCGACCGCCTAGACAACGAGTTCTATATATGTATAAAGATTAAAAAATTACATATTTATTTTACCAACGATCGATCAACGACTTGATTGAACTCAGCTTGATCAATTTGAATATTGAAAGGTCTGAAAGATGAGGTTAACATCAAACACTGAAATTGCTGGCGGCCTCATCGCTTGATTTGTTATTTCGTCAAAGATAATTTTAAAAATAGCATTGACTAAATAGCTGAATTGGTGCAAGCCGTAGTTCACTTAACCAGAGATTTGACGGCTGATGAGACATTAGTTATCATTAAAGTTAGTTGGTGTAACTCACTCTAAGTGTGCAGTTGTATTTTTTCAGTTAAATGCTACTCAAAAAACGCGATACAGTTTCACACAAAATTGCGTTAATTTGCCCTTACACCAAATCTTGAGTTATCAACTTTAAGATTCTCCTATTATTTAGTCTGTTCTGTCTCACTTATCAGAAGGCTTACAGTCACCCAAAGGGTAATGGAAAGGGCTATGCTCGGAGTTTCCATGTGTGATCGCATAAAGAATGAAGATATCCGCAGGAAAACCAAGGTCGTCGACATAGCCCGAAGAATCGCCAAACTAAAGTGGCTGGTCGATGGGGCCGAAAGGTTCTAGAGTGGCGACTGCGCACCGGCAAACGCAGCGTTGGAAGGCCTCCCACAAGGTGGACCGACGACCTGGTGAGAGTCGCGGGAGTGCAGTGGATGCGAGACGCACAGGATCGGTCGTTGTGGCGACGCTTGGGGAGGCCTTTGTCCAACAGTGGACGTTTTTCGACTGAAATGATGATGATGATGACTGTCCCACTGCTGGACAAAAGCCTTCCTCCATCCCTTCCATTGGTCCCGGCTACTCCTACTTCTCGGCTCTGAGCCACTTCTTGCCAAAGCTTTAGGAAGACATCTACGTCGGTCGTCCAGCTATCTCCTTTGTAGTCTGTAACGAATCTGTCGTGTGATTTCAGGGCAACCATTTTGTATTTTACGGACCCATCGCCCGATTGGCTTGCGGCAGACATATTGTCCAACCCAGTCCTACATAAGTTAGAGCTGGTTAAGATTTTTTCTACAGTATAGATTAGAATAAACTTTATTGTACACTAAAAAAGTAACACTTATACACACAAACTTAAATGAATAGGAACAATTGTGGTCTTAGCGCTGACAGCGATATAATAATAATAATTTATTGTGCCAAAAAACAAACATATTCTATATATATCATCATACACTAGGATCCCCTGTGTCGTGGGTTCTAGTCTCTTTCAGTCAAAAAACAAAAACGCACAAACTTAAAAACTAAAAGTAAATTAAAAAAACAGGACAAATGCGAGTCGAACTCGCGCACTGAGGGTTCCGTATAAACTTACCTATGAAAACACTTCGATTCCCGAATTGAGTCAGGAAGATTTTTCCAAATCGCAAAAAAAGTTTTTTTTTGTGACATAACTACAAATTTACAGTTTTCAGAATTTTTCCTATACTTGTGCTATATGACCCTGCTTCGAGCCAAAATTCAGGACTCTAGGTCAATGAGAAGTATGAATTTCGATTCCCTTGAGAGTGTCGAAATACACGTTTTTTGCGACATAATCACTTATCTTTTTTCTCGTTAACTCAGAAATTTGATTTTTTCACAGCTTCAAGGGACCGCAGTCTTGAGTATATGGTTTTAATTTCAACTCGATACCTCCACGCGTTCCCGAGATAAAGGGTCTTGACAGACAGACAGACAGACGGACAACAAAGTGTTCTTAGTGTGTTTGCAATTTATTTTTTCATAAATGTAAGGTCAAAAAAAAAAACAAAAACCTCTTTATGGGACCTGGGTCCCATAAAGAGGTTTTTGTTTTTTTTTTGTTTTTTTTTTTGTACTGGAAAACCTCAGAATCCGCTTTGAACGCGTTGCGTTGTTGGGACTGTGTTCATGAGGCTATTCTTATGAAAGAGCAGGGTAATAGTCATAAATGTTAGCTAATGTGTTAACTTTAGAGAAACATTGCATAAGAAACTTATTTACTGTACCTAGATATAGTGTAGCGGGAAGGTTTTAAATAAAACGACCAAGACGGGTAACACACCCTCTATACTTTTGCCTTGACAGCACACAATCATTACAAATATCATAAATCAATACCATTTAAAATAATAATAATTATATAATAGCACTTACTCTGAGATGTTGCTTACCCCGAAAACCGGAATGGAATGTGTCAGGACAGCGCAGCGCGTTATTTTATAACCTCTGTCAACTGTCATAGCACTGAGCTGTCAAATCGCATAACGTTCCAGTTGTCAGTGCAAAATAAATACATTTTAATGTTGCTAATACAGAAAACAATCATAATGTATGTAACTAATCATAAAAATCGCTAACATAAATATGTAAGTATTTATTATGTTTGATGACACCATAGAGATCAAAGGGACAGCAGCTGAAGAGCGGCATAAAACACAGTTCGTTTGAGCAATCGACCGTAATGTTTTGTTATGCGCAAGAAATATGCAATAAGCATCTGCGCAGTAGCTTCCTGGAACTACATTGGAAAACCATCTTTTTCTTCTTCTATTCAAGTTGATACCTATTTTTTTTTTTAATTTTGGTTGATCAGTACTTTGCTTTGCTCCTTGAACAGCTGTGTTATTTTTTTATTTATTTTTTTATAAATGATAGGCACGCGTTTGACCACCATCTCACCTGATGGTAAGCGATGATGTGGTCGACGATGCAGCACGCTTGCCTAGAAGTAGCCTATTCACTCTTGACTTAAAGACCCCTAAGTTGTAGCTATCAGGAAACACAGACTCCGGCAAGGAATTCCACTCCTTGGCTGTACGCATAATAAATGTGTTCTCAAAACGTTTTGTGCGTATGGGTGGGATGTCCACCATGTACCGATGGCGCAACGCCGTACGTTTAGTGGTCCGGTGATGGAACGGACTTGGTGGAATTAGATTGTGCAATTCAAGTGCACACTTCCCGAGTTGTAAACGATAGAAAACCGACAGGCTAGCAACTCGGCGGCGATGCCCAACGCTTTGGAGCTTCGATTCAACAAGTGTATCATTACCACGTTCAGATCATGAAAGGTACAGGTAGTTAGACATGAAGAGAAGGAAAAAGGTGGATCATATCTTGCGAAAGAGGCACTTTATGTCGGATGGATCTATGATAAAAATAAACCTACCTTAAATAAACTAAAGAAATGTTTTTAACCAAACGAAAATTAACAAATGAAATTAAACCTTCGTCAGGAGTAACAAGGCGGTCCACGGCTGCCGTAGGCGTGAGCTTGTGTCCGACAAGCCTTCCGGTTAGGACTATGGTATATCGGAAGGCTTCCCGGGTCGACGGCGCGTAGTACTCTACGCACGCCTCAAAGAGATGTGTGCGCTGTGGACTCGTCGCATTTTGCGTGTAGACACAGCATTATGCTGATCATACGGCTGTTTTGCTCGAACGTGGCGCATATATTTTATTTTTTAATTATGTTTTTGTCATGGAAAATGTTTGCTATATGTTAGTTTTAAGTTTGCGCGTTTTCCGACAAATAGCAAGTTTTTCGTTCTTTCTTTCTTTATTTCTTTCAGATGTTAGTAAAACCGTAGAAGCCCAGCAGGGATGATGCCCGCTAGGGCGACGGGATTTTTTTAAAGGTTTAGTCGGACGTGGCCCTAAAACACTTAGGACAACTGAAAGACACAGTTGGGTTTTAGTCAGTAAAAGTCTGACATGCCTTGTCCTGGAGTGGGAGAAGTAATTTGATGTTTTCCACCTAAAAAAAATCTACGAAAAAGTAGCAACCCTAGAACGAATTTCGGGCAGACCTTTTGTCCCTCACCAATTCAATTTAGTGATAAGGGATAGAAAGACTTGTGATAAACACTAAGACAAATAAAGTAGCCTTCGATTGAAAGGCGAGGTCAGGGCGTTAAGGAAAAATGGGGGTCGTGAGCCGAATAGTAAGTACTTCATCTGGTACTCCCTTATTAATGGCGGTAGGCTGAGATCGGGTAGGTCTATAAATGTGTGTTAAGATGGTTGGTTGTGAGAGCAATCTGGTAATACTGTTCTGGGGGTGAACGTTTGGTAGCTGGTTTAGAAGTCAAAAAGTCACGTATAATAAGAGGGAATCCTTTGAATACGGATAGGACTGGTGAATCTGGGGGGGATACTTCCGGGAGACATGTTAGCATTTTTTATATAAGTATAAAGTATAAGTTACATATACTATGATTATTTTCTATATTAGCAACATTAAAATGGTGACTGGTCAAAGCGCGGCACACTGACGATTACCGATGATTTTAAAGTAAGACACGCTGCGGTCTCTCCTCGCAGTCCATTTTAGTAATCGAAGATAACAACTTAAGAAGTAAATACTACTAAATCATTAATTAATTTACTAAATTATCTTCAAAACATGGTCGCTTACAATGGGCCTCATAAGAAGACTTAAAATCACCCAAAAGGCAATGGCAAGGGCTATGCTCGGAGTTTCCTTGCGTGATCGAATAAGAAATGAACATATCCGCAAGAGAACCAAGGTTGCCGACATAGCACGAAGAATCGCCAAACTTAAGTGGCAGTGGGCACATTGCACGCAGAAACGATGGCCGTTGGGGCCGAAAGGTTCTGGACTGGCGACCGCGTACCGGAAGACGCAGCGCTGGAAGGCCTCCTACAAGGTGAGTCACTGGAATCCGATGGATGCGAGATGCACAGGATCGGTCGTTATGGCGACGCTTGGCGGAGGCCTATATCCAACAGTGGACGTCTTTCGGCTTAAATGATGTAATTATAATTGCAATTGTGTGCTATAAAAGCAAAAGTTTACAGAGTCTGTATCTAACTGTTTTGGCTATTTTATTTGAATCACCTTTCCTTCTAGGATAACCAAATAAGTTTTCATCCAATATTTCTCAAAAGATCACACAAATATGGCAAACTGCAACGTCAGCAAATTGAAAAAGGTAAGTTATTATAAGTATTAATCAAAGACTTCTGTTCAAAATATTTTATTACACACGTTACCGCGACTTTGTCCGTGTCAAACTCGTAAAACAGCCCAATGCCATTTTGTCACAATTTGAAGAAAGGAGAGGCAGATTTCTGGGCCAAAAATGTAATGAAATACGTTATATGTTTTCTATTTCGAAATAAAAAAAAACTAACCCTTTTTTCGGTCAGGAAGATGAGACATCTAAAAAATAAGTTTTAGTCGTTAGTAACCTATTTTAGGTTATCTATCGGTTACTACAATCAATAAACAGTTTATTCCAAGGAACTTGTATACCTGGGTTTTCGAAGGTACTTTTTTAATTTTTGTTGACACTGACATGTATTTCTACTCCGTGTATGATCAGTCAGTATTTCATTTCTTTACTACCCACGCTCAAGATTGTATGAAAGCGTATCTGTCTCCTTTGCTTTTGTCAATGAAAAATCTTCTCAAAGGACATCTCCCACTATGCCTGAAACGAAAAATTATGGACATGTGTATTCTCTTTATATACACGTACGGAGCACAAACCTAGTGTTTGATACTTCAGCAAAGGTCCAGGCTCGAGGTTGGTCAGCGAGCCATGGAGCGTTGTATCCTGGAGGTTCGAATTTCCAACCGCGTAAGAAATACAGCACTCCAAAATTAAAATTAAAGGTGTTACCCGAAAAGCTAAAGTGGAATTGGGCCGGATATGTTTGCTGCATGTCACATGAGCTATAGGCTAAAAGAGCCACTTATTGGATCCGATAAAACGCAATTCGACATGGCGGCCGTCCAAGGCGAAGGTTGAAAGATAAGCTTGACCACTACCGGAGGGACCGGCTTGCAATAACCGAGAACAGACGTGTGTGGAAAAGAGAGAGAAAGGCCTTCGCCCAGCAGCGAGGCATAATAGGCTTACTACTACTACTAAATTTTAATATTAATTTATTTGTTAATTAGTTAGTTAATCAAGAATACTATCCACAAGAACACTGCCGACAAACTGTACTGCAGTTTGGCAGAAGATAATATGTAAAATAAACAATTAAAAAAAAAATAACACAAGACAATAAAAAAGTTACTTCTAGGCAAGCGTGCTCCATCGTTGGCCACATCATCGCTTACCATCAGGTGAGATAGTGGTCAAACGCGAGCCTATCAATAATAAAAAAAAAAAAAAAAAAAAAATTGGACAATTCAAAAGTGCCTGTAATTGGTCTATTTGAAATAAACGTTTCTGATTTCTAATTTCTAACGCAGCGCTGGTGTTTTGAAAGGCCCTGTGATACCACGAACCCACTCACAGAACACAGACTAATGGAAATAGATTAAAAAAAAATAACAGTGAGATGAATAAACATAAAAAAAGCTTGAATTTATTTGCGAGTATAAAATTACAAACTTCAAAAAGAAAATAAGTGATAACTGCTTTGTAACAATTCTTAGTGATAAACACCAAACACCAAGTACTCCTCAAATGAAATAACAGAAGGCAGTGCGATACAAAATGGTGAACGTGAACAGAATAGGAACTACACATTATTAGTGTGAGGAATTGAAGCCGGGGTGAGATTACAAAAGAGGCGATTAATAACGATACACGGAAAGTATAACAAAACAAAAGGAAACTAGCCAGGGCAATCAGTAAGGAAAAGTTCAGAAGAAAACGATATGCTTTTGAAAGGTTTGATCTATACAAAGTAAACTGGCAAGCTTCGTCCAGTTTACAGGACTAACTCACGTTGCACAAGTAAGTACTTGTTGCACATTAAATACACAAGTACTTTTTATGGTTCCGTACCCAAAGGGTACAACGGGACCCTATTACTAAGACTCCGCAGTCCGTCCGTCTGTCTGTCTGTCCGTCTGTCACCACGCTATATCCCATGAACCGTGATAGTTATGCAGTTGAAATTTTCACAGATGATATATTTCTGTTGCTGCTAAATACTACAGAATAAAATCAAGTTATTTAAAAATAACCTGTTTTTGTTGTGTAGGATTTGCAGACCTATCATTTGCCTAGAACAAGTAGGTTAAGACATAATAGCCCTAATTGCTAGGCATATCTTCCTTCTCTCTCAGGATTCGGTTATTTTTTTTTTAGGTAAGCTTCGTTTTTACCCGATAGAAGCGAGAGGGAGAGTCAGGCTTTTACTAAAACCCACTCATGTTCCTTCAGTTGCCCTTTGCGTCCAGGATCCCGCAGGCTTAGACAAATGACATCACCTGTAGATATATCACGTGACTAGTAACATAACAGGTAATGTCATTGTCATGTCGAATCTTGAAAGGCAAAAATTACTAAGCGACATTGAGTAAACTTTACAGGAGAGTGATTTAAAGTTAAAATTTTTAGAAACATAATTGTTAGTTAAAAAAAAGTAGGATTTAGATACTATTAACATGATGTTAATAGTATCTAAATCCGACTATTTCGTTATTTTAAACATTTCTTCTTTTTCCTTTCACTCTCCTGTAAAGTTTACTCAAAGTCGCTTAGTACTTTTTGCCTTTAAAGCATCGATATATTTTTTACTTAGCGTTTGGCGAGAATGCTAACAGAAAACACAATTGTCTAAGAGCCCGGCCATCTAACTCTTTCGAACAATCCCGCAGCCCGAACAGAGTCCCGTCCGTTTGTTGATATCTATTTCAAAGGTGCGCGAGCAACATCACACCCCGTCGACCCAGACCTGGACGGTGAGCAATAGGCAGCTCGCCGTTATCGGATTACGAGCTACTTATTACTCACCATCTGCAAGTATGCGCCTACTGCGACCACGCTTCCGTTAAATGTATTTTAATATATCTAGACTTTTCTCGTCAGATCATACAAGGGCTTCTATCTGCCAATCACAAGATATCTTTTTAACCGACTTCAAAAAAAGGAGGAGGTTATCAATTCGGTTGTATTTTTTTTTTTTTTTTTTTTTTATCATTATTTTTTTTTTTTTATGTTTGTTACCTCAGAACTCCGTCGTTTATGGACCGAATTGCAAAATTTTTTTTTCCCTATACAGGATATGCTTCCAGATTGGTCCCATTTTTTTCAAAATCCAGTTCTGATGATGGAATCCATGAGGAATCGAGGGAACTCCTCAAAAATTATAGGCAACCCTATGGTGATTTTAGTATTTTCATCAAGAACTTAAGCATTTACAGTCAAAAAGTAACATTTGATGAAGTGGAACTGATGAAGAAGACCAGAAATGGTCAACGGAACTTCATACACAAATAGATATTACAATGAAGATATACATAGTTAAGCGACTATGACAATACAAATAAATGAATGATTCTGAATAGTTACGTTGAAAATGGTATCATCGAAGTGATCTGATGATGATGATGGAGCCGGAAGGTAGGCACTGGAACTCCGTAATTAATCAATGTAACCTAGCCGTGTTTGGACTTATTAGAATTGTCATGAGATGCACTTTGGCTATAAGGTACTATCGAACTGATCTGATGATGGAGCCGGAAGGTAGGCACAGGAACTCCGTAATTAATCAATGTATCCTAGCCGTGTTTGGGCTTATTAGAATTGTCGTGAGATGCTCTTTGGCTATAAGGTACTATCGAACTGATCTGATGATGGAGCCGGAAGGAGGAAGGTAGACACAGGAACTTTATAAAAAAACTATATAACCTAGCAGTATTTGGGTTAATTGGAATTGTCATGAGAAATAGGAACTCTGTTTATAAGTGTATCGCAACTAAAAAGTGTGAAATAAAAACTTTTTATAAAAAAAAAAATAACCGACTTCACTAAAAAAAACACTAAAAGGATCAAAATAACTTTAATTTCGGAAGTCGGTGTTAAATAAGAAACAAACAATACCGAGAAACACCGACTTCCAAAATTAAAGTTATTTTGATCCTTTTAGTGTTTTTTTTAGTGAAGTCGGTTATTTTTTTTTTTATAAAAAGTTTTTATTCAATCTCGATTTTCGTTGTTGCCTTCCGCGAAGCCCTTGGCTATTAGCAACGGATATAAAAGTAAACACAAAGAAAATATAAAACTACCCTCCGATTGAAACAAAAGGACGGGGGTATTACGTAACAACAGTCCGTGCTGCGAATAGTAACCAAGTTCTTATTAATGTCTCGGTATTGGGTAGGTACTATACTAGCTTTTCCGCAGTTTGGCTCCTTTCCTTACATTTTGACATTTCGACAATCGCCATTGCTGATAGTTTAATAACCACGTTCTTATTAATGTCTCAATAATGGGTAGGTACTATCTTTTCCGCAGTTTGGTTCCTTTCCTTACATTTTGACATTTAGGTATGGAGCCGAGGGCTGCAGTGACAAATTTGCACGTGTATCAAACGACAGCCTGATACGATAAATGTAATAAAATTGTGGTGGAGGAGAGCACGCGCACTTTTTTGCACTAGTTCGGAAAACAGTATATTGCGTGCCTAAAAGCGGTGGGATAAGAGCGTGTTATCGAGTAAGTGCTTCATCTGGTACTCCCTTATTAATGGCGGTAGGCTGAGATCGGGTAGGTCTATAAATGTGTGTTAAGATGGTTGGTTGTGAGAGCAATCTGGTAATACTGTTCTGGGGGTGAGCGTTTGGTAGCTGGTTTAGAAGTCAAAAAGTCACGTCTAATAAGAGGGAATGTCACTGAATGTGGGAAGGACTGGTGAAGCTGAGGATGCTTCTGGGAGACATATGTTAGCATTGTTAGGGTTCCGTACCTCAAAAGGAAAAAATGGAACCCTTATAGTATCACTTTGTTGTCCGTCTGTCTGTCTGTCTACAGTCTACAGTCCCTTGAAGCTGTAAAAATATCGAATTTCTAAGTTGACGAATAAAAAAGATACGGCCGTTTATGTCGCAAAAACGTATATTTCGACACTCCCAAGGAAATCAAAATTCATAGGGTACTTCTCGTTGACCTAGAATCCTGAAATTTAGCATAAAGCTAGGCCTTATAGCACAGGTATAGGAATAAATCTGAAAACAGTTAACTTGTTGTTACTTCACAAAAGAAAAATAGTTTTTTTGCGATTCGGAAAAATCTTCAAGACTCCATTCGTGAATCAATCTATTTACATAGGTAAGTTTGTACGGAACCCACAATACGCGAGTCACAGTTTTTATATAAGTATTAATTCCATTTACTATGATTATTTTCTATATTAGCAACATTCTTGTGTATTTTTTGCACTGACAACTAAAATGAACGGCGACTTGTCAAGCGCGGTTACACTGACGATTATCGATGATTTTAAAATAAGACGCACCGGGGTCTCTCCTCGCAGTCCATTTTAGTAATCAAAGATAACAACTCATGGAAGTAAATACTACTAATAATACGAAACGTGGTCGCTTACAATGGACCTCATCAGAAGACTTAAAGTCACCCAAAGGGCAATGGAAAGGGCTATGCTCGGAGGTTCCATGCGTGATCGAATAAGAAATAAGGATAAGAAGGTTGAGGAGAACCGAGGTTGCCGACACAGCACGAAGAATCGCCAAACTTAAGTGGCACAGTGCACGCAGAACAGATGGCCGTTGGGGCTGAAAGGTTCTGGAATGGCGACCTCGTTCCGGAAGACGCGTTGGAAGACCTCCTACAAGGTGGACCGATGACCTGGTCAGGGTCGCTGGAATCGCGTACAGGACTGGTCGTTGTGGTGCCGCTTGGAGGAGGCCTATGTCCAACAGTGGACGTCTTTCGGCTGAAATGATGAATTGTAATTGCAATTGTGTGCTATCAAAGCAAAAGTTTACAGAGTCTGTACTTACCTGTTTTGGCTATTTTATTTGAATCATCTTTCCTTCTAGGATAACCAAATAAGTTTTCGTCCAATATTTCTCAAAAGATCACACAAATATGGCAAACTGAAGCGTCAGCAAATTGAATAAGTTAAGTTATTATAAGTATTAATCAAAGACTTCTTCTGTTCAAAATATTTTATTACACACTAAGTAACCGCGACTTTGTCCGTGTCAAACTCGTAAAACAGCCCAATGCCATTTTGTCACAATTTGAAGAAAGGAGAGGCAGATTTCTGGGCCAAAAATGTAATTTATTTATTTAGTACAGCAAAATAGCCATTAATACTAAAATAATTTAATCCTTTCACTCTGTCTTCTCACAGAATCGCAAACTTTCTAATAATATTGTCTTCCATTCATCAGCAAACAAAACCAATCCAGGGTTGGTCTCCACGAGCGCGTTGAGCATCGTTAGCATACACGGTATAGGGGAGGTGGATCGAGCTACAGTGCGACAAAATGGGACATTCAATAATTTATGCTTTCTAGAGCGATTGTAATTATTCGGAACAAATAATTGACACAACTCGATATGTAAGTCGGACGCATCAGTGTAACCATTATGTAATACAATACGTTAAATGTTTTCTATTTCAAAATAAAATAAAACTAACCCTTTTTTCTATCAGGAAGATGAGACATCTAAAAAATAAGTTTTAGTCGTTAGTAACCTATTTTAGGTTATCTATCGGTTACTACAATCAATAAACAGTTTATTCCAAGGAACTTGTATAACTGGTTTATTCTAAGGTATTTTTTTAATTTGTGTTGACACTGACATGTATTTCTCCTTTCTACTCCATGTATGATCAGTCAGTATTTCATTTCTTTACTACCCAGGCCCAATATTGTATGAAAGCGTATCTGTCTCCTTTGTTTTTGTCAATGAAAGATCTTCTCAAAGGACATCTCCCGCTATGCCTGAAACGAAAAATTATGGACATGTGTATTCTCCTTATATACACGTACCTACGGAGCACAAACCTAGTCTTTGATACTTCAGCAAAGGTCCAGGCTCGAGGTTTGTCAGCGAGCCATGCAGCGTTGTATCCTGGAGGTTCGAATTTCCAACCGCGTAAGAAATACAGCACTTCAAAATTAAAATTAAAGATGTTACCCGAAAAGCTGTTACTCTAAAATGGAATTGGGCCGGATATGTTTTCTGCATGTCACATGAGCTATAGGCTAAAAGAGCCACTTATTGGATCCGATAAAACGCAATTCGACATAGCGGCCGCCCAAGGCGAAGGTTGAGAGATAAACTTGACCACTACCGGCTTGCAATAGCCGAGAACAGAAGTGTGTGGAAAAGAGAGAGAAAGGCCTTCGCCCAGCAGCGAGGCATAATAGGCTTACTACTACTACTAAATTTTAATATTAATTTATTTGTTAATTAGTTAGTTACTCAGGAAGGCTATCCACGAGAACACTGCCGACAAACTGTACTGCAGTTTGGCAGAAGATATGTGAAATAAACAATTAAAAAAAAAATAACACAAGACAATAAAAAATTGGACAATTCAAAAGTGCCTGTAATTGGTCTATTTGAAATAAACGTTTCTGATTTCTAATTCCTAACGCAGCGCTGGTGTTTTGAAAGGCCCAGTGATACCACGAACCGGACACACTCTCGGAACACAGACTAAAGGAAATAGATTTAAAAAAAATACCAGTGATAAAATAAACATAAAAAAGCTTGAATTTATTTGCGAGTATAAAATTACAAACTTCAAAAAGAAAATAAGTGATAACTGCTTTGTAACAATTCTTAGTGATAAACACCAAACACCAAGTACTCCCCAAATGAAATAACAGAAGGCAGTGCGATACAAAATGGTGAACGTGAACAGAATAAGAACTACACATTATTAGTGTGAGGAATTGAAGCCGGGGTGAGATTACAAAAGAGGCGATTAATAACGATACACGGAAAGTATAACAAAACAAAAGAAAACTAGCCAGGGCAATCAGTAAGGAAAAGTTTAGTAGAAAACGATATGCTTTTGAAAGGTTTGATCTATACAAAGTAAGCTGGCAAGCTGCGTCCACTTTACAGGACTAACTCACGTTGCACAAGTACTTGTACATTAAATACACAAGTACTTTTTAGAGTTCCGTACCCAAAGGGTACAACGGGTCCCTATTACTTAGACTCCGCAGTCCGTCCGTCTGTCTGTCTGTCCGTCTGTCACCACGCTATATCCCATGAACCGTGATAGTTATGCAGTTGAAATTTTCACAGATGATGTATTTCTGTTGCTGCTAAATACTAAAAAACAGAATAAAACCAGGTTATTTAAAAATAACCTGTTTTTGTTGTGTAGGATTTGCAGACCTATCATTTGCCTAGAATAAGTAGGTTAAGACATAATAGCCCTAATTGCTAGGCATATCTTCCTTCTCTCTCAGGATTCGCTTATATTTTTTTTTAGGTAAGCTCCTTTTTTGCCCGGTAAAATCGAGAGGGAGTGTCAGACTTTTACTAAAACCTACCCATGTTCCATCAGTTGCTCTTTGCGTCCAGGGTCCCGCAGGCTTAGACAAATGACATCACCTGTAGATATATCACGTGACAAGTGACATAACAGGTAATGTCATTGTCGACGCTTGAAAGGCAAAAATTACTAATCGACATTGAGAAAAAAAAAAAATTAATGACGAAATAGTCGGATTTAGATACTATAAACATCATATCTAACTTTTCTCTTAAACTCATATCTTACTTTTTTTTAACTAACAATTGTTTTTCTAAAAAAAATAACTTTAATTCACTCTCCTGTAAAGTTAACTCAAAGTCGCTTAGTAATTTTTGCCTTTCAAGCGTCGATATATTTTTTACTTAGCGTTTGGCGAGAACGCTAACAGAAAACTCAATTGTCTAAGAGCCCGTCCATCTAACTCTTTCGAAAAATCCCGCAACCCGAACAGGCATCGGCTCTAATGAGTCCAGTCCGTTTGTTGATATCTATTTCAAGGAGCGCGTGGAACATCACACCCCGTCGACCCAGACCTGGACGGTGAGCAATAGGCAGCTCGCCGTTATCGGATTACGAGCTACTTATTACTCACCATCTGCAAGTATGCGCCTACTGCGACCACGCTTCCGTTAAATGTATTTTAATATATCTAGACTTTTCTCGTCAGATCATACAAGGGCTTCTATCTGCCAATCACAAGATATCTTTTTCAATCTCGATTTTCGTTGTTGCCTTCCGCGAAGCCCTTGGCTATTAGCAACGGATATAAAAGTAAACACAAAGAAAATATAAAACTACCCTCCGATTGAAACAAAAGGACGGGGGTATTACGTAACAACAGTCCGTGCTGCGAATAGTAACCAAGTTCTTATTAATGTCTCGGTATTGGGTAGGTACTATACTAGCTTTTCCGCAGTTTGGCTCCTTTCCTTACATTTTGACATTTCGACAATCGCCATTGCTGATAGTTTAATAACCACGTTCTTATTAATGTCTCAATAATGGGTAGGTACTATCTTTTCCGCAGTTTGGTGCCTTTCCTTACATTTTGACATTTAGGTATGGAGCCGAGGGCTGCAGTGACAAATTTGCACGTGTATCAAACGACAGCCTGATACGATAAATGTAATAAAATTGTGGTGGAGGAGAGCACGCGCACTTTTTTGCACTAGTTCGGAAAACAGTATATTGCGTGCCTAAAAGCGGTGGGATAAGAGCGTGTTATCGAGTAAGTGTATTGAAAATATCTTATTCCTTGTATAATGATCAATTATTAACAAACGTTTGGACGGCCGCATCATTCACCGTCATCATCGTCATTATCAAAACCGTCCACAGCTGGACGAAGGCCTCCTCCAAGTGTCACTACATCGGTCCATCTTGTGGGAGGCCTTGCAACGCTGCATCTTTCGGTATGCGATCGCCACTCCAGCCCCCTCTTTTCATTGATCGCTTCGAGTAGACCACGCCTCCGATTCCTTTATTCTGACGTCATCTCAACGCTCAGTCACGTGGTCAGAACAAAGGAATAGGAGGCGTGGCCGACTCGAGGCGATCAACGAAAAGAGAATCGAAACGAAACGGTTGTAACTTGACTAGGGGAGCAGAATCTTTCGGCCCCATCGACCATCTGTTCTGCGAGCAATAGAATAGAATGAACTTTATTTTACACTAAAATAATAACATAATTTTACAGAAATTTAATTCAAAGGACACAATAGCGGTCTTATCGCTGACAGAGATAACTTCCAGACAACCTTAGAGCGAACAATAAAAACTTAAACTAAAGGAGAGTCAAATCAAACCAAATTTTTTTTTTTAAATATACTATGCCCCCTGTCTACTAGGCACCACTTTTTGGCAATTCTTCATGCTATATCCATTATTTTTATCCCGGTTATCTTCATTCTATGCCTATGATACTCAGTAACTGGTTATTTTACTATCGAAAAAAGAATCATTCAAATCGGATTACTACTAACATTTGAACAAACTTTCGGTTATATTACTCTAGATTAGATATCTTTGTAAATAATTTAATATAAAGAAAGAAAGTAAATATTTATTTGAGAATCGTACAGGACAAACAACAATAAAATAAAAAGTAAGTACAAAAAAAAATACAATAATAATATAATTTTTTTAATATGGTACATCTATCTTTACGCCAACCTTCCCTTATGGGGTTAAAGACAAATGACAGTGTATCCTGGTTGTGCAATCATCCGTGTACGATTTAAAGTCATTGTGGATCGATTTTATCCAATTACTATAAACTTTGGTCCCCCGTTACATCCCCTTAGGGGGTGAATTTCGGAAAATCCCTTCTTAGCGGATGTCTAAACCCAATAAGAAACCTACCTACCAAATTTTAAGTTTGTAGGTTTTACAGTTTCTGAGATTTATAATCAGTGAGTGGTATTTCGCTTTTTTTAAATATAGATTTAGATGCTGAAGAATTTTTTTTGTTGTGAGAAATCATCCAATGACTTTTCTCGTTTTAGGGTGGAGCATGAGGGCGTCTCAGACTTTTACTGACTAAAACTACACCTGTATCCTTCAGTTGCTCTTTGCGTTCTAGGGCTATGGTGACTCTTTAAAACTTTCCCGCAGTAAGACGGAGATGAAAATGTTTTGTTTTCTGATTTTTGAGGAAATAAATGTTTCTTCATTTGAACTTAAAAATAAGGAAGTAGTGTAGAGGACGAAGCGATTGTTGAGCTCGATTTTAAATATCAACCGTGAAACAGAAATAAAATCATGTTTTTTTTTTCTGTCCTTCAATATTTTACTATTACTTAAATAGCTAGATAAAATCTCTACATAAATCACAACACATTCAGCTTGTTATAACGAGCAGTCCAACTATAGTTAATTATATTATAAACTTAATTGAAACACCAACCAACGAACAATAGGACCCATAAACCATATTCCACACAATTCATTAATTTAAACCCGTTACAAAATTCAGAAACAAAACACGCTAAACACATCCGATTAATATCGAGTTATCTCGACAAATGTGCGACAATCGGAATGATCGAATGACCCATTTAAATCGACTAAATACCGATACTGATACCAGCCATAGTATCGAGTTTAATACCGATTGTTTATCGTAAACATGAATCGGTATACTAGCCCACTCGACGATGAATAATGGGTTTCGAATGCAGACCTGGAGAATGGACTGAGTATTTGACCTCCTAAAATTGACTATGCTGTAGAAAAAGGAACCACTTACACCACTGCTCCAACCGCACTTGGTTGATAAACCGACAAGTCGAACTAAGCGGTTCTCCTCCATGTATATTATGCGCACCGCTAACGTGTGCAACAGAATCAGAATCAGAAACGTTTATTTCAAATAGACTAATTACAGGCACTTTTGAATTGTCAAAATGTCAGTCAGTCAAAAAAAAAAACAAGTGAAGCTAAATTGCACGTTCCAAAGCGTAGATCTCTATGGAGAAGAACGTGCAAGAAACTCCATGGACACTCTTTTAAATCATATTATGAGATACATAAATCTTGGTTACATATTTCTTGTCGCTTCTAATATGTGAGCACAATTTAGATAAGTAATAATAATTAAAATAAAATAAAAATATTCTTAAAAAAAAACTAAATAAAAAAAAATAGAAATTGAATTAAGTCACTGGCAGCTAAGAGATGACCAGTCTCAACTGACGGCACCCGTTCACAAGCATGACGCGTACATCAGCCCCACTCAGCTCAACCATTTTTAAGGGAACTGAATGACCCAATAACACGTGCCACCATCAGCGAGACATTTGAGTGAGCATGACAAACTCTCAACTGCCATGCTCGTAATGTCAAACAAGTTGTAACCTAATAAAAATGCTCCATGGTACTTCACATTCACAAAACTTGAAAAACAAAGTGCTTCTACATTATACAATGCTACTGTTTCCAAATACAAATGGTAATAAATTATCATAAGCTCTATTGAAATAAACAAATAAAATAAAATTAAAAAAAAAACATTTTGAAAACAACAATACAAAAAGGGGAATAGTATCTCTTCTAATATATATAGATATATAAAAAAAAAACTAATTTAAAGGTAAAAGTGGCTGTGGCTGCGGAGCAGGACCGGCATTTAGCCAAGCGTTTTTATCACGGATATAATCTTCCAGTTTATAATACGCTTGTCTACATAGTGTGCGTTTAATGCATGTTTTAAATTTGGACTCATTTAGTTGTAGAATCTCAACTGGTATTTTATTATAAAATTTTACACAGTACCCCATGAAAGAACTATGTACTTTAGCCAATCTGAATCGAGGTTGATCTAATTTGTTCCTATTCCTAGTATTAAAATTGTGCCTGTCACTTATCTTAGTAAAAAGATGAATATTTTTCCGAACATACATAATGTTTTCATAAACGTATTGACAAGGGACCGTCAGGATGTTTATTTCCTTAAATAGTTCCCTAAGGGTATCGCGTCTGCGAAGATTATATATGGCTCTGATAGCTCTTTTCTGCAGAATAAAAATAGAGTCTATATCTGCAGCCCGTCCCCATAGCAAAATACCGTAAGACATGATACTATGAAAGTAACTAAAATAAACTAAGTAGTCGCGCAGTATCCACATCAGTAAATTGACGGATTTTTCTGACAGCATATGCTGCTGAACTAAGCCGACCTGCCAGAGATGTTAAATGAGGACCCCATTGTAGCCTCGAGTCAAGCGTGATCCCTTGGAAAACTGTATTCTCGACGAATTCGAGTTTCTCCTTGTTCAATACTATGTCGGAGTAATTACTTTTAACATTTGGTAACGCAAATCTTATGCACTTAGTTTTTTTTCCATTTAATACTAAATTATTAACAGTAAACCAGTTTTGGACTTGCTGTAAAGCATTGTTTACGTCATCAAGATTTGTGGAACGTCTATTGATCTTAAAAATTAACGACGCAACTCTTTGTCAGCTTGTGTTTCCTTACATCGATAAATCATTTGTCAACAAAATAAAATTGAAAGGCTTCTCCTAAGCTTGCGCGCAAACCTCTTCTACAGGCGATTTGGTGAGACTGCATTAGTTGTTTTTGCACTTAAATTGGTGACAAAATACGATATCACTTACCTGACGTTGGCCGCCATCTTGCTTTTTTTTTAACTTTTATTGCCTATGTCACTTTAAAACTTACAAAATTATAACGATACCTCATTTGTTAAAATCTATCCCATTAAGTTACAAGGCGTGCTAAAGAAATAGACATAAATACATACATATTCTCAAAAAACGTTATGCTCCTTCAGGGTTAGTTCGGAAGGAAAAACCATTCAACTGTGCCGCCAATATCCATCTCTTTTATGAATAAGCTTCACTTTCTGTAATTTATTTCATCAGTTTATACTAGTCGCACGATCACTCTATCTCTTTCACTCTTTTCTGCTCGTACTCACTTGGATAGGAAACGCTCAATCCATTATCTATGTGTACAGTTTCGCGTTCAGCCGATAGTCTAAAATCGGGATTTAATCGAATTATGAGATTAACGCGCTGATTTCATTGTAAAAGGAATGCGTTTGTTAAAAATTATAGGCCTGTGAATATGTTACTCGTATTTTAATTTTATTGTAATGTGGGTAGGCGGTTCAATGGCTTTGATTTCAGATTCTGGAACGTGGTTTTGCGATTTTGGACGGTTTATCTCCATTCTACAAAAATGGTTAAAGCAGCAGATACCTATAATCATCGAGACAGTGTGGTATGGTACCACACCGCGCGAGTGGATTAAACATGCAGCTGCATCCTGTTGTGCCTAAGACACTGCTGTACATTTCGCGTCTTCATCACTCTACAAGAATTAGAAAGTCGTGGAGTATATGAGAGTGAAGACCAACTGAACTCCAAGCCGAAATGTTAAAGTCGCGCCACGACATCAACTTCAAGTTGTTTGAGGTACGAGTTCCAACCCACCATCTACAGCAGGCGTAGCCAAGATACGACCGTTTCGTTCCGAATCTTTTTCTACAATTAAGGTTGAGGTGACGTCATTCCCTTACATTTGAAGTTTTCTACTAGCGTTAACGATTGTAGATGATCAACTTGGCCAAGCCTTTTGACCTTTATGAGAGAGGACTTGGCCGAAAGGTGTCGTATATTGCACGCAGTTGAACGTTATTATTATTGTTTATTATTTTGTAAGAATGCAATATCCGTTGTGCTGTGTTTGTCCCAAATATAAAAAACTTTTTACAAAAAAAAAATACAACCGTAACAAGTAAAATTGCTTTGTTTATACGTGTAGTCGATGACTGACTGAAAGAAGAGGGGAATATATCGAACTGATCTGATGATGAAGCCTGAAGTTAGGCACCGGAACTCTGTAATAAATTAATGTAATCTAACCGTGTTTGGGATTATTAGAATTGTCATGAGATGCACTCTGGCTTTAAGGTATAAAAAAAAACACTGAGAAGTGCAAAATAACTTTAATTTCGGAAGTCGGTGTTAAATAACGAAGAGACAAAACTATTATAGAAACACCGACCTCCGAAATTAAAGTTATTTTGCACTTTTCAGTGTTTTTTTTTTATTTTTAAGTCGGTTGTATTTTTTATTGTAAAAAGTTTTGTTTTCACTGCTCCTTTCAAACGGCTTTAGTCTTCAAAAATATGTTGTTAGTTGTTTGCAGTCTCAGAAGCAATATCCTATATTGAGCCTATGAGGTTTAAAATTGTTGTAATTTTAAGTGACAGCAAAAGTGCGTTACAGCATTTGGCTCGATGCGCCTCTGGAAAAAGAGGTGCTTCGATAGCCTATGCCATTTTAAAAAGACTTGATCAATTAAGAAGTAATGGTGTTGTTCTGAGACTGCAATGGATTCCTTCTCATGTGGGCTTACGTGGTAATGAGGTGGTAGATAGATGTGCGAGAGAGGGGGTAGATTCTGGCATCGAGACCTTCATATATCCAGAATACAGTGAAATGTTGCCCAAGTACAGAGAGGACATTTATTTAAAATGGGCTCGGCAATTTGATAGCACTTCACGTGATAAAGGAATCTGGTACGCGACCTTACAAACAGAACCACGTCATATTCCATGGTTTGTGAACACTACAATGCAACGAAAACTTGTTGTGATGGCTCTCAGGCTGCGATCTGGCCACATGCCGCTTAACAAATTTAATTTCTTAATGAAGAAAACGGAGTCTCCTAATTGTTTAGTCTGTGGTACAGTAGAAGACATTTACCACTTCCTGTACATATGTTTAAAGAATGAAGCGGCACGATTAGAGTTCTTAAGGAAGAATAAATTAAACAGAGGTGACATTGGAATATTTCAAAGTATTCTATCTAGTCCTACTTCAGAAGTGGCTAATGAACTTTATAAATTTTGTATGCAATAGATCCATAAGAGCCTTAGTTTAGTATCTAGTGTTAGACATAAATGTAGGTTATAATGAGGCTGTCATAGTCGATTTACGGCTAAAGCCTCTATAAACAAATAAAGAAAAAAAAAAAAAAAAAAAGTTTTTTATTTTACACTTTTTAGTTATGGTACCACCACTAAAAAGTACCCCTCAGCCAAACTTAAATACCTTATAGCCAGAGTGCATCTCGTGACAATTCTAATAATCCCAAACACGGTTAGATTACATTAATTTATTACAGAGTTCCGGTGCCTAACTTCAGGCTTCATCATCAGATCAGTTCGATATATTCCCCTCTTCTTTCAGTTAGTCATCGACTACACGTATAAACAAAGCAATTTTACTTGTTACGACGGTTCTGCTGTGATCCTATGAGGAGTTCTGTTCCATATCTTCGAAGTTAATGATCAGATCATAACATAACAATATTTCTATGGGACCAACTCGGAAGCATAACCTTTCAAATCAAAATCGGTCCACATTTGACCGAGAAATCGGTGAACATATAAAAAAAAATACATTCAACCGAACATAGAACCTCCTCCTTTTTGAAGTCGGTTAAAAAGTATTTCTATTCTATTCTATTTTTTTTCTAACACACTCAAAAATAACATTCTTTTTCATTTAAACACCAAGTTTATACAGACATACGTATATCTGGTTTCGCATATAAAGTTGTTCCACTTAAGAAAGCAGGCACTTCCTCCTTCCCACAGATTAAATAATATTATTTGTATTTTGTATGGGCCTTAGTTACCTGACAATAAAGAAATAGTAATAATAATCAACCTTAAACACGGAAATAATGTATGCATGTGTACCAATAATTTTGAACTTTAAATTTGGTTAACACCAATCTACAAAGTCTGGAGCACAGGCGTAGGGTAGCCAGGCTTTCGGTATTCTATAAGATGCATTTTTGAAACTGTGCGCAGGAATTACATGACTTAATTCTGCCATCACCTTTCTACCATTGGACAACCCAACGTACGGCGAGTGTCCACACTTACATTGATGACACTTCTACGTTTTGCCTCGTCGTTTATATCGCGTACTTCGAAGGACAGGAACAATTTGCCTGCTGCAGTCTTCCCGTCCGATTATCTTCTCTTTATCTTAGCGTGTCGAGGGCAAAACTAATTTTAAATACCTTGCCTGGCCCAGCATTCGGCCTCGGCAATGCCGTCCTCTGATGCAGTTATTAGATCCCTACGTGAACAGGTAATAGGGCACATCATGCAGGATGGAAGGTCAGACATGGTCTGTGGAGAGACGCCGCACAAACACTGAAGTTCGGAACCGTCCGATTATAATTTAGGTGTCTTCAAAGCTAATGAATCGGCTCTTAATAAACTAGTGTGCTTCAGTATCAATCATTGCATCACTGCTTACCATCAGGTGGGATCGCAGTCAAGTATTAGTTTATATCAATGTAAAAAAAAAAACAATCTTTTACCGAACTTCATACAAAGTCGTGTGTATCTTAAAACTGAAGTAACGTTATTTACGTCCGCGACAGGCTCCAGTTTTTTGTCGTCTCGAAACCGATAGTTAACATCCGTGCTCGCCGGATAATCGCCGGATGTTCGGCCGAAAATCGCGTCGTTAGTGTGTGTCGAGTCTTAAGCAAGTGGTTCGGGAGTGTGGAGATGGATATCATATTTTTATGAAACTACTGTTACTTATTTATGTAGGTTTATAATGTACACTCCTACCCTCGAATGTGATCTCTCTTTATCGCTCAAAGGTTTGATAAGAGAAAACTCATTGTTGAGTTAAGCTCGCCTTTGTACATGAATTGTCAAATCTCTGTGTACTATGTTAAGATTTCGTGTACAATAAAGATATAATTATAAATCACCATCTTCCTGCCCTTATCCCGTGTTATTTGGGATCGGCACAACATGTTATTTTCTTCCATTCTGACCTGTCATCACTAACTTTCTTTTCTTTCATATCACTCCTCACACAATCCAGCCATCTTTGGCCTCCATCTCCCTTTCTATCCACATGCATACTCATAACTCTTTCAGTAGCATGCATTTCATCCCTCCTCTTCACATGATCATACCAAGACAAACGATTCCCTTTCAAAGAAATAATTAAAAATGTTAATCTTAAAATAAGCAACCTCCGTAAAATCCAACCATAATTTACTTACACATAGAGCTACCATACGCATCTCTAAAACAGTAGAGCAGCAAAAAATGTGACTCTACAATTTTAAAATGAAAGGTCTCGTGTTTGATACACGCTGGGTAGTTACCAACGAATTATTGCTCCACCAAATTTGTAGAGTGAACGTGAGCTACGAATGGTAGAGTCCATATTTGTTTTCTTTTACTCACGGATACGTAGAATTATTTATTTATTTATCTACATAAGTACTGCAGTCCAATTATGAATTGTTTTGTTGTTTAATTGTATTGTCCTTAGTAATTTATGGTTAATTTTAGTAGGTTCCCACGAGTAGAGTTTGATATTGGCCTATTGGGATATAAAATGTCGATAGTTGAACAAAGTCTAACCATAAACCAATATAATTCATGGTCGTGAGAGAACAAACTCATAATCAATATATTTTGGAACAGACACACACAGAGTAACTATGGAACTATTTGTATTGCTCGCTGTGCCTGCATCAGTAAGGAAAGAAAATAAAGAAAGAATAAAACTGATTAAGTGGCAGTACATGAAATACACAAGATACACAGAAAAACACATATGATTTTTTTTAAGTCATAGTGACGTGCCTTACGGGTTTTTTTGAGGAGGGAAATTGTTAGATAACTTTCCCGCTAAAGGTGGAGCGAAAAGGCCTAGATCGTGTCATAGTTGTAGTGACTAGAACCCACCTGTATTCTTCAGTTGCCCTTTACGCTTCAGGTCCATGGTATCTCTTTCGAATATACCCGCAGCCCTAGCTGGCAACGGTCCCCATTCAGCTTTGCTGACATCTCTTTCACCTCTAGTGGACGGTGTGAGTGGAAAACAATGCGCCTTCAAGTAGAATCTTTTAAGCGTAAAGTAGTTACAAACATAGACTCGTTGAAAGAATTTAAGAAAGAAGTAATATGATGATTTACTATCCCAAAACAAAGTAAAGATGAAATTATAGACGTAGAGTCGGTTGTCTTCTTTATTTGTGACATACAAGAATTCATTTGAATGCTTCCGCTTTTAACTTCTTAAGTAGTTAAAAGCAGACAATATACATTATCATTTCAGCCGAAAGACGACCAGTGTTGGACATAGGCCTCTCCCAAGTGTTGCCATAATGACCGGTCCTGTGCGTCTCGCATCTTTCAGTTTCCTGGGACAACATAAATATGTACTTACATACTTATGTAGGTATATTGATATAATACTACGGGTTTTTTAATAAAATTTATATACGTGTAGCAAACAATAATAGTCAGCTATAGAATAATGATGATTATTTCCTCCCTGTTCTAACAATTTATGTTAAAATAAACTGTACTCATTAGTGTTATCAAATTAACTATTATGTTGATTTAAATTAATAGTGTTATCGATGATGTTAATTATTTTTAAAGCAGTTCTACTAACATATTTATTAATACTACACGCATTTGTGAAAAGTAAAAATCAGTTCATGAATTTGCTCTCCAAAAAGTTTAAGAGCGACAAAGTCAGTAAAAAAGCAGCAATCAGCGAAATTTGGCGTGGCGATTCTAGTACCAACGAATAATTTTTAAAAGAAGAAGAACTGCATGAAAAACTCAATGAACTAAAAAGGTTCAGTGATAACCACAACCCGAACCAGAAATCAAAATGTGTCGTAATCCAGATGCCGACTTATACAACTACTATGGAATGAATATAACACTACCAGAAGATGTCGTCTTCATATACCCTTGGAGTCTGGCGGTGGTAACAATCTTCTCAATAGCCTTGTTCCTGTATGTTTGTATATGCTCAAAAATTCCCGAAGAATTGTACCGACTCTTGGCTTTGCAGCACTTGGGCGCAGGTTACTTACAAGTAGCATGTTTAACTTTTTATAACCTTAAATTCGGAGTCGAATTCATTGACAGTATGTTAGAAGATGGTTATTCTTCTTTGGATCTTATTATTACATTCACAACAGCATGTTTATCTTGGATTGTATTTTTAAGAGTGTTCTTATTTAGAAATGGTGAAGAATTGTACAGTTTGAAAGAGTTGACGGTATTTTCATCATTGTCTATTGCAGTTATTGAAGCATACGAATGGTTGATGTCCTTAGTTGAAGTGTCATCGTCATTGCTTCCAGCTTTACGGTTAACATCAGTTTTATTGATAATGTCTGTACCTGTAGTTGTGTTTGTATTATTAACAAAATGTTTAATAACATCTTCGGAAGTACCAAAGTTTCAAGCTTTGTTTTTCATGATTTATCTATTATTGTTTATAGGTAGTGATGTTCTGTTACTAAGGTTTAATTTACATTGTGAGTCGAGTTATATGTTACTCTGGAGTATATTTTTGTATCTCAGGTTAGTGGTTGAAATAGTTTTTTATATAGTTTATGATCGGTATCTGTTTCATTTCTTTATAAACTGATTTGTTAATTTTCAGCCTCTTAACTATAAAAACTAGCTCTGATTTTGTGGTTTTATTTAATACTAGATTTTTCCAGCGGCTTCACCCGCGTGAATACAGAAAATTATCTCAAGGGAGATAATTTCATATTCAAGGGTTAAAAAGGTACCCTATATGTGGTATTGTAGGACGTGGTCTACCTTTGTGACATATGTCATCCAAATCTATTCAACTGGTTGAGCGTGCAAGAGTAACAAACATACAAACATACACACACAAACTTTTGTCTTTATAATATTTGTGTGATTTGTACTATAGCTACTTTAACTACGATTATCATAGAGGCAACGATAATAACCATTCGTGAAATTCAAAATGTAAAACTTTTAAATTCTCCAAGTCCTCGCAATAAGATCAAATGTAATGTAACCATTATCAATACTATAGAAACAAACATACCCTTCTCACACCAAAAATTCTTTGCAAACTCAACCAACACACAGTCGGCAACAAAATACCATAAGACGCATATATCACAAAACAAAGGTTGAAATGTTAACAGTTTACGTACAACAGTCTAAGAATGTCGGGGTAGTAATTCTTCAGGGCACATTAACGATGGTGCTAAAAGTTCAGCCACAAATGCAAACTCTATGGTGAAACTCTCCAAGTTCCCAAGTGTCGGGCGTAACGATTTATCGATCTTGTTTAAAATGTTGAAATCGGAGTTTCTAAGAGATTTTGCCAGGGCTTTAAAGGATTTTAAGAGCAAACACTTTAGTTTCGAAAAAAAGTGCTGTTTACGATCAAATCAAAATCATTTCATTTTTCTCAATGCGAGTATGGACAGCTGCATCAACTGGTTACCCCTTTTTTGAGGTACTTTAATGTTGAAGGGGTACTCAATTGACGTAGCTATCTGTATATAGGGTGACTGGTAATTAGTGACCGATACTTAAACACATGATTGTACTCATGATTACAAACAACTTTCCCAAAGAAACTTTTTTTATAATCTAATTAGTTTTATCATAATAATAAAACAGCAGTTTAAATACGCGCGCGCGCCTGAAACCAGCGACTGCTCAACTGTTAGCCGCGTGACGCCGTCGTACCTACAATAGTGATAGAACACCCGCGCAGCTTGCGAACCCATAGGTGTACGTACCTAATCAGTGAATGTACCTACAAACTAGTGAGTATATAAAAAAAGTTTCTTTGGGAAAGTTGTTTGTAATCATGAGTACAATCACGTGTTTAAGTATCGGTCACTAATTACTAGTCACCCTATATAATTTACATTGTTATAAAAATTATAAAAGTGTAAGCAAACAAATTATGGCTATAGCGCCACGGGGTCCTCACTTTCTGCCTGACGTAAGTCCTTACCGGACATGATCAGTTCGGGAGGTTCTTGTTTCATATTCGGATGGAAGAAATGCCTGAGAGTCACCATTGTCCGGACGAATAGTGCTCCACCCAAGCGGGGCAGAGTGCATTTACATGGTAAAAGTCTGCCCCGCTTGGGCTGAGCACCACTGTGTCCTCATGGAGGCGAACGGCGGCAATAATCTCTTGCGTCGGCCATGGTCCTGAGCGAGAGGAAAAAGGAAGCGGTTACCTCCTTCTTCGAGACAGTAATGCGAACGAGATGGCAGCAAACGTAAGGGGTCGGGCATCTCTTGCCCTAGCCGCCACTGAAGGAAACGTCCCAAGCGTTGGGAGTCGCAGGGCGATTTCCACCCACCGTAGGCGAGGACTTGCAGACGTCGAGCAATTAGTAGCCGGCCGTCTGGTGACTCCAAGCCGACGGCACCTAGTGTTCCACGCGCCCCTCAAAGAGATGTCAGCAAAACTGAAGCTCCCTAGCAGGAACGTTTCAAAGATTTACGTGCCACCTCAAAGCAGGAGACGTCATTAGTCGATTTACTGACTCAAAAAAAAAAAATATTCTGGGAATATATTCATTGTGCGTGCATACAGCTAAGCAGTGAAACTTCCGTCTGTGTCTGTGTTTCCAAGCTTCAACCTAGGGGTCTATAAGTCAAGAGTGAAAAGGTTACTTCTACTCAAGCAAGATCCATCGTCGACCACCATGTCGCTTTCCATCAGGTGACATAATGATCAAGCGCGAGCTTAGCAATAATAAAAAAAAAAACAAGTGCGAGTTCGACTCGCGCACTGATGATTCCGTACAAACTTACTTAAGAAAATAGTTCATTTCCCGAATTGAGTTACCATGGAGTTTCTTGCCGGTTCTTCTCCATAGGAAACGACCAATTGGAACCGTGCACTAGCTTCTGACGTTTATAAGCGCCCATGTAGGCCTATGTGAAATAAAAGCTTTTGAATTTTTTTTTTATAAGATTTTTCCGAATCGCAAATTTTTTTTTGTTACGCTTACTACAGTTTTCAGATTTTTTCCTATACTTGTGCTATAAGACCTTGCTTCAGGCCATTTTTCAGGATTCTAGGTCAATGGGAAGTACCCTATGAATTTTGATTCCCTTGAGAGTGTCGAAATATACGTTTTTTGCAACATAAACGGCTGTATCTTTTTTGTTCGTTAACTCAGAAGTTTGGTTTTTTCACAGATTCAAGGGACCGCAAACCGTATATGGCTTAAATTTCAACTTGATACCTTCACGGATTCCCGAGATAAAGGGTCTTGACAGACAGACAGACGGACGGACAACAAAGTGATCCTATAAGGGTTCCGTTTTTTCTTTTTCAGGTACGGAACCCTAAAAATGTCCTGGATTAAGTCATAGGAGATTTTTTTATACTGAGAGAATATTCCCATGGGATAATTTACTACTTTCACGCTACTTTTCGATAAAACAACTTCCACATAAACTTCAAACTAATTACAGCTAATGAGCAAATAAAATTAACAATTGACTATCAACCCAAAACACAGAAATAATGAAACTCTGAATTAAAATTGAGCTCGGCAGCTCAATTTTAATCTGCCAAAATGAATATGACGTCATAATTCAATCGCTCAATGTTATGTAAGTGTTGCCATCGTCAAAATTGTGGCTTGGTATTGCCATTGACGGTAATTCGATTATTAATTTGTTTCGTAGTGACGATTAAATTGGATTATTTTTGATGTGTTTTATAATTAGGCCTGGCTTTCGATAGTTGTTGGTTCATTAGGAAAGATTTACTTTCCTGATGAACCTGTACCTATTTATTTATAACTAGCTTTAGCCAGCGGCTTCGCCCGTGTGATAGATAATAAACAGCCTGTCACTCAGTGATAAAGTAGCATTCTTCTAGTGAAAGAATTTATGAAATCGGTCCAGTAGCTTTTGTTTCATTACAAACAAAAATACAAATCTATCGTTTTTATAATATTAGTGTAGAGCAGTGGTGGCCGAGTGGTAACGGCTCCGACTTACGAGTTGTAGGTCGCGGGTTCAAACCCAGCAAGGCGCATTACTTTGTGTAATTTATTTCATCACCACTGCTCTCAAAACGGTGAAGGAAAACATCGTGAGGAAACCGGCATGTCCTAGAACCAAAAATTCGAAGACATGTGACATACACCAACCCGCACTGGGCCCGCGTGGTGGATTACGGCCCATTCCCTCTCCTAGAGAGGAGGCCTGAGTCCCAGCAGTGGGAACATTATAAGGCCGACTATGCTATGCTATGCTAGACTTACCGTAATTTATTAGATACCTATTTTGTATACCATTAAACACTTAAGTCATAAAACTTGTTGTTTCTTTTTGTTTTAGTTCATTTTTTGATATGGCGCCTCGTAATAATTATAGTGGTTTAATTATTTTCATTAACTTAATTTGTTGCTATTGAAATATCTACGATAGATTATTGCGTGGGTGAAGAGTTTGGGTAATAATTTTGGCTTATGGTCAAACGATTATATTAATATGATATAGATAGTTGATTTTGGACTGTTGTATATGTTCTAATCGTGCAAAAAAAAACTGTCATACTGCGATGCAAGATTTTGTATTTTTAGTTTCTATGAACGTTCCTAAAAACCTGACGAGGACAATCAGAAAGCTTAAATGGAAATAGATGGGGCATACCATCAGAGGGAAAGAAAAATGGTCAAAAGTTATAATGAACTGGTTCATGAGTCACATTACATAGGTAGACCGCCCAAAAGGTGGGCTGATGATAATAAAAGCAGTGACAGGAGGCACATGGACAAGGCTTGCAAATGACACAGATAAATGGCGATAGTTGGAGGAGGCCTTCATCATCGTCTTCCTGCCCTTGTCCTGTTTTATTTGGGGTCGGCACAACACGTTTTTTTCTTCCATTCTATCCTGTCACTCGTCACGCTATCACTAACTCCCTTTTCTTTTACACAACACTTCTCACACAATCCATCCATCTTTTCTTTGGCCTCCCTCTCCCTCTCCATCCATCCACATGTAAATTCATAACTCTTTTGGTTGAATAAAATGTTTATTATGTAATGTCATAGATGTCGCAACAGATCAAATCATTATAATTAAGAGACCTCAAAATATAATAATTATGACAAAGACCTTTAATTAGACCGCCTTAGTCTCATTTACTCTCGAAAACAAAAAATATAATTGAGAAATCGAATCCCGAGAATCGTAATAATTAATACAGGTAAAAGCCTAGATTAAGCTGATGAATTCAACAACCAATAACAATAAGAGAGAATTTAAATCCTCCACTTAACGCGCGGCCATTCATTCGCCGTCATTGCAAATAAATTATTAAATTGAAAACCATCAATAATTTGTATAAAAGCTTTGCGTTTTATGGTTTCCCCGCTTTCCGCGTTCAATCAATCATCATTGTAGAAATACTGGAATAAATTATAAACGATGTCTGTCTGTATTTTCAATGTTAAACTACGCTTCATTGATTTCTGTGTGGTTTTTATGACTTAAGTGGAAAACTAGGGGTCTTTAAGTCAAGATTGAATAGGTTACTCTTGTAGGCAGGTGTGCTTCATCGTCGACCACATCATCGCTTACTGTTCGGTGAGAGAGAGGTCAAACGCGGGCCTAAAATAGTACATTTTGATACAAGTGTAGAAAGTTTGTCATTGCGACCGAGGTGGAATTCGCACGAGCCGTAGGCGAGTGTGTTATGGAGCCGAGGGCTGCAGTGACAAATTTGCACGTGTGTCAAACGACTTTTTTCAATACACTTACGAAGAAATGAATAAACGGGGGTTGACCGGCGACTCGTGGGGGTCGACGCGCGCCCAGCCTGATACGATAAATGTAATAAAATTGAGGCGGGGGAGAGCACGCGCTATTTCTGCACTAGTGCGGGAAACAGTCTATTGCGTGCTTAAAAGCGGTGGGATAAGAGCGGGTTTTCGAGTAAGTGTATTGAAAAACTATTAGATTATGTTCAAGATTGTTCAAGAGTGTTACATGGTCTTGGAACGCAAAAGGCAATTGAAGGAACACACACAGGTGGGTTTTAGTCAGTAATAGTCTGACGCTCACTCTCGCTCCACTATAGAGCGAGAGAAGTCGTTGGATGATATCCCACATCAAAATATAAAGATTTGATGATTTCCTACCGAATGACCATTTGAACATGTTAGACTTCTACTGACTAAAAACTACCAGTGTTCCTTAAGTGGCCTTTACGTTCCGGGGCCTTGGATTACCGTAGACCTAAATACGTCTCTATAAACACCACTTAGAAGTCACTCGTTCTAAAAATGTTTGAGACGATCAGTGAAAGTGACAGATGATCGCCATAAAAATACCACAGAATTTAGGTCTCCAATTAACTTCAATAGTTTGCTGCATGGCGTTTTAAATACCCATATATTTTCCAAAATTGAAAATGTTTCAAAATAAATATAAAATAAATCTCGAACTCAAACCGTTTATGTGGGTTTTTGCACGATTAGAACATATACAACAGTCCAAAATCAACTATCTATACCATATTAATATAATTGTTTGACCTTAAGTGAAAACTATTATCCAAACTCTTCACCCACGCAATAATCTATCGTAGATATTTCAATAGCAACAAATTAAATTAATGAAAATAATTAAACCACTATAATTATTACGAGGCGCCATATCCAAAAATGAACTAAAACAAAAAAAAACCGGGTAAGTGCGAGTCGGACTCGCACCCTGAGGGTTCCGTACAAACTCACTTATGTAAATAGTTCAATTCTCGAAGATTTTTCCGAATCGCTATTCTTTTATTGTAACGTAGGTAACAACAATGTTACTGTTTTCAGAATTATTCTTATATCTTTGCTATAAGACCTTACTTTATGCCAAATTTCAGGATTCTGGGTCAACGGGAAGTACCTACCCTATGAATTTTGATTCCCTTGAGAGTGTCGAAATACAAGTTTTTTGCGACATAAACGGCCGTATCTTTTTTATTCGTTAACTCAGAAGTTTGATTTTTTCACAGCTTCAAGGGACCACATACTTGAGTATATGGTTTTAATTTCAACTCGATATCTCTACGCGTTCCCGAGATAAAGGGTCTTGACAGACAGACAGACAGACACACAGACAGACGGACGGAAAACAAAGTGATCCTACAAAGGTTCCGTTTTTTCCTTTTGAGGTACGGAACCCTAAAAAACAACAAGTTTTATGACATATGTGTTTAATGGTATACAAGATAGATATCTAACAAATTATGGGAAGGTTTCAAAGGGATACTGTGGCCCTGGAACGCAAAATGCAACTAAATGACACAGGTGCGTTTTAGCCCTAGAACCCTAGAGTGGGAGAAGTCATTGGATGTTTTCCCACTCCAAAATAAAAACAAAACCCAAAAAAAATTATCTCCAAGACCTCATCATACTTGGGGCTGCTGGTATATTCGAAAGTACACATATGGGTTTTAGTCTGTAAAAGTCAAACTCTCACTTTTTTTTTTTTTAATTGATATAAACTAGTGCTTGACTGCGATCCCACCTGATGGTAAGTGGTAATGCAATCGTTGATGGTGAGGCGCACTAATTTATTGAGAGCCTATTCACTCTAGCCTTGAAGAGACCCAAATTATAATCGGACGGGAAAACCGCAGCAGGCAAATTATTCCAGTCCCTCGATGTACGCGGTATAAACGACGAGGCAAAACGCTTGGTCCGGACCGTAGAGGTTTCAACAACGTAAGGGTGGTGGATACTCGCCGTTCGTCGGCTTACTTTACCCAGAACTGAATGGATTACGGTTATTTGCTGATTTCCCATTAAAAAAAAGGCTACACTTGGTAGCCTTTTTTTTGGCGTCGATGGCGTCGATGCTCAAGCTTTGACACGACCAGTACATTATTACTGATGATCCTCTTGTCTCATTTCTCAATTGACTCAAGCGTATCCAGCTGTCCTCACTGAACACGGTAAGTTTGGAAGAAGTGCCATCATTGTGTAGTGTTCCACGTTCCAGTTTCCAGAGCTCATCAGAAACGATGCCCGCTAGGGCCACGGGGATTTACTGAAAAGGAAACATGATCCTAGGACGCAAATGGCAACTAAAAGACACAGATGTAGTTTTAGTCAGCAAGTCTGACACGCCCTCGCGCTCTACCCTAGAGTGGAAGAAGCCATTGGAACACTTCCCATCTCAAAAAAAAAGCGCATCTAACTGGTATATGGCAGACCCGTCCCAAAGATGAGAGCAGAACTCCATACACGAATAATGACATATGTATTCTTACGTTTTTTTACTAGTTCCTAATAATGAAGATCCAGTAGGTAATTGACGTGTTCTGCTGACCTTACAAACGTACATAATAGCGTTGTGTATATGTCTTTTCGACTCGTGACAAAGATTTGGCCTTATTTGGAGACACCTACGCAAATTCTACTAGATTTTTTGTTAGATATGCGATGATGTTAGTGTGGATGCGATTTTGTCGTACTTGTTTTTTTAATCATTTCGAGTTTTGAGTCATAGCACTCCTCAAAGATATATCAGCCCAGCAGGGCCGATGCCCGCTAGGGCTGCGGGCATTTTCTGAAAAGAAAACCCATGATCTTAGAACTCAAAGGGTAACTGAAGGACACAGTTGTGGTTTTAGTGAGAAAAAGTCTGATACCTGTCTACCCTCACGGTCCATCCAGAGCAGGAGAAATTATTTGATAATTTCCTACCTCAAAAAAAAAGTAAGTATTTAAAAAAAAAACTAATGGATCCAACTCATGAAAACGTTTGTGAGACTTAAACCCTTTACAGTATGTACAGGTTTTAAGTTTCGTAAGTTTTGTTAGGTAACAGTAAAGGATTTTATTATAAATAAACAAATGATTTTACTTTTTTAAATTGCTGTACATAAATGTTGAAGTGCAACATAAGAGTAAAAAAAATTATCCGTTTTCCTAATTACAACACCAGTAAACATATAAATTAAAAAAAATACAAGGAAAAACCAACAAAAATATGCAAATTGCCAATCCACATTAAACCATCGTCCCCGCTTGCGCTCGCGCCGCCTGGCGCCACAGAGTCGCGGCCAGATCGCAAACACACCGTTATACACGCCGTGGACACGAGGCATAAGCGACAGCGGAAGCGGAAGCGGAGATCGATTGCCTAGATATTAATCAGAGACAGATCAAACCATGTTGATTAATGGTTTCGAATTCGTTTTTTTTTTTTAATGGTCTTATCGAAAGTAAGTTGTATAGACGGATTAAGTACGAAACAAAAATGTCCAATGCTAAAGATAATTGGTTCTATACGGAAACCAGATAACAATCACTTTCACACAAATCAATCATTCGATAATATCACTACCTACATCTTAAACAATCGCAGACACAATGACGTAATGCGGTCAATTAAAATATTTAGTATTCATTTTTAAGCTGTTGATCCCCGCATTAACGCCGGCGTTCACGCGCCATTGTCTTACTATTGTGTCTCTAATTACGCACTCAAAAGGTTAATTAATCATATAAATTCTAATATTATAATGTATCATTTTAATTCTAATTTTTAATTGTTATTTTATAAGTTAACATTTTATTTATCATTCATTTATTGCCTTTTTATGTCACTCTAATTGTATAATTTATAATTTTAATTCAAATTATATTTTGAATTTTTGACTCTAATTTTTAATATGTATTTTTTCACCTAGTTCTATGTGCATGCTGTGATCTCGTGTAACTGAAGAAGCACACGCTAAAGGACCCCTCGTACTATTTGAAATTTATAATGTGGTTACTGTGTATCCTTTGTTGGAGATCCCAATGAACAAAATAACAACAAAAATTAGGGAGCTTAGAAAAAAAAAACAAATCTATAATAATATTATTATAATCATCGAATTCTCTTAGATTTTGTTGCTGCTGTGATGAGAAGTTCTCAGATATATAATAATGGCAAAAACGATGTACCCGGTCTAACTTTTTTTTGAGGTGAGCAATCACAAATAACTCCTCTCACTCTGAAAGACAGAAAGATAAAAAAACATTACATAGTGCGCGGTGACTTGATAATTCATAAAAAAAGAAAGAAAACATGTTTATACTGCCCAAATAGACGCACAATAAAATATATAGCAAACTGTCGGGCCATGTGCAAACCGAGCATAACTGTGCTGCACTATAGACACACAATAATATATATATAAACACAGTTGACTGATGTCTACATAGTCTGTGGTTGTCTACACAAAACAGTCTGATCTTACAGCTTAGTCTGTGTGTTCATGTAGGTACAAGGGCGAGCTTAAACTCAACAATGAGCTTTCGCAGCAAACGTTTCAGTGATAGAGGATCACATTCGAGAATAGAATCTAGTGTACAATATAAACTTACATAAATGAGTCTAATACATACAAATATGTAATGTTATACATACTAACAAATATAGACTAATACCATCGGTCCCAACTGATGTTGTCTTGTCTGTAACCTACCTTTTCGTCAGAATAAAAAATTGATAACCCGATTCAATTGTATTTCCAAAGCATCCAAGGACCCATTCAAGTATACACACAAAGTTTCACCCAAATCAGTCAAGCCATTTAGGAGGAATTTGGTGACCAACACACGTACAGAAGAATTATATACATATACTAGCTTCCGCCATCGGCTTCACTCGCGTGAATGTAGGTTTCTCCATACAAACTTTGGACCCTGTTTCATCCCATTAGGAGATGAATATTGGAAAATCCTCTCTTAGTGCTCGCCTACGTCATAAAAGGAAGTCTTGTGCAAAATTTCACGCTCCTATTCCCAGTAGCTTCGGCTGTGCGTTGATATGTCAGTCAGTCAGTTTCTCCTTTTATATATATAGATAAAGATTATGTCAATTATGAAAGGCGGTAGACATCACATAACACTTTGTAAAAAAGATCAAGTTGACAACGTCTACCAAAAGCTGTATATAGGGTGACTGGTAATTAGTGTACGATACTTAAATACGTGATTGTGCTCATGATAACCAACAACTTTTACTATGGAAACAAACCTGAAATCGCGAAAAAAAATCAGCTGTTCAGTATAAATGTACTGAACAGCTGATATTTTTTTCGCGATTTCGGCTTTGATCCCATAATAAAAATTGTTTGTTATCATGAGCACAATCACGTGTTTAAGTATCATACACTGATTGCCAGTCACCCTATATACTGTATGTGTTAGATGAAAGATTTTTCTATGAAGCTTGTAAAAAGTTCCTCACTTGCGCCATCGACCCGTCCAAGTTTCTATCGATGATTTGTCGAATAGCTTTACATAAGACTGTCACTTCTGATGCAAGAATTTAAGGTAATTGAATGACTGTATAAGAGATTTATGTGAAATCGTAGAATGGCGTTGAGGTAAATTGGTACTGTAAGTAAAACCTACCAGACAGCTTTGACTGGCCTGTTGGTCTAGTAGTTAGTGGCCCTGACTGCTATGCTGGAGGTTGTGGGTTCGATTCCCACCCAGGACCCAACTACGCCTTTCTGAGCAAAAAAGGCCTTGATAAACAGACAGACGGACAACGAAGTGATCCTATAAGGATGTTTTTAATATCGTGCGGATTTCATCACGCATGCGGGATTGCTCCTCACGGGTAGCCCCCGCAAATGTCCATTTCATACAAGTATTTATTGTAATGCGTGGAATACGCACGCGGGATGCGGAGCGTGATATCGGGCAGCAACCCCGGCCATGCGGAGCAATTCCACATGCGTGATAAAATCCGCACGATATTAAAAACACCCTTAGGGTTGCTTTATTTCTTTTGAGGTACGGAAACCCTAAAAGATCCTATTGTTTGTAAATGTCATAGGAATCAGATCTCACGGACGAAGCTAAAATCGGAGCTACTTAATCTTTCTTTTTTTCAAAGAAAATATATTTAGTTTGACTAATGTGAGAGTTCACATACACTTGAGCTGTTCACAAATATTGTCAAACTACTCAGTTTTCAACTTTAAATGATTTGGCAAATATTTGAGTGTTTCCAGTACATTTGGAGCATCTTAAGGAAATCCGAAGAAATGCAGATATTTTGTATTCGTATTTATTTGACACTTAAGTAACTTCCTATTCATTAACAACCATAATTTTGAAAGTTACTGCTTCAGTTGGATAAGACACTTTGAGCTGAAGTAGGTAGAATAAACTTGCTGAGATTTCGATTTGCGTAAAGTAGACAAACAATACAAAACTAAAATAGAACACTACAGACAAAATTATCATCATCATTTTAACTGAAATACGTTCACTGCTGAACAAGGCCTCCCCCAAATGTCACAAGAACGACAGGTCCTGTGCTTCTCGCATACAACAGATTCCCATGACTCTCACCATGTCATTGGTCCACCTTATGAGAGGCCTTCCAACAATGCGTCTTTCGGTACGCAGTCTCCACTCCAGAACCTTTTGGCTATATCGACCATCTGTTCTGTGAACAATGTGCTACTGCCTCGTAGTTTTGGCTATTTTTCTACCGACATAAATTGGTAACGTTGGTTCTCCTGCGGATATCTTCATTCTTGATTCAATCACATAAGGAAACTTCAAGCATGGCCCTCTCAATTAATTGGATAAAAATATACTCATTCAAAAATCACCACAAACTTAATCGACAAACTAGCAAAACTTAAAACCAATATTTGAACAAGAACCACAAGCAAACTTTAGCCCCCAGTCTTTTGAAAACTAACCCCCGTTATAAAAGTTGCGAATACATGCCAATACGGTCCCCTATTCCCCCCATTTCCTTCACATCCGAAACAAATCCGTTCTACGCAGAGCAATTGAATCCCCCATAGGCTTGGCCGAAATAAATCGATATAATTAAAGTATCGATAGTATTACATAAAATAGTCGAGTAGTTTTGATAGTTCGAATTCGATATATTTTTTAAATCGCATAGTGGTTTCATGTTATGTATCCAATTTTTTGAACGCAGTTTAAAATAGACAGAGAAAATAGATTTTCAGAATTTTGTTTTAATAGTTTTGATTAAAAAAAAAAGGAATATTAACTTCAGAGCTGGTTTCTTAACCTTTTGAGTGCGTAATTAGAGACAATAGTAAGACAATGGCGCGTGAACGCCGGCGTTAATGCGGGGATCAACAGCTTAATCAAGAATTTGAGTTCAAGAACACCTTAAACTTTACTGAATCGCCAAAATTTGACATATTTTAAGGCTAAAGTAGAGCGTGACAAATACTCAACTTTAACAAATTGTTGTTCAGAAATTGGAGTTAAAACAAAAACATCGATTTATCGAAATTTTCTCGAGTCTGTATCGATTCATAGATATGTGCCCATCCCTAATCCCCGAAGCTCCTAACAAATAAATAAAACTTATATTTTTCCATTCAAATCCTGCATTGGTGAAATTTAATCTAAACTTGTGGAATATTCAAATAGTATTTTCTATTTTGTTTCGTTTTGTATGAGGAAATCAAGTTGTAACGAAGTTCGCTTCAGAGATATTAAATTGAACGATGTTATTTTTAAAAAGATACAATTATAGAAAAAAGTGATTTGAATAGTGCTATTAGCCAAGTGTAAGGGTACCAATGACGATGCATCAACATGAAGGATTTCACTACTAGACATATCTCCAGACACTCTCACCGAAGATGCGGAGTTGCAGACGGCGCCCCATGAGTAGCTCGCCGTCCGGTAAGAACGAAGCCTGGGTCAACAGTGCGTTGTGTTATAAGCGTGCCTCAAAGAAATGTTAGCAAAATTGTAGGATCCCAGTAAGATCCGACATCTGCCACCGCTGCGGATAAGAATCCGAAGGAGTTGCCGCTGCCTTCGCAATAAAAGGCATCTGAAGGGACACTGGGTATTAGTCAGTAAAAGTCTGACACGCCCTCCCACTCCTCCCAGAACGAAAGAAGTTATTTGATGATTTCCCAAGTAAGTAAAAGGGCTGCGGAAGAATCACGCTGCCCTGGAATACAAAGGACAACTGAAGGAACATAGGTGGATTTTAATCAGTAAGTCGCTTTGTCGCTCCACCCAGAGCGCGAAAAGTTATCGATGTTTCCCACCCAAAAAAAAGGCTAATTTACTTGCAGATAATTTTGACATACATAGTGTTAATAAATCTATATATATATAAAAAACTTTTTACAAAAAAAAATATAACCGACTTCAATGTAAAAAAACACTGAAAAGTGCAAAATAACTTTAATTTCGGAAGTCGGTGTTTTTATAATAGTTTTGTCTCTTCGTTATTTAACACCGACTTCCAAAATTAAAGTTATTTTGCACTTTTCAGTGTTTTTTTACATTGAAGTCGGTTATATTTTTTTTTGTAAAAAGTTTTTTATTTTTCACTTTTTAGTTATGGTACCACCACTAAAAAGTACCCTTCAGCCATACTTAAATACCTTAAAGCCAGAATGCATCTCATGACCATTCTAATAATACCAAACACGGTTAGATTAAATTAATTTATTACAGAGTTCCGGTGCCTTACTTCAGGCTTCATCATCAGATCAGTTCGATATATTACCCCTCTTCTTTCAGTCAGTCATCGACTACACGTATAAACAAAGCAATTTTACTTGTTACAACAGTTCTGCTGTGATCCCATGAGGAGTTCTGTTCCATATCTACGAAGTTCATGATCAGACCATAACAATATTTCTATGGGACCAACTTGGAAGCATAAACTTTCAATCAAAAGAAAAATTTTCAAAATCGGTCTATAATTGACCGAGAAATCGGTGAACATACATAAAAAATAAAAATAAAAAACATACATTCAGCCGAACATATAACCTCCTCCTTTTTGAAGTCGATTAAAAAGGAGAAACTGACTGACTGACATATCAACGCACAGCCGAAATTATTGGGACTAGCAGCGTGAAATTTTGCACAAAGTTTCCTTTTATGACGTAAGTGAGCACTAAGAGAGTAATTTCCAAAATTCACCCCCTAAGGGGATGAAACGGGGGTCCAAAGTTTGTATCGAAAAACCTACTTTTATAAGCGGGCGAAGCCGCTTGCAGAAGCTAGTCTATATATATAACAGGAGAAACTAACTGACTGACATATCAACGCACAGCCGAAACTACTGGGACTAGCAGCGTGAAATTTTACACAAAGTTTCCTTTTATGACGTAGGCGAGCATTAAGAAAGGATTTTCCAAAATTCAGCCCTTAAGGGGATGAAGCGGGGTCTAAAGTTTGTATGGAGAAACTTTCACGCGGGCGAAGCCGCTGGCAGAAGCTAGTCTACCAATATAACTTTTAGTTTACATGTTATTAAGTACATACGTCATCAGTCTTAAAATGTTCCCACTGCTCTATAACATCACGCTATGAGCCACGGAAGCGGAGCAATAACTAAAGAAGCATGATGGATGCATTTTGGAGAATGTGCGCGGGAATTCCATGATTTGATTCCACCATCTCATTTCTACCATCGGACAACCCGACGAACGGCGAGTATCCACCCTTACGTTGTTGAAACCTCTACGGTCCGGACTAAGCGTTTCGCCTCGTCGTTTATACCGCGAACATCGAGGACTACAACAACTTGCCTGCTGCGGTCTTCGGATTATAATTTAGGTGTTTTCAAGTCTAGAGTGAATAGGCTCTTAAAAAACTCACAACAACGATTGCATCACTACTTACCATCAGGTGAGATCGCAGTCAAGCACTAGTTTATAACATTAAAAAAAAGAAGCGGGTAAAACCGCGGGGAACAGCTCGTGATATTATAATTTTAAACGTGATAAGATAAAAAAATCTCAATCTAATAAAGGTCCGTGTCTCAATACGTCTATATTTAGTCAATCTGTTGCCAAGGCCGTTAATAATAAGCTTAGATCTACGGATCGGCGCACACGGAACACACGTAACAGACAGAAACGCCGCCTGGAGAAGCTAGAAGCGTCCACAAAGGTAGCTGAAGCGCGCGACAGCCACTATAGTGGCCGGTAGCTGCTACTTGTTGTAACCCATGCGCGCAGTATCATAATGAACTCTGAGGAAGAAGGTTATTTATTTATTTTACAAGTAACAAAGACTCAAAATGTTGGTAACAATAAATCCTTACAACTATATTAGTGTCCTATAGCTGTTGGTAGCTAACTAATTAAAACACTTAGTTTATTAAAAGTATCCATGCTACGAGCCCAACACCGATCGGTACATACAAATAATCTAGCTTGTTTGCAATGCAGCGCTCAGCAACATTTTGTATCAGTGTTTAGTGGCCGGGGCGGGCCACAAAAAGCGAGTAACGACGATTTGTACGATGTGGCGGCCACCGGCGTCAACCGTGTGCGGCGAGCCCGTATAAAATGTACGAAAACTACAGGAAATAATTATGGTGGCGGCGTTTTGTGGCTGTGGTCGGTGGCTCGTGTGCGTTGACCTTACCGCCCACACAGGATTAGCAATATATGTTGTATTGTTATTATTTTTCACTGTCAGTCTCAAACTAAGTGGGTATTTAGATAAAGGAGTATAATTAGACTTTTGTTCTTGATGGTTAGAAAAAATCTCTTTTGTGCGAAAGTAACTCGTATGTTTGTTACCTCTTCACATCTTAATGGATGAATACATTTGGATGAAACTTAGCATACGGTTAAACCAAGTTGAAAATACGAAAGTAAATCCGTCCGTTTATTTGTTTTCTTGTCACGCTAGTTTTTCACTTAATCACTCCTCCCACTCTAGCTGAGATACGAAAGAGTGTCCGACTTTTACTGACTAAAACCCACCTGTGTTCCTTCAGTTGTTCTTTGCGATCCAGGTCGTGGTGAACGGATTCGTAGAAAACTCTTTACATGGTTAGACCATGACCCAGATCTTTTTATCACTGTAGTATGTTCTTTTAGGATTCTTTGAGCAAAACCAGTCACACGGGTAAAGCCGCATTCAAATCTAATATTCTATAAAAAAGTCGTCAAGTATGAAGCGTTCTGGATTGATAAGTACCTACTGGTGGTTTTTTTATATAGATACTTAATTAGGCATTCAGGCGCCAAAAGTAACTGACGAACGTAGTTATTGCGTACTTGCCGAGGGCTGACGCAATTAATCCGTTATTACGGACAGCAATTATTAATTAGTATGTCAGTGGCTAAAAGGAATTAAAAAAAAAAAATCGTCACCCGATTTTTTGGTTATTATTAAAGAGTTATGAATATATAATATGTTGACAGTGGCGTATTAGCCAACATGTAGCAAAAGTAGCAAATTAATGCTACAAGCCCCGCGAATTTTGGGGGCACCGCGCGTTTCGAGCATTCTGCACTCGAATGCAATAAAAAACTAGTCAAAATATATTTATTTTAAAATACAAATACAGCTGATTTCTTTGAATGTGATAACCAATTTACTTCAGACTTTCCTCCAAGTAATACACGGGGTTATCGGTGTCCATTGTAATTTAAACATGCACACAAAATATGTAGTTCGATTAGTACCCTGAAAGACCCTATTGATCCGCCACTGGATGTCTGGATTCCATTCGGGTACTGAATTATTTACATAGGTAAGTTTGTACGGAACCCTCAGTGCGCGAGTTTTTTTACTTACCTTTCCGATATCTGGTAATCGCATCAAAAAATTTACAGCAAACGACAGATATGAAGCCGTGTCATCATCATTGTCGACCAACTTATAAGTGAAGTCAAAAGCAACATGTCTCAGTTTTTGCTCTTTCAAACTTACCCGACAATAGTCTCATATGTGCAGACTGCCGCCAAAGTTTCTACTAACCTTTGCCCAACATCATACGTACGTTTTTGTACAAAAACGGGCAAGTCGGTCAGAAGATTCTGGCGTATTATTAAGTCGTATTATGTTAGTTTTTACCGGACTACGCCAGAAGAAGTGATAAGTTTTTCGAGTGTATGTATGTATATTTCTTTGGCACACCCTAGAGCCTAAACGATTTTTTGCATTTTAATTTTATAGGAGTCGATAGATTCGTCTTAGTTGTGAGAGTAACAGGAGGTACATCAAAATTATAACAAATAAAATGGCGGATTTTTAGCGCCAAATTATATGTTTTCAATTTTTTTTTTCGTGTTTCTATAGCAGCCATGTGAATCTCTACGTCACTAGCATGGGTGACGTAGAGTGTCACAAGTCACATATATATATATTTATTTAGAAATGCATTATAAGTTGACAGACCCCTCGCGCGTATTGGGGTATTATTATTACCTAATTGCGCGGTTTTACGTAAAATCATCAAAAAAAAAATTTCTGGATTTTTCTATGAAAAACGAAGATATAGAGACCAAAATTTTCGGTCGAATAAATTTCATACACCCGTGTGTACAACACGATAATTAAGCGTTTTTCAAGGTCACTCAAGTTGAACAATCGTACATATGTACTTACAATCGGCCCTCGAGGGGTTAACTGTCAACTTTTAATGCATTTCTAATTAAATATAAATATATGTGACTTTACCCAGTGGTAGCGGCTCTGACGAGTTATAGGTCGCAGGTTCGAATCCAGCCAGGTGTAGGTATTACTTTATAATAATTTATTTCATCACCACTGCTCTCAAAACGGTGAAGGTAACCAGCATTATCCTAGAACCAAAAATTCGAAGACATGTGATATCCACCAACCCGCATTGGGCCCTCTTCTAAAGAGGAGGCCTGAGTCTCAGCAGTGAGAACATTATAAGGCTGATTAGATTATGCTATTATGTTATGCTATGTTTGTAACTTTAAATGTTTGTACTCTATGACTGTAACCCCGACAATATTATGAGTATACCTTCAGCGATTGTAAAGGAAATGAATAAGATCTACCTGCGAGTAATAGGATAGATCCAGACGCGCAAGACCTACTCGTGACAATTTTAAGCCTTCTCATCCATATGGAAGTAGGTATATAAGTACATCTGCTAAGTTACAACCGTTTCGTTTCGATTCTCTTTTCGTTGATCGCCTCGAGTCGGCCACGCCTCCTATTTCTTTGTTCTGACCACGTGACTGAGCGTTGAGATGACGTCAGAATAAAGGGATCGGAGGCGTGGCCTACTAAAATCAGCGCTGAGGCTCTGTCTTACACGAGCCCCAACATTTTGCTGAGCGCTGGCCATTTTGCGCGGATGTGACACATATCCTATCATTTTTATTATAAGTCGTTGTTGTTATTTGTTTTTATTTTTAAGGTATGAGCCACAAACGTAAATAAACTCTTTTTCTTTCTTTCTTTCTTTACTACACAATCGACCACTTCCAACGACGCCGCCATAGCCATTAAGAGAGTTCACGACTGTTGTGCGCGAACTCGATTCGAACTATGTTCGCGTTCGTGTCCGAATATCCTTACAAATAATCCAAATGTTCAAGTTTGATGTTTGTGTTCGCTATGTTCGTGTTCGTATGTGCGTACACGGCTTTAAGTGCACCTTTGTAGCTTTGTGCAACCTTCATCAATCATCTCTCTAGCCTTTTCCCTACTAGCTTGGGGTCGGCTTCCAGCGGCTGAACACCTGTGTTTTACATGGAGCGACTGCCTATCAGATCTCCACAACCCAGATACTGGGCAAAATGATACTCCTTGGATAGACTAACGATCAGACTTTCTGGCTTCTGACTACCTGTGACAAACGTCAATGAATGACAACCGGGACAAATAGCTCTACATGCTTTCCGAGGCACGGGGTGCCAGCAATATCCTAGATAAACTTAGAAAAGTACATATGAATTTTAAAAATCATTTTAGTACTTGCTCGGTTTCAAACCCGCAACCTCATGCATGAGAGGCAGGTGCCTTAACTACTGGGCCATCACGACAATTGTGCAACCTTATCCTTACATATATTATAAAACAAAGCTTCCATCTCATGTGTCTGTTTACGATAAACTCAAAAAGAAATGCCCCCCTAGCCAAGTTACAACCGTTTCGTTTCGATTCTCTTTTCGTTGATCACCTCGAGTCGGCCACGCCCCCTGTTCCTTTGTTCTGACCACGTGACTGAGCGTTGACATGACGTCAGAACAAAGGAATCGGAGGCGTGGCCGACTCGAGGCGATCAAAGAAAAGAGAATCGAAACGAAACGGTTGTAACTTGGCTAGGGGGGCAGAACGGATTTCCTTATTTTTTTGCACCAATAGACAGAACGATTCATGAGAAAGGTTGAATAATATGATACATGCATATTATAGTAGAGAAAACCCGAGAATTTGTAAGATTTCTAACAGTCGTGAAATGTTGTAGGTCACACAATTATTTTATGTCTAAATAAATAAGTTGGAACAAGAAGCGTTATACTGTATCTAGACAGATTAAAAACAGTAGTGTCTTACTTAGGTGCCTATTGTAATAATCAAGGGCGGATTTAAGGGGGGGAGACATGGGGGTACGTGCCCCCCCTCCCCAGACGGTATTTTTTGTACTGTGCAGATTCCATCAAAGTACATACTTAGAAGAGAATCAAATTATCAGAGTGGTGAAAATATGAATAAAAATTTGTTGAAATAAACTTGAAGTATGCTACTTCAAGTTATTGTTGATTTTTTTGCCCGGCTTCTCCTTGTGCCTCCCCCAAAAAAAAATCCTGGCGAATCCAGGGTTACTAACCCTGGATTAACGCCCTTGGTAAAATAATGTATTTTTCTTACCATAAAAAATATTATAACGAAATCAAGGGGATATTATATAAACTTTAGAAGTAACTGAAAGTCAATACATGACAATACAAGAAGCTAAACGACTGTCCACATTTCTTTAAATAGACTCAAGAAAGTTGGAAGGTCAACTTTAGGACATAATACTAAGTATCTACCAATATTATTAGACCTGTCTAACCTTTGAAAATGTGTTCAAAACCCACTTCAACTACGACTACTACTATAGTTCAAAATATACTAGCTCCTGTACTATAAACAGTTCCATTGCCAGATGATTCTCAAACTTACACCTTAGAAGATAGATTTGGTTTTTCTTTGAGACGAAGTGACATATGAATCGAGATCCATTCATTACCTGGTATGACATGGACTGATGAAAAATGATGTCTCCTAAACCTTACTTAGATGATGAAAAGAACAGTTTATGCGAGATGTAAGCATGAAATGAATGGACGACATTTTTCTTTAAAGAGTGTTATAAGTTTTTGTCATATGGAAAATGGGGGCTGACGAAGTAAAATTTTTGGGCTTTTCATTATTATTATTTATTTATTATATTATTATGCTTTATTATATACCGTATAACAACACAGGACAAACATTATTCCATTACTTAATTTAAAAGCTTTTTAGAACTGTGAGCCACGTTTTACAAAGTCTGTGGAAATTCGAAAGAGCCATCACAGGTTTGGAACGCAAAGGGCAACAAAAGGAAAACAGCTGGCCTTAGTTACTAAAAGTCTGATACTCCTTCTCGCTCCACTAAAAGTGGGTGATGGAAGTCATCTGATTAATTTACACGTTATAAAAAAACAAAAAGGGGTAGGACCCCTTTTAAAGTCTTGTCAAACAGTGAGCACTAGAATAGATATAAAAATAATATTACTTTCACTCAACGCCATATAGCCCCAGACTAAGCAAAGCTTGTGCTATGAGTACTAGACAACTGATAATTTAAATAACAGGACAAACTGACTGACTGACATATCAAAGCACAGCCGAAACTACTAGAACTAGTCATTTGAAATTTTGCACAAGGTTTCCTTTTATGCCTTAGACGAGCACTAAGAGAGGATTTTCCAAAATTCACCCCCTAAGGGGATAAAACGGGGCTTGTGTGTATATTTGTTACCCCTACACGCTGAAACGGCTGAATGCATTTGGATTATGTGGATTAAATTTGTATGGTCGTTTTTGTGAGATCATAGGGCTTTTTTTTATTAGGTGGGAAAATCATCTTATGACAAATCCCGCTCTTGTATGGAGCGAGAGATAGTGTCAAACTTTTACTGACTAAAAACCCACTCCTGTTCCTTCGTTGCCTTTCGTACCAGGGCCGGATCTTTTTTTCAGAATGAGACCCTTGGCTCCAGTAGGCTTCGACCCTGCTGGGCCCCTACGGTTTGCTGACATCTCCTTGAGGCGATGTCAGCCGCCGATCGCCTCCACCAGGACACGGCGTTGCTCGGCCCAAGCGGGGCCTCCACCGTGTCCTCCGGACGAACCACACAGTGGCGACACCCGGGAGATTATAGGGCTCAAGTGATTGTTAGAGTAATTTACCTACTGTAATTTATCAAAATACCATCTACATAAAGAAATCATAGTTGAAGGTAAACCACTTTTAACTATGATTTCTCTATAATTATGTAAATTACCGGTAAAATGGTTTAAAAGAACAGTCATTTTACCCCATAGACACAAAAGCCACCTTTGACCTAACGTCGGTAGACCATATCCTGAAATACCTACCACATACTCAGCATAGGATATCCCCGCTGCCTTGCGGGCGTCCAGCAACCGTCTGGATCGAGCCTAAGTCGTCGACAGCGAGCACTGTTCCACGCGTGCCTCAAAAAGATGTCAGCAAAACCGTAGGCCAATACCCGCTAGGGCCACGGGAAATTTCTGAAAAGGAAGTCCCTGCCCCCCTAGCCAAGTCACAAACGATAAACGTAAACTCTCAGTAGTCTTTAATAGATTTTCAACTTTATGTTATTGGATATAAAGTTGAAAATCTATTGAAGATTACATAGTGTTTTCGTTCGTTCCGGTCGCTAACGCTCAGTAGTCTTTAATAGATTTTCAACTTTATGCTTTTAGGTATAAAGTTGAAAATCTATTGGAGATTACTAAGCGTTCACGTTTATCGTTTGCAACTTGGCTAGGGGGGCTGGTCCTAGAACGCAAAGGGCAACTGAAAGACACCGGTGTGGTTTTATTGTGGGCTTGGAATTTGCTTCTAATTTATTTGCTCCAGTGTCTTTTGTAGTACTGACTTCTTCGAAAGGGTAACCCATAGTCCTAGAACGCAAGGACAACTGGAAGGACATAGGCGTGGTGTTAGTCAGATAAACCTGGCACGCCCTGTTGCTCCACCCTAGAGCGGGAAGAATGATTGGATGATTTCTCACCTCAAAAATAAATTAGGATATCCCGAGAGTACGTTCTCTTGAAACTAGGAATCAGAAACGTTTATTTCAAATAGACCATTTACAGGCACTTTTGAATTGTCAAAATGTCGGTCAGTCAAAAAAAGTGAAGCTAAATTGCACGTTCCAAAGCGTAGACCTCTATGGAGAAGAACGTGCAAGAAACTTCAACGACACTCTTTAAATCATATCATGAGTTACATAAATCTTGGTTAAATATTTCTTGTCGCTTCTATTATGTGAGCATAATGTAGCTAAATAAAAAAAGAACCAGTGAGAAGGCAGAAGCTAGTGGACCTATAGATCCTTAAATACTTCTTATCTTCCAAAGGTTACCATGCTTCATACTGGTGAAAGCGACCACCTGACAAATACGTGATTAAAGTTACCTGTCTCCGTCCGGATCCGTGAGGGGCCACCCATCCATTTATCACCGGAGTTAACGTCAATATCAACATCGTCATTAAAGTTATGTTCTTAATCGATGGATCTTGAGGGCGGAAAGTGGAAATTTTAAGGGTAAATGACATGGTTTTTATGAAATCTAGACAAATATTAATAATATAAAATACTGACTATAGACTGGCCTGTTGGTCTAGTGGTTAGTCGCCCTAACTGATAAGCCGGGAATCGTTGTTACATACCACTAACTAAAAACCATCTAAAATATGGCGTCAAAAAACTCTCTCATATTATTATTTTTTTGATTTAACTGTAATTATAACTAGTTAAATATTTTGTTTAAAATTAAATGTAAATAAAATAGATAATATCATGATTCAAAAGAGTGTTCATGGAATTTCTTGCACATTCTTCTCCATAGAGATTTACACTTGAAATGTGCAATTAGGATTATTTATCTGACCGACAAACTTTTTGACAATTCAAAAGTGCCTTATGGTTTATTTGAAATAAATATTTTTGAGTTTTGATTTGATTTGGTCTAATTTATTTATTTAAGAAAGAACTGACGTGATTCTTCAATTCTGTGGGCTTCAAAAAAATAAATAAAATAGAACTTTATAAAGACCGTGTTGGAGTACCTATTCAATGGAACATCGGCAGAAAAATAAAATCATGCTTGTTTTAATTATTATAACAAGAAGAACTCAAAACATAAAGATTGATTGTTGAGATTTTGACATGGTTTTCTTTAAAAGAAAAGAAAGAAGAAAGAAAACACGTTTATTTGGCACACAGGTACACACAATGAGATAACAATTATAATATACAGAAACTTAAATACTCAAACTTAAAAATACATCAACACTGTCGAGTGACAGGGCAGAATGGAAGAAAAAAACGTGTTGCGCCGACCCCAAATAACACGGGACAAGGGCAGGAAGATGATGATGATGATGATGACTGTCACTGTCTGTCTTTACGTGTTACCTTAGCACCAGGGGCGTAACTACCACCTTACCAGACGTATCAATAATACAGGGCCCTCAGGTTTCAGGGGCTTCGCTTTAAGGAAACATAAAATCGCAAAACGTTGGCCAAAACCCCAAATTCGTATTAAAGAGAGGCTTTGAAATTGGCTTGCTATGACAATTCATTGCTAATTGGGCCTATTTCGTTATAAATACAATATATCTTTCGGACTTTGCCACTGCCGGTTAAAAAAGAGGCCCTCATTTTTTCATTATACAGGGCCCCGTCTTTTTTATTATACAGGGCCCCTTGGGTCCAACTATGCTGCTGCTTAGCACTTCGCTGCAGACTTAACTTAAGTTATTAAGTAGGTACTACTTATTAATTTTTATCTTGAACGTAACTTATAATGACGGTGTTTAAAACCACACGTCTAACGCTCTGAAAGCCACAATAATAACTATCCACGATGACAATGAACAAAATGGAATACCTAACAACTCACACATTTCCTTATAAGTAGATTGAGTAATCATGAGCATAATCAGAGAAATATGCTGTTTACTATTGTTGAGTATAATGTTTATTGTTTAAGTATAAACGTCTGTACAATAAGAATGATAATACGACGGTTATATATAAAGTTACAGATAATTCTGTTGTCAGTGCGCTTGGAGATGTCTGCCCCGGAATAGGTCGTGAAGTTGTGTTGTGATCAGTTGGAATAATTCGTGAAAGAAAGGTATTTATATCTGTTAAATATATTAAGAGTTTATTAGCTTAGGGAGTGCTATCTCAAAACGGGTCGTTGGGCTCTTTAGATCGGGACCGCGGTTTCAATTTCCAGCTATAATTTTTTTTTTTAGTAGTATTTTGGGACCACAAGGAACAAGATAATAAAGAACAAAAAAAACTGTATTTATTTTATTTGTGGTCCCAGAATACTACAAAAAAATAATATATAGGTGTCGTGTGTACACAGTGTGTACTGTGAAGGTGGTGTCCAATTTGTGACCTTTTAAATATTTTTGGGAAAAAAATATAACATGGTGTAAAAATTACTGGATTCGATTCAGTTACTGATTCTGAACAAACTATATTCAGGTTTCGCTTATATACTGAAAATAATGTTGTACAACACAAGTTTACTAAAAAAATAGATTATGACTTTATGCGTTTTAGGTATCGATCTATCTTCAGTTGCTTTGGTTGTGCATTCGCCTCAACAAAGTGTTTTTTTTAATATTTTAAAGAGTGACATCCCTTTTCATATTCCTCTGTAGAATAAAAAGTCATTATTATCTCCAATTCGTCTGACAATTATTATTTTGTTTAAAATACCATAAAAAATATACATAGGTAGCCCAACCCATACTTAAGTTCGCACTAGAGACTAATTAAGCTACCCATTAGTCAAGCTAACAACCTCCCTCACGGTGCGCCGCCGCTTGGAGGTTTGGGGTGATTTTTTATAGAGGTTGTCTTCCTCGCGGCCCAGGCGGTTAAGCCAGGACCCTCGACCCCCATCAAAAGTCAGAAACATGATCTTGGACAATCTCTGGGGCTACGAGACTAACGGTGGCAGAAGAAAGAGCAAATCTTCCTCCTGCCTGCTCGGTGGCAGGGTAAGTGCACACCGAGCCCGCTCTTACTTCGCCACTGTGCCTTCTGCTATAGCAGAGGGACACGTGTTGAAGAGTTCCTTCAGAGAACATTTTATAGGAACATTTCGGCTTCATTTGAAAGAGTTATCGTGGTCCTAGAACGCAAAGAGCAACGAAGGACACAGAAGAGATATACCTAGTCATTAAAAGTCTGCCACTCCCTCTTGCTTCACCCTAAAGCGAGAGAAGTCATTAATGATTTACAAACTCCAAAAAAGACATCTTATTTCAATCCTAAATAATTCCAAAGACTCACAGCTGGCATTCAGGATCTGGATTTAAACTTTTATCATCATAATTTTCAGCTCGTAAGTTTGATTTTAATAGAATAGAATAAAGTATGATTCATATTTATCCACCAACCCGCACTGGGCCCGCGTGGTGGATTACAGCCCATTCCCTCTCCTAGAGAGGAGGCCTGAGTCCCAACAGTGGGAACATTATAAGGGCGACTATGCTATAATTCATAAGAGAGAGCAGTGGTGGCCGAGTGGCAACGGCCCCGACTTACGAGTTGTAGGTCGCGGGTTCAAACTCAGTCAGGCGCATTACTTTGTGTAATTTATTTCATTACCACTGCTCTCAAAACCGTGAAGGAAAACATCGTGAGGAAACCGGCATGTCCTAGAACCAAAAATCCGAAGACATGTGACATTCACCGACCCGCACTGAGCCCGCGTGGTGGATTACGGCCCATTTCATCTCCTAGAGAGGAGGCCTGAGTCCCAACAGTGGGAACATTAAAAGGCTGATTATGCTTATGCTATGCTATATAATTCATAATAGAGCGGTGGTGACCTAGTGTTACCGGGCCCCGACTTACGAGTTGTGCCTACATACTTCATGGTGTCAAACCCTGGCAGGTGATAACTTTGTGTATTTATTACTTTGTTATCCATACCAGCTCTTAAAACTGTGAAGGAAAACATCTTAAAGAAACCGGCATGTTCTACAACCAAAAACTTCAAAAATATGTGACATCCATCAACCCGCATTGGGCCCGCGTGGTAGAATACGGCTCTCTCCTAGATAGGGGGTCTGAGTCCCATCCCATCAGTGCAACCATTCATCATCATCTTCCTGCCCTTGTCCCGTATTATTTGGGGTCGGCGTATTATTTTTTTTCTTCCATTCTGCCCTGTCACTCGTCATACTATCACTAACTTCCTTCCTAATGCATCCATTATAAGGCTGATTATGTTAAATGCACAAAAACAGTTACAAGCCTTTATACAGGAACTTAAGTCTACTTTTTAATATAATTTTCTTCTTTTTTACTTTGCCAATTCTCACTGATCTGCAAAGATTGCAAAAGAATCTATTAAAATTAAATTAAATCATGATACGCAAGATCCTTAGGGAAAAGGGAAGGTAGGGGAGAACATTATGGAAACATTCAGGCATAAAATTTTCACCGCGTAAGCTTCGCCGAGAAAATTAACAATGTGTATAATTGAAATTGTATGGCTCTATCTCGGGTTTACCTACCTTGCGGAAATCATGGATTGTTACACGTGCCACTACTTAGCAGTAAATTCAGTTTGAATATGGAAATAAGAAAAAGAAATAGTACATTTTGATACAAGCCGAGAAAGTTTGTGTGGAGCCGAGTGCTGCAGTGACAAATTTCCAAGTGTATCAAACGATGTTTTTCAGTACACTTACTAGTATATAAATAAGCGGGAGTTGATGCGTGACTTGTGGGGGTCGCTTAGCGCCCAGATTGATACGATAAATGTAATAAATTATGGCGGGTGCGAGCTCGCAAACTTTTCCGCACTAGTGGCGATAAAAAAAGGAGGGTGCCTAAAAGCGGTAGGGATAAGAGGGGGTTTTCGATTAAGTCTATTGAAAAATAATAATTATAGAATGAATGGATGCGAGATGCACATGACCGGTCGTTGTGACGACACTTGGGGGAGGCCTATGTCCAACAGTGGACGTCCTTCGGCTGAAAATGATTATGATGTAACACCCAAGCAAAGGTGAAGCTTGTCGCTAGTTCAGTAATTAAAACAAAAACAGTATTGATTTCACAATAATAAACTAAAATGAAAGTTTTGGAAAGAAAAACAACCTAGCAAAAGATAAATTATATCTTATTACTGAGATAAAGTTTTTGTTTTCCTTAACAGCTTTTACTGGAATTCTATGCTTAATCTTTATGTAAACAAGCCTCTTTAATGAACATGAACAATTTCTATTAATTAATTATATTGGATTTTCTATTTTCATCATCGAAAGGCATTTGTCTCCGTATTCTCCTATAATTGATTAAGACAGTTTGTGACTATGTCAATTAATACTAGCAAGCTTGATCTTGATTGTTCTGATTTTTTTTCTGGCTTCGCGAAACTTTTACTAGTATTTTTTTTTTGTTTTTTTTTTTGGCTTGCATACTAAGCCATGTCTTCGTATGAATAGTTAATTTCTTTAGCATTATATATAAATACTAGCTTTTGCCCGCAGCTTCGCCCGCGTACATATAATATAGCCTATATCACTCAGGAATAAAGCAGCTTTCTATCGGTGAAAAAATTTTCGCAATCGGACCAGTACTTTCAGAGATTACCTTTTACAAACAAAAAAACATAAAAACAAAAGACAAACTTTAGCCCGTTATTATATTAGTGTAGATGGATCACGGAGTAGAGAAAGAGATGGATGTGCATCCATCTCTTTCTCTAAATGTTTTTGTAGTATTTGGCAGCAAATGTATCAAGTTAACCTTCTCGGAAAACTTCGCCGAGGTAGTTGACACTACAATAAAATTCTCAGCTCTATTTTACCGAGATCGCGCCTGTTTCAATGATTCCACATATTATCCAGTTGTGCAGAAACTTGACATACAAAACTACACCAATTTTACATCACAATTTCCACTAGGAGAAATGCCGCCAAAAACCCTATTTTTACTAGTCAATTACACTTTCAATGTTACTATCGTTTAATACTCCTCCTACTCCTTTCTTTTTTACGTGGGAAATGACTTCTCCCACTCTAGGTGGAGTGAAAGATAGTGTCAGACTTTGACTGATTAAAACCCATTGTGTTCCTTCAATTGCCCTTTTTCGAGGGCCACTGGAACTCCTTCGAGCAATCCGCAGTCCTGGCAGGTGACATCATTCTCTTTGACGTGCGAAATACAACGCGACGTCGACCCAGCCTTGGTCCTTACAGGACGGTAGGATGGTGAGCTACCCATTGCCCACCGTCCACAAGCTCGCACCTACGGCTACGGTGGACGAAAATGCCGTCCTGCTTCTCCCGATTCCATCGTTTAATACTCCTAATATTTTAATTAGGTACTTATCACCTATATACCTTGTCACATCTTCATTTTCATTTACCTATTAAATGTGTACAGACTAAAATGATAACAGTGCCTTTTTCAATTTCAGATGGAGAAGCTAATACTAGTACTTTTGTCAGTAGTGACAACAATCAATGCAAACCCAGTAATGACAAGACAAGGACTTGCGCAACAAAAAACCAGAGCCACTTTCTGTGCCAGCCTCCTTAATTTCAACAACTTCCACTACTCTTTAGAAGAACAAAAGAACGTGACAGGCATACCAGCAGACATGAGCATTCACTGGAAGACTGGCAAGGTCTTCTTCACTCTCATCAGTGACGAAATGAAGATGAGTCTCCAAGTCATGCACCCGAGCGGTGAATTCGAAATCATAAAAGTTGCCGGACTCGGTCAATCGACTTGCGTTGATAACCTAAACGACATTGTGTATTTAGCCACTGATAACGGTGTCTATAAGTACAAAGATGACAGCTCTATTGAACTGTATACAGCTTTAGGTGAAGACGTAATGTATATAGCAGTGAACAGCGATGGCAGTGCAATGTACATTGCAACCTGGCCACAAAACCGAGTCCACAAAATCACGAATGAAGGCCAAAAACAAGAAACATTTTCGGCTATACCAAATGGTCATGGTTTGACTGTGGATCCAAGAAATAATTTGTATTTCGTAGCTACAAAGACCTCGTATATTTTAAAGAGTGGAAACACGGTACCAATCAAAATCAAAGGTTTACCCAGTGATAAAATGACGGGGGTTTTTGTCAGTCGATCTGATGAAGTCTTCGCTATGGATGAGAATAGTAACTTATACGTAGTTGATCCTGAAAATACGAGTGCAAGGCGTCTGGGTTCCTTTGGAATCTCTGGAGTGAATTCCTTTGCAATGGATTCAGCAGATAATGTGCTAGTGGGAGTCAAAGGCTCCATTTTGAAATTCAATGCATATGAAAAGACTTCTTGCCCGGAGAACGAAAAGTAAATTTTTGAATATGTTCTGTGATTAACTGGACTATTTTAATATATATTTGTAAATAAATTAATGTAGTTAGTAATACTTATAAAGCTATTGGTTTTCTTAGAATATTATTTCTTATTTTTTTCAGTTTCAACCTCATAATTCTTCACTTTATTCTCTTGTCAATGGACCATCACCTGCTTCATTCCATTGTATGTTAATTTCTGAAAGTTCTAGACCTTTAACTTACACCAATTTTTCTTGAAATTCTTCAATTTTAGCCTTATAGTCTTCACTGTTTTCTCTTGTCAAATCAGCATTATCTATTTCATACCGATGAGTGTTAGTCTCTAAACATTCTGTACTGGAATCTAAAACCATTGTTTCTTGAAATTCGTCAGTGTCAGTCTTATAATCTTTGCTATATTTTCTTGACAATGCAACATTATCTGCTTCATTCCAATGAGTGTTAGTCTCTGAATGTTCTAGATATCTTACTAACTTACTGGTTTTATTTTCATGAAACATATTTTTTCGATTAATTTTATATGGTGGAGTCTACTTCATGTAACAAGCAAAGAGCTGGTTTTAAGTAGATATATGATAGAATTAGAGAGGCTTACGTATGTCTCGTATTAGACCTCATTTGGCTGAAATGATAAATGTCTCTTTCCGTAAACTTCACCCTCCCTCCTCCTGTCCTTGAATCACCCCCTACTTAATAAATATTACCTATTTTTGCATCCTAGTAATGCAATGAAACCTTCTTATCTATCTTCCCTCATATGTATGTACTAATGTAGCCTGTTGATTCAACGTTAAGGTGAGTTGTATCATAACAAAATGCAATTATTTTATATAATAATACTATGTGTGTAGAAAATACCGGAAGAGGTAGCTTTGGAAGGCCAGGTGGACCGATGACTTGGTAAGGGTTGCGGGAATCCGATGGATGCGAGACGCACATGACCTTTTATTGTGGCGACAGTTGGGGAGGCCTATGTCCAACAGTGGACGTCTTTCGACTGAAATGATGATGATGATGTAGAAAATTTAACAGCAGTAGGTTGAAAAGTAATCAGTTAGTAAAACTGAGCACTGCTGGGCAAAGATCTTCTCAAAATCCTTCTAGATATACCTCTCCTTGCGCCGTCTCAAACCAGACCTCGTGTTATGGGTCTAGATCATCTCGTCACAGCTTCCAGGATCTGCCTTGACGGCGCTTCCTGTCTACAATAACCCACTACCTACGTAGCGACACGTACCCAGCGGTCGCTTCACATGCTTATTGTAATACATTTTATAATGTTTTATTTTGTTACTCAGGACCAGCAAGAAAGGCAAAAGGCACAGTCGCAAAAGGAAGAGCAAGAAACGAACTACCACCACGACTGAAGCCACTGAGGAGGAAGAAGAAGAAGAATAAACTATTTTACTATTAAAATAACTATCATTCTTTTTGTTACCACGGTCAAATATATGCCTCATGTTAATGGAAGCTATCGTATTAATATTATTGTCGCTACTAAAAAAATCGAGCCGAAATAAAAAGTTTCTGACAAAAACTGGTTTTAATGACATCTATGTGTTTTTGTAAGAACTGTCTACTCATTGTGAATAGTAACGCCATCTGTTAGAAAAATAGAGAACTGCTACGAATAAGTTTCAATAATTTGTCACAAGATGGCAGAACAGACCCAACGCGTTTAGTTATCGTTATTGAATATTAAAAAAAAGTAAATAGTAATACACAATCAAACTTAGCATTTATTATATAGACAATGTATGAGAAAAAAGTACAAATTACAAAATCAAGTGCAATAAATTTTAGTTGTGAGCAATATCATAACGTTGTACCAGCAATATTGCCAAATTCAAAAAATAATGTACGTTAATGGAAAAATTGAAGGAATTGAAATGAAAGAATCATGGGATTGGGAGGTTTTGAATGAATTTGTTTAGCAGACATAATTTAACCAAAAACAAAATCTGAACGACACACATTAATGAATGAATAGTAAAAGTGATATAATTTAACTTATGAACCAAATTCAGCTTATTTGTTGAGTTGATTAATAACATAATTATATAATAAATAACATGACTATTGACCCTTTTATAAGACTGTCATGTCATTTTACACAATTTTGTCCAATTGAAGTATTGAATGAAATAACCAGGCTGGTCGATCTGGCGACGTTTGAGGGGGCCTTTTGTCCTATAATGGACGCAGTAGCGTGTCTAACCTCAGGCCAAATAGGCCATAACTTGGAATTTGTGTGACAAGAAGCTAGTGACGTATTTTTTAAGATATTAATACTACTATACTCTTCTAGCTTGCTGCTCTGTAAATTATCGTTATTAAAAAATGTAACCAGTGTGAGGTAGGGTACTAAGGATTTGAGCTCACCTCGCTTTGCAATCTGTCATAAGCTGACAAAGCAATTCCTCTAACTAAATGAATATTTAAAAAAATGGGGGTAGGCGCCAGGTGAAACGCGGTGGAAAGGCAATTAACGAGGTAGTATGGCTGTGTATGTATTTAGTAGGAGTCTTCAAATATAGAATACGCCACTGACTGAGAAAGCATTCCCGCTGAAATTACTTACGATAGTTAATGCCGATGAATGGGTTAGACAGAAAATTGGATGTTAGTATTTTACTTAATTATCTCGTTAGTAATGTTCAATTAGAAATTATTGGACAGAATGGAAGAAAAAAACGTGTTGCGCCGACCCCAAGTAATATGGGATAAGGGCAGGAAGAAGAAGAAGATCTCGTTGTTGATGTTCTATTAGAAGTCAGATTTTATACTATTTGACATAACTTAAAATATTTATAAAATCCAACAGTTATCCAGAAACTCAAACCTACGTTGCATCGGGGTAAACTAATATCATAAATGGCAACACCAACTCGTCCTCCAAACCAACCTATTTTCTTTTCTGTCACTCGGTCAACACTCGGTTCATTCATTCATTTATTTGTCAAATTGTCATACGCGTCGCCGATGTGTCAGTGGGCGATCGTTGCATAGCGTGTTATTTGTGTCGTAAATGTGGTTCGATTTTGTGATAATGAGAAGACACGCGCTCTACAACATTATAATTAAGTGATGCTTGTGTTTTGAGTTTAGTGTCGTGTTAAAAAACCTTGTTTTCATTTGTATGTCATCGGACTCTTCAATATGGCGGCCCCTCGTCACAAATCACAACAGAAAAATATATCTTCGATATTTTCGAAGTTGCACGGGGCGTTCTCGGACGCGGTATGCCCTACTAAACTTGCGACTGATAAAAGGACACTGGATAAGACTTGGAAATTGATGGATAAAGTGGTGAAACTATGTCAGCATCATAAGATGAATTTGAAAAACAGTCCACCGTTTATCCTGGACATTTTACCGGATACGTATCAGCGTTTGCGTGTTATATACTCTAAGTACGAGGACAACATGCAGGCGTTGAATAGCAACGAACATTTTAACATATTTATAATTAATTTGATAAGGAAATGTAAGCAGGCTATAAAATTGTTTAAAGAAGGAAAAGAGAAGATGTTTGATGAGAACTCTCATTATCGCCGTAACCTAACGAAGCTTAGTTTGGTGTTCAGTCACATGTTGAGTGAGTTGAAGGCGATGTTTCCGAACGGCACATTTGCCGGCGACCAGTTTCGTATCACGAAGAGCGATGCTGCCGAGTTTTGGAGAACCAACTTTGGAAACAGGTGAGTTTAATCTATATTATAATAATTTAAAAGCCTCAACACAACCATCACCAAACTGTAGAACTTAACCCTAGGATCCCTGAATTCCCATATAGACGCCCTGAAAAACCTAGGAGGCCTAATCGGGTTTTTGGAGAGACATGGTCTGGCTGGAATAAGCCCACCAAAGTTTGGCCACCATGGCCCGCGCACAATGGTCCGCATAAGACTAAGTGCAGAAAATCATACTCCGGTAGATAGGTAGCCCTGTAGAAGTTTTAGAACATGAATATTTCATAAAGAAAAAGGTAAAGGATGAGACTAGGTAGTCGTCCAGTGGTATAAAATATTGTGAGGAAACAGGCTTGTTCTACAACCAAAAATTCAAAGACCTGTGACATCAGCAAAATTTGTTTCAAAATCTAATAAACGTAAACTGTTTGTAATTTTAAGACATTGTGAGCAATGCATGCACTGTCATCTTAAAAATGGAATTTATTATGAATAACTTGTTTATGCATGGGCTACGGGTTTATTGGAAAGAGTTACTGCGGTTCTTAAATGCAAAAGGTGACTAAAAGAACCTGTATGGGTTTTAGTCAGTAAAAGTCTGACACTCATTCTTACTTAACCGAGAAGACAAGGAGTTATTTGAATGAATTTAAAACTCAATAAAGAAGCCATAGAAAACTCATTTTGTTGTCCACTAATATAGGTTGCTACAAACGCAGGTATGCAAAACGGAATTTTGTATACCTGTTTCGTATTACTCTCATACCAGCAGCTAGTAACACATTAGTTTAAAGTATTAGGTCTTTTAGCCTTTTGAGTGCGTAATTAGAGACACAATAGTAAGACAATGGCGCGTGAACGCCGGCGTTAATGCGGGGATCAACAGCTTAATTGGGATGTATCCCAATAAAAAAACGTAATACTGCGCTGCCAGTGTCTCTGCTCTTTTCAAAGTAAAAAGTTATTCCAAGTGAATATACTGCGGTCATAATTTGAAAGGGCAAAACAATTTTTTTTTTAAAATAGAGTTAAATGCATATTTGGAAACAATTTTTTTTTCTGAGTCTGAATATGTGTTTTAAAAATAAAAGAAAAATAAGTTATTTTTGTGCCCTTTTTAATTACCACAACAGTATAGGTACTCCCATGATAAAAAATATCCTATTCCAAGGCATGGATAGACCATGCCTTGGAATATGCATGGCATCCATATTATATATGCAAATTTAATTAAAATCTGTTCAGCAGTTTCAGAAATCACAAACATACCTATAGACTATCTATAATAATCGTCTGATGTAGGCTTCCAAGTATTTTGCTCCTCAACTGTATGTGGGTAATTTACCCTATATCTAAACAAAACATAACTTGGAAATTAGCTGGTATTATCAGGAAAAGTTTAGCTACTGATTTAATCATCACACTAAAATGGATATACATAAACACCACATGTGTGTTAATCAGAATATTTATGCAAATCTCACTTTCCTGCCTGTTAGCCATAAAAAGAACTAACTACCTATTTGATACTGGCAAATGACATATATTTGTCCCACTCATGCACAAAATATAATGCATATTTTGCGTATGGGTGGGACAAATAAGTTGTGGAGTTGCAGACAGACACCAGCATGACATACAATTGATACTATAGGTACTTGGCAGTATAGCCAATGTTGGCTCAACTGTAAAAGGATAGAAAAGCAAGTGTAATAGTGTTTAAGCTTTAAAAGTTGCTTGCTACACATATTCTGTTGACTTAGGAGGTTGTTTCATATTTGGAATCAACCCTTTTTTTGAGGTCGAAAATCATCAAATGAGTTCTGCGTGTATCAGTATTTTACTGAGTAAAATCCACCTGTGTTCTTCAGTTGCCCTTGGTGTTCTAGAAATGCTAGATTTGTAGTTTAGTTTAGTTTTCTGATAGCTACAACTTAGAGGTCTTTAAGTCAAGAGTCAGTAGGCTACTTCTAGGCAAGCATGCTCCATCGTCGACCACATCATCGCTTACCATCAGGTGAGATGGTGGTCAAACGCGAGCCTATCATTAATAAAAAAATAAATAAATTTAGATGGATGATAGATTTGTAGTTGTAAAACTCATTCATGTTTCAAATGACAATCAGCATCAGTCAGTATACAATGTTTTATAGCTAGTATTTAGAGGCTTTATTGCACTCTGAGTGACTATGCCAGCCTCATGGGATCAATCCTATGGTAGCATAATGGGCTTCTTGCAAGCTGCGATAGCAGACTGCAAGCTACCTATTACTCTATCCCCTGCTCAAATCATCAAATATAGTTCCTCACTCTATACTCATATTCTCTGCCCCTCTCTATCCTTTCTCTCTTTCATACCTCGTTTTAGGAACTTGTAAATACTCTGTGCTTATTCAGACCTTGGCTGTCTCAGAATCATATTGATTCCACCATTGTGGAGATCAACATTTTGGTAACAGGCTCTTCCTCAGTTCGAGATACTGTTCACATTCAACCATCACATGAAAGATATCTTCGGGCACCTGACATGTATTGCAGTGGCAATGATTTAACCCCCATTAAATGATAAAATTTGTTCAGTGGAACATGACCAGCCCGCAATGATTGCTACAGAAAATTGCTAAAATGATAGCAAAGAGCAATCGAAGGAACACAGGTGGTTTTAGTAAATAAAAGTCTAAAAATCTCTCAAGCTGATTTCGAAACTAAAAATAAAAACAATTTAAAATACATACTAATTTACAAAGTGAACTGAACCAGCAATGACATACCAAGTTGAAACCATAATTTTCCTCAAAGCCTTGTTTTCCTTCTCGATAACAATTTTAAATGAGGAAAGTTCACCATTTTGTAAGTTCACAACATATTTAAAATGGTATTGTTTCTAAATTACTTTATTATGAATTATGATACACAATTGCCTACAGTTTAAAATTCTAGGTAATTCTAGATGAAATAAAAACTAAGTACCTAGAATGTATGTTATTTAATTTTAATGTATTCAGAATTATCACTTTTGCCATAAATATCTACTTCAATTTAACCACATTGTTTAATACATTGACCTAAATGTATTACATACATCTACAACTCAATGTTGTAATAATGGCTTTTACTTTTTTTTACCGACTTCAAAAAAGGAGGTTATAGAACTCCATTGTTTATGGACCAATTTGAAAAAAAAAATTCCTCTTAAAGGATATGCTTCCAGATAGGTCCCACTTTTTTAAATCCAGTTTTGAAGATGGGATCCATGAGGAATTGAGGGAACTCCTCCAATATTATAGGCAACCATATAGTGATTTTGGTATTTTCATCGAAAACTTAAGCATTTACAGTCAAAAAGTAACATTTGATAAAGTGGAACTGATGAAGAAGACCTGAAATGGCCAACGGAACTTCATACTCACATAGATATCACAATGAAGATAGTTTAAGCGACTATGCCAATACAAAAAAAGAAATGGTTCTGAATAGTTATGGTGAAAATGGTATCATTGAAGTGGCCTAATGATGATGGAGTCGGAAGATAGACACCGGAACTCTGTACTTAATTAATCAATGTATCCTAGCCGTGTTTGGGCTTATTAAATACCCGCAAAGTTTATTTTAATGGCAATTTAGGCAGCATATTAAGTTTTGTAAAAGACGCAGCCCATTTATTTTCTTTCGGTTTATAATTTTCAAATGGAAAAAAATCCTCCATTTTATTTTATTTAAAAAAAAATATATAAGGACACCTGGACTGCTGAGACAAATCTAACGATACCTTAACTATGTAACCCATCCAGCCGTTTGGAAGATGCGAGATCTTATCTTATCTTGATGTAGGGCTGGCCCTAGGCCAGAGCACTTCGACCCTTTTGGAAGTTTTGTGCTATTCCCCTCCCTTCTACTCAACCCCTAGCCCTCAGTGCACCTTCTTCATGAGTCCCAGTATGGCATTGATGGGGCTGAGCCTGTAGTCCTCTGGTCTTGGAAATGGTTGGCCCAGATACTCTAGTCTTTTGGAGCCTAGTGCTGCACAGTCGCACAGTAAGTGTAGCATATTCTTCTCTGCATCTCCACAGATCCTGCAAGTCGGGTCGCTTGCTACTCCCATGTTGTGGAGCTGTTTGTTGGTGGCATAGTGCCCCGTGACGACTCCTGTGATTGTTCGGAGCTGTGATCTGCTGTACCTCCATAGTTTTTGGGTCCAGGCCTTATCTATGTCATTGAAAAATAGCTTTGCATACTTCTGGCCTGTTGTTTTGCGCCAGTGTCAGATACACTAAGATGCGAGATAATAAAGATATTATTTTACAAATCTTAATACTATGCAAAAGCCTTGTGTGCAATTTTCCCACTATAGGGAGTCAGTCTTTCTTTCTAGGTGAGGAAATGGGCCGTAATCCACCACGCGGGCGCAGTGCGAATTAGTGGATATCACATGTCTCCGAATTTTAGGTTCCAGGAATCGTCACAATGTTATTAAATTACACAAAGTAACGCGCCTGGCTGGGTTTGAAACCGTAACCTACAACTCGTAAGTCGGGACCGTTAACACTGGGACACTAGTGCTCTCTCTCTACTAGGCCACCACTACTCTCACTGCGCTACAACTGCTCTCTCTACATACAAGATACGCGCGAAAAACATAACCCTTCCTTGACTATCGGGTAAAAACAACAATACACTGTAAGTAATAATGTAGTCTGTTCCTGGTGTCTCTAGCAAGAAAATTACCACTCATTTAGCTGCCTCTACAACACCATTGTCATAACCTCTCCAACAATTAATACCAGGCTGTGTACAATGGGAGTTAATTTCTCACATGCCAAACTACATTTCCTTATTGAATGTCATAGCTTTCTCATGGGAAAAAATAATGTTTTTTCTAGTACAATCTAGACTTAAACCATGCTGTCAAGAGTATCAAGTGTTATATTTATTGGAATTATAAATGGATAATCTTTATATATTATTAAAAAAAAACCGGCCAAGTGCGAGTCAGACTCGCACACGAAGGGTTCCGTACGGTCCGTATCAAAGTTTTTAGTATTTGTTGTTATAGCGGTAACAGAAATACATCATCTGTGAAAATTTCAACTGTCTAGCTATTAGTAGCTATCACGGTTCATGAGATACAGTCTGGTGCCAATAGAGTCCCGTTTTTACCCATTGGATACGGAACCCTAAAAAAACAAGTCCCTCACAGCTTTTGTCTGTTCACGATAAACTCAAAAACTACTGAACGGATTTTCATGCAGTTTTAACCATTAGACAGAGAGAGATTCAAGGAAGTATAGGCGTATAATAGGTACCTATAATAAAGTAGAGACAAGTCGGGAATTTAAAGATTGTTAATAGTTTCTTAAATTATCATCATCTTCCTGCCCTTGTCCCGTGTTATTTGAGGTCGGCGCAACACGTTTTTTTCTTCCATTCTGCCCTGTCACTCGTCATGCTATCACTAACTTCTATTTCTTTCATATCACTCTTCACACAATCCATCCATCTTTTCTTTGGTTTCCCTCGCCCTCTCCATTCATCCACATGTAAACTCATAACTCGTTTAGTAACATGCGTTTCATCCCTCCTCTTCACATGACCATACCAAGACAAACGATTCCCTTTCAACTTTTCAGTCACTGGCGCCAGTTTCAAACTTCCCCTAATATACCTACTCATTTCTCACTTTATCCATTCTCGTCACACCACACATCCATCTTAACATTCTCATCTCCGCTACGTGCAAATGGTTCTAATAATACACTTTAAGTAATCGTGTTAAGTACTTAATAGTTTCTTCAAAGCTCGTTTGAAAAAAAAAAATTTTGCAAATCGGTCCATAAACGACGGAGTTCTGAGGTAACACACATAAAAAAAAAAAAAAAATGATGATAAAAAAAAAAAAAAAAAATACAACCGAATTGATAACCTCCTCCTTTTTTTTGAAGTCGGTTAAAAATGGCTTATCGAGCAAGCTTTTTATTCTTTTGACGAATTTATAATTTAATTTAACTTTGACGCGAATGTTAATTTGAATGAAAATTATTTTGACTTTTATTTTAATTTGTAATTTGACTTCGATTATTATTATTTTTATTTCTTGTATTTTATTTTATTTGTTTGACATTTTTTATTATTTGACATTGTTATGTACATAATCATTTGTTTTCATATTTTATGTAACATTATATAAATGACTTGTAAGAATCCCTTACCAATAAATTACTATGACTACTATGACTATGACTATAAATGTAAGTGTTAATAATAATTCTTAAATAATGTAATATATGTTACAACTGTTCATTAGTCAAAACTAGTTTTTTTACTCTTATGAAGCTAAAGAGCGTTTCTGTTATTATATTTCAAAAAAATACGAACAGTTTTTGCTTCCTATCTTTAAGTGGGTAGAATCACTTACAAAAAATGTTTTAAAAATAGTCACAAAAAAACCTACCAAATTAACAGGTTCTTAAATGAATGTTAGTAATTTTAAAGTACTTGTAACAGATCAAAATTACTTCTGACCAATTCTTGCAGTTAAGAGTCTGAGCACACCAGGTTTTTTAAACGCGCCGTTGACGCGCGTTTGTAGCGATACAGACGCGATACGCACGCGAGTCAGACGCAGCCTGTAGACTTTTAGGGCCAACGCTGCGTTAAGCGGAAGCACGCGCGGCTACCCGACGCGTGACGTCGCGTGTGTGTTTTGTGCGGCGGTTCCCGTAGCGGATACCGGATTATTGCCTGCGCAGTGTCGCTAGTTCAACTTTAACGGTGTGCATTTACTTAGTCGTGTCGATGGAGAACTTTAATGTATTATTAAGTAGCAAAAGGGGCGCGGGGCGCGGCTGCCCGCGACGGGTGCCCGAGCGGCGAGCGGCGCGGAGCACATTTGTATGAGACCGTGCGGACGCCCTCTTAACGCATCGTCGGCCCTAAATAGGATAAAAGCGCGCCGACGACGCACGTTTTTAAAACGCGGGTCGAGACGGCGCATTTAAAAAACGTTTGCACGGGCCCTTAAAGTGAATTTGTTATATTAACATTTTGACTGAGACATATTATAGGTACATATCCATATAATATCTTTATGAAACATGTTATTACTCTTTGTTTAACATGTTAGTTTTGCTAATAACCAAGCAATGCTATTTATACATACATATAGTGTGCAGATACTAACCTCCTTTAACTAGCATAGGTAGGTACTTACATTTTTCAAGAGTCCTTGGCACAGAAAGTGTTAAAATCAATATCAACCTAAAAAATCCCCAAATATAATTAATTCTTGATGACGCACTCAACCCACTTAAATATTAGATTCATTCATAAAAAATAGATCGAAAGGAAATAACATTTTATGAATGGGACCGAATATCAGTGTTCTTATCGATAAATACTTTTTATCAACATCGATTTATCAGTCGCCCTTTATTTGGACAGAAAATGCGCATAAAATTTTTGTCACGTTTATTAATCTAATTCATAAAATAATATTGATAACGTATGAATGTATTCTTAACTTTTCCTCTGGTAGGTACTTACTTAAATCTTATCAAATTATGATTTGCAATACTTATACCTATCTAGGTTACACAATATTATCGCAACCCGAAAAGGTTTGGGCACGCCATAATTATGGCGGTAAGTCCCCTCTTTGAGGAGTGGCTGGAAAGACAACACGGCCTCCTTACATTTCGCTTGACGCAGGTCATCACCGGACATGGTAAGTTCGGGAGGTTCCTGCACCGGATTCGTGCTGAAGAAACGCCCGGGTGCCACCATTGTGTGGACCGCCCGGAGGACACGGTGGAGCATACGGTAGAGGTGTGCCCCGCCTGGGCAGAGCACCGCCGTGTCCTCGTGGGGGCGTTCGGCGGCAGCGATCTTACAGGCTATGGTCCGGCGCGAGGAAGAGTGGCAGGCGGTCGCCTCCTTAGTAGTAATGCTAGCAAAGGACGAGGCCGCACATGCTCCCCCCCCCTCCCCTAGGGGCTCAGCAGGGTTGAAGCCTACTGGGGCCATGGAAATATGGCAAAGAAGGAACAGGAGCGGGTTTTTAGTCAGTATAAGTCTAACACTATCTTCCGCTCCGCCCAAGAGTGGGGGATGTCATTAGGTTTTTCCCACCAGAAAAAAAAACCACACCGGATAAGAACAGATGTTCTATTAATTCAATAATTTAATACAATAATCATTTGGTAACACAATTTTACTTTTCTTCACGTGACCACCGTGACACGTTTTCTTTAGTCATCGATTTCTTTAGCATTGCCATTAAACGTGGCAATGCTGCCAGCGTTCTGGGCACTTTTTCCATTGACAGCGACGTAGCTGAATTTTTTGATGCCCATTATTATTTCCAGTTTGTATTATACCCCATTCTAGGTCTGGTTAGGTATTTCACTAAGTATTCCTATTCCCAATAGGTTTTACGATTGATTGAAACTGAAATGTTACCTAAAAAAAATATTGCAAATACCGGCACAAAAGCTTTTCGAACCGTGTATTCCACAATTTGGAAGCTCAAACTTTACCGAAAAATGTTTGGTTTTTCAGTTGTGGTATTCGTAGTATGAGTTAGTTGTTTGTTATACCTACCCTCCCTAAATATAGACGTGCAGTTCGTTTCAAACTACCTACATGAATTTGGTTAAAGTTCAGAATATTTCGTTTTAGCTCATTAATTTTATTCCTTTTTAGAGACAGGAATTTCGAAAAAGTTACACCTTTTACTTTAACCGTCTCATTTTAAAACATGTAGATGTATTAAAGGAAAAGATATACGTTTAAGGACATTTATTTGCTTCTGGTACACTTATCTGGAAGTGGAAGTCCCTGCTGGAGTCTGTGTTTCCTAGGAGTCTTTAAGTGAAGAGTGAATAGGTTACTTCTAGGCAAGCGTGTCTCATCGTCCGCCACATCATCGCTTACCTCAGATGAGATAGTGGTCAAACGTGACTATCTACAATAATAAAAATATCTCATCAGCTCCTCGCGAATGAACCCCCAAAATAAGATTCTTTGAATCCAAAGATTGTTGACAAATGTAGCATACGACACTGATTTTGCTTGCTACATTTATCCACGTAAACTGGGTTTCTAAGACCCACACAAATCTTCCCACTCGATTTATAAATATACTAACAAAATATAATTCGATTCCAAATTATGTAACAGAAATGTATTGATAAGATTCGCGAAGGGAAGAAAAAGTGTAGGCAAATAATTATGCTGTGTGTATATAGTTTATTTATTTTACGTTCGGGTTCACAACATCAAGAAAATCACTGACAGGCCCTATTTTCTTTTTAAATGCGCCGCACAAAAATTAGTTAAAAAATTCGTAATTTCGTTGTAAAATATTTGTACTGGAAATAGTTCACATACATCGAAGTCGTGCTATACCCGTATGGGCAGTAAATGTGCAGGTCTTGAACGCTCGGCGAAAGAGTGGGGATCGTTTTGCGTATCTTACACATCGGCGAGCCAGTCATCACTGCACAAGGATTGCACTCGCCGCCCCCGCGTCTCACTTCATACCACTAAAGAGACCTGATATTTCACTTCTGCGCAAGTGGAAGTCAGCGCTCAAGATCCATGCCGGTATCTGTACGTCAAGGAGAATAGTTGCACTGCGCGTGGTAAAAAAATCCTCGACACTTCTCTATTCATTAAATGTTGATATGCTTTAATGCTGAAAAGATAGGAAGCTAATTGTTTAAGCTGTTGATCCCCGCATTAACACCGGCGTTCACGCACCATTGTCTTACTATTGTGTCTCTAATTACGCACTCAAAAGGTTAATAGACCTACAGCTCAGACTTAAGCTTACCTTCTTTAATACTCTTTTTGCCTTAAAATTTGCAGTCAATGCGACCTATATTCTGCCACCGACGATGCAGTGGAAGTGGCGAAGTTATTGGGTCACTAAACTTATTTGTACCATTCACAGAAGTACAAACAGTTCTAACAAATACCCAGTACGTGAAATATCTACCTTTACAATTTCACATCTATCCTTCCACCTGCTCCATTTCATGTTCTATATCAAGTAACGCCAGTATAATCCTACACAGCGGAAACCAATTGATACATTACTGTTGTGCGAGCCCATCCAACCGACTCGTTTCCAATCCAGTGACAAAACTCTACACACGCTGATGTCGGATGGATCCATACAATAGTATTTTGGATATTGTGGATTGGATATTCGATAAAGTGTCCTTTAATAGAAATGATATGTAAGAAAAGGGAGTCAGTGATAGCATGAAGGTTGGAAGGATGGAAAAAGAAAACATCTTGCGCCAATCCCAAATAAAATGAGACAAGGGTAGAAATATGATGATACCAAATACATGACTGATGTCTACGAATTATTCTGGATACGTATTGCCCAAATTCTATCCAGCATCGTCTATAAATACAAACAGATAAGTATGTACAAGAAAATTAGATTCGGTTACTCATTTATTCTGTTCCTAATTAACTATAAGTACTTACTTACCTGTAAGAAACTAAACGTAAATTATCTTTCTTATAAAATTAGCTGCTCTTTGTTCGGTAGGTGTTATACTCTGCGCCAATTTTAGATCAAAATTCCGAGAAAATATTTACTAATTGGTCCGTCACGTCTTAATATAAAAGGAACGAGACACTCAAGATCGATGATCGCCGAATTATTTTCAGTTACATCCGGTATTCTTTGAAAATGTGATTAGATACGGCTATAAAAAGTGGCCATGAGCAAGTCTCATTTGCACTTTTTCGTCGAGTCCTTGTAGAATGTCTTAATGATCATGAAGAAAGCTTTGATGATACTCAAAAGGGCGAAAAGTATTAAATGCATGCTGTTCCATGCAAGTTGCAACAACTTTTTTAAAACTTGTGCCTAGTAGATTTTTTTTTGTGTCAAAGTGTTGCGTAATAAACTCTGCAAATACCTCGCCGCTTATAATATAATGCTGGAAGCAAATAATTTCCAACATTTCGTGTATTTACCTGACATGTCACCTAAAAGCTTATTTTACGTAAAATTTAATTTTGAAAGAGGTCTTGCTTTTACTTTCGAATATATTTAATTATACCCTCTGTATAACAAGTACAGAGGTAAACCGTGTACGTACATGGCATATTTCCCGAGAATTTGTCAGAATTAACACGGTATTCAGGCTGTCAAGTTGAAAACTTCGGGAATGTTAAAATGCAAGAACTCCGTAGACTCCGGCACATTTCTATGTAATAATTTATTATAGGTGTTCCTCTGACTTATTCAATGAATTAAAAATTAGGTCAAACACCGTCATTTTATGAAACGAAACGGCGTGTGTCCAAACGGGTCAAAACAATTAGCTACATCAGGGAAATCCGAAGAAGTCTGAACATGTAGCAGTTTTTCCGCCACAAGTACTTAATTTTTTAACGTTGTAAGGTCATTACCCAGTAACAGCTCGAAGTATAACGGTCCTACCGTTAGTTTTTGCAAAAAGTAATTACTTAAGGAAGTCTTAAACAGGATGACAGGTGTCCACAGACACCTTTGTAGTCATTAAATGGAAAGTACGGGCACTTGAAAGCTTCTTGAGGGTTACAACGATCGGAACCAGTTGTAAATAAATAACAAGAAAAAAATATATCAGCGAGTTCATTACATTTTAAACTATGGAAGTTTTTACTTATTACAGATTTTAAAAGAGAAGAAGAAGAAGGAGAAACGATTTTTTTCATCGGTTACACGTGATTGTTGTGCCAAACAGTTGAATCAATTCAAGAACTTTTTGTATCGTTTCAAAGATGTCCATAGGGTCTAAAGGCTATATGTACGGAGTTGATAGTGTGAAAATATAGGTGTATAGTCGTAAAAGCTGTCTACGAAGTATGAAAACGAGTGAAAGATAAGGAAATAGAATCGGAAATTGAGCCAATTCGTTTGAACGGTTGTTTGTTTCAACTTCTTTAACACTTCTATCATAATATTTCTGCAAAATCGTAATCCAAATATATCTGCAGGCTTAGTCAAGTTGATAATCTACAATCGTTAACGCTAATAGATAAAAAACTTTTTACAAAAAAAATACAACCGACTTCAATGTAAAAAAACACTGAAAAGTGCAAAATAACTTTAATTTCGGAAGTCGGTGTTTCTATAATAGTTTTGTCTCTTCGTTATTTAACACCGACTTCCGAAATTAAAGTTATTTTGCACTTTTCAATGTTTTTTTTACATTGAAGTCGGTTGTATTTTTTTTGTAAAAAGTTTTTTATTTTTCACTTTTTAGTTATGGTACCACCACTAAAAAGTACCCCTCAGCCATACTTAAATACCTTAGAATAGCCAGAGTGCATCTTATGACAATTCTAATAATACCAAACACGGTTAGATTAAATTAATTTATTACAGAGTTCCGGTGCCTAATTTCAGGCTTCATCATCAGATCAGTTCGATATATTACCCCTCTTCTTTCAGTCAGTCATCGACTACACGTATAACAAAGCAATTTTACTTGTTACGACAGTTCTGCTGTGATCCCATGAGGAGTTCTGTTCCATATCTACGAAGTTCATGATCAGATCATAACAATATTTCTATGGGACCAACTTGGAAGCATAACCTTTCAATCAAAAAAAAAATTTTCAAAATCGGTCCACAATTGACCGAGAAATCGGTGAACATACATAAAAAAAAAAAAAACATACATTCAACCGAACATATAACCTCCTCCTTTTTGAAGTCGGTTAAAAACTAATCACATGTCTGGGAATGACATCATCTCAACAAAATTCGTAGCCAAGTTCACATCATTCAAAATTACAGAATAAAATATAATCGTTTCTACAATGTTCATCGCTACATCCTTTAGTTTTATGCCATAAATGGTACTTACGCTGAGGTGTTATCGTTTGTAGAAAGAGAAACGACACGAAACGGTCGTAACTTGGCTAGGCCTTCTGTTGTTGATTCCATAATTCATAAGTGCACCGTTGATTCTAGTGTTAAATTATCGTCGGCTATAATTTCCTTTAGCGTAATATCATGATCATTAGTCACCTTTTTTTACTGATCATTCTGTTTTTCTTTACTTTTATCTTCCCGCATATGGAAGAATTCCATTTCCCAGTATTTCCCAGTTGTTGTCAGGCGTCTTGTAGGTTTTGTCAGATAATTGTTAGAATTTCTACATTTCTCTTTGCCACTTAAATAATTTAATTAAACTATCATATTTGGTTTCTATAAGCTAATTTCGTGCAGTGACTTAGTAATTTTTTTTACAATTTTCGGGGAATTTTAATTCATAATTCATTAATTCCTTGTTTATCTACAGATAACTTGAAAACTAGGACTTCCTCAAACTTTTTGCTTACTATTTTTAAGAAGCACGTCAGCTACCTCGAACTTCGAAATGTCAATGCAACTGATAGCTGTCGTTAACACTTTACCAGCTAAAAGGTAAATTGATGGAACTTCTGAGATAAATCCAAGCACTTTGCTATTTGTCGTACTTGTACCAACATTCTTCGTTAAAGGGTTTTTGGATGTTTGTTTAATTTGTTATTGCCATTTATGTGTCATGTTTTATGAGTGCGGTCTTGTTTATGTTCTGATATGGGGGTTTTCAAGAGCTGAGGATGAGTTCACATATCATTACTGTGGTTAATAATCCTATGGCTTCAGATTTTATTAGTAATCATGTTTTGCATTTGTTGTGAAATGTGTATTTGAACCTCTCAAAACCTCTAAAAATGACAAAAGTGAGATTTTGAAAAGCATCGAATACTTATCTGCCATCTTATCATGCCAGCCTGATGCCCTTGATTCGAATAGCGATATACTTATTATATTCATTGAACATAAAAGATAGAACGCGTGTTAATGGAAAGAGTTTGAATGTAAATGTGGATAAATGGAGAAAGAGGCCAAAGGAAGAAAAAGGAGTCAGTGATAACAGTGACAGAATGAAAGAAAAAAAAGTATTACGCCGACTGCAAGTAACATGGGATACGGACAGGAAGATAATGATGATGATACTGAAAATAAAACAACAATCATGTACACGTAATTGCACACAGCTCTCTCCATCATCAGTTGACAGCGGATGGGATGATTAAAGGTCAGTTTATTGGCCTAAAAGGGCAAAACGGGGTACACAATTTGTCCCTTTAAAAATGTCACATCTCTACTTTTGGATCGTATTTTTACTTTGCTAAACAACACGGCATCTCTATTTTTGGTTCGTATTTTTATTTTCCACTTTACGTTTTGCTTCATCGTTATAATGACATGCGTAAATTCGTTTTCGCACGCAAGGTGGACGCCTACACCGACATTGAATCTCTTAATACTATGTTATTTTTATAAAGCACATTATGGTAGAATTATATTTAAAGTACTTCTCATTTATCATAGACTTAAACCTTCTCCCTTGGCATAGTAAATAGGGATTACAAGAGGTTTTGTGCAACGATTTGTGCTTTCGTTTTGTTTACTTCTGCATTGATGCGTCTTTGTGTCAGATTTTGTGTGCTTTGCGTCGTTTCGTGTAAAACGTATTTGACCTTAATAAATATATATTATTTAGGTCAGTCTGTCCTTCAAAATCAGTAGCTTTATCTAGTGCACGTGTATTTTGGGTTCATATACTGACCTACGGAATATTATAGGTACATATGATAGGTAACAGTTTATATGTGCTTAAGAAATGAATGAATGAAAAACCCGTACCTACTCGGGATACGTGTCATCCCAAGTTGTGTGAGTCATTTAAAGGAAACATAAGAACGACGTAGGCGGTGGCACAGTTTAGGTATAATTGCAGTTTTATGCGCACTGTTTGGTTGTAGATGTCAATATGATCTTGTCTTCAAGGGCGTACAAACGTACCCGTGGGAAGTCGTCTTAGAGACTAGCATAAAATTATACAGTGTACGAAGACGACATTAGTGAAGTTCCCAGTTGGCACCCATTTTTTAGGTTAAGAGATGCATAAGTAGTTGATACCCATAACAGCTCCAAAACAACGGATATTACTCTAGTTCAAAATTGCAGGGTCAAATCACGATCCTGACGTCAAATAAACGATCGTCCGTCTGAATGAGCTCATTAGGTCTGCCGGATGCACGAAGTCACTAACAAATGGACAGCGAACTTGCGCGCTGACAATTCTTGTCATACCGTAGATACTACTGCAACTGTTAAACATACTGCAACTGTTAAACAATGAAGTGCCGCGATTTTTTAAATTAAGTGATCATCCGAGTGGCTTCGCCTCCGCATTCTTAATAAATGGTCTTGCCCGTGTTCATGACTATGGGCCATGTCTGAATCTCACTACTTACCATAAGTCGGTCTTACGTCTGTTCAGTGGCTCGCCGTCGCGCATACACAAGCTCACAGTAACTATATCTGAGACATAACCCGCGAGTAAGTATGTCTACTGAATTCTACGCCATTGTACCCATAGATTTAAGTTTATGTATATGTTGTGTTACTTTTTTGGTGTACAATAAAGTTTATTCTATTCTACGCTTTTGCTTGTATCTTCACAAAACCTCAACCAGTCTGTCACAGCTGGGACACAAGAGCTCCTGTAGATAGTCTTCCCAAAAAAAACCACGTTATCAAGCTTAGGTAAGACAGCTGTTGTTTTTTTTTTAAATACTGCTACCAATGATAGAATTCTCTGGCGGGCCCACAAATTGCGTTGTTCTTTATGGGAAAATGTGTATTAGCATTTCATTTGTTCTCTTCTCCGTGGCCGGATGTTTTGAGCGGATAACACCCGGACGGATTCCGTCAAGACGCCAGTTTTAGATAGCGTTTTATTTTTAGTGTTCCGCACCGGAATTGTGTAAATGGAACTCTTCTCGGCGTAAATACCTAGCTGTCTCCTTTGACTTTTGTTAATGATTTTAGGGGGTCTAAAATAGTCAGTCAAATTATTGGAATTATGTTGCACCCTATTCAGTTTCTATGCTGGTAAAGATCTTTGGATATCAAAGGCACGATAAGCCTGTATCAAATTGTGTTTTAAAGTACAATACTAAAAATTGGCGAAGTTTGGTGAAAAGTTAGAAAAAAATATACACAATAATTATGTTGGATTCAAAATCTTAATTTTAATATTTCCCTAAAATCTAAAATTGTTTTATTAAAGTACTATTGAAAAATATTGCTAACAAACTCTTGGCGAATATATTCACCCGTAACTCTAGAGGACGAAAGGTCAAAATTATAGCTACCTGTCGGGTCGTGGCAAGAATTTGAAACGTGATATAGATTGATGCTCCTCATGGTAAACAGTGTCAGAATTTTTGGCGAAGACGCTATGCTGACGGTAAATTGTCTGTCTACTAAAGAATGTTTATTTTTCTTAATTAGATTGATGTTTACTTTACCATTAATCATTTTATACTGGGAAGTTTCTTGCTTCCGGGGAAATTTACCGATTTACCCGTTTTCCGCTTATAGCTAAGATTAACCTTTCTTCTGAAGAGTTGTTACTAGTAAGGGGTCTAACGTCTTCTTCATCGCATTCAGATTTATCATTACACAACCAGTACCTATTGTACTGTGTATCATATTCATCGATCGATGTTATCTAATGCCTCGTTCCACAATTTAATCCACAGCAATTCTCGTTGCTATCCTACCTCGATTGAAATCGGAATCGTTAGTACCAACCCAGATGCCATAATTTCTACAATTTCCCGGTAGCATCTAACGCAAATATTAGATTCTAGCGCAATCAGCTTCAGGAAATGAAGCCCTTGAAAGTTATGATGTTATTTGTGCTTCATTGGCTCTTGATTTCTTTTTCGAATCTAGGTAGCCACTTTTCTAGCTCATTGCACAGAAATATACAGCAGAATTGTGTCAATAAGAGTCGTTTGAAGTTCATAATTTTGCGCGTAATGTTGAAACTTCTTGAGTGTCTTGATTTTCTTAATTTTTGCCTCCGAATTTTTCCATTGAGTCTGCCTAACGAATTCTCCGTAATGTTTTCCAACTTCGAAGTACGTACTCCTATAAAAGACTACACAATACCTAGAGTGGGCGTCCCTTACTGTTTCCCTTTATTCCAAGGCTTCAACTGCGTAGCAAATATAACAGACGAAGTAATTTATCGGTAGGATATATATTGTTATCTTGTTTGTTCAGCTATATTTTTGTTAATACGGTAGGTATACGAAAATTGCCGTGTTTGCGTAACGCCGTCTACCGCTGGGATGTTGTCGAGAAAATTGGCTTTCGCTGGCCCGAAATATTTCTAAATGACTGCTTTAAAAAGAAATTGTACAAATATACACAACGGGGAATAAGAAAAGGGGCCTTAATCCCATCGACCTTGCAGATAAGTAAGTCTGTAAACCGACTCCTTTTGTGGCTAATAGAAATGCTGTTCGTGGTCACGATCGATGTATTGTTACATATGCTTGAAGAAGCGATACATACATTACATTTCATAACTTTTTTAGGATCAGCTTCCAGTCTAACCGAATGCTCCGAAGTACTTACTATATTTTAGATGGTGCGACTGCCTCGACTTCCACAACCTTATAAATGGGTAACATGATACTCCTTGGCAAGACTGGTGTCAGATTTTCTTGCTTGCGACTATCTGTAACTACTTTAAATGACAGCTGGAACCAATGGTTTAACGTGTTTTCCGAAGCACGAAGTCTCAGTATGTAATGCATAGTCACTTATCCACGGATCGAACCGTACAGCTATTAAAGGAGCTTCTCCACGGGAATATAAAGATATTAATTTTATTTACCACACTGAAGTTATCTTCAGAACCATTGCGCTGTATGAAGCCAATCAAGCGCATAACAAAATAACACAAACAAACAAATTGATATCAAAACGACAACTGAAGATCTCATTTTAAATGAAAATGAACGAACCACAAAATCAAATAAACACCACGTCATCTGACCTTACCAAAATTATCTTAAAATTACTATACATAAAGTCATTGCTACTAGGACCCCAGAATCCCTGCTGCTTCGCTTGGGTACAATACAACTTGTCAAAGTTTGACACTTGCCAACTTTAAACATGTTCTCGTCGTGATTAGTTGGAGCTTTTGATGCCAAAATTTATGACAGCCCTGTCTTAAATGCTGCATTATTACTTTGTATCTGTTAATTATGGTTACATCTTGTCATCACTGAATAAGTTTATTAAAACATCATTTTTCTTTGTGTTTGATGACCGGTTGGGTTAAGTCTTAATTCTTTGTGCCTGTTATTGATATTGTCGTGACCTCTGCAGGCTGTTCAACCTTGTTTGTAATAACAATTGATTGAATGAGTACTTGAAAGAGGTTGTATATTTGCATTGATGGCTTTTCTGATTGCGAGTTCACATCCTGCTGTAGATTTATTTTTGGTTCCTTATGAACTTGGACTTTCTGTGAACGTAAATAGGATTCGAATACATGAATCAACCACGGTATATGTTGCTGTTAATTTCAAACTTTAGAAAGTTGCCTCCAACTTCGTTTGCTTAGCGTGCATGATTTACAACCTAGATTTTCGTGGCTTAAATACGGTCAAACGAGCTGGAACAGAAAATAAAATCTTATCAGATTATTAAGTGCGATATAACAATATTGATATTGACCATTAACTTTTACGATCAAATATTTATTAACTCCTCAAACGGTTAAGTTATGAAATGGTTACTTGCACATCATGAGTTTGTTATTGGAGCAGTTTTATAACGTACTAAACATTAACGGCGCTCGTGATCGGGTAAATGTCAAGTTGTGTGCTGATGCTGACATTTGAGATCGTCCAGTCGCTTGGGAAATGTGAACATCGATATAGTTTAGTGTTCTCAAGGCTTTGTCTGTTGAGAGGCTAGCGATGGCTTTATTAAGTGCCTCTTGAGGGTAATGTTACTTAGTTTCTTTTGTTTCACGTGTGCTATTATTCTCTTTCTCTTTTTTTAGGAATAGTGTCATTATTATAAACGTGTTAGTCTTCTGCGTCGTTCAAAACACATTTCGTTTATAGGTATAAAATTTTGAATAAAATGTTATTGGTCTCCATAAATTATATACTTTACTCTTTTAAGTTGACAGATAGTTTTTTGCTTGATTTCACAAATATAACTGTTGCTTAGCTACATAATTTTGAAAGTAAAATGCCTTAAATTAAATTACTTAATGTTTATCTTCATTATATTTGACCTTCAACAATTAAGAAAAAGTTTGTCCAAATTGGTCGTGTCATTCTCGAGTTTTATGCTTGGCAACACATTTAGCCATTCATTTTTATTATATAGATTATATACATACAGGAAAATTTATAAAATGTGTACCACCTGTGTTCCTTCAGTTGCTCTTTGCATTCCAGTGCTGTGGTAACTCTTTTCGAAAATCCCGCAGCCCACTTAGAGACCATATTGTTAATTTATAACAATTAAACCAACATTTGCTTCTTGGTGATTCTTAAGTACTAAAATTGATAAATTTTACTGAAATTTATAATATCTAAATAATAATATTTAGATTCTTTTATTTATTTTTTTAATGTTTTCTCGGCCATAAGATTTTCTACGGAGCTGCCAGCTAGAGATTCATGGTAATATATAATGTACATTAATATCCCTATCGTAAAAGGACCTCGGCTCCGAAGGAGATTGAGACATAATCAGATTTGCTCTTAGATATGAATAGGTGGAGACAACAATAGTATGATAATAATTATGCGAGGGTAATGTATTGAGATTTTAGGTACGGAATTAATGAAAAACTTATATAATTGGATTACTACATTTTGCAAGTATGATAGGAAAAATACTTTCTTAAATGTTACATATTTGTCGAACTTAGCTTGGAGAATTTATTGAAAAACTATGGCAACGTGATTTCCCTGTATGTTTTATCCATTTGAAGAACTATCCTAAGTACTGTTTTAGTATTGTTAAAGTTTTGTTGAATTCGAAATACAGTTTTTCGTTAAATTCGAAACAGTTTTTCCCCTTAAGTCTATTGTGACTAGCACAAAGGCACACACGGCTTCACAAAGGCCTTTTCTGCATCAACTATTCCTAAAGAACCAATTTTATTTCGAGAGCTAGTGGAAACAGCAAAAATTACAAAGTAAGATGAGAACTTTTTTAACGTATCGTCTGAATTGTTCATTCATAAAGCAGCCATTGATAAAATTCAAATGAAGTCCTTGATATTGGCATTCGACGGGGAGGAATTTAAACCGTTGGATAACTCTGTTATCCCATCAATTGATTCCGGATGAAAAACAATTTTAGAGTCTTTATCCGATTTATCGTAGCTTTTATTTTGTGACGTACGGATTTTGTATTTTTTTTTTTAAGTTTTGGTTTGATTGAAATCGATCTGTGCTTTAAATAAATCCATTGATGGGGTTAACTGCAGTCCTTGTCTGTATTTAATTGTTTTAGTTAAGTCGTCTACTTCCGTGTCTGCATATTGGTCATCATATTTCTCAATGGTCTTGTCATACATAACCATCGTTCATGCCTTCATGATTGCAATTTTCTTTTTAATCTCCCATTTTAATAGCCCCCAATTTTATATTATTTTCGGGTATCCTCATCAACCGTTGGCAATTAACTTCATATTATGTTGCGAGCATGATAATAGCTCTTCACTTCTGCCTGTTTGTTATTAGCATTTTCATTATAGGCTCATGTTAATTCTGTATTAAACTCGATCTTTTAAGTACTTCGAATTAATTACTTCAATATCGTTATAATTAATTGCGTACCTTTGGCTGGAAATTGCTTTTCATTGTTTGGGAGGAGTAATGAAAATGGTAGCCTCTTGAATTTTATTGGTTATTTACTCTTATGACATGGATGTGTTTAGTAAAACGTTTCAATTTTGTTATAGCTATTTTAATAAATATAAAAGAAGAAACTGACTGACTGACATATCAACGTACAGCCGAAATTACTGGGACTAGGAGCGTGAAATTTTGCACAAGGTTTGCTTATATGATGTAGGCAGGCACTAAGAGATATTAAGATTTTCCAAAATTCACCCTCTAAGGGGATGAAACGGGGTTCCAAAGTTTGTATTGAGAAACCTCACGCGGTGCAAGAAACTATTAAAGTCACATGCAATGCAACTGGGGAAAGTACGGTAGGTTTAATCAGACGTTAACCAAATAGCATTTTATAATCAACTTATGTGTAATAAATATATATATTATATTTTACCAAGATTGTCTCTTGTCATTTCAATTCCTTTTTATTGGCTTCCACTCAATTCATATACCTTAATATTTATTTTCTTTCGCAGAAACGAATTGAAATAAATGTAAATACCCTCCAGTGACGTTATTACTTACGTCATGCACCTTTACGGCGCAGTAAATTCTTTTTGCCGTAATGTCTTAGAATGTGACAGGAAAAGAATAAGGAATACTTATTTATTCCCTGGGTGTCGTTTGAAGCTACTAAGAGAAACGATGATAAAATAGGCGATAATGGGAGTACTATATGAAATGGCAATACCATCGTCTTATTTGATCGTGATGCCTACATTTTTGACTAGGCTCATCGTCAGCAATAGTCGTGCGAGGTAACGTTCAAGTCTCTATTACTACTACATACTTAGCACAATCATTTCGTCTCTATGTCTCATCATTTCGAAGCTCAACATGATGACCGTACTTCCATGGTTAAAAATATCATCGCCAAGTCCCGCTAAGTAATAAACCAATTGAGTTCATCTGTATGAACTTGACCCCTCGTAAAATTGTAACGATACGCTCTGCTTGCAATTTTTGAACCATGGCATTGTCATTGGAACGTAGTCTTTGTCTCATGAAGATTAGGTTCGATTTAGGATGAAGCTTATTTTGGGATTTCAGTCCAGACTTCACGTCACTCTATTCCCGACGTTATTGCTACTACAATGGGGTGCAGTTTCAGTTGTGCCAAGTTTGGCGTTCATTGATTCCTTTATTCTACCTTGCGTCTTGAATGGAATATTTTTGCTACCATTGTGGATACTTCATGTGTCGTACTGGACTCGTGCCAAGGGATTTCCGTTATCGAATACAAACGCCACTTTTATATTTTTTTAGTTTTCGTTATTTATGTTTATTGTACTCAATTCGGGATTCTGGGTGTGCGGATAAATGTGAATGTTTGGAAATAGTGTATTGTCTTGGAGACAGTCTTTGATCAATGAGAATGGACGTATGGCAGACAGGAATGATGATATAGACGGATTATAAGGAGATTTGGAAGTCTCAGACAGTACACTACAACGGCTTAATGTTTTCTCAATTGTTTGGTTTGTTTCTCTCAAAGGAACTCTTATCGTGGCTGGAGAAATCCGTCTTTCTTTTCAAATCTATACTTTGTTGAAGCTCCTTCCCAAATAACAACATAGACTTCTGAAGTGTCATGGACCACGAGTAATCTAGGTAACGATGATTATAACATGATTTACAACCGATTTTAGTATTACTTGGTATTAAAGATTAAACTGTCATAAACGTCTTGAATAAAGGTTTATGGACCAATAATCACTTAATGGAAGTGCCCTAAGTGCTGATCCAGCCACTCATATAATAGTTCAATAGGTGAAACAGGGATTTAGAAAGGGCAGGTAATAATTTAATGTATTAGCACAAGTTCGAACGGTCAAATACTCGGGAATACTTGGTCAGTGTTAAAGATTTTTATTTTAAGAAGTGTCTATGGATTTAGTAAGTTCTTTTCCATAGAGATCCATGTTCTGTAACATGCAAATAGGTTCAAATACAACTTTGAACTTTTTGTTAGTGGTAGAAAAGCATTAAATAGCTTCTCCCGCTCTGGCCGGAGCGAGAGGGAGTGTCAGATTTTTCTAACTGTAACCCATCTGTATTCCGTAATAACTCGAAAGTACGTATTTTAGTCGAAGTGAATGCTTTCAAATTTCGAAGATGCGCCACCAGTATATGGTGGACATGAGGTGTGCCCCGCTTGGGCAGAGCACCGCCGTGTCACCGTGGGGGAGATCGGCGGCAATGATCTCTCGCGCCGGGCCTTGGTACAGGCTATGGTCCGAAGTGAGGAGGAGTGGTCGCCTCCTTCTGCGAAGCAGTAATGCTAGCAAAGGAGGCGGCCGCACGTGCACGCGTGATGGCCCGGCCCTCACGCCCCAGCCGCGGGGATCCCGATCCCGATTTCCAGCCACCGTAGGCGCCGTCCGGACCGAGCCTAAGTCTACGATGGCGCATACTGTTCCACGCGCACCTCAAGGAGATGTCAGCAAACCGTAGGGGCCCAGCAGGGTCGAAGCCTACTGGGGTCAAGGGTCTGCTTCTGAAAGGAAGACTCGGCCCTGGTACGAAAGGCAACGAAGGAACAGGAGTGGATTTTTAGTCAGTGAAAGTCTGACTCACCCAAGAGCGCGGATGTCATTGGATAATTTTCCCAGTGAAGTACATGGTGGACATCCCACCTATATCTACGCGTAAAACGTTTTGGGAACACGTTGATTGTGCGTACAGCTAAGGAGTGGAATTTCCTGATAGCTTTAAACTGGAGGTTACTCCTAGGTAAGCGTGCTCCATCGCCGACCGCATCGTCACTTTCCATCAGATGAGATAGTGATCAAGCTTAAACCTATTAATAATAAAAAAATAACTATTTGGAGACAAGTTTTCCGCCAGACGTTCTCGCGTCAGATCAGAGTTCAGTATCCAAGCACGTTTGAGGGTGGAGACTTAAAAATAGATTCCGATGATGTTATTTATATACAGGTTGATAATATTGTCCATCCATACGTCATAATCCCTTACTCGCCTCTCTACACCCACGGAAATCTTATTCTTAGCCGAAAGCCAAACTCCTGATGTTCATCTCAGATCTTTCCCATACTTCAAACTACTAAGATAGCGACATACAAATACACAGACCATATTTTCATTCATTTCTCAACGTCAAAACAACCAAAGGAAAGATTTATAACCTTGTTCCGAACAAAACTCAAAATGATTTGAAGCCAATATTATAATGTACTCGGAAAACACGTCTAAAAATGATCGCGTTATATTGTGCTTATAGTAAATAACTATCAGTGTTTCACTCTTGTTTCAAATCAGTTAATATGCTCCAATACGTGACGTAATGGCAACGTAAATAAATATTAGAAAAAATGCGCATATACGATAACGGGGACGAAGGAAAATAACATGGATTGAGAATATTTGAGCCCGTAATATACAATGTATTAATAGTTGCAGGAAACGTGTGTGTCTATCGTAGTCGCCCTTGAATCGACTTTCGCGGTTTTGAACGCGCGCCCGCTCATGAATGGTAGAGTTTCATTGATACTAGCGAATGGGCGTGTCTTGTGTATTAATAATCTTTTATTAAAGGCAGTCATATCACTAAATGCTTATCATTCATTCAGTTTCAATCCATTAACCAATGTTGTGGTTCTAAACATAATGTTTGCATCGGTTTTAGGGTTCCGTACCTCAAAAGGAAAAAACGGAACTCTAATAGGATCACTTTCTTGTCCGTCTGTCTGTCTGTCAATACCCTTTATCTCGGGAACGCGTGGACGTATTGTGTTGAAATTAAAACCATATAAGTACTCAAATTTGCGGTCTCTTGAAGCTGCGATCAAATTTCTAAGTTAACGAAATAAAAAGGTACGGCCGTTTATGTCTCAAAAAAACTTGTATTTCGACATTCTCGAGAAAATCAAAATTCATAGGGTACTTCCCGTTGACCCAGAATCCTGAAATTTTGCATAAAGCAAGGTCTTATAGCACAGGTATAGGAATAAATCTGAAAACTGTAAATTTGTTGTTACGTCACAACAAAAAAAAATTGTGATTCGGAAAAATCTTTGAGACTCCATTCGGAAATTGAACTGTTTACATAGCTAAGTTTGTACGGAACCCTCAGTGCGCGAGTCCGACTCACAGTTGCCCGGTTTTTTTTTTCGACTCCGACTTTTCCGATTAATAACTTTGTGGAATCAAATTACTTTGCCTGAAAAATACTTTGACATGTTTGAACTAATTTGTGTTCGAAAAATTTGTTTACTTACTCTATAATCATGTTTGTTGTTTGTTTACGAGAACATTTTATTTCGTCGTTTATTTCTGTATATCATGAATCAATCATTGTAATATATGCCACGCTATTTCCCTTGGGCTATGTGAAACAGTAAACAATCATTCAAATATTATGAAAAGTAAACTTTTGTATGCTAAGGTTTGGGTCAAAAATGGTTTATCTATTTGGTATGAAAAACCTCAGTGTTTGCGGATTTGTGGTGGTCAGACGATAAACGTATCATATTTTGGGAGTCATTCATCGCTGAAAGCTTGGCCCTAACCATGACGTGTTAGAATATCAGGCTCGCGAGCGAGAAAGAAGGATAGAGCTATACACCCTATAGGGCTCCATACCTTTAACAGTTCAGTTTAGGTCTATTTCTCCAGGCCTCGAGAAATTCACCTGTTCGGCTCGCGGGAATATGCTCTTCTCTGCTTTCTTCTTTTTCTTAGTGTCGATGGCAAAACTAGTTAAATTCCTTGCCTGAACCAGTATTCAGCCACGGCAATGATGTTCACTAACGCTGTCATTAGGTCCCTACGTGAACAGGTAACGGGGCACGTGACGCAGTATAGAAAGTGGGACATGGTTTGCGGAGAGACACCACACAAACACTGAAGTCGGAATATTTCTTTCTTTTTTGCTGCGCCTAACCTGGGCACGGAGTCTGCTTAGAGTTATCCAGGTTGGCCAAGGCTTGATGTGACTTCTCTGCCGGGAACCAATAAATTATATTATATTCTGTTATGTATGATTTTTATCGTTGGCTCTCTGCCTAGAATAATCCACTGGATTATAGAATATCGCAATAGCATTCAAGTGCTTACCGATAAAGTGATAAGATTGCCCATGACTTTCGAGTGCTTGACTCACTTCCGTTTAGTCAACTTTCCTATAGACAAAGGGCTAATACAATATCCGGTGTAGGTACTTTGACTTTTACAATGCGATACATAACTTCTCATTTAGTTATAGTCTGTCTGTATTCCGAAACCTCATTTAGGACAGACTTACTATAGCATTAAACTGTGATATATTGTTATTGACTGTTTGTGTTTATCTACCTCCATCTTGTAATACCCTTTTACTATTGTTTCTGGGGTTGAGGGACCATTTGTTTTGCGGTAGTTTGGTCGATAGTGGATTCCTGATTTTGGATGCGTATATGGGTCGTTGTTGTCCGTGTTATCGCTTCGGGCTGATTGCTTTTCAATCCTGGATTTCTGATGATATTTATCGTTAACGTTGAAATGTGCTCTGGAGTTACGCCTCTTGCACGTGGAGTTGCCCAGAAGCAAAAAAAATTATAACCAACAAACAAGGGCACGGACGTCATGTCTGTGGCTTAAATGTACCTCAGGACTGTAGTTTTAGTCTACAGTAGTCTGTCTAGAATGGCTCATATGTGAGGCAGCTTTGGCGTCCATGAAGATTTCCCACTCCTGCCGGAAAAAAAATACCCTCTTACTATGTCTACTTTCTAAAGTAATTTACCTACTCATCTTTTATGTCTGTTTCTTTTAGCTATGTGAATATTTCAATGGCACTAAATCTCTATTTGTAGATTTGTAAACCCTTTGAAGCCTGTCTCTTTTCGTCCCTGTCTGTTTTTTACCTCATGTGAATCCATCAAAATCAAATCAAATTGTTTTTTATTTCACATAGGCCTTCATGGGCGGGCACATAAATTTTACATTTCACATTCACATTATAAAAAAGAGGCTATATGAAAATTAAGTCAGGCTTGACTTAATTTTCATATATCAATATATGATTGGGCACGCCATAATAATGGCGGTAAGTCCCCTCTTTGAGGAGTGGCTGGAAAGGCAACACGGCGTCCATACCTTCCGCATGACGCAGGTCCTGACCAGAAATGGTAAGTTGGGAAGGTTCCTGCACCGGATCTGTGCGGAAGAAACGCCCGGGTGTCACCAAAAAAAAAAACAATATATGATATTTTTTCATCATTTCGTGGTTTGCCTTTTTATTCCTCTACCATATATCTTGAATTTTAAAATACTGAAGTATTATTTAGGAACCATGCGCATTATACGCTGTAGTACCTTTTTTTCGGTGGGAAAATCTTCCAACGACATCCCTCGCTCTTGGGCGGACCGCGAGGGTGTGTCAGACTTTTACTGACTAAAACCCACTCCTGTTCCTTCGTTGCCTTTCATACCAGGGCCGAGTCTTCCTTTCAGAAGCAGACCCTTGGCCCCAGTGGGCTTCGACCCTGCTGGGCCCCTACAGTTTGCTGACATCTCCTTAAACGCTATAGTACCTACGCATATACCTAGTCAGTTTTATTTTTAAAAACAAAACAACGTGTTTCTTTGAAATTAAGTGTCAAGGTTGATATAGTTTAACATAAATCAGAGGTAAATCGTAAATCCCTGAAATAATGGATTTAACAAACCTGCAGTTTTGTTTCTTATAATTCCTCGTTTTTGTTTTGTTTCCCGTGTGTTTACATCGTTTTATGGAGTTTCACAGTGATGGATTGATTTAAATTATTTATTAAGTCTGTGGTGTTTCACATTTAGTGTCGTTTTATTGGATTAATGCAACGGAAGTAGGGGTTTCAAAAGGAATATTAAAATAGAATATTGATGATTGAATAAAGCACGGATGCAAGGGTTCAATTCCTTGCAAATTTTATTTTTAAATTAGTCTTTTCTGATCGATAAACTCATTGAATATTGATTTATTAAATAATTAATTAGTGGATCCCTATCTTACGTAGATAGCTATTTTGATAGCGACTAATTAGTTTCCTTACCTACTATTTGTGATAACATTTCATTATTAAAGTTAATTATACCTAAGTAGAACACGTGACATAATAAGTATTTAAAATTCATGAATTGCAATACTGCCCAAGATAAAGATTCATTGACAAACGGATTAGCTAAGTAGTTTTGTCATAATCTTGAGATCACATTGTTGACAACTACTAGCTATTAAAGATTAAACATCGAAAGAACAACAAACTACTCTTTTAATAGGAAACAATCTAATAAATTGTTGTTAGAAGAACTATGACGCGGCAGGAAGTCGATAGGAAACAGCTCTTCGTCCGTGACCTAATGAGAATAAAATATTTTACAGAGAATTGGATCTGAATCTGAAACTAGAGCCTTATTACATGTCCTTGGCACGCGACGAAATTAGAACATTGTAATGTGGACCTACCTTTTGAAACTCCTACGCCAAAGAGGGGACAAATGAAGGGCGATTTAACTGTTTGACTTTGTGATGTCTTGAATTTTTTACAAGTAGTTATTAAGTACCATCACTAGCTTAGGTACTACACCTTCAAATTATAATAGTGTAAAGTAAAGCTTTTATCATCAGATTTGCCTACGCATCTATAGCTGTCATAAACTCGAAACTCCATTGTGAAACCGTAAAACAACCACATAACTGTTGTGGTACCTATCAATAAAATTTCGGATGTTTAGAATCAACCCACACCAGCTTATTAAGTACCAGTCCAGGATGTTACTATTTGATAAAACGTAACTACGCGCGTGGGATATCGGTTGATTGTTTACGTCCTTTCGCGGCGCCATCTTGGATTTTTGTTGTTTATGTTTTCACGAGTGAGTGAGCGATTTGGATGAATGAACGGGTGAGTCATCGTGGGAATTGTTTTAAGCCAATTGAAGCAATTGAGTTGGCAATTTTTTTGCACTGGACGCTGGTGCATTTTGACGTGGCACGATTTAAAAAAAAAATTGACATTGATACGATGCATTTTTTATTTTGTTAAGTGTCTTTGATGAGTATTTTGGCTTGGTATTTTAGAAATGTTTGACTAAGATATGATGCATTTTACTGTTTTGTTGAGTGACAAAAGGTCTAGTTATCTAACTTTTGCAAATATTAAAAAAAAAAACTGTTAAGGTAATGTGTCCAACTGTCCATATCCGTTACTTCTAAGATATCTCAAGATGCCATTTATTTATTCATGAGCCTCTCTTTGAAAGAAGAAGAAAACAATTATAAACTTCCGTCTTTATTTAAAAAAGAGCCGGGCATTTCTGCTACAATCCTGGCTTAATAGAAAATGTTTGCATTTCAAGCTCGTTTGCGAATGAAAAGCAAAAACACAACAATTCTTTTTTGTTTTCAAACCAGCAGAATTAATTTGGTCGCTCTGGTCTAGTGAGCAACAATGGAAAACCAATAGCCCGGTTCCTTACAAATTACAAACGGTTTTTCTTTTCTAATTTAATGATTCTTGCTCTTCGACCAGTCTGTGTTCTGTCTAAGAACTAGGCAGATTTGGAGAACGTGCTACAACAATGATCAGAAAAATCACATTGACTGGCCTGTTGGTCTATTGATTAGTGGCCCTGACTGCAAAGCCGCAGGTCGTGAGTTCGATTCCCACCCGAGATAAATGTTTGTGTAATGAGCACGATCATTTGTTCTGTGTCTTTGTCAAATTTATTTACTTATAATATATATATATAAGTATGTTTATCAGTTTTCTGTACTCATAACACAAGATCTGCTTAGTTTGAGACTAGATAGCATTGTGTGAAAGTTGTGGAATAAAAAATAAATACTATCAGTGCTATCTTGTAATAAATATTATTAATCTTTATTACAGGATAGCCATTGTTTGTAACCTAAATTTCACCTGATATCCACTTCCAGGATGCAAAGCTAGAACGGCTGCGGATTGTTCGAAAGAGTTACCCTGACCCTCACAAGGGCAAGGGCAACTGAGGAAACACTGTTGGTTTTAGTCAGTTAGTCTGACAGTCCCTCTCATCTCACCCCACCCAGAGAAGAAGTAATTTGATGAATTCCCACGTAAAAAAAATGGATGCAAAACTAGTGGATGAAACCGCAGTGGAAATCCATCCAAAGCGCTATCAATAACATTTCAAACGTGCTTTTTCTATTATCTATTTATACGTTACCAGACAACGACTAGAAATCTAGACTAAAATACCATCTCCGTATGAATGGTCCTAAGGCACACATTCGTTGTATTGTAGGCGCCTAACCTTGCACGAGAAACTTGCCAATCGGATGTTCCTATTTTAGTTTAGTAGGTCATTAAACGTACGTGCAGACAGTTCTGGCACGTTTTTGGGGTTGGTAAGTATTATTATGACTGTTGCTATTGGTGGAAGTTGATAGGTCTTGGATCTTGAATGAATGGAGATATTAATAGGGAGGGGTCAGTTACGCGGGATTGATGTGTGGTTGTTTGTGAAAAATGTCTTCAACCTTTAGGTAATTTACAGATCTAGAGATATTATGACTTACTGCAACGGGTAATAGTTTGAAACAATGATGTTGATCGTAGAAAAAAAAGTTCAGGTGGGAAAAACATTTGCGAGAGAAGGCTCAAAATTGCTGCTGCTTCGTAGAAGAAATATTCTAAGTTGATGACCAAGCTTCATTGATTAATGAATTACGAACAGAAGATGCTAAAACATCATCATGCGTCTACTTCTGCAAAATCCTATGTGAAGTATCTTATTTTTTGGTTGGGAAATCATCAAATAACTTCTCTCGCTCTGGGTCAAGCGAAAAGGCGTGTCAGACCCAAATGTATTCTTTCATTTGCCCTTTGTTTTTCAACAAGGCCTCGGTAGCTCTTTCAAACAATACCGAAACTTGTAGCACTGTATTGCGATATACCTTTGATAATCTGGGTTTGTGTGACTGTTAAATGAACCTGGTGGTCAACCCTGCTAAAAGGAAATCAGCTTACACGTTCAAAATTAAGATATGTGAACATTTAAAGTACTTCCTCTCCCCACGCGTTCGTAATCTCGTCAATTTTTTTATTATATATTATGCTAAACACTTTGGCTATAAACTTTCCCGTTTATATGCTAATAGCATGCCTAATATCGGTTAAATTTAACACGAGCGTAGTTGAAAATTATTTGTCATTAAAACTTTTGAAAAGCATTTCGCCATCTTACGAAATTTCTTGATTTTCTCCTTCAGTCACTTGCGTTTTATTAATTTTACAAGTATATGAATTTAAAACCCAAGAGAAATGCCGACTGATTGGGCCAAATAAGTATCTTCCTGTTGCAAAGATTCGGAAAGGTTCCAATGAAACAGTTTCTATTTAGAAAGGTCAGGGCAGCGAAATCGTATTTTTGGGGAAACGAAAGTTTGATGAGGTCCGAATTAGGACCAATTCGATTCACTTTATTGATAGAGCTTCAAATAAAACAGTATTAAAAAAATACAAGCTGAAAAATTTGATCATTGCTGCCCTGAAATGAGTTTCTATATTAAATAAAGCTTGGAACAGAATTAATTGAAGCGAGAATTTATACAGAACGAATGTAAAGAACTCGAAAGCGTAAATTGGCATTGCTTTTATATTTGACATGCGTAATCAAAACCGATTGATTCCCACCAGACCATTCAAACGGTCGAAACGAACCACAAAGAGTAAAAAAGGACAATGGATTGCAGCAATTTGTGTGTCGATGATAAACGCAACGTATTTAAAACGAAATAAAATGAACCGGCGCCCCTTGTGTTTGGTCTCCAGCCGACAAACTACAACGGAACGCTTTCCAATTGAAAACACCGTGTTCCCAGTGGATAGTTTATATGTATAGTGTAGTACCGAGTCGTACGCTTTCCAATTGAAAACTCTGTGTCACCGTTTGTTGTAAACTTGTCTGTTTGGAAATTCTATTTGAACTTTGAAGTATTTGCTCTTGTAAATTGAATAAAAGCACTACTTACTGCTTGCAAGTTCCTTTGAGGAGAGCTTAGCAATTCAAATGGACTAGAAGTTGTTGGGATAAGGTGGGAGATTAAATCAATTATCCTGTGATTCTAGATATTCACAAACCTTTTAGAACTTTAACACCCAGATTACGCTATGTTTCGAGTATTAGCGGTATCAGTAATTTAGCGTGTTTTGTTTGTTTCCCTTTCTTCGTATTTGTAACCTTCACCTACAATCCGGTTTCACACGCTAAACTGTTCTCAATATAACTGAACCTTATAATAAACAACAAAATGTTCTGCTTACATTCATTCACAAGCTTCAACACAGAGAAAAAAAGAAAACAAACACATACGCCGCACTCGAAATAAACACAGTGCAACTCATCGTAACGCAAAGGTCACGCACTGTTCAGCCTCCCGCCAAAAGAGAAAAAAGGCGCGACCGGTAATGGTCGCGTTCAGAGTCATCTGTTCGACGCTCGCTGTTTCCGCCGCGGCCATTTTGGATTTATGGTGGCTAAAAGTGTTAGCATCCGTGTAGCCCTCGTAAGTTCTGATAATTGAATAGTTCGTTAAGTCATTGTAATAGGGAAAAAACTCCCAGTCTGCAATCAAGATAAATTGGCTTTTGAATTACCATCGTTTGCAGGCTTAATTAACAGATACACCGAACAGTAGTAATTTAACAGTAGCATATAATAACCCTTAATAAAAATAAATAATGTTGGACGAAAAGATCAAATACACCTGTCAGTTTCCACTGCATTTATCATAATTAATGACATGTTCCGTAAAGTCTCGTCAGCCTTTTATCTACACTAAATAAGCTGTTTAGTTTTGAAGAATTAGTCATCGGTTTATCGGTGCCTAATGACCCCGAAACTAAAAAGGCTGAATGTAGTTTCCCGCCATGAGAATAAAAAGATGACCGGTAATGGATGCGTTCAGCGTCATCTGTTCGGCGCTATGAACGCATACGTCCGGTTCCGTTGCAGCCATATTGAGTTTATGGTATCTTCATGATCGTTATCCTGTATCACGTCATCAGATCTGATGGTTATCCAGTTTACAGTCACGTTTGGAAATAATTGCATTGACATTTTTCTTTATAATTGTGTTAGAAAAATTTAATCTGGCTCACGAGTCACGGCGATCTGATTTTGTTCATTATATTGAAGACCATTGCATTTTTGAATGGCTTTTCATACCATTCGCTGACGTTCTACGTTACCACAACATTGTGTCAGTTGTTTTCTGATATTGTAAACAAGAGTAAATACAATCATTGTCGCACTATATTGTATTTGAAGTTAACAATAACATCATCATAGGTTTGACTGCATACAATATCGCCATGTTTTGTTGCTGATAGGATCGCGTTTGATCACTATCTCACTTGATAATAAACGTTGATGTGGTTGACGATAGAGAATGCTTGTGAAGAAGGTAATGTTGACTTAAAGCCCCCGGGATCTATTTATGTATGGTTTTCGCACTTAGTCTTATGTGAACCATTGTACGTGGGCCATAGCGGCCATAACCTTAGGTGGGCTTATTCCAACCAGCCCACCTCTCTCCAAAAACAGACAGGGCCTCTTAGGTTTTTCAGGACATCAAGCCCCCAGGATACACATAAAGGCGATCAGAGTCACAGAGAATTCCTTAGCTGTTCGCACGATAAAAGTGTACATATTCCCAATACGTCAATTCAACCGTTAATTTTATAATACATCGATTTAAACATCGATTTCGTTAACTATGTGAACTGAATCGCGTGTTGGATGTTCGCAAGATGATTCTTTGTTCGAATATTAAGTATAGAGCTCTAATTAGAATCGTTTCGCCGACAATAGGTATGTTGCATGATTGTTCTCAGAACAACGAAGAGATGTTTATTTTTTATACGTCATATACGTCTTTGTGTTTTTCGGTTTGTATGTAGTTGTAGGAATTTTTGTTAAGGAGTGTGTGTCTGGAAAGCAATTATATTATTGGATGTGTTGTTTTTTATTCTTTGATTTTAATAGAAACGAAAATTCATGGGAACGTTTAGGTCTCACGTAAATGTTGATTGAACATAATTCTTCCGATTTCTTCATAGTCTAATAAACATACTAATTTAATTGTGTTTAACGCAGTATGTCTTGTTCTTCTATGCTTGTATTTATATCGGCCATCATCTCAATATTCACGCAGTTTCTATTGCCCTATCTCTCATGAGTCGTCTAAACTCTGACAGTTAAACGCTGTAAACGCATATTAGACAGGTATTATTAAGCATGACATTTCAGTTTAATTCATACTGCAATAATGTGCAAAGCTCGGTAATTTATCGCTCACAAACGTTTACCATATGAGTAATGGACTCTTGCAAAAGCAATTCCCTTCGCAGATGATACAATTGGCCTTCATAACATTGCATTCTCATTAACAAAATTCATTGACGGTGAGTTTTCCAGTGAATTGTGTCACCCTTTGTTTAGATACTTGAAAGGTGACTAAGGGATTGTGACAAGACAATGAACAGAAAGATCCACTTGTAATTACCAATATTAATTTTTAGAGAAATTGCCCTTGCAATCCAAAATTATATCTTGCAACTTGAAATTAAAAGTTCATATTCAATATTCATTTTCTAACAATTTCATATTATGATCAAGGAAAACGGACTAATCTTCCTTTTGCAGAAGTACGGCCTTCATGTATGAGCCAAATCAGTCGCAAACTAATTGAATAATGGATCAACAGCAATCAATCTGCTACATATGCAACGTATAAGATACAAACAACCTTTGTTACAAATGCAGTTGCATCAACACCACACAAGGTTGTTGCGCAAGTGCTAAATGATACCGCCTAATTAAATACACTTGCATATTCTTGTGCAAGAGTCTTGAACATCCTGAGGCTACTGATTGAGTTGTCAGATTGTCTTTTTGTATTTACTTCAAAACTGCCAACGAAGCGGCGACATGTTGGCAAATAGGGATGAATCTTTCCATAATTTCAATTTAATAATTGTTGAGATTTCTTACTCGGTACTTAGTATAAAGCACGGATGTTATGGAGCTCCATAACCGTAAACTATCAACACTATATTATAATTTCAAAATTCTAATATTCGTACCGAAACTCTCTGACACTAGCAGATAATCCGAAATAATTTAATATCCGAAACCGGTACTTATAATATTATTTATTTCTATATCCGTATCTAGGTCCGGAATTCAGCCATAACATCCTATATTTCATTGTATAAAAGGTGGGGTGGAAGAAGAACACACAGGACATGGGCAGGAAGATGATAATAAGATATTTAATGTTTCGATTAAAAATACATCTTTTGTACTAGCCTCTTCTACAATAATAAGTGTTTATTTTCTCACTCTGCACATTAGTTCCACAGGATGCTGAATTTAATGGAGTGTATAAAGCACTGTCCTAGAAAAAGCCTCGTTAAGTACAAAACTCCAATAAAAATGTTTTATAGACTCATCAGTTTTTAATAGCCAGAGCACTGCAATAGCCATTACTATTGCAATCCGTATTTCCATGCAAAGTAAACGCATGTCTAAGTGGTATACAAGGACTTTTTGTACCCATAACCATTTAAAATTCTGCTCAAACACTATTGATTGACCATACATCATTAAATTAGCAAATATTATCATGTTCATTTACTATTATTATATGTGCGTTGGAGAACGCATGAACGCGTGGTGGTTGCGTGTCCGATGCGCTTGTTAGTTTCGATTCTGCAATACTAAGGCATTATCTGTAATTTTGCCTTTATCATCTACCTTGTACAGATTTTCAAAATCATGTCTAACGACGCAAATGCTTCAATTGACAATTGCGAATCTTCTCCCTTGTTATCTTTTCTATTGAAATTTATAAAGATTCTGATAAATACATTTTATAAATGCCAGCGTTTGCGAATGAATTCAAAATACGTAACATAAAATTTCAAACCAACAATGATAAATGTTCTTTCTATACAATTGAGCTTAACAATTCTGAATATGAGTATCTCAGCGACATATTTCATCTTATTCAAGTTTAATAACAAAATATAAAATTCTCTCTAATCTTAGCTCGAAATGTTGGTTGTTTAAACAAAGATGATTTTCCAAGACAACGCTGAATAACGAATCAAAGAATACTTGTTAATTAAGCAGGTCTCGGGGCGATAAGTGTACGCCCGCTATCTTTGTTAATATTCTCGCCTCGTTTTTATGAAATCTGAACTTTATCCTCTATAACAAAGGATTTCGTTTTGTTTGTTGGAAATTCGTTTCTGAACATTTCATAAATTTTCTTTTCGTACAGTTTGACATGTAATCCTTATGTAGGGTTTGGAAGAAGCTGCTTATCCCCCAGAAGCTTGGGAAATTGGGTATTTATGGTGTCCTGTCAAAAAATATTTCCTTTCACTAGTGTACGATTTTACTGTTTATTCATGAACAAACGACGATTAGTCTTAATCCAAAATATGACATTATATAGAAACAGGTAACTATATTTTTAATGATAAACGTATATCTCTTACGTTACGAAAGAATAGATTGAAATCTTATTCCTTTTGCAAAAGGTGCTTAAGATTTAAAGAGAAAAATTGACACAAATTGTGCGCCATTTCATCAGCTTTAATTGAATAAGTCCAAAACAATTATCTCGAAAATTGCGTAGAAAAATACTTGGTCTTTTGAGCTCTGCGGCCCTGATTCCCAAATTGAAAACAAAACTCAATATTTATTGAAGCGTTACGAACGAGAATTGACTAATATAGCTTAATAGTGTTCGTGTTCAATTTATTCTGTTACCTTAAGAGTAATTTCTGTCCCCCAGCGAACATATTCCCAATGATTTCTCCAGAGGATCCAAAAAGCTGGGGGCAAACGGCTGTGAAATTTATCTTTGTGATTTATTTAGCGATTGTGTTCGATATTTCTGCCGCTTTAAGCGCTGTTGGACATTAAAAGGAATTTAATGCTGTTATGTATTTTTGCTGAATGGTTCAGCCTATACAAATTGTTCGAGAGAGATATTTCATGGGTATCAGGTGAATCAAGCGTTTTAAGTAGCAGGTATATTCGATACTAATGTTGTTTTGTTTCTGTTTCAGGTATGTAGAAATTCACATCAAGATTTTCGTTCTGTTCTTCTCTACTGGAGAAAGATTAGTAGTGAGTGATATAATTTACATTTTATTTATTTATTTATGTATTTAAAACTTTATGCACTAATGAAACATTCTACAAAGGCGGACTTAATGTCATAGGCATTTTCTACCAGTCGACCTTAGGGTGGTGCAGAGACATAACATGGCAGGTATTTTGTTTAGCAAATTATTACGAACCTTAAAAACGTAATTCTTTTCAACCACACTTGAGTGTTATCGTAAATCCGGTGTCCCAAACACATTTATAGACTCGATTCATGGCCGTATCTTTTTTTTGTTAACTTACAAGTTTGATTTTACACAGCTTCAAGGGACCGCAGAGTTGAGTATATGGTTTTAATTTCAACTCGATACCTCCACGCGTGCCCGAGATAAAGGGTCTTGACAGACAGACAGACACACAGGCAGACGGACAACAAAGTGATCCTATAAGGGTTTCGTTTTTTCCTTTTGAGGTATAGAACCCTAAAAACGCTCTAAGTACACTCACACACCTCAAAGGTGGCGTGAAAACGTGTGCATATTATGACGAATTCCTCTTTTAATTTTTTAAATCAATATATCTCAAAAACGGTGGCTCTAGGAAAAAAAGTATTTAGACATTTTTGTAGATAATTATCTGATCTACAATGTTTGTCTGAGCTAATTTTCTGATAAAACTTACAGTTTTGCTGATAATAGAGAAAAACTCGTTTTCGAGACCTTTGACCCCGAGTATTTTTTTTCCATGTGTCGGATCGATGAGGACTTTTTAGATTTCATTTATGATGGTGTTTTGAACAATCTTACCAATTTCTCAAATTTCAAATCAGCCGGGTGCGAACTAATGTAGCCTTACACCTATTTTTTGGTCTAATTTGACTTAACTAATAGTCCAAAATCTACTGTCGTAATTAGCCTTACCCCCGATTTCTGATTTAAGCATTCGAAGTTGAGTATTTCTCAAACTCTACTTTAGCCTGCAAACCTGTCAATATTTGGCATTTAAGTACGGTTTGAGACATACTTAACTCAAAATACTCAATTCAGAAACCCGCCCTAAGACAGTATATAAATGCTACAAAGTTTACCAATTCCTCAAATTATTTAAAAGGCAACCTGTCTTTGCATAAATTCAATTTCACAACCCAAAACTTCATGATTGAACTATCAGTGTTTGAACACAAGCTTCAAAGTTAAACGGTCTACATAGGAGCTAGTAAATGTGCCGTATATTGTCGATACCACACATTGCACGTCGACGTCTAACTTGCTCGGTAAACTTTGTTATGCTTGTACACTTGACTTGTCGGGAACATAGTACGTTGTATGTACAAGTGGAGATTATGCTCAGCTTCATATCATGGGTAGGTACTGTATAATTTGATATTTGAATAAATTAGCACCTTTTTAAAAGGAAAACTGTGGTTTTAGGTTATTTTGTTGCTGGGTATAGGACAAAACAAGCTTTAATATTGCAACAATAAGTGAAAAACAATATAAACATAATGGGCCTATTTATTCATACTTTCATATATTAAATGCGAGAGTAATGCGCGCTCAGTGCGATTCCATTTATCATATTCGTTTCTATTCTTCTCTTTAATTTAGTGATTAATGCTGTTGTATGAATCTTTGTAGAATAAACGTTTTCAGATGATGTCATTTAAAATCTTGAGATCTTCCAGGATAAGGTTATCTAGGCTATATTTATTATTTTGGTTTAAAATTCCCATTGTGTGATTTTTAGTCTTGAAGTAAAATCAACATGTAACTAGAATAATGTGTTCCATTATTATACACCTTAATTAGAAAATTAAATTACGATCATAAATTCAAGCCCTGAAAATGCACTTAGGTAGTGAAGAAATAAGTTATCCTAATTATAGGCAAATAATATGGAAATCGACGCATTACATTAGTAGCGCAGCGCATCAGTATTAGTATCTACGCACGCACACACAAACACGCTAGTGACGCAATCAAGATTGGTCAAAAATTTATGAAAATAGCTAACATTTTTATCGTAAAATTCTTGACTATTTTAAGATCAAAAAATTACCCAGTTAAAACAGCTGAAATCGATTCAGTAGCCGATTCTGAACATACTACTTTTAGTATGTACGGTTATTGCGTTACATGTTGTATGAATAAATAAATCTTTACCATCCTCAGATTGTTTCCATGTTCTTCTACCTAGCCTAGAAATCTAATTACAAACACTTAACCTAGTTTACATATGTCAAACGTAGTTCCAAATCACTATTCTCTCCTATTAACATTGTTACTGCCACACAGTCTTGTGTTGACGTGAACATAAACTGATTTTCGTCGTGCTGTGTGAAGATTAAGCTCAAGTTCGGCGTCTATTGATACAGAGTTGTGTAACCCCCCTTATTCATTAGCGTCTTGTAACTTGTTAACTTCATTGATGTTAACATAGTTTGTGATATTATGTTGGTTTGCGTATGGTAGCCCTTTGTGATGTGTTACCTCTTTGATAATAATATAATTGATATACATCATTCCGATTGGTTTCTCTTTGAAAGCTTTGACTTGATCACGTCGCATCACTTTGGCTTTGTTTACGAAATAATGTGTTTCAAATTCAGTGATAGTATTGTCACAACGATTTGCAATATTATTTGAAGATTGACGTTTAAAAGTTCTAGACTAGGCTTCTATTATGTAGGTTTGGCTGTTCACTATGACGCTATTATAACTTGTCCTTGATCTAAAAAAATAATTCGAAGAAAATTGTACCAAAGTCTTAAAATATCTTCTAATTTTCTTTTCATTCTATCATTTTCTGTGTGCCACCCTGATCTTGTTTGTTAAATTAACTGTCTAACGACTTTAACCTCTCTTTAACCTATTTTCAAAGCTTTCTTTTTTCCTTTGACTCATTAAACTCTCGTTAGTACGGCCAACCTTTTGTTTAACAGTAACGTTATTAGGTTCGTTACATAAATGACATATTTTCTCTTGTACCGTGTAATAATTTCTCTGAAACCCCAAATTGCTTCGGCTTTCCCTGGTACCACATATTGGGAAGTTACGTTCAGAAGGACCGTTTTTCTTGATCAAATTATTTCATTATTTTAGCTACGAACTTTCCTGCAGAGTTACTAGGTATCGGTCCTTCCCACATTCTTTGATGCGCGCTTGGAACACAACGCGCCATCGTCGATTCGAGCTTGGTCTTTACCGGACGGCCGCGAAATTGTATGACCTTACGCTTCACGACGAGAGGAATATAGCTACTACATAATAGCAATACCATAGTCCCTCGCCAGCCAAACATAATAATGAATTAATCCTATAAGGATATAGTGATTTTTTATCCTGTGACTACATTTGTATCGTTAGCATCAACTCGCATGCGATGAATATGGCCTTAATAGGATACATCACTGATTCCATGGTGAATTACTCGGTATGAGTGTATCGTCATATTCGTTTAGTTTTTATGTACCGTCAAGTAAGCTCAAGGCTTTGGTTGGGTGAAAAATCATCAAATATCATCTCCTCCGGGTGGAGCGATTTTTATTCCTTCAGTTGCCCTTTGCGTTCTGGGGCCGCGGTAAATCTTTCGAACAATCCTTTGGAATATAGGTACCTTTGTGTATAATCTCTTCGTATATACCTACACAAATATATTCGTGTGCATCCACTGTAAACCTTTTGTCTCTTTACACGATTCTGTAGTCTGTTCATCGGCCCAGCCGTTCTGTTCACGAGTCGAGTTGTGTCACGTATAGAACTAGAAAATATATTGAAATATCGTATCACACCTGTTCACAAGCCGACCGTGTCACGTCCACGCGTGTGTTTGTTATCATCTATTGTTAGTTACCTTGTCCTTCTTTATCTACCTTTTGTTGTTTCTTTATGTACCGTGGCAAAGTCTTGTAATTCGTCAGAATTTCCACAGGTACATCATTGTTGTGCTTGGATATTATTTTAAATGTTTTTGTAATAATCAGGCTCGCCGTAATTCATTGTTGTAGGTATTTTGACGTGTATTTTCCTTGTGCTCTTGTTTTTATGATAAAATTAACTGTTATGTGGATGTAGGTAGGTATACATTCTGGTATCATACTTCTCTCTCTCTCTCTCTCTCTCTAACAGTATCTCATTATTTGGGGACAGCAATTCCTATTAGGTTTTTGATTGTCGTCCTATTTAAAGCCAATAGACAGAAAGTAAAACCGACTTTAGAAAGGATAGCCAAGGACTAAGATGCCGTTCTACTTCTTCGATAATCTGAATTTCTGCAGTATCTGCTCAGGAACTAGGTCACTATAGTACTTCCAAGACATGAAATCAATAAACACACTTAAACCACATCGCTGTCTAAAGCACCGCAACAGCAATATCTCGAGACAATTCAACTGTCTCCTTTCTCAACCTGACACTAGTGACATTTATTTACACTACAAGATAAGCTCTCGACACGCCGTTTTTCATTTCGACTCTTGCACGGAAATTCGTGACTGTCGATTACCCCATAATACCCCCGTAAAGCTATTGTGGTGAAGTAATGTTGTTACTAGTTTCACGTGGAATGTTAGGGAAGTAACTACGGTTAATATCTCTATTAAACTTGTTGTTCACGTATTTAGGAGAATGCAGGTTTGTTTAATTATTTCTATGGTGCTTCTTTTTTTATTATTATGGATAGGCTCGCGTTTCATCACTATCTCACCTAATGGTAAGCGATGATGTGGCCGACGATGGAGCAAGCTTGCCTAGAAGTAACCTATTCACTCTTGACTTTAAAGAGCCCTAGGTTGTAGCTATCAGGAAACACAAACTCTGATAGACAAGGATTTTTTCACTTGCGGGGTTTCTGAGTTGTTCGTTATAAAAGAGGCCTATCCTAGTTTTACATAGCTACACAGTTTGGTTAAATCATTGCAGTGCATAGTTATTTCTAGCTTATTAATTCTATAAAGATTTATTCTGTAAAACCTCACTCTCATTCCACGATTCACAGCTCACTTCAGTCTAGTTTTCACAAAACAGCATTACCTTTTTTTACGTAGGAAATCATCAAACAACTCCTCACGCTTTAGGTGAAGCGAACCCACCCTGTGTTCCTTCAGTTGATCTTTGCGTTCTAAGACCGCGGTAACTCTTTTGAACAATACCGCAAACCTACAAAAGCTGCACGCCTTGCTTTTGCCGTATTTAGTGTAAAATAAGTAAGTACAGTGTCGCATAAGCTTTAGCTTTTAAACTACTAACGCTTATGTGACAAAAATAATATTAAACATTAAGTACCTACTGGTAATGTTTTCTAGCCCTGGTTCAGGTCATGGTCCGCAGCGAGGAGGTATGGCAGGCGATCGCCTTCTTTAGCGAAATAGTAATGCTAGCGAAGAAGACGGCCGCACGCGTGAGGGAACGGATATCTTCACACCCTTTTCGCAACCCCGACCCCGACTACCAGCCGCGGTAGGTAGCTCGCCGTCCGGTAATCGTCCGGACCGAGCCCAAGCCGTCGATAACGCGTAGTTTCCCACGCGCACCTCAAAGAGCTGCCAGCAAACCGTAGGGGCCTAGCAAGGTCGATGCCCGCTAGGGCCTCGGGCATTTTCAGAAAAAGAAACCCGTGGTCCTAGAACGCAAAGGGCAACTGAAGGACACAGGTGTGGTTTTAGTCAGTAAAAGTCTGACACACCCTCCCACTCTACCCAGATTAGTCTTCAAAAAAAGGAGTTCTCAGTTCAGTTGCTTTTTTATTGGACGTTTCTCAAAAGGGTTTTCCATGCTTGTCGTGGATGTGTAAAATAGATATGGGTGTTTGTGAAATAATACACGTGGCTAAGAATAGATTATCCCGTCTTGCGTAGGTGTGAGTGGGATCAGAGAGATTTCGTGGCGACAGACTGACGAATTTATCTGTACCCACTTTGGATGTGTACTTAGGTAAATCATCGATTTTTCCGACTGTTGCCGGGTCAGATACAGTGATGGTGAAGTTTGTTATGGTGTTTGAAATGTGGTGCAATTTAGTGTCAGTGGAAGTAGTAGTGGAAAGATTTAAACTGTATGTGGGTCATTGATCCTGTTTTTTAAGTCGAAATTCTTCAAATAACATCAACCGTTCTGGGTGGACTGCGATGGATGCGAGACGCACAGGGTCTTTCGTTGACGCGACACTTGGGAAGGCCTATGTCCAGCAGTGGACGACTTTTGGTTGAAGCTCTGGATAGATCAAGAGGGAGTGTCAGACTTACTGACTAAAACCCACCTGTATTCCATCCAGGGCCATGATGATATTTGAACAGTCCCACTGCCTTAAGTAGTTGATCCTACTGTTTACATAATAATGCCCTTCAACACAGTGTAAATATTAACGATGCTTTTGCATCACAAGAAATCCATAGTAAGGTCTTGGCTGAATAGATTCTACAACCAAAAAAAAAACTGGGTCAAGTGCGAATCAGACTCGCGCCCTGAGGGTTCCGTACGAACTCACCTATGTAAATAGTTCAATTCTCAAAGATTTTTCTGAATCACAATTTTTTTTTGTGATGTAGGTAACAACAAGTTTACTGTTTTCAGATTAATATCTCAAAACAGTAATCTATATACTTGTGCTATAAGATTTGATGCTATAGACCTTGCTTTATGCCAAATTTCAGGATTCTGGGTCAACGGGAAGTACCCTATGAATTTTGATTCCCTTGAGAGTTTCGAAATATACGTCTTTTTGCTACATAAATGGCCGTATCTTTTGTTTTCGTTAACTTAGTTTGATTTTTTCACAGCTTCAAGGGATAATTTCAACTCGATACCTCTACGCGTTCCCGAGATAAAAGCTCTTGACAGACAGACAGACAGACGGACAACAAACTGGTCCTATAAGGTTTCCGTTTTTTTCCTTTTGAGGTACTGGAACCCTAAAAAAGGTTCTGCAGAAAAGACAATCTAAAAGAAGCCACAAACAATAACGTACCAAGTCAATCACGAACATAAACAAAAGAAATCTCATCCCATTTTCCTCTCCAACCCGTCTCAATGTGTTTTTACGACCACTCCAACACGTTAAGTGGGTTAGACACAATTGACACTCTTCCTTGGTTGTCAATCCACCGAAATTGTTCCAACAAGTCATTACTTTCACTTCCCTGATTACGCCGTGTTTTGTAACAAATGCAGGATTGATGTTGAAACTAATTTGTGACTTACGGCTGTATGAAATTGTAATGGGAACGTTTGTGTGAAACATTGGTTTTTTTAGAGAATTATGAGTATTAGTGTAGTTTAGAATGCCAGAATAATGATAGAAAACGGTGTCAGTGATAGCGTGACGGTTGACAGGACGAAATGAACGAAAAAAAAAACCGGCCAAATGCGAGTGGGACAGGCGCACGAATGGTTCCGTACCGTCCGTCCGTAGCAAAAAAACGTGCAAAAAAATCATGTTCTTTGTGTGCAAGCCCCCTTAAATATTTATTATTCTGTTTTTTAGTAGGTATTTTTTGTTATAGCGCGTAGCGGTAACAGAAATACATCTTCTGTGAAAATTTCAACTGTCTTCTCTTCCACGGGTTGTGTGAAAGTGAAACCCGGGGCCCTGGGACGAAGGCAAAGAAGGAACAGGAGTGGGTTTTTAGTCAGTAAAAGTCTGACAATATCTTGCGCTCCGCCCAAGAGCGAAATATGTCATAAGATGATTTTCCCACCCAATAAAAAAAAAACTGTCTTCTTTTATCGCGGTTAATGAGATACAGCCTGCTGACAGAGGGACAGACAGACGCGACGTACAGCGGAATCTTAATAATAGGGTCCGGTTTTGCCTTTTGGGTACGGAACCCTAAAAACGTTCCGCTTCGACCTAGTGACATGGTATAAGGGCAGGAAGATTTGAGTTAAGAATGCCATGCGTGTTGCTGATGTAGGGCCACATATGGGACCGAAAATCCGGTGAAAGTCACCGGTGCTTGTGGGCGACGGCAGTTATGGATCTATTTTGGATGAGATTCCGTTGATTATATTTAGGAAATTGATGAAGAGATCAGACAAAAGAGATCATTAGAATAGTTTATCGAAACATCTGCCAATTTCTTGCTGAATAGTTTCTGTTGGCGGCTCAGCTCGCGTGAAAGTAGAAAATATATAGCATAAATCACTCGGTGATTTTTTTTTACGTTGGGATATCATCTAATGCCGCTCTTTAATGTCTAAAACCACACCTACGTTCCTTCAGTTGCCGTTTGCGTTTCCTAAGTCACTCGGTGATAAAGTAATATTCTACTGAAGAATAAATTTTCAAAATTGGTTCCGTATTTAATTTTATTTATTAGGTACTGACAAAATTACAAATCTTTCCTCTCTACAATATTAGTACAGAAAAATAGACATAGATTAGAAAAAAAATAGGCTTCATAATTCCCGTGGTAAATGAGTTAGCTCCATAACACGAAATCAAACAGGTCTGCAGCCTAGGATCGAAGAGAAAACACGTATTTCAAAAAACAGTTTTCCGTCACGTACCAGAGTCGAATGTAGGATTGTACGGTACAAAATACCCGGAAATTGTACCTGCTCTCCATTGAAGCTTCGTGCCAGCCTTTGTCATTAAGTGAATAAAGTAACATTCTACTGCTAAATGAATTTTCTACATATTCGGTCCAATTATATTTGAGTGTATTTATTACGAACAAAAATACAAATTATTTCCTCTTTATAATATTAGTATAGAAATAGATTACAAAATAAATAGGCTTTACAATTCCCGCGGTGAATGACTTACATAACACGAAATCAAACTGACAGGAATCAATTTTCCATCACGTACCAGTGTCGAATGTAGGATTGTACGGTACAAAATACCCGGAAATTGTACCTGCAGCGAATTTAGCGCTACAAAGCGGTCATTTCACGATGCATCAATATCAGTAATTTAATCGCTAAATTGAACGCTTCTTCATTGAAGCTTCGTGCCAGCCTTTTCAATATCGCACAGGTATGCCCGCGGAATTCTCTGCAGGTACCTACCGCAGAGTAATCCATAGACGGCTGAATCATTTTTTAATTTTCTTTTATAAATGCTTTTCTATTTTATTTACCTATTGTTTGGGTCTATTTTTTTCAATGACTTCTTCAGCTCTAAGGTGAGTCAGACTTTTACTGTCTAAAACCACACTTGTGTCTTTCAGTTGCCCTTTGCGTTTTACACATACATTTAAGGAATCGTACATGAAAATTGCTTTTTAGGGTTCCGTAGCCAAATGGCAAAAAACGGAACCCTTATAGATTCGTCATGTCTGTCTGTCTGTCTGTCTGTCTGTCTGTCTGTCTGTCTGTCTGTCTGTCCGTCTGTCCGTCCGTATGTCACAGCCACTTTTTTCCGAAACTATAAGAGCTATACTGTTGAAACTTTGTAAGTAGATGTATTCTGTGAACCGCATTAAGATTTTCATACAAAAATAGAAAAAAAGCAATAAATTTTGGGGGTCCCCATACTTAGAACTGAAACTCAAAATTTTTTTTTTCATCAAACCCATGCGTGTGGGGTATCTATGGATAGGTCTTCAAAAATGATACTGAGGTTTCTAATATCATTTTTTTCTAAACTGAATAGTTTGCGCGAGAGACACTTCCAAAGTGGTAAAATGTGTGTCCCCCCCCCTCTAACTTCTAAAATAAGAGAATGATAAAACTAAAAAAAATATATGATGTACATTACTATAAAAACTGCCAACGAAAATTGGTTTGAACGAGATCTGGTCAGTAGTTTTTTTTTAGTACGTCATAAATCGTAAACCGCAATTTACCTTTTAAGTTTGTACGGAACCCTCAGTGCGCGAGTCCGACACGCACTTGCCCAGTTTTTTTTATTTTGACGCATTTCTCAGTTTGTGTAAAATATTTTTAGCTTAGAGTAATTAAATTTAAAATTACTTGAATTTTTATATGTGTAGGACTGTAGGTGGTTCCTAACATGACTTAAATTTTTACTACATGTGTAGGACTACAGGTGGTTCCTAACATTACTTAAATTTTTACTACATGTGTAGGACTGTAGGTGGTTCCTTACATTACTTAAATTTTTATTACATGTGTAGGACTGCCTGGTTCCTAACATTACTTAAATTTTACTACATGTGTAGGACTGTAGGTGGTTCCTAACATTACTTAAATTTTTACTACATGTGTAGGACTGCAGGTGGTTCCTAACATTACTTAAATTTTTACTACATGTGTAGGACTGTAGGTGGTTCCTAACATGACTTAAATTTTTACTACATGTGTAGGAGTACAGGTGGTTCCTAACATTACTTAAATTTTTACTACATGTGTAAGAGTACAGGTGGTTCCTAACATTACTTAATTTTTTACTACATGTGTAGGACTGTAGGTGGTTCCTTACATTACTTAAATTTTTATTACATGTGTAGGAGTACAGGTGGTTCCTAACATTACTTAAATTTTTACTACATGTGTAGGAGTACAGGTGGTTCCTAACATTACTTAAATTTTTACTACATGTGTAGGACTGTAGGTGGTTCCTTACATTACTTAATTTTTTACTACATGTGTAGGACTGTATGTGGTTCCTTACATTACTTAAATTTTTATTACATGTGTAGGACTGCCTGGTTCCTAACATTACTTAAATTATTACTACATGTGTAGGACTGTAGGTGGTTCCTAACATTACTTAAATTTTTACTACATGTGTAGGACTGCAGGTGGTTCCTAACAGTACTTAAATTTTTACTACATGTGTAGGACTGTAGGCGGTTCCTAATAATCCTAACATTACTTATATTTTTGCTACACGTGTTTTTGGTTCCGATAAATATTTTATTGTAACCTAATTATTGGAATCTGTCAATAACAAAATTAATTGGACGAGTTTAAGTTTCATTCATACTACACTTGTAAGTATTCCTGAATTATAAAGGTTTACATTGATTTGAAATTAGTTCGTCTGAGTCTAGACAGACTAGAGGTAGAATCAGAGGTGTGAATAGGTTTTTATACATGTAGATATACTAACATTTGCCAGGCAAAAATAGTCTTTAATTTTTAAAACTATCAGCCTGACCTGCATAATAAGAACCTGGTCCACTATAATAGAGAAAGGTGAAGGTGAAACTTATAATCATTAAAATTGTCAATGAACATTTATCAAACCCATCAATTAAGATTCAACGGCATTAATGTCTTCATTAAAATGATGTAAGACCAAAAAAAGAGGTTTTTAATAAACCCTTTTACTTTTAATTTGATGACGGCACGTCAAGTTAACTTAAATTTATTGCGTGGAAGGGCTCATTAAGAAGTTATTGCTGCAGTGGTAAATCAAAACGTTACTGTGGTGAGGTAAAGTGACAAGGAATAATGTACAGAAAGTCCAGCCACAGCGAACAATGGAGGAATATAATATTCTACAACTTTCAGACAACGCCATCTAGTTCCAAACTAAGCAGAGCTTGTGCTATTAGTACTAGACAACTGATAAAAATACTTATATAAGGTGTAAAAAAATTAACTTTAAGAATTTCGAGGGGACATTGTACTCCTCATTATGAACAACTTTTACTATGGGACCAAACCTGAAATAGCGAAAAAAAAATCAGCTGCTCCATACGTTTTGACGAGTTATGCGAACATAAACGTAGGGAACAGCTGATTTTTTTTTTCGCGATTTCAGGTTTGGTCCCATAGTAAAAGTTGTTCATAATGAGGAGTACAATGTCCCCTCGAAATTCTTAAAGTTAATTTTTTTACACCTTATGCCTTGAAGGCTCCTCAGATTTTTAGGGAAATTTGTACAGTTGCATTATCTATAATTTATATATTTCTAAATACATACATATTATAGATAAATTACACCCAGACACCTCACCAGACACTGAACAAATGATCGTGCTCATCACAAAAACATTAGAATGTGTAACATCCGCATGTTAATGGAAAACAAAGTTACTTTATTACTTTTTCGAAGACAAGGCTTAAAGGACTAGTATCCTTAGTAACCAAGTCAAAAATATTATTAAAAAAAGATAAGATAAACAAATGACGACCAATCATATCAGCTGTTGACATTTATTTTTTCAGCAGTTCCAATCAAATAGGCTGGAAGTCATCTTCGTTTGTATTCGAATTTTACCATCTTCAGCGTCTATGTCCATGTAGAGGGACTCGTTAACTTTCTGTAGAACATGGTCCTTCTTCACCAATAAATTTTGTGGTGAAACGTAATGAAATCTTATGTCGCCATTTAAGTGTGTAATTGAATTCATAGCCTCTTGGAGTGACCGTAAAAGTGTCGTTCCTGGTTTATTGTGGTGCATTTTGTTCTTTTATTAAAGTTTCATTTTGTTTGTTATAACGATTGTCTTGTATGTGAGCTTGTTGTCAGGTCCTAATTTTCAATTTGTTGTGACATTTGTTAGTCATAGGCATAGTATTTTATTGGTTAGGGATTCTTACCAATTATAGATAGGTAGGAAAAAAATATGGGCATCGACGCACTACATTGTTGGTAGCTCGTCGGTATTGGTATCCACGCACGCACACACAAACATACACGCTAGTGACGCAATTAAGATTGATCAAGAATTAATCAAAAGTTAAAAAAAAAATAACATGCTACATCATTAAACAATGTCAAAATCAAATAAAAATATGTGAAACCAATTAAGTTATTACAAATAAATAGAAATCAAAACAACCTAATCATCAGAAACATAAAAAATATTTGGTTAAAAAGTCACAATAAATTTTAAGATGGTTCCAGAAACCATTGTCTTTATTTTAAGGGCGACAGTCTTAGCTCTTCAAATATTAGTATACCATTTTTGATCTAGTTTAATATTTCGTTCACGAGTTCGACATTTATACTGAGTGCTAAAATGCAATTCCTAGATAAGTTTTAATGTCTGTTATCTCAGCATCAGTCATTAGACATCAGGAATGCGGCTTAATGCCAATAGCCGGTTTGATTAGACTGGCACCAAAAAATATCATAATAAAAAACTGAATACTTAATGCTATGCATTTCAAAAGCAGTTTCGTTTTTTTTTTGTGAAGAATTATTATCAGTGTGAATATCTAAAGAAGTTCACAGAGTTTTAACCAGCAATGAGTTTCCAAGTAATATAAAAAACAAAAGTCTGTCTATTTAAGAACTTCTAGAGCCTTCAATTATTTTCAAGTCCATTGATATTAACTGCTTTTAGTTTATATTTTAATTTCCAACAGAATGTAACTACAAAATATTTAATATACAAATAAATACCTAAATAAGTATATACCTATACCAACTGAAAATAATAAAATGTACAAATTTATGCAAATGAAAAGAACTCGTTGGGTTTTAAATAATTCATCCATATCGTTGTGAATGGGCAGTCAGTACGCTGGCAGCATTGCAGCGTTGAATAGCAATGCTAATTCATTGGCCGAAGAAAAGCCCAGCACTCTCGTCTTGTGAAGAGTCGACTGGTTCTTTGCTAATATCCCGAAATAATCGATGAGCACTTGGACCCCTTGGCCATTTGTTTCAACCCCAAACCGTTCAAACATTTTATAAAACTGCTGATAAGATTTTTATAATTGCGTTGTTTTTTAATTTACTGCTTTTTTTTTCAAGAACCGACCTTTTATGATCACTCCAGCAGATTACTAAGACCGGCAGATTAGTTTCATATAAAATAGAAAAATATGTGTGGCCTTTACCCAGTAGTGGGATAACGCAGGCCAAGTTAAAAAATGCATTTAAAAAGTAGTGGGGTAACGCAGGCCAAGTTAAAAAATACATTTAAAAAGTAGTGGGATAACGCAGGCCAAGTAAAAAAATGCATTTAAAAAGTAGTGGGATAACGCAGGCCAAGTTAAAAATGCATTTAAAAAGGTGTATGACTCTGTTTTAAAAAGGACTCTTCGTATTAGAAAGATGGGGAACTCATTGTTGGCTTGATTATGAATAGTTCCAACTAAATGGAATCCACCTTGATCATTCATTGTGGGGTGGTTCGAAAGAGTTACCTTGGCCCTGGAACGTAAAGGGCAACTGAAGAAACACGGTGGCTTTTAGTCAGTAAAAATCTGACACTCCTTGATCCACTACTCCTAGATCGGGAGAAATTATTTGAAGACTTCCCACCAAAAAAAGCCTTGATCATTCGTTCTTTGCCAAACACGGAATAGGTTATGTCTGAAACCGCAAAACTTTAAACCACTTTCAAAACATCACAGAGAAATAGTAACTAAAAATAATATAATTTATAAACTTACTTAAGTGAATGTTGAGGTTACAAATCCGTTGTATTAACCAATGATATGACTGACGTCCTCTCGACCGCAAACCACGCTATGGACGAATCAATTTTAATTATTGTGGATTTGGTTTTAGAGTGTTTTGCTTTTGATAATATAAATTTTATTTATCAACAGTTGGGGTTTTCCCCGACATTTTCCTGTAATTGACGTCTATAATTTTAATTATGATGGTGTTACTAGGAAAGCTATCTCTGTGAATAACAGGGACTCTGGACTATTTTGTGGTGATTAGGTAAGAATTACCACAGCCATTACTAAGGCTGCCTCATTGGGCGTTGACAAGAAATAGTCTTCATTTGTAGACACGCACGTGTCATGCCGTTAAAGGCAATTACGCGAATTTTAAAAAGATTGGTCGTGTGTGTCACCAACATGTATACATACATATCTGTACCACTTAAATCGTATTGACAGCACTGTTTAAAATAATATATGCAAACTTTTCTGTGTCCATTAACGAAGCGCATTCATTCGTCTTCACTGTAAACTACTACAGTGAACGCAACTGCATACAAATATTACTCATTTAATACACCAACAGGATCCTCATCTATCATTACTTTATCATTTACAACATTACCTTTCAAAAGCCTGCCAATTATCTTTAAATCATGTACCATAACTGGTATCATCAAGTGGTTGACCGCTTGGGTCTATTCCTGTCGCAGTTGCATCGATTGCCAACCACCCATCAGACCTACCTTGCAATACCAGTTTTCCCTCCAAGTCTAACTGTGCCATCTTTATACCGTTACCCACCACAATCCAATATGGGTTTTATTGCTTACAATTTACGACAACAATTTGCGTACAACCGTATCGGCTATAAAAATTCGCGGTCTATACGAAAGTAATTCAGTTTATGTTTTTTGAATCGGTTGGTTTCGTGGTTTTCGATTTGAAATAAATTGTCGTGTCCCTGATCCTTTGAAGTTTGTGGAGGGCTCTCTTGACTACATCTACACCATACATCAGTATTTCAATTACTCAATAAGTATCTTTAAGACACAGGTCTGCATGATTCTTGTCTGAATCGACTTAGCCTGAGCTGGGTTCATCTTTCCTGTAGTTTGTTTCAGACGGTAGATCCTCTAGGGATTCCAGACTTGACGCTTTGATACACGTATTTTCATATCCTTAAATTTATACACAAGAAAAGAGGTTTTCATCTTCCACAATAGTACTTTCTCAACAATGTAATTTCTTCACTATACTGTTCATCTCTTTCCCTCTCATGCATTAAGAACAAGACAAAACAATATTGTACCTGTTGGCAGGTTTACGCGAGTTTCATGGCTGGCACGATTACATGCGTTTTACGTCTACACGAGAGTTTTATTGTTTTTGTCTTGTAAAAGGGGTTTACTGCTCAATCTTATTTTTATTTTCATGTCTCTTCTCTTTATGTGGGAAGATAGAAATATATCAGGGATACTTTCTACAAAACGTGAAGCTATCAAACAGATACATTCTGTCACATCGTTTTATTAAAAAAATTCTGTCTGTACATAATTTAATTTTTGTGAAGTCCCGAGTGGCCTTGAGATGTTTCGGGCAGACCTACCATAACAAATTGAATTTGGTGCAATTGGGGATTGTTGCAAGAGATCTTTAAGTCGCAAACTACTGAATTAAGATATGCATATTTGGATTATAATAATTCCACAAAATCTTTACATATTAGTTAAAATATACTATGACTGAAGCGTATGATTAAAAAAAAAAAACAAATATTCCAATAATGTACTTTCGACGAGTCCCAAGACCATGATATGTGTACAATATGAATATGTAAGTAATAAAATGCATTTAATCTTATTTTCCCCTAAGATTTTGTTCTTGTTCGCTTTATTTCTTAACATATTTTAGAAATTCAACGATAACACCTCCGAAAATAGACTTAAATACTTCTTGCGCTTGGCTTTAATATAATTGGAGGCTACAATCCTCCAATTATATTAAAGCCAAGCGATTTTAATATCAAATGCCAAACTATAATACAGATTCTAATCCCGGATCTTATTCGGAATAATTTCTCTATCTCGTTTTAAGAAACCATCTGACCCTTTTAACGTACTAAAACAGAATAAATTAACAATAATTCGTCTTGATACCGTCTTATTTGCATACCGTTAGGAAATTATCATACGATTAGTTAGGTTCATGTTCGTTCCGTGTACGCTTTTATCAATCGATTTCAATCACATTACCGGCCAAACGCTTTATTGGGACCTTTAGTTACATAATTAAAGTGGTTTGTTTGTTTTAAGTAATGGGTTTGTTTTCAGAATAAATCAGCTTTAGACTTGTTTATTTCTACCTTGTTCTCATGTTATTTAACGTTTGAATAATCATGTGCCGTCTCCATCTTGTTGGGTTCGTTCGAGAGTTGCTTGTGAAGGCTGCAAGCTGTTTTTGTTAAGCGTCTTATCATCATCATTTCAGACGAAAGACGTCTACTGTTGCACGTAAGTCTCCCTCAAGTGTCACCATAACGACCAGATCTGTGCGTCTTGCATCCATTGATTTCCCGACCCTCACTAGATCATTGGTCCACCTTGTGGGAGGCCTTCCAACGCTGCGTCTTCCGGTGCGTGGTCGCAACTCTAGAACCTTCGTTCCCATTGACCATCTGTTCTGCGACCAATGTGCCTTGCCCACTGTTAAGAGTCTCTACTAAATTAATTCCCGGAATCTTTCGTTACCTGATAGTTACAACCTCTTTCTCTTTAAGTAAGAGTGAATTGGTTACTTTTAGCCAAGCGTGCTCCATCGTCAACCACATCGTTTCTTTCCATCAGGTGAGATAGTGTTCAAGCATGAGCCTATCAACATATTTTTTTTTATTGTCGGAAATTATCAAATAACTTCTCCCGCTCTGAGTAAAACGAGAGTGTCAGATTTTTACTGACTAAAGCCACCGTATTCCTTCAGCACGGGGCTAACTCTTTCGAACAATCCTATAGGTAACACGAACACCTTGATATATGGTAACGTGAAGATGTTTTTGAAAACCATATTTGCCAGTATTTACGTCATCATCATCAGCTTTCTGCCCCTGTCCCATAATTATTACTTGGGGTCGGCGCAACACGTTTTGTTTTTCTTCCATTCTATCCTGTTAACCGTCATGCTATTACTAATTCCCCTTTTATTATCACTCTTCACACAATCCATCCATCTTTTCTTTGGCCTCCCTCTTCCTCTCCGCTAATACAGTACAGTAATAGTATTCGTGTATTAGTACAAAATTCTTCACTCATTAGCAAAATGCTTGTCACGAAAAAAATCTCGAGCTGCCGTTAATGTTAACAGTTCTATTAACCTACTGAGTCATCCATAGGATTTCTTTTACCTAATTAAATGACTATTGAATTTCATAAAGATTTTATATATATTTGTTACAAGATTTGAACAGATAATTATATCTGTTTTTTTTTTCAAAGATACTAATCAAATAAATTATTTTGAAAAAGAAATCAATCATTAAGTATAGACGGCCTGGCCTTATTTCTAAATATAGGTATCTTAGACATCTATGGATTCTTCTTTAAAGGTGAAATTACTTGTTGCTGAGACGTAACGTCTGGAAAATACGAGATGATGGACGAATATATAGCCTGTTTTAAGAATATTTAAAGGATACGAAACTCAACTTGCCGTCGACCCAGGTTTGGTCCTTACCGGACGGCGAGCAATGCATAGGTCGCCGTCCGTCCATCCGCAAGCCTGCGCATGTTGTGGCCGGCAACCGCACTGCGACTACAGACTGGACTCATCCTGGCTCATCACTGGAAAATAATTGAAAGTTTGTTATGTTACCACCAGTAGTACCATTCAAATGCATTACACCACGTGACTAAACCATGCCAGCGTGTCCCACGTGCTTTTATCCAATGGCAACGTGTGACTGTGCACTGCCAATGTGCTCATCTGTCACTGCCGTCTTTTCCCCATCTGTGTATATACTTCGATGAAAACTCTTAAAATCTTTCACTAACAGACAAGACACAGCCTGAACCGCTCGGTGTACAAGCGTGATATTTTGCACAAGACAAGAGTTCCGTTAATGAAAGTGAGACTAGCACTGTGGAGGCATTTTTTTTGGATGTGTGGTGTAACGAAAATAATTGGTATATTAGGGGAAGTTTGAAAGTGGCGCCAGTGACTGAAAAGTTGATAGAGAATTGTTTGTATTGGTATGGCCATGTGAATATGGGAAGAAACGCATGTTACTAAAAAAGTTACGAATATACATGTGGATGGTTGGAGAGGGAGAGGGAGGCCAAAGAAAAAATGGATGGATTGTGTGAGAAGTGATATGAAAGAAAAGGAAAGGGAGTTAGTGATAGCGTGAAGGGTGACAGGACAGAATGGAAGAAAAATCGTAGGTATTGCACCGACCCTATATAAAACGGGACAAGGGCAGGAAGATGATGACGATGATAAACACTAGATAACATTTTAAATTAGAATGCTCGTATGTATGTGAAAAAAAGATATGCTTGAATTTCTCCAAATACTCTGCTATGTATAATGTTGATTGTTATTCTCCTCAATGATACGCTAAGAATTCGTCGAATTCCTCGGGATGTAATTAAGAATACATGTGCGAATACCGTTCGTGTAAGAGATAGCACACACAAGCAATTTTTGTCTCCGCAACTAATTTATTTCTCACATTAAGTTACGGGTTTGTATGGAAATGAGACAGAGACAAAAACAAGTTGCTGAGAAACTAAGGTCTTTTTTACATAATGCTATGTCAAGATACGATCCTACCCATGCGGGTAGCATAGCATAGCATAGTCGGCCTTATAATGTTCCTACTGTTGGGACTCAGGCCTCCTCTCTAGGAGAGGGAATGGGCCGTAATCCACCACGCGGGCCCAGTGCGGGTTGGTGGATGTCACATGTCTTCGAATTTTTGGTTCTAGGACATGCCGGTTTCCTCTCGATGTTGTCCTTCACCGTTTTAAAAGCAGTGGTGCTGAAATAAATTACACAAAGTAATGCGCCTGGCGGGGTTTGAACCCGCGACCTACAACTCGGTAAGTCGGGGCCGTTACCACTCGGCCACCACTGCTCTTACTGTCTCATGCGTGTAGGGTCGGCTCCAAATAGTAGAAAACCAGAATAGTTGATGTTGCTCAAAAGGCTGCCCAACTGAAATGGGACTGGGCAGGACATGTCTGCCGCATGCCCTATAAACTGTGGGCCAAAGTAGCACATAGTTGGTGCCCTAAAACTGTGCAACGGGGTCGCGGCAGACCACGAAGGAGATGGCACGACGAACAAGACGGATTCCGTCAGAATTGGCAAGGAGGACCCATGCCCGCTAAAGATGGAAGGAGTAGGGGGAGGCCTTTGCCCAGGAGTGGGACAGAACAGGCTTACAAAAAAAATATGGGTAGGATGACAACTGGATGAAAATAAGCATCTTTAAGATGATAGAAAAGGACAGGTAGCTACACTGTATGAATCCGACAGCTGTCACCCGGACCATCCCATGCAATTTTAGTGTAAGTTGATTGTGGTCCCCTCCCTAAATCTCGGTTAGTTACTGTTTTAATGATTCCTAGTAAACGCTGTCAGCTGTATATAGCGGGATATTGAGAAATTCTTGAGAACTGTTAAAACTTAATGTGTGTTGGCGCTTTTTAATTAACTTGAGAAGTTGTTGTTAAGTTTTGGCCGAAATGGGGGGCCGGGGGCATAACTGAGCCTGTTTTATTCGAAAAGGTAGACAGTATACTGTTTTACTCAGTTATTTTATGATTACTGTCGTTGCGCGATCTAAAAGAGTTGATTCGTTGTCATCTTCGATTTGCCGATCTTCATTGTCTCGGCGTTTTTCCTGGTGGGTAACTGTTAATTCCACCAGGTACAGAACGACACCCTTTTCCGAACCACTGCAACTCACAAAAACCAGACTGGTATTGAATTTACCCTTTTGGGCTGCTTTACTGCTAAAACCTACCCGTGTTCCTTCAGTTGCCTTTTAAGTTCAAGGGCTGCATTGATTTTGGAACAATCTCGCAGGCCTGGTAGGCAACCGCCCTTTTACTTTTGAGGTGGGAAATCATTAAATTATTTCTCCCGCTCGCGGGCTTAGGAGTTGTAGTTAGTAGAAATCAGAAACGTTTATTTCAAATAGACCAATTACAGGCACTTTGGAATTGTCAAAATGTCGGTCAGTAAAAAAAAAACAAATGAAGCTAAATTGCACGTTCCAAAGCGTAGATAAAAGAGTACAAGACAGACCCGGCCTTCCTCTCTGCCACCTGTCTCTGTGTGTAGCTAGCTACACCCAGAAAGTAATTGATGATTTCCCACAATCATAAGATTCATAAAGGGTTCTTTTACCAACCTTATTTTCAACTACGACCTGGCCAGTTTACCTCTAGCTCGTGCCAACACCACAGAAAAACAACTCCATCGCCATCTTATCGATGAAATAATATCGGAAACAAGTTTTATCCTACGCATACGTACAACTTATAAAGACGTTTCAACTTACAAGGTACCTACACCTAGCACAGAGATTTGACGCGGAAACATATTTAGCTTACGCTACGCTTATTGTTAGGGGCGTGACCGAGACCAATGGATTACGTTCCGTTATATTATTTTGTGATATTTATGTTGCATGCTTTTAATTGAAGTAATACAAAAGGAATGGTATTTGTTGTAGGATAATCTGTAACAAATTGAATTGGTTGTAAATTGATAGGACTAATGGAGTGGTTTCAATTGAATGAGCTACAAAACAAATCGAATAATTTTATAAGTGTATCAATAAAGTTATTTGTTTTGTCAGCACTACCAGTTACGATAGGGGTGCGTTAAATAAGTTGTTTGTCAAAGTCCGGACAAGCAATCCTGCCTGTAGACGGACGGAATTTAAGTGGGTAAGAAACCAATCAATAATAAAAAATACGAGTCGTATTGAACAATATTATCTATATCACACCAATATTATAAAGGCGAAAGTTTGTGAATCATCAATCAACCATCCATCCAAATAGATATAAAAGAGTTTTTTTAAAATTCTATTTCATTATTTTATTGGCGTTATGATATTTTATATGAGAATGGCTTTGTTTTTTAATGGGAAAATAATCTAATGACATCCCCCGCTCTTGGGCGGAGGCGAGAGGGCGTGTCAGACTTTTACTGACTAAAAACCCACTCCTGTTCCTTCTTTGCCATTGTTCCAGGGCCCCGGGGATCTCTTTCGCATCACCCATGGCCCCAGTAGGCTTCGATCCTGCTGGGCTCCTACGGTTGCTGACATCTCCTTGAGGCGCGCGTGGAATACTACGCGCCGTCGACGACTTGGGCTCGGTCCGGACGGTTACCGGACGGGCGGGCGGCGAGTTACCCATTGCTCGCCGTCCGCAAGCCCGCGCCTACGATGGCTGGAAATCGGGATCGGAATCCCGGCGGCTGGGGCGCGAGGGCCATTTCCTCGCACGTGCGGCTGCCTTCTTTGCTAGCATTACTGCTTCGCAGGAGGAAACGACCGCCTGCCACTCCTCCTCATTCCGGACCATGGCCTGTACCAAGGCCCGGCGCGAGACATCGCTGCTGCCGATCGCCCCCACGAGGACACGGCGGTGATATGAAAATGGCTATGGGTGCATTTGACCTGAATAAAAATGATTATTATTATTAATAAAACACCAAGGAAACCTTTACAGTTCACTACAAACAGTAACGGCTCTCAATCGGGTAACGTCAGCTAGGTATACCGTTGGAGATGAAGCGAGATGCGCGCATAACGGTGCCTAACATTAATTGATGCAGGTAAACGGTGCCGTGGAGCGGAATCGCGCACTAAGTTATAAAGCGCACTGCAATACGGTAATGTCTGTAATGTTCTGTATTGTTTCTTGAGGGTAACGGGGTTTGAGGAGGTACTCTGTATGTGAGGGATATTAGCTTCTTTGTCTTGTCTCGAGTTTCTTAGATATGGTTTTGCTAAATTGCATGAGTGTTTTGTAAACCAAAACTTGTAAGGAATAATAAAATCTATGTAACAACCTGCATAGTTTGTTGCTTGTTGTGAATTGTATAAAAAACTCTGTCTGCGCCTTGATGTAGAAGGAAATACATTAATTCCTTGATGTTGAAATCTGTATTTTCTTATGGCTTTTAAGTTTCTTAACTTCTCAATAAAAAAAAACACAATTGCCATTATTTAATCAATAAAGACTGAAGCGATGATTGTAACTTAGGTACTTAATTGAAAATAATCGACACAATTAACAACTAGACACAACCTTATTATTAAAAAAAAAAATAACAACAGTTTCAACGAAAACTTATCACAACTTGATCTGCATAAAACCGACAATTAATCACTTAACACTCTGTATTTAAACAGACGTAGATATACGGGTGTAATGTGTTTCTAACAACAGACCAAGCTCAACTAAGTTACTAATTATAAGTGACGTGTAAATGAGTTAAGTATTAGTGTTAGTAGCTCAGCGGCTAGTATGAACTTTCGCTTGCTCGGTCACTAGGATCTGACCTCATTGGTATATTTGTGATGTACGGAGTGAGTACTCCTTGCAGATATGGTAATGAGGTTACTGGTTATATTATTTTGACATTCGCTTCTGCCAGCGTCTGCGTGCAAGTTGAAATTTAAGTTAAGTCCTATTCCAGGACCTATTCCGCGTGGTAACAGGCCCGACTTACGAGTTGTTGGTTGCTGGTTCAAACATAGCCAGGTGCATTACTTTGTGTTTTATTTCATCACCAGTGTTCTTAAAACGGTGAAAGAAATTATCGTGAGGAAACCGGCATGTCCTAGAACCAAAAATTCGAAGACGTGAAATCCACCAACCCGCACTGGGCTCGCGTAGTGGATTACGGCCCATTCCCTCTCCTAGAGGAGGCCTAAGTCCCAACAGTGGGAACATTATAAGGCTGATTAATTGATTATGCTATGCTATTCCTATCTATCCGTCCAGCGTTTAAAACGTTAAAGAAGTAACTCTTTTGTATTTTAGTCATTTGGCATTTTTACGTAGGAGTCGTCAAATCTCCTCCCGATCGTGGAGCGGGAGGAAGTGTTAAATTTTTTGTAAGAGTAAAGGAACAAAGAGTGTACCTGTGTTTGCGCACACGCTTTTAGAGAGAAACAGATTGTAAAGTCCCGCAAACCTCCGTTGAAAAGGGAAGATCCCCCGACCAGACGGGTGGTACGTCTAATCTGGGCAACTGTCCGTTAGATGATTTCGGGCTGTTGTGTATGTTCAAATCGCGCGCAGAACTGTAATTGCGCGATGCAGGATTTCGTAGTCTTAGTTCATATGTGGCGCCTTAGATGTCGCTACACGTTTGTGCACTATAAAACTCTTGCGTATGTTAAGATTGGTCACCGTGATCATAATTCCGTAGAGGTTATGTATATTTTGATAGTTTCCTTTTCATATAATAATCAGTAGGAACCTACCAAGTACTGAGAACTACATTGCACAAACAATAACACATTGAGGTGAGGCATTGAAAACTTGAGATAGCCGTCAAAGGTTAGCTATTAAGCAAATTAAATTCACACAATAATAGACTTAAAAGAACCATCGACATAGGGGTCATAGTCAGGCCTACTGCCTTTTTCTTAGCTGAGAAATCATCAAATGACTTCTCACGCTCTTGGTGGAGGGAGAGGGAGGGTCAGACATTCAAACCGAACTGTGTTTCTTTCAGTTTCCCTTTGCGTTTCAGGGCCGCAGTAACTATTTTGAACAAATTTCTAGCCATGACCTGCCTGAAGCTATCTAGAGACGCTTACTACGCGTCTTACGCTGTACCCAGTAGAGCGAGAGGGCGTGTTAGATTTTCAAACCGACCTGTGTTCCCTTCTCGTTTCAGAGCCAAGGTAACTCTTTCGAACAAACTCACAGCCCTGGCAGGTATCGGCCCTATGCCCTGAAGTGCTATCTAGAGGCGCTTACTACGCGCCTTACGCTCTACCCAGTGGAGCGAGAGGCAGTGTCATACTTTCAAAACCGGGCTAGTTGCCTTTTGCGTTCCAGTGCCATGGTAAACCTTTCGAAGAAACCCCCAGCCCTGGCAGCCATCAGCCCTTTACCTTGAAGGGCTTTCTAGAGTGAGGCGCTTACCACACACCTTACGCTGTACCCAATAGAGCGACAGGGAGTGTCAGACTTTCAAACTGGTCTGCGTTCCTTCAATTGCCCTTTACATTCTAGGGCCGTGGTAACTCTTTTAATAATCCCACAGCCTTGACTACTGCCTATCCCTTCAACCATAACTAGACTCGCCGTTCAATGTAAATCATTTTACGGCACGATAAACGCAGTGGTTTACCGATCAGCTGCGTCGTTGCGTGTCGCGGGTTCGATTTCCGCACGGAACAAATATTTGTATGGCCTACAGGTAGTTGTTCCCATGTTGACATGTTTGTGAACGTAGTACCCACGATATTGTAACAGCACGGCGTTCTTACCTTCCGCACGACGTTCTTACCTTCCGCACGACGCAGGTCCTCACCGGACATGGTAAGTTCGGGAGGTATCTGCACCGGATTCGTGCGGAAGAAACACCCGAGTGTCACCATTGTGTGCCCCGCTTGGGCAGAGTACCGCCGTGTCCTCGTGGGGGCGATGTCGGCAAAGACCTCTCGCGCCAGGCCCTGGTACAGGCCATGGTCCGGAGCGAGGAGGAATGGCCTACTTCTGGAAACAGCAATGCTAGCGATGGAGACGGCCGCACGCGCGAGGGAACAGCCCTGACGCCCCAGCCGCCGTAGCACGCCGTTCGGTCGTCCGGTAACCGTCCGGACCGAGCCCAAGTCGTCAACGGCGCGTGGTGTCTCACTCGCGCCTCAAGATGTCAGCAAATCGTAGGGGCCCAGCAGGGTCTAAGCCTACTGGGACCATGGGTTAAGTGAAAGTGAACCCTGAAACAAAGGCAAAGAAGGAATATAGGAGTGGGTTTTAGTCAGTAAAAGTTTGACACGTACTTCCGCTCCGCCCTAGTGCAGGAGAAGTCATTGGATGATTTCCCACACACAAAAAGAATGCCTTCTGCCTATCCCTTCAACCATAACTAGACTCGGCATTCAATGTAAATCATTTTACGGCACGATAAACGCAGTGGTTTGCCGATCGGCTGCGTCGTTGCGTGTCGCGGGTTCGATTTCCGCACGGAACAAATATTTGTATGGCCTACAGGTAGGTTCCCATGTTCACGTGTTTGTGAACGCACCCACGATATTTTAAGTAAGCTAGAGTGTCCATTAATCATGCATAAAAGGCATTTTAATAAAAAAATGCAAAAACAACGAAGTTTTGCGTTTCACTTTACAAGCGTTTGCAGTGGGAAATCTAATCATAGTTGTTTAATATTTAAATGTTATGCGCATTACAAATATGCATGACATTTTGTTTGTTAGTCATTGTAATGCGTGTTTTCTGTTACTTAATTGGTCGGGACAGGGCTTGTTAACTTGTGTTTATACTACGGTTCTCCTTGCTCTTGGGGTTAAGCTTTTAAGTGTCTCTATATAGTATTTACTATTATATTGCCTTTTTAGGGTTCCGTAGCCAAATGGCAAAAATCGGAACCCTTATGGATTCGTCATGTCTGTCTGTCTGTCTGTCCGTATGTCACAACCACTTTTTTCCAAAACTATAAGAACTATACTGTTGAAACTTGGTAAGTAGATGTATCCTGTGAACCGCATTAAGATTTTCACACAAAAATAGAAAAAAAAACAAAAATTTCGGGGGTTCCCCATACTTAGAACTGAAACACAAAAATTTTTTTTCATCGAACTCATAAGTACTTCTGGGGAATCTATGGATAGGTCTTCAAAAATGATGTGATGAGGTTTCTAAGATATTTTTTTTCTAAACTGAATAGTTTGCGCGAGAGACACTTCCAAAGTGGTAAAATGTCCCCCCCCCTGTAACTTCTAAAATAAGAGAATGATAAAACTAAACAAACCAACCAACCAACTAAACTTACCATGCAAACTTCCACCGAAAATTGGTTTGAATGAGATCTAGTAAGTAGTTTTTTTTTAATACGTCATAAATCGTAAACCGCAATTTACCTTTCAAGTTTGTACGGAACCCTCAGTGCGCGAGTCCGACTCGCACTTGCCCAGTTTTTTTATGTGAAAATTATCAAATAATTCCTCCCGCTTTGGATAGGGCGAGAGGGAGTGTCAGACTTTTACTGACTAAAACCCGAAGAAAACGAAGGGCCACTGCAACTTTGTAAATAAACCCGCAGTCCTTGGCAGGCAACGGCCCTATACCCTGAAAAGCTATCTAGAGGCGATTACTAAATCACCTCATTCAACAAAAAAAAAAAAACCGCCAGTGAAGGTGTTTTTAATATTGTGCGGATTTCATCACGCATGCGGGTTTGCTCCGCATGCAGAAAATTTCAAAATGCTAAAAACGCGTCCCGCGTGCGTATTCCACGCATTAAAATAAATACTTGTATGAAATGGATATTTGCGGGGGTTACGCATGCGGAGCAACCCGGAGAGCCATTTTAAGATTATTAATGTATGTATTCAATGAAGCATTTAAGCATATTTTAGCATACTTACGGACCCAGGTTGGCCGCTGTAAAAACAATCTTAATAATAAAAGCCAAATCCATCAATGGCCTCGACCTATGTCTGACACAGTGCCAGAGTGGAGCTGCTGCATAGGATATGCGTCACCTGATATGCTGCCCATCCTGCATAACCACCTGCACTTTTCAGGATCTATACGAGGCCAATGACAGAGCTTTACAGGTTGCTAAATACTGATCAGAGTAATTTAGTTTGATTACATCGACACGAAAAGAAGAAGTAGTATACTTAAGTCATTTTTGCAACTTAAGAGGATGCAACTCGACATATATTTTCACTGTTTTTCATACAACCGCTCTTACGCGACTACGACGTTATTACACATTTTTCGTTAGATATTTTGGAAACGCAGTATCTTGTGGACATTATCTAGGCTTCTTTTTGAACTTTTTGAAATTAAAAAAGGCAAAAAAGTGTAACAATAGAAGCCTTGCAAATTTAGTCAAGATTCTGAAGAAAAACACGTATTTCCTGAAACAAGTTTTGTAAAATATTCGAGTAAATCACGGAATTACCGAATGCTAACAGAGTTTTCAGGCGTTATCTCTCTTTTTTCGCGTTGCCTCTTCGTCAAACTTCGCGATGGATTGCGTTAGATGAAGCAACAATAACAAGCTTTGAAACCATGCTCGATGTTGACTATAGGCGAGTGAAAAAGTACCCTCTTAAGATAAATGCATGGTTCTATCAAAAGTGCGAGCAGCGCAAGAGACCTAGCAGATAGTTGCACAAACAGCAGACAAGCAGTTTCGTAGTAACAAATTGAAATACAGACGTTCCAATTTATAATATGAGGCTAAGAATTATTGCGGCCATCAATATTATTCATTCATTCGCTAGTTTAAACTTAAACTAAGGTGTGGCGGAGATGCAAATACCAGGATGTTATTTAGAAGGCTCCGTTATTTATTGCGATTCTGACCTGAAAGTAGACATTGCAGCCGGTATTTAGAACTTTTGTTTTCTAATTTTTATTTAAATAATAGACTAGTGTCATCAATAAACAACACACTATCTATAAAACAATATGGGAGGGGTAAGTAGACCAACTAGGCAAGAAAACCTATTGTTAAAAGATAAATTGTGTTTGAAAGAAAAACAGTATTAGCAAAGGGAAAAGTTGTGATAGCGATAAAAAAAAGATTTAAAAATAATATAACTGAGGAGCAGTGGTGGCCGAGTGGTAACGGCCCCGACTTACGAGTTCAAACCCATCCAGGCGCATTACTTTGTGTAATTTATTTTCTCACCACTGCTCTCAAAACGGTGAAAAAAAACATCGTGAGGAAACCGGCATGTCCTAGAACCAAAAATTCGAAGACATGTGACATTCACCAACTCGCACTGGGCCAGCGTGGTGGTTTACGGCCCATTCCCTCTCCTGGAGAGGAGGCCTGAGTCCCAGCAGTGGGAACATTAAAAAGGCTGATTATGCTTATATTATAATTATATTCGTAAGTTATATATATATATATATATAGTGTGTATATATAGTGTAGTTATAACTTACGAAAGGCCGGCCAGTACTACTAACGAGGTTTTAACAAAAAATAAACTTAACAATAGTTTACAATTATACGTATTGTAAAGCAGTTGCTGCCAGCGGCTTCGCCCGCGTTTTTTTTTATTATGGATAGGCTCGCGTTTGACCACTATCTCACCTGATGGTAAACAATGATGTGGCCGACGATGGAGCACGCTTGCCTAGAAGTAACCAATTCACTCTTGATTTAAAGACTCCTAAGTTGTAGCTATCTGGAAATTAGACTCCGGCAGGGAATTCAATTCCTTAGCTATACTCACAATAAATGTGTTCCCAAAACGCTTTTTAGGCTTTGTGTGTGATAGTAGACTTATTATTATCACCCAGGGGTATAAAAAATAGCCTAGGCCAATTCTCAAACCTATCAAAAATACACAGTAAATATTATAAAAATTGTTTGGGAGGAGTTCGATAGAAACACTGTGATACGAGATATTTACCTATATTTTTCTTTGATATAAATTAGTGCTTGACTGCGGTCCCACCTGATGGTAAACAGTGATGCAATCGTTGATGGTGAGGCGCACTAGTTTATTAAGAGCCTATTCACTCTAGCCTTGAAGACACCCAAATAATTATAATCGGATGGGAACACCTCAGCAGGCAAATTGTTCCAGTCCTTCGATGTATGATATAGCATAGCATAGTCGGCCTTATAATGTTCCCACTGCTAGGACGCAGGCCTCCTCTCTAGGAGTGGGAATGGGCCGTAATCCACCACGCGGGCCCATTGCGGGTTGGTGGATGTCACATGTCTTCGAATTTTTGGTTCTAGGACATGCCGGTTTCCTCACGATGTTTTCCTTCACCGTTTTAAGAGCAGTGGTCATGAAATAAATTACACAAAGTAATGCGCCTGGCTGGGTTTGAACACACGACCTACAACTCGTAAGTCGGGGCCGTTACCACTCGGCCACCAGTGCTCTAATGTATGATATATATAAAGATATATCGAACTTTGGTATATCGATGTCTTTAAAAATAAAAGGTCTCATCGTCGATACGACGGCGACGAAGAGATGTGTTCAGGTCACTGAGCAGCAAAATTCACCTGAAAACGGGATAAAAATATAAGTTAAATTAAGAACCTAATCAGGCAAACTGTAATCAGTCATAATAGCCAGTAATATCAGTTTGCATGGTCATCTTTTTCGCAAAATTATGATGCCTTCTTATAAGACGAACAGATTGATGTATATGAATGATTGCATGATGATTACGAACCACCGTACCTATATCTTCTATGGAAACTTCAAGTGACTCCGCGGGCTTGCGGACGGCGGGCAATGGGTGGCTCGCCGTCCGACCGTCCGGTAACCGTCCGGACCGAGCCCAAATCGTCGACGGCGCGTACTGTTCCACGCCCGCCTCAGGAAGATGTCAGCAAATCGTAAGGGCCCAGCAGGGTCGAAGCCTACTGGGGCCGCGGGTAGTGTGAAAGTGAAACCCGGGGTCCGGCCCGGTGCACGAAGGCAAAGAAGGAACATGAGTGGGTTTTTAGTCAGTAAAAGTCTACTAGTACTACTAGACACTATCTCTCGCCCACCCAAGAGCGGGATTTGTCATTAGATGATTTTCGTGCCTCATGATCTAGAATTGAAGTAATTTATTTAAAAAGAAAAAACTTGCTCAACACACATTAGGAATTATTCCTGTATCGTGGGTGCGTTCACATACACAAGACTCCCAAACCCGAAACAAAATAGTTCAACTGTATCTGAGTGCCATTACACGTTTATGTCGTTCGGCGCTCCCATTGGCCCGCTCAGAGTGCCGAACACGGTAAACGTTTTGATCGTGTTAACGTTAAAACAACTTGCACTCAGCTCGCTGGTGTAGGTTATGTCAGCTGCACACATACTGTTTACCACATATTACAACCTCTGTTTCGATCGACCAGCAGAAGCCGGCCTCACAAATTAATGGTCAAACTCATTGTACTAGGGCTTATCGCATCGGTGATTACAAACACTGTCAACCATAATGCATTCAGTCCATACAAATATGAGTAAGTACTGATTGTGTTCTCAATTATATTGACTAATTGCATATTAAGAGCTTAAAGATCTATTGCTTGAAGATCTAAGTTAGACCAGGGAAGCTGAACACAAAAAAAATAAAGCTGCAAATTATGTGAAACTTTTAAAGAAAATGTACTGGTTTGCTTATAGAGGTATGCGGAACAGGGTGTAAAGGCCAGCAACCCTCCGTTAAAGGAAAGAAGGAAGGGAGGATCCTCTGACTAAACGAGTTGCGTCTTCATTTCGGACTGTTGTATATGTTCTAATCGCGAAGAGAACTCCGATACCGCGATACAGGATTTTGAATTTTAGTATATTATTCTTATGGATATATGGATTTTAGTTCTTATGTGGCTACATAGATGTCGCTACAAGGTGAATTACGAAATATGGTGTTTAATAAGAAAGCCACTAACTGGCTCCTCCAGCAGAAGGTCGAAAGAGGTATTAAGTATCTTTCGACAAATGCTGGTGATATTTTCGTTGGTATTCTATATAGGGTGACTGGTAATTAGTGTACGATACTTAAACACGTGATTGTGCTCATGATAACCAACAACTTTTACTATGGGAACAAACCTGAAATCAGCTGTTCAGTACATTTATGTTTGCCTAATTTACTGAACAGCTGATATTTTTTCGCGATTTCGGCTTTGCTCCCATAATAAAAATTGTTTGTTATCACAAACATAAACATAAATGAGCACAATCACGTGTTTAAGTATCGTACACTAATTGCCAGCCATCCTATATATTGGAATATAAAAGGAAGAATTGACTGACTGACATATCAAAGCACAGCCGAAACTACTGAGTCTAGGAACTTGAAATTTTGCTCAAGGCTTAGGTACCTTTACGATGTAGGTGAGCACTAAGAAGGGGTTTTTAAAAATTCTAAAGTGGGTGAAAAGGGGCAAATTCTTGTGTAAAAGTGCAAAATAACTTTAATTTCGGAAGTCGGTGTTTCTATAATAGTTTTGTCTCTTCGTTATTAAACACCGACTTCCGAAATTAAAGTTATTTTGCACTTGTCAGTGTATTTTTTACTTTGAAGTCGGTTGTATTTTTTTTTGTAAAAAGTTTTTTATTTTACACTTTAGTTATGTTACCACCACTAAAAAGTACACCTCAGCCAAACTTAAATACCTTATAGCCAGAGTGCATCTCATGACAATTCTAATAATCCCAAACACGGTTAGATTACATTAATTTATTACAGAGTTCCGGTGCCTAACTTCAGGCTCATCAGATCAGTTCGATATATTCCCCCTCTACTTTCAGTCAGTCATCGACTACACGTATAAACAAAGCAATTTTACTTGTTACGACGGTTCTACTGTGATCCTATGAGGAGTTCTGTTCCATATCTTCGAAGTTCATTATCAGATCATAACAATATTTCTATGGGACCAACTCGGAAGTATAACCTTCCAAAAAAAAAAAAAAATTCAAAATCGGTCCAGAATTGACCGAGAAATCGGTGAACATACATAAAAAAAAAAACATACATTCAACCGAACATATAACCTCCTTTTTGAAGTCGGTTAGAAAAGAACTTATGTTTCTCATTAGGACGATGCCTAAATGCTTATCATATTCGAGCATTGAACAGCGTCGTTCTGTATTTTTAAATTTTTAGCACCGCTTAATAAAATGTTTAATACCTTTGGGAATATCCCTTATGTTCAAATGTATATAATACGTATATATATAATGTAATTTTCTCTCATCTGGCTTCCTATTGAAATATTTCACGCTTACTTTTTTGTTACAGGTAATTCATGAATTTCATATTCTGCTACCCCGCGGGTACTGTATTCTTGTTCCCGGTGAGTTTTTGTTCCGCCAACCCTTTTGTTCCAGTAATTATTTAGCCAAAAAAATATTTGGCCCCTCAGGATATTTTCTTTTGTAGTTGGTAGGTACTGGTAAAATTTTCTGTGGGAATATTATTTAGATTAGATACTGTTTAGGGTTCTACGGAACAGGGTGTAAACGTCCACATACGTCCGTTGAAAAGAGAAGGTCCTCCAACCAGACGGGTGTTGTGTCTGGTCGGTATAACTGCCCGACAATTGATTTTGTACGGTTTCGTGTGTTCTAATCTCGCGGAGAACACTGATACCGCGTTGCGGGGTAGTTCCTATTTTTTTTTTATAACAGAAATCTCTAAAAAAATTAAAAATTGCTATCTATAATCCCAACAATTACAAACTGTCATTACGGCAGTTTCCAATAGATTCGTATAACTACAAAAGTCCAGTTTAAATACCACAATTCGTATCAGAATTCAGAAGCACGAGTACGTGCTTCCGTAACCATTCGACAGATTAAAACGGCCGGTTAATTGCTATTGCGACAATCTGTTAAAATTCAGGTCGAGTTAACGTGTTCGTAAACTAATGTTTTCCCACCTTTTGTTTTTGTTATCGCTACTGGCTTAACCTTATTGCTTATGCCATGAAACTGTACAATAAATACATGCAGTAGGTCAACATCTTGAGGCGTATGAACTTAAAAGAGCAACCATAATATTTTCTGCGGGATTGTTCAAATTAATGAATAAGTAAACGTTTTTATTATTATCTTCTTTATTTCAATTACATATTACATATTACTGAAATAAAAAATAAAACATTTAAAAATATATTTAAAAAAAAACAGTATCCCACCGGTATCGGGAACAGGGTCCAAGCTACCGGTGGTCAGGGTTCCAGAGAAAGGAACCTCCTAACTATACAAGCCGTGTCCAGGAGTACCGCTTTCTGAATCAAGCCCTTGATCCAGTCGCCTAACGCGAGCCTCCTAAGGTGTTGGTCGAAGCTCTTGGCTATTAAGCCAAGATTATTATTATCTAATATATAAAATTCTCGTGTCACGGTGTTCGAACTTGAACTCCTCCGAAACGGCTCGACCGATTCTCATGAAATTTTGTGAGCATATTGAGTAGGTCTGAGAATCGGCCAACATCTATTTTTTTTTTTTTTTATTTATATGGCAGAACAACGTTTGCCGGCTCAGCTAGTTATTAATATAAGTGGGTTTTAGTCGAGTAAAGACTCTTGCTCCACCAAGAGCGGGAGAACGACTGCTCACCAAAAAAAAGTCATAATATCCTCGTGTTTGCTAACACGGGAAACAGCAACCCACTTATGGATGTTATAATTAATCTTAATTAGGTAGGTATAAAAATAAAACATAATCCCTGATTTTGTTACTAAGCGCAAAACTGATGATTTTTTTTAACAATTAGAATGAAGAGAAGAAAATTTAATACATTGCGTGGTTTAAAAACATTCTGCTTTATTGTATTCAAACTTTTCCTAGCTGTCAATAATAATATTGACAGCTAGCTAGCTGTCAATCCTTACTCTAAACTACTTAAAAAAATCCCGGTTCCGAATATTGAATTGAGTATGAGTAAATCTTCTGTAGCTTTCTTTAACGTGACAAAACCGAATCAGTGGGAGCGTTTTACTATTCTGACGGGTTTGACAGTATCCGGAAATTCATACATGTCTTGTTTATCGATAACATTGTGACGTTTTCCGATATAGAGGTGGGTTGATACTTATTTAACTGTCGTGTGTTTGACATACATCTCATTTGGATCAATTGTAATGGGTTAAAACCGACGAGAGTTCATTTGCTGGGTACATTCTGTAATACGAATTCTTCTTTATTGTTCGAAGCTAATAGTATCCCTCTATTGAGCAAAGGCCTCTCCTTAACCCTTGCTGCCTCGGACCAGCTCTCACATTATCAAGCCGGCCTTTCAGGCCCATTCATTTTTTAAATGAGAAATCATCAAATAACTTAATAACCACGCTTCTTTATGTGGAGCGAGATAGCATGTTAGACTTTTACTGACTAAAACGCATCTGTGTTCTTTCAGTTGCCTTGTGCGTTTCAGGGCCATGGTAATTATCGAACATTCCCGCAACGCTCTTTACCAGTTTGGAGGTATGCGAAACAGGGTGTAACACTCCGCATACCTCCTTTGAAAACAGAGGATCCTCCGACCAGACGGGTGTTATGTCTGATCCGGCCAACTGCCCGATAGATGATTTCGGGCTGTTATATATGTTGGAATCGCGCGAATTTTATTTAAATCAATAAAAAAAAAACATATTGCGCGATGCAGGTTTTCGAATTTTTTAGTTCCTATGTGACGCCATAGATTTCACTACAACATCTTAATTTCTTCACAACTTTAAGTAATAGAGATGTTACATTCAAATACATTTCTACATGCAAAGCTATCGATATCACAATATACAAACGTTTATATGTATATCGTATTGTGTATGGCTCTTAATTTATTCATTGCGAAAAGCCTTGCCCGGTCGTTTGTAACAAATACGTTGGATAAACTGTTTGTATTTACTCTACGGTTTTTTTTTTTTGACATGGTCGAAAAGCTGCCGGCAATATAGCAGATGGGTTGATCCTCGCTTAACGGAGTCTGACTTTTGATCAGTATCAAGGCTTTATACATGGAAACCATTTGGTTTTTGGTAAGTAAAATAAGCCGTAACATAATCAGCCTATAATCTTCTCCCTGATGGGACTCAGGCCTCTTCTCTAGGAGAGGGAATGGGCCTACCTGGGAATCTACCACGCGAGGCAAATGCGTTTTGCTGGTTTGTGGAACAGGGTGTAAAGTCGTACAAACCTCCGTTAAAAAGGGAGGATCCTCCAACCAGAAGGATGTTATGTCTGGTTTTCGGGCAACTATCCGATAGATGATTTCGGGCTGTTGTATATGTTCAAATCGCACGGAGAACTCATTGCGCGGTGCAGGATTTCGATTTTTTTAGTTTCTATGTGACGCCATAGGTGTCGCTACATCTCTCCCCTCCGGAGATCGATGGTTTTCCTGATGCGTTGATAATATGATTTTTCATCGACTTTTTCGTTCTAGGACATGCTGGTTTTCTCACGGTGTTTTCCTTCACCGTTTTAAGAGTCAGTAACTTGAAAAAATCCTGACGACTATTCGGCCGCTCGTGGTCCTTACCAAAATAAATGAGACACTCCAAAAATAAAGTAAATCAAGAGATCGGTGTGTTTCTGAAGAAACACCGAAACGAATTCAGTGGTCACAGACTCGTTTAAAGTCGAGACATGATCACGGTCAGAGGTCTTGCTTGAGGAAGTCTTTACATCGCAAGTCGTAGTCGTTTAAACTTTACGACCGTCAAAGGACTTGTAACACCCACTGCTAAAGACAGAAACAATCTATTTTTAGTCGTAAACCACATTCCTAAAATAGTCGAATCATCTAACCTTAAATCTTTCACATGTTCAAATCCTGAAAATGTTAATTCCAATTTAAGTGACTTTTGAAACAGTCCTTGGATTTCAGACTGTCAATTAATTCTTAAGGTATATGGTTGTAGTTAAAGTAGTTTACAACATTCCTTGAAAACATACGTTTTAGCATAAAATATGTACCTACATTATCTACGTACCCATTCCGTCGTCCATTGCTGAACTTAAGCGACCCCGAAATTTTGCCTTATCGACCGATCTTGACTCTCGCGTCCGTGATACTCATGACTTTTTCTGGTCAGGTGGTACCATTGACCATTGCCACTTTGGCGTACTGGTTGCATGTACCTGGTGTGCCAGGTAAGCGCAAAAGATATTTAAACTAAAACTTTTAATGTACTTTTTACTAATATAATTTTTAAGGGGTTTTTTTTTTTTAGGTGGGAAAATCATCTAATGACAAATCTCGCTCTTGGGCGGAGCGAGAGATAGTGTCAGACTTTTACTGACTAAAAACCCACTCCTGTTCCTTCTTTGCCTTCATCCCGGGGCCCCGAGCTTCGCTTTCACACGGCCTTTTAGCTAAGATCAAAGTGTAGTATCTGTTCTTTTCAGTTTTTAAGGGGTGTGATTACTAATATAATATGGACGTCTGAAAGAAAATAGTGTAGTTGGCAAAAGGCTACAAAGTGTTACAAACTATTTTTACCTCAGTATGATGACCAATTCTTCTGTCGAATTCCACGATTTCACTGTTTAACTCTGGCATATAAGTGAAAACTAACCATGTCTAGATACTTTCGCATACAGAACTAGTGGTCTCATGTTAACTCATTCCTTCAACTCTTCCAGTCATCCTTATCATCTTTCAATATTGCCACTGGCATATTTCATGTAGTTTTCGTACATTTTATATGGACTCGCCGTACACTGTTGACGCAGGCGGCCGCCACACACAACGTAGCTGCTGGCTTCTTGTGGCCTGCAACGACACAAAACGCAGCCACACGCCAGAGTCCATTATGATACTGCGCGCATGGGTTTAAAAAAATTGACAGCCACCGGCCACAAGTGGCTGTCGCGCGTTTCAGCTACATTTGTGGCTGCTTCTAGCTTCTGGTGGCGTTGTTTATGGAGGTCGCGTATGGCCCCGTGTACAAGGGTAGCCGCACCGCACTTGTTGCCGGAGATCTACTTTTTTAACCCACACGCGCAGTATCATAATGTACTCTGGACGAAGAATATTTAAATGCGCGGTGGCCCGTGTGTAGCGACCCTAAGGCTCGCTACGAAAGCTAAATAAGGACCTGCCAGTATCAAGTCCTGCCAACTTTTTTTTTTAACAAATACTGTTTAAAAGTTTCGCAACAAAGTAAGTGGACGAGATCAAGTTGCTGGCACTTTGTATTTTATTGAACGAGCATAGAGATAAAACTGTAATGTCCAAGTACTTGTTGATATTGGCTTTCGTGCGAGTGGCGCCATGCCAAACGAGGCATGTATGCACCATTTACATTTTAATGGAGACTAGGATTTAAAAAAAAATACAGGTGTGCATTGTTTTACTATATGTGGCTTGTTGGTTTGTACTTTTGTAGCTTGTTTAAGAAGTTTCCGTTCGTCAAAATGGCTGTCGTTAAGCGTGGTGATTAAAAAGCGTGGTTATAAAATAACCATGGTATTCTTGGTCTCATTTATTGGTTGTTGTTGCTATAAGTTAATGTTCAAACCCCGATTTCTAAAGAAGTATCTGCAGTCTTCTTAAACCTGTCAAACTTTACCATCAAAGTTCGTTTTTTCGATTCGTAAACGTGCCCAGATGACTGGCAGCATTGTCACGTTGAATGGCCGACAAATTTGGTTTAGAATAAATATCTAGTTAGTTGACATTTAAGTTTTTTGTTTATTTATTATTGATAGACTTACGCTTGACCACTATCTCACCTTATAGTAACCAATGATGTGGTCGGGGATGGAGCACGCTTGCTTTGAAGCAACCTATCTACTTTTGACTTAGTCCCCTAGGTTGCAGCTATGAGGTAACACAGATTCCAGATCTAACGAGAAAACTAAGATTCTGATCTAGAGTTTTTGTCGGGCTAATTTTATGATAAAACTTAACCGTTTTGCTTAAAATCGCGAAAAATTTGTTTTTGTGACCTTTGTTCCCGGGTATTATTTTTCCAGGTGTGGGATCGATGAGGACTTTTTCTATTATGTAATTGTTTGTTATTCCAAATAAATAAAATTAAAAATGTAAATTCCTTCATAATATTGTTACATACAACCCTTTTTAGGTACTTATATTTTTTAAACCAGCGTCAATTTCGTCACAAATAATGGTTTTAACATTATTTTGCTTACATGCTTCAATAGCTTCAATTTAAAGATGGTACCTTACTTTAAATGACAGCTTCTTATAACTTGCACCAACATCTCTCATTTCCAATCACTTACCACACTCCTTTCCCTAACACAGCAATTTAATACTTAAGCTAAATTACCATAATCGAATCCATAATTACTGTAAAACGGTCCATAAAACTAGGAGTGGGTCTACTAAGTTATCCACGCCCTAAGCTAAGAAAGGCATAACCGTAAATTACGATACATTTTCACTTAATTAGCAGATATAAACAAGCACACTTGGGGGAAATTTGCGTAGGCATTACACATGTTTTCGTTTCTGGATAAAACCGTACAGCTAAGGAGTGGTATTCCTTGCCGGAATCTGTGTATCCTGATGGCTACAACCCGGGAATCTTTTAGTCAAGAGTGAATAGGGTACTTCTTCTTCTTCTTCTCCTTCCGTCCGATACCGTACTCGAAAGAAGTCGTGTTTTTAGTTAAAATTAAAAAAAAAATATTAATTATCAAGTACGCGACTATATCTCGTAATTGTAAAGACAAAGTGCTTAAACCTGCTTAGACCAATATAATATTCGTGAGTCCGATCACCACAGCGGTTACCGCGTGAACTTGCCCCCGCTCGCAACACCTTCACCTCCGTGGGAGCAGCGCGGTGGTCATAATTGCTGTCCCGCTTACTCCGAGACCCTTCACTGACGTATGCTGATTGATAAGAAGTTACGGCGACTCGTCTTTTACTACGAGCTCATTAAGATTTTGAGTTTGTTACCGTGAGTAGAATCGATTTATTTTTTCGTCACCTCACCGTTCAAGATGCCTCGTGTACAGCGCTCGCCACCCGCCGCGCCGCAATCAGACACTTCAAATGTTAAAATGTCTCAATCTGTATCCGACTCGGACATTCCCCAAATGATTTCGAGCGACCCGCTTGACGATATACATATAACGACGCGTCCTGCTAGTAAGCGACCGCGGTTGAACCGCTCTACAGCCACCCCGGCGACTGAGCTCCAGGATTTTAAAAGGGAAATACGTGATATGCTGAAGAACTGGAGGACTGATCAAGAAGCTTATTTTAAAAAATTGTGCAATGATCAATGTTCTTCTCTGAACAAACTAGCAGCCGATTTAGTTGAGCTTAAACACCAAAACCTGGCGATTCAAAAATCAAACGCCGAAATTGAAAAAAGCATTTCCTTTATTAGTAAACAGTATGATGATATTTTGAAGCAAGTTGAGTCGCTGCAAAGAGAAAATCTAACGTACAAGAATAGTATTTTGATCATGGAAACCAAGATACAAGATCTACAGCGAGTATCCAGGCCCTCTTCTATTGAAATACGCAATGTTCCTTATGTGCAGAACGAAACAGTATCGGATCTCACTGCGATAGTCACCAAAGTGACCTCAAGTATTGATGTCCAGCTAAAAAGTACTGACTTGCGCGATTTGTACCGCTTACCGGGTAAACCGGATACGATTAGGCCAATTGTGGTTGAACTCTCTAGCGTCCAAACAAAAAACCAAGTAATCACTGCAACCCGGAACTTTAATAAGATGCACAAAGAAGATGATCGCCTTAGTACTCGAAGCATTGGCTTAACAGGAGAACGGCGTCCAATTTTTATATCGGAACACCTCCCAGCCAGCTCTAGAAAACTTTTTTTTACTGCCAAGGAATTTGCGAAACTCAACAAGTACGACTTCTGTTGGAGTTCAAATGGCAACATCTTTTTAAGAAAAGTCACAGGAGACAAACAAATACTTGTCAGATCGGAGCAAACCTTACGAGATTTGGAACAGCAAGCCAACCAATGACTGATCTATGCTATGATGTATTTACCGCTGTCTAAGCCTTTCATAAACATCACTCACGCAATTCTAAGTCTAATTCTATTTTCTTTTAATATTTATTATACAATAGTAATCAAAGGAAATTACAAGTCCTTAAGTTTAATACTAACTACATGTTTTAGTCCTCATTTATACCTCCATTACACTAAACATTTTTTATTAAATATCGAAATAGGAAAAGTTTTTTGTATACACACACCCCTCATTTTAATCACCACTTTCGTAACCTGCCTAACGTACTCGAACAAGAACATAAATTGGGAATGCTATCTCATGTTTCTTAACTTTAAACCACACGCGCCCAGCAATTGTGGTTGTCTGTCGTATTTGTTGCATGGACGATCACAACTTCTCGACTTTAATTGTGTCACTTCACCAATTGCAAATCTTTACCATGCATCGCTGCATTTAAGCAACACTCTCTGGATTAACAACTATATAATCAATGGCGTCAATAAATGAAATTAACAGTGAGTTGGACAGTATCAATGTCTCATCGTCCTTTACCTGCACTCCGGATAAATGTGGTGATTATCTGAAATTCCCTCATGCACTAAATGTCTTGCATTTGAACATTAGAAGTCTAAACAAAAACTTCAATGAACTAATCTGTCTTCTCTCATCTATTAAATTAAAATGCGATGTATTAATATTATCAGAGTGTTGGCTGAAGAAGAATGCGGCAGTGCCAGCCATTCAGGGTTACACCTCATCCCAAACCATGAAACTTATTAATCAGAATGATGGAGTGGTGATATATGTCAGAGAAAAGCTGGATTTTTGCATTTTTGAACCAGAATTTTCTGACGCCAGCTGCCTTGTTTGCATAATCCAAAACAATGTAACTTTAATAGCTTTATATAGACCACCCTCACAAAAGAACATTGACAACTTCTTGGATAGCCTAGATAAATTGCTGGCTGACTGCAAACAATATAAAAACGTCTCGGTAATAGGAGATATCAATATAAATATAGCCCCTGGCAACACTGACCCTCGCTCCTCTCAATACCTAAATCTGGTAGCCTCACACGGTCTCCTCCCCGCCCATGTTCTCCCAACTCGCTTAAATAATTGCTTAGATCACGTTTTTCTTAAATCAATGTTTGATGCAACCACGTTAGTTGTGGAAACATCAATAACTGACCACTCCGCCGTTTTACTTAGCTTAGAAATTGATACCCCAAAACACCGTTCAAGCAAATGCACTACTCCTCGTCTCAACCTTTCTTGCGCTGTCAATGACATCGAGAGCTGCGATTTCTCAATCATTTTAAAACAAAGTGACCCTAACCTCGCTATGGATAGGCTTTATGAAATACTTATACCCATTTTAATAAGGAACACTGTATATAAAACTATCCCCTGTAAACGTAAAACTATTAAACCTTGGATTACTGCTGGTCTACTGAGATGCATACGCAACCGAGATAGTATGCACAAGAAAAGTAACTCTGAACCCAATAACGCAATTTTAAAACTGACATACTTACGCTACCGAAATTTTTGCAACAATTTATTAAAGAAACTGAAAACAACATATGAGAAAAAAGTTTATTTCGATGCCAAAAACAACCCAAAAAAAATGTGGGATGCGGTCCGTAATGTTTTGGATATAAATAAAGGTACTTCAGCCCCCGTTGACCTCCTAAAATTAGCTAGTGACCCAGTCGAGTCAGTCAATTCCATAAACATGTTCTTTGCGAATGTCGGTAAAAACCTGGCTAACAACATCCCACAAAACCTCAGCAACGCCCATTGTGCCCCTCCTTGTACAGTTTCGATGCCAAACTCAATAGGCTTACTGGAGACAGACGAGCAACAAGTCGATGCGATAATAAAAGACCTCCGAGTTGACAGTGCCTCTGGCTGGGATGACATCTCTCCTAAATTACTAAAATTAACCAGTCGCATATTAGTACCTCCTATAACGCACATTTGTAACCTCGCACTATCCACTGGCATTTTTCCAAAAGCCCTTAAAAAAGCCATCGTCCACCCGATCTACAAAGCTGGAGACAGAGGCAGTGTTAACAATTATCGCCCAATATCAGTACTTCCAGTAATTTCCAAAATACTGGAAAAAATTATTCACAAGAATCTCGCTAATTATCTGAATAAATATAAGATCATTGCAGAAAACCAGTACGGATTTAGAAAAGGACTATCGACGGAAGACGCCATTTTAGCCCTGCTTAACTCTGTTGTCAACAATATCGACAGCAAATCCAAATGTATTGGCATATTCCTGGATTTGTCAAAGGCGTTCGACACAGTCTCTGTCCCTATCTTACTCAGAAAACTGGAACGAATCGGCATACGTGGTACGGCCTTCAAATTACTTCATAACTTTCTTTCCGAGCGAACCCAGTGTGTTAAAGTAGGCGAACACATTAGTGGTGAACAATTTCTAGATTTTGGTGTGCCCCAAGGAAGTCTGCTCAGCCCTCTCCTCTTCCAAATCTATGTTAACGATCTCTGTCTACTCACCCTTCCTTCTACTCAAGTTATAGTATATGCTGACGACACTGTTTTGCTATCTAGTGGACCCGACTGGGTAACGGCAAGGGAGGCTGCTGAAAGGTCCCTAAGTCAGGTTATGAGCTGGCTGGGTAGCAACAGTTTAACTTTGAACGTCGCTAAAACTAATTTCATTACCTTTGGCTCCAATACATCTGCCCTTCCAGCTCACCTTTCACTACAAATGAAAGCCCACGTTTGTGACAGGAATATCCGTAATGAGTGCTGCTCATGCCAGTCAGTGACAAGAGCCTCGTCTGTCAAGTATCTCGGCCTTTACCTTGACTCCTGTCTTAGCTGGAAAACTCACATTGATTTCCTGTCTGCACGTACCAGAAAACTAATTTACCTTTTTAGAAAGCTGAGAACTTCTGCTCACAAAGACATCCTAAAAATGGTATACACAGCTCTATGTGAATCAATACTAAGCTACTGTATCACTGCGTGGGGAGGTGCTGCCAAAACAATTCTATTACAAGCGGAAAGAGCTCAGCGAGCGATTGTCAAAGTTCTCCTTAGTAAACCGTTTAGGTATCCAACTCAAAAATTGTATGCTGAATTTAAGGTGCTAACGGTCCGGCAAATGTACATGTTTCGAATAATGTCACGAACACATAAGAATACTCCTCCCAATAGAGATGTTTTCAGCCCTACGATCAGAAGAAGACCCAAACCTGTCTGTGCCAGAGTTTGTACCAATACGACCTTCGCACGTCGGCATAACTGCTATTTAAGCGCACTAATCTACAACAAACTCCACAATAAACTGGACATACACAATTTAAACAAGTTCCAATGTAAGTCCAAAGTTAAAGAATTTCTGCTTACTCTCAATTATGATATGACGGAAGAATTTCTTAAACCCTAACCAGTTAGGCATTCACACACACACACAAGTACAATACACACGACACAAAAATTCCCCTTTCCTTCAGTTTAATTTTGGCATTTTTCCTCTACTGATTCCCAAAATGTACTAATTTAGTTTAATTTTTATTTTTTCTTATATGTTTTATCTTGTTTTTATCATGTTTTTAAGTGCACATTACGTATCTAAACCTTGTCACTACAGAACGGACGGATGGATGACCCCTGTAACACAGGTTTACCTAGCGCAGGGGTCATTGATCATTTATCTTGTACCTCGCCAATTGTACCTTTAATTAAGTGTCACCTGTAATTGTGTACTTTTTGAAAATAAATAATTATTATTATTATTATTATTATTATTATTCTAGGTAAGCGCGCTCCATCGTCAACCGCATCGTCGCTTTCCATCAGGTGAGATAGCGGTCAAGCGCGAACCTATCAAGAATCATCCAGAGTTTCAGTGCTACATTGCGTAATATAAGATCAGAATAGCATTATAGTCATAGGTTGGCTTCTGAAAGGGAATCTCGGGGTCTTTGAACGCTAGGCAGACATCCTTCTTTGCCTAGCGTTCCATGTGCCTACATAGGTGTGGTTTTAGTCACTAAAAGTTTTAGTCTGACACGAAGAGCGGCGAAGTCATTGAAAGATTTCCCATCTTAAAGTCATGAGAGAATCCTCAAAAAACGCGGAAAGGACATACACCTTGGTTGTGATGGCTCTTGAGTTGGTTATATTGTAACATGGCGGAACTTCTTTAAAAGGACCTGGAAAGCAAAGGGTAACTAATGGAACTCATGCGGGTTTTACTCAGTAAAAGCCTGACACTCTCGCTCCAGAGCTGGAGGGGTTATGCTGCTGTCCTTTTTATTACCATTAACAGGTGTGATAAGGGTCTTCTACTCTTCTACGTTGTCTTGTTTCTTCTGCCGCGTTTACTGATTCCGTGCTTCCCTCATCCAGATGCTATCGTCAACCTAGCGCGCTTTTGGGTGGCCTTGTTTTCTTTGGCCCAACCTTGGCCACCATTCGCTCTGTCAACGCTGAAACCATCGTTCAACTACCCCATTAGGTTCTTATCATTCTGGATCTTCTGTCATATCTCCTACAGGATAATGCAATAATGTATAACAAAATCAGGTCCGCCCCAGTTGATTTTATGACTGATATTTTTAGTATGTGGCTTTATTGCTTTATCGATGGAGTGATGCGGGAGAGTCGTTAACCAGAACTCATGCTGTGATTGTGTGGGTGTCACTTAGGTTAACCTATAGACTAACTTAACTGGGCCATTTTCAAATTCTTTGCAGGTAAATGTTAATTCAATTTCTAGAAATTTAAATATTACAAACTATTTATATTTTATTTTTTAATAAATGTATTCCCGTAATAACCATCGAATTTTGAAATCCTGTCATTGGTCGTGATGTTGTACTAATAATTGTAGGCTTTTTTCAGATTTAAGGTCTCAAGGTGTAAATAAATACCATTCTGTTACCAATGCGAAATAATTTTTATTTTAATACAGACAAAATGTATCACAAATATTTTTTTATCACTATTAAATACAGCCTTTTCTCTCTTAGGAACATGCAGAATCACAATATAAAACGTTACTAATATGTATTAAAATAAAGTCATAAACAACTATGTTACTTTAAATATTAGGTTAAACCTTAAATTCTACATAAATTATGAAAAATCTTTATTTTAACATCAATCATCACTATATTGCACAATTTTTTAACTTGTAAATTGGTTTATAGCCAATTTATAATATTTTACAGATTAGTTTCACTGAAAACATTTATTTTGCGCCTTATATTTTTGGGACAGAAAAGTAACATAGTTGTAACACAGTAACAAAGTTGTTTGTTGTACTAATTATACTCGCATACCTAGCTTAATAACTATTGACTATGCTTTAAATTGCAATAATGAGATCTCGTATATTAACATAGACTTAAAAAAAAAATGTAGGAATGAAAAACTTCCTAAAAATAATTATGAGATTTTCAACAATATAATCAACAGCGCACTCATCATCATTCATCATCATTTCAGCCGAAAGACGTCCACTGTTGGACATAGGCCTCCCCCAAATGTCGCCACAATGACCGGTCCTGTGCGTCTCGCATCCATCGGATTCCCGCGACCCTCACCAGGTCATCGGTCCACCTTGTGGGAGGCCTTCCAACGCTGCGTCTTCCGGTACGCCATTCGAGAACTTTTCGTCCCCATCGACCATCTGTTCTACGAGCAATGTCTGCCCACTGCCATTTAAGATTGGCGATTCTTCGGGCTATGTCTGTAACCTTGGTTCTCTTGCGGAAATCTTCATTTCTGACGCGATCACGCAAGGAAACTCCGAGCATAGCCCTTTCCGTTGCCCTTTGAGTGACTTTAAGCCTTCTGATGAGGCCCATTGTAAGCGACCACGTTTCGGAGCCATATGTCATCACTGGCAACACGCACTGGTCATAGACTTTCGTCTTGAGACACTGTGGAATATTGGACGAGAAGACACCGCGCAGCTTTCCGAACGCTGCCCAGCCGAGTCGGATTCGACTATTGACCTCTTTCTCGAAGTTAGACCTACCCAACTGGACCGTCTGTCCCAGGTAAACGTAGTCGTCCACAACTTCGAGTGTAGAGTCTCCGATCTTGATAGGAGTGGGTGCTACATGGATGTTTACCATGACTTTGGTTTTGTCCATGTTCATTTTAAGTCCCACTCTTTCGGAAGCTCTACTGAGGTCACCGAGCATTGTACTGAGCTCCTCCGTAGTAGTACTACGTAGTAGACTACTATGTCGTCGGCAAATCGAAGGTGAGTGATGTGCTCGCCATTGACATTTATGCCTAGCCCTCTCCACTCCAGAACCTTGAAGACATCCTCCATTGCGGCCGTGAACAGTTTCAGAGAAATGACGTCTCCTTGCCTCACACCCCGCTGCAAGAGGATAGGTTTCGAGGTCTGGTCCTGAAGTCGGACTGACATGGTGGCGTTTTTGTATAAACACTTCAGCACTTCGATGTACCGATAGTCAATCTGGCACCGTTGAAGAGACTGCAGTACAGCCCAAGTCTCGATCGAATCAAAGGCTTCCTCATAGTCCACAAACGCTAAGCAGAGAGGCTGATTATACTCCCTTCTTGATGTCGCTTCTTTTTCAGGGTTATTTTTACGTCGTTCCCTATAACGTCGCTGCTTTTCTGCAGGCGTTAGAGCCATCTTCGAACGACGTAAGTCATACAAAATGTCCTGAAACAAATTATTTATTATCATTTAGTATCAATTTTTTAAAGTTAAATTATTAAAAAGCGTGTGACACACGGATTAGTATACAAATTCGGGCCAAAACCAATAAAATACCACTCTGTTACTCAGTTTACAACTCTGTTACCACGTGCTAAGTAACAGAGTTGTTCAGTAACAGAGTGGTAAATTTAACATTCCATAAACAATTAATCACAAAATACACTACATAGGAAAAATAAGACTTCTGATTAAAAATAATCACCCCATGTACTATATAAATATTGTTAAATCATTTCTGAAATACTAATTACTTACGCAAAAATATCATTAACAGTGTGGTAGCTGAATAAACACACGTGACTCCTTCCACGAAACGCGGCCGACTGACTGACGTTGCGTCCCTCCTCCGTCGCCGCGAAGTATCTAGAAAGATCCCAGACACCGCGCCAAAGCTACTGCTAGGAAAACAGTAGCGCCATCTGTATTTTTTAATCTAAATTACTATAGTAACAGAGCGTTGCTATGATTTTCAATGAAGCCCGGGACAAACTTGAAAAATAAAAGAAAATTACACTTTATCAATCTACTTGTCTTTTAACCCATTTAATGTGATTCAACAATGTCTCTATTTAGTTATTCTATTTATTTTAATTTATCAGTTTTCCAGTAAATCAATTTATTAATGAATATTCGTATTATACTTCTGTCTGGGACACGATAATTTTGTATAGAAAACAACTCTGTTACCAAGGATGACCGTTATGTTACCTTAAAAAAGAGGAAAAATAATGAAATTTGATAAATATTTAGTATTTAAGATGCTTTAGGTAACAATTTACACTTCTGAACACATCTATTGGCCCACCTTGTATTTTCAGTTTCGTTTGGTCCTAGCTAAAATTTTATATTAGGTCGAGCAAAAAGTTTTTATGCAGTTTTGAACCTGGCACATTCACAATTTCATTCAATAGTCTTTTTTTGAATTTCGAACACAGAATTTAAAGAAACAAAAGACAATTTGGAGCCTGTTTGTTGATATCAAACAATCGAATACTAAGAAAACTTGGTTTTATTGGTATACTTGGATTTAATTCTTGAAAAAGTGATTGATATCTTTGGTTTTGCAACAAACAGTACTTATTCTTAACATTAAGGTGAGGTTCTATCAATAATCTATGGATACTTCACCTGAAGTCGCCGCCCAAGCTGTGGCACTTATTCAGGCCGGACACAGCCAAAGAAACGTGAGTGCTCAACTTAATTTAAGTCGATCTGCGGTCCGAAATGTTTATCGGAGGTACCTAGAGACTGGCGGCTTTGTTCGTCGCCAAGGAAGGCCACGATCTCGGGTCACAACTGAAAGGCAGGATCGATTCATCATGACGGCCAGCTTGAGAAATCGTCACCTTACCTCCATTGAGATACAAAACCAACTTCGCGACTTCCACGGAGTATCTGTGAGCGCTCGAACTGTTCGGAGAAGGTTAAAAGAACGCGATATGGTACCACACAAGCCAGCTAATGGGCCCAAACTAACGCGAGCCCACCGAACAGCGCGCCTTCATTTCGCACGCAGTCATTTAAATTGGACACAGCAAGATTGGAGCCGTGTACTCTTTTCTGATGAGTCTAAAATTGTGTTACATGGCAATGATGGAAGGAAGAAGGTCTACCGACGTAAGGGAGAGCGTTTCGCACAATGCTGCTTTGAAGAGAGGGTTGCTTATGGCGGTGGCTCATGGACTGTCTGGGGCGGTATATCCGCGAGCGGCAAAACTCAACTTGAGGTTGTTACAGGACCACGGCTGCCAACATTAAATGCTGAAAGGTACATTCGTGAGTGCTTAGAACCTCACGTGATACCATACGCGGACTATGTGGGCCCAAATTTCCTTTTTATGCATGATAATGCAAGAGCCCATGCGGCCGGCATCGTCAGGGAATATCTTCGGGATGTGAACATCACAGTCATGGACTGGCCAGCCAGAAGCTCAGACATGAACCCCATTGAGCACATGTGGGACGAGCTAAAAAGACGTGTTAGGGCTCGTCAGCCAGTTGCCCAGACGATGCAGGAGTAGAAAACTGCCATAGAAGAGGAATGGGAGATGATCCCTCAAAATTTCATAGAGCGTTTGATAAACTCTATGCCTAATCGTATGAGAGCTGTGGTAGATGCCCATGGAGGCAACACGCGTTATTAAATTAAACCTTTATTTGATAAAACATGTTTTTTATTCAAAAATCAATTGCCTTTAACAAGGCGCATATCCGACTTGTTAGGCGTAGCTCCATGTCGTAAGGTATTCTGAATTCAAATTTAAAACAATACGATCGAAAAAGATGGTAAAATGTATCAGGTTTAAAACTGCATCAACAGTTTTTGTTCAATCTAGCAATCATATTTCGGTAGGGGCCATCGAAACCTAAACTCGAAGGTGGGCCAATAGATGTGTCCAGAAGTGTATTTTAAGTTTATTCACTTTGTATTCGAAGATTTTTTGTTATTTGTTATCAAAAAAATATCTTTTTTAAGGGACGCAGTTACCTGCGATGAATTTGAAATTGGCCCAACTACCTATGTTCTTGATTAAGCTTGATATTTATAATATGTCAGAACTTGACCTAGCTTCATAGAACGATCTTTCTTCCTTTTACTGAAAATAGCTTCTCACGAAAAAGAATGATAACGTATTTACGATTGAAAATATGTTTTTTTTTTGTAAAATATCTACTACAATTATTCAAGAGCTTTAATTTGAGTAATGGAGAGCTTTAATTGAAAATGACAGAGTGGACGAAATTGTTACAAGTTTTTTTGTACTGATCGAATGTCGGTAAAAAAAAGTCCTACATCTTTTCTATATAAAGCCTCAGATACAGAGGGGGCCAGAATGTCCCCCGACATGACGCGCAACGCTGTCAAATTGCCCAGCATGTCACGAGGATGGATCGTGAAATATTGGGGGGGTGAGTTGCGGGTCACTGTGCAATGCTGCAGAGTCACGTAGATTGAGCGTTGTCTGTCATGTTGGGGGACATTTTGTCCCATAGTATATCTCAGGCTTTAAAAACTGGAACTGGTGTTACATCTAAACTGAAGACCACCTCGGTGAAGGTGGCCAAGTGGTCATTTAAGAGAGAAATGGAGTTGTAGGTAGTAACTTTCATGTGTTTTACAAATTAATTAGTAGCAGATAGGATATTACAAAGGCAAACTAAACCAAATAGACGCACTACCATGAGCTCTTGACGACCTAAATTGAACTGTTAAAGATATTGACCTAAATAGGGTGTATAGCTCTTAGCTCCATCTGTCTTTCTCGCTCGCTCGCCTGATATTTTAACAAATCTTGGTAAGGCCCCAGTTATCTGCTTAATAACAGCGTGTTGTATTATAGTTCCTATATTTTCTACAAAGGACAATATTGTTTGACAATGAAAATCAAAGAACCTTTTTATCTAAGGCTTCCTTACGACATTAATTAAGAAGTTCTATAACTATTCATTTAATTAGCAATCAAGAAAATAAGTGCAATATCAACACTAGAGAGGTTCGTCCAGAGTTACCTCATCCATTACAAAGTAGAGTTGCGCCTGAACTTTCAGATGTATCGATAAAGTTCTTAAGAGGAAATGTTCAATTTAATTAGTTTTGTTGTTTTGCAGTTTATACGGTTTCCTAGCTTTAATTAGGTTTTAAATGAAATAAATTTGATTAGAAATTATGTAAGAAACATAAGTGGCGTAGACAGATGGGGACGCCAGTCGTTCACTGCTTTAGTAAGCGACTGGCGTCCAAGGAATTGGTAGAAGGAATGTCAGCCATATTGTTGCCATCGCAGATTAAACCTGGATAATGATGGCACGGGAACATGGGGATTGCTACAATAAAATAGAAGCAGTAGCAGATCAGCTACGTACCAAGAAAGGCAATTGCTACGGCGGCCCCACGCGTTGGTGTAGGCCCCGCTTGGTCGTACAAAAACAAGTTAAGATACCTGTAGGTACTTAGGTACCATTAAAATCTAGGCAATTCCAGATTTTCTATAAAGATCATGTCGGCAACTGCCTATGGATCCATCGTTACTTAAGGGCTTCGTGGTCTGTTTGATAAATATGTTGAAGAAGTTTTAATTCGTTATAATTTATAAAAATACTAGCTTTTGCCCGCAGCTTCGCCCGCGTACATAAAATATAGCCTATGTCATTCCGAATAAATCAGCTTTCTATCGGTAAAAAATTTTAACAATCGGACCAGTAGATACTTTCAGAGATTACGTCCTACAAACAAAAAAACAAAGTACCTCTTTATAATATTAGTGAATTCGCTACAGAAACAAAGAAAGAAAGAAAAAGGGTTTATTTACGTCAAACATGGCGCATACCATAAAAATAAAAACAAATAGCAATAACGACTTATAATGTAAGTGGTAGGATATGCGTCACATCCGCGCAAAACGGCCAGCGCTTAGCAAAATGCTGGGTAAGACAGATCCACAGCGCTGATTTTCAGCACCAACCGTCGTTGACACTGACACAGACGCTACAGGCCGTACGTTGAATCGATTCGGCATAGAATCCTCCTGAATAGAATTCTACGCCCAGCTGTAGGCGAAGTTGGGCTGTCGATGATGATGAACCAAATGAAGTTAGAAGTCATAAGGAAGTTGTAGTTGGTGTGAATTCACATGACGAAAATTGCGTCGTGAGATTTCTTGGATTGTAAAATTTTATACTCCGGACACATAACTTTGTAGCAGGTTGCGTTATCTTTATTTTGTCGACACGTAAACGTTTTGAGTATCAATAAAGACATCAAGTTGCGTTTATATGACTCGTGATCTTTACCACGTCGTCTAATGTTTCGCTTTACAGTTCTGATTCCAATTCAAGAGCCTTTCTGCCACAAGCTCGTCCTTTGCGGATGGTATATCCTGCTTAATGCAACTTCAACTCTGTTTTTTTTTCATACACTTTTATTTAATTTGCAATATTTCAATTAATTAATCATTCCAGCCGAAAGACGTCCACTGTTGGACATAGGCTTGTCCCAACTGTCGCCATAACGACCTTGTGCATCTCGCATCCATCGGATTCCCGCGCCCCTCACCAGGTCATCGGTCCACCTCGTGGGAGGCCTTAAAACGCAGCGTCTTCCGGTACGTGGTCGCCACTCCAGGTCCTTTCGTCCCCTTCGACCATTGGTTCTGCGAGCAATGTGCCCTGCCCACTGCCACTTAAGTTTGGCGGTGTTTATTGGGTCAAGTCTCACAAGTTTAATTAGAAGCACTGTCTCTTATAGAACGGAGATAAAGTTTTACATACATGTGGGTTCAGTTCCGATGACAATGCGTTTTTCTTTATTTATGGTGAGCACACTCTTGGCATCGATCTTGCCTTAATGGTAAACGAGGGATGCGGTCTACGATTGAAGAAGCCTTTTTACTTTAGCTTGGACAACTGACTGGTTTACTGTTTTTTATTAGACTCCTTTGTGTCCTCCTTTCTCCTACCAAACCTGTATGATCTCTGGCCAAGCTAGACCCCACACCACCTCAGCCGCGGTTTAGCAGTGGCAATATTTGCCTATCTCTCCGGGTGCATTCTTGCGATATGGTCAGCTCACACCTACTTCAGCTTGCTGTTTTCTCTCCAACATCCGTACTTGAGATATTGAGCGCAGGGTGACGTGTTTAAAACACGATCACCACGCTTAGCACCTTTTATGCTGCGCTCCATTGGCCGTTGTCAAATCTTGAATCAGGACTTCTGGTTTAGTATGTGAATAACTTTGTTTGCCGTAGTTTAGGACGAGTAGGTTACACATGTCAACGAGTTTCTCTTGAGTATTATTGGAAGACCTCTTCTTATTATATTTTTTAAAGTTTTAATAATCCTTGCCAATAAAATAAAGTAGTATAAACGCAGTAAACTCAAAAACTACTGAACGCATTTTCATATGGTTTTCACTAATGGACAGAGTGATTCATGAAGAAAGTTTAGATATATAATACATGCGTGATAAAGATGAGAAAAGAGCGAAGAATTTTAAAGATCTGTAACAGCCGTGCGAAGCTGGGAAGGGTTGCTAGTGAAGAATCGGTAATACTGTGTTGTTCAAATGCATTTACTTGCGCCTTTCGGCTTTAGTAAGTTGTGCATACCAAGTCGTTGACCTAATCCATATTTTGTTATTCTCGACTGCAGTTTACAGATTACTTGAAGCATTTTGAGAGTAATGGTCAGTGAAAGGCGACCGTAAGAGGATATGCATTAAGTTGGAACTACATTAGACCGACGCACACGTGTAACACGCCTGATTTGTAGGTAGAACGACGTCGCGTGGCGTGGATCAAGTGTAGCTCTACAAGTCTAGTTTCCATATAAAATGTATGGAGGCCGACGCGCCCAGATCGGCGTGTGTGGCACACGTGTGCGCAGTGTAGTTCTAGCTTTTTTCTTCTCTCTTCGTTTTCTTAAGCTTTTGTTTACTTACCACTTCACTACTGACCTTTATAATGTGGCTCTTTACCTGATTTTAGGCGCATAAAGCTGATAAAAACCTTTTTGCATGAATAATAAATTATTTTCTTAAAAGCTAGTGGTCCTTTATACAGCTTCCAATCCTTTCTTTATGTCAGCAAAAACAATTACCTACTTTGTTATTTCAGTTTGAATGGTCCTCCATTTTTTTTATTATTCGGCAATCTTCATGGATACCCTTCGTCTAGGAAGAACGGAGGGTTTATGTTGTTTTCCTAACAACTAAAACTCCAAGGTATGGACGTGTACCATAAGTCGGTAGTCCGGGAAACAGATCCCAGGCCCGGGAAACAACCCCAGACTGGAAGGTTCTTCATCTTCTTTTTCTGGCCTGTTGGTCTAGTGGTTAGTGGCCCAGACTGCTATGCCGGAGGTCGTGGGTTCGATTCCCACCCAGGACAAATGTTTGTGTGATGAGCACGATCATTTGTTCTGTGTCTGGGTGAAATTTATCTATAATGTATGTATTTAGAAATATTTAAGTATGTTTATCAGTTGTCTAGTACAACACAAGCTCTGCTTAGCTTGGGACTAGACGGTGTTGTGTGATAATTGTTTGAATATTATTTTATTATATCTGCCTAGTTGCACCCTTGTTTTTGAGGTAGGAATTCATAAATAACTTCTCTCGCTCTGAGTGGGGCGAGAGGTCGTGTCAGACTTTTACTGACTAAAACCCACCTGTGTCCTACAGTAACCCTTTGCGTTCCAGGATCACAATGTCCCTTTCAGAAATCCCCCACACCCTTTATGACAATCATTTTTATTTCAACAATTCCATGTATGTAGTTGTCAACCGACCAATTTCATAAACAAATGAAGCAATAGCTTTTGCATTTCATGCATACCCGACATTTACCATGGTCACGCAATCCACAACTTTGAATACCTATCACTAATACATCATGAAACGTGAAGACATGACAGTTTGTGTCATTTACTGTACACTAATAATAAATAATCTTTGTCTTATTATATACTATTCATATGGAAAATCATGCTGAACAGTAAAGACAACGTGTAGAGATGCAATTTACTTAATAAATTCCATTAACATCCGCGTAGCGTACATCTAACTCATTGCTGATGTGAAAATCATGTGCAAATTTAATATAACATACGAGGGTAAAATATTCAATATCTACTTGCTTCTGCAAGTGACTGCCTGCGTGAAACTAGAGGTTTTTTATTTATTTATTTATTTATTTGGCATACATACAGCTATCATTACAGACCAATTCATTGCGATAGTGTAGGAGGAGGCCGCACGTACACGCGCGAGGCAATGGCCCTCGCGCCCCAGCCGCCGGAATTCCGATCCCGATTTCCGGCCACCGCGTAAGCGTGGGTAGTTCGCCGTCCGACCGTAACTGTCCGGACCGAGCCCAAGTCGTCGACGGCGCGTAGTGTTCCACGCGCGCCTCAAGGAGATGTCAGCAAGCCGTGGGGGCCCAGCAGGGTCGAGGCCTACTAGGGCCTGCTTCTGAAAGGAAGACTCGGCCCTGGTATGAAAGACAACGAAGGACTAGGAGTGGGTTTTTAGTCAGAAAAAGTCTGACACATCATCGCGCTCCGCCCAAAAGCGAGGGATGTCATTGGATGATTTTCCCACCGTAAAAAAAGGCATGCCATAATCACTTTGAGAAATGGCTGGAACGACATCACGGCGTCCTCACTGGAACACAAGGCAAAGAAGGAACATTGGTGTGGTTTTAGTCAGTACCTAAGTCTTACATGCGCCCTCGCTCCGCTCTAGAGCGAGAGAAATCATTGGATGATATCAAACCTTAAAAAAAAAAACAATGTAGGACTTATATACCCAAATCTGTCGTCGCTTTTAGTGCGAAAGAGTAACAAACACCGCCTGTCGCTGTCGCCTTTATTACCTCTATATTAATGTTATCAAGTATCAATTTAGTGAGACGAATATTTAAATTTTCATCAATTAACTTTTCTACAGTTTTCATTTAATACGGTGTCAATATAAAAATTAATTATCGTATTTTGGTCATCTAATAACAGTTGAGTTACCATCTTCTTCGGATTATTTACCCTGCTGATTAAGGTTGTCTAATCTAAAGGAAGCGCCGGAATTGCGGTCAGTGAACCTCCTAAATTGATAGACATTCTTAATTTCAAAATCGGTAATTAAGACCTAAAACTGTCTTGAATACCGATTCACAAGATCACGATTTAATCTTGTGTATCTATATACCGATATAAATACCGATTCGTGATCCTTTATATTTTCCAGTGATTAAAAACCGTTCATATTTTGTTTTTCGTGTGCTATGCAATAATATTAGGAAAAAGTCAATGTATTCCAAATTTATCTGGCGCTTACTATGATTGTATCGCTGCTTACCATCAGGTGGGATCGCAGTCAAGCACTGGTTTATATGAATAAAAAAAAAAAATTGAATAAAGAATACCGGATTTGACATAGACCGACTGCCTATGTGACCTCTAACTTACCTAAGAAATCCGATGGATCCTAGAAGTACCTACAGAACCAATCGATGTTGCGACCCTTGACGAAATTCATGTCTCCCAAATAACATATCCTTTTACAAAGAAACATCTCCAGTGAACACCGTATTCTCGTTCAAGTCAACCCTGTAATAGAGTACTATCGTAATAAACATTTGCCGACACGTCCCAACCCTCTTTCCTGCTCGTGTCAAATGTCTAAAGACGCCGTGTACAACATTAGACCTGTTGACCCATTTCGTACCGCCTTGAAGCGCGATAGCGTTTTACAAACTGATCCTGCTGCCAACTCCTGCGTCTTAAGATTTCATTGCAAGGAGGTTCAGGTTCTTTAGTGTTTTGAAATTGTTTTGTTTTTACTTCTTTCAGGATCGTTTTTATAGACGCAATCGAAAATGATCTCAAGCAAGAGCTCTGTTTCTTTCGTCCTCGATCCTTCAATTAAGTTAGCAACCTTTTGAATGTAATGAAATAAGCCACGAGAAAATTGTATACCATAGGTGTATTCTTAATCAGCATTATCATCATCAATGTCAATCTCTTGACTCTTATCCCAAGTTATGTAAAGTCAACGTAACGAGTCGTATTTTTTTTTCCTAAGTTTTCATCGTCATCACTTCAAACAAAAGACATCCACTACTGTACATATATTCCTAATCATCATCATCATCAACGCGACTCTCTCTCTCTCTCTTGACCCTTATCCCAATGTATGTGAAGTCAACGTAACGAGTCGTGTTTTTCTCTTAAGTTTTCATCATCACCATTTCAACCAAAGTTGATATGACACACACACACAGCACGGCACGTGTGTTTGGAACTGCTGGATGCGTCTCGCATCCAGCAGTTTATCGAATTCCCGCGATCCTCACCAGGTCGTCGGTTGACCTTCTGACATTCCAATGTTGACTCTTACGGCACGTGGATGTTACGTGTCTGATCTGCAATTTAAATTTAAGTGATGTGCCGCGGCTCACCCCTACATATAAGTGGTGGATCTCTGAAAAGACAAAGTTCAGTAGGTACATTAGCCTTTTTGACCTATTTCCTCGCCTCTTGTAGTGCGATACCCGATATTTTAGAGATAGTGTTTGCTTTCTTGTACCCCTACCTTTTTTATGGGAAATGATCAAATAACTTCTGCTCTGGGTAGTGTTTGAGGATGTGTCAGATTTGTATTGACTAAAACCCACCTGTCTTTCTTCATGTGATTCTTTCGAACGAGTCCGCAGCCCTGCTCGGTTTGAGCCCAAGTCGTCGACGGCGCGTAATGTTCCACGAGCGCTTTAAGGAGATGTCAGCAACCGTAGGGGCCCAGCAGGGTCGAAGCCTACTGGGGCCAAGGGTCTGATTCTGAAAGGAAGACTCGGCCCTGGTATGAAAGGCAACGAAGGAACAGAAGTGGGTTTTTAGTCAGTAAAAGTCTGACACTATCTCTCGCTCCGCCCAAGAGCAGGGGATGTCATAAGATGACTTTCCCACCGAAAAAAAAAAAATCTTACCAATAAAACCTTCTCAAACCGTTAACCAATTGCACTTCGTTATCGATACTTCCCAACCCTATCACATCAGTGTCGGGTGTCTTCCTACTAAGCGACACCGTGCCTCAGATTAGACGGCTGACCCACTTCTCAACCAAGAAGCTGACACTGCAATTAATTAGCTAGCCAATTTGTGTGTTGCTTTATTTTTTATTGTTGTTAACTGAGAATGTTCTTGTTAGACTAACAAGGTCTTTGAAGTATGATAGTTATGCAAGGTACAAATTAATTGTAGAATGTTAAATTGTTGTGTTGTTATGAAATGTTTTATGCTTTTAAAGAAAATAATTTAGACTTCGCGGATTCATAGATTAATTACTTTCTATTTTGATGTGCCCTTTATTACGATTATTATTTTTATTTTGCTTTTGGGTACAATATCTACACTGTCTTCTATCAATATTATAATAGGAAAATATTATAAATATAAACATTTTTTTAAAAAAGTGTTTTCATGGAGTTTCTTACCGTAGGCGCGGGCTTGCGGACGGCGAGCAATGGGTAGCCCGCCGTCCGACCGTCCGGTAACCGTCCGGACCAAGCCCAAGTCGTCGACGGCGCGTATTGTTCCACGCGCGCCTCAGGGAGATGTCAGCAAATCGGGTGGAAGGGTCGAAGCCTACTGGGGCCATGGGTAGTGTGAAAACGAAACCCGGGGCCCTGGGACGAAGGCAACGAAGGAACAGGAGTGGGTTTTTAGTCAGTAAAAGTCTGACACTATCTCCTGCTCCACCCAAGAGCGCGATTTGTCATTAGATGATTTTCCCACCTAAAAAATAAAAAATAAAAATGGAGTTTCTTGCCGGTTCTTCTCAATAGTAAAACGACCAATTGGAACCGTGCACTAGCTTGTGACGCTGTTATAAGTGCCCATCGTAGATCTATGTGAAATAAATATTTTTTAAGCAAATTGAATAAAAAGTCTACGTAACTGCCCTGTTGCCACCGCAAAATGATATTATATCTTCATATTTACTTCTGTCCTTATGTATGTCCTATATATAACCATCTTTAAAACCATCTCAAAGTATCTCTAACCCAAAATAATATATAAATAATTATAAGCGTACGGAGAGCAATGGTGGCCGAGTGATAACGGCCCCGACTTACGAGTTGTAGGTCGCGGGTTTAAACCCAGCCAGGCGCATTACTTTGTGTAATTTATTTCATCACCACTGCTCTCAAAACGGTGAAGGAAAACATCGTGAGAAAACCGGCATGTCCTAGAACCAAAAAATCGAAGATATGTGTCATTCACCAATCCGCACTGAGCCCGCGTAGTGGATTACGGCCCTTTCCCTCTCTTAGAGAGAGGAGGCCTGAGTCCCAGCAGTGGGAACATTAAAAGGCTGATTATGCTTATGCCAGTGGCTTCGCCTGCGTGGAAGTAAAAAATAGCCCAAGGGAACATACTCATGGGTAAAAAGGATAGTCTAGCCGTGTGCCAAATTTCACTCAAATCCTTTTAGGCGTGAAGGAGTAGTAACAAACAGATACACACACACATACACTCTTTCGCTTCTATATTATTAAAACTGTATATTTCTAAATATCTAAAAGTTTTCTATCCGGAGACAATTTATAAATGGCTTTATCAATTACAATTTCAAAACTATCTCTATTTGATTAAACCCTTTGTCAACCAATCAAGGGACTCACTAAAAACGTCCTCGGTAATTTAAATTCAAAGGTACAACTCTCAATTCTAGCTTGAATGGAAACTTTCTCAGTCTTATTCGTGCCCAAGGAAATCTCAGACGAAATATCTAAAAATTTATTCTAGAAATTCAAAAGGCTTGGAGCAAAGTCAGCCGATCGTCGGGAATGTGGGTCAAGCTAGTGTTAGATTTACTCTTAAAGCTTCACAAAGTGGAAGTTCTGGACACTTTATTAGGTTTTCATGTGGTTCTTTTAGTCACTTGTACGTGGACAGAAAATTTCATTAGTGGCTTTGATTGATTACTTTGGAGTTGAATCACATTTTCCTCAAACCCATTTGATATAAAAAAAAAACCATTAAGTTCCCTCTTTCTGGATTGCAACATTTTGAAATAGTATGTCTAGTAAGTAATCATTTATTGCGCAAAAAGATTAGCCTGAGTAACATCACTGAGGAAACTCCAAAAATGGGAATGGCTGTTTCACATAAGTTCACTGTCCTGTGTCATGATGGCCAAGTGGTTAAGGCACCCGCATCTCGTGCTCAGTTGCGGGTTCGAAACCGGGCGAGTACCAATTTTTTTTTTTTCATTTTTACGGGGAAAGAAAGAAAAACATTTTTATTTGGCGGAACAAGGCGCAAATTTAGAACTAACATTATGTGTGAGATGTGAAAGAAATATGCGCCACATCCGCGCAAAACGGCCGAACGCTCAGCATAATGCCGTGACCACACGCAATATGCGATGAGTCTACGGCGGGGGTTAAGCCGCTAGCAGAAGCTAATTATTATTAGGATATATACGTCCCATTAAAGCTATCTATAACAGCACTTACGACTTCTTGCTCAATCTAAAACATCGCCCATCATAATATTCGCATATCCATACAAACTTGCCCTACATCCATAATAAGGCGCACTGAAGAACGTGATATGCAATCCTTCAGTGTACCAATGTTTTTTTTTTTTTTCAATTTTAGGGGGTGAAACCGCTAGCAAAAGCTATTTATTATTAGGATATACACAGAGGGTCCCAGTATAAGCTATCTATAACAGCACCTACGACTTCTGCTCAATCTAAAACATCGCCCATCATAATATTCGCATATCCATACAAACTTGCCCTACATCCATAATAAGGCGCACTGAAGAACGTGCTATGCAATCCTTCAGTGTACCAATGTATTTTTTTTTTTTTCATTTTTAGGGGGTGAAACCGCTAGCAAAAGCTATTTATTATTAGGATATACACAGAGGGTCCCAGCAAAGCTATCTATAACAGCACTTACGACTTCTGCTCAATCTAAAACATCGCCCATCATAATATTCTCATATCCATACAAACTTGCCCTATATCCATAATAAGGCGCACTGAAGAACGTGCTATGCAATCCTTCAGTGTACCAATGTATTTTTTTTTTTTTCATTTTTAGGGGGTGAAACCGCTAGCAAAAGCTATTTATTATTAGGATATACACAGAGGGTCCCAGCAAAGCTATCTATAACAGCACTTACGACTTCTGCTCAATCTAAAACATCGCCCATCATAATATTCTCATATCCATACAAACTTGCCCTATATCCATAATAAGGCGCACTGAAGAACGTGCTATGCAATCCTTCAGTGCATTTCATGTAGTATGCAAATTCAGAATACATTATCTGGCTTGCGTAACTTCGCCTCGCGTAGATTAATACCTTGCATTCGCCTCGATTTGGCCTGGTTAATCTGCATTTCAATGACATTATGTTGAGTATGAAGTTAAGATCTTTAGGATTATGCTGTGGAGGTATTTCGACTGTTTTTATCACTCAGTAAGAAAATAAGTCGGCTAGACCTTAAACAAAAAATACCGGGCAAGTGCGAGTCGGACTCGCGCACTGAGGGTTTCGTACAAACTTACCTATGAAAACAGTTCAATTCCCGAATTGAGTTATGAAGATTTTCCGAATCGCAAAAAAAAAAAAAATTTGGGTCGTAACTACATATTTACAGTTTTCAGACTTTTTCCTATACTTGTGCTATGAGACCTTGCTTCATGCCAAATTTCAGGATTCTAGGTCAACGGGAAGTAACCTATGAATTTTGATTCCCATGACCGTGTCGAAATACACGTTTTTTGCGACATAAACGGCCGTATCTTGTTTTTTCATTAACTCAGAAGTTTGATTTTTACACAGCTTCAAGAGTCCGCAGACTTGAGTATATGTTTTTAATTTCAATTTAATACCTCCACGCGTTCCTGAGATAAAGTGTCTTGACAGACAGACAGACGGACGGACAACAAAGTGATCCTATAAGGGTTCCGTTTTTGCCTTTTGAGGTACAGAACCCTAAAAAAAGATATTATCATCAACTTCCTTGTCTTCCTTGTCTCATGTTACATGGGACCGACGCAACACCTTTTCTTCTATCATTCTTTTCTACCAACTGTCACGCTTTCATTACCTAAATTACATGAAAGAAAGGGGATGTCTTTCTATCATTTATCAATGGATAAATGTGTGAAGACAACCTGTTAATGCCTTTCTTTATCCTTAACCTAATCGAATCGGGGACCTGACAGTATCGAACCAATATCCATTTATGGTCCTGTCCCGAAATACCAATAAACAAAAAAACCTTTGCTTGATTCTTTGTGGCCACACATTTTCCCGTAGTTTTCTTCATATTATTATATATTTTTCTGTCAATGTTCAATGTCCCCAATTTATTTGATGCTTCCACAAACTGGGTCAGTACTCCCTGGGATATTGTGGTAAAAAAATATTGAAAGCGCCCCTAAGACAAGAGGCTAAATATTTCTTTATCATTTGCAGAGAATTTTTTGGTGATGATATTTTATATACCGACGTTCTTCTGAATATTCATCTTTTTTATGCCGAAATGAATGACTGTGTTTTTCATCGTCATTAGCTAAGCAGAGCTTGTGTTATGAGTACTAGACAACTGATAAACATACTTATAATTATATTTCTAAATACACATGTTATAGATAAATTACACTCAGGCACAGAACAAATGATCGTGCTCATCACACAAACATTTTTGTCCTGGGTGGGAATCGAACCCACGACCTCCGGCATAGCAGTTAGGGCCACTAACCACTAGACCAACAGGCCAGTCTATTTGTTTTAAGTACTAGATTTGTTTGCACATGCATTAAACTGGCATCATGTCGTTTGATCATTCACACTTTTTGTCAATCATCATTTCAGCTGAAAGACGTCTACTGTTAGACATTTTTTTTTAGGTGGGAAAATCATCGAATGATATCACTCGATCTTGGGCGAAGCGCTAGGATGTGTCAGACATTTACTGACTAAAAACCCACTCCTGTTCCCTTCGTTGCCTTTCATACCAGGGCCGAGTTTTCCTTTCAGAAGCAAACCCTTGGTCCCCGCAGGCTTCGACCCTGCTGGTTTGCTGACTGCTCCTTGAGGCGCGCGTGGAACAATATGCGCCGTCGACGACTTGGACTCGGTCCGGACGGTTACCGGACGGTCGGACGGCGAGCTACTTGTTGCTCGCCATCCGTAAGCCCGCGCCTACGGTGGCCGGAAATCGGGATCGGGATCCCGGCGGCTGGGCCGTGAGGGCCGCTCCCTCTCGCGTGCACGTGCGGCCTCTTCCTTTGCTAGCATTACTGCTTCGCAGAAGGCGACCGCCTGCCACTCCTCCTCGCTTCGGACCATGGCTTGTATGTATCAAGGCCCGGCGCGAGAGATCGTTGCCGCCGATCGCCACCACTAGGACACGGCGGTGCTCTGCCCAAGCGGGGCACAACTGCACCGTATGCTCCACCGTATCTGTTGGACATAGGCTTCCCCCCAAGTGTCGCCACCACGAGCGGTCCTGTGCGTCTCGCATTTATCGGATTCCCGCGACTCATTCACACTCGAGTCGCGGGAATCCGATGGATGGGAGACGCACAAGATCGGAGCGGATAATTGGCAGATAGATGTTTTGTTTGTTTTAATTGATATAAACCAGTGCTTGACTGCGATCCCACCTGATGGTAAGCAGTGATGCAATCATTGATGGTGAGGCGCACTAGTTTATTAAGAGCCTATTCACTCTAGCCTTGAAGGCACCTAAATTATAGTTAGACGGGAAGACCGCAGCAGGCAAATTGTTCCAGTCCTTCGATGTACGCGGTATAAACGACGAAGCGAAACGCTTAGTCCGGACCGTTGAAGTTTCAACAACGTAAGGGTGGATACTCGCCGTACGTCGGGTTGTCCGATGGTAGAAATGAGATGGCGGAATCAAGATGACTGGCTATCCATCCTCTAGACATTAACTATGCAAATCTCTTGCTAATTGATGAGCACAACTAAGTTATTCAATCCACGCACCCAACTTGTCAGGTCATTTTAAGCTTACCCTACTTAAATATAAGGTAACTCCTTAAAGTTTTGCATAACTGTCGTATTTTCGGAACGACTTGGCGTATAGCCAAGGACGGATGGAAACTTGACGGGGTCACACTTGTCGTCATAACATCCCCTTCAAACTTAGTTGCTAGCGATATTCGAGGATATTTTGAATATTTTAAGGGCTTCGAGTTGAAACTTGGTTTCTTTGCTGGTACCCGGCTAAATATAAGATGTCTTGAATCTGAAAGCAGATTTTGCGTCGTTACTTCCTCATCATACCGACAAGTATTGCCTGGGAAGACTTGATAAAATATTTTTTATGACACCACGTTGGCGTAGGGTATGGTTGCGAGACGTATGTCAACCATTCCGCGAAAGCTAATCATTCTCAACGCTTTCTTTGAATGCAGTCCGGGACTAGATCTGTTTGCCGACGAATGGAAGGAGTTACTGTCTCAATGAGAGTGCGAAGAATAAGATTTCTGAGAGGAGTATTTGTGTTATTATATGTTTTATATAATTTGTATCTAATCAGTGTAATTGGCAATTTGGTCGTTCTGAATAAATAGATAGGGGAAGGTGGAAATACCGGATAGCACAATAAATAAATCAGTATAACATTTATTGAGATAATCAATATTAAATGTTTTAAGGTATACCTTAGGCATTACTTTGGCATGAAAATATTTGAGGTTAATGTTACTAACTAATAACTAGAAAAAAAAACAAAAACTATAAATCCGATTTCACCCCATACCTATGGGTCAAACCGGATAGGCATTTTGTATGTACTCGTAAATTGCTGAATGTTGGCATTCAGCCATTTACGAGTACATACAAAAGTGACTTGGTTTTTTTAAACTGTTCTGCGACGTTTGGACGTCGCAGAACAGTTTTAAAAAACCAAGTCGAGATACCATTGTTTTAATATGTTGGTTGAAAAACCTTTTGTCTAATTTCAACTACTTATATTTCTGTTGTGTCTATCCATAATAAAAGTATTTCTATTATATTCTGGTCTATTCTATTTGAATAAAGTATTCGAAATTCAAAAATATATACGACTTACGGAATAAAACTTCTTATACACTTATCCAAGATCGTTTTCTTGTAGCGATAACGTTTAAGCCCCTGCTGCTTAATTTCAAAAATCAACCCTTTATGGTCATGATAGTTATTTTATAACTAGAGATTACAGAAAATAAACACCAAAACAGAGCATAACATTGAAATATTGACAGAGATTTATGTAGGTACGTGGAACGCTGTTTGGAAAACACTCGGCATAGTTCGCATTCCCACGTTGTGGCGATATATGGAATCGACATTCGTGTAGTTGATTGTCAAGTGTGTTTGACAACTGACCTGTCCATGTGTTTCGAACAAATGTGATTTTATGTTTTACTGCTTTATTTTTTTTGTGTCCCTATCCAAATCGTATGCTTAGTTATTTGAAAATATTTTTAACTATCACCGAAATTGTTGTTTCAAAAATCTCAGAGTGCGGGAAATCCTCAGCCTCGTCGTTTATACTGCGTGCATCGAAAGGATTGGAACAATTTGCCCAACCACAGGGTTAGACAAGAATTGAACGAAACATGATAACAAGAGTATGTATTAGCAGTAAAAGCGTGCAAGGGCGGCCTTAACCGTTATGAGGTCCTGGGCGACAGATTTTTGGAAGGCCATTGTCCTTTTTGCAAAGTACTTGTAGCGACATCTATGGCGTCACATAAGAACTAATCCTGCATCGGGCAATCAAAGTTCTCCGCGCGATTGGAACATATAGAACAGCCCGAAATCATCTATCGGGCAGTAGCCCGCCAGACATAACATCCGTCTGGCCGGAGGATCTTCCCTTTTTAACGGAGGTTTGCGGGACTTTACACCCTGTTCCGCATACCTCCACACTGGTGACCCTCGACAATGAACGTCAGCGCAGTCCTCGTGCAGCCACTACTTAGTGACGTCATCATCACTTCCTCAAGCTTTCGAGCAACGAGCCATACAGCCAGCACCCACGGCTTTAAAGGGTATCCTGACCACCAGCATGCCTACCTGGTCATTACTGGTCATCACCCTCAGCCTCATCAGCGACCTTGGCGAAGCACACTGCACCTTCGGCCAGTCACATGAAGAGCTACGAAGAACCTCTCCTGGTCGACGCCTGCAATCAAGCCTTACGTCGCACAGCACCGCTCCGACTCACTGAAGCCAGCAGCACTACTCCGACTCACTGGAGCCTGCAGCATCATCCCGACTCACTGGGACATCATCACCCCGACTCACTGGGGCATTATCCCGACTCACTGGGATAGCACCACCCCGACTCACTGGGGCATCATCCCGACTCACTGGGACAGCACCACCCCGACTCACTGGGGCATCATCCCGACTCACTGGGACAGCACCACCCCGACTCACTGGGGCATCATCCCGACTCACTGGGATATCATCACCCCGACTCACTGGGGCATCATCCCGACTCACTGGGACATCATCACCCCGACTCACTGGGGCATCATCCCGACTCACTGGGACAGCAGCACCCCGACTCACTGGGGCATCACCGCAGACAGTTCCGACTCACCGAGAACTATGCGGCATTCGGTTCCGACCCACTGGAATCAACCTACCACTGGCCTGACACGCATCAAGAAGCATCAAGAACCATCGATCTCCGATCTCCGGAGGGGAGTGATGTAGCGACATCTATGGCGTCACATAAGAACTAATCCTGCATCGCGCAATCAAAGTTCTCCGCGCGATTGGAACATATAGAACAGCTCGAAATCATCTATCGGGCAGTAGCCCGCCAGACATAACATCCGTCTGGCCGGAGGATCCTCCCTTTTCAACGGAGGTTTGCGGGACTTTACACCCTGTTCCGCATACCTCCACATACTAAACAAAAGATAGGATAGGTGACGAATGAAAAATGTATTTATTTATTTATTTAATTGGGATCTCCAACAAAGGATACACAGTAACCACATTATAAATTTCAAATAGTACGAGGGGCCCTTTAGCGTGTGCTCCTTCAGTTACAGGAGACCACAGCATGCACATAGAACTAGGTGAAAAAATACATATTAAAAATTAGAGTCAAAATACAATTTGAATTAAAATTATAAATTATACAATTAGAGTGACATAAAAAGGCAATAAACGAATGATAAATAAAATGTTAACTTATAAAATAACAATTAAAAATTAGAATTAAAATGATACATTATAATATTAGAATTTATATGATTAATTAATATCTAAGTACAGGACTAGTCAGAGAAAAAATTGTTATAAAAAGCTACAAAAGATTTCAAGTTTAAAATAGTCCCCTCTTTGAGGAGTGGCTGGAAAGACAACACGGCGTCCTTACCTTCCGCATGACGCAGGTCCTCACCGGACCTGGTCAGTTCGGGAGAATCCTTTAACGGATTCGTCCAAGCCCCTAGTACACACAAGAATGCAGCAGAACGAACTATATGACCGAACGAAGCTGTCGTGCGAAACCGTTCACACCTTCAATTGGTATAATCGTTCACTAAAATCACGTTTAACCGATTTGATTGGGATATTCACACGGCACACCGGAACTGATATGATTATCTGCAAGATTCGATATACTATGACACATCGGTTGCTGGGCCAATTCGTGCGTGACTAAGTGGCACAAAAAGGTATGCAGGTAATGTGGTGTTGAGGGCATTCATCTTTGCACCTGCAGTTCTGGTACCCAGTACCGTGACTGCGACAAGTGTCACATATTCGTGGGTTGTTTGTATTACATCAGTGATTCTCAAAGTATGACTCGCTACCCCCGGGTGAGACAAGAGCCAATATGTGGTAGGCCTTAAAAATTAGGATGACAGATCGATCGACGGGTCAGCCAATGGTCGGACGATCACTGACGGTGACAGGCGGTAATCGCGCAGAAATTCGAAACTATGAAAGTCCTTCCTTTCAGTACCTTATACATTTGTAAGGCGGGATTTTCGGCGACGATTAATATTAAAACTAAATACCGAAACAAATTGGACGTATTTTTGATACGTCTCATTGCGATCAAAAGTAACCAAAATTGAAGTTATAAAGAAAAAAAAAATTGTAAACAATGTATCTTTCCCATTGAAAAATAGCATTCTTTATATTTAACATACTATGGATTGGAACTGAATGATTTTTTTTTTTTCATATTTGTGCAATCATTCGTGCATGTAGTTCTGCCCTTTTTTCCTTGATGAAAACCAACAAGTGAGTCCCGGCTTCGGTACTTTTTGTTAGTTTAGTCGCGATCCAGTCAACAACTTTGAGAACCACTACACCAGGTATGTTTTTTATTATGAAAGTCGTTTGATTGGCACAGTTTCAGTCGCCGGCTGTAGCAACGATTCGCGAATGCACCTGACATGTAGTTTTTATCTTCGCGTATAAAGGTAGTTCATCGCTAGAGAAGCCGAGCATGAGCGGAGTATGAGCCGAACTGGAGTTCGTGTAGTGTCGCTCGTGCTCGGCTCCTTTAGAGTCGGTCCACACTACACGAATTTGAGCTCGGCTCGTGCTCCACTCGTGCTCGACTTCTCTAGCGTAGACCCACTTTAAGAGCTTTAACGATCAAAACTGCATTAAGCGACAACATGCCACCCGCTGCGCATAAACACTATATCAAATTGACCTAAAATCAAATAGCTGTAAATAACAGCTTCAAAACATTTCCCAAGTACAAAAGTACCTTCATATTTCTTATCTTTTTCTCTAGTGCCGAAGACGATTAGCGATCGTTACGCATTTCTGCGACACGCCACGGTTCGTTGCGATCCGCCATTAAGCTCTACGCCTCACGTTCATTCACCTTCACGGTTTATCGCCCTGTAAACTGAATGGATTAGGCCTAATCTGGACCATAGATAAATATCTTTCCCCAGACTTACTGTATTTCTTGAAGACACATTGTTGATCATTTCAATTTACTTGCCCTAGATTTTAGAACCGAGACCCCCTCCGCCCACCTCAGGGCGGTCATAGCATAGCATAGCATAGTCGGCCTTATAATGTTCCCACTGTTGGGACTCAGGCCTCCTCTCTAGGAGAGGGAATGGGCTTGGCTTTCAGGGCGGTCAATCCATGAGAATTTCATTTCCAAAAAAAAAAGTTTTGAAACTCGCAGGCTGGCCTGGTTCCTTCTGATCCATTTGAAGGATCTTGGAAATTGTTTAAAATTTTCATATCGTATGAAAAGACTAATTATAGGAAGGGCCCAAGTTGCACTTTTGTGACACTGGAAGTTTTTTATACACCTTTTAATATACCCCATAAAACACCCTTCCGATGAAGTTATTTTGCGTGTCTGCTGCATTCTGGAAACCAGAACAATATCATTGGATTGGAGTCTCTAATACCTTTATTGCTATTTTTACAGCTACACCTAGTTTCGTATATTACTCGACCTTCGTAGCCGTATCTGTTTTCTGATAAATACTTAATGTCACCATTCATCTTTAGCTATCAATTCAGATATCGTATCTCTTTAATCTCTGTAACGACTCTTACCTCAGCAGTTTTATTATCTTGGCTTATAAAAGTTCATTGAGGACGTCGGATTTCGATATTGATAACCCATTTCCTCTCTGATAGTGAAATATGAATGAATTTGACATTTTCTATAGATTATTTTTGTTTTCGCATAACAAATAAATACGTACCTACTTTGAATTTGTCTGTTAGGGTTTTTTTTAAATTATCATTGATAGGCGGCTTGCATTTGATCACTATCTCTCCTGATGGTAAACGACGATTTGGTCGAGCACGCTTGCTTCGAAGTAACCTATTCCGACTTAAATATACCTGAGTTGGAGTTAGAGGCTACAGATTGCAGAATTCCATTCTTTACGCACAATGACCGTGTTCCCTAAACATTTTGTGCGTATAGGTGGGATGTTCACCATTTACCAGTGGCGCATCACTTTACGTCTAGTGGCCCAATTGTGGAATAGAATGGAATCGATAAGCTTGTTGGTACTTGGCGTCGATGCTCAATACTTTGAAGTCATGGTTCGTTTTTTGAACAGACTCTAGTGCATCAAGCTGGTTTCTGGGAAATCCGTCCCAGAGCTGAAAACAGTAATTCACAAACGATTGAACTTGCGCTTTATCTGATTAAAATATGCCTTTATCAAGAGCATGGCCCAATTTAATACGGGTCCACGCAACGTGTCTTCCTCCAAATATCTCTGTTAGTTCCCATCTCAGTAGTTAAACCCTTACTAACCATGTTATAATTCATACAGTTCATCTATCTTGTCTATGGTTTTTCCCTAATCTTCATTTTCATATTTTGCATTCGTACCCAAAACTTTTCTCACATTTTCCCTATTCTCCGCATGCCATACTCTTAAGAGTTACTATGTACGTTAGACCCTCCATTAAATTTGTCATCTTGTTGGGTGGGATTGACATGGACTATCGAAAAATCACATCTAATATTGTCACCTTTTGTGACCCCCTCTTCTGAAAGTAATTGCCGATTTGACAAAACGTCACTTGGTTCATTAGTCATTGTGCCTTCTATTGTAGAAAGTTGCCTTTGTTTGTCGATAGTGATAGATGCTGTGTCTAATATATCCTTTCAGTAACCATCCTTGATTATAACGTTGTATGCATCTTTTTATGCACCCCTCTATCCTCACAAGGCAGGTGACATTGTTTCCATGCGACAAGATTTGAATAAGTTTCTTTGTCTGTAAATATCAAGTATGTTTTCAACTATTCTAAGACTTACACTCAATTTTCAAACGATTCCCACAATCGCCAGAAATAATCAAAATTACAATTTCCAATTTAAAAAATCAGCTCCAACCGTGAACAGAACTATTAACAAATATTAATTGGCTCCGAACATTTTACACTACATGAGTCACAGCATTGCAATACGAATCTATGTCACGTTGTTTCTCTATAAGGTGCTCTGCATTAGGAATTCATACAATACTCCTTGCCACGGTGTGGTAAGTAAATGGAGTGTCTGTAATATGCAAAGTTCTCCTGTGACACTGTTAATAAAACTTAAATTAATGTTGCAGTGCACTTCATCACCATTCAGCTTCAGTTCACCTCTTTACACGGTTGCTATGTGTACTGAAAACTAAACGTAAGTAACTTGCTAACTTGTCAACCGAATGGGACTAAGAACATAGACATAAAAATACGTAAACACAAGCTTTTCCCTGCTTTTATTTCACTTTTGTTGTTTTTCGCATAAAACCACCCAGATGTGCTGGAAGCGCTGCGGCTGATTGCGCCGGGCGAGTGCGTTGGCGCGCTCTGCTGCTCTGTTAGACGTGCTGTCTACTAGGGTTATCTTCTTAAACGCGCCATAGGTACCAGCCATAGCCGGCGTGCCATAGGCATATGTCCAACAGTGGATATCTTTCGGCTGAAATGATGATGATGATACTCTTTCAACTTTGTGTGGCACAATTAAATAAAAATATATTTATTTATTTACACACATTACTTTCTACACTAACAGTTTTATCAACTATTATTAGATGTACTCTTATATAATACTCTTAGATAATATATTTTATTGCTCACTATTACAAATAACGGTTAGGAACTTTCGTATCCTCTTTTTGGGGAAAAGCATAAGGATTGGTAGCGCTTCAAAATACTTCTAAACTCTCACCATTGTCCACCTTAGCACTCCATTTTCTCTCCTCCTCCGTGACTTTCCATATAAAGTCAGGAGTGGGCTGCTTGTGCAACAATAGCCGTCGGATTAATATAACGCAGCTCACAATGCGATATTATACATGCAAACTGATAAGCCTGCTTGTAATGTATAGTATTTCTATTCGTTTCGCGTGTTAGAATAATATGTGGTGAATGCAATTGACGGGATGTTGCTATAGCATGGTAAATGGTAATGGATTTTATGGGAAAATTGTGAAATGTAGATGATTTGTTTGGATAGTTGCATAACCATTGTGGTCTTAGTATGTATTCTATTTTTCAAATATCTTTGATGCACAGGTGAAATCAAAATACATTCCTTGTCTTTTTTTTCGGTTAAAATGGAGAATTAACTGGACGTACTTTTTCGTAGGCAATAGGCATGCCTGCGTGCCCTGTCTGCCAGGAGTTGCTGTAGCGACATCTATGGTGCCATATAGGAACTAAAAACATTCGAAATCCTGTATCGCGGAAGTTCTCCTCGCGATCTGAGCATATACAACAGTCCGAAATCATCAATCGGCCATTTGCTCGGGAACAGACAAATTACAGACACAGATTATAGGCAGACCAGTCTGTTCTGAGCTTCTTCATTATTTAATTGAGAGATACACCTGTTTCAGCGAAGTCAAGTAGGTATGCCCGCGGGCAAGTCCGTTAGCTAAATTCCCCGCTATAAGCTTTGCCTTATACGTTTTTGATTAAATTTTCTCTTTAATAAAGAAAGAAAGGAAGAAAACGTGGATTATATTGGGTACACAATTCAAAAAAATAAATAAAATAAATAGAGTTGATTACTTAATCAAGTTTCCGGAATTTTCGTGTAGGATAGATAACAGGAACGTATGGACGATGTGTGAAATGAAGCGTAAGAGTGTGAGAGCGAGAAAAGAAAGGGTATGAAAGTGACAGAGCATAGATTGCGACTTTTGAACGTGAGTGACAGAAGTTTTAAATTAATAGCAGCCAACTTGAGGTACATTTTCATATAACCGCTCTTACGTGATTATGATGTTATTACACATCTTTCTCCAGATATTTTGGATACACAGAGATATCTTGTGGATATTATGTTAAAGACCTCTGAAAATCTGCTATTTTACGTGAACTTTGGCCCTCCATACTCACTCATACATACATACCATACTTACTCATATATTAAAAATATAAAAAAGCAAAGCAAAAAAACATTTTATCGAGATTCGGAAAGACGACAATTTTTCTCAAAAACTTTTAGAGGTTTTAAAAAAACACGTATTTCCTGGAATAAATTTTGTTCAATATTCGAGTAAATCACGGAATTACCGAATTCCAACAGAGTTTTCAGGCGTTCTCTCTCTTTTTTCGCGTTGCCTCTTCATCAAACATCGCGTTGGATTGCGTTAGATGAAGCAACAAGCTTTTAAAACATGCTCGACTTTGACGACAGGCGAGTGCAAAAGGGCCCTCTTAAGAAGACGTTCTACATAAGTAAAATAATAAACAAGCAACTTAAGGGCCTATTACCACTAGCACACGCTATTCAGACAGTCTTATTTTTTGTTCCGAGTAAGACCGGTCTAACCCTTATTACACTACGCGACATTGACTAAGACTGTCTGAATATCGAGTAGTGTAATAGGCCCTTTACGCAGCATCAACAGTTTTATTCATTTTCTACACGGACGCAATCCACAAATTCGTATAATATATTTTCTGTATTAAATGTATTGTACTAATTGTGTATTGTATACATATATGTAAATAGTACACCACATCTTTTCTCTTTCTCTGTCGAAATAATCTAAAAGTGTCTGTAAAAAATCGCTTTAATTGATGAGATATAAGACTCCATTGTTATGAACTGTTTCATTTTGTTATTTATACCCATTTTATTTTTATTTTTACCTTCAAACTTGTTTATTTTCCTTATACCCTATTAATTTTAAGCTTACTTTTATGGTAAGCACCTACTTATAGCTATGAAAAGAGTATAATAATATATATTTTTGGGAAAATAACTTCCCATCCTTATGTTGATTTGTTTGTAACCGTTGATGAGGGTACCAGATGAATATAAATTTACGGTAGGGTGGGTACAAATCGTGTATTGTTCGTTATACAATATGTGATAAAATCCAAAATTCAAGCCCACTTCTCGAACCGTCAACATGACTGGTCGAAAGGAAAAAGTTAGGGCATGGAAATAGGTTATATGTTTATGCCAATGTTGCCGCCACATTTTTATATCTGTCTACCTTCTTATTCTTCTTTTCGTGTCGATGTACTAACTAATTTTTTTCTGACCATTATTTGGCAACCTCTACGGCTCTGTTATTGGCCTCGTATAGATCCTGAAAACTGCAGGTGGTTGTGCAGGATGGACAGCATAGCAAATGACGCTTGTCCAGTGCAGCGGCTCCACACTAGCACTGATCTGTCATCAGATTGGCCACTGTAAAAACAATTTGGCCAAATGGGGCTTCCTCGACCCATCTCTATCTATCTACCTATAATATCTACTTAACTGTCACGTGGTCGTAAGCGCGACTGCTGAGCATGGGGGTCCTGGATTCGATTCCTAGGTCGAGCAAAACGTGCTATTGGGATTTTCATTATAAATTACTCCGTAGCAGGCCGGAGTTTGGAAGTTGGTGTGACACCCCCGTGTCTCGCGAAGCACGTAAGCTCCTGCGCCTGATCTGTCCCCGGTCGAGTCGGATTGCCATCCCATCGGACTATGAGAGGAAAGGAACACACTTGTGTACTAAAATATCTCCTGCGTACTTGGCTAATCTCTGCTGACATTGGCCACCGTGATCGAAATTTGTTCTGGAGGTTTTTTTTTTTTCATTTTTTACTCCTCGATTTTCACACACCGCCATGTAGTCCCAAACTAAGCAAAGCATGTGCTATTAGTTAGCTAGTACTAGACAACTGATAAACATATTTATATATTTCTAAAAACATACATATTAAAGACAAATTACACCCTGACACAGAACAATTAATTGGGCTCATTACACAAATATTTGTTTTGGGTGGGAATCGAACCTACGACCTCCGGCATAGCAGTCGGGGCAAGTAACCGCTAAACCAACAGGCCAGATAAAATTATATCTAGGTACCTACTTAATATCCAACACAGAAGACCAAAATGCCTTTGTCCCTGTACCAATACATTCAATATCCATCCACCATTCCCGAATAATATTAATAAATAGAAATACACAGAATACAGAAATGTCCTCTATTGAAATACTGTAGGTATTATGGCCCTTTTGGAAACCGCAAAGTTAGGGAAACAATAACTTTGTTTCGACAAACATTGCTTTGCGGCTGGATCGTTCAGCCAATATATTGGCAATCGTACCTTCAATTTAATATTTTGTTGATTGAAACAATGGTATTGGCTAGAACTATAGGGAGCTATGATAGTAATGCTGGCTAGCGTTTGTTGAAATGGGATTTTGTACAATATTTTATAGGTACTAAACAACGTACCTGGCGTACAGCAATGCGCCATCGGGACATGGTGGACATCCCACCTATACGCACATAATAAGGTTTTGGGAACACATTAATTGTTCGTACAGCTAAGGAGTGGAATTCCCTGCCGGAGTCTGTGTTTCCTGATAACTACAACCTGTGGATCTTTTAGTCAAGAGTGAATAGATTACTTCTAGACGACATCGTCGCTTTCCATCAGGTGAAATAGTGGTCAAGCGCGAGCCTATCAACAATAAACCAAAGAACAAATAACAAAAAAAAACTTTTTACAAAAAAAATACAACCGACTTCAAAGTAAAAAAAACACTGAAAAGCGCAAAATAACTTTAATTTCGGAAGTCGGTGTTTCTATAATAGTTTTGTCTCTTCGTTATTTAACACCGACTTCCGAAATTAAAGTTATTTTGCACTTTTCAGTGTTTTTTTTAGAACCGTCGTAACAAGCAAAATTGCTTTGTTTATACGTGTAGTCGATGACTGACTAAAAGTAGAGGGGGAATATATCGAACTGATCTGATGATGAAGCCTGAAGTTAGGCACCGGAACTCTGTAATAAATTAATGTAATCCAACCGTGTTTGGGATTATTAGAATTGTCATGAGATGCACTCTGTCTATAAGGTATTTAAGTTTGGCTGAGGGGTACTTTTTAGTGGTGGTACCATAACTAAAAAGTGTAAAATTAAAAACTTTTTACAAAAAAAAATACAACCGACTTCAAAGTAAAAAAAAACACTGAAAAGTGCAAAATAACTTTAATTTCGGAAGTCGGTGTTAAATAACGAAGAGACAAAACTATTATAGAACTATTATAGAAACACCTACTTCCGAAATTAAAGTGAAGTGAGTGAAGTGATTGAAAATTTGATTTGTCATTTTAATTTATTGACCATTTTAATTTATTTTATTGTTCTGATTTAAGCATTTTAAATTTCACTGACATTGTAATTTTGACATTTTAATTTATTGAATATTTTATTAGTCTATTTTATTTTATTGTTTTCGTATATTATTATTTATATTTGATGAAGAACTGAAGAACTAACGTATTGTGGACCAAATGTTATGTTGTTGTCTTATTAATAAATTAAATTTAAAGTTATTTTGCACTTTTCTCGGCTCTTTTTTTTTTGCTCTTTTTTTCTTTTTTTTAGTCGGTTGTATTTTTTTTTGTAAAAAGTTTTTTATATCATCAACTGTTACTTGACAATTTTCCCTTCCATCCGATTTGAAAGGATCCCGACTTGCTTAATTTCGAGCAGATTTGAATTTAGAAAGTATGATACAAATTAAAAAAAAATATATTTTCTTTCTCCGTACCGTACATTTTATTTGCCGGCGTGCTATCCATTCATAAGCTGGAATAAACCTGGGTTTATGTTGTTAGTTATCTATCGTCGCTCACCGTACATAGACTGAAAAAATTTATTTAAGTATTGTTTTCATCCATCCAGTGTTCACGTGAAATTATTTTTAGTGTTCCTATTTCGAGGTACTTTAATATTGAATGCAAAAATGCAAATTCCATTTTCATCTTTGATCTGGTTGATTGATGAAAATGTTAATGGGAGTGGGCGTGAATCCTCGTCGCGTCCCCTACATACAACATATAAAACTTTACATGTGTATTTCGTGTGTTTTTGTAGAATTTGTGTTTGTGTGTCGTTTCGATGTGTCTTTTTGAGTATGTGTGTGTGCGAAGGCTTCGATTTTTCATTGCTGGGGACAGTTGTATTAATTGATGCATCATGCAAACACTGCACGTGAGAATCATAAAAATGGAAGTGATGAAGCAGGGAGGTCACGACCCTCAGCATTGAGCAATACGACGCAAGGAGGAGGATTTTATATACATACAATCAGAACATTGACACGTTAGAAAACTAGATAACTTCGTCGCCTTTCTGAGAAAAATATTGAGGTAGTCCCATTCGCGTGGTCTAAATCGCACGTCGGAATATAGATGTGACTAGAATATTTTAATATTTTGCCGGATTAACCTGGATCGAGCGTATTAAACGTAGTTTGGAAATTCGAAATGATACGTAGCTCGCACTCGACTAAGTATCACTTTTAGCGCAAAGGTGACGGGTAATGAAGTGTTGTTTAATTTATTATTTATACTAGCTTCTGATTGCGGCTTCGTCCGCGTGAATGTTGGTCGGTTGGACACGAAGTCGAAGTCGAAGACAGATAAAATGTAACCTATGTCCGTCCTTGAAATTCAAGCTTCCTCCGTACTAAATTTCATCAAAATCGGTTCAGTAGTTTAACTGTGAAAGCGTAACAGACGGACAGACAGAGTTACTCTCACATTTAGTAAGTATGGAATGATTAAATTTCTTTTAATGTCTTCTTTATTGTTTTGGGTATTTTGTGTGTTTCGGGAGTACTTTTTTTAATTACTAGCTTCTGCCAGCGGCTTCGCCCGCGTGAAAGTCGGTTTATCCATACAAACTTTGGACCCCATTTCATCCCCTTAGGGGGTGACTTAGCGGATGTCTACATCCTATAAGGAACCTACCTGCCAAATTTTAAGTTTGTAGGTGTTATAGTTTCTAAGATTTCGTGATTAATCAAAGTGGTATTTCGATTTTATATGTATAGATTATTATTATTGATAAGTTCGTGCTTGACCACTATCACACCTGATGGTAAGCGATGATGTTATCGACGATGGATCACGCTTTCCAAGAAGTAACCTACTCACTCCTATGTTGTGTGTTGTTGTTATCTTTTACGTTTATCGCAACAGAAAGTAATTTTAAGGAACATTCAATTCGCCATCACCACTATCATTTTAATCAACAACACCAGGCTTAACCTATACCCTATTCGGAGAGCCGTGAGACAAAAAGTAAACAAACCATAAAAATGGTTGCTTAAAAACATAAGTAAACCTGGACCAAGCAACGCTTGCAGTTTTTCTTCGCCGAAAAAAAATCGTACAAAGAAAACGCCAATGCATTCAACAGAAAAGGAAACTGTTATTAATCTAGTCAAACACGTCGAAAAAACTTGGCCGAAGGAACCTACATTGTTTTCTTTGTTTACATTTTGTCTCAAGCCCAGATGAATAGGCTATAGTAGCTACTTCATCATCATCATCATTTCAGCCTGGAATCATCCATTGCTAAGCATACACATAGGCACAGGTCATCTATTCTCTCATACCTACTTCTCAGTTCAGTGTAGGTGGGTAGATACCTCCTTCAGATGATCTCTGCAACTTGTGATGACGTCAACTCGTCAGTCCAATGCACTCTCATGGTTCTAAAATCCAAATGAACCGACATTGTTCCAAATAGGTAGAGCTTGGTGTGAATAAATACATATAAAAATGTTTCTTTGTGACTATTTCATTCAGCTAAGTCCTTGGTTAAATCATTTTGGACGTGTTTTGGTCGTCGCTTTATTATCATTGTTTAAATTCCATTGAATACTAGTATCTGCCAGCGGTTTCGCTCGCGTGAAAGTAGATTTCTCCATACAAACTTTGGTTCCCCGAATATAAGGGTATAACCCCTTAAAAGTCGAATTTCCGAAAATCATAAAATAAAAATTGTTCTTTTGCACCCATTTGGTAAACTTGTTAACTTGACTTAACAAGTTTACCAAATTACAGTAAATTAGGTCGAAAGGTTAATTAATTGTGATATTTAAGTGATAACTTAAGACCGAACATGTTGCAATGGATGTGGATGGATGGAGAGGGAGAGGGAGACCAAAGAAAAGATGGATGGATTGTGTGTTGAGTGTTATGAAAGAAAAGGAAGTTAGTGATAGTATGACGAGTGACAGGCCAGAATGGAAGAAAAAAACGTGTTGCGCCGACCCCAAATAACACGGGACAAGGGCAGGAAGATGATGATTATTTAAGTGATAACTTAATAGCTTGTATATTTATATAGGTATTAGCGCCCACCCTCATAATCACTAGCAGAGATTTAAATATTCTCATTGGCAACGTAAAGGGCTCGCAGCCCATATGTCTTGCGGAGAATACTTTGCAAGCATTTGAGGACTGCAAGGTTAGCTTAGCTAACGCTGCTCTATTAGCTCACCCCGATTGCAATGCCAATCTCGCGTTAGTCACTGACGCGTCGGGGTCACCATTTTAGGGGTATGCGGAACAGAGTGTAAAGTCCCGCAAACCTCCGTTGAAAGGGGCAAGTGACCCGCCAGACATAACACCCGTCTGGCCGGAGGATCCTTCCTTTTCAACGGAGGTTTGCGGGACTTTACACTCTGTTCCGCATACCCCTAAAGATGCAAAAATTAAGACTAAAAAATAAAAGTTAGTAGATAACGGCATGAGTGGCATGTGTGCGGTGTGAGTATGTGTGTAACTTCTAAAAAGAAGATAAAAAAAGCCTTATGCAAAATTTTCACGTTCCTAGGCCCAGTTTCGGCTGTGCTGTGCGTTCATATGTCAGTCAGATAGTTTCTACTTTTATATATAAGTGTAGATAACATAGGCTTTGGACCTTTGTATGCAAATAAAATTGTATAACCATGTTTATGCAGCACCAAAATTAATTGAATTTAACAATGAATATTCGTACAGTAGTAAACATTTTTTTATAATAATTGTTTTCCTTATTAGCTGCTTCCTTCTATAGTAATGGAATGTAACAATGAATGCTTACAAACATAAAATATTCATAAAATTGTTAGTAGTTATGAAGTATTTAATTATCGACTAAAGAAATGTCAATAAACTCGAGCAACACATTATTCTTATTGTTAATTTCAGTTCTTTTAGCTCTTGACTAAATTGGTTTGCCAGCCAAGTACTGGTATCAACATCGTGGGATGCGGGATAATTCGATAGATTCGTTCTCCTTCACTAGCATTAGGAGGCGACCACCTGCCATTCCCCCTGAGGCGTCGAGTACTTTACTACTATGTTAAGACTATTCCAAAGAGCTTAAACACGATGGGATTATGGGCGAATATGATAGCTCGCAGATTTGCACGATGCTCTAATGAGGTAAAGGTTACGCTATTTAGGGCGTACTGCACATCACTCTACTCGTGCAGTCTGTGGGCTGACTATTCGGCTAGAAGCTATAATGCCATCCGCGTCCAGTATAATAATGCGTTCAGGGCGGTGATGGGGCTGCCCCGTTACTGTAGTGCCTCGGGTATGTTTGCGGAGGCGCGCACTGATTGTTTTAATACAACTATGCGCAAGCGCGCAACATCCTTGGTGAGCAGAGTGCGGGCTAGCTCCAACATCGTTCTAGCGATGATTTCTAATAGACTGGATTGTCCTTTCATCCGGCATTGTTCAAGTAGACACATTCCGTTACCAATACCGGAGAGAAAATATTAATGTTAATTTATTTTTCAATTGTTATTTTATCCGTTTTTATATAATTGGTTTGTATGTTTTTGGACTTTAATTTAACTTGATTTAATTTGATCTTAATTTATTTAATTTGATTTTAATGCATTTAATTTGATTTTAATTTATTTTATTTTATTGTAATTCATTGACAGTGTCTTATTAATTTTAATTTTAATGTATTTAATTTTATTATTTTAATTAATGTATTGATGAGTTTTGGTTCTGTAAATGGGTATATTTGACCTGAATAAAAATTATTATTATTATTATTATTATTATCTTGTTGCACTCAGTAGTTCCTGTGGCCACTATCCGACTCCATCATCAGAACAGCTCCATGGTATCATATTAATTCCTCAGGTTTGACCTAAGGTATTAATATGGTACCATAGGTAACTACGGTTAGGGGTAACTCCGCCCTGAACAAATATTTGTATGACTTACAGTTATGTTTTCTGGTCTGGGTGTCTTGTCTATGTGAGCTTACATGTTTGTGAACGCACTCACGATACGGGAGTCATTCTTAGTGTAGGGTCGCGGGCTTGCGGACGGCGAGCAATGGGTAGCTCGCCGTCCGACCGTCCGGTAACCGTCCGGACCGAGCCCAAGTCGTCCACGCGCCTCAAGGAGATGTCAGCAAACCGTAGGGACCCAGCAGGGTCGAAGCCTACTGGGGCCAAGGGTCTGATTCTGAAAGGGAGACTCGGTCCTGGTACGAAAGGCAACGAAGGAACAGGAGTGGGTTTTTAGTCAGTAAAAGTCTGACACACCCTCTCGCTCCGCCTAAGAGCGAAGATGTCATTGGATGATTTTCCCACCTACAAAAAAAAGTTTAGGGTATAGTTTTTACATTATCCATTTGCAAGATTTGCCCTAAACAAACACACAAAAAAGACATTGCAAGATAAATAAGCTCTTGTGAAACCAATTATATATTTCAGTTTCCATAACATCATGCAAACGTTTTGAAATTGCAGCCATTTTCCCTGAATATACCCTCATTTCATGAAAACATTGTCTATAAATAACTCTGTTGACAAACAATAGATTATATTAATTGTTACCTGCACTTATTGCAGGAAAACTACTCACGGTGTAATTATAGTAGGCACAAGGATAATAGCTTATTGTTTTTGCTCTAAAATCGTTTCTAATTTATGCTTTTAACACAATTTATTACATAATTGATTTATGATTATTTACTGTTCAACTTAACAGTGGTGACGACGCAGTGGTAATGTCCCCGACATGAAAGTTCTACGTCTGTCAAAACTGTGAAGGAAAATATCGTCAGGAAACTGGCATCTCCTAAAACCAAAAAATCCAATATATGTGACGCCCACCAAACCGCCCTGGGCCCGCGTGGTGGACAACCTAAGAGAATTTTAAGCGCAGCATTCTGGGTGTCAAAACAGTCGACAGCTGCGCACAAAAACTTCGATTATAAACATAGGCATATATGCTGGCAGGTTAAAGTGTGATTGGGTGGCATGAGTCTCGACAAAGTGTTTGCCTGAAAATAGTCTACACTGTCGTGGTCGACGTGGGAAGAGGTGGCGAGAATACCCTGAAGGATTTGGGGGTGGTCTTTACCCAGCAGTGGGAAAGTATAGGTTAAATAAAATAAAAAACCGGGCAAGTGTGAGTCGGACTCGCGCACTAAGGGATCCGTACAAACTGACCTGTGAAAAAAGTTCAATTCCCGAATTGAGTTACCTACGAAGATTTTTCCAAATCGTAATTTTTTTTTTTGACGTAACTACAAATTTACAGTTTTCAGTTTTTTTCCTATACTTGTGCTATGAGACCTTGCTTCTTGCCAAATTTCAGGATTCTAGGTCAACGGGAAGTATCCTATGAATTTTGATTCCTTTCGAGAGTGTCGAAATATACGTTTTTTTGCGACATAAACGGCCATCTTTTTTTTTCGTTAACTCAGAAGTTTGATTTTTTTACAGCTTCAAGGGACCGCAGACTTGAGTAGGTATATGATTTTAATTTCAACTTGATGCCTCCACGCGTTCCCCAGATAAAGGGTCTTGGCAGACAGACAGACGGACAACAAAGTGATCCTATAAGGGTTGCGTTTTTTCCTTTTGAGGTACGGAACCCTAAAAAAGAGATATGTAAAGGTATGACCTACAGAAAATTAAATTAAGGTATACCTTTCAATACACAGTTCTGTCTAGCACAGTCCAATTTAATTTCAACTGTAACAATTAAGAGTCTAATAAATTATTAACTTTATTTTACTAGCTTATCAAGAGAGAACCACTTTCCAATTAGATTTAAACCCCTTTGCTTAACAGAAAGCGCTCGGGGCAATTAAATATTGTAGGGACATAAAGAACTATAGTTATAAACCACCAAGGGTAGGGTTTTGCGGACTTTGTACCCAAAAAAGTTTAGCCTGTAGTTGGCAGGATTTATTTACTAAGTAGGACTGTGGTGTTTTATTTTTCGTTGCGCTAAAAAGGCTTCGCCACGTTTAATTGTCGCTGGATTAAATAAAAACCTTGGCTTTCGGTAGAACGTAAGAAATTAGGTACTTTTATTGTAAAAAGGTCTACTACAAATTTTTGTTTGAAACGTCAAACTAACTAGCGAAAGGTCTCGTATTTAGACTCAATAAAGGCACTTTTATTATAAGCACTAGCTTTTGCCCGCCGCTTCGCTCCCGTCAACTGACTACTATATCCTACTCTACCCAACTCTATCCTACTCTACCCTACTCAAAAAATAAAAAGTATCCTATGTCCGTCTCCTCGTTCTAAGCTACCTCCCCACCAACTTTCAGCCAAATCGGTTCAGCCATTCTTGAGTTATAAATAGTGTAACTAACACGACTTTCTTTTATATATATAGATATATCTAAACTAGCTTCTGCCAGCGGCTTCGCTCGCGTGAACGTAGGTTTCTCCATACAAACTTTGGACCCCCATTTCATCCACTTAGGGGGTGAATTTTGAAAAATCCTCTCGCATATGACATAAAAGGAAACCTTGTGCAAAATTTCACGCTCCTAGTCCCAGTAGTTTCGGTTGTGCGTCAGTCGTCAGTCAGTCAGTTTCTCCTTTTATATACTTATATAGATGAATGCTGGACCGATTTGGCTAATTTTGATCTTGAAATATTCGTGATAGTCCAGTGAAGTTTTAAACGGTGCAGTGAGAAAAAATGGAAAAACAACGTCATCTCTAATTAAAATGTCAATTATGCTGTTCTGGTAATGCCAGTAGATGGCGTTATCCTTTGACAGTTCAGTTAAAAGGTATCACAACATTCATTGACTGTACCGTCTTCGAGAGTTTTACGTAAAACATCATGTTTTATCGTTTGAAACATTGATCAAAGGCGGTACGAAGTTCGCCGGGTCACCTAGTAATTAAATATATTTTTTAAAACGAGGTGGCATGTTGTAAATCATTGTGGATTCGAAATTTATGAGAAAACTGCTCTTATCTCAATAAGTTCAAAATTTTTTTAAAACATTGCGTTTGATTGGCAAAAAAGAGTTGCCAATGTTCTTGCTGAGTGTAGGTACATTTTATCAAAACCTGAAAATTTTGTTACTACCTATTAAAAAGGTTATATACAGTATTCTGGGAACAATATCGTGTTTTTTTATCAGTACCTCTAAGTGAGAAGTCATCAAATAACTTCTCCTGTTCTAGGTGGACCGAGATAGAGTAGGTATCAGACTTTTACTGACTAAAACCCACCTGTGTTACTTCAGTTGTCCTAGGGTTATAGTAACTCTTTCTAATAGTCCCGCAGTCCTGGCGGGAATAATATCCTGTAGCAACACCTTTTAAAGTAAGTAGAAAGAAAAAAAAAATTTACGGGATACGACCGACGCAATCTTAAGAGTAGCTTTCGCGTCGGGCCCTGGTTCAGGCTATGGTCCGGAGCGAGGAGGAATGGCAGGCGGTCGCCTCCTGCGAAGCAGTAATGCTAGCGAAGGAGGAGGCTGCACGCGTGAGGGAACGTTAGTCTTCACGCCCTAGCCGGCGTAATTCCGACCCCGACTACCAGCCACGGTAGACACAGGCTTGCGGACGTCGAGCACTGGGTAGCTCGCCGTCCGTCTGTTCGGTAATGAACCGGACCGAGCCCAGTCGTCAACAGCGCGTAGTGATCCTCGCGCTCCTCAAAGAGATGTCAGCAAACCGTTGGAGCAGGGCCAATGCCCGCTAGCTAGGACCGCCGAGAATTTCTGAAAGGGAAACCCGTAGTCCTAGAACGCAAAGGGTAATTGAAGGATACAGGTGTGGTTTTAGTCAGTAAAAGTCTGACACGCCCTCCCGCTCCACCCAGAGCGCGAGAAGTCATTTGGATGATTTCACACCTTAAAAAAAAATCTTAATAGTAGCTTACAGTTACAATCATCTGTAAAGTATTCGCCTTACTGTCCTTACTCAAAAGTTTGGTCTGTATAGGTCGTAGGCTTTATAATAACTTTGTTTTTCAATACATTTCCGTGTAACGTAACTGTGAATCGTCAGCATACAGTCGACTCTGAATATACAACACGCCGATGCATATTCAATGAAAACTGCAACAGCCATACTCCCCCATTGAATATGCAAGCTGAGCATTTGATGATCCCACGTGCCGTGAGGGTCTGAAACTAGAGATGTTACGGAGTTTCGATTTTTTCGATTCCGAAATTTCGGACATACCGATTGATTTCGGATCTGATAAATTTTAATCGGCGGTACTTTATAATAGGCGTGGGAAAAGTGTGTCATCTTTGCGATTGGAACATTTGCATCTGAATCACTGAAATGTTCCGTAACAGTGATATGTATCATTTGGAATATTTGGAACATCGGCTCAAAAGATATTTTTTTTGTTTCGTATTTCGAATGTTGTGAGTTCGCTCTTCATTTATAGTTATCAGAGTTTTTGATTAATTTTAGAGTGTTTTATTCAACGCTTCTGCCTCCGCTTCCAATTTCGACAACCCAAATTTAAAAACTCCGGTTCCGATATAACAACTTTCGTTACATCTCTACGTGAAACAGTATTCATAATTGTTGAGTTGTTGTTCTGTTCGGGCGTTATTACATTTCTAGAAAGGGGTTGACTACTGAGTTATTGTTGATAGGCTCCCGTTTTACCAATAATCTGGTAATGGTAAGTGATGATGTGGTCGACATTGGGGCAAGTTTGCCTAGAAGTAACCTATTCAATCTTGACTAAATACTCACAGTTTGTAGCTATCAGCAAATACATCAGGCCCCGGTGAGGAATATCACTCCTTAACTATACACACAATGAATGTGTTCCCAGAACGTTTAACCCTCACTAGGCCTTCCAACGCCACGTCTTCTACGCAGTCGAAATTGTGGTCGAATTAATGTAATCGATAGAAAACCGAAAGGCGAGCAACAAATTGGTTCTCCAAAGTTCGAGATTCGCGGATGCAGGAGTATGGAAGAAGACGTATCCCGACCCCAACGGTTAAGGGCATATAAATCTATATAATATAAAAGAAAGTCGTGTTAGTTACACTATTTATAACTCAAGAACGGCTGAACCGATTTGGCTGAAAGTTGGTGGGGAGGTAGCTTAGAACCAGGAGAAACGCATAGGATACTTTTTTTTTTTGAGTAGGGTAGAGTTGGGTAGAGTAGGATAGGCGGTACGAAGTTCGCCGGGTCAGCTAGTGACAGCATATTAATGCCTAACAGCTGTGAACATGCTTGTAATGTTGCCAGAGTAATTATGGGAAATCAATTTATCCCATGGAAAGTGGCCGCTATTTCAGAGTTGGTTTCATAGCTAACGTAAATATGTATGAGTACTTTCACTGCTTCAAAGAGTGGCAATAAATTCAAAGTCGTTATTGTCTTTACTTTTTATTCGGTATCTATCCATACTAATATTATAAATGCGAAAGTAACTCTGTCTGTCTGTCTGTCTGTCTGTCTGTCTGTTACGCTTTCACGCTTATACCGCTGAACCAATTTTGATGAAATTTGGTACAAAGATAGAATAGAGCTTGAGAAAGGACATAGGCTATAAATTATCACGCTATTTGCTATGGGGGGTGAGCAATATTCCAAAATGTCGGTATTGAACGATTTGCCGTGACTTCGATCCCCAGTTATAGTAATCATTTTTGTGAGTATTTTGTCGTCTTTTTTGTATATAATATGCGATGGTACTTCGATTACAATAATAATAGGACTTTTAGCATATTTTTAACACATCTTAGACATTTTTACTCCATATTTTTGTAAAAAGTAATCAAACATGTAATAAAATCTAAGTGGAAAAACGAAAATAATATTTCTTTTTTTCATTTAGCTACAAATTTAATATCTGAGACCAAAATCATCACGCTATCATCGACAAAGGGTTAAGCAGACAATGATAACGTTTATATAATAACACCTATTTTACACAAAAGTCAACGAACACCGTAGTGCGGTCGTGTGTGGATTAGATCGGCACGTAAGGGGATAGTGGTTCAAAACTCAGTTTCTTTTTTGTGATAGTTTTGTTTTATTTTACTGTAAACAAGAAATTTTTACATATTTTTGCGTTCTTACTATTATTTTTATCGACAGTCTGGTTTCTACATCAGCACTTTCGAAGCAGTTTGGCAGATTATACTGACCTTCACTATAGAAGACAGAAATCCAGCGGTTATGCATTCAAACGTCTACAAAGAGATATAAAAATGTCTTAGAAAAACTGTCATCCTATGCCTCAGTGACGCCATCTGGCTTTGAATAGCAAACACACGAATTAAATTTGTCAAACTATTTATTTAACTATCGCTCGGTAGGTGGCCAGGGGCCTTACCATGATAATGTCAAAATGTCAGACGTACGAGCGAAAAAGAGTGATGGAGCTATACACCCTATATAGCTCCATCCCTTTAACAGACCGGTTTAGGTCGTAAAATGGATCACGTTATGAGCTCGTGGTAGAGCCTCAGTGTGTGATAAAGGTAAGGTTAAGCTTTTCAGCAATAGATGGCGTTATCACGAAATCAGCAAATGTTTCTAGACCTATTTATAAAAATTATTGAATTCTAATTAATTGCTTCGTAAATGCCAAAAGTATTTACGAAAATAAACCGCAGTTAGGTCCAGTCATTTTATCATAACAAGATTTGTAATAGCGTAAAGCGCGGTGGGCCTTGGGCGCGGTCGCCTCCTTCTGCGAAGCAGTAATGCTAGCAAAGGAGGCGGCCGCACGCGCGAGACAATAACCCTCGCGACCCAGCCGATCCGAACCGAGGGGTTCCGATCCCGATTTCCGGCCACCGTAGGCGCGGGCTTGTGGACGGCGAGCAATGGACAGCTCACCGTCTGCCCGTCCGGTAACCGTCCGGACCGAGCCCAAGTCGTTGACGGCGCGTAGTGTTCCACGCGCGCCTCAAGGAGGTGTCAGCAACCGTAGGGGCCCAGCAAGGTCGAAGCCTATTGGGGCCATGGGTGATACGAAAGAGATTCCCGGGGCCCTGGAACAATGGCAAAGAAGGAACAGGAGTGGGTTTTATGTATGTTTCTTTCTGGTTTATGTTATGATAAAACAACGCTGTATGATTTTAAAATTATTGGTTCATTAGATATACTAAAGTATATTATACCGTAGAATTATCTTTTTTACAACACTAAATAAATGTTATTTAACGTAGGCTATCAAAAAAAAAGTGGATAAAGTAGTTTTCAGTTGCCAAAATGTATAAATAGTCTGAGTCACGGAGTTAATACTGAGGTCGATACCCACAGTTTTTAGTGTGTGCACCTTTTGCTTTTAGGTAGGAAATCATCAAATACCTTCCCGCGCTCTGGGTAAAGCGAGAGGTAGTACCAGACTTTTACTGACTGAAACCCACCTGTGTTCCTTTAGTTGCCCTTAGCGTTCCAGGGCTATGGTAACTTGCACGCCACAATTGCGGCAGCAAATACCTTCTTTGAGGAAAGTCTAAAAAGGCTCTCTTTCCGCCTGACGCAGGTCTTCATCGAACGTAGATGTTTCGGAAGGACCCCCAAAAAACCAGCAAATATAGGTAGGTACTTAATCACAGAAAGATGCTTCTTGAGCAGTTCGTGAAGGTTACCAGTACTTCAAGTAGAGACTACTTGAAGTACTGGTCCCTCGGACTTGACCACAACCTACTGTTTGGAACAAGTACCTAATTTCAAAGATTCCAAAAATTGAAGATTATTAAGAATTTCATGTAAAACCCATGAAGACATATTTCACACAAGGCCTCGACGTGGTTTGCGTTCCTGAAGATAGTTTGATTACGTATGATGTATCCTACATTACTTGCAGCCTTAAGTCGACAACTGGACGTTACCTCCTTAAGAGTGGTCAGTGAGTGGTGATCAACACTGGGACAACATTCTGACGGATGCCAGAGTCAGTCACAGCCCCAATTGGTTGCGACATTTGTTCGCTGTCATTTTATAGTTTTGTGGAGTCACAAACACGCAGTAATGAGAGGGTATTAGGGTGTTTCGAGAGGTTTCTGTTTCAAATTCGACGTAATGTAAGTCAACATCAAACTGCAACATTTTTTTCACAAATTCTTTATAAGTACAGTTGTGGAGCAAGATGACATCGTAGGTTACTCTGTAGTATTTTAATAATCGCTAGCAGCAGTGGACTATCAGTGCACGTTATCCAGCTGAAGATGGGCTGAAGCCGATTATGCTCCTTCGAAATTCACCTCTGCCAAAGTTGCATAACGGACCCGGCTAAAAGTCTGCAGAGAAATATCATCGAGGCAAATTCTTATGGGGGGTAATTCTTTCGAAAAATCTCATAGCTCTAGCAGGCATTGGCCCTAGAGATCTTCGTCAGGCGAAAAGAGAGGACGCTGTGGCGTCTTTAGAAAGACACCACAGCGTCCTCTCTTTTCCTCAAAGAAGGAAGATTTGCTGCCGCGTGCAAGATACCGTAGCTCTAGAACACTAAGGGCAATTAAAGGAACACAGGTCGGTTTCAGTCTGTAAAAGTCTGACACAAACTCTCGCTTTACCCAGAGCGGGGGAAGGTATTTGATGATTTTCTTCCTAAAAGTAAAACGTGCAGACACTAAAAACTGTGGGTATTGACCTCAGAACAAGATCCGTACAGACTCTATACATTTTGGCAACATTTAACATTTTGAAAACTACTTTATCCACTTTTTTTATAGCCTACGTTAAATAACATTTATTTAGTGTTGTTAAAAGAAAACAACGGTTTAATACATTTTTAGTCTATTATAATGAACCAATCATATTAAAATCATACAGCGTTGTTTCATCATAGAATAAACCAAAAACAAACTTAAACTATCACCTTTTCCTTTTAGGGGTAGGCAGAACCACAGTTTATCAACTACTTCGACCTCAACATGTCTGTTTCTGTTTATTGATGATGATAAGTAATTTATTTGATGTGTATCATAAACGAGTATTCTATTACTGGTGAGCCAAATAAATAAAATAAATTATATATCTGGACATAAGAAATACATTTTACATAATATATTTACTGAAATTTGAATTAGATGTTTTAAGCACGAATCACATTTTTACTAACTTGACGCAGACAAAGTCGCGGGTAACAGCTAGTAGTGAATAAAATGTACTTTTAAAGACTGCACTTACTGATTTTATTGAGTTTTTCTCCAGGGAAAGATATCTTAAATCGAAGAGTTTACTTACCACAAACTTAGAAAGCTAAGAAACTAAGTTTTCTCGTTTGTAGATACTATGTCCCCTCAACAAATGCCCCTTCTAACTTTCTTAACAGAAGTAGCTGTCAACTGCAGCCTCCATCAACATTTCAATATCCTTCTGCCCCTATTTTTTTCAGCGTGGAAAATGACATAGGCATTAAGCCCGCCTTTGTATAATGCAAGTGCATTAAATTTTTCAGGGTGGTAAACCTCATGGATTTTTTCTCCCCTTGTTTCTCTTTAACAGTGTATAGCAGCCGTGTTCGTAAAACTACAGGTGTCAAATTAGACCGGCATACTTATTTAGTCTTTCAGTTAATCATGGAACTTGGGGCTTCCTCGACCCATCTCTAACACAATGCCAGTGTGGAGCCGCTGCACAGGACGTGCGTCACCTGCTATGCTGCCCATCCTGCACAGCCACCTGCACTTTTCAAGATTTATATAAAGCCAATAACAGAAATTTACAGATTGCCAAATAATAGCATAGCATAGTCGGCCTTATAATGTTCTCACTGTTGGGACTCAGGCCTCCTCTCTAGGAGAGGGAAAGGGCCGTAATCCACCACGCGGGCCCAGTGCGGGTTGGTGGATGTCACATGTCGTCGAATTTTTGGTTCTAGGACATGGCGGTTTCCTCACGGTGTTTTCCTTTACCGTTTTGAGAGCAGTGGTGATGAAATAAATTACACAAAGTAATGCGCCTGGCTGGGTTTGAACTTGGAACCTACAACTCGTAAGTCGGGGCCTTTACCACTCGGCCACCACTGCTCTTAATCTTAATCTTGCCAAATAATGGTCAGAAAAAAAAAATTGAGTCCATCGACTCTAAAAGAAGAAGATCACGGAACGCTACATGACAGATATATGACAGGGCTCTATTCGCCTAAAGTATAGTACACTGAATACAATATCTCGATACCTCTATTCACTTGGCACCGAAATCATGTGGCTTAAAGACCGCTCGATTTTTTTCTGCAGGGCTACTTTTTCTGGTCTATATAGAAGAACCACGCACAGTTGCCGCCTTGAAGGTCAACCTAACTTGTATTCTTCGTGACATTTTGTCCCTTTTATATGTTGCTATCCAAAACTGGTCTACTAGAGGATGCACCTCCTACAGCGAAGACGCGACTGCCACTTGTCCGGAAAGTATATAAATATTGCACACACGTCATCGGATGTATATAAAAAAACAACACTTAACTGTTAGTTTTATTAAAGTCCGAGTGCTCTTAATGAAAAACCTTATACCTACCCGCATACATACATTTACACATATAATGAACGAATCCCCCTGAACGTCGATGGGATGCCCAAATAATCGTTACGTCTGCCCACTGTCAATGCCAACCGCTCCCCCTCAATCGAATATAGGAAATTAATTCGGCTAATTGGAAAACACGCGCCGTCCCACTCCTATTAACATTTTGAATGGGGGATATTAAATGGGAGTATTCAGAAGGCCTACATAATACAGTAAGTTCAAAGGCCTTGTACTATGACGTCTTAAAACCCATCATAAGTTCGGTTTGAGAGAGATTTTGAGCCATAAAGGTTAAAACGTTTAGATGAATGCGGAACAGGGTGTAAAGTCCCGCAAACCTCCGTTGAAAAGGGAGGATCCTCCAACAAGACGGATATTATGTCTGGTTTGAGTAGTTGCCCAAACCAGACATAACATCCGTCTGGCAGTTGCCCGAGAGATAATTTTGGGCTGTTGTATATGTTCAAATCGCGCGGAGAACTCTAATTGCGCGATGCAGGATTTTGTAGTTTGGTTCATACGTGGCGCCATAGATGTCGCTATAAACGGAATTATGGTTTATTTGGCACTTTCGGTCTCTAAATAGAGGAAAAATCATCTTTCTGCTCTCATTTTAATTAATTTGGAATCAGCGCAGCATATTTTCTTCCACTTATCTGTCCATGCTCCCTCATCTCGATTGGCACCTTCTTTCTGGTTCTTGCATTTGTATACAACACAACCATCGCGTCTTTGGATACGAATACAGGAAAAATATAAGAAAAATATGTTGTGGCTGAAGAAATGCCGATAGCTGCTGCTTTTTATTAAACAAAATAGCGGTCACTGACCGATCCATTTATTGGGATTTACCTACGGCAGTAGGCAATAGGCAGAAACTGCAGAACGCCTCATACGTGCTTATTTCACTTCGTTTACGTTCACACATTTATAAACTTACTGGCTTCTGCCAGCAGTTTCGTCCGTGTGTAAATCGAAAATTGGTTCAAAGGTACACATTTCAGGGATAAAAAGTACTTATCGTATGTCTCATTCCAGGATATGGTCTACCCGTGTACCAGGTTCCATGGAAATCCGTATACTTAGGCGTTAGATCTGTGACAGTCGTTCAGCCCGTAGTGTGTGGCCAGTAGACCACGCCTCAGATTCCTTTGTTCTGACCACGTGACTGAGCGTTGAGATGACTCAGAACAAAGGAATCGGAGGCGTGGCCTCCTCGAGGCGTTCGGCGCGAACGATACGATTGTAACTTGGCTAGGGGGGCTGGTTAGTCTGGAGCCAGAAAATCTGACATCAGTGTTGCCAAGTCGAGGTGTCGTGGCACTCAGTTACTGGGTGTTGGAGATCAGATAGGCAGTTGCTCCTTCTTAATTCTGATTGACTTTTTCTCCTTTGCAATCGTATGTGGATTTAACTCTGGGTAGTCGACCTTCTCTTCTTCTTGCCTCACAAACTCATATCAGCAAGGCGCGGTCACGTTTCGACTTATCGATTACCACTTGTTCAGAGCTAGCGTGATATTTGACTTTGTAATTGTCGCGACTTTCCCTGAATTTATCTGAATAATATAAGGCATTATGTCCGTCTTGTATTCAGAAAATAGGATACCTTCTTTTCCCGAGTGAAGAATCAAAATTACAAGTGTGTGGAAATTATTATCTACCAACTTGATTTTTGATGAACATGGACAAAACCAGTCATGGTAAACAGCCATGTAGCACCCACTCCTAACAAAATCGGAGACTCTACACTCGAAGTTGTGGACGACTACGTTTACCTGAGACAGACGGTCCAGTTGGGTAGGTCTAACTTCGAGAAAGAGATCAATCGTCAAATCCGACTCGGCTGGGCAGCGTTCGGGAAGCTGCGCGGTATCTTCTCGTCCAATATACCACAGAGTCTCAAGACAAAAGTCTATGACCAGTGCGTGTTGCCAGTGATGACAGATGGCTCCGAAACGTGGTCGCTTACAATGGGCCTCATCAGAAGACTTAGTCACCCAAAAGGCAATGGAAAGGGCTATGCATGGAGTTTCTTTGCTTGATCGAATCAGGAATGAGGATATCCGCAGGAGAACCAAGGTTACCGACATAGCACGAAGAATCGCCAAACTTCAGTGGCGAGCCAAGCTTCTTAAACAATTTTTCAAAGAAGTCCAGAAACTAAAATTGTATAAATTAATATTCTACTATTCAATTCTATCTACTGTTAAGCGTACATAGCTTATCACAAGAGAAGTTTCACGTACCACGGTTTCTTTACAACAATTCTTCTTGTGCGAAGTAACGGGATTAACTCCTAACTGAAGCTAGAGCGTTGCAGTCTATGTAATCCAATGAAGATCGATCTTTTCTAGCTGATTGTCTCGTGGAGTGCTTTAGATTTTTAGCTCTTTATATTTGAGAGTACTTGTTTAACTGTACTTTGGCCTGAAAACTGCGATCATTTCAAACTCTGGCATTAAAATAAAAACGTCAGGGTAGCTCGCGAAATTCAAATCGAACCGGCCTCATCTAGTTTAATAAACTGACGAAAAAATTGATGTGTTAAAGTGTTTTTTAAAACCTATTTGTAGAATAAAGCTAGAACTACACTGCGCACACGTGTGCCATACACGCCGATCTGGGCGCGTATCTATATATCTCCATACATTTTATATGAAAACTAGACTTGTAGAGCTGCATTTGATACACGCCATGCGACGTCGATCTACGTACAAATCAGGCGTGTGCGTCGGTATAATGTAGTTCTAGCTTAAGTATCGTCTTCATAAAATAACCATTCAATAGATTAAGACGAACTGAGAGGGTTGTATTGACGATTTTAATAATTATAATTCCGGAAACAAATACTTTATGTACTGTATCAGACTTTTACTAATTAAAACCACACCTGTGTCCTTCAGTTACCCTTTGCGTTCTAAGACCACAAGTTTTCTTATCAGAATATTTCCCGTGGCCCCTAGATCCACACCCTGCTTCAAACCCGTCATTCATTGACGGGTCCTTACTTGCCCTACTTGGTGAGGTTGAAGGAAATATAACTAACCGCCACTTTCTTTTTTCCACAGCACCTTGGTACCATGGAAGATCTTCCGCGAGGAGTTGAACAACGTGCACCCCATATCGTCAGGGTTAGAAACGATGGCGTTGAAGACCACCATAGATCTCACGTGTAACGATTTCATTTCCAACTTCGAGTTTGATGTCTTTACGAGGTGAGTGATTCTGACTTTTCTTAATTCTCAGTTGCACACAAAAACTTTAGTACTCAGTGATTTAACAATTCATGAACAAAGGCGAGCTTAACTCAACAATGAGTTTTCTCCCAGCAAACCTTTGAGTGCTATCACTCACCAACTCTCTATAGAGATACCCAATCAATCAATCAACAATCAATCAATCAATCAATCAATGTAACCTATCTCTCTATAGAGATAGGTTACATTGGAGGGTAGGTTCCAGTGTACAATATAAACCTACATAAAAAAGTATATTAAATGATAAATATATTTATCTTGTTGTGGGGCTGGCCCTAGGCCAGAGCACTTCGACCCTTCTGGATCTTTTCTGCTATATATATTATATAGTTATGCGATTCTGTGTTTTCTTTTTGTTTTGTTGCGATTATGTTTACTGGAAGCCAAGATCTGCTTAGGTTCGTTATGTTGAAGAACCTCAAATTCTTAACTGTAATTTTTATTAAAATCTAGAGAAAATAAAGACAGTGCCATTGGTTTCTGATATCTTTTTTTGTGATCACGGATTATTTTTTTATTGGTTAATTTGAAACTTAGAAAACTAACTAACAACTAACTAACTTTAACTCTAACTTCTTCTTCTTCTTCTTCTTCTTCTTCTTCTCTAACTTTTTTTTTTGTCTAACTTTTTAACTTAGAATCTTGGAAATACGCGTTAGTACCTACCTACTTAATAGACAGGTGCAATATGTCAACTTTATCGCCTATTAGGGCCGTCATCATAACGTTTTCAATTCCTGAGGTTTTGTATTGCTTTAATGTAATAATTTCATAACCAAGCGTCTTATAAGTTATGGTGAGTACCGCACCCGAACTTTGACTACTGACAAAGCCCATTTAGGCTATCTGAAACCATGTTGACCTACCTTAGTTTAAATGTCAGATGGTGTTTATGAATAATTTCAATAGGCCATAGGCCATTACCTTTCAAATCGCAATGGGGTATAATGATTTATAATACCGCCCATGAAATCACTCAATTTTCGCACATAGAAGCTACACATACCTGCTGCGATCCTTACATACTCCTTTTATCTACTTATTTTTTTTACTGTTCTATATCTCACACTTCTCTTCAACCCATTCCAGATTATTCCAACCCTGGAGCACGTTGCTCCGCAACTGGCAACTGTTGGCGGTCACCCATCCAGGGTACGTGGCGTTCCTCACGTACGACGAAGTCAAGGCGAGGCTCCAGAAGTATATTCATAAGGCTGGCAGTTACGTGTTTAGGTGAGTAAAGTCAGTTAAAACTGTATCTGAAGATGTAATATGCAAAGACTCAAATATTCGTATGTTTCTTTAGACGACAAGGTTATTTTGAGGCGGCAGGGAAAAAATCATTTACTTAATCTTGATTATATTTCTGAGAACTTAGTTGATTCTGTTAAAAATAATTATCTATAGACACGGTAATATTATCTATACAGTATTGTAACTCGGCCGTATTTTTGAAATAAATGCCTACAGCCGCGCGGTACGTAAAGATGCGATAGGGCTGCCCGCACTATGGCTGCCCGCCTCCAGCATTTTAATTACATTTGCCTACTTTGTGTTTCCATTTGGTTTTGTGATTGTAAATATACTTCTTTTATATAAACAAATAAAATACTTTGTGAATTGAATAGGAAGTGTTCAATATTTGCGACCGAAAAATGTTTGCGCCTCGACTGAGACGTACCTACGAAATGCTTTATTATTAAATTTTAAAGTACAAAAATCCGCATTCTAAAGCTTAATTAAAAATTGTTTTGGGAAACATGGATAAGGTGGAGAAAAAGGAATATCTTTTACTTGGTTATAGATAGATACCTGCAGCTACTTTACAATTTATATGTTTGGTTTTAAATGAAGAATTCATGCAACCAAAAACAGCACAATATATCCTACTCGTCATATTAAATATATAAATATGTACTTGAACTTATTTTTATTGCAAAAATCGCGCGGCACAGACGCGACTGTCTGCATCCCGAGCGCTCCTCGAGATCGAGGCGCGTAGGTATAGCTCGCGTTTCGTCCATTTGTATGAAGTTGGAATACTGTATAGATAATATTACCGTGCTATAGATAAGGCCATGAAAATAATGTGAACCAGCAGTCAGATCAGGATGGTCACAGACAGGAAACGATTCTTTTAGCAATTGAGTATTATAATTATAGTACTTCCAGTTATTCGTATCAACAACCTTTTTCCAAGTTATTTTCTAGACAACCGTAACTAAGGAGAACGTTTTCAAAAGAAACTGTCAACACAATGGCTTTTATAGCTTACACAAATAAACCACTATTAATGTACAACTGAATTATCTAATAAAATGACCCATTCAAAATTAATTATTAGCAATAACATTTATCAAAGAATTGTGCACAATCAATAACTTTTACCAATTATTTTTAATGCACCGGAAGCTGACAAGCGGAAGGTGCCATAATGTTTTATTTTTAATAATTCGGGTTTTCAACAGTCCAAGAAGTTACCAAATGAATACATTAACTAAAGAGTTTTCATGCTGGACCCGAGGTCGGTAACAATAAATAAAAAACGGCTAGCCGGTAACTGTCCGGACCGAACCCAAGTAGTTGACGGCGCGTAGTGTTCCACGCGCTCCTCAAAGAGATGTCAGCAAAACCATGGGCCCAGCAGGGCCGATACCTAACTCGTTAAAAAATAATAGGCCCGTTTTGACATTAGAGAAAGACCCTAGAATGTAACTTGGAATGAAACTGAAAGAAACAAAAAAATACATACATTTTTTGGCGCTTCAAATAATATGATGGAATATATTGCGAGTATTTTTTTTGCATATTTAAGTATTCGTTTTGACAAATGTCAAAACGGGCCTTTTATTTTGACAACTTTAGGGCCATGGCTCGACTTCTGAAAAGCTTACCTGTGGTCGTCGAAAACAAAGGGCAACTGATGGAACATATATGTGGTTTTAGTCAGAAAAGTCTGACACGGCCCTCCCATCCGCCCTAGAGTGGGAGAAGTCATTAGATGATTTCCCACTTTAAAAAAAATGGTATCGAACTATATAGTTTAACATGTTATTTATTTTGTATAGACACCCAAACCCTTTAAATCAGATTATAGGAAGTTATATCGTTGAGTAATCAAATTCAACAGAATTCTGAACTTGCTTTGACGTTCACGATCACGGAGTGTCAAAGGGCTGATACCTAGAATTGTGCGGAGAAAGCAACCGAATTTTCAACGTTACAAAGCTAAGGGTTGAACCACATCTGGTAGCATGAAATCGCATTTGTTCCGTTCCTGTGCTACAGCTTGCTGGAACTATCGCGATCTATTGACATTTGTATTGCTCACAGTATAGTTTCAAGTTCGAAATGGATAGAACAGCTTAAGAGAGAGCAGTGATAATAGCTTGCATTTTGCAAGAAATTCAAAATCAGAATAAAATGGCTAAAAAGAAACGAATTGGAATATACTGGGTTGTATATCCTTTTTGGAAGCGGCGGCACGTGATCGGCGGCGAGAGTATGCGACAGAATGCTGTCGTACGCGCAAGCGATCCGCCGCGGCCGCCTCCAATCTGCACAATCGCAGTCAAGTCCGTGTTTCGAAGCGCCTCGTCGATTCCGCCGCGTACTGTCGCCTCTCTCTCTCTCTCTTTCTCGCTGTAGTAAATGACGGTTCTAAGTGATAAATAGGATATAAGCATAGGCACCAAAAGTGTGTTGAGATTGGGGTTCGAAAGCAGGCTTTAACGTGTGAGTTATCATAACCAATGAGTTGACTGCTAAGCCAGATAAATGATAAATGATCGTTATTTTGTAAATAGGTTTAAAAAAACACTTTTAAACGTCAATTTTTCTTTTTTCTTCATTTTAAACTAGATGAGGCCGGTGTTTCCTAGCTGACTACTGCATAGATAGACACATGTTCTAGTAAATAACGGTTCCAAGTGATAAAAAGGATAGAAGCATAGAAACGCCTAGTGTAGTTTAGCCCTAAAACAGCATCCGTTATAATTATTATTTCTTTAAAAATAGTTATGTGTTCAATACAGTAGTGAAAAAGGGTATTTGTGTCCATAATAGACATCCGATTAAACCATAGACATGACAATTTCAATTTTCTTTGAAATCTCATCGACAGATCGTTTAAAATCCGCTTACCACTAAAACTATTAATCATTCCCGTAATAATTTCGCAGAATCATGAATAATTTCAGTTACTAAGTATAGTTCATTCACTGAAACGCGGTACCTAACAAAGTGACACCGATCATTACGAATTCATTACACTTTGAGTCCGAAAAGCAAATTGATTTAAATTTTAACCCACGTCACACGTCGTTTTCACTTATGCCCATTTTCCCTTGCCCTGAAATGCAAGTCGATGGGTCCGTTTGACCTTTATCGTTGTTTTTCACTAGATAATATCGTGTGAGCATCAGGCTATTTGAATTATGCGGTGATTATCACACTGCATCGCGTTCCGTCGCGTATCGCGGGGCCTGATTTGTAAACATTCTGAGCAAGTATCTCAGTTTGTATGGAAAACATGCCTAAGACAAGACACTTGCAGTGTCCTGGGTCCGCGAGGTCAGCTCGGCGGTGTCTTTCGACGTCTTCAACGCCTTCAATACCCTTCCCTGGAGTTGCATTAGGGAGGCACTCCGATGTCACCGGGTGCCGAACTACCTTCATCGCGTGATCGAGGCCTATTTGGCAGACAGGTTCGTCACAACGCGTCGGCGTACGAAATAGCATCCCCAACACTACGTGACGAAGCACGGTGTAGTACAAGTGTGATAATCGCCTCTAGAAAAGTTCACACACTTCAGTTCCGTCATTTTCAACCGGGCAGCAATAATACGTTTTCAATAGAAGTCTTTAGGGAGGTCGCCCACGACGAGATTTTGTATCGATAGGCGTCAACAAACGTTCACGGATCTCTGCGGTGACCCGTGAATGCTGCTCATGACTGTGTCGATGATGCATCGCATCTGTGTCCGCTGATGTGCTGTATCGCGTTAGTAGCGATGCGGAATTGTGGTTGTGTGAGCGAAGGTAATTTTCCTTCCGACCGAATTTCGGCTATGATGGCCAAACATCATGGCCAAAATTGTTTCCATGTCCGGATAATATAGTGCACAAGCGTGAGCGCAAACACTCTATTCCTTTACTCTCATAGTAGAATTAGACGGCGATCGGACACGACCGACGGTCGACGACGACAGTCCTACGCCTGAAGTCACCTTCAGACGTAGGACCAACGGTTTTACGTGTTTTTCGAAGCACTGCGGTGTCACGCCACCGACTTCCAAACTGGGCTGCTACTGAGGAAATTCTAATAGTAAAACCCAAACACTCTGTCCGACCCAGGACCAACTAGGCCAAAGAGGTAGTTAAATGGGTGAGGTTAGATCTGCGAAAGTATTACGAATGTTTCGCTTCAAAAAGATTTCCGTGGGCGAGCTCTCTTTAGGACGTCTGTTCCGCATGTCAGTTACGTCAACGCGACGCGTCTCATTCGTCACATACTATCCCAATGTTGACGTCACTGAATAGCCACTTGACGATGACGTGAGTGATGTCTGTCTATGAACCTTTAAGTGGGTGGTCGACGTGCGAGCCTATATCGCGGTTTTCAAGAACGTCGGTTTTTTTTACTCGCGGCTCGTTGGTGCTGATCGACTAGCGAGTAAAACAGTCGTATCGGAGTCTGAAGCTTTGTGATATCTTGGTATTATGGCAAATCACCAAATTAAAATTAATTAAAGTTATGCAAGCGTTATCGCATACACATTTAATTCGAGAATTGTCAGCAGAACCATTCGATTACAGAAATTATCTGAGAATGTCTGAAGAATTGTACAACGAATTACAAGTAAGTACAAATCTTTATTCCTCTAGCACTGTCGCCGATAACTGGCGACTTGGCTCGCCAGCCGTGATCGACACGCGGTTTTGAACGACGAGCGCAGTAAAAAATGAAGCAAACATGACGAGCCGCGAGCCAGGCTCGTCAACTCAAAAAACCGCAGTTTCGCAATGATACACCTGCGAGCTTTACCCACGAGCCATAAGACCGCGATTTTACTCGCTCGTTGATCAGGGCCTTTATACTGACAATTTAGGGCCACGGGAAATATTCTGAAAAGAAAACCCGTGGTCTTAGAAAGCAAAGGGTAACTGTAGAACACAGGTGTGGTTTTAGTTAAAGTCTGATACGCCATCCCAGTCATCCCGCCACCCCATATTTTTTTACGGAATTATAATTATTAAAATCGTCAATACAATCCCTCTCAGTTCGTCTTAATCTATTGAATGGTTACTTTATGAAGACGATACTTAAGCTAGAACTACATTAGACCGACGCACACGTGTACCACGCCTGATTTGTTCGTAGAACGACGTCGCGTGGCGTGGATCAAGTGTAGCTCTACAAGTCTAGTTTCCATATAAAATGTATGGAGACCGACGCGCCCAGATCGGTGTGTGTGGCACACGTGTGCGCAGTGTAGTTCTAGCTTAACACCCACAGATAATTGCTTCTAGGTGTTTGTATTATTATTGTTTTTATCTATACGGATTCAATTACTGCATTGTTATATTATCAAAAGGTTAAAGAATCGTTGAAAAATCTGATTTAATAATGCTTTTAAAAGTATGGAAATTGCACGTGGCATTATGCTCGGCTTTTGAGTCGGTACGAGCAATATTAAAATAGCTCATGCCATTGTATAAAGGTTTCAAGCAATTCAATGGCTTCGATGTTACTATGTCTGAAATATCTCCGGGTTTTACCTCGAGGAAGTACTTAAAGGTCCACGCGCCCGTTTGTTCTAATTACAAATAATTTCTTTCTTTACAAGAATCGGTCTATGGTATGTACCTCACCTAGGCACTGTTGGTAACACAGTCAAGGATACATACATTTCTGTGACGTCATGACCTGGCTACACCGCCATGGCGTCCCAGTGATGTACGGCCCTCATCATAACCGATGACCTGTCGGTTCTGGCTTCGTTAGTATTGTTGTATAATGTAGAACCTTTTTTTTAAAATTTTGTAAATTTGAAGTAAGCTGTTTATTTTATTATTCGGGCATTCCAGTTGAGAGTTTGCACGTGTTGTTGGGTCATTCAGTTTCCTTCAAAATGGTTGAGCTGAGTGGGGCTGATGTCATGCTAGTGAACGGGTGCCGTCAGTTGAGATTGGTCATCTCATAACTGCCAGTGGCTTATTTCAATTTATATTTTTTTTAAATACTTTTTTTTTTCTTTATTTATAGACATGTTTTCCTTAAGTTGCCCTTTACGATTCAGGGCTGCGGTAACATTTACAAATAATCTCGCAGCTCTGACAGGCATCAATCCTAGTACAGTACCAGTTCTTTGTAACGTGCGTGGAACACAACGCGTCGGCGACCCGAGATTGGTGGCGAACAACTCATTGCTCGCTGTCCGCAAACCCGCGTATGTAGATCGAGCTGGTGTTCGCAATTCCACGTCCTAAACGCGTATTTTGCATGCGGGTAGGAAAATTATGTCATTCAATCCATTGCAATTGGCACAAACTCGAGTAAGTATCGACTTTAGCGTTGGTATTGTAAGATGATTATTAAATGACCAGTTTTATTAAAAAGGTCGAAAAACTGTGGGTTGCTACGACATTTTATCTTTGACTTACATAAAGAAAGAAAAAAAAAGAAAAACTGTTCATGAAATAGTCTTTTTTTTTTGGTTGGAAATCATCCAGTGACATCTCTCGCCCATGGGCGGAGCGAGAGGGCGTGTCAGACTTTTACTGACTAAAACCCACTCCTATTCTTTCTTTGCCTTAGTTCCAGGGCCCCGGGGTTCACTTTCGCACAACCCATGGCCCCAGTAGGCTTCGACCTTGCGGTGCCCCTACGGTAATATGAAATAGAGTCTGATGTTCCAAAATTGGAAAATCTATACTTACCAAATTCAGGTACCATAATTTTAACTAAATCACCATCTCTTTCCAGGTTATCATGTACCCGGCTCGGCCAATGGGCGATAGGCTACGTCACGGTGGACGGAGAGATCCTGCAGACGATACCGCAGAACAAGAGCTTAGTTCAAGCGCTATTAGACGGGTATCGAGAGGGATTGTAAGTTTATACTGATTTCTGATTATTTTAAACAATTTTGTTATTTTTTTAGGGTTCCGTATCTCAAAAGGGAAAAAAACGGAAGCCTTATAGGATCAATTTGTCGTCCGTATGTCTGTCAAAACTATTTACCTCGGAAACGCGTGGAGGTATCGAATTGTAATTAAAACCATATACTCAAGTCTGCGGTCCCTTGGAGCTGTGAAAAAATAAAATTTCTAAGTTAACGAAAAAAAAGACCCGATATAAAGTCGTAAACAACTTATATTTCGACACTCCCAAGGGAATCAAAATTCATAGGGTACTTCCCGTTGACCCAGAATCCTGAAATTTGTCATAAAGCAAGGTCTTATAGCACAGGTATAGGAATAAATCTGAAAACAGTAAATTTGCTGTTACGTCACAAAAAAAAAACTTTTTGCGATTCGGGAAAATCTTCGAGACTCCATTTGGGTATTGAACTATTTACATAGGTAAGTTTGTTCGGAACCCTCAGTGCACGAGTCCGACTCTCACTTGCCCAGTTTTTTTTCTCATGGAATCTCTGGGTTTAAAGAACTTATTTATCGGTCTGGCCTTTTTCCAATTAAGCTGTTGATCCCCGCATTAACGCCGGCGTTTACGCGCCATTGTCTTACTATTGTGTCTCTAAAGCGCAATACACACTGAGCCCGCCGGGCCGCCGACAAAGCCCGGCGACACAACCCGGCGGCCTGTATGAAAAGAATGTTGTATGAAATGTATGAAAAACAAAAAGTTGCCGACATATGTCGGCGGCCCGGCGGGCTCAATGTGTATTGCGCTTTATTACGCACTCAAAAGGTTAAGTTGGGAGACTTCCAGTATAACCGTCTTCAGCTTAGTGCCAGTATTTTACTTGGAGTGACTGCCTATCTGATCTCCACAACCCAACATTTGGATAACACGATACCCCTTGGTAAGACTGCTGCCAGATTTCTTAGTTTCTGATTTTCTGTAACGACTGTCAAAGATCTTCTAAATAGACGGACGAGACCAAGGGTTTAATGTGCTTTCCGAGGGAAGGGTGGAATCTCGGTATTTTAGGATGGTAACCCATCCACAGATCGACCTCGCCAAACGTTGCTTAACCTTGGAGATCGACCCGTCTGGGTGTTATTATTCTAGCCACGAACTAACTAGGAGTTATGAGCTGTTTAAGCCATAATTATTTCATTGCGAGAAAGTGATAGAGAAATATAGAAAATTGGGACTATATAATACAAATTACTGGACAGTTAAATCAATGGTCAAAAGAGAATGCCTATCTTTTGATCATTGATGAGCTGTCCAGTAATTTTAAATAATATTGTGAAGATGTCACGAATGAGAACAAATTTAAAAGGATTTGAAACCTACATGATGTAGTTATATTATAAATTTATCGGCCAAAAATAGGCCCAGCCGATCTCGAGTTTTAGTGAGACTAACGAACAGCTATTCTTAAGCCAAGCCCTTAGTCTTAATCGTAAAGTATTACTAGAAAATGCTGTTGCTGTACCGAACTACCTTCAGCCAATCAAACTGAAGGAACCATCAAAAAACTGGTGTAACACTCGAATTCTCTTATCGTCGTTTCAACCAAATCCCAAAATCCGATTCCTAAAAATTTTGCAGCATGACTACATAAAATTCATCTACATTTTTAGGTCATCATTGAAGTTACCGGCAGTTGATTATATAAACAGTCGACCTTACCCTAGCAATGAAAAAAGCCCATATTATGCTTTCAGCTACCTATATCCGGACGGGCGGGATGTCAACCCTGATCTGAGCAGCGCTATAATATCACCGGCTGAGGACCATATCACAGTGACGCAGGAGCAGTATGAATTGTATTGTGAAATGGGTTAGTATGTTTTATTTCTTACACTAGGTTCTGCCAGCGGCTTTGCCCGCGTAAGAGTAGAACATATTTAGCTTGTCACTCAGTATTACAGTAGCATTCTATTAGTGAAAGAATTTTTAGAATTGGTCCAGTAGTTTTCGAGTTTATTCTTAACATACAAAAACTAGCGTCTACCGCCCGCGTGAAAGTAGGTTTCTCCATACAAACTTTGGACTCCCGTTTCACCCTCTTAAGGGGTGAATTTTGAGAAATCCTCTCTTAGTGCTCACCTACGTCATAAAAGGAAGTTTTGTGCAAAATTTCACGCTGCTAGTCCTAGTAGTTTCGGCTGTGCGTTGATATGTCAGGCAGTCAGTTTCTCCTTTTTATATATAAAGATATCGATTTTTCCTCTTTATAATATTGGCATTGATTAGTCATAGTCATAGTAGTCATAGTAATTTATTGATAAGGGATTCTTACAAGTCATTTATAGAATGTTACATAAAATTAGTCAACAAATGATTACATAACAATGTCTAATAATAAAAAATGTCAAACAAATAAAAGAAAATACAAGAAAAAAAAATTTATCGAAGTCAAATCACAAATTAAAATAAAAACAATCCTATTAAAAGTCAATAGTAGATTATGTGACTAGGGGATAAAGCAGTGTCTTTAAGTCGCGGGTGGCGAACGAAACGAAGGTTGCTAATTTTAATCCCGAACGATAGTGAGGGATTTATATAATTAACTCCCGAGCATTGCGAGGGAGTTAATAAAGAAACCTGAGTGAAGTGAGGAATTCAAGCCGCCCAAGACAAAGACAGCTTTATCCCCGTGTTGGATACTCTACTTTTTACACCATCTGTGAGATAATTAAAAGACAATTTAGTAAAAGAAATCATATAATACAGAAATATAAGTATTATTTACGAGTTAATCTTAACTATCACTCAAAATGTTTTGAGATTTGAAACAAACAAAATTCACTACTCAAAGATTCTATAGTTTAAATTTTCTATAACGCTTCCCGCTTCAGTTCATTACTTTTTTTTAGAAGCATTTTTTTTATTGTTTTTTTTTTTGTTAGTGGCCAGTTTGAAATTTGAATAAACTTGTTTGATGCACTACATTTTAATTCATTTAATGCTGACGGTTTTTCACGTTCTAAATTCAAATCTCATTATTCCCTAGGGATCGCCCATACTACATTATCTCCCTAGGGACATAATGACTTGCTTTAAGTGATGGTTGTATGACGTATAAAAGGGCATTATCGAGCAGGTGGTGTAAAAAATAATTTTCATTTCAAATTAATATTCGCGTACATTAGGCAAACATAAATGTACTGAACAGCTGATTTTTTTCGCGATTTTAGGTTTGTTCCCATAGTAAAAGTTGTTGGTTATCATGAGCACAATCACATGTTTAAGTATCGTACACTAATTACCAGTCACCCTATATAGTAAAAATTAAAAAAATATATATAGTAAAAATTACTACTGAAAGATTTTTAAAAGGTGGGATTTAATGCTACCGCACTCTACCAGGCACTTACCTGGGCGGGTCAATAAGTCCGTGACTTTTTTAATTTCTTGTCTTTTAAGTGAAAGGGCAACACTGCTCCTGTCAACAGGCAACTATCAGTTGACTTCTGTCAAAATTTGAATAAGCTGAGTCTTTAGGTTTGTCTTTGACAGCCATTGATAGCAGACTGTCGCGTATTTTGAGAAGAAAATGGAAAAAAGTGAATTTCGTGTGCTCATTAAGCATTATTTTTTGAGTAAAAAACCATCACTCAAACCAAGGCTAAGCTTGATAAATACTAATGGGGACTCTGCACCATCAATTTCAATGGTAAAGAAGTGGTTCACAGAATTTCGTTGTGGCCGTACAAGCACGGAAGATGCCGAACGTTCTAGACGCCCAGTTGAGGTCTCTACACCCGAAACAATTGAAAAAATTCACGATATGGTGTTGGCTGATCGGAGATTGAAAGTGAGAGAGATTGTGGAAGCCATAGGCATCTCACATGGCTCAGTGGTTACAATTTTAAATGATCACTTGGGTATGAGAAAGCTTTCCGCAAGATGGGTGCCGCGGTTGCACACAATCGACCACAAACGCAATCGTGTGACAATTTCGCAAGTGTTTGGCGTTGTTCAACCGCAATATGGCCGAGTTTTTGCGCCGTTTCGTAACCGTGGACGAAACATGGATCCACCACAACACACCAGAGACCAAACAGTGGGTATCTCGGGGTGAATCGGCGCCAAAGAAGGCCAAGGTGAGTTTGTCAGCCAATAAAGTCATGGCGACCGTTTTTTGGGATGCACGCGGTATTATCCATATTGACTACCTTCAAAAGGGTAAAACAATCAATGGTGAATATTATGCCAACTTATTGGGTCAATTTAATGCGAATTTAATAAAAAAACGACCGCATTTGGCCAAGAAGAAAGTTCTTTTCCACCAGGACAATGCAAGGGTGCACACATGTGCAGTTTCCATGTCAAAATTTCATGAATTGGGTTACGAATTGCTCCCTCATCCGCCCTATTCTCCGGATTTAGCCCCGAGTGACTATTTCTTGTTCCCAAACTTGAAGAAATGACTTGGTGGAAAGAGATTTGACTCCAATGATGAAATCATCTCAAAAACAAATACCTATTTTAATGACCTCGACAAATCTTATTTTTTGGAAGGGATAAAAAAATTGGAGAAACGTTGGACAAAGTGTATAGAGCTCAAAGGAGAGTACGTTGAAAAATAAAGGAAAAATTTATCCAAAAACCTGTGTTTCATTCAAAAAGTCACGGACTTATTGACCCGCCCTCGTATTACATGGTGGACATCCCACTCATACGCACTCATACGTGCTAAGTAAACAAAAACCGTTTTCACCAATGCAAAAGTAAAAATCAAGAAACTATGCGAAGTAAACAAAACTTGTTCCGATACGCTCGTAGGTGGCAGTTGAGCTGTAAACGAAGCTTCACGGAAATTGCCGAATAGCCTCTGAAACCGTAATCGACTTGGCCGACTAGTTGGCCTTTTAACAACCTACTAATCAGCTAGTCGGCCAAATTCATAGTCGGCACATCTTTAGTATTTAGTTAGGTTAATTATAAATTACCTACACCAGGCACTTATTACATGGTGGACATCCCACTCATACGTGCTAAGTAAACAAAACTTGTTCCGATACGCTCGTAGGTGGCAGTTGAGCTGTAAACGAAGCTTCACGGAAATTGCCGAATAGCCTCTGATACCGTAATCGACTTGGCCGACTAGTTGGCCTTTTAACAAACAACTAATTAGCTAGTCGGCCAAATTCATAGTCGGCACATCTTTAGTATTTAGTTAGGTTAATTATAAATTACCTACTATTTAATTTACTTAGGAATGTAGGTACTTTATTGTTTGTTTCCTTTGAGATACTTTTTATAATAACTATTATTTTCTAACATTTCAGGCAGCACGTTCCAGTTATGTAAGATCTGCGCGGAGAACGACAAAGACATCAGGATAGAGCCCTGCGGACACCTGCTATGTACGCCATGTCTCACTGCGTGGCAAATTGTGAGTAACCTTTCTTATTGAAAATCATTACTTAACATCCACAATCATTTTTATACAATAATCTACAGTGGACCCGAGGTCTTAGGCGTCCATTACACGATAGGTTTTGCTATCAGTTTTGCCACAGATAATTTTTTGATTGACGAAAAACCTACCGTCTAATGCGATGATTGACGTTTGCATGACGAAAAACTAATAGCGATAAAATTCCGTCATTCAAACATCATTCATGATTGATGGAATTGATTGACGCCTGCATGACCGTGTACTGGACGCCTTAGCTTAGCATGTAAGTGGGTAAAAATTCGAATTTTATACACCAGCCTACTGGGCCATGGCTCGACTTCTGAAAAGCTTACCTGTGGTCCTAGAACGCAAAGGCAATTGATGGAACATAGGGGTGGTTTGAGTCAGTAAAAGTCTGACACGCCCTCACGTTCCGCCCTAGAAGTCATTAGATGATTTTCCACCTAAAAAAAGCCATTGCTATTTTAAACTGTAACCATTGACATGCATTTGACTGTATACATTAACTTAAAACAGCAAAATAAGAAGCCCTCCTTTTTTAAAGTTGGTTGAACAGCTATAATTAATTGATGCAGTAAAAAAAAGATTTCGACAAATTGAGAACTGCCTCATTTTTGAAGTCTGTTAAAAAACTCTTGACATTTTAATCAAGCTTAGACTGTAATGTGTTCCCATTTTATTTAGCCATCGTTAAGATTAAAACTGCATCTAATGTATTTTAACAGCATTCCTTCTTGTTCCAGGACTCGGAAGGTCAAGGCTGTCCGTTCTGCAGAGCGGAAATCAAAGGGACTGAACAAGTCGTGGTGGACGCGTTCGTGCCACCGCGTCCGCCTACCACATCAGATAAGTAAGTTCTTCACCAATGTGAATAGTAGCATCCACAACCACACACCCCAGTTCCTATCTCATGTCATCATTTCATATCATCACAGTCATGTACCATCGTCATCATTTCAACCGTCCACTGTTGGACATAGGCCTCCCCCAAGTGTCGCCACAACGACCGTTCCTGTGCGTATCGCATCTATCAGATTCCCGCGACCCTAACCAGGTCATCGGTCCACCTTGTGGGAGGCCTTGCAACGCTGAGTTGGTAGGCACGCGGTCGCCACTCTAGAATCATTCGGCCCCATCGACCCTTTGCCACTCTGCTTTTACCGGTACGCGGTCACCACTCTAGAATCATTCGGCCCCAACGACCCCTTGCAACGCTGCTTTTACCGGTACGCGGTCGCCACTCTAGAATCGTTCGGCCCCATCGACCCCTTGCAACGTTGCTTTTATCGGTACGCAGTCGCCACTCTAGAATCATTCGGCCCCATCGACCCCTTGCAACGTTGCTTTTATCGGTACGCGGTCGCCACTCTAGAACCATCAACCCCTTGCAACGTTGCTTTTACCGGTACGCGGTCGCCACTCTAGAATCATTCGGCCCCATCGAGCCCTTGCAACGTTGCTTTTACCGGTACGCGGTCGCCACTCTAGAACCATTTGGCCCCATCGACCCCCTTGCAACGTTGCTTTTACCGGTACGCGGTCGCCACTCTAGAATCATTCGGCCCCATCGACCCCTTGCAACGTTGCTTTTACCGGTACGCGATCGCCACTCTAGAATCATTCGGCCCCATCGACCCCTTGCAACGTTGCATTTACCGGTACGCGGTCGCCACTCCAGAATCATTCGGCCCCATCGACCCCTTGCAACGTTGCTTTTACCGGTACGCGGTCGCCACTCTAGAATCATTCGGCCCCATCGACCCCTTGCAACGTTGCTTTTACCGGTACGCGGTCGCCACTCTAGAATCATTCAGCCCCAACGGCCCCTTGCAACGTTGCTTTTACTGGTACGCGGTCGCCACTCTAGAATCATTCGGCCCCATCGACCCCTTGCAACGTTGCTTTTACCGGTACGCGGTCGCCACTCTAGAATCATTCGGCCCCAACGGCCCCTTGCAACGCTGCTTTTAACGGTACGTGGTCGCCATTCTAGAATCATTCGACACTATCAACCACCTGTTCTGCAAGCAATGAGCCCTGCCCACTGCCACTTAAGTTTGCCAATTCTTCGGGCTATGTCGGTGGTAAACTTGATTCTTATGCGGATATCTTCGTTTCTGATTCAAGCAAGGAAACACCAAGCATAGCCCTCTCATTACCTTCACTGTAGGTCAAAAGACTGGGGTGTTGGGGTGTGTATTTTGTGGATGACACTCTGTAAGGCAGGTCTAAAGTGGGAAAACTGAAAATCTTATGGTAGCTTATTTTTTCGAATGTATATAAAATATAGTCGGCCACAGCGCAGGACCTTTTATAATTTTTTTTTTTTTTAATTGATATAAACCAGTGCTTGACTGCGATCCCACCTGATGGTAAGCAGTGATGCAATCATTGATGGTGAGGCGCACTAGTTTATTAAGAGCCTATTCATATAGCATATTTTTAAAGACATGTTACAAATACCTTTTTGTTTTTGTTGTATCAACCATTTTAAGGACTTTTTTTATACATATTTCCTAAAATACACATACACAGTAAATATAGCACTATTATATTTGCATTTTCGGTAAAAATGGAGATAAAAAGTCCTGACGCCGACGATTTGTAGGTTTTAATGCTCGGTATTAATATTAATCTCCGAATAAACTAATATGTCTAAACGTTTGTTACAGAATCACAAAGACTGCAGTGAAACCAGTGTCATCAAACTCGTCCGGATCTTCTGGCTCTTCCGGTTCTAACGGATTCAGTAAGTGATTACAACCTGACTTGTAAATTCTATACACCCCTATTTTTTAATTAAGTAGTACAAAAAACAACGCGCTCTATCCGTACCCTTCACTGATCATATTTTTATCTTGTAGACAAAAGTAAAAAATAAACGAAATCCCAAAATTGTCCACGATAATTTGTCACAATTGGTAAATTCATAATAGAATCAATAGCCTGTACAATATTTCCAAAAATTTAGTGACATTTTGGGATATAAACAAACGCTAATAACTTTGCTGTTTATGAATATTATATATTGAGACTTTGCTTAAATAATAACAAGACCTTTTGTAATAAGCTCTAAGTATTTGTACTACTGCCTGAAAGATTTTTCAGAAAATATTTCACTCAAATTTGCATGCACACAAAATTTCATCCAAATAGAAACGTGGGAAATGAATAACAGACAGACAGAGTGACCCCGCGTTGCGCTATTAAAATATTTTTTCGGTTCAGGCCACGGGACACTCATGTGATCACCAGTAATAAATAAGCACTTATTCACTATTTGAAAATTCGTATATAAGACGTTTGCTTACTTTTAGGGTTCCGTACCTCACAAGGAAAAATCGGAACTTTTATAGGATCACTTCGTTGTCCGTCTGTCTGTCTGTCCCTTTGTAACGGCCTACTGTAAGACCGACCAATCAGAAACAACCTTCGGACAGTTGACAATTTAGCGCACGATAGATTATAATATATCGAATGATAATGCGTTAAATTGTACATTTCACAATCTTTCGATAGTTTACAATCTCGCGAGACAGATTATAATCTAACGGTATTTACAATTTTACGTTGACATATATAACGTGTTAACCCGCTTAACATCTACAGCATAGTTACCTTGTCTTCCAGCTTTGGACGTGACGATAACTACCAACGCAAACGGCTGGGCGCACCGGAACACCACCTTCAACGGACTCACGGACGACATCGATGATGCTGAGGTAAATTATATGCTTTTTATGTGAATTTATAGACGTATAGACGAAAGGATGAACTAGTATCGGACTAAGAATAACATATTCGAACAGAAAAGTATGGAACGTGAGGATATTTACTTAATAAATTGTCTTATATGCATTCACAGCGTGAACAGCTGGGTCTTGAAGCATGAACAAGAATCTATATAAATAAAAGCGTAATACCACTCACTGATTAATCACGAAATCTCAGAAACCACAACACCTACAAACTTAAAATTTGGCAGGTAGGTTCCTTATAGGGTGTAGATATCCGCTAAGAACGGATTTTACGTAACTGGGTGGAGTTTCGAAAAACCACTCCTAAGGAGGTAAAACGGGGGTTGGAAGTTTGTATGGAGAAACCGACTTTCACGCTGGCAGAAGCTAGTTTCTTGTGTGACGAAAGTGAGTGAGTGGATGAAATTAGTTGTTTTTCTGACCCACAATTTTTTGAATTTTTTTCGAATGACAGCATCCTAATGTAAGAGTGGATGAAATTAGTTGTTTTTCTGACCCACAATTTTTTGTTTTTTTTCGAATGACAGCGTCCTAATGTAATTTCAAGGCACAACTAGATTTGCGGGATGGTTCGAAAGAGTTAGGTTCCAGAACTCAAAAGGCTACTTACTACTAGAAGAACAAAATGGTTTTATTCAGTAAAAGTCTAATACTCCTGAGTTATTTGATGATTTGCCTCTCCTTGAGGCTCCTTTTCACTCACCTATCGTCAACATCGAGTTGGTTTCAAAGCTTGTTACTTCATCTAACGAAATCCAACGCGATGTTTGACGAAGAGGCAACGCGAAAAAAGAGAGATAACGCCTGAAAACTCTGTTAGCATTCGGTAATTCCGTGATTTACTCGAATGTTTCACAAAACTTGTTCCAGTAAATACGTGTTTTTTTTTAACCCTCAAAAGTTTTTGAAAAAAAATATTGTCATTCAGAATCTTGATGAAATTTGCAAGGCAAACAGGTCTATTGTTATATTTTTTTTTTACTTTTTTAATTTTCGAGTATATTATGAAGTGTCAAAGTTCATGCAAAATAGCACATTTTCAGAGGTTTAGTTTTACACAAATTTACAAATTGATTTCAATAGAAGCCTAGATAATATCCACAGGATACTGTGTTTCCAAAATATCTAATGAAAAATGTGTAATAACGTCACAATCGCGTAAGAGCGGTTGTATGTAAAACAGTGAAAATGTATGTCGAATTGAAATCCTTTAAAAAAGGCTACGATTAGATTTTCGGTCGTACTTAGACTGATAACATCAATCTCTCGATCGATCGATCGATCGATACATTATGGAGTATCTATTGTACTAAGCTGTACTCCGTTCATCGACTATCGATCAAAGTCGACAGTTCGTACGTAATCTCGTTCGTTGCACTAAAATAGCACCCACGCTGGCCCACGACTTTATTAACGATGAATAGATTAGGCAGAATCGGTCGAATATCGATTCAATAAGATTAAACTAAACTGCAGTATTTTTATCAATCACAATCATTCATTAAAATCGTGACAAACGTTAAGATACGATACTATAAGTATATTAATTTTTTTTTATCAATAAAATTGATGTATCATTTCCGTTGATAACACTTTATGAATGGAATTTTTTATCTGATTGTAATATATTTTTACTTTTTGTTGCTTCCCCAGTTTATCCTTTCGTCTGTGTGTCAAATTAGAAATTAAAATATAACTTTGTCTACGTACAACGGTTTCTTATTTGGACTGTAAAAAGGTAAAAGATACGTCAGAATCACCATGCCTTGACAACCGAATTTGTGATAGCAGTATGTCCTTTACACATTACACCTACAGTTGAAGGAACATGGGTGGGTGTTCAGTCAGTAAGTTTGACACTTCCTCGCGCTCCACCGAGAGAGAGGAGTAATATGATGATTTCCCACATTAAAAAAAATGTCTACACCAGTCAAGGAGTTTGTTAGGAAAAGCAAGGAGTAGGGTTGTTAACTTGTTTTTGCTTGTGACTTCGTGTGAATGTCGGTTATTGCGGACGCGAAGTCGAAACCAAGTAAAGAGTAGTTTATGTCCTTCTTGGGGTTTAGGTTTATGTTACAAAATTTGAAGAGTGAAAGCGTGACAAACAGAGTTTCTTTCACATTTATAATATTAGTATGGATATAATTAATTGTTTTACCTTTTCCTAGGCTTTGAAATAAAAATGAAGTTATCGACTTGTCGGTCGATTTTGGCAACTATAACTATAACATAACTCATAATTCAAATTAAAACCATTTTCCTTTTTAATCTGGTTTAGTCGATAGAATATTAGGGCTGCGGGAGCATTTGAAAGAGTGACCATGGCCCTAGAAAGCAAAGGCAACAGTTAGGTTGTAGTCATTAAAAAGTCTGACACCCCCTCGCTCCACCCTAAAGTTGGAGAAGTCATTTAATGATTCCCAATTTAAAAATAATAAAGAAGGGTAGCTATTTAAAACACCAGTGATGCTATGGAGCTCTGTTTCCGAAACGTTCGGATATCCAACTAAATGACTATCGATATAAAAATCTGTGCGTAACATTCGGTTACGTTGCGCTATTAAAGCTTCGAATGATTTCAGATAGTGGCAGACTTTTATTTAATTGATTGTAGACAGGTACAGTAAGGTACCAAAATCATTGATCATAGATTACTACATTGTAATACCAAATTGTTTTTTTTTTTAATACTATTCCTGAAAAATCTAATATCCGTTACCAAAATTATCGAATTCAACTATGAGTTCAATGAACTTCGCCACGCTTGGCCCCGTAGCTTTCAGCATAAAGATCAAAACCGCTTATTATTCAGAACGTGTCACTTCAAACGGCTTATTATGGGATTCAAATAAGAATAGGATCGAGCGCCATGTTGTGATGTCATAGCGCCGTGTTGTGACGTTATAGCTGTCAAATCCAATCGAATCGTAGGGTGAGCAAAACAAAACAAATATTTTTTAAATTTAATTTATTTGCAAATCATGAACGAAAATCAGAATTTAGTTCTTCAATTCTGCTCATCTCTGCATTACTATGCGAAGTGTCGGAGTAGTGGCGAATGGAAGAAGAAGGTGAATTGTTGCCAACAATGAATAAGAAAGAAAACTGTTTTTTAACTGTTTATGACTAAAATAATACATTTAACTAATTTAGATTAAACAATAAAGTTTTTTCTTCACTTAGGTTTAACTAATACTGTGAGAAAAAAAAACCGTTATTGATACGCAAACAAGTTTTCTTTGCAAACCGTACTGTTCAAATAACATTTGACAAATAGAGGACATTGACGTTCCTATTATTATTTGAATCAAATTATACTTCTTATATCGACCACAGATTACCTTTTTTTTATTACTTTATAAGTCAAATCATCTTGGTGTTGCCACATAATTATAGCATGGTGTGCATTTTGTTTGTTTGGCCGTGTGGCATGTTTGTCGTCGTATGAGCTTTTATCTATGCGTTTTGTCCCATTTTATATTTTATTTATCTCATTTATTTTCAAAGGGCGGGTGGTTATTTGTGACCTTACAAAAATTGTGTTAATAAACTCGTTTTTGATCAAGATTAGTTCGCGAATATTTCTTCTTTAAAACCTCAGATATATTAGGGGACATAATGTCCCCCAACTGGACGCGCATCCTGTCAGTTTGTCCAACAACATGTCCCGCGTCATGCACTACAATGTGTTCCAAATAAGAATAGGATCGATTGCCATATTGTGACGTCACGTCATACTGTCAAATCGCAAGAAATTGGGCAAAATTCAACTTGCCCTCATGTTGCGGGACACTGGGCAACGTTGCAGCGTATGAGCGTTGCGCGCGCTTATGTTGGGTGACATTTTGTCCCCTAATATATCTGAGGCTTAAGGCAAACATCATTGAGTTTATACATATTTCGACTGAATTGATTATCGTGTTCAAGAGAAGTAGGCGTCAATGCGAATTAAAGTAAGTTATTTTCATTTCAACAATAATTCAAAGTTTATTTCCTGATATATTTTTTAAGTTTATCTCTATCTAGTCCTCCAGAGAGGGAGGAAGAGTAAAAGGGGGTACACAACCATTATAGTATCTTTTAAAAAAGTTGCTAAAATAATTTGTCTTTAAAAAACAAAGTCACAGATAATCATCAGCCCATGCATGCTATTCACATTAAAACATAATTTATGTTTGTTTTGCAGAAACAGCGGCGGAAATCCCCGCATGCTTAGCTTGCTCGGGTAGTTATGTTTGCTTGACGATTGACGACGCTGCGCCACGGATAACACATTCCCCATAGTTTTTATTTATTGTTGATTTCATTAGTAACGTCACAAAATGTACGGGGGTTAGGTACAGCTTTCTTTTTCCCATCTGATGGTAAGCAGTGATGCAATCGTTGCTGGTGAGGCGCACTAGTTTATTAAGATCCTATTCACTCTAGCCTTGAAGACACCTAAATTATAATCGAACGGAAGGACCGCAGCAGGCAAATTGTTTTAGTCCTTCGATGTACGCGGTTTATACAGCTTACAGCTTCGGTTATGGCATGAATTTTTGTTTTTGTTTTTTCATGTAAAAGTCTTTTAGTGTCATCAAAGAGTGCCTAGAGATCGTGTTAGTAAGCATACAACATATAAATAGTAATGGTTGGAACTATAAGATCTCTTAAGATCAAAGGATCAAAAAGACAAAATCGCTAAGTTCTTGAATTTTCAGTCAGTGTGACATACAGTCTAAGAAAATTATACGATTATATTTAGTTTTTTTCCCTGCATACTAAATACACTTACGGAATCTTCACTATTTTCACGTAGGTATTGCGAAAAATAAAACGGAAAAGTTTTTTTTAAATGACTTAAAGTAGTGCTTGACTGCCCTCCTGATGGTGGTAAGCATTTATGCAATCGTTGATGGTGAAGCGCACTAGTTTATTAGTTTATTCACACTAGCCTTGAAGACACTTAAATTATAATCGGACGGGAAGACCGCAGCAGGCACATTGTCAAAACAATATTAAAATCAAGCGGTTTATTTTGCGAACGCCAAGATAATGTGTTTAAACTCCTCATTTTGTGACGTACGCTTTTAGTTTGTGAAGCATGACTTTTTTGTGAATGTTTTAAATTTGGTGTTTACTTTTTAACCGCCTACGTCCGATAATACGATAATACTCCATCTCGTCAGCTCTTCTGTCACCTATGGGGATTGAAGAGCTAAACGAGATGAAGTACCCAGTCGCTAACACACGACCCTGGCGAATAGGACACAGAAACACCCGTCGGACAGATCCGATGCAAGCGGTTAAATTGTTAATGTATAATAATCGAGATAATTTTCAAATTCAACAACAAACTCTATGTCATAGATTATAAATTCTAAATTGCGTTGCAATCTATACTTTATTAATACAGAATGGTCAGTTCAAATTCTTGAGTTGATGGCAATGAATTTAAATTATCTCGAAATGTTTTATCACGTATAGTTTGTTCGATTTTGTCGTCTGCGATTATGTAGGATTGAGTTGTGATTGCGGGAAATCATTTGACAGAAAATAAACATGCCCTGATTGGTTCTTAAATCGCTGGTAAAACCTCATCATTAACGGTTTATAAATGTTGGGATTTCTGAGGTTAACCCTCATAAAAAATACGACACCATTGAGAATCTCCTCCTTTTTAATAATAATAATTGTTCTTTATTAATGGCAACTAGGCCTAAAAGTGTTAGTAACAGAATTCATAAAATTATGTTAGTAAACAAGACATTAGCCAGTGAGAAAAATAAATAAATTAGGGTCTTTTGACCAGCACCGCCATGGCGTGTGACAACCACGGTGCGTCATTTTGAAATCAGTTAATAATTTGGTTGGCTTCCAGTCCAGCGATGCATGAAAAAAATAATCAATAAAAAAAAAAGGTTTTTTCTCAGTAAAACTTTCATTTCATACCATTAACATGAGTGGTGCACAAAAAATTCATTCGCCATCTTTGAAAATCCACCATTTTGGATTTAGTCAGATATTTCCGCCATCACAGTCCAATCCCCGCTTGTCATTGTACGGTTGTAACAGAGTTTCTTGGTCTGTACATTATAAGTAATTCAGAAATAATGTTACAGCTTAGTCATGATTGTGTTTGTCTTAACGCTAAGTGACTTTTTGCGTTGGAATAATGCACGCTTTTTGTAATCGGCGTTTTGCAAAATTAACTTTGTTCTAATAGAGATAAGATATACCAAATATCATTAAAAACTGTTGAGTCACTCTACTCCATCCGCAATCGAAATAGACATTAAAAAAAAAAACTTCATTTACGGTCCGTTTAACCAATTTTGACATTTATTGCGTTGGTGGCATGATAAATGGCGGCTGCAGTAAATAGTTGGTAATGTAATCACTTTTTTGCTTTGAAAGTTATCCTTATGCCTATGGAATAAATGTCGAAATCGGTTGAACGGACAGTCAAACAGTTTTGTTTAAATGTATAATCTTATTGGGAATGGAGTATAGCACTGCACAGAATAATAATACTGATGCATTTAAGAAGTGAGTTGGCTTCCATTATGATTTATCATATTTGAAAAAAGTTAGTGGGACATTCTTTTTTTACCGACAGTCGCTTTTTGAGTTTTCCGTTTTTCTTTTATTTAAGTTTATTAGTGACTAACTGACCCGTACACACTTCACCGGGAGTCAAACATTTTTGTTTTAAATATAACTTATGTCACGCAAGAATAATGTAAAATTCTAATGGCAAAAAAGAATTTTCAAAATCGGTTTATCGGTTCCAGAGATTACTTCCTACAAATTTACAAACTTTTCCTCTATAATATTAGTGTAGGAAAACGTACCATTTTTTAAGGTTTTTAGATTGGGTAATAATAATAATTTACTTTTTTTTAAATTTGCGTGACAGGGACAAAGTACTCCTCACTTTTTTGTACTGAACGGTTGTCGGTAAAAATTAAGAACGTCCTCAGTATCTAATATTATACATCTCAACAAATAAATAGCCAACCGTGTGACTTAGGGTCCAAACACAAAATTGCGAAGCGACGTCACATCATAAAAATGTACGAGCAAGCACGACGCATTGCAAGAACGAATTGATTGCGTATGGTGAACTATGTATACCTGAATCGATGCTTTGCCACAAGAAATCGCATCGCAGCAATTAGCATCGTAGGTTTTTACGACACGACTTCGTATCGTATCGCATAGCAGTTTTGTATGGAAGCCCTTATACTTACTTACGAATTATGGGTGATGACAAAAATAAAGCGTGACCCGATGACGGCTCGATTCAAATTTTTACTTTCCGAGAAACGCATAAAAGTCTCTTATAAGTTGGTGCGATTACGATTGTACTGAACATAATTTATTGGCATTTATATATAGTCGGCCTTATAATGTTCCCACTGCTGGGACTCAGGCCTCCTCTAAGAGTGGGAATGGACCGTAATCCACCACGCGGACCCAGTGCGGGTTGGTGGATGTCACATGTCTTCGAATTTTTGGTTCTAGGACATGCCGGTTTCCTCACGATGTTTTCCTTAACCGTTTTGAGAGCAGTGGTGATGAAATAAATTACACAAAGTAATGTACCTGGTTGGGTTTAAAACCGCGACCTACAACTCGGAAGTTGGGGCGGTTGCCACTCGGCCACCACTGCTCTCATTCATATACTTGCTGCAAAAGTGGTACATAGTATAGTAAGGCCTGCTGCTACTGTCCACGGACGCGTAGCTTCATAGACGCGTATTCGTCATTTTGCGCTTATATACAAAAACAGTAAACGAAGCAGCAACGATACGACGGCACCCCGTTGCCGCTCCGTCGACACAGTTTCTTAGTTTTGTATGTAAGCTGTGAGCAGGTGTACACTAAGCGTATAATCACGAATACGCGTCTAAGAAGCTACGCGGCCGTCGACAGTAGGGCTTATACGCTTTGAGTTCAATTTTATTTATTTTTTAATGTTTTTCTTATGTTGTCGTATTATTTTTTGTTTGTTGTTTTTGATAGTAGAATGATATTTGCTTACACATTAGTAGGTAGAGTTATAGGTTTTTTCTTTTTTAATTCTTATGAAATTTTTTAGTTTTATTTATTTTATCACTTTTGCAGGCAATAAAACAATTATTTATTTTTATTATTAAGTCACTTTACGTTCTATAAATTGATAGGAAATAATTTCCTAAACAGTATAATTATGACAGTATTTGAATGTTGGAATATGTCTCCATTCAATTTTTTTTTACATTTTTGTGCAGTTAATGCAATAGTTTTAATTAAATTTCTATTTATGATAATACCCGTGACTTTGTCCGTTTAAATCAATTAAAAAGTTTTTTTTGTATATAAAATTATTACAATATTTTGATGTAATGCTATGGTTTTTTTTATGGAAATATTTTCCGAAATTATTTAAGATTAAAAAGACTGCTTCAGAGTCAGAAAGAAAATTAGTAAATACTAACTTCTGAATAATAAACAAGCTATACTATAAATTGGGTTCAGAACTAGTGTCTTCATAAAAAAAAAAGTTGATTTATAATCGCACAAAGGCACCCTAAAATTTTTTTTTCGTTTTTCGGCCTGAAAATTATGAAAATAACTAATTCCCGGACATTTTGTTATGTTTACGCTTAGCTCGTATTAGTCGTATTATTTGACAGTAAGCTATAATTTAATTATTATTATTTTTTCGTATTATTGTGACGATTTAATGATTTATTTATTTTTAAGTGTATTTTTTTATGTTGAAAATATACGCTTGGTGATATGTGCTTATGTGTTTTCGTTTCCTTTGCCTGTTTGTTATAAGTTTCGCCGTAATGTGAAACATCTATTAGTCTGCCTTGCCTTGACAGTAAAACCGACTTGAATGCCGTGACGGCTAATGGCATGATGTCGTGATACCCTCACCGGCATCATGCCACCGCTCTCGACTTCTGTTCCTTGTGAGTAAGCGCGCGTATACGTGCGTATAACATAGATGTTTCACATCTGCCGAGCGTCCCGTGATGGCCAATGCTTTTTTTTATCAGATGTGCTATTATTTTGTTTGCAACATTATACCCACACGATTCATCTTGATTGCATGTAAATGTTGGCATGCAGTTAACTTGGTACTAATAACCATACAATGGTTTGCATGGATCTCAAGTAAAGATTCACATCATATTTCTTTTATCCATATATGTGGACCAAATTAAAATATATTTTTATAGGTAGGTATCTCTACGTGACTATACATCCCTATTTTTTAATTAGTACAAACAAAAATGGGGCTCTATCCGTTACTGATCATATTTGTGTAGTCGAAAGTAAAAAAAAAAAACGAAATCCCAAAATTGTCCACGAAAATTTATCATATTTGGTAAATTCATAATTGAATCAATCATTCATAACAATTGCTCCTAGATGATACCTACTAAAACTAAAATACACGCGCAGTGTCTTTCCATTGTTTTCCATTCATCAATAGCCTGTACAATACTTCCATAAATTGAGTGACATTTTGGGATATAAACAAACGCTAATAACTTTGTTGTTTATGAATATTATTTTTTGAGATTTTACTTGAATAATAACAAGACCTTTTTTTTAATAAGCCCTTTAAATATTTGTGCTAATTAAAAATTAGTGGTGTATTTTAATATTGAGTCTATCTAAGCTATAGCAACTATCCATTCCCTTTTAAGCCTTTACTACAAGTGGTACATATCGGTAGCATAGTATTATAGTATTAATAATTACCATCGTATGTAAATTGTATTTTTCTTATCATTCCCGTGACAAAATCTACTTATTAATGGCTGCCCGTGACAGATTCATTCAGTACAGTATCTGTAAAGAATTGTAGATCTAAACACGCAAAGAATAATTTACAAAATTGCATTTAGGCACACAATGGTAAAAATGTTTTCACCGTGATCGATGACTTAAATATACGAAAGGTAGGAGTTATAAACCTTTTATAAATGGTAATTTAACACTTTGTGGTAACTCGGGTTATTTATTCATCATGAACGACCTGCCCAGCCAAGTTACAACCGTTTCGTTTCGATTTTCTTTTCGTTGATCGCTTCGAGTAGGCCACGCCCCAGATTCCTTTATTCTGACGTCATCTTAACACTCAGTCACGTGGTCAGAACAAAGGAATAGGAGGCGTAGCCGACTCGAAGTGATCAACGAAAAGAAAATCGAAACGATACGGTTGTAACTTGGCTAGGGGGGCTAGTATCCAGGACATACAATAATTCGATCGTGTGCCCATAACTCTCAAGCATGTCCAAATCGGAGTATACAAAATTTTTAGGGTTCCGTATCTCAAAAGGAAAAAACGGAACCCTTATAGGATCACTTTGTGGTCCGTCTGCTGTCTGTCTGTCAAGACCCTTTATCTCGGGAACGTGTGGAGGTATCGAGTTGAAATTAAAACCATATACTCAGGTCTGCGGTCCCTTGAAGCTGTGAAAAATCAAAATTGTAAGTCAACGAAAAAAAAAGATACGGCCGTTTGTGTTGCAAAAAACGTATATTTCGACACTCTCAAAGGAATCAAAATTCATAGGGTACTTCCCGTTGTTCTAGAATCCTGCAATTTGGCGTGAAGCAAGATCTTATAGCATAAATAAGTATAGGAAAAAATCTGAAAACTGTAAATGGGTTGTTACGTCAAAAAAACATTTTTGCGATTCGTTAAAATCTTTGAGACTTGATTCGGAAATTGAACTGTTTTCATAGGTAAGTTTGTACGAAACCTTCAGTGCGTTGGGTTCATGCTTACTGGATTATTGCGAAATCAGTATGATTGTAATAAGTCTTGCAATATATGGAACTCTCAATATATTGTGAACTGGGAGACACGTTATCCTGTCTTAGACTGAACGCGCGATGGTTTAAGTGTCGTAGTTTCAGAAATTGACCAATTTTCTGCGGGTTTTTTTAAATTATTTATTTCGTTATAACCTTCTACAAAGTATTAGAAAAAAAAGATGAATGAAATCGTTCTCAAGTTATGGCGTGACCAAGGGAAATAAGGACCATTCGTTTTTATTAGATATTTTCGAATACAATAAAACTTAAAACTATCAATCTCTTACCAAGAAGAAAGAGTTTATAATATAAACATCTTATAAACCAACGAATTTTACAATTTCACGATGACATAAAATTCAAAAAAGTCAAATATTTTTATTTCACATAGGCCTACCGAGCACTAGCTTCTGAAGTTTTATGAGTGCCCATCACTTATAAAACGTCAAAACTAGTGCACGGTTCCAAATTGGTCGTTTCTTATGGAGAAGACCCGGCAAGAAACTCCGTGGTTACTCTTTAAAAAAAAATGGTTCATGTTACAATAGTTCCATATTACAGTATTGATAGATATTATGTAAGAAATCAGAAACGTTTATTTCAAATGGACCAATTACAGGAATTGTCAAAATGTCGATCAGTCAAAAAAAAAGTGAAGCTAAATTAATTATAATATTAAGGACAGTGTAGACCAGACAATATTATAAAAAAGTGAGTCGTAATAAAAAAGTACCTAATCTAAGAATTTTATAGATAGTAGGTAAAGTAAATCTCTTATTGGAATACAGTAGGTACATGATTTCATCTTGAACATCAACCTTTCTAGGTAAGTAAGAAATATCTCAGTTATATATTGAACTTCACTGTTTACTAACTTTACTGCTATCACCAATCTATCTGCCAAAGCGTGGTGATATAGTTGAACAATTCAGTTACATAATTTGTTTACGAGCTAAATTAGGGATGTCGATTCTTCCTAAAGAATATCGATTTTTGAATAAATCGAATCTGTAATAAATCGAGTACTAAAAGATCGACTCGTTAGTTATCCGCACTGCACGGTACAGATAATCTTAAGTGCATATGTCTTTCATATCTGGTGAGTCATCGGGTGTACAACATTCACATAAAAATTAACTTGAAGTACTATGAGCATTTTTAACTAATAATATGGTTGCATTCCGCAGGGAAAAAAAACGAATCTCGATTATAAGTTACTGAGATCGATTCACAGTATCGATCCATTGATTATGATCGATTTTCTTGACCTATGAAATTGATTCTTCGATAAATCTATCTCAGAGGCCTTACCATGATGTGATAAAATGTCAGGCGTGCGAGCGAAAAATAGGGATGGAGCTATAATAATAATAAATAATAATAATCCACAACTACCACACAAAGCCGTCTAGTCCCAAGCTAAGCAGAGCTTGTGTTATGGGTACTAAACAACTGATAAACATACTTATATATTTCTAAATACATACATATATAGATAAATTACACCCAGACACAGAACAAATGATCGTGCTCATCACACAAACATTTGTCCTGGGTGGGAATCGAACCCACGACCACCGGCATAGCAGTCAGGGTCACTAACCACTAGACCAACAGGTCAGTCAATACACCCTATATAGCTCCATCCCTTTAACAGTTCAGTATGGATCGAGTTAAGAGCTCGTGGTAGGGCCTCAGATCGCCACCCCTAAGCTTAACCTTTTAACAGTCTACGTAAGATATATCCGACAAATACTCCCTTTTTTATTCCACCAGGGTCGCACATCCACGACCAAGTACTCCATCTCGTCAGCTCTTCTGTCACTTATGAGAATTGAAGAGCTAAACGAGATAAGAGTACCCAGTTGCAAATACGATCCTGGCGAATAGAACATGAAAACACTCGTCGGGCCAAATTGACACAAGCGGTTAAAGGGTTAACGAATGAGCTTCCGCCAACAGGACTGGGCGGAGTTCAACGCAGCGACGTCCACTATCGACGCGCTGCGGCCGTCCGTGCGCTCGCCGATCGCGTCGCCGCGCCACTCGCCGCGTGCTCCGCGCCGTGCTCCCGCTCCCGCGGAGAACGCGTACGGGGAGCTCCGGGCGCCGCCACTTCCGCCCAGGAAGAGTCTGTCTCCCGCAGAGAATGTCATTGTTGCTGCTTCTAGCGTTCAGGATATTGCCGCTGCTAGCAGCGCTCATGGTAAGATATCACACGAGATTCATCATCATCATTTCAGCCGAAAGATGACCACTGTTAGACACGCCTCCCCAAGTGTCGCCATAACGAACGGTCCTGTGCGTCTCGCATCCATCGGATTACTACGACCCTCACCATGTCATCGCCTGTTGAAACGTTGGAAGGCCACCCATTCCAACGCTTCGTCATCCGGTACGTGGTCGCCACTCCAGAGGAGACAAGACGAGATCCATACTTGCATCTAAATAATCGCAATATTGTTCTTTCAACTATTGTTGAATGTCCAATAGTAGTATTCTAACAGCTGCATCTTTGTGTGTTGTCGTGTCAGTAAAAACGAGCATAGACCCACTTATGTACATTAAATTAAAATACTTTGAAGTAAATGGTAAAAATCTTTTATATTTCAACTTTATAAAAACAGAATAAACGCAAATCTTCCTCTTTTAATAACAGCGGTACCAATAGCTCAAAAATACTCGAATCTCATAAAACAGTAACCACCACCCCTAAACTGAAATAGTACCGCTATAGTACCTATAGTACCGCTAGACTGAAAACAAGTCACATCCATAACGGGAAGTACGTCACGTACATTCCTACTAGAAGTACATTAACAAGCCCTTACACCTAATTAGAAGTGACTCAACATACCCCTATGTTGCGTCACTTGTAGGTAGAAGTGGGGGCATGTTGCTACTTCTACGCTGGCGACGTGGAAGTACGTCACGTACATTCCTACTAGAAGTACCTTAACAAAGCCCTTACACCTAATTAGAAGTGACGCAACATACCCCCATATTCCGTCACTTGTAGGTAGAAGTGGGGGCATGTTGCTACTTCTACGCTGGCGACGTAGAAGTACGTCACGTACATTCCTACTAGAAGTACCTTAACAAGCCCTTACACCTAAGACTATTGATACTTTTATTTTATCTAGGAAACATCCCTATTCTCTCACGCAATTTATCATAACCGAATCCTTTGTCTTCAGCGGAGCCCAGAAGACGGTCGTCATTAGAACCAGAGCCAGACTCGCGGCACCGACTGACGTCCATCATCACAGGATCCACGGAGACCATCACCGGGCTCATTGACACTAGACACGAGGTACGTTGGATAGTTTGAGCAGAGAATGAGGAAGTGAGGCAGATGAGTGTTAAATATTATACATATTTCTGCTAATAAAAAAAAAATATATATATATCAAGAAACTTAAGTGGCAGTGGGCAGGGCACATTGCTCGCAGAACAGAAAGTTGATGGGAACGAAAGGTCCTGGAGTGGCGACATCGTACCGGAAGACGCAGCGTTGGAAGGCCTCCCACAAGGTGGACCGATGACCTGGTGAGGGTCTCGGAATTCAGATGGATGCGCTTAGAACCTTTCGTTATGGCGTCACTTGGGGGAGGCCTATGTCCAACAATGGACGTCTTTCCACTAAAATGATGATGATGTCAAGAAATACTTTTTGGCAGGATACGATTGGCTCTTGACCATTCAAATTTAATCCTTAAAGCAAATTCCAACACTTTGCTGTTGTCTCAGTATCGATTACTTTCGGTTTAAATGGTACGTTAAGCGATTCTAAATATAAATGTTGTTAAATTTTAATACCAATTATTAAAAAAAATATTTTTGTTTTAGGTGCCACCCGATCCACGAGCCTTCGAAAAACCTCGCCGCGCTTGCACCCCGCAATCTAACAGCCGCCCTCTCCCCGCGCCCCCTCCCGAACGACCCCGCACCCCCACTCCCACTGAACCTAAGCCAGAACCCCGACACTTACCCGACAACAGATACAACTCCGAAAGACACGACAGACCAGACCCGCCCCCGAACAGACAAGATAAACCTCAAGAACAAAGACATCACATCCCAGAAAACAGACCTCAGGAAAATCGACACCACGTGCAAGAAAGCAGGCACGTACCAGAAAGACATATGCCAGAAAGGATAGCGCCAGAACGACACGTCCAAGCCGCGCAAGATAGGCCGGAACGCGTTGAAACTCGCCAGGAGCGTCATATCCCTCCCCCAGATAGACATATACAGCAAGAAATTAGACTCGAAATTAGGGTTCTGGATAATAGACAAGAAAGGCATCTTCCTCTATCAGAAACCCGGCATACAGACTTTCGGCTTCCCCCCGAAAGGCCTCCGGAAAAACCCGAAAGGATTATCGAATCTAGGAGTAGTTTTGATCGGGAGACTAGGCTTGAAAATCGAGCGCCTCCTAGGCAACGCTCTTTGCCCGCAACGAGTAGTGGAAGTGTGGATCAACCTACAAAGTCTACGACTATGCCTAAGTTTCCTTCTGAGGATAATAAGGACCCACCGTATGAGAATGTTGCCGTGGAGAAAAATGAGCTGGCTTTACGTGAGTATATAATTTTATTTATATTTTATTTTGCTTTTCTTTTTGTAGGTATTCTGTTAGCTTTTCCTTAATGCCGCATAATCTGTGGGATTTGAAAAAAAAGCTAAATCAACGCTTATTCCCTTTTTACCCGACTACTAACGGCTAATCGAAGAGAAAGAGTTATGATTTTATCAGTGAGTGTGTGTATACGCTTATATATAATTAGTTTTTTTTTTATGTAAAATTTCGTGAATAACACCATGTGATGCCTATTATTACATATTATTTATGTTATATTAAGAAGAGAAGAAAGGAATTTATTATATTATTTGACTACAGTTACGATAGCTAATTTCTTAAAAAGATACTACTTAAGTGCATTTAAGTACAATTTCAGTGCTTGGATTATGATTGTAACTTAATGATCTAATTAGGGTGTATAAGGGTGCGCAATTAATGATCTAATTAGGGTGTATAAGGGTGCGCAATATTCCAGTTACATGTCGAATCAAGAAGATATGAGTTTTGAGAACAGGATGCTTAGAGAGAGCAGAAGTTAGATTAACCTAACCGTGTGAAAAGAAAAGGCTTTCAAATAGATTATTTATTTATTGTGTATGTACACCTCATAAGTACAAGACACGCATATTATTTATATATTATATTTGTGCTAACAAACGCTTTCTTTTTTTACAGCTAAAAAAATCAACCCCCTTACCCACGATAAGCACGGTCGAAAATACGGTGACAACGTGTCCTATGAAAACATAAACTTAGACTACATTGCGCGTTTGGTAGGAGAAGGATATCCTAAAGAAATAGTTGTGCGGGCGTTGGGTATCACACGGAATGACCTTGAAATGGCGTGCGATATACTACACGAGTTTGGATCTAAAGTACATAATAAGTGTTAACTATAGGTAGTTTGTTCTTTAAATTATTTCGTTTTGTAAGGTCAGTGGTTGTTTTTCATAACGTTTCTAATGGTACCTTAATTTATTCCAATATAAATCAATTGTCTCAGACATTTGACATGAGGAAACTTATCACATTATCCTGCATGCCAGATATTCTTTTCTATTGACAATCGATTAGAAAATAAAACTGTCATGCAAATTGAAAAAAAAAATACCCAATTTAAATACCTTATATAGGGTGACTGGCAATTAGTGTACGATACTTAAACACGTGATTGTGCTCATGATAACATACAATTTTTATTATGGGAGCAAAGCCGAAATCGCGAAAAAATTATCAGCTGTTCAGTACATTAGGCAAACATAAATGTACTGAACATCTTTTTTTTTCGTGATTTCAGGTTTGTTCCCATAGTAAAAGTTGTTGGTTATCATGAGCGCAATCACGTGTTTAAGTATCGTACACTAATTACCAGTCACCCTATATAATATTATGTATTTTATTAATTAATTAAAAATAAAACGGAACTGAGAAACTTAGAATTTTCGAGGTATATACGATATTTACATTATTTTTAGACACAAGCGATTGTCGATAACATAGAAGAATGTTTCACGTACACAATATTTCAAAGTTTATGAGTAACGACTACTGACTTGACGAAATCGACACTACAGGATTAGAATTTGTACCTTATGAACTAAATATAAGTCTGATTTTAGTGTGTACATATTTCAGTGTCATCGTTTGTTTATTTGACATAACGTTAAATAGAAAATAGACCGTAATAACACAATGCATAACCACTATTTTACTTTGAACAATAGTAACGTTTATATTTCTGTAGTCAGTAACGAATATTACGGGTTTTACATAATTTTAGCAGGATTTGGCCGAATGTTTTCTTGCCGGGTTACCATGACGTTCAAAGTAACATTGTTTCATTCTTATTTCAGTGTGGGTAAGAGACAGAGCTATACAGGTTGTCTAGCGCCATCTCTTACCCACACTGGAAATAAGAATGAAACAATCTTACTTTAAACCTCATGGTACAGGGCCTGGTCAGTGAAATCGAGAATATAGGCACAATAGAATAATATATTGGAAACAACCAGGGCAAGGATTTTCGACTACGCACCCAAGTTGGTTGAATGGATAATTTATTATGAAGCACAAATTCCATGCGCAAACCAACCTTCACGAAATATTTATTTTTTAATAAATTTAAGCAACCCATTTCCTAAAATTACTGTAATTATTCTTAGAAAATAATAATGAGTAATATCAGACACCAATTTTACGATCACCACCTAAAAATAACATTATTTTAGCAAACGATAATTAGCTTAGGTAAAAAATATCACTAAGGTTGAATTTGTTAAAAACAAGCATCATACTATTATCTTGTAAGTGAAAATTAAAGTTCTATTACGTAAAATGAATTTTAATAGTTAAATAATTACTAATTGATTCTTTAGAGTAACTTCGGAACACCAAAAGTGTTACATTAATGTTGTTATTGGTAAAAATCGCAGAGTGGGCAAAGTGAACATTGCCCGGACATTGTCAATATTACCTTCTTCGTAGCAGGCGTACGAATGATTGGCTTAAGTATGGTTGACAACTACGGGGGTGCCACTTTGCCAAGAACACTTTGACCATAATTATACAACTTTTTATGGCTCTCGTGGTGAATTCACCAGTGGATAAGTAATGGTCCTTTTGTATACGGGAGCCTATTAAAATGACAGATAGACGAACTGTCAATACGGATAGGTAGTGTTCAAATATGGTCCTTAATCGGCTACCGATAAAACCTGTCATTTAAAAATCTAAAATTGTGTGATAGTATTATAGATTAATAAATAAATAAACTTAATATTAAAGCACATGTAATGTATTTATTTCGTATCATTTTAGTGACAGTAAAACTTTTATTCCAGTGGTTTTTATTTTAATCAGTATTCATTTTAACTCAATGTTTTTCTTTTTCATTAAATAATAAAATGCTTTGTAAATAGTTACTTGTACGAATAAATATTGCTATATTTTCATATAAAATTGCTGTCTCATAATGTTTACTTAATAGTGGTTCATATAGAATATATTTTTTCATATTTATGTCATATTTATGTATGGAGATAATACAAATTTTGACACTTTGACTTATGACACTTGCAATATTTAATTAGTATATTATAACACTTATTGTTGATGTAAATAATAATCATATTTATATTTTTTTTTTTGGAATAAAAAAATCACTCGTACGTGTTGCATTGATCTTCCTTTTGGTATAATATTAGAAAAAAAAAAAGATGTAGCTAGTTTGATAAGTTTTTACTAAAACAAAAATTCTTTTGAAATTCGAAGAGCTTACAATGGCACCAATGTTTCCTGATATTGTTCTTCGTATTTTTCTATATAAAATATATTTTGTAAAAGTGCAATTTTTCTAATTGTTCATCTTTTCTTTTTATATTGCTTATACACTTGTAAGAAAACTGCTTCAAATCTTAATAATTATGCGTTTTTTATTGAAATGTTAATGTTTTGTTTAGCCTTTTCACAGTTGATTTTCAACTGAATCTTGATGCAGTTTTTGCAAGACAATTAATGTGCTTAGTGAATGACTTGACTGAATTTTTAGGTTATAATCTATCTAGTCTTAATATTTCACTTTTTTGCTAATTTCATCTGTTCGTTTATAATAGTTAATTAAATGAGGATGCTATACATTGTAATTAATGCCAGTAATTCTTAATATTACAACTGTAATTAATAGTTCGTAGTAACCACTGATGTTTTAGGTACCTATTAATTATGAGCGAATACATATCCACCACACTGCTAGTCAAATTTCACTTTTTATATAAAAAATGTGGTGCAGTTTTGCACACACATTTTTATTTAAAAAGATGTAATGTTAGTATTTTGTGACAAGTTGTGTGTACATTCAATGATTTAAAGTATCGACTCTTTTCTTAAAATAATTTATTATAATATGAATCACGACACGAATCCATTACATGAATCAATTAATAAAGCAGGGATTATCTCGTATTGTATATAAAGATAAGTAACTAAAGAAATAAGAACACATTAAATACATTCTACCACACAGGTTAACAATGGGCATGAGTCACGTAAAACCTTTTTAGTCACTGTGAACCAAAACCTTTTTAGTCATTGACTTATAATTTAAATCATAAAATGTACAACAACTTAAATAAATTGTAATTCCCTTATAACTTAAATTATCAAATACGCAAGCTGTAATAAATATTTCCTTTAAAAGTGCGTATTGCTTTTTATCTTATTAGTTATACTACGAAATATTAGTAATTATTTTATATTTAGTCAATTGTTTACAATCTCACAAACATCATAATACTTTTCTTTTTAATATTTACAGTTAATTTATTTTTTAAATCGGTTTCTGAACTCTTCGTATGATTCCAATCAAAATACCAATCCAAATGAAGCGAATGTCAACATTGACCGGTTAACATTCGAAATCTTGGATTGGTTAAAGTGAAGAAAAAAAATACTGTAATTTTCTAACAATGACTTGGTGAACATAAATTTTTGATTGTTTAATTGAAGAGTGTTTTTACAATAAAAATCTTTTTTTAAGCCGAGAAGCACTCAAATCTAGTAGAATTTCATATCATGGGACAATATTTTGCGGTTGCCACAAACCTTGATGTACAATGCACTTTTACCAGTGTTAGTTGTTACTGGCTAATATAAAATGTTGTTAATATTACGAGAGTCTGGGGAAAGTGCGTAGCGACATTGTAGACGTTTGATATGGTAGGATTATTACAGATTTGTCAGCCAAAATTAAAGCGTAACTACAATTTTGGTAATTTCAATAATAATATTATTTTTCATTATATTCATAAAAAGTCGTTTTAATGTTTTTGTTATATAATATACACTCTGAAGTATGTTGTTTATTATTTTTAACAAAAAACTGTAATCACATTGTTAATATTTTTGTTTATTTGAGTTATGGATTGAAGTTACTTTTGGTGGATTGTATGAAATAAATAGAAATGTAAAAATTATGAATATTCAGTAATGCATTGATTGATGAGGAAATTGTAAAATACTATTTTTGAAAACAACTCCATCTATTGGATGATTGTCAACGGAATGTTTTGGGGGAAGCTACGTTTTGTTTTACGCTTTAGTAAAAATACGTTGCTAAATATATTAAGTAAAATTATATTTGTTGTTTTTATTAAAACTACCTGACAGTCAGACGCCACTGTGGCGTAGCTAGCCTAGCCTCGACGGAGCCTAGAAAGGAGGAGTATAGAAAAAAAAATAGGGTTCCTTATTTTCTTACAATATGGCCTATATTGCACGAATTAATGCCTTGAGACAGCGCGACGGGGTCACATTAGGCCACGAAGAAGATGACCAGAGTAACTGAATAGGTTACGTCTATATTGACTACCCGCACTGGGCCCGCGTGGTGGATTACGGCCCATTCCCTCTCCTAGAGAGAGGAGGCCTGAGTCCTAGCAGTGGGAACATTAAAAGGCTGAATATGTATGTGTGTGTATGTATATTGACTACTAGCTTCTGCCAGCGGTTTCGTCCGCGTGAAAGTCAGTTCCTCCATAAAAACTTCTAACACCTCCTCCCCATGCCCGGGTGTTGCCACTGTGTGGACCGCCCGGAGGACACGGTGGAGGTGTGCCCCGCTTGGGCAGAGCAACGCCGTGTTCTCGTGGGGGCGGTCGGCGGCGGCGATCTCTCACGCCGGGCCTTGGTACAGGCCATGGTTCGGAGCGAGGAGTGGCAGGCGGTCGCCTCCTTCTGCGAAGAAGTAATGCTAGCAAAGGAGGCGGCCGATCGCGTGAGGCAACGGTCCTCACGCCCTAAGCGCCGCCGGGATTCCGATCCTGATTTCCGGCCACCGTAGGCGCGGGCTTGCGGACGGCGAGCAATGGGTGGCTCGACGTCCGACCGTCCGGTAACCGTCCGGACCGAGCCCAAGTCGTCGACGGCGCATATTGTTCCACGCGCGCCTCAGGGAGATGTCAGCAAATCGAAGGGGCCCAGCAGGGTCGAAGCCTACTGGAGCCATGGGTAGTGTGAAAACGAAACCCGGGGCCCTAGGACGAAGGTAACGAAGGAACAGGAGTAGGTTTTTAGTCAGTAAAAGTCTGACCGCCCAAGAGCGAGATTTGTCATTAGATGATTTTCCCACATAAACACCCGCCCCCCCATCAAATATTCAGATGTATACGATTAAGACTACAAAACGGCTCCATCGTAGTTGAGGGAATAAACTGCCTAGTTTCTATACCTTGGCCATTATGACCGGGATAGTTAAGGACCACTCAATACACATACCCGCGGACAGCATGGCTGTCCCGCAAGCGCTTGACAGCCACACAGTTAACTCTGGGCTAATATACGAGTGTCACTAACGCCTTAAGCAGATGGGTAAACACAACCAGGTAACCATTCAATGGATTAAAAAAACACGGCGATTCTCGAGGCAACGATGCAGCGGACGAACTCGCCAGAAGGGGATCAAGTATGGCAGCAATAGGGCCTGAACCCATTGTGCCGCTCCCCTTCGGATGCCTACGCAATCTGGTAAGAAAACGCACCAGAGATCTACGCCACAAACTATGGGTAGACCATAGTGAGTGCAGGCAGGCCAAGGAGGTACTTCCCTCCATTGATGGCTGCTTTACGAAACAGGCCCTACGACTGACTAAACCTCAGTTGCGCAAAGAAACGGCCGTTACAACTGGCCACGGGACCTTTAATAAGCACCTCTCTGTCATAGGAGTTACAGACAGCCCACTCTGCAGAGCCTGCATGGAGGAGGAGACGGCAGCTCATCTGCTTCTAAGCTGCCCTGTGGTCGCTGGATACAGGGCAAAGTACTTCGGAAACCCAGGTACCCTCCGTGAAATGGTCAGTAGGTAACACCAAGGCGCAGCTGGCCTTCCTCGAGGAGCTGGGCACCCGTACGCAAAATACGCGCTTTAGCCATGTAGTTGCGGAAAACAGCCCGATATACAATACAATACTAAGACTAAGAGCGGTTTTTATTTGTTTAAGCATTCAAAGCCACTATGTGATTGACCGATCAAACCCTATCTTATTTCCCTTACCACTCAGTTTTCCTGCCAGTCTTCAAAGCAAGAGTAAACAGGGTTTTTTGGACACGTTTGTTCCATCAGGCGAGAACGAAGTTAAACGAAACTGAAGCGGAAGCGGAAGTGTTAATACGATGAAGAAAAAGCACAATTTTATTTTTTTAAACAACAAGGTTTACGTCGTAATCACGTCACGAGGCGCGGCGATGCGCAGAATGAACCAAAAAATATAATATTAAAGAAACTCGTTGCGACACGTTTGTGTACCGCCCCCCTGCCCCACCCCGCGCTTCTTCCTATGTGTCCAGTCGTCCACGCGCCCCCCACCCCCGCGCTCTTCGCTGGAGTTCTGTCATAAATTTTGCGGAAGTAGAAGCGAAAAAGGAAGTGAAAAAGCTTGCGGAACTTCTGCAGAAGCGGAAGCGGAAGCAGAGTTCTGTTGCCACACTACTCGTTACGGATTTTTTAAAATCATCAATTAGTTTCTCCCGCTCTGGGTGGAGTCTAGTGATGTTCTTGAGTTACCCTTTGCGTTTTAGAGCCCCGGTAACCATTTTGAAACATTCCGGCGGCCTTAAACTTTTCCGCAGTCCCAGAGTACCGACTTCCAACTACTTATTTATGTGCTAAGATAATGTGTGCATGGCTGGTTTTTTCATAGAACTAAAAACATTCTTTAATTAAATGTTTTATTGCTTTACCCGCCATTCACTTTTAAATGGCAAAGCCATGATTTGACTTTAGTTAATCAGTTTTAACCAAGAATGGATTTATAAACAAAAAAAATGTACATTATCGTATTAGGCATTTTTATAATAAAGGTAAGTCTCAAATATAATAAGTTTGGTAGTAATTTTCAGAGTTTTCTATTGCAAACAATGATGCCAGGGTTTCTATGACATCTGGGTCCATATTCTAACAGTTGTATGTTGTGTCTGACTGGCCTGATGGTCTAGTGGTTAGTGGCTCTGACTGCTATGCCGGAGGTCGTGGGTTCGATTCCCACCCAGGACAAATGTTTGTGTGATGTGCACGATCATTTGTTCTGGGTGTAATTTATCTATATTTAAAATTATTATATTTATCAGTTGTCTAGTACTCATAACACAAGCTCTGCTTAGCTTGGGACTAGACGGCGTTGTGTGATAGTTTTATTCGGAGTCGCGTACTTGGACCCCATGATCCAAGCGTTTCGACCCCAAACGGCTCAAAACTGTAATTACCAATAAGGTTACAGTATTTGCGCCGTTTAAGGGTTTCAGCAGCCGCAGCGGCAGCGCCAGCAAAGTCCGCCGTACTTGAGACATGGGATGGCGCAAGGGTGTCGACTCAGGTTGCGTCCCACGCCAGAGGCCTACCCACCTTTCATGGCACCAACGTCATACCATCTGGTCTCTTCCCATCGTCACGTACCAAGCCATTAGGTTCTCATACGGCAGGTCCGCCGGCCTATGACTTATGTACAATTTACCTAGGTAATGTGTTATAAGCTTAAGAGTTAAGTATCCTGTTTTCAGTTACTGGCTTGCGGAGGTCAGATGGGTCGTCGCTCTATGTATTAGTATGCCGCTGCATCCGGTTAGACTGAAAGAATCTTATAAATGGCATTTTTCTGATTTTCAGTTGCAAATATCAGTTTCAGACCCGCAATTTCCAGCTCATGTTGATTTCCAAAAAGTTGGTGAAACAATATTTAATAATGAAAAATTCAATATTCTCAAAACGACCAATCACGTTATCACAGATCATTTCAAGGAATTTATGTTAAGAGGAGGAAGTGAAAGTCCAAACCATCCTGCAAAAAGGGTTTTTATCGATAAAAATGGATTCAGACACGAATGGTCTGGTTTTGGTGAAAAAACTAAAAGTTTAAGAAAGACTGATTTGAAATATTTACATGGAAGTTTTGAAGTCACTTCTGAAGATACTCCTAAATCCGGCAGTATTGCGACGAATGGGAATGTAAACACGACTGATACCGTTAAAGACTCTAGCGGAAATAATGAAGGTGAAAAGAATAATGCTTCAGATAATAACGTATCAGTCCAAAACTTAACTGAAGAAGGTAATGAAACCGACAGTAAAGACACGGCATCAACCATTAATTCAATCTCAGCAACACATGTAAAGGATTCAAGTAAGGAAATCATTATTGAGGAAAGGTTACGAAATGGCAATAAAGATAATAAAAATACCGCTAAGACTGAAGAAAAAAAAGTTGATGATAATAATAAGAAAAACACCAACAATGAAGCAAAAAAAGATGATAAGTCACCTGCACAAGAAGAAAAGACTGTTATGCAAACTACCTTCTTTTGTCCCTATTTAGGAGTTATAACTATGTCAAGATTTATTGATCCTTAAGACTTTATAATAAGTTTTTTTTTTTTTTGATTGGATTAAAATTTATTCTTCGTATAGTCTTCCGATCAGAATGCGTACTGCAATAGATAGCCTAGCCCAGTAGGAATACTTTGGCAAAGGATTTAGACAGAACCGTATAATGTTAAAAAAATATGTGAAAAATCAATAAGTTAAGATCCAATCGTAGTAGAAGAGTGAGAAAGAGTGCACCTGTGCCTTTGCGCACAGACATGTCTTGTGTACTATAATATCTCTCGATTCGATGACTAGTTGACGAGTCTTTGTTGAGCCTAGCCGGTATACCCAAATATGATTGGTGTTACAAAAATGACTTTTCTATTAGCGTTTCCACCAAAACGCGAAGAACAAAACATATGGCAATGACATTACCTGTCACATCACTTGACACGTGACTTCTCCGCCTGCTGGACTTGCTTTAAATACCTTTACCGACTTTTTCCTGCTGTTGAAACCTGCCAGGGCAGGCATCCACATGGTATGAGGTGGTATTTTTAGCAACAAAGCAAACACTCGTCTTAAGACCAACCTACACGCTTGCAGATATGCATGTCTATTAAAATTTGTTTCTTGTTACCAAATTTAATATTTCAAAAATATCTACAAATATTATGTATATTATACATTCAACAATCTCTCAAAATGATACCTATGGAAACAACTGTAAAAGAACGCCAAGTTCTTTATAAAATAATGAGGTCAAATTGTACTCGAAGTTATTATTGTTATAATATATGCTGTATTTCATCTGTTAAAAATATGTGAGTGATGATGATTCATTAAGGAGTAATCGGCTCAGAGAAAATAAACGCGAAAATGTTCGAAAAACATTAAATTTTATTAAATCTCAACTGGGTGCAGTTTGCTTTCGTCTTCCTTTTTGTCGGGATTATCATTCATAAATCTTCTGTTGAACCGTCTCGTCATGTACGGATCAAATTCTTCTGCTACTTTATACTTATCAAAAGTTCTAAGAAAGGTATTCATTGCTGTTTGGAAAGCTCTTCTGTAGCTGGTTACTGGCATTCTTTCTTTTAACATTACTACGGGTTCAAATGGGATCACTAGTCCTGCTGCAGAGGCAAGTAGGGGCATAAAAGGGGCCGGTAGGTAGTAAGAAAACAATTCCATGGCGCCGTTAACAACGCATGTCCCAATATTTCTTAGCACTTCATTCACTTTGGGTGTGCTAACAACTTTGTATATAGGATCTGCAATTAACTTATAAACTTTTAACGTAAAACTGATTTGTGGTATAGCTACTCCAGTATTATTATTATCTTTGTATTCGGTTTCAAGTGATGTTTCCTCATTCGGTGGAGCAGCTGGTTTTAATTCTGGCAGTGTTTGGTTGTGTTGTGTCTGTTGAACGGGTTGGGCTGTCACAGCTTTTTCGCTTTCTTGGTCTGTTATTTTAAATTGATCGTTTATTTCTGGCTGTTGAGGCTACAGTTAACAAGAGGTTGAGATTATTATCATATTTCAATTAAGTAGAATTATAATAAAATATTAAGAATTCTACCATAAATACATGTGTTGGTCAGGTCTTCGATAAATTTAAAGTCTAAAAGAAATGTTTATGAATATACATGCTGTACATTGTGATTTGTTTCTTAAAGTTTAGAATAATCACTATTTGCAGTGACGCATCACAAATCCTTCTCAGAATATTAACTTAATACAGATGCAGATGATAGGATTACAAATGCATCAAGTATCCATTAATAATCCTATTTCAACATGTAGTCAATATGTTAATCGCTTAAATCTACTGGGAATTGGTATCACGGTCTAATTTACATGCAATACTGGCAAATTAGCTTCAGATTAATCGTCACATTCCTAGGGTATTTTGTATAAAAGGAGGATAAAGACCAAAACAATGATGAACGGACTGTGAAAGGTGTTTTGTTAGAAAGAGGTAACTTCTAAAATACCGACAAATGGAGAAGTACCTATGAAAGAAGAAAACATACCGATTAAATTGAGAGAACAGAAAGAAAAATATAATCAGAATTTTAAACTTGTAAATTGCTTCTTCTATAATCCTACATATTTGGATAATGCTGATTATAATGATGAGAAGGCTCTTATTGTTTATAATAAACTCACTGCCGCTAATGATGTGCAAAATAGTGAAACTAGAATGGAAGTATGAAATACTGCCATTTTATAAACTATGCAGTTTCTTGACACTCACATTTGATTTGGGATTACAAATATATTAAATTCGGTTAGTAAATAATTCTGGTAAATTCTAGAAACGAATAACTATAAACAAAGAAATCGTAAATCTTTATTTTATTCGTATTTTCATTGATACCGATAAAGGCAGTCATTGTGTAATGCACTGCATTTTGAAACATAGTCTATTGAGATTTATAAGATCGGATATACTTAATTCAAAAAGTTTCTAAGTAGGTATTAATTGAACTAAGACTATAAGAAAAAAAGCTGATGAACCTCAAAATCTAACCAGAAATAATAAAGAAAAAGAGATTACGTCACAACCTAAGATAATTATTAGATTGAAGCATTTAGGTCATACAAAATTTCTTTGATAGATTATTTAGTTTTGTTAAATGAAATAGAAGACAGTGGCTTAAAAGAGAGAAAAAGGCTTGAAAATAAAAATTGTTTTTGTAGGAAAAGCAATAAAATATAGCAATAAAATCGTATGAGGAATTTTAATTAAAGGCTAGCCAAAAGCCGTGAAGTTCACATACGCCACGCTGTTGTATGATCGAATATGGTTCCGTTATATTTGTTTTTAGCTTGTGTTTTATTAGTAGTTTCTGTGGATTCTGCACCTCAGGTAATTTTAGTTTTATTAAATTTTTAGGATAATTTTTATATTCCTATTAGTTTGTGGCTATGTATCCAGATAAATATTAAGTATGAATGGGGCATATGCTGTATATTTTTTACCACTAACTATATTGCGATTTTATAGACCAAAATTAGTAGTAGTATTAAGTTTTAGTCATCAGCTGATGATAATGATCCACATATAATGTTCCGTCTCCGTACTTCATTACATTGTATACCAACAGACACGCACTTGATCCTTCTAACTTTTATAGCCCGATTAGAGTTTCAATTTTTTAAGTGATTGCACAACTACTGTATGGTTAATATTGCCATCTCCATTTCTTGTTCATCACTAATTACGAACTAGAATTTAAGGATGCCTGGTAATAATTTTATTTTTGGAATGTCTACCTATTTAGGTAAGTAACCATATTTTTTACGGTGTAAAGCGGATTAGAGGAGACGTAATGGAGCCGTTATTGACAATCCATTACAATCTCCTCCCGAGCTCCTCAAGCTGATTAGGCTTATGCTTTATATACTGGATTAGGTACTTAAAGTCAGGTCAGCTCATTAAGCATCGCAACATCATCAATATTTTAGAACACACCAGTGTTGCACGAAGCCAGAAGAAGAAAGGTAGGACAGAGAGCAGAGCAGCGGCATAGTCATGATCAGAAAGCTTTATAGTAGCTGTAGCTATAGTGCACTGTGTTCACAAAATTATAATAATTAATTAATGATAAGTAGTGTTCAAACGTTCGGTTTTGCCTAGTTTCAGCAACAAGCCTAGTTTTATTTTAGTGTTTATTTTCGACTGCCATCAATCTTAAACTACGGCTGGTACCGAATCTGAATCCGAGCCGATCAGAGTGCCTGGTCCGAGTTTGTTTTATGTCAACGCAATCGACACGTTTATGACGTTCTGCGCTCCAATTGGCCCGCTCCAAGTTCTTAACCAATCAGAGAGCCAAACGCGGTAAACGTTTTGATCGCGTTAAGATAATCATGGTGAACTCGTAGAGAAAATCGCTGGCATACTAGGACTACCTTGTAAAGAGAGCGTCCACTCGACCTCCTGCACTTTGTCCTGTAAAGGTGTGTGGAGCCAGGCTTCGTATACGGAGCTGAAGAAGTTCGTTGGGCTAGATGAGGGAGTCTTAGCCAGCGTCCCGTCATTGGTGCTGCATGACTCGCACATGAACTGGACGAGGTTCAATCGCATAACCACTCGAATCGACTGAGGCGGAGAGTGAGTGTTCGGGCTTCTTGAGTGAGGGTGACGTCGGGCCCAGAGGTCGTCGAGGGCTTCCTTAGAATCCTACCTTCAAATCTATTTTTGTACCAACTGATTCGACCTCGCCAACGATCCCACCGGCGAAATACCTGGAATGTGCGGTGACGGTGGAAGGGACGTGGGTGCCGTCATGACAATCCATAATGATTACGATAGTTGTCACTGAGGACGAAGGCACATGACTGGGCCAAAACTTACGTTACGTAAAAACGACTTACACTCAGTACTCAGCGCCATCTAGCGAGAACATGGCTACGCTCGAGCCTGTACCTAAACTAATCGATTGTTACCTTCCCCAGGTGCCATATGACTACGTCCCATACGGTCGTGAGTCTCGTCGGAATGCAGGACACCCTCTTGACGTCAACCTGAACTATGAACGCCTATTCCCAGCCAGACGTAAATTTGTCGACTCACCCGCTAGCCACGTACGACCTAACTTCGAGTCTTTTAAGAAGTGATTTTTGTAGTACAAAGATTTTATTCTGTAAATAGATACTGTGGGTTGTGGTGACATTTTTTTTTTTGTTTTTACTCAGTTGGTACTAATTTCTGCCAGCAGCTTCGCTCGGAAGAAAGTCGAAGATAAGGATTATCTCCGACTTTCCTCCGGGCGAAGTTGATTTAAAAAGTATTTTACCTCCTCCAAGATCCAGTCTACCTTAGTATCAAATTTTATTATCATTGGTTCAGTAGTACGTGAAAACGCAACAGACAGATATGTTGACAGAGTTAGTTTCGCATTTCTGCATGATAAGCTTGATATTATTAAAGAAAGAAAAAGAAATAGCTTTTCCCTACATTTGGCGGAAGCTGAAAAATAGAAAACATAATATATATTTCTGATTTTGTTTACTGCAGTGGGTCATATACTTTTGCGCATTATACAATCTCATGATTAGCTCCTATAGTCCTCATAATGCTACAGTTCGGTTATTTAAATATAATTTCGACATTTCATAGCAAGAATCGTGCTGAAATTGGTAGGTAACCTAACGTTGCAAGACTTGTGCAATGTTGTTTCATCCACAAACATTGCTCGGTATTTCATAAACAAAGTTAATTAACTGTATTCATATTATGAAAACAATACAGAAACGAACAATGCTTACTAAGATAGTTGTACCGAAAATAAATCCACTGAATATTACCACAAAAGCGAAAATGAAATGAAAATACAAAACATAGACGAGCGAACTTATACTTTATTATACAAATACATACAGATTCAGAAGCGTTCAACACTTTTGATCAATAATACACATTTTTATAAATTAAATAAACTAATTATAATACAAAGTAATTTAAATTACACGCACTAGTGGGTTACACACCAATTAAATGACCACATTATATTAAAAGTTTATGTCAAATTCAGACAAAAATAAATGCGTTTTAAATTTTCTAAAACCCATTAGGTAAAATAAATATTGAAACTTTTCAAAATGTTAATTTTCTTTTTCAGTGAAAAAAAAAATTCTGTGGTCTAAATTTGAATTTAAAGGAACGTGGTTGACAAATGAGTGGTTTCAGATGTTTGCAGGCTCTGGTTCCTTGGTTCATTAACCTCGGTAGCTGGCTAAGGAGGCTAGGAGGTCTTGTACGTTGACGTGGGAAGGTACAGGCGATGCTAGCTCAGCGTATCTGCTGGTGTAATCTGCTGGACCAGCCCGGCTTTCGTCATCATCAGCCTGTGGATAAATGTTTGTTAAAATATTTGTGACAGATAGCTGGTATGCAGATTAGCCGTTTGGACTAGATACAAGATCGAAGTCACAATGTGCGTAAAACGATCAGTGGAGTACGAGTATATAGAGAGATTTATTCCAAATTGAATACGTCTAAACGGTAAGTTCTCCGGTATCGAAGACCTTCGTAACTCTTCGGATTAGGTTGTTTGGAATTCGGTCTGGTATCGGAGACGCTGAACGAGGGTGGCACTGGAACATGGGGATTTTCACTAGGATAGAGGCAGTTGGCAACCTGTTGCATTATCCACAGATAATGCCCCTTGCATTATGTCAAATTTTTGAGAAACTATAATACACTTGTCCAATTCAATACTGGTTCGATGTGTGACAATATTCATTATTATGTAAGCCAAGGCTTCTCACAAGGTGGAGCGATGACTTATTGAGTGTCGCGGGAATCTGATAGATGCGAGACGCACAGGATCGGTCGTTGTGGTGACACTTGGGCAGGGGCGCTGGCTTTTAGAAAACCTCATGGATGCTCATGCTCATTTGATGATTCGAAAAAGTGGGGAATTGTAAGAAGAGAAATGCACACTGATCGACCGGAAAATAAATAAATGTCCTACTTACATACTGCGTACTTAATAACTAATTATGTTTGATAAAAATATAAAATGAAACTATTATATAAAAATGAAACTAGTTTTTATTATCAAGAAATATTTTAATTTATACGTAACCTAAAAGACGATTACTGATCTGTTTCTTGATGTCTATTCTCAGGGGTGCTCAGCACCCGCTGTTTATTTCTCATGGGTGCTCGAAACCCCGAGCGCTCACGGAGTCAGCGCCCCTGCACTTGGGACAGGCCTATGTCCAGTAATGAATGTCAAGGGCCTACTGAAACTCTTAGATAAACCAAAGTTATATATAAACAAGTATTATAAAATGTGTTTATGCTATTAAAAAATGAAGGTTTCTTACCATAGCAGCTGACATCAAGCCAACCAAGAGACAGAGGAACGCGAGCCACTTCATGGTGCAACCGAACCACCTCGTTCAGCCGTCACCACGTCGCCATGATGCTTTTATACCATTTCAGAACTAAACTACAATTTCATTAGGACTTAATAACTGATGAGAACGGATTGATTTGATTCGGGACTTTGTTTATTGATTATTTTTACGGTTTGATATTTTTACTTAATCCACTCCATCCACGCCATTGTGTGGCGTATTTAAGTACATATCTAGTGTAGATAAGGTTCCGAGCTCTATTACAAGCCATGGTTCGGAGCGAGGAGGAATGGCAGGCAGCAATTTCGCCTCCATCTGAGAAGCAGTAATGGTGGCGAAGGAGGCAACTGCACGCGTGAGGGAACGTCTTCAAGCTCCAGTCGCCGAGACCTCGATCCCCGAATTTCAGCCACTGTAGGGCCGAAGCCTATTGGGGCCATGGCTTGAATTCCGAAAGGGAAACTTGGGGTAACCTAGAACGCAAGACAAAGAAGGAAGATAGGTGTGGTTTTAGTCAGTAAAAGTCTGACATCCGCTCTAGAGCCGGAGAAGGCATTGGATGATTTGCCACTTAAAAATAAGTGCTACTGTTGAGCGTAGGTTTAATTCCCGGTTCGGGAGAAAAAGCCATTAGTCCTGAGTCAGTTCTTTTACTGGTCGTGTCGGATTGCCGTCCAATCGGACTATGTAGGAAAGGAACAGAGAGTGTACCTAGTGTGTTTGCACATACACATGTGCACTATAATATCTCCTGCGTACTTGGTTAATCTCTGTTGAGATTGCTACCGTGATCGAAATTTGGTCGGCAGGTTTGCGCAGTGGTTCAGCGATGGGCTGTTACGCTGCGTGTCTTGGGTTCGATGCTCACTCGGAACAAATGTATGTGTGCTACAGATGGTTGTTCCGGGTCTGGGTGTCTGTTAGTTTAAAGTTTTTGTTAACGCACCCACAATACAGGCGTTAATTCGTAGTATGAAGAAAGGATTTCCGTTAAGAAAAAAAAAACAAATGAAATCTGACTGCCGAAAGGGGTGACCAGACGCACAGTATAAATATGGAATCTATACTGTGCAAGACGGTTGCAAACCAACGTCCCAACCAGGGTGACCTTGCTAGTTTCAATCCGTGTAGACAGCAGTTGTAATCCATGACCTACAACGCCCTTGGTTGGGAGGCGCGTTTTCCCAACCGCCGAACGTGTTGGCGCGTGGTTTATATCCATGTAGCCGCAACACTTTCAAAATCTAAATCAGCACGATACCCAGTTTGGTTTAGCCCGTCTCTCATACATATTTTTAAAAACAAACGTAAGCTTTGGATTAAATGGAAAACATATAAAAATGACTCAGATTATGAAATCTTTTCACTATACAGAACCCGCTTTAAAAGTGAGGCAACAAAATGTTACCATAAGTATATTAGTTCAGTAGAGGATTCAATCCCCAAAAACACAAAACATTTTTGGTCTTATGTATCTAACAAAAAAACCAAGCCGGGTATACCGTCAAGTATGTCATATAAAAATCAAACCTCGCAAGATCCCGAAACTATCTGCAACCTGTTTTCCTCATTTTTTCAGTCCGTTTACCAGCCCTCTACTTTAGCGCCCCCTGTAGGTGGTGACCCCACCTAATAATTATTCGGATCAGTGTGAATTACTACACCATATCTATTTTGACATATGTGTTATTAAAAGAGAATTTAAAAATTTAGACCCTTCCAAGGGTCCAGGACCAGATGGAATACCAGCAGTGTTTCTCAAGCGCACTGCTGAGTCAATTTGTGAACCATTACACATTATATTTAACAAGTGCTGATGCACTTGTTAAGGGACACTTGCTGAGGGTTTCTTTCCAGACATTTGGAAATGGCGCCTACATTGTCCCAATTCATAAAAGTGGCTCAAAACATGACGTCACAAATTATCGTCCAATTTCTATCATCAGTGCAATATCAAAACTCTTCGAGAAACTTGTTCATAATGCCATCTACCCTTTCATCCATAATTATATCATACCTGAACAACACGGTTTTGTAAAACAAAAATCCACTATGACGAACTTAGCACTTTATTCTAATTTCCTCTTCCATAGCATCGACAAGGGAGTTCAGGTGGATGCTGTATATACAGATTTTCAGAAGGCATTTGATAGAGTGGACCATGAAATCCTTCTCAATAAAATAGCGTTCAATGGAATTAGGGGCAATCTTTTGCGATGGTTTTGCTCATATATTACCAATCGCAGCCTGATAGTCGTGATTAATGGGTACAGGTCGGGAAGAGTTGGGATGTCCTCCGGTATTCCTCAGGGCTCTATATTAGGACCTCTTCTTTTTGTTATATTTGTCGTGGATTGATGGCGCAAGGGTGCGACGGACAGCGCCATCTAACAATTAGTTCCGTAAACTAATAATATCGTCACCGAAAACGCAAGCGGCGCCCTACCACTTGGACACGATCGTCGGTAGAAGGGATGCGGCGAGGACTGGAGGGAAGCCTGAGAAGTGCGGCATTCTACCTCGGACAGCCTCGGCATACGCTTAGTACCAACGCACGTGTTTGTTTCCTTTTGTAAAACCGTTATCAAAATAAAATTATTCTGATTCAAATTATCTTTCGTTCGAGTACCCAAGTCAGTGCCCACACTTACCAAGAACTATGTCGGATCGTGATGAAGACCCGATGTTTCGCATCTCGGCCACCCTTGATGCGACATCAGAAGTGGGATACACTCGAACTGAAGAAACTCAAGAAATATTGCAGAATGAAGCCATGACGTCACGGTGCGACGAGAATTTACTCCGCACGCTGCTGGCTGCTCAAAACCAGAATATGATGTCCCTGATAGAATCCATCAAGGGCCCGGCAAGTACCAAGCGTATTTCTTCGCCTGAATTTGACCCAGATAAGCCGGGTGAAGACGCACGTGCCCGGCGCATATGACAGCGGATCTGTACCTATCTGAAGTACCGCTTCAAGGAAGTGCCTTGATCATCGCCTTGGGCAAGGCAACCAATGTTACCACTTCAGACCAAAGAAGAAGTTCTTCAAGACCAAAGCAGCCTTTGGACGTCGTCTGTTTCTGATGCCATAAAGCAACAATGGAGGTGCCGGTGCGGCTGGAGGCCCGAGCAGTTCTGGGGCAGCGCCTGCGGCAGCAAAGCGCAACGAGACGTGTTGAAGTTTGCTATGTTGGCAATCCCAGCAGTACGCTGATGAATCTGGTGAGTCATATCCATTTTATTATGCCTCTGGTGTCGAATGCTCTCTCATCAAAGATTTGGCGAATAGCGGATGGTAAAGAAAACACAGTAATTGCTGAATATGAGGAATATATTTATTGTCAATTTGTGGCTATTTACATTCACATTTTGGGTGTCGCAAGTAGTGATGGTATTATTCTTACTTTTGCCAAGTGGATTTGGAATTAATAAAATATATCTAAATATCGCACTACCCGAGGGTTTCGAGGCAGTTAGTTCCGCATCTATAAATGGGTGGCGGCCGCGGTGACGCGTTCAGTGTGTAGCCCGTGCGCCTGGTGAGCGCACCGCTACAGTGCTCCGCCTCAAGCGAAGCGTACCGGTTGTCTGATGACGCGCCCGGAGCGCGATGTTTTGATTGCAGATGTGCTGATCGGAGGTTTTGAAGATGTGTCATCTGCTTCACGCTGTGGTTGTGTGTCTGATATGGTGAATGCTGGCTTCAAACGCTCAATGGATATGACTGCTTCTCTGCTTGGCAATTGTAGTGTGAAAGTTTTGCTGTCTCTGCGTAATACTGTGTACGGCCCGTCATAAGGCGGTTGTAATGGTTTTTTCACTGCGTCGACTCGCACGAACACTTGCTTGCATGTGCGTAGGTCGTTGTGAATAAACACTGGGCGATTAGTGTTATGCGAGTGTGCGTGAACTGGGCGTAAGTTGCTGATTGTTGACCTCAGTTTTTCGACGTAGTTCGTGTCCATGTTCTGGGCTTGGTAATCGTAGGTTTTGACCATATGTGAGTTCCGATGCATTGACGTTTGTGTCGGTTCTGGTCGCAGTACGTAGGCCAAGCAATACTGTAGGTAATTCTTCAATCCAGCTATTATTACTGAGGCGAGCAGTGAGTGCGGTCTTCATACAGCGATGCCAGCGCTCCAACAAACCGTTGCTCTGAGGGTGATACGGCGTAGTTCGTATTCTTTTGATGCCCAATAGTTTGGTCAGCGCGTTGAATAGGTGACTCTCAAACTGTCGGCCTTGGTCTGTTGTCATCCGAGCTGGACAGCCGAATCGTGTGATCCATCCTTCATATACTGTCTTGGCAATGGTTTCAGCTGTGATATCACGCACGGCATATGCTTCTGGCCAGCGCGTAGCTCGATCGATCATTGTTACGACGTAACGATGGCCGTCAGGTGATGTACGGAGGGGGCCGACCAAATCAATATGAATGTGTTCAAAGCGGCTTGATTGTTCGAATGTAGCTGGTGCGCTAGTTGTATGTCGTTGTATCTTGGACCATTGACAGGCGATGCATGCTTGAACCCATGTTTTGACATCAGTAGTCATGGATGGCCAGAAGTATCTACTCTGTATGAGCTTCCTCGTTGTTCGTATACCAGGGTGACTGAGTCCGTGGGTGGCTTTGAATGCTTCAATACGGTACTCTTGTGGTAGGTATGGGCGAACGTTGTTTGTAGTGGTTTCGCAATAGATACGCTGTGATGAGCCGGGTAACATCACTGCCTTTAGATGGATGTTGGGCTGTTGCATGAGTTGCTTTAAGTCGTCATCCCTCGCTTGTGCTTCTGCCAACGCTTCGTAGTTGATCGGACTCGGACAGCTGATTGTGTCGACGCGTGATAATGCGTCGGCGACTACGTTGTCGCGTCCGCTGATGTGACGTATATCGTTCGAGAACTCACTAATAAACAGAAGTTGTCTTCGTCGGCGTTGTGTCTCGGAATCTGATGTGATTTTCTGCATTGCATAGGTTATTGGTTTGTGATCGGTGAAGATAATTAGTTCTCGCCCCTCAAAAATTTTTCTAAAATGCTTGACTGCCATGTAGATTGCTTGCAACTCTCTGTCAAACGTTGAGTATCCTTGCTGGGCTGGTGTGAATTTTTTAGAAAAATAGCCTAGTGGTTGCCATTTCCCATAAATAAGCTGCTGAAGTACGGCGCCAGCGCATCGATCAGATGCGTCACACATTAGTCCTAGTGGGACAGAATGATGCGGATGTGATAAGTAGGTAGTTTCCGAAATACATTTCTTGCAATTTTCGAACGCTTGAGATGTACCTTCATTCCACTGTATTAATGTTTTGTCTCGCTTTTTCGTGTTGGTTAAGTAGGTATGTAGTGGCGCTTGAATAGCGGCGGCGTTTGGTATGTTGTCTCGGTAGAAGTTTAGCATACCGAGGAATCTACGTAGCTCTTCTATGGTTTTTGGTTTGGGATATTCGGTAATGACCTTGATTTTGTCTTCTGGGGGTTTTATTCCATCTGGTGTGACTTTGTAGCCGAGAAACGTGACCTTGTTTCGACCGAAAACGCACTTTGATGGATTAATAGTTATGCCGTATTCGTCCAGCCTTTGCAATACTGTTCGTAGGTGCTGTCTGTGCGTGTCTTCGTCTTCTGAGGCAACAAGCAAGTCATCAATAAATGGGTAGACGAAGTCAAGTCCTCGCAGCACTTCATGGATGAAACGCTGGAAAGTTTGTCCAGCATTCTTCAGGCCTGGACACATTCTCGGGAATTCGAAGAGTCCGAAAGGAGTGATGATTGCGGTCTTTTCCACATCTTCTGAGCGAACAGGCAACTGTTGGTATGCACGGTTCAGATCAATGGTTGAGAAGATTTGCTTGCCGGTGAGCTGGTATGTGAAGTCTTTGATCCTTGGAACAGGATAGCGGTCTGGTTTTGTGACTGAGTTGAGACGCCTGTAGTCTCCGCACGCTCGTAGGTCTCCGTTTTTCTTTGGAACAATGTGGAGAGGACTAGACCATGGGCTTTTACTTGGTCTGCACAATCCTTGGCTGATCATATTCTCAAATTCCTTTTTAACTCGTTCGTACAGATGTGGTTGAATTGGTCGAGCTCTTGAGTAAATTGGTTGTCCAGTTGTTTCTATGAAATGTTCCACTTTGTGCTTAGGATTCAATTTCATGGATGTAAGTCTAGTTGTTCCGGGAAATTCAGCGAGGATGTCGTGGTATGACTGCTGGAGATTAATACTGCATACAGTTGGTGTACTTGTGTAACGGTCTGGTGCATTGGTTGTGAGCTTTGTGACGTTGTCGATTAGTCGTTGATTTCGTAGGTCAACCAATAAGTTGTGGTGGTTGAGGAAATCTGCTCCAATTATGGGTTTCGTTACCGCTGCGACCACGAATTTCCATTTATAGGGTCGACGTAGATTTAAGTCGAGCGCCAGTGTTTTTTCGCCATATGTGGGTATTACTGTGTTGTTTGCGGCGTACAGCTGATAAGGCAGCGGTGTAGATCGCGCGCCCTTTCTTTTCGGTAGAACAGATATGTTTGCGCCTGTGTCTACCAAAAATCTTGTAGATGTAGTCTTATCTGTAATGAATAGGCGGTAGGATTTCCTCTCGACGTTTGGTTCCGCCACTGCCAACGCCTCATCTAGTTTTCCGTCTTCATGTCAGTGTTGTAATTGCATGGTGTTGTACAGCGTCTTGCATTTTTACCGAAACGGCGATGATAAAAACAATGCGTGGACGGCGGTGCCGGAGTCGACGATCGTGAGCGCGACCTTGAGTGCGCTCGGTACGAGCTGCGGCCGTAGTGTCGCCGCGGCGGTGTCCGCGAACGGTCGTGGCGGCACGATGTTTTTAGCTCGGCGATCTCCAAGTGCAGTTTTTTTATTTCTTCGACGAGATTTTGTATGCCTACTGATTCGCGTGTTTGCTGGCTTGCTGGTGCGACGGACACTGCTGATATCTCGCTTGTTTGCTCCATCATCTTGTCGGCGAGCTTGGCTAATTCTTCCAGTGCTGTCTCTTTACTTATGATATCGCTCACTGCAAGCACAGAGCGAACGTGCGTGGGTAGTAGATTCATCCACATTAGCCGTAGTGTGTTATCAGGAACCTTTTGGTGAGCGAGGCTACGCATGCGACGAAGTAATTGGCTGGGCTTTTGATCACCAAGTTCCATATCAGAGAGCAACTTCTGTAATTGTTTGCCGTCTGATTCTTCGTAAACCGATATTAGGCGTTCCTTTATGACGGTATACTGATGATCGGCAGGTGGGTTATAAAGTAGGTCACATATTTGCTCGATATCCTCCTTTTCTAGCTGGGCGATGACCATCTGCGCTTTTTGAGCTTCACTCTTTTTGAGATCGCGCGTTGCGGCTTCAAAAGTGATGAACCATAATCTTGGTTTGTCGCGCCAGAAGGGTGGTACTCTCAGGGCAAGTGAGATGCCGGCGATTTGCTGACTGGACAGCGAAACATCTTGCGAATGTGCAGAGCTTGATCCTGACTCCATGTCGGCTTGCTCGGTGTTCGGCATAGTCGATATTTATGCGGTTGCTTCGTTCAGGGTCACCACTTTGGCGAATAGCGGATGGTAAAGAAAACACAGTAATTGCTGAATATGAGGAATATATTTATTGTCAATTTCGTCAACATTCACATTTTGGGTGTCGCAAGTAGTGATGGTATTATTCTTACTTTTGCCAAGTGGATTTGGAATTAATAAAATATATCTAAATATCGCACTACCCGAGGGTTTCGAGGCAGTTAGTTCCGCATCTATAAATGGGTGGCGGCCGCGGTGACGCGTTCAGTGTGTAGCCCGTGCGCCTGGTGAGCGCACCGCACCTTTTTTAACCGACTTCAAAAAAAAGGAGGAGGTTATCAATTCGGTTGTATTTTTTTTTTTTTTTTTTTTATCATCATTATTTTTTTTTTTTTTTTTTATGTTTGTTACCTCAGAACTCCGTCGTTTATGGACCGATTTGCAAAATTTTTTTTTCCCTTTATAGGATATGCTTCCAGATTGGTCCCATTTTTTTCAAAATCCAGTTCTGATGATGGAATCCATGAGGAATTGAGGGAACTCCTCAAAAATTATAGGCAACCCTATGGTAACTTTAGTATTTTCATCAAGAACTTAAGCATTTACAGTCAAAAAGTAACATTTGATGAAGTGGAACTGATGAAGAAGACCAGAAATGGTCAACGGAACTTCATACTCAAATAGATATCACATTGAAGATATAGTTAAGCGACTATGACAATACAAATAAATGAATGATTCTGAATAGTTACGTTGAAAATGGTATCATCGAAGTGATCTGATGATGATGATGGAGCCGGAAGGTAGGCACTGGAACTCCGTAATTAATCAATGTAACCTAGCCGTGTTTGGACTCATTAGAATTGTCATGAGATGCACTTTGGCTATAAGGTACTATCGAACTGATCTGATGATGGAGCCGGAAGGTAGGCACAGGAACTCCGTAATTAATCAATGTATCCTAGCCGTGTTTGGGCTTATTAGAATTGTCGTGAGATGCTCTTTGGCTATAAGGTACTATCGAACTGATCTGATGATGGAGCCGGAAGGAGGAAGGTAGGCACAGCAACTTTATAATAAAACAATGTAACCTAGCAGTATTTGGGTAAATTGGAATTGTCATTAGAAATAGGCACTCTGTTTATAAGTGTATCGCAACTAAAAAGTGTGAAATAAAAACTTTTTGAAAAAAAAAAATAACCGACTTCACTAAAAAAAACACTAAAAGGATCAAAATAACTTTAATTTCGGAAGTCGGTGTTAAATAAGAAACAAACAATACCGAGAAACACCGACATCCGAAATTAAAGTTATTTTGATCCTTTTAGTGTTTTTTTTAGTGAAGTCGGTTATTTTTTTTTTCAAAAAGTTTTGTTGCGTCAAAACTTAGTGGCAAGCTAAGTGTAAATAACATTGTGATAGGTATCGACCATATTAGTTTGCAAAGTACCCTACAAATTTTATCTGAGGTTATGATTAACGACTGGGGCTGAGTGTTGTCTCTCTTTCACTTTAAAGTCTGTAATCACTATTTCACGGCAAACGTAAACACAGTGTTGTTACATTGAAGGGTTAGTTTAGTGTGTTCAGATTACTTGCGTAAACGAGAGGAGTCGTTGGTGCGACGCCTGTAGTGAATTATCCTCGTTTGCGTTGGTGCGTAAACGAGATGAGTCGTTGGTGCGACGCCTGTAGTGAGTTATCCTCGTTTACGTTGGTGCGTAAACGAGATGAGTCGTTGGTGCAACGCCTGTAGTGAGTTATCCTCGTTTTCGTTGATTTGTTAGACGGGGATAGAAACCTGTCAAGGGCGCTTGACTCTAAGCGAACTTACAAAAACCCCCATGATCGTGTGAGGAAGATTCTCGATCACCAAGGTTCTCGAGAATTGGATGTCATAGTTGATGACAGTGGTGGTGAAACCAAATCTGATTAAAAATGGCTTGTATACTCATACTCGAAACTCTAGACCGCACCTCATGAGTGACATGTGGCGATGGGTCTGAAAGGAATCGTTGGTGCGATTCGGGTCTGTGTTGGTGCACAGAATGTAGGGAAAGTTAATGAGTTGAGTATGCTTTGCTTATGAATTATGGTAAAGAAACAGAATTGATATAAAGCTTGTAGTTCCTAGATCAATTCACCGTCGAGGGGTGCGCGATTACCGTTTGTTTGCTCAGGCATCACACCGAACAAATGCGGGTAAGCGTGCACCACTTCGACGGCTCACGCAAATGTACAATGAGCATTTCATAGAGATTGATATATTTATGCTTAGTAGAAATGCTTTTCGGCGTAAAGTTATTAGTGCACTGAACAACTTCTAAATTTTTTTTTATTTTTTTTTTTCTGATGACAAAACAACACACACACACACACAAACACTTTATATAAAGTGTTTTCAAGAATAATACCTAGCTTGCATAGGCAAGTACAATCAGCAGTTGGGTAGGGAAGTACGCTATGATGAGGACTAATAGTATAGTCCTCATCATAGCGTACTTCTATGTAAATATGTGGAAAATGTTGTGGTTATTACATTGATTTTGTTTTGTATACGTACAAATAAGTGTAATATATATTGTAATATCATTTTTTTCCCTAATAAAATAAAATAAAATAAAACACAAACCAAACACATAAACCAAGGTCACCTTGGTTGGAACGCTAGTTTGCAACCGTCTGGTCACCCCTTTACAGCTGTATCAACTGAGTTAGGTATCTACGAAAATGTAGGTAGGAACATCACAAGAACATACCTGCATAATACCATTGTTTGTGCAATAATAAAATAATCTGATTTCCACGGATTTTGCACGGTTTAATTAAAAGTGAGTCACGATTCAAGGCACATTGTATCATGCGGTATTCTGAGAATTGAAATAAAAAAATGAGACGTAATGTTTGTAAGTATTTACAAGAAAGAAAATAACGAAAAATACTTACAAAAAAGAAAAGAACAAGAAACAAGGAAGAACAAGGAAGATACTTAGAAAATACTTACAAGAAAGAAAAGAACTCTTGTTCTTTACAAGAAACAACAAGGAAGAACAAGGAAGATTGGATTGGATTGGATTGGATTGGATTGGATTGGATAGGATTGGATAGGATTGGATAGGATTGGATTGGATAAGATTGGACAGGATTAGATAGGATAGGATTGGATTGGATTGGATTGGAATGGATTGGAATGGATTGGAATGGATTGGAATGGATTGGATAGGATTGGATAGGATTGGATAGGATTGGATTGGATTGGATTGGATTGGATTGGATTGGATTGGATAGGATTGGATTGGATTGGATTGGATTGGATAGGATTGGATAGGATTGGATTGCATTGGATTGGGTTGGATTGGATTTGGTTGGATAGGATTGGATAAGATTGGACAGGATTAGATTAGATTGGATAAGATTGGATTGGATAGGATAGGATTGGATAGGATAGGATAGGTTTAGGATCGGATAGGATTGGATAGGATTGGATTGGATAGGATTGGATAGGATAGGATTGGATAGGATAGGATTGGATTGGACTGGATAGGATTGGATTGGATAGGATTGGATTGGATAGGATTGGATAGGATTGGAAAGGATAGGATAGGATTGGATTGGATAGGATTGGATTGGATTGGATTGGATTGGATAGGATAGGATTGGATTGGATAGGATAGGATAGGATAGGATAGGATAGGATTGGATAGGATAGGATAGGATTGGATTGGATTCAATTGGATTGGATTGGATTGGATTGGATGGGATAGGATTGGATTGGATTGGTTTGGATTGGATAAGATTAAATTGGATAAGATTGGATTGGATAAGATTGGATAGGATTGGATTGGATAAGATTGGATAGGATTGGATAGGATTAGATTGGATTGGATAGGATTGGATAAGATTGGATAGGATTGGATAGGATTGGATAGGATAGGATTGGATAGGATTGGATAGGATTAGATAGGATTGGATAGGACAGGATTGGATTGGATTTGATAGGATTGGATTGGATAGGATAGGATAGGATTGGATTGGATTGGATAGGATAGGATTGGATTGGATTGGATTAGATTGGATTGGATTGGATTGGTTTGGATTGGATTGGATTGGATTGGATTGGATAGGATTGGATAGGATTGGATAGGATAGGATGGGATTGGATTGGATTGGATTGGATTGGATTGGATAGGATTGGATTGGATTGGATTGGATTTGATAGGATTGAATTGGATTGCATTGGATTGGATTGGATTGGATTGGATTGGATTGGATTGGGTTGGATAGGATTTGATTGGATTGTATAAGATTGGACAGGATTAGATTAGATTGGATAAGATTGGATTGGATAGGATAGGATTGGATAGGATTGGATAGGATCGGATAGGATAGGATTGGATAGGATTGGATAGGATTGGATAGGATTGGATTGGATAGGATAGGATTGGATTGGATTGGATTGGATTGGATTGGATAGGATTGGATTGGATTGGATTGGATTGGATAGGATAGGATTGGATTGGATTGGATTGGATTGGATTGGATAAGATTAAATTGGATAAGATTGGATTGGATAAGATTGGATAGGATTAGATTGGATAAGATTGGATAGGATTAGATTGGATTGGATAGGATTGGATAAGATTGGATAGGATTGGATTGGATAGGATTGGATAGGATAGGATTGGATTGGATTTGATAGGATTGGATTGGATAGGATTGGATAGGATAGGATTGGATAGGATAGGATAGGATTGGATTGGATTGGATTGGATAGGATTGGATTGGATTGGATTGGATAGGATTGGATTGGATTGGATTGGTTTGGATTGGATTGGATAGGATTGGATAGGATTGGATAGGATTAGATAGGATTAGATAGGATAGGATAGGATAGGATCGGATTGGATTGGATAGGATTGGATTGGATTGGATTGGATTGGATTGGATTGGATTGGATAGGATAGGATAGGATAGGATTGGATAAGATTGGACAGGATTAGATTTGGTAAGATTGGATTGGATTGTATTGGATGGGATAGGATTGGATTGGATAGGATTGGATTGGATTGGATTGGATTGGATTGGATTGGATTGGATTGGATTGGATTGGATTGGATTGGATTGGATTGGATTGGATTGGATTGGATTGGATTGGTTTGGATTGGATAAGATTGGATTGGATAAGATTGGATTGGATAAGATTGGATTGGATAAGATTGGATAGGATTGGATTGGATAAGATTGGATAGGATTGGATTGGATAAGATTGGATAGGATTAGATTGGATTGGATAGGATTGGATAGGATAAGATTGGATAGGATAGGATAAGATTGGATAGGATAAGATTGGATAGGATAGGATAGGATAGGATAGGATAAGATAGGATAGGATACGATAGGATACGATAGGATAGGATACGATAGGATAGGATAAGATAGGATAAGTCTTTTTTTTCCTTAAACCTGCTATAAAGTTGTTACAGTCAACAGTCAGTCAGGACAACAACAATGTTGTGTGTTGTGTGGTGTTGTTGTTGTTGTTGTTGTTGTGCTGTTGTCAGTCAACACTGACAACAGCACAACAACAACAACACTGACTGACTCTGACTGACTGTTGAGTTAGTCAGTTGTTGTTGTGTGTTGTGTGTTGTTGTTGTTGTTGTGCTGTTGTCAGTGTTGACTGACAACAGCACAACAACAACAACACTGACTGACTCTGACTGACTGTTGAGTTAGTCAGTTGTTGTTGTGTGTTGTGTGGTGTTGTTGTTGTTGTTGTTGTTGTTGTTGTTGTTGTTGTTGTTGTGTTGTTGTTGTCAGTCTATTTGCATCAATTGCATGCAAAATTATAATTATTAGTTAATGAGCATTGCGTTAAGGAGGCCTATGTCCAGCAGTGGACGTCTTTCGGCTGAAATGATGATGATGATGATGAGCATTGCATATGTGTCTTAACAAAATATATTGATTCCCAAGCAAAGCCTATAAATATAGTGTTATTTTATCTGCTATTAAAGGGTCGACCAGATGGTTGCAAACCAACGTCCCAACAGCTCCAACCAAGGTGATTTGGCTAGCAACGAACGCTAGTTTGCAACCGTCTGGTCTACTGAAATGTCACTTGGTTAATCCCTCTACAAGGACTGCGGGATAATAATAATAAGATTTATTTCTCACCACAATATAAGGAACATTTACATAGTATAAAGAAAGCAATACATAACTGCAGTTTTACAATTACAATGTTATATTGTGGGAGACTGGTGCCTAAGCTAGACGTAAGGCCTGTATTTCAGGACACCAGGACTCCCTCTCATTCGGAGATAGTAACATTTTTATACATTATGTACTCTCACATTATTAAATGCGGTAGGTTACTTATAACAGATCATGTTTACAATAAAATAGTTAAATTCAGTGTTAGTATTTAAGTGAATATAAGTTGTGTTTGGGTGTATGTGTGTGATGGTATGAGAGGGTGTGTGTGTGTGTGAGAGGGTGAGGGTGTGTGTATGTGTGTTTATGAGGGAATAACAATAATTTTCCTAATCTCAGTAGATTCGGAAAATTATTGTTCGAATAGTGGGTTGATTTATGAACAGGATGCAATTGAGTTAATTTAAAAGAGAGTAATTTAATAACCGGAAAATGGTATAGTGTTTTGTTAGCAAGTTACATCAGAGTTGCAAGAAGTTTTTCTGTGTCGTCATAGTTTAACTCCTGGAGCCAATTCCTTACTTTAATTTTGCACTTTTTGCTGGTAAGACTATAAACAGACAGCTTCCTGTTTATGCTATTGTATAGAAAGCGACCTAGGTAGCAAAAGAAGCGTTTAGAAAAAACAGTAGTGAGTCTTTCATGATGGCGGTCTATGGGATCAAATCTTCTTTTACCATGTGACAGTAAGGGATTGAATGAAGTGAGTCCATGCTGTTTTAACTGTCCGTCAGCTGTTTATATTGCAAACGGTCCTACGTTTGCAATATGAACAGCTGACGGACAGTTAAAACTTTAGTCTCTTTGTATAAGAGTGCTGTGGGATATTGGAATGGCAGGAAGGAAGACACCTTCAAAACAGCTCTCTGCGTTCTTTCCAGTACTAGGATTGTGTATTTAGGCGCACCACCCTAAGATGTTATGCAGTAGGTCAAAAGCGATTGGGCGAGAGCGAAGTATACTGATTTCCGCAGCTTTTCGTCTGCTACATGCCTCAGAGTCTTGAAGACATAAATTAATTTACGCAATCTATTGCTAAGGGTGTTGATGTGTTCCTGAAATCTTAAGTTACAATCTATAATAATACCTAAGTACTTTACGCTGTTTACCTTTTGTAAGTGTGTGCAGCTACATGTGTTGTCATTTTGGTTAGAACAGCAGTGGGCTATAATGGAGTGCGTTGCTGTAGTTGTACGCATGTAGTTTTTTAAGGAAAAGGCAATGTACTTCGTTTTATCAGCGTTCAGTGTGAGAACGTTTCGGTGCAGCCACTCTGTCACAACGTTAAAGCCTGCCTGGGCATGTGCACATACTTCATGCCATGTGCTAGCGCTAAAGAGAAGGGCAGTGTCATCGGCAAAAGTTATGATTTTACCTTTATGGAGAGTGAGCGAACCCAGCTCGTTGATGTATATCAGAAAGAGGGTCGGCCCAAGTACGCTACCCTTTGGCACGCCATAGGACACAGCGCGTTCCTCACTAACGACGTCATCGATCTTAACACACTGGATACGCTCACTCAGATAATCCTCATACAGTTTAAGTTGTACTCCCCTTATTCCCAACTTTTCCATCTTCTGAATTAGGATGGCCCCTTATTCCCAACTTTTCCATCTTCTGAATTAGGAAGGGATAAGATAATGTGCGGACTGCCCGGACGTCACGATGGAGAATACAGTCGAAGTGTGGCCCGCTTGGGCGGAGCACCATCGTGTCCTCGTGGAGGCAATTGGCGGTGGCGAACTCTCCCGCTGGGCCCTGGTTCAGGCCATGGTCCGGAGCGAGGGGAACGGGATGCGTATGATGGAACGCTAAGTGCATCTAAAGGATACAGGTGGAGGTAAACAAGGTCTGCGGGATTGCTCGCAAGAGTTACCGCGGCCCTGGAATGGAGAGGGAGAATTTTTATTAGGTTACAACTTGTTTGACATTACGAGCATGGCAGTTGAGAGTTAGTCATGCTCACTCAAATGTCTCGCTGATGGTGGCACGTGTTATTGGGTCATTCAGTTCTCTTCAAAATCGTTGAGCTGAGTGGGGCTGAAGCACGCGTCATGCTCGTGAACGGGTGTCGTCAGTTGAGACTGGTCATCTCTTAGCTACCATTGGCTTAATTTAATTTCTACTTTTTAATTCGTTTTTTTTTTAATTATTATTACTTATCTACATTGTGCTCCCATATTAGAAGCGACAAAAAATATGTAACCTAGATTTATGTAACTCATAATGATTTAAAAGAGTGTCCATGGAGTTTCTTGCACGTTCTTCTCCATAGAGATCTACGCTTTGGAACGTGCAATTTAGCTTCACTTGTTTTTGTTTTGACTGACCGACATTTTGACAATTCAAAAGTGCCTGTAATTGGTCTATTTGAAATAAACGTTTCTGATTTCTGATCTCTGCCACTGAAGGAACACAGGCGGGTTTTATATAGTCAGTATAAGTCTGTCAGCAGGAGTTATTTGATGATGCAAGATGCTCTTTTTGAGGTGGGAAACCTCAAAAAGAGCATATTGCTAAATCTTTTCCTTGAGCGCGTTTTCCTTCCATACCTACGGCCTCCCGATGTTTTGTTTAGGTGGGAAATCATCCAATGACATCTCGCGCCCTTGGGCGGAGCGCGAGGGCGTGTAAGACTTTTACTGATTAAAACCCATCCTATGTTCCTTCTTTGCCTTCGTTCCAAGGCCTCAGGGTTCTCTTTCGCACAACCCATGGCCCCAGTAAGCTTCGACTCTCCTGGGCCCCTACGGTTTTGCTGACATCTCCTTGAGGCGCGCGTAGAATACTACGCACCGCGTCGGACGGTGAGCTACAATTGCGCGCCATCCATAAGCCGGCTTCCCGATGTTGGATATAGCTTGTACAAGCGGTGTCAAAACGTCCGGTTTTCCACCTTCCGCAACTAAAAGCTTCAGCCGCCTTCCACTTTCCTATACTTGATCGATATTTACGGAAGCCATGTGTTTTACTCGCCCGCGTGATTATAACATACTCCCGGGAAAAAAGTCCTACATCACAACAACAACACTAAACAACAAAACACACACTTAACTCAAAACATTTGTTTGTAACCCATCCATATACCCATGTGCCAAGTTTCATCCATATCCATTTTAGCCGTTAAAGTAAACACATTATATACATATACATTGAACATAAAGTCACTAATCTAAGTTACAAATTATCTCATGGCAATAAATCAAAAAAAGAAAAAGTCAACAAGGGACAAAATTAAACCAGGCAAGTGCGAGTCGGACTCGCTCACTGAGGGTTCCGTATAAACTTACCTATGAAAACAGTTAAATTGCCGAATTAAGTTACGAAGATTTTTCCGAATCGCAATTTTTTTTGTGACGTAACAACAAATTTACTGTTTTAAGATTTTTTCATATACTTGTGTTATGAGGCCTTGCTGAATACCAAATTTCAGGATTCTAGGTCAACGGGACTTACCCTATGAATTTTGATTCCCTTGAGATCGAGTGTCGAAATATACGTTTTTTGCGACATAAATGGCCGTATCTTATTTTTTCGTTATCTCAGAAGTTTGATTTTTTCACAGCTCTATGGGACCACAGATTTGAGTATATGGTTTTAATTTCAACTCAATACCTCAACGTGTTCCCGAGATAAAGGGTCTTGACAGACAGACGGACAACAAAGTGATCCTATAAGGCTTCCGTTTTTTCCTTTTGAAGTACGGAACCCTAAAACAGTCAAGTGCGAGTTAAACATGCGCATCGAGGGTTCATTGCTTGACACTCAATATTACATTGACTCACCACAAAGGTCGTACTTACATGAGTGTTCAAACTCAACCTTTTATTAGTTTCTGCGAAGTCAGTTGAAAGGCAATAGAACCCAGAGATAGCGTTGCGGTTTGGCATGTCAAACTGTAACCGAAATCTATCGCAACGTTTCAGGAATTCAGTCACATAGCTACGAATCGAACTTGTAGAGGTGGATTTTGTGGGATTATTCGAAAGTCATCGTGGCCCTGAAACACAAAGGCAACTGAAACAACACGGGCGGGTTTTATTTATTTATTTACTTTATAACAAACAGCAGTATACAATACAATAATATCGGCACTTATTCAATAGAAGTAACATATACACTACTAAAGACATTATCAACAGATAATTATACAAAATAGCTAGCTGTTAAAAGACAATATATCGATTAAATTCTATATCTAAATAACTTATATAGTCATAAAGTCATAACTTAAGTACGCTCTCAATTTTACATTGTATTTAATTCATTATTATTATTGAATCTCTCAAATAGACACATAAATAATGACATAAATTAATTGAATAATAATGACGATAAAAATAAATAAAATACCTGACATCATTAATCTATACATATACACAGACAATAATAATACACATTCATAATTTAATTTACATAAGAACATAATTTAATAATAATGACGTTAAAAAATTAATAAAAATATGTGACATAAACCTTTTTCTTATACACAAACATAATAAAATAATATGCATACATAATTTTAATTGAATAATTTAATAATAATTATGACACAAGATAAACAAACATACCTGACATAATTTACTCATACTTATACACAGACATAAGTATTATAATGATGTGCATGCATAATTAAACGCATCACATTCTAACTACAATTCTATTGAATTCCGTGAATTACCACTTAGCTCTCTTCCTCTCTCCTAACTTTGCTGTGCCCGACAGGGTCCATGTTGATCTATGACAATTTTCAACACCATCTATGTATACATATGGATTGCAATAAAGTATTGAATATTGAGTAAATTTAATTGTTTTAGTCTGAAAAATTTGACACTCCAGAGTTCCATACAAACTTATATAGGTAACCGCAAAAAACAAGTTATTATTTTGTGATATGCCTAACCAAAGGGCAATGGAAAGGGTTATGTTCGGAGTTTCCTTGCGTGATCGAATCAGGAATGAGGATATCCGCAGGAGAACCAAGGTTACCGACATAGCACGAAGAATCGCCAAACTAAAGTGGCAATAGGCAGGGCACATTGCTCGCAGAACAGATGGCCGTTGGGGCCGAAAGGTTCTGGAATGGCGACCACGTACCGGAAGACTAAGCGTTGGAAGGCCTCCTTCAAGGTGGACCGATGACTTGGTAATGGTTGCGGGAGTACGATGGATGCGAGACGCACAGGACCGTTCATTGTGGCGACACTTGGGGGTGGCCTATGTCCAGCAGTGGACGTCTTTCGGCTGAAATGATGATGATGATGATGATATACCTAACTACAAAACGATTTTCTGATTTTTTCCTTTATTTGTGTTACATGGCAATTCTTCTTGCCTTTCATGATTCGAGGTCAACAAAAAGTCCCCAATAGGATTTGATTCCCTTCCGAGCATCAAAATATGCACCACAAATGGTGCGTAAACGGCCTTATCTTCAGATTGCTTTCACTTAGAAGTTTGATTTTGTCACTGCTCCAAAGAGTGGCAGATCCAAGCATCTGATAACAATATCAAATACTCAGATCTATTACTCATTAAGCACAGTCTTAGGCTGCTTTTCCACCAGAGATGTGTTATGCAGTTATGCTGCGAGGATGTAATAGCTAAGCTGTAAAACTATTTGACCATTTCCACTGATACTAAGCTATGTAGCGGTGCGAGTAAGGTGTGCTATGAAGATGCGCCGCCGCAAAGTAGCTGCGCAGGGAAGATGCGGAGATCGAGCTATTCAATGTATCGATGGTAGGGATTCATAGCACGCATCCATAGCACGCATCTATAGCACACATCCATAGCAGTTTGGCACGCATCCTTCCATATAAAAACATATCTTATTTGAATCCGTTTCCACCAGTGCTGAGCTATGTGCACCAATGAATATGATTGGTGGATATCAAACGCATCCATAGCAACATAGTATAGCACATCTCTGGTGGAAAAGCACCCTTAATCTACTCGTACATATTTAAAAGGAAAAACTGACTGACTGACTGACATATCAACGCACAGTCGAAATTACAGAGCCTAGGAGCGTGAAATTTTGCACAAGATTTCCTTTTATGATGTAGGCAAACTGTAAGAGAGGATATTACAAAATTGACCCCTTAAGGGGATGACACTGGGGTCTAAAGTTTGTATAGATAGTTTCACGCTGGCGGCTTGCTGGCAGAAGCTAGCGGGTCGTATATAAACATCATTCGTTAAGCCTAATTTCAACTGGATACCTTTAAGTGTGCCTCGAAAGGCTCATCGTGACCTGTAAAGTGGACGGGAAAAGGCCTCGTGGACGCAGCCCAATACGTTGATCCGCACCTCTCTGGACTCTGCGGTATACAATGCTCTTGCACCGCCAGAGACAGAAACAGATGTAGGAATGTCGTACAAATGAAAGTGATGAAGCAACGGTCACGACCCTCAGCATTTCTTTTTAAATTTATTTATTTTGTTCTCATATACTTAATAGTAGCGACAAAAAATAAGTTACCGCGATATTTGTAATACGTATCATGATTTAGAAGAGTATCCATGGAGTTTCTTGCACATTCTTTTCCATAGAGATCTACGCTTTGGAATATGCAATTAGAAACATTTTTCTGACTGACTGACTTCTAGATAATTCAAAAGTGCCTGTAAATACATAACATATATACATACATAATCAGCCTTATAATGTTCCAACCGCTGGGATTCAGGCTTCCTCTCTAAGAGAGGAAATGGGCCGTAATCCACCATGCTGGCCCAGTGCGGGTTAATAGATGTCACGTCTTCAAATTTTTGGTTCTAGGATATGACGGTTTCCTCACAATGTTTCCCTTCACCGTTTTGAGAGCAGTGGTGATGAAATAAATTACAGAAAGTAGCTGGGTTTGGACCCGCGACCGACTCGTAAGCCGGGGCCGTTACTACTGGGAAAACACTGCTGATTCTTTTAATTCTTCTTGATTCTATTTATTATTAAAAAACTTACAATTCAGTATAAAAATATACGTTATATCCACTACATTTTTACTGTCACATTGCACGCGGCCAATCGCTCAAACCTCTGAATATTTCATGATGATTCCTTCACGACGCGAACAGATCGATAGCACTTACTGCAATAATGTTTCTTTTATAACGGTGTGAAAGGCTGCATTACGTAAAGACGACAGCATGAGAATCGATACACCCTATGAGAAAGAACACGTAATGGAAATTATATTATTGTAACACAATCATACTTGGCCTCAAAAAAAGTGGCTCTATCCGCGTTACTGATCATATTTGTGTAGTCAAAAGTAAAAATAAACTAATTCCCAAACTAATTCCCCACGAAAAATTGTCATAATTGGTAAATTCATAATTGAATCAATAATTCATAACAATTACTACTAGAAAATACTACGCGCAGGTTTTATCTATTTTGATTGCCATTTAATCATTCATAATCAATATAGCCTGTACAATATTTTCATAAATTGAGTGACATTTTGGGATATAAACAAATGCTAATAACTTTGCTGTTTATGAATATTATTTATTGATACTTTACTTAAATAATAACAAGACCTTTTCTAATAAGCCCTTTAAGTATTTTTACTAATTAAAAATTTGTGGTGTATTATGTTTGTTAAGTCAAATCTTGCAAATGAATTTTAAAACGGTTACCCCTAATCGATTGACCTAAAATTTAGTAGATATGTTCAGTTTGGATGACAATGTATGCTTGGCTAAGTGACGCCATCCTCAATCCAATATGGCGGCTCCTGAAGATAGCAGACCAGTTATTTTTTTTAAGCACCCCCATAATATTGGTACCAATTAAAAGGATTTATAGGGAAAAATAAAACGAGAGAAGAGGAGAACGAGAGAGGAGGCCCGAGTCCTACTGTTGGGACTCAGGACTCCTCTCTCTAGGAGAGGGAATGGGCTGCAATCCACCACGCAAGCCCAGTGCGGATTGGTGAATGTCACATGTCTTCGAATTTTTGGTTCTAGGAGATGCCGGTTTCCTCACGATGTTTTCCTTCACCGTTTTGAGAGCTGTGGTGATGAAATAAATTACACAAAGTAATGCGCCTGGCTGGGTTTGAACCCGCGACCTACAACTCGTAAGTCGGTGCCGTTACCACTCGGCCACCACTGCTCTCGACTATATGTACGAGGTAATCATTACCTGCAGTATTACAGCACTCGGCTCCATTTCACAGACTTCACAGAATTCTGGCTCGATCGCTATATCAAACTTTCTCCACATGTATCAAAGTCTACTATTTTTTAACATTATCTTGTTACCAGAAATGCTTACAATCACACAGAGATTGAGGTCAAATAAAACACAATACCATTATTGTCTTACATTTTGATCAAACAACAAAATAAAACTCAACTATATACAGCAGAACTTCAACAAACGCTCCAAAAGCGAGGGCTACAAAAGTTGCCACTCGACTGTAGAGCTTCAGGCTTTGGGATATAGTTGAAACTGGTTGTAATGGCAATGGGTCGGTTACCACTTCTAAGTCACGCCTCTGCCGATCGAGGGGGAACACAGCACGCCAGGGAGCATCCTGGAAAAGCTTTCTGTTTGTAAAAGGTTAATTTGCCTGCTGCGGTCTTCCTATCCGATTATAATTTAGGTTACTTCAAGGCTAGAGTGAATAGGCTTTTAATAAACTAGTACATTTCGCAACGATTGCTTCACTGCTTACCATCAGGTGGAATCGCAGTCAAGCATTGGTTAAATTATGAAAAAAAAAAACCTGAAGCAACCAATTCAAAAAGAATATTATTATTTCAAATCCAGACCGCATATAAAACGTTAGTAACTAGGTGTACGATGTTAATTTGGTCGTATCCTATAGAGAAGAACCGGCAAGGATTTATTCAGTTACTCTAAAAAAAAATGTTTTTACAATATTTCCATTTTACAAAGAGCAGTCGTAGAAACTTCACGTATTTGATGTTGCAATTTGTATATCTAAGCTCTTTAAAAGATGGACTGACGGTGAAGGATGTGAACATCTTATAGATGCAAGATATACAGGACCAGTCGTTGTGGCTATATTTAAGGTAAGGATCTCCTCCATGAGGACACGGCAGACCTCCACCGTGTGCTCTACTACCGTGTCCTCTCGGCGATCCGCATAATGGCAACATCTGGTCGTTTCTTCCCCCTGTATCTGAAACTTCCCATCCCTTCGTTCCCAAATGTTCCTTTTATTTCGTACCCAGTAGTTAAAGAATATATATTTAGGATATTCAACGAGTACCTTATCAAAAACGATGGCTGGGTTCAGCTCCTGAGGCATCAACGCTGACTGGAGATCCGCATCGCTGAGTATTTTATTCTAAAAGAAAATATACATCAATATATAAATGAATAATTAGGACAGCAAAATTATCATTGATCGTGGGTTGCACCCATGATCAACGGTGCCTTCAGCAGTGCGTTATACTATGACCTATTTTTTTTTTCTATACACAGAATAGATTTGTAGAAAAAAAAAACATAAATTTAAATGAAACTTCGATTCCGAATTCAAATATGCTATAGTACCTACAACCTTTTACTAATAACCCCACATTAATCCTCATTACCGTTCAAAAATACGACTGAAGCCTGTAATTTTCCCCTTTTATTAAAACCCTGCTCATTTTTCACTACTAAAAGGGATATTTATCATGTTTGTGACAGTGTAAGGTGGTGTGATAGATCGGGTCGGCCTTCGGAGAAAACTAATGCACCAATTATGGCCGACCGTATCGATTAGCTAATAAAATATTAAAGAGAGGGGTTGTATTTGCATCACGTTGTGTTGTCGGTTTATGCCAGTTTACGTTGTATGTTAATATTTATTTTCAAAGTAGCTGTTTAGTAACTTCGTTCGCGTGGAGTTAAGGAAAATTAATATCCTTTTTTGGGGCGAATAATAAGTAGTTTTTATAACTACGCTCATACGATGTTAGTGAAAGTCCCATCAAAATCTGTTTATCCATTTCTGCATAGCATAGCATAATAGCATAATCAGCCTTTTAATGTTCCCACTGCTAGGACTAAGGCCTCCTCGCTCTAGGATAGCGAATGGGACGTAATTCACCACGCGGTCCCAGTGCGGGTTGTTGAATGTCACATGTCTTCGAATTTTTGGTTCTAGGACATGCCGGTATCCTCACGATGTTTTCCTACACCGTTTTGAGAGCAGTGGTGATGAAATAAATTACACAAAATAATGCGCCTGACTGGGTTTGAACCCGCGACCTACAACTCGTAAGTCGGGGCCATTATCACTCGGCCACCACTGCTCGCATCTATTTCGGACATGTGCCTTTTCTCCCCTTCCCCGGGAATTAAATCCCGTTCCTGAACAAAAATAAAAAGTAGCATAAATTCCTCATTATAACATCGACTATATCCCAGCGAAAGTCCCTTCAAATTTTGTTCAACCGTTGTGAAGACGTATTTCGTAGTTTGAAGTCCCGTTACCACGTGAAAGTCCCATAAAAATCTGTCCAGCCGTTTCGGAAGTTTATCTAGCCTATACTGTCCCATTGCTGGGCTATGGCTTTTCTAAAATCCTTTTATTGTTCCTAGGTCTGGCCCACTTCTAGCAAATTCCTAAGGAAGTCCTCTAAGTCATCCCGTCGTCTCCTTCGTGGACTGTAGTGAACTCGTCCCGATTTCAAGGCACCAATTTTGTGTTTTACGGATCTACAGTTCAATTGGCATGAAGAAAATATGAGCAGCCAAGTCCCACTTAAGCTTAGCAGCTTCCTGAGCCACGTCAACGATCTGTGTTTTGGAGCGGAGATAGTGTTCGTAGGAACACACACTGGAGAGTCACTTATTCTGTTCCAGAGCCACAGTAATTTTTTCGAACTATCCCAGCTTTTTCTTCTGACCTGTAATGACTGATAAGGATCTACGAATGATAACCGAGACCAACAGCTTTACGTGATTTCTAAGATACAGGGTGTCCGTAACGTCCTAGATAAACTTAGAAAAGTACATCGTCATCATCATCATCATCATCATTTCAGCCGAAAGACGTCCACTGCTGGACATAGGCCTCCCCCAAGCGTCGCCACAGCGAACGGTCCTGTGCGTCTCGCATCCATCGGACTCCCGCAACCGTTACCAAGTCATCGGTCCACCTTGTAGGAGGCCTTCCAACGCTACGTCTTCCGGTACGTGGTCGCCATTCCAGAACCTTTCCCCAACGGCCATCTGTTCTGCGAGCAATGTGCCCTGCCCATTGCCACTTTAGTTTGGCGATTCTTCGTGCTATGTCGGCAACCTTGGTTCTCCTGCGGATATCCTCATTCCTGATTCGATCACGCAAGGAAACTCCGAGCATAGCCCTCTCCATTGCCCTTTGGGTGACTTTAAGCCTTCTAATGAGGCCCATTGTAAGCGACCACGTTTCGGAGCCATATGTCATCACTGGCAACACGCACTGGTCATAGACTTTCGTCTTGAGACACTGTGGTATATTGGACGAGAATCGAGAAGATACCGCGCAGCTTCCCGAACGCTGCCCAGCCGAGTCGGATTCGACGATTGATCTCTTTCTCGAAGTTAGACCTTCCCAACTGGACCGTCTGTCCCAGGTAAACGTAGTTGTCTACAACTTCGAGTGTAGAGTCCCCGACCTTGATAGGAGTGGGTGCTACATGGCTGTTTACCATGACTTTGGTTTTGTCCATGTTCATTTTAAGTCCCACTCTTTCGGAAGCTCTAATGAAAAGTACATATGAATTGAAAAATTGATATTTATTTTTCACTCTAGGAGATGAATTTTAGAAAATCCTTTCTTAGCGTATGCCTGCGTCATAACAACTAGTAGAAGTTTCAGCTGAGTGTTGATAGATTAATCAGTCAATAATAGTTGCCTTTAGAAGATATGGGATAAGGCCCCACCCCTATACCGCGTATGCTAACGATGCTCAACGCACTCGTGGACACCAACCCTGGATTGGCTTTGTTTGCTGATGAATGGAAGACAATATTATTAGAAAGTTTGCGATTCTGTGAGAAGACAGAGTGAAAGGATTAAATTAGTTTAGTATTAATGGCTATTTTGCTGTACTAAATAAATAAATAAATAAATATGTTTTTAGTTATTAATTTCTTTTTTACGTTTGTGTTTGTGTTCAATAAAAACACCTCAAACAAATATGACGTCAATTGAAACTCAAATTCGCTTCTCAATTCACAAAACGGAATCCTAGCTAAACAAAATTGTCCGCACCTTCATAAAAAATAATCCCTACTGGGAAAAAACCCGTGACATACGTGAAAACACTTGCGGATGGAACCTCCAGCTCTCAGAGGAATATTTTATGAACCAGTTCTCAAGTGACCGCATGCACTTGTTTAGTTATTACTTATTCACATACAAACGTGTGCAGTTGGCGTTATTTTCACATGAAATGGTGTGACTTTGTGAAAACTGTTTTATTTTTACAAGCACTTTTATAAAGGTGTGTCCAGACCTGGCGAATGCGCCGCTCGCGAGCCGCTTGTGAACTGCGCGCGTGCCGGACGGCTGGACGACGCGTCGTCCAGCCGTCCGGTAAGTCGTCGTCGCGACGACTTATTTCTTCATTTAATGCAACCTGGTAATTTGTGTAACACATAATAGGCCAATGGGAATGGCTATCTTGAGCTTGTTAAATGCATCTCTAAAGGAAGCTTCATCAAGCTTGCCTAAGTGGTGGAGTCTACAAAGTGTTCTACCAGGGCAGGAACGCTATGTCTTTTTAGACGAAAGTACTGAACGCTTCCTGCGCCTTCCAACCTTGATGGAAGTAGGTTTACATATCTTGATAGTCTAGTCTGATACTTTTTGTTGAAGTTAACAATTCCTTGCTGAACTGTGTTCAAACGTGTTGGTTGTGTGTGCAAACTCACATACACTCTACACTTACACCTACACACACTCTACACTAACACCTACACACACTCTATACTAACACCTACACACACTCTACACTAACACCTACACACACTCTATACTAACACCTACACACACTCTACACTTACACCTATACACACTCTACACTTACACCTACACACACTCTACACTTACACCTATACACACTCTACACTTACACCTATACACACCCTACACTTACACCTATACACACTCTACACTTACACTTATACACACTCTACACTTACACCTACACACACTTTACACTTACTAACTTAACCTATACACACTCACCATATAGTTTTGTTTTCTTATTATATTTGTTTCATAAGTGAATTAGTTTCTCTTTCCTTAGCCACCACTTGCTTACTGTTTGAATTGTCCTCTTTTCAATATAGTTATGGCTTTGTTTGTTACGGAGAATCACTGGTTCCTAAGTTACAGGCCCACACCTAGTTTAGGAGTCAGAGTACCTACCTGCATATTTGTGACCTTGTAATAAGCCTATATGTTCATAGTTTTATGATGTAAATGCTGTTTTTTGTGTGAAATAAATTAATTATTATTTTATTATTTATTTGTTTGTTTTAACATAGTTTTTTTTTTTTTAATTCAACCGATATGCAAACAGGTTTTCAGTCACCGGTAGTAAAACTATAAATAATCCTCATAAATATTCCCGTCCTAACACAAAACTGTCATGCCAAGACATTGTTCCATTTTACTAATATATTCAGCGGTCGATAGCTAGCCGTGTCAGCGGATGGGAGGCACTCTATTGAACGGTACCGATGGGCCTTACACCAAGGTAAGCGAAGACTGAGGTATTGAATAATGGGACAAGGGTAGGCTTCTGTAGGTATTGATTACAAATAAGTGACTAGTAACTATTCAGATTTTGTTGGTAGATCTGTGACTATTCTTATTATTGACTAGCCTGTTGGTCTAGTGGTTAGTGGCCCTGACTGCTATGCTGGAGGTCGTGGGTTCGATTCCCACACAGGGCCAATGCTTGTGTGATGAGTATGATCATTTGTTCTGTGTCTGGGTGTATTTATCTATAACATGTATGTATTTTGAAATATATAAGTATGTTTATGCACGTGCTTAGTGGGTCACATATCCAGTATAATAATAATAACACACAACACACAACAACAACACATATTCCACAACTATCACACAACGCCGTCTAGTCTCAAGCTAAGCAGAGCTTGTGTTATGAGTACTAGACAGCTGATAAATATATTTATACTCGTATATGTCTAAATACATACATATTATAGATAAATTACGCCCAGACACAGAACAAATGGTCGTGCTCATCACACAAACATGGGAATCGAACCCACGACCTCCAGCATAGCAGTCAGGGCCACTACCACTGGACCAACAGACCAGTCAAAGTATTTCCGAGAGGTTGAGCGCTTGAACTTGTCTTTGAAGGCGGTCTCTGAATGAGGTGATGTCAAAATGGGCAGATTCAACGCTGCTAAAACCCAGGTGTGTTTTCTTTTTCGCTAAAAGGAGCCAATCCCACCCTGATCTAATTTTCGAAAGTAGGTTTCTTTATACAAACTTTGAAACCCCGTTTTATACTCTTAAGGAGTGAATTTTGGAAAATCCTCTCTTAGTGCTCGCTTTCGTCATTAAAAGAAACTATGTGAAAAAATTTCACGCTCCTAGTCCCAGTAGCTTTGGTTGTGCGTTGATATATGTCAGTCAGTCAGTCAGTTTTTCCTTTTATAAAAATAGAGATTATAATTAAGTTTTATAAGTTATTTACATCTCTCACCCTACTCTCCTCTCGCAGGTATGCTGGAAGAAATTTCTTTTGAAATAAGCAGCACGTTTGTGCCCAATCTGTATTTTCTCTTTTCATTTTTAAGTGTTTGTGTGTACATAAGTAAATAAACAAGACGTTAATCCCCTGCGCCACTGGTTTTATTTTCTAAAAGCTATAAATATTGTGTTTGCCACCTCGCTAAGCCCGGCCTCACTATAATAAGCCTACTGGCTATTGATTTCCCGAGGGTACTTTAAATTTACCGGGACACGAGTACCAGTAGGCACCACCTGACAACGCCTCTTTATCCCCCGTACGCATTAATCATTATAGACAAATTTATATTTGTTTGTGTTTTTCATCCAGATTTGTAGCATTTGAATTTTTTTCTTAACGTTGCCCCACACTAGGGGTTAATGATAATAATATTCCACAACTTTCACACAACGCCATCTAGTCCTAAACTAAGCAGAGCTTGTATTATGAGTACTAGACAACTGGTAAACATACTTATATATTTCTAAATACCTACATGCTCATACATATTGCCGAAAAATTACACTCAGGCACAGAAAAAATGATCTCATCATACAAAAATTTGTCTTGGGTTTGATTCGAACCCACGACCTCGGGCATAGCAGCCACACGACGCCAGCCCACTAAACTAACAAGACAGTAAAAAATAAATGAAAACGACGTACGACAACATGTACGCTTACACGTACAGCTTGGTTTTGATGGGTAAGTTGCACTGTTTCACAGCTTCGCTACGCAACCTCGCACATTATTGGAATTGCACCTATAATTATTTATTATAACTTCATGCACCACAAACGCACAAAGGCTGACTTAATGACATACGCTTTCTCTACCAATCAACCAAAGGTGGTGGAGAGACAACATGGCTTTTTTTTTCGGTGGGAAAATCATCCATTGACATCCCCCGCTCTTGGGTGGAGCCGGAGATAGTGTCAGACTTTTCTGACTAAAAACCCACTCCTGTTCCTTCGTTGCCTTTCATACCAGGGTCGAGTCTTCCTTTCAGAAGCAGACCCTTGGCCCCAGTAGGCTTCGACCCTGCTGGGCCCCTACGGTTTGCTGACATCTTCTTGAGGCGCAGGTGGAACAGTACGCGCCGTCGACGACCGGGCGGTCGGACTGCGAGCTACCCATTGTTTGCCGTCTGCAAGCCCGAGACAACATGGCTGGGAATTTTGACATTTTAAAAAGCATCATCATCTCCATGCTCTTTTCCCAACTAGCTTGAGGTCGGCTTGCAGTCTAACCGAATGCGGCTGAATAATCGTGTTATACATGAAGCGACTGCCTATCAGGGTTCCACAATCCAGCAAAGGTTGTCTGTAAGAAATTTCCCTGTGCGATAAGACTGTCCATTGTACACTTATTTTTAATAACCATTATTAAAAATAAGTGTATTTTTTTGTTCATTACACACTAATTAAACACTAAAAACACACAAAACACACTAATTAAATACACTAAGGCAAAAACTATTAGCTAAAAAATGGCGTCATAAAACTCCACCGCATCGCTGTCGACTGGAAGTGTGCCCAAAAGGCTGGCGGCCACGTTTACCACGTTGTATGGCAATGCTTAATCTACCGACCGACCGAGGTAAAAGCCAGCCCTTGGGTCACACGAAGTGTCAACTAAGCGTTTGGATAATTCTTTAAAAAGCGTATGAGCACTCGGACCCCACGGCCTCAAGAGTTTCAACCCCAAACGGCTCAAAAATGTAACTGCTATAATAAATAAATAAAAATTTACTTGGCAACACAATACTCCTTGGATAGACTGATAGTCAGACTTTCTGGCATCTGACTATCTCTAGCAATTGTCAAAGATCTACGAATAGCGAGGAGGAGTGGCAGGCGGTCGCCTCCTTCTACGAAGCAGTAATGCTAGCAAAGGAGGCGGCCGATCGCGTGAGGCAACGGTCTTCACGCCCCAACCACCGCCGGGATTCCGATCCTGATTTCCGGCCACCGTAGACGCGGGCTTGCGGACGGCGAGCAATGGGTAGCCCGCCATCCGACCGTCCGGACCGAGCCTAAGTCGTCGACGACGCGTATTGTTCCACGCGCGCCCCAGGGAGATGTCAGTAAATCGTAGGGGCCCAGCAGGGTCGAAGCCTACTGGGGCCATGGGTAGTGTGAAAACGAAACTCGGGGCCCTGGGACGAAGGCAACGATGGAACAGGAATGGGTTTTTAGTCAGTAAAAGTCTGACACTATCTCCCGCTCCACCCAAGAGCGCGATTTGTTATAAGATGATTTTCCCACCTAAAAAAAAAAAAGATCTACGAATAACAACCAAGACCAACGGCTTTACCTGCTTTCAGAGGCACGAGGTATCAGCAATGTCCTAATTAAACTTAGACTGTGTAAATGTACTTCATAGAATATGGAAACTTCACATTGTCACTTACCCGGTTTCGAACCCGTAACGTTACATTTAAAAAATAAGTTAGTAATTAAATAAGATGTTACTCACACCAAGACTGTGTCCTTGAACGTCACATAATATTGCAAAAAGAAAGAAATATAACAGAAATTTTAATTTAAACATTATATTGTAGTGAAAACTACGTTACAATACAATCCAAAATCAATTGAGTTATGAAAAAATACAAAAAATAGTAGGTATAACATGACTTATATTTTATATCATTTAAATCGTCTCGATAACAGAATGGTTTATACTTGAGAATTTTTATTTTATGTTCCATATAAAACTGAGAACGATTTGGTGAAAAATACGAACAAAGACATGACGTTTGAAATTATTTTATTTTTAATTATTTCTTCTGTATTGGCACACATCGATGTGGATGACCAGGTGAGAGTATAAAATATTGTTAACATTATGAAAACCATTAACCTGTATAGGATATCAAAAGATATCTAAGATAAGAAGACCAACCCCTCACATCCTAATTTCACGGTAGTCAGATGCCAAAAAATTTAACACGAGTCTTGTAGATAGATAAATCATTTATTTGCTATAACACAAAATATACCCCAAAGCATAATAAAATTATAAAAAGTAAGCACTGACACAAACACAAACAAAAAAAAAAAACTGAACGAAAACGTACAATGTAAACGTTAACATCAGAAAATATGTCATATGTAGGTAGTGGAAATAAATATATTAGATAGGCTCTTAATAAACTAGTGCGCCTCACCATCAATGATTGCATCACTGCTTACCATCAGGTGGGATCGCAGTCAAGCGCTGGTTTATATCAATTAAAAAAAAAAAAAGCCATAGTACGGTGTGCATCTTAATGATGTACCGAATAGGAGTCCAGCTGCTGAGCTGGACTTCTATTTGGTGCCTGACACATGCTGATGCGTCAGACAATACCTGACGCTGATATTCTGATAGATCCTTGTGGTGACATTCGGGGACGCGATCACTCATTCAAACATCATTTCAATATACCTTTAAATTAATAGATAACGTAAAATACAATAAATCTTAACCAATTCCAAATAATTTATAATGTCTTGAGCTGCGGGATTGTTCAAAAGAGTAAACACAGTGAGAATTGCGTTTCAGGACACGCAAAGGGCAACTTAAAGAACACGGGTCGATTTTAGTCAGTAATGGCAGCCACACACGTAGCGATTTACTTGCGCATGCTCAGACTAGCACAAATACATTTTTTGAAATTGAAAAGAAATTTGCGCAAGTGTCTTTCCAACACACATTACAGTATACTTGTGCAAGTCTTAACTTGCGCAAGTAAATCACTACGTATATGGCTATCATTAAATTCTGATACTCCCCTCGCTCTACCATCTATACCACCATGTACGAACTACTATAAGACCTGACGTTATATAAATCCTACATCGTACAATCAAAGTTCCAGGCAACAACCGTAGGGCAGTAGCCCATCAGACACAAGACCCGACCTGGTGCGTGGTCAGAGGATTCTCTTTTGTCAATAGAGGATATAGTATTTTACACCCTGTTCCACATACCTTAAAACCGTTTAAAGTCCTCAGTCCACCTAGCTGGGGATACGCGGTTTCCACTCTAGGACTCGGCTGCTTCACTGGCTTGTCCTTGGCTAAAAATAAATGCCCTACAATAACTCGTAAGCTCAATAAAACTTATTGGGGTCTAAAAGATAACAAAAATATCAAACAATGCAAATTTGTAAAATTCAACAGGTTAAGGACTCCTCAAATTCAGTTGCCGATTTCTTCCAGCAGCTGTTGCAGCCCCGGATGAAAAGAGGTGCATCCGGGGCGCTACACATAGTCACGAATCACGCACAGCCCATACACGCTGACGTCAAATCTGAAGTTACTAATGATAACACTGAAAAGACCATAACTGAACAGGTGAATGATTGTATGTATTTGAATTAGTAATAAGAAAAGACTGGTGGGATGGAAGAACATGCAAGCCCTATGCTAGAGGGAGATTATGTCTGAAAAGACAATGATGACGTTCATAAAGGAGTAGAGGAGATAAATAATTATAATCCTCCCGACCGAATTTTGACCACGGTGGCCAATCTTAACATAGATTAGTCAGTATGCAGGAGATATAGTGCACAAGTGTGTAAGCAAACACTTTGTTCCTTTACTCTCATAGTCCGATGGGATGGCAATTTGAATTGTTTTCATACTCCGGGTTGCTACAGTGTAATAACACAGTCGAAAAGACCACTGGACCAACGAGGATGTTAGGCAACGTTTAAGTAGGTAAATAAAAAGTACTCCAATTAAGTATTTTAATATCATATAAGAGCTTAGTATATATAGCATTTAATCATTTCCAGCCTTGTCCTAAAGGTAGTGGGCCAGCACACATTGAGCCTGGCGTAGGATTTAAGGTACCTTATCAATATAGTATCAGGTTTTTAAAGTTATCATGATTGTACTTTAAGTAAAGAATGTGACGGGCTGTAAAAAGACGGATGAAAAAAGATTGTATGCGAGTATGTTGAGATGGATGTGTGGTGTGACAAGAATGTATGCAGTGAGAAAATACTTTAGAGGAAGTTTGAATGTAACACTAGTGCCTGAAAAGTTTTAGGGGAATCGTTTATTTTAGTATATATTAAAGAAAACGGAGTTAGTGATATAGTATAAGATAGAATGGAAGAAAAAAACGTGATTCACCGATCACAGATAACACGGGATAAGGGCAGGAAGATGATGAAATAAAGAATGTGACAGAATCTTCGGAATGCAAAATTTTAACTACTGTAAAACATGACCAAAAGACACTAACCCTGGAAAATCAAACGCTGCTTCATTAATTTTCACAACGCTGTTTTCATGACTTAAATAATCTGTTATACCAACAAATTTTATAATTTCAGGTTACACCACCCGAAGGTGCAGTAATAACATTTGAGCAGAAATCTTTGAGAAGATCTTTCACGCCACCTTCGACTGTTTTACTAATACGAAGCATCAGTAGAGTCATTACACTTGTTGTACTGTTTGTATCAGCTGTGTTCGAGTTCTATCCGACATTCTACAGTTTGGTTTGTAATATTGCTAGATTTATGTATACTAAATAAAGATTTTGATTGATCATCTGCCTTTCTTTCTTAATTTTTTGAGTTTATATCAAGTGATTTAGTTTCTCTTCTCTAACACAACAATTTTTTGAGTTTATATCAAGTGATTTAGTTTCTCTTCTCTAACACTCTCTCTCATCTCTAACACAGTGCCAGTGTGGAGCCGCTGTACAGGACATGCGTCATTTGCTATGCTGTCCATTCTGCACAACCAACTGCAGTTTTCAAGGATCTATACGAGGCCAATAACAGAGCCGTAGAGGTTGCCAAATACTGGTCAGATAAAATTTAGTTAGAGTACATCGACAAGAAAAGAACAATTTAGTTTCTTTCATTTGAAATCAACTATTATAAGAGCAATTCCTATTGTAACCCTGTATACTTTCAGACATACTTAGTAGGTACAAAATTAAAGCGACCAAAGTAATTTATAATTTGCAGGACAGAAGTCAAAACACGCTGCTAAACGCAACAGTGATGGTTTTCGTAAAAGCATACTTTGAAATGTTGTTGACTTTTAAACAAATGTGTAACCATATCGAATTTTAACTGCAATGGGCCGAAAATTTAGGCAGAATTTGCAGGCGGAAGATATCCACTGCTAGACATAGAGCTGGTTATGGTTATCATCTGGTGAAATAGAAAGCCACACTCTGACAACAGTGATCTCACCGTTGTTAGAGTGTGTTTTTTCATTTGCTGTATATATTTATTTGTGATATAAACTACTTAGTGCTTGACGATCCAACCTGATGGTAAGCGTAGGCGCGGGCTTGCGGACGGCGAGTAATGGGTGACTCGCCGTCCGACCGTCCGGTAACCGTCCGGACCAAGTCGTCAAGCCAAAGTCGTCGACAGCGCGTACTGTTCCACGCGCGCCTCATGGAGATGTCAGCCAATCGTAGGGGCCCAGCAGGGTCGAAGTCTACTGGGGTCACGGGTAGTGTGAAAGCGAAACCCGGGGCCCCGGGATGAAGGCAAAAAAGGAACAGGAGTGGGTTTTTAGTCTGTAAAAGTCTGACACTATCTTCCGCTCAGCCCAAGAGCGGGATTTGTCATTAGATGATTTTGTCACCTAAAAAAAAACCTTATGGTAAGCAGTAAATGCAATCGTTGATGTTGTAGCGCACTATAGTTTTTTAAGATCATAATATTCACTCTAGCTTTGAAGACACTTAAATAATAATGGACGGGAAGACCGCAGCAGACAAATTGTTCCAGTGCTTCGATGCACGCGGTGTAAACGACAAGGCGAAATGCTTAGTCCGGACCGTAGTGGTGTCAACTGTGTAGGTAAGGGTGATGGCGGAATCAAGTCATGAAATTCCTGCGCACACTCTCCAAAATGCATCGTTCCTGTTGACTCGTACTTATAATTCCAAATCTCTCAGCGGAATAATATTTTTTATAATATAAATGATGGATGGATTTAAAATATGGACTAGGTACAGTCACAAAGTCATCCTAAAATGTCATAATATTCCCACTGGTGGGACACAGTCCTCCTCTCTGTGAGAGTGGGTGAACTACAATGCACCACGAATGTCCAGTGTGGACTGAAAGATCACAATGAAGTTACGTGTCTTGGAATTTTTAGTTCTAGGATATATTTTGGGTATTTCTCTAAATTTTTCAAAATTTACTTCTGAGAGAAACAAAAAAACAGCTCTTAATTTTAATTAAGTTTGTGGGATCGTCTGAAAGAGTTACCATGATCCTGGACCATAAAAGGCAACTGAAGGAACAGAGGTGGGTTTTAGTCAGTAAAAGTCTGACACTCCCTCATGGGATTCATATGACGATTTTTCAAGAGATACAACATCGGGAGCCTTTGTTTCATACCGATGTTTCCTTTACCAGTTTGTGTTTGGACATAAATTCTAAATTTGATGATGAAATAAATTCCAAAAAAATATCTGTCTCATTTGCCTGGACCGCAATCTATGACCATCAACTCGCAAGCCGGAGCTGTAACCACAGAGACACCATTACTCATACAAAGTCATAAGTCATGTAAAATAATTATAATTCTATCCACCATATCGAATCGATTAATTATGTTTTTGGAAATTAGTACAAACATAAGATTACAGAGTTGAACGCCATTGTTCTTCATTGGCTGTGATGGGACGATCCCCTGTGCGTTTGATTACCGTTATATTGAAAATATCATGGGAATAATGAAGATAGTGGTTTCATTGAGTTTGTTTTTAATGACAACATGTTCTGCAATCGAGAATTCAACTGTAAGTAACTTGAATTGTTATTGTACCTACTAGTGATTATATATTTCACTAGCCAGACATTGTTCTGTCTATGAACTGTTATATATGCGAAGATTAAATAGTGGTCGTAGTTTTCAGAAATTTTCTAACTTACTTCGCTTCATTCTCATTTTTAACGTTCCTTACCTCAAAAGGAAAAAACGGAACCCTTATAGGATCACTTTGTTGTCCGTCCGTCTGTCTGTCTATCAGTCTGTCAAGACCCTTTATCTAGGCAACGCGTAGAAGTATTGAGTTGAAATTAAAACCATATACTAAGGTCTGCGGTCCCTTGAAGCTGTGAAAAAATCAAACTTCTGAGTTAACGAAAAAAAATATACGGCCGTTTATGTCGCAAAAAAACGTGTATTTCGACCCTCTAAAGGGAATCAAAATTCATAGGGTACTTCCTATTGACCTAGAATCCTGAAATTTGGCATGAAGAAAAGTCTCTTAGCATAAGTAAAGGAAAAAAATCTGAAAACTGTAAATTTGTAGTTATGTCACAAAAAAAAAAACTTTTTATGTCACTCAGAAAAATCTTCGTAACTCAATTCGGGAATTGAACTATTTTCAAAGGTAAGTTTGTACGGAACCCTTAGTGCGCGAGTCCGAATCACACTTGCCCAGTTTTTTTTTTTCATAAGAATCTTCTCCTGATAATAAAAAACACAACAAAAAAAGAATTAGCGAAATTGATCCAGCCGTTCACGCGTGATGACATGGCTAAGAGGAATAGGGCATTTTTATATATGTCAATGTTTTTAAATCAATAAAAAAAAATATATATAAATCTATTTAAAGTAAAAGAAACCTTATTCAAGTTTATTTGAGACTCGTATACAGCAAAAAACACTGTTTTTCAAGATACAGGATATTCTTAGTCTGAAGAACAGTGGTCTTATTTATGTGAAATAGCCATTTCAAGTTTCAAAGTTTCAACACTGATGTTACATAAAGGCTAATGCTTTTTGAGAAAATAATTGATTACTGTAAGTAAGTAATTTAATAAGTTCAACCAAAATAGTAACATATATCTGTTTGGTGAGTTCCGATTTTCATATTGTTTTTTTTTTAATTAACCGCTTTTAGAAATTATATAAAATCTAATTCAAATAGTTTGTTAATGCGTGACAATTAAATAAAACTATCAAATCTTGATATTTTGTTATACATGACTTGATTTAATTTAAATATTTAAATAAAAATTGATTGTATAAATTCAATTAAATGTCCACGGTTAACTTTTTATATGATGCATTATAACACATATGATATCACCGTAAAATAACTAATTCAATATTTTGCCTGTTCAATATATTGTTCCGTACAATATTAAAATGAAATTGAGAAATGATTATGATAAGCTGTTTGAAGTCTGTAAAATTATACCCGTCCATACAAAAGTTAAATTAACACTCAATGAAGAATTTTTTCATGAAAATTATAAAACATCAAAACCCGTAAGTAATAACTAAGTAAATACTCGTAGTGTCATCAATGCACGGCTTTTTACTTCCTTAGTAAAACAAGTTACATGGCAAGAGAACACTAAAAATATGATACTCTACCTTATAAATAATACACATAAAAACATAAAATACAAATTAAAACAACACTTCTTAGAAAATTTGAATACTTACTTAAATAAAAACAGGGAAAAAAAAATCTTATGCATCTGTGCCCATAAATCGATTATGCGATGAGGGATGCACACAGATAGGTGTTTTAAAATAAAGGAACAACCTCTATCATTCTTAATACAATCCTTAACTACTTTGTGAATAGATATGCGGCTTGCTTAGTCATCGATGTTACGCCCGTTCACTCGTCAATGTTGCATCTTTTTTACTTATGGGCTCTTCGGATATAATGTTATTGATCTAGAATGTGTGTTTTTGTTGTGTTTTAGTTAGGAAAAATTTTGTGTCGATGTTAATGATGCACGCTAAAACTCTAATGAGTTTATGATTTGCATCATCTGTAATGAACCTATTAGTTGTACAAAATCCTGTAAGATCCTGATCCTGTAATCGTGCCCAAAAAGGGTAGCCGGGCTGACCCAGCTAACTACAGGCCAATCTCAGTAACGTCCATTCTCTGTAAGACTATGGAACGTGTACTCAACACTAAGCTCATGGCATACCTAGAAGCTAATGACATCCTAAGTGACCGACAATACGGCTTTCGCCGAAATCCGTCAACTGGTGATCTTCTAGCGTATGCCATCCACATCTGGAGTGAGGCCATCGAGAAACACGGGGAAGCGCTTGCCGTCTCCCTCAATATCTCGAAGGCTTTCGATAGGGTCTGGCACGAAAGCCTTATTAGTAAGCTTCCTTCTTTCGGATTACCTGCTGGTTTGTGTGCTTGGATTGCAGACTTCCTGAGTGACCGGTCCATCCGAGTGGTCATCGATGGTTGCTCGTTCGGTCAAATGGCCATTAATGCCGGGGTCCCTCAGGGGTCAGTGCTCTCGGCAACATTGTTCTTGCTGCACATAAATGATCTACTTAAGCCCGGTACCTTTGGGTATGCAGACGACAGCACTGTTGCTGAGAGTTACATATCCAGCGCGCAGGCTAGTGGGTCACAGATCCAGTCTCTCCGAGAGGCTATGGTCGAGCGCTTGAACTTGTCCTTGGAGGCAGTCTCTGAATGGGGCGATGCCAATTTGGTCAAGTTCAATGCTGCTAAAACCCAGGCGTGTCTATTTTCCGCTAAAAGGAGCCAATTCAGCCCTGCTCCAACTTTCCGGGGCGTAACCGTGCCAATAACCGACCATCTTGATCTCCTTGGTGTTACGCTGACGTCAACACTCAACTTTGGGCCATACATCGAAGCAAAGGCTCAACTGGCAGCAAAAAAGCTGGGAATCCTCGCGAAGGTCAGACAGTACTTCACGCCGGAACAGCTGCTCAAACTTTATCAAGCGCAAGTTCGATCGTGTATGGAGTACTACTCTCATCTTTGGGACGGATCTGCCCGATACCAGCTTGATGCACTTGAGGCAATTGAGAGGCGAGCCAGGAGGATCATTGGCAATGATGCACTCGTTGAGTCGAGGCTTCAAAGTCTTGAGCATCGACGCCGAGTTGCTAGCCTGTCGGTTTTCTACCGGTTGCATTTCGGGGAGTGTGCGTCGGAATTGCATAACTTAATTCCGCCTAGCCCGTTCCATCATCGGACCACCAGGCGTACGGCAATGCGCCACCGGTACATGGTGGACATCCCACCTATACGCACAAAACGTTTTGGGAACACATTCATAGTGCGTACAGCTAAGGAGTGGAATTCATTGCCGGAATCTGTTTTTCCTGATGGCTACAACCCGGGAATCTTTAAGTCAAGAGTGAATAGGTTACTTCTAGGTAAGCGCGCTCCATCATCGACCGCATCGTCGCTTTCCATCAGGTGAGTTAGCGGTCAAGCGCGAATCTATCAAGAATAAAAAAAAAAAGAAATAAATGAAAAAAAAATCATTTGCGAAAAAAATATAAGGTAAAAAACTTACATCAGTGATCTTTTATTACAGACGAAATTAGAGCAACAATTAAATGTTCAGAAACGAGAGAAAGAGTATTTAATAGAAGATGATCCTAACGAAGGACCGGAGCAAAAAAGAGATGAACGGCAAAGTACTCCTGTTATAGTTAATCGCAATCTAGACCCCAAAGGAAATTCAAGAATAATAAATATACGCCTTCAGCCCACTCCCAATATTCTGGCAGCTCCCAAGCAAAATATAAAACCTGGACCTCAGCGAATACCAACCAAAATTCCAATTATTCTTAAAACTACTAAAGTTGTTCCAAGTCCAGCGCATGCTGTACGACTGAAGATGTTAGAAAACAAGATTAACGAGACATTATGTAATGTAAATAAACAAAAAAATGTGTGTCCAAATAATGCGCCGCCAACTACGAGTAAAGATAGTATTCCGTATTATACAATAGAAGACAAAACAAGTCTTAGGTCAGAAAATTTAAACAAGGTTGATGATGGAAACCCAGATTATGGAAGCAATGGCACTTTAAGTAGAGATGGTAAAGAAACATCAGGTAATGAAGAAAATAATCCTATAAACAAAGACGGCAATTATTATCTAAACAAAGTCGAAGATGACCAAGTTACTTCTAATTCCGATAAAATGGCAAGAGTGCATAAACCAGTTCATTTCTTTGTTGATGAACCCGAACCGTTGCCACCATCTTTTAGAAAACAGCAACAATATGAAAACACGTCCTCCCAAAATAAAGAAGTTTCACCAAATAAAATTAAGGAAATGCCAATAAGAAAAATAGGGAATAAAAAACCTAAAAAAGTAGAAACTAGAAAAAATGATGACGACAACGAGTCGGACATTGTAAAAATATCAAATGGAACACATTTGATAAGTATTAAAAAGATTCCAGATCATGAAAGGTATAACACTGAACGTATAGCTTTACGAATCGGAGAAGAAGACACTGCTCCTACTGAGGAAAGAATTATAAATCAGCCACCACCTGAACCGAAACCAGAGAAGCCAGCATATGACGAACCAGAGAAACATTCTTTCAGTATTACTGAGAAAATCAATTTCGGCAAGGAACCGAATTTGGGTTTAATTGGACTTCCGTATAGAGATAACAAAAATAGGGAGGAGAAAGGTTAGTTATTAATCTATTTTACAAAAATTACAAAAATTAATGCTATATAGGGTGACTGGTACAATAGCCTTGCTGCTTCGCCATTACCCGAGTAGTAACACATCACTGACATCACCATGTCACTGTATTCACCATGTTCACTCGCTGTGTATGAATGGCAAATGTTGAATGGCAACGTAAGCGCGGGCGTAAAAAAAAAACAAATCATGTACAAGTGCTTGCGACGTGCTTTTCGACACTACTGCACGGCAAAGGGAGCAGTGCGGGCGGGGCGGGGGGAAAGTGACTCGTGAGGCGCTCTACTACCTACTTCATTGCTCTTTCCCGAGCGCGCGCGAATTTCAAACAGCTGTTTTGTTATTGTCATAAAACTAATGAGTATATAAAAAAGTTTATTTGGGAAAGTTGTTTGTAATCATGAGGACAATCACGTATTTAAGTATCGGTCAGTAATTACCAGTCACCCTATATAGCGGTGAACATGCACACGATTACATTTATCATTTCTCATTTATAAATCGTTACAACTGCCTTTGGGCATTTGTAAGCGTTGGTCCAGAGGTTACTACATATAGCGCAGGTGCTTTTGCAATTAATCGACAAGCTTGTTATTGGCTGTAAATATCAGTAGTCCCGCACCCACATTTTGTAAATTAGCACATAGCGGTGGCTGGATTGGAGTTGTAAGATAAAAAAGCTCTCTCTGGAAATGAAACTAGTCTTGATTTGTTGTCGATTTGAATTTCTTATGCTTGTCCTTACATTTCAGGACATTGCTGCTGTCAGTGTTTATCTTCAGCCTTCTTATGATGACGTTTTTAAATAGAGAAATTTTAAATAAGACTAGTTTCATTTCGGTAAGTTCTTTTTTTATGACTTTTTAATTAATACACTCTCAGGATTTTTTTTAAGTTGGGTAATGATCTAATAACATCTCTCGCCCTTGGGTGGAACGAGAGGGTGTGACTTTTACTGACTAAAACCCAGTCCTAGTTCCTTCGTTGCCTTGCATTCCAGGGCCTGGTTTTCCTTTCAGAAGTGAACCCATGCCCCATTAGGCTTCAACCCTGCTGGGCCCCTACAGTTTGCTGACATCACCTTGAGGTGCGCGTGGAACACTACGCGCCGTCGACGACTTGAGCTTGATCCGGACAGTTACCGGACGCTTTTGACGGCGAGCAATTGGTATCTCGCCGTCCGCAAGCACGCGCCTACGGTGGCTGGGAACTCGGGATCGGGATTCCGGCGTCTGAGGCGTGAGGGACCGTGCCCTCGCGCGTGCGGCCGCCTCTTTTGCTAGCATTACTGCTTCGCAGAAGGAGGCGACCACCTGCTACTTCTCCTCGCTGCCCAAGCGGGGCACACCTCTACCGTATGCTCCACCGTGTCCTCCGGGTGGTCCACACTGTGACACCCGGGCGATTCTTCCGCACGAATCTGGTGCAGGAACCTCCCGAACTGACCATATCCGGTGAGAACCTACGTCATGCGGAAGGTGAGGACGCCGTGAGATCGTTCCAGCCCTTCCTCAAAGAGGGGACTTACCGCCATAATTATAGCGTGCCCAGCACTGGTTTGCGACAGTCGCTGTCGCCATTCTACGATGAGATCTCGCCGGAACTCTGACCGCTATGCCACGACTTGCCGCGGCAGCGTAGTTTCGCCCCGGGGCGTTGCATTACCATGCGCAAATCGTGCATTCGTGCAAGGACTGTTGCCTCTCAGGATAAGAATCACTTTATTATCCACTGGCATAAGGGAAAATGATAAAATATCATGAAATTTAGTATGGGTGCCCAATTATATAGTTCTAAATGCAATGAAATACCAAATCCTCAATGACTATGTCTTATTTTGAGTTTATAAGCTTCCAACTCTGACAGTAAAAGGTATATTTGCTTTTGTAGTAATATATTTTAATGCTCCAGGTCAAAAGAACTGCATAACAAAAACGAACCATGATTATGAAGAAATTGAAGGAAAGACACCAGTTTCACCTCTAATAACTCTTCAACATAACCCACCGATGACTTACAATGATGTAAATCAAGAATCTTGGAATTACTTACAAAACCCGTACTACAATCCTTACTACCAAAATATCTATGACCAATGTAGAAGAAATTATGCGTTAGCACAGACAATTCCAAATCTTTATGGACAAGAAATTAAAAGTGCACAAGTCAATCCATGTATTTATAATCAAGCGACTATTGACCCACATGTATCAGAAATTAATACTCCAAACTATCCAAATTTAAGTCCAACAACGGACACAGATTCTACACAGTATCTTTATAAGCCTTATATGTATGAAAGTCAACCAGAAATTGATGATACTGCTTGGCCACGTCATCCAGAAGTTTATCCAGACAATACATTAGATAGGATTCGGAAAACTTGGAACGATGTTGAAATAAAGACAAAGAATCCTCAAATTAATGGCAATGAGTCACCATTAGATATTGATATAAGAAGAGACATTGATCGAAATTTCGATGGGGCTAAAGTAGAAAATGGCATTGGTAAAGTAACAAGCCCATATGCAGCTTCGTCTCAGCCTATCAGCATAAATGGTGCGTTAGTATATCCATATGTAAATCCAGGTTACAGATATATGCGCTGATGGTTTATAGTTTGGTAAAAGTAGCTTAATTTATAGTAGTTTGAATTATATTTTTAATGTTTGTGTTGTAATACAGTCTTGTTTTATTGCTTACTAGCTGATAAATAAAAGATTTTTCAAAATATGACCAGAACTTCCACAGACTCTCCTTTTAAAGTGTTTTTTTTAGTTTGCTTATGGTTGACTGGAATAATTTCAAAAATCCATTTTGCTACAAATTCAGATAAACAGAACAGTATTGTCGTGCTAAGACACACATCGAGGTTCGGACAATTTTTTTTTTAAATCTATAATTGTCAGAAAATGAAACGTTTCATAATTTAAATGTGTCATAATAACTATGAATAATACCATTATTAAATGAACCACGAATAATAACATTTTTAGTCAGTCCAGCGTGGAATACTAATGAAATATTCGCTCATAAAACAATGCCTTTTCATACTCAAACAAAAGCACTACAATCGGTAGCAATAATTAAAAATTTGTTCATAGCGTCAAATTATATTGAATCAGAACCAAATACGCTGTTTTCAGCTTTATACTCTTCAACACTAGTGTGATAATCGTTTGAGGTTTTATTTCAATTAGTGGAATATTATGCAAACATCCAATATTAAATACTGACATTGATATGGGTGGAAATCCACACTTGATCAACGATGAGCTCGTATTGTAAATGGCAGATATTGTATTGAAAATTATTTTATGAGAGTTTGTAAATTCATGTGGTTTATTTACTTAGACCTAAGTTATATTGTCATTATCAACTGATAAATGGATATTGGTGTCAAATCTAACTAGCCTTTATCGACTGGACTTAAATTAGCTTAACTGTTTTGTGACTCTCATTTAACCTTTTGAGTGCGTAATTAGAGACACAATAGTAAGACAATGGCGCGTGAACGCCGGCGTTAATGCGGGGATCAACAGCTTAAATTGCATTAACTTAGATATTTTACAAGAATCGTCTTATTTTTTACACTTTTGACACGTAAATGACAATTTGACATGTTGTGGAATATGTTATAAAATGTAACTAGAATAAAGTAAACACCACAATTAGAAAAAAAATTAAGTTACAACTAGAATTTAAGCACTAAAATTTTAGTTGAATGCACGTATTTTTGATAATAAATAAATATTATTATTATTACTTAGGTTTTGTTTTTTTAAGAAAAAGTTTTCCTAATTGTAGGCATGTAATATTATTATGCAAATCGACGTACTACTATATCGGTATTTGTATCTACGCACGCATACACCAACCTTCTAGTGACGCAGTCAAGATTTATCAAGAATTAATTAAAATAAGTAATTTTTAGGGTTCCGTACCTCAAAAGAAAAAAACGGAACCCTTATAGGATCACTTTGTTGTTCGTCCGTCTGTCTGTCTGTCTGTCTGTCACCCTTTATATTAGGAACGCGTAGAGGTATCGAGTTAAAATTAAAACCATATACCGCTCAGGTCTGCGGTCCCTTGAAGCTGTGAAAAAATCAAACTTCTGAGTTATTGAAAAAAAAAAGTGTATTTCACGTACACTCTCAAGGGAATCAAAATTCATAGGGTACTTCCCGTTAACCTAGAATCCTGAAATTTGGCATGATGCAAGGTGTCATAGCAAAAGTATAGGAACAAATCTAAAAACTGAAAATTTGTAGTTACTACACAAAAAGAAACCACTTTTTGCGATTTGAAAAAATCTTTTTAATTTAATTTGGGAATTTAACTGTTTTTTTTATAGGTAAGTTTGTACGGAGCCTCGCACTTAGAATAATGCCTATTTTAAAAGTCATCATCATCATCATCATTTCAGCCGAAAGACGTCCACTGTTGGGTATAGGCCTCCCCCAAGTGTCCCACAATGAACGGTCCTGTACGTCTGGCATCCATCGGATTCCCGCAACCCTTACCAGGTCATCGGTCCACCTTGTAGCCTTCCGACGCTACGTCTTCCGGTACGTGGTCGCCATTCCAGAACCTTTCGGCCCCAATAGCCATACGTTCTGCGAGCAATGTGTGATCATTGCCATTTAAGAAATGTAAGTAAAGTAATGTAAGTCTTTTAAAAGTACCTAGTTGAAATCGATTCAGTAGCCGGTTTTGAAGATATTACTTTTAGGATCAGCGTTTATTATTTTACATGCTGTATACATAAAGTTACTGCAATTATTAACAGTTTTTTTATTTGAACCCGTCAGTATCATCATACCATAAATTGATGTCCTTTCTCTCCCTCTCCTTCTGTTTGTACGGACTAGTTCTTTTTTTTTTAGAAATTGACTTCGTTCCGCCATCTTCACTTTAGTCTACCGCAATGATGTGTACCCTTTAGTAATCATAATGAGAACATCGCACAACGATTGTTGATACAGTGGACTCTCATGTCTTGGTTTGACTTAGCTCGCGAGGTTGTCGACATGTGGGAAGTGGATATAGCAGTCATCGTGCCGATGGTCGTGACGCCTAATGGCTTAACCTTTTGAGTGCGTAATTAGAGACACAATAGTAAGACAATGGCGCGTGAACGCCGGCGTTAATGCGGTGATCAACAGCTTAAGCTGTTGATCCCCGCATTAACGCCGTCGTCTTGAGCAACTGCTGAGGAGGCTCTCATTGAACTGTTGGATCAAAGGTGATCCAGAAAGCGGTACTCGTGGGTGATCCCGCGGGTCCATTTAGAATGGGTTCAGTTGACTAAAAACTCGTTTCGAAGTGTTTGAATATTTAGTACCTATATTTTAAAAGTAGACTTATCTTTATACTTACCTCACATTTATAACAAATGACGTTGCGAAATTGGTACATAAAGGTAGTATAGTTATATAGATAAATGAAACAAATGTGTAATATAGGCGAATATTAAATATTTTATTTAATATAAACCCTAAATATACCAGCAATTTACAGGAAAATCCAGCGAAATCGTGTGATAATAAACAAATACATAATATTTTATAAACGAATAAATCATTTGATAAGATATTGTGGTTGTTTCACAATAAATTATTTAAACAATACGATAAAAATGAAGCTTTTTGGTTTGCTACTAAAACTATGTAATCTTAAAACTACATTAATCTAAATTAAAATATTAATTTCTCAACAGACATTAAAAGAAGATGGAATGTTATATAATTATTGAAAATAATAAAAAAATGCCCATATTTTACTTAAATAGGTACATGAAGTAGTGTGATCAAAATTTATAATAGAAAAAACGGGATAGATATCTATTATGTTATAAATAGTTCAATTCACTCCTTTCAGTATTTTCTACTCTTTGGTATTCATGAGATACGTCAATCCAATGCCAAATACATTTTTTGGAAAAAGATACAATGTATACTTTTTGCAAAATAATAATAATAATAAAAAAAAATATAGAAAAAGGAAACCAAATATTTTCACGGAAACCATTTTAAATAAATTATATTTTTGCTTATTTTCTTATAGAAACTCATTAATCAAACACAAAATGACATTTCAATTTACATAGACTTTACAAATTTAGAAACGTTTTATTTTTTGGGAAAAAAACACAACCCTTTAGATATGATTTTCCGACCTATAAAAAAAAAACCCTTTAGATATATAACAATAAGTACGAGACATAAATTGACAAATATAGAGTAGAGAATTGACATACTCTACACGATTACTCACTTTACTTTATTAGTAAACATTTCAACTGTACTGACTTTGCAAACATAATTAAAAACAACATTATATAATACAAATCTATAATCAAGACTTATCGATAAAAGCCATGCAAAATTTTTACATCACTATCAGACTAGAGATGTACTATTTATTAACATTTACCATAGATATCCATATCTCTACACTCGAAGGAACAAATATAATTGATAATACATTATAAGATGACGAATGGGTAGGTGGACGATCAAACCATCTATCCGTAAATATTATATTATCAATCGTTTACAGTTCACGTCACACACATGATTGATAACAATTTACATCAAATTCATCCTTAGATGTTTCCTCAAATTTCTACCGATTCAGATCTACAAAATATCTTTAAATTTGACAGTTATATCCTCTTATAGATATATTCTTATAAAGAGACAATTGAGGATATATTTTACAACTGAACCGATATTTGAGTCTTGTCGAGATTTTTTGAGGAAACATCTTTTTAAATTAAACCGAAAATCAACGGTCAGTGGAGAAGTCCAATATATATATTTTTAAGCATATTTATGTGGGGGATTTTATTTATAAATATCATGTTTGCAAAGTCAGAGACGGTCCTGCCCTGTGTAGACCTCATGGTCACCTTATTTGACGTCCTTGCGCACTTTATGACCGCGGAAGGAGGCCTGGATCTTGGTCGCAGCCATGTTGAGATTAGGATCGGATAGGTCAATCTTTTCGATGTCTTCCTGTAAAAAAGAAAAAGGTCTTGTTAGAATTTTTGATGTGTGTAAATATTTTGATACTATAATCGCAATTAGAATCGTGATTAGTTTGGATATTGCATTGCTCTTGAAATATGCAATGTGATTGAGTTTCCGGGAGGTACAGCGTACAGCCAATTAGTGGAATTCCCTGCCGGAGTCTGTGTTTCCTGATAGCTACAACCTAGGGGTCTTTATGTCAAGAGTGAATAGGTTACTTCTAAGCAAGCGTGCTCCATCGTCGGCCACATCATTGCTTACCATTAGGTGAGATAGTGGTCAAACGCGAGCCTATCAATAATAAAAAAAGAGGTTTGAATTGTTGAATCGTGTACCACTGTTACATGGTGAACACCTCATCGACACACAAAAACCTTTGGAAGTAATTTAATTTTTCGGACATTCAAGAAATAAAATTCTCAATCAGAGTTTGTGTTTCCTTATTTAAGGGCCTATTACACTACTCGATATTCAGACATCGAGTAGTCGATGTCGCGTAGTGTAATAAGGGTTAGACCGGTCTTACTCGGAACAAAAAATAAGACAGTCTGAATATCGTGTGCTGAATATCGCGGTGGGGGAATATGTTGTACAACATCTACATGATCGCACACTTAATCAAAAAGAGACGTAATTAAAAAAAAGAGGGAATTTGAAAAGGAACCTTATTTTTGAAACATATGTTTTTAGATTTATTTTTTTTTTCTTTTTAAGTTAGGTCTGCATGTGATTTGTAATGTGATTATTCCTAGGAAATTGTATTCCATCATTGAGGGTGAGATAGTGGTCAAAGGCGTGCCTATCAATAATAAAAATCCATTACTTATTTTGTTGAGTACATTTGATATTATTAAAACAAAAAACTTTAATACTTTGAAAACAAAAGCACTAAACTTCAAAGATTAAATATATTTGCCAATGGGGCGAGGATTACGTCAATTCTTGTGATTAATGGAAGTTTTGTTTCACTTTGGAAAGGTCTATGTCTAGCTAATTGAGATAGTCTTAATTGATTGATTGCTAAATGCTTGACATTATTCTAAGGCCTTAGAATTCTACAAGGTCTAGTTTTGTTGCGTAAACTATATTAATTGTTCATTTTAAGCTGATGAAAATAATGTGATTGCTGTAGCTTTGGCTCGAGGCACAGACTCTTGGGATGTGGTATTTAGGGCGATAAATTCAGTAGGCACAATATTTCGTTACGGCCCTTCTGTTATATCGTCTTCAAAAACTCACTTAAATCCATTTATTTATTTTCCTATCAAATTCAAATCCTATTCTAAATTTGCACAATAGTGACATTAAAGGCATGGTACATTTCTCATGCGATCTCCTTCGATATCACAATAGTACAGATAGCGGCACAAATCTTGAGCGCTCGGCGAAAGAGCGGGGATCGCTTGGCGCATCGTACAATATCGGCGAGCCAATCACTGTACAAGGATTTCACTCCCCGCCCCCGCATCTCTCTTCATACCACTAAAGAGACTCGATATTTCACTTCTGCGTGCTTCTGCGCAAGTAGAACTGTAGAAGTCAGCGCTCAAGATCCGTGCCGGTATCTATAGGTTATTGTTATTACCTTATAGATATTACACCTGGCTAAAGACAATAAGCTTACTTGGAGCTTATAACATACAATACTTACTCATTCGTCATCATTACTTCCGTCTTCAGGATATACAGCATAAAGTTATGTTGCATCTTATATTTTTTAGATTTAGTCTATATTTGTCTCGCCCTGGTGAGCCTGTTCCTTCTCCTTACAGGCTCAGTGACCTCAGGACGACGATAACTTAGACAAGTTGTACTGACCTTATACTACTACTCCTGATTCTCCACAGCCTGGTTGGCTTGACCTTTCTCCTTGCGAAGCTTGTGATCTTTAAACGAAATCTGGCGATCTCTAAACGACGTCTGATGATCTCTGAACGGCGCCTGAAACTTGAACATGTTGTACTGACCTTATCTTACTGCAACTGAGACTTCACGGCCTGGTTGGCTTGTTCCTTAACCTTACGAGCGTGGTGACCTCTGAACGATGCCAGATGACCTCTAAATGAAGCCTGGATCTTCAACACTTTGTACGGACCTTATACTGCTGCTCCTGATCCTTCACTGCCTGGTCAGATTGCTCCTTCTCCTTGCGGAGCTGGTGACCTATGAATGACAGGTGTCATTTGACTTCTAAACGACATCTGATGATATCTGAACCTTATCCTGCTGGGTCGGCTTGTTCCTTTACCTTGCGAACCTGGTGACCTCTGATATCATTATATCTAGAGACTTTGAACGATGCCAGATGACGTCTAAATGAAGCCTATAATTTAAACATGTTGTACGAACCTTATCCTGCTGCTCCTGATCCTTCACGGCCTGGTCGGCTTGTTCCTTCTCCTTACGAGCCTGGTGACCTCTGAACGATGCCTGGATCTTGGTTGCGGCGCTGCATAGCTCTGTGGGCGAAAGAAACAGTACGAGTTAGAATTGTTTTAAAATTTGTCATTCAAAGATAGCTTTTGTGGTTCCCTATACTTAATTGGAGGAGCGCAGGAATCAGTTCTTATTTTTTAGCACAAAATTGGTGCCAGAAATAGTGCGATAGGCACACGGCAGACCACGAAGGAGATGGCGTGACGAACTGGACAGATTTCACCAGAACTGGAAAAATGGAAGGAGTGGAGAAGGTAGGCCATTGTCCAGGAGTAGGACAGAATTGGTTAACAAAAAAAAAAAAAAATATCTGTGTAGGATATTCAATAAATAAATCATGAACTTTTTTATTTAAAAATCTAGAAATTAGTTGTGGAAATGTTTCGACTAAACCGTCACAGCAAGTGTGCCTCCTGATTACGGTTAAAATTGTGTAAAGTTTGCATAATTAAGACTTGCGTCTTGTGGCCATTAAAACTCTTAGAGAGCTTCGATGTTGCCAATTATTTTATCATAACTCCTTTACGATATCAAATTTGATGTCACGAAATCGACGTGTTCGTGTCTGTATTTATTTTATATACCTACGTTGGTTTCTACAGAATAAAAAAAATAAAAAAAGAATGTAAAATTTCCTCCTTAAACCAAAATGACGGTTTTTGTACCAGTTTAGTGCATAACTAACACATCCAAACCATCCAAACATTTCTGTAGCGACTCTCTCGGAATTTCATCAGAGCTCACTAATCTGCGCTGACAGCGAATGGATTGTGGCTACAGAGCTGGCAACAGATGATACATAAAAATACCTTGATTTAGCTAACATACTTGAGAGTAAGGCTGTGTTTTCATGTTTAACTGAAAATATTATCTTCTAAGATTCTTTTATCATGAAAATAATGTAATTTTATATTCTGAAAATCTATAAATACTTATAAACGACTTATATATAAACTACAATACACTACAATAGCAATGTATACACGCGTACAACAATAATTTATTGGGCATCGACATTATTGACAGAATGAGGATCAGTCATGATTTTTGTGGAGTATGCAGACTTATAGCGTCAAAAAAAACAGTAAATATTGTGAAGAAATTATTTAAATCGGACCAAAAATTACGAAGATACAGCAATTTTAGTGTATTAGTTCCAGAAACGCGCCCGAGAATGAAGCGACTCGCTGTGACGTCATTTGTCATGATCGATCTCCACCGGCGAATGAATAGGATCAAGCCGTTCGTCACACGGATCATGACAGATGACGTCATCGTAAACAGTCCAGCGAGAGCGCGCGTTTCCAAGTAGCCGTTCATAATTAAAAAAAAAAATATGCTCAGTAAATTATTACACATACGATGTACTTAGTAAACATCAGATTTGCTATTATGTGATTGAACCTCATTGCAGTGCAGGGGCGCCGACTCCGTGGGTGCTCGGGGACTCGAGCACCCATGAGAAATAAACAGTGGGTGCCGAGCACCCCTGAGAATAGCCATCAAGAAACAGATCAGTAATCGGCTTTTAGGTTACGTATAAATTATAAATTTCTTGATAATAAAAACTATACACTAACAACACTAACTATACTATACTAACTATTCTCATTTTTATATAATTTATTTATTATTTATTTATTTATGTTAAGTCTGCTGCAAAAGTGCATAGGAAGTACAGAAATAAAATCGTGTGTAGCGAGAAATGACGCCATCTAGCGTAAAACCTGATTGAAATGTTGCTATCGACAACATTACATTATACTGTTAATAGATGGCGCCGCTGTGCTTCAAATGATTAATGCTTAATTAATGCTTATTTTTGTACTTTCTTTTTGTTTCTTCAAACATTGAAATAATTTATAATTTCTTTTAAAGAGATGAAGATATTAAAATTGAATAAGTATCAATTTATAAATATTTGATTATCTATGTTAGTTTTGAAACTTGAGAGGGTAGGTTGAATATGGATTTACTTATAAAAAATAACTAGTAGGTAGTATAAATAATACTTAGACCAAAGAGTTATGACTAAGCTCAATTGGTTGTTCGCTAAGTTAATTTCGATTATATCGTTCCAGCGCCTTTCGTTCAATTTTATTTTTAACCAGGTGTACTGTCTACTTATTTTACGAAAATGAGTAAATATGCATTGTTATATAGATTTAGTAAAAAGAACTCAAATAATTGCTATGCATAATCAAGGCAAAAACTTGTCAGAAGTAACCAGAGAGACCGGTGTAAACGTAAGTAGTTTTTTTTAACGCTTTTAAACAAAAAACTCCTATATAATAATCATTATTGGATATTATATATTTCTGTTTTATTGTTGCAGAGAAAAACAGTTGTTCTATGGATATGATGATTTGAAGAAGAGGGTTCTTTGAAACACCATCAAAGAGCTGGCAGACTAAAACTAATAAACATGTTGCAGCATCAAACCATGATAAGGGAGTACGAAGAAAACGGACGTCGGTCGACGAACCACTATGCTATATATATACTTATTTTCTGTATTAACTGGAGAACTTGTTATGTGTGTTTAACTTAATATCCGTATTTAAAACAACTTAAAAAAGTTATGAACACTTGATGTGTTGTTGTGCAATTTTATAGTTTTTAGCCTACATTTTTAATCCTTTTGACCTTTGTGATAAAATTATCTGGTATTTTGTTTGTTTTTGTTAAGGTTACATAAGCTTCAAACCTCTTTCCAATTTTGGAAACGAATACTTAAGCTATGGCCTCAATAAGAAATTATATATAATATTATAATCTTATTCGGTGATTAATAAACGGTGATTGTTAAATTTGATTAAGAAATTGTAAGAAATAAACATATTATTTTTTAATAGTGCCTTTTGTCAACTGTTTACCTGCATTTTTTTCATTTTGCTGAGTAACTACCCACTTGAATATTATATTACAAATAAATATCCACAGCTTTGATATATTCCTTCCAAATTCTTTTGTTACTTACAAAAAGACTTACAAAAAAACTTACAAAAAGTGTGAGTACTACGTGAGATTTGAACTCATGGCTCATTGATTTACGCATCTATCTGCACATGCTAAACCGCTAGGTCAACATGACTCTAATTTGAACGATGAAATTATGAACTACAATCAGTTGTTGACGACAATGATGACGCATGTGTCTATTATTTGTTAAACTAAAAGTCAAGTTTATACTTTGTGAGATTGCCTTTGCTCGCCACTTAGCTGTGAAGAAACCAACGCCATCTAGTTTAATTTACGTATGTGATTTGCGTTCATATATATTGGTATTTAATATTATAATATATTTTTGTATGATCATAGGTAACAAAACCACCCATCATCGTCGACGTCTTTAGGCTGAAGTGATGATGAAGATGATAATCAGAGCCGAAAGATTCTGGAGTGACGACCACATAAGATGCAGCGTTGGAAGACTTCCCACAAGGTGGACCGACGACCTAGTGAGGGTCGCGGGAATCCCATGGATGCTGCACGCACATTGACTGGTCATTATGGCGGCACTTGGGGAGGCCTATGTTCAGTAGCGGACGTCTTTCGGGTGTAGTGATGATGATAATAGTACAGGTAATATACCACGTGCATAAAGCCGGGTATTCATTAGGCAAAATTTGTTGATAAACTGTTTACGACGTGTTTATCACCAAGTTTACCGTAAACAATGTTTCTGAAACTTGGCCGTCCACACTTGTCAATTGTTGCTAGAATGTTGCCCGAGGAGGTAGTGATGCTCTGTGCTGCTTACATAATAATTCTTAAGAGTGCTATTAGAAAAAAAAAGTGGTGGACTCGTAACATCTCTTAAAGCCTTAAATAGATGTACTGTACTGTGTTACACACACATGACATATTCAAAACTGCAGCAATGTCGGCCCAAGCATAATTATCTTTTATTTTATCTTTATTATTTGAAGAATTTTAAAGTACATGAGGTAGTTGATAAAGCTCTATGAGCGTCGAAACCTGGTTGTTGGGCTACTTCCATGATTATAAACTCGCGCAACAGACGTCCAAACCTGTTGACTTTTGCTTATAAACTAGATGTTTCATCCAGTTCATCCTGCTGTCCATTCGAAGTGGGGAAGCAAGAAACATGTTGCCATATTGTCAACGTGTTTCATGTTTCTTAAACAATATTTCATCAACTTTGTTTATAAACTGTTTCCAGAGATGATGAAACATTGTGAAACACTGTTTATAAACTGTTTAAAACAGTGTTTACTAACAAATGTTGCCTGATGAATACCCGGCTTAACTAAACAGGTTGCACAGTGTGTACCCAAACCTTGCACGAAATAGACGAGACTATTACAAAAATTGAGTAAGACTGTTCAATTTCAGCTCGTTCTTCCTTCCCCTCCCTCCCCTTCATCCTGTAACTGCAGTCATTTATTTCAGAGAAAACTTGGCACGGCACGCATACACGTCGCACGATGTTTTACCCCCAACTTGGCAGGTTCTATATGGCTGAATTCAGCTTCCTTGATTGCCAAGAGTTTTGTTCGAAATAACGAATTGTGTGTTTTATGGGTTGCAAATTTAAATACGTGTTATTTCGTAGCAGAAATAAATGAAAAGTTCAGAAAAGTTGACCATGCTCTAGAATTACGACCCCAGCTTTTGAAGCTTTTTTTTTTGTTATGGGTAGGCTCGCGTTTGACCACTATCTCACCTGATGGTAAGTGATGATGTGGCCGATGATGGAGCACGCTTGCCTAGGATTACTTAGATAATGAAACGATTGTTTTGAATATTTTTAAGAAGCTTTTTTATTTAAATAAAAGATTTTAGAGGTATGCAAAGCAGGGTGTAAAGTCCCATCAACCTCCATTGAAAAGAGAGGATCCTCTGTTCAGACGCTGTTGTGTCTAGTCCTGTACGTTAGTTGATTTGTATGTATTAAGGTCCTATAGATGTCGCTATATAACTACATAGCTTTAAAACAAACATAATCTGCATATATTCCACGTATGCACTACATTCATAAACACTACACTACACACCAACACCTACATCTACATCAACATCACACATACATACATTTTTTCTTTTTCTACTTCATTTTGTATTTTTTTCTCTTGGATTTTATAAAACGACGCATGTAATTGGTAGAAGACACTGGCTCCTGTAACACAGACACTATGCTTAGCGCAGGATTCAGGGCCTCACTATTTTTGTAAAACGTTAATTAATGTTATAAAGAATTTATTAATGTAATATTAAATATACTAAAAAAAAAACATTAAAAAAAGATAATAAGTATTTAATTTTTTTTATATATTTTTTTTTGTTAATGTAAGGTTTTTTATTTTAAGTAATACCTTTTTTCGTACTTGAAGAATAAAAACACATATTTAAGCGCTCTCCCATCCTCCTACTATTTTAAAATGCCTGTCCTTCTACTATTTCAATACACAGTCCATTATACCTATATAATTGTTTCCATTTTTAACATTTACCACTTGATATGTACGTTATGGATTGCAATAAAGATTTGACATTTCATTTGAGTATTTTTCAAATTTTTTCTTATCTTTTTGTTGCAAATTAAGTTTATACAAAAAAATATCCAATAAAATAAACAATGGTACTCAATAAAGCAAGTAAACTGACGGTAAACATTGAACCAGCGCGGACAGACGACCAAATATAGAAATCACACGTAACACACACAATTTTCTCTAACAAGAAAATGCGATATTTCCTTTCAACATTTGTGGAACTGGAAATAAATTGAACGACGTACGGAATATATATCGGTACTCATCTCCTAACTGGGCAATTGAATGTCATGATGTGGCATCTTTCAGATCGTGTCCGAGTTTCACGCCATGTCATCTTCGGGCTTCTATCTATATATCTATCGATTTTGGTCGGTAGTCCTAGAAATTGCATATGAATAACTTATACTTGTTACGTTTCTATGTGAAAGTAACTCGGTCTGTCTGTTAAGGTTTCATGGTTAAACTACTGAACTGATTTTGATGAAATTTGGTACGGAGTAAGCTGGAACACCAAGAAATTTTGTCTACATCAGGCTTTCTTGGCATCAACAACCAAAAAAAGTTTTTATCTCCCATAATTTCATAAAGCTTTTTAAAAATTTTTTGCTTATTGCCAAATTCAAATTATTTTATTTCATATATTTATTTATTAAAACTTCATGCAACACAAAGGTACAAAGGCGGACTTAATGCCTTAGGCATTCTCTACCAGTCAACCAAGGGTGGTGAAGAGAAAACATAGCAGGTGCATAACAAAACAAAAAAAAAAATAGATTATTAAGAAAAACAGCTCAAAAAAAATAAACATACATATATATTTGATAAAATATATACCTACATATATATACGTTATATATTTAAGTATATTTATATAAAATAAAAGAAGGGGGTTTTTGAAACGACTCCGTTTTTTTTCGGCTTCTGTATAGACCTACATAAACCTTTATATAACGTTAGAAGCTTATGCACGGTTTCAATTGGTCGTTTCTTAAGGAGAAGAACCAGTAAACAACTCATGGTCTATAAAAAAAAATATTGTGGTTACAATATTTGCATAACACAATATTAATAGGTATAAGAGGATAGTATAGTAGGCCAGTCAACATGTATCCATTTCTTTTTCTTTTTTTAAGGTAAGAAATCATCACATGACTTCTCTCACTCTAGGTCGGAGCGCGATGTTAGACTTTTACTAACTAAAACTACACCTATATTTTTTCTTTGCCCTTTGCGTTCTAGGACCACGTGTCTCCCTTTCAGCAGTCAAACCATGGCCTCAGTAGGCTTTTTGCTGACATCTCTTTGACGCGCGCATGGAATACTACACGCCGTCGACGATTCGGACTCGGTCAGGACGGTTATAGGACTGTAAGCTGTATAAAACCCACCTATGTTCCATCAATAGCCCTTTTCGTTCTAGAGCTACCCCGGTTGTACCCATAAAAAAGTTTGTATAAAAGTTTTGTTACTATTTTGGTGTACGATTAATTTTATCCAATTTTATTTTTTATTTTTTTTAAGGGCTATGCTCGGAGTTTCCTTATGTGATCGCGTCAGAAATGAAGATAGCAGGAGAACCAAGGTTACAGACATAGCTAAAGAATTGCCAAACTTAAGTGGCAGTTGGCAGGGCACATTGCTCGCAGAACGAAAGATTCTGGAATGGCGACCACGTACCGGAAGACGTAGCGTTGGAAGGCCTCCCACAATTTTGACCGATGACCTGGTGAGGGTCGCGGGAATCCGATGGATGCTAGACGCACAAGACCGGTCATTGTGGCGACATTTGGGGGAGGCCTATGTCCAATAGAGGACGTCTTTCGGCTGAAATGATGATGATGAAATTTTATCCTATTCTCAGCCTAATCTACAATCGTCCTAGTTTTATAATAACCTAAAAATATCGTCGTCTGTCAACCCTAACTCTTGCCTACCTTTATTATTGAGCTCAGAGCTGTACCCAGCTTCCTAGCCTCCTGTTTATTCATGGATACCAAGTAACCGGCGACCGAGACTTATCGTCCGTTCGTCGACTGTTATTTGTGTAATTCCGGCCCCTAGATTAGTCTATGTTATAAATACAGATTTGTTTTGCTTGGCCCTTGTTGTGATAAGGTTTGATTAAGGTACTCGGGGCTAAATCGTTGCTACGGAGATGGCTGGCTAGCAACCATTTGATACTTGAGGCTGTTTATTTTTGTTTCTTGGAAATTTCTTCTGAGCTCCGGTATCATGGTTAATCGATTACTAATTTACTATTTATAATTGATGGTACAATTTATGATAATAATAATATTCCACAACTATCACACAACGCCGTCTAGTTCCAAACTAAGCAGAGCTTGTGTTATGAGTACTAGACAACTGATAAACATATTTTATATATAGATAAATTACACCTAGACACAGAACAAATGATCATGCTCCACATCCTGTGTGGGAATCGAACCCTCGACCTCCGGCATAGCAGTCAGGGCCACTAACCACTAGACCAACTGGCCAGTCAATTGGCGCAGTGGTTTAGCAATTGACTGGTCTGTCTGTCGCGGGTTCAATTCCCGAAACAAATATTTGTTGGCCTACAGATAGTTGTTCCAGGTCGGAGTGTCTTATGTATGTGAGTTTATTATATGTTTGTAAACGCACTTACGATACAGGAGTACCTAATTCTTAGTGTGACTCTTTTTAAAAGAGTAATTTAATATTACGAGTATACAGGGTGTCTTCGACGATCGACGCACAAACGAATAACATGGATCCAGAACATGATTCTGGACCTCCCAGTGGTGGAATTTTTCGTCGGTTTTTTCCTAATTAAAAAAAAAACATTTTTAAATTTAAACTGTAAAAAATCGTTATTCTAATATTTTTAGTAAACAAAATGCCAAGGAAAAGATGGATGGATTGTGTGAACAGTGATATGAAAGAAAAGGAAGTTAGTGATAGCATGACGGTTGACAGGATAGAATGGAAGAAAAAAACATGTTGTGCCGACCCCAAATAAGATGGGACAAGGGCAGGAAGATGATGATGATGATGATGATGATGAGTAAACAAAATGAATGAATACTTTTAAAATTAAAAACGTCATCGGGGTGGATTAGAATAACGATTTTATCTACCCCGATGACTTTTTAATAATAATTTTTTGTATATTATTAAACCATATCATAACACAGATGAGACATATCCATGATAAGCCATCAGAGCGACATTTCTTCCTACGGTTTTCCTAAGATTTATTAGTGCAAATGCAAAGCTGATCAGCCTGTTACATATATTCTCAATGTGTTTTTTCCAATTACAATTATTATCAATTAATATGCCTAAAACAATTGTACAGTCTGCTTCTTTCATCTTTCCATTGTAGTATGACTTCTACGGCAACATTTATTCGATCCTCATATCGTTCATTCTTATTTTCATTTATTACAAGTGAAATATCATCAGCAAATAAAACGTACTTATCCTTTGTTACTGCTGGCAAATCATTTATGTACAGAAGAAAAAAGCAATGGCCCCAATATGCTACCTTGAGGCACACCATATGTATTCATTCTATACTGAGACTTATACTTTATAACTTCTCTGTCTTTATTCATTCCTAAAATTTCAACGCTTTGTTCTATTATGTTTCGTGTTTGCTGACATCTCTATGAGGCGCGAGTGAAGTACTACGCTCCGTCACCTTTATTAGGTATGGGTCTTATCACTGCAATGATAATTTCTCAAAATCGTTCCTCGATCATTTCAGCATTGAAATGACATAAAATCATTGCTCTCGACATCGGTATTTTTCTGTTATTGTCATGCAGTCATAGTATTGTAAAAACCGTCACTTTTCCCCTCTCTAGCGCTTACTCTTATTGTATGTGAAGAGTTTCTATGTGAGCGTGCATTTTCACTCGTTGTATGGAGTAGATCTTCTGTAGAAATCTATTTCGTGTTTGGGTTAATGTCGTATAGATCTATTTTGCTTACTCAGTTAAACGGAAACCTGCTTTCTATGTATTTGTTTTAGTACTGGTTGCTGGTAAATGTCAAAATTTAAACGTGGAATTAGAAATATTTAAAAGGACTACGGGACCTAATCGCGAGTTTTATAATGCCCAAAAATATACGATCCACTGCAGTGATCAGAATCAGAAAAATATATGTTATTCTTCTGGATAAATACAAGATTGATAGTATGTTCATAATAGAGCAAATTTAATACGATAGAAAGACATCACGAAGATGCCTTCAGAAAATACTTTTATCGAGTAAAAACTTTATTATAAATTAATAATTCTGGTTGTTTGTCAGATTATTTTACAAGCAACGTTTTACAGTTATAGTGATTTAATTTGTTTGTCAGATTATTTTACAAGCAACATTTTACCATTATAGTGATTTAACTTGTTTGTCAGATTATTTTAAAAGTATCGTTTTACCATTACAGTGATTTAATTTGTTTGTCAGATTATTGTACAAGCAACGTTTTACCGTTGTAGTGTTTTAATTTGTTTGTCAGATTATTTTACAAGCAACGTTTTACCGTTATAGTGATTTAATTTTATAATCAAATCTACAGTACAAGTTCTTAACGCGATTTATTTTATGACCTAAACTGAACTCTTTCTCGCTTGCACGAGTGACATTTTAACATGTCATGGTATGTCTCCAGTGATTTTTAGAAAATCACTAAAATGCTTCATATTTTGTAAGCCACAATGCCTATCAGCAAGACACAATTTAATAATATTAGTATTACGTTTATCTCGACTATCACAAGATCATAGCACACACAATAAACATAACAAAAACATATACAATTACAAAGACCATATACACAAATTAAATAAAACAACAAACATATGTATTTACAGATCCCGATTGCTCAGTAAGTGAACCATACAGCAATAATTCAGGTACTGACAATCGAATCTCTGCGCGAATGCCTAATGTCTTTGCGTATTTCTTTCTTATAAATGCAGTCATTTTAGGTCCTAAAGTTCTCTTAAGAGTTTTCTAAAATTTAGGTGTTTGGAAACATGTCCATGTTTGGTCAGTAGGTTTTTTTTATTTCATTCCACAACTATCACACAACGCCGTCTAGTCCCAAGCTAAGCAGAGCTTGTGTTATAGGTACTAGACAACTGATAAACATACTTATATAGATAAATTACACCCAGACACAGAACAAATGATCATGCTCATCACACAAACATATAACTCAGTTGTATGTTATATCAGTTCCATCGTAGCCTTACCCAAATACATTACAATTACAGAGTAACTAGTGAGTAAACTAAAATAGCTTCTTCTTGTATATTTATTGTATGTTTATGTATTGTGTACTTGCATATATTTATGTAGTTTATTTTAGTATTTGTGCTAATGAGTTATCTTCATGTTTAAAATTTCTTAATATAATATATAATAGGTTTTCCGTAAGAAACCCCAATTGTGGGTTAGGCTCGCCTGTAAACATCACCTGTTATATTTTTCATTGACTATATAATTTGTGTACAATAAAGAATTTTATTTTTTATTAGTTTCTTTTAATGAATGGAATTGTTTCATATACGTTATTTAAGTACCTGTAAGTTTTATGTAGTAATGAGCACTGAAAAGGTTATTTAGTGCCTAATTAGCGTAATTAGAGTTGTTTTAATTATGATTTTATATTATGGAATTTTCTTTTAAACATTACGGCACTTCCGTGAGTTTAATTACTCACTCAACAAAATGACTTTAGTGCCCATTTCTATAACGATAATTTTTACCTATTACCATGCCTTGGGTTGAAATAAAACTTAATTCATTTAATTAAGTGTTTAAATATAAGTAAGAACTAATTTCCTGTTGTAATTTTCAAGTAAATCCTAGTTATGCCTCCAAACCTTTCCTTTTCTGACTGCTATGCCGGAGGTCGTGGGTTCGATTCCCACCCAGTACAAATGTTTGTGTGATGAGCACGATCATTTGTTCTGTGTCTGGGTGTAATTTATCTATAATTTGTATGTATTTAGAAATATATAAGTTTGTTTATAAGCTGTCTAGTACTCATAACACAAGCTCTGTTTATTTTGGGTCTAGTTGGCGTTGTGTAAAAGTTGTGGAATATTATAATTATATTATTACTGAATTAAACCCACCTGTGTTTCTTCAGTTCCTAATAACTCTTGCAAAACCACGTAGGCCAACGCTGCCTGTCTAATTATAGGAATAAATGTTCCTGATCGTAAGCCAGCAACTTCTGACCTGTCCACCCAAGGAGCTTGGTTAGCATACTATTACAGGCCAAACTTCTGTAGTACCGCAATTTCCTGCCCTTGTCCCATGTTATTTGGGATCGGCGATCTTTTCATTGGTCTCCTTCTCCATCCATCCACGTATAGTCATAACTCTTTTAGTAACATGCGTCTCATCCCTCGTCTTCACATGACTATACCAAGATAAACTATTCCCTTTCAAGTTTTCAGTCACCGGCGCAAACCTCTGCAGTGTCTAAACTGTGCAAACGCAATTTCATCCTACGGAAGGAGGCGAGCAAGGATTCCAATCCTTTTACACCAAATTTGAGTTGTGCAATGATTTGAAAATGATGCAATCTTGCTGATGGCTTTTCCAAGTCTCAAACAGCACTAGTGCTACGATAGTTTTAGTATATTTACTGCAGATATAATACTTAACATTTTATTGTTTTAACAAATTACGTAGGAAACTTAAATATTAACTGAACTATAAATACTTTTATGCTAAACCTAACCAAAAACATAAAGTGCATGCAGGCGTACTCCTCCACATCGCTGCCATCCAAAAATGTGCCCAGAAGGCTGGCAGCATTGCCATCCAACATGGGCTAATTCTTTGGGCAAAGAACAAGCCAGCCCTCTGGTCACGCAGCGTTGTCGATCAGTCGGCGTGAAATTTCCTTGAAAAGGAGACGCGCATTCGGACCCCATGACCCAAGCGTTTCTTTTATACTAAACATGGTTTATCTATAGTCCTCGATAGTCGTTATAGAAGGTATAATCCTAAATATCTGATATAATCTCACCACGTTACTGGGATGTGTAAAGATCAGATTGTTTACGCGGAATTGTTTGAAAAAGTCACTGCTGGATGGTGGACGGTGTTAATAATAGTAATAAGTGCTTTATTTTTGTTTTAGACAATTTTACAATAAATAAATACTTCTGCCAAACTGCATAGCAGTTTGCTGACAGATGTAGTTCCCATGTTATTCAGTTATTTATATTACTATTATTGTCATTACACATAATTACTGTATTCAATTTACATTACAAAATATCCTTTTATTACTATACTTTAGGAACCTATCATGCTTTCACCGAGTACACGTCGAAAATATTTCGTCGTTTTGTGTTTAAACACCCATAATTGCAAGGAAGGCTGTAGCTACGATTACGAACGATGGCATCAGAGCCAAAGATAATATGGGTGGGATACTGGAGTCTACTATGATAGCAGATACTAAATCTGTTCGAGGTCCACATAGGTACTTGGTACCTATACCAAGCGGTACAAACCTGTATTTAAAATTTGAAGCTCATCAATCAATAACATTCTCCATAATATTTTATATTACGTTGGTAAATTACTTGTGAGCTCAAGTATAATAAATGTGTCACAATTTGATGAATGTTTCTTATAAATGGGGATAAAGTAAATGATGGTTGTTTGAAGTTTATACCATCATTTCTTGAACGGAGTTACCTATATCGTGTGGTATCAATATCGTTTTTCTTATTTTTCTATCAGAAATCAGCCCTCCTAGCCAAGTTACAATCGTTTCGTTCGCGCCGAACGCCTCCACGCGTCCAATTCCTTTGTTCTGACCACGTGACTGAGCGTTGAGGTGACGTCAGAACAAAGGAATCGGAGGCGTGGCCTACTCGAGGCGTTTGGCGCGAACGATACGATTGTAACTTGGCTAGGGGGGCTGAAACATTTAATTCAAATAAAAAATTTACAGAACTATAAAAACTACAACACCAATCGAATGAATAATAAAATCAAATCAACAGAACCTTAACAAAATGGCTGTACATAATACTATCGATCGACTCGGTATCGACCAGGTACCTACACGTTTTTGCCTACAGCCCTTTGTTCCCACGCCACAAAAGTAACATAATAGCGCCTCGAAAACGTCTCGTGTACTCTGTCAACAAAGTATAGGTACAGAAGGTCAAGTCTATACAACGAGCGAAAACGCATGCACGCACAGACAATATTATACTTCATGTACACACACACAGTTGTTATTGGCATTTGTTTGAGATCGCTGTACGTACGCATCTAAAGGTAGAACTACATTGGGCACGCTTAGGCCATGTACGTCGATCTGGGCGCGTCGGTCTCCATACATTTTATATGGCAACTAAACTTCTAGAGCTACATTAGTTCCACGCCACGCCACGCGACGTGACTTTACATACAAATCAGGCGTGGCACACGTGTGTGTCGGTCTAACTAATGTAGTTCCCGCTTTAGGCCATGAAGATGCAGCCATCTCTTGCTGCTCGCTGTCTTCGTGTTTATCATCATTTACTCAGCAGTAAATGATGATAAACACGAAGACAGCGAGCAGCGAGGCGGTGGCGCCGTCGGCACGGTGAGCGGTGTGGCGACGTAGACTCGGTTTCGAAGCCAGCGGGCAGATCACGCAGCGCTAGTAGAGTAGTATAATGTGAGAGCTGTCTTGGTGTAGATGAGATATTTGTGTCTTTGTTCGCAAACGAAATGTCTGAACAGCGGCGACAACATCTTTTTGATTCTAATTTCTTCGTAATGTTAGATTTATTATGTAGCAACGCGCGAGCTCCGCTTTGCTCGTACGCTTCCCACGCTTTAACTTTTGAGGCCAGTTTCATACAAATCTATGCATTGGAACGCGCCGCACTGCCCACGCCACCGCCGCGCCTCTGGCCTAAGTGTGTGTGCACCATTTTGCTCGCTGTATAGACTTGACCTTCTGTACCAATCTATTCTGTGTCGCCAATCAACTAAGTCCTCTGAAAATGATAGCAATTTTCGCGACGATATTTAAAGAATTTATTTTTAATAGAAATTTTGTTTTTTTAGCTGACAGGCTTTTGTTTTTTCTTTTAATGAGCTTTGAATGTATATATTTTGTTTTTAGGCTTATTGAAAAAGCATTTAGAGAATTGAAAATATTTTTCAAGTTAAGGTTTGAAGGTTAGATCGTTTCGTGAAGGGTGAAGTAAGCACCTATTTATGATTAGGTTGTTTAAGTGGAAAATCATTAAATTGCTTTTCTAGCTCTGGGTCGAGCGAGAGGGAGTGTTAGATTTTACTGACTAAAACCAACTGTGTTGCTTCAGTTGCCCTTTAGGTTCCAGGGTCGTGGTAACTGTTTCACAGCGCGCGTGGTATACAAACACCGTCGATCTGGGCTTGGCCCTATCGGACAGCGAGCTAATTATTACTCGTCGTCTCCGGCTTGCCTATATTATACCATTAAATAGCTTTTCTAGCTCTGTGTCGAGCGAGAGGGAGTGTTAGATTTTACTGACTAAAACCAACTGTGTTCCTTCAGTTGCCCTTTAGGTTCCAGGTTCGTGGTAATTCTTTCACAGTGCGCGTGGAACACAAACACTGTCGATCTGGGCTTGGCCCTATCGGACGGCGAGCTACCTATTACTCGTCGTCTCCGGCTTGCCTATATTGACCGACCGCAGCAAAAACCGACGAAGAACAGAGCTTCTACTTTTTTTTTGCCTTTCTGAGACAAATAAATGCTTAAAAATAGTATTAAAAACAGTCATGATTTTGGCAAAGCAGCACAGCAATTTGTAATTTGAAAATTAATTTTACTGAAATAGATTTACTCCGGCTGACGTAAATTAGGTGTTCGATGAGTCGATCTGGGCTTGGCCCTATCAGACGGCGAGCTACCTATTCGTCGTCGTCTCCGACTTGCCTTCATTTACCGTCTGCAGTGAACACCGACGAGGAACTGAGCTCCTACCTCTCTCTTGTCTTTATGGGTCCTGAGATAAATAAACGCTAAGTTTTGTTGTGCATATGAATAATCCTCGTGTGTTTCTTTATACATATATATATTTAACTAATTGGGTTAAACATATATACTTATATCAAGAATTTTATTTTTTATTTTTTTTATTTAATGTGTGTTTAGTTCGCCTGTATAAGAATATATAAAAACGATCATGATTTCAGCAAAGCAGGATAGCAAAATACAATTTGAAAATTAATTTGTGAAATCAATTTACTCCGACGAACGTAAATTAGGTGTTCATGCAGCTTAAACATTTCAATAATATCTATGTAAACATATCAGTTATATTTCCCCTGACTTATGACGGGTTAATCATAGTTACATGTAATGTGAAAGCATATTTGGTAAAGATACAAAAATGAATTCATTGCTGAAACAACCAAAAATTATGTATAGTTGTTTATATACTTAGTTTATATACAACATATAACATAGGTAATTTGTTTGTTTATTGTTACTAACACTGTAAGAGTCTCATTGTTACTCGAAATAAAAAATATTTGTACGGGACAGAGTAATATTTGTACAAAAGTATTTGTGCGTCGAACGCCTCGAGTAGGCCACGCCTCCGATTGCTTTGTTCTGACGTCATCCAACGCTCAGTCACGTGGTCAGAACAAAGAAATCGGAGGCGTGACCTACTCGAGGCGTTCGACGCAAACGAAACGGTCATAACTTGGCTAGGGGGGCTGAACTGTGCACTATAATTGTTTGGTAGCGAGTGTGACTAATATGTAAAACACTTTACATAGTAAGAATCAAACTTTATTTATAACTAGTGCCGTACACCGTAAAGAATGATGATTCTCACATGTACGTATGTCCCGCGTGTTGGTTAGTTGCACACTAAGTTTAAATAGCAATATTTGTTGTGGCAAGCGAACGTATTGATTTGCATTGTCACGTAAAAATAAGGTCAATGTACGTAGACCGTACAATATTGTTATTATTTATTACGTCCAGAGTAATATATAACTTCCTTATCTTTCATATCACTGTTCACACAATCCATCCATCTTTTCTTTGGCCTCCCTCTCCCTCTCCACCCATCCACATGTATACTCATAACTCTTTTAGTACCATGCGTTTCATCTCTCCTCTTTACATGACCATACCAAGTAGATAGACAGTAACTTAATTTTCTAATTGGGGTGCTTATGAGTGTGTATTATTCCAGTTACATGTAGTAGAAATGTCAACCTTTGGACGTGCCTTCCCAAATGTCCCCATAATTAGCGGTCCTGTGCGTCTTGCATCCATCGGATTTCCGCGACCCTCACCAGGTCATCGGTCCACCTGAAACCTAATACCTTAGTAGAAATGTAGACTGTTTTAATATTCTTTGCACTAAACAGAAGATAGATTCGATTCTGTTATGTAATTCAATGAAAGGGTATTGTTTTCTACGGACCAATATTAGTCATGTTGGTTTGGATCTATTTTGGACGAAATATTCCAGGTATTTCATTATTCGTTGCCGGGATACGATCTTCAAATTAAACGTGATTAATTGAAAGGCATTGATCTCGGGTTCCATAATTTTATTCGCCAATTCTACGAGCAAGTGAACCGCTACGAGTAGGCGTTTTGCTCTCGTCAACCTTTTGCTGCCTGTCTTCTTCTTCCTGCCCTTATCCCATATTACTTGGGGTCGGCGTAACACGTTTTTTTCTTCCAATCTGTCCAGTCATTTGTCACACTATCACTAACTCCCTTTTCTTTCATATCACTCCTCACACAATCCATCCATCTTTTCTTTGATCTTTTCTTTCTTTCCCTCTCTCTCTCCATCTATCTACATGTATACTCAGAACTCTTTTAGTAATATATGCTTCATCCCTCCTCTTCACATGACCATACCAAGACAAACGATTTCCTTTCAACTTTTCAGTCACTGGCGCCACTTTCAAGCTTGTATACTCATTTCTCACTTTATCCATTCTCATCACACCACACATCCATCTCAACATTTTCATCTCCGCTACACACAATCTGTTTTCATCCATATTTTACACAGCCCGACATTCTGATCCATACAGTGTGACAGGTCTTATCACGGACCTACTTCTCTTACCTAACCTGTAAATGATTTAATTGATATGACAGCTTGTGTATTGAGTTTTCGAAAATCGAAAATTAACCCGAAGGCACACACTCGCAAGATAAAGTATTTTATATCTTATTCCAAGACTTGTGCTTCTCGTGTGCCAAATTTCATCCAAATTCTTTTAGCTTTTAGGAAGTCAAGAGGTGGTAATAAACAGAATAGAGTCACTTTCGCATTTATAATATTACTAGATTCAGCCGGCTTAGCACGCGTGAAGGTAGAAAACTATCACAAGGAAATCTACTACATGTATCCTATGCGCCATTCCAAGACGGTCTACCCGTGTGCAAAATGTTATTCAAAGCCATTCAGTTGTTTAAGCGTGAAGGACACATATATAAAAGATGAAACTGACTGACTGACATATCAACGCACAGCTGAAATTACTGGGACTAGGAGCGTGAACCTTTGCACAAGGTTTCCTTTTATAACATAGGCAAGCACCAAGAGAGGATTTTCCAAAATTAACTCCCTAAAGGGATGAAACGGGGGTTTAAAGTTTGTATAGAGAAATCTACTTTCACGTGAGCGAAGCCGCTGGCAGAAGCTAGTATACCTATATACAAACTTTTGCCTTTAAATTATAAATTACTAGCTTTTGCCCGCGGCTTCGCTCCCGTCAACTGACAACTATCCTACTCTACCTTACTCTACCCTACTCTACCCTACCCTACTCTACCCTACTCTACCCTACTCTACCCTACTCTACCCTACTCTAAAAAAAAAAGTATCCTATGTCCGTCTCCTGGTTCTAAGCTACCTCCCCACCAGCTTTCAGCCAAATCGGTTAAGCCGTTCTTGAGTTATAAATAGTGTAACTAACACGACTTTCTTTTATATATATAAGATTAGTGTGATGTGATATAAAGTATGAGTTTGACTGTTCCTGGTAAACATTCACTTAAGAGGATCCTTTTCCACTCGCTTATCGTCAAAATCGAGCTGTTGATCCCCGCATTAACGCCGGCGTTAACGCGCCATTGTCTTTCTATTGTGTCTCTAATTACGCACTCAAAAGCTTGTTACTTCATCTAACGCAATCCAACGCGATGTTTGACGAAAAGGCAACACGAAAAAAGAGAGATAACGCCTGAAAACTCTGTTAGCATTCGGTAATTCTGTTATTTACTCGAATATTTTACAAAACTGGTTCCAGGAAATACGTGTTTTTTTAAACTCTTAAAAGTTTTTGAAAAAAATTGTCATCATTCAGAATCTTGATTAAATTTGGAAGGCTTCTATTGTTATACTTTTTTAATTTTTGAGTAAATTATGAAGTGTCAAAGTTCATGAAAAATAGCAAAAGAGATTGCCCAAATTTGTATGTGGATCCGTACCAACTTGCGTCAAACCAAATTTACTCTCAAGAGCATAGTTATTATTTAAATTTTCACTATCTAAAATTGTTTTGTTAATATTTAACCACATTTTTGAGATATTAAAAATAGTTCGAAAACGCCTGATCATATTTCATAGCAATTTTTAACCGTAGTGATTATTATAATTTGCATTCTATACTACAGGTATGCGTTTTAGGCCAAATTGCTGAGTAGTGTATTGCATTATTATTGATATATGCGATAAGTTGGGACCCGGATTCCTTCGGTCCTCTATTGTGTTACTTACGCTCAGGCTTTTATCGCGCATGGGAAATATCTTTAAGCTATACCTAGGCCTACACTGAAGAACCTTAAGACTGTTAAAAGTCGTAATGGTTTAGTCTTTTATTAATTTATTTATTTATAAAGTTATCAAGACCTAAACAAACTTACTACGTGTTTTAGTTCGATTTCTCGAATCAAAAAACGCAATACATCACTTACAGGTTGTGGGTTCTACATTCAGCTACTGAAATGTACAGTAAAGGGGTTGACTGTAGCCTATCATCATTCTTAGCTGCACCTAACAACCTAGCCATATATACGTATATAAATAATAGTGCGGGAAGCCTGTTGCCATGAGACCTAAGGCAACAGACGGAAGGTGGGAAGAATGAAGGATGTATAGGACGGCATTTTATCATTGCCGATCCGCAAACTCACGGACCGACCAAACTAAGGCTGGATAAGGCCAGAGCTATCGGCAACCATTTATAGGCGCAGTAACAGTGAGAGGAGTCGATGGTCTCGTCGTAATGAAACAACGTTGCTCGTAGCGTAGAAAGAGATTTTATTACATATTTACATAGTATTTATATTTATTTATTTACATTAGTTATTAATGCATTTGTGTGAAAAAACTGATGTACCTAGTCGAATTGTTTTAGTGACAAATAACTAATATTGACGTCAATTCGGCTTCACTGCCACTTTCTCGCGTGAACATAGGTACTTAACAAGGTAACACAAATAAAGTATTTGTAATTGTTAGGCAGGTAAAACATTTACTTTTAGGGTACATAGTATCAAATCATCGTCATCTTCCTGCCCTTGGCCCATGTTACTTGAGGTACGCCCAAAACATTTTTTTCTTCCATTGCATCCTGTCAACCGTCACGCTATCACTGACTCCGTTTTTTTCGCACAATCTATCCGACTTTTCTTTATCCTTCTTCTCCATCTATTCACGTGTTTATTCTTTAGGTATATTGTATGTATAACTCTTTGGGTGTGTTCACATCTGGCGAATATGCCGCTAGCGAGCTGCGTGCGTGCATTTCAAGTTAACGCGCCGTGTACCCTTCGCGCCCCAGCTTCACCATGCGCGAACGGGGCAAAACCGCGCGCGAGCGGCCCGCGCGCTGCTCCTCGTGCCCGCAGAAAGCAAATGAAAATGCATGCGCGCGAATTGCGCGCCCGAACGTGCGCCGCGCGCCCCCTTTACAAGCCTTGCCACTTGTGCCACACACAACACTTCATTGAGTCACTATCTCAACACTGTCAATAGTAATATAGACGTATTGAATTAATTATTATTCAATAAAACTACCAGAACTACTCAAATGCAGTACAAAAACATCAAACGATATAAACGTCAGTATAACAACAAAATACCAAAATGTCATAACCAAATTGGCAGTGTCAAGTTTTCAGTTTCTAATATACGCAATGTTTACTTTATAAAATGGTGAGCTAAAATAAAATAATTTAACAGAATTCATTTTTAGCAGTTTAATTATTTTCTACTATACGATCTTATTTACTTAGATAGCAGATAAAATTAATTAGGCGAACCATTTATTTATAATCATTTTCAGATTAAAAGCGTTAGCTTTACATACTCTTTGGTCAGATTACGAAAATAACTGACAACTGTAATCGGAACGTAAAGATTTCTGAAATGACGTTATTTTTTTCGGAAGTAGGAATTGTTGATCATTTAATATCATTTTTACGATATTTTTTAATGTGGTTAAAAAAAGCGGTGAAAAATCATTACATTGTAATATAAACAAAACATTATTTTTGGTATTAATATACCTGTGACGCAATGTGGTACGGGGTATGGGCATTCTTCTTTTCAGAGGTCTTTACTGGATTAGTTTTACACAAATTATAAATTGATTTCAATAGAAGCCTAGATAATATCCACAACATACTGTGTTTCTAAGATATCTAATGAAAAATGTGTAATAATAAATAACGTCATAATCGCGTAAGAGCAGTTGTACGAAAAACAGTGAAAATGTATGTCGAGTTGAAAGCCTTTAATCACTCAACCTTGCACTGCAACCAAAATATTCATGAAAAGATACAAAATTTACTTCGCAGGGAAAGTCATCATTCGACCGTTATGATTTTTTGATCTCGAAACTCGAGTACATCGACTTTCAAGGGATTTAATGAAATTTTAATAAACAACGCAATTCTGGCTCGCTTTTGCCCCCACTCAATTGGCCCAACAACCTTTGAGACCAATTTATTAGTTTAGTTTGTACCTTTTTTGTAAAACCATTTTTAGATTCACAAGTTTTTCATTGAATAACTTGAATGGAAGCTGAGACTTTAGTATTGAAATAGGTAGACGTTTTAGGTATTTTTTTGTTTACTTAATCAAAGGCTAAATTATTTGAAGGTAAAGGCTTTTTTAGCCACTTTTCCTAAACCTCTGAGATCCGTAGGTCAATAGCCTCAATCAAAGACGGGTCTACCTGTTATAGCAAATCTGTATCAGCTGTAAGATTTAGCGGGCTTGACTTGAGCGTTACAGTAAAGTGTCAAGTAAGTACCTGTAATCTTACCCAAACCCGTCAAGCTCCGTCAAGTCTGACTATTTAATATTCATTTATTTTCAAGTAACAGAGACTCATTATAGTTACAAATCATTAACATACAGACAATACAAATCATAAATTGAATAAAATTAAAATTAAATTATATTACAATAGATTAAAATTATAATAGTAGCTAGTCAGACATTAAAAAGAATTGCATTAAATATTAAAATAAATTGCATAAAATTTAAATTTATTTGAATTTTAGTTTTATTGAATTCAAATTTATTTGAATTTTTTTTTTTTTTGTATACAACATTAAAGGAAACTGCGCAAAATTTCAGAGTTCTAGATCCAAGGGTTTGGCCTAGGCGTTGATGAGTTAGTGATAAAGTCAGGAATTTGCCTTTTGTACTCGTATGTACCTACAGAAGATACTTACACCTTACTTACAAAAAGTATTCTTAGTTGTAGTTTGATACAAGTACAAATACAACTAAGTATGCTTTTTTGATACTGTTGTCCGAAAATTATTTCTTTTTAGTGTTATTTGTTGTTTAGTACAAAATATTGTACGAAAAATAAACAGGGGATGATACCCAATTCAAAGTTCGGAAGGACACAACTCCGCACATGACCCGCGTGATTCGTGACGGACGGCTCCCCCATCCAATTTGTACCCAAAAGCTGTTCATGCGTTAAATATTACAATTTCTTTGTTCCAGGGGTATATTGTATATATAAATATATTCCCATGGTTTTAATGGGAAAATCGAGTCTGATTCTCTTTTATGACTGAAATTCTTGATATGCTAGAACAGATTAAATTCTAATCTATATTCAAATCTAATTTTGAATCGAGTTTAATGAGTGATCATCATTCTGGAATACATTTAGATTGGAATTAATGGTTATTGGATGAATGTAAATTAGTTTGATTGCCAATGTTCGTAAATCTAGTTAGGCTGTTTTTGATTTGAAGTTTGAGTACATACTAATTGTTTTTAATTACACTACTGACGAGAAAATCATCATCATTTCAGCCGAAAGACGTCCACTGTTGGACATAGGCCTCCCACAAGTGTTACCACAGTGAACGGTCCTGTGTGTCTTGTATCCATCAGATTCCTGCGATCCTCGCCAGATTATCGGTCCATTTTGTGGGAGGCCTTCCAACACTGCGTCTTTCGGTACGCGGTCGCCACTCCAGAACCTTTCGGCCACAACAGCCATCTGTTCAAATCACCAATGTATTTTTTATTACCATACTACCCGACATTATTTTGGTTGCAAATTGCAAAAAACTTAAATACTCCAATTTCAAATCTAAAGTTTTTGACCCATTAGGGCTATATTTCACCGGGACACCATGGCGGCGCTACCAGTCGCCGCTACCAACAAAATGTATACAGCTCTATAGAGTGTTAATCACCTGGTGTCCGTTTGGTTGCGCAACCAATTTGCGGAAGCTCGGACGCCAGTGACGCGCCCACCAAAGAGTATGTAAGGGCTCTATTTCACCGGGACACCATGGCGGCGCGACCAGTTGCGCCACCACGGTGTCCGTAAGCTACCAAACACTACAAACAAGACACCAGAGTCATACCACACTGAGACAGTATCAAAATGGACCTTAAGTGGACACGTCCGAATTGGTCGCGCCGCCAAATTGGTTGCGCAACCAAACGGACAGCAGGTGAGTAACTCTCTATAGAATTGGATACATTTTGTTGGTAGCGGCGACTGTGTCCCAGTAAATTCAGCCCTAGGGTCCTTATGTGACTACGGCAACGTTTCAAACTCTTCTGTAATGTCAAATTTTGACAGGTTTTCACGTTAAGTGTTAGTAGGTTTGAGTATAACAAATACTTTACTCCATTTATTAGCCCCTTTCCTAATAAGGTCGCTGCTTGATTGCTAGCTGACTCATGACAAATAGAGTGTGGATCTTCCCACTTTTGTTTTCCTTACAATGATAAATGATACACACAGAAATGAGAGAAAGGAAACAATTTGGAATGGAGAAGTTTCGCTGAGTGATTCAGTTTTGCACTTAAGTTTTATTGGGATAAAGTTGGGAATTGAATAACCTGGCTCGTGCAAGGAATTGGAGACTATTTTTTTTTTGTTTCGCGAAAAATAATTGGGTTGTTTAGTGGTCTGGTGTTAAAGGTCCATTTCTCATACGCATTATATTTTTGTCATAAGGATATAGTTTTTTCTTATGAGCGATGGTAGCCTAGTGGTAAGGGCTCCACCCTATAAGTTCGTCATGAGTTCAAACCCAAGTATGGTTTTACTTTGTTTAATTAATTTCATCAGCCCTGCTCTCAAATACGGTGAAAGAAAACATCGAGAAGAAACCGGGATGTACTAGAACAGAAAATTTGAAAACATGGGCCATCTACCAACCCTCACTGGGCCCGCGTGGGGGATTACGGCCCATTCCCTCTCCAAGAAAGAAGGCCGTATTCCCAGTAGTTGGAACATTATAGCGCTGATTATGCTAATAGACTCTTAGATTCTTACCCGACTGCTTCAGACGGAGGGTTATGTTTTTACTAGCTTTTATTTAACTAGCAATATTTGTATGTATATTTGTTTGTTTAACTTTGAACACTACGCGCCGTCGACTACTCGGGCTCGGTCTTTACCGGACGGGCAAACAGCGAGCTACCTTTTGCTCGTCGCACGCGTCGTCCGAAAGCTCGCGCCTACACTGGCCGGAGATCGCTCTACGACTCCCAACGCTCGAAGCATATCAGTGACTGCGGCTGGCAACAGCACACGAAATTTTGTGCCCACATTTAACTAAAGCTGGTTTTTTAAATAATATGTTTTTTAATATAAATCTTTTTAATTTGATTTAAGGGCTTTGTCGCAAATGTTACTATCTCCCTTAAAACCAACTCATACAGTTGTTTAGCTTTGTAGGATATTGGATAAACGTGGATTGTATTACAAATGCCAATATCATAGATTTTACAGTAGCATTATCAGCCGTATAATGTTCCCACTGCTGGGACCCAGGCCTCCTTTCTAGGAGAGGGAATGGACCGTAATCCACCGCATTTCAGTGCGGGTTATGAATGTCACATGTTTTCGAATTTTTGGGTCAAGGTTTGCCGTTAGATTTTATAGTGCCCAAACACAACGAATCCCGTATTATGGTTCCGGAAACACGCCATCAAGATATAAGCAACATCATCAATCACTTCATAGTCATTAGAATTTGGAAACAGAACTTTCTTCATTAAGGAATATTTGTTTGATGGAATATGTTCACAAAGAAGCCATTACATTTCTATTAAGATTAAAATCAGTCCATGGAACCAAACAAAAATCTAGTTAAATAGTTAGCTTTTCAGAAACCGGGTTTCTTTCGATCTTTCGTTAAAATATTCATGCCAAAGTTCAAAATTTTTGGTTTTGTTAAAATACTAGTATATTTATTTGTGACTAGCACAGGACAAATTAAACAACAGTAAAATAAAAGAAAAGAAAGAAAGAAAAACATTTTATTTGGCGGAACAAGGCGCAAATTTAGAACTAACAAATTATAAGTATATTATGTGAAAGAAATATGCGCCACATCCACGCAAAACGGCCGAACGCTCAGCATAATGCCGTGACCACACGCAAAATGCAACAATGCAATGCGAGTCTACGTAAAAAGTAACTAATCTCTCTTTAGGAAGTGAGAAGCCTAAAAATCTGTCACCATTCTTGCCAAGGGGTATCGTTTCACCCAGTTACTGGTTTATCACGGTTAGATAGCTCATGGCTCTATGTAAAATACTAGAATTAAATTGCATGTTGGCGCCGCGGCTCGTCAATGTGTCGCTGTCAATGTCATCAACGTCAAGTGTCAGCTAACTGTCATACCTCGCGCGCACCGGCCGGCTTTTTTTCACTTCTAAAAAATCTAACTTACTGGTTAGCCCCAATTTACAATATTTTTCATTGTAAAATCGTTATTAAATCGATAAACCGTCAAACAACATCGGAGTACGTTATTTATCTCCCAAACACTGCATACGGTCAGACTGGAAGTCTTCTACAATAAAATTAGGAAAGGTTTTTTTTTTCGGTGGGAAAATCATCCAATAACATACCCTGCTCTTGGGCGGTGCGGGAGATAGTGTCAAACTTTTACTGACCAAAAACCCACTTCTGTTCCTTCGTTGCCTTTCATACCAGGGCCGAGTTTCCTTTCAGAATCAGACCCTTGGCCCCCGTAGGCTTCGACCCTGCTGGGCCTCTCCGGTTGCTGACATCTCCTTGAGGCGCGCGTGGATTACTACGCGCCAAATTAGGAAAGGGTTATGAATTCCCTGCCAGAGTCTGTGTTTCCTGATAGTTACAACCTAGGGATCTTATGTCAAGAGTGAATAGGTTACTTCTAGGCAACGTGTGCTATTGTCGACCATATTGCCGCTCTCCGTCAGGTGATATAGTGGTCAAGTGCGAGCCTATAATATCAACAGTAAAACAAATACTTTTTGTTCTGTTGAATCAAAATTACTCCGAGCAAGAAAACTTTTGTTCCGTGGAGCGTGAGATACGTCATATGTAGCTACAGTTTATTGAAGTTCGAAGATGAGCGAAAGTTTTCGACATAGGAAAACGTATAACAGAACTTAAATAGAGCTGCCCCCCTAGCCAAGTTACAATCGTTTCGTTCGCGCCGAATGCCTCGAGTAGGCCACGCCTCCGATTCCTTTGTTCTGACCACGTGACTGAGCGTTGAGATGACGTCAGAACAAAGGAATCGGAGGCGTGGCCTACTTGAGGCGTTCGGCGCGAACGATACGATTATAACTTGGCTAGGGGATCTGAGTAGGAGACCTGACAAGACGCAGTGATGGTAGGTGGAGTAAGGCGGTGGTAAAGAGACTTTGACCCCTGAGTTTGTTTCAGTGTTTCTTCTCAGGGTAGGTAGCTAGGAAACACCGGCCTCATGTAGTTTAATATGACGAAAAAGATATGACTTGAAAAAAAAAATTTTTTTAGACCTATTTGCAAAATAAATATCATTTATACTCCCAGAGTAAACTTTTTATTCTGGGAGTATATTTCCTGGTGCTATCAGTGGCTTCGCCTGCCTGAAAGTACCTTGGTTTCTCCATACAGACTTTGGAACCATTTTGTTCCATTTAGGGGATGAATTTTTAATATCATAGAGCGCATGCCATGCGCATGTAGAAAATTATCCCAAGGAAACAAACTCCCAGAATAAAAAGTGTCCTATATGCTATTCCAGGACATGGGCTTCCCTTGTACCAAGTTTTAATGAAATTCCTTCAGTGGTTTGAGCGTGAAGAAGTTACAAACATACACACTCACAAACTTTCGCCTATATAATATTAGTGTGATGACCAGAAGCGTAGCGTGGACTAATTTAGACGTGGGCGAAGGTACATCAGCGAGGCCTTTTTCTTTCATAAATTGGAAAATGAGACAGCGACTATCGCAACGCAACCCAGTGTTCCACCCATGGGTGATGCGAAAGTGACCCCCGGGGCCCTGGAAAAAATGGCAAAGAAGGAACAGGAGTAGGTTTTTAGTCAGTAAAAGTCTGACACCATCTCCCGCTCCGCCCAAGAGCGAGGGATGTCATTAGATGATTTTCCCACCCGAAAAAAAAAAACCCAGTGTTCCACATCATCGCTTACCATCAGGTGAAATAGTGGTCAAACGTGAGCCTATCAATTATAAAAAATACCCTCGTTCTTATTAGAGCCCTTGCTGGTGCGAGGCCATTTTGGGCGCGAGGCCGTGGGCGAGGGCCCACTTCGCCCATGCCTAGCTTCTCTACTGGTGATGAGTTACTATCCAATTTCGATCACTGCGGGCAAGTACTCGTATCTAATTACAATTCCAAATTCCTCAAAGCATCGTACACGTCCGAAGTTCCCCTACTTTCTAAGCTCCTAAGCTCAGATTATTTTGTTAGCAGAATTGAATCTTGGTGCTGAGCCGTAGCGATGCGATCTTATCGATTCGATTCTAACCGATTAACCGCTGCCTCCACAGAATCGATGGCGGGGAAGCTAATTGAATCGATTAAATTATACGCGAATGGTTCGTTTTTGCAACGTTTGAATAATTTTATGAATTTGTTTTATTTATATTGTAAAATGGGTTTCAAATAACTCAGTATTTTGGTATTGTGATACAGACGCAAATGAAAGGTTTCTGGTTGAATTACACTGTTATTATATTGTATGAAGCACTTTCTAATACATTTTATATATAAAATTACTTGTGATTTTTATTAACATCCCCCTTATTCTATTGTTTTTTTCATCTATCCATCCTAAACTTTTTAAAACATAAACTTTAAAGTATATCTTGCCGGTTTGCAAGTTAGTAGTATTAATGTGACCTCCATGGACGCCACAGTATTTTATACTATTTGTTTTGTGATCAGAAATTTGAAACTTTTTGACTCTGACACTACCAATAATCCTAATATTACTATCTTAAATTATAAATACTAAACTAAATAAACAAATTCATTTATTTGATTAGAAAATAAATGAATGAATTTTTGTATTTCTGACTATCATTTGCATGTACTTAGTTTATTTAATAAATATTTCTACGCCGACAATGGTCGTACGAGTATATGTAAGTAAATGTTTAATGTAAGTGTATGTATTTATTTCTTTCTGCGGTGGCTGGGGCGTGAGGATGTCCGTTCCCTCACGCGTGCGGCCATCTCTTTAGCTAGCATTCGCAGCAGGAGGCGACCGCCTACCATTAACCTTCGCTCCGGAGCATGGCCTACTGAACCAGGGCCCGGGGCGAAGCTGTTGCACCAGCCTCTTTCGTGACTACTCCACTTCTAAGGGTCGAAGCGTGGTGTTATATCGCCTGTACTATTTGCCATGAACCTAGCTATCCCTGATTTTTCCAATCTGACTGGTAGCTCCAGAGATTAGCGCGTTCAAACAAACGAAAATACTCTTCGCGATGATGACTATCATTTTTAAAAGTAAAAAGTTATTTAATGAGACTCCTAGAAACACTAGTACATTTATACAAAAACCATCGCTGTATCTCAAGAAACCGTTTGTTCCAACAATGTACAAGGTCTCTTCGCAAACCAATTTATAGTGACAGTTATTAGATGCATCAACTTTGGCCAAGAGCCAGGCGTCTGAGCCATCTCTCTCTCTGCTTTTATATCATCTGGAATAGCCCTGTTCTTAACTATGACAGTTGTGGAGTTTTCTTGAACAAAACATTTTAATTTAAGTGGTTTTAGTGTGAATACAGTATGGAGTTTTTTGTATGAGTAGGTATTTAAATACACACAGCTATTTTTTCTGTTACCCTCTCACCGCGGCTCTGGAACGTTAAGGGCAACTAAAAGTTCCTTTCCCAGTTGAGAAACTGATCCTTGGTAACGGTTTCGATTAACAAGTTGTAGTTCGTGAGTTCAAACCCAGACAAGTGCTTCATTTTGTGTGATTTATTTCATCACCACTGCTCCCAAAACATTGAAGGAAAACATTGTGAGGAAACTGCCATATCCTAGAATAAAAAATTCGACGACTTGTGACATTTACCATATAAGAGTATATCAATCAAATTGAGCACAGACATGCCTTAAAACATGTCACAATCCAGCACTAAATACGACGTCAAACATCAAAGTTTCCCATTAAAATCCATCATATACACTTCACTTTGAAGTCTGCCCAACCTCCAGAACATACGCATGAGTTTATATAGCCGTTAACGAGGTCGTAACTAAAATACGGAGGTTACTGAAATGGGAACAGCTTGTATACAAAGAGGAAAGCACCTTGTATACAAAGTGAAAAGTTCTCAACTTTCGTAAATAAAGGAGGTGGCTCGGATCTTGTAGACCGGAACGGTTTAATTGTTTCTGATTTAATTATTTATTCTAGCGAATTAAGGGGAATTTATAGAATCTTTTAGCTGAACAAGGAATTTATGTTAAAATCTTGACTAGTTTCTTGCAGTAGCTTCGCTTGCGAGAAAGCAGAAAATTATCTCAAAGGAATATACCTACTTTTAAGCGTTAGGTATATAGAGAATAATGCCTATGCGGCAAGATTGTTTGAATGATTCTCTGTGACCTTGAAACGCAAAGGGCAATTGAAAGAATACAGGTAGGTTTTCATTATCATCACCATCATTTCAGTCGAAAGACGTTCACTGCTGGACATAGGCCTCCTCAAAGTTCCGCTATAAGGACCGGTCCTATGCGTCTCACATCCCGGCCACCAAAGGTGCGGGCTTGCGGGCGGCAAGCAATGGGTAGCTCGCCGTCCGATTATCCGGTAACTGTCCGGATCGAGCCTAAGTCGTCGATGGCGCGTACTGTTCTACGCGCGCCTCAAGGAGATGTTAGCTAACCGTAAGGGCTCAGCAGGGTCGAAGCCTACTAGGGCTAAGGGTATGCTTCTGAAAGGAAGACTCGGCCCTGGTATGAAAGGCAATGAAGTTACAGGAGTAGATTTTTAGTCAGTAAAAGTCTGACACACCCTCGCGCTCCGCCCAAGAGCGAGGGATGTCATCGGATGATTTTCCCACCGAAAAAAAATCGGTTTCCCGCAACCGTCACCAGATCATCGGTCCACCTTGTGGAAGGCCTTCCAACGCCGCTTCTATTTATCGGTACGCGGTCATCACTTCAGAACCTTTTGGCCCCATCTATCATCTGTTTTGCGAGCAATGTGCCCTACCCTCTGCCACTCAAGTTTAGCGATTCTTCGAGCTATATCGGCAACCTTGGTTCTCCTGTAAGTTTTATTGTCTGTAAAAGTCTGATGCTACCTCTTGCTCCACCCAAAGAGAGGAGTCATTTGATTATTTCCAACAAAAAAACCTATTATAACAGCAACGTATACAATGAAGATATATCGTTTTTCCCTTTCATAAGTTCGTCCATATTAACGCTCAAAAGGTTAGCCTCACTCTATCAATCTTAGTTCTGACTAGTTTGTAAATCTTTGAGCCTCTCCCGTCGGTTTCTGACGTAAAGAGTTTTATATGAAGTTTACTTGGTTATAAAGCCAACGGGCGTTTAGTAAAGTTACATAAATCATTGTGGTCTCCCCCCTTGGGCACCCCTGGGTATTATTATTACGTAATTGCGCGTTTTTACGTAAATCACCAAAAAAAAAACTTTTTCTGGATTTTTCTAGGAAAAACAAAGATATAGAAACCAAAATTTTCAGCCAAAAAATTGCGTACAAACGTATGTACAAAACGATAATTAAGCGTTTTTCAAGGTCATTCAAGTTGTACAGACGTATGTACAATCGGCGCTCGAGGGGTTAAGTTAGGACGTTATCGGAATACAGCCAACCTTGTGAGAGGTCCAAGCCTTCCACAAGGTAGACCGATGATCTGGTGAGGGTTGTAGGAATCCGATGGATACGAGACGCACTCCGCACTGGGCCCGCGTGGTGGATTGCGGCCGATTCCCTCTCCTAGAAAGAGGAGGCCTGAGTCCCAGCAGTAGGAACATTAAAAGGCTGATTATGCTATGCCTATAATAAGTTTTTTGCATTTCGTAGGTCTGTGTCCAGTTGTATGTTCATTAAAATATGATTGGAGGCCGTACACATATTTGTTCACGAAATTATAATATAATTAAAATTATAATATAACTAACTGACCCGGCGAATTTCGTGGTGCCTAATAGTCAATAAATGTTGTGATATAGTTTAGCTAAACTGTCAATACGCATGCCTAATTTGGTAAAACACAATTAACTAGAGCATTCAAATGACATCCAGAAATACGCCATCTACTGTCTTTACCAGAACCAGCATAATTCATTTTAAAATGACATTTTAATTAGAGATGGCGTTGTATTCGTTTTTTTTTTTCGTGAATTTTTCCATATTTTCTCACGGTTTAAACCTTTCCTAGACTAACACGAATATTTCAAAACCAAAATTAGCCAAATCGGTCCAGCCGTTGTCGAGTTTCAGCGAGACTAACGAACAACTATTCATTTATATATATATAATGTAGAGATTAAAATCATCAATACAACCTTCTCAGTTCAGCTAATACTTTTGAATGACTTTTTCAAAAAATAGCCATTCATTACTTAATGTCCGCCAATCATATTTTAATTAACACATAGGAAAATTTTAATTTCGCGGGATACATTGACATTTTTACTTTAAGTTTCAAGGATTCTTCGAGCTATGTCGGTAACCTTGGTTCTCCCGCGGACGGATAACACGCGCAAGTTCACGTATTGAGCGTACGAAGCAGCCCGTGACCTACATTTTCTACGCAACTTTGTTCCCAAAAATATGATGTAACCATATACACCGTATATGTACCACAGGTAACCCTTTCCCAAAACAACAGACGGTTGTCTGAACGTTACTAACAAAACAAAACCATAGGAATCCTAAACAATCAGTGCCGGTCCTCAAACATAAGGATCTATTAATACTGTCAGACAATTAATTTAATTAATAGGTCAGGAAGCTACTGAAGATATCAAATGCGTTGCTAGGTAACTAAGAATTATTTTTAAGGCATATAAGTAGTCCTTTGAACATCTGGACGGAGTTAAATGCACACATACTCGCACTGCCGCCTGCGCCTGCATAGAGTCCCGCTGACTTATAAAACCATTTTTCTTTGCAAAATATTGATTGATTTATTTAAGCTATGTACATTCTGAAGAACACTTAACCAGCAATTTTTTTACCGTTAGAGAGCAGTGATGGCCGAGTGGTAACGGCACCGACTTACGAGTTGTAAGGTCACGGGTTCAAACCCAACCAGGCACATTACTTTGTGTAATTTATTTCATCACCACTGCTCTCAAAATGGTGAAGGAAAAACATCGTGACGAAACCGGCATGTCCTAGAACCAAAAATTTGAAGACATGTGACATCCACCAACCTGCACTGGGCCCGTGTGGTGGATTACGGCCCATTCCCTCTCCAAAAGAGGAGGCTTGAGTCCCGGCAGTGGGAACATTATAAAGCTGATTATGCTATGCTATAACGCCGTATGTGTGTTGCAAGTTTTAATATTTTTTTTTAAGTATTAGACGTACGAAAGAATCATATGTTGATAATGTTATATTTGAATGTTTAATACATATTATATATATTTTTTTTAATATGTTTATCTAGCCGTTACCGAGCAGTAGGCTTAAAAAGTCACTATTTTATGGCACCTTAACTATCTATTCCCCGCAGTTTCACACGCGTCTTTGGTTACTGCCCCCCTAGCCAAGTTACAATCGTTTCGTTCGCGCCAAACGCCTCGAGTAGGCCACGCCTCCGGTTCCTTCGTTCTGACCACGTAACTGAGCGTTGAGATGACGTCAGAACAAAGGAATCGGAGGCGTGGCCTACTCGAGGCGTTCGGCGCGAACGATACGATTGTAACTTGGCTAGGGGGGCTGTTCTGCTTTCGTGGCTCGTAGCGTGATGTTATAAAGCCTTAATGTTTGTCATGAATCTCGCTATTTCTTAAAGAGATTTTTTTTCCAACCCGACTTTTTCAACAAGAGATTTGTACAGTTAATAAAAACATACGCACAAAGGCGGACTTAATGCCTTAGGCATTCTTTACCAGTCAACCAAGGTTGGTGGAGAGATAAAATGGACCTACCATATTTTATCTCTACCACCCGTGGCAATAAAAAATCAACATAAAGAAAAACATGGGTACAAAAGCAAATGTATATAGTAAAAATAAACATACATATATATTTAAGATTGTAATATTTATAATAAAGATACCTGTTTTAGAATTCAGTTGCAAGATTAATAATAGAAGAAAAAGAAGATGTACGTAGACAAAAAAATAATAATTATAAGTTATATCGTGGATAACCGACAGTTAGTCTCTTCTTAGATGTAAAAACTTCCAAACAGATTTAACCCGTCATGGAAACTTTGTAAAAGGTTTAATTTATTACTTAAACCTAGTAATTAATTTATATTGTACAATTTAAGAGACCCTTAACTCTTAAGGGCACCCAACTCAACACACTGTTTTTCATACAACCGCTCTTACGCGATTATGACGTTAATACACATTTTTAATTTGATATTTTGGAAACACAGTATCTTGTGGATATTATCTAGGCTTCTATTGAAATCAATTTATAAACTTGTGTGAAACTAATCCAGTAAAGACCTCTGAAAATCTACTATTTTGCATGAACTTTGACACTTCATAATTTACTCAAAAATTAAAAAAAGTATAGCAATGGAAGCCTTCTAAATTTAATCAAGATCCTGAATGTTGAATTTTTTTTTTAAACTTTTAAGGGTTTAAAAAAAACACATATCCTGGAACAAATTTTGTAAAATAATCAAGTAAATCACGGAATAACCGAATGTTAACAGAGTTTACAGGCGTTATCTCTCTTTTTTCCCGTTGCCTTTTCGTCAAACATCGCATTTTATTGCGTTATATGACGTCACAAGCTTTTAAACCATGCTCGATGTTGACGATAGGCGAATGAAATGAAAGGACCCTCTTAAACTGTTACTGACAATATTATTTATAACCCCGAGCTTAAGAAACCTTATTCCCAAAATAACTTCAAGACTTCAAATAGGTAGTCTAAGTATTCACCTAATTTATTATGGATACCATTTATGTAATTTGGTGAAGTAGAGTAAAGACTGTAAAGAGCTTGTCTGTTTACCTAAGGAATTATTTAAGGAGTTTAGGACCTTCACTAAAATAAACCCTGAATTCAAAATAGAGCTCTTAAATAGTATTTATGAGATGAAACAGATTCTCTGAATATAGAAGGTAACTAAGTAAGGATTTATTTAAGTTGTAGAAGTAGGGTAAACACTCGAGATTGTTCGAAAGAGTAATTGTAGTCCTAGAACGCCAAGAGCAATTGAAGAAACACGGGCGGGTCTTCAGTCAGTAACAGTCTGTCACTACTTTTTGCTACTAGAGAGAGCGGGAAGCAGAGACGTAGCGTGGACTAATTTAGACATGGGCGCGAGGCCTTTTTATTTCATAAATTTGAAAAAGAGATAGCAACTGTTACAACCCGTTGTTCGACTACATCGTCGCTTACCATCAGTTGAAATAGTGTCCAACGCGAGCCTCATCATCATCATTTCAGCCGAAAGACGTCCACTGTTGGACATAGGCCTCCCCTAAGCGCCGCCACAACGACCGATCCTGTGCTTCTCGCATCCACCGCACTCCCGCGACCCTCACCAGGTCGTCGGTCCACCTTGTGGGAGGCCTTCCAACGCTGCGTTTTCCGCAACGCGAGCTTATCACTTATAAAAACAAAACCGTCGTTCTTAAAGAGGCCCCTTTGTATGCGAGGGCGTGGGCAAGGGGCCGCTTTACCCACGCCTAGTTACGCTACTGGTAGGAAGAGTTTTTGATGATTCCCCACCCAAATAAAATAGGGTAAATACCTCGCCTTTTAAACCTTTGGAATTATTTAAGGAGTTACGAACCCGAACTTAACTAACCCTAAATCCAAAATGGTTACTCCCTAAATAGTTTTCTGGAGATTATAACTTTGATACTGCCTTTACCTAAAATGTATATTATCATATCTTAATGTATCTTAGGTACAAATTATAGGGAAAAATCTACAAGTCCATTGTATGAATCAGAATGTTGGGCTGTGAATTAAACGGATGAAAAAAAATGGTATGGAGTAAAGATGAGAATATTGAGATGGATATTTGGAGTGATGAGAATGAATAAAGTGATAAATGATGAGTATCGAAGAAGTTTGAAAGTGGCGTCAGTGACTGAAAAGATGAAAGGGAATCGTTTGTCTTGATATGTTTGATATGAAGAGGAAAAACAAAACGTATGTTACCAAAAGAGTTAGGAGCATGTTTTTGACAGGCTTGTTAATTTAGTGGTTAGTGGCCCTAACTCCTATGCCGGAGGCATGTTTCAGGATTTTTTTTTATAGAATAGTGTTTGAAAAAATTACACTTTTTCACTTTGGATCACATTTGTATTACATTGAGCAGAAAATGAACAATTTTTTTATTTTATTAATATGACAACTTTTGTACTCTTTCCTAGAGCATGTATTTGCAAGCACTAACACGAGATTTGTATTTTTTACACAATTTCGGAAGTCAAAAACTCGTTCCGCACCAGTTCTCGCTCGTACCTGTTCACAGACTTTGATGATGGATATAGTTCACATAACTTGCTCGTAGATGGCGTTTTTAATCATAAATAAAATGGAGCTCGTATGGAACGAATTTGACACAGTATGCATAAAATGATAAGAAAATCAATTTGAAACTTAAAAATATTTAAGATAATATGGTTTGGTATTATGAACCACAATGCGGTAAAGGGTTAAACAAAATTTTCATGAGATCAGAATCCATTGCCACCCTATATATTGTCAAAATGTCCACCATGAGACCGACATTGGCAAACTAATTTTGGTTTTTCGTCAGTTAATATCGCTGAACGTATCTTTATTAGTTGTCTTAGATATTGAGAAACCGGAGCGTCCCACTTTGGTGAAGAAACCTGACCTAATTCCACCATTCACGGTAATCTCATTCAAGTTTCTATGGTAATTTCCCGATTGAAAAACGTTCAGGCACCAGCTGGCTTTTTTCAATGCATATAATAAGAATTCTCAGGAAATTGCGTCATAAGAAAGTAAGTTTTAATATCGTTTGCATGGAATTATCGAAGTTAAAAAGCTAAAGAAATCGGGCATGTGCGAGTCGATCTCGCGCACTGAGGGTTTCGTACAACCTTACCTATGAAAACAGTTCAATCCCGAATTGAGTTACGACGATTTTTCCGAATCAGTAAAAAGTTTATTTGGGGACGTAACTACAAATTTACAGTTTTCAGATTTTTTCCTATATTTGAGACCTTGCTTCACGTCAAATTTCGGGATTCTAAGTCAACGGGAAGTACCCTATGAATTATGATTCGCTTGAGAGTGTCGAAATACATGTTTTTTCCGACAGAAACGGCCGTATCTTATTTTTCGTTAACTAGTTTGATATTTTCACAGCTTCAAGGAACCGCAGACCTGAGTATATGATTTTAATTTCAACTCGATACTTCCACGCGTTTCCGATATAAAAAGGGTCTTTACAGACAGACAGACAGATGGACGGACAACAAAGTGATCCTACGCGGTTACGTTTTAAACACACATCAAGTTTTTGACAATCTTTATTGCTAAATGAATATCACTGAACTTTTTCGAAGTTTTTTGGCCACATTAGTGCAATTTTGAAGGAAGGATTGTTTGAATCACTTCTGGAGCCGGATTTTCCTCTTTTGCGAAAACAATATTGGTCGCTAGGGTAAAATTATGCAAACAGGACTTCCTAATAGAACCTATTGGTCTTTTTTACGACACCCATGAGTAAAGATACGTTGTATGAGTAGCGTAGCGTAGCGTAATTGAGTGAGTAGCTTGAAACACTATTTCAAATAGGTAGCTAAAAATTTAAGTTTTGGGATATATCAAGCTCCATTTATCCAAATGTGATTTGGATACTCTTCAGATTTTTTTCTGCGAGCTACTACATCAAAAATGACAGGTTGTAGCGCGCCTGCGACCCTGCTGGGCCCCTATGGTTTGCTGACATCTCCTTGAGGCGCGCGTGAAACAGTACGCGCCGTCGACGACTTGGGCTCGATCTGGACGGTTACGACGGACGGTCGGACTTAGAAATCTGTGAGAGGAAGTGTAAAAATTTTACTGACTAAAATACAAACGAGTTCCTTCAGTTGTCCTTTTGTATTCCTCCTTGACTCTTTCGATCAATCCCGCAGCTCAGGTTTCAATACCTGTACTGGTACTGCTTACATTGCCCTATTCACCTACTTTTTTTGATAAAGGAGGATGCTCTGGCCACTCGGGTATTGTGTCAGCAACTGCCCGATAGTTGATTTCTGATTGTTGTATAATTTCTATATCACGCGGAGAACTCTAATACCACGGTGTAGGATTTTGAATTTTAGTTCTTATGTGACTCCATAGATGTCAAAAGGCGATGGTGACCATTTTGTAGGCCACCTGCTCGTTCACCAATTTATAGTATAAAAAATGACCTTTTTCCATCATCATCTTACTGCCGCCTGCGCCCGCATAGGGCCCCGCTGACATAGAAAACAAATTATATTTTGTATATTTTTCTTTGCGAAATATTGACTGATCTTCAGAAGAATACACTTACACAGTAATTTTTTTTTTGTATAAATTATAAAAATAATTTTGTATAAACATATTTCTAAATATCAAAGCCGTTTAAAAGGAGTTTTTTTTTGGCAAAAGTATAAGACGTACGCAAGAATCATAATTATGTTGATAATGTTATATATGAATCATCATCATCATCATTTCAGCCGAAAAACGTCCACTGTTGGGCAAAGGCCTCCCCCAAGTGTCACCGCAATTAACGTTCCTGTGCGACTGGCATCCATTGGATTCCCACAACCGGTACCGGGTCATCGGTCCACCTTGTAGAAGACCTTCCAGCGCTGCGTCTTCCGGTACGCGGTCGCCACTCCAGAACCTTCCGGCCCCAACGGCCATCTGTACTGCGGATCATTCTGTTCCAAAAGCACGAAGAAATCAAATTAACGTAAACTATACAAAGGTCATACAACTTCTTTGCAAACGATAAAAATCTAAATTGCTCTTATGATTTATTCGCGTGTCATTCGAAAACGATTCAGATCCGTCGAAATGTTTGAGCTCGTAAAACACGAGACATAAGATTATTTTAACTGTTAAAGATATGGCTCAGCAATTGTATTTGGTAAACCATGTATATTCGTAAGTATATGAGACCAATTTGCTTGAACGGGTTCTTAGCATGCTCCTTTACCGTTTAGTATATGATTGCATATGAAAATTTTATGAAATGAAAACGGGTTATAAAACTGAAATTTCAAATCCGTTTATTCTTTATGGCAAAATATTCCGAACTGAACAGATTTTTTTTTTGCTTGGAATATTACACAGATTTCTAGTAGCTATAAAAACTTATTTATTTGCATCGTTAAGCAAGTAGCTCGTCGTCCGGCTGTCCAGTAACTGTCCGGACTGAACTCAAGTCGTCGACGGTGCGTAGTGTTCCACGCGCGCCTCTAAGAGATGTCAGCAAAACCGTAAGGGCTCAGCAGGACCATAGCCTACTGGGGCCATGGTTTGGCTTCTGAAAGAGAAACCTGAGGTCTTGGAAGACAAGGCAAAGATGGAACATAGGAGTTTGTTTTTTAAACAAATGAAGTTAAGTATTTTGAATTTCTCTCGAAATCAGAACGTGATAGAAAGTATGCAATTGAGGTTAGCTAAAATACCATACTTGAAACAATTGGGGTTTACACAAAAATTCACACTATCAATTGTCGCCCATAAGCAAGTGGTCTTTCACTTGGAAAACATCACTTTTTATACATTTCATTGGTGTCAAAACATAAACTGCTTTGAGATATGATGTATTCCATTTTGGACTACCGTAACCCGCAGGAGAACCAAGGTTACCGACATAGCCCGAAAAATCGCCAAACTTAAGTAGCAGAAGGCAGGGCACATTGCTCGCAAAACAGATGTTCGATGGGGCCGAAAGGTTCTGGAGTGGCGACCACGTACCGGAAGACGCGTCGGAAAGTCTCCCACAAGATGGACCGTTGAGGGTCCCGGGAATCCAATGGATGCCAGACGTACAGGACCGGTCGTTGTAGCGATATTTGGGCGAGGCCTGTGACCAACTGTGGATGTCTCTCGGCTGAAATGATGCTGATGAACATTTTTCTGACTTTGCCACACCCACAAACCAGATAAAACAATGAAATCCTGAAGTTTTTTTAAATATTTTACCCTAGTCTAGATATTAGGTACTTCTGTATCGTGAGTGCTTTTATAAACATGAATGTATACTCACAGAGACAAGACACCAGGACCCAGAACAACTATCTGAAGGCCTTACAAATATTTGTTCTGTGTAATCATCGATCCTACGACATGTAGCGCAGGAGCCAACCACTCAACCTTTCTACCATCGGACAACCCGACGTACGGCGTGTATCCACCCTTACGTTGTTGAAATTTCAACGATCCGGACTAAGCGTTTCGCTTCGTCGTTTATATCGCGTACATCGAAGGACTGGAACAATTTGCCTGCTGCGGTCTTCCCGTCCAACTATAATTTAGGTGTCTTCAAGGCTAGAGTGAATAGGCTCTTAATAAACTAGTGCGCCTCACCATCAATGATTGCATCACTGCTTACCATCAGTTGGGAGCACGGGATTATATCAATTAAAAAAAAAAAAACACACGAAACCCGGGGCCCTGGGACGAAGGCAAAGAAGGAACAGGAGTGGGTTTTTAGTCAGTAAAAGTCTGACACTACTTTCCGCTCCGCCCAAGAGCGGGATTTGTCATAAGATGATTTTCCCACCTAAAAAAAAAAAAAAAACTACGTTAACCGTTGACAGTTTTTATTTTCACTTTTTATTCAATCACAAGTTCCGCTGTTTCAGCCGAAGTTTTCCAATTGGCTCCTCATTTAAGTTAGGGTTAGTTGGGGCTATTTTTGTAATGGTTTCCACCACGCAACCTTCCCCACTTTACATGAGTAATGACTTACGGGTTTATGCTCGTTTGAAATATATGATACCTTTTGGTCGAAAGTTATTTCCATATTCTAATGAGCTCTTTCACCACCTCTGAAAAAATTCGCGGTTGCTTTATCAGGGGAATCAGGTTTTTTTTAGTCGGTTGTTTATTAGTAGCCACTAAAAAAAAAATCAAATTCTCCTGATAAACTAACCGCGAATTATTTTTTGTAGCCTTTGAGGTTTAAGAACAGGTTGAGTTATGGGATTGTTCGATAGAACTCTCACTGCAGCCCTGAAACACAAAGGTCAACTAAAGGAACACAGACGAGTTATAGTTAGTAAATGTCTGAAACTACCTCTCACTCCACCCAGAGCGGGAGAAGTTATTTTATGGTTGCCTGAACTAAAAAAAAAGGTTTGTGAAACAAGTCCTAATTCTTTTTGTTTTAAGGAATTAGCAAATTATGAATAAATTACTAGGACTACATAAATCTATCTTGGCCAGTGCCTAGTTACAAAAAAAAGCAAAAATTTTGTATATTTTTTTAGGTCAAAATGAGTGCCTACAGTAGTCATTGTAATATACCAGCTGCTGCCAGCGTAGAAAATTATCCGAAGGGAACATATTCCTGGCCCCCTAGTCAAGTTACGACCGTTTCGTTTTGATTCTCTTGCGTCAAACAACTCGGATTCCTTTGTTCTGACGTCATCTCAACGCTCAATCACGTGGTCAGAACAAAGGAATCGGAGGCGTGGCCTATTCGAGGCGTTCGACGCAAGAGAATCGAAACGAAACGGTCGTAACTTGGCTAAGGGGGACTAGGATAAAAAGTATCCTATGTGCTTACAGGACATGGTCTACCCGTGTGCCAAGTTTATTCGAAATCCGATCAGCCGTTCGAGTGTGAAGAAGCCATACAAAAAAACCATACAAACACAAACAAATTTTCGCCTTTATAATATTAGTATGATTATTTATTATTTCTAAAGAAGTTTAAGATCAAAAGTAATCGAGAAAATGTTCCACAATAAATATTCAATCAAAGTACAATACAACCTCTCAAACAAAATAATTCGTCATACCAACTAGCACAAAATGAACTTAATAAAATTAAAACTTTCCTTTCATAATAAATTCTAATTATAACAAAGTATGCTCCACATTTTTACTTCATTAGCTTGTAGAACTGTAACTAATATAAACGGTCCCTGAAATAAACGACGGCTCTTCGGAAGAATTTCAGGCTGAAATATTTGCAGAAACTTCATAGACTGGCGTATTTTCCGTGATGAAATTGGCACTGTGAAATACGTAAAATCGTTCTTGCCATCGACTGTATTTATTACCTGGAGGAATTAATTTTTTCGAGTAAGATTCAAAGATTCAAAGCATTTTATTTCAAATAAACTATTTACAGGCACTTTTTAAGTGTCAAAAAGTGTCAGTCAGTGAGAAAAATGATACTAATTGCACATTCCAAAGCGTAGTGATCTCTATGGAGAAGAATGTGCAAGAAACCCCATGGACACTCTTTTCAATCATGTTAATGTATTACAACTATCTTTGTTACATGTTTCTTGTCGCAACTATTATGTGAGAACAATGTAATTAAAGTAAAAATAAAAACTAAATATAGATTAAAAATAGCCACTGGCAGCTAAGAGATGACCAGTCTCAACTGACAGCACCCGTTCATGAACATGACGCGAATATTAACACCACTCAGCTCAATCATTTTGAAGGGAAAGCCTCCCCTAAGTGTCGCCACAAAAAGCAGTCCTATGCATCTCGCATCCATAGCATTCCCGCGACTCTCACCAGGTCATCGGTCTACTTTGTGGGAGGCCTTCCAACGCTGCATCTTCCGGTGCGCGGTCACCACTCTAGAACATTTCGGCCCCTTTGACCATCCGTTCTACCAGCAATGTGCCCTGCCCACTGCCACTTAAGTTTGGTGATTCTTCGGGCTATGTCGGCGGATATCTTCATTCCTGATACGATCACGCAAGGAAACTCCGAGCACAGCCCTTTCCATTGCTCTTTGGGTAACTGTTAGCCTTATAATATTATTGTGTTTTAAAAAGGGCTGCAAAGTATTTCTGGAGCCCCTTTTGAATTATCAGTCTCAATCTGTCTGGTGAATCTTGGGCAACCAGTCCTAACAAGGACTATTCGTGTAACGAATTTCATCCTTTTCAGTGTAATTGAATACTGACTCTATATTATAGTCAGTAATCAATTACGCTGAAAACAATTATTAAACAATTATTATTGACTGGCCTGTTGGTCTAGTGGTTAGTGACCCTGACTGCTATGCCGGAGGTCGTGGGTTCGTTTTCCACCCAGGATAAATGTTTGTGTGATGGGCACGATCATTTGTTCTGTGTCTGGGTGTAATTTATCTATAATATGTATGTATTTAGAAATATATAAGTATGTTTATCAGTTGTCTAGTACTCATAACACAAGCTCTGCTTAGCTTGGGACTAGACGGCGTTGTGTGATAGTTGTGGAATATTATATATTATTATTATATTATATTAAGCTACTTTTCGAAAATAAATAATTCACAACAAAACTTTTTTTTTCTCTTGACTCCTAGAACAGATTTTGAAGCACTTTGGTTTACTAATTAGTATTAGCCTGAGGGACAAAATACACTATGTATTCATTCTGGACAGCACTGGATCCAACTTCCATACAAAGATTGGCACTGTCCTTTGTTTAACCGTTCGTGCGTGAAGAAGTAATAAACTGATGTTTGTATATCCACATAAACTTTTGCCTTTATAATATAATATCAGTGTGATTTAAAAGAGTATTTCTGGAGCACCTTTTGAATCTTTAGAGTCTCAAGTTTGACAGATGTATTTTGGGTAACCAGCCCCCCTAGCCAAGTTACGATCGTTTCGTTTGCGTCGAACGCCTCGAGTAGGCCACGCCTCTGATTCCTTTGTTCTGACGTCCTCTCAACGCTCAGTCACGTGGTCAGAACAAAGGAATCTGAGGCGTGGCCTACTCGAGGCGTTCGACGCAAAAGAAACGATCGTAACTTGGCTACGCAGCTCTTAATCTTCTTTTCTTCTTATTATGAAGAAAAGGTTAGACATTCTTCGAAGTTATAAAAAGGATTAGAACCATATTCTCTAAAGCTTATGCCATAAAATCTCTTTACATATATAATATCTTTTTTTTTTAGGTTGGAAATCATCCAATGACATCTCCCGCCCTTTTTGTGTCAGACTTTTACTGACTAAAACCCACTCCTGTTCCTTCTTTGCCCTCGTTCTAGGGCCCCGGGGTTCTCTTTCGCATCACCCATGGCCCCAGTAGGCTTCGACCCTGCTGGGCCTCTACGGTTGCTGACATCTCCTTGAGGCGCGCGTGGAACACTACGCGCCGTCAACGACATTGCTCGCCGTCTGCAAGCTACATATATAATACCCAAGGTTTGTTATAAGAAAACCCAATTGTGGGTAGTAAACTTACTTTTGTACATTATCTCTCTTACATTTTATTTATTTGTAAAAGTTGTGTACAATAAAGAATGTGAGAAGAAAATATCATAGAAAAACCGATCTCCACAATAGTTCAAACAACACAGGAGCTTACACCGAAGAATACGTAGTGTAAACCCTATAGGAAACGGCACAAAAGCTTTTCTTGAACCATAGGGATTATTGATTTCAAAGAAATGTAGTAAACGATACCGGGTTTATAAAAAATAATAGCTGTTGTCAGTATCTTTGCACGTGTGGTAGCTGAACATTATTGCGAAAGAACCTACTGTTCTTCAAGATACAGGATTATTTCCTAGTTTGAAGGACAGTGATCTTATTTATGTGAAATAGCTACTCTCATTATTAGTGTTTCATTACTGATGTTATTTTTAGGCTTATAATTTTATTGCGCAATAAATTATTACTTACTTTACTTACTTACTTACTAACACAAACTTCCAGTATAAAAAAATGGGCAAGTGCGAGTCGGACTCGCGCACTGAGGGTTCCGCATAAACTTACTCTATGAAAACAGTTCGATTCCCGAATTGAGTTACGAAGATTTTTCCGAATTGTAAGAAGTTTTTTTTTTGTGACGTATCTATAAATTTACAGTCTTCAGATTTAGTCCTATATCCATACTATAAGACCTTGCTTTATGCCAAATTTCAGGATTCTGGGTCAACGTTACTGTATGAATTTTGATTCCTTTGAGAGTGTTGAAATGTACGTTTTTTGCCACATAAACCGAAGTATCTTTTTTCTCGTAAATAACAAGTTTGATTTTTTTACAGCTTTAAGAGTCCGCAGACCTAAGTATATGGTTTTAATTTCAACTCGGTAATTTCACGCTTTTCCAAGATAAAGGGTCTTGACAGACAGACAGACGGACGGACAACAAAGTGATCCTATAAAGGTTCCGTTTTTCCAGTTTTTTTCAAGTTTTTTTTTTTTAGGTAGGAAAAGCGGAACCCTAAAAATTAAATATCTTATGAGAATGCAAACAACAAATGAAGGAACATAGATAGGTTTAAGTCAGTAAAAGTCTGACACTTCAATCCACCCTAGAACAAGATAAGGCATTAGCTGATTTCCAACCTCAAAAAAAAATAGTAATTTACTTCTCCATGAAATAGTCAAAGATCAAATAAATAAAAGACGCATAAAAATGTGAATTACACTTCAAGCCATAAATAATAAGACCTTTTCTCTAACGATCTAGAATAAGAAACGACCTTCTTATTATTCGATGCACGGTGTCAAGTCAATAAATGTCTGGCCCAACAATCGATCTTGTGTGGTGGCAGTGTAATTTGTAGGTCGTTTGCTTTGGCCGAGCGTGTATGCTCCGTAATGGCGATGTAGGTCAAGCGGCAGATGTTACCTGACTTATTAAACTAGTTACTTATTAAACCTCCAAATTGACCTAGTGAGACGTACGATGTTGCGCTACCGGTACATGATGGACATTCCATCCATACGTACAAAGCATTTTGGGAATACATTCATTTTGCGTACAGCTATGGAGTGGAATTCCCTGCCGGAGTCAACAACCCAGGGGTCTTTAAGTCAAGAGTGAATAGGTTACTTCTATACACGCGTGCCCTATCATCGGCCACATCATCGCTTACCATCAGCCCCCCTAGCCAAGTTACGATCGTTTCATTTGCGTCGAACGCCTCGAGTAGGCCACGCCTCCGATTTCTTTGTTCTGACGTCATCTCAACGCTCAATCATGTGATCAGAATAAAGGAATCGGAGGCGTGGCCCACTCGAGGCGTTCGACGCAAACGAAACGATCGTAACTTGGTTAGGGGGGCAGGTGAGATAGTGTTTAAACGCCAGCCTATCCATAATAAAAAAAAGTGTTCATACACCCAGACACCCGGGCGTTTCTTCCGCACGAATCCAGTGCAGGCACCTCCCGAATTTACCATGTCCGGTGAGGACCTGTGTCATGCAAAAGGTGAGGACGCCGTGCCGTCTTTCCAGTTACTCCTCAAAGAGGGAATTTACTGCCATAATTATAGCGTGCCCAATGTCAATCTGCACTGTTTGTAGATTTTTGACGGGATTTTTGTTTAATTTATTGATTAATTTAATGATGCGTACAGATGACATGCGGTCATACGAAAAAGATCCACTTCACTGTTGCATCGGATGCGAGACAGCGACAACATTCTTCTGAGCAATAAGACTGAAGGCCACCTAATGGGGCACCTGCGTGCAGTGCATGTAGGTACTGTTGTCAAATGTGTCCTGAAGGTGGCGAAACTTACTAAGCATTATATTTAAGTTTATTGTCGATTTACTCACATAGGTCAAGTAATACTAACGATTTTATGGGTAATCTACCTGAATTAAAGATAAATAAATATTTGGCTTGATTATGGTAGATAAATATAAGGTGTTGCCGAAAGAGTTTTTCTAGAAACAAATTGTTTACTATTTTTTTTTTTTCGAATACAATAAGACTGTGCAACACTACTTCACTGTTGATGTTATACTTTATTGCGCTTCGACGGTATTTAGCTTTTCTTGAGGTGGGAAATCACCAAATGACTTCTCCCGCGCGGGGTAGAGTGAGAGGGCGTGTCAGACTTTTAATGATTAAATCCCATCTATGTTCCTCCATTTGCCCTTTGCATGATGATGACGGTATGATTTTCATTCAAACTCAATAACAGCATTTAAATTTTGTTTAAAGACCTTATTCTCCAGTGACGCCGACTGGTGAGCACAAAAATGGCAGCACTTATTCTTCTAAAATTTCTCTTCAAGGAAAAAAGAAAAAAACCGGCCAAGTGCGAGGCAGACTCGCGCACGATGGGTTCCGTACCATCCGTAGCAAAAAAAGGCAAAAAATTACTTTTGTTGTATGGTAGATTTGTTTAAGGGGGTTAAATATTTATCTTATTCTGTTTTTTTATTTTTAAGTTTTTGTTGTTTTAGTGGCAACAGAAATACATCATCTATGAAAATTTCAACTAACTATCACGGTTCATGAGATACAGTCTGATGACAGACGGACGGACAGCGGAGTCTTAGTAATAGGGTGCCGTTTTACCCTTTTTTTTTTTTTTTTTTTTTATGTGTCAGACTTTTACTGACTAAAAACCCAGATGCAACGCCGGGGCGAAACTCCGCTGCCGCGACAAGTCGCAGCATGGCGGACAGAGCACCGGCGGGTTCTCATGGAGAAATGGCGACAACGACTGTCGCGACCCAGTTCTGGGCACGCCACAATTATGGCGGTAAGTCCCCTCTTTGAGGCGTGGTTGGAAAGACCTCACGGCGTCCTCACCTTCCGCATGACGCAGGTTCTCACCGAACACGGTAAGTTCGGGAAGTTCCTGCACCGGATTCGTGCGGAAGCGACGCCCGGGTGTCGCCACTGTGTGGACCGCCCGGAGGACACGGTGGAGCACACGGTGGAGGTGTGCCCCGCTTGGGCAGAGCAACGCCGTGTCCTCGTGGGGGCGATCGGCGGCGGCGATCTCTCGCGCCGGGCCTTGGTACAGGCCATGGTCCGGAGCGAGGAGGAGTGGCAGGCGGTCGCCTCCTTCTGCGAAGCAGTAATGCTAGCAAAGGAGGCGGCCGATCGCGTGAGGCAACGGTCCTCACGCCCCAACCGCCGCCGGGATTCCGATCCCGATTTCCGGCCACCGTAGGCGAGGGCTTGCGGACGGCGAGCAATGGGTGGCTCGCCGTCCGATCGTCCGGTAACCGTCCGGACCGAGCCCAAGTCGTCGACGGCGCGTATTGTTCCACGCGCGCCTCAGGGAGATGTCAGCAAATCGTAGGGGCCCAACAGGGTCGAAGCCTACTGGGGCCACGGGTAGTGTGAAAGCGAAACCCGGGGCCCTGGGACGAAGGCAAAGAAGGAACAGGAGTGGGTTTTTAGTCAGTAAAAGTCTGACACTACTTTCCGCTCCGCCCAAGAGCGGGATTTGTCATAAGATGATTTTCCCACCTAAAAAAAAAAAAAAAAAAACTCCTGTTCCTTCCTTGCCTTCGTCCCAGGGCCCCGGGTTTCACTTTCACACTACCCCTTGGATACGGAACCCTAAAAGGAACAACTCACTGATTGATTTCCTTCCTAAACTAAAAGCTCATATAACTAAAGCTAGTAATTGTGAAACTTTATTCTTCTTTTACGAGTTTCTTCATAGAAATAGAACGTTACTGCTTTGATTGTGATTGCTTTCGTTTAACGTTAGTATTTTAAGGCTTCTACAGACAAGTGCGACAAGGGAATGTGACAACGTAACGATGACATTTTGAAAGAAATAAAATTTCCGTCCGATTATGAGAGTGAATAGGCTCTTAATAAACTAGTACCATCAGGTGGGATAGCAGTCAAGCATAAGTTTATATCAATTTTGACTGGCCTTTTGGTTTAAGTTGTTAGTGGCCCTAACTGCTATGCCAGAGGTCGTGGGTTCGATTTCCATCCAAGGCAAATGTTTGTGTGATGAGCATGATCATTTGTTCTGTGTCTGGGTGTAATTTATCTATAATACGAGTATGTATTTAGAAATATATGTTTATCAGTTAACTCAGTACTCATAGCACAAGCTTTTCTTAGTTTGTGACTAGATGACGTTGTAATCGCAAGCTCGCGCCTACGATGACCGGAAATCGGGATCGGAAACCCGGCGGCGGTTGGGGCGTGAGGACCGTTGCGTCACGCGATCGGCCGCCTCCTTTGCTAGCATTACTGCGTCGCAGAAGGAGGCGACCGCCTGCCACTCCTCCTCGCTTCGGACCATGGCCTGTACCAAGGCCCGGCGCGAGAGATCGCTGCCCCGATCGTCCCCACGAGGACACGGCGGTGCTCTGCCCAGGCGGGGCACACCTCTACCGTATGCCCCACCGTGTCCTCCGGGCGGTCCACACAATGGTGGCACCCAGGCGTTTCTTCCGCACGAATCCGGTGCAGGAACCTCCCAAACTTACCATGTCCGGTTAGGACCTGCGTCATGCGGAAGGTAAGGACCCCGGTCTTTTAGCTTTAGGTATAAAGATGAAACAATATTTTTTTATTAAAAATAATAATAATATTCCACAACTTTCACACAACGCCATCTAGTCCCAAACTAAGCAGAGCTCGTGGTATGAGTACTAGACAACTGATAAACATCTTATATATTTCTAAATACTTACATTTTACACATAGACACAGAACCAATGATCGTTTTCGTCACACAAACATTTATCTTGGGTGAGAATCGAACTTACGATCTCCAGCATAGCAGTTAGGGCCACCATAACCAGTCAAATCAAAATTATCTTTCCACCTTTCTATTTTAAGTTCTTATAGTCCATCCAAAGGATATTTGGAAGATATTAGCTGTTAGCTATCAAAAAGAATTAAGTAACTTTTTAGTGTACAACCTATTCTATTCAATGTCCCGTTGTCACGTCACGTCGGGCCCGTCTGTGGGACTCTTAACGTGAGTTTTCTCTTGTGTTGTTTCAAGCTTGATTCGTTCGTGATTAAGGAGTAATCTTGAGGATAAATGGAATGACGGATCTGTTTATATTGGATTCGATTTTAGTATAATATTGTTTAGTGAGACCTTATGAGCTACAGTGGTAATCACAATATTGATAAATATTATTTAAAAAAAAATATAATTATATTAAATAGGTATTTTTAACTAGGTAGCTGTTTTGTTGTATTCTTAATTGATAAAGTCTTTTATGTTATAGGTATTTGGAGGTATGTGGAACAGAGAGTAAAGCCCCACATACCTCCGTTGAAAAGGGAGGATCCTCCAGACGGGTGTTATGTCTGGTGGGCAACTGCCCGATAGATGATTTCGGGCTGTTCTATATGTTCTAATCGCGCGGAGAACTTTAATTGCGCGAACAGGATTAGTTCTTATTTGACGCCATAGATGTCGCTACAGGTACTGTCGGTTTTTCAGTGAATATGTATCATGGGTATAATCTTGCTGAAGGACGAACTTACATGTTAGTTACGAGTATTTTTCTGAAATAAACAGCTCATAATGCTAACCGAAGAGCATTTTAAATATTTAATCAATTTGCTAGTAGTACCCAGCATACTGCCCCATTTTTATTTTAAGTTCTTACAGTCCATCCCAAGGTTGTGTGTTAGATATCACTGCCAGCGATAATGTCACCATTGTACCCACAATGGCGAAACAAAACTTAAATCTATGAGAGTTTTGTCGTCGGTATGGTGTTCAGACGTTAAGAATGGCACCATCCCATCTATTCCCGTGGGTGTCGTAAGAGGCGACTAAGGGACATACCAGAGAATGGGTAGCAGCATTCTGTGCATTATAATAACCACACTGCGATCGCCAACCCGCCTGCCAATCGTGGCGATTACGGCAAACCCCCCCAAAAATGAAAAGCAAAACAAAGAAAGGGCCCCTAGTGCCCGGCAGCCCGTCTACCCTTGACTCCGGTAGCGGTCAAGGCTACGGCGAGGCAAGGGGTATGGCTGTGAAAAGTGGTCGCTTACAATGGGCCTCATCAGAAGGCTTAAAGTCACTCAAAAGGCAATGGAAACTGCCATGCTCGGAGTTTCCTTGCGTGATCACATCAGAAATGAAGATATCCGCAGGAGAACCAAAGTTACAGACATAGCCCAAAGAATCGCCAAACTTAAGTGACAGTGGATAGGGCACATTGCTAGCAGAACAGATGGTCGATGGGGACGAAAGTTTCTATAATGGCGACCACGTACCGGAAGACGGAGCATTGGAAGGCCTCCCACAAGGTGGACCGATGACCTGGTGAGGGTCGCGGGAATCCGATGAATGCGAGATGCCCTCGACCGGTCATTGTGGCGACACTTGGGGGAGGCCTATGTCCAACAATTGACGTCTTTCGGCTGAAATGATGATGATGATGATGATGATGATGAAGAGTTTTGTTACTATTTTGGTACCCAATAAATTTAATTAAATATATATTTTTCTTTTAAACTAATAAAAAATAATTAGAAAGTATTTTAATAATCCCTCTCAATTTATTGAGTATTACATTACAAAGAATAAACAAGCTTATAAAAATAAATTAAATATGTACAGGCGACATAAAAAAGAAAGCAAGGAACTCATTATGAGAATTGAAAAATTCATTCACAACGCCGTCAATGGAAAAAGTGCCCAGAATACTGGCAACATTGCCACGTTGAATGGCAACGTTAATTCCTCTTAAATTATTCAAAAGGAATCTTAACTCATTAAGATTGTTCATAAAGGACGCTATTATAAATCATAGCTGTTCCAAAATTAGTCTTACCTTAATTGTTATAATTTTTATACTTCATGGAAAGTTAAAAACTTGGGCACTTTCATAATTCTCAAACATCTGGACCCTAATGAGTTTATACAGCAAAATTTTGCCAATAGTTTTAAGACTGTTTTGACGTTAATTCAGCTTAGTAGTCAATTTTAGTTTGTAAACTATTTTGATTGCATGACTTTGTTTGTTACGAATGCTTTTTGTTTCCTAATTGTATTTGTTTGCAATAAAGATGTTCGGTTAACAAGACTCAATGTTATCGTAAGCTTTCTTATTTGTATCTTCATCAGGTCTTAAATAATTGTATCTTTTTTATTTTAGTTTTATTGTTGCTCGCGCATGACCACTATCTCACCTGATGGAAAGCGGCGATGCGGTCGATGATGGAGCACGCTTACCTAGAAGTAACCTATTCACTCTTGACTTAAATATCCCCAGGTTATAGCTATCAGGAAACACAGACTCCGGCATAGAATTCGACTCCTTAGCTGTACGGCGTATGCACAGTAAATGTGTTCCTAAAATGAATCTACAACATTTGTATTGTTTTAAGAACGAATTATCGATTTTAAATAAATATGGATTTTCAATAATTTATTAATGTTGTCAAAAGACATTAATTTCGTAATTATCTTCAAAATGCTATTAAATTTCAACCCACGTTATAAATATTTTATACTCAAGCCTTATTCAGAAGCGTCAATGAATTTAGTCTCGAATAAGCTATGAAAATAAACGGAGTAAGCTATTTCAATGAAAAATCGTGGAAACTTAATGGATCAGAAACGGTAATAAATTATTGAAACTAATGCTGTGTCGTTTGCAATACGTTAGGTAGACTACACACTAGGCGATGAAACTGCTAGAATTGGCGGTTGATGTTGAACGCAGAATAAAATTAAAAGTAAAAAAACTTTTTATAAACAAGCTTTTAATTAAATGCGCTAAAAAGAATAAAAAAGACCTTGGTTACCATAAAAGATCAAAGTACTCGTCAATACGCATCAACCCCAAACTCGATGGGGTTGTGTCGTTTTATTGTGGAGTTCCTACGGTCACTTTTCAGTTCCATCATCAGATCTGCTCCATGTCATCATAATAATATTGCATTGTCACGTACTTTACACATGTGTACAAAATTTCAGCTCAATCGGTTGAAGACATCTGCTTCAAAGATTCAAAGCATTTTATTTCATTTTATTTTATTTCAAATAAACCATTTATAGGCATTTTTGAAATGTCATGAAGTCAGTCAGTCAGAAAAAAAAAATGATGCTAATTGCACATTCCAAAGCGTAGATCTCTATGGAGAAGAATGTGCAAGAAACTCCATGGACACTCTTTTCAATCATCATCATCATCATCATTTCAGCCGAAAGACGTCCACTGCTGGACATAGGCCTCCCCCAAGCGTCGCCACAGCGAACGGTCCTGTGCGTCTCGCATCCATCGGACCCCCGCAACCGTTACCAAGTCATCGGTCCACCTTGTAGGAGGCCTTCCAACGCTACGTCTTCCGGTACGTGGTCGCCATTCCAGAACCTTTCGGCCCCAACGGCCATCTGTTCTGCGAGCAATGTGCCCTGCCCATTGCCACTTTAGTTTGGCGATTCTTCGTGCTATGTCGGCAACCTTGGTTCTCCTGCGGATATCCTCATTCCTGATTCGATCACGCAAGGAAACTCCGAGCATAGCCCTCTCCATTGCCCTTTGGGTGACTTTAAGCCTTCTAATGAGGCCCATTGTAAGCGACCACGTTTCGGAGCCATATGTCATCACTGGCAACACGCACTGGTCATAGACTTTCGTCTTGAGACACTGTGGTATATTGGACGAGAAGACACCGCGCAGCTTCCCGAACGCTGCCCAGCCGAGTCGGATTCGACGATTGATCTCTTTCTCGAAGTTAGACCTTCCCAACTGGACCGTCTGTCCCAGGTAAACGTAGTCGTCTACAACTTCGAGTGTAGAGTCCCCGACCTTGATAGGAGTGGGTGCTACATGGCTGTTTACCATGACTTTGGTTTTGTCCATGTTCATTTTAAGTCCCACTCTTTCGGAAGCTCTACTGAGGTCACCAAGCATTGTACTGAGCTCCTCCGTAGTCTCAGCCATGACTACTATGTCGTCGGCAAACCGAAGGTGAGTGATGTACTCGCCATTGACATTAATGCCTAGCCCTCTCCATTCCAAAACCTTGAAGACATCCTCCATTGCTGCCGTGAACAGTTTCGGAGAAATAACGTCTCCCTGCCTCACACCCCGCTGCAAGAGGATAGGTTTCAATCATGTTTTGTAATTACAAATATCTCTGTTACATGTTTGTTGTCGCTATCATGTGAGAACAATGTAAATAAAGTAAAAATAAAAACTAAATATAGATATTAAAATAGCAACTGGCAGCTAAGAGATGACCAGTCTCAACTGACAGCGCCCGTTCACGAACATGACGCTAATATTAGCACCACTCAGCTCAACCATTTTGAAGGGAACCGAATGATCCAACACATGCGCCACCATCAGTGAGACATTTGAGTGAGCATGACAAACTCTCAACTGCCATGCTCATTTATGTCAAACAAGTCCAATAGTAACATAAAAAACCATAAAATAGCTCCATGGTACTCACATATACAAACTTTAAAAAAAATGCTTCTACATTATACAATACTTATAATATTATACAATTCTAAAAAAAAAACATTAAAAAATAATAACAATAATTTCCAAACTAATCAATTTGTTCACCCCGGTGGTAGTGGAGCTGGACCAGCATTGACCCAAGCATTTTTATCTTGAATATAATCCTCCAACTTATAATATGCTTCAAAATGCAGTTGCAAGATTTGAGCCGAACATACATAGTTACGAGTACATACATACATACATTGCAAGTTAATAAAACTTCACCTATGATCCGAAATTAATATCGCTCATTAGGATTTGATATTAGGTCATTACTTTTTTTTTCTGTTTGACTTTGTACTGTATGTGTGTCTGAGCGGGCGGAGCGGGAGATAGTGTCAGACTTTTACTGACTAAAAACCCACTCCTGCTCCTTCTTTGCCATTTTTTTTCCAGGGCCCCGGGGGTCACTTTCGCATCACCCATGGCCCCAGTAGGCCTCGACCCTGCTGGGCCCCTACGGTTGCTGACATCTCCTTGAGGCACGCGTGGAACACTACGCGCCGTCGACGACTTGGGCTCGGTCCGGACAGTTACCGGACGATCAGACGGCGAGCCACCCATTGCTCGCCGTCCGCAAGCCCGCGCCTGCGGTGGCCGGAAATCGGGATCGGAATCATTATATTTATCGGATAGCATTACTCCTTCGCAGAAGGAGGCAACCGCCTGCCACTCCTCCTCGCTCCGGACCATGGCCTGTACCAAGGCCCGGCGCGAGAGATCGCTGCCGCCGATCGCCCCCACGAGGACACGGCGGTGCTCTGCCCAAGCGGGGTATACCTCTAACGTATGCTCCACCGTGTCCTCCGGGCGGTCCACACAATGGTGGCACCCGGGCGTCTCTTCTGCATGAATCCGGTGCAGGAACCTCCCGAACTTACCATGTCCGGTGAGGACCTGCGTCATGCGGTAAGTAAGGACGCCGTGAGGACTGTATGTGTGAGGTACGAATAAACTTTTTTTTTTCAGTTGGACTCTTACATAAAGGATTGACTAGAAGTAGCTAAGAACAGAGAAGAGTTGGAAGGATGGGAAGTTGGAAGGATGGAACACAAGGCCTTTGCCCTAAAGTGGGACAAAAAAAGTTCATAATAAATTACTACGGTAACCGTATGTATTTTCAAAGCATTAGAAAGTATTTATTTGTATCCGTTTCAAAGTATATTGCTTGCTCACCAATTAATTAATTCCTTTAAACCCAAACATGGTCCTTCGAGCCGGATGGCATGGTCTAAACGATTTTTTTACATTTCTATTGTATTGTAGATAGAGACAGCTTTAAAGTTTAAAACTGTCTGCAGATAAACTAACTTTCAGTTAGACGTAGTTAAACGAAGAACTTACTGAGATGTTGTTTTAAGTTTAATTTAACCGTAGTTTGACGGCTTGAGGCTCTGTGTAGTGGAAACCAGTTTGCAGAGTAACGTTTAAAAAAGTAATAAAATTACTATTCATTTTAAGGCATTATTGCCAAGTCAAGATTAATGATACTTTTCAAAGTAAACTAAGCAAATTTTTTATCTTTTAAGTAATCAAAACATCAAATCAAGTTCTACCTAATCTTATTTCCTAACAAAAAAATATTACTCGTTACATCCAATTCAGTGAAAAGTATGAAAAATGATTTTCGTCCCGCACTTACAGGTTGTATTTATTTTGAGCGGTGGCTATACAGGCTGGGTTATGAATCACTGTTGTTTAATCGAGGGCCTATTTGTGAGTTATGAGCTGTCGATGCTGTGCTTTGTCTACGGGGAGTTGTGGGGTTACTATTATTTTTGATTTTAGAAGATATTTTTTTATGACTGAAAAAATAATAAAAAATTATTTTTGTATACTTGTTCAATCTTATGTTTTGATAACTTTCACAGTATGTTTAGGTAGGTAGTTATAATGAGTTCAAAAAAAAAAAACAGTAATGATATTTCTGTTGGGAAAATTATAAATTTCTACCTACATTAACAATTTAAAGTTTTTTTGATTCAGATTAAACAACTATAAGCGCTTAATTTACCATTTTCTTTATTTTTTCGATTTATTTTTGTCCTACGGGCAGTCAAAATCTATTTGAACTTTAGCCTAGATTTTCTTTTTTTATTATTGATAGAGTTGCCCCAGACCACTATCTCACTTGAAATGGTAACCTATAATGTGGTCGATGATGGAGCACGCTAGTTTAGAATAACCTATTTACTGTTGACTTAAAGGCCCCTAGGATGTAGTTATCAGAAAATTCCACTCCTTAGCTGTACGAGTTTACGAACAATTTAATGTTTTCGTTTTAGTCCAGAAAATCCCTATTCCTTTTTGTCATTTTTCAGGGTCACCCTACATCAGTAGGATCGGATATTGAGCTCACACAGCTTATAGGTAAGTAATGAATTTATGTTCGAAATTCCCACAGTGCAAGGGAAATCACTATTAACGGTTATTGGTCCATACAAATAAATCACCCAAAGGGTTTCTAGCACAACGAGTAGATTTTCATATCAACTTATTGCTTATCTGCATAACCGTCTTCCTGCCCTTGTCCTGTTTTCTTTGGGGTCTGTGCAACATGTTTTTTTTTCTTCCATTCGGTCCAGTCACTCGTCACGCTATCACTAACTCCCTTTTCTATCATATCACTTCTCACACAATCCATCCATCTTTTTTTTTGGCCTCCCGATCCCTCTCAATCCATTCTAAGTAACATAAGTTTCATCTCTCCTCCTCACATGGCTACACCAAGATAAACAATCCCCTTTCAAATTTTCAGTCACTTGTGCCACTTTCAAACTTCCTCTAATATACTCATTGTTTATCTGCCTCTGCAATATTATGTTAAAGATAAGTATAAGCATATTCATATTCAACACTAGCTTCTGCCAGCGGCTATGGAACCCCGTTTTACCTCCTTAGGGGTGGAGTTTCGTAAAATCCGTTCTTAGCGGATGGCTACACCCACCTGCCAAATTTTAAGTTTGTGGGTGTTATAGTTTTTGAGATTTCGTGATTAATCAGTGAGTGGTATTTCAATTTTATGTTTCCACTGATGGGACTACGGCCTCCTCTCTAGGAGATGGAATTGGCCGTAATCCATCACGCGGGCCTTTCTTCGATTGGTGGATGTCACACGTCTCCGAATTTTTGGTTCAAGGACAAGCCGGTTTTTCAACGATATTTTTATTTACCGTTTTGAGAGAAGTGGTGATGAAATAAGTAACAGAAAGTAAAGCGCCTACCTGGGTTTGAACCCACGACGTATGACTCGTAAGTCAGGGTCGCTACTACTAGGCCAACATTATTTTCTGTCAATGAGTTAATCTATATATATAAAAATTAATCCCTATTTCCCTTAGTCACGTCATCATGCAAAAACGGTTGGACCAATTTCGCTAATTCTTTTTTTGCTATCTTTACTATTGTCAGGAAAGGATTTTTGTCTTGTGTCTTTTAAAAGGAAGGTTTGCACAGTACCTGGTAATCCTTGGTACACCTCGTTTTCAGGGCACAAACATTAAATTACACTCGATTTTTGAATTTTGATTACGGACGCAATACTTCACAGATCAGTCAACGACGCCATTGAATTTGCGGGGTACACATAGAAACATCATTCCATTATCTCAAGACTGGCCGGTTGGTCTAGTGGTTAGTGGCCCTGACTGCTATGCTGGAGGTCGTGAGCTCGATTCCCACCCAGGACAAATGTTTGTGTGATGAGCACAATCATTTGTTCTGTGTCCGGGTGTTTATCTATAATATGTATGTATTTAGAAATATTTAAGTATGTTTATCAGTTGTCTAGTACTCATACCACAAGCTCTGCTTAGCTTGGGACTAGATGGCGTTGCGTGATATTTGCGGAATATTAAAAATATTTTTTTATTTTATTGAATACGCGGGGGGTTTTATCCCTCGCACTCACACAAAGGCAATGGGTATGTGCAGGAAAGGGACGCGTTTAAGATTGTAACAACCAGCCAAAAAATAATCTATCGCGTATAGAATTAGCGTAACCCAGTTCTTATGAGAGAAATCTTTGGTTAAAATATAATATTTGGTGTTTTAGAAACTATTAAATCACCAGTGCATCCATAATTACTCGTAGCTTCCCGTAAACCCCTTACGGAAGATGCAAATGCTGTATTTCCCTTATGACCTGTATTCTGTGTACATGTGCTGACGACGTCTTAAGCTAAGAATACACGATGGCATAACGGAAGCTTGCATGTGGTGCCGACGATCGCATTTAGTGTGATGGATATTCCGGTACGCCGATAGGTATGTTGTTTATATTGGTCTGAAAGTAACTGAGGAATTTTAAGCTGCATGTATTCATGCAAGTTTTTACTGACTTAAACCCACTCGTGTCCCTTCCGTTGGCCTTTGGGTTCTAGGCCCGTGGTGACTCTTGTGAATTATCTCGCAGCTCTGGATTGTTTTCCACCTAAAGCCATTGTTCACAGGTTAAGAAGCTTGCCACTTATCTATTTATATATATAAAAGGAGAAACTGACTGACTAATCTATCAACGCAAGTATGGCAGTCACTGGAACTAGACGTACGGCGTTGCGCCATCGGTACATGGTGGACATCCCACCCATACGTACAAAGCGTTTTGGGAACACATTAATTGTGCGTACAGCTAAGGAGTGAAATTCCCTGCCGGGGTCTATGTTTTCTGATAGCTACAACCTGGGGGTCTTTAAGTCAAGAGTGATTAGGTTACTTCTAGACAAGCGTGCTCCATCGTCGGCCACATCATCGCTTACCATCAGGTGTGATAGTGGTCAAACTGGAGCCTATCAATAATAATTTTAAAAAAAACCTATCGAACTATGGCCCCACTAAGCTTCGGCCCTGCTGAGTATGGTTAACCTATCAACGCTTCGTTTTCGGTCGCCACTCCAGAACCTTTCAGCCCCATCGACCACTATCCCACACAAATTACTATCAAACTTTAATTAATCTGTCTTAAACAACTACCGATCTACTACCAATTTAACTACCTACAATACATTAATCAGACAGCACTATACACTAGTAAATACACCGCAGATGCATCAACTTGATTGCGTTAACTATAGTTAATCCTAACTGTATTACGTTGAAAGCCTTTCAGGGTTAAATATGGCTGTATACAGCGTTTGAGGGTTAGGTAAGTTTACGGCAGTTACCCTTTATGGTGGTAGGTCAAAGTGTTATTGCAAAAATGCGTGTTACGAATTGTTTTTTTATTGCAAATTGAAGTACAGTTTTTTGTTTCATTTTTTTAATGATATAAACTTCCAACCCAGCTGATGCAGTGATGCAATCGATGATGGTAAATCGCACTAGTTTATTAAGAGACTATTGAAGATAAATTATAATCAGACGGGTAGACCACTGCAAGGAAATTGTTCCAGTCCTTCAATGTACGCGGTATAAACGACGAGGCGAAACGCTTAGTCCGGACCTTTCTGATATTTATATAGTCCGGACCGCAGAGGTGTCGATGTCGACATCTGTTTATCTTGCAATATCAAGAAATCAACAACATATTAACACGTCAAGAACTAATGGTTTCATCATCATCATCATTTCAGCCGAAACACGTCCACTGTTGGACGTAGGCCTCCCCCAGGTGTCACCACAACGGACGGTACTGTTCGTCTCGCATTCATCGGATTCCCGTGACCCTCACCAGGTCAACGGTCCACCTTACATCCTGCCATCGAACCTGATTTATATATTTCGAGAAATTCTACACTGGAAATGGCAAATATTCAGTTAAAATGCAAGTGACATCAGTTTTCAAGTTTAGATAGAAGGTACAAAAGCTTATAACCATATTCGTGACGGCCAATGTCTTAATAACCAAGAATCTCGACCAAGATCTGAAGAGGCTCTCGTGAGGCTGTGCTTGATCCTGAGGACAGTACTCCTGGATTTAAAGCGTATTGCAAGGTGATTTATTCATTTACTCAGGAGCCCGATACCGGTGGGCTACTATTTTTTATATTTTCATGTTCAAAAATGTAATCCATACTATTAATATACCACGTACCGGAAGACGTAGCGTTGGAAGGCCTCCTACAAGGTGGACCGATGACTTGGTAACGGTTGCGGGAGTCCGATGGATGCGAGTCGCATAGGACCGTTCATTGTGGCGACACTTGGGGGAGGCCTATGTCCAGCAGTGGACGTCTTTCGGCTGAAATGATGATGATAATGATGATGACTATTAATATTACAAATGTGAAAGTAATTCTGTATGTTTGTCGCTTTCACGGTTAAACCCGATTTTGATTAAATTTGGTATAGTAGGCTTGAACCAAAAGTCCACAAGAAAATACACACTACTTTTTAGGGTTCCGTACCTCAAAAGGAAAAAACGAAACCCTTATAGGATCACTTCGTTGTCTGTCTGTCTGTCTGTCAAGACCCTTAATCTGGGAAACGCGTGGAGGTATCGAGTTGAAATTAAAAACATATACTCAAGTCTGCGGCCCCTAGAAGCTGTGAAAAATCAAACTTCTGAGCTTGCGAAAAAAAAAGATACAACCGTATATGTCGCAAAAAACGTGTATTTCGACACTCTCAAGAGAATCAAAATTCATAAGGTAATTCCCGTTGACCTAGAATCCTGAAATTTGTCATGAAGTAAGGTCTCATAGCACAAGTATAGGAAAAAATTTGAAAACTGTAAATTTGTATTTTTATATCACAAAAAAACTTTTTTTGCGATTCTGAAAAATCTTCTTTTGAGTTAAGAAGATTTTTCCGAATCGCGACAAAAGATTTTCGGGAATTGAACTGTTTTCATAGGTATGTTTATACGGAATCCTCAGTGCGCGTGTCCGACTCACACTTGCCCTGTTTTTTTTAATCAGGATTCGACTTTGTATTCGCGTCCGTTATTAACGTAATTAGAGACACAATAGTAAGACAATGGCGCGTGAACGCCGGCGTTAATGCGGGGATCAACAGCTTAAGTCATTAGATTACTTACTTCTAGGCAAGCGTGCTGCATCGTAGAACATATCATCGCTTACCATCAGGTGAGATAGTGGTCAAACGCGAGTCTATCAATAATAAAAACAAAAATGTATATAAAATAAATGGGATAATAAACGTTTAAAAGTATTAGAAACAAAAATAAATAAGTTACACGCGCTTCGCATCTTTTATAGGAATGTAGGTAAGTATTCAATACGGCAAAAAAATAGACCTGTAACCCTCACTTGGATGATGTACGGTCGTTCGGGACGTTCGGGCTGCTGTTATTACTATACCGGTCTCTGTCATAACTTATATGTAGCCAGGGAATATTTTGAACAAAGAAAGCGAGATTTTTTATTTTGAGTATGCGTAATTTGATTCTGCCAAGTCCGACCGTCTGGCTGTCGTCTTGCGGACGGCAAGCAATGGGTAGCTCGCTGTCCGACCGTCCGGTAACCGTCCGGACCGAGTCCAAGTCGTCGACAGCGCGTACTATTCCACGCGCGCTTCAAGGAGATGGCAGCAAACCGTAGGGGGGTCGAAGCCTACTGGGGCAAGTGTCTGCTTCTGAAAGGAAGGCTCGGCCCTGGTATGAAAGGCAACGAAGGAACAGGAGTGGGCCTTTTTCCTCCACATCGCTGTCATCCGGAAATGTGCCCAGAAGGCTGGCAGATAATTAAAATAGTCATCATCATAATCATCATTTCAGCCGAAAGGCGTCCACTGCTATACATACGCCTCCCCCAAGTGTCTCTCCATAACGACCGGTCCTGTGCTTCTCGCATCCATCGGATTTCTACGATCCTCATCGGTCCACCCTGTGGGAGACCTTCCAACGCTGCGTTTTCCGGTACGTAGTCGACAATCTAGGACCTATCGTCCCCATCGACCATCTGTACTGCGAGCAATGTGCTCGGTCCACTGCCAGTTAGGTTTGGCGATTCTTCGGGCTAAAAAAAAATTATTATTTGTAGATTCAAAAGATTTTTAATGTAAGAAAAAAGCCGATCCCATCTCACCTATTAAAATAACAAGCCCAAAATAAATACCCCGTTCTTCAAGGTCATCTTGTATCTAAGACTCAAGGTAATCACTCAAAGGGTGTGCCTTTATTAAATAGTGACCTTGAAATGCATGACCTTGAGACGAGGGGTCGCAACCGGAACCATTTGGAGGCGAATCGATACCGCTTCCTTTTTAAATGTAAAAAAGGTTCTGTTTTTGTTCTGATTAGGTACAGGTATTGTTTTGGGGGCGAATTTTTAGGTGGAAATGTTTTTTAATTGATTTTTGTTCGGATGTGTATATATGTGTTGCGTGCTTTTGCAAATGGTGGCTGCTATATGTGACAGATTTCTGTGCTCAGGTAGGAATTAGAATAGCCATTGAGCTGTTGGTCCTCGTTAATAAGCCCCTCTCTGTCATAGGAGTTACAGACAGCTCACTCTGCAGAGCCTGCATGGAAGAGGACGAGACAGCAGCTCATCTGCTTCCTAGCTGCTTAGTGGTCGTTGGATACAGGGCAAAGTATTTTGGAAACCCAGGTACAGTGAACTGTTTCAATTGGGCACCTCTTTTACATTAAAATACTTTTGGAAAAGGAGGGCAACTAGTTGATGATGCTGCCCGTATCATCCGCGAAATGGTCAGTAACACCAAAGTGCTACTGGCTTTCCTTGATGTGTTGGGGTGGATTGAATGCCACACTTGATCCTCTGGATCAGAAGTTAGTGCATGGTTCCAAATTGGTCGTTTCTTATGGAGAAGAACCGGCAAGAAACTCCATGGTTACTCTTTCAAAAAAATTGTTGTTTTTACAATATTCTTTGACAGTCCTTACCGGTAGTCGGATAAGCTTGTAAAAGTGACACCAGTCTTGATAAGGGATATATATACAGACAGACAGACATGACGAATCTATAAGGGTTCCGTTTTTTGCCACTTGGCTACGGAACCCTAAAAAGGTGTTATGATTAAAACAGAAACCTGATTAAAATTAATCGTTGAATTCTGGTTACGCTGTTTCATTGCGCGTTAGGTTCAATTTTTTCGTTGGTTATTGCAATGCCTATATCCATCCCTTTTCTACCTATTGAGTAAAAGGGACAGAGCTATCTGCTTATTCGAATATGGAATGATGATTCTACGTGTACGTACCCCGCAAATTCAATGGCTTAATATGGCTGATCTGTTTGTGTTGTGTCCAAACAAAATTCGAATTCGAAATTTGGTGTTTGTGCCTCAAAAAACCATGTCATCGTGTGTGCAAGCTGTGTCGAGGACTAACCAGGTATTGTGCAAACCTTCTTTTTAAGAGACGAGGCATTCTGACTTTTTTACGACTTGTGAATCTCTCTTTCTCCTGAACCGGGCGCAAAATTCAATCAGTTGCATAACTGATGACGTTAAATAAATCAAACGTTTTAATAAATAAAAGATGCAAAAGTTTGGCTGTTAATTAAAATCTCTGTAAGCCTTCGTTCTGGCAACTGGTGGTAAAGTTCATTAAAAATATCGCAGTGTTGATAATGTCAGACGGTTTAAATAAATAATGACGTTGTATTTTCGCCTCAAGGCTGTGTTTTATCGATTTTATTATATACTACGTTTAACAGAGGATGTTTGTACATTTAACTTGGAAGCTTATCCAAATGACTTTTTATTTTCGGGTGGGAAAATTAGCTAATGACATCCCCCGCTCTTGGGCGAGGCGGGAGATAGTGTCAGACTTTTACTGATAAAAACCCACTCCTGTTCCTTCTTTGCCATTTTTCCAGGGCCCCGGGGATCTCTTTCGCATCACCCATGGCCCAATTGTCATTTTAAAAGTCTTTTTTGTTGATTCACTATGAGACATCGTCATTGATTTTGTAAAGGAGTTTTGAGAATTGGGTCTTTTCAATACACCACTAATTTTTAATTAGTACAAATACTTAAAGGGCTTATTATAAAAGGTCTTGTTATTATTTATGTAAAGTCTCAATAAATAATATTCATAATCAGCAAGTTATTAGCGTTTGTTTATATCCCAAAATGTCACTCAATTTATGGTTGTACAGGTTATTTATTGGTTATGAATGAATGAATGGCGATAAAAATGGAAAAACACTGCGCGTAGTTTTTTCTATTATGACAAATTTTCGTGGACAATTTTGGGAATTCGTTTTTTTTTTTACTTTTGACTACACAAATATAATCAGTAGCGGAGACGGATAGAGTCCCATTATTTTTTGTACTATTAAAAAAATATGGGTGCATATGTACAGTGCACACAAGAACTTTTCAAAACAAAAAATACAAATGAAAAAAAAACTGTAATAAATGTAACAGCTATATATAATTTATTAGTTAGATAGTTATTTATTGTGTTCTATGAATTATTATATATATAATATGACTGTTAATGTATGTAATGTAATGTTAAATTATTTTAAGTTCTTACGAACCATCCTAATGTTTTCTGGTAGATATCGCTGCCAGCGATAAGACCGCTATTGTATCCACAGATTTAAGTTTATTTCAACTTTTTTGGTGTACAATAAAGTTTATTCTATTCTGTTCTATTGGTGGCCAAAAAGCGCAGAGCATACTCGGCCTTATAATTTTCCCACTGCTGGGACTCAGGCCTCCTCTTTACGAGAGGGAATGGGCTGTAATCCACCACGCGGGCCCAGTGCGGGTTGGTGGAAGTCACATGTCTTCGAATTTTCGGTTCTAGGACATGCCGGTTTCCTCGCGATGTTTTCCTTCACCGTTTTGAGAGCAGTGGTGATGAAATAAATTACACAAAGTAATGCGCCTGGCTGGATTTGAACCCGCGACCTACGAATCGTAAGTCGGAGCCGTTACCACTCGGCCACCACTGCTCTCAAAAGCGCATAACTAAGAAAAATTCACTGTAAAACGGCTGAAAGGATTTAGTGGAAATTTTGTACCAGGGTAGCTTGCAAACTGAATCAATAAATATAATGGGGGAAGTAATATCATTCGCAGACAAAATCATTGTCGCCGGAATCTGTGTTTTCTGATGGCTACAACCCGGGAATATTTAAGTCAAGAGTGAATAGGTTACTTCTAGGTAAGCGCGCTCCATCGTCGACCGCATCGTCGCTTTCCATCAAGTGAGATAGTGGTCAAGCGCGAACCTATCAAAAATAAAAAAAGGCTAGTAAAATATAAAAAGGAAGTATCCCACACAAATTAAAGCTCACAATAAAATGCTTTTAGTCATACAAAGGTTCTGAAAGAGAGGCGCACCGACGCTATTAATCTATTTGTCATCAAAAGGCTCTAACAAAGAAGATAAAGTGAACGTCACGCAAAAGCTAATTAATCATCTAAACGAAACTTTAAAAAATAATCTGTGGGTATAGTTAAGAAGATTTGTTTGTAAAGGTAACCTTGGTAATGGGGCAAGAAGGTAGTAAGGAAAGAAAGAAAATGAATTTATTTGGCACCACACAAGGCATACAAGGTTAGGTAAAAACAAAACAAAAAAAAACTGGGCAAGTGCGAGTCGGACTCGTGCACTGAGGGTTCCGTACAAACTCAATTCGGAAATTGAACTGTTTTCAAGTTCAATTTCCGAATTGAGTTGCGAAGATTTTTCAGAATCGCAGAAAAAGTTTTTTTGTGACGTAACTACAAATTTAGTTTTCAGATTTTTTCCTATATTTATGTCATGCCAAATTTCAGAATTCTAGGTCAACGGAAAGTAGCTATGAATTTTGATTTCTTTGAGGGTGTCGAAATGAACGTTTTTTGCGACATAAACGTTTTTTTTTTCGTTAACTTAAAAGTTTGATTTTTTCACAGCTTCAAGGGACCGCAGACCTGAGTATATGGTTTTAATTTCAACTCGATACCTCCACGAGTTCTCGAGATAAAGGGTCTTGACAGACAGACAGACAGACAGACAGATAGACAGACAGACAGACAGACAGACAGACAGACAGACAGACAGACAGACAGACAGACAGACAGACAGACAGACAGACAGACAGACAGACAGACAGACGGACGGACGGACGGACAACAAAGTGTTCCGTTTTTTTTTCTTTTGAGGTACGGAACCCTAAAAAAAGCAAAAATACAATTGTGTTGCGCCCAAGTAGGTCGGTAGTAAGGTGGACTTTTGCTCCTAAGTTGATGTTAGATTGAAAGTTATTGAATTTTTAAGACGGGGAACAACGCTACACACAAGGTTTTTTAGACTTGGTAAGGGTCGCCACACACGGGCCACTGGCCATAACCACAAAACGCCGCCACCGGCATACTTCCAATTCTCAAATACGTTTTATATGGATTCGCCGCACACGGTTGATACCGATGGCCGCCACATGCTACAAATCGCCGTTGCTCGCTTCTTTTGGCCCGCACTGGCTACTAAACGCCGATACAAAATTAGGTCCGCACCTATTTATTTATTTATCGTTTATTTCAGGCATTAATTAACCCATAGTAACGTAATTGAATTACATAAAATTACAGCGGATGCTGCTGCTCATTCTCCGGTATGTCCCTTAGTCGGCTCTTACGACACCCTCGGGAAGAAATGGGAAGGAAGGCCTCCTACAAGGTGGACCGATGACTTGGTAACGGTTGCGGGAGTCCGATGGATGCGAGACGCATACGACCGTTCATTGTGGCGAAACTTGGGGGAGGCCTATGTCCAGCAGTGGACGTCTTTCGGCTGAAATGATGATGATGGTATAAGTTATTGAAACATTGATAAAATTATTGATAATAAAATTATTGAATTACATTATAAATTAATGAATAAAATAAAACTGTTGTAAATGACTGAATAACATTAAAAATTATTAAAATTAACAACATCTAAGCAGGTACACACCATGACAACACTTCAGACACTATCTTATTCTTACACCGGGTCAGTCGAGTTAGGAAAGATGCCTATATAGTTTCAGAGCTTGAGATAGCTAAAAATCCGGGATTTTTCGACAGTGAGACTAATGTCTAAAGATTACAGGTAACGATAAGGATCTTTGATACCTAAACCGGCAATACATTCTCGTTGAGGTGATTATTGGATAAAGGAATTTCCTTTAGTTTTATCTCTAGTCTTTGGTCTAAATGTAGACCATTTTTGAGGATATAGAAAGTGGTGTGGTTTCGTGAAAAGTCATGCAGCATGCATGAGCCCGCAAAACAGAAAAACAAGCAGATTTTCAATATGAATATAAAGGCACAATGCATTCCTTTCAAATGATACAATAATAATATTTTTAATTATGATATAATATTATTAAATCAATTCAATTTAATAATTAAATTAAATCGAATTGAATTAATAATATAATATAATAAATTAATAATATAATAATGAAAATGAAAATGTAACTGATAATAGTATGGACCAAATATATCTGAAATAAAAAGTTTTTTTAAAGCTTTTATTTCAAATAAACCATTTACAGGCACTTTAGAATTGTCAAGAAGTTAATCTGTTAGAAAAATTAAGCTAACTGTTCGCTGTTTGCTTTTATTCCATTTCACGGTTTGTATTATTAGGGGATTCCTTTCTCTAAAGTTCGGACATAATACTGGTAACTTGGACCGTATTTCCGATACCATACCAGGATTTTTTTTCATTAAGTACTAATTTTTTTAAATGTTTTTATTTTAACATATGTATATTTAAATGAATATACAAAATCATTCATTTCTAGAAAAGCGTCAAGAAAATTTTACGCGAAAGAAAACGCAATTCTATAACATGACCTACTTCTTTCTATAATCAGGATTCCCTTAAAAATGTAATGTGTTCGAGGACCCAATAAGCCTCTTCAGGAACTTTAGTGGACGGTACGTGTATGTGGTCTAAGTAAGATGAATTAGCCCCTTCGGAGTCACAAATGGACAATTTGCTAGAAAGCCAACACTTATCGTATTGTATGTGAAAAGTACTTTCTAGGGGCCAAAATGTCTTAAGAATCTGTTTTATAGTCTTCGAACTATCCGCCAGATAATTTTTTATAAATAATACTGTCGCAAAAAAAAAAATAATATTAAAATAAAACCATAATTTTCTTCTTCTTTTACTGTCTATATCCTACCTGTGTCCTACAGATGCCCTTTGTGTTCGGATCAACAATCTGACTAAGTACAATAAAGTGCGTATGCGTGTTGCCAGAGATGACATATGGCACTGAAACATGGTCGCTTACAATGGGCCTCATCAGAAGGTATCGGTATATATATAGCCCTTTTCATTGCCATTTGGGTGACTGTAAACCCATAGGGCAATGGAAAGGGCTATGCTCGGAGTTTCCTTGCGTGATCGCATCAGGAATGAAATTATCCGCAGGAGAACCAAGGTCACCAACATAGCCCGAAGAATCACCAAACTAAAGTGGCAGTGGGCAGGGCACATTGTTCGATGGGGCCGAAAGGTTCTAGAGTGGCGACCGCGCACCGGAAAACGCAGCGTTGGAAGGCCTCCCACAGGATCGGTTGTTGTGGCGACGTTTGCGGGAGGCCTATGCCCAACAGTGGACGTCTTTCAGCTGAAATGATGATGATGACAATAAAGCGGAATATCCGATTTTCGCAAATACCATTTTCTTGATTTAATAAAGCTTTCATACACTAAAAACAAAATAAACTAAAAAAATAAATAAGAATCTAGCAAATATAAATCATGTTAGAGTCCGTACTTTTCACTTTAATACAAAAAAGTGCTTGTATTTTCCACATAACATAATTGCCGAGTTAGTTTTAAAGGCTCACAGAAAGTTTTGTTCATTTTTACTCAGTGATGTTGTATGAAAAACACATGAATGTGTGTTGTAAAGTATCTCTAAGTACTGTTGTTCTAAAACTTTATATTTTTCCGAGCTAGAAAAAGCGTTTGAAGTAGGTATAAGAATTATGGCGCATGTGTGGGTTCTGTTGTTTAATATCACACTGTTTTTAACCAGAAAATAAATGTTGAATGTTTGTTCGAAGTGTTAGGGTTAAAGATAAAACTTAATCATAATATTTGCATGCAGATATAACTAAATTGCACCATTTTTAAAATTAAATATGCTTCGCAGAAACAAAGAATAATGACACGTTTGGCTGCTGCGCTGTGTATACCTAATAATTGTTTTCGGTCTAGATGTCTTGTGTATCTGGGTATTTTGTGTGTCTGGGTTTATTGTCTATCTGGATATCTTGTGTATCTGGGTATCTTGTGTATCTGGGTGTTTTATGTATCTGGGTGTCTTGTACATCTAGGTGTCTTGTGTATTGGGGTGTTTTATATATCTGGCTGTCTTATGTATCTAGGTGTAGTGTATATCTGGGTATATTGTGTATCTGTGTTTACATGTTATATTCCTAATGTAGGACCACGTTTTAAAAAGAAAGTAAGTTCTCTTATTCTTATAAACAATTTACTCAAATATAATTTCGCGACAAACAACAAAACAAAATTAATTTCCTATTTCACCATTATAATTAATGTCTTAAAGTTGCCAAGTAAACTTAACGTTATTAATAAACAAGAAAATAATCCAAGAAAATAAACAAAGCAAAACAAGAAAAGCTAAAATTTCCTCTAATCCATTTATAATACCAAACTAGCTTTTGCCAGCGGCTTCATTCGAATTATCCAAAGAGAACATACACGAGATAGTTTACTCCCAAGATAAAAGAACAGGTTCTTGTAAACTATATATTTCTAGTTCTATCTCTAAGTCTTTTTTATAATATTAGTATAGACTAGTATAATCAGCCTTTTTTTTTAATGTTCCCACTGCTGGGACTCTGGCCTCCTCTTTAGGAGAGGGAATGGGCCATAATCTACCAGGCGGGCCCAGTGCGGGTTGGTGAATGTCACATGTCTTCGAATTTTTGGTTCTAGGACATGCCGGTTTCCTCACGATGTTTTCCTTCACCGTTTTGAGAGCAGTGGTGATGAAATCAATTACACAAAGTAATGTGCCAGGTTGGGTTTGAACCCGCGACCTACAATACGTAAGTCGGGGCCGTTACCACTCGGCCACCACTGCTCTCCCAGTCTCATAGACTAAAATGCGTTTTTTCATTCCAGATAATGATTTGACAAGTGCAAATGTCAAACTCCAGAAATTTGTTGCCTGCTTTTTGATAAAAGTGATGTCTCCAAATTCGATTTTTCATACCGGTTTTTTTAACAATAGAACCTTTAAGGAAAGTAGGACTAATACGGTAGTGTTTTTTAGTCTAATATGAATTGAAAATTAAAATAATTGATAACACTCGGCCTTTTACTTAGGCTCAGATCTCACGAAGTGGTTTTCACCAATGTACGCCGCGGTTGCGGGCCTGCTACTTCTGTAGAATATATAAGTAAAAATTAAAGCACATTTCACGATACGTTTTACGGCCACAGTGTTCGCGGTTGTTTGTGGCTCCCGCTGCAAAGGCGAGGAACTAGTAGAATCATGTGGGCTGCGGTAACCCGCAGCCTCGGCGGGTAGCGCCCGCAAACTGCGGTCGGTTAGCGCCCGCAGTGGCCTTAAAAAAAAATCCGATGCACCCAAAACCCAAATCCGTGGGAAATCCGATGCACCCAGAACTTTATAAGCCTTCTGTTTTTAATTCTTATGTGAAATAAGTATAACGCAACAGCTCGTTTCTGGTGTGTGTATGGCGGTTTGGAGCTCAACTGATAATTAACCACCCGTCTTGCGATTGTCACCCACTTGCGAGCGATAATCACAACTGCGACGGCTTCGTAACCGCTCAAAACTCCGGAGTGTTTAAAAATAAAACAGCTGTTTCCTCTACCGCAGGAAGGCGTGGTTAAAAACCGCTTCGTGAGTTCTTAGCCTTAGTGCCAATACAAAAAAAAAATGGTTTCATTACTAGCTGTAGCCATGTCAACACATAAATTAAAAAGAAAAAGGTTTCGTTTCTCTGACCGCCATTTTATTTTTCATTAATCGTTACTTTGCTTGCAAAGAATCGAATGTGTTCCGTGTTTCAAGTAAGCGTTGTTGGTATTATTGTTGAGTTTATCCTATTGTTATTTGTTGAGTTATTTTTTAAGGTTCATATTGTTGATTTTTTCAATTGAATCCAAATTCTTCTACATTTTTATTTACGAGATGGAAGTAGAAGCTCAGCCATCTACTTCATCACGAAGTCGCGGTGAAGATTTTTTGTCACCTCGGAAAAGACGTAAAACTAAACCCTTTACTATAACAGAGAAGCTTATGATCACAAATGTGTACAAATATGTGCAATCAGAGAAAACTAAAGAAGATCCACTTGGTATACCAACCAAAAAATAATGTGTGGAAAAGGCTGCAGAAATCCTCGTGATATCAAACATATGCCACTATATTACAAAGTACTCTGTGGGTTGTGCTAACAAAGACGAAAAATACATTTCAATAAGATATTACGTTCATATTTTAAAAGACATCGAAGACAGATTGACAACTTTACAAAACTTGTACGAATCTTTACAAAGCTTACAAAAAAAAGATTGAACAGGAAACTGAAGATGATCAACTCGGAAGTTAAAATGCAGTAGGTACAGGTACGAATGTGAAACCTACACTGAATTACGATCAAAAAATATTACGTAGGTACAGAATATACTTAGACCCACACCTAAAACTACTTCCTTTTACCAGGGAGTTCCAGTTTAAAGTCGTCCCGACACAATTTTATATCTCGTTTACAAGAGCAGGGCGAGACAATCGCAGTTTATGCTTTAGAATTAAAAAAGTTATCATCATTGGTCGTCAAGCTGTTAATACAAATGGCTGCATTACAAGAAACTGACGTACAATTCGTTTTTATCATTACAATACGAAAATAGTACAAGAATAGGACTTAGGTATGTTTTTACAATTATCTATTATTAGTTTTTAAACCGAAGTCATTATTAATAGTACAATAATGTATAATAATGTGTAGCTTGCATAATTCTATATTTTATTATTAGCAGCTTGAGTAATTCTATATTTTCGTCTGGATTATCACCAAATCGAGACGAAAAAATAAAATGACACAGTTTTTGCTAGTCTTTCAATTCTTAAGCTTCAATTATATTTTATTTTATGAGTTAGACATTTGTGTTAGCGATTTTTATGATTAGTTACATACATTATGATTGTTTTCTGTATTAGCAACATTAAAATGTATTTATTTTGCACTGACAACTGGAACGTTATGCGATTTGACAGCTCAGTGCTATGACAGTTGACAGAGGTTATAAAATAACGCGCTGCGCTGTCCTGACACATTCCATTCCAGTTTTCGGGGTAAGCAACATCTCAGAGTAAGTGCTACTATATAATTATTATTATTTTAAATGGTATTGATTTATGATATTTGTAATAATTGTGTGCTGTCAAGGCAAAAGTATAGAGGGTGTGTTACCCGTTTTGGTCGTTTTATTTAAAACCTTCCCGCTACACTATATCTAGGTACACTAAATAAGTTTCTTATGCAATCTTTCTCTAAAGTTAACACATTAGCTAACATTTGTATCTATCAAATTACCTTCAGAAAATACAAAAACGACCAAAATTAGTTGATATAATATTAGTAGATATAATAATGTGTCGGCAAAAATATCAGCTTGAGTAATTCTATATTTTCGTCTGGATTATCACCAAATCGAGACGAAAAAATAAAATGACACAGTTTTTGCTAGTCTTTCAATTCTTAAGCTTCAATTATATTTTATTTTATGAGTTAGACATTTGTATCTATCAAATTATCTTCAGAAAATACAAAAACGACCATAATTAGTTGCATAAAAAAACGAAATAATTTTTACGAATATTTTCGGTTTTTGGTTCAATATCGGTTGAGGTACATCACTATTTATGAAATGGAAAAAACATGCAACATTCGAATTGTCAAATCATTATCTTTAATTAAAAAACGCACTTTAGTAAAATAAATAAACTCGTATCTTAAAAAAAAAAACAGGGCAAGTGAGAGTCGTACTCGCGTATTGAGGGTTCCGTACAACCTTACCTATGAAAACAATTCCAATTCCCGAATCGAGTTACGAAGATTTTCCCGAATCGCAAAAATAGTTTTTTTTTTTGTGACGTAACTACAAATTTATTGTTTTCAGATTTTTTCCTATACTTGTGCTATGAGACCTTGCTTCATGTCAAATTTCAGGATTCTAGGTCAACGGGAAGTACCCTATGAATTTTGTTTCCCTTTAGAGTGTAATATACGTTTTTTGCGAGATAAACGCCCGTATATTTTTTTTCGTTAACTCAGAAGTCTGATTTTTTCACAACTACAAGGAGCCGCAGACTTGAGTATATGGTTTTAATTTCAACACGATACCTCCATGCGTTTCCGAAAGAAAGGGTCTTGACAGACAGACAGACAACAAAGTGATCCTATAAGGGGTCCGTTTTTTCCTTTTGAGGTACGGAACCCTAAAAAAAAGTTTTAAGCAGCTTAATATTTAAGATATAAAAGCTATTGCACCATTACATACTGCAGTATACGGGTGTATACTGCAGTATGTAATGTACGTGGTTCACAAAATTAGGTTAAGTAAGAACAAAGACGAACACCGGAGCTAGGCACGGAATAGCTAGCTCTCTGGTATGAACGAGTAATTTTAGCCCATCTAGTAGTGTTTAGTTTCTTGGTGTATTTTGGAGTTAGTTTATAGCAAATTTTTAAGTTAGCTTAGTAATATTATTTATTTAATATGCACTAGCTTTTGCTCGCAGCTTCGCCCGTATACATAAAATATAGCCTATGTCACTCAGGAATAAAGCAGCTTACTATCGATGAAAAAAATTCGCAATCGTCCAGTACAGAAATTACCTCCTACAAACATAAAAACAAAAGAACAAAGGTCAATACAAACTGTTGGCATGATTTACTTTTTTCTTTTCGCCAGAAATGAAACCTAGATTATATGTTAGAGGTCCATACGAGGAATCAATAGCAAAAACAACCAGTCTTTAAACCGTAACTGAACGAAGATACGTATAGAAGCATTGCTAGTATATTTTTGTCAGGCGTTACCTATTTTCGTTATATTATAAAGAAATAGAAATATAATACGTAATATTTTGAGGTTTCTATTGATACAATAGATTAAATTGGTTATTACTGTTATATTTTTATTGCTCGCAGTTTTCCATCTCTAAAACTAGTAAAAAAAGCGATAAACGAATCGAAAAGATACGCGTAAGTGTGATTGACACTATTTAATGCGTACTCACCATAAAAACCGAAACTAAGACTATATTTAACAATGGAAAACATAAAATATCAGACATACAGTATTTTTATTTAAGAAAAAATAACGCCTGATAACAAACTATAGCAATATACTAAATAGTCTCTAACTTCGTTTGGTTACGGTTGACCGACATAATTCTTTTTGCTATTAATTTATCATACACTCCTTTAAGATATGGCCTAGGTTTCACTTTTGTCGAAAAGATAAAAAATACATGCCAGCAATGTATGGGAAAAGTTTCATTCCCCTTTACCTCTTTATAATATTAGTGTAGATTTGTTAAAAAACCGCTGACCGATACTAAGAATTACTCCTATATCGTGGGTGCGTTCACAAACGAGTAAGCTCACATACACAAGATACCCAGACCCTGGTCAAAAATCTGTAGGCCATAGAAATATTTATATGCTCCGTGCGGGAATCGAACCCGCGACACGTAGCGCAGTAGCCAATTTATCGATCACTCTGCCAACCGTCCCGTCAAAACGCGCCTCTGGGTGGAGCGAGAGGGCGTGTCAGACTTTTACTGACTAAAACCACACCTAACATAGGTTGGGCACGCCACAATTATGGCGGTAAGTCCCCTCTTTGAGGCGTGGTTGGAAAGACCTCACGGCGTCCTCACCTTCCGCATGACGCAGGTTCTCACCGAACACGGTAAGTTCGGGAAGTTCCTGCACCGGATTCGTGCGGAAGCGATGCCCGGGTGTCGCCACTGTGTGGACCGCCCGGAGGACACGGTGGAGCACACGGTGGAGGTGTGCCCCGCTTGGGCAGAGCAACGCCGTGTCCTCGTGGGGGCGATCGGCGGCGGCGATCTCTCGCGCCGGGCCTTGGTACAGGCCATGATCCGGAGCGAGGAGGAGTGGCAGGCGGTCGCCTCCTTCTGCGAAGCAGTAATGCTAGAAAAGGAGGCGGCCGATCGCGTGAGGCAACGGTCCTCACGCCCCAACCGCCGCCGGGATTCCGATCCCGATTTCCGGCCACCGTAGGCGAGGGCTTGCGGTCGGCGAGCAATGGGTGGCTCGCCGTCCGATCGTCCGGTAACCGTCCGGACCGAGCCCAAGTCGTCGACGGCGCGTATTGTTCCACGCGCGCCTCAGGGAGATGTCAGCAAATCGTAGGGGCCCAACAGGGTCGAAGCCTACTGGGGCCACGGGTAGTGTGAAAGCGAAACCCGGGGCCCTGGGACGAAGGCAAAGAAGGAACAGGAGTGGGTTTTTAGTCAGTAAAAGTCTGACACTACTTTCCGCTCCGCCCAAGAGCGGGATTTGTCATAAGATGATTTTCCCACCTAAAAAAAAAAAAAACCTAACATAGGTGCTTTTGCGTTCTAAGACCACGAATATCCCTTTCATACGTTTTCCCATGGCCATGCTGCCCCGTACGGTTTTTTTTTTCGGTTGGAAAATCATCTTATGACATCCCACGCTCTTGGGCGGAGCGGGAGTTAGTGTCAGACTTTTACTGACTAAAAACCCACTCCTGCTACTCATTGCTCACCGTCCGCAAGCCCGAGACTGACATCTTGACATCTTTTTTCTTTTATTATGAATAGGCTCGCGTTAGATCACTATCTCACCGTATGATAAGCGATGATGTGGTCTACGATGGCGCACGCTTGCCTAGAAGTAACCTATTCACTCTTTACTCACAGATCTCTATGTTGTAGCTATCAGGAAACATAGACTCCGGCAGGGAATTCCCCTCCTTAGCCGTACGCACAATCGCCCAATTGCCGAAGCAAAACCGCTACCGCGACAAGTCGCGGCATGGCGGACCGAGTTCCGGCGGGATCTTATATGGTGGAATGGCGACAGCGACTGCCGCAACCCAGTGCTGGGTACCCCAAAATTATGGCGTTAAGTCCCCTCTTTGAGGAGTGGCTAGAAAGACCTCACGGCGTCCTTACCTTCCGCATGACGCAAGTCCTCACCGGACATGGTAAATTCGGGAGGTTCCTGCACCGGATTGAAGATAAAAAAAGCCGTACGCACAATAAATGTGTTTTATGGGTGGGATCATCTCTTCGAGGCGCGCGTGGAACATTATGCACCGTCATCGACTTTGGCTCGGCCCTTATCATGATCATCATCATCATTTCAGCTGAAAGACGTCCACTATTGGACATAGGCCCCAAGTGTCGCCATAATGAACGGGCCTATGCATCTCGCATCCGTCGGATTCCCGCAACCCTTACCAGGTCATCGGTCCTTATAGGACAACACTTTTTTTATCTAAGTTCCTTATCAAGTCTTAGATTATTTTTTAAGTGCCTGCTCGCGTGTCGGCAAACCTTCCGGAAATCGAAGCATGAAGTACAGGCAAGTGCTGTTTGTACTTAATTGTGTTTTAATTTCTTTCTTTGTTGGTACAAGATTGTGTTTGCTTTATTTAACGATTTGTGTGCTGAATGAACATGGAGTAAAGGGTTTCAAAATCATCCTTACGCCCATACGCACGAAATGTTTTGGGAACACATTCATTGTGCGTACAGCTAAGGGGTGGAATTCCTTGCCGGAATCTGTGTTTCCTGATGGCTACAACCCGGGAATCTTTAAGTCAAGAGTGAATAGGTTACTTCTAGGTAAGCGCGCTCCATCGTCGACCGCAACGTCGCTTTCCATCAGGTGAGATAGCGGTCAAGCGCGAACCTATCAAGAATTAAAAAAAAAATCCTACCAGAGCCATGGGTCGACTTCTGAAAAGGTTACCCGTAGTCCTGGAAAGCAAAGGGCTACTGAAGAAACAGGTGTCGTTTTAGTCAGTAATAGTCACAAAGATATCCGACCTGGTCCTCTCTACACACACCTCTAGAGCGAGAGAAGGCTTTAGATGATTTCCCACCTTAGTAAAAGCCTTGCAATTTTTTTTATAGTTTTACTGGCCTCTACCCGCATAAAGTTAGGTACCCCATACTTTTGAGGTATGTTGCCATAATAAAAAGAACTCCTTTCAACTAGACGCTTCGAATGACACCTTTTTCAATTCTGTTGGTACTCGCTAACAGATTTGAAACAGGTTTCATGTTTTGGGACAGTTTCATGCAATGCCTTTTGTCCAATATTTTTGTAGAATCGTACAAAGCTCGCCGAGCCGCATACAAAGTACTATGTTATGAATATATTTAAGGTCTAAAACACTTGGGTTAGGTTAACATAAAAATAACTTAAAAAACCTAAACCCCATACTTTTGAGAGATGACGCCATAGTAAAAAATTCTCGCCTTGCTAAGATCTTTCGATTGAGATACATTTAAAATCTGTTGGTCGATGTAAGAGTTGGGGGGACGTTTTGATGCATCGTCCTTTTACCCCAATATACGTCCGACCTTCCGATAACCGTCCGGACCGAGCCCAAGTCGTCAACGGCGCGTAGTGTTCAATGCACGCCTCAAGAAGATGTTAGCAAACGTAGGGGCCCAACAGGGTCGAAGCTTACTGGAGCAAAGGGTCTGCTTCTGAAAGGAAGAGTCGGCCCTGGTATGAAAGGCAACGAAGGAACAGGAGTGGGTTTTTAGTCAGTAAAAGTCTGACACACCCTCCCGCTCAGCCCAAGAGCGGGGAATGTCATTGGATGATTTTCCCACCGAAAAAAAACCCAATATACTTACTCCCGGAATAAAAAGTATCCAATGTGATATTCCAAGATATGGTACCGGAAATGACGAGTAGACCATGGTCTACTCGTCATTCTTATTCATTCAGCCTTTGAGCTTGAAGGATGAAGAGACATAAATACACAGACATAGAAACTTTTGTCTTATAATTTTGTTTAATTGCACATGTAACGTGATTCTAGCATATTTAGCCTTTAAGTAAGGTCCACACTACTGAGATACCTCTTCTCTGTTTTCAAGAGCCAATACCTGAACTGGGGAGCGTAATAAAATGCACGAGCACTCCAAGCAAAGTTAGTTGCAGAACACCATGTGGTTTTAGTCAGTAAGATTTTGATAGACCAAAGGTCAACGGCGTCCTCTCCGTGAGAGGAAATAGGCTTTATGCTACCGAAACGGGATATACTCGCAGTTTCGACTTGTCGTACAGTTGTGCACTCCAAATCACCCATACCGCGGACACTCTCTGCGCATAATGCTCTCCTAGACAAAAACACAGATTTTGATATGTTTTGGTGAAGAATGGAAGATGATACTGTCAGAATGTATGAAATTTTGTGAGATGAATGTATGACTGTGTATGATATTAAAATTTATTAAATAGGTCCACCTAAAAGTCCTGCGCGACTTTTGACGTGTCTGTTTTTAATTTTAATTATTGTTTTATATTTTCTCTATGTGTATAAATGGTGTAATTGGCTTCGGCCGTTCTGTTTAAATTAAATAAATAAATCAATCAATTTTTTTTTAGTTGGGAAAATCATCTAATTACATCCCTCGCCCTTGGGCGGAGCGGGAGGGCGTAGACTTTTACAGACTAAAAACCCAATCCTGTTCCTTCTTTCCCATTGTTCCCGGGTCCCAGGTTCCCAGTAGGCCGAAACCTACTGGCCTAGGGGCCCAGCGGGGTTTCGACCCTGCTGGGCCCCTACGGTTGCTGACATCTCCTTCAGACGCGCGTGGAACACTACGCACCGTCTACGGCTTGGGCTCGGTCCGGACGGTTACCGGACGTTCGGACGACGAGCTAGTACATCACCATTGTAAGCGAGCTCAGTATGCGTTGTTGTCTGTCGTTGTTATAAAGTAAACCTGCTAAGTTTTTTCTTCAAAATGACGATTGAGAATGGATTTCGGCGTACATTGAAGGACTGGAACCAGTTGCCTGCTGCAATCTTCCCATCCGATTATAATTTAGGTGTATTCAAGGCTAGAGTGAATACGCTCTTAATAAACTAGTGCGCTTCACCATTACCGATTAAATCACTGCTTACCATCTGGTGGGATAGCAGGCAAGCACTAGATAATATCAACAAAAAAGAAAAATTGACAATATTTTTCTGCTCTTAAAAAATACTGCAAAGGAAAAAAAACTTGGTTCTACAGTAAAACTCCCAGTAGAAATAACCTACAAATACACATGTTATGAACATGTTCAAGTACGTTTAAATAGGCTCACTTAGAAAGAAGAAAGAAAGAAAGAAAACATGTTTATTTGGCACACAATGAACAAAAAAGTAAATATTGAAAACATACATTAAAAGTAAAAAATAAAATTAATAAAACAATAATAACAATGTGTCTCAGGACTGTGACAAACAGATTCAGGTCAGAATATTGCCAGACAACCACGTAGCAGTTACCTGACGCTGGTTTTCAAACTTAGCAACATCATACTCCAAAAGTCATAGCTCAATAAAACCTTAAACGATAACATACAAATAAAATTATTAGCAATACATTAGCAAATATTTTGAAGGTTATTTAATAAGGTTTCAGTAGAAACCTACAAAATATCTACCCAAGAACCTAATAACATATCCAGTAAAACAATAAAATTCGACGACAGACCCCATTTACATTGAAAGCAACACAATCCAATAAGAGACTTCCTCTAAATAAAATTCGGAACACAGAGAATAAAGTACGATACGATATAAATGTTACCTTAGTACGCTAGGGTATGAGGAAATGTTCGAAAAAGTAACCGTAGGCCTGGACTGCAAAGAGAAACTGAAGGACACAGGTGGAATTTTAGTCAGTAAAAGTTGGACACGCCCGTCCTCGCGCTCCACCCTAGTGTGAGAGAAGCTATTTAATGAATACCCGTCTAAAAAAAACTCTTATATGAAAATGACAGAGTCAAGCATAAAAGGGTGACCAGACGGTTGCAAACTAGCGTTCCAACCAAGGTGATCTTGTTTTATGTGTTTGGTTTGTGTTGCGGCTACATGGATGTAAACCACGCGCCAACACGTTCGTGGTTGGGAAAACGCGCCTCTCAACCAAGGGCGTTGAAGGTCATGGTTTACAACTGCTGTACACGGATTGAAACTAGCAAGGTAACCTTGGTTGAGACGTTGGTTTGCAACCGTCTGGTCACCCCTTTACTTGACCGTACTTTTATTCCACGTGGTGGGAACATATCATCTTGTACAACTGGCATTTGCAATATTAATGTTGTCTGCACGTGTGACGTTGCAAAATAGTATCATGCTTAGTCATCATCATCTTTCTGCCCTTGTCCTGTTTTATTTGGGGTCAGTACAACAAGCTTTCTTCGTCCATTCTGTCCTGTCACCCGTCACGGTATCAATCCCTTTTCTTTCATATCACTTCTCACACAATCCATCCACCTTTTCTTTGGCCTCGTGCTAATTGAAAGTCAAAGTTGACATTAGGCTACCTTATCATTAATCTCTGACTGTGCTGAGTAGAATTACTTCATATTAAACACAATCTTGTTTGTCCTAAGAGTCGTTAAGCGTTCGTGACCTAATTTCTTCCCGAGTTCGTTCACACTCAAAATGCACAACTTGAAAGCGATCTAGCAATTACGCTGATGTAACTTCTAAGCTGTGTCGTAGTGTACTGCGGTATGTTTCGCGAGATGCATGCGCGGTTTTACGATGTACTGCTTTGAATATTATGAGTTTTTGTGTTTTACTGCTCTTTGAATATGACACAATTTAATGTAAAAATGTTAAAGATTTCCAACCGTATAACAAATGTATGATAGCAGAATTTTATTCAAAAGAACTTAAATATTTATGTACATAAAAATATAAACATGTTTAAAAAATACAGTGATGTTCATAATTTTAATACTAGGAACAAACACAAATTTGTGGTTCCTACAACCTGGCTGAAAAAAATAGGGGGCTCATTTAGATGCCAATGTATACACTTCTGTAATAAACTTCCTAGTCATATTCAACAACTAAGCCTTAATAAATTCAAATTATTTGTAAAGCGAAAACTTTGCCAAAAGGCTTTTTACACTATAAAGGACTATGTTGAGGACCAAAAGGCTTGGGATTGACCTGCTCCAGTACGCACTGCAACTGTTGTCTTATTATTATTATTATTTTCTTTTGTTTTTTTTTTAATTGTGTTTTTTATTATTTATTACAATTCGATATTGTAGATTATTTTTATTTTGCAATTTGACTTTTTTTTTTCTATTAATTTTTGACAAAAATGTTTACTTTGCTAAAGTATTACATTTTGTAAACTATATTTTTCCTTTTATTATTGTGAACGTGAGGACTATGTTGATTGTTTTTTTTTTCCTTTTCAGTAATTTTAATGTATGTCTGGCAATTTGAGTATTTTCTGCGGCCTACCCAAATGTCCTTTCCTTGGTATTGTTCGTCAATTCGTTGAGCTCCTTAGTAGTCCTGAGTTGAGCTTTACGAATACTGACAAATGCTTGCACTGACTGGACAGGTCCACTCAAATCTGTATGGTTCTTTCTTCAAAAGACCATTTCAGACAAATCTGCATGGTTCTCATGTGATTTGACCATTACATATTTACTGTATGGACTTTAAAAGAGACTTTGACCCCTGAGTTTGTTTCGGTGTTTCTTCTCAGGGTAGTCAGCTAGGAAACACCGGCCTTTAGTTTAAAAATGACGAAAAAAAAATTGACGTGTAAAAGTGTTTTTTAAACCTATTTACAAAATAAATATCATTTATCATTTAAATGGTTTTAGGACTATGTGATTTTTCGAAAGAATCACCGTGGTCCTGGAACGCTAAGGGCAACAGAAGGAACACAAGTAGGTTTTAGTCAGTAAAAATCTGACACTCCGCCTCGGTCCACCCAGAGCGAGAAGGAAGAGTTATTAGCGATTTCGCACTATCTTCCTTCTATCCCGCTCCATCGTCGACCACACCATCGTTTCTGATCGGGTAAGATAGTGATCAAACGAGAGTCTATCACCAATAATAACTCTTTTAAATCATGTTGTTATGTATTAATATTGACATAAAAACTCTTTACAAAAAAAAGAACAACCGACTTCACTAAAAAAAAAATTCAAAATACCTACTTACTACAAAACTTCAACGGTCCGGACTAAGCGTTTTGCTTCGTCGTTTATACCGCGTACATCGGAGGACTGAAACAATTTGCCTGATGCGGTCTTCCCGTCGAACTATAATTTAGGTGTCTTCAAGGCTAGAGTGCTAGGCTCTTAATAAACTAGTGCGCCTCACCATCAATGATTGCATCACTGCTTACCATCAGGTGGGATCGCAGTCAAGCACTGGTTTATATCAATTAAAAAAAAAAAGAAGTCGGTGTTTGTAGTTTTGTTTGTTATTTGACATCGACTTCCGAAATTAAAGTTGATGTCCATCAAAGACAGAGTTTTGAGATAACACAAAAAAAATACAACCGAATTGAGAACTTCTTGTTTTTATTGAAGTCAGTTAAAAAGATGGAAATAAAGAAGCCATCCATGTTCGACGGCCCAAATTAAATCCATCGACTTATTTAATCACGAAAAGGCGTGTCATTTGACCCCAATATCGACTTCACGGTTAATTAAGATACGAATCGGATCCCAATTTAAGACATGAAATGGAAGACCCACTTTTATCCGAAAAAAATAAACAGCTATGGTAATTTGATATTAATATTCTCGATAATAATTATTTTTTTTATCCTTGTTGATTGTGTCGAAAGGTACCATAATACAAGCTGTTTTTACTTACGACTTTGAAAAGACAATGCAACGTTCCCAGGCTTTGCTGCTTGATTGTTAAAAAGAGTTATCACGACTCTGGAAGAAATCTTTTGGTGATTTTCCAACTAAAAAAAACTGGGCAAGTGCGAGTCGGACTCGTGCACTGAGGGTTTCGTACGAGCTTACCAATAAAAACAGTTTAATTCCCGAATTGAGTTACGAAGATTTCTCCAAATCGCAAAAAAAGTTTTTTTTTGTGACATAATTACAAATTTACAGTTTTCTGAATTTTTCCTATATTTATGCTATAAGATCTTGCTTCTAGCCAAATTTCAGGATTCTAGGTCAACGGGAAGTACCCTATGAATTTTGATTCCCTTGAGAATGTCAAAATATATACATTTTATGCGACATAAACGGTCGTATCTTTTTTTTCCGTTAACTCAGAAGTTTGATTTTTTCACAGCTTCAAGGAACTGCAGACTTGAGTATATGGTTTTAATTTCATCTTGATACCACCACGCGTTCCCGAGATAAAGGTTATTGACAGACAGACAGACAGACAGACGGACAACAAAGTGATCCTATAAGGGTTTCGTTTTTTCTTTTTGAGGTACGGAACCCTAAAACGGGTCTAGTCTATCCTTCTACTATTTTGTGAACTTCATACAAATAGTTTATCATCATATGACTGGCCTGTTGGTCTAGTAGTTAGTGGTCCTGACTGCTATGCCGGAGGTCGTGGATTCGATTCCCACCCAGGAAAAATGTTTTTGTGATGAGCACGATCTTTTGTTCTGTGTCTGGGTGTAATTTATCCATAATATGTATGTATTTAGAAATATATAAGTATGTTTGTCAATTGTCTAGTACTCAAAAATAACACAAGCTCTGCTTAGCTTGAGACTGGACGTCTGGAGTTGTATAATATTATATTATTATCATCATCATTTCAGCCCAAAGACGGCATAAGCCTCCCCCGCGTGTCACCATACCGACCGGTCTTGTGCGTCTCGCATCCATCGGATTCCCGCGACCCTCATCATGTTATCGGGCCACATTTTGGGAGGCCTTCCAACGCTGCGTCTTCCGGTACGCGGTCGCCACTCTATATCCTTTTGTCTCCATCGAACATCTGTTCTACGAGCAATGTGCCCTGCCCACTGCCACTTAAGTTTGGCGATTCTTCGGGCTATGTCGGTAACCTTGGTACTGCTTCGGATATTTTTATTTCTAATGTAATCACGCAAAAAAACTTCTCAAATAGTTACTGTTATTCTCGGCATTATTTTAAATTCAATTCTTTGGATATTTGTTAAAGCTCTACAAGCAGTTAAACTTGATGTTTGAATGAAGTTTACCTATGTAAAAATAAAATTGATTCTGACGATTCACTGACTGCGTTCAGCCATTCCGTTGAAATGAAATTTGTTGTGTTTGAGTATTGTAGCAGTTAAAATAAAGCTTATTTTTTGTTTGCATTGTCAAACAGTGTTTGCTAGAGGGGTAGGGGGGGGAGTCCATAAAAAAATCAGCCTTATAATATTCGCACTGCTGGGATTCAGGCCTTCTCCATAGAAATGGGCCGCATTATACCACGCGAACCAGTGTGGATTGATAGACGTCACAACATGTCTTCAATTTTTTTTTGCTCTAGGACATACCGGCTTCCTCACGATGTTTTCCTTAATCGTTTTGTGAGCAGTGGTAATGAAATAAATTGAACAAAGTAAATTGCCTGGCTGGGTTTGAACCTACAACTTACTACTTAGAAGTTGGAGCCGTTACCACTAAGTCAATACTGCTCTTGAAATAACAACATTGTTGTGGAAAACGACAGCATTAAAATTTCTTTAGAATGTCTCTACCAAAATGGAATTTTTCTTTGAAGTGCCTCAACCATCGCACTTTCAACACTAATTCGCTATTCCTCTACATTTTGTCGACTAACTTTTAGCGACAAAGCTGCAAGAGTTAATATTATGCATTAAACTTTTAAATATAACCAAAAAGGCTTTGAAACCACGCTGTGGCGAAATCCCTCACACGTTGCTGATGGCTACAACCCGGGAATCTTTAAGTCAAAAGTGAATAGGTTACTTCTAGGTAAGCGCGCTCCATCGTCGACCGCATCGTCGCTTTCCATCAGGTGAGATAGCGGTCAAGCGCGAAACTATCAAGAAAAAAAAAAAACGTTGAAAAATTCATAATACAAAAAAGAACCATGCATGGTTGACATAGACCATTGAATTTTGGTCACCATCTTGTTTTTTTTCCATGCAGTTTATCTAAGAATCGCCAAACTGAAGTGGCAGTGGGCAGGGCACATTGCTCGCAGAACAGATGCTCGATGGAGCTAAAAGATTCTGGAGTGGCAAGCAGGTATCGAAAGACGCAGTGTTGGAAGGCCTCCCACAAGGTGGACTGGCGGCCTGTTGAAGGTTGCGGGAATCCGATGGATGCGAGAGGCACAAGACTGGTAATTGTGGCGACACTTGGGGGAGGCCTGATGAGGCCTGATGATGATACATCATCAGCATCTGCTATGTCACTCAGGCTGTCAAGATTTAATTAAACCTTTTTCATTTTTGTTAGCCTATATTTTGTCCTACTGCTGGGAAAAGGCCTCTCTCCCTTTTTCTTCCAAACCTATTTGTCTAGAGCGATCTCTGGCCAAGCTTGCTCTGTGAAAATGTTCAGATCGTCACACCACCTTCACTGCTGAAGATTTCGAGGTGACGTCCTCCCTCGGGCGTCTTGTGACTGAAGATTTTTGCCCATGTGTCATCTATATCTATAAAAGGAGAAACTGACTGACTGACATATCAACGCACAGCCGAAACTACTGGGACTAGCAGCGTGAAATTTGGCACAAGGATTACTTTTATGAAGTAGGCGAGCACTAAGAAAGGATTTTCCAAAATTCACCCCATAATGGGATGAAATAGGGTCGACCTACATTCACGGGTTTGAAGCCGGAAGCTAGTCTTCGATATTATATAAAAGCGAACTACCACTCACTGATTAATCACGGAATCTCAGAAACTATAAGAGCTACAAACTTAAAATTTGGCAATTAGGTTCCTTAAAGGGTGTAAACATTTATTTATTTATTTATTTTATTTATTTATTTAATTACGGTTCACCAACAGTTGTTACAGATATTTTACAGATAGGAACTTATAAGTAATTGTTTCTTAAACCTAACTGTACAACCAGTTACAGGCAAACACCACATGCAAAATGCTCCTTCCAATTAAAATTATTAAAACTTAGATGATACTTATACTTAAATTCTAGAGACTAAATAACAAATACAGTAACAATAATAAACATAGTTCTAATTACGTCTGACAAACACCGATAATGAAACCGCGTGGACGTCAACCAGGTCGCTGCATTCGTTTATAAGCTTGCACATACGGGGTATAGGCGAATTAGCACCAAACACTGTACGGCGAAGAGGTGGAGCTAAGGGTGTTATGGGTTTGCGAGGCGGTCTATGGGGTACTCTGAAGCTGAATTTAGATAACAATTGTGGGCAGTCAATGGTGTTATTAAGCAGTTTATATGAGAATCTCAAATCCAAGAGTTTTCTCCGAGCTTCCAGTGTACTCATTTTGTACCAGCCTAGCTTATCAAGGTAGGAGAGATATTTAAATTGCCTTCCCTTTGAGTACCCTAGGTATCGGACAAACCTTTTTTGAACTCGTTCTATGCGCAGCGAGTGGGTCGCGTAGTGAGGCCTCCATATCACACTGCAATATTCCAAGATGCTTCTCACAAGGCTATTGTAGAGAACTATTTTAGTATGTGGGCTTTGAAATACCTTTCCATTGCGAATGACAAATCCAAGCATACGTTGGGATCGACTGATTATGTTCTCAACATGTGGCACAAATGTTAGTTTAGAGTCCAAGATAACTCCCAGATCTCGTACTACATCTACCTCGCATAAGTTCACTCCATTTATTTGGTACGCCGAATTCACTATATTTACTTTCCTAGTGAATTTTATATGGCTACATTTCGAACTATTCAACGAGATTTTATTATGACAACACCATGCAGTTAATCGGTCGATATCTTCTTGCATTAGATATACGTCCTGTTGAGACCTAATGGGTCTAGAAATTTTCAGGTCGTCTGCAAAAAGGAATATGCTAGTATTGTGAAAGCATGATGCCACGTCATTGATATATATGACGAATAGTATTGGGCCCAGATGAGAACCTTGAGGGACACCTGAGGCAATTGCATACCTGCCCGACCGAAACCCATTGACAACCACATAAAACTCCCGACCATCAAGATAAGAACTAAACCACTTCAGAAGATTACCGGTAACACCGTACATAGCTAGTTTTTTAACAAGTAGTTGATGTGAAACCTTATCAAACGCCTTGCTAAAATCGGTATAAACAGCGTCAACCTGCATACCTTTATCCATGGCTTCGTAGGAGGCTTCAACAAAGGACACCAGATTTGTACTTGTCGATCTATTCTTTACAAAGCCGTGCTGATGGTCGCTTAAGAACTTTGAAAAATAGCGTTGAATATGTGGACAAATCAACGACTCAAAAATTTTACCGAAAATCGAAAGGATGGATATTGGTCTATAGTTCTTTACGTCACTAGGGTCTCCACTCTTGTAGACCGGTACTACTTTCGCCTGTTTCCACTGTTTAGGGAATTGACCAGATCGGATTGAGGCGTTATATATTCTCGCCAAAGGAATAGCCAGGCTAGGTGCACATCTAGTAATAAACAGTGGCGGTATATCGTCTGGACCCGCCCCCTTAGTAATATCAAGGCTTTTTAGTTTTTCTTCTACATTTTCATATTTGATGTCTACGGAGGCTATACTGTCTGAATGTGTGGCTAATGCTTCTAGGCATTCGGAGGCTACATAGTTTTGACCTGAGGGTGATGTTGTTTCTTCTGTATAAATGCTGCTATAATTTAAAGCAAAGAGCTCACATATTCCTTCGCCATTCGTAGATGTTGTGGGACCATTAGTCATTGATGCTGGGTATGAACTTTCTCCACCACGTTTATTCTTGATATATGACCAAAAAAATTTGGGACTTTTGGCAATAGATTCTTCTGTACTCTTGATGTAACTATTGTAACACTCTTTAGCGTAATTATCACATCGTTTAGAGATTAATCTGAGTGATAGCATGTCAAGGGGATTCTTGTACTTTTTATACCTAATACGAAGTTTGTTTTTTTCTTTTAATAAATTAAGAAGTTTCTTATTAAACCATATTGGAACACTACTATTTTCCTTTCGGATGATAGGTACAAAAGTATTGATAGCTGATTCAATAACACTGTAAAAAACGTTCACCATTTCGTCAACACTACTGCAACATCCCAGACACTCTCCCCAGTCCTTATCCTTCAAATGCCTGTTTATTGCTTCATAGTCCGCCCTATGAAAGCTTCTCTTTGCACTGCTATTGGATTTAAGTTTTAGTGACTCTGTCAATGTTACTTGTATATCTAATGGAGGATGGTGAGGGTCTATAACACTCAAAGGATCTGCTTCGCCAACGCAGCAACCTGGAACGTCCACCAGTACAACATCCAGCAGTCTACTGTTCTTATTGGTAACATTATTGCACTGTCGGAGATTATTAACTGATGTAAAATCAATAAGGAGTTGATCTAGACTACTAATGTGCTGATTTTTGAGAGGATTGTCTAGGTCATTCCAGTTTATAGTCCTCATGTTAAAATCTCCCACGATGCATGTGTACGCATTGTGGTTGTCATGGTAAGAATTACAGTTACTAATAAAATGTTCCAACATTGATTTAGAGACCGGTGGTGGCAGGTACACTGCACAAAGATCAAGACGGCGGAGCTGTCTCGAGCGCTCGCACGGTATTTCTACAGACACCCATAGATCCTCACAATTACTTTGTCTATTCAGTAATCTTTTTGAGGCTAGTTTTTTAGATACTGCAATCAAGACACCTCCGCCATCCCTATCCCAGTGGTAGCCCGAGCTTTCCCTGTCTCTTCTATAAACCAAATACCTATCGTCGAACAGTTCTTTATTGCATATACTATTATTAAGCCAAGTTTCTGTCAGAATCAGAATATCGTAGTTACATGTTGCTATTTTACATAGAAAATCGTGCGTTTTCGTACGCAGGCCTCTTACATTTTGATAGTAAATCTCAATATTAAACAAGCTGAATTTTGTTTATGCAATACCATTAACATGCATAAAAGCTTCTACAAAGTTAAACTTATTTCAATCTATCCAAAGTTGCTAGATTTTTTATCACTATATATTCCGAGGTAACGTCTTTTCGCATTAAAATACGGCCACTTCTGATCCACACAAATTGGAATCCTAATTCTTTAGCTTTGGTTCTTGCTGCGGCGTGGATTTCCTTGTTGCTCGCCGATAGATGCTCCATTACGTAGATAGGTTTTTTAGGTCCCGCCAATCCAATATGAGAAGAGTTCAATTTGTTCTGACTGTTTTTCTTGTTGAAGTTGATTGAAGCTGCCAAAAATTGATCACGGAGCCTTGGGGAGTTAAACTGAGTCACGATTGATCGAGGCCTCGGAGACTCACGGTTTACTTTGGCAATTCGTGTGCAGCTTAAAATATCATTGTCTGTAATGGCGCAGCCTATGACAGACCCCAGCTGTTTTGTCAGGCTGATGACATTCTCTGTTTTGCTTTCGGAAACACACTGAATCTCAATATTGCTGGATCTGGAATATTGTTCCATCTGGTTTAGGCGATTCGTGAGTTTGACAATGGCGTTGGACATTAGTTCATTTTTGGTTTCAAGTTCCTTTATTGTTTGTGCAGATCTTTTGGCTTCCGAAATAGCAGTTTCATATTGACTGTTCATGAAAGACATAGCCTCGTTTACTTCCTTCAACTCTTTCCTGATTGATTTAAGCTCTGAGTTCATATTAGCATTCAATTGCGCAAGCATGTCTTTCATTGCAGTTTTTATTACTGCCTCTACTATATCTTGTACATCATCTTTAGTTAACGTACTAGGGTTGCTAATCGATGGTGACGATGTGGCCACTCTTTTTCTGGCACGTGAGGTTACATTTTCTTCCGGTCTGGTGGGGGACTCATTACTTTCGGTGATTTCTTCTAAAGGTGAAGATTCTGATTCGGCCATATTAATTAATTAATTAATAAAAACCTTTTTTTTTAGTTTAATTGATAGCGCACACTAAAAAACGCCCGCACCAAGAAGTGCACACTAACAAAGGCCCACGCCGAGTGAGTGACTCGGAGTCCGCGACCAAAAGGTCTTAAGTGCGCGGATAACGGCGTCACTTACGCGTTTGCGTCAAGGGCGCCGTTCTCGGCGTATGGTTGGGTATATTAGCAAAAAAGTTCACTTATTATTTCTTAAGATAAGTCTTATTTGTAATGTTTTTGTGTAATTTCTTCCACTCACAGTTAGTATGTGTGTCCAAAAACAATTTTATCACCAACACTGAACCGAGAACAATTTAAAACTTTATAAAAACTATTTATTACTGCGGAGCGATATAAAAGCATGTACAGCGCGAGGGTAGCAGTATGTAAATTAAAAAAAATAAGTAAACATCCGCTAAGAACGGATTTTACGAAACTCCAGCCCTAAGGGGATAAAACGGGGGTTGGAAATTTGTATAGAGAAACCTACTTTTAAGCGGGTGAAACCGCTGGCATAAGATAGTACTTTATGATACTTTACTTGGTTAAAATTCATTCATGAATCCGTGAGGGCTACAAAATGTGCCAAATAAATATACATTCATACACACTTACTCTCGAAAACTATACTTTCTCCATCTAATGGGGCAGTCGAAAAAATGCGTATATCAATATCCAGTTTCAAAAATTCTCCGATACATTGCCTTTTGCCCATTGATAATGAGTGTTGAAGTATCTACACAATACGTCAAGATAAGGATAGGAGCAAACGCCAGCCCATTAGCCGAGTACTTAAGTACTAGTGAATTGCTTGAGTGCGGGCACGCTATTACCTACCTCACTTGGAAACAAAGAAACACGTTTGTGTTTGTTTTGAACGTAAAGCCTCTATCTCACTAGGGTTTTCCAAGCGTTCGCGTTTATTGAGCGTTCGACCAGCGACAACGTTACGCGTACACCACGTTGACGTCACAAATTCGCACTAATTCGTCGTGAACGTCAGCAGTTGTAGAGGCTTTGTAGGGTACGTTTATAGTAAAATGAGAATTTACAGGAATTTTGAGTTAGGTTACTTTTGTTGTAAAGCCGTGTACGCACGTATGTTGCGTTGCGCATGATACGTAACAATTTGGTTCGCACGTGTGTACCACTAACGAACATCGAACACTCTGTTCGTCACACATGTTTGCGGCGATCCTATTAGTATGTTCTAGGACGGTGTTCGTCATCAATCAATGCGAACACCAAAAATCTTTTCGCTACTTCACAATCGACCACTTCAAACGACACCCCCATGGCTATTAAGTGAATTCACGACTGTTGTGCGCAAACATGATTCGAACTATGTTCGCGTTCGTGTTCGAAAATGCCGTCAAAATGTTTAAGTTTGATGTTTGTGTTCGCTATGTTCGTGTTCGTACGTGCGTACGATACATGGCTTTAGGGTGTGAAAAGGCTTGTAGTGGTTCTGTGAAACAAAAGACAATTGAGTTTTTTTCAGTAAAAATTTGACACTCCCTCTCGCTCCACAGAACTGGAGAATTTATTTGATGATATCTGACCTAAAATAAAAAGGGACAAGCCAGATAATCACAATGACAGTCTTGCTAGAATCAATGCTCTGTTTTGAGCTAAAGCTAAAAATGTATGCAGAAAAAGACATTGATCAACACCGTCATAACATTTCAGCCCAAATGTAATATTATTCCAGAATATCTCACGAGGTTCTACTTTTTCTTCACTGCTTCAATAATGTGATGCCTTCAAGAAAATACTGATACGAGTAATCGTTATGTCAAGAGAAATAATGTCTTAAATTTTATCTACCAAGTAGCACTTTGAAACTTTTCTGAGCTTAGAAAGTGGGATTATCAACTTTCCAACCCACACCATGATAATTATTTTAGCCAAAAGACGTCCACACATTGCTGAGAATAGGCCTCTGCCTTGCCACAACGACCGGTCCCTTTGAACCTGACAATGTCATCGGTCCACCTTATGGAAAGGCTTCCAAAGCCGCGTTTTTTTTTTTAATTGATATAAACCAGTGCTTGACTGCCATCCCACCTGATGGAAAGCAGTGATGCAATCATTGATGGTGAGGCGCACTAGTTTATTAAGAACCTATTCACTCTAGCCTTGAAGACACCTAAATTATAGTTGGACGGGAAGACCGCAGCAGGCAAATTGTTCCAGTCCTTCGATGTACGCGGTATAAACGACGAAGTGAAACGCTTAGTCCAGATTGTTGAAGTTTCAACAACGTAAGGGTGGATGTGGATACTCCCCGTACGTCGGATTGTCCGATGGTAGAAAGGAGATGGCGGAATCAAGTCATGCAATTCCCGCGTACACTCTCCAAAATGCAACCTGCGTTTTCCGGTACACGGTCGCCACATCAGAACCTTACGGCCCCATTGACTATCTGTTCTGCGAACAATGTGCCCAGCTCACTACCTCTTAAGTTTTCCAATAGTTCGGGTTATATGATACTGTGCAAAGACATTTAAGTCGAATGAATAGTAAAACGAGTAAAACTGTCGGATGCGTGGTCACATTATCCTATTTGACCAGAGTTTACTTCTAGGCAAGCGTGCTCCATCATCGGCCACATCATCGCTTACCATCAGGCAAGATAGTGGTCAAACGCGAGCCTATGCATAATAATAAAAAATAGGTCCAATTGATGTATCTTTGCTTAGGAGAGCCTATGTCCAGCTGTGAACACCTTTCTGCTTCAAGGTCAAATTGCTTCCAAAAACCTTTTTTTACGCGCCGGAACAACCGACACATTTGACAAATGACACGTTATTTCTTCATCTACAAAATGTTACACCCATTTCACCTGCGCACTACCCTTCAAAGTGAATACACCTTCCGCGACACACTACACGATGTATAAATTCAACAAAATGGCCGCCAGTCAACGTGACGGATGAGACATCATGTATAATTCCTTCCCTCCTTGCGTTAATCCATTTGGAGAATTCGCGGTATATGTTTCTCTTTCACTCGTAGTGTGTTAGAGTGGGATGTAACATGAAGGAAGGCCTGTTTTCTGTCTCAGTGACATCTTTGTTGAAGTTTGTGTTCAACATATGTGTTACGTACATAATGGTTTGTTTGGGGTAGACTTACACATACATAATATGTTACAAGATATGTAGGTACTACTAATAGTACTAATATTATAAAGAGAAAAGATTTGTATTTTTAAATTTTTGTTTGTAAAACTCAAAAACTACAGCATGCCTAGTCAAGTTACGATCGTTTCATTTGTAATCTCTCTCTATAGTCGATAACGCCCCGATTCCTTTATTCTGACCACGTGACTTAACGTTGAGATGATGTCATTGCCATACATTTGAAATTATCTAATAGCGTCAACGATTGTAGATTATCAACTTGGCTAAACTCTCTGGTATGGTCATGTGAAGAGAACGCATGTTACTAAAAGAGTTATACATGTGGATGGATTGTATAAAAAGTGGTATGAATGAAAAGGGAGTTAGTGATAGCATGATGACAAGACAGAATGGAAGAAAAAATACGTGTTTCCCCAACCCTAAATATCATGGTACAAGGGCAGGACTAAGATCATAAAAACTCAAAAACACTGAACCGATTTTAAAAATTCTTTCACCAGTAGAGTGCTATTTTATCACTGAGTGATATAGGCTATATATTGTCTACTTACACGCAAGCGACGCCGCTGGCAGAAGTTATTACTTATTCTATTAAAATTATGTACAGATTTGCGTGTGGATTTTTGGTATTAAAGGATAAACAAAAAGGACAAAAAACGGGTTGAGTGAGGTTTAAACTGGGGTCAATATCGAGTTTTCTGATCACGCATCGCTACACCCAGTCCTTGGCTCTTAGAGGATTGAAAAGTTGGAGAACCGTTTTGGAAACTTTACTTTTTAATTATTTAGTCATTTGTACCGATCGAAACCAAGCTTTTAGGCTAACTCCATTCACAGTTGGAGAACTTTTCACAAACAAGTATTCGGAAAACAGGAGGTTTTTTTTGGCCTGAATATTACAAATCCGTGATAAGACTTGTCATAGGTACTGTATGGATCAGAATGTTGGGCTGTGAAAAAGACTGATGATAAAAAACTTTTTACAAAAAAAAAAATAACCGACTTCACTAAAAAAAACACTAAAAAGATCAAAATAACTTTAATTTCGGTAGTCGGTGTTTCTCGGTATTATTATAAAGTATCTTATTTAACACCGACTTCCGAAATTAAAGTTATTTTGATCTTTTTAGTGTTTTTTTTAGTGAAGTCGGTTATCTTTTTTTTTGTAAAAAGTTTTTTATTTCACACTTTTTAGTTGCGATAGGTACACTTATAAGCAGAGTGCCTATTTCTCATGATAATTCCAATTAACCCAAACACTGCTAGGTTAAAAGTTCCTGTGTCTACCTACCACCTTCCGGCTCCATCATCAAATCAGTTCGATAGTACCTTATAGCCAAAGTTCATCTCATGATAATTCTAATAAGCCCAAACACGGCTAGGATACATTGATTAATTACGGAGTTTCAGTGCCTACCTTCCGGCTCCATCATCATCATCAGATCACTTCGATGATACCATTTTCAACGTAACTATTCAGAACCATTCATTCATTTGTATTGTCATAGTCGTATAAGTATCTTTATTGTGATATCTATACGAGTATGAAGTTCCGTTGACCATTTCTGGTCTTCTTCGTCAGTTCCACTTCATCAAATGTTACTTTTTGACTGTAAATGCTTAAGTTCTCGATGAAAATACATAAATCACTATATAATTGCCTATAATATTTGAGGAGTTCCCTCGATTTCGCCAAGATTCCATCATCAGATCCCGACTTGGTGACTATGGGACCATTTGGAAAGTATACCCTTTCCAACAAAAAAAGAATTTTTCAAATCGGTTGGCAAGCGACGAAGTTATGCGCGAACAAACATAAAAAAAAAAAAAAAAATACAAACATCCGAATTGAGAACCTCCTCCTTTTTTAGAAGTCGGTTAAAAAAAGATTGCATGTAGCGGAGATGAGAATGTTGAGATGGATGTGCGGTATGACGAGAATTAATAAAGTGAGAAATGAGTATATTAGAGGAAGTTTGAAAGTGGCGCCAGTGACTAAAGATTTGAAGGGGAATTGTTTGTCTTGGTATGGTCATGTAAAGAGGAGGGATGAAACGCATGTTACTAAAAGAGTTATGAGCATACATGTGGATGAGGAGGAGAGGGAGGCCAAAGAAAATATAGATAGATTGTGTGAAGAGTGATATGAAAGAAAATGAAGTAAGTTAGTGATAGCTTGACGAGTGACAGGGCAGAATGGAAGAAAAAAACGTATTGCGCCGACCCCAAATAAAACGGGACAAGGGCAGGAAGATGATGATATAAAATATGTTGCCGTGGTGGTTTTGATGAGTGAAGTTAAAGAAAATTAGATATCCGAGTATTCATAGTTATGTCTTCTTCAGTACTACGTCATCATCATCATCATCATTTCAGCCGAAAGACGTCCACAGTTGGACAAAGGCCTCCCTCTTAAATGTCGCCATAATGACCAGCCCTGTGCGTCTTGCATCCATCGGATTCCCGCGACCCTCACCAGGATATCGGTCCAACTTGTGGGAGTTCTTTTAACACTGTGTCTTCCGGTACGTGGTCGCCACTCCAGAACCTTTCGTCCCCATCGATTATCTGTTCTACGAGCAATGTACTCTGCCTACTGCCACTTAAGTTTGCTGATTCTTCGGGCTATGTCGGTAACTTTGGTTCTCCTGCGGATCTTCAGTACACATCAGTACTGAAGATCCGCAGGAGAACCAAGGAAACTCAGAGCATAGCCCTTTCCATTGCCCTTTGGGTGACTTTAAGTCTTCTATATATATATAATGTTCCCACTGTTGGGACTCAGGCCTCCTCTCTAGGAGAGGGAATGGGATAATAATCCACCACGCGAGCGCAGTGCGGGTTGGTGGATGTCACATGTCTTCGAATTTTTAGTTCTAGGACATGCCGGTTTCCTCACGATGTTTTCCTTCACCGTTTTGAGAGTAGTGGTGATGATATAAATTACACAAAGTAATGCGGCTGGCTAGGTTTGAACCCGCGACCTACAACTCGTAACTCGGGGTTGGACTCTGTTGGGTACAGAATAATTTATAAGGGTTGCATATTAGAAAATCCAAACTTTCTCGAGCAAATTTCAAAAGAACAATAAACGAAATAACAAAATTTAAATGACCAAATGTTTTATTTAGAAAAATTTTAGAATCCCAATGTATGTGATATCGACTGATCAAAAGTTGCTAGATGTAATTTTAAAATATCAAATCATTACTAATTAAATTACATAATTACAAATGACGACTGAATAAATTTGCTAGATGTAAATATAAGTATGTTAATTTGTGTTTAAAGTTTGAGGTAACTCGCGCAAACGCAACTTGCAAAGGGCAACAAAAACAAACGTACGATAATTAATAATTAATCCAGTAATCCATTTTGACCTTTAAACGATTTGGTCAAGAGTGTAATAAATAATTTTAACATTGATGTTCCAGACTTTGGTCAGCTGAACTTTTGATCAAATGACCATCGTTATTTTAAACTTTGTTGATTTGTACGTTGTTCTTTTGAAATTTGCTCAGGAAAGTTTTGATTTTCTAATATGCAACCTTTATAAGTACGAGAGACGAAGAGTAACGAGTGATGCGAAACTATTGCGACATAATGGAAAATAAAAAAATATTTTTAACGAGCTGAAGAAAATATTCGGGCTATTGCCAAAAGAGTTTTTAACAATGTTATTTCATAGAATGATAGATTATTTTGACCTGTGTCGTTTATCAATCTATTGATCGTATGGTACGGAAAGTTACTTGTTTGAACAGAATATTTTTTTAGCCGTGCAAGATTCGGTTTATAGTTTAGGACGGTTATTTTTTTCACATGATTTAAATTTGAAGTTATAAGTATATTTTTATTTATAAAATAAGAGGAAACAGACAAAATTGATTTATATGTTTTGATTTTTTAATAGGTACGACTTTGCTCCCGAGGCCTGTACCCCAGAACCCATTATTTTTTCAACATTAAAAGTAACCCTTAGGGCATTCATTTCCGGATGATTTACAGCCACGTGGGCTCGCGGACGGTGAGTAATTGGTAGCTGGCCGTCCGGCCGTCTGGTAAGGACCAAACCCGATTTATTATTTATTTATTGTGCACATGCGTGTGCTCCACAGTGTAGTCTTTTTTAACCTAAAGGTTGATTCGTAGAGAATGACTTGTTGCATGTTAGAGCTCACCTATGTACCACTACTGTACATGAAGTTTAATTAAATAAATAAATAAAATTAAATATATTTTTTTTTTTATTGTAATAGTATTTAGTTTTCCTTATGAACACACAAATAACGTCACTGTAAAATGTCACACGTTTTTATCACAAAAACTTGATGAAAGCAAAAAGTGTAAAACACTCAAGTTTTATCATCGCTCGTCGGACACGCGAAGTTGGTCATTCATACGATTTTTTTTTGCGAACAAAGCTGATGCGGGCAGTTTGAAAATACATTTTGATGCTGGAAACTGAATTTATTTAATGCTTCACATAATATACCTGTCAGGGCATTTTTAAGGTGAGAAATCATCTAATGAATTCTCGCACTCTAGGGTAGAGCGAAAGGTCGAGTCAGACTTCTACTAACTAAAATCACATCTATGTTCCTTTAGTTGCCTTTGCGATCTAGGACTACGGGTAATCTTTTCAGAAGTTGACTCATGGCCCTAGTAGGTTAGCCCTGCTAGGCTCCTACGGTTTTGCTGACATCTCTTTGAGGCGTTCGTGGAAAGCTACGCGCCTTCGACGACTCGGGCTTGGACCGGACTGTTCGGCGGACGGCCAGACGGCAAGATACCCAGGGGTTGGGGTCTTGACAGCTGGGACGTGAGGATGTCCGTTCCCTCACGCATAGTGATTGTCTCCTTCGCTAGCATTACTGCATCGCAGAAGAAGGCGGCCTCTACCCATTTCCCCTCGCTTCGGACCATAGAGCTGCGGGATTGTGCAACAAAAGGAGCACAGTTGGGTTTTATTCTTTTTTTTTTATTTTTATTCTTGATAGGTTCGCGCTTGACCGCTAACTCACCTGATGAAAAGCGACGATGCGGTCGACGATGGAGCGCGCTTACCTAGAAGTAACCTATTCACTCTTGACTTAAAGATTCCCGGGTTGTAGCCATCAGGAAAAACAGAATCCGGCAAGGAATTCCACTCCTTAACTGTACGCACTATAAATGTGTTCCCAAAACGTTTTGTGCGTATGGGTGGGATGTCCACCATGTACCGGTGGCGCATTGCCGTACGCCTGGTGGTCCGATGATGGAACGGGCTAGGCGGAATTAGGTTATGCAATTCGGACGCACACTCCCCGAAATGCAACCGGTAGAAAATCGACAGGCTAGCAACTCTGCGTCGATGCTCAAGACTTTGAAGCCTCGAAAGCCTTATTCAGAAAAATCTGACACTTCCTCTTGCTCCACGAGCAGGAGAAATTATTAAAGTATAGCGACAAAACCGGCTCAACTTTATATGATGATATTCATAACGACTTTTGTTGAGTTAGGAAGTACCTCAACAAAAGCCCTTATGAATACAAAAGTTGCGACTTCGTCACCAACGAATGATTAATATTGTAGGAGAAAAATTAACCCTAGTAAAGCCGGGTTCCTATATTTTATTGGTCGTTATCGGTCAGTGTTACAGTCCATGCAACTGTTGCCAATCATAAAACGTAGTCTTTATAACATAGTAGGTATTAAAGTCTCCCAAACGATAAAATTGACATTCGAGTGTTTTATACCTATGTACATACAGGCCACCCAAAGGGCAATTGGCTTTCCATTGCCCTTTCCTCAAAAAAAAAAAACGCAAGGAAACTCCGAGCACATAACCCTTTGGCTATGCTCGGAGTTTCCTAGCGTTTTTTTTTTGTTTTTTTTTATTCTTGATAGGTTCGCGCTTAACCATCTCATCTGATGGAAAGCGACGATGCCGTCGACGATGGAGCGCGCTTACCTAGAAGTAACCTATTCACTCTTGACTTAAAAAATCCCGGGTTGTAGCCATCAGGAAACACAGATGAAAGCTGGGAATCCTCGCGAAGGTCAGACGGTACTTCACGCCGGAACAGCTGCTCAAACTTTATCAAGCGCAAGTTTGATCGTGTATGGAGTACTGCTCTCATCTTTGGGACGAATCTGCCCGATACCAGCTTGATGCACTTGAGGCAATTGAGAGGCGAGCCAGGAAGATCATTGGCAATGATGCACTCGTTGAGTCGAGGCTTCAAAGTCTTGAGCATCGACGCCGAGTTGCTAGCCTGTCGGTTTTCTACCGGTTGCATTTCGGGGAGTGTGCGTCGGAATTGCATAACCTAATTCCGCCTAGCCCGTTCCATCATCGGTCCACCAGGCATACGGCAATGCGCCACCGGTACATGGTGGACATCCCACCTATACGCAAGAAACGTTTTGGGAACATATTCATAGTGCGTACAACTAAGGAGTGGAATTCCTTGCCGGAATCTATTTTTCCTGATGGCTACAACCCGGGAATCTTTAAGTCAAGAGTGAATAGGTTACTTCTAGGTAAGCGCGCTCCATCGTCGACCGCATCGTCGCTTTCCATCAGGTGAGATAGCGGTCAAGCGCTAACCTATAAGAAAAAAAAAAAAAAAGATTCCGGCAAGGAATTCCATTCCTTAGCTGTGCGCACAATGAATGTGTTCCCAAAACGTTTTGTGCGTGATCACATTAGGAATGAAGATATCCATAGGAGAACCAAGGTTGCCAACAGTTTTTGTTTTTATATGCACACAGGTTGTGTGTATAATATGCATACAGGTTTTGTTTCCATATCTCTTTATCTGTGTACATTTAAAACCATACTTGTGTGTTATCATTGATGGAGAAATGGATTTTACTATAAAAATGTTGACTGGTAGATATTTAAAAATACATATTAGTGAGATAAAACATTTTTTGAGTTTATAATTCAGAGCCAGGACCAACGGCTTACCGTGCTTTCCGAGGGACGAAAGAATCTCGAAAATTTCCCATTTTACCCCCAAAACCTTTCGTGCTCATACGTCATAAAAGGAAGAAATCAGAAACGTTTATTTCAAATAGACCAATTACAGGCACCTTTGAATTGTCAAAATGTCGGTCAGTCAAAAAAAAAAGTGAAGCTAAATTGCACGTTCCAAAGCGTAGATCTCTATGGAGAATAACGCGCAAGAAACTCCATGGACACTCTTTTAAATCATATTATGAGTTACATAAATCTTGGTTACAAATTTCTTTTCGCTTCTAATATGTGAGCACAATGTAGATAAGTAATAATGATAAAAAAAAAAATAGAAATTGAATTAAGCCACTGGCAGCTAAGAGATGACCAGTCTCAACTGACGGCACCCGTTCACGAGCATACCGCGTGCATCAGCCCCACTCAGCTCAACCATTTTGAAGAGAACCGAATGACTCAATAACACGTGCCACCACCAGCGAGACATTTGAGTGAGCATGACAAAGCCTTTTGCATTTCATTTTTCTATTATAGTCCCAGTATTTTCGGCTATGCTGATATGTCAGTCAGTCAGTTTCTCCTTTTATAAATATAGATAGATAGAAGATAGATCAAGGAATATTTCTAAAACTAGACCAATACAATATCCCTTCCCAAACGGTTATGTTATAGAGGGGAAGGCCGCTATCAAATTGACTTCATTGTATCAAATCAAAGAAAGATAAAAAAAAGACTTTATTTCTATAAAAAGGACCCTTTTTGCTCTAAGATAGATTGGCTCAAAGATTCGAAGGGTTAGGGTGACCATTCATCAGTGACTGCAAAGGACGGTCCTATTTTAAAGCATTACTCACTAACCCTACGATTTGTAAGAAATGGAATGGTCTGGTGTTTTGCAACGGCTATTTGTTTTTGGGTTGGGCTAAACTATAAATTGGTGTAGTTTTACAAGCATTTAAAATTGAAAATAAGTATTATATAGGGTGACTGGCAATTAGTGTACAATACTTAAACACGTGATTCTGCTCATGATAACAAACAATTTTTATTATGGGAGCAAAGCTGAAATCGCGAAAAAAGTATCAGCTATTCAGTACATTAGGCAAACATAAATGTACTGAACAGCTGATTTTTTTTCGCGATTTCAAGTTTGTTCCCATAGTAAAAGTTGTTGGTTATCATGAGCACAATCACGTGTTTAAGTATCGTACACTAATTACCAGTCACCCTATATATATAAAAACCGGGCAATTGCGAGTCGGAATCGCACATGTTGGATTTCGTACTGTCCGTAGCAAAAAACTGCAAAAAAATCACGTTTCGCAATTCTGTTCTTAGTTTATTTGTTGTTATAGCGGCAACAGAAATACATCATCTGTACAAATTTCAACTGTCTAGCTATCACAGTTCATGAGATACAGCCTGGTGACAGATGGACGGACATCAGAGTCTTAGGCCTGAAACTGCGTAAAGCGGGTGCCCGCGCGGTTCCATACAAAAGTGCCCGCGCGGGTCCCCGCAACGGAGCTCTTTTGTAGGGAACCGCGCGGGCGCCCGCTCTACGCAGTTTCAGCCCTTAGCAATAGTGTCCCGTTTTTACCCTCTCGCTACTGAACCCTAAAAATTATTAAACGAAAATGAAAACAATATTTGGTAACTTTATTTACAGGGTGATCATATCGGATCTATACACTTTTAAATTAAGATAGGTATGTTTCATCCAATCAAAATATAATTGATAGAATAGAATAGAATACCTAGAATAGAAATACTTTTATTCGGGACAGACACAGCACAATGGTTATAAACACAAAGTAAAAAGGCACAAAAGTACAAAGTGCGCCGAACGTGCCCGCACCGAAAGGGTGACCACCTCAGCATTTGCTGGGCGTTAGACACCCAGCGCTGGTTTTCAGTTGGCACCCATGATAATATTTATATTTGATAATTATGTACTTTAAAGATAACTGATGTAGAGGTGTGGGCTAAAAGAGTCACTTATCTACTGGGTCCCACCTATTAAACTCAAGGTGACATCGCGGCTCACCAAGACGAAGGTGGAGAAATGAACTTGACCCTTACCGAAGGGACTGGCCCGCAATGACAGAAGACGGTGTGAAAAGGGAGAGGAAGGTCTTCGCCCAGCAGTGGGACATGATGGGCTAATTAGATTAGATTAGAAGATAACTGACCTTAAAACTCGTGAAAAAATGCGAACTGTAATTGAGTTCAAGTTTTCTGTAAAATCGAAATAAATGTAGAGAGCACGTGTTGTGATAAATTTTGGAACTGTGTTTATATGACGAGTGGTAAATGTTGATAATAATACTAGCTCCTAGTAGAAAATATACGCCTACGTCATTCAGTGATAAAATTACATTATGATGGAGAAAGAATTTTTAAAATCGGTCCAGTACTTTTTGAGTTTATTCTTTACAAATAAAAATTCAAAAACACAAATATTTTCTCTTTATAATATTATGTACTTCATACCGCCTAATAGTAAGGATAACGCCATCTACTGGCATTACCAGAAAAGCATACTTCATTTTATAATTACATTTAAATTAGAGATGGCGTTGTATTCGGATTTTTTTTTCCGTGATTTTTTCCATTTTTTCTCACCGTTTAAACCTTCCCTGGACTATCACGAATATTTCAAGACCAAAATTACCGAGTTTTAGCGAGACTAACGAACAGCTATTTATATAGATAGATTACGCCATCTATTCATTTTTAGAACTGAAATCACAAATATAATGATTTTTATGCAATATTTCATCAAATCTATTTGCGAAATAAACATAACTTTCAAAGCAACCTTTCCTCAAAATATGATAAAGACATATTATAAAATAAAACTCTTCGTAGGTAATCCAGACCGTAATAAATCGTCAGTCTATCTGATGTTACGTCTGAAGGTCCTTGACCAAGATTGAAATCTTTGCCTAAATCTTGACAGGCGGGGAAGTGCGTGAGTGGTTGTCATCAAACTGTCTGTGATGTCATGATGAAGGTGTATTCTGGTTTATTTGTAAAGTAAAGATTGTTTGTGCTTTTAATTGTTAATGCAAAATTGTATTTGGATAACTTCGGTTACAGTTGTCAATCTCAGCAGAGATGAGCTAAGTTCACAGAAGGTACTCGTATATTGAATGTGCCAGACGAGGAGGAATGGCAGGCGGTCGCCTCTTTCTGCGAACCCGCCCTGGTCCCGCGTAGTGGATTACGGCCCATTGCCTCTCCTAGAGGGGAAGCCTGAGTCCCAGGAGTGGGAACATTAAAAGGCTGATTATGCTATGTATATGATATAGGACAGAACAAGCTATATCGTTTCGATACAGCGGGGCCAATCGAGCTAGACCGAAAATAGTGGCATTGATTTGTTTGTTCAATGTACCTCTCAAAAATTAATTATAATAATGTTTTATTGACATAAAGAGGCTGACACATATCCATCTGCTTGCTCTTGTGTGATAAGTGTATGTGTAATGTGATGGTGTGTGTTTCTCTGTGTGACTGTGCTTGGAAGTTGTACTTTGGGTCACATCAGTTACAAGCTTCTGCCAGCGGCTGGTTGGTTGGTTATTGTGGACGCGAAGTCGCAGTCGAAGATGGATAAAAAGTAGCCTATGTCTATCCTTGAAGTTCATACTTCCTTCGTACCGAATTTCGTCAAAATTGGTTCAGTAGTTTAACCGTGACAAGTAACAGACAGAGTTACTTTCACATCACACAAATTGTTGTAGGTATCAGGGAAATCTACTTATCGGAACTCGACGTATGAGGTATCGTTAGAACCGTTTTAATTGTCCGCTAAACATAGGCTACATGACGTGTCACAAAAATCGATATGGCGCCCTCTAGCGGACAAAAAGTAATGCGTTAAAAATAATAATGGAGATAAATACGCCGTGTTTGGTATCATTTGAAAGGGCTTCACTTGTACATTTCCAAAATATTGCTCAACTTAAAGTGACGCCCTCTAGCGGACAAAAAATCATGTTTAAAAAAATTATAAATACACCGTGTTTCATATCATTTGAAAGGGCTTCACTGATACTTATAAAAAAATATCATCAAAATTCAATGTGGCGCCCTCTAGTGGACAAAAAGTATTGTGTCAAAAAAAAAATAAGATAAATACGAGGTCGTGTTGGTATCATTTGAAAGGACTTCACTTGTTCATACCAAAATAAATAGTATAGAAGCACAGTGATTTAAAACCAAAATCTTTCAAATAAAAAAAGTAAAAAACTAAAACCCGACTACGACAAAAAAAAGACGCTGAAAAAGTATGAAACAAGATTTTCAAGATGCTGAAATAAACAAAGTAATTGGAAAAACAAGAATAGAACAAAAAGAAAAGCCGTAGTCACACGTTATAGGTAGGTAATAATCGAAACACTTTTAGTTTTTAGTTTTTTAGTTTTACTTTCACTTTTAGATTTTTACTTTTTTTTAGTATCAAACCATTTTACCCTTCTATACCCTAATTATCTAGGCTTGAGACAAAATGTAAACAAAGAAAACGATGTAGGTACCTTCGGCCAAGTTTCTTCGATGTGTTTGAATACATTAATAACAGTCTCCTTTTCTGTTGAATGCATTGGCGTTTTCTTTGCACGCTTTTTCTTCGGTAAATAACAAGAATTCAATGAAAATATCTAAAAGCGGCACTCTCATATCAACAAGTTGATCGATAGTGAAAAAGACGGCGGATTATAAACCGCCCGATGACAAAACGTTACATTTTAATGTAAAATGTTTGCAGTATCTGTGCTCTATAATTTAGTAGTATTAGATATAGTTAGTTTACCTTTTGTCTCACGGCTTCCTGAATAGGGTATAGTATTATCGTTGGCCCACTTCAATTCAGCTGATTCGATGGGAGCGACCACCAAGGTTAATACTTCCTTTAGGAAGCCCACACCCTAACTCGAAGGTTAGACCTGATTCGTTCATGCTAGTTAGGTTGCTTTTTACACTCTCCATAATATAGAAAGTGGTTCTTTAAAATTAATAACAGCTATTCTATCTAACGTACATACATATCGATGTATATAACCATGATATTGTGATATCGAAAAGAGATCGCATGAGTTAGGTTTTTTATAGCTAACGAACTGGCTTGCAAAATATACTTTTAAGGATTTTGCAGTTCTAGAATAGGTTTAAAAATTGAGTAGAACAAAGAAATGTCTAGATTTTTCAGTTCGGACCTATCCATTGTAGCGCAATGAGCTGATATCGAATTCTGAAGAAAGGTATAAGTAAACGTGATAGCCTCCTAAGAGTTTTATTCAAGAAGAAGATCCCCTACCGCAGTTCTACTAATATATATAATATTCACACAACTATCACACAACCACAACGCCGTCTAGTCCCAAGCTAAGCAGAGCTTGTGTTATGAGTATTAGACAACTGATAAACATACTTATATATTTCTAAATACGTACATATTATAGATAAATTACACCTAGACACAGAACAAATGATTGTGCTCATCACACAAACATTTGTCCTGGGTGGGAATCGAACCCACGACCGATAGCAGTCAGGGCCACTAACCACTAGACCAACTGCCCAGTCAAACTGTATTGTCGCAGGTTGCGACAATATTATGTAACTATTAATATGATCTAAAAGAGTGTCCATGGAGTTTCTTGGACGTTCTTCTCCTTAGAGATCTACGCTTTGGAAAGTGCAATTTACCTTCACTTTTTTTGACTGACCGACATTTTGACAATTTAAAAGTCCCTGTAAATGGTCTATTTAAAATAAACGTTTCTGATTTTTGATTTATCTGGGATAACGATCTGAAATTGACCCGGATCAGACAGAGTGTTAATAGGTTTCCATTCGGAAAAACACAGAACAAGACAATGGAACGTGTACTCAACAGTAAGCTCCTGGCATACCTAGAAGCTAATGACATCCTAAGTGACCGACAATACGGCTTTCGCCGAAATCGGTCAACTGGTGATCTTCTAGCGTATGCCATCCACATCTGGAGTGAGGCCATCGAGAAACACGGGGAAGCTCTTGCCGTCTCCCTCGATATCTCGAAGGCTTTCGATAGGGTCTGGCACGAAAGCCTTATTAGTAAGCTTCCTTCTTTCGGATTACCTGCTGGTTTGTGTGCTTGGATTGCAGATTTCCTGAGTGACCGGTCCATCCGAGTGGTCATTGATGGTTGCTCGTCCGGTCAAATGGCCATTAATGCCGGGGTCCCTCAGGGGTCAGTGCTCTCGGCAACATTGTTCTTGCTGCACATAAATGATCTGCTTAAGCCCGGTACCTTTGGGTATGCAGACGACAGCACTGTTGCTGAGAGTTACATATCCAGCGCGCAGGCTAGTGGGTCACAGATCCAGTCTCTCCGAGAGGCTATGGTAGAGCGCTTGAACTTGTCCTTGGAGGCAGTCTCTGAATGGGGCGATGCCAATTTGGTCAAGTTCAATGCTGCTAAAACCCAGGCGTGTCTATTTTCCGCTAAAAGGAGCCAATTCAGCCCTGCTCCAACTTTCCGGGGCGTAACCGTGCCAATAACCGACCATCTTGATCTCCTTGGTGTTACGCTAACGTCAACACTCAACTTTGGGCCATACATCGAAGCAAAGGCTCAACTGGCAGCAAAAAAGCTGGGAATCCTCGCGAAGGTCAGACAGTACTTCACGCCGGAACAGCTGCTCAAACTTTATCAAGCGCAAGTTCGATCGTGTATGGAGTACTGCTCTCATCTTTGGGACGGATCTGCCCGATACCAGCTTGATGCACTTGAGGCAATTGAGAGGCGAGCCAAGAGGATCATTGGCAATGATGCACTCGTTGAGTCGAGGCTTCAAAGTCTTGAGCATCGACGCAGAGTTGCTAGCCTGTCGGTTTTCTACCGGTTGCATTTCGGGGAGTGTGCGTCGGAATTGCATAACCTAATTCCGCCTAGCCCGTTCCATCATCGGACCACCAGGCGTACGGCAATGCGCCACCGGTACATGGTGGACATCCCACCTATACGCACAAAACGTTTTGCGAACACATTCATAGTGCGTACAGCTAAGGAGTGGAATTCCTTGCCGGAATCTGTTTTTCCTGATGGCTACAACCCGGGAATCTTTAAGTCAAGAGTGAATAGGTTACTTCTAGGTAAGCGCGTTCCATCGTCGACCGCATCGTCGCTTTCCATCAGGTGAGTTAGCGGTCAAGCGCGAACCTATCAAGAATAAAAAAAAAAAAAAAAAAAAAGAAAAAAAAGAACATAAAACAAATAAAAAGCGATAGTCAATAAAAAACGAAAACAATGTGAGTGCCTCACGGCTGCGCCATAAAGGTTCATTTCAACAATGTTGCCAGACAGAAAAAGTAATATCTAACGCTGGTCTTTCATTGAACATTGAGAGACGGAGTAAACGGTTTCAAATATTCTAAATAAATATATATCTTTACATATATATAATTTTTCTGTATATGTGTTGGTCACCTAACTCCTCCTAAACGGCTTGACCAATTTGGATGAAATTTTGTGCATATATTGGTCCCTGGATGATTTGTAAATACAATCGAACCCGGTAGGTGGAGCCGCAATTGGATTCTAAAATTTTTATTCTGACGAATATCAGCTTCCAGACTGGACCGCTATTAAGGTATCATCATCATCATCATCATCATCTTCCTGCCCTTGTCCCGTGTTATTTGGGGTCGGCGCAACATGTTTTTTTCTTCCATTCTGCCCTGTCACTCGTCATACTATCACTAACATCCTTTTCTTTCATATCACTCTTCACACAATCCATCCATCTTTTCTTTGGTCTCCCTCTCCCTCTCCATCCATCCACATGTAAACTCATAACTCTTTTAGTAACATGCGTTTCATCCCTCCTCTTCACATGACCATACCAAGACAAACGATTCCCTTTCAACTTTTCAGTCACTGGCGCCACTTTCAAACTTCCCCTAATATACTCATTTCTCACTTTATCCATTCTCGTCACACCACACATTAAGGTATATGTATGTATATATTTTATAAAATAAATAATTGAGTTATAGGTATTTAAGCCCTGATAAAAAAGAACTGGGCAAGTGCTAGTCAGATTCGCGCACTGAGGGTTCCGTACAGACTTACCTACGTAAATAGTTCAATTCCCGAATAAGACTCGAAGATTTTTCCGAATCACAAAAAAGAGTTTTCTTTTTTAAGACGTAACAAAAAATTTACTGTTTTCAGATTTATTTGTATACTTATTCTATAAGACCTTGCTTCATGCCAAATTTCAGGATTCTGGGTCAACGGGATGTAGCCTTTGAATTTTGATTCTCTTGAGAGTGTCGAAATATACGTTTTTTGCGACATAAACGACCGTATCTTTTTTTTTCGTTAACTTATAAGTTTGATTTTTTCACAGCTTCAAGGGACCGCAGACCTAAATATATGGTTTTAATTTCAACTCGATACCTCCACGCGTTTTCGAGATAAAGAGTCTTGAGAGACAGACAGACAGACGGCCAACAAAGTGATCCTAAAAGGGTTCCGTTTTTTCTTTTTGAGGTACGGAATCCTTAAAAACAAAAATGTGGGCGAAGAAACTTCAAGAAGTATTATGCCACCTAGTTACTGAGTTGTGGAGGATAGATAGATCGTAGGTAGACGCTCCATATGACATACTAGTTTTCAGCTACATCCTTCAAACTAACCCTTTCATAGTCGGAAAAAAACCGGTAAAAAAGGTTGCATGGCATAAATTTACTGTTCAGCCTTTTAATGTTCTCACTACACTATTAGGTAGGTACTCAGGTCTCCTCTCAAGAAGAAGTAATGGAGTTGGTGGATGTCGAATATTTTACGTATCTTCAAATAGTTATTTCTAGGAATTGCTGGTTTCCTCACGATGTTTTCCTTCACCGTTTTGAGAGCAGTGGACGTGATGAAAATAGTTACACAAAGTAATGCGCCTGGCTGGGTTTGAACCCACACCTACAATTCGTAAATTAGGCCGTTACCACTGGACCACAATTGCTCCTAAAGAGTTTGAATTTTACGTAATTAATTGAAAACTGTGGCAGGTGGTTTAATTATATAAAAGCTCCAGAAAAGGAAGAAGAACATTTAAGTGCGGTTGGCTTTCAAAAGGAAAACTAGTTTCAATTATTGGATTTGACTTTGTAACTGCTTTACTGCACTTAAAATGGAATTCTATTTTCCAATTACAGTAATCGGAAAATTTTGCATTCAAATGAATATTATGAAGTATTCATTTCTTATCAAAACAATTTATAAAATAAAAAAAAGGTCTTCATATTCCTTAATAACAATTTTTCATTGGTTTTTTAACTTAAAATATAATTGTTTCTGTTCGATTAAGGACCCCTATCTGGGTTTTACCCAAAGAGCCTCCTCCAGTTTGTACCAATTTTTCCGGTCTTTTGCCAGTGTTAGCCCATATAGCTATAATACAACATACAAAAATCACGTTTTTTGTATGTTGTATTATCTCTCTCAAACCATGGCTACCTTACAACCGTCTCTTCTCCCCTCCGCTTCCCCTCCTTTACGGATTCTCTTCCAATTACGAAGACAATTTACAATGGGGGCTCCCCCATTTGTGCCCTGCCTGATTTGCCCAAAGATTCAGGGTACGTGCAGAATTATTTGATAATAAAGTTATGAACTTTGTGAATTTTTCTGGGTAGTGTTTTATTTATTGTTATTCATTTGTCATTGGATTTAATAATAAAGAGTGTAATGTAAGGGTATATCTTTTTGTAACCAATCCAGTAGGTAGTTTAATAGGTTACTAATAAGAAGGTTACAGATTATTAAGTAATACCTTCACATTGTAGGTTATAATATATGCATATTTTATTTAAAATTTTATTATTGTACTACGGTCAAACGCGAGCCTATTAATAACCGAAATTAATTCTTGATTATTTAGGATAAAAAAAAAACATTTAAAAAATTTGCTAAAATCGGTTCATTAGCTGATTCTGTACATACTTTTTTCAGAATGTTCGTATATTATGTTACACGTTGTATACATATATGTTTCTCTAGAGTTCTTAATAAATATTCCTAAGCTGCATCTGTCATATGTCATTTAATTATTTAATTTAACTTCCCAGTCAACAGTGATATGGAGTATTATCAGTTAGTTTAATTTGGCAAGCGTTTTTTTTTCATATGTAAATAGTATGTAGCTATAAGTAAACAAAATGTTACCACTAATATAAAAATACGTTTTTACTATGGGGGAAATCATCCAATGATTTAAAAATGACGAAAAAGTCTCACGCTCCACCCTAGACGGGATACTTTTACTGACTAAAACAATACGTGTGTCCTTTAGTTGCTTTTTACGTTCTAGAAGCAAGGGTTTGTTTTTTAAATTACCTGTAGCCCTAGCGGGAATATTAAAATACTATGATTTAATTATTTTAATAGAAGTCTTAGGAAACAAACCATAATTTAATTTTGTTCTTACTTTATTCAGCATTGAATAATAGAGGAACAATGGTCCAGACAGCTTTTCTGAATAATAAGCTGGTACTGCAATTAACAGATTTTATTATTCAATGCATTATTCATTTTATGAAATAATATGATTCTGCTGTCTACAGGATGATCACTTATCAGGATCCAAATCAAAGTTTCATGCATATTTTTTAGGGTTCCGTACCCAAAGAGTTAAAACGGGACCACAGATGATGCCATAACTACAAATACTGAAAACAGAATAAAATAAATATTTAAGTGGGTCTCCCATACAACAAACGCGAACGAAAACAGGTAAACGCTTCAAATATTTACAGAATATTTATATGTATAGGAAACCGGCATGTCCTAGAACCTAAAAATTCGAAGACATGTGACATTCACCAACCCGCACTGGGCCCGCGTGGTGGATTACGGCCCATTCCCTTTCCTAGAGTCTAGGCCTGAGTACCAGCAGTGGGAACATTAAAAGGCTGATTATGCTTTATATGTATATTCATTTTAAAAATAAATAAATATTTTAGGGGGGCTCCCATACAACAAACGTGTTTTTTTGCCTATAGTGCCTAATGTTGTATAGATAATGGTACGGAACCATTCGTGCGTGAGTTTGACTCACGCTTGGCCGGTTTTTTTTTTATGACAGTTCTTTTACTAAGCCAATCCGACAATTAAGTACTGCTATAAAAATTATATCAGCGTTTATTAGAAGTCGTTAAAAAAGCGGAGTTGGGCTTTGCAACGGAATTGAGAGATTAATATTTCATTCAAATTTAAAATTTATTGTACTCTTGCATTTTTTAGGACCGCCAATGGAATTGCGAAACAAAGAGGTTCTGCATCGATGCCGCCTTATTTTTATTGCAAGAATTTTAGGAGCCTGCAAAATTAAATTCTATGCTTCGATAGTTCGTTGTAGTTTTTTTACAATCAAAGGATACTATGCTTTGAGAGTTCTTAGTTTTTTTTTTTTTTTTTAGGTGGGAAAATCATCTTATGACAAATCGCGCTCTTGGGCGGAGCGGAAAGTAGTGTCAGACTTTTACTGACTAAAAACCCACTCCTGTTCCTTCTTTGCCTTCGTCCCAGGGCCCCGGGTTTCGCTTTCACACTACCCGTGGCCCCAGTAGGCTTCGACCCTGTTGGGCCCCTACGATTTGCTGACATCTCCATGAGGCGCGCGTGGAACAATACGCGCCGTCGACGACTTGGGCTTGGTCCGGACGGTTACCGGACGATCGGACGGCGAGCCACCCATTGCTCGCCGTCCGCAAGCCCTCGCCTACGGTGGCCGGAAATCGGGATCGGAATCCCGGCGGCGGTTGGGGCGTGAGGACCATTGCCTCACGCGATCGGCCGCCTCCTTTGCTAGCATTACTGCTTCGCAGAAGGAGGCGACCGCCTGCCACTCTTCCTCGCTCCGGACCATGGCCTGTACCAAGGCCCGGCGCGAGAGATCGCCGCCGCCGATCGCCCCCACGAGGACACGGCGTTGCTCTGCCCAAGCGGGGCACACCTCCACCGTGTGCTCCACCGTGTCCTCCGGGCGGTCCGCACAGTGGCGACACCCGGGCGTCTCTTCCGCACGAATTCGGTGCAGGAACTTCCCGAACTTACCGTGTTCGGTGAGAACCTGCGTCATGCGGAAGGTGAGGACGCCGTGAGGTCTTTCCAACCACGCCTCAAAGAGGGGACTTACCGCCATAATTGTGGCGTGCCCAGCACTGGGTCGCGACAGTCGCTGTCGCCATTTCTCCATGAGAACCCGCCAGAGCTCTGTCCGCCATGCTGCGACTTGTCGCGGCAGCGGAGTTTCGCCCCGGCGTTGCATCTCCATGCGCAGATCGTGCATGTGAGCAAGGCCTGTTGCTACCAGATCCCATGGTGGCTGTCCAGCAAGGAGGCTCGCCGCTTCGCGGGAAATCGTCCGGTATCCTCGCACCATCCGTATGGCCATGACCCTCTGGCATGCGTTCAGCCGGGCCGCCGGCTGCTTCCGCAGCGCCGGCGCCCATACCGGTGCGCCATAAAGGGCCATGGACCGAACGATTCCTGCGTAGAGCCTCCGGCAGGAGGCGTCTGGACCCCCCAGGTTGGGCAGGAGCCGCCCGAGGGCAGCCCCAGTCCGATTTAGTTTGGGAGCCAGACGTCGGAAGTGCTCCTCGAAATCCCATCGGCTGTCGAGAACGAGTCCCAGGTACTTCATCGTCGACCCGACGCCGATGTGGACTCCTCCTACCGTTAGTTGGGAACCCGGTGGTGGCGCGTTCCGAGGACCGTGAAAGCACATGGCCTCGGACTTGTGCAATGCCACCTCGAGTCCCAACTCCTGGATCCTGCCCACGACTGTCGCAACCCCGTGTGTCGCTAGTTCGACCGCCGCCTGGTACGACTCTCCCCGCGCCAGGACCAGCGTGTCGTCTGCGTAGCAGACTACGCTGACCCCGTCAGGGAGGTCGCCGCGCAGCACGTAGTCGTATCCGATGTTCCACAAGGGCGGCCCTAGTACCGATCCCTGCGGAACACCGCACGACATCTCTCGGCGTTCCCACTCTCCCTGGTGACCAGGGTAGATGATGTACCTGTCCGACAGGTACGCCTCGACCACACGACAGAGGTAGTCGGGCGTCCGGTGATACCGGAGTGCCCTCCTAATGCTACTCCAAGGCAGGGAGTTGAAGGCGTTGGCGATGTCCAGAGACACCGCCACGACACACCTGCCCTGGGCCACCGCATCCCCCGTCGTGAGGGCTCGCACGCGCATGATGGCGTCCACCGTGGAGCGCCTCCTGCGAAAACCAAACTGGCCGTCCGCCAGATCCGGCCCCACCCGTGTTAGGTGCGCGACAAGGCGGTCTGCAATTACTCTTTCAAAGAGCTTGCCCACCTCGTCGAGCAGCACAATGGGCCGGTACGCGGACGGAGAGTCCGCAGGGCGCCCCGGCTTCGCGATGAGGACCAGTTTCCCAGTCTTCCAGCGAAGTGGGAACTGGCCCCTCTCCATGCATGCGCTGAAGAGCCCTCTTAGTCGAGGCCCGAGAGCCTCCATGGCCAGGACCCAGGCCTTCCCAGGCAAGCCATCGGGTCCTGGGGCGGTATTTTTGGCACTCAGCCTTCGTACCACCACTCTCATCTCTACCTCGGTCACCTCTGGAGCGTTGTCGTCGTCGTCGCCATCGTGGTCCACGTCGGACACCGCTGGTGGCGGAGCCATGGGCGGGGGAGAGTGTTCCCCTCGCGTGGGGAACAGAGTGCTCACCACACCCTCCACAAGCTGAGGCCGGAGACTCTGCGTTAGCGGGGGAGCCCAGGGGCGGAGCTTGTCCCGCACCACCTTGTAGGGGCGTCCCCATGGGTCCCCGTTCAGAGTCCCCAGCCACACGTTGCGGGCCTCGAGTTTGGCCCGCCTTATCTCCGCTCGGAGGGTGCGCTTTGCCTCTCTGTATCCCTCGTACAGCTCCGCCTCTCTGGCCTCCGCATCCGGTGGACGGATATGGCGCCTGCGGTATCTGGCATACCGGCGTCGCGCGATATTGCATGCATTGCGCAGTGCCGCAATCTCCGGCGACCACCAGTATACCTGGCGCCGAGCACGTCCTGGATGGACTCGGGGCATTGCCGCGTCGCAGATTTGCGACACGGCCTCCCGGAACCACTCTGCCTCGACGTCGATGTCAACAGGCCTGTCCGGTGCTTGCACCCAGGCCTGTACCGTCGCGGCTTCCAGGAGGAGCTCCCGGTCCATCTGCCTCAGCGCCCATCGCGGACCACAAGGGTTCTGTCGGACCGGCGCGGTCGAGGTTTGGGCGGAGACGTCAAACCGGATGTACCGGTGGTCTGAGTACGTCTCCACCTCCTCCATAACACGCCAGTCGACGACACGCGGCGACAGAGCGGGGCTGGCGAACGAGATGTCCACCACTGAGTCACCCCGCATCCGCACACACGTGGGGACAGAACCCCGGTTTAGGACGACCAGGCCTGTCTCCAGAGCCCAGTCCTCCACCATCCGACCCCGCTGGTTCGTGAACCGGGAACCCCAAGCCAAGTTCTTGGCATTGAAGTCCCCGCACACGACCACGGGAAGGGAACCAAACCCAGCGACGACGGCTTTCAGCTCCATTAGGGAGATGTGAAGTTCACCGAGAGATCTGTTCGGGGACAGGTAGACGCCCACCACTGCAATGTCCCCGAACCGTGCTGCCACGCAACCCCGTCCCCTCGTGATAGCCTCAAGGGTAGGGGTACCGGCGGCGGCCGACGAAATTAGGGTCACCGAGCCGTCCAGGTCCCGCACCCAGTCTCCCCTGGGCAGGACATAGTACGGCTCGGAGACCACGGCGATATTGATCGACCACTGCGCCATGCTCTGGAGCAACAGATCCTGAGCGGGGGCGCAGTGGTTGATGTTCGCCTGGAGGAGACGCAATGGAGTCACTAGTGACAGTCCATTACAGTCTCCTCCCGAGCCCCCCGTGAGGACCCCACCGCGGCGGGTGTGGCGGCGACAGCGGCGGCAGCCAAGGAGGTGGCTGCGGCGGTGAGTACGTCCGGGTGGATGGGCCTCCGAACCTTGCCCTTGGCCTTGGCGGGGGGGTCGCAGGACCTGCTCCCAGCCCGGTGGTCGGCCGGCTTGCCTGCCGCCGCACATGCGTAGCAGTGCGGCGTTGCACGGCATTCAACGGCCTTGTGACCAGCCTGACCGCACTGGTAGCAGCGGTCACTGCGGTCCACCTCCGCGGCGCAATAGGCCCCCACGTGGTGCCCTACGTGACAGCGGTAGCACCGCAGAGGTCTGGGCTCCAGCAGTTTTACCTGCGCGGAGACCCAGCCTACCAAAAGCCTTCGGCCTTCGCCCGTGATGGCTTTGGCCGCCGACACGGGGCAGCTAACCGTAACGGCTCGCATGCCCGTGCTGTCAGCACGGATGGTACCCGCTCGCACTTGATCGGCCTGGCACCCTCCCGTCCTGACGACGGCGGCCACCACCTCATCCACCCTAACGGAGTCATCCAGGCCCATGATGCGCATGTCTATGCACTTTGTGGGCCTGGACACTCGGACCTCCTCGACGTCCAGGGACGCTCTGATCCTTGCGGCCAGGGCGTCCGCGGCAGAGCCACTGTCCGCACCAGGGACCTCCAATATTCGGGCCCCGGTTGCGGTGCGCCTCATTCGAAAGCCTTCAGAGGCTCCGAATTCGTCGAGGTGCTCCACCACCGCCTGCTTCGCCTTTGCCATGACCATGTCATAGTTCACGCCCTTCTTTTCCGCAGCTGGCTGTAGTGTAATCACTACAGCTGCGGAATTCGGGGCGCGAAGTCTGGCTGCCATGGCCCGCTTCCTACGCTGCTGTCGCCGCTCGCGCTTTTTCGCCGCTCTAGCTGCCTTGCCCGCCTTCCTGCTGGCGCCGACAACCGTCCATTCGGCGCCAACCGGGGGCATTTCAGATAGACGCGGCCTAGTCGCCGCCGCAACAGGAGCTCCTGCTGATTTAGCAGCATTGGCCGCCCCACCCTTCGGGGAAGGAGCAGTCTTCTCCTGCCGCTGCCGCTGCTTGGTCGCTGGGGCCGGCCTCGCAGGCTCCGACAACACGGCCCCGCGCCCAACTTGCCCCGACGGGCCCGCCTTGGGCGCAGCAGCCGCGGCCGCGGCGGCGGCGGCATACGTCACCGCCCTCTTCTGGCCGGAGGCCGCAAGCGGGGGGCGCAGCACAATGCCGTCCAGGACAGCGAACTGCCGCTGGACCCGCTCTTGGAACTGCTGCTGCTGCTCCCGCTGCTGCTGCCGGAAGGCAGCCAGCTCTTGCCGCAGCAGGGTCAGCACCTCATTCTCTGGCTGGGGCAGGGGCTGCGACTGATCTTGCCCTTGCCTGCGTCCCCCTTTTGGCGCCACCTGGGGGCCAGTTCCACGGAGACCGGCTAGGTCCGCCTCGAGCCGCTCAATCCTCTTGTTGAGGGATTTTTTGAACGGCTCCAGGACGATCCCCAGTGCCTCGGTTATTGAGGTCGTGGCCTGGGCGATGGATCGCCTCTTGGAGACCTTCTCCCTCTTCTTGGCCACGCCTGTTATGGCAGCTGCCACGATCTCCGTGAACTTGGTCAGCGCCTCCTCCATGCCTTCTGGCTCACTGCCTGAAGGCTCCGGCTCCGAAGGGCCGGCCTGACCACTGGGTGCCCCGGGTTGGTGCCCCTCCCTGTCGATTTTGAGGGATCGCCGGGTCACTTCCTCGTTGGTGCGCCAGCTCCCCTTTCTCGTCTTTCGGCCCGCACCCCGTATAGCGGTGGAGATTTTGCGGGCCGATGCACCCAGTTCGTCATCGGAGGAAGTCCTCCGGCCATCCCCCAAGATGGGGCGTTTGAGGAACTGGGTCGTCCTCCTGGAGGTGAACTCTTCCACCTCCATTCTCTCTGAGTTGGGCGAAGACGCGGCATCGGAGTCCGACGCCGCGTCTCCGCTCACTTCCCTGAGGCCGAAGCTCCTGCCGGCCTCTGCAGAACCCACCGGCGCAGCGGACGTGCTGGGAACTGGTCCCAGGGACTCCACGCTACCGGAGAGTGAGCCACCCTGGCTCTCTGCGTCCACGAAGGACGGTAACAGATCCTTGTGGGATCTGGCGCACTCTTTGCCCCCCCCAGAGTACGAGGGGCAGACCAAGCTCTGCTTGGTGAGGGATTCTCCTCCTGCGATGCAGGCGGTACCCTCCTGGGGTAATAACTTTTTAAGATGTGCGTCCATGATAGTGCTGAACTCAGCTTTGCCTTTTTTGTGGGGTGGGGTCCCCAATAACCACGTTCGCCATCTTGGTCACGTCTGATAAACAGACGCGTACCCGAGGCGAACCCACTCTCCCGAAACCACTGTCCAAAAACACCAACAGCTGTTGGTGCCGATGCTTCTGGACAGCGCACCCTCCGTGGCGGTCCGTCTGGACTCCGCCTGTGTGTTCCTCTTGGTCTGGTCTCTCACTTGAGGCCTTCCGGCATGAGTAGCTCTACCGGCATAGCCCTCAAGATCACAGAGACACGCAAGCCCCACCACGACGACAACGTGGGAACACAGTTGGTGGGGTTGAGAGTTCTTAGTTGTAATTTGAATATTACTATCTACTACTATATATGGATACTAGCGGTTCCAACAGACGTTGTCCTGCCCAAAAACTGGCTTTTCATCAAAAGATTGAGAACTCGATTGCAGCGCCGCCTCGCGGGCTTGCGGACGGCGAGCAATGGCTGGCTCGCCGTACGACCGTCCGGTAACCGTCCGGACCGAACCCAAGTCGTCGACGGCGCGTTCTGTTCCACGCGCGTCTCAGGGAGATGTCAGCAAATCGTGGGGGCCCAGCAGGGTCGGAGCCTACTAGGACCACGGGTGTGAAAGTGAAACCCGGGGCCCTGGGCCGAAGGCAAAGAAGGAACAGCAGTGGGTTTTTAGTCAGTAAAAGTCTGACACTGTTTCTCGCTACGCCCAAGAGCGGGATTTGTCATAAGTAGATTTTCCCAATTTAAAAAAAAAATGCAGCGCCGCCTACCGAGTCCAATTGTATTTTCAAACTATCCACAGACTTCTGGCTCTGGCTTCATGCATTACCGTCGTCGAACATAGGCACCTTGTTCGACGATACTACCTTCCGCCTCGCTGCTTCCCTACGTCTTGGCGCTCCTTGTTGCTCTCCTCATCGCTGCCACTGTGGCGAAGTTGTCAAAAGCCTCGGACACCACGGTCTGTCATGCAGCCGAAGTGCGGGTCCTACGCGACACGCGAATATCATCGACATCATCCGACGTGCTCTTGTCACCGTCGGCGTTCCGGCCGTATTGGAACCTCATGGGCTGGCACGCGACGATGGCAAGAGACCGGACGGCATGTCTTTATATCCATGGAAGATGGGTAGGCCTTTAGTATGGGACGCTACTTGTGTCGATACTCTTGCGCCATCTCATCTTCCTAGCTCGTCGTGCTGTGCCGGTGCTGCCGCAGCGGCTGCAGAGAACCTCAAGCGGCGGAAATATAATAACCTTGTTGGTAGTTATATTTTCGAGCCGTTTGGGGTTGAAACTCTCGGATCGTGGGGTCCGAGTGCTCACAAAATATTTAAAGAACTTTCAAAACGCTTTGTTGACACTTCGCGTGACCCAAGGGCTGGCTTTTACTTCGGACAAAGGATAAGCATTGCCATTCAGCGTGGCAATGCCGCCAGTCTTTTGGGTACATTACCAGTCGACAGCGATGTGGAAGAGTTTTTCGATGCCGTACTTTAGATTGCTTTTTTTAGTACTTTAGGGCTCTTATTTTTATTTTGTAAGTTAGTTTTAATTAAGTTATTATTAGATTTAAATGTATATAAAATGAATAAATACGATCCACAGACTCACTCAAATATACACACAAAGATTCATCCGAATCAGTCTAGCCGTTTAGGACGAGTTAGGTGACAAACACATATACAGAAGAATTATATATATAGATATATCTACCTACACTATTTTTTTTATCAAACCTGGTTTCAATAAAACGCTTTCGCAATTAAGTGTCTAAGGATATATACTGCGACTACATACGAGAAATTTTCACGGAAAATACTACAGTGAATAAAGCTCGCATTGTATTATTTATTAATTTTCACTTTAAAAGGGAGTGGTAGAGCAAATGAGCAAAAAATACATGATTAAAAAAACTTTTTCTCCTAAATAATCAGCTTAAAAATACCAGCAAATTCTGCAGCTTTTACTTTTAACGTAAATCCTGTCTTTATTCCAACAAAAACGCTACATTTAACACAAAGTAAATTCCAGTAAACGGTTGCCTCGTTGAAAGCACACATGGGGCTCGGGAGAAACGTATACAAATTAGGAGGTCTTACTTTAGTTAAATGAAAGGTGAATGACGTCACGTATCGTTTCTGTTTCAAAAAGAAGCATTGAGAGCGTTGCTTTAATTATTTTAATTCGCTAATCCTAATTAAAAAGAATCAGAAAAGATTTTCCAAAATTCGCCCGCTAAGCGTATGAAACAGTCCCCCTAGCCAAGTTACAAACGTTTCGTTTCGATTCTCTTTTCGTTGATCGCCTCGAGTCGGTCACGCCTCCTATTCCTTTGTTTTGACCACGTGACTGAGCGTTGAGATAACTTCAGAATAAAGGAATCGGAGACGTGGCTCGAGGCGATCAACGAAAAGAGAATCGAAACGAAACAGTTGTAACTTGGCTAGGGGGGCAGGATCCAAAGTTTGTATGTATAAAAAATAACAAGTTTTTTTTTGCTTTTTGAAAACAAAAAAAAATTAGTAGACGCAAAATGATGAGGTATGATCAATAAAATCCGTCTAGCCGATAAAAAATCTGTTAATTTGTTTTATTTATTAAACTTTGTCACTCCAAATGGCGTACAAATTAAAAATAATTTTCGTCGATTCGTGGAACAGCCTGTATAAATAATGTCTTTTGTATTTCTGTTTACACAGAGACTAAAAACATTTCTAGTGTTTATCTTGTTATTTCTTAAAGCGAAAGTAATTTGAGCCTTTTGTTTTGTGGTCAAAGAGCAAAAATAAATTATTTGTTTGATTACTGAAAAGATTAGGGTAGATACATTACAAACATTTTATTTTTGTTTGTGCTGAGAAATTATTAAATAATTTCTACTGCTGTGGGTAGAGCAAGAGGGCATGTCAGTCTTTTGTCTTTAGTCGCCATCGATATATATATACTTACGCGTGCCGAACACTCACTTCAATCGACTCAGGTGTAGTGTAATCCATACACCTTGAACATTACACTATGTTGAACGAAACGCGTAAGTGCCACGAAATTCATGGCGCTTAAGACATTTTGTAAAGTATCCTCTAAAAGCTATCTTAGCGCTGTATGTTTTAATAGTTCTATTAAATGGCGTATCTCTAGAATGTAAGTCGATGTTAGTCGCCCTTTGCGTTCTTAGGTCACGGTAACTTTTTCGTACATTTTTGCAGCCCCACATTGCATAGTATCTACATAAGTAAAATGACGCTTTTTTACTACGGGGGTAGACATAAACTACCGAACGCCATCTACTACCATCGTTGAATATTTCTTTTGCTTCGTTTACTTTCACACATCTCATCATACGCTATCTAGTAGTGAATAAACACTACACATAAGACGTTTCTGTAGATGCATATCTGTACATTTGTACCTAAGGTCATTGAAGAGCTATTATAGCATATAAGCATAGCATAATCAGGCCTTTTAATGTTCCCACTGCTGGGACTCAGGCCTCCTCTCTAGGAGAGGGAATGGGCCGTAATCCATCACGCGGGCCCAATGCGGGTTGGTGAATGTCACATGTCTTCGTATTATTTGATTCTAGAACATGCCGGTTTCCTCACGATGTCTTCCTTCAACGTTTTGAGAGCTGTGGTGATGAAATAAATTACACCTCGTAAGTCGGGGCCGTTACGGCCACCACTGCTCACGAAGAGCTATTCCAAATATATATTTAATCTGAGCGCATATAAGAGATTAGAGCGACACTGTGCAAATTATCCTATATACTATTCTATTTCCGTAATAAGAGTAGTATTTGCCTATTATGTTCCACTACTGGGCGAAGGCCTCTCTCACCGTTTGCCGCACACGTCTGTCTTCAGTCACGGTAATATTATCTATACAGTATTGTAACTCGGCCGTATCTTTGAAATAAATGCCTACAGCCGCGCGGTACGTAAACATGCGATAGGGCTGCCGGCACTATGGCAGCCCGCTTCCAGCATTTTAGTTACATTTGCCTACTTTGTTTCCATTTAGTATTGTGATTGTAAATATACTTTTTTTATATAAACAAATAAAATACTTTGTGAATTGAATAGGAAGTGTTCAATATTTGCGACCGAAAAATATTTGCGCCTCGACTAAGACGTACCTACGAAATGCTTTATTATTAAATTTTAAAGTACAAAAATCCGCATTCTAAAGCTTAATTAAAAATTGTTTTGGGAAACATGGGCAAGGTGGAGAAAAAGGAATATCTTTTACTTGGTTATAGATCCCTGCAGCTACTTTACAATTTATATGTTTGGTTTTAAATGAAGAATTCATGCAACCAAAAACAGCACAATATATCCTACTCGTCATATAAAATATATAAATATGTACTTGAACTTATTTTTATTGAAAAAATCGCGCGGCACAGACGCGACTGTCTGCATCCCGAGCGCACCTCGAGATCGAGGCGCGTAGGTATAGCTCGCGTTTCGTCCGTTTGTATGAAGTTGGAATACTGTATAGATAATATTACCGTGCTTCAGTCGTCAATCCCTCCGGTTGTTGTCAAGCTCAGAGACAAGGTAAAATGTCAAGTTTTTATTGACATGGCACTGTCATTCTTATCCTGGAATAGTGTATAGGATAATTTTACGTGAGCTACCTATTGCTCGCCGTCAAAACATCATATAAGACTCTCTGAATACAACATTTTCAGTTTACTACCTACAAAATGGCACTCTATTCTGCTCAATGCGAACTGAAGAAATATATATATTTAGAGAAGCTCTAATAATATAAATATATATCTATATATATAAAAGGAGACACTGACTGACTGACATATCAACGCACAGACGAAACTACAAGGATTAGGACCGTGAAATTTTGCACAAGGTTTCCTTTTATGACGTAGGCGAGCACTAAGAGAGGGTTTTCCAAAATTCACTCCCTAAGGGTTTGAAATGGCGGTCTAAAGTTTGAATGGAAAAACCTAAAGCCGCTGGCAGAAGCTAGTATTATATATATATAGGGTGACTGGTAATTAGTGTATGATACTTAAAAACGTGATTGTGCTCATGATAACCAACAACTTCTACTATGGGAACAAACCTGAAATCGCGAAAAAAAAATCAGCTGTTCAGTACATTTATGTTTGCCGTTTGCCTAATGTACTAAACAGCTGATATTTTTTTCGCGATTTCGGCTTTGCTCCCATAATAAAAATTGTTTGTTATCATGAGCACAATCACGTGTTTAAGTATCGTACACTAATTGCCAGTCAGCCTATATAGTTCTCATGTATATTACTCATTCACTACCGTTCTCATTCAGTACGTATGATCAGATGTATGACAGTGTAGTGTATTGTATATACAAGAGCTATTAATTATAATAAAACAAAAGCAATCAAAAAACCCATTAGAAATATTTTTGACTTCTACGCGGACAAAGTCGCAGACAATAGCTAGTTTAATATATCAGCAAATAAATTCAAAACTCTCTTTTCTAAAAAACGACTTCCCCTAACAGTTCTTGAAAGTTGAAAACTACATTCAGGTAAATATGACAAAAAAATCGGTTAAAATTGTTCACAAGCGGCAAATTATGGCGGTGGTAAAGCGATTATGATCCCGCACGTGTTGTAAAACTTCAGAATTACCGTCATTTTGTGTGAAAAGTTACACAGCCACCCCACACAGCCAGTAAAGGTGGTTATAGGTGATAAATATGTTACTGTGGTCTAGACTGATACTGAAATGTTTATTTTTAAGGTAAAAATATATGTTTGCGTAAACTATTCACATTACTCTCTAACTTAGAACTCTGCTTATCTGGTATTGTAGGTATGTGAGATCTTTGTCAGAGTTTTGCAATATTTTTTCTTGTTATAGTGAATAAGAGTACATTCTCACGCCCCAGTCTCCGCCACTGTAGTCGCCCCAGGCATCACGAGGCGTTTTCCAGCCACTACAGGGGGCTTTCTTCAGTCGTCTGGTAAGGACCAAGCCAGAGTCGACAGCGCGTTGTATTCCACGCAGTGGCTGATACTTCTCATTCTTATCTCAATCACCAATAACCCAGTGGATTTTAAGATTAGGTAAGGTACGTGGAAAGTAAGGTAATGAATGAGGGAAATCTAAGATATTGAATGAAATAATCAGCTGTATTCGGATTTCGATATAGTTTGACTAGGTATTTTTGCGTGCACTTGAGCTTGCACTTGCAAGCTCCTCGAAAACGCGGGGCCCTCGAATGCGCGGGGCATGTAGCTTGCTACTCTTGCTATATGGCTAATCCGCCACTGATTCCACGCGCGCTTCAAAAAATGTGAGCAAAATTGAAAGGGCCCAAGTATGATGCCTGCTAGAGCTGTAGGAATGTTTGAAAGAGTTACGGTGGCCCTGGAAAGCAAATGGCAACTGAAAGCACACAGGTGATTTCTAGTTAGTAAAAATCTGACACTCCTTCTCACTTCACCTGGAACGAGAAAAGTTATTAGATGGTTTTACACCTCAAACGACATCAATTCCATTAAGTCGTTCCATACGGAGAAGCAATAAAGATGCAGTCTCTCTTCCATCACTTTCATGGTTTTTTTTTTATATCACAGTATAGTGTTTAACCAAACCCTTGACACCAGGACATTTCTTAGTTGGTCAGCCACTGGTAATAGCACCAGATTATAATTATGAATATGCGACAGTCAGTAGCTTGAGACGTTGGTGATTGACACGAAGGATGATTCAATCTTTCTGGTAACGTTGGTCTCAGGAGTTGGTATGTGTAACTATGTTTTATCAACGACACAAGTGGGCAAATTTTACGCGCGATCCGAAGGTTGTCATCGTAAAAGAAAATAATTTACCACCTGCCAAGTGGTTATTCGGTAAAGTAGTTGAAGTACACCCTGGCAAGGATAATGCAACTGTTAATTTACCATTTTATTTTTTTATTTCGTTATTTTGTATAATATACAGTATCCACTTTCATGGTTCAATGCGATGGCAATCCAACACGACCAGAGAGTGACGAGTAAGATCTAATCACTTATTATAAGTATATTTATAAAAAAACTAATTTTCTCTTCCCTATTTAAAACGAAAGCATATTTCTTCAAGGTTATTTTTCGACAAAGACCGCTTAAAACCGTCTTTATTTCAGAAAAACGTTTTGAGCATGCTAATTTTACGGTCCAATTCAGCCAGAGAATTTCAATTACTGCTATTCAGTTTCGTACTATACATTATTTAAAACTAAACTCGATTCGGGGGTACCTGGAGTCTGGAGCGTCAGCAAAAAATGGTGAGTCATTAGGTGACCGAGCGCTTCAGCACAGGGAGGCCATTTGGACAAAATGGTGGATTAATTTGAGAATACTTACAATAGCTTTTAGAGGTAATGGTTCCAACAGGTAGATAAGGTTGAATAATGTTTATTAGTACAATACTTGTTTGCCATTTTTGTGTTTAGCATAGCATAGCATAGTCGGCCTTATAATGTTCCCACTGTTGGGACTCAGGCCTCCTCTCTAAGAGAGGGAATGGGCCGCCGTAATCCACCACGCGGGCCCAGTGCGGGTTGGTGGATGTCACATGTCTTTGAATTTTTGGTTCTAGGACATGCCGGTTTCCTCACGATGTTTTCCTTCACCGTTTTGAGAGCAGTGGTGATGAAATAAATTACACAAAGTAATGCGCCTGGCTGGGTTTGAACCCGCGACCTACAACTCGTAAGTCGGGGCCGTTACCACTCGGCCACCACTGCTTTTGTGTTTATTTTGTGAGAAAAATCAACATGTACTGTATTTTCTCCGCTCTCTCTCATCACACATCTCTTGGATAAAATTGATCAAACCTTTCGATATGATCTAACGTCTATCTTCGTCCAGGGCAACATGGATGACCGAGCGTGGCTGTAAGTCACGCTACCCATTCGCTTTGGTAGGCTCGGCATTTGCATTTCTAGTGTAAGTCTACCGGCGTCTCTGTCTTTGGTCCACAGCATTCTCCGTTACTACTGTGAGGTGCCGTGCTTGACACGGCATTGCACGAGAATTCATCTTCCCAGAGACAGTGGAATGAGCTACTCTACAGGTTGTTACGGAATAATCTCATTAACCTTTTGAGTGCGTAATTAGAGACACAATAGTAAGACAATGGCGCGTGAACGCCGGCGTTAATGCGGGGATCAACAGCTTAAGCTGTTGATCCCCGCATTAACGCCGGCGTCCGTCCACCAATACTGCTGAGCGCGTCCGCCTACTGGCTGTGGGTGAATGGGAGTCGGGCCCCAAGGTACTATGCTGAGTAACACCACCTTCCAAATCGCTACATGCCTGCGTCTGGCAACAGATAATTTTATTATAATTACCTATGTTATATTCACATTGTATTTTGTAATAAAAAACTTCCTAAAAGTGTTCTTAAAACAAAGATGGTCCTTACTTACTTGATGATACTGTCAGGGACGTACGCAGGTTTTATAGGAAACTCAGTTCAATGATTTACCTGAAAGAAAGTAAAACAGAAGGTAAATACTTCGACTGTCTATTTTTATACTAGGAGGTTATAAAAACAAAAATCTTACATTCTTTGTTATTTATAAAAAATAATCACACACAAAAGAACGTACCAAGCATAGCATAGCATAATCAACCTTTTAATCTTCCCACTGCTGGGACTCAAGCCTCCTCTCTAAGAGAGGGAAGGGGCCGTAATCCACCACGCGGGCCCAGTGCGGGTTGGTGCATGTCACATGTCTTCGAATTGGTTCTAGGACATGCCGGTTTCCACACGATGTTTTCCTTCACCGTTTTGAGAGCAGTGGTGATGAAATAAATTACACAAAGTAATGCATCTGGCTGGGTTTGAACCCACGATCTACCGCTCGTAAATCGGAACTGTTACCTCTGAGCCACCACTGGTCTGAAAGAATGTACCTTAACCAAGATAATGTCTTTGGTTTAGGTACTCTAATATATAGGTTTACTCTAAAAACCTTTTAGAGAAAAAACCTTTCACTCATACTAGACCTCATTTAGGTATAAAATATACGAAATTTACAACCCTTTATTCTCTAGAAAAATGAAAAGAAACACGAACATTTCAGAATAAAGATGAAATAACGGCCTTTCTGCTGACGGTACACGGTTAAAAATCCGTGTCGACCGCGGAATGAACTAATGAACTGCTGTGGATTCGCTTGGTTTGTTTATTAAAAAGCAATGCAGCTCTAATATCATATCGTAGCTTGTACTGTACTGCAGTTCGGCTAAGGCCACATTCATTGTGCGTACAGCTAAGGAGTGGAATTCCCTAACGGGATTGGTGTGGTAGCTACAACCTGGGGATCTTTAATTCAAGCTAGGTAAGCGCACTCCATCGTCGGCTACATCGTCGCTTTCCATCAGGTGAGATAGCGTTCAAGCGCTAGCTAATCAACAATAAAAAGGCTTCCCTACGTTCCTTCCGGCCACCGTAGGCGCGGGCTTGCGGACGGCGAGTAATGGGTGGCTCGCCGCCCAACCGTCCGGTAACCGTCCGGACCGAGCCCAGGTCGTCGATGGCGCGTACTGCTTCGCGCGCGCCTCAAGGAGATGTCAGTAATTGTAGGGCCATCAGGGTCGAAGCCTACTGGGGCCAAGGGTCTGACCCCGTCTCACGATTTCTGGGCGTGAATTTTGTGTTTTACGGGCCCACCGCTCGATCGGCATGCGGTAGACATATCCAGCCCAATCACACTGAAGCTGGGCAGCTTTCTGAGCCACGTTAACGATCAGTGTTTTGGACCGATAGTTTTATACTTTCAAACGAACCTTTAACACCAAGTATACTACGCTTCATAGCAGATAGCAAGCTTTTAACTTTTGGATGAGCTTGGTCTATTTATTATGAAGTGTAAATCAGTCCCAATTGCTGTGGCAGACATATTGCTGGTTATGTCCGATAGTGTAATTATGTATTTCTTTATGTGTGTGTGTTCTGTTTTGTGATTGCTGTATGGGTGCTATTGGCTGCCTGAAATAAAGGCTTTTTTACACCATCTGCTCGATAATGCCGTTTTATATGTCATACAACCATCACTTAAAGCAAGCCATTATATCCCTAGGGAAGATAATGCAGTATGGGCGATCCCTAGGGAATAATGAGATTTGAATTTGGAACCTCAAAAACATTGTGTATTAAAATGTACGTGCATCAAATAAGTTTATTCAAAAATCAAACTGGCCGTTAACAAAAAAAAAAAATGTGGCTATGACTTTAAAAAAAAGAGCGGGGGCGTTATTATATAAAATTAATATTAAATATTTATAGTTTAATTTAGTGGTGAATTTTGTATTTCTCTCTCTCAAAACATGTCGAGTGATCGCGAAATTAACAGCGATTTAACTCCGGAAAATATTAAGTTAGCTGCTTTTGGAATTATAAACAACCTGCTCCCAGAGAAATCAAAAGAACTTTATCTAAAAGCGTACAACGATTTTCTTAATTGGAAAACTATGAACGGCGCCAAATCTGTATCAGAATCAGTCCTATTAGTGTACTTTCAACATTTATCTACTACAAAGAAGCCAAGCAGCCTATGGTGCACCTATTCAATGCCCAAATCAACACTGAATATTCAAGATAATATCAATATCCATACTTATACTAAGTTATTGGCATTTTTAAAGAGGAAATCGGAAGGACACCGTGCATAAAAATCAAAAGTATTAACAGCTAAAAATGTGGAAACTTTTTTGAACAAAGCACCTGATCACAGATTCCTTGCCACAAAAGTAAGTATCTACTTACCTAATGGAATAGCTTTTTTAGGCATCTTACCTATAACTCTTATGCATCAAGTATGTATACCTTACTCATTTCTATGTTGTTTTTTTGTTAAAGGTCGCTCTGATTTTTGGTGTGAATGGCGCTTGTCGTGGAAATGAACTCGTTAATATAAAAACAGAAGATATCGAGAAACATTCAAATGAATTGTTAGTGATAAATTTACAAGACACAAAAACGAAGCGTGATCGGTCTTTCGTAGTTCGTGGAGAGCACGTAAAAATTGTGGAAAAATATCAAGCTTTACGCCCCTCCAACATGCACTCTAACAGATTTTTTATACATTTTGTTAATGGTAAATGCACGAGGCAAGTCATAGGAAAAAACAAAATCGGGGCCATGCCGAAACAAATCGCAAAATACTTAAATTTGCAAAATGTTGAGCTGTACACAGGCCACTGTTTTAGAAGAACATCCGCTACTTTGTTGGCTGATTCGGGTGCAAATATAACTCAGATTAAACAGCATGGTGGCTGGAAATCAGATGCAGTAGCTGAGGGCTATATAGAAAATTCCGTAGAAAACAAAGACAAAATAAGCCGCCGTATCGGAGATGGCATCACCAGAAGGTGTAAAAAGTAGAGTATCCAACACGGGGATAAAGCTGTCTTTGTCTTGGGCGGCTTGAATTCCTCACTTCACTCAGGTTTATGTATTAACTCCCTCGCTCTGCTCGGGAGTTAATTATATAAATCCCTCACTGCGTTTGGGATTTAACTTACCAACCTTCGTTCCGTTCGGAATTCAACATTCCCCCCTCGACTTAAAGACACTGCTTTATCCCCTAGTCACATAATCTACTATTTTTATAGGCGAAAATAAAATATTCAAGTAAAGTTGAGTGAGATGCGAGACGCACAGGACCGGTCGTTGTGGCGATACTTGGGGGAGGTCTGAAAGGATGATGCTGATAAAAGGATTTTTTTAAATAAATGCGTATTTAAAGCCTCTTTTTATTATTGAGATAAGCTCCTGTGTCTAAATACAGCTGAAAAATTTAAAAAATTTTTTTGATCACCCAAAGTAACGCTTCATATAAAATAAGTAACAAAATGGAATCGGTAACATAACATCGGTACTTTGAAAATATTCTACTAAAAAAACTAGAAATAAAATTCAATCGCATTAGGGAGCAACTGTACTCAAGTAATTTTATTACTTTTACAACATTCCGGCGGATCGTACGGGCGAGTTAATAACATAGGTACAGGTCCATTGGGGTAATGACTACTCAATGGAATGAACAAGCCTTTTTTCAAGAGTTTTGAAGACTTTTTGTTGTTTATGTTTCCCTGGTACATGGTAGCAGATGTTTATATGTTTTGTACCTTTTTTAGGGTTCCGTACCCGAACAGTGCCAACGGGACCCTATTACTAAGCCTTCACTGTCTATCAGTCCGTCCGTCTATCAGCGTGCCGTATCTTATAAACCTTAAGAGGTTAATTCGCCCTGACGCTATATCCTAGAGCGGAGAATTCATTGAATGATTTCCCAACTCAAAAAAATCGACGGCCGGTCTCTAGCGCGTGTGGCCGTTTCCTTCACTAGCATTACTGCTTCGCAGAAGGAGGCGACCGCCACCCATTTTTCCTCGCTCCGGATCATGACGCGAATCAGAGGAACCAGAGGTCCCCGTCGCCACTTGCCTCCACGAGAATACGGTAGTACTCCGCCCAGGTCGGGCTGTGTTTTAGTCAGTAAAAGTCTGACATAAAAAAGGATACTAAGTTTTTTTTTATGTTTATGAAATAAAGAAGGTCTGAATGAATATAATATTATCAAAGTTTTCATTGTCATCAACATTTCAGCCAAAAGACGTCCACTATTGGACATAGGGCTCCCCCAAGTGTCGCCATAACGACTGGTCCTATTAGTCTCGCATCCATCGGATTCACCAGGTCATCGGTCTACCTTGTGGGAGGCCTTCTAACGCTGCGTCTTCAGGTACGTGGTTGCCACTGCACAACCTTTCGTCCCCATCGACCATCTGTTTTGCGAGCAATGTGCCCTGCCCACTGCCACTTAAGTTTGGTGATTCTTTCGGGCTATGTCTGTGACCTTGGTTCTCCTGCGGATATCTTCATTTTTAATGCGATGACGCAAAAAACTCGATGAGCATAACACTTCCCAATGCCCTTTGAGTATCAAAGTTTTGTCATTCCTCAAACATTTTACACTACAATAACGGTAGTAAAACACGGAAATCCCTTTCCAATACTTCCCTTCCTTTCTTTACAAACTATATACAGCTGCATTCATTCCCGAATACATAATAAATGTGGCCCAAAAGCCTCCAGAAATGTAGGTCGTCGTCACATGAAAACACGAAAATAAGATAAATCTGCTTCAACGGTACTTAATCTGAATCTCGTAAAGAAAAAAATAAGATTATATTATTTTTGTGGAGAGAAAATAAAAATGGTCAAGTGCGACGGTAATGGTATAATGATGGTTCCGTATTATAAACGTGTTATTGACGCCATTTTGTAACGAATACAGCTTATCCAATAAGGTGGACTGTACAGTCGCTCTTTCGTGCATGAAACAGTAATCAAGCGCGAAAGAGCGCGCTTGTGAAGATGTTGGCAGTTTCTTTGATGCTTTCAGTGCCTGTCTAGGTAATAGTAGTATAGGTAATATTATTTTCTAAATTTGTAGATAATAAACATTTCATGAATGAAGAAACACCAAACTTTTAGTGGATATTCATTAATGTGTGTACTTAAATTTGTTCAGTAGGCGTTATAATATTTAATTTAATTAATATTTGTATGCTACTTTGTGGCAGAATACAGAGACACTAATATAATACAATTGTAACAACTAAATTGTACCTGTGTACACAAATAAAATTTTTGTATTTTTTTGTCACTCTCATCAGTTACACGCGCAATCGGGCGTATGTATGAATGGTTAAATAGTGCTTTTATTATACACTTTTTTAGTAGTTTCATTGATTTGTCTGTATGTTTAGTTTATTTTATTTTATTATTTTGTTCTATAAATATTATCTTATTTGTTTCTGTGTTCCGTGAGTGTGTCCGTGGTATCACCAGGCCCTATCAGAATACCAGCGCTGCGTTATTTTTACTTTTTAGTTCAATTTCGCAGCATATGCTGAGATAGGAGCATATTTGGCCTCGCACAGGTCTTTTATTTTTATTTTTTAAAATTGTTTTTTCTATTATTTTTAAGTTAAGTATTTATAGATTAAGTAGTTACTTTTTATTTTATTGTTGTTTGTCCTGTGCGAGTCTTAAATAAATGTTTTCTTTCTTTCTTTCTTTCAATCGTGTACGCACCTGAGAACTCGCGATAGAATTTCTGTGTAAAATGTGTACAAGTCTTCTTCATTTTCGATTCTCCATATTCTTTTAGGCTTGCTGAGTGCTAAGATAACCAAGTTAGGCTTTACAATATAATTTACTTTAGAAACAAAAAACTCTTTTTCTAATTTACATTAAAAAGATTATTTTAAACTGTACAAAATAAACTTTAAAGACTACTCCTATTGTAACAGAAAAAGGTAAATAATGAGTTTCCTTGCATTGCATTGTAAGTAATGTAGAGCAAAAGAGAAAAGAGAGAAGCTTTTCTTTCTTTCTTAGTTATTTGCGGAGAGTTTGTGGAGAGTCCTCGGACAAAAACTGCTTAACTTGGCAATAGACTAGTATTTAGGCAAGGTTTTGATACGACATACAAACAAAGTCATGTATTATAATTTTAAGTATTTATAGAACACGAAATTAACGTCCATTTGGAAACAGATATATTTTGGACAATGTCACCACATTTATAAGGTTTCGTCCAAATCTCGCTGGAACCCTAAAAATGGCGACAGAATTTCATTTTTAGTTTTTACAATTGTAACATTCGTCGTGGGTACGATTCGTTGTTTTATTTTCCAACAACAGTTTCGTGCTAAGGAATGTCAAACAAAACCTACTATTCCGCTGTTGTAATTTATCTTTTTTAATTTTCTTTTGTTAATGTTTTAATTTTCTCTTTGTTCAAAGATGGAGACTTGATTCGAATCACAGTTATGAAACAGTAATAAAAATAAAAACTGGTGAATGAATTTTCTGTCACAAATGTTGTCTTAAATTGTGCAAAAAAAAAGTAAAATCGTAAATTTTTAGGGTTCCGTGCCCAAAGGGTGCCAGCGGGACCATATTACTAAGCCTCCTGCCCGTCCATCTGTCTGTCTGTGTCGGCTGTATCTTATAAACCGTCAGAGGCAGAGAGTTGAACTTTTCACAATATTTATTTCTATTGCCGCTACAACGACAAGTAATAACATTAAAGTTATACATTATATGTGGTTCCCATACAATAAACGATATTTTATGGACGTTTTCTTTTTTTTGTACGAGAAGAGTGAACCTTTTTCTTTCCTTCTTAGTTGTTTGAAGAGATAATGTCCTCGGATAAGAACTGCTTAAGTTGGAAATAGACTGATATCTAAGCAAGGTCGAAAAGTTTGTTTTGTCATACCGAAAAAGTGGTGATCTTTTAAGTACTTTGAAAAAATACGAAATCCATGTTCAATTGGCAAAAAATAAGTTACTTTCTAGCGCACAGACATACTGAACAGCGTCCGTAAGTCCGTCTGTAAGGTTCCGAACAAATCTCGCTGGAACCCTAAAATTGGTGACGGAATTTCATTTCAGTTTTTACAATTGTAAATTTCGTCGTTGGTACAATTTGTTGTTTTCAATTGTCTCGTACTAAGTAAATGTCATACAAGACCTACTTTTCCGCCCGTTGTAGTTTTTTTTTAGTTTTCTTTTGTTTTTTAATTTTCTATTCTTTTCTCTTCAGTGTAGATAGAGCCTAGATTTGAATCACAGATTTATGAAAGTAAAAAATATTGAAGACAGTAGGAATGAATTTTAGTTAGCTTTTAGCTTTGGCAACACGAGCGAAGCCAACAATATTACAAGTAAAGATTAACGCTGTAACATTTTAATAAAGCCCGAAGAACCGCCAAACAAAAGTGACAGTGGGTAGGGCACATTGCTCGCAGAACATAAGGTCGTTGGGGCCGAAAGGTTATGGAGTGGTGACCGTATACCGGAAGACGCCAGGTTGGAAGGCCTCCCATAAGGTGGACCGATTACCTGGTGAAGGTTGCGAGAATTTAATGGATGAAAGACACATGGAACCGTTTGTTGTAGGGACACTTGGGGGAGGGCTATATCCTTCAGTAGCCGTTTTTCGGCTGAAATATGATGATTTTGATAAAGTACATAGTTTAATATTTCCATAACTTATAACGCAAGTTATATTGAGGTACTTCAGCCGGCTGATTTACCTTTCATCGCACAAAATTAGTGGCCAGATGATTAATGTTCTGTGGCACTCAACCGAAGAGGGAAAACCAAGTAACATTTCCATTTATACGTCATATTATTAATATGGCGGATGAAAGCGTTGGCCAATTACGTCCTCTTATTAATCTGTAACTCGCTTTTACACGCAGCTTCGCTTTGCGGCGTTTCAAAAAAGAGCCACATTTATACAAAGAGCCACATATGAATCAGTCAAATTGGTTAATTGACTCATTTTATTATTATCAAACTGCACCAGAAGGAGGGTTATGTTTTTTTTCGTGTTTTGTATATAAGTATATACATTATTATATATATTATATGGCTTGTTACTTTTTAGTTTGAGAGATGTCGTTAGATTAATTTTAGTTGTGAGAGTGACACTGGGTACAAAATTATATTTATTAGCTTATATATATATGTATTTTAAGTAACTTAATTTAATGATCCTTTATTCTTTTTGAAATATCTATTATTTATTTATTGTACACACCTACCACAGTGATGTCTTTTTTAACCCAAAGGGTTGACTGGTAGAGAATGTCGTCCAAGTCATCGGTTCACCTTGTAGAACACTGCGTCTTCCGGTACGCGGTCGCCACTCCAGAACCTTTTGGCCCCAACGGCCATATGTTCTGCGAGCAATGTGCCCTGCCCATTGGCACTTAAGTAGAACAAGGATGCATAAATTGAAAAGTTACGTTACCGCCAATATTTTAGGTGTACACAAGAGCTAGCGAGACGTTCCCATCTCGCACCATTCTTCTTCATACCAAAATGCTAATTACTGATTCATTTAATAACTAATTTTGATACTATTTTCAGAAAAAAAAAACTTTTTTTTTGGTATTTCTTGACTATAAAACATTATACGAAAGTAAACACAAGATAATATTTATTTAATTGTAGCTTTGTAATGTTAAATGGACCCGTATTTACAAAGATTAGCTTTCAAAAATAAATTAAGAAACAAACGATTTTAAATGCATAAATTACTTTAAGTAATCAGCCCCAGAGAGCAGTGGTGAGCCAGTAGGAATGACCCCGAATTACGAGTTGTAAGTGGTGAATTACGAGTTGTAGGTTGTGAATTACGAGTTGTAGGTTGTGAATTACGAGTTGTAGGTGGTGAATTAGGAGTTGTAAGTTATGAATTAGAAGTTGTAGGTGGTGAATTATTAGTTGTAGGTTGTGAATTACAAGTTGTAGGTGGTGAATTACTAGTTGTAGGTTGTGAATTACGAGTTGTAGGTTGTGAATTACGAGTTGTAGGTGGTGAATTAGGAGTTGTAAGTTATGAATTATAAGTTGTAGGTGGTGAATTATTAGTTGTAGGTTGTGAATTACAAGTTGTAGGTGGTGAATTACTAGTTGTAGGTTGTGAATTACGAGTTTTAGGTTGTGAATTACGAGTTGTGGGTTGTGAATTACGAGTTGTAGTTTGTGGATTAAAACCTATACAGGCGCATTTTCAGTCCATGTAACTTATTTTATCACCACTGCTCTTAAAACAGTGAAGAGAAACATCGCAAATCACCAATTTCGTGCTACTTTAGTCCACAGTTTTTCGGACATGCAGCAGACATGTTCTGCCAAGTCCTATTTAAGCTGGGCAGGCTTTTGAGCCACATTAGTTGGTAGCTTTTTAAGCTACATCACATTACAACATCACAACAAATTAGTGGCCCTGGACTGAATTAATATCCTGTGATCTCACTGAAATAAACCAGGAAAACCGAATAACTTTCGTATTTATGCGCCACATTAATATTAAAGAGGATGGCAACGGAGGCCAATTACTTTCTCTTATTTTTCTCTTAAAATATTTCATTAAGTGTGGGATTGTTTGTAGGTGGATGTCGTGATGGCCACGTCCTACACACGAAACAAAGAAGGATCTGAGTAAATATAATTATTTCGGCGTATACTTTTTTTAGTTTTGCGTGTCGATGGCGAAACCTGATTGCAAATGTACTAATAATAAAATTTGGCAATGGGTCCAATCGACCTGTTCTAAATGTGATGGTTGAGTGATGCTGCAGGTTCATTTTGAGTGGGTCCAGTTGATCAAAGATTCACCCACTCTACTCAGAGTCACTCAATCTTGATGGCCTGGTGACCTGGGATCGCCTTGCGACTCCCAACGCCTGAGGCATTTCCTTTGCCGGTGGCTGGGGCGTGAAAATGTTCGTTTCCTCACGGTTGCAGCCATCACCTTACCTAGTATTACTGTTTCGCAGACGAAGGTGACCGCTTCCCATACCCTCTCGCTTTGATAGTAGTAGACATGATTATATTTTCTGTGTCGCCATTGGTGTAACCTTTTTAATGCACCTCTTTATTCAGTCAATTCTATTGTTGTGTTTTATTCAGAAGCGATCTCATTCCAACTATATAGAGTACAATGTTTTCTTCAGAATTTATCGACGAATACGCCACAGTTTATTACAATAGAATCGATTTGAACCAAACTACATCATCACACGATTTATGGAATCGATTCTCAAATGCAACTGTTCAACACGCGAAGATGGCGCCTTCAAAACTGTTGGTACTTCCATGGTATTCAATCGGTATTGAGTATTGACAAACGAACAAACATTGGTATCCAAACAACGGCCCAATTCCTGTTTTAGATAGTTATCGGATTAGCCCAGTGAAGTATATTTGCTTACTCTGTGTGAATAAAGGGACGATGCCATTTCCATCTTGTGATAATACTAGCTTTTACCGCTAGTTTACTCTCGTGGTTTATCCCTCAAAATTCGTGTATTTTTCCGGGAAAATGGGACTTGGCTCGTTATGACTGATCTAGTTATGGCTGATCTAGTTATGACTGATCTAGTTACGACTGATCTAGTTAAGACTGATCTAGTTAAGACTGATCTAGTTACGGCTGATCTAGTTATGAGAATTATTTTTTTGATACTACACTATATGCAGTTCAACTGAAATAATTTTCATAACTAGAATGGATCAGAACCAAAAAAAAAATAGCATAAATATAGTTGTTTTGGGTCTGGGTGCCTTATGTATGTGTATTTATGAGTTTTTATGTTCCTAACCGTAACCACAACTCGGGAGCAATTCCTAGTGTGGGACAATGTTTTAATTAACGCGCGTAAAGGGGTATTATTATTACGTAATTGCGCATTTTTACGTAAAAACACCAAAACAAAGAAATAAAATAGTTTTTTCCTGTATTTTTCTAGGAAAAACGAGGATATAGAGACCAAAATTTTCGGCCGAATAAATTTCGTACACTCGTGTGAACAGAACGACAATTAAGCGTTTTCCAAGGTCACTCAAGTTGTACAGACGTATGTACAATCGGCGCTCGAGGGGACGAACAGATAATTGTTATATAAACTATGATTTGAAAGAGTGTCCATAGAGTTTCTTGCACATTCTTCTCCATAGAGATCTGCGCTCTAACTTCTTGGAAATATAATAATAGTTTCTGAAAATGGTTTTTCACACTTCACACTAATATTATAAAGGCTTGTGAGTGTGTGTGTTTGTGTGTATGTTTGTTATTTCTTCACGCTCAAACGGCAAAACAGATTTTGATGAAACTTGGTACATGGGTAGATCTTGTCTCGGAATAGAACATAGGTCAAAAATAAAAGCTTTGATTGATTGGTGAAAATAAATTAAAAAATAATCAACACATAAAAAATCATTTCTATCCAGTAACCCTGTCCTATGACAACCAAACAAACAAAATAACGACTAGAGAAGTTGAAATGTAGCCAACATAACAAAATATAACTACTGGCGATATTCCCCTTTTATCTGTCTTGGCGACACGTTGTCTGGCCGAAAGTTCGCTGTTTTTGTGCCTCCCAGAGTTTCTTGAAGGTTGGCAGTTTGTTTTTAAGGTCAGTTGGTTTTGAATTTATTAGGTTGGTAGAAATGTAGGTCACAGTTTTTAGGGGTGATTCATGATTTATGATAAATGGGTACGAGGTCCGAATTTGTTATAAAGGTAAGTAACAAAGGGTAAAAAAATAGGTAGAGATTATTTTTTGGGTTTTGATTTAAAAAAAAAAAAAACCATAGAAACAAATGAACAACTAATTTTAAAAAGGTAATAACTTAAGGCATGTAAGTATAGTTTTTTGAATTTATAATTCCTAAATATTAAATTTTTACCTATGAATTTATAATTTCATAGGTAAAAATTTAATATTAAAAATATTGTGCTGCCAAGAGAAAATATAATAATATGTGTGTAAAATTTCAGCTCATACAACACTGAGATGTGGGCCATTTGTTGTTGTTTGTGGGTCACAAAGAAAAAATAAAAAAAATACACAAAAAAAATTGTAAAAAAAAAAACAATCACTAAGTTAATCACTGCGCAAAAGATATCCCAAAGTCACGACGTTTCCTTCTCCATAGGGTATCTAGAACTCTAATAAAGGTGTAAGTAACCTAATTATATATTGGATGGACGCAACAGAACGGTACAAACAGTTTTCAGATCTCTACGAGCTATGTTTTAAGTGAATTTATTCTATTTTGTAGCGTTTAATAATTTAATTACTAAGACAACATTTTTTTTGTGGGAAGTCATCTAATGACATTTCGCGGGAGAAGTCATTTGATGATTTCCAAACCCAAAAAAACGTACCGAAAGGGTTATTATCTCTCATTTTCTGGGTTAATTGAATATTCTGTATACAAGCGCTGAACCTAGTCACTCACCGTCAGTATGTCAGTTATCACGGCTCTTTGCAACCCGATATATTCCGACTCTCCCCTGTAAATGGCATACTGACAAGTTACTGAATTTTTGATATTTGCGTGGAGGCAAAATGGGATTATTTCTCTTTTACGGTGGAGATTTACATTCAGTTTCTTATTTAGGTTTATCTTAGATATATTAAAAGATGTATGTAATGTAAGATATGTTTTAATATAACCACTCACTGTACAATGTGAAAAAGAGTGTTGTGATGGTGTTTGGGGCTGGTGGAAAGTGTCCAGTAACGGTACCTCCGATAAAGATTAATGGTGTGCCTTTGTCGAGAGTGCACTCATTTAAGTACCTTGGGCATATCATATCCGGCCTTAGGGACGATGACGACATCGTGATAGAGCGGAGGGCACTGTCGGTCAGAGCGAACATGATTGCCCGCAGGTTTAAGCGTGCTTCTACGGAGGTTAAGAAAACACTTTTTAGAACCTTCTGTTCATCGCTCTACACCTGTAGCCTGTGGGTAGGTTTTACGCAAAAATCGTACAGTGCCCTTCGCGTGTAGTATAATAATGCTTTCAGGGTGTTGATGGGGCTGCCTCGCTTCTGTAGCGCATCAGGGATGTTTGCGGAAATGCATTAATGCGTAAAAGATGTCCATCCCTGGTGCGCAGGGTGCGAGCCAGTCCCAGCGGCATCTTGGGCATGATTGCTGACAGACTGGATTGCTGTATTTTAAATCGTTGCTCCAGTATCTCTGCTGGGGTGCTGAAGCAATGATTGTTTTATTGTATAGCATAGCATAGCATAGTCGGCCTTATAATGTTCCCACTGTTGGGATTCAGGCCTCCTCTCTAGGAGAGGGAATGGGCCGTAATCCACCACGCGGGCCCAGTGCGGGTTGGTGGATGTCACATGGCTTCGAATTTTTGGTTCTAGGACATGCCGGTTTCCTCACGATGTTTTCCTTCACCGTTTTTGAGAGCAGTGGTGATGAAATAAATTACACAAAGTAATGCGCGCCTGGCTGGGTTTGAACCCGCGACCTACAACTCCGTAAGTCAGGGCCATTACCACTCGGCCACCACTGCTCTCCCTCGGCCACCACTGCTCTCACTCGGCCACCACTGCTCTCATGTTGTTTTATTGTATGTATGTAATTTTTTTTTTTGTTGTATTTGTGTCACTAACATAGTTGAAAGTTTGTTTTGTTTTTCACTAGCACTAAATGAGTCTTGTCGCTCGAAATAAAGATTATTACTACGCTCTGCTAGAAAAGGTCTAACACTCCTATGGTGGCCGGGAATCGCCCTGCGACTCCCGATACCCATGACATCTCTTGTGGAGGCGGTTGGGATGTGAGGAAGCCCATATCCTCACAGTTGTGACCATCTCATTCACTCGCATTACTACTTCGCAGAAAGAGGAGGAGGAGGGGGGGAGGAGGTTTCCCGTTCTCTTTCGCGCCAGAACATGACCTAAACAAACGCAAGATGCGTCTCCAAGAAGAAACGATGGTGTTCCTTCAATATCTGACAATTGATTTTTTGATGTGTCATCATCACCTGAGCACTCAAACACCAGGAACTTATAAAGGATGTTATTTCAGTATTAAAATAAAAATAAATCAATTAAAAACTCCACTCGCAACACATTAAGCACATGGGTGATGCGAAAGTGACCCCCAGGGCCCTGGAAAAAATGGCAAGGAAGGAACAGGAGTGGGTTTTTAGTCAGTAAAAGTCCGACACTATCTTCCGCTCCGCCCAAGAGCGGGGGATGTAATTAGATGATTTTACCACCCGAAAAAAAAACACATTAAGCAAATAAGCTATTTTTATCTGAAAAGTGAGGGTAGTACAGATAGAAAAAGTTTTATCAATGCTATACTATAATAATAGCAATAGCAACGCCATACTATTAATAAAATACAATAATAGTCGCCGTACGTTAACGTTGAGTCATGGTGCTTGCGCACTCCAATGAACCAAGGGTAGGCCTTTAGAATTTTCTTTGCCGTAACATGAACTGTTTGAAGGAGTTACCGTAGCAATGAAGGACAATTGAAGAAACGCTGTGAGTTTTAGTCAGTAAAAGTCTGACACTCCCTTCCACTCTGCAGCTCCACCCAGAGCGAAAGAAGTTAATCGTCATCATTTTAGCCGAAAGACGGCCACTGTTGGACATAGGCCTCCCCCACGTGTCCCCACACCAAATAGTCCTGCGCGTCTCGCATCCATCACATTCCCGCGACTCTTACCAGGTCATCAGTCCACCTTGTGGACGGCCTTCCAACGCTGCGCTTTCCGGTGCGCGGTCGCCTTTTCAGAATCTTTTGTCTCCATCGACCATCTATTCTGCGAGCAATGAGCCCCGCCCACTGCCACTTAAGTTTGGGGATTCTTCGGGCTTTGTCGGTGACCTTGGTTCGGGAGAAGTTATTAGATAATTTTTCACGTAAAAAGGGTGAGAAGCAAGAGTAAGAGGGATAGAATCCGAAGGGCAGTTTTGTGGCGAACTTTTGGGCAGTGGCGACTCCAAATATCTTCTACAATCATTAACGCTAGTAGAAAACTTTAAATGTATGGGAATAACGTCACCTCAACGCTCAGTCACGAGGTCAGAACAAAGGAATCGGAGGCGTTGCCAACTCGAGGTGATCGACGAAAGAGAATCGAAACGAAATGGTCGTAACTTGGCTAGGTCTGCTGATCTCTCGGAAAAATTCTTATTCATCATCTTCAGTTTGCCAGAAACGTGTCCAAAAATTATACGTTTTGCTTACTAGTCTCGTTTATAATTAATCTTCGAAATTAAATTGCTTTAACTACAAACATACATAGTACCATGAATTTAGCAAATGCTGACTTGCAAAATAGCTTGTTATGCAAATTGTGCTTTATCTTAATCATGATAAAGTTGTAAATAACTTGTGTTTTACTATACTGCGAGGAGTCACGAGACTGTATGCAAATTTTAATTTTGAACCGAGGTTTATTTACTTGTAAACATGAATGCTATAATAGGGCCTGTTGATAATATTTTAGTTGAAGTTTTTAGTATTATTACCATTCCTGCGTTACGGGGCGTTTAAGACCTCGTTTGAAAACTATAGTTATTGCGGCAAGGGGCTTATTAGACCCCGTAACGTTTTTTTTTTTTTTTTTTTCGGTGGGAAAATCATCTTATGACATCCCCCGCCCTTGGGCGGGGCGGGAGATAGTGTCAGACTTTTACTGACTAAAAACCCACTCCTGTTCCTTCGTTGCCTTTCGTACCAGGGCCGAGTCTTCCTTTCAGAATCAGACCCTTGGCCCCAGTAGGCTTCGACCCTGCTAGGCCCCTACAGTTGCTGACATCTCCTTGAGGCGCGCGTGGAACAGCACGCGCCGTCGACGACTTGGGCTCGGTCCGGACGGTTACCGGACGGTCGGACGGCGAGCCACCCATTGCTCGCCGTCCGCAAGCCTGCGCCTACGATGGCCGGAAATCGGGATCGGAATCCCGGCGGCGATTGGGGCGTGAGGACCGTTGCCTCACGCGATCGGCCGCCTCCTTTGCTGGCATTACTGCTTCGCAGAAGGAGGCAACCGCCTGCCACTCCTCCTCGCTTCGGACCATGGCCTGTACCAAGGCCCGGCGCGAGAAATCGCCGCCGCCGATCGCCCCCACGAGGACACGGCGTTGCTCTGCCCAAGCGGGACAAACCTCCACCGTGTGCTCCACCGTGTCCTCCGGGTGGTCCGCACAATGGTGACACCCGGGCGTCTCTTCCGCACGAATCCGGTGCAGGAACCTCCCGAACTTACCATGTCCGGTGAGGACCTGCGTCATGCGGTAGGTAACCCCGTAACGTTTAAGAAACTAAAAGCATTTTTTTGACTAAAAGCAGTTCGAGGTCAAAGTAACCCCGTATTAAAGTAGATACACTACTGCATTCTGTTTTAATAGGACATATTAGATATATATTCATCTCTTTCCTGAATTAAACCAAATTGAAGTTACGGCCTTCGCACGGCAAAGAAGATTATGTTTTTCTTAGCCGCACCGCAAATACACGTACGGGGCATATTAGACCTCGTTTCGCACTGAACGTGTTAACGCTATTATTATAAAAAACAGTAAAAAATATCCTTAGTAGTCCCAAGTTGAGCCACGTACCGGAAGACGCAGCGTTGGAAGGCCTCCCACAAGGTGGACCGATGACCTGGTGAGAGTCGCGGGAATCCGATGGATGCGAGACGCACAAGACCGGTCAATATGGCGACATTTGGGGGACGCCTACGTCCAATAGTGGATGTCTTTCGGCTGAAATGATGATGATGATGAGCTACAGAAATGTTGATAAATGCTTTTTTTTTAATTGATATAAACCAGTGCTTGACTTCGATTTCACCTGATGGTAAGCAGTGATGCAATCTTTGATGATGAGGCGCACTAGTTTATTAAGAGCCTTGCTTGTACTGACTGGACAGGTCCACTCAAATCTGTGAGGTTCTTTCCTCAAAAGGCCATCTCAGACACTAATCTGCATGGTTCTCATATGATTAGACCATCACATATTTGAAAGAAAGAAAACACGTTTATTTGGCACACAATTTAAATTAAACATAACATTAGGTCCAGTTCAGCGTCACGTACTATGTAGCAGTTGCCTGACGCTGGTTTTCAACTGAACCTTTGAGTGTAGATACGGATGAAAATAAGTTATGTTATATGTGAATTAATTAAATACACGTATTTATATACGTATGTATATATACATATATATATATATATATATATATATATTATGTGTAAAAAATGATAAATCATAAATAGATGTTTAGTGTTAGATGTGTTAGATGCATCTTTAACACAGTGTGGAGCCGCAGCATAAGACATGCGTCACCTCATATACTGCCTATCCTGCACAACTACCTGCGCTTTTCAGGATTTATACAAGGCTAATAACAGAGCTCCAATAATTTCAGTCCATTGACACGAAAAGAAGAAAAAGAAGAATTGTGGGAAAACATCAAATGCACGGTAAGGTTAAAGAGTGTCAAACTTTAACCCAAAAGTCCATTTAAACTGAATATACAGTCAAACGGGGTGAATAGGACCGCAGGGGTGAATAGGAACAAAACTTTGAAGGGGATCTTCGCGTTAATTATCAATTTTTCCCAGCATTTAAGTACTCCTATTTATTCACTAATTGTAATAAAAACGGATGCTTTGATAGAAATCAATTATAGAAATATATACCAATGTGAAAAACCTAACCAAAGTGTAGTTCCTATTCACCCCTGCAGTCCTATTCACCCCGTTTGACGGTACCCATCTTCTTAATTTTTAATATTTCTTTTTAATTCTACCATACATCTGTGCCTTCTGTAAAAAAACTTACGTCACACAATTAACCTTTGAATTCTGTTTGTCCAAATTTAATTTTGTTTTCATTCTGTTCTGTTCTGTTTTGATGTTTATTTTTATTGTTTTTGTTTTTCTTTGTTTTAATTATTATTAGCTGTTAAGGCGTATTTAATAGTGCATGTAGTGCTCTTCTTTAAGTGATGGGGCACTTAGACTTAAGTTCGAATTGTTTCCCTTTATATTTAATAGTGTACTCATTGTTGAAGAGCCAAATAAAAAAATAAATAAAATAAAATAAATAAATAAATAAATTCTTTATTACACAAAAACATGACATAGTACGCAGACAGCTTATATACAAAGGCGAGCTTAACTCAACAATGAGTTTTCTCCCAGCAAACCTTTGAGTTACAGAGAGAGAACATATTCGAGGATAGGATCCAGTGCACAAAATAAAAATTCATAACTAAATCTATATATTTAAACGCGAAACTCACTGATTAATCACGAAATCTCAGAAACTATAACACCTACAAACTTAAAATTGGCAGGTAGGTTCGTTAAAGAGTGTAGACACCCGCTAAGAACGGATTTTCCCCCTAAGGGGAAGGTTCGCGGGTCCAAAGTTTGTATGGAGAAACCTACTTTCACGCGGGCGGAGCCGCTGGCAGAAACTAGTCTAATAATTATATTATACATAAGTCTAATATACAATTACAACATATTATGCTATGTTAATTCAATTGCCCTTTGTGAGGGCCATAGTTGTTGTCATTTCATCACTTACCTACTTACATAGACCTTTGTCTAGTCTATAAAAACAGATCCATCTGGACCTAGACGAAAAAAAAAACAAAATAGTCTTCACAAAACCTTAGGCCAGCCTGTAAATTTAACAAAATTGGGGTAATTTAGCTTAGGAAAGTACAGAGTAAGTGCTTCACCATATCGTTAGAGTAAATAAAGTTTGTGTATTGTAGACACTCTTTCACAGACACCTCTTTAGGTGGTTTCAATTATGCTTTGTGTATATCTATATTATTGTAACGTATTTGGCTTGCCTACGTATCATCACTCCATACTATCGGTTGACGTATTTCTGGGGTTCGAACACAGATTATGTCATAAAATCATCTGTGACCCACAGACTGCCCAAACCTCGTCGGCATAGTGACGTATGCGCTCGAGACAAATAATTGTATACATTAAAGTTTGGCACGTCATAAATAAAGAAAAAAAAAAATTCAATGGTCTTTTAAAATGAAATAGTTAATACTGTCTGAGAGAATTAGGACGTCTTTCGGCTAAAATGATAATAATGAAATTCTACAGTTAAACGAGTAGAGGTATATACTTTTTATTGTATCCGGTCCTTAAAATATCGAGACTTTAGGTTAGGCATTGTTTTTACTTTTAATGCTTTTTTTTCGGGAGCGGGAGATAGTGTCAGACTTTTACTGACTAAAAACCCACTTTTAGAAGCAGATCCTTGGCCCCAGTAGGCTTCGACCTTGCTGGGCCCCTACGTTTTGCTGACGACTCCTTGATTACTTTTAATGCTAGAGCAGTCAGCTCACATCGGACTATTTGGAATATTTTATTAGATACTTTGGTAAATACGAGTGCAATTTGTTTGAAGTTAGCAATAGTGGTCTTAATGGTTATGAAAAGACACAAATTTTACGAGAACTTTTGAGTTTGTATCCTATTCGTTGCATTATGTACCTGTTTTCATCTTCATCCTTCTACCTTTCTTCTGTGTTACTTGGGATCAGCACAACATTTTTTTTTTCCATTATATCCCATCACCCGTCACGCTATCTCCCTTTTAGTACCAGAAATTTTGATTAATCCTAAAAATTAAAACGCCTAAATTTTGATTCGTCTTAAAAATTTAAATCACTGGAATTTTGATTAATATCACTAAATTTGTAACTACAAAAATAGTACATTTTATTTTTTAGTTGTTTAAAATTTTAAGCGTACCAAAAATTTAAATTTTCTCTAGAATATGGGGTTCCGAACCTTTGGAAGGAGTACCAGGGGCTGTAGCCAACTCGCAAATGCCGAGTTAGCTAGACACTTTTAAGGTTGTGAGGCAACAACATCGGTACACATTAAGCAATTTGAAGGAAACAATAATAAATAGTTAAAATACCACACACCTTCAATTTAATTGGCCAATCAACAAACGAGGTACTTACATCGGTTCTCAAACTACTAGCATGGCTAAGGGCCTACAGTGCATAGCAATTCGGTTACATGCTTCGAAAGCATAGCAGGTAAAACAAATTATTCGTAGCAACGATATCGACTCGCCTACGACGTTCGTAGCAATATTGTAATTTGGTAAGCTACGTCGTAGCAATAAAGTCATGTGTACTACGCCGTAGCAATATCGCTTTGAGTTTTTAGATTAAGAGACGTTTTATCAGCGCCAGTGATTGTCAAAAAGTATGGAACTTACACGTGCTACTAAAAATGTCAATTGGTAAATCCCAAATATTTTGGTATTTCGTCAATCGCTATTAGTTCAATGCCTGGGGGTTTTTACTTCGGATTTTTTTTACTGTGGATGAAATTTCAAACGAAAATATAATACATGTAGCTGTAAAAAAAAATTTTTTTTTAGGTGGAAAAATCATCCAATGGCATCTCTCGCTTTTGGGCTTAGCGCGAGGGTGTGTCAGACTTTTACGGATTAAAAACCCACTCCTGTTCCTTCTTTGCCTTCGTTCCAGGGCCCCGGGTTTAACTTTCACACTACCCGTGGACGTTGGTGAAGCGTCAATGCCTTTTCTTAAGGTATGTGGATTTTTAGAGAATAAATAATATAAATTAGTTATCTTTCCCGCATTCTCTAAGTTAATTGAGTCTCTGTTGACGATTTCCTTCACCAATATCTACGACCGCAACGCCCACTGGTGACGTATCGAATGCTTTCCTGAGACGCTCGCTAAAGACCGCTAGATGGCGTCTAACCCGCTAACAAAACAGTTGTGTCCGCTACGCAAATCGACATTGCGTCGAATAAAAACCGCTCCGCTGTAAAAATCCCATATCTGTTGAAAACCTGAGAATTCTCCTGTAATAAGTGTATCTGCTACTGTGAGACATTAAGACCATAAAGTGCAGTGTTGGTTTCACGAGTTCTGACCAGCCCACCTGTGGATGGATGAAGATTTAGCTCGCCGGCCGGCAGCACACAGACAGACCACGCGTCCGTGGATGAAGCGCTTTCCTGACTACGAGTGGGTCACTGGATTAGCAAGGTACGTGGGCTCTGAATTGTTATAGATGTCGCTAGATTCAGGTTCGCGGGGAATCGTCAACAGGGATTTAATTTTGTGTAATACAACCATAATTTCACCGCCATATTGGTAGTCTTAAAACACCATCCTTTTTCAGGTTGAGGCTATTTACACGCCTCACCATAATTTTTTGGTCTTTCGAGCCTGGATAGATAACCAGGTAACCGCTCCCTAGTTAGATTTTTACGTAATATTTGGTGAAAATCATTTACGTAAACCTTTGGTAAATTATTCTTGCCTATAAACCGCTCTCCGCTATAACATAAACATAATTGAAAATAGATTCTACGTAGGTTTTGGTAAATCTGTCAATATTGTTTCATAGAATTTAATGAGTTACGTATTTCACTTTGATAACATATAATAGGAGGTAGTTTCACATCATTTCGGCTTTGTGCGTATTAGTGATTTTTATTCAGATACCGCCACAGAGCGGGAGGATACTTTACGATTGCTAACCGCCTGATAAGTTTACCCGCGCATATTTTTAGATATTGCTCTTGATATTAACTTAACAAAATGACTGAGAAACAATTAAGGCCGGAAGATTTACTGACTATCCTTCATGAGAAGAAAGGATTGTTATTCAAACGCCTTAATCGATTATATGAATTATCGAAAAATATTTCGTCGTTCGATACGAGAAATAGTGAAAGTTTTATGACTGAATCGGAAACTATTGACGACATTCGTGACAAATTTGAATCTTATGTCGATCAAATTAACCACATAAACATTAATTTGAAACCTGGTTCGAGTCCCGACTATGCTTGTTTAGAATCCTTTGAAGATTTGTTTATTCGCATTAAGCGTATTAGGAATAAAATCGACAGTAGTCAATCTCAGTTATCTCAATGTAGTAATTCGAAAACGCCTTTTGAACCACTAAAAATAAAGCTGCCTCCGATTGCATTGCCATCTTTCGACGGGAAACCTGAGAATTGGCCTGTTTTCTATGAGTCGTTCAAGTCGAATATTCATGACAATGATCAGCTGACTGACTCGCAGCGTGTGCAGTATTTAGTAGGTAGACTTACACATAACGCGTTAAAGATTACAGCCGGTATTGTGCCTACGGCTGATACCTATCATTTTCTATGGGACAGCTTAGTTAATAAATACCAGGATAAACGTACATTAGGTATACACTATTTAAATAATATATTAGATTTAAAAAGTTGTTTGTGTAACGCAAATGGTCTCGATTCTTTCATTGAAACATTTAGTGCAAGTATTTCTGCCTTGAAACAACTCGGTATTCCGGATCTTGCGGATTTTATTCTCTTGCATTGCGCTATGAGAAAAATAGATTCACAGACTGGTCAATCGTTTGAACTTTCCGTTCGCGATGTTGAAATACCTACAACTAAATTGTTAATTAGCTTTGTTCAAGATCAGGCTAAGATATTAGCACGCTCGAATTTATCTCATTCGAACGCGAAAAATAATTATAATAAACCTCATAGTCCCGCATCTCGCGAGCCTCGCACGCAAACGAAAGCGTTTGTTGTGAATGTATCGCCTAATTCTACAGCTCCTCCCGCTCCGCCCCGCTCCGTCTGCGCGTATTGTAAAGATAACGCTCATGTTCATTTGTATAAGTGCGCTGAGTTTCAATCCGCGTTGACTCCTAGAACTAGGTTTGAGTTTATTAAATCCGTACATGGTTGCGCAAATTGTCTGAGCACGTCGCACGGTTTGAGTAATTGCAGGTCGACCTCAGTCTGTAACGTATGCAAAAAACGCCATCATACTTTATTACATTTTGAGAAAAATAATAAACAATCGCATGTAGCTGATGTTAAACCGACGAATTGCAATGTGGCCGTCGCGTCCAGCCTGGCTGTGCCGCTGGCCACTGCGCCCCCCGCGTTCCCCCCGCCCCACGCGGCGTCTTGTGGTTCGGGTGACGTTGCTCAAACATGTCCGACCCATAACACGGCCGTATTATTGGCTGCAGATACGAGGGCTAAGTCGGCAGTCTTGTTGTCGACCGCTCAGGTTTATGCGCGCGCTAACAATAATAGTTCGGGCCATAAAACAATAGTTAGGTGCTTAATTGACAATGGTTCGCAAAATAATTTAATAACTACAGATTGTTGTAGAAAACTCAACTTAGTAATAATTCCTTTGAATAATTCTTTTGTCAAAGGAGTTGGTTCTGTGTCGCGGCCGATAATAGGTTATGTGAATCTAGATATCGAGTCTCGCGTATACCCGCATCAAAAATATACTATTCATGCGTTGGTAGTTGAGTGCATTACGGACAAGCTACCTTCGCACCATATTAAGTGGGATTGTCATGTGGACTTCCACTCGCTTCCGCTCGCTGATTTAAGCTGGAATATTCCAGGAGATATTGACATAGTGTTAGGCGCTCAACTGTTTCCGTATATTTATTTGGGGAATAGGGTAGACTTAGGTTCAAATGCGCCACCCGCATTATTGACCACATTCGGGTATGTCCTTATGGGTGATTTTCCGCCTAGTAAAGATAATTTAAATTTACTTAGGTCTTCTTTCACAGCATTAGCCCTTAATGATTCATTACAAAAGTTCTGGGAATTGGAAGAAGTTGAAAATAAACGTTCTTTATCTCCTGAGGAAACCGAATGTGAGAATATTTTTTCCTCGACCGTGTCACGTGACGATGCGGGACGTTATACTGTCGCGTTACCCTTTAGTAAGGATCCCAGCGACTTGGGTAACTCCCGTGCCGCCGCGTACCGTCGACTGGTTGCACTGGAGAGAAAACTCCGCCAATCGCCGACGTTGCGGGAAAATTATAACGCAGTGATCCAAGAGTACATAGATAATGGATACTTAAGTCCAGTCGACGAATCCGCCATTTCGGATGACGGATACTACATCCCTCATCACGCTGTCGTTCGGCCAGACAAGCCGATGCCGCGCGTCGTATTGGATGCGAGTGCCGGGATTCATACCGGTTTATCTTTAAATGATGTACTCCATATTGGTCCAAATTTACAAACAGATTTGTTTCTTCTTTTAATCAATTTTAGATTACTTCCTATCGCTATAAATTCTGATATAAAGCAGATGTACTTACGAATTTGCGCACCTGTTGAGCAGCGTAAGTACTTACGCATTTTGTGTCGATTCAGTGAGAATGATCCTGTGTTGACATTCGCTTTTAACCGCTCACCTTTTGGACTGAAGTCGAGTCCTTACATAGCTATGCGCACTGTGCGACAGCTGGCCTCGGGCAGTCCGCATTATTATATACTTAAATTCGCTAGACCGAAGGTTCGTTGTGAACCCCGGTCGCCGCAGGGATTGTCAGCGGCGGAACGAGTTATGATCCGTGCTGTGCAATCTGTTCATTTCGCAGATGACATTGAGCTCATCATATGTGGTAAATTGTTGCCAAAGAAACTTGGCAGTTTATCTGTCTTTTTAGATGAAGAGGGTATATCACGCATTGGGGGAAGACTTTCAAAGTCATGCCTTCCCTTTGATGATAAGCATCCTTTTTTACTTCCCAAACATGACCCTGTTGTGGATTTGATAATTCGTCATTACCATGTGATGAATTGTCGCACTGGGCCAGGGCTACTTATGTCTATTTTACGACAGCGATTTTGGATACTAGATGCCAGGACTGTCATTAGGTCCAAGTTGCGACAATGCAACACATGCTTTAGAGTTAATCCGACGCACCCCACTCCAATGATGGCGGCCCTTCTTGAATACCGTGTATCGGAATCAAAGGCTTTTGTCCATACTGGAGTGGATTATGCTGGTCCCATACGCATAACTCTCTCTCGTCGCAGAGGTCAACACGCTCAGAAGGCTTACATATGCTTGTTTGTGTGCTTGGTAACCAAGGCTGTCCATGTAGAGTTAGTCTCTGAACTTACTACCGACGCCTTTTTAGCCGCGTTTAAACGTTTTATCTCGCGTCGAGGGCCAGTATCCTGTCTTTATTCGGATACCGCTACCAATTTCGTTGGTGCTAAAGCTCCGCTAGATGAACTTTATAATTTCTTAATGAGGTCAAACCTCAATTCGTCTCTTTCAAATGAGTTATCAACTCGCCGCATTAAGTGGAAAATGATTCCACCTCGCTCCCCACATTTTGGCGTTATGTGGGAAGCCAATGTAAAACCATTAAAAACGCATCTTTCTAAAGGGACTGACAATGTCGCTCGCGTTGCAATGGTGAGGACAAGGTTCGGTCATTTTAAACGCTCTGTCACAAAACTATATCCTATTCCAACGCAATAAAATTTCATTTTAACGATACTCGTAGTTTTTTAAGGTTTAGGAATCATTTAGAATACTAATATTCTAAATGATTTTTATTTTCCGCATTTTTAGGATTAGTATTCTAAATGATTTTTATTTTCCGCATTTAGTCATAAAGCTTAGACTTTCCGATCATGATCTAGGTTAGTAAATCTTTACAATTTTAACCTTTCCCTTTGAAAGCACTTGCGTCCTTCCAAGGGGGGGAGCATGGTGAAGCGTCAATGCCTTTTCTTAAGGTATATGGATTTTTAGAGAATAAATAATATAAATTAGTTATCTTTCCCACATTCTCTAAGTTAATTGAGTCTCTGTTGACGATTTCCTTCACCAATATCTACGACCGCAACGCCCACTGGTGACGTATCGAATGCTTTCCTGAGACGCTCGCTAAAGACCGCTAGATGGCGTCTAACCCGCTAACAAAACAGTTGTGTCCGCTACGCAAATCGACATTGCGTCGAATAAAAACCGCTCCGCTGTAAAAATCCCATATCTGTTGAAAACCTGAGAATTCTCCTGTAATAAGTGTATCTGCTACTGTGAGACATTAAGACCATAAAGTGCAGTGTTGGTTTCACGAGTTCTGACCAGCCCACCTGTGGATGGATGAAGATTTAGCTCGCCGGCCGGCAGCACACAGACAGACCACGCGTCCGTGGATGAAGCGCTTTCCTGACTACGAGTGGGTCACTGGATTAGCAAGGTACGTGGGCTCTGAATTGTTATAGATGTCGCTAGATTCAGGTTCGCGGGGAATCGTCAACAGGGATTTAATTTTGTGTAATACAACCATAATTTCACCGCCATATTGGTAGTCTTAAAACACCATCCTTTTTCAGGTTGAGGCTATTTACACGCCTCACCAGACGTGTTGCTGGTAATATGTATAAAACAGGTTACTTATTATAGAATTATGATCCTAATTTTGAACAAAAAAAGATGATTACAATAGTTCAACTATCTCAGAAACTACTTCGAATTGAAAAAATATGTTTGTGGCCCATATATCGAGGAAGGCTATAAGCAATATAATAGGAGTGTAGTAGTAACCAAGGACGCGAGTGAATTAGTTATAGGTATATATTAGGACGTAGAAAGTTTTAGTGTATCAAAATTAACTTAACGTATATATTTATTTATGTAGACAACAGTTTTTGGTTTTTTGAACATTAAAATTTTTGTACACGTCAAATATTTTCTTCGACTTCAGTTTTTTTTTTGACAAGTGGTCGCGGCCCCGACTTACGAATTGTAGGTCGCGGGTTCAAACCCAGCCAGGCAGCATTCATTACCACTGCTCTTAAAACGGTGAAGGAAAACATCGTGAGGAAACCGGCATGTCCTAGAACCAAAAGTTCGAAGACATGTGACACTCACCAACCCGCACTGGGCCCGCGTGGTGGATTACGGTCCATTCCCTCTCCTAGAGTGGAGGCCTGAGTCCCAGCAGTGGGAAAATTAATAAAACTGATTATGCTTATTATGCAGTTTTTTTATGGGAGAAAATTATGCCAAAGAAACACCCGGAGTAAAAAGTATTCTATGTGCTATTCCAGGATATGGTCTACTAGTGTATTAAGTTTCATCAAAATCGCTGGGGTAATCATATTACTGAGATACCACCACCTTTAAGTGACTTTTTACGGATGAATTCGTCAAAAACATCGTAAATCGTATTGTTATTGCGAAATCCAGCCCCCCTTAGCCAAGTCACAACCGTTTCGTTTCGATTCTCTTTTCGTCGAACGCCTCGAGTAGGCCACGCCTCCGATTCCTTTATTCTGACGTCATCTCAACGCTCAGTCACGTGGTCAGAACAAAGAAATAGGAGGCGTGGTCAACTCGAGGCGATCCACGAAAAGAGAATCGAAACGAAATGGTTGTAACTTGGCTATGGGGGTAGAACCACTTTTTAATCCTCTCACTTAAAGAGCTGTTTATAACAGTTAAAAAAGTATGCCGGTGAAGTCAATAGTACGGAAGCTTGAGAACGAATGAACGAGCTAAGTGAAAACTGACACATGTCACTTTGACAGAATCTGGGCTGACGTTTGCATGAACCGAGCAGATAAAAATGCCGACCGCAGAGGTGCGGGGCTCTTTTCTCAGGCGGTACGGCAGCCGTGCGAACAACGTCTAGTCTCGGCGACTGTCTCACGGCTCATTGTGTGAAGTGAAAACCTTAACCTTGCATCATAATATATCAGTTGAGTGGTCTGGAATAGTTTGTTTATTGCTCGTTACCCAGTCATCACCCAGAATTTCGATGGTGATCACAAGTACACCAATAAATAAATTAGCGTTTTTAGAAATAAACATCTTCCAATAAAAAAGAAAGAAAAAATGTTGAGAATCGTCTTTTTTCCCCTTAAGATATAAAGTGTTTTTCGTTGCCAAGGAAATAAAACGTATATTATATGACACGATTTTCTGTTGTTTATTTCATTGAGCAAGTATGACATACAATATCAAAAAGCGTTCTACTTATTTGAGCATTGGTGCCCGGCCGTGACGAAAACGGCATGTTTTTGAAGAAAAATTCGAAGACATATGACATTCACCAACCCGGACCGGGCCCGCGTGGTGGATTACAGCCCATTTCCTGTCCTACAGAGGAGGCCTGAATCCCAGCAGTGGGAACATTATAAGGCTGCTATTTTACATGTTGCCTATCACAAACCATTATTGAAGGTTTTTTTTTCCCGCCTATTGTTTAAAAGACTAGCTTCTGCCTGCTGCTTCGCCCGCGCGAAAGTTCGCTTCTCCATACAAACTTCCAACCCCCGTTTTACCCCTTTAGGGGTGGGTTTTCGTAAAATCCATTCTTAGCGGATGTCTACACCCTATAAGGAACCTACCTGCTAAATTTTAAGTTTGTAGGTGTTATAGTTTCGGAGATTACGTGATTAATGCCTACCAGACCCTATCAGAATACCAGCGCTGCGTTATTTTTACTTTTCAGTTTAATATCGCAGCTTATGCTGAGATAGGAGCCTTTTTAGCCTCGCACAGGTCTTTTTATTTTTAATATTGTTTTTCTATTATTTTTAAGCTATGTATTTATAGATTAAGTAGTTACTTTTTATTTTATTATTGTTTGTCCTGTGCGAGTTTCAAATAAATGTTTTCTTTCTTTCTTTCTTCTTCTTTATTAATCAGTAAGTGGTATTTCGCTTTTAGATAATGTAGATATTGTATTTTCATAACTTGATTCCACCAAATCCGTTCTATCATCGGACTACCAGACGTGCAGACGGCAATGCACGACCTATTTATTGTGCGAAACCTTAAGGAGTGGAATTCCACGCTGGATTCTGCATTTCCTGATAGCTACAACTTAGGGGTTTTTAAATAAAGACTGAGGTAAACGGCATCTGTCCCCCTGGCCAAGTTACAACCGTTTCGTTTCGATTGTCTTTCGTTGATCGCCTCGAGTCGGCCATGCCTCCAATTCCTTTGTTCTGACGTCATTTCAACGCTTAGTCACATGGTCAGAACAAAGGAATAGGAGGCGTGGCCGACTCGATGCGATCGACGATATAGAAACTAAACGGTCGTAACTTGGCTAGGCCTGCTGATGAGCTAGTGATCAGGCGCGAATCTTTATTAAACTTCAGTGCTTGTATAAACAGATAACTACCGAATAAACCCGCCTAAATTACTAATATTAACCAATAACAATATTAGTAGCCAATTTCCGCCATATTGTATCGGTGGCGGAAATAAGCGGAATATGCTTACCGCATTGTTAGCAACTCGATAACGAACTGAGATATAGAACAAGAAATCTGTGTAGACGCGTTTATACAGTTCGGCATCCTGTTTTTATTTTTGTACAATATCTTATGTTGTACAACATCATCATCATCATCATCATCTTTCTGCACTTGTCCCGTTTTATTTGGGGTCGGCACAACATGTTTTTTTCTTCCATTCTGTCCTGTCACTCGTCACGCTATCACTAACTTCCTTTTCTTTCATATCACTTCTCACACAATCCATCCATCTTTTCTTTGGCCTCCCTCTCCCACTCCATCCATCCACATGTAAATTCATAACTCTTTTAGCAACGTGCGCTTCATCCCTCCTCTTCACATGACCATACCAAGATAAACGATTCCCTTTCAACTTTTCAGTCACTGGCGCCACTTTTAAACTTCCCCTAATATACTCATTTCTCACTTTATCCATTCTTGTCACACCACACATCCATCTTAACATTCTCATCTCCGCTACGTGCAATCTTTTTTCATCCATCTTTTTCACAGCCCAACATTCTGATTCATACAGTATGACAGGCCTTATCACGGACTTGTAGATTTTACCCTTCAACTTGAGTGGCATCTGTGGGTCACAAGTTGTTCCCGTGACCTGTCGCCATTTCATCCATCAACAAATATGTATTATTACAACAAATAGGTATTATTAAAAAGAAATCTTTTTCTGAAAATAGTATTTAAACTGGTTACTAGATCAAGCAGCAATTAGCGCATCTAGTACTCATAACACAAGCTCTGCTTAGCTTGGGGTTAGACGGCGTTGTGTGATAGTTGTGGAATATTATTATTAAATTTTAGTACGACATAGTGTGCGGGTGTGGTGGGGACATGTCACTATCTCTTTTGTACACACGTAACATAACGCCGGTTTTTTTTTTCTTGGGAAATCATCCAATGATTTCTTACGCCCTAGGGCGGAGCAAAATTAGAGTTTCGTTTCTACACGTCTTTATTCTATGGCAAAACAGAAATATCGGTAATCTACTTATTTGATAGTTAGCAACTCAATAACGAACCGCGGGGGATCCTTCCTCGTTTGTTATTTGTTGGAGTTGTATTACGAGCATCACTTGAAATTAGATTCGATGGAATTTGTATCGGCTTTTACTTGAGGTATTTGTGACAGTTTTTTTTTTTTTGAAGAGTTTTGGGCAGTAACTTTGATTTGAGTTCCAATATTATTTATTCAAAGAATATTTTGGATATATTTAAATTAATTAAAGTACGAAAAAATTTTTTTTTTAGTTTGGAAATCATCCAATGACATCTCCCACCCTCGGGTGGGGCGAGAGGGCATGTCAGACTTTTACAGACTAAAATCCACTCTCGGGGATCTCTTTTGCATCAGCCATGGCCTCAGTAGGGTTCGACCCTACTGGGCCCCTACGGTTTTGCTGACATCTCCTTGAGGCGCGCGTGGAACACTACGCGCCGTCGACAACTTGGGATCGGTCCGGACGGTTACCAGACGGTCGGACGGCGAGCTACCCATTGCTCGCCGTCCGACAAGCCAGCGTCTATGGTGGCTGGAAATCGGGATCGGAATCCCGGCGGCGGTTGGGGCGTGAGGACCGTTGCGTCACGCGTGCGGCCTCCTCCTTTGCTAGCATTACTGCTTCGCCGAAGGAGGCGACCGCCTGCCACTCCTCTTCGCTCCGGACCATGGCCTGTACCAAGGCCCGGCGCGAGAGATCGCTGCTGCTGCTCGCCGTCCGACTGTCCGGTAACCGTCCGGACCGAGCCCAAGTCGTTGACGGCGCGTGCTGTTCCACGCGCGCCTCAAGGAGACGTCAGCAACTGTAGGGGCCTAGCCGGCACACTGGGGCCAAGGGTCTGATTCTGAAAGGAAGACTCGGCCCTGGTACGAAAGGCAACGAAGGAACAGGAGTGGACATCCCCCGCCCAAGGGCGCCCAAGGGCGGGGGATGTCATAAGATGATTTTCCCAACGAAAAAAAAAAAACCACTGCTGTATATAAAGTATTAATAATTATTCAAAAATTAGTCTTAAAATTACATGTATTACCTAATACACATTAGGTAAGTACTTAACCTTATTGTTCTTCAGTTTGAATATCCCCTTTCTAATTGCACAAAACACAAAGTCACAAAAGTTCATCTTCATACAACGAGTGAAAAAGCACACACACATAGATGCACTTTAAGTACAGTAAGTGCAAACGCACTCGCGATCGGCATTTCTTTGAAATCGCCGCTCGTACGCGTCTATGTGTGTGTGCGCCTGTTTTCACTCATTATATAGAGTTGATCTTCTGAAGTATTTAGAGACAAAAAGCTGAAGTTAAGAGATAATATCTTCCGAACTAATTTCTATGTACTTGAGAACAAAGTTGGCAATCTACGAATCTACCCGCATCTTGCGGGGAAAAGCTAAATATAACTGCCTGCAACTCAGTGAGATTTCGTATTGATTTTATGAAGTTAGCTTCAGATAGAATTATATGATTTGCAGCCGAAATACAACTGTTTCCTAATAGCTATAACCTTGGGGTTTTTAAGTCAAGAGTGAATAGGTTACTTCTAGGCAAGCATGCTCCATCGTCGGCCACATCATCGCTTACCATCAGGTGAGATAGGTGTCAAATGAGCATATCTATAGTAAAAAAATTGGGCAAGTGCGAGTCGGGCTCGCGCACTGCGGGTGCCGTACAAACTTACCTACGTAAATAGTTCAATTCCGGAATAGAGTCTTGAAGATTTTTTCGAATCGCATTTTTTTTTGTGATGTAGCAAATTTATAGTTTTTAGATTAATTCCTATACTTGTATTATAAGATTTTATTTTATGCCAAATTTCAGGATTCTGGGTCAACAGGAATATGAATTTTGATTCCCTCAAGAGTATCGAAATATACGTTTTTTGCGACATAAACGGCCATATATTTTTTTTTTTGTTAACTTAGAAGTTTGTTTTTTTTCACAGTTTCGAGGAACCGCAGACCTGAGTACCTATATGGTTTTAATTTCAACTCGATATCTCCACGAGTTCCGAAAATTCTTAGGGTAGGATAGGGTCTTGACAGACAGACAGACGAAAAACAAAGTAATCCTATATGGGTTCCGTTTTTTCTTTGTTTATTCTTGCACGAAGGGTTTGTTTGGTGTGCGTTTGTTGTATCGGAGCCCCACTTAAATGTTTTCTTACTACGTAATCGTTGTAATAGGTCATTTTACCCTATGGTTACGGAACCCTAAAAAGTACAGAAAATATTCTGCAGGGTGAAAGTACGTAGCTTGCAAGACGTAAAATCGTTCCACCTATCTCCATTCCATTCTCCCGTGCACACGCTGACTATTTTTTGCTCTGTCATCGCCGCTTGAGATAGTTTTTGATGAAGACCCCTTCACTTCTGCTTAAAAGTTTGCCTTGTGTACCACGCCCGTAAATTAGTACTTACATTTTCTTAATTTTCCATTTGCGAACCGATACGAGTGTTAAAACCGTTCTTTCCGAACCGTTCGTTCGATACGACTGTTCGAGAAGTGCGTTTACAAGTACGAGGTGAACAATCCAGTTCGAGTGCCCTTCGGCCGAAGAACGAAGCCAGTGTGTATGAACCTAGCCCAATTGTCCCAAGTTAACCCTAAACCTACTTCTCGTCGTCCTTAAGTCGCATTTTGCAAGGCCACGTATAATTACGCATTTTTCACCGCCGTCGTCGCCGTTTTTCATGTATGTGAGTATGTTCATCTGTTCCCTCATAGCTCCTAATCTTCTTATCGGAATTCGACATATGAGGTAACGTTAGATAGAACCGTCTTAATTGTCCGCTGAACATAGGCTACGTGACGTGTCACAAAACTCGATATGGCGTAATCCGTAGTCACACGTTATTAAAGTGTTTCGGTTGGTACCTATAACGTGTGACTGCTTTTCTTTTTGTTCTGTTCTTGTTTTTCCAGTTACCTTGTTTATTTCAGCATCCTGGAAATCTTGTTTCATACTTTTTTAGCGTCGTTTTTTTTTTGTTGTAGTCGGGTTTTAGTTTTTTAATTTTATTACCTTTGTTCAAGAACCAGTTCCCTTGTGCCTTGGGATAACCGCACTCAATTTACGTACATATATATATCCGTCCAAAGCAATTGGTGTAGGCGCCATCATATTTGAAAAAACACGAATATGAAACTACTCTACCAACGAGAAAAGTAATTTTTCATTGGGTATTTCCTGTTTTAATTATTTCATTTTGTTAATAAGATGGATAACACCTATTAATTTTGTAAGAAAGTAATTTTGTATGCGTGCGCTGAAAGAGCGTTTATTTAATTAATTTTATATCATAATTTTAATTTTGAAATCATACATTACTAGCTTCTGCCAGCGGCTTCGCCCGCGTGATATTTGGTTTCTCCATACAAACTTAGGACCCTCGTTTTACACCCTTAGGGGTGGAGTTTCGTAAAATCCGTTTTTGGCGAATGTCTACACCCTATAAGGAATCTACCTGACAAATTTTAAGTTTGTAGGTGTTATAGTTTCTGAGATTTCGTGATTAATCATTGAATGGTATTTCGCTTTAGTGGTATATATTTATATAGATTTAGATGTCTTCATTAGAGATTTAATTTGTCGATATGATTTCCATTCGGACTTATAAGTGCTTTTACCTCGGTCAGAGATTAAACATTGCCATACAACGTGGCAATGCCGCCAGCCTTTTGGGCACACTTCCAGTCAACAGCGATGCGGAGGAGTTTTGTAACTCCATATTTTAGCTAGTAGTTTTTGCCTTTAGTGTATATAATTATATAGTTTTAATTATTTAAAGTTCTATATAATTTATTTAATTTGTAAATAGTTTTTTTTATTTTAATTTTAATATTTCTTCTTTTTTTTAATGTGAAAATGAGAATACTTGTAGACTCCACTAACTCATAGATTATTTTTTTAATTCAATACACGTTTTTTTTCTAATCTTGACTGGTCTACACTGTCTTCTCCTCTGTATGTCTTAGATACATATATAAAATTGAATACCTATTTCCCTGGGTCACGCTACAACTAGAAAATGTCTTTACCAATTTCATTCACAGAAAGAGTTTTTTTTTAAGTACTACGAGCATTTATGAGTACTCAGAAAATTTGAAAATATCAAAAAAAATACGAACAAGACAACGTCTATTGGGTCAGATAGCTACCTATTAATATTATTGTACTTGATAGGAAAAAATATATATTTATTTTAAATCGAGTAACCGTGGAGTTTCTTGCCCTTTCTTGTCCATAGGAAACTACCAATTGGAACCGTGCACTAGCTTCTGCCATTTATAGGGTTCCGTACATTAAAAGGAAAAAACGGAATCCTTATAGGATCACTTTGTTGTACATCCGTCTGTCTGTCTGTTAAGACCCTTTATCTCGGGAACGCGTGGAGGTATCGAGTTGAAATTAAAACCATATTCTCAGGTCTGCGGGCCCTTTAAGCTGTGAAAACTACTAAACTAAAAAAAAGTTACGGCCGTTTATGTCGCAAAAAACCTATATTTCGACTCTCTAGGAAATCAAAATTCATAGGGTACTTCCCGTTGCCCCAGAATCCTGAAATTCGGCATAAAGCAAGGTCTTATTACACAAGTATAGGAATAAATCTGAAAACAGTAAATTTGTTGTTAAGTCTAAAAAAAACTTTTTTTGCGATTCGGAAAAATCTTCGAGATTCCATTCGCGAATTGAATTATTTACATAATAATATGTAAATTTGTACGGAATCCTCTGTGCGCGAGTCCGACTGGCACTTGCCCAGTTTTTTAAGTGCCCATTTCTATTTAATTTACATGGGCACGTGAATTAAAATATTTTGAATTTGTTTGAATATTCAGTTGTGAATTTTAATAGAGCTTATATTTTTAAAACCATCATTTTCTAAAGGGATAGTCTTGCGGTTCACCACAAGGTATTTCATACGATGGTAAGAGATGACGCGGTCGACGATGGAGTTTTTTTTGACGTTTTTCTAGAAGAAAAGAAACGATTTTACTTTTTATCAGAAGAATTCAAGGTAAACCAGGTATCTAAAAACACAATTCCATTTCAATTTATAGTAAAACAGATAAAAAATATCTAAAGTTGAGCTAAGAAAGTACAAGGTGTATACAACCAATATATATTATATCGGTTGTATCAGTTACAAGGCTTTCATTTATTCTCCAAAAGAAAGCAAAAAAAATCTCCAACATTCTACAAAACAATAGGCAATCAATCAAACAATTACTGAGACCAAGACGAAAATATTTTTTGGGCAAACTTCTTTTCTATAACCGATATTAGACATGGCACGTGAAGCGTGGAGAAGTGATAGAATATAATTATGTATAATATATAGTAATTTATGAAACTATTACACAACACAGGTTATTAAAATGTAAGTGAGGGTTTAGATAGGGTTTATAAACTAGCTCGCCGTCCGGCCGTCCAGTAACCGTCCGGACCGAGCCCAAGTCGTGGAAGGCGCGTAGTGTTCCACGCGCGCGTCAAGGAGACAGCAACGTCGAAGCCTACCAGGGTCATGGGTTGTGCGAAAGAGAACCCCGGGGCCCTGGAACGAAGGCAAAGAAGGAACCCACCCACCCACTCTTATGGGTTTTAGTCACTAAAAGTCTGACACGATAGGGCAGGAGAACTAGTTGGATGATTTTCTCATCATCATCATCATTTCAGCCGAAAGACGTCCACTGCTGGACATAGGCCTCCCCCAAGCGTCGCCACAACGAACGGTCCTGTGCGTCTCGCATCCATCGGACTCCCGCAATCGTTACCAAGTCATCCGCAGGAGAACCAAGGTTGCCGACATAGCACGAAGAATCGCCAAACTAAAGTGGCAATGGGCAGGGCACATTGCTCGCAGAACAGATGGCCGTTGGGGCCGAAAGGTTCTGGAATGGCGACCACGTACCGGAAGACGTAGCGTTGGAAGGCCTCCTACAAGGTGGACCGATGACTTGGATGATTTTCTACCTAAATAAAATGGTAGGGTTTATAAATTAAGCCGCGGGCGTAGTTTATATTGTCAGGGGCTCAGCAGGGCCGATGCCTGCTAGGGCCATGGGAACGGTTCTGAAAAGGATACTCATAGTCCTGGAAAGTCAAAGGCAACCGAAAGAACATGAGTGTGGTTTTATTCAGTGAGAGCCTGATACGCCTTCGCGCTCCATGCTGAAAATTTATTTGATGTCTGAGTTAACTGCCAGTGACTTGTTTCAATTTATTTATTTAAAACTTTATGCACTAAACATTGTACAAAGGCGGACTTAATGCCTTAGGCATTTTCTACCAGTCGACCTTGGAGTGGTGCAGAGACAACATGGCAGGTGCAACTTAAAATAAGACTGACAGAGAGGAAACAAGAACAATAATAAATATATATACTTAGATACATACATACAAATAAATAATGATATTGAGAAAAAAAAAAACGAATACGACAAATCAAGAGTGTGATGAATCTACCAACTTCTTGCGAATGTGAGAGAGAGTGAGTGAGTGGAGTGTGTATTTATATTTCTTAATTACTCTTTTGTTTTCATTATCTAATGAAACCGATTAATCGTCAGGTAATTGGTTGATTATTATCTAACATCTCTGATCAATCCGCGCTGAGTCGAGTTTGAACTTTATTAACTGAAAAAAATAAATGTTATTATTTTGTTTCTCCTGGTAAACAGGAAAATATTTCAGCAAAATAAATTGGTAGACGTACTTAAAAGTTGTTTTCTTTAACAGAAAGTTTTGCAAGATACTTTCACTTTCCCGATATTAAAGATTTTTGTTGTAATCTGATTCATTTCTATTACCTATAATTTTTTGTAACCAATCTGATTTAAAACTTTTACGTTTTTAGCAGTCCAAAATTTTTTTCAATACACTTCTTCGACCGCTCGTATCCCTACCGCTTTTAGGTACTAATTAAATAATTTGCTGTTTTTCACACTAGTGCGGAAAAGTGGGCGAGCTTGCCCCGCCACAATTTATTACATTTATCGTATGATTCTGGGCGCTAAGGGACTCCTACGTGTCGCGTCAACCCCCGTTTATGTATACCTGCGTAAGTGTTTTGAAAAACGTTGTTTTGATACATGTGGAAATTTGTCACTGTAGCACTTGGTTCCGTAACAACCTTGCCTACGGTCGGTCGAATTCCACCTCGGTCACAATGACAAACTTTCTCCATTTGTATCAAAAATTACTATTTTTGAATATTAAATCTTTTATTATAATAATCGTGAGTCAATTGTAATATGCTATGACTGAAAATGTCATAATTATGAGCTTCGCAACCAGGATACACAAACAAACACAAACATAAATTCAGCCCATACAACTCCCAATAACCATGAATACCAAAAACGACCAAATCCGTAATGCACGCTATACATTGCGCTGTCAAAATACAATGATCCAATTACCGACCCAGCATACGAGACAATGGTAGCGCTAGCTCAAAATGGGACCGTTCATTAAACACTCTCGTTAGTACGGGAGAATTTAAGGGGAAGTTGGAGTGGCTATCCTAGTAATGAGCTCATATGAATGCCTCTCCATGTATTTGGGACAGTATTTAGGAGCTTTTGACCACAAAATGGTGCATTATGCGAGCGAATTGTCAGAGGAGCCTGTGCCTTAAATTAATTAATTATTCGAATGGATGTGTTAAATTGTTTTCGCTGACCACGGCTTTATGTGGTACAGTGATTTGAATATGGATACATTAACCTCTCAGGCTCCAGTGTACCGAATTCGGTACACCTCGGTACCAGCTAACTTAAACCTTTTTTTTACGTAAAAAGATTTAAGTTAGCTGGTATGAGGTGTACCGAATTCGGTATACTGGGGCCTGCAAGGTTAATGTATCCATATTCAAATTACTGTCATACCGTATTCGGTACACTGGTGCCTAAGAGTTAGGGTTGTGTAGTGTAGTTAGGGTAGTGTGGGGAATTTAAGTTTCAATATAATTATGAAGTTCGTTTAAGCGAGGGGTTACAAAATTTTAAAGGGTTAACCTATTATTTGTAACTGTGAGCTGAGATCTTATTATTCAAATTTAATGAATAAATTTAATGAAGTTTGGCACACGGACAGACTATGTCCTGGTATACCATATAACATACGGCTCATGCTTGACCACTATCTCACCTGATGGAAAGCGACGATGTAGTCGACGATGGAGTGCGCTTACATAGAAGTAATCTATTCACTCTTGACTTAAAGATCCCCAGGTTGTAGCCATCAGGAATTCCACTTCTTAGCTGTACGCACAATGAATGTGTTCCCAAAACGTTTTGGGCGTAAAAGTGGGATGTCCACCATGTACCGGTGGCGCATCGACGTACACCTGGTGATCCTATGATGGAACGGGCTTGACAGAATTAGGGTACACAATTCCGACGCACTGTATGCGCTGCTGAATGGGTCGCACACACCTTGGATGTTAATTTGAGATGATAGACACTGTTAGACGAAGAAGATCTGATTTATTGCGTAACTTATCATAATTATATGAATGAAGTGTGAATGATCGCTAATGAGTACAGCCGTCTGTGAATGCTAATTGTGTACTGTCGCTTTACAATATAACTTGTGCAAGGCGACGAAGTAGTGCTGAACGGCAATACGTGAGGGCCATGTACGACACATGATTCGTACACGTACCCTCCCCGAAATGTAAACAAAATATGATATAGGATACTTTTTTATCCCAGAAGTATATTCCCCTGGGCTAATTTTCTGCTTTTACGCTAGTGTAGCCGCCGCCGCCGACAGAATATATTTATAAATATCTCCTTGATATGCTTTTATTATTGTTCATGTCATGCAGAACTTCCTCAAACAACTCCAAAGAAAAATTAATCAGAAAGAAACATCCAACGTTCTGAAAAAAGTAGCGAAAAAATTTCCGGCCGAAACGAGGACACGAATATCCAATATGGATGGAATAAAAACCACTGAAATGTGTCTGTTAACATTCTTCATTATCGGTCTTCCGTTTGGTTGAATTAAAAATGCCAGTTGAATTTTTCAGTGGTGAACATATTCTGTATTTACATATGAAATGAAACAAAATGAAACAATGAAAGTTGAAAAACGGTAACGTCGCCTTATAATTATAATAATATGTCGATGTTTATTAATGTTTGCTTAGAAGTAAATGATAAATGATAAATGATATTTGTTTTGTAAATAGGTTTAAAAAACACTTTTACACGTCAATTTTTTTTTCTATATTTCTTATTTTTTTTTTTCTATATTCTATATTTCTTATAAGTAACCCATATTCTTACAAGAAACCCATATTCAATCTTGACATACATATCCTTAGATCGTGTACCTAGCTGTCAAAAAACACAGATTCCAGAACGGAAATCTATAAATACATAAGGGTGTTTTTAATATGACTAGCCTGTTGGTCTAGTGGTTAGCGGCCCTGACTACTATGCCGGAGGTCGTGAGTTGGATTCCCACCCAGGACAAATGTTTGTGTGATGAGCACGATCATTTGTTCTGTGTCTGGGTGTAATTTATCTATAAAATGTATGTATTTAGACATATTTATGTAAGTTTATCAATTTTCTAGTACTCATAACACAAGCTAAGTTTAGCTTGGGGACTAGACGGCGTTGTGTGATAAGTTAAAGAAAAAAAATATCGTGCGGATTTCATGACGCATGCGGGATTGCTCCGCATGCAGAAAATATCAAAATGCAAAAAATCACGTCCCGCGTGCGTATTCCATGCATTGCAATAAATACTTGTATGAAATGGACGTTTGCGGGGGCTACGCGTGCGGGGCAATCTCGCATGCGTGATCAAAACCGCACGATATTAAAAACACCCTAAACTTTTCCAAAATATTTTGTGCGTAAGGGCGGTATGTCGAACATCTAGTGAGCCGATGATGGAACGGGCTTGGTGGAATTAAGTTATACAGTTCCGGTGCACATTCCCGAAATTTAATCGATAGAAAACCGACATTCTAGCGACTTGTCGTCAATGTTTTGAAGTTTCGTCTCGACCAGTGCATCATTGCCAATGATCCTCGTAGCTAGTTTTATAATGGACTCAAGAATATGAGCTTCATCATTTATGATTCTTCCTTTCATTATCTTTACTATTAGAAAATGTATCTTTGAGTTAAGCCCCCTTTAGCGCATAACCTGTCATTAAATTATACATAGGTACATTATGTATAATGGTATTATTTTTAATGTTATCTATATAACCTTAAGGGCTATATTTCACCGGGACACCATGGCGGTGCGACCAGTCGCCGCTACCAACAAAATGTATACAGTTCTATAGAGAGTTACTCACCTGGTGTTCGTTTGGTTGCGCAACCAATTTGGCAGCGCGACCACCTCGGACGCGTGTGTTATATATAATGACGAATGTCATTATATATGACGTAGTTAAATCACGAATTTTAATATCTCACGAATATTGTTTGTTGTATTGTTTACATTGGTAACATTTATGCAGTTCAAATCAAATTTAAAAGTACCTACCAAGATTAATCAGTAATATTGTTGTGTACCTATACAAATATAAAACTTGAAACTTAGACGTATTGATGATAATCCTATAAATTATTTCGTAATTATTAATGATCATGAAGCTATATCTCTCATTTTAAATTGATATTTTATTGTAATAAGTTGTTTGAGTTGATTATTACAGAACTGTCAATCGGTATTATATTCTTTGAAATAAGAACTAAGAAATACAAATCAAGTGTTGTAAAATTGCTTAAATGATCTTATAATGTTTTAAAACTGTTTAAATATGTAACAATTGTAATTAAAGACCTATAAAATAAGTTAAATTATGGTAAACTGTGATTGGTGGAAAATGGCGGGATATTATTATTTGACGTTTAAAAAAAGATGTCCATCCACCCGTCGACAGTTTACTATAAAAGGGTTTGTGACCTTTTGGTGACATAATAGTTGTGATCCAGCAAAGCTCACGTAAGTTGATTAATATTATATCTTGATTATTGTTATTATTGCTATTGATTGTATTGATTCTGTGTATGTGTCTCACTATGGCTTTTGTTTCTAATTATGTTATACGGTATTTGAGAATACTTATTCAGCTTACTATTATGAAATGACCCAAGACATAGAACATAGAATTTCTTATAGATGTTATTGTGATAAACCATAATTAATGATGTTGATCATAAAAATGTGCCGATAAAATACTATAATTGAAGCTACCATGGGTTTTCTTGCTTGTTCTTTCCCATGACGACCTAGTTTTGGAACAAGCAACTAGTTCGATTAATTGACAAGCCTAATTTAAATAAATATTTAGTCTTGTCTATCTGTGCTTTTCTTCATAAAACCCTTTCCCTACACACCAATCATAGGAACTTTGATACACAGTAAATAACCGTTATCCATCTTGACAACTTAGCATGATATGTACATATAAATATATTAAATCAATGTAGTTATCCACCACTCCACCATAATTCTAACATCAGAAGTGGGATAGACATACTGTCCTGGTTCATAACTGATACATTTTATTTTGTTATTTTCATGAACTACGTTGGAGAAATATGTGAACCTTTGGAAGACGTCCGAGACGACGCTTCGGCGAGTGAAGATCACGTTGTCGCCCTGCCGCCCCTGGCAACGGCACTGGGATCTAGAAGCTGCACGAGCATTGAGATCTGACCGAGCTGTGGATCTTCGAGCTACTGCATCAGCATTGGTCAAGGATTACAGGAAGTACTTGCAATTGGCAAAGTCGGTAAGACCTTCATAGGCATTTTATTTATCTGGAGGATGTAAATATCTGTGAATGTTGAGTATGAGATACCCAACATTGTTGTAAAAAATTTTTTATAGATAAACGTAAAACTGTTCCTGATACGAAGTACTAGGAACAGTTCCAAATCGTTTACCAGGAACATAACAGGGTAGATTTATTTACGTGAAACTAAATAGTAACACTTTGCTAAAGCTACCTCACCGTAATGAATATTTGATATTTTTTTCTTTTAAGCCATTTCACGAATGATAATAGATTTATTAAAGTCTTTATTTGATTTAAAATGTTCATAAATATTTTGATTACCAGTGGGTATCCTCCCGCTCCGCCCAGAGCGCGAGAAGTCATTTGTGTGGTTTCCCACCGTAAAAAAAAAGTGGGTATTTTTACAAAGTATAATAAGCCTAACAAATGATTAACGTGATATCATCGTTAGCTTGTGTGGGTAGGATACTAGTTTAAAACTTTTCTTTGCTTTGTCCTGTTTGATAAATTTATAAAGTGATGAAATTAACAGTACTGGCAATTGTTTCATGATATAAATGGTTTTTAAGAAGAATTGCAATAATAAATTACTAGTAACAGTTGACAGAGTAAATTAAGTGTACCCTCGGTTTTAGTCGAATTCAGTGATTGTTACCTGCAGATGTGTCGGTCAGTCATTGACCTTTTTAGTAATTTTCCGTTTGAAATTATTAGTTTTGAAAGTGCTTAATTTGTGATCTGAAGTAAATAACTGATGTCGCAGTGACATAGACTTAACTTGACAAATATTCTGATTTCTATGAAAGTATTCACAGAAAATTCGACGTTCGGAATAATTTGCAATGTCAGATTGACCGAGCGGTATATTATTGTTTCTATAAAGAAAACTGATTAATGTTTTGAGTAAACTAGATATCTTGAATTAATTATTCCTAGAATTAAAACTTGAACTATATAGGTGAAGTTGCTACCCTATTTGTGCTCAGGTTTATAACAAGGTACTAAACCAAATTAAAGAACTAAAAAGATAAAATGTTCCGCTTCAAAAGGGTTTTACACAATGTTTTGCTGAAATAAGATGGTTTTATTGCCAACCGTATATATTTATCTATAAACAAGACTGACTTTGACCGTGACTTTGACTTTAAATTTGACTAAGACATTGACTTGACTAAGACATTAACTTGACTAAGACTTTGACTTGACTAAGACTTTGACTAAGACTGACTGAGACTTTGACTAAGACTGACTTTGACTTGACTAAGACTAAAAAAAAAAAAAAACTGGATGTGCCTGTGGCCATGCCTGTGGCGAAAAAAAAAAACTGGATGTGCCTGTGGCTAAGCCTGTGGCGGAAAAAAAAAAACTGGATGTGCCTGTGGCTATGCCTGTGGCGGAAAAAAAAAAAAAAACTGGATGTGCCTGTGGCTATGCCTGTGGCGGTAAAAAAAAAAAAAAAACTGGATGTGCCTGTGGCTATGCCTGTGGCGGTAAAAAAAAAAAAAAAAACTGGATGTGCCTGTGGCTATGCCTGTGGCGGTAAAAAAAAAAAAAAAAAAAAACTGGCGTGGCCTGTGGCTGGCCTGAGCCAGTAATATTTGTTTATTTATTTACTGTATACTTATTGTACACCTCATTATATAAACAGGATTAACACATATATCCACATATAAACAGGATAAACACATAAACATGATAAACACACATATATACACATAAACATATAAATACCAACAATGATATACCAAAAATGTAACCCAAATTACATAAGCTGTATGACAATGTTATACATAAAATTACAATTTAATTTATGTTACTATCGTGTAATTTTTTTTGTTATGTTATTATCGTGTAATTTTTTTTGTTATGTTATTATCGTGTAATTTTAGACTAATCTAAATGTACTTCGAGAACGAAGTACTTGTCAGAAAGGCCGTGTTATATATAATGACGAATGTCATTATATATGACGTAGTTAAATCACGAATTTTAATATCTCACGAATATTGTTTGTTGTATTGTTTACATTGGTAACACTTATGCAGTTCAAATCAAATTTAAAAGTACCTACCAAGATTAATCAGTAATATTGTTGTGTACCTATACAAATATAAAACTTGAAACTTAGACGTATTGATGATAATCCTATAAATTATTTCGTAATTATTAATGATCATGAAGCTATATCTCTCATTTTAAATTGATATTTTATTGTAATAAGTTGTTTGAGTTGATTATTACAGAACTGTCAATCGGTATTATATTCTTTGAAATAAGAACTAAGAAATACAAATCAAGTGTTGTAAAATTGCTTAAATGATCTTATAATGTTTTAAAACTGTTTAAATATGTAACAATTTATTGTAATTAAAGACCTATAAAATAAGTTAAATTATGGTAAACTGTGATTGGTGGAAAATGGCGGGATATTATTATTTGACGTTTAAAAAAAGATGTCCATCCACCCGTCGACAGTTTACTATAAAAGGGTTTGTGACCTTTTGGTGACATAATAGTTGTGATCCAGCAAAGCTCACGTAAGTTGATTAATATTATATCTTGATTATTGTTATTATTGCTATTGATTGTATTGATTCTGTGTATGTGTCTCACTATGGCTTTTGTTTCTAATTATGTTATACGGTATTTGAGAATACTTATTCAGCTTACTATTATGAAATGACCCAAGACATAGAACATAGAATTTCTTATAGATGTTATTGTGATAAACCATAATTAATGATGTTGTAAAATGTGCCGATAAAATACTATAATTGAAGCTACCATGGGTTTTCTTGCTTGTTCTTTCCCATGACGACCTAGTTTTGGAACAAGCAACTAGTTCGATTAATTGACAAGCCTAATTTAAATAAATATTTAGTCTTGTCTATCTGTGCTTTTCTTCATAAAACCCTTTCCCTACACACCAATCATAGGAACTTTGATACACAGTAAATAACCGTTATCCATCTTGACAACTTAGCATGATATGTACATATAAATATATTAAATCAATGTAGTTATCCACCACTCCACCATAATTCTAACACGTGCACTAAAGGTGCATTTTGATACTGTCTCAGTGTGGTGTAGCGACTCTGGTGTCTGTATGGTGTCTAGTTTGGTAGCTTACGGATTCCATGGCGGCGCGACAAGTTGCGCCGCCATGGTGTCTCGGTGAAATATATCCCTTTCATAAGATAGATTTTCATCTTATATAGCTCTTTGGTGACGTCCCAGCTGGTCGCGACATCAAATTGGTTGCGCAAACAAACGGACACCAGGTGAGTAACTCTCTATAGAGCTGTATAAATTTTATTGGTAGCGGCGACTGGTCGCGCCGCCATGGTGTCCCGGTGAAATATGGCCCTTAGAGTTGAGAATTAAGTAAACTAGAAGCATACATTTACTCATCAGACTATGTTTCCTCCTAAATAAAAAACAAAATGTTGACTACGTTCATACTGCTGTGATGTAAAGATTTGCACTTAATTAAAACAGTGATCATTTATTTATTTATTATATCCTTTATTGTACACCAATACAAACATAAAAGGAAACTAAAACTAAAACACATACGTACATACAATGGGCGGCCTTATCGCATTCCGCGATCTCTTCCAGGCAACCTGGAATGGACAGTAATTGCCTGGACAAGAAATGGGGCTGTTATTGGTGTGACAATAGCAGCATTAAACATATGCTATATAATAGATACATATATACATAACTAGCTGACCCGGCGAACTTCGTACCGCCTATCCTACTCTACCCAACTTTACCTTACTCTACCCTACTCTATCCTACTCTACCCTACTCTATCCTACTCTACCCTACTCTACCCTACTCTACCCTACTCTACCCTACTCTACCCTACTCTACCCTACTCTACCCTACTCTACCCTACTCTACCCTACTCTACCCTACTCTACCCTACTCTACCCTACGCTATAAACCTCACGGAGCCCGAGACATTTCCAACGAATGCAAAACCGTGGAAATCGGTTCGTGCGTTCTGGAGTATAGCGTCAGGAAGGAAAACCCGACTTATTTTTATATAGTAGATTATTGAAAACTATAGACAGAAATATGAATCACGACTATCGATACTCACAGCGACAGGTAATGTTCCCTAACAAGTCTTTTAAAAACAGGCAACGATTGAGCGCGTTTAATTGTGTCTGGTAATTCATTCCACAGACGAGCAGCCTGGACAGTAAATGATTTATCATAGAAAGTCGTGGTATGGATTGGCAATTTAAGCCTCAAGTTCTCTGATGATCATGAGAATTTAATTCGAACAGTATAGCAAAATAAAAATATACGTCCTTAAACACAGTATAACTAACTATATAAAATAACAAAAGCAATCAAATAAGATTAGACTGGTAAACAATAACAAAAGAACCCGCAAAACTACTTCAAGATAAATATCTAATAATACTCGTATAAAGTTACCAAGTATTTCTTAAGGTTTGAGCCAAGTGTCGCAATTTCGGGAGCTCATTGTAATCCGCTTAGCACTCTTGAAAGGATAAACTATATCTAAACGGATATATGTAATAAAGAGGTAAAATTGTATGTTTGTTTATCACACTAACATTATACAGACAAAAGGTTTTTATGTATGCGTGTATGTGTTTGTAACTACTCCACGCTCATACGGCAGAACAGATTTGGTTGAAAAGTACACATGTAGACTAAAGTGTCTGATTAGGACAAAAAATACTCTTTCAAAAATTCCCGTGGCCCTAGCGGGCGTCGACCCTACTGGGCCCCTACGATTTTGATGACATCTCTTTGAGGCACGTGTAGAACACAACGCGGCATCGACGTTCCGGGCTTGGTAATTACCGGACAGCCGGACGGCGATCTACATATTGCTCGTTGTTTGCAAGCCCGCGCCTACGGTGGCCGGGGATCACATAACGATGATGGTTGTCAAAAAAGAACCGTGATAAAAGTTTGTATGAAATTCCGAAATTCACACGGGCATAGTCGTAGAAACAGCTAGTGTGTGTAATACTCTTATTGTGAATCCATAGTCTTTTGTTTGTGACTCTCCAGCGGTTAAGGGGTGAGCCAATATTTGGAATATTTTACTACGTAATCTCTTGAGAGGCTGGAGATAATTTAGTGGTGAAAGTATTATTTTCATGGACAAAATGAGGGTTTCTGTTTTAGTTTTGTTTAGATTGACTTTCATTTCGATCAAAAAAAAACTAATGACTATCCATGGTATAGCAACAACTTTTTTCTCTGTCTTTTCCGAAGTTCATCATCATCATCATCATCATCATCATCATCTTCCTGACCTTGTCCCGTGTTATTTGGGGTCGGCGCAAAACGTTTTTTTCTTCCATTCTGCCCTGTCACTCGTCATACTATCACTAACTTCCTTTTCTTTCATATCTTCACACAATCCATCCATCTTTTCTTTGGTCTCCCTCTCCCTCTCCATCCATCCACATGTAAACTCATAACTCTTTTAGTAACATGCGTTTCATCTCTCCTCTTCACATGACCATGTCTTTTCCGAAGTTATAAGTTAAAAAATTGTGATTTCAGGGTGAGAATATTCCAAGGCCTATTGGATTGGCAAGGAATATTGTGTGTATAGCTAAGATGTAGAATTCCCTGACGGTGTCTGTGTTTCCTGTTAGCAACAATCTAGGAGTCTTTAAGTTAAGAGTGAACATGTTACCTCTAGTTAAGCGTGATTGATAAAAAAAAACCGGCCAAGTGCGAGTTGGACTCGCACACGAAGGGTTCCGTACCGTCCGTAGCAAGAAAACGGCAAAAAATCACGTTTGTGGTATGGGAGCCCCACTTACACCACGAACTACCTGCGTATCTTTTTTTCTCCTTCTCTGTCAAATCCATCCAAAGGATGTTTGTAAAAAAATCGCTTTTAGCGATAAGACCGCCCATTGTGACAGCCTATTAATTTTAAGTTCCTAATGTAATTTGTATTTTTGGTGGAAAATAAAGAATATATCTATCTATCTATCTTAAATATTTATTTTATTCTGTTTTTAGTATTAGTTGTTATAGCGGCAACAAAAATACATCATCTGTGAAAATTGCAACTGTCTAACTATCACGGTTCATGAAATACAGCCTGGTGACAGACGGACAGACGGACAGACAGACAGACAAACAGACGGACGGACAGCGGAGTCTTAGTAATAGGGTCCCGTTTTACCCTAAATAATTAAAATCATTTTTTTTTAGAGTTCCCCCTAAAAATTGTCCAAAAGAGTCACGCTGACAAAAAATTCTATCACTGGGGGTTCCAGAATCAAGGTACTAGATTCATAGTACATGTTTGTGTGATGATATCTGTGACTCAGTGTATATACCTGCATAAAGCATAATCAGCCTTTTAATGTTCCCACTGCTGGGTCTCCAGTCTCTAGGAGAGTGAATGGGCCGTAATCCACCACGCGGGCCCAGTGCGGGTTGGTGAATGTCGCATGTCTTCGAATTTTTGGTTCTAGGACATTTTTTCTCACGATGTTTTCCTTCACCGTTTTGAGAGCAGTGGTGATGAAATAAATTACACAAAGTAATGCGCCTGGCTGGGTTTGAACCCGCAACCTACAACTCGTAAGTCGGGGCCGTTACCACTCGGCCACCACTGCTCTCAATATCATATACCTGTCAATAGCACATAATCTCAGTTTACATAACTGTCACGATCTAGTGGATACACGTAAATCATTGGAGCAACTAATAGCGATGCAATGGATCATATCTTAACACTCGATTACATTCCGCCCCTCCAGGGAAATAACTTGGAACTATGTCTTGTTGACTGATATTCTGTTCAGTGTTGCAGTCATTTAGTAGGCTGTATAAAGTTTTATGAAGACAATCTGTGACGTATGAGTGTTGCCAGAGTTGTTATATGGCACTGAACTTCTTCGTTGGTCTCGTGGTCATAATCGCAGTTGCGTTTCAGTCGCATCAGTCGTTGAACGTGGGGTCCTGGGTTCGATTTCCAAAAAATGCTTGGGTTTTCCATTATGAATTATTCTGTAGCAGCTTAAAGTTTGGAAGTTGGTGGTGTTGACACCCTCGTATATAGGTATGTAATACGTATACAATATAATAAGGTAGGAAATCATCGCTCGCTCTAGGGCGAAGCGGGAGACCGTATAAGACATTTACTGAGTAAAACCACACCTATGTTCCTATAGTTGCCCTTTGTGTCCCAGGATCACGGGTAACACTTTTAGAAGTTGAACCATGGCCCTAGTAGGCGGCCGTCTCCTTCACTAGCATTACTGTTTCGCTGGAGGAGGCAACCACCGCCCATGCATCCTTGCTCCTGACCATGGCCTGTACCAGAGCCCGGCCACCGGAGATCGCCACCATCAATTGCCCCCATGAGGACGCGGCAGTGCACCGTCCAAGCGGGGCACAGTTCCACCGTATGTTCCATCGTGTCCTCCAGGCGGTCCGCACAATGGTGACACTGCACCGGAACCTCCCGAACTTACCATGTCCGGTGAGGACCTGCGTCATGCGGAAGGTGAGGACGCCGTGATGCCTCTCTAGTCACGATTATCGCGAGCCCAGCAACAATATACGAGTAATATTGTAGGCAAGTGTTAGTTTTAAACAACATCAAGTAAAAAACTTTTGAAAGACAAAATTAAGTTTCAAAATATTTAATACATGAAAAGTTTTCGGAATTTTTAGTCGAGTATCACAAACTTGGTATTCTGTATGTCTCTCAAAGGAATACTGGTTACTATTTTCTTTTACGAAAATGGTGTATTTTTACTTTAAAGCCGGCCAAGGAAATTGTTGGTTACTTCAGGGTATTTCGAAGACTTGGTGGTGATTTGTCACTGGTGTTTCTTGAATTAAAGCTTTCTGGGACCTTTGCCAAGTATTTTGAAGAGCTGAGAATGAGGCTTATGAACTTTGATTGTTTGCTTGGATAGGATAATGTCTTGTTGGGTTGGCTTTAGTTGCTTGTGTGCTGTAAGAGTCGAAATAAAGTTGATTTTTGGCATAAAAATCCGGAGAGCTGTTTTGAAGGAGTCCTTTAAAAATATGTAAATGATGTACACAACTATAGATATTAAAATATAATTATTTCAGTTTTGTTATAAAACGGTACCGAATCCAAAGAAAAAATTCTGAATTTTGGGGAAAACAACGTGGCTAGAAATGTCAGATTATTTACTGTCATTTCAGCGTATACTTAACACGTAGAAAGCGGCACTATTTTTTGTATTATTTCCATTCCTGCGGTACGGGGCGTTTAAGACCTCGTTTGAAAATTATCATTATAGCGGTAAGGGGCTTACTAGACCCCGTAACAATACACACTGCACTGCAACAGCACACAATGTTATTGTATTTTTTAAGTTTTAGTATTAAATTTATATATTATAATCGTTTTCTCATTGTGTGTATCTGTGTGTCAAATAAACGTGTTTTCTTTCTTTCTTTCTTCTTTCTTTCTAACGTTTAAGGAACCGAAAGTTTTTTTGGCTAAATTAAAAGAAAACATACAATTTTATGTCTTCAGTGCAGTACGAGGTTAAAATGACCCCGTATTAAAGTAGATACACCATTGCATTCTATGTTAATAAGGCATTTTAGATGTATATTCATCTCTTTTCTAAACTGAACAAAATTGAAGTTGGGGCCTCCGCACGGCAGAGAAGACTATATTTTTCTTAACCGCACTGCAAGGAAGATACATACGAGGCGTGTTAGACCTCGTTCCGCACAGAACGTGTTAAATAATATTATTTATTTTCAGCACGCAAGCCGAAGTTAGATGATAATGTTCTTTTCATCATCATCATCATTTCAGTCGAAAGACGTCCACTGTTGGACATAGGCCTCCCCCAAGCTTCGCCACAATAACCGATCCTGTGCGTCTCGCATCTATTGCATTCCCGCGACTCTCATCAGGTCGTCGGTCCACCTTGTGGGAGGCCTTCCACCGCTGCGTTTTCCGGTGTGCGGTCGCCATTCTAGAACCTTTCGACCCCATCGACCATCCGTTCTACGAGCAATGTGCCCTGCCCACTGCCACTTTAGTTTGGTGATTCTTCAGGCTATATCGGCGACCTTGGTTCTCCTGCGGATGTCTTCTTGGTTGCTTACAATGGGCCTCATCAGAAGGCTTACAGTCACCCAAAGGGCAATGAAAAGGGCTACGCTCGGAGTTTCCTTGCGTGATCGCATCAGAAATGAAAATACTTCTTTTGCCTCAAATAAAATAAGATCAGATTTTTGGTCAATGACGATAAAATTCGTAAAAAAGTTTCAATGTTTTAAAACACACGGAAAGTAATTACACTATCTATAGATATTTCCAACACCCGGGTTGGACCGAAGCTTCGACAAACATTAATAACGTTGAAAAGTAAACACCATGTGTACTCGTTGGCTTGAATTTTCACTGATACCAAAGTGGGACACAGTGAAGGACGGTGCAACGCATCGCATTTCACCACACTCACTACAAAAAAAAAAAAACAACATTTTTGGATAGTGAAAACCTGGCTTTTTTCGCTTCTACGTGTATGGATCTGCGCAAGTAAAACTTCTGGCTGTCAAAAATAATTATCATGACAGCATAGTTTTTTTTTTGAGGAGGAATATCTTCAAATAATTTTTCCTACTCTGCATAGAGCGAGACGGCGTCTCTGCCTTTTACCGACTAAAAGCCGCCTGAGTTCCCTCAATTGCCCTTGGCAGTGCAGAGCCACGGTAACTCATCAGCTACGGTCTTAGCGTCTCCTGCGGTGGCGGTACCTCCCAAAACGCCCATGTCTAGTGAGGACCTGCGTCAGGTGAAAAATAAGGGAGCCGTGGCACCTCTGTGGCCACTCCTCAAAGAGGGGACTTACTATTACGCCGCGATTGTGGCGTGCCCAATGAGTGCATCATTCTACAAAACTTCTATAAAAGATACTATTCAAGGATATTATCCGCAAAAAACACGCGTGCTGAGCGTGAGCCTATCTATAATAATAAAAAAAACTATGTCTTAGAAAACGTGTTGTCGCATTGTCGTAATATTGCGTCGCGTTAGACTGCAGGAACCTTAAAGATATTATAAGCTATTGAAATAGACAGTCACAAGTCAGACCGGTTCAAGTATCAGAGCCAAATTTGTCCCAAAACAGGAAGTGCCATATTTACGGCCGTGTACTTTCAGTATACTGCCGTTTTAAAACTAATAGTTTTCTTAACATTACCTTGGCAACTTGCCCAAATGGCTTTTCTACTATATAAAAACTGTCCATGTGCTCATTATGAGCAAACACATAAATAGTTCTGTCTCTTTTCTTCGTAGAACATGGAGGTTTATGATTTTGGCACGATGCAGTTGCCAAATTTCTTGTTTTTTATTATTATTGATAGGTAGTAATCAAGTGCGAGTGCTTGTCCACTGTCTCCCCTGATGGACAGCGACGGTGGTGCACGCTTAACATAAGCATAATCAGCCTTATAATGTTCCCACTGCTGGGACTCAGGCCTTCTCTCTAAGAGAGGAATGGGGCTGTAATCCACCATGCGGGCTCAGTGAGGATTTTGATCCTAGGTCATTATGGTTTGCTGACGGTGTTTTCCTTCAGCGTTTTGAGAGCAGTGGTGATGAAAGAAATTACACAATGTGATTACATCGGTGCATTCGCCTAACTGGGTTTGAATCCGCGACTTACAACTCGTAAGTCAGGATAAATTTTTGAGTGAATAGGCTCTTAATAAACTAGTGCGCCTCACCATCAACGATTGCATCACTACTTACCATCAGGTGGGATCGCAGTCAAGCACTAGATTATAACAATAAAAAAAATACAATTGGATCACCACTGGTCATAGCATGGAGCAAGCTTGCCTAGACTTAAAGGCCCCCAGGATGAGAAAACACTGCTTAGTATCGAGGATTTAAATTAAGTACATACTAGACAAGACCTTTTTTCTATTGAGGAGGGAAAATCATCAAATAACTGCTGGTCCTGGCGAAACGAGAGAGAATATAAGATTTTTAATGACTAAAACCCATTCGTGTTTCTTCAGTAGCCTTTTACTTTCCAGGCTCGTGGTGACTCTTTCAAACAATCCCACACTTCATTCTTCAGTTTAGTTGAGATTAGTTCATCTTCATAAATTCAGCAGATATCCGCAAGAGAACCAAGGTCGTCGACATAGCCCAAAAGATCGCCAAACTGAAGTGAACGGATGATCGATGGCGCCGAAAAAAATCTAGAGTGGCGACCGCGCACCGGAAAACGCAGCGTTGGAAGGCCTCCCACAAGGTGAATCGACGACCTGGTGAGGGACGCGGGAGTGCGGTGGATGCGAGAAGCACAGGATCGGTCGTTGTGGCGATTGGGGGAAGCCTATGTCCAACAGTGGACGTCTTTCGGCTGAAATGATGATGATGATGATGATAAATTCAGCTGAAAAGCGTTCACTGCTGGACATAGACCTCCCCCTAGTAACGCCACAATGGCTGGTCTTGTAAGTCTCGTGTCAATCGGATTTTCACGACCCTCACCAGGTCGTTGGTTCCCTTTGTGAGAGGCCTTCCAACGCTGCATCTTCCGGTACGAGAATTAGGTCAATCGAGTCAATAAATGTCTGACACTTATATTGGGTTGCCAGATTAAGACGAAAACGTTGAAAACAAGAACATCAAGATTTAAGAAATGTTAGTGAGTTATGGAATCGACTCCTCCAATTTAACTATAGATTTAATTTAGCTATAGACCTTTTTTAGAGTAGTAAATCAACAAATAATTCTTTCGCTCTGGGTGGAGCGAGAGAGGCTCTGTAGGGCCGATATCTAAGGCCATGGGAATTTCTGAGCGATACCGTGACCCTAGAACGCAAAAAACCACTGGTCAATATGTATTTAAGCGAAAGTTTTGAATTATTTTCTACATAAATAGCGGAGACGTCTCAAAACTCATTTCCTATACTATATATATATAAATATATATATAGCTTATACTTATACATAACATTTTATCTCCACCCTTTGAAAAATAAGAAAAATATTTAAAAATATAGTTTGGACTGTTACCAGTCGGTAGATAAAGACTAAGTCCACCTTTGTACCTTTTTATTGCATGAAGTTTTAAATAAATAAAAGGCAACTGAAGGGACACAGGTGGGTTTCAGTTAGCAACTAACACGCCCTTGCTCCATCTAGACTGGCAGAATTTATTTGATCGTTTTACACTTAAAAAAAAAGACGCAGGATTTCAGAACCACACAGCATAAAAAGACAACATTTTTCTAAATAAAAGTAAAAACAATATTTATGATCACTACTAACAAACTGAGTTTCCCCAAAAGACATTATTTCCTTCTCAAAGTTGCAGGAGGTTCTTACCCACTGTTTTAACGACACAGTTTGTGACCTTAGCCACTGAATAAAATATTACAGTTGGTTCCCGGCAGTTAATTCCACAAGTTTTAGGGTACATTTTACCGTGTTGGAAGTTTACATTATCGTGTAAAGAAAAAACGATGTTACCTAGTTTTTACTGGGTCATATCCTTTTAAACCGACTTCAAAAAAAAGGAGGTTCTATGTTGGGCGAATGTATTTTTTTAAAATGTATTTTCACCGATTTCTCAGTCAATTGTGGACCAATATTATGAATTTTTTTTTTTATTGAATGGTTATGCTTCCAAGTTGGTTCCATAGAAATATTGTTATGATCTGATCATGAACTTCGAAGATATGGAACAGAACTCTGCTCCACTCTAAGAATTACTCTTGTATCGTTGGTGTGTTCAGAAACATGTAAAGTGACTTAAGCACATTGAGTAATATATTGAATTATGTGGAATGAACTAAACACAAGTCTTCATTTGATGCTCACCAGATACTCCTTTTTTTGCGAGTACGAAACAACACACGCATATAATAACTAAAATAAGCCCAACACAAGTGTTCGGATCAATCACCGAACAATAATGAACCTGTCAGCGTAATTGCGACACCGCACTCTATGCCTTTATTATTTTATGTTTTACAAGTAAATACAATCAGTACGCATTCGGATAGCATATTGGGCGAGACTCAATCTCATCTCATTTACCACATTAGTTTTAATAGTTTTTCCATTTGTATTAGTTTAATCGGTATTGTTGAAATATAGCTTCTATCTTTATAATCTTTAATCTTGGTTTATATAATCTCACCCCAAACAACAAGAGACACCACATTAAACTGAGATACATTGTCATGAAAAGCCGTAAGCCGTGCCAATCTCGTCTTACTGGTAACAGCTTAATTCCAACATGACTGTGCTAAGACTTAGGGTGTGCTCACGTTGGAAGAGTCAGTAAGATAGTGCGTGAGTAAATGTGCTTTAAAATATTAGGCGCTAGCTTCTGCCAGCGGCTTCGCCCACTAACTAATGAAAAATGTGTAATAACGTCAAAATCGCGTAAGAGCGGTTGTATGAAAAACAGTGAAAATGTATGTCGAGTTGGATGCCCTTAAGTATTTGAAATTGTACCTTAGCGTAGGAAACGAAATTAAAAGTTAAGTCTTCCTAAGTAACATAGCATCGCAGTAACAAGACGGCGATTGATCAAGGCTTCGCAATATGATATTTTCGCTTTAAAGTCGTTCTCAGTACAGTTTTTCGATGTAACGTTACATCGCAATAACAAAATGTCGACTTAACAAAGCGTCGCAGTATAGAGATATCGTTGAAAGGTTTTCGAAGAAACAAACTTCGATGATACGGCTTTCGCACTGACGTAGGTATTCCCTATATATAGGCGAAAATTATCTCAAGGGGATGAAAGTATTTTATGTGTTATTCTAGAACGTGGTCTACCCGTGTGCCAAATATCATCAAAATCCGATCAGGCGTTTAAGCGTAAATTAAAGATAAACATATACAAAGGAGACAATTTTTTTTGTTTGGGGATTAGGCCCACCACAAATTGTGGCGTATAGCAATGAAATGCTCGTTAGTTTATTCCTTATAATCTCTAGATTACATTGGTAATATTAGCAAAACTTTATGTAACTGGAGTACCGTGAAATACGACAGTCAAAACAAGACTCTCATAATAACCTAAAATCTCACAAGAGCGATTGTCTAATGAGTGGATAGGTCTCCTTGGTATTTTAAGTTAAAATAGTGCACTGTTCAATAATATACAGTATAAAACAAAGTCACGTCTGTACTACGTGACAGACTTTGATGTGATTTACACGATTTGATAGACTTATTCATGAAAATGCGTAGATGTATTCATTTCGAAATAGCGCGGCTTTTGCCGGCCATTGACTGTAGATATAAAATACTGTGATGTGTTTTATGCTGGTTGTGTAAGGAGAAAAAAAACACATTATAGGTACATCACAAGTATTTATTACTGTTCATCATCATCATTTTCAAAGTCATCTCTTAAAAGCAGTATTTCATCTAAAAAGATGCAGGTGGTTCAACCTCACCTTGATGCCGCGCCCAAGATAAAAACCACACTATACACATCACATATGCACAGCAGCCAACAGTGCGTCTGCCCACTAAACAATTACAACAGTATCCAGCAAGAGCAGTATTCAACACTCCGTTGAATTCGTGCTGCACAATTGATACAACGGCTTTGTGGATTATGCATGTATCTACAGATGCCATTTTCATAAAATCTTTCGAATAAAAATACGAAAAGAACAGAAGAAACATGCAACTATCTAGTAGTCGGAAACAATAATAATGTTGTCTGTAGCGGTGGACGTTTCAACGACGAACAGTTTTCAAAGACCGTTTTTTGTTCTGCAACGTAACAACCGTTTTCCATCCTGCGACCAAACAGTCTTCGTTGCACAAACCAGTCTTCGAATTACTGTATGCGAATTGTTATCTTACTGTTAAGAAAATAAGGTCGAAAATCCATTGCTTCAACTATCACACTCGTCGCGTCGTCGTTTTTAAAACCAGTTATTGCAATGAAAAATGAATTTTATGTTTATAATCATAAAGTTCATTTTTCATTGTAATAACTGGTTTTGAAACGACGACGCGACGAGTACAGAACTTATTATCGTCCTCAAACTAGTTGCGACAACGAACGTTTTCTGCAACTACTTCATTCAACGATAGTTTCGTCTTCAAACCAGTTGCGACGACGACCGTTTTCTGCAACCGTTTTTGTCGTCGCCAAAACGGTTACGTCTCGTCCGTCTAAAATTCGACAACGACCCACCACTAGTTGTCTGTCAGTGTCAAACTGATTGAAACTGGACCACAGAGCATCTTCAACGGGCTATTAATTACGTTTCGTTCCACGGTGATTTTGTAACGTACCTACGTTACTTGATATTTGTGTTAACCGTTAATAACAGCATTAAAAACAAGTTCGCTGTACCAATTAATTATTATCTCTTGAAACGCATTTAAATCCGATGTCACCGCTGCGCACTGTAGTAACATATTGTTTTTCACGTTAAAATAAAATTGAAAACGCTCCTAAACAAGCATTTTTTGCCGTAACACTTTTTTACTATTATTTCATTATTCCGGTTAGATTTCTATATAATTTTTGGTCTGCTAATTATAATAAGATGATCGCTTTTTCCATGTGTAATATGATTAATAAACTTAACCGTTTAATAGTGGGCCCAAAAAAAATTGTCTCCTTTTTGACTAGCTTTTTTGTTTGTAATGGGTAATCGTACAATTACTTTACCCGCTGTATGTTGGAACGTGTTAGACTTTTACTGACTAAAACCTACATAATTATGTTCCTTCATTTGCCCTTTGCGTTTTAGGGCCACAATAACTCTTTCGAAGTTTCCCGTAGCCCTAGCAGGCATTGGCCCTACTTAGGCCTTAGTTAATGGGCCTCTAATCAGTTTTGCTGACATCTCTTTGAAGCACGAGAGGAAATCTACGCGTTTTCGACTAGCTCTTAGTTCTTATGGGATGGCCGAATGGCGAGCTAGCTACCCATTGCGTCCACAAGCCTGAGCTTGTAGTGACCGGGAATCGCCCCACGACTCCAGCAGAAATTTTCGCTTAGTGTAATTGAAGAAAGTAAAATCAAACTTTACAAATAAAATGATTGACAGATTAATTTTCTGAGGCAGGAAATTGCTCTAAATGAAAATGTCAGTTTCTCATTATAAGAAGCGAAATGAAAGATTACACGAAATTATGACTACAATCACTCAAAAACATATTTTTACAGTTGTAGTGTTAGTAGCCATACCATTCTAGTAGAACTGGTCACTTGGCACTAGACTAAAGTTAACTTGCCTGAGACACGAACCACAAAACGATGGCTTATATTGAATACCTCGTAACTGTGAAATACGTAACTTTTCAGGAGGCACAAAAAAACAAACTAGACCTTTATTATCAAAATAAATTTAATAAATTATAATGGGCTTCTAAATTTAAAATTCAAATATTCGATTCAAATATTTAAAACTATTGATTTATTTCAAACGCTTGTTTCTCTTGTTTTTCTTTTTTTTTTCACAAGTTTTGACGCGCCATTGCGAAGTTATCACACCAAATCCACTCGATCAAAGTATGTATTCAACATCGTAGTTAGCGCTACGATTATCAAATCAAAATTTTGCGTGATGTAAGATTATACGTTACCAGCTTTTCTTTTCAAAAATATAATAAAACAAAAATTACCTAAAATTGCATACCTGGCCCCCTAGCCAAGTCACAAACGATAAACGTAAACTCTCAGTAGTCATTAATAGATTTTCAACTTTATGTTATTGGATATAAAGTTGAAAATCTATTGAAGAGTACATAGTGTTTTCGTTCGTTCCGGTCGCTAACGCTCAGTAGTCTTTAATAGATTTTCAACTTTATGCTCTTAGGTATAAAGTTGAAAATCTATTGGAGATTACTAAGCGTTCACGTTTATCGTTTGCAACTTGGCTAGGGGGGCTGAGGTTTTCACTCTAAGTCATCGAAAAGCTGCTTGATAGTTAACACCAGATCACGTCTTGCTTATGGCTCAATGACGACTATTTTGGTCCACAGCAAACCATTTTTTTTTTTGGTGTATTATCCAATCGTTTCCGCCGCTGTAGGGTGAGCGAGAGGGTGTGTCAGTGTGTGTGTTCTTCAGTTGCCCTTTGTGTTCTAGAATCACAGGTTCCATCCGCCCTGCTGGGCCCCTACGGATTTACTGCCATTTTTTTCAGGCGCTCGTGGAACAATACGCGCCGTTAACGACTTGGTCTCGGTCCTTACCACACGGCCGAATGGCGAGCTGTTCATTGCTCGTCGTCGTTTCCTATTCTATTCTTCACTATTTTAATGGTTAAAAAAAACTTTTTATAAAAAAAAATACAACCGGTTTCAATGTAAAAAAAAAACACAAAAAAATGGAAAATCGGTTGTATTTTATTTGTAAAAAGTTTTTTATTTTACACTTTTTTGTTATGGTACCACCACTAAAAAGTACCCCTCAGCTAAACTTAAATACCTTATAGCCGGTGTGCATCTTATAACAATTCTAATAATCCCAAACACGGTTAGATTACATTAATTTACTTTCTGGCTTCATCATCAGATCAGTTCGATATATCCCCTCCCCATTCTCTTTCAGTCAGTCATCGACTACACGTATAACCAAAGCAATTTTACTTGTTACAATTCTGCTGTGATCCTATGAGAAGTTCTGTTCCATATATTCGAAGTTTTTGATCAGATAAAACAATGTTTCTATGGGACCAACTCGAAACTATAACCTTTCAATCAAAAAAAATATTTTCAAAAAATTGACAGAGATATCGGCGAACAAACATAAAAAAAAATACATTCGGCTGAACGAATATGAGATACTTTCGTGTTACAATACGACAGTATCCCAATTTAACTCAGTTGAGGTAGGTTATCACCTAACCCAACTCAACTTCAGAACTAAACTAAACTAGGAATACAAGTACCAATACTCCACCGCTTACTCGACTGATGCGAACGCAACCTTAATCCTGTTAACTCGGAACATTAAGGTGTGTATTGCGAATTTCACATTGTATTTCTTGTAAGCCTGTACAGCCTAGGTGCAATTGAACGTGTAGGGATTCTAGTAAAAGGTATTTTAGCTATGTGTGGACAATATTGTTGGTTTGTAATTAATCTGCTGCCTATTTCCTGACGAATATTGAGCTATTAAAAAAATGGGCAAAGCATATTGCTCGCAGAACAGATGACGCCGAAAGTTTCATACCAGAAGACGCAGTGTTGGAAGGTATCCCACAAGGTAGACCGATAACCTGGTTACCTGGCAAGGGTTGCGGGAATCCGATGGATGCGAGACGCACAGTATTGGTCGTTGTGGTGACACTTTATTTATTTATTTATTTATTTAATTAATTCTTTATGCATACAAGAGTACAGAGGTGGACTTAATGCCTTAAGGCATTTTCTACCAGTCAACCTTTGGGTGATGCAAGATAAATTGTGGTAGGTGTAATATTAAGCATTACATATTATTTACAACACATTATATTTTACACAAATATATACTATAAATACAATATACATAATATATCTATATGTACTCAAACTAGAAAGAAGGAAAAAAATAGACACTTGGGTGATGATGATGAAGTGACCTAACAAGGTCGTGGCCACCACTCGCTCGTCCTAATATAATATTATTTTAAGAGAAAACAATATTCCTTAACAATAACAAACCTGTAATATGCCACCATCTAAACAGCCTGTGATTATGCTGCCAGAACCAATCCGTCATACCGCCATCACCCCCTCCCGCGAGTTGACGGATCGCGCCTATTCTTAGCTGAAATCACGGGCCTCCAAATATAACTTCTCATTTATTTATGTAAAGGCTTATTCACATGGATAGAGTGAGATGTTTTGATTATGTATCATAGTATTTATTTATTTTGTTCTTCTATATATATGAAAGGAGAGACTGACTGACATATCAACGAATAGCCAAAACTAAGAAAGGATTTTCAAAAATTCACACCCTTAGGGGATGAAACGGGGGCCTAAAGTTTGTATGGAGAAGGCTATTTTCACGCGGGCGAAACCGCTGGTAGAAACTAGTTATGCATATTATGTTGGCTTCGTCCATACTTATCCTAAGTCCTAACTCACTAAAGGGTAAAAACAGGACTCTATTACCAAGACTTCACTGTCCTTCTGTCTGTCACCAAGCTGTATCTCATAAACCGTGATAGCTAGATAGTTGAAATTTTCGCAGATTATGTATTTATGTTGTTGTCGTGTCCAGATCATAGAAATTGATCAGTTCATGATATGACCAATTAAAACTGGCCAGATCATTTTAAAAGTTAAAGTTTGATGATATTTCAATCCTTATTTGGCCTACTTTCTTTAGACTTTTTACTATCATAGAAACCCTACATCAATGATAAGGCCAAACGAACACTACAACAAAAAATACTCGTACTAAAAACAGAATAAAATTAATATTTAAGTGGCTGTCTTACAACAAACTTGTTTTTTTTTTTAAGTTTATAATATAATTACTAATGTTTTATAGATAATGGTATGAAACGCGCTTAGCCGGTTTTCATATGCCGTTTAGTTTCAGGGTAGTTTGTCAGAAGAGTGTTACAACGTTGAAAATAAATATTTATCACGTAAGTATAAATTTTGCTCTTGATATATAGATGGAAAAGATCTCTAAGTCGAGAAACATGCTTTCCGTTTTTCGATATTACAATACTGAAAATTCAAAATAAATTCTTAAAAAACTGGGCAAGAGCGAGTCCGACTCGCGCACTGAGAGTTCCGTACGAACCTACCTATGTAAATAGTTCAATTCCCGAATGACGAAAGTCTTGAAGATTTTTCCGAATCGCAAAAAAGTTTTTTTTTGTGACGTAACAACAAATTTACTGTTTTCAGATATATTCATATATATATATATATACGAGTATATTTATAATTGATAGGCTCGCGTTTGACTACTATCTCACCTGATGGTAAGCGATGATGTGGCCGACAATGGAGCACGCTTGCCTAGAAGTAACCTATTCACTCTTGACTTAAAAACCCCTAGGTTATAGCTATCAAGACCTTACTTTATGCCAAATTTCAGGACTCTGGGTCAACGGGAAGTACCCTATGAATTTTGATTCCCTTGAGAGTGTTGAAATACACGTTTTTTGCTACATAAACGGCCGTATCTTTTCTTTTTCGTTAACTTAGAAGTTTGATTTTTTTCAAGCTTCAAGGGACTGCAGACTTGAGTATATGGTTTTAATTTCAATTCGATACCTCCACGCGTTCCCGAGATAAATGGTCTTGACAGACGGCCAACAAAGTGGTCCTATAAGGGTTCCGTTTTTTCCTTTTGAGGTACGGAACCTTAAAAATTAGATTAGAAACCGTTTCCATACAAACCAGCCCTTACCTTCACTAAATATTACATTCATTATTCAACTAGCTGAACCCCCACGTAGACAAAGTTTGTCGCTTTCCTGGATTAAAAGTAAGTTGTGATGATTAAGTAGATAACTTTGTCTTTTGGTGACAGGCATAATACAATAATAAGTAGGCACGTGCTAGGTGTACGTGATCTAGGAGCGTATTGCAGAAGTAATGAGAAGAGGTGCGGAAGCTGTCAAAATCGCTATGAAATTAAATTTAATAATTTAAAAAAAAAACATTCAAGTGCGAGTTGGCCTCGTGTACGGGTCTGAAGACCCCGAATGCGATAAATTTGATTATATGTACTGAGGGTTCCGTTCCTGTTTAAATAGTTCGATCCCCGAATCTAGTCTCAAAGATTTGTCCGAATCGTAAAAAAGTAATTACTTTTTGAGTAACAATTTTGGTCATCATTCTTTGTAGTTACTTCACAAAATAATTAATTTTCTGCGATTTGGAAAAATCTTTAAAGCTTAAGTCGAGAATCGAACGTAATTTAAGTTTGTCCCTTCAGTTGTCACTTTCAGTTAAATGAATACCTAGGGCATTAAATCCACCGTTGTACTCTTGCTATGCATGAAGTTTTAATAAACAATAATCCTCACGACCAAATTTCGATCACGGTGGCCAATATTAACAACGATTAGCCAAGAACGTAGAAGATATTATAGTGCACAAGAAAAGTATGTACGCATACACATGAGCACTCACCGTTCCCTCACTCTCATGGTCCGAATGGACGGGAATCCAACACGACTGGAGGCTCAGGCTCAGCGACACAATCAGGCTCAAGACCGACGGCTTTACGTGCTTTCAGAAGCATGGGGGTGTCCCACCACCGACTTCCAAACTCGAGATAAATTCAAGACAAACAAGAGAAATTTCTTAGCAGAAAACTTTAATGGCATTTTTTACCAGACTTGAGAATGGAACTCGGACCCCAAGCTCAATAATCGCGCTTGCAACCACGAGACCAACGACTCAACATTATCATTTCAACCGAAAAACGTCCACTGTTAGACATAGGCCTCCCCCAAGTGTCGCCATAATTACCGGTCCTGTGCGTCTCGCAGCCATCGGATTCCCACAACCCTTACTAGGTCATCGGTCCACCTTGTGAGAGGCCTTCCAACGCTGCGACTTTCCACCAACGACTACACAGTTAATAATAGAATACGAAACAATATACTTTGTCTCGTTCCGGAAATAAAGTCGGTAGAATCACAATATAATTCTTCCCAGAATATCACCATTCCTATTCACCATTCCTACAAAATATAATTTTCAGTCCAAAATATCTTCCAGTTTCAAGCGAAACTCCACTAAATTCATTTATAATTTAGAGAAACATCTGCTGAAATAAATCCGCTTTGAGTCGGGATCCGACACTTATTAGTAAAATGTTTACCTATTTTAAACGAAGATTTGTATATTTTATTCTAATTTTGGGACACGGAAATAACCAACGTTTTGTTATAGAAGAGTAAAGAGTTTATTATTTTGTAGAATTATTTTGCTCTGGGAAACTTCCGAGGGCTTACCTGTAGTATATTATCTCAGTTATTGATGTATTTTGAACTTTGAAGTGTCAGTTTTTTTATTGTCATTGATTGGCTTGACGTGATCACGCAAGGAACCTCCGAGCATAGCCCTTTCTCTGTCTAAGGCCCATTGTAAACGACCACGTTTCGGAGCCATAAATGTCATCACTGGCAACACGTACTGGTCATAGACACTGTAGTATATTGGACGAGAAGATACCGCACAGCTTCCCGAACGGGCAGCGTTCGGGAAGTCCGAGTTCAATTGTCAAATCCGAGTCGGATTTGACAATTGAACTCTTTCTCGAAGTTAGATCTACCCAACTGGACCGTCTGTCCCAGGTACACGAAGTCGTCCAAAACTTCGAGTTAGAGATTCCGATCTCGATACTCCTATCTACATGCGACGTGGATGTTTACCATGACTTAGGTTTTGAAATGAAGATATTCGCAGAAGAACCAAGGTTGTTACCGTCATAGCCTGAAGAATCGCCAAACTTAAGTGGCAAGTGTTTCAGGCTGCTTAATTGTTGGAAACAGTTATCCCGGCTCTGGAATGCAAAGGGTAACTGAAGGAACAACCTTTAACTAAAACAGTTTCCACCATTTACAGTTTATCGTCTCAATTTCAGCAACTATCTGCTGGTATCATCGGAGATATGGCAAACAAGCCTTTAAATGTATTTCACCGTGTACATAACACCGTCCACTACATCACGTCGGGGTCACCAGTTTGGGGAAATGCCCTCGCAGCTCTATGTTGATTTGTAGGATAATGAGGGAACCAGGTAAATATGAAAATAGGCAGGATAAAACTCATGTAAAACATATATATATATAATATTAGTCTAAACTGAGAATCCGTAGTATAATATTAAAAATATGAAAGTAACTGTCTGTCTGTTGCGCATTCATGGTTAAACTACTGAACCGATTTTGATTAAATTTGGCACCGAGTAAGCTTGAACGCCATAAAAAGGACATAGGCTATTTTTTATCTGGTTTCGCTTTCGACTTCACATCTATAATAACCGATATTTGTAAGAACGATATCGCGGCAAAAAGCTTCTAAAAAACATAAAATTAAGAATACTTTCCGATCGAATGAACAGCTTGGCCAAAAAGTCTATGACATATTATTCCAAGCTTTCAGATTAGCATCAATAATTCGGTTTCTCCTCCTTTACCAGTATGAAAAGCCCCTACATTATCGCTTACCGTAGGTTACCTTGTGGCTTATCAAAGAGAAACAGTAATGCAGTGGCTAAATTGGCAAGGGATACGAGTTTGAAACATAATTCATTAGTGGGAAAAGGAAATGTGTTGGGGAAACCTATGTTAGTAAATGCATATAATGGAATGTGTTAGCTTGCTCCCGTATCCCATAGGAAACTAGATTCTTAGGCACATAATTATTTAACATATTTCTAAGAAGTACTTATTTTTATTGGTTTTAATCTCAAAATCAAAAACATTTATTTCAAAACCCGGCGAACTTCGTACAGCCTAACAGTCAATGAATGTAGTATATCTTTCGATATAGTCAACAGATTGCGATGAAATAAATCCTAAGTAATATATCACACACAATTTTAATGTATAAAAGTTATCTACATCGATTTCGTACATTTTACGTGATGCGCGCACAACTAAAAACTTCTACAGATTTATTATTTTTGTATGTATAGGTAATCCACTTACAGGCACTTTTGAATTGTCGAAATTTCAGGCAGTCAAAAAATTGCACGTTCCAAAGCGTAGATCTCTATAGAGAAGACCGTGCAGAAAACTCCATGGACACTCTTTTAAACCATAATATAGCTTAGCATAGCATAGTCGGCCTTATAATGTTCCCACTGTTGGGACTCACGCCTCCTCTCTAGGAGAGGGAATGGGCCATAATCCACCACGCGGGCCCAGTGCGGACTGGTGTCACATGTCTTCGAATTTTTGGTTCTAGGACATGCCGGTTTACTCACGATGTTTTGCTTCACCGTTTTGAGAGCAGTGGTGATGAAATAAATTACACAAAGTAATGCACCTGACTGAGTTTGAACCCGCAACCTACAACTCATAAGTCGGGGTCGTTACCACTCGGCCACCACTGCTCCCAAAAATTCCGGTTGCATATTTCTTGTCGCTTCTATTATGTCAATAGAATGTAAATAAATAATGAGGAAAAAAAGTAATTAAAAGTAGAAATTGATGAACCTCTCTGTAAGGAGTGCCTGGATAGGCGTCACGGCGTCCTCACTTTCCGCATGATGCAGGTCCTCTCCCGACAAGGTGATCTCAGAATGTTCATGCACCGGGTGTCGCCACGGTACCACCGTATCCTCGTGGGGACTCGCGCCGGGCCATGATCTAGAGCAAGGGTGAATAGGTGGCGGTCGTTTCCTTCTGCAAAGCAGTAATGCTAGAAGGAGACAGCCGCACGCGTGAGGGAGCGGACATCCTCACACTTCAACCGCCGAGTCCATGACCCAATGTCAGTTATCATAGGCGCGGGTTTGCGGACGAGGAGCAATAAATAGCTCGCTTTTCGGCCCTCCGGTAACCGTCCGGACAAAGCCCAAATCGCCGACAGCGCATAGTGTTCCACGCGTGCCTCAAAGATATGTCAGCAAAACCGTAGGGGCCCAGCAAGGCCAAAGCCTCAAAGAGATGTCAGAAAACCCTTAGGGAGGCCAAAGCCTACTAGGGCCATCGGTCGATTTCTGAAAATAATCCGTCTTAGAACGCAATGGATAACTGTCTAACACACCCTCTCGCTTCGCGCAGAATGGGAGAAGTCATTAGATGATTTCTCACCTCAAAAGAGATTAATAAGTCATTTACAATGTACGCTTCTTTTATTTTACTGTTCTACTTCACTTTGGCTGTTGGCCAACAGTCTTCCTAAATTTTCACTTATATTAAAATTAACTTTTGAAAAGATGTACGTTCACTTTAGACAACGAGTCAAATCTTAATTTCAGTTTAAATGAAGGGAGACTAGAAGGTGAAGAAGCTGCGCGCTGACAGGCCAATCTCACATCACTCGATCGTCATCGCAAGAATTCTGTCTCTCTCTTACGCACGGCCTCGCAGACCAACGTTATGACCCCCCGATTGTCGCTTCAAAATGGCGCGAGCAAATCGTATTAGCCACTAAATCCCACTTTAAAAATCGTCATGGGGAAATAGAAAACCAAAATGTAATTCCATCATTATTACATACCCTTACTGACTAAGCAAAAACCTAAATCTAACCATTGTTATTCCGATTTTAAATAAAATCAAATTCGATTTTCTTCGCTAAAAAACGTAGTCCTTTGGAGACTCCAAATCACCTACTTCTATAAACATTTAGGATACTTATTTGCATACTTTATTTTATTCGTGCATAGTAAGAAGTTTTCGTTTTATAAGATCCTTGATACTACAAAATATTTGGGTAAGTACAGAAGGTCTACTCCATAATATCGAGGGAAAACTATCGCACGCACACATAAACGCGTACGTACGGCAATCTCAAACAAATGCCGGTCGCGAGTGCACTTACACTCACTATACGGTAAGCGTGTCGATGTGTGCGTTTTAAGGTCCTGCAATAAATGCATCCAATGACTTATCCTGCTTTAGGGTTTTTTTTTTAGGTGGCAAATCATCTAATGATATCTCCCGCCCTTGAGTGGGGCGGGATGTCAGACTTTTACTGACTAAAACCCACACCTGTTCCTTCTTTGCCTTCGTTCCAGGGCCCCAGGGTTCTCTTTCACGTCACCCATGGCCCCAGTAGGCTTCGACCCTCCTGGGCCCCTACGGTTTTGCTGACATCTCCTTGAGGCACGCGTGGAACACTACGCGCCGTCGACGACTTGGGTTCGGTCCGGACGGTTGCCGGACGGCCGGACGGCGAGCTACCCGTTGCTCGCCGTCTGCAAGCCAACGCCTGCGGTGGCTGGAAATCGGGATCGGGATCCCGGCGGCTGGGGCGTGAGGGCCGTTCCCTCGCACGTGCGGCCGCCTCCTTTGCTAGCATTACTGCTTCGCAGAAGGAGGCAACCGCCTACCACTCCTCCTTGCTTCGTACCATGGCCTGTACCAAAGCCCGGCACGAGAAATCGCTGGGTGGAGCGGAAGGGCGTGTTAGACTTTTAGTGACTAAATCTACATCTATGTTCCTTCTTTGTCTTGCATTCCAGGACCCCGGGGTTTCCTTTCGGATTACCCATGGCCCCCAGTAGGCTTCGGCCTTGCATGGCCCTTATACGCCGTCAACGACTAGGGCTCGGATGGCCGACGGCGAGCCATCCATAGCGTTATTGATCGTTGTATGGACTCGACTTTCGGTGCATATCTATATAGTAGTTTTATTTTCCTGTTTGACAGTGCCGTAGTATTAATATTTAAGTCTTCGTCCAAACTGCCAACTGCTCTGTATATCCAACCATTCTATTATGTAGAAACGATGCCATATCTCCTATTTATTGAGTTGATGCTGGAATATTTTCTGCCGAAGTTTGGTGTGAAAATTGATATTTTGGCACCCCGGCAGGAGGTGGAAGTCTTTGTTTTATATAACTTTGAATTAATCATACTTTCACTTCATCACTTTGCTTCGTGTATTTTGACGGTTCCGAGTGAAGGCTTTTCACAGTTTAATAGCAGGTTGTACATAATAGATGTTTGAGCATTGTACTCAGATAATTAAAATTGCTACACAAAAACTGTTCTTTAAAAAATAGCTCTGTTATAAAAGAAGTTACAATGGATAATTATCATTACCAATTGGTTGACCCGACAGACGTCAGTCTACCGTAAGGTGAAAAACTGTGTAATCTACAAAATTAATAAATAAAAAAACAAGCAAGTGCGAGTCGGACTCGCGCACTGAGGGTTCCGTACAAACTTACCAATTGAATTCCCGAATCGTATTTTTTTTTTGTGAAGGAACAACAAATTTACTGTTTTCATATTTTTTCCTATACTTGTGCTATGAGACCTTGTTTCATGCTAAATTTCAGGATTCTAGGTCAACGGGAAGTACCCTATGAATTTTGATTCCCTTGAGAGTGTCGAAATACACGTTTTTTGCGACATAAACAGCCGTATCTTTTTTTTTCGTTATGTCAGAAGTTTGATTTTTTTACAGCTTCAAGGGACCGCAGATTTGAGTAAATGGTTTTAATTTCAACTCGATACCTCCACGTACTCCCGAGATAAAGGGTCTTGACAGACAGACAGACGGACGGACATCAAAGTGATCCTATAACGGTTCCGTTTTTTTGCTTTTAAGTTACGGAACCCTAAAAATAGATAAATTAAAGTAGAATGCTACTTTATCACTGAGTGACATAGGCTATATATTTTCTACTGTGACGCGGGCGAAGCCGCTGGCACAAGTTAGTATTAGATAAAATTCTCGACAGTGATTAACTTACAAAATAAAGTCGGCTTCACCAATACAAGCAGATGATGTCATCTAGTTTTAAATGGTCTATTAAGACTAAGACTCGAAGCTAACTAGCTATTGAGTTATAAATTAAACTTTATTACCAGTACTTAGTATTTACTCGTTAGTATTGTTAGACTTAATTGTAAATTTATCTTAATTATAATCATCGAGATATAAGTACTAACGTACTAGAGAAGACACCGTAAATTCCTACTTTGTCTCGTTCAACTGCGGCGATCGCGCCGCACTTTGTCGAAGAAAACGCGTAAGTGCCGTGATTTACATGGCGCTTAAGACCTTTTTGCCGAGAATAAATACACTTCCGCAGCAAATCTTGCGCTGTGGTAAATTAGTTACGGTTTAGACGAATTGTTATTATTTTAGCGCTGCAGCGAACTAAAGATTCAAATTACGAAAATAGGACATTTCAGTTATTTGACGTAGCTTCTCTAGTACGTTAGTACTTATATCTCGATGATTATAATGAATTTGGTAAGATTTCATCATGGACGAGTTTGAAGTTAAAATAATATCGAAAATATCAAGTTGATCTCTTAAGTTAAGTAATGTTTGCCGAGGTCGGTCTGAGGATGAGCGACTATCTTAACATACCGTTTTTTTTCCATGCCGTTAGTTTTGGCTGTCATTGGCAGATCTTTGAGAGTCCTTGGAGGTAGTTAGACGCCAAAAAAACTGACCATTAGTCTATCTAAGGAACGTTGTGTTGCCCAGTAACTGGATGATGGGCAGGCGCTCCATGTAACGTACGTTACGTGCTTTTTGAGGCACGAGGTGTCAGTTATGTCCAATAAATCATCATCTTCCTGCCCTTGTCCCATCTTATTTGGGGTCGGCACAACATGTTTTTTTCTTCCATTCTATCCTGTCAACCGTCATGCTATCACTAACTTCCTTTTCTTTCATATCACTGTTCACACAATCCATCCATTTTTTCTTTGGCCTCCCTCTCCCTCTCCACCCATCCACATGTATACTCATTAAAGTTATGTCCATAAGTTATAGAATAGAATAGAATAAAACTTTATTGTACACCAAAATAGTAACAAAAACTTATAAACTACAATATTACAATATTTTAGAATCCTTGTACATTCTGCCTCATGGCAGGCAAAATTTATTACCTTAGAACCAGGTACTACAATAGAATTATTTCATTACTGAATGCTACATAAACATTTAAATTAAATAGATTTATCATTTAAGAAATCCGATGCAGAGTAATAACTTTTCTTTACTAGTAATTCTTTAAGGTACTTTTTAAATCTTATTAATGGTTGCTCTTTAATAATTTTTGGTACATGGTTATAAGTACTTGCCCGGTTTCGAACCTGCAACCTCAAGTATGAGGTACTACCTTACACACTGGGCCAAATAATGCGAAATGCGAGTCTATATAAAAAAAAATCAAGCAGCTTCGAAACTATTTTCATTGACATATTCAGTTAAGACACCAATTACTTTCCCAATAAAACGTTTGAAAAAAAAAGGTATAAATAAAAAAAGAGATACTTATTATTTTCACTTGTTACGAGTAAGTCCTTTAATTAAACTTCACAAAGGAAGTGAAGGCGAAATTCCGTCGTAATAATTTGGAACTTTTGCCGCAATAACATTTACAAAAAAAAAAAGTTCCAATTTATTATGCCTTGGGGCGGAACGCTAATCTCTGAATCTGAGTTGAGAAAAAATTTTACACATACCTACGTAACTTTCATATGCAGAGTGGTTTCTTTTAAAGAAAGAAGTAAATCCTGCACTTTAATAATAAATGGATCAACCATGGGAATGGACTTGCTTGGTCCACCTTAATAGCTTCTATAGGTATTAATACAAGGTGTAGTTTTAAATTTGCACAAAATTTAAAGAGGTGTTATAAAATGCGTAAATAATCATATAAAAATATAGTCATCATCGTTTTAGCCAAAAGACGTCCACTGTTGGACATAGGCCTCCCCCAAGCGTCGCCACAACGACCGATGCTGTGCGTCTCGCATCCAACACATTCCCGCGACTCTCACCAGGTCGTCGGTCCACCTGGTGGAAGGCCTTCCAACCCTGCATTTTCCGATGCGCGGTCGTCACTCTAAAACCTTTCGGGTTCATCAACCATCCGTTCTACGAGCAATGTGCCCCTGCCCACTGTTATTTTAACACAAGCTAACTAAGCTACACTTTCAAATAATGTAATAATATAGTGTACTTCTTTTTTTTTCAAATCAACTGGTCCAATATCTGGCTATGAATTTATTTTCAGAAATCCAATTATGCAGATTTAGTTTTCATCAAAATGGCGCCTTCAGAAATTACTCAAAGAAGTCCTCCTTTGAGTAATTTCTTCATAGCTTCAAATTTGGCCCACTTGCAGAATTTATCCTGTATGTTTTTTGTTTGTGATAACTTTTTTTCACTTAATTGAAAACAGCTTCTGTTAAATAGCATTTATTTAGTGTTGCTAAAAAATATTACTATTATATTACATTTTAAAATACTTTTAGTACATTCTAATGAACAAATCATTTTAAAATTATAAAGCGTTGTTTTATCATAACATGAACCAGAAACATACATAAACTAACGCCTTTTTCCTTGGGGTAGACAGAAACTTAGAACACCAACTGATGCGACCTCTACATATCTCTTTCTGTTTATTGTATTCTGTTGTTGGTGAGCGTAATTAATAAAGTAAAATAAATATATCTGAACATAAAAAAGTATATTGTATACTTACTGGAGATCATTTTCGTTTTAGCCTTTAACCATTTTATGTGAAAGTAAAATAAATGAATTAGATGTTTTCGGCATGAATCACAAGCACAGAATTATTAGTTACGTTTGTGTATTTTTACGAACTTGACGCAAACGAAGTTGCGGGCAACAGCTAGTTGAAAATAATAAGAAAACTTCAATTGTAAAGTTTTATAATACTAATCCAAATGATTACTCTGCTTCATTTCTCTAGATGAAATAGTAATGAATTAGTGGTGTGGGAAAGGTGCCTGTTGGGGGCAGAGGATGTAAATAATTACACAACACAATGGTCACGCTTGAAAGGCCTCAGCCAATTTATTTAACACGTATAAAAATACAGACTTCACATAACACGTGTAAATATCGAGTCCTTTACGTACATACGCGTGACGCTAACTCACAAATAGTTCACAGTTACTTTACAATACTTCACTGACTCTAATACGTTAGATAACTTAGGAAATCTGGAAATCTAGGGCCGCTCCAGGAGCGTAGGGTGCCAAGACAAACTGTCGCAGTGACGCTTCGAGTCGAACTGCAGAGAGAGAACGTCGTCTTCAAGGAAAGTGCAGCTTAAGTACTTTTTCAGCCGGTCGCAAGTCGTGGGAGAGAGTCCCTTTTCCTCTAGTCTATTCCCTAATCCTGTTGAGGCCGGCTGACGTTCACCTCCCGACCCCCCGCATACGGCAAGCACACCATTGGTCATCAATAGTGGCGTGATTTTCTCCGTTGCAATCAACCAATAGAAACCCAGATTATTCTTAACGGTTTTTCTGTACTATTTACTTCTAAGAACCGCATTATGTACTTCTAAGAACTCAGTACATAGCCTTATATACTATCCCAGTAGCTGATTGGACAATAGTCTGGCCTCTGATAGGCTTGCTCTCTATTATGTACAGCGCTTATGTACATACATTACGCGTCTGTGAATGACGTAATGTTGATTATATTTAGTGATTCTAAATTACATGCTCGTGTCCGTAACAGCCTCCCCCCGGCGTAGCAACGCGAGCCTAACTTCCATCGGCCAGGACAACGAGCCTTCTAACTGGGCGTCTGAAAACGCCTCCACGCGTCTGTACCTCAGCGCTGCGTATGACACCATCAGGTCCTTGTATGGTGCGCACTATCTTCCCATATGGCCATACATTTCGTGGCAGTTGACCATCCGCAATGACTACTATATTTCCCGGTGCGAGTTGCGTGCGTGAATCTCGGACGTCGCCGCGCGGTGTCAACGTTGGTAGGTATTCGTTTATCCAACGAGTCCAGAACTTGTCCGCTAGCGCCTGTGTTGCGCGCCATGTCTTTCGATCGGCGACGTCGCACTGCCCTGTGGTTGGTAGTCCAGTAGCCGAGCCTAATAAGAAGTGGTTCGGCGTGAGCGCCTCCTCGTCGCCAGGTTCAACACTTACGTGTGTGAGGGGTCGCGAATTGACGGTGTGCTCGATCTCGATTAGCAACGTGGAAAGTACCTCCTCCTTTGGTGCGCGTTCCTTCAACACGGCCGACAACGCCGACTTTACGCTTCTTATTAGTCGTTCCCACGCGCCGCCCTGATTTGGGGCCCCGGGGTCAATGAACCGCCATTCCATATCTTGCTTAATTGCGAATTCATTGAGGTCATTCGCCCACTGCTTATATGCCTGTTGGATTTCAACGTCGGCTCCTCGAAAATTAGTCCCGTTATCGGACATCATAGTTTTAGGCCATCCGCGCCTAGCCGCCATTCTTCTTAGCGCTAATGTAGCTGAATCGATGTTCAAACTTGGCAACAACTCTATATGTATTGCTCGCGTGACAAGACAGGTGAACAACATACCCCATCGTTTTTCATGCCGTCTTCCTATTGTGACTGTCATTGGGCCGAAACAGTCTACTCCGCAACGGGTGAACGACCGCAGGTGGGTGTCCAATCGTTCAATAGGTAAGTTCCCTTTGACGGGCCGTATTGGCGGCTTCCTTCGTCGCTTACATGTCACGCAATCTCTTATCAGTGCGCGCACTGTCGGTCGAACCTTTAAAATCCAAAAGCGTTCCCTCGCTTTGTTCACTATATATTCACGTCCCGCGTGATGATCCCGTTCGTGAATCTGACGTAAATATAGTGACGTCATCGGATGTTTGCCTTCCAAGATGGGTGGGCACTTCCTATCTTGAGAAACGTTCGCGGCATTTATGCGACCGTTTAAACGAATGACGTCGTCTTGAAAAATCGGGTCCAATCGGTAGAGTCGACTGGTCCTGTCTACTCTCCTACCTACAGCGAGTCGCGCTATTTCCGCTGGAAAACACTCTCTCTGAGCCTCCCTTATCAGTAGCAGCTCGGCCTCCTGCTTGTGACGCAACGTCAACTGGGTAGCGCGTTTGCGGCATTTGTCGACGAACAGCAGGACATACGCAGTCGTTCGTAGTAATCGTTCGTATGACGAGAAACGAGTCGTGTCGACGAGGCTGGTGATGTGCGCTATGTGCGTGACGATCTCATCACCCCCCTCTCCCTGCGCGATCTCCGTTGGCCAGATGTGTTCTGGTCCGCCCAGGAAGAGGGGACCAGTGAACCATCTGCTGTCGCTTTCCAGTTGCGTCATTCCGGACCGAGTTGCGTCATCGGCTACATTGTGGGCTGTAGGTACCCAGCGCCATTGTTTTGTCTGTGTGAGTTCACATATCTCCCGAAGTCGGTGCGCGACGTACGGCGTGTACTTTGAAGATTCGTTCCTTATCCAATGTAGGGCGGTCTTGGAGTCACTCCAGTATGTCGTATCTAACGACTCAAAACGATGTTCCCGTTTAACTTGCTCGGTTAACCTCGCACCTACTAGACACGCTTGCAATTCGAGCCGCGGTATACTTTGCGCCTTCATTGGCGCGACCCTTGCTTTTCCTGCGACGAGTGTCACGATCACTCTTCCCTCAGGGGTCACTGACCTCATATATACCGCCGCCGCGTACGCCTGCTCGCTCGCGTCGACGAACGTGTGTAGAGTTCTATTCACTACACCACCTTTAAAATAACATCTCGGGAGTCGTAGGTTCGCTACGTATTTTAAATCACCTAACCATTCTTCAAAAATGCAAGCCTCTTCCGGGGGCAAAGGTTCGTCCCATCCGGTCTGTTTGCGCCACAGGTCTTGTAACATTATCTTAGCCGTTATCGTATACGGACTAAGCATGCCTAGCGGATCAAAAATGGACATTACTGCTGCTAATGTCTCTCGCTTTGTCGGTGCCCGTTCGCGCGCTTTCACCTCGGCGGGCACTCGTGGCATTTCCACGTTGAAGGCGAACTCGTCGGTCGTCGGTAGCCACATAATACCTAACGTCTTTCCGTAGGGATGTGCGTTCGCCCCTAACTCCTTTGGCGAACTGGACTTGTCGCTATCGCTTATCTCGCATAGTAGGTCGGCCTCGTTGGTTTGCCACCCTGCCAACTGAAAACCGGCTCTTGCGTGCACGGCGACCACCTCCCTCATAGCCTCAGCCGCTTGTTCCCGGGTGTCGTAACTGTCCACCCAATCATCCATATAGTGAGCACGCGTGATGGCGTAGTGCGCGTGCGGGCGACTTTCTCGGCAATCGTCCGCGTTCTCATTGCGCACGCTGTGTGCTAGAAAAGGTGAACTCCTAGCACCGAAAATCATGGACGCCATCTCGTACTTGATTGGTGGTCCGGACCGATCGTTGCCACGCCACAGGAACCTCTGCGCTCTTCTATCTTCCGGCCGAATCTTGATTCGAAGGAACATCTCTCGTATGTCCGCGGTGACGGCTATCGACCTTTCACGAAATCTAAATAACACGCCATAGAGAGTATTCAACATGTCGGGCCCGGAGAGTAACTCGTCGTTCAGACATTTCCCTGCAGAGGTTGCTGCCGCGTCGAAAACTAAACGTATCTTCCCAGGTTTATTCGGGTTCGTGACGGCAAAATGTGGTAGGTACCATTCCGGTATGACACTCTCCCTACCTACATTCTCGGCTACTTTGTTCGCGTACCCCTTTTCTATGAGGTTATTGACCTGCGACACATATGCTTTTTTGAAGTCAGCTGACTTATCCATTTTCCTTTCAATGGTTTTGAGTCTACGAAAGGCCATATCGTAACTCGGTGGTAGGTGTGGCTCATCACTCCGCCACGGCAACCCTACCTCGTAGTGATCGTTAACCAGCCGAGCAGTCTTCGTGAAAATATCCTTCGCCCGTTCGTCTGCCAGCACTGGTCTCGGCTGGTGAACTATCCCCAGAGCGTCGATCGAGAAATGCGATGTGATGAGGTCCTTTAACTCTTCGCAATCATCGGATATTTCCTGTGGGTGCACGTGCAATGCTATCCCGCTGCTCGCCTCGAATCCAGTTACGCGCCGTGGTACCGTTCCGTGGACCACCCATCCTAGCTGCGTAAGTGAAGCGGCTGGCTCGTTCTGCCGTCCCGTGAGCAAAGTTCGCGACACTATCAAATGCCAATTATCGGCGCCTATCAATAGGCGTGGCTTCGCATTCTCGTAACACACGTCACGTGCAGGTATACGTTTCATGTGTTCGCAGCGTAGATAGCTCGCTTTCACGGTCTGACCGGTTATATTTAAACTTTTAACGGTACGCGCGCGTATGTTAAAATACTCTGAGCGTTTTCCCTTGATGTCTATTTCCACGCAACGACTGTCGTTCTCTTGTCGCGTGGCCGTAATCCCGTGGACGCGTAACGCTCGCTTAATTCCTTTTGCGCCCATTTCGTTAGCTATCTCTTCGTCGAGTAGCGTAATAGTGGAGCCCTCGTCCAGTAACGCATGCGTCTCTATTTCCTTGCCGTTCGGCCCCCGCAACGTTACTGGGCACACTTTGAGTAACACCGCGCTTATCTCGCTGCCGGCATGGGCAGATGCGGTGGTCGCCGATTCTTCCCTCACGCTCCTGGTCCCACAGTTGGTGGAGGCGCTAGCCACGTCCGACGTTCGGTCGGCGGTGTGGAGTAGCCTATGGTGCGATCTACGACATTCCTGCTCTCCGCACTTCCTCGCGGTACACTTGAATCGACGATGTTTACTCGCCAGACATTTGAAACATGCTCCAGTTTCCTTGGCCCATTCCCATCTTTGTTGGACCGTCATGTCACCAAGTTTCTTGCAGCTTGGCGTGGCATGTCCCTCGCCACAGCACAAGCACGTCTTCTTAGCCCTCTCTCTCTCGTCCTCGCCAGGTCGCTCGGCGGCGGCGTACGTTGCGGGTACGCGCGCTTTGTTCCTCCTAATGACCGCTTGTGCTCTGGCGGGAGCTTGCTGACGCGTCGCTTCCTTTGAAGTCGTAGTCACGGTCGACGAGTACGCGTATCTTACGGCCCGATCAGCTTCCCTCATTAGGTAGCGCGACAGCGTAACGATCTCCGCTTCCACGCGACTACCATGCTCTTGGGCGTAATCACACCAACGCGCGCGCATGTGTGGGCTGAGCTTCTCTACCACGTGTCTGGACAGCATTGGGTTTTGTAGGTACCCCCTATCATCCAGACACGATAGCACGCTGACGATGTTCTGCAGCTTTATCGCGAACGCGTTGAGTTCAGCGGCCGTCGTACCGAGTCGCGGTAATTTTCTTAACTCGTCGAGCGACTTGTCGATTATAATCTCGGGACGTCCGTAACACTGTTCGAGTGTATGCATTATCACGGCGGGGTCAGCAGCGGTGCAAAGTAGCGCGGACACGGTCTCTCTCGCTTCACCTTTCAGGCTGTTGCGTAGGCGCGCTAAGTTCTCTCCTCGTGAGAATCCATACTCTCGTGTCGAGTCTCGCATTGCTGACTTGAACAGCAACCACTCGTGCGGCGCTCCCGTGAAAATGGGCAACTCTATCGCTTGACGCGGCGGCGGTCGATAACGTGTCATCCTATTTAACGCGTCGGCTAGCTTATCGATATCTCGGGATCGAGATCGAGATCTATGTCGCGACCTAGGCGGTGACCGCGACCTAGGTTCGCGGGGCTCCTTATTCTCTACGCGGGGCGGCTCCTCCCTCGGAAAGTACGCGTGTTCTCGCTCCTCATACTGTGGCGTACGCGGCCTCGTAAATTCCTGCCTACCCCGGGCGCGCTCAGCTTCCTCCCCCCGTATGTGAACCGGGGCGGGTGCGCGTATCGCTGACGACGTTTGATCTATCGCAGTCAGCGATGGTAATTCCTCGTCCCCCGTAGGCTGCGCGCATTGCAGCCAATTCGTGATTCGATTATCGGTGTCCGCGACGTCCTGGGCTATATCACTATCTCGATCTGTTTCCTCGCGAATGGTAGCTACATCTATCGCTAATCTCTTCTTAACCAGCTCGGCTTCGAGTCGCAATTCCTGGCGGCGTATCGCGGCGAGGCGCTCCTCAGCATCTAATTCTGCTTGCCTAATGCGCAGTACAGCACTAGCGGTGGATTGGCGCGATCGTACGGATTGGACGGGCGACCTACTATTTATCCTATCAACGGCGGGCGCGGGCGCTGGGATGGCGGTCGCGGCGGCGGTTGACGTTATAGCATCCATCGTAATGTTCTCGGCTGTCGGCGCGTTCGTAGGCACTGTTGCAGGAACTGGTACAGACGCGGGAATCGTAACGCGGGGGTTAGCGCGTGATAATATTGTCGCGCGGGACGACGGTGACGCGGGGGGATCTTCAAACACGCGGGCTTGCGTATCTTCGTTCTTCTGGCTTCTTGTAGTCGGCATCCTTCCTCCTCGTTTGGCACCCTAGCTCTATCAATGCCCTAGCGGCCCTATCAGACCTACCGGAGGGCCCTATGAGAGGGATATGCTCCGGCAGGGATGGAAAATGTGCAGGAAATGGAAAGGTGGGGACTACCCTGCAGAGAACTACACGCGCTACGAGGTGCTCAGCAACCGGTGGGAACGACCGGTTGCCTCGGCAGTGCCTACAGTCCGGCCCTCGCAACGTGCGCAGCCTTACAGGCGCAGTAGTGCTGTTCAACCACGTTTGGTTGGCGACACCGCACAATATGTCGCACCGCCTTGAAACGGCGTTAACTCAGGCACGCACCTTTGACACCGTTAGGTGGCACGTACCTGAGCCGCGGTCCACCCGCTTAAAAGGTTCTTGACGCGACGGCGTAAAGGACCCGTGGATCCCTCTCTGCAGCTCGACACGACGGCTTGACTCGACGGCTTGACACGACGGCTTGACACGACGCTGGCGGCTCGAAGTTCCCGACGTGGCGACAATCCTAAGCACCTACTGGGTCGGACTTGCTGCGTTCCTGTGTTCCTTTTCCCTCTTCAGAATAGGTATTCTTCGTAACGTGACTTGCTGCGTTCCTTTTCCCACTTGAAGTATTCCTTTTCTTTCTTGAAAGCTTTCCTCTTCTTTCTTGAAAATAGGTTTCTTCGAAACGTAACTTGCCGCGTTCCTATTCTTACTTGCAGCGTTCCTGTTCGAGCTTGAAGCGTTCCCTTCTTCAATCTTCGACACCCAACTGTATTTCTTCACGTCTCCCCAAAGACGCACAATAAGCCGCTCGATATTCCTTACCAAAGGACCAATATCCGGCTCTCGAAGGACCAAAGTTCCTCTGTTGGGGGCAGAGGATGTAAATAATTACACAACACAATGGTCACGCTTGAAAGGCCTCAGCCAATTTATTTAACACGTATAAAAATACAGACTTCACATAACACGTGTAAATATCGAGTCCTTTACGTACATACGCGTGACGCTAACTCACAAATAGTTCACAGTTACTTTACAATACTTCACTGACTCTAATACGTTAGATAACTTAGGAAATCTGGAAATCTAGGGCCGCTCCAGGAGCGTAGGGTGCCAAGACAAACTGTCGCAGTGACGCTTCGAGTCGAACTGCAGAGAGAGAACGTCGTCTTCAAGGAAAGTGCAGCTTAAGTACTTTTTCAGCCGGTCGCAAGTCGTGGGAGAGAGTCCCTTTTCCTCTAGTCTATTCCCTAATCCTGTTGAGGCCGGCTGACGTTCACCTCCCGACCCCCCGCATACGGCAAGCACACCATTGGTCATCAATAGTGGCGTGATTTTCTCCGTTGCAATCAACCAATAGAAACCCAGATTATTCTTAACGGTTTTTCTGTACTATTTACTTCTAAGAACCGCATTATGTACTTCTAAGAACTCAGTACATAGCCTTATATACTATCCCAGTAGCTGATTGGACAATAGTCTGGCCTCTGATAGGCTTGCTCTCTATTATGTACAGCGCTTATGTACATACATTACGCGTCTGTGAATGACGTAATGTTGATTATATTTAGTGATTCTAAATTACATGCTCGTGTCCGTAACAGTGCCATACCACTAATTTGAACCTGATTAATATCCTTACCTTATTCTTATAGCTCATAATCACATTAACGATAATGATAAATTAATTAAGACTGAAAAGGAAGACCAGTAATCAACTGCAATGAAAGGTGCCGTCATCAATCATTGTTAAACAAGGTCCGTTGGGAAGCGCTGTTTATTTGTTATATCTATTATTATTAGACACCTAATAACAAACAATTAAAAGGAAATTAACTCACCCGGTAAACGTCGCCCGGAGGACACAGTGGAGCACACGGTGGAGGTGTGCCCAGCTTGGGTAGAGCAATGCCGTGTCCTCGTGGGGGCGATCGGCGTCGGTGGTCTCTCGCACCGGGCCTTGGTATAAGCTATGGTCTGGAGCGAGGAGGAGTGGCAGGCGGTCGCCTCCTTCTGCGAAGCAGTAATGCTAGCAAAGGAGGCGGCCGATCGCGTGAGGCAACGGTCCTCACGCCCCAACCACCACCGGGATTCCGATCCCGATTTCCGGCCACCGTAGGTGCGGGCTTGCGGACGGCGAGCAATGGGTAGCTCGCCGTCCGACCGTCCAGACCGAGCCCAAGTCGTCGACGGCGCGTATTGTTCCACGCGCGCCTCAGGGAGATGTCAGCAAATGGAAGGGGCCCAGCAGGGGGGAAGCCTACTGGGGCCACGAGTAGTGTGAAAGTGAAACCCGGGGCCCTGAGACGAAGGTAAAGAAGGAACAGGAGTGGGTTTTTAGTCTGTAAAAGTCTGACACTATCTCCCGCTCTGCCCAAGAGCGGGATTAGTCATTAGATGATTTTCCAACCTAAAAAAAACCCGGTAAACGTCGTTCGGCCATATAAAGAAAAAAAAAATGGGGGCTGCGGTATGAGGGTAAAAAATAGTCTCATAGGTCTGAGATAAGGTCGGAGGCTATTTAGAAATATTTAAGTATGTTTATCAGTTGTCTAGAACTCATAACTTAGCTTGGGACTAGACGGCGTTGTGTGATAGTTGTGTGAATATTATATAATTATTAAATTATTATTGTTTTTCATTCATAATCTTAGCCTGTACAATATTTCCATAAATTGAGTGACATTTTGGGATAAAAATAAACGCTAATAACTTTGTTGTTTGTGAATATTATTTATTGATACTTTACTTAAATAATAACAAAACCTTTTATAATAAGCCCTTTAAGTATTTCTACTAATTAAAAATTAGTGGTGTATATATCTTCATTCCCATTTAGTTCCAAGATTATACTCGTACAGTTTTTAGGAAATTTATGACGTTTTTTTTATTGTTGAAAAAATATTTCATAATTTAATAAACCACGCTGCGCTTCATAACTCAAGTGATAAATGTCTGGGAAAAAACAGCCAGGCTGAAGTGGGGGTGGGCTAGCCACGTCGCACGAATGCATCTGGGTCTCAAGTTTGCTATTACAACAGTGTCAGAATGGTCTATCATTGATAATTGTTGATTTTGTCAAGTTTGACTAATATAATGGCGTCATTATGAATTTCCAATGATCAACCACTGACTCTCCATTGAAAGAAATGACATAGAATGGTAATCTCGTGTACGATCATTAAGACAAATGAATGTTTGACGTAAGCGGGAATTTGCTAAAATTGACAGTTCCTTTGATCAGTGACCTACCATTAGAACGTCATTGTGCAGAAATTGCTTTTAATTTGTTACGAGACAGCTTGTTAATGTCATTTATAAATTAGCAGACTACGTACTTTTAGCAAAATGACAATGGGATCGTGTTGGAATGACGAATTTATAAAAATAGCAGACTTGGGCCCCTGGTCAGGTGGGCGAGGATTGTCACTCACTGGACGCCAGAAGGAGGTCGATGCCATTGAAGTCGAACGCAGCGAAGACGGTGTGACGATCTGATCATGTTCGCGGGGCAAACTTGGCCAGAGATTGCCCTAGATAGCAGGCAGGTTTGGAAGGAGAAAGGGGAGCTTTTGACAGCAGTGGGACACACAATAGGCTATTTAAATAAAATGTGCGCCTTTACACGTCAGCAGCGTTTCAGAAACTATACTGAAGTATAGATGAAAAGTGTCACTGGCCTACCAATCCTTAGCCCATGTCAAGCATTGTGTCAATATTCAAAAAAGACACCGTTGACATAGGTCTTCCTTTTTGGCGATAGACCCAGTTTAATCCAAATCTAGGGACCAATTTAATCAATCAATGCTGGAAGTGACAAAGAAAGATTTTACAGACAAAGATGCCTCTCGCATAATCAAATTGATTAGGCCAACCACTACATTTTAAGTTCTCGAATAACGTAGCTTATCTTTTAGAATGCCGTGTTATTTCTTCCTTAGTTGAGTGGTAGAGAAAGCTTAAGCTGTTGATCCCCGCATTAACGCCGGCGTTCACGCGCCATTGTCTTACTATTGTGTCTCTAATTACGCACTCAAAAGGTTAAGGCATTAAGTCCACCTTTATATTTACTGGGCCAAACAGAATTTGCCTGCTATATAGTATTTATTATATTATGTTGTGCTGTGTGTTATTGGATTGAATACTCGAAATAAGCTACTGGCATAGCAGACTGAAAATACCTTACGAATCTTGAATGTTGATCAGTCTTCAGATAGACTTTTCCCAAATGTCTTGGATTCGGCTTCCAGTTAAACTAGATGCCATGCCATACCAGAATTTTATATGAAGCAACTGACTATATGACTTCCATAATTCATTAATTGGGTAACACAATACCCATTTGCAAAAATGGTGTAAAATTTCGTGATTTCTGACTATTTGTAAGATCTTTAAATGACAGCCGATACCAACGGCTCTACGACAAATTACAGCCAAGACCAATAACTTAACATGCTTGTCGTGACTCGGAGAAATCTCGGTGTATTAAAATGGTTACACATTCATAAACCAACCTCCGAGGCAAGCATTGCTTAATCATGAAGCTCAATGTGGCAGAAAATATATCTGGATAAAAATACCACTTTAATTAACGCTGACGACAGAAAAGGTTCTTAGATGGGGCAGACTAAGCCAAGAAGCTGAGAGATGCTTCTAACATAACTAAGTTCGTTTGACGTTATGAATATTATATTAATCTTAGAGATTTGATATTCTCTGCTCATGAAAACGACCCCGAATCCAATTCTTCTAATCAACTTTTTTGCTTCAATGTGAAGCTAAGCTTAGGATCAGATTATCGGATTGAACTACTACCATTGGTTGACTGGTAGAGAGTGCTTTAAGACAAATGTCTGGAGCATTTTTCTTAAAGGTAGACCGCGAAATTCAAATTTTCGTACAATTTTTTTGTAGTATGCAGCTCTGAGCCGGATATTAAGGTAAAACAAAGGGTTTTAATTAAACAGACTTTTAATAGCATTATTCGGCTCCATAAATCTACATTGCATTCTAAATAACTAACAACAAGCGACAATTAACGAGCGCCTGAATGATACTATCTCACCCACTAGTTATCTTCTATGTAAGTCTCTTTCTGGGTGGTTCTAAAAAAAAATAACCACTAAAGCTAAAGCGGGAGCTTCTTCGCTCCTGCCTTAGAATTTTAACCTAACCTGCCTGTATCGGAGTGCCCTGCTATTCCGAAATCGCTTCGCTTGCTCTTGGACTAAGCATATTTAGTTGGCGTTGAAAAAGACGAATTAGTTTATAAGAGGGTATGTCATTTTCCCGTTGTTTAGTCATAAAATGAGAAATTTGATCACATGGCCAATAAAGAAATGTGTGACTGGATTTATAATTTCTCAAAAACAAATATATTTGGGTTAACGACATGTATACATTTATAAAATTATACTCATTTAAACCATTAACATAACTTTCTAACCAGATCCTCGACGTAGCTGAATAAAATTAGTTATTAGAATCATGGACACGAAGCAGGACAAGAAAGGTAATAAATCCACTGACCTTTATCATCAGCCCTGAACTCGGCCTCCAGCTCGGCCTTGGAGGGTTCCGGCTCTGGCTGCGGCTGTGCCTGCTGCTTGCTGGTCTTCATGCTCATCGACTTCCTTGTCCGGTGCCCACGGAACGCTGCCTGGATCTTTGTCGCGGCTTGCTCTTCCGGCTTGGCCTCTGTAGTCTTTGCTTTCTCTTCTGAAAAAGAGGAGAAGAGTCGTTGAATTTTTTTAAATTGGGTATTTAAAGGCCTTTGCAGTTCGGAACGGTATGGCAAAGGATTTTGACGCTAGTCAGCGCACATTAGCCACTTTGATATCGCAGTATTACAGTTCCTTCGCTACGACATGCCGCGTCACGTCGAAGTATGCCACGGCAACTTCTGCTGCCCGATACACATTTCAGTCATAAGTAGCGTTTGATAGAGTGTTGGCGGACGCTGGCGTCCTTTAGCATGCTGTTGCCTACTGCAGCGTGCTACGGCATCCCGGCGCAGAAGCCCATAACGCTTCTATCAATGCCGTGGGATGATATCCCTTTCGATGTCACGTAATCATTTTAAAGCATAGGAATTTATGTCGTATTTTTATTTCAATATGTTTGAATATCCATGGGTAAAAATTTAAATCCTTGGTCTCACGTCCCAGTCTGCGTAAGCCTTAAGTCTACTGCTTGGGTGGTGGTTGGTTGCTATCGCGTATTGACCCGTAGTACGTGTTATTGTACACTCCTTGGTATTGTAGTACAGGTCCTGTACTATACAACATTAAAAAAAAATATTATATGCAATATGGTCCTTCGATGATTTGGTCGCCAATGGAGGTCGCTCGTCTAAAAGTAACAACAACAAAAAAACATTTATGCCGCACACAATCGTATAAATTAAATATATATTGTGACACATGGCCCAGTCGGTAATGTGCCCCACTTGCAAAACTAAGGCACGTATTTAAAATTCGGTGCTTATTTGTGCCGATCTGCTTAGTTTATAAGCATGACAGCGATACAACGCAACTTTAGCATGCGTTGTACAGTTTATGTAATTTTAAATGCATGTCTTAGTTTTGCAAGTGGAGCACGTTACCACTGGTTGCGTTTATGTCTGGTTTACCCTAAGGAAAAAAGAAAATAAAGCTAGAACTACATTAGACCGACGCACACGTGTAACAGCCTGATTTGTACGTAGAACGACGTCGCGTGGTATGGATCAAGTGTAGCTCTACAAGTCTAGTTTCCATATAAAATGTATGGAGACCGATGCGCCCAGATCGGCGTGTGTGGCACACGTGTGCGCAGTGTAGTTCTAGCATTAAAATCTGTGCGAGGCAAAAAAGGTGCCTGACTCAGCTTAGGCTGCGACTTTTTAAAACGATAAATAATGCATCGCTGGCAAGAAAAATCTTGAAGATAATAAAATACCTACACGTGCTGCTGTGTTTGTGTTTTTTTGTCAGTAGTACCTGCTGTGTAGTGTTTGAAAAAATTAATCGTTAAAAAGTCTCAATATTAAAAAAAGTCAAGGTCCCTCTTAAAAAGAAAATCAAAAATAAAAAACTAAGTAGGTATTTCTTTTTTTTTAAGTGATATAAAATATGGACAGATAGCCGTTGTGGCCGAAAGGTTCTGGAGTGGCGAACGCGTACCAGAAGACGCTGCGTTGGAAGGCCTCCTACAAGGTGGAGTGATGATCTGGTAAGGGTTGCGGAAATCCGATGGATGCGAGACGCACAGGACCGTTCACTGTGGCGACACTTGGGGGAGGCCTATGTCCAAAAGCGGACGCCTTTTGGCTAAAATGATGATGATGATAATGATATAAACTAGGGCTTCATTGCGATCCCACCTGATGGTAAGCAGTGCAGTGCAGATGCAATCGTTGATAGTGAAGGGCACTAGTTTATTAAGAAAAACTTGAGGCTGGAGATGCCAAGCCACTCCACCAATTTCTATGACAAGTCGTTTGCAGTTCAAGCAGTGCGGCTGTGGAATGCTTTGCCCGTGTCAGTAAGGCAAGTTCAAACACTGTCAATTTTCAAATATATGGTTAAGGATCACTACCTCTCCTCTTAAACATCATTATGAACATTATTTCTCTGCTTTCATATATATGTATATATATATTATATTGTTTGTATTATATGTATTTTATTAGTTATGTATTGTATATATATATAGATATATATAAATAGTACACCACGCACTACCTGCGTATCTTTTTCTCCTCTGAAAAATCCATCCAAAGGTTGCCTGTAAAAAAATCGCTTTAGCGACAAGACAGCCTATTGTGACACCCTATTAATTTTAAGTTCCTATTGTAATTTTATTATTGGTGTAAAATAAAGAATATATCTATCTATCTAAGAGTCTATTCACCCTAGCTTTATTTTATATTTCGCTGCAGAACTCTAAAATGTTGTCGTTAACGTGGTTATAAGGTTATTTATGGTGATAGCTTTTATCGATTTGTAATGGTAATGATCCTGCTCGGTTACACAGTAGGCCAAATTTAACAAACACAATTTTAGAAGTACTTATATTACAGCCAATAACTTTTATGACCCGATGACTATTTATTTATTTAATGATTATTTCTCTTATGAACCATTACAGTTCACATACAATGAAATACAAAGAGCTTATATGTACTATAAGTATCGTAATATTCGCATCTGGTGTGTTGGCGACGTCATAGGGTTTATAATTATGTACATTTTATTAAAAAAATAGATTTAAACATATTAATATTATCAGGAATCAGAAGAAATTTATTTCATATAGACCAATTACAGACACTTTTGAATTGTCAAAATGTCGGTAAGTCAAAAAAGTGAAGCTAAATGGCATTCCGAAGCGTAGATCTCTATGGAGAAGAACGTGCTAGAAAATCCATGGACACTCTTTTAAATCATAACATAAATCTTGGTTACATATTTCTTGTCGCTTCTATTAGCACACTTCTTTAATTCTTCTGATAAAAAATTAAACAACCGTGTCCCTTCAACCAGTATTATTGTTATTAATAGTTTATGTTTTCAAAAGTATAGGGGCGAACTAAATTTGCAATTTCCGCCAGCCAAGCTTTGGATGCATAAGCATAATAGCATAATCAGCCTTTTAATGTTCCTACTGCTGGGAGGCCTGAGTGGCCTCCTCTCTGGGAGAGGGAATGGGCCGTAATCCACCACGCGGGCCCAATGCGGGTTGGTGAATGTCACATGTCTTCAAATTTTTTAGTTATATGACATGCCGGTTTCCTCACAATGTTTTCCTTCACCGTTTTGAGAGCAGTGGAAATATATTACACATACAATGCGCCTGGCTGGGTTTGAACCCGCGACCTACACAACTCGTAACACAAGTAAGTACAACTCGTAACGTTAGTCGGGGCCATTACCACTCGGCCACAACTGCTCACTTAAGCTTTGGATGATGAACTGAAAAATAATGGTACTTAGGTACAATAAATCCTAACCCTTATTTATTACTAACAAACTTGTTTCTATGTCTTCGCTCTCGTGACTTATTCCCAGAATATGCGCATTTTTTCTATATAACAAGTAGCCTATGGTATTCAATGATATAGTAGGTTTTTTTCACTGTTTTACTATGTAGGGTAAAGGGAGATATATTAGTGATATAAGTATTATGGTGATATTTTTTCAACACAATACCATACAGTTTCCTATGCATAATATGTTACTATTATGAAGATATTTATCCTTCTCACGCTCGTAAGAAATCGCTAGCGTTGTCTCATGAATGTGCTTGCTTGGAACTGTGTGGAATTCTGTTTAAAAAAAAAAATATTACCACATTACTTATATCACCAATATATCTCCCTTCCACAACTTTCACATAACGCTATCTATTTGCAAACTAAACAGAGCTTGTGATATGAGTAGTAGACAACTGATAAACATATTTATATATTTATAAATACACACATGCTATAGATAAATTACATCCAGAGACAAAACAAATGTTTGTGTGATGAGCACTATGATTTGTTCCGTGTCTTGGGTGGGAATCGAACCCACGACCTCCGGCATAGCAGTCAGGGCCACTAACCACTAAAACAAGCCAATTTTTTCCTATATTCGTTTTTATAACTCGTTCAGAAGCAGTGGTATTGGCTCTGACTTACGAGTTGTAAAGTCATGGGTTCAAACCCAGACAGGTGCTTAGTCCGCAGTCCATAGTCGGGCCTGTTAACACTGGGTCTCTACCTGCCTTCATAATTACGAAATAACCACTACAAAAAATAAAATATTAACTGGAAGTAACTCACCTACCCATATTCAATTCATCATCACCATCATCATCATTTCAGCCGAAAGACGTCCATTGTTGGACATAGGCCTCCCCCAAGCGTCTCCACAACGACCGATCCTGTGCGTCTCGCATCCACCGCATTCCCGCGACTCTCACCAGGTCGTCGATCCACCTTGTGGGAGGCCTTCCAATCACCAAATTATAGTGGCAGTAGGCAGGGCACTTTGCTCGTAGAACGGATGGTCGATGGGGCCGAAAGGTTCTAGAGTGGCGACCGCGCACCGGAAAACACATATTCAAATACCACACAAAAAAAAAACACCTTTTTCACCAACCAATTCTTTTCTTCCCAAATAGCCCTTGCTACCCTCCTCAAAAACAAACACTGACATTACTATGCAATTTTGAACCTTATACAGAATGTGATAAAGAGCAGAAAGCCAATATTTCTTTTACCTGTCAAGAACTTTTTAAGTAGTTTTCCGCTATATCTTCCGGGTTCGATGCCAAACAAACACTTTTGTAGCAAATTGAGAAAAACTTTTCTGATTGGTCGAGCAATATAATTTTTCGTGAATTTGGCAATCTTCTGAATGTAGGTCAAGAATGAATAGTACATAATTATTGTCTTTTGTTATTATGTTCGTTGTGGCAACACTTGGGGGAGGCCTCTGTCCAGCAGTGGACATCTTTTGGCTGAAACGACCATGATTATCTTCTGTGATATGTGGATTTAGTGTTTTTTAGTAAAAGTCGGTGAAAGATATTCGATTAATCATACTAATACGTGTTATACTGGCGAAAGTTTGTGAGTGTGTCTGTATATTTGAAACTTTTTTACTCTCAAACGGCTGAACTGATTTGGACGAAAATTAGCACAACGGTAGACCATCTCCTGAAATAGATTATTTTTAATAATCCAAACAGTACCTAAACATGTAAAGATCAAATCATATAAAAATCATGCAGATAAAAGTGTTTGAGATGGTCTTGAGAGGGAAGAACCACACAGATTTAAGTGGCTGGGCCACAATTTAGAATATTATACAACTAGTGCCTGACGCTGACAATAGTAACAGTTAACCTTTCGAATACCGTAATTAGAGGCACAATAGATAGAAAGACAATGAGAGAGCGAACGCCGTTCGCTTGGGGTTTAATGAATTAATCAATCAGAATCGGGACTTTTTATTTTTAGGGTTCCGTATTCAACTAATTCCGCAATAATGGTTCCCTTATAGGAACGCTTTGTTATTCACCTGTCAGCACAGTTTTTCTCAGGAACATGTAGAGATGTTACCCCTTGGAGCAGTGAAAACATCAAACTTCTAAGTCAACGGAATTTAAAGATAATGCCGTTTAAGGCGCCTATTACGACGCTCGCAAGGGAATTCCGGACCGAACCCATGTCGTCGACGGCGCGTACTGTTCCACGTGCGCCTCAAGGATATGCCAGCAAACTGTAGTGAGCAGGGTCGAAGCCTACTGGGGCCAAGGGTCTGATTCTGAAAGGAAGACTCGGCCCTGGTACGAAAGGCAACGAAGGAACAGGAGTGGGTTTTTAGTCAGTAAAAGTCTGACACTATCTCCCGCTCCGTCCAAGGCGGGATTTGTCATTAGATGATTTTCCCGCATAAAAAAAAACGCTAGCAAGGGAATCAAAATCAATGGGGGACTTTCTGTTCACCTGCCATGAAAAAAGGCACAAAGTAACGTTATATAGCAGAAATAACGGCAAAAATCTGAAAACCGTAAATTTGACGTAATTAGCAATTATAACCTTAAGTTTGTACGGAACCCTTGATGCACGAGCCCGACTCGCACTTGACCGTTTTTTTATTTATTGATAGGCTTCCTTTTTAGCACTATCTCACCTGATGGCGATGGAGCACGCTTGCCTAAAAGTAACCTCTTTTTTTTCGCTGAGAAAATCATCCAATGACATGCTCTTGGGCAGAGCGTGAGATAGTGTCAGACTTATACTGACTAAAAACCCACTCCTGTTCCTTCTTTGCCTTTGTTCCAGGGCCCCGGGGTTCTCTTTTACATCACCCATTGCCCCAGTAGGCTTCAATCCTGCTGGGCCCCTACGGTTTTGCTGACATCTCCTTGAGGCGCGCGTGGAGCACTAGGCGCCGTCGACAACTTGGGCTCGGTCCGGACGGTCCGACATCGAGTTACCCATTGCTCGCCGTCTGCAAGCCAGCGCCTACGGTGGACCTATTCACTCTTGACTGACAGACTAAACAAATAACTCAGAATTAAAAAAACCACAGGCACTCACACTGACCTACAATAAAAAACAAAAAGCTTCCATTTAAATTAAAACAGACGCAATTTTAGACATAAAAAGGTCTAGACACAAACTAGTCTCACGAAACCTGAATTTTTCACAGAAATAAAAGATTTTTCAGCGGCTAACGTTAGCTCTGTGAATTATTCGAGAATTGTGAGGACTCGGACACATTTCGAGTGAAAATTTAAAAATAAAAGAGATTTTTTATTTTACTTTGGGTAGTCCAGACTATGCGTGGCGCGACAAATACACGCCGTAAATTATAGCGACTTTTGGGTAACGTGTAATGTATCTTTTTTTTTGTCTGGCTACCCATCCATTTAAAAGCAGAAAAGGGAGGTGCTTTCATGCCCATTGTCACTTACACTTGTCGACACTTTAATAAAAGCACGCAGATAGATTTTTAACACTCGGTGCTGTGCCAAACTTTAAAATCCAACGGCGTATTATTAAATCATTAATTTGGATGTCGTGTATATTGCGTGAAAATGGGCATTAAAGGACAAATATATAATAACTAATATAAGATTCAGTTAAACAAAAACATTTATATTACCTATGTTCCGCCATCAACATCGCCGAAGATAGAACAACATGGCGAAATATAGTCGACAAGAAAGTTATCAGTCGAAGTCACGACCCTCAGTATTGAGGATAACCGACGCTAGGAGGAGGAATGATCTAACAAACAGTGGTCACAATCATTTAAAATATTTGCGTTGTAAATTTTAAATACAAGGCTTAGTGTTAGTATGGTTAGTATTATGTGGGAATATTGAAGGGTGTATGGTTGAGTGTGCTGTTGTGCAGTGAGATATTAATGTGGATGTCGTGGCTAGACCTTAGGGCAATATTTCACCGGGACACCGGGACGCCATGGTGTCCGTAAGCTACCAAACTAGACACCATACAGACACATCACATTGAGACAGTATCAAAATGGACCTTAAGTGCACGCGTCCGAGTTGGTCGCGCCGCCAAATTGGTTGCGCAACCAATAGGACACGAGGTGAGTCTCTATAGAGCTGTATACATTTTGTTGATAGCGGCGACTGGTCGCGCCGCCATGGTGTCCCGGTGAAATATAGCCCCTAGAATTGAACACTTCATGATGTGACCGGCCATTTTCAATTAAACGCATGATTATTTCATGATGTAGTCAAACATGGCTGACCATATCGTAAAGTATTATTGTTTTCTACTGCAAAATATGCTTTTGTTTCAACAAAAATTCTAATGGTGCACTAAAATCGCTCTTGGGATTTAAAAAAAATAACCTGTGAGTCGGGGTGCCCCAAGTCCCATATTAATTGTACAAACTCCATTAATATTTATGTACGTATTTCTCGCGAAGAATAATATTTTTGATGCACAGTCCAAAATATCCCTTTTAATTGAAATTAGCTTTTTATTTGAATGTAGAGTTTTTAATTTTAATATTAAGCTTATATTTGTTCTTACAAGAGCAATATTAAGTTCCTTCTTTCTTTAGACTTTTTATTATCGTAGAAATCCTAGATTATTGGCCAAACGTTAACATTTAAAAAGTCAGGCCAGTTTTAGTTGGCCATATCTTGAAATGATCAATTCTAAAATCTGGCCATGGACATGGATATAAAGAAAACTTAAACCTATTTGCATTTCACAAGGCGACAACTACACAACTAAAAACCTCACTTAAACGGGTTAAAAAAAGCCTTTAGTCTTTTGTTTTTATAATGCTAAGCTGAGTAATTCATGCGAGGGATAAAAACCGGGGCACTTTTTATAGTAGGGGCACTAAAATGTAACCTTTATAATGTTGTTAAAATGTTAGAGGGTGTCGGGAGACACAGAACGTGCCATGCGACATTTTAGACGTACACAAAAGAAGTTATATTGTTTAGAGAGTGATTCGATTGTGTTTTAATTGCGGGAATGGGATCTTTATTACTAGTTTTTTACAAGCTATTATTTAGCTTGCAATGTATGTACATTTTGTTTATGTTTGTGTGTTTGTTTAGGGCAAATCTTGTAAATGAATTAACAAAAGTTATCTCTAACCGATTGCGCTGAAAGAATAATGCTCAATTTAGTATGGAGCTTTTACCCAGCAATGCCCAGAATTCAGATCTATGTGATATGATAGCTTTTCAAAAGTATTTATAAAATAAATAAATTAAACATAATATAAAGCTCCGGTTTAAAAGTTATTGGACGATACACATGTGAACTTCCTAGTAATATTTTTCATACGTTTTATAATTTCCAGGCAACTTTGGGCTTGATCTTTTTACAAATATGCTGAGTTTAGATGACTTGATTAGTTTGTAATTAAAAAACTCAAAAACTGCCGCATCGATTTTACAAATTCTTTCACCAGTAGCATGCTACTTTATCACTGAGTGACATAGGCTATACATTTTTTTGTTTAAACGCAGGCGAGGCAAAAGCTTATTTGATAAATAATATAATTATAAACTGTACTAAACAAACAAGATATTTTTTAAATGTGGCCAAAGGATCGTGATAGACTTTGATGTTAAAATCCATCACGTTCATACGGTCGCCGTAGAAAACGGTGTAATTTTTTGCAAGAGATAAAGATAAAGTTATATAGGGTGACAGGTAATTAGTGACCGATACTTAAACACGTGATTGTACTCATGATTACAAACAACTTTCTCAAAGAAACTTTTTTTTTTCTAATTTATTGTAACGTAGCGCGCTCGCGTAAAGTACCAAAATACTATTAGTCTTTGGATATTATTTTACCGGAACATGTAGGTACATTGCTTACGTCATCGATAACTGCTCGGGTGAAGGCGCGCGCGAAATTCAAAGTTTCAAACAGCTGTTTAGTTTTTTTGGGAACGTTGTTTGTAATCATGAGTACAATCACGTGTTTAAGTATCAGTCACTTATTACCATATAGTCTTTACCTTTGAAATGGCCGTTTTTGAAATCGGGGTGCTTTGAAGAGTTATATGTTTGGATTGACTTGGAATTATAAGTTCAAATAAACTTTATATTAAAGGTACGTTATTCTTTTTTCGAAATTAGGTATTTATTGGTTTCTTTGTGTTTTGTATTTTCTGTAATATCGCAGTACTTATAACCATGAATGCTAATAAAATAAAAAACCTATTATTTGTTTAAAATTGTTAAATAACGTTTGTTTTTCTACTACTTTTGATTTTAATTCCACAATTTTGTCTACTGGTCCATGAAGACGCTAATGAAGGGAGATCTACCGATCTCTCTGAAGCGAAAACTCATTGATCCTGCCCGTCCTAACCTGCGGTGCCCAGACATGGTCGCTCACCGATTCGCAAAAGTTTCGCCTTGGGGTTTGCCAACGAGCAATGGAGCGCAGCATTCTGGGTGTCAAGAGGGCCGACAGAGTGAGGAACATCACGCTGCGTCAAAAGACGGGACTTATGGACGAAGGAAAAAAGGCTGCCAGGCTAAAATGGGATTGGGCGGGTCACATCAGCCGCATGCACTCTGACCGGTGGGCAAGAGTCTCCTCAAAGTGGGTACCTGAAGATGGACGACGCCGCCGAGGTCGACCTGGGAAGAGGTGGCGAGACGACCTAGATGCCTACCGCAAGGACTGGTTCAAGGTGGCTCAAGAAAAGAACACCTGGAAGAAGTTGGGAAAGGTCTTTGCCCAGCAGTGGGACACTATAGGTAATTAAAAAAAAAACCACAGTTAGTATTTATTAATGAACTGGTTACACTCTATTCGCAATAAGATTATACATTTAAACAAACCGCTTTCACTGTCCGTTCAACCAATTTTGACTTCTATTCCATAGGAATAAGGATGGCATTCAAAGCAAAAAAAGTGGTTACAATACAAACTTTTTACTGCAGCCGCCATTTATCACGCTACCAACGCAATAGAAGTCAAAATGGGTTGAACGGACAGTGAAAAAGGCTTTTTTAAAATGAATGTCTTATTTTGAAGGGAATACCTATAGGCGATTCAACGTGGATGTGAATGCGAAGCGATGCGGCGTGGATGGAAAAAACAATTCTAGTACGCCGCGTTACCGAACATTAACAAAATCTAAAGTTTTTAGACTTGTATCATAATTTGAACAGTAACACATAATAACTTCAGAATAAAAGACACATCTAGGAGTCAGATGGCACTTAATGTGATTTTTATTCTAATAATGATAACCTTGTCGCTTCTAGTACCTACTTGTTGTACTATTGCGGTTCTTAACAGGCACTAAAAGTTGATATACGCCTGATTCCTTAACATTATACACTAGGAAACAACACATTATGTAAATCAAAACTGAAGTTTTATATCGTTTTTCTTTTTATCAGTAACTTTTGTTTCATTTTTTTACGTGGAGTGACTGCCTATCTGAACGTGGCAGAGCGATGCCCGGCCACCGTAGGCGCGGGCTTGCAGGCGACGAGCAATAGGTAGCTCGCCGTCCTGCACTCCAGTAAGGACCAAGCCCGAGTCTTCAACGGTAGTGTTTAGCATGTGCCTCAAAGAGATGTCAGCAAAACTGTTGGGGTTCACGGAGTTTTTGAAAGAGTTACCATAGTTCTGAAACGGCAACTGAAGGACATACAGATAGGTCTTAGTCAGTAAAAGTCTGACCTACCCTCTTGCTCCACCATAGAGCGAGGATATTTGATGTTGGTAAGTTCGATCGTGTATGGAGTACTGCTCTCATATTGGGACGGATCTGCCCGATACCAGCTTGACGCACTTGAGGCAATTGAGAGGCAAGCCAGGAGGATCACTCGCAATGATGCACTCGTTGAGTCGAGGCTTCAAAGTCTTGAGCATCGACGCCAAATTGCTAGCCTGTCGGTTTTCCACCGGTTGTATTTCGGGGAGTGTGCGTCGGAATTGCACAACCTAACACAAAACGTTTTGGGAACACATTCATTGTGCGTACAGCTAAGGAGTGGAATTCCTTGCCGGAATCTGTGTTTCCTGGTAGCTACAACCCGGGAATCTTTAAGTCAAGAGTGAATAAGTTACTTCTAGGTAAGCTCGCTCCATCATCGACTGCATCTTCGCTTTCCATCAGGTGAGATAGCAGTCAAGCGCGAACCTATAAAGAATTAAAAAAAAAAAAACATGATTTCCTATTTAAAAAGAAACAACCCAATCTTAGTTCAAAACTGAGAAACATAAAAGAGTCCTAGTATTGTAATAAAGGGATACCCATCCATAAACCATCGTTGGCAAGCATTGCCTAACCATTGATTGTCGACCCGCACAGCTGTTTTTATTTAGCGAAGAATACTTCTAATAAAATAAAACTAGGTATTTAGAGGAATAATGGAATACCATTTTTATATGTATAATTTTTTTGGTGGGTCACCTTTGAAAATAACTTCTCCCACTCTAGGGTGGGGCGAAAGGGAGTGGCAGTCTGACCAAACCCCGCATGTGTTCCCATCAGTTGCCTCTTACGTTTCGGGGTCATGGTAACTCTTTGATAAATTCCCGAAGCCCTAGCGGTCGTCAGCCTCGCTGGGTCCTTACAGTTTTGCTAACATCTCTTTGAGATGCGCATGGAACTCTACGCACCGTCGACGCCTTGCGCCTTAACATATGGCCGGAAGGTAAGCTACCCCCCTTGCTGTCTGTCATGCCACAATTTGTCGCTGCAGCGGAATTCCGTCCTTCAGTTACTCTAAACTTTACGTTTCAGAACCACGGTAAATCTTTCGAAAAATCCCGCAGCTATAGTAATGAAATACCAATGCATAAAACATTTATCCTTCCGTCAATCCAAAACAATAAAGTCTATCCACCCTAGTATTTTCCAAGTCCATCCACGTCGCAAATAAATAATTCTAGAAAAAAGTTAGATCAACCTAGACCATTGTATCTAGGTCGCGGTACCCTTGACTTGTATCTAAATTATTTATGAATGGGGAAGGCACAAGAGTGAAGCCGCAGTATAAGCTACTAAATAAATAAACTGTGGCTTATTTAAAGGAAATGTTTGAGCCAAAAACTTCGGCCGCCATTTGCATTCCACTTTGATATTTCGTAACAAACTGTGCGATCGGAGGGAACGTAAGAGGTCATACACACCAGCAGGACGTTGCCAATGGTAGAGGTAACTGTTGCCGTCGACGCGTCGGTGGCAGCCATCGACCTATACTTTTGACTTCACACTCACGACGGCTGTCGCTGATCTTCAAAGTTAGAATGTCGACGGCCGCCGTCGACGCGTTAACAGTTGCCGCCGACGGACGTGCCAACAGCTGCCGCCGCCCCGCGTCCACGGCAGCAGTTACCTCTGCCGTTGGCAACATGCCACTCGTGTGTATTAGCTCTAATAAAACTGAAAGGTTTGCGGAATAAAAGTTAAAGCTGTGTTCAATTTTTTGTTATAAATTAAATTGATTGAAAAGAAGCTCTGTTTAAAAAATTGATTAACTAATTACCTATTTAAAGAGTGTATTATAGATACCTGGTGTTATTATATTGGTGGAGAAGTCTCGGACAAGCCGCAACCAACCTATCAGGCGATCCATGACCACGACCACTCCGCCGGGAGTGTACGACTAAGAAGAAGAAGATTATTATATTAATAACTATCCTGTACCCGGTAAGATCCGTGCATTTCTCAAGAGTGAAAATAATGAATGATATTAATTATTATGTTCTTTTGAAAGCCCATTCCCACTTGTCGGGTGTCGGATCCGTATATTAATTCGACGTCAGCGTCTATGTTCACACTTGTCGGATGTTGGACTCGACTGAAGCTGGAGCCAATTTTTGACACTCGTGACCCACGGATGCCCCTCAAGTTGAAGGGTAAAATCAACAAGTCCGTGATAAGGCCTGTCATACTGTATGGATCAGAATTTTGGGGTGTGAAAAAGACGGATGAAAAAAGATTACACGTAGCGGAGATGAGAATGTTAAGATAGATGTGTGGTGCGACAAGTGAGAAATGAGTATATTAGGGGAAGTTTGAAAATGCCAGTGACTGAAAAGTTGAAAGGGAATCGTTTGTATTGGTATGGTCATGTCAAGAGGAGGTATGAAACGCATGTTACTAAAAAAGTTATGAGTTTACATGTAGATGGATGGAGAGGGAGAGGGAGACCAAAGAAAAGATGGAAGAATTGCGTGACGAGTGACAAGACAGAATGGAATAAAAAAACGTGTTGGGCTGACCCCAAATAAAACGGGACAAGGGCAGGAAGATGATGATGATGACGTGAGGCGACTGTACACGATGCATGTCGATGAAGCTTTTGTTGTGTTTTATTATTTGAAAAAAAAAAAAGAAAACAAATAAAACAGACACGAAAATAAAATATTGGATTTACCTAATCCTGAAGAAAAGATTTATTTTGGGAACATTTTCGAGCTAGCGAGCGATGTGCGGAGTAAAGGGCAGTGGGTAAACCTGCCGAGCCCGACAACCGACAAATGTGAACAGCACCGTACTTACTTATGATCTAAAGTAAAGTATGTCGGAGCTGACAAAAATTCGCTGTCAGATAAATGTTTATTTATTTATTTAAACTTCATGTACAGTAGTGGTACAGTACCCGATATTTTGTCGGGCTCGACACCCGACAAGTGGAAATGGCCTCTTATGGTGCATCCAGACCTGGCGAATGTGCCGCTCGCGAGCCGCTTGCGAATGGCGCGCGTGCATTTCATGTTTGTACGAAGGCCCTGCGCCCGCATTCTACACGCCGTACTCGAGCGGGGCAGTAGGTGCGCGCGTGCCGCGTGCGGTACACATATATAGTTCAAACGTGAAAGAAGATACGTGCGCGCCAGCTGCGCGCGCGCTGCACGCGCACCTCACTCAAACCTTGCCAGAGCTGCACTAGAGCGGCGCACTAAACTTAAGCTGTAACCACACGCGAGCAGCAGGCGTGCAGCTCGCAAGTGGCTTGCGAGCGGCGCATTCGCCAGGTCTGGACGCACCATTACACATCAATCTTTTTGTCACTTTAAGGGGGATGTTGAAAGGTAACCCGCGAAATTCCAATTATCATTCAAGTTTTTGTATTTTCCAGTTCAGTATCAAGTTATATATTATGTTACTTAAAATATGATTGTTAGGCGTAATATGTATTTATTTACAGAACCTTAAACATTAAAAACTGATGTTAAAGGCGAAATCAGAGGGTTGTATTTATATACCCTTATCAGTTCGTCCTACCCTATTAATTGGCAAATGAATTTTAATCAACATAGGTACAACTTGACTTTGATCTGCAAAATGCAAAAAAGAAAACATAAGAAAATTTTATTTTCGCGAGCAAAACCCTGGTGCTTTAACCTCAAATTAGGCGAAGTCTTATCTGACAACAGTGTGCAGAAAAGTATCTGTGTGACACTCAAGTCTGTGTGTTTCTATTCTCATAAAACCATACATCACCACCAGACTTGAGTGGACCTGTCCAGTCAGTGCAAGTTAGTAACCGAATAACTTGGAACTGCTATCGTATTTTGTGTTTTTGTATTAAGTATATGTGCATAGTTAGGTTTTGTGTAAATACTTAGCTTAGTTAATATTTACGTTTCTTATGTACATAAATATACATATTTATATAGATTTAATCAATAAAAATAAAAAATAATAATTACGTAGCTTAATATCAATAAAAAAACTGTTTTTTTTTTTAATAAATCTGGTGTAAGAAAGGAATAGTGCCATATAGCCTGAGAAATTCCATCTCTTTCTCACACTGGAATAAAATTATGATGAGATTGTATAGCCCTTATGACGTCATGGTTTAGCCCTTTACTTCAAGACATTTTTTACCTCCTACAAACAAATAATTTTACCTCTTTGCTAACTTTGCAGGCCATCGATGAAAGAATTTTAGCTTAATCAGTACTTACTTCCTGAAATTACCAATACACAAACAAAGTACGAGTATCATTTAAAATCTATTTAAATATATATATAAATGAATCCCTATTTCCCTTGGTTACGCCATCACGCGTGAATGGCTGGACCGATTTCACAATTTTTTTTTGTTGTATTTGTTTGGAGAAGGATCTTATGAAAGAAAAAAAAATGGTAGTAGGGTAGAGTAGGTTAGAGTAGGGCAGAGTAGGGTAGAGTAGGGTGGTGTAGGGTAGAGCAGAATAGAGTAGTCAAGTCTATTAGTCAGTCAGTTGACGGGAGCGAAGCCGCGGGCAAAAGCTAGTCTAAAATAAATTCGTTGAGAAATTTCAATAGGAAAGAAGCTTTTTTGTAGAGAAGCTTTCTTCTTTGACGTCATAATTTTACACAACTTAAAAATAAATTACAATTTTGGTATGTTTTCATTTGAAATCGTAGAAAACTTAAATGCAAGTCTAAGTAAAAATCTATACTAATATTTTTACTTTTGTACCTATTTTTCAGAGGGAAACTCTTCTCGTTTTTTTCATATTTTGAGTACCTACCTACATGATTAAAACAAAAAAATAAGAAACTGAAGATTTTTTTTGTTTGAACATATTGCCAATATTCGTGTTGAATGACCCATTTATCGAGGAAGGTTAATTACTGGCTATGTAACAACATGCAACAAACCACGGGAGCGAAGCTGTAACCATAAACGCGGGTGAAACTGCACGGGATAACTAAGTAGTCTAAATATATAATAGCGAAATACCACTCACTGATTAATCACGAAATCTCAAAAACTATAACACCTACAAACTTAAAATTTGGCATGTAGGTTCCTTATAGAGTGTAAACATCCGCTAAGAACGGATTTTACGAAACGCGGATGGAGTTTATGGGCGTAAAACGGGAATTGGTAGTTTGTATGGAGAGACCTACTTTTACGCGGGTGAAACCGTTGGCAGAAGCTAATATTTTATACTACGTTGTCGTCGGATTCCTACAGACTTTAAAAAATTCCAAAGAAAAATCCTGTCCTTTTCATACTAAGGCGACGAACAACGTAAAATTCGATAATGTATTTTTCCTTTCCATGGCGGTAACATCTTGCTATAAAATTATTTTAAACTATCTACCGCCTGCGAAAATTCAAATAAGGCGATATAATCCCAAAAAAGTATCCTATATCCTATTCTAGGACATGTTCTACCCTTGTGCCAAATTCCATCAAAATCCGTTGAGCCGTTCGAGCGTGAAGAAGTAACAAACATACAAACGGTTTTAAAATAATAGTGTGATATATTGTGATGTATGAGGATTAAAGTACCTGCTTAATATTATTTATAAGTTATGATCAGTATACGTGGGTAAGAGCGTGTGGGTTAAGAGCAGTGGTGGCCGAGTGGTAATGGCCCCGACTTACGAGTTGTAGGTCGCGGGTTCAAACCCAGCCAGGCGCATTACTTTGTGTAATTTATTTCATCACTACTGCTCTCAAAACGGTGAAGGAAAACATCGTGAGGAAACCGGCATATCCTAGAACCAAAAATTCGAAGACATGTGACATTCACCAACCCGCACTGGGCCTGCGTGGTGGATTACGGCCTATTCCCTCTCCTAGAGAGGAGGCCTGAGTCCCAGCAGTGGGAAAATTAAAAAGGCTGATTATGCTTATGCTAATATGCTTATGTGGGTAAGCCAACATAATGTTATGTCTTTTGTTCGACCATCATCAGTCGCAATATACGTGTACCCGTACTCAGCTGTTTCATTCCCTGGCTCCGTATATCCTGGCATTCCCAAGTGTTTCAATATATAAGTGTGATTATGATAATAATATTTCTATAAAGCCTAAACCTAGGTTTGATTTTTCTAGAACTATATTCTATTTTTACCTCGATTACTGTAATTCCAATAAATATTCAGGAAATAAATAAAGAATACTTCATAATTTTTCAATTAGTCATTTGTATCAAAGTTTTATTTCGTATTCGAACATTAGTTTTTGAATACAAAATAATAATATGGTAGCTGAAATGGTATATTAGGGAAAGAAAGAGTTCTTTGTAAGTTTTAGTAATAATGACCGTCGACCAAAGCAAAGGCAATATAGTATATCTATTAAGTATTTTGTGTGTGGTTCTGCATGTTAATTTATTGGTCAAAATAAGTATTGTGGTATGTTTTGGTACCTTTGTGTTTTATAAAACCTTTGATATCAATGGCGTCGGGGCAGAAAAATCTCGCCGCAAAACCAAGGGTGATGTGAGTTTGAAGGGAACTGTCAGTGAGCGAGTTCGACTCACACTTGACCGGTTTTTTTAATGTTATAGGTTATGAACTGCTGCCAGTAGCTTTGCTTACATTATAGTAGAATATTGTTTCAAGGGAACATACTCCTAGGATGAAAACTATCTTAGGCGCTATAACTGGGCGTGTTATACCCATGTAAATCCGTTCAGCCGTTCAAGCTAAAATCAGTAAAAAACATACACACACACATTACATACACATACACACTCATTAGCGTTCGCCTTTATAATATTAACATGAGTTTATGTTAATTTCTTTTTTTTAATTTGTCCTAATTTTTGACAAGATATTGTAATGGTAGCGACTAGTGACTTATTCACAAAATCGCCAAAATTACCCGTAAACTATAAATACAAGTTAATAATTAACAGTCAATAAAACAATTAAGGGGATTAGGTCATTATCTTTCGGCCCTTGTTCCGTTTTATTTGGGGTCAGCGCAACACGTTTTTTTCTTCCATTCTGTCTTGTCACCCGTCATGCTATTACTGACTCCCTTTTCTTTCATATCACTCTTCACACAATCCATCCAATTTTTCTTTGGCCTCCCTCTCTCTCCATTCATGTATACTAATAATTCTTTTTTTTTTTAATGATTTAAAACATTGACTGCGATCCCACCTGATGGTAAGCAGTGATGCAATCATTGATGGTGAGGCGCACTAGCCTATTCACGATAGCCTTGAAGACACCTAAAGGACGGGAAGACCGCAGCAGGCAAATCGTTAGTAGGTACTCTTTTAGTGTAGTAGTCATCCCTCCTCTTTACATGATCATACGAAGACAAATGATTCCCTTTCAACTTTTCAGTCAATACGGTACCGAGAGCCCTTAACGCCTAAACTGAACTGTTAAAGGGATGGAACTAGGTAAATAGGGTGTATAGCTTCATCCCTCTTTTTCACTCTTATGACTGACATATTGACACGTCATTGTAAAGCCCAATGACGCCACTTTCCAACTTTGACAGACTAGATGACAGCTATCTTATAATATATAAAAACCAAGCAAGTACGTGTCGGACTCGCGCACTGAGGGTTCCGTACAAACTTATCTATGAAAACAGTTCAATTCCCGAATTGAGTTACGAAGATTTTTCCGAATCACAAAAAAGATTTTTTTTTTTGTGGCATACCAGTTCTTCTCTTTACATAATTTACAGTTTTCAGATTTTATCCTATACTTGTGCTATGAGACCTTGCTTCATGCTAATTTTCAAGGTTCTAGGTCAACGGAAAGTACCCTATGAATTTTGATTCCCGTGAGAGTGTCGAAATACAAGTTTTTTTGTGACATAAACGGCCGTATCTTTTTGATAACAAAACACTAAAACATAAGCTGTGAAAACATCAAACTTCTGCTTAAGCTTAAGCAGAAGTTTGATGTTTTCACAGCTTGAAGGGACCGCAGACCTGAGTATATGGTTTTAATTTCAACTCGATACCTCCACGCGTTTCCGAGATAAAGGGTCTTGACAGACAGACAGACAGACGGACAACAAAGTGGTCCTATAAGGGTTCCGTTTTTTCATTTTGAGGTATGGAACCCTAAAAATGAATAGCTCCTCGTTAGTCTCGCTAAAACTTTAGAACGACTGGACCGATTTGGCTAATTTTGGTCTTGAAATATTCGATATAGTCCAGGGAAGGTTTAAAAGGTAAGAAAAAATGGAAAAAAATCAGGAAAAAAGAAACCGAATACAACACCATCTCTAATTAAAATGTCACTATAAAATGAATTATGCTGTTATGGTAATACCAGTAGATAGCGTTATCCTTACTATTAGGCGGTACGAAGTTCGCCGGGTCAGCTAGTTATAAATAAATAAACCTCAATAAAAACAGTTGACAGTTATCGTGCGTTGTTGGCAGTTAATTTATTTTAACTGTTTCATTTTATTATCTTGGTGGACGTGATGTACCTATGTGCCCGTTAATTTTTTTGTTGAGGTCTATTGTTCTGGGCTCGTGGATTGTACAAAAAGAATCACCATAGCCTTGAAAATCAAAGGGCAACTGAAGGACATAGGTGGATTTTAGTCACTTAACGTCTGACACTCTCATTCGTATCACCCTAGAGCGGGAAGTCATTCGATGAATCCTACCTCAAAAAAAGGTGTTTCAATTGAGTCTTATTAATTTATGTACTGTATTTATTTCTGTCATCAATATAGTTTGAATGTTTTTGTGTATGTCAGATTTTGTTTACTTCAAAAAATGCAACAACTTGCTGAGTTTTACAATTACTGAAGAACATTACTTCATCCACTAAATAGTCAACACTTTCTTGTCGGCACCTTTCCTAATTTATTTGATACATGTGACAACTCAAATAGGCGCCCCCCATTTAAGTTTTTACTGTAGATTGAGAATTTTTGTAAGTATAACAAAATCAAATTTTACTAAGATCTGAAACTTCAACTTTTTGTAGCTGTCCACTTCATGTCAACGTTCCATAAGATAAGGAAGCTATAAGCCCTAAATTACTCGACAGAAATCGATTTCCACGACAATCAAAGAATAAATAGAACCTAACCATTAAGTGCTTCACAAACTATAACTAAAGAATTTCAATATAAATGAAACAACAATTTGTCTAGCACATCACAAATAAAACAAAGTTACAAAACCTAGAACGTGGCCACGGAATCCTAAATCCGGCCAACCATTATTATGTTCTAGTAAACAGACTGTTCCTAATGAGTGTTTCACACGCCATCCTTGATTGTTTTACCGTTTATTTGTATTTTCATATTCTGTGCCTAATGTAGCATTATTGAAGACAAGAATAGGAAGGTGTTTCGAAACACTAAAGTTGTAAAACCCTCAAATCACTTCGAGAGAATTAACATCAGCCCCCCTAGCCAAGTTATAACCGTTTCGTTTCGATTCGCTTTTCGCTGATCGCCTCGAGCCGCCCACGCCTTCTATTCCTTTGTTCTGACCACGTGACTGAGCATTGAGATGACGTCAGAATGAAGGAATCGGAGGCGTGGCCTACTCGAGGCGATCGACGAAAAGAGAATCGAAGCGAAACGGTTGTAACTTATCTAAGGGGGCAGGACATGATGAAAAACCCGAAGTAATCGCCTTATCTCTCGCTGCGCTCAGGTCGGAATTGTTTTATCGATGATTTCTCACTTTAAAAAGGTACTTCTCATAATAAGTTTGAAACCGTTACCGCGGTCCTGGAACGCAAAGGGCAGCTGAAGGAACACAGGTGAGGTCTTTGTCGGTAAAGTTTCACACGCCCTCTCGCTCCACCCAGAGCAGGAGAAGTCATTTGATGATTTCCCACCTCAAAAAATTAATAAAAAGTCTGTCTCATAATTCAAGTACATTATCAAGTAAACGTGCTCACAAAATGCCTTAATTATGACACCCATTTTCCCTCAAACGAACAAACCAAGAATTAATCTAACAGGACTTATGTATATTACATTTATCATTCGCTTTCTCACAATGATAAGCAGAAATCTCGAAAGTAATAATCATAATCTATTATTAGATGCCAAATAAATTACTCCGGCGTAATTTCGATGTTCCAGATAATGTTATGTGTCACAAACATATGTATCTTTGTGACTGTGATTATAGTAATTATTGTAAACTAGCGTATGGGCAAAGCCGCTAGGCTTTGCCCACATACATACATAGCATAGGCGGCCTTATAATGTTCCCACTGTTGGGACTCAGGCCTCCTCTCTAGGAGAGGGAATGGGCCGTAATCCACCACGCGGGCCCAGTGCGGGTTGGTGGATGTCACATGTCTTCGAATTTTTGGTTCTAGGACATGCCGGTTTCCTCACGATGTTTTCCTTCACCGTTTTGAGAGCAGTGGTGATGAAATAAATTACACAAAGTAATGCGCCTGGCTGGGTTTGAACCCACGACCTACAACTCGTTAGTCGGGACCGTTACCACTCGGCCACCACTGCTGTCCCCCACATGAAGGTAGACTGCAATTATCAAAAGTCCTATCTTCTCCAATGTTCTATTCCAGAACTTGGTATATCCCTGTACAAAGAGTATACTTATACCAGCGGCTCTCAAACTTTTTATTAACCCTATTAGAAGGCAAAATATTTAACGGAGCCATTAAATTAAAAAAAAATTGTTTATGGGTAATATTTTGAATATTTTGTTAGCCTGTTGGTCTAGTGGTTAGTGGCCGTGACTGCTATGCCGGAGGTCGTGCGTTCGATTCCCACCCAGGACAAATGTTTGTGTGATGAGCACAATCGTTTGTTCTGTGTCTGGGTGTAATTTATCTATACTAAGTATGTATTTAGAAATATTTGAGTATGTTTAACAGTTGTCTAGTACTCATAACACGAGCTCTGCTTAGCTTGGGACTAGACGGCGTTGTGTGATAGTTGTGTGAATATTATAATATTTACTTTTAATGAGTTATCGTGATAGTATCGATTATTTCCTATAGATAAAATCTAATGTGAGGTACCTACGACATTGCTTTTTATCTTTTTAACAACTAAACAACTATAGAAATAATGAGGAAGAAAGTATAAAGACCAGGTGTCTTTACCTGGTCTTTATACTTTCTTCCTCATTATAACCAGTATTCACATGGAGCCCGCAAAGAGGCTTTGTGAAGCCCTAGGGTTCCGCGGAGCACAGTTTGAGTATGACTGACTTATACTAACCGCCGTCACTGGAATGCCTCTAGTAATGTTATAGCATGTTTGAAATATTACCCGAAATTCTTGAGCAGTATGCGGAGTAGTTTTATACATGTGAAAATATTTTTCCGCAACGAAAACCAAATAAAAATATCTTGCTAAGTCGCTGAACTCAGCTGAAGTGTAAATTCGACATTTCGTATTCCATTTCACGTATCTATTATACTGTATAGTCATATTTTATAATGGAATACAGATGGAGAATATGAATATTAAATAGGTGTATAAATTAAATTGAAAAAAAAAAACGGTAAAGTATTAAAACGTTGTACCCGCACCGCCCTAAGGTTGAGTACGATATGATTGCGGCGATAAGTCTCCTCTTTGAGAAGTGGCTAGAGAGCCTCACCTTCCGCGAGCGATGGGTAGCTCGTCGTCAGGTCGTCTGGTCACCGTCCAGACTGAGCCCCAGTCGTCGATTGTGCGTAGTGTTCCACGCGTGCCTCAAAGAGATGACAGCAAAACCCAGTAAGGGCCCAGAAGGGGTAATGCCTGCTAGGGCCACGGGGAATTTCTGAAAATGAAACCCGTAGCCCTAGAACATATAGGGCAACTGAAAGATATTGGTGTGGTTTTAGTCAGTAAAAGTCTGGCAAGTCCTCACGCTTCACCCTAGAACGAGAGAAGTCATTGGATAATTTACCACCACAAAAAAGTCTGAGTATAAAAGAATTTGATCGTTTTAAAGTCTGTTAAAACCGAAGGCACAAAAAATAATTTCGAGGTTAACCCAAATATCAACAACAACAACATCTGGCTTCATTCAATATTATAAAACGTCGCCATAATATTTTATAGATCACCAGATTCACGCATAAAATTACACTCATTAAAATAAATCTCTTTGCTCACAAAAATGCGGGGAAGCGATTTAATATTTTCCGGGAAAATTGTAACGATCTTTCTTTTTTCTATTTATATTCTTAATGCTGTTTATTTTGAGAGAAAATGGCGCTTCAAACAGTTATTTACTTTGTTAGATTACTGGTGTATTGAATTTCAAAGGTATGGAATTACAGTGGAAGTGTTGTTGACCTCATAGAGCTTATAATTGCCGTATCAGCAAGGACTAAAAGACGCTAGCAAACAGATATTATTATGGCAAAAGTCTATGTATGTTTGTGCATAGTGTGTATGTCTGTGCGGTATCTTCTCGTCCAATATACCACAGTGTCTCAAGACGAAAGTCTATGACCAGTGCGTGTTGCCAATGATGACATATGGCTCCGAAACGTGGTCGCTTACAATGGGCCGCATCAGAAGACTTTTAGTCACCCAAAGGGCAATGGAAAGGGCTACGCTCGGAGTTTCCTTGCGTGATCGAATCAGGAATGAGAATATCCGAAGGACAACCAAGGTTACTGACATAGCACGAAGAATTGCCAAACTTAAGTGGCAATGGGCAGGGCACGTTGCTCGCAGAACGGATGGCTGTTAAGTTCTGGAATGGCGACCACGTACCGTGGTTAGGGTTGCGGGAATGCGATACATGCGAGACGCACATGACCATTCATTGTGACGACACTTGGGGGAGGCCTATGTCCAGCAGTGGACGTCTTTCGGCTGAAATTATGATGATGATGATGTGTATGTCTGTTACTCCTTCCAAATAGACCATGATCAACCCGTATACCGGGTGATATAATTCTGTTGGGCCTGGGTGTTTGTTTATGCAAAATGATATATGTTTGTATTGCACATGGTTAACACCAATCTATAAAGCCTGAAGTACAGGCGAAGGGTTGCCAGCCTTTCGGTATTTTACAGGAAGAATTTTGGAAAGTGTGCGCGTGAATTACATGACTTGATTCCTCCATTACTTTTCTACCATCGGACAACCCATGTGTCCACTCTTCCGTTGTTGATACTCTACGGTCCGGGGCTAATTTCGCCTCGCCGGTATAAGCGGTATAAACCATTGTTCCAAGGTTTGAAACAATTTGCCTGCAGCTATCTTCCCGCCCGGTGTGAGGTGTCTTCAAGTTTAGCCTCTTACTATGCATTCCAAATAAGAATAGGAAAGTCAATAACCTCGATCCGTCAAATGTTGATAGAAAAGTACGGTTTGCAAAGAAAACTTATTCGCGTTTTAATAACGTTTTTTTTTTGCTTTGTATTTCTGAGTCTTAGTTAAATTTAGGTGAAGTAAAAACGTTATTGTTTAATCTAAATTAATTAAATATATTATTTACGCCATAATTAGTTAAAAAAAATAACTATTTTCTTTCTTATTTTCATTTTTAGGAACAATTTGCCTTCTCCTTCCATTTGCCACTACTCAGAAACTTCACACAGTAAAGCAGAGATTAGCAAAATTTAAGAACTGGAACACATTGTAATAAATTTGTGCGACTCACCATCAACGGTTGCATCACTGTTTACCATCAGGTGGGATCGCAGTCACGCACGAGGCACTTTATGGGGGCCAAGTTTATACTACAATACCAGAGTAAGTAGTAAATTAAATATTGGTACCCTAATTATGCGAACTTTTTTTATGATCAGGATAAAATCTTCAACGGGTATCGCCTAAAACCAGTGTGTTAGTACCTCGCGTCAGACGAAAAGTGAGGATACTTTCCGCCATTATGGCTTGTCTAATTATGCGAGCGTGACTCGCTGTAGGTCAGTTTATCGAAATACTATTGTTTTGTGTACTCTAAACGGGCAAAACATAAAGGAAATAACTAGAATCTAGTCTTGTTAAGCCACGTTTCCAACTGCAACCAGCTTTCATGCAAGTTGAATTCATTGCACCACCGAGACAAGATATTATATGATCAACCAGTCCCTTGTGTCCCAAAATATATCTAGCTATGCTTGCAGATGGTGGAAATGCTGGTTTTTATTTTGTTTTTAGTTTGTATAACTTGTTCCATTCTAGGTGGAGCGAGAGGGAGTGTCCGTCTTTTATTAACTAAACCCACCTGTGTTGCTTCAGGTACACTTTGCGTTCGAGGATCAGAGAGACTCTTGTAGCGATCCTGCATCGCGCAATTAAAGTTCTCCGCGCGATTTGAACATATAGAGTAGTCCGAAATCATCTATTGGGCAGTTGCTCAACAGACATAACACCCGGAGGATCCTCCCTTTTCAATGGAGGTCTGCGGGACTTTACTCTCTGTTCTGCTTACCTCCAAACTCTAAACGCCGCATAAATAAAATAATCCTCCCAACCGAATTCCGATCTAGTAGTTATTCTCAACAGATATTAGCCAAGTACGCAGGAGATATTATAATGCACAGGTACGTGCGCAAACACAGGTGCACTCTCTGTTCCTTTACTCTCATAGTCTGATGGGACGCCTATCCGACACGACTGGAGAGTTCAGGCTTAAGACCAACGGGTTTACGTGCTTACCGAGGCACGGGGTATCATACCACCAACTTCCTGGGGTGCTACGACAGAAAACCGCCACGTGTGCCCGCGGGCTGTAATTCCCTTATGGATACGTCCGGAGTGAAAGCCAGTCCGCGGGACGGTGCACCCTGGCCCCCCTCGCCCTAACGACACACAGAGGCGTGTAGTCTGACACGCCCTCTCACCCTGCCCAAGGGCAGGAGATGTCATTAGATGATTTCCCACCTAAAAAAAAAACCACCAACTTCCAAACTTCGAGCAAGTGCAGAGTAATTCCTGATGGAAAAACTCAATAGCACTTTTTGCCCGACCCGGGAATTGAACCGAAAAAAGCAATAAACGCCGCATATCATAACAACATATTATGATCTACAGTGTGTCAACAGTACGTCAGTTATTTGTTTTAAATGTAGTTTTGTTGAAACACACTGAACTTTATTTTAATCCAATACCCTCAGATAGGAGGAGAAAAGATTTGGTCTGTGCTAACTCTCGTACTAAACACGCTTTTTCTAATCGATTTTATATATTTCTGGGACCTTATTTATATAACCAGTTAAACAGAGTACTAAAGATTTATAGTTTAAGCTACAATAAATGTAATTTAGTAGTCCAGGAATTTTTGGCAAAACACAACTATGCAGACACGGAAAAACTACTAGAAATTGTAAAATAAAGTTTCTATATACCTACTCTAATATAAGTCTCTTTCTTTACCTAATTAATATAGTATCCACTTTATAGGCTGTATTATTATTCGTTAATTTATTTAATCCTAATATATCGTACATAATCTAGTTTTAAAATAATCTATCCAAATTGTTACTTTTTAAGTTGTTGAAATATTGTCTTCTTTTTAATTTAGTTTCTAATTCCATTAGTGTTTACTTTTTTAAATGTTTGATGTAAATTGATGGCCTGAAACACAGGTTTTCATTAACCTAGATCAGGCAGGTCTACGTTACTGTTAGAATTACTTTTTTTCTCGATTGTACTTAATGTAAATCATAATTTTACTTACTTTATACTTGAATAAAATTTTATTATTTATTATTATTATAGTGTAAACTGTTTTCTACCAGGGCACGCCACAATTATGGCGGTAAGTCCCCTCTTTGAGGCATGGTTGGAAAGACCTCACGGCGTCCTCACCTTCCGCATGACGCAGGTTCTCACCGAACACGGTAAGTTCGGGAAGTTCCTGCACCGGATTCGTGCGGAAGCGACGCCCGGGTGTCGCCACGGACCGCCCGGAGGACACGGTGGAGCACACGGTGGAGGTGTGCCCCGCTTGGGCAGAGCAACGCCGTGTCCTCGTGGGGGCGATCGGCGGCGGCGATCTCTCGCGCCGGGCCTTGGTACAGGCCATAATCCGGAGCGAGGAGTGGCAGGCGGTCCCCTCCTTCTGCGAAGCAGTAATGCTAGCAAAGGAGGCGGCCGATCGCGTGAGGCAACGGTCGTCACGCCCCGCCGCCGGGATTCCGATCCCGATTTCCGGCCACCGTAGGCGCGAGCTTGCCGACGGCGAGCAATGGGTAGCCCGCCGTCCGACCGTCCGGTAACCGTCCGGACCGAGCCCAAGTCGTCGACGGCGCGTACTGTTCCACGCGCGCCTCAGGGAGATGTCAGCAAATCGTAGGGGCCCAGCAGGGTCGAAGCCTACTGGGGCCATGGGTAGTGTGAAAACGAAACCCGGGGCACTTGGACGAAGGCAACGAAGGAACAGGAGTGGGTTTTTAGTCAGTAAAAGTCTGACACTATCTCCTGCTCCACCCAAGAGCGCGATTTGTCATTAGATGATTTTCCCACCTAAAAAAAAACCCGTTTACTACCAACAATTAAATTCTAATAGAGCCCATAATTTCTACACCTCTCAACAAACAAGATGAGAACTACGTTTCACCAAAATACACTTCTTTAAAATCGCAGTATCCCGTGCAAGCGTTGCAGACATATAACAAAGGCGAGCTAAAATGTGCTGAAACACGGAGGCTGATGTGCACAAAGGCATTGCGGTAGGTCGCACGTCACTGTGTGCACTGGATTGTGCAAGAGTGTGGGCACTGTGGGACAAGGAATAGAGGTGATAAGTTTTTTATGATATAAGAGGTACTAAGACTAGACTATACACACATACACAGAGACGAAGACATACACAGAGAAAGATTTACGTATGAATGTTGTAAGAAAATGCTTTGTTTTTTTTTTTCATTGTAAAAGTGTTTCCAATTTTTTTTTCAGTGTAAAAAGAGTTTTCAAAAGAGGTTTAAATGTAAGGCATCACGCTAATATTATAAAGGCGATATTTTGTGAGTGGGTTTGTGTATGTGTGTGGATGCTCGTTACTGATTTACGCTCGAACGGCTGAATTAATTTTGATGAAACTTGGTACACAGGTAGAACATGTCCTGTAATAGCATATAGGACACTTTTTATCCGGAGTGTATGTTAAGCTTAAGCATAAGCATAATCAGCCTTTTAATGTTCCCACTGCTGGGACTCAGGCCTCCTCTCTTTAGGAGAGGGAATGGGCCGTAATCCACCACGCGGGCCCAGTGCGGATTGGTGAATGTCACATGTCTTCGAATGTTTGGTTCTAGGACATGCCGGTTTCCTCACGATGTTTTCCTTCACCGGTTTTAGAGCACTGGTGATGAAATAAATTAGAGTGTATGTTATTTTGAGATAAATAAATAAGCAGATAAAATAATTCTTAATTCCCGAGAAAGACTTTTACATATGTATATTAATGTTGTAAGAAGACGCTTTGTTTTTTTTTTTTTTGGGACCAGTATGTTTGAGTAGTTAAGTGACACATTAATTCCGTTACTTTCTCAATGAGAAAAGAGGTTCCAAAAGAGGTTTAATTCTAAGGCATCGATAATATTGTACTGGTGAAAGTTTGTGAGTATGTGTTTTTTTTTTTAGGTGGGAAAATCATCTAATGACAAATCTCGCTCTTGGGTGGAGCCGGAGATAGTGTCAGACTTTTACTGACTAAAAACCCACTCCTGTTCCTTCGTTGCCTTCGTCCCAGAGCCCAGGGTTTCGTTTTCACACTACCCATGGTCCCAATAGGCATAGTAGTAGTAGTAGTGGTGGTTGGTGGTCGTAGTAGTGGTGGGGTAGTGGTAAGCGTGGGTATGGTAGGTAGTGGTGGGTAGACCATGCTATGTGAGTATGTATGTTTATGTTTGTTACTGATTCACCCTCAAATGGCTGAACGGATTTCAATGAAACATGGTACACGGTAGAACATGTCCAGAAATAACACAAAGGGCACTTTTTATGCGAGGAATATGTTCCCTTGCGATCATTTTCAACAATCACGTGGGTGTAGTCGCTGTTAGAAGCCAGTAAATAAATAAAAATAGAAAATATTAGGTTTTCTGTGTCAAAACCCTTCAAAAAACATCAAGATTATACAAAAATGCTAAACAAAATGAGTCCTTATTATAAAAGGTCCTGTATTGTCAAGGATCCAATTATTTGGCCAGCCAAGAATACTTGTTACAAGATGTACGATAAAAAAGGGTAAGAATACATAATACATAAATATAAAAGATAAACCGGTTTTTCATATACGAAGCGTAATTTTTAGGGACAGCCCTGAACGATAATAATTTTTTGGTATTCAATCTGGGTGAAGAATCGATATTTTGAGTTAAACACGAGGACTACTTTTCGAGAATGTATTTACAGTATTATGTAAATGTGTTTAAAATATAAATCCTTAAAACAAATAAAAGTATAAAAGAAGCAGTTTTTAATTATTATTATTAATATTTATTAATTATTTTATAAAAAAATTTCAAATTATATTAAGTTAGATTATCTCCGTATAATTTATCCTTCTTTTGCTGTGCCCGATAGGGTCCACAATTGTTTCATTTGGCAAAAGTTTACCACCTAAGCCTACATTGTGGAATGCAATAAAGAACTGAGCATTGAGTAATTTGGTAACTTACTTCAAACAAATAACAATTTAGTTGTACAAGCCTTTTCAAGAAAAACGTCGTAAGCGATAATTTGCGTTTTTGTAGAAATATCTTAATAGTAACCTTTTTTTTACATCATTAATTATATGAATATTTTTGAAAGCTGCATTTTTTTTAAATTATATTTTCTATCTTAAGGAAGACATCTAGGTCGTCCCTCCATCTCCTTCGACACTCGCAGTACGTCGGTAGAAAAGTGATGGCGGAATCATCATCATCCACTATTGGACATACGAGTAGGCCTCCCCCAAGTCACCACAATGACCGGTCGTGTGCGTCTTGCATCCATCGGATTGCCGCGACCCTTACCAGGTCATCGATCCACCTTGTGGGAGGCCTTAAATTCCAACGCTGCGTCTTCCGGTACGTGGTCGCTATTCCAGAACCTTTCGTCCCAATCGACCATCTGTTCTGCGAGCACTTAAGTTTGGCGATTCTTTGGGCTATGTTTACAGACACCTAGGTTCTCCTATGGCGGAATCAAGTCATGTAATTCCTGCTCACACTCCAAAATGCATCGTGTAAAACACTGTCTTCCTTAATAATTGGAAAGAGAAAGCGAGGAATTGTGATTATTGGAAGGAATGGAGGGACGCTTTGCCCTTTAGTGGGACAATACGGGCTAGATAGAGCAAAAAAAAAATATGTTCATGAACACTTTTTTAATTATGGAAGAGAAAACCTACTCCTGGAAAAAACACAAACTGTCGCTTTCAATTATGTTGTTCAAAGGGCCGATATCTTTTATTAAGTTCAAAATAAAATACGGTATTTTTTTTAGGTTTTTACTTTGCATTACCGATTTTTTTTTTTTGCGTAAGATTCTAATTTTAATGACCCATTTACGGCTGATTTATCAAACGTCAGAAAACTTGAAAACATTTCGAGAACTGTCGAAGAAAGAATTTTTATTCCTCTTAAAGTTATATAACGACTGAAAACTCGGTACTTATTTGTGTTATTTCTTTCAAGAGACCATCAATCTCTCGTGCCTTTTCACAACACAAAAAAAAAAAACAAAAGACAGGATAAATTGACAGCACGCTGGGTGCAGTGGTTGAGTGACTGGCTGCTTTGCTGCGTGTCGCACATTCGATTTGCGCGCCGAACAAATAGTTGTATCATTTTTAGGGTTCCGTACTTCAAAAGGAAAAAAACGTAACCCTTATAGGACCACTTTGTTGTCCGTCTTTCTCACAGTTTGAAACTAAAACCATATACTCAAATCTGCAGTCCCTTGAAGCTATGAAAAAATCAAACTTCTGAGTTAACGAAAAAAAAAGATACGGCCGATTATGTCGCAAAAAATGTGTACTTCGGCACTCTCAAGGGAATCAAAATTCTTAGGGTACTTCCCGTTGACCTAGAATCCTGAAATTTGGCATGAAGCAAGGTTTCATTCCATAAGTATAGAAAAAATCTGATAACTGTAAATTTCTAGTTAATCACAAAAAAAACTTTTTTGCGATTCGGAAAAATCTTTACTCAATTCGGGAAATGAACTGTTTTCATAGGTAAGTGCGAAATTCTTCAAAGCTTTTGGTATTTTTTTTCTATATCAAACTTATTTTCTATTCAGGTAGAATAAACATGTTTTCTTTCTTTCTTCTTTCTTTCTTATTTTACAAAAGTTAATTTACGTCAATGTTATCCCGTCTGTAAACAGATTTTTAATTGTATGTGTCACTATATTGTTATTTTGTAGATGGCTTTTTTATTTAGAAGGTACTGTCTCGTGTTTACGGGTTGACATGTTTGTGAACACACCCACGATACTGGAGTAATTTGCTACTGTAGGACAAAGGTTTTTTTTTAAATGGTAGTTTATTCTCTAAGGAGATAAAGCAATGCCTTATATCACGGGTATATTAAAATCCGAGTGTCACGAAGGATTCTGGGGGTTAAACCCCGAGCGTGAAAGCTTTACTTGTGTTTGCATGACATATAATTTGACATTTACGAGCAGGTGATGTGAAAATAAAATAGCAGTACCGGCAGACGTTGTCCTGCCTGATAACTGGCTTTTGTCAGAAAAAGAATTGAACCTGATTGCAGCACCACCTACCGGGTCCAATTGTATTTTCAAACCATTGAGAGAACCATTCAAATATACACACAAAGTTTCATCAAAATCGGTCAAGCCGTTTGGGAGGAATTAGGTGACAAAACACGCATAAACAAATTATATACAACATGTAAGTGAAATAATGCACGTCTTTATACACCCCAACTAGAAAATAAAAGGGTCCTTTTCCACTCGCCTATCATCAACATCGAGCATGGTTTAAAAGCTTGTTGCTTCATCTAACGCAATCCAACGCGATGTTTGACGAAGAGACAACGCGAAAAAAGAGAGATAACGCCTGAAATCTCTGCTAGCATTTGGTAATTCCATGATTTACTTGAATATTTCACAAAACTTGTTCTTGGAAATATCTACGTGTTTTTTTTAACCCTTGAAAGTTTTTGAAGAAAATTCTAGGTTATTTTGGGTTAAATAAAAGATTACCTATTCTAAAAATACCTGAAATCCATTCATTAGCCGATTCTAAACATACTCTTTCAAAATGTGCGTTTATTATGTTACACGTATAAAGACAAAAAAAAAAATGCATCACTTACGTTAACAGCATTGAGACTAAATTCCTTCAGACCAAAATCAACCAATCACAACGCTCCTAGAAAAACCGCAGCCTCGACAAAGAACTATTTATTCCCTAGCCAAGTGTCGCGTGTGTCTATCGGCGTGTCAGTCCTCACGTAGAGCTGACAAAGCTAGCGGACACTCAGCTAGAGTGCTCTCAGTGGTGTCGAGTATCTTGTAACGAAGTAAGAAGTGGCTGAGATACGAGGCGTGTGAGTAGTCTAGATTTGTGTGTAGATTTTACTGTACTGAGTATAACCGAAGATTCGTAGTAATTTGTAAAACAGATGTTGTATTTTTGATTGTATGAATGACTGTGAAGAAGGTCGCTGCAAGGCTTCCTGACGACGAACAACATTTTTGAATGAAAAACCCGCGGTTCTAAAACGAAAAGGGCAACTGAAAGACAAAGGTATAGTTTTAGTCAGTAAAAGTTTGACACGCCCTCCCACTCCACCCTAGAGCGAAAAAAGATATTGGATGATTTATCACCCCAAAAAAAGAACGTTGTTAAGATAATATACCAATGTATTTTATCATTACAAAACATAGTTTCACGATATCGTCCGCAATACATTTTGAATAAAGCGAAACAAATGTCAAAGATAAAGGTTATATATTTTGTATCATCATAATATATTAAAGGATTATGTTAATATTACAATCTAAATTTAAGTAGGAATCTTAATCTGATTGTCGAAGGAATGAGAAAATTTTGTATATTATCGTATCTTAATCGTGTCTCGTAGATTAAGTTAAAGTTATATTTTATCTTAACATGAAATATCATAGTAACTTTAAATTCAGTGGTTTTTAGGCTGAGGTCTAGATATAACTGTGTGAGCGAGTAAGGTAGACGTTCGCAAAGGAGGGAACAAAATCAAAGAAAACCTAATATTTAACGACGCTGTATCCGCAGTGTACTCCCGGCGTGGAGGAATTCTATGGTCATATAATATGGTAATCCAACTATCCTTCTTCTACAGATGGTGCGGGTATACCGCATGGTTTCCCGCGAAGCGGCGAGCCTCCTTGCTGGCCAGCCACCATGGGATCTGGAGGCAACAGGCCTTGCACGCATGCACGATCTGCGCGTGGAGATGCAACAACCGACAACCCCTGGCATGGCGACTATCGCAACCCAGTGCTGGGCACGCCGATCACGTGAGGCAATGGTCATCATGCCCCAACCGCCGCTGGGATTCTGATCCCGATTTCCGGCCACCGTAGGCGCGGGCTTGTAGACGGTGAGCAATGGGTAGCTCGCCGTCCGACCGTCCGGTAACCGTCCAGACCGAGCCCAAGTCGTCGACGGCGCGTACTGTTTCACGCGCGCCTCAAGGAGATGTCAAGCAACTGTAGGGACCCATCAGGGTCGAAGCCTACTGGGGCCAAGGGTCTGATTCTGAAAGGAAGATTCGGCCCTGGTACGAAAGGCAACGAAGGAACAGGAGTGGGTTTTTAGTCAGTAAAAGACTGACACTATCTCCCACTCCGCCCAAGAGCGGGGGATGTCATAAGATGATTTTCCCACCGAAAAAAAAAAACTATCCTTCTTCGTACTATAATATACAGGGTGTCTTTGACATCGACGTACAAACGAATACCATGGATCCAGTACATGATTCTGGACCCCCCAGTGGTGGAATTTTTCGTCTGTTGTTTACTAATTTAAAAAAAAATAGTCTTTACGTTTTTTAATTTAAACTGTATAAAATCGTTAATCTAACATTTTTAGTGAAAAAAAAAATGAATGAATTACTTTTAAAATTAAAATTGTCATCGGGATTGATTAGAATAAATTGGTAATGATTTTATCTATCACGATGACCTTTTAATTATTATTTTTATCCTTTTTACTAAAAATATCATCAGGGTTGGCTAGAATTACGATTTTACACAGTTTAAATTAAAAAAAAAAAACAGTTTATTTTTTAAATTAATAAAAAGCCGACGACAAATTTCACCACTAGGGTATCCAGAATTATACATTACTTGATCCGTGGTTATACGTTTGCGTTTGCGTCGATGTCAAAGACACCGTGTATAATATTATAAATGGGAAAGATTGTTGGGCCGAAGTCTACTGGGTCATGGGTTGATGTCTGAAAGGGAATCCTGTGGTCCTAGAACGGAGAAGGCAATTGAAGGAACATACGTGGGTTTTAGCTAGTACTACTAGCTTCTGTCAGCAGTTCCGCCCACGTTAAGTTTCTTCAAATACACTTTTCGTTGCAAAATCCTCCCTTAGTGCTCATCTACGTCATAAAGCGAAACCTTATGCAAAATTTCACGCTCCTAGTCCCAGTAGTTTATTCGACTGTGCGTTGATATGTCAGTCAGTCAGTTTCTCCTTTTATAGATATAGAAAAGTCTGGCCCGACACGCTATACTGAACTGGACCTATTTGGCGCAGCCGTGAGACACACAATGTTGATGTATTTTTAAGTTAAAGAATTTGAGTTTCTATATTATAATTGTTATCTCATTGTGTGTACCTGTGTGCCAAATAAACGTGTTTTCTTTCTTCTTTTTTCCTTTCCGTGATTTCCCACCTCAAAAAAAAAGTCAGACAACGTCTTTTGACAATGGCTGTGAGCTCCTGATTCATCTCATATTATTTGACGGTAAAATAACCCAATCATTGTATTAGTCCCGAAAAATCGTTTGTCTTTATTTTTCGACCACAAAAACCCTTTAAAAGAATTATGAGTGTACTAAAATACGACGTTTTGATAAATATTCATATTTCGCATTGGTGTTTTTGCCCGGGTCAGACCGGGCATTACTGGACAGGGTTGAAACATGGGTGTGACAGGAGGGCCGGGCAATATCAAACGATTTGCAATATTTTATAAGTGTGACAATTTTTTTCAATACTTTTCTTTTTGTTTTGTTAACTGAATAGGCAGGAAAAGTGTGGTATCATCATCATCATGATTTCAGTCGAAAGACGTCCACTGTTGGACATAGGCCTCCCCCAAGTGTCGCCACAACGAACGGTCCTGTGCGTCTCGCATCCATCGGATTCCCAGAACCCTTACCAGTTCATCAAAGGGCAATGGAAAGGGCTATGCTCGGAGTTTCCTTGCGTGATCGAATCAGGAAAGAGGATGTCAGCAGGAGAACCAAGGTTACCGACATAGCACGAAGAATCGCCAAAATAAGTGGCAATGGGCAGGGCATATTGCTCGCAGAACGGATGGCCTTTGGGGCAGACAGGTTCTAGAATAGCGACCACGTACCGGAAGACGTAGCGTTGGAAGGCCTCCTACAAGGTGGACCGAAGTGTGGTATGTGATGATGTGATGACTCTTTTCAGTTTTCGTGAAAATGTTAGGGAAATTATTTATGTGTTGTCAAATTTACCTAAAAATACTTCGTTTTCTTTTTATTGCCTTTTCTGCAGCAGTGATGGAGACTAGTGGTGGACCAGTGGCAACGGCAACGGTCCCGACTTACTTTGTGGATTCGAATCCAAGTAAGCTCTTTATTTTGTGTAATTTGTTCCATCACTATTGCTTTCATCATGGTCAAAGGACAACATCATCATCATCCATCATTATCATCTTCCTGGCCTTATCCCGTTTTATTTGGGGCCGGCGCAACACGTTTTTATCTTCCATTCTGTCCTGGCATCCCTTTTCTTTCATATCACTTCTCACACAATTCATCCATCTTTTCTTTTGTCTTCCTCTCCCTCTCTATCCATCCACACTCTTTTAGTAACATGCGTTTCATCCCTCCTCAAAATGTCATGTTGGAAAACATCCTGAGGAGACAAACCTACACGCTATACGAATTCTATTCTAAAACCTAAAATTTGAAGACATGAAGAAGAAAAAAAGAAAGAAAACATTTATTTGTTTTTTTTTATTCCTTTTTTTTTCGACTTGCCGTAAAGACACGTCTACCAACTTGAACTGGGTCCGCATAGATAACGGTCCATTCCCTCTCCTAGAGAGGGGGCCTAAGCACGAGAAGTCGGAACATAAAAAGGCTCATTATGCTTATACTCGTACCATTACAATAAATTGATACCGAAGCAAATATTTAATAAAATTGATAACCTTCTTTGCCAACTTTTCTCCACGAATTCCACACAACCATTTACAAATTCAATTCCGATCTTCGTGAAGTCCGCATTCAGTGTTATTCGTCCAGAAAATGGCGGCATTACGTCAAACTGTCCAGAAACCTTTGGAATTACAGAGTGTCCCGACCACAGGCATTCCAAATGTGTACCCGTCGGGAGTCGCAGGCGGCCACAAGTATGTGCCCTCGTTTCTATGGTGACAATGTTTACTTACGGACTGTAGGTATTTAAATTTCGAGAATTCTAAAGATTTTGGCTAGAGTGAATAGGCTCTTAATAAACTAGTGCGCCTACATCAACGATTGCATCGCTGCTTACCATCAGGTGGGATCGCAGTCCAGCACTAGATTATATAAATTAAAAAAAAAAATTCAAGGTTATTACCAAATTTTGGAATGGGAAACAATACCTACGTCAAAGATCTAAATTCCAAATTCAAGATAATTTACAAATTTTGGAAAAGGAAACAATACGTCAAAGATTTAAATTCACAATTCAAAATAATTACCAAATTTTGGTAAAAGAAGCACTATTTTACAGAAAACAAAGCTCAAATTCCGTTGTAAGTCATACTTTATTACGTCCTTTTTAGGGTATCGTATACTTATACTTTTCAACTGGACTTTTTCTTTTTCGGGTGAGAAAATCATCTAATGACGTCCCCCGCACTTGGGCGGAGCGGGAGATAGTGTCAGACTTTTACTGACTAAACGCCCTCTCCTGTTCCTTCTTTGCCATTGTTCCAGGGCCTCGGGGATCTCTTTCGCATCACCCATGGCCCCAATAGATTTCGACCCTGCTGGGCTCCTACGGTTTGCTGATATCTCCTTGAGGCGCGCGTGGAATACTACGCGCCGTCGACGACTTGGGCTTGGTCCGGGCGGTTACCGGACGATCGGACGAGTTGAGATAAAGTATTGTTACCTATTTAATTTCTTTATGGCTGTAACTAATTCATTAGGTTCACTCATCATCATCATCATCATTTCAGCCGAAAGACGTCCATTGTTGGACATAGGCCTCCCCCAAGTGTCACCACACGGTTCACTAGGTTCACTCATTACCATAAAATAGCCAAAAGCCAAAGGTATTCGCAAAGTAACCTCTAATCCCCTAACCGCCTTGTAGTTAGCGGGAGGGGGGGGGGACCTTAACTGCAAACCACAGCCTAGGTATGCGACGCACTTTGTTGCCTAGAAGAAAGAATAGGTACGGGGTAATATAATCTTGACCTTTTTGCTTTTTTTACGTGAGAAGTTTTATATAACACAAATAACTTCTCTCGCTCTGGGTGGAGCGGGAGAGAGTGTCAGATTTTTACTGACTAAAAACCAAAATCTTTTTAAAAATCTCGTTAATCCCTCAGCCTTGAACCTAGGTACGCTTTTTCCTTTGATAAGGCTTGGAAAAAACTGTGGCGGAAATCATCAAATGACTTCTCTCGCTCTGGGTGAAGTGAGAGGGAGTGCTTTTACTAACTAAAATTCTCGTCAATCCATCTGCTTTGCACGTACGCTTTTCCTTTGATATAATAATAATAATATTCCACAACCGTCTAGTCTCAAGCTCAGCAGAGCTTGTATTATGCATACTAGACAACTGATAAACATACTTATGTATTTCATACATACATATTATAGATAAATTACACCCAGACACAGAACAAATGATCGTGCTCATCACACAAACATTTGTCCTGGCGTAGCAGTCAGGGCCACTAACCACTAGACCAACAGGCCAAACAATATGGCGTTGAAAAAATTGTAAAATTGTAAGGTTACAATTTTCTTTTTCAGAAATCCTTTTTCACAAATCACAACCATAAAACACTGAATATATTCACACACCGTCTCCCTATCAAGAGTTTTACTTCAGTGGCTACAATCAAATCAAACTATCTCACTGCTCATCCGAACTAACCGTATTGTTCCAGACCTGTTCATTACTTACACACTATAGCATCCACAAATATAGCGTGTTATGTACTGAAGTCGGTATGTACTGCTCATGCACATAGCAGCCACCTGTGTACTTGTTTATGTACATGTATTGTGTTGCTCAATTATGTATTGTTTTGTCCTAGTTCTGGACGGATATTGTGTGAGATAACATGGACCAGAATATGATTAAAGGAAGCATCCAGTATTTCCGTGCAGAGGCGTAACGTGGACTAATTTAGACGTGGGCGAAGGTACATCAGCGAGGCCTTTTTCTTTCATAAATTCGAAAACGAGACAGCGACTGTTGCAACCCAGTGTTCGACCACATCGTAGCTTACCATCGGGTGAAATAGTGGTCAAACGCGAGCTTATAAATCATAAAACAAAACCCTCGTTGTTAAAGAGCCCTCGCTCACGCGAGGCCCCTTTGGGTGCGCGGCCGTGGGCGAGGGCCTACTTCACCCACGCCTAACTACGCAACTGTTTCCGTGCTAAATTTATTTGAACGTTGTCTTGTGTATTTGCATCACCTTTACCGCTAGGATAACTAAATATATATATATATATAGTTTTTATCTGATCTTTCCCTAAAGATTACGCTATGTACTTTCAGAATTTGTGTTTATTATAATAGTTACATGTTGTTTATGCACCATTTTATAGAAGAAAACAAAAAAAAAGAATTTCCATAAATACATAGAATAGAATAAACTATATTGTACACCAAAATAGTAACAAAACTTTTGTACAAACTTAAATCTATGGGTACAATGGCGGTCTTATCGCTGACAGCGATATGTGCTAGTCAACCTTAGGATGAACTGTAAGAACTTGAAATTAAAAGGGGAATAAATAATAATGTAGTCTAGAAAATACGTTAGGTACGTATTTACTTCAACAAACCAAGCACTATATTCCAATTAAACACAACAAATGCCTGTCTCCGTACGCTGGCTCGTGGTAATTAGAACTTGCAATGGTAATGTGGCAGGCTGCACGTAATGTTTCAGTGTATTTCTTCAACCATTTATCTTTTTATTTACGCTTTTATTTAAGGACCACAGTTTGACCGATATCCAGTAAATAAATAATAAAAGAGAATAAAACATGAGTGTGAATGAGGAAGACCTTCCAACGCTGCGTCTTCCTGTACATGGTCGACAGTCCAGAACCTTTCATCTCCATCGACCATCTGTTTTGCGAACAAGTTTGATAACGGTAACCTTGGTTCTCCTGCGGATATCTTCATTTCTGATATGATCACGTAAGGAAACTCCAAGCATAGCCCTTTCCATTGCCCTTTGAGTGACTTTAATGAATATAACTCAGTAAAGTCATGTTTACCCTAGCCGGACATCAGCCCCCCTAGCCAAGTTACAACCGTTTCGTTTCGATTCTCTTTTCGTTGATCGTCTCGAGTCGGCCACGCCTCCGATTCCTTTGTTCTGACGTCATCTGAACGCTCAGTCACGTGGTCAGAACACAGGAATAGGAGGCGTGGCTGACTCGAGGCGGTCAACGAAAAGAGAATCGAAACGGAACGGTTGTAACTTGGCTAGGGGAGCTGGGCACACTGCTGATATGGCTACCTAGCTTTTGTATCACCACACAACAATAGGTCTTGTGTGCGCATCCATCAGATTCCTGCTACCCTTACAAGAGCTTACCATTGGTTCAGCTTATAGAAGACATTACTTTATTTTAGACACGTTTGTTAAGGCTCTAAACATGGGCTACGGGAACGTTTCAAAAAGTTACCGTGGCCCTAGAACGCAAAGGGCAAATAAAGGAACTTTGGTGGGTCGGTAAAAGTCTGACGCACCTTCTCGCACTCCAAACTGGAAAGGGCTGGGGCTGCCCTCAAGTGGCTCCTGTCCAATCTAGGGGTCCAGACGCCTCCCGCTGGAGGTTTTACGCGGATTACTACTGTTCAAAATGGTAGGGGCCTAGTAGAGCCGATGCCCACTAGGGCCACAGGGATTTTCTGAAGGGGATACCGGGAACGCAAAGAGCAACTTAAAGACACAGTTGAGTTTTAGTCAATAAAAGTCTGATACTCTTTCTCGCTCCACTCTAGCACAGGAGAATTCATTGGATGTTTTCCCATCTAAAAAAAAACGCCTTCTCGCTCCGCCCTAGTGCGAGAGAAGTTATTTGAATACCTAAAAAGAAAATACAATCAACATCTTATATTTATACTATCAATATCAAAACTCTCTCAAAACTTTACCTACGATCCATGTCCTTCATCAAATTTATTAATACCGGCTTTCCTTGTAATAATATCCACTAAAGAGCCGCATACTACCTCAAAGGCTTTAGAATCTTGAGATAGAGCGCCTCAAGCGAGTCAATGGCCTCCGGCGATGGAGAGTTGACTGAGAAAGTGTAGTACACTGCGGTGCGAAGCGTTCAAAGATATAGGTATATGTACTGTTACTTGGATTCTAACGAGCTTAGAGTGGGTCTATATATTCGTATATGTGATTCCGTACCAACGAGTCTATGCTTCGAGAACTCGACATCAAGCAGCGTTTATCATCTTTGTTTGGTCACGTATGCCGCCGAGGGGAAGTGGCTATTGAGCGACTTGTGGTCCAGGGAAAGGTTAAGGGTAGCAGGCCACGAGGAAGATTGCATATGAGGTGGATTGACCAGATTAAAGCGGCAGTAAATGGCTCATCATTATTGCACGAATGCACGAGGAAGGCGGCCATCAGAGAGGAGTGGCGGCGTGTTGTGAAGCTTGCCACCAACACCTGAAGTGATGACCACGACCACTCTGTCAAGAGTGATACCGACAAGGAAAAGATGTTTTGAAGGTGCAAGGAATAAGGCAGAACGCTGTTCTTGCTATGCTAATATGTATTAACTACTTTATAGTTTTTCAGGGTTCCTAAAAAACTAGGGGGCAATAAGAACCAAAAGCCAGGTCTACAAAACAGCTGTGAGGCCGGCTCTACTATAGGGTAGCAAAATTTGGCCGAAAAAATCCAGGCCAGGCAGGAGTCCAGGCTAAGATGGTACGGATATGTCATGCGGAGACTCGATGACCATATCGTAAAAAAGTATCTCGTATCGTAATCTTATAACTAACTACATAAAAGTTTTTGGTGATCACTTCATTGGTGAATTTATTACTCTAAAACGAAGATCCGTAGTTCATTATAGTTCAAAACTCATTACTTGTGTAGCAAAAAAATAATCTCCGACCAAAACCCTCGATGTAGTGTTCTCGAAACACTAATAATATCAAACATAATCTGTCAAAATCTAACACTAATACCTAATACAGCTGTCTGTAGGCCAAACAACGGCCTTTGGTTTACACGAGCCGAGCACGTCGTGTATCACAGGCGTTATAGGTCTTCATTAGCACGAATTAGCACGAAAGCCTGCTAGCTAGGTCGTATAACACTGAAATATTGATATCAATATTCTATAGCACGTTTTTCTATATCGTTCTAATAGCCTATACTAATATAAAATTATGTGGCAATTATGTGGCAGCAACATCACCATGACCATATAGAGAGACCATCTATTTCCATGCACAACTTTTTCCTCTGGACCAGCCATGTTGACGGTTCAAGAAGTGGGCTTGAATCTTGATTCTCATCACATGTTATATAACAAACAATACACGAGTTGTACCCTGCTGTATTTTAATTCTTTACCTGGTTCCCTCATAATCAGTTACTATCAAATCAACATAGACTTGGGAAGGCATTTTCTCAAAATTATAAAACTAGTTTGTTTATTTCAACACGCTTATCTCTGGAACTGCTGGTTCGAATAGGAAAATTCTTCTAGTGCCATATAAACTATATAAGTTGTGATGTTATATAGCTTATATGGCACTAGAAGAATTTTGCTCCGCTCAGCACCGGCCGCGCCGGAGCTGAGTAACAAAAGACGCGGGGACAGCTAGAATATTTATAGCTGGCTTTGCCCGCGTTAAAGTACCAAATTATCCCAAGTTAAAATAATCCTGGGATAAAAAATCTTCTATTTACTATTCAAGGACATGATCTACCGGTGTGCCCAATTAATCGAAATCCGTTCAACTATTTGAGCGTGAAGCAGTAACAATAGTAGATTATGTGACTAGGGGATAAAGCAGTGTCTTTAAGTCGCGGGTGGCATGTTGAATTCCGAACGAAACGAAGGTTGCTAATTTTAATCCCGAACGTAAGTGAGGGATTTTTATAATTAACTCCCGAGCATTGCGAGGGAGTTAATAAAGAAACCTGAGTGAAGTGAGGAATTCAAGCCGCTCAAGACGAAGCCAGCTTTATTCCCGTGTTGGATACTCTACTTTTTACACCATCTGTGATATAATTAAAAGACAATTTAGTAAAACAAATCATATATTAGAGAAATATAAATATTATTTACAAGTTAATCTTAACTATCACTCAACATGTTTTGAGATCTGAAATAAACAAAATTCACTACTCAAAGATTTTATAGTTTAAGTTTTCTATAATGCAGAGCTTGTTCAGTCCTTTTTTTTCGAAATTCGTCCGTAACCACGTTTTATTCTGTCTATTTTTTTTGTTAGTGGCCAGTTTGAATTTTGAATAAACTTGTTTGATGCACTACATTTTAATTCACATAATGTTGACGGTTTTTCACGTTCCAAATTCAAATCGTAACCGTAACAAAAAAGTTTTTATGGTACGGTATGTTTATATGTTTTTACACCACCTGCTCGATAATGCCCATTTAGATGTCATACAACCATCACTTAAAGCAAGTCATTATGTCCCTAGGGAGATAATGCAGTTTGGGCGATCCCTAGGGAACAATGAGATTTGAATTTGGAACGTGAAAAACCGTCAGCATTACGTGAATTAAAATGTATTGCATCAAACAAGTTTATTCAAATTTCAAACTGGCCACTAACAAAAAAAAATAGACAGAATAAAACGTGGTTACGGACGAATTTCGAAAAAAAAGGACTGAACAAGCTCAGCATTATAAAAAATTTAAACTATAAAATCTTTGAGTAGTGAATTTTGTTTATTTCAAATCTCAAAACATGTTGAGTGATAGTTAAGATTAACTTGTAAATAATATTTATATTTCTCTAATTTAAGATTTGTTTTACTAAATTGTCTTTTAATTATATCACAGATGGTGTAAAAAGTAGAGTATCCAACACGGGAATAAAGCTGCCTTCGTCTTGAGCGGCTTGAATTCCTCACTTCACTCAGGTTTCTTTATTAACTCTCTCGCAATGATCGGGAGTTAATTATAAAAATCCCTCACTTACGTTCGGGATTAAAATTAGCAACCTTCGTTTCGTTCGGAATTCAACATGCCGCCCGCGACTTAAAGACACTGCTTTATCCCCTAGTCACATAATCTACTATTTTACACCACCTGCTCGATAATGCCCTTTTATACGTCATGCAACCGTCACTTAAAGCAAGTCATTATGTCCCAAGGGAGATAATGCAGTATGGGCGATCCCTAGGGAATAATGAGATTTGAATTTGGAACGTGAAAAACCGTCAGCATTATGTGAATTAAAATGTAGTGCATCAAACAAGTTTATTCAAATTTCAAACAGGCCACTAACAAAAAAAAACAGAATAAAAAATGTTTCTAAAAAAAGTAATGAACAAGTGGGAGCGTTATAGAAAATTTAAACTATAGAATCTTTGAGTAGGTAGTGAATTTTGTTTGTTTCTAATCTCAAAAAATTTTTGAGTGATAGTTAAGATTAACTCGTAAATAATACTTATATTTCTCTATTATATGATTAGTTTTACTAAATTGTCTTTTAATTCTCTCACAGATGGTGTAAAAAGTAGAGTATCCAACACGGGGATAAAGCTGTCTTTGTCTTGGGCGGCTTGAATTCCTCACTTCACTCAGGTTTCTTTATTAACTCCCTCGCAGTGCTCGGGAGTTAATTATATAAATCCCTCACTTACGTTCGGGATTAAAATTAGCAACCTTCGTTTCGTTCGGAATTCAACATGCCGCCCGCGACTTAAAGACACTGCTTTATCCCCTAGTCACATAATCTACTATTACTTTCTTTATAATATAATTATATTAGAGTGAAACCATCTTACGTATAGGTACATATTTATTTATTTAAACTTCAGGTACAGTAGTTGTACTACATATCAAATAAAACAGTATATCTGTGAGTGGTACATATGCGGACTTAATGCAATAAGGCTCTTCTGTACCAGTCAATCTTTAGGTTAAATCTATTTACATAAAAGGAGAAATTGACTGACATATCAACGCACAGCCAAAATTACTGGGACTAGGAACGTGAAATTTTGCCCAAGGTTTCCTTTTATGACGTAGGCGAGCAGTAAGAGAGGATTTTCCAAAATTCGCCCCCTAAAGGGATGAAATGGGGATCCAAAGTTCGTATGGTAAAATGTACTTTCAAGCAGGTGAAGCCGCTGACAGAAGCTAGTAATAGATATAATTACATATACGAAAATATAGCGAATATATAGCTATAGCACCCCTACCGACCTTTACTGATTGCAACAAGAAAAACCCCACCCTAGGTTGACTGGTAGAGAATGCCTAAGGCATTAAGTCCGCCTTTGTACCTTTTGTTGCATGAAGATTAAATAAATAAATAAATAAACAAACTGCAAATGAAGGTTTACATAAATGAAAGCACCGTCAAATATCAAGGCTGTACATACATTATGTAGTAACCACGATAAGGTACAAGAACCAAAGTTTGTTTCATACACAGAGTTTGGAATCAACGCGACTTCAGACACATCTTAATTTACGCCGATTATTTCAAACTATGTCCCTTTTCCTAACTATAGTTATGTTTTTTTTTTAGGTGGTCATTCAATGACTTCTCACACTCTGGGTGGAGCGGGAAGGCGTGTCAGGCTTTTACTAAGTAAAACCACACCTGTATCCTTTAGTTGCCCTTTGCGTTCAAAAACCACGGGTTTCCTTTTCAGAAAATCCCCGCTGCCCTAGCAGGCATCGGCCCAGCTGGGTCCCTACGATTTGCTGACATCTCTTTGATGAGCGCGTGGAACACTGCTACTATCCACAAGCCCGCGTCTGCCGTGGCTGTCAGTGCAGCCGTCTCCTTCGCTAGCTTTACTGCTTCGCAAAAGGGGGCGACCGCCTGCCATTCCTCCTCGTTCTGGGCCATGACCTGAACCAGGGCCCAGTTCCCAACTACGTTGGGGTACGTATTTAGTTTATTAGGCTGGTAGTCGAGGTCGGGGTTTCGGTGGCAAGGGCGTGAGGATGTCCATTCAACACACGTGCGGCCATCTTGACCATGGCCTGAATCAGGGCTCGGTTTCTAACTATGTTGGGGTAGGTATATAGTCTGTTAGCAGACCGCAATATAGGGCAAAAGCTAAGCAGTTTGATTAATGAAATAAACCTATGATGAATTCTACGGTTTTCTTCCGTGACCAGTCCAATTTCTATACCAATTGAATACTTTTAACCTACTTTTACTACGTCATATGTCGTGGAAGAAAATATTTGCTTTCCATTCTTAACCTTGTTTTGTATCAGGAAACTATCAAATACATCCTCCCATTCCGACTGGAGCTAGAGGGGGGGTCAGGTTTTTACTGGCTAAAATCCACCTTTGTTCCTTCAGGACCGGGGTAACTTTCTCGTATGATCCCGCAGCTCTGGCACACCTATATTCAAAAAAATGTGCCAAATTCACGAAAAATTATAGTGACCATTCAGAATTCTCAATTTAGGATAAGTGTTTGTTTGGCATCGAACCCAAAAACTAGTTGAAACTTCTTGAAGATATATTGGCTTTTTTGGCATTATCTTGTTCAGCATGAGGTTGCATGTATGGTGTCAGATTTACTAACTTCCGCTTATCGGTAACGACTGTCAGACATCCACAAATGGTATCCGGGACCAACCCTCCCATCGAAGTACGGTACATCCTATTGACGGATCGAAACCATTAGGGTGCAATTAAAGTTTGACATTCCCTCTCAGTTGGTCAATAAGGTTCAAAGGTTCTGGGGTGGCAACCGCGTACTTCACGACGCATCGTTAAAGTTCTCAAAAAATAAAATGCCAGTTTTGACATCTGTCAAAACGAATACTTAAATACACAAAAAGAATACTCACAATATATTCCATCATATTATTTAGCACGTCAAAAAATGTTACATGTATTTTTTTTTTTTAATATTTGATGTAATTAATTATTATTTTATTGTTTTCTTTCAGTTTCGTTCCAAGTTACATTCTAGGGTATTTCTCCAATGTCAAAACGGGCCTTTTATTTTTAATCGTGTTTAGTAGTCATCGGTCTAACTTGTGATGGACCAATGACTAACCTGTTGAGAGTCACGGGAACCCGATGAATGCGAGACGTACACGATGGATCGTTGTGGCGATACTTGGGGGAGGCCTATGACCAACAGTAGACGTCTTTCGGCTGAAATGATGACGATAATCACTCCTTCTCACTCCACTCATACCAAGAGGAGTTAATAAATTATTTTTTATCTTATAAAAAGATCATGATTTAAACGAGGACAACGATATGCTGTACAGTTTGTTAAATACTGGTCGAAAAAAAAAACAACGAAATAAGACGAAGCAGTGGCCACCGTTTTCGTATTCTATGGTTCCATATATTATTCACTCTAATTGCAAGTTGCTTCAAGTTCCAATGAGTTAGTAATTATGTTTACAAACAAAGGGTAAGGTATAATGAGCAGGTATTTAAAAGGAATTGTAGGTCAAAACTGAATAATTATAGGAAAAAAATCCTTTGTGATTGGTGATGTTTTTTTTTATATTTCTTAAGGACATTTTTGTAAATAAAAAAAATTTTGATGAGTTTTTATTTTTGTTGATGATTAAAATAAAATTGATTACTGGTGAAATAGTTATCAGTAATGTTAATATTGTTTTAAATACTAACATACTAGTATTCTGAAAAGTTACGGTAAATTAGTCAGGTATCTAATTTCATGCCAATAAGACTATTATTTATCAATGTATCTGTTAAAAAATCTACCTGAATATTGTCGAAAAGCTCATAGTGCGCTACTTTAATGTTCATTATATCATCACAATATTCTAACCCGTGCACTATGTTACTTGAACGACCTCAAGTCACACAAATTGTGAAGGACAAATTGGAAGAAAATAATGTGTTGCGTCGACACGCAACACATTATTTTCTTCCAATTTGTCCTGTCAGCCGTCATACTGTTCAATTCCCGAATTGAGTTACGTAGATTTTTCCGAATCGCAAAAAGAGTTTTTTTTGTGACGTAGGTAATTAGAGTTTTCAGATTTTTTCCTATACTTGTGCTATGAGACCATGCTTCATGCCAAATTTCAGGATTCTATGTCAACGGGAATGTCGAAATACACGTTTTTTGCGACATAAACGGCCATAATTTTTTTTTTCGTTATCTCAGAAGTTTGATTTTGCCACAGCTTCAAGGGTCTGCAAACCTGAGTATATTTTTAATTTCAACTCGATACCTCCACGCGTTCCCGAGATAAAGGGTCTTGACAGACAGACAGACAGACAACAAAGTGATCGTATAAGGGTTCCGTTTTTTCCTTTTGAGGTACGGAAGCCTAAAAAAAAAACATTCTCGCAGCATTGCTACGATACGATGGTGGCAATCAAACATCGATCGACAAATATACAGCAGCAATTATACATAGTCGTACATATCATTAACTTTGATAGATCTTTTACGATACAAGCAGCTCGTTTGTGGAATGCATTACCCATAGAAGTGAGGCGAGCCCAAACGCTACCAACGTTCAAAAAAATGGTGAAGGAGCATTATCTATCACTTTAGTATTTTCTTCTCCTTTCTAAATTGCAATTATTATTATTTTTTTATATTTATTAGTATATTATTTGTTTTTTTTTTATTTATGTATTATATTTTTAAGTATTATTATTTCTAATTATTACTTTTTTTTTACATTTTTTTTTTTTTTTTTTTTTTTTTTTTTTTTTTTTTTTTTTTTTTTTTTTTTTTTTTTTTTGCATTATTCTCTATGTTGTTGTACACTGACAGCCCGAAATCTTTTCCTTCAGTTCAGTCCATCCAAAGGTTGTCTGGTAGAAATTGCCCTGTGCAATAAGACCGCCTATTGTACACTTATTTATATAAATGTTTGTCCTATATTATGTTAAGGTGTGCAATAAAGTTATATAATAATAATAATAATAATAATAACTTTATTTCTGTGTGACACGTATCATTTACTGTTTACTTATAGTCACCACGCGTGTGTAATTTATTTACTCTTGCCCGATATAATTGGTAGTTTTGCTACTTATGTGCTCACTGAAGCTGTATAAGTGTATTCTACCGACTAAGCGCATGTAGTCTGTGGTTTTAACCATGATTATAACTTTAATCATATTCTTGTCATGTCAGTAGGTTCTGGTGAATTCAGTAAACATGATAATTTCACGGCTGTGTGTACCAAGAAGTAGGCAGAGGTGGTGTATATTATACTAGGTTCTGCCCGCGGCTTCGCCCGCGTGAAAGTAGGTTTCTCCACACAAACTTTAGACCCCCATTTCATCCCGTTGGGGGCTGAATTTTGGAAAATCCTTTCTTAATGCTCGCCTACATCGTAAATGGAAGCCTAGTGCAAAATTTCACGTTCCTAGGCCCAGTAGTTTCGTCCGTGCGTTGATATGTCAGTCAGTCATTCAGTTTCTCGTTTTATATATAGAGATTTCTAAATAAAATAATTTTAAATACGAAGTATGTGTGTCTAGAAACTCATCGACCCCGCAGTCAAACCAGTGCAATGGTTTTTAAAATTTTACTTACCATTTTTGAATAAAAATGGTAAGTAAAATTATTGATAATTAATTGATCATAATAATACTGAAGAATTAAAGCAGCCTTAGAGAGTTGCTGAAATAGAACTTCGATTTCCCCCTACAATTTATTTTTACATCATGTTTCAATAATTTAGATTGAAAAATCCCATTCTATTTTTAAATCGTAAAAAAACCTTCGACGATTTTCTAAAAATATCCCCAATACAAAGAATCGTTCGTAATGGCTCGTTCAAAATCGCTACGCATCGGCTAGTAATTTCCTGGGGATGCCGCCTAAAGAGCCGGAGATTGAAATGTGACGCTGTTTTAACAATAGCGCCTGGTAATATCATGAATTCAATCCTTACTAATATGATAATGCGATAGTAACTCTGTTTGCCTGTCTGTTTGTTATGTCCCGATTTAGAAATAAAGAAAGAAAATAAATATTTTGCTGCAGTCACAGTAGTAGTTTGTCAGGAATACACAACATTAATAAAATAAAGTGTCGTCAATGGAAACTAAAGTCATGATAATCAACCATGTAGCACCCACTCCTATCAAAATTGGAGACTCTATACTCGAAGTTGTGGACGATTACGTCTACCTTGGACAGACAGTCCAGTTGGGTAGATCTAATTTCGAGAAAGAGGCCAACCGTGGAATCCGACTCGGCTGGGCAGCGTTCGGGAAGTTGCGCGGTATCTTCTCGTCCAATATACCACAGTGTCTCAAGACGAAAGTCTATGACCAGTGCGTGTTGCCAGTGATGACATATGGTTCCGAAACGTGGTCGCTTACAATGGGCCTCATCAGAAGGCTTAAAGTCACCCAAAGGGCAATGGAATGGGCTATGCTCGGAGTTTCCTTGCGTGATCGAATCAGAAATGAAGATATCCGCAGGAGAACCAAAGTTGCCGACATAGCACCAAGAATCGTCAAACTTAAGTGGCAATGGGCAGGGCACATTGCTCGCAGAACAGACGGCCGTTGGAGCCGAAAGGTTCTGGACTGGCGACCACGTACCAGAAGACGCAGTGTTGGAAGGCCTCCTACAAGGTGGACCGATTACCTGGTGATGGTTGCGGGAATCCAATGGATGCGACACGCAAAGGATCGTTCATTGTGGCCACATTTGGGGGAGGCCCATGTCAAGCGTGACGTCTGTCGTATGAAATGATGATGTCGTCAATTTAAAAGCAATAACATTGTATTTGCCAAATTGCTGCATTAAAAAGGGTTTATTATTTATTTATTTATTAAAACTTTATGCACTAGTAAGAAACACTACAAAGGCGGACTTAATGCCTTAGGCATTTTCTACCAGTTGGTTTCGTTCTCACGGCTATAGTTTTTCCAAATCTTTTGTGCTTATCAGAAACATGGTGTCTCAATCTAAATCTTGAAGAAATTTCCACCTCAAACGCTTCCGAAACATTATAATCAGGTGTTTGGATTGTATTAGAAAAAAAATGTCCTCAGGTATGTCAAGATCCAGGGCAGATAGACTTACATCATCAAAAGGCAGTTGAGGTGTTGCAGGCATGTCTGTAGTTAGTGCACTAATAGAGACCAGCGAAGCGTGTCTTCTATTTAACATCAAGAAATATAACAAAAGCGTGTTAGACAGTTTCTTCGCTTCAAGGATGTTCAGAATAAACACATAAAAAGATACTAGATTGACCCCTCGACTAGGAAGAACCAGTTACAAAATTGGCTTGAGTGGAGACGTCGTGTGCAGTGGCAGGTGCAGGGCTTCGAAGACAATAGAAGGTTGGATCAGATCAAAAACGTGACGACCTCAAAGATAGTTGATGGTTTAGCTTTGAGGTTTGAACAGCTATCATTTATCATGCAGCATGAAATATCAGATTATCAGCTACAAACTAGGACCGAGAGTGAATAGATTACTTCTAGGCAAGCGTGCCCCATCGTCGACCACATCATCGCTTACGAATTATTTAAAAAAAAACGCTATTCTGATAATAATATGTCCGTTCTGTGCTCAGAGTTTTTCAATCAAAGTTATATGAAAGTCACATAAAGGCACATGATAGAGCAACAAATCTGAATCAATCAACCTCCATGAGAAATCAAGGAATGCGGTTTTTAAGCCCGAGCAGTCACTAAGGCCTAGTTCAGCTAGATGGCATCATCGATACCATTTCACGATTTAAACGCTGAACGGATTCGGATAAAACTTGGCACACGGCTAAACCATATTCTGGAATAGGACAAAAGATACTTTTTTATACCGGGAGTACATTCCTTTGGGAATAAAATTGGCTGAAGTTAGAAGTCTATATTTAGAAGATAATAAAATAAAATTACACGAGCGATCTTAAGTCTTGTAATTTCATTTCGTTTTGGGAATATTCGTATATTCATCATAAAAGTCGTCTATATTCTGTGTCTCACGTATCTATGGTAAGTAAAATAAGTATGAAGAAATAAATTGAATTATTTAATTAAAATCCTCCTGTATCAAATCGGCTTGAGCAAGCGTGGTGATGAATGCTCGTGCTTTCTTTGAATGAGAAGACCGTCATTTCAGTGGTACAGTCAGAGCTTGGTAATTTTATTAACACGCTGGTTACCAAAGGAAATTTAAAAATATACAGGGTGTCTCTGAGATCGACGCATAAACGAATACCACGCATCCAGTACATGATTCTGGTAAAATTTTTCGTCGGCTTTTTCCAAATTTTTAAAAAAGATCTGTACTTATTTAAATATAAACTGTGTAAAATCGTTATTCTAACCAACCCCGATGATAATTTTAGTAAAAAGATTTTTTTTTATTAAAAATTAATTAATTAAAAAGTCATCGGGATAGATAAAATCGTTATTCTAATCAATCCCGACGACATCTTTAATTTTAAAAGTAATTCATTAATTTTATTTCACTAAAAATGTTATTCTAACACACACACACACAACACATAAACAACATAAACACATAAACAACATAAAGACATAAAAACAATAAGATTTTATACGGTTTAAATTAAAAAACGTAAAGATTTTTTTTAATGAGGAAATAGCTGACAAAAAAATCCACCACTGGGGGTCCAGAATCATGTACTGGATCCATGCGTCTGTGCATCGATGCCAAAGACACCCTGTATATTAAAAAAAATCACCCGGTTTTTTGTTTATTACTTAGAGATAAGGTAATAAGGTAAAAAATAAACAACCATCTTATATAAGGAGTTTCAACTTGTATATAAGTGCTTATTTACTACTTACTGGTTATGTATTGAGTTCACCGTGGTCTGAACCGAAACAGTCATTTTGATACAAATGGGCAAGCGTTTTCATTGCAGCCGAGGTGGAATATACGTCCGAGCTGAGGTCGTTATGGAGTCGAAAGACTGCAATGACAAATGCCCATGTGCATCAAACGACGTTTTTCAACACACTTATTCGAAAAAAAAATCATAATCATAGATACTTTGTAGTAATGTGTTATTGTGATAGTTCGCAGATTCGCGACAAGATCGATTTTCGTGGGGCTGTCCAGCGACCGACCAATGTGAGGACTGCCCGGCGACCAATCTGATGTTTATTTATTATATCATCAATTGAATAGGCTTGGGGGCTAGCTGGGATTTTTTTCCGTACTAGTGCGAAATATACTTCATTGTGTGCCTAAAAGCGGTGAGGTAGGAGCCAGTTTTCAAATAAGTGTGTTGAAAAATTATTTCAGTGGTGCTGACCCGGGTCACACTTTCGGACTTTTGATACTCGCCCTTTTTGTCATGTGATGCGCAAAAGACCTGCAAATGTCAGTCGAAGTAAGGAATGTCGTGTCGGTCACTATTGTCCGACTTGACCTAAATGGAACATTTACTGGCGGTCACCAATGTCCGACACGGCGAATAAGTAAAGTATACATACAGTTTATATTGTAGTTGGTTTGCACCGCAAAGAAGTCATAATTACCTGAAAAAGAAGAAATAACAATTATTAACAAAAGCTCTCAAAAAAAAAAAAAACCGGCCAAGTGCGAGTCAGACTTGCGCATGAAGGGTTCTATACCGTCCGTAGCAAAAAACGGCAAAAAAAACATCACGTTTGTTATATAGGAGCCCCCTTAAATATTTTATTTTTTCTATTTTTTGGTATTAGTTGATAGTGGCAACAAAAATACATTACTGTGAAAATTTCAACTGTCTATCATTGTTCATGAGATACAGCCTGTTGGCAGAGGGACGGACAGACAGACAGACCGACGGATGGACAGCGGAGTCTTAGTAATAGGGTCCCGTTTTACCTTTTGGGTACCCTAAAAAACAATGATAAAATTTAAACAAAATATAAACATTAAAAAAAATTGTAATAATCTCGAAGTTAATCTACTAATTAGTTATGATGTATTAAACTTAATTGGATCAGTCTTTAAAAATGTCCACAACCTTAAAAGAAAGTTCATTTTTAAGTCAAGTCACGTGATAATCGGAGACTTCGTATACATAGTGCTAAAACAGTCCTCATGCGTAAGGGCTATATTTCACCGGGACACCATGGCGGCGCGACCAGTCGCTACCAACAAAATGTATACACCTCTATAGAGAGTTACTCGCCTGGTGTCCGTTTGGTTGCGCAACCAATTTGGCGGCGCGACCTGCTCGGACGCGTGCACTTTAGGTTCATTCTGATACTGTGTCAGTGTGGTGTAGCTACTCTGGTGTCTGTATGGTGTTTAGTTTGGTAGCTTACGGACACCATGGCGGCGCAACTGGTCGCACCGCCATGGTGTCCCGGTGAAATATAGCCCTTAGAGTGTATTCTTCATGGCCCCAAAATTATATAACAAAGTACCAAAGGCATTCAAAGATTTGGATATTAATAGTTTTAATAAAAGCATTAAGAAATTTTTAATTAATTAATGATAACGTTGACGAGTAAATATAAATGATGTAATTGAGACATTGTTGTTATTATTAAATTGACGTAATTTTTTGTACTCTGAATAATAATATTATTTGTTGGAATATTGTATTTCTACGCATGTCTAGGCAAAACATGTTATAACTTTTTTATTTTTGTAATCGTTCCAATAGATTTATAACCTACACATGTATATAACAAATAAAATTTTCCTTACCTTAAAAACTGAGACCTATTCAATCCAAGATAGTTCTAACCGATTTAACAATTGAGAACATAACGCGCGAATATCTTCATATTAAACAACATTTCAAGCTAAAAATAAAAATATTCCGGACGGTATCAGATGGTTTCCGCGAAGCTGCAAGAGTCAATTATGAGAAATGGGTCACTAGGCAACGGATAAGCTTGTAACAAAGAATAGTTAGATGCAGAAGGTCAACGACATCTAAGTTGCCATACTTATATGATCAGTCTTTTTTTTAAGGTACGAAATCATCGAAAGACTGCTCCCGTTCTAGGGTGGAGCGAGAGGGACGTTTACTGACTAAAACCACGCCTATGTTCCTTCAGTTGACCTTTACGTCCCAGCACCACGGGTAACCGTTTCAGAAGTCAACCCATTGCCCTAGAAGACTTCGGCTCTGCTGGGCTCCTACGGTTTTGCTGACATCTCTTTGAGGCCTCCGGTCCAGACGGTTGCTGGACGGCGACCACCGTCCATTTTTCCTCGCTCCAGACCATGGCCTGAACCATGGTGTAAGAGGTCGTCGCCACCAAGGATGATCATCCATTAGATACAGAAACATCTCTGTGCCTCTAAAAACATGTTAAGCCCTTGTATATTTTTTGTTAAAGTAAGGGACTGCTTTTTTAAATGATTATTTTTATTGATGTGGTAAATCATCAAATATCTTCCCGCTCTGGGTAAAGCAACAGGGAATATTACTGACTAAAACCTACCTATGTTCCGTTAGTTATCCTTTCTGTTCCAATATTTAAGCAGAATGACATAGACATATTTCATGGACAGCGGTGCAAGCGCATTCTCGACCGACATTTGTTTGAGATCGCCGTATGTGTGCGTGCGCCTGTTTTTGCTCGTTGTACGGAGCTGGGCTTCTGTACTAATCTACTCTGTCTTTGCAACCTGTGTCCCGTTCACACTTAATGCCTCCGTTATTTTTTATAGAACGGGTTTTCTTTGCGTTTATTTTCACTTGAGGGTAATCAGAGCTTATTGCTCACTGAACAAAACTTTTTGCATTTGTAGAAATTGTTTTTCTAATGAGTTTTTATGTTTGTATGAAAGAATACATATTCGAAAATAATACAAAAAATTATTTCTTTTTATTTTAGTCTTGTTATAGGTATTTGGTACATTGCTCGCAGAACAGAAGGCCGTTGGGGCTGAAAGGCTCTGGAGTGGCAACCGCGTACCTACCGGAAGACACAGCGTTGGAAGGCTTCTCTTAAGGTGGACCGATGACCTGGTGATGTCTCGGGAATCCGCTGGATGCGAGGCGCACTAGACTATTCATTATGGCGACACTTGGATCAGGCCTATGCCCAACAGTGGATGCCTTTCGGCTGAAACGATTCTTGCCTTCGAGTAAGTCGTTAAAAATATCAGAGTAATAATATAGTGGACTTAGTTTTATAATATGCATACAAGTCTCTCTGTCTGTCTGTTTACAATAAACTCAAAAATTACTAATAACAATTTCATCAATAGACAGAGTAATTCATTAGGAAGGTTTCATATTCTTTATTCTACACACAACTTTTATAAAACGATAAAAATAGGACAGCTGATGTTCACAAGCGCGTTAAACCCACAATTGGATTTAAATTTAATTTTGTAATATATAATGCTTATTATAGTAGAGAAAAGCCGAGATTTAAAAAAAAAAACTGCGAAGATGGGTTGTGCTAGTAACTAAAATAAAACCCAAACATTTCTCCATTAAGGGACAGTGGTCACACAAAGTTCTCCAGCCAAAGGTACATTTTTATCTTGAAGTGGTCTCGTTATCCGCACTTTAGTCGAGTGTCGGTACTTTCGTCCACCGGTTGAGTGAACGATTGTCCCACATTATCTTCAGGATAGAGAGGGTTTTAACACCGGATCGTTCCTCAGAGACATTCTTTTGGTATTGAGTGGGAGGGTACAGTTTCCAAGTGATTTTTGATGGTAATTGATTTTGACCGTACGTTACAATTGCCATACTCTATTTTGTTAGCATTTACAACAATTGACTATTTCATTTATTTTATTTGTGGGTTGCAACACTCATTTTTAACATTGAATTAATATCATTAATAAAAACTTGTCGAAATTAAGGATTCTTTTTGTCAGATCACAATTGTTTTATTTATATAGATAAGATAATGATCGGTATAACAAGAAAAATAAAAACACTTAATTAATTATAATTACATAATATATACACAATAACTCCTACCTAAAATATGGCGTCAAAAAATTCCTCCGCATATGTATTGTCAGATTAATCTATAAATATAAAAGGAGAAACTGACTGACTGACATATCAACGCACAGCCGAAACGACAGAGCCTAGGAGCATGAAATTTTTTACAAAGTTTCCCTTTATAACGTAGGTGAGTACTAAGAGAGGATTTTCCAAAATTCACACTCTAAGGGGGTGAAACGAGGGTCCAAAGTTTGTATGGAGAAACCTATATTCACGCGGGTGAAGCCGCAGGCAGAAGCTCTAGTATTTAATAAAAGAGTGATCTTCGGCGGAGACAGATAAAATAAAAATGAGGACGTTTCTTAAAATACGGGTTTTGTCATCATGCAGCCTATCATTTAGTCCTTTTAGGTTTTAGCTCATTCTGACGTCCAATAAACGAATTTTTAGCTAACTTAAAAATAGGAGGAAGTTTTGAAACTATTTATTTGTTTTGTAGCTAATTCAGTGATATCGTCATCAAATGTTGATCGATTTTGATAAATCCTGTAAAATGTAAAATACTGTCTTCCAAAAATTTTGTTTTTAGAAGTCGTCGAAAAGGAAGTTAGTGACAGCATGACGGGTGACTATGGTAGAATGGCGACAGCGACTGTTGCAACCCAGTGCTGGGCCCGCCATAATTATGGCGGTGAGTCCCCTCTTTGAGGAGTGGCTGGAAAGACAACACTGAGTTCTCACCTTCCGCATGGTCCTCACCGGACATGGTAAGTTTCCTGCACCGGATTCGTGCGGAAGAAACGCCCGGGTATCACCATTGTGTGGACCGTTGCGCCGACTCCAAATAACACGGGACAAGGACAGGAAGATGATAATGAAGATGGAAGTCATCTATATTTTATTGAAATAAAGTTACCATTCACACACAGTCCAGCATAGGAGTGCTTATATATTTATAATTGTATCCACTTCTAAAGCCCATCATTATATTGGTAAGTGGAATTGGTTTCCAATAACAGTTTTGCAACTGCCTACAAAGTTCCTAGTGAGTTAACTATACTACTAGTTAGGAACTTCTGAGCACTTGATCCAGCTTATTACGAGTATAAGCTTAGCTTACTTGGAATATTGTTACTTCTAAATAAGCCTTTCAAGCCATTTCGTGGAGGCTTAATAGAGAATCCGATACCGATGTATACCGGAAAATGTTAATGCTCTATATATTTATTTTATTTATCTACAGTAATATTAAGAAAAAGAGTAAAAAATAAAGAGGAAAAGTTCATTTTTGTTTGTAGGATGTAATCTCTGAAAGTACTGCTCCCCTAGCCAAGTTACAATCGTTTCGTTCACGCCAAACGCTTCGAGTAGGCCACGCCTCCGATTCTTTTGTTCGGACCACGTGACTGTGCGTTGAGATGACGTCAGAACAAAGGAATCGGAGGCGTGGCCTACTCGAGGCGTTCGGCGCGAACGATACGATTGTAACTTGGCTAGGGGGGCTGGTCCGATTACTAAAAATTTTTTCACCGATAGAAAGTTGCTTTGTTCCTGAGTGACATAGGCTATATTTAAAAAGGCTAAAGCTAGTATAATATAATCTTATTAACTTTACATTTTTATGTAATTTACGTGTACCTGTTGCGAACGTTATATTTTGCATACTTCTCTTTTGACTGCTTCGTTGGTCTCGTGGTCGCAAGCGCGACTGCTGAGCGAGGGGTCCGGGTTTGATTTCCGGGTTGAGCAAAAAATGTTATTGGATTTTTTCATTAGGAATTGCTCTGTAGTTGCCCGGAGTTTTGAAGTTGGTGGTTTTTTTTTTTTTTTTTTTATTGGTGGGAAAATCATCTTATGACAAATCCCGCTCTTGGGCGGAGCAGGAGATAGTGTCAGACTTTTACTGACTAAAAACCCACTCCTGTTCCTTCGTTGCCTTCGTCCCAGGGCCACGGTTTCGTTTTCACACTACCCATGGCCCCAGTAGGCTTCGACCCTGCTGGGCCCCTACGATTTGCTGACATCTCCCTGAGGCGCGCGCGGAACAATACGCGCCGTCGACGACTTGGGCTCGGTCCGGATGGTTACCGGACGGTCGGACGGCGGGCCACCCATTGCCCGCCGTCCGCAAGCCCGCGCCTACGGTGGCCGGAAATCGGGATCGGAATCCCGGCGGCGGTTGGGGCGTGAGGACCGTTGCCGTTGCCTCACGCGATCGGCCGCCTCTTTTGCTAGCATTACTGCTTCGCAGAAGGAGGCGACCGCCTGCCACTCCTCCTCGCTCCGGACCATGGCCTGTACCAAGGCCCGGCGCGAGAGATCGCCGCCGCCGATCGCCCCCACGAGGACACGGCGTTGCTCTTCCCAAGCGGGGCACACTTCCACCGTATGCTCCACCGTGTCCTCCGGGCGGTCCACACAGTGGCGACACCCGGGCGTCGCTTCCGCACGAATCCGGTGCAGGAACTTCCCGAACTTCCCGTGTTCGGTGAGAACCTGCGTCATGCGGAAGGTGAGGACGCCGTGAGGTCTTTCCAACCACGCCTCAAAGAAGGGACTTACCGCCATAATTGTGGCGTGCCCATTGAAGTTGGTGGTGTGATACACCCGTGCCTCGGAAAGCACGTAAAAGCCGTTGGTTCTTTACATAAATACATACCTATAAACTACAAATACACTATATATAATATATAGGGTGATTGGTAATTAGTGTACGATACTTAAAGACGTGATTGTGCTCATGATAACCAACAACTTTTACTATGGGAACAAACCTGAAATCGCGAAAAAAAAAATCAGCTGTTCAGTACATTTATGTTTGCCTAATGTACTGAACAGCTGATATTTTTTTCGCGATTTCGGCTTTGCTCCCATAATAAAAATTGTTTGTTATCATGAGCACAATCACGTGTTTAAGTATCGTACACTAATTGCCAGTCACCCTATATACTCATATTTTTTCTCTTCGTTGTAGTTTGAGTCTACAACGAAGAGAAAAAAACATATGAAAAAGAAGAACACACGAATTAGCGCTGTGACGAAACTACGGCCATCTTCTTACGAATGTACTCGCGAACCTTCACTTTGAAGATTAATCGGTTGGTTGCAACCCTGATTGGCCATCGTGATCGAAATTAGCTCGGGAGGATTATTTTGTATACTATTCTAACAGCCTTAATAGGAATAATTCCGGTCTCCTTATATTCTATTCACCAAGGGAACCAGTCCAATATTCCAGCTATATTAGTTTAAACTAGTAACTAAGTTTTGTGGTCGCATTAATTGGTTAACTTGAGCGGGCAGTGCTTTTAAGAACAAGTTGTAGTAAACACAGTTACTGCCGGACTAACTTCATAGGATGTTGAGAGGAAACTAACATACACGCTCTTGCTGCAAGTTGGCGGAAGAACTATATAATTTTAGCAGAATCAAATAATATTACTTAATATTGCAATGCCACCAGTCTTTTGGGTACATTACCAATCGATAGTGATGCGGAGGAGTTTTACGACGCCGTAGTTTAGATTGCTTTTTTAGTTCTTTAGGGCTTTTATTTTGAAGTTGGTTTTAATTAGGTTAAGTTAAGCATATTAATGTATTCGTTGTATGTATTTAATTTCAAATTCAATAAACTACAAGTATATTACTTAAATAAATATAATAACCGTGTGGGAAGTTATATTTTCGGACCGTTTGAGGTTGAAACTCTCGGATCGTGGGGTCGTCTTGTGGAAACGTCTTGTTGACACTTCCCGTGACCCAAGGGGTAGCTTTTACTTCGGACAGAGGATAAGCATTACCATACAGCGTGGCAATGCCGCCAGTCTTTTGAACACGTTACCAGCGATGTGGAAGAGTTTTTTGACGCCATATTTTATTTTGTTTTTAGTTATTTTTAATTAGTTTAGAGTTTTTATTATTATTATTTGATTCATGATTAATAGCACGTACTACTACTGCCTTGGAACGGAAAGGGAAACTGTAGGAACATAGGAAAAAGAAAGAAAGAAAAACAATTTATTTACAGGAAATGACGCAATCTTAAGACTTAAGTTACAAATTAAAAACATTCATCACACCGCGGTTTTAGTCAGTAAACGTTTAAAACTTCCTCTCTTTTGACTGTACAACAGCGTTTTTTCCTTTTAGGAATTTCAGAGGTGGTTAGTACCTATTATAAGTAGTTCATATTCATGACTGCTTATATTGAATATTTATTTAATTAAATAAAAACACTTAACCAATTAAAACTACTTAAACACTAAAGGCAAAAACTACTAGCTAAAATATGGCGTCATAAAACTCCTCCGCTTCGCTGTCGACTGGAAGTGTGCCCAAAAGGCTGGCGGCATTGCAACGTTGTATGACAATACTTAATCTCTGACCGAGGTAAAAGCCAGCGTTTGGGTCACGCGCACTGTCAACTAAGTGTGTGGATATTTTTTTAAAAAGCGTTTGAGTGCTTAAATATCTTCAATATTGCCAATGAGTTATGGGGCATCTTGCTTGGCACAAAATCAATCGAAATGAATAATAAATAAAAACATAAAATATGGGTTTCCGGGGTGTTAAAGTTTTTATGAAAACGTTCTCGGGAACGGTGTCGCGGGCAAAGTGTTAGTAAATAAGTAAAATAAGGTTTAACTAAACCAAATACTTAAATTTTCCAAATACCATTAAAATTAAGAGGAATTAGAGCTACGTGCTTTCAATACCATTAAAATATTTTTTACACAGAAAGTCGGTGATATTTTCTTGTGATCATCTAATCTGACTGACAAATGGAGCAACCCTAATACCAAGGCAGTACCTACTTTTATATACCACTAGACGGCAACGATACCAGGTGATATGTAACGGTGGATTTAAATAATTCATTGTAAGTCCGCAAATGTAGGGTTGTGATATCCTTATCATAAAGCTGTTTTATAATTCGGCATACCTCTGAAAGTGTCCTCACTTTCAGAGGTATGCGGAATTTTAAAACGGTAAAGAGAATTTCTATATCTATCTATATTTAAAAAAAAATAACAGCTGTTCGTTAGTCTCGCTAAAACTCGAGAACGGCTGGACCAATTCGGCTAATTTTGGTCTTGAAATATTTGAGATAGTCCAGGGAAGGTTTAAACAGTGAGTAAAAATGGAAAAATCACGAAAAAAATTTTGAATATAACGCCATCTCTAATTAAAATGTCATTATAAAATGAATTATGCTGTTCTGGTAACGCCAGTAGATGACGTTATCCTTACTATTAGGCGGTACAAAGTTCGCCGGGTCAGCTAGTTTTTAATAAATTAAAGAAGACCGGAAGACGCAGCGTTGGAAGGCCTCCCACAAGATGGACCGATGACCTGGTGAGGGTCGCGGGAATCCGATGGATGCGAGACGCACAGGACCGGTCAATTATGGTGACACTTGGGGGAGGCCTTTGTCCAACAGTGGACGTCTTTAGACTGAAATGATGATTATGATAATTATAAATAAATTTTTGGGCCGTGGGATTCGAGTACTCATACGCTTTTTAAAGAATTATATCCAAACACCTAATTGATACTTCGCGTGACCCAAGGGCTAGCTTTTACCTCGATCAGAGATTAAGCATTCCCATACAATGTAGATTGCCAACACCCTTTTGGGCACACTTCCAGTCGACAGCGTTGCAGAGGAATTTTTGACACCATATTTTATCTAAGAGTCATTGTCCTTAGTGTATAATATAGTTTTAATTAGTTAAGTGTTTTTATTTTTCTTGTTAAAAATATTTTTAATCATCATCATCAAGTGCGAGTTGGACTCATGCACTAAGGGTTCCTTACAAACTTACTTATGAAAACAGTTCAATTCCTAAATTGAGTTACTAAGATTTTTCCGAATTGCAAAAACAAGTTATTTTTGGTGGCAAAAACTAAAAATTTACAGTTTTCAGATTTTTTACTGTACTTGTGTTAAGAGACCTTGTTTCATGCCAAATATCAGGATTCTAGGTTTACGTGAAGTACTCTATGAATTTTGATTCCCTTGAGAGTGTCGAAATATACGTTTTTTGCGACTTTAACAGCCGTATCCTTTTTTCCGTTAACTCAGAAGTTTGATTTTTTCACAGGTTCAAGGAACCGCAGACTTGAGTATATGGTTTTAATTTCAACTCGATACCTCCACGCGTTCCCGAGATAAAGGGCCTTGATAGACAGACAGACAAATAGACAGACAGACAGACGGGCAACAAAGAGATCCTATAAGGGTTCTGTTTTTTCTTTTGTAGTACGGAACCCTAAAAAACGTTTTTATTCCTTCTTTCTGACCTGTCAACCGTCACGCTATCACTGACTCCCTTTTATGTCATATCTCACAAAATCCATTCATCTTTTCTTTGTCCTTTATGTTATAAATATGAACTTGGAAATAAGCTTCCATTTTATAAAATGGTTCCATAATTGGGACAGAAACTGAGTATTGAAATCTATATATATAAAAGCGAAATACCACTCACTGATTAATCACGAAATCTTAAAAACTATACCACCTAAAGACTTAAAATTTGGCAGGTAGTTTCCTTATAGGGTGTAGACATCGGCTAAGAACGGATTTTCCGAAATTCACCCCCTAAGGGGGATGCTCCATGCAACGGGGGACCAAAGTTTGTATGGAGAAACCGACTTTCACGCGGACGAAGCCGCTGTCAGGAGCTAGTGTAATATAATATCATGAAATTAAATGTTTTACAAAACATTTTTGGGACCATCTGTGACTTTTTTTTCGTATTTTATAGTAGTATTGCAATTTATTTTTTACTTCTATTTTGCGCATTGACCCCTAATTGTACAATTTTTTTGGCCTCTTAATTTTAGTTTCCTATCACAACTACCATAAGATATTTATTAATATCCTATAGCAATACAGCCGTAAAATGTTCCTACTACTGGGACTCGGGCCTCCTCTCTAGGAGAAGGACTTAGTATCCTATAGACTGGATTTAAAATTAAATTAATTTATTAAATTACTCAACATACGAATCTCGAAATCAACACTTAAAGATAAACCTGCCATGTAATGCTTCTGCACCACCCTAAAATCGACTGGTAGATAATGCCTACGGCATTAAGTCCGCCTTTGTACGGTGTTATTTACTAGTGCATAAAGTTTCAATACATAAATAAACTCTTACCAATACGTTAAAAAAACTAATCAAAATAAAACCTCTTTCTCTATAACATAAAACAACCCTACCTATAGCAATAAATCAAATATGACAAACTACCCGTCTAATACACAATAAGTTGAAGAACAATGGCGACTCGTAGCAATGTGCTACGTCGTAGCGATATCGTAGCACCGTAGCAACGTAGCATTGTTCAGCCGGATCGGCATTATTAGCGATTCCTAGGAATTGAAATAGCGTATTAATTTAATATTGTACAGGTGACTATGGAATATTATTATAGTCATACAAATAGTTCATTGTACCTTATTTGAAATTTTCTAATTTTTGTCAAATTAATGATCAAAGTTAAGAAACCACAGTGGACCAGATTGGTAGATTACGGCTTGAGTGCTTCAGATTTGAGTCCCAGTAGTGGGATTATTATGCTAAAATATTGATTTTAAGATGCTTATTGAGTTCCTATATCATCATCATAATTTCAGCCGAAAGACGTGTCGCTACAAGGACCGGTCCTGTGCGTCTCGCATCCATCGGATTCCCGCAACCCTCATAAAGTCATTATTTCACCTTGTCAGAGACCTTTCAGCGCTGCGTCTTTAGGTACGCGTTGCCACCCCTGAATTTTTAGTCCCCATCGACCATCTGTTCTGCGAAAAATGTTAAATGTTGCACTTAAGTTTGGCGATTCTTCAGGCTATGTCGGTAACTTTAGTGCTCCTGCGAATATCTTCATTTATGAGGCGATCACGCCAAGAAACTCCGAGCATAGCCCGTTCCATTGCCCTTTGGGTGACTTTAAGCCTTCTGATGAGGCCCATTTGAGGAGTTTGGGACTAGATCGCGTTGTGTGAAAGTTGAGGAATATTATTATATTGTTATTAGTAACGGAAAGCAAACACCAACCACTGTTTAAAAAACTTGCTAACCCAATAATAAGGCCCTACAAAACCCATCTTCTAACATATAAATTTAATAGTGCCTCCCACAAAGTCACTGTCAGTTCGTGTGATAGAAATCGAGACACATTAACTTGTTACTAGCAATGTTCGCAGATCGTTTCCAAATGAATGTCTTGAATTATTTATTCTTGACTCTCGTTTACATGGAGAGAGATTCTCGTCTCGAAAGTCGAAACGATATCACAGTTTATTCGTGTCAAATCGAAGGAGACTGCATGATAAGCGGTCCTTGTTGACATGCGGACTGATTAGTCAAATATAGATTTAATATTGCACGTGCTAGTTGCAGATATCCTTAAGCCTCAACCGCTGCTATAGGAGTTGCCGAACGATCCACGATCATCGAAGGCGCGGGCTTGCGGAAGACAAGCAATGGGTAGCTTGCCGTCCGGCCGTCCGGTTAGGACCGTTGAAACAAATGTCAACTAACCGTAGAGGTCCAGCGGTACCCATGTCCGGGAGTTTTTGAAAGGGAAACCGACACAGATGTAGAAAATCACACCTGTGTTCTTCAGGTACCCTTTGTAGACTAACTGAAATGTCTGACATACCCTCCTGCTCCACCCTAGAGCACCCTAGTCATTGGAAGATTTTCTACTTAAAAAAAACCGTGCTAGTTGAAAGATGTCCCACCTTTCAACAGGCGAGAAATTGTTCTCGTCTAAACGATCCTTTAATGAACGGTTGCTTCGTATGTAAGGAGAATACTAAGTGTTATATGCGGAGCTTAGAAGTACTTAGTAAGTATATAACATGGAGAAGGATTCCTTTATGGATACTAATTGCAGGAAATTTTGAAGCCGTTGTTGAAGAGAAGGTTTGGCTTTGATATTATTGAGTTTCGTAGTACATAGATGTTTTAGCTTTCGTCGTCAATAGGATTTTCAGTTTCCGGCTCACGCTTGACCATTATTTCAACTAATGGTAAGCGATGATGTGGAACAAGCTTACCTAGAAGTAGCCTATTCATTTTTGTCTTAAGATACCCAGGACCCCGGTAGGAAATTCCACTTTAGATGTAAGCACAATGAATGTGTTTCCAAAACGTTTGCTATTTGCGTTAAGCGTTTGTATTGATTGTCGTTGAGTACTTTTTTGAAGTAGGTGCTTATGTTTATATAAAAGTAGGTATGAATGATAACACTATTAAAAATTTAACTGGATGATGTCATCATCATCATCATCATCATTTCAGCCGAAAGACGTCCACTGTTGGACATAGGCCTCCCCCAAATGTCACTATAATGACCGGTCCTGTGCGTCTCGCATCCATCGGATTCCCGCGACCCTCACCAGGTCATCGGTTTATCTTGTGGGAGGCCTTCCAACGCTGCGTCTTCCGGTTGATGTACATAAATAAAATGAAGAAAGATGGATTTCACTGGCAGCTTCACTCTTCAGTGCAGTTCCAATATTCTTACCTAAAATGAGATCATCAAATATCACCTAATCCAGTGAAATCGCAGTAAAGCGGTAACTTATGTCATTAAAAAAAAGTAATGTCTCTCTGTTTATTACCTCTCCATGTCTTAACGGCTGAATGGATTTGCATGAACCCTTTGGTATACAGGTAGGCCATGTTCTGTAATAGGACGTTGGATAGGTTTTACCTCAGGAGTACAAAAAAATTCCAAAAAAATATTCTCTTGGGACAATTTTAGACTTTTACGCAAGCGAAGCTACTAACAGAAGGTAGTCTATATCTACATCTACGCTAATATTATAAAGAGATTAAGTTTACTTTTTGGTGGTATGCGGAACAGAGAGTAAAGTCCCGTAAATCTCCATTGAAAAGGGAGGATCCTCCGGCCAGACGGGTGTTATGTTTTTTTATTTTTTATTATTGATAGGCTCGCGTTTGACCACCATCTCACCTGATGGTAAGCGATGATGTGGCCGACGATGGAGCACGCTTGCCTAGAAGTAACCTATTCACTCTTGACTTAAAGACCCCTAGGTTGTAGCTATCAGGGAACACAGACTCCGGCAGGAAATTCCACTCCTTAGCTGTACGCATTATGAATGTGTTTCCAAAACGCTTTGTACGTATGGGTGGGATGTCCACCATGTACGTCTGGTGTGCAACTGCCCGACAGATGATTTCGGGTTGTTCTATATGTTCAAATCGCGAGGAGAACTTTAATTGCGCGATGCAGGATTAGTTCTTATGTGACACCATAGATGTCGCTACAGCTTTTTTTTGTAGAAGGTAATGCCTAGAAGTAACCTATTCACTCTTGACTTAAAGACCCCTAGGTTGTAGCTATCAGGGAACACAGACTCCGGCAGGGAATTCCACTCCTTAGCTGTACGCATTATGAATGTGTTCCCAAAACGCTTTGTACGTATGGGTGGGATGTCCACCATGTACGTCTGGTGTGCAACTGCCCGATAGATGATTTCGGGTTGTTCTATATGTTCAAATCGCGAGGAGAACTTTAATTGCGCGATACAGGATTAGTTCTTATGTGACACCATAGATGTCGCTACAGCTTTTTTGTTTTTATTTTTGTTTGTAGAAGGTAATCTCAGAAAGTACTGATCCGATTGCAAAAATTTTGAATAAATCAGCTTATATTCATCATATTTTCTACTTTTACGCGGGCGAAGCCAGTGACAGAAGCTAGTATTTCATCATCAGAATAACTTTATTCTATTCTTAAATACATTTTTTTTTATTTCTTCAATGTGTACGGGTAGATATGTTATCATCATCATCATCATCATCATTTCAGCCGAAAAACGTCCACTGCTGGACATAGGCCTCCCCCAAGTGTCGCCACAATGAACGGTCCTGTGCGTCTCGCATCCATCGAACTCCCGCAACCGTTACCAAGTCATTGGTCCACCTTGTAGGAGGCCTTCCAACGCTACGTCTTCCGATATGTTGTGGTTTTAGGTTATTTTTGTTTTATTAAATGTATTTTTAGTTTGTAAGTTTCCATTGTACAATGCCTTTGATTTCCTCCGTAATGTTGTACCAGATTATAAATAAATAAATCGCTTTCCAAGGCAGAATTACTACTTCTGCAGTAAATATAGACCATATAAAACTTTCATATACTCACTACAAATGATTGGTCGTCAGCATACATAGTGCGGGAGTAATATCTTTCCTACTGTCGACATTTATGACTTACCACGAGATAATAAGGATATACTCGTACATACTCGTAAATAACTTCGGAAGTCAAGCTTGATATTTTTCTTGGAGAGGATATCTTTCAGCATAATAATATTTTATATGGATTAGTTAATGCTGATCAAATCAGAAATGAAGATGTAGGAGACACTGCGTTCCAGGACCATAATAACTATTTCAAACATTTCTATAGGCTACCATTGTCCATCTTCTAGTAGCTACTAGTGATGCAACAGAAGTGTCTTAACGGAAGCGGAATCGGAAGTGTTAATACTATGAAGGAAAAGCACAATTTTATTTTTTTAAAACAACAGAAGGTTTACGTCGTAATCACGTCACGATGCGCGGTGATGTGCAGAATGAACAAAAAAAAATACCCCCCCCCTCCCCCCCTCGGCGCCTCTTCCGATGTGTTCTGTCATCCACGCGCCCCCCACCACCGCGGCTCCTCGCTGTATTCTTCCATAATTTAGAGTTCTGTTATAAATTTTGCGGAAGCAAAAGCGGAAACGGAAGTGAAAAACCTTGCAGAACTTTTACGGAACCGGAATCTGAAGCAGTTCTGTTGCAACACTAATAAATACAAGCTGTGGCCAATACTATATCACTTTCAATATATCAACCGAAAAATAACTCCTGTATTTCGATATACTCAATCCACCGTACACGTAGAGGTATTACACAAAACTGTTCCTGACATTCACGGAATGTCAAGCCTTCGCAAAAACCTGAATTATTCATTTTTTTGTATACAGACCGTTCACAAGCGTTCTTGAGATCTTAGCCTCATAATATTCTAAATATTTTGTAAAAAAGAAATGTCTCAGTTTCGTTAGAAGTGCCTAGGTTGTTGACTTCAAGAGATATGTATTGAAGTCTGATGTTTTGATAAGGGTTAAAAGTTTATGTTATTTTATACGATATACATCGGTACTCGTTCGAATATGGTTCTGGAACGTAAAATCTAACTGAATTATCACAGGCGGATTTTAGTCAGTAAAAGTCTAACCCTCTCGCTCAACCATAAAGTGGTAGAAGTTATTTGATGATTATACACATCAAAAACTAAAAAAAAAACAATACAACAACTAATCTATTATTAGAAACTGATTTAGTTATGAATGAGGATATCCGCAGGAGAACCAAGGTTGCTGACATAGCACAAAGAATCGCCAAACTTAAGTGGCAATGGGCAGGTCACATTGCTCACAGAAAGGATGGCCGTTAGGGCCGAAAGGTTCTGGAATAGCGACCACGTACCGGAAGACGTAGCGTTGGAAGGCCTTCTACAAGGTGGATCGATGACCTGGTAAGGGTTGCGGAAATCCGATGGATGCGAGACGCACAGGACCGTTCATAACGATGACACTTGGGGGAGGCCTATGTCCAACAGTGGACGTCTTTCGGCTGAAATGATGATGATGATGATTTAGTTATTGCACACGAAGTGACGGCATCGTGTTTCACTGCTAGGTCTGTATCCTTCCACGAAAAAAAGTTAAAGTTATCAGAAAACAAAGTAGGTATACCTACACTGTTTCAGCGTAGTGACTATATTACCCATCGTTGCTGGTTAAGACTTTCGCCTCGTGTGAATTCTAATACTTAACGGAAACATAGTAAGCTGTTTAACGTTGATTGGTTTCAAGAAACTGGCTTTGAGATAAGCTTCGGAGAAACTTAGTTTTCGATTAAACTACTTGCTGCACGCGGCGTCACTTATGTGGCAGTAGAAAATTGTCCTAAGAAAACATAATCCCGGGATAATAAGTTTGCTATTCTGTCCTACTCCAGGTCATAATCTAACCATGTGCCAAATTTCATCCAAATTCGTTAAGCCGTTTGAACTTGAAGGAGTAACAAACACACAAATATACATACATACAAAAATGTACATACAAACTATTGCCTATATAATATTGCGATGCGAGACGCACAGGATCGGTCGTTGTGGCGACGGTCGGGGAAGGCCTATGTCCAACAGTGGACGTCTTTCGGCTGAAATGATGATAATGATGATTTATTCATTATTAATTTATTTATGTTCACACAAACACTTAAAAATGTAAAGAACAAAGCACCTGCGACAGGAGAGTTGGATGAGAGATGTAGACATACTACAAATAAGTTATAAAATTAAAAATATACTATATTATCCAAATTAAATCAAATAATGCACTGTATATATCAATAACAGTAAATAAAACACATAAATAGATACAATACATTATTCTTCATACAATACAGAGATATAAAGGCGGACTTAATGCCTTAGGCATTCTCTACCAGTCAACTAAGGGTGTTTATTGCTTGGTTAGGAGTTTGATCTCTAGATCAAGTGGTGTTAGATTGAAAAGCAACCTGAAGTGTTTGTAAGCTGGCTTCCTATTATATTGAACTAACAGTATTAACTGAGCATTGTGAGTGTACTAAACACTCTATCTACCAACCTTTTTCTGAGATAGATACTCGTAGATATATAGTCTTTATTGTACACCAAAAATAAAATTACAATAGGAACTTAAAATATTTACTTTTTTTGAGGTATGTAATCATCTAATGACTTCTCCCGCTCTAGGGCGGAGCAAGAGAGAGTGTCAGATTTTTACTAACTAAAACCACACCTATATTCCTTCTGTTGCTTTTTTCTTTCCAGGACCATGGGTATCCAGAAGTTAGCCCATGGCCGTAGTAGGTATTGGCCCTACGGTTTTGTTAACATCTCTTTGAGGCGCGCGTGGAACACTACGCGCCGTCACCTACCTCCCTTAATATGCGTAAGAATTCATCAAATAACTCTCTTTTCTTTGTGTAGCGGGAGGAAGTGTCAGACTTTTACTAACTAAAACCCACCCTTGTTCCTTCAGGGCCGCAGCAACTCTTTCAAACTATTTCTCATCTACTTACCATCCTACCTTCTAGAAAAACTAGCACAATATCTTCCCTGTTTAGGACAAAGGTTCGCCGCACACGGGTCACCAGCCACAATCACAAAACGCCGCCACCGGTATATTTCCTGTAAGTTTCATACATTTTATATGGACTCGCCGCACACGGTTGACGCACACGCTACAAAACGCCTCTGCTCGCTTCTTGTGGCCCGCACGCCCCCCTAGCCAAGTTACTACCGTTTCGTTTCGGTTGAAACTTGGCTAGGGAGGCTAACCACTAAACGCCGATAAAAAATGCTGTCACACACCACTCACGCACCTTCTTCGACAGTGTCCATCATACTACTGCGCACATGGGTTAAAAAAAGAAGCAGCCACTGGCCACAAGTGGCTTGTGGCTGCTTCTAGCTTCTCGTGGCGGCGTTTGTGGCTGTGGCATGTGGCCCATGTGCGGCGACACAAGGCGACAGTTTGAGTTTTTTGCACGAATGAGATTCCTCTTCCATAATTAAAAAGTATGTGTCCAATATCATTCTAAAAAAAACTACTGATCAGATAGAAAAGTTTTTTTTTAATGGGAAATCATCCGATGACTTTTCTCGCTCTAGGTTAGATCAGCCCCTCTAGCCAAGTTACAATCGTATCGTTCGCGCTGAACGCCTCGAGTAGGCCACGCCTCCGATTCCTTTGTTCTGACCACGTGACTGAGCGTTGAGATGACGTCAGAACAAAGGAATCGGAGGCGTGGCCTACTCGAGGCGTTCGGCGAGAACGATACGATTGTAACTTGGCTAGGGGGGCAGAATTTTACTGAAGACGCCGTTAGCAGCAGCTAGTTTAATCGAAAACTAAGTTTCTCCGAACCTTATCTCAAAGCCAGTTTCATAGAACCAATCTACGTTAAACAGCTTACTATGTTTCCGTTCAATAATAGAACTCAGACGAGGCAAAGCCTGTAACGATGGGTAATATAGTCACTACGCTGGAAGCAGTGTAGGTATACTTTGTAATAACGATAACTTTGTATAAAACATAAACTTAAATAATCTATTTAAATAAAAATCAATATCTGTTCGTTAGTCTCGCTAAAACTCGAGAACGGCTTTTTTAGGGTTCCATACCTCAAAAGGAAAAAACGGAACCCTAATAGGATCGCTTTGTTGTCCGTTGTCTGCCTATCTGTCTGTCAAGACCTTTTATCTCGGTAACGCGTGGAGGTATCGAGTTGAAATTAAAACCATATACTCAAATCTGCGGTCACTTGAAGCTGTGAAAAAATCAAACTTCTGAGTTAACGAAAAAAAAAGGCGCGGTCGTTAATACTTTCCGTTACTTCCCGTTGACCTAGAATCCTGAAATTTGACGAAGCAAGGTCTCATAGCACAAGTATAGGAAAAAATCTGAAAACTTAAAATTCAGGAAGAATATTGTAACCGACAATTGGTTTTTTTTACCGGAATGGATTTTGGGGCCCAGAAGACTACGATGAATTTCTTAAAAGGAAACCAATGGCAACTGAAGGAACTAGCGGATTTTATCAATCAATCAATCAATCAAAATATTTATTTGCTAGAATATGGTACATAAGGTGTTACAGTATATTTGTTTCAGCATATCCTGCCATAACATGGCGTGCAAATATATTTACAGTCAGTGTTGTCAATTACTCGATCTTGTCGATTACAGATTCTATTGACTTGTCTTCTAAATAGTGCTTAACGGTATAATATCTTTTAAACAATAACAGATTAAAAAGTATTTTTTAAACATTGTCAGTGGTAACTCCTGTAAACTATTTGGTAAATGATTGAAAATAATAATCGACATGCAGTATACATTTTTCTTAAATAATTTTAGCCTTATTTGTGGCAGTCGAAGTCTGTCTTTATGCCGTGTTCGGCTATTTGGCCTGTCAGTGTTGGTCTCGAAAATATTGTAGTATTTCTTAACAAAAACATATATTTCAAAAATATATAAACATGGTAAAGGTAGAACTTTATGTTTTTGAAATAGTGGCTTACAGCTGTCTAAAAAGTGAGCTCCACAAATGGCTCGAATACATTTTTTTTTTTGAGCTTTAAAAACTCTGTCAAAATCTACTGAGTTACCCCATATTATAATACCGTATCGAAGTACGGATGATACATAACCATGGTAAGCCAGCATTGCAGTATCACAGTTTACCGTTTGCCTAATTCTTTTCAAGACATATATAAAACGATCTAGTTTTGTAAGAATTTTATCTACATGTGCTTTCCAGTTGCAATTTTTGTCGATTGTTATACCCAAAAATACACAATTATCAAGAGTTGTCAAGTGAGAATCTTTATAATAGATCAGTTTTTTATATTTAGTCAGTAAAGGTCTAAAAATTTCCAAACCATAAAAGAGCCATAAGAAAAAAAAAAAAACACAAAATTTTATTTCAATGTAATTTCAAAACTCCTTCCCAAATTAAAGTTAATTTAAAAAACCAACATATAATTTTATTTAAAGTACCATCCAATTATTTTCCCTTACACGACCAGCCCGACCCACAATGCCCAAAAAAGAACACCTCACATATATAAACAAAAAAATATAAAACAGTACGCTTCGTTACCATTCATGTTCGTTGCATGTCCATGTCCGAGCTCCACTCCATTACTTTGTAACCTGGACACGTACGGAACGCAAATAATAATAATAATAAACGAAACAAAAGTTTCAGTGTGGTGTTGCGTTCAACGTGACTTGAGAAATGCCTTGCATTAAAGAAAAAAAATAAAAATATTAGTTACTACATACCCGTAGCGACTTCGCTAGGATACGATTTTTAATTTTGGATTTCTTACAATTTTCTTTCACACAAAACTTGTTCTGATAATTACGAACACAAGAAAAAAAACATGGCAATTTATTTATATATATATAATAGACAGGCATTATACGCCCGTATAAAAGCCTGGTCAAACCTAAACCGATATCTTTACCGCTATTGGTAGTGAAATTTACGTGCGAAACTATTTTCGCTCGCTCATTCAGTTAATTCAGTCTTCAGTTCACGTGTCATGCTATAACCAGTGAAAAGCATTTTATTCTAGTGAAGAAGAGTAAGTATTACTTTTAGTAACCTTAATTGAGATTCACCAGTTACGAAAATATTTTTGGAACCATGACATAAATAGAGAACATGAAATTCATGGCCAAGTTTCTTTCATGTCCGTCCTATTTTCCAGCAATCGATAGCTCGTCCATCTTTTGATTAAGGTTGATTAGCCTTTTTTATTGGCTAGCCACAATGTTTTATAGAACTTCTGAACTAAAGTAATTCTTTAACTCTACAGTGATTGGATTATCGTCTCGTTTTAAATGCAGTACAAGAATTTCATGCCAAACCTTTTGTTTTTAATGTTAGTGCCGCATTCTGAAACGTGAGTGGAATAAATCTTTTTATACGTGTTTCCAATTTGGAAATGGAATTTAAATCTAGGTTATGTATTCGTGTTTTAAGCTTTTTGCATAATGCAGAGTTTTGTTAGAATAAATTGGAAAAGTTAGCTTTTAAATTATAACAGTTTTTGAACTGCATTTGAGCCATAATTTTATTGCAAAATCTTATAGGAACATTACCCCAAACCCGGGAAACCACAACATGAAACCAGTTCTTATAGATCTATCGTTTGGTAGCTTGTGCTTGTTGAATAAATGTTTTGTGAAAGTACTGTTTATGACTCACCTTATTTAATCGAATTATACAAACATACTTGTACCATTCATAAGTCGGTGAACCAGCTAATGTCTGGAAATTTCTTAGATCAATGGGAGTCGGAAAGTCGCACCAAGATTCTTCTCATCCAACCATATGGTTGAACTTGAATGATAATTTAAATTTAGGCCGCAAGAGACGTTACTTTTTTGTGATTTTCATCCTGTTTTTGTAAAATGCTTTAACTTTTTATATATAGAGAAATTATACTTTCCTAGACGGTAGGAACAAAATATTTGATTTATAAAAAGTTGCATGTGACATCCATCAACTCGCACTGAGTACTCGTGGATTACGATCTATTCCTTCCCCAAGATTGGAAACTGGATTCCTGGCTGTGGAAATATTATAAGACTGATTATCTTATGTATGATATTGGGTTGAGACACAGTATCTTCTTCGTTACTTAATTCGAAAATTTATACCCATTAGAAGATCTGAGATGAAGATATCCGCAGGAGAACTAAGGTTACAGACATAGCCCAAAGAATCACCAAACTTAAGTGGCAGTGAGCGGGGCATATTGCTCGTAGAACAGATGGCCGATGGGGATGAAAGGTTCTGGAATGGCGACCACTTACCGGAAGACGCAGCGTTGGAAGGCCTCCCACAAGATGGACCGATGACCTGGTGAGGATCGCGGATGCGAGACGCGCAGGACCGGTCATTATGGCGACACTCGGGGGGTATATAATTCTTCTATACGTGTAACTCCTCCTAAGCGATATAACTGACGGATTTGGATAAAATTATGTGTATATTTGAGTGAGTACCTGGATGGTTTTAAAATACAATTGGACCCGATAGGTGGCGAAATCGAGTTTTTAATATTTATTTTTTCAAATCCTTCTTTTGGTCAGGACAACATGTGTCGGGACCCATTGTACAGATAAAAATATTCTGTTATCACACGTTGAACTTCACGTAACAAAAAACCTAACATTGTTGTGTGGAAAGCACATCTCTACTCTCCGTATGAATGGCGTATTCACACTGAAAGTTACTGAATTATGTACGGACACACATTCATACAAGCCTAACCACAACGGAACAAAGTTAGAGAGCAAAATAGTTGTACAAGTTGTCAGCAAAAAGCTAGTCGACTCTGTGGCCAGAGCTTTGGGCTTTACTTTGGCCAACGAATCAGTATTGTTATTCAACATGGCCATGCTGTTAGTGTAGTGACATCTAAAACTTCAAAATCCTGCATAGAAAGAAAGAAAGAAATAAAGAAAGAAAATATGTTTATTTGGCACACCATGATTCATTAATCAAAAAAATAATTGATTTACAAACTAAAATTAAACATAAAAAAATATGGAAAAATAAAATTCATGGCAGTATTAGGGTTCTCCGCGCGATTAAAACATATACAACAGTCCGAAGTCAACAGTCAGCTGCCCATGCCAGACACAAGACCCGTCTAATCAGAATATCCTCCCTTTTCAAGGGAGGTTTGCCGGACTTAGCAACACCCTGTTTTGCACACCCTCTAAACCGGCGTTTGGAGCACTTTTCTCATTGACAATGAATCATTTTGTCTAGTCTTTTCTCATTGACAATGAATCATTTTGTCTAGTCTTTTCTCATTGACAACGAATCATTTTGTCTAGTCTTTTCTCATTGACAATGAATCATTTTGTCTAGTCTTTTCTCATTGACAATGAATTATTTTGTCTAGTCTTTTCTCATTGACAGTGAATCATTTTGTCTAGTCTTTTCTCATTGACAATGAATGATTTTGTCTAGTCTTTTCTTATTGACAATGAATCACTTTGTTTAGTCTTTTCTCATTGACAATGAATCATTTTGTCTAGTCTTTTATCATTGACAATTAATCATTTTGTCTAGTCTTTTCCCAGTTATGTTGACGTTGGCTTTTAGTCTAACCGGATGTAGCTGATTACCAGTATTTTACATGAAGCGTCTGCCTATTTGACTTCTACAACCCAATAATTGGGTAACGCAGTACACCTTGGCAAGACTGGTGTCAGATTTTCTGGTTTCTGACTACCTTTAGGGTGAAAAAACCAAGGTAGATATCGAAATTAAATTTTTCTTAAGTTTTTTTTTTCACTTTACAGGTCAATGTAAAGTTGTAATGGGATTAGCGGCCGTAAAAAGAATTTGTATTGCTATTCTATGAAAAGTTACTCAATAGGGTTTTTTTTTTTTTCGGTGGGAAAATCATCTTATGACATCCCCCGCTCTTGGGCGAGGCGGGAGATAGTGTCAGACTTTTACTGAGTAAAAACCCACTCCTGTTCCTTCGTTGCCTTCGTCCCAGGGCCCCGGGTTTCGTTTTCACACTACCCATGGCCCCAGTAGGCTTCGACCCTGCTGATGGGCCCCTACGATTTGCTGACATCTCCCTGAGGCGCGCGTGGAACAATACGCGCCGTCGACGACTTGGGCTCGGTCCGGACGGTTACCGGACGGTCGGACGGCGAGCCACCCATTGCTCGCCGTCCGCAAGCCCGCGCCTACGGTGGCCGGAAATCGGGATCGGAATCCCGGCGGCGGTTGGGGCGTGAGGACCGTTGCCTCACGCGATCGACCGCCTCCTTTGCTAGCATTACTGCTTCGCAGAAGGAGGCGACCGCCTGCCACTCCTCCTCGCTCCGGACCATGCCCTGTACCAAAGCCCGGCGCGAGAGATCGCCGTCGCCGATCGCCCCCACGTGGACACGGCGTTGCTCTGCCCAAGCGGGGCACACCTCCACCGTGTGCTCCACCGTGTCCTCCGGGCGGTCCACACAGTGGCGACACCCGGGCGTCGCTTCCGCACGAATCCGGTGCAGGAACTTCCCGAACTTACCGTGTTCGGTGAGAACCTGCGTCATGCGAAAGGTGAGGACGCCGTGAAAGACGAACTGCATTGATGATATTTTTTATCCCGGGAATGCGAGTAAATCCGCTGGCAGCAACTAGTGAATAAATAAGCGTGACCTTAATATTCACTCTTGACTTCAAGATTTTTCAATGTAACCCTAAAATTATTATATGACACAATTTTCGATCGTTTATTTACTGCCACATAAAAAAATACATGTTTGCCTCTGACGCAGGCTGTCGTGTCGGTCGGACAGAAAATTAATATTGCTACCGTGTTTTCCGCTGATGAATAATTACGATATAACTCCAGCATGAAGTTTCGAATAATGTTGTTGTTGCTAAAATGTTTTAATATTTCGTGCCACTGATTGGCAATAACCTCCCCTCTCTTCTTCCAAACCTCTCTGTCTAGCTAGGGTGATCTCTGGAAAAGTTTGCCGCGAACATGATCACATCGTCATACCACTTTCGGCACGGTCGACCTCAACGGCGTCGACCTCAGGCGTCCAGTGAGTGACAATCCTCGCCCATCTGTCCGGGTGCATCCGTGCAACGTGACCAGCCCACTCTCACTTCAGCTTGGATGTTTTTCCCCGTCATCTGTTACTTCAGTTATGGAGCGCAAAAATGTTTAACTAATGCCCGTTTAAATCTTTCTGCCAAAAACTTTATAAATGCAACTAAAGAATTGCAAGCACCTAACTACTTCTAGTCCATAATAAGCATAGTAGTGCATTTTGTTGGCCATAATTTAGCTTCCTAAATTATGGCAAACGAAATGCAGAATAAACTCGTGTGAAATGTTACGAATCTTCTTTAGAGAATTTCTCAGAAAATCCCGCTTTTCCGGCGATTTTAGCTGTACTAATTTTCAGTCATGTACATTCTAACGTATCCCCCAAAAGTCCTTGACCGGCTTATAAAACCAAAAAGGAGGTTAGGTCAAGCATTTCCTACCAAAAATGCTTCCAACAGTTGGTATATTTTATCAACATGTCATGTCAACGAAATATCACCCTTAATGATATACATATAAAGTCGATATTCTGTTGTTCACTTTCATCGTACCACCGCAGCATATACAATGAAAACAGACTCGTATGTAGTTAAGGAAACAAAATAACTTTTTGTCAAGGAAAATCTTACTTTAAAAGTGGGTGTTAGGGTTGAAAATCGCTTGTGTTTTGTTGTAATTGGTGAATAAACTTGGTTGTTGGGTAAGCAGTAATAATGTATGTCACCCATTTGGAATCTAATTAGCTGCAAAATGCATAGTAATGTTGATTCTTATCTATAGCGAGGGTGTTATTTAGTCGAATAGCCCCATAAATAACAAGTTTTTGTTGACCATAATTGTTAGCTACTCCATTCTAAACAGGAGTAGCCTGTAAAATATTTGCTTGCGGCGTTCGCTTGAAAATTAAATGCATAAAGAGTGCTTGTAGGTCATAATTAACATTTTTGTGTGATGGTAAGCGATTATGTGGTGTACGATGGAGCACGGTTGCTGAAAAGTAACCTATTCACTCTTGACTTAAAGACCCCTAGGCTGTAACTAACAGGAAACACAGACTCCGGCAGGGAGTTCCACTCCTTGACTGTACGTACAATAAATGTATTCCCAAAACGTTTAGTACGTATGGGTGGGATGTCCACCGGTGGCGCAACGCCGTACGTCTAGTGGTCCGATGATGGAACGGACTTGGCGGAATTAAATTGTGAAATCCCAGTGCACACTCCCCGAAATGTAAATGATAGAAAACCGACAGGCTAGCGTCTCGACTTCGACTCGACGAGTGTATCATTGCGGATGATCTTCTTGGCTCGCTTCTCAATCGACTCAAGCAACACAAGCGGGTATTTGGCAGACCCATCCCAAAGATGAGAGCAGTAAGTACTCCATACAAGATCGAACATATTCTGAGTTCAAAAAACAGAGAGAAATAATATCTCCAGGTAGATTACTTGGGAAAGTTTCTGTTATTCTATACTTACATACAGCCACTATTTTAGTTCTACTACGTAAAGGCCACTACGGACTTCTTGTGGGAAGTTTGAAGTTTCACACAGCACAGACTTTGAAACTTCATAAACAATTCGAAAGCCAACGTGAAAGGATTTACTCGTAAAACATGGAGGATTTACACCTCGACACTGTTCAAATTTTGTTGAGATAGTGAGAGAATAATACTAGTCTAGTGTGGTGTGATGGCCCATTGTTTTAGGCCTCTCATGCATGAGGTCGTGGGTATGAAATCGGGCAATTAGCAATGTGATTTTTTCAGTTCATACACTCTGTGCCTCGTAAGGCATCTTTGACAGTCGTTACAGATAGTCAGACGCCAGAAAGTCTGACCATCAGTCTATCCAAGGACTAAGTGTTGTCCAGTAACTGCGTTGTGGAGGTCAGATAGCCGTATCTGGTTAGACTGGTACCTGATCCTCACCTGCCTCGGGGAAGCTTGCCGAAAAAGCCGACTCGATATATTTGATGCCAAATTCTGCAAAACGATTAGAATGTCTTGCACTCGTATTTTAAAGGAACTAAAAACAATATTGAATACTGATGACGAAGTGGTATGGTCTAAGACCTTAGACTGCCCAAATGGGGCGAAGAATATAAAAAATGTGTGCGTGTACTAGCGTACACTCGTCAGAAGTGAAACTTCTTTATGACGTTATTTTTAACCGACTTCAAAAAAAGGAGGAGGTTATCAATTCGGTTGTATTTTTTTTTTTTTTTTTTTTATGTTTGTTACCTCAGAACTCCGTCGTTTATGGACCGATTTGCAAAATTTTTTTTTCGCTTTATAGGATATGCTTCCAGATTGGTCCCATTTTTTTCAAAATCCAGTTCTGAAGATGGATTCCATGAGGAATCGAGGGAACTCCTCAAAAATTATAGGCAACCCTATGGTAATTTTAGTATTTTCATCAAGAACTTAAGAACTTACAGTCAAAAAGTAACATTTGATGAAGTGGAACTGATGAAGAAGACCAGAAATGGTCAACGGAACTTCATACTCAAATAGATATCACAATGAAGATATAGTTAAGCGACTATGACAATACAAATAAATGAATGATTCTGAATAGTTACGTTGAAAATGGTATCATCGAAGTGATCTGATGATGATGATGAAGCCGGAAGGTAGGCACTGGAACTCCGTAATTAATCAATGTAACCTAGCCGTGTTTGGACTTATTAGAATTGTCATGAGATGCACTTTGGCTATAAGGTACTATCGAACTGATCTGATGATGGAGCCGGAAGGTAGGCACAGGAACTCCGTAATTAATCAATGTATCCTAGCCGTGTTTGGGCTTATTAGAATTGTCGTGAAATGCTCTTTGGCTATAAGGTACTATCGAACTGATCTGATGATGGAGCCGGAAGGAGGAAGGTAGACACAGGAACTTTATAATAAAACAATGTAACCTAGCAGTATTTGGGTTAATTGGAATTGTCATGAGAAATAGGCACTCTGTTTATAAGTGTATCGTAACTAAAAAGTGTGAAATAAAAACTTTTTAGAAAAAAAAAATAACTGACTTCACTAAAACAAAAACACTAAGAGGATCAAAATAACTTTAATTTCGGAAGTCGGTGTTAAATAAGAAACAAACAATACCGAGAAACACCGACATCCGAAATTAAAGTTATTTTGATCCTTTTAGTGTTTTTGTTTTAGTGAAGTCAGTTATTTTTTTTTTCTAAAAAGTTTTTCAAAAAATAATTTACTATATGCAACTTTACAGAAATTGGTTAAATAAAGTTAAATTAGATAAAGTTTAATAAAAGGCTTTTATTATCATAGACATAAATACAAATTCTACAATTATTTCGACATTTACCAATCCCTACTCCGCTGGAGAAAGTATACTTCGAATCACGCGTGGTAGGGATAAGAAAAAGATGGCGCGTAACGGAAAAATGTGACGCGTAACGAAAAAATGTTAGACTAAATTTTTTTCCAACCCCGATAAAGAAGTTTCACTTCAAAAAAAAAACCGTGTACTTCCCCTACTTACCCCCTTACACACCCCTCCACTCTACACCCTCACTACATACACACTACACACTACACACCTCGCACTTTTTTAGGTTAGGATAAGTGATTTATGTATAATGTATAGCTAAAGATATGGAACTACTCCTGTTCTTATGTTTCTGGAGGTGGGCGTTGAAAGCTGCGCCTCAATTTCTAACTATTGCAGATATCATCGTTCTTATGTAAATTGTTATATTTATTTCTAGTTTCAAATAAAGATTTTTATTATATTATTATTAATTTATGACCGGAAGGGGAAGAGGAGGTATGTGAAGTTTAGAAGAAACATCAAATATATTGGCTTATGGGTTATTTTTAGCAGATATGGGACAATAGGACAGGATGACGCCACCCTGTCTACATCGTTCAGCTCTTTGACGTCATTCCTTTGTCAAGATATTAGATAAGTAGGAAGAGATTAGATAGGTTAAATTGTTTGTTTGTTTGTGATATGTTTGTAAAAGGTAATCTCTGGAAGTAAACCTGCAAGTAATAACATTGTAAATCAGTTTTAAAATAGGCAATTTGCATTCTGCATTTTATGCAACAAGAATATGGTTGTAACTCAAAATAGCCTCAAAGCTGAGTTACAATGTTATTCCTTGTAGGCGTATTGCTTAGTCAACCTTATAATGTTCCCATAGCTGGAACTCGGGTCTCTCTAGGAGAAGGCATGGGCAAGGGCCCATGCCCTCTCGTAGAGAGACCCGAGAGATCCGATTCACTACGCGGGTTCAGTGTCAATTTTTAACCCGAAAAATGACGTGTCTCTGCGGGATAAGCCACTGAAGAAACACCCCGGGAGAAAGTTATTTGTTGCTTTCTCCCAGAAAAAGGGTTGCGCATCCTCCATGCGAACCATACGCAACAAAGCACCCTACCCTTTAGCTTCACGCTAACCGAGTGAAAAGGGTACTTTTCTTCGAAAAAGGTAACTGTATTGTGATTTGGTCTTCTTTGTATCGTAAACGTGCTATTTTCAGGTTTGAACCTTTGTAGGCTTATATCGGTATAAAAAGCTAATATTAGAAAGGCAATAGTTTTGATATATGTGTGTGTGTGTATGATTGTTACTCTTTCACGTACAAACGGCAGCATAAGCATAATCAGCCTTTTAATGTTTCCACTGCTGGGATTCAGGCCTCCTTTCTCTAGGAGAGGGGTGGAAAGGGCCGTAATCCACCACGCGGGCCCAGTGCGGATTGGTGAAGGTCACATGTCTTCGAATTTTTAGTTCCAGGACATGCCGGTTTCCTCACGATGTTTTCCTTTACCGTTTTGAGAGCAGTGGTGATGAAATAAATTAGACAAAGTAATGTGCCTGGCTAGGTTTAAACCCGCGACCTACAACTCGTAAGTCGGGGCCGTTAACATTCGGCAATCACTGCTCTCTTAAATTGGATAATGACTACTAATTCCTTTTTTTAATAGTCATGACAGAGTTGTCAAAATACGCCTCTGTCACACAGTATTCAATGCTTGCCGACAGAAAAGAAAAGTGTCCCGTATGAGTGTGTTACATGACTTAGAAAAGTGTAACACCGAATAACACATCCTCGTAAGTTTACTAATACGAAACACTTAACAACGAATGCAAGCCAACACGGAAAACCAAACCTCTAACGGAAATACATCAATAAATAAACACACTCGTCCCTCATGTCTCACAATATTTTCTTGCAATTATTTACATTACCTTTTTTAAGGTGGGAAATCATCCAATGATTTTTCTCGTTATATGGCGGAGTGGGAGGGCGCGTCCTCTCCTAGAGACGAGGCCTGAGTCCCAACAGTGGGAACATTATAAGGCCGACTATGCTATGGGAGGGCGTATCGCACTTTTACTGAGTAAAACCACACCTATGTTCGTTCTTTGCCTTTTGAGTTCTAGAATCACAGTCTACCTTTTCGGACGTAAACCCATGGCCCAATAGATGATAGCAAAACCGTAGAGGCCCAGAAGGGCCGAATACAGGGCCCCTAGGGTTTTGCTGACATCTCTTTGAGGCGCCCGTGGAAAACTACGCATTTCGACGATTCGGGCTCGGTCCGGACGGTTACCGGACGGCCGGACGGCGAGCTACCCATTACTCGCTGTCCGCAAGCATGGGTGGTGCCCACGCCTACGGTGGTTGGAAAGGCAGCTGAGGCTATCCGTTCCTTCACGCATGCGGTCGCCTCCTTCGCTAGCATTACTGATTCGCTGAAGGACATGACCTTAAGACAAGATTAAACTAACTTATAATTAAAAACTTGTTAGGTTTCTAAAAACTCATGAACTCTAAAAATAACTTAGCTCAGGAAAATTTCGAAGTATCGGCTACTTCTTCATTACTTTTCTAACTCGGTGTGGTATTAAGTCCAAATTAGCTGTGGCAAACGATGCTGAACGCTTACGAAACTATTTTTACAGAAGCTGCTTTCAGACACATTGAGTAGGTACGTACGGCCAGTATCCGACGTTGCTTCGTCGTTTATACCGTGTATCAGAATCAGAATCAGAATCAGAATAATTTATTTGTAAACATAGGTCAGATTACAGAGTGTGAGGTGTTAAAAATAGCTAGATCCTCTATGTTTTACCCAGAGGCGTACAAATATATAAATTAACATTGTCAGTTTTCATTTAATTTCTGAGATTATGTGAACTTTAACATCATTAATAAATTTAAAATTAATATTAATCAGCACATCATTACAAATTTAATTATATACCAGTTTCATTAAATGTCACAGAGATTAAGTTATATGTCATATTAATATTAATGTCAAATACAATTCAGAACCATCAAAATAGGCCAACTGTGTACATCGAAAGACTGGAACAATTTGACATTTTGTATTGTGTATTGACATTTTGAATTGTATATTGACATTTTGTATTGTATATTGACATTTTGTATTGTATATTGGCATTTTGTATTGTATATTGACATTTTACCTGATTTTCATTAGACATTAGTATTATTGTGAATTAACATTAGGTGCCTTGACATTGATTTTATTTTGCCTATTCATTATTAATTATTTGGCTTATTTTTATTTGAATATTGAGACTTGGCTGGCTTGATTGTAAATTTCTCACAAACGTTTGTAGGCCCTCTGGCATAATATAACACTCTCTTTATTACCTTGCTACACTGTTATTATTGTACCTATGTTTAACAAATGAATAAATGACTTATGACTTATGATTTAATTTGTCTGCGGCGGTTTTCCCCTCCGATATAATTTAGGTGTCTTCAAGGCTAGAGTGAATAGGCTCTTAATAAACTAGTGCGTTTCACCATCAACGATTGCATCACTTCTTACCATCAGGTGGGATCGCAGTCAAGCACTAGTTTATATCAATTAAAAAAAAAACATTGAGTTTTATATCCTTTAGTTTGCAGATGAACATTCAAAACATATTTATTTTGGCAACTGAATATCAGAAGTGTTTGAAAGTGGTGTCAGTAACTGAAAAGTTGAAAGGGAATCGTTTGTCTTGGTACAGTTATGGAAATAGGAGGGATGAAACGCATGTTACTAAAAGTATTATGAGTTTACATGTGGATGGATGGAGAGGAAGAGGGAGACCAAAGAAAATATGGATGGATTATGTGAAGATTGGTATGAAAGAAAAGGAAGTTAGTGATAGTATGACGAGTGACAGGCCAGAGTGGAAAAAAAAACGTGTTGCGCCGACCCCAAATAACATGGGATAAAAGCAGGAAGATGATGAAATGAAAACCAGAAGAATATAATTAATTTTAAAGCTATTATTATACCGCAAAAAGCCTTTTCAACAAAGAAAACGCGATAAAAATTTACGAGGTCATTCCAACCGTTTAACTTGAAGATCCTACATAATTCCTACATAATTGAAAAATGCTATACGTCATAAATCAACAGATTCCATTGTTTACTTAAGGGTATGTATACAATACCCCACTACCAGCTTCTAAGCAAGCTGCTTCAACGTCACCTACCAGGTGAGATAGTGGTCAAGCGTGACCCTGTCAATATTAAAAAATCAGTCAAGTGAGCGTCGGAGTCGCGCACCGAGAGTTCCGTAGAAACTTAAGCTTATAATTGCAAAAAAGCAATTATTTTGTGAATTGTGATGTAGGTAACTACAAAACTGTTTTTGAATTTTACCTTAACTTGTGCTACATGGTATCGCTTCATTGCCACATTTCATGATTCTAGGTCAATGGCAAGTTCCCTATATTTTTTTTTAGGTGGGAAAAATCATCCAATGACATCTCTCGCCCTTGGGCGGAGCGAGAGGGTGTGTCAGACTTTTACTGACTAAAAACACACTCCTGTTCCTTCTTTGCCTTCGTTCCAGGGCCACGGGTTTCACTTTCACACTACCCGTGGCCCCAGTAAAGTTCCCTATAGGGTTTAGTTCCCTTGCGTGCTGTAAAATATGAGCTGAACTATGCTATGTTATGCTGAACTAGACCTATTTGGCGTAGCCTTGAGACATATTGTTATTGTTAATTTTTATTTCTTCTTATTTTTTTTTATGTTTAATTTTAGTTTGTTAATAAATTAATTGTTGATTAATGTATCATGGTGTGCCAAATAAACATATTTTCTTTTTTTTCTTTGTCGTCGAATTAGGTACGGAACGCTAAAAATTGCTTTTAATGAAATGACTTAAACAAAATGCAACAATTTTGTAAAAACAAAATTTTCAATCAATTAGACTAAGTGGATGCAGCTAAGTAGATAGCAAAATGTAAAAATTCAAAATGTTTTTGTTTTACTTACGCCTACATGGGCACTTATAAAACGTCAGAAGCTAGTGTACGTTCCAAATTGGTCGTTTCCTATGTAGAAGAACCGACAAGAAACCAGTATTAGACTAGCTTTCTTTTGTGAAGTATACAAAACACAAGAACTTCCAAAATTCCCATCCCATTTTCCCTTTTTTTTTTTCTTTTTTTTTGTCCGTGTGCCAAATAAAATATTTTTCTTACTTTTTCTTTCTTTCTTTTTTTCAAAATTCACCCCCAAGGAGATGACATGGGGTCCAAAGTTTGTATGGAAAAACTTATTTTTATGCGGGCGATGCCGCTTCCAGAAGCTAGTATTGCATAAAAATGCACAGTTAAAAAAAAAATTTCGATGTGACAGTAAAAAATTAGAATAATTTAGTGCTCTTGAATCTGTATTACGATTAAAAAATAAATTTTCCACTGTAAGCAATTCACTAACAGGAAAACCGTGTGAGTTTCGCACCCCGAAAATCGCGCTTTGTGAGTTCGCCCTATAAAGGTCCCCCTAAAAGAGGGGAAAGGGGGTGTCAGGTGGGCTTATGACGTCACAGATAAACCCCTGTTAAATGCGTACCCTATTGTAAGGGACGCTGGTATTTTCAATGAATTGTTTCGCTGTTCCATGTTCGTTGCTTTTTACGAGATTTTTTGGCAGAATTCGTTCGCTTTTGTGCTTCAGTCAAAAATATCTATTGTTTCGGTTTTAATTTGTTTTTTTTGTCATGTTGTGTTCCGCATCGTATGTGCAAAATTGAGGTCGATTAATTGAGCGTGAATTGCGCTTTTTTTATTAAGTTTTGTGTGTATTCGGTTTGTAAGGCGTAAAGTCTATTTTTGAAGTTAACTGTGTAGATTTTTTTTTCCTGTGTTACTGTAGCCCAGTAGTAAAGGCCCCGACTTACGAGCTTGTAGTTTGTGGGTTCAAACCCAGCCAGGCGCATTACTTTGTGTAATTTATTTCATCACCACTGCTCTCAAAACGGTGAAAGAAAACATCGTGAGGAAACCGGCATGTCCTAGAACCATAAATTCGAAGACATGTGACATCCACCAACCTGCACTGGGCCCGCGTGGTGGATTACAGCCCATTCCCTCCTTTCCCCCTTTTCCCTAGAGAGGAAGCGTGAGTTCCAGCAGTGGGAACATTATAAGACCATGCTATGCTACATTTCGATGGGACAATATATTCTGTATTCTATCGAAGGAGATTGCATGAGAAACGGTACATGCTAACATGAAGGCTGATTAGGCAAATATACATGTGAAGAATTATGATTAGGAATTCAATTTGGTAGGAAAATAATTGGATTGCTTTATGTCAGTTCGCATAGATGATGTAACAGGAGTACCGTAAATAAAAGCTTTGAAATATTTACCCCGAGTCAATCGTCATAAACATCAGATCTCAGGAACATACCTACGTCTCAAAGCAGAGCTATGGCCCTTATACAAATCACTAAACTTTATAACACTTTTCATACACGGAAATAAAATAAAACTTTGACCACGGGATGTAGACTTTAAATGCGTGGCATAGGATATTTATATATAAAAAAATTAATAGCTGTTCGTTAGTCTCGCTAAAACCCTAGAATGGCTGGACCGATTTGGCTAATTTTAGTCTTGAAATATTTGTGATACTCCAGGGAAGGTTTAAACGGTGAGAAAAAATGGAAAAATATCACGAAAAAAAAAACTAACGCCATCTCTAATTCAATGCGCCACAATGTACGCCACAACGTACGGTCCTGTGTGTCTCACATCCATCGGATTCCCACAACCCTTACCAGGTCATCGATCCACCTTGTAGGAGGCCTTCTTGGAAAAAACATATTGAGAATGTATGTAACAGGCTGAACAGCTTTGCATTTGCACTGAGAAATGTAAGAAAAACCGTAGGAAGAAATGCCGCTTTGTTAGCTTACCATGGATATGTTGCGTCTGTGTTAAGGTACGGTTTAATAATATGGGGCAATTCTACGGACAGCGACAGGGCCTTTATTGTTCAAAAAAAGTGCCTAAGAGCGGTGTTCGGTATTGGTCCATTAGAATCGTGCAGACCCATTTAAAGATAATAAATTGTTAACACTTGCATGCTTATACATACTAGATATGGGAGTATTTTTAAAAAAACATCCTGCTCTGTTTAGTAAAGCAGATAGCGAAAATGTTTATAAAATAGGCAAAATGTCTAGAGATCCAACTAAATTAGCAATGCCTAGGCGTGGGACAGCATTTTGCCACAAAAACACGAGTCGTATGGCAATTAAAATATTTAATATGATACCTAAGCAAATTAGAGAAATGCCAACGAATTTTTTCCGAAAAGAGCTAAAAACGTGGCTCATAGACAAATGTTTCTACACGATAAATGAATTTTTTAATTATAATACGAATAAAAAAGGCGCATTGAATAATAATTTGTAATTAAATTAAATTTACCATTTTGTATTCTTTTTAGTTCCTGACATTTTGTATTTTTTAGTTTTTGACATTTTGTATATTTGTTAGTTTTGACATTTTGTATCTTTTAGTTTTTGACATTTTGTTTTTTTTTTTTAGTTTTGACATTTTGTATTGGTTTTATTTTTATATTCTATTTTTATACTCATAATTTATTTTTTTATTTGTTTGTGTTCTGACATTTATAATCTAATTTATTGACATTTAATTTAATTTGTTGACATTTTTAATTGATTTATTGTTTATTTTTCAATTAAATAGCATAATAAATATTATAAATAGAATTTTTTGATATAAATAATTGAGTCATGTCCATTCATAAAAAAATTGCATGCTGAATATGAGGCGGAATATGAAGAAACAATATTGTAATTTAAGACCTGTACCTAACACCATATTTCAAGCAAATAAATGATATTATTATTATTATTATTCCAACGCTACGTCTTCCGATACGTGGTCGCCATTCCAGAAGTTTTCGGCCCCAACGGCCATCTGTTCTGCGAGCAATGTACCCTGCCCATTGCCACTTAAGTTTGGCGATTCTTCGTACGGTAACGGCGGTATGCAACGGTACAGTAACGGTTGCGGGAGTCCGATGGATGCGAGACGCATAGGACCGTTTATTGTGGCGACACTTGGGGAAGGCCTATCTCCAGCAGGGGACGTCTTTCGGACGAAATGATGATGATGATCTCTAATTAAAATGTCATTTAAAAAAATAATCATGCTGGTTCTGGCTATGCCAGTAGATGGCGTTATCCTTTGATAGTTCAGCTAAAAGTTATCAGAACATTCATAGACTTATAGTCTATGAATGTTCTGATAACTTTTACTGGCGTGTTCTGGTAACCTTTACTGGCGGTACGAAGTTCGCCGGGTCAGCTGGTACAATAATAAATATTACTATTAAGAATTAGTGCGTGTTGCCAGTGATGACATATGGCACTGAAACATGGTCGCTTACAATGGGCCTATCAGAAGGCTTACAGTCACCCAAAGGGCAATGGAAAGGGCTATGCTTGGAGTTTCCTTGCGTGATCACATAAAGAATGAAGATATCCGCAGGAGAACCAAGGTCGCCGCGACATAGCCCGAAGAATCGCCAAACTAAAGTGGCAGTTGGCAGGGCACATTGCTCGTAGAACGGATGGTCGATGGGGCCGAAAGGTTCTAGAGTGGCGACTGCGCACCGGAAGGCGCAGCGTCGGAAGGCCTCCCACAAGGTGGACGTAGACGCACAGGATCGGTCGTTGTGGAGACGCTTGGGGGAGGCCTATGTCCAGCAGTGGACGTCTTTCGGCTGAAATGATGATGATGATGATTAAGAATTAAATAAACCAAACCCCTACTTAGAAAGACCCTTTATATTAGCAGGAGGAGAACACGTCTAGTGCGGTCCATTTCTCGAAATTAACTGCGGCAATTCTAAAAATGCGCCACCGGCGGCTTCACTACGACGTCGTTCAACGTAGCAAGTTGCATTGTCGTGACGTGAATTTTCATGACGTGGATTTTTACGTTACTAGACGCCGATTTCCAAGTCACGACTCCGCATAGTAAGCTCCACGTCACGGTGCTGTGCCGTGGCACATTACGTCATCGTAACGTGTAAATCTCAAAAATCACGTAAAAATCCCTGCAAAAATATATCTACACAATCACTTTTCGCACAGCTACACAAACAGTAACTAAACTGTGTCAAAATACACATCTATATAACTTTCCGCAACATCACACACACCTAAAAAAACAAACGTTAAAATCCAAATATAGACTTCCAATACACTTTATGGGTTTTGCTAAGAAAGTGATACTCTTTGGTAATATAAATATTGACATAAAGTACGTTGCTGACGCACCTTTGATGTGAAATCAGTTAAGGGTACCTCACACAGACGAAAATAGGTGCACAGCAAGAGTCGTGACGCACGTGTGGTTAAAGTCGGCAACGAGGTTTTAGAACTTATGTTTTTTTTTTCGTAGTTTTTATATTGAAAGAAAGAAAGAAAGAAAAAAAAAATATTTGGCACACGTACACAGATACACATAATGTAAACAATTAAGACAAAAAAAAAATAACATTTTGTTTGTATTGTCTTATTCCACAGGAAAAATATATCTTTTGGGAGTAAAAATGTATTACACTTAGCGAGTCAATTTAATAATATTTATTTCACATGGGTCTACATCGGCACTTATAAAAAGTTAAATCTAGCGCAAGGTTCCCTTTGGTTGTTTCAAGGACAGAACAAGAAACTAAATGATTTCTTTTTTTTAAATATTTTATTGCAATCTATCATATAGATATTCAGCAATATTTTTGACAATGCAACAGATTAAAGAGAAAGATTCCTCAAGACCTCATTTAGGAGGCTACAAGAATAAACGGGACAGTCATTGGACAGTCTGCGTACAAATCTGTTGCATTGTCAAAAATATTTCTCTTTTAAAAAAATATTGGTATTAATTTTTTTTTTTTAGGTGGGAAAATCATCTAATGACAAATCCCGCTCTTGGGTGGAGCAGGAGATAGTGTCAGACTTTTACTGACTAAAAACCCACTCCTGTTCCTTCGTTGCCTTCGTCCCAGGGCCCCGGGTTATTCATAATGTTTTCATATAACATTATGAATAGGTATGAGCAGACACGAGTAGAGCAGTGGTGGCCGAGTAGAGCAGTGGTGGCCGAGTGGTAACGGCCCCGACTTACGAGTTGTAGGTCGCGAGTTCAAACCCAGCCAGGCGCATTACTTTGTGTAATTTATTTCATCACCACTGCTCTAAAAACGGTGAAGGAAAACATCGTGACGAAACCGGCATGTCCTAGAACCAAAAATTCGAAGACATATGACATCCACCAACCCGCACTGGGCCCGCGTGGTGGATTACGGCCCATTCCCTCTCCTAGAGAGGAGGCCTGAGTCCCAACAGTGGGAACATTATAAGGCCGACTATGCTATGCTATGCTATGAGCAGACAGCTTAGACTAGTCAGCTTGGTAAGTATAAAAAAGTGGATAGGACTAGAAAAGAATTTGTAAATCTATGGAGTGTAATGATGACTTGATGAAGGCTGCGGGAATCTGCTGGATGCAAAACGCACATGGCCAGGTGATGTAGTAACACTTAAGAAGGGCCTATGTTAAAATTTTAGTTGGCATATTGATGATAACTCAATAAATTTCAGGATTCTAGGTGAACGGGAAGTACTCCATGAATTTTGATTTCCTTGAGTGTGTCGAAGTATACATCTTTTGCGACTTAAACGGCCGTATCTTTTTTTTTATTAACTCAGAAGTTTGATTTTTTTACAGCTTCAATCAAGGGACCGTAGATGTGGTTTTAATTTCAACTCCATACCTTCAAGCGTTTCCGAGATAAAGGGTCTTGATAGACAGACAGACTGACAGATAGACTAACAGACACACAGACAGACAAACGGATAACAAAGTGATCTTATGAGGGTTCCGTTTTTTCCTTTTGAGGTACGGAACCCTAAAAGCAACTGTATGGGGACACCTTAAATAGTGGCGAACAGCGATGGAGTGCTAAAATAACAAGTGCTAAAGTAATACTTCGATGTAATGATCTTAAATTTTATGAGATTTGAGAGAGGAAATCGAAGCTCATAAAAACTGTATGATGTAAGTATTTATATACAAAACTATTTATTGAAAACGTTAAAGTATTATAGATATTCTACTTCACGAAGGCGAGTTAATCTTGGTTGTGTATGTAGATGCACGTACACATTTTTTATGTGTGCGTAAGCTATTTTTTATGGCACTGAATGCTCCAAGCTTCACTTGTAAATTAATTTAAAATACACACCTGTAAAGTCGATAATTAAGTGGATTTAAATTGTTCGAATTATAAATTCAAATATAGGTAAGAATACTGACTTCAAATAAAATAAAAATGTGTTTATTATCTTAAAAATCTATGCAATTAAGTTGCCGGGGCTTCCCAGAAAGTAATCCGAAGATACTTGTGATGGGATAAACCTCGCTCTTCCTAGAATAACGACCAGTTTTCCCTTTGAAAAAGGACAATGAACCTTTTTTTATGTGCGAAATAATCAAATGACTTCTCCCGTTCCGGGAGGAGTGAGAGAAAGTGTCAGACTTTTACTGACTAAAACCCAGTGTTTTTTCAGTTAGGTATCCTTTGCAAGAGCCACTGTAGCTCTTTCGAACAATCCACAGCCATAGCATTCTGTGCCAGTCAACGCTCACCGCCCCTCGCTTAGCTCCGCTCACAGCGGCAAAGTCGTGAACCGGCCGTAATTCTGTGCCAGTCAATCTTGATGACATCTCTTTGAGGCGAGCGTGGAACACAAAACCAGGACAATGAACCTGCAGCATTTACTAAAGCACTGCATTTATTTAAAGTATTTTGTACATAATTATAATAATGTGTCGGAGACACGCGATATTTGAATGTTGCTGATTCAGCAATTCTTTGTATTACCTTTCATGGTAAAGTCCATCTTAAAGTACAAGTTGTAGAGTTTATTTTTGCTTGCAGTTTTAAATGCAAAACAATAGATGGACGAGTCTATTTCAGCACGTCATTAATTTCACTAAGAGAACCATAACAACTTCTTACTAGAGTTCATTTTCGCTTATGAAGCGGAAACTAGAACAGACAAACTAGAACTTGTTCTCTTTTACAATTTAGTGCAAAAATCCAAGTGCAATCAATAGTGCACACACGTTTCGTATGGTGCCATCCATTTTGAAGAGCTATAGATGAAATTGAGTGCAGAAAAATGCTAGCGATTGTAACCGCAACGAGTTTTGTTGTACAGAAGTTTTAGTAACAGTTATTTATGAGGAAAAGTAAAAAAGTACTGCTGTGTTCCGATTTAAAAGGGTAGACGAATTGCGGTAAAGTCATAGGCATACTTGGTTTGACCAAGTGTGAACCCAAGCAGGCCTGAAAAGGTGAAAGAAAAGATCATGAAGAAACCGGTAGATTTTCTTTTGTCCCGCTTGGCCGGAGCATCGCCGTGCCAATTGGCGGTAGCGACCTCTCACGCCGGGCGCCGGCAGAGCCCGAGAGCAGAAAGAGGCGACGACAAATGCGACTCGTGAGGGAACGGATATCCTTACGCCTCAGCCACCGCCGGGACCCCAACTCCGATTTCTAGCCACCGTAGGCACGAGATTGCGGGCGTCGAGCAATAAGTAGCTAGCTCTCCGTCCGTGACCGTCCAGTCCAAGGAGCCCTGCAGGGCCGAAACCTACTGGGGCCATAGGTTCACTTCCTAAACGAAATCCCGTGATCCTGGAACGCAATGGGCAAAGAAGGAATATAGGTGTGGTTTTAATCAGTAAAACTACACCTTCCACACCCTCCCGCTTTGCTTTAGAGCGCGAGAAATCAATGGATGATTTTCCACCCTAAAAAAAAGACGAGGCCAGGGGTGGTTTTAAAATCGTGTGGTTTTCATCACGCATGCGGGATTGAACCGCACGCGTAGTCCCCGCAAATGTCCTTTTCATACAATTATTTATTGTAATGTGTGGAATACACACGCGGGATGCGGGGCGTGATATTGAGCAGCAGCCCCGCATGCGGAATAATTCCGCATGCGTGATTAAATCCGCACGATATTAAAAACACCCTAAGTCCCAGCTGTAGGTCTGTTATAAGCCTGATTACGCTTATGTACTATGCCTTTATTAATTCCTTTTACCAGCTCAACAAATCATCAGTTATTGCAAGCGACTTTCGTTGAGGATTAGCTAATAAAAACACTCCATTCTTTCTACAAATGATAAATGATAAATTAATGATAAATGATATTTATTTTGTAAATAGGTTTAAAAAACACTTTTACACGTAAATTTTTTTTTTCGTCATTTTTAAACTAGATGAGGCCGGTGTTTCCCAGCTGACTACCCTGAGAAGAAACACCGAAACAAACTCAGGGGTCAAAGTCTCTTTTAAAGTCCATACAGTAAATATGTAATGGTCAAATCACATGAGAACCATGCAGATTTGTCTGAAATGGTCTTTTGAAGAAAGAACCATACAGATTTGAGTGGACCTGTCCAGTCAGTGCAAGCATTTGTCAGTATTCGTAAAGCTCAACTCAGGACTACTAAGGAGCTCAACGACTTGACGAACAATACCAAGGAAAGGACATTTGGGTAGGCCGCAGAAAATACTCAAATTGCCAGAACATTAAAATTATTGAAAAGGAAAAAAAAACAATCAACATAGTCCTCACGTTCACAATAATAAAAGGAAAAATATAGGTAGTTTACAAAATGTAATACTTTAGCAAAGTAAACATTTTTGTCAAAAATTAATAGAAGAAAAAAAAAAAGTCAAATTGAAAAGTAAAAATAATCTACAATATCGAATTGTAATAAATAATAAAAAGCACAATTAAAAAATAAAAACAAAAGAAAAAATAATAATAATAAGACAACAGTTGCAGTGCGTACCTACTGGAGCAGGTCAATCCCAAGCCTTTTGGTCCTCAACATAGTCCTTTATAGTGTAAAAAGCCTTTTGGCAAAGTTTTCGCTTTACAAATAATTTAAATTTATTAAGGCTTAGTTGTTGAATATGACTAGGAAGTTTATTATAGAAGTGTATACATTGGCATCTAAATGAGCCCCCTATTTTTCCAAATGTTTCACTTTTTAAGCCCTTGTCACACCTGTCACCAGTGCTTCCATTCCAGTTTTTGTTTCTTTCCAAGTAAGTTACACAGACTTATTAATAAATATTGGACCATTAGGTTCGTTAGGTCTATTTTTGTTTGAGCCGTGCACGATACAATCAGGTTTTCATTTTCTTTTTCTAGCCTACTTTGTGTTGCTAGGCAAAGACCTACCCTTTTTTGAGACGGGATTTTATTAAATTAATAACTTATCCTGCTCTGGGTAGAGCGTGTCAGCCTATTATTTATTCATTCATACTTCATGTACAGTAGTGGCACATAGTTGGACTTAATACGACCAGGTATTCTCTACCAGTCCCCGCCTTGGAATGCAAAAGGCAACTGAAGAAACACGGGTGGGTTTTAGCTAGAAAAAAATCAGATACTTCCTCTCGCCCCAGAGCGGGAAAAGTTATTTGATTATTTCCCGCCCTGCAAAATCTCTTTGTTTAATACCTTTTATTTACTTATTAATTCCTGTTATTGTCTATTTATTTGTCTCTATGATAATTTCAGAGTCATAGAAAGAAAATGTGACTATAACAGCTTAAGCTTAAAGTCACCCAAAGGGCAATGGAAAGGGCTATGCTTGGAGTTTCCTTGCGTGATCGAATCAGAAATGAAGATATCCGCAGGAGAACCAAGGTTGCCGACATAGCACGAAGAATCGCCAAACTTAAATAGCAATGGGCAGGGCACATTGCTCGCAGAACAGATGGCCGTTGGGGCCGAAAGGTTCTGGAGTGGCGACCACGTACCGGAAAATGGAGTGTTGGAAAGCCCCCTACAAGGTGGACCGATGACCTGGTGAAGGTTGCGGGAATCCGATGGATGCGAGACGCACAGGACCGTTCATTGTGGCATTTGGGGGAGGCCTATGTCCAGCAGTGGACGTCTATCGGCTGAAATGATGACATCTTAATGAAACAGATTTGATTAATAATTTCAAATAAAATGACCAATCCAATATATTATGAAGGTTTCAGCTTGTGGCAACTATAGAGATTGATCAAAGGTTTACGCTATTATGGCCTCTATTTTGAAGTCTTATTAGAATCTTAAGAGAAAATTATTCTATGCTATGTTTTGTTCAGTGTCGTAAATTCAAATGGCGTTATGTCCTGACATGATAAGTAAAATATTAAAAACTGACGAAGGTTTAAACGACTCAACTGTATCACAAACATTTCATATTATATACGAGAATGGATAACGCCATTACGTTTGTAGGCGAGAGATTAATTATGTAAACAAAAGACGGTGCTCCTTCAGAGTGGAGTAGCTCAGTGTGTGGCCTTAAAGACAACGGAGTGGAGATTGATGGTAGGTGCTAGGTTATGTTAACAGTATTATGGTCTGACGTAATAAGGTGAATGATTGAAAGAGATGAGCCTATTATAGTGTTAATTATATTTACATTAGGAGCAGTTGTGGTAACAGCCCCGACTTACGAGGTTGTAGGTCGCGGGTTCAAACCCAGCCAGGCGCATTACTTTGTGTAATTTATTTCATCATCACTGCTCTCAAAACGGTGAAGGAAAACATCGAGAGGATAACATGTCCAAGAACTAAAAATTCGAAGACATGTGACATCCACCAACAGGCAATGGGCCCGAAAGGTGGATTACGGCCCGTTAGGTACCTCTCCTAGAAAGGAAGCCCGAGTCCCAGCAGTGGCAACATTAAAATAAGGCTGATTATGCTATTATGCTATATATACATGATTAAATTGGTTTAAGATAACATTATTTATGTCAGGAAAATTATAGTTTAAGGACCGAAATTATCCAATAACATTTCCAGCTCTAGGGTGGAGTGGGAGATGTCAGACTTCGCGACTAAAACCACGCCTGTATATTTCAGTGGCTTTTTGCGTTCTAGGATCACGAGTTTTCTTTTCAGAAAATGCAGGCGGGGAAACTGTCCCCCTAGCCAAGTTACAACCGTTTCGTTTCGATTCTCTTTTCTTCAATCGCCTCGAGTAGGCCACGCCTCCGATTCCTATGGAATAGGAGGCGTGGCCGACTCGAGGCGATCAACGATAAGAGAATCGAAACGAAACGCTTGTATCTTGGCTAGAGGGGCTGTTATTTTACTTCTCTGAGAGCGAACACAGATAAACTAAAAAAAAAAAAATGGTGCTGTAATAACTGAAAACAGTAACAGGACATAAAATGGAAAGTTACCTTAAATTGTAAGAATACATATACGAACATGGCTTACCTCAGATAAAAGGCTTCCTGCCGTTAAATTGTTGAATGACGTGGCATATTGCACACCATGAAGGTAAAGTGCTTTGCGAAACATCGTTGATTTTAAGTAGAAATGGTGTTAAAGGAGGTACTCGTATTTTCTATCGGGATTAAAAGAAAATGCTGTGCCATGGCCAGTGATGGCGTAGGGTTCTGAAACGTAGTCATTCACAATGGTCTTTATCAGAAGGTTTTAAGTCACCCAAAAGGCAAAAGAGAGGAGTTTCCTTGCGTGATCAGGTCAGACATGAAGATATCCTCAGGAGAGCCAAGGTTAAGGACATTGTTCGAAGAATTGCCTAGCATAAGAGGCAGTCATGGCAAGGCATATAACTCGCTAAAACGATGGTCGATGAGACTGAAAGGTTCTGGAATGTGTGTGTTTTGTCAAACACTCACCTTTGTAATATTAATTAATGTGATGTGATTGTACTGAGTGATGCTAAATTTCACAGCCCACAAATTGTAGGCGCTGGCTACAATTTAAACAGATGACTTAAGTACTTAAACCCTTGTCATCTGAACGCGCATTTCGTAGCCCCAATCGACTTGACAACTAAGATTAGTCAAATGTCACTTAAGCTAATTAAAATAGTTTCGAGTTTGAGGTTGTATAGCTTGGCTGGGGATCTACAATAGCGCTTTGTACGAAGTGGGGGCAAGGCTGTTTGGTGATTAATACTAACAGTTTTAGGTGGAATTTCAGGTTATAATAGTCAGTAATTTAAGGTAACTTTGCTGATCTGAGTCTTGTAAACTACAATGAAACGAAACAATCCGAAGACAAAAAGAATTAATTTGTAAGACATCACACTATATATAATCACATCACATCACATCATATCACATAATTATTATTATTGCCTACATTTCTTCTAATCTCTCCTTTCGGAGGTCTGCTGGAAGAAATTTCTTTTGTAATAAACAGTACCTTTGTACTTATAATGATGTATCTTCTTCTGTGTATATGTGTATACATACATAAATTATAGAATAAAATAATTATGTAATGTGATGTGATTTTTTCACATGTATAGTATTGTAAAGGCGAAAGTTTGTATGTATGTATGGGTATGTTTGTTACTCTATCACGCTCAAAGTGCTGATCGAATATGGATGAAAGTTGGCACACGGGTAGCTCAAGTCTTGGAATAGCAGTTTTTGTTCCGGGAGTGTGTTCTCTGATAATTTTCTACAGTCATGTGGACAAAGCTGCTGAGAGAAGCTACTGCCCCCCTAGCCAAGTTACAATCGTATCGTTCGCGCCGAACGCCTCGAGTAGGCCACGCCTCCGATTCCTTTGTTCTGACGTCATCTCAACGCTCAGTCACGTGGTCAAAACAAAGGAATTGGAGGCGTGGCCTACTCGAGGCGTTCGGCGCGAACGAAACGATTGTAACTTGGCTAGGAGGGCTTGGTACATAATAGCTTTTCGGTGACAAAATATAGTAACTATTTACTTATGTAAGTTTGTATGAAACCCTTGGCGCGCGAGATCGATCGATTTTTTTACATGAACAATGAAAAATAAATAAACGAAAACAAACTACTCTGTATGAGTCACATAACGCTTTTTATTCTTGTAGCTGCTGCGAGCGTATGATACGTACATTTATGTATCCATACCGAGTTTTTTTTTAAATAAAACACGAGCTGTCTCATGACCAGGGCCTCAAGTCTGCTATTACAATAGTGTCAGAACGGTCTGTCATTGATTTCATAATTGTTGATTTTGTCAAGTTTGGTAATCTACTAATATAATGGCGTCATTATGACTTTCCTATGGTCAACCACTGACACTCCATTGAAAGGATAGAATGGTAATCTCGTACATATTGACAAATCTGACGGTAATCTGCTAAAATTTTGACAGTCCCTTTGATCAGTGACCTACCATTAGAACCTAATTGTGCAGTCATTGCTTTTAACATGCTCGACATTGTCATTCTACCACAACTCTATTACGAGACCGTTGACCGATCAATGACCGATCATTATGAACTAGCAGATTACGAATTTTTAGCAAAATGACAATGGGATCGTGTTGGGATGTCGAATTTATAAAAATAGCAAATTTCGGCCCCTGTACAATGACCTCGCAAATCAAAACTGGACCTTATAACAAATAATTACCGTCCATTTTAAATAGATAACATCCTGTACCCAACCTCTCATCGTACATAATTCCTTCATCAGTTGTGCGTATATAATACCTATATAAAAAATGGTAAACTATTCCAGCTATTTCAATCAACACCGCCCCTTCTCCTGGTATTCCAATAAAATGTTAATAAAACCGTTCATATCCCAACCCTGTAGGTACCGGTAGGAGGAGTTCACATTGGCGTCGAGTCGACGATGAAGTATCTTGGACTTGTCCTCGACAGCCGATGGAATTTCGAGGAGCATTTCCGACGTCTGGCTCCCAAACTGGATCGTACAGGGGCTGCTCTCAAGCGGCTCCTGCCCAACCTAGGGGGTCCAGACGCCTCCTGCCGGAGGCTCTATGCAGGAATCGTTCGGTCCATGGCCCTTTATGGGGCGCCGGTATGGGCGCCGTCGCTTCGAAAGCGACCGGCGGCCAAGCTGAACGCAAGCCAGAGGGTCATGGCGATCCGGATGGTGCGGGGATACCGCACGATTTCCCGCGAAGCAGCGAGCCTCCTTGCTTGCCAACTACCGTGGGATTTGGAGGCAAAAGATCTCGCACGCATGCACGATCTGCGCATGGAGATGCAACGCCGGGGCGAAACTCCGGTGCCGCGCCAAGTCGCGGCATGGCGGAAAGACTCCCGGCGCGATCTCATGGTAGAATGGCGACAACGAATGTCGCAACCCAGTGCTGGGCACGCCATAATTATGGCGATAAGTCCCCTCTTTGAGGAGTGGCTGGAAAGACCTCACGGCGTCCTTACCTACCGCATGACGCAGGTCCTCACCGGACATGGTAAGTTCGGGAGGTTCCTGCATCGGATTCGTGCAGAAGAGACGCCCGGGTGCCAACATTGTGTGGACCGCCCGGAGGACACGGTGGAGCATACGGTAGAGGTGTGCCCCGCTTGGGCAGAGCACCGCCGTGTCCTCGTGGGGGCGATCGGTGGCAGCGATCTCTCGCGCCGGGCCTTGGTACAGGCCATGGTCCGGAGCGAGGAGGAGTGGCAGGCAGTTGCCTCCTTCTGCGAAGCAGTAATGCTAGCAAAGGAGGCGGCCGATCGCGTGAGGCAACGGTCCTCACGCCCCAACCGCCGCCGGGATTCCGATCCCGATTTCCGGCCACCGTAGGCGCGGGCTTGTGGACGGTGAGCAATGGGTGGCTCGCCGTCCGATCGTCCGGTAACCGTCCGGACCGAGCCCAAGTCGTCGACGGCGCGTAGTGTTCCACGCGCGCCTCAAGGAGATGTCAGCAACCGTAGGGGCCCAGCAGGGTCGAAGCCTACTGGGGCCATGGGTGATGCGAAAGTGACCCCCGGGGCCCAGGAAAAAAATGGCAAAGAAGGAACAGGAGTGGGTTTTTAGTCAGTAAAAGTCTGACACTATCTCACGCTCCGCCCAAGAGCGGGGGATGTCATTAGATGATTTTCCCACCCGAAAAAAAAAAAAAAAAAAAAACCCTGTAGGTACAGGTGTAAGCTAACCGATCCGTTCTACGTTCACATTAGTGTTGCAACAGAACTCTGCTTCCGCTTCAGCTTCTGCAGAAGTTCCGCAAGCTTTTTCACTTCCGTTTCCGCTTCTGCTTCCGTAAAATTTAATTTGAACTCTAAACGGAAGAATACAGCGAGGAGCGTGGGGGTGGGGGGCGCTTGGACGACTGGACACATCGGAAGTGGCGCGGGGGGCCCGACACACAAACGTGTCGCAACGAGTTTCTTTATTATTATATTTTTTTGGTTCATTCTGCGCATCACCGCGCCTCGTGACGTGATTACGACGTAAACTTTCTGTTGTTTTAAAAAAATAAAATTGTGCTTTTTCTCCATAGTGTTAACACTTCCGGTTCCGCTTCCGTTTCCACTTCCGTTAAGACACTTCCATTGCATCATTAGTTCACATGCTCGAATAGTTATGGCGCAACAATCTGTGAACGTTTACTTGCTATTAATAGTTGTTTAATAGTTTATTGTTGTAGTGTTTTTGACTAAAACAGTATTGCGCCTTTTCCGGCAAATAAAATGTTTTTCTTTCTTTCTTTTTCTATTAGTTTAGTGGTATTATTTTTATTTGGCGACGAAAATCAAGCAACAGTTTCGTGAATCCCAAAACGAAAACAAAAACAAATTGTCATTTTTTTTTTTCACCGGACACGTACATCCGTCTAGTCCATAAAAAAAAAAATCTAGTCCTACATTAAGCAGAGCTTGTGTTATGAGTACTAGACAATTGATAAACATACTTAAATATTTCTAAATTCATACATACTACAGATAAATTACACCCAGACACAGAATAAATGATTGTCTTGGGTGGGAATCGAACCCACGACCTCCGGCATAGCAGTCAGGACCTCTAAATAATAAAATTGAAGTCTTAAAGCTAATCGCATTCCGCGATCCCTTCTATTTTAAAAGTACGTACTATTTACTTCTGGATATACAAATATGAAGAAGATAGTGGCTAAATAGTAACAGCCGCACGAGTCTACCCCCCCCCCCCACTTGACCAACAGGCCTGTCGAAATTTTAACGAATGTTCGCGAGTTTTTGACGCAAATTGATTCCCAGTGGATATAGTGATGTAAAATTGGTGGTTTTGTATCTCAAATGTCTGCGCAACTGGATAATATATGGAATCATTGAAACAGGCGTAATCTCGGTAAAATGGAGCTGAGAATTTTATTGCAGTGTTGACTTAGCGAAGCTTGCCGAGAAGGTTAACTTGATTCATTTGCTGCGAAATACTACAAAACCTTAGAATGTGTACATCCATATTCTAATGGTAAACAAATTAACCATTCATACGAAGTCATGGCTAAAAGGGCTTAGTATCCAAGATAACAGAAGGTCGCACTTCAAATGTTTGCCTAAAAATTCGTGAAGCGAACATTTGTAATGAGTTTGATTCGAACCCTCCTTAAAAGTGTAATCTGCAAGATTTAACTTATTAGCCACCTGTGTTATCGCTCGAACCAACGAGTTCTATATTAACTTTTACTTGTACCAAGTTGTAAATCACAACCTTCACCTTTTCAAAATTAAACACCATAAAACGTAATCCGCATTAATATTCCTTTGTGTACCTCATATTTCCATGTGCGAGAGAACAAGGCAGTCAAAATCGTATCCCTTTCTACACTAATCCATAAAATGCAAATGGGTTTTCCGTTATAAGTAATTAAATTCACACCAGTTAATATTTCACCCCCAAGCTGTGTTTTGTTTCATATCAATCAGGCCAAAAACAAGCAAAATTAACCTCAGTCACCTTCCAAAGGAAAATTAATGGCCGTCAATAAAGTTTCAATCTTTTGGCGGGAAACTACGCGTCCATTACGGCCGCCATTTTGTGCCACAGATAATTTAGTAAAATGGCGATGACTGGCATGTTTCGTTCGGATACACCGATTTATTGAGGCATTTAGTTGAAAACATTCTGCCTATGTTCGTAATTGCTTTTCCTTTCTCGGAGTGAAAGTGTTTTTCGCGGAATTCTTGTAGTTTTGTGAAGAAATTCTCAAAGGTAGAATATTACTAGGAAAATGAATCGATGTCAATTAAAAAAAAAAACTTGTTTATTGTAACAATCTTTTTAAATTAGTCTTAAAATAGAACAATATTTTAGTTAGCTTTAACAAAGTAAAAAGTAATTGTTAAGAAGTTAAAAACTTGAATTAAACAAAGCTCGAACGTAACAATTTTACTTCGTTCGCTTTCATAAAATTTTATCGCTTCTGTAAAAACCGTCCTTAGCTTCGATACGAAACTATGTAATTCAAGAGTTTACACTTGAAGAATTGGCTTTCGATGAACATTAATAACAACAAACATGGCATTTAAAGTTCATGAAAATAATTACGTTCATTTTCGTCAATTATTAAGCAGTAATTTTACATAAAGTTCATTGAATGGAAAATCGTTTGATGTAAGTAAATGAAAGTAATATACGAGTATTTATTATTAGTATTTATAGACTCAGCATATTTAATATGCCCCAAGTTCTCATTAAAATATTTGAACGACTTTGCTACCGTGGCCCCATAGGTGCAGCTTTTTTTTTAACTTTATGATACAGATACAGTGATGTTTTTTATTTAAGTTGGAAAAAAATCTAATTACCACTCCACCAACCACACCACTCCACCACCACCACCACCACCACCACCCACCACCACCACCACCACCACCACCACCACCACCACCACCACCACTCCCACCACCACCAGCCACCAGCCACCACCAGCCACCAGTGGTTTATCCACTCTAGAGCAAATCGTAAGGGCGTGTCAGAATTTTACTGGCTAAAACCACACCTACATAAGTTCATTCTTTGCCTTGAGTTCCAGGACACCGGGTTTTCCTTTCAGAAGCCTGGATGGTGTGACTTTCTTCTTTTAGCGAGTAGCTTCTCGCAGGCAACCTATGAGGTTTTCGTCTGCTTAACGGACTAGCCTGTGGAGGCCTTAATAAAATTAAAGCCTCCAGCCAAGACTTACCAAAACTTAAAAACTAAGCGTCTACACGCTAAGGGCAACCTCTGTGGGGTACGGGCCTCGGCTTAGGGTAAGCAAGAAATGGGGTGGACTTGGCGGCGAGGACGGAAGGACGTTGGTCTGTGTTTGTATTTTCTGAGGGTGCTGGTTTCTTTACGGCTCTCTTAGATCAGGGAAGTGTCTTTCCACCAAAGAAAATATTTTATATTTCTGAGAGATAATTTCACAAATTTGTAACTACGTGTACACACGTGGAACCTTATTATTGGTCTGGAAGCGTATAACGTAATTAATTTATACAACAAAGAAATACATAAACCAAAATATAAATTTTGAAGAGTTTTCTCGATCCCAACCAGATCGAACCTTAACGGTTCGATCTGGTTGGCTGGGCAATAGACCACCTGGGAAGTATATATCCTTTCAAAGAAAGAAAGAATTTTTCTTTGTCCAGAGGATTCGGTGTAATCGGGGAACATACATAAAAACAAAAATGCACAAGATTCTTGCGAATTCAGTACCTCCTCCTTATAAGAACTTTTTTTTTTTTTTTTGTAACTAATTAATTCTTATTAAAACTATACGGCTATAACACTCCTGGGCACGCCACAATTATGGCGGTAAGTCCCCTCTTTGAGGCGTGGTTGGAAAGACCTCACGGCGTCCTCACCTTTCGCATGACGCAGGTTCTCACCGAACACGGTAAGTTCGGGAAGTTCCTGCACCGGATTCGTGCGGAAGCAACGCCCGGGTGTCGCCACTGTGTGGACCGCCCGGAGGACACGGTGGAGCACACGGTTGAGGTGTGCCCCGCTTGGGCAGAGCAACGCCGTGTCCTTGTGGGGGCGATCGGCGGCGGCGATCTCTCGCGCCGGGCCCTGGTACAGGCCATGGTCCGGAGCGAGGAAGAGTGGCAGGCGGTCGCCTCCTTCTGTGAAGCAGTAATGCTAGCAAAGGAGGCGGCCGATCGCGTGAGGCAACGGTCCTCACGCCCTTACCGCCGCCGGGATTCCGATCCCGATTTCCGGCCACCGTAGGCGCGGGCTTGCGGACGGCGAGCAATGGGTGGCTCGCCGTCGGACCGTCCGGTAACCGTCCGGACCGAGCCAAGTCGTCGACGGCGCGTATTGTTCCACGCGCGCCTCAGGGAGATGTCAGCAAATCGTAGGGGCCCAGCAGGGTCGAAGCCTACTGGGGCCATGGGTAGTGTGAAAACGAAACCCGGGGCCCTGGGACGAAAGCAACGAAGGAACAGGAGTGGGTTTTTAGTCAGTAAAAGTCTGACACTATCTCTCGCTCCGCCCAAGAGCGAGATTTGTCATTAGATGATTTTCCCACTGAAAAAAAAAAAAAAAAAAAACGGCTATAACACTCCAAATTAAAAAATAGCGTCAAAAATTCTTCTGCATTGCTGTCAAATGGAACTGTGCTCAAAAGACTGGTGGCATTGTCAATTTATATGGCAATGCTTAATCTCTGACCCTGATCGAGGTAACAGCCAGCCCTTGGGTCATTTTATTGAAATTGTTTAAAAACGAACCTTCAGTATTAACTCAGCTAACATCACATATTATCGGCCACACCTTTATAGATCGTACAAGGTTGCGTGGGTAAAACCTTACTATTTATATTGAGCCCAAGAAGGTAGGTACCTAAGTGATTCATACGGTCTGACGATTCTTTAGCCATTGTCGTATTTTAAAAGGTTTTTTGGAGGTATCTAAAGGTATTGTCACACGATTTAGGGCAGTTAGATAGCGAGCAACATAATCAACTCAACATACTAGTACTCACTTGCAGATGTTTTCTTCAAATAATAATATCAGTCATGTAATAAGTGAATCTTATACTAAATCCCACACCATTAAACTAAGCAATATCAATGATTTTACTCAAGCTCCATTTTAGAGATCGGACATGACCCCCTAATCCTGGTTATCTATAAAACAAGGTAGATCGGCCATTCGTGGGCATTGCGTCATGAGGGCCGTGTTTTTACGATATTAACTTGATCCGATGAGCAGTTTTATCGATACTGGGACATCGATGTTTATAGGAGGTGTATCTATTTAATTGCAATGGAGTACATCTACACTCAGCGGCTATAAATGTGGCCCAATACCTCATGTGGCTCTTTTTTTGGAGGGAAGTCATCAAATAAGCCCCGCTTTGGGTGAAAAGTCAGAGACGGTCTTCTATTGACTATAAATAACCCCACCTGTGCTATTTCAATTGCCCTAAGTGATATCAACCATTAAAATTATCATCTTTTCAGCTGGTAGACGTCCACTGTTGGACGTAGGCCCCCCAAGTATCGCCATAACGACCTGTCCTATGCGTCTCGCATCCACCGGATTCCCGCGACCCTCACCTGCCGTGCTATTCTGTAAATGGTAAATAATTTCGAAACTCATTTCACAAATCATCTCGAATGTCACACTCAGCGAATTGTATTTCAGAATACCAAATCCTATAGACAAATTTGTAGATAAATGTCAAAATACTCAACCGTTTTAGTTCCACTCACTTTGATCATCACTCGGGGGCGCCAGTGTCGAATTCACTCCATTTCAGAATACAAAACTTTAATTTCACCATGATTTCACTGCGGATTCAGAAGTGATTTCGCAAATAATCCGTTCCATCATCGGACCACTAGACGTACGGCGTTGCGCCACCGGTACATGGTAGACATCCCACCCATACGCACAAAACGTTTTAAGAACACATTTATTATGCGTACAGCCAAGGAGTGGAATTCCTTGCCGGAGTCTGTGTTTCCAGATAGCTACAACTTAGGGGTCTTTAAGTCAAGAGTGAATAGGCTACTTCTAGGCAAGCGTGCTCCATCGTCGACCACATCATCGCTTACCATCAGGTGAGATGGTGGTCAAACGCGAGCCTATCATTAATAAAAAAAAAAAAAAAAAAAATAAACTTTTCAGAATAGCAAGGCAGGTCATAGGTCCACTTTGTGGGAGGTCTTCCAACGTTGCATCCTCCAATACAGGGTCGCCACTCTAGGAGTTTTCAATCATCTGTTTTGCGAGCATTATGCTTGGGCCACTAACTATGTTCTTACTATTATCACCTACAATCATTCCCCAAAAACTAAAACTGCAAACATTAAAACTATCCTACTTATGTCCCTGCATAATTTGGACTTGTAAAAGCCCTCTTTGGTAACTCAATTTCCATTTACAGACATTGCGTTTGCATAACAAAGGCTCAACTGAAAAATACCAACTTTCCTGCACAGAATAAAAACTGTTTGAGATATTACCTAGTGCACTAAGCCAAGGTAATTACGTTCTCTTTTGTAAAACGATTTCTCTTTGAAGGCAAAGCTTAATTAATTAAAAATAACATCCTAGCTTAAAAGACTGTTACTGAAAGGCATCATTGCGGGATCAAAGAATGGAGGATGCGGAGCATAACTTCCTATTTTATCTTCTTTGACCCCACAATGTTGTGTGCCTATAATATATTTTTGTAGGCAAAAATGTAGGCTAACTGTCTATGGGGATTCCACTCCACTGCTAGACAGAGGCCCAGCAGTGGACGTCTTTCGACTGAAATGATGAAAACAGTAGATTAGTTACGTTTTATTTTATTGTTGTTTGTTCTGTGCGAGTCATAAATAAATATTTTTCTTTCTTTTAGTGTCAAAAATATGCTTGTGGGTAAAGGAGCATACAACATTGTCTTCACAAACATAATAACATAAAATTTTAGAAAGAGAATTAGTGTGCCGCATAAAAAAAAAATAAGTGTGGCACTCGGGGACTGCCGCGGTAAAGCTATTGCATAGCATTTTGTATCAACTTATGCAATTATAATTATTTATTTATTTTATTTATGCAGTATTTCTTTTTCTTTGATATTAATTCAGGTTACACTTTTTGAGCGTGGTGACCGATAAGAAAACAATTTTTTTCTTTCTTGTTTACTTCATAAATTGCTACAAGTATGTTCAGTTGTTATCATAGAACATTACTATAATCTATTATAATACAAAAAGACTATTTTGTTTGACCGAGATTTGAACTCGAGGCACGATGATAACATAGGTAGAACGCTGTACCAATGCGCCACACAGTTCGTTAACAACTTTTCTAAAATAGGTGTTCGGTCTCTGTCGGCCTCCAAGCCACACCTCCGTGCCCGTCGGAGTGGGGAGCGTGAGGTATATTTTTCGTTACGGAATTTCTGGATTCGGTCCCCGCGCTCAAGGCCCGCGATAGAAGCTATGCAATAGCTTAAAAACTTCTTGAAATTGTGTCTAAAGCATTGTGCGTCTGAGGCGTACAAAGTCGCGGGCTAGCTAAAGAATAAACTATTAATAAAATATTTCATTAAAAGTTATTAAGGTCCCCGCTAACGATGTCCCACTTCCCTCCTAATTATGCGCGACGGTAATCTATACCAAACACGTGACTAATTAAATTTTGAACGTATTTTACAAGGCTTCTGTTTGCTTAATAATTCGTTAGGATAAGGTCTGAGACAAGCGGATTGTGGAGGAAAGTGGGGTAGGTTCTCCTTGTAAAATGTTGATATTCTGCTGCATTTTCTTAAACTAGATACCGTAAAAATCTGACTCTTGCTCCGTTCTAGAGCGGGAGAAATCATTAGATGATTTATCAACTAAAAAAAAATCTTTTTCTAGATCCTACTCTATTTATTTCATAATCTATAATAAATTGAGGGAGGTCTATGAATATGTTCCAAAAGCATTTTGTGCATAATTATGGGTGGGATATCTACCATGTACTGGTGGCGCATCGCTGAATCTTATGTTTTTTTTTTTTTTTAGTGTGGAAATCATCTAATGACTTCCTGCGCTCTGGGCGGAGGGGCGTGTCAGACTTTTACTGACTAAAACCACACCTGTGTCCTTCAGTTGCCCTTTGCGTTCTAGGAATGCGGATTTCCTTTTCAGAAATTCTCCGCGGTCTTAGCTAGCGGGCATCGGCCCTGCTGGGCCCCTACGGTTTGCTGACATCTCCTTGAGGAGCGCGTAGATCACTACGCGCTCCTCGTCCGCGCTGTTGACGACTGGGCTCGGTCCGATCAATTACCGGACGGCCGGACGGCAAGCTGCCTATTGCTCGACGTCCGCAAGCCCGCGTCTACCGTGGCCGGTAGTCGGGGTCAGAATCTCGACGGCTGGGGCGTGAGGACATTCGTTCGTTCACGCGTGCGGCCTCCTCCTTCGCTAGCATTACAGCTTCGCCGAAGGAGGCCCCCGCCTGCCATTCCTCCTCGCTTCGGACCATAGCCCGAACCAGGGCCCGACGCGAGAGGTTGCTGCCGCCGATTGCCTCCACGAGAACACGACGGTGCTCCGCCCAAGCGGGGAACACCTCCACCGTATGCTCCACCGTGTCCTCCGGGCGGTCCACACAGTGATGACACCCGGGCGTTTCTTCCGCCTGAATCCGGTGCAGGAACCTCCCGAACTTATCCGATATCTACCATGTACTGGTGGCGCATCGCTGTATCTGATGATAGATTAAACTATGCAATTCTAAGGCACACTCTCTAAAATGTTATCGATTGAAAAGCAATTCGGCGTCGATGTGGCTTTTATAGGACTTTTAGCTGGAAACAGCTAATGTAGTAATGTACTCCCATTACCACTAGTCGAGTAACCCACACGATGAGTAGGCTCTTATAAAACGAATGGATAGCTTATCACTGTCAACGACTATCGCTTAATAGACACTTCAAAGTAATAAGTGATATGTTCACATGGAAACCGTAATCGGTATACAGTACTGTGTTTTATAAACAGAGTAAAAATAATGCTAATTTAATACTACTACTTTTTTTTTCGGTGGGAATATCATCCAGTGACGTCCCTTGCTCTTCGGCGGAGCGTGAGGGTGTGTCAGACTTTTAGGCTTCGACCCTGCTGTGTTCCTAAGGTTTACTGACATCTCCTTGAGGCGCGCGTGGAACAGTACGCGCCGTCAACCATTTGAGCTCGGTCTGGCGGTTACCGGACGATCGGACGGCAAGCTACCCATTGCTCGCCATCCGCAAGTCCACGCCTACGATCAATACTACTACTTAGTTGTGTGTAGAAGTGACCCAGAGGTAACAGCCCCAACTTACGAGTTGTACATCGTAGAAACCTAGGAAGAACCTTTACTTCGTGTAATTTATCACCACATTTATTTCATCACCACAGCTCTCAAAATTATTTCCTTCAACATTGTGAGGAACCTTAGGAGTTGTACGTCATAGGTTTCCACCTAGGCAGGCAATTTCATCATCATCATCATTTCAGCCGAAAGACGTCCACTGTTGGACATACCCCAAGTGTCGCCATAATAACCGGTCCTGTGCATCTCGCATCCATCGGATTCCCGCGACCCTCACCAGGTCATCGGTCCACCTTGTGGGAGTCCTTCCAACGCTGCGTCTTCCGGTACGGCAGGCAATTTACTTTGAGTAATTTATTTCATCACCACTGTTACGGGAACGCGTGAAGGTAGATATCTCCACGCGTTCCCAAGATAAAGGGTATTGACAGACAGACAGACAGACGAACAACAAAGAGATCCTATAAGCGTTCCGTTTTTTCCTTTTGTGGTACGGTACCCTAAAAAAACAAGCAAACGTTTTCTTAATCATGATGTACCTAAACAATTCTTTGAAATACAAGACGTTAATATCAATATGGGTACTTCAATTACACTGATATTAGATCTTACTAAATACAAATCCTTCCAGCAACAAAATCAATACGATCACAGTCGAACGCGTTGTTGCTCGTCAAATGTCATCGTATGTAGAGGCGTAGTCACAAGTCCCGAAATCGAACACAAATTGATTCCAAGCCGCTGGTTTGCGGCAAAGCCAGCCGATAGTCTATACAAGGCACTATTGTCTAATGGAATGTATATAGATTCCTACTTAGGTACTATAAGTATTTATTATATACTTTATTGTACATATCATAATGTGGACAGAATAAACATATACAAAAACAAAGTGTACAAAGGGCGGTGTTATCGCACAGGGCGATTTCTTACAGCTAATATTAGGATGGACTGAACGAAAGGAGATAGATTAGGGCGATATAAAAATACATATATATATACAATATCATTAAGCTGTTGATCCCCGCATTAACGCCGGCGTTCACGCGCCATTGTCTTACTATTGTGTCTCTAATTACGCACTCAAAAGGTTAAATCATCATCTTCCTGCCGCTCCCGTTTTATTTGGGGTTGGTGCAACACGTTTTTATCTTCCATTCTGTTCTGTCACTCGTCACGCTATCACTAACTCCCTTTTCTGTCTTATCACTTCTCACACAGTACATCCATCTTTTCTTTGGCCTCCCTCTCCCTCTCCATCCATCCACATGTAAACTCATAACTCTTTTAGTAACATGCGTTTCATCCCTAATTTTATATTTGATATTTATTGATATTGATATGTATATACAATATCAATAAATATCAAATATAAAATTTAGCAAGGAGAATAAAGAAATATTACAGTGAAAGGTAATGCTCTTTCACCATTGTTTTAAAGGTCGGTAGCGTTTGAAAACGCCTTACTTCAAGTAATAGCATATAACATAATCAGCCTTTTAATGTTCCCACTGCTGGCTAATGTTCACACTCAGGCCTCCTCTCTAGGAGAGGGAATGGGCCGTAATTCACCACGCGGGCCCAGTGTGGTGGATGTCACATGTCTTCGAATTTTTGGTTCTAGGACATGCCGGTTTCCTCATGATGTTTTCCTTCACCGTTTTGAGAGCAGTGGTGATGAAAACTTCAAGTAATAACTTTAAGTATTTCGATTTTCAAATAACTCCTCTGGCCTTTACCAATATAAATTCGGTGGGATCGCAGTCAAGCACTGGTATTTATTTAAGTAAATCAAAGTCCTTTACTGAGTTTGTCTTTTTATTTATTTATTTATTAAATACTTTATGCACAAACGTACAGCGGCGGACTTAATGCCTCAGGCATTTTCTACCAGTCAACCTTAAGGCGATGCAGAGATAAATAGTGGTAGGTGCGATAAAAGACGGAGAAAAGGCGAATAGAACAAGAAAAGATATACTAATAAACCATAAATATCATACAATTATACAATACATACACAAATTAATAAACTATCTACATATATATCTACACTGATAAAGTCAAACAATTAGTTCAAATCATCAAGTTGAAAACATTACATTACATAAATAACAATAACATTACATACATTTTTATCCGCATACTCCAAAACCACGAGGCGGATTTTGATGCGGTTTTCACTAATAGAAAAAGCAATCAATAAGGAAGATTGTTCTGTATAATTTACACCCGTGCTAAACGTTTTTGAGGTTTTATTTTTCACTCGTTTCTCCCAGCGGCTTCGTCCGCGTGAGTTTAGAAAATTATCCCGAAAGAAAATATTCCCAGAATAAAAAGTATCCAATGCGGCCTACCCAAATGTCCTTTCTTTGGTATTGTTCGTCAAGTCGTTGAGCTCCTTAGTAGTTCTGAGTTGAGCTACACGAATACTGATAAATGCTTGCACTGACTGGACAGGTCCGCTCAGAACTGTGTGGTTCTTTTTTCAAACGACCATCTCAGACTCCAATCTGCATGGTTCTCATATGATTTGACCATTACATGTTTGCTGTATGGACTTTAAAAGAGACTTTGACCCCTGAGTTTCTTTCGGTGTTTCTTCTCAGGGTAGGAAACACCGGCTTCATCTAGTTTAAATTGACAAAAAAATTGACGTGTAAAAGTGTTTTTAAAAATCTATAAATATTATGTATCATTTATCATTTATGTGCTATTTTAAGACATGATCTACCCGTATGCCAAATTTTATTTATATCTGTTCAGCCGTTTGAGTGTGAAGAAGTAACAAACATACACACCTAAAAACTTTCACCCGCCTTTTCTAATTTACCGTTAAATTAGAAAATTGTCCCAAGGGAACATATCTACACCCTAGATAAAAAGTAGCCTGTGCTATTTTAGGACATGGCCTACTCATGAGCTAAATTTCACCCAAATCCGTTCAGGCGTTTAAGCGTGAAGACGTAACAAACATGTGAACGCTTCTTACTTCTTCACGCTTAAACAGAAAGAAAAGAAAGAAAGAAAAACGTTTATTCGTACCTCACACATACAGTAAAATTAAAAAAAAAACAGTAGGATACATTGGAATTAAAATATAATAGAATGGCCCTGGGACGAAGGCAACGAAGGAACAGGAGTGGGTTTTTAGTCAGTAAAAGTCTGACACTATCTCCCGCTCCGCCCAAGAGCAGGATTTGTCATAAGATGACTTTCCCACCTATAAAAAAAAAAGAAAAAAATAACTGTATGATCTGTGCAAGGTCAAAAAGGCGCCTAACTCAGCATATGCTGCGATATTTAAAACGATAAATAACGCAGCGCGATAAATAAACAGCGTGCTTAACCGCGTCTAAGTTTGTGACTACACACTCACAAACGCTTTTATAATATTATAGTGTGATGTGAATACAAAGAATACATCTATCTATCTACGTCTACGGCGAGCAATGGGTAGCTCGCCGTCGGACCGTCCGGTATCCGTCCGGACCGAGCCCAAGTCGTCGACGGCGCGTAGTGTTCCACGCGCGCCTCAAGGAGATGTCAGCAAACGTAGAGGCCCAGCAGGGTCGAAGCTTACTAGGGCCATGGGTGACGTGAAAAAGAACCTCGGTGCCCTGGAACGAGGGCAAAGAAGGAACAGGAGTGGGTTTTAGTCAGTAAAAGTCTGACACGAAAGGGCGGGCGATGTCATTAGACGATTTCCCACCTAAAAAAAAGAAAACATATCTACACCCTAGATAAAAAGTATTCTGTGCTATTTTAGGACATGGTCTACTCATGAGCTAAATTTCATCCAAATCCGTTCAGGCGTTTAAGTGTGAAGAAGTAACAAACATGTGTACGCTTGTTACTTCTTCACGCGTTTAACTGCGTTGAAGTTGATGAGTACACACATAGAAACGCTTTTATAATATCAGTCTGATGTGAATACGAAGAGTACATCTATCTACAACGCGTTCCAAATAACAATAGGATCGATTGCCATGTTGTGACGTCACGTCATACTGTCAAATCGCAAGAAATTGGATAAAATTGAAGAACTCAGAGATGAGCAAAATTGAAGAACTGTATTCTGATTAAACTACTTTCGTTCACAGTTCGTAAATAAATTAAATTTAAAAAATTTCTTGTTTTGCTCACCGTAATAATTCTTCGATTTGACAGTATGACGTGACGTCACAACATGGCAATCGATCCTATTCTTATTTGGAACGCATTGTACGTCTCTTTCTAAATTCAAGCATAACCTGAGCATTTGCTAATACCTGGAGGAAATCAACTTCGAAACGATCCTTTCGACGCCATTTTAATGCCTGAGCGAAATTCAGATTCCAGGAATATTGAACTCGTCCTGAAATATTTCGGTGGAGTCTAATTTAGTTGAACTGAACGACAAAATATTTTAAAACATGCTTCGTCGACGTTGAAATTGGAATTCTCTAGGAGGTGAAAAGCTTTCATGAATTTAAAATAGTTTTTCGAAAATTTATTTTTAATCAAACTATAGAATATCTTTTTATGCAAGTGGGCAATGTGTGTCATTGCAGCCGAGATGTAATACAATCCGAGCAAAAGATGAAGTTGTTTTGGAGCGGAAAAACTGCCGTATCAATTACACACATATCTGACGACGTTTTCGCGTTAAAAAATATTATATTTCGATTAAATCTGTTTAAGATTTAATCGAAATATAATATTTTTTAACGCGAATATTTTTTCAAGCACCTTGGTGGGGGCTGCTGCGCGAACAGTCTGGGTTGCCAGCCTGATACAATTAATGTAATAAGTTAAGCTAGTTGACTACCGCATTTTTCCCTACTAGTGCGAAATACACTACATTACAAACTTAAAAGCAGATTATAACAAAGGTACCTCTCCGGAAGCCGTCAGGATACGCCGCAAGACTTCCCGCCACTTTTGACTGCTGGCAGTCATCCAGGCGCACTCGTTCAATGGGTCGCCAACAGCCGTTTTTATTTGGTCAGTCCATCGCATCGGTGGTTACGTCCGCCTTTCCAAATATTATGGCCAAAGTATTTAAAAATACGATCGCGCACCAGCGTAGACAAGCGTTCCTTGACGCCCAGTTCCTCGAGAATGGAAGCGTTTGTTCGAAACTCGGTCCAAGAGACCCCGAACATTTTTCAGAAGAGATAGGGACGGGTTGAAAAAATAAATTGTATTAAGAGTTACAATACTTCGTATGACTGTATTATCTGCCTACACACCCGAAATACATAATCATAGATATTTATGTAAATTCAACCTTTTTCCTCAGTTTATCCTAAAATAGAACTAAACAATTTTAAGAATTGGCCAGTCTATTTTAAACCCACCGTTCTCATAATCCCTGCCTTTTGTAAATCCCACGCGGTCTAGGGCATAGTCTATTTTAGGTCAGACTTTACGAAATATTATAATTTAGATGAGAAACCACAAGGCTATAATAACACACGAGTTTATTTTAAACAAAAGGACCTACGTGAAATAATAGTGATTATTTGTTTAGGCTTTTTTTAGGTGGGGAATAATATATTTTTTTGAATAATAAAAACTAATGCTTGAGTGCGATCCCACCAATTGGTAAGCATGCAGTGAAGCAATCGTTGATCGTTTTCTTTTGGTGGGAAAATCATCTTATGACATCCCTGGCTCTTGGGCGGAGCGGACTTTTACTGACTAAAAACCCACTCCTGTTCCTTCGTTGCCTTTCGTACCAGGGCCGAGTCTTCCTTTCAGAATCAGACCCTTGGCCCCAGTAGGCTTCGACCCGGCTGGCCCCTACAGTTGCTGACATCTCCTTGAGGCGAACGTGGAACAGTACGCGCCATCGACGACTTGGGCTCGGTCCGGACGGTTACCGGATGGCCGGACGGCGAGCTACCCATTGCTCGCCGTCCGCAAGTCAATACTACTACTACTACTGAGTAGTGTGCAGATGTGGCCCAGAGGTAACAGTCCCAACTTACGAGTTGTACATCGTAGAAACCTAGGAAGACACTTTACTTCGTGTAATTTATTTCATCACCACAGCTCTCAAAATAACATTGTGAGGAAACTTGGAAGTTGTACGTCATAGGTTTCAACCTAGGCAGGCAATTTCATCATCATCATCATCATTACAGCCGAAAGACGTCCACTGTTGGACATGAGCCTACCTCAAGTGTCGCCATAATGTCCGGTCCTGTGCGTCTCGCATTCATCGGATTCCCGCAACCCTCACCAGGTCATCGGCCCACCTTGTGGGAGGCCTTCCAACGCTGCGTCTTCCGGTACGGCAGGCAATTTACTTTGTGTAATTTATTTCATCACCCCTGTTCTCAAAATTATTTCTTTCAACATTGTGGTCCATGCCCTTTTCTTGAAAGGAGACGCGTCCCAGGCCCTATGAATTTTAATTCCTTTGAGAGTATCGAAATACACGTTTTTTGCGACATAAACGGCCGTATCTTTTTTATTTTTCAACTTAGAAGTTTGATTTTTCACAGCTTTTTTTCGTACATCGTGTCCAATAGTGCAAAAAAGAAAAATAGATTAGTTACTGTATGTTATTAATATGTATTAGTTTATTATTTTTAAGATTATTCTATGTATTCTGTCTATGAGCCTTAGTTGCCTGAAAATAAAGAATTATTATTATTATTTTTATACATTTATTTATCTTAGCACCCTAAGGTCCTGGACCTTTGGAAGGCGTACGAGGAGCCGAAACCAACTCGCAGAGGCCCTTTTAGACGCTTTTAATGGAAAGTGGTACGAACCGGTGATTATCCCTGTACGCACTATGCTAGTGCATCCAAGGACAACCCCCGGTTGGTGGGAAACTATTGCGACATATGGAAAACTAAGATATAAGGCTATGGTTTATTATTATTATTATTATTGCTCGTCGTCCGAAAGCCTACGCTTACAGTGGTTGGAAATCGGGGTCAGTCATTTTGCGTACTAAAATTGTTTTTATTTCTTTTCAGTTTTGTATATTTTACTGAAAGCCAGAGCCACTTTTTTTTTATTGATATAAACCAGTGCTTGACTGCGATCCCACCTGATGGTAAGCAGTAATGCAATCATTGATGGTGAGGCGCACTAGCTTATTAAGAGCCTATTCACTCTAGCCTTAAAGACACCTAAATTATAGTTGGACGGGAAGACCGCAGCAGGCAAATTGTTCCAGTCCTTCGATGTACGTGGTATAAACGACGAAGCGAAACGCTTAGTCAGGACCGTTGAAGTTTCAGCAACGTAAGGGTGGATACTCGCCGTACGTCGGGTTAGATAACCCCTTACACCCCCACCCAGCGCCCATATCTAAACATCCAGCAGAAATTCTCATATAACTTTATTTTAGTAAGATAATTTCTCGATTATAACAAATCTGGCCACAAATTTATCTGCTAAGCCAAATTACCAACCAATCACGTCAGTTTGGTGAACTAGAGCTTATACGGGAGATTGATTGCCACAAAGTTTATGAAAAAACGTAGATTAAACGAGCATCATCTATCATCCTTATAAGTGAATACCTGGCGGGCTTAGGGACGAAATTGCCTTATTTTTTAACTGACTTCAAGAAGGATATTGAAAAGTTGATAGAAAGAAAATAAAACGTGACTCGCACGGGACAAACAACAATAAAAAAACTGGGCAAGTGCGAGTCGGACTCACACCCTGAGGGTTTCGTACAAACTTACCTATGTAAATAGTTCAATTCCGGAAAATATCCCCGAATAGAAAAAAAAATATTGTGACGTAACAACAAATTTACAGTTTTCACATATTTTCCTATACTTGTGCTATATAACCTTGCTCTATGCCAAATTTCAGGATTCTAGGTCAACGGGAAGTACCCTATGAATTTTGATTCCCTTGAGAGTGTCGAAATATACGTTTTTTTGTGACATAAACGGCCGTATCTTTTTTTCTTTAACTCAGAAGTTTGGTTTTTCACAGATTCAAGGGACCACAGACTTGAATGTAGTATAGTAGTTGGTTTTAATTTCAACTCGATACCTCTACGCGTTCCCGTGATAAAGGGTTTTGACAGACCAACAGACGGACAACAAAGTGATCCTATAAGCGTTCCGTTTTCTCCTTTTGAGGTACGGAACCCTAAAAATTAACTAATCTATAAACACTTAACGTAAACCAAGAATACAGGCTCCAGTCGTGCCCAAGTGGACCACTTGCAAAACCAAGGCACTTATTTAAAATTTGGTGCTTATTGAGCCGATCTCGTTAGTTTATACAACGCAATTAATTTACGTTGTATTGTTTACGTAATTTTAAATGCGTGTCTTAGTTTTGCAAGTGGGGCCACGTTAACAACTGGGGCACGTATGGCTGGTTTACCTATCCTAACTTAAAATAAGTAGAAAATAAAACAACAACATTAAAAAGATAATAAAAAAAGACCTGTGCGAGACCAAAAATGCTCCTATCTCAACATCAAAGACATCGTTCGTATTGTTATGGTCATGTGAAGAGGAGGAATGAAACGTTTATTACTAAAACAGTTATGAATATACGTGTGGATGGATGGAGAAGGAGAGGGAGGTCAAAGAAAAGATGGATGGATTGTGTGAGGAGTGATATGAAAGAAAAAGGAGTTAGTGATAGAGTGACAGGCGTATGACGTAGGCGAGAACTAAGAGATGATTTAACACAACATAGTACATACACATCTTTACACACCATACACCACATACAATTTCACACTCACAAAATTGAGATCATAATTTTTCTAATCTTATAAAAAAATCTTACTTACCATTCTGAAAATTGTTTAATTGTGGAGAGATCGACAGGGTCCTCACTTAATAATATTACCTATATTAAAACATAACCTTATGGCCGTTCACTGGCTCTTAAGATACAGGTATACCCCAGTTTATGAGTCAGGGAAACATAATTTGTAAACAGATGTACCATGTATTTCCACCAATATATTCTCCCATAAGTTGTGGTTACTTAAGAGGGTCCTTTTCCACTCGCATAATCGTCATCATAGAGCATGGTTTAAAATCTTGTTGCTTCATCTAACGCAATCCAACGCAATGACTGATAAAGAGGCAATGCAAAAAAAGACAGATAACGCCTGAAAACTCTGTTGGCATTCGGTAATTCCGTGATTTACTTGAATATTTCACAAAACTTGAAAATCCTTAAAAGTTTTTAATAAAAAATTGTCGGCATTCAGAATTTCGATTAAATGTGCAAGGCTTTTATTGATGAACTGTTTTATATTTTTAATTATGGAGGGCCAAAGTTCACGTAAAAAAACAGATTTTCAGAGGTCTTTACTAGATTAGTTTTACCACAATTTTATGTATTGATTTCTATAGAAGCCTAGATAATATCCACAAGATAGCTGTGCATCCAAAACATCTAGAGAAATATGTGTAATAACATCATAATCACGTAAGAGCGGTTGTATGAAAATGTACCTCGAAAGGGACGCTCTTAACCTTGTATATCTCGCTTTTTAGTAGTTTAAGTTTGTTTTTTTTTTATTATTATCTGTACCCTTTTTCATCGATAAACAATTATTCTTCTTATTTTCAAAAACACAATTATTCTTCTTATTTCTGGCCCTGAGGGGATGAAACGGGGGTTCAAAATTTGTATGGAGAGTCCTACTTTCACGCGGGTATAGCCGCCGGCAAGAGCTTAGCATTAGGTAACTGAGTGGTTGAGCTGAGTGGTGCTAATATTCGCGTCAGGTCCGTGAACGGGCGCTGTCAGTTGAGACTGGTCATAGTCTTAGCTGCCAATTGCTATTTTAATATCTATATTTAGTTTTTATTTTTATTTTATTGACATTGTTCTCACATGATAGCGACAAGAAACATGTAACAAATTGCAAAACATGATTGAAAAGAGTGTCCATGGAGTTTCTTGCACATTCTTCTCCATAGAGATCTACGCTTTGGAATGTGCAATTAGCATCATTTTTTCTGACTGACTGACTTCTTGACATTTCAAAAGTGCCTGTAAATGGTTTATTTGAAATAAATGCTTTTGATTTCTCATTTTTGGTATATATAAGTGTAGATATACTCAAAACTTTCCTTACTACATTTTCGTTTAAACGTAATAATTTGGTATAGCATAGCATAGAATAATCAGCCTTTTTAATGTTCCCACTGCTGGGACTCAGGCCTCCTCTCATTAGAAGAGGGAATGGGCCGTAATCCACCACGCGGGCCCAGTGCGGATTGGTGAATGTCACATGTCTTCGAATTTTTGGTTCTAGGACATGGCGGTTTCCTCACGATGTTTTCCTTCACCGTTTTGAGAGCAGTGGTGATGAAATAAATTACACAAAGTAATGCGCCTGGCTAGGTTTGAACCGGCGACCTACAACTCGTAAGTCGGGGCCGTTACCACTCGTCCACCACTGCTCTAATAATAATTTGGTATGCAAAGCATATACTATAAACATTACACCACAATTTTACCAAAATCAGTTTCCAAAGTACATGCTAATGACGTAACCAGCCCGCATGTCCTAAAGATCAGATAGTCAGTTCGTCTCGTAATCAACCTACTTTGTTATCAACCCCTATAGCATCGCAGGTCTACAAACCAGTTAGAACTTTCCATTATAACCTCGGAACTTTGCCTCAAACTGGATTATTTCGTGTAATACATACCTAGGTACTTTTGATTTGATTATAAGATAAGAATAAGCGAGTACCAGGACTGCAGGATAGTTCGAAAGAGTTACTGCAGCCCCCGGATGGCGAGCAATGGGTAGCTCGCCGTCCGGTAACTGTCTGAACCGAGCCCGAGTCGTCGACGGCGTGTAGTGTTCCACGCGCGCCTCAAGGAGATGGCAGCAAAACCGTAGGGGCCCAGCAAGGTCGCAGCCCTGGGGCTATGGATTGTGCGAAAGAGAACCCTGGGGCCCTGGCACAAAGATAAAGAAGAAACATAAGAGTGGGTTTTAGTCTGTAAAAGTCTGACACACCCTCTCGCTCTGCCCTAGGGCGGTAAAAGTCACTAGATGATTTCCCACCTAAAAAAACCGGGGTTTTAGTCAGTAAAAGTCTACCACTCGCTCTTGGACCAAGAGCGGGAGAAGTTATTTGATGGTTTCCCACAATTCAATAAGAAGTACAAAATCTAGTGATGTACTTCTGTTGCAGAGAAAATATTCTTCTCATACAACCTATTTTTGCCTAAACACAACTTTGATTTATACTTTTTACTTTTTTACTAGCCTGTTGGTCTAGTAGTTAGTGGCCCTGACTGCTATGCCAGAGGTCATGGGTTCGATTCCCACCCAGGAAAAATGTTTGTGTGATGAGCAGGATCATTTGTTCTGTGTCTGGGTGTTATTTATCTATAATACCTATGTATCTATTTAGAAATATATAAGTATGTTTATCAACTGTCTAGTACTCATAACACAGGCTCTGCTTAGCTTGGGACTAGACGGCGTTGTGTGATAGTTGTGGAATATATATATATAGTGTTCCGTCTAGTGTCTATGGTGCATCACTGTTATGCCCGGTTCACACATGGCCCGTCAGATTGCAGTATTATATTGTGCGTCTATTTGGGCATAATAAACATGTTTTCTTTCTTTCTTTTCTTTTCATAAATAAAAGAATCTTCTTCACGAAGAAGATTCTTGATCACCTCGCATGCTCACAGCGTATTGGCGATTTTCCTCCAACAGAGGTCACAAACTACTGATAAGATTAATTATATATTTGGTAGATCTACTTAGTATTTGAGTTTATCATTGGCTTCGCAATACTAAAGTTATCGAAATCCCTTGGGTTGTTTAACTTACAACTAACGGTTGATTGGATTATCTAAATCACTTGGGAAATTGTTAAATCTTTGCTTCGACAAAATTACTATGTACGCGATTATGCATAAGTAGTAAACTATTCGCAGACTGAAAAACTTCTAGAGTAAAAATATCAACCTCACACTCAAACGCCAAAAACACTCCCACAATCTTAATGTTTTATTTTTGTTTTGTTTTTTAGTATTTTTATCTCCTTTATTAATTGTAAATACATTTATATTACATTTTTAACCTTTTGAGTGCGTAATTAGAGACACAATAGTAAGACAATGGCGCGTGAACGCCGGCGTTAATGCGGCGATCAACAGCTTAAATATTTTTTAAACCTAATTCCAAAAAAAAAATAATTAAAAAATATAAAAAATTGTACCCCACCGGTATCGGGAACAGGGTCCAAGCTACAAGCGGTCAGGGCTCTAGAGAAAGAAACCTCCTAACAATACGAGCCTTGTCCAGGAGTACCGCTTTCTGAATCAAGCCCTTGATCCAGAAGCCTAACGCGAGCCTCTTAAGGTGTTGGTCAAGGCTCTTGGCTATTAAGCCATTGCCCGACACCACTATCGGTACAATGATCGCCGATTCCACATCCCACATGTCGACAACCTCGCGAGCCAAGTCAATATACAGTATTTTTATTTTTATTTTCAAGCATGTTGTTATTTTTTTTTTCTCACTTTTTGTTTGTAAATTGAATATAAAGAAGGGTCACTTCGACTTCGATAATTACACGGAGACCTACTACTGCCGCATGCGGGACGCCGGCCGTACCGGTCGTTGTAACTTTGAACGCTTGAGGTGGCCTACGTCCATCATCATCTTACATCTTTGAACAATGATGAATGACAGATTTTATTTTGAAGAGTATAATATAAGCTGAGGCCTTACCACGAGCAGTGCTATTTAAAAACAGTGATTTTCTGAAACCTACTCTCCGGTAACGCTAATCAATATGTTTGAAAAAACATATATTATGTTTATTATAGAATCATGTACAACATTATCAACATATAATTTTTTCGTAAAACATGATATGTTTTCGCTTGTTTTCCCTACTCCTTTCAAACAGCTTTGATCTTTAAAAATGTGTTTACACAAAACAATTGCTGGTTCTGTGTGTGCCCCGCTTGGGCAGAGCAACGCCGTGTCCTCGTGGAGGCGATCGGCGGCGGCAATCTCTCGCGCCGGGCCTTGGTACAGGCCATGGTCCAGACCGAAGTGAGGAGGAGTGGCAGGCGGTCGCCTTCTTCTGCGAAGCAGTAATGCTAGCGAAGCGATTTCCGGCCACCGTAGGCGCGGGCTTGCGGACGGCGAGCAATGGGTGGCTCACCGTCTAACCGTCTGGAGCGAGCCCAAGTCATCGACGGCGCGTGCTGTTCTACGCGCGCCTCAAGGAGATGTCAGCAACTGTAGGGGCCCAGCAGAGTCGAAGCCTACTGGGGCCAAGGGTCTGATTCTGAAAGGAAGACTCGGCCCTGGTACGAAAGGCAACGAAGGAACAGGAGTGGGTTTTTAGGCAGTAAAAATCTGACACTATCTCTCGCCCCTCCCAAGAGCTGGAGATGTCGTAAGACGATTTTCCCACCGAAAAAAAAAAAGTTCTGTCTTTTTTAACCCAATAGAGACTTATTGCGACAAGTATTTCTCTACCAGTCAATCGTAAAGAATGCATTGTTGCATTAAGTCCGCCTATGTACCACTACTGTACATGAAGTTTAAATAAATTAATAAATCATAACAGTATTTTACTTATTTATTAATTGTTCGGGCGCCGTCGGCTACCTTCGTCACTCGTCGGGTTGCACCGCGGGCAGGCCTGGCGCACTTCTAACTATAGGTATAGAAATCTGCCTACGCCCGCGGCCTCTCTTGCGAGGCTTATTTCGGTAGAGTGTCACACGCGTGTTCGATTTTCCGCTTGACCCGTGCTAACAAAAAATATTTTTGAATTCTTTACCGAATATTCTATCGAGTTTTTATTTCAAGTATTTGCGACATTTTTCACGTAAAAGAGTCAATGACCTTAAAATCATTCCATATAGTAGACCTCCCAGTACTAGTGACTACCTTACTAATGCAAGGTCAACATAATTGGAACTATATCTTACAAAATGTTAATTATTATGTATAATAACGTCTTAAACGACCTACCTTTTAAAAATTACATATGAACGCAAAGCTAACGCACATACAAAACCAACAAAGCCATATACACTTCATTTTAATTACCTATTTCATTTGTTTAGATACCTAACTAAATGTAAACAATCTCTTGACACTTCTATGAGATGACTTTTAAAAACATATTTTTTAAAGTATGGATTTATGTAAATAGGTAGAAATCAATTAGGTACCTATCTACCATATAATTTTAGAAAATCTGATTATATTTTATGTAATAAAACGTAACTACCTATTTCACATTTTTCAAAAACACACCAGTCCTAACCCTATAAAAAGAGCGGCCTGTTCAAAGGCGCATAACGGGCATAATAAAAGAGACTCTCGTCACGCGGACTTACGGTGCATTTTGATTCGTTACGAGCGCCACTGGATCTAGTAGGCTAATAAAATCAAGGTCGTGTCCGTGCCGTGCAATGTATTATGGACATTATCGCTGTTGTTAGCAGGTTTCAATTCGTATGTTGGCTATCACGGAGTGCAATTTCTGTACTTGTACTATTTCTTATTCTGTGCCGCGGGCGACGTCGCGCGAGAAATGCGCAACCGCAGGCCCGCCACACTTCACTAGCGAGAACGACCGACGACACACGCGCGCGTTGTAAATTCCTCACATCTCCTTGGATATACGTTTGTTAGTTTTACAGTCCATTGCCTTTTATTTAAGTCCATGTCTAGACCCTAACATTCATTGCAAAAACCAAGTTTCATTAAGAATAAATATGACAACATGTTATTTTTTCTTCCATTCTGTCCTGTCACTCGTCACGCTATCACTAACTCCCTTTTCTTTCATATCACTTCTCACACAATCCATCCATCTTTTCTTTGGCCTCCCTCTCCCTCTCCATCCATCCACATGTAAATTTATAACTCTTTTAGCAACATGCGCTTCATCCCTCCTCTTCACATGACCATACCAAGATAAACGATTCCCTTTCAACTTTTCAGTCACTGGTGCCACTTTCAAACTTCCCCTAATATACTCATTTCTCACTTATTCTTGTCACACCACACATCCATCTTAACATTGTCATCTCCGCTACGTGCAATCTTTATTCATCCGTCTTTTTCACTGCCCAACATTCTGATCCATACAGTATGACAGGCCTTATCACGGACTTGTAGATTTTATTAACAACAACTCGAAAACCATTTCACTACCCAGACCCATTACGACGCAGTTTACATACAAACCAAGCTTGTTTTGAACCCACGATGGTCTGTTTATTTAAATTCCACACAAAATTAACATTTATTTATTTTCATAGCTAATTTTGGCCGATGAAAGCAGAACTCGCATTGAATCAGATGCTTCGTTCCCACGCAAATTGAAATTTTGTACGCAACAGATTTTAAATGTTTTCCACTCAAGGATTATCGTCGCGGAAAATATGTAGGTACGCGTATTGGAGCTGGTTTGTAGAATAAAGTATAATTATTAATATTAGTATTTCCGTTATTCATTATAAACACATATAAATTACATTTTTAAATATATTTTTTAAACAAAATCATAAAAAAAAACATTTAAAAATATAAAAAATAGTATCCCACCGGTATCGGGTATAGGGTCCAAGCTACCGGCGCGGCGGTCAGGGCTGCAGAGGAAGGAACCTCCTAACAATACGAGCCATGTCCAGGAGTATCGCTTTCTGAATCAAGCCCTTGATCCAGTCGCCAAACGCATGCCTCCTCTCAAGTGTTGGTCAAGGCTCTTGGCTATTAAGCCATTGCCCGACACGACTATCAGTACAATGATCACCGAGTACAAATCCCACCTGTCGACAACCTCGCGAGCCAAGTCAATATGCTTAATTTGTTTATCTTTCTCGGCTTTCGCGAGGTTCTCTTCATGTGGAACAGAAATGTCCACGATCATTGCACGCCTCTCGCTTTGATCCACCATATTAGTATTATTATTATGATATCGAAAGAGATCGTATATCCTATTACTCTTAAAAAAAGTCGCTTCGTCTTTTTTACAACGCCAACTAAATATTCTTAGTCTAAGAGCAAGCGAAGCGTCCGTACCTCAAAAGGAAAAACTGGACCTTATAGGATCACTTTGTTGTCTGTCTGACTGTCAAGACCCTTTATCTCTAGAATGCGTAGAAATATCGAGTTTAAATTAAAACCACATACTCAAGTCTGCGGTCCCTTGAAGCTGTGTAAGAATCAAACTTCAAAATAACTAAAAAAAAAAAGATGCGGCCGTTTATATCGCAAAAAAACGTAGATTTCGACACTGTTAAGGGAATCAAAATTCATAGGGTATTTCCCGTTGACCTAGAATCCTGAAAGTTGGCATAAAGCAAGATCTTATAGCACAGGTAGGTATAGGAAATCTGAAAACAGTAAATTTGTTGATCGGAGAAATCTTTAAGACCCCATTCGGGAATTGAACTCTTTACGTTTGTACGGAACCCTCAGTGCATGAGTCCGATTCGAACTTTCCCAGTTTTTTTTTTATATAACCACCTAGAAAGTGGCAGAAAGTCATTCAGACGCTAGTTAATTTTAGATGACTTAGTACTTTAGAACGTAATATAGATTTTTAGAGGTGAATCATCAACTTCCTGCCCTTTTCCCGTTTTATTTGGAGTCGGCGCAACAAGATTTTTTCTTCCATTCTGTCCTGTCACTCGTCACGCTATCACTAACTCCTTTTTCTTTCATATCACTTCTCACACAATCCATCCATCTTTTCTTTGGCCTCCCTCTCCCTCTCCATCCATGCTTATATGTGCATGGATGGAGAAGGACTCATAACTCTTTTAGCCACATGCGTTTCATCCCTCCTCTTCACATGACCATACCAAGACAAACGATTCCCTTTCAACTTTTCAGTCACTGGCGCCACTTTCAAATTTCCCCTAATATACTCGTTTCTTACTTTATCCATTCTCGTCACACCACACATCCATCTTAACCGCTACGTGCAGTCTTTTTACATCCGTCTTTTTCACAGCCCAACATTCTGATCCATACAGTATGACAGATCTTATCACGGACTTTTTTAGACAGTTTTTTTTTATTTTTTTTTTAAATGTGAATAACGCTATTAAAAAAAGTCTGTTTAATCAGCACCCTTATAATATTAGTATCACATGCCAATCTTATTCATATGAAATTCTTTCCCTTCATACAGATCAAAGCGATCAAAGTCTGTATACAAAGCAGTGATTGTGAAACAAAAGAACGTCTTAGCTTTGTGATGAAAGAGGCCGTTTGAGAAAAGTGAGAAGCTTTCGACTTTTGGCAAATATTTTGATGAGTTGGGATTATTGTAGGAAGTACACAGGCCTTCTGGTATGTTTGGAGTACTGCTCTCTACTTTAGGACGGATCTGCCCGATACCAGCTTGAATGCACTTGAGGCAATTGAGAGGCGAGCCAGGAGGATCATTGGCAATGATGCACTCGTTGAGTCGAGGCTTCAAAGTCTTGAGCATCGACGTCGTGTTGCTAGCCTGTCGGTTTTCTACCGGTTGCATTAACGCCTAATTCCGCCTAGCCCGTTCCATAATCGGACCACCAGGCGTGCGGTAATGCACTACCGGTACATGGTGGACATCCCACCTATACGCACAAAACGTTTTGGGAACACATTCATTGTGCGTAGAGCTAAGGAGTGGAATTCCTTGCCGGAATCTGTGTTTCCTGATGGCTACAACCCGGGAATCTAGGTTACTTCTAGGTAAGCGCGCTCCATCGTCGACCGCATCGTCGCTTTCCATCAGGTGAGATAGCGGTCAAGCGCGAACCTATCAAGAATAAAAAAATAGAGATTGTGAACAAGAATTTTGAAAGTGGGGTGTTGGCTTTGATTCCCGAGTCAAGTAATGTGTTTATAAGTGCACAACACACGATAGGATACCCCGACGGGTTATGGGATAGTATTTTATCTGTGACCCTAGTGAAAAGAGATCGAAGTCCAAAAATGCAACTTTACAGGATACGCATAAAACACTTCAAATTCGTGTTTGACCTTTACTAGTTACCTACTACTGAATTAGAACATATTGAAAAATGCATGTCCCAATGCTTACGTAAACATGGTGGGGGAGAGCTTTGCTTCTACACTATTCCTTCCCTCATATTAATATGAATCGTTTTAAAACATTGTTATTTTGAAATTCTCATGGCTGCATTTCACAAAGCATTCACGGGCCAATTTATTCGGAGGACACTTCAAACAAATGAAACTTTTAGAACTCTCATCAATATCGGCTTAATTGATTCAGTTCATTAGTCTAGAGTACTTTTGAGTCCGAAAGTCGCGTCGGAAGAACTCTTAACTTCATTGTATTTAAAGCTAATTAATGTATACGTATTTTCAAAGCTAATTAGAAATCTCACTGAGCCGTCGAATGTGTTAAAATTTGTTAAAACTGCCTTCTGCTAACGATTTCGAACGCGTGTAAGAAGAAATCAGAATTATTGTTTGTTTCAAATAGAACATTTACAGGCACTTTTGAATTGTCAAAATGTCGGTCAGTCCAAAATGTAAAGCTAAATTCCACGTTCCAAAGCGTAGATCTCTATAGCGAAAAACGTGCAAGAAACTCCATAGCCACGCTTATAAGTATATTATGAGTTATATATAATCTTGGTTGCATATTTCTTGTCGGTTCTATTGTTAAAAAGTTATCCTTAGAGAATACACGAATAATCTCAGGATAAAAACTATGCTATTTCAAAATATGGTCTACCCGAGTGCCAAGTTTCAGCTGAATCTGTCCAGCAGTTAGAGCGTGAAGGAGTTTACAAACACACAGATACATCATTACACATACATAAACCTTCACCTTTATAATATTACTCTGACCTACAAAAGCGTATTATAACTTCTTAAAAAAATAATATAACATTTTTAAAATCATTTTGTACTCGTCATAGAAAAAATAACAATTTATTTCATCATAAATCTTCCGTACACACACACACCTAGTTTAGGAGTCAGTGATCTTTTGTAGTCACAAGCCATAAAATATATATAAGCCATATAATACATATAATATATATAATATGTATAGTTGATGTAAACGGAAAAAGATCTCCTGGATCTGTAGTAAACATGGGTGTCCCTCAGGGTTCAATTCTTGGCCCATTTTTGTTTCTTATACGATTATTATTTTATTCTTAAACTATTTACCTTACCTCATAAAGGATAACCATAACATAGTGTTGTTTGCAGACGAAACTTCACTTTTGTTTAAACTTAAACGTCAGCAGCCGGTTACTGACGATATAAATATAGCACTTTCAAAAATAGTACACTGGTTTGATGTAAATAACCTTCTTCATAATGAAAAAAAAACTAAATGTATAAAGTTTACCATGCCTCATGTTAGGCAAGTAGAAACTAGTGTGCTAATAAAAGGTAAAGAGTTGAGTCCTGAAGATAATACAGTGTTCTTGGGCATAACTCTAAATGCTAAGCTGCAGTGGGGCCCACATATAGACAAATTATCAAAAAAAAACTTAGCTCTGCAGCATACGCTGTTAGACAGATTCGAAATTTAACTGATGTAGAGACTGCCCGTTTAGTTTACTTTAGCTATTTCCATAGTGTCATGTCGTATGGTATTCTACTGTGGGGAAATGCCGCCGAAATACAGTCAATTTTTGTATTGCAAAAAAGGGCTATTCGTTCTATTTATAAATTAAGTCCCAGATACTCCCTCAGAGATAAATTTAAAGAAATCAATATAATGACTGTACCTTCACAGTATATTTACGAGAACATTTTGTATGCACATAAAAATATAAACATGTTTAAAAAAATTGGTTGCCTGTAAAGTCGGTATACGGGCGAAAGTTTTACGTGACAACGACTTTGAGTGGTAAAATCTTTTTATGTCTGTCTCTCTCGCTCTTACGCGTTCGCGCTCGGACGCGTGCCTCTCACTCGCTCTCATTGGGAGCGCATAACGTGAGCGGAGCGTAACGCAGTTTCTTGAAGTGTCACCCGGCAAACCAATTTATAAGACGTTGTCACGTCAAAAATACAGTGATGTTCATAATTTTAATACTAGGAACAAACACAAATTTGTGGTTCCTACAACCAGGCTGAAAAAAAATAGGGGGCTCATTCAGATGCCAATGTATACACTTCTATATTAAACTTCCTAGTCATATTCAACAACTAAGCCTTAATAAATTCAAATGATTTGTAAAGCGAAAACTTTGCCAAAAGGCTTTTTACACTATAAAGGACTATGTTGAGGACCAAAAGGCTTGGGATTGACCTGCTCCAGTACGCACTGCAACTGTTGTCTTATTATTATTATTTTTTCCTTTGTTTTTATTTTTAATTGTGTTTTTTATTATTTATTACAATTCGATATTGTAGATTATTTTTATTTTGCAATTTGACTTTTTTTTTTTATTAATTTTTGACAAAAATGTTTACTTTGCTAAAGTATTACATTTTGTAAACTATATTATTTTTCCTTTTATTATTGTGAACGTGAGGACTATGTTGATTGTTTTTTTTTTCCTTTTCAGTAATTGTAATGTATGTCTGGCAATTTGAGTATTTTTTGCGGCCTACCCAAATGTCCTTTCCTTGGTATTGTTCGTCAAGTCGTTGAGCTCCTTAGTAGTCCTGAGTTGAGCTTTACGAATACTGACAAATGCTTGCACTGACTGGACAGGTCCACTCAAATCTGTATGGTTCTTTCTTCAAAAGACCATTTCAGACAAATCTGCATGGTTCTCATGTGATTTGACCATTACATATTTACTGTATGGACTTTAAAAGAGACTTTGACCCCTGAGTTTGTTTCGGTGTTTCTTCTCAGGGTAGTCAGCTAGGAAACACTGGCCTCATCTAGTTTAAAAATGACGAAAAAAAAAAATTTACGTGTAAGTGTTTTTTTAAACCTATTTACAAAATAAATATCATTTATCATTTGTCATTTATCATTTATCATTTATCATTTATCATTTATCATTTATCATTTATCATTTATCATTTATCATTTATCATTTATCATTTATCATTTATCATTTATCATTTATCATTTATCATTTATCATTTATCATTTATCATTTCTCATTTATCATTTATCATTTATCATTTATCATTTATCATTTATCATTTATCATTTATCATTTATCATTTATCATTTATCATTTATCATTTATCATTTATCATTTATCATTTATCATTTATCATTTATCATTTATCATTTATCATTTATCATTTATCATTTATCATTTATCATTTATCATTTATCATTTATCATTTATCATTTATCATTTATCATTTATCATTTATCATTTATCATTTATCATTTATCATTTATCATTTATCATTTATCATTTATCATTTATCATTTATCATTTATCATTTATCATTTATCATTTATCATTTATCATTTATCATTTATCATTTATCATTTATCATTTATCATTTATCATTTATCATTTATCATTTATCATTTATCATTTATCATTTATCATTTATCATTTATCATTTATCATTTATCATTTATCATTTATCATTTATCATTTATCATTTATCATTTATCATTTATCATTTATCATTTATCATTTATCATTTATCATTTATCATTTATCATTTATCATTTATCATTTATCATTTATCATTTATCATTTATCATTTATCATTTATCATTTATCATTTATCATTTATCATTTATCATTTATCATTTATCATTTATCATTTATCATTTATCATTTATCATTTATCATTTATCATTTATCATTTATCATTTATCATTTATCATATATTTAGCAGTCATTTTAGAAAAAAATTGTGGAACAAAAAAATTGTAATTAAAATTGAAATAAAATAAATAATAAAAAAATATAATATCTGTGCTATAAGACCTTGATTTATGCCAAATTTCAGGAATCTGGGTCAACGAGAAGTTCCCTATGAATTTTCATTCTCTTGAGAGTGCCGAAATATACGTTTTTTGCAACATAAACGGCCGTAATTTTTTTTTTTCGTCAACTTAGAAGTTTAATTTTTTCACAGCTTCAAGGGACCACAGTATATGGTTTTATTAACAGACCGACAGACAGAGAACAAAGTGATATTTCCTATAAGGGTTCCGTTTATTTCTTTTGAGGTACGGAACCCTAAAAATATTATAACACAACAATATAAAAAATTTGAATTAGGTAACATATACCTATTTCTAGTCAAAAACGCGCGTCCACCTTTAGCTTTAACAAAGGCCTTTAACCGTTTAGGCCACGCGTCTATCTATCGCTTTACGCACTGTGTCCATTGGACCCTCTATGTGGATTTTTTAAATAAAATGCAGGCGTTATATCTAATTTAACCGGGGACAAGGGTAAAGTAACATTCACCTCCGAGGGTAACCTGACTATTTATGTCTCCGATCCATCGATGCTGCCACGGTTACCTGCGTTATATTGAAATCTGTCCCTTGAGGAAAATATGGGTATACGTGATTTGTTTTATATTTTGTCCCCTTTGTTTTATCTAGTGATTCTTCAGGCTATGTTGGTCATAAGTGGCAGTCGGCATTGCTCGCACATTGCTCGCTGAACAGATGGTCGATAGAGCCGAAAAGTTGATGATTGAGATGCAAGACACACATGACTGGTCGTCGCCATGACGACCGACATTTGGGGGAGGCTTATGTCCAGCAGTGCATGTCTTTCGGCTTAGATGTTAATTATCACTTTTATCTTGTTAGTTTATGTTGTAAATGGGTATTTCATTTTGCATTTTCTAATCATAAGATTTATATCACTAAAGTTTGGAAATTAGAAGTGTCTTGATTTTAATTGACGGTTAGCGCAGCGGTTGAGCAAATGGCTGCTGTGCAGCATTGCACGGGTTCGATCATTCCCGAGAGGAAAAAATATTTGGCCTGAAGATGGTTGGCCATATAAACAGCTGGGGAGTTTTGTGTATGTGAGTTTAGTTAATCAGTTCCTAACACCGGGCAAAGTTTTTTTTTTTAATAAAAGTAAAATAGAAGTGGTAGGCACTTAGTTAAAATACCGATAAAACATGATAGCGAAATATTTAAATCTTATAGCAGTAATTTGCAAACCTTATGACTTCATTGTACATTTTGCTGTTCAACTTACCTGAAAAAAAAATACCATGATAAGTATTCGATACAATATAACAACTCGCAACATAACATAACATCACGCCTAAATTCTCCAAAACAACTCCCATCACATCCAATAAAATAAATATATAATACAATTGAAAACTTCACTCGACGTGTCCGATGTTTTCACTTTTGTTGGCAACAAAGTAACGTTCACGTACATTGAGAGCTTACAAAAGGGGACACACATTTCCCTAATTTATTCGTTGACGTAGTTTCGCGACAATAGGTTGTATCCTCCTCCTCCCTTAGGCCGCTATCTCACTGGCGTTTTCTTAGTCTGCGTTTATGGAACGTTTGAACAGCGATAACGTTACGCGTACGCGACGTTGACGTCGCGAGTCTCTAGTAGCAAAAACATTTTATTATTATTATTAATCATTTTATTTCGAGCTTGCACTCATATAAGGGTTAGTAACAATATTTACTTAAAAACTATGTTAGTACCTAGTTATAAAATTCCAGTTCTAAATATTATTATCGAATTCAGTTCATTACAAATTAAATTAAATAAATTCAATCAAACATGTTAAAAACAACACAAATTAAATTAAACAAATTGAAATTAAGACAAAATAAATACAAAAATTAAATTTAGCCTCCTACTTTCCGGTATCATCAAATTACATTTAATTAATTATAAGTCAAATAAAATACAATAAAATTAGGTCAACCTCTACTTTCCTATTAAAATGCGCTTCCACTTGTTTTGGAATGGGCAATCCAATCTATCGGCAATCATTTTCAGGATGCTATTACTGCTGCCCTGCAGGCGCTGTCACAGAGACGCAGGTCTCTTACGGATGACTGCATGAAAGCCATCAGTACGCGTCTCTGCAAACATTCGAGACGCGCTACAAAAACGAGGCAACCGCAACAGCATCCTAAATATATTTAAGAGGGCCCTCTCCACTCGTCAATCGTCAACGAAAGCATGGTTTAAAAGCTTGTCGTTTCATCCATCGCAATCCAACGCGATGTTTGATTAATCTTGTAGTAAAAGTTGAAGTACGTCGATACTTAAACGCAAGTGTCTGTCGGTCTGTCCATCTGTCTGTCTAAGAGGTAAACAGTTGAAATTTTCACAGTTTTTTTTTTTTAAGTTTAAAATTAAATGGAGTTCCCACACAAGAAACGTTATTTTGTCGAGGTATTTTTTGCTCGATTTTCTTATTGTAGTACGGAACCCTTCGTGTGTGAGTCCGACTTTCACTTTGTAGGTTTTTTTTTATTATTGAAAGGCTAACATTAGACCACTATCTCCTCTAGTAAGCGTTGATGGACACTGCATCGAGCCTACAAAAAGGACACACATTTCCCCAATTTATTCCATTCCGTGTCGAGGGACAATGGTGTGTGTCCTCGGTCTTTTGAGATAGGTATCGATCAAATTGTGCCAGGCTGGCAATACAAAACTTGACACTGACATTCCGTCCGGTAACCGTCCGGTCCGAGACCAAGTCGTCGACGACGCGTACTGTTCCACGCGCGCCTCAGGTAGATGTCAGCAAATCGTAGGGGCCCAGCAGGGTCGAAGCCCACGGGTAGTGTGAAAGTGAAACGTCCCTGGGACGAAGGCAAAAAAGGAACAGGAGTGGGTTTTTAGTCAGTAAAAGTCTGACACTATCTCCTGCTCCGCCCAAAAGCGGGATTTGTCATTAGATGATTTTCCCACCTAAAAAAAAAACCTAAAAAATGTAAAAACTTAACATAATTTGAATTTCACGGGCTACCCTGGCGCGTCCCCTTTTTTTCAGGTGGGTAATCATCTAATGACTTCTCCTACTATAGGGCGAACCGAAAGGGCGTGTCAGACTTTTACCAACTAAAACCCTATGTTCTTTCAGTTGCCATTTGCGTTCCAGGATCACAGATTTCCCTTTCGAAAGTCAACTCATGGCCCCAGAAGGATTCGGCTCTGCTGGGCTCCTACGGTTTTGCTGACTTCTCTTTGAGGCGCGTGTGGAACATTACGTGCCATTGACGACTCAGGCTTTGTCCAAAGTCCAAACGGTCACCGGACGGTCGGACGGCGAGCTATCCATAGCTCGTCGTCCCAAACCCCACGCCTACGGTGGCTGGAAATTGGGTTTGGGGTCACGGCAGCTGAGGCGTGAGGACATCCGTTCCCTCACGCGTGCGTCCGCCTCCTTTACTAAAATTACTGCTTCGCATAAGAAGGCGACTGCCGCCCATTCCTCCATGACCTGTACCAGGGCCCGGCGCGAGGGATCGCTGCCGAAGTTTGTTCCTTTGAATTAATTTTCCTATCACGTCGGCGATGCTGCTGGCAGAATAATTTGATGAATTTAATTCCACTTAAGGTTTATTTTCTTATTTTTAGACAATTTATACAAAAGCTTATTTAAAAAGAAATATTTTTTTTTACTAACAGATTAATTTTATTTTAATGTTATAAGTACCTAGGCTCGGATTTGATTACCATCTCGCCTGATGGTAGAGCAGTGGTGGCCGAGTGGTAACGGCCCCTACTTACGAGTTGTAGGTCGCGGGTTCAAACCCAGCCAGGCTTATTACTTTGTGTAATTTATTTCATCACCACTGCTCTCAAAACGGTGAAGGAAAACATCGTGAGGAAACCGGCATGTCCTAGAACCAAAAATTCGAAGACGTGTGACATTCACCAACCCGCACTGGGCTCGCGTGGTGGATTACGGCCCATTCCCTCTCCTAGAGAGAGGAAGCCAGAGTCCCAGCAGTGGGAACATTAAAAAAAAAGGCCGATTATGCTTATGCTTATATTTTTTTTACTAACAGATTAATTTTATTTTAATGTTATAAGTACCTAGGCTCGCATTTGATTACCATCTCGCCTGATGGTAAGCGATGATGGGCATTAAGAGCTTACAAAAGGGACGCACAACACATTTCCCTAATTTATTCTGAGCACGGTACGACGAGGTACAATAGTTGGTGTCCTTGCCCTTTTGAGGTAGTGATGGCAAAGCATCGATCATTTTGCAGCCGGGTATACGTATATTTAGTTTAAATCAGAAACGTTCACTCAATCACAGGCACTTTTGATTTGTCAAAACGTCGATCAGTCAAAAAAAAAGGGAAAATAAATTGCACGTTCCAAAGGGCAATAAAGGCAATAAAGTATTGGTATAAACATAATGTCAACACAAAAAACGGTGTTCTTATTTCAAATGCACAGTTTAGCTAAACAGCAACATTTTAAGTGTTGAGAGTGTGTTTACCGTGATAGTAGGAATGTTAGCATCATTGTTGAATCACTAAACTAATGATTCACCTTGAATAGATAGATGGCGTTGTACCGTTTTCTACATCGCGGTGTTAAGGTTCTCCGGCGACACGTGTAACACCTATGTACTTATGAAAACTTCTTTAATTCTTTTCTGCGAAAATATACAGTTGAAACAGGGTTGTAATCTTTTATTTCCTTTTGGGTTCCTGGTTCCATCCGGAATTCCGAAGCCCTGTGCGGACCCTGGCTGGTCATCAGCAGGTCGAACAGAGTGTTTTATACAAATACTTTGACTTTTTAATTAGCCCCATTTTGCATTTTTAGTTCTATTTACGATTTATATTTTTCTGGGTTCCGTACCGCCGTCCGTCTGTCTGTCACCAGGCATGAACAGTGACCGCCAGATAGTTGAAATTTTCAGTTGTTCCTCGTTTGGTTTACTTATTTTAGACCAATTAATAACATTGAAATCCTAAATCAATGATACGGCCAAACGAGGATAGATAAAATATAATCAAATGTTAACGTTTAACCTTTTGACGTGCGTAATTAGAGACACAATAGTAAGACAATGGCTTCCGGGCGCCGGCTACCGCCTGAGCGTTAATGAATTAAACGATCTGGCCAGTTTTAGTTGGCCATATTATGAAGTGATCAATTCAAAGATCTAGCCACTTCATATACATTTTCAAATACAGAACAGCACTAATTCAAAATTCGAAATCCACGTTCTAAATTGACACATCACCGAGACACGGGTAGTCTTTTGTTATTATTATTATAGTTCCTGTTCGAACTACCCTCAAAAGGGACGGATAATTTATTCACTTCAGAAATTCCGTAATTGACGAAACCAGTGACTGTTGTGCCCTTCTGATGATCTTGACCGAATTATTTTTGTTATTTTCAATGGTACTTAAGGGTGTAGCTACTAAGGATTTGAGCTTGGCAGGAAAATTGGCGGAAGGTAGAACGTTGTGGCTAAAAATAAGATAAGGAGAGAAGTTGTCAAAACATTCAATTAATATTTGTTTTTTCGTAAAAGCAGTGTAAGTATACTAAGAACTGAATGTATATACATGTTCCATGTCAATTTGAAGCACCTCCAATCGACTCAGTAGCCAAGACCATTGAAAAAAAAAAACCTCGATTAACGTCAAACTGTGAGTTTGATGATTCGAGCTGGTTTTAGTTGGAGGACATGGCCTGGAACATATCCTTTAACCCGGTCTTACAATTTTCTTGCTTCTGAGACTTATGCCTTCTCTCTAGGACAGGAAATGAGCAAATCCATCACGTGGGCCCAGAGCAGATTGGTGCATGTCACATGTCTTCGATTTTTCATACTAGGGCATGCCGGTTTCCTCATGATATTTCCCTTTATCTTTTTGTGATGCTGTTCAAGGTGATGAAATCATCATCTTCATCATCATCATCTTCATCATCATCTTCCTACCCTTGTCCTGTGTTTTTTGGGATCGGCGCAACACGTTTTTTTCTTCCATTCTGCCCTGTCACTCGTCATGCTATCACTAACTTCCTGATGAAATAAACTATACTATATGATAGTAATGCGCCTGGCTGAGCTTAAACCCACGATTTACAAGTCGTATGACGAGGCCGTATCCATTTTTTTTTGGCAGGAAAATCATCCATTGACATCCCCCGCTCTTGGGCGGAGCTGGACGTGTCAGACTTTTACTGACTAAAAACCCACTCCTAATCCTTCGTTGCCTTTCATACCAGGGCCGAGTCTTCCTTTCAGAAGCAGACTCTTGGCCCCAGTAGGCTTCGACCTTGCTGTGCCCCTACGGTTTGCTAACATCTCCTTGGGGCGCTCGTGGAACAGTACGCGCCGTTGACGACTTAGGCTCGGTCCGGACGGTTCCCGGACGGTCGGACGGCGAGCTACCCATTGCTCGCCATCCGCAAGCCCGCGAGGCAATTACCACTGGGCAATCACTGCACTTAGAATATAAGGGTAAGATTAATTCTGCTATAATTTTATAGTGAATCAATTAATTTAAAGAAAGTTATTTTAGTTGTGTCCTCAAACAAAACGCAAGCTATGCTCATATAAAAAAAAAAACAAATAATTCTAATAAAGACAACTATTCCCAGATTTCCATCGATCCAATCACAATCTCAGCAGATCACAAATCACCATCCAACGCTGCCTAGCTTACTAGCTACAAAGCGCTGTCCTCGCCCGATTTACTCGCTCCAGTGGCTCGCTTGTCGACGAACGCGCTCGACCGGAATACTGCTAAGGGCGAGTTTGTAATAGAAAAATAACAGAAAAATATGGAGCAGCTGCCTTGAATTTAAATTTTCAAAGTTTTTTTTGTGCTTGCTTTGCTGGATATGGACGTAAAATAAAATAAAAAGAGTACCTATGCAAGGATCGTTGCAGGTGGTGTTTTGAAGTTTCTGCCATTCCCCATGGGAAAAAACGTGAATTTGTAATATGTTTTTGCTGGATTCGTTTTGAAGTGAGGGCTATGTAGACACTGATAACTGGAGACAAAATGATATCCTTCTGTGACACCGTAATGGTCCAGAAGGAGGCCGCCGAGCGGAATCGTGAGAGGGCTGAACTGACCGGAAAATAAGTCGTCAGGTGAGTGCCTTTAGTCGTAGCTTTTTATAGCTACTGAAATCCATAGGCAAGAAGAATAGTCTTACTTAAAAGGGCTCTTTCTCACTCGTCTATCGTCAACGTGAGCATTGTTTAAAAGCTTGTTGCTTCATCTAACGCAATGGTTGTTGAAGAAGCATCGCGAAAAAAAAGAGATAACGCCGGAAAACTCTATTAGTATTCGGTAATTCCGTCATTTACTCGAATATTTTACAAAACTTGTTCCAGGAATCCTTGTTTTTAAGCTATTGCATAGCTTCTATCGAGGGCCTTGAGCGCGGGGACCGAATCCAGAAATTCCGTAACGAAAAAAAACCTCACGCTCCCCACTCCGACGGGTACGGAGGTGTGGCTTGAAGGCCGTGCATTGTCTAACGTCGTTTCTTTTCGGCAGTCTTCGACACGGTGTTTGTGTGTGTGCAACTAGCCGTATTGTTACTGCATAAATAAAATAAATAAATAATTATAATTGCATAAGTTGATACAAAATGCTATGCAATAGCTTTACCGCGGCAGTCCCCGAGTGCCACACGTCTTTTTTTTTTTAAACCTTAAGTTTAAAAGAAAATCTCAATTAAATGTGCAAGGTTTCTGTAGATGAATTTAAGAAAACATTAATTTATGAGCACACTAGCTTCTGCCCGTGGCTTCGCCCGCGTGAAAAAAGGTTTCTCTATACAAACTTTGGACCCGTATTTCATCCCCTTAGGGGGTGAATTTTGGAAAATCCCTCTTAGTGCTCGCCTACGCCATAAAAGGAAACCTTGTGCAAAATTTTACGCTTCTAGTCCCAGTAGTTTCGGCTGTGCGTTGATATGTAAGTCAGTCAGTTTCTCCTTTTATATATATAGATTATGAAGGGCCAAAATTCACGCAAAATAGTAGATTTTCAGAAGTCTTTACTGGATTAGTTTTACACAAATTTGTATTTTGATTTCAATAGAAACTTAAACAATATCTACAAAAAATCTGTGTTTCCAAAATATCTGGAGAAAGATGTGTAATAAAGTCATTATCACGTAAAAGCGCGAGCTAACTAATCCTCGACCCTGCTAAATTGCTTAATTTTTTTTTGTAGCAATTTTATAATAATATAATAATAACAAATAGATGTCACATATTTTGAAATATTTGCTCATGGCATCATTTGTTTGTCAGCTTGTCTTACGCTTAAGTAATGGGATGGGCATCTTCCTTGAACACACACACACATATATTTGTATCTAATAACCGTGTGTACTCCTATGTAAATATACATTGTACCTCTATTGTATATACAAGCTGACAGTACCGTTTGTGATGTGTTAATCAAAAGACAACATCGGATAGACGCGTTTGTTGTTTCAAAGAAAATATGTTTCAATACCTTTATATTTATTGAAGGTGTAGGTACTAGCTGACTTGGCAGACGTTGTTTTGCCATATAAATTATCAAACAAATATCGCGATAAAAAATGACTTCTCCTACACCCAAGGAGGGTGAAAAATACTTTACCTACCATATACCTCATAGCATAGCATAGCATAATCAGCCTTTTAATGTTCCCACTGCTGGGACTCAGGCCTCCTCTCTAGGAGAGGGAATGGGCAGTAATCCACCACGCGGGCCCAGTGCGGATTGGTGAATGTCACATGTCTTCGAATTTTTGGTTCTAGGAAATGCCGGTTTCCTCACGATGTTTTCCTTCACCGTTTTGAGAGCAGTGGTGATGAAATAAATTACACAAAGTAATGCGCCTGGCTGGGTTTGAACCGGCGACCAACAACTCGTAAGTCGGGGCCGTTACCACTCGGCCACCACCCATATACCTCAGACCTACCAAATATACAAAAAAAAAAACATAAAAATCGGTTAAACCCTTCTTGCAGTCGGGTAAAAACTGTGACACGAGATTTTTCTATATTAGGTGAAACTGTGCAAGCGAGGAGCTCATGGCTAAATTAATAACACCCGCTCGAGCCGATCTCCAAGGTTAAGCAACGCTTGCCGAGGTCGATGTATAGATGGGTGACCATCTTAACATATCGAGATTTCTCCGTGCCTTGGAAAGCACGATACATCGTTGGTCCCAGCTGATCTTTGACAGCCGTTACGAATAACCAGAAGCCAGGAGATCGGACACTAGTCTATCCAAGAATTATCGCGTTGGCCAGTAACTGGGTTGTAGAGGTCTGATAAGCTTTATATGGAGCGACTTTACATGTAAAACACGGGTATTCAGCCGCATTCAGTTAGACTAGAAGCTGACCACAAGCTTGTTGGGAAAAGACTAGGTAGATGATGATGAGGATATTAATATTGAAAATGTAAATACTATAACAATTGGGCACGCCATAATTATGGCGGTAAGTCCCCTCTTTGAGGCGTGGCTGGAAAGACCTCACGGCGTCCTCACCTTCCGCATGACGCAGGTCCTCACTGGACATGGTAAGTTCGGGAGGTTCTTGCATCGGATTCGTGCGGAAGAAACGCCCGGGTGTCACCATTGTGTGGACCGCCTGGAGGACACGGTGGAGCATACGGATGAGGTGTACCCCGCTTGGGCAGAGCACCGCCGTGTCCTCGTGGGGGCGATCGGCGGCGGCGATCTCTCGCACCGGGCCTTGGTACAGGCCATGGTCCGGAGCGAGGAGGAGTGGCAGGCGGTCGCCTCCTTCGGCGAAGCAGTAATGCTAGCAAAGGAGGAGGCCGCACGCGTGAGGCAACGGTCCTCACGCCCCAGCTGCCGCCGGGATTCCGATCAGGTACGAAAGGCAACGAAGGAACAGGAGTGGGTTTTTAGTCAGTAAAAGTCTGACACTATCTCCTGCTCCGCCCAAGAGCGCGGTATGTCATAGGATGATTTTCCCACCGACAAAAAAAATGCTATAACAATAATATTCCACAACTTTCACACAACGCCATCTAGTCCCAAACTAAGCAGAGCTTCTGGTATGAGTACTAGATAACTGAATCATACTATGAATAAAATATGTAGGTATGTTACATACACCATACAAAAAAACAATGATATTGCACGAGAACACTTTCGCAAGAAGTTGGTAGTTTCATCACACTCTTGATTTGTTGTATTCGTTTTTTTTTTTTCTCAATATCATTCTTTATTTGTATATCTAAGTATATATTTAATATTTTTCTTGTTTCCTCTCGATCAGTCTTCTATTAAGTTGCACCTGCCATGTCTCTGCACCACCCTAAGGTCGACTGGTAGAAAATGCCTAAGGCATTTTAAGTCCGCCTTTGTACAATGTTTATTAGTGCATAAAGTTTTAAATAAATAAATAATAAATATTCCACAACTTTCACACAATGCCATCTAGTCCCAAACTAAGCAGAGCTTCTGGCATAAGTACTAGATAACTGAAACATACTATGAATAAAGTATTTATGTTACAAGTACCATACAATTATAATATTGAAAATGTACCATAACAATAATATTCCACAACATTCACACAATACCATCTAGTCCCAAACTAAGCAGAGCTGAAACATACTATGAATAAACTATACATGTTACAAGCACCATAAAATTATAATGAAAGAAAACCGATAGCGTGACGGTTGATTCCTACCCCAAGTAACATATAACAAGAGCAGGGAGATGACAACACGCACTATAAAATCTTGAAACTAGGACAAAGTCATCTATATATATAAAAGAAAGTCGTGTTAGTTACACTATTTATAACTCAAGATCGGCTGAACCGATTTGGCTGAAAGTTGGTGGGGAGGTAGCTTAGAACCAGGAGACGGACATAGGATACTTTTTTTTTTTTTTTGAGTAGGGTAGTGTAGGGTAGAGTAGGGTAGGTAAGGTAGAGTAGGGTAGGTAGGGTAGAGTAGGGTAGGTAGGGTAGAATAAGGTAGAGTAGGATATAGTAGTCAGTTGACGGGAGCGAAGCCGCGGGCAAAAGCTAGTTACTAATAAAACATTGTCAGTAATATAGAACATTTAGACCTTTTTCCCGACTTTTTTAGACGTCCAGACATTGTCTACTTGATCTATATTCGATCGTAAAACAGATTATCCTAGATAGTCTTAGACGGAGTGTCGCGTTATTATTTATTTGTTTTTATCCTCACATCGGAACGCCTTCCAGCAATTACACCAATGGAGCACAATTAGTCCAAAATCTGCTACTTTCCAACATCGTGTGCGCAGTGGAATGGTAGTCATCAAAGGAGCGGCGCGGCGGAGGGTCACGTCGCTCGCTTACGCAGCATCAGGCCATCGCTCCTCCAGGATTCCACATGCATCAAATCCCATATCGAACACATTTTGAAATGTCAAAGCTCTTTCGATGAGTTTTGACAAAGAAAATTGATTTAAATTGAAAAATATGGAAAATTTAATTTTGCGTTACGCTTAACGGATGATACAGATACAAAGAATATACTCCTAGGCGACCAAGAAAGATATCACACTAATATTGTAAACAAACGAATGTTTGAAAAGAGAAAAAAAAATAGTTTTAACATAATTACTCCACTTAAGACTCCAAAAACCATAGCCCTATTATCTTTGTTCTCCATATGTCGTAATAGTGTGGGCTTGCGAATGACGAGCAATAAGTAGCTAGCCGTCTGGCTGTCCTGTAACGTTCGGGACCGAACCCCAGTTGTCGACGGCGCGTAGTGTTCCACCCGCGCCTCAAAGAGATGTCAGCAAAACCGTGGGAGCCCAGCAGGGCCGAAGCCTACTGGGTCCATGGGTTCACTTCGGAAAGGGAAACCCATGGTCTTAGAACGCAAAGAGCTAATAAGGAATATAAGTGTGGTTTAGTCAGTAAAAGTCTGACACGCCCTCCCACAACGCCCTAGAGCGTGAGAAGTCATTGGATGATTTCCCACCTAAAAAAAAAAACACTGTAAATAAATATATCAATATCACAACATCAAAGGAACTGTTTCCACAAATCCGATCAATCTTCAGTGAGGTGGATTTGTTAGCCGCCAGTTTTATAATTAGTAGATTCTGAATGACGAAAATTTTCTGAAAATCTTTTAAGGGTTTAAAAAAAAACACGTGTATTTCTTGGATCAAGTTTTGTGAAATATTCGAGTAAATCACGGAATTGCCGAATGCCAACAGAGTTTTAAGGCGTTTTCTCTCTTTTTTCGCATTGCCTCTTCATCAAACATGGCGTTGTATTGCGTTAGATGAAGCAACTAGCTTTTAAACCATGCTCGAAGTTGACGATAGGCGAAGGACCCCCTTAAGTAAATCATTGTATAAATTATATATGTACGTATCTGTGACAAATACCGTTTTCTTTCTTACTCGAAAGTCTGCCAGTTGAAAAACACTTTATCCTAGATAGTCCCAGACGGAGTGTCGCCGCTTTGATCGTGGGATGATTGCGAAGGACATACTTGTAGGCGACAAATAGTACAATCAGATGAGATAATGTTTTGTGGGAAATCGTCAAATAACTTGGCTGCTCTGAGTAGAGCGATAGACCTTTGACAGCTTTTCAGGGCCGTGGTGACTCTTTTAAATCTTGCAGCCCTGGCAGGTGGTATTAAGGTTTTTTTTTGGGAAATCATCTAAAAACTTCTCCCGCGCTTGGGCGGAGCGAGAGGGCGTGTCTGACTTTACTGACTAAAATCCACTCCTACGTTCCTTCTATGCCTTGAGTTCCAGGACCCCGAGGTTCACTTTCACTGAACCCATGGCCCCAGTAGGTGACTATCTCCTTGAGGCGCGCGTGGAACATTGACTCGGGCTCGCATACACATTTTGGTTGGACATACTCATTTTGGTTCTTACGTTTGAGCAGGTATACGGTAACGTCAATGGGGAGCAAGAATATTGCAGGTAACAGATCACACAGTCATAAATATAAACTTCGTTTTAAATCCCTTAACCATAGATACAAGTTTATTTTAATAGAATATTAATTTTATGAGTTGAAAATCCCTAAAACCAGCTCGAGCATAAACACTCAAGGGTTACAAAACAATATTATTAATAAACTTCATTATTAAACAATATCTGTTCAGAACTTTAGATACCTATTAGGTACTTTTGACCCTCATAACTTTTTGGGATGATACCCCTATGGGCAGTTTATTGAAAATCGGTCATTTTTCATTGGCTGTTAGCTAAAACTATCTCATATATTTAACCTAGCTTCTGCCAGCGGTTTCACCCGCGTGAAAATTTAAAATTATTCCAAAGAAACATCACGCGCGCCTCAAGGAGATGTCAGCAAAATCGTAGGGGCCCAGCAGAGCCGAAGCCGACTGGGGCCATGGGTTCACTTCTGAAAAGAAAACCCAGGGCCCTGGAATGTAAGGTAAAGAAGGAACATAGGATTGGGTTTTAGTCAGTAAAAGTTTGACACGAAAGTTCGTGAGAAGTCATTGGAGGTTTTCCCACATCAAAAAATAAACTTCCGGGATAAAAAATAATATATTTGCTATTCCAGGACTACACGTGTACCAAATTTCATCCAAATCCCTTCAGTAGTTACAGTGTGAAGGAGTAAGAAGCATACAAACTTTCGCTTTAATAATATTAGTATAAATTAACCTTTTGAGTGCGTAATTAGAGACACAATAGTAAGACAATGGCGCGTGAACGCCGGCGTTAATGCGGGGATCAACAGCTTAATCTAATTCGTATGATATTATTTGCCTTCATACAGATCAAATGGCCCTCATCAGAAGGCTTAAAGTCACCCAAGGAGCAATGGAAAGGGCTATGCTCGGAGTTTCCTTGCGTGATCGAATCAGGAATGAAGATATCCGCAGGAGAATCAAGGTCGCCTACATAGCCCGAAGAATTGCCAAACTTAAACTTAAGTGGTAATGGGCAGCACGGATGGTCGATGAGGCCGAAAGGTTGTGGAGTGGTGAACGCGCACCTGAAGATGCAGTGTTGGAAGACCTGCCACAAGGTGGACCGATGACCTGGTGAGGGTCGCGGGAATCCGATGGATGCGAGACGCACAGGACCGGTCATTGTGGCGACATTTGGGGGAGGCCTATGTCCAACCGGGACAGGTGGAGCTCCAACCGGGTGTGGACCTGACGTGTTACGCAGACGACACGCTGGTCACGGCCCGGGGGAGCTCGTACAGGGAGGCAGCGTTGCTGGCGACGGCAGCGGTTTCACGGGTGGTGAGCCGCATACGACGCCTGGGACTGGAGGTGGCTCTCAACAAGTCGGGGGCTATGGTCTTTCATGGCCTCCGACGGGCGCCGCCACCGGGATCACACATCGTGGTCGGGGGGGTCCAAATCGCTGTCGAGTCCACCATGAAGTACCTAGGATTGGAGACAGACGGTGGGACTTTGGCCCTCACTTTCGGCGGCTGACGCCCAAGTTGATGGGCGCAGCAGGCGCGCTCGCAACGCTGCTTCCCAATCTAGGGGGCCCGAGCACTGCCTGTAGGCGGCTATACTTGGGGATCGTGCGATCCATGGCCCTGTATGGGGCCCCGGTATGGGCTTCTGACCTGACGGCCGGCAGCATCGCAATCCTGCGAAGACCGCAGAGGGCGATGGCCGTCAGGGCTATCAGGGGGTATCGCACGATCTCCTACGAGGCGGGTTGTGCACTGGCCAGATCTCCGCCCTGGGAACTGCAGGCGAGAGTCCTCGCCTCACTGTACCGGTGGCGTGAGGAGATGAGGACGCGGGGTGGTGAACCGATACAGCGCGAGATCGAGCTGCGTCGGTCTCAGCTCCGCGAGGTCATGGTGGCGGAATGGCGGGACAGGCTTCTGCGCCCTACCGCCGGCCTCGCCACCGTCGATGCGATCCGACCAGTGCTCGACGAATGGCTTGGGAGAAAACACGGCTCCCTGTCGTTTAGGGCGACGCAGGTGCTCTCGGGGCATGGCTGCTTCGGGAAGTACTTGTGTCGCATAAACAGGGACCCGGACGCTCGGTGCCATCACTGCACCGACTGTCGGGGGGACACGGCGCAACACACACTGGCAGAGTGTGCCGCATGGGAGGAGCAGCGCCGTGCCCTTGTATCTGTAGTGGGCCCCGACCTGTCACTGCCGGCCGTCGTTCGTTCGATGGTCGGGGGCGCCGAGTCGTGAGATGCGGTGATCTCCTTCTGTGAAGCCGTAATTTCGCAGAAGGAGGCTGCGGAGAGGGAGAGGGAGGCCGCGGCCACTCTCCCGTGCCACAGCAGGCGAATCGGGCGTCGGCGGAGGGCAGACAACGCCCTCTTCCAGCCCCCATAAAGAGGTCCGGAGGGACGGCGGACTCGGGGTCGTCCGCCGTCCCCCATCCAGCAAGACCCGAGGCGGCAGCGCGTTGTGTTCCACGCGCGCCCCTATTGGACGTCGCGGGGGGAGGACACCTCATACTCCCCCCGGCTTGAGGTGGCCCGCGTAGGCGGGCCGGCACTAGCCGGGGATCATGGATGGCGTATCAGCTCCCACGATCCCCGGTCCAAGTGTGGGAGGGAACACCGACGTGGTTTTTAGTCAGTAAGAGTCTGACAGACCCCTTCGCCTGCCCCCAGGTGAAGGACATCCATGAAGATTTTCCACCCCGGCAACAAAAAAAAAAAAAAAAAAAGGTGGACCGATGACCTGATGATGAGAGTCACGGGATGAGGGACAATGGATGGAAGACGCACAGGACCGTTCGTTGTGGTGACGCTTGGGGGAGGCCTATGTCCAGCAGTGGATGTCTTTCGGCTGAAATTATCATGATGAAACATATCAAAGCGACGAGGGTTCGTATACAGAGCAGTGCTTGGAAAATAAAGAACGTTTTAGCTGTGTGATGAAAGAAACCGTTTAAGAAAAATGAGAAGTAGTCGACTGTTGGGAAATATTTTACGAGTCAGGATTATTGTAGGAAGTTCTACAACTAGCTTTTGCCAGCGTCTTCGGCCGCGGGAATGTCGAAAATTATCCCAAGGGATAAAAAAAAAAACTGCGTTCTGTGTGCCAGGTTTCGTCAAAACCAAAGGTAACAAATAGATAGACAGACCGTTATTTTCACATTTATTTGTGTTATGGTATTAAAAGTGTTAATAAAAATTATCTCCGAGTTTGATTTTTCTAGAAGGCACATACGACATTTGAATGCCCATAAAAGCAAATCCATGTTTATTACTATTTTTATAGCTTTATTGACTGAAGAACGATTTGGATGAATTTTGGCCCGGAAAGGATAATTCTACATCAACGATTAACGTTCCAAGTTTTTCACAAGCACATTTTTGAAACATATTTGCAAAATAAATATAATTTATTATTTAAATGATTATGATTGATTGATTGATGATTGATTTATGCTATTTTTGACATTTTAATTTATAATCTATAATATAATTTTTTTAATATTTAATCTCTGACATTTAATTTAGCCATTGTAATTTGAATCTAATAATTAAGATGGGAAGAATACCAAATAGATATTGTAGATTACCTAATTAATTTAATTTATTTTTGTGTAATTTGAATTTTATAGCTACTAACATAGTTTTATGTAGATATTGTTAGAAAAAAAACGTGTTGCGCCGACCCCAAATAACACGGGACAAGGGTAGGAAGATGATGATGATGATGATTGTTACTAACCCTTATAATTATGAGTGCAAACTTGAATTAAATGGTATTAAATTAAATTATTATTATTTGAATTATTTTTTTTTTTTTTTTTTTTTTTTTTTTTTTTTTTGTTTTTTTTTTTTTTTTTTTTTAATTTTTTTTTTGTTTTTTTTTTTTGATGGAAGAATAAACTAAATCACCCAAATTACTCTGTAATCGAATGTAGAATTAACCCGGAAATCTTCAAGTAAACATTATATCCCTACCCCAATCTAATCTCACCGTATCACTTTACCTAAACACATCTGGATACTCACGTACGTTATAAACATGAGCAACAAAAGAGTTAATTAATATCTCGCTTCCGTGCTCAAATGTACACTGACCTAAATTCTATTTTGTACGAGTATATAACCTACCTGAGGTAACCACACATCAGTCGGGCACGTGCGCTACGAAAACCGTCCTTATATTGCTTCAACTAGGGATGTAACGAAAGTGGTTATGTCGGAACCGAATTCGGAACCGAAGTTTTTTTAACCGAACTTGGTTTGTTGGTCCAGTGGTTAGTGGCCCTGACTGCTATGACGGAGGTCGTGGGTTCGATTCCCAGCCAATACATATGTTTGTGTAATGAGCATGATCATTTGTTCTGTGTCTAGGTGTAATTTATCTATACATATAAAAGGAGAAACTGACTGACTGACATAATTATCAACGCACAGCCGAAACTACTGGGAATAGGGACATGAAATTTTGCACCAGGCTTCCTTTTACAACGTAGGCGAGCGCTAAAAAGAAATTTATGGAAATTCAACCTTTAAGGGGGTGAAAAGAGGGATTTTATTTGTATATAAAATCACATTTCTTGTCTATAATATGTATGTATTTAGAAATCTAGAATTATGTTAATCAGTAGTACTCATAGCACAAGCTTTGATTAGTTTGGGATTAGATGGTATTGTGTGAAAGTTGTAGATTACTATAATTATTATTAATTGGAGGGGAAAACGTCAAATAAAACACTACTAAAACTAATAAAAAAAATCGGATAACTGTAAATGAAGAGTGAATTCATGACATTCCAAATACGAAACAAAACAACAAGTGAAAGAGTAATCGACAGCGGGCGCGGGGGAGGGAGGTTACCCACGCGACAAGTAGGTATAAACTTGGTATGTACCTCCGATATAAAGCCGGTCACAGCCTGCTGTAATGTGTCATGCAGTATAACAAAATTTACAGTGCACACTACGCGCGCGAACAGAGCATTTCAAATATGTGAGTAGGTATGCTCAATTCGTGCGCGTGCTCCTTTCAAGTTACCTTACAACATACAACAATAAGTATGTTACGTTACAACGGTCTGTACCGGGCTTAAGTTCCGATTTAACTTTATCGGAATCAAAGGTGCAAAATCGATCGGAAGTTGCGAACTTTCGCAATCGAAATCGGGCCTTGCGTAACATCTCTGGCTTCAAAATAAAGGTGCTGTCAGTGTCCAACGGATAAAGATTGCTGTCAAAACTTGGAGGTTTGAGGTTAGAAAACATAATTAGCTGGCTAAATAAATGATGGCTGATCGTGAAATAGATAATGAGCTTTTCTTTTGTTGTTTTTCTAAAATGGAAGATATGTATGAGATTTTATGATTGGGCTATCTTCTGCTAGCTGTTTTGCCGAATAAGCGTTATGAGTCACCTGGTTATTAAAGAAAACTTTTGGCCACTGGGCGTGGTGTTCCGTCCCTTCCGCGGACAAATACCACAGGACAGCACCAAGATGATATAGTGTGAAGTGAAGTGTTACTAACATAGTTTTAAATCATAATTACTAACAAAATAATTTGATATAGCGAGTCTCCACTCAAGCCAGCCAACTAAGGCAAGAGAGAGGTGGGAGCTCTGTTCCTCGGCCAGTGTTTACTACGGCCGGCCAATAAAGGCAAGCTGGAGATGAAGAACAAGAATTCTCCCGGGAGATCGGGTCCGTGGGGTCCCTAATGCCCAACAGTTCGCCACAAAACTGCCCTGCAGATTGTATCTCTCTTAGTCTGGCTCCTCACCCTAAGCATGTTACGGCAAAGCATACTCTACAGACACAGACCTAGGGTTTATTGGAGCGCGCAAGCCCCACCACGACGTCAACGTAGAGATACGGTGATAGGGTTATTATTTTTATTATTAAAACCACTGTTTTTACGACTAGTCGGGTTAACCAACTTTTTTTTTTGAGCTTCAAGACACAGTACTCAAAGAATACCAAGTTCTTTACAAGGAGAACCATTTGAATAATTCACACATTTTCCTCTGAAATGTTCGTGAGATATTTTCCTGTAGCTATAACTAAGTAAATAAGTAGGTAGGTTTGTATATCATATGATTATTTTGTCTCAAAGGACTGGGGATAGACTGGTTTCGGCAAATATTTAACTACTGAGACGGTACTAGCCTAGGGAGTTTTAGCCTATTAAGATAAATGGTTTATTGTTTTAGTAACTAGTTCTACCTTTATTAAATACCAATTCAATTTATATAAATAAAATTGGAGTGTCTGATTGTAATACCAAAATAACACTTTTGTACTATATGCGTATAAAGTATATTCTATACCTATTAAAAAATGCAATTTTTTAAATTTTTGTCTGTCTTTGGGTCTATCTGTCTGGATAATAATAATAATACGTAATAATAATTTATTTATTTGCCAGAATGTAGGTGTACAAAGTAGTATGATCTTAATTTAAATGAGGCTCATTTACATTCTACCATAACTTGTGGTGTGCAAATATTAATACAGTATTCATTAATTCATTAACGCTCAGGCGGTAGCCGGCGCCCGGAAGCCATTGTCTTACTATTGTGTCTCTAATTACGCACGTCAAAAGGTTAAATTTATTAAAAATGTCATATTCATACACCAATCTTAATGACCAAGTGTAACGCGGACGTAGTCGCGGGCTCCAGCTAATATACTTATAAATAACTATACTAACAAATAACTTAATAGATATCTATATTTACAAGCTGAAATTAATAGTGTGTACAAAAGCGTATAGAAAGAATTCATTGGGCATCAACAATCGATTACATTACTGTCAATAGAAAGAGTTTACTAGTTAATCCGCATTTAAATGCTTTATAATTTAGGTTTAACCAACATTTAAAAATCGGTCCACAATTGACCGAGAAATCGGTGAACATACAATAAAAAAAATACATTCAACCGAACATAGAACCTCTTTCTTTTGAAGTCGGTTATAAATGAAAAAGGTTGTTCATATTTTTTGTCAGTAACGTACAACTACCAACAATAAAGTCAAAACACGTACAGATCCGTCTTAATTTATAATTGTGAGACAAATGGCAAATTTTGTTCATAAATTGATACATGGGAGTTCCTCATAGCACTCATAGTCTCGAGACTCGGTTTGTCTGGAGCAAGTTCAAATTTGGAACTATTGTTACAAAGTTCAGTGACTTATGTGCAGGAAAATTAGATTTTATGGCGGGTAAACTGCTGGCGAAATGAGGTTCAAATATTCAAAGAAGTTTGTGGGTTGAGTTTTTATATGAAACTGTTTTGTTTTTTTTTTTCAGGACGGCGTTTAATCGATTCACTTTTAAGGTGAAGGCACGTGAACACATTCGCAGGAAATTGGTGTAACCATCACAGCGTTAGTTTGTTGGATTCGTTTCTCATACATTGTTGATTTGTATGTATGTATCTAAGTATATATTTTCGTAGGGGCCCAGCAGGGTCGAAGCCTACTGGGGCCATGGGTAGTGTGAAAACGAAACCCGGGGCCCTAGGACGAAGGCAACCAAGGAACAGGAGTGGGTTTTTAGTCAGTAAAAGTCTGACACTATTTCCTGCTCCACCCAAGAGCGGGATTTGTCATTTAGATGATTTTCAAACCTAAAAAAAAAAAAAAGTATATATTTGTCATTGTATTTCTTTACTATTAAGCTGCACCTACCATGTTATGTTTCTGCATCACCCTAAGGTCGACTGGTTGAAAATGCCTAAGGCATTAAGTCCGCCGTTGTACAGTGATAAACACTAGTGCATAAAGTTTTAATAAATAAATAAATTTTGTTTAGGTTATTACAAAAGTTGATTATCAAGACTTATAATGTGTTCTGCAAAGCCGTAGTACATTCATCTTTATATAATAAAAGGAGAAACTGAATGTCTGACATATCAACGCACAGACGAAACTTCAGGGCCAACGAGCGTGAAATTTTGCACAAGGCTTCCTTTCATGACGGAAATTCCAGCTAAAATTTACCTCTTAGTCTAGTAATTAGTGACCCTTACTACTATGCCGCAGGTTGTGGGTTTGATTCCCATTCAAGACAAATTATTTGTACCGGAAGACGCAGCGTTGGAAGGCCTTCCTCAAGGTGGACCGAAGACCTGGTTAGGGTCGCGGGAATCCTGAATACTTTCTTTAGGCATTTTCAACAAGGTGGCGGAATTGCTGAAAAGACTTACCGCGATTCTAGAACACAAGGGCAACTGAAAGAACACAGGTGGGTTTTATAAGTCTGACCCTTCCTCTCGCTCCACCCAGGGCAGAAGAAGTCATTATGCCAATTTCCCATAAAAAAAAGGATTTTTTTTGGATGGAAAACATACAATTGGTGGCCTTATCGCACTCGGCGATTTATTCCAGGCAACCCGGAATGGACAGAGATTGCCTGGACACAAAATGGGGTGCAAATATAAAAGTAAACAAAATTTGATAGACTTCTTAAAATTAGATCCACATATATGTACATACAATGTAATAAATGTTCTGTTTAAACAAACAGTTAACAGGTAGTTACAAACAAACCTGCTGAAACAGCTTGTGAAAATAAATAAAACTCATTCACACTACAAATATCGTTGAAAATCACGAACCATTTGGCGCCCCAATCTAGTTTTAAAATCAAATATGGCGCCCGCGAGCTGAAAAATTCGATTTAATTCGACCAGTTTGTTCCTGTTTGTTGTTTAAATCAGATTTCTTCTTTCTGAGTTTGTGTTTGTTTGTTGCTGCATAAATAATGAAATGAGAAAACTATGAATTCTATGGAAATGACAAAAGGTGGAACTCACAAAGAGATCTCGTTATTTTTATAAAGATAATTAGAAAACAGAAAAATGAGTTAGTATATTAATCAAGGCTGTCCTAAAACCTGTTTGGACATACGGTATTGAGCTCTGTGGAAGTGCAAGCAACAGCAACATAGAAATCCTTGAAAGGTTCCAAACTAAGGCAATAAGATGCATGTTCAACATACCAAAAAGCATCAACAACAAATATATGTAGGTACTAAAAGACATTAAGTTAAAAACTGTTAAAGAACAAATTTCCAGAGGGGCTCAAACTACCAGAAAATGTTATCCAAGCATGTAAATGATAAATGATTTTGAATTTGAGTATTTTCTGCGGCCTACCCAAATGTCCTCTCTTTGGTATTGTTCGTCAAGTCGTTGAGCTCCTTAGTAGTCCTGAGTTGAGCTTTGCGAATACTGACAAATGCTTGCACTGACTGGACAGGTCTACTTAAATCTGTATGGTTCTTTCTTCAAAAGACCATCTCAGACAAATCTGCATGGTTCTCATGTGATTTGACCATTACATATTTACTGTATGGACTTTAAAAGAGACTTTGACCTCTGAGTTTGTTTCGGTGTTTCTTCTCAGGGTAGTCAGCTAGGAAACACCGGCCTCATCTAGTTTAAAACGACAAAAAAAAAATGGGTCAAAGTCTCTTTTAAAATGAAATACCCTGGCCTCTAAGCTGTCTAGATCTGGAAGTATTAAATTCGCAAGACTGAAGAGGAATAGTGTACCTAACCTCATAGACCGATACATCCGCCAGTAGGAAGAGAAATTCTTTGGATGTTTCTCTTCAATGCAATCTGCCACATTCAGACAATAAGTCAGCCAAAGAAGCGGCTAAATGTTTATTAAATAGATTGGTGCGATGCAGGATACAAAACAGAAAAAAAAAGTATATTAATCAACCTTATAATGCTCCATGTGGAACTCAAGCCTCCTTCGTAAGAGGGAGAATGGGCCATCAACTACGTGGGCCCAATACGGATTGGTGAATATCACATGTCTTTGAATTTTTGGTTCTAGGACATGCCGGTTTCCTCACGATGTCTTCCTTCACCTGTTTGAGAGCAGAGGTGATGAAATAAATTACACAAAGTAATGCACTTGGCTCAGTTTGAACCCACGACCTGCTCTCATTCATCAGTTCTTAAGTCGGGGCCATTACAATTAGGCTATCACTACTCTACCGACCAAAGGGAACACACTCCCGGGATAAAAGTTTGTGAAAACTATCCCAAGGAACACGCTCCTGGCATAAAAAGTGTGTGAAAATTATCCCAAGGGAACACGCTCCCAGGGTGAAAAGTATGTGAAAATCCTATATGTTATTCCAGGATATGATCTACTCGTGTACCAAGTTTTATCGAAATCCATTCAGAAATTCAGGCGTGAAGATGTAACAAACATACACGTGTGTATATGTTTGTTACTTCTTCACGCTTTAGGTGTGAAAGTTTGAGTGTATGTGTGTGTGTATATACTCACAAACTTAATATTAGTGAGATTACAAAAGTACCGTAAAAACACGTCTTAAAAGAAGTCCGCTTTCTATTGAAGCTAGATTTTACAATAACACAATTCTCTACACGTATTTTTACAAACAAAAAACGAATAAAAAACGCAAATGAAAAACAAACACGATAAAAAATTCAGCACGTTATTCTACAGGCATTTGGACTAAAACAAAACTCGGCCTGTCTAACTCATCAGACCAGCCGAATTTAAACACAAAATGTTTGCAGCTCGCAAATAAACTTAGGCATAAATAACCGGACAGCTTCTATTACGGCTTCCACTGTAATCTAAGTGGCAGATGCTAATTTCGTACGTTTTTGGACTGTAACTAGGTTATTTAAATTCGTTAGTTTTTTTTAGAATAGAAATTGTATTCGGATATAGAAGACTAGCTGTCAGTAGCTTCACCCGCGTGAAAATAGGTTTCTCGATACAAACTTTGGACCCTCGTTTCACACCCTTAAAAATCTCTCTTAGTGGTCGCCTACGTCATAAAAGGAAACCTTGTAAAAAATTTCAGAGTGCTTTGTAGTTTCGGCTGTGCGTTGATGTGTCAGTCAGTCAGTTTCTCCTTTTATATATTTAGATAAGCTTTAATAAAAACCCAAGAGTTGCGTAGGAGATGGCTGCAACTAGAGCCGTAACTAAAGCGGTACCAGGAACATGGCACAGTCCCTAGAGAAACGAAAAAAAATATTCCACGCACTCCTCAAAGAGATGTCAGCATTATTGACGATGCCCAGAAGGGCAGATACCTGCCAGGGTTGCAAGATTATTCGAAAGTGTCACCGTGACACTCCCTCTCGCTCTACCCAGAGCAGGAGAAGTTATTTTATGATTTATAATCCCAACAAAGTAAACGTACATCCTGAAAGTAGTTTGTTCAGAATCGGCTACTGAAACGTTCCAGTGTCGCTACAACGAACGGTCCTGTGCGTCTCGCAGCCATCGCATTCCCGCGACTCTCACCAGGTCATTGGTCCACCTTGTGGCAGGCTTTCCAACGCTGCGTCTTCCAGTGCGCGGTTCTACTCTAGAACCTCTCAGCCCCACCGACCATCCGCTCTACGAGCAATGTGCTCTGCCCACTGCCACTTAATTTTGCGATTCTGAGTTAAAAATTACATATCTTGATAAATTCTTGATAAATCTTGATTACGTCACTAGCACATTAATGTGTGCGTGCGTGCGTAGATCAGCGTAGATACGAATACCGATGCGCTACATAATGCGTCATCATCATCGTCATCATTTCAGCCGAAAGACGTCCACTGTTGGACATAGGCCTTCCCCAAGCGTCTCCACAACGACCGATCTTGTGCGTCTCGAATCCACCGCATTCCCGTGACTCTCACCAGGTCGTCGGTCCACCTTGTGGGAGGCCTTCCAACTCTGCGTTAATGCGTCAAGTCCTATATTATTTACCTACCATTAAGATCAGTAATCTATATATATCTATACATAATAATATAATAAATCTGTCGAAAAGTCTTAGTTGTGCGCGCATCACGTAAAATGTACGAAATCGATGTAAATAATTTTTATACACTAAAATTGTGTGTAACTTGATATTACTTAGACTTTGTTTCATCGAACTGAGTTGACTATATCGAAAGATATATGAATTTAAAGTGTTCAAGAAGTAAAATATCAAACCACACGTAATGACTGTTAGGCGGCACAAAGTTCGCCGGGTCAGCTATTTTTATAAATAAAAACACTACCTAAGTTCATTTAAGTGTGTTCAACGTGTGACCTATAGTAGTCTTACGATGTCAATATCGTCACAATAGCAATGGTGATTTACGATCTAAATCTGATCATTGCATCCCATGGTCAATGCTAAAATCGTCACGGCGCTCTATGCATATGACTCAGTTGTCAGTGGATTCGCAATGAGGTCAATTGAAGTTAAATTGATAAATTGCGATTGTAGCACGGCAACGATCATCGTTTTGTTTAACGGTCTGATGACAGGAATATAGTGATTTACAGATATTAGCCACAAGTTTGACACATTGTCAAAACTTTCCTTGATAGCCAGCGGGCTGTGTTTCAGTTAGCGTTCAATTTAATTCAATTTTTTTTATGTAGAGGTGTGCCCCGCTTGGGCAGAGCACCGCCGTGTTCTCGTGAGGGCAATCAGCGGTAACAATCTCTCACGTCTTCTGGAGTCATAGGTTTGCTTCTGAAAAGAAAACCCGGAGCCCTGGAACGTAAAGCAATGAAGGAACATAGGAGTGGGCTTTAATCAGTAAAAGTCTGACACGCCCTCCCCGCCCTAGAGCAGGAGAAGTCAGTGGATGATTCACACCAAAAAAAAAGCCGCTTCTGGTTAGACTGGTGGTCGACCCCAAGCTTGTTAAAATCCAAGACTTTCAGCCAGTGAAATGTTGCATCAATCCATAAATAAATGATCATGACACCCTTTGGATCTCGACCTCGATTTGTCTAATAGTATCCAATTTATCACAACTGAGACAAAAATCCAGGATCTTTTAGTAAAATAGCTTTTCGATCCTTCATTCTTTAAAGGCTAAAGAAAAGTTGGATTAAAGGAACTTGAAGAGTTAAGCTTTGTTTCGATTTGAAGAGGGATTATTGTCGTATTATTGAACACTTTCTCAAAGGTTCTAGAAGAAATGTGATCAGAATTTCTAATGAAAAATTGTTACCGTCTTTTATAATTGGAGAATTTTGTGAATATTTGAAATAATTTCTTGAATAATTAATTGTAGAAAGGCTCGCGATTGACCACTGTCACTGGTAGAAAGCGATTGTAGGGGAGGAAATGAAGAAACCAAAACAGTAAAGATATTTTCAAAAATGTCACGGACAAGGAGGGTGTACGTACGCGCTGACTTATTGCATCAATTACATTACCCGATCGCCCCGCGGACCCGCGGTCCCCGCGTCACGCCCCCCGCGCTCCCCTGCCCGGCGCACACGCACATGCTCCTCGAACGTCTATGAATTTATTATTATTTATTAATCAAAATTTACAAAAAACACATAAGTAATTTGAATATCTAACAAACAAGGAATTTAATGTAAAAATTTTGGTTCACACAATTAAGAGCGATGTTGTGTTGACCACAACATCGCTCTTAATCATCACTCATCACACAATGGAGAACGCTTACCTAGAAGTAGCGTATTCACTGTTGACTTAAGGTTGTAGCTACCGGGAAGCATAGACTTCAGCAGAGAATTCTTCTCCTTTGCTATACGCACAATGAGTGTGTTTCCATAAAGGCGTGTGTACATTTGTTTCTTCCTTACGCTCAAATGGCTGCGTTCATCAAAATCTCATGATTTGGATGATATTTAGCACATAAGAAACTCTATCCTAAAAGTACGTTCCTTTGCGAAAATTTTCTAATACCACACGGGCCAAGCAAGCGCCAAGCGGGCGAGCAGAGGTGCCCTACTGGTAACGGCCACAACTAACGAGTTTTAAGTCGCGGGTTCAAACACAGTCAGAAACATTACTCTGTGTAATTTATTTCATCACCACTGCTCTTAAAACGGTAAAATAAAACATCGTGAGAAAACCGGCATGTCCAAGAATCAAAAATTTGTGATGTAACACATGAGACATTCACCAATCCACACTTTTTTTTTGCAGTCGTGTTTTTTATTTTTTAAATTTATTTTTTATATGTATATAGATATATAGATAATTACTTCTACGAATCCTCAGTAAGGTATCGATCTAAGGCTTCAGTCAATATCAAATAAAGGTGAATTGAATTTGTATTGAAATGGCAGTTGTCGAGGTGAAGATCAGATTGTATCTCAATAAAATAAAAAGTGTCTGGCTTCTACCGTGGTAGCAGAACTAAATAACTCCTAGATATCTAGGCGTGCGAGATTTTTTGAAAGAGTAATTGTAGCTCTTAAACGCAAAGGGCCACGGAAGGGCCACAGGTGGGCTTCGGTTACTTAGTCTGATAGTCCCTCTCGCTCCACACAGAGCGGGATTAGTCATTTGATGATTAACGCCAAAAAATTTACTATTACACAATTCCTAAAAATAAAAAAATGCAATTGTGTGAAAGTGCAGATACTAATACAAATGCGCTAATAATTATTTTCCCACTATTAGGAAAACTAATTTCTTAAAAATTTAATGAAATTGAAAAAAAGAAATGATCGAAATAGTTATATGTAGTAAAATATCTTTTATCGACTTTTACGACTGGTCTATTCGTCTAGTGGTTAGTGACCCTGATGAATATGCCGGAGGTCTGCACTCAATTCCTACCCAAGATAAATGTTTGTGTGATGACTGATGAACACGATCATTTATTTGGTGTCTGGGTCTATTTTGTATCTATAAGGCCGAACGCTGCGTTACGCGAGCGCCCGCGCGATCCAATACAAAAGTGCTCCGTACGGATGCCCGCGCGGACCACCGACGCGAGGAGCCCGTTTTGCTACGTAATAGCACATTAAAGTTCTCCATCGACACGACTACATGCACACCGTTAAAGTTGAATTAGCGACACTGCGCAGGTAATAATCCGGTTTCCGCTACGGGGACCGCCGCACACGATACACGCACGACGGGTGCACGCGCGGGCTCCCGCTTAACGCAGCGATGGCACTAATATGTATGTAATTAAATTAGTTTGAAAGACGTTGTGTGAAAGTTGTGAAATATTATCATGATAGTTCGTGCTATTTTACACGGGCGACGAGAAACCTTATTAGTAAACTTAACAACAAAATGGCAACACAAAATACCGTTTACTCCTCGCTTCAAAAGAGACCTCTAGCTTTCCGAGTAAAGAGCCCTAATCCGATCACCGTTCAGGACGATGACTGCCGACAGACTAACACAATTCCTAATTCAATTCCTGTAACACTAACAAGGGCAGAAAACCCGTTGAAAGACGTAGTGTAAATTGCATGTCAAATAGGATGATACAGTTAGAGTTAAAAAGGGACGCGAATAGTTTGAAATGTTATAATGTGGTGTACAAGAAGGTGGCCGCACGTAAGAGAGAGCAGCCCTCACGTCCCAGCGGCCGGGATCTCGATCCCGATTTCCAGCCACCGTAGGCGCTGGCTTGCGGACGGCGAGCAATGGGTAGCTCGCCGTCCGACCGTCCGGTAACCGTCCGGACCGAACCCAAGTTGTCGACTTCAAGAAGATGTCAGCAAAACCGTAGGGGCACAGCAGGGTCGAAGCCTACTGGTGCCATGGGTGATGCGAAAGAGAACCCCGGGGCCCTGGAACGATGGTAAAGAAAGAATAGGAGTAGGTTTTTAGTCAGTAAAAGTCTGACACTATCTCGCGCTCCTCCCAAGTGCGAGGGATGTCATTAGATGATTATCCAACCGAAAAAAAAAAGTCGAACAATGTTTCGAATAATTTTGTGGTATAAAGCTTTACACTTTACTGTCCGTAATTACCCCACCAAATCCGTAATTACCTTTTATTTTTGTTTTTAAAAGTTTATAATAACATAACGGAATGGACGGAATAATTTACCTGCTACAGGCTTCCCGTCCCATTATAATTTGGGGTCTTCAAGGCTAGAGTTGTTGCCAGTGATAACATATGGCACTGAAACATGGTCGCTTACAATGGGCCTCATCAGAAGGCTTACAGTCACCCAAAGGGCAATGGAAAGGGCTATGCTCGGAGTTTCCTTGCGTGATCGCATAAAGAATGAACAAGGAGAACCAAGGTGGCCGACATAAACCGAAGAATCGCCAAACTAAAGTGGCAGTGGGCAGGGCACATTGCTCGTAGAACGGATGGTCGATGGGGCCGAAAGGTTCTAGAGTGGCGACCGCGCACCGGAAAACGCAGCGTTGGAAGGCCTCCCACAAGGTGGACCGACGACCTGGTGAGAGTCGCGGGAGTGCGGTGGATGCGAGACGCATAGGATCGGTCGTTGTGGCGACGCTTGGGAGGCCTATGTCCAACAGTGGATGTCTTTCGGCTGAAATGATGAAGGCTAGACTGAATAGGCTCTTAATAAACTAGTGCGATTCACCATCAACGATTGCATCACTGCTTACCATCAGGGAGGACCGTGTAGACAAGCACTAGTTTATTTAAAAAAAATGGTCAACTGTTGAAAGGATTTTTTTATTAAGATAATAGCCCAATACTTTATTAATTAGAATTTAACTTTTTCTAATAGTTAGAGCATTATTTAAAATTTTCCTTAAGTGTCCGTAATTACCCCACTTTCAGACAAACAGACAGACTTTCTTTGACAGACAGACTGACGGACGGACAACAAAGTGATCCTATAAGGGTTTCTTTTTCCTTTTGAGGTACGGAACCCTAAAATGGGGGGGAGGGTACAAAATCAATCGCCCACGACCTATTCTCAGACCTAACAAACATACACAATAATTTCATAAAAATCGGCCTAGCCACGGCAATCTCCCAATCTATAGTTCCATTTTATAAGAATCTGGAAATAATGGAACTATGTTGAATTTTTTTATCACTAGTTCCACATTATTACTTTAGGCACTTTTTATTTTTTAGGGTTCCGTACCCTAAGGAGACCCAAGAAGGGAAGATTACTAAGACTCCGCTGTCCGTCCGTCTGTCTGTCCGTCTGTCACCAGGCTGTATCTTATGAACCGTGATAGCTAGACAGTTGAAATTTTCACAGATGATGTATTTCTGTTGCCGCTAAAACAACAAATACTAAAAACAGAAAAAAAACAGAATAAAATAAATATTTATGTGGGGCTCCCATACAACAAACGTGATTTTTCTGCCGTTTTTTGCTATGGACGGTACGGAAACCTTTGTGCACGAGTCTGACTCGCGCTTGGCCGGTTTTTTACGGGTGGAGGAACAATAGCACGGCTTTATTCCCAAGGTTAAGCAACGTTTACTAAGATCTTCCATGCACTAACACACCCAATTACAAAATCATCGTCATCATCATCATCATTTCAGCCAAAAGACGTCCAATGTTGGACATAGGCCTCCCACAAGTGTCACCATAATGACAGGTCCTGTGCGTCTCGCATCCATCGGATTCCCGCGACCCTCACTAGGTCGTCGGTCCACCTTGTGGAAGGCCTTCCAACGCTGCGTCGCCATTCCAGAACCTTTCGTCCCCATCGATATCTGTTCTGCGAGCAATGTGCCCTGCCCACTGCCATTTAAGTTTGGAGATTCTTTTTTTTAATTACATAATCACATTTACATTTTCCCTACTCCAAATCAAAAAAATAAAATCATTTGTTAGTAATTTACGTACAAACTTCCTTTTATAACTTTATTTATGAACATTGTTGTTGAAACGACTTCACTGCTCAATGGCTCGAATCGGCGTTATTTCTCATCCTCTTTGCTCGATATTTATTCCCTACAAGCTTGTGTCCACGGCTTTGACAACATGGAATAGTACATTCACCACCAATCAGGGACAGCCTTCGGGCACTTGACGATTTAACGCTCGACAGATTGTGATTTAACAGTTTCACTCCGATAGATTATAATCTACTGAAAAATAATGCGTTAAATTGTAAGCAGTATGTTACGGTTCACAATCTTTTGACAGTTTACAATCTCACGAAATAGATTATAATCTAACGGTATTTACAATTTTATAGTGACATATAATATACTTAATATATATCTAATAAACAGAAAATTGATTCCCCATTTTTGGCGTAGGTACTAAGAAATTATACAATGAGATGAAAACACCTATTATCACGATATTCGAGTCTAAATATAATTTACGTAGATTTGAAGTCACTCGACTGTGATGTAACTAAATATTCTCAATCGACTAGACATATTGATAAGAATGGTGTCTTCATATTTTGAGAGAATTTCGTGAAATTGTGAGAACCATTGTGATAATATTCATTGTCATATAATATCATAGGAGCTAGGACCGGTCATTGTCGTTGAAACCGAAAGGTTCTGGAGTGGCGACCGCGTACTGAAAGACGCAGCGGTGGTAGGCTTCCCACAAGGTGGACCGATGACCTAGTAAATATCACGGAAATTCGATGGATGCGAGACGTACAGGGCCGGTCGTTGTGGCGACACTTGGGGGAGGCTTCCCGCAATATTTCGGCTGGCATGATGATGATGATGATAATCGCTGTAGCAACACTTGGGGCCTATGTTCAGTAGTGGACGTCTTTTGGCTGATATAAATGGCAGGAATATTATGATGAATAAGAAACTCTATTATAATCCGTTTAGCAATTTTGCCCCTTTTCGAATCTATGTAGGTTTTTTTTAAGGGTGGAAATCATACAATGACTTCTCCCGCTCTGGGAGGAGTGAGAGGGCGTGTCAGACTTTTCTTGACTAAAACCACACCTGTGTCCTTTAGTTGTCCTTTGCGTTCTAGAACTTTGGGTTTCCTTTTCAGAAATTCCCCGCGGTCCTAGCTAGCGGGCATCGGCCCTGCTGGGTCCCTACGGTTACGGAACAGATACGGTAGGTACTTATTTAAAAAAAAGTCATTCGAATTAAACATTAACTAACTAAAAATACTTATAACGTAACTAAGTATATACACCACAAATGTTTAATTAGTACAAATACTTAAAGGGCTTATTGAAAGGTCTTGTTATTATTTAAGTAAAGTATCAATAAATAATATTCATAAACAACAAAGTTATGAGCGTTTGTTTATATCCCAAAATGTCACTCAATTTATGGAAATATTGTACCGGTTATTGATTATGAATGAATGGCGATAAAAATGGAAAAAAACTACGCGTAGTATTTTTAGTAGCAATTGTTATGAATTCAATTATGAATTTACCAATTATGACAAATTTTCGTGGACAATTTTGGGATTTAATTTTTTTAACTTTTGACTACACAAATATATAGAGCCCTATTCTTTTTTTTTTTAATTCGAAGACATGTGACATTCACCAACCCGCACTGGGCTCGCGTGGTGGATTACGGCCCATTCTCTCTCCTAGAGAGGAGGCCTGAGTCCCAGCAGTGGGAACATTAAAAGGCTGATTATGCTTATGCTTATGCTATTCTTTTTTGTACTAACAAAAAAATTGGGGTGTATATTTACGCAAAAACAAATACGTTTCAGTGTTTTTTGTAGTGAAATCGCCTGTTTTTTTTATAAAAAAGTTTTTTTTTAATATTTATGTGCCATTGTACCTACAGATAAGTAAAACAAACTACATTACTGACTATCACAAAGCGCTTTAGTCATAAAACTAACATGCAAATACCATACTGCATATTCATTGTTGGATAAACAAAGAAACCTGAAGGCTAAACCCTTCACATCAATCGAACGTATGGCATTCAGAATACCTTGCCCCATTTAGTTCAAGAACTCATGAAATAATAATTCGAATGGTTCATCGATCAATCCATCCATTTTGTAACTCGCTTGATAGCTCTTATGCATGCGATGTGCATTTGTTATTAGATGTTAAGTTACGAAAAACTCTTTTCAATGACGATGTATTATGTGAGTAGGTGGTTTTCAAACCATCTAGGGACCCACTCAAACATACACACAAAATTTCATCAAAATCGGTATTTTACAGGTTGCATTTTGGTGATTGTGCGCGGGAATTGCATGACTTGATTCCGCCATATCCTTTCTACCATCGGACAACCCGACGTACGGCGAGTATCCACCCTTACGTTGTTGAAACTTCAACGGTCCGGACTAAGCGTTTCACTTCGTCGTTTATACCGCGTACATCGAAGGACTGGAACAATTTGCCTGCTGCGGTCTTCCCATCCAACTATAATTTAGGTGCCTTCAAGGCTAGAGTGAATAGGCTCTTAATAAACTAGTGCGCCTCACCATCAATGATTGCATCACTGCTTACCATCAGGTGGGATCGCAGTCAGGCACTGGTTTATATCAATAAAAAAAAAATCTAAACGGATTTGTAATTTGGTACCCTGATAGATCATGTCCTATAATAGCAAATAGGGTACTTTTCATCCCAAAGGTATGTTCCCCTAATTTAAATTTAAACTTTCACGTGGAAGTAGGTACTATCAGAAACTTGTATTTATTATAAAGTAAAGGGAAATTTTACAACAACCAGAGCTCGCTATTCTCGTAAAATTCGTGACGATATCCATATAACAGGAGAAAGCCAACATTTTCCCATAAAATATGTAAAATAGTTTTCTTCATTTTACGACAGATTCTAAGGCGTACAGTAATAAAATATCGAGTATAAAGACTATGTGGTAAGTATGAGGTGACTTTTGACCAAATAAGACCCATTTTTGGTGGGTAATCATCAAGTGATTCCCGCACTGGGTAGAGCGAGAGAGAGTGTCAAACTTTTACTGACTAAAACCCACCTGTGTACGTTCCCTCTCGACCCCTCTCGCTACACCTAGGGTGTAGCGAGAGGGGTCGGGACACATTTTGGAGGTATGCGGAACAGAGAGTAAAGTTCCGCAAACCTCCTTTGAAAAGGGAGGATCCTCCGGCCAGACGGGTGTTATGTCTGGTGGGCAACTGCCCGACAGATGATTTCGGGCTGTTCTATATGTTCCAATCGCGCGGAGAACTTTGATTGCGCGATGCAGGATTAGTTCTTTTGTGACGCCATAGATGTCGCTACAACATCATTAGATGATTTTTCTCACTTGAAAAACTAAAACCCAGGGCGGGAGATTTTTTTTTTATTTTTTTTTTCTGAGAAAAAGAACTACAGGTAACATAAATACTGGAATTGCCCCACAGTTCCAGTATTTTAATGGAAAGTTCACATTCGCATCTCAACCGCAAAATTAACAGAAGCCTCTTAAATTTCCTAACATTTTGACAAGTGTTATGACGTTGTTTGTCGCCGAGATGAGAATGTTGAACGTTTTTGAAGTATGAGAAATGGCCTTCAGGTTACTAAGCATTTGTATAGACGTCGTGACCTACTTTCTTAAGGGCAAGCGATTGATTTTTGGTTTAACGAGGTGTTCAGCTGTATTATTGGTAGTTATTATTATACCTAAGGGTTCGGAGAGTTATTGAGTAGTTGTGGGGGTCTTTAGAACTATAAAATGGAGATGTTAGTGTGTTTTTGTCAAACACAGTCCTGGGCCCGCTAAATTCAAATTCTCGAAAGTTTTTTTTTTGTATTATGGCTAGGCTCGCGTTTGACCACTATCTCACCTGACGGTAAGTGATGATGTGGTCGACGATGGAGCACGATTACCAAGAAGTAACCTATTCACTCTTGACTTAAAGATCACTAGGTTGTAGCTATCAGCAAAGTCTCCAGTAAGGAATTCCACTTCTTTTTGCAATTAGCAGCTCAGTATCGTAATAAAAATTATATTTGCGGTAAAGACATGTATGTATTTAAACGACTACTCATTAAAACCATCATCACAACTCCATAACTCAGGGACCAGATAAAACATCAAGTTTTTAGGGTTCCGTAGCCAAATGGCAAAAAACGGAACCCTTATAGATTCGTCATGTCTGTCTGTCTGTCTGTCTGTCTGTCCGTCTGTCCGTCCGTATGTCACAGCCACTTTTTTCCGAAACTATAAGAGCTATACTGTTGAAACTTTGTAAGTAGATGTATTCTGTGAACCGCATTAAGATTTTCATACAAAAATAGAAAAAAAGCAATAAATTTTGGGGGTCCCCATACTTAGAACTGAAACTCAAAATTTTTTTTTTCATCAAACCCATGCGTGTGGGGTATCTATGGATAGGTCCTCAAAAATGATACTGAGGTTTCTAATATCATTTTTTTCTAAACTGAATAGTTTGCGCGAGAGACACTTCCAAAGTGGTAAAATGTGTGTCCCCCCCCCCCTCTAACTTCTAAAATAAGAGAATGATAAAACTAAAAAAAATATATGATGTACATTACTATAAAAACTGCCAACGAAAATTGGTTTGAACGAGATCTGGTCAGTAGTTTTTTTTTAGTACGTCATAAATCGTAAACCGCATTTTACCTTTCAAGTTTGTACGGAACCCTCAGTGCGCAAGTCCGACTAGCACTTGCCCAGTTTTTTATTAAAAGTGCATTTCTTTAACTCTTCTCTAAGTTAGACACTTACGTTAACGATTTTAATGAGTATAATTGTGTAAATCATACACGTCATTACCACAAATATATTTTCTTACCTTACTATCTGAGCCGATCCGGAGACTTGGACGCTAAAAGCTGCAGACCTTAAACGCATTGACGCCTTGAGATGTGGTGCTGTAGAAGGATGCTCCGTATACCTTGGACAGCATTTCGGACCAACGTATCCATATTGCGAGAACTCAAAATCTACTCGTGGTTGTCGTCAGAGTGTCTACACAAGATTCTGCAATACTTCGGTTAGGTACATTGCAAGGAAAGATGACGGCAATCTCAAAAGGCTCATCGTGACCGGTAAAGTGGATGGGAAAAGACCTCATGGACGCAGCCCAATACGTTGGTCTGACCAGCCCCCCTAGCCAAGTTACAATCGTTTCGTTCGCACCGAACGCTTCGAGTAGGCCACGCCCCCGATTCCTTTGTTCTGACCACGTGACTGAGCATTGAGATGACGTCAGAACAAAGGAATCGGAGGCGTGGCCTACTCGAGGCGTTCGGCGCAAACGATACGATTGTAACTTGGCTAGGGGGGCAGATCCGCACCGCTTTTGACTCTACGCTTTACAATGTCCTTCACACCGCCAGAGACAGAAATAGATGGAGGAATATCGTTCGAATGAAAGTGATGAAGCAGGGAGGAGTACGACGCAAGGAGAAGGAGGACCATCCGATACTGAACTGCAAATTGCAAAAGATGTATGAAAATTTGAATTCACCTACCCAATTTATTGTAATTAATGAGGCATTTTATCGTTTTCCTTATTTTGTTGTTCTATGGAAAAATAGCTTCTTATATAAAGAATGATTCGTTATTGTTATTAATTTTACTGAGACGAACAATAATTTTCAACTAGCTTCTGCCATCGGCTTCGTCCGTGTGAAAATAGGAAATTATCGCAATAGAATATACTCTCAGGATACAAAATACCCATACACTTCTTGAAACTTTCGTCTTTATAATACTAGCATAAAAATTGTGCAATGTTTTTAATTGAAATTAACACGACAGAGCAAAAAAATCAGTTTAAATAACACGACATTCGTACCTACATTTATATACGCATTTTTTTTTGGTATATGTACAGATACGTAACCACCTAAGCCAAAAAAAAACTCGTACCAACACTGGAAAATACGCTTCGTAAACTTTTTTCAGGGACATGTAAAAAAATAAGTGTAAATTGCTTTTCACCACGAAATGGGTTTCTTTTTTTTGTAACTGCCTCCTGGGTACCTCAATGCCTCTAACTGGGGATGTAATGGAAGTGGTTATAATATTGGAAACGAATTTGAAAGCCGAGTTTTTAACGGAGGATAGTTGATAAGAAGCATTTTTCGCCCATCACACAACCAAAAAAAAAGTTTCTGTTTTCGACTATTTTTAAATGCATTTGTATAGTTAAAATTTGTTTTTCTTATTCAGTGACATTTACCTGATAAATAATATAGTAAGTCAAAGCAATTATTACCCAAACAGAGAGTGTTTCGCCTTTTTTGTACATTTTTTGCAATTATAGTCGGAAACAGATACTGTTTTGGAGTGTGAAAAATGCCTCTAATAACCCTCTTCCTTTGATTAATCGGAATCGGAACCAAAATCGGAGGTAAAAGCGTCTAATGAAACACTAACAAAATTAATTATCTCCGCCTAGCCCGTTCCATCATCGGACCACCAGGCGTACGGCAATGCGCCACTGGTACATGTTGGACATCCCACCTATACGCACGAAACGTTTTGGGAACACATTCATTGTGCGTACAGCTAAGGAGTGGAATTCTTTGCCGGAATCTGTGTTTCCTGATGGCATGTAGCCATCAGGAAACACAGAATCGGAATCTTTAAGTCGATAGTGAATAGGTTATTTCTAGGTAAGCGCGCTCCATCGTCGACCGCATCGTCGCTTTCCATCAGGTAGATAGTAGCCAAGCGCGAACCTATCATGAATAATAAAAAAAAAAAAAAACAAAAACTCGGATAAATATAAATGAAGAGCGAACGCACAACATTCCAAATACGAAACAAAACAACAAGTGATAGAGAGTGCTGCGGTCTTCCCGTCCGATTATAATTTAGGTGCATTCAAGGCTAGAGTCAATAAGCTCTTAATAAACTAGTGCGTCTAACCATCAACGACATTACTTATCATCGGGAGGGATCGCAATCAAGTACTAGTTTATAACAATTAAAAAAAAAGATTAGATAATCAGTAGATCAATAATCAATCAATCACGGAGCGAGGGAGGTTCCTCGACAACTTTAATAGCTATACACACAATCATCATCATTCCAGCTGAAAGACGTCCACTGCTGGACATAGGCCTCCCCCAAGTGTCGCTACAACGACCGGTGCTGTGCGTCTCACATCTGTCGGATTCCCGTAACCCTCACCAGGTTTTCGGTTCCCTTGTACAGGACTTCTAATGCTGCGTTTTTGAGTACACCGTCGCCACCCAGAACCTTTAGACCATCTGTCCTACCAGCAATGTGCCCTGACCACTGCCACTTAAGTTTGATGATTCTTTGGGCTTTGTCGGTAACCTTGGTTCTCCTGCGGATATCTTCATTTTTCATTCGATCGTGTATCGTAGTGTTCTCTATTGCCTTTTTTACGATTTTATTTATTTATTTATTTATTTAAACTTCATGTACAGTAGTGGTACATAGGCGGACTTAATGCAACAAGGCATTCTCTACCAGTCAACCTTTGGGTTAAAAAAGACAACACTGTGGTAGGTTTGCACAATAAACAAATAACAGATACTTTAAACAGAAAATAAAATAAAAAATAAGTTATTTATAATAATAAAATACATATACTCGTATATGCTAAAATTATACACTAATAAATACTAAGAAAAATATCAAATCATTAAGAGAACTTAATAATAATTCCGACGAAGACCGAGCTAAGGTTGAGAAGACTTCAAGTAGTAGTTCCGAATTTTACGCTTGAAGGAAAATTTACTTTCAGCTTTTTTGATGTCAAGGGGAAGCACATTCCAGAGTTTTATGGTGGAAACAGCGTATGAGTTGGACATAAAGCCAGTACGGTGAGAAGGAATATGAAGGAGCATGTTTTTGGATGCAGGAAGGTTAAGATTATGAGAACTGCCCAACACTTTAAAATATTATTTTAAATAATCAGGAGAACAAGGATCGTTTATTTTAAACCTTCTGATGAATCCTATTGTTAGCGACCACGTTTCAGAGGCATATGTCATCACTGGCAACACTATAACAGCAGTTACTATACTAAAACAGAATCTACCTGCATACAAAAGGCTGCAAAAACCCTTTTCCACAACACGGTTTCCGTCTATTTGCGTTTGCCTGGAGGTCATTTTTAATACTTGACCTTAACTCTCCGTTTATATCGCTGATTTTGAATATTTAATCAAAAGTGAATAATAAACGACAAACGTTTTGCGAAATTTATAATAATTTTCGTTTTGAAAGGCGGATTTTTTATTTACGCTTGCTGATGCTTTTAGCATCACTTTTAGGGTTCCGTACCTCAAAAGGAAAAACGGAACCCTTATAGGATCACTTTGTTGTCGGTCTGGCTGTCTGTCTGTCAAGACCCTTTTTATCGGGAACGCGTGGATATCGAGTTGAAATTAAAACCATATACTCAAGTCTGTGATCCCTTGAAGCTGCGAAAGAGAAGAAATCAGACTTAGAAGTTAACGAAAAAAAAGGTACAGACGTTTAAAAAAAACATATATTTCGTTACTCTCAAGGGAATCAAAATTCATAGGGTATTTCCCGTTGATCTAGAATCGTGAAATTTGGCATGAAGCAAGGTCTCTTAGCACAAGTATAAGTAAAAATCCGAAAACTGTAATTTTTTTGTAATTCACAAAAAAAAATTGCTATTCGGAAAAATCTTCGTAACTCAATTCGAAAATTGAACTGATTTCATAGGTTAGTTTGTACGGAACCCTGAATGCGCGCTAGTCCGACTCGCACTTGCTCGGTTTTTTTCTTGAGGGAGGGATATCAACAAATAACTTCTCCCGTTCTGGGTCGAGCGAGGAGTAGTGTCAGACTTTTACGGAGTAAAATACACAACATTTTAAACATTTGCATTTTTGTTATAGGTATCGAAAATACTGCACAAAAAAATAATATGCACTTAGTTGAAAAGTTTCTTTTCAATGTTACAAACAGACACTTCAATTTTATTTATATGTGTGTGTATAGATAATAATAATTCATAGTCTAAAAATAATTTAGACAAAACACAAGAAAATCAAATACAAAGTTACGTTTGCGTCTCACTTTCAAAAGAAATTTCGTTTCTAAGAAATCCTTCAGAGTAGATATGAAGTAGAATTTTCCCTTTCTTTGAACTAAAATACCTCAGTGTTCTCTATCAGATTAAAATAACAAACCATTTCAGAATTTATTAGTTTTAAATTAGTTTGGACGGTACTAGTAAACTTTTACAAATTACTAAAGCATGTGAGAATTTATCGCTATAACAACAAAATTTTTCATTATGAACGGAATTTATAAATTAACTTATAAGCAGAGGTCGGAATCAGGCAGAGTTTAGTAGTGGTGGTCATACGCGAGCCAATCAACAACAATAGATAATAAAATAGTAGACACTTCCAGTGAGTGGTGACAGAGCAGTGGTGGCCGAGTGGTAATAGCCCCGACTTACGAGTTGTAGGTCGCGGGTTCAAACCCAGTCAGGCGCATTACTTTGTGTTATTTATTTCATCACCACTGCTCTCAAAACATCGTGAGGAAACCGGCATGTCCTAGAACCGAAAATTCAAAGACATGTGACATTCACCAATCCGCACTGGGCCCGCGTGGTGGATTACGACCCATTCCCTCTCCTAGAGAGAGGAGGCCTGAGTCCCCCAGCAGTGGGAACATTAAAAAGGCTGATTATGCAATGCTATGTTATAGACCCTTCCATCGCCCTAAGAAGGGCTTGTCCTATACTCTGACAAAACTTGGAGAAATCGTCCCAGTAAATCATAAAATACAGCTGAAATAAATACCAGCCTTATTCTAGCGTGACAGAGTGTGTCAGACTTTTACTGACTAAAACCCACCTATGTTCCTTCAGTTGTCCTTTGCGTTCCAGGGCCGCGGTGACTCTTTCGAACAAAACTGCAGAATTGCCTGATGCTGTATTTCCAATTTACAATATGTTTGTTCATCATCATCATCATTTCAGCAGAAACACGTCTACCGTTGGACATAGACCTCCCCCAAGCGTCGCCACAACGACCGATCCTGTGCGTCTCGCATCCACCGCACTCCCGCGACTCTCACCAGGTCGTCAGTCCACCTTTTGGGAGGCCTTCCAACGCTACGTTTTCCGGTGCGCGATCGCCACTCTACAACCTTTCGGCCCTATCGACTATCTGTCCTGCCCACTGCCACTTTAGTTTGGCGATTCTTTGGGCATGTTTGCTAATCGACGAAAAATCACCAAAAAGTTTTCAAAATACGTCAAATCCTAATCATATTTTAGGGTATTTTTAATATCGTGTGGAATTCATCACGCATGCGGAATTGCTCCGCATGCGGGGATGCAGCCTTATACCATGCCCCGCATCCCGTGTGCGTATCCCACTCATTACAATAAATACTTGTATGAAAAGGACATTTGCGGGGTTACGCGTGCGGTGCAATCCCGCATGCGTGATGAAATCCGCACGATATTAAAAATACCCTTTATACTCTTTCTAAAACAAACTGATAAAAATACCCAACATTACCCAGAATGAAACAAAAAAATCAATATACCTTAACTATTAACACACAATGACTGGGTAAAGTCATTAATTATTTACTTTTAGAGGGTAAACGTACGGGAAGCGTAGTGTTAGAGATTTGTTAATGTTTAATGTAAGCCGGGCAGTTCGTGAAATGACTGGTAATTGCTGTTTTGGCTAAAGTTTTCTTTAGAAAAAGGTTTTTTTAGGGTTCCTTACCCAAAGGGTAAAAACGGGACCCTATTGCTAAGATTCCGCTGTCCGTCTGTCTGTCATCAGGCTGTATCTTATTAACCGCTAGCTAGCTAGTTCCTAATATAATTTTTATTTTTGGTGTACAATAAAGAATATCTATCTTTATTTTAAATTTTCACAGATTTCTGTAGCCGCTATAACAACAAATGTAAATATTTAAGTGGGGCTCCCATATAACAAACGCGATTTTTTTGCCGGTATGGAAACCTTCATGCGCGAGTCCGACTCGCACTTGGCCGATTTTTTTTAAGTCAACGAATGGATTAAATCCATTCTCCGGCTTAAAAAAAAGCCTTTTCAAAGGTCAATTTTATGTTAAACCAGCTTTTGCCCGCGACTTGGTCCGTGTGAATGTCGGTTATCGTGGACGCGAAATCGGAGCCAGATAAAAAGTAGTCTATGTCCTTCCTTGGGGTTCAAGATTACTCCGTTTATTTAGCAACATTCTATATATGAGATATAACGGTGTGTTTATAATTATTACTAGCTGCAGCTGCCAAAGGCTTTGTCCGCGTAAAACTAGAAAATTGTCCCAAAGAATCATATTCCTGGGATTCAAATCAACGTATGTACTATTCATGAATATAATCTACCCGTGTAAAAAATTTCATCCAAATCCATTCAGCCGTTCGAGTGTAAAGAAGTATCAAACATATACACAACATTTCGTCTTTATAATGTTAGTGTGACTGAACCTTTGATAAAAATCACCTTGGAGTTCAAGCTTACTATGTACTGAATTTTCATCAAAATCGGTTCAGCCTGTAGTTTAACCGTAAAAGCGTAACAAACAGACAGAGTTACTTTCACATTTATTTATAATATTTGTATGGATTGCCCTGCTTCATCACTGTCAGGTAAATCCGTGAAGATTAAGTATCCATCATTAATAAGAACAAAATTAAAATTCACCTGACTTTACTATTTATTAAAAGCATAGGTACCTAAGCATAATTTTATTTATTTATTTTTATTCACATAAAATAATAAAAATAAAGATTATCCATTTTATTTTTTATATACATACTCTTTAAATTTAAATTTAAATATTTCTTAAATAAATCTTTCACGAGATTCTCGACATTATTATTATTTTTATAAAACTTCTATCAGGATTTTAAAACGTCCTCTAATGCTACCTTTTTTTTCTGTGAAATCTTTAAAAACAAAAACTAATAATCTTTGTTTTTTAACCTAAAGCCACACTCCTCTAAAATTTTACAAAATACTGACAATTATTACACCCTTGTAATAATTACCCCTCAGTTCTTAGGTTAACCATACCAGCCACTAGAATAGCCGTACCCTTCACACGAACATAGTATAAATATAAACAAGAGAAGGGAAACCCTCCCCTTCTAATTAGTTCTAACCTAATTAGCTAGCTCGCCCTTCTTCGTTCGACCTTTATATATGACGAACAACGCTTCACTAGACGTCAAACAATTAATTACAAATCATAATCACAACAAATAAAAAAAAAATGTTACATAAAAATAAAAAATATGAATTAAAAAAAAATTAAAATTATTTTATATATTTTATTTTAAACTTACCTCGCTTTGCAAGTAGGAGCAGGAGGTCGCAATTACAACTTGAAAATTCACAAATTCGATTCGTCCGCCCGCGGTCGGGTGGTGGTCGGGGAGTGAAAAGGTGGTAAGTATGATTGTGGGAGATTCGGAGCGCGTGCGGCCAAGTCGGCTGCCCGTGGGACTGTGCCGCGCGGTGCGAAGTAAGCCAGCGGACGGTTGTACCACCGCCGTACCCGCGGCATATCAATAAGTTTTATGGATTTACCGTTTGTATGGGAGCCTTTTGTATGTAATTTTTATTTGGAATTGATCGTTTTCTTGGGAATCGGTTTTTTGTTGTCGACTTTATTTTGATATTTGAGTCGTTTCTATAGACGACAAGTGATAATTTTAGCTAAAAATAACTAAAATTATCACTTTTCTGTTGAAAGTTCCACAAATTGTTTCATGCGTGATAAAAAAAAAACAGGTAGTAAATAAAAGGATTTGTTTTCTTATCACACTAATATCATAAAGACTAAAGTTCGTATTTATGTGTGTGGACCTTTATGTATGTTTCTTATTCCTTCACGCTCAAACAGCTGAACGGATTTGGATAAAAAAGGAGTCCAAATTAGATAAATTAAGAAAATGGATAAAAGTTTTTTTTTTTTTACTACAACTTTGTTCTATGTTAGTTTGGCTTCTCATAGTTATAATCAACCCTAAAATAATAAAGAGGTATTTGAGAGCAGTTTTTTTTTAAAGTCGCGCAATTGAAACGCTCCCTAACACTAATTTTAAGTCGTTTGAGGTGCGGGTGCCGACTCACAGCGCATTTTTTGGTTCTAGGACGTACCAATATCCTCTAGGTGTTTTTCTTCATCGTTATATGAGCAGTGATAATATAATAAATTACAAAAAGTTAAAACACCTACTTGGGTTTGAACCCACGGCGTATAACTCGTAGGTCAGTCAGGGAGCCTCACCATGACAAGTTAAAATGTCAAGCGGGAGAGATGGAGCTAATACACCCTATATAGCTCCCATCTTTTTAACAGTTCAGTTTAGGATCGTGTTAATAGCTCGGGTCTCTGGTCCGTTACCACTCGGCCACCACTGCTCCTCAAAAACCTTTTAAATTTTAATATTTTGTTACTTCAAAATCTCGTTTGTTATTGTTATGTTAATTTAATTAAACAAGTTGTATGTAAATGTGAGAATCCTAATGGAAATTATAGGTACTATAGGTTTTACATAAAATACATTTGCCGTGAATACAATTTGTTGAGTATTTTTAGAAAGAAATGAGAATGTATAAGTGATTACTAAGCAATGAGATTTCTTTTTTTATTCTGTTGATATGAATTTATTGGACCAAAATAGATCTTAATTTTATTAATTTGTTCTATTTCATTTTCCTGTAAGCTTTCAATGTAACGAGTGAAAAAATTGGGCAGGGTACATGATAATAAGAATATATTGGACCAAAATAGATCTTAATTTTATTCATTTACTTTATATTTTTCTGTGTTATTTTCCTGTCGACTTCCAATTTAACAAAAATAACATTTACCGAAGAATCGCCAAACTTAAGTGATAGTTGGCAAGGCACATTGCTCGCAGAACAGATGGTCGATGGAGCCGAAAGGTGCTGAAGTAGCGATCGCGTACAGGAAGATACAGCGTTAGAAGGCCTTCCACAAGGTGGACCAATGACCTGGTGAGGTTCACGGAAATCCGATGAATGCGAAACGTACAGGACCGGTCGTTGTGGCGACACTTGGGAGAGGCCAATGTCCAACAGAAGTCGTCTGTCGGCTGAAATGATGACACGAAATCTTGCTCTTATTTCAAAGTCCAGATAACGCCCACCATCATCAGTGCAGCCCTGTTCGTAACTACGTTGAGGGCCCCTTTCAGTCCAACTAAATTAAGGTATTTTATGTAGCGCGACCACCACAACCCACAATTTGTAGATAATTATTACAGGAGGCTAAGCAGTTCCCCTGCTCTGAGTGGAACTAGAAGGAGTGTCAGACTTGTACTAACTAAAAAGGAACACACGTGGGGTTTTTTTTGGGTGGAAAAATCATCCCATGACATCTCTCACTCTTGGGCGAGGCAGAAGGTCGTGTCAGACTTTTACTGACTAAAAACCCACTCCCGGGTTTCACTTTCATACCAACCTTGGCGCCAGTAGGCTTCCACCCTGCTGGTCCCCTACGATCTGCTGACATCTCCCTGAGGCACGCGTGGAACAATACGCGACGTCGACGACTTGGGCTCGGTCCGGACGGTTACCGGACGGTCGGGCGAAGAGCTACCCATTGCTCGCCGTCCACAAGCCTACGGTGGCCGGAAATCGGGATCGGGATCCCGGCGGCCGGGTCGTGAGGACCGCTCCCTCCCGCGTGCTTGTGTGGCCTCCTCCTTTGCCAGCATTACTGCTTCGCAGAAGGAGGCAACACAGGTGGGTGTGTTCCTTCTAGTTGACCATTGCGTTTCAAAGTATGTCTTTCAGACAGAGTTGCGGGATTATTCCCGCAACTCTGTTAAGCAACGGACCTAAAGAGCCCGTCATTAACGCTGATACTCTTCCAGACATCTTTGAGGCGCACGAGAACAGGTTGTCGACTCAGCTCTAGTCCTTTTTGGACAGCGAGGATGAAGATTTTCTCTTTGCCACGCTGTTCGCCACCTCCTTCGCTCGCATCATAGCTTCGCAGAAGAAGGTGACTGCTTCCTATGCCTTTTTACTCCGCACTGTAGGCTAGACCAGAGTCGGACGCGAGAGGGCACAGCCGGAGATCTTCGTTGAAGACCACTTCGATGAGGAAGCGGTGGTACTCCACTCAAGCGAAGCAAGATGATCCGTATACCGGATACCGGCACGGATCTTGAGCGCTGACTTCTACAGTTTTACTTGCGCAGAAGCACGCAGAAATATCGTGTCTCATTAGTGGTATGAAGAGAGATGCGGGGGCGGGGAGTGAAATCCTTGTACAGTGATTGGCTCACCGATCCCCGCTCTTTCGCCAAGCGCTCAAGATTCGTGCCGCTATCTGTACAATGATAACATCCGAGCGTTTCTTTCCCCCGAATTCAAAACAGGAACCTTCACCAACAAGAAAGCGGAAAGTGAGTACACCGTGTCGCCTCTTTAACCATTCCTCAAAGGGGACTTATCGCCGCGATTATGGCTTACCCAAGCAGTAAATAGCAATTCCCATAGGAATAAGTCGTATTTTCACACACAAATAAAGCTTAAATAAATTACAGGTAAAATCCGAGCCCGTGTTATTTATTCAAGTCAATATAAATACACCGACTAACCCAGTTGCGTTCAGTTGACAAATCCATCCGCTATCGATGCTCAGTTAATTATATATCGGATGGCGACGGCCGACGATGCGTGTTTTCACTTCTTCGATGTTTGAGCAATGATTTGAACGCTGAAGGTTATTTTTTGTCTGAAGAAGCTTTATACTTCTTGCGATAGTAAATAAAAACAAGCTCCGATTTTCTCCGTAAAGGTAACTAGTAAATGAATACTATTTACTGTCCCCACATGCCTATTAATTTTGTGATATGAAATTATTGTAAAATCAATCATTTTTTTAGGGTACCGTACCTCTAAAGAAAAAAAACGAAACCCTTATAGGATCACTTTGTTGTCCGTCCGTCTGTCTGGCAGTCTGTCTGTCTGTCAAGACTCTTTATCTCGGAAACGCGTTGAGGTATCGAGTTGAAATTAAAACCATATATTTAAATCTGCGGTCCCTTGAAGCTGTGAAAAAATCAAACTTCTGAGTTAACGAAAAAAAAAGATACGCCCGTATATGTCGCAAAAAACGTATATTTCGACACTCTCAAGGGAAACAAAATTCATAGGGCACTTCCTGTTGACCTAGAATCCTGAAATTTAACATGAAGCAAGGTCTCATAGCACAAGTATATAGGAAAAAATCTGAAAACTGTAAATTTGTAGTTACCGTCACAAAAAAAACATCGTTTTTGCGATTCGGAAAAATCTTCGTAACTCAATTCGGGAATTGAACTGTTTTTATAGGTAAGTTTATACAGAACCCTCAGTGCGCGAGTCTGACTCACAATTGCCTGGTTTTTTCATGGTGTTTCTTGCCAATTCTTTCTTGGAGGTCGCATATGTGAAACACTGGTCTGTGAATAATCTTATTTACCTACACATGACTATCAAAGATTTAAAATTGGTTTGGTTATGGCTTTATTATATTTTGAGTAAGTACTTGTTTTTTTAATTGAAAACTTGAATTTTGAAAAAAATGAGTGGCAATTTTATGCCATTTCAAGTCTAAGCCAGTGGCCTCACTCACATAAATATCGGAAATTATCACCATGGAACGTACGGTCAAAAGCAAAAGTGCATAGGTACTACAGAAGGGTACACTACATAAATACGAAAAACTTTATTCCGACAGTCACAAATACGAATTTCAAAATACCGATTTTCATAATTCCGAATGGTTCAAAATTCCGAATATAACAACTCCGACTTATCATTACTCCTATTTTTATAATTCCTAAATTTCAATTTTCCTAACTTTTATAATTACTATTCTCAAAATACCGAGTTTCAATAGATCGAATAACGAAAAGTCCGACTTAATGATAATTCGAAACATCAAAAATACGAATTCCGATTATTAAAATACCGATTAATAAAATTCCGAAATAAAAACGCCTCATAAAACTGTATAGCAAAAGAAATCAACACATAAATGCTCATCAGAGGTCGTAGTATGAGGGGGTAGAATTAAAAAACTAATGACAGATGCGTTTTTCAGCATGCAGGGGATTTATTGCAGCATGCAAGCAGGCATGCAGCATGCAAGCAGACATGCAGCATGCAAGCAAGCATGCGACATGCAAGCAGGCATGCAACATGGAAGCAAGCATGTAACATGCAAGCAAGCATGCAACATCCAAGCAGGCATGCAGCATGAAAGCAGGCATGCAGCATGCAAGCAGGCATGCAGCATGAAAGCAGGCATGCAGCATGCAAGCAGGCATGCAAAATGCAGCAAGCATTGTTTCTGTCACGGCTCCGGCGCTGCGGGGTTTGGGCGGCCCCACGCGAGCTTATCGTCGCAGATGGTTTTAGGCGGGCCTTCAAACCACCTGCTCCTCAGCTCGCAGGCCGCCCTACCCCTCCGCGCCTACGCGGGTTTAAATTACACTCTAGGGGTAGGGCAAACAAGACTGCGTGAAGTCGGTTTAGCAGCGATTCGTTTCTGACACTAAATTTTGTAGCACAACATGTTGACTTTTAGTTTATTCGAAGTATTGAAAATCGGAATATCGTTTTTCGGATCGAGAACCCTTCGAGCATTTGATTCTTCGAACGTATGAAAATCGGAAAACTAACAAATCGCATTTACGACTTTCGGTAAAATAAATTTCGTGATTTTTAATAATAGACATTATAATTTTTAGGTATTATGAAATTCGGACTTTTGAAAATCGGAATACCGAAATTCGGAATAAAATATTTCGGAGTATTTGGGTGTTCCCACTACAGAAATAAAATCGTGTGAAGCGAGAAATGACGCCATCTAGCGTAAAACCAGATTGAAATGTTGCTATCGACCACATTAAATTATACTGTTAATAGATGGCGCCGCTGTGCTTCAAAAGATTAATGCTTAATTAATGCTTATTTTTGTACTTTCTTTTTGTTTCTTCAAACATTGAAATAATTTATAATTTCTTTTAACCTTTTGAGTGCGTAATTAGAGACACAATAGAAAGACAATGGCGCGTGAACACCGGCGTTAATGCGGGGATCAACAGCTTAAGCTGTTGATCCCCGCATTAACGCATTAATTGTTAGTTTTCAAACTTGAGAGGGTAGGTTGAATATGGATTTACTAATAAATAATAACTAGTAGGTAGTATAAATAATACTTAGACCAAAGAGTTATGACTAATCTCAAATGGTTGTTCGCTAAGTTTATTTCGATTATCTCGTTCCAGAGCCTTTCGTTCAATTTTATTTTTATCCAGGTGTATTGTCTACTTATTTTACCAAAATGAGTAAATATGCATTTTTATATAGATTTAGTAAAAAGAACTCAAATAATTGCTATGCATAATCAAGGTAAAAACTTGTCAGAAGTAGCCAGAGAGACCGGTGTAAACGTAAGTAGTTTTTTTTAACGCTTTTAAACAAAAAACTCCTATATAATAATCATTATTAGATATTATATATTTCTGTTTTATTGTTGCAGAGAAAAACAGTTGTTCTATGGATATAATGATTTGAAGAAGAGGGTTCTTTGAAACACCATCAAAGAGCTGGCAGACTAAAACTAATAAACATGTTGCAGCATAAAACCATGATAAGGGAGTACGAAGAAAACGGACGTCGGTCCACAAACCACTATGCTGGTTCATTTGACACAAGCGTTGACACTGTCCGTCGTGCTCTTCATACTTAGTGAAAAGCTGCATTATCGGAGGCATGCTTTGAAATCCTTGCTTACAGAAAACCATAAAAGAGCAAGATTGCAGTTTGCTTTGGATCACATAAACTTTGATTAGAGTAATGTCATATTTACTCATGAAAAAACTTTTAAGTCCAGTGAACACGGACGGTTATGTTTGTGGATACAAGATAATAAATAATTATAATACTGAATTAATATTATTTACTCAGTACCTAATCTCTGTATTAACTGGAGACCTTGTTATGTGTGTTTAACTTAATATCCGTATTTAAAACAACTTAAAAAAGTTATGAACACTTGATGTGTTGTTGTACAATTTTATAGTTTTTAGCCTACATTTTTGTAAGAAATAAACATATTATTTTTTATAGTGCCTTTTGGTTTGATGAGCCTGTTTACCTGCATTTTTTTCGTTTTGCTGAGTAACTACCCACTTGAATATTATATTACAAATAAATATCCACTTGTTAGCTTTGATATAATATTCCTTCCAACTTCTTTTGTTCGTTATTCATAACTTACAAAAAGTGTGAGTAATTTGTGAGATTTGAACTCATGGCTCATTGATTTACGCATCTATCTGCACATGCTAAACCGCTAGGTCAACATGACTCTAATTTGAATGATGAAATTATGAACTACAATCAGTTGTTGACGACAATGATGACGCATGTGTCTATTATTTGTTAAACTAAATAAAAGTTAAGTTTATACTTTGTGAGATTGCCTTTGCTCGCCACTTAGCAGTGAAGAAACCAACGCCATCTAGTTTAATTTTCGAAAACTTGAACTCAAACGTGCAAGGGAAAATAGGCGTTAAGGTATCCAAGCACTTTTGCTGGGTCACTGTACCAGCGAGATATAAAGTACGTTAGAACATACTTTATTCCAGGCCTACCAAGGTTCCAAATCGCATCTTTTTTTTATATATATATATATAATTATTCTGTACGTGTTTGTCACCTAACTCCTCCTAAACGACTTGACTGATTTGGATGAAATTTTGTGTGTATATTTGAGTGGGTCCCTGGATGGTTTAAAAATAAAATTGAACCCGAAAATAATTGACACCGGCAGGTGGCGCTACAATCTGGTTTTCAATATTTTTTTTTACAAAAGCCTGCCTAACCCAAAAGGCTAGACAATTTTTGCCGGGACCGCTAGTATGTATATAAAAAAATAATCCCTCTTTGCCTTTGTCACGCCGTAACTTGAAAACCAGTTTATCCATTAAGTACAATCAGCTTTTTTTTGAGAGCAGTGGTGGCCGAGTGGTAACGGCCCCGACTTACGAGTTGTAGCCCGCGGGTTCAAACCTGGCCAGGCGGTAATGCGCCTGGCCAGGTTTGAATTTATTTTATTTTATTTTTTTGTGTAATTTATTTCATCACTACTGCTTTCAAAACGGTGAAGGAAAACATCGTGAGGAAACCGGCATGTCATAGAACAGGAAATTCGAAGACATGTGACATTCACCAACCCGCACTGGGCCCGCGTGGTGGATAACGGCCCATTCCCTCTCCTAGAGGCCTGAGTCCCAGCAGTGGGAACATTAAAATAAGACTGGTTATGCTAGCTTTTTTTTAAGTTTTATGACACTTTGTAGGAGGTTTTTACGGAAAGACATCAAACAACAGCAGAAAAATAAATACTCTAAAATTTATAAAAAATCGCCATTTACCTAGAACTTTGAAATCAGGAGGATAGGATACATTTTATCAACATACAACACGGGCAAAGCCGAGGGCCGTAGCTAGTACACAATAACTGCACTCAGCAAAGTAAACAGAAGCGAGCGTTGATAAATGTCAGCGCTGTCAGAGTAGCGATCATACGGTTAATTATAAATATGGCGGCCAACGATGCGAGGAGTTACGTCACTGGCCATCGATCGTATTTGTGGAAACAGTTTCTTTGATTATTAGGGTTCCGTAACCAAAGGGTATAACGGGACCCTATTCATCCGTCCGTCTGTCTGTCTGTCACCAGTCTGTATCTCATGAACCGTGATAGTTAGACAGTTGAAATTTTCACAGATGATGTATTTCTGTTGCCGCTATAAAAATAAATACTAAAAAACTTAAAGCAGAATAAAATAAATATATACAACAAACTTGATTTTTTTGTCGTTTTTTTTTTGCTACGGACGGTACGGAACCCTTTAATCTGTTCTATCGCATTTGTTAGTTCTATAAGGTGTCATTTTAAGAATTGAACTGTTTAGAGGCAAGTTGGTACGGAACCCTCAGTGCGCGAGTCCGACTCGCATTTGCCCGGTTTTTTTGGTTGTGTATTTGTATTTTAGGTAATAGAGGTAATTGGTTACAAAGTTATTTTTGGTGGTCATTATATTATATCCCGAAATAAAACATTTGAACTCTGAGTCTGGGTGTCTTGTATATGCGAATTAACATGTTTATGATCGCACCGACGATACAAGAATAACACTTAGTATGAGACAAAGTTTTTTTTTAATTTCAATTACTGTACTCAGCAAAGTAATCAATAGCGAACGTTGATAAATGTCAGCGCTGTCAGAGAGTAGTGATCATACGTTTAATTATTAAATATGGCGGTCAAAGAAGGAGCTACCTGACGATCGAAATATTTTTTTTAGAAATATATTTTAGGTTTGTTGTAACAAAACCCAATTGTGGGTTAAGCTCGCCTTTGTACATCAGCTGTCCTATTTTTTTTAATAATTTGTTATTTTATGTACAATAAAGAATATAAGAATAAGATAAATATATATATATATAAGATAGATATATATATATAAGATCGATTGAATTTGTGGAAACAGTTTATTTGATGGTGCTGGGAATCAGGCCTCCTCTCAAGGCTCTCCTGGAGAGGAGGCCTGAGTCTTGGCCCATTCCCTCTGGAATGGGCCGTAAATCTTAATCCACCAGGCAGGCCCAGTGCAAGTTGGTGGATGTCACGTTTCTTAGATTTTTTTTGGTTCTAGGACAAGCTGGTTTCCTCACGATGTTTTTCTTCACCGTGGGCTTGCGAACGACGAGCAATAGGAAGCTCGCCGTCCGGTAACCGTTCGGACGAGACTGCGCGTAGTGTTCCACACACGCCTCAAAGAGATGTCAGCAAAACCGTAAGGGCCCAACAGGACCGAAGCCTGCTGGGGCCATGGGTTTACTTCCGAAAGGGCAACCCGTGGTCCTGGGACGCAAAGGGCAAAGAATGAACAAAGATGTGGTTTATAGTCTTACACTACCTCTCGCTCTACCGTGAGCGCGAGAAGTTATTAAATTGTAGCGACATCTATGGCGTCACATAACAACTTGCAAACTTGCTTGGAGGTTTGCGGGACTTTACTCTGTTCTGCCTACCTCCAAACTGAAACAGAGTAGGTAAAGTCCCGCAAACCTCCGTTGAAAAGGGAGGATCCTCCGGCCAGACGGGATGTTAGGTCTGGTGGGCAACTGCCCGATAGATGATTTCGGGCTGTTCTGTATGTTCCAATCGCGCGGAGATCTTTAATTGCGCGATGCAGGATTAGTTCTTATGTGACGCCATAGATGCCGCTACAAGATGATTCCCCAGCTTAAAAAAAAACCATCGAAAAGTTGAACTCCAGTTAAAGATAATTCAGAAACGGGGCACCATGAAGATTAATTTCCTATATTAAGTACACTCAGTAAAATTAACAAAAGCGAACATTGATAAATATCAACGCTGTCAGAGGAGCGATCATGAAGTTAATTATAAATGCGGTGGCTAACGACGCGTGGAGCCACCTCGGTGACGATCGATCCGATTTATGTAGCGTTACTCTCTCAGCATCATTACCAAATTCCCGCATGATGGTAGAAAAATACACCAAAGGGAAATACTCCCGATAAAAAGTATTATATGTGCCATTCCAGGAAATGGTCTACCCGTGTTCCAAGTTTCATTAAAATCCGTTCAGCCATTCGAGCATGAAAAAGGAAAAAACATACACATTCTCACAAACTGTCACCTTTATAATATTATAGTGTGATAGATAATAATTTGATGTAAAGTTAGGGATCAAAAGTGGACTCTACCAATGCTAAAGTGTCTAAAATTTATTTGTTGTAGAAGTTCAATAGTTCACAACTAGTTTATTCAATACTTTAGATTCTATGCTACCAATTAAATCAGTCATGAACCATTGACCCTCTTCTACAAAGAAATTTTAGATATTTTAACATTGGTAAGGTGGAACTGCACTTTGACCCCTGACCTGACCTGACCTGTACCTAACAGATTAAAATTTCGCGAAATAGATGCGATATTTCCAGCATGGCATTCATAATTAAGGAAAAATCTGGACGATAAAATAGAAATGGTTGTGAAACTAAAGGAAATGGTCTACCCTTGTATCATAAGCATAGCATAGCATAATCAGCCTTTTAATGTTCCCACTGCTGGGACTCAGGCCTCCTCTCTAGGAGAGGGAATGGGCAGTAATCCACCACGCGGGCCCAGTGCGGATTGGTGAATGTCACATGTCTTAGAATTTTTGGTTCTAGGACATGCCGGTTTCCTCACGATGTTTTCCTTCACCGTTTTGAGAGCAGTGGTGATGAAATAAATTACACAAAGTAATGCGCCTGGCTGGGTTTGAACCGGCGACCTACAACTCGTAAGTCGGGGCCGTTACCACTCGGCCACCACTGCTCTCTCCTTGTATCAAGTTTCATCGAAATCGTCAGCCGTTCTGGCGTAAAGAAGTAACAAACATACACACACACAAACTTTCGTCTTTATAATATACTGACTGTTGCCAGCGGCTTCGCCCGCATGATACTAGAAAATTATCTCAAGGGAACATTCTCTTCTTCATCCTGCCTTTATCCCATATTACTTGGGGTCGGCGCAACACGTTTTTATCTTCCATTCTGTCCTGTCACCCGTCACACTATCACTAACTCCCTTTTCTTTCATATCACTCCTCACACATCTTTACTTTTTGCCTCCCTCTCCGTCTCCATCCATCTACATATATACTCAGAACTCTTTTAGTAATATGCGCTTCATCGGAGGGATATCTTCACATACCCATACCAAGAAAACTAATTCCCTTTCAACTTTTCAGTCACTGGCGCCACTTTCAAACTTCCTCTAATACACTCATTTTTCACTTTATCCATTCTTGTCACATTACACATCCATCTCAACATTCTCATCTCCGCTACATGCAATATTTTTTCATCTATTTTTTTTTACAGCCCAACAGTCTGATCCATACAGTATGTCCCAAGGGAACATACTCCCGGGATAATAGTAGATTATGCGACTAGGGGATAAAGCAGTGTCTTTAAGTCGCGGGCGGCATCGGAATGAAACGAAGGTTGCTAAGATTTAATCCCGAACGTCAGTGAAGGATGTATGTAATTAACTCCCGAGCATCGCGAGGGAGTTAATATAGAAACCTGAGTGAAGTGAGGAATTCAAGCCACCCAAGACAATGACAGCTTTATCCCCGTGTTGGATACTCTACTTTTTACACCATCTGTGAGATAATTAAAAGACAATTTAATTAAACATATTATATCGTAGAGAAATATAAATATTATTTATAAGTTAATTTTAACTATATTTTTGACTACTAGATTAAAAACTAACAAAATTCACTACTTTATGATTCTATAGTTTTAATTTTATATAACGCTTCGCTCTTTCATTACTTTTTTTTAGAAACTCGTCAACAACCACATTTTATTATTTTCTTGAATAAACTTGTTTGATGCACGTACGTTTATTAATTCACAGTGTGTATTTTTTTTCAAAATAATTCATTTTGACGTTCCAAATTCTCATTATTCCCTAGGGATCGCCCATACATTATCTCCCTAGGGAAAGACTTGCTTTAAGTGATGGTTGTATTACATAAGGGCATTATCGAGCAGGTGGTGTAAAAAGTATTATATGTGCCATTCCAGGAAATGATCTACCCGTGTACCAAGTTTCATGGACATCCGTTCAACCGTTCGAGCGTAGAGAAGTAACAAACATACATAATCACCAACTTTCAACATTATACACAGTATTAGTGTGTTAAGTATTGTAACTAAGTTTCAGTTTTATGTAACCTTTGTTGAATCTATTAATCTTAAGGAGCATAACTACAAACCATATTTTAATTACTGTTTTTGACGTTTCTTTGTTATATTAAAACGATCTCCTAATTTATTCGTTATTTAAAAGGTTGACTAGCTTATGCCCGCGGCTTAGCTCGCTTGAAATCCTTATTCTCCTCCTTAGAAGAAACCGTTACAAACGACACCTGTGAAAAAAATCAGTTTTCTAGTTCCAAGAATTTAAGGCTGGGCGTTAATTTTTTCTTTCTATATTTAAAGATGTATATAGATTTTTAAGTTCTTATAGTTGAGGCTAGTCTAACTTTAGGTATTGAACTTCGCAATTAAACTGCGAAATTCTAAAAGCACTAATGGAGCGACTACATCATCACAAACTATGCTTGATCAGTCTATCTCACTTGATGGAAAGCGAAGATGTGGTCGACGTTGCTTCACCCATGTACCAAGTGTGTCATTGAAATCCCTTCAACCGTTCGAGCGTGAAGAAGTACCAAACATACAAAAAAAAAACCGGGCAAGTGCGAGTCGGATTCGCGCACTTAGGGTTCCGTACAAACTTACCTACGAAAACAGTTCAATTCCCGAATTTAGTTACGAAGACTAGTCCGAATCGCAAAAAAAAATGTTTTTGTGACGTAACTACAAATTTACAATTTTCAGATTTTTTCCTATATTTCTACTATAAGACCTTGCTTCATGCCCAATTTCAAAATTCTAGGTCTACGGGAAGTACCTTATGAATTTTGATTCCTTTGAGAGTATCGAAATACACGTTTTTGCGAGATAAACGGCCGTATCTTTTTTTTCGTTAACCCAGAAGTTTGATTTTTTCACAGCTTCAAGGGACCGGCAGACTTGAGTATATGGTTTTAATTTCAATTCGATACCTTCACGCGTTCCCGATATAAAGGGTCTTGACAGACAGACAGCCAGACGGACAACAAAGTGATCCTGTAAGGGTTCCGCTTTTTCCTTTTGAGGTACGGAACCCTAAAAATATTTGAACTTACAATTCCAAATCAATCCGAAGATATCACAGTTCAAAGACCTAGATATCAGTGTGATGGATGTGATGTGTTGGGGCCATGTCTAAAAAAAAACTTTTTTATAAAAGGATAGTTTGATCGGTTTTTAATTTTAGTAGGCACTTCTTGATGGCATTTCGAATGTTGGTATGTAATTAACCTAAGTCCGAACTAAGTACATGCCGTTTGGACGCACCATTAGGCGTGGATCTGTGATTAATTACTTGACATTCAACCCTTCTTCTAGGGTAGTCGGATAAAACAAATGAGTTCGATTTCGAGTAAAGGCCTCTAAGGTCTAATGAATTTGAATTAGCTATAAATAGATTCGAAGCAAGAACTTCTTTTTAGGGTTCCTTACCTCAAAAGAAAAAAAACGGAATACACGGATACCGAACGGACGATACCGGACGGAATACCGAAAAAAAACGGATAACAGCGTAATTTTATTTTTTAGTTCATATAAAAAAGAGATTTTGCGACCTCGATAAAATTTAAATGCAAGTTTAAAATTTTTGATCTATTCGATCAATAAAATCTTAGATGATTTTTTTTTTGAGTTCTAACCGTTGTAAGCTAGGTTGGTTTCTATCTTTTATAATATAAAATATTTTGATACGAAAGGATTAAATATTTTAATTAAATTTATGTTAAGAAGAATTTCATTATCTTTTGACTTCATCGCACTCCCCGAAACATATTTATTATGTTTCGGGGAGTGTGATTGTATCGTCGTAATATAGCCTAATTCCGCCAAGTCAATTCCATCTGATGCGCTACCGATATATGGTGGACATCCCACCTATACGCAAAAAACGTTTTTGGGAATACATTCATTGTGAGTACAGCTAAGGAGTGGAATTCCCTACCGGATTCTGTGTTTCCTGATGGCTAGGTACAACCTAGGAATCTTTAAGTCAAGAGTGAAAGTTACTTCTAGGTAAGCGCGCTCTGTCGTCGACCGCATCATCGCTTTCTATCAGGTGAGATACCGGTCAAGCGCGAATCTATCAACAATAAAAAAAAAATACACCGTAAGAGATAGAATTTAACTAAATAAATGAAAAATCCAATCAACCCAGTGAACGTTAACCACAATAAAGGCTAACAAATCAATCTCCCCACAAACACTATCGTCCGCCGAGTTAATTATAAATCGCATCAATGGTCGACGATGCGTGATGTCACCTCATTGTTCACATAAAACAATTTCCTGCTTTTTCGAGCGATAACGAGGGAAATTGATTTTTACCCTGTTTTTTTTTAGGTTTCGTATACTAGTCGACCAAAATGGAACTCTTGTAGGATCACATTTTTGTACGTCTGTCAAGACCATTTGCGTGAAGGTATTTAGCTGAAATTAAAATCTAATACTCAGGTTTGCTGCATTTTGGAGTAGTGTCAACGCAATCTTAAAATTTGGCTATTTATGTTCCGTTTAAACGCATGTTTTGACGTTCGCAAAGAAATCAAGAGAGGGAATGGGCAGTAATCCACCACGCGGTCCCAGTGCGGGTTGGTGGGCTCGTAGCATCACATTACATCACAAAATAATTACTTTTTGCGATTCGAAAAAAATAATGTTCGAGACTTATTCGGGAATCGAACTATTTGCACAGGTTAGTTGTACGGAACCCTTGGAGCACGGAGCACTCGGAGCGCGGTTTTTAAATATTCTGATTATCTCTAAGAAAAATAAATGGCGGTTTAACAGTTTCTGTAAAGAAAATAATATCGCGGCAGCTAGTATTACTAAATATAATACCAAAAAGCTTAATAAAAACACGAACACTAATGCATCTCAATCATTTTCTCGTATAAATGAATTTACAGACACAGACAAAACTAATAACCAAGCCCTAACTGAAATGAAAGAAAAACGTTACTAACAAGGCGAGTAACTGAAGTTGATTGAAGAAAACTTAATTAAGAATAAACGACTTATTGTGCATTTAATATAATAAAGAAATTATCATAATTTTTTTCTTTTTTTGGAGAGAATCATCGAATCATATCAATTTTTTTCTGACTAAACATTCCGTGCGAAGCTTTTAACCAGCTTGGAACCTCAGGGCAACACGAACAATCTTATAATATAAGGAGATAATGTAGATACTTACTTAAATTTCTTTATATTTTTTATTTTCTTTCCACTGTATTAATTTTTTGTTTCTCGTTAAATTTGGATAATAGCTCATTTGTGTCTTGTATATATTTAAGCTTGTACTTGTTGAAATTTAATTGTTAAATTTGCCTAAAAATGTTTGTTTTTTTTTTTCTTTTGTGTGTGTTTTAGTGAGTAAGTTGTTGAGGTGCCTACTCAATAAATAAATAAATAAATAAATAAAGCCAATCCGTGTTTCTTCATGCACTAACTTCTGACGTTTTATAAGTGCCCATGTAAGCCTATCTAAACTAATATTATAAAGAGGTAAAGTTTCTTTTTTTTTTTTTGTAGGAGGTAATCTCTGGAAGTACTGGTCCGATTGCTAAAATTTAATCACCGATAAAAAGCTGCTTTATTCCTGAGTGACATAGGCTATATTTTATGTACACGGGCAAAGCTGCGGGCAAAAGATAGTGTGAAATAAAAAAAATAATAATTTTCAGTTGACCTTTTGCGTTCATTATGTTTAGTATGAATATGTTCCTTTGGAACAAGTTTCTATCAACATCAAAATTAATTTATTCGCAATCTACTGTCACGTGGAGGACACGGTGGAGCACACGGTAGAGTGCCCCGCTTGGGTAGAGCACCGCCGTGTCCTCGTGGGGGAGATCGTCGGCAATGATCTCTCGCGCCGGGTCTTGGTACAGGCCATGGTCCGAAGCGAGGAGGAGTGGCAAGCGGTATCCTCCTTCTACGAAGCAGTAATGCTAGCAAAGGAGGAGGCCGCACGTGTACGCGCGAGATAGCAGCCCCCATGCCCCAGCCGCCGGGATCCCGATCCCGATTTCCGGCCACCATAAGCCCGAGCTTGCTGTCGGCGAGCAATGGGCGAGCTACCCATTGCTCGCCCATTGCGTATATCGCGAATAGACAGACAGAAAGACGCGGTTGGGACTTTATTTTGTAATATCACACAATTCACCTGAATAACTCTAAAAATACATAGAAGACCAACTACAGCTTTTAGTGATTTATTACTTATTTTATTACATGATTACTAATACCATCCAGAATAACATAAAAAATGACCTTTATAATTTAACTAACTTAGGCTGCTATATTACACACCTTGGTTACCCGTTATCGACCAAAGCCGTCAAACCGTTCCTACCTGTGTTGGGAGCATGCACTGACAAACTACAAGAATTTATAAAATGACGAAATTCTGGCACGAGCGATTCCACGAGCTGTATTTTGTCTCATTTTGTCTTACATTAAACTTTAACACAGTTAGTGCCATTTACAGGGTGTTCTAAAAACAAAAGGAGTGGCACAAAGTACCTGCGGCGACACTGACAAGCGCCGAGCGACCACTACGTGATGCACTTACAGCTGATAGAATAAAAGCTCTTTGTAAACGAAGAAATAGTTAGTCTTTAGGAGCAACTAACAAAGCTTATTAAACTTGTTAGAACTAGGTACAATGTGTGTATTGTGATATGTTTTTTTTTTTTGTAAAAAGTTAAGCGTCTAATGACTTCTGCTGTTGGAGAGGGCGTGTCAGACTTTTACTGAGTAAATCCAATCCCTCAAAATTTGCTATCATTTATTGAAAGGTTCCATGATCTATTTCCGAAGATCTTCATCAGATTTTCACCAAATTTACATGGAACTGCCTGGCACAAAAATTCTTTGGAATAAAGAAAGAACCGTCAAAATCGGTTTACATTTGGCGAAGATATCGCTGAACATTTGCACTGAATTTTTTGACTGACTTGCATTGAACTTATTTCTTTTCTGTTTGTCATTTATTAAGTTGCACCTACCATATTATGTTTCTGCACCACCCTAAGGTCGACTGACAGAAAATGACTAATACATTTAGTCCGCCTTTGTACTTATGCATAAAGTTTTAATAAATAAATATTAACTCGCCTGTTATTCTAGTGGTTAGTGACCCTGACTGCTATGCGGGAGGTCGTGGATTCGATTCCCACCCAAGACAAATGGTTGTGTGATGAGCATGAACATTTATTCTGTTTCTGGGTGTAATTCGTCTATAAGTATAATGTATGTATTTAGAAATATATAAGTATGTTTATCAGTTGTCTAGTACTCATACCACAAGATCTGCTTAGCTTGGGACTAGACGGCGTTGTGTGATAGTTGTAGAATATTATTATAATAATTATTTATTATTAATAATAGAAAACTTCATACACTTGAGAACCTCGTCCTTTTTTTCAAGTCTGTTAAAAAACCTCTTTTTATTTGATAAAAAAAAAACCTAGGTCCCTTGAGCTTCTAGTTATCTAGGTTTCACTGTATTTTTAGCATAGAAGAAGAATAGAACGCATTTATTTGTCAGACTAATGTACAAAGTTGTTATGCGCTTATATTATGATCGTAATATTCTGCCGTTTCCAGCGTACAAATATGGTTTGTAATTGTGTTTTACAATTACAAATAATTGAAATTAATAAACAGCAATAGTTATTATATATTACAAGAGATATTAAACAAAATTTAAATAAAATCATGAAGATAAAGTAAGATTCATAGGTAATAAATAGTTAATGTCAAATATTTATGTAATTTTTTCAGTCATAAAATGTTCAGTCGAGTAAATAACATTTGCTTAAAAGAAAGTTAAATAACTTATTTTTAAAAGTTTTGAGGTTCAGGGTTTGAAGCTATCAGGTAATTTGTTAAACATAGTAATAGACATCCATTAATTATTAGAAAACAATTTAATTCTACGACTAGGGACATTAAGCAAATGCACTTTACAGCTAGGTCTGGATAAACAAAACCAAACACTACTTCATAGTATCAAAATAAAAACCTAGACTGATTCTCACAATCCAGGTCAACTGCGTAAGTTTATTTACTTCAATATAACAACTTCACCAGTTGGATCTTCTTTCAAGGCAGAGAGTTATAAGTTTAGCTTATAAAATGCTCGCTCAGCTAACATTGTGATATTTCTACCCAACTGAGTCGAACTTCGTGGAATTAATCAAATAAAGGAATGAGATTGTTTTGCTTCCATCGCAACAAGAACTTTGTAGAAAGATATTCTAGAAATGTAAGACAGTTATTTGTTTTTTTAATCGGCTGGGGTGACGGGAGGGTAATCTATATATATAAAAGCGAAATACCACTCACTGATTAATCACGAAATCTAAGAAAACTAAAACACCTACAAACTTAAAATTTGGCAAGTAGGTTCCTTATAGTAGACATCCGCTAAGATTTTACGAAACTCCACCCTTAAGGGGGTAAAACGGGGGTTGGAAGTTTGTATGGAGAAACCTACTTTTACGAGAGCGAAGCCGCTGGCAGAAGCTAGTGCTGAATAAATAAATTTTATAACATAGCATAGCATAGTCGGCCTTATAATGTTCCCACTGTTGGGACTCAGGCCTCCTCTCTAGGAGAGGGAATGGGCTGTAATCCACCACCACGCGAGCCCAGTGCGGGTTGGTGGATGTCACATGTCTTCGAATTTTTGGTTCTAGGACATGCCGGTTTCCTCACGATGTTTTCCTTCACCGTTTTGAGAGCAGTGGTGATGAAATAAATTACACAAAGTAATGCGCCTGGCTGGGTTTGAACCCGCGACCTACAACTCCGTAAGTCGGGGCCATTACCACTCGGCCACCAATGCTCAAGATGAATTTTATTTTATTTTAATTCATATAAGCCTACATGGGCACTAATATGTGGGCGACATAGACGAGGTTTTAGTTTACTACTATACTATTTAAGAATTCTGTTACGAACTATTTTTAGCTCTAGTTGCAATTAATAAATGCTGGACAGTGAACACGGGCCTCGTCCGAATTGCACAATATAGGCAACAACAATAACGAAGAAACCAAAATAGAAACACCAATTTCTGGAATTAAAGTTATTGTATTTTTTTGGCTTATGTTTAACTTACCACCATAGTAACATCAGACAGAAATAGTAAATGATCACCAAAATTAAACCCGCACTTTAATGTAAAATTATAACCAAAGTTTTAACGTCTCGCTATCCTATTTAAGCAAAATGACTCCAAATAAATCATTGTTAACCCAAAAGTAGTAAATGATCACCAAAATTCTATGCATGGTTGATGGTGGGCTTGGTTGACGGGGCCCCGCTTAGCGGGGCTCCTACTTCTGTGTGGTTTATAAAAAAATAACCACGAAAGGGAAGGCGGGGTCTATTCGCTCGCTTCGCTCGCTCACACGACCCCGCCATCCCCTTCTAACCTAACCTATCCGAGTTGGAGTGCCCTAAAGTCCCGATTGCATCCAGTTTCTACGGATATAACAACCGTTACATACCCAATGTCAAATTCGGGCAAACGACGGTATACCGGCAGAAATAGCGCAGTAATTTGCTCGCTAAGATTTGGTGATCATTTACTACATTTGGTGTTCGAATACAATTTGAAGTGCAGTCGTGACTAAAATAGCTAGTACTATTGTAATTTTAGACTTTATTTTTCTGGTGTCAAGTATATATATTTTGGTAAAAGAACTAAGGGTATCAAAGTATTTTATGGTGGTCATTATATTAACCCCTATTTTTTTTCTCACTTTTTAGTGTTTTTTTTTTATATTTAAGTCGGTTGTATGTTTTTTTTAATATATTTTATATTGTCTGGTAGACAGTTATGCCATAAAAGTCTGACCTTAATTACTTTGAAGACTACTAACCACATATACTAAACATAGAAGAAAATAATTATTAATTTATTAAACCGTTTCCAACATCAAAATGACCCAATTCCAAAATCAAGAAGCTATTCATAGTAAATTAATAACGTTACATTATGGCTCTCAAAATAGAAAGTAATTATAATATTAGGTACATATACGGGTTTACTCAATGTTAATTTAATTCGGGTAATGTATTATCCTGAAAGCTTACGATTAGCCTTCTCAAAAGTTTATTTACAAGTTTATAAAGTAATTAGCTGTCTAAAAATAGGAATTGTTTTATCCTGATATGAAATTATGATATTTTTAGACATATTTCACTGTAGGTACATAAATAGAAAGAGAACAGAGAAAGGTAAGTAGTAGCTCTAGTTGACCCGACTTACATTTGATACGTCTTAAGTTTAAACCCAGCCAAGTGGTGATTAAATACATTACTTTGTGTAGTGTATTTCATCACCACTGCTGTTAAAATGGCGAAGAGAAATATCGTGTGGGAACCGGTACAAAGATTCAAAGCATTTTATTTCAAATAAACCATTTACAGGCTCTTTTGAAAGGTCAAGAAGTCAGTCAGCCAGAAAAAATAATGCTAATTGCACATTCCAATGCGAAGAATGCTCAAGAAACTCTGTGGACACTATTTTCAATCATGTTTAGTAATTACAAATATCTCTGTTACATGTTTCTTCTCGCTATCATGTGAGAACAATGTAAATAAAGTAAAAATAAAAACTAAAAATAGATATTAAAATATCAACAGGCAGCTATATTCTAGAACCTAAAATTCCAATATCCTAAACCGGGCCTACATGGTGTATTACAGCTTAATTCCTCTAAGGAGGAGGCCTAAGTCTCAGCAGTGGAAACATTATAAGGATGACATGATTATGATATAAATTGTCAACTTTAAAAAAAAAATATTATTGGTGTACCATAAAGTACCATCTGTCTGTCCATCAAAACCTACCCGTGATCTTTCAGTTACCCTTTGCGTTCCAGGTGACTCAAACTATCCCACTGCCTTAACCATTTCAAAAAGGGCTGGGGTAAAAAAGGTGTACAGCTGACTTGTCTTTCATTATTTCAGAGTTATTACAAGTAGAATCACACTCATGAATACTTTTCGCTTCAGAAATATTACCAATGAATTGAAATTCATCCTCTATATTTCATGAAATAATATTATTCATGTTCATTCATATTTACGGTTCTACTTTTATATCGGATTTATTTCTGTATTCATTAATTAATTATTTCAATAAATTTTACGGTGAATTACACTCAATTAAAAATAACTTATTTATAATAATTTAATTTGTGGGGTAAGGGGATAACGGTACTACCATCTTAACCGGCCCAAGTCAACCTCACCTGCACGCATCGCATGATGGCGGCAAACAAGCGATTGCCGTGGTGCTCCCTGCTAGATAACAAACGAGGCAATGGCGACCGAGCATTGGCGGTATAACCATACGCCCAGCTAGGTTACTGGTTGGAAGAGGCTAAGGCGAGCCTTGGGGCCTAAATAGCCCCTAAAATGTCTGGAGTTGTAGATAGTGGCAATTGAAAATGGAAGCGAAGTTAAAAACTAAACTACCCCAGGAGGGTACCGGGATAACCGGAGAATCCTTCCCCGAGTCTAACTCGGGCAGCCCCACCGTATCTGGGGGGGGGCATAATTTCGCAAACATTAGAAAGAAAGACGGACGATACGAACCCTTCGGCTATGAACAGTGCTTTTTCACTTAGTGGTGGCAAAGTGCTGGTTCAGCAAGCTCTTCATCCTGGCTTATTCCTTACGAGGCCCAGATCAGCATCAGTGGGTTGTAGTCAAACCCACACAGTAAGAGAGGAATCATACAAAGAGGCCACAAGTCCCTCAGCTTCACAAAGTGCGCCGTGTCCTCCACCATGGCAAAGAGTACCAACTAACAGGAATAAGAAGAGAAAACTCTCAGCTAGCAGCCCACCTGTAGATATTACAGCAACATCTAATCGCTTTACCGGACTCACAATCGACCTAACCGATAACTCAGATATACCTACAAGACCTAGTAAACCACCCCCGATTATTCTCTATGGAGTAGAGGATATTAATAAACTAACGGAGCTCTTGAAAAATACAGTAGAATAAAAACAATTTTCATATAAATTAGTCAACAAAAACCAATTAAGGATTAGCACCGCCGACATAGAAGTCTATAAAAAACTAATTTCTACTGTCAGAGAAAATGGCCTCATAGGACACACCTTCAACAGGAAAGATAACAGGGACCTCAGGATCATCATTAAAAATCTACATCCATCGACCCCCTTGAATATGATCAAACAGGAAATTGAGGCAACAGGAAACATAGTTACAGGCGAAATAATCAACGCCAAATTTGGCCCTGAAAAAAAGCCCACATCGACATTCTATGTTAATCTCGCTTCTGGTCCCAACAATAAGGCTATTCTTGACCTTAAGTATATCTACCATCAAGCAGTAACTATAGAGGAACCAAAGAAAAGGAAAACGATTGTGCAATGCCAGCGCTGCCAACAGTATGGGCATACTAAGAACTACTGTATGCGACCCTTCAGATGTGTAAAATGTGGACAATCCCATAAAACGTCCGAATGTCATAAGCGTGACCGCAACACACCTGCACTGTGCGCCCTGTGCAATGGTCCTCACCCTGCTAAGTATAAGGGTTGCGAGGTCTATAGAGAAATCCTAGCTAGAAAAAGTAACAAAAATACAACAACATTAAACATAAAACGACAACTAACAGCTAACACCGTTAAAAACACTGAAAGTACCCTAAACAAAAACCCATTGAAACACGACCAGCAACTATCATATGCAGAAGCTTTAAAACAGGCACCACAAAACAACTGCTCAACCCAAAGCAGTTCAATTACCCACCACCCAGGTCAAATAAGCCAGTCACTAGAAGACATACTTATTAAAAACAATGAAAAATTTGACCTCATCCTTCAACAAATGAGCACTCTTATGAGTCTCATAGCAAAACTAGTTGATAAGCTAACATAATGTCTGCACTACGGCTAGCCACCTGGAACATCAACGGGCTAACTCCAAATAAACATGAAGTTGAGCTATTTATCACCCAACATAAACTGGACATCCTCCTTATATCTGAGGCCCACTGTACTGGTACATCATTGATAAAATTCTCGGACTATGCATGCTATGTCACAAACCACCCTGATGGAACGGGCCACAGTGGGACAGCCGTGATCATAAAGAAAACAATCAAGCACCACCTAATGCCATGCTACAAAACAAATCACATCGAAGCTACTACTATTGCTGTTTTTTTTTTTTTTTTTTTAATTGATATAAACCAGCGCTTGACTGCGATCCCACCTGATGGTAAGCAGTGATGCAATCATTGATGGTGAGGCGCACTAGTTTATCAAGAGCCTATTCACTCTAGCCTTGAAGACACCTAAATTATAGTTGGACGGGAAGATCGCAGCAGGCAAATTGTTCCAGTCCTTCGATGTACGCGGTATAAACGACGAAGCGAAACGCTTAGTCCGGACCGTTGAAGTTTCAACAACGTAAGGGTGGATACTCGCCGTACGTCGGGTTGTCCGATGATAGAAAGGAGATGGCGGAATCAAGTCATGCAATTCCTGCGCACACTCTCCAAAATGCAACCTGTAAAATACCGATAGGCTGGCTGCACAAAACACCACCACTGTTGCTGTGCAGGACAAAACTGGAAATTTCAATGTCTCTGCAGTGTACTGCCCACCTAAACACAAGATCAGTGAATCCATGTTTTCTGCCTTCTTCGATACTCTTGGGCATCGTTTTATTGCAGGAGGGGACTGGAATGCCAAAAATGAACATTGGGGATCTAGATTGACCACCACTAGAGGACGCCAATTAAAAATAAGCGTAGACAAAAATCAGCTTCAAACTACTTCCTCATGTGAACCGACCTACTGGCCAGCCGATCCTAAAAAAAATCCCGATCTTCTGGACTTCTTTGTTATGAAAGGGCATTGCAGGCACTTCATTAAAACTGAATCCTGCTACGACAGCTCGTCCGACCACACTCCCGTAATTCTAACTGTCAGCACTATGCTAGTTGAGACTTCAAACCCAGAAAAGCTTTATAATAAACTTACAGATTGGATATCATTTCGGGAATTCTTGGAAGAGAAGATTGAGCTTAGAGTAGCTCTTAAAACACAGGATGACATTGAGAATGCTACTAAATATATCACAACTCTGATCCAAGAAGCCTGCTGGATAAATACCCCTGCCTTAAACCCTCGCGTTGCACAGGATAACTACCCTATGGAACTCAAAAGAGCTATTCTTGAGAAACGAAAGCTGAGAAGGATTTGGCATGAAAGTCGACTAAGCTCAGATAAACATAATTTCACAAAAGCGGCAACAGACTTAAAGAACATGCTACATAACTGGCACAACAATACTCTTGAATCTCAACTGGAGTCTCTCACAGCCACTGCATCCACCAACTACTCACTATGGAAGTTCACAAAAGACTATGATAGACCGCAAATAGCTAAACCTCCTTTAAAAACCAACAATGAGTGGGCGCGTACGTCACAAAATAAGGCAGATACTTTTGCACATCACCTAGCCAATGTCTTTCATCCGAATAATGTAAGCGATCCAAGTTCGGAGAAAGAAATTGATGATATTATCAATCAGGACCTGCAAATGTCGCCGCCACCAGTTCCAATAACTACACGTGAAGTCTGGAGGACCATCAACAAAGAGCTCAAAGACAAAAAAGCACATGGATTTGATCTAATCACGAAAGAAGTACTACGCCAACTTCCAAAAAAGGCCATAGTGTTTTTTACTACTCTATTCAATAGCATGCTAAGAGTACAATATTTTCCAAAACTCTGGAAAGTCTCACAAATTTTAATGGTCCATAAATTGGGAAAACCAGCTAATGAAGTGACTTCCTACAGACCCATAAGCCTACTGCCGATTCTGTCTAAGGTTTTTGAGAAACTGTTGCTACACCGACTATTACCCATATTGGAGAAAAACAATGTCATACCAGAACATCAATTTGGTTTTAGACTGAAACATTCAACAGTGGAACAAGTCCACAGAGTCGTGAACAAAATAAGAAAATCTTTGGAGGAGAAGGAGTATTGCTCTGCAGTCTTCCTTGATATCCAACAGGCCTTCGACAGGGTCTGGCACAAGGGCCTTCTTAGCAAAATCAAGAGTAACCTGCCTCACAGCTACTACTTGTTGCTCGAGTCTTATCTCTCTGAGAGACTCTTTCAAGTGAAGGAAGCTGAGTCTACATCTGACTTTTACCAAATAGAGGCCGGTGTGCCGCAAGGGTCAGTCTTGGGACCTGTACTGTACATCATATACACGTTTGACCTGCCAGGAGAACAAGATGTCACTACAGCCACATTTGCTGACGATACTGCTATTTTGGCAAGCGACAAAAACCCTGTGATTGCAACACAGAAACTGCAAAGAAACCTGAGCGATGTGACCAAGTGGCTTCAAAAATGGAGAATAAAGGCTAGCGCTTCAAAGTCTGTGCATGTTACCTTTACACTGCGCCAAGGAAACTGTCCTCCAGTACAGTTAGAAAATACCACACTTCCTCACCAAGATAGTGTACGATATCTTGGTCTACACCTGGATCGACGCTTAACATGGCGGCACCACATCAAAACAAAAAGACAAGAGCTTAAACTACGGTATAACCACCTATCTTGGATACTGGGCCGAAATAGCAAACTATCTGTCGACAACAAATTGCTAATCTACAAAAGCATCTTGAAACCTGTCTGGATGTATGGTGTACAACTCTGGGGCAGCGCCAGTGACTCTAATATAGTTATACTACAGCGAATACCAAATATGATACTGAGAAACCTGAGCAATGTCCCATGGTTTATCACAAACACAGAAATACATCACTATCTTGAAATTAACACTGTGAAGGAAGAAATCCTCAAAACTGCAATGACATACCTGGGGAGGTTGGAAAATCATCCTAACCAATTGGCTGCTAAGCTGACAACCAGAAGCTACATTAAGAGGCTAAAGCGAAAGGATGTTATAGCTATATAAATAAATATAGCCAATTAAGAGGAGATGTCCTCACTGGAGGGCTCACTCGAACTGCCATTACCTACAGCGCATCTGCTTATAGCTAAATGCTGATTTCAGATACAACAAGCAAAAAAAAAAATTTATAATAATTTGTACTTTTACCGGTTAATATAATGTTCTACAAAGTTACGGTCTTGATAAAAAGTTATAACATTTTTATTTCTTTGTAAATATTGTTACCAACAATAATAAAAAAGAAATTTTGCCATTTAGTGTAGTTTAGTGTATTAGTGTGCTTATAGTATTAAATTCATAAGAGCCGATGTCTGTTCTAGGTCACTACACCAAATAAACCCAAAAAAAAACAACTTTATCTGTTTTTAAGGATGCGTACCTCAAAAGGAAAAAACGGAACCCATATAGGATCACTTTGTTTTCCGTCTGTCTGTCTGTCAAGACCATTTATCTCGGGAATGCGTGGAGATATCGAGTTGAAATCAAAACCATTCAAAGATTCAAAGATTCAAAGATTCAAAAGCATTTATTTCAAATAAACCATTTACAGGCACTTTTGAAATGTCAAGAAGTCAGTCAGTCAGAAAAAAAAAAAATGATGCTAATTGCACATTCCAAAGCGTAGATCTCTATGGAGAAGAATGTGCAAGAAACTCCATGGACACTCTTTTCAATCATGTTTTGCAATTACAAATATTTCTGTTACATGTTTCTTGTCGCTATCATGTGAGAACAATGTCAATAATGTAAAAATAAAAACTAAATATAGATATTAAAATAGCAACTGGCAGCTAAGAGATGACCAGTCTCAACTGACAGCGCCCGTTCACGGACCTGACGCGAATATTAGCACCACTCAGCTCAACCATTTTGAAGGGAACCGAATGATCCAACACACGCGCCACCATCAGTGAGACATTTGAGTGAGCATGACAAACTCTCAACTGCCATGCTCATTTATGTCAAACAAATCCAATAGTAACCCAAAAACCATAAAATAGCTCCATGGTACTCACATTTACAAAGTTTGAAAAAAAATGCTTCTACATTATACAATACTAAATACAATAATAATTAACTACAATAATGCTTTACAAATTTAACAAATTCAAAAAAAAAAACATTAAAGAATAGTAATAATAGTTTCAAAACTAATCAATTTGTACCCCCGGTGGTAGTGGAGCTGGACCAGCATTGAGCCAAGCATTTTTATCTTGAATATAATCCTCCAACTTATAATATGCTTGCCTGCATAGTGTGCGTTTAATACAAGATTTAAATTTCGTTTCATTGAGTTCTAATATTTGGGGAGGTATTTTATTATAACATTTCAAGCAGTACCCCATGAAAGAAGAGGCCACTTTAGCCAGTCTGAAACCTGGTTGAACTAATTGGTCCCTATTTCTTGTAACATAATTATGTCTATCGCCTCTTTTGCTAAAAAGATGAAGATTTTTTCTAACGTACATGATGTTTTCATAGATATATTGACAAGGCACCGTCATGATGTTAATATCCTTAAACAGTTCCCTTAGAGAATCGCACCGGCGGAGACTGTAAATAGCTCTGATAGCTCTTTTCTGTAGAATAAAAATTGAGTCGATGTCTGCAGCCCGTCCCCATAGTAAGATACCGTATGACATGATACTATGAAAATAACTAAAATAGACTAGTCTAGCGGTATCAACATCCGTAAATTGGCGGATTTTTCTAACAGCATATGCAGCTGAGCTAAGCCGTCCTGCAAGAGATGTTAAATGAGGACCCCATTGTAGCCTTGAGTCAAGCGTTATCCCCAGGAAAACAGTTTTGTCGACAAATTCTAGTTTTTCATCGTTTAGTATTACGTCACAATCACTACTTTTAACATTCGGTAAGGAAAATCTTATGCATTTAGTTTTTTTCCCGTTTAAAACTAGATTATTAGCAGTGAACCAGTTTTGGACCTGCAGTAGTGCGTTATTTTCGTCGTCAAGATTATTAGTCCTTCTATTTATCTTAAAAATCAAAGAAGTGTCGTCGGCAAACAACACCTTAATAAGTTTATTTTGCAACAAATAGGGTAAATCATTAATATAAACTAAAAATAAAAAAGGACCTAAAATTGAACCTTGGGGTACCCCCATTTTCACATTTAATCCCGACGAATTGACACCGTTTATTTGAACTTGTTGCTGTCTGTCAATCAAATAAGATTTTAATAAGCTTAAAGCTGTTTTGCCTAGTCCGTAATGCTCAAGTTTCAGGAGTAATGTTTCATGAACCACACAATCAAACGCCTTAGACAGGTCACAGAAGATGCCTATAGCATCCTGTGCCTCTTCCCACGCATTAAAAATGTGTTTTAGTAAGGAGACACCAGCGTCAGTTGTACAACGTCCTTTGGTGAAACCATACTGTTTATCGTGTAAGATGTTATTTGTGTTAAAATGATTAAGCATTTGATTTAACATCACCTTTTCAAATATCTTGCTAAAAACCGGCAAAACGGACACCGGCCTATAATTATTAGTGTCTTTACTGTCCCCAGATTTAAAAAGTGGTATCACTTTACTATATTTCATCAGATCCGGAAAAACTCCTTGATCTATACACAAATTAAATATTATAGCTAAGTACGGCGCTATAGTCTCAATAATTGAGGTACAAACTTTGATAGACATACCCCACAAATCTTCTGTCAATTTAACCTTGATTTGTTTAAAAGCTTTTATTACAGTTATAGGGTTTATATGCTTAAAGTTAAATTCAGTCGAACAGGCTGCAACGTTCGCCTGTAATAAAGTAAAAGCATGCGATGGCGACGAATTTAGGGCTTCAGTAGTTTTAATTGGTATACTGGCAAAGAAATTTACAAATTCTTCTGCAACTAATTTGTTATCGCTAATAAGACCATGATGTGTCTCCAATGTGTAATCATTGTTATGTATTTTGTTCCTGTTGGTTTCATTATTTATAATTTTCCAAACCGTTTTTATTTTATTATCTGCCGATTTAACTTTGTTGCTAATGTACAAGGCCTTAGCTGCCTTACAAGTGTTTTTAAACATTTTTGAATATGTAGCAACATACTTATTAAAAGTTTCAGTGTTAATAATAGGCTTAAGGCCATACAGCTCAAAAAGTCTTTCCCTACTTATTCTGATTCCTTTAGTTGCCCAGTCACTAAACCTAAACTTAGGGCAGATACTTTTAGTTTTTTTCTCAAAAGTCTTATTGAACTCAGTTTGGACTATTGAAAAAAAATCGTTATACAAAAAATTACCATTCTTCACTTCAAGATTCCAATCACCTAACTTGCTAATTAAAGTGCTGTTAAATTTATTTAGTTTACCGGATGTTATTGGTCTGGACTGAATCTGCACTTGTTGTATGGGTAAGTTGGATTCAAAAGTTACCATTAGGCCGCTATGATCAGAGGGCAGATAATTTACAATGGCCTTTTCTAAATAGTTGCAGCAACAAAAAACATTATCGATACATGTAGCAGTAGTAGTCGTAGTTCGAGTAGGTTCTATAAACACATTAAATAAATTAAATGATTTGAAGAGATTTAATAATCTACTGCTATCTGAATTATTTTCTAAAATATTAACATTAAAGTCTCCACAGATTATTACTAATTTGTTACCAGTTGCAAGTTTTGCCATAACATCTTCCATGACAGACTCAAAAATAGAGTAGTTTTGATAATTAGGGGGCCTGTAAACGCACACTATGATATGCCTATCCAGCTCAACACAAGACAGTTCAATGCTATGTTCAACGGACAAAGCAACTATATCTTTACGAGTTTTAAATTTAATACTATTCCTAATTAGGATCAGTGAACCCCCACGTAACATTGTTTTTCGGTTAAAAGAACTGCCCACATTATAATTCTCAAAATTGATTAGCATTTCAAAATCCTTTAACCAATGCTCAGTAAAACAAATGATGTCAAACATAGTTTTTTCTAAAAATAATTCTATTTCCAATTGTTTTGAAGAAAAACCCTGAATGTTTTGAAGAAACAAATTAAACGATTTTTGCTTAGCCCCTTTAGCTTGAATGCTAGAAGATACTTGACCTAAATTGCCAACAGTACCAACTATTGTCTTATTAGCTCGTTTAAAGTATTGGAGTCAGCAAACATAACATTAGTACTATTACTAACGGTGGAATCAATGATTGAGGACTTCGACATACTAACTATGTCTGAGTGAATATTATAAGCTAATAGCTTTGCCATATACTCAGGTTCTGCGGTCCCTTAAAAAGAGATACGGCCATTTATGTCGCAAAAAATGTATATTTCGAAACTCTCAAGGGAATTTAAATTCATAGGGTACTTTCCGTTGACCTAGAATCCTGAAATTTGGCATGAAACAAGGCCTCGTGGCACAAATATAGGAAAAAAATCTGAAACTTGTAAATTTTGAGTTATGACACAAATAAAAACCTTTTTTTTGCAATTCGAAAAATCTTCGTAACTCAATTCGGAAATTGAACTGTTTTAATAGGTAAATTTGTACGGAACCCTAAGTGCGCCAGTCAAACTTGCACTTCCCCGTTTTTTTTTAAATGCCAATACTTCGTGCAAAACCGTTAACCTTCGTCGTCTATAAAAATAAGACAAAACAACAGCTATAAATATTCGTAGCACGCTCGTAGCCACGTAGCGGGTCTACGAGATGTGTAGAGCTCTCGTAGACGTTTGGTGCAGTAAGAGAGATGTAGTGTGTTAACTTGGAGTGTGTTTTTGTTTGAGTTATTGATGTGTTTTCTGGAGTTTGTTGACCTCTAGTGATGTGTGTATAGTCAAGTATAGTAAATGTACGGTCTCATCAACCGCACACTTACTTTGCAAATACAGCAACCTAGTTGGATGTCGTGCGTAGCAAATCGACAGTCCCTAGGTAAACTATCGGAAGTGGAAAAGTTTACTTTACAAGAGAGCTATTTGAAGTTTATGTTATGGATGAATTTGTCATTAATGAATATATCTGTATATAAATTTGGTTTCATATTTAGGTTGGGTTTAAGAATCATTTGACAAAAATATGTTAAGCTATAACTCCATCGGTTTAGGTAGTTAACTAAACGTAAACAATCTTAATATGTCTTTTTATTAAAAAAAATCGTATAAAAGACATACAAAGATTATTTAAATTTAGTTAGTTACCAAACATCGGTATAGGTAAATAACAAATTGTAAACATTTTTAGATAAAAATTAGAGACAACTTTTAGATAAAAGACATGTCAAGATTGTTTACCTTAGTTAATTACCTAAACAGATGGAGTATAGCTAGTTTTTATTAAGCTTAAAACTGAAACAAAAAAAAAAATACAAAAATATGCAGATTCGGGAGTTTACGTAGAGACAGTCGAAATATTGTACTATACGATTTAAGTAAGGCGGCTCGAGTCAGACTATAACTGTGGAACTAACTATTAGTCAAGAGAAAGAAACGTAACAATTATACCTTGTTAACCATTTACGTTTAATATAACCTTGAACTTAACTTGTGGTTTTTTTTTCCACAACTTTCACACAACACCATCTAGTCCCAAACTAAGCAGAGCTTGTGGTATGAGTACTAGACAACTGATAAACATACTTATATATTTCTAAATACATACATATTATAGATAAATTACTCCCAGACACAGGAACAAATGATCGTGCTAATCACAGAAACATTTGTCCTGGATGGGAATCGAACCCACGACCTCCGGCATAGCAGTCAGGGCCTCTGACAACTAGATCAACAGGCCAGTCGTTTCTGTGTACTCTTTAACTAAACCAACATTTACAAAGTGTTAATGTATCTTGCCTACAACTATTGGCTAGAGTAAAATATTAATGTAAAATAAAAATATATAGTAAAATATTAAGTAGTAATGTATTTAATGATAGATATCCGCAGGAGAACCAAGGTTGCCGACGAAGAATTGCCAAACTTAAGTGACTGTGGGCGGGGCACATTGATCGCAGAACTGATAGCCGTTGGGGCCGAAAGGTTCTAGAGTGGCGACCGCGTAACGGAAGACACAGTGTTGGAAAGCCTCCCATAGGGTAGGCCGATGGCTTGGTGAGGGTTGCAGGAATCCGATGGATGCGAGACGCACGGGACCGTTCATTGTGGCAACACTTGTGGGAGGCCTATGTCCAACAGTGGACGTCTTTCGGCTGAAATGATGATGATGATAATTGATAGAATAGAATAGAATAATCTTCATTGAAACAAATCCTATATTTTGTAATTATTTCCCAAAATCTTCGCTAAAGAAATAACACCGAATCGAAAATTATAACCACAAACAAGAACCGTTTGATCTAATTATAACAACAGAAGCGAAAGATGACGAGAAACAAACTTTTTAATTATTTTCACTTAAAATAACAAAGTGAATGAAGCCTTTGGCAGCAAAATAAATCACGACTGCTGGTTTATAGCAGGCTACAGTATTGTTCGAAGATTCACCGCAGCCCTGGATCGCATTTGGAAGAACACATGTGGGCTTTAGTCAGTAAAAGTCTAAGGCCCAACGCTGCGTTAAGTGGGCGCAGGGCACCAGTCGCGTGATGCCGCGCGTGTGTCGTGTGCAACGGTCCCCGTAGCAGAAACCGGATTATTTCCTGCGCAGTGTCGCTATTTCAACTTTAACGGTGTGCATGTAGTCGTGTCCATTGAGAACTTCAATGTATTATTACGTAGCAAAACGGGCGCGGGGCGCGGGTCACCGCGACGGAACACTTTTGTGTGGGATCGCAAAGATAACATGGCTATGGGTTTCTTGCACACTCAATAAATGGGTCTCCAAAAATGGTGGCTAGCACGATGTGACGTAGCAATTTGTTATTATTATAGATACTGAGTGAACCTATTTAGCTTTAAGCAGCTTATCGATTTGATAAATATTATCAAACAAGGACATTTGAGTAGGCCAAATACTCAAACTTCATTACAATCAATAAATCTACCCGTATTATGAATGTATTTGAATAAATTAAAGATGTTTCGAATACTTCTGAATTTTTTCTATATAAAAAATCCTATTAACTTATGTACTTATTTGAACAAAACATAAAATTATTGTCAGACTCTTTGCTTTCCATGCACTGTGGTCATGCCTAAAGGAGATGTCAGCAACCGTAGGGGCTCGGCCCTGGTATGAAAGGCAATGAAGGAACAGGTGTGGGTTTTTAGTCAGTAAAAGTCTGACACTATGTCCCGCTCTGCCCAAGAGCAGGGGATGTCATTGGATAATTTTCCCACCGAAAAAAAAATTCACTGTGGTCATACATAATAAGATATGACGTATTTGCTTACCGGATCATAGTATTTTATCGCACATGACCTTAAATTACATTGAAATATTTTCGTAAAAACGTGACTTTATCATCATTTTGTACAAAACATATTATGATTAATAACTAGTGTTATTAATGTGAATATAAAATGTGTCAGAATTTTTGTATTGGAAAATTAATCATTGCAAATATTTGTAGTATCATTCTGTGTAGCACTTTTATGTTCTGGTGAATTATTTTTATGTAGGTACTATTAACTACTTAATTTGTTTTATTATTATTGATAGTCAAGGGCGATCCTTGACTACTAGCTCACCTGATGGCAAGCAAAATTTGATGATTCCGGAATTATAGATTAGGTACTATTAACTCCTTGCTACTTACTTCCACGAAATTCAGATAATGCTCTAACTATTTCTATATCTGCGCATAACAAAAACCTTTAACCGTATTGGATGCTCAATATTTTTTTTCATTATTGGCATCAAAAAGTAGCTTAGGGTCGCCGCACACGGGCTACCGGCCACAACCACAAAACGCCGCCCCCGGCATATTTCCTATAGTTTTCATACATTTTATATGGATTCGCCGCACACGGTTGACGCCGGTGGCTGCCACACGCTTCAAAACGCCGCTGCTCGCTTCTTGTGGCCCGCACTGGCCACTAAAAGCCGATACAAAACGCTGTCACACGCCACTCGCGCATTTAAACCTTTTTTGTCAGAGTCCATTATGATACTGCACGTATGAGTTAAAAAAAAGCAGCTGTTACCAGCCACAAGTGTCTTGTGGCCGCTTCTAGCTTCTCGTAGCGGCATTTGTGGCTGTGGCATGTGGCTCATGTGCGGCGACATTTAGTCCAAAATCTCAAATAGAAACAATTTTGCAAAACCGTTCAATGTTAAGTTATAACTTATTTAATTTGGTGAAAGGAGAAATTCAAGTAACAGAATAAGCAAGCAGAAACTTAAATGTGATGTCACCGCCATTAGGTAACACGGGTACAAACGAAATAGCGAGATGTCCCCACCACACCCCTACTCTTCCTCGTAGAATAAACGAACAGAATACTTAACTTAACCAATACTAATACTAAACCAATACCAACCAAACCAATATTACAACCAACCATACCAATACCAATACCGATATTTGAAATGCTAACTGCTGCTACATTTAATTACCTTGATGATGTTTTCAGAGAAGGATTTCATTTTGGTGTTATTTGTTGTTTATGATAAAATATTGTACAAAAATAAAAATAGAAAAGTACCCCATTTAGAACAAAACAAAATCCTAACGTTGTTTTCACGTAACGTAGTTTTTATCTGATACCCTTAACCATAACTCACACTAGAGTCACCAGCAATTTGTTATCATGAAAAAAGCGTTACAAAAAGGCTCTTTCACGAATACTTTCAGAAGGTCTGGTTGTAATGTAATGGTAGGTATACGTTATCGACACTTATGATATATTTTATGTCTATTATAACTTAAATGAAAGAAAATCTATGAAGTTAGGTTAGGGCGTTAATATAGTTATAAAGAGTCGCCGTAAGCCCGCACATCCGGTGCGTATATGCGGGCTTGTGGCGACTCTTTCGAATAATCTCGGAGCTCGTGAGTTTTTAACACGTTCTTAAAACTATATTAAATGCCTATTCCAACTCCACCACAGCTCACAATGCAGATAATACCGCAAACTAAACAGATGTATTTCATTTTACTAATCCTGTTTCTAACATGTCTCTCTGAGGTAACCTTACTGTGGTTAAACTTCCAAAGTGAATCCAGATAGTTTTCAAAACTATTTTGGATAAAATTTTATTGTCCTTACTTTGGCTTTGTAAAGTTATTTTTATATCCCTACACTAGTGATCCACCCCAGCTTCGCATGGATGTTAGAAACCTTTCTCGGCTTTTCTCTAGTATAATACGCTTTATACACTGAAACCTTCATAATTTCCACAAGAAATACATTATTATGGAGTAAACTATTACAAAAATAAATATAAATGACCAATAAGCCCAGACCTTTTTCGATTTTTTTATTATTTGTTACGCTTTAATAAACCTTGGCAGATTTTGCCCAAATATATCCTAAGATAACAAAGATAATTGATCAATACTAAGAATCAGAAGATATTCAAAGCAAAAAGTTGTGACAGGTTCTAAAAATACAAGAAAGCCTAGTCTAAATTGAGTTCATGTTACATTCTTTGAACAAGATGAGCCTTTGAATAAGGGTTGTGGTCGAAACTTTGAAGAGGCCAATCTTGAAACAAACACCTGAATAAAACCATGTAATTTATGACCACATTTAGAAAGTTGAAGGAAAAAACAAGAAGATCAAATCACAATTGATTTTCATTTTATTATCATTAGATAAGCTTTTTCTTTTTTTTCTTTTATTGTTGATAGGCTCGCGTTTGACCACTATCTCACCTGATGGTAAGCGTTGATGTGGCCGACGATGAAGTACGCTTGCCTGGAAGTAACCTATTCACTGTTGACTTAAAGACCCCCAGGTTGTAGCTATCAGGAAACACAGACTCCGGCAGGGAATTCCACTCCTTAGCTGTACGCATAATGAATGTGTTTCCAAAACGCTTTGTGCGTATGGGTGGGATTAGCTTACGTTTGACCACTATACCATCTCATATCATCTTCCTGCTCTTGTCCCATCTGATTTGAGGTCGGCGCAACACGTTTTTTTCTTCCATTCTATCCTGTCAACCGTCATGCTATCACTAACTTCCTTTTCTTTCATATCACTGTTCACACAATCCATCCATCTTTTGTTTGGCCTCCCTCTCCCTCTCCACCCATCCACATGTATACCTACTCATAACTCTTTTAGTAACATGCGTTTTATCTCTCCTCTTTACATGACCATACCAAGACAGATCATCTAAGACCACTAATATCATCTAAATGGTCAAATAACTTTACCCGTTCTTTTTTTACGTGTGGATATCATCCAATGACATCTCCCTCCCTTGGGCGGGGCGTGAGGGTGTGTCAGACTTTTACTGACTAAAATCACACCTGTGTCCTTCAGTTGCCCTTTGCGTTCTAGGACTACGGGTTTCCCCTTCAGAAATTCCCCGCGGTCCTAGCGGGCATTGGCCCTGCAGGGCCCCTACGGTTTGCTTACATCTTTTTGAGAAGTGCGTGGATCGCTACGCGCTGTCCACGACTGGGGGTCTAAAACCCACCTATGTTCTTTCAGTTGCTTTTTACATTTAAAGTTCCTTTCGAATAATGCCATAGCTCAAAAATCCCACAGCTCACCGTTATCTCACCTAATTGTAAGAGATGCAGTGGTCGACGACTTCAGAACACGATTGCCTAAAAATAACCTATTTACTCTGGTCTTAAAGACCATCTTAAAGCTATATGGAAAAATAAAATAATTCGACTCCTTAGTTGTACGCTGGGCACGCCATAATCATGGCGGTGGCCTTTTTGAGAAGTGGCTGGAGAGGCGTCAAGGCGTGCTCACCTTCCGCATGACGCAGGTACTCACCGGATACGATAAGTTCGGGAGGTTGCTGTTCCAGATTCAGGTGGAAGAAACACCCGGGTGTTATCATCACGCGAACCGGCCCGAAGATACGGTGGATCATATGTTGAAGGTGTGCCCCGCTTGGGCGGAGTATCCATGTCCTCGTGGAGGCATTTGCTTTTGCAGCCCCGACTATCAGTCACGGAAGGCGCGGACTTATGGACAACGAGCAATGGAAAGGTCGCCGTCCGGCCGTCCTGTGACCATCCGGACCAAGCTAGAGTCATCGGTGGCGCGAACTATTCTACGCGTGCCTCAAAAAGATGTCAGTAAAACCGTAAGGGCCTAGCAAGGCTGATGCCTGCTAGAACCGCGGGGATATTCTGAAAAGGAAACCTGTGGTCTTAAAATGCAATGGGCAACTGAAGGACACTTTAGTTAGTAGAAGTCTGATACGCTCTCTCGCTCCACCTTAGAGGGGAAGTCATTGGATGACTGCCCACTTCAAAAAAAAGTTGTACACACAATGAAAGTAGGTATTCCCAAAATATTCAGTGCGTACAAGTATGTATGTGTACCATGTTATGGTATTTATAAGGAACACAAAATCATCGAGCGTGGTACAACCAAATACGAGTATTACAAAAAGAAACATAAATTCTAAGCCCCTACATTTTCAAGGACAAGGACCAACTTGCAGAGATTCATCGGACCTTAAAAACAACTTGAACGAAAGCGAAAAAAACCGGGCGAATGCGAATCAGACTTGCGCACTGAGGGCTCCGTACAAACTTACCTGTGAGTTCAATTCTCGAATTTAGTTACGGGGATTTATCCGAATCGCAAAAAAAGTTTTTTTTTGTGACGTAAAAACTACAAATTTACAGTTTTCAGAGTTTTTATTCTATACTTGTGCTAGGAGATCTTGCTTCATGCCAAATTTCAGAATTCTAGGTCAACGGGAAGTACCCTATGAATTTTAATACCCTTGAGAGTGTCGAAATACTCGTTTTTTGCGACATTAACAGCCGTATCTTTTTTTTTCGTTAACTCAGAAGTTTGATTTTTTCACAGCTTCAAGGGACCGTAGACTTAGTATTTATGGTTTTAATTTCAACTTGATACCTCCATGCGTTCCCAAGATAAATGGTCTTGACAAACAGACAGACGGACAAAAAATCAATCCTCTAGGGGATTTTATTTTAGGTGGGAAAATCATCTAATGACAAATCTCGCTATTGGGCGGAGCTAGAGATAGTGTCAGACTTTTACTGACTAAAAACCCACTCCTGTTCCTTCTTTGCCTTCGTCCAAGGGGGGCCCTGGGACGAAGGCAAGGGTTTCACCTTTCACACTACCTGTGTATAAGGGTTCAGTCTTTTTCCTTTTGAGGTACGGAACCCTAAAAAAAGAAAAACTTGACAGGGATGGCTACACAAAATGGCGGATTATTCAAGTAGATATTATTTATAGAAGGAAAAACCCGAGCCGCGGGCAAGTCGACGGGACTTGTAAATATTTTATCATTTGAATAGGAACGAACTCAGTGGCACCCTCGAAATTATTTAGTCGCGATTCTGTAAATGGCGGAAAAGAGTGTTGAGTTTATGTTTGGAATATAATTTTCAACGAGCTGTTGTTACTTTATTTATATGTGTGTTAAGTTCCGGTATTTTATATATTAAATGACGCTATCATATTTAAAATTATTTATATCTACTTAGTACTGCACTCTTGACAGAGCGGTCTTGGTCATGTCTCAGTCGAGTCATGCGCCACCGCCTCTCTCGTGATGCAACGCCATGCAGCTCTGTGTTTAATGGCTTGGGAGTAGTCAATAGATTTGATGAGGTCCGTCCATCGTGTTGGAGAGAGTCCACATGATCTTTTGCACTCGACTTTCCCTTGCACCATCAATCGTTCCATCGAGTTCTCATTATGGGTTACATGGCCAAAGAACTTGAGGATTCATATATTTACAGACGACGATGATCTCTTTTTTATAATATGATAAAGAGATTATCGTCGTCTGTTCCATAGTTATATGTTAATGTTTGTTCAAATGTTTGTTCTTTCAAGATCGAAACATAGGTTCGGTGCGCATTAAATAGAATCATATTAATCAAACAATAAAATAAAAAAAAATACTAGACCCATATTTATTTTGAACATAGATAGAACCAGCTAAATAAAAACACTTAACTAATTAAAATTACAAATACACAGAGAGACTGCAGACCGTGCGCGCCTACTGGCTGTGGGAGAGTGAGAGTCGGGCCTCTGGCTTCACGCCCTACCATCGTCGAATATAGGCACCTTGTTCGACGATACAACTAACTTTCCGCCTAGCTGTTTCCCTACGCCTAGGCGCTCCTTGTTGTTCGCCTCATCGCTGCCACTGTGACGAAGTTGTCAACAGCCTCGGTCACCACGGCCTGTCATGCAGTCGAAGCGCGGGTCGCATAGCGCGGCACGCGAATATTAATAATAATAATAAGACTCGAGCAGACTGCAGTAGAATAACCCAATATATTAACAACAACAGGTCAAATAAAGTAGTTAGGAGAGTAGAAATAATTTTTAAAAACATGGCTACTCACACTAGACATGAAACTCTGACAATAAAAAACCCGAAGAATTCTTGGATACATTAAAACAGAAATTGGCCTTAAAAGTTCATAGGTTAAGAAGATACAAAAAAGCTTAAGAACGTAAAAGCGATAACTCTCGGTTTGCATCGAATGAAAAGAGTTTTTACAGAAATTTACAGAAATCACAAACTAATACTGTTACGCCCACCGAAAACAACATCGAATTACCAACAGCAGAACAACTAGAAATATTTTGGTCTGGCATATGGGAAGAACAGGTACAGCATAATGAAAAATCTGACTACCCAGTCAGATTTTTCATTATGCTGTACCCAACTCCATTTTGTTTGTTCATCTATTACCCAATAGATGAACAAACAAAATGGAGTTCTCTAGAAGAAATGGAATTTGTTGAATTAACAGAGTCAGACATAACTAGAATCACAATGAGACTACACAACTGGAAATCTCCTGGAATAGATAAAATACATAACTATTGGTATAAAAAATTAGAGTCATTACACAAAGTATTAGCCAAAAATTTTACAGAAATTATCTTATGGAAACATAACATTGCTGAATTTATGGCAACAGGAATAACCTACATGTTACCAAAAACTCAATACTCACCACAACCTACTCAATACAGACCAATTACATGCCTACCCACAATATATAAAATCTTAACATCAGCCATAGCCGCAAAAATCAATAAACACATAGAACATCACAATATAAGAGCAGAGGAGCAAAAAGGATGCAGAAGGGGTCACATGGGCTGTAAGGAACAACTAGTTATAGATTCAACAATCCACAAACATGCTGCCACCAAAAATGAAAACCTACATTGTACATACATAGACTATAAAAAAGCTTTTGATAGTATCCCACACTCCTGGCTTATACAAATATTACAAATCAATAAAATAAACTCAAAGTTAATAGATTTCTTAAAGAATGTAATGCTCCAATGGAAAACTACACTCCATTTAAATTACCGTGATAACCTAAAAATTACAACTCGATTAATATATATTAGGAAGGGCATTTATCAGGGAGATTCTTTGAGTCCTTTATGGTTTTGTCTCGCTCTGAACCCTTTGTCCCATCTACTACATCGTTGCCAGGCTGGATATTCCCTTAAACATACCACGGAAGAAACTATTATCTCTCATTTAATATATATGGATGACATAAAACTATAGGCAAAGTCTGAAAGAGAGATGAAACAATTGATTGACACTACGACCAAATTCAGTAAAGACATCAATATGCAATTTGGTTTAGATAAGTGCAAAACAGTTCATATAATCAGAGGTAAAATAAAACCGGGTGACTATCCTATTAACAATACAGACACAATCACAGCTATGGAAACCACAGATTTGTACAAATACTTAGGTTACAAGCAACTCAAAGGAATAGATCATACATCAATTAAACACACATTAAACACAGAATACAAGAGAAGAGTGGTCGCAGTATGTAAAACCCAACTGTCGGGAAAACACTTAATAAAGGCAATGAACACCTAAGCGATTCCAATATTAACATATTCGTTTGCAGTAATCAAATGGTCAAAAACTGACATCCAGCATATAGAAAGAACAACACGCGCTACACTAACTAAACACAATAACTTACACCCTAAATCTGCTGTAGAAAGACTGACCATTAAACGACAATGTGGAGGGAGAGGCCTAATTGACATCCATCACCTTTGGCAGAAACAAATAACCAGACTAAGAACATTCTTTCACTCTAAATCACACACAAGTAATATTCATAAAGCCATAGTAATCAACGATATCAATTACACCCCACTTAACCTTAATGATCAAATAGAAACACCACATACTAACATTGACGACCCACAGAAGCAAAAGTTAGAAAACTGGAAAAAGAAAGTGCTTCATGGACGTCACCCTCATGACTTAGAGCAATCTCATATAGATACGATGGCATCAAATAAATGGCTTAAAATAGGTACTTTATTTCCGGAAACCGGGATTTATTATTGCAATACAGGATCAGCAGGTCTAAAAAGGTCACTTTAGCAGAATCGTATAGGAAAATATTATGAATCACGATAAAAATCGCAAAATGGTCACGAATTGTCAGTTCATATTACTATACAAAAACAATATTCATATTATGATTCATATTCGGCAATTCATCTATTTGACATTTTTTTTGACAGACGGGTCTATTTGACAGCAAATTCGTAAAATGGTTCACATAATATGAATTGCTTTAGAGTTCATTAGCAGAATCATAAAAAGTTACTGAAGAGCAACATCTTACAATTCATTTCCGATAAATTAATTGTAAGATGATGTATTATATGTGTAGATGTGTATTATATATTATTATAGATTAGATGTGTATTATATATTAAACTTAAAAAATGGCAGATTTAGGCCTTTACGCGTATTTCCTAGAAGTCATGCGCATTACTGAGAGCCTTTTAAGTCGCTAACGAAGTGTATTTCTTCGAAAAGTGGAATTTGCTTGAAATTTATGAAGTGCCGAACCCCGAGTTTATCGGGCTATACAGACTTAAAAAAAAGTATGACTGTATATAATTATTGAGCATTTGAGCACTAAAGCATTTATGGAGCTGGGGTACCTATATCATCAAAAATGGGCAAGAACCTACTTCAGTCACTTTCCAATGGCTTAAACTATCAATGTTCTTCATAATTACAAAATTTTATTGGATTTACAATATGTACCTACATATATTTATTAAAGCTATAAAAATCTTAACATAAATTGCTTAATGTTTAGATATCACACTTCAAATGGTTAAATATCCACCCTGAACACTAAGGTACACTGTTTTTAAATAATTTGAGGTAAAGAGTTTAGAGTATTTTTAATATTATCATCTATAGAATATTATAAACAAGCTTAGGTAAATTATTACCAAAATAAAACCATTTATACGCACAATAAATAGAATGTAATTACTCTTTTTATTGACTCAAAGGAGATTGCCCAAATTTGTATGTGGATCCGTACCAAGTTGCGTCAAACCAAATTTACTCTCAAGAGTATAGTTATTATTGAAATTTTCACTATCTAAAATTTTTTTGTTAATATTTAACCACATTTTTGAGATATTAAAAAAAGTTCGAAAACGCCTGATCATATTTCATAGCAATTTTTAACCGTAGTGATTATTATAATTTGCATTCTATACTATAGGTATGCGTTTTAGGCCAAATTGATGAGTAGTGTATTGCATTATTATTGATATGCGATAAGTCAGGACCCGGATTCCGTCGCTCCTATATTGTGGCGTTACTTACGCTCAGGCTTTTATCACGCATGGGTAATATTTTTACGCTATACCTAGGCCTACACTGAAGAACACGATCTTAAGACTGTTAAAAATCGTAATGGTTTAGTCTTTTATTTATTTATAAAGTTATCAAGACCTAAACAAACTTACTGCGTGTTTTAGTTCGATTTCTCGAATCAAAAGACTCAATCATCATCACTTACAGGTTGTGGGTTCTACATTCAGCTACCGAAATGTACAATAAGGGGGTTAACTGTAGCCTATCAACAACCTTAGTTGCACCTAGCAACCTAGCCCTAACGATATAGCTACAATATATACGTATATAAATAATAGTGCGGGAAGCCTGTTGCCATGAGACCTAAGGCAACAGACGGAAGGTGGGAAGAATGAAGGGTGTATAGGCCGAGATTTTATCACTGCCGATCCGCAACCTCACGGACCGACCAATAACTAAGGCTGGATAAGGCCAGAGCTATCGGTAACCATTTACAGGCGCAGTAACAGTGAGAGGAGTCGATGGTTTTGTCGTAATGAAACAGCGTTGCTCGTAGCGTACAAAGAGACTTTATGACATATTTACATAGTATTTATATTAATCTATTTACATTAGTTATTAATGCATTTGTTTGAAACAACTGATGTACCTAGTCGAATTATTTTAGTGACTAATCATTAATATTGACGTCAATTCGGCTTCACTGCCACTTTCTCGCGTGAACATAGGTACTTAACAAGGTAACACAAATAAAGAATTTGTAATTGTTAGTCAGTTAAAACATTTACTTTTAGGGTACATTAGTATCAAATCATCGTCATCTTCCTGCCCTTGGCCCATGTTGCTTGAGGTAGGCCCAAAACATTTTTTTTCTTCCATTATATCCCCCTCTCCATATATTCACAAGTTTATTCTTTGGTTATATTCTTTGGGTGTGTTCACATCTGGCGAATACGCTGCTAGCGAGCTGCGTGCGTGCATTTCAAGTTAACGCGCCGTTTCCATGCCATCACCGTGCGGGTGCCCTTCGCGCCATGCGCCAAACCGTGCGCGAGCGGCCCGCGCGCTGCTCCTCACGCCCGCAGAAATCAAATGGAAATGTATGCCCGCGAATTGCGCGCCCCGAACGTGCGCCGCGCGCGCCCACTTTACAAACCTTGCCACTTGCAACACTATGAGTCACTATCTCAATATTGTCAATAATTATTATAGACGTATTGAATTAATTATTATTCAATAAAACTACCAGAACTACTGAAATACAGTACAAAATCAGCAAACGATATAAACGTCAGTTTAGCAACAAAATACCAAAATGTCCTAATCAAATTGACAGTGTCAAGTTTTGAGTTTCTAATATACGCAATGTTTACTTTATAAAATGGTGAGCTAAAATAAAATAATTGAACAGAATTTATTTTTAGCAGTTTTATTATTTTCTACTATATAATCTTATTTACTTAGATAGCAGATAAAATTAATTCGGCGAACCATTTATTTATGATCATTGTAAGATTAAAAGCGTTAGCTTTACATACTCTTTGGTCAGATTACGAAAATAACTGGCAACTGTAATCGGAACGTAAATATTTCTGAAATGACGTTATTTTTTTCAGAAGTAGGAATTGTTAATCATTTAATATCATTTTTACGATATTTTTTAATGTGGTTAAAAAAAGCGGTTAAAAATCAGTACATTGTACACAAAAATAAAACATTATTTTTGGTATTAATATACTTGTGACGCAATATGGTACGGGAAATGAACATTCTTCTTTACATGTAATCCAAGATAGCAAAGATATCTTTGAGCTGCATCTGCAAGGCATCTCAAATTTTGTATTAGGTGTATTTGAGCAGTATTGGCATCAGCTGCGGTATGTTACATCTCCACCTGAGACAGAATCCTTCAAGCCTCATCACTATACTATAGGAGCCACAGTGCGGTCTGAAACAATTAAATTGTCATTTAATACCTAGTTGCGTAGGTATAAAAACTTATTAATATTACGAGTAGAATATTAATGGGTATGGCAAGCACTTACTTTGTTGTAAACATTCGAACTCACCAGAAATACACAAGTAGATGCTGGATTGGTATCATTTTCTTGAAACGCAGTCCTAAAGTTTTTACAAGTGGATGGTTTGCTTCAGAGTAATTAAAAAAAAAAAACAAACATTGCACTTGAAAAATTCACTTAAAATTACGATTTATTGTTCAACTTCAACTCTTCATTTTATGCAAAGAGCATAGTAAATATAATGATTCATATGATTTATTGTTTTCAACCGATTTTTTATAAGCAAAGGGTAAACCACAGACGACAGAGGATAAACACAGACGACAAAGGGATACTACGGTAAACAACAATGTAGGTATGTTGCCAGCCTAACAAGTTGATATTTATTATTTCTAAAGATTTAGGCATTTTTAACTTCGTTTTTAAAGGCATTTAATTATTATCCTAAAATACTGAATTTATATTTTAATACAATAACTTAATACAAAATAATTATCCGTTAAATAAAAAGCTAAGAAAAAAAAACTAGTAAAACCAAGATTTAAATTTTTTTCATCTGGCAATATTATGGAATATGATTCTGCTAAAAAATGAATTGAGTATGATTCGGCTAATTTGTGTAACCATTTTGCGATTTTTAGAAGAATTGCATAATGTCATAAGTAGGCAGGAATTCGGGAAATGATTTGCTTTTAGATGAATTGCTTATTGTGACCTTTTTAGGCCCCCAGATTATAAACACCAAAAACTACAGAAACGATGACCCCACGATGACTAATGATAAATGCCGCAAGTGTCACACTCAGCCAGAAACTATTCAACACATAACAGGGGCATGCACCACACTCACACAGACGGATTATACATATAGACATAATCAGGTAGCAAATATCATCCATCAAAACCTAGCACTCAAATATAAGCTCATAAAGGATACAAATACTCCCTATTACAAATATGCACCACAAAAAGTTTTAGAAAATACAACTCACAAACTGTACCTACTATGACCGCGCAATATTGACTGACAGGACCATTCACTACAATAGACCAGATATAACTTTACAAGATAAAATCAATAAAATCACTTACTTAATTGATATCGCAGTCCCCTAATACACATAATTTGCAAAAAACGATAGGTGAGAAAATTAGTAAATATGCTGAACTAAAAGAAGAAGTGACCAGAATTTGGAGGCAAATAAAAGTGTATGACACCCGTAGTGGAGACAACAATGGGTACTACCATTGTTGTCTCCACTACGGGTGTCATACCTCATCATCTCCACCACAGCCTCAAAGTAATAGATCTGAAAGACTCAACTTACATTACCCTCCAAAAGGCTGCAATTTTAAATACCTGCAGAATAGTGAGAAAATTCATGCAGATCGAAGAAAATGAAATTTCTCCACATAACACTCATTTTTCACCTTAACTTTACTCACTACACGCTACATTGACTTGGCTTGGCCCGTTAATGTAGCTTAAAAACTAGCCCAGAGCTAAGAAAAACTGCACGTTTTCCTAGATAATAATAATTTTTATTCAGGTCAAATTTACCCATTTACAGAATCAAAAAATAAAAGAAAAACACATCAATACATTAATTAAAATAACCATAATTAAACCCAATTAAATACATAAAACATAATACATTAATGACATCATTCGACGAGCCCTTGTCATCGTCGGCGTTCCGGCTGTTTTAGAACCTCATGGTCTGGCACGAGACGATGGTAAGAGACCGGACGGTATGTCTTTATTTCCATGGAAGATGGGACGCTACCTGTGTCGACACTTTTGCGCCATCCCATCTTCCTAGCTCGTTGTGCTATGCTGGTGCTGCCGCTGCGGCTGCGGAGAACCTCAAGCGGCGAAAATATAACAACCTCATCGGCAGTTATATTTTTGAGCCGTTTGGGGTTGAGACTCTTGGGTCGTGGGGTCCGAGTGATGAGATGGACCCCACGGCCCAAAAGTCTCATCCGAGTGCTAATGCGCTTTTTAAAGAATTATCCAAACGGCTAGTTGACACTTCGCGTGACCCAAGGGCTGGCTTTTACCTCGGTCAGAGATTAAGCATGCCGCCAGTCTTTTGGGTACACTTCCAGTCGACAGCGATGCGGAGGAATTTTTCGACGCCATATTTTAGGTAGGAGTTATTGTGTATATAAAAAATAAATAAAAAAAAAACTAGCTGCTATCAGCTACCGCGTCAAAGTAGAAAATAATCCCAAGAGAACTTATTCTCCGGATAAAAAGCACTATTCAAGGACATGGTTTACGCATGTGCCAAATTTCATCCAAATCCGTATAGCCGTTAGAGTGTGAAGAAGTAAGAAACATACACAAACACACTCACAAACTTTCGCCATTATAATTGATCATGTGGTCCGAATGCTCATCGAGTTGTACGGGATACCAACAAACACCTAGTGGACCAGAGGACTTGGTTTTTCTATGGACAGCGAATCAGCATAGTATCCAATTTGGCAATGCTGCCAGCGTTTTGGGCTCTTTTCTGGCTTCTGACTATGCGTGACAACTATAAAAAATATTCATATGACAGCCGGGACGAATGCCGTAGCTTGCTTTCTGAGACTGAGAGGAAAGTGGGTATGCAACGGTCACTCATCCACGGACAGACCTAGTCATGTATAGCTTAATCTAGAAATTAGACCTAAAGCTCGCCGTCCGATCGTCCGGTAACCGTCCGGGCCGAGCCCAAGTCGTTGACGGCGCGTACTGTTTCACGCGCGCCTCTAGGAGATTTCAGCAAACCGTAGGGGCCCAGCAGGTTAGAAACCTACTGGGGCTAATGGGCTGCTTCTGAAAGGAAGACTCGGCCTTGGTATGAAAGGCAACGAAGGAACAGGAATTGGTTTTTAGTCAGTAAAAATATGACACACCCTTTCATTGGATGATTTACCTACCGCAAAAAAAGACCTAAAAGGCTGTTACTATATTTAGCCACGAGCTCTTCTTTTCACTGTTTTCAAGACGACACGCGACATTTTCTCTGTATCATCATTTTCTGAAACAAATAGCTGCAGTAATAAGAAAAACATGTTCTCTCCATTTTACCGCAGATCAGCTTTTGTAGAAGGTACTTTGTTTTTTGTGACGGTGAGAAAGTATTTTTCTTTTTTTTCTGGCGGGAAATAATCAAATAATTCGTCGCACTATTAGTGGTGCGGGAGGGTATGTGTCACACTTTAACTGACAAAATCTTACCTATTTTCCTTAAATTTTCCGTTGCGTTCCAGAGCTATATAAATGCCTTAAAAAAAGGCAGAGGTTCTAATTTCAGTTGTACTTGTTTTCTGTTTGTTATATTTATAAATCAGTTTTTTTTTCTCTACATTTTAGCTTTTTATAGTAAATATTTTATTCAATAATATTTATTGAAAAAAAAAAGATTTCCTTAATTTTTGATTTTCTGGCAGTTGCCCTTTAGGTTCGTGTAAAGTTTTTTTAATGACTTTTTCGGTACTAAAATAAAGCTTATTTGCTGATTGGTATAAATAGTAGACTAGAAATAAATAATAGTTTTGCTTTTTGCTCATACTAAACAAAATCAGCCAAGCCACTCCATCTGTTGTCAAACGCCTGATTGAAAAAACCGCAGTACAAAACAGCGCCATCTCTGTAGCATTTGTTAAACTATCACATCACAGTGGGAACGTGCATTTTCCACGGGTTTCAGCTAGCTCGCTATGTGTTAGTGTCGGAAAATTCCGTTAGATGGCGTTGTTTTAAATTATTTACGAAACTTGTGGAAGGATATATGCATAATCCGGTTTTCCTATTAATAGTGTTATAAATACCTGTGGCAGTATTTGTCTGGTTTTCTTGGGCATTGTTCTTTTCTTCTTTGGCAGTTTTGGCTTCGGAACTCGTGTTGCATCCCATTTTTCGTACTTATTGGTATACTAATATAAAGTAGCGTCAAAAATACAAATTTTTAGGAACAGTGCACTTGATTTTGGGTTTTAGGAACAAACTTTCCACTATAACATAGTTAGCAGTCTGGTGAAGCTCTCGTTGAAGTAGGTAAATCTGAAACAAAGAAAGATATTGCTCAGATTAGTCGATACTTTAACTTTTACTGTGAAATCAGTTTCTGGGGTTTTCGGTGGAATTTTTTCGAGTAAAGATCAGTGGCTGTTTTAATGATTCTTAGTGGAAAAAAAGTGATGTAAACTTTGGTTTAGTTTTTTAGCTCAAGTGTCTACAACATTGATTTAGTATAGGTGAAACACGTGTCTAGTATTTTTAACCGACTTCGAAAAAGAGGAGGTTCTATGTTCGGCTGAATGTATGTTTTTTATTTTTATTTTTTATGTATGTTCTCCGATTTCTCGATCATTGTGGACCAATCTAAAAAAAATATTTTTTGTTTGAAAGGTTATGCTTCCAAGTTGGTCCCATAGAAATATTGTTATGATCTGATCATGAACTTCGAAGATATGGAACAGAACTCCTCATAGGATCACAGCAGAACTGTCGTAACAAGTGAAATTGCTTTATATATACGTGTAGTCGATGACTGACTGAAAGAATAGGGGGAATATATCGAACTGATCTGATGATGAAGCCTGAAGTAGGCACCGGAACTCTGTAATAAATTAATGTAATCTAACCATATTTGATATTATTAGAATTGTCATGAGATGCACTCTGGCTGTATTTAAGTATGGCTGAGGGTTACTTTTTAGTGGTGGTACCATAACTAAAAAGTGTAAAATAAAAAAATTTTACAAAAAAAAAATACAACCGATTCGACCGATCCGTTATTTTGCACTTTTCAGTGTTTTTTTACATTGAAGTCGGTTGTATTTTTTTTTGTAAATTTTTTTTTTATATTAAGAATCAATGTACAAAATTTCATAACTGTACGATAATAAATCATGAAGTTATAAGCTTTATTCTTTATTCTTTATTGTACACAATTTTATATATAGACAATAAAATAGGACAGTTGATGTACATAGGCGAGCTTAACCCACCACTGGGTTTTCTTACAGCAAACCATATGAGAGAGAAAGAAATTTTACATATTTTGAGGAACTTTAACTGTACTACAAAAAATTAAACACATAAATTAAATCTAAACTTAAAACTAAAAATATACTAAACAGATATGTGTACAGCACACTATACATTAAAATAATACATACAATAAATAAATACCTATAAAAATACATATTTATGGGTCATGTTGATAAAAAATGTTCCTTAACTCTTTCCCTGAAAACCTGCAACGAAGGGCTAGCTCTCAATGTATGTGGAAGAGAATTCCAGAGGCGCACAGCAGGAACGGTAAAAGATCCACTGTAGCGACTTGACGAGTGGGGAGGAAAACGAAGGAGAAGAGAGGATGATGAGCGACAAGGTTTTCCTCTCGGAACAAGATGCTCAAAGCTTGTTACGTTACTTGGTTGGCCGCACAAATACATGATCACCGGGCCACACGGGCGAGTGCGCTAGTGTCTAATGTTTACTATAACCTGCCGTGACCAGTGTTGTACTTAGTGTCGGTGGTGTCTAACTTGTGACCTTTTTTGCAGCGCAGCGGGTCAACTAACCGAGCGCTCTGAACACAAGCCCCACGCAAGTCCCTCATAAGACTCTTTGTAACTTTTTTGAATCACAGTGAAGACTAACTGCAAAAGTGAAATTATGTTGAAAATCATGCATCAAAATCTTTCTGTCAAACGTTTTATTTTTCATATCCCACATAATACGCTTTCTCGCTTAAGACGCGTTTTTAGTTGAGTCCCTGTAAAATAGTCTTGAACGGGTTTTACTGTACATATACATATATAGGTCAAACTATTCTCCATGTCACACCATTCCAATATTAATTTTCCCCGTGCCAATAACTCAACATTCCAACATACGCAACTCAAACGGACAATATGAATATTCCTGTACGATATGCATTTCAAACGACAAAGCGTTCATATTCCAATATCCCGATATTTCTCGGAAATATTCTCACAACTGCTACGGTGATATTGTACGAAAATATCGATGCTGTCATTAGTGAGAACTGGTGAGAGTGAAAAATGAAAATTGTGCTTATTTCGGAGTTGCAATGTCTACTGGACAATTATAATAAGCATAAGCATAATCAGCCTTTTAATGTTCCCACTGTTGGGACTGAGGCCTCCTCTCTCTAGAACAGGGAATGGGCCGTAATTCACCACGCGGGCCCAGTGCGAATTGGTGAATGTCACATGTCTTCGAATTTTTGGTTCTAGGACATGCCGGTTTCCTCACTATGTTTTCTTTCACCGTTTTGAGAGCAGTGGTGATGAAATAAATTACACAAAGCAATGCGTCTGGCTGAGTTTGAACCCGCGACCTACAACTCGTAAGTCGGGACCGTTATCACTCGGCCACCACTGCTCTCTATTCTATTCTCAATTATAATTGTTTAATACAAAGGAACTTGAAATTCCCTGACGGCTCCACACTCACTCGGCTGGCTCGGCTGGCGGCCTGGCGGCTGGGTTCGGCTGACTCCGTCAGGGCACCTGGGAATCTTTAAGTCAAGAGTGAATAGGCAAGCTCGCTCCACCGTCGACCACATCGTTGATTTTCATCAGGTGAGATAGTCGTCAAATGCGAGCCTATCAATAATAATAAAAAAAAAAAGAAATTTATAGTAACTTAAAAATGACACGAAAAAAACTTCTATGATTAAAAGCTGCCACACCAATAATATAAAGTTGAAAGTGTCTGTATGTTTTTTACTGCTTCACGCCTACCGAATACAGCTAAATAACGGCGGATTTCGATGAAACTTGGCACAAAGGGTAAACCATGTCTTAGAACAGGATATAAAATAGCCATAGATTTAAGTTTATGTATAAATTGTGTTGCTTTTTTGGTGTACAATAAAGTATAATCTATTCGATACAATGGGCTTGTGGACGGCGAGCAATGGGTGGGTCGCCGTCCGACCGTCCGGTAACCGTCCGGACCGAGCCCAAGTCGTCGATAGCGCGTACTGTTTCACGCGCGCCTCAAGGAGATGTCAGCAATTATAGGGGCCATCAGGGTCGAAGCCTACTGGGGCCAAGGGTCTGATTCTGAAAGGAAGACTCGGCCCTGGTACGAAAGGCAACGAAGGAACAGGAGTGGGTTTTTAGTCAGTAAAAGTCTGACACTATCTCACGCTCCGCCCAAGAGCGGGAGATGTCATAAGATGATTTTCCCACCGAAAAAAAAAAAAATATCGGTACAATACTTTTTATCCCTAGAGCATGTTCTCTTGCATTTGTTTTCTACGCATATGCGGGCGGAGCCGCCTGGCAGAATCTAGTCAAACATATAAGTAAGACTAGCTGTTGCCCGCGACTTCGTCCGCGTCAAGTTCGTAAAAATGCATAAAAATAATTAGTAATTCTGTGCTTGTAATTCATGCAATTATTTTTACTTTATTTTGTGTTAAAGTAAAAATAAGTGAATTGAATTGCATGAATTGCAAGCACAGAATTGCTAATTATTTTTATGCATTTATGCGGTTAAAGGCCAAACGAAATTACCTCTAGTAAATATGTATTTCTTATGTTCTTTATTTTATTTAATTGGCTCACCAATAATAGAATACACTAGATACAATACAATAGAATAGATGCATCAAATAAACTTATTAACACCAATAAACATAAAGAGACATAAAGAGGTCGTAGCAGTTGGTGTTCTAAGGTATATAAGTAAGATATATCTAAGTACCCAGTACATGAACACATATCACCTGACACAGACCACAATCAGAGGAGCCCAACGTCCCCTAAATGAGACAGTCGAAGCTAGGGACGCACTCAAACAAAGGGGACAGTTGGCAGCTACTAATGAATCCTATTCATCGCGGGGAGATAGGGGAGGTTTGCACAAATGTTCTATATGTATTTATATATGACGCTTTTGTGTTTGTTTTTATGACTGTAATCGGTTTTTGTTTTTAGTTTTTGATGGTGGTATTAAGGCTGGTTATCGTTTGGGGATAATGTGGATGCATCAGTCATCCCCTGAAACATCTGCCACCTTGACGTGTATTGCTGTGGCCTTTATATGTAGCAAGCACTAACTAAATTGGTTGCGCACCCAGGTAGGCCGCTGTAAATACCACTTGGCGAAATAGAAAAATATTTTATTTTATTATAGGGTTATGGAAATCAGAAATCAGAAACGTTTATTTCAAATAGACCAATTACAGGCACATTTGAATTGTCAAAATGTCGGTCAGTCAATTAAAAAAGTGAAGATAAATTGCACATTCCAAAGCGTAGATCTCTATGGAGAAGAACGTGCAAGAAACTCAATGGTTACTCTTTTAAATCATATTATGAGTTATATAAATCTTGGTTACATATTTCTTGTCGCTTCTAACATGTGAGCACAATGTAGCAAGTAATAATAATTAAAATAAATAAATTGAATTAAGCCACTGGCAGCTAAGAGATGACCAGTCTCATCTGACGGCACGCATTCACGAGCATGCATCAGCCCCACTCAGCTCAACCATTTTGAAGGGAACCGAATGACCCAATAACACGTGCCACCATCATCATCAGCGAGACATTTGAGTGAGCATGACAAACTATCAACTGCCATGCTCGTAATGTCAAACAAGTTGTAACCTAATAAAACAATGGCTTCTTGTTATGGATTACTACCTTCTCCACAGGCACAAACCCCTAATTTACAATTCTTAGGAATATGCTAGCTAGTGGCTACATCACATCTGGTTAGACAGGAGTTACATCAGGTTATTTGCTGGTTTCCTACCTCAAAAAAAAGAGGTAGACCAGGTATCACGTCTAAAAAAATTGGCAACCCTAGACTTAAGGGCCTTTCGATTGAAACCAATGATTTCGATTCTGTTTTTTAGGGTCTAAATTGTATAGATTTGATGGTGGGCCGAGGCTGTAAGCCTAAATTGTGGCACGTGACACTATTGTAAATGCGAAGTGTTTAGATTTTACCTTTTTGTTAAATAAAAGGTAAAATAGTATTGATGAGTATTGGCGATGGCTGAATATTCGTTAAGAATCTTATTGATTAGTCTATTGTCTTCTATATATAAATATAAAAGGAGAAATAGACAGACTGACATATCCACAAACAGTTAAAAGTACTGGGACTAGGAGCGTAAAATTTTGCCTAAGGTTTCCTTTTATGACGTAGGCGAGCACTTATAGAGATTTTTTCAAAATTCCACCCCTAAGGGGTTGAAACAACGATCTAAAGTTTGTATAAAGAAACTTACTTTCACGCAAGTGAATTCGCTGGCAGAAGCTAGTATTTGAAAAAAAAAGCCAAAATATCACAGTCAAAACTTTATATAATATAAAATAGAACGTTAAAAAAGCATTTACATACATACATACTTAATCAGCCTTTTAATGTTCCCACTGCTGGGACTCAGGCCTCCTCTCTCTAGGAGAGGGGATGGGCCGTAATCCACCACGCGGGCCCAGTGCGGGTTGGTGGATGTCACATGTCTTCGAAAACATGGAAATAAAGCATTTAAACTTCACAAACTACGATAAAAAATGCTATAAAACTAGGCACCGAAACACAAGGACGAAATGAATAAAAAAGTGCAGAAGTTCCAGTTTTCATTACAACTTTTGCCAGCGAAAACAATATTGGTAGAGCAAATAGTTCAATTTCTAAGGCGTAAGAAAGTCCAAGGAATCTGTTCAGTATCCAGCCTTTCCCCAAGTATGTTGGAGTCAGTATTCAGTCTAACCGCATCTAGCTGAATACGTATTGCTTGAACTTTCACTCGTAGCTATTTCAGGACATGATCTAGCCGTGTGCCAATTTCATCCACATCCGTTCAGTCATACGAGCTTGAAGAAGTAACAGACATCTCTCATAAACTTTCGCTTTTATAATATTATATAATGTGATTTGGTCAACGGCATGAGCATTTTTATTAGGTTACAACTTGTTTGACATTACGAGCATGGCAGTTGAGAGTTTGTCATGCTCACTCAAATGTCTCGCTGATGGTGGCACGTGTTATTGGGTCATTCGGTTCCCTTAAAAATGGTTGAGCTGAGTGGGGCTGATGCACGCGTCATGCTCGTGAACGGGTGCCGTCAGTTGAGACTGGTCATCTCTTAGCTGCCAGTGACTTAATTCAATTTCTATTTTTTTTTTTTTTTTTTAATTAGTCTTTTTTAAGTATATTTTTTTTATTTTAATTATTATTACTTATCTACATTGTGCTCACATATTAGAAGCGACAAGAAATATGTAACCAAGATTTATGTAACTCATAACATGATTTAAAAGAGTGTCCATGGAGTTTCTTGCACGTTCTTCTCCATAGAGATCTACGCTTTGGAACGTGCAATTTAGCTTCACTTGTTTTTTTTTTGACTGACTGACATTTTGACAATTCAAAAGTGCCTGTAATTGGTCTATTTGAAATAAACGTTTCTGATTTCTGATTTCTGATTTCTGCATGATGTGTTCCTTGCGCGCCTAAAAGAACTCTCAACTAAATTGACGGGGCCTGTTAGCCGATGCCTGCCAGGACTGAGGGATTACCGCAGCCCTGGAATGCACAAAACAATTGGAGGAACACAGGTGGTATAAAAATGGTATTTAAACAAACATTTAAGTTCACTTGTTTGTAAATCAAACAACCCGGAACAGCTATCTATTATTTGTTCCGTGTCTATTTAGCAATATATGAGTATATTTATCAGTTATCTAGTACTCATACCACAGGCTCTGCTCGAAAGTTGTGGAATATTGTATAGCATAGCATAGTCAGCCTTTTAATTTTCCCACTGCTGGAACTCTGGCCTCCGCTCTAGGAGAAAGAATGGGCCGTAATCCACCAAGCAGGCCCAGTGCGAGTTGGTGGATGTCACATATTGTTTTCGAAGAAGAACATCACTACATAGTATGAAACAAAGTCGCTTCCCTCTGTCTGTCCCTATGTATGCTTAGATCTTTAAAACTGCGCAACGGATTTAGATGCGGTTTTTTTTTAATAGATAGAGTGATTCAAGAGTAAGGTTTTTATGTATAATAGCATGCATAATATAGTAGAGAAACGATGATTATTTTACAAGTTTCTCATGTGATGTGGTAAATGAACACATTTTTTTACGCTTAGGTATATTGCAAACGCTGGCTGAACCCTACGTGATAGATCAAAATAATGTACTACAGTATTATACAATTTAAAGAGGTCCACAAAGAAGTCCACAATAGTATATGTCCATCTCTAAGGGATAACCCACAATAACCATTTTTTATCCTTTACTTTTTACGAGAAATAATGGCTTATTTACGAAGCTATTTTAAGCAATACAGCATTAATGCTTATCCAATTAAATACCAAAAATACATTGTGCATTTAATATAGATCAATATGGCCTTTACAGCATGTAATTTAAATGACTAATTTCGAAGATATTACAGATTTAAAATGCAGGGACATAGAGGTTGCGGTGGTATCAGCATTGCACCCGTGCGAAGCCGGGGCGGCTCGCTAGTTTATATTAATTTATATATTATTATGGCAAATATTTGTACAGCCTAACAAATATTAGCCATTGTGTGCAGTAAACCTTCTGCATCATTATTTTCCAGTGTGATCCTGTCCGTTCTAGACTAGACGGAGTGTGATCGATAAGGCAACGAGCCGGAAGGCTTCATATCGCTCTTTACACACGCTAATAAATATCAGGATTGAACCATTACCAGCTGCTCACATGGGTATGATATTTTTAAACGACTTCAAAAAAAAGGAGGTTATATGTTCGGCTGTATGATGTTTTTTTTTATGTATGTTCACCGATTTCTCTGTAATCTTGCAGACATAGCCCGAAGAATCGCCAAACTTAAGTGGCAGTGGGCAGGGCACATGGCTCGCAGAACAGATGGTCGATGGGGACGAAAGGTTCTGGAATGGCGACCACGTACCGGAAGACGCAGCGTTGGAAGGCCTCCCACAAGGTGGACCGATGAACTGGTGAGGGACGCGGGAATCCGATAGATGCCTGCTGGTCTGGTCTGGAGGCCTATGTCCAACAGTGGACGTCTTTCGGCTGAAATGATGATGATGACCGATTTCTCGGTCAATTGTAAACCGATTTAGATTTTTTTTTTTATTAATAGGTTTGCTTTTCGGAAGCCAACCATGGCCTTAGTAGGCTTCGGCCCTGCTGGGCCCCAACGGTTTGCTGCCTCTTTGAGATCTCTTTGAGGCTTCCAAAAGAGAAACCCGGGGTCCTGGAATGCAAGGCAAAGAAGGAACATAGGTGTGGTTTTAGTCAGTAAATGTCTGACACACCCTCCTGCTCCGCCCTAGATCGGGAGATGTCATTGTATGATTTCCCCCACCTTAAAAAAAGGATCTAACGAACTAGAGAACGAATAGAGTCAACAGCCATGACACCTTTCCCCTATATTAAAATTATAAAAAGCTTCAAACACTGACCACTTCATTATTAATATTAAAAAAAAAAGTTTAAACTCATTATAAAATCAAAAGCAACTTTAACGAGGTACTTAACTGTGCTAAAACTGTTTAAAATTCTCAAAGAGTTCGTTAAAACTGGGTCGTTTCTGTTAATATCCTTTGATATTAAAAATTGGAGTCGGAGTGATTCGTGCAGTCGTTGGATAGAATATCTTATCCCATGAGAATATATTTAGCATAGCAGCACCCCTCCCTAAGAGTAACTTCACCAATCAAGTATTTTTACAAGGGATTTTTTAAATTTATTTTTACGTAATCTTACGCTTCTTTTCGTTGTGCCTATGGAATATATTTACAGAAAAGACTAGCTTTTTCTTACGGCTTAGCTTACTTGACCATCACACTAATCTTATAAAACCTTTTTCTTGCAGCTTGGCTTGCTTGACCTATATCGCATTAATCTTATAAAACCTTTCTCTTGCGGCTTAGCTTACTTGGCCTATATCGCATTAATCTTATAAAACCTATCTCTTGCGGCTTAGCTTACTTGGCCTATATCACACTAATCTTATAAAACCTTTTGCTTGCGGCTTAGCTTACTTCTAACTTATGTCACATTAATCTTATAAAACCTTTCTCTTGAGGCTTAGCTTACTTGGCCTATATCACACTAATCTTATAAAACCTTTCTCTTTCGGCTTAGCTTACTTGGCCTTTATCACACTAATCTTATAAAACCTTTCTCTTACGGCTTAGCTACTTGGCCTATATCACTCTAATCTTATAAAACCTTTCTCTTTCGGCTTAGCTTACTTGGCCTATATCACATTATTCTTATAAAACATTTTTCTTGCGGCTTAGCTTACTTGGCCTATATCACACTAATCTTATAAAACCTTTTGCTTGCGGCTTAGCTTACTTCTAACCTATGTCACACTAATCTTATAAAACCAAAAGTTCGTGTATTGGTAAGTTTGTTACTTACTTCTTCACGTTCGAACTGCTGAACGGATTTCGATGAAACTTCATTTGTTTAACTCTAAGTTTCTTCCTAAAATAAAAGTTAAGGAATAATTTAAACATTTACTCCTTATGACATCAGCTATGAAAGCCCCGTCAAAAACGACCCGGCCGTTTCGGAGATTAGCCGGAACAAACAGATGAAAAAAAACTTTTAAACATTTTAAGTAAAAAAATATTATTTTGATTTATCAAACTGACACTTCAATTTTATTTATATGTAATTGAGAAAATCAACTCGTGTCCCCTCAGTTGTCCTTCGCATTCCAGGGCCGCGGTAAATCTTTCTAACAATTCCACAGCCTTCATTCATCATCATCATCATTTCAGTCAAAAGACCCCACAGCCCTAGACTCAAAACTTCCCATTTAAATTCAGTGTAATAAATAACCACATTTCATGCATGCTGAACGTTTCACCGGAAAGGTGAATTAATATGCGCAAGCGTAATTATTAAAATTAGCGGGTCATCCCTAGCACTGGCCATGAATACGTAATCCGAACGCTAATTACACATGGACATCCCTTAGTGCTTGTTTACAGTTTGTCACACAATTTTTAACCGACTTCAAAAAGGAGGAGGTTCTATGTTCGGCTGAATGTATTTTTTTTTATATTAGTTCACCGATTTCTCGGTCAATTGTGGACCGATTTTATTTTATTTTTTTATTGGAAGGTTATGCTTCCTAGTTGGTCCCTTAGAAATATTGTTATGATCTGATCATGAACTTCGAAGATATGGAACAGAACTCCTCATAGGATCACAGCAGAACCGTCGTAACAAGTAAAATAGCTTTGTTTATACGTGTAGTCGATGACTGACTGAAAGAAGAGGGAGAATATATCAAAATGATCTGATGATGAAGCCTGAAGTTATGCACCGGAACTCCGTAATAAATTAATGTAATCTAACCGTGTTTGGGATTATTAGAATTGTCATGAGATGCACTCTGGCTATAAGGTATTTATGTTTGGCTGAGGGGTACTTTTTAGTGGTGGTACCATAAATAAGTGTAAAAAAAAACTTTAAAAAAAAAGAATACAACCGACTTCAAAGTAAAAACAAAAAACACTGAAAAGTGCAAAATAACTTTAATTTCGGATGTTGGTGTTTCTATAATAGTTTTGTCTCTTCGTTATTTAACACCGACTTCCGAAATTAAAGTTATTTTGCACTTTTCAGTGTTTTTTTTTTTACTTTGAAGTTGATTGTATTTTTTTTTTGGAAAAAGTTTTTTTAAGCATTGAGTTTTAAAATGTGTGACGGAATGTAAAAAAAAAAACAGGTTTTTGACAGTTTTTTTTTTAAGGTGGGAAATCATCCGATGAGTTCTCTCGCTCTGAGTGGAGCGGGAGAGCGTGTCAGACTTTTACTGACTAAAACCACACCTGTGCCCTTTGCGTCTTAAAACCACGGGTTTCCTTTTCAGATAATGCCTACGACCCTAGTGAGCATCGGCCCTGCTAGGTCCCTACGGTTTGCTGCCGTCGGTTTGAGGAGCGCATGGAATAATACACGCTGTCGACGACATGGACTCGGTCCGGTCAATTACCCGACCGGACGGCGAGCCACGGAAGAAGGCAGCCACCTGCCATTCCTCTTTGGAGCGAAGAGGACCATGGCCAGGTTAAGTTATTCGCAAATTGATTCCAAATATTTTAAGTGTCTACGCAAATGGACAACTTGTAGAATCATTGAAATAGGAGTGATCTGGGAATTGCACTGCTATATTGACCACCTCAGTACTTCAACAAAGCTTGAATGACTTGGCTTGCTTGGCTAACTCGCAACATTTGCTGTTGAATTCTGCAAAAAACATCAGAATATGTTAAATCTGCATTCTAAGGGCTATATTTCACTGAGACACCATGGCGGCGCGACCAGTCGCTACCAACAAAATGTATAGAGCTCTTTATAGAGTTACTCACCTGCCCCCCTAGCCAAGTTGCAAACGATAAACGTGAACGCTTAGTAATCTCCAATAGATTTTCAACTTTATACCTAAGAGCATAAAGTTGAAAATCTATTAAAGACTACTGAGCGTTAGCGACCGGAACGAACGAAAACACTATGTAATCTTCAATAGATTTTCAACTTTATATCCAATAACATAAAGTTGAAAATCTATTAAAGACTACTGAGAGTTTACGTTTATCGTTTGTGACTTGGCTAGGGGGGCTGGTGTCCGTTTGGTTGCGCAACCAATTTGGCGGCGCGACCAACTCGGACGCGTGCACTTAAGGTTACACTAGTCGATACTATTTCCATACAAATTTCGGGGGGTATTACTCCACAGTTTGACATTGTACATTCAAAACAAAACATGATATCGTTTTATCTTATTGGTCTGTGCGCCTTTAAAAAGTTAGGAGCCAACAAAGTTTCTGATTTTTTTATGATTTTAACGCCACTTTAGGTGTAAAAAAGTAACAAAAATCGTATAAAATCACCTAAACGAAGTCGGAACCGACAAAGCTTAATTATCGAAGAGTTCTATACAATTTACTTGTAATAGATTTATGCTATGGTTTTTTCATAAAAGTCGATTTTCCAAAGCACTGCTCCCAATATTTTGCGTATCTTCTAATGTCATTTTAGTTCAGAACGGTGTTTATGTGTGTGCAAATAATATGTTGTGCATATAAACTAACGTTAACCTGTTTATACTTGATAGTATCGCTGTCGGACACGATGTCAGATGAGACAGCGCACTTTTTGGCCTCATCCATCAGCGAGTTCGAGCCCGCGACTAGTTCAACCTTAAGGTCGATTTTGATACTGTCTCAGTGTGGTGTAGCTACTCTGGTGTCTGTATGGTAGCTTACGGACACCATGGTAGCACAACTGGTCGCGCCGCCATGGTGTCCCGGTGAAATCTAGCCCTAATAGACAACTAATGACTGTATTTAGTTTAAAAAATGGCATCCCCTCTAAGCTTGACTCTGGCTGAATTTACTAACTATCCGATGACAAATTAAAAAAAAAATATTTACGGTTTATGAAATTTCTACTTTTTCCTATTTTTTTCTATATGAAACAGAGTTTTCAAGTCTTCAGTCCTTATTATATTTTTGATTTCATCACCATGAGTAATGCTTATAAAAATAATAACCTACACTAAGTCATACGTAGGTAATGGATGTCCGATGGGCAGTCAATCTATGAAAACTAATAATTACTAGTCTGCAACCATTTCGATTAGAACCCTTTTTTTCGTGAATAATCATCAATTAACTTCTCTTGCTCTGGATGGAGCGAAAGGGCGTCTCAGAATTTTCAACTATTTTATAATTATCTACAGTCTTATTTGTAAAACACTAACAACCTTGCAGGACTGTATTAGTAACATCATAAACAACTACTTATGTTCTATGACTTTTAAAAAATTATCACATTTTAGTTCATCAGATTTTCATACAATTTGAGCAGGATTTGTAAAAATTATGAAATAAATGTTAAAAATGCAATTTTTATTTTTTATTATCGATAGGCTCGCGTTTGACCACCATTTCACCTGATGGTAAGCGATGATGTGGCCGACGATGGAGCACGCTTGCCTAGAAGTAACCTATTCACTCTTGACTTAAAGACCCCTAGGTTGTAGCTATCAGGGAACACAGACTCCGGCAGGGAATTCCACTCCTTAGCTGTACGCATTATGAATGTGTTCCCAAAACGCTTTGTACGTATGGGTGGGATGTCCACCATGTACCGATGGCGCAACGCCGTACGTCTAGTGGTCCGATGATGGAACGGACTTGGTGGAATTAAATTGTGCAATTCCAGCGCACACTCCCCGAAGTGTAATCTATAGAAAACCGACAGGCCAGCCACTCGGCGTAGATGCTCAAGGCTTTGGAGTTTTGATTCGACAAGTGCATCATCACCGATGATTCTCTTGGCTCGCTTCTCAATCGACTCCAGAGCATCAAGCTGGTATTTGGCAGACCCATCCCAAAGATGAGAGCAGTATTCCATACACGATCGAACTTGCCCTTGATAAAGTTTGAGCAGCTATTCCGGCGTGAAGTACTGTCTCACCTTGGCCAAGATCCCCAATTTTTTGGCAGCCTGTTGAGCTTTAGCCTCGATGAAAGAGCCGAAATTGAGGGTAATGACAACGTTACCCCAAGAAGCTCAAGGTCACTGGTTATCGGCACGGTTACACCCCGGAATGATGGAGCCGGGTGGAATTGGCTCCGTTTGGCGGAAAAAAGACACGCCTGGGTTTTAGCAGCATTGAACTTGACCAGATTGGCATCGTCCCAGTCGGATACTGCCTTCAAGGAAAAGTTCAAGCGTTCAACCATAGCCTCTCGGAAAGACTGGATCTGTGACCCACTAGCACGTGCATCGGACACGTATCTCTCAGCAACAGTGCTATCGTCTGCATACCCAAAGGTACCGGGTTTAAGAAGGTCATTTATGTGCAGCAAGAACAGTGTTGCCGAGAGTACCGACCCCTGAGGGACCCCGGCATTAATTTCCATTTGACCGGACGAGCAGCCATCAATAACCACTCGGATGGATCGCCCCCTCAAGAAGTCTGCGATCCAGCCACACAGACCAGTGGGCAGACCGAAGGAAGGAAGCTTAGCAACAAGGCTATCATGCCAGACCCTGTCAAAGGCCTTCGAGATATCAAGGGAGACTGCAAGTGCTTCCCCATGCTTCTCGATGGCCTCGCTCCAGATGTGAATGGCATACGCTAGAAGATCCCCAGTTGACCGATTTCGGCGAAAGCCGTATTGACGATCACTGAGGATGTCATTAGCTTCTAGGTATGCCAGGAGCTTATTATTGATCACTCGTTCCATACTCTTGCAGAGAATGGACGTTACCGAGATAGGTCTGTAATTAGCAGGGTCAGCCCGACTACCCTTCTTGGGCACGGGTTGCACGTTAGCTTGCTTCCAAGCCATCGGTACTTTTTCAGCCTCAAACGAAAGACGAAATAAGCGTGTCAGGATCGGAGACAGTTCAGGCGCACAAGTTTTTAAAACAATTGCCGGTATCCGTCGGGACCACTGGCTTTGTTCACGTCAAGGTTACGTAGCACCCTACGGACGTCCTTCTGATGGATGCGTATGTCTGCCATAGTCGTCTCGCATCGCTCAGGAAAGGCAGGGGGCCGCGCGTTACGGGAATCAAGACGTGAAGATTCCGCAAAAAGAGAGGCAAATAGATTTGCTTTCTCCTCAGCGGTGTGGGCCAGCGACCCATCGGGTTTCAGCAGTGGTGGTAGTGAGGGACGGCAGAAGTTCGCTTCAACAGATTTAGCCAGGGACCAAAACGCTTTACTACCTGCTGGGTATGAAGCAAGTTTGTTCCCAATTCGGCTAATGTGCACCTTCTTGCAGGATTTGGCAGTCCTATTATAGGCTCTCTTTTTTTGAGTCACGTCACTTGCCTTGCGCCTACGAGCGTCGACCCATTCTTGGTATGCCGTATGTTTTAGCGCTTCAGCGCGATTACATTCGGCGCCAAACCAAGGTCGAACCTTGTCAGACATTGTTACATCAGAGAATGGAATGTAATATTCCATCCCCCGACGCAACACATCCGACACTGCGTCCGCGCACAACGACGGATCAGCGGAAGAGAAGCAAGTAAGCTGCCAAGGATAGCATGCGAAGAAAGAACGCATACCATCCCAATCTGCTGACTTGTATCGCCAAACCCGCCGGGTGCCTCTTGGGCTGGGATCGGGCGGGGAATAGACGGATACAGATTTCACCAGACAATGGTCGGAACTACCTATTGGTGAAGATATCGACACTGAGTACCGGTCCGGATCTGTAGTCAACAGAAGGTCCAAGCAATTGGCCATGTGTGACTCAACATCCGGCACCCTTGTAGCCCCCTGGACCAGCTGGGTGAGATTTAACGCTAGCGCTAGCTTCCGCGTCTCTCGCCCAGCATGGTCTGTGCACTGGTATGGGAAGAGCCACTCCTGATGGTGGGCATTGAAATCCCCCAGTATCACCAATTGGGCAGAAGGGTACCGCTGCTGAGCCACATCCGCCGCCTCACTAAGGTGCTGTGTGAGCCTGGTTGTCTCCTGATCACCACTGTGCGAACGGTAGACACAAGCATAGACAATTTGATCTATGCCAGTGTCCACCAAAGCCCAAAGCGTGGAGTACCTGGAGTCCTCAAGATTGCGGAGACGCCGATAGCAGATGTCGTCCCGGGCATACATACATACACCCGCGCGTGGTTTAAAATGGTGCTCCAGGGTAAACCCTGGGTAAGATAAGTACGACACGTCTGACGGACTACTGATCTGCGTCTCCGAAAGAAAAAAAAAGAGCAGGTTTCTCAGTCTCCAGATGGTGGTGGACTGCGGTAAAAAATGGCATCCCCTCTAAGCTTGACTCTGGCTGAATTTACTAACTATCCGATGACAAATTAAAATAAAAAATATTTACGGTTTATGAATTTTGTACTTTTCCCTATTTTTTTCTTTATGAAACAGAGTTTTCAAGTCTTCAGTCCTTATTATATTTTTGACTAGCTGTTGCCCGCGACTTCGTCTACGTTAAGTTGGTAAAACTGTGCAATCATTCTGTGCTTGCAATTCATTCTGAAAGCATCGTAATTATTTATTGTACTTTCACATAAAACTGTTAAAGGTAAAAACGCAAATTACCTTCAGGATACATGTTATGTACTCGTCCAGATCCAGATGTATGAACGTCAATGAATAGAAAGAGTATCTAAGGGTCGTAGCCGTTGGCATTTCTGCCTACCCCAAGGGAAAAGGCACTAGTTTATGTATGTTTCTGGTTTATGTTCCGGCAAAACAACATTGTCACAGTGAGCACGTCACAATTGCAGCGGTAATGCCTGTCTTTGAGGAGTGGCTACAGAGGCGTCACGGCATCCTCTCTTTGTGCAGGACTCACCGGATGTGGGTGTTTTGGGAGGTATCTGTATCGAATTCAGCGAAAAGAAACACTCGAGTCTCACCATTGTGCGGATCGCCCGGAGAATACGATGGAACTTACGGTGGAAGTCAGTCCCGCTTGGTAGGAGCGCTGGCGCCGCCGTGTCCTCGTGGAGGCGATTTGTGGAAAAAATGCCAACCAGTAGCCTCCTTCAGTGAAGCACTACGATCGAAGAAGGTGGCTGAAACTATGAAGGATGATGAGGGAAGTGATGCTCCAGGTGTTGAAAGCCGCAGGGCGATTGCGGTGGAGCCGTCCGGTCATCTGGTCAAAGCAATCCTGAATCGACGGCGCGCGACTCATAATGATGTCAGCAAATGGATAGGGCCCTCTAGGGCCAATGTCTGCTAAGGCTGCGAGATTGTTCGAAAGAGTTAACTCCTGTAAAATTTTCGCCTCAATAATGTTTCACTGAAGAGTTTAAGCCGTCAGACAGCTTTGGTAGAGGTAAACGAAGGAACATAATCGGGACACCGACCTTCAGCTGGATAACGTTTGCACTGATGGTGCAAAGCCAAAAAGCCAGTGAATCCAAAAATTACCATCATCATCAACTATCTTCCTCCACAACAGTACTTATGAAGAATTTGCGAGAGCATGCTTGAATTGATTGTTGCAGCTTGATCATTTGGGGCGTAAAAATTACTTGTTCATTTACCTAGGATTTTATGGTGTGTATTTGACTGACGTCCTCGTATATCAGACAAATGTTATTCCATAGTGGGAACTACCCTATGAAGAGTCTCCAACTTTTGAATGAATTTCGGTGAAATCTTGAACGCGTGTATCCCTGTCCAATCGAACTCGCATATTGATGGCCAAACCGAGAGGTCACTGACGCCGATTGTCTCTATGAAGACACGGTGGTTCACCCAAGCAGGATAGACCTCCACCGCATGCTACAACGGGTCCTCCGGGCGATTTGTAAAATGGTAATATCAGAGTACTTCCAACCAAATCTGGAACAGAAACCGCGTGAAACACCCTCAACAGTCCTGAGCTTGTGTATCCATAAAACAATTAAATTCTGGTAAACAAATGTAGCAGCCGATTAGTGTTATCCCTGAGACTGGCCTCCCTCAGAGGGTGGTTCCAGTGTTGGTCACCACTCACTGCAAGGAGGTAACGTACGGATGTCGACGTAACGCTGCAAGGAATCTGAGATACATCATACGTTGTCGAACTGTGATCAGGAACGCAAACCTTTCGACCCAGTTTTATATGAAAGAGTGACTGCTAATAATAAAACACACCATTATTAGGCCGCAAGGTGCCATCATCCCGGAGGACACAGTGGAGCACACAGAGGTGTGTGTTGTCCTCGTGGAGGCAATCGGCGTCAGTCACCTCTCGCGCCGGGCCTTGTGACTTTGGGCTATGGTCCAGAGCGAGGAGGAATGGCAGGCGGTCGCCTCCTTCTGCAAAGGCGTAATGCTAGTGAAGGAGGAGGCCGCACGCGTGAGGGAACGAACGACCTCACGCCGAGCCGAGATTCTGACCCCGACGACCAGCCACGGTAGACGCGGGCTCGCGGACATCCAGCAATCGATCGTCCACAGCCGTCCGGCCGTCCGGTAATTGACCGGACCGAGCCCAGTCGTCAACAGCGCGTAGTGATCCACGCACTCCTCAAAGAGATGTCGCAAAGGGCAACTGAAGGACACAGGTGTGGTTTTAGTCAGTAAAAGTTTGACACGCCTTCCCGCTCCAACCAGAGTGGGAGAAGTCATTGGATGACATCCACCCTTAAAAAAAGAAAAATAAAGGTGCCATCATTATCATTATCATTTCAGCCGAAAGACGTCCACTATTGGACATAGGCCTCCCCAAGTGTCACCATAATTACCGGTCCTGTGCGTCTCGCATCCATCGGATTCCCGCGACCCTCACCAGGTCATCGGTCCACCTGGGGGCTTTCCAACGCAAGGTGCCATGCTACCCCTTCCGAAAATTTGGCCATGTTATTTGAAAGTCAATAATTAAATACATATAAGTATTTACTTTTATCGCCTTTGGTTGGTATCCCTTGAATAATCATGGTCAATTAGTTTGTTACAACCACGGGGAAAAAAAGCATTAGGATTAAAAATGTCTCCGTCTAACTCCAGTTTAATCATAACGGTTTTCGTCCAATTTTAAACAATAAAACTGTCTGCAAACTTGGGCGATGGTCATTCTTCCGCCACTCAGAAAATTACGTAAAATACACAATGCCATCTATCAAATATGACGTTCAACTATCATTGTCATCATTATTTCTACTTTCAGTCTTTAGATGGCGTTGCGAGTATCTGAATTGCGTGTGGTGCCATATTTACATTTTAGTACGTGATTTTACTCGCCGCTTTGATTTTATTATGTGTTTTGATTAGTTTTTACAAAATATTTAGAAGATATCGAATAGAAATGTCAATTTTATTTTGAAAAAATGCTAAAAGTTATTTCATTACAAAAAAGAAGATAAAATAATGACAAAATTTATAACTGTAGCTGGGGATCGAACGTGGCAAATGTCGTTCAATGTCGACATTTTGGATTATTGCTCACCCCCCATAGCAAATAGCGTGATAATATGTAGCCTAACAGTTGACCCGGCCTATAAGGATTATGTATGCAAAATTTGAACAGGATTGGTTCAGTAGTTTTTTCGCCAACTAATACCAACGCTCCACCATTTTACTGTTTTATTATATGTATAGATTTCATCACCATGAGTAATGCTTATAAAAATAATAACCTACACTAAGTCATACGTAGGTAATGGATGTCCGATGGGCAGTCAATCTATGAAAACTAATAATTACTAGTCTGCAACCATTTCGATTAGAACCCTTTTTTTTCGTGAATAATCATCAACTAACTTCTCTTGCTCTGGATGGAGCGAAAGGGCGTCTCAGAATTTTCAACTATTTTATAATTATCTACAGTCTTATTTGTAAAACACTAACAACCTTGCAGGACTGTATTAGTAACATCATAAACAACTACTTTTGTTCTATGACTTTTAAAAAATTATCACATTTTAGTTCATCAGATTTTCATACAATTTGAGCAGGATTTGTAAAAATTATGAAATAAATGTTAAAAATGCAATTTTTTTTTTCTTATTTCTAGTAAAACCCACGAAAAGAGAGATACGAGACAGATTTTACCTTATAAGAGTGAAATAACATTTTTAATAGGTTTTTCAGGTATCATTTAAGCAAAAATATTTTTTTAATCATAATTCTGGCGAATTCACAAAGTTATAAAAAGATTTTTATGGCGTGTGGCACATCACTAGCAAGAGGATAAACTAGAGAATTTTTGAGGAAGTTGAAAGACTCCGGTCGCTTTTGGTTATTTTTTTATAGCCGTGTAAATAGCAGTAACATGAACAGCTTTAATTTAAGTTCAAAACTTTGCGATTAAATTTAAAAAAATCTAGATAGCTAATGTCACTAATTTTAAATTTAAAAGTACTCTAATACAATAAACGTCTAAATAAAATTAAAATTCAGAGTCTACGCCTTATAATTTTTTTAAATTTGTTTTTGAATGAAAAATTTGGGTCTTATTTTCATAAAACAATAAAATGACTATGAAACAAAATCCACAGGGCATGAGAAGTATTTAGGAGTCTGAAAGGATAGCAGATGACCATTTTAATTTGGCACACGATGCACCAAACACCCTGTATAGTCTTATTTTATTTTTATAACTGTGACCTTTCTAACATTTTTAATATCTAATATAAATAAAAAAAAAATATTTTTATAACTGTGACCTTTCTAACATTATTGATATCTAAAAATATATAAAAAATTCGTCTCACATTTTTTGTTACCAAAAAAATTTTTATGAATTTATTTGAGTATATTTAGTAGTATTTGCCCTCCTACCCCAACCCCTATTTTTAATCACAATATTTCTTTGATCATATTATATATGGCAGAACAAAGTTTGCCAGGTCAGCTATTAAGTATACATAAATGGTCTTTTTATTTGTAGTTCCAATGATCTGCCACTTAATTCAAACTATTAATAAGAATCGTAAAAAAATATGTGATTTAACTCAATGTGATTAGTCAGTAAAAGTCTGACACTCCCTCTCGCTCTACCGAGAGCAGGAGTTACGTAATATTTTATCACCCACAAAAAGGCATTTGATGAAACCCGGCGTTTCCTCCCACTTATAATAAAATAATATAACCCGTAATAACATTCCCTTGGAAGCAATCAAAGGTGTGAAGCTCTTCTACAATATAAGAGGCAGGCCCATAATCCATGAATAAGCATAAATAAAGTGAACTAAATATCAGAGTCGGTACCTCCCCCTTAATTTGGGCACTCCTATCAATTGGAATGCTCCAGCTAAAGATCTTGGGTCACGCACTGAACATAAATCAGAATCAGGCGATCATTGTAACGAAGTGTCGCCTAAAATAGACGGGGGGCACAATGGTGGGACATAATACTGATAAATATACCTTAAATTGTGAACCAGGGGTGGGTTTGAACTACTTATATTTGAATTAAAGCCTACTGGCTACGGACGCGTAGCTTCTTAGACGCGTGTCGAGTGTCGCCTCCTTCTGTGAAGCAGTAATGCTAGCAAAGGAAGCGGCCGATCGCGTGAGGCAACGGTCCTCACGCCCCAACCGACGCCGGGTTTCCGATCCCGATTTCCGGCCACCGTAGGCGCGGGCTTGCGGACGGCGAGCAATGGGTAGCTCGCCGTCTGACCATCCGGTAACCGTCCGGACCGAGCCCAAGTCGTCGACGGCGCGTACTGTTCCACGCGCGCCTCAAGGAGATGTCAGCAAACCGTAGGGGCCCAGCAGGGTCGAAGCCTACTGGCGCCAAGGGTCTGATTCTGAAAGGAAGACTCGGCCCTGGTACGAAAGGCAACGAAGGAACAGGAGTGGGTTTTTAGTCAGTAAAGCTCCGCCCAAGAGCGGGGATGTCATAAGATGATTTTCCAACCGAAAAAAAAAAGCTTCATAAACGCGTATTCGTATTATACGCTTGGCACAGCGGCAACGTCGTGCCGCTTCGGCGCCATAGTTTTGTATGCAAGCTGTGAACAGGCGTACAATAAGCGTATAATGACGAATACCTACGCGTCCGTGGCGTCCGTCCGTATATTTTATCTTTTGTTAAGCAAACAATAAATACAGTGTGTGGAAATTTCGCGTGACGTCATATTTAGGTTAAAAATATTCTACTTTATACTTATACGTGACGTAACAAGGCCCTTTTTTGAACTTTAATGCGTTTTTGTTTGTCATATTTTTATTTATTGGGTAAAGCAAAAAATACGTGCCATTATTTTTTGACATTATCTAATTGACGGGACCAAATAGATTTTTTTGGTCATCAACCCTATTTGTCCAAATAACTATCTAGAATTCTTCATTGAAACATATTTTTATACTGGAAATATGAAATAACGTAAGAGACATTTTTACGTTTCACGTAAAATAGCCTTACATCAATCATTGTTAGGTACCTATACTTTACATTTTAGGTAAATGTCATTGGAGGTATGCGGAACAGAGAGTAAAGTCCCGCAAACCTCCGTTGAAAAGGGAGGATTCTCCGACCAGACGGGTGTTATGTCTGGTGGGCAACTGCCCGATAGATGATTTCGGGCTGTTCTATATATATGTTCTAAACGCGCGGAGAACTTTAATTGCGCGATGCAGGATTAGTTCTTATGTGACGCCGTAAATATCGCTACATGTCCTTTACGTTATTTCACATTTCCAGTATCGATAACTTAAACCAACCCCTGATCAACGCTCGCTGAACTATCATTATCGGGATAGCCTTTTCCCAACTAAATTGGGGGTGGAGCATGGAACGACTGCCTATCAGACCTCCACAGCCCAGTGACTGGGCTACACGATGCTCCTTGATAGACTGATGATCAGAATTCCTGCTCCCGCGAACGCTCGCTCGGCTATATAGAGTGACTGGTAATTAGTGACCGATACTTAAACACATGAGTGTACTCATGATCACCAACAATTTTCCCAAAGAAACTTTTATATTCTCATTAGTTTTATCACAATATTAAAACAGCTGTTTAAATACGCGCGCGCGTCTGCGACTGGCAACCCCTCAGCTGTTAGCCGCGTGACGCCGCCGTACCTACAATAGTGATAGAACACCCGCGGCTTGCAAACCCATAGGTGTACGTACTTAATCAGTGAATGTACCTACAAACTAGTGAGTAGGTATATAAAAAAAGTTTCTTTGGGAAAGTTGTTTGTAATCATGAGTACAATCACGTGTTTAAGTATCGGTTACTAATTACCAGTCACCCTATATACATTTTTTTTTTATTGCCCGGGCAAAAAGAAATACTCTTGAACTACACGACGAGCTAAGCAAACTGTCTGCTCCAACCAACTATAGTCGTCTTCTTCTTCTTTTCGATTCGATGGTAAACTTGTCAAACTGTTTGGGCCCAATAGATGGCTACATTAATAGCAGCATCGGTGACACTCATCAAATCCTCCAAAGTGCAGGTTTATGGGCACTTAGGGCATTCTAATGTATGGTTCAAGTGGGTTCATGAAAGGAGCCTCCACGAGTGGCGTTAAATATATCGTTCTGCGATTCTAAACGCGCGGCGCACCCTGTACAGCTAGCACTCGGTAACGCAGAGTCTAACTGACTAATCCTTTCACCAACATGGTAAACTCAAACGGTTCTCTTCAGGACTATGACCAACTATAGTCGTAATAGGACAATCTATACCAGATTGTTAGCTGTCTCTGGGAGTCGAACCATCGTGTCACTCAAGTTCAGTCTCCTATCGCGTAATCTCCGCGCAAACCCGATTTTGACGTGTTTCCGGATAAATGTAAGATCTTGTTTGTCTGTCTGCAGTATTGTGAGATGAGTGTATGACTTGCCGACTAGTTATATTTCATTGTTATTTCGTTCATATTGTATGTCAATAAGTCGTATTTTTAACCGAATTTAAAAAGAAGGAGGTTCTATGTTCGGCTGTATGTTTTTTTTTTTTAATGAATGTTCACCGATTTCTCGGTCCATTGTGAAACGATTTAAAAAAAAAATTTTTTGATTGAAAGGTACAATACAATATTTCTATGGGACCAACTCAGAAGTATATCCGAGTTGGTTCCATAGAAATATTGTTATGATCTGATGATGAACTTTGAAGATATGGAACGGAACTCTTCATAAGATCACAGCAGAAGTGTCGTAACAAGTAAAACTGCTTTGTTTATACGTATACGCGATGACTTTAAGTTTGACGAGGGGTACTTTTTAGTTGTGGTACCGCTACTAAACAGTGTAAAATAAAAACCTTTTTACAAAAAAAAAAAAATACAACCGAATTCAATGTAAAAAAAACATTGAAAAGTGCAAAATTACTTTAATTTCGGAAGTCGGTGTTAAATAACGAAGAGACAAAACTGTTATAGAAACACCGACTTTTATATATAAAGTTATTTTGCACTTTTTAGTGTTTTTTTTTACATTGTAGTCGGTCGGATGTATTTTTTTTTTAAGATTTTTTTTATATTATTATAAACTAATACTTGTTTAAATTAATTTTATTTACCAAAACCGGTTAAATAATATGTGGATGTATGAAAGCTCTATTATCATGAATAAAAATATTTCAGCGAAGAATCTTTACATTCACGATGAAATCAATGTGCTAACCTTACATTTGAGTAGTCTGCGAGAAAGTAGAAATATTATAGACATATCACACACTAAGAAAAAAAAAAAAAAAAAAAACACACTAATATTATAAAGGCAAAAATTTGATTGTATGTGTACCTACATTTGTTACTCCTACACGCTTAAACGGCTGAATGGATTTGGATGAAATTTAGCAGACAGTTAGACCATAACCTGGAATAGACACATTGGATACTTTTCATACCGATAATGTGTTCCCTTGGGATAATTTTCTATTTTCACATGGATGAAACCAAAGGTAAAAAATAGCAATAATAAAAACTAGTAATAAATTGTGAAATACACAGGATGTAGGGGGACGTGTGACTGCAAAATTATCTCCCACAAGTTCCTCCCACAAGTTCGGGCAGTCGATTGCACATAGCCGTTGGGCATAATTTGCGAACATCGATTTATTAGCAACTAGATTATCGTTTGCCCAATTTATCATGGGCAGAGTTAACCCCGCGTAAAAGCCTTAATGGCTTGTTCTATGCCCGTCTATTTGTTTTTTTTTTCCTTTGTCTTTGCTTGGTTGGTGCCAGCCAGTGTTAAGCTTAGAAGTATTTGATTTATGATATAGAATACAGTCAGTTTGTTTTTTTTATTACAATGGAAAAGTTATTCAATGTTCATTGTTTTCATCTTGAGTGTACTGTTTTTATTTGAATGCTTTTGCAGTATTTAAAAGCAAATGATAAATGAGGTTTATTTTACAAGTAGGTTGTAAATAACACTTTTAGGTGGCATTAGGAAGTGCTTGCATTATCTGTCCTAACATTAATATGTTTTTTATTTTATTTATAATTATATTAAGATTTAATAGATATTTTTCTATTGTTTTATGAGTTCGGTTTTTAACTTTAATATATTTTAATCGCCTTTAGTATTTTATTAGTCGAATCGTTTTTCCATTTTATAAAGATTTGATCGATTTTTTGACACATGTTATCAATTTTATTATCTAGGGTTGTTTGTTTCTTTTAATTTTTTTATTTATATCTATTTTGATTCCTAAACTGAAGTACAGGGGTAGTCAAGCGTCTAATGAATTGGTTACTTCTAGAGAAGCGTGCTTCATTTGCAACCGCATCATCGCTTACCATCAAGAGACATAGTGGTCAAGCGCGCGCCTGCCAATAAACTTAATAAAAAAGACGTATATGTACTGACCCCAAAAAAATAGGAGAAAAAAAATAATGACAGTTAAGTAATCATAAAAGAACCATATCTAAAAAATTGCATGTCAGTCGATACTCAAATCTAATTTATAATGTAGACAAGATACATGACAAAAGTCCATCATAGAATCGTCATGTGTAATCAGCCTATAAATTCAGCTTACAACTACCGTGACCTTTTTCAAACTGAGAAAAGACACGCGAGAGACTGAACTAATTGAACGTTTGGCTGCCCTAATTGATTTAGTGCTGGTTTAATTTGATAATTAGATATTTAGTAGATAATACGATAATTTACGACATAGCACGAAGAATCGCCAAACTTAAGTGGCAACGGGCAAGGCACATTGCTCTTAGAACGGTTGACCGTTGGGGCTGAAAGGTTCTGGAATGGCGACCACGTATCGGAAGACGTAGCGTTGGAAGGCCTCCTACAAGGTGGACCGACGACCTGGTAAGGGTTGGATGGTTGCGATGGATGCGATACGCACAGGACCGTTCGTTGTGGTGACACTTGTGGAGGCCTATGCCCAACAGTGGATGTCTTTCGGCTAAAATGATGATGATGACAATAATTTAGTACCAAGTCCGGTAGGTCATAAGGCTGCAGGAATATTTAAAGTTACGGGGACACAGGTGAGTTTTAGTCAGCGAAGCAAACGAAGAGGCGAAACGCTTAGTCCGGATCGTAGACGTGTCAACAACTTAAGGGTGGATACTCGCCGTACATCGAGTAGTCCAATGGTAAGAAAGGTGATGGCGGAATTAAGTCATGCAATTCCTGCGCACACTCTCCAAAGTGTAGGTATCCTATAAAATACCGATAGGCTGGCTACCCTGCGCCTGTGCTCGAGGCTTTGTAGATTGGACTTAACCATATCTGGATCACCAATTAGCCTCTTCGCACGCCTTTCCACTGAGTCCAAAACTACTAGACGCTAGATGACATTTTGCAGCACCAGCCCATATGTAGCAGCAATACTCCACACACGATCCGACCTGTGCTTCGTATAAAATTATCCTCGTCATTCATCATCATCAATTAACCTCTATACCTTTATTAAATACTAATAATACTTTACCTTTGTTTATTCTGTGCTTTAGCTCGTGCGTATCACCTGTGATCCGCAGTTCACTGGTTGCAAACCAATGATATAAAACTATAAAACCCACCCCGAGCCTTCCCTCTTCTGACTCACGCTGTACTATGCGTCATGCCGTCAGAACATTGAACAATACGCGAAGGTGCGTCCCATGATTGACTTGAATACTTAACATAATTAGCAAAACTAATCTAATGAGACACGAATTTATTGCGTTTTGGGCTAATGGCTTGTTAAATTATAAATGGTAATTTTATGAGGTAATTAGGCGTGACTTTTCAGTTTTAATAACTTATTTATTTATTAAAACTTTATACACTAGTAAACACTGTACAATGGCGGACTTAATGCCTTAGGCATTTTCTACCAGTGGACCTTAGGGTGGTGCATAAAACATAACATGGTAGATGAACAAGTAGAAAATTAAAACAATAATAAATACATAGAAATAACTAAAATTATCATGAGAAACGAATTTAACAAATCAACGCTGTGATGATTCTACCAACTTCTTGCAAATGTGTTCATGTGCCTAAAGGCCTTACCGTAAAGGAGAACCGACTGGATGCCATCCAAATGTTCAACGGGAACGCATTCCCAAGAGAGATCGCCTGGACAAATAAGAAGGACTGGATAAACCCAGAGCGGTGTGATCCCGACATCGTAGTAGACGATTATTCGTAGATCAGAGATTTTTACTTTGGCCAGAGCAAAGGAATTTTTGAGGAGTCAAATAAGAAGGAGAAGAAGGCTTGTCCAGAAAAGAAAACAGGGTAGTCAAGGCTCTTAGTGTTCTACGCTGACGAATAGGTAACCATTTCAAAAGCGGACGATGTTCAGATATGCACATGATCATACTTATGGAGGTTGAAAACAAATCAAATGCAGTTATTCAGAAGGCGGTCAAGTTTATTGAGGAGATCTGCATTCAGGTCATAGTAAAATACGTCACCATAGTCAATAATGGGAAAAATTAGGGACTGTACAAGCTTTTGTGAGCTGGATAAAGATTTTTCATATATATTTTTTTTTTCGGATTATAGTTTGTTTTATTTATTTTCCTTCAATCCTACTTGTGTTCCCTCCGTTGCCCTTTGCATTCTAGCGCTGCGGTAACTCTTTCAAACATTTCCACAACATTAAGTATGTACTATATGACTATCAACAAAATACCTTAAAACTAGAATGTCTTTTCTTGTCTAGAACAAAATAGTGAACCTGAAAACCAAATCCACGAATTCTAATTCTTTTATTTGATAAATATACATTTTTATCTATAGATGCAATAAATACAGACACTAAAAAGGCCAATGCAAACTAATGGCATGATTTACTTTTTTCTTTTCGCCAGAAATGAAACCTAGTTTGATTACGGTTGGTAGGCATAATTATTTTTGCTATTGTTTTATCTTTGGCATAAGTTTCACTTTTGGCGAAAAGAAAAATAATTACATGCCAGCCTGTGAAAAGTTTCATTCCCCTTTGTTCTTTATTATTTTCTAATTGTTTGTAATTCTGAGCGGAGTTTTATGTAAGACAGAAGTAGAAATAGGTATTATATTTAACGCTGTAATGTAAGTCTTTATTATTATATTATTTCGTATAAATTTTATCTTAGAGAGAAAACAATACGTCATACTTATAAAAGAAATCCAAGACATCCCGTCACATTATTGGACCACCAGGCGTACAACGACACGCCACCGGTACATGATGGACATCCCACCCATACGCACAAAACGTTTTGGGAACACATTCATTGTGAGTACAGTTAAGAAATGGAATTCCCTGTCGTAGTCTATGTTTCCTGATAGCTAAAACCTTGGAGTCTTTAAGTCAAGAGTGAATAGTTTACTTCTAGGCAACCGTGCTTCATCGTCGACCATAAAGTTGCTTGTCTTCAAAAAATATAAATATATCCCGTTTTTACAACTTAGGTAAACTTTTAACGAGAGTAGTGGTGGCCACTTGGCCACCACTACTCTCCTAACAACCTACAACAACTACTGACCACTTGGTAACGGCCCCGACTTACGAGTTGTAGGTCGCGGGTTCAAACCCAGCCAGGCGCATTACTTTGTGTAATTTATTTCACCACCACTGCTCTCAAAACGGCGAAGGAAAACATCGTGAGGAAACCGGCATGTCCTAGAAACAAAAAATTCGAAGACATGTGACATTCACCTACCCACACTGGGCCCGCGTGGTGGATTACGGCCCATTCCCTCTCCTAGAGAGGAGGCCTCGGTCCCAACAGTGGGAACATTAAAAGGCTGATTATTATTTATTTATTTCTTTATTGCACACCTTAACTTATTACAGGATAGACATTTATAAAAAATAAGTATTAATTATGCTAAACCTTCAACAAAAACTATTGTCCTTCAGGCATTCTATTATACTTAGAACACTCGATCACTCCAAATATTCCTCAAGCTTAACTCAATATAAATTCTTCACTCTAGTCCCTACAAAAACACACTAAAACAACTAAATCCTCACCCAAACTATTTACCCTCGAATAATGAACCCACGAACCGTACGCACGGAGTTCTAATCACTGCTTTTCGAACCCTTTGAACCTTCAAAGGTACCCTTAAAACCGTTCAAAAAATAAATAATTTTGCCGGAACCGTACCGGACGGCAAACCGCGGACCGGATGAAGTGGACTACCGGTTATTACGGACGAGATTTTGTTTAGAATTCCGGAATTTTCTCCCGTAAATGATTTTAGCAGGTGGGTAGTTTGAAATGGTTGGATAAATCTTTTGTGCTTGTGAGTTGGGGGTTTATTGATGGCTTGGTGTATTTTTTTATTACAAGCTTTTACTTAACTTGCAGTGTTTGTATATAATTTGTGTTTCTTTAGGGCAAATTATGCAAATGGATTTTGTAACAGTTACACGTAACTGATTGAATATATTTTGTACATCTATGAAACATGGATGTCAATGCATTATTTTATTTTTACCCCAAAATTCATCAAAATTGTTTAGTAAACGTAACAAACGCTTGACGGTACGGTTGATCAAGCGATTGGATGCTGTGCTGCGTGTTACGCGTTCGATTTTCGCACAGCACAAATATATATCTATCCTACAGATAGTTGATCCGGGTCTGGGTGGCTTGTGTATGTGAGTTTACCTATACAGGATTAATTAGTATGAGGCCGCTTGTACACACACGTTTTTTCGCCGTAAAAATCTATGGTTTATTGACCGTGTGTAGTTGTTCACACACGTTTTGTCTCCAGCACGATAACTCCACTGAGGTTTATGCAACTTTTTTGTCAACAAGCTTTCACAGTGGTCTATATAACACTGACGATCGTACCTACACACGACGAGTTACCAGTGGCTTTTCACGTCAAAAAAAACGTGTGTCTGCAAGCGGCCTGAGGGAAGGTTTTTTTAGGAATTAAAAAATTCTCTCTCTTTTATAATCAGGTCATGAAGTTAATTGTATTCTGTAGTTTAAGCTGACATAAACACTGTTACGAAATTATTTTTGAAAAATTTGTATAATAAATATTATTTTTCATTAAAAACAGACACGAGTATGTTATAGATATTTTAGTCTCTCAATCCTTGAATTAGTAATTTATAAAATACTAGCGATCCGCCCCGGCTTCGCACGGGTGCAATGCTGATATCACCGCAACCTCTATGTCCCTGCATTTTAAATCTGTAATATCTTCGAAAATATTCATTTAAATTACATGCCGTAAAGGGCTATATTGATCTATATTAAATGCACTATGTATTTAAGGTACTTAATTGGATAAGCATTAATGCTGTATTGCTTAAAAACGCTTCGTAAATAAGCCATTATTTCTCGTAAAAAGTAAAGGATAAAAATAGTTATTGTGGGTTTACCCTAAGAGATAGACATATATTATTGCTGACTTTTTTGTAGACCTTTTTAAGTTGTAGAATACTGTAGTACATTATTTTGATCTATCTCGTAGGTTATATATATATATAGTTATATCAGCGTTTGCAATGTAAGCGCAAAAAATGTGTTTATCTACGACATCACATGAGAAACTTCTAAAATAACCAGTGTTTCTCTACTATATTATAGATGTATTATACATATAAACTTTCCTCTTGAATCACTCTATCTATTAAAAAAAACCGCATCAAAATCCGTTGCGTAGTTTTAAAGATCGCAGCATACATAGGGACAGATAGCGGGGAGCGACTTTGTTTTATACTATGTACGATGATGATGAGTGATACATAAGTACCCACAACGTTTACATTTAGTACTTGTTTTTTGTTCACTGATGAGTATGCCTACGATCCCTAACAGTACTCAATCCATTTAATATAACGTCATTTATCATACAACCCATAAGAAAGGAATGTCATATATTACACATATTCCCACAAAAAATGGCCCATCAGACTGTGAAATGGAGAAGGCATTTTATTTAATACCTACCGATAATCTTTTCGGTGTGCCCTAAAAAGGCCATTTTATTTTTCCTTTTCTCGAAAGAAGTTTTTATCTCCGCGATAAGGCTGTTAAAATGGTTCGTACCATTCTAGACAACTATGTATTTGCCAGTTTCTAGAGAGGCGGTATCGATTTTTTATTTTCAATGAAATGTTTTATAAGTTTCCTCACGATGAAAAGGTTTCATCTCGGCATGTCCTAGAACCAAAAATTCGAAGACATGTGAGATTCCAAAACCCGCACTGGGCCCGCGTGGTGGATTACGGCCCATTCCCTCTACTAGAGAGGAGGCTTGAGTCCTAGCAGTGGGAACATTAAAAGGCTGATTATGCTTATGCAATGATTATGATTTTTAGGTGGGAAATCATCCAAAGACTTCTCTCGCTCCGCCCTAGAGCGACACTCCTATGTTCCTTTTTTGCCTTGCTTTCCAGGTCACAGGGTTTTCCTTCGGAATCCAGGTTGGCTTCAGTAGGTTTCGGCCCTGCTGGGCTCCTACGGTTTTGCTGATATCTCTTTGAGGCGCGCGTGGAACAGTAGGCGCCGTGGTCCTAGAACGCAAAGGGCAACTGAAGGAACACAAGTGGGTTTTACTCAGTAAAAGTCCGACAATCCCTCTCGCTCCACCCAGAGAGAAAGGACTTATTTCATGATTGCCCACCTCAAAAAAAAATAAAGCTAGTAACCTCACATTGTTAACTCTTAGGTACTAACAATCAGTCCACTTATACGTAATTGGAACCGACAATAGCAATTATCCCGGCCTTCACACGTAATTAGAGACCTTTTGATAGAGGCTAATTTGTATAGGGTCTAGTACCATAGGTCAGGTTGGGTAGCCATTTATTTCTCTGTGAAATTAGTAGTCATTTGTTGTTTATAGGACCGTACTATGGTTGTATTGAAAGCTTAAACAATAGAGATAGAATACGTTGAACATCACGCATTTATCTATTGTTTGTAAGCAGGGGTACAAACGTCAGCGGTGAAAATGTGTGTCCACAAATACTGAACTGAATTCAAGAATTCTTTTCCCAGTGAGGGAATTCGCTGAGTACATTAGAAGGAATTAGAAATATTATCGCATTTTAGGCAGATATGCTTAAAATTAGTAATATTATTCTTAATTTTAAGTAGTGTTGCAACAGAACTCTGCTTCCGCTTCCGCTTCTGCTAAAGTTCCGCAAGCTTTTATACTTCCGTTTCCGCTTTTGCTTCGCAAAATTTGTAACAGAACTCTAAACGGAAGAATACAGCGAGGAGCGCAGGGGTGGGGGGCGCGTGGACGACTGTATACATCGAAAGAGGTGCGAGGGGAGGGGGGGGTGGTCGAAGATAACAAACGTGTCGCAACTAGTTTCTTTATGCCTCGTGACGTGATGGCGACGTAAACCTTCTGTTGTTTTAAAAAGAAAAAATGTGCTTTTTCTTCATAGTATTAACACTTCCGCTTCCGTTTCCGCTTCCGCATCCGCAAAGATTTACTTTTGACATCTGTTTTCGTTTCCGCTTCCGTTAAGACACTTCCGTTGTATCATTTCAATTCATTCATTCATCATTATCAATTTTAAGCATATCTGCTTAAAATATGAGAACAATATTTCTAATTTCTTTGAATTCGGAGTGAGAGCCAGGATATCCTAAAATGGACTGCAGTCTCTCACACACCGTCACATTGTCCTTATCTTACTTGTTTTTGTATCATATCTGAAAATTAACAAATTCATTTGCGTACCTTTGTGAAGATTCAAATAAATGATTATTATAATGAATATGTACGTTTTCTGTGGCATAAGCGACTGATGCCAAGCCGCGGGTAATTTTTCAACATTGAACATATTGAAATCAAGCCATGCTGGCAAAAACTATAATATACCATGCAATTTCTGCAAAAACAAGCTTCATAACTCAAAGGAACTTCCTTAAACTCCCGTATCGTTTCATTAAACGTGTATACCCGGTATTCATACAAAATTCCCTTCATCTAAATTATTTTTTAACTCAATCACGGCGAGCCCAATTACCTGTAATATGGGACAATGGCAGCAGATTGAGTTTCAGTTATTTAATTAAGGCACTCCGGTATCAATTAAGAGTTCCTTTATTGGTTCTAGAGATTGGTCCATATTGAAGGACTTTAGGTTTGAGGATTTATTTCATCGTTTTGACTTTTGATTTGATAGTTTTGTTTGTAATTAATAATAATAATAATGCATATTAATAACGTTGTTCAGGCAGGGGCCATAGTCTTGACATAGTTCCATGTTACCAGTCCACTTAAGACTCCAAAAACCATACCCTATTATCTTTGTTCTCCATATGTCGCAGCAGTTTTTCAATAACCGGGGGTTGTCCTTGGGTGCACTAGCATAGCGCGTACAGGGATAATCGTCGGTTGGTATCATGTTCCATTATAATTATCTAAAGGGCCTCTGCGAGTTGGCTTCGGCTCCTCGTACGCCTCCCAAAGGTCCAGGACCTCAGGGTCCTGAGATAAATAAAATAATAATAATATAGTGCAGTATTGTCCACAAAACAGACCATTTTTATTTAGGAGAGTGGAACGAGAGGGAGTTTTAGACTTTTACTAACTAAAACTCGGCCGTGTTCCCTCAGTTGCCTTTTGCGTTCAAGGGCCATGGTAACTCTTTTGTACAATCCCACTGCCCCTAAAGTTCAGGGGTGTACAATGCCAAATCGAATTCCAAATAATCGAATAATAAATTAATCGAACACCTACATACTCAAACGTTCATAATATCTAATGATTAATAGATCGAATGTTCAATATATCGAACACTCAATACGTCGACTGTTCAAAATATCGAATGTTTGTTTGATCGAGCGGCCAACGCATCGCACATTCGCACATATCGAAATATGATTATTACTAATAATTTTTGTATAGAATACAAGAAAAAAACAAAATGTACAAATAATTTTTAATATTTACTTTTTTTATTTTTATTTAATCATTTATATTTTTTTATTGTTTATTTACATTTAAAAATACTAACTAATTACAATAAAATAAAAGAAATAATAATAAAAACCCTAATCTAATTACAACTAACTAAAACTAAAATATGGCGTCAAAAAATTCTTCCACATCGCTGTCGACTGGTAATGTGCCCAAAAGACTGGCGGCATTGCCACGCTGTATGGCAATGCTTATCCTCTGTCCGAGGTAAAAGCCAGCCCTTGGGTCACGCGAAGTGTCAACTAGACGTTTTGACAGATCTTTATACAACTTGTGAGCACTCGGACCCCACGAACCAAGAGTTTCAACCCCAAACAGTTCGAAAATATAACTTCCAACAAGGTTATTATATTTTCGCCGCTTGAGGTTCTCCGCAGCCGCAGCGGCAGCACCAGCACAACACGACGAGTTAGGAAGATGGGAAGGCGCAAGAGTATCGACACAAGTAGCGTCCCATACTAAAGGCCTGCCCATCTTCCATGGGAATAACGACATGCCGTCCGGTCTCTTGCCATCGCCGCGTGCCAGGCTATGGGTTTCCAATACGGCTGGATCGCCGACGGAGACAAGAGCACGTCTGATGATGTCGTTGATATTCGCGTGTCGTGCTATGCGACCCGCACTTCGGCTGCATGACAGACCGTGGTGTCCGAGGCTGTTGACGACTTCGCCACAGTGACAGCGATGAGGAGAACAACAGGGAGCGCCTAGACGTAAGGAAGCAGCGAGGCGGAAAGTATTATCATCGAGCAAGGTGCCTATGTTCGACGATGGTAGTGCGTGAAGCCAGAGACCCGACTCCCACTCTCCCACAGCCAGCAGGCGCGCACGCTCCGCAGGAGCAGTAGATGTTTCAATCAAGTTTTTTCGAACTACTTTGCAGAGCGGCTTATCCCACAGTCTTTGGGAAGATGGTTCATCGGGCGGATTAGAATTCGGGCAAGCGAGTCTCCAGGTATCTATAGCCTTGACGAAGCACGGCACATTGAAATCAACCAGTGAGGGAGATAGAATATTCCTGATTAATTTCTCAGTGCTGTGAACCGAGGATATAAAGGCTGGTAAACTAATACTGGTAATTTTGCGGACGCCGAGGCCACCCATACGGATAGGAAGGGAAGCTTGAGCCCAAGCTCGGTCATCCATGGCATATTTACATTGGTATCACATGATAGTATCGTCAAGAAACATATAACCGAGATATTTGTAATACTTATCATGATTGAAAAAAAGTGTCCATGGAGTTTCTTGCACATTCTTCTCCATAGAGATCTACAATTTGGAATGTGCAATTAGCATCATTTTTTTTTCTGATTGACTGACTTCTTGACATTTTAAAAGTGCCTGTAAATTTGAAATAAAATGCTTTGAATCTTTGAATCTCTTTGAATCTTTAAAATTTTGAGTGAATTGCATTTGCACGGAGAAACTAATAAATCTATGTGGTTTGCTTTTTAATCATTATTACCTTTTTTGGAAGACTATTACGACTATTATATTGAAAACTGTTTAACATAAATTAAATGTATCATTATAAAACAAACATTTTCCTGATTCGCAACACAAATACTGTTTATTGCATTCAAAGCGGTAATGTTGTCTTCTGGGCACATTTCCGGTGTCAGCGATATGGAGGAGTATTTTGATGCCTGAGTGTATTTTTGTTTTGTAAATGAATGTATTATATTTATTTTGCAAATAGGTTTAAAAAAAAAGACTTTTACACGTCAATTTTTTTTTCGTCATGTTAAACAAGATGAGGGCGGTGTTTCCTAGCTGACTACCCTGAGAAGAAACACCGAAACAAACTCAGGGGTCAAAGTCTCTTAAAGTCCATACAGTAAATATGTAATGGTCAAATCACATGAGAACCATGCAGATTTGTCTGAAATGGTCTTTTGAAGAAAGAACTATACAGAATTGAGTGGACCTGTCCAGTCAGTGAAAGCATTTGTCAATATTCGTAAAGCTCAACTCAGGACTACTAAGGAGCTCAACGACTTGACGAACTATACCAAGGAATGGACATTTGGGTAGGCCGCAGATGTATAATAATATGTAAAAAACAGTTTTAACTTACAATTGCTGATTTTAACAGTATTCAATATAAAGGTTGACGATGTTTTCCATTGAATTCCAGGTTGAAACAAAACATTTTCAAGTATTTCAATTTGAACAACGCGTTCAATAAATATTTGTTAAATACAAATATTTATTGAACGCGTCGTTTTACTTTTCCTGTTTTATATCGGATTGTAAAATTTCATTTGACCAATATTTTGTTTTGTACATAGTTAGTTAGATTTTGGTATTATTATTTTATTAATATTTATCAATCATCTAAGGGCTGGCTTTCACGTCGATCTATCTATCGGCACACAACCTGACAATGCCGCCAGGTTTTTCTGCAGACTTCCAGTCGACAGCGATGCGAAGGAATTTTTAACGCTACATTTCAAAATATTCAGTTAGCAGTGTGTGTTGAAGTTTGTTAGTTAGATTTTTACTAATAATGTGTGTATTCCCAACATCCATAAAATAATATCTTATTTGCAAATATGGATGTGTCCCTTAGCCGCCTCTTCCGACACCCACGGAAAGTGAAAGGCCATTCTTTACGTCCGAAACGTATGTATTTAGAAATATATTAGTATGTTAATCAGTTGTCTAGTACTCATAACACAAGCTCTGCTTAGGTTGGGACTAGACGGCGTTGTATCACACAAAGCCGTCTAGTCCCAACCTAAGTTAGTTGTTGTGGGATAGTAGGTAGTTGTAGAATATTATTGTTATTATTCCGTTTATTGATTTATATATTTAAAAAAATAAAATAAAAACAACATTTAAAAATAGTAGCCCACCGGTATCGGGAACAGAGTCTAAGCTACCGGCTGTTAGGGCTCCAGAGAGAAGAACCTCCTAACGCGAGCCTCCTAAGATGTTGGTCGAAGCTCTTGGCTATTAAGCCATTGGCTGACACGATTATCGGTACAATGACCGCTGAGACATCCTACATGTCGACAACCTCGCAAGCCTATTATTATTAAACCATATGGTACGGTATTATATGGGCTACAGATAAGACTAAAAAAAACCTACCAAAAACTGACCTACCCCATAATAAATTCCTAGCCAAACCTCCATAAAACCACACCAAACTTCTAAACCGTAGCTTCTAAATGCCATCATCCCATCAAAACCCATCACGATTCTACGTCAGACGAGTAAAAACTGGGTTAAACTAGTTAAAACCAGTTACCGTGGCGTATCGAACAAACAGGCTACAGGTGGATGGCCTTGGAATTGAGTTTGCATGCTGAATATCAGGAACAGCTATATTTGGATGTTGGAATAGGTAGTACTCTGAATACGACAAGTAGGTATTAAAATTGCATTGCCATATTTCCTTGCAGTAGGCGTCGAAGAATAACCAAACTAGGCAGTAGGCCTAAATTATAATCGGACGGGAAAATCGCAGCAGTCAAATTGTTCCAGTCCTTCGATGGACGCGGTATAAACGACGAGGCGAAACGCATAGTCTGGACCGTCGAGGTTTCATCAACGTAAGGGTGGATACTCGCCGTACGTCGGGATGTCCGATGGTAGAAAGGAGATGGCGAAAACAAGTCAAGGAATTTCCGCGCACCTCTCAAAACTGCATCCAGTAAAATAAGGCTGGCTATCCTACGCCTGTGCTCAAGGCTTTGTAAATGGGACTTTATCAAATCTGGGCCACCAATTAGCCTCTTCGCATGCCTTTCCACCGAGTTCAAAGCTGTTAGATAGCATTTTGCCGCACCAGCCCAAATGTGGCTGCAGTACTCTACACACGATAGGGCATTGCACACAGATCAGATGTTCGATGGAGGGGAATGGGTCTGCCCCCCTAGCCAAGTTACGATCGTTTCGTTTGCGTCGAACGCCTCGAGTAGGCCACGCCACCGATTCCTTTGTTCTAACCACGTGACTGAGCGTTGAGATGACGTCAGAACAAAGGAATCGGAGGCGTGGCCTACTCGAGGTGCGACGACGGTTGAAGTGGCGACCGCGTGGCGGAAGACACAGCGTTGGAAGACCTTGCACAAGGTGGTAACCTGGTGAGGGTCGCAGGAATTTGATGGGTGCAAGACGCACAGGATCGGTCGCTATGGCGATAGTTAGGAAGGCATATGTCGAACAATGGTCGTCAATTGGATAAAATAATGATATACTTATTCCACCTTAAAAAAACCTGTGGTTTTTCAGTTACCCTTTTTGTTACAGGGCCGCAGTGACTCTTTTTGTTTCGATGGGAAATCATCAATAACTCGTATGCGTGGAGAGTATCAGTCTTTTATTGAATAAAATTAGAAAATAAATAGGTACAGAAGTCAATCTCATGTATGTACTTCACTTTTCATACCTACACTCGGCGGTCGCGCTAGGGTTGTCGTGAAATTCGCGCGCGCCCAAGTGCCAGCTCGCCGAACAGTTCCTATCTTAACTGTTTACCTACGGACGCTTACCTACCTACCTACCAAACTTCTGTGATACATCAAAACGAACCATCAAATTACAAACAAATACCTACATAACTTTCTGAAAAAAACTAGTAGTACTAGCTTAAAAAAGGATAATTCACAATTTAATGTTGAATTTAAACAACTGTCTAATGAACAGTTAATGTACAGTGCAAGCACAGCACAGTTTTGTATCAATAAGTCAGCACTTTACCTGCACTGGGCCGCCGGTGAATTAAGTACACGAATAGCATTCATACCGCGTGCACTTATCTATCATTCAATATTACTTTTATTAATAAATATCAAGCAAAGTTATCAGTGTATCAATCAGCATCAACCCAAGGTGTAAGGTCCCAAACCATACAGTTAAAATAACTTTTTTTTTTGCTCAAAAAGTTCATAGATGCGTGTCTCAAGCGGATGCACTCGCGCTCTCACTGGTTCGAGCGCGCTGAGATATCGTGTCCGTGAGCGGTGTTTATGTGTGCGTTGCTCAAGCGCGCTTTGTATGTAGATAGACTTCTGTACATTAGTTATAATTATTTGTTAGTTTTTTTTTTTTCTTCAATGTGTATGAAATATGTAGCCAAGATTTATGTAACTCATAATATGATTTAAAAGAGTGTCCATGGAGTTTCTTGCACGTTCTTCTTCATAGAGATCTACGCTTTGGAACGTGCAATTTAGCTTCACTTGTATTTTTTTTTTGACTGACCGACATTTTGACAATTCTAAAGTGCCTGTAATTGGTCTATTTGAAATAAACGTTTCTGATTTCTGATTATGGATTTCTTATTAGGTTATTATTATTTTATTAAATGTATTTTTTTTAGTTTGTAAGTTTCTATTGTACAACGCCTTAGACATCCTCGGTAACGTTGTACAAGTGCTTGTAAATAAATTAGTGTTCTGTGCTAAAACCCACCTGTGTTCCTTAACATTCTTATATCTATCAAAGATCTATCAGACTTACGTGACCTGCACAACCTTGAAATTCTAACCCCTAAAACGATGCCTTGAAATTCATCAAAGACCTAACCTTTTACCCAGCAGTGCCATTTCGCTAAAGGTTACTCTAAACTGAACGAAATTAGCGGTAATTGTAACAAAGTTGTTCGTATATTATGTATCTCCGTGTCTAATGGCTGTTTCAAATGAAAGTTCGAAAATATGCTCACGTGAGGTCTTACAAAGTTTGTAATCCACGTTTGCAGTACATTACTTAAAGACAAAAGACATGAGCGTTAATATGTTTTTTTTATATTATATAAACCAGTGTTTGACTGCGATCCCACCTGAAGGTAAGCCGTGATGCAAACGCTGATGGTGAGGCGCACTAGTTTATTAAGAGCCTATTTACTCTAGCCTTGACACAAAACTGTTCCAGTCCTTCGATGTACGCAGTATAAAAGACGAGGCGAAACGCTTAGTCCGGACCGTAGAGGTTTCAACAAATGTATACAGTTTTGGGTAAACACTGTGGAGCAAAGGCCTCACCCAGGTCTTCCAGACCTTCTTCTCTCCCGCTGTCTCAAACAAGTCCTCATTTAATATTTTTGAAAACTGGTGAATTGCGACTCGGACTCGCACCGAGGTTTCCGTGCAAACTTCCCAAATAGATCGATTCCCGAACCGAATCTCGAAGATGCTTCTGAACCGCAAAAAAAAAATTATTATTTTGTGAACTCACTTATAATTCACGGTTTTAGACTTTTTCCTTAACTTTGATACCTTAATTTCTAGATTCTAGGTCAACGGGAAATACCCTATAAGTTTTTGCCCGGAGCAAACAGCCACATCTTTAGATTGTGTCAACTTAGAAGTTTCATTTTCATTATTTTAAGGTGTCGGCAGACCTCGTTCCTGACAAAAAGGGTCTTGACGGACTGATGGACAACAAAGTGATCCTATAAGGGTTTGGTTTTTTTCAACTCAGATACGGAACCCTAAAAACACTAAAAATGTCGAAATAACTTTAATTTCGGAAGACAGGATTTCTAATTTGGTTTCTTTGTTATTTAACACCAACTTCCGAATATGAGATTTCTGAACACAAAATGATTACGAGTCTTGAATTAATTATTTTTTCAAACGCGGCAAATTCTGTTGGCTTCGTTGAAGTTATTGTTGTCGAGTTGTTTTTTAAAAGTTCAGAAAAAAAATTCCTGTTTACTCAAAACGTACCGTTCTAATTATTCTAATTATGAACCATTCGGACACGGAGTTTTTTCAAGTGATTTTCCGTGGCTGTTTTAATTTTTCGCAAATTGATTCCTATTCAAGTGAACATTGTATTGTAAAATTGGTGTAGTTTTATATCTCAAGTGTCTACGCAGCTGGCCAATATATGGAATCATTGAAACAAGTACGATTTTGGTAAAATGGAGCTGAAATTTATTGTAGTATTGACTACTACAGCGAAGCTTGCCGAGAATGCTGGACTCGATACATTTGCTGCGAAAACCCTTAATAATAATATAACATTTTAATCACGTTTATTGCAATCGTTTCCCGTATTTTAATCTCGCCTTAATTAAACCGAGTATTATTAATTATTTATTTTAATTCCATAGGGTAAGTATTTTTATTTTTTATTACAAATGTCAATTTAATTTTTAATTTTTATTTCAATTTGTAACACAAAATGATAATTAGTTTATTTTAAAAGCACTATCACTAATTGTATGAAATTTTTTATTTATGTGTAAGCTGTGTACTTCTTTCAGTGACAAGTTCACCATAATAACAGATATTATATGTAAGCTATTTTTTTTTGTAATATGTAATTAGTGAATAAGTCGTTGGAGTCCCTTAATATAAATAAATAAATAAATAAAAATACTACAAAAACATTAGAATGTGTTACATCTGCGTTGTAATGGTGCTCAAAATAACTTGAAGGGACTGAAAACTTAATACTTTCTAAACTCGACACTTGCTAAATGCATAAACTGTGCGAAGCCACAATAAAAACAACATTCGTCACGTTCCTTCTTCTGACCGACGAACACAGGAACTTTATAATAAAACAATGTAACCTAGCAGTATTTTGGGTTAATTGGAATTGTCATGAGAAATAGGCACTCTGTTTATAAGTGTATCGCAACTAAAAAGTGTGAAATAAAAACTTTTTAGAAAAAAAAATAACCGACTGCACTAAAAAAAAAACACTAAAAGGATCAAAATAACTTTAATTTCGGAAGTCGGTGTTAAATAAGAAACAAACAATACCGAGAAACACCGACATCCGAAATTAAAGTTATTTTGATCCTTTTAGTATTTTTTTTTTTAGTGAAGTCGGTTATTTTTTTTTCTAAAAAGTTTTTTCTTTCTTTCTTTTTGGGTAAACACTGTGGAGCAAAGGCCTCCCCCAAGTCTTCCAGACCTTCTTCTCTACCGCTGTTTCAAACAAGTCCTCATTTAAGTAATGTTTAAAAAAACTGGTCAATTGCGACTCGGACTCGCATCGAGGGTTCCATACAAACTTCCCATATAGATCGATTCCTGAACTGAGTCTCGAAGATGCTTCTGAATCGCAAAAAAAAATATTATTAATTTCTGAACTTACTACGAATTCACGGTTTTAGACTTACTCCTTAACTATGAGACCTTGCTTCTTAGCAAATTTCTAGATTCTAGGTCAACGGGAAATACCCTATAAGTTATTACCCGGAGCAAACAGCCACATCTTTAGATTGTGTTAACTTAGAAGTTTCATTTTCATTATTTTAAGGAGTCGGCAGACCTCGTTCCTGACAAAAAGGGTCTTGACGGACAGATGGACAATAAAGTGATCCTATAAGGGCTTTGTTTTATCCAACTCAGGTACGGAACCCCGAAAAACACTAAAAATGTTGAAATAACTTTAATTTCGGAAGACAGGATTTCTAGTTTGGTTTCTTTGTTATTTAACACCAACTTCCGAAAATGAGATTTCTGAACACAATATAATTACGAGTCTTGAATTAATTATTTTTTCAAACGCGGCAAATTATGTTGGCTTCGTTGAAGTTATTGTTGTCGAGTTGTTTTTTAGAAGTTCAGAAAAACATTTCCTGTTTACTCAAAACGTACCGTTCTAATTATTCTAATTATGAACCATTCGGACACGGAGTTTTTTCGAGTGATGTTCCGTGGCTGTTTTAATTTTTCGCAAATTGATTCCTATTCAAGTGACCATTGTATTGTAAAATTGGTGTAGTTTTATATCTCAAGTGTCTACACAGCTGGCCAATATGTGGAATCATTGAAACAATCTTTCGGGGAGAGTGATTTCGGTTAAATGGAGCTGAAAATTATTGTAGTATTGACTACCACAGCGAAGCTTGCCGAAAATTCTGACTCGATATATTTACTGCGAAATACTACAAAAACATCAGAATGTGTTACATCTGCGTTGTAATGGTGCTCAAAATAACTAACTACTACTAGCTCAAAATAAGGGACTGAAAACTTAATACTTTCTAAACTCGACACTTGCTAAATATTATATTTATAGTAATAAATATAATAGTAATAGTAGTAATAAATATAATAAATATTGTAGTATTATTACATAACTAGCTGTGGCCCGCGACTTCGTCTGCGTTAAGTTTGTAAAAACGTACAATCATTCTGAGCTTGCAATTCATTCTGAAAGCAACGCAATTATTTATTGTACTTTAACATAAAACGGTTAAAAGTAAAAACGCAAATTACCTTCAGGAAACATGATAAGTACTCGTCCAGATCCAAATGTATGAATGTCAATGAATAGAAAGAGTATGTAAGGGTCGTAGCAGTTAATGAATAGAAAGAGTATATAAGGGTCGTAGCAGTTGGCATTTCTGCCTACCCCAAAAGAAAAGAAATTAGTTTATGTATGTTTCTGGTTTATGTTCTGGTGAAACAACATTGTATGATTTTAACCCCTCGCCACAGTGAGCACGTCACAATCGCAGCGGTAATGCCTGTCTTTGAAGAGTGTCTACAGAGGCGTCACAGCATCCTCTCTTTGTGCAGGACTCACCGGATGTGGGTGTTTTGGGAGGTATCTGTATCGAATTCAACGGGTTTATGAGCATGTATTAAGAACAGGCAAAAGATACATAAGAAAATTAAGATTTACTGCAGTGTTTTTAAATCACTTTTTAGGTAACCAGCCAAGTGTCATTGTGCAGACCGCCCAAAGGACACAGTGGAGCATACGGTGAAGGTGGCCCGCTTAGGTGGAGCACCGCCATGACTTCGTGGAGGACCTCTTGGACATCTTCACGCCCCGGATGTTGGGAGTCACAAGGCAATCCCCGGTCACCGTAGGCGCCGGCTTGCAGACGACAACCAATAAGTAGCTCGCCGACCGACCATCCAGTAAGAGCCGAGCTCGAGTCGTCGACCACCTCGTCGCACCTCACGCTTTCAGCCACCTCCTTTGCTCACAGTACTGCTTCGCAGAAGGAGGTAATCGCATCGGTACACCGTTGTTGGGATTTCGATACTCTGAATCAGTCTTCGAGTATTATCAGCATACTGTTTTGATACAAAACTACAACTAAACATTTTCAAGTACACAAAACCAAGGCTCTTTCAAACATAAACATGTTTAACACCTCACGAAGTTTCAATGCCTCGGAAACTAAATCAACCTTCAAAACTCTATTTCTAAATTTAAAACTAAAACAATTCTACCGTTAACCCGTTACTCGCCTCATCACTTAACCTACAAATAAAAATGTCAGTTAACCCTCCCTGTTTTTCTTTACACCGTAACAAATTTTATTCGCTTGGCCCACAGAACATGGAATCGATACAGGCGGACTAGATGCTATATTCATGCCTGCGCAATGTACACTGAGCACAATTTTCTGTAGTCATAATATTATTAAGCACTGGATCATTATCACACATCGACATCATTTCAGCTGAAATACGTACGAAAGCATAAGCATAATCAGCCTTTTAATGTTCCCACTGCTGGGACTCAGGCCTCCTCTCTAGGAAAGGGAATGGGCCGTAATCCACCAAGCGGGTCCAGTGCGGGTTGGCGAATGTCATAAGTCTTCGAATTTTTTGATTCTAGGACATGCCGGTTTCCTCACGATGTTTTTCTTCACCGTTTTCAGAGCAGTGGTGATGAAATAAATTACACAAAGTAATGCGCCTGGCTGGGTTTGAACCCGCGACCTACAACTCGTAAGTCGGGGCCGTTGCCACTCAGCCACCACTGCTCGAAAGACGTCCACTGCAGGATATAGGCCTCCTCCAAGGGTTGCCACAAAGACCGGTCCTGTACTTCTCGTATTCCAGCGACCCTCACCATGTTATCGGGAGATCTTCCTGGGCTGCGCCTTCCGGTACCACGGCTAAGGAACTTTTCGGCCCCACCGACAAACATTCGAAGACCGAACATCAACGTTACAAAATTGATTAATCTGTCTACCTAATAGAAAGACAGCGCATGTGTGGTCAATATATGACACTTTCCTGGGTCGTTTCGTCGTTTCTGGACCAATTGTGACAAGGGCCTGCAAAATTGTTCAAAAAAGTCATCGCGGTCCTGGAATGCAAAGAGCAACTAAAAAATCTGTTGGATTTTATTTAGTAGTCTGACACTCCCTCTCGCTCCACTCAAAGCGGAAGAAATTAGGCGACTGCAAGAGTGAGGGAACGTACATCCTCACACCCCAACACCACGACACGAGACGCCCCGGGCATAGGGAATCGCAGAGCGATCTCCGGCCGCAGTAGGCGCGGGCTTACGGTCGACGAGCAATGGATAACTCGCCGCCCACTCATCCTGTAAAGACTGAGCCCGAGTCGCTGACGTAGCGTAGTTTTTTAAGCGCCTCAAAGAGATATTATCGAAACCGTAGAAGCCCAGCAGGGCTGATGCCTGCAAGGGCCATGGAAAACTTCTGAAAAAGGAACTCGGAAGGAAGTTGCCTAGGATCATAGGTGTGGTTTTAGTCAGTAAAAATTTGACACGCCCTCTCGCTCCACCCTAGTGCGCGAGAAGTCATTGAATGATTTCCCACCTCAAAACAAAATCCAAAGCGGAAGCAATCACTTGATGATTTGCAACGTAAAAAAACGATATCTGGTCAGAGCAAACCACACCTATGATCCTAGGCAACTTCCTTCCGAGTTCCTTTTTCAGAAGTTTTCCATGGCCCTTGCAGGCATTTTTACGTTGCAAATGCAACGTAAAAAAACGATATCTGGTCAGAGCGAGAAAGAGTGTCAGATTTTTACTGACTAAAACCACACCTATGATCCTAGGCAACTTCCTTCCGAGTTCCTTTTTCAGAAGTTTTCCATGGCCCTTGCAGGCATTTTTACGTTGCAAATGCAACGTAAAAAAACGATATCTGGTCAGAGCGAGAAAGAGTGTCAGATTTTTACTGACTAAAACCACACCTATGATCCTAGGCAACTTCCTTCCGAGTTCCTTTTTCAGAAGTTTTCCATGGCCCTTGCAGGCATTTTTACGTTGCAAATGCAACGTAAAAAAACGATATCTGGTCAGAGCGAGAAAGAGTGTCAGATTTTTACTGACTAAAACCACACCTATGATCCTAGGCAACTTCCTTCCGAGTTCCTTTTTCAGAAGTTTTCCATGGCCCTTGCAGGCATTTTTACGTTGCAAATGCAACGTAAAAAAACGATATCTGGTCAGAGCGAGAAAGAGTGTCAGATTTTTACTGACTAAAACCACACCTATGATCCTAGGCAACTTCCTTCCGAGTTCCTTTTTCAGAAGTTTTCCATGGCCCTTGCAGGCATTTTTACGTTGCAAATGCAACGTAAAAAAACGATATCTGGTCAGAGCGAGAAAGAGTGTCAGATTTTTACTGACTAAAACCACACCTATGATCCTAGGCAACTTCCTTCCGAGTTCCTTTTTCAGAAGTTTTCCATGGCCCTTGCAGGCATTTTTACGTTGCAAATGCAACGTAAAAAAACGATATCTGGTCAGAGCGAGAAAGAGTGTCAGATTTTCACTGACTAAAACCACACCTATGATCCTAGGCAACTTCCTTCCGAGTTCCTTTTTCAGAAGTTTTCCATGGCCCTTGCAGGCATTTTTACGTTGCAAATGCAACGTAAAAAAACGATATCTGGTCAGAGCGAGAAAGAGTCTCAGATTTTTACTGACTAAAACCACACCTATGATCCTAGGCAACTTCCTTCCGAGTTCCTTTTTCAGAAGTTTTCCATGGCCCTTGCAGGCATTTTTACGTTGCAAATGCAACGTAAAAAAACGATATCTGGTCAGAGCGAGAAAGAGTGTCAGATTTTTACTGACTAAAACCACACCTATGATCCTAGGCAACTTCCTTCCGAGTTCCTTTTTCAGAAGTTTTCCATGGCCCTTGCAGGCATTTTTACGTTGCAAATGCAACGTAAAAAAACGATATCTGGTCAGAGCGAGAAAGAGTGTCAGATTTTTACTGACTAAAACCACACCTATGATCCTAGGCAACTTCCTTCCGAGTTCCTTTTTCAGAAGTTTTCCATGGCCCTTGCAGGCATTTTTACGTTGCAAATGCAACGTAAAAAAACGATATCTGGTCAGAGCGAGAAAGAGTGTCAGATTTTTACTGACAAAAATCCACAATATTCCTACAATTACCGTGTTCGAGGGCTTTCGAAGCTCTGTGGTCTTCTACCCCCAAACAGGCTCGTAAAAGTATTCAGGTGTGTTCTATTTAAGTTTCTTTTCGCCATGAGCTCGGGTAATGAGGTTTTTTATGTGCGTAGGTGCGGGTTTTTGAGGTTAGCAATGAAATAAATAATTAAAGCTTGTGTGTTTGTTCCGTTTGTATGATGCGTACAAGCTGGCAAAGAGATTGCTATCTATAGTTGAACAATATACATAATGAAAATAAAATACAGCCCTTAAGCGCGCGCTTGCAGACGGCGAGCATTGGGTAGCTCGCCGTCCGGCTGTCCAGTGAGGACCAAACCCGGGTTGACGTCAGAGATGTCAGCAAGATTGAAAGTGTCCGATGCCTGCTGAGGCTGCAAATAGTTCGAAAGAGTTACTGTGGCCCTCGGAAAAGAGCAACTGATGAAACTCTGGGTCAGTAAAAATCTGACTCTATCTCCCACTTCACCCAGAATGAAGTCATTTGATAATTTCTCATGTAAAAAAATCGATCTATTGCGAATTGGATTCGCGCACCGAGGGTTCCGCTATGTAAATAGTTCAATTTCGAAGATTTTCCTGAATCGCAAAAAGTAACGTAAATTCAAAACAGTTTCCAGACTTTTTCCTATACTTGTGCTATATTTGTTATAATTGGTAAATTCATAATTGAATCAATCATCCATAACAATTGCTATTAGAAAATTCTACGCGAAGTTGTTTTTCCGTTTTGATGGTCATTTATTAATTAATTCATAATTAATAGCCGGTACAATATTTCCGTAAATTGAGTGACATTTTGGGATATAAACAAACGCTCATAACTTTGCTGTTTATGAATATTGTTTATTGAAACTTAACTTAAATAACAAGACCTTTTCTAATAAGACTTTAAATATTTGTACTAATTAAAAATTAGTGGTGTATGTATATTCAATCTGTCTCATCCCATTTAATACTAAGTCTGTACCGCTACAAACTCGCACGATTGCATCGTTGTGTAGTCGAGCGCTCAGTTTACACAGCTTTGTATACACACGATATTGAGAAGGCTAGACTTCAATAGAGTTCTATGAACTGTGAGTTTGATGCACCAGTTTAATACGTTTGGGTGCGAAAAGGGATCAATTTATAGGCAACTGATGAACTTAATAGAGATGGGTAACTGCAACACCAAGCCACAAGGGAAACTAGATTAATCGAATGAATTAATATTAATAATAATAACTCTATCGCCGAATCTCTACGTTGACGTCGTGGTGGGGCTTGCGTGCTCCAACAAACCATAGGTCTGTATCGGTAGCGTTTGCTTTGTCGTAACATACCTAGGGTGAGGGGCCAGACCACAGGCCAGACTAAAAGTGATGCAATCCGCATGGCAGTTTTGTGGCGAACTGTTGGGCATTAGCGACCCCACGGACCTGATCACCCGGAAGAATTCTTGTTCTTCATCTCCGGCTTGCTTTTATTGGCCGGCCGTAGTGATCACTGACGAGGAACAGAGCTCTCAACTCTCTCTTGCTTTTATACTGACTGGCTTGAGTGGAGATTGCAAGAGCAAACGTGCTCAGGAGAAGGATGTATAATCCAGTAAGGTGCTGGTAGGGATCTTGACCGTACTTACGGGATTGTCCTGATAGCCATGGTATACCACTCCACTCCTCAAGCACTTCAGGATATGTTTTCCTCTTGTTGCTACGTCACTTCATACTAGCGACCGTTTTTGGGGGCCCATTTGTTGAGTGTGTAAGTCACCTCCTTTCATTTTATCGATGGAAATTAAAAACATTGTTCAGGCAGGGGCCATAGTCTTAAAATAGTTCCTGGTAACCAATCCATTTATGAATCCTAAAACCATAGCCCTATTGTTTTTGTTTTCCATATGGCGCAATAGTTTCCCATCAACCGGGGGTTGTCCTTGGATGCACTAGCACAGCGCATACAGGGATAATCACCGCGGTTGATACCACGTTCCATTAAAAGCGTCAAAGGGGCCTCTGCGAGTTGGTTTTGACTCCTCGTACGCCTTCCAAAGGTCCGGGACCCCAGAGTTCTGAGATATAATAAACCCATAAATGTTTAATTAGTACAAAAGGGTTACATTAGTTTGTACATAATGGTTATATATATAGCAACTATTTAGAATATAACAATTGTAATTATACAGTTAATGAACCCTGCCTCTCAAACTAGGGCTGCCTGTATTTTGAGAGACAGATTTCGGCTAAGATTTGCTATATTTATGCCACTAATGAGTAGGACGAACATCGTCTTTTACAATTAAGGCTCATAAATGAAAAGAAAAAAAGTAAATTTAGTAAATTAAATTAATTACCGCGGCCGGCCTTGGAATGCAAAGGGCAACTAAACGAGCACGGGTACGAAGTGAAGAGTCAAAGTTTCACTCAGTAAAACTTTGACTCTTCACTTCGTTTACCCAAACATGGAGGAGTTATAATTTTCCCTAAAAAAAACTGGGCAAGTGCGAGTCGGGCTCGAGCACTAAGGGTTCCGATAAAAACTGTTCAATTCCCGAATTGAGTTACGAAGATTTTTCCGATTCGAAAAAAAAGGTTTTTTTTTGTGACGTAACTACACATTTACTGTTTTCAGTTTTATTCCCATAGCTGTGCTATAAGACCTTAATTTATGCCAAATTTCATGATTCTAGGTCAACGGGAAGTACCCTATGAATTTTGATTCCCTTAAGAGTTTCGAAATAAACGTTTTTTGCGACATAAACGGCTGTATCTTTTTTTTCGTGCATTTAGAAGTTTGATTTTTTCACAGCTTCAAGTAACCGCAGATTTGACCTTTATGGTTTGAATTTCAACTCGATACCTGCACGCGTTCTTGAGATAAAGGATCTTCACAGACAGACGTACCACAAAGTGATCCTATAAGGGATCCGCTTTTTCCTTTTGAGGTATGGAACCCTAAAAAGGCTGTTATAGATATATGTTGATATAATATGCTATTTGGATATATGCAGACAATGCAGTGGGCTACAATATTGTTATCACTTAGAATTCTTGTTAATTTACAAGTAAGCACTGTATATTGTGGCTGTTTTTGTATGTATGTAATTAATGTAATTGACCCTAAATAAACAAAGTAAAATCATTATTTATCCCCATGTGCAACAGAACTTAAGCTAATATAAATTAAATCATACTTAAAACTAAAAATAAACAAAAGCCCTAAAAAACAAAAAAAAAACTAAGTAAATAAAATTAATATATAATAATGTAATTTACCCGTGAGAACCTGTAATTGGCTCAATGTCTCATATACAATTGTTATTCATTTGTGATAGCTGTTGATTCTCCTACGATTAAATAAATAAACCATTAAATTAATTAATAAAAAATAAAATAAAACGGATCTGGATACAGAGACGGTTATAGGAATAATACGAGTATCTATCATTTCGGTTTCAAATACGGTTACGCAATGGGGATCAATCACATAATAGCAAATCCGATTTTTACTAAGTACATCGTATGTGTAATTTACTGAGCATTTAATTTTTTAAATTATTAAAATCCGTCGAGAAATAGTGGATTTATTTAAGTTTTTCTGAACGGCTACTTGGAAACGCGCGCTCTCATTGGACTGTTTACGATGACGTCATCTGTCATGATCCGTGCTACGAACGGCTTGATCGTATTCATTCGCCGGTGGACACCGATCATGACAGATGACGTCACAGCGAGTCGGTTCATTCTCGGGCGTGTTTCTGGAACTAATACACTAAAATTGCTGTATCTTCGTCATTTCGGTTCGATTTATATAATTTCTTCACAGTATTTACTGTTTTTTTTTACGCTATAAGTCTGTATACTCCACGAAAATCATGACTGATCCTCATTGTAAAAGCAAAAATAAAAATACAATATTTTACTTTATTTCTATGGATAATCAATGATTTTGGTACCTACTATCTATATGGTATTATGGTAACTACAATCAGTCTTTAAAGTTATTATTAACTTAACTAACTTTGCCCTTAACCGATATTATTCGAAAAATCGCGGATTCGAATACGATAACGAAAAGATTTTTATATCGGATAGTATGGCTGACACTGGCTTGGACACTTTTTCATCAAACCCTTACGTGTGATACGTGTGATAGGTCTTTAAAAATGATATTGAGATTTCTAACATCATTTTTTTCTAAACTGAATAGTTTGCGCGAGAGACACTTCCAAAGTGGTAAAATGCCCCCCCCCCCTGTAACTTCTAGAATAAGAGAATGATAAAACTAAAAAAATATATGATGCATGCAAACTTCCACCGAAAATTGGTTTGAACGAGATCTAGTAAGTAGTTTTTTTTTAATACATCATAAATCGTAAACCGCAATTTACCTTTCAAGTTTGTACGGAACCCTCAGTGCACGAGTCCGACTCGCACTTGCCCAGTTTTCCTTTAATTTATATAAACCAGTGCTTGACTGCGATCCCACCTGATGGTAAGCAGTGATGAAATCATTGATGGTGAGGCGCACTAGTTTATTAAGAGCCTATTCACTCTAGCCTTGAAGACACCTAAATTATAGTTGGACGGGAAGACCGCAGCAGGCAAATTGTTCCAGTCCTTCGATGTACGCGGTATAAACGAAACGCTTAGTCCGGACCGTTGAAGTTTCAGTTTATATCTCAAAAACTAGATAGTTTCGGTTACGGTTAGAGAGCACTATTACATCCCAGATAATATGAAAACTAATATCAGAGAAGTAGTTGATCCACATAATTTAATGGGAATATCTTCACGAACTGGCTAACATTCTGCGTCTAAAAGGCACGAATCATTACGTAATAATGAAAGAGGTCACTGACTTTACTGAATACCTAAAACCTCATCTACATTTTCAGGGTTCCGTACCAGAGGGGTGGCAACGGGACCCTATTACTTAGTATCAGCTGTCCATCCATCTGTCTGTCCGTCCGTCAGCGGGCTCACAAACCGTAAGAGGTGGAGAAGTCATTGGATGATTTCCACTCTCAAATAAAAAACACTCACTCAGCAACTTTGGCCTTTATCTCGATACATTAGCAGCCAAATACTGCAAAAACATTAGAATATGTTACATATGAATTCTAATAGAAAACAATGTAACTGTAATCTGAATCTTCTAGCCCTTGTCACGTATTTGGGGTCGCCACAACCCGTTTTTTCTTCCATTCTGCCCTGTCACCCGTCACGCTATCACTAACTCCCATTTCTTTCATATCACTTCTCACCGACTACCGACTCGACTTCCGATGCACAAGAGCTATTGAATACTTTCCACCTTCAACAGTATTTAGTTTTAGTTATTTTATCACGTTGCATTTTTAAAAGAATACATTTATGTTAAAAATGTCAGCATAATAAAGGTCATAGTAATAAAAGTTAAAATAAAATTATATAATGTCAAATGGTAATAAAAAGTAAGTCAACCAGGATCAAAATAATAATGTCAAACGGAAATAAAAAGTAAGTCAAACAGGATCAAAATAATAATGTCAAACAGAGTAGTAGTATGTCAATCAATTAGTGAACCGTAAGAAAATCTTCAATCGTGTAATAAGTTTTCATAATTAAAAATGTTGTTTGTTTCATAATTAAAACTGTTATCGTGTATTTTTGCGGAGTCTCCAAGTACAGACAATTTTGCTTGTTACGATAGTTCTGCTATGATTCCATGAGGAGTTCCGTTTCATTCAAGTTCATTATCAGATCCTAACAATATTTCTATGGGACCAATTCAGTAATTTTCGATCAAAATAAAAAAAATTAAAATCAGGTCAAAATTGACCGAGAAATCGGTGCACATACATAAAAATAAATACATGCAGCCGAAAATATAACCTCCTCCTTTTTAAAGTCCGAAAAAGAAATTTAATGAGGTAACATAAGCCATATGATTTAGTACCAACATTAGACTATGTGCCAGTTGGCTGTATTATTCTTTTTATGCTACTTTTCTCGGCATATTGCCATGCCACGCATTAAACAATGGTCACGATCTGAATATTTTACATTTATAATTTACTAGCGGCCCGCTTCAGCTTCGAACGGATGGTAGAAATCTTTAAAATTGTCGGTTTTTTCTCTACTATAATATACACTCAAATATTTTTCACGAATTACCTAATAGTCTATTGGTTAAAACTGTATGAAAATCAATAAGCTAGTTTTTGAGTTAATCGTGAACAGAGAGAAAAACAGACGCGGAGGGAGACTTTTTTTAAAATATTACTAACTGACCCTGTAAACTTTGTTCTACCATATAAATTATCAAAGAATAATATGGGGGACGCATCCATCGGATTCCTCCGACCCTCACCCAGTCATCGGTCTACCTTGTAGGAGGCCTTCCAACGCTGCGTTTTCCAGTACGTGGTCGCCACTCTAGAACATTACATCCCCATCGACCATCTGTTCTGCGAGTACTTGCGTGGTCAGGTAGAATAGAATAGAATAAAACTTTATTGTACAACAAAATAGTAGTAGTGTAGTAGAGAAAGCGGTACCACTTAAGTTTGGCAATTCTTTGAGCTATGTCGGTAACCTTGGTTCTCCTGCGGATACCCACATATCTGATGCGATCACGTAAGGAAACTCCGAGCATAGCCCTTTCCATTGCCCTTCGTCCTAATTGCTTGCCTAGGGACTAGCGATCACCTGCCTACCTTCACGTTTGTTATTTAGCCACGACACCCAGGGTCAAACCCAGTGAAAAAATATTCAGAAAATATCTCTTTCTTGAAAATTGTCATGAAATGCGAACACCTGATTTTGTAATTGGGTAGGCCATGAATAATTCTGTATCGCAAAAGGAGGTTTTGTAAAATGTTCGCGTTCATTTTGAGTAAAAAGTAGTTATTTATGCTTTTAATGTTGTACACACCGCAGGCTAACTGCCAGAGATATTGTCTACCTGTCGAACTTTTGGTTAAAGTATAAGAAAAAAATATTTTGATTGTTATAAAAAAAAACAATTCATTTTTCATTTAATAAAATTCTAAAGTAATTTTTATATTGTCGACAGTACTCGATTCCGATGACGTTACTTTGTTTTTTTTTTATACAAAAGCACTCATGTGTAATGGTTTTAGTTGAAGTAATTATATATTTATTTTGTAACTAATTAAATACTAAAAAAAGAAAAATAAAAACACTTAAACACTTAACTAATTAAAACTAACTAAAACATAGCGACTGTCGACTAGAAGTGTGCCCAAAAGACTGCGTCATTGCCACGTCGTGTGGCAATATTTAATCTCTGCCCGAGGTAAAAGCCAGCCCTTGGGTCACTAAAAAGTGTCATCTAAGCATTAGGTTAATATTTTGAATAGCGTATGAAAATATTTCTTGTCGTTTCTACTGAGAACTATGTAAATAAACTAAAAAAAAACAATTCAAAATATTAAAATTAAAAACAGTCATTGGAAGTTAACACATAATTGAAGGCACCCGTTCACAAACATGACATTGATGACGTATGTTTCAACAACACTCAGCACAATCATTATGACACGCGCTCCCATCAGCGAGTCATATGAGTGAGCAAATATACATATATACATTATTATTGTTATTATTTAAATAAAATAGAAGTGTGTGTTTACAATATCAAAATATTTTTTTTTACTAAATGCATTTGATACAACACATATTCGATACAACAAAAAGGCAATTTTTAAAATGTTTGTCCGTTTGTGTGTCTGACTGACTGAATATGTTTGTTCCGGCTAATCTCTGAAACCACTCGCCAGATTTTGACGGGACTTTCAGTGACGGATAACAAATGTTACAAGGAGTAACTTATGCTACTTTTCGTTTTTCTCTCGAGGACGGTATTTCAAACCACGGAATAAGTCTATCTATCCATTATATAACCAAATTCGATGCATTGCTTACTGTTCACATTCCAATTGAAACCTAGAGTGATTGGCCACAGTTATTGGTGACATGAGGGTACAGCTCAGACACCTCATGTTCCTTTGTCACGCAACTGTAGAATAGAATTGATCATGAAACTGTATTTAATACCTAGTTTTATTTTACTTTACTGTAGTTTTAATATCGTCGAAAACTAGTTATTAATTCTTGTGGTAGAACTTTTTACCCGACTGTTCCAGAAAAGGAAGGAGAGTTCTATGTTTTTCGAGTGTATGTACGCACAATGCGTTCCAAATAAGAATAGGATCGATTTCCAGGTAGTGACGTCACGTCATACTGTCAAATCGAAGAATTATTATGGTGAGCAAAACAAGAAATTTTTAAAAATTAATTTATTTACGAACTGTGAACGATAATAGTTTAATCAGAATCCAGTTCTTCTTAAATTTTGCTCATCTCTGAGTTCTTCAATTTTGCCCATTTTTTTTGCGATTTGACAGTATGACGTGACGTCACAACATGGCAATCGATCCTATTCTTATTTGGAACGCAATGTATGTAAGTATATTTCTTTGGCACGCCCTAGAGCTTAAAGGGCTTGTTACATTTTAGCTTGTTATATTCCTTTTAGTTGTGAGAGTGACATGGCGTACTTAAAAAATATGAAAAATTAAAATAGAAGATTTTTGACGCCAAATTATGTTTTTAATAAATATTAAATGTTTTTTAGCCGGACTTTTTGACACTGTTAATGTTTTTATATGTTTTCTAAAGCAGGAAAAGCGGGGATTTACTGACGGACCCACAAGCATGCTCTACTTTGTCCGTTGGACTTTACTACTAACAAATGAAATAAAACTTTACATAAGTACCTAGTAGTATAAAACAAAGTCTCTTTTCACGTCTGTGTCTCGTCTTAAACCACGTAACGGATTTTAATGTGGTTTTCACTCATAAAAATAACATTAAACGAAGAAGTTTTATGTGTATAATTTGCACTTGTGCGAAGCTGGGGTTTCTTTTTCGAGGAAATCATCCAATGACTTCTCCCGCCCTAGAGTAGAGCGCGAGGACGTGTCAGAATTTTACTGACTAAAATCACTAAGCTAGTTATGATTATTTTTATTGTGCTTTTGACTACAAAATTGATTGGTCTAAACTGTCCTTACGGACCTTACATAATATCTATTAATACGTGTACTGTAATATGGAAATATTGTAGGCCTATGTGAAATAAAAACATTTGAATATTGAATTATTTTTTAGAGTAGTCCTTTGCGTTCTAGGACCACGTTACCTTTTCAGAAGTCGGCTATAGGTATATACCTATCCCGACCTACCTACCTACCTACCTACCTACCTATAGCGGACTTCTATATAGGGCTATATAGCCTTAGTAGGCTTCGGCCCTGCTGGGCCCTGACGGTTTAACTGATATTTATTTGACGCGCACGTAGAACACTACGCGTTGTCGACGACTCGGGCTAAGTCCGAACGGCCGGCACCTGTGTCCTTCACTTGCCCTTTGTGTTCTAGGACTGCAGGTTTCCTTTTCAGGAATTCCCTGCTGCTCCAGCGGGCATCGGCCATGCACTAGTATAATGTAACGTAATATCTCGCTACGTCCCTATACGTCTTGACACTCCTTGTTCTTCTCCCCATCGCTCCCACTATGGTGAAGTTGTCAACAGGCTTGAATACCATCATTTATCACGCAGCCGAAGCTCGGGTCGCAAAACGAGCCACGCAAATAATTATGACATCATTCGACGCGGTCTTGTCACCATTAGCGTTCCGATTATATTGGAACCCCATAGCCTGGCACGCGATGATATCAAGAAAGCTGACGACATGTCTTTATTTTCGTGGGAATTTCAATCAGGAATAAAGATATCCGCAGGATATAGGATATTTGACCTATGTGCCAAATAAACGTGTTTTCTTTCTTTCTTTTTTTTTCTTTCAGGAGAACAAATGTTATCAGCATTGCGGTGGATGCGACACGCACAGGATCGGTCGTTGTGGAGACGCTTGGGGGAGGCCTATGTCCAGCAGTGGACGTCTTTCGGCTGAAATGATGATTGCTCGAAGAATCGTCAAACTTAAGTGACAGTGGGCAGGTCACATTAATCACTGAAGCTATGATCGATGAGGTCGAAAGGTTCTGGAGTGGAAGACGCAGCGTTGGAAGACCTCCCACAAGGTGAACCGATGACCTGGTGAAGGTCGGGGAAATCTGATGGTTGCGAGACGCACAGGACTGGTTCTGATGACACTTAGGGGAAGCACATGTCTAACAGTGGAAGTCTTTCGGCTGAAATGATGATGATGATGAAATTGGATAAGCCTAAAGGCCTAAACCTATACTATACTAAACAAAACCTATACTAAAGTATAGGACGCTACATATGTTGATACTCTTGCACCGTCCCGTCTTCGTAGCTCGTCAGAATGCATTTAATTTTTGAACTGAATTGAAGACTCATACCTAATTAGTATTTTGAATTGAAGAATTGTTTTATTTTAATTAATTGTATTGAATTTTAATGGATTGATTTGTATAATTTTTATTTTTATTGAATATTGTATTTAATGGTTGAATATTGTTTTTTTAATAATTGATTAATTGAAGTGCATAATTTATTAAATAATAAAACATGTTCACACAAAGTAGAATTTTAATGGAGTGAGCCCTGGCACCCATAACACAAGTTTAATCTTAGCTTGGGTGCCAGAGGTCGTTAATCTGTGTTACACATTGCAGTTTTTATTGGAAACAATATCTCCTCGTGTAATAACTGTGTAAAGAAAGAAAGAAAGAAAAACAATTTATTTACGTCAAATATGGCGCACACCTTAAAATAAACAAATAACAAAACGACATATATATATGGTAGGTTATGCGTCACATCCGCGTAAAACGGCCAGCGCTCAGCAAAAATGCTGGGGCTCGTATAAAATAGAGCCTCAGCGCTGATTTTCAGCACCAGCCGTCGTCGACGGAGAGACGTGTGTATTTTTTTTTTTTTTTTTTTCAGGTGGTAAATTCATCTAATGACATCCCGCGCTCTTGGGCGGAGCGGGAGATAGTGTCAGACTTTTACTGAATAAAAACCCACTCCTGTTCCTTCTTTGACATTTTTCCAGGGCCCCGGGGATCACTTTCGCATCACCCATGGCCCCAGTAGGCCTCCTTTGCTAGCATTACTACCCTGCTGGGCCCCTACGGTTGCTGACATCTCCCTGAGGCGCGCGTGGAACACTACGCGCCGTCGACGACTTGGGCTCGGTCCGGACAGTTACCGGACGATCGGACGACGAGCCACCCATTGCTCGCCGTCCGCAAGCCCGCGCCTACGGTGGCCGGAAATCGGGATCGGAATCCCGGCGGCGGTTGGGGCGTGAGGACCGTTGCCTCACGCGATCGGCCGCCTCCTTTGCTAGCATTACTGCTTCGCAGAAGGAGGCAACCGCCTGCCACTCCTCCTCACTCCGGACCATGGCCTGTACCAAGGCCCGGCGCGAGAGATCGCTGCCGCCGATCGCCCCGACGAGGACACGGCGGTGCTCTGCCCAAGCAGGGCACACCTCTACCGTATGCTCCACCGTGTCCTCCGGGCGGTCCACACAATGGTGGCACCCGGGCGTCTCTTCTGCACGAATCCGGTGCAGGAACCTCCCGAACTTACCATGTCCGGTGATGATCTGCGTCATGCGGTAGGTAAGGACGCCGTGAGGCCTTTCCAGCCACTCCTCAAAGAGGGGACTTATCGCCATAATTATGGCGTGCCCAGCACTGGGTTGCGACAGTCGCTGTCGCCATTCCACCATGAGATCCCACCGGAAGTCTTTCCGCCATGCCGCGACTTGGCGTGGCAGCGGAGTTTCACCCCGGCGTTGCATCTCCATGCGCAGCTCGTGCATGCGCGCAAGGTCTTTTGCCTCCAAATCCCACGGTGGTTGGCTAGCAAGGAGGCTCGCTGCTTCGCGGGAAATCGTGCGGTATCCCCGCACCATCCGGATGGCCATGACCCTCTGGCTTGCGTTCAGCTTGGCCGCCGGTCGCTTTCGAAGCGACAGTGCCCATACCGGCGCCCCATAAAGGGCCATGGACCGAACGATTCCTGCATAGAGCCTCCGGCAGGAGGCGTCTGGACCCCCGAGGTTGGGCAGGAGCCGCTTGAGGGCAGCCCCTGTACGATCCAGTTTGGGAGCCAGACGTCGGAAATGCTCCTCGAAATTCCATCGGCTGTCGAGGACAAGTCCAAGATACTTCATCGTCGACTCGACGCTGATGTGAATTCCTCCTACCGTTAGTTGGGAACTCGATGGTGGCGCGTTCCGAGAGCCGTGGAAGCACATGGCCTCGGACTTGTGCAATGCCACCTCGAGTCCCAACTCTTGGATCCTCTCCACGACTGTCGCAACCCCGCGTGTCACTAGTTCGACCGCCGCCTGGTACGACTCTCCCCTGTTGAGTTTTAAGTTTAACTGTGTATTTGTGGATAATAAAAAAATATTATTATTATTATAGAATATTTCTAAACACGGAACATTTTTTTAACTAAAGACATGAAACTGTTGTTTATAAAGATTTCTAGAAATTAATGCCTTTTTGGCCCGACCATGACATATTCAGGTTTGCGGACAATGGGCAATGGGGTAGGCAATTCCTTCCGGTTAAGATCAAGCCCGAGTCGAAAGCGCGTAGTGTTCCTCAACGTACACCTCAAAGACATGTTAGCAAAACTGGAGTGGCCCAGTGAGTCCAATGTTTGCCAGGGCTGCTGGAACTTTTGAAAGAATGACTATGGCCATTGAACACAAATAGCAACCAATGGACACAGTTGGGGTTTTAGTTAGTAAAAGTCTGACACGCCCTTTCGTTCCACCGAAAAGCGGGAGAAGTCATTTGATGATTTCCCACCTTAAAAAAAACATTTAAACTATCGCTGTACGTCATAAAGCTGAGTTTTTTTCCACGAAAAATCACAGTCGTATCAAATAGATACAGGGAGCAAAATCGTAAGAAAATGTAAGTCATTTCTATATTTCTGAAAGCTTCTTGAAAAGTCTTAGTTTCTTACTTCTGTGAAAAAGCCATTAAAAAAAGCATTTCAAAAAGTTTTTTTTTACTTTGTAGTATAACTGTAAATGTAGTGTAATAGTCAACCATAAAACTACTTTTTAACCCGTAGTACTGTAGTTTACAAAACTACGCTACGACCTGCTACGCCGTAGCTAACGTGACGGTATGTGCTACGGCAGGCCGCTACGGCATCAAATAAAAGGAGTGCTACGCGACGAGTACAAACTCTTTGCTCTTCGTAACTTTATTCTTTTTATGGTTGTCGTACTTTGTTGAACGAACGTGTCTGGTCGTTGTGTCTGTTTTGTTTGAATAACTAGCCTCTGCCAGTGGAGTTGCCTGCATAAAAGTAAAAAATTATCTCAGTATTTTAGTCAGTAACAGTCCAACACACCTCTCTGCTCCACTCTAGGACAGGAGGACATTCCATGATTTTCGACCTTCCAAAAAACAAGGGAAAATACTGCCGGAATAGAAGGTACACCATGTCCTATTCCAGGATATAGTATAGACTATATGTACCAGAATTCGTTTGAATTCGTTCAGCCGTTTAAGGGCCAACGCTGCGTTAAGCGGGCGCCCGCTTGGGTACCCGTCGCGTGACGTCACGCGTGTGTCGTGTGTGGCGGTCCCCGTAGCAGAAACCGGATTATTACCTGCGCAGTGTCGCTAGTTCTACTTTAACGGTATGCATGTAGTCGTATTCCGTAGCAAAACGGGCACGGGGCGCGGCTGCCCGCGACGGGTGCCCGCGCGGTGAGCCGCGCGGTGAGCTGTAACGGAGCACTTTTGTATGAAACCGCGCGGGCGCCCGCTTAACGCAGCGTCGCGTCGGCTCTAAAGGTGAAGGATTAAACTAGGTAAAATGTTAGTACCATGATAAATTTCTAGGCATTATAATAATAATAATAATAACCCCATCGCCGTATCTCTACGTTGACGTCGTGGTGGGGCTTGCGTGCTCCAATATACCCTAGGTCTGTATCGGTAAAGTTTGCTTTGCCGTAATATGCCTAGGGTGAGGGGCCAGACTAAGAGAGATACAATCCGCAGTGCAGTTTTGTGGCGAACTGTTGGGCATTAGCGACCCCACGGACCCGATCTCCCGGGAGAATTCTTGTTCTTCATCTTCGGCTTGCCTTTATTGGCCGGCCGTAGTGAACACTGACGAGGAACTGAGCTCCCACCTCTCTCTTGCCTTTATTGGCTGGCTTGAGTGGAGATTCGCAAGAGCAAACGTGCTCGGGAGAAGGATGTATAATCCAGTAAGGTGCTGGTAGGGATCTTGACCGTACTTCCGGGATTGTCCTGATAGCCGTGGTATACCTCTCCACTCCTCAAGCACCTCAGGATATGTTGCCCTCTTGTTGCTACGTCACTTCGTGCTAGCGGCCGTTTTTGGGGGCCCATTTATTGAGTGTGCAAGTCACCCCCTGCCTTTTTTCGATGCATATTAATAACGTTGTTCAGGCAGGGGCCATAGTCTTGACATAGTTCCATGTTACCGAGTCCAAAAACCATAGCCCTATTATCTTTGTTCTCCATATGTCGCAACAGTTTTTCAATAACCGGGGGTTGTCCTTGGGTGCACTAGCATAGCGCGTACAGGGATAATCGTCGGTTGGTATCATGTTCCATTATAATTTATCTAAAGGGCCTCTGCGAGTTGGCTTCGGCTCCTCGTACGCCTCCCAAAGGTCCAGGACCTCAGGGTCCTGAGATAAATAAAATATATAAAAAATAATAATAATAATAATATTTATTTATTTTATTTTTATTATTTCTTTATTGTCAGGCAACTAAGGCCCATAGATAAAATACATTATAATACAATCTTATAAACAAAATAAACTAATCACAAATATAATTAAAAATATCACAAATATAATTATACACGTAACATCGGCGTCGTGTTCCGCTGCGTGGTGTCGCGTAGCCGTGCTCGGAAACGTCGATACACGACACCTTTCGGCCAAAAGTCCTCTCTCAAAAAGGTCTGTAGATGGTGGGTTGGAACTCGTATCACGAACGACTTGAAGTTGGTGTCATGGCGCGAATCCAGCCTTTCGACCCTCAGAGTCCAGTTGCTCTTTATCTTCATATACTCCACGACTTCCTCAACCTTCGTAGAGCAATGCAGACGCGAAATATACAGCTGCGTTGTAGGCACAGCAGGACGCAGCAGCATATTTGGTCCACTCGGTGCGGTACCGCACAGGTTACGGGAACAGGGCTTCTTCTTCTTCTTTTCTACTCGAGTGAAACCCTCTTCATCAACTTGGCCCGTTTTTGGCAATGAGCTACGGACCGCAGTCAGGGTAGGTTGAGAACCCGTTTTCACTTTGTCCCCTATTTTCGCTGATCGCTTTGGTTGCGACGTACCTGGTTTCCTGGTGGTAACAACAGCAGCGTAGGCACATTTAGGGGTCAACGTACTTACGTGTGACGTTCCCGCAGCCGGTGTAGAGGCGCGGGCGACGGCGACGGCAGGCGGCGCTTGATCAGCATATTCGGCAGCTGGTGACGCACTTGTGTTCGTCGATTCAAAACCGCCGACTGATGCATTTTGCGCCTCTTGACGTGTGTTCACCTTTGAGGCCTCAGGTGACCCAGTTACCGAACCAACGTTGCGCAATAATGCTATTTCCACACGTAGTTCAGCATTGGATTTTTCTGATGCCTCCATTCTAGACTCCATCCTGGTCATCTCCACTTTCAAGGTAGTGATGTCCTTTAGCAGCCGTGTAACGTCGACGTGATCGAACGTGACGGGGGGCAGCTTACTCAGCTCCTTCGCCACGAAATCTGGCACGTCGTCCGGGTCAGTCTTCTTCAACATATCAATGATATCTTGAATACTCTTTTCAGTTCCATCTCTTCGGCGAGACGGCATCTGGTCCAGTTTTCCAAGAGACTGGAACAGTAGCAGTTTTCCACTGCTGATCTCGTCCTCTTTGAAATTGGACCGGCATATCTGCAGGATGCTCACCTCGTCCATGTAGTCAATAGCATGGACTAGGAATGCCAGCAATTCATTAACTATGAGTTTTTTGGAACTCATAGCGTTTTCGGGCGGCGGTTATTGCCGCGCAACACGCGAATAATATTCCACAACTATCACACAACGCCGTCTAGTCCCAAGCTAAGCAGAGCTTGTATTATGGGTACTAGACAACTGATAAACATACTTACATATTTCTAAATACATACATATATAGATAAATTACACCCAGACACAGAACAAATGATCGTGCTCATCACACAAACATTTGTCCTGGGTGGGAATCGAACCCACGACCTCCGGCATAGCAGTCAGGGCCACTAACCACTAGACCAACAGGCCAGTCAGGCATTGTTTTAGGGGTTATTCATGGTGGTGGCAGATCACTTAGAACTGTTCGAAAGAGTCACCATCACCACAGATTTAGTCATTAATAGTCTGATAATTCCTCTAGCTCTACCCAGACCGGGATTAATTATTAAATTATTTCCAAACCCAAGATAAAATTAGTAAAAAATCTAACACACACACAATACATATAAATTTTCTCCTTTATAATTTTAGTGTGATGGTATTATTATGTAGACAGGATTTAGAAATATCATTTTATAAGTAAACACGATAGTCTGAGTTGAGTACCATTTGTCTTCATAGACACTAATATGCATTCGAATTTCAAAATAAAAACATGTCGATCCTACTACTTCAGAGAGCTTAGCCAAGTTGATAATCTACAATCGTTAACGCTAGAAGAAAACTTCAAATGTATGGCAATGACATAATCTCAACGTAAAGTCACGTGGTCAGAACAAAGGAATCGGAGGCGTTACCAACTGTAGAGGGTGTTATATTTTTAAGTATTTACCCTAATCTCTGCTAATTTTGTTACCTTAATGTGTGTCTAATATTTAGGTCAAATAATTTGGGTAAAGATCTGTTTATATTTCTATTTTATTAATTTGTAGATCTCTAGATAGTTGTGAGTTACTGTATGTTACTAAAATACTATCGACTAAATATTTGCATGCCATCACTACATGGCAGAATGTGTATTTGCACTTTAGTCTCCTATAATGACATCTCTTGTACCTACGACATTTTCATTTTATTTGTCTTTTATTTTTATCTTTTAATATTGTCTTCTTTCATTTTTTATTATATTGTTGTTTGTCCTGTGCGAGTCTCAAATAAATGTTTTCTTTCTTTCTTTGTTAAATAAATAATATAATATTATAACAAAATCAGCTTACAGCTTAAAATAATTGTCAACTTTGATAAGGCAGTAAATAAAATGAGATAGCTAAGTTAAAACTTCAGAATTCTAACTTTGGTCTTATATGCGTGATATCGATTCTTCCCCTTAGGTGGAAAAGTTATATTTAAACAAACGGACTCGGTCTAGACTCAGTGTAGACAGTTATTGGCTAAGGGGTGAAACATACCGTACATTATTATTCTTTTGGGCTCGACCGAAGTCGAGTAAAATCTTGTTTTTTTTTTTTTGGAGGACTACAAAAGAACTGCACATTTTTATAGGAATTTCTTCCAGCGGACCTGCGAAAGGAGAAATTAAAAAGAAATGCAGACAACAGTGTGTGAAAACTTTTTTTTTAAGTGGGATATCATCTACATGTTACACCTATGTTCCTTCAGTTTCCCTCTGCGTCCCAGGACCACGGGTCCACCTTTCAGAATTCGCCCCGTGACCCTAGTCTGTAGGCTTCGGTCCTGTTGGCCTCTACGTTTGTGCTGACATCTCTTTGAGGCGCACGTGGAATATTATGCCCCGTCAACGACTCGACTCGACGGCTCAGTCCGGAAGGTTACCGGACGGCCGAACGGCGAGCTACCCATTGCTCGTCGTCCGCAGGCCCACGCCTACGAAACCCATCATATAAAAAAAAAAAACGCTTCCTACTAAGATCCTTTCTACTCTTACTCCTTTTCCTTTGTTTATTTCTAGGTTCAAATAACAAAACAAAAATAGTCCTTGTAATTCCCACCGACATAATCTGTGTTCCCACCTATCAAACAAACATACAAAAATCGCTCTATTTCCGCCCTAAAAAACCGTTTTACAAACATAATCACATACAACTAGATTCAGTCTAACCTCACAATCTTCCTATCAGATTTCAGTACTCGACGTCACCCATATTACTTTTCAAAGCGACTTAATCCCCGGTCTGGTAAACCTTTACACGCGTCTGGCGTACCTTTACTAGCACTATCTATTAATTAACTTCGTGTTTCGCATATACAGGGTGTTGAAATACGCCACAAGGTGGGAATGACTGGTGTTTAATTAAGAAAGGATATATTTCTCTTTTTAAAAAAAAAAAGAGAAGCTGGAGTCATACATTCTAAATATATGTGTAAATAGTCAATTGATTTAAAGGGCTCCCTTTGAAAATATAAGTTTTTCGACCTGTATAAAGTACCTTAAAAGTGCGACATAAAATTCTAAAAATTATATATGCTATGCTTTGATTCATGGTCTTCAAATTTGTACAAATATTTTTTTTCATTTATTATTCTACGAACAATAAAAAAAAATGTCTATTCGCGTCAGCAACAACTTAGACTGCAACAAATAATAATAATATTCCACAACTATCACACAACGCCGTCTAGTCCCAAGCTAAGCAGAGCTTGTGTTATGGGTCCTAGACAACTGATAAACATACTTATATATTTCTAAATACATACATATAATGTTTCAACTATTTTTCATACACGCAGCGTTTTTATTTCAACCTGTACATTTTATGACATGCGGTTTTAATCCTAAGTAGCTGTGGTGATATTCATTAATGTTTTTAATGGGGTATTATGTAAAATGTAAATGATGGTGACGCTTTAATGAAAAGCGACAAAGTAATGGTATGAGACTTTCCAATGTTTAAAAACCACTTTTCAATGACCTGAATGCTATGCAATGTACGAGTATGATATACGAGTATGTGTTAGCATTTCCACTGTTGAAAAACCAGTTTTAAATTTTCAACGGAATGCTATGCAATATTCGAGTGTGATATAAGTGTTAACATTTTAAAAAAAGAGCGAGCAGTGGTTGCCCAGTTTTAACGGTTCCGATTTGCGAATAGTAGGTCGCGAGTTCAAACCCATCCAAGCAGGTTACTTTGTGTAATTTATTTCATCCCCACTTCTATTAAAAAGGTTGAGGAAAACATCGTGAGGAAAATGTCCTAGAACTAAAAATTCGCAGACCTGTGACATTCATCAAACCGCACTGAGCCCGCGTTTACGGAGAAAGAGAGGAGGCTTAGTCCCAGCAATGGGATCATTATAAGGCTGATTATATCATGTTATTTTTAAAAGGCTGTACTTAGTACTTTTAAATCAGGTATTTCTGTGGCAACATTAAGTTATACTCAATTTTGAAACCACTAATGTCATATTTTAAGCACGTTTAAAATCTCGCTATTGCTAAGCTACCTTTTTTTTAGGTGGGAAAATCGACATCTCTCGCTCTTGGGCAGAGCGAAAGGGTGTGTCAGACTTTTACTGACTAAAAACCCATTCCTGTTCCTTCGTTGCCTTTCATATCAGGGCCGAGATTTCCTTTCAGAAACAAACCCTTATTACTAAGGTACCTAAGTATTGATTCAGGGCGTATGATACGCTTATTTTCTTGACCTACTCGTATCTCTTATAATTATCTTATCTGCTAATTACTGTATTTAGTCTAAAGGTTGACACGCATAGTATAATAGCATAAGCATAATCAGCCTTTTTTAATGTACCTACTGCTGGGACTCAGGCCTCCTCTCTCTAGGAGAGGGAATGGGCCGTAATCCACCACGCGGGCCCAGTGCGGATTGGTGAATGTCACATGTCTTCGAATTTTTGGTTCTAGGACATGCCGGTTTCCTCACGATGTTTTCCTTCACCATTTTGAGAGCAGTGGTGATGAAATAAATTACACAATGTAATGCGCCTGGCTGGGTTTGAACCCGCGACCTACAACTCGTAAGTCGGGTCCGTTACCACTCGGCCACCACTGCTCTGGTCTTAAGGTTGACACGCGAACACATGCAAATATTAACCGCGTCGCCATCACTTCACCATCACTTTACCGTCACGTCATCATGACTTCTCCGTCACGTCACTAAAATATCACCGTTACCTAACCGTCCCCTCACCGTGTACTCACTGTCACTTCACTGTCACGTCACCGGCACATGTCTAGATAGATATGACTATCAATCATTCACAAACAACCTAACGACTGCTATGAAACCATATTTTTTACGTTGGTTTGATGATATGACTGATGAATTTGTGAACCTGCACTCTCTTAAATAATTTATAACAATACTAGCTTCTCCCAGCGGCGCCGCCCGCGTGACAGTCGGTTTCTCTATACAAACTTTGGACCCCGTTTCATTCCCTTAGAGGGTGAATTTTGGGAAATCCTCTCTTAGTGCTCGCCTACGTCATAAAAGGAAACCTTGTACAAAATTTCACGTTCCTAGACCCTGTAGTTTCGGCTGTGTGTTGATATGTCAGTCAGTCAGTTTCTTCTTTTATATATATAGATAAAGAAAGCATCATACGGTTCATCACCATATAGGAACTAAAATTCAAAATCCTGCATCGTGATATCAAAGTTCTACGCTCGATAAAAACATAAACAACAGTCCAAAATCTACTAATGGTCCAGACACAATACCAGTCTGGTCGGAGGATCGTCCCTTTACAATAGTGGTTTGTGAGACTTTACACCCTTTTCCGCATACTTCTAAAAACAAACCTTTTTTTAAGACTGGAACTTATTCAATGATTTCTCTCACTCTAGGGTGGTGCGTGAGGGACCCACGGGTTTCCTTTTCAGAAATTCCTCGTGGATCTAAAAACATACCGAAAGAGTATAGGACAACAGTCAAAATAAAGTACTACAAATAATAAACAAATCTGAATATCCCAACACACAAATCAATTCATCTTATTCATCCATAAACCCATCGCGTCACGATTACGGTCGCGACCTTCTCAAGATGAGCACAACCCATCGATTGACAAACTGACAAGCCTGACATACTAATCCGTCAAACTTGCGGCCTTGTGTTGGTAAACATTACGTAACGTTCGTGACCGAAATGCGATAAGGCGATAGAGCGATGATATTTTGACGATAGCAAACCCTTTTGATACCGATATATTTTGGCCAAGGTGAAAGTCGATTTACCTATTTAAGGGCATCCAACTCGACATACTTTTTCATACAACCGCTCTTACGCGATTATGACGTCGTTATACATTTTTCATTAGATATATTTTGGAAACACAGTATCTTGTGGATATTATCTAGGCTTCTATTGAAATCAATTTATAAATTTGTGTAAAACTAATCCAGTAAAGACCTCTGAAAATCTGCTATTTTACATGAACTTTGACGCTTCATAATTTACTCAAAAATTAAAAAAGTCAAAAAAGTATAACAATAAAACCCTTACAAGTTTAATCAAGATTCTGAATGACGACAATTTTTTAAAAAAAACTTTAAAGGGTTTAAAAAAGCATGTAGGTATTTCCTTTAACAAGTTTTGTAAAATATTCGAGTAAATAATGAAATATTAATTAAAGTGAAAAATCATCTAATGACTTCACCCGCTCTAGGACGGAGCGCGAGAACGTGTCAGACTTTTGCTGACTATAACCACACCTATGTTCCTTATTTGCCTTGCGTTGCAGGACCCCGGGGTCCCCTTTCGGAATACCCATGGAAGTAGGGAGGGCTAAGAAATTGTTCGAGTTACCATGGCTCTCGCAAAAGGGCAACTGAAGGAACACTGTGGGTTTTAGTCAGTAAAAGTCCGACACTCCCTCTCGCTCTGCCTAGAGCAGGAGAAGTCATTTGATGATTTTCCACGTTAAAAAAGAGTTTAGTGTGTAATGTAAGTTTAAGTTTTTGACGGAACTGTTGGCCACTGCGCCAACTTTCCGTGTTGAGCGATTGGCTGCTGCGTTACGGAGGGTGTGATTCCCGCATTGAACTGATATTCATAGAGCATTCAAAAAATTGTTTTAAGTCTGCTATTGCTTAGTAGCAGAGTTAATGAATGTTTATGTAAACTCACGTAGGTACACAAGATACCAGTCTAGTATATAAAAGTATAGGTGTTTGTTGTCGTACCCATAATACAGGATGGATTCTATTTATAGGGTTCCGTACCTCAAAAGGAAAAAGCGTAATCCTTATAGGATCACTTTGTTGTCCGTATGTATGTCTGTCAAGACCTTTTTTTTTCGAGAACAAGTGGGAGGTATCGAGTTGAAATTAAAACTATATACTCAAATCTGCGGTCCCTTGAAGTTGCGAAAAAATCAAATTTCTGAGTAAACGAAAAAAAAAGATACGGCCATTTATGTCGCTAAAAATGTATATTTCGACACTCTCAACGGAATCAATATTCTCAGGGTACTTCCCGTTGACCTAGAATCCCGAAATTTGGCATGAAGCAAGGTCTCATAGCACAAGCATAGGTAAAAATCTGAAAACTGTAAATTTGTAGTTACGTTAAAAAAAAACTTATTTTGCGATTCGGAAAAATCTTCGTAACTCAATTCGGGAATTAAACTGTTTTTATAGTTAAATTTGTACGGAACCCTCAGTAAGCGAGTCCGACTCGCACTTGCCTGGTTTTTTATTTTTAATGAAAACTGTCGTGCGAAAGGTTCAAGGACCTGATACAGAAGGTCCTCACATTGTGATGCGGTTCCTGTCTCTGGAGCCCTAACCACTGGTAGCTTGAACCGCACGAAAACAAGATGATCTATGAGGTTGAAAGATTCTGGAATGGTAACCGCGTACCAGAAAACGCAACGTTGCGTTTCTCCACACAAACTTTGGACCCTCGTTTCATCCCCTAAGGGGCTAAATTTTTGAAAAACCTCATAAAAGGAAGCCTTGTGCAAAATTTCATGCATCTAGGCCCTGTCGTTTCGGCTGTGCGTTGATATGTCAGTCAGTTTCTCCTTTTATAGGTACTCGTATATATAGAAGATAGATTAGCACGTCAAATCCATCGCTTTGTCAGTCATCTGGGATGGCGCGGGTAAGTAAAATATTTGCTGATCGCATTATCGGTAAGTTGACTGATGCGAATAATAAATGGCTGAACGAAACGCGATATTGTATCGATTGAAAACTAATTTAGTAGTTATCTAATGGAGCGGTTCTTTGTAAACCTGCTGCATTCAAAAATGCATGCCAGCTGCATTGATCATAATAAACCCAGTCCTGAAAGTAATAGGTTCAGAATCGGCAGCTGAATCGGTTTCAGCAATTTTTATTATTGATTTAATACTTAATTTAAATAGGTATTGTTTTTTGCTTATCATTTTTGGGGGGCTTTGCCGTAATCGCCAAACTTGGCAGGTGGGTTAGCGATCGCAGTGTGGTTGTTATAATGCACAGAGAATGCTGCTGCCCATTCTCTGGATGGAGTTTTCTTGCGTGATCGCTTCAGAAATGTGGGTGTCCGCAGGAGAACCAAGGTTACAGACATAGCCCGAAGAATCGCAAAACTTAAGTGGCAGTGGGCAGGGCACATTGCTCGCAGAACAGATGGTCGATGGGGACGAAAGGTTCTGGAATAGCGACCACGTACCGGAAGACGCAGCGTTGAAAGGCTGCCCACAAGGTGGACCGATGACCGTGAGGGTCGCGGGAATCCGATGGATGCGAGACGCACAGGACCGGTCATTATGGCGAAAAATTGTTGTTATTCAGAATCTCGATTAAATGTTAATCGAGATTCTGAATGACAACAATTTTTCTGAAAAACTTTTAAGGGGTTTAGAAAAAATACGTATTTCCTGGTTCAAGTTTTGTGAAATATTCGAGTAAATCACGTAATTGCCGAATGCCAATAGACTTTTCAGGCGTTCTCTCTCTTTTTTCGCGTTGCTTCTTCATCAAACATCGCGTTGGATTGCGTTAAATGAAGCAACAAGCTTTTAAACCATGCTCGACGTTGACGATAGGTGAGTGGAGAAGGGCCCTCTTAAAAGCTCGTGGTTGGGCCATAGGTTTACTTTCACTTAGATTTCAGGAAAATACAAACAACAAAACTGTGGAGCAACTGCCAGTGTCAAGCACATAAAATAAAATAAAAAATCTGAAAACCGCTAGCGTAAAATTTGTTTCATAAATGAGATTCTTTGGAATATAAAAATGTATTTTAAAACTGACATCTCAAATTAATCTAGACTGAATTTAATTTATTTCGCGTTGGAGTACTTCAAAAAATGTGGTAAGCGGCATTTTTTATAATAAAGAAATTGTTTAAATCTGGGTCTAGCTGTTTTGTTTAGCAAAATAAATATAAATGCTGGGAGACAGCAGTTACATATCAGAGTAATATTATAAAGGCGAAAGTTTGTGAGTGTGTATGTTTGTTATTTTTTGACGCTCGAACAACTGAATAGATTTGAATGAAATTTTGCACAAGGTTAAACCATGTCTTAGTTTACTTTTTATCCCAGGAGTATGTTCTCTTGGGACTGGGTAAGGTGGAAATTCATCGTATGACTTCTATCGCCCTCTCGCTCCACGAGAACAGACTTTTATTAACTAAAACCACATCTATGTTCCGTCAGTTGCTTTTCGCGTCCCAGGACCATGAATATATAATTTTTAAAACCGGCATCGGCCCTGGCAGGCCCTTACATTTTACATCTCTTATAGGCGCGCTCCAGGGTAGTCTGCAAAATTCAAATTTTGAAAAGTTTTTTGCAATTTGAAGCTCAATATCGGATAGTATAGTAACAGAAACAGAGAGCAGTGGTGGCCGAGTGGTAACGGCCCCGACTTACGAGTTGCGGGTTCAAACCCATCCAGACGCATTACTTTGTGTAATTTATTTCATCACCACTGCTCTCAAAACGGTGAAGGAAAACATCGTGAGGAAACCGGCATGTCCTAGAACTAAAAATTCGAAGACATGTGACATCCACCAACCCGCACTGGGCCCGCGTGGTGGATTACGGCCCATTCCCTCTCATAGAGAGGAGGCCTGAGTCCCAACAGGGGGAACATTATAAGGCCGATATGCTAGTAACAGAAACTATATTTGCGGTAAACACATGTATATTTTTATAATATTCTTCACCATGGGTAAGTTATACCCAAGGTGAATAGCAAAAGGTTCAGTTCACATTTTGCACAGGTATGTGATACCCCTGTAAGTACCTATATGGACTCCTCGTTGAAGCTATGACAAGAATTTTCATTCATTATGTACATTTTATGTAAATAACGTTGTGTTTTTTACGAGAAAACGGCGAGATTCGCGTGCCTTGAATAACAAATGAATATAATTATGCGTTACTAGCTTCTGTCACTGGATTCTCACGCGAAAAAATAGAAAATTATCTCAAGGGAACAAATTCCTGGGCTAAATCTGTGTATCTATTTTAGTATTAGGTATCTATCAAGTTTTGTTTACTTTTATATTTGCACCACGTACAACCCCATTTTGTGTCCAGGCAATCTCTATCCATTCTGCGTTGCCTGGAAGAAATCGCCGAGTGCGATAAGGCCGCCAATTGTTTTTTTTTTTTTTTGTATTATAAGGTATCAATTTGTAAATTTGTAATCTTGGTATGCCTACCTATATAGGATATTTATACCTTGTATAAATATCCTATATCCTCGTTACCCTGTTTCTTAATCTTATCTAATTCCTGAACATCGTCAACCCATATGACAATTTTCATGCTAATCCGATGGGCCCAATGCGGGTTGATGGTTGTTACATCACCATCGTCAACCTACCCTTGTCACATATTACTTTTTTTTCGGTAGGAAAATCATCCTATGACATCCCCGCTCTTGGGTAGAGCGAGAGATAGTGTCAGACTTTTACTGACTAAAAACCCACCCTGTTCCTTCGTTGCCTTTCGTACCCGGGCCGACTCTTCCTTTCAGAATGAGACCCTTGGCTCGACCCTGCTGGGCCCCTACGATTTGCTGACATCTCCCTGAGGCGCGCGAGGAACAATACGCGCCGTCGACGACTTGGGCTCGGTCCGGACGGTTACCGGACGGTCGGACGGCGGGCTACCCATTGCTCGCCGTCCGCAAGCCCGCGTCTACGGTGGCCGGAAATCGGGATCGGAATCCCGTTGCTTTTTATCGCGGGTTATGTCTCTTTGTCTGTGAGTGCGTCAGCCTGTACGAGGCTTCGCCCACTTACTCTACGAAACGCTTTTATCCCCTTTTTATTATTGATTCGGGTCGAGAATCACTAGCATAATTGTCAGCATTTTTTTTTTCAGATTCACTTGGCATCTTGTATAATTTAAATATAAATATACAGATAAAGGAAGGTAAATAACCAAACTGAAATATCTCATGTTACCTGACTGATATTAAATCGGCTCGTTGTTGAATGTTTGGCCAATCAATCACCATCGCTAACTTGATATTTGACAGTAGATATATTGATCTGAGGTTGGAATAACATTGGGTAGCTGACTATTTTTTTTTATTTATAACGAAAAGTTAGTTTATCCAAAATCATCATGATTTGGCTACGCCGTCTTGGCGTCCCAGTGAGGTAAGGCCCTAAACAAGAACCGAATGGAACTGTACATAAAGTAATTCACACAGCGTTTGAAACCACGACCAACAACAACTTTAAATATTTTCACGAATGAATTGAGCCAGCATTAGAAACTTAAACAACCTCTAATAACAAACTACAATTACGAAACTAAAACATTCATGTACTTACTTTGTTCGCCAATCAAACAGAAACAATTCTGAACTATATATTTACTAAAATAAGAATAACCTTTTTTCAAGTCCCTAATTTATTATTTAAACAAATCCCTCTACATTTACTCGATGTTTAGGGTTCCGTATCTTGGAAGGAAAAATGGTTCACTGCATTGTCCATCCGTCTTTCTGTCAAGAACCTTTTTCTAAAAAACGCGTAGGAGGTACCAAGTTGAATTTCTTATCATTAATCATTTGACATTCATCGAGGATTATTTTCCTAGTCATGCTCACTGCTTTGAGTGGAGGTCCTTCAAAGTTACTTTGGATATTAGCCTTAGTCTCTACAGTATCTTACCGCTGTAAGTTACCAAGCTTCTAAGGGCTATATTTCACCGGGACACCATGGCGGCGCGACCAGTCGCCACTATCAACAAAATATATCAGAACCGTACCGGCATTCGTGCGGGCTGGTCGTTTTTATTGTCGCGGAGTTACTTGCTATCCCCACTGCGCTAACTATTGTTTGCGCGCGCGCTGCAGGTGTGCGTTGGACCGCCCGGCTTTGTGTGCCCTGCGCGATCGAGCCACGCATAACATGACTGATAACGTAAGCACTTCCTCGCGCTGTCAGACGCCTTTATTTCATAATGACGTGCAGAGTCTACTGAACAATTCTTCGGATATGGAGGATGACAGTAAAAATGAGGAGGTACGTATACAGTCAAGAGCAGAAAAGAGGGGAAGAGAGGACAGTACTGAAGACGAAGAGGGTTGGACAGAAGTTAAAGGGAGTACAAAGAAGGTGTGTCACGGCAGTAAACAGTCTGTAAAAGATGATAAGTTCGAAGTCTATGCTTCCTCTAAGGAACGTTTGCCGAAACAATTCGCAATGGCTCGTATTTTGAAAGAAAATAATATTTCTAAAATTCGCCTTATTAAATATTTAAGTCCTTTCAAAATACGCATCGCATTTGATTGCGAATCAGCTGCTCAGAACTTATTGACGTGCGAGAAGCTTCTGGAAAAGGGATGGAGGTTTCAGAGGGCTATGCAGCTATCTGTCTGTTATGGCCTAATCAAGGATGTAGACCTAGATTTTACGGATGACGAGATCCTCAAAAACCTCTCATGTCCAGCTCCTGCAAAACTTCTATCTTTCAAGAGGCTAGACCGTCGTGATAGGGATAAAGGAGGTTGGTGCCCCAGCGAAACCCTTAGACTTTGTTTTGACGGTGAACATTTGCCTGCGTCAGTCCGCGTATGTGACATAAATATCAAAGTTTTACCCTACGTACACCAAGTGTCGCAATGTTCCCAATGTTGGAGGTTAGGCCACAATAGGAAAATGTGCCCCTCAAAGAGCGTGGTTTGTCCGAAGTGTGGTGGCCACCACGAAAATTGCGACACTTCATTGTTTTCATGTGTCAACTGTAAAGGGAATCACATATCTCTTAGCAAGTCTTGTCCTGTTTATAAGAAGGAAAGGAGGCTAAGGGAGATTATGGCTGAGTTTGGATGCACATACAGGAAAGCCCTAGAATGTTACGTGCTACCCGAAAATCCCGTTTCCAATGAAGTGGGCGTTACTCATCAAGCCTCAGTAGCTACGGAAAACCGGTTCTCGGAGATACCTCATTTTTTAGACGAGCCTTCACAAACTAGGAAACCGGATCCAGAAGCCTCTCATCGTTTCAGTTATGCTGAAATAATCCGGACCAAGGCCACAGTTCATAAGGAACAGACTCCTATCACGGTTAGAAAGGACGGTGATATTCCAAAACCAAAATTAGTACAGTCTCCGAAAGGCAAAAAAAAACCACCTAAAGATGACTGGATGTTTTGGAACTCAGATATGCCTGAATGTAACCAACCCAATGATGGAGAGGGTACCGATGAACGTCCATCTTTCAATGAGCTGTGGTCTAGAATAAAAGAAGTTATCTACCTCAAGAAGACTAGCTTAATTTTTAAGATAAGGTGTGTCTTCCAATTGTGCCTAGAATGGTTAACCCTAACATCAGTAAGTTTAGTTTCAGAGTGGCCGTGGATAAAAGCATTGTTTAACTTTTTTATAAGGTGTGATGGCTAATAAACCAATTAAATTAAATATCTTGCAGTGGAATGCCCAAAGTATCAGGCCTAAGTTAGCATCGTTTCAACAACTTTTATGCCAAGAAAAAGTACATATTGCTGCCCTAAGTGAGACATGGCTTGAACCAGAAAGTAATTTTAAAGTTAGTGATTATGTTGTTTATCGCGCGGACCGGGATGACTCATACGGCGGTGTAGCTATCATTGTACACAAATCTATTAAAGCGCAGCTGCGGCGAACTCAGTTGAATAATAACGGCATTGAGGTAGTGTACGTGCGATTATTTAACTGCGAACCGTTTGAAAATATTGTTTCTGTCTATTGTCCATCCAGAATCGTAGTCACTCAACAGGATTGGGATAGTTTGTTATCTTTGTGGCCTTATAAAACTTTAATTCTAGGTGATTTTAATGCCCATGACGTCAGTTGGTCCTATAAAACTGACCACAGAGGCAGGCTTATTCGCGACTCCCTTTTAGACAGTAACTTTATTTCTTTGAACGATGGGACGCATACGCGAGTTCGTTTAGTTGACAATAATTTTCAACAGTCATCTCCAGATATATCTTTGGTTTCTACAGATATTGCTTTAAATTTTAATTGGACCGTTTTAAATGAAAACCTAGGCAGCGACCACTTAATTATTAAACTGTCAACATTATGTACTTCATACATCCCTTCTGTTATTAAAAGAAATTTTGAAAAAGCAGATTGGACTTCATTTAAAAAACATCTTGCACAAAAATTTTGCAATTTATGTTTACCGAATGACCTTCAAAAAGCTTACGATTTATTTTTAGATATTTTGAATGAAGCATCAAACAAATTCATCCCGATGTTAAAATTCAACCAAAACCCCACCTCAAATTTCACCCCAAAGCCGTATTGGACTGCAGAACTGTCACATGCTGTGGCTCAACGTAGGCTTGCGTTATCTAAAGTTAGACGTAATCCTTCACCCCAAAACCTAGATACCCTTAAAAGTCGGATAAGTGAAACACAACGGTTAATTCGTAAGGCTAAAGGAGTGAACTGGCAGAATTTTTGTTCCTCTGTCGACCACGAAACAACGTCTAGTAACATGTGGCGCAAAATGAGATGGCTGAAAGGATATCGCTCGCCTAAACATTATGTTGACATTCAAAGTGCCACAAATCTTTTAAATTCTTTAACACCAGATTATGTCTCCCCTTCGACCCCTACGGTTCACCACAATAACCCTATACTAGAATGTGAGTACTCCATACAGGAGCTTGATAAATGTATCAAGTCTAAGGATACATCTCCTGGATGCGATGATATATCGTATTCTATGATTAAGAATTTACCTAATGTAGGCAAATCTGTATTACTAACATTATTTAATAACTTTTTTAAACACAGTTTTGTCCCCTCTCAGTGGCGCAACATTTGTATCATTCCTATTCCAAAACCTGGTCGTGACCCTAGTAACGTCTCTTCACTCCGACCTATATCATTATTATCATGCATATGCAAAATTTTCCATTATATTTTACTTCGAAGACTGGAATGGTTTCTGGAGAGAGGCAACACATTCTCTGCGAACACAGTTGGGTTCCGTAGAAGTAGGTCGTGTCTGGATGGTCTGAGTTGCTTAATCTCCACAATACAAACTAGTTTTTCCGAGAGTTCATCTACTATCGGTTGTTTCGTGGATATAAATAATGCATACAATAACGTAAATAATAATGTTTTAATCAATGTTTTAGATAACCTTAAAGTAGGTTCACTCATATGTAAATATCTGTGGAATTTTCTCCATAGAAGAGTACTCAAAATAAGATCAGGTAATAGTTTTATTAGTAGACACTCTGGATGTGGGTTGGCACAAGGTGATCCGATATCTCCACTGTTATTTAATGTAATAACGTCAGAGATCTGTAAACGTCTGCAGAACGACATTTGCATATGCCAGTACGCGGATGACTTCGCTATATATGTACAATGTTCTTCTATTAGTGAAGGGCAAGCCAAAATCCAGTCTAGTCTTGATTTAATCAACAACATGTTAACGCTTGTCGGTTTAGATATTTCTCCCGCTAAAAGTAAAATCTGTTTGTTTAGTAGAGGTTACCGTAGGCCAGTTATAGAAGTACGTTTAAATGGTACGTTGTTAGAATTAGTAGACCATGTCAAGTATTTAGGTATGTGGCTGGACAGGGGTCTTCGGTGGAAGAAACATATCAATGAGGTTCGGGAACGAGTACTTAAATTAATTAACATTTTTAAGGTTTTGGTGGGACCTGGGTGGGGTATTCACCCCAACCATCTAAGACGACTATATATCTCCCTTATTCGTAGTCGTATAGACTTTGGTAGCTTTTTGATAGACAATAGCGCCGACACACATTTAATTAAATTGGATAGATTACAAAACATTTGTCTACGTTTGGTAGGCGGATTTATCAAAAGCACTCCAATACATGTGATGGAATCCGAACTAATAGTACCCCCTCTTTTTATTCGCCGCCGATACTTAGCTGGTAAATTTTACTTAAAATCTAAATGTTTTGATTTTCCTATAATAGGCATACTGGATAAGCTACACGGTCTTTGTTACAATAACGCTTATTGGAGAAAAAAGAAAAAGCCTCTGTTAGTTTTGTCTCACGATGTTCTTAAACAGGAACACATGTACTGTAGCGATCAAATAGACATGTTCTCCATGACTACTTGGGTCAGCAATATGGACTTATCAGGTATTATAAAGCCCAATTTAGATTCGGTAGATAAACCTAAATATTGTTATAATGTCCATAATTTAAGATCAATATGTTGTAAGTCTTTAAATGCACTATATTCTGGTTTTTACTGTGTATACACGGACGGTTCTAGACGTGGAAATATCTGTGGCGCGGCCTTTTTCGATTCACAAATTGGTGCCTATTTCAAATTCCAAATTTTATCAAAAGTGTCAATAATGCACTTAGAGCTAATTGCTATCGCTGAAGCTTTGGCCTATATCGAGTCATTGGACGGTGATCGTTTCGTCCTCTTTACTGATTCGAAAAGTGCTCTTCTCCACCTGATAAGATGTACGAGTACTTCATCTGTTAGGGGCCTTCCACTGGCTTATTCTATATTAAAAACCATTACTGATTTTGTTGCCAAACATAGAACTGTTGTATTGCAATGGATCCCTTCCCATGTTGGATTAGAAGGTAATGAGGTGGTTGATCGTTTGGCAAATGAAGCTGGGTCAGATGGGGAAATTTATCCGTGTTATCCTTGGTACACTGAGCTTTTACCTTTGGTTAGAGACAGATGTATTGAATCGTGGTCAGAATATTTTGATGAAAGGTCTTTAACGAAAGGCATTTGGTACAGGACGATACAGCCATCTCTTCCACAGATTCTTTGGTTCAGCGACGGAAAATTGAATAGACAGGAGGTTGTGATGGCTTTGAGACTCCGATCCGGCCACATACCACTCAACAGCTTCGGATTTATGATGCGCAAAGTCGATTCTCCCAATTGTGTTGTCTGTGGCACTATAGAAGATGTGCATCATGTCCTGTCGGAGTGTGCTCGTATTGGGGTCCAAAGAAGTCAAGCTTTTGCCAATAGTTTTAATGTAGGCTTCTATAATAGCATTCTAGCCTCACCTTTAACAGATGAGGCTAGAAAGCTTTATCGTATTATTATTATGGGTATAAGGTTGCGGGTAGACTAGTAAACATGTATCTAAAATATTTGTATTAAATCATCGGGGTGACATATTCTGTATAGAAAAAACCCCGCAAATAAAATGAGATTAAAAAAAAAAAAAAAACAAAATATATACAGCTCTATAGAAAGTTACTCACCTGGTGTCCGTTTGGTTGCGCAACCAATTTGGTGGCGCGACTAGCTCGGATGCCAGTCCAGCCGCCAGTGACGCCCCCACCAAAGAGTATGTTAGGGCTATATTTCACCAGGACACCAAGGCGGCGCAACTGGTCGCGCCGCCATGGTGTCCCGGTGAAATATAGCCCTAAGTCAACGCAATAAAAATTAATATTAATAAGCTTATAAATCATGAAATTAATATTAAGTACGAAACGCTAATAATAATAATCGTCCCGAACGAATTTCGATCGCAGTACCAAACTCAACAGAGACACAGTATAGATATATGGAACAGTACGGAAACTACCTACCTTCTACCCGTAAACATATCATGTAGGTACTCTCTGCTCCTTTACTTTTATAGTACGATAGGAAGGCAATCGGAATAGAGATCAGGTGAAGAACCAACAATTCTGCGTGCTTTTCAAGTGTCACACTACAATCTTACGAACTCAGAGATGCTATAGAGTAATTCTTAATAGAAAAACCCAATAGCTTTTTTTTGTTAGACCCGGAAAAAGAGCCCCACGCTCAGCAGCCGCACTTGCAGCCAGACTAACGTGGCAGTTAGTATAAAACACTACTAGCTAACGAAACCCAAATTAATGGCGCTCAACTTTCTCTTCACCAGTTTTAAAAAACACGTAGTTTATGTCGAAGTCTATGTTTAGCATCACAATGGACGGCGTAGTCAACATTTTATTGAATAAGAGGGAGAATTCTAATGTCTACCTAAAAGTAAAACTATATATAATTAGCACACTCCTAGAACTTGTTTTAAATTTTCTTTTTTTCTAAGACCGTTTCAATATCTGTGTTTTATTTAGCACAATTTTAAGTTAGATATGTATATTTGTTAATTTAATTTAAGAGCGCCCAACCCGAAATATATTATCATACAACCTGCTTACGTGATTATGACGTTATTCGCCCTACATAATCTAATTAATTAAAAAAGTAAAGAAAACATAGCCAAAATTCTGAATAGCGAAAAATTTTTCCAAAGATTTTTAAAGTTTTTATATAAACACATATTTCTTAGAACAAGTTTGGTAATATATTCAAGTGAATAATTGAATTAACGAATGCCAACAGAGCGTTCAGGCGTTATCTCCCTTTAAACATTGCGTTGGATGAAACAATAAGCTTTTAAACCATGCTCACGTTGATGATAGATGACTTTAACTCACTATGACCTCATTTTTAGGGTTTTGTATCTCAAAAGGAAAAAATGGAACCCTTATAGGATCACTTTGTTGTCCATCTGTCTGTCTGTCAAGACCCTTTTTCTCGGGAACGCGTAGAGGTATCGGTTGAAATTAAAACGGTATACTCAGGTCTGCGGTCCCTTGAAGTTACAAATAAGTAGCTTACAAATTACAATCTCCATGCGTTTTCCCAGTTAGGTATTTTCTTTACAACATGAAACAGAGAAAAAGTGGACTGTACTAACACGCAGTCAGAGTTTCACTTTTATAATGAAAACATGGTTCAACAGAGCTTTTTCCCTGTTCGTTTGTCTTTTGTTTTGCTCATTAGTTGGCACCGACCTGTGTGTTGTTTGTGCCTAGTTTATATGCGCTCATTGCTTGTCGTTTAGTGTCGCTTAGTTTTAGATTTCATCATCATATATAAACATAGTCGCTTACAATGGGCCTCATCAGAAGGCTTACAGTCATCCAAAGGGCAATAGAAAGAGGTATACTTGGAGTTTCCTTGCGTGATCGCATAAAGAATGAAGATATCCGCAGGAGAACCAAGGTCGCCGACATAGCCCGAACAATCGCCAAACTAAAGTGGCTGTGGGCAGGGCACATTTCTCGTAGAACGGATGGTCGATGGGGCCGAAAGGTTCTAGAGTGGAGACCGCGCACCGAAAAACGCAGCGTTGGTAGGCCTCCCACAAGGTGGAACGACGACCTGGTGAGAGTCGCGGGAGTGCGGTGGATGCGAGACACACAGGATCGGTCGTTGTGGCGACGCTTGGGGGAGGCCTATGTCCAACAGTGGACGTCTTTCGGCTGAAATGATGATTGCTTGTCGTTTAGAGTTTTAAATTTCATCATCAGCATCATTTTGATAACAGATAAACATTTTTATTGGTAAAAATTACAATTACCTTCTACGCATAAGCTCGTGAGGCAAACAGTACATTTTTAACCAATGTTTTTGCATTATGCATTCAATAATCAGTTTAATATCACTCATATTCCATCCTCAGGTTGGTAGATATCGCTGTCAGCGTTAAGACCACTGCACTCATAGATTCAAGTTATGTATAAATTGTGTTACTTTTTTGGTATACGATAAAGTTTATTCTATTCTATTCTTTTTAAAAAAAACTATAGCCTTGTCCCTCCATTTTTAGTATATATTTTTTTTTATACACAACTATCACACAACGCCGTCTAGCCCCAAGCTAAGTAGAGCTTGTGTTATGAGTACTAGAAAACTGATAAACATACTTATATATTTCTAAATACATACATATTATAGATAAATTACACCCAGACACAGAACAAATGATCGTGCTCATCACACAAACATTTGTCCTGGGTGGGAATCGAGCCCACGACCTCCGGCCAGCAGTCAGGGCCACTAACCACTAGACCAACACATGCCATTTGCGGCGGGCATTTTGTCTGGCTACACTTAGGTACCCGTATATGGAAACTAATGGAATATATTCGTGCTGTCACCAAATCGTATCTAGGTCCAAATCTATGGTCTGAGACTCGGAATGCTAAGCCTTAATGGAACGTCAGCAAGTTTAGTGTGGTTTAGTTTAATCTGTCTTAGTTTAATTTAGTCCGTATTAGTTCAATTCAAATGTGCATTCTCTTTGTTTACTAAACTAAAATTGGAAAATTGATATCTTAAATATACAGACGTTAAAAAGAACGGTTCTGTCTATCGGTCTTTTTTGTGTTGTGGAATTAGCAAAGGACTTCTCTTACTCTGGATGGAGCGAGCGAGAGTGTCAGACTTTTAATGACTATATAAAGGGGTGACCAGATGGTTGCAAACCAACATCCCAACCAAGGTGACCTTGCTAGTTTCAATCCCTATAGACAGTAGTTGTAATCCATAACCTTCAACGCCCTTGGTTGGGAGGCGCGTTTTCCCAAAAACCGAACGTGTTAGCGCGTGGTTTACATCCATGTAGCCGCAACACAAACCAAACACACCTTGGTTGGAACGCTAGTTTGCAACTGTCTGGTCACCCCTTAAACCCAGCCGTTTGTTCAGATGCCTTTTGCGTTCCCCTTTGTGAAATGGCAATGTTTCTATCGTCCGTTCGGCTACTCTTTTGGCGGCGTCTTTGAACGCGCCGAAAGGCTAGCCTAAATGAAATTAGGTAAATAAATAAAGTAAAATTTTGCATTAGTGAAAGGCCAATAATCGTACATTGCAGTCGCATATCCGTTCCGGTGCTTGTGATTTGGATTTATTGTGGTTGTGACCATCGTATGTGATGGCGTTAAGTACCTAATAGTGAATATTATGAGATGATGTTGTGTTTCGGAAGACGGTGATGTGCGAGCTGCTCGCGAACTTTATCGTCGCCGATTTATCGAGAGTAGGCCAGAAGCTAAGCGTCGACAGCTTCCTTCGGTGGCGTTTTCATCGGATGGTACCTACATCATCTGCACCAAACCGGTTCCTTCCACGCTCCTGGTTTAGGGGGTCGCCTGAACACTATCGATCCAGAATTTGAGGAAGCCGTACTGGAGCATTTTGAAAATAACCCACGTACTAGGTAGCACTCGGCGAGCTGTATTAGCGCTGGATGCCTCTAACCATATGCAAGTATGGCGAGTGTTGCACAATGATGGTCAGCACCCATACCACTTCCATCGCACCCAGGAGCTGACACCAGCAGATTTTTTGCCTCGCGTGACCTTCTGCGAGTGGTACTGCAATCAGGTAGAAGCTTCGCCAGATTTTGTTTTGTTGTCATCACATCGAACCACATCTTTAAAAATGTAAGTTAAATTAATAATTTTCATTTTATTATTTAATTTGCTCGGACTATGGTAAGATATTTTTTGAGGCAAAATTTTAGGTAAGCAGGTACCTACTAGGCGAACAGAGCGTATCATGCACGCGCGCGATGCGCAAGTTAAAATTAGGTAGACAGGTGTACTAGGCGATCAGATTTACAGAAGAAATGTTTCGTAATATTAGCAATTGACGTGTTATTGACCCTCGTAGTGTCGTGACACGTTTGTTATGATTTGAATTTAAGAATCATACGATACCAAGAATTTGGTATCAATTCTTTGCGTAATTTATTTTGGACTGAAACTTTGTGTAGAGATTCTATACCACCTATAATATTCAGTGCTTCTTGATGTATATACCCTTTTTGTTACACGTTGTATACTTACAAGTTTCAACAGTATAGTTCTTATACTGTTGAAGTATAAGAACAATAAACGTCGCCGTATGGCGACGGCGACTGTCGCAACCCAGTGCTGGGCACGCTACAATTATGGCGATAAGTCCCCTCTTTGAGGAGTGGCTGGAGCGGCAACACGGCGTCTTCACTTTCCGCATGACGCAGGTCCTCACCGGATATGGCAAGTTCGGGAGGTTCCTGCATCGGATTCAGGCGGAAGCAACGCCCGGGTGTCATCATTGTGCGGACCACACAGAGGACACGGTGGAGCATACGGTGGAGGTGTGCCCTGGGTAGGATTTTCACGAACAGACTGTAACACTATGTCGATGTTTTCTTCCGTCCTTGATGTCCTTGGTCGGCACGACCGCTTTCTATCTAAAGTCGAACCAGTCTCTTCAAACTTTGCAACCCAGTTGTTGATCGTTTGAACAGTTGGAGTGTCATGAAAGTTGTGTAGATTGTGATGTTCTCGAAATTTACGCCGCGCAATGGTTGCCGAAAAATTGTTCCGATAAAACTCGCGCACACAAAAAGCACGGTCCGCACCGGTGAAACGCTCCATGGCGACTGACTTCCCAGAAACCGAACGTACTGTTTTTGCCCCGCCCGCGCCCCTCCCGCGCGTCTTATGCATTTTATTCGAAATTTATATTTTAAAGGACTTATGGGCCACCCTGTAGTTTCGAAAAAAAGTGACTGTGACATACGGACGGACAGACACAGACATGACGAATCCATAAGGGTTCCGTTTTTTGCCATTTGGCTACGGAACCCTAAAAAGAAGCCTTGTGCCAAATTTCACGCTCCTACTCCCAGTAGTTTCGCCTGGGTGTTGATATGTCAGTCAGTTTTTACCCGACTACGGAGGGTTATGATTTTGACAGGCTATGTATGTATGTGAGTATGTTCATCTGTTCCCTCATAGCTCCTAATCTCCTTATCGGAACTCGACGTATGAGGTATCGTTAGAACCGTTTTAATTGTCCGCTAAACATAAGCTACGTGACGTGTCACAAAAATCGATATGGCGCCCTCTAGCGGACAAAAAGTCATGTTTAAAAAAAATTATAAATACACCGTGTTTCATATCATTTGAAAGGGCTTCACTGGTACTTATAAAAAATATCATCAAAATTCAATGTGGCGCCCTCTAGTAGACAAAAAGTATTGTGTTAAAAAAAATAAGATAAATACGTCGTTTTGGTATCATTTGAAAGGACTTCACTTGTTCATACCAAAATAAATAGTATAGAAGCACAGTGATTTAACACCAAAATCTTTCAAATAAAAAAAAGTAAAAAACTAAAACCCGACTACGACAAAAAAAGACGCTGAAAAAGTATGAAACAAGATTTTCAAGATGCTGAAATAAACAAAGTAACTGGAAAAACAACAATAGAACAAAAAGAAAAGCCGTAGTCACACGCTATTAAAGTGTTTCGATTATTATTACCTACCTATAACGTGTGACTACGACTTTTCTTTTTGTTCTATTCTTGTTTTTCCAGTTACTTTGTTTATTTCAGAATCTTGAAAATCTTGTTTTATACTTTTTCAGCGTCTTTTTTTGTCGTAGTCGGGTTTTAGTTTTTTACTTTTAATTTCCTTTTACTATATTAAAAAAAAGAAAAACCAAAAAAGGAGAGTAATAGCAACTATCGTATTTGATAAATAGTAATATGAATAACAAATAAGTTGTATTTTTTAGAAATATATTGTCATAAATTATTTTTAATTATTGAAGGTGGATGGATGGATGGATTGTGTGAACAGTGATATGAAAGAAAAGGAAGTTAGTGATAGCATGACCGTTGACAGGATAGAATGGAAGAAAAAAACATGTTGTGCTATAATTATGCTACTAATTTAACTGTGTGTATAGGTAATAGTTTAAAGGTACAAAAAGAAGATATCACAGACTATGTAACTAAGATGTTAAAATTAAAATGTAAAAAAATAATTTTGTGTGCTTTTCCATATTTTGAACGATTGTCAAATAGACAAAATAATTATATTCATATGCTTAACAAACATATGTACTTTTTAGTTAGTCACTATAGTGACAAGTTTATGTTTTTTGACACCAACATTTTTGTTGACCATTTAAAGTCGACCAGGGGTACAACGTATCTGCCAATTAGTTATAGACACACAATAGCAAGGCTATTAGCTTATTATATTAACACAGACATAAGTAGTATGTCGAAGTCTTGTATAATTGACACCACAATGTTTAGTAATCATACTAATAATCATGTGGTGGACCAAATTATGAATACTTTTATACCGTGTACGAAGGAGGTTCCACATATCACTTTGGAAAATTCCCTATTTAATGTGGAGGCTACAATTACTTGCAATTCACTGCCAGGTGATAATATAGATTTGGGACAAACTCCGGATCATTTAAACTAATGCATAAGACAATAGAGGGTACCAGTAACAGCATAGTTATACCAACCATCAATAAGGTATCTTCTTGCTCTCAAATAGTTAAACAGCAAAAAGGGTCTCAGCAGCATGAATTGAAATTGTTTCATCAAAATATTCAAGGTATCTCTTCTAAATTGTTAGAGATTGAAATGTTCTTAGAAAAAACAATGTTTGATGTTGTATGTCTTAGTGAACATTGGTTGAAGGATTACCAGGGGCTACTCAGTTTTGAAAATTATACTGTGGGTAGTTGTTTTAACCGGAAATCTATGCTGCGTGGTGGTTCCCTAATCTTAATAAAAAAATGCTTAAAATTTAAGCAACGTAATGACATAGTTAACTTGTCAACGGAACATTGCGTTGAACTGTCCTGTGTTGAGCTGGATAAGCATGTTATAGTGTGCGTGTATAGGCCCCCGAACCCTCAAAACTTTAGTCTTTTTGAATCATCAATGGAAGATATTTTGGCTAAGCTTGCAGATAGTAACAAATCCGTAATTATTTGTGGAGATTTTAATATTAATATTTTAGAAGACAATTCAAATAGCAGCAGATTTTTAAGTCTTTTTAAATCATTTAATTTGACTAATGTTTTTATAGAACCAACTAGAATAACTCCAACCTCTGCAACTTGTATTGATAATGTTTTCTGCAATTGTGATTATGTAGATAAAGCTATAGTTAATTATCTTCCGTCTGATCATAGTGGACAAACGGTAGCATTTAAGTATCAAGCAGCCTTGAAAAAAACGCAAATTCAATTTAGGCAAATTACAATAAGCAAATTAAAAAAATTTAATAGTAACTTAGAAAATAAGTTAAATGTTCTGGGCCATGATATTGATGATGCCAATAAATTTTATGATAATTTCTTTTCAGTGGTACTCAATGAATTTAATACAGCTTTTGAAAAGAAGTCTAAAAATATTTTCCCTAAGTTTGTATTTAGTGACTGGGCGACTAAAGGTATTAGGGTAAGTAGGGAAAAACTATATGAGCTGTATGGCCTTAAGCCATTCTTCAACACTGAAACTTTTAATAAATATGTAAATAGATATTCTAAACTCTTCAGAAAGATTTGCAAGGTAGCAAAGGCCCTGTACATTAGCAATAAGATCAAATCGGCAGACAATAAAATAAAGACTGTGTGGAAAGTTATTAATAATGAAACTGGTAGGAATAAAGTGCGCAATACGGATTTTTTGTTGGAGACTTCACATGGTCCCAAAAGCTCTAACATAGAAGTAGCCCAAGAGTTTGTGAATTATTTCACCGATATACCTCTTAGGACAACGGAAGCTCTAAATTCCTCCCCTGAAGATTCAGTTGCTTTATTGAAAGCAAACTTGCCAGGCTGTCCGGTTGAATTTCAATTCAAACATATAAACCCTTTGACAGTCATAAAGGCTTTCCGGCAAATAAAAGTCAAATTAACCGAAGACCTATGGGGAATGTCTGTTAAAGTATGCACATCTATAATTGAGACCATAGCACCGTACTTAGCTTTAATATTTAATTTGTGTGTGGACCAAGGAGTCTTTCCAGATATAATGAAGTACAGTAAGGTTATACCACTTTTTAAATCCGGTGACCATAATGACACTAATAATTACAGACCTGTATCAGTATTGCCGGTTTTCAGTAAGGTGTTTGAAAAAGTTATGCTTAATCAAATGCTTTACCATTTTAACAGCAATAAAATCTTTCATGATCAGCAGTATGTTTTCACCAAAGGACGTTGTACGACTGACGCTGGTGTCACTTTATTAAAACATATATTTGCAGCGTGGGAAGAAGCCCAAGATGCGATAGGAATTTTTTGTGACCTCTCAAAGGCTTTTGATTGTGTTAATCACGAAACCTTGCTTTTAAAGCTAGAACATTATGGACTAGGTAAACTTGCACTCAGCTTGGTGAAATCTTATTTAATTGACAGGCAACAGCAAGTTCAGATAAACGGTGTCAATTCTCCGGGTTTGAAAGTCAAAATGGGTGTACCACAAGGCTCAATATTAGGTCCTTTCCTGTTTTTAGTATATATAAATGATCTACCGCATCTATTAAAAAAACAACCACATATTGTATTGTTTGCTGACGATACGTCGTTAATTTTTAAGATCAATAGACGTTCCACTAATCTTGATGACGTAAACGATGCTTTACAGCAAGTCCAAAACTGGTTTACTGTTAATAATTTAGTGTTAAATGGAAAAAAAACTAAGTGCATAAGATTTGCGTTACCGAATGTTAAAAGTAATTACTCCGACATAGTATTGAACAAGGAGAAACTTGAATTCGTCGAGAATACGGTTTTCCTAGGGATCACGCTTGACTCGAGGCTACAATGGGGTCCTCATTTAACATCTCTGGCAGGTCGGCTTAGTTCAGCAGCATATGCTGTTAGAAAAATCCGTCAATTTACTGATGTGGATACTGCGCGACTTATTTATTTTAGTTACTTTCATAGTATCATGTCTTACGGTATTTTGCTATGGGGACGGGCTGCAGATATAGAGTCTATTTTTATTCTGCAGAAAAGAGCTATCAGAGCCATATATAATCTTCGCAGACGCGATTCTCTTAGGGAACTATTTAAGGAAATAAACATCCTGACGGTCCCTTGTCAATACATTTATGAAAATATTATGTATGTTCGGAAAAATATTCATCTTTTTACTAAGATAAGTGACAGGCACAATTTTAATACTAGGAACAGGAACAAATTAGATCAACCTCGGTTCAGATTGGCTAAAGTACATAGTTCTTTCATGGGGTACTGTGTAAAATTTTATAATAAAATACCATTTGAGATTCTACAACTAAATGAGTCCAAATTTAAAGCATGCATTAAACGCACACTATGTAGACAAGCGTATTATAAAATGGAAGATTATATCCTTGATAAAAGCGCTTGGCTAAATGCCGGTCCTGCTCCGCAGCCACAGCCACTTTTACCTTCAAATTAGTTTTTTTTTTTTATAATTTTGGAAGAGATACTGTTCCCCTTTTTGTATTGTTGTTTTAGAAATGTTTTTTTTTTTTATTTTATTTTATTTCAATAGAGCTTATGATAATTTATTATCTTTTGTATTTGGAAACAGTAGCATTGTATAATGTAGAAGCACTTTGTTTTTCAAGTTTTGTGAATGTGAAGTACCATGGAGCATTTTTATTAGGTTACAACTTGTTTGACATTACGAGCATGGCAGTTGAGAGTTTGTCATGCTCACTCAAATGTCTCGCTGATGGTGGCACGTGTTATTGGGTCATTCGGTTCCCTTAAAAATGGTTGAGCTGAGTGGGGCTGATGCACGCGTCATGCTCGTGAACGGGTGCCGTCAGTTGAGACTGGTCATCTCTTAGCTGCCAGTGACTTAATTCAATTTCTATTTTTTTTTTTAATTAGTCTTTTTTAAGTATATTTTTTTTTATTTTAATTATTATTACTTATCTACATTGTGCTCACATATTAGAAGCGACAAGAAATATGTAACCAAGATTTATGTAACTCATAACATGATTTAAAAGAGTGTCCATGGAGTTTCTTGCACGTTCTTCTCCATAGAGATCTACGCTTTGGAACGTGCAATTTAGCTTCACGTGTTTTTTTTTTGACTGTCTGACATTTTGACAATTCAAAAGTGCCTGTAATTGGTCTATTTGAAATAAACCTTTCTGATTTCTGATTTCTGATTTCTGTGCCGACCCCAAATAAGATGGGACAAGGGCAGGATCTCATTAGATACAAATAGTGTGGATTACAATTAGAGACATCTTATGTTTATATGTCGTTAAAATTAAATGATGTTACATATAGTATAGCATAGTCGGCCTTATAATATTCCCACTGTTGGGACTCAGGCCTCCTCTCTAGGGGAGGGAATGGGCCGTAATCCACCACGCGGGCGCAGTGCGGGTTGGTGGATGTCTCATGTCTTCGAATTTTTGGTTCTAGGACATGCCGGTTTCCTCACGATGTTTTCCTTCACCGTTTTGAGAGCAGTGGTGATGAAATAAATTACACAAAGTAATGCGCCTGGCTGGGTTTGAACCCGCAACCTACAACCCGTAAGTCGGTCCCGTTACCGCTCGGCCACCACTGCTCAATGTAAATGTTACATATATCATCACTTAATTATAACAGCATCTAAACAAAAGTTACAGGGCGCTACATTTAAAAAAAAAACAAAAAGAATTTAAATGAGAAATTACGTTACTCATAGCTTCAAAGCAGGTTATAAATAAAACGAGGAACCATGCGAACAGTAAATTATAAAATGGAATTTTCAAACGCGTTTTTTTTCCGGTGGGAAAATCATCCAATGACATCCCCCGCTCTTGGGGGATGTCATTGGATGATTTTGATTCTCCTATTCCTTCTTTGCCATTTTTCCAGGGCCCCGGGGATCTCTTTCAGTAGGGTCGACCCTGCTGGGTCCCTACGGTTGCTGACATCTCCTTGAGGCGCGCGTGGAACACTACGCGCTGTCGACGACTTGGGCTCGGTCCGGACGGTTACCGGACGATCGGACGGCGAGCTACCCATTGTTCGCCGTCCGCAAACACATCTTCAAACGCGTTGGAATAGTAACCATAAAGTTATTTTTGTTTCTGGTAAAGTTTTTTCTTAATTTTAATACATAGATACTTTTTTTTATTTTTAGATCCGAAGATGTCATCATTGACGGACTGAAAATAAAAAATATACTTACAGTTGAATTATTTCATAATTAAAGGAAATTGGGAGTGTTAGTCCCCCAGTGGTAACCAGTGGATATGCTATAAGAGACACAGTACAGTAATTCTAAAAAATCCCAAGAAAGAGGTTCATCCATTGAAAAACCAACCGGATAGCCTTCACGACAAGGTTGAAAATAACTCTCGTACGTCTAGAGATATCGTGTTGTTACCTACAGTGACATATTCTTCACATTCAATACAAATCCATGTACATATGTAACGTCTTTATTTCGATGTAGTGACAAATGGTTTACGATAAGACTAATTTATAAATATGTCGATGTTAGCGATACCCACGCGTCTTTTGTAGTCCGAATTATGATATACAGTTTGGCTTTTAATATGTATTGGTTGTGCTTGCTAGAGCTTGGGATTGTACGAAAGATTCACTGTGGTCCTGGAGCGCAAAATGCAACTGAAGCAACACAGTGATAACTACAATCTGGGGGTCTAAAGAAAAAAAAATATTTATTTATTTATTTAATGCTTTATGCACACAAAAGTACAGAGGCGGACTTAATGCCTTAGGCATTTTCTACCAGTCAACCTTTGGGTGATGCAGAGAAAAGTAGTGGTAGGTGCAATAAAAGAGAGAGGAAAAGGCGAATACAGGAATAGATTTACTTATAGACCATAGAATAGATATACTAATAAACCATAAAATAAATATACTTAATACAATAATATTAGTGGCAACATTAAAAGTTCAGTATAGCCAAAAGTCATGAAGCCAGCAAAAAAAAACTATTACTGATTATTTACTATCGTAAAAATTCTACTCAATTCAGTTTCCAATTATGATATTTTTTTTGTGAAACTTTATCTGGCCATTAGTTTGATTTGATAAAACTTAGTAAATCATTTCGTCGGTATATATCATGGTGACATATGTGGACGCTTTATAATTTAATCAACAATTTCCTCGCCCAAGGTCTTTCATTCAAATCGATTATGCCGTTTAATTCATTAAACCCCAAGCAAAAGCATTCGCTCCCTCATTGTCTTTAGATTTTATATTTTATTTTGCATAAAGGAGAATTATATAATTATGTAATTTTTATACAGAACTACAAACCCGTGCATAAAGTGCCTTATAGTACACCGAAAACAAGCTATCAACTTTATTATCTGACTTACTAAACAAGCCAGCCAGTCTGTTTATACCATTCCTAACTTCTAAACTGTTAGATACAACTTCAACTGAGCCGTGACTCAGTCAATGTATAGTCGTTATAAGTTTAACGGTAGTCAAACTATTCAGTACTCAACATTGTGTACGGTTTCACTGGTTTAAGAGCTGGCTGAGGATTATACATTTGCATAAAGGGGAGTGGTGAAGCGTCAATGCCTTTTCTTAAGGTATATGTATTTTAAGAGAATAAATAATATAAATTAGTTATCTTTCCCGCATTCTCTAAGTTAATTGAGTCTCTGTTGACGATTTCCTTCACCAATATCTACGACCGCAACGCCCACTGGTGACGTATCGAATGCTTTCTTGAGACGCTCGCTAAAGACCGCTAGATGGCGTCTAACCCGCTAACAAATCAGTTGTGTCCGCTACGCAAATCGACATTGCGTCGAATAAAAACCGCTCCGCTGTAAAAATCCCATATCTGTTGAAAACCTGAGAATTCTCGTGGAATAAGTGTATCTGCTACTGTGAGACATTAAGACCATAAAGTGCAGTGTTGGTTTCACGAGTTCTGACCAGCCCACCGGTGGATGAATGAAGATTTAGCTCGCCGGCCTGCAGCCACACACACCGACCACACATCCGTGAGCGAAGCGCTTTCCTGACGACGAGTTGGGGTCACTGGATTAGCAAGGTACGTGGGTTATACGTTGCTATCGTTGTTGTAGAGGTAGGTGCATCCGGGAATCGTCAGCAGGGATTTAATTTTGTGTAATACAACCATAATTTCACCGCCATATTGGTAGTCTTAAAACTCCACCATCCTTATTCAGGTTGAGGCTATTTACACGCCTCACCATAATTTTTTGGTCCTTTCGAGCCTGGATAGATAACCAGGTAACCGCTCCCTAGTTAGATTTTTACGTAATATTTGGTGAAAATCATAATAGGTATATATAGGTTATAGATATTTACGTAAACCTTTGGTAAATTATTCTTGCCTATAAACCGCTTTCCGCTATAACATAAACATAATTGACAATAGATTCTACGTAGGTTTTGGTAAATCTGTCAATATTGTTTCATAGAATTTAATGTGATACGTATTTCACTTTGATAACATATAATAGGAGGTAGTTTCACATCATTTCGGCTTTGTGCGTATTAGTGATTTTTATTCAGATACCGCCATAGAGCGGGAGGATACTTTACGATTGCTAACCGCCTGATAAGTTTACCCGCGCATATTTTTAGATATTGCTCTTGATATTAACTTAACAAAATGACTGAGAAACAATTAAGGCCGGAAGATTTACTGACTATCCTTCATGAGAAGAAAGGATTGTTATTCAAACGCCTTAATCGATTATATGAATTATCGAAAAATATTTCGTCGTTCGATACGAGAAATAGTGAAAGTTTTATGACTGAATCGGAAACTATTGACGACATTCGTGATAAATTTGAATCTTATGTCGATCAAATTAACCACATAAACATTAATTTGAAACCTGGTTCGAGTCCCGACTATGCTTGTTTAGAATCCTTTGAAGATTTGTTTATTCGCATTAAGCGTATTAGGAATAAAATCGACAGTAGTCAATCTCAGTTATCGCAATGTAGTAATTCGAAAACGCTTTTTGAACCACTAAAAATAAAGCTGCCTCCGATTGCATTGCCATCTTTCGACGGGAAACCTGAGAATTGGCCTGTTTTCTATGAGTCGTTCAAGTCGAATATTCATGGCAATGATCAGCTGACTGACTCGCAGCGTGTGCAGTATTTAGTGGGTAGACTTACACATAACGCGTTAAAGATTACAGCCGGTATTGTGCCTACGGCTGATACCTATCATTTTCTATGGGACAGCTTAGTTAATAAATACCAGGATAAGCGTACATTAGGTATACACTATTTAAATAATATATTAGATTTAAAAAGTTGTTTGTGTAACGCAAATAGTCTCGATTCTTTCATTGAAACATTTAGTGCAAGTATTTCTGCCTTGAAACAACTTGGTATTCCGGATCTTGCGGATTTTATTCTCTTGCATTGCGCTATGAGAAAAATAGATTCACAGACTGGTCAATCGTTTGAACTTTCCGTTCGCGATGTTGAAATACCTACAACTAAATTGTTAATTAGCTTTGTTCAAGATCAGGCTAAGATATTAGCACGCTCGAATTTATCTCATTCGAACGCGAAAAATAATTATAATAAACCTCATAGTCCCGCATCTCGCGAGCCTCGCACGCAAACGAAAGCGTTTGTTGTGAATGTATCGCCTAATTCTACAGCTCCTCCCGCTCCGCCCCGCTCCGTCTGCGCGTATTGTAAAGATAACGCTCATGTTCATTTGTATAAGTGCGCTGAGTTTCAATCCGCGTTGACTCCTAGAACTAGGTTTGAGTTTATTAAATCCGTACATGGTTGCGCAAATTGTCTGAGCACGTCGCACGGTTTGAGTAATTGCAAGTCGACCTCAGTCTGTAACGTATGTAAAAAACGCCATCATACTTTATTACATTTTGAGAAAAATAATAAACAATCGCATGTAGCTGATGTTAAACCGACGAATTGCAATGTGGCCGTCGCGTCCAGCCTGGCTGTGCCGCTGGCCACTGCGCCCCAAGCGGCGTCTTGTGGTTCGGGTGACGTTGCTCAAACGTGTCCGACCCATAACACGGCCGTATTATTGGCTGCAGATACGAGGGCTAAGTCGGCAGTCTTGTTGTCGACCGCTCAGGTTTATGCGCGCGCTAACAATAATAGTTCGGGTCATAAAACAATAGTTAGGTGCTTAATTGACAATGGTTCGCAAAATAATTTAATAACTACAGATTGTTGTAGAAAACTCAACTTAGTGATAATTCCTTTGAATAATTCTTTTGTCAAAGGAGTTGGTTCTGTGTCGCGGCCGATAATAGGTTATGTGAATCTAGATATCGAGTCTCGCGTATACCCGCATCAAAAATATACTATTTACGCGTTAGTAGTGGAGTGCATTACGGACAAGCTACCTTCGCACCATATTAAGTGGGATTGTCATGTGGACTTCCACTCGCTTCCGCTCGCTGATTTAAGCTGGAATATTCCAGGAGATATTGACATAGTGTTAGGCGCTCAACTGTTTCCGTATATTTATTTGGGGAATAGGGTAGACTTAGGTTCAAATGCGCCACCCGCATTATTGACCACATTCGGGTATGTCCTTATGGGTGATTTTCCGCATAGTAAAGATAATTTGAATTTACCTAGCTCTTCTTTCACAGCATTAGCCCTTAATGATTTATTACAAAAGTTCTGGGAATTGGAAGAAGTTGAAAATAAACGTTTTTTATCTCCTGAGGAAACCGAATGTGAGAATATTTTTTCCTCGACCGTGTCACGTGGCGATGCGGGACGTTATACTGTCGCGTTACCCTTTAGTAAGGATCCCAGCGAGTTGGGTAACTCCCGTACCGCCGCGTACCGTCGACTGGTTGCGCTGGAGAGAAAACTCCGCCAATCGCCGACGTTGCGGGAAAATTATAACGCAGTGATTCAAGAGTACATAGATAATGGATACTTAAGTCCAGTCGACGAATCCGCCATTTCGGATGACGGATACTACATCCCTCATCACGCTGTCGTTCGGCCAGACAAGCCGATGCCGCGCGTTGTACTGGATGCGAGTGCCAGGACTCACACCGGTTTATCTTTAAATGATGTACTCCATATTGGTCCAAATTTACAAACAGATTTGTTTCTTCTTTTAATCAATTTTAGATTACTTCCTATCGCTATAAATTCTGATATAAAGCAGATGTATTTACGAATTTGCGTACCTGTTGAGCAGCGTAAATACCTACGCATTTTGTTTCGATTCAGTGAGAATGATCCTGTGTTGACATTCGCTTTTAACCGCTTACCTTTTGGATTGAAGTCGAGTCCTTACATAGCTATGCGCACTGTGCGACAGCTGGCCTCGGACAGTCCGCATTATCCCGAAGCTGCTAAAGTAGCAGAGACCAGCTTGTATATGGACGATCTGGTCTATTCGGTGAATAACGAAGAGAACGCTATACAGCTATCGCATGATCTCATAAAAATGTTTAAGTCGGGCGATTTTGACCTTGTAAAATGGTGTAGCAATTCGCCCGCGCTTTTAAACAGCCTACCTGATTCACATCGTAAGTCACTCGAGTTTCACGAGGGCAATGATGTGTCCAGGGTTCTAGGTCTTTCATGGGAACCTTCTCAGGATAAGTTCTTCTTCACGTCCGCTCAAGTAGCCGAGAAATGTACTAAGAGAAATATACTCTCGATGGTTGCCCGCTTATTTGATGTTCTCGGTCTAGTCGCTCCCGTGATCTTTTACGCCAAGTTGCTCATCAAAGAGTTATGGCTGAGCAATATCGGTTGGGATGATGTCGCTCCTGATGAAATCGTCAAACGTTTTTCGCTTCTCATGCAGGAGTTTTCCTTGTTGGATTCCTTGCGGATACCACGTCATGTGGGTGTTACCGATGATTGTTGTGTTCGTATAGTCGCATTCGCCGATGCCAGTATGGGTGGGTACGGTTGTGTCATTTACATACACTCTACTAGCCCGTCCGGTGTCGTAGTTCGCTTGCTTTGTGCGAAGTCAAAGGTCTCACCTACCAAAGTCACAACTCTTGCACGTCTGGAGCTGTGCGCAGCCGTGCTCATGTCAAAGTTGGTGAAGACTGTTCGCGATACTTACGCTTCACGTGTTCCTATTGCAGGGATTTACGCATTTTCAGACTCCACGATAGCCTTATCGTGGATTCATTCCTCTCCGCATCGCTGGTCAGTCTTCGTCAGCAATAGAGTAGCTCAATGTCAGGAGAACCTGGGCTCTCAACATTTCTACCATGTAGCAGGTGTTGAGAATCCAAGCGACTGCCTATCTCGTGGTTTACTGCCTTCGCAGTTGGTGTCACATGATCTTTGGTGGAGCGGCCCTTCTTGGCTTCGTTGTGCTCCTGAAGATTGGCCTGTCAAACCGTTCTGTCCCGCTGACTGTGGGGAACTCCCCGAGCATAAGGCAAATGTCTTAACTGTGACCACGCAAGTAGAACTTCCCCTTTTTTGTCAACTTGCGCAGCGCACCTCATCATGGGATAAGCTGTTGCGCATCGTATCTTATGTACTTAAATTCGTTAGACCGAAGGTTCATTGTGAACCCCGGTCGCCGCAGGGATTGTCAGCGGCGGAACGAGTTATGATTCGTGCTGTGCAATCTGTTCATTTCGCAGATGACATTAAGCTCATTAAATTTGGTAAATTGTTACCAAAGAAACTTCGCAGTTTATCTGTCTTTTTAGATGAAGAGGGTATACTACGCATTGGGGGAAGACTTTCAAAGTCATACCTTCCCTTTGATGCTAAGCATCCTTTTTTACTTCCTAAACATGATCCTGTTGTGGATTTGATAATTCGTCATTACCATGTGATGAATTGTCACACTGGGCCAGGGCTACTTATGTCTATTTTACGACAGCGATTTTGGATACTAGATGCCAGGACTGTCATTAGGTCCAAGTTGCGACAATGCAACACATGCTTTAGAGTTAATCCGACGCATCCCACTCCAATGATGGCGGACCTTCCTGAATACCGTGTATCGGAATCAAAGGCTTTTGTCCATACTGGAGTGGATTATGCTGGTCCCATACGCATAACTCTCTCTCGTCGCAGAGGTCAACACGCTCAGAAGGCTTACATATGCTTGTTTGTGTGCTTGGTAACCAAGGCTGTCCATGTAGAGTTAGTCTCTGAACTTACTACCGACGCCTTTTTAGCCGCGTTTAAACGTTTTATCTCGCGTCGAGGGCCAGTATCCTGTCTTTATTCGGATAACGCTACCAATTTCGTTGGTGCTAAGGCTCAATTGGATGAACTTTATAATTTCTTAATGAGGTCAAACCTCAATTCATCTCTTTTAAATGAGTTATCAACTCGCCGCATTAAGTGGAAAATGATTCCACCTCGCTCCCCACATTTTGGCGCTTTGTGGGAAGCCAATATAAAAACATTAAAAACGCATCTTTATCGCGTGATTGGAAGTCAACTTCTCACTTATGAAGAGTTACAAACTGTACTCATCCAAATAGAGTGCATTATGAACTCACGCCCTCTGAGCGTGTTGTCTTCTGATCCGCATCCTGAAGTTATTACTCCCGCTCATTTTTTGATGTCGACTCCATTGCAGTACTTGCCGGCAGCCGGTTTGTCTGATCAGCGCTTAAATCTGTCCCAACGTAAACAGTTGTTAGATAGTATGGTGCAATCCTTCTGGAAGAAGTGGCATCTAGAGTATCTGCATACGCTGCAAGTTAGGCAAAAATGGGCAACTCCGGACAAGCCTGTAGAAGTTGGAACTGTCGTACTCGTGGGACAGGACAATTCGCCTCCTCTGTGTTGGCCATTAGGAGTCATAACTGAGGTTTATAAAGGGACTGACAATGTCGCTCGCGTTGCAATGGTGAGGACAAGGTTCGGTAATTTTAAACGCTCTGTCACAAAACTATATCCTATTCCAACGCAATAAAATTTCATTTTAACGATACTCGTAGTTTTTAAGGTTTAGGATTAGTGTTCTAAATGATTTTTATTTTCCGCATTTAGTCATAAAGCTTAGACTTTCCGATCATGATCTAGGTTAGTAAATCTTTACAATTTTAACCTTTCCCTTTGAAAGCACTTGCGTCCTTCCAAGGGGGGGAGCATGGTGAAGCGTCAATGCCTTTTCTTAAGGTATATGTATTTTAACCTTTTGACGTGCGTAATTAGAGACACAATAGTAAGACAATGGCTTCCGGGCGCCGGCTACCGCCTGAGCGTTAATGAATTAAGAGAATAAATAATATAAATTAGTTATCTTTCCCGCATTCTCTAAGTTAATTGAGTCTCTGTTGACGATTTCCTTCACCAATATCTACGACCGCAACGCCCACTGGTGACGTATCGAATGCTTTCTTGAGACGCTCGCTAAAGACCGCTAGATGGCGTCTAACCCGCTAACAAATCAGTTGTGTCCGCTACGCAAATCGACATTGCGTCGAATAAAAACCGCTCCGCTGTAAAAATCCCATATCTGTTGAAAACCTGAGAATTCTCGTGGAATAAGTGTATCTGCTACTGTGAGACATTAAGACCATAAAGTGCAGTGTTGGTTTCACGAGTTCTGACCAGCCCACCGGTGGATGAATGAAGATTTAGCTCGCCGGCCTGCAGCCACACACACCGACCACACATCCGTGAGCGAAGCGCTTTCCTGACGACGAGTTGGGGTCACGGATTAGCAAGGTACGTGGGTTATACGTTGCTATCGTTGTTGTAGAGGTAGGTGCATCCGGGAATCGTCAGCAGGGATTTAATTTTGTGTAATACAACCATAATTTCACCGCCATATTGGTAGTCTTAAAACTCCACCATCCTTATTCAGGTTGAGGCTATTTACACGCCTCACCAGGGAGGGTAAATAGATACAAAGTGTATAATACCCTTTTTTTGAGATAGGAAATTATACATTGACTTCTATCGCTTTAGGGCGCAGCGGGAGGGCGTGTCAGACGTTTACTGACTGAAACAACCCCTATGTTTCTTCTTTAATTAGCGTTCTAGGTTCCCGGATTTCCCTTCCGGAAGACAACCCATGACCCCAGTAGTCTTCGGCCCTGCTGGGTCCCTTCAGTTTTGCTGACAACACCTTGACGAGTGCGTGGAACACTACGCGCCATCAACGACTCGGGATCGGCTCGGACGGTTACTAGACGGCAGGGCAGCGAGCTACCCAATGCTCGTCTTCCGCAAGCCCACGCCTCCCGATCTGGATCGAGATGAAGTGTCAAGCTTTTGTTAACTAAGACCTACATGAATTCCTACAGTTGCCCTTTGAGTTCTAGAAACACGATAACTCTTTCGTAAAATTCCGCAGCCCTAGCAGCCATACATACGAGTCACCGCGGGACCCTGCTGGGCCCCTACGGTTCCCGTCATCTCCTTGAGGCGCGCGTGGATCACTACGTACCCAGGCGGGGCACACCTCTACCGTATGCTCCACCGTGTCCTCCGGGCGGTTCTATGAAAACAGTTCAATTCCCGAATTTAGATTTTTCCGAATCGCAAAAAAAGATTATTTTATGACGTAACTACAAATTTACGGTTTTCAAATTTTTTCCTATACTTGTGCTATGAGACCTTGCTTCATGCCAAATTTCAGGATTCTAGATCAACGGGAAGTACCCTATGAATTTTGAATCCCTTGAGAGTGTCGAAATACCCGTTTTTTGCAACATAAACGGTCGTATCTTTTTTATCGTAAACTCAGAAGTTTGATTTTTTTACAGCTTCAAGAGACCTCAGATCTATGTATATGGTTTTAATTTCAACTCGATACCTCCACGCGTTCCCGAGATGAAGGGTCTTGACAGACAGACAACAAAGTGATCCTATAAGGGTTCCGTTTTTTCCTTTTGAGGTACGAAACCCTAAAAACAACAGTTATGACAAGAGAACCGTAGAAATAAAAATATACTTGTCAGAAAGATTAATCAGATGAATTAATTATGTTAATAAAATAAATATTTAAGGGGGCTTTCATACAGCATACGTGATTTTTTTGCCGTTTTTTGCTACGGTTATTTCGCATTCCTAGCCGGGCGAAATTATTTATGTGGTTTTTTTCGGTTCTATCCCACTCTATCCCTTTCTATCCCATTCTATCCCACTCTATCCCACTCTATCCTATCCTATCCTATCCTATTCTATCCTATCCTATCCTATCCTATCCTATCCTATCCTATCCCATTCTATCCAATTCTATCCCACTCTATCCCACTCTTTCCCACTCTATCCTATCCTATCCTATCCTATCCTATCCTATCCTATCCTATTCTATCCTATCCTATCCTATCCTATCCCATTCTATCCCATTCTATCCCACTCTATCCCACTCTTTCCCACTCTATCCTATCCTATCCTATCCCACTCTATCCTATCCTATCCTATCCTATCCCATTCTATCCCATTCTATCCTATCCTATCCCATCCTATCCCATTCTATCCTATCCCACTCTATCCCATTCTATCCCATTCTATCCCACTCTATCCCACTCTATCCCCCTCTATCCCACTCTATCCTATCCTATCCTATCCTATCCTATCCTATCCTATCCTATCCTGTCCTATCCTATCCTATCCCACTCTATCCTATCCTATCCTATCCTATCCTATCCCACTCTATCCCACTCTATCCCTCTCTATCCCATTCTATCGCATTCTATCCCACTCTATACCTCTCTATCCCATTCTATCCCATTCTATCCCATACTATCCCATTCTATCCCATTCTATCCTATCCCACTCTATCCCACCCTATCCCATTCTATCCCTCTCTATCCCCCTCTATCCCACTCTATCCCATTCTATCCCACTCTATCCCATTCTATCCCACTCTATCCCATTCTATCCCACTCTATCCCATTCTATCCTATCCCACTCTATCCCATTCTATCCCACTCAATCCCACTCTAACCCACTCTATCCCATTCTATCCCACTCTATCCCATTCTATCCCATTCTAACCCACTCTATCCCACTCTATCCCACTCTATCCCATTCTATCGCATTCTATCCCATACTATCCCACTCTATCCCACTCTATCCCCTCTATCCCACTCTATCCCACTCTATCCCATACTATCCCATTCTATCCTTCTCTATCCCCCTCTATCCTTCTCTATCCCCCTCTATCCCACTCTATCCCATTCTATCCCACTCTATCCCATTCTATCCCACTCTATCCCATTCTATCCTATCCCACTCTATCCCATTCTATCCCACTCTATCCCATTCTATCCCATTCTATCCCATCCTAACCCATCCTATCCTATCCTATCCTATCCTATCCTATCCTATCCTATCCTGTCCTATCCTATCCTATCCTGTCCTATCCAATTCTATCCCACTCTATCCTATCCTATCCCATGCTATCCCATTCTATCCCTCTCTATCCCCCTCTATCCCACTCTATCCCATCCTATCCCACTCTATCCCCCTCTATCCCACTCTATCCCATTCTATCGCATTCTATCCCATACTATCCCACTCTATCCCCTCTATCCCACTCTATCCCACTCTATCCCATACTATCCCATTCTATCCCTCTCTATCCCCCTCTATCCCATTCTATCCCACTCTATCCCATTCTATCCTATCCCATTCTATCCCACTCTATCCCATTCTATCACATTCTATCCCATTCTATCCTATCCTATCCCATCCTATCCTATCCTATCCTATCCTATCCTATCCTATCCTGTCCTATCCAATTCTATCCCACTCTATCCTATCCTATCCCATGCTATCCCATTCTATCCCTCTCTATCCCCCTCTATCCCACTCTATCCCATCCTATCCCACTCTATCCCCCTCTATCCCACTCTATCCCACTCTAACCCACTCTATCCCATTCTATCCCACTCTATCCCATTCTATCCCATTCTAACCCACTCTATCCCATTCTATCTCTCTCTATCCCATTCTATCCCATTCTATCCCTCTCTATCCCACTCAATCGCATTCTATCCCATTCTATCCCACTCTATCCTATCCTATCCCATGCTATCCCATTCTATCCCTCTCTATCCCCTCTATCCCACTCTATCCCATCCTATCCCACTCTATCCCTCTCTATCCCACTCAATCGCATTCTATCCCATTCTATCCCACTCTATCCTATCCTATCCCATTCTATCCCATTCTATCCCTCTCTATCCCCCTCTATCCCACTCTATCCCATCCTATCCCACTCTATCCCTCTCTATCCCACTCTATCCCATTCTATCCCACTCTATCCCATTCTATCCTATCCCACTCTATCCCATTCTATCCCACTCTATCCCATTTTATCCCATTCTATCCTATCCTATCCTATCCCATCCTATCCTATCCTATCCTATCCTATCCTATCCTATCCTGTCCTATCCAATTCTATCCCACTCTATCCTATCCTATCCCTTGCTATCCCATTCTATCCCTCTCTATCCCCCTCTATCCCACTCTATCCCATTCTATCGCATTCTATCCCATACTATCCCACTCTATCCCACTCTATCCCCTCTATCCCACTCTATCCCATTCTATCCCACTCTATCCCCCTCTATCCCACTCTATCCCACTCTTTCCCTCTCTATCCCATTCTATCTCATTCTATCCCACTCTATCCCATTCTATCCTATCCCATGCTATCCCATTCTATCCCACTCTATCCCACTCTATCCCACTCTATCCCACTCTATCCCACTCTGTCCCATACTATCCCATTCTATCCCTCTCTATCCCCCTCTATCCCATTCTATCCCACTCTATCCCACTCTATCCTATCCTGTCCTATCCAATTCTATCCCATTCTATCCTATCCTATCCTATCCTATCCTATCCCATGCTATCCCATTCTAACCCACTCTATCCCACTCTATCCCACTCTATCCCACTCTATCCCATTCTATCCTATCCCATTCTATCCTACTCTATCCCACTCTATCCCATACTATCCCATTCTATCCCTCTCTATCCCACTCTATCCCATTCTATCCCACTCTATCCCACTCTATCCTATCCTGTCCTATCCAATTCTATCCCATTCTATCCTATCCTATCCTATCCTATCCTATCCCATGCTATCCCACTCTAACCCACTCTATTTACTTCACACAATATTATCTTACTATGGGGACGGGCTGCAGACATCGACTCAATTTTTATACTACAGAAAAGAGCCATCAGAGCTATTTACAATCTTCGCCGGTGCGATTCTCTAAGGGAACTGTTTAAGGATATTAATATCATGACGGTGCCTTGTCAATATATTTATGAAAACATCATGTACGTTAGAAAAAATCTTCATCTTTTTAGCAAAAGAGGCGATAGACATAATTATGTTACAAGAAATAGGGACCAATTAGTTCAACCAGGTTTCAGACTGGCTAAAGTGGCGTCTTCTTTCATGGGGTACTGTTTGAAATGTTATAATAAAATACCTCCACAAATATTAGAACTTAATGAAACAAAATTTAAATCTTGTATTAAACGCACACTATGCAGGCAGGCATATTATAAGTTGGAGGATTATATTCAAGATAAAAATGCTTGGATCAATGCTGGTCCAGCTCCACTACCACCGGGGTGAACAAATTGATTAGTTTGGAAATTATTGTTATTATTTTTAAATGTTTTTTTTTTTTAATTTTTAATTATTAAAAGTATTGTATAATGTAGAAGCATTTTTTTCAAAGTTTGTAAATGTGAGTACCATGGAGCTATTTTATGGTTTTTTATGTTACTATTGGACTTGTTTGACATAAATCATGCTCACTCAAATGTCTCACTGATGGTGGCGCATGTGTTGGATCATTCGGTTCCCTTCAAAATGGTTGAGCTGAGCGGTGCTAATATTGGCGTCATGTTCGTGAACGGGCGCTGTCAGTTGAGACTGGTCATCGGAGAGAATAGGTACATTGGACGCTGGCCGAGGCTGGGCCCACATGTAAACGAGGCATAGACATTTAACTTTTAAATAATGCAATCGGAATCGTTATAACTTAGGATGAAGAAGCCCTTCATAGGCCTTAAGGTCGTCAAGGGATGTACCTAATACCGTTTGGTTTGGATACTCTTTTTTACGCTTTAATAAATATACAAAAAGACTCTTGTATGGTAGTCCATAACCATGACATGTGAGCACCACAGCCGGAGTTCGAATGACAAAAACTTAAAAAAAAAAAAATACTTAACCGACTTCACTAAAAAAAAAAACACTAAAAGGATCAAAATAACTTAATTTCGGAAGTCGGGGTTTCTCGGTATTTTTTGTTTCTCCGAAATTTCTATTAGTGTTTTTATTTTTTATAATGTTTTTTTTTTAGTGAAGACGGTTATTTTATTTTCGTAAAAGTTTTTATTTAACACTTTTTAGCTGCGATACACTTATAAACAGAGTGCCTATTTCACAATTCTAATTAACCCAAACACTGCTAGGTTACATTGTTTTATTATGAAGTTCCTGTGTCTTACCTTTAGAACCTTCCACCTTCCGGCTCCATCATCATCATCAGATCACTTCGATGATACCATTTTCAACGTAACTATTCAGAACTATTCATTTATTTGTATTTTCATAGTCGCTTAACTATCTTCATTGTGATATCTATGTGAGTATGAAGTTCCGTTGACCATTTCTGGTCTTCTTCATCAGTTCCACTTCATCAAATGTTACTTTTTGACTGTAAATGCATAATATTTGAGGAGTTCCCTTGATTCCTCATGGATTCCATCATCGGAAAAGGATTTTTAAAAAATTTGGACTAATCTGGAAGCATATCTCATATGGGAAAAAAAATATTGCAATCGGTCCAGAAACGACGGAGTTCTGAGGTAACAAACATAAAAAAAATGATGATAAAAAATACAACCGAATTGATAACCTCCTCCTTTTTATTGAAGTCGGTTAAAACGTGCGTTAGTTTCGCGGCAGTGCGCGGCGCTTCCTAGATCTCTATACGATACAAAAATATTTGCGGTAGATTCACCGCAAATTTGCAGCGAGAGGCCAACGGTGATTCTACCGCATGCGTTTATTTCACGGCAGTGCGCGCACTTCTATGAGACTTCACAGATTATGCGTTAGAAAAACGCAAGGCAGTGCGCGCACGGCCTTACAGAGGTGCACAGTACTGACAAAAAGAAAAACTTAACAATTGAATTACAACAAGTACAAGCTTAATATACAAGACACAAGTGAACAATTATCCAAATTCAACGAGAAAACAGAAAAATTTAATACAGTGGAAAGAAAATAAAAAATATAAAGAAATTTAAGTAAATACCTACGTTATCCACTTATGTTATAAGATTTTTCGTGTCACCCTGAGGTTCCAAGCTGGTTAAGAGCTTCATACGGAATGTTAGAAAGGAGTTAGAGAAGATGTCAATGCTATTGGATCGTGTAGCGATTTTATTGTAATTTCCCATTAGACGATTCAAGGGTGCAGTGCTACCAAGGTTAGTACGACTTGCAGTTGTGGCAAAGGTTGAGATTTCGCGAATAGGTTCAGCTATACTTAATGATCCACGGTATAGCATCTCCACATGTACCATTGTATCCATATTATTTTGCAGTGGTTTCCGGAAATTTATTTCCACGCTAGCTGACCCGGCGAACTTCGTACCACCTAACAGTCAATGAATGCAGTATAACTTTCGATATAGTCAAACGATTGCGATGAAACAAAGCCTAAGTAATAAATCAAAATTTCCCGTATTTTTAAATTTAAATCAATTTTCTTTGTAAAAATTCGTCGAAAGAGCTTTGACATTTCAAAATGTGTTCGATATGGGATTTGATGCATGTCGACCTCGACGGTGAAGTGCCAATAACTTCTAACTAACATTTTTCGAGAACATTACTTTTTAGCGCTTTTAATTCAAATTTGTGTTTCCGCATGTTTTTGTGAAATCTCTGAAGCGAATATTTAGTTGCAACTGCACCAAATTAAATTGTGGAAACACTTCCTAACTAAACCAACATGTCAATTTTAGTATTACCTCCTAACATTTTTACAAAATTTTTTTGACTTCGACAGTTAGGAGTTCTTGTCACTTCGCCGTCGATGTGGAATCCTGGAGGAGCGATGGCCTGATGCTGTGTAAGTGATGCGCGCACAACTAAAAACTTCTACAGATTTAGCATTCCATCCCATACTATCCCACTCTATCCCACTCTATCCCACTCTAACCCACTCTATCCCACTCTATCCCATTCTATCCCATTCTATCCCATTCTATCCTATCCTATCCCATTCTATCCCATTCTATCCCCCTCTATCCCACTCTATCCCATTCTATCCCACTATCCCATTCTATCCCTCTATCCCATGCTATCCCATTCTATCCCACTCTATCCCACTCTATCCCATTCTATCCCATTCTATCCCATTCTATCCTATCCTATCCTATCCTATCCCACTCTATCCCATCCTATCCCATTCTATCCTATCCCACTCTATCCCATTCTATCCCACTATATCCCACCCTATCCTATCCCATCCTATCCTATCCTATCCTATCCCATTCTATCCCATTCTATCCTATCCTATCCTATCCCACTGTATCCCACTCTATCCCACTCTATCCTATCCTGTCCTATCCCATGCTATCCCACTCTAACCCACTCTTTCTCACTCTATCCCACTCTATCCCACTCTATCCCACTCTATCCCACTCTATCCCACTCTATCCCACTCTATCCCACTCTATCCCACTCTATCCCACTCTATCCAACTCTATCCCAAACTATCCTATCCTATCCTATCCTATCCTATCCTATCCTATCCTATCCCATGCTTTCCCACTCTATCCCACTCTATCCCATTCTATCCTATCCCACTCTATCCCACTCTATCCTATCCTATCCTATCCTATCCCATTCTATCCCATTCTATCCTATGCTTTCCTATCCCACTCTATCCCATGCTATCCCATTCTATCCCATTCTAACCCACTCTATCCCACTCTATCCCTTTCTATCCCACTCTATCCCTCTCTATCCCATTCTATCCCATTCTATCCCATACTATCCCACTCTATCCCACTATCCCATGCTATCCCATTCTAACCCACTCTATCCCACTCTATCCCATTCTATCCCATTCTATCCCATTCTATCCTGTCCTATCCTATCCTATCCTAACCCACTGTATCCCACTGTATCCCACTCTATCCCACTCTATCCCACTCTATCCCATGCTATCCCATTCTATCCCACTCTATCCCTCTCTATCCCTCTCTATCCCACTCAATCGCATTCTATCCGCTTCTATCCCATTCTATCCCACTCTATCCCACTCTATCCTATCCTATCCTATCCCATGCTATCCCATTCTAACCCACTCTATCCCACTCTATCCCATTCTATCCCACTCTATCCCATTCTATCCCACTCTATCCCACCCTATCCCATTCTATCCCACTCTAGCCCACTCTATCCCCCACTATCACACTCTATCCCACTCTATCCCTCTCTATCACACTCAATCGCATTCTATCCCATTCTATCCCATTCTATCCCATTCTATCCCACTCTATCCCATTCTATCCCATTCTATCCCACTCTATCCCATTCTATCCTATCCTATCCTATCCTATCCCACTCTATCCCACTCTATCCCTCTATCCCACTCTATCCCATTCTATCCCACTCTATCCCACTCTATCCCACTCTATCCCACTCTATCCCATTCTAACCCACTCTATCCCATTCTATCCCACTCTATCCCATTCTATCCCACTCTATCCCACCGATGAGTCCACCACACACCACACATCCGATGAGTCCTGCACAAAGAGAGGATGCCATGACGCCTCTGTAGTGACACCTCAAAGACAGGCATTACCGCTGCGATTGTGGCGTGCTCACTGTGGCGAGGGATTAAAATCATACAATATTGTTTTACCAGAACATAAACCAGAAACATACATAAACTAATGCCTTTTCCCTTGGGATAGGCAGAAATGCCAACTGCTACGACCCATACATACTCTTTCTATTCATTGACGTTCATACATCTGGATCTGGACGTTTACATAACATGTTTCCTGAAGGAAATTAGCGTTTTTACCTTTAAACGTTTTATGTTAAAGTACAATAAATAATTGCGATCCTTTCGGAATGAATTGCAAGCACAGAATGTTTGTACAGTTTTACGAACTTAACGCGGACGAAGTCGCGGGCAACAGCTAGTACAATAATATTAGTGGCAACATTAAAATTTGAGTATAGCCAAAAGTCATGAAGCCAGCAAAAAAAAAAAAAACTATTACTGATATTATTTACTATCGTAAAAATTCTATTCAATTCAGTTTCCAATTGTGATATTTTTTTTTTTTTGTGAAACTTTAACTGGCCATTAGTTTGATTTGATAAAACTTAGTAAATCATTTCACCGGTATATATGATGGTGACATATGTGGACGCTTTATAATTTAATCAACAATTTCCTCGCCCAAGGTCTTTCATTCAAATCGATCATGCCGTTTAATTCATTAAACCCCAAGCGAACGCCAGCGTTCGCTCTCTCATTGTCTTTCTATTGTGTCTCAATTCCGGTATCACGCATAAAAGTGAATTATATAATTATGTAATTTTTATACAGAACTACAAACCCGTGCATAAAGTGCCTTATAGTACACCGAAAACAAGCTATCAACTTTATTATCTGACTCACTAAACAAGCCAGCCAGTCTGTTTATACCATTCCTAACTTCTAAACTGTTAGATACAACTTCAACTGAGCCGTGACTCAGTCAATGTATAGTCGTTATAAGTTTAACGGTAGTCAAACTGTTCAGTACTCAACATTGTGTACGGTTTCACTGGTTTAAGAGCTGGCTGAGGATAATACATTTGCATAAAGGGAAGGGTAAAGAGATACAAAGTGTATGATACCCTTTTTTTGAAACGCAGCGGGAGGGCGTGTCAGACGATTCAAAGCATTTTATTTCAAATAAACCATTTACAGGCACTTTTGAAATGTCAAGAAGTCAGTCAGTCAGAAAAAAAATGATGCTAATTGCACATTCCAAAGCGTAGATCTCTATGGAGAAGAATGTGCAAGAAACTCCATGGACACTCTTTTCAATCATGTTTTGTAATTACAAATATCTCTGTTACATGTTTCTTGTCGCTATCATGTGAGAACAATGTAAATAAAGTAAAAATAAAAACTAAATATAGATAACTGGCAGCTAAGAGATGACCAGTCTCAACTGACAGCGCCCATTCACGAACATGATGCTAATCAACCATTTTGAAGGGAACCGAATGATCCAACACCTGCGCCACCATCAGTGGGACATTTAAGTGAGCATGACAAACTCTCAACTTTATTGACGACGTTTACTGACTAAAACAACTCCTATGTTTCTTCTTTGCCTAGCGTCTCAGGACCCTGGATTTCCCTTCCGGAAGACAACCCATGACCCCAGTAGTCTTCGGCCCTGCTGGGTCCCTTCAGTTTTGCTGACAACACCTTGACGCGTGCGTGGAACACTACGCGCCATCAACGACTCGGGATCGGCCCGGACGATTACTAGACGGCAGGGCAGCGAGCTACCCATTGCTCGTCTTCCGCAAGCCCACGCCTCCCGATCTGGATCAAGATGAAGTGTCAAGCTTTTGCTGACTAAGACCTACATGAATTCCTACAGTTGCCCTTTGAGTTCTAGAAACACGATAACTCTTTCGGTTTTAAAATTCCGGAGCCCTAGCAGCCATACATACGAGTCACCGCGGAACCCTGCTGGGCCCCTACGGTTCCTGTCATCTCCTTGAGGTGCACGTGGAATACTACGCACCCAGGCGGGGCATACCTCTGCCGTATGCTCCACCGTGTCCTCCGGGCGGTCCTATGGAAACAGTTCAATTCCCGAATTTAGATTTTTCCGAATCGCAAAAAAAGATTTTTTTATGACGTAACTACAAATTTACGGTTTTCAAATTTTTTCCTATGCTTGTGCTATGAGACCTTGCTTCATGCCAAATTTCAGGATTCTAGGTCAACGGGAAGTACCCTATGAATTTTGAATCCCTTGAGAGTGTCGAAATACCCGTTTTTTGCAACATAAACTGTCGTATCTTTTTTATAGTAAACTCAGAAGTTTGATTTTTTCACAGCTTCAAGAGACCTCAGATTTGTGTATATGGTTTTAATTTCAACTAGATATCTCCACGCGTTCCCGAGATGAAGGGTCTTGACAGACAGACAACAAAGTGATCCTATAAGGGTTCCGTTTTTTCCTTTTGAGGTACGAAACCCTAAAAACAACAGTTATGACAGAGAACCGTAGAAATAAAAATATAGTTGTCAGAAAGATTGATCAGATGAAGTATTTCCGTTAATAAAATAAATATCTAAGGGGGCTTCCATACCGCATACGTGATTTTTTGCCGTTTTTTACTATGGTCGGTACAGAACCCTTCGTGCGTGAGTCCGACTCGCATTTGGCCAGTTTTTTAAAGGGTAGTAATAAAAGCTCCGACAAAAAAAGAAGAATTGTCCTTACTCAAAATATTAAATGTACTGCCTAAAATACTAACTTTCCGACTATTTTTGTCCGAATAAAAATGACGAAACGACCGAATGAGATACTGAAATCTTCGAAAAATAAACATGACTGTTTATTGTTATAATACTTTTCTACCAGCATAAATTACGTTCTACTGAAAACTATGCTTTGTAATTTTTATCTTTACTTGCCTACTATTAATTCATAAATTACCTTTCATATTTCATAGACTGTGGTGCTATTTTAACTGTAACATTATACTGAAAATATTATTCTGAGTGGTTATACAGAAACTTATAAAAAATATAAAAATGTACTTGTAACAATAACTTTTACTTGCGTCATATATCATAAATTTTACTTACCACGGGTATGCTTTGATAGCGGTACCTATTTCAGGCGTTAAAAAGTTAGAACAGTCGTATTCATGCTTTAATCTAAAACCAAGTAGACTTTGGTTTCCTAGAATATACTTAGTTATTTACTAATTATTCGACAAATTTCCTAGTTTTTATAATGTCAGCGAGAACAAAGATATAAATAAAACAAAACTCAGTTTATTATGAAAATGTAGTTATATTAGGTAGTAGAAGGGCTTAGGGCTACCCCCCTGTACCATCCCCACCCCGCAGAACCCCATGGTTATGGAGATATCCATGTTTAAAGTTTGAGGTTAAGTTAGAACACTAATTTCCATCGATTTATGGGGCGGTTTGGGGCCTAAATCATAATGGCTTTTAACATTAGAAGGGGATTTGGCGCTCGGCGGCCGCTGCCGCGGCACGCTCGCTCCGCTCGCTCGCCTTCACGCGTTTATGGTCACAGTTCTAACCTAACCTAACCCAAATGATTGGGGATTCTTTGTTACAACGATAGAAACGTTTTTGGCCTTCATCACTGTCCCGCATATAGTTTCTTGACCAAGTCTTTTCATTACTTACAAACTCCTCTGCTTCTTGCACATTATAGCACCGTTTGATCAACACCCAACTTTTATTACGACGATTCTTCTTCACCGGTACTGATGAGCCAGCTCCCTCCTCTTCCTCCTCCGACTCAGAACGGTACACGGGTACCTCATCCATATTTCGTAACAATACTAAGTTTATAGATAGTAAGTTAGTAGTTTTCTTAGTAGATTTATTAGTTCGTTGAAATGATAATATTAAACCAGTAGCAACAAAAACTATTTAATTTTGTAACATAAACAGACAAAACCGACCCGAAAACAGCCGAAAGCGACCCAAACCCGATCGCGCGAGCCGCACAGTTGAGGTATTTTCCTCATTATTGAGAGTTAAAAAATAAATTTGATAACCAACAATAGAAATTAAAACAGTTCATGCAAGTTGTAAAAATATGATTATTTTGACAAAACCTCTGTTGTCGGTAACTTAGTAATTTTGTCGGAGGTTCAGTATTATATTCGGAAGTTTAGTTTTGTTATTCGAAGATCCATTTTTTTTTAAGGAGAAAATGTAATTTGAACATGCTCTTATCTGTTGTTAAATTGGATATTTTTTTTCGTTTATGTTTTGGGTTTTTTGTCGGTAAATCATTATAACGCTGGTTAATTAGAATAATAGTCGGCCACAGATCGCTGGAGATTAATTTGTTTTTCGGAACCATTATTATTTCCCTTTTTTAAAACCTATTCGCAATATAAATAAAATGTATAACATTTTATTTTCAATTCTCGTCTTGCAGTTGTGTTAGAAGAAATTAGTATCGAAATAAGCAGTTCATTTGTACTCATATTTCATCATCATCTTACTGCCCTTGTCCTGAGTTATTTGGGGTCGGCAACACACGTTTTTTTCTTCCATTCTGCCCTGTCACTCGTCATGCTATCACTAACTTCCTTTTCTTTCATATCACTCTTCACACAATCCACCCAACTTTTCTTTGGCCTCCTTTTCCTTCTCCATCCATCCACATGTATGCTCATAACTCTTTTAGTAACATGCGTTTCATCCCTCCTCTTTACATGACCATACCGAGACAAACGAAAACTTTCCGACACTTTCGACTTTTCCGTCACTGGCGCCACTTTCAAACTTCCTATAATATACTCATTTCTCACTTTATCTATTCTCGTCACACCACAGATCCATCTCAACATTCTCATCTCTACTACATGCAATCTTTTTTCATCAGTCATATTTATAATGTATTTTTATCTATTACCGTTTCTCTGTGTGTACAAAAATAATAAAATAAATCTTTCTTTATCTTTCTCTACCACTCAAGGCTCCACGAATAACGAAACACACATATAACCAAGTTTGCCATTAAGAGCTCTTTCACACGTAAAACGTTGTATAGACCGGACATATCGCACTGTCGTGTGTTGACACCTTTATGATGAGGCGCCTTTGTCTTAGCAAGAATAGCATATGTGGGGAATTGTGTAGAGAAGAGGCAAAGTAAATTGTTTTCTAAAGATGGAATTAAGTTAGGTGGAAGTATAGATGTCCAGAGTAAAAGAAATATTATGTCGATGGCTCCTACATATACTAAAGGTTGATTTTTTCAGAATTTTGTATAAAATGGCAGTTTGACAGCTTTTGTATAGAAAATGTGTCGAACCGCCATATTTATTTTTTAAATAATAGTTATTTAACTATTGAAAAATCAGGTCGATGTCAACTGTATTTCTAATTAATTTACAGGAAGACGATAAAAAGAGCGATTGATTATATTTAAAATGTTATTCAACAATCAAGAAAAATAAACAAAATTTGGAAATTTAATATACCAAATACAAACGATACAAATAAATTTCATATTCATGATATTTTAGATACATCGGTATACATCGAATGTTCAAAATGAATCAACTACCTACCACTTATGTTTTTATACTTCGTATTATTGAATAGTAAGAAATATTTTTATCAACTTATTAGTAGAGGTAGGAATTAGGTAGAGTTATTCATGTACTTGCATCGTAATGTTGGATTATTTAATATGCATCTTCTAATGAAAAATCCCGTGTGGCCATCAATATTACAAATAAATAATAATAAAAACATCAGAGATAAATGAGACAAATAAAACAAAGATAATTTAACATAAAATTTTTATTTGTATTTTTCATTGAAAAAGATCTCTCTACGTAGAAATTTTTTCTGCTATATTTCTGGTACCGTCATAAATTTTTTTCTGCTCTTTAAAATTAATGTCAGGATTTAAGGCATATCCACTTTATTCTTTCACTGTATGAAATCGATCTAAATACATAAATAACTGTACTCTATGTGAGAGGTACGAATAAGCGTTTTTTCTTTCTTTACCTAATTCCAATCTCTGCTTATTAGACCTCATAATTATGTACATTTATTATAATTTCAGTTATGAATTAATATTTTGTTAAAATATAATAAGTTGACTCCCTATACATACCTGGACTTAATTTTAAAGGTAACCCATCCTTACATTCATTTCATTTCATTAAGCTCTAAGTTCTTCAAGACTTGTCATTAAACAAGATAACTCTAATCTTACTCTAGAGCTCCAAAAAGAGAGATGTGAGATTGTTCTGCAGTCTTGAGACGATGTATTCATACACCTGCAGATGGATCTCTAAGTCCTTGAAAGCAACCTCTGCCGCTTTAATGCCGAAAGGATTACAGACGCAATTGGCGCGGAATAAGGGCTCCAGGGTAAAGACCCTGGGCAAAGGAAAGAGATCTGTCTAGAAATCGGTGTCATAAAACGAAAAAACAATACCAGAGACACTGACTTCCGAATTCGAAAGTTTTTTTTTCATCAATGGATCAATGTGAAAGTTTTATTTTTTATTTTAGTTGGATCAATTGGAAATACAACCTCGTGCAGAAAACGATTAGATCTTACAGCCCATCCTCTTTTTCTCAGAGAGAGAACTGTGTCCAAAGAATGAGATATACGCGAAAATAATTACGGTTAAATTATTAGACAGAAATTGAACCCTTACATAGTGCAAAAAACATCCATAAATAAATGACCACTTACGTCACAAATCAAAAAACATCCATTCATGTATTGTATGAGCAATAAACGAATGAGTCCAGGTGTGACAGTCACTTTGAAGAAGGGCTATTCGTTTGTGTTGATTGACCCGCTTTAGGGAACCCCCCATTATCGCCGAGGCCTATTGTGTGGCGATAAGAGGAATTTCTACGGACGGCCAGTTTCGATCTTAAGTGTGGACGTAATGGCGAGGGGTGGGAGACAATGGAAGCGTGCGCTTATGTGAATGTGTGTGTAATGTTGATTTTCTTAATTAAGTGCAGACATTATTTTTATTGTCTTGAGAAAGGCTTTTGAACAAATAACTCTAGTTTGATTTGGTATATAAAAAACTTTCTACGTAAAATATACATGTAGTTTCCAAATATGTATAAATAGAAAGACAGATTCAAAGATAAGAAAGTCTTTAAAAATGTTATCAACAAGGAAATCGAAGAAAAGGCTGTAGTAAGCTGTAGACCTTTTATTAAATTTATAAGTATTCCTCAAGGGTACATGTTTGGTTCGTTGTTTATTTAAATAAATATTCAAGATATAAAAAGCTATTCAACATGGTCTATTATTTAAGGTTCAGTTATTATATTAAGTTTACTGAATACTGCACAGCTCGTTTAAAAGATAACATTTCTATCAATAAAAAAAATTATATTTAAAAATCATTATTCCAAGTTTAAAAATACCAAAAAAACGTAAGCCTGAAATCGTATTAGACAATTAACTCGTAAATTCTTAACAAAAGGGTATTTGATCAATTCCAGTCGTGAAATAATTTGAATACATAATAACACAAAGGGACCCATCTAAGCTTTTATCTTTAAAAGAGGAAAATATCGGAATACGGGTTCAAATTGCAAACCTATCCAGAAGCTTTGTGTGGGCGAAGGGAGATTTTGTTACCTACATCTTACCATAATTTTATTGGGAATTTCTACTACCTTTCAAAGAAGAAAAGCACTTCCAGAAAGAAATTATAATCCAAAGGAAATTTGAATAAATAGAACATATTTGATTAGATACACAAATCATGTAATTGAATATAGTTATGAATTCGTTTACTTATTATCATAACTAATTGAATACATTGTTAATAATGCAATTCTGTGTGATTCACAGTTACTATTTACCGATTGAACTACACTATCTGTAATAATAAAAGCATTACTTGAAAGAGTATTGCTAATCCAGAAAAAAAGCTGTACTATATTGCAATCAGGAAAAGTTCCAAAATCAATGTATCATTCAAATCAAAGACCAAATTCTGCATAAAAATCGCAAGACTATTATATTAATGTAATACACAGTCGTTCAGACGGGAAACTGAATAAACATCGGCCACCAGAACAAATTGTGCTCTGGTTTCTCGACAACCGATCACCAACTAGAAATATTCAGAATTTAACAAACCATTCTACTTTGCATTCGTAGATTACACGAAGGCTTTTGACAGTATCAAACACACTGGTTGTGCAGAACCCGCTAGTAGGAGTACAGCTGTGTTAGGCTTTGGCTATAGTACTAACGGTAAGATCTTCAGATGACACTTTGTCTATCATGTCTCTTTCTCTCTCATTATTAAGTTAGAACAAGACTACTGCTAACGACTTCGCCCGCGTGAATGTGGGTTATTGTTCTTAGAGAACATACTTTCAGGATTATGTTCCCTATGGTATTATTAGGATAAAAATATCCTATGTGCTATTCCAAACATACAAATACACTCACCAACTTGTGCCTTTATAATATTAGTTTGATCTACATTTACGCTAAAATAGACAAAGCAACATAGTTTCATTTAACGAAGCCATTAGACCGTATGCGATGGCCATTACCAGAGCATTAGCTGCAGCTATAACAATGACTTAATGTACTTCATAACTGGTAGTGTGACTTGGTTTATTATGTGACTAGTAAACTGGTATGGAGTATCGGGAGAATTATTGGCTATTTTGTTGAGTAGGTCAAATGGAAACTATGCTGGAAAGTTTTGATGTTGACGGAAAATAGATGGGAAAAGATCCAGAGGCAGGAATCCGAAACGTTGGTTAAATCAAATTTGTTCGCATACTAGAGATGCCATCCACATTGCCGCATGGCGAAATATCATCATAATCAACATCTGAAGATATCTTCTTTATGTTAGTATTATTTTGGATTGTAATAGTAAGTAATAAAATTTGACTGTATGTAGTAGAGTAGACTGGACAATCAAATAATGTCAAAGAATATAAACATCGTCTTCCTAAAAGAAAACTAAGATCTGTATAAAGAGCTAATCTATGTCATGGTCATGATCTTATGAATGATAAATAATTGATACCCGCACTGGGCCCGCGTGATGGATTACGGCCCATTCCCTCTCCTAGAGAGGAGGCCTGAGTCCCAGTAGTGGGAACATTAAAAGGCTGCTTATGCTTTGCTTAAATAATTGATATCAATAAACGCATATTATTATATAAGTTTTGTATTAGAACTTCGTTATAGTGGTTAGGTTACCCAAAAGAAATTATAAACGGCACCCCAGTGGCGTGGTCCAGTGATGTCGTTGACAATACACGTCTTTAACCACGAACTCCTAACCGATCTTTTACAAAACACGATGGTATAATTAAAATGTTCTTTTTTAACAAGCATTCCTTGTTAGTAACATCAAAGTAATACCGAGAGGAGAGAAGGCAAAATAACGGTGTCGCCCCAAATTGTCTTGATTGAATCATTCGTCCCCACACTATCCATGCCCGAGTCTACAACGTTACTTTTAATTCTTATCGCTTTTAAATTGTAACACGATTTTCAAAAGGGAAGATGGGACTGACTAATTAAGAGCCCTGTAAACAATCAAATTTTTAGTCAAATTCTACGTGTTTGTCAAATTATTTGAAAGTATGCAGCTTTATTTGATATGTTCGTAAAACAGTCTACGTGTTTGGCTCGGTTGTTGTGTTTTACGAAAATGTTTGAACGTGAACGGCAGCGGGGGATGTCATTGGATGATTATCACACCGAAAAAAAAAGCAAGGTGAATTTGAAGCAAATATTTCCGCTGCATTGTACACGTATGCTTTTTTCACAAGTCCTGTTCATTCATTTCGGCCGAAAGAAAGAAAGAAAGAAAGAAAAAAACACTTTTACACGTCAATTATTTTTCGTCATTTTTAAACTAGATGAGGCCGGTGTTTCCTAGCTGACTACCCTGAGAAGAAACACCGAAACAAACTCAGGGTTCAAAGTCTCTTTTAAAGTCCATACAGTAAATATGTAATGGTCAAATCACATGAGAACCATGCAGATTTGTCTGAAATGGTCTTTCGAAAAAAGAACCATACAGATTTGAGTGGACCTGTCCAGTCAGTGCAAGCATTTGTCAGTATTCGTAAAGCTCAACTCAGGACAAGTAAGGAGCTCAACGACTTGACGAACAATACCAAGGAAAGGACATTTGGGTAGGCCGCAGAAAATACTCAAATTGCCAGACATACGTTAAAATTACTGAAAAGAAAAAAAAAAGCAATCAACATAATCCTCACGTTCACAATAATAAAAGGAAAAATATAGTTTACAAAATGTAATACTTAGCAAAGTAAACATTGATGTCAAAAATTAATAGAGAAAAAAAAAGTCAAATTGCAAAATAAAAATAATCTACAATATCAAATTGTAATAAATAATAAAAAGCACAATTGAAAATAAAAACAAAAGAAAAATAATAATAAGACAACAGTTGTAGTGCGTACTGGAGCAGGTCAATTTCAAGCCTTTTAGTCCTCAACATAGTCCTTTATAGTGTAAAAAGCTTTATAGTTATATTTTTATGTGCATACAAAATATTCTCGTAAATATACTGTGAAGGTACAGTCATTATATTGATTTCTTTAAGTCTCTGAGGGAGACGTCCACTGTTGGACATAGGCCTCCCCCAAGCGTCGCCACAACGACCGATCCTGTGCGCCTCGCATTCACCGCATTACCGCGACTCTCACCAGGTCGTCGGTCTACCTTGTCCTGTACAAGTCCTGTAATAGATCAAATAGATAGAATATTTAATAAACCTGAAAATTTTGCTCTTCGGATCATTTTCGACATTCACACGGGCAAGGTATTGGGTAGAAGCTAGTTTTAAAATAACAAGTCATTTTATTAAAACATACTTCTGACATTCTGTCTCTCACAAACAACTCCGTCTGTGTTCATTATGCCGGTCGTCCACAAGGGACTCTCTGGGTCAGTAAATAGCACTAATTGACTCTCTAGGCAAGCGAACGATATCATAGGGAGCTATTGTGTCTTTGTAATGTATAATTAGAATAATAATATTATTGTATTTTGTACTTGGTTACAATTTCTTAATAATTTTGTTTTTTAAATGTGTAAGGCAGCGCTGAGACAACACGAGTTTTCAATGAAAATCATTTTTTCATATGTCTTTTGTCATTTTGTCTAGCAAGCTTTTATAGCACGGTATATACCTATAAACTTAATACTCATCAAGACCATTAAAAAAGATCAAACACGATAAGGTTGTCTGAGTTCCATCATCAGATCAGCTCCATGTCATAATAATATTGCATTGTCATCTGATTTACACATGCGTACAAAATGTCAGCTCAATTGGTAACCGGAAAGTAGATCAAATCTAATTTGCAAGATTTGAATAGGCTCTTAATAAACTAGTGCGCCTTACCATCAACGATTGCATCGCTGCTTACCATCAGGTGGGATCGCAGTCAAGCACTAGTTTATATCAGATTAAAAAAAATAATGATTACAGACATACAAACATCGGGACTGGTGAAACTAAATAAAAGCTTGTAAAAATAGTGTTGCCCTGGCCCTGGAACACAGGGCAACGGAAGGAACAGAGTGTCAGGCCTGTTGGTCTAGTGGTCAGTGGCCCTGACTGCTATGCCGGAGGTTGCGGGTTCGATTTCCACCCATGACAAATATTTGTGTTATGAGCACGATCAATTGTTCTGTGTCTGGGTGTAATTTATTTATAATATGTGTATGTATTTAAAAATATAAGTATGTTTATCAGTTGTCTAGTAAATTTCACATAACGCCATCTAGCCCCAAACTAAGCAGAGCTTGTGCTATTAGTACTAGACAACTAATAAACAGGCTTATTACACCCAGACACAAATAAATGATCATGCTTATCACACAAACATTTGTCTTGGATGGGAATCGAACCCACGACGTCCGGCATAGAAGCCAGTGCCACTAACCACTAGACCAAAAGACCAGTCAATAATATCTTATGAATAAGTTCCCACCTAAAAAACCAATAAACCCAAACTTGTTTACGCGTATTGCTCAAGCATAAGTTACTAAACTCATATTTATAGATCCCAGTGTAAAGGCGAATCTAATCAAAATGTTTATTAAATGTAAAACCAAAGTTATTAATGCCCTTCATCACACGAAGTTTTCCTATCATAACTTGGGCGTGTGACTCTCGTTTATTTTGCACTAACTTCTGGCCGTGGTTTTACCAGCGTGAAAGTAACAAATTCTCCCAAATGAACATAATCCCAAGATAAAAATATTCTTATCTTAGCTTCGTGGTCTGGTTTCCGCACTTAGTCCTTATCGGACCATTGTGCGTGGGCCTAGGCGGTCCTTACTCCAACCAGCCCACCTTATTCCAGAAACAGATGCTTTCTTCAGTTTGCTCAGGGCATCCACCAGTGAATTTGGTGCTCCCAAGGTTCGTGTTCTTATCTCACTGACGGTTTTGCACTCGAGGAGCACATGCGTAACAGTTTCTTCTGACTCCATGCATCCTCTGCACAGAGGGCTATCTGTGATTTTCATTGTGAAGAAGTGTTTGTTCAGGGAGCAGTGTCCGGTGATGGTCCCTGCCACCAGACGCAGGCTACCTCTGTTCAGTCGCAAAGGGTTACTGGTTAGGGTACTATTTAAGTTTGGCATGGCTTCTTTCGACTGCCTTGTGCATTTGTGTGCTCTCGTAGCCAACCACGCAGCTGACTAAAGGATATTGGCACGATGGGTTCAGGATAAAAGTATTCTATATGCTATCATTCAAGACATGGTCTACCCTTGGGCCAAACTTCATCCTAATCCGTTCAGCTCTTTGATTGGGAAAGAGTAACAAACATGTAAATATTCAAACACTCACAAACTTACTTCACCTGTATAATATTAGTGTGACTAACTTCTGCCCTCGGCTTCGCCCGCTAGTTTGAAATAAAAGCTTTAAGTATTTTTTTTCATATTTTTTTTTTCCATACATGTCTTATAATCTTAAAAAAAAAATGGCTACAACGAACGTCACTATTGAGAGGATGCAATAGTGACGTTCGTTGTAGCCATATTTTTTCATAATTACTTAAATCACGCTACCCCCATAGACATAAAAAATGGTACGATTTTTTTTATTAGCTTTTTTTAGGTGGTTAAATCCAATGACATCTCCCTCCCTTGGGCGGAACAGCAGGGTGTGTCAGACTTTTACTGACTAAAACCCACTCCTGTTCCTTCTTTGCCTTCGTTCCAGGGCCCCGGAGTTCTCTTTCGCACGATCCATGGCCCCAGTAGGTTTCGACATGCTGGGCCCCTACGGTTTTGCTGACATCACCTTGAGGCGTGCGTGGAACACTACGCGCTGTCGACGACCTGGGCTCGTTCCGGACGATTACCGGACGGTCGGACGGCTTAGCTTGGGGTCGGCTTCCAGTCTAACCATGTGCGGCTATATACCTGTGTTGTACATGGAGCGAGTGCCTATCAAGAGCGTGCGCTAGCTTCTGACGTTTTATAAGTACCCATGTAGGCCTATGTGAAATAAATAATTTTGAGTTTAAGTTTGACCTCCACAGCCCAACTGTTACTGGGCAACACGTTACTTCTTGGATAGACTGATAGTCAGACTTTCTGGCGACTGACTACTGTCAAAGATCTACGAATGACAACGGGGACGAATGGCTTTACAAAAGAGCAAAGATATTTAAGACGACGAATATTATAGTACGTATTGTCAAATTAAACATAACATCTATTTTATTACGTAATTTATCCTGGCTTGCAGCTTGTCACAAAGAACTTTGTAACGGTGCGCTCACCAGGCGCACGGGCTACACACTGAACGCGTCACCACGGCCACCACCCATATTTATAGATTCGTAACTAACTGCCTCGAAACTCTCGGGTAGCGCGATATTTAAATATATTTTATTAATTCCAAATCCACTTGGCAAAAGTAAATATAATACCATCACTACTTGCGACACCCAAAATGTGAATGTAAATAGCCACAAATTGACAATAAATATATTTCTTATATTCTACAATTACTGTGTTTTATTTGCCATCCGCTATTCGCTAAAACTTTTTCTTTCTCTCTTTTCCATTCACTTATGGGATTATCACGTGGCTGGCCGGTTGGTGGAATGAAACCCAATTTGACTCGTGACCCAGTAAGATAAACCCTTAACTAACACGTGAGGAAAACTTGTCTTTACGTAACAATCATCGCTTATCAGAAAGAGAACACTGGGGTCCTGCAACGCAAGGCAAAAAACATAAGTGTGATTTTAGTCAGTAAAAGTCTGATACTCCCTCCCGTTTCGCCCTAGAGCCAGAGAAGTCATTGAATGATTTCCCAAATTAAAAAAAAACATATACGTAACAAAATTACCATCAAACCTTTTACGACATACTTTTTTACCTTTTTTGTTTCAATTTGAGTTTTACGAGGAGTCTAGTCAACAGGTTAATTTCGCTTGATTAATATAAATTGGATATACATATAAGGTCAGAGAGTGACCAAAAAAGAGGGTCTGATTTTTTTTTTTTTTTTTTTTTTTTTTTTTTTTTTTTTTTTTTTTTTTTTTTTTTATTTTGACACAGATAATAATGAAAATGGCGTAATTGCTAGACATTAGACGGCAAAATATCCCAAAACATGTAGAGAGCCGAAAGTTTCTCGTCATCAGGAACTCGGGTCTAGTATATTATTATAGTATAGTCCAGGGGCGCCGACTCCGTGGGTGCTCCGGGGCCCGAGCACCCATGAGAAATAAACAGTGGGTGCCGAGCAGCCCTGAGAATAGACATCAAGAAAGAAATCAGTAATCGCCTTTTACGGATGGGCGTTTTTTCATTACCCGACTACCCATTAACTGCCTCGGTACTGCAGTGCGTCGGGGATGTTCGCTTGCATGCGCACTGCTTCTATGCGACGATGCGGAAACGGTGCACATCCTTGGTGCGCAGGGTCCGCGCCAGCTCCAACACCATCCTGAGGATGATGGCTGAGAGATTTGACTGTCACTACATTAACCATTGTTGCATCGTTAATGTAGTGACTATATAAATATTTTCATAAGACTTTAATTGGAATAATTTATTTTACGAGTAATTGATTTTATTTTGACATGGAAAGGAAATGAATTGAATTTTAATGTAACCTATATAATTGTGTATCTTTGTGTGTATTTGTGTAAATTGTAGTGTTTTTTTTAAAAATGGGAATAATTTCCTGACAAACAAATGATTATTATTATTATTCCATTTATTTATTATATTACATACTTATTATATTTTTAAATATTTCCTTAAAAAAAAAACACATTAAAAAAAACATTTAAAAATATAAAAAATAGTAGCCCACCGGCATCGGGAACAGAGTCCAAGCTGCCGGCGGTCAGGGCTCCTGAGAGAGGAATCTCCTAACTATACGCGCCGTGTCTAGGAGTACTGCTTTCTGGATCAAGCCCTTGATCCAGCTGCCTAACGAGAGCCTCCTCAGATGTTGTTCGAGGCTCTTGGCTATTAAGCCATTGGCCGTTACGATTATCGGCACAATGATTGCTTTATCCACTTCCCACATGTCGACAACCTCGCGAGCCAAGTCAAGATACTTAGTTTGCTTATCTTTCTCAGCTTTCACGAGGTTCTCGTCATGAGGGACCGCTATATCAACAATCATTGTGCGACGCTCTAGTCGATCTATCACCACTATATCAGGTTTATTGGCAACAATAGTCCTGTCAGTGATGATAGATCGATCCCAATATAACGTGATATTGCCATTGTCGAGAACTGGGTCGGGCACATACCTATAGTACGGTACCTCTGATTCCACAAGATTGTATTTAAGAGCAAGTTGCTGGTGGATAATCCTGGCTACGAGGTTGTGTCTATGCAAATAGTCTCCGTTAGCTAGATGAGAACACCCAGAAATAATGTGTCGGATTGATATTATTATTATTATTATTAAGCGCACTGGTTTATAGCGCCGGTTGAGACGCAGGGTCGCGGGTTCGATTCCCGCACCAAAATTTGTTGATGAAACAGATAATTGTGTTGGGTCTGGGTGTTTGTGGTACCTTCGTTGTTCCACAGTATGGGAAGGACATTTATTTATTTGTCGGTTGATCACTGTGCATTTCTCTAATCACACTGTCACTTTTTCGAGTTATCAAATGAGCATGAACACCCATGAGGTTTTCTAAAAGCCGGCGCCCCTGGTATAATCTAAATAGAACGCTCCATATCCTCTCTGTGCAACTAACTCTTAGCCTTTACATAGCCTCCTGCATAAACGCCCAGGCCTCGATATTGCAGGTCATGATGGACAAAATACACCGGTTGTTGGATGGTCTTCAGACAATGTTGAATTTTAGCTAATTTCAAAATGCTTCCAAGTAGAACTTTATGAAGTAGCTCGATCCCTTATACTTGAGGATGTTCAACGCTCTCTTGAGGATCAAACCTGGATTGATTTTGTTTGCGGATGAATTAACAACGATAATAAAATAAGTCACCAAAAAACTCATAAGACTGGACAAAGGCGGTCTGCGCCTGGTAACGGGGACCAACACCGGACACTGCACACTGAATAAGCACCTCCACACAATAGGCATCACAGACAGTCCCCTGTGCAGAGCATGTTTGGAGGGGGAGGAGACAATTGCACATGTGCTCCTAGACTGCACAGGTGTCACTGAAATACGCACACGAACCTTAGGATCCCCGAACTCTCTTATTGATGTCCTGAAAAACCTAAAAGGCCTTATCTGTTTTTGGAGAGAGGTGGGCTGGTTGGAATAAGCCCACCTAAGGTTATGGCTGCCATGGCCCACGTACAATGGTCCACATAGGACTAAGTGCGGAAACCATACATAAATAGATAGATAGATAGAACGACGATAATGTTGGAATGTTTGTCTTTCCACAGAACCGCAAACATCGGCAAACATAATAATAAAATTTCTTTCAGTCTTGAAAGGAATCAATTAATTTAGTATTATTTTCGAATTTTAGATAGTAAAAAATCGACTTCAGGAGCCCATTATTTTGATACCCTAAATGTCACGAAAAGAAACTTAACAACAGAAATCCGTAAATTTTTTTTTATAACTTTGATGTACCCAGTGTCACGGTGACGCGAAAGAGATCCCCGGGGCCCTGGAAAAATGGCAAAGAAGGAACAGGAGTGGGTTTTTAGTCAGTAAAAGTCTGACACTATATCCCACCGCGCCCAAGAGCGAGGGATGTCATTAGATGAAATCCCAACCGAAAAAAAAACTATGAATTTAACGACACCTCTAAAGCTAAAATGCGGCTTGTTGCATTTAGGCTCTAAGGTGTGCCAAAGAAATATATGTACATACAACACATACCCTCGAAAAACATAACCCTTCTTCTGGTGCAGTCGGGTAAAAAGTACGTACTTAAATAAACGCTTTTTCTATAACACTTTCTCTGGAAAGTGGCTTGCCCGGACAAGGCGTTGCCCGAGAACCCATCTTCCCAGAGACAGTGGGATGAGCCGCTCTGCAGGCTGGTACGGAATAATCTTATTAATACGTCCACCAATACTGCTGAGCGCGCCCGCCTACTAGCTGTGGGTGAATGGGAGTCGGGCCTCTGGCTTCAGGCTCTACCGTCCCCTAACATAGGTACTATGCTGAGTGACACCACCTTCCGGATCGCCACATGCCTGCGTCTGGGTGCTCCTAGTGGAGCTCCACATCGTTGTCAGTGCGGCGAAGCAGTCGACCGCCTCGGACACCATGGCCTATCATGCAGTAAAAGCGCTGGTCGGATAGCACGACATGCCAGTATTAATGACATCATCCGCCGAGCTCTTGTCACCGCCGGGGTGCCAGCTGTTTTAGAACCCAACGGCTTGGCACGTGACGATGGGAAGAGGCCAGACGGGATGACTATAATGCCTTGGAAATTGGGTAGGCCTTTGGTGTGGGATGCAACATGTGTCGACACCCTTGCGCCATCCCATCTTCTGAGTACGGCGGGCTGTGCTGGGGTGGCTGCTGCAGGTGCAGAAAACCTCAAACGGCGTAAATATAATAACCTCATCGGAGGTTATATATTTGAGCCGTTTGGGGTTGAAACACTAGGGCCATGGGGTCCGAGCGCTCATCGAGTTGTTCGGGATATCAGCAAACAGCTGGTCGACTCTTCGCGTGACCAGAGGGCTGGGCTTTTCTTCGGTCAACGAATCAGCATTGCCATCCAGCGTGGCAATGCTGCTAGCGTTCTGGGCACTTTCCCCATTGACATCGATGTGGACGAATTTTTTGATGCCCTATGAGTTTTATTTCTACCCGTTTGTACATATTATTTTTACATATAAGTTATAATATTTAATAGTTTAGATGTATATATAAACTAAAAAGTTAATAAATTTTTCTATATAAAACAATAATTATAAAAACAAAGGCACACGTAACTTGCAGAAACATTGGCTGTACACGCCTCAAGTTTACACTTGTCTACGTATCTACTCCTACCTTCTTTTCCTCTCCTAATTGGCTAACCTATAGGGACCGCCACAACCCGTATTCCTATACCCTTAATCACAGAGAATCTCAGATGAGTGTAACATCGCATTTCAAATTATGTACCATAGAACAGAAAGGCACTTGAGCGGCATTGTCTAAACTGTAAAAAGAAAGAAAATATTTTTTTTTTTAGAGATTTTAAATTTTTATTTATGTAAATGAATTTAATACCGACTTTTGGAGTGGATTTAATAAATTTCTTACATAATCTTAATTTTCATGTCACTTAGATCAAAATTAAGAATAAATTTAACTTAAATATTACTTAATTTTAATTTATGTTGTAATTTATTTGTATTTATAATGGGAATTTCTTGGTACTTATATAATGTGTATTTGTACATTTATTAGTAACATAATTTTAAGTACTTACCTACTCTTCTAACAAAAAAAAAAGTAAAAACAACTAAAACCCGACTACGACTAAAAAAACGACGAAACTAAAAGTATGAAACAAGATTTCCAGGATGCTGAAATAAACAAGGTAAAAAGAAAAGCCGCAGTCACACGTTATAGGTAACAACCGAAACACTTTAATAACGTGTGACTACGGCTTTTCTTTTTACCTTGTTTATTTCAGCATCCTGGAAATCTTGTTTCATACTTTTAGTTTCGTCGTTTTTTTTGTCGTAGTCGGGTTTTAGATTTTTTTACTTTTTTTTTATTTAAATTATTTTGGTGTTAAATCACTGTGCTTCTATACCATTTGCAAAAGCAAAATTTAAAATTTCTAATTAATAATGATAAATTAAATTTTGTCCACCAGAGGGCGCCACATTGAATTTTGATGATATATTTTGATAAGTACCAGTGAAGCCCTTTCAAATGATATCAAACACGGTGTATTTATCTTAACATTTTTTTTAACACATGACTTCTTGTCCGCTAGAGGGCGTCACTTTAAATTTGAACAATATTTTGGAGATGTACAAGTAAAGCCCTTTCAAATGATACCAAACACGGCGTATTTATCTCCATTTTTATTTTTTACACATTACTTTTTGTCCGCTAGAGGGCGCCATATCAAGTTTTGTGACACGTCACGTAACCTATGTTCAGCGGACAATTAAGACGGTTCTAACGATACCTCATACGTCGAGTTCCGATAAGTAGATTAGGAGCTATGTGGGAACAGATGAACAAACTCACATACATACCCTCCGTAGTCGGGTAATAAAAAATACGGATCTTGTAGGATATGAATCAAATAAATACAAAAAAAAATAAAAAAATTAGAGCAATGAGACAGTTGACTGTATATTAAACATTCGAACTCATTCAAACCGTCCGGACCAAGCCCAAGTCGTCGACGGCGAGTACTGTTCCACGCGCACCTCAAGGAGATGTCAGCAAACCGTAGGGGCCCAGCAGGGTCGAAGCCTACTGGGGCCAAGAGTTTGTTTCAGAAAGGAAAACTCGGCTCTGTTATGAAAGGCAACGAAGGAACTGGAGTGGGTTTTTAGTCAGTAAAAGTCTAGTCCCGCCCCGCCCAAGAGCGGGGGATGTCATTTGATGATTTTCCCACCTACAAAAAAGCGCGCCTCAAAGAGATGTCAGCAAACCGTAGAGGCCCAGCAGGGTCGAAGCCTACTGGGCCAAGAGTTTGTATCTGAAAGGAAAACTCGGCTCTGTTATGAAAGGCAACGAAGAAACAGGAGTGGGCTTTTAGTCAGTAAAAGTCTGACACGCCCTCCCGCTCCGCCCAAGGGCGGGGGATTTCATTACATGATTTTCCCACCAAAAAAAAAGAGGTTAAAAAAAGTATATCATATATAGGTTTGAAGGTAATTTTGTTATGTAACTGTAAGTTTTCGTCACGTGTTTGTTAAGGGTTCGCTTTGCTGGATCACGAGTCAAATTGGGTCCCACCAACCGCCAGCCACGTGATAATCCTATCACACTATAGAAATATATAGAAATATATTATAGAGTTATGTATTGTGTTTTATATAGGTTTGTAATTCTTCAATATGATTATATGCTTATCTAGTGTTTGAATAATTTGTTAGCAGTAATAATTTATTAATTTGTGTGAGAAGTGATATGAAAGAAAAGGGAGTTAGTGATAGCGTGACGGGTGACAGGACAGAATGGAAGAAAAAAACATGTTGCGCCGACCCCAAATAAAACGGGACAAGGGCAGGAAGATGATGATGATGAGTACGCCGCAGACTATCCCCTGTATTATTTTAGTCCTTTCGATTCATCCTAAGTTTGTCTGGTAGATGTCGCTGTCAGCGATAAGACCGCCATTGTACCCATAGATTTAAGGTTATGTATAAGTTGTGTTACTTTTTTGGTGTACAATAAAATTTATTTTATTCTATTTCTATTATAAAGGTGAAATTTTGTGAGTGTGTGTGTAAGTTTGTTACTCCTTCACGCTCGAACGGCTCAACCGATTTGGATGAAATTTTGTACACGGGTAGACCATTTCCTGGAATGGTACATAGGATTTTACTCAGGATTAGGATTAGGACTTTTTATCCCCGTAGTATATTCCTTTGAGAATTTTTTTTTACTTTCTCGCAGGCTAGAAACTAGTGAAATATATTATTCTGCCTATGGCTATGTCTCCCGATACTTGTGCTCAGAGAACGAGTGCGAATAGATATTATTAGAAGGTAACTAGCAAGCCGCCCCAGCTTCGCACGGGCAAATCTCGGCTTTTCTCTACTACGGTAAGCATGTATACATTGGGCTCATAAGATAAGATAAGATATTCTTTATTTGTGTAAACATTGTATACATACAATAGCATGCAAGATATAAATTCATTATTTGAGTCCAGTCATGTTTAGCCGTAAGTGTCGGCGTACAAATATTTATAACATTGAAAATTTAACTAAAAATTATTAATAAATCTTCACACAAAAAAATTACCTAGGATTTCAATTACAATGTGGGCCACGTACGCCGATCTGGGCACGTCGGTCTCCATACAATTTAAGTATATGACAACTAGACTTGTAGAGCTACATTAGACGCACGCCACGCGACGCGACTCTTTGTATAAATAAATCAGGCGTCACCCACGTATGCGTCGGTCAAATGTAGTTCCCGCTTTAAGAGCGGCCAATCCGAGGTACATTTCCATACAACCGCTCTTACTTATGCTGTTATTACACATCTTTCTCCAGATATTTTGGATACACAGCTATCTTGTGGATATTATCTAGGCTTCTATAAAAATCAAAACATAAATTTGTGTAAAACTAATCAAGTAAAGACCTTTGAAAATCTGCCATTTTTCGTGAACTTTGGCCCTCCCTATTGTACTCATTTAGTAAAAATATAAAAAAGTACATCCATACAAGTGTTGCACATTTAATCGAAATTTTGAATGACGACAATTTTTCTGAAAAACTTTTAAGGGTTTAGAAAAACACGTATTTCCTGGAACAAGTTTTGTGAAATATTCGAGTAAATCACGGAATTACAGAATGCCAACCGAGTTTTCAGGCGTTATCTCTCTTTTTTCGCATTGCCTCTTCATCAAACATCGTGTTGGATTGCCTTAGATGAAGCAACTAGCTTTTAAACCATGCTCGACGTTGACGATAGGTGAGTGGGAAAGGGCTCTCTTAAGTCTTTCTCATAAATCAGTCTGTCTATTGGTAACCCACATGAAAATCCATCCAATATTTTTTTGATTTATTCACGAACAGACAGATAGACGCGGTCAGGGACTTTGCTTTTATAATATTTTAGGATAATGGCGTTTCTATTTGCTCTAGGCACTACGATAAAATAAATATTCCGTACTCTATGTTGAATTCTCTAAAGAGCTGTCCTTATGGTTTCCCTATGTAAGCCAGCCAAAAGCCCGTTTTCCTAACGAAGCTTATACTACTCGTACATTCATTACAAGTGAAAGGGATATAAGGGTGCTTTAAGTTATTGTATGTATTTAAATGCGTTATAGTACCATAGAGGGGTGGAAAGTTTTCCAATCGTGTAAGAACCGTCAATATAGTTCTAAAAGTGCGTAAGTCAATAATGTTTTCATCATGATTTTATAATTCATCATCATTTCAGCTGTGCGTCTCGTATCCATGTCATTACCGCGACTCTCACCAGGTCATCGGTCCACCTTGTGAGAGGCCCTCCAACGCTACGTCTTCCGGTGCGCGGTCACCACTCAAGAACCTTTCGGCCCCACCGATCATCCGTTCTACGAACAATGTACCCTGCCCATTGCCACTTAAGTTTGGCGATTCTTCGGGCTATGTCGGCGACCTTAGTTCGCCTGCGGAGAGCAAAATAGCAATAATAATTTATGAAAACCATATTGAGAGCATTTAGTTTTAGAAGAAACACCAATTAAAAACATATATTTATTTTATATTTTTATTCGTTAATTCATTGTTATGTTCCTAATAGTAAAACAAAATACAACGCCAGTTTTGCCCTGATCAATGGCGTCGTATATTATTTATTTATTTAAACTTCATGTACAGTAGTGGTACATAGGCGGACTAAATGCAACAAGACATTCAAGGCATTTGGGGGTTTTTTTGGTTTCATTAATTCCCGCAGTTATTTTTTTTATAATTCATTTCTCATTCAATAAAAAATATAATCTAAAATATTGACAAAAACTTATTTTTAAAATAAAAAAGTTAATAAAAAAATGATCCATATTTGAATCACATGCATTTTTCCTACCAACCCGCACTGGGCCCGCGTGGTGGATTACGGCCCATCCCCTCTCCTAGAGAAGAGGCCTGAGTCCCAACAGTGGGAACATTAAAAGGCTGAATAATGACTTACGCTATGTTAGAACTTTACTGATGATATGGTTACCGCTAATATTTTAAAGATAAGATGAAATATTGTGAATTGATTTTTTTATTGCGTAGAGAATCGTAATAAATATTTAGTAAAAGGTAACAAAAAAAGTTACGCCGCACTAGTAATGACTGTAGGAATTGGGTAGGTGGTCACATCGTTCACGAAAGAGTTTATAAAAAAGAAGTAGAAATAAGTTTGTAAGTAAGGTCACTTCAACTCCAATATCGTATGTGCGTTCTTAAACATGTAAACTCACTTCACAAGACCTGTAACAACTATCTGCAGGCCACACAAACACTTGTTTCGAACCCACGACACACAACGCAGCAGCCAATCCCTTAACCACTGCGCCATACCATATTGAGTGACGAAAGTATTTGAATGCAGGCAAGCCTTGCATTTCCTATAAATCTTGGCTATTCTGTACACCAACAGATGTCCCTTCGATTTTGTGAAGTGGAAACTTAAAGAATGCATCGAATTTTTAATTATTTCAAACATTAATGCTCTTTTAATTAAAGTTATTTCATTAATTAGACTTCCTTCCAAATTTTCCTTCAGTAATTACTTCTTCACACTCCAGTTTCCATCGATTCAAAGGCGGCATCCCAAAGCCGATCCAACTCTAACCGACTGATCAAACTTTACAAAAACTTTCTTAACAGTAGGATATCCGAAGAAAGCAATCTTCAACACCCCTTCAAACGGAACGCTTTGAAAGCCCCTAAGAGGGTTGTAAGAGGTTGAAAATCTGTTGAAAGTCTTAAATGGGGGTCACGAATAGATAACATTTGATACTTAAACCCTTCACGTGTCTACGTTAGGGGGTGCAAATTGACGATGGCGGTGAGTCTTCGGAAAGATGAGGTGGTGAAGAGAGCGATTAGCAACAAGGCTAAACAAGGGAAAGGCATGTTGTAGTAGATATTTAAGATATTAAATTCAATTCACCTAAATTAGGTACATATATATTATTTAAGTCATATTTAGTTTTTAAAAAAACTGTTTTCTTTCTTATTTTCATTGTTGGGAACAATGCACCTTCTTCTTCCATTCGCCACTACTCAGACACTTCACAAGGTAATGCAGAGATGAGCGGAATTAAAAAACTAGATTCTGATTAAAACACAAAAACAACTTTTAATATAAAAACATCTTGTTCTGCTCATCCTACCACCTAAATGATTCGATTTGACAGCTATGACGTCACAACATGGCGCTAAGTCGATCCTATTCATATTTGAAACGCATAGTAAGTGTATGTGTGTGTATGTTTGCTTCTTCACGTTCAAACAGCTGAACGAATTTAAAATCAAATCGAACGAACTTAGAATAGGACAAAGGATTTATTTTACGACGTGAGTATGTTCCCTTGGGATATTTTTCTACTTTTTCGTAGGCGAAGCCGCAAGTAGAAGCTATTGAGTAATAAATATCTAACAAAACAAATCATCCCTCTCCGTGTTCTCTAAGGATTGTACAGAGTTAGTGAACAGCGCCGCCTTTGCGAGAGCACTTCGCAAATTGAGATGAATTAGTAACAGATTTTAATCAAAAAGTTTATCTGCTGTGTTTTCTAATATCGGAGTCTTAAGAGCGAACTTCCGATTGATTTAAAGTCATATTTTATTCAAAAGAAAGTGTTAGGGTTCAGCCTCATATTATAAATTACATTATACGACATGTACATTAAAAAATTAAGTTAAAGTAATAATAAATAAATTGACTGGCCTATTGGTCTAGTGGTTAGTGGCCCTGACTGCTATGCCAGAGGTCGTGGGTTCGATTCCCACCCAGGACAAATGTTTGTGTGATGAGCACGATCATTTGTTCTGTGTCTGGGTGTAATTTATCTATAAGATGTATGTATTATTATAATACAGATTCACTGCCAATGTAGTGCTTCGCTGCCCTATGTATTTTAACTATATCTATCGCCTACTATTAGTATAAATGATTTCTTAGAACAAAAATCTACATAAGTGCAATTTAGTAAAATTTCCGTGTTTAAATAATAATAATAATAATCCACAACTTTCACACAACGCCGTCTAGTCCCCAAACTAAGCAGAACTTGTGCTATGAGTACTAGACAACTGATAAACATACTTCTATATTTATAAATACATAGATTATAGATAAATAACACCCAGACACAGATCAAATGATCGTGATCACCACACAAACATTTGTCTTGGGTGGGAATCACGACCTCCAGCATAGTATAGTTAGGGCCACTAACCACTAGACCAACAGCCCAGTCAAAACACTACGGCCACTTTAAAATATCATGATCAATAATCGCCGCTGTCCGTTTTCCCCTTCAAGTCTCCCAAGCCTTCCCAAAACTTAGTCGTGTTGTGTAAGCACCTACTTGGTTTAAGAGGGTCCTTACCCACTCGTCTATCGTTAACGTGAACATAGTTTTAAAGCTTGTTGCTTTATCCAACGCAATGTTTGATGAAAAGGTAACGCAAAAAAAGAGAGATAATGCCTGAAAACTCTGTTGGCATTAGGTAATTCTGTTATTTACTCAAAAATTTCACAAAACTTTTTTTAAAGCTTTAAAAGTAGTTTTTTTTAAGTTTTTAGAAAAAAAAAATCGTCATTCAGAATCTTGATTAAATATGCAAGTTTCATATAATTATATTTTTAGGGTTCCTTACCTCAAAAGGACAAAACGGAACCCTTAAAGGATCACTTTGTTGTCCGTCCGTCTGTCTGTCTGTCTGTTTGTCAAGACCCTTTATCTCCAAAACGCGTGAAAGTATCGAGTTGAAATTAAAACCATATACTCAAGTCTGCGGTCCCTTGAAGCTGTGAAAAAATAAAAGTATTAAGTAAACGAAAAAAAAAGATAGGGCCGTTTATGTCGCAAAAAACGTATATTTCGATACTCAAAGAAATCAAAATTCATAGGGTACATCCCGTTGACCCAGAATCCTGAAATTTAGCATAAAGCAAGGTCTTATAGTATAGATATAGGAATAAATCTGAAAACAGAAAATTTGTTGTTACGTAACAAAAAAAACATTTTTGCGATTCGAAAAAATCTTCGAGACTCCATTCGGGAATTGAACTATTCACATAGCTAAGTTTGTACGGAACCCTCAATGCGCGAGTCCGCCTCGCACTTGCCCAGTTTATTTTAATTTATGAGTACATTATGAAGAGCCGAAATTCACGCAAAATAGCAGATTTTCAGAGGTCTTTACTGCATTAGTCATACATAAATTAATTATTTGATTACAATAGAAACCTGGACAATTTTTACAAGATATCTGTGTTTTCAAAATATCTGGAGAAAGATATGTAATAACTTCATAATCACGTAAGAGCGATTGTGTGAATGTACCTCGGGAGGGACGTCTCTTAAGTCAGTCCGGTGGGAACGAAATATCTTCTCCTATTAGTAACGGACCACCTCCCTCTGTAATAGAACCTTCATCTTCATTCCATTTCAATTAGAGGGACAGCAGTGTTGAGTACCGCTAAGTGACGATAACTTTGTAGTCATGTTATTTAAATATCAATAAAGGAAAATAATTGTGAGGAAATCTGTACTATCGGAAATATCACACTGAACTTTTAAAGGCGAATTTTTACGTTCAAATAGTTGAACGGTTGTTGATAGAATTTGGCGCCGGGATAGATTATATCTTGAATTAAGAGGCCCCTTCCCCACTCATCCATCGTCAACGCGAACATGGTTTAAAAGCTTGTTGTTTCATCCAACGCAATCAAGTTGGCATTCGGTAATTCCGTCATTTAGGTACTCGAATATTTCACAAAAGGTGTTCCAGGAAATACGTGTTTTTTTTTTAATCTTAAATTATTTGTAAAAAAATTTCGTCATTCAATATCTCAATTAAATTTGCAAGGTTAGTTAGTTATATTTTTTAATATATTTCATTTTTGAATGGTTGGATTAGCCCTTTCTAGTATTAAAAAATTAAAAAATTAACTCAAAATAACAGATTTTCCGAGGTCTTTACTGGATTCGTTTTACACAAATGTATGTTTTCATTTCAATAGAAATCTAGATAATATCCACAAGATATCTCTGCTTTCAAAATATCTGGAAAAAGATATGTAAAAACGTAATAATCACGTAAGAGCGGTTGTATGGACATGTACCTACCTCGGATTGGCCGCTCTTAACATTTAGACTTTTAATGATAAAATATAAAAGAGTAACTAACATACCATAACCTGGGAAGAGGTGGCGAGACGACCTAGATGCCTACCGCAAGGACTGGTTCGAGGTGGCTCAAGAAAAGAATACCTGGAAGAAGTTGGGGGAGGCCTTTGCCCAACAGTGGGACAGTATAGGCTATTAAAAAAAAAAATAACATAAATTAGATAAGATACTTATTTTGCAAATATGGGTACAAAAACGGTGACATAAAAAAAATAACCATTCAAATTTTACCAATCAAATCTTCCCAAGGGGCCCCGACTGTGAGTCGTTCTGGTCTGCATTAGAATGTATGATTTGTTTTATGTGTGTATCGATTATAAAACTATTTAAATTGTGTAGTTATTTAGTATTACATAACAGAATTCTAAACTACTGGGCTTGTTTGTTTCTTTTTAGTTTTTATTTAAGTTAATTTTTTTACATACCTATTTTTTAAAATTAGTTTCGACGCAGTCGGGTTTTTTGTTTTTCTTTAAATATTTTTATTTTATTTTATACTTTTTAGTTACGATTCATTGACTTCGTTATAAGATGGTAAATTTCGCAATCTAGTCATTTCATTGAGGGAGTTAATATCGTGGGGATTATTAAGTAACTTGCGGTGGTCTAAACTACTGATAATTAGTCCCTCTAGAGACCTAACTCGGCTCAAAGCTACATATGCTTGACCTTTAGCAAAAATGCGTGAACTTAAATCAACCACAGCTCGGTCCAAAAGTCCAAAGTAGTTCCTTGGAGCTTGTGTACAGTTACACCCCAGCACAATATCAATGGCAACATTTTTCACTCTATTTTACCCTGTCCGCGAAGTGCATCGAATTCTGTCGTCGATGGTTCGATTCTGACTTCTACTCCAGAAACATTGTTTTTAATTGCTTTTTCGTCAAATTCTATATAAACAGCTTGTGGCAATTCTCCGGGTTCCAATTGGTCCCTCCGAAGAGCTGGCCACTCAATTGTCCTTATAACACCCATTGCTCCGTTCTTGTTAACGGAGCAATGGGTAACATTCAAATTTCTTCGTAACATAACTCGTGATCCTAAACCGATTGTTAAATATTTAACGATTCCTCCAGTTTTGTTAGGATCATCAGAAACATATACCTACATCTTTCGGTTTTTGACCATATGTTTTTGATTCTACTGATATATCAACTGCATGTAATTTATACAACCTAGTAGTTTTTGCCAATATAGTTGTCATCTTTTGCTTATGTTCATCGACCTGTCTAGTAGATGGGAAAACTCGAATGATTTGATTTACAAACGTGCATAAAATGAACAACGCCATCTATCGAGTTTGGTGGTAAACTTTTTTTTACCAAAAATATTTGTTCTTCATGCTTTTTCACTGTTTTGTTTATTTGTGTATCGTTTATACTTGAAATGAAAACTTAAATCAATAAGTAAGAAAATTAGCGAGAATGATTGTTTTGTTAAACAACTTTAAATCGTTATATATCCTAAACTATTATTTAAAATGAAAAATGATAAAAGGAACCTAATGATGATTTTAAAATACCTATTCAACGACACCCCACTTGACATAGTTCATCGACTTTTTTTTTTTCATTTTGACAATATGGCGTCTGGTTGTAGCTGTGGTGAATTTTGATTACTGTCATGTCTTTAGTGACACTCGCAAGGTTAAGACGAATCGATTGACGTAAGAATGATCAAAATCGGCCTACGCATTTGGTCTCTAGAACGCCACATAGAAACAAACATACATACATACATACATACATACATACATAGACTGATAAACACATTACCCTCCTTTGCGTCGCGCAGTCGGGTAAATATAATTAGCATCAGCCATATTTAAAGGAATAAAATAAAATTTAAATTATGTAAATGAAACAAAAATAATAATGTCATAAAAATTACATAAGCAAAAATTAAAAATGTCATAAAATTTAAATTGAATTGGATTGTGTGAAGACTGATATGAAAGAAAAGGAAGTTAGTGATAACATGACGAGTGACAGGGCAGAATGGAAGAAAAAAACGTGTTGCGCCGACCCCAAATAACACGGGACAAGGGCAGGAAGATGATGATGATGATGAGATGATGAAAATTTAAAATCATATACACGTGTGGGTATATTTGTTACTTCCTCATGCTCAAAAGGCTAAACAGATTTGGATAAAAATTGCTTTATAATATCTCTCGCATTGATTGTTTGAGTCCGCCGGGATCGACCTTTTCTGTTTTTGGATGGGGAAATCATCCAATAACATTTCGTGCTCTGTGTGTGAGTGGAGCTAGAGGGCGTGTCAGACTTTTACTGCCTAAAACCACACCTGTGTCCTTCAGTTGCCCTTTTGCGTTCTTGGACTACACAGGTTTCCATTTAGAAATTCTTCGTGTCTCTATCGCCTCATCGGCCCTAATAGGCTCCTACGGTTTTGCTGACATTTCGCGTGGAACACAATGCGCCGTTGACTTCTCGGGCTTGGTCGGACGGGCGGTAGACCAGCTACCCATTACTCATCGTCGGCAAATTCGAGCATACGATGGCGATTGACCAATGTATACAATGTAACTGTAATTCAAGTAAGTCCTATAAATTTTTTTCAGAGTCATATAAAGGTTTTTTTTTTAATAACTGAAACTGGCGCTTGACTGCGATCCCATCTGATGGTAAACAGTAACGCAATCGTTGATGGTGAGACGCACTAGTTTAATAAGAGATACCTAAATTGAAGGGAAGACCGCAGCAGGAAAATTGTTCCAGTCCTTCGATGTTTTTTTTTTTCGGGTGGGAAAATCATCTAATGACATCCCCCGCTCTTGAGTGGAGCGGGAGATAGTGTCCGACTTTTACTGACTAAAAACCCACACCTGTTCCTTCTTTGTCATTTTTCCAGGGCCCCGAGGATCTCTAAATTGTAATCGGACGGGAAGACCGCAGCAGGCAAATTATTCCAGTCCTTCGATGTATGCGGTATAAACGACGAGGTGAAACGCTTAGTTCGGATCGTAGAGGTATAATTTAAGGGAGGATACTCGCCGTACTATCTATCAATAGTTTGTAGATGAAAAGACTTTGCATAGGTAATTGAAGAAACGAAACAAATCGTTTAAAAATGCAAACTAAGGCATCTTTTTCTTGTGTAACTAAAATATAATGAATTTTTCTTTGTGTAAAATAAGGGTTTCTATTGTAAAGGTTTCTTTTGAGTGCGTGTTGAAAGATCTCTCTAAGGTATATTTTTACTCGTAATTCAGCACGCAAAAATGCTTTGTGGTATACCTCTAAATCATTCTGGAAACAGGTGTACGAGAGCTCACGGTACAAGTAATGAGGTGGGATTTTTTTTTTAAGAGATTTTATTTTCGAAACTTGCTTTTGCAAACTCTACCTTATCGGTACTAATGTTTTACTTAGTGGTTTCTAACGGAAAATATGCCAGAAACATCTTGCTGACTAAGAATCTTGTTGAATAAGGCTGCTAGATTGAGCATCGGTTTATTAACTTTGTTTTGTTTATGCTCAACAATGGATACTTTCCAAATGTAACTCCGTACTGGTTTGTGTAAAGTGAAAAATAGATTTATATAGAGAGCCCTGGCACCCATAGCAAGTATAATCTTAGCTTGGATGTCAGTGGTACAATCAGAAATTTATGCAATTTAAAAAACCTTACTGTCATAATCTGATCTGTAATTGTAATTGTAATCAAAACGATTCTATGTAAATTGCAATTTTTTGGAAATAAAGTTATTATTATTATATATTTATTTATCTCAGCACCCTAAGGTCCTGGACCTTTGGAAGGCGTACGAGGAGCCGAAACCAACTCGCAGAGGCCCTTTTAGACGCTTTTAATGGAAAGTGGTACGAAATGGTATGGTATGGTTATTATATTATTATTATCTTCGGCGCCGAGTTGCTGTCAGTTTTTCTTCGGTTGCATTTCAGGAGTTTCTGAAATCCATAATCTGGATTGCATAACTTAATTCCGGCAAGACCGTTCCATCATCGGACCACCAGACGTACGACGTTGCGCCACCGGCCTGGATTAGAATCCTAAAATTTGGCTTGAAGCAAGGTCTCATAGCATAAATATAGGAAAAAGTCTAAAAGCTGTTTTTTAGTTACATCACAGCAGCGGGCAGCTAGTCATATATATTTCAACTAATTTAATTTTATATTTCAACCCAAAAACCGAATGCTATGCCACCTCCGTGTATAAGTTACGGCCTCACCCACTTTGAAATGGGACAGCACTAATGAGACAGAACAGGAGTGGCTCCATGATTGAGATCTATGGGGCACGTGAACCGAATTAGGATAACCTAGAATTGTTGGAAAACCTTGAGCGTATAGTAGGTACAGTCAACAAAGGAGATAAGTAACCAGAGTTATCAGATATAGTTGAAGTTATCATGGAATCCAATGGATGTATATGAATGAATTTTATTTTATTAATGAGTGGTTTATTTATTATGAATTTAATTATGTAAAGAAAGAATGAATCCTTCATTTCTTTCATAGTCTAATATTGCAAAAAAACTACTCAAGGAAAGTTGAAACAATCGTAGAGATTTTTGTTAGGTGTGATTTTTTTTTTAAATTTATTTATCAGGAACAATTTACATTGCATTTGATACGTTATTAATATAAATTCTAAAATAACCCAATCAATGGCTTCTTCCGCTCTAGGGTGAAGCGAGTACATCAGACTTTTACCTAGTAAAACCACACCTGTGTCCTTCAGTTGCCCTTTTCGTTCTAAGACCACGCCACGGGTTTCCTTATCAGAAATTCCCCGCGGCCCTAACGGGCATCGGCCCTGCTGGGCACCTACTGTTTGCTGACATCTCTTTGAGGAGCTCGTGGGACACTACGTGCTGTTGACAACTTGGGCTCAGTCCGGACGGCCGGATGACGAGCTACACATTGCTCGTCGTCCGCAATCCCGTGCCTACTGTGGCTAGTCGGAGTCGGGGTTGCGGCGACTGGGGCGTGAGGATGTTCGTTCCGTCACGCATGCGGCCGTCTCCTTCGCTACCATTATTACTTCGTAGAAAGAGGCGACCGCCTGCCATTCCCCCTCGCTCCGGACCATGGCCTGAACAAGAGTCCGGCGCGAGAGGTCGGCGCTACCAATCACCTTTACGAGGACACGTGGTGCTCCGCCCAAGCGGGGCACGCTTCCACCGTACGCTCCAACGTGTCCTCCGTGTTGTACAATTGTAGCTCCCAGACGTTTCTTCCACCTGAATCCGGTTCAGGAACCTCTCGAACTTACCGTGTCCGATGAGGTTCTGCGTCATGCGGAAGGTAAGGAAATCATGACACCTCTCCAGCCACTCCTCAAAAAATGAATTTATAGGGTGAATGGTAAACGAAACCAAATGAAACAAAGATCACGTAAATCAGCCCAGTAATCACAAAACAAATGGCCGATATAAAAGAAAACTAAATAACCACCTCTTGCTTTCAAAATGGTTAAAAAACATTGAACAATGAAATAATCTTTTAAAATAATAACACCATTTAACCTCAAAAGTTTCCACCACTTGCCCTAACATTAAATTTCAAAAGCATGCACCGAAAGCTATAAAAATAAATTATGACAGACGGGAAACTTTGAGAATCACTGCCTCAGACAGTCTGAAAACTTTGGCTACATCGCGTCCAAAACGACTGGTAATTACAAGCGCACAAAGTTTAAGACAATTTTATTATTAACTAGTTGAACTGCAGTGTAAAAGTTTGAGAGCCATTTGCTTTTTAATTAGGTAGGTACTTGGTACGAATAATATTTCTGAGATTTTGTATGTAGGTAACATTTAGCTATCGTTTATCTCTAAGATAAAAACCTCTTGATGTTACTTTTTATTATTATAGCTAGCCTGTCTTGTCCCACAGGTAGGCAACGGCCTCCCTCCTTTCTTTCCAACGATCACAGTTCCTCGCTTTCTCATTCCAATTCTTAAGGACGACATCCAGATCGTCCCGCGATCTCCTCCGTGGTCTGCCGCGGCCCCGCGTTGCTGTGTCCGGACACCAGTCCTGTGTTTTACGGGCCCACAGCTCGTTATACATGCACAAAAGGTCTGACACTATCTCCCGCACCGCCCAAGAGCAGGAGATGTCATGATTTACACACCAAAAAAAAAAGCATGCATGTTCTGCCCATTAAGTCCCATTTAAGTTGGGTATCCTTTTGAGCCTCGATGTTACTTACAGGCTAATTTTTCAGCGCAATAAATGATTACTTAGTTACATAATAAGACAGTTTGCCCGACCTGAGCATTGAACCCTGGTCCTCGAATCAGACTGAGCAGCAGCGGTTGTAACTACTCATGACTAGACCAATGAGGTAGTGCAATCTATAAAATACTGTAATAAACTTGACCATGAAAGCCTCGTCGTTTATTATAATTTTTTTTTTTTATTGACACTTCAATACATAGTTATCAGTGTGGTGTAGTGTGTGTGTGTGTGTTGTGTGTACTCTTGTACTAGGATTTCCTGTATCACAAGAGCCAGACCTCTCAATATACAGGGTACATAACAGAGAAGTACAATAGATAAGGTCAAAGGGCTATTACAGGATTACAGAATTAGTAAAAGGAGTCTTTTTTTATTAAAAATATAAGAAAAAGAGAAAAGATATATAAATAAGAAGGTACTCCATGTGTAGGGCATGTTAACGTGAGGGTAGTATGTGTGTGTGTGTGTGAGTGTGTGCATGAAGGTGAGTAGTGTATGTGCGTTAGGGATAAGTGTGCGTGAGGGTTGAGAAGTGTACTTAGTCATTGTGTCATTTAATGTTGTCGAGTAAGTTTTCTGTTTCATTGTAGTCATAATTATCATTGTAGTCATATTATTTATACCACGTACATCGAAGGACTGGAACAATTTGCCTGCGGTCTTCCCGTCCCATTATAATTTAGGTACCTTCTAGGCTAGAGTGAATAGGCTCATAATAAACTAATGCGCCTCACCATCAACGATTGCGTCACTGCTTACCATCAGGTAGGATCGCAGTCAAGCACTAGTTTACCTATATCATTAAAAAAAAAGCATCTCCAGCTGAATATATGTATTAAAAAAAAAACAATTTATTTTTTGTCAATCAAAAAACTGAAAATTCATTTTACATTTTCAGATTTTCCTTATCAACCGGTAATGCAGCTCGACAGCTACGCGAAACGAAAAATGATGCACATTTTCAGATACAACGTGAAGGAAAAACCATTATTGGATTTTATCGATATATCCGATCACGTAACTATGTGCAGCGTTTTAAATAATAAATTTCACTGGAAATGATATTTTTACATATATGTATATAGGGTGACTGATAATTAGTGTACGATACTTAAACACGTGATTGTGCTCATGATAACCAACAACTTTTACTATGGGAACAAACCTGAAATCGCGAAAAAAAAAAATCAGCTGTTCAGTACATTTATGTTTGCCTAATGTACTGAACAGCTGATATTTTATCCGCGATTTCGGCTTTGCTCCCATAATAAAAATTGTTTGTTATCATGAGCACAATCACGTGTTTAAGTATCGTACACTAATTACCAGTCACCCTATATACTTAGCTTAGCTTAGTTTATTCAGCCTTTTAATGTTCCCACTGCTGGGACTCAGGCCTTCTCTCTCTCTAGGAGAGGGAATGAGCCGTAATCCACCACGCGCGCCCAGTGCGGATTGGCGAATGTCACATGTCTTCGAATTTTTAGTTCTAGGACATGCCGGTTTCCTCACGATGTTTTCCTTCACCGTTTTGAGAGCAGTGGTGATGAAATAAATTACACAAAGTAATGCGCCTGGCTGGGTTTGAACCCGCGACCTACAACTCGTAAGTCAGGGCCGTTACCACCCGGCCACCACTGCTCCCCATATGCATACATCACACTAATATTTTATAGGCGAACTGCCTCGTTGGTCTAGTGATCGCAAGCTCGACTTCTGAGCGTGGGGGTCCTGGGTTCGATTCCCGGATCGGGCAAAAAATGCTATTGGGTTTTTCCATAATGAATTACTCTATAGCGCCCCGGAATTTGACAGTTGTTGGTGCTATACCCCCGTACCTCGAAAAGCACGTAAAACCACTGGTCCTGGTTCCGTGCGGAAGTCGAACTCGCGATATGCAACAATATGGAGGAGTACTTCGACCCTGAGGGTTTCTGTATGTACCTACATATCCCCCCCCTCCTACGTTAATGTCTTTTTGCGCAACAACTCGCTGTCTGTAAAGGTGCGCCCGGCCAAAATCGCGCGATTTCTCCGCGTTCACTAAAACTACGATATTTTTTTAACTGATATAAACTAGTGCTTGACTGCGATCCCACCTGATGGTAAGTAATGATGCAATCGTTGATGCTGAGGCGCATATTTCAGAGAAACTTATCAATAATTAAAAAAAAACTGGGCAAGTGCAAGTCGGACTCGCGCACTGAGGGTTCCGTACAAACTTGAAAGGTAAATTGCGGTTTACGATTTATGACGTATTAAGAAAAAACTATTTTATAGATCTCGTTCAAACCAATTTTTGTTGGAAGTTAGCATGGTAATGTACATCATATATTTCTTTTAGTTTTATCACTCTCTTATTTTAGAAGTTACAGGGGGGGGGAGCCACATTTTACCACTTTGGAAGTATCTCTCGCGTAAACTGTTCAGTTTAGAAAAAAAATATATTAGAAACCTCAATATCACTTTTGAAGACCTATCCATAGATACTCCACGTGTATGGGTTTGACGAAAAAAAAATATTTTGAGTTTCAGTTCTAAGTATGGGGAATCATTGTATTTTTTCTATTTTTGTGTGAAAATCTTAATGCGGTTCACAGAATACATCTACTTACCAAGTTTTAAGTACAGTTTTTATAGTTTCGGAAAAAAGTAGCTGTGACATACGGACAGACAGACAGACAGACATGACGAATCCATAAGGGTTCCGTTTTTTGCCATTTGGCAAAAAAAAACCTAAAAAACCACATTGTGAGATTTTGTTACGCCGACCCCAAATAAGACGGGACAAGGGCAGAAGGATGATGATGATGATGACATTGTGAAATTTATCTATGTAGATATCCCTTATTTTTGAAGTGGATACTCATCAAATAACTCCTCTCACTTTGTGTTAAGTGAGAGGGGTGTCAGACTTTTACTGACTAAAACCCTTTTGCGTTCCAGCGTCGCGATGACTATTTCGAATGATCCTGCAGTTTCTATATACCTGGTCTACAAAGATTAAGTTTGAACGCGAACAAAATTGCTAACACAGCAAAAATGTTACAAAACTCCAATCTTAAGGGTTGAACTCTCAAGACACAGTAAGAAAGATCAGTTACCAGTTTTCTCCCTGCTCCAATTTCACACGAAAATTAATAAAGGTTTCCAGCAAAGTTCTGTACAAACTTTTAGCTGCGATATTACGTTCATTTCAGTGAAATAAGCAGGAAATACTTCCGTCATCCAAGTGGTATCGACTATTGAAAGGTCCTACTTGAAACTGTTTTATTGTCTCTTGAAACTTTCAAACAATATAACTTGCAACGTACAATAGTTTATTTACTACGACTTTTTCCAGTGGCTTCGTTTCCTTGGGATATTTTCTGGACGAGTGCTGTTATTTTTTTACATTTGATAAGCTCGCGCTTAAACCATCTGATGAATAGGATAATAATTCATGTAACTCACCTAAAAGGACACAGCTCAATATGGGTTTTCCAAATATACCTTCAATGTCTTTGTTGATAGGCTCACGGTTATCCACTATCACATCTGATGGTAAGTGATGATGTGGATGACGAAAGAGCACGCTTGCCTAGAAGTATCCTATTCCATCTTTATTTTTATTAGGTTAAAACTTTTTTGACATTATGAGCATGGTAGTTGAGATTTTGTCATGGTCAAATCTCAAATGTCTCGCTGATGGTGGCACGTGTTATTGGGTCATTCAGTTCCCTTCAAAATGGTTGAGCCGAGTGGGGCACGTGATGCACGCGTCATGCTTGTGAACGGGCGCCGTCAGTTGACACTGGTCATCTCTTAGCTGCCAATGGCTTAAATCAATTTCTGTTTTTTAATTAGTTTATTTAAATTTTTTATTACTTATCTATACTGTGCTCACATAATAGAGGCGACAAGAAATATGTAGCCAAGATTTATGTTACTTACTCATGATATGATTTAAAAGAATGTCCATGGAGTTTCTTGCACGTTCTTCTCCATAGAGATCTACGCTTTGGAACGTACAATTTAGCTTCACTTTTTTTTGACTGACCGACATTTTGACAATTCAAATGTGCCTGTAATTGGTCTATTTGAAATAAACGTTTCTGATTTCTGAATCTTGACTAAAATATCACTAGGTTTTAATACGAAACACAGTCTCCGATAGGAAAATAGTTATTGGTAACCAATTCACTTAACCCTTCCAAAACAATAGCCTTATATCTTGGTTTTCTATATGTCGCAAGTTTCCCACCAAAATCAAGGACTTTCGTTGGTGTACTTGCATAACACGTAAAGCAAAATCGTCAATTGGTACCACGTCCTATGAGTGTCTAAGGGGTCTCTGCGAGTTGGCTTTGGCCTCTCATACGCTGTCCAAAGGTCCAAGACTGGGGCGGTATTTATCTCAGGACATTGGGAAATAAAATATCATAGACTGACCTGTTGGTCTAGTGGTCCCTGACTTCTATGCCGGAGATCAGGACAAATGTTTGTGTGATGAGCACGATCACTTGTTCTATGTCTGGGTGTAATTTATCTATAATATGTATGTATTTAGAAATATGTAGTATGTTTATCAGTTGTCTAGTACTCATAACACAAGCTCTGCTTAGTTTGGGACTAGATGGCGTTGTGTGATGGTTGTGGCATACTATTATTATTTTGAAAAAACGTTGATTGTTGCTTAGTTTTAACATTTACATTGAAGTGGCCAAGCCAAGTCAATGTAGCGTGTGTGTAGTTGGTGTAGAGGGATGGCTATAATATTATTATTATATTTATTTTCTATATACACATATTATTTACATTTTTAAATATTTCTTAAAAACAAACATAATAAAAAAACATTTAAAAATATAAAAAATAGTAGCCCACCGGCATCGGGAACAGGGTCCAAGCTACCGGTGGTCAGGGCTCCTGAGAGAGGAATCTCCTAACAATGCGCGCCGTGTCCAGGAGTACCGCTTTCTGGATCAAGCCCTTAATCCAGCTGCCCAACGAGAGCCTCCTTAGATGTTGTTCGAGGCTCTTAGCTATTAAGCCATTGGCCGTTACGACTATCGGCACAATGACTGCTCTATCCACTTCCCACATGTCGACAACCTCGCGAGCTAAGTCAAGATATTTAGTTTGTTTATCTTTCTCAGCTTTCACGAGGTTCTCGTCATGAGGGACCGCTATATCAACAATCATTGTGCGACGCTCTAGTCGATCTATCACCACTATGTCAGGCTTATTGGCTACAATAGTCCTGTCAGTGATGATGGACCGATCCCAGTAAAAAGTGATATGACCATTATCAAGAACTGGATCGGGCTCGTACATATAGTGCGGCACTTCCGATTCTACAAGAGAGTATTTCAGAGCAAGTTGCTGATGGATATTATTATTATTATTATCATTTCCCTAGCCTTTTCCCAAGTACCTAACTTGATGATGGCTTCTAGTTTAACCGAATGCGACTGAATACCCATGTTTTACATGGAGCGGCTCCTATCTGACCTCCACAACCCAGTTACTGGGCGACACGATACTCCTTGGGTAGACTGATGGACAGACTTTCTAGCGTCTGACTACCTACTGTCAAAGATCTACGAAAGACCACTAAGTAATGTAATGTCCTAGATTTTCTTTTTTAATTCTTGATAGGTTCGCGCTTGACCGCTAACTCACCTGATGGAAAGCGATGATGCGGTCGACAATGGAGCGCGCTTACCTAGAAGTAACCTATTCACTCTTGACTTAAAGATTTCCGGGTTGTAGCCATCAGGAAAAACAGATTCCGGCAAGGAATTCCACTCCAAGATAAACTTAGAAAAAAACATATGAATATAAAGATTTGCAATGTCTAAGGCACCCCTTAACCACTGGGCCATCGCGGCTCTAAGATAAATAAAGGCCAACAAAAAAAAAATTAATCCTATACATGTCATCACATACCTTTTACAAACTTATAAATAAAGAAAAAGAATTTACTTACTAAGCACTTATTTTTTAGGTTGTTGCCTGAAACTTGAACAAAAGTTATACTTAACAATGAAAGCACTCAATGGCAAACAAGAACAGGAAAAAAGAACCGATCGTATCTTTAAGTACCGAAGTTCTTTTCCAATATATTGAGAACCTCCAATAATAAATCTATAAATATACATAATATAAAAATCTAATATTTAAAAATCTCGTGTCACAGTGATTGTTATCGAACTCCTCAGAAACAGCTTGACTGATTTCTATGAAATTTTTTTTGCATATTTGGTAGGTCTGAAATTTGGTCGTAGGCTATTTTTTTTTTATTAACACGCTTTTATTAGCTTCACTTGTAACTATGTATCTAAGAAAATCTTGGAATCTTAATTTGACCCACTTTCCGGTCTTCGATTAGGATGAAATTTTGCACACGCTCTGAGTTCTGATGACAATACATGACCAGCTAAGAAACGTCATTACAAATTCAATATGGCGGCCTCCCCAAAATGGCGGACTGGCTGTTTGAAATCCACCCCCATGATATGGGTATCAAATGAAAGGGTTTGATGTCAGAAAAACGAAAAAAATTGTCACGTGACTTAAATCCAATATGGCGGACGTCCAAGATGGCGGACAGGCTTTTTGAAATGCACCCCCATGATATGGGTATCAAATGAAAGGGTTTGCTGTCAGAAATACGAAAAAAAAAATAGTCACGTGACTTAAATCCAACATGATGGACATCCAAGATGGCGGATTGGCTATTTGAAATGCACCCCCATGAAATGGGTATCAAATGAAAGGGTTTGCTGTCAGGAATAAGAAAAAAAATAGTCACGTGACTTAAATCCAACATGGCGGACATCCAAGATGGCAGATTGGCTATTTGAAATGCACCCCCATGATATGGGTATCAAATGAAAGGGTTTGCTGTCAGGAATACGAAGACTAAAAAGTATAAAATAAAAATAATAGTTTAAAAAACTAAAAAACACGCTTTTTGCACGCACTAAAAATTACAAAATAATTCGGACATTTAGTTTGATGACTCAAGAGTTTTCCCTTTGCCAAATCTTTATTAGATCGCAGGTAAACATAAACAATTTCAGTTCGTGATGAACGATAAATAATTACCTATGCGAAATGGTTATAAGTAGGTAATCATCTTTATTGAATATTTACTATGATTTATTATGAAAGAAAGCGTGGAGCGTTTTGTCCAAAAAGAGTAAAGATTACATAAAGTCCACGGCCTACAGTGAAACCTAGATAACTGGAAATTCAAGGGGCCTAGAATTTTTAACGCTAAAGGTAGAACTACATTGCGCACACGTGGGCTACATACGCCGATCTAGGCGCGTCAGTCTCCACATTTTACATGGCAACTTAGACTTGCAGAGCTACAATAGATCCACGTCACGCGACGCCATGCAACGCGCCGCTACGTACAAATCAGGCGTGGCCCATGTGTGCGTCGGTCTAGTGTAGTTCTCGCTTTAAGGTTTTCATTTACACAGCTCCAAAATAGCCAGGTTTAAAGTTATGTTGTCCCATTTACAGAAGGTCCCTGCAAAGTAATTTGAATGTTTGCAGACAAACGTGTCGCAATCTATCCGGTAACAGTTGTAATCAATTACAACGCTACCACTATTAATTGTTCAAGAACTACACTTTTGCGCGGTGGCCTAATTATTTTTCTAAAATAAAAATAAGTTAAGCTTAAGAGTTACTCCTTTTTTTTTTTTTATTCTTGATAGGTTTGCGCTTGACCGCTATCTCACCTGATGGAAAGCGACGATGCGGTCGACGATGGAGCGCGCTTACCTAGAACTAACCTAGTAGATTCCGGCAAGGGATTCCACGTACGCACTATGAATGTGTTCCCAAAACGTTTTGTGCGTATAGGTGGGATGTCCACCATGTACCGGTGGCGCATTGCCGTACGCCTGGTGGTCCGATGATGGAACGGGCTAGGCGGAATTAGGTTATGCAATTCCGACGCACACACCCCGAAATGCAACCGGTAGAAAACCGACAGGCTAGCAACTCGGCGTCGATGCTCAAGACTTTGAAGCCTCGACTCAACGAGTGCATCATTGCCAATGATCCTCCTGGCTCGCCTCTCAATTGCCTCAAGTGCATCAAGCTGGTATCGGGCAGATCCATCCCAAAGATGAGAGCAGTACTCCATACACGATCGAACTTGCTCCTTATAACATCAGCTATATATCAGTGAAAGACTCGTAAAAATCGGTCCAGCCGTTTCGGGGATTAGCCAGAAGAAACAGATAAAAAAAATAAGAAATTGTATTATTTTTATTTGTAACACTACCAATTAAAAAAATACAATTTCTTATTTTTTCGTTCGTTTTTATTAAATACCTAAATTATTTAATAAAAAAATGTAGTTTTGATATTACAAAAAAACACTTAAATTTTACATACATGTATGTATCAATAGTTTTATTTGGCGTTGTTTCTGAACACACTAAATAACTAGGTATGCCTAATTTATCTGAGAGCTTCCTTTTCGAGGTAAATTCTCATACAACCGCTCATAAGTGATTATAATGTTATTACACATCTTCCTCTAGATATTTTGGATACACAGCTACGAGTACCTTGTGGATATTATCTAGGCTTCTATAGAAATCAAAACATAAATTTGTGTAAAACTAATCTAGTAAAGACCTCTGAAAATCTGCTATTTTACGTAAACTTTGACAGTTCATAATTTACTCAAAAATTAAAAAAACTATAACAATAGAAGCCTTGCAAATTTAATCAAAATTCTGAATGACGACAATTTTTTTCAAAAACCTTTAGGGTTAAAAAAAAATTGCATTGCCTCTTCATGAAAAAACGTTGGATTGCGTAAGATAAAGCAAAAAGCATTTAAACCATGCTCGATGTTGACATTGGCGAGTGGAAAAGGACCCTTTTAAGTTTCAAATATTCATCTAAAACAATTATCTAACCGGTAATAATGAAATCTATTTCTCTAAGTTTCCATATACAATGCTCTATGCAATGGATAATCCATGTCTAACCATTTGCGAAGCACTCAAAGCTCTTAGCTGTATCCCATATCTATCTATACCTATGTACTACAGATTGCAATGCATTAACGTGTGATCTAGTCATTGCGATACATAAATATACAGATATAATTCATCATCATCGTTTCAGCCGAAAGACGTCTACTGCTGGACATAGGCTTCCTCTAAATGTCGCCACAATAACCGGTTTTGTGTATCTCGCATACATCGCATTCCCGCGATCCTCACCAGGTCGTCGGTCTACCTTATGGGAGGTCTTAGAACGTTACTTCTTCCGTAACTTGGTAATCATAATCATCATCATCATTTTAGCCGATAGACGTCCACTGGTGGACATAGGCCTTCCCCAAATGTCGCCACAATGAATGGTCCTGTGCATCTCGCACCCATCGGATTCCCGCAACCTTCACCAGGTCATCGGTCCACCTTATAGGGGCCTTCCAAAACTGCGTCTTCCGGTACGTGGTCACCACACCAGAACCTTTCGGCCCTAACGGCCATCTGTTCTGTGAGCAATGTACCCTGCCCATTGCCGACATCACGGAAACACAGACTGCACATCCGAAAGGAATATACGTAGTTTTTACCGACAAAAACCCACCTGTGTTCCTGCAGTTGCCCTTTGAGTTCCATGGGTCGCAGTAAATCTTTCGAACAATGACATGGCCTTGGAAACATACCATTTGAAAATCGAATTGACTCATGATATGATGCTTATCTTGAATTAAATATAAGTTTAATTTCGAATATAACGACTTGGCATCAATCAAGAAAACAGGCTTCAGATCACCTTATCTACTCACACACAGTAATCATAGGCGTATATAAGGAGCGGGGGGGCGAGTGCACCGATCCCACCCTAGTATGATCTAGTGCCCAACCCTGGAAAAACACCCCGATTCGAAATTCTATGATGGACAACAAAATACTGTTATTTCACACAAAAATCAAGCTTGTCAGGGGTTAGGTTCCCACTGAAAAAAATAAAGTAAAAAAGCTAAAACCCGACTACGACAAAAAAAAGGCGCTGAAAAAGTATGCAACAAGATTTTCATACTTCAAACAGAACAAAAAGAAAAACCGTAGTCACATGTTGTCACACTTTGTTCTGTTCAAAGTATGAAAATCTTGTTTCATACTTTTTCAGCGCCTTTTTTTTGTCGTAGTCGGGTTTTAGTTTTTTACTTTATTTTTATTTAAACAATTTTGGTGTTAAATTTAACACATGAATTTTTGTCCGCTAGAGGGCGTCACTTTAAATTTGAGCAATATTTTGGAAATGTACATGTGAAGCCCTTTCAAATGATACCAAACCGGTATTCATCTCCATTTTTATTTTTAACACAATACTTTTTGTCCACTAGAGGGCGCCATTTTGTGACACGTTACGTAGCCTATGTTCAGTGGACAATTAAGACGGTTCTAACGATACCTCATACGTCGAGTTCCGATAAGTAGATTAGGAGCTATGAGGGAAAAGATGAACATACTCACATACATACATACATAGCCTGTCAAAATCATAACCCTCCTTTGGCTTTGCCGTAGTCGGGTAAAAATAGTATAAATAATAATAACGGGAAAACGTGCAGTTTTTCTTAGCTGGGGCCGAGGGCATCCACAGTAGTTACCTATCGCTAGCGCTTTTGATCTTTATGCTTCACCTCGCTCCATGTCAATCCGATGGCCGTCGTTTCTGCCAGCACCGTGCGTCGCCCGTTTCGCCGAGGACGGCCACGCTTTTCCCTTGAGGATTCCAGTCCAACGCCTGTCCTATGTGATCAGAAACCCTCCTAAACGTGTGACCAATCCATCTCCACTTAAGACTTTTGATCTGGTGGTCGATCGGACTTTTGTGGCATTTCTCCAACAGCTCTACGTTACAGATATGGTCTCGGGACAGTAAATCTGAAGGATGCGACATCAGTAACATAATATATTGTTGTATTGTTGTTGTGGCGACACTTGGGAGAGGCCTATGTCCAACAGTGGACGTCTTCCGACTGATGATGAACATAATATATTCTATCTATATACAAATCCTGATTGAAGAACACAGCCTCAGAGAGGGTTATCCAAATTATCCATAGTTTATCTCCTTCCCCATTTACAAAATAATTTTATGGCCTACCTCGTTTCGGGTGGGTATTAACTTGATGTACCCAACGAAGCGTGTTCAGTTTATTAGCTAGTTAACAGGGCATATTGAGCGGAGTCCATGTTTGTGGATCAATAGGATAATATTAGTTTGCTTTAGTCAAGAGTTGAAATATAAACCGGCGAATTTGTTCACGGGGTTCAATGTATAGATTCGCTTAGAATTAACACATCACACACACACACAAACACACATCAGATTTACATCGTCGCATATAATAAATGAAAATCTAATCCGATAATCTTCACCGTAGGCGCGGGCTTGCGGACGGCGAGCAATGGGTAGGTCGCCTGCAGACCGTCCGGTAACCGTCCGGACCGAGCCCAGGCCGAGGCGAATACCTACGCGCGCCTCAAGAAGATGTCAGCAAACCGTAGGGGCCTAGCAGGGTCGAAGCCTACTGGGGCCTAGGGTCTGCTTCTGAAAGGAAGACTCGGCCCTGGTATGAAAGACAACGAAAGAACAGGAGTGGGTTTTTAGTCAGCAAAAGTCTGACACACCCTGCCGCTTCGCCCAAGAGCGGGGGATGTCATTTGTTGATTTTCCCACCGAAAAAAAAGTGTATAAAAACTAAAGGAATTTTCATTCGGTTTTCACCTACAACAAAGTGAAACTTTTCACGGATTATCTTTCAGCTCTTGCGGACCACAAGTAAGGAACTACTGCCTTAAAACAAACACAAGCATAAAAATAATAAAAAAAACCGTGAGTTTCTTGAGAAACATCACACTTCATAATGAAAAGATAACAAGTACAGGTATTGCTAGAATTGAATCTCCTATAAACCATCTTATAGATTTTACAAAAAAAAAACTGGGTAAGTGCTAGTCGAACTCGCGCCCTGAGGGTTCCGTACAAACTTACCTATGTAAAAAGTTCAATTCTGGAACGAAGTCTCGGAAGATATTTCCGAATCGCAAAAAAAAAATGTGATGTAACAACAAATTTACAGTTTTCAGATTTATTCCTATACTTGTGCTATAAGACCTTGCTTTATGCCAAATTACAGGATTCTGGGTCAACGGGAAGTAGTACCCTATGAATTTTGATTTCCTCGAGAGTGTCGAAATGTACGTTTTTTGCTACATAAGCCGAAGTATCTTTTTTTCTCGTTAACTTAGAAGTTTGATTTTTTGCAGCTTCAAGAGTCTGCTGACTTGAGTATATGGTTTTAATTTCAACTCGATACCTCGACGCGTTCCCGAGATAAAGGGTCTTGACAGACAGACAGACGGATGGACAACAAAGTGATCCTATAAGGGTTCCGTTTTTTTCCCTAAAAACAATCGACTTCAATACAAAAAACACTAAAACGTTCAAAATAAATTTTATTGCGAAATTCATTGTTTCTGGTTTTATTTAGTTTGTTTTTTAACATTGACAAAAAAAAAGTTGCACATCGGTCCATAAATGACGGAGTTCTGAGGTAACAAACATAAAAAAATACAACCGAATTGAGAACCTCCATCTTTTCTGAAGTCAGTTGAAAAAACTACTCTGCTTTTGCTGTCATAGTATGCCCATGCTATAAAGATTATATAATCCATCATATGTCGGAAGGCAACTTCCTCACTCATGTCGTAACTACTCAAGAAGTGCCTAAAAACCCACAAGTTTGATGGCGGCAAAGTTTTAGACAAAGTGTTCATCAGACCCTGTCTGACGCAGACTTTTCTGACTCTTGTATGCATTTTTTAATGATATAAACTAGTGCTTGATTGCGATCTCACCTGATGGTGAGCAGTGATTCAATCGATGATTGTAAATCGCACCATTTTATTAAGAGCCTATTCACTCTAGCCGCAGCAGGCAAATTGTTCCAGCCCTTCGATGTACGCGGTATAAACGACGAGGCGAAACACTTAGTCCGGACCGTAGAGGTATCAACAACGTTAAGGCGGACACTCGAGATTTCCGATGGTAGAAAGGTGTCGACGGAATCAAGTCACGGAATCAAGTCACGTAATTCTATGTCATTCTCCAAAATGCATATTGCAAAATACCAAAATTCTGGCTACCCTACACCTGTTTTTTTTTTCCTACTAAATAGATACCAAGGCAAGATAAATAAGTTTGCTTGACGGACCCAAAACGCCTAGAAGAGCTATTGCTCAATGAAACACCTAGCGATAAAATCATTTCCACTTTTCAAAATACAACCGACTTCAATGTATAAAAAAAACACTAAAAAGTGCAAAATAACTTTAGTTTCGGAAGTCGGTGTTTCTACAATAGTTATCTCTTATATTTATAATAGTTAGTCTCTTCGTTATTTAACACCGACTTCCGAAATTAAAGTAATTTTTTTACATTCAGCCAAATTTAAATAGTGTGCAAGTTCTAATCTTCCAGTAAGGTACCTGTAGTGTTTGTAGTTGTATCTATAAGATATAATACGCTGTCTCACGTACACAAGCAGAGGGGGTAGCGTCGACCAGTCAGTCGCGTCGGTGCCATAAACGTGTGACGGTCGGACGTGGGCCTGCGCTCGGCGGTGTGTAGTGGTGAGCCAGTGTCCAACATAACCGTCACCTTCGGGGATCACTACAGTACCTATAGAATTTAATCATTAAAACATTGCATGACAATTCTAATAAACCAAGCCAAGTCTAGGATACATTTGTTTTACTACGGAGTTTTCGTGCCTACCTTCCATCATCAGATTAGCTCGATGGCACCTTATAGCCAGTGTGCATCTCATGACAATTCTAATAATCCCAAACACGGTTAGGTTACATTGATTTATTACAGAGTTCCGATGCCTACCTTCTGGCTTCATCATTTCAACATATCCCCCTTTTCTTTCAATCAGTCAACGACTACTCGTGTAAATAAAGAAATTTTACTGGTTACACAGTTCTGCTGTGATGCTATGAGGAGTTTCGTTCCATAATATATATTCGAAGTTCATTATCAGATCATAACAATATTTCTATGGTACCAACTCGGAAGCATAACCTTTCAATCAAAAAAATAATTTTCAAAATTAACCGAGAAATCCGTGAACATACATTAAAATAAATACATACAGCCCAACATAGAACCTCCTTCTTTTTGAAGTCGGTTAAAAATAATTTCCACTTTTCCTCAAAAGGAAACTTATGGTCATGTGTGCTGTACAATACACATGTCCATAAGTTTCCTTGTCCATAAGTTGGGATTGTTGGGAAGGCCCAACCTCACCTTTTTTAGGTGTGAAATCTTCAAATGACTTCTCGTGCTCTAGGCGGAGTGGGGGGCGTGTCATACTTTTACTGATTAAAAACACACCTATGTTCCTTCAGTTGCCCTTGGCGTCCCAGGACCACGGGTCTCCTTTTCAGAAGTCGACCTTATGGCCCTAGTAGGCTTCTGCCCCGCTGGGCATGTGACATCTACCAACCCACACTGGGCCTGCGTGGTCTGAGTCCCAGTAGTGGGAAGGTTATAAGGTTGATAATGCTAACAACACCGAAAATAAAACATGTTACTCATGGCCTCATTATAACTTACTTACCTACACTCATTAATATTTCATGATACGCTACAGTTTTCCTAGCACTTCTAGGACACTGCAACAACAATGTTATCGTAGAAATTATAACAGGAAAGCATGAAGCATAGAAAGATAATTACCTTTTTTTAAAACTAACAAATGACACTCCTAAATGCGGTCAGTTATACTCAAAGGAATAGAAACCCAATTATATAAATTATCCACAAAGCTAACATTAATTATTCCATATGTCCTCATGCTAGTTCGTTAAACAAAATAATAAAAAGGTTTTAATACTATGGGGAGAGTGTTCTCGGAATGTTGGCAACACTAGTCAATATGTAAGTGTTGCAACACTGGGTTGTCACCTAACAAACGACAAGCTGTCAAGTGTCAGTTGATTAATCAAATGTGGATATTCAGGTCGTCCTGCTATCTGCCAGGCTGCCAGACACTGGATGTGCTTGTAATATACACCACAAATTTTTAATTAGTACAAATACTTAAAGGACTTATTAGAAAAGGGCCTTGTTATAATTTAAGTAAAGTCTCAATAAATAATATTCATAAACAGCAAAGTTATTAGCGTTTGTTGTCCCAAAATATCACTCAATTTATGGAAATATTGTACAGGCTATTGATTATGAATGAATAAATGACAATCAAAATGGAAAAAAACACTGCACATAGTATTTTCTACTAACAATTGTTATGAATGATTGATTCTATTATCAGTAGCAATAAAAAGATAAAATATGATCAGTAACGGGTACGGAGAGAGCCCTTGTTTTTGTACTAATTAAAAAATAGGGATAGGAATAGGGATGTATTGACGGACATCTTTAGTTCCTTCCTGTCTTAAGCATTATTTATGTCATAATTAAATTAATTAAACATTGTATCCTCCTAACTTTTGTTTGTAGAATAAAATTTATACCCAATATAGAAAGATTCAAAGCATTTTATTTCAAATAAACCATTTACAGGCACTTCTGAAATGTCAAGAAGTCAGTCAGTCAGAAAAAATGATGCTAATTGCACATTACAAAGCGTAGATCTCTATGGAGAAGAATGTGCAAGAAACTCCATGAACACTCTTTTCAATCATGTTTTGTAATTACAAATATCTCTGTTACATGTTTCTTGTCACTATCATGTGAGATCAATGTAAATAAAGTAAAAATAAAAACTAAATATAGATATTATAAAAACTTTTTACAAAAAAAAAAACCAACTTCACTAAAAAAAAAAAACACTAAAAGGATCAAAATAACTTTAATTTCGGAAGTCGCTGTTCCTCGGTATTGTTTGTTTCTTATTTAACAGTTTAGTGAAGTCGGTTTTTTTTTGTAAAAAGTTTTTATTTCACACTTTTTAGTTGCGATACACTTATAAACAGAGTGCCTATTTCTCATGACAATTCCAATTAACCCAAATACTGCTAGGTTACATTGTTTTATTATAAAGTTCCTGTGTCTACCTTCCTCCTTCCGGCTCCATCATCAGATCAGTTCGATAGTACATTATAGCCAAAGAGCATCTCACGACAATTCTAATAAGCCCAAACACGGCTAGGATACATTGATTAATTACGGAGTTCCTGTGCCTACCTTCCGGCTCCATCATCAGATCAGTTCGATAGTACCTTATAGCCAAAGTGCATCTCATGACAATTCTAATAAGGCCAAACACGGCTAGGTTACATTGATTAATTACGGAGTTCCAGTGCCTACCTTCCGGCTCCGTCATCATCATCAGATCACTTCGATGATACCATTTTCAACGTAACTATTCAGAATCATTCATTTATTTGTATGTCATAGTCGCTTAACTATCTTCATTGTGATATCTATTTGTTGAGTATGAAGTTCCGTTGACCATTTCTGGTCTTCTTCATCAGGTCCACTTCATCAAATGTTACTTTTTGACTGTAAATGCTTAAGTTCTTGATGAAAATACCAAAATTACCATAGGGTTGCCTATAATTTTCCCTCGATTTCTCATGGATTCCATCATCAGAACTGGATTTTGGAAAAAATTGGACCAATCAGGTAGCATATTCTATAAAGGGAAAAAAAATTGCATTTCGGTCCATAAACGACGGAGTTCTGTGGTAACAAACATAAAAAAATAAATAATAATAATAATAATGATAGAAAAAAAATACAACCGAATTGATAACCTCCTCCTTTTTTTGAAGTCGGTTAAAAATAACAACTGGCAGCTAAGAGATGACCAGTCTCAACTGACAGCGCCCGAAAGTGTATGGTAACTTTATTCTCCATTTTAATACCCCATCTTCTCTTGTACAAAGGGTGGTTTTGGTTACAGTTTTCGGTAGGAAATATTCAAATGACTTTTCCCGCTTTGGGTTGAGTGACACTGACTAAAATCCACCTGTGTTCCCTTTGCGGTCCAGAGTCACCTTTCGGACAATCCCATATCCATAAAAAATATTTTTGATTATGGAAGAGAAAATCCATTCCTGCAAAGAGCGCAAATTGTTGCTTACGATCTTTTTCCTGAAAAGGCTTGATATAGTTTTGAATGTTTGGGAATGAGCGTACCTTATTAACAGGGGCGCCGGCTTTTAGAAAACCTCATGGGTGCTCATGCCCATTTGATGACTCGAAAAAGTGGCCAAGTGTGAGAAGAGAAATGCACACTGATCGACCGACAAATAAATAAATATCCTACTTACATACTGCGTACTTAATTACTAATTATGTATGATAAAAATATAAAATGAAACCAAATATTTTATATTGTATGTATATTTTATACGTAACCTAAAAGGCGATTACTGATCTATTTCTTGATGTCTATTCACAGGGGTGCTCGGCACCCACTGTTTATTTCTCATGGGTGCTCGAGCCCCCGAGCACCCATGGAATCGGCGCCCCTGCTTATTAAAATGGTTACAGGTTCTCTAAAGAGATTGGGGTTAACTAATGACAGTCGCATGTGCCGATGTTCGAGGTAAAGAAATGCTTGCCGAGGTTGTTGCGGATGGATAACCATATCGTACACACCATCTACCATTACCATTAAGCGCGTTACCAACCACCACCGTTACCATTAACTCGTTACCAACCACCACCATTACCATTAACTCGTTACCAACAACCATCGTTACCATTACCACCACCATTTATTCGTTTCGTATCGTAATTTAAATGATTGAACTTAATTAATTTTAATTTTACAAATTGTGATTTTAATTGTGACTGTGTTGATTTTTTTTTCAATGGTACTTGCAATAAATAAATTATTCTTATATATTGAGAATCCTCCAGCCCCCCTAGCCAAGTTACAATCGTTTCGTTCGCGCCGAACGCCTCGAGTAGGCCGCGCCTCCGATTCCTTTGTTCTGACCACGTGACTGAGCGTTGAGATGACGTCAGAACAAAGGAATCGGAGGCGAACGATACGATTGTAACTTGGCTACGGGGGCAGATCTCGGAAAGCACGTTAAGCCGTTCGTCTTGTCTGTCGTTTGTAGATCTTAGATCTTTGACTGTTGTCGGAAGTCAGAAAATCTGACACTAGTCTTGCCAAGCGATATCATGTTAGTCAGTTACTGAATTGTTGAGATCAGATAGGCAGCTCATTACTCCCTTGATATTGAGCAAGATACTTACTACTGGGTTTGTTACAAGTGTAGTTTGAGCCTAGGAGTCGCGAGCAGTCTTTTGTTTTTCTTTCAATACTTTTTTGTTGTTCGTAATTAGTTTTGTGTGTTTGGGAATGTTTCCGCCAATCGCTGGCTTTTGGGGTTTTATGATAAGACTGTAGATTTATCTATTTATTTATTTATTTATTGTTTTATCCTCACATCGGAACGCCTTGCAATTACACCAATGGAGCACAATTAGTCCAAAATCTGCTACTTTCTAACATCGTGAGCGCAGTGGAATGGTAGTCATCAAAGGAGTGGCGCGGCGGAGGGTCACGTCGCTCGCTTACGCAGCATCAGGTCACCGCTCCTCCAGGATTCCACATGTATCAAATCCCATATCGAACACATTTTGAAATGTCAAAGCTCTTTCGATGAGTTTTTACAAAGAAAATCTATACTGGTTTTATGTATACTAGCTAGTATACTAGCCGGTACACGTGACTTCTTTTGCATCAGACTCGAAATTGTTTCACTATGCTATTTGGTTAAAGAGATTTTTTTAGCGCGGAACCCTTGTTCTTCTTTAAAAACAATAGTAACCCAAGTTAATAACATCAGCTATCTACCAGTGAACAGAACTAGAATATGCGCTATCAACCATTAACTGGGACATTCTGGGAATTTGCGAAAGCCGCAAGCAAGGGTATATCGTGGAAGATAGAAATGAGTATCGACTCTATCTGATTGGTGAAAGCAAAGGAAGAAATGGAGTCGGATTCATGGTCAAAAAACAAAAACACATAGTGGTAAATGACTTCATAGGTTTATCAGAAAGAGTAGCTCTAATTCATGTAAATATACACGAGGAAATTTTTACTATAATCCGAACATATGCACCTACATCCAGTTCTGAAGAAAAAGTAATGGAAAACTTTTACGAAACTTTAGAAAAAGCAATAGAAAAAAGCACACCCAATAAAATTCTTCTCGGAGATTTGAATGCTAAAATTGGACTACGAAAAGAAGGAGAAAGTCGTGCGATGGGAAAATACGGATACGGAAAAAGAAACAAAAGAGGTACAAGGTTCATACACTTCTGTCTTCAATACAATCTGATAATAGCTAATACTATGTTTAATAAATCACCCAAGCTAAGATGGACGTGGACGTCACCTAACGGAATGGTCAAGAACGAAATAGATTATATCGCAACGAACAAACCGCAAATTATCGAAGATTTTAGCGTTCTTCGTAACTTTAAACACCCAAGTGATCATTGTCTCCTTAGAATAAAAATAAACACCATCAAAAATAAGAAAACTCGCACAAACTTCCGATCTCAACCACAGAAAAATATTGATTTCAAGAAATTCACAGAAGAACTAGCCAAGTACGAAGAGGCTGAGAAGAACACAGTACAAGAGTATTATGACCACATTGAGGAAAGTATCTTGAAAAGCTCCATTTGCGCTGCCATACCCCAAGAAAGTTCACGAAAACAAAGAATCACCACTAGTGATATCGTTAAACATAAAGAAGAAAAACATACTCTTAAAAACAAGGAAAACAAAACCAAACCAGAAAAAAACAACTTAGCAAACTGTACAAAGTCATACACAAAAAGATAAAAAATAACACCAAAAAATACAGACAAAAAACCCTACAGAACTACTTGGCTGTCAAAAAATGACAGCGCCAGCGTTTTCCAAGTAGTAGCATATAAATATCTAGCGAAAACGAAAACACTTTTGACTCAACTACAGAATAAATCAGGCCACCTCGTAACTAACAGAAAGGACTTAATAAAAGTAGCTACAAAATTCTATAAAAAACTTTATAAAAAAGACAAAAAATTAACAGAAGCGCAAATTTATCCTGTAAATACAGACAATGTTCCAGAATTCTGCAAGAGAGAAATCGAACACTCAATTGAAAAACTCAAGCGCGAAAAAAGTCCAGGTCCAGACGGCATAACAAATGAAATGATATTATTCGGAAGAAACACCTTAATTAAACCCTTAACAACTCTATTCAATCTGATACTGACTCAAAAGGAAATACCCAAACAATGGACATGTTCAAACATCGTACTTTTGTTTAAAAAAGGAGACCCCAACCAAATATCTAACTACAGACCCATTAGTCTCATGTCAAGTCTCTACAAAATATTCTCGACGACTCTACTACGAAGATAGACAAAAATAATAGATGAAAACCAACCAATAGAACAAGCAGGATTTATGCGTAACTTCTCGACCATAGACCATATACAATCTTTGAAAATGATTTTGGAAAAATATAATGAGTACGACAAACCACTTTACCTGTGTTTTATCGATTACAGTAAGGCTTTCGACTCTATTTCGCATAGCTCTATGTGGCAAGCTCTATCAGTACAAGCAATAAACAAAGATTACATAGATCTAATTAAAGTAATTTACAAAAACAGTAACTCTAGGATTATGCTCGAAAACCCTGGAACTAGTTTCAAAATCGAAAGAGGAGTAAAACAAGGAGACCCACTCTCCCCCAAAATATTCATAGCTGTGTTAGAACAAATATTCAGAGCGATAAACTGGGAAAACAAAGGCCTAAATCTACATGGAAAATACTTGTCACACTTAAGATTCGCTGACGATATAGTGCTGATGTCGGAAGACCCAAAACAACCGGGAATCTTTAAGTCAAGAGTGAATAGGTTACTTCTAGGTAAGCGCGCTCCATCGTCGACCGCATCGTCGCTTTCCATCAGGTGCGTTAGCGGTCAAGCGCGAACCTATCAAAAAAAAAAAAAGAAATGCAATCAATGATATAGTCGCTATTCGAAGAGAGCAAAAAAGTAGGTTTAGAAGTCAATGAAACAAAAACTAAACTGATGACAAACAGACATAAAACACCAATAATTATTTCATCTGCCAACCTAGAATACGTTGAGGACTATATCTATCTGGGACACCTAATTACTTTCAAAGATTGCACGGAGAGAGAAATAGAAAGAAGAATTAAAGGCACCTGGAATAAATACTGGACTCTCGAAGAAATATTTAAGAGCAAGATGCCGACCAAAATAAAAACCAAAACCATGGAAACATGTTTACTTCCCACCCTCACGTATGCATGTCAACCCCACCAACAGTGTTCCCACGTTGTCGTCGTGGTGGGGCTTGCGTGTCTCTGTGATCTTGAGGGCTATGCCGGTAGAGCTACTCATGCCGGAAGGCCTCAAGTGAGAGACCAGACCAAGAGGAACACACTCAGGGCGGAGTCCAGACGGACCGCCACGGAGGGTGCGCTGTCCAAAAGCATCGGCACCAACAGCTGTTGGTGTTTTTGGGCAGTGGTTTTGGAGAGTGGGTTCGCCTCTGGTACATGTCTGCATGCATGTCTTCGGACCCCGTACCGTCATCTGTGGACGCACTGAGCCAGGGTGGCTCACCCGCCGATAGCGCGGAGTCCCTGGGACCCGTTCCCAGCACATCCGCGGCGCCAGCGGGTACCGAACAGGCTGGCAGGAGCTTCGGCCTTAGGGAGGTGAGCGGAGATGCGGTGTCTGATTCTGATACCGGATCTTCGCTCGCCCCGTAGCTTGTAGATTCTCCAGCCGACGCCGAATGGCAAGTGGTCGGAGATAAGAAAAGGGCGGGCAAGGTGGCTAGGGCGGCCAAGAAGCGCGAAAGGCAGCAGCAGCGCAAGAAGAGGGCCCTCGCGGCTAGGCTTCGCGCCCCGACATGCGCAGCTGTAGTGATTACATTACAGCCAGGTGCGGAAAAGAAGGGCGCGACCTACAACGAGGTGATGACCAAGGCGAAGCGGGCGGTGGACCTCGTCGAGTTTGGCATCGCCGGGGGCTTGCGAATGAGGACTACCGCAACTGGAGGCCGCATGCTGGAAGTCCCTGGGGCGGACAGCGGCCCCACCGCGGACGCTCTGGCGGGAAAAAATACGAGCGTCCCTAGACGCGGAGGTAGCCCGAGTATCCAGGCCCACGAAATGCATCGATATGCGCATTATGGGGCCTGGACGACTCCGTGACGGAGGACGAGGTGGTGGCCGCCGTCGTCAGGACGGGAAAGTGTCCGGGCGACCAGGTGCGGGCAGGCAATATCCGTGCCGACAACACGGGCATGCGAACCGTCACGGTGAGCTGCCCCGTGTCGGCGGCCAAGGCCATAACTGGGGAGGACCGAAGGCTCTTTTTGGGCTGGGTTTCAGCGCAGGTGAAGCTGCTGGAGCCCAAACCTCTGAGGTGCTTCCGTTGCCAAGTGGGCCACCATGCTGGGGTCCACTGCACCTCGGAGGTAGACAGAAGCGATCACTGCTTCCAGTGCGGTCGGTCCGGCCACAAGGCCGTAGCGTGTAACACTGCACCTCACTGTTATGTGTGTGCAGCGGCGGGCAAGCCAGCCGACCACCGGGCTGGGAGCAGGAACTGCGTTCCCCCCGCCAAAGCCAGGGGTAGGGGCAAGAGGCCCTCCCCCACCACCGCCGTCACCGCCGCAGCCGCCGCTGCCGCCACCACAGCCAGCGCCGCACCTGCCGCGGCAGGGCCCCCACAGGGGGCTCGGGAGGAGACTGTAATGGACTGCCTATAATTGCTCCATTACGTCTCCTCCAGGCGAATATCAACCACTGCGCCCCCGCTCAGGATCTGTTGCTCCAAAGCATGGCGCAGTGGTCGATTAACATCGCCGTGGTCACCGAGCCGTACTACGTCCCACCCAGGGCTGGCTGGGTGCAGGATCTGAACGGCTCGGTGACATTAATTTCGTCGGCCGCCGCCGGTACCCCGTCCCTAGAGGGTGTCAAGAGGGGACGAGGTTGCGTGGCAGCACGGTTCGGGGACATCGCAGTGGTAGGTGTATACCTCTCCCCGAACCGAACTCTCGCCGATCTCCACAACTCCCTTATGGAGCTGAACATCGTCGTCGCCGGGTTGCAATCCCTCCCTGTGGTTGTTTGCGGGGACTTCAATGCCAAGAACTTGGCTTGGGGTTCCCGGTACACAGATACGCGGGGCCGGATGGTGGAGGGCTGGGCCCTGGAGTCAGGCCTGGTCGTCCTAAACCGTGGTTCTGTCCCCACGTGCGTGCGGATGCAGGGCGAGTCCGTGGTGGACATATCGTTCGTAAGCCCCGCTCTGTCTCCGCGCGTCATTAACTGGCGCGTCATGGAGGGGGTGGAGACGTACTCAGACCACCGGTACATCCGGTTCGACGTCTCCGCCCAGACCTCGACCGCGCCGGTCCGACAGAACCCGTGTGGTCCGCGGTGGGCACTAAAACAGCTGGACCGGGAGCTCCTCCTGGAAGCCGCTATCGTACAGGCCTGGGTGTCAGCACCGGACAGGCCTGTCGACATAGATGCCGAGGCGGAGTGGTTTCGGGAGGCCATGTCGGAAATATGCGACGTGGCAACGCCCCGAGTCCGGCCAGGACGTGCCCGGCGTCAGGTGTACTGGTGGTCGCCGGAGATTGCGGAACTGCGCAAAGCATGCGTTGCCGCACGGCGCCGGTACACCAGACACCGCAGGCGCCGCATCCGCCCTCCGGATGCGGAGGCCATAGAAGCGGAGCTGTACGAGGGATACAGGGTGGCGAAGCGCACCCTCCGAGCGGAGATACGGCGAGCCAAACTAGAGGCCCGCGACGTATGGCTGGGGACTCTGAACGGAGACCCATGGGGACGCCCCTACAAAATGGTGCGTGATAAGCTCCGCGCCTGGGCTCCCCCGCTGACACAGAGTCTCCGGCCCCAGCTCCTGGAGGGTGTAGTGAATGCTCTGTTCCCTCCGAGAGAAGAGCATTCTTCCCCACCAATGGCTCCACCTCTCGCGGTGTCCGACGCGGACCACAACGGCGATGACGACGATACTCCGGAGGTGACCGAGGTAGAGATGAGTGTGGCGGTACGAAGGCTAAACGCTAAAAATACCGCCCCAGGATCCGATGGCTTGCCTGGGAAAGCCTGGGTCCTGGCCATGGAGGAACTCGGGCCTCGACTAAGAGGGCTCTTTAGCGCATGTTTGGAGAGGGGCCAGTTCCCACTTCGTTGGAAGACCGGGAAACTGGTCCTTATAGCGAAGCCGGGGCGCCCTGCGGACTCTCCGTCCGCATACCGGCCCATAGTGTTGCTCGACGAGGTGGGCAAGCTCTTTGAAAGAGTAATTGCAGACCGCCTCGTCGCGCATTTATCACGGGTGGGGCCGGATCTTTCGGACAGCCAGTTTGGCTTCCGCAGGGGGCGCTCCACGGTGGACGCCATCATGCGCGTGCGAGCCCTCACGACGGGGGATGCGGTGTCCCGGGGCAAGGTCGTAGTGGTGGTGTCCTTGGACATCACCAACGCCTTCAACTCCCTGCCCTGGAGTAGCATTAGGAGGGCACTCCGGTATCACCAGGTGCCCGACTACCTCCGTCATTTGATCGAGGCCTACCTGAAGGACAGGTTTATCATCTACCCTGGTCACGAGGGAGAGTGGAGACGGCGAGAGATGTCGTGCGGTGTTCCGCAGGGATCGGTACTAGGACCGCCCTTGTGGAACATCGAATACGACTACGTGTTGCGCGGCGACCTCCCCGACGGGGTCAGCGTAGTCTGTTACGCAGACGACACGCTGGTCCTGGCGCAGGGGGAGTCGCACCAAGCGGCGGCCGAACTAGCGACACACGGGGTTGCGACAGTCGTGGACAGGATCCAAGAGTTGGGACTCGAAGTGGCACTGCACAAGTCTGAGGCCATGTGTTTTCATGGCCCTCGGAACGCGCCACCACCGGGTTCCCAAATAACGGTAGGAGGGGTTCGCATCGACGTCGGGTCGACGATGAAGTACCTGGGACTTGTCCTCGACAGTCGGTGGAACTTTGTGGAGCACTTTCGACGTCTGACTCCCAAACTGGAACGGACCGGGGCTGCGCTAAAGCGGCTCCTGCCAAACCTTAGGGGTCCAGACGCCTCCTGCCGGAGGCTCTACGCGGGAATTGTTCGGTCCATGGCCCTTTACGGGGCGCCGGTGTGGGCGCCGTCACTGCAAAGGCGACCGGCGGCCATGCTGAACGCTTGCCAGAGGGTCATGGCCATCCGGATGGTACGGGGATACCGCACGATTTCCCGCGAAGCGGCGAGCCTCCTTGCTGGCCTGCCACCATGGGATTTGGAGGCAACAGTCCTTGCATGCATGCACGATTTGCGCGTGGAGATGCAACGCCGGGGCGAAACTCCGCTGCCGCGCCAAGTCGCGGCATGGCGGACAGAGTTCCGGCGGGATCTCATGGTGTAATGGCGACGGCGACTGTCGCAACCCAGTGCTGGGCACGCTACAATTATGGCGGTAAGTCCCCTCTTTGAGGAGTGGCTGGAGCGGCAACACGGTGTCCTCACCTATCGCATGACGCAGGTCCTCACCGGACATGGCAAGTTCGGGAGGTTCCTGCATCGGATTCAGGCGGAAGCAACGCCCGGGTGTCATCATTGTGTGGACCACCCAGAGGACACGGTGGAGCATACGGTGGCGGTGTGCCCCGCTTGGGCAGAGCACCGCCGTGTCCTCGTGGAGGCAATTGGCGGCAGTGACCTTTCGCGTCGGGCCCTGGTTCAGGCTATGGTCCGGAGCGAGGAGGAATGGCAGGCGGTCGCCTCCTTTTGCGAAGCAGTAATGCTAGCGAAGGAGGAGGCTGCACGCGTGAGGGAACGAAGGTCCTCACGCCCTAGCCGCCGTAATTCCGACCCCGACTACCAGCCACGGTAGACGTGGGCTTGCGGACGTCGAGCACTGGGTAGCTCGCCGTCCGGCTGTTCGGTAATTAACTGGACCGAGCCCAGTCGTCAACAGCGCGTAGTGATCCTCGCGCTCCTCAAGAGATGTCAGCAAACCGTAGGGGCCCAGCAGGGCCGATGCCCGCTAGCTAGGACCGCGGAGAATTTCTGAAAGGGAAACCCGTAGTCCTAGAACGCAAAGGGTAATTGAAGGATACAGGTGTGGTTTTAGTCAGTAAAAGTCTGACACGCCCTCTCACTCCACCCAGAGCGCGAGAAGTCATTTGGATGATTTCCCACCTTAAAAAAAAAAAAAAAAAAAAAAACGTATGCATGTCAAACTTGGCCACTGACTAAACGTAATTTAGAAAAACTTAAAGTATGCCAAAGAGGAATAGAAAGGAGTTATATGAACTACAGACTGAAGGACAAAATGAAGAACGCTATCATACGAAGTCAAACCAAGACAAAGGATGTGGTCAAGAAAGTGCTTGGCTTGAAATGGAAATGGGCCGGACATATCCAACGAGCATCAGATGAAAGGTGGACCAAAATCACCACAAACTGGTACCCTATGGGAAGAAAGCGCAGACAAGGCAGACCACAAAAGAGATGGAGTGACGACATTATAAAAACAGCAGGAAAAACATGGAGCAGAGTGGCCCGAGAAAGGTCAACGTGGAAACGACTGGAGGAGGCTTTTACCGCTGTCTAGCGGTCTTTGTACAGACCAAATATATTACTATCTACTAGTTATAATGGAAAAAAAATTGTAGAAGGAAAATAAAGCTATTTTTATTTTTATTTTTTTTATTTATCTACCAGTGAAAGTCCCGTCAAAATCGGTCTAGCAGTTTCAGAGATTAGCCGGAACAAATAAACTGACAGACAGAATTTAAATAATAAATATGTTTTAAATAAATAATTTGCTTTATTCTTCTGGTAAACTCATTGCAAACTTGATGGGGATTTTAAAAACTTTCTTAGTATAAGGAACACGATTCATTGTGCATGTTGCCGGAGTGTGTGTTTTCTGCCCCTCTAGCCAAGTTACAACCATTTCGTTTCGATTCTCTTTTCGTCGATCGCCTCGAGTAGGCCACGCCTCCGATTCCTTTATTATTATTACCTATTTTTTTTTCTGACGTCATTTCAACGCTCAGTCACGTGGTCAGAACAAAGGAATAGGAGGCGTGGCCGACTCGAAACGAACAACGAAAAGAGAATCGAAACGAAACGGTTGTAACTTGGCTAGGGGGGCTGATAGCCATAACGTGGGGAACTCAAGAGTGAATAAATTACTTCGAGTCAAGCGTGCTCCATCATCGACCACATTATCGCTTACCATCAGGTTGAGATAGTAGACAAATGCGAGCCTATCAACAATAATAAGAAAAAAGCGTATTATTAGGAGGTTGCTCTCTTTGCAGCACTAACTGCTGGAAGCTTGGACCCTGATCCCTGACCCTCATAGGTAGGTATTAGGTAGGTGTCTATAGGCATACACACTGAGAGCAGTGGTGGCCGAGTGGTAACGGCCCCGACTTACGAGTTGTCGGTCGCGGGTTCAAACCCAGCCAGGCGCATTACTTTGTGTAATTTATTTCATCACCACTGCTCTCAAAACGGTGAAGGAAGACATCGTGAGAAAACCGGCATGTCCTAGAACCTAAAATTCGAAGACATGTGACATCCACCAACCCGCACTGGGCCCGCGTGGTAGATTACGGCCCATTCCCCTCTCCTGAAGACAAGGCCTGAGTCCCAACAGTGGGAACATTATGAGGCGGACTATGCTATGCTATAGGTATACTAATATAATAAAGCGCAAGGGAGCGGTTTGTTTAAACACACTAATCTCTATGTGCGTGTGGATTAAGTGTTCTTTTTTTTTAAAGTTCATTATGTTCATACGAAATCAAAGAAGGAAATAATTTAGGAAATAATTATGATAACTTCATCATTAAGATTTAAAAAAAATTAAGATTTATTGGAAGAAAGTAGTGGTCAATTACCTGGAACATTCAATCTGCAACTCGTAACCACGGTAATATTATCTATACAGTATTGTAACTCGGCCGTATCTTTGAAATAAATGCCTACAGCCGCGCGGTATGTAAACATGCGATAGGGCTGCCCGCACTATGGCTGCCCGCCTCCAGCATTTTTATTACATTTGCCTACTTTGTGTTTCCATTTAGTTTTGTGATTGTAAATATACTTTTTTTATATAAACAAATAAAATACTTTGTGAATTGAATAGGAAGTGTTCAACATTTGCGACCGAAAAATATTTGCGCCTCGACTGAGACGTACCTACGAAATGCTTTATTATTAAATTTTAAAGTACAAAAATCCGCATTCTAAAGCTTAATTAAAAATTGTTTTGGGAAACATGGACAAGGTGGAGAAAAAGGAATATCTTTTACTTGGATAAAGATACCTGCAGCTACTTTACAATTTATATGTTTGGTTTTAAATGAAGAATTCATGCAACCAAAAACAGCACAATATATCCTACTCGTCATATTAAATATATAAATATGTACTTGACGTTATTTTTATTGAAAAAATCGCGCGGTACAGACGCGACTGTCTGCATCCCGAGCGCACCCCGAGATCGAAGCGCGTAGGTATAGCTCGCGTTTCGTCCGTTTGTATGAAGTTGGAATACTGTATAGATAATATTACCGTGTCGTAACTGTGTAATATTATTATTATATTAGTAGTATTATCATAGTTTTGGAATATTATTATTATATTATTATTAACTCGTAACTGTAGGTATCTCTGTTACTACCAGTCGAATTGGTAAAAATATTTCTTTATAAGAGAGCCAGATTTATCATCAGAGGTCGGAATTAGGTAGAGTTGAGCATGTACTTACACCGATTTCATACAGCGAAAGAATAAAGTGGATATGCCTCAAATCCCGGGATTAATTTTAACGAGCAGATTTTTTTATGACACTATCAGAAATATAGCAGAAAAAATTCTTCCCGCATTAATGACGAGGAGGAAGTTTATAAAGTTAACCTCATCTCACTTGACGTAGAGAAATCTTTTTCAATGAAAAATACTAATAAAAATTGTTTGTTAATTATATTTGTTTTATTTGTCTTATCTATATCTGAGGTTTTTATTATTATTTTTTGTAATATTGTTGGCCACACGGGACTTTTTATTTAAAATCCCGGTAAGATCCATATTAATATCAACATTTCGACGCAAGCACATGAATAATTCTACCTAATTCCGACCCCTGATAATTATACATAGCTAACTAGACATAACTAACCATTTTTGAGGTTGGTAAATCATCAACAAACTTCTCCCGCTCTGGTTAGAACGAGAGGGAGTGTTAGTCTTTTACTGACTACTGACAAGGGCCGTGATGACTCATCCAAACAATCCGGCATCTATATTAATATCAACATTTCGATGGAAGTACATGAATAACTCTACCTAATTCCGACCCCTGTTCATGACGAATAGTATAGGCTATATAATATTACGCTACAACTTACGGACGCGGAGCAGTAACCAAAGATGCAGGAGAAACCGCGGGGGACAGCTAGTTTTTTTATAATTTTAATGTAACGATGGGTCTTCTTTTTTGCCCTCACCTCTTTCCGTTACGCGGGGTCGGCTTTCCTAATCTAAAGGTGCCATCTACTTTACTGATAAGGATAGACATCAGACAGACCTAGCCACTTCATGTCGCTCCAGACATTCGTTATCCACGTTAAAGAAAGAAAGAAAAATATTTTATTTGGCGCACATACATAATGTAGAAAAACATGTTGAAACTTAGAGAACAGAAAAACTAACATCATGTGTCTCACGCTAGCGCCAAAAAATGAGCACGTTGTTTGCGGTCTGCCTCTCCCTCTCTTCTAAGTAGCCATAGAAAGGCACTTCTTCACCACATGATCATCGGGTCTTCGCATAATATGTCCATATCATCGTAGCCTTGACTCCGTCAGCTTTTTGGCAATTGGCATGGTAAGTACAGATGATGATAATAAATAAAAAAACATTATTTCAATGTTACTTTTTTTTAAGTTTTTTTTTTTTAGGTGTGATAATCATCTTATGACAAATCTCGCTCTTGGGCGGAGCGAGAAAGGGAAATCATCCAATGACATCTCCTGCCCTTTTACGTGTCAGACTTTTACTGACTAAAACCCACTCCTGTTCCTCCTTTGCCCTCGTTCCAGGGCCCCGGGGTTCTCTTTCGCATCACCTATGGCCCCAGTAGGCTTCGACCCTGCTGGGCCCCTACGGTTGCTGACATCTCCTTGAGGCGCGCGAGGAACTACGTGCCGTCGTACTTCTTATCTACGTTTTTTCGTATCGTACGAAATCCAAGCAAGATAAAAGCTTCCCTATTCTGAAACCACACGATAAAATGTCTAACCCCGCTAGATAGTCCTAACACAATTACTATGAAGTGCCCCTTGAGTTTCGTTTCCAACGCATTTGGGAAAAGCGAGGGGAAAGTCTATACATAAAATATACATGGCTGTATGTACCACCCTTTCTTCCTTAGCGAAATATGTTTTTCAATGTTTTATTTTACTTTGAGAATACGAGCTGGGTTCAATGCTATTGATCTTTTGAAACGGAACCATTTTTTTTACTTTTTATGAATTTTTAGGGTTCCGTACCTCAAAAGGAAAAAACGGAACCCTTATAGGATCACTTTGTGGTCCGTCCGTCTGTCTGTCCGTCTGTCTGTCTGTCTGTCAAGACCCTTTATCTTGGGAACGTGAGGAGGTATCGAGTTGAAATTATAAAAACCATATACTCAGGTCTGCGGGCCCTTGAAGCTGTGAAAAAATCAAACTTGTAAGTTAACGAAAAAAAAGATACGGCCGTGCAAAAAACGTATATTTCGACACTCTCAAGGTAATCGAAATTCATAGGGTACTTCCCGTAGTCCTAGGTCCTGAAATTTGGCATGAAGCAAGGTCTCATAGCATAAGTATAGGGAAAAATCAAAAAACTATAAATTTGTAGTTACGTCACAAAAAAAACGTTTTTGTGATTCGTAAAAATCTTTGAGACTCGATTCGGAAATTGAATTGTTTTGATAGGTAAGTTTGTACGGTACTCACGGTGCGCAAGTCCGACTCGCAATTGCCCGGTTTTTTTTTCTAAATTTAGTTTAACACGTTGACAGTGGCACTCATTTTTGTATTATTTCCATTCCTGCGGTACGGGGCTTTTACGACCTCGTTTGAAAACTATCATTACAGTAGTGAGGGGCTTATTAGACCCCGTAACGTTTAAGAAAAACGCTTTAATTAAAAGCTCTGTGTAAAATTTCAGCGTTTTAGGTCATAAACGGACTAACTCACGCGTTTATGAGTTAGTGAGTGAGTCAGGACTTTGCATTTTAAATATATAGAAGACTAAAGACTAGCTTTTTCCCGCGACTTCACCCGCGTACATAATATATGTCACTCAGAAATAAAGCAGCTTTCAATCGGTGAAAAAATTTTAGCAATCGTACCAGTACTTACAGAGATTACCTCCTACAAACAAAAAAACTTTACTTCTTTATAATATTTATATATATAGATATATATACAGAATGTGGCGCCCCAACGTGGGGCAGAATGTGTATCAAGTGGACTGTATATATTGTTATGGAAATCACGTCGGGGTCGCCACTTTTGGGGATAGGCAGTGATCACATGGAAATGGCTGTGACTATGCCGTCGTACCAGCCGGCAGGCCTAGGGCCAGGTCCGTAGCTGGGTGAGGAGCAGGTCGGACGTGATCACACCGGCACAATTAGGGGAACACAAAAAAAAAAGGTTAATTTTTTTGTAACTCGTGGGTAATTTGTCAAGTGGTTTATTTTTTTAAGGGCTGCGTTCAAAAATAACCAGAGTAGCTTCGAGTTGCAACCCAGAGTCGTTCTTTTATAACTCGAGTAACTACCCTAGAGTTAACCCAACTAACTCTAACTTCGAGCAGGGTAGGTTGGTGTAATGACAGTTCCTTGGCATTGACAGTTGAACTCTATGTTCGCGTTCAAAAATGCGAGCTTAGAGTATCTACCCGATGACGTCATTAGAGTTAACTCTAATTTCATTTTTGAACGCAGGGCAGGTATTACTCTTGTATAACATAACATTTTGACACATCTTGACACCTTTCAATAATCTAACAGAAATTATACCCTCTTATGTGATTTTTTAACAGTCAGCGCTTTTAAGTGTTTTTGATAAGAATTTTGTTTGTGCAGTCAATAGTGGCCCTAGCTTATTTTGTTGTTGTTCTTTGAAGAGTTAACATTGTATTGCATACAAAATGAGTGATTTGCCAGCAACTGAAGTCGCCAGAGCTGTGACAATGATCGAAGAAGGTCACTCATACCGTTCAGTGAGTCGAACCTTAGGTGTATCAGTATCTGTGATCCACCGTAATGTGAAACGATACAGACAGACAGGATCTTACGTGCGGAGGCGAGGACAAGGCAGAAATCGTGCAACCAGTGCCGTAAATGATCGTTTTATAAGGGTGCAAACGTTGAGAAACCGTCGTCAAACAGCTGTCCAGACCCGAAATCTCTTGGAAGAAGTGCGTAACGTGCGTGTAAGTGAACGAACAGTAAGAAGAAGGTTAAACGAAGTTGGTTTAAAGTCATACGTACCAGCTAAAGCGCCTAAACTTGAGGTAAGTCATCGAGTTGCAAGATTAGCGTTCGCTCGTCAGCACCAAAATTGGTCCGATGAATGGGGTCGTGTTTTATTCTCTGACGAAAGCCGATTTTGTGTAAATTTCATCGACGGGAGGGAGAGGATGTGGAGGTATCGAGGAGAAAGGTACCATCAAGCCAATTTTACCGAAACGGTGTCATATGGTGGAGGGTCCGTTATGGTGTGGGGTGGCATAACTTTAACAGCCCGCACCGCTTTGGTCATCATTGATGGCGGTTCTCTGACTGCACACAGGTACATAACCGAAATCTTGGAACCCCATGTAATGCCTTTTGCCCCGTTTATAGGCCCAGATTTTGTTTTTATACAAACAACAAAAAAAGTATAGATACAAAGAAAAACTAAGCAGTCTTTTGTTTTTCTTCGTACACTTTTTTTGTTATTTGTAATTATTGTCTCCTAGGCTCAAACTGGGTCTAACAAACCCAGTAGTATCTCGTTTGTTATCAAGGGACGAATCAGTACGAATAGTTCCAGGATCCTCCCTTTTCAATTTTGTCTTGTTCGCTACTATCTAGGTAGCAATTCAATTAATTATGTAGGAACTCACAATGAAGGCGTGCTACGATTGGTTTTGGAGGAATTGTTTTCATAAGAAACTCACTTTCAAACTCATTTGTGGTTTCATAGGTTTTGTTTTAAACTTTCTATTTCCTATTGATTTGACAGTCAAAACAAATTAACATTCTATTGGCGATATCATTGTCATTTTTTTATTATTTAGACTAGTGCCTGACTGTGATCCTGTAAGCAGTGATGCAATCATTCATGGAGAAGCCCTCTAGTCTATAAAGATCCTATTCACTCTAGGCTTGATTACACCTAAGTTATAACCCGACGGGAAGACTGCAGCAGGCAAATTATTCCAGTCCATTTCAGCCAAAAGACGTCCAAAAGATGTGGACATAGGCCTCCTCAAACATCACCACAATAACCGGTCCTGTGCGTCTCGCATCCACTATCTCCTAACTATCCGCATCCACCTTGTGGGAGGCCTTCCAACGCTGCGTCTTCTGGTAAGCAGACTTGCCACTCTAAATATAACCTTTCGGCCCATCAGCCATCTACTTTGCGAGCAAGTTCAGCCCACTGCCAATTAAGTTTACCGATGTTTTGACTATTGGTGATAACAACTATTGACAAATTTAACAAAATATAATGAAATGTGTAGAAAAAGATCAAAAGATGACGAGGAATATAATGGAGTGGGGAAATAAATGAATAAAAGATGTAAAACTTAATCATTAGCATAGGCGCCCAGCACCCTAATATAGCATCTTAGATGGAATCGCGGCATACCGAGAGGAAGGTGCTAGAATGCCGTCAATAGTTTTTTCAAAAACTGTCGTAGGTACACGCCACTGTGCACGACAAATGGGAGGAGGATTATGCCGAAGACAGAGACAGTTCAGGCAAGCAAAATAAACGAATGGCACAGCATAATAGTAAAATGAGCCTTATAATGTTGCCGCTATTAGGAATCAGGCCCTAGAAAGGCACTAGAAAAGGTAATGGTTCATAATCCACCACACGGGCCCAGTGCCCAGGGTTGGTAGATGTCACAAGTTTTTGAATTTTTCGTTCTGGGACAGTTTCTCAGATTTTAAGAGCAGAGACGATAAGATTACACAAACAAAAAGGACTGGTAGGGTTAGAAATGTTAGAATATACAACCTACAACTTGTAATTGTCAAAGACGTTACTACCGGACTACCACTGCATGGTACGGCGAGCAATGGGCCACGCGCGCCTCAAGGAGATGTCAGCAAACCGTAGGGGCCCAGCAGGGTCGAAGCCTACTGAGGCAAGGGTCTGCTTCTGAAAGGAAGACTCGGCTCTGGTATGAAAGGCAACCAAGGAACAGGAGTGGGTTTTTAGTCAGTAAAAGTTTGACACTATCTCCCTCTCCGCCTAAGATCGGAGGATGTCATTGGATAATTTTCTCACCGAAAAAAAAAACCACTGCATGGTAAAAATATATTAAAAGTCAATCGAACACACAGTTTTTCAAAATTCGTAAACAAAACGTAACTTGATTCTCGCTGTTAAAATAGTTTGGCACTGACAACTGACGTGTTGCATACAGCATCTCGTTTTAAAATAACCTTGTTGTTGTTCTACTGACAACAATGTTATGTACCATGCGTTCCAAATAGAATAGGAAAACCAATAACTTCGATCTGTCAAATTTTGATTGAAAAGGTTTGCAAAGAAAACTTATTTGCGTATTAATAACGGTTTTTTTTTGCTTTGTATTACTGAGTCTTAGTTAATTCTAGTTGAAGTAAAAACGTTATTGTTTAGGTAATCTAAATTAGCTTAATATATATTATTTAAGTCATAATTAGTTTAAAAAAAAAACTATTTTCTTTCTAATTTTCATTGTTAGGAACAATTCGCCTTCTTTTTCCATTTGCCACTACTCAGACACTTCACAGTGACGCAGAGATTAGCAAAATTGAAGAACTGGATTCTAATAAAACTTTTTTCGTTCACGATTCGTAAATAAATTAAATTTTTAAAATTTCTTGTTTTGCTCACGCTACCCAATTTCAGCGATTTGACAGTATGACGTGACGTCACAACATGGCAATCGATCCTATTCTCATTTGGAACGCATTGTATGAACTCAAAGAGGTTTAAAAGTCTACAATAGAGCGGCTATCAGAACAAATGTCTTAGAAAAACTGTCGTCCTATGTCTCAGTGACGCCATCTGGCTTTGAATAGCAAACACGCGAATTAAATTTGTCAAAATTTATAATTATTTAACTATCGCTCGGTAGGTGGCCAGGGGCCTTACCATGATAATGTTAAAATGTCAGTCGTACGAGCGAAAAAGAGTGATGGAGCTATACAACCTTTAAAGCTCCATCCCTTTAACAGTTCGGTTTAGGTCGTAAAATGGATCACATTATGAGCTCGTGGTAGAGCCTCAGTGTGTGATAAAGGTAAGGTTAAGCTTTTCAGCAATAGATGGCTTTATCACAAAATCAGCAAATGTTCTAGAACTATATAGAAAAATTATTGAATATTAATTAATTACTTCGTAAATACTAAAAATATTTACGAAAATAAACCGAAGTTAGGTCCAGTCATTTTATCATAACAAGATTTGCAATAGCGTAATGCGCAGTTCGGCATATTTTCTCAGAAAATTATTTTCTTTTAATGCACAGAGCGGATACAAACACCACTTGACGTGTAGGGGCGTCATACTAGACTGAGCGACTTATGACCACTAGGTAATAAGTATCGGATCACGATTTTGTTCGCTATGTCCTGTATATTGGTAGTATATATTTAATGTCTTTGTATGAACTTATCTCGTTACATCACTCCTGAATTCAATGAATGTGAAGTCAAAGGACCTGGTTTTTTTGTATTAGCAGCCCGAAATACATTTGGGGCTGGTGTCCGCAACTCCACGTCTAAAGCGCGTATTTTGCGTGCGGGTGAGACAAATGTAAATATTTCAATTCATATATAATTTTTTAAATTTTATCTAGGACATACTGACATCCCCTGCCTTGATATTTGACAGTCGTTACAGGTAGATAGACGCCTAACATCTGACCATAAGTCTATTAAAGGAGTATCGTTCGCCCAGTAACTAGATTGTGGAGGTCTGATAGACAATCGCTGTATGTAAAACATGGCTATTTAGCCCCCTCCAGTTAGACTAGAAGCCGAGCCCAAAGTAGTTGGGAAAAGGATATGGAAATAATGAAATCGTCAAATAGGTTCGCTCTGAGCGCACCTCCCGTTTGTTTGTTACACCTACGTTTGTTTTGTGGTGTCCTTTTATTTTTTAAATAAGTATGTAGCGACATCTATGGCGCCACATAAGAACTAATCCTGCATCGCGCAATTAAAGCTCTCCGCGCGATTAGAACATATAGAACAGCCCGAAATCATCTATCGGGCAGTTGCCCACCAGATATAACACCCATCTGGTCGGAGGATCCTCCCGTTTCAACGGAGGTTTGCGAGACTTTACACTCTGTTTCGCCTACCTCCAAAAGTAAATCAAAAGCAAATTACTGGCGTAGGTGTTTTACAAATCCTTTTTTAAGGTATCGTACCTCAAAAGGAAAAAATGGAACCCTTATAGGATCACTTTGTGGTCCGTCTGTCTGTCTATCTCTCTGTCAATACCCTTTATCTCGGGAATGCGTGGAGGTATCGAGTTGAAATTAAAACCATATTCTCAGGTCAGCGGTCCCTTGAAGCTGTAAAAAAATCAAACTTCTAAGGTAACGAAAAAAAAGATACGGCCGTTTATGTCGCAAAAAACGTATATTTCGACACTCTCATGGGAATCAAAATTCATAGGGTACTTCCCGTTGACCCAGAATCCTGAAATTTGGCACGAAGCAAGGTCTCAGCACAAGTATAGGAATTGAGTATAGGATTCGGAAAAATCTTCGAGACTCCAGTCGGGAATTGAACTATTTACATAGGTAAGTTTGTACGGAACCCTCAGTGCGCGAGTCCGACTAGCACTTGGCCAGTTTTTTTTATTTTATTTAGACTATGCTTTACCAGGCCTCCCCAAACATCCTCCAGGTATTCTTTTCTCGAGCCACCTCGAACCAGTCCATCCTCAGGTACCACTTTGTGAAAACACTTACGAATCAACACCAGATTAATAATAAATGAATCGCTATTCAAGACAATTTAAAACAACATACTTTGCAAGACTGAACGATCAAAATCAACGATTCCTTTTTCAAATAAAACTCAATTCAGCCAGCATCAAAAGACCAAAATCTCTAATTTAAAATCGAATAAATTACCTTTGAAGCCCCACGTCTCGCCGCCATCTTGATAAAAATTCACATCTCGATTCGATTTAATGTCGAATCGAGATTATCTGTGGTAGGACTCGCAGGACATAAAGTACGGTTGCCAAAAACGTGTCGAGATGAAATGTTTATTTTTAGTGTACGGTCAGCATAGCCAACCGAGTTTATTTGTCTGTGTAATTTTGCTGTGCACGGTTGAAACATAAATCATAGTTTAATGCTGTTTATGTCTGGGGGATAATAGTCTGATTGGATTGGTTTAGGCTAGACTTAGATACGTATTTATTTATTAATTTAAATTGACTGGGGTAATGGGGTTGTTTTTATGAGTCATTTTTTCCGGCTGGAAATTGCTCGCAATCTTGAGAAGTCATGATCTGACTTTAAATCGTTAGATCATGAGTTCTCACTCTTTAGGGTGGAGCTAGAAGGCGAGACAGACTTATACTGACTAAAACCACACCTATGTTCCCTCTTTGCCCTTTGCGTTCCAGGAGCACGGGTGTGTTTCCCTTTCAGAAGGCAACCCATGGTCATAGTAGGCTTCTAGACTAAAACCCACCCGTGTGCCTTCAGTTACCCTTTGCGTTCCAAGGCCGCGGTAACTCTTTTGAACAATCCCACCTAGCAGTCTACGTATTAACAACTGAACAGATTTGGATGAAACTTATTAAACTTAGCACACCTGTAGACCATGTCCTGGAATAAGATATATATAGACTTAGGATACTTTTTATCCCAGAAGTATAAACTCCCAGCGACTGCGTTGAAGCCAAAAAATATCTCAAGGGAATAATTTTTAACTTCAACACAGTCGCGGGAACCTAGTTTACTCATTTTAGTATTACCGTCGGATAATATTGACAATGGCACGATTGACTCAGAATATTATTGTCTAGGGATTAATTAGGATTCGTGATGAAACCATTCCAGATAAAGACGTAGACGCTCATATTAGGTTCTTGAAAGTAATCATGAGTTCCAATAATATATTTCCAGTGCTTAGAGAATATACTTTATCATGAATCAATAGGTTGGTATGTAGGTAAATGGTACATTTTGGTCCAAGTGGAGAAAGTTTGTCATTGTGATCGAGGCGGAATTCGCCCGAGTCACAGGCGAGGGTGTTATGGAGCCGTGCTGAGCTCGCGTACTTTTCCACACTAGTGCGGAAAACAGTAAATTGCCTGCCTAAAAGCTGTAGGGATAAGAGCGGGTTTTCGAGTAAGTGTATTGAAAAATAATTTGACGCCACAGTTGGCGAAGTTTTATTTTGACTTACACAACATTATTTTTAGTGAAACCTGAATATAGTTAGTTCAGAATCAGTAATTGATTCAACAATCAACACCAATAATTTTTACACCATATTATATTTTTTCCCAAAAATATTTAAAAAAGGTCACAAGTAGGACAACACCGACTCTAAGTACCTACAACACAGGTCACGGCAGGTCATAGCGGACATTAGGCACCAGCGCACAACTGGGCATGGGAGCAAAACAACCTCTCAGTCGCTCGGATGGCCCGGTGACCATGTATTTGTGCGGACAACTGGGTAACATAACAAGCTTATAACTTTGTGATTTTCATGATACAGTTATGAAATTTTGTACATAAATTCTTTACATGAAAATACTAGACACGTATTTCGGGTTTCGCATATACTAAAACCAGTGTTGTAGATATTAAAAAAAATTCTCTTTAAAAAAATTTAAACGGCAAGTTCCCCACTTTGTCTCACCGTGTGTCATCTTCATAATGGCTTCACTGAATCCTTAGTTTCATCAAGGGGCAAAATGTCCCCCAAAATGAAGCGCAACGTTGTCAAATTGTCAAACATTTCCTGCATCACGTGAATCCGTAGCAAAATGTTGGAGGACAAGTTACGGGACACTGAGCAACATTGCAGTGCCACTTAGACTGAGCGTTGCGCGTCATGATGGGGGTCAACTTGTCCCCTAATTTATCTGAGGCTTTTATTTATTTTATTTTATTTATTTGGTCTACCAACAATTGTTTACACTAACAACTTGAAACAAAAATTACATCTCTATAAAACTTTAAACAGTGCAACAATTACTTAAAGGTATCATCATCATCATCATTTCAGCCAAAAGACGTCTACTGTTGGACATAGGCCTCCCCCAAATGTTGCCATAATGACCGGTCCTGTGCTTCTCGCATCCATCGGATTCCCGCGATCCTCACCAGGTAAAGGGTATACACTAATATATAAAAAAAATACATTAGTGTACCTAAGCTTAAAGGTACCTACATGTTAAACTGACATAATCATCATCATTTCAGCCGAAAGACGTCTACTGCTGGACGTAGGCCACAAAACTGACATGCAAAAGAACAATTGATAAAAACTTTTTAGAAAAAAAAAATAACCAACTTCACTAAAAAATAACACTAAAAAAAGTTTTTATTTCACACTTTTTAGTTGCGATACACTTATAAACAGAGTGCCTATTTCTCATGACAATTCCAATTAACCCAAATACTGCTAGGTTACATTGTTTTATTATAAAGTTCCCATGTCTACCTTCCTCCTTCCGGCTCCATCATCAGATCAGTTCGATAGTACCTTATAGCCAAAGAGCATCTCACGACAATTCTAATAAGCCCAAACACGGCTAGGATACATTGATTAATTACGGAGTTCCTGTGCCTACCTTCCGGCTCCATCATCAGATCAGTTCGATAGTACCTTATAGCCAAAGTGCATCTCATGACAATTCTAATAAGTCCAAACACGGCTAGGTTACATTGATTAATTACGGAGTTCCAGTGCCTACCTTCCGGCTCCATCATCATCATCAGATCACTTCGATGATACCATTTTCAACGTAACTATTCAGAATCATTCATTTATTTGTATTGTCATAGTCGCTTAACTATATCTTCATTGTGATATCTATTTGAGTATGAAGTTCCGTTGACCATTTCTGGTCTTCTTCATCAATTCCACTTCATCAAATGTTACTTTTTGACTGTAAATGCTTAAGTTCTTGATGAAAATACTAAAATTACTATGGTAATTTTTTTATGGGGTTGCCTATAATTTTTGAGGAGTTCCCTCGATTCCTCATGGATTCCATCATCAGAACTGGATTTTGAAAAAAACGAGACCAATCTGGAAGCATATCCTATAAAGGGAAAAAAAAATTTTGCAAATCGGTCCACAAACGACGGAGTTCTGAGGTAACAAACATAAAAAAAAAAAAAATGATGATAAGAAAAAAAAAATACAACCGAATTGATAACCTCCTCCTTTTTTTTGAAGTCAGTTAAAAAGAACTGTAAGTACTTAGATATATAATTATTACTGTTAATATTTTGAGCAGTGGTGGCCGAGTGGTAACGGCCCCGACTTACGAATTGTTGGTCGCGGGTTCAAACCCAGCTAGGCGCATTACTTTGTGTAATTTATTTCATCACCACTGCTCTCAAAACGGTGAAGGAAAATATCGTGAGGAAACCGGCATGTCCTAGAACCAAAAATTCGAAGAGGTGACATCCACCAACCCGCACTGGGCCCGCGTGGTGGATTACGGCCCATTCCCTCTCCTAGAGAGAGGAGGCCTGAGTCCCAGCAGTGGGAACATTAAAAGGCTGAATATGTATGTATGTATATGTATGTTAATATTTAGAGAATTTTAATGCTTAACAATTACAACAAATCTGATAAACAGTTTACAATTTTAGATTTCTGCATATAGAAAGAATCAATTTGAATAATCTAAACAGTTGTACGTCTTGTACGGCAGCACATTGATGTATAATGGCAATGCTATATCAATAATTTTATGACGACATGTCTTAAATTAATTAACTATGAGTCCCAAATTATTAATTAAAATAAGTATTGAAATATCGATTAAAATCGTGATGAGTCTACTGTTCCAAAAAGAATTCAACAATAGACAATTCAAAATCAAATTGTTGACAGTATTCCGTTATAGATCCTTATAGGGTCAGTGACCTTTCATTTCCATTTTTGATTTGAAGACCGTCAGTTTTTTTTTTCTTTTAGTTTCGCAATGTCTAAGGGTCGTGGGGCTCTTTGGACCGAGACCGCGATCCCAACTTCCACAATATTTTTTTTAGTAGTGTTTTGGATGAAGGGTGGTGTTACGATCCAAACTTGGCCAGAGACCGCTTTAGACAGAAAGGTTTGGAAGGAGAAAGGGAACGCTTTTTCCCAGCCGTGGGGCATATTTTGGGATTACAAATAAAATAAATACAGTTTATGATAACCGTAGGTACTTTAATGCCTTTTTACTTGTGGTCCCAAAATGCTACTAAAAAAAAAACTATATTTATAGGTGAAAGAGCCCCATGACCCCGGCTTATACAAGACTTACATCTAGCCAGTGTCAAGTTGAGAAAGATATTCATTATTGATACTTAATAGAGTCACCTCGATTTTCATTAGAATGCGGTTGTAACATTGTAGCGAGTAGGCAAGTCCACTCATACGACTCAACGCAGCACAGGATCACGTCGGGGTCACCAGTGAAGTAGTATAGTACTCCGGATATGTAAGCTACTACATATTCATAACGGAGTACTATTTTTAGAGTATATATTTTAAGAGTAAAATTTTTATTTTTGCAGTATTTGGCAGCAAATATCGAATTGAGTCAAACTTCTCAACAACCTTCGCTGAGGTAGTCAATACTACAATAAAATTCTCAGTTCTATTTTACTGAGATTGCGCCTGTTTCAATGATACCACACATTGTTCCACAGTTGTGTAGACACTACCAATTTTACACGCAATATCTACAAGGAATCAATTTGCGAATTATTGAAATGGCTACCAACTGTACCAACTTCACTAGAAAAAATCTGATCAAAAACCTTGCCTGAGGCTTGGTACACATATGATAAAAATCAATTTCCTTTTTAACCAACTTCAAAAAGGAGAAGGATCTATGTTCGACGTTCTGTATTTTTTAGAGTTCCGTACCTCAAAAGGAAAAAACGGAATAGTTATAGGATCACTTTGTTATCCGTCCGTCTGTCTGTCTGTCTGTCAAGACCCTTTATCTCAGAAACGCGTGGAGGCATCAAGTTGAAATTAAAACCGTATACTCAAGTTTGCGGTCCCTTGAAGCCGTAAAAAAATCAAACTTCTAAGTTATCGGAAAAAAAAGCTACGGCCGTTTATGTCGCATAAAACATACATTTCAACACTCTCGAAGGAATCAAAATTCATAGGATACTTCCCGTTGACCCAGAATCCTGAAATTTTGCATAAAGCAAGGTCTTATAGTATAAATAAAGGAATAAATCTGAACACTGTAAATTTGTATATACAGAGAAAATAAAACAAAACTAAAAAAAAACTTTTTTACAATTCGGAGAAATCTTCGTAACTCAATTCGGGAATCGAACTGTTTTCATAGGTAAGTTTGTGCGGAACCCTCAGTGCGCAAGTCCGATTCGCACTTGCCCTGTTTTTTTGTGCAAGTTCACCAATTTCTCAGTCTATTGTGAACCGATTTCGATAGTTCTTATTCTAATATACCTAAAAGGTAGGTTTTGTACAAGAGTTTTATCCTCTAATGATATTTATTGAAGGTTATTATTACCATCAGAAATATGCCGCAAAATTGTAGGATTATTTATTCCCCCAAAAATAGTTGTATCACACTAATATTACATACTAGCTTCTACCAGCGGCTTCGTCCGCGTGAATGTTGGTTATTTCAAATAAAAAGTAGCCTATGTCCATTGGAGTTCAAGCTTCCTACGTACCAAATTTCATCAAAATCGGTTCAGTAGTTTAACCGTGAAAGCGACACACACATAGACAGATATATAGGTAGTATGGATAAAAGTGAATTTTTTTTTTTATGTATGTGTGATTGTCGCACCTTCAATCATAAACGGCTGCACGGATTTGCAACAAGAGTAGATCATATCCTGAAATAGGACATGGATTCTTTTTATTCCGTGGGTGGAGCCCTTGGCAGAAGTTAGTATTCAAATAAAAATCAGTACCATAACATTATCACACAATTAATAAATCTATGAAACAGTGTTGTTGGAAAAATTTAATCGCTTTAAAAGTTTATAATTTCCTGAATCATTATAAACGTCCTAACTTTGTGAATATTGTGTCCTAGCAAAAATTAATATTCAAGGTAGTTATCATGAAATGTAAGCCCTATAATTCTAATAACTTTAACATAACCTAATACCAAATTATGATAAGAAAATTTAGAAAGAATCAATTCGGTGAGTAATGTATTGTCCACAAGTTATTCAGAATCCCCTTATTTTGAAAGCCAATTGCAAGGTTGAAAAATAAGGGGCTACTATGGTACAGCACAGCTTAGGTCATCAACCCCTGCCATCTCGTCTAGACAAACAGGCTACATTATATATCTGATTGTATACAGAAAAACGATAAAATTTAACTTTTTTAAGATATAAAACACAAAACTTACAGGAAAATTTACCAAAGAATGAAGGGAATTGGTATTACTAACGGTATTATTTTACATTTATAACTATTGATACAATTATTATTAAATTTGTTTTTCAATGTATAATCTGCAATAAAGGATAATGCATCCAGGAAATCAATAAAAAAATAATACTATATTCCATATTTGAATTTTCCGTACGGAAAACCACACGATTCCAAATTCAAACATCCGCAAATAAGATTCGTAACCGCACGCTTCCTAATTAAACTATACTTTTATATTTATTTTTCAAAATATTAAGTTTAAAAACACCAGCCAGAGTTCAAAAATAGTAACAAAGCTGAAAATAGAAAATGTGCTCATAATTTTACCTAGCCCTACCTAAAAAGTATAAAACATTTTGATTACTTACTATAAATAGGCTTACTCACCTCCAGAAATTAGCAAATGAAATAGACCTGTCGTGATAAAAGCTCATCATTTAAACACAAAGGTCGTGACAGCCATTTGTTTCACAGTTGTTGCAAAAATAACAGCAAACAGTTTCGAATTATACAAAACTGACATAAAATTTAAAAGAATACTTACAACAATGTCTTAATAATAGAAATATTTAGATCTCAATATAGAAAGCGAACCTTTTCATAAATAATTGCTACGAAAAACATGTTTTCCGAACTCAACTTTCAGGACTTGAAAGTCCCCGCAATCGATTTGCTCATAAATAAAGGATACACCAAAAAGAAAAAAAAGTGACAAAAATTCTACTTACAAGCTAGGCTGTATACTCGTTTTCTCGTGCGTAGAAAAAATCCAAATGTCACACACACCACACGCACAAAACGATTCCAAATTTAAAATGACACTAGCACAGACAGTGAATAAAAGCGCGGGATTATTTACGGAGAAGGAGCACGACCTTACCGAGCTGGGGTGCGGGAGCGACTGGCCCCCTGTTTTCGAGTCCACCCGGACCGTCTGACAAAATTCGGTGAGTAATATTTATTAAACATCATTTTTATGGGCGATAAACTGAAAAATACGGATAAATAAAGGTAATTTTGTTTGCATAATGGGTTTGAGACTGTTGTACTTGTGTTCTGGCGTGGTTTAGCAGCCATTGTTACCGAATTTTGTTGTAACAAAGATCACATAGGCTTCTTGACAAAATGCTTGATGTTTTTCCTGGCCATGTGGCATCCTTCATTCCATCTCCATTCGTAATGAGGGATTATAACAAAAAATATAAGCAGTGTCTCGATTTTTGAATGGTGTAAAGGTTATGGGGGTGAAAATTGAGATAGAGAATAATAAAATTGGGATATATATGATGATTGATAGAGATTAATGGAAAATCATGTTGTTCTGATTGTTGTTGTTGAATTTTTATTTTATAAATATATCTATCTATGTATCTATCTGATACAAATAAATTGAGATAAGTGTAGTTATGATCATGGAGCAGGTTTGTGAAATAAAAACATCCTACTTCCCACCGTACCGTCTCTAATATACTAGTTTTAAGTATAATTCAATCTATGTACAATAAATAATATGAATATGTTTTTTTTTAAGTTGTGTGTACAATAAATAATATGATTAAGTTAGTGAGATTGATATTTTTGAGTTGTTTGTGTTTGTGAGCAAAAAACGTTTTTTTTTTGGTGTTTTAACTACAAATTCACAGTTTTCAGATGTTTTCCTATACTTGTGCTATGAGACCTCGCTTCATTCCAAATTTCAGGATTCTAGGTCAACGAGAAGTACCCTATGAATTTTGATTCCCTTGAGAGTATCGAAATACGCGTTTTTTGTGACATAAACGGCCGTATCTTTTTTTTTCGTTAACTTAGAAGTTTGATTTTTTCACAGCTTCAAGGGACCGCAAACTTGAGTATATGGTTTTAATTTCAACTTTACACCTCTACGCGTTCCCGAGATAAAGGGTCTTGACAGACAGACATACAGACGGACAACAAATTGATCCTATAAGGGTTCCGTTTTTACCTTTTGAGATACGGAACCCTAAAATCGTTGCCCCACACTTGGAATTACTCCTGTATCGTGAGTGCATTCATAAACATATGAACTCACATACACTAAACAACCCTGACAAAGTATAACTATCTGTAGGTTATACAAACATTTATTCCGTACGAGAATCGAACCAGCGACACGTAGCACAGCAGCCAATGTTTCAACCACTGCACCATCCGTGCCATCAGACTGGAATATCTTTTTTTTTCTTTCTTTCTTTCCTTCTTTCTTTCTTTCTAATTTCTGTATTCATATATAATAGCTACACTGAGGTTGACGTATTCTAGCGGATAAAAACCCTCAAACTAATAAAAATATTAAAAAAAGACAATAGTTAGATTAAAATATAGTTATCACAAGTTACTAATCATCTTAATAAAATTATGAGCACTAAGCCAAATTAAAATAGCGTTCTGGCATTGTCATCTACATAGGATTCGTTGCCAGAAATGGAAAATATAATTGACTACGTTTTTAGTACAATCCTTTTTTTTAAAAAACAATCATCCTTTTTTATAAGATTTTTATTAACGCAATGTTTTTTTTTTTTAAGGTGAGAATTCTAATGACTTTTATCGTTCTAGGACGGAGCGAGAGGGCGTGTCAGACTTTTACTGACTAGAACCCACTCTTATGTTCCTTCTTTCCCTTGCATCCCAGGACTCCAGGGTTGTCTTTCGGACAACCCATGGCTGCAGCAGGCTTCGGCCCTACTGGGCCCCTAAGGTTTTGCTGACATCTCTATGAGGCGGACGTGAACACTACGCGCCGTCTTCGGGCCTGAAAAAGTAACAAACATACACTCACACATACTCACAAACTGTCGCCTTTATATTTAAGTGTGATGCACCCTTATGATATCCATAGGTATCAGTTGAGAAGGTTTGTTGACAAAGTACGAAAAGATAGTTTTTTTTTAGTTGGGAAAACCATCTAATGACAAATCGCGCTCTTGGGCGAAGCGAGAGATAGTGTCAGACTTTTACTGACTAAAAACCCACTCCTGTTCCTTCGTTGCCTTCGTCCCAGGGCCCCGGGTTTCGTTTTCACACTACCAATGGCCCCAGTAGGCTTCGACCCTGCTGGGCCCTTACGATTTGCTGACATCTCCCTAAGGCGCGCGTGGAACAATACGCGCCGTCGACAACTTGGGCTCGGTCCAGACGGTTACCGGACGGTCGGACGGCGAGCTACCCATTGCCCGCCGTCCGCCAGCCCGCGCCTACGGTGGCCGGAAATCGGGATCGGAATCCCGGCGGTGGTTGGAGCGTGAGGACCGTTGCCTCACGCGATCGGCCGCCTCCTTTGCTAGCATTACTGCTTCGCAGAAGGAGGCGACCGCCTGCCACTCCTCCTCGCTCCGGACGCCGGTGGAGCGAGGTGGAGACGGGGTGAATAGCCTGTACCAAGGCCCGAAAAAAGATAGATAGACATATTCTATTTTTTTTAATTATTATTAATGATAGACTCGCGTTTGACCACCATCTCATCTGATGGTAAGCGATGATGTGGTCGACGATGGAGCACGCTTGCCTAGAAGTAGCCTCTTGACTTAAAGACCCCTAAGTTGTAGCTATCTGGAAACACACATTCTTTATTGTACACCAATAATAAAATTACAATAGGAACTTAAAATTAATAGGGTGTCACAATGGGCGGTCTTATCGCTAAAAGCAATCTCTGCTAAATCTGTGTTACAAAATGATCGATTGTAAGTAAATACCACGATCTCTTGTCATTTGAAAACGCGCGACAACATTTTGCCATCTGAACAGTCTTTATGAGCTTACACTACATACAGTCAAATGGGGTGAATAGAAACTCAGGGGTGAATAGAAACAAAACTTCAAAGGGTATTTCCACGATATTTGCATATTTTTTTCAGCATTTAACTGTATCAATTTATTAATGAATTGTTATGTCGACGCATTGTTAGAAGCCGATAATATGGTATAAAAGTGAAAAACCACAAAAATACTTGTATCAATTTTTTAGTTTAAGTAAGGGGTATATTTATATAGGTTTATTTATATGTTATATTTTGATTACCATCATCCGTGCGTCACTGCGGGGCGCCAGCTGAAAATCAGCGCTGGGTGTCTGACGCCCAGCAGTTGCTGAGTCGGCGACCCTTTCGGTTCGGACACGCTCAGCGCAACTATATTGTAAATCTGTACATTTTTTTTTTGTTTTGTTTTTGTGTTGTTGTTGCTTGTATTGCCTGCATCGAATAAATACTATTCTATTCTATTCTTTCTATTCAAACCAAAGTTTTGTTTCTATTCACCCCTGCGTTTCTATTCACCCCGTTTTACGGTATATTAATTTACCACAAGCCTCTCAGTTAGGATGAGAACATAAAATTAAAAAAAAAAACAAGGAAATTCAATTGTCCCATAGTCGGTACTACTCTCTTCGAGTCAAACTAAGACAGATCATGGTATCAAGTTGCACTCAGCCGGTCCTAAATAAATAACAAGACGGAGCGATTCGCCCCGTCCATTTCAGAACAGGATCCAAGATGACTGCCATTGTAGTATCTACTTAGAGATATTTAGAATAGACTGAGCAATAAATTCTTAATTCTTTATTCTTTATTGTACACAAAAATATAAGATAGTATACGGTGATTTGTTAATTCATGTACAAAGCGTCGCCATCGGGTCACAAGAACAAAATCTTATGAAAAAATAAGTCGATATGTATTTTATCGTATCGTACATACTAAAAATTATATAGCACTTTTTTTCTGTTTAATATCCTTTTACTTATTGATATTATCAATCTAATATTATTTACACAGAAATTCAAAACTTCATACCGCAAATCGATAATTTTTCATATAGGTACGATTTTGTACTTGGGACCCTTCGAAAGGTAAGTTTTACTCAACAATGTAACCATGCAGTGTTTTCCGGTTTTATCTACATACGAAACGACCAATTGGAACCGTGCTCTAGCTTCTGACGTTTTATAAGTTCCCATGTAGGCGTATGTGAAATAAAAATATTTTTGATTTTGATTTTGTATGAATTTTTTTCCTGCATTTCTTTAAGTTCACAAAATTGACTTGGAAAAACTACACAGCATCACCTGTTTAACCTTTTTTAGGGTTCCGTGCCTCAAAAGGAAAAAACGGAATCATTATAGGATCACTTTGTTGTCCGTCTATCTGTCTGTCGGTCTGTCAAGACCCTTTATCTCGGGAACGCGTGGAGGTATCGAGTTGAAATTAAAACTATATACTCAAATTTGCGATCCCTTGAAACTGTGAATAAATCAAACCTCTGAGTTAACGGAAAAAATATACCGTCGTTTATGTCGCAAAAAAACGTAAATTTCGACACGCTATGGGAATCAAAATTCATAGGGTACTTCCCGTTGACATAGAATCTTGAAATTTGGCATGAAGCAAGGTCTCATAGCACAAGTATAGGAAAAAGCAGAAAACTTTTTTAGCGATTCGGAAAGATCTTCGTAACTCAATTCGGGAATTGAACTGTTTTTATAAGTAAGTTTTTACGGAACCCTGAGTGCGCGAGTCCGACTCGCACTTGCCCGGTTTTTTCTTTTGAAATGAACACTCATCAAATAACTCCTCCCGGTCTGAGAGGAGTTAGATGTATCAGACTTTTACTGACTAAACCCACCTGTGTTCCTTCCATCGCCCTTTACGTTCCAGGACCACGGTAACTCTTTAGAACATTGCCCTGACTTATGAGTGGTTCGCGGGTTTAAGCCCAGCCAGGCGCATTACTTTGTGTAATTTATTTTCATCACCACTGCACACAAAACGGTGAAGGAAAACATCGTTAGGAAACCGGCATGTCATAGAACTAAAAATTCGAAGATATATGACATCCACCAACCCGCACTGGGCCCGCGTGGTGGATTACGGCTCATTCCCTCTGCTAGAGAGGAGGCCTGAGTCCCAGCAGTGGGAATATTATAGGGCTGTTTATGCCATACCAAACTAGCTTCTGCCAGTGGTTTCACCCGCGTGTTTATAGAAAATATATAGCCTATGACACTCAATAATAATGTAGTATTTACAGGTGAAAGCATTTTTAAAATCGGTCCAGTAGTTTTTGAGCTTTTTCTTTACAAACAAAAATACAAAAATACAAATCTTTATAAGAGTAATATTAGTAATTTTTTTTTTAACGTTTGACCACCATCTCACCTGATGGTAAGCGATGATGTGGTCGACGATGGAGCACGCTTGCCTAGAAGTAGCCTATTCACTCTTGACTTAAGATTATAGATTATAGATAACTCTGGCAGTCTACCTTACACTAATAATATAATATAATAATATTCCACAACTATCACAACGCCATCTAGTCCCAAACTCAGCAGAGCTAGTGCTATGAGTACTAGACAACTGATAAACATACTTATAAATTTCTAAATACATACATATTATAGATAAGTTACACCCAGACACAGAACAAATGATCGCGCTCATCACACAAACATTTGTCCTGGGTATCGAACCCACGACCTCCGGCATAGCAGTCAGGACCACTGACCACTAGCCCAACAGGCCTGCCAAATACAGGTGCGATTTTATCTTCAATGGCTTTCCAATTAGCTTCCTCTAAATAAAAGCTACGTATCACAATAATATTTTATTTTCTATCTTCATTTATTTTTAATTTAGCTAAGGGTCTAAAATTACTAGTTGAAGGTAACCTTTCTTTGATGTGAATGGCCGGTCATATCGGGTCGTTCTACTATTAGAATATTGATGAAAGAGAAACCATTTTAAAGATAAACTTTGATATATTTTTTTAGGCTGTGAGTAATACTTTAATTTTTTTGAATATGAGGCTTTGTAGAAACTGTCAAATCTTTTAATAAAGTGTTAGCATTTTTAGCATAATTGAACTACTTCTATTATTTTTAAGTAAGATTTATTAGCCTATGTTTATATTAAAATAATTTAAATGTCTCTGTTCACGTCATACAGATAGTGTATTGACTCAACTGTCATTTAGTCACTGACAGTTCACTCTAACGTCCGTTCGTTCACGAAAAGGATTGCACATGCGAACCGGGGCATTCTAGTTTGGTCTCTCGTCGAGTAAGGTTGATATAAAATGCAAAACCTAAGTGAATAAAATAGATATCTCGAAGAACTGTATTCTCATTTCCTGACCTCGATTAAAGTAATTTTAAAGTTTATTTTAAGGTTTTATTTAACTTGTAATTTTTGTATGTATGTTTGTTTGTTTAATCTTAAAGTTTATGTGGCAAAATCTTGCAAATGGATTTTGGAACAGTTGTCCCTAAGCGATTGAGCTAAAATTTGGTGTATCTATGTAATTTGGATGACAAAGCATAACGTAAACTGAACTGTTAAAGGGATGAAGTTATATAGGGTGTATAACTCCACCCCTCTTTCTCGCTCGCACGCTTGACATTTTAACACGTGATGGTAAGGCCTCTGGTCTGTCATAGGAACTACAGAGCACAACAAGATAATCCCATCGTGTTTGAACTCTTAGGAATTGTCTTGATCTATAGTTTCATATATTACAATTATGATTTGAGAAAATTAACAATTTATGCTATATACTCTATTCATCTGGGGTTGAGACAAAATGTAAACAATGTAGGTGCCTTCAGCCAAGTTTCTTCGACGTGTTTGAATACATTAATAGAATAACAGTCTCCTTTTCTGTTGATTGCATTGGCGTTTTCTTTGCACGCTTTTTCATCGGCGAATAAAAAGAATTAAACGAAAATATCTGAAAGCGGCACTCTTGTATCACATTTTTCTCTATCTATCAACTAGTTGATCGATAGTGAAAAAGATGGCGGATTATAACCCGCCCGCTGACAAAACGTCACATTTTAATGTAAAATGTTTGCAGTATCTGTGGTCTATAATTTAGTAGTATAGTAGTAAACAAACCATATATATAGTTTGTTTACCTTTTGTCTCACGGCTCCCTGAATAGGGTATACGTCGTGACGGGATCTTTTTTTTAGAGAGAATACGTTAAATTGCCCCAAGTGCCCCATCTTCACTTTGGAGGACTTAATGAGTCCCACCGATGCTGCAGTTAATGTTAACCACCTACTGGCATCAAACCGTTCAACGAGTTTACCATCGATTCGAAAAGAAAATTGGGCTTGCCAGGTCTGATGCCTGCTAGGGCTTTGAGATTGTTCGAGTCACCATGGCCCTGGAATGCAAAGAGTAAAAGAATTTACAAACTTCATTTACCCTTTGGTTTTAGTCGGTAAAAGTCTGACATTCTAGCTCTACCTAAAACTGGAGAAGATATTTGATGATTTCCGACCCCAAAAAATAAAAAAAGTTGTAATATTTACGCATTTCTCATAAAGTTCATACCCAACTTTTTAAGTAAATGATTGATGTGAAAAACTTGTGAATGATTCGTACCGATTTATTTATGAAATAGAGCTTGTAATGAAATACACATAACATAACCTTATTCTCAGAATGATCAGCATCAGTTCACCACTACTTCGCCAGTTATATTTAAGCCATACATTAGGGGACAAACTGTACCCCAACTTGACGTTACAACATTGTCCAGTGCCCGCAACTTTTCTCCCAATATTATGCGAAGCATTCATGTGACGCGGAATATGTTGTTGGACTGTTTGACAACGTTCCCTAATATAGATATCGGCACGGATCTTGAGCGCTGACTTATACAGTTCTACTTCTAGATCTGAGAAAAGAAGTTGAGGACTTAAGAAAAGAAAGGCAGGAGCAGCAAAAGTATATAGAAAGCCTGGAACAAAAAATATCAGATCTACAGCACAGGTTCCGCTCGTCCAGTGTTGAACTGAGAAATGTACCGCAAGAAATCACGGAAAGCCACTCTAGCCTCGTAAAAACAGTCTGCAGTATAGGCAAAGCTGTTGGAGTACAAATTCCCGACTTGGAATTACGCGACGTCTATCGTCTGCCAGGGAAGTCTACCACTTCTGAACTCCCACGTCCAATAATTGCAGAATTTGCCAGAGTGCAGACAAAGCAGTCACTTTTATCCGCAGTGCGTTCGTTTAACAAGGATAAGGAAAAAGAAGGAAAACTTAACACTACCCTGATTGGACTTCCAGGGAAACACCAACCGGTGTATGTCGCTGAAAAACTACCCACCAGTACCAAAAAGTTATTTTATCAATCCCGTGAGTTCGCAAAAAAGTACAATTACACATACTGTTGGATATCCAATGGAAATATTTTCCTGCGGAAGCAAGAAGGCGCTAAACAGATTCTAATCAGCAACGAAAAATACCTTCACGATCTTGGTAACAAAAATATGTGACTATGCCTTAAACTTGCTGTTAATCGTTTATTTTTCAATTTTTTTAGTATAGTTAGATTACTTTTCATTCAAATTATAATCTTAATATTTGTTCAAAACTACCAGTCATTAACTAACACAACCACACACTTACAGACATTACAAAAAACAGAAAACCCCAATCACAAATACTTTCACATAACATACTTATACATAACAACACTTCTCAATACCGTAAAAAACGCATACGTCCGATGCACTTGCCACTTCATCTTTATGCACAAAATATTACTTGTTTATAAAACTAGCTCACGCTCTGGTGTTCCTTTTATAATTAAAAATGGCTAATTTGATTACTATTAATAACGACCTAGACAAATTTACCGTAGGTGACTCCTTTATATGTGACCCAGATGATTGCCTAAAGCATGTCAACGTCAATGGTAGCGATCTTAAATTACTGCATTTAAATATTCGTAGTGTAAATAAAAATTTCGATCAACTTCTAGTACTATTGCGCTTAACAAAAATTAATTTTGACATCATAGTTCTTACAGAATGTTGGCTAAGTAAAGTAAATGATTTACCTATATTAGAGGGTTTTCAATCTCACTCAACCAAAATAAATCTTTTTTTTTTTTTTTTTTTTTTTTTATTAATGATAGGCTCGCGTTTGACCACCATCTCACCTGATGGTAAGCGATGATGTGGTCGACGATGGAGCACGCTTGCCTAGAAGTAGCCTATTCACTCTTGACTTAAAGACCCCTAAGTTGTAGCTATCTGGAAACACAGACTCCGGCAAGGAATTCCACTCCTTGGCTGTACGCATAATAAATGTGTTCTTAAAACGTTTTGTGCGTATGGGTGGGATGTCTACCATGTACCGGTGGCGCAACGCCGTACGTCTAGTGGTCCGATGATGGAACGGACTTGGCGGAATTAGATTGTGCAATTCCAGTGCACACTCCCCGAAATGTAAACGATAGAAAACCGACAGGCTAGCAACTCGGCGGCGATGCCCAAGGCTTTGTAGCTTCGACTCAACAAGTGCATCATTGCCGATGATCCTCTTGGCTCGCCTCTCAATCGACTCTAGCGCATCAAGCTGGTATTTGGCAGACCCGTCCCAAAGATGAGAGCAGTACTCCATACACGATCGTACTTGCGCTTGATAAAGGTTGAGCAGCTGTTCCGGCGTGAAGTACCGTCTCACCTTTGCTAAGATCCCCAATTTTTTGGCAACCAGTTGAGCCTTTGCCTCAATGTATGAGCCGAAATTTAGAGTAGACGACAGCGTTACCCCAAGAAGCTCAAGGTGGTCGGTTATTGGCACGGTCACACCTCGGAAAGATGGAGCCGGTTGGAATTGACTCCGTTTAGCGGAAAAAAGACACGCTTGGGTTTTAGTTGCATTGAACTTGACCAGATTGGCATCGCCCCAATCGGAAACCGCCTTCAAGGACGAGTTCAAGCGTTCAACCATAGCCTCTCGGGATGACTGGATCTGTGATCCACTAGCACGTGCGTCAGACACATATCTCTCGGCAACAGTGCTGTCGTCTGCATACCCAAAGATACCGGGTTTAAGTAAGTCATTTATGTGCAGCAAAAACAGTGTTGCCGAGAGTACCGACCCCTGAGGGACCCCGGCATTAATATCCATTTGACCGGAGGAGTAGCCATCAACAACCACTCGGATGGATCGATCCCTCAAGAAGTCTGCGATCCAATCACACAGACCAGTGGGTAGGCCGAAGGAAGGAAGCTTAGCAATAAGGCTTTCGTGCCAGACCCTATCGAAAGCCTTCGAGATATCAAGGGAGACGGCAAGCGCTTCCCCATGCTTCTCGATGGCCTCGCTCCAGATGTGAATGGCATACGCTAGAAGGTCCCCAGTGGACCGATTTTGGCGAAAACCGTATTGCCGGTCACTGAGGATGTCGTTAGCTTCTAGGTATGCCAGAAGTTTCTTGTTAAGCACCCGTTCCATACTCTTACAGAGGATGGACGTAACAGAGATGGGTCTGTAGTTTGCTGGGTCAGCTCGACTGCCCTTCTTGGGCACAGGCTGCACGTTAGCTTGCTTCCAAGCAATCGGCACTTTTCCAGTCTCATATGAGATGCGAAATAGGCGTGTCAAGATCGGAGACAATTCAGGCGCACAAGTTTTAAGTACAATTGCTGGTATCCCGTCGGGGCCACTAGCTTTGTTCACGTCGAGGTTACGCAGGACCCTACGAACGTCCTTTTGATGGATACGAACGTCTGACATCCTCGTCGCGCATCCATCAGGAGAAACAGGTGGCCGTGCGTCATCAGAATTCAGACGAGAATATTCCGCAAAAAGAGAGGCAAACAAGTTTGCTTTCTCCTCAGCGGTGTGAGCCAGCGACCCATCGGGTTTCAGCAGTGGCGGAAGTGACGGACGGCAGAAGTTCGATTCAACCGACTTAGCCAGGGACCAAAACGCTTTACTACCTGCGGGGTATGAAGCAAGTTTGCTCCCAATTCGGCTTATGTGGTCAAACCGAGACCTCCGCAACACCTTCTTGCAGGACTTGGCAGCCCTGTTAAAGGCCTTCTTCTTTTGAGCCACGTCGCTTGCCTTGCGCGCACGAGCGTCGGCCCAAGCTCGATATGCCGCGTGCTTAAGCGCGTCTGCGCGATCACATTCGGCGCCAAACCATGGACGAGCTTGGCCAGACATTGTTACGTCAGAGAATGGGATGAAGTACTCCATCCCCTGTCGCAACACATCCGTCACGGCATCTACGCACGACGAAGCATCATCTGAAGAAAAGCAAGTGGGCTGCCAAGGATAGCATGCGAAGAAAGACCGCAAGCCATCCCAATCTGCTGACCTGTATCGCCAAACCCGCCGGGTGCCCCTAGGGCTGGGATCGGGCGGGGAGTAGACAGACACAGACTTAACCAGACAGTGGTCGGAACCGCCTAAAGGCGAACATATCGACACAGAGTAGCGGTCTGGATCTGTTGTCAGCAGAAGGTCCAGGCAATTGGCTGTGTGTGAATCCACATCCGGCACCCTCGTTGCCCCCTGGACCAGCTGGGTAAGATTTAATGCTAGCGCTAGCTTTCGCATCTCTCGCCCAGCGTGGTCTGTGGACTGGTACGGGAAAAGCCACTCTTGGTGGTGGGCATTAAAATCCCCCAGTAACACCAATTGGGCAGAAGGGTACCGCTGCTGAGCCGCATCCGCCGCCTCACTCAGATGCTGTGTGAGCCCAGATGTCTCCTGATCTCCGCTGTGCGAGCGGTAGACACAAGCGTAGATTATTTTATCTAGGCCTGTGTCCACCAAAGTCCAAAGCGTCGAGAACCTGGAGTCCTCAAGGTTACGGAGACGCCGATAGCAGATGTCGTCACGGGCGTACATACATACACCCGCACGTGGTTTGAAATTGTGCTCCAAGGTAAAACCTGGGTAAGAAAGGTACGACACGTCGGACGGACCTCTGATCCGCGTCTCCGAAAGGAAGAAGAGAGCTGGTTTTTCAGTCTCGAGGTGGTGGTGGACTGCGACGAGATTGGAGTGCAGACCTCGTATGTTAGTGAGGTGCACTTTGTGAGAGAGGGAGTGCAGCCGCTGTTTATCTTGACTCTTTCTTTTCCTTTTCATTTTTATTTGAGTGAAGGGAGGAGAGGAGAAGGAAGTGAAATGAGGTTCCACGCAGCTAACCTTCAGGCACGCACTGAAAGGACGACATCATTGGGGGACTAGTCTGGAGACTGCGGGGACGCCCGAGCCCCCCCGAGAATGTCCATCGGGCCCTCTCGTCTGGTCGCCAACCAGCACGATGGCGCATTCCGGGATTTTTCGACAGTTGGCGGTGCAAATCTCAATCAAAATGACGGAGTAATAATCTTTTCTAAACTAGGACTACAAACTAATATTTGGGAACCCATCTTTAGTGGCGGGACTTGCCTTGTATGTCAAATCGACAACAAGCTAGCAATAGTGGCAATCTACCGCTCTCCGTCGTACAAGTCCAACGAAAATTTTGATAATTTCAAAACTAGCCTAACTAATGTTTACGATACTATATCCGCCTGCCCAAATATAGTATTAGTGGGCGATTTAAACATAGACCTAATCAAACGTAATGAGGATAATAAATGTCTCGACTACCTTATCTTAAATGCTTCCCAAGGGTTACTGCCCACCCACGAATTTCCCACTCGCCTTGAAAAAAGCCTTGATCACATTCTTGTTAAGACTAAATTATTGACGACGACACTGGTTTTAGAGTCCCACATTACTGACCACAAGCCCATTCTTCTTGACATCATAGACGCAAACCCTGCGCGCAGTACAAGTCACTTCTCCACCCGCCTTAACCATGAAGCAATTAAGCTAGAACTAGAGAATACCGATTTTTCGAGTATATACTCGGCAGAGGACACTAATATTTCAATGAACAATCTTATAAACATTGTAAAGATGGTCATATCTAAACACACAACTCAAACTAAAATCCCTCGGCAAAAAAGAACTCTAAAACCCTGGATAACTCCTGGTCTCTTAAAATGCACTAGACACAGAGATAAGTTACACACACAATCCAAAAGAGCACCAGATAACCTAATACTTAAACTTACCTATAAACGCTACCGAAATTTTTGTAATGACCTAGAGGAGCGTACGAATGTCTCACTTCAGGCAGTCTCCAAGTGGGGCGAAACCAATCTAGTTGAATTCAACGCCGCCAAAACACAAGCGTGTCTGTTCACCGCCAAAAGGAGCCCGTTCACCTTGGCTCCTGCTTTTCGGAATGTATCCCTGGAGTGCACCGACCGCCTTCAGCTCTTGGGAGTTGAAATCTCCTCAGACCTCAATTTTGGGCGGTTCATTGAGTCCAAAGCCAAGGTAGCTGCTAGAAAACTAGGCGTTCTTGCAAAGGTCCGACGGTACTTCACACCGGGACAGCTTCTAATGTTATACAAAGCACAGGTTCGATCGTGTGTGGAGTACTGCAGTCACATATGGGCTGGTGCTGCAAAATGCCATCTAGCAGCTTTGGACTCAATGGAAAGGCGTGCGAAAAGGCTAATTGGGGATCCTGATTTGGTTAAGTCCAGTCTACAAAGCCTCGAGCACAGGCGCAGGGTAGCCAGCCTATCGGTATTTTACAGGTTGCATTTTGGAGAGTGTGCGCAGGAATTGCATGACTTGATTCCGCCATCTCCTTTCTATCATCGGACAACCCGACGTACGGCGAGTATCCACCCTTACGTTGTTGAAACTTCAACGGTCCGGACTAAGCGTTTCGCTTCGTCGTTTATACCGCGTACATCGAAGGACTGGAACAATTTGCCTGCTGCGATCTTCCCGTCCAACTATAATTTAGGTGTCTTCAAGGCTAGAGTGAATAGGCTCTTGATAAACTAGTGCGCCTCACCATCAATGATTGCATCACTGCTTACCATCAGGTGGGATCGCAGTCAAGCGCTGGTTTATATCAATTAAAAAAAAAAAAAAAACCTACTCCGAAAGCTAAAGATCGCATACGAAAGAAGTGAGCTTGAGAAAGCAAGTAATAAACCTAAGTTATTATGGAAAACAATAAAGGAAATAACCAATACTACGAAAATATGCGCAAGTCTCGTTGAGTTATTAAAAATACGCAATAATCCCAAGTCGTCTGTGGATGAGGTTTGCAGTTTTTTCAGCAATGTAGGAAAAAAGCTGGCTGACAGCATCATATCCCAAAACCACACCCCATCACCTCGGTCTAACGATCAGTCTCATCCAAATGGTACAAACCCTTCTGTTGTAAACTCTCTTGCGTTCTTAGAGGTAGATGAAGCAGAAATAGAGTCGCTTATCCTACAGTTAAGGAATGACTGCGCTATTGGATGGGACGGTATATCGCCTTTCTTATTAAAAAACTGTCGTCACGCTCTGATACCGCCACTTACCTACATATACAACCGCTGTCTGCAATTGGGAGTGTTCCCGGATGCTCTTAAAAAGGCGCTAGTCCATCCCATACACAAGGGCGGGAGCAGAAAATGTGTCAATAATTATCGGCCTATATCAGTTTTACCGACACTTTCTAAGATCCTTGAAAGAATCTTAAACAATCGTCTCACGAGTTTTTTAAGAAAATATAAAATTATAGCTGATAACCAGTATGGCTTCCGAGCTGGTGTTTCAACAGAAGACGCTGTGCTAGGATTGACACAAGATGTAGCTAAAAATTTAGACAAAAAGACAAAATGTTTAGGTATATTCTTAGACCTTTCTAAGGCATTTGACACAGTTTCTGTCCCCATCCTTATCTCAAAATTGGAGCACTTAGGTGTACGTGGCGTGTCACTTGAAATCTTCAAAGATTATCTCAGAAATCGTACCCAGGCTGTTAAAATTGACTCCCACGTCAGTGAAGAGGAGTCTGTTACTTTCGGCGTCCCTCAAGGCAGCATACTAGGCCCCACCCTCTTTCTGATTTATGTCAACGACCTCTGCAATATGAACCTTCCACACACCAAGATATACACATATGCTGATGACACTGCAATCTTAGTTCGAGGACCTACTTGGGATACTATCGAATCTATGGCTGAGTCAGCAGTAGCGGAAATAATGAAATGGCTCAATTTAAATCTCCTTACTTTAAATATAGACAAAACTTGCTACATCCCTTTTGCAATCAGGAGAAAAACCGCACCATCACGCAGTTTTTCAATTACTGCCCATTCATGCTTTAACCAATCAGCCTCTTGCTGTTGTCCTGCACTCACTAGAAGTGACAGCGTAAAATATCTAGGTGTCCATATAGATGACGGACTTACGTGGAAAAAGCAACTAGACGCTGTCACGACTAGAACTCTGCGGCTAATATATATATTTATATCCCTCCGAAACTCCGCAAATGCCGATATTTTAAAAATGGTATATTACGCACTATGTCAATCGGCCATAGGATATTGCATCCCTGTGTGGGGTGCAGCTTCGAAAGGTAACGTCCTGAGGGCAGAGAGAGCACAAAGGGCCGTACTAAAAGTAATGACAAGGAAGCCCCATAGATACCCAACGACGCAATTGTATGCAGACTGCAAAGTTCTTACAGTTCGTCAACTCTTTGTGCTTCAGTCTGTCCTAAGGATCCATCGCAGCCTTCCCCCATCTAACCCTAAAAAGCGCACAAACCTTCCCACAGGCACCCAACACAAGACCACCTTCGCTAAGCACCAGTATTACGTCATCAGCGCTTACATTTACAAAAAGATCCATAAAAAAATAAATATCTTAGACCTCAACAAACACAACTTAAAACTAAAAGTAACAGAATGGCTACTTGAACAGGACTATACCGTAACGGAGACTTTGCTTACTTACATAACCTAATAAGCACATATTTACTCATTCATCTCTATGCTCACACTTACTCTTAAATTTCTGCATCCACAAACACTTGCACAAACAACTCACCCACTCACTCACACACAAACCCCTACACACTTACATTCACACTCATTCACACTCACCCTTACAAACTCATACTTAATTTTAGAAACAAATGTTAATTATAACTCTTTTTTTTTTCCCCCCTCTGAAGACAAATCGACACCGTCCACTCATAAACATACCTCTTAGAATGTTATTGCGAAACACTGTCCCTTAAGACACAGGATAACCTAGTTTAAGGGACAGAGTTTAAATTATTGTGTACAGGTTTCTGCAAAATCTAAATTGTTTTATGTTTTTATTTTTCCTTTTCTATACCATGAAAGTATAAACTGTTAACATAAGAAATAATTATCTGTAACTTTTGGGAAATAAAGATATTTATTATTATTATTATATTACTTGCGCAGAAGCACGCAGAAGTGAAATATCGGGTCTCTTTAGTGGTATGAAGAGAGATGCGGGGGCAGGGAGTGAAATCCTTGTACAGTGATTGGCTCGCCGATATTGTACGATGCGCAAAACGATCTTCGCTCCTTCGCCGAGCGCTCAAGATTAGTGCCGCTATCTGTAAATCTAGTATAGTATTTTTTTGCATGTTATATTATTTCATTGATAAATATTTTGTATGTACATACTCACACACGGTGTCTAAATCTCTATTTTCTTCCAACTCTCCTTTCGCAGGTGTGCTGGAAGAGATTTTATTTAGAAATAAGCATCACCCATCACGTTAAATAAATAAATAAATATTTTCAGATATTTATCTGAGGTGAATGTTTCAGGATAGCCCGTGAAACTAAATTTGAAAGTTTTTACAATTATCAGTTCAGTATCAGATAGTAAGCCCTACTGTTCCCAGACGCATAGCTTGGACCGCCCGGAGGACACGGTGGAGCACACGGTGGAGGTGTGCCCCGCTTGGGCAGAGCAACGCCGTGTCCTCGTGGGGGCGATCGGCGGCGGCGATCTCTCGCGCCGGGCTTTGGTACAGGCCATGGTCCGGAGCGAGGAGGAGTGGCAGGCGGTCCTCCTTCTGCGAAGCAGTAATGCTTGCAAAGGAGGCGGCCGATCGCGTGAGGCAACGGTCCTCACGCCCCAACCACCGCCGGGATTCCGATCCCGATTGCCGTCCGACCGTCCGGTAACCGTCCGGACCGAGCCCAAGTCGTCGACGGCGCGTATTGTTCCACGCGCGCCTCAGGGAGATGTCAGCAAATCGTAGGGGCCCAGCAGGGTCGAAGCCTACTGGGGCCATGGGTAGTGTGAAAACGAAACCCGGGGCCCTGGGACGAAGGCAACGAAGGAACAGGAGTGGGTTTTTATTCAGTAAAAGTCTGACACTATCTCCCGCTCCGCCCAAGAGCGAGATTTGTCATTAGATGATTTTCCCACCTAAAAAAAAAACCCACCATCTACAGACCTTTTTGCCGTGAATCAAGGTGTCGTGTATCGACGTTTTCGAGGACGGCTACGCGACACCACGCAGCGGAACACGACGCCGATGTTACGTGTATAATTATAGTTTATTGTTTGTGATATTTTTAATATGTATTAGTTTATTTTGTTTATAAGATTGTAATATAATGTATTTTATCTATGGGCCTTAGTTGCCTGACAATAAAGAAATAATAATATAGATACTAGCTGCTGGTAACAACTCCGTGAAAGTAAAAAATTACATCATGCTGCTGGGTTAGAACTGTGTCTCAATTCGTTCAGCCGTTTGAACGTGAACAAGTAACAAACAGACACACTCACAAACTTTCGCCTTTATAATATATATGGTGTGATTATACTTTCAAATTCTTGTTTTCTTAATAATATTATTTTCCTTTTAGGGTTCCGTATCTCAAAAGGAAAAAACGGAACCCTTATAAGATCACTTTCTTGTCCGTCCGTCTCCGTCTCCGTCTGTCTGTCTGTCAAGACCTTTTATCTCGAGAACGCGTGAAGGTATTGAATTGAAATCAAAACCATATACATAAGTCTGCGGTCCCTTGAAGATGTGAAAAAAAAATTTTGAGGTAACGAATAAAAAAGATACGGCCGTTTATGTCGAAAAAAAACTTATATTTCGATACTCTCAAAGGATTCAAAGTTCATAGGGTACTTCCCATTGACCCAGAATCCTGAAATACCTACGTCACAAAAAAAAAATACCTTTTTGCAATTCGCAAAAATCTTCGAGACTCCATTCGGAAATTGTAGTTTGTACGGAACCCTCAGGGCGCGAGTCCGGCTCGCACATGCCCAGTTTTTTTTATGCACCTGCCATGTTGTCTCTCCACCACCCTTAGTTGGCTGGAAGAAAATGCCTAAGGTATTAAGTCCGCTTTTGTACCTTTGTTTAGCATGAAGTTTTTAATAAATTAAGCTTATATAATTTGAAAGCCTAGAGAAAAGTAAAAAGCTTTTCCGTGTTGTTAAACTCATCCCGTCAGAAAAAAACACAATGGAAAATATATGTTACTCGGTATTTTCTTAGCCGTTATCGTGATAAAAATACATAATATAACATCTCACCTATATTTTCCAAAGAGTTAGGCAGATCTGTAAGTGTAAGTGTTACCGTAAGATTACGGAATACGTTAGCATGCGCATTAACTAGGTAATGTTATAATAATAAGTTACCGGATACAATCCGTTAAAGTGTGAAATTTGACTTAACCTTTTGTGTACCGTAATTAGAGATGAGCGAGCGAACGCCGGCGTTCGCTTGGGGTTTAATTAATTAAAGTAGCAGAAATTATTTTTTTTGTCTCGTTTGACACTACCCGACCTGCCAAAATAGCTCAACGGAGCCGCTCTGCGGGGCTACAACTTCTGGGTGGTTATAATAATCAATCTATCCTAACCTAACCTATCTGTGTCGGGGTACCCGAAAATATGTTAATTCTTCTTTCGTAAAATGTCAACAGAGTTTAGATTAGTAAATCAAAGTGCAGATTAACAAGTTAATCTGCACTTTGATTTACTCACATTAGCGGTAACATACACATAACCACTAAAAGTACATAGGTATGTATACAAATATGAAATGGGCTTGTTTTAGGTAAAAACGGAACGTTTCCTTACCTAAGTCGGCAAAAACGATACCCTTATACGATCTTTTTGTTGTCCATCTATGCGTCTGTCAAGAACCTTTTTCTCAGGAACGAGTGGAGGTATGAAGCTGAAATTAATATCAAATACTAAGGTCTGCTTACCCCAAGCAGCAGTGAAAAAATCAAACTTCTAAGTCAACGCAATCTAAAGATAAGACCGTTTATGCTATGTTTAGGCGTATATTTTGTCACTCGATAGGAAATCAGAACCTATAGAGTACTTCCCGTTGAACTATTTTGTTTAAATATTTCTAGCATGAATTTGAAGCTGAACACACATAGGTGGGTTTTAGTTAGTTTAAGTCTTAGACTCCAATGAGAATAGAAGGCGTTATTTGATCATCATCATCATCATCATTTCAGCCGAAAGACGTCCACTGCTGGACATAGGCCTCCCCCAAATGTCGCCACAATGAACGGTCCTGTGCGTCTCGCATCCATCGGACTTCCACAACCGTTACCAAATCATCGGTCCACCTTGTAGGAGGCCTTCCAACGCTACGTCTTCCGGTACGTTATTTGATGATTTATCAAAATCATAAAAATTACCTTTGTAGCGACATCTATGGCGTCACATAAAAACTAATCCTGAATTGCGCAATTGAAGTTTTCCGATTATCCATACTGAGCTCCTTTAGTTTTGCTGACATCTCTTTTAGGCGCGCGTGGAACACCACACTCTATATATATACTACTAATCAACTACTCCTCATACCGGCGCCCCATAAAGGGCCATGGACCGCACGATTCCCGCATACAGCTTCCACCAGGCGGCGTATGGATCTCATAGATTGGCCAGGAGCCGAAGCTTTCCAATGCTGTGTCTTCCTACGCGGTCGCCTCTTCAAAGCCTTTCGACCGTCTGTTGTGCGAGCAACGTACCCTTTCCATTACCACTTCAGTTTGGCGATTCTTCAAGTTATATCGGGAACTTTTGGTTTTCCTGAGGATATGTCCATTCGAGAGAAAGAGACCTTGACCGCCCTTGAACTTCGAGTATATTCCGACGTTTCTTGACACGGAGACTAGTTAGAAACTAGTCGTCAAACGTTGGTAAGTTAAATAATTGATTAGCTTTTGTTAAAACTTCAAGGCTTTTAGTTTTGTGGATGTTTTTGTCATTCGCTCCATATAAATAGTTAAATACTAATAATTCACGTATCCTCTGTATATATAAAAGGTAAAGTCGTGACTCACTCACTGACTCATCAACGGCTAGGTATTTACGCATAGGTATTTGAAATGAATATTTTTTTGACATTTATAATGAATTTATTTTGATATTTATGATTTTTTATTTTTTACATTTATAATGATTTTATCTTAACAATTATAATGAATTTATTTTGACATTTATAATGAATTTATTTTGACAATTATATTGAATTTTTCTTGACATTTATAATGAATTTAGTTCTGACAATTGAAATAATGATTTTTGACATTTAATGAAATTATGACATTTACTATTTTTATTGACTATGTTAGTGACATTTGTATTCCATTTAATTTGAGTTGTATAATCCGATTTTTTTTCTAATTATAACTATGTTCTCTTAAAATTGTAATTATTAATCAAATTGTTATTATTTTATTGTTATTATTATTTTGTTATTTTAATTGTAATTATTTCATTGTTAACTATGTATTTTGTGTGTACCAATTTTCCTTTTACTGTCCACATCTCTATTTTCTCCAACTCTCCTTTCGCAGGTATGCTGGAAGAGATTTCTTTAGAAATAAGCACCACCTTTGTACTATTCTTCTGTTTCCTTCTTCTTTTCTTTTATTATTGTGTGTACATAAATTGTTAAATAAATTGCACTTCTACCTACTTACCTTTATGAAATTGCTGTGCCCGACAGGGTCCATGTGGACTTGTTTAACTATTTTTAAGATCTTATGTAACACATGTGATATACTCGTAGCAATAAAGAATTGAATTGAATTGAACGCCAAGCCCAATCCCTTGGACCTAAAATGCTGAAATTTTGCACAGAGGTTTTTTTATGATGTTTTCAAAGAATAAGAAAAAGTTTTACAAAATTCACCTCCTAAAGGAAAATACTCACACATATGTGCTATTCCAAGACATAGTTTTCTCGAGTATCTACGTTCAGCCGTTCCAATAAGATGAAGTAACGAACATACAAGCAGGAGTCACAAACTTTCACCTCTATAATATTAGTGTAGTAAAGGTCCACCAGTGTCATCTTTCTGCTGAATAATGATGAAAAGCCAAAATGTAAGCGAACAATATCACTTTTTCACTTCCGAGAAAGACATCAATAGTCCTTCTACATAACATAGAGCATAACTCAATATTCAAGTACCTTGGTCCTCTAACAGTAATGACATTTGCTGGAACCCTCTCAAGGGTGAGTGTTTACTAACCCCGCCCGCTATGTCAAAGTCGTGAACACAGTTTCACTGAAATCAGAAGCGATTGTATTTCTTGTATTTGGTCGTGTATTTTGTTAAGATTTTTCGCGATATTTTAGCGATTTATTTGTGACTAGCTTCTGTTAGCGGTTTCGCCCGCATGAAAGTAGGTTTCTCCATACATAATAATAATCGTTTCTTTTCACAAAGCCAAATACAATTTGTCCATCTCAATCGAACATATACGAATTAATTAAGGGTTAGGAGGGATCTAGCACTTACATCATATATATTTAAAATTTTGAGAGGAAAGGTGCACAATCCAATCGTTTTAGGACAGCTGAGCCTGTGTGTTCCCGACAGGTACGTGTGGCGACGACGGTGACCGCGCCTGCTGGTTGAGCCGCGCGGCCGGACTAACCTTTTAAGGGAGGCGCCGCTTACGCGCGCACTTCACACGCTCAACCTGATAGCTAATGAGACGGACTTATTTTGTTGTACTCTGGGTGAATTCACAAGGAATGCATTATTTATAATTAGTTATAGGTGCTAGTAGTAATAAGTTAGAAAAGCGCATTTATCGCATTGGGGATAAAAAAAAAAACCTATAAAAATAGATGTAAGATGAAGAAAATAAATAAATATAAAAAATTCAGTATAATACAACGCTATGCATTAATTGAGACAGTGAATGTCTGTGTCTATGCTAGTATAAACTATTTATTTATACTAGCATAGACACAGACGTTCTCAACTATGTTACAGACACAGGCGCCTTTCCCTTAAGTTAATTCACAAATTAGCTGCACTTTGTAGTTTTCACAAGCTTAAAACTTAGTTTAACATAAACATTAAAAAAACTTATGTAAGATTGTAAGCATAAAATGGGCGTGTGTGGAAGTGTGTGAATAGGTGTATGTGAATGTGTTGTAATTTTCGTATAATTATGTCACAGTATAAAACAGACAACAAAGGACGGTTTAATATCTCTTTTTTTTTAGAAGCGGCGTTCGTAAGATTTTCCTGCAAATATACATACCTTGGAACACTGTTTCATTCCCTTAGAGGGAAATTTCAAAATATCCTTTCTTATTATTTGTATACTTACATCATAAAAGGAACCTCTGCAAAATTTCAGCGTCCAAGGATTTGGGCTGGGAGTAGATGAGTCAGGACTTTGCCTTTTATATACAGTGTGGAAAAATAAGTCGGGCCCTGGAGGGAAACTACCTTAAATCCTTAAGTTGGCTCATTTTACTAAAGGAGACATTCCTTTATTTTTAAAAAGAAACATAAATGCATTCAAAGATTTTCTAAAACTCGCTTGCCTAGCCCTCGAACCAACTAAAATTAAAAAAAAAACACTCGCTATTTTATTATACTAATCGATAAAAAGGAATATCACATATTCCTTTTTATCGAAAAAGGAAGAAAGAATATTTAAATCATAATTATCGTTTTTGTTTTATCGTTAATGAATAACTTTGCCTTTTATATAGGTATACAGAATATGTTCTTTTATTTAACAATTATTTTTTAAAACAATCCCAGTCAGTTGTAAATCATATAGTTTTTTAATTAAAACGGTTTTTTTTTGAGGTGGGATATCGTAAAATGACTCTCATGACGCGCTCTAGAAGGAAGCGAGAAGTTTTATTTAAGGTGGGAAATCATCCAAATGACTTCTCACGCTCTGGGTGAAGCGAGAGGGCGTGTCAGACTTTTACTGACTAAAACCACACCTGTATCCTTCAATTACCCTTTGCGTTCTAGGACTACGGGTTTCCCTTTCAGAAATTCTCCGCGGTCCTAGCTAGCGGGCATCGGCCCTGCTGGGCCCCTACGGTTTGTTGACATCTCTTGAGGAGCGCGAGGATCACTACGCGCTGTTGACGACTTGGCTCGGTCCGGTAAATTACCGAACAGCCGGACGGCGAGCTACCCAGTGCTCGACGTCCGCAAGCCCGCGTCTACCGTGGCTGGTAGTCGGGGTCGGAATTACGGCGGCTAGGGCGTGAGGACCTTCGTTCCCTCACGCGTGCAGCCTCCTTCTTCGCTAGCATTACTGCTTCGCAGAAGGAAGCAAGAGGTCGTGTCAGACTTTTGCTGACTAAAACCTACATGTGCCTTTGTTGTTGCTCTTCGCGTTTCAGTTGCGTATCTCTGAAAAATTCCCGTGGCCCTACTGGGCCCCTACGGTTCTACAGCTATTCTCTATTATGATATGCATATATTATACACCTAAACCTTCCTCATAAGTCACTCTGTCCACTGGAGGATTGCATAAAAATCCTTTTTCAATCCTTCCAGTTTTTGAGAATATCGCGATCATACAGACAGACAGACGCGGTGGAGGACTTTGTTTTACAATATGTACAGATAAGTTCTTTTGTGAGGCACAAATAAATATTTTTCTTTTTTTTCTTTCGCATTCGTAAAATTTAGCCTATGGCAATATAGAATCAAAGAAATGTTATTTGGTACGAGTCTTGTTACTAATACCGCAAATTTTTTAAATAAAAATAGAGGTCTAAAGGTAGAACTACACTGCGCACATACGCCGATCTGGGCTCGTCGGTCTCCATACATTTTGTATGGAAAGTAGACTTGTAGAGATTCACTTGATCCACGCCACGTGACGCCACGCAACTTCGTACTACATAATAGGGGTTAAAGTATGAAATTGCCGTGTTTTAAAACGGGTTGCTTTGAAGTGTTATATCTTTGGATTGACTTGGAATTATAAGTTCAAATAAACTTTATATTAAAGGTACGTTATTCTTTTTTCGAAATTAGGCATTAATTATTGGATTCTTTGTGTTTTGCATTTTCTGTAATATCGCATAGTTATACTTGTAACTATTTTTGGATGAAATATAAGAAAACTCGCATTTTTTTGTAATATGAGTTCTACCGTGGAAACAATGAGTCTCAAGCGGCAATTCCAAGTCAATACAAAGATATAACACTTCAAAGCCACCCGTTTTTAAAAACAGCAATTTCATACTTTAACCCCTAATACAAATTAGGCGTGTTGTGTGTCGGTCTAATGTAGTTCTATCTTAAACCTGACCTATATATTCAAATATTTCTTTTGATTCAATATGTAAAAAGAAATGTAAGTAAATTAATTTTATTTTTCCTTTGGGTATTTCAAAGCCTGAAATAAATAAACTTATTATTATAACTCGCTTCCGCCGGTGATTTCGCTCGTGTGATAGTATAAAATTATCCCAAGGGAACAGATTCCTGGGATAAAAAAACTATCCTGTGTTATTCCAGAAAGTGGTTTACCCGTGTGCCAAGTTTTAATAAAATCCGTTCAGCCGTTCGAGAGTGAAGAAGTAACAAAAATGCAAACACATACTCACAAACTTTCGCCTTTATAATACTAGCTGACTTCGGCGAACGTTGTTCTGCCATATAAATTATATAACAAAAACCGGGCAAGTGCAAGTCTTATATGCAAACTTACTTAAGAAAAAACAGTTCGATTCCTGAATTGTGTTACGAAGATTTTTCCGAGTTGTTTTTTTTTGTCACGTAACTATAAATTATCGAGATAAAGGGTCTTGACAGACAGACAGACCGACAGACAGACAGAAAGACGGACGGACGGACAACAAAGTAATCCTGTATGGGTTCCGTTTTTTTTGCCTTTTGAGGGGGTTGGAAGTTGTAGGGTAATAAATAGCCTACGATTTATTCTCAGACCAAATATATACATTCAAATACATATGAACCACTAATTTTTATTTAGAACAAAATACTTTAAGGGCTTATTAGAAAAGGTATTGTTATTATTTAAATAAAGTCTCAATAAATAATATTCACAAACGCTAATTATTCACAAAGTTTGTTTATATCCTAAAATATCACTCTATATATGGAAATATTGTACAGGATTTTAAATGAAAAACAATGGAAAATCACTGTGCGTAGTATTTTCTAGTAGCAATTGTTATGAATAATTGATTCAATTATGAATTACCAATTATGAGAAACTTTCGTGGACAATTTTGGGATTTCGTTTTTTTTTTTTACTTTTGACTACACAAATATGATCAGTAAGTGGTACAGATAGAGCCTCATTTTTTTTGTACTTATTAAAAAATAGTGGCATAAAAAAATCATAAAAATAAGTCTAGCCGTTTCAGAGGAGTTCGATAACAAATACTGTGACACGAGATTTTTATACATGTTTATACTAATGGTCCTGGCAGACCTTTTCCTGCCCAAAACCTGGTATTTTACCAGAAAAAATTAAAAACCCGATTGCAGTGCCACCTACCGGGTCCACCGGCCACCGTAGGCGCGGGCTTGCGGACGGCGAGTAATGGGTGGCTCGCCGTCCGATCGTCCGGTAACCGTCTGGACCGAGCCCAAGTCGTCGACGGCGCGTACTGTTCCACGCGCGCCTCAGGGAGATGTCAGCAAATCGTAGGGGCCCAGCGGGGTCGAAGCCTACTGGGGCCACGGGTAGTGTGAAAGTGAAACCCGGGGCCCCGGGATGAAGGCAAAGAGGGAACAGGAGTGGGTTTTTAGTCAGTAATCTCCCGCCCCGCCCAAGAGCGGGATTTGTCATTAGATGATTTTCCCACCTAAAGAAAGAAAAAAAACCTACCGGGTCCAATTGTATTTTCAAACCATCCAGAAACCCTCTCAAAAATACACACAATATTACATCCAAATCGGCCAAGCAAGTTTAGGAGGTCACCTAACTAGGTGACAAACACGTACAGAAGGATTATTTATATAAAGATTAGATTAGTGTAAAATGTGTTATAATAAGCCATACACACAGTGCGTTACATCTAAAAAACCTTTTATCACAGCTCAATACGGGGTACATGCCAATAAATGTTCCATGGAGTACTTTTACCGGCTTTTAATAATAACGAAACAAGCACGGAGCATGTTAACCTGAGTGTACTTAACAAGCATGCACTTTACTGACTTTATGCCGATTCCGAGGGTGATTTTGTACATAAGAAAAAAAAACACTTCTTTCTGTTCCGTGAAATTATTATACACTAGGTTCTGCCAGAGGTTTCGCCCGCTTGAATGTAACAAATACATGGCTATGTCACTCAGTGATAAAATCACTAATAAACAGGGGTCGGAATTAGGTAGAGTTATTCATGTACTTACATCGAAACGTTGATATTGGATCTTCCCGGGATTTCTAATGAAAAAGCCCGTGTGGCCAACAATATTACAAATAAATAATCATAAAAACCTCAGAGATAGATAAGACAAATAAAACAAAAATAATTAACATACAATTTTTATTAGTATTTTTCATTGAAAAAGATCTCTCTACGTCAACTCGGGTGAGGTTAACAAATTTATACACTTCCTCCTTCTCGTCATTAATGCAGGAAGAAATTTTTTCTGCTATATTTCTGACAGTGTCATAAAAAAAATTCTGCTCTTTAAAATTAATCTCGGGATTTGAGGCATATCCACTTTATTCTTTCGCTGTATGAAATCGTTATAAGTACTTATAATGCCCTGCTAATAAAGCATTCTAGTGATGAAAATCTTTTTTGATCCAGTAGTTTTTGAGTTTATTCATTACATACAAATCTCTCCGCTTATTATCATTTATAGACTACTTAACTAATCAAATAGACGTCGTTCTGTCAGTCTTTTATAATGTAAAATGAAATAGTGTCAAATCTATGGATAAAGAGCATGGGCGAGGAAGTCGTGGATGAAATTACTAAGCGTATACATTATGTCACCATGATAGATACCGACGAAATAATTTACTAAGTTTTATCAAATCAAGCTAAAGTCAGTCTCGCAAAAAAATCGTCGTAATTAGAAACTAAATTGACTAGATAAATAATCTTAGATAAGTTTTTTTTTTACTTTTGGCTTATCTGAACTTTAAATATTACTACTAATATAAATCTACACACATGTTTTTCGTCACTGGACGCTAACAAAATATGTCAAGAAAATTTTCTTCGGGAGTTCGCCGTTGTTTTTTAAGTAGTTTATAGTAAGGATTGACAGTCAATCCTAATATTTACAGCTAGGAAAGTTTAAATGTAATAAAGACCGTAATGTACTGTAGGTTACCTACTTGTAAGCAAGTATCATCACTTACCAACAGATGAGATAGTAGTCAAACGCCTATCAATAATAAAACAAATCCAAAATAGGTTTGTCTCTTGTTACCATTTTTTTTTCAGCCCAAAATAGCGTCATCAAATCATTACTGAACCTAAAAAAATAGCTCCTTCAGCAAAAATAAGATCTAAAAATGACAAATTACTTTCGAGATAAAATCCGCGCTGACTGAAGACGCGGACACCGCAGCTTTGACAAGTAATTGATGAAGGTACACCCTCGAGCTCTTACTACTGGAAAATTAGGGTCCCTTTCCGTATTGCAGATGGTAAACATGACTTTCTTTGTACGATGGACAACAGTTTCGAAGATTTCCATTTTAGAAATGGGAAACACGACTGTGACTTTCTTTGTACAATATAGACAACCGTCCAGATGACATATCAAAATTTTTCGTATTTGTCAATTTAAATCAATTTCCTTTGAAAAACTCATCGAAAGAGCTTTAAAATTTAAAAAATGTCTTCGATATGGGATTTGGTACCTGTGGAATCCTGGAGGAACGCTGCCCTAATGCTGCGTAAGCGAGCGTACGTGACCCACCACCACACCGCGCCGCTCCTTTGATGACTACCACTCCACCGCGCACATGATGTTAGAAAATAGCAGAACTAATTGACCTCCATTGGTGTAATTGCGGCAAGGCGTTCCGATGTGAGAATAAACAAATAAATAAATAAACATTTTCCCACAAACATACACACCCACACCATCACACAGACATACACACACACACACACACACACCCAAATACACTCACGCACATATACAATTGATCGTTTATTATTATTATGATTTCTTTGTTACTTTTTGCTCTATTTATTTTATTTTATTTTTTATTTTTCTTTTTGTCATCTGCTTAGTTCAATATTTATAATGTAAGGGAAGAGCGGAGCCTTCAACTACAGGCATTTATATGCCTAAATGGAGACTCCTCGACATGCAATTTAATGCCAATATGTTAAGCAATAAAGTTATTTTATTTTTAATTTTATTTTAAAAGGTTATCTTGCAGATGAAGAGTCTTGGGTAGATCGCCGTACGATCGTTTGGCAAGCACCAACCCGAGTTGATGGCGCGTTGTGTTAGACGCGTGCTTTATAGAGATTTCAGCAAAATTGACGAGGCTAGTCAGGGCCGACGCCAGCTAGGGCTGCGAATTGGTCGAAGGAGTTAATAATAAATAATAATAATATTTTAAGTTACATGTCGAGCAGTGGTGGCCGAGTGGTAACGGCCCCGACTTACGAGTTGTACTTCGCGGGTTCAACCCAGCCAGGCGCATTACTTTGTGTAATTTATTTCATCACCACTGCTCTCAAAACGGTGAAGGAAAACATCGTGAGGAAACCGGCATGTCCTAGAACCAAAAAATCGAAGACATATGACATTCACCAATCCGCACTGGGCCCGCGTGGTGGATTACGGCCCATTCCCTCTCCTATAGAGAGAAGGCCTGAGTCCCAGCAATGGGCAGATTAAGTTACATGTAATCATAACTACAAGTAGTTACTTTTAAACGTAATTAGTAATCTGATAACAAAATAGTAGCTAACTATGCCTTGCACTGACGGCGAACCACAGGTAGCTCGCCGTCCACACATTTGATAAGGACCAAGCCCAGATCGACGGCTTGTGGTATTCCACGTGCGCCTCAAAGAGATGTCAGAAAAATTGACGGTAATACTCGTAATATTTTAAAATTTATATTACATTTAATACACACAATATATACACAAAAGACTACTTTATAAATTTTAAGTGCTAATTTTGTACCCAAAATACCGTAACCCTCACGAAAAAGGGCAACAGAAGAAACACTGGGAGTTTAGTCAGTAAAAGTCTGACACTCCATCTCTTTCAACTTACAGATGTATGTGCCATGTTTGTCGTAAATAAACTCTTTTTCTTTCACTCTTTTTTTTATTCTTGATAGGTTCGCGCTTGACCACTATTTCACTTGATGGAAAGCGACGATGCGGTCGACGATGGAAAGCGCTTACCTAGAAGTAACCTATTCACTCTTGACTTAAAGATTCCCGAGTTGTAGCCATCAGGAAACACAGATTCCGGTAAGGATTCTTTCTCTTCTTTCTACGGTGTCAAGAGATTTTTTGATGATTTTCCTTTCCACATCATAAAAAAGTAACTACAGAAATGACACTTTGATCCTTAGAACTCAAACCCCACTTATTCAAAACACGGTATTCGACAAAACATAAAAAAAAAACATGGCTTCCAACCTCTGCCAACAGAGATAGCAGCTGGTATTAACAACATAATCCTATTTCCCGCCAGACTAGAGAAAATAAAAATAAAAGAAACAAAGAACAGTAAATTATAGTCTCATCCTACTTAACTAGATTCTGTTAGTGGTTTTGCTTGCGTCAAAATCTAAAATTATTCCAAAGAAAGTTACTGCCGGGGTAAAAATGTCTTGACCTTTTAATCCATCTATTCATCCCAGGAGCAGGTTCCCTTCGGAAAATTTTCGACTACGCGAGCGAAGTCGTAAGCAGAAGCTAGTGCTTCTATACTAATATTATTATTAATACCATATTAATATAATGTAACTCTCTCTGTCTATCTGTTTGTTAATTCTTTACGTCTTAACGGACGTCCACCCATACGATAATGACTGAATACAAGTCATAGACTGAGCGTAGTGTTCCAGCAGATGAGAGATGTCAGCAAACTGTAGGGGCCCAGCAGGCCGATGCCCGCTAGGTCCTCAGGTATTATTTATATGTTAAATTTTATTTACCATCATCCGTGCGTCACTGCGGGGTGCCAGCTGAAAATCAGCGCTGGGTGTCTGACGCCCAGCAATTGCTGAGTTGGCGACCCTTTCGGTTCGAGCACGCTCAGCGCAAATATATTGTAAATCTGTACTTTTTTTGTTATGTTTTTTTGTTGTTGCCTATTGTATTGCCTGCATCGAATAAATACTATTCTATTCTATTCTATTCTTTTGAAAAGGAAATCTTTTGTCCTAGAATGTAAAGGGCAACTGAAGGACACAGGAATGGTTATAGTCAGTAAAAGTCTGACACGGCCGCTCGCTCCACCCTAAAGCGAGAGAAAACCGAAACCGCTTTCCGAAGTCCGTGGATGAGGGACGATCATCCATTATATACTTACTCCCTCGCGCCTCGGATATCACGCCAAGATTCTGGCTATCATTCATAGCTATCTGGCAGAAACCTGAAATCTGACGCCAGTCTTTCCAAGAGGTATTGCGTTGAAGTTGAGAGGTACTCAGTCACTGGGTTGTGGAGATAGGCGCTGCGTCTGATTAGACTGGAAGCTGACTCCAATATAGTTGGGAAAAGACAAATAAGACAGAGTAATAAGTCCCCGTGGAATAATCTTCAAGTTCCACGCGGGTGAAGCCGCTGGAAAAAGCTAGTATGAAAATAAATGGAGCAATAGTCGACTGTAGTCTCATTTGCAAGTAAATAAAACATTTATTAGATTCAGAAAATTATTACTTGATCGTGAGAAGGCTAGCAGATGTTTTCATGCTTCGTAGTCTAGAATTTATTATAGCGGACTAAGACGCCATCTTGTATTATTATAGCGGACTAAGACGCCATCTTGTATTATTATAGCGGACTAAGACGCCATCTTGTATTTTTTTTATAAGCTCGATTATGACCACTATCCCCTTTTTTATCTGTGATAGGCTCGCGGTCGACTCATCTCACTGTGTGCCAAATAAACGTGTTTTCTTTTCTTTCTCACTTGATAGAAAAAGGCGATGTGGTCGTCGATGGAGCACGCTTGCCTAGAAGTAGAGAATCATCATCATCATCATTTCAGATGAAAGAAGTCTGCTGTTGGACATAGGCCTCCCCCAAGTGTCGCCTCAATGAACGGTCCTGCGCGTCTCGCATCCATCGGATTCCTGCAACCTTTACCAGATCATCGTCCACATTGTGGGAGGCCTTCTAACGCTGCGTCTTCCGGTACGTGGTCGCCACTCCAGAACTTTTCGGCCCCAACGCCCATCTCTTCAGCGAGCAATGTGCCCTATCCGTTGCCACTTTAGTTTGACGATTCTTCGTGCTATGTCGGCAACCTTGGTTTAACAATACTACACTACCACAATACAATACAATACTACTACTAGCAATACAATACTACTACTAACTTGGTTGGTTCTCCTGCGGATATCTTCATTCCTGATTCGATCACGCAAAGAAACTCCGAGCATAGCCCTTTTCATTGCCTTTTGGGTGACTTTGAGCCTTCTGATGACCACGTTTCAGAGCCATATGTCATCACTGCCCAATTAGCACAAGCGTGTGCGCAGACACAGGTGCACTCTCTGTTCCTTTCCTCTCATAGTCCGATGAGACAGCCATCCAACACGACTCGCTCCACCCAGAGCTGAGCTGATGAGATTGCTGATTCCCAGGCACGAGGATGTCACACCACCAACTTCCAAACTCAGGTATGCTACAAAGAAATCTACACTAATATTATAAAGAGGTAAAGTTTGATTTTTTGTTTTAATGTTTTTTTTTGTTTTTATCTAAATATATAAAAATTAATCCCTATTTCCCTTGGTCACGCCATCACGCGTGAACGGCTGGACCGATTTCACAATTGTTTTTTATTGTTGTGTTTGTTATTGTCAGGAAAAGGTTCTTATGAAAGAAAAAATTAAAAAAAATTGGTAGTAGGGTAGAGCACGGTAGAGTAGAGTAGGGTAGAGCAGGGTAGAGTAGGGTAGAGTAGGGTAGATAAGGGTACAGTAGGGTAGAGTATGGTAGATTAGGGTAGAGTAGGGTGAAGTAGGGTAGAGTTGGGTAGAGCAGAATAGAGTAGTCAGATGACGGGAGCGAAGCCGCGGGCAAAAGCTAGTAATAATAATAACATCTCTTCGTTGACGTCGTGATGGGACTTGCGCGTTCCAATAAACTTCAGATCTGCAACATGCCTAGGGTGAGGGGCCAGACTAAGTGAGATACAATCCGCAGGGCTGTTTTGTGGCAAACTGTTGGGCATTAGCGACCTCACAGACCCGATCTCTCGGAAGAATTCTTGTTCTTCATATCCAGCTTGCCTTTTTTGGCCGGCCGTAGTGAACACTGACAAGGAACAGAGCTTCCACCTCTCTCTTGCCTTTATTGGCTGGCTTAAGTGGAGATTCGCAAGATCAAACGTGCTAGGGAGAAGGATGTATAATCCAGTAAAGTGCTGGTAGGGATCTTGACCGTATTTCCGGGATTGTCCTGATAACCGTGGTATACCTCTTCACTCTTTAAGCACATCAGGATTTTTTTTGTAGGTGGGAAAATCATCCAATGACATCCCCCGCCCTTGGGCGGAGCTGGAGATAGTGTCAGACTTTTACTGACTAAAAACCCACTCCTGTTCCTTCGTTGCCCTTCGTACCAGAGCCGAGTCTCCCTTTTCCCTTTTCGAGATTCGAGCCCAGGAGTCACGCTTGTAACCATGCCACGGGACCAATGAAGCAGTTATCGTTCCGTCATAATAATATGGGTACAGGCAAGAATAAAAGTATGTTTCCCTTATTACCGACTAGATTTTGCCCGCGGTTTCGCTCGCGTACATAAAATATAACCTATGTCACTAAGAAATAAATTAGCTTTCTATCGGTGAAAAAAATTTCGCAATTGGACCAGTACTTTTAGAGATAACTTCCCTAAAACAAAAAACAAACTTTACCTATTTATTATATTTGTGTAGATGTAGACTAAGTCAACACCCCGACATAACTAATACCCAAAAGTAACTGCAAATGATACTCCAACATGCCAGCCAAACACTAATCTCAAAAAACCAGTATACCAATTTTTGCCCCAGAACCCTGCAATACATACAATTTGCCCGACACTTACAATAAAGTCTAGATTCGCGCCACCGTGAGAACGCAGCCAGATCCTAAGTTATTGTTATGGCTCGTTTCAGCCTGTTACAGACTGTTAGGGTGCTTGCTCACCAAAGATGCGCGAGGTAGCTAGGCGGTGCGTATGTGAAGTGGCGCTGTGAAAATGTCTGCCTGTTTCCACCACCAAAGTTATGCGTGGAGCTTGTGAGGTTCAAAAATGCGTAGCGACGCAGTGAAACGGTGTAAAGTTCAGTCACAGTATAGATACATGGAACAGTACGGAAACTACCTACAAATGATGAATGATGACTCCTAAGCGGCATTCGCTACTGACAGGACCGCGAGAAACGCTTATGAGTCTCGTCGATGCGTATGTTTGTGTGAGTGAGCCGTTTCGAACATAAATGTAGGTAGTTTCCGTACTGTTCCATATATCTATACTGTGGTTCAGTGGTGCGTGTATGCATAGCGGACTCTGCTGAGCTGTGCGTGGGTACACATGTCATATAGCACATATCCTCGCCCACATCTCTCACACACATCGCAGGAATTGCATGACTTGATTCTACCATCTCCTTTCTACCATCGGATAACCCGACGTATGGCAAGTGACCACCTTTACGTAGTTAACACCTCTACGGCCCGGACTAAGCGTTTCGCCTCGTCATTTATACCGCGTACATGAAAGGATTGGAACAATTTGCCAGCAGCGGTCTCCCCGTCCGATTACAATTTAGGTGTCTTCAAGACTCTTAATAAACTAGTGCGATTCACCATCAACGATTGCATTACTGTTTACCATCAGTTGGGATCGCAATCAAGCACTGGTTTAAATAATTAAAAAAAAAATCTGCTATCATTCCTCCATCAGAACTGCGCTAAGCCTGCACTGAGACTGAAATGATCCCGTTTTGTAGAATTTACCCTCACGCACCGCCTCGCTACCTCGCTCATCTTACCTTTACGGGCTGCAAGCTACAAATGACGCTGTATATAATTCCGCCGCCTTCTAGAGTTACAGCTTTAAAAGCTGCTTACTAAGCTGTTTGTGCTTTGTAGCATGAGCTGCACCATTTTAACGACGTAATAATGATATTAAGTTTTTGATTTTAAAATGGTGTGTTTTCACAACTTCAGGTCAAAAAGTCGCAAAAGGCACAGGTAAATGTCAGGTCTGAACTTTGAGCTCCAAATCAAAGTATTTTTAGATTTCTTCAGTTTGGAAATTTTGAACACAATCGCGATATGATCGATGCTTATTATATGACCTTGGCTAAAAAAGTATGCACATAACTTAGAAAAAACCGGCCAAGTGCGAGTCGGACTCACGCACTGAGGGTTCCGTACAAACTTACCTATGAAAACAGTTCGATTCCCGAATTGAGTTAAGAAGATTATTCCGAATCGCAAATAAATATTTTTTTGTTATGACGTAACTACAAATTGACAGTTTTCAGATTTTTTCCTATACTTGAAATTTCAGGATTCTAGGTCAACGGGCAGTAAGTATCCTATGAATTTTGATTCCCTTGAGAGTGTCGAAATACACGTTTTTTTGCGACATAAACTTCCGTATCATTTTTTTTCGTAAAATCAGAAGTTTGATTTTTTCACAGCTTCAAGGGACCTCAGACCTGAGTATATGGTTTTAATTTCAACTCGATACCTCCACGCGTTCCCGAGATAAAGGGTCTTGACAGACAGACAGACAGACGGACGGACAACAAAGTGCTCCTACAAGGGTTCCGTTTTCTCCTTTTAACCCTAAAAATTACAATGCAAATGCTAGGTTACATTATTATATTATGAAGTTCCTGTGTCTACGTTCCACCTTCCTCCATCATCAGATTAGTTCGATAGTACCTTATAGCCAAAGTGCATCTCATGAAAATTCTAATAAGCCTAAACACGGCTAGGACACATTGATTGACACTCTGTTCCGCCTACCTCCAAACCTCTATTGAAATGGGAGGATCCTCCGACGGTGTTTTGTCTATTCCGGACAACCGCTCAATGGTTAATTTCGGACTGTTGTATTTGTTCTAATCGCGCAAAGAACTTTAATACCGCGATGTAGGATTTTGAATTTTACTTCGTATGAGGCGTCTAGATGTCGCTACAATAGCATCGCATTGGTGTATTAGTCGCTACCGTGAGACCCGTACTGTGTTGAGAACAGCTATAATGCCGTCTGTATTTTCTCACGAGTTGCAACTGCAAGCACGTAAAGAATATTTCTTAGGTATCTAGTCCAGTAAGCGACCCAGAACACATCATGAGGAAACCGACATGTCCTAGAAGGACAGCTAAAATTCGAAGACATAAACATTATGTCAACTCGAGTTGACTCGGTCGGTAACTCGGTAGTAATTCAGCAGAGGGCAAAACGACATGACGACTCATGTCGTCTGACGCCCCGCGCGAGTCAGCCGACCGATCAAGCTGATTCGGCCAATGGGCTTTTGCCCACCGAGTCAAATTGACTCGAGTCGCAACTCGAGTCAGCCATTATTCCAACTCAAGTAACTCGAGTGACAAATCATCTAATGACAAATCGCGCTCTTGGGCGGAGCGAGAGATAGTGTCACTTTTACTGACTAAAAACCCACTCCTGTTCCTTCTTTGCCGTTGTCCCAGGGCCCCAAGTTTCACTTTCACACTACCCGTGGCCCCAGTAGGCTTTGACCCTGCTGGGCCCCTATTTGCTGACACCTCCCTGAGGCGCGCGTGGAACAATACGCACCGTCGACGACTTGGGCTCGGTCCGGACGGTTACCGGACGGTGGGACAGTGAGCTACCCATTGCTCGCTGTCCGCAAGCCCGCGCCTACGGTGGCCGGTAATAGGGATCGGAATCCCTGTGGCTGGAACCCATCGCTAGGTGACTTTCACCAATCCGCACTAGGACCGCGTGGCGGATTATGGCTCATTCTCTCTCCTAGAGAGGAAGCCTGAGTCCCAGCAGTGTGGACTTATATTAGCGACCCGTGTTATTTAGTACCACAATGACGTTACATGTGACATCTCTAATCCACATGGATTCAGGGAAGAAAAAACCAATATTAGGTTCATACCTATTATTGTTTTTTTTCTTCCCTCAATTCCTTTGGTAGAATTATGCTATCTGTTTTTTGTTAACCTGTATCTATATTTTTTATTCTCCATTATCAATATTATTTATTGACTTAAATATCAACTCTACTTTTGAACATAATGATATCTGTACCATTTATGTGGTACAGATAGTGTTTCGATTTCAGCTCTGCTGTGTGTTAGGAGACTGAAGGTTGCTTGAAATAATAGGCGACACCAGGAATTGCTTTTAACTTCGATTATATTGCGAATATTACATGGAATAATGGATGAAATGTATATGATATAGTGCGTGCGATGCAAAAAGATGGATTGATTCACAAAAAAAAGGGTGATTTTGAAGAAGACGTTGATGCGTAGCTCGGTGGTGATTGGTCGATGGCATGCGTGGGCGACCAATCGCTGTGAGGTAGATGGCAGCTCCAGTCGTTAAGGCGATGACTGTTTATTAAGGCGATGTCTGAACATGCCCCCGGCCTTGGAAGTAGGTACCGACGTCCAACACCTTCTCATCATCTTCATCATTGAACAGGGGACAGATTCGAGGAAATGCGCGTCGGATGACTCCTGACTTTGTTTGGATGTCAGCCACTCGAGAAATTCCATCCTTTCCTGGTACTGTGGAGATGATCCGCCCCAAGCTCCATTTCAGTGGCGGCGTGTTGTCCTCTTTGATGACGACCATTGTGTTTGGTTGCAAATCACGTCCATGTTGTCTCCATTTTGTCCTGGTTTGCATTTCTGATATGTACTCTTTGGACCATCGTATCCAGAAATGTTGTCTGAGCTGCTCGAGCCTCTGGTAGCGTGTCAACCGGTGAGCAGGGACATCAGTCAGCTGTGGCGTTGCAGGCGCTGTTAGGAGACGACCAACCAGGAAGTGAGATGGACACAAAGGAAGGAAGTCGTTAGGATCTGCGGATAAAGGACTAATGGGGCGGGAGTTGAGGACAGCTTCAATTTGCGATAACACAGTGCTATATTCCTCAAATGTTAGGTGTGCGCTACCAACGACTCGTAACAAGTGGTGCTTGCACGACTTTACTCCTGCCTCCCACAATCCACCAAAATGAGGCGCATAAGGCGGGATAAAAGAAAATTTAATGTCCTGACTAGTCGCGTATTCAATTAAATCGTCAGAGCATGTGGATAAAAATTTAGAAAATTCGTTTGCGAGACCTACAAAGTTCCTACCGTTATCCGAAATTATTTCATCAGGTTTACCACGTCGGGAAATAAATCTCTTTAAAGCAAGTAGATAAGCATCAGAAGAAAGGTCACTGACAAGCTCTAAATGTATTGCGCGTGTAACTAAACAAACAAATAGGCAAATATAACCTTTTATTAATTTAGAGCCCCTACCCTTACGATTCAGTACGAGCACTGGCCCAGCGTAGTCTACACCAGTACGTAAGAACGGAAAGCTTGGAGTGATTCTCTCTTCCGGTAAGTTGCCCATAATGGGAGATAAAGATGTACCTCTCAACCGTGTACACGTAACGCACTCATGGACAGTGCGCTTGGCCAAGTTCCTACCCCTCACCGGCCAGTGGGACTCGCGTATGTTGTACAGCAACGCCTGCGGCGCAGCGTGCTGCAGTCGCTTGTGCTCGTGCCGAAACAATAGCACTGAAAACCAGTGATTGGAAGAAATTAGTAAAGGATGTTTCTTATCAAAATTAAAATCCGATGACAATTTTATTCGTCCACCGACTCGTAAAATGCCATCACTATCTGCGAAGATATTTAATTTACTTAAATTGTGCTTATTTTTAAGAAATTTGTTATTATCTAATAATTTACATTCTTCAGGAAATGATTCGCGTTGGGACAACTTCACTAAAGTCATGCGCGCATTTCTCAACTCATCAACAGTGAGAGGGCCGCGACGAATGTTATTCCTATTGCGAATATTGAAAATAAAACGTAATACATACGCACAAGCGCGTTGCATACGATTAAATTGAGAGAATCTCTTAAATGGAAACAATGAAATATCAATAGTATTTAAAAATGCGTGAGTTTTGGCTGGCTTCACTTCCGGTAAATCAGACTGTGCTACATACCTACCTAAGGTAGCTTGGCTACTATCAAAGTCGGGCTGTCGTAAAAAATCTGGGCCCTCCCACCATAGCGTGGAAGATTGAAGATCTTCCAGCCTGACTCCGCGAGACACCAAGTCAGCTGGGTTATCTTTCCCGCTGACGTGACACCACGGAAGTTCTTTGGTGATTTCGTGAATCTCAGCCGCTCGATTTTGCACGAAGGTTTTTAATAAATTGGTAGCCATGCGTAGCCAACCCAACACAATGGTGGAGTCACACCAGAAAACTGTGTGATTAAATTGACAGCGTAGTGATTCGCGTACTTTATTGAATAGCCTAGCACCTAACACAGCCCCGCATAGTTCTAGCCTAGGGATGCTCACAGGATTTAATGGTGCGACCCTGCTCTTCGCACAACACAACCTGACAGACACCGAGGAGTCATGATTTATAGTACGAACATAAATACATGCCCCATACGCAGCTTCCGATGCGTCTGTAAATATGTGTAACTCAATAGAAGCAGGGTTGCTGCCTATGACGTGTCGTGGTACACTTATGTTGTTGAGAATGAACAGAGAACTAACAAAAGTTTCCCAAGTCCGTTTGACGTCACTTGGAACCTCATCGTCCCAGCCAATCTTCACCAGCCATAATTTTTGTAGTAGAATTTTCGCTATTATTATCATAGGGCTCAATAATCCTAACGGGTCAAAAATCTGTGAAATTGTTGACATAATATAACGCTTGGTAATTAATTGATTCGAGTTACCGTTAAATTGCGTGTTAAAATAAAAAATATCGTTCATATTATGCCAACCCAACCCTAAAGTTTTAGAATGGACATTTTCACCTAATGATAATTCCTTAAATAAGTCAGATTCATTGTTTTCAATGTTGAAACTAAACATCCACTTGCGAAGGGGAAAACAACCTGACTTTAAAACGTCTGCGACCTTTTTGCAAACATCTAAAAGTTGTTGTTTATTATCACAACCCGTGATCATATCGTCAACGTAGAAGTCTTCATTAATGATTCTCGTGACGTCACGATCCGTGCAATCAGCTGCCAGCTGTTTAAGACACCTACAACTTAGAAATGGCGCGGACGCGGTACCGTAAGTGACCGTGTTCAGCCGGTAAACATCCAGTGGCCGCGACGGGTCGTCACGCCTTAATATCAGCTGAAGATCACGCTGATCTTCGTGAATGAGACATTGCCGATACATTTTTTCAATGTCTGCACAAGCCGTGTATTTATGTTGCCTAAATCGTAGTAAAATAGACAACAGATCGCCTTGTATCGGTGGGCCTACCATTTGTATTTCATTGAGCGAGATGTCATTGCTAGCTGCGGTACTGGCATCAAACACCACTCGCAGCTTGGTGGTGGTGCTGTGCTCACGAAATACCCCATGATGCGGTAGGAAATAGTTAGGCGTCCCGACGCGATCAACACGACTCATGTGACCCAATCGAATGTACTCGTGAATGAAATCGGCATATAGTTTTTTATAGTTAGGGTTGCGTAATAAGCGTTTTTCGAGGGCAAAAAACCTACGTTGTGCCTGTGAGTAAGTTTCACCTAAGGTATCGGGTGATGATTTAAAAGGAATGTGAACTTTGAACCTTCCGTCACTATTGCGCGTAGTAGTATTGACGAAATGTTGTTCACAAGAACGCTCCTCATCTGTGCGCGTATCCCGATACGCAGACATGTCTTCCAACTCCCAGAATTTGCGTAGCTGGGAATCGATAGACTGAGAAAAATTACACTGAATGTACCTATCATAACGCGTAAGAGAACAAATTGGGCCGGAAACAACCCATCCCAATTTTGTATCTAATAAGAAAGGCCCACCAGGTAATCTTATTTTATTACAATTAATTAAATCCCAAAATTTATCCGCACCGATTAGGATATCGTTATTTTGAGACTCATTAAAATGCGGGTCTGCCAAAACAATATGTTCAGGAATTTTGAGTTGTCCGCTTTGTTTTGATTGTGACAAAGCAGGCAACGCTGACGTAATGTTAGGCAAAACAAAACATTGTAAGCGCGTAGTGTATGGATGGATGCGCGATTTTAACTCGATGTCACATATTTGCGTGGATTTTGTGATCGAGTTCCCTACACCACGAATTTCTTGAGTGGACTGTATTACTGGCGCTTGAATTAAATTGCATAAAGTTTGAGTAATGAAACAGCGTTCACTACCGCTGTCAAGGAGCGCGCGTGCTAAGTGATAATTCTTACGACTATCAACTATCTCCACTAACGCAGTCGATAGTAGAACCGGTTTCATAACAGGTGATTGAGTGGACGTGTTTATGTGCGCTTTGTTTGCATAGATCGTAGTAAATTCCACAGCGGAGGACGATGTCGGTGCGGCGGGCGCGGTAAGGGGCGGAGGATGCGCTCCTGCAGCCGTGGCCACCGCAGTCGGCGCCTCATTAGCGTGCGACACATGAAGTGCTACAGATTGATTCGAATGATTATCGGAATGCAGTAACGAATTGTGTTTTTTGTTGCATAATCTACACGGCCCGAACCTACAACTATCTAACGTGTGATCTGAACGTAAACAATTGATGCAAAGTTTCTTTTCGTGAACAAAATTAAGTTTGGAATCTAAATTAAAATCAAGAAATCTTTGACACGCGTAAAGTGGATGATTTGAGTTGCACAATAAACAAAGCCTTTTAATTTTAGTGGATTTTTGTGATTGTTGACCCTGTGGCTCATTGGTGGAAACATTGCAGTGAATTTTAGATAGATTAATTTTAGTGTTTTGTATTTTAGTATCAATATTTCGTTTATTATGTGTCACCTGCAATGTTTCCAGCACGTCAGCTCGGTCTTTAAGAAAATTCATCATGTCATCCAGTTTGAGCTTTCGCCTAGGTTTAGAATCGCCATTTCTAGATAATCCTTGTGCGCGTTTGTATTGTTCCCATTGTTGTTCGGTGGCTGGATTAAATCTAAACAGAATTAAATAGATAATTAATGTATCCCATGCGTCAGTTGGTTCGTCAAGCATTTTTAATGCACGTAAATTCTTTAACACGGTATTTATTAACTGTCGAATTAGATCTGGCGATTCTTTGCTTAAGTTCTGCATAGTGAACAAAGACATGACGTGATTATGCACTAACAATTCGCTATTATTGTACCGATTGAGAAGTAAATCCCATGCAACCGGGTAGTTGGCACTAGAAAATTCTACGGCATTAGTTACCAGCTCCGCACTTCCCTTCAATGAGGATTTTAGGTAGTGAAACTTTTCTATATTGCTTAGATCATTAGAATTGTGCACTAATGATAGAAAAGTATCCCTAAATTCCAACCAATGCTCGTATGAACCGTCAAAGCTGGGCATAGAAATAGTGGATAATTTAACGGCCGGTCTGCGGTGATTACTACATTTACTAGAACTGTCGGTAACCTCACTCGGATTTAAAAGACATTCAGCTTGAGATAATAAAGTGTAGTATCTATTTTCCATCAATTCTCTTTGCGTTAATTGCTCATCTACATCGGAGACTGATTCCTTGATTTGCCTTTGGATGTCACTGAATTCATCAAATAATTTAGCGGCTCCCTGAATCCGTAATTTAAGATCTACGCGTGTTTGACTAGACAAAGTTCCATCAGCAATACTAGACAAGTAATTTGAGAATTTTGACAATCTGCCTTTTACTATGCCACGTTTTTTAACAAGATCCCTAATAAGTGGACAATCGTCGTTTGGATTATATTTGAAAGGAGATTTATCGCGAGGCTTATTAGGTACTGAGATCTCTGACATACTAGGCTGACTCATTTTGGTGGAAAGCAGAAAGGGTACTCACGTTTGAATGTGACGGTTACAAAATTCTTCGTTGGCAGCGCACAATTTCACACCAGAATTTCACTGAAATTGAGTAAACAGCACGGTATCACACAAATGAAATGGAGATAAATAGGGCTGGGCAGGATGGCTGGCCGTACCTGATATGCGCGTTTTCAGGATATACAGCACTCCAAAGTCCAACGTTCGGCTCGAAGGTCCAATGTTTCGATTTCAGCTCTGCTGTGTGTTAGGAGACTGAAGGTTGCTTGAAATAATAGGCGACACCAGGAATTGCTTTTAACTTCGATTATATTGCGAATATTACATGGAATAATGGATGAAATGTATATGATATAGTGCGTGCGATGCAAAAAGATGGATTGATTCACAAAAAAAAGGGTTATTTTGAAGAAGACGTTGATGCGTAGCTCGGTGGTGATTGGTCGATGGCATGCGTGGGCGACCAATCGCTGTGAGGTAGATGGCAGCTCCAGTCGTTAAGGCGATGACTGTTTATTAAGGCGATGTCTGAACAGATAGGTACATTAAAATCATTTTTAAATATATGGAAAAAGCTGCGTTAAGTCGGAATACCCAAGTCGTCGACGGCGCGTATTGTCCCACACGCGCCTCAAGGAGATGTCAGCAACCGTAGGGGCCCAGCAGGGTCGAAGCCTACTGGGGCATGGGTGATGCGAAAGAGATCCCGGGGCTCTGGAAAAATGGCAAAGGAGGAAGAGGATGGGTTTTTAGTCAGTAAAAGTCTGACACTATCTCCCGCACCGCCGAAGAGCGGGGGATGTCATTAGATGATTATCCCACACGAAAAAAAAAAGTCGGAACACTATTTTTCTACAAATAACAAATTTTACGTTTTTAAAAATTAATGACCTCGGCGCTTTCGAATAAACAATTCTGTGCCAACCTTTTTCTATTTCAATCTTACTTTTCTATATCATAAACGATTTATAAGGACAACCACGAAAAACACTCACACGAAATCAAATCCATCAATTTCCAAAAAATGGAAAAAAACTACGAACGCAGCAGGTTATCTTCGCAAAGTAAAACCAAATCTTATTTACCAAGCCGAAGTACTGCAACGCTAAGCTTAACTTAACTTCATATCATAACCATAAAGAGAGGGGTTAATGCACAAAATACTACAAAAGGTCCGCTCTATACAGCAAGCGAAATCAAGCACACGCACGCTGGTGGTCCTCGACACCAGGATTTAACCAGGCCAAGGAGACTATGCCATACCTCAGTTGAACCCTTACCAAAAGCTTCATGCGTTTGATGGCGGGGACCATCACAGTGCACACTGAATAAACACCACCATACAATAGGCATCAGCAGGGGCACCGACTGCGTGGGTGCTCGGGAGCTCGAGCACCCATGAGAAATAAACAGTGGGTGAAGAGCACCCCTGAGAATAGACATCACGAAACAGATTAGTAATCTTTTAGGTTACGTGTAAATAATAGGTCTTTACCTATGAAATTGTAGTTTTTTAAAACGGGTTGCTTTGAAGTGTTATGGATTGACTTGGAATTATAACTTCAAATAAACTTTATATTAAAGGTACGTTATTCTTTTTTCGAAATTAGGTATTTTTAAGTTTCTTTGTGTTTTGTATTTTCTGTAATATCGCAGTACTTATAACCATGAAAGCTAGAAAAAAAAATGTTTTTTCATATTAAGAGTTTTAACGTAGAAACTATGCATTTTAAAGGGCAAGCAATATCAATGACGTATACCTACGACTTTCTTCTAATAAAAGAACTCTGTGTTCTTAGTTTAATAGCTTTCGTTTTGGAAATTTTGTCTTGTAGCCGCCCTGAGAAGAAAAGTTATTCGTGCGATAAAATTTCCCACGTGAAAGTGATTGAAACAAAAATAGACATCCCATTCATTAGCAGTTTTAAGTCCGTATACATCATCAACATTGCATACTGCTTGAGACACATTTTTCCACGGTAGAACTCATATTACAAAATAATGCGAGTTTTCTTAGATTTCATACAAAAATGGTTATAAATACAGCGATATTACAGAAAATACAAAACACAAAGAAACTTAAAAATACCTAATTTCGAAAAAAGAATAACGTACCTTTAATATAAAGTTTCTTTGAACTTATAATTCCAAGTCAATCCAAAGATATAACACTTCAAAGCAACCCGTTTTAAAAAACTACAATTTCATAGGTAAAGACCTATTATTTCTTGATAATAAAAACTAGTTTCATTTTTACATAATGGTTTCATCTTACATTTTTATCAAACATAATTAGTAATTAAGTACGCAGTATGTAAGTAGGACATTTATTTATTTGTCGGTCGATCAGTGTGCATTTCTCTTCTCACACTTCGCCACTTTTTCGAGTCATCAAATGAGCATGAGCACCCATGAGGTTTTCTAAAAGCCCGGCGCCCCTGGGCATCAGATAGCCATCTGATAGTTCACTATGCAGAGTATGCTTGAAAGAAGGAGACAATGAGCATGTGCTCCTTGACTGCACAGTTGTCATGGATCCCTGAATTCCTTTACCGACGAATTCCTTCAGTTCAAATTTAATTAAGAATAATTTGTTTATTTGTACTACAATTGGAATAATAATTAATTAATTTTACCTGTAAAAAATTTGCATGTCATTATGTTATGATTAAATATGTTATGCAACTATTATATATAACCATTGTAAGAACTTTTATAACCATATTTATCTGCAAATAAATCTTTGACTTTGACTTTGACGCACTGAATCTAATCTGTTTTTGGAGAGAAATGGGCTGGATTGAGTAAGCCCGCCAAAAGATGGCTGATTATCTCGGGAATTCGTGGAGGTATCGAGTTGAAATTAAAACCATATACTAAACTCTCGCGGTCCCTTGAAGCTGTGAAAAAATCAAATCACTGAGTTAACTAAAAAAAAAAGATACCGTTTATATCGCAAAAAAACGTGAATTTCGACACTCTCAAGGAAATCAAAATTCATAGGGTACTTCCCGTTGACCTAGAATCCTGAAATTTGGCAAGAAGCAAAGTCTTATAGCACAAATATAGGAAAAAATCTGAAAATTGTAAATTTGTAGTCACGTCACAATTTTTTTTTTGCGGTTCGGAAAAATCTTCGTTACTTAATTCAGGAATTGAACGGTTTTCATAGGTAAGTTTGTACGGAACCCTCAGTGCGTGAGTCCGACTCGCATTTGCCCAGTTGTTTGTGGTGCCACGTTACCATACGGTTGAGCGACGTATATCACCCATTCCGCGAATGTTAATCGCACTCAACGCTCTCCTTGAATCTAATCCTGCAGGGTTACCATGACGTTCAAATTAAGATTGTTTCATTCTTATTTCAGTGTGGGTAAGAGACAGAGCTATACAGGTTGTCTAGCGCCATCTCTTACCCACACTGGAAATAAGAATGAAACAATCTTACTTTAAACGTCATGGTACAGGTCCTGCCCCCCTAGCCAAGTTGCAAACGATAAACGTGAACGCTTAGTAATCTCCAATAGATTTTCAACTTTATACCTAAGAGCATAAAGTTGAAAATCTATTAAAGACTACTGAGCGTTAGCGACCGGAACGAACGAAAACACTATGTAATCATCAATAGATTTTCAACTTTATATCCAATTGCATAAAGTTGAAAATCTATTAAAGACTACTAAGCGTTCACGTTTATCGTTTGTGACTTGGCTAGGGGGGCTGGTCTAAATCTGTTCGCTAATGAATAGAAGGAGATACTGACTGAATGTCTGGTGATTTGCGAGAAGATTGAGTGAGAAGTTTAGTTGTACGAGTATATCTGTGTTATATTTTATTTAATGTGCTTTGCATAATTTGTATCAAATATAATCATTGTAATTGGCATTTGGCCGTTCTGGCTAAATCACAACATAGTATAAAACAAAGTCGCTTCCGCTATTTGTCTGTCCCTATGTATGCTTCGATCTTTAAAACTGCGCAACGGATTTAAATGCGGTTTATTTTAATAAATAGAGTGATTCAAGAGGAAGGTTCATATGTATAATACATGCATAATAAATTTTAGAGGTTTTTAATGTAATATCGTAAATAAACACATTTTTTTTGTGCTTACATTGCAAACGCTGGCCTACGAGATAGATCAAAATAATGAACTACAGTATTGTACCTTAAAAAGATCTACAAAAAAGTCTGCGACGGTAATGTCTATCTTTGTTCGACCGTTCGGCAGCTTTGCGCGGATGTGACGCATATCTTCCCAATCTATTGATTATGTTTGTTAGCTAGTTTTAATATTGTGTCATTTTTCTTTCTTTCTTTCTTTCTTTCTTCCTTTCTTTCTTTTTTTCTTTCTTTCTTTCTTTCTCTTAGGGATAACCCATTTTTTATCCTTTTATTTTTACGAGAAATAATGGCTTATTTACGAAGCGATTTTAAGCAATACAGCATTAATCCTTATCCAATTAAGTACCTTAAATACATCAATATGGCTCTTTAAATTATGTAATTTAAATGAATATATTCGAAGATATTACAGATTGAAAATGCAAGGACATAGCGGTTGCGGTGGTATCAACATTACACCCGTGCGAAGCCGGGGCGGCTCGCCTAAATAAATAAATGAAGTCGACCTTCTGTACCTGCATACTCTGTGGTTAAAAGATTTGACTTCAAAGTCGTTTGCTTACAAAACCGTGGCCAGTTATAACCGGTTGAAAGAGGGTTGAGGGAGTTATTATGAATGCTTGCGTTGCTCATTTAGTGCTTAGTTTTATGAGTACGGGGATAAGATTCTTAAAGTACCATTAAGAGGGCACGTTATTTACTGACAGATACCTGGTGTGTGCTTCGAGCTAAGATGTTAAAAAAAAAGTTATAGTATTGTTTATAGGTCTAGGAGAGCAGTGGTGGCCGAGTGAGAGCAGTGGTGGCCGAGTGGTAACGGCCCCGACTTACGAGTTGTAGGCCACAGGTTCAAAACCAGCCAGGCGCATTACTTTGTGTAATTTATTTCATCACCACTGCTCTCAAAACGGTGAAGGAAAACATCGTGAGGAAGCCGGCATGTCCTAGAACCAAAAATTCGAAGACATGTGACATTCACCAATCCGCACTGGGCCCGCGTGGTGGATTACGGCCCATTCCCTCTCCTAAAGGGGAGGCCTGAGTTCCAGCAGTGGGAACATTAAAAAGGCTGATTATGTTATGTTATGTTATAGGTCTAAAACCATCTTTATATAAGGTATTGCCTTTTTAATGAAACCGATTTGCAGCACATGGGTTTGATGGTTTCAAAATCTATAACGGATATAAGTAGAAATAATTCAAAAATTTCATTTATTTGCCCCACTCTAAGAATAATTCTTGTGTCGTAGTTGGATTCGCAAACATGTATGCCTACTCACATATACAAGACTTCCAGACCCGGAATAATTATTATTTATAGGGCATACAAATAATTCTTTATTTTTATTGTCAGTAATTAAGTAAGTCTCAATGTTACTCTACGCTCTATGCTTCTTTTTTACTTTTGGTAGGTTCGCGCTTGACCACAATCTCACCTGATGGAAAACGACGATAGAGCACGCTTGCCCAAAACCTATTCACTCTTGACTTAAAGATCTCCAGGTAAGCATTTATATTTATTAAAATGTAAATACTTGAAAATAAGTTGCGAAAATTCAAATTTTCAGCCCGCAAAGATAAAAATGTCCTGAGATACAAAACAATAACAACAAAGACAGGACACACATTCTCAAAACAAAATACAAGTAGAGATACCATTTTATATTTGTAACTGTCGTCAATTTACTTTTACATTTGCTGTCAGTAATTGCGGCACACGAATCGACCCCCCTTCCTGTGACAAACATTTATGCGAAGTTTCACTTCCTACTCTACCACTGCATATATGGATACAGAAGGTCGACTCCATACATCATATATCTGCCCTACACTACACATTTTTTTCTTTCATTCTATCTTGTCAAACGTCACGCTATCACTAACTCTCTTTTCTTTTACATAATATATCATACCTTTCTTTGGCCCCCGTCCCCCTTTTCATCCATCCACATACTTCACTCATAACACTTGTATTAACACACGTTTCATCTCTTCTCTTCTCTATTGACACGACCATAATACCAAGATAAACCTTTCAAGTTTTCAGTCACTGGCGCCACTTTCAAACTGCCTCTATTGTGTTAATTTCTCACTTATCTAATTCTCGTCTCTCCACACATCCACCTCAACATTCTCATCTCCACTAGGTACATGCAATCAGTTTTCATCCGTCTTTTTCAAATCCCAACATCCATCCAGTATTACAAGTCTTGTCACGAACTTGTATATTTTACCCTGTACCTTGATCCGTGGGCCGTGAGTTGTTTCAGTGGCCTGTAACCATTTCATCCATCCTGACTTGATTCAGTGCGTTACGTCTTGGTCTACTTAGCCATCCTCTTGGACAAGCAATCCGAGATACCGAAAATCGGAACAGATCGATATGTGTCGGTAGCTAAGGGCATATGATTAAAGAGACTGGTGAGAGGTTGACTCATACAACGAGCGTAAACGCAAGCAATCGCACTCACCACCGGCATTTGTTTGAGATCGGCGAACGTACTCGTCTATACTCCATTCGAAATAGGGGTCTTTAAGTCAAGAGTGAATAGGTTACTTCAAGGCAAGCGTGCTCCATCGTCGGCCACATCATTGCTTTCCATCAGGTGAGATAGTGGTCAAACGCGAGCCTATAAATAAAATAAAAAAATAAGATTAGACATTTAAACAAACTGTTTTTACTGTCACACACTACAATTCCATAGGCATAAGGTGGCATTAAGAGCAAAAAAGTGGTTACAATACCAACTATATAATGCAGCCGCCGTTTATCATACTACCAACATAATAAAAGTCAAAATCGCTTGAACGGACAATAAAAAAGATTTTACTTACCTGTCTCATCTTATTTCGAATGGAGTATATATAGAGTGACTGGTAATTAGTGACCGATACTTAAACACGTGATTGTACTCATGATTACAAACAACTTTCCCAAAGAAACTTTTTTTATATACTCACTAGTTTGTAGTTACATTCACTGATTAGGTACGTACACCTATGGGTTTGAAAGCTGCGCGGGTATTCTATCACTACTGTAGGTACGACGGCGTCACGCGGCTAACAGCTGAGCGGTCGCCGGTCGCAGGCGCGCGCGCGTATTTAAACAACTGTTTTATTATTGTGATAAAACTAATGAGAATATAAAAAAAATTTCTTTGGGAAAGTTGTTTGTGATCATAAGTACAATCATGTGTTTAAGTAGGTATCGGTCACTAATTACCAGTCACCCTATAAAGCGTGCATGCTTATGTTTTCGTTCGTTGAATGGAGTCAACCTTCTGTAATATATTGTCTTCTTATGGTGATTAGTTTAAAATAGCCCGCATAACTGACTTAGGTATGTTTTCACCACATATTGTGCGTGCTTTTGTATTAGCTTATTATCTGGAGCTAACCTTCTGCGTACTCAATTTTATACTTTCTACCCTGGCATAGCTCAATTTCGGTAAGCCGGAAAACGTCTGGGATTCGTCCCCCCATATTTTGGGGACCATACTACACTCTAAAAGCGTTGTGGGTGATCGTTGTATTATATGTTATTCGTTTACTTACTTCTCTGCGCTGTTTTCAGGGGAATATTGTTCCCTTAAGTAGCTGTAAGCAATTTTCTTTGAAGCTTTTAAATTGAAATAAAAGATACCAGCAATTTTGGTCACATATTACTAGCGTTTCTTAAGGGGTGACCAGACGGTTGCAAACTAGCGTTCCAATAGGGGTGACCTTGGTTAGTGTTGCGGCTACATAGATGTAAACCACGCGCCAACACGTTCGGTGGTTGAGAAAACGCGCCTCCTAACCAAGGGCGTTGATCGTCATGGATTACAACTGCTGTCTACATGGATTGAAACTAGCAAGGTCACCTTGGTTGGGACGTTGGTTTTCAACCGTTTGGTCACCCCTTTAATGTGTGATTCAATTAATGCATGATCCCATGCTTTTAAATTAATCTATAGGTAGGTATGTATGTTTCTATCTAAATAGTATTATGTCCATTATAGAATTTGAAACCTTCCAACCAACATGTTCTAAACCAGTATCATTAGAAAGAAAGGCAATAATGAAAAGATGCGTTTATACCGCGTATATCTCATCAAGGACTGGAACAATTTACTTGCTGCGGTCATCTCGTCCGATTATAATTTAGGTGTCTTCAAGGCTAGAGTGAATAGGCTCCTAATAAACTAGTGCGCCTCACCATCAACGATTGCATCACTGCTTACCATCAGGAGGGATCGCAGTTAAGCACTAGTTTATAGTATTAAAAAAAAAATGGGTTTTGAACATTAAATCGATGCATTTAAAACTTTTACTTTCTCTTTTTTTTTGTTCAATAGCACACGCCGGGTATGTAGTAATAGTTGTAAGACAAAAGAACCAACTCATCCCACACCAGATATAGGACCAAAATTGCTGTCACACTACACCATCTTTTGAGGTCGCTCTGGGTGGAGCAAGGATAGAATAGAAATACTTTTATTCGGGACAGATACAGCACAACGATTTTAAACACAAAATAAAAAAGAACAAAAGTACAAGAGGGCGTGTAAGACTTTTATTAACTTTAGTTGCCCTTTGTGATTCAGTGTCACAGTAACACTTTCAAACGTTCCTGCAGCCCCAAGCTTCGGGTTGGCTTCCAGTCAAACCGAATGCTACTGGATCCCATTATCTTACATGAAGCGACTGCTTTTCTGACCTCCACAACCCACTGGATGACACGATACCCCTTGGCAAGACTGTTGTCAGATTTTTCTTGTTTCTGACTATCGGTATCGAATTTATATGACAGCCAGTATCAACGGTTTAGCGTGCTGTCCAAGGCACGAAGTCTTAGTATGTAATAGTTGGTCCCTCATTGTTTAACCTTGAAAATTGACCCTTTTTAAAGGTTCCGTACCTCAAAGGGAAACAAAGGAGGCGGCCGCACGCGCGAGGGAACGCCACTCACGCCCCCAGCCAATCCCGATCCCGGGATTCCGATCCCGATTTCCGCCGGTAACCGTCCGGACCGAGCTCAAGTCGTCGACGACGCGTAGTGTTCCACGCGCGCCTCAAGGAGATGTCAGTAAATCGTAGGGGCCCAGCAGGGTCGAAGCCTACTGGGGCAAAGGGTCTGATTCTGAAAGGAAGGTTCGGCCCTGGTACGAAAGGCAACGAAGGAACAGGAGTGGGCTTTTAGTCAATTAAAGTCTGACACTATCTCTCGCTCCGCCCAAGAGCGCCAGTGTACCTTACAGCCAGTATACATTTAAATTTCTGTAAAATTGTTATTTTACAGAAATTTAAATGTACTAATTATATAAACTAACCTTCGGTTGCCTTTTGCGTTCTAGGACTACGAGTAACTTTTTCATACTTTTCCGCATGGCCCTAGCAGGCATCGGCCCTGCTGGGCTCCTACGGTTTGCTGACATCTCTTTGAGGCGCGCGTGGAACACTACGCGCCATCGACGAATCGGGCTCAGTCCTTATTGGACGGCCAAACTGCGAGCTACCCATTGCTCATCGTCCGTAAACCCGCGCCTACGGTGGATCCTGCGACGTTCAGATAAGCAGTCGCTCCATTTATTTATTTACAAGCACTTGTACAACGTTACGGAGGATGTCCAACTCGTTGTACAGTAGAAACTTACAAACTAAAAAATACATTTAATGGAGCGATAATAACTTAATAACAAATCCATACCCATTGAAAAAAATGAAAATAAAACTTACATATAATTTAGAAATAAAAAGAAAAGACATAAACATTATCGCTAAAATAATATATCCCACAAAACAAATAAAACAATGTTCTTATTTTTTATCCATCTTCTCACAAAACCTTAGACATTCACGACACACATCTATCCATCTCCCAGCAAACAAGTCACACTCCAGTGTTAGAGTCAGAAGAGCATTAAGCACGAACGAGCGGCGAGTTAGCTCGTGACTGTCTGCGATAAAGAATCCATGTAAAGCATCGACCCGTACAGCTGTTATGAGCCTCTAAAGAACTACAAATAACACCCGGGACTAACAGCTTAACGTACTTTCTGAGGTACCGAGGAATCTCGGTATATTAAGATGATCACCCACCCAGACTAACCTGGGCAAGACTTGCTTAACCTCTTTCTTACATTGATTCTCATTACACAAAGTTAAAAAATCGATCGGACACGTTATCGGAAACTTTGGATTCGCTAATCACAAGTACGTACTTGGGATCAAAGTGATATGTTTTGTAAACGCTGCTTACCCCAGCGGAATAATGCCCTAATCAGACTATTGATACGCATGGCCGCGCTGGTGGGGTATCTACGTGACTAGTGAACGGACACTATATGGCTTAGTTTCTAACTAATAATCGCAATTTTTTTAAGGGTGGAGCGAGAGAGCGTGTTAGACTTTTACTGACTATAACCACACCTATGTTTCTTCTTTGCCTAACGTTCCAGGACCCTGAGTTTCCTTTGCGAAAGCCAACCCATGGTGCCAGTAGGCTAATAAAATGTACCTACTGGAATTTTATTTGTTTCTTTGTATGTTTATTCATATAAGCTAATACAAAATATTTGCATGATTTACTTTTTCCTTTTCGCCAGAAATTAAACCTAGGTTATATGTTAGAGGATAATACGAGGAATCAATAGCAAAAAAAACCAGGTCTTTAAACCATAACCGAACGAAGGTACCTATAGAAGCATTATTTGTACTTTTTTGTCAGGCGTTACTTATTTTTCTTGTATTATAATCAAGACGACTTGAGGACTCGAACTCTTTGCAACCCTACCACACCCGGCGATAAATGCGGAAGCAAGGGACGCAGAATAACTCAATAGAGAAACCGTGTAGTATACACGCTGAAATTTTAATGGTTGTTTTCCCGCGGCAGGACGACTACCCATCGAAACACAAAGTTAAACTTAAAAAAAGAATGTTTTTTTTTCAAATCATTAAAAAAGTATTCATAAACTCGATAGAGCGAGAATCAATAGTAGTTCACTAGACATAAAGTAGGTACCTACACGAAACGCACGCGCCGCCGGCGCCGCACGCTGCCGGCAAACTACAAAGGAAGAGTGAATAGATAATAAATGTTCAGAGCAAAATAAGCTCTCGAGCATGGTGATACGGCATTAACTAGCCTGCACGCTTGCGGCAAGCGAGGCACCCCGCGCGATCGCCGCAACATAAAAGAATGCCGCCAAATGTTGCGCTCTGCGTTTAGTCCTTCCGCGAACGTCATACGTGCAATACGTTATCGACATCTTTTCAAAAATGAATCGGCATTACAATTTTTCTAATTGAAAGTTTGTCGGACTTATTAGACGACGTTCCGCTAGCGGTGCCGGTAGACGATTTGTATTACCAGCATGATGGGTGCCCGGCTCATGCTCGTGCTCGACAACACCTGGACTCGATGTTTCCTCAGCGCTGGATCGGACGTGGCGGGCCATACCCTTGGCCACCGAGAAGCCCGGACTTGACTCCGTTGGACTTTTATTTGTGGTCTGAGCTCAAGCGCCTGGTGTATCGTGAGGAACACCAAACACGCGACGCGTTGATAAGTGCGATAGTGGACGCTTTTAATATCGTGAGACGTGACAGAGACACTACAATCAAACTGAAAGACAATCAGTTAAAACGTGCTCGTTTGTGCATTGAACGTAGTGGTTTGCATTTGGAACAATTACTCCGCTACCGGGAAGTGTAAGTAGGTACTTACTCGTACCTTGTAAATAAAAATTTAAAAGTAGGTTAGGTAATCAAAATCATTGTAAATAAGTTGATTCCATTTTTTAAATACGCCTTAAATACTTAATCATCTAATTCAGACTTTTTTTAAAGATAACTATCTTGATTTTTATTAGTTTCTCAGTGATCTGTAAGTTGTAGGCAAAAAAGTATTTACGACGGTCCTAAGCCCGTAAAAGTATGAAGGGAAAATTGGAATAACTTATTGGGTTTTGTGTTTTATTAAGTCACGAGTAGTGATCAGCTGATTTATACGCGAGTGCAACAACCGCGCGGCCATTCGGGGCAACGATCCACCATTGACCACCATTGACACCACCACCACACCACACCACCACACCATTGACACACCACACCACCACACACCACTCCACACACCACTCCACACACCACACCACACACACCATTCACACCACCACACACCATTGACTTGAACCATTGGTTCAAGTCGCTTTCGAGTTTTGTTTATCACAATTGTTAATCTGCCATTTATTGAGTCTAATTTTTTTTATATATATTAATCGATTGTATTACCGACACAAACTCATTTCGCTTCGGGAAAATAACCACTAAAATTTCACGGTGTATTTAACAATGGGAAACTTAAAATATCAAACACTGAGTATAATTATTTAAAAAAAAATAACGCATGATAAACTTCGTTCGGTTGCGGTTGGTAGACATAGTTATTTTTGCTATTGATTTATCATACAGTCCTTTAAGATATGGCCTAGGTTTCACTATTGGCGAAAAGAAAAAAAAACATGCCAGCTATTTATGGCAAAAGTTTAATTCCCCTTTAATTAAAGAATCAAAAATCTAGGCATTTATTTAAAAATATTTCAAATAAACAAGCCCTTTTGAATTGACAAGAAGTCAGTCAATCAGATAAATGATGCTAATTGCACATTCCAAAGCGTAGATCTCTATGGAAAAGAATTTATAAGAAACTCCATGGAAACTCTTTTAAATCATTTTTTGTATTACAAATATCTCGGTTATAAACTTGTTGCTTGAAAATTGTAAATTAAATAAACAACATGTAACTTTCTTTTTTCCTTATATATTTATTTATATAAGTAGGTTTATATTATATTAAATATTTATGTAAAATTATTTTATATATAGGGTGACTGGCAATGTACGATACTTAAACACGTGATTGTGCTCATGATAACAAACAATTTTTATTATGGGAGCAAAGGCGAAATCGCGAAAAAAATATCAGCTGTTCAGTACATGAGGCAAACATAAATGTACTGAACAGCTGATTTTTTTCGCGATTTCAGGTTTGTTCCCATAGTAAAAGTTGTTGGTTATCATGAGCACAATCACGTGTTTAAGTATCGTGCACTAATTATCAGTCACCCTAAATTATATACATTTGTTCCCTTGTTTTCTCTTCACTACCCGGCTTGGTTGACTGCCTAAGGCATTAAGTCCGCCTTTATACCTTTGTGTTATATGAAGTTTTAATAAATAAATAAATAAAAGTAACGTAATATACACACATCCTGAAAGTAGTGTATACAAATATTTGTTCCATTCGGAAATCGAACCCGCGATACGTAAACGGAACAAACAAACGCTCAATCACTGCGCCAACCGTACCATCGAAGCAATACTATGAACCCTCTCATCCCCACTGAAATCTGTAGAACTTTGAACTGTCGTTATGGGTAACTAGAAGACAGGAAATCAGACTACTGTGGTGTGGTGTGTGTGTGTTTGTGGTGTGTGTGTGTTTGTGGTGTGTGTGTGTGTGGTGTGTGTGTGCACTATGTGTTGTGTGTACTGTGTGTGTGTGTATCTACTGTGTGTGTGAGTGGTGTGTGTGTGTGGAGTACTGTGTTTCCCATTTATTGTGTTGTGGAGGTCAGATAACAGTCGTTCCACGTAAAATACTGGTACACAGTTGCATCAGGTTAGACAGACCGACACCAATGTAGTGGAGAAAAAACTAAAGAGATTGATTCTTCGAGTTTTTTTTTTTCAGAATAATGTTCAACATTAACACAATTTTTCCTGTAACCTAAAACATTTGGCAATAAATTTTTCCTTGATTTATAATCATTTAATTTTGCACGATAACTATTTCGTTTTTAATGTAAACAGGGAAACCGTGAAGCTAAGGAAAAAAATTCAGGAAAATTTTAGTATTTTCCTTAAATACTTGAAATGGCAACTTTGAGTCATTAAAATGTTAGATTGTTTAATCAATCAAATACTTTAATTATCGAGAAAAAAGTTCAACCATTCCTTCATCAATAAAACATATTTTACCCTTTTTTTTATTCTTGATAGGTTCGCGCTTGACCGCTCTCTCACCTGATGGAAAGCGACGATGCGGTCGACGATGGAGCGCGCTTACCTAGAATTAACCTATTCACTCTTGACTTAAAGATTCCCAGGTTGTAGCCATCAGGAAACACAGATTCCGGCAAGGAATTCCACTCCTTAGCTGTACGTATTTTACCCTCCTTTTATTTAGCACATAGAATTTGAATAATCTCTGTTAACACCAATATTAAAATTGGCCATTTCAGTTGGAAGAAACGCCAGGATGTCACCATTGTGCGGACCATCCGGAAGATACCGTGAAGCATGCGGTGGAGGTGTAACTTGGGCAGAGCACCGCCATGTACTCGTGGACGCGATCGGCGGTGGCGACCTCTTGCGTCCGGCCCTGGTTCAGGCCATGATCTGGAGCGACAGGGAACGGGAAGCGGTAATCTCCTTGCAATACAGTAATGCGAGCGAAGGAGATGGCTGCAATAGTGAGGGGGAACGGACATTCTTACGCCCCAGCCGCCGTCGAAGGAGTCGCCACTGAGCAGGCGTGGACTTCGCGCGTCCTTCTACCTTCCTCTTCGCGCGCACGTAGGATAGAGCCGCCGTATCGCGTTGAATTCGCGTAAACCGCACCGGAACGCTTCGCAACGCCCACGTTGGATGCCCCGTGTTAGCGCCGTTTAGGTAGGTCTGATGACAATTATTAAAGATAATTATAAATAATTGCTATAGATTACAGTGATTTCATTACACATCTCTACCTATACTTAATACATTCACTAGCTTCTACCAGCGTGCAGCGGCCATGTTAAAGTAGGTTTCTCCACACAAACTTTGAACCTCCGTTTTATGCCCATAGGGGGTGGATTTAGGAAAGATTCAAAAGCATTTATTTCAAAAAAACCATTTACATGCACTTTTGAAATGTCAAGAAGTCAGTCAGAAAAAATGATGCTAATTGCACATTCCAAAGCGTAGATCTCTATGGAGAAGAATGTGCAAGAAACTCCATGGACACTCTTTTCAATCATGTTTTGTAATTACAAATATCTCTGTTACATGTTTCTTGTCGCTATCATGTGAGAACAATGTCAATAAAGTTAAAATAAAAACTAAATATAGATATTAAAATAGCAACTGGCAGCTAAGAGATGACCAGTCTCAAATGACAGCGCCCGTTCACGGACATGACGCGAATATTAGCACCACTCAGCTCAACCATTTTGAAGGGAACCGAATGATCCAACACACGCGCCACCATCAGTGAGACATTTGAGTGAGCATGACAAAAAAAATCCTCTTTAGTGCTCGCCTAAGTCATATATGAAAACCTTGTGCAAAATCTGGTCCCAGTAGTTTCGACTGTGCGTTGATATGTCAGATGAAATGATGTCTATATTCAATTTGCTTAATTACCAAAAACATAATCAAACTGAAACTATTGTTTTATTACAGCCGTAATCCTGCTATCACATCCAAAACACCAATAAACCTTTACACTCGATATATCTACGCTCCCGAAGCCATAAACGATCGCTTTAGGCTAATAGGCATCTTTGTATACCTTCGTCTCAGTAATCGAAGGTCCTCGAGGTTGATGAGATCGGGAGGCTGGATAAAGCGCTCTACTCATTATACATTTGTGTTGGCTATTTAAACCCCTGATTTTAGTTTGGTGTTTCTTCTCAGAGTGGGGACCTGCTGAAACCAAGCTCACCACCAACACCTTAGCTTGCTAATACCGACCAAAAATAACTAGAATAAAATAATTAGAAGTGTGTTTTGTAGCTAACTAGTTGTTCAACGCGGTTTCACTCGCTTCTTTGGTTAGGTACTGCTCCGCTCGAGCGTAATGTTACATATCCTATAGCCATCCTCAATGATTGGGCTATCCAACACTAAAAAAATTAAAAAAAAAATCGAGCAAGTGCGATCACGCACTGAGGGTTCCGTAAACCCTCAGTGCGCCTCAAAGTATCAGTAACAGTTCAATTCCTGAATTGAGTTACAAAGATTTTTCTGAATCGCAAAAATAGGTTTTTTTCTGACGTAATTACAAATTTACAGTTTTCAGATTTCTAGATTTCAGGATTCTAGGTCAACGGGAAGTACCCTACGAATTTTGATTCCCTTGAGAGTGTCGAAATACACTTTTTTGCGACATAAACGGCCTTATCTTTTTTTTCTGATTGGTTAAGGGTTTGGAGCTGGCCAATCGGAGCGCCGAACGCCATAAAAGTGTCGATCGCATTAACGTAATAAAAAAACTTTTTACAAAAAAAAATAACCGACTTCACTAAAAAAACACTATAAGTATCAAAATGACTTTAATTTCGGAAGTCGGTGTTAAATAAGAAACAAACAATACCGAAAAACATTTTTTTTTTTGTAAAAAGTTTTTTATTTCACACTTTTTAGTTGCGATACACTTATAAACAGAGTGCCTATTTCTCATGATAATTTCAATTAACCCAAACACTGCTAGGTCACATTGTTTTATTATGAACTTCCTGTGTCTACCTTCCACCTTCCGGCTCCATCATCAGATTAGTTCGATAGTACCTTATAACCAAAGTGCATCTAATGACAATTCTAATAAGCCCAAACACGGCTAGGATACATTAATTAATTACGAAGTTCCTGTGCCTACCTTCCGGCTCCATAATCAGATCAGTTCGATAGTACCTTATAACCAAAGTGCATCTAATGACAATTCTAATAAGTCCAAACACGGCTAGGTTACATTGATTAATTACGGAGTTCCAGTGCCTACCTTCTGGCTTCATCATCATCAGATCACTGCGATGATACCATTTTCAACGTAACTAATTCAATTTGTAAACTATTCAGAACCATTCATTTATTTGTATTGTTATAGTCGCTTAACTATCTTCATTTGATATCAGTACATTGTGATATCTGGTTCACCCTTGTTTGATCGAACAACGTTTGATATAATATTACTAAATCGAATTTTAGTTGCAATAAAGTCATTTTGAAGAATTATTCATTTGACCGAATAATTCATTGGTAAATTTTTATTTAGCGTAATTATTTATTTGAACTAAATTCATTTGAACTAATTTCATTTCGCCGAATTTTCAAATGCACTAATTTTATTTAAACTAATGTTTCACTACACTAATAATAACCTAACCTACCCTTTTTTTTAAAGAAGAAATTAACCTAATCTAAATAGTTCAGTTCCGGGTAACCTACTAAAAACTGTAATGATTTTTAAAGAAAATATTCATAAATCGTTCAACTTTCATCTATAAGCGATAGATGGCGCTAGTAGTTACATGAACATAAGGCACTTGTTGTAGACATTAAGTAATGATTTATGGTATTAGAGTTTATGTATTAGTTTTGTATAATTATTGATAAACCCTAATGTATATTAGTTAGTCAATTGATATTACGTACTGTTAACTTTGCTCTGATTGGTCGGACCGAGTGTTTGTGAAAGTTTGTGGTGGGGAAACATTGAGTTTGTAACTGTCATTCTGGACAGTCAGTCTGCTCTGAGTTGTTGAACAGTGAACATGTCCTACCAATCCGTGTATTTGAAAATGATTGTTAATAAAGTGATAAATATGAAATTGTGTTGATCAAAGTGAATAAAATATTTATATAATTGAAGCTTGAAGTTTATGATTCATCACATTTCAGAAGTGGTACATGCCTACAAAAAGCCTACAAATATATGCAGTGATAACAGGAATGTTAGGTTATGTGTGCCTAAATTAAAGCTAAATGAGATCGAGATATTTTTTCCAAGAGTGCTAATGTTATTTTAGACAAGTGTTATACTCACTCAATTTTCATACTGATGGTGGCGCGTGGGTTGAATCATTCGGTTCCCTTCAAATGTGTGAACTGAGTGGTACTGATATGTTCGTAAACGAACGCTGACAGTTAAAACTGGACATCGCTGACACTTTCACTACTAGTGGTTCATTTTAGTTCCTATATTTTAAATTGGGTTGTTTTTTTCTTTATTTGTTTTAATTGATCATGCATAATGCTAAATTACGACAAAAGACAATTGCTATGTATAATTAACCTATTTTCCATAGCGGTAATTGTCATTATGTTGCCTTGGATTACTTTGTGTGCTATGATAATTTTCTTTTCCTTTTGACATATAATTGTAAATTTTAATGTTGTACCGCTAATGGGTATGTTACAATAATAATTTTATGAACTGAATTTCCACCTCAAAAACAATAAATGAATTTGAATTTAGAAGCGAAAAAAAAAATACGAAACCGTGTTTGTGGATTTAGGGTGTAAATGGATTTCCTTGCACATAGAGATCTACACTTAGGAATATGCAATTACCGTCAATTTGCTGACTGACTGACTGCCTTGGCAATACAAGAGTGTCTGGAGTGTGTAAATGTTTTATTTGAAATAAATGCTTTGATTTAATTTCAGTGCTTTGATGAGGCCGAGTATGCTTTTTTTTAATTCATATAAACCAGTGCTTGACTGCGATCCCACCTGATGGTGAGCAGCGATGCAATCGTTGATGGTGAGGCGCACTAGTTTATTAAGAGGCTATTCACTCTAGCCTTGAAGACACCTAAATTATAGTTGGACGGGAAGACCGCAGCAGGCAAATTGTTTTCCAGTCCTTCGATGTACGCGGTATAAACGACGAAGCGAAACGCTTAGTCCGGACCGTTGAAGTTTCAACAACGTAAGGATGGATACTCGCCGTACGTCGGGTTGTCCGATAGTAGAAAAGAGATGGCGGAATCAAGTCAAGTTAAGTCATGCAATCAATCAATGCAACCTGTAAAATACCGATAGGCTGGCTACCCTGCGCCTGTGCTCGAGGTTTTGTAGATTGGACTTAACCAAATCTGGATCCTCAATTAGCCTCTTCGCACGCCTTTCCACTGAGTCCAAAGCTGCTAGATGGCATTTTGCAGCACCAGCCCATGTGTGACTGCCTTTGATGAGTCCAAGTGTGCCTTTGGTGAGGCCGAGCGTACCTTTGGTGAGGGCAAGCGTGCCTTTGGTGAGGCCGAGCGTGCCTTTGGCGAGGCCGAGCGTGCCTTTGGTGAGGCCGAGCGTGCCTTTGGTGAGGCCGAGCGTGCCTTGATGAGGCCAAAACGTGCCTTGACGAGGCCAAAACGAGCCTATGAAGAAGACACGCGAGCCTTAATGAGGCCAAGTGTGCCGTTAGATAAGTCCATGTGTGCCATTTGAGGCCATGTCTGCCATTTGAGGCCATGTGTGCCATTTGAGGCCATGTGTGCCATTTGAGGCCATGTGTGCCATTTGAGGCCAAGTGTGCCATTTGAGGCCAAATGTGCCATTTGAGGCCAAGTGTGCCATTTGAGGCCAAGTGTGCCATTTGAGGCCAAGTGTGCCATTTGAGGCCAAGTGTGCCATTTGAGCAGTGGTGGCCGAGTGGTAACGGCCCCGACTTACGAGTTGTAGGTCGCGGGTTCAAAACCCAGCCAGGCGCATTACTTTGTGTAATTTATTTCATCACCACTGCTCTCAAAACGGTGAAGGAAAACATCGTGAGGAAACCGGCAAGTCCTAGAATCAAACATTCGAAGACATGTGACATCCACCAACCCGCACTGGGCCCGCGTGGTGGATTACGGCCCATTCCCTCTCCTAGAGAGGAGGCCTGAGTCCCAGCAGTGGGAACATTAAAAGGCTGATTATGCTATTATGCTATGTGCCATTTGAGACCAAGTGTGCCATTTGAGGCCAAGTGTGCCATTTGAGGCCAAGTGTGCCATTTGAGGCCAAATGTGCCATTTGAAACCAAGTGTGCCATTTGAGGCCAAGTGTGCCATTTGAGGCCAAGTGTGCCATTTGAGGCCAAGTGTTCCATTTGAGGCCAAGTGTGCCATTTGAGGCCAAGTGTGCCATTTGAGGCCAAGTGTGCCATTTGAGGCCAAGTGCGCCATTTGAGGCCAAGTGTCCCATTAGAGTTGGCCACATGTAACATTGGACTAGGCCAAGTGAGCCAATAAAGATTCGGGTTAAGTGTGCCCAATGCAGACGAAATTATCATGAAGAGCGTAAGTAACGTATGAATATACCTACTTAAGTGATTTCAGTGTGACTATGTTGGCTTAATAATGATGTAAATGAATTGAATAATTTATTAAGTTTATTTCCATATTCATTTTTTTATTATTGCTTCATATCATTTTGACCTGTTTATTGGATAAGTTTCTTTTAATTGAACATTCTGTTATAGCTTATGAAGATATTATAAGTATAGTTAAAATGAATTGAAAGAAGATTTTTATATTGAGATTTTATTTTTGAAAAAAAGAGCGAGTTCTAAATGAATGGTACAAGTTATAATTCATGTAAATGTTTTAACCACTGATTTCTTTTATTTTTGAGGCCTTGGAGTCCGATTGCGTCAGGACTACAGAAGAAAAACCATCAGTCTTATTGAGCAAACGGATAGTTCATGTTTCGAACAAAACAGACTCGAAGAGGAATGATGCAAAGAGACGATCTGGAAGGAAGTGCAGAAGTTATAATTCAACCTCTTCGTCGACTACACCACCACGACGCAAGAAGCAATGAGGTACCTCATGTTGGTTAAATGATTTCCCAAAGAGAAAAACGTTACAAGTATCGAAGTTTGAACATAAAACATTAGAATAATGTGATACGGGAGTTCGATCACTCCAGTAAATTTTGAGATTATTTAAGTTGGATTAGAAAGAGTATTTGTAATTGATTTGTATGCAAATAGGATCAGAAACTGACTATACATTTTGTCTCAAAAACTTGCTAGGTTTACCAAAAGAAAATAGAAATGTTACGAAACCCTACCAAAGTGTAGTATTTAGTGACGAAGTGGTAAACTAAACTAACAATAGTTTTTCTAATGAGCAGAATTATGGTCAGTTTCAAGCAGAAATGTTAGCTGGTACGACTTAAGGTGAAACTTATGGGAATATTTTTATGACAAATCAGTGCTTATATACGGATATTGATGACAATCAAACGCTTTACAAACAAGTAGAAATAAAATGATCAATTTTATTGGGTATTATAATTATAGATTTTAACAGCGATGTAGTCTTTTGCGTGAATCCGATATAGAAGTATTAGTTGTCAGTCAAAAGTTTATGCAGACTCGTCTAAAGATTGGGAAGATTTTGAGTTACCATCCATTGCAATTTGTAAAGGTACGTTATCCTTTCACAAGAACCTTGTACTGTTCAACAATAAAATTGATTTAATTTTCTAAAACTTACCTTGCGCAACCAAATTCAGCTATAGATTCACATCATTCTGGAAATATTTGTATAGACGGATCTTATATCAGAGTATTTATCGTGTGTTTCTTTATCGTGTCAAATCTTTCTGACTATATCATCAACAAATCTATGCACAGACATCACCGCAAAAGATATACATCAATTAAATGATATTTATTTTACAAGTAGGTGATAAATAATAATATTACATGACCATCGTCAAGACTGAAATCGGAGTCGGTCCCCAAGTTAATGATGACAACAAAAGATTTAATTTGAGCTAGATATTACATTGTTATAATTCGGTTAAGAGGAAAATAGATTTAAAATGCATACACTAGAGTGGCGGGTCAATTTAAATGTTCCAAATTAAAATAAAGTTTGATAAACAGTGCGATTCAAACATCATTATTATAACCTTAACTTGATACGAATTTGCACACAGATGCTGGGGCCTTAGATTTAGGGGAAATATTAGTACAATTAAGCCCATGGGCTCTCCAGCTGAAGAGTCACTTTTATTCAAAACGCTTAAGTTTTGTTTTATATTATGGTTTCAAATAGTGAATGTAATGAACCCTGACTAAATAAGACGCCACACAACGTATAGCAATATGGTGGTTATACATTCATGAGTTTAGTTAACCATTGAGAGTGTAAGATCTGGGACGCGTATGTCGATACCTTAAGCCGTAATACCATGCTGTCTACAGACACTAAGACGAATCCTCTGTTTCTGTTTATAGTATTGAGACTGAGAATTGATTATCAACATTATAAAGATTAGACCTAGATTCAAAGTTCTTAAGGCTGAACCAGATGAAAAACCTAATGACAAAGTATGTATAATTATGTTGTCGTGAATTCAGTGTGCGTAAATAACGAAAACTATACTCTCGGACAAAAAGCTGGTCAATTACCTTATACTTACAGAAAGTTGACCAATTGTTTCGACTGATAGTGTTGGTTATAAAATATATTTACATTGGTTTACTATCTCGAATAATAGTGCAATCGTGGCTTTCTTTTAGATACTTTATCTACTCTAAAGAGCTTTTACGATAGTCATGGTATTGACCTTGTTCATAACGCTGTAAAAATGACTACCACTATTTTAAATGCCCTAGCAAAATAAAATTACTTCAACGTTTATAACGAACACCAATGAAACATATGCCTATCTTGGAAAATTCAATGGAGTCTTGTTAATTCTGGTAATTCATTCACTAGAAAGACTGCCACAAAGCTACTAGGATACTTTAAACGATAGACTACGACGACATTACGAAGTACGAAACACGTTACAAAGCTTAAGAGATGAGGTGAGCTCCAATATCCAAGTTAGACAAGCAAAAGAATACTTACGTTACCAGTAAAATCCCTGCTACTACCTACAGCATAAGTGATCTGATTAAGATTAGTAGATCTGATTGCAAATAAGAAGGTAAAATTACATTAACCTCATTTTAAAATCTATAGATCCATTCAAAAACAAAAGTTTTAAGGATAAAATTACTGGAATATATTATATATGGTAAGTTTTATGATCCCAGACATGTAGAAAAGCTTTTGACAAAAAAACCTTACAACACTATTCTTCTAGTGATGAATGTTCTAAACATATGACGTGACGACAAACTAATGATCCGGAAGCAAACCTAAAATCAATACTTAGCCGAATGTAATGAATTTGAATGTAAAACTCATTTTCTTGTCGAACTGAATGAAGTATCATAATTTATATGAATGTAGTCTATCATTGAAATTGTAATCGTGCGTCAGGAGATCGCACGATGTCGGATGGCCGAATGTAATGATTTTTAAAGAAAATATTCATAAATCGTTCAACTTTCATCTATAAGCGATAGATGGCGCTAGTAGTTACATGAACATAAGGCACTTGTTGTAGACATTAAGTAATGATTTATGGTATTAGAGTTTATGTATTAGTTTTGTATAATTATTGATAAACCCTAATGTATATTAGTTAGTCAATTGATATTACGTACTGTTAACTTTGCTCTGATTGGTCGGACCGAGTGTTTGTGAAAGTTTGTGGTGGGGAAACATTGAGTTTGTAACTGTCATTCTGGACAGTCAGTCTGCTCTGAGTTGTTGAACAGTGAACATGTCCTACCAATCCGTGTATTTGAAAATGATTGTTAATAAAGTGATAAATATGAAATTGTGTTGATCAAAGTGAATAAAATATTTATATAATTGAAGCTTGAAGTTTATGATTCATCACATTTCAGAAGTGGTACATGCCTACAAAAAGCCTACAAATATATGCAGTGATAACAGGAATGTTAGGTTATGTGTGCCTAAATTAAAGCTAAATGAGATCGAGATATTTTTTCCAAGAGTGCTAATGTTATTTTAGACAAGTGTTATACTCACTCAATTTTCATACTGATGGTGGCGCGTGGGTTGAATCATTCGGTTCCCTTCAAATGTGTGAACTGAGTGGTACTGATATGTTCGTAAACGAACGCTGACAGTTAAAACTGGACATCGCTGACACTTTCACTACTAGTGGTTCATTTTAGTTCCTATATTTTAAATTGGGTTGTTTTTTTCTTTATTTGTTTTAATTGATCATACATAAGATTTATGTGCGTGTATTTGAAAATGATTGTTAATAAAGTGATAAATATGAAATTGTGTTGATCAAAGTGAATAAAATATTTATATAATTGAAGCTTGAAGTTTATGATTCATCACAAAACAATCTCTTTTTTCTATTAATGCAAGTCGTTTCTGGCACTCGCCGGCCGCTGCCGCGGCACCGCTCGCTTCGCTCGCTTGGCTCGTGCGTAGGAGTTCACAGTTTTAACCTAACCCAACCTACCCATTTTTTTAAAGAAGAAATTAACCTAATCTAAATAGTTCAGTTCCGGGTAACCTACTAAAAACAATCTCTTTTTCTATTAATGCAAGTCGTGTCTGATAAATAAACTAATATCAAGTAACCATAGATTTGACTTGTTTCAGACAAATTCAAGCACAAAAATACAAATGTTATACCATCTGAACATTACATCAAATGAACATTATACCTTTTGATCATTAGCGCAAATGTTGTTATAGCAAATAAATATTCGATGAACTGAAAATTCTGTCAAACGATATTATACAAAGTGATGATTTTCTTAAACGTTGTTCGATTTAGTAATATTATATCAAACGTTGTTCGAACAAACAAGGGTGAACCGTGATATCTATGCGAGTATGAAGTTCCGTTGAGCATTTCTGGTCTTTTTCATCAGTTCCACTTCATCAAATGTTACTTTTTGACTGTAAATGCTTTAGTTCTCGATGAAAATACCAAAATCACTCTATGATTGCCTATAATATTTGAGGAGTTCCCTCGGTTTCGCCAAGATTCCATCATCAGATCCCAACTTGGTGACTATGGGACCATTTTGGAAGTCTACCCTTTCATCATCATCATCATCTTCCTGCCCTTGTCCCGTGTTATTTGGGGTCGGCGCAACACGTTTTTTTCTTCCATTATGCCCTGTCACTCGTCATACTATCACTAACTTCCTTTTCTTTCATATCACTCTTCACACACTCCATCCATCTTTTCTTTGGTCTCCCTCTCCCTCTCCATCCATCCACATGTAAATTTATAACTCTTTTAGTAACATGCGTTTCATCTCTCCTCTTCACATGACCATACCAAGACAAACGATTCCCTTTCAACTTTTCTGTCACTGGCGCCACTTTCAAACTTCCCCTAATATACTCATTTCTCACTTTATCCATTCTCGTCACACCACACATCCATCTTAACATTCTCATCTCCGCTACGTGCAATCTTTTTTCATCCGTCTTTTTCACAGCCCAACATTCTGATCCATACAGTATGACCGGCCTTATCACGGACTTGTAGATTTTACCCTTCAACTTGAGGGGCATCCGTGGGTCACAAGTTGTTCCCGTGACCTGTCGCCATTTCATCCATCCTGCGTTGATCCGATGTGTTACGTCCCGGTCTACCTCACCATCCCCTTTGACGAGTGACCCGAGGTACCGAAAGTCGGAACAGATCGGTATGGGTGTTCCAGCGAGAGATAAAGGCACTGGATTGGAGAGACCGCCGAAATCGCAGAACAAGTATTCCGTTTTGGTTCTACTCAATTTCAGGCCAACACTCTCCAGTCTGTGCCACCACACCTCCAATCTGTTCTGGACCTCTAAGCCACTCTCGGCAACCAACACAATGTCATCGGCAAACAGCATACACCAGGGAGCCTCTTCCTGAATGTCCGACGTCAGAGCATCCATTATCATCAGGAAGAGGTAAGGGCTGAGAGCCGACCCTTGATGTAAGCCGACAGCCACATTGAAGCTGCCAGTGTTGCCCACTGTAGACCGGACTTGGGTACTGCATCGACTGTACATCGCTCGGATCAACTGCACATACTTCCCAGGCACACCTTTCTCCTTAAGGGCCCACCACAGAACCTCACGAGGTACCCGGTCATATGCCTTTTCGAGGTCAATGAATACCATGTGCAAGTTTTTATGCGCACCTCTGTATTTCTCGCACAGCTGGCGTATAGCAAAAATGGCATCCGCTGTACCCCGACCCGGCATAAAACCGAATTGGTTCTGTGAAATTTCACTCTCTTCTCTCAGTCGCCTTTCAATAACTTTCTCCCAGGCTTTCATAGTATGTGACATTAGCTTTATTCCTCTATAATTGTTGCACTCAAGCACATCACCTTTGTTTTTAAAAATTGGCACCAAAGAGCTATTGCACCACTCATCAGGTATGGCTTCTTCCAGCAACAACTTATTGAAGAACAAAGCTAACCACGTCCATCCATCCACTCGCAATAACTTCCACACTTCAACTGGTATTCCATCTGGACCAATGGCTTTACCATTCTTCATTCCATTTACTGCTATTCTGACTTCATCCATACTAACCATTCTCACTAATCCCACATTCACTGGTTTATTCTCTAACACACCACTCCAATTATTTTCCTCATTCATCAATCTTTCAAAATATTCCTTCCACCTCTTTCTGATTTTTTCATCATCCGATAGAACCATTCCAGTTTCATCTCTTATACATCTTACATGACAAACATCCCTCGCCTTTCTCTCTCTTATTCTAGTAAGCCGGTATAGCTCTTTTTGGCCTGCAGGACTGTCCAGTGCGTCATATAGTTTGTCCTGGGCTTTTGATTTTGCTATTGCCACGGCTTTCTTGGCTTTCTTCTTTAAAACGTCATACTCACTCTTTTTTTCAGCTTTTAAACTAGCGTTTCCAGGCTCTACACGCTGCCATTCCTTGAATTTTCTCTTTTTTTCTTTCAATACACTCTGAACTTCTGTCGACCACCACCATGTATCCCTATCTATTATGCCCTTTCCTCTCGTCTCTCCCAAAATATCTTTCGCTGCATGCCTGATACACTCAGCCATCTCATTCCAGCTTTCATTTATACTTCGATCATTCATATCTCCCATCTCTATCATTCTGTCCACCACTCGCTCCCTGAACTTCTTCGCACAACCATTCCTCTCTAACATATGCCATTTTATTTTAGGGGGAGGAAGCTCTTTGTGTTTGGTAGACAGTATTTTAACCACTGATGTCATAACCAGGAGTCTGTGTTGTGAGACTAGGTCTTCTCCTGGCAGTACTTTGCAATCTTTGACGTGCTTTAAGTGGTTGCGCCAACAAAAAAATAATTTTTCAAATTGGTTTGCAAGCGATGAAGTTATGCGCGGACAAACATAAAAAAAAATACAAACATCCGAATTGAGAACTTCCTCCTTTTTTAGAAGTCGGTTAAGAACCTCCTCTTTTTTTAGAAGTCGGTTAAAGAAACGAACGGTCGAACAAGACCGTCGGTCATTGATCCTATCCTTTAAGACAGATAATGTGTAGACCGCCTTACACTGGAAATGTGTTGTACGATTTATGTAGATATCTCAATTACGCACATCTCACGTCGCGGGCAAATGCGAGGATAACCTACTTCTCTTTATTACTTAATTGAATTTTACGCTTTATAAGACATGTGTGATATTATCATGTGTGTTGCGAGCATTTAAATTCACACGAAGACTTAGTATGAATTTAAATGCTGTTCAGTTAATTTGAATGCATGTCTACAATATTGTGGATGCCGTTGGATTTCTATTTCTTAGTTTAAGGGAATTTAGGGTACCCCGACACGGAAAAGTCAGGTTCGAAGGGGATGACGGGGGCCGAACGATGACTTGGTTATCCTCATCTTTAGTCGAAATCAATAAGGTTCTATAAAAGGCTATAAAACTGTATCATAACCACAATACACGTTCAATGTTTTTTTTTTTGTTTTTGCTCCATTGTCACCAAAAAATAAATTCAAATAATTCCAATCCATACATAGATCTAGGTTTGCCAGGCGTCCGGATAAAGACGGACACGGTCAGGCTTTTTAGTTGCGTGTCCGGCCAAATTAAGCGAAGTCCGGCCTGTCCGGCTTTTGTTAGGCTTTATAAAATTGACTAATTTGTTTAGAATTGTCATTTGAGTTCTGCCTTACCTTGTATCGCTAGCACAAGCAGAGCAAACAATTAGTCTAGCAATTATATCACTTAATTTTATTGTTTTTTCATTAGAATTTCAAAAGATTTTATGTATTTTATTGTTATTAGTCGGCCTTTTTGCCCAAATGTCGGCTAAATAGGAGTCTGTCCGGCTTTTCAGTTTCAAGACCATTTATTTTTTGTTTTTTTTTGTATGTGGGAAAATCATCCAATGGCATCCCTCGCTCTTGGGCGAAGCGTGAGGGCTTGTCAGACTTTTACTGACCAAAAAGCCACTCCTGTTCCTTCGTTGCCTTTCATACCAGGGCCGAGTCTTCGTTTCAGAAGCAGACCCTTGGCCCCAGTAACCATAGGGCCCAGCTGGGCCCTATGGATTGCTGACATCTCCTTGAGGTGCGCGTGGAACAGTACGCGCCGTCGACGACTTGAGCTCGGTCCGGACGTCCACATAGTGGTGGCACCCGGGCGTCACTTCCGCTCGAATTTGGTGCAGGAACCTCCCGAACTGACAATTTCCGGTAAAACCTCAGTCGTGTGGAAGGTGAGGACGCCGTGAGGTCTTTCCAGCCACGCCTCAAAGAGGAAACTTACCGCCATAATTATAGCGTGCCCAGTGCTGAGTTGCGACATTTGCCGCCGCCATTTCACCTTGAGATCCCACCGGAACTCAGTCCGCCAGCGGAGTTTCGCCCCGGCGTTGCATCTCCACGCGAAAATCGTGCATGAGTGCAAGGACTGTTGCCTCCAGATCCCATGGTGGCAGGCCAGCAAGGAGGCTCGCCGCTTTGCGAGAAACACACCGGCGCCCCACAAAGGGCCATGGACCGAACGATGCCTGCGTAGAGCCTCCGGCAGGAGGCGTCTGGACCCCCTAGGTTGGGCAGGATTCAGTTTCTAGACCGGACAACCCTACATAGATCTATAGTAAAAAAAAACCGAAGTCTCTTTATGCCTCTGTCTGTTTCTCCGCTTCCATCTTTAAACTAAATAAATAGAAAGAGCGATTAACGAGGATGGTTTGTATATACGTATCTTCAAAGCCGAGGCGAAAGGCTAATAATAACATAAGAAATAAATAATAAAATTTATTAGACTATAACCATTTGTACAAGCAAACTTAAACAACACAAAGAACAAACAAAGACTACAGAATAAAAACAGTGTCAGAAGCATTCGTAAAGAATTCTGATACCCTTGGTTACTTCTTCTTCTTCTTAGTGTGTCGATGGCAAAATTATTTTTTTTTTTCAGTTAAATTCCTTGCCTGGCCCAGTATTCGGCCACGGCAATTCCGTCTGCCGACGCTGTTATTAGGTCCCTGGGCTACGTGAACAGGTTACCGGTACTCAAGATAGTTCAATTATTAATTTATGTACACACCAACACTTAAAAAGGAAATCACAAGTACTGATAATATTGTTCCATTTTTGATGCAACTCGACATACATTTTCACTGTTTTTCATAACACCGCTTTTACGCGATTATGACGTTATTACACATTTTTTTATTAGATATTTTAGAAACACAGTATCTTGTGGATATTGTCTAGGCTTCTATTGAAATCAATTCATAAATTTGTGTAAAACTAATCCAGTAAAGACCTCTGAAAATCTGCTATTTTGCATGAACTTTGACACTTCATAATTTACTCAAAAATTTAAAAAATTCAAAAATGTATAACAATAGAAGCCTTGCAAATTTAATCAAGGTTCTAAATGACGACAATTTTTTTCAAAAACTTTTAATTGTTTAAAAAAAAAAACAAGTATTTCCTGGAACAAGTTTTGTAAAATATTCGAGTAAATCACGGAATTACCGAATGCTAACAGAGTTTTCAGGCGTTATCTCTCTTTTTTCACGTTGCCTTTATGTCAAACATCGCGTTGGATTGCTTTTGATGAAGTAACAAGCTTTTAAACCATGCTCGATGTTGACGATAGGCGAGTGAAAACAGACCCTCTTAAGAGACAAATTAAAGTGGAGAATAATCATTCATCATCATCATTTCAGCCGAAAGACGTCCACTGTTGGCCAAAGGCCTCCTCTAAGTGTCGCCACAACGACCGGTACTATACATCCCGCATCCATCGGATTCCCGCAACCCTCACCAGGTCTTTGGTTCACCTTGTGGGAGGCAATTCAATTCAATTCAATTCAATTCAATATCTTTATTGTGGAGCATAGGTTTGTACATAATACAGGTCTTAAATAATTAAATAGATCAGCTACGTCCTGCCCTTGGGGCATACAATAGTCAAATAGGAATATGTCAAATAGGTACATTATTTTTACAAATTATTAATTTTCACATAAAAATAAAGACAAAACCAAACGAAAAGAATTAAGGTAGGTAGGTACACATCAGTAAGCTGAACACATCATGACTGAGGGGGGCTATATTGGAGCAGTGATTTGTCAAATAAGAAATCTTTTATAGAGTAGTAGCACTTGTCTACTAACAGATCATGGAGACTCTTTTTAAATTTTTTCAATTCCGTAATTATTCTGATAGGCCCAGGAATATTATTAAAGATGCGTGTAGCCATACAAAAGATACTTTCATGCATAAGATGAGTCTTACTAGCTACTGTACGCAATTTGTCTTTCCGTCGTATACGTGTGTAGTAGTTGTACATGTCAATATTATTTCTTACAAACACTGCGGTTTCAAATATGTAGACACACGGCAGTGTAAGTACGTTAATCTTTTTAAAAAATGGCTTACAGGAGTCAGTTTGACATAAATTAAATATGGCCCTAATGCAACGTTTTTGAGCAATGAAAGCTCGCTCTTTGTCTGTACTGTTGCCCCAGAATATTACGCCATATCTGAGGATAGAGCTAACATAACCGTGGTAGGCTGTTAGTAAAGTAGCCTGATTTGCTATTTTTCCCAATCTGTAAAGTGCGTATGAAAATTGTCCCAGCTTTTTGCATACATGGTCAATATGAAGTTTCCAATTAAGTTTGTTGTCAATATGTAATCCTAGAAATTTTGTTTCTTCTGTCTCTTCAATGTCACTATCTAGGTAACTGATTTTTAATTTACCCGTGCGTTGAGTTCGTATTTTGAAATTCATTATTTTAGTTTTGTCAATGTTAATCATTAAATTATTTATTTCAAGCCAGTCTATTATTGATAATATTGTTTGGTTAATGTCAGATTCTATGTCAATTGTGTTATCATTAACAAATAAAACAGTGCTATCATCAGCAAACAGTGTAATGTCATGATCTGTGACCGAAGGCATGTCATTTATATAAACAAGGAAGAATAAAGGACCCACGATGGTCCCTTGAGGAACACCGAATTTAGAAGTTCCAGATTCAGAAGTATATATTTCTTCCGTTTTAGTAATGGGGTTTAACCTCCTTACTTCTGTGAATTGTTGTCTGTTGCTAAGGTATGATTCTATAAGTTTGTACACATTACCCCTCACACCATATGCATACATCTTTCTCAAGAGAATTTTGTGGTCAACACGGTCGAAAGCCTTCGACATGTCCATGTATAACGCGACAGCCGGCAGTCCTTTATCCAAGTTAGTCATTACCTTTTGCAAAAAGTTGTATATTGCCATATTTATGGATTTGTTTTTCCTGAAGCCATACTGACTAGACGTTAGAATATTATGTGTTTCAAAGAAAGTATAGAGACAGTTAAACATCACCTTTTCAAAAATTTTTGCAAAAATAGGTATCAGTGCTATTGGCCTATAGTTGCTTATGTCAGTTTTTTCTCCTTTTTTAAATACTGGCTTTATAACAGATAATTTTAGTTTTTCTGGGAAAGTACCTTGCTCTATACATAAATTAATAATGAAGCTTAACGGTTCAGATATAATATGGGCTACATCTTTAACAATGTTTGTCATAATGCTATCATAGCCGGTACTGGTTTTATTTTTTAAAGCAATTATTATTTTATTAATGTCATCAGGAATAGTCGGTGTCATAAAAATTGAATTAGAATTATATGTCAGATTATTAGAAGATTTTTGGGGTAAACTAGTATTATTATCATTGATGTCAAGAAAAAAGTTATTAAATGAATTCGCAATGTCTTGGGGATTATTTATGATTTCGTCATTTTTAATTAATAGATTTACGCCTTCATTTGGATATTTAGATTTAGATTTGATCTCATTTATTACTTTCCAAGCAGCTTTATTCTTGTTTATGGCAGATTTTATAAAGTAGTCGTTTTGAGACTTTTTTGTCAATCTGATTATAGTTTTATATCTCTTTGCATATGTTTTGAAAGTAGTTTTGGTGACTTGATTGGGATTATTCCTGTATTGCCACAGTAGTTGGCGTTTGCGTTTACTGCATATTTTTAAGCCACGTGAGATCCATTTCGGTCTAGATCTGTTATATATCCTAATTTTCTGTAAAGGAAAACAAAGATCGTATAACATAATGAAATTATCATTAAATGTATTGTAGGCCGTGTTCGCATCCGTGCAACTATAAGTGTCGTTATTACTTAGTTGATCTAAATATTTTATAAATATTGTTCTATTTTCTTGAGAGTAATTCCGTTTTAATATATACCAATATTTTATAGTGCAAGTCTTTTTGACCGGAAGCTTAATTATTTGCGCATTGTGATCTGATAGCGCTAATTCGTGGATGGTGCCTTTGCAAGTTCCTATGTTATGCGCTATATTGTCTATGCACGTTTTACTAGCAAATCGTGTTACTTGCTTGAATTTTAATTTCAAATTATATCTAGTTAATAGTTCTACAAATTCAGTGGAAAGTTTTGAATTCTTCAATGTGTCTATGTTGAAATCACCGCATATTACGATCTTTTTGTCGTTAGAGCATAAGTTTTTTAATATTCTAGTAAAAATTGCGAAAAAGCTGCTTATAGATCCGGCGGTGTTGTTTGGCGGCCTATATATGCATAAAACAATTATTTGATGTTCCAATAGCTCGATAGCAGAACATTCTATTGTGTTGCTGATTGACAATTTTGTGATGTTATGAAGAATTCTATATTTGATGTTATTTTTAATTAAAATACAGGAGCCTCCGTGTCTGCTATCTCTCATATAATAAGATGCAAGTTTATAATTTGGAATTGCGAGATATACTTCATCACCGTCCATCATGTTGTGTTCAGTGATACATAATAAGTCAAGATGATTGTTCTGTGCAGCTAACTCGTTAATGCAAACGGAAAACATATCAGCTTTATTGAGCAATCCATTAATGTTTTGATGGAGAATAGTGACAAATCTATAAACGAAATAAATTATTTGAGTTTGTGCTTTCGGTTTTGGTACATTCTGATTCATCGTGATTGTTACTTGATTCATTTACACAGTCTGTATTAATTATATTTATTATATTTTCTTCTGAATCTAAGTTTACTTGCACATATTTACTTTCAAAAGATTTTTTATTTTTAATTTGACACATTTGTTCGTATTGCAATGCTTTGAAGTGGTAATGAATACACAATATTTCTTTTAATAAAGACCTTGCAAGATTAAGTACATAATTGCGTCTACTTGGTGGAAACCTAGCATAATGCATGTCCATGAACAATACATTTTTATATTTCTTACAGATGAATCGTAATAAATAGTTAAGTTTTGATTCCTTTAAGAACCTGTTACTAGGCACTTCACTTACAATCACATTAGTATTTGCAGTTGATGATAACCAGCGATGCAGATTTATGTCAACATCATAAGGGTTCTTATCGCAGCATCCTCCCAATACAATCACGTAGTCGCGTAATCTCGTAGGCCTTCCAACGCTACGTCTTCCGGTACGTGATCGCCACTCCAGAACCTTTCGTCATCATCGACCATCTGTTTTGCGAGCAATGTACCCAATTGTGGGTTAAGCTCGCCTTTTTACATCAGCTGGTAAAATTATGTAGGTACAATAAAGAATATACGAAAAAGAATGTACCCTGCGCACTGTGAGCTGACCATTTCCACTTTATTTTCCTTGTCTTGTAGTAACCTCGCCTAGTTTTATTTGTATCCTGATAACAATAATTCATATTCTATCTATTTACTTCACAGTCTGTACGAGTCCTGTGTCGTACATGGCCCTCACGTATTGCAGTTCAGCACGTATTATATTGTAAAGCGACAGTACACAATTAGCATTCACAGACGGCTGTACTCATTAGCGATCATTCACGCTACATTCGTGTATCATAAGTTACGTGGTAGTCAAAAAGTCAGGCTCAGTACAATGCTCGGTGACCTCAGTAAAGCTTCCGAAAGAGTGGGACTTAAAATTAACATGGACAAAACCAAAGTCATGGTAAACATCCATGTAGCACCCACTCCTATCAAGATCGGAGACTCTACACTCGAAGTTGTGGACGACTACGTTTACCTGGGACAGACGGTCCAGTTGGGTAGGTCTAACTTCGAGAAAGAGGTCAATCGTCGAATCCCACTCGGGTGGGCAGCGTTCGGGAAGCTGCGCGGTGTCTTCTCGTCCAATATACTACATTGTCTCAAGGCGAAAGTCTATGACCAGTGCGTGTTGCCAGTGATGACATATGGCTCCGAAACGTGGTCGCTTACAATGGGCCTCATCAGAAGGCTTAAAGTCACTCAAATGGGCTATGCTCGGAGTTTCCTTGCGTGATCGCGTCAGAAATGAAGATATCCGCAGGAGAACCAAGGTTACAGACATAGCCCGAAGAATCGCCAAACTTAAGTGGCAGTGGGCAGGGCACAATGCTCGCAGAACAGATGGTCGATGGGGATGAAAAGTTCTGGAATGGCGACCACGTACCGGAAGACGCAGCGTTGGAAGGCCTCCCACAAGGTGGACCGATGACCTGGTGAGGGTCGCGGGAATCCGATGGATGCGAGACGCACAGGATTGGTCGTGGTCGAGACGCTTGAGGGAGGCCTATGTCCAACAGTGGACGTCTTTCGATTGAAATGATGATGATGATGATGATGACCCATACAAATGACGTTGGTTCGAAGCCTACTGGGGCCATGGGTGGTGCGAAAGTGTACCCTGTGGGCCCTGGAAAAAGCTACGCTCCGGCCAAGAGTGGGAGAAGTCATTGGATGATTTCCCACCGAAAAAAAAAACTATTTTCCTTATGTTCAGCATGTTTCTCTCTATATATGTCTGCCATGTTTATAGCTTCGTAACACCATCCATACAACAACACGTTATCAATTCGTTAAACTCTGAACTGCAGACAGTAAAGTAACCGCCATTGATTTTTATCACCCCATAAACTTATACGCCATTTTCTTTCACTTCACTAACAAGAAAATACGATTTCAAACGAAACTGTATAACCTTTATCTTTTAGGAATAAAATGACGATAAGCCCGTGTTTTTAGATGGGAAATCACGACGGGAAGCCTTGTCAGACTTTTATTGACTAAACCCCCCTCCTATGTTCCTTCTTTGCCATGCGTTTGCTGAGCCCCTACGGTTTTGCTGACATTTCTTTGAGGCGCGCTTGGAACACTACGCGCCGTCAACGACTCGCGCTCAGTTCGGACGGTTACCGGACGGCCGGACGGCGAGCTGCCCATTGCTTTCCGTGCCAAAGCCCACGCCTACGGTGATGACGATAACCCCTTTAGAACCTTTTATCCTCAAGATGGTTCCTCAAACTGGCAAGTCTTATTCTTATAAATAACTGTACCGATTTAAATTAGTTTAGTCATACTTATTTATAATATCTTTAAAATGTAAAACTTACAACTTCACTTACTACCTAACTTATTTGTAATTTAATTTATCCGAACTCACTAGCCATATATAAGCTACTTTTGTGGTTTTTAGTATTAAAAAATAATGTATACTGCGATTTTGAACACAAATAAAAAAAAATTAAAAAAATCTTTGTGCAGAAGAAACCTATTTTTTTTTATTATTATTGATAGGCTCGCGTTTGACCACTATCACACCTGATGGTAAGCGATGATGTGGTCGACGATGGAACACCCTTGCCTAGAAATAACCTATTCACTCTGACTCAACGACCCCTAGGTCGTATAGCTATTAGAAAACACACTTCAACAGGACTTCGGCGGGAAATTCCGCTCCTAAGGGCGGAATTCACCAATAAAACTAATTTGTTTAACGTTTGGCTCGCATAATCGCGTTTAGCCGCTGTCAATAGTGTCACTTGTAAAAATACAACAAAAGGAAAAATACAGACAAGTGACACTAGTGACAGCGGCTAAACGCGATTATACGAGCCAAACGTTAAAACGCGATTAGTTTTATTGGTGAATTCCACCCTTAGATGTACGCACAATGAATGTTTTCCCAAAACGTTTTGCGCTTAAAGGTCCACTATATCTCTTGATTTAAATAGCTGGTTATGAATATATTCGAAAAAGTTTCTATAAAGACGTTACTAAGAGCAATTTTAAGTTTTCTATAGAAAGTGAAAAAACAACCCTCTCATTTCTCTGGATTTTTTTTTCGAAAATGTACGTAACTAACTATGTATAAGTACAAAATTTAATTTAAATCGGTTCGTTTATGTCCCAGAATAAGGACTTGCCAGTTTGTATGAAATACTTCGAGGCATAAAGGCTCATAATCATTAAATCAGTCAACATGCAACTTGATACATAAACAATCTCTTACATAAAATACATAAATATTAACTAAATTATACTAAAACCTAACTATGTACATAAATATAATGCAAAAACACAAAGTACACTCAGGCGTCGAAATACTCCTCCATATCGCTGTCATTCAGAAATGTGCCCAGAAGACTGGCAGCATTGCCACGTTGAATGGAAATGCTAATTCTTTGGGCGAAAAACGAGCCAGCCCTCTGGTCACGCAAAGTGTCGATCAGTCGGCGTAAAATTTCCTTAAAAAGGAGACGCGTGCTCGGACCCCATGACCCAAGCGTTAAATTAGTATATAAATAAACTATTAAGTATGTATGTCTATGGTCCATAACGCACACTACACAGAGCATTAAAAAGTCAGAGAACGCATTGCATGGAGCGAGCATTACGAGAAAATTCACATCTACGGCCAAACGCGAGCAAATAAAATTATGATAGTATTGTCTAGCTGGTACCATGAGATCGACGCGATTAATATCAAATTTTAGCTACTCTTTGTGTGAAGGATGTTATATATATGTTAAGATGATAATCTGTCTAATGATGGTTGAGATTGATAAATCTATAATAACATTATAGAGAGGTAAAAAATATAAGATTGTATGTAGGTGATAATCTCTGAAACTGCTGAACCGATTCTGAAAATTCTTTCATTAATATTTTTGTGTGGCTTTAAATTATTTTCATATCATGAAATACTAGTATTATGCAGCCGAAGCCGCTGACAAAAGCTAGAGTCTGATGAAGTTACTCTACCAAAATGTATAAGTACGTAACCAAACATTCTCATATTACTATCGAAAATACAGCTAAGAAATGGAATTCCCTGCTGGAGTCTATATTGTCTGATAGCAACATAACCAAGAGTTGTTTAAGTCAAGACTGAATATAGGTCACTTCTAAGCAAGCTTGCTCCAATCGCTTACCAGGTGATATAGTGATCAAACGCAAAACTGTCAATAAGTACCTAATAATAAATAGTAGTAATAAAATATTTGTGACTGACTGAGCGTAGCTCATAAATTAATCAGGAAATAAAAATCCTTTTTGACTAGTGTATGAATGTGGTTAGCGAGAAACTAGAATTTTAGAGCAAGTCCCATAACTTTGACTTTAGAAACAATCTATGATATTCTAAGATTCTAAGTCCGCCTTTGTACAGTGTTTCTTACTAGTGCATAAAGTTTTAATAAATAAATATCAGAAGTCTGAAATATTTCGATTTGATATTTCAGTAGTACACCACCATCTAATTTTTAGGGTTCCGTAACTCAAAAGGAAAAAACGGAACCCTTAAAGGATCACTTTGTTTTCCGTCCGTCTGTCTGTCAAGACCCTTTATCTCGGGAACGCGTGGAGGTTTCGAGTTGAAATTAAAACCATATACTCAATTCTGCGGTCCCTTGAAACTGTAAAAAAATCAAATTCCTGAATTAACGAAAAAAAAGACAGCCATTTATGTCGCAAAAAAACGTGTATTTCGACACTCTCAAGGGAATCAAAACTCATAGGGTACTTCTCGTTGACCTACAATCCTGAAATTTGGCGTGAAGCAACTTCTCATAGCACAAGTATAGGAAACAATCTGATAAAAATCTTTTTTTGCGATTCGGAAAAATCTTCGTAACTCAATTCGGGAATCGAACTGTTTTCATAGGTAAGTTTGTACGGAACCCACAGTGTGCGAGTTACTATAATTTACCTTTGAAGTTTGCTTAAAAGCGTTGACTAACAGGAGATTCACATTTTCTAATTAATTTATCTATAGTTAAACCTTCACTAATGGCAGCTTGATCAATAAAAAAACCCTTACATTTAAAAACATTACCTAAAGAACAATCAAGTGAAAATCGTTCACCCATCGTTTGCATTACCACACTAACATAGATGAATTTATAGCGATACAAAACGACACTACGTTTCCATACATAACATGGTAGCGGGCGGGTGGGGAGAATTCGTTCACTGGCGACGTGGTGTCTGCCTCAAATACAGACTAATGAAAACAGACAGAGGGATTTATTACTTTTTGTGTCTGAAAAAATTCATTTTGTGGTCCGTTTCGTTTTTTCGTCCGATTCTTTGGGGTAAAAGCAATATATATAGGTAGTTTTTTTTTGGTAGGTCTTTGAGTAGGGATTTTTGTGACACACGTAGTCTTAACACAAGACCACGTTTCTTACTGTGAATTAATTAGTATTCATTCATAAGAATCCTATACTATGTATTTCTTTTGTGTATAGGTAAATCCTCAAAATACAAATTACATCTTAAAAATATTTACAGTTACCGACAGCTGGTAAACCAACTTTTGTGAAGTTAAACCCAATGGATTTTTAGAATTGGTTTTTTGAATCGAAGTCTGTATGTTTGTTTCTTAGGGCGGAATTCACCAATAAAACTAATCGCGTTTTAACGTTTGGCTCGCATAATCGCGTTTAGGCCCTGTCACTTGTGTCACTTGTAAAAATACAACAAAAGAAAAATACAGACAAGTGACACTAGTGACAGCGGCTAAACGCGATTATGCGAGCCAAACGTTAAAACGCGATTAGTTTTATTGGTGAATTCCGCCCTTAATCACGCGAAAACATCTAAACGAATTTGAGTGAATCATAACACATAGGTAAAACATGGATAGATAATATACCTACTTTTGAAAGGAGTAGGTGCGTTCCCGTATTTTCGATAGGTACCCATATCACGTGGACTTACCGCTAGCAAAAGCCAGTCCCATCGATAAATCATACCCAAATTAGACAGCCTACAGATAATCCCAAAGCAATTAATCTAACCAATACTAGAAGCAATAATTAACGTAAGGGACATTTTGATATTTTGTGTAAATGATCCTAACGCTAATTGAGGTAAAGAACATTTTGGCATGTTGGGTAAGCTGCCCTTATTTTAAATTGCCGTAAGGGACATTTCGGCGTTTTGGGTGAATGTACCTTACGTTAAACTTCATAACGCAAATTTTTGAATTTCGAGTAACTGCTCCCTACCTTAGTTAATAGTTTTAGATATCAAAAAGCTGGCACATCATTATCACAGCTGTAACGCAGGTGGCCATCACAGTTCGGTCCAAACTTAAAGTATTTATAGCATGAAAAACATAATTATCTCTCGAACGTACTACTTACCAAAATAAACAGCCCCCTAGCCAAGTTACTATCGTTTCGATCGCGTCGAACGCCTGGAGTAGGCCACGCCTCCGATTCCTTTGTTCTGACGTCATCTCAACGCTCAGTCACGTGGTCAGAACAAAACAATCGGAGGCGTGGCCTACTCGAGGCGTTCGGCGCGAACGAAACGATTGTAACTTGGCTAGGGGGGCTGTCCTAATCTTAGTCTACCCGTACGCCTGTCCAAACCCGTTCAACGGTTGAGGCGTAATTGATGAACAATCATACACACATTTGACATTCAGATTTTCACACTTATAACACTAGCCTCAACAAACGTTGTCTTGTCCGAAAGCTAGCTTCTCGTCAGAAAAAAAAATGAGAACACGTTCGCACCGTCACCAGGTTCAATTGTATTTTCAAATCATCCAGGGACCTACTCAAATATATACATACACAAAGTTTCATCCAAATCAGTCAAGCCGTTTAGGAGGAATTTGGTGACAGACACACGTACAGAAGAAATTATATATATACAGATTTAAAATGGGATACCACTACCAAATTGCAATTAAGCATATCCAAATAACTATCCAACAAGATAATCCCAAAAGCAATAATTCAAAAGCCGCAGTATTATTATTGCCGCTGTAGGGACACTGGCCATTGCAGCGTGTTCCAAACTCGAACCAATTAGGGCACATCAATCAATTAGTACGTGTTAGACGCGGTATGTGCGTGGTTTGTGTAGATCTGCAGTCTGATTTTAGTTTGTAGTTAGCCCTCTATGTTCATATTAGCAGTGATGGCCGAGTGGTCGCGGGTTCAAACCCAGCCAGGCGCATTACTTTGTGTTATTTATTTCATCACCACTGCTCTCAAAACGGTGAAGGAAAACATCGTAAGGAAACCGGCATGTCCTAGAACCAAAAGTTCGAAGACATGTGACATTCACCAATCCGCACTGGGCCCGCATGGTGGATTACGGTCCATTCCCTCTCCTAGAGATGAGGCCCGAGTCCCAGCAGTGGGAACATTAAAAAGGCTGATTATGCTATGCTATTATAATATGTTCATATTAGTCCTGAAGCATTTTTTTAGACTATTAAATAATATGTAAACGTTGTTTAGACTTTTCGTAGCTATTGTCGATGCTGAAGGTTGCCAATGGGACCCTATTAATAAGCCTCCGCTGTCCGTCCGTCTGTCTGTCTTTCCGTCCGTCTACCAGCGGCCTGTATCTCATAAACAGTTAGATATAGAGAGTTGTTTACACATAATGTGCAAAGGGCAACTGAGCACGGGTGGGTTCCATCCGGAACAGGAGGAGCGAGAAAGAAAGTTTTTTAAATGAAAATTATCAAATAATGATGATTTTCCGAATCAAAAAAAAAAAAATTTCACAGCTATTTTGGAGTCGGCTTCCGATGTAACAAAACCTAGTAGCTAAGTATTACAACAAGATAACGCTTGGAACTGGAACGCTTTCCTGAAAATGGAAAATGAAATTAAAAGTGAAAGTGGAATTCCTTGCCGGAATCTGTGTTTCCTGATGGCTACAACCCGGAAATCTTTAAGTCAAGAGTGAATACGTTACTTCTAGGTAAGCGCGCTCCATCGTCGACCGCATCGTCGCTTTGCATCAGGTGAGATAGCGGTCAAGCGCGAACCTATCAAGAATTTTAAAAAAAATCTTACGAATAAATCTTAATAAGTACACAATGCACAATCCGAAGATAAAACCTATCCTGTTTATTTCTATTTGCCAAACCATGAAACTATTGAATATCATTTGCAGAAGGTAAATAAATTTAAAAACTTTTACACACTTATTCCATTCTATTTCCTTACTAGGTCTATGACGATCGCCCGGAGACGGTTGCTTGTTGCTAGGCAACGGCCGATCGTTCCCCCGACGCCGACGCGAGCCACGCTACGATTTCGTTGCGTTCGTACCTATTTTGAATTTTTAAATATACGTTCTCGCAATTTTTTAAATATGGCGGTTTCATAATTAAAAGTGACGTTAGCTGTCAATGCTGCCATTTTGTACGGGAATTTGAAAATGGAATAAATTATTTTTTATTGGAGCCAAAAACTAATTTGATTTTCGTTCGAATATGGGTTTGTTTTATGGTAATGAGAATTAATTTTGTTTGAATTGGAATTTAATTATATACAATCAGAGATCTTTTTTGTGAGTACGACCTTCCTACACCATCCGTACATCTTCTCTATGTAATTATTTGACTTGTAATTTTTATTATCTTTCCGAGAAGTATTTTGCGCTATTTTATGCCACAGTTCAAGTTCTAAAAGCACAACATCTTTTGTATTTTAGAGCACCAAAGTCGTAAAAATAAATCAATGTTTTATAATATTATTTTACATAGCTTTTGCAAGTGGTTTAGTCAAAGTTGAAAATTATCCTAAGTAGGTATTTTATTGTACTATCCCAGAATATGGTCTACCCTTGTGCCAAAATGAAACACAAACCTGTTCAACCATTTGAGCGTGAAAGTATAAAAATACATGTACATTAAATTATCAAATGAATTCTCCCACTCTAGGGTGAAGCGAGAGGGCTTGTCAGACTTTAACTGTCTAAAACCCTCTTGAGACGACTGTATAACTCTTTCAAAAATTCCAACGGCCCTAGGACGCATCAACCCTAGCATTGTCTCTACTGGGCTCTTATGATTTTTTTTTCACACCGTCGACTCGGGCTCGATTCTTACTAGACGGCTGGACGGCGAGCTACCCGTTGCCCATCGTCTGCAAGCCCGCGACAGCAGTAGCCGGCAATCGCACTGCGACTCCCAACACCCTGCGCGTTTTAAAATACACAAAGAGACCCTGTATAAATTGGCTCTCATATCAAAAAGTCAATCCTGCTCATTTAACAGCAGAGTAAGTCTTGTCCAACTTTTCCTCCCCCCCTTATTAATTCGTCGCTCGTAGTAAGACATTAAGCGTTTCCTGAACAAAATACGATGTCACTGTGACTTGTTTTCCGACATCCTGCCTTGTATTAGTCTCTCAGAATGGATTGTTTTATTCCCTGATTTATTTCTTTTTTATTAGAGAAGCTCGTCATAATGATCATCATTTTAATACAATTTTTTTCTATTTGTAATGTTATCTATAGATATTCGTTTGTGTAGGTCTTATCTTATTTGCTTTATAATAATGCTCTTAATTTTTATAAAGAAAAAAAGTAACTTATGTATTTAAAATACCTTTAAAAAGGTCTTCTTTGCTACTATGCTAAATTATTGACAAAGATAAGACTAGTGATGCAACTGGATGCAACTTTAATGTCTTAACGGAAACAGATGTCAAAAGTAAATCTAAGCGGAAGCGGAATCGGAAGCGGAAGTGTTAATACTATGAAGAAAAAACTCAATTTTATTATTTTCAGATTTGTTTAATTAAATTTGTATTTTGTACTTTAAAGTACTTAAAATTAAACAGAGGCAAATTATATTTAATAAAAAGTAATTTGGCCGCATTTACACCTTTTAGTCTGTTTCGGTGTTCTTCATATATTGAACCAGCTCCGCTAAATAATTGCTCACTGGCTACACTTCTGGGAGGAGCTGATAAGTATTGGCGAACTATTGGCAACAGAAGAACAAAATAAACAACAAACATAAGAAAACGCTTACGCTAAACGTTACGAGACGCGGTGATGCGCAGAATGAACCAAAAAAAATAAATTATATTTAATAAACAAAAAAAGTCGCTGCGACACGTTTGTGTATCACCCCACCCCCCCCCCCCCCCCCCTTCCACGCCTTTTTCGTTGTGTCCAGTCGTCTACGGGCCCAGCCACCCCCGCGCTTCTCGTTGTATTCTTCTGTTAAGAGTTCTGTTATAAAGTTTGCGGAACCAGAAACGGAAACGAAAGTGAGAAAGTTTGCGGAACTTCTGCAGAAGCGGAAGCGGAAGCAGAGTTCTGTCGCAACACTAGATAATACAATCTGAAAGGGGCAGCTAGTGAAATCAATTTAGACGTTGTTTGTAAATGTATTCTTACAATTCATAATATCCCAGAGTGGCTACATTCAGACATCAAAATAACGTACATTTATCAGAACCCATACAAAACAGAACTGATACTTATTATTATTATATTACATTAGCTGTTCGTACATTTTGATAATTGAATCCCCAATAATTGCTGTAATTATAACAAAATTTATGAGAACGGCACAATACGGCGAAATGCTGATAACTCGACGAGCAAATACGGAATACGAAATTGAAAATATTTCATTCAAGGTAGATTTACACAAATCAACATTCTCGCCCATTGAGAGGTGAGAAAAGTTATACAGGTATTTGTATGGCTAACACTGGCTTGCACACCACCACGGATATTAATTTTGTAAACACGAAATTTTAATTTGTCGAAATTTATCGCCAAATATCAGAATTTGTCGGTCACTGGTTCAAAATTTATAAGGGTTTATGGTTGGCCGATCCTGGGAGAGGCTCCCCAGCTTGTCCACATTTGCATCTCAAAAACTAGGGCACCTAGAATATCTGTTTTCTTCCAGATTTAGTCGCTAATAATAATTAGTCGAAATCAGTCGCCAAATAACAGAATTTGTCGGTCACTGGTTCAAAAGTTATAAGGGTTTCTAAGTTGTTGACATTGAGAGAATCTATCTCAAAAACTAGGGCACCTATCAAAGATCTGTTTTCGTCCAAATTTAGTCGCTAATTACTCGCAATTTGTCGCCAAGGCACAGATAATCCAGTACTGGATTAGTTGTGTAACTTAAAAATTGCGTAATTTAAAACTTAAATGCAACGGGCCCCGCGGGAGCCCTGCATGTTCGTACCAAAGCAAGTCAGGATATTTATACCATATGAAATCTAACCAATTCCGAATTCCTACTGGAGCCATGGGTTGTACGGAAGAGGACCCTGGGGCCCCGGAACGAAGGCAAAGAAGGAACAGGAGTTGGTTTTAGTCAGTAAAAGTCTTATACACCCTCTCACTCCGCCCAAGAACGAGAGAAGTCGCCCAAGAGATAATGTACGCAACTGCCTATGGAAATATCGCTATCTGAACTGCGGCGTTAGTTCGAAAGAAAGGTATTTGATGACATTCCACTTCAAAAAAAAGGCCCTTGCGGCCTGTGAGAAAAATAAGTTAAATAAAATAGTTTTAATTCGTTATCATTTTACAAAGATTTAACAGACCCCCTTAGTAGAATTTGCTACAGAGCCCGCACCGACTTTATCCGGCACTGCAGGTGTATAGCATATAGTTGGCGTATATAGTATGACATAGCATAATCAGCCTTATAATTTTCCCACTACCGAGATTCAGGTCTGGGCCGTAATCCACCACGCGGGCCCAGTGCGGGTTGGTGAATGTCACATGTCTTTGAAATTTTTGGTTCTAGGACATGCCGGTTTCCTCACGATGTTTTCCTTCACCGTTTTGAGAGCAGTGGTAATGAAATAAATTACACAAAGTAATGCGCCTGGCCGGGTTTGAACCCGCGACCTACAACTCGTAAGTCGGGGCCGTTACCACTCGGCCACCACTGCTCTCAACTCGGCCACCACTGCTCTCACTCGGCCATCACTGCTCTCACTCGGACACCACTGCTCTCCTAGACCTATAAACAATACTACAACTTTTTTTAACATCTTAGCTCGAAGCAAATTAGCATTGGTAGAGAGCAACTGCACTTTTGATCCCCTGACTGTACATAATTATATCCTTTCAAAAACAGCTCATTCTAGGCGACAATCTGGCCTCGTGTAAACGATCTGGTCGGAGAGCGGATTCCATCGGTTTGCCAACAAACAAGCGAACAGAAATAACGAGGTTAAGCCTGTAATTATTTTCACAGCGGTCTGAATTTTTTGTGATTATTATTTTCATCGAATGGATGTTCTTCACCCTGGAGAGGAGTAAGTTAGTGTCTTTCTGACTAAGACCACACAGTATTCTTCAACTATTTTTGTCCATGGCGCTGGAAGACTTGCGTATTTCGTCATACTTTTCGAATTGGGAACGGCCGGGATGGCCATTAGTCTTAGATTTTTTTTAAGGTGTAAACCAATTGAGTTTCTTGCCGGTTCTTCTCCATAGGAAACGACCAATTTGGAACCGTGCACTAGCTTCTGACGTTTTATAAGTGCCCATGTAGGCCTATGTGAAATAAAAACATTTGACTTTTTTTTACCTTTTCTTTGGAATTTCTTCTCAGGTGGAGTGAGAGGGCGTGTTAGACTTTTACTGACTAAAACCATACCTATGTTCCTTCTTTGCCTTGTGTTCCAGGACCCCAGGTTTCCCTTTTGGAAGTCAACCCATGGCTCCAGTAGGCTTCGACCCTGCTGGGCCCTTACGGTTTTACTGACATCTCTTTGAGGCGCGCGTGGAACACTATGCTCCGTCGTCAACTCGGACTCGGTCTGCACGTTTACCGGACGACCGGAAGGCGAGCTACCCATTGCTCGTCGTCCGCAAGCCCACGCCTACAGTGGATCCCTCTAAGACGTGCCGGTTGTCTTGAACGTGAGTCTGTCAAGGTATTTTGAACCGACTATTTATGAAGCTACGTTGTTCGACTGAAATTTTAAGCAGTTTCTCTTATGAACTCATGCGGTACCATGCAACATTTGAGAGACTCCAAATGAGCAGAAATATTCAACATCAATATTTTAAATGAAACAAAACAAATGAAGAAACGCTGTAAGTTACTCCTTTCTTCCATTATAAATCTAGTTTCAACAAGTCTCATAAACTAGTAAGAAAGTTGAACAGCTGCTAATGGAAAAATATTGTTTATTTCTTGCTTTCAACAAGTCTAAGAAAGCTAAGAATTTTATAAATAAAACTGACCTTACAGTCATTAAGAAGCAATGTTTCTTTGAACTTTTTTTTAGCTACCCTCATCTCATTACACTAGGTGAATGTTTGTATGTATGTGTGTGTAAGTTTGTTACTCCTTCACGCTCATACTGCAGAACGAATTTAAATGAAATTTGGCTCACGGATAGAACATTTTTTTATTATTATTATTGATAGGCTCGCGTTTGACGACTATCTCACCTGATGATAAGCGATGATGTGGCCGACGATGGAGCACGCTTGCCTAGAAGTAACCTATTCACTCTTGACTTAAAGACCCCTAGGTTGTAGCTATCAGGAAACACAGACCAGCAGGGAATTCCACTCCTTAGCTGTACGCATTATGAATTTGTTCCCAAAACGCTTTATACGTACAATGTCCTGAAATAACACATAGTTATGTTACTTTTATCCTAGGATACACCTACACACTCCCTTGTGTTAATTCTCTACGTTCAAGTGAGCGAACCCTTTTTCAGAAACTAGTTTAAAATAAACTTACCTATAACTTTGCTTAAGGTACCTACTAACCACATCCGCAATGGACATGTTCAAACTAGTCACTCCCTCATAATAAGCATAATCAGCCTTATAATGTTACTACAGCTGGGACTCAAGCACAGAATACCTTTTTAACCGACTTCAAAAAAAAGGAGGAGGTTATCAATTCGGTTGTATTTTTTTTTTTTTTTTTTTTATCATCATTTTTTTTTTTTTTTTTTTATGTGTGTTACCTCAGAACTCCGTCGTTTATGGACCGATTTGCAAAATTTTTTTTTCGTTTTATAGGATATGCTTCCAGATTGGTCCCATTTTTTTCAAAATCCAGTTCTGATGATGGAATCCATGAGGAATCGAGGGAACTCCTCAAAAATTATAGGCAACCCTATGGTAATTTTAAAACTTTCATCAAGAACTTAAGCATTTACAGTCAAAAAGTAACATTTGATGAAGTGGAACTGATGAAGAAGACCAGAAATGGTCAACGGAACTTCATACTCAAATAGATATCACAATGAAGATATAGTTAAGCGACTATGACAATACAAATAAACGAATGATTCTGAATAGTTACGTTGAAAATGGTATCATCGAAGTGATCTGATGATGATGATGGAGCCGGAAGGTAGGCACTGGAACTCCGTAATTAATCAATGTAACCTAGCCGTGTTTGGACTTATTAGAATTGTCATGGTTGGCACTTTGGCTATAAGGTACTATCGAACTGATCTGATGATGGAGCCGGAAGGTAGGCACAGGAACTCCGTAATTAATCAATGTATCCTAGCCGTGTTTGGGCTTATTAGAATTGTCGTGAGATGCTCTTTGGCTATAAGGTACTATCGAACTGATCTGATGATGGAGCCGGAAGGAGGAAGGTAGACACAGGAACTTTATAATAAAACAATGTAACCTAGCAGTATTTGGGTTAATTGGAATTGTCATGAGAAATAGGCACTCTGTTTATAAGTGTATCGCAACTAAAAAGTGTGAAATAAAAACTTTTTAGAAAAAAAAAATAACCGACTTCACTAAAAAAAACACTAAAAGGATCAAAATAACTTTAATTTCGGAAGTCGGTGTTAAATAAGAAACAAACAATACTGAGAAACACCGACTTCCGAAATTAAAGTTATTTTGATCCTTTTAGTGTTTTTTTTAGTGAAGTCGGTTATTTTTTTTTTCTAAAAAGTTTTTTTATATATCGGCGCTTTCCGCTAAAAAGGGCGTAGCTCCAAATCCCATAGTTTTGGCTATGAGCAAAAAAGAAAAAAAAGCTATCTCAAATATCTCTTTCGTTTTTATACTTATAAAATTGAGTCCTAGGATGAAAGTTCTTAAATTTTGTCTTTTGCCTCATTTAATTACAGTTATGTACGATAGTTATTAACGAAGTTAGAATGGAGTTACACCCCTGAAAACGAAAAAAAATGTATACAGGGTGACAGGCAATTAGTGTACGATACTTAAACACGTGATTGTGCTCATGATAACAAACAATTTTTATTATGGGAGCAAAGCCGAAATCGCGAAAAAAATATCAGCTGTTCAGTACATTAGGCAAACATAAATGTACTGAACAGCTGATTTTCTTTTCGTGATTTCAGGTCCACCAATATCATTTTTGAAGACCTATCCATAGATCCACACGTATGGGTTTGATGAAAAAAATTTTTTGAGTTTCAGTTCTAAGTATGGGGAACCCCCAAAATTTACTGTTTTTTTTTTCTATTATTGTGTTGGTTCACAGAATACCTACATTTACTTACCAAGTTTCAACAGTATAGTTCTTATAGTTTCGGAAAAAAGTGGCTGTGACATACGAACGGACAGACAGACAGACAGACAGACATACATGACGAATCCTGATAAGGGTTCCGTTTTTTGCCATTTGGCTACGGAACCCTAATAGCTCGCATTGAGCACACTGAACATGTTACCAGAGGACGTACCATAACAAGTTGAAACTTCAGTCTTCCAAACAAGAAAAAGGTATGGAGCCATCTAACTCTATCGTAAAGCAGATACCGTGATATAACTTTGCGATCTCAATACCAAAACTTGATACGCACAGGTAGATATAGGACTACTCTCTTGAGGAAAAGTGTTTTTGGTATGGCACCGGCTATTTTAAACCACATTCCTAATTCCTTAAGAAGAGCCAGTAACAATTTTCAAAAAGAAACTAACAACACTTCTATTAAACAAATGTTACTACTCCGTATCGGATTCTATAACTGATACATTTTAATTGTGTATCAATGTTATATGTTTGAGTAGCTTTTGTCCGCGGCTTGGTCCACGTATATAAAATATAGTTTATGTCACTCAGGAATAAAGCAGCTTTCTATCGGTGAAAAAAAATAAACAATCGGACCAGTACTTCCAGAGATTACCTCCTACAAACAAAAAATAAACATAAAAACCAAAAAAACAAACTTTATCTTTTTATGATATTAATTTAGATGATGAATTTGCATCAATGTTTGCATGCCAAAATGGTAGAATGTACAAGGACATTTTAATATTATTTTATCACCATATTATAAATGAGACCAGTGGTGGCCGAGTGGTAACGGTAACGCCCATACTTACGAGTTGTAGGTCGCGGGTTCAAACGCAGCCAGGCGCATTACTTTGTGTAATTATTTCACCACCACTGCTCTCAAAACGGTGAAGGAAAACATCGTGAGGAAACCGGCATGTCCTAGAACCAAAAATTCGAAGACATGTGACATCCACCAACCCGCACTGGGCCCGCGTGGTGGATTATGGCCTACTCCCTCTCCTCGAGAGGAGGCAAATAAATCAATATTCTATTCTATACAGGGTGTATTACAGCTCAATCCCTCTTTCTCGCTCAAACAACTGAGTGACTGACGTTTCCCCAGGGGTCTTACCATGATGTGATAGAATGTCAGGCCTCATCATCATCATCATCATTTCAGCCGAAAGACGTCCACTGCTGGACATAGGCCTCCCCCAAGCGTCTCCACAACGACCGATCCTGTGCGTCTCGCATCCACCGCACTCCCGCGACTCTCACCAGGTCGTCGGTCCACCTTGTGGGAGGCCTTCCAACGCTGCGCCTTCCGGTGCGCGGTCGCCACTCTAGAACCTTTCGGCCCCGTCGACCATCCGTTCTACAAGCAATGTGCCCTGCCCACTGCCACTTTAGTTTGGCGATTCTTCGCCCTATGTCGGCGACCTTGGTTCTCCTGCGGATATCTTCATTCTTTATGCCATCACGCAAGGATACTTCGAGCATAGCCCTTTCCATTGCCCTTTGGGTGACTGTAAGCCTTCTGATGAGGCCCATTGTAAGCGACCATGTTTCAGTGCCATATGTCATCACTGGCAACACGCACTGGTCATAGACTTTCGTCTTGAGACACTGTGGTATGTTGGACGAGAAGATGCCGCGCAGCTTCCCGAACGCTGCCCAGCCGAGTCGGATTCGACGATTGACCTCAGAATGTCAGACCTGCAAGCGAGAAAAAGGGATGGAGCTATACACCCTTTATAGCTCCATCCCTTTAACAGCTCAGTTTATGTTGTCAAATGGATCGCGTTGAGCTCGTGGACCTCTTTACTCTGCATTGAGCGTGTTTTCAGTACAATATGTAGAACCCAAAGAAAATACCACTGCGCAATTCCAAAAATAAATTAAAACAAATTATTGAAACACGCCATCTAAAACGATTCCTTGTTCTTTTAATTGAATAGAAATTAATTAATTTATAACATGGTCGCGCTTGCCTATAACGCCATCATATTATTAAAATACAGTATTTTTAATTTCATTCTCATTTGGAAAGTAATTAACAATTTATGTTGCTGATAAGAAGGAGTAACGGTACTTTTACGTCACACAATACTAAAATGGCTGACAAAAACCTACTCTTAGCTGAATAGTTGTAGTTATATAATATTTTATTTACCATCTTTTGGCTATTACATAATGCTTGGGACGCAAAGGACAACTGAAGGGACACAGACGGGTTTTAGTCAGTAAAAGTCTGATACTCTCTCTCGCAGAAACTAAGAGTGGGAGGAGTTATTTATATAATGATTTCTTACACAAATAAGGTGTAACTTCCAAAACATAAGCAAAATATAAGAATAAGCTAGAATACACTAAGCTTTGCATCCATTCCGCCAATGGCAACACTTCAATCATCATCATCATTTCAGCCGAAAGATGTCCACTGTTAGACATAGGCCTCCCCCAAGAGTCGCCACAACGAACGGTCAACCTTGGTAAAGAACATTCAATACTTTATGCTGATTATTAAGTTGTTATTGTAAACTTAGGTTAGGTTACGATGGGCTTAACATGCTCTAGGTGAAAGTTGCAAAAAAAAAACCGGGCGTGCGAGTCGGACTCGCGCACTGAGAGTTTCGTACAAACTTACCTACGTAAATAGTTCAATTCCCGATTGGAGTTTCGATTTTTTTTCCGAATCGCAAAAAAAGTTCTTTTTTTTGTGACTTAACAAAAAATTTACAGTTTTCAGATTTATTCCTAAACCTATGCTATGAGCCCTTGCTTCATGCCAAATTTCAGGATTCTAGGTCAACAGAAAGTACCCTATTTTTGCGACAGAAACGGCCGTATCTTTTTTATTCGTTAACTTAGAAGTTTCATTTTTTTCACACCTTTAAGGGACCGCAGACCTGAGTATATGGTTTTAATTTCAACTCGATACCTCCACGCGTTCCCAAGGTAAAGGGTCTTGACAGACAGACAGATGGACGGACAACAAAGTGATTCTGTAAGAATTCCGTTTTTTTCCTTTTGAGGTACGGAACCCTAAAAAACATTAGTATGGATGAGTGGCGTTACCACTAGGGAATCCAATCCCGCAAGCGTGGGATCCCGCAAATGCGGGATCCCGCACCTTTTTTGCGGGATCAGAAATGCGGGATTACTCATGCGGGATCCCGCACGCTTACGGGATTGAATTTTTGCTAAGAAAAATGGGCTTAGATGACGTTTGTTCTGATTAGATACCTATTTATTAGACCCAGCATAGCGTCGTTAAGTGGTTTAACAACTTTCCATGGAAGTCGTCACTTTTTAGTAGAATTTGTACTTATGGAAAACTTATTTCTTAAATCAACTAACATTTGATTACGTTTTCAATTTTTTATCTTGCCTACAGCTAAATAAATTTTGAATTCCTATTTTGTGTTGTGCGAGTCCTAAATCGAAAGTGGACAGAAACGTACCTAATCTAAGTCAGTTAAAGTACTCTACCTTCCTAAATCTGAAAGATGAAACGTTAAATATTTTATGTTATCGTTCCTGATTATTTATTCCTCTGCGAAATTCAAATTGTCTTAAGTTTTTTTTTTTTGCATTTTGCAGGTTAGAGTCGCATTGTGACCTGCAAAATGCAAAAAACTAAAGAAAATTTTAATTTCGCGGGCTACCTTTGAGCATGCCCCTTAAAATAAAATATCCCGCAAATCCCGCAAGATCTGCGGGATTGCTAACATCAATCCCGCAAAAATGCGGCATCGCGATTTTGATGCGGGATTGAAATCCCCAGTTACCACACATATTTTTATCTTAGCAAAAGTAGGTATGTATCTATGTCATAAACTTGATCTCAGAAATTCTTCAAGCATATTTTATCCGGGAAAGTAGGAGAAAACTTTTATTTTATTAGATTGTCTATATCCCTTAGCTTTTTATACCGTTGAGAATATTGTTTCGTTTAAAGTAAAGACAAAGTTAGAGTTTTTTATACAGGTTATTTACGACAATGATAAGTACTCGTAACTATATTCCATCTGTTTAGGTAATTAACTAAATGTAAACAATCTTGACATAACTTTTAACTAAAAGTTGTCCAAAAATTTTATCTAAAAATGTTTACAATTTGTTATTTACATAAACCGATGTTCGGTAATTAACTAAATTTAAATAATATTTGTATGTCTTTTATACGATTTTTTTTTAATAAAAGGACATACTTATTATCAAGATTGTTAACGTTTAGTTAACTACCTAAACAAATTGAGTATAGATTATATAAGATCCTTCATTGCTCGCATAACTGATGGTCGATGGAGCCGAAAGGTTTTTAACATTTTTTTACAAAAAATATACAACGGTGTCAAATCACGAAGAAACAAAAACAGGAACACCTACTTCGAAATGAAAGCTATTATTCACTTTTTACTTTATGTTTGATGTCGGTTGTATTTGTATGTAAAAACAAGTTTTGTTATAGAAAACCATGGATTGCATTAAACCATTTTACAAAAAGATCACCAAAGGAAACAGCTTTTCCTTCCTCCTGTTAAATTTTGTAATATGTTCTTACGAGGTTTTCACTCCCGAGTGATGTGATAGGTACATAGATGCATTAACAACAAACCGAAACCGTTTTTCTAAAAAAATACGTAAAATATTTTCCCCATAAAGAATTCGAAGCGACCCGTGGCACAAAAGCCAATCGTTCAGAATCAACTTTGGAACCCCAATCTCAAGAAAATTACATGCTCGAATTGAACTCGATAAGTGGCGGAACTCAGTCTGTAATTGGCAAACTATGTGCGACATTTCAACTTCGACTAATCTTTCGGCAATCAATCTCGATTATGATTGGGTCAGATCTCGAAGTGCTCTCAGAATAGGGACGAGAGGTTCGAAATTGGGTTCTTATTACGTAACACTTCACAGGATTTAATATCTTTAGATCTTTGCTATAATTTTCTTCTTTTTTTTTTTGATGGTTGAATAAATATTACGTGATTTTACGTTGAGTGGACTCCGTAACATTGGTGGGTCAGTGGTAACGGCCCTGACTTACGATTTGTAAGTCGTAAGTTCAGACCCAGGCTGGCCCCCATCACCTCTCTACCATTTGACAACCCGACGTACCTACGGCTAGCCACCTAGTCCACCCCTACGTTGTTAACACCTCTACGGTTCGGACTAAGCGTTTCGCCTCGTCGTTTATACCGCATACATCGTAGGTTTGGAACAATTTGCCGGCAGCGGTCTTCCCGTCCGATTATAATTTAGGTATCTTCATGGTTAGTGTGAATAGGCTCTTAAGCTGTTGATCCCCGCGCCATTGTCTTACTATTGTGTCTCTAATTACGCACTCAAAAGGTTAATAAACCAGTGCAATTGCTAGTGCTACCGTCAGGTAAAATCGCAGACAAGCACTAGTTTAATATTATAAAAAAACCGTTAAAAGACGTTTACTAGCATAATAGCATAATTAGCCTTATAATGTTCCCACTGCTGGGACTCAGGCCTCCTCTCTAGGAGAGGAAATGGGCCGTAATCCACCACGCGGGTCCAATGCGGGTTGGTGAACGTCACGTCTTCGAATTTTCCGTTCTAGGACATGCCGGTTTCCTCACGATGTTTTCCTTCACCGTTTTGAGAGCAGTGGTGATGAAATAAATTACACAAAGTAATGCGCCTGGCTGAGTTTGAGCTCGCGATCTAGTAAGTCGGGGCCGTTACCACTCGGCCACCACTGCTCACTACAGAAGACGTCTACTATTGAACATAAAATAAAAATAAAAGTAATAAGCCTCAAGACGTTCTCAAAATCTTCTTCACGGTGAGAGGACCATATGTTGGTGATTCTCAAAGGTGGAAAGGTGGTAGAAATAAAAAATAGTGGACTGTAAATATAGGTAGGTTATATTCGATTATTAAGAACGCGCGCTTCTGGTCCGTGTCGTAAAAAGTCAATGGCGGAGCTTTCGTCGCAGCGGTGCGGACGGCGGCGCTCTGCCCCTCGTCCCCCGCTCCCCGCAAGCCGCTCTCGCCCTCCGGTCGTTGCAGTGGCACACGGTGCTGCGTTTTGTCGCCAACAGTCATCACATAAGATCCTATCCTAAAGTACGATCACGCCCTTAATAAGATCATATCATCTCTCTAGCCTTTTCCCGTGTGTTCCTCTGTGGCCGGACCACAGTTTAGTGCTCAGATGCTATAGTTCGAAATAATACCTACCTAAAGTCTACTTTCATCGGAATATATATATATTTTTAGTACCTCAAGAGATATCTTTTTAATTAACAATTTATGTGGTCCGGCCGCCAGGCAGTGCTCTCTGGCCGCGCCACCTCAAATTAAATAGAGTATAATGAACTATTAATAAATCAATATCCCGAAAAAAACTACCTAAAGAGTACCTTGCATACGACAAATATGGTTCAATAAACCCCTTTAGTTAAGAAGTTATTGGTCGTAGGGTGTGGTCCGGCTGGAAGGTATACTCTGCAGCGAGTCAATTTTGCAATATTTAATATTAACTATCCATAAATCAATTTATATAATAGTACCTTTTCTCTACTCTTTGTTGATACTTTTTTCTCTCAAGAAACTATTCATTTTGATTAATTAATCTTTAAAGTATGTGGCGCGGCTAGGGAGGATTACTTTCAGCAAATATAACGAAATATGCTTTATTTCTTTATGCCAACGAAAACTGCAGAATAAGTACTTTATAAAAAGACCTGGACTTCATCTATAAACTTTTATTTTTATTACCAACAATGATTTTGAAAAAAGTGGACTTTTTGGTTTTTGTTTACCTATCTACCTAAGAATAGGTAGTTAATTTGACGAAGTAAGTGAAAATTTTGGTTTAAAATAAACAATAACTATACGAATAACAAATATATGAAAAAAGCAGAAATAAGCAAAATAAGAAAAGAAAAAAAGCAAAAGTTTTTTTAGAAATAAGTAGTACCTTTGTACATTTTGTTTTTATTACTGTATCTTCTTCCAATATAATGTGTGTACAAAAATGATAAAATAAATAAATATATTTTCATAATCAAATATTAACAATTGTTAATACAAGGAATTGTAAATGACGAAAAAGTGTTTTAAAAAGGTAACAAACTAAAGTCAATAGATTGAATTTAAGCATTTAACCCTTTAAATAAGAAATAACAATGAAAAAAAGAGTGTACCAAAACCGCGTATTAAAAATATAGTCAATCAGTATTACAAATAAAGGAGTTTTGAAGTTATTTTCCAACTTTAAAATGCAAGGCCTAAATTAAAAATAAACATTTTGATAAAAATAAGTTATAATTTACAATTTTGCGTATAAAATACAATGAACATTTATTTGCTGGTTTTTAGTCCTCGTAACTTTAGTACTTAGATCATCATATGTTTCCCAAGTATCATCCAGACGCTTGCAGTGAGCGACGTAATGGCAAATATTTGGTAAATACTCAATCACTGACAACAGTGTAAATAATTTTCCTTGTAATGCCATAGTGTATGCTGTATAAATTTAGACGTAAGTCTCTTGCTAATAAAGATCCCTTAAATTTATACAGCTTACGAGCCAATATTATAAACAAATATTATTTTGACAAAACAATCACAAATGTCTTGACGATCATAAACTGTATTTCGAATATCGACATACAGTTGTACAGGGTCGTTCAACAACATTTATAATGCATGGGAAGACAAATGCTATGCCCTGGGCATTTTTTGCGATTTGGCAAAGGCCTTCGATTGCGTTCTCCATGAAACATTAATCAGGAAACTACACCATTACGGAATCCGGAACTCCTCCCTGGATCTCTTCTTACATCATATCTGAGTGAAAGGATTTGATGAGGAGAGTTGATGTAAACGGAAAAAGATCTCCTAGATCTGTAGTAAAAATGGGTGTCCCCCCAGGGCTCAATTCTTGGCCCATTTTTGTTTCTTATTTATATAAACGATTTACCTTATCCCATAGAGGATAACCATAACATAGTGTTGTTTGCAGACGACACTTCACTTTTGTTTAAACTTAAACGTCAGCAGCCGGTTACTGACGATATAAATATAACACTTTCAAAAATAGTACACTGGTTTGATGTAAATAACCTTCTACTTAATGAAAAAAAACTAAATGTATAAAGTTTACCATGCCTCATGTTAGGCAAGTAGAAACTAGTGTGCTAATAAAAGGTAAAGAGTTAAGTCCTGAAGATAATACAGTGTTCTTGGGCATAACTCTAGATGCTAAGCTTCAGTGGGGCCCACATATAGACAAATTATCAAAAAAACTTAGCTCTGCAGCATACGCTGTTAGACAAATTCGAAATTTAACTGATGTAGAGACTGCCCGTTTAGTTTACTTTACCTATTTCCATAGTGTCATGTCGTACGGTATTCTACTGTGGGGAAATGCCGCCGAGATACAGTCAATTTTTGTTTTGCAAAAAAGGGCTATTCGTTCGATTTATAAATTAAGTCCCAGATACTCCCTCAAAGATAAATTTAAAGAAATTAATATAATGACTGTACCTTCACAGTATATTTACGAGAATATTTTGTATGTATTCGATCGAGACTTGGGCTGTGCTGCAGTCTCTCCAACGGTGCCAGATTGACTATCGGTACATCGAGGTGCTGAAGTGTTTGTACGAAAACGCCACTATGTCAGTCAGACTGCAGGACCGGACCTCGAAACCTATCCTCCTGCAGCGGGGTGTGAGGCAGGGAGACGTCATTTCTCCGAAACTGTTCACGGCCGCAATGGAGGATGTCTTCAAGGTTCTGGACTGGAGTGGATTGGGCATTAATGTCAATGGCGAGTATATCACTCATCTTCGGTTTGCCGACGACATAGTAGTCATGGCTGAAACTACGGAAGAGCTCAGCACAATGCTCAATGACCTCAGTAGAGCTTCCGAAAGAGTGGGTCTTAAAATGAACATGGACAAAACCAAAGTCATGGTAAATAACCATGTAGCACCCACTCCGATCAAGATCGGAGACTCTGCACTCGAAGTTGTAGACGATTACGTCTACCTTGGACAGACAGTCCAGTTGGGTAGATCTAATTTCGAGAAAGAGGTCAACCGTCGAATCCAACTTGGCTGGGCAGCGTTCGGGAGGCTGCGCGGTATCTTCTCATCCAATATACCACAGTGTCTCAAGACGAAAGTCTATGACCAGTGCGTGTTGCCAGTGATGACATATGGTTCCGAAACGTGGACGCTCACAATGGGCCTCATCAGAAGGCTCAAAGTCACCCAAAGGGCAATGGAAAGGGCTATGCTCGGAGTTTCCTTGCGTGATCGAATCAGAAATGAAGATATCCGCAGGAGAACCAAGGTTGCCGACATAGCTCGAAGAATCGGCAAACTAAAGTGGCAATGGGCAGGGCACATTGCTCGCAGAACGGATGGCCGTTGGGGCCGAAAGGTTCTGGAGTGGCGACCGCGTACCGGAAGACGCAGTGTCGGAAGGCCCCCTACAAGGTGGACCGATGACCTGGTGAAGGTTGCGGGAATCCGATGGATGCGAGACGCACAGGATCGTTCGCTGTGGCGACGTTTGGGGGAGGCCTATGTCCAGCAGTGGACGTCTATCGGCTGAAATGATGATGATGATGATGACATAAAAATATAAACATGTTTAAAAAATACAGTTATGTTCATAATTTTAATACTAGGAACAAACACAAATTTGTGGTTCCTACAACCAGGCTGAAAAAAATAGGGGGCTCATTTAGATGCCAATGCATATACTTCTATAATAAACTTCCTAGACATATTCAACAACTAAGCCTTAATAAATTCAAATTATTTGTAAAGCGAAAACTTTGCCAAAAGGCTTTTTACACTTTATAGGACTATGTTGAGGACCAAAAGGCTTGGGATTGACCTGCTCCAGTACGCACTGCAACTGTTGTCTTATTATTATTATTTTTTTTCTTTTGTTTTTAATTTCAATTGTGCTTTTTATTATTATTATTTATTACAATTTGATATTGTAGATTATTTTTATTTTGTAATTTGACTTTTTTTTTCTCTATTAATTTTTGACATCAATGTTTACTTTTCTAAGTATTACATTTTGTAAACAATATTTTTCTTTTTATTATTGTGAACGTGAGGACTATGATGATTGCTTTTTTTTTCCTTTTCAGTAACTTTAACGTATGTCTGGCAATTTGAGTATTTTCTGCGGCCTACCCAAATGTCCTTTCCTTGGTACCTATTGTTCGTCAAGTAGTTGAGCTCCTTAGTAGTCCTGAGTTGAGCTTTACGAATACTGACAAATGCTTGCACTGACTGGACAGGTCCACTCAAATCTATAAGGTTCTTTCTTCAAAAGACCATTTCAGACAAATCTGCACTGATTTGACCATTACATATTTACTGTATGGACTTTAAAAGATACTTTGACCCCTGAGTTTGTTTCGGTGTTTTTTCTCAGGGTAGTCAGCTAGGAAACACCGGCCTAATCTAGTTTAAAAATGACGAAAAAAAAAAATTGACGTGTAAAAGTGTTTTTTTAAACCTATTTACAAAATAAATATCATTTATCATTTGATTATGAAAATATATTTGTTATTCGTATAGTTATTGTTTATTTTAAACCAAAATTTTCACTTACTTCGTCAAATTAACTACCTATTCTTAGGTAGATAGGTAAACAAAAACCAAAAAGTGCACTTTTTTCAAAATCATTGTTGGTAATAAAAATAAAAGTTTATAGATGAAGTCCAGGGCTTTTTATAAAGTACTTATTGTGCAGTTTTCGTTGGCATAAAGAAATAAAGCATATTTCGTTATATTTGCTGAAAGTAATCCTCCCTAGCCACGCCACATACTTTAAAGATTAATTAATCAAAATGAATAGTTTCTTGAGAGAAAAAAGTATCAACGAAGAGTAGAGAAAAGGTACTATTATATAAATTGATTTATGGATAGTTAATATTAAATATTGCAAAATTGACTTGCTGCAGAGTATACCTTCCAGCCGGACCACACCCTACGACCAATAACTTCTTAACTAAAGGGGTTTATTGGACCATATTTGTCGTATGCAAGGTACTCTTTGGGTAGTTTTTTTCGGGATATTGATTTATTAATAGTTCATTATACTCTATTTAATTTGAGGTGGCGCGGCCAGAGAGCACTACCTGGCGGCCGGACCACATAAATTGTTAATTAAAAAGATATCTCTTGAGGTACTAAAAATATATATATATTCCGATGAAAGTAGACTTTAGGTAGGTATTATTTCGAACTATAGCATCTGAGTACTAAACTGTGGTCCGGCCACAGAGGAACACACCTTTTCCCAACTAGTTTGGGGTTGGCGTCCAGTATAACCAGATACGGCTGAATACCCTCGTTTTACATGGCGAGACTGCCTATCAGACCTCTACAACCCGGTTACTGGGCAACACGATAGGTACTCCATGGATAGACTGATGGTCAAACTTTCTGGCGACTGTCAAAGGTCTACGAATGTCAACCGGGACCAACAGCTTTACGTGCTTGCCGAACTAAGGGGCGTCAGTATGTCCTTCTATCAGTATTTTTCAATCTTTTTGAATACGTGACCCCTTTTTTAAATAGACAAATAGTGGTGACACCTTTTTTTTCGGTGGGAAAATCATCCAATGACATCCCCCGCTCTTGGGCGGAGCGTGTGTCAGACTTTTACTGATTAAAAATCCACTCCTGTTCCTTCGTTGCCTTTCATACCAACGCCGAGTCTTCCTTTCAGAAGCAGCCCTTGGCTACTGAGGCTTCGGCCTTGCTGGGCCCCTACAGTTTGCTAACATCTCCTTGAGGCGCGAGTGGAACAGCACGCTCCTAGGACCTAGGACCGTAATATTGCGGTGAACGAACGAGCGCACTGCGCTTCTATGACCACTTTTTGAGTTTAGATGTCTAAGTCGAATATGTTTCAAATCGTGCACAATTTGCGTGTCAAAAATAGAGCAAAGTTCAAAATAAAAATTGCAGTACAAACAGGTAGGTACAGCTTTATTACTGAATAGTTATACTTTTTTTGCAGCGTAGGGTCTCTCTAACTTTTCACTATTACCTGACTCGCGACAGCGACCCCCCTAGGCAGACTTTGTGATCCACCTGGGGTCGCGACCCACAGATTGAAAAACACTGCCCCGTATAAACTTAAAAAAGTACGTATGAATTGAAAAATTTACATTGGTACTTGCCCGGTTCCAAACCATGCTATAACGACTGGACTATCTCGATTCCTTAACAAGGTCTATTGTTTGATACCTAATAGAATGACAGACTTATTTAAAATAAATACCTACCTATATTATAATTCTGAGGGATACCTCTGACCGATAAATATCAATAAGCGACCGGGATTATCATGACAACGTGACACCTGCGTTCGGATTATTGTATTTTTGAACGAGCAAATGACATAAAAATAAACATTATAAATGAGGTAAAATTGTTTACGTTCACAATAAAATATTTATACAAAAAAAAATACAACCGACTCAATGTAAAAAAAAAAACACTGGAAAATGCAAAATAACTTTAATTTCGGAAGTCGGTGTAAAATAGCGAAGAGACAAAACTATTATAGAAACACCGACTTCCGAAATTAAAGTTATTTTGCATTTTCCAGTGTTTTTTTTTACATTGAAGTCGGTTGTATTTTTTTTTTATTTTACACTTTTTAGTTATGGTACCACGACTAAAAAGTACCCCTCATTCAAACTTAAATACCTTATAGCCAGAGTGTATCTCATGACAATTCTAATAATCCCAAATACGGTTAGATTACATTACTTTATTACAGAGTTCCTGTGCCTAACTTCAGGCTTCATCATCAGATCACTTCGATATATTCCCCATCTTCTTTCAGTCAGTCATCAACTACACGTATAAACCAAGCAATTTTACTTGTTACGACGGTTCTGCTGTGATCCTATGAGGAGTTCTATTCCATAACTGCGAAGTTCATGATCAGATCATAACAATATTTTTATGGGACCAATTCGGAAGCACAACCTTTCAATAAAAAAAAAAATTTTCAACATCGGTCCACAAGACCGAGAAATCGGTGAACATTCATAAAAAAATACATTCAGCCGATCAAAGAACCTCCTCCTTTTTGAAGTCGGTTAAAAATGTAAACTCCCCGGAACAACTGGATATCTGTAGGCCATACAAATATTTGTTCTGTGTGGGAATCGAACACGCACCGCAGTAGCCAATCACTCAACCAGCTGCGCCAACCGTGTAAAAGGTGCCTTATCTGCAGAAATACTGGACCGATTATGAAAATTATTTCACAGATAGTAATGCACAGTTTCTGTGAATTAGGCCAAGCAGTGAGAAAAAACCTTAGCATAAACTTTTCATGATAAAAATAAATAACATTAAATAACGTAATGTCCCATGTCTGCAAATTTTTGGTTCTAGGCCATGCTGGTTACCTTCACCGTTTTGAGAGCAGTGGTTACGAAATAAATTACACAAAGTAAAGCGCTTGCCGTTAGCACTGGGCCACTATTGCTCAAGCTTTTACATGTAATTTCTCAATACAATACATGGCCTAGGGAAAAAAAGGGTGATGGAGCTATACACCCTATACAGCTCCATCTATTTAACAGTTCAATTTTAGTTGTCAAATGAATCGCTTTAAGAGGCCGCGGCAAGACCTTTGTTATCGTGATGACAGGCTCATAGGCTTCATCATAAGGATTCAAGTCACCCTAAGCGTAATGGAGGATGGATGGAATTTCCATGATCAAATCAGAAATGGAGCGATCCGCAGTAAAACCAAGGTTATCGACATAGCCCGAAGAATAGCTAAACTTTAAGTGACAGTGGGCAGGAGCATATTATTCGCAGAACATATGGTCGAGAGTGCCGAAAGGTTCTGAAGAGGCGACCGCGTATCGGAAGATGTAATGTTGGAAGGAAAGACCAATGACCCGGTGTAGATCGCGGAATTCTGCTAAATACGAGACGGCTATAATTATGATGATGAAGCCTGTTACCTATTCCACAATAAGAAATTAAAAAAAATAGTATTGTTGTTCGCTCAGGAGGTCTCAAGTGCAATTGCACTCTACCGATAATAGAGGGTTAGAACCCTCTATTATTAGACTAGAGTCTAGCCCCACAACAAGATAAGATAAGATAAGATAAGACCAGAGGGCTGGCTTGTTCTTCGCCCAAAGATTTAGTATTACCATTCAACGTGGACATCCCACCTATACGCACAAAACGTTTTTGGGAACACAGTCATCGTGCGTACAGCTAAGGAGTGGAATTCCTTGCCGGTATCTGTGTTTCCTGATGGCTACAACCCGGGAATCTTTAAGTTGAGAGTGAATAGGTTATTTCTAGGTAAGCGCGCTCCATCGTCGACCGCATTGTCGCTTTCCATCAGGTGAGATAGTGGTCAAACGCGAACCTATCAAGAATGCTGCCAGTCCTCTGGGCACATATCCGGATGAGAGCGATGTGGAGGGAGGTGTACTTCGACGCCTGAGTGTACTTTGTGTTTTTGTAGATATTTAGTACATAGTTAGGTTTTAGTATAAATAGTTTAGCTATCTAATATTTAATTGTTTTATGTACATATGTAGATATAATATTTTTCTTGCAAATAAACATTTCTACAAAAAAAGAAATTTTACACTTTTAATCATAGCTTTAAACGAATTAAGTTTACAAATAGATTTACTAACTAACACTTTAGTTTCCGAACAAACTTAGTTCCTAAGTTACGAATCCAAAGACATGCTGTAAGCTTAGTTAAAATGTAATACCTCCAGTCTATGTTCCATTGTAAATAAAACAGACACAAACTGCGATACTTCGATGCCCGAGGTCCGCATAAGGAACAAAGAGGTTCTGAGAGCACTGTGTCGTCTTGACGTGAATAAAGCTAGTGGACCAGATGGTATACCAGCGATTGTTCTCAAGGCTTGTGCACCCGAGTTGTCTCCTGTATTGACGCGTTTGTATCGCCTCTCATTTGGGACTGGTATAGTGCCCAAGTCCTGGAAGCTTGCCAACGTGCAACCCGTGCCCAAAAAGGGCAGTCGTACCGATCCTACCAACTATCGGCCGATTTCAATAACCTCCATACTCTGCAAGATTATGGAGCGTGTATTGAACTCGCGCCTCTTGGCATACCTGGAAGGTAACGATCTCCTCAGTGATCGACAGTACGGGTTTCGCCACAATCGATCTACTGGGGACCTACTAGTTTATGCCACCCACTTGTGGGGCGAGACCCTCGAGAAGAATGGGGAAGCGATTGCTGTTTCCTTAGACGTCTCGAAGGCCTTCGACAGGGTATGGCACGCTAGTCTATTGAGTAAGCTTTCAGCGTACGGCGTTTTCCCTGGTCTGATTAACTGGGTAAAAGACTTCCTGAGTGAACGTTCTCTCCGAGTTGTTATCGATGGATGCTCATCAGAGCCCATGACGACTAATGCCGGAGTTCCTCAGGGGTCTGTTCTCTCTGCAACTCTCTTCCTGCTGCATATCAACGATCTGCTGATGCCCGGTATCTATGGGTATGCAGATGATAGCACAGTTGTAGAGAGATACCTGCCAGGTGCTCGAGCTAGTAAGGAGCTAATCCGGTCCGAAAGAGAGGCTATGGTAGAGCGTGCGAATGTCTCACTTCAGGCAGTCTCCAAGTGGGGTGAAGCCAATCTGGTGGGATTCAACGCCGCCAAAACACAAGCGTGTCTATTCACCGCTAAAAGGAGCCCGTTCACCTTGGCTCCTGTTTTTCAGAATGTATCCCTGGAGTACACCGACCGCCTTCAGCTCTTGGGAGTTGAAATTTCTTCAGACCTTAACTTTGGGCGGTTCATTGAGTCCAAAGCCAAGGTAGCTGCTAGGAAACTCGGCGTACTTGCAAAGGTCCGGCGGTACTTCACACCAGGGCAGCTTTTAATGTTATACAAAGCACAGGTCCGATCGTGTGTAGAGTACTGCAGCCACATATGGGCTGGTGCTGCAAAATGCCACCTGGCAGCTTTGGACTCGGTGGAAAGGCGAGCAAAGAGGCTAATTGGTGATCCAGATCTGGTTAATTCCAATCTACAAAGTCTTGAGCACAGGCGTAGGGTAGCCAGCCTTTCGGTGTTTTACAGAATTCATTTTGGAGAGTGTGCGCAGGAATTGCATGACTTGATTCCACCATCTCATTTCTACCATCGGACAAGCCGACGAACGGCGAGTATCCACCCTTATGTTGTTGAAACCTCTACGGTCCGGACCAAGCGTTTTGCCTCGTCGTTTATACCGCGTACATCGAGGGACTGGAATAATTTGCCTGCTGCGATTTTCCCGTCCGATTATAATTTGGGTCTCTTCAAGGCTAGAGTGAATAGGCTCTCAATAAATTAGTGCGCCTCACCATCAACGATTGCATTACCACTTACCATCAGGTGGAATCGCAGTCAAGCACTAGTTTATATCAATTAAAAAAAAAAAAAAAAAAAAAAACTCTTTTGTAAATAGAGATGTGAGTTTTGATTCCGATTCCGAAACTTCGGAACTTCCGATCGATTGTGTCAAGGGCGCCGACTCCGTGGGTGCTCGAGGGCTCGAGCACCCATGAGAAATAAACAGTGGGTGCTGAGCACCCCTGAAAATAGACGTCAAGAAACAGATCAGTAATCGCCTTTTAGGATACGTATAAATTATAATATTTCTTGATAATAAAAACTAGTTTAATTTTTATATAATGGTTTCATTTTATATTTTTATCAAACGTATGTAAGTAGGACATTTATTTATTTGTCGGTCGATCAGTGTAGGTACATTTCTCTTCTCACACTTCGCCACTTTTTCGAGTCCATCAAATGAGCTCGGAGCACCCATGAGGTTTTCTAAAAGTCGGCGCCCCTGGATGGTGTACCTTCAATTACGATTTCGGCTCCGATAAGACTGTCACGCAGGGAACCTCTTTCCAGGGGGAGGCAGAAGGAACGAAGACGTTGCCTTCTGTCGATTACTCTTTCACTTATTGTTTTGCTTCTTGTCCTTGGAATGTTGTTACCCCGCATGTGCAAACACATAATAATAATTAGGTTCCTATCTCTGGAGCCCTAACCACCGGTAGGGCCCAGCCTCGCTCCCAACACCGGCTTTTTTTTTTCGAGTGGGAAAATCATCTAATGACATCCCCCGCTCTTGGGCGGGGCGGGAGATAGTGTCAGACTTTTGCTGACTAAAAACCCACTCCTGTTCCTCCTTTGCCATTTTTCCAGGGTCCCATCACCCATGGCTCCAGTGGGCTTTGACCCCCCTACGGTTGCTGACATTTCCTTGAGGCGCGCGTGGAACACTACGCGCCGTCGACGACTTGAGCTCGATAGGGACGGTTACCGAACGACCGAACGGCGAGCTACCCGTTGTTCGCCGTCCGCAAGCCCGCGCCTACTGTGGCCGGAAATCGGGATTGGAATCCCGGCGGCGGTTGGGGCGTGAGTGGGCGAGTACCTTTGCCTCACGCGATCGGCCGCCTCCTTTGCTAGCATTACTGCTTCGCAGAAGGAGGCGACCGCCTGCCACTCCTCCTCGCTCTGGAGCATGGCCTGTACCAAGGCCCAGCACGAGAGGCAAGGCCCGGCGCGAGAGGTCCCAACACCGGCGGACTACTATTTTTTTATATTTTTAATTATTATTTTTTTAAGAAATATTAAAAAATGATATGTGAATAATTCAAATAAAGCAATAATAATAAAATAGTTTATTTATCCAAGCGATACACAAATACAAGCATAGTTTTGTGAAAAGAAAATTTAAGTCCACAAGATATAGGCATACAAAAAGAATGAGACCTCTAAATTAGGAGACAGTGAATCGGCTAAATTGAAATTCAATAAAACTAGGGTTTACAAAAAGAAAGTGTGTCGATATACCTAAAATTTTAAAACTATATAAACACAGCGACCTGATAGACGTCCACGCAGACTCAATATCGGTGTTTGTTAGACGTAATAACTGTAATTAGTAGTAGTATTTAATATAATTATCTAGAATACTTATAAGTACACTAAGTTTAAAATTAAATATGTCGTGGATTGATGGCGCAAGGGTGCGACGGACAGCGCCATCTAACAATTAGTTTCGTAAACTAATAATATCGTCACCGGAAACGCAAGCGGCACCCTACCGCTTGGACACGATCGTCGGTAGAAGGGATGCAGCGAGGACTGGAGGGAAGCCCGAGAGGTGCGGCATTCTACCTCGGACAGCCTCGGCATACCTTAGTACCAACGCACGTGTTTGTTTCCTTTTGTAAAACCGTTATCAAAATAAAATTATTCTGATTCAAATTATCTTTCGTTCGAGTACCCAAGTCAGTGCCCAAACCTACCAAGAACTATGTCGGATCGTGATGAAGACCCGTTTCGTATCTCGCCTCTTGGCCACCCTTGATGCGACAAATATATAATTACAAAGAGCATTTTGCATGTGGTGTTTGCCTGTAATTGGTTATGCAGTTAGATTTAAGACACAATTACTTGTATGTTCCTATCTGTATAATATCTGTAACAACTATTGGTGGACCTTAATTAAATTAATAAATAGATAAATGCGCTTTTCATTTTATATTACTACTTATCTGTGTTTTATATTAATCTTTAGTTGTATTCCATTTTTTTATTATTATTATCGATAGGCTCGCGTTTGACCACTACCTCACTTGATGGTAAGCGATGATGTGACCGACGATGGAACACGCTTACCTAGAAGTAACCTATCACTGCCTATTATCTTGACTTAAAGCTAGGGGTCTTTAAGTTGTAACTATTGGGAAACACAGACTCCGGCAGGGAATTCCACTCTTCAGCTGTTCGCATTTAATGCCTCCGATTTCGATTCCAATTACGTCTCCGATTCCCAGAAACCAAATTCAAAAACTCCGGTTTCGTTTTTGGTTTCGTTACCTACATCCCTAGTCGAAAATATCCGTTGAGTTAATCCCTTGAAACTTTTTATTTAAAACTAACTTCTGCTTAAGCTGTTAACGGAATTAACTTTGTGTAACAGGAATGGAACGACAGCTTACTAAATACAATTAACGCTGAAAACCGTTGAAAATTTATTTCCGTATCTATTTTCTTTGATGTTGAACAAATTATTATTATAATTTATTATATTACTAGTTGCTTCGGGGAACTTCGTACCGCCTAACAGTCAATGAATATAGTATATCTTTCGACATAGTCAACCGATTGCGATGAAACAAAGCCTAAGTACCTAATACATCAAGTTACACACAATTTTATTGTATAAAAGTTGCCTATCTACATCGATGTCGTACATTTTACGTTATGTGCGCACAACCAAAAACTTCTACAGATGTACATATTATATGTATGTATAGATAAAATGAGCTTGTTATGTTCCATTATAGGGCAAAGGTCTTCCTTCTATTCTTTCACTTTTCTCTATCCCTAGCTATTATATCTGGCCAATCCTTTAAGCAGGAGTTCAACTTCGCCCCATCTCGTTTCGAAAAACAGGAACTGGCGTCACGGTAGGCTCAGAGCCTACCGTGACGCCAGTTCCTGTTTTTCAGGACCCAGTCAGTGGTTGACTTCGCCCAATTTCGTTGCGACATGCTGCTGGTATATGGCCTCTTCAATTAATACAAATGATCACGTACAAATAACCTTAAAATACATTAATCTAAGGTCTCTAAAGGCCTACGCAGACCGGGACGGCATGGCAAAGGATTTAAATTTTTACCAATGGACATTCAACCATATAGAAATACGTCATAAATTCCTATGCTTTAAAATGATCCCGTGACATCGAAAGGGATATATCGCACGGCATTGAAAGACGCGTCACGGGCTCCTGCGTCAGGATGCCGTGCCGCGCTGTGGCAGGGGACGGCATGCCGAAGGACGCCAGCGCCCGCCAACATTCTATCAAACGCTACTTATGATTGTAATATGTATCGGGCAGTAGAAGCTGCCGTGGCATAGGTACTTCGACGTGACCCATACTTCGACGTGATCCGGTATGCCATGGCAAAGCGCTGGAATGCCGCAGTACCTAAATGGCTAGTGTGTGCTGACTGGCGGCAAAATCCTTTGCCATGCCGTTCCGGTCTGCGTAGGCCTTATTAACCAGAACATAAATATGTAGGTAGGTACCTACTGTAAGATCATTCATGAATGTAACCGCTGTCTCTCTCAAATAGGGTTACCGTTTTTTTTGACAAAAAATAACGTCTTTTTTTTTAGTAAAGATAAAATAGTATTTTTTTTATACTTTATCTATTTGTGTCTTCTCTTGAAGACATATTTTAATGTACTTCTAGCACACACTAACGTTATCCATATTTAATATTTTTGGAAGCTATTTTTATAGTCCCAATTTCAATTTAAATAATTGGGCAGCTCATTTCCAACTCAATCTTATTTGTTAAATAAAGAATGAAGTTTTTTTTTTTTAAATAGAACATAGGTAATTGTTTCATTTTACGCATCCCAGTAAAGATTGAAAACAGAGTATTTTTATATACCTACCTACTTTATTATTATGCAAAAGTATAAAATAATATTTATCAAAAATAAAGTAAGAAGATACGTTATTATAAAATGTAGCGACATCTATGGCATCACATAGGAACTAAACTACAAAATCCTGAATCGCGCAGTTAGAGTTCTCCCGGTTCTACGCACGATTTGAACATCAACCGTCCGAAGTCATCTATCGGGCAGTTGCCCAAATCCGACAAAACTCCCGTCTGATCGGAGGATCCTCCCTACTCAGCGGAGGTTTGCAGGACTTTACACTCTGTTCAACACACCTCCAAAAAAACTATGGTTGGCAATTGGCAACCCTACTCACACAAGAAACAGTGTGATAATGAGTTTCAAATTACACACTGCTTCAATAATTTTATGAACACAATTACATGTAATAATAGTATCTAAGTTATTTAAGTGTAAATGTATAATTTACACTATCGGGAATATTTGATTAAATCATAAATTAACTTGTAAAGTTACCTAAGTGTTTGGTACTCGATAAGTTTAGGTTTTGGTGAAAAGACGTGTATACAGATCTAAATGGTTTTCAAGTTATCATTTTAAATTGTGAAGTGTTCAAGCCCTTAAAATGAGATAGGCTTCATACATCATTATAAGAAGGTACTTTTCAGTGACGTGCTTAAAATCGCCTAATGTCACTAATCTGGAATTTAAAAAAAAAAGAATTTTCTTTACACAAAAATAATAATTAGAACCTCTTAAGACAATAATTGAATTATTAATAACACAATAATTAATTAAAAATCGAAAATCTAAGAAATATACTGTTCGCAATTGCGCTAAGATTTCATGCCCGATTAGTGAGGAGCGTGCAATCATTAACATCGATTATTTACGGTATTCACCGGTTTTTTATAAATACTGCGTGAGGAGGTTTCTACCATAGCGTTTTGTTGGGCTCATAGCAAAGATGAGGTGGATAATCCTCTTTTCTCTTTGCTTCGCTGTCGTGCTTGCCGCACCTGCTTCGGTAAGTAAAAAAAAAGATATTTATTTGCACGCCATGTCTTTAAAAAATCAAAGAAAAGAAAATCATAATCTCTTTGCTGTAAAAATATAGTTTTTTTTTGTTATTTTTTTTAAATTACCACTTTATCACCATTATCACTTTATTCTTTTTTGTTTGTTTTTTTTTAAGTAGTTAATTGCTAAACAAAACTTTTTTATAATTTTAGCAGAGCCAGTCAAATGCCGATGACCAGGTAAGATTTCTAATATTATTGTAAATTATTTACATTTAACTTATCTACTGGGATTTTGTAAGTTAGTTTTAATTAAGTTAAGTTAAGCATATTAATTTATTACTTATTATATGATAAATAAAATATATTAACTTCTACTGGGATTACATATACATTAAAAAGATCCTCCTCAGTAGGATCCGTCCTAAAGTTGTGGACAACAAATAGTGAAAAACAACAAGTATAAAAGCAGATTACTTACTTCCTGATGCACCAAAATATGAGAACAGATTCCTATTAATAAATAAATATTCTTATTTCAGTACGACAAATCCCAAAATGTTTTTATCTCGTCGAGTCTTGCTTGATTATGTAGACTGTGGTTCTATCTAATGAAACCCAAATAGTTTATGTTAATAATATCTCTAAGATATATTTCTAGTCTTCTACTCCACTGGTTTACGTAAAATCACCTTTTATTTATTTATAAAATCAGGAGTAGTTTCCGGATTTTAAGTCATATTATATTATTTACAGCAACAAGAATATCGACGACGACTACACAGGCTTAGTTTAAATGTAAAGACATGTTTTTTATTACTACAATAATTTTATCTTCACTTCTGCATAGAGTATCGCCAGATTTATGTCCTGGATATTTCTTTTCAGAAAGTTTATCATTGCTTTTCTTATTTGTTTGAGCTCTCTATGACTTTTCATAGACACATTATTATGTATTCCTTGACACTTTTAGCTTATAATTGCGTCCTTTTTCTGGTGCCTCTTCAATAACTGAAGATCAACCATCCACTTCGAATATTTCTCATTGACCTTGGTCTATTACATCATCATCTTTTTGACGTGTTTCATGTTATAGAAGGCCAAGTTTCGCAAAACCCTAGTCAGTTAGTTCAACTGGATTTCTAAACTTATCTTACATTCTTACAAAAGTATTTACTTCTTTAGCATATTTCTTATTGCTTACTTCTTTATTTTAGTAAACAAAGATATCAATAACTTAAACTGTCTTTATTTATGTGTGTATCTTTAGCATATTTCCTATGTCCATAACTTCTTACTGAAAATAGTAAGATAATTTACTATTTACCACTAAAACAACTGTTTATTTTCTTTTATCAGCTGGTTGAAGATCGAACAGACGATGCTGTAAGTTTCAATTATTAAATACAATTATCTTACTTCACAGGTATCTTACAAATAACGTTGTCTAAGTCTAATAAAGAATTCAGAAAATGTAATTCAGAAATGATAATTCCTCATCTTCCTACTTATCTCCCATGTTCTTTTTCGTGTCAGTAGGCTCAAATAACATTTTGTCCGAACAATATTGAGCAACCTGTAAAGCTTTATAATTAGCCTTATTTAAATCCTGGAAGGTCAGATGTTTATGCACGACGGACGAAAATGGAAGTGACGCATACCCTTCGAAGGGCCTCCACACTGATTTTTGTAACTTGGTGTCACTATTAATTACCCTTCTTTTTCTTTTCCCGTCCGTTCTGTCAACCAAAATTGATATCAATGTCACAAGTAATAAATAAAAAACTAAAATCATTTATTTTTCACAGGACCAACGCGACAGAGACGACGATGACGATGACGACGATGATGACGACATGGTATAATACAATTATAGTGATATCGATTTCTTTAACACACCTTAACACATAAGTGGTCTACCGAATATGAATTTCACAGGGTAAATTTGGGGAAAATGAGCTGTTTAAGTTTCGTTTAAGTTTGACTTAAGTTTTCAGTGATTTTTTTACGAAATCTACTGTACAAAATATTTGATAATCATATATTAACTGTCATCCCCTTTGGAAGTTACTAATTGACTGAGCCATACATGCATTAGCCCTCGCTTTTTCCCTTAGGTTCGTAAATAGTAACTATAGAAAGCCATCTGCTGCGATCCTTGCATCCTGAGTTCAAATGGAGTATTCTTATATATGACCATAAATATATGCAAATTATAAGTACTTCTCTCCTGGCCATTCTATATGTCTACCTAGAGCGACCCCTCCTTTTGTTAGTCATCTTACATTCAGAATCATATTACTAAGTATATGAGAGTCCATGTGTGATATCCGGTTTTACTCTTAAGCTACCCGCCCGTGATGCGCCCGGCAAGGAACCGAGTCTATGCCGGACAAGAATAGAGGTAATCTGAGTATTACACCTCCTTTTATACTCTTGTGCTCTATATAAGTCAACATTGCTTCTGGTCTAGCTTTGACTTCAATATGGTAGACTGACTTTGATCCGATAGTTCTCGTTCATTTTCAGAAATAACATCTTGCAGATAAATTACAACAACAACAAAAAAAAATAATGAAAAGATTAAACAATCTCTAAATTAGTCAGTATTATAATAGAAACTGGAACATAAGAATGTAGATGATATATATGGAAGAACCATAGACTTGCAATTAATCTATCAAAAAATAATAAAATTGGACTATCAATCTCACATAGAACATAAAACGACTAAATTATTATCAGGTACAAATATCATAAAATATAAAACTTGTATATATGATTCCACAGAGACGTGACCGTAACGATGCCAATAACGATAGTGACAGAAAGGATCGTCATGACAGAAGCGACACACGGAACGGACGTGACCGTAGGGATTACGATCGGTCATCCAGCTCTCGATCTGCCAGCAATAGAAACGATAACAGCTACCGTAGAAGACCTGGTGCCAGATGCAACAGCTGTCATAGAGGAGGTACCCGAAGCAGAGCTGATAGTGACAGGAGGGACGATGACAGAAGGGACGATGACAGGAGGGAAGATGACAGGAGGGACGATGACAGAAGGGACGATGACAGGAGGGATGACGACAGAAGGGATAATGACAGACGTGACAGCAATCAGCGATACAGAGAGAGTGCTCGTAGCAGATCTAATAACGACAGAAGAGATAGGCGTGCAAGCCGGAATAGATCCGACAACGACCGACGAGACAATGACCGAAGCGACAGTGACAGAAGAAATAGATATGACAACGATAGGAACGACGACGACCGTAGAGACAATGACAGGAGCAGCTCTCGTAACAGTTACAACAGTGACCGATATGACAATGACCGAAGGAACAGTGATAGAAGAGACACCGATAGAAGCAACACACGAAACAGATACAACAATGATCGAAACGACGATGACAGGCTTGACAATGATCGAAGAGATGACAGCGATAGGAGCAGCTCTCGCAATAGATATACTAATGACCGATATGACAACGACCGCTATGACAACGACCGATATGACAACGACCGAAATGACAATGACCGATATGACAACGACAGACGAGACGGTGACCGAACCAGCTCGCGAAACCGATATAATAACGATAGAAACGATGACGATGATGACAACAACGACAGACGCGACAACGACAGGAGCAACTCAAATCGATACAACTATGACAGGCGAGATCGACGAGACGGATCTAATGACAGGCGAAATGACCGAGCAGATGATGACAGAAACGATGATGATAGAACAGATGATGATAGAGCAGACGACGACAGACGCGACGGAGACCGAAATGATGACGACCGAGCAGATAATGACAGAACCGAAGACGACAGAGCAGATGATGACAGGAACGACGATGACAGAGCAGATGATGATAGACGAGATGACGACCGAAGTGACAGCAATAGAAGAGCGAGAAGAGCTCGACAAGCTAGGCGAGAGAGACAAGCGAAACGACTTAGACAGGCTAAGAGAGAAAGACAAGAGCAGGACAGGGCAAGTAGGTACAACGATGATAGGAGGGATCGTAGCTCGGACAGATATGACGACAGAAGAGACAGTGACAGGAGGGACGATGACAGACGAGATGTAAGTTTTATTTGTAACTTTGAACTGCTTCAATGTTTTGACGCGCTAATCTGATAAAGTAAGCATCCTGTTGAGCTGTCAAAAGACCAAATTAATATGAGTAATGTTCCATAAAAATATAAATTAAACCGTAAGCTGCGCTAGACAAAGTGTTTTGCACGATGATAATGTTTGAAAAAGTTCTTAATTTGTTCGGAATAGTGCGTCAAAGTAAGAGCATAGTATCATTCATAGTAGTTTTTTTTTCATGTAATTAATTTTATTACTCAAAAAATAATATTGAAATTATCTTTCCATAATTGCATTTATTCGCGATGCCTAATTTGACCCTTTTACTTTGAGTTGTTCCATAGTTTTGACAATGGACTTTGGTAGAAATTTGGTAAACAATTGTTTTGGTGTAAATTAAATACTGAAAATCAACAAAAAGAATAATTCTGGATTCTGTTTCTTTTCGATTATTTTTATTTTTTACACAATTTAAAGGCCAACATCTGGTGGTATTAATAGTTATTTTTTTTAAGTAGTTAAGTTTTTGTATCACAAAGCTATAAAATTGCAAATGTTAGATGTGAAGCAATTATTATTGTTTTTCTTAATGTTAAATGTGTGCTATTTGGCAGTACTAATATAAAAAAAGAAATAATATTTTTTGTGTGTTCGTGTTTCACGGGTGCACTTTGGTGGTGGTTTTGAATCTTAAAAACTTTACTTGTGTATTTTTATTTTTAACTTTCAAAAAACTTTTTCTTTAACAAGAACCAGACTGATAATGTATTACTTAAATATTCACAGGACGACAGGCGCAACAGGAGTGATAGCAACGTAAGTTTCACAGCTTAGATTACAATCTAAAAGTCAGTTTTGAATGTACTCTTATAAAAGTTACTTCTTTATTAATGTTATTTTCAGAGAAATAACGATCGCGAAGATGATGATGAAGAAAATTACGAAAATGCATTGAGGGTAAATATTATTAGACCACCCTCGAATGCTCTTTCTTTCTCTATATATGTTCCTATATGGAAATAAGTAACATATTTATTTGTACAGAATGCTCAGTATATTTTCGCAGCTGGATTAGTAAACGTCATGTTATTTTAAAATTTTGCTCAAACGCCACCATGAAAATATAAGGAGCACACTATTATTTCTGGCCCACTGCTCATAAAACCCTATTTCAATGTCCATTGCTCCATTCGTATACAAGACGTCGATAAATTCCTAAAGCAATTTTTCAATGTATATTGAAAATGAGCCAACGTGGGCCATTATTTACCCTTGAAATCTTTCAATAAGCTGTAGTGCATATAACACATATAAAAACCGTAACTTTTGTAAAAAAACGTTGTTATAAAATGGAAAATAGACTTTTGGATTACAGAGTTCACAGTTGGACATCCTCGCCCAGAGTGTGGATGAATTACAAACAGTTAGTAATGATTATATTATTATTTAACTAATGTTTTATTTTCTTACCCTGGTATTCAATTGGTCACAATGCACGTGTATGTGTGGGGTGCAAGTAAAATATTTTCTATTTCTTTCTATTCATCTTATTAAGATTGTTTTATTTTTGTGTCACCAATTTTTACTTCTATCTAAAAACCTGCTGCATAATTTCGGTATGCTAAACTTCACAGTTTGTATAACTTCATAAAACATTGTGCTTTCTTAACACTGTCAATTAGTCTTACATTTTTTATTAATAAAATATATTTTTGTTATAAACTTAGAATACCTATTACACCTTGTTTATTGTTCGCTTCAGAGATATGGAGGTCAAGGCGTGAGTATAATTTTAATTAAATAATTTTTAAGATTCACCTATTTTTTTAAGTTATTATCACTAATGTCAAATAATACCACCAGATGCATTTTTCATTCTATTAAATCAATTTTATTTTTGCAGACTCTTAAAATTTCTTACGTAAGCATTGCATTTTATTGAAACGCTTTTTTAAGTATTTGCCAATGAATATAATTTTGATTGTTATTTAAATGTAATTATAAACGCACGTTTTCTATTATTTATTTATTTCTAGACTCCACCAAGCGGTTTAAGCGTACGTCATATTTTATATTTGTATGTAATTATTTTGAAATAGATTATTCATTTCTAACAAAATAATTGTAAATTTTCAGCGAACGGCAGGAGTCCACGAACTAGGCGTAAGATTTTTTTTTAATAAAAAAATAGCACTAACACAACAAAAATAGTGATTAATACCGACACCAGCATATCATCTTGACATTTCCACCTACCTTGAATTAATATACACCACTGTTAACAATTTTAATTAATAAAACAATTAATATCTTTATTCTAGGACGTTAGCTTCAAATACGTAAGTAACAAAAATGGGGCCAAGCTTCGACAAAACTATATTCCTGGACCGCCTATTTATAATGGAAATCGCTTTTATCAAAATACGAAGAAATTTTCAAATTATCAAAATTATGAGCTACAGGATAGATTCAACGACCCGTAAAACATTTTTCTGTATATTATTTAAATTTTTTGTTTATATTTAGATCGCGCCATATGTGAAAACCCTGCAAAAGTACAGCGAGGTAACATGAATCGATGATCAAAGTTTAAAATGGCTAGATTAAGTTTGCAGTCCAACAGATCAGCCAGATTTAAGTAGAATACCTAGTTGAGACATAGGTATCGAACCTACTCTCTATTCTGTCCCTGAACCAGCTGCATCGACGTATCCTGAGCCTGGATACCAGTGAACCGCAGTTTTTTTTAACAATGATCTTCCAAGATTCTTATGTAATAGAAGTGACCAAGTCAGTTCCTATTTTCTTAATTCATTTACATACAATTCAGTTTCGTCGTGAAGTTCATCAGTCACTTCATGTACAGTACACGTACTTCTGATAAAACCGTAAATCGACACCAACTTATAGCGGAAAGCCTAGGCAGTCGATGATAGGAGTCCTACTCTACATATTCATCGTAATGTCAAAGCCTTCGGTCATACATACGGGGGGTCCAATTTGTTGCATTTTGCCCCCCTTATCAGCCCCTGACGGATATACGTCGAATTACCAGTAACCCTGTATAATAACAACACTAATGAGTTTGTCTTATAAACGAAAAGCAATCACAGCAATTTTATCAGAAAAAAACTAAAATGTCCTCTCTACTCAAGCACTTTGGTCTTCATTTCAGTGTTAGATTTTGAATTCTTGTTCTATTGAATTTTTATTCTTCATCTCGTCTAGCCGTTTTACTCCTTCTAGGCCTATGATGGAGATTTTTAATTTATCTAATCTATCCTTTCCGTTAGTTTGGATTGCTTGGCAGTAAACCAAACAACGAATATATTGTAAGTAAAAACTTAACAAAGTACCTACCTACTTTAATACCATTTATTTACTACTGAAATTAAACTACTAACTAATCCTCAATGTGATTATTGGGTGTGCATAGCTTCTAGCATAGCATATTTTCGATATTTATTGATAGACTATGAATTTAAATCAAGACGTCTTGTATACGAATGGAGCAATGAATATCGAAACGATGCTAATTTAATAACTTCTTCGCAGGATTTCGAAGGCATTAAGGTTTAAAATTTATTACATTTATTTATGTAAGCTTAATTTAATATGTACATCTAAATTAAAGTGTAATTTTTTCCTCGTCTAGAGTGACCGAGCGGCAGCATACAGACAAAACTCGGCGGTAAGTTGAGCTAAATTACTACTTTATCAAAAAAAAATAAGTATGAAGATATCTCTACCTCCGTCCTCTCAAACTCGCACGTTTCGGAGTTGTCATGAATCATTATGAAGTTTGTCACAGCGTAGCTGAAGTCCCAGGGCTGCGGAATTGTTCAGCAGAGTTACCGTGGCCCTGGAACGCAAAGGGTAACTGAAGGATACAGGTAGGTTTTAGTCAGTAATAGTCTGACACTCCCTCTCGCTCCGAACAGGGCGAGAGGGTTTATTTGATAATTTCCCAGCGTAGCCGTAATGTGCAGCGCGATCCACAAAAGTTTGTCAAATGGTGCTGCCCATGGTGTTTTTGCTAAATTCGTAGGTATTACCTTTTGTAAGGTTAAACATCCCGTTCAGGGTAACGCAGCTTTTATTACGCTGTATTAAACCTACACGATCTTGAAAACATTTCGTTTATTGTTTTCAAGAAGGCCTGCGAGTAAGCCACTCAACTAAGATTAATCTAAAAAACTTGTACTTTGAAAAAAGTCGAGAATCAATAAGCACCAATCCAAACACTCAAATTAATATTGTACTGTTATGTTTCTTTTTAGTATTTACCCCCAAGTTACAATACCTTAGACCTGAATAGGAATGTGAGTATCCTGAACCATTTTAACCAAACTTGGTGTTCCTTTAAATCTATACGGCATTTGTACGATTTCATGTTTTCTTCATACATTTTATTATCGCCTTCAAGCTTACAAAGCTGTTCTCATCTTTCTGTTAGTACGAGTATGTCCTTCAACTATCTAAGAACCGTAACACAGAAGTCAATAATCTTTGCAGATTCTTTGTACACTTTCCTATTTGTGTATTTCTAATAATATTTACTGACAAGCTGATGAAAATACATTTAACGTTTCACCACTTAATAATCAAGAGCAGCAAGAATCTTAGTGGCGAATATTTTTATAAATTATTTTTTTATTTTCAGAGACAATCGCGCTATCTCCGTGAAAGTGACGATGATCAAAAAAAATAAAACCCTCGAAAATCTAAATAAATGTGATATACACGACCACTTGCAACTCACTGATGGACATGATATGGAAGTTTGCTTATTTTTATTAAAGCATAGAAACTATAAATAAAGAGCATAGCTGCAGCAAATTTTTGTTTTTTTATTTGTTGATTTTGTCAAGACGAAAATTTTACAAAAACTCACAATTAAATCCTTCTTCATAATCATAACACAGCAACACCTTCAATATTAACACTTGAACTATGAAAACTCTCAAAAACTTAATTGCTACGCCAGCAAGACTGACGACGACAAATTACTTTTACATAATATTACCATTGACATGAAATGAAGTGACTATACAACGAGCAACATAGTAAAGACACATCCTGAAAGTGGTGTGTTCAGAATCGGCTACTGTATCCGTGTATCGCATTCCAGCTATTTTTAAAATAACAATTTTTTTATCCCATAGTAATCAAGAATTATTTTAGAATAAAAAAAATCCATATTTTGATAAATTCTTGATATATCATGATTGCATCTCCAGCGTATTTGTGTGTGTGCATAGATTTGAATACCGAAACGTTAGCAATGTAGTATTTACTTATTTATTTATTTAAACTCCATGTACAGTAGTGGTACATAGGCGGACTTAATGCAACAAGGCATTCACTACCAGTCAACCTTTGGGTTAAAAAGACAAGACAAGTGCGTCGAAGCCTACCTATATTGTATTACTACAATCAGGATAACTAATTTCTTAAAAAAAAACACCAGCTAAGCCTATTTAGGAATAATTTCATAATTTAATTATTATTATAATTTAATTTTGTGTATAAGGTAAACTGGTGGTACATACACAAACCTGAAAATTTCTATTAGGTACCAAATGGCATCAATATAACAACAAACCCTTATAAAACCTACATTATAATATTTTAGGCTTTGGACATTGGTTTCTTAAAGTATTTTTTTTACGACCAATTTTACCTGAATAACCTATCAATGACATGTTAAATGAATATGTAATCAAAAATACAGTTCAACACAACAGTACAAATCAAACAGACAGTTGTAAACCACACTTTCAAGAACAAAAAATACTGACTGTAACTTGCTTGTATATTCTTGAGATATGCAATTTTGTCTGAAAGCAACCAGAATTTTACAAAACTCGTGAAGAAATACAGATCAAATTATACTTTTCGGCACAAAAATAGGTTGAATTAACCTACATCCCGACTTAAAATGCATTCATCTGGCCCTTTTGTCATATCAAGAAAAATTTATAATAAATTACCAAAAAATATAAGAGAGCTAAAAGAGACAAATGTATTTATTAGGAAATTAAAACAATTTCTCATATCAAAGTGCTACTATACACTTAATGATTTTTTTGATGACAAACAAATTATTAGCACTTAGCTAGATTAGTAAGATTTTTAATTTATAAATTACTAGCTGTTGCCCGCGACTTCGTCTGCGTTAAGTTTGTAAAAACGTACAATCATTCTGAGCTTGCAATTCATTCTGAAAGCAACGCAATTATTTATTGTACTTTAACATAAAACGGTTAAAAGTAAAAACGCAAATTACCTTCAGGAAACATGTTAAATACTCGTCCAGATCCAAATGTATGAATGTCAATGAATAGAAAGAGTATGTAAGGGTTGTAGCAGTTGGCATTTCTGCCTACCCCAAAAGAAAAGAAATTAGTTTATGTATGTTTCTGGTTTATGTTCTGGTGAAACAACATTGTATGATTTTAACCCCTCGCCACAGTGAGCACGTCACAATCGCAGCGGTAATGCCTGTCTTTGAAGAGTGTCTACAGAGGCGTCATGGCATCCTCTCTTTGTGCAGGACTCACCGGATGTGGGTGTTTTGGGAGGTATCTGTATCGAATTCAACGGGAAGAAACACTCGGGTATCACCATTGTGCGGATCGCCTGGACAATACGATGGAGCATACGGTGGAAGTCGGTCCCGCTTGGTCGGAGCGCCAGCACCGCTGTGTCCTCATGGAGGCGATTGGTGGAGAAAATGTCAACCAGTAGCCTCCTTCAGTGAAACACTACGATCGAAGAAGGTGGCTGAAACTATGAGGGATAGGACATTCTGACTCCTTAACTGTCGCTGCAAGTGATGCTCCGGGTGTTGAAAGCCGCAGGGCGATTACCAGCCATCACAAACCGGGATTGCGGTGGTGCCGTCCGGCCGTCTGATCAAAGCAATCCTGAATCGACGGCGCGTTGTATTCTACACCGGACTCAAAGAGATGTCAGCAAATGGATAGGGCCCTCTAGGGCCGATGACTGCGAGATTGTTCGAAAGAGTTACCTCCCGTAAAATTTTCGCCTCAATAATTTTTCACTGAAGAGTTTAAGCCGTTAGACAGCTTTGGTAGAGGTAAATGAAGGAGCATAATCGGGACACCGACCATCAGCTGAATAAAGTGCACTGATAGTGCAAAGCCAAAAAGCCAGTGAATCCAAAAACTACCATCATCATCATCAACTATCTTCCTCCACAACAGTACTTATGAAGAATTTGCGAGAGCATGCTTGCATTGATTGTTGCAGCTTGATCATTTTGGGCATAAAAATTACTTGTTCATTTACCTAGGATTTTTTGGTGTGTATTTAACTGACGTCCCCGTTGAATGAATTTCGGCGAAATCTTGAGCGCGTGTATCCCCGCCCAATCAAACTCGCATATTGATGGCCAAACCGAGAGGTCACTGTCACCGATTGCCTCTATGAGGACACGGCGGTTCACCCAAATGTGATAGACCTCCACCGCATGTTACACCGGGTCCTCCGGGCGATTCGCAAAATGGTAATATCAGGATACTTCCAACCGAATCCGGAACAGAAACCGCTCGAAACACCCTCAACAGTCCTGAGCTTGTGTATCCATAAAACAATGAAATTACGGTAAACAAATGTAGCAGCCGATTAGTGTTATCCCTGAGACTGGCCTCCCTCAGAGGGTTATTCCAGTGTTGGCCACCACTCACTGCAAGGAGGTAACGTCCAGATGTCGACGTAAGGCTGCCAGGAATCTGAGATACATCAGTGATCAGGAACGTAAACCACTTTCGACCCCGCTTTATATGGAGCAGAAACTGCAAACAATAAATCACGCCATTATTAGGCCGCAAGGTGCCATCCCGGAGGATATAGTGGAGCATACAGAGGTGTGTCCCGCAAGGGCGGATCACCGCCGTGTCCTCGTGGAGTCAATCGGCGTCAGTCACCTCTCGCGCCGGGGCCTGGTTTGGGCTATAGTCCAGAGCGAGGAGGAATGGTAGGCGGTCGCCTCCTTCTGCAAAGCCTATCTAAAGACTCAAAGTAGAAATAATGATGACAATGACAGTTGAACTTCATATTTGATAGATGGCATTGTGTATTTTACGTAATTTTCTGAATGGCGGAAGAAGTGACCATCACCCACGTTTGCAGACAGTTCCATTGTTCAAAATTGGAGGAAAATAGTTATGGTTAAACTGGTGTTAGACGGAGGCATTTTTAACAATCCTACTGCTTTTTTTTTCCCAAGATTATAACAAGATAATTGACCATGATTATTCAACAAATACCAACCAAAAAAGGCGATAAAAGTAAACATGTTACATATGTATTTAATTATTGATTTTAAAATAACACGGCCAAATTTTCGTAAGGGGTTGCATGGCACCTTGTGTTGGAAGGCCCTCAGGTAGACCGATAACCTGGTGAGGGTCGCGGGAATCCGATGGATGCCACACACACTATCTCTCTCTTGCCACACTATCTCTCGCTCCGCCCAAGAGCGAGATTTGTCATAAGATGATTTTCCCACCAATAAAAAAAAAAAAAAAAAAGTGGTATTCTTTTCAACATCTATACTAATATTATAAAGCTGCAGAGTTTGTTTGTTTGAAAGAAAGAAAGAAAGAAGAAAGAAAAACATTTTATTTGCCGGAAAAGGCGCAAACTTATAACTAAACATATTGCAAACATTTGAAATGCATTGCATTTTTTTTTGTTTGTTTGTTTGAACGCGCTAATCTCTGGAACTACAGGTCCGATTTGAATGATTCTTTCAGTGTTGGGTAGCCCATTTATCGAGGAAGGCTATAGGCTATGTTTTTTTTTCAAAATTAGGGATCCGTAATGAAATTGCTATTTTGTAACACAAGGTTTAAAATCGAAAACCTATTTTTGCGTGCGCTGCAAAAACTATTGACAATAGAACAAAATGATGTACTACGGGTTTGTAGATCCCATTAAGACCTACAAAAAAGTCCGCGAGAACATATATCTAGCTATCATGGTTTAATCACAATAATCGATTTTGTGTTCATAATAATTATTAATCGTCTGAAGAAAAAAAAACTACGTTAAATATGTACCTATCGTAATATTAATCTTTATCGAAATTAAGCATTATGTTATCAAGAGTATTTATGTAGAAGTAAAATACTTTTTGTTTCATCTCAATCGGATATTTCGTTTAAAAGTTATCACGTGTGTAAGATGTTAAGAGTTGGTACCTATTAATGAGTTATGGGCCATAGAGTTTTTTATCAACATAAAATCCTGTAATAATCTTTTTCGAAATATATTTGTTGATGAGATCAAGAAGATGCAGTCCATTATCCACAGGAATTTCTTAATTCTTTAAACCCGAGTGGCCTCCCCCCACATTTTCTCAAGTTAAAAATTGGTGCCCCAATTATTTTACTTAGAAATCTTAAGCCACCAAATTTATGTAACGGGACTTCAGGTTAAATTTCTTCGCAATAACGTGATCGTTGCAACAGTCTTGACTGGTCCAGCGGTTGGTCAAACAGTACTTATACTTTGGATCCCAATGATTCCAAATGATTTACCTTTTCATTTTAAAAGAGTCCAATTCCCAATTAAATTATCTTTTGCCGTAACGATAAATAAATCACAGGGGCAAACATTTAAATATGTAGGATTAGATTTACGGCAAGACTGTTTTTCGCACGGCCAACTATATGTCGCGTTGTCAAGATCAGGTTACGGAAACAATCAATATATTCTTCTGCCACAAGAAAATAAAACGAAAAATATAATTTACTCAGAAGTACTTTAAAATAATATTTTAACCCGGTTTAAAGTGGACGGACACCGCCTATAGTCGTAATTCTTATGTGTCTGGCTGAATGTCGAACAGATAGACAGTTGCCTACGACTTATACAATTTAACTTAATATATATTTTTCTTAATATTATAAAGCTGAAAAGTTTGGTTGTTTGTTATGAACGCGGTAATCTCGGGAAATACGGATCTGATATGAAAACTGATTAAATATTCAATAGTCCATTTATTGAGGGAGGCTATATTTATCTCGGTATTTCCACGGAAACGAGAAAAACGCGGGTGAAACCGCGGGGCACAGCTAGTATGAAAATAATAATAGAATATCTTATTCTGTATTATTTAATGAAATATAGGTAATTTAATGCCCTTGGGAAACAAAAATTCTTCAATTCCGCAACTATAAGCTTTCGGTTATAGAAATAAAATAAAACACGCTTGGATTTTTTTTTTTTTAATTTTTACACCACAAAATGTTTCATTATACATGCAATTTAAATTATTCAATAAATTTGAAATAAAATTGAAAATTATAATAATACAATGTCAAAGAAACTAGATATACAAAATAAACAAATAAAAATAAATAAAAATACAAATGACAAACACAGTAGGAAAAGTAGCAATAACAGTAAAATAACAAGTAATAGTCGTAACATTCTATTCAAATATATGGTTGATTAATATAAAATCTCGCCTAAAATCTATACATATAATAAAACAGTAAAATTATTTTGCGATGGTATTAATTGGCGCAAAAACTACTGAACCGATCCTGTTCAAATTTTGCATACATAATCCTTATAGGTCAGTGCATCTGTTAGGCTATAAATTATCACGCTATTTGCTATGGGGGGTGAGCAATAATCCAAAACGTCAGTGTTGAACGACATTTGCCGCAAGTTCGATTCCCAGCTACAGTTAAAAATTTTGTCATTATTTTATCTTTTTTTTGTAATAAAATAACTTTTAACATTTTTTCAAAATAAAATTGACATTTCTATTCGATATCATCTAAATATATTGTAAAAACTAATCAAAACACATAATAAAATCGAATTAGTAAAATATGGCACCACACGCATTTCAGATACTAGCAATTTTTGTTTCCCAAGGGCATTAAATTACCTATATTTCATTAAATAATACAGAATAAGATATTCTATTATTATTTTCATACTAGCTGTGCCCCGCGGTTTCACCCGCGTTTTTCTCGTTTCCGTGGAAATACCGAGATAAATATAGCCTCCCTCAATAAATGGACTATTGAATATTTAATCAGTTTTCATATCAGATCCGTATTTCCCGAGATTACCGCGTTCATAACAAACAACCAAACTTTTCAGCTTTATAATATTAAGAAAAATATATATTAAGTTAAATTGTATAAGTCGCAGGCAACTGTCTATCTGTTCGACATTCAGCCAGACACATAAGAATTACGACTATAGGCGGTGTCCGTCCACTTTAAACCGGGTTAAAATATTATTTTAAAGTACTTCTGAGTAAATTATATTTTTCGTTTTATTTTCTTGTGGCAGAAGAATATATTGATTGTTTCCGTAACCTGATCTTGACAACGCGACATATAGTTGGCCGTGCGAAAAACAGTCTTGCCGTAAATCTAATCCTACATATTTAAATGTTTGCCCCTGTGATTTATTTATCGTTACGGCAAAAGATAATTTAATTGGGAATTGGACTCTTTTAAAATGAAAAGGTAAATCATTTGGAATCATTGGGATCCAAAGTATAAGTACTGTTTGACCAACCGCTGGACCAGTCAAGACTGTTGCAACGATCACGTTATTGCGAAGAAATTTAACCTGAAGTCCCGTTACATAAATTTGGTGGCTTAAGATTTCTAAGTAAAATAATTGGGGCACCAATTTTTAACTTGAGAAAATGTGGGGGGAGGCCACTCGGGTTTAAAGAATTAAGAAATTCCTGTGGATAATGGACTGCATCTTCTTGATCTCATCAACAAATATATTTCGAAAAAGATTATTACAGGATTTTATGTTGATAAAAAACTCTATGGCCCATAACTCATTAATAGGTACCAACTCTTAACATCTTACACACGTGATAACTTTTAAACGAAATATCCGATTGAGATGAAACAAAAAGTATTTTACTTCTACATAAATACTCTTGATAACATAATGCTTAATTTCGATAAAGATTAATATTACGATAGGTACATATTTAACGTAGTTTTTTTTTCTTCAGACGATTAATAATTATTATGAACACAAAATCGATTATTGTGATTAAACCATGATAGCTAGATATATGTTCTCGCGGACTTTTTTGTAGGTCTTAATGGGATCTACAAACCCGTAGTACATCATTTTGTTCTATTGTCAATAGTTTTTGCAGCGCACGCAAAAATAGGTTTTCGATTTTAAACCTTGTGTTACAAAATAGCAATTTCATTACGGATCCCTAATTTTGAAAAAAAAACATAGCCTATAGCCTTCCTCGATAAATGGGCTACCCAACACTGAAAGAATCATTCAAATCGGACCTGTAGTTCCAGAGATTAGCGCGTTCAAACAAACAAACAAAAAAAAATGCAATGCATTTCAAATGTTTGCAATATGTTTAGTTATAAGTTTGCGCCTTTTCCGGCAAATAAAATGTTTTTCTTTCTTCTTTCTTTCTTTCTTTCAAACAAACAAACTCTGCAGCTTTATAATATTAGTATAGATGTTGAAAAGAATACCACTTTTTTTTTTTTTTTTATAGGTGGGAAAATCATCTTATGACAAATCTCGCTCTTGGGCGGAGCGAGAGATAGTGTCAGACTTTTACTGACTAAAAACCCACTCCTGTTCCTTCGTTGCCTTCGTCCCAGGGCCCCGGTTTCGTTTTCACACTACCCATGGCCCCAGTAGGCTTCGACCCTGCTGGGCCCCTACGATTTGCTGACATCTCCCTGAGGCGCGCGCGGAACAATACGCGCCGTCGACGACTTGGGCTCGGTCCGGATGGTTACCGGACGGTCGGACGGCGGGCCACCCATTGCCCGTCGTCCGCAAGCCCGCGCCTACGGTGGTCGGAAATCAGGATCGGAATCCCGGCGGCGGCTGGGGCGTGAGGACTGTTGCCGTTGCCTCACGCGATCGGCCGCCTCCTTTGCCAGCATTACTGCTTCGCAGAAGGAGGCGACCGCCTGCCACTCCTCCTCGCTCCGGACCATGGCCTGTACCAAGGCCCGGCGCGAGAGATCGCCGCCGCCGATCGCCCCCACGAGGACACGGCGTTGCTCTTCCCAAGCGGGGCACACCTCCACCGTGTGCTCCACCGTGTCCTCCGGGCGGTCCACACAGTGGCGACACCCGGGCGTCGCTTCCGCACGAATCCGGTGCAGGAACTTCCCGAACTTCCCGTGTTCGGTGAGAACCTGCGTCATGCGGAAGGTGAGGCCGCCGTGAGGTCTTTCCAACCACGCCTCAAAGAAGGGACTTACCGCCATAATTGTGGTGTGCCCAGCACTGGGTCGCGACAGTCGCTGTCGCCATTTCTCCATGAGATCCCGCCGGAGCTCTGTCCGCCATGCTGCGACTTGTCGCGGCAGCAGAGTTTCGCCCCGGCGTTGCATCTCCATGCGCAGATCGTGCATGTGAGCAAGGCCTGTTGCTACCAGATCCCATGGTGGCTGTCCAGCAAGGAGGCTCGCCGCTTCGCGGGAAATCGTCCGGTATCCTCGCACCATCCGTATGGCCATGACCCTCTGGCATGCGTTCAGCCGGGCCGCCGGCTGCTTCCGCAGCGCCGGCGCCCATATCGGTGCGCCATAAAGGGCCATGGACCGAACGATTCCCGCGTAGAGCCTCCGGCAGGAGGCGTCTGGACCCCCAAGGTTGGGCAGGAGCCGCCCGAGGGCAGCCCCAGTCCGATTTAGTTTGGGAGCCAGACGTCGGAAGTGCTCCTCGAAATCCCATCGGCTGTCGAGAACGAGTCCCAGGTACTTCATCGTTGACCCGACGCCGATGTGGACTCCTCCTACCGTCAGTTGGGAAAGAATACCACTTGTGAATTTAATGAAAAAAAAAACGATATACTTAAAACAAAAAATAAATTTCGACACATATAAAACAGAGTACACTTTTTGTGAAAATGACCCACCTGTGTGCTTGTGGAGCTCCTCCTTGGAGCCCCTGGGCAGGTAGCAGGTGAGAAAGGGAACTAAGAATAAGAGTAACTTAACTTAAATTTTTATGACTGATTTTATAGAGGTTTTGTAGAATATTATTCTAAAGTAATATCATAAGTGTAAGGCACTTTCCATGGACCAAAACTTCTGTCAGACACATTAAAGCTCAAAAAAAAAAATGAACAATTTCTGTCTGATTTTTAAATATGATATTGAGGTAACTATTACAAAGTTATATTTCAGTAGTCAGTCAGACTAATTGTAGTGACCAAACATCCCATAAACACAAAAAAAATTCAGCCGAGAATATGAGCGCGAGAACACGCATGCGTTTCAGAGCGAGTGAAACGATTTCATGCACTGACTGGATGTTAGGTCACAACAATTTGTCTGAGTAATGAAATATAACTTTGTAATAGTTACCTTAATAATATATTTAAAAATCAGACATGTAAAAATAAGTAAAGTTTAAGTTTTGATCCATGGAATTGCGAATCTCCACTCAAGCCAGCCAATAAAGGCAATGAGAGAGGTGGGAGCTCAGTTCCTCGTCAGGGTTCACTACGGCCGGCCAATTCTCCCGGGAGATCGGGTCCGTGGGGTCGCTAATGCCCAACAGTTCGCCACAAAACTGCGCTGCGGATTGTATCTCTCTTAGTCTGGCCCCTCACCCTAGGCATATTACGGCAAAGCAAACTTTACCGATACAGACCTAGGGTATATTGGAGCACGCAAGCCCCACCACGACGTCAACGTAGAGATACGGCGATGGGGTATTTAAAAATCAGACATGTAAAAATAAGTAAAGTTTAAGTTTTGATCCATGGAAAGTGTCTGACACTTATGATACTACTTTAGAATAGGTAATATTCGACAAAACTTAAATAAAAATCAGCCATAAAAATTTTAAGTAACTCGTTATTTTTAGTTCCCTTTCTGACCTGGTACCTGCTCAAGGGCCCCAAGGGGGAGCTCCACAAGTACACAGGTATTCAAAGCACATGAGACGCTACGCTACTGAGAACCTAAGGTTTCATCCATGTGAAAATAAGTTGTCTGACAGCTCTGGGATCTTAGTATAATAGGTACGTTTGTGCGGAACCCTCAGTGCGCGAGTCCGACTCCCACTTGCCCTGTTTTTTTTTAATGGGGATCTTTCCTAGATAAAAAGAAATAAGTAATTCTATTAGGTTCTCGAAAATATTTGCACTTCGTCTTAGATTGGTTAATTTTTGTGATAGATAAACACAAAGAGTATAGTAATTATAGGATAAACAGTAACGTGGCTGCAGGCTAGAGAAGAACAGTAATGTCGCCGGGAAGAAAATACGGCAGGTTGCAATGCATGTGGCTGCGACCTCGGATACCCACAGATTTGGCGATTGTGCCTGCAGATGGCGAATTATACTTGGCTTTTTTCGTTATAAAAAGTGTATGTACAAGCGGTCTAATGCTCCAGTGAGATACTGGCTGGTATGTACACCTATAAAAGCCTTGGCCCCATGCATAATGCGACGAGTCCACAGCGTGGCCCGGTGACGGCGCAATATTATATTATACACTAAACCGTTCCGACGTCTTTGTTTCGATATTGCACCGTCACCGGCCCACGCTGTGGACTCGTCGCATTATGCATGGGGCCAAGGCTTTTAAGCTGAGAGTTAGGGAAAATATGCACACACGTTCGCGCGCATTTTCCCCTACACACGACACATTTTTTCCTATAGAATGATGATAATTACAAGATAAAAAAAAACTTTACAAAAAAAAATACAACCGACTTCATAGTGAAAAAAAAACTGAGAAGTGCAAAATAACTTTAGTCGGTGTTTCTATAATAGTTTTGTCTCTTCGTTAATTAACACCGACTTCCGAAATTAAAGTTATTTTGCACTTTTCAGTGTTTTTTTTTTACTATGAAGTCGGTTGTATTTTTTTTTTTTGTAAAATGTTTTATTTTACACTTTTTAGTTATGGTGCCACGACTAAAAAGTACCCCTCAGCCAAACTTAAATACCATATAGCCAGATTGTATTTTATGACAATTCTAATAAAAACACGGTTAGGTTACATTAATTTATTACAGAGTTCCGGTACCCTTCCAGCTTTATCATCACCATCAGATCAGTTCGATATATCCCCTCCCCCTCTTCTTTCAGTCAGTCATCGACTACACATGTAAACATAGCAATGTTACTTGTAACGACAGTTCTGCTGTGATCCTATGAGGAGTTCTGTTCCATATCTTCGAAGTTCATGATCAGATCATAACAATATTTCTACGGGACCAACTTAGAAGCATAACCTTTCAATCAAAAATCGGTCCACAATTGACTGAGAAATCAGTGAAAATACATTTAAAAAAAATACATTCAGCCGAACATAGAACCTCCTTCTTTTTGAAGTCGGTTAATAATCACTATACTGCGCTCCAAAACACATCGTTGACGTGACTCAGAAGGCTGCCTAGATGAAACTGGGCTGGACATGTCTGCTGCATGCCGATTGAGCGGTGGGCCTTTAAAACAGAATTGGTGCCCTGCGGGGCTATTGCGTAACTCTGTTGACAGTTCAAGTGATGATCACTTGTTAACAATGTGCATCATTGAACTGTCAAACAGCTAGTTTCGTATTGCCTATCTTCAGTGACCAACTGCAATGACGTCATTAGCCACTGGTGCCTTTGATAGCCACCGTAACACGTTTTGACAGATGTTATTGTATCGATACTTTTAAAATTGCGATTGTGTAAGCTTTTGAAGCTGTATAATAGTCGATAAAATTTTAGAGTGGTCACAATAGGCACCGTAAATTTTTATAATTCACCACATTTCCACCGTAGTTTGTTAGTCAATTGTGAGATACGTAATACCAATTTTATGAAATTGTCAGTTGACAACTAAATTTAGTATGCAACGAATGCTAGTTGTCAACTGTTATTGAAAAAGTTAGCCAATAGCCCCCCTGAAATCGCACGACGGTGTGCGGCAGACCCAGGAGATGGCGGAAAGATTTGATATCTTGCTTAGGAGTTGGTAAGAGTTGACTTAGAGCCGGGCTCAAAGGAAGGAATAGAGAGAGGTCTTGCCCAGCAGTGGGACAGCATAGGCTAAATATAATAATTAAAGACTTAAGATTGCGTCATTTCCCATAATTAACCTACAATACAAGTGACACTGGAAACTGAAGTGTTAAACGAGATGGAGTATTTGGTTGTAAACATACGACCCTGACGAAATGGACACGAAAAAATATTTGTCGGATTAATCCGACGTAGGTAAGTGGGTTAAATGAATTGGGTGATATTTTTTTCTGTTTACCCCTTAGGGAAGGCTATAGTCGTTCGACTATATCGCCTAGTCTTTCGTCCATGTTTTCTTGCGTAATAAGTCTTCCGTTGTTTCTTCTTGTTTTACTTTGGAATGCGGGTGTAACACATTCTAATGTTTTGGAGTATTTGGCAGCAAATGTATCGATTCAGCCTTCTCAGCAAATCTGAGGTAGCTAAAACTACAATAAAATTCTCAGCTCCACTTTACCGAGATCGCGCCTATTTCAAGATTCCACATATTATTCCAGTTGCGCAGACACTTGAGATACAAAACTACACCAATTTTACATCACAATATCGACTAGAAATTAATTTGCGAATAATTAAAACAGCCACTGAACTTCACTCGAAGAAATCCCGCCAAAAACTCTAGGGTGATTGCGCTGGTTTTCGTCCAATTATCGGAGTATCCAGCTTTGTGGTGTGAAATAATAATCTTGAAGAACCTTTACATAAATGTATCGTAGGTATTTGTTTCTATTGCTTATATTATTCTTTAGGTTAACATCACATGAGAATATATCAATTTCACGACTTTTTTTATAAAGAATATTTTTTGAAAAATTATTTTTCGCTAGTTTTCGTCCAAATGAAATTGGTTTTCGTCCAAGTGTGAGCTAGTTTTCGACCACAGTGTAAAAAAGGAATGTAGGCTAATTATTAAGTAAGTAAGTAAGTAAAAATTTATTTGTTTAAACATGGTGTACATGATACATTGCATGCAAGATAATAATGAATTAATATAAGTAATAGTACATTATGATATAAGTGTGTAATGTTAGTGATTACCGTCGAGGCGGTATTTAGACCCGAGCCGTGGCGATGGCGAGGGTCTTAAGAGAGCCAAGAACGGTAATCATTAATTACTCACGTGTGTCATAAGACATTTTTCAATACACTTGTGAAGAAAACAACAGTAAAACTAGTAAAATTTTCTGTGACATGGCGGTAAAAATCTGTTTTCATAAGCGTGCGCATCATTTTTTTTTTATTTACCCCTAGAGGAAGGCTAAGGTATTTTGATCATACTACCTAGTCTTACGTTTATGTTTTCTTGCGTGAAAAGTTTTTACGATAATGTCTTTCGTAGTGACAATAGAATACGGATGTAACATTTTCTAATGATTTTGTAGTATTTAATTTTATTTTATTAATACTGCCACTGAACTTCACTGGAATAAAAAAATCACGCCAAAAACCACGCGCATCTTAAAATGGCGGCCATAGACCACAAAAAAAAAACAAATTTTATTTGAATGTACGATTTATTATATATTATACTAAACGTTTTTTATTAAATAAATTGTTTGTACAAGATAAATTTGTCCATTTTAACTTGTAAATTGGATGAAATAAGTAAGACACTAATTTATATATTATTGAACGCAATAACTTAATGGGAATTTTCGAATTCAAAATTTGTTTTGCGAACAAAGAGGTTGAACAAAAAGGTTTTAACTACATTATAGCACTAGTGCGTAATGGTAATCAAAATGTCACAGTTTGGTAACGAATGCCATTATATACCTAAGTGCAGTGCAATAAGAGTCACTTTCTGAGCAAGTGTGTTGAAAAAACCAATTATATCTAATTTTACTTAATCAGCAACATATCTACTATTTAATAGTAGCTTCTGTGTATTCTCTATCTTTTAGGTAATATTTTTCATTAGCTATAACTAACTGTCCTCCACGATTTCACCGGCGTCTTTGGTTACTGCCCCGCTTCCGTGAGTCGTAGCGTGATGTTATTTAGCATATAGATAGTATTCGTCATGAACCTAGCTATTGCATAAAGATTTTTCCAACTCGGCTTGTAGTTCCAGAGACTAGCACGTTTAAACAAACAAAAGACTCTCGCTTTATTATATTACTGTATAGAATAAACAAATTTAACAAAAAAATAACTTTTTCTGTCAGAAATATGTCACAATGACAGTGTGTTTAATTCCTTTTTCATTTCCTTTAAGATTTCAAAAGAATCTTACAGCCACTAACAAGTTAGATCTACCACAAAGTGCAAAGTTCGACGGCTCACCTTACGGCGCTGTCGTCACCACATGACACTGGCAGAATAGTCGACATCGGCTCAGTTGCCAAAAAGGAAAAAAAAAAAACTATTTCTTAATTTTCATCCACTCCAGTATTCGTTTATGGACGAAAACTAAAACAACTTTTTAAGCTATTTTTAGTTTTCGTCAACGTCCTATAGATATTGTTTTAATTGCGCAACACTAACAAAGGAGTTTACGGAAACGTCGGAAACAAAAATATCTAATTTAATAGCAATAAAGATCATAGAAAATATTCAGTATTTTATAGGTCTGTTGAAGTAAAATGACGATTACAAATATTCTTGTAGCTTATTGTGTTTCCGTCCATGTGGACGAAAACCAAATAGTTTGCAAACTTGGTATGCTAGTACACACACCACTATACCACCACCACTATATTTAAGTATCTAAGATGTTTAAAAAAAAAACACTTTAAATTTTATTTAAGTATTAACTAATTATTCACTAATTGTCAAATCACATTTTCATCTTTGTAGAACTGTTGCCTAAACATTACGGATCGCAAAAAGACTTGTGCGGGAAGGTAGGTTTTTTGTTCAAGTTTTCCGCATGAGTTTGTAGCAGCTTAGCAGTGTAGGTTTCCTTAATCTATAGAAAAAAAAACAGTACTCAAATAATGCAGCTCCTCACTAGTGCTCGACAATGTCAAACGTAATAAAAAGCAGTTTTGAGGAGAGTTTTTGGCGGGATTTCTTCGAGTGAAGTTCAGTGGCTGTTTTAATTATTCGCAAATTGATTCCTAGTGGATATTGTGATGTAAAATTGGTGTTGTTTTGTATCCCAAGTGTCTGCGCAACTGGAATAATATGTGGAATCATTGAAATAGGCGCGGTCTCGGTAAAATGGAGCTGAGAATTTTATTGTAGTTTTAGCTACCTCAGCGAAGTTTGCTGAGAAGGCTGAATCGATACATTTGCTGCCAAATACTTCAAAAAACATTAGAATGTGTTACACCTGCATTCTAATGTAAAACAAAAAGAAACAAAAACTGATGACTAGGCAGCATGGTCTCTGACCTTAGCCTGTTCCACAAGGAACGAAAAAAAAAAAAAAAAAAAAGCAGTTTTGAGCATGGTTTATCACCCATTTCATTTGCCTACAAATGATAGAAAGAGATAGCAAAAGTCGTTAGCTATGCTAAAAATCCTGTAACACTCAAATTTTACAAGAAAACATACATACTCTTTGCAAGAAAACGTCAAACAGTGTTTGGTTTTGCCGTCGTAAAGAATATTTCAATTAATTAGAAGATTATTAAATTGAATCATCGAAACAGGTAAAATGTCAACAAGTATAAATCAGAAAGCGTATTTACAAAAATATCTTGCTGGGAAGTCAGGAGACAAAAAGAAGAAGAAGAAAAAGGCCATCAAAGGCACTGGGTATGTAAAAGTAATTTACGTAAAGATTTTCTTATATTATTTGAAACAATACATTGTTTAACGTAACTTTAGATAAAAGCACGAGAAAAACAGTTTCATAGCAGAACATACAAAATCGATTTTTTGTTTAGTGCCTAATTTTACCTGAATTATCGTTTCCCTCTTAAACTACATTTTTGCATACATTATAGGTTAGTTTGAATATATAAGACGATATATGACTTTTATTTTACACTTTGGCTATAATTAACATAATTACACGTCATACTTTAGTAGACTGAGCTCTGTGTATCCTTGCTAACAAAGTAAGACCCCCACATGTCCACCAACCAATTGAAAAAAACCATTAACAGAAAATCAAAAACACTACCGGACTTGAGACAGGAATCTATATCCAGAACTTGTGCTTACTAGCGTTATGCCAATGAAACACAGAACATCTGTCTACTTAAATTGCAAGGCAATTGTTCTAGTAGTTTTTATGTTGCGAAATGTTTCTCCACAAATAGGAAACTTTAGTGTGGACCAGAGTACTTACTTTTCATAATAATGCTATACAATAATAATAATTATTTATTTCCATCAGCAGACAACAAGACCAATTTGGATAGTAACAATATTCTTAAGGTAGAACTACACTGAATGTGGCGCACAGTGTGCCACGTTTGCCGATCTGGGCGCGTCGGTCTCCATAAGTTTCATATTGAAACTAGACTTGTAGAGCTACACTAGATCCACACAATGCGACGTCGTTCTACGTACAAATCAGGCATGGTCCAATGTAGTTCTAGCTTTATCCTATTTTAGTACTTAATTACAAATTGTAACAATGTATTTGCCACAAGTGCCCTTACAAACTGGCTATCTTGCCTATCAACCACAACACACAGAATGTCCTTCATGTAAACAACTATGTTTCACAAATAAAATTATGATTCTGGTTATTTCACAGAAAATAACTTTGTTATGGATGTACCTAACCTGTAATGTTCTCATTCTTTTTCCCAAGACAGACAAGACAGCCAAATAAAATAACTTCGAATATTTTCACCCTTTATTTTAGATTAAAAATAATCGATGATGATATTGACCTATCAAAGCTTCGTACCCTGGATGGTGATGAACTGGATGTGTTCGACCAGGGCGAGGATGCCCCACAGATAGCTGGTATAATTGATGACAGGCCTGAAGAAGTGAAGAAAGCGGAGCAGTTCAGTTCTAGTTCAAAATGGAAGATTATTAATCAGGTTAGTAATAGCTTTACACTTTATACCCTTTGCGTTGCATTGGTCCGGCGAGTGTTTTCGTGTCCTATACGTCAGGGTCATGTTTTTGCGACTGGGTACTCCATCTCGTTTAGCTCTTCAAGCCCCATAGGTGACAGAAGAGCTGATGAGATAGAGCAATAAACTTAAGAATGTTTGTCAGACATATCCAACGTTAAAAGATTAAAAACCAAATTTAATTCAACAAATGGCCTAATATTCTGTAGGATTCTTCAAAAGAGTTACCATGGAACTGAAAGGTCAACTGAAGGAACACAGGTGTGCTTTATCTTATCTTAAATAATACCTAATAATATGCTGAAAAATTTACCTATATTATTATTGGCTATTTATATTCCATTTATTCAAATTTAATTTATAATTAATGTATGAAAATATTAATTATAAATTAAATTATAATTAATTAAAATAATAATTAATTAAATATAATTAATTAAATATAATTAATTAAAATAATAATTAATTAAATATAATTAATTAAAATAATAATTAATTAAATATAATTAATTAAAATAATAATTAATTAAATATAATTAATTAAAATAATAATTAATTAAATATAATTAATTAAAATAATAATTAATTAAATATCCCCATCGCCGTATCTCTACGTCCCCATCGCCGTATGACACGGCGACTCTACGTTGACGTCGTGATGGGGCTTGCGTGCTCCAATATACCCTAGGTCTGTATCGGTAAAGTTTGCTTTGCCGTAATATGCCTAGGGTGAGGGGCCAGACTAAGAGAGATACAATCCGCAGTGCAGTTTTGTGGCGAACTGTTGGACATTAGCGACCCCACGGACCCGATCTCCCGGGAGAATTCTTGTTCTTCATCTCCGGCTTGCCTTTATTGGCCGGCCGTAGTGAACACTGACGAGGAACTGAGCTCCCACCTCTCTCTTGCCTTTATTGGCTGGCTTGAGTGGAGATTCGCAAGAGCAAACGTGCTCGGGAGAAGGATGTATAATCCAGTAAGGTGCTGGTAGGGATCTTGACCGTACTTCGGGGATTGTCCTAATAGCCGTGGTATACCTTTCCACTCCTCAAGCACCTCAGGATATGTTGCCCTCTTGTTGCTACGTCACTTCGTGCTAGCGGCCGTTTTTGGGGGCCCATTTATTGAGTGTGCAAGTCACCCCCTGCCTTTTTTCGATGCATATTAATAACGTTGTTCAGGCAGGGGCCATAGTCTTGACATAGTTCCATGTTACCAGTCCACTTAAGACTCCAAAAACCATAGCCCTATTATCTTTGTTCTCCATATGTCGCAACAGTTTTTCAATAACCGGGGGTTGTCCTTGGGTGCACTAGCATAGCGCGTACAGGGATAATCGTCGGTTGGTATCATGTTCCATTATAATTATCTAAAGGGCCTCTGCGAATTGGCTTCGGCTCCTCGTACGCCTCCCAAAGGTCCAGGACCTCAGGGTCCTGAGATAAATAAAATAAAAATTAAATATAATTAATTAAATTAATTATAAATATAATTAATTAAAATAAATACATTTTCTTGTGTATCTGTATTAACTTACAGGTTACAGGAAAGCATTATTTTGGTGACAGTGTAATAATTTTTTACTTCCTCTGGCTGTTAATTAGTTAATCAATAAATATAGCTTTGTTAATACCAACAAAAAACAGTCTTTTACTCTTTATATTCTATCATCACCGGCAAAGCATAAGTAAACAAGTCAGCTACTAAAAATAATTCAATTTAATTATTGAAATAAACTGATGAATTTAGCTGCACTAATATTTTGTCTATTGACCTTATATCTAAACTGTTTGTTCATCCAAATAATTATAATAATATAGCAGCATATTTATATAAAAACAAGACCAACATAAACAGGATATTATACCGAAACAACTTCATTAAAAGAACACTGATTTCACCTTTCAGGAAATTGAATTATATGCTGTTCACTAGAACAAAACAAGAAGTAGAAAATAACCAAAATTGTATTCACAGGATGATGGCTTCAACAGTAAATTAGAAATCGAAGAAATAAAAAGTGATATTAAACAGTCTGAGAAAGAAAATGAACTTATATTTGGAAAAATGTACAGTGACTCGGAAGATGAGAAAAAAAATGATTCCGATTTCTCTCCACCAAGGAAACGGGATACCGATAATGCAACAAATACTTCCAAACCTTCTAAAAAACACGACAGTGATAGCGACTTTAGCCCACCCAGAAAGAGGGATGCTAGGTCTCCTAAAAATATTAATGATGACAGAAAAGATGGCCAATCTAAAATAAATAACGATAATTCTGCTAAAAGAAGGGATGACAGATCTAAAAATAGAACTGATGATAAAAGAAAAAATTATGACAGTTCTCCGAAGAGAAGAAATGATAGATCTCCTGATGAAAGGCAGAGTACTAAAAGAGATGAAAAATCTCCCAAAAAGAGAAATGATAATAAACAGAAAAGTGAAGACAAGCCTCATAAGAGAAAGAATCAGAGAGAAAAAATGGCGAAGACGCTAGAAGGCAAAATGGCAGGATTACAAGACGCACGACAGTTGAAACAGGAAAATGAGAGTTTCAGAAGAAGGGAAGAAGAGGTTTTCAGTAAGATGACGGATGATGTTTCTGGCAGAAATGCTCAAGTTGTTTCAAGGAAAAGTAAGCAAATACCTTCCAAAGCTTGTATTTTTATTTTATTTTTAAGTGGACACAATGTTAATGAATGTTTATTTATTTTCAGACAAAAGAGAAACTTCAGAAGAAAAACAAAAGCTAAAAGAGAAGGCGGAACGACAGAAGGAATTAGATGAGAAATACAAGAAATGGACTAAAGGGTAAGTAACACATTTTGTCAACTAATCAGGCATTTACATTTGAGTCTATGTTTCCAAAGGGTAAAACTTCAAATGATTGTTTACCCGACTTGCGACTGCGCCAGGAGGGTTATGATTTTTTAATGTATTTTCTTTAACGACTCGCCGTTTAGACTAGATTCGCCTTAGTTATGAAAGTGACACTGGGTAAGTCAATGTTATTTAAAAAAAAACCGGCCAAGTCGAGTTAAACTCACGGACGAAGAGTTCCATACCGTCAGTAGCAAAAAACGGCAAAAAAATCATGTTTGTTGTATGGGAGCCCTAATTAAATATTTATTTTATTCTGTTTTTAGTATTTATTATTATAGCGGCAACAGAAATATATCATCTGAAAATTTCAACTGTCTAGCTATCACTGTTGTGAGATACAGCCTGGTGACAGACGGAAGGACAGCGAAGTCTTAGTAGTAGGGTCCCGTTTTATCCTTTGGGTATGGAACCCTAATACAATGGCGGATTTTTTGCCAAATTATCTGTTTTTCTTTGTGACATAGTGTGTAAAGTATCAATTTAAAGAATTGTTCGCCTAATTCTAATATTTATTATTGATTTCAGTATAAAACAGCTTGAAGACCAAGAGGCTCGCGTTCAGGAGTTTCTGCACGAATCTTCTAAACCTCTGGCTCGTCTTAGAGATGATCGTGACCTAGAAGATAACCTGAAACAGGTGGAGAGGGCGGGAGATCCGATGTTGCAGTACATGAGAGATAGGAAGAGGGAGAGGGGGGAGTTGGGGCCAGGTTAGTAATTAGTTTTAATTCGCCGAGACTTGACTTGCTTCGATTCAGTTCACTCACTCAGGTCACTTTTCACTGCTCTTCTTCATTCCACTCCATTTCAGTAGAAACGCACCCTATATGGAGGGTAGAGAGGTGTCTCGGCTTGGTAGTTGCAATGGTACAAACTGCTTTAGAGGTATGCAGAACAGTGTAAAGTCTCACATACCTCCGTTGAAAATGGAGGATCATCCGACGCCAAACAGGTGTTATGTCTGACTTGAGCAACTGCTCGATAAATGATTTCGGACTGTTTGTATATGTTCAAATCGCGCGGAGAACTTTACTGTAATTGCTCGATGCAGGATTTCGTAGTTCTTTTGTGACGCTATAGATGTCGCTACACTGCAACGCGGTTGTATCGCAATAGTAGTGAGGTAGAATCGTGGTTGTGGGCGTATTAGACCCATTTGTCGCCATCTCATCATCATCATTTTGTGATTGTGTCGCTATTGAATCGCTGCAAAAAAGGCAGTGGTCGAACTTTCTTAGTACCCTATTGTTTTCTGAATTTTGTGTCGCCTAATCCGATATCTTATAACGAAAACTGCCAATAACGTTTGCGATAGTCAAGTATGGTGGGGTTCAGAGTCATACCCAAGTTACAGCTTAAAAAGGTGGATAATTTTTTCCTTAGGATCCATCGTTCAGACGGATGTTGTGTCTGGTCCGGCAACGGCCACATAGTAGATTTTGGCCGTGGCATATGTTCTAATTGCGCGGAGAACTCTAATTCGAATCGGCGCATTCTGTACTTTTGTTCTTTTTTACTTTGTTTGTAACCGTTATGCTGTGTCTGTCCCGAATTAAAGTATTTCTATTTTAATGTATATAGAAATACCGCGATACAGGATTTTGAATTTTAGTTCCTAGTCATAGATGTCGCTACAAACCTGCGACACTGGAAGCTCCTTTAACTTTCAGATTGTGCGTTTAGCTAGTGCCAAGTTTAGAAAGTAATAGTAAATTTTTTTCTCACTCTTTTACTGCACCTACCACTATTCTTCTCTGCATCACCCAAAGGTTGACTGGTATAAAATGCCTAAGGCATTAAGTCCGCCTCTGTACCTTTATGTGCATGAAGTATGTAATAAATAAATAAATAAATAATAATAGGGGTTAAAGTATTAAATTGCCGTTTTTTAAAACGGATTGCTTTGAAGTGTTATATCTTTGGATTGACTTGGAATTATAAGTTCAAATAAATTTTATATTAAAGGTACGTTAATATTTTTTCAAAATAAAGTATTTATTGGTTTCTTTGTGTTTTGTATTTTATGTAATATCGCAATACTTGTAACTATTTTTGTATGAAATATAAGAAAACTCGCATTATTTTGTAATATGAGTTCTACCGTGGAAACAATGTCTCAAGCTGCGGTATGCAATATTGATGATGTATATGGACTTAAAACTGCTAATGGGATGTCTATTTTTGTTTCAATCACTTTCACGTGGGTTTTATCTCACGAATAACTTTTCACCAACTTTTCAACAAGACAAAATTTCCAAAACGAAAGCTATTAAACCAAGAGCACAAAGTTCTTTTGTTAGAAGAAAGTCGTAGGTAGGTATACGTAATTGATATTGCTTGGCTTTTGAAATGCATAGTTTTTACGTTGGGATTTTGTGAAAAAAAACACGTTTTTTTATTAGCTTTCATGGTTATAAGAACTGCGATATTATAGAAAATACAAAACACTAAGAATCCAATAAATACCTACCTAATTTCGGAAAAAGAATAACGTACCTTTAATGTAAAGTTTATTTGAACATTCTAATGTTTTGACAGTAAATGTATCGGACCGGCCTTCTCGGTAAGATTCACTGTGGTAGTCAATACTTCAATAATTCTTAGCTGACATTCAGCTAGCTCAGACAGCACCATTTTACCGAAAATCCCGCCTGTTTCAATGATTCCACATATTGTCCAGCTGCGAAGACACTTGAGATACAAAACTACACCAATTTTAAATCACAATATTCACTAGGAATCAATTTGCGAATAATTCAAATAGCCACTGAACTTCACTTGAAAAAATCCCGCCAAAAACACCTCCAGCTTTCTATTGGTTTAAGATTTTTGATTGATTGTTATTGGATCAATACTTCCGAAGATCTTTTACAAAATTTACCTCTTTATAATATTAGTTGTCCATATAATAATCATATTTGTTCTTTTATACCCACAGAAAAACCAATATACAAAGGGCAGTTTCCGCCAAATCGGTTCAACATACGCCCCGGCTACCGCTGGGACGGAGTCGACCGTTCCAACGGTTACGAGAAAAAATACTTTGAGCAACAGAGCAAGCGCAAGGCACAGGAAGAAGAGGCGTATAAGTGGAGTACAGAAGACTTGTAATATGTATCGTATTAACACGGGTATAAAGATGAAGTTAGCGTGACAGGAATCTTATGATGTTGTGTAGGAAATTTTACGTAATTATGTATGTAAAAGAATGTAAATATTTTTTATAGAATTAAAGTTATTATTAGTCAATGTGATTTTAGTTGTTTTTTTTAATGGGGATGTTTCCTAAATAAAGAAAAATATAAGTACATAATTCTATTTGGTTCTCAAAAATCTTTGCACTTCGTCTTAGAATGGTTAAGGCTCCGTGCACAGCATTATCTCATTTTGAACCTTTTTGATCATGGTTTGTGAGAAAAGTAAGAAGAATTTAAACCTTATTTTTTAGGATTATCAAAGTCAAGTTCTTATTCTCTCAGTTGGCTTGACTATTTTTTTAAAATAATGTGTGTATTAATGGCAATTACCCATATTCAAAACCCTTTTCTCGCAAAAGTATCGATCGAGTGAAGTTTGGCTACGTTTTACACAAACTACAAATGATTTATAACATTAAAAAAAATATTAGTAACATCATTATATGGTCTACTCTCAGATGGGTTGAAAACATTATTGACTTCAATAGGAAATATAGCAGAAAAAAAATGTTGAAAAAACATAATTTTTGGAAAACATCTGTACAAATAAGTATTTTTTTCTATACCTTAGAAACACTTTTAAGAAAATTTAAAAATTACACAATAATCTTAAGTTAATCTGTTAATAGAATCTAAAATTTATTTTATAAATAAACAATACCTTCATTTCGTAAATTACAAATAAATTGAACTATATTATCGACCGCGCAAACACGATCGCGTCAGTAACGATCGGGCACTCCCAGCGAGAGCACGTACTACTTTTTTCCGGAGCCGCTCACGAAATTTACTTGAATATATTCCCAAATTTGTACGCCGACTATCATGTTGTGATCCAGTAAGTATTATTTTTGATTTTATGTACTTTGTTTATTAAGATTGTTTAAATTTCTTTCGACTTCAATAGTACTTAGAGGTAACTGTTGTATGTTTGTATGTAAAGGTTATCTGCGGAATTACTCTACTAGATTAAATTACAATTCTTTCACTAATGCCATCTACAATGGTTAATGGCAGCTATATTACCATCCACAGAAAGTTGATATTTTTAACCGACTTAAAAAAAGGAGGAGGTTATCAATTCGGTTGTATGTTTTTAATCATTTTTTTATGTTTGTTACCTCAGAACTCCGTCGTTAATGGACTGATTTTTTTGCAGATAATGAGTCGAAAGAAAAGGACGCATTATAAAGGCGTCACTAAAAGGAAAAAAAAAACAAAATGTGGGGCTGATACGTGCAAGACAAGTTCTTAAAGAACGCAAGTCCAATGCACTGGCTACGGTTTCGTTTCCAGAACATGTAAGATTTCTTCGATCAGCAGTAGAAGTGAAATAGTACATTTTGATACAGTGGAGAAAGTTTGTCATTGCGACCGAGGACGAATTCACACGAGCAGTAGGCGAGTGTTTTATATGGATCTGAGTGCTGCTGATTGATACATTTTTACGTGATTGCTTAGCGCTCAGCCTGATACTATGGTGGCAACGAGCACGCGTACTTTTTCGCACTAGTGCGAAAAACAGTAAATAGTGTGCCTAAAAGCGGTAGGAATAAGAGCGGGTTTTCGAGTAAGTGTATTGAAATAGCATTTACCAGTACATACTAATTGACAATGTTGCTAATTTTTAGGAAATAGATGCTAATGAAAATTCTGAAACGACTATGGACACTAATAAAGTTGACAATATGTGTCCACTTGAACTATTCATGGTAATTATAACCATTGTGTTACGTACAGGGTGTAAATAAATAAACGCAAGACCTACTTTTAGAAATTCATAACTTGTTTTAGTTGTACTATATATTATGGTGATCTAATTGTTTCAGTTTATATTGAAAGTCTCATATTTTTCTCTAAACTTAACTCGTAAAGTGAAATTTAGTAAGTTCTTGGTCCGAGAGACCACACAGGATGTTTTGCGTTTATTATGTTATATCGTATAAAAATAAATAATGTACTTATAATATACCAACAATAATATATTCATTTACAGGGTTATTTGTAAAACACTAACAACCTTGCAGGACTGTATTACTGCCTATGTTCAGCGGACAATTAAGACGGTTCTAACAATACCTCATATGTCGAGTTCCGATAAGTAGATTAGGAGCTATGAGGGAACAGATGAACATACTCACATACATACATAGCCTGTCAAAATCATTACCCTCCTTTGGCTATGCCGTAATCGGGTAAAAAAAAACTAATTTGAAGGTAAAAGTGGCTGTGGCTGCGGAGCAGGACCGGCATTTAGCCAAGCGTTTTTATCAAGGATATAATCTTCCAGTTTATAATACGCTTGTCTACATAGTGTGCGTTTAATGCAACCTTTAATTTTGGACTCATTTAGTTGTAGAATCTTAACTGGTATTTTATTATAAAATTTTACACAGTACCCCATGAAAGAACTATGTACTTTAGCCAATCTGAACCGAGGTTGATCTAATTTGTTCCTATTCCTAGTATTAAAATTGTGCCTGTCACTTATCTTAGTAAAAAGATGAATATTTTTCCGAACATATATAATGTTTTCATAAATGTATTGACAAGGGACCGTCAGGATGTTTATTTCCTTAAATAGTTCCCTAAGAGAATCGCGTCTGCAAAGAGTATATATGGCTCTGATAGCTCTTTTCTGCAGAATAAAAATAGACTCTATATCTGCAGCCCGTCCCCATAGCAAAATACCGTAAGACATGATACTATGAAAGTAACTAAAATAAACTAGTCGCGCAGTATCCACATCAGTAAATTGACGGATTTTTCTGACAGCATATGCTGCTGAACTAAGCCGACTTGCCAGAGATGTTAAATGAGGACCCCATTGTAGCCTCGAGTCAAGCGTGATCCCTAGGAAAACCGTATTCTCGACGAATTCGAGTTTCTCCTTGTTCAATACTTGATATCTCGAAGGCTTTCGATAGGGTCTGGCACGAAAGCCTTATTGCTAAGCTTCCTTCCTTCGGTCTACCCACTGGTCTGTGTGATTGGATCGCAGACTTCTTGAGGGATCGATCCATCCGAGTGGTCGTTGATGGCTGCTCGTCCGGTCAAATGGATATTAATGCCGGGGTCCCTCAGGGGTCGGTACTCTCGGCAACACTGTTTTTGCTGCACATAAATGACTTACTTAAACCCGGTATCTTTGGGTATGCAGACGACAGCACTGTTGCCGAGAGATATGTGGCTGACGCACGCGCTAGTGGGTCACAGATCCAGTCATCCCGAGAGGCTATGGTTGAACGCTTGAACTCGTCCTTGAAGGCGGTCTCCGATTGGGGCGATGCCAATCTGGTCAATTCAATGCAAGTAAAACCAAGCGTGTCTTTTTTCCGCTAAACGGAGTCAATTCCACCCGGCTCCATCTTTCCGAGGTGTGAACGTGCCAATAACCGACCATCTTGATCTTCTTGGCGTTACGCTGACGTCAACTCTCAACTTCGGGCCATACATCGAAGCAAAGGCTCAACTGGCAGCAAAAAAGCTGGGAATCCTCGCGAAGGTCAGACGGTACTTCACGCCGGAACAGCTGCTAAAACTTTATCAAGCGCAAGTTCGATCGTGTATGGAGTACTGCTCTCATCTTTGGGACGGGTCTGCCAAATACCAGCTTGATACGCTAGAGTCGATTGAGAGGCGAGCCAAGACGATCATTGGCAATGATGCACTTGTTGAGTCGAAGCTCCAAAGCCTTGGACATCGCCGCCGAGTTGCTGGCCTGTCGGTTTTCTATCGTTTACATTTCGGGGAGTGTGCACTGGAATTGCACAATCTAATTCCGCCAAGTCCGTTCCATCATTGGACCACTAGACGTACGGTGTTGCGCCACCGGTACATGGTGGACATCCCACCCATACGCACAAAACGTTTTGAGAACACATTTATTATGCATACAGCCAAGAAGTGGAATTCCTTGCCGGAGTCTGTGTTTCCTGATAGCTACAACTTAGGGGTCTTTAAGTCAAGAGTGAATAGGCTACTTCTAGGCAAGCGTGCTCCATCGTCGACCACATCATCGCTTGCCATCAGGTGAGATGGTGGTCAAACGCGAGCCTATCATTAATAAAAAAAAGAAGCTTTTATGGCTTTGGAAAGAGGTAGTGTGAGTCCATCAGGTATACCATCAATATCAGTAACAGCTGATGCTGCTTGCATACTTATTCTTCGGCCTATTTCCATCTTTTTGTTATCTCGTCGTGACATTTCGCGTACGTATTTTGTTTAATTATTGGTAAATCTATGGAAGTCAACAAACAAAATATTTCTGATTTCTGAACAATTCCTTTTAAATACGGGCAAATTCCAATAAAACTCAGTAATCGTCAATACGGCTTTCGCCGAAATCGTTCAACTGGGGATCTTCTAGCGTATGCCATTCACATCTGGAGAGAGGCTATCGAGAAGTATGGAGAAGCACTTGCAGTCTCTCTTGATATCTCGAAGGCCTTCGACAAGGTCTGGAACAAAACCCTTATTGCTAAACTTCTTTCCTTCGGTCTACCCACTACTGGAGTCTGTCTGATTGGATAGCAGACTTCTTGAGGGGGTCGATCCATACGAGTGGTTATTGATGGCTGCTCGTCCGGTCAAATGGATATTAAAGCCGGGGTCCCTCAGGGGTCGGTACTCTCGGCAACACTGTTCTTGCTGCACATAAATGACCTACTTAAACCCGGTACCTTTGGGCATGCAGACCACAACACTGTTGCCAAGAGATACGTGTCTGACACACAGATCCAGTCTTTCCGAAAGACTATGGTTGAACGCTTGAACGCGTGCACTAGCTTCTGACGTTTTATAAGTGCCCATGTAGGCCTATGTGAAATAAAAACTTTTGACTTTGACTTTGAACTGGTCCTAAGGCAGTATCTGATTGGGACGATGCCGATCTGGTCAAGTTCAATGCTGCTAAAACCCAGGCGTGTCTTTTTCTGCTAAACGGAGACAATTTCGCACGGCTCCATATTTCCGGGGTGTAACCGTGCCGATAACCGACCATCTTGAGCTTCTTGGGGTAACGTTGTCGTCTACCCTCAATTTTGGCTCTTATATCAAGGCAAAAGCTCAGCAGGCTGCCAAAAAATTGAAGATCTTAGCTGAGGTGATTCGGTACTTTACACCGGAACAGACAGCTGCTCCAACTTTATCAAGCACAAGTTCGATCGTGTATAGAGCTGTACTGATCTCATCTTTTAAATATTCAAAAAAAAATATATCTGTTTTTAAAAATACGGTGATGTTCTTATTTATTTTGTTTGCTTTCCTTTTTATTCCGATATTTTTGGTTCAATTCGAATACTTGACATTGATGAATATATTTTTTTACACCACCTGCTCGATAATGCCCTTTTATACGTCATACAACCATCACTTAAAACAAGTCATTATGTCCCTAGGGAGATAATGCAGTATGGGCGATCCCTAGGGAATAATGAGATTTGAATTTGGAACGTGAAAAACCGTCAGCATTATGTGAATTAAAATGTAGTGCATCAAACAAGTTTATTCAAATTTCAAACTGGCCACTAACAAAAAAAAAACAGAATAAAAAAACTTTCTAAAAAAAGTAATGAACAAGCGGGAGCGATAGAGAAAATTTAAATTATAGAATCTTTTGAGTAGTGAATTTTGTTTGTTTCAAATCTCAAAACATTTTGAGTGATAGTTAAGATTAACTCGTAAATAATACTTACATATATTTCTCTATTATATGATTTACTCAATTGTCTTTTAATTATCTCACAGATGGTGTAAAAAGTAGAGTATCCAACACAGGGATAAAGCTGTCTTTGTCTTGGGCGGCTTGAATTCCTCACTTCACTCAGGTTTCTTTATTAACTCCCTCGCAGTGCTCGGGAGTTAATTATATAAATCCCTCACTGACGTTCGGGATTAAAATTAGCAACCTTCGTTTTGTTCGGAATTCAACATGCCGCCCGCGACCTAGACACTGCTTTATCCCCTAGTCACATAATCTACTTTATGCAATAAGACAATGAAGTTTGTGAAATGTATTATTTTTATTGTATTTGCTGCGAATTTTTTGGTATATATGTAGGTCTTTTATTTCCTTTTTTTACGTAGTTTTTAACGATGACCTCAACTTGGTATTGTTTTGTCAATTAATTAATTTCTGAGTTGAGCTATACGTTTACTGACAAATGCTTGCACTGACTGAACAGGTCCACTCTAACACGGTAATATTATCTATACAGTATTCCAACTTCATACAAACGGACGAAACGCGAGCTATACCTACGCGCCTCGATCTCGAGGTGCGCTCGGGATGCAGACAGTCGCGTCTGTGCCGCGCGCGCGCGATATTTTCAATAAAAATAAGTTCAAGTACATATTTATATATTTAATATGACGAGTAGGATATATTGTGCTGTTTTTCATTCACATAAATATTGCTTCATTTAAAACCAAACATATAAATTGTAAAGTAGCTGCAGGTATCTATAACCAAGTAAAAGATATTCCTTTTTCTCCACCTTGTCCATGTTTCCCAAAACAATTTTTAATTAAGCTTTAGAATGCGGATTTTTGTACTTTAAAATTTAATAATAAAGCATTTCGTAGGTACGTCTCAGTCCAGGCGCAAATATTTTTCGGTCGCAAATATTGAACACTTCCTATTCAATTCACAAAGTATTTTATTTGTTTATATAAAAAAAGTATATTTACAATCACAAAACTAAATGGAAACACAAAGTAGGCAAATGTAATTAAAATGCTGGAGGCGGGCAGCCATAGTGCGGGCAGCCCTATCGCATGTTTACGTACCGCGCGGCTGTAGGCATTTATTTCAAAGATACGGCCGAGTTACAATTGTTAGGTTTTTAAATATTATTAAATCGATGTCACGTTTTAGTCGATTATATTTTGACATTTTATTTATTACACTGGCAATACTAATTTTGTACAACGGTCATCCTGACTTGACGGAAGCACGCGGCGGTTGACTCGGCCTATTTGCTCGGGGACAGCATCGAATACGGACGTGTCCAAGTTGTATAACAAGAAGAAATTATACATATACCTTCCAGTTATTTCATGTGAGTTTTATTATACTATTCCTAACATATCCTAACATTTCAGAAGTGGGATTAGCCTGCTTTCTGCCCACTTGTCTTAGTTTAAACCGCCGTTTACAGAATTCCTTGAGATATTTGTATTTTGTGATTCTAGGAGTTACTTTTCAAAAGTCAGTTTTCAGGTTTCAAAGTAGATGTATATGGTACTGCCCACACCTTTCAGGGTGCAAGGGCCAAAATTTGGTTATTTTTGACCTACGAGGCCCCGTTTTCGAGATATTCAATTATAATTTTTGATATACCCCCATTAACACACTTTTCGTTTTTAACGTGTTAAATTGAGAAGTTACATCGCTTACGTTTACAAGTTCCAGAGAAACGATGCAACGAGCTAGTGAACCTTCTTCACGGCGGCGCCTGAGGACGCCCACCCGTAACGAAGCCGATCGGAGTGCATACTCAAGCAGACGGAGTCGCAGCCGTACGCGCCGAGCAGGCGGCAGCTACCGCAGCCGCAGTCGTGAGCGCACTCCAGATCAAGAACAGGGGCGCGGCAGCGTCCGAAAACTGGAACAGGAGCTGGAGCAACATCGCGAACAACTTCGAGTTTTGGAGAGCGAACTGAGACGGGAGCGCAGTCTTCGACGACGCACGTCACCACTGTGTGGCGCTGAGCGCAGCTACCACCGATTGTCGAAGGACAACGAACTGGAGCGGTTGCGGCCGCGAGATAGAAGCTCGCCCCGTGATCGCCCGGCAGTGAAGAAGTCTCGTACAGGACGGGATGCTGCTGACGTCGCACCATCGACACCACAGGATACACGGTCAGATAGTCCAACTTTTACATACAAAGATGTTATGAACTTTATAAACAATGTTAAGTCTCGATCACAGCCGATAACAGCGACACCTCCGTCACATAGTATTAACAGTAATAGTATTAATCCCAAAAATATTTTGCCAGTCTTTGACCCTTCGTCTAAGAGTCAGCGAATTGATATTTGGCTTAAAAAGGTAAATGAGTGTGCCACTGTATACGGCTGGGACGAGAGGACTGTTATACATTTTGCTATGCAGAAACTACAAGGATTGGCCAAAACTTGGTATGAGAGCTTGAACTCCATACTATTTACTTGGAGTGAGTGGCAACAAAAATTGACATGTGCCTTCCCGTTTGATCAAAATTATGGCCAATCCTTGGAGGAGATGCTCAGGAGAAAGAGTAGGTTCAATGAACCTATTGAGGTCTATTATTATGAAAAATTAGCTCTTTTGAATCGTTGTGATATTGATGGCAAACGTGCAGTGGAATGTATAATCCATGGTTTGAGTGATAGGACAATGAGGTCTAGCGCCAATGCGATACGTTGTACCCAACCCGATCAATTGCTACAATTTCTTATGAGCAATAAGGAGATTACACATACACAACCCTATGATCGTACCCAGTCTAAAGGTCAAACTTCCGGTGCATCTAAGCTTCCAAATAATAATCAATCTACAAAGACCAATAGTAGTAATAATCGCCCCGAATTATTTTGTTTCAATTGCAAAGAGATAGGGCACCCGTATCTTAAATGTCCAAAACCCCTAATTCATTGCGAGAAGTGCCGTAGAGTCGGTCATAAAACTGAAAATTGTGGAACTAAACTAGGAAACGACAAAAACCCTGATAACGCGAAAAAGACAATGCAAATATCAACGTCGGAATCAAATTCAAAGTTCGTTAGGGAAGCTAGGGTAAATAATATTCCGATTGAAACTTTCATTGACTTTGGCAGTCAGGTTACGCTAATTAAACAATCCACGGCTTCAGAGTTAGGCCTAGTCTACAACAGTTCTTCTATACCTCTAAAAGGCTTTGGTAATGACATTATTCGTACTAATGGCGGAGTGGAGGTCGACTTAAACATTGACGGTGTAAATGGTCGTGTTTTGTGCCACGTTGTAGAGGATAGGCTTCTTGATTTACCTTTGCTTGTAGGACAGTCTTTCACAGAGCAATCGCATGTCGTCGTGTATAAAAATGCGGAGGAGTTAAAATTCTTTGATTGTAATGAGTTGGGTTTTCCTGATATAGACTTTCATGAAAATACACTCGCTAAAATAGTGGTAGCTTCAGATGTTGTTGTTTTTGGTCCAGTTGTAGTTAAAAGCCGTGTTGACACAATGAAGGATGGAGATCTTTTGCTAAGTGGAAAAGTGATAGGAAAACCTAAACAACAGTTCATTGTTTACGGAGGAGTATATCGAGTCAAAGATAACTTCCTTTACATTTATATAACGCCATTGTCTAAATGTTGTCGGTTGCAAGAGGGTGTTGTTATTGGTAGGGGTTCGAAGATCCAGGTAGTTAACAGTGTGTTCTCTCCATCAGACTCATCGACGGTAGAGGCCGGTATGATCGATACTAGTCAAGTCAAAATAGGAACTGGAGTCAATGAGTCTCAGCGACAACGGTTGATGGATATACTTGCTAGATATAAACATTGTTTTGCAACGTCTCTTAAAGAATTAGGGTGTACGAGCATCGCAGAGATGAATATCGAATTAACAAGTAAACGCCCTGTTGTATATCGACCATATAGATTGGCACATAAAGAACGAGAGCAAGTGAGGGAGATGGTAGGAGAAATGCTGGAGTCTGGAATAATTAGGGAATCGGTTTCAGAATATGCTAGTCCTATCATATTAGTTCGCAAAAAGGATGGTAAGCAGAGATTATGCGTCGACTATAGGCTTTTGAATTCAATAACATCGAAGGAACGATACCCGATGCCGATTATTGAGGACGAGGTTGCACGACTTTCAGGTCAGGCTTTCTTCATTACTCTGGACATGGCATCCGGTTACTATCAGGTACCGATAACCGAAGATTCGAAACCTCTCACATCATTTGTTACCCCGGACGGCCAATACGAATTTAATCGCATGCCGTTCGGGTTGGCAAACGCGCCCGCTGTTTTTCAGCGGATGATGAATAGGGTATTAGGGTCTGCTAGGTTTACAGAGGCTATGGTATACATCGACGATGTTCTTATTTACGGAAAGAGTGTGGAAGAATGTTTGGAGAGATTTGAAAGAGTGATGCAGTTATTGGAGAAGGCAAACTTAACCCTTAATTTATCAAAATGTGATTTCCTTCAGAATCAGATAATTTATTTAGGATACGAAATTAGTGCCGCAGGCGTTCGTCCTGGTAATAAGAAAATTCAGTCTGTCCTAGATTTCCCTTGTCCAACCAACTCGCATTCGGTACGCCAGTTTCTTGGATTGGTGGGCTATTTCAGAAAGTTCATCAGGAACTTCGCGACTTTAGCACACCCACTGAATAAGCTGCTGAAGAAAAATGCGGATTGGGTTTGGACTGAGGATCAAGAGGTAGCATTTAGGACGCTTAAGGATAGGCTAGTTGACAGACCGATACTAACAATTTACGAACCGACTGCTGAAACTGAATTGCACACCGATGCAAGTAGAATAGGAATAGGTGGAATATTACTTCAACGTAAAAACGCTCGCGACCCTTTCCAACCTGTAGCATACTACAGTAGGCAAACCTCTCCAGAGGAGAAGAATTTTCATGCATTTGAACTTGAGACCCTAGCTGTAGTATGTTCACTGAAAAAATTCCGGGTTTACCTGCTGGGTCAAAGTTTTAAGATTGTCACGGACTGTAGCGCTTTGCGTTCAACTTTTTCAAAACGAGACATGATTCCACGTATAGCTCGTTGGTGGCTACTCCTTCAAGAATTTCAGTGTACTATAGAATATCGCGCCGGTATTAAGATGGCACACGTGGACGCTCTTTCGCGAAATCCGATTGAATTGGTTGATGATACAATCGAAACTGACCAGTATCCGAGTATTATGCTGATTTCTAGTGACGACTGGTTACACACTCTGCAGATGGGGGATTCGGAACTCCGTAGAACTCGCGACATTCTGACTACCGATATGGATGCTGATAATTTAAAATATATTAAAGAAAACTATCTGTTAAAGGATAACAAACTTTTTAAATGTTTGAACGGGGATAGGAATGATTTACGCTGGGTAGTACCAAAGGGCGCAAGGTGGCAACTGTGCCGCATGAATCACGACGATATCGGACATTTTGGGGTAGAAAAGACGTTAGAACGTATGAAGAAAACGTATTGGTTCCCTAAAATGTCACGTTTTGTTAAGAAATATGTTCAAGCGTGTCTTGAGTGCGCATATTCAAAGAAAACCTCTGTTGATGAGGGTCATTTACACACAATTACTAAAATAGAAATACCTTTCCATACCATTCACGTTGACCACCTCGGGCCCTTTGTTCGTTCAAAGTTGGGGAATTCTTACCTCTTTGTCATAGTAGACGCGTTCACAAAGTTTGTTTTTATTAAGCCAGTACGAAACACCAAAACACAGATGGCCTTAAAAGTTCTCGAAGATATATTCTGTACTTTTCGGATTCCTGATCGTATCATTAGTGACCGCGGCACATGTTTCACTTCACACGCGTTTAAACGTTTTTGTTTAGAAAAGGGTATTCGCCATATTTTAAACGCTGTCGCTAGCCCGAGATCAAACGGACAAGTAGAGCGGTACAACCGCACCATTTTGAACTCGTTAACTGCTCAAAATCTAAATTTCGATGAAAGAAACTGGGATGATAAAGTAGGTAGAGTTCAATGGGGTATGAATAATACTCGCCAAAAGACCACGGGTAGAACGCCAGCTGAAGTCATGTTCGGATTAAATATGAATGCAGAGATTGACCCTAGACTTAACGAGTTAGTTCGGGAGAGTAGAGAAGTACTAGATCCAGAAATCTTACGTGAATCTGTTAAGGATAAAATAGATGTAGAACAGGAAAAGCAAAAATCCGCTCATGACAAAAACCGGCTTCCTGCGCGTGTATACGGTGAGGGTGATCTTGTAAAAATTACAAGGACATCGTTTGCAAATGACGGCAAAAGCAAAAAACTAATACCACCTTACATTGGGCCTTATCGTGTAGTCGCTATATTGGGCAACGATCGTTATAGATTGGCTGCTATACCTGGGTTGTCTAGTACAAAGAATAAACGGAAAACCACTGTCGCTGCCGACCGTATGTTACCATGGGTTCACGTAGCCGCTCTAGATGTAAATGAGGGCAGTGATGATGACGTGGATAATGAGTCGAATAGTGGAAGTAGTGAAGACACTGATGTGTAAGCTAATCTAGGATTGCTAATTAGTTTTCAATTTACATTACGCCATTATCAACCTCATCATTACCACCGTGATGGATAAATTGCGAAAGTTTTCATAAATATTTCTATGCGAAATAATGACTATACTGATTGATTATTACTTATGAAGTAGAGGATATATAATGTAGAAGTTAAACAAGTAGCTTGGATTTTAAGGAATATTAGAAGATAATGTGAATTCATTTATAGTAAGATTGTTTGGTCAAAATTAATAATTTCTCTTGATTATCTTTACTTGTGAGACGTAAGGTTCTCACGTCTCATGTTTAGGAACGTCATGATGATTTGTGAGAAAGAAGGTTCACTATCAACTGGTGGCTTAAATGATTTTTATGATTGTACATATGTATTTATAGCTTGTGAGAAGGAGGGTTCACAAGTAAGGTCACCTCGGTTTGTGAGAAGGATGGTTCACAACTGCCGTGACCTATTTTCTATTTATGTATTTATTGCTTGTGAGAAGGAAGGGTTCACAAGTACAGTCACCTCGGTTTGTGAGAAGGATGGTTCACAACTGCCGTGACTTATTTTCTATTTATGTATTTATTGCTTGTGAGAAGGAAGGGTTCACAAGTACAGTCACCTCGGTTTGTGAGAAGGATGGTTCACAACTTCCGTGACTTATTTTCTATTTATGTATTTATTGCTTGTGAGAAGGAAGGGTTCACAAGTACAGTCACCTCGGTTTGTGAGAAGGATGGTTCACAACTGCCGTGACTTATTTTCTATTTATGTATTTATTGCTTGTGAGAAGGAAGGGTTCACAAGTACAGTCACCTCGGTTTGTGAGAAGGATGGTTCACAACTGCCGTGACTTATTTTCTATTTACGTATTTATTGCTTGTGAGAAGGAGGGTTCACAAGTGCAGTCACCTCGGTTTGTGAGAAGGATGGTTCACAACTTCCGTGACTTATTTCTATAAAATGTATTTATAACTTGTAAGAAGGAGGGTTCATAACTCTAGTATTTTTGGATATTGTTGATATATTTCTCATTATGATTGTATCTAATATTTTAGCATATAGGATGATTTGCAAAGAATGTATCTGTTATAGAAATAATGTTTAGATATCTGTGAGTCGGATTTGATGCTGTCATCTGTGCTGGCCGAGAGTTAGGTTGTATAGCTAATTTGCTTACGTGCATGAGGACATGCACGACGTCAGGATGGTCGAGTGTTAGGTTTTTAAATATTATTAAATCGATGTCACGTTTTAGTCGATTATATTTTGACATTTTATTTATTACACTGGCAATACTAATTTTGTACAACGGTCATCCTGACTTGACGGAAGCACGCGGCGGTTGACTCGGCCTATTTGCTCGGGGACAGCATCGAATACGGACGTGTCCAAGTTGTATAACAAGAAGAAAATATACATATACCTTCCAGTTATTTCATGTGAGTTTTATTATACTATTCCTAACATATCCTAACACAATACTGTATAGATAATATTACCGTGACTCTAATCTGTATGGTTCCATCCTCAAAAGAACATCTCAGACACTAGTATACACTGTCCGCATACACCTTTACCGAGATTACATATCTGAATTTTAAAAGAGATATCTCGTAAACTTAATTTTTTTTTGAAACATTGAAAGTGTTTTTTACAACTATTTTACTTAAATAAATATCATTGTATCATCGTTTTGTATTTATCATTTAGTTAATTGTCTAAATGTATCAACATCCATCTAACACAAAATTGAATAATTTTGGTGTGAATTGTGACAAATATAAAATATATACACGTTCCAGATTTTTATTTACAAACCATACTTACTTTATAATTTTGTAACTCAGAAAAATATCTTATAGAGGATCAAAATTGTTTGAGCGGCCACCAAGCTCGATTTTTACGCGTGTGTGCGTGTAGCTGCATGCACGATGCACACAAACATAACATTGCAGCGAATTTGCCTAAACTCTAGCGAGTGAATTTTCTGCACGGCCTCTTAATTTTTGTGATAAAATTATACCTGGCTTTTTCCGTTGTAAAAAGTGTGAGTATCATCTACAAGCGGTCTAATTGCGCGTGGCGTAGTTCTTCTATTGCACCGTCACCGGCCCACGCTGAAAACCAGCCAAACTTACCTTATAGCCAGAGTGCATCTCATGACAATTCTAATAATCCCAAACACGGTTAGGTTACATTAATTAATTTATTACAGAGTTCCGGTACCCTTCCAGCTTCATCATCAGATCAGTTCGATATATATTCCTGCACTCTGGGATCACTGACAACATTATTAATATACCCGGATAGGTACACACTCTACCCCTTGGACAGAGACCAGAGAAGGGGGGGTGGTGTCGCCATATATGTAGCACACGAAATCAATACGGCTGCAATCGTTTCTAAAGTCAATAATGAGTATCAAAATAACATCAATGTTGAGGGAATATGGGTTGATATACAATATGAAGATCTTGACTTACTACTGGCTTGTATATATCGACCTCCTTCCAACACCCTTGCTGAATCAGATGAAGTTTTATTTAATGCTATTGGAAAAGCAGCAGCTGAAAAAACGGTAATAATTATAGGCGATTTTAATCTACCCAGCATAAAATGGCCGCTCCAAAAAATTAATGGCTTTGATAAACTAAACAATTCCTGTATAAGTATGTATACTAACAGCAACCTTAACCAACTGGTTACTCAAATCACCAGAAAACGCAACCCTTCCCCCACAGAAGAATCCTTGCTAGATCTTGTATTATGCAATGATGATACTCTTGTCTGTGATATTGAGTACCATCCTCCTATAGGAAAAAGTGATCACTTAGTAATTACAGCTACAGTACAGGTCATTCATACCAACAGTAATAACAAAAAGAAGAGAAACCCAAAGCTATACGATTTTTACAAGGTAGACTACAAGGAAATCAACAAACACTTGACCAAGAGTCTAACTATTAATGGAAACTCCGTTAATGACATGTGGCTATCTTTTAAAAACCAAATTCATTCGATAATAGAACACAACGTACCAAAAAAGGTTATTAATAAAAAGCTACGTACCAATAAGCCCTGGATAAACAAAGAAATCCTTGATCTTATTGTAAAGAAAAAGAAACTGTGGATCAGTTATAGAATTAATCCTAATGAAAACGCGTATGACAGATATAGAAGAATAAATAACGATATCATTAAAATAACCCGGCATAGAAGATCAAAATTCGAATCCACTGTCATAGATACAGGTGCTAAAGCTTTTTATGTCTATATCAGGAAGCAGCTGAACTCTAAAGTTTGTATCCCTAATATTATTAAAAACAATTCTGACCAACTCGTTATGAAACCGGACCAGATTGCTGAATCCTTTGCGGATCAATTCGAACTTAGTTTTGTTAAAGAACCCGATGGACCATTACCAACCATTAATGCGCCCAGAGTAGCCAACTCAGTTGAGAAATTTAATATCACAGGCGATATGGTGCAAAAGGCATTGTCGAGTTTTGATGATGGTACGGCCACTGGTCCAGACAATATACCGTCCATATTATTGAAGAATTGCTCTCGGGCATTGACCGCGAGCTTAGCTCAGGTTATGAATAGTTCATTGGAAGAAGGTGTAGTGCCTGCTGACTGGAAAGTAGCAAATGTAGTACCGATCTACAAGAAAGGGAATAAATTATTACCCGTGAACTATAGACCCATTAGCCTGACTAGTGTACTATCCAAAACTATGGAAAAAATTATTGCAAGTAAAATAAGAGAATTTCTATCGCAAGAGCAACTTATCGCGAAGGAGCAGCATGGATTTGTCCCGAGACGATCAGTCACAACAAATCTACTTGAATGCGTACACGAATGGGCAAGGAACCATGAAAAAGGGCATCCCACGGATGTAATATATCTGGATTATGAAAAAGCATTTGATCGTGTTCCTTTGCGCCGTCTAATCCATAAACTGGAACACTTAGGCATTCGCGGTAGTCTATTAGCCTGGATAAGTGATTTTCTTACTAAGAGAACATTCCGTGTGCGTATTGGTGACGTTCTTTCTACAGCCCGTACTGTACTCAGCGGTGTTCCACAGGGATCGGTTCTTGGCCCGCTGCTATTCATCCTATACTTGATAGACCTCAAAAATACGCTTCGTTTGTCGTTTTCGCTATTTGCAGATGATACAAAGTTTTTTGGAAATCCGCAGGTTCAATGGCAAGATATACAAAATGACCTAAACGCAATATACGAATGGACCCAGGACTGGTTACTTACGTTGAATGTTGATAAATGTACCATCTTACACTTGGGAAAAAACAATCCGCGAAAAAGTTATCATCTAGGACTTCAAAAACTCTCATCTGTCGAGTCACAGAAAGATTTAGGTGTTATTATGTCTAGCGATCTAAAATGGGAAACACACATACTCAACGTCGTCAAGAGAGCACATTCGAAACTCTATGTTATACGCAAGGCATTCAAATGCTTGACACCTAAAACGTTTGTTAAGCTGTACAAAACCTACATACGACCTCTCTTGGAGCATGCTAATGTCATCTGGGACCCATATTTTAAGAAAGACATCACTCTAATCGAAAATGTTCAGAGAAGGGCAACAAAAATGGTCCGTACCATTCGCAACCTATCTTACGAAGAGCGCCTTAAAGAACTTGACCTTATCACACTGGAACAACGTAGACAAAGGGGCAGGCTTATTGAGACTTATAAAATACTCACAGAATACTATGATGTGCCCAGCCTTCAAGACCTTTACACACTGAATGCCAACAAACATTTACGAGGACATTCTTTTAAGTTATGGGGAAATGCATCCAAAAAGAAGCCTTTGAAGCAATTTCTACCTAACCGAGTTGTAACGGCATGGAACAGGCTCCCGGAAAGTGTTGTGAAAGCTCCCACATTGAACTGCTTTAAAAATCGGTTGGACAGACTAAACATCTCCAAACTATATGAAACACACGCATCAGCTAAATAGCTGCTAGTGTGTCTTACCAAATAATAATAATAATAATAATATCCCCTCCCCTTCTTCTTTCAGTCAGTCATCGACTACACGTAACTATAAACAAGGCAATTTTACTTGTTACGACAGTTCTGCTGTAATCCTATGAAGAGTTGCGTTCTATATCTTCGAAATTCACTTGAAAGCATAACCTTTCAAAGAAAAAAGAAATTCAAAATCTGTCCACATTTGACCGAGAAATCGGTGAACATACATTAAAAAAAAATACATTCAGCCGAACATAGAACCTCCTTCTTATTGAAGTCGGTTAAAAAACACTATACTGCGCTCTAAAACACATATCGTTGACGTGACTGGGCTGGACATGTCTGCCGCATGCCGATTGAGCTGAACTCGCACGACGGTGTCCGGCAGACCCAGGAAGATTTAATATCTTCCTTATAGGCCTGGACAAAGTGTGTCATCTTTGCGATTGGAACGTTTGCATCTGAATCACTGAAATGTTCCGAAACAGTGATTGTATCATTTGGAACATATGTAACATCGGCTCACAAGATACAAAGGGAACATTTGGAACAACCGCTCAAAAGATACAAACACAGACACTGACTGTTATGAATCGTGATCTGTTACGTGGCGCCATTTATACACCAACAGTTTTATTTAATTGAATTTTGATTTGAGAATAATTTAAAGCAGATTTTAATTTACACTAATTACGTTTTTAATTTGAATTTTAAAAAGACTGCAGGTCACTTAAAGTAAAGTGTTTCAGTGTTCCAATTGTTCCAAATGCTATATTTAAAACATTACTGCTGTTCCAATCTTTCCGAACAGTGAGTCGGTTCAGTAAAGAGTTACACACGCCTACTTCCTTAGGAATTGGTAAGAGTTGAGAGCTCTGGGCCAACTCTTAATGCCGGGAACAATGGAAGGAATGGAGGGAGGTCTTGCCCAGCAGTGGGACAGCATAGGCTAAATATAATAATAAGTCTTAATATTGCGTCATTTCCCTTAAATAAATTGTTTCTTTCTCTTTCTTTCGTATAAGTAGTTCTATCTCTGCAAGGCGGGTTTTTAGATGTTTGTCTAAGTACACGTACACAGACAAAACGAACACGGAATAATATCTATTTTCTATCACACTAATCTTATGAAAAGCGAAAGTTTGTATGTGTGTATGTTTGGAACTACTTCACACTAAAACGGCTAAACGGATTTGGATGAAATTTTGCACACGGGTAGACCATGTCCTGGAATTGTACGAAATTGTCTTAAAATAAAAAGATATCTTTTAACCCAGGAGTATGTTACCTTGAAATAAATTAAGGGCGAAGCCGCTGCCAGATGCTAATTAAATATCATTAAATGTAGATTTTTTTTTCAAATGATATCACCATAAAATATTTATATAATTTATTCTTTAAGTAAGAAAAGATGTAAATCAGAGGATTAACTACAGATATCTGTATCATTATAATAAATAAAATATATATTTGCTTATTAGTAATTGTCAATGCTACATATATATATATTGCTATAATTTAAAGGCCTCGTGTATAAAATTAAACAAAAATACAAAAATCATTACAATGGAACGTGCCGAAGATCGAATTATACATAGTTAATGTGAATTTAGAAAAAGAAAATGTATTAGAGACAAAAACTCCTAAATCGAAATACATTCATGATTGCAGTTTGGTACAAGAATATACTCTTTATAAGATCCAATTCAATTGTTTACTGCTATGTCACTGTGTTACATAAGTTCTTAAAAATAGTTAAACATGTGCACATGGACCCTGTCGGACACAACAATTTAAGATCAATACACGATGTTCCGCTTTGTCAGTATTATTGAGCTTAGAAGTCACCTTATAGCCTAAATGGGACTGGGGAGGACATGTCTGCCGCATGTACTAGCTGTGGGCACGTAAAACACAGGAGTAGTGTCCAGACACAACTACGCGGGACCGCAGCCGACCACGAAGAAGAAGGCAGGACGACCTGGATGGTTTCATTAATGGTGCGTTTACACGTGGGCCCAGCCCACGTGTAAACGCACCATTTATTTGTTTAAACATGGTGTACATGATACATTGCATGCAAGATAATAATGAATTAATATAAGTAATAGTACATTATGATATAAGTGTGTAATGTTAGTGATTACCGTCGAGGCGGTATTTAGACCCGAGCCGTGGCGATGGCGAGGGTCTTAAGAGAGCCAAGAACGGTAATCATTAATTACTCACGTGTGTCATAAGACATTTTTCAATACACTTGTGAAGAAAACAACAGTAAAACTAGTAAAATTTTCTGTGACATGGCGGTAAAAAATCTGTTTTCATAAGCGTGCGCATCATTTTTTTTTTATTTACCCCTAGAGGAAGGCTAAGGTATTTTGATCATACTGCCTAGTCTTACGTTTATGTTTTCTTGCGTGAAAAGTTTTTACGATAATGTCTTTCGTAGTGACAATAGAATACGGATGTAACATTTTCTAATGATTTTGTAGTATTTAATTTTATTTTATTAATACTGCCACTGAACTTCACTGGAATAAAAAAATCACGCCAAAAACCACGCGCATCTTAAAATGGCGGCCATAGACCACAAAAAAAAAACAAATTTTATTTGAATGTACGATTTATTATATATTATACTAAACGTTTTTTATTAAATAAATTGTTTGTACAAGATAAATTTGTCCATTTTAACTTGTAAATTGGATGAAATAAGTAAGTAAGACACTAATTTATATATTATTGAACGCAATAACTTAATGGGAATTTTCGAATTCAAAATTTGTTTTGCGAACAAAGAGGTTGAACAAAAAGGTTTTAACTACATTATAGCACTAGTGCGTAATGGTAATCAAAATGTCACAGTTTGGTAACGAATGCCATTATATACCTAAGTGCAGTGCAATAAGAGTCACTTTCTGAGCAAGTGTGTTGAAAAAACCAATTATATCTAATTTTACTTAATCAGCAACATATCTACTATTTAATAGTAGCTTCTGTGTATTCTCTATCTTTTAGGTAATATTTTTCATTAGCTATAACTAACTGTCCTCCACGATTTCACCGGCGTCTTTGGTTACTGCCCCGCTTCCGTGAGTCGTAGCGTGATGTTATTTAGCATATAGATAGTATTCGTCATGAACCTAGCTATTGCATAAAGATTTTTCCAACTCGGCTTGTAGTTCCAGAGACTAGCACGTTTAAACAAACAAAAGACTCTCGCTTTATTATATTACTGTATAGAATAAACAAATTTAACAAAAAAATAACTTTTTCTGTCAGAAATATGTCACAATGACAGTGTGTTTAATTCCTTTTTCATTTCCTTTAAGATTTCAAAAGAATCTTACAGCCACTAACAAGTTAGATCTACCACAAAGTGCAAAGTTCGACGGCTCACCTTACGGCGCTGTCGTCACCACATGACACTGGCAGAATAGTCGACATCGGCTCAGTTGCCAAAAAGGAAAAAAAAAACTATTTCTTAATTTTCATCCACTCCAGTATTCGTTTATGGACGAAAACTAAAACAACTTTTTAAGCTATTTTTAGTTTTCGTCAACGTCCTATAGATATTGTTTTAATTGCACAACACTAACAAAGGAGTTTACGGAAACGTCGGAAACAAAAATATCTAATTTAATAGCATTATAGATCATAGAAAATATTCAGTATTTTATAGGTCTGTTGAAGTAAAATGACGATTACAAATATTCTTGTAGCTTATTGTGTTTCCGTCCATGTGGACGAAAACCAAATAGTTTGCAAACTTGGTATGCTAGTACACACACCACTATACCACCACCACTATATTTAAGTATCTAAGATGTTTAAAAAAAAAACACTTTAAATTTTATTTAAGTATTAACTAATTATTCACTAATTGTCAAATCACATTTTCATCTTTGTAGAACTGTTGCCTAAACATTACGGATCGCAAAAAGACCATACTTGTGCGGGAAGGTAGGTTTTTTGTTCAAGTTTTCCGCATGTGTTTGTAGCAGCTTAGCAGTGTAGGTTTCCTTAATCTATAGAAAAAAAAACAGTACTCAAATAATGCAGCTCCTCACTAGTGCTCGACAATGTCAAACGTAATAAAAAGCAGTTTTGAGGAGAGTTTTTGGCGGGATTTCTTCGAGTGAAGTTCAGTGGTTGTTTTAATTATTCGCAAATTGATTCCTAGTGGATATTGTGATGTAAAATTGGTGTTGTTTTGTATCCCAAGTGTCTGCGCAACTGGAATAATATGTGGAATCATTGAAATAGGCGCGGTCTCGGTAAAATGGAGCTGAGAATTTTATTGTAGTTTTAGCTACCTCAGCGAAGTTTGCTGAGAAGGCTGAATCGATATTTGCTGCCAAATACTTCAAAAAACATTAGAATGTGTTACACCTGCATTCTAATGTAAAACAAAAAGAAACAAAAACTGATGACTAGGCAGCATGGTCTCTGACCTTAGCCTGTTCCACAAGGAACGAAAAAAAAAAAAAAAAAAAGCAGTTTTGAGCATGGTTTATCACCCATTTCATTTGCCTACAAATGATAGAAAGAGATAGCAAAAGTCGTTAGCTATGCTAAAAATCCTGTAACACTCAAATTTTACAAGAAAACGTCAAACAGTGTTTGGTTTTGCCGTCGTAAAGAATATTTCAATTAATTAGAAGATTATTAAATTGAATCATCGAAACAGGTAAAATGTCAACAAGTATAAATCAGAAAGCGTATTTACAAAAATATCTTGCTGGGAAGTCAGGAGACAAAAAGAAGAAGAAGAAAAAGGCCATCAAAGGCACTGGGTATGTAAAAGTAATTTACGTAAAGATTTTCTTATATTATTTGAAACAATACATTGTTTAACGTAACTTTAGTTATAAGCACGAGAAAAACAGTTTCATAGCAGAACATACAAAATCGATTTTTTGTTTAGTGCCTAATTTTACTTGAATTATCGTTTCCCTCTTAAACTACATTTTTGCATACATTATAGGTTAGTTTGAATATATAAGACGTTAAATGACTTTTATTTTACACTTTGGCTATAATTAACACAATTACACGTCATACTTTTCGTTAATTTAAACTAGAGAGACTGAGCTCTGTGTATCCTTGCTAGCAAAGTAAGACCCCCACATGTCCACCAATCAATTGAAAAAAACCATTAACAGAAAATCAAAAACACTGCCGGACTTGAGACAGGAATCTATATCCAGAACTTGTGCTTACTAGCGTTATGCCAATGAAACACAGAACATCTGTCTACTTAAATTGCATGGCAATTGTTCTAGTAGTTTTTATGTTGCGAAATGTTGCTCCACAAATAGGAAACTTTAGTGTGGACCAAAGTACTTACTTTTCATAATAATGCTATACAATAATAATAATAATTTATTTCCATCAGCAGACAACAAGACCAATTTGGATAGTAACAATATTCTTAAGGTAGAACTACACTGAATGTGGCGCACAGTGTGCCACGTTTGCCGATCTGGGCGCGTCGGTCTTCATAAATTTCATATCGAAACTAGACTTGTAGAGCTACACTAGATCCACGCAATACAACGTAGTTCTAGCTTTATCCTATTTTAGTACTTAATTACAAATTGTAACAATGTATTTGCCACAAGTGCCCTTACAAACTGGCTACCTTGCCTATCAACCACAAAACACAGAATGTCCTTCATGTAAACAACTATGTTTTACAAATAAAATTATGATTCTGGTTAATTCACAGAAAATAACTTTGTTATGGATGTACCTAACCTGTAATGTTCTCATTCTTTTTCCCAAGACAGACAAGTCAGCCAAATAAAATAACTTTGAATATTTTCACCCTTTATTTTAGATTAAAAATAATTGATGATGATATTGACCTATCAAAGCTTCGTACCCTGGATGGTGATGAACTGGATGTGTTCGACCAGGGCGAGGATGCCCCACAGATAGCTGGTATAATTGATGACAGGCCTGAAGAAGTGAAGAAAGCGGAGCAGTTCAGTTCTAGTTCAAAATGGAAGATTATTAATCAGGTTAGTAATAGCTTTACACTTTATACCCTTTGCGTCGCATTGGTCCGGCGAGTATTTTCGTGTCCTATACGCCAGGGTCATGTTTTTGCGACTGGGTACTCCATCTCGTTTAGCTCTTCAAGCCCCATAGGTGACAGAAGAGCTGATGAGATAGAGGAATAAACTTAAGAATGTTTGTCAGATATATCCAACGTTAAAAGATTAAAAACCAAATTTAATTCAACAAATGGCCTAATATTCTGTAGGATTCTTCGAAAGAGTTACCATGGAACTGAAAGGTCAACTGAAGGAACACAGGTGTGCTTTAGTCAGTAAAAGTCTGACATTCCCGGTTGCTCCACCCTGGAAGGGGTTATTTGATGATATACCACCTGAAAAAATAATACCTAATAATATGCTGAAAAAATTACCTGTATTATTATTGGCTATTTATATTCCATTGATTCAAATTTAACTTTTTAAAATACCATAATTAGAGACACAATAGAAAGACAATGAGAGAGTGAACAGAGAAGTGATAATAAACAGAACAAGAGAACACACATTCACTTGGGGTTTAATGAATTAATTTGTAAAATACATTTTCTTGTGTATCAACTTACAGGTTACGGGAAAGCATTATTTTGGTGACAGTGTAATAATTTGTTATTTCCACTGGCTGTTAATTAGTTAATCAATAAATATAGGTAGCTTTGTTAATACCAACAAAAAACAGTCTTACTCTTTATATTCTATCATCATTGGCAAAGCATAAGTAAATAAGTCAGCTACTAAAAGTTATTCAATTTAATGATTGAAATAAACTGATGAATATAGCTGCACTAATATTTTGTCTATTGACCTTATATCTAAACTGTTTGTTCATCCAAATAATTATAATAATATAGAAACCAATAGCAGCGTATTTATATAAAAACAAGACCAACATAAACAGGATATTATACCGAAATAACTTCATTAAAAGAACACTGATTTCACCTTTCAGGAAATTGGATTATATGCTGTTCACTAGAACAAAACAAGAAGTAGAAAATAACCAAAATTGTATTCACAGGATGATGGCTTCAACAGTAAATTAGAAATCGAAGAAATAAAAAGTGATATTAAACAGTCTGAGAAAGAGAATGAACTTATATTTGGCAAAATGTACAGTGACTCGGAAGATGAGAAAAAAAATGATTCCGATTTCTCTCCACCAAGAAAACGGGATACCGATAATGCAACAAATACTTCCAAACCTTCTAAAAAACACGACAGTGATAGCGACTTTAGCCCACCCAGAAAGAGGGATGCTAGGTCTCCTAAAAATATTAATGATGACAGAAAAGATGGCCAATCTAAAAGAAATAACGATAATTCTGCTAAAAGAAGGGATGACAGATCTAAAAATAGAACTGATGATAAAAGAAAAAATTATGACAGTTCTTCGAAGAGAAGAAATGATAGATCTCCTGATGAAAGACAGAGTACTAAAAGAGATGAAAAATCGCCCAAAAAGAGAAGTGATAATAAACAGAAAGGTGATGACAAGCCTGATAAGAGAAAGAATCGTGATAGATCACCAAAGAGAAACAATTGCGATAAGTCCCCAAGAAGAAGGAATGATGACACATCTCCCGTAAAAGAAAAACACAAAAGAAATTACATTAATGAACCTCTTAGAACAGAAAAACCTAGGGAGAGGGTGCGCAAACCTAGCCGATGGGGAGATTTTCCCCCTGAAGACCCTGCCACATTGCAGCCTTCAAAATCAGAACATTCCCCAAGATCAGTCTCATCACCACGTAAAAACAAAAATTACGATTCAGATGCGTCTCCACCAAGAAAATCTAAAAAGAATTATGATTCAGACCAGTCACCTCCTAGGAAATCGAAGAAAAGTCATGATTCTCCAACAAGAAAATCGAAGAAGAATTACGATTCAGATGTGTCGCCTCCAAGAAAATCTAAAGGAGATAGTAGGAGGCGTGGTGAATCACCAGAGTTCTTGCCTCCGTCTAAAAAGCAGAGGTACTCTCCTCAAAGGCAGAGTCACAAAGATAGGCATGAGAGATACCAGAGCAATCCGAGGCAAGACAAGTCTCGCAAACCCAAACATTCATCAGATTCTGATCTCTCCCCACCTAGAAAGAATAGGTGGGACAAATCAGTCTCTCCACCGAGAAAGAGCAAAAAACCTCCAGAAAATAACAAAAGAAAATTCAACAGTGACTCTGACCAATCGCCTCCTAGGAGGGAAAGAGAAAGGGAGACTTCAGAAAGAGATAGGAGTAATAGAGGCAACGATAGCCCGCCGCCTTCGAACAAAAAAATGGCGAAGACGCTAGAAGGCAAAATGGCAGGATTACAAGACGCACGACAGTTGAAACAGGAAAATGAGAGTTTCAGAAGAAGGGAAGAAGAGGTTTTCAGTAAGATGACGGATGATGTTTCTGGCAGAAATGCTCAAGTTGTTTCAAGGAAAAGTAAGCAAATACCTTCCAAAGCTTGTATTTTTATTTTATTTTTAGGGGACAATGTTAATGAATTTTTTTTTTTCAGACAAAAGAGAAACTTCAGAGGAAAAACAAAAGCTAAAAGAGAAGGCGGAACGACAGAAGGAATTAGATGAGAAATACAAGAAATGGACTAAAGGGTAAGTCACACATTTTGGCAACTAATCAGCCATTGACACTTGAGTCTATGTTTCCAAAGGGTAAAACTTCAAATGATTGTTTACCCGACTTGCGACTATGCCAGGAGGGTTATTATTTTTGAATGTATTTTTCTTTAACGACTTTTTGCCGTTTAGACTAGATTCGTCTTAGTTGTGAAAGTGACATTGGATAAGTCAATGTTATTTAAAAAAACCGGCCAAGTCGAGTTAAACTCGTGGACGAAGAGTTCCATACCGTCCGTCCGTAGCAAAAAACGGCCTGAGAAAACGGCAAAAAAATCACGTTTGTTGTATGGGAACCCTACATAAATATTTATATTTTATTCTGTTTTTAGTATTTATTGCTATAGCGGCAACAGAAATATATCATCTGAAAATTTCAACTGTCTAGCTATCACTGTTCACGAGATACAGCCTGGTGACAGACGGACAGACAGACGGAAGGACGGCGAAGTCTTATTAATAGGGTCCCGTTTTTTATCCTTTGGATATGAAACCCTAATAAAATGGCGGATTTTTTGCCAAATTATCTGTTTTTCGTTGTGACATAGTGTGTAAAGTATCAATTTAAAGAATTGTTCGCATAATTCTAATATTTATCTTTGATTTCAGTATAAAACAGCTTGAAGACCAAGAGGCTCGCGTTCAGGAGTTTCTGCACGAATCTTCTAAACCTCTGGCTCGTCTTAGAGATGATCGTGACCTAGAAGATAACCTGAAACAGGTGGAGAGGGCGGGAGATCCGATGTTGCAGTACATGAGAGATAGGAAGAGGGAGAGGGGGGAGTTGGGGCCAGGTTAGTAATTAGTTTTAATTCGCCGAGACTTGACTTGCTTCGATTCAGTTCACTCACTCAGGTCACTTTTCACTGCTCTTCTTCATTCCACTCCATTTCAGTAGAAACGCACCCTATATGGAGGGTAGAGAGGTGTCTCGGCTTGGTAGTTGCAATGGTACAAACTGCTTTAGAGGTTTGCAGAACAGTGTAAAGTCTCACATACCTCCGTTGAAAATGGAGGATCATCCGACGCCAGACAGGTGTTATGTCTGACTTGAGCAACTGCTCGATAAATGATTTCGGACTGTTGTATATGTTCAAATCGCGCGGAGAACTTTACTGTAATTGCTCGATGCAGGATTTCGTAGTTCTTTTGTGACGCTATAGATGTCGCTACACTGCAACGCGGTTGTATCGCAATAGTAGTGAGGTAGAATCGTGCTTGTGGGCGTAAGTATTAGACCCATTTGTCGCCATCTTTTTGTGATTGTGTCACTATTGAATCGCTGCAAAAAAGGCAGTGGTCGAACTTTCTTAGTACCCTATTGTTTTCTGAATTTTGTGTCGCCTCAATCCGATATCTTATAACGAAAACTGCCAATAACGTTTGCGATAGTCAAGTATGGTGGGGTTCAGAGTCATACCCAAGTTACAGCTTAAAAAGGTGGATAATTTTTTCCTTAGGATCCATCGACCAGACGGATGTTGTGTCTGGTCCGGCAACGGCCACATAGTAGATTTTGGCCGTGGCATATGTTCTAATTGCGCGGAGAACTCTAATTCGAATCGGCGCATTCTGTACTTTTGTTCTTTTTTACTTTGTTTGTAACCGTTATGCTGTGTCTGTCCCGAATTAAAGTATTTCTATTTTAATGTATTTAGAAATACCGCGATACAGGATTTTGAATTTTAGTTCCTAGTCATAGATGTCGCTACAAACCTGCGACACTCGAAGCTCCTTTAGCTTTCAGATTGTGCGTTTAGATAGTGCCAAGTTTAGAAAGTAATAGTAATTTTTTTTTTCTCACTCTTACTGCACCTGCCACTATTCTTCTCTGCATCACCCAAAGGTTGACTGATATAAAATGCCTAAGGCATTAAGTCCGCCTCTGTACCTTTATGTGCATGAAGTATGTAATAAATAAATAATAATAGGGGTCTTTAACCCCTATTATTAAAGTAGTAGGGTTAAAGTATTAAATTGCCGTTTTTTAAAACGGATTGCTTTGAAGTGTTATATCTTTGGATTGACTTGGAATTATAAGTTCAAATAAATTTTATATTAAAGGTACGTTAATATTTTTTCAAAATAAGGTATTTATTGGTTTCTTTGTGTTTTGTATTTTATGTAATATCGCAATACTTGTAACTATTTTTGTATGAAATTTATGAAAACTCGCATTATTTTGTAATATGAGTTCTACCGTGGAAACAATGTCTCAAGCTGCGGTATGCAATATTGATGATGTATATGGACTTAAAACTGCTAATGAATGGGATGTCTATTTTTGTTTCAATCACGTGGGAAATTTTATCTCACGAATAACTTTTTCCTCAGTGCGGCAAGACAAAATTTCCAAAACGAAAGCTATTAAACCAAGAGCACAAAGTTCTTTTGTTAGAAGAAAGTCGTAGGTAGGTATACGTAATTGATATTGCTTGGCTTTTGAAATGCATAGTTTTTACGTTGGGATTTTGTGAAAAAAAACACGTTTTTTTATTAGCTTTCATGGTTATAAGAACTGCGATATTATAGAAAATACAAAACACTAAGAATCCAATAAATACCTACCTAATTTCGGAAAAAGAATAACGTACCTTTAATGTAAAGTTTATTTGAACATTCTAATGTTTTGACAGTAAATGTATCGGACCGGCCTTCTCGGTAAGATTCACTGTGGTAGTCAATACTTCAATAATTCTTAGCTGACATTCAGCTAGCTCAGACAGCACCATTTTACCGAAAATCCCGCCTGTTTCAATGATTCCACATATTGTCCAGCTGCGAAGACACTTGAGATACAAAACTACACCAATTTTAAATCACAATATTCACTAGGAATCAATTTGCGAATAATTCAAATAGCCACTGAACTTCACTTGAAAAAATCCCGCCAAAAACACCTCCAGCTTTCTATTGGTTTAAGATTTTTGATTGATTGTTATTGGATCAATACTTCCGAAGATCTTTTACAAAATTTACCTCTTTATAATATTAGTTGTCCATATAATAATCATATTTGTTCTTTTATACCCACAGAAAAACCAATATACAAAGGGCAGTTTCCGCCAAATCGGTTCAACATACGCCCCGGCTACCGCTGGGACGGAGTCGACCGTTCCAACGGTTACGAGAAAAAATACTTTGAGCAACAGAGCAAGCGCAAGGCACAGGAAGAAGAGGCGTATAAGTGGAGTACAGAAGACTTGTAATATGTATCGTATTAACACGGGTATAAAGATGAAGTTAGCGTGACAGGAATCTTATGATGTTGTGTAGGAAATTTTACGTAATTATGTATGTAAAAGAATGTAAATATTTTTTATAGAATTAAAGTTATTATTAGTCAATGTGATTTTAGTTGTTTTTTTTAATGGGGATGTTTCCTAAATAAAGAAAAATATAAGTACATAATTCTATTTGGTTCTCAAAAATCTTTGCACTTCGTCTTAGAATGGTTAATTTTTGTGATAAAATTATACCTGGCTTTTTCCGTTGTAAAAAGTGTGAGTATCATCTACAAGCGGTCTAATTGCGCGTGGCGTAGTTCTTCTATTGCACCGTCACCGGCCCACGCTGAAAACCAGCCAAACTTACCTTATAGCCAGAGTGCATCTCATGACAATTCTAATAATCCCAAACACGGTTAGGTTACATTAATTAATTTATTACAGAGTTCCGGTACCCTTCCAGCTTCATCATCAGATCAGTTCGATATATATTCCTGCACTCTGGGATCACTGACAACATTATTAATATACCCGGATAGGTACACACTCTACCCCTTGGACAGAGACCAGAGAAGGGGGGGTGGTGTCGCCATATATGTAGCACACGAAATCAATACGGCTGCAATCGTTTCTAAAGTCAATAATGAGTATCAAAATAACATCAATGTTGAGGGAATATGGGTTGATATACAATATGAAGATCTTGACTTACTACTGGCTTGTATATATCGACCTCCTTCCAACACCCTTGCTGAATCAGATGAAGTTTTATTTAATGCTATTGGAAAAGCAGCAGCTGAAAAAACGGTAATAATTATAGGCGATTTTAATCTACCCAGCATAAAATGGCCGCTCCAAAAAATTAATGGCTTTGATAAACTAAACAATTCCTGTATAAGTAGGTATGTATACTAACAGCAACCTTAACCAACTGGTTACTCAAATCACCAGAAAACGCAACCAAGAAGAATCCTTGCTAGATCTTGTATTATGCAATGATGATACTCTTGTCTGTGATATTGAGTACCATCCTCCTATAGGAAAAAGTGATCACTTAGTAATTACAGCTACAGTACAGGTCATTCATACCAACAGTAATAACAAAAAGAAGAGAAACCCAAAGCTATACGATTTTTACAAGGTAGACTACAAGGAAATCAACAAACACTTGACCAAGAGTCTAACTATTAATGGAAACTCCGTTAATGACATGTGGCTATCTTTTAAAAACCAAATTCATTCGATAATAGAACACAACGTACCAAAAAAGGTTATTAATAAAAAGCTACGTACCAATAAGCCCTGGATAAACAAAGAAATCCTTGATCTTATTGTAAAGAAAAAGAAACTGTGGATCAGTTATAGAATTAATCCTAATGAAAACGCGTATGACAGATATAGAAGAATAAATAACGATATCATTAAAATAACCCGGCATAGAAGATCAAAATTCGAATCCACTGTCATAGATACAGGTGCTAAAGCTTTTTATGTCTATATCAGGAAGCAGCTGAACTCTAAAGTTTGTATCCCTAATATTATTAAAAACAATTCTGACCAACTCGTTATGAAACCGGACCAGATTGCTGAATCCTTTGCGGATCAATTCGAACTTAGTTTTGTTAAAGAACCCGATGGACCATTACCAACCATTAATGCGCCCAGAGTAGCCAACTCAGTTGAGAAATTTAATATCACAGGCGATATGGTGCAAAAGGCATTGTCGAGTTTTGATGATGGTACGGCCACTGGTCCAGACAATATACCGTCCATATTATTGAAGAATTGCTCTCGGGCATTGACCGCGAGCTTAGCTCAGGTTATGAATAGTTCATTGGAAGAAGGTGTAGTGCCTGCTGACTGGAAAGTAGCAAATGTAGTACCGATCTACAAGAAAGGGAATAAATTATTACCCGTGAACTATAGACCCATTAGCCTGACTAGTGTACTATCCAAAACTATGGAAAAAATTATTGCAAGTAAAATAAGAGAATTTCTATCGCAAGAGCAACTTATCGCGAAGGAGCAGCATGGATTTGTCCCGAGACGATCAGTCACAACAAATCTACTTGAATGCGTACACGAATGGGCAAGGAACCATGAAAAAGGGCATCCCACGGATGTAATATATCTGGATTATGAAAAAGCATTTGATCGTGTTCCTTTGCGCCGTCTAATCCATAAACTGGAACACTTAGGCATTCGCGGTAGTCTATTAGCCTGGATAAGTGATTTTCTTACTAAGAGAACATTCCGTGTGCGTATTGGTGACGTTCTTTCTACAGCCCGTACTGTACTCAGCGGTGTTCCACAGGGATCGGTTCTTGGCCCGCTGCTATTCATCCTATACTTGATAGACCTCAAAAATACGCTTCGTTTGTCGTTTTCGCTATTTGCAGATGATACAAAGTTTTTTGGAAATCCGCAGGTTCAATGGCAAGATATACAAAATGACCTAAACGCAATATACGAATGGACCCAGGACTGGTTACTTACGTTGAATGTTGATAAATGTACCATCTTACACTTGGGAAAAAACAATCCGCGAAAAAGTTATCATCTAGGACTTCAAAAACTCTCATCTGTCGAGTCACAGAAAGATTTAGGTGTTATTATGTCTAGCGATCTAAAATGGGAAACACACATACTCAACGTCGTCAAGAGAGCACATTCGAAACTCTATGTTATACGCAAGGCATTCAAATGCTTGACACCTAAAACGTTTGTTAAGCTGTACAAAACCTACATACGACCTCTCTTGGAGCATGCTAATGTCATCTGGGACCCATATTTTAAGAAAGACATCACTCTAATCGAAAATGTTCAGAGAAGGGCAACAAAAATGGTCCGTACCATTCGCAATCTATCTTACGAAGAGCGCCTTAAAGAACTTGACCTTATCACACTGGAACAACGTAGACAAAGGGGCAGGCTTATTGAGACTTATAAAATACTCACAGAATACTATGATGTGCCCAGCCTTCAAGACCTTTACACACTGAATGCCAACAAACATTTACGAGGACATTCTTTTAAGTTATGGGGAAATGCATCCAAAAAGAAGCCTTTGAAGCAATTTCTACCTAACCGAGTTGTAACGGCATGGAACAGGCTCCCGGAAAGTGTTGTGAAAGCTCCCACATTGAACTGCTTTAAAAATCGGTTGGACAGACTAAACATCTCCAAACTATATGAAACACACGCATCAGCTAAATAGCTGCTAGTGTGTCTTACCAAATAATAATAATAATATCCCCTCCCCTTCTTCTTTCAGTCAGTCATCGACTACACGTAACTATAAACAAGGCAATTTTACTTGTTACGACAGTTCTGCTGTAATCCTATGAAGAGTTGCGTTCTATATCTTCGAAATTCACTTGAAAGCATAACCTTTCAAAGAAAAAAGAAATTCAAAATCTGTCCACATTTGACCGAGAAATCGGTGAACATACATTAAAAAAAAATACATTCAGCCGAACATAGAACCTCCTTCTTATTGAAGTCGGTTAAAAAACACTATACTGCGCTCTAAAACACATATCGTTGACGTGACTGGGCTGGACATGTCTGCCGCATGCCGATTGAGCTGAACTCGCACGACGGTGTCCGGCAGACCCAGGAAGATTTAATATCTTCCTTATAGGCCTGGACAAAGTGTGTCATCTTTGCGATTGGAACGTTTGCATCTGAATCACTGAAATGTTCCGAAACAGTGATTGTATCATTTGGAACATATGTAACATCGGCTCACAAGATACAAAGGGAACATTTGGAACAACCGCTCAAAAGATACAAACACAGACACTGACTGTTATGAATCGTGATCTGTTACGTGGCGCCATTTATACACCAACAGTTTTATTTAATTGAATTTTGATTTGAGAATAATTTAAAGCAGATTTTAATTTACACTAATTACGTTTTTAATTTGAATTTTAAAAAGACTGCAGGTCACTTAAAGTAAAGTGTTTCAGTGTTCCAATTGTTCCAAATGCTATATTTAAAACATTACTGCTGTTCCAATCTTTCCGAACAGTGAGTCGGTTCAGTAAAGAGTTACACACGCCTACTTCCTTAGGAATTGGTAAGAGTTGAGAGCTCTGGGCCAACTCTTAATGCCGGGAACAATGGAAGGAATGGAGGGAGGTCTTGCCCAGCAGTGGGACAGCATAGGCTAAATATAATAATAAGTCTTAATATTGCGTCATTTCCCTTAAATAAATTGTTTCTTTCTCTTTCTTTCGTATAAGTAGTTCTATCTCTGCAAGGCGGGTTTTTAGATGTTTGTCTAAGTACACGTACACAGACAAAACGAACACGGAATAATATCTATTTTCTATCACACTAATCTTATGAAAAGCGAAAGTTTGTATGTGTGTATGTTTGGAACTACTTCACACTAAAACGGCTAAACGGATTTGGATGAAATTTTGCACACGGGTAGACCATGTCCTGGAATTGTACGAAATTGTCTTAAAATAAAAAGATATCTTTTAACCCAGGAGTATGTTACCTTGAAATAAATTAAGGGCGAAGCCGCTGCCAGATGCTAATTAAATATCATTAAATGTAGATTTTTTTTTCAAATGATATCACCATAAAATATTTATATAATTTATTCTTTAAGTAAGAAAAGATGTAAATCAGAGGATTAACTACAGATATCTGTATCATTATAATAAATAAAATATATATTTGCTTATTAGTAATTGTCAATGCTACATATATATATTGCTATAATTTAAAGGCCTCGTGTATAAAATTAAACAAAAATACAAAAATCATTACAATGGAACGTGCCGAAGATCGAATTATACATAGTTAATGTGAATTTAGAAAAAGAAAATGTATTAGAGACAAAAACTCCTAAATCGAAATACATTCATGATTGCAGTTTGGTACAAGAATATACTCTTTATAAGATCCAATTCAATTGTTTACTGCTATGTCACTGTGTTACATAAGTTCTTAAAAATAGTTAAACATGTGCACATGGACCCTGTCGGACACAACAATTTAAGATCAATACACGATGTTCCGCTTTGTCAGTATTATTGAGCTTAGAAGTCACCTTATAGCCTAAATGGGACTGGGGAGGACATGTCTGCCGCATGTACTAGCTGTGGGCACGTAAAACACAGGAGTAGTGTCCAGACACAACTACGCGGGACCGCAGCCGACCACGAAGGAGAAGGCAGGACGACCTGGATGGTTTCATTAATGGTGCGTTTACACGTGGGCCCAGCCTCACAGGCCGGGCACACGTGTAAACGGGGCATAAGAATTGATCGTTGGAAAGAATGAAGGGGGGGGCCTTTGCCCAACAGTGAAACAATACGGATTAGCTATAATAATAATAGCTGCCTCGTGGTTCCGCCCCTGTGAAATTAGTTCTGTATCTAGTACTAAGTTCCCAAACCTATAAAATTATTAATGTTGGCTTTTTATTAATATTTTATTTATTTTATACCACCCCTGTGTTAGAGCAGACAAAAAAAAACTCCAATTAAGCCATTGAGTTTTAGCTAGACCATCTTACAGAAATTGATTTTTAGACATATAAATAGATTATGTCTGATGGTACAGCAAAAACATCCAAAAACGTACACATTATTACATTAGGAAGATTTATTTTTGTACCAAACTGGAATATGTATTACAATACTATAAAAAAAACCTAAATATATTCAAATGACCAACGCTTAGACCAAAAGATACATTATTTTATTGCTTGCTATGCTATATACCTAATATAAGCAATTTAAAAAAAATGAGATAAAATAGGACAGTTTTTTTGTTTAATATGTTGCATAGGATCCTGGATTTGGGTTCGATTCTGCCAGTGTCAATGGGTTTGTGCATTCAAAATTTCTTTATAGCAGCACGGAGTTTGGGAGTTGGTATTGCGACACACCTGTGCTTCGGAAAACACGTGAAAATGTTGTCCCTACACCCGATTTGTCTCCGGTCGTGTTGGATCGTCATGGAATTTGAAAAAAGAGTAAAAGAAATAGTACACCTGTTTGGGAGTTTGCGCAAAAACTTGTGCGCTATAAAATCTACTTACTGCATATACAGTAGGGTGTTTCATGCTTTTTTTTAAATTTTCTATTTTCATTTGACTTTGCTCGAATTCTTGATACCACTCATGCACAGTGTTCATATACCAAAAATTACCATAATCGGTTAATGTTTAGAGGTTTCACAACGCCAAAAGTACGTCCTCATCAGTGAAGATTAAATTTTTAATATTATTATTTTTTACAGAGGAGGGAAGTAAGTTTTACTAGACACAACAACACATTAGTAACACTTGCTACCCTCCACTGTAAAAAATAACAACATTAAAAAAATTACCTACACTGATGATGTACCAGCTGTATGAGAAAACTTTATTGACGTTGTGCAACCTCTAAATATTAACCGATTATGGTGATTTTTGGTATAAGACCACTGAATGGGTGGAGAATTCGAGCAAAGTTAAAAATCGAAAATTTAAAAAACATGAAACCCCAATATACTGTACGGCCGATACATCTACACCACTCCGAACTTAAAACAATTGGCTGCGCAGTAATTCTTTCTAAGAACCATAATATTATGTCGAATGCGCATCGCGTATTTTGCCGAGTAAGCGCGATAGTTAGGGGCGCCTAGTTGAGAGTGACCTATTATTTTGACCGTACTGTACAATATGTTGGCTTCGTTAAGATTGGCCACACTAACGGAAAAATGATCGGAGAAAAAAACTGTCCTTACTTATATTAGCATATATATATATATATATATATATATATATATATATATATATATAATTAATTTATTTTAAAACAAACAAAATATTTGCAATCTGATTTTGCAATTTTCACTAATCGATTTGGGACATTTTTTTACACTCCAAAGCCTTGATTTCAAGCAGTATTTAATGGCGAGGTATATTAGTACAACAACGGTTTTATTTTTCAATTTTTCTTTATTTTTAAGGCTATTTCTCAGATAACTTCGCGAAAAATTAAAATATTTACTCATTATAAGTAAAATATTGAAATAGTAGATTAAAAATGTTTATAGGTACGTTACCTACGTTTATAAGAGTTACTACTAATTAAGGATATATTAAATTGATAAAGAAGATTAAACTGCATTACTTTTTCGCGAAGTTATAACTAGCTACAATCTTACATCTGATACATTTCTATTGCATAATCAAAATATATATTATTCTCATTTTGTTCTATTATTATTTTATAATCATTCAATAGTTCTTTTTAAGCCGGGAATTCGTAATCACAAAGGACGATCCAAGTTTCAAATAACATAATGACTATTCATATTATTTTGAAAATAGACATGTTTAAATTATATTTAGATTATTTGTTGATATCTAACGAATATCGAAAACGGGTCTAAAACGAACCTATGGAAACAATTTTGCATTGGCTCAAAAAGCTGGAGTTCAGAACCGAAAAAGATACAGCATACACTACCCCCGCGTTACGAATTGAGATATTTTCGATGTTAGCGCGCCAACAGTCGTTCCGAATTGCCGTAGGTAAACATCAGGCGGTTTGTTGACGCGCTAACAGTGCTGATATCGTAATGCGGAACGCGGCGTAAAATTGCTCCCCGTGTTCTGAATTGCGATAAAAGTGATTATATCGCGAATCCGACCAAATTTAATAGTCACAAAATATAAGGGCTATTGAGTAATAATTGTGACGTTGCGCGTTGGTCGGATTCGCGATATTATCGCTTTTGACGCAATTCGGAACGTAGGGGCTATAGGATGGTGCGGGTGACAGCTGTTGGATTCATTCAATGTGCATCTTTAAGATGCATATTTTCGTCCTGCTGTTAAGGACGACAGCACCAGCACCAGCCTGATGACATAGCATTGGTAATAACCGTGTTAAAAAAAACCATACACGTCAAAAAAAATTTTTTTTTGTTGTCGTTATTTCATAAACGATAGCTATCGATGCAATTATTCGATACTTTGCCTTGCATTTGTGTGAGTGATATACAAAATGTAGACCAACAGGATTATCCTTTGAGATCACAAACAAGTAAGAGTGGAAGTTTCAATGGAAGATCAAACAGGGATACTGAAAGGCGGTAAAGTTGCAGATTCATGTCTTTTGCAAAATTCTGTGTGCATAATTACGCTATTATCCTATGCTTTCCAGAAACCAATTAGGATATATATATCACTTCATAATAATAAATTCTACCGATAACGGTTACATATAGGACACACCACAATACAAATGCGATCAATATAAGAATAAGACCGACTATCCATCATTTTGTTATGTTTTAGCTATCAAATTAAGAGTGTGTTCCGAGTCACAACAATATCGATATCAGCGATCAGTCTATCACAGTGTCATCCAGCATTCCGATTCAGTTATCGAGTTCATGTATGTTGTTGATAGCGATATGACTATTCGAAACGGATTTTGACAGGTCTTAGAACGTCCAATCAAGACAAACCGTTGACTAAAGCTAAACTTTTCCGTCATTTCTTTAAGAATATAAACTTTAATGCTGAATTAAATCAGTTAAACAATTCAATTTCGATAAAACCAAACAAAAAAAAATGTGAAATGTCAATTTTGACAGGTCGGTCACGAATGTAGGCGTGAGCACTATTATTGCAAGATGGCGTCGATAATGATGTCAAGAAATTGTTAATAGCCGTGTTTACGGTCACTTGAGTCACTCAGAACAGCGCTCCAGAATCAAATCTGTAGAATTTAGGTGTGGACGTGCAACCCTCATTTAAAACTTTAACAGCTTATATCGGATTAATCCGACTAATATTTTTCTGTCCATTTTGCCAAAGTTGTATATTCACAACCAATACCTCATCATATCAGCTCTTCTATAACCTACAATACAAGTGACACTGGGAATTGAAGAGTTAAACGAGATGGAGTATTTGGTTGTAAACATACGACCCTGACGAAATGGACACGAAAATATTTGTCGGATTAATCCGACGTAAGTGAGTTAAATGAAATATTTAAAAAATCAAGTCCATTCCTATTTTGACCACAATTTAAATACTTATTTTAATGCACTCTCTAATTTTACAACCTGCTGTTACTATTACATATATTAATAGTAATAATTATCTGCTTTGTTTATTAACATATTGTTAGTATTTGCTAATCTATAGGTCGCTCGCCATTTGATATATTTAACATAATTTTGCTTGAAACAGTATTAGACATAATTCGCATGCTTAACATAAAGAGGTCAGGATTAACTCAAAAAGAGGGTATTTGAATCTGAAAACATATATTTCAGTTAATAAGGTTCAATTTTCAAATACCCGCTTTTTTGAGTTACATTTCTTTTTGATTAAGCGTGCGATATAATATTATGTAAGCGATGGTTTTTGCATTGATATATTTTTAGACAGTTTTAGAAGAGAAGAAGAATTTACAGCTCAAATATTCCTATTGCTGGGAGTCAGGCCTCCTATCTAGAATAGGGAGTGTTTGGCTGTAATTCATCATGCAGGCCCAGGATTGGTGGTTTACATTTTTCTTCAGTCACTTTTCTTTACGAGTGTATAATATTAATTAGTTAAATCACAATTAATTAGGCTAAAAAGTAAAGAGAATCTAGCTTACTACATATTAGTTGTATGAAATCTCTTTGTATATAAGCGGAAGTTTTTTTTTTTGTTATTTATACTTTTTTTATGAACATACTTAGCCATAATCCTACTCAAATCAACCTTACATAACATCAAAATCCATATCAATGCAAAAACCATCTTCTTTTATCCTAAAGTACCGCATTTTTAGGTTCCAAACCTGTGGTTCCCAATGATTTGATTTTTTTGCTGTGGATCACTTTGGTTCGTTTGTTGCTAACAGGGACCAGAAGAAAATGTAACTATGTTAATGTAAAAATTAAAAACATCTATCACACCAAACTTTCAAATTAAAAGTAACGCACGTTGTCATTGAAAACAAAACATTTCTGATAGAAATTTAACCCTATAACCGGCTAGGCTACGTCGGATTAATTCAACAAACTCTCTCGTGACGATTTTGCCAGAATCGCACATCCACGACTAGTGTTGCAACAGAACTCTGCTTTCGCTTCCGCAGAAGTTCCGCAAGCTTTTACACTTCCGTTTCTGATTCCGCAAAATTTATAACAGAAATGTAAACGGAAGAATACAGCGAGGAGCGCGGGGGTGGGGGGCGCGTGGACGACTAGACACACCAGAAAAGGCGCGAGGGGGGAGGCGGTGGCGGTACACAAACGTGTCACAACGAGTATCTTTATTATTATATTTTTTTGGTTCATTCTGCGCATCATCACGCCTCATGTCGTGATTACGACGTAAACCTTCTGTTGTTTAAAAAAAATAAAATTGTGCTTATTCTTCATAGTATTAACACTTCCGTTTCCGCTTCCGCATACACAAAGATTTATTTTTGACATCTATTTCAGTTTCCGCTTCCGTTAAGACACTTCAGTTGCATCACTATCCACTACCAAATACTCCATCTCGTCAGCTCTTCTTTCATCTATGAGATTTGAAGAGCTAAACGGGATGGAGTACCCGGTTGCAAATACTCTGGCTAAATGGACATTAAAACACTCGTTGGACCAATCCGACGCAAGAATTAAAAATTGTAACCTGTCACATGATACTGTTTAGTTTACTAAGAGAATACGCTCGAAATGTCAGCCAAACACCGTAGGTAGGTTGAAAATACCTTGCTTTTTTGCGTTTGGAATAAGGATACAGGTTCTCGCCTGGTTAAGTTCGCATCAATGTCACTTTTTAGTAGAAAAGTTTGAAATTGACAGGCCTTTCGGGGACCATATTTTAGTTATTAGGGACCACAGTTTAGGAACCACTGTTCTAGAGAAAGTTACATTCTATCAGAGATGACGATTGTCAAAAAGTATGGGATTCAGAAACATTCAAGCGCCACAGAAATAACACTTAGCCAATGCAATTTTTTTTTTTTATGAGTGGAGCGAGAGTGTCAGACGTTTACTGACAAAAATCTACCCGAGTTCTTTATGTTGCCGTTTGCATTCCAGGGCCGAAGTCACTCTTTCGAAAAATCTGTTCCTGCAAACACGTATCTCAATCAACTTTTGGACAGTCGCTTACGCTGATAGATTGTCACTTTGTTTAGGTACTAAAGCTAAGTCTTTTGGTTAGAACGCACAACGCTGCGGTACGCGGTGCCGGACACAATTCTTCTCACCGCTCACGCATACGTCCGCACAGTATGCTGAGATGAAAAAATCCATTCTTGAAGTTTTTTTATATGATTGTTTGCGGCACCGCTTACCGCTGCGTTGTGCGTTTCACTGAAGGGACTAAAGTTTTAGTAATAATCATGGCATTACAAGTACAAACAGGCTGTTTTATTGCTATCAACGTCTCCCCCTGTATCCACCTCGGCCTCCGCGTCGGTCCCTGTCGTCATGTTCGTTCTGGTACCCGCCTCTGGACTGGTAGCCGGCCTGCGACTGGTAGCCTCCCTGGCTGGACTGGTAGCCTCCTTGGGGCTGTTGGTAACCTTGCTGGTTATTTTGGTAAGGCTTTTTGTAGCCACCACCTCCGCCGCCACCACCGCCTCCTATGAAGAAGAGTATTTAGTAAACTTGAAGCATTTTTTTTATTCCCATATGCATGTCATATTTGCATTTATGAAAATATTTATTAGCTCTAGTAGATAAAAGAAATATAGAAGAATTTTAAAATTATTTTCATCAGAAAACTACGTTTTCGCCAAAGGGATGAATATATTAAAATCTGCATAACGCACATTTGGGAACCAAGTGACACTTCTGCAATTTTTTCTAACAAACGACCTACATATGTAGAGAAAACCGCGATAATCGACTTTATATACGTTGTAGCCAGATCTTAGAATTTATCACTTCACGATGTGACCAGCCTACTAAGACTAAATCAAAATTCTAGGCGGCGCGTCATATTATTCTTTTCTTGTATTTAGTGGCACATCCTCCAGTAAAGGTTTGCCATCCCTGCTATAGGGCATACAAATATCTGTTCATCGAACCAACACATCAGCTCAACCACTGCGCCAACTGTTTCGTCAAAAATATTCAATGATACTCACCCTGATAACCTCCCTGATTGAAGCTCCCCATACTATCATAACCCCCCTGGTTATATCCCCCTCCATAACTCTGGTTCTGGCCATGTTGATTGTAGTTTTGGTCGTGGGAGTGACCTTGGTTAAAGGGCTGGTGGCCTTGGTTATTGTAACCACCCGGGGGTACCTCGTAAGTTTGATAATTTCGGTTCTGTTGGGGCCTGGAAAATAACGATAAAATAAGTAAGGTTTGAAATTCAACTAAAGATCATTATTATTCACCACTCTAAGGTTGATTGGTAGAAAATGCCTAAGGCATTCAGTCCGCCTTTGTACAATGCGTTCCAAATAAGAATAGGATCGATGCCATGTTGTGACGTCACGTCTTACTGTCAAATCGCAAGAAATTGGGCAAAATTGAAGAACTCAGAGATGAGCAAAATTAAAGAACTGGATTCTGATTAAACTATTTTCGTTCACAGTTCGTAAATAAATTAAATTTTAAAAATTTCTTGTTTTGCTCACCATAATAATTCTTCGATTTGACAGTATGACGTGACGTCACTACCTGGCAATCGATCCTATTCTTATTTGGAACGCATTGTACAGTGTTATTTACTAGTGCATAAAGTTTTAATAAATGAATATTAAAACTTTATTTTATTAGGTTGTCTGTAAGAAATTGCCCTGAGCGATAAGGCCGCCCATTGTACACTTATTTTTAATTATGTCTGTCCTGTATTTTTGTTTATGTAGTGTACAATAAAGAATATAATAAATATTATCTTGTGCATTGAAAATATGCAAGGAAATTAATGACCTGAGATACAGGTTTATACATAGTTCAGGTACAATGAAATTTTGTAACTTTACCTCTAGTTTAGTCCCTTTATGTATAAATATTTATGTAAATCAAACAATTCAATTCAATATTCGATTTTTATTAGTTATAATTTTTTTTTTTTTTAAAAAGATGTAATTAATTATTGACTAATGTTTAGCATAATTTAATAAATTGTAATAATAATATCCCAAATTTAATAATTTTACCCCATCGCCGTATCTCTACGTTGACGTCGTGGTGGGGCTTGCGTGCTCCAATATACCCTAGGTCTGTATCGGTAAAGTTTGCTTTGCCGTAATATGCCTAGGGTGAGGGGCCAGACTAAGAGAGATACAATCCGCAGCGCAGTTTTGTGGCGAACTGTTGGGCATTAGCGACCCCACGGACCCGATCTCCCGGGAAAATTCTTGTTCTTCATCTCCGGCTTGCCTTTATTGGCCGGCCGTAGTGAACACTGACGAGGAACTGAGCTCCCACCTCTCTCTTGCCTTTATTGGCTGGCCTGAGTGGAGATTCGCAAGAGCAAACGTGCTCGGGAGAAGGAAGTATAATCCAGTAAGGTGCTGGTAGGGATCTTGACCGTACTTCCGGGATTGTCCTGATAGCCGTGGTATACCTCTCCACTCCTCAAGCACCTCAGGATATGTTGCCCTCTTGTTGCTACGTCACTTCGTGCTAGCAGCCGTTTTTGGGGGCCCATTTATTGAGTGTGCAAGTCACCCCCTGCCTTTTTTCGATGCATATTAATAACGTTGTTCAGGCAGGGGCCATAGTCTTGACATAGTTCCATGTTACCAGTCCACTTAAGATTCCAAAAACCATAGCCCTATTATCTTTGTTCTCCTTATATCGCAACAGTTTTTCAATAACCGGGGGTTGTCCTTGGGTGCACTAGCATAGCGCGTACAGGGATAATCGTCGGTTGGTATCATGTTCCATTATAATTATCTAAAGGGCCTCTGCGAGTTGGCTTCGGCTCCTTGTACGCCTCCCAAAGGTCCAGGACCTCAGGGTCCTGAGATAAATAAAATATATAAAAAAAATAATATTAATTAGAATTGATATAATATAATGTAATTTAATCATTTTATATGTAAAATTTGCAGTGCCCATAAAGGGCGCATGTTTTAATACTGTGTCATGAAATTTTAATGCATGCCTATAATATTCAATGTTTTACATGTCAGCAAATAAATAAATAAAAATAAATCATTTAAGGTATTATGATTAATTTATAGAAAATACGGAAGTACGTAATAGCATCGCATTGGCGTGAGCTGTTACTGTGTTGTTACCGAAATTTTAAATAAATAATTATTTGTTTTGATGTCAATACATCTCCTGTTAGGGATTCAAAGTCACTAATAATAAAATCCGCTACAGCGATAAGACATGAAATTTAAACAATGGAGCAATTCTTTCCAGCAATATTGCGTTATTTCGAGACCTAAATATAGATATGATTATCTACTGCAGTTATGATCTCCGCCCCAGCTGTGGTTCTTGCACTAGAAATGATACCCGCCCCAGCTACACTGTCCTAGGTCATTATCACGGCGTTCATGTTGTTGAAATAACTATTTAAATTACTTCTTACCTGTTACGATTCCCATCACTGGTATGATCATTCTCTCTCCCATGATTTTCACCCCGACTATACCCGCCCTGTACTCGCCCCCTCTGCCACCCCATCTCCCCCCTTCCACCCCTCTGTCATGTCCTCCCTGCCCTGCGTTAGAGTTGTCGAAGACATTTTTAGAGTTGTTCATTAACTGTCATGATCCCACTCCTATACTACCCATTGAAGCTATGATACCAGCCCCAGTTATGACACCCACCCCAGTTATGACACCCGCCCCAGTTGTGATTCCCGCCCCAGCTATGATTCTCGCCCCAGCTATGATCCCTGCCCCAGTTAAGATTCCCGCTCCAGCCATGATTCTCACTTTACGCTACATTTTTGGGACTGCTAGAGTTGTTGCTTACCTGCCCTGGTCCCCACCCCTACTATTGTCACTTCCCCTCCCAAGATCTCCGCCCCCCTGGCTATACGCCCCCTGCACTCGCCCCCCTCTGCCACCCCGTCCCCCTCTTCCACCGCCTCTTTCGTGTCCTCCGCCTCCTCTCGCGTCGTTAGAGTTGTTGAAGGAACTGTTGGAGTTATTGAATGAACTGTTGTTGGAGTTGTTGACCCCACCGCGACCGCCCCCGCGGCCACCTCCTCGTCCTCCACCCCCACCCTGTGAAATTATTATGGTTCACAGATTCACAGTTCACAGTGATTGTAAAATGTAAATAGGGAATATGCATGTTTTTTTTTTTTTTATATTACTAAATAATATATTTATCACCTCTGAGAAAACTACGTAATATGAAGGATTAAAAAAAAAACTATACAATGCGTTTCAAATAAGAAGAGGAACGTGTATGACCTCTATCTGCCAAATCATGAATACAAAATGTATCTCACAAGTAATACGTATCATATTAAATTAGATTGTTTAGTCCGATTGCCAAGTCAATCTATTTATTTAAGGTGATTGCTACGGGTTGTCATTTCCCCGCTAGATGGCGCTGAAGTCAACATTTTCAGTTTTATTTTGTTTTGAGTGTGATTGGAACAATATTAAGTCACAGAAATAGTAGAGCGGAAATCGGACATTCCACTTTATCGAAATTAGTCAAATTATAGCCTCAAAACCCAGCTGATTCGCCATACTTCGAAAAACTAATATCTAACTCTGCTTATAGTATCGTTTACACACACACATAGACATGAGCGACTACTTTAAAATCAAAAGCATTCAGCAAAATTAACCACTAGATGGCGTGCATTTAAAAGTTATTAGGCTGGATTCTGTAGAAATTATAACGATGTCTGGGCGAGTATATTATAAAAATAAAAGGTGGTATTTCATGGGTGGTGTAAACTATTTATTTTGGGAATATAAAGATTTGTAATATTGATATGATCACTATAAGATGTTGCAAAAGATCCCTTAAATATGGATTGAATAAATTAACCGACTAGGTATTACATGGATCTCACAACTTTTTACGGTAGAAGAACTAAGTTACGAGACTTGGTTTTTTTACAAGTTATGTTTTTGATGGCACCTCATTTCTTTTTGTACTTTCCTTTATATTATAAATATACAGGTACCTACACTGATTCATCCACTGCAAATGTAACTTTGTCATACTTTATATTTACATGGGAGTACAAAGTTATTTAATATTATGCAGTTGGCGTAACTAGAAAACTGTACCGAAATTGAAAAATATTTTATTTTTCATTGATTTATACATTGAACACTAATCGTATTCTAAATTTGAAGCTTCTATGTCTGTTAGAAGTTCCTTAGTATTTTGATGATTGGTCCAGTCAGTGAGTGAAAAAATTAAGAAACTTTGACCAGTTATAATTCTTAAACTAATGGTTCAAATTGAATGAAATTTGAAATATAAAGTGTTTATAAAATGCCTGCTTGGTTACTGAATTCAGGCAGTTTATACACAACGAAGTTATAAGGGGTCGAAAATGGCCTGAACTGTTTCGAGAAAAGAATGGTACGGCCGTGCAAGATTAAACTTTTTCATTCAGGATTCGTAAATAATTAAAAAAATATTTTGTTTAGGTCACCCTACCTAACCGGTCCTATTCTTATTTGAAACACATAGTATAATACATTTCCCATTAAAATTTGTTTAATTTAAAGAGTACACTGCTGTAGTTGCGAACTTTAAGGTTAAATGAAATATAATAATGGGAATAAAATGGAGTTATAACTTAAGCCAAAACAAAAAACAAAATGAAACTCACAGTAGATCTCTGTTGCCAGGAGGGCATTTCAGGAGGCGGGGCCTGTTGCTCGTTGGGCCGACCTCCTCGGTCGGGAACCTGAAAAATCATCATTTTTACTACACCTTATGGTGTTTATGACCATATTACAGAGTTGAAAAATTCCAACTGCAAATGGACAGATACGTTTTCACCGTTTCTCCAGGCTTTAGGAAAACTAATATATAAAAATTCCGTGTCACCGTGTCTTGTTATCGAACTCCTCCGAAACGGCTTCAACGAATTTAATTAATAAAAAATAAAAATATTTGAAAGATCCGAGAATAGATTGTAGCCTATTTTCAGGGTTCCGTACCTCAAAAGGAAAAAACGGAACCCTTATAGGATCACTTTGTTGTCCGTCTGTCTTTCAGTCAAGACCCTTTATCTTGAAAATCCGTGGAGGTACCAATTTGAAATTAAAACCATATTCTCAGGTCTGCGGTCCCTTGAAAAAAATCAAACTTCTAAGTTAACGAATAAAAAAGATTTGGCCGTTTATGTCACAAAAAACGTATATTTCGATATTCTCAAAGGAATCAAAATTTATTGGGTACTTCCCGTTGACCCAGACTCCTAAAATTTGGCATAAAAGAAGGTCTTATAGCATAGGTATAGTAATAAATCTGAAAACAGTAAAAATTTTTGTTACCTACGTAACAAAAAGAAACTTTTTTGCAATTCGAAAAAATCTTCGAGACTCCATTCGGGAATTGTAGTTTGAACAAAATCCTTAGTGCGCGAGTTTTACTCGCACTTGCCCAGTTTTTTATACCTATAAGTGGATAAGGGTGGCCCGAAATCTATGAGAAATTGACTGTGTGAAATTTTGCACAAGGCTTCCTTACATGACGTAAGCAAACACTAAGGATTTTCCAAAATTCACCCCCTAAGGGGGTGCGTTATTCAGGAATTGAAAATAGTTTTTTTTTATTTCGAGATCTATCGAGAATTGGGATGCAAATTGACATTTGATAGGATTTTTGTATCGATTTTTAGTTTATTTTTTAAAACCTAGAGAAAAGATTTCCCACAGTTAAAAAAAATCATAACTTATTTACAAAACTTAAATAATCTTCAAAAAGTTAAAAATTTGCAAATATGTATTTCAATAATTCTAATTCCTGTAATTTTTCATAACATTCGATTCTAATAACAAAATATGCTAATCTCATTTTTTGTTTGAAATAGTGCAATCAACAGAAACATATTTCAAATCGTGATAACCATTAATGATTACGATTAATAATCATAATCACAAAAAAAAAACTCTCATATAATTAGATAAGGTTTGCTGTAAGGAAACCCAATTATGGATTAAGCTCGCCTGTTGCATCACTTGTCCTATTTTTATAGTTTTTTTTTAAAGTAGTGTGTACAATAAATGATATCGATATGATTTTTAATTAAGATTAATTAATCGTAATGGTCAATCATGATTCACTTTTGTAATCGTTAATCAGAGTAACTTTTGCCAAAACTGCCGCCAGGTAGACGAAAAATTGGAAGTTATATGAATCACTGACCCTATTGATTTGTATCTATTTATATATAGTAGAGGTCAGTGTATTTGAATGAATAAATCCTTATGTTGGTACCAACCCGTCCAATAATAACTTTGTTGACATCAGTCTGAGTGTTCTTCCTGACAGCCGCGCTGGAAGTCTTCTCGACCAATAGGAGCGCCGAACGCGCGGCGAGGAAGTCGGACAGCTTGATCTCCGGCTTCACTTTGAGGTTCTCGCGTTTCGGACGGTACGTTGATTGGATTAAGTCTTTCTTTGTCTTTAGGCGGTCCGACCACTGTTGGAAAAAAAGATTATTTAAGATCATTATTAAGAATTCTATAATTCAAATAAAGGTTTTGATGAAAAAATGCGTTTTTCGGACCAGTATGGGAAGAAAGATTAAAGCTAGAACTACATTAGACTGACGCACACATGTAACAAGCCTGATTTGTACGTAGAACGACGTCGCGTGGCGTGTATCAAGTGTAGCTTTACAAGTTTCCCTACTAGTTTCCATTAAAAAAAAAATCCATATAAAATAATTAGTTCTACAGTACGGCCGACGTAACTTGGCGAGCCTGAACATAGGCTCTGCGAACTTTGGCGCATGTTACACTCGTAAAAAAAACTGTTATTGAAATTATTTTTTTAAAACCAAAATACGAATAAAATGCACTAATAGAGGGACCAAGTACAAATAAAATAAATATTAAAACACTGAGTCAGAAAGCTACAAAAATAACTTATGAATTAAAGAAACAAACATAACACTAGGTACACAAAAAACTTAACAATTTAATAATAACAACCAACGAAAACTTTAGTCGCCGCCTGTGCTCAAGACAGAGACAACGACACGAAAATAACACCAATGGTAACGTGTGAGTGAAACATATTACTGCGTACCGAACATTGCCGAATAAGATGTCCAATACGCGTGTCTGAGGGTGTTGTTTAATCGATTTTTTTTTCAAATCGATTTAAATTAAGTTATAAAAATACATTTGTATTCAATTTTCTATGGAGGTTTAAAATATTCTCAAACAGTCGTTATTCTAGTAGTCGTTTATAAATAACTGATATTTAACTAAATCATGTCTTTCAACCAAGAAAATAAAATTTTATTAGTTTTTTTTTTTTCATTAAAGTCGAAATCTTGTTTACTAACGACAACATTCACTATGTTTGTAAATCTATTTCGTTCAAAATCGATTGCGATATTTGATTGAATAAAGGGTCGATTGTGTTTACGTAGAGTCAATCTCTAGCCTCCGCCCCGCGCACGTCGCCTCATGCCACCATTTGGTTCCTCAAAAACGTTAGTGCGCAGGCTTCTGCGCAAAGTTCGGGCTCGCCAAGATACGTCGGCAATATTTTACCTAAGATAGAACTACACTGCTCACACGTGTGCCACAGACGCCGATCTGGGCGTGTCGGTCTCCATACATTTTATATGGAAACTAGACTTGTAGAGCTACACTTGATCCACGCCACGCGATGTCGTTCTACGTAAATCAGGCGTGGGGTACGTGTGCGTCGTTCTAATGTAGTTCTAACTTTAAAGTGCTTTTTATGGGGAAAGCATATTACTAAACCTTTTGCTATTTAAAGCAACCAACATTTAGGCCAAAACTAAATGTTGGTTGCTTTAAATAGCAAATCAGACGAATATAATAAAGGCGAAAGTTTGTAAGGTGTGTTAGTACGAATGTTTATTTCTTCTTCTGCACGCTCGAACAGCTACAGCATGTCCTGGAATACTTTCCTTCGGGACTATTTTCTACCATCACTCAGGTGAAACCACTGGCAACAGCTACTGTTGCTATATTTTGCAAAAATATTCAAATCCTTTATCAGGGTATCAAAATATTTATTATATAAAAGCGAAATACCACTCACTGATTAATCACGAAATCTCAGAAACTATAACACCTACAAACTTAAAATTTGGCAGGTAGGTTCCTTATAGAATGTAGATATCCGCTAAGAACGGATTTTACGAAACTCCACCCCTAAGGGAGTAAAACGGGGGTTGGAAGTTTGTATGGAGAAACCAATTTTTACGCGGGAAAAGCCGCTAGCAGAAGCTAGTGTACTGTATAGACAAGCTCAGGTTTGTTTTAAAAAAATATAGAGTGGCGACCGCGTACCGGAAGAGGCAGCATGGGAAGGCTTTCCACAAGGTAAACCAATGACCAGGGGCCCAAGTCTGCTATTTTTATAAATTCGTCATTCCAACACGATCCCATTGTCATTTTGCTAAAAGTTCCTAATCTGCTAATTCATAATGATCGATAATTGATCGGTTAATGGTCTCGTAATAGAGTTGTGGTAAAATGACAATATCGAGCTTATTAAAAGCAATGACTGCACAATGTCGTTCCAATAGTAGGTCACTGATCAAAGGAACTGTTAAAATTTTAGCAGATTACCGCATTCGTCAGACATTCATTTGTCATTATGTACGAGATTACCATTCTATGCTTTCAGTGGTTGACAATTGGAAAGTCATAATGACGCCATTATATTAGTAGATTACCAAAACTTGTCAAAATCAACAATTATGAAATCAATGATAGAACATTCTAACACTATTGTAATAGCAGACTTGAGGCCCTGGTAAAGGTTACGGAAATTAGCTGGACGCAGAATTGGGGGAGCTCTATGACCAGCAGTGGACATCTTTCAGCTGAAATGATAATGATGATTATTCTCACCTCAAAACTCTGTATAGTACACTCAAGCCTCGTGATAAGCATCTCCCTCCGGAGTCTGTACTCTTCAAACATCTCTGTAAATGTACTCTCCAACTGCTTCCAATCTTTCTCTGTTAATGCTTTGTTGTATAGCGGCTTGCCTACTAGCTTGTCACCTGGGAAAAAGATATAAATTGAAGGTCCATTGAACAAGTTTTTTTTTAATCATATAAACTAGTGTTTGACTGAGATCCCACCTGATGGTAAGCAGTAATGCAATCGTTGATGGTGAGTTGCACTAGTTTATTAAGCTAGCCTATTCACTCTAGCCTTGAAGACATCTAAATTATATGCAGACGGGAAGACCGCAGCAGGCAAATTGTTCCAGTCCTTCGATGTGCGTGGTATAAACGACCTGTTTATCGAATGTGATAGCCTTGTTGACGTTAAAAAAGCTGAGTCAAATTTCCTTTAAGAGTAAAATTTGGACCTACTACTTAAAATCCTCTAAAGCTTAGCTTTAAGCTTAGTTTGATTTTCGTAATCTCACTTCCCTAGCCTTTTCCCAACTAGCCAACCCCAAGGCTTCCAGTCTAACAGAATACTGCTGAATAGTGATGCAACGGAAGTGTCTTAACGGAAGCGGAAACGGAAACAAATATTAAAAGTAAATCTTTGCGGATGCGGAAGCGGAAACGGAAGTGTTAATACTATGAAGAAAAAACAAACATTTTTTTTTTAAACAACTGAATGTTTACGTCGTAATCACGTCACGAGGCGCGATGTTGCGCAGAATGAACCCAAAAAAAAAATAAAAATAAATAAAGTCGTTGCGACACGTTTGTGTACACCCCCCCGCGCCTCTTCCGATGCGTCCAGTCGTCCACGCGCCCCCCAACCCCGCGCTCCTCGCTGTATAAACGAAAGTGAAAAAGCTTGCGGAACTTCTGCAGAAGCGGAAGCGGAAGCAGAGTTCTGTTGCAACACTACCTGAATACCCGTGTATTACATGGAGTGACTGCATATCAGACCTCAACAAACTAGTTACTGGACAACACGATACTCCTTGGGATAGACTGATGGTCAGATTTCTGATTACCTGTTACGACTGTTAAAGATGTACGAATGACAACCGGGACCAAACGGCTTTAGGTGCTTTCTGAGGCAGAGTGTCTGGTACTGGTATGAAAGGATAGTAGTCTTATAATAGGCTCCAATTAGGTTGGAGGTAGCTAGTTTAAAAAAAAAACCCTTAGACCCACTATATCTCGTACCTTCTTTTGATATGGTGTCCTTGAGCTTAGCCTCTAGCTTGGAGAACAGCATCTCCGGTGTGATGTTGGGAGGCGGTTTGTTGAACTTCAGCGCTATTAGGATCTCTTTCAGGTCTTTGGCTGTAGGTGACTCTTGCTGTGGAGAGAAAATGATCATGGCTTCAGTTTAGGTAGGAGACAAACACATTTCCCAGTACAAGATTACTCCAAATATGGGTGGTGTTCCTTAAATTTACTGTCAAAACCCATATCAAGCGTGTCCTTACCAAAAAAGCGTATTACAAGGTTAAAGAGACTATGTTGAAGACATGCTTGTTTGGCAATGACTGCTTCTGCACATGTGGCGTTTTATAAGTGCCCATGTAGGCCTATGTGAAATAAAAACATTTTGAATTGTCCAAAACTGTTTCAGAAACAGTAAAAAAAACTGGGCAATTGCGAGTCGGACACGCGCACTGAGGGTTCCGTAAAAAACTTACCTATGTGAATAGTTCAATTCAAAAGTCTCGATGATTTTTCTGAATAGCTAATTTTTTTTTTGTGACGTAACAACGAATATACTGTTTTCAGATTTATTTATATATTTATGCCAAATTTCAGGATTCTGGGTCAACGGGAAGTACCCTATGAATTTTGATTCCCTTGAGTGTCGAAATATACGTTTTGTGCGACAAAAACAGCCGTATTTTTTTTTTCGTTAACTTAGAAGTTTGATTTTTTCACAGCTTCAAGGGACCCGAGTATATGGTTTTAATTTCAACTCGATACCTCCACGCGTTCCCAAGATAAAGGGTCTTGACAGACAGATAGATAGACAGACGGACAACAAAGTGATCCTATAATGGTTCAGTTTTTCTTTTTGGGGTACGGAACCCTAAAAACACCTTTCTTTTATCCGTCTGGAAAACCTCGTAGATGTCCTCCGCCCTGGGTCGGGCGCAGTGGTTTGTACGACTCGTACTGACTAAAACCACAAAACACTTCCCCTGGCCAGGTATTCGCCCACATTGTATGAATTCATGCGGACTTCGTCAATCTTTGCGGTCGCCTAGTCTGGAAGCGGAATTCGGAGTCGCATGCGGAACACTTCGCACACTGGTCCGGTTTTGAAAAAAGTGGACATATACAGGGTGTCGCCGATAATACGACAATAAATTAAACTGCGTATACATCATGATTTAATAATTTTTACGTACCAAACATTATTCGAATATATCCAGTAGTTTAGTCACAGTACATTATTTTTAATTTTCATCATTTTCTACATGATGTACATTAAGTTCATGATTAAAAATAAAAAACTTCTTTAGCAACTGAGAAAAAAATCATATTCAATGCCATAAACACAAAATATAAGCTTAAAACCTTAAAAGAATTAATGATTAATCAAGTTAAAGTGACAGTTGATATATCAAGGTCACTGACATTACTTTTTTTATTTAAAAGTACATTCAGTCAGAAAAGAATCGGGAATGGATGATTTGTTTATGGTTCCAAATTCAAATTTTTGTTTTTTTTTTTGTTGTTGGCAGATTGGCACAACTGTTTTCCATTTTGGCGCGGAGTTTGAGTTGCATCTGTTATTTATATTAAATACAGTGCTGTTTTTAGTTATATCATATCTAGTGTGTATGGCAAATTTCATAATGGACAAAAACATCGAACAAAGAGTTTGTCTTAAATTTTGCATCGCCAATGGAATTTCGTGTTCGGAGTCACTGAAAATGTTACAGAAGGCTTACGGTGAATCGACTTTATCAAAAACACGTGCTTATGAGTGGTACAAAGCGTTCAAAAGCGGTCGAGATGTGATGGAAGATTTGCCTCGCTCTCGTAGAACATCAACGTCTTTAACTGAAGTTAACATCGCAAAAGTTAAGGAAATAGTGACTGAAAATCCTCATTCAACTTTGAGAGAGATAGCCGCCGAACTTTCTGTATCTCACGAGTCGATCCGTACCATTTTAACTAATCATTTGGGTATGAAACATGTTACCGCTCGGCTAGTCCCAAAAGATCTGAATTTTCTCCAAAAACTCAATCGCATGAGAGTCGCTGAGGACATGCTAGAACGAGTCAATTCCGACCCAACATTCATAAAACGCATTGTTACTGGTGACGAAACGTGGGTTTACGAGTTTGACATGCAATCTAGTCAACAAGCTTCGGAGTGGCGCCTTCCAACTGAACCGAAACCACGAAAAAACCACACCAAAGTCGATCAAAAGTCAAAGTCATGTTGACTGTTTTCTTTGATTATCTCGGTGTTGTGCACTCGGAATTCTTGCCGGAAGGTCAAACGGTAAATAAAGAATATTATTTGAGCGTTATGCGGAATTTAAGAGAGCAAATTCGACGAAAAAGGCCAGATTTGTGGAAAAAAAATTCTTGGATTTTGCACCATGATAATGCGCCTTCGCACAAGGCTATCATTGTGGACGAAATTTTGACCCAAACACTCAACAAATACCATCGAGCAACAACCATTTTCACCAGATATGGCTCCAGCCGACTTCTTTCTTTTTCCTAAACTCAAATTACACCCGTTTTCAATCGGTAGAAGACATACAGGAGAATTCGCGGCGAGAACTGAAGTCAATTCCGGAAACAGCATTTAAAAAATGTTTTGATGATTGGATTATTCGTTGGCGTAAGTGTATCATTTCTGAAGGAGCATACTTTGAAGGTGATAAAATAAATTTGGATGAATAACAAACATTTTGTGTATTATTGATCTTTACCCGGTACTTTCTTGGCAGAGTAGTATAGTTTGTAATTACGTTTTATTTTTTAATTATCATGCCTCGTTACAATTACACAGCTTCAAAGTATTCTGACATTATTTTAATTTATGGGAAGTGCCACAGAAACGCCGCTTTATCTATATGGACATACCGAGAGAGGTATGGGAACATCCGAGTTTGTCCAATCTGGTCCGACTAATGGTCGCATTATTGTTCGAGCTGTTCAGAGGTTGCGCGAAAATCGATTCTTAATCCCGCAATTGGGTAGTGCGTGTAAGAGTGAGACTAGATGATAGAATTTTAAATTATTTTGAACACAATCCTAAGTCTAGTCTGCGTAGGGCAGGTCGACATGATTCAATATCGACAATTAGTGAATGATAATGAGTACCTACTAAGTGCTGGAATAGTGATTAAGATTAATAATTTTATTAATAAAAATCTGTGATGTGGTGTAATTGTTTTTATTGAACATTCATAATTATGGCGCCAAAAGATTACGTCATTACATGACACGGAGCTGTTACGTTAGTGTACCGATATTTATAAATGGCGTTCTATTTTATTTACGATTTTATGCTATTTAGTTTGTTTGAAAAAAAAACATTTTTTATATTTCGACGTTAGAATTATTTTGGCACTTTAATAATATATGGACTAGTACTACGAGTGTTTTAATGTCAGCGCCACGTTGTATAGTGGGATAAAAAAAAACATTTTCATTTTAACAATTGTTGTTACTCATACAAAAACCTATCAAACAAATTTTTTACCAACGCCAAAATGTAATTTTTTATCGAATGTCCACTTTTTAAGGTTCCGTACCTACCTCAAAAGGAAAAAACGGAATCCTTATAGAACTTTATCACTTTGTTGTCCGTCTGTCTGTTTGTCAAGACCCTTTATCTCGGGAACGCGTGGAGGTATCGAGTTGAATTAAAATCAGGTCTGCGGTCCCTTGAAGCTGTAAAAAAATCAGACTTCTGAGGTAATGAAAAAAGGTACGGCCGTTTATGTCGCAAAAAACGTGTATTTTGACACTCTTATTGGAATCAAAATTCATAGGGTACCTACTTCCCGTTGATCATTCTAGAAATCCTGAAAGGGAGTGGTCCGGATACGGCCAGAGGTTTTCAATGCCGTGGACAAGATTATTATTTATACTAAAAATCTTAATAATTACTAGAAATATTTATTAAAATAATATCACGTCAGTTAAAGTTCGGAAAAATAATATTAAACAATAAGTATATTCATTTATTCAGTGTTTCCTTGGTTCCTACAACCATTTTGAAGTTTTTTTTTCAATTATTTCTTGACCATGGATACAAAGTCCTTTAGGCGGAATAATAAAAATAAAGATTGCATAGAATTTTCAATTTAATAATCGACCAGAACATCATTTTTTTTTTAACATCATTTATTATATCAATAATATGCATTTGGCCCATTGATAAATATATACATATGCATACGAAATACAATTATTTTGCTTATATTATTGAAAAAAATATGGATTAATTGCGTCGTTTAAAATGTTCGGGTGTTTTTGGCGGGATTTCTTGAGTGAAGTTCAGTGGCTGTATGGTCTTAAGACCATAACCTACCCAAATGGGGCGAAAAGTGGCGGCAAAAAGTGTCACATTTTGCCGCGTCGCATTTGAATTGCGACTATTTGCTTCAGTTTGTGAATATTTGCTGCTATTAATTTTCGCTTTCATAATGAACTCTGCACTCGCTTTTCCCGACGACCCAAGCCTGCCTATAGATTCTGAATCTGCTATGTACGACAATGACCCCGGCCGCTCTATCTCGGACTCTGTTTCTACTTCTTTGAACAACTCCAGCGTCCCACAGATGGAAACCGACTCGTACAATATTTCGACCCGCAGAAGCCAACGCTGTGTTAATTGTGCTTTAAATATTATACAAATGAGACGAAATTCTTTGGAATTTGCTGAAATCCGTGATCTGTGATACAATAATGGTTTTATCCACGGCAGGTAAGAACTATTTAATTTGTACCAATACATACCTAACCGCCAATAAAAATATGTAAATAAAATACTACAGATGTTAATGTTGAATGATACTTGTTGATGAATTAATATGCTAATACTTAGAAGTCACTTAAACAATGTTTTTAGTCGTTGTTCTAATTATAAGCGACGAAGAAAATGATTAACCAAATGTATAAATATATGTTTGTTTATTTTGCTGTGCTACAGCCGCCATTTTGACTCTAGCAATATAATAATTAAAACTGATTTAACTCATTTCCTCCAACTTTTAGATAAAACTTTATGAACTGTAAATGGTTTATTATTTCATAATCTATGTATTGAAGTTGTCTTTTTTTTTTTTTTTTTTTTTTTTTGGTTTGTTTTTTTTTTGTTGTTATTATTATTATTTTTAAAGTTATGTGTCATGTTTGTGCAAATAAACTGTTTTTCTTTCTTTCTTTCTTACTTTTCTTAATATATGTCCACTATTGCTATACTGTGGCCAAAGTTTGTATGAATGGTGGACCATACCCTTTGGCATGAAGCATGGTCTCACAGCACAAGTATGGGGAAACATCTGAAAACTGTAAATTTGTAGTTACGTCACAGAAAAAAACTTTAAAAAAAGTTTTGTTACTATTTTGGTGTAGAATAAAGTTTATTCTATTCTATTCTAAAAACTTTTTTTGCAATTCGAAAAAGTCTTCATAACTCAATTCGGGAATCGAACTGTTTTCATAGATAAGTTAGTACGGAACCCTCCGTGCATGAGTCCGACTCGTACTTGCCCTGTTTTTTTTTTTCAAAACCGGACCAGTGTGCGGCGTGCTACTGTCTCGGGCTTTCACTGTACAGGTAGCAGACTCCCTAACTCTTTTATCTGCAGACCACAACCTACGATGGCCGGAGATCGTCCCGCGTCCGCAAAAAGATAAAACCTACTGTTTCATACTGTTTCCATGGGTTCTACATACATTTGTCTAACCAAAGCTGCAGGAAAATGTTATTGCAAATGCAAAAATTTGAATGTATTGTGTCATACCATAACAATTTCCATCCCAGAAGCCTGCTTCTCTTTGGGGCAGTCTATGTTCAACATCCGAGCAGCCATCAGCTCTGATATTAAGTAGTCTAATAGCAGCAAACGATCCTCTTTAGTTTGCAGACGGGACGACATGTGACCTGGAAAGAAATTTTGGTTTTCAGAATATAATATATTCCACAATATATTTAATATAATAAAATATAATATTCCACAACTATCACACAACGCCATCTAGTCCCAAATTAAGCAGAGCATGTGCTATGAGTACTAGACAACTGATAAACATACTTATATATTTCTAAATACATATATAATATAGATAAATTAAACCCAGACACAGAACAAATGATTGTGCTCATCACACAAACATTTGTCCTGGGTGGGAATGAAACCCACAACCTCCAGCTTAGCAGTCAGCCAACCTAACCTAACCACTAGACCAATAGGCCAGTCATATAATTTTTTAGCCATATGTTTGGTTACAGGCACTATGAGACTGTTCAAAAAAGTTATTGCAGTCCTAGAAAAGCAACGGAAGAAAGACTAGATAGATATTTTAAAAAAAAATGTGCTGGTATTCTGATGGCAATGCCTGAAGAGAAATAAGTATCAAAACAACAACATTTAGAGGAATGGAGAACAGGGAGTAAAGTCCCGCAAAACTCTGTTGAAAAGGGAGGATCTTCCGACCAGATGTGTGTTTTGTCTGATCTGGGCAAAAGCGCGATAGACGATTTCGGGCTGTTGTATGTTCAAATCACGCAGAGAACTCTAATTGCGTGATGCACGATTCATTATGTGGCACTATAGATGTCGCTACTAAAAATATCTTTTTAAGAGTATACTTCTTACCTGTAACCAACTTCTTGTATGGACACTTGAGTTCCTTCAAAAACGAGCTGAGTTCCAACAGAAATGAACTGGACTCGTCAGGATCATTCATCATGTTAACAGTCTCCTCCAGGTTGCACAGGCTTTTGAGCTCTTCTGCCAGGATGTGGATAAGTTTTGTGAAATCCAGGGACTTGGCGCCGCCATCCAAGGCCTTTGAGAAAGCCGCCTCATCAGTAAGGGGGCCTTCATATCTGTAATTTTAAGTTTTTTGCTAAGTGACTTGTTGAAATATGGATTAGTAGCTAATTCTTTTCTGGAGCTTCATTCCCATGGCCACAGAAACTGTTTATCTTTCAAGAACTAAAAGCTATGGCACTCAGTGATATTGTAATTTTTTATCATTAAAAGTTTTTAGTGTGATGAACGATTTTTCCGAGTCATTTAAAATTCAGATTATAGATGGATGGATTGTGTGAGGAGTGATATGAAAGAAAAAGTAAAAGAAAAGAAAAGGACAAAGAAGTTAGTGGTGTGACAGGACAGAATGTAAGAAAAATACATGTTGTGCCAACCCCCAATAACATAGGACAATGGCAGGAAAATGATGATTTAAAATTCAGATTGTGCAATAGAAGAAAAATATGATAGCATTTATAAGTTTATCATAATAACAAAATTTGATTATTTTTAATACATTTTATATTGCATTTGCATCAGTCTTTGAGGACTTATATCATAGAGACAAGCTGCATGAAGCAAAAAATAACTTTAGTAGGATGATGATGATACTATAGGTCCAGTTGAATTTGAATAGAGGAATAGATTTATTTTTATATAAGTCCTTGTTTATTGCATAACTTACACCATAACTTTGAAAAAAAAAAAATGTAAAGCTTCAGCTTTTCCATTCCAATTATTTCGAGTACTAACATTATTAAATTTATTTACCATCGATGGATTTTACAAAGCTTTCATTATAATGTATTGTAAGAAAACTATTCTAATTTTAAATGACATTTGTTGTTGTTTGCTGGCATCAAAAAATATTTTTGAAATCAATCAAAACAATTAGTATAATCATCAACATTGCAGTGCTAAGTTTTATATCCGTGAGTCGTAAGTAATCTACTGGTAGACTCAGTAATACTTCACCAACGCAACAAGTTTAAAAAAGCTAACATATTGATTATTACAGAAGACTAAGGCAAACCACGTTTTAGCTAATTAGAAGTCCTCAATACGAAGAACATTAGACATATTATTCATACTAAAAATAATCAATACTTAGCAAATTTTTCCGAGAAATAATTATTTCATCATAAACAATTTTATAGGCCTACAGGGGGGACATTATAACCTAAAATTATAAAACAAATTCTTACCCTATGTCGTTCAATGAGTCCAATATATCGTTTTCCATATTTATGAAAGTTTACACAGCATTCGTAGGACTAAATAGTAATGTTTATTGAAAATAAATATAGCCGGTAACAATTTCCGAGAAAATCAAATGTCAGATTGAGTTTGCCAAAAAATGTCGCTTGGATAGGGATGTCAACTACTCTACTCTAGCAGAAACTAATTATCTGTAGTCGAATCAGGTGTTGGCATACTAACTATAATTACAGTAAAATAATAATAATAAAAACCTTACGCTAATTACAACTAACAATTAGTAGATTATTAGATTTGTCGAATTAGTAGATTTTATTGGTTTTTCAATGGATTTAAAGACCAGGGTTTCTATAAAATCTGGTTGGGACCAGATATTGAGCCAGAAACCCTGGCCCTTTGATTCGAACTGTACTGCACTCTGTCTGTCATTGTTTTATTTGTAAAAAAAAAAGTTAACTTAATAATAAAGAATAACTCTGACCAGACCAAGATTTGAAACTTGGCACTATAGTAACTTTTATTCAGCTCAAAATTACCTAACCAACAATAAACACACATAGCTATTGGAAGGTAGGACCAGGATTTGCATCCTCTTTTCATTCATTATATTTCAACAGTCAAAAGTCTCGTAATAAATACTCCTACTTACTAACACAATAATGTGCCTAAGTCTAAGAACAAGTATATGTGCACAACTGAAATGGTTCAAACTGATATTAGCTTTTTTTTATAAAAGCATACCAAAATAAACATCATACCTAGCTGCAGTTTTTTCTAAAAATAATACATAAGGTAAGGTGGGGTAAGACTATCACCGGGGCATGACTATCACTTTCAATTATCTCAAAAAGTATCGCCTTCTTTTTGAATTTGCCATGTCGATAAAACAGTTCGCATGAAAAAGGTCTCGACTTAAAACACAGATGGCACTTCTGACCGTTAATGTCACCAACATAACAAAACGAAAATGTCAGTTGTGAAATAAATTGTTGCACGTGGCAGAGCATGGAGCACAGAGTACTTTGGTAATATACAGGCATGGAGAATTCCTTAGAATTTTGGTGAAAAAAAGCGTTAAATAGAGAAGTTTTGAACGTAAGTAGCATCATATTAATATTGTCTTATAAGTTAACGTATAATTTTAACATTAAACATACGTTTTTTTCTAATATTTTACAAAACAAAAATATTACCTTTAAATATCAAAGTGGGGGAAGACTATCAGTTCGCCCGGGGTAAGACAAACATTATGTTAGTCTTTCCCCAAGTCAGTTGTAATCAACATTTTCGTTTAGGATATTTTTTTGAATCCGTAACGATACTTCGAGAGTCACATGGGCGATTAACGGAAAGTGACTGAACATTTGACCGATTAAAACTTATTTCGAAACAACCTTTTATCGCCAAACTTTACTTTGACTGAAGGATTTACCAAACATTTATTAATTGATGAACTGTTCTTTAGAATATTTTTTTTACTCTAATTTCAATTAGTAAAATATATAACAACAAACACTCTTTCTCATTATAGACCAAAGTTAAGCCGTACCGACCGTTAGGTAGGAACTATCAAGCGAGATGGAGTAAAATCTTTTATTCTTTACAGACGACAACGGACAAAATGGTACGAAATTATGTTCGGAAGACAGATAGGGCAGCTACATATACAAAAGAACAATTGCTGGAAGCTGTAAAAAAAGTTAAGACAGGCGAGTTGACAGCTTATAGAGCCGCTATAGCATAAAAGATTCCTCGGCCAACCATCGTAGCCCGAGTTTATGAAAGGTATGGATCCTATTAGAGAGTAGGTAGTATTTAAAAATATATATATTGTGAGTGGTTTGTTAATGTAGAATTTTTATTTAATAGGTACTGAAATAAAGTTTAATTTAACTTATTCCTGTTTGTCTTTTTTATTTATGTGTAACGCTTCACACATTATGCTATTGATATCACTCAAAAGGTTCTGCTCCTCTGATTTTGATAGTATGTTTGTCTTACCCCAAATAGTGTAATAAACGAATTGCCGCAAAAATGAACGTTGTTCCGTTATTATACAGTTCAAATTAAATGCGAGTACTTTTATCATTTGCGTTTTTTCTTTAGAAACCCCAATAAGTACACGTTTTCAGTTAAAATCCATTACTGTTATTCTTACCCCAGTTGGTGGGGCAAGACTAGCAGTTTTAACGGTCTTATAATTTATTCAGAATGTACGTTCTGGATGCATTAACGGATATATATCCATTATTTCACTAACGTGTATAGTATTTAGGTATTAGTGATTTTATTATCTCAGAGGTAAGTCAAATAACTTAGCCATGAAAATCGATCTTTACTGTCAGACAGAAAAGTATGTTAGTCTTACCCCACCTCACCTTACCTAATAGCAATTTGGTTTTACCCATTTATAAAACTCGACTACGAAAATTATCTATCATGTGTGTGTGTGTATTTGTCACAAAAGGACTACAGCACTATGTTCAATTGAGCGGCATTTTTCAAATACGCAGTTTTCTTTCATTTTTTTAATATTAAAGATATCAATGAATCTTTGCAGTCTTTCCGTCGGCAGGTAGAGGATTAACCTATTAGATATTAGTTATTCATGGCCAACACAGACTTATATTGACATACGCGAAGTACTTATTCTATCTGTGATGGCCAACGGGCCAATCTACTTTTGAGTTGCATGTTTTGAGTTTGATGTGACAATTTGTATAAAACAATCAGCTACCTACCTATTTAATTCTATCTCTACAAACTAATGAACACTATTGAACACCCAGACGCTTTATTAATTAACGTGCATTTCGGGACACGGAGGTAGATAATAATGGGTCGCCCATCCACGGACCGAACCCAGGAAATGTTGCTTAAAGTCTGTTTTTTAATTAAAGATAATGATTTGACAATTCGAATGTTGCATGTTTTTTCCATTTCATAAATAGTGAGGTACCGCAACCGATATTGAACAAAAAAACCGAAAATATTCGTAAAAATAGTTTCATTTCAAAATGCAACTAATTATGGTAAGTTTTTGTATTTTCTGAAGGTAATTTGAAAGATGCAAATGTCTAATTCATAAAATAAAATATAATTTAAGCCTAAGAATTAAAGACTAGCAAAAGCTGCGTCATTTTATTTTTTCGTCTCGATTTGTTATCACCAAACCCAGACAAAAATATAGAATTACTCAGTGATATTTTTGCTGACATTTTATTACAACTTTATTAATAGGTAATGATAGGACTTCGGTTTGAAGACTAATAATAGTTAAAATTAAACAATCATAAGTCCTCTTTTTGTACTATTTTCGCATGGATCTCTTATAAAATTGTAGCGATAAACGAATCAAGTGTCCGTTTCTTGTAATGCAGTCATGTGAATTCACAGCTTGACGACTAATGGGCACGCCATAATCATGACGGTCAGTCCCCTCTTTGAGGAGTGGCCGGAGAGGCGTCACGGTGTCCTCATCTTCCGCATGAAGCAAGTCCTCACCGGACATGGTCAGGTTCTAGTACAGGCCAAGGTCCAGAGCGAGGAGGAATGGAAGGGGGCCGCCTCCTTCTGCGAAACAGTAATGCTAGCGAAGGAGGAGGCTGCACGAGTGAGGGAACGAACATCTTTTCGCTCCAGTCGCCGAGACTCCAATCCCGACTACCACAATGTCAATACCAACGTCGAGCAATAGGTAGCTTGCCGTCCAGCAGTCCGGTAATTGCCGGGACTGAGCCCCATTCGTCGACAGCGCTTAGTGATCCACTCGCTCTTCAAAGAGATGTCAGCAAACCGTAGGAGCTCAGTAGGGCCGATCTGGTTTTAGGCAGTAAAAGTCTGACACGATCACCTGCCCCACCCATACCGGGAGAAGTTATTGGATGAATTCCCATCTTGAAAAAATATTGACGACCAATGATGATAACTTTTTTAATTCTAAAGTATAAACTGAGACTGTCTCGTTCCGCTCTTGTAAACCGGATATAAAATTGTGTTGTGACTGGAGCTCCCTGGTAAAAGAAAGTAGCTAAGAATTCATGATTTTCAACCGGTTTTCAACCGCGCCCGCCACGGTGGAGCTAGTTTATTTCTAAACTCACGAGACCGGAGTTTTGTGTGGTTATATAGCCGTCGCAGTTGAGGTTATCGTTTGAAAACTTGGCAGATGACAATCGCAAGACGGGCGGTTCATTATCAATTGAGCTCCAGACCACCGTGGACATACACCAGAAACGAGCTGTTGCGTTATAGGTACTTACTTCACAGAAAAATTAAAAAAAGAAGGCCTATAAAGTTCTGGGTGCATCTATCGATTTTCGGATTTCGCATCGGATTTTTCTACCCCCTGAAGGCCACTACGGGTGTTAACCGACCGCAGAGAGTGCGGGCGCAACCTGCCGAGTCTGCGGGTGACCGTGGCCCACACCATTCTACTAGTTGCCCGCCGGTGCAGCGGGGAGCAGGATACATATATCTCTAGCATTCTACAGAAGCTGCGGGCCCGCAACCGCAGCGGATGCGGGTAAAAACGGTTTTGTGAGTTCTCAGTATAAGTAAAAGTCAGAGTGTAAAAAAATATGGTAATATTTTTGAATATTTCTAATTATTTCAATCTTCAATTCATATTAGACTTTGCTATAAACAAACACTATCGTATTTTGGGCCTACTTTCCTTAGAGGTTGTATTATTAAAAGAACCGGTATAAAAAAATCGAATTTGGAGACATCACTTGTATCAAAAAGCAGGCAACATATTTCTGGAGTTTGACATTTGGACTTGTCAAATCATTATCTGGGATTAAAAAACGCACTTTAGGTAACCTTGAAGACCGACCCTATTATTTGGCCACGAGCTCCTCAATAGCAAAACAAAGTAGGTAACTGCATAGTTTTTACAATATTTAATTGACAATATACGATGTTAATTTTGGGTTCCTTATGTCAGGTCACAAGTACGCACATGGAGAACAGAGTTCCGGCGGGATCTCATAGAGGAATGGCGACAGCAACTGTCGTAATACAGTGCTGAGCACGCCATAATTATGGCGGTAAGTCCCCTCTTTGAAGAGTGGCTGGCAAGACAACACGGCGTCCTCACCATCTGCATGGCGCAGGTTCTCACCAGACATGGTTAGTTCGGGAGGTTCCTGCGCCGGATTGGTGCGGAAGAAACGCCCGGATGTCACTATCGTGTGAACTGCCCGGAGGATACGGTGGAGCATACGGTAGAGGCTCTCCCGCTTGGGCAGAGCACCGCTGTGTCCTCGTGGGACCTCTCGCGTTGGGCCCTGGTACAGGCCATGGTCCGGAGCGAGAAGGAATGGCAGGCGGTCGCCTCCTTCTGCGAAGCAGTAATGCTAGCAAAGGAGGCGGCCACACGCGCGAGGGAATGGCGCAACTGCATAGCTAAAATTAAATCATTCATTTAATTGCTAAGTTTATTAATAATATTTAATTTATCTATTATTCAATGAAGATTACTCATTTTGTTATTGCTTTTTTTTTCTATGCCATGAAAAATTATATCAAGGAACCAAGGCACTTTTTCAGCATGCAAACGAACTATCTCACTAAAATTAAAACATTGTTTTTCTTTTTTAATTACAACTGTAGATAATTAGTTACATAAATGTATAAAATGATGGCAAAATAATTGTCTAAAATAGTAACCATACTTTTTAGGGTTCCGTAGCAAATGGCAAAAAACGGAACCCTTATAGATTCGTCATGTCTGTCTGTCTGTCCGTCCGTATGTCTTACTCGGAAAAAAAAATAAGACAGTCTGCTTTCGTGTGCTGAATATCCCGTAGTGTAATAGGCCCGGCTGCGTCTAACTCGCGTGCGTATCGCGTCTGTATCGCTACAAACGCGCGTCAACGGCGCGTTTAAAAAACGTGGTGTGTACAGGCCCTAATGGATTTTGAGGAAGGTTTGTAGGGCTTAAGGCGTCCAGTACACGGTCATGCAAGCATCAATCAATTCCATCAATCATTAATGATGTTTGAATGACGGAATCTTATGTCCATTACGTTTTCGTCATGCAAACGTCAATCATCGCATTAGACGGTAAGTTTTTCGTCAATCAAAATGTTGACTGTGGCAAAACGAATGGACGCCTTAGGGCGATCATCGTGAATTTGATTAAGTAGGTACCTATTTATCACGAAACCTATTTCGGGAAAAGTGTAACTGTTATGATCCAAGGTACTAATTTTTTACCATTTTCCGGGAAACCGAGAAAAACTTATGTAACTACAAAACTACCTAGCCTTACCATGACCTGTTAAAATGTCAGCCGTGCGAGCGAGAAAGAGGGATGAATGATGGTATACACCTTATATAGCTCCATCCCTATAACAGTTCAGTTTAATTCGTCAAATGGGTCGCGTTAAGAGATCGTGGTAGGGCCCAGGGGCACCGACTCCGTGGGTGCTCGGGGCCTCGAGCACCCATGAGAAATAAACAGTGGGTGCTGAACACCCCTGAGAATAGACATCAAGAAACAGATCAGCAATCGCCTTTTAGATTACGTATAAATTATAATATTTCTTGATACTAAAAACTACTTTAATTTTTATATAATGGTTTCATTTTATATTTTTATCAAACATAATTAGTATTTAAGTACGCAATATGTAAGTAGGACATTTATTTATTTTTCGGTCGATCAGTGTGCATTTCTCTTCTCACACTTCGCCACTTTTTCGAGTCCATCAAATGAGCATGAGCACCCATGAGGTTTTCTAAAAGCCGGCGCCCCTGGTAGGGCCTCAAGTTGACTGGTCGAGTCTCTGGTTTCGTTATAAGAATTGGCTTCCCAAGAACATTAGAAAATTAAATGCGGTATAAATATTTTTTGTAATAAAAAGAATTTCTTTCAGTGCTAACTAGACCGAGTAGTAGAAACTAATTTGCACATAACATCTTACTCACTTTCATCACTAATTTATTTCAAAATAATCTGAAGGCTTATTGCATAGTTTAAGGAGAGGGAGACCAAAGAAAAGATGGATGGATTGTGTGAAGAGTGATATGAAAGAAAAGGAAGTTAGTAATAGCATGACGAGTGAAAGGGCAGAATGGAAGAAAAAAACGTGTTGCGCCGAACCCAAATAACACGGGACAAAGGCAGGAAGATGAATCTGAAGGCTTATTGCATAGTTGGGATAATTGATTCATTTTTAGGGTTCCGGATTTTTTTTTGTTCGAATTTAATTTTACCCATTTACAAAATAACTTTTTGGTATTGGCCGAAGCCTCTTTTGAACTTTTTTCATTTGCCAAATGATTTATTTGCCGTATTTTCACCACACCGAAACAACATTTTACGGAATTTTGGTCACAAATTCGGTTACTTGGTAGCATTTTCAATATTATATTAAAATAGTGTCATAAAAGTCAATAAGTTGTTCTACAAAATTCAGTGACAGAAATGAATCGCTGCAAAACCGACTTTACAGTCTTGTCTGCCGTAGGGTAGACAAGACTGTGTAAAGTCGGTTTAGGGGTAGCACTAGTGTAATTCAAGGCTGCGTAGGCGCGGAGGGGTAGGCGGCCCGCGAGTTGAGGAGGTTATTTCGGCAAGGTGTAACATCGGTGAAAAGTTTTTCGTTTTTCGTCGGAGTAACGAAAAAAATCGAATTGATAATAGGTCAACTGATACAGTGGCAGACGTGACTTCGATGAAATAAAAAAAAACGTAACGATAACAGTTGAAAAGTTTTAGGTGAAATGAAATTCGGTCATAAATATCAAATCATTATAATAAATAATATAAATATCAAATCATTATAATAAATAAAATTAAGAGAATTCAAAATATAAATAATAAATATGACGAAGACCAAACTAAGAATTGAGGAATCTAGAATAGAATAGAATAAATTTTCAACTTTTCTTTTCTTTTTTTAACTTTTTTTTTCTTTTTTTCTAGTCACTTTTGCTTTGTACACCTACCTAATTCCCTCAAATAAAGAGGAGGCCTATGTATGCAATGGAAACGTTACAGGCGGACTATGTAAGGAAACAAATACAGGTGTGCTTCAGGTGTTTCTCCCCTACTCCATTGTGATGGTGACCAGTGACAGATCATTGTATTCAATAGCTGAGCGGCCCATTGAAGGTGTGTTTACGCCGCATTCCATTCGAGCCAGTATGAATGGACCGCACCGTGCGACAACTAAACGCAGCATAGTTATAAATTTATTGTTTTGTTGGTGCATCTGTGAATCTGTGCTTCGTTTACATTGTCTGTTCATACCTATTGATTATAATGGGATTTCTCTTATTGTTATTTTTGTAATGATCTAAGAATGGAACATATGAGTTAAAACTAAAAAATCGATACTCCACAGGCGGCAGGCACGATTTCTAATCAGTTTTAATACTTATCTACTCTGTGATTTAATGACGAAAATATGAATCCAAAAAATATAAACTTTTAATTTAAAATACATGAACTTCATTCGCCTGTGAGGTCAATGGCCGTTAGTAGTGAACTACTATTTTTATGAAATAATAAGAGTTTTTTTTTGCGAACACATACAAAAGTATTGATTAAAAGTATTGAAGTATTGGTTTTGATTGATTATATATTTATTTTTGTTTTATCATCTTTAGATAAAGATATTCATTGACGGAGCCAGTCAGAGCCGATGCTTGCTAGGGCTGCGGATTGTTTGAAAGAAACCGTGGCCATCGCAAATGGCAACTGAATAGGCGTGGGAACAGTGTGTCATCTTTGCGATTGGAACATTTGCATTTGAATCACTGAAATGTTCCGAATCAGTGATATGTATCATTTGGAACATTTGGAACATCGGCTCAAAAGATACAAACGGAACATTTGAAACATCGGCTCACAAGATACAAACGGAACATTTGGAACAACGGCTCAAAAGATTCAAATGGAACATTTGAAACATCGATTCACAAAATACAAATGGAACGTTTGGAACATCGGCTCAAAAGATACAAACGGATCATTTGAAACATCGGCTCACAAGATACAAATGGAACATTTGGAACAACGACACAAAAGATACAAACGGAACATTTGAAACATCGACTCACAAGTTACAAACGGATCATTTGGAACAAGGGCTTAAAATATACAGACAGCTGTTATGAATCGTGATCTGTTACGTTGCGTCCTATACATTAAAAGTTTTATTTAATTGAATTTTGATTTGAGAATATGTTAAAGCAGATGTTTTTAGTTCAGGTCATTAATTATATGTACGCTATTTACGTTATAATTTGAATTTTAAAAATACTGCTGGTCACTTAAAGTAAAGATTGTTTCAGTGTTCCAATGGTTCCAAATGATGCATTTAAAACATTATTGATGTTCCAATCTTTCGGAACACTAAAATGTTTCGGAACAGTGAGTCGGTTCAGTAAAGAGTAACAGTTACACACGCCTACAATTGAAGGAACTCTGTGGGTTTTAAACAGGAAAAGTCTGGCACTCCCTCTTGTCCCACCAAGAACGGGAGTCCTTTGATGATTCTTCATGTATAAAAAAAATCTTAATATTTAGCATCACATCTACGGAGTTTTGAAGTAACATTAGGTACTTAAATATGTTGTAAAAATCGCCAAAAAGCGTAGTTCCAATAAGTATTGATCTGACGTAATATTTATTAGAGTATTTTTATTTTACATAGGCCTACATGGGCACTTATAAAACATCAGAAGCTAGTGCACGGTACCAAGTTGGTCGTGTCCTATGGAGAAGATCCAGCAAGAAACTCCATGGTAACTCTTTTAAAAAAAGTGGTTATTTACAATATTTTCATTTTACAGTATTAATAGATATTGTAAAAGCAATGTATTAAAAAAAAAGCAAGCAGAGTCAGTATATCGATTTCTTTGAATTTATTTCTGAGGGACTCGCGAGGACCCATTTTATAAATAGCCCGGATTGCTCTCTTTTGCAATATGAAAATTGAGTCTACATCAGCTGCAAATCCCCACAGTAAAATGCCATAAGACATAATACTAAATGTTTATGTACCTCACTTTTCACAATCGAACAAAACAATATTGGCGCTGAACACAGTGCAGCGATTACTATTACCTGTGCTATTATTACTATCAAAATTATTGAGCTCACACACAAAAGTCAAACGACTTTTCTAGAAAATAAAGTTCAGAATTGATTGCAGTCGTACAAAAATGATTATGTAATCACAGGTAATGCTGGAAAACCGGTAATTTTGAATATTTTAGTAATACTTATCTATAAATTAGTATATCTTGTCTCGGCCGGTTACTCTGAGTTACGATTCGAAGCATTATTTATTAGTAAGATACTTATTTATTATTCTCACACATATAGGTACCTATGGCTTGTTAATAAGCCGTTTACAAGAATAACAATATCAATAATAAAAAAATTATTTATTTCAAAAAAGTTTTTTACAAAAAAATTGGTTGCCTGTAAAGTCGGTATACGGGCGAAAGTTTTACGTGACAACGACTTTTATGTCTGTCTCTCTCGCTCTTAGGCGGGCTAACCATGCCCGAGTGGAAGGGACGCGTGCCTCTCACTCGCTCTCATTGTGAGCGCATAACGTGAGCGGAGCGTAACGCAGTTTCTTGAAGTGTCACCCGGCAAACCAATTTATAAGACGTTGTCACGTCAATAAAACTTATTGGGATTGGGATTAAATAAAGGACAAGCATAGTACATTAAGAAATGAGTAGGTAAGCAGTAGTCACACCTTGAATCTAAATATTTTCTTCACAGTATTGTGACAGTATTAAACTGAATGTTATCAAAATTCAGATGTAGGAACGTAATCACCTTTTTATAGGGTCCTTTTTTTCTCCGAAAAAATACATATTCCCGTTGTGCCATTCTTCAGTTATGAATGTTATGATAAATATGTTTTCTTTGAAACTTATTTTCAAATTTCTTTTAGTCTCTAAAAAGCTAGCTAAGCTCAAAGATGGACTGTAATTCCTGTGACGTCGTGGGCACTCTCGGTCGGTCCCCAAGAACGAGTAGACGTCATTCCCAAGTTGTGCCTGCTCACTGATTCTGGACCCTTTAAAAAGGTTATTACGTTCTTACATCTCCATCTCGGATCACAACAATCTACGCACAACATTGAATAATATATTAAATACGTACATTCATAGGTATACGTATACAGATAAAGTAGGGATTGTGTATGTGTGAGTGTAGTTTGTCAGTGTGCGTGTGATACCTGCGCTTACGCTTGCTTCCCACAGGTGTGTGTGTTATAGTGGCGGGACCAGGTGGGATTTATGTAATATTTATTTTTGCTCAATTTAAAAGAGTTGAATACCAATTACAGCAAATGAAATCACAGTTTACATAAAATATACTTACAAGAAAAAAAATATTAAAAAAATAAGATTCGTATCTATCAAATAATAAACTAATGATTGTCAAAAAAATAAAATTAGTATTTACTGCAGTGGTAGTTTTTTTTATTTTTTTTTATTAAATTAATATGTATTTTGCGTTTGCATTGCGGGGTTTTAGAACTTAAGATACCAGCAATGAACTGTAGTCACCCCAAATTATGTCTATTACGTTTGTCAGCTAAAACGATAAATATTCATTGTTTTTCTTGGGTACACATACAATAATATTCGACGTAATGAGTATTTTTGTTTTGTGTAGTTTTTAGGTACATCGATATCTACCACTCGCGCCGGGCGCCGCCTGGGGGCCTACAATAGTTACTTACTTTGAATAATACATCTGAAAGCAAAACATTTCCCGAATTCCCAGAACAGGAATCTCGGTCGTTATCATGGGTTTAGAACAAATACCGAGGAGGATGAAAACTTCAAGTGAAAACTTAACTTAAACTTAAGAGAGGTACCCGCCACTGTAACGCACACCCGCCGGCTGTCAAAACACGTTCTCCACACACGCTCTCTGTCCCACAATCACAGCCTTTTCACAACCGAAACGACCGATCTACTACGAAAGAGAACGAACCGCCACAGTCGACCGCGCAGGCTGACGCGGCGCACGTTGTTATCGTTGCGCAAAAAAAAAGTTTTACAACGCATTCCGGATTCGAATAATTCAAATTTTAGGAATGTGATCGGTGTCCGTCGCCGAACCATCTATGTGCCATATACAGTGATGTCAATTTGTGTGGATTAAAAATGAGTGTTCTTTTAAATTTGGTTTTATTTGTGACCGTTCTGGTGCCTAGTGTTTTCGGCCAAGATGCTGCGGCGTGCTATGGAGCTGGCAGCGTGGCTGGCGCAGCCATCGGTGCTTTTATTGCTGCACTCCTCTTGGTAGCAGCTGCTTACTACCTACGGAAACTGTATTGGAAATCTCGAAAAGGTACGTTAGTTGTTTAAGTTTTTTTTTTACGTAAACCGCTTGTCGGGTAGTGATGAGTCGACGGCCCACGTATTAAACTTGGAATTATAATGTAACGACCTTTGCCTTTTTTAGTAGTGTGTATTTGAAAACAAAAACAAGTTTATTATGATATGATCAAGACGGTGAACTAAAACTTGAACATGCAAAAATAAACGTAAATCGTAATCGCAAATCCGTTCAAACAGTTCTCAAGTTGCTGTTAAACGTTCATTGAATATGTATGGCTGAGTTTAATGCTTAACGTGACTTAATTGCGAAATATTCCAACAAGAAGCTGGTTACAAACTGGTTTGAAATAATACCTTTTATGGGCACATAGCAAAATTTTATTCGAAAATGTACAGGTTTTTGAGTGTCATATTTTTAAAATGATTAACATTCGAATAGGCTTCAATAGTGAGTATTGTGACAGGTGTAATCGACCATGAGAACTGGTTATAGGTAAGTACCTATATTGATCAAGAAGTATTTTTCTAGATGGTTCAAAATGTGAGCGAGTAGCGGTTGGTTGAATTTTGGAATGATCGATACAAGTATGATAGGTAGGTATTAACTTACGGACAAAAACAAAAAGCAATCAATATGGTAGGTATGTAAATAAGTTAGAGAATCGTGATTCTGAATATCCATGTAATAGGTAGGTATAGGTACCTAGATATCAAAGGTCAAATGAATCCATTACAAGTTACCTAATGCAAAATAAATGAATCTGAATCTGCAATTAAGACAGGTAAAAAAAAATAAGTAGTTACCTACTCATGTAGTTTCTTATTGTAAAAAAAATTGCTTCTTTCTTCTAAGGGCAACGTTTTGTTTTGTTCCATGAATTATTTATGTACTTACCTACCTATTTGTCTTAACGGACCAAATAAAAAATTCTCCTAACCACGACTTTTGTACCGGTATTGTAAGAAGTCTGCGGTTTTGATGATCTTTACGATTTCAAATAAAAATTCTTAGAATTAGGTAGGTAAGTAGGAGGTATCACCACGTAAAAGCTTACCTAATGAATTTTTATGAAAGTAGGTATCCATAAAATAATTACACAATAAGACATCCTACATAATCTTAAATTACCAAAATGGATGTTCAATTTTTATGAGACATTATTCGCCAAGTACCTAGGTACCTTTAAAACCATCATAAATCTAGATTATTTTTACATAAAGAAGCAATTTCCTTATAAAATAAACTTTCATTGGTAATAAACTCACTAATTAACAACAACAATAGCCATTATAGATGCGCATAGAACTTCTACCTAGTCTATGATGCACAGCGCATATCACATGACAGCGAAGTAAGCACTTTCACGATTTTCACATGCTAACGACAGCGCCGCGCATCAATCAGCGCTGCAGGTAGCGGATTTTAGCGCTGATCATCGGATTTGCAAAAACCTTTTTACTAATTTGTTGTTGAAGTTTTTGGTGTGAAAATGTGCAGTAGGTCGCTAATCGTTTTTCGATAGTTATATTTCTTGATCTTCTCGTTTCAATGGCATATAAGTGCAGTGCCTAAAGATGTTCAAGTACTTATCTATGTTTTATATTTTTAAAGTATTTATAGTGAATTGGCGACTAATCATTAATTAGCAAACGGCCCATCGATAAAAATAATCTAAATCCTCGTGTAAAAAAGCGTAGGAATGGTTAATGAAGCAGAATAATAAAGCAAAATCTGGTTTCTCTAAGAGCAAGGCTAAGGCAAAGGTCAGGCGGCTATAGTTCTTGTATAGTAAATCAGAAACTTAGATGGCATAACTTTGAATACTAAATATACATACATATATTATGTATGATGGAACCAGGAGCGGCTGAGCGATATAACCGTAATTTCGGGGGGTTTTTAATAACTATTCATATAAGTTTTCAGTTAATTCTAATGTCACTTTCACAATTCACACTAATGTTGTAAGAAAACTAAATAATAACGAATGTATGGGCAAACCGACAGTTTCGTATCAGAATACTCGTACAGTTTTAACATAAAGCATTTTAACAAACGTAAATTATCAAGGAATTGGTCAATCAAAAACTCGAAGATAGCTCCATATTCCGGAGCGCAGATTCTATGGAAATGAATGGGCAGGAAGATTTACGTACACTCTTAAATCAGAAAATAGTTACAAAGCAGATCTTAGTTACGTAATTCTTGTTAAAATAAAAAATCTCTGTGAGAACGATGTAGAATGACGTTCACGTTCAAACACAATTAAATAAACCGTGGCTGCAAAGAAATTAGACCCTAATTCAGCCCTACACCCCAACTGATGGTGCCCGTTCTCGACTGTTTTTAGGATTCTGACCCAAAGGGTAAAAACGGGACCCTATTACAAAGACTCCACTATCACCAGGCTGCATCAATGAAATTTTCACTGATGATGTATTTATGTTGCCGCTATAACAACAAATACTTACTAAAAACAATAAAATAAATATTTAAGTGGGGCTCTCATACAACAAACAACTTCGAGCGTGAGTCCGACTCGCACTTGGCCGGTTTTTTTTAACAATATTTGTGCCGCACTATTATTTAGGAGCGTTAGAACTATGTCTCCACATGCACGGACACTACAAGTTCTCATGAATACGCTCTTTGTCATATCATGTGAGCTGAATTCCAAATACGACGACATTTTTTGTAAAACAGCAGTCTGGGATCCTTTGCCACGATTAGCCTTTCGAAACTAAACTCATTCATAGACTCTGAAGCAAACTTCGTAAAGGTCTTACACCTTTTTGAAGGTTAAACAGGTAAGTATCTATTGTTTTTGAATATTTCTTTATTGATGCAGTAACTTCAGTCTTCTTGGTAAATTAAACGAAAACCAAACTGCGAAGAACACCAAAGAATCGAGAAATGAATTGTATTGACTAAATTTTATTCATAATTTGTATTACAATAAAAATAACTTTATCCAAAAACGCAAATAGAAAAGATTTTGCAAATTCATTCCATATTTAAGTAAGTTATAAAACTTTCAAATCTGGTGGAAGGGGAAATTGTCAAGTAACAGAATAAGGATGGACATACTGAAATGTGACGTCAACGCCATTAGGTTACGTGTGTACAAAAGAGATAGCAAGATGTTCCCACCACGAGCCTACTCTTTCTCATACTAATATTTGAAATGCTAATTGCTGCTTCATTTAACAACCAATCTTGATGCTGTTTTCAGAAAAAGATTTATATTGGTGATATTTGTTGTTTAATATAATATATTTTACAAAATTAAACACAGACACAAGTAACTAATTGTATGTATAATAGATGATAAGGATAGAAGTCAGAAACGTTTATTTCCAATAGACCAATTACAAACACTTTTGAATTGACAAAATGTCGGTCAGTCAAAAAAAAAGTAAAGCTAAATGGCACGTTCCAAAGCGTGGAGAAGAACGTGCAAGAAACTCCATGGCCACTCTTTTAAATCATATTATGAGTGGTAGAGAAGGAACGAATATAAAATTGGCGGCGACCAATCTTGATGGAAGGAATGAGAAAATCTCTGCTAACTGAAGAAATATGGATGTCCAACATAGATAGGTACATGAACATGATTACATGACACATTGCATCGAAGAATACAGTCGTTATATTATGCTATTGTTTTCATCAGCATTACAATATCTTCGGGCCAATTGGTCTATCTACAATCATTGTTGATTGAAAATTTAATCACAAGGGTCTGAGTCAAATCTCAGTCGTCATTGTAACCGTAACTGTCTAAGAACAACATCATCAATATAAACAAAACACACCTACCTCACGTACGTAGGGCTACTTAGAAAAGATAAATAAATATTTGAAGTCTTTGGTGCTGCGGATTTGTTAGGATTCTCCTTAAGCGTTTGAATTTGGATCTGTTTCGACTTAGTATTCTTAAAGTCGTGCGCTCAACGCCATTATGAAGCGTTTGGTTCATCATTAATAAGAAATTGCAGTGTCTCTTTCCTCGAAACTAGAAATTCTCAGTATGCCACTTGCCACCTCTTTCAATCCAAGCTAAGCAAAAATAGCTTCTTATATGCCACAATCAAACAATAAATTAAACCTTAATAGGTTCGTTTCTTCATAACATAACTGTTTCTAGAATCTTCGTATATAATTAACGTTATATCTCAGCCTAATTCCACAACGCGCTTTCAAAACCAACCTTTTCAATGAAGCCCGATTTACCTTGAATAGATTTCTCAACTACCCACACCTAAGTACTAACTCTTGTCTGCCTAATGGCTGTGTTAACGCTATATCTACACAACCTAATTAAGATTTCTGCTCATTCTAACCTTGTACACACCTAAGACTTTCTGATAACACGCTTGTGACTACAGAAGCCCTCCCGTTGACCTACTAAGCTAAATCTTTCCCGCCATACTTGGCTATACTTACACGCAACACGCATTCAAGCGAAGTATCTTTGGCTTTCAATCTATAACTGTACTATCTATTAATCGTCTTCTTATATTCTTCTTTTTATTCGGAGTTGAGGTAAATTGTCCTAGTATTTCCAATCGTTAAAATGGAGTATAGAATAACGTATTAAATATAAGCACGGCTTTTTATTTCTCGTAATATTCTGAAAGAAAGGGGTTAGGCGAATAATCATAGACCCGATTCGACTCGACCCTTTTTAGACGACCGTGATAAAAACGTTCTTTTGAAATGTCTTGATGTCCAGAATCATTTTTTGGTATTAGAGAGAGACTCAGATCTCAATTCTCTCAAACATCCTACAAGCAATTATTTTATCTCGGTACTGGCTGTCTCCTGCGGTTTCACCCGCGTCTTTGGTTACTGCTCCGCTCTTGAGGGTCGTAGTGTGATGACTTGACTACGATCCTACCTGATGGTAAGCAGTGATGCAAAGCCTCTTCACTCTAGCCTTGAAGGCTACTAAATTATAATCAGACGGGATTACAGTTATTGAAATCAGCGCGTTCAACTAACCAAGTCTTCAGCTTCATAATATTATGCATAGATTTCAACATACAAAGATCAAGTGCCCCAAAATCAAGTTTTACCAATCTAATCGAGGCTAGGGACTATCAGCAAAGTGTACTAAATACATGTAAACATTCACGCTCGAGTGGGGATTAAATTCCACTGGCTACGTAAAGGAAAAAGCCTGAACAATACAATGCGTAGGCAGCCTAGTACTTGTTAGCCATTACTTACAAAACGGCTATTAAACTCAAGGGTATGTCTCCACTATGGCCGCTTGCTAAGTGATTGTTCTTTCAGTTTTGTCGAATGCATCATTAAGGTGGCCATAAAAAAAAAAAAAAATGTGTTTATTATCTTAAAAATCACTTTATAATGATGATCGTTAATGCCTTCTTCATCTCAAATTTTGGCTAGCAGAGTTTTAAGTAACGCTTCTACCTATGCAAGCTTTGGGCTGCCGGATTGCTCAAAAGAGTAACCCAACTTAAGGGACACAGGTCGATTAGTCAATAAAAGTCTGACACTACGTCTCGATCCACCCAGAGTGGGAGTGGGAGTTGATGCTATATTTAAAGATTTCACATCAATAAGTATTTTTTAAAATTTCAACAAATTAACAAATTTATCCTAAAAATGGATCCATGCCAGGGGCGCCGGCTTTTATGGGTGCTCAAGTCTGATACGCAATCGCGCTCCACCCTAGTGCGTAAGAAGTCATTGGATGATTTCCTCACCTATAAAAAAAGCTAGTTGGGAAAAGGTTATCTTATCTTGTTGTGGGCCTGGCCCTAGGCCAGAGCACTTCGCTCACCCTTCTGGATCTTATGTGCTATGCCCCTCCTGTCTACTCAACCTCTAGCCCTCCGTGCACCTTCTTCATGAGTCCCAGTATGGCCTTGATGGGGCTGAGCCTGTAGTCCTCTGGTCTTGGGAAAAGGTTAGAGAGATGAGGTTTTTATCCTATATTTTGTTGGTCGTATGGAAGTCTATACGACACATTAACAAATTATTTCCCACCGCAAAATCATCAAGCAAAAACTCATGTACAAATAGTATGTAAGTACTTACCTACGCAGTCGGATTACAACTCATTATAGGTATTTAGCGTACCGCGTTGCGTATTAAAATTCTTTAGATAAGACTAGTATACTGTCTGTGTTCTTGTTTTAATCTGTGGTACAAAGATAAAATGTGTAGTAAAAAATTATTGATTGTAAAATTGTAATGACTTTTCTTCCTAAGCTGGGAAAGTCTTCAAATAACTTCAACCGCTCTAAGAGGAGGCGAGAGGGCTGTTTCAGACTTTTACTGACTAAAACCGAATCGTTTTCTTTCAGTTGCCATACATTCAAATTTCGAACACCAGCCATGGCGAGTTTTTTTTTCTGCTAGCCAATGTCAACAGATAATTGGCTGGTACTCTTGTGCATCCGCCAGGTTCGAAAGAGTTACCGCGGCCCTAGAACGTAAAGGGCAACTAAAGGAACATGGCTGGTTTTTGGTCATCAAAAAGTCTAACACTCCCTCTAGCCCAGCCAGTGCGGAAAAAGTTCGTTTACTTTCACTATCAAGTTATGTAAATCGTTTGCTCTACCCACAGTTTGCACGATAGAGCTTGATTTTCCTCCTAAATATCCTTCTAAGTTTATGTCTCGTCCGTCATGACTCCACCTCGAAGCTACTTAGGGCCTAGGGGCGTCCCATATTACGTAAAAATTTACCGGCTTGCGGTTTCACAGATGATTACAGAAATAGGTACCTACCTGATAATTAATTCCATTTCACCAACGCCATTTTACAACAGGTTATTAAAATCAAGAAACAGATATCTTCTTATTGAGAGAAAATGCTAATTAAGTCAATTTTAGTTAATTCAGAAACCATTTTAAATAATTCCATATTGTACTTAATTTTATTGTTTGCTAACGAACGTAACATTTACATAATCTGTGGGATAGCAAAGTTAAACAGATAACAAAAAGTCAAACAAAAAAGTTTTAAAGTAAATTCTTAATTCAAATTATAGCAACGACCTTGCGAAGGAAGACGTACGTACGTACGAACAGCCAAATACATAACATTATGAATAATTTTACGAGATATTTAAATCTCACAAGTTGTAAAACTGGTGAATCTAGTTTATTATATGAATAAGTAGTCGGTTTTTATCTTTATTTGAGCGAAAATACTAAAGTTTGAATTTTTGAATGTCAAAAACGTTCCAAATCACGTGTGCTTTGTTGATAGCGTGTGTGACAATTCATCGCGGAAAAATATGTTAATAAATCACACAAATTATAAACAGATTTTAGGATTATAGAGTGAATACGCAATTCGATGACCAATAGCTAAAGAATTAAGATTGCACAGGTGAAGAATTGATTTACACACATAATAGTATAGATATAGAATATCATTCAGGCTGCTAAATTAGTTATCAGATTAGGCCGTTACCTGAACAGAGAATTAAGATAGTTGGCTGCGATTCATAAAATCACATATTTATTCATATATTTGAGAGTTACTGACGATTCTCACCTGACACCTCGGAAAAGAATATTTTTTTTCTTAATTGTTGGATGTGTGATTATTGGATGTTACTAATCCGAATTATATTTTATAAAAAAAAAAAAATAACCTACTGTAGGTACTACTAGGCCATTACCTAAGATCCAATGTAAGTTACCCGGTTTTCTGAGCACACTTAAATGCCCTTATCTTAAAAAATCCACAAACACGATAAGGAAACCAAATATGATTATAATACAGGCATACATAGATGCGTAAATGTTGCTCTAGTTTGGTGTGTGTCAGCTTGGCGGGACCAGGTTACGTTACGAATTTTAATCATCTCTTTAATGTATTCAAAGAACAACTAGCCCGACAGGTAGTCGAAAAATATTAATCATATCCACTAGCAGCCAATTACTACTAAATGCATTGTAGAAGTACCTACTCATACAAAAAATATATATAAAAAATATAATATTTATGAACGACGAAAATACTAATAATAAGCACTGTTTGTACAATTGTACCATGTTTCTCATGTAAGTGACTGTAGTCTTTTATGAGAATAAACTTCTTTAAACACAATCATCATCTCTCTTCCCAACTACTCGTAGCCGACCCAAGGCTTCTAGTCTACCAGTACGAGCGACCGCCTATCAGACGTCAAGAATTTTTTTGTAAAAGTGAGATTACATGTTAGTGAATACACCCACGTTATTGTAATTCCTAGTGTCAGGCCAACGTTTTTTTTTTTTTTAACAAGAAATATGGGCAATAAAATTCTTCTAAAGGAGAATTATTACCTAAATATCTAGCGCCAATTAGTAGGTATCATTTCTTTTCGTTCATTATATTACTGACAAGTCATTCAGCAAAAATTGTAGATACCCACATTATGACAGCCACGTCACAGTATAGATATATGGAACAGTACGGAAACTACCTACAAATATTCGAAACAGCACACTCACACAAACATACGCATCGACGAGACTCCTAAGCGTTTCTCGCGGTCCTGTCAGTAGCGAATGCCGCTTAGGAGTCTCGTCGATGCGTATGTTTGTGTGAGTGAGCCGTTTCGAACATTTGTAGGTAGTTTCCATACTGTTCCATATATCTATACTGTGGCCTAGATACTAAGGACGTAATACGATGCTAATTAATTTATTATCTATGCAAAACTGTTAAAAATATAAAAAAATATATCATTCAGACATTCTTTGATTAAATTTAAATTAAGATAAAACAAAATATTGGACAAGGTAGTTTTAAGTTCATTGATTTCATACTGTCTTTTGTCTATTATATTTATCTAAAGACAGAGTGAGATAGAAAACTAAAAGAGTCAAATACCTAATCGAAAATTATCTGATAAAAGTCTCAAGTGTTAGATGATTACCAGATAACATTCCTAATGGCTTTCTGCACGCCGTTTTTGATAGTTATCTTTATTGAAGATCATTTTAATATTAACGATACAAAAATATGCAGATTTTGTGTGCTCAATATAGAAATATAAATTTGCATTAAGTATGATTACTTGAAGCCCAATTTAGTCTGCAGTTAATAGACTAAATTGAGATGATAAACAATACAACAAATGGCATGATGGCGGTCTCAGTGTGACCAGACAAGTTTTTTTACGTACTTTCGATTTATTCTAGCAACAATAACTTAATCTTATTGTTGCAAAATCACCGTAGAGGTCGCAATAGGATATGTATGTCATCAGGTTAGGCTGTGGATCGTTTAAGAACGAGTTTTTATCATTGGATCACGTTGATCGATCATGAGGACCGAACAGGTTTTTGGCGCGATTTTTTTCAATGTTCTGTCTGTTTTTTAATGTAGAATACAAATTACAAATTCTTAGTAGATATTTTGATGTAAAGTTGATGTAATCTCAAGTTTCTATACAAATGGACGCGATCTCGGTGAAATGTAGCTGAGGATTTTATTGTAGTTTGACTACCTTCGGGAAGCTTGCCGAGAGAGCTAAGCTGACCCAATAGATTTGCTGCCAAATACAGCAAAAACCATTGAGTGTGTTGCATCCGCATTCTAACTTAAAGTGTCTAACACTTTTTGATTGACTAATTATGATTTTGCGAAGACATAATAAACAAAAAAGGTCTGTACGGACGAATGTTCTTTTTTCAAATCTGGTTTTACTGGTTTGACCAGGCATTATTTGTATGTGTTTAGTTCAAAAGGCTTGTTATTATTTACAGATGATTTTGATAATGCTGGCAATATACTATGACAAGTAAATATTTTTGCGGTTGTCTTTGATTTTCAAAGTTCGAGAAATTATTTCTATCATAATAATATCGATGGCGTGTATTTTTATTATAATATATCAGTCAACTAAGTAGATAAGTATATTGCCACACGATCGGCAGGCTCTTTGATGATAGGTAGATACCTAATGACAATTAATTGCTTGAATGTAGATAACACTTCCCAAACATACATACCCAAAATATCTAAATAGAACAATAAACTAAAAATAAAATAAACTTATAATAATTAACGTGCTAATAAATAACAGACGATACCATCAGTGCCACATCTAGTAAAAATCAAATTCGTGTATCCATGTTATGTTTGGATAACTTATGATTGAGTACCTATGTTATCTGTTTAGATTTACCCACATTTTATCTTTTTTTTTCCTGGCTATCTTGTTTTTTTATTTTATTTTACATACGTTCTTCTGTGCGCTCTAATTATTAATTTTAGTTTTAAATATTGTTTCCCAGTAAGTGAAATGTATGCAATTCTTTATGAGAAATAAAGTTGTTCTTAAACCTAAGAATGTAAAGATTAGAAGTGGACGATAGCGGGAAAAGGTTTGAATGCGCTTCGCTTCGCACTGACATGCGCTTATTCTAGCTTCTGATGTTTTATAGGTGCCCATGTACGCCTATGTGAAATAAATAACTTTGAGTTTGAGATTTGATTGGCAAAACCTTCTACTACAAAATAAGTGTTTGAAGCAAAAAATATGCTATGAATGAACATTCAAGCCGATACCGAATCCTTTTTTTAACCTCAATTTCATGTAAGTATATGTCGTGGCTAGGGGGGTTACCATGACGTTTAAAGTAAGATTGTTTTATTCCTATTCCATTGTGGGTAAGAGATGGCGCTAGACAACCTGTATAGCTCTGTCTCTTGCCCTCACTGAAATAAGAATGAAACAATCTTACTTTGAACGTCATGGTACAGGGGCTGATCTTAGAATTGATCACTTCATGGTATGGAGAATTATCCATGGAAATATAATTTAGGGATAAAAAGCATCATATATGTGCTAGTCCAGTACATACTCTACCCGTGTGCCGAATTTCGTTCAAATTTGTTAAGGCATTTGAGAGTGAAGTCGACACACAAATAACAGGTGGCTTAGGTATCGTATGTCGGAAACTGTACCTCAACCTGGCAGAGAAAAATGTTATTTTTCACGCATTCCAATTTTACCTACACATACGGAAGCCACATAGGAAACAAAGTACTTTTGTAGGTACAGTTAACAAAGGAGATAAGTAACCAGGGTCGTCAGATATAGTTTAAGTTTTCATAGAAACCGATGAATGTACATTACATATAATTATTATAATAATAATATTAAATAAATTTTAATTTTACTAATGAGTTATTCATTTATTATAACAATAATCTTTTTATGTCAGAATTGTTAGTGTCATAATAACTTATAAAACTAGTAAACAAATAAGTATATAAATATTAGTAACACAATAACTTAATAACTAAGTTAGTAAACAGTAGGTACCTATTGACAGGAGTATGACTGACTAGCTTATGAACCAGATAATAGGACAATCCAGTTTATTGGCAATAACACTCAGGTGGCCGGTGTTACTGGCACGCACCCTGCGCAACAAGGATGCTGTATGCTTGCGCATTGACACAGTGAAGCTGTCAGTCTGGGCATCCACGACCATCCCTGAGGGCACTACAGAAGCGTGGCAGCCCCAATAGCATCCTGAATGCACTACGAATTTTATTATATTTCATTCCTAAATATTCAACTATATCTGACGACCCTGGTTACTTATCTGCTTCGTTGACTGTACTCATACATATCGTACTACTTGTACATAATAAAAAAGAAAGTTTTTAAAGTTTTTGTTTACTTCGTACGTTTTCAAGTTTCACGCAAACGGGTTTGGTGACATGAAACTTTCATTACTTATACAGTTACCTAGTGGCCTCTTGAATGGTGCTGAGGAAAAGAAATCGTTTCTATAGAGCCCTCTGCGAGAACCTTTGAAAGAGTTACTGTAGCCCTAGAACGCCAATGAAGGAATAAATCAACAAGTAGTCTAACACGCCCTCGCTACACTCAGGGCGGGAGCAGTTATTTGATGATTTCCCACTTCGAAAAAAAAGTGTACTCTATCCTTTGGGATACCAAAAACGGTAACTCTATCATAGTGACTGAGATAATGTATATAGAAAAATTATTTCCGTCTCATTTAAGTATTTATAAATTGCAAAAATGTTAACGAATTTTAAAATGAGCAGGAATTTCTTCTATTTCTAGCTACAAATGATAAAATATTCTTAGCTAAAAATATATTAGCTTTTTCTCACAATTTTCTTGGGAGTGAAAGTAATCAGTCACCGATAATGTAGCTTTGTATCAGTGTAACAAAAGTTTTATAAATCGATCATGCAGACAAAAAAACAAACAAACATCTTTTTTAAATATGATCTATTTTATCACACTAATATTACTGTAAACGTGAAAGTTTGTGTATGTATGTGTGTATTTGTATGTTTAACACACAGGTAGATCATATCCTGGAATAGGTACTACTCAGCGTTGACAAAAGAATCAGTGAGAAACCTAATGATGATGACAAAGACCTATTCAATATTTTTTTTTTATAAAGTGACTTTTGGTTGTCGCCATATTGAATTTTTATTTCTATCATTCCTTTAATGACGTAAGAATCGGCCTATGCGTTTGGATTTTAAAGCACACAATCAAAGAACATATCAATAGACATAATGCAATTAAAAAGGCTGAAAAATGAAACCTTCCTTTGCATCGCGCATTCTGGTAAAAAATACATTTAATCCGTCATATTTCGTTTAATTTTCCGGTCGTAAAGGGCTGCCGTTAGACGCGTCATTATCAATTATACTTCATTTTTAGTAGCAATTAAGCTAAATAAATTATATAATTTGAGAAGAGAAAGTAAATTCTTGACATTTAATTGCCAAAAAAATTACGTTGTTTATGTAATTTTTTGGAGAGAAAAGTGTGTGCTTTCTCTATGGTATTACTAGCTGTGTCCCCCGTGGTTCCACCCATACTTTTGGCTACCCCTCCACTCCCTTGGGTCGTAGCACTCGTAGCATGATTTTATTAGTCTATAGCCTTCTTCGATAAATGAGCTGTCCGAAACTAAGAGATTTTTCAATTCGAATAGTAGTTTCTAAAACTCATGAGTTTTATAATCTCGTGTTACAGAGTTTGATAAAGAAGTCCTCTGAAACGGCTTGACCGATATTTATGAATTTTTTTGTGTATATTAGGTAGGTCTGAGAATAGGTCTTAGGCTATTTTTTACCCTCCTACACCAGCCCCATTTTTTTCTTTGATAATTTATATGGCAGTACAACGTTTGCTGAGTCGGCTAGTATTAGTCTAGATTCTAGATTAAACACGAGGTTGTGTAATAAATTATATTTACACTAATATTGTAAAGAGGTAAAGTTGGTTTTTATGTTTTTTTGTTTGTAGGAGGTAATCTGTGAAAATATTGGTCCGATCGCGAAATTATTCCTGAATGACATAGGCTATATTATATATAGCCTATGTCATTATTATAAAGAGTGAATAGGTACTCGTAAATCATCGCTTATCAGATGAGATAGCGGTGAAGCGCGAGCCTATAAATACTAAGAAAGTAAAGATCATAACAAGTGAGTACACATGAGTGTAAAAGCTAAATAACCATACTTTCCCTTAAAACAGTGTTTTCCAAACTTTGGACCGCGGATGGTCCCAAACTTTGGTCGGTGGACCGCAAGAGCTAAAATAAGGTCCTATAAAGATTAACTATTTCAAACCTTTCCAATTAATGTGAACTGATTTTAAGTTTCTATAAATAATATTGTGTTTTCTGTAACAATACTTTTACTTTTGATTTTAATAAATTTACAAGTGCGTTACAAGTTTTGGATTTACGTATATATGTTATAAAAAATCTTCTCATAGTATGGTATGGTCGGCCTTATAATGTTTTCACTGCTGGGATTCAGGCCTCCTCTCTAGGAAAGGGAATGGGCTGTAATCCACCACGCGGGCCCAGTGCGAGTTGGTGGATGTCACATGTCTTCGAATTTTTGGTTCTAGGACATGCCGGTTTCCTCACCATGTTTTCCTTCACCGTTTTGAGAGCAGTGGTGATGAAATAAATTACACAAAGTAAAGCGCCTGGTCCAAAGTAGCCCCGTGTCAAAAAAGGTTTAAAACCACTACTTAAAAGTTGCGCGGGTTACGCAACACTATGATTTTCTTTTGATAATCATAGTTTAATTTTATTTTGTACTTTTAGTCCAAAGTAGTCCCAGGCCAAAAAAGGTTGGAAACCATTGCTTTAAAGGTTGCGCCACACTATGATGTAAGTTCACGTAAAGCGGGTGAAGTTACCAATGGGTCGTCATTCGTCAGTCGTAACTGACAAGCGTATGTGCATGGTGAAAGTGAGATGAGTTACCTGGGAACTGCCTTTGTGATGGTACCTAGAAGCCTTTGTACTGGAATACTGGGAAGTTTGATGAAAGTATAGAGCAGTGACCTGTAGTAACACGTTTAAACCCTATACTTAGATTTATGTAGTATTTAGCTTCAACCCACGATTTCACCCACAAAAAATATCATAATATGTCATGTCATAATCCAGGTCATGGTCTACTCTTGTAAAGCTGCGAGATTGATCAACAGAGCAACCTGGAACGTAAAGGGCAACTGAAGGAACACAGATGTGTTTTAGTCAGTAAAAGTCTGACAGGGAGTTTTGTTTTAACTCATAATATGATTTTCAAGTGTGGCCATGGAAACTCCATTGCACGTTCTTCTCCATAGAGATCTACGCTTTGGAACGTGTAATTTAGCTTCACTTTTTTTTGACTGACCGACATTTTGACAATTCAAAAGTGCCTGTAAATGTTCTATTTGAATTAAACGTTTCTGATTTCTGTCGCTTCACCCAGAGCTGGGATAGTTATTTGATGATTTTCCAGGTCTACCCGTGTGCTAAGTATCAACCAAAGCCATTTTAGTCATTCACATTTATAATGTTAGTAGGATTGAATAAAGAAAAAAAGTCTAGTCAAATTCCTTGCTATTAATAATCGTGGACGTGCACTGAATGATGTGACTGTACTGATACTTGGTACTGTACAAAACAGACAAGAGTACACTAACACGAAAATATTATGAAAGTAATAATTATAAGAGCAGTGGTGGCCGAGTGGTAACGGCGTACTTACGAGTTGTAGGTCGCGGGTTCAAACCCAGCCAGGCGCATTACTTTGTGTAATTATTTCATCACCACTGCTCTCAAAACTGTGAAGGAAAACATCGTAAGGAAACCGGCATGTCCTAAAACTAAAAATTCGAAGACGTGAAATTCACCAAACCGCACTGGCCCCGCGTGGTGGATTATGGCCTATTCCCTCTCCTAGAGAGGAGGCCTGAGTCTTAACAATGGGAACATTATAAGGCCGACTATGCTATGCTATGCTAATAATTATAGAAAATAATACAGACTGCTTCTTTCGCTAACTACAGTTATCTAAATAATCCTGTCTGGCAGAGACAGAGTCGCTAGTAATTAAAAATAATGACATTTGAAAATTATTCTGAGACTTCATCGTTGCAAAAAGAAACTAAAAGTAATTAATGATCCCAGCTATTTTTATCACCACAAAAAGGTTTAATTTCAAAATTAAATACAATTTACGGACCGTTTAACTTTTTATACTTATCCCCGTCTAGTGGAGTCCCTCAAAGGTAATATTACTTGCAAATAGCGTGTGTTTATGAATAATTGAAAGGTTTATAGCGAATTGCACACGTTACTAAATAATTATGGATGAGCTATGTTTTATTGATACCGACCTCTGTGGTAGCAAACTGGCAACCTCAATCCAAAATTTGTTTCATGCATTAGACGTTAAGACTTTTTTTTTTTTTTTTCGCTGGGAAAATCATCTTATGACATCCCCCCCCGCCCCTTGGGCGGAGCGTGAGATAGTGTCAGACTTTTACTGACTAAAAACCCACTCCTGTTCCTTCGTTGCCTTTCGTACCAGGGCCGAGTCTTCCTTTCAGAATCAGACCCTTGGCCGCAGTAGGCTTCGACCCTGATGGCCCCTACAATTGCTGACATCTCCTTGAGGCGCGCGTGAAACAGTACGCGCCATCGACGACTTGGGCTCGGTCCGGACGGTTACCGGACGGTCGGACGGCGACCCACCCATTGCTCGCCGTCCACAAGCCCGCGCCTACGGTGGCCGGAAATCGGGATCAGAATCCCGGCGGCGGTTGGGGCGTGAGGACCGTTGCCTCACGCGATCGGCTGCCTCCTTTGCTAGCATTACTGCTTCGCAGAAGGAGGCGACCGCCTGCCACTCCTCCTCGCTCCGGACCATGGCCTGTACCAAGGCCCGGCGCGAGAGATCACCGCCGCCGATCGCTTCCACGAGGACACGGCGTTGCTCTTCCCAAGCGGGGCACACTTCCACCGTGTGCTCCACCGTGGCCTCCGGGCAGTCCACGCAATGGTGACACCCGGGCGTTTCTTCCGCACGAATATAGACGTTAAGACACTAAGTATTCCTTGTCTGGCTGTCAAGTGAATACGGCCAAAGAAGTGTGAGAAATTAATCTACTGTGTTGTCTTTTTCTAAAATACATTTTTCATTTTACTAAATTTTTTTTTTTTGTCGTGTTGTCTTGTCGTTGCCGCTTCGTCGACACAGTTTCATAGTTTTGTATGTAAGCTTCACGCAGGCGTACACCAAGCGTATAATGACGGATACGCGTCTATGAAGCTAAGCGTCCGTTGACAGTAGGCCTTATTGCTCACTTTACGGGCTGCCAGTGTCTCCATCGTCATTACGACTGACAAAATTCCTATAAAGTTTTTGATCTCATCTTCGCTTTGACGGTTACTTTATTTGTTGTACACAAAACATAATAAATTTTAATCAGGATAGCTGAAGTAAACAGTGCGAGCTTAACAACCCAGAATTGGATTTCTTACAGCAAACCTTAATGCGATGGAAATGGGCAAGATAACAATTATAAGTGCGCAACAAAACTTAAGCTATGTTAATTAAATCCTACTTAAAATTAAAGTAAACTCGTGTGTGTACTGCACACCATATAAAAGTATAATAACTGTGAGTTTAAAAAAAACTTGAGTACATATTATACATATTTATGGGTCCTTGTACAGATTCTCTATGTCTATGGTTTCACTTTTTAGTAATTCACGAAGTAATGAAACAGTGTTTCAAATTAGAACGTTCACGCTAGCTGGAATTGAATGAGTTGACAGAAAAGAAGATTGATTGTCTCAAGCAATGCTTGATACCTTCTTAATTGAGTAGTAGGTTAGCGGACTATGCATGCTATATAGTAGCATGACTATCCATTATAATTAACTCTTAACGAAAAAAATCTTGAAATTGAAATAGGAATAGGTAGGCCACGACTGTCGCATACCACGTTGCGCGATGGGCAGCCCTGACAAGCCAGGGCTGCGGGATTGTTTGAAAGAGTTATTGAGAAAGAAGTCCTGAAAAGGAATACTGAAGGAACATAGGATTTAGTTAGTAAAAGTCTGACACTCCCTCTCATTCCACCCGTATTGATGACTATCCGTATCCGCCTCAAGAAAGCCCCAATAAGCCAAAAGTTATCGCTGCAGACTTCATAAAAGATGAATTTCACAAATTATATCCAATGGTTCACACTAGCATCGTACTGAAACAGGTGGAAATCATGTAATGGCTGTCAGTCTGTCACTAAAGAGTAACCCATTGAAACATTACTAAGAATACCCCTAAATACTTAACTAAAAGTGTTTATTCCCAAATGTCCTCGAAACGACAATAAAATACCGCACTGTCGAATACCGTAAGATGGCCGAGCAAAAAAAGTAATTTTACTGCATCCTTCACTGCAAAAAATAAACTACCTACATAAAATAGTTTCGCCAGGCTGGGCGTATTGACATAAAAGAAAAAAAGAAAAGGATCACTATAAAAAAATTATAAATCCTTTTCTTCACTCTGTTTCAAGTCTTGAAACAGAGTGTGTTAAAATTCTTTCAAGAGAGCGGTCAGTGTCAATATTTCGCCTCAACTACGATGACAGTGACAGATGTCAATTCTCAGCGTTCGGTTTCATAGATGAAATTGGTAATTGTCTATGCAATGTTGATTGGCCTACTGAATCTTTCTGTTCAGTGACTAAAGTGCGGTGGTTGCCTTATTGGGATACATCCTATTACATCTGACCGGTATATTACAGTTATGTGACTACTTGGTAAATCTATGCGTTAAACCTTTTTTTGATCATTTGTATATTGCAGTTTTTACTGTACATTTTTTTTCTGAATAAAACACGGTTAGGTTATACCATAGATATCCGGGTTATACTAATGAATTTGGATGTGATTTACTTACCATAAACAAATTTTTTTTTTCAAAATATATCGAGAAATTATAATCTAGTAAAGATTTATTATAAATCATATGGATTCTGCAATTTTCCGGTGATATAACTACTTATATAATTTTTAGTTTTCTTTTTTATCTTTTGGGTGTAGCAAATAATCAATAACTCATACCGCTCTAAGTGGAGCGAGAGTGAATGGCAGAGTTTTACAGACCATACCCACAGATGTACCCACTCATGTTCCTTCAGTTGCCCTTTGCGTTCCAGGGCCGCGGCAAATCTCTCGAACAAACAATCCCGCAAGCCCAGCCAAGATCTAAACTTACTGGTCTAATACCGTTGCATTGTATAGCATTCCATGGAGCATTTGAAATAACAAAACAAAAAAAAAAACAAACGCTTGTTTTGTTCACTCCTGTTTACAAACACGAGAAAGTTTGTAATCTTGCTGCAAATTCGACTAGATAACAGATCGATATCTTGTCACGATTGAGATTATTAGGTGTGGGTTTTTTTCTTTATGTTGCTAGGCTTGCTTTTGACAATATCTCACTTGATGAAATCAGAAAAGTTTATTTCAAATAGACCAATTGCAGGTTCTTTTGAATTTACAAAATGTCGGTCAGTCAAAAAAAAGTGAAGCTAAATTGCACGTTCCAAAGCGTAGGTAAGCGATGAAGCGATGTACGTTTGACGATAAAGCAGTCTTGCTAAAAAAAAGACCTATCCGAACTTAAAAGACTACAACGTTGTAGCTATCAGGAAACGAAAACAAAAGATTTGACATTAGTAACTTTGGACCAGAAAAAAATCTTTGTTTTTTTTTGTAGCAATAAATGATCAGTATCAATCTTTTTGTCGTAAATTATCATAGCTAAGTTCCCACAACTAAAGAATGCAGAATGACGTAATTAAATCTCGAGCCTTCCTCCATTACGCCCTTGGTTATAATATCAGTGGAACGATAAAACTGATCAACATACACCATAGACAACCGAAACGCCTCGGCGGACACTGAATTTTTTCAAAGTGAGAAATCATCACCACCATTGCTCTCAAAACGGTGAAGGAAAACATCGTGAGGAAACCGGCATGTCCTAGAACCAAAAATTCTATGTGACATCCATCGCACTGGGCCTGCGTTGTGGATTACTGCCCATTCTCTCTCCTAAAGAGGAGGCCTGAGTCCCAGCAGTGGGAACATTTTAAGGCTGATTATGCTTTAATGAGAGAAATCATCATGCACTAGCTTCTGACGTTTTATAAGTGCCCATGTAGGCCTATGTGAAATAAAAACTTTTGACTTTGAGTTTGACTTTGACATCAAATAACTTTTCTCGCTTGGGGTCGAGCGAGAGGGAACGTCAGTCTTTTACAGACTACGAAGCACAAATTTTTAATAGTGTTTGGTGTTGCAAGCCCATTAGGGAGTGCAAACCACACATGTGGCTAATTTGTAAGGGATCAAGAAGCGCCTGCGGACACTAAAAAAAAGATGGCCAAGGGAGCAGCCGCCCCACGATTCGGCCCGTTTATCATTTGTTAGTTGATCAGGCCATGGGAAGGTGGAGGGAGTGACCAAAACCCACCCGTGTTTTTTTAGTTGTCCTTTGCGTTTCATGGATGCCTAACCTAACAATCCCGCAGCCCTGCTAGAATTAATCTGCCTAATCTTTACTCAACTTTATTGGAGTCGGCTACTAATCTAACCGGATGCAGCTGGGTACTAGTATTTTGACTAGCCTGTTGGTCTAGTGGTTAGTGGCCCTAACTGCTATGCCAGAGGTCGTGGGTTCGATTCCCACTCAGGACAAAAGTTAGTGTGATGAGCACGATCATTTGTTCTGTGCCTGGGTGTAATTTATCTATAATATGTATGTACGGTATTGAGAAATATATAAGTATGTTTATCAGTTGTCTAGTACTCATAACATAAGCTCTGCTTAGCTTGGGCCTAGACGGCGTTGTGTGTGACTGTGTGTGATAGTTGTGGAATATTATTATTTCACATGGAGCGTCTGCCTATCTGACCTCCACAACCCAATACGTGTTACCCAGGGTAACACGATACTCCCTTCCTCGTCAAGACTGATGTCAGATTTTTAGGGATTATGACTACCGTAACGACTACAAAAGATATTTAAATGACAGCCGGAATTAACGGGTTAATGTGCTTTCTGAAGCATGGAGGAATCTCGGTATGTAATGGATGGACACCATCTTCGAATTGACCTCGGCAAATGTTGCTTAACCTAAAAGAGCGGTTACACAAAAAGACATACATGGAAAGCGACTTTGTTTTATTCTATGTACAGATGTGTATTTAGAAATGTTGTCACCTTCGCCCTCTAGTCCCTGCCAAAGTGGCGATTCTGTGCTCTATGTCGACATGCACTCAAGAACCTTGGCCACTATTTTTTTTCGGTCACGAAGTTCGAAATTCAAAATTGAAGCACGTCAACAATGTTGCCAACAAAAACAAAAGCCCGCCTAATTGTTTTGGGAGTGAGAACGGGAAAAAAAACTCCTTCGGCATTCGAAGGACGGTGACGTCATTGATACAGGTACTTCAAGTTATTGTGTAGTGGGGACGGTAAGAATTGGCGGTGAGACGTGACTGATCTTGTTTAATATGCAATATGAATTGAGAAAAACCTTGTATTTTTATCTTTCGAAGGTAATGTCATGAATTACGGATAGGTATGAGAAAAACCAACCTAGCAAATTGTTTCTTATTTTTCTTTAATTTTGTGCGTAAAAAAACCGATTTGTTGTCATAAAAATTCTTTAGCTGAGAAAAAATTAAATATCTTACATCGTTAAGTCGCTGTTTTTTTTCCTTCGATTTGAAGCACAAAAACACATAATAAGTCGATAAAAATTCTATAACTGCGAAAAATAATTCAATCTCGAATCAAGTTTATTGAATTTGTCATGTACAACTCCAATCATATTATTTGAAATACCTACATAAGTAAGTAAATAAAAACTGTATTCAGTAACAAAACATATTTCATTAGAGAATGGAACACATAATTATACGTATGTTTATCATGACGTACGTGTCCAATCAGTTTTTCAAAGGCAAGGTTACGGAAGACAAATAGGTGGGTAAGTAGGTAAAATTATTGCTACAAACGGTAATATGAATAAAAAAAACATGTAGATGACGTGTGTTTCTTAAGTTTTGAAATGTTAATATGAAAAACACCAACGCTTACTTTGCTTGATAAGATGTGCCTTACTGCAACATAAAAAAAACTGTTATCCCCTTGAGTGCCAAAGCCCAAGTCTAGTAAAATACAAACGAGCCGCCGAGTCTTTCGAATCTATGCGGTAACATACTATACATAAAAGGTTGACGATATGCCACAGTTGTAACTAAACCAGACTAGTATCCAGCCATCATATTAAGCAAGAAAAAAAAGTAATGATTTGAATTTTAAATAAATGCGTCACCTAGCACTTGTTCGTCGTAATAGAGGTAACATCTGCTTCGCTAATTCACTAACTGACCCGAACGATCTCGTAAGAAAACGTGTTTTCGCAAGATAACTAAATCACTAAAATAAAAAACCGGCCAAGTGCGAGTCGGACTCATACACGAGGGTTCCATACCGTCCGTAGCAAAAAATGGCAAAAAAAACGAGCAAAAAAATTACGTTTGTGGTAGTATTAGTTGTTCTAGCGTCAACAGAAATACATTATCTGTGAAAATTTCAACTGTCTAACTATCACGGTTCATGAGATACTGCCTGTTGACCGACGGACAGTGTAGTCTTATTAATAGGGTCCCGTTTTTTACTCTTTGGGTACGGAACTCCAAAAAATACCGTTTAATACTTTAGTCTTATTCAGGTTATCAGTTTTTAATCGTAATTCCTAAAATAGATGTTAATTTGATGTTGTTTAGCACATAATGTTGCGCAACAGCGCAGAGCGTAAAAACATTTACATCGATTTGATAAATGTGATGGACTATTTGATTTATAAGTATGTGAGCTTTTCATGGCCATTTAAATCACGATGTTGTGCAAGTACCTATGTAAGTTTATTTTATGCAATAGCTTTAGTGTGTAGGTAACATTAGAATATCTAATAATTTTCTTTCTTATTAACACACACTATGTTTTTACAACGATTGTCACATTTTATTTTATTAGTATGTTCCTGGTAGACTGTTGTCAAATATTTTTTTTCCTTTCCCGGAAATATTGAAATAAAAAAAAACATTAATTGTAGATATTAGTGACATTTATTTTGTTAATTACTAAAAGTTGATAGGTACTTAACCATTTCTCAATAAACTGCATTCTTCGATAAAATACCGCAAACGTCCTTCAACATTTCAACAGATGGTACAAAATAGCAACTAAGGTGCAGTGGGCAATTCGTAGCTCCCGTACTAGAGGCGAGCTATGTGGGTCACTCGTGGAATGCTACCCGGCCGGCCGCTCCCACCTGCGAGCCGCCGTGCGTACGAGATGAGCGCTGGCAACACTGTCGTATTCTAATTTCAAAATATTTAATATTGAATTTATGTGCCTTATTATAAATAATAAATAGGAAAAGTGACTAAAAGAAAATAAATCGGTGTACACTTTTTTTTTTAATTTTTGTTCCTTTTTTAGAAGACCAATAAGCCTCGGTACCTATCATATGCCTTTTGGGTTACTTTTGCTCTAAAAGCTAGGTAGTAAAATTATGCCTTTCTCATATTACAAACCTTTTTTGGAAAAGGCAACTTTCTAATTTACTTAGATCTTACGAATACGGAATTATTGGCTAAAATTCAAAAGATAAACTTTTCTAATGATAGATACCTCAATCTTTTTGTCTATTCCTTGGACGCCTTGGGGACAAGTGCCATTATGAGTTTTTTGGCGTGATTTTTTCTAGTACTTAAAGTTCAATGGCCGTTTTAATATTCGCAAATTGAGTCCTTGTTGATATTCTGATGTAAAAATGGTGTAGTTTTGTATCTCAAGTGTCTACACAAGTGGACAATATGTAAGTAGAATCATTGAAATAGGTGCGATTTCAGTGAAATGGAACTGTGAATTTTAGTGTATTGATGACTACCTCAGCGTAACCGAGAAGGCTGGCCACATTTGCCGCCAAATACTGCAAAAATATTAGGTAGTGTTACATCAGCATTCTAACGGAAAACAAAGTGACTGTGTTCTGTATAGACTAAATACTTTCTAAACTTAACACTCACTGGCAAAAACAATTTATCGCGCGCGGTGCGATTCTTTGACTTTTGTTATCCCTGGTAGATCGTCACTTTGTCTAGTAAAACCTCTTTTCTATTTACTAAAATGGAGATGTAACAGGAGTAATTTTGGAACCATAGTTTTTGAATTTGGTTTATCAGAATCAAAACCGAAATCGGAGGCGGTGGTAAATGTATCAAATGAAACACTACTAGTAAAAAACTCGCAAACCCAACTCTGCGCAACTGGACAAATTATGTGGAATATTGAAACAGGCGCGATCTCGGTAAAATGGAGCTGAGAATTTTATTGTAGTGTTAACGACATCAGCGAAGTTTGCCGAGAAGATTGACTTGATGTCTTTGCTGCCAAATACTAAAAAAACATTAGAATATGTACTCATTCATATTCTAATTTTATAAAACAAATTAACCATTCATACGAAAACATGGCTTAAAGGACTTAGTATCCAAGCCAAAAACATTAGCAAAAATGTTAAATAATAAAGGATACAGCTAAGTATCTCATGCTCATCCTATTTAGAAATAGCGTGTTTTCAAAGCGATTGTTTGTTTACTAATAAATTTAGCACGATGTTGGTATGAGTGCTTGACATTTGGCTGTATCAATATTATGAAAGAGAGACTTGGATATTTGTTAATAAATTGCTTAAATTCCTGATGGTCAGATAATGTAGAATGTTCTTTCTAGACGCCGGAAAATTACTATGTTTGCGATTGTAAGTTAAAAAGTATTTGGACTTCAACTCTTCATTCATGGAATCAGTGGAACAGATACCACAATTTTAACAATAACACGTACGAATTATTAATAAACCATCAAACACTGGAGAATATTTAGCGAGTACCTACCTACTTAGGTACTTACGAAATTAAAAAAATATTAGGTTAAAATTACAAAAGAATTTCTTCACAGACGCAGACCACAGAGTAGGTACCTTTTACGCAGACTGACACTTGTGCTGAAATTACATGATAGAGACTGTGGATAATCACAAATATTAGACAGTTTTTATCCGTGTATGACACCAAGACAGGACAGGGCATACTTAGAGGCTGACAGTAGTCTTCATTGTGCCATTGCACATTTAAACCTGACTGAGTCTGATGTTGTCTGTCCATTCAAACCCCACCCCCTTGTCAGCAAAAGTAAGACAAGCTCTTACCCCACTTCCTATGCCTACGTGTAGATACATTAACATTTAAGCAGAACTAGTTATCAAGTTAAGAAATAAGAAATTTGATGTAATTTTAAGGAAAAATACTAACGAATCACCGTATAGATTAGACGACCACCCGTCCACCATGTCATCTAAATAAGCGAAGTAAAAAAAGCCTTTGTATCTGAAAAACGCACCAGTGTCCCTTCACTGTGGTGCCTTTTTCAGGTATAAAGGCTCAGGGTCAGGAGTATCAGGGGATAATAATACACAAAATTCAATCAAGATTCAAGTCAATATATTCTCTAATAAAAAACTATACCTACAATATCGCTGAGAACCATGGGGTACTTTTAGAAAAAATCAGGGTTCCTGTGAGTTTTAGAGAGGAAAAAAAATTAGTAACCATATTTACAATAAAAAACATACATTCAACCGAACATATAACCTCCTCCTTTTTGAAGTCGGTTAAAAACTGGAAAAAGAAAAGAATAGAATATCGTTTATTTATAAAAGTGGCACCTTTATAGTAAAATACATAAATACAATTTAAATAACGCACACAGTTGCATTTTTGCTTGAACTAAGTTAGATCTTGCCTGAACTAGGTTAGACCTAGGTATTTCATGCTAAAAAGTACCTTAAATAATAAATTAACAATCCTTTGACAACAAAAATTATAATTCACGAATTAAATTAATGACAAAACAGAAGATTCCGGACTATCAAATTGATTAACAAAACAGATTCCTAAGATTCCTATCAAATTGATTAAAGAATAAAACCCGGCGCGGCGCCCGCGTCAAGTGATTTCACAATTTTATTTTCCCCAACAATTAAACATATTCAAACATTGCGACAATTGCGACAACACTATTGTATGAATCAGTATTTTTAACATATTCACGCTAACCTTATCAGATAGCAGCGAGTTGATAACACATTTTGTAAACATACGACACTATATCTTGTCGTGTTTGCATACTTTGTCTTAAAAATATTTGCAATCTAATCTTTACGATGACGAAATTGAAGTCACGTATGTTTTTTTAAACTAGTTCGTGAAAATGGATGGCTTTTTTTTTCAGGTGGGAAAATCATCTAATGACATCCCCCGCTATTGGGCGGAGCGCGAGATAGTGTCAGACTTTTACTGACTAAAAACCCACTCCTGTTCCTTCTTTGCCATTTTTCCAGGGCCCCGGGGATCTCTTTCGCATCACCCATGGCCCCAGTAGGCTTCGACCCTGCCCATGGCCCCAGTAGACTTCGACCCTGTGAAAATGGAGGTCGCTGTTTTCTTTTTTATGGGTTAAAATGTTAAATGAATAATTTGTTGCTGGGCAACCGATGTATACACATTTTTTCTTGAGAAAAACCGGCCACACTGTTCCCGTAAGCCTTTTTTTGAGGTATGAAATCATCTAATAACTTCTCCCGTTCTAGGTGGAGCGAAAAAGAGTATCAGACTTTCCCTAAATAAAACCCATAGTGTTTTCCCAATGCCGCATTGAAGCTTTTCAAGTTTCATGTAAATAATACTTGAATGGTAAATATTGGAGCCCTTGACACGTACGTCCTCCATGATTCCGATAATAGACTCCCTAGTAGATACGACAAACAACCACTTTATTTTCTAAAGGGCCTATTACACAACGCGATATTCAGCACACGATATTCATTGACTAAGACTGTCTGAATATCGAGTAGTGTAATAGGCCCTTAATTAAAGGCGATTCTAATTATATATCTTCACTACCCTAAACTTTAACATAAATATGAACAATTTATTTACATCTTCACAGCACATTTAACCTATAATAAAAAAACTTACTTATCAAACAAAACAATTGACAAACGTGTTACAAATAAAGAACGAAAGGATTTAAAATTCACATAGTATTTGATGCGGAATCCTTGCCTAGTTGCGAACATGTTGCTATAGTATGTATAAGATGTTGTGACATCTCTGACACCTGTCACCTTGACCTGAACCACGTCGACATGTACTCATGTCGAGTACACGTTGTAGGGAAGGAGTAGAAGTCGAAGTTTTATTGTGTTCGACTGTTCATGTATAATGTCACCGGGATGTTATACCTACAAACAGGGTGAATAGAGACATAAATATTATAGGTTTCAATTGAAATTAAATAAAATTAATTTAAAAATTAATAAAATTGTAATATTAAGTAATAAAAAATAATTCAAAATCAATATGTTATTTATTACTTTAGTAAAATGATTATCTTAATAAAATAATTATTTATTTGGTTAAATTGGCATTGATTTTATAAATACAATTTTTTAATAAACAATTTGAAATAATGTGCTAATCCATATCAAATTTGTTTCTATTCACCTTATTTTTTCTTTGGTAGGAAATCATCAAATTTCTCCTCCCGCTCTAGGTGGAACGAGAGGGACTGTCAAACTTTTACCGACTTGAAATCCTTCCTTCTGTTGTCCTTTCCGTTCCAGGGCCGCGGCATCTTTGGCCTGACAATCCCATTAAACACAGAAATTATTGCCCCATATCCATTTTCCTGTCGGGTCTAGAACTCGAATAAGATGTTGTATACCATACAAGGTAAGGCGTTGGACACACCGCTTGTGTCCTGCATACAAAGTATGGCACTAAAGGTTACGACACACGAATTTATTCGCATTCTGTGGCTAGTTTACACTGTTGTATTACAAAGGCTGTGGGACGCAGGTGGATTTGGACGGCATAAAGATCTTGAGTGTAACCGGAAAATATCGTAGCCTTTTAGGTTGGACATTTATAACAAGTGTAATTATAAGGATTTGTTTCTTCATCTGCAGCTGCGCAAGGGTGTACCTACACAAAATCTTACCTCGTTAATCGGTCTTTCTATTTATGAAAACCATACCTAACAATTTGCGTTGTGTGAGTTAGGAGAAATACGTTGATACATCTGTCGGAAATATTTACATCTGTAGAAATTTCTACAAGTGAAAGTAATTCCTTTATTGGATATTTTTTTCCTAATTAGTGGCTAATTATGAACTAATAAGGCTGCATAATTCAACTTAGTGTTTATTAGATTGATAGGACTTATAAATGTAAAAAACATAATGTTAGATGCTTTTCCATTATTTAGTATGATGGATTATTTGTTGATGTATTGTCAGTTCTATTGTTGTTCTTTCTTTCAAACATTCTCACATGAATTATAACAAGATTACGATTTATTTCCAACAGATATATCTTGCTGCAAGAAATATCGTTCGATAGTCGAAGACATGTGCAGACTGTATAATATTGGCATAATTTTATGAAATCGTTACGTATTAGATCTCCTTTATTGTTAGTTAACATGCAATAAAATCATAGGTCCATATCATAGACTAGAGCACGGAACGACAGAGCGACTTTATACTCTATTGCTTAGCTACCAATCGTGGTTGCTCAATGAGGTTTTTTTAAATGACGTAAACGAACGTACGAATGACATTTCGTAAATCTTTGACAGTCTTTACGGGTAGTCAGACACCAGAAAGCTTGACCATATTCTATGCAATATCGTGTTGCCCAGTACCTAAGTGGGTTGTAGAAGTCTGATAGGAAGTCGCTCCGTGTAAACCACAAGTATTCAGCAGCATCCAGTTAGATTGGAATCCGACCCAAAGCTGAAAAAAGGCTAGAGAGACTTAGGTACTGGTGGCAACACTGACGATGAAGGAAAAGATCCTGAGGAAACCGGCATATCCTAGAACCAAAAATACGAAGACATGTGACGTCCACAACCCGCATAGAGGGGAGGCCTGAGTCATAGCAGTGAGGACATTATAAGGTTGATTATACTATGCTATAAACCGGGGATGTCAAAACTAAACCAATTACTGTTTATTAATTAGGCTCTGTGAGAATAAAAGAGCGAGCGAGTTTAAAAACTAAAACTTCCGTAACATAAATAGTAAAAAAACTTATAGAAATATGCTGAAAAATTGGGGTATTAAAGATGGAAGAACGAGTTCAAAACTTGAGCAAGAAGTTATAGGGTGACAAGATAATAGAGTAAAACAGATGACCTAAAAGTAAATACGCTACTGTTTGCCAAGATAGACTGGATCAACAGTTGAGTTCGTCCGATCGATCGCGACCGGTTGGCCCCCTCAAACGACGATACACTCCGAAACGCTTGGTATTTATGGAGAGTTTCGACAATGCCGTCGTTAGCGGTTCTAGCAATTTCCGTGTTCTATAGCTGCATATCATAGATAGAATTTGAGCTGAAATCTGGATTGCAATGGCTTTGCAATCAAAATATTTCGTCGACACTTTCTCTTATATAAAACACGCAACGTTGTATTCGATTGCAAGTCGCCAATATTTTTGAGAAATCGATGTTTTATTTTATTTTGTAAAAGTTACTTTTCAGTCATATAGTTAATGGATGAACAGTGGATAGTAATTAATTTATGATTGTATTTTATCATTATGATCATCAACAGTTACATTAATGTTCTTTACATTGGAAATGTGTTCGTTTATTCTATTTATTCGTTGATTGGAAACTGAGTGAAAGTTGTTTGTGTATTAAGTAAGTTATAATCGTCATTATTTTTAAAAGTGATGACAAATTTAGAAGATTTCTTTTGAAATGTAGTTTTTTTGCGAGTATCTGACGATTCGGACACTGCCCGAATCGACACATTTCATTTTCAATATTTTTACACTGACGATTTGGACACCACCAAATTTATTGAAACTGTTTAGTACAGTCAGATAAAAAGTTTTAAAATATAATATTAAAAAAAAATATTACCCGAAATTTCCGACTTAAAATAGTTTAGGAAACGCTTTTTTCCCCTTATTTACGAATCATTAAAAAAAAACATGTCAATTGGGACACTGTGTCCAAATATATTGTATCGTCAGTAACTCGTTTTTGTGACCGAGAAAATAACAGTTTTAGAAACATCCGTAAATATATTTTAAAAAAACTATACAAATGGATAAAGGTTATTTTAAAACATTTGTTGGTGTTTAGAGACTTCCTGAAACAAATTGCAGCGATTGATATTATTCTTGTTCACAGCCTTGTGGACAAAAAGATGGTCGATTATGTTTTTAGTTCAATTTGCACTATTGAACGTTTTTGCTCAAACAAATTGTAGTTTTGAGTGTCACATCGTGTATGATTCATTACTCACCCATATATCATTTGATTCGAGAATCTTGTCGGCAGTTTTTTCTATCTAATCGTATTTTAATAAAAACAAAATCGATCACCACGTCTGTCTCTATATTAGCGATAAACTCAAAAAATACTTAACGGATTTTCATGCAATTTTTATCAATAGACAGAGTGACCTATGGAATAATTTTCTACTATCACACAGGCGAAGTCGCTGCCAGCAGTTAGTTCAATATTTATAATTAAAAAAGAACATGACTTTAGAAATCAAACATTATTTTCAATACACTTACTCGAAAACCCGCTCCTATCACAAACGCTTTTAGGCATGCAATTTACTGTTTTCGACACTAGTACGGATAAGTGCGCGAACTCACTCCCGCCACAATTTATTGTATTTATCGTATCAGGCTGGGCACCGCGTAGCCCCCACGAGTTGCTGGTCAACCACCGTTCATTTATTTCTTCGTAAGTGTATTGAAAAACTTCGTCAATGCACGTGAAAAGTCACTGCAGCACTTGGCTCCATAACACTCGCCTGAGGCCCAAGCGAATTCCGCCTCGATTGCATTGACAAACTTTCTCCACTTGTATCAAAATGTACTGTTCCTTGTCTCAAATAATAATAATCCCACCTGCATAATACGTTTTAACAATAAAATATTCTCACACATACACGAAGCCACCCATCTTCAATTCCCCGGATGTAGCAGTGGCGATTTGAATACAATCCCCTGTTTACTGTCCCACGAAATGAAGCCCAGTGGAAACGTCGAAGATCATAAGACGGAAATTAAACAATCTTATTTTGACTATATGTAAATTGGTTTAGATAGGGTGACTGGCAATTAGTGTACGATACTTAAAGACGTGATTGTGCTCATGATAACAAACAATTTTTATTATGGGAGCAAAGCCGAAATCGCGAAAAAAATATCAGCTGTTCAATACATTAGTCAAACATAAATGTACTGAACAGCTGATTTTTTTTCGCGATTTCAGGTTTGTTCCCATAGTAAAAGTTGTTGGTTATCATGAGCACAATCACGTGTTTAAGTATCGTACACTAATTACCAGTCACCCTATATTGTCGTTAGGGGCGCCGGCTTTTAGAAAACCTCATGGGTGCTCATGCTCATTTGATGGACTCGAAAAAGTGGCGAAATGTGAGAAGAGAAATGCACACTGATCGACCGACAAATAAATAAATGTCCTACTTACATACTGCGTACTTAATTACTAATTGTGTTTGATAAAAATATAATATGAATATGAAACCATATATAAAAACGAAACCAGTTTTTATTATCAAGAAATATTATAATATATATGTAACCTAAAAGGCGATTACTGATCTGTTTCTTGATGTCTATTCTCAGGGGTGCTCGGCACCCACTGTTTATTTCTCATGGGTGCTCGAGCCCCCGAGCACCCACGAAGTCGGCGCCCCTGTATGTCGTGGCCAGATCGTTTAAACGTTAACATTTGATGTTATGTCAATCTTCTTTGGCAATATTATTGATGTAGGATAGAAGTAAGCCAAACGAAGCGAACGAATATAGCTCAATCCCTTTAACAGTTCAGTTTAGATCGTCGAATGGATCGTGTTAAGAGCCCACGGGCCTCAAATCCTTTGCGAGTCCGTTTAGTAAGAAAATATGCAAGACATGCAGGTTTGTCACGAACTGCTTCTAACAAGTAAACAGTTATAGATAGCGGCACGAATCTTGAGCGCTCGGCGAAAGAGCGGGGATCGCTTTGCGCATCGTACAATAACGGCGAGCCAATCACTGTACAATGATTTCACTCCCCGCCCCCGCATCTCTCTTCATACCAGTAAAGAGACCCGATATTTCACTTCTGCGTACTTCTGCGCAAGCAGAACTGTAGAAGTCAGCGCTCAAGATCCGTGCCGGTATATATACTACTTAGACTCCGTACATAAAGATAAGGCTATTTGTCTTCCCTGTTTATTGTTTTCCATACGCAAAGGTTTAATAAAAAAATATTTATAATACAATTCCATTGCATAACTGGCAGTACATAAAAGAAATCAACCACTGTTCATAGACAATATCTTAACATTTTCGTATCCTCTTTATTTGAGGTACCTACTTAACGATGTTATTGTTTTTTTTTGTTCCTATATTGTGTGTATCTATATGCCAAATAAAAATAAACAAGTTTTCTGAAGAAAGGCTTTTAAATAGTTATATTCTGAAAATAATGAACGTAAAGGCCTTCAAATAGATTCGTATTCGTAGGAAATTAAGGTTTTTATAGTCAATATAATAAACTTGTATTTGTGTACGAGAGATAATATTACCGTGGTACGAGTATGTTTGGTAAACAGCGATTGTGCAAGCCAACATTTGAAGTAATTAACATTGTTAAGGCAGGTATTTCTCATTAAGGTAATTAACGAACTATTAAAATTTTATTTCACATTTAAAGGTGTAAAGGACAATGCAAATAAATTAATTTGTTAATAAGCAACATGAATTGTGAACTATTGATATATAACGGTGGAACAATTGGTCGTCATAATAATGGAAAATCTGTCGATTACTGACGATAACAGTAACAAGCTCTTCGATAGATTCAGTGGTGGTCGATAGATTGATTAGTGTCAAGTTGGAGGACATGACTTTGAATATGGACTTTAGTCTCGACAATACTGGCTGCAATACGTTTTCTAAGTTTATCTAGGACGCCCCGGAAAAGCACGTAAAATTGTTGGCCCCCCGGTTGTTATTCGTAGATCTTTGACAGTCGTCACAGGTGGGCAGACGCTAGAAAGTCTTACTATCGGTCTATCCAAGGAGTATACTGATGCCCAGTAACTGAGTTGTGGAGGTCTGATAGGCTGTAGCTTTATGTAAATCACGGGTTAGACTAGAAGCCGACCCAAGCTAGTTTGAAATAAGCTAGATGATGAATTACTAATTTTAATTTCAAGGTCTCTGCCAACCGCAAACAATGATATACGTACGATAATTTTCCTCCATCCTGGTATCATAAGAATCTTGTTTTTCTTAGACTCGTAAACTCATTAAAAATAAGCGCAACGAACTACACAGAATGAAAATTAGTTAACACAATAAACTGCACTAAGACATGTCACATGATATGACATTTAGATATAAGGTAGTAAATTATTAGGTTTTGAAGGCAAAATATTCAGGAAAAACTTTGGCCAATACCGTAAACAAATTTTTAACTGTCAATTTATATACTGGAGCTAGAACCTGCCTTGTTTTTAGGTTAATGTCTTGTAATTGTTCTAATTGATTGGAAAATGGAATTAAATAGATTTTCGATAATTTGTTCCGACAGACTAGAATGATCATTGAAATAACATTCTGAATTCGCATTTCATAACCTTCGATTTCCAATTTTGGTTTACTAATTGATTCTTATTAACATAATTATGGCGAAAAACATGTTATCGACCAATAAGAATTCATTAAGACAGATTGCCATCTGCCATACCTAATGATTTTTTATTGGTCAAACAAGACATGTTTACAAATCGCTACAACAATATTTAACAATACAAGCGAGGAAAACCGTGGTCCTAAATATAAAGTTTTCAACAAAGCCTTGGATACGGATGATCACATCTCACCGATATAATATACAACTTGTATCAAGTCATCAAGTGTTATACGATATATGTATTGTGCGATATAAAAACTATAGTTGGAGCTCTATTCGCACCTGGGAATTAATGGTGAAATGTGTCAATATTTATATCCCATATATTGCAAGTACAATCGACTGGAGAAATTGCATTGTCGTTTAAATTATATCTGTAATAGATGACATAAAAAATCATGGTAGTACCTTTTTATTTCACCTCTGGAAATAAGAGTATAAGATTGCACTTTTGTGATATTTTACTCACAGTAGTTTTGTAAAGTTAGGATTACCTTCCATAAACTTTGTACCATATTCAAGATGGACAGAATCGTGTTATATCATAGAACCCGGGGAAAGCCAAGCATGCCGCGAGCTATGAATAATATGGTTAACACACAACAATTCAACATTAACGATGATTGAGTTCTTCCTTTCCTATAACAATATCTATGATTAGTGGCTAATTACTTGTAAGTATTATCTTAAGGATAACACGTGCAAGTTCACACTTAAAGATATAATTGTTTGCACTGATCTTTATTACCAGAGCAATAACTTAACACCTTAAGGAAAAACAGGCATCAAAAAACATGTTTGCAACGACCATAGTTAAATGACATCAACCTCCCAATGACACTAAGGCATTTGATACTGGATGCATTCCAACAGTCATGCATTGCGAATGCATGCTCGTGGCGTCCTACAAGGTCGTTTACTGGGACCATCTCTGTACAACATTTAAGTAAGTATAGTGCTTAAGTTCGTATTTATCAAACATAGCACAGATCATGTAGCCTTGTAGGGTTGAGTGGTTGACGTGTTGGTTTGTCTTGTAAACATCCTTGCATATTAGTTTTTTATGTTTATTAGTTTCTTCTTGGAAGCTGTTATTCACGCTAGATGTTGTTTTCACGTCTCATTTATTAATAAGTTGTAGTATCTATAAATCTGTTTTTGATATTTATGGAAGTATTGAAATGTCGTAATCATCGTTGGTCTAAGGTTGCACTTGCAAGCGCTACAGTTAAGCGTGAGGTTTTGGGTCCGATTCTCGCGTTGCACTATGTAATTTATGGGTATTTTTACATGTAGAATTTGTTAGTAGCAGACGCCTGATCTGGATTTTTATTTATTTATTTATTAAAACTTTATGCACTAGTAACAAACACTGTACAAAGGTGGACTTAATGCTTTAGACATTTTTGTATGTAGACGTGATTTTTGTTATGTTTTGTGGAGGAGTGGACTTTAACTGACTTAAAACCCACCTGTGTTCCATCAGATGCACTTTGCGAGGGCCACGGTAACTCTTTTGGACAATATTTCATCCCTAGCAGGAATAGTATTATCGTAGTAAAACAATGATATGTAAATGAATATATTATTTCTTTGATTGTTAAAATACTCCAAAGCAGCCTAGGTATATTTATAATGCTTCGATAATTATAAGACACTAAAAATATATTTGGGTTTCCCAGGTACTTGAAACATGAGTCAGAGGATATTAATAACGCTCCGTCATCTTCATTAGATCAAGCGTTTGATTACACTTCTTATTCTAATCAAATAAGGATACAAGATGTTGAAGTCACTTCGCTAATTTTGTTATAACTAAACAACTCGACGCATGACCCTCAGACTAAACTTAACGGTAATCTAAGTACATCATTTTAATAACGTTAAAACTAACTACAAAACCAGAAAATCAATTCAAAACTCGTCATTTAGTTGGCCAGTAAATTCCAATGCGAGGGTCATAACCCTACCGCACCTTGATTCCAGTATTATCTGCGATCATTCATGTGTTTATAGTACAAAAAAGAGTTAAACATACATTGATCCCTTCTACAAAATGAATATCAACCAGTTTTGAACTTTCTCCTATGGTAATAGAATTAATAATGGCCCGTTTGATGGTAGATACTGTAAACATAATATCAGATGAGAATATGGCTGCTATAAAAGCCTGCGACAGTGTTGGCATTAAAATGACATCACCTGCCCCGTCCGACGCTTCTTACGACCACAATGGTGTACGCCGCCGCGCCGTGTACCTGATCATAAAGTTGATACAGAAGTGCCGCTTCTCCAAGACAATCTGAGTGAACCGACACATAAAGATAAGAAGAAATATAAAAGACAGAAAAGCTACTATTCGATTTTTAAACTTTCAAAGAATATTGTTAAATGCATAAACAACGCAGTAAAAAACTAATTAGGTACAGTCTCTAAGGAGTTTTGATAATACTTTCCTCGCGACCTTGCGTATCAACAGTCGGCTGCTTTCTCGATTAAACCTTTCTAGTCAGATCTAAAACTCCATTTCTTCTATCAAGACTATCAATACATTTACCGACTCGCTATTATCGACTTTTGCTCTCTTTTAACCCGACTGAGCTGGCTGAGCTATGTTTTTCAAGTGTATGTATGTATATAAGTATGTATTTTTTAGCAAGCCCTTAAGCCTAAACGATTTGTTGTAATTTAGCTTGAGAGCTGGCGTTACATTAATCTTAGATGTGAGAGTGACATCGGGTGAACCGAAGAAACACAAAAATAAAATAAATATTTTTACATCAAAATTATAAAAACTAAAAATGGTGGATTTTTGGCGCCAAATTTTAAGCTTGCGTTTGTTTTGAGCGTTATCTCATGTGGAACATGTCTGCTTGTTTAGACTTATCATCTGTAAGTGACTTTTGTAGTTTACCTTCTGTAGTTATCCTATCATTTGCTTCCATGGTGAGCATGGCATCCGAGTCGATTACACATGCATAACGCGTGTCATATTGAATATTGTATGCTTGTTTGTCTGTGTGTGTGAATGAATACTTACTTTCTTTAGAAGTATGTGTACACTCATCGTCATCAAGGCGTGTATTTATTAAAACGTTTATTTCTCTTGCTATTAGATATTCATCTGTTGCTATTGTTACTATAAACCTGTTTGTCGGAAGGACCTAGTTAATGTATAGTTGTTGATAAATTGGTTTGATAGGTGCAAATAGTTGTGATTTATTTAGTTAGATGTGTCGTTGATTATTATGTCGTCTTTGAGCTTTTCTTAAAACGTTAATGCTGGAGAATTTATGAGTGAGGCCTAAGGCCTTCCTAAAGGGCCTATTACACTACGCGTTATTCAGACAGTCTTAGTCTATGTATTTCTATGTATCTCATCTTTCTGTGTCATTCCTTTACACGACATTGGCGTAAGTTGCTCTTTTCCTTGTGCACAAGCTCCATAGACTGAGACTGTCTGAATAACGCGTAGTGTAATAGGCCCTTTAAACTCCTTCCAGGCAGTCTTTTCTCCTCCAGGTTAGGTCTACCGTCTTCCATCTTAGGCAACCACTTCATGGAGAATCTTCCCCAGCGGTCAATATGAATGCGGCTGACGTGACCAGCCCAATTCCATTTTACCCCTTGCAAGCTTTGTCCTCCGTCTATGATCACTGTTTTTGAGCGCAACGTGGTGGCGTTTCTTAATCTGTCGGCTGTTTGTCAGTCAACGACGATACCAGACAGTCTTTTGATGCCCACTAGGGCCACGGGAAATTTCTAAAAAGGATTCAGATTCAGATATTTTCATTTGTAGAACATAGGTGGGTAAACAAAAAGTACAGATGTAATGAAGGAAAAGGAAGAATCTGAAAAGCTCCTAGAACGCAAAGAGCTACTGAAGGACAGATAAAAGAAAGAAAGAAAAAGAATTTATTTGGTACAGCACAAGGCACAAACACAATATAGGTAAACACGAAACAAAAATAAAAACAAGATGCAAAAAATGTAGTTGTGTGCCTCACGGCTGCACCAAAATAGGTCCAGTTCAGCATGAATGTCAGACAACTAGTGCCTGACGCTGGTTTTCAACTGAACCTGTGGTTGTGACGCAACGGACGTAAAACAGTTTTGGAGTGTAATATATATATGTAGCGGCAGATAAGGTTTTAGTCAATAAAAGTCTAACAAACCCTCTCGTTCGTACACCCTAAAGCTAGAATAGCCATTGGATGATTTCCCCCCACTTCAAAAGAAAGAGTAGAATTAGAATCCTGTTTATACTAGTTTTGTTACCAATGTCGTGCGCCCTACAGTGCTGCCTTGGTTTTCAATATAGAAGTTCTCAATCCAATTAACACTTGTACTCAAAATCTTTACCAACCTAATCAGTTGTTTTTATCAATGATGATTCAATTAAAAGTGCTCATAAATCCGTTATTTGCTCACAAATTAACGCGTCCTTTAAAGGTGATTATGATCATTATTTCTATTAATAGTAAGACCTTGGATGCTCACGATTTGCTAATCAAATGATGCCGTACCTACCTTCATACTTTCGAGTGTTGATTGAAAATGCAAATTAGGTGAATATTAAGCATATTGATACATGTTTATTTTGTAATCATAAATACCTATACCTAGTTTTTTTTTAGGTGGTAAAATTATCCAAAGTCATTTCGCGCTCATGGGCGGACGAGAGGGTAGGTCAGATCTTTACTGACTAAAAACCCACTCCTGTTCCTTTTTTGCCTTCGTCCCGATTCGACTCTGCTGGGCCCCTACGGTTTGCTGACATCTTGAGGCGCGTGTGGAACAATATGCGCCGTCGGCGTCGACGACTTGGGCTCGGTCCCGACGGTCAGACGGCGAGCTACCCATTGCTCGCCGTCCGCAAGCCCGCGCCTACGGTACCTATACCTAGATACGTAATTTGATTTGAAATGCAAACATTAAAATTGCTAGAAGCACAGCACAGCTGAATCAGCCATTTAATGTTCCCACTGCTGGGACTCAGGGCTCCTCTCTAGGAAAGGGAATGGGCCGAAATCAACCACGCGGACGGGTGGATGTCATCATTTTCATCATCATCATTTCAGCCGATAGACGTCCACTGCTGGACAACATCTTTTTTTCCTTTTCCTTATATAATATGATATTTTTCGCTTGACCGATATCTTACCAGATGATGGAAAGCGACGATGCGGTCGACGATGGAGCGCGCTTACCTAGAAGTAACCTATTCACTCTTGACTTAAAGACTCCCGGGTTGTAGCCATCTGGAAACACAGATTCCGGCAAGATTTCTGACGAAAACCCAGCTTTTGGACAAGACAACGTCTGTCGGGACCATTAGTAAAGATGTAAAGAGGGATATTAGTTTAGATTGCTTCTATTACACTACCTAACGTTTTATTGTTTATTGTTGCAGGTAATTCTGGCTTCCTCCTCGGAAACGGACCGGTTTCACCACACAAAACGGCAGTTAAAGAAACAGTAACGCGCGTATGTAATTAAAAACAAAATATAGAGTTGTTAAACCAGCCAACCTTACATTATAGGATGTAACGCATCCTGCATTGTGTGAAAGAGTTAAAGCTAGAACTACATTAGACCACGCCTGATTTGTACGTAGAACGACGTCGCGTGGCGTGGATCAAGTGTAGCTCTACAAGTCTAGTTTCCATATAAAATGTATGGAGACCGACGCGCCCAGATCGGCGTATGTGGCACACGTGTGCGCAGTGTAGTTCTAGGTACCTTTACCGTGGCCCTGGAACGGAGGGTAGCTGAAGGAACACAGGTGGGTTTTAGTCAGTAAAAGTGTGACACTCCCTCTCGCTCCACCCTAAAGCTGGAGAAGTCAATTGATGATTTCCCACCTCAAAAAAAGATGTTAATATGATTACATGAATATAGATAGTATAATATTTCGTTACGCATGGAAAATTTTAATAATAATATGTTAGGTAAGTAGTAGGAATCGATAGCAGCTCAAATCATAAATCATATTAATATATATTACACATATTATTATAATAAATATTGTTTAAAGTATATTTTCACGGCATAATTGTGAAAAGATAAGGAATTCTTAGTCATATGGCGATTATTTTTACAGCTACGACTAAAACCTGTGTTTTCTCACGTTTACAGATAAAATAAAAGTTTATTGTTGACTAGCGGGCCACAATTATCTGTTAAATATGCGTAAAAATGATATACTAACGTACCTACCATGAACTATTTTGTTTAAACGAATTATGTAATCTGTGGTAAACGGCTTAGTTATCGAGGAAAGCTTATTAAAATACACGCGGTGGTGTTTAAAATTGAGGCCAGTGTACAGAAGGGCAAGGGCAGATGTAATAAGTTAGTGTTTAATATAAGGAAGGCAAATTATTGCATATATATGTATTGTGTACGAAAAGATTTACTGATTTAGTAAAAAAAGAATCAAGAGGACTATAGGAGCTAATCGCGAGTTTTATAATGCGCAAAAGTATATAATCCACTGCAGTAAACATAATCAGAAAAATATATGTTATTCTTTTGGATATATGCTATATAGATAGTATTACGATAAAAAAAAATCACGATGTTGCCTCAAAAAATTACTTTTATCGATTAAAAACCGGACTAATATACCTACATGCAATCATTCTGATTATTTGTCTGGGTACTTTAGGAGCGATTAAAGAACCTATAAATAAAAGACACTAGTGGCAAACCTATTGCCATTAAAATACAACATTTCGGCAATCATCATTCATTAGCTTTAGCTTATAAAATGACATGACAACTAGGAACAACACTTACAACACTATTAATTTCAAAACCGTACGCGGAAATTTTGTACGAAAACAAACTCGAACCATTGACTCACGTGTTGTCAAAGCGGATACTGGCGGATAGGGCAAAGACAAACAAAACGTTTTTAATTAAAAGAAGCTGTTGTTCCAATCAACGTGACATTGACGTATCTCATGTGTTACTCATTCATTTATACTTTGTTAGGAAAGTATTGTTTTCGAACTTTTTGCTTACATACGGGAAAGTATTTAAATGAGACGCGATAGACGAGAGCAAATTACTTCAAATACTAAATTATTTTCTTACTTGTAGCTTAGAAAGCGTGTAGGCTATAAGAACGTTAAATAAAATAAGTTCTTTTGAATAATACAAAATGCAAGCAATTTTGCTAGGCACCAAAGTAATATATTTTTTGCTTGAAATTAAGAGACGTTGAAACCTCAAAACAATTGTGCTAAAGGAGACGTTAATGTAAAAACAACATTTTAACGTGTTTGATCAGAATTTTCCTTAGACATCAAATAGTAATCAGATTTTATTAGAAGTGGAACTAAAAAGTCATAGAGGTAAGACTTTCAAATCCGTTCTCCAATGAAAATAAACATAGGCCATAGACAAGATAATAACGATCAAGCCTAGAATTGATATAATTCGATCCGATTCGAATATCGGTAATAATCGATTTCCTGTCTCGTTAACTAGTCTGCCGTATTTATTGTATTCGATATTAGTGTTTGTTAGTTCTGCTTAACCCTCAGTTAAATAGCGTGAAGTTAGTGTCAAGGTTACCAATTAACCTTGTAGAGTATTACTGAGACAATTACTTTTAATTGATTTTTCTGCATCTCTTGATTAAACTATTCAAATAGAATTGTAATAGTTCTAATTGGTTGGGAATAGCATTATTATTTGTAATTTTTAGATTTATTTCAATTCAATGGCAATAAATCTGCTTAATTTGTGCTATTTTATCACAGACTTGTTGAGAAACAGTTATTGATTGTTTCAGTAATTAAATAACAAGGTTTTTAAAGAAACAAAGAATAAAATACTAAATAGATGTAAGAAGAATTTGAAAAAAGCTTGTCAAAAAAAAAAGCTAAAAAAACAGCGTCATCTAAAAAATCAATCTGTATCCGTATTTATCTTTTGTTAAATCCCAAATGTAATTTAGATAAGTGAAATTAAATTACGATGTATAGCCATATAAAAAATACAGTTACAAATGTACAGATTATCTAACACGCGAACTGAAACCACAAGCAAATAAAAAGAAAAAAAAAGACAATTGTCAATTTTTCACAAATCAAACCGCAATGCAACAGAAATCATTCAAGTCAGCCAGCGTCACATGGCCGTATCGAATTTATTACTCAACCATAGACAATTACTTAACATTCCCGCCATTATAAGTCAGCTGTCAAAGCAAGATGGCGACGACCGTGAGGTATGGCGACCGGTTTACTCGATTGATACTTGAATGGCTACAATGGAAGTCGTGTTGGCACATTAAGTTGCATTTAGATCATTGGTTTGTTATATAAAACGCAATGGTTGGCACATTTGTTCATAAGCGTTTTGTTACGGTGTTATCTGAGGTCAAGGCAGGTTTTCCTTTCATCGGTAGGGTATGTTTAATGGGTTTTCTTGATAAGACGCCATTTTTCACTGTACAATTTTATATTACACGCTGTTTTAATTACAGGAATATTCGAGGCTTCTTTCTAATAATATGCTGTTAAATATGATAGGTAGAGTATCCAATATTTTGATTTTGGTATCGATACCTGATCCCATGTTACTGTATAAGTCCTATGCGAAATCGTAAATACGTTTAATGGTTCTGCATTGAGCATAGCTTAGAATGGATCATGTAAGTCTTTAAACACAAAATTGAAGCATCTAGAAAGTGATACTTTAAAAAAACTTTATTCCACAGTAGAAATTACTCCTGTATCGTGGGTTCATTCACCAACTTGTACCTTAACTCACATATAGGTAAGTACAATACACCCAGAACCTTTTATTTAACGTGGGAAATCATTAAAGAAGTAATTTTCAGACTTTTACCGAATAAAATCCAGTGTTGCGCCACGGTAGATCTTTTGAACACTCACGCAGCACTGGTAGGCATCGGCCCTAACGGGCTGCGTCCATCTTGCTAATGTCTGTTATCATCATCTTAGGCGCACGTGAAACACAACGCGTTGTAGACCTGGGCTTGGTCCTTACCAGAGGGTTGGCAAACCCGCGCCTATCGTGGCCGGGAATCGCCCTGCAACTCCGGGGAAGGACACTGAACAACTATCTGTCATCATCATCATCATTTCAGCCGAAAGAGGCCTCCCCCAAGCGTCTCCACAACGACCGATCCTGTGCGTCTCGCATCCACCGCATTCCCGCGACTCTCACTAGGTCGTCGGTCCACCTTGTGGGAGGCCTTCCAACGCTGCGTTTTCCGGTGCGCGGTCGCCATTCTAGAACCTTTCGGCCCCATCGACCATCCGTTCTACGAGCAATGTGCCCTGCCCACTGCCACTTTAGTTTGGCGATTCTTCGAGCTATGTCGGCGACCTTGGTTCTCCTGCGGATATACAACTATATGTAGGACATACAAATATCGAAACCGCGACACATATTCAAATTTAAATGCAGAAATAGATCAGAGGCCCTCCTACCACGAGCCCTTAACGCGATCCATTTGCCGAACTTTAACAGATCAGTTTGAACTGTTAAAGGGATGGAGATTATATGTATAGGGTGTATAGTTCCATACCTCTTTCTCCCTAGATCACAGAACTATTCTACACCATTGAAAAAAAAATTCTTGAACCCCAAGCCAACGGCTTGTATTTAATGGTAAAACTTATCAACACATATCACCACGCGCCCGCAGGTTTATAAATTGCACTCAAGGCGAAGTTTACACAATATTTCAATTTACTAATTGGTTTATTTCATTATTTCCTGTATAAGCATGTTTACTGAAGGTCCGGCTAACTTTAGTCATACTATCTTATCATTAGTTAAGCCCTTTTGGCGTTCCTTCATTGTTTACTTTGATAAAACAGTAATACTTTAATGAAATACGTTGTCTTTGCTTTTGTGTACCAAAGATAAGTCAGCTTATGCAACATTTGGATGGGAAGTTGGTTTATCCACAAAGGATTTATCAAAACACGTTCTAATTTGTTATTTTTGGGGTTCCATACATCTTACTTCCAATGTTAGGATACCTCGAAGACAATTATTGTCACAAGAAAAGTCTATGTCAAGCAGTAAGCAATATTTATGATGATGACCCTTATCAAACATTTCTACCAGCGCCTTTGCCCACGTGGTTTTAATTCTTATCCTCGTTATAAAGTACATACGTACAGAGTCTGTTATTCGGATATTATAAGCTGTACTGTAAAGATTCTTCCTAATCCGTTCAGCCGTTTGAGTGTGAAGAAATAACAAACACACAGCTTTTGTAATAACCGTAGGGGCTCAGAAGGGTCTACATAGTCATGGTCCTAGAAAGCAAAAGGCAACAATTTTTTTTTTTTGGTGGGAATTTCATCCATTGACATCCCCCGCTCTTGGACGGAGCGCGAGGGCGTGTCAGACTTTTACTGACTAAAAACCCCACTCCTGTTCCTTCCTTGTTTTCGTCCCAGGGCCCCGGGTTCCACTTTCACACCACCCGTGAAAAGGCAACTAACGGAACATAGGTGTGGTTTTAATCAGAAAAAGTCTGACGCGCCCTTTCGCTTCATCCTAGAGCGTCAGAAGTCTTAAGATGATTCGTTCGATGAGTGTTATACATAAGATAAAAGTATCAACTTAGCTTGAAGAGGTATTCGAGGGTAAACTAAACTGTAATAGCAAAACCACAATTCGTGAACTTAGTAACCTATTTATTATTGACAATCTGATTGACACTGAATAACGGCTTCAACTCCACGAAACTGTGTTTTTGTAGATTATCCGAAATGATTTCAGACGTAAACCCGTTACAAGTTATTTCATTTTTGGTTTATGTGTCAAATCCAACTTAATCTGTTTTGTTCAACTGTAAAATTTTATTTATTTATTTATTGAAACTCTATGCATTAGTACTTACAATGTAAAAAACTTTGTATAAAGGCGGACTTAATGCCTTAGGCGTTTTCTACCAGTCGACCATATGGTGGTGCAAAAACAGAACATAGGTCCAACTTAATGGTAAACCAATAGAAAAGAAGTCCAATAATAAATTTATAACAATATAAAAACTTGAGAGAATAGGCTCGTAATAAACTAGTGTGATTTTTCATCAACTATTGCATCACTGCTTACCATCAGCTGGGATTGTAGTCAAGCACTGGTTTATATGTATTACCTATTTAAAAAAATAGTTAAATGTTGTAAAATAATAGCCTTTATTGATAATCTACAATCTAGTAGCATTATACATTATGGGTCAATAATAAAAATAGGTAAAAAAACTTTTTAAGTTAAACGGTTTTATGTTAAACATACATTGCAATGTTTAAGATAAATGTACTAAAAAACAAAAAATAATAAAATAGATACAGTCGTGGGAATTATAAACATATGCATAGACTAGACTAAAATAAAACCGTGGGGCACGTCAATTGTCTACAATCGTTGATTAAAATGTTTGTTTTGTAATGTTACACTATAATTAGGCAGTTGTTCAACCGACAACGATGGACGTGTGATAAGTAGGGCTAGAATGTGGAAACAAGCTAGCAAGCTTGATTATAAGCGAGTTTTAGGGTTTCATAGTGGTGAGCGAGTAGTACTTTTATCATATGTTTTGTCGATTAACTTTTTGAGTAGCGTAATTAGAGACACAATAGAAAGACAATGGCGCGTTAACGCCGGCGTTATTGCGGGGATCAACAGCTTAAAGACAAACTACGAGCAGTGAAACGATTCCTCGCCAGCCAGCAGTGTGAATGTCCAATGATAAACTAGTTGAAACATCTCTTTTATTTACATGGAGTGTATAACTATTGGAATTTCCATGAGCAAGAAAATAGTAAGTAATTTCCTCACTGTCTGCGGGCCAACTGCCTATTTTAACGACGAATTAAACGATTCTTCTATCGCACATTAAGTCGATAATTTGTAGACAATTGACGTGCCCCACGGTTTTATTTTAGTCTAGTCTATGCATATGTTTATAATTCCCACGACTGTATCTATTTTATTATTTTTTGTTTTTTAGTACATTTATCTTAAACATTGCAATGTATGTTTAACATAAAACCGTTTAACTTAAAAAGTTTTTTTACCTATTTTTATTTTCTAGTTTTTAGTTTTTATTTCGCATTCTGTTTAATTCATTTAGTGCTTCATTATTGCAAGGTTTCTTGCCCGTTAGTTTATTGCAGTCCAACTCCTCTATACGTAGTCCCTGCAAAGATCTTACTCTACTAAGAGCCACGTAGGCTTGACCTTCTTCAAACAGTTTCGCACCTAAGTATACGACTGCGTGATCCACAGTGCTGCCCTGCATTTTATGTATTGTAGAAGCCCATGATAGTATTAAAGGCAACATTCTTCTTTCAGCCGTCCCGTAATTGTACTTAGCTGGAAACTGTATGGCTTTCGGGTGTATAAGATGTACTCCGTCTCTTGCGAAATCAATTCGGACGGAAGGTACATCTGTTGCATACATCTGAGTTCGACGAAATTGAGGCCAAACGATTTCGTTGATGTAGCCTATAGCGCCATTTACTAATCCCTTTGAAACGTCAATATTGGACCGTAGCATGACTTTTGCCCCCACAAATATTTGCAGTTCCGCTGGTAAACCCCCAGTTTTGTTGATATCAGCTGGTATTATAGTAGCTATATCCACATTGTCTGCATTTCGTGTGGCGTGTACTAGCTGATCCTGCGCTTTTATTTTGTAAATGCGAGCACCATTATTTCTGTACAAATTCAATACTTATTTTTTTCGTGCAGGTACTAGTGTGTCGATGTATTTGACAATTTTTAACTAATTCATATAGTTCTGAAGTTTCTGGAGGAATGACAGTACTACAGACTGAATCAATGCGAGCTATTCCTTCAGGTGTCGCAACAGACGGGTGATCTTCGATCCAAACAACCATATGCAAATGCTCAGATACCTAAATTACAGATTCAATTTCTAAATTTAAATCTTATTATTATACGCCATTTGGTGGCTGCGCCCATCTTAAATATTGAGGTTGTATAGTGCACTGTATTCTTCTTGTCAAGCCCTTTTATTTGATACCCATATTGGTAGGATTGATAAAAAATTGTTATCAGCCATTTGGTAGCGGCGGCCATCTTAGATTTCAATTTTGCATAGTAAATTGTATTCTACTTGTTGAGACCTTTCATTTGATACCCATGTTGATGGGATTGATAAAACCTAAGTTATCCGCCATTTTGTAGAGGCCGCCATCTTGGATTTTAATTTTATATAGTACATTGTATTATACTGGTTGAGCACTTTCATTTGATACCCATATTGATGGGATTGATAAAACCTACGTTATCCGCCATTTTGTAGCGGCCACCATCTTGGATTTCAATTTTTTATAGTATATTGTATTCTGCTTGTTGAGCCCTTTCATTTGATACCCATATTGATGGGATTAATAAAACATAAATTATCCGCCATTTTGTAGCGGCAGCCATCTTGAATTTATAATGATAATGAATAAACACAATTGTATTGTCACCAAAATCCAAAGTGTATACAAAATTTCAGTTTAATCGGTTAACAGGAAGAGGGTGAAATTTGAATTACTAAATTTGACCCAAGAATAAATAAAACAAACGGGGTGAGCTAAATAAAACCGTTTAAAAACCGTTTAATATAATAAAAAAGGTTCAGAAGATTGTTTTGCTTTTGGCGTTGACCTCCCCCATATTTTTTCACAGTTTCCTGTCATTGGTTTCTCTTTTAGAATAGAATAAAATAACACCAAAATAGTAACAGAACTTTAAACCTAAGTAGGTACTGTCTTCTTCTTCTTCCTGCCCTTATCCCATATTACTTGGAGTCAGCGCATCACGTTTTTTTCTTCCATTTTGTCCTGTCACCTGTCTATATGTGTCTATCACTAACACCCCATTTTCTTTCATATCACTAATCACACAATCCATCCATCTTTTCTTTGGCCTCCCTCTCCATCCATATACATGTATACTATGCCGTGTAAGATATCAAAATCGACGGTATTGGATGCGTTGCTGAAATCTAACAAAAAAAGAACCGTCAGATTTCGATGTTAAATACCAAGCCTAATATCATCAGTAATACTAACGAGAGCTGTTGTAGTGCTATGTCCTGGATGAAACCAAGATTGGTAAAGATTACTCATTGAATGACCGGTGCGCGGATCCACGCGAGACACAATCGCTTTTTAATTGTGTCTCTAATTACGGCATACGAAAGGTTAAGGAGGTGGTTTTTCTACATTTATCCCGCTTTTACCTTGACATCGTCATCGTCAACCCTATACGAAGGTGGGCTCGTATCGGGTGTTCTTGGATACCATTCGACTACTAATATAACCCTAATTATTCCGTGTAGCCTTCCGAAAATCTTCAGGTAGGGTACGCGGCAAAGCATGTCCGAGAATCCTAATTCAGGGTGAACATAGGGACATATTGATAACTGGCTTTCTTCTAGCTAGGGTTGGCCAATCTACAAGAACTATGATTTTTCCTAGGATAAAAAACTCATGACACTCAAGAGTAATTTTCTATCAGTGTAAGAATTCTTGTAATTGGATTAGTGCCTTAAGAAATTATAGTATCTTCATAGTCAGCCGATTGAGCTTCAGAGCGACTCAGGTCTCGTCTAAGAGAGAATTAATTGTAATCCATCACGCTGACCCATTTTAGGTATGGCTTTAAGAGATACCAACCCGCGTACCTCTTAAAGCCATACTCATTAAAACCACCTCTTTATATTATCAGTTTAGATTTATTTTCCGGTTTTCTTCTCTGGTCAACGTACTGTTACACCGGCTGCTAGACTTTCTTGTCTGCAATGTGGCTAGTTAAAATTATTATTATACAGTGTTGCTTGTGTTAGTCACAATAAAAATAATTCTCGTACTTATTCTCTCTTATGTGTCGTGCTTCAAACCGGTTCCAATAGAAGCAGGTCGACTTAGTTTTTATAAGTGTTACGAGTTAGAGCTAAGACTGGATTCGTAGTGTTATATTTATCGTGATGGAAATCAATATTAGATTGTATCGATCTGCAAATTCTCATGAGGAGTCATCTGATTATGGGATTACATTAAGTCTTTAACTTTACCTGAGAATTAAGCTAAAAGTCCAAAATTTACGGGCATATTGACTTGAGCTACCAAATTGTCGTGTGGTCAATCCCATATTACTACCATCCCATGTCTTTTTTAGGTGAGAAATCATCGAATAACTTCTCTCGCTCTGGGTGAAGTTAGAGTAAGTGACAGACTTGTAACTGGTTAAAACCTACCTGTGTTCCTTCTGTTACACTTTTTGCGTTGAAGGTTCTGGACTATAAATTCCAACTATAGAGACCACAAACTGATAACTAACATAAAAAATTGGAGATAAGTAATTAGTTCCTTTAGTAACATATACTTCACTAAGTTTGATGGTCATTGTGGAAATTACCTACCTACTTGTATGAACCTTGCAGCAAAAAATAATTTGATTCACAATTTAAAAACAGCAGTTCCACCAATTATGTTCCGCCAAAGGACACCGAAGTAATTCTTCAACACTTTCTCCAAACAAAGAACTTTGTTATTGCGCACCGTTAAAATTAAATGTCAATCTCATTTTATTACTTGCACACCCCATAAAGCCTTGGCGCAGCACAGTTGAAGTATTCCGTTTTCGCCGAGGTATACCGTTCCAACTAACATTGTTTTCCTTAAATAAACATGGACGGGCATGGTGACCTGTTCCACTCCATTGGAAACTGGTTCTGATGGTACTACAGTCTATCCAGTTTTTCAAGCGACGCAGTAAAAAGTACGTTTGAAAATCGAAGTACATAATGAACTGTCAAAATGAGAACGTTATTTTGAATTTTATTTCTACTTACAAATCATGCACGTTTGAGTGACCATAAACTTAAAGATTTTCAAGCAAGTTTAATCATCGTTTAATAAAAATGGTTTAAAAAATTACTGTCGCTAGAAAATTAATGTATCTACACAACATTTATACATCCCACATAAGGAATGGTAAGAAACTGGTTACGATATTTTATGTTACAGCGATCAGGGAACCTTGTAAGCAGTAGATCTATGAGGCAAAGCCATGTTCAATACACGGACAAGTCACAAATAACATCAATAACGATCCTAACCTTAAATTAAACTGTCAAACTCGATGACGTAAATCCAAGATGGCGTCACCACAGCACAATGCACTGTTTTTGCCGCCATTACCTCCATGTACACTTCAAAATTCGTCAATTTCGCACAATTAATCAATTAGCTTAGTTATTTCTGTTTGAAACCGTTTTTGTACGAGTTGCAGTTCCAATTATGCAATTAGTGTCTTCGTTCTTCCTATATATTTGACTGAATAAATTAGACTCTATGTTGTTTCGGATAAAGTGCATTTTTCCGGGAAAACATGTAAGAAGGACGCGGAGTTATGAAGACATGTCTGAACCCTCATTAATTTAGATTTTGCACTTGAATTTAATAATTACATTATCCTTTAAAATCGTAAGTTTTTTCTAATATTTAAAAAAAATCTTGAAATTACTTAGACGAGATAAGTGCAGTGAATAGTGTGTGATTTCTCTGAGACGTGACTTTCGTTTCATAATTTTATCAAAGCAGCATAAGATTCCTGCACATGCTGGAATGGAATCTTTTCTAGTATACTTTTTTCGCCATAATTGTTCGCACTTTACGACCGTTTCTGTAAATGGATCCTTTAATTCAAGATCAAATCTCACGAGCCTATATACTCTTGATACAGATAGAATTTGATGAATATAAAAACTTGGCTGGAAGAGTCTATATAATATAATCTCTTGAAAAAAGACTCCATAAATCCCTTCCATTCAATCCTTATCTTATCTTATCTTATAGTGGGGCTGGCCCTAAACCAGAGCACTTCGACCCTTCTGGATCTTTTGTGCTAATCCCCTTCCCTTCTACTCAACCCCCAGCCTTCCGTGCACCTTTTTCATGAGTCCCAGTATGGCCTTGATGGGGCTGAGCCTGTAGTCCTCTGGTCTTGGAAATGGTTGACCCAGATACTCTAGTCTCCTGGAGCCTAGTGCTGCACAGTCGCACAGTACGTGTAGCATATTAGATGATCAAACGAACTTACCTGTGATGTTCGATCATTATTATACGTAGCTTCGTTCGAAGATATATTCTATTATTAACCATGCAGCTTCCGCATGCTTAGGCGAACCAATCGCAGCTTTTCAGAGCCTAAAAGCAAAAACAAAACGCACCGTATCCGAGCGAGTATCTGTCAGTAACGTCAAATGTCATTCTTTCAGAGTTAGAGATAAATCTTAAGTTTTGCTGGGTAGGGTAGGGAGGGTTCCCTATATCTTCGAACGAAGCTACGTATAATAATGATCGAACATCACAGGTAAGTTCGTTTGATCATCTATTATACTGCATTCGTTCGAAGATATATTCTATTATTAACCATGCAGATGTTAAGAGTCAACATAAAGCAAAATTAAGATTTTTAATATCAAACAAATTTCAGGAACCAAAATCTCTTAGGCACTTATTAGGCTCTTAATATAATGGTAATATGAGACAATCAGTCTTTTTTGACATACTTATACATTTTATATTATTTATGTATATATGTCTATTTTTTTTTTATAATTATTTTAAACATATTAAGGCATTTATAAGCAAATATTTTGTTCAGCATTAAGCACAGCATGAGCAAATTCAGATGAATTGTTGGAAATAGGTATATTATAAAATTTTGCAAAAGTTGAAGAACTGTTTGTTCAGCCGTTTGCCTAATTACATCTAATGATACTCCCCTAGCTTTAGCAGTCGACGTGGATGCATGTCTTGTTCTATGCCCTGAAAAAACGCTAATATCTATGCCACACATAGAGAAAGTATATATATATATATATTATTATTATCCATCTACTAATGGTAGACGAAGAAATTGGCTTGTGTGGGTTATTCAAAGAAAGTATTAAATGAGTATTATCTTCCCTAATACTCTTGAGTGTATCTAATGTAATAAAATAAAGTAGTGTCAGGGAAGATTTCAGGTTTTGCCGTGCATTTTCGTTACAGAAAATGGCTCTATTTTTGTATGTTGACTAAAACAATAAAAATAATAAAATAAAAACTAAAATAAAGGTAAATAAGAGGTTCGGTCCGCTGCAACCAGAACCAGATGTTTTTATAGTGTCTAGGATAGAAATGTTTACACCGGTTTCATTAACTATAATATTGGGTATTTTTATAAATGATAAATCTGTGCTACTTGGGCTCTGCTAAGTGCAAACAAATTCACAAACTTTTTAGAAAATTTGATTTTTATAGAAACCTTAACATAATCTCTGGATGTGATCATTACGAACAATTTATGAGTCTATTAATTTATTAATTGGTATAGACTGTGTGAATAAGTGAGATCCTATATGTAACATTGAATTGAGGCATTATTTGGAAGGTAACCTAATGTAACCTCTATGGCTGATGGAAGAACATCATGTCAATATTCTGGAAATTAGTGTAAGGAGGTGTGTAACATGACACTCTTTAAAAGAGGAATGCAATAGTTTTTTATTGAGTACCTATAAAGACTAACAGCTTGAAAAAACTAACATTGTTTTCAATGGTGGACAAGCTTGTGAAGGTTAATATGACATCACCTTTTCATTTTTGATTTTTGTAGCCTCCCCAATATTGGGCTAAATGGAGGAAAGAACACATAAAAGAAATAAATTATCATGTTCAAGGGCAGTAAAAAACATCTAATTAAATGTATTTTGAATCTGGTTTCCAGGAAACAAAGGCATCACATTTATGTATTACTTGTAGAAGGGAAAAGATCAATCAGTTTGACCAAACTGAGACACAATATACCTACTAAAATGTAGAGATATTCTGTTCCCACTCTATGTTAGATGTATGAGATTGTTAATTGGTCTCTTTGTTGTCTTTTGAATCCATATATGAAGCAAATAGACAAATCTAATTATTTTCACACCATTGCTCCATATTTCTGGCTATATTATTTAATTGTTGATACCGTATTCCTCCCATTCGGTTTATATAAGATACAGCAAACTATTATCAATCTCACACAAAATGTGTAAGTGCTCATGTTTAACAAAATAGAATTTTTAAAGGAAAAAAAAATGTGAAGTAGTTCTAAATAATTTATGTGATAATTATAATTTTTTATCCTTTTTCCAGAACCCATGGTCTTCTGTTATCACTACAATTGCGCCCCCCCCCCCAGTTCTTGTTGCATCATTGTAGGTCTAGTTTGATGATTGGATGAATTTTTATTTTGAATCTTAGTTGCCTTTACTTATAACTAAGTATTTATGTTCTAATTTTAGTATAGAACCAACCAACAACAAATGTTGTTGCAACAAAATAATGCAACAGTTGATGTACCTATTAAGTGAGTAATCTCTCATAAGCTAAGAAACTTGTTTCTGAAAATATTTTTAAGGGATTTACAGAAACAACATTTTTTGTATCTAAATAATTAACATGATTGGGATGGCGTATTTTGTAAAAAGGAGTAATTGTTCCTTGAATATTTTTCAACCTTTTATTATATAATAGTAGGCTAGTATGAATAGTGTAGTGTGTATAGTAGTAGACTATATAGTCTGAACCAATACACAAAAGGTCATCAAGATGATGTACATACTGATTTGTGAACTTTTGATCATATATGTAGGTACATGTAACTACCACTATCAAAAATGCATAATGTGTAAAACAAATCCCATTTGGGACAGCAATAGACTCTTTTTAACCTTTTGACGTGCGTAATTAGAGACACAATAGTAAGACAATGGCTTCCGGGCGCCGGCTACCGCCTGAGCGTTAATGAATTAAATGATCATAATGAAATAATAGGTATCTCCTGTGATCTGGATTCAATTTTTGCCATAAGATCTCCTGGGTACACTAGAGCTACCGCAGTGATCTTACATCTTATAAATTTGGATGTGTGAACCAATTTGTTCAGGGGTTTAAAGGTTTCAATAAACCTCCCTTCTCCATCCCTGTTGGGAAACCAAAAAATATCTTGGATATAAGTTGATTCCCACACGGTTTCCATGGGGAATTCGTGCTCAATGGCAGTAAATTATGAATGGTTTTATACATAAATATGCATTCATCTTGGCCCCTGATCTTGAAGATCCTGATTGATCACTTGTAAAACCATTTTTGTTTTGAACCGTTGAATTTTGGTTGATAAGTTATGGAAGAAAAAATGCACTTACCGAACATCCACAGATGTGTTTCAAAATTGGAGCATTACCACAAATCCTCTATCAACGAGGTAGGGAATGGGCTAATCTGTAAGCATGACTAACCTCTGGTTTCAACCATGAGCCTGTGGTGAAACTTTTTGTGTTCTAGCATACACTGGATGTGTTGCGAGAATTGCTTGGTTTTAGTTTAATAAGAGGACTGCAGTTACTTTCATCCAGGCCTAGGTATTATTCTTTGCTGGTTGTACCAAGATGGACCATTCCCGTTTCCCTGACGGGTTACAGTTGAAGATTAGGCTGGCTTCATAATAAGCTTGCCGCTTCTGTGGCATGTCTTTAGGACTTTAAATGTTCTCTGTTGAAGTATTCCCATGCAGGTAGTCGTCTCTATCAACATCTTTGACAATATCTTTGTTTATGTGAAGTGCAAATCTATTAAAACTCTTCCAGTATCAATCAACTGGGAAAATTAGTTTCAGCCTATGTATGCCATCATTGCTGAGAAGCTTAGATAGGGTCTAGTGATTCCCAATCCCAACTGATTCTGTTCTGATTTAATCTTTTTGTATCAGTACATTCTTGTATTATCAGTGAATTACTGACTGAGGCAATAATCTCTATATTATTTTAAACAGTTATTACACACATTTTTATCTAGTTTTTGTTCATATTCCTTGAGTATTTCCAAAAATGGTATTCTAGATGTGGGTTAAGTCATTCATTAAGTCAGGCCATTAAATCATTTGGTTTTGTAGATATAAATACTGTAATACTCTGAATACTTCAGGAAATATAGTAACTGGTTCAACGACTAGCTCAGATGCTAGTTCAGGAAATTTTATACTCAAGTCTGTAACAGTTGGGGTTGTGCCTGTTGGAGCCGATGATGATACAACAGATATCTAGTTTAATGTCCACTTCTTGAGGATCATCCTAAATACAAGGTCTAAAAACCTAAAACTATTGACCCTGTTATGGTACCAAAGTGTACCTAGGCAAAGCCTTTCGGATTTTATCAAAAGGTAATGACCATTGTGCATTCATCTCGTAAACACCACGAGTAAGCGGATCACGTCAATGCATCTCGTACATCACCCGTGTCCATGTACCAAAAGGTAAAGATCATCGTGTGTTCATCTCGTAAACACCACGAGTCAGCGGATCGCGCCAATGTATCTCGTACATCACTCGCGTCCATAGGTACAATATTCAAAATCCATTTCACTTGCACTGTAGATAACTTTCCTGACGAAACTTTTCAGGTTACCCCAAAGGTGTGGGGCAAAAAACAATCTCGTATGTTTATCTCGTAAACATTCCGAGTCAGCTAAACGCGTCAATGCATCACGTGCACAACCCGCGTCAGTAGGTATATTCATATTTCGAAACCCATTTGATTTACAGTCTTACACTGTATAATGTACCATGGCAAAGCCTTTAAAGTTATGGAACAAGGAAACCAGCTCGTGTGTTCATCTCGTAAACACCCCGAGGAGTTTGATCGTGTCAATGCATACAATTATTTGGGTTAAGTACGTGAAACTCTTACTTCACTGAATAATCTAATAGATAAATCTATTACTTCACCTGGAATCAAAGAATTAAATAGAGATAGGACAGGTGACGTACTATGTTATCGTCGTTTCGTCCTTTTTTCAAACTTTTCATCATATGAAGATAGTATTTCATATCTTTTCGTTTTGGCATACTTCATTACAAATTATACAAGCACTATGCTCTTATTTAATTACTTAAATTGGTAAAAAAGCAAATAAAACACAACGTAAAACGTATTGGTTGCCGCGCAAACGTATGGAATGACATTTGACGTTACTGACAGATACTCGCTCGGATACGGTGCGTTTTGTTTTTGCTTTTAGGCTCTGAAAAGCTGCGATTGGTTCGCCTAAGCATGCGGAAGCTGCATGGTTAATAACAGAATATATCTTCGAACGAATGCAGTATAATCTCCTCTGCCTCTCCACAGATCCTGCAAGTCGGGTATCCTTAAATTTAGTCTTATACTTAGTTGCCTCAGCCCATTTCCTACTAGCTTCTGCCACCGGCTTCGCCCGTGTGAAAAGATAAAATAGGTAGGTAAAATAAAACCTATTTCACTCAGTGATAAAGTAGGTACCTACTTAGCATTCTACTGGTGAAAGAATTTTTAAAAATCGGGCCAGTTGTTTTCAAATAAATATAAAATACTCAAAATTTTCCTCTTTATAATATTTTTTATTATTATTGTTGATAGGCTCGCTTTTTTACCATTATCTCACCTGACTCTTGACTGTATCTATCAGGAAACCGACTCCGGTAGGGAATTTTAATCCTTAGCTGTACGTACAATAAATGTGTTCCCAAAACGTTTTGTACGTATAGTTGGGCTGTCCACCATGTATATTGAAGTAGATATATAGAAGACGTGAATACGTGATGATGCATCACCATATCAATTTATAACCGTTCCTAACTCCAAGTCGCTCTGTAACGTTTCTCATAGCATTTTTTCCAACCTGTAATTACGTATATCATGCAGTTAAGCCGCCATGAGATGTTTATCCGTAAGTCATGTCAGCACAACGCATACCTCTCGTTTTAGTCATTATCTTCTTAATTACGTCTTCATTTGTGTTTCATAATTAACACCTTGATTGAGCTTAGCTAGCTGGCTAGAATTAAAATATCTTGAGGTTTTTCTCGAAGAAATTACGCCATAACTTCGCAAGACATTCAGTTGGATCTGCAACATGCAACATAATAGATTCACATCCTGAAATTTGTATATTCAGAATCGGCGACTGACTCGATTTCAGCTATTTTTAAAATTGCAAATTTTTTTGTCCCAAATTAATCAAGTTTTTTTTTAGGATAAAAAAATCTATATATATATAAAAGCGAAATACCACTCACTGATTAATCACAAAATCTCAGAAACTATAACACCTACAAACTTAAAATTTGGCAGGTAGGTTCCTTATAGGGTGTAGACAAAGGGGGTAAAGCGGGGGTTGGAAGTTTGTATGGAGAAACTTACTATCACACGGGCGAAGCCGCTGGCAGAAGCTAGTTCTTAACAAGTCTTAATTGCGTCACTAGCGTTTTTGTGTGTGCGTGCGTAGATACCAATACTTATGCGATACTAATAGTGTAGTGCGGCGATATTGGTATCCCATGCCCATATTATTTGCCTACTATTTAAGATAGCTAATTTCTTTAAAAAAAAATAAAACACTCTTAGTGCATTATTTTAATTATGATTGTAACTTTATTTTGTAATCGGGTTGTAGGATGTGCATTACTCCAGTTTACTTTATATGTCTAAGGAAGTATATATTCAAAATGTTTAAAACAGCAGCAATATTTTCGGAAATTTCTATCATCATCTTCTAGCCCTAGTCCCGTGTTATTTGGAGCCGGCACAACACGTTTTTTTTTCTTACATTCCGTCCCGTCACGCTCGCGCTATCACTAACTCCCTTTTCTTTCATATCACTCTTCACACAATCTATCCACCTTTTCTTTGGCCTCCCTCTTAAATTCCTTTACGATTACTCCTAAAGAGGAATTGTCTCGGATGCATTCACAAGTTTGCATGCCACTAATCACAGTCATCAGTTTCGTACCAATCGTCGTATCGTTGTTAATTTTTTCTTTTCTTAATTGGATATCATGTTTGTTTTTTCACATTATGTTCGGAAGGAAAATCCGCTGCCAAGCGAAGCGATTCTGTCTCCAGTCTTGTTGTTATTGTTAATGTTTAAAATCGTCATCAATCTCGATGGGGCCAAATATTCTGGAGTGGCGGCGACCACGTACTGGAAGACGCCGCATTGGACGGCCTTCCACAAGATAGTCCGCCTGCCTGGGGAGGGTCGCGGGAATCTGATGGATTCGAGACGCACAGGACCAGTCGTTGTGGCGACACTTGGAGGAGTTCAGTGGACGTCTTTTGGCTGAAATAATAGATATAGATATAATAATGATGATAACGAAGTCTGGTCGTCAAACTTTCGGGTTTCTGACTCCTCGTAAAGATTATTAAAGACCTAGAAATTATAGCTAGGACGAACGGCTTTGACGAAAGAAAAATGTGTGTCATGAATAGCTCATAGCTATTCATGACACGCAATTTTCTTTCTTTCTCTATCTTTCTTTAAAAAAAAAACGTTCGTCCACACTAGAAATTACTCGTGTGCCGTGGGTGCGTTAACAAACATTTAAACTCACATACACAAGACACCCAAAACCGGAATCTGTTATTCATAAGTACAAATATTTTTGTTCCGTATCGGAATCGAACCCGATAGTCTGTAATCGAATAGTGCGTTTTGACACCCCTTCAATTTGCCTTGCTTGACTTATTTATGCATACTTTGATATGTCCACAAAATCAAAAGTTAATTATATGACCAGGCATACATTGCCTTGGTGGATTATAGCCAATGCGTAGATTACAGCATTACAGTACGATATATCCGCTCGCCAGCATGTAACAAGTAGTGGGAGGTGTACCTATAAATTCCCAGTACCATCTAATCGTAAAGCTAGAAACTGCTCTTCAGTTGAGAAAGCCTCTCGTTTAGTGCTAGCACTAACAATGCGGTGAAAGTGTGACTCAATGATGCGGGTCATTGTCACTGCAATACTGCACTTTACTGACATCTTAATAGTCTGTTATTGAATAGGTGGGAGTGTAAATGTAGGTTATTACGTAGCAGAGCTTAAGTAATGTGATAGAAAGAATATAGGCTTTTCATTTAGATCGTGTCTCGATGGTGTGCTTCCTTATGTTTAGTAACTGCCAAACCTCTTCAGTATTCGGCATCAAGCTAATAATTTATTTTCTCTCTGGACTATGACTAAGATACAGTAGGCTCCTGCAAAGATTTTCAGCTGGCACTTTGGCTTACTATTCATTTAGACAGAGGACTTAATGATCATACACTTGATTAAGCTTCCATCATCATCTCCATTCTCTTGTCTCAATTTATTTATAGTCGCCCAACATACCATATTCATGTTAATACTGCTCTTCTTTAGAATACGTTATCTTAGTAGTTGTCCCTTTTCTAGACATAATATATTACACATCATCATCATCAACCGAAAGACGTCCACTGTTTTAAATATGCCTGCCCCAAATACCGCCACAACGACCGCTTCTATCCATCTTGCAATCATCGGATTCCAGCGACCTCCACCAGGTCGTCGGCCCACCTTGTGGGAGGCCTTCCAACGCTGCGTCTTCCGGTACGCGGTCGCTATACAGTAGTATCTATTATTTCTTCTATCTTCCCCTAATTTTATAGCCATCCACAAACATACAAAGACACGAAATAACAATGCACCACCCAACTCTGAAAAACATTTGAATGAAAATACTTCATTTGAAGATTAGAATCACTGTGACATCAATCACTGTACTGATTCACACAAGGATGTACAAAGTTGACATGACAATGGTGTGAAGTCATCATTGAATAGCACAAGCTGCACAAGACAAAATAATGGTCAAGTTTAATGGCAGAATGTATGTAACAAAAACACGACTGCTGAAGATAAATCAACGGCGGAAGATGACAGAAGATATGTGGACGTAGTGGACATAATATGGTTGAAAGGAATTCTTGAAAAGGTTTATGATAACTAATTTGTTGGGAACGAGTGTATGAGGAAAAAAAAAGCATAAAGTATCCATCATTGGAGAATGTGCGCGGGAATTACATGACTTGATTCTGCTATCACCTTTCTACCATCGGACAACCCGACGTACGGCGAGTGTCCACCCTTACGTTGTTAACACCTCTACGGTCCGGACTAAGCGTTTCGCCTCGTCGTTTTACTGCGTACATCAAAGGACTGGAACAATTTGCCTGCTGTCTTCTCGTCCTATTATAATTTATGTGTCTTCAAGACTCCTCATAAACTAGTGCGCCTCACCATCAACGATTGCATCACTGCTTACCATCAGGTGGGATCGCAGTCAGCACTAGTTTATATTATTTAATAAAAAAAAACAAAAGCAGTTATTGAAAAAGTTTACGGTAACTGATGTAACTGGTCGTGTTTGGAAAGAGTGTATATGCAAGAAATAAGCCAAAATTCACACTAAACTTCACACATCGGTCACTAATAACGAACAGAGTGCTTAGTGCGAGTTTATTAACGCGATCGATATGTTTATGATCGGTGATTCTGATTGGCCCGCTCTGAGCTCTGAACCAATCAGAGAGCCAAACGCGGTAAACGTTTTGATTGCGATAACGTAAAAACAACTCGCACACAGACTTCACAATAATTAATAAGGCGAATTTTTTTATGTGTGTATCACTCCTTGACGCTCATTCGGCTGAACGGATGAAAGTTAGAACATGGGTAGACTATGTCTTGGATTAGAACATAGGATACTTTTTTATCCTGGCAGTATTTTCCTTTCGAGCAACTGACAGAAGCTAATTTTTTTAAGCCATAGAATCACCAATAAATATGACACATCACATTTTTATATCGAGACTGTTGGCAATGCTTTTTAATTTCTGCATCAGTCATGCCTACTTACCTTCTGATCTTGTTAAGACCATAGTAGTGCCTGTTATTAAAAATAAAACAGGGGATCTGTCAGATAAAAATAATTACAGGCCCATTTCATTAGCGACTGTTATTGCAAAGGTGCTTGACGGTTTGCTTGATACACAGTTAAACGAATATCTACATCTGCACGATAACCAGTTTGGCTTTCGGCCCGGACTTTCCACTGAAAGTGCTATACTGTGTCTCAAGCATGCAGTCAGGTACTATACGGATAGGCATACTCCGGTGTACGCATGCTTCCTCGATTTGTCCAGGGCTTTTGATCTGGTTTCCTATGACATTCTGTGGAAGAAGTTAAAGGGCATTGATTTTCCCACAGAACTAATTAACTTGTTTAAATGTTGGTATGGAGGCCAGATCAATAGTGTTAAGTGGGCCGGCTCACTGTCGGAGCCGTATGGGCTGGAGTGCGGGGTGAGGCAGGGGGGGTTGAGCTCCCCCGCACTTTTTAACCTATATGTCAATTCTCTGATAGTTGCTCTCAGCAGTCATCATGTCGGCTGTCATGTTGATGGAGTTTGTCTGAATAATATTAGCTATGCGGACGATATGGTGCTGCTGAGCGCATCTGTTTGTGGCTTGAGAACTTTGTTGGGGATCTGTCAGACATAATAATATGCTGAAGAGCATGGTCTTAAATACAATGTGACAAAAAGTCAGTTCATGGTTTTTGAGGCCGGCACTAAATGTCCTGCAGCAGTGCCTCCCATTAAACTGTATGGTGTTCCCTTGGTCAAAGTGGAGCATTTCAAATACCTAGGACATTTAGTAACATCCGGACTCAGAGACGATGCTGACATCGAGAGGGAGCGGAGGGCTTTGGCTGTTAGAGGTAACATGATAGCTCGCAGGTTTGCGCGCTGTTCCAGGTCAGTAAAGCAGACCCTTTTCAGGGCTTATTGTACTTCTATGTACACGTGCAGCCTGTGGGTGAATCACACCCGAAAAGCATACGAAGCCCTCCGTGTCCAATATAATAACGCATTCAGGGCACTGATGGGGCTGCCGCGACACTGTAGTGCCTCGGGCATGTTTGCCGCTGCTAGCGTTGACTGCTTTTATGCGACGATGCGTAAGCGGAGCGCGTCTCTGGTGCGCAGGGTGCGCGGCAGCCCCAACAGTGTGCTGACGATGATAGCCGACCGGCTCGACTGTCCTTTTATAAGGCGCTGCAGTGACTTGCATGTTACCTGCAGTTATCGATAACTGTGTGTAAAATATTTAATTCATTAACGCTCAGGCGGTAGCCGGCGCCCGCAAGCCATTGTCTTACTATTGTGTCTCTAATTACGCACGTCAAAAGGTTAAATGTTGTTTGTTTGTTGGTGTTATGTTCTGTGTTATGTGTAATTATGAGTCCTTAGTTACTTGAATAAATGAAATTATATTATATTATTATATCTCTTCAAAAATGTGCAGACAGCCATATCATATTTCATTGAATGCAAATATATTCTTGCATGATACTTAATATTATTTGCGTGTTTGTTATGTCGGCTGGTCATTGACTTTACCACCAAAGGAAAAGTCGTTAGTCCAAATATCAACAAAAGATCAAACACAAAGCTTTGCTAACAATAGGAAACATTCTATCTATCTAATTGTTCTCGAAAGTCATACAAATTAAAGTTCACTCATTGAAATTTTGTCCTGAGTGTAGACTTTTCACGCATGCCAAGCCAATTGTTTTAAGCAGACCACCCGTTGCGACCATAATTTTGGCAACGTGACTCGTCCATCGAGTACAGGCTCGTCGTGACCCGAATACTCCAATATTACATACAATTATGTATAATATTTTATTGTGTGTCGAATTTCTACAAACGTTAGGAGCCTGTATAATTTAACACCTCTGCTATCGCACCTTAAAAAATCTTAACGTCACGTTTTCGTAATGACAGTTTTGACATTTCAATGTTGCTGTATGCAAAAATTTTAATTATGTAATTATTTAAATAATGAATTATTGAAAGATGTTTACAGAAATTAGTCATACACATTGTGTATCTCCGCCGTGACCGTCATCATAACTTTACGTAGGTAGGTACCTAATCTCAGTTCTGTATCTTTCCATTCAATATTTGCGTCTTCGATTTCTATTGTATGTTACAGTTTGCTATATCCAATAACCTTTTTGTTGCTGGTTACTGTGTCTCCTAAAAGTGTATTCCAAAATCTTAACGTTGGTCAAGGTTTATTTTTCATTTTCTTACTTTACAAAATCCGCACTTCTTTCTTGAACTTTACCAACACGTCTTTCCCATTATACATATTAACATAAGTTGCAGAGACTTGCTAAGAGCGGCTGAATGTCAATATCTGTAGCTGTTGCCTAACCTCGTGTGTCGTGTAGACATACCATTATTGTAGCACCCACGCTTGTCAGCAATGGGTTGATGACACTTCTAACTGTCAGCTGTCACATGTTATGGCGAAATTTTACTTGGGTTACGTATGGGAACATACCTCTATTGTATAAATTGTGCGTATTTTAAACATTTTTGCTGCTGATTTTAGTCAAGTTTAGTCAAGAGTTACGGTTACGTCTAGGCAAGCGTGCTCCATGGACTACATCATCGCATACCATCAGAGATTTATAGTGATAATAAAATGTCTCTTTTTATTTTAAGTAGGATATTTTCAAGCATTAAAATTACCAAGGTATTGTGTACCATCATCGGAAATCATAATATTTTCTGAATCAGGTATGAAATTCCGATATTGCAACTACGAATTAGAAAAGTATTTAATTAAGGACTTAATTATGAATCACACACTCGGTTCTCAAAACACGAAGCCCGCTCTATAATAATATGCACGACGCGACGTTTCATTGTTAAGTCAACATGGTACCGTCACTTATGTGCAAATTAGTAACATTTACCCACTGATTTGAATGCACGTTGCATTATGAAATTAGAATGAACGATAGATAGTAAGAATACTTCTTACTCACTGCCAAGATATACATATCGACGGTTGAAAGGCTAATTGATCTAAGCGACATTTTGTAAAACTTGCAGGAGGACGGATTAAAGTTATTTTTTTTTTTAAATATTCATAACTAAACAAATATTTCATAGACTTTTATTTATTTAATACAGTATATCCCTAATCATGTAAGGAAGTTTTTTAAATTATTACTATTGAAAATTGTGTATTTTTTTAGAAAATTTATGTCGGTTAGCCCAAAATGCATCAAATTTAGTTATTGTTTGAGAAAGGTAAAATGGTTCAATTGCCTACCGAAAATAAAGTAGCTGAAAGTAAACTGGCTCAAGCATCGCCCTAAAATAAAATAATACGAGAGAAAAAGAATTTAGCGCCTAGTCAACTGACAGTTGAATATACCCAATGAGCATAAGCAACATGATTGTGTTGCACCAGAGTGATGTTGTTTGATGCAGATGCCCATTAGAGGGACTGCAGGATAAAACAAAATGAACCTTTACTAGATTATAGTAGATATTGATGCTTAGGCCATCATAATTCAGCAACGTCCTTAAGATATTTTTAAGGTGGTATGCCATTATTTTATACAATTTTAGACAGTGTCTTGTAAAATAAAAATAAAAATATTATTTGGAGAAATCATTCAAGACGTTGATTCAATGTGTCTTGGAACAAGGTATTAGATAAGGTGGTATATCACCCTAAGCCTAGGTAGTAGTATCACCACGGAATACATTGTACTCTAGTATCACTTTATAAATAAAACAACAAATAAATTGTTATTAATTATAATTTATTCAAAATCAGTCTTCAACATGGACGTACCCAATTTAAATCAGTATGTTACAATCAAACACCAATATTAAAAAAAAACTTTTCAGTAACTTGTGATAAATCAAAAGTAGAAAGTAATAACAATCTCTTCAGAAAACAAACATTCTATAACAAGAAACAATAGAAAATCGACGTTCTTTACAAGAAAAAAAAAAAACAAACAATTACAGATTACTAAAAAGCAAAAAGAAAGAAAATATAACATTCATTATAAAACAAAATTTTAAATGTTGACGATGACATAGAACCTTAAGCTTCTATCTCATCTTCAATATCTGTATCTATCAGAACATCTTTACCAACGCGGTGCGGAAAGTTAGTGTATTCTAAGTGAACAATTTTGGGAATAACCCCAATATCACACAGCTTTCAAGTTTTTTTTTTATATAAACTAGTGCTTGACCGCGATCCCACCTGATGGTAAGCAGTGATGCAATCGTTGATGATGAGGCGCACTAGTTTATTAAGAGCCTATTCACTCTAGCCTTGAAGACACCCAAATTATAATCGGATGGCTCTGCAAGCGAACAAGGACAAACAACAATTTGCCTGCTGAGGTGAAGACCTCAGCAGGCAAATTGTTCCAGTCCTTTTATGTACGCGGTATAAACGACGATTCGAAACTCTTAGTCCGGACCGTAGAGGTTTCAACCAACGTAAGGGTGGATACTCACCGTAAGCCGGGTTGTCCGATGGTAGAAATGAGATGACGGAATCAAGTCATGCAATTCCCGCGCGCGCTCTCCAAAATTCAACCTGTAAAACGCTGAAAGGCTGGCTACCCTACAAAAAAAAAAAAACGCCTGTACTCAAGGCTTTGAAGATTGGATTTAATCAAATCTGGATCACCAATTAGCTTCTCTTCGCACGCCTTTCCACCGAGTCCAAAGCTGCCAGGTGGCTTTTTGCAGCACCAGCCCATGTGTGGCTCCAGTACTCCACACACGATCGAACTTGTGTTTTGTATAATATTAAAAGCTGTCCCTGTGTGAAGTACCACCGGACCTTTGTAAGAACGCCGAGTTTCCTAGCAGCTACCTTGCCTTTGGACTCAATGAACCGCCCAAAATTAAGGTCTGAGGAAACTTCAACTCCCAAGAGCTGAAGGCGGTTGGTACACTCCAGGGATATGAAAAGCAGGTGCCAAGGTGACCGAGCTCCTTTTAGCGGTGAACAGACACGCTTGTGTTTTGGCGGAGTTAAAACCCACCAGATTGGCTTCACCCCACTTGGAGACCGCCTGAAGTGAGACATTCGTACGCTCAACCATAGCCTCTCTTTCGGACCGGATTAGTTCCTTGCTAGCCCGAGCACCTGGCAGGTATCTTTCTACAACTGTGCTATCATCAGCATACCCGTAAATACCGGGCATCAGCAGATCGTTGATATGCAGCAGGAAGAGCGTTCCAGAGAGAACAGACCCCTGAGGAACACCGTCGTCATGGGCTCTGATGAGCATCCATCGACAACAACCCGGAGAGACCGTTCACTCAGGAAGTCTTTTACCCAGTTAATCAGACCAGGGGAAATGCCGTACGCTGGAAGCTTACTCAAAAGGCTAGCGTGCCATACCCTGTCGAAGGCCTTTGAGACGTCTAAGGAAACGGCAATCCCTTCCCCATTCTTCTCGAGGGCCTCGCGCCACAAATGGGTGGCATAAACTAGTAGGCCCCCAGTAGACCGATTGCGGCGAAACCCGTATTGTCGGTTACTGAGGAGATCGGTTACGTTCCAGGTATGCTATGAGGCGCGAGTTCAATACACGCTCCATAATCTGGCAGAGTATGGAGGTTATTGAAATCGGCTGATAGTTGGCAGGATCGGCATGACTGCCCTTTTTGGATACGGGTTGCACGTTGGCAAGCTTCCAGTACTTGGGCACTATACCAGTCCTAAATGAGAGGCGATACAAGCGCGTCAATACAGGAGACAACTCGGGCGCACAAGCCTTGAGAACAATCACTGGTATACCATCTGGTCCACTACCTTTATTCACACCTACAAAATAATTTGTACTTACCAGAAAAATCAAACGTCTGTCTTCACATCTCGCTCGCACATGACACAACGCACTTCCTTAAGGCGTCCATTACACGTTAGGTTTTACTGTCGATTTTGCCACAGTCAATTTTTTGATTGACGAAAAACCTACCGTCTAATGCGATGATTGACGTTTGCAAAAACTAATGGCGATAAAATTCCGTCATTCAAACATCATCATGATTTATGGAATTGATTGACGCCTGCATGACCGTGTACTGGACGCCTAAGTATTGGCGGCTAACTCACGCGCTCGCGCGGTTTGGTGAGGTACTCGTAACGGACACTTACACAGAGCGCAATAAATTGAACTTAGTTCCAAGCGACTATGGAGTAGCTAATCTCTTTAATTTATTGGACGGCCTATGTGTTAAAATCGATTTGATAAAATGATAGAAATGCCAACTTTACAAATACTGAATTTAATCAAAAAATTTTAACGGCCATAAGACTAATGAGGTAGTTATGTTAAAATAGCCGATGTGACATTACTCATTATGTTTAATAGAGGCTAAATGGGTCAAGAGACATAGTTAATAAACATAATTTAATGCAAAATGGTTCAAACGACACGGTTTTTTTATGAAGTTGAATGCAAAATAGGCCAAACGACATAGCTTATTGTGTTGGTTTAATGCAAAATTAGCTAAACGACAAAACCACAACCATGGTGAAAAAGCCAAATGCCGTAGTCGACACTCGTTATAAAATTCCGAAAAATCAAAATAGCTTAAGTCATCGAGTCCTCAAATTTGTCTAATTTTGAGTCGTATAGATCAATGAGCTTAGAAATGAGGCCTGTTTTGCAGTGGGTGCTAAGCGCCAAAAAAGTAGTCAAAAAAAATTGAAACCTGACTCAAACGACGGAGAAAAATTTGCTGATTCCGAATATGTATATAACTCAATATTGGAAAAAATGTCGTTTAGATCAATTAGCCTTTCAACCGTCGATATAGTACATACTAATTCCATGCAGTCTGCATTGTGACAAATTGCGTCATCACCTTACGTCAACAGTTTGGCATAATGTTCGAAATTTGAAACGACCTTGAATTCTTGGAAAAATACTAAAGGATTTGAGAGCCTCAAATGACAAGCCATAATGATTGGTTTCGTTGCCAAAGTGTGTGGTCAAAAAAGATATAGGTATGCGACCCGCGAAAATACCTGTGTAAATTCAGGTGTAAAAGGATATAATGGCAATTCTGCTTATTGGTGTTTGGTTGTGTCCTTAAATTTGGTTTGTATAATAAGGAATATCTGTATAGTATACCTAATATAAATAACAAGAAATGTAACTAGAAGAGTAACAAATGCTAAAATAAAAAGATTCTATTGAACCGTGGAAAAGCAAAATTTTCCTGTAACTTCAATGGCCGGTTGGTATAGAAAGTTGCAAACCTGAAAGTTTATTGAAAAGTAAAGAGGTTATATACTAAAATATTTCCGACTAAAAGAAAATACTCGTGTATCTTGAAGTACCGTCAAACGGGGTGAATAGGAACGCGCAGGGGTGAATAGGAACAAAACTTTGGTTAGGTTTTAAACCGTCGAAAAATTCCACCACTGGGGGGTCCAGAATCATGTACTGGATCCATTGTATTTGTTTATGCGTTGATGTCAAAGACACCCTGTATATTTTATTATTGGTTCCTATCAAAGCATCCATTTTATTACAATTAAGGAACAAACAGGAGTACTTAAATGCTGGGAATAATTGTTAATTAACGCGAAGATCACCTTTAAACTTTTGTTCCTATTCACCCCTGCGTTCCTATTCACTCCTGCGTTCCTATTCACTCCTGCGTTCCTATTCACTCCGTTTGACTGTAAGTAATATTTATTTACTATTTCTGTACACAAACTAGCTACAAATAAAGCAAGTTTATTGTATTAACTTCATCCTTGACAATACTTACCTATTGTTTATAATTTCCATGAAGAATCTCCGCGTGATTGTCATTGTATCTCATTACCCCAGATGTCGCTACTGAGGCTAAACAAGAGAAAAACGGTTCCGATTCATTGGGTCTAAGCACGTGGATCGTTTTTTGTTTGTTGTTTACTAGTATACGGTTTAACGTTTTATGAGTAGGAAATTATTATTAGTGTACTAGTTCTTTAGGACTTCTTGACATGTCTTTGATACAGGGTTAGGACTTATGACGTAACTTTAGTACCTCTACCTACTTGCACTTATGGCAGACCGCAACGCCATCTTGTTTTTTTATTTTTTACCAATTGGGTCTTCTTGTCTATGTCGTTTTACCACGAAAAGATCCTAATGGCAACGTACAATACGTTTAAAATATAAATGTTGCCCACTCTGAACTTGGCGTTCCCAACTATCGCACATAGGTGCTCAAAAATGTTCGCAATAATCATTCACCATTTCATTTACTGATTCTAAAAAAAGAATTATTGTGCAGCCAATTGAAGTTCGGAGGGGTCAAAATATTTCGGTCGTACTATACCTATCATAATTTAATTTGTCTCTGGGCAAGCCGATTTTTTAATAAGAAGCTGGCTCCGAAATACGAGACTTCATTGATCCTATTCTATTGTGTAAAGTTTTTGTCACTGTTGTGGTTTTGTTTTTAATTTATTTTGAGTTTGTCATTGCCTTATTTTACGAAAGGAAGCAAAAACTGACAAGAAGGAAATGACCCAATTGGTAGTACCTACTAAAATTGAACTACTAAATTGTTACTACGTTGGTGTATTTACTAATAAATATAAATAAATCTCAACTGGTGCGGTTGTGCACTGCATCCGATACGAATTTTGTCTTGAAAATCCACCGAACTGGGGCGGCCGGAGTTCGGATCTAGTGTGAAAAATACTTTGAAAAATACGATTCCCTACATCAGGCTGATGTTTGAGCGAACTTTGGATCAATTTATTACTGGCAACACATTTGGCACAATTGGCGGCAGCGACCTTTCGCGTCGGGCCCTGGTTCAGGCTATGGTCCGAAGCGAGGAGGAATGGCAGGCGGTCGCCTCCTTCTGCGAAGCAGTAATGCTAGCGAAGGAGGAGGCTGCACGCGTGAAGGAACGAAGGCCCTCACGCCCTAGCCGCCGTAATTCCGACCCCGACTACCAGCCACGGTAGACACGGGCTTGCGGACGTCGAGCACTGGGTAGCTCGCCGTCCGGCTGTTCGGTAATTAACCGGACCGAGCCCAGTCGTCAACAGCGCGTAGTGATCCTCGCGCTCCTCAAAGAGATGTCAGCAAACTGTAGGGGCCCAGCAGGGCCAATGCCCGGTAGCTAGGACCGCGGAGAATTTCTGAAAGGGAAACCCGTAGTCCTAGAACGCAAAGGGTAATTGAAGGATACAGGTGTGGTTTTAGTCAGTAAAAGTCTGACACGCCCTCCCGCTCCACCCAGAGCGCGAGAAGTCATTTTGATGATTTCCCACCTTAAAAAAAAAAAAAAAAACCGTCTTAGATTTTTTGTTTCTAAATGATGTAAACTATGCTTGACTGCGATCCCACCTTATGGTAAGCGTTGATGGTGAATCGCACTAGTTTATTAAGAGACTATTCACTTGAAGGCACCTAAATTATAATTGGACGGGAAGACCGCTGCAGGCAAATTGTTCCAATCCGTCGATGTAATTACGCGGGATAAACGACGAGGCGAGATCTACTTACTCCAATCTCTTTGAACATGACTGGTCTTATGCTACGAAAAAACTCACGTCTTTCATCTTTCAAAATTCAAAGAAAGCAATTTATTATTCGCAGGAATTGAAAACGTCGACGTTTAAATAGAGCAAAAACGCTAGTGTCGTGAAAGTGTCGACCCACTTGGTGCATCCGATGTCTGTCGAAAGCAAGAGTCGATAATTACGTGTGAATTAACCGCTAGTGCTGCGCCACCTGTCATTTTGATATGGTGTGATTTGAGTATATTAATGTTGTCTGTGCTTTTTTGCGTTGCCGTTGAAACATTTTCTTACTGGACCAATGAACTCTGATAACATAAATGGTTTAAATATGATGTTATAAACTTATAAGGCACACGCAAACAGGTGTATTATAGCTGAAAGATTGTTCGAAGAGTTACCGCGGCCCTGGAACGCAAAGGGCAACTGAAAGAACACGGCTGGGTTTCAATCAGTAAAAGTCTGACACTCCCTCTCGCTCCACCCAGAGCGGGGGGAGTTATTTGATGATATCTTACTGAAAGATTAAATAAAACAGGTGTACTATTAAATTGTCTACGGATAATATCCGAAGAAAATTTAAACGAAAACTGATCGTCTAATCGGTGTCGCATTGTTTATTACAATAAAAGGCACTATAAATATTGCAAACGCTCAATTAGACACACTATTACCGGCTAGTTTCCAGTTTAATTCCACGAAAGCGTGTTGAAATAACGTCAGTTTTGACAGCGTTCTAAAAAAAACGAACAGAAAAAATAAACTGAAATATTTGGTCACCGAAACGTTGTTTAGTTAGGTACCGCTTTTTTTTATTCTTCTCCCGTGCCGTCTCGAACTAGTCCTCATCGCACGCGTCTAAGGCCTGGCGCCCATTATCGATATCGGCAAAGAAAAGGATCCTTCCGCATCCCTAAATGGATGCCAAGGCATAGTTTCCGACAGTGTGCGCTTGGCCTTAACCATCTCGCTACCAGAAAGAAGGCGGTCCTCAATGGCGCTTTCCAACTGCTGGAACCTACTACGTGGAGACTCTTCTGGCCTAGCAGTACAGGCGTGACCCACCTAATAGGTACCTGCTAGAATAGTGTCTTGACAATAAACGCATTTTTTTTTTTAAATAAAAACAGATTCTCGTAGAAAGTTACTGTAATTAATCAGGTTCTAATGCGGAGCCTAATTAATTAGCCTTTTAGGTAAGCGCGCTCCATCGTCGACCACATCGTCGCTTTCCATCAGGTGAGATAGTGGTCAAGCGCGAGCCTATAAACAATAAAAAACTGGGCAAGTGCGAGTCGGACTCGCGTACTGAGGGTTCTGTACAAACTTGAAAAGTAAATTGCGGTTTACGATTTATGACGTATTAAAAAAAAACTACTTACTAGATCTCGTTCAAACCAATTTTTGGTGGAAGTTTGAATGGTAATGTACATCATATATTTTTTTTTAGTTTAATTCACTTATTTTAGAAATTACAGGGGTTACAGTTACACACATTTTACAACTTTGGAAGTGTCTCTCGCGCAAACTATTCAGTTTAGAAAAAAAATGATATTAGAAACCTCAATATCATTTTTGAATACCTATTCATAGTTCCCCCTCAAGTATGGGTTTGATGAAAAAAAAATGTTTGATTTTCAGTTCTAAGTATGGGGAACCCCCAAAATTTATTGTTTTTTTTTTCTATTTTTGTGTGAAAATCTTAATGCAGTTTACAGAATTACCAAGTTTCAACAGTATAGTTCTTATAGTTTCGGAAAAAAGTGGCTGTGACATACGGACGGACAGACAGACAGACATGACGAATTCATAAGGGTTCCGTTTTTTGCCATTTGGCTACGGAACTCTAAAAAAAACCTCTGAACACACTGAATGAATTACATTTAACAAAACAAATAACCGCTATGAGCATAGCCGTTATCTGCAAAAACACCGCCAATAAATAACAACAAATAAAACTTGTAATTATGTCAATTATTTTTAATTACAACATCCGTGGCACCCACTCGATCTTAGTCTGATGCGAGCGGCTTCACACGTGACTGTCGGAAATACTTCTTCATAATTCTGGCCGCCTGGTAGTTTGTGAGTCTTTACCGCTGATGATTCCTGCCCATAAGAGAAAAGAAAGAAAAGAAAAAGAAAGAAAATTACGTTTATTAGCATTCATCATCATCACCAACACCTTAAAATTAAACAAAATAAAAAAGTATACTGAATAATGCTAAAAGGGCCTTTGTTCAGCATAATGCCTGATGACAACACACGGCCACCGCCTCACGCTGATTTTCAGCTGCAGCCCACGAGTGTCATAAGCACCGAGATCTTGTTTCTTTCAGTCTTCGTTATGCCAAGTTATTTACCAAGATAGCGGGCGGGAGAAGCTTAAACCTCCTGATGATTTTATCGAGCCGTCAGAGAGCCTCTCGCCTGGACACGAGTTGCCATGGCCAACCTGGAAAACTCTAAACAGATTTCGCACGCAGGTTGGGCGCAGCAAAGACAATCATTTTAAATGGGGGTTCTCGGACGGCTCTGATCTTCAAAGTTTGTGCAGCATCTCTCCGCAGACCATGTCCCACCTTCACGTAGGGACCTAATGACAGCATCAGCGGACGGCATTGCCGTGGCTGAATATTGGGCCAGGCAAGGAATTTAACTAGTTTTGCCATCGACACGCTAAAAAGACGAAGACCAAGATAAAAAGTACGAGTATTTTGATTCTCCCAACATAATATTACTATAAGGTTACCATCGCGATCGTCTTGACCTTATTCTGCGGTTGCGTGCGATTAATTAAAGGCAGATTATGAACGCTTGCGTTTATCTGCTCGTGCGTACTAGGTCTTATGATTTCACTCAGTGAAAACTGGATTATTTCGTAGGAGAAGAAAATATCATTCTTGACAAGGCATGGGGAATGAGAACGGTTAATTATCAAATAGTTTGTGTCTATAGTGAAAATTCGAAATCTTTATTTTGCCTGTTAACCTGTTATTTCACAACGCATAAGAGTCAGAATACTAGGTAAAGGTTGACTGGTAGAAAATGCCTAAGGCATTAAGTATGCCTATTTCTCTCTGTACTTTTATGTGTATAAATAAATACTATATTGGAAAGCAGAAGTGTTCAATAAACAGTCATTCAATTTATTCCAATAAAACTTTTCTAAACCTGGTAATTGAACCCAGGACTGTTATACTGAGCAGTAGTTTTAAGAGTGCGATATCATCAAGAACTTCTGCTGCTCTATGTGAAGCGTGAGAGTGTCAGACTGTTACTTACTAAAACCCACACGTGTTCCTCCAGCTACCCTTTGCGTTCCTGGGCCGCGATGATTTTTTCGAAAAATCTTACAACCCTAGCAGGTATTGGCCCTGACGGACCAACAAGGCTTTATTTCGCTTTAGGTAATTGTTTTAGTCTATCTAACGACTACTCTTTAGGCTCTGAAACACATTTTGCTCTAGCAATATACATATCTCATTATCTTCAAGCTCTTGTCTCGTTTTATTTGGAGTCACACGCAACACGGTTTTTTCTTCCATTCTGTCCTGTCACCCGTCAGCTATCACTAACTTCGTTTTCTTTCATATCATTTCTCACACAATCCATCTTTTCTTTGACCTCCCACTCCATCCATCCACATGTACAATTGTACACTTATAACTCTTTTGGTAGGTAACAAGCGTTTCATCCCTCCTCTTCACAGGGCCATACCAATGTATATCTGCCAATAAAGTGTATTCCCTCGTCCTTACATACAATGCGTTCCAAATAAGAATAGGATCGATTGCCATGTTGTAACGTCACGTCATGCTGTCAAATCGCAAGAAAGTGGTCAAAATTTAAGAACTCGGAGATGAGCAAAATTGAAGAACTGGAGTCTGATTAAACTTTTTTCGTTCACAGTTCGTAAATAAATTAAATATTAAAAATTTCTTGTTTTGCTCACCATAATAATTCTTCGATTTGACAGTATGACGTGACGTCACAACATGGCAATCGTTCCTATTCTTATTTGGAGCGCATTGTACTAGTATTGCCTTTCTGACCTCACTACATCTTAAAAGCATTGCTATTCGTCTTGTAACTAGTAACTACGAGACTATGCACTCACGGAACAGCTACTGTTTCAACGGCTAATTGTGGTTAACTGCAGTTGTCAGAAAAAACGTTAAGCTGCCGGTAATCTTGCGCAACATACCGTGACAATGGAGTCAGAAGTGGGTTAGTAGCGCCGGTTATGTTCGCTACTGGCAACACAGAACTAAAAATGTTCCTGTCACCCAATAACGATGTTACCTGGATACAAAATAATGGATCTGTTTAGTCTGTCGGTAATACTGATTTTTTTTTGGAGAAGTATGTTTTGTTTATGTGGTCGCTCACAAAGGACCTCATCAGAAGGCTTCAAAGTCACCCAGAGGGCAATGGAAATGGCTATGCTTGAAGTTTCCTTGCGTGATCGCATCAGGAATGAAGATTGAAAGATTAGAACCATGATTACCGACATAGCCGATAACCTGATGAGAGTCGCGGGAGTCCGATGGATGCGTGCGTCTCGCATCTGAACCATTATTTTGGTTACATTTGGGGAAGGCCTATGTCCAGTAGTGCAGAAATCGATATCTCCTATACTTAGGGTGGGTTTCTGAATTGAATATTTTGAGTTAAGAATGTCTCAAACCATACTTATATGTCAAATTTTGACAGATTTTCAGGGTAGAGTTTCAGTAATACTCAACTTCAAATGCAATCGGGGGTTAGAGTCGTAACATATTTTTTGATCATTATATTATAAAAACAAAAATATTATTATTTATTATTAAGTACATCCAGCGTCTGGTACTGTGATCTTAAACTGATTATTGATTAGGTACTTAATGCAAAAAACATTGGTTAAAAGTGATTCACGAAATAATTGCTTCATTAACAATTACGAAAACGAATTCTCCTGAATAAATGATCTTTTTGCTAGTAGGCGGAATCGAAATAAGAACATTCTACTTTTTAATTTAGTGCATCACAAATTGCCAGTGTTCTTACAAAAATACACAACATAAAGACTAACACCAACCCAATTAAATTGTTAAGACCAATTGACTTTAAGACGAACCGCTAATGACTGTATTCAAAGCTGCCACAATACCACAATCAAGGTTAAAAACTAGAACAAAAAACAAAAAAAGTTAAATAAAGAGAAATTCTACACTAGTATTACTTCGTTCACTAGAATGTCAATTAGTGTGCACTATACGTAGATTAAAGATAGGGTTGCTAGCATTAAAAATAATATCGTACTGGCCAGTTGTTACGTCATTTGTTAGGTTCGATTTATGAAAAGTGACAGGTCAGGAAATTACTTGAGACGGAAATTAAGGATGGAACAGGATTTTGCGCCCCAATATTTGGGCTTTCTTTTCGGTTTCATGTTTTAGGAAAATCTTTAACTTTATTAGATTTTTTTTCGGGTGGGAAAATCATCTAATGACATCCCACGCTCTTGGGCGGAGCGAGAGATAGTGTCAGACTTTTACTGACTAAAAACCCACTCCTGTTCCTACTTTGCCATTTTCCCAGGGCCCCGGGGATCTCTTTCGCATCACCCATGGCCCCAGTACGCTTTGACCCTGCTGGGCCCCTACGGTTGCTGACATCTCCTCGAGGCGCCGTCGACGACTTAGGTTCGGTGCGGACTGTTACTGGACGATCGGACGGCGAGCCACCCATTGCTCGCCGTCCGCAAACCCGCGCCTACGGTGGCCGGAAATCGGGATCAGAATCCCGGCGGCGGTTGGGGCGTGAGGACCTTTAACTTTAATAGATAAGTTCAGTACAGCTATCAGGGGCCTTACCATGACTTGTTCAAATGTCAGGCGTGCGAGTGAGAGAGAGCGATGCAGCTATACACTCTATACATTGTAGCTTCATCCCTTTAACAGTCAGTTTAAGTTGTCAAATGGATCGCGTTGAGAGCTCGTGGTAGGGCCTCACTTCTTAACAATTATACTAGGACTAGCTTTTGCCAGCAGCTTCGCCCGCATGAAAATAGTTTTCTCCATACAAACTTTAGAACTCTATTTTATCCCCTTAGGGGCTGAATTTTCAAAAATCCTTTCTTAGTGCTCGCCTACGTCATAAAGGGAAGCCTTTTGCAAAATTTCACGTTCCTAGTCCCAGTAGTTTTGGCTGTGCGTTGATATGTGAGTCAGTCAGTTTCTCCTTTTATATATAGATAGATAAAATAACAACATGGATTTTCTTTTACTTTTATGTACGGTGTTCTAAGTTTTCTGGATAATACAGAATATATTTCGGGTTCCGTACCTCAATTGAAAAAAATGGAATCCTTATAGGATCACTTTGTTGTTCGTCTGTCTGTCAAGAACCTTTATCCCGGGAACGCGTGGATGTGTCGAGTTGAAATTAAAATCATAAACTCAAGTCTGCGGTCCCTTGCTGTGAAAAAATCAAACTTTTGAGTTAACGAAAAAAAAAGATACGGCTGTTTATGTCGCAAAAAACGTCTATTTTGAGAATCTCAATCTCTTGAGTAAAAGTACCCAGTGCTTTCCATTGACCTAGAATCCTGAAATTTGGCATGAAGCAAGGTCTTATAGCACAAGTATAGGAAAAAAATCTGATAATTGTAAATTTGTAGTTAGGTACGTAACAAATTTTTTTTTGCGATTCGGAAAAATCTTCGCAAATTGGGAATTGAACTGTTTTCATAGGTAATTTTGTACGGAAGCCTCAGAGCGCGATTTCGACTCGCACTTGCCGGTTTTTTGGTTATCATTTCAATAAATTGAATATAGTAAAATAATAGGTTTGTTATTGCACTTCAAGAACTGTCAACCCTAATAAACACACAATGGTAGATGATTTAACGGGAATAAATTTATCACAAAACCAATAACCATGTTACGTTATTTTTAACGCGCACAGGTGCAGGCAAATTGCGTTCTTAATGACAATAAACGGCATTATTAACGGCAATGAATCCTAAAAAATCCGACTGTTTACTTAAGACGTATGATATTTTTTTTACAGTTGCGTTTGGTAAGAATGGTAACCGGTTACACCAACGCGTAAGAGCTAACAGTTCTAACAGAACATATAATTTAGTTGACCGCAAGTCGGCAACCACAGGCTTGTTACTTAGATACATCTCATCAGTAATTATGTATTATTCATTCGTGTCCGGTTTCGATAAGTAGTACATGTAGTTACATCTGTGTCGCCGCATACGAACTAAAAACCCGATGTAGTGACGTCATACATAAATCCTACATCGCGCTGTCAAAGTTTTCCGCGTGATTTGAACTTAGTACAACAGCTCAAAAACTACCATGGTCTAAATTTTGACACTGGCTAGATGCACAAAACGTGTGAAGTCATAAGAAAAAAAAAGTGTCCAAAAAATTAGATACTATCATTGGGCAGCACCCGTTTGATCGGAGTATCGTCCCTTTTTCATTTAGGTTGCGTTTAAAAACTCCTTGTATCATCATCATCTTCCTGCCCTTGCCCCGTGTTATTTGGGGTCGGCGCAACACTTTTTTTTCTTCCATTCTGCCCGATCACTCGTCATGCTATCACTAACTTCCTTTTCTTTCATATCACTCTTCACACAATCCATCCATCTTTTCTTTGGTCTCCCTCTCACTCTCCATCCATCCATATGTAAACTCATAACTCCTTGTATATTATTTGTATAAAAAAAAGATACATACAGCCGAACATAGAACCTCCTTCTTTTTGAAATCAGTTAAAAAAGGAACTTCATATAAAATTGAAAATAGAAACAATTTTCCAAATCCGTTGAATCAAAATTAAGTACCTAAGTTAAGTCAAATCTGGTGAAAGAGGAAACTGGCAATCAAGAGCAAATGCACGCACAAACTGAAATGTGACGTCTCCGCCATTAGGTTACGTGTGTAAAAAAGAGACAGCAAGATGTACCTAGCAGCTAGCAGATACCCATACCTTGAAGGCTGGATATTGAGATTAGCAAGTAAATCTTATATCTAAGGCCCCTCGCCCACGGCGACTTTTTGTAGCGATGCTTTAGCGCAGTGGTTCTTAACCGGTGGTCCGCGGACCACTGGTGGTCCCTAGAAGCATCCCAAGTGGTCCGTGGAGCTATCCTAATAAATAAGATTGGTCGGGAATAAATCTTTAGGAATTTTGAAGTCAAACGGCAATTTTTTACAAAACTTCTACACGTTGATATTCGTTACTTACCTTTATTTTCATCGACATATCTATGTGAGCAGTGGTTCTCGATGCTTCTTATTATTAAAAATAAGCACCTAAATCGGTTGGGTGCCTCTGCCAATATGCGTTTGGCTTTGAGTAGCACTGAACCAAAGATTCAGAAGTTAGTAAAGAGTATGCAGTCACAAAAAATGCATTGAAATCGTAACTGTAATAGATAATTTACCGTAAAGAAAATTAAAATCCTGAGGGCTTTAAATAATTTTATGCGTGTTTTATTTATACATGAATTGGACCCTCCATTTATTTACATTTAGGTACCAATATTAACTACAAACTAATTAACGAACTAGCTGGTCCATGGTAAGACAAAAATTTTGTCATATGGTCCCTCATGACTATAAGGTTAAGAACCACTGCTTTAGCGCGTTCGCATCGATACAGTCGCGATGCTGTCGCGCGTTAGTACCGCGTTGGCATCTTTTCTATATCGCTTGCAAATGCGACTAACGCTATGCTGTCGCGCGCTTACGAAACGCGTGACAGCATCGCTACAAAAAGTCTCCGTGGGAGAGAGGTCTAACGCACAAGTAGTCGCTAGTCTTAAATATGAGCATCTATTTCCGTCATACCCTGAAGAAATTAAACTGCAGAGGGCCTAGTGCGAGTTTGTTTTACGTCAACACGATTGACACGGTTATGACGTTCGGCCGCGGCGCTCCGATTGGCACGCTCCAAGCTCTTAACCAATCAGAGAGCCAAACCTGTGGCAAACGTTTGTTGAAGTACAAATACCGGCATGGATCTTTAGCGTTGACTTCCACTTGCGCAGAAATGAATATCGGGTCTCTTTAGTGGTATGAAGTGAGACGCGGGGGCGGGCAATGCAATCCTTGTACAGTGATTGGCTCGCCGATGTTTACGATGCGCAAAGCGATCCCCACTTTTTCGCCGAGCGCTTAAGATTCGTGCCGCTATTTGTAAAAACAACTTACATTCAGCTCACTGCACCGCTATATCGCGATCGGTTTGTTGATATTCTTTTCAGATACAACGTACGGTCATTGGCACATCTACCTACGTGCAAGATGAGATAACTCGTTTGAAAAATATTGTGACTTACAAATTTAAATATTGTTTCAACCGCCATAACGGTCTATACATTTGTCCAAAACAAAGCTGTTGAGATTTGAGACCATATTGCATTTGAAGAACGTTAAATGGTTCAAGGGAAAGAGAATTTGGATGTTTTTAGGAACATGTGAATACTTGGGATCTTTCATTGAAACAGTCACTAGTCCCGTGTATTTACTTTGGGCTGGAGGGTAAACAAATAGCCAACGAGCCTTCGACCTATCAAATATACACAAAAAAATCATAAAAATCGATCAAGCCGTTTCGGAGGAGATCAATAACAAATACTGTGACACGAGGCTTATATAAGTACACTTCTGGACACATCTATTGGCCCACCTTAGAGTTTAGGTTTCGATGGCCCTTACCGAAATATGATTGCTAGATTGAACAAAAACTGTGTGCAGTTTTAAACCTGATACATTTTACCATCTTTTTGATCGTATTGTTTTAAATTTGAATTCAGAATACCATACGACATGGAGCTACGCCTAACAAGTCGGATATGCGCCTTGTTAAAGGCAATTGATTTTTGAATAAAAAACATGTTTTATCAAATAAAGGTTTAATTTAATAACGCGTGTTGCCTCCATGGGCATCTACCACAGCTCTCATACGATTAGCCATAGAGTTTATCAACCGCTCTATGAAATTTTGAGGGATCATCTCCCATTCCTCTTCTATGGCATAATATAAATCATATTTAACAGTTCTCAGAAAATTTGTTCTTCAATAACTGGGTCGTGGTGGTCAGATGGGAAATCGCTCTATATAAAATACAGGACGATTCAAAAATATTTAGAAAAGGCTAGGCCGTCCGTCATGATGTTAGTGTTGATTAAACCATTGTATTAGCTATGTACCTACAACGCAGCACACAACGTGCTCAATAAACCAAATGACAAATCCGACACAATTTTAGATTGGAAATCATAATTTCAGCCGAAAGACCCCGTACTGTTGGACATAGGCTTCTCCCATGTATCGCCACAATGACCGGTCCTGTGCGTATCGGACCTTGTGGAAGGTCTACCAACGCTTTGACTTCTAGTAAATCATTGTTCAATCATTATTTAGAAATCATCAAACATGTATTTTACTTCTCCCGCGAGCGAGAGGGCGTGTCAGACTTTTATCGACTAAAACCCACCCGAGTTCCTCTAGTTGTCAGAGCAACACTTTCGAACAATTCCACAGAAATCTGACTCCTACTTCTTTGTCCACAGGAAAGCACCTGGTCTTCACAACGGACCCTGAATCTGTTAAAGACGAGTTTGCGTTTGACAACCCTGGTTTCCGTCAGGATGAGCGCACTGCATGGCAGCATGAGGCGCCAACCCTTCCTCTTAGTGGGAAGCACCATGGACTTCATGTGGAGTTCACCAAGCCGGAGCATAGCAAGGATGATTCACATCTACAGGTAAGACACATTGTGAAGGTTATATTTTGATATTGGTCGGAAAGCACATAATGTCACATTAGTGTTACGAAATGGAGACTATAGGCCTACGTAGACCGGGACGGCGGCATGGTAAAGGATTTAAAATTTTATCAACGTACATTCAAACACATAGACATACGACATAAATTCCTATGCTTTAAAATGATCCTGTGGCGAGAGAGAGAAAGGCGTTGAAAGACTCTTCACGGGCTCTTGCGGCGGGATGCAATGGCGTGCTACGGTAGGCACCGGCATGCCGCAGGATACTCTATCAAACACTACTTATGACCACAGAATAAAAGAAATAGTACAAGTACAGAAATTGCACTGCGTGATAGCAAACATACGAATTTAAACCTAATAACAACAGCGCTAATGTTCACAATACATTGCACGGCACGGACACGACCATGATTTTATTAGCCTACCAGATCCAGTGGCGCTCGTAACGAATCAAAATGCACCGTAAGTCCGCGCAACGAGAGTTTCTTTTATTATGCCCGTTATGAACCTTTGAACAAGCCGCTTCTGTTGTAGGGTTGTGAGTTGTTGTGAGACACAAAGTCATTAGTCCATTGGGACCAACAGGGGTAAGCCCTTGGTCTTAGAACGCAAAGGACAACTAGAAGAACATAGGTGTGGTTTTAGTTAGTAAAAGTTTGACACGCCTCTCGCTTCGCCATAGAGCGAGAGAAGAAATGATTTTCCACCAAAAAAGGTCGTGAGTCCATTTGTTTAGGTAGGTACTTTACTAAATGTAAACATTCTTGATAAGAAATGCCTTTTAAAGTAGGTATGTACCTATATTATCTACAAAATATATTTTCGTAAAATGCGAAATTAGTAGTAGGTACACTACGTTTTATAGCATAAAATAAATTCAGAGTTTTTTATGTTAAATTACATGGTAGATAAAATTGATTTACATGTACATATGTAGTAATTTCCATACTTTAAAATGTATTTATAGAGAGACATGTTATGATTGTTTACATTTAGTTAGTTAGGTATCTAATTGCCTAACTAAACAAATGGAACAAAAGTAAAGTCAAGTAGTAGCTAGGTAGGTACTTGGATATTGTAATATTTGTAATATAACTTTGTTGATTTCGGCCACAAAATTACCTAAGTATCTATTTTATGTTTCGGCTATGCGTTCGTAGGTAATTTTTAAAAGATGGTAGGTAATTCACGATTAGTAATATTGTGAACACGATTATTTAAAAAAAACATTACCACCGGCCGCCGCGCCAGCAAAAAATTACGAATCTACTTAATAGCGAAAAATAATGATACGAAAAGGAACACGAATCGTCCTCGTGTCTATAAACTGCAACAATAACCTACCTGTTATACCTACATAATAATTATCATAAAATAAGAGCCACTATAAGAGTGTTGAAAATGTTATAATTACTTACCTTTCGGGATCCTTTGGAAGAGTAAAGAATGAAAAGTCCACATTTTTGTTGATGACCCATATGCTATGCAGTATCTTTTGGCTTTTTGCGTGCCCATATTTATAATAAAACCTCTGTAGAAATGCGAACATATTTTTTGTTAGCGCGCGTCAAGCGGCATGCGGCAGTTTGAATACGCGTGTGACACTCAACTGAACTAGCCCTATAAAAGAGGCCCCGATACGTAGGTATAAATTCAAGCGCGCGCCGAGAGTGCGCCGGGCCTGTTATGACTGAAATGTGTATCGGGTAGCAGAAGTTGCCGGCTACTTTGACGTGACCGGCATGTCGTGGCAAGGCACTGGAATGCCGCGGTATCTGAGCGGCCAGTATGCGCTGACTGGTGGAATAATCCTTTGCGATGCCGTCCGTCTGCGTAGGCCATAAAATTAAGAATATAATATAGATGTATTCAAGGCTAGAGTGAATAGGCTCTTAATAAACTAGTGCGCTTTACCATCAACGATTGCATCACTGCTTACCATCAGGTGGGATCGCAGTCAAGCGCTAATTTACTAAATCATTTAAAACAAAGTATAAAGGCGATAGTTAGTAATATGGTGAATATTTATGTCTGTTACTTCTTCACCTTCGGACGGAATAGGACTATAGGATACATTAAAGATGACTCATTTATAGGTAACAAGATTATTCATGGCAGGAGAATGTTGGGAAACTCTTTACTATCTAGTAAAGCTCTCAAAGATATAGTTTAAATGACACACGTATTAGGTTTAATAGTACTCGGAATTTTATTATGAATTAGGTATCTACATATCTACCTAGAACAGTCAACTATACCGACAAAGGAAGGTTAGCGTAATCAGCCTTATAATGTTCCCACTGCTGGGATTCAGGCCTCCAATCTGTACTAGGAGAGAGAATGTGCCGAAGTTCACCACGTGAGCCCAGTGCAGGTTGGTGGATGTTACATGTCGTCAATATTTTGTGTTTAGGTCATGTTGGATTTGACATGTCGTCGAACCTTTAATTCTAGGACATGCCGGTTTCCTCACGATTTTTTTCTTCATCGTTTTGAAAGTAGTGGTGATGAAATAAATTACACAGAAAGCTGGCAGGGTTTGAACTCACGACGTACCTACAACTCCTAAGCCGGGGCTGTTATCACTGGACTACCACTATCGACTTTATTTCGTAACAATCACGTATTAGATCTTATATAACTTGATTACTTCAATTAACTATATTTTCATTTCCTATATCTACAGGGTCTGCCCTGAGCACTTATACTTTCTCTAACAAGATAGCAATCAAATTGAACTAATGTCGTCGTAGGTTCGAACAACAAACAATCTTTAGGCTATGTGAACTTTAGAAAGAGTTACCGCGGCCTTAGAACGCAAAGGACAAATGAAGGAATACAGGTGGGTTCTAGTCAGTAAAGACACCTCCTCTCGCTCCACCCTAGAGCGATAGAAGTCATTCGATGATTTCACACCTCAAAAAAAAAACCAGATTTCGAGTTATCTATTATCTTTTCCTTGACTTGACTTGATTCTCCTATCAACTGTCATGGTGTCCTTCACTTCCTTTTTTTCATATCATATATTATTTATTTTAACAACAACAATAACCAACAATTATTTACAACTAGCTTAGTTCTGCCTGCGACTTCGCCTGTGTGAAAGTAGAAAATTATCCCAAGAAAACATACTCCCGGGATAAAAAATATCATAGTCCTATTCCAGTTTTCCGGGACATGGCCTACTCGTGTTCCACATCCTAATCCGTTCAACCGTTTGAGCGTTATGGAGTAACATACATACACGCACATACATAAAAACTTTCGGTGTTATAATATTAGCGTGTGTATCACTATAATTGTATTAATTATTATAGGCTAAGACCACATGCATTACAGAAATAAAAGAAATATAAAAATATTTATGGAAGATGGGTAGGCCTTTAGTGTAGGACGCTACCTGTGTCGACATCGACACTCTTGGGCCCTCCAATCTTCCTAGCTCTTTGTGCTGTGCTGGTGCTGTCGCTGCGGCTGCGGAGAACCTCAAGCGGCGAAAATATAACAACCTCGTCGGTAGTTATATTATTTTTGAGCCGTTTGGGGTTGAGACTCTTGGGCCGTGGGGTCCGAGTGCTCATGCGCTTTTTAAAGAATTATCCAAACGGCTAGTTGACACTTCGCGTGACCCAAGCGCTGGCTTTTACCTCGGTCAGAGATTAAGCATTGCCATACTACGTGGCAATGCCACCAGTCTTTTGGGCACACTTCCAGTCGACAGTGATGTGGAGGAATTTTTTGACGCCATATTTTAGGTAGGATTTATTTAATTAGTTAAGTGTTTTTATTTTTCTTGTTTTATCTATGTTCAAAATGAATCTACTTGAAATTGAAATAAAAGATCTAAAAATCCGTACGAACAAGCCAAGCCAAGCCAAGCCTTAGAGAATCCCACACGTAATATATCCCCGAGGGTAACAAATAAGCATCATCAAGATATGGAGACGTTTATAGTCCATTACGGTATCTCCATTGAACGAGCTGGTATCAATTCAGCTCTATTGGCTGGCTATTTCTGTCTTCGCGAATTGAATGGGATTATCTAAGATGTTTATAGAGTCTAGCTGTCTGAAGTGCTGGGATTTTAAGTAAAGAGTTGCTTTTTGGATTCCGTACCTAAAGAGTAAAAAAAGGGCCCTATTAATAAGACCAATAAAAAAATAAAAAATATTTGAGTACTTGAACAAAGAAATACATAAAACAGACTTCATCTGTCTCATATGAACCATGATAGCTAGACAGTTGAAATTTTTACAGATGGATATATTTCTGTTGCCACTATAACAACAAATACTAAAAACAGAATATATCTATACAACTTAAAAAAAAGTATATGATGTAGAAAGTTATAATATGATGTAGAAAGATGTACTAAATAACAATAATGAGGTACTGTTGAATATACTCGACTGGCCCTTATTAATAAACGATGCTCAACTCCGTCCTCAAGTGCGATATCATTCGACCCCGATTATGCGATGTAAAAGGCTCAAGATCATTGCTAATTAATAAACACATGAGTACAGAATCTCAGTTACCAAGATCAGGGGGGTTACCATGACGTTCAAAGTAAGATTGTTTCATTCTTATTTCAGTGTGGGTAAGAGACAGAGCTATACAGGTTAGTTATGAATGTTAAAAAAGTTATTATGAATTTTGCCCAATTTCTTGCGATTTGACAGTATGACGTGACGTCACAACATGGCAGTCGATCCTATTCTTATTTGGAACGCATTGTACGCAGATTGTTGTAAACTTAAGTGTCGAGTTTCGTTTATTAATCAGTCAACACTCGGCTGATGACGTAAACCTAAGCCGAAACTTTAGCTTGAGCTTGGGCTTGTGAATCTCGTTTATTAATACGATCAGGATCTCAAGCTTGATATCAAGTACGAGATCTTGGGCTGAGGAACGTTTATTAATACGGCCCTAGAGTTGGTCCACACTATACGAATTGAAGTTCCTGCTCTTGTCTCATGTTACTTAGGGCTGACGCAACACTTTTTTCTCTTAAATTCTCTCCTTACAACCGTTATGCTATTACTGATTTCCTTTTCTTAAATCGAAATACGAAATCGCAAATATACACCCCAATGCAAGCAAACAAGGCATTCAAAGCGAAAGTGGTACCAAGACGCCTCACTCTATGACAAACTATTGAATCAACAGACATCTTACATAATACCACTTCCTCAAACTTCGTCTTACAGATCACAAGCTGTAATGTCAAAATGGCTGCATAACCATGTAACACTCGGTTACATACTGTCACGCATATTATACAAGAGTTTTTGGCAATTGAATTTGCGTTTTATAACGTATAAATCTGTAATAAAATGGCTGTTAAAAGTAGGGTTGTCATCAGTACTCTAATTTAGAGTATTGTACTCTATTTTGTAGAATTCTTTATAATCTACGAACGAATATAATTATAATAGAGTACACTAAAATACTCTAGTTATTTGACTTTGATTTTAAATGAAATCCTTCCGTTTTAGTGTTTTACTGAAATATTTTTTGTCCTCTAATTGCAAAGTTGCCGTAAAAAACCCAAGGCTAGAGTAAAACTATTCGATAGTCGTACAATTATTTTAAAACAACGAAATATTTGTGCTGCAAAAACTGAAACAATTAGGTCCCTACTCGTTTTTTTTTAAATGTACTCTTTATTTTACCCTTTTATATTTAGATATGGGACGTTCTACTTTTTATCGTCAATTGACCAGAACCAAAAAGTGTGACGGAGGCGTATGTGGACGACATACGCCTCCGTCACACTTTTTGGTCACTTCTGTCTGTCAAACAAATTAAAAAAAAAAAATTAAAAAAATTACCCAATTAAAGCCCTTGAATAATAGTGTATTATACAAATAAATAAACTGAAACTTAAAGAAAATTGAAAACCTCAAAACTTTAAATCGTAAATACGATATTTACATTTTCTTTCTAGGGATCAATCGATTGTTGGTAAAAAAGAAAATCCTCCCTTATACTCTAATTTCTTCAAAAATAAGTGGCAACCCTAGTTAAAAGGTTCATATTTTGGACTTTCGGTATGTTAGTTTGATGGCAGTTCATAATCTTTTAAAGTTGTGTCGACTGAGTCATAACACTCATAACTTGTATTTATATACTTTGATGGCACAGTTTATACAGTCGCAATATCATCATAAATTAAATCTCAAATCTTTATTACAATCCATAATGTTTATATCAGGTGAAAAATATTTTAAAAATATTCACATTTTTGCACTACAGGGTCCATAATGATGAACCATTGTGGACCGTGTAGTGCACAGTAACATTTTAAATTAAATTTTTCTTACCTCTAAAATTATAAAATTAAGGATGTTGTTATTAAATATATTATTTATTTATACGCTTAAATATTTTGTACTGCTATTACTGTATTTAATATAGTGAATTATATATAATATTTAAATTAATATCTACTTAATAATATGTTCGTATATTTTAACTATGATTTTCAAGTAGGTAATGCTTAAGACCAGTAACGAGCTCTAAAGATTTTGGACACCGTTTATACATAATTATGACCTTTTTAGGCTCTTCAATTTCTTCATTTCAATTAAAAACCAACAGCTTACTCCTAAAACTATAATATCAAGAGACAAATGACTTGCTTATCATAATCTAAGAACATCGCCTTCACACAATTTCACACAACGTTAAAGCCTTCACTAACTAATTCTATTTACATTCCCAGATTACCATCGAGCGTAAAATATAAAATAATAGTAGAGATAAGGCATAGGTACTATTATTTTCTGCTCGAGCCAGCTTTCGAATAAACTTTCAAATTATGCACACATTCTGTCCCTTGTCAGTCCCTGGTTGTAATCGCGGCACGTCGATCGGTAATGGACAGGGTTTACACAGCTAGGTAAAGGGAAAACTAGAAAAAAATACGTGCGTGTCAAAGTAGAAAGTTATGGAGATGACAAAAATTCGACGTGCGTAAACGATTCTTCTCTGTTGATCAACCATCTTGTTATTTCCTAGTGTTTAAGGGCCAATGCTGAGGAAACCGGTTTATTACCTGCGCAGTGTCGCTAGTTCAACTTTAACGGTGTGCATGTAATCGTGTTGATGGAGAACTTGAATTTATTATTACGTAGCAAATCGGGCGCGGGGCGCGACTTCCCGCGCAGCGGGTCGCGAGGTGCACTTTTGTATGGAACCGCTCCGGCGACCGCGTAACGCAGCGTCGGCCCTAAGCTATGCATCTAAAATAGTCTACCAACCTTTCTGGAACCGTCTTCTACAAATGATTTATAAAGATATCGTGTGCGTGTATAGCATTTTCTTTTTTATTTTAAAAATCATCAAATGACTTCTCCTGCCCTAGGTGGAACGAGAGGGCGTGTCAGACTTTTAATTGTTTAAACCCACCTGTGTTCCATCAATTGTCTTTTTCATTCCAGGGTTGTGTTGACTATTTCGAACAATAGTGTATATCTGAATTTGTAATTCTGTTGCCTTGAATTCTATAAAATGTATGTCGCTGTGTAATTTTTTTAATCATGTCCTGCATTTGATGCGCCTGTTTTCTGATAACCATATCTATTATAGTTCTATGCTTTTAAGATGTTCTTCTTTCAGACAACTACTGTCTGTAAATGTAGCTTTATCTAAATATTTACGACTTCGTCGATCCTTGGTCATAACTCTCTTTTTATGCCAATATTCACGCTCTTATGCCAGAGTTTTTCAGACTCTACTATAGTACATGCTAGCGTAATATCTCCGTATTTTTTTTTCTCTTTTGCTCTAGGTGGAGCGACAGAGAGTTCTTTCAGTTTCTTCGCATTGGTCTGTTTTTTTTTTTCGAACAATCCGCAGCCCTGGCAATATTCGTATAGGTACTGCCTCCCTAGCCAAGTTACAACCGTTTCGTTTCGATTCTCTTTTTGTTGATCGCCTCGAGTTGGCCACGCCTCCTATTCCTTTGTTCTGACCACGTGACTGAGCGTTGAGATGACGTCATAACAAAGGAATCGGAGGCGTGGCTGACTCGAGGCGATCGACGAAAAGAGAATCGAAACGAAACGGTTGTAACTTGACTAGGGGGGGCAGTTCTATAATTATTTTAAAGCACATCGGTAACAAAATTCTTCTGATTCTAAAGAGAACGAATATCACCAAAGTTTGTTATTATTAACCTCTGGTACGAAAGCGTTACTAATGTAACTAAATGTTACAGTAAATATGCAATGAATAATTCTCATATTAGCTAGGTAATGTGCACATTATATGGACAGCTGTGTATAATGACCAAATTATGCATATTTCGTATTGTGATCTTGTGAATGTGGTTTATTTAGACTTAGACGCTTGACAGTTGAAAAATATTAGGTACAGATTGTCATTGTGAACTAAATTCGCAAAACCCTCAAATAAATAGCTTTGTAGGCGAGATATCCCTTTGGTGGTGGAAAGTCATCAAATAACTTTTTCTGTTCTTAATGGAGCGAGCGAGATGGAGTGTCAGAATTTTACAGACTAAAACCCACCTGTGTTCCTTCAGTTGCTCATTGCGTTCCAGGGCCGCGGTGACTCTTTATGATGATGGTTTTAATGAGTATTATAGTTATGTGAGTACATACATGTCGTAACCAGAAAAAATTTTTTTGATATTAAACTATCCTATACTGAGCTGCTCTGAGAGGTAAACCCTGTCGCACCACCTTGTCTCTTCTCCTTCGTGCTCCGCGTCATACTTCCAGCCGCTATGATGACTCCTTCTGTAACTGCGGTGCGTCTCTGGAACTCTCTGCCACACTCTCTTCGCGACAGCCCTTCTCTAGATGTCTTCAAGAGGAAACTTAAAGAGCACTTCCTTTCATTATTGACATAATATTAGTATATAATAAATAATAAAAGTAAAAAATCAGCTGTTCAGTACATTTATGTTTGTCTAATGTACTGAACAGCTGATATTTTTTTCACAATTTCGGCTTTGCTCCCATAATAAAAATTGTTTGTTATCATGAGCATAATCACGTGTTTAATTATCGTACACTAATTGCCAGTCACCCTATATAGAGTATCTATGTAAGTATAATATAATTATATATTAGACTTGGTTATGTAGGTTTATATTGTGCACTGGATCCTACCCTCGAATACGTTCTCTCTCTATAACTCAAAGGTTTGCTGGGAGAAACCTCATTGCTGTGTTAAGCTCGCCTTTATACATGAACTGTCTGTATCACCGTACTTATATATTATTTATTTATTTTATAATTTATGTACACACATAAACACAAAAGAAGATACATTGTTATAAAAATTGTACAATGTTACTGCTTATTTCTAAAAGAAATTTCTTCCAGCAGACCTGCGAAAGGAGAGATAGGAAGAAATTTAGACAATAGTGTGTAGAAATAAGAAAAGAAGAGTATGTGAAATCTTAAATTAAAGTAATAAACACTTAAATACAAAATATATACATATTTATTAATTATCACACTAGAGAGGAAAGAAAGTGCGCTTTTACTTTACATTTGAAGAGTGAAATAGTTTGTAAATCTCGAATGCTAGGCGGAAGGGAGTTCCACAACCTTACTGCATGGACAGAGAAAGAGTAGGAGTAGTAGCTGGATTTATGAGAAGGGGATTTAAGCTGTTGATCCCCGCAATAACGCCAGCGTTAACGCGCCATTGTCTTTCTATTGTGTCTCTAATTAGCTAGGGCGAGCGTAAGAAAAACATGGTCTCGCAAGTAGGAGGGATAAGATGGTTATGTTGTTGTGTACAATAAAGAATTAAGAAATCACTACGTACACCAGCCGTAAAAGAACTCATAAGTAGCTTAGTGTCAGCCCTATTGCTGTATAATTTCGATCTGCATTCCTCCGCGACTCGTTACAAATCGATCCAGTCTGGATTTGCTATTCGATGTGAACGAACTTGTTCTAGTCTCATCGCTTGCTGCTATGATAGTAATACTGAGAGATTTGTTAACAACTGTCCAACAACACAATCTATCTACTATATCTTACATGTTATAAAACCAATCCGCTCACCGTGTCTCTCTGTTTATACGCGGTCTGTATCAACATGATAATGACGTTAATTACACATCTTTCTCCAGATTTTTTGGAAACACAGATATCTCGTGGATATTATCTGAAAATTTGCTATATTTCTTGGCTTTTGTCCTACATTATGCACTCATAAATTTAAAAAAGTAAAAAAAAAATCTATAGAAATCTTACTTATTTTGAATCTGGGTTGATCTAAACATCCAGATTATTCCAGATTCAAATTAAGAAAAACTTTTTCAGGTATTTTCTGGAACATTTTGTGATATATTTGAGTAAGTGACGGAATTACTGAATGTCAGCAGAGTGTTCTGCTCCCCTAGCCAAATTACAACCGTTTCGTTTCGATTCTCTTTTCGTCGATCGCCTCGAGTCGGCCGCGCCTCCGATTCCTTTGTTCTGACGTCATCTCAACGCTCAGTCACGTGGTCGGAACAAATGAATAGGAGGCGTGGCCGACTCGAGGTGATCAAAGAAAAGAGAATCGGAATGAAACCTAGCCAAGTTACAACCGTTTCGTGTCGAATTCCGTTGTCCAATCGGTAACGTAGAAAACGTTAAGTTGGTGGCCATGTTGACGCGCCTGAGTCGGCCGCTCGTTCTACAATAACAAAGAATGTAGCGTTGAACATTGTAGAAACGATAACAATTCATTCTCATCATTTTGAACGATGTGAACTTGGCTACGAATTTTCTATTCCTTTGTTCTGACCACGACCACTGACCTTACATTTTATTAGTTTTCGACTAGTGTTAACGATTGAAGATTATCAACTTGCCCTAGTCAAGTTACAACAGCACCCCTAGTGCTGTTGTAACTTGACTAGGGGTGCTGGCGTTAGCTCTCTTTATTCGCGTTGACTCTTTAAACAAACATTGCGTTGGATTAAGTTGGATGAATCAACAAGCTTCTAAAGCATACTCACGTTGATGATAGACTGCTCGGAAAGGGCCCCCTTTAGTAACATAGTAACCGATAGTGGAATTCTTCACCTCATCAACATATTCTATAATATCAAAACACTAATGTTAAAACTGATCAACTAAAACGAGTTTTATCGTTTCTAATGACGAAACGCAAGAATGACGCAAATTAACCTAAATCACTAGACTAAGAGCCGTTTAAACTGTGATAAAGTTAGTCATAATATAGTATAGTCTTGTGGAATATTCCTTCGGCTATTAAAATATAATTATATTGAAGCGGTTATAATCGTGGAGCTTGTGGTATGTCAGGTGTTTAGATTAATCGGAGCAAGGAATGTTTTTGATTTCTGTAATGATTAGTGTTTCTGACTCATTTGTAGTTAGGTATAGTTAATGTATTAGATTTGTAGGTAATATTGTTTTCTTACGTTTTGAAGTTTCAAGTAAAAAGAATATTAAACTACAGGTTTTTTTAATATTTCTACTACCGTTTTTTAAGTGGGAAATCACCAGTGACTTCTTCCGGGGCGGGCTAGGGCGGGCCGTGTCAGATTTACTGACTGATATCACAGCTATGTTCCTTCTTTGCCCTTTGCGTTCTAGGACCATGGGTTTTCTTATATTTTTAGGGTTCCGTACCTCAAAAGGAAAAAAACCGAACCCTTATAGGATCACTTTGTGGTCCGTCTGTCTGTCTTTCTGTCAAGACCCTTTATCTCGTAAACGCGTGGAAGTATTGCGGTCCCTTAAAGCTAAGAAATAATTAAACTTCAAGTTAACGAAAAAAAAGATACGGCCGTTTATGTCGCAAAAAACGTATATTTCGCCACTCTTATAGGAATCAAAATTCATAGGGTACCTACTTCCTGTTAACCCAGAATCCAGAAATTTGGCAAAAAGCAAGATCTTATGGCACAGATATAGGAATAAATCTGAAAACAGTAAATTTGTTGATACGTCACCAAAAAAACCTTTTCTTTTTTTGCGATTCGGAAAAATCTTCGAGATTCCATTTGGGAATTGAACTACCTATTTACTTAGGTGAGTTTGTGCGGAACCATCAGTGCACGAGTCCGACTCGCACCTGCCCAGTTTTTTTAAAAAGGATTTGCTACACACTAGGAATTACTCCAGTTCCGTGGGTGCGTTCACGAACATGTAAACTCGCATACACAAGACACTCTGTATTTGGAAACAATAGGTAGTATTGTATAATGTAGAAGCACTTTTTTTTAAGTTTTGTGAATTTGAAGTACCATGGAGCATTTTTATCAGATTTCAACTTGTTTGACATTACGAGCATGGCAGTTAAGAGTTTGTCATGCTCACTCAAATGTCTCGCTGATGGTGGCACGTGTTATAGGGTCATTCAGTTCCCTTCAAAATAGTTGAGCTGAGTGGGGCTGATGCACGCGTCATGCTCGTGAATGGGTGCCGTCAGTTGAGACTGGTCATCTCTTAGCTGCCAGTGGCTTAATTCAATTTCTATATTTTTAATTAGTTTTTGTTATTACTTATCTACATTGTGCTCACATATTAGAAGCGACAATAAATATGTAACCAAGATTTATTTAACTCTTAATATGATTTAAAAGAGTGTCCATGGAGTTTCTTGCACGTTCTTCTCCATAGAGATCTACGCTTTGGAACGTGCAATTTAGCTTCACTTTTTTTTTTTACTGACCGATATTTTGACAATTCAAAAGTGCCTGTAATTGATCTATTTGAAATAAACGTTTCAGATTTCTGACCCAGACCTGAGACATCTATCAGTAGGCCATACAAATAATTGCTCCGTGCGGGAATCGAACCCGCGACCCGCAGCGTAGCAGTCAATTGCTCAACCACGGCGCCAACCATGCCGTCTTTGGTGGCGATAACCAGACTAAATAAACAATGTCTATATCGCAATCGGCAAAAAAAGTTGCTCAAACTTTATCAAGCGCAAATTCGATCATGTATGGAGTACTGCTCTCATCTTTGGGACGGATCTGCCCGATACCAGCTTGATGCACTTGAGGCAATTGAGAGGCGAGCCAGGAGGATCATTGGCAATGATGCACTCGTCGAGAGGCTTCAAGCATCGACGCCGAGTTGCTAGGTTGTCGGTTTTTTACCGGTTGCATTTCGGGGAGTGTGCGTCGGAATTGCATAACTTAATTCTGCCTAGCCCGTTCCATCATCGGACCACCAGGCGTACGGCGATGCGCCACCGGTACATGGTGGACATCCCACCTATACGCACAAAACGTTTTGGGAACATATTCGTTGTGCGTACAGCTAAGGAGTGGAATTCCTTGACGGAATCTCTGTTTCCTGATGGCTACAACCCGGGAATCTTTAAGTCAAGAGTGAATAGGTTACTTCTAGGTAAGCGCGCTCCATCGTCGACCGCATCGCCGCTTTCCATCAGGTGAGATAGTGGTCAAGCGCGAACCTAACAAGAATAAAAAAATACATGCAAAAATAAGATAAAGAAACCAGACGGTCTCTAAACTCTCAAAGTCAAGTTCAAAATCGGATCAGATTTGGAGATATGGTATCTGTTTATTGTTACGCACGTACAACGTACAATCTCTCACATTCGAGACTGATTTAAAAGTAAACAAAGACACAATGAGGGCAATGAACTTGGATCAGAATATTTTATCGGGTTGTCTGAAGTTTGAAAAGGCTAGCAAAGTCATCGCAAAGCATTTGGTCCCGGCTGTATTTCGTAGATTCAATTTTAAAACAAGGAGTAGGTGGCTCCTGGGATCTGATACTGATGTCTATGAAGATAACCTCTAATCACAATATTATAACTGGTATTAAGTCAGTTTGTATGTAGCAGGGGTCAATCACTAATAGGGGGTAATTTCTGAAACTACAGAACCAATTCTAAAATTTTTTTCACAAGCTACTTTAACAAAGAGTGGTATGATGAGCATAATATAAATGTCCTGGCCAGATCATAGAAATTTATCACTTCATAATATGGCCAACTAAAATTGGCCAGATCGTCGTTTTAAACGTTAAAGTTTGATGATATTTCAATCCTCGTTTGGCCTACTTTCTTTACACCTTTTATTACCTTAGAAGTCCTGCATCAATGATATGCCCAAACGAAGATTGACATATCATCAAATGTTAACGTTTAAACGATCTGGCCAGTTTTAGTTGGCTATATCATAAAGTGATCAATTTCTATGATCTGGCAAACTATATTTTCTAATATTATGAATGGGTGAAGCCACTGACAGAAGCTATTTTGTATTTACAGTACTCCTGTTAAGAACGGCCGACCCGAGGTACATTTTCATACAAGCGCTCGCTCTTACGTGATTATGATGTTATTACACATCTTTCTCCAGATATATTGGATACACAGATATCTTGTTGATATTATCTAGGCTTCTATAGAAATCAAAATATAAATTTGGGTAAAACTAATCCAGTAAATATCTTTGAATATAATCTGCTATTTTACGTGAACTTTGGCCCTCCATAATTAGTACTCAAATATTAAAAATATAAATAAGGACATCTATAGAAGCCTTGCACATTTAATCGAGATTCGGGAAGGGTTTTAAAAAAACACGTATTTCCTGGAACAAGTTTTGTGAAATATTGTAGTAAATCACTGAATTATTGAATGCCAACAGAGTTTTCAGGCGTTATCTCTCTTTTTTTGCGTTGCCGCTTCATCAAACATCGCGTTGGATTGCGTTAGATGAAGCAACAAGCTTTTAAACCATGCTCGACGTTGACGATAGGCGAATGGGGAAAGGCCTGGGAATGTCCCTCTCAAACCAGCATTGCTTTCTATCCAAAACCGACTTGTAAATCTCAAACTCTATTCTAAATTGGCTCAACCTTTTAGAAGTAGATTAAATTTGTCTAATCAGCCAGCATGTTAATAAGGATCGTTCCTGATGCGATCTCCATCGATATTACAAAACTCCTCGGCCACATTTCCAGTTACTTCAGTTGTGGAGATCACATGGAAAGTAAGTTCTATGTAAAATATTGGTATCCAACTGCATCTTGCAGACCGTTAAAAACAGCTAGGTAGGCTATCGTTTTCGTGAAGGATTTTTCCAATTCCAATCCAAATATTTTTAAAAAGCATTATTTCTTTCTTGTGGAACCTCCTTTACTTTTAAAACCTGGTTTGTTGTAAGTAGATACATACATAGGTTGGCTCAATATTTTTGTTAGGTAGTTTAGTTCCGTATTGTGATTGAAATACAATGGAAACTTATGTGGCTTAGCTATAAGAAACAATCTTGGTCGTTTATTTTAACTCTACTGACATTTCAAAGACATGTTTATCATAAACACAAATGTACATTTTTCATAACTGTCAAAAATGACAATACAATATTATTTTGTTTATGCTCAAGTTTAATGGAGTATTTTAACTTAATGGTGGCAACCCGAAGGTTATTAGCAAGGTCGTCTCTCTAAACTTGTAAGTGTTGCCATATGGTCGGATATTGCTATGTTTGGGGGTATTTTTTGGGTCAATGTAGTTTTTATTGAGTTGTGGTAGGATAATTGCCGGACGTGTTTTTATGTATATGTGCTACTAATTCAAGTGAATATTAATACGTTATATTATTATCGATATATGCGTTAGTCTATCAATTAAATACAATTGTTCAGGTCAATAGAAATACCTTTGCAAGGTATACTTAAATAGGGCGCTAGTCTAAGATAATAAATTACTATCGTATTTTAACCCACTTGTTGTACTTAAATACCTATTTGTGAAGTAGTCAATGATTGTAACAAGTAGGTGTTGTTATTTCTAGTAGCGATGCTGATAATGCGATTGAAGCGGTAACAATGAAAGTAAATGAACACTGAAGAACTCCTTTACCTTTCATGTTTAGGTGTGTTCTTTGGACATGTAAACATCGTTAATTTTGTGTTTTGATAATTATTTATAGGTACTTAATACTTATTTTAGAGAGGTCTAATTGTTTTTTTTTTGTTTTATTATTTTTGTTTTAAATTATAACAAAAATATTTATAACTTTATTCATTTAAATACATGTATTTAATTGCAAGTATTGTTGTCTCTTTATTCATTTAAATACATGTATTTAAATGAATAAAGAGACAACAATAATAATATATTTGAATGTGTTATTTTTTTAAAGAAAAATTTGTTTGTTTAAACAATTTATGTAAATATTAAGGCAAATAAACCTCCACCCTGAATGGGAGAACTCATTTGATGACTTACCACATAAAAAAAAACAAATTATATTATTTACCTAAGTCATACTTAACCTGATGACCTTTCGAATACCGTAATTAGAGACACAATAGAAAGACAATGAGAGAGCGAACGCCGTTCGCTTGGTACCTATTTAACTAATAATACTATACTACAACCAACTAAACTAATAAAAACGTAAAGAAATTAGGCATTAAGTCTGCCTTTGTACCTTTGTGTTGCATGAAGTTTTAATAAATAAGTAAAGAAAAAATCATTGTCATTGTTTAGGTACATACCTAGATATTTTTCTGCGATGATGACGATGCGAACAAATAATTGAATAGGGGACTAACATCATCCATCTTGAAAAAAAGGATATTATTGAGGTAATTTCCTGAGTGAGCCCATATTATAATAATGGCAATACTAAACGGATGCATGCACGACTTTTTGCTTAATGATGTCATTTTTAATGGCGTCAACTGGTCTTGACGGTCAAGTTATCTAGGTAATACAGGTGTACCAACTAAAAGCCTGTGTAATTATTGTTAATAGATTTAGTTCAACTTAGAGTTAATGCTCATCTATGTACAAGATGTTTTTAATAACTGTAACTGTGTATCTATTTATGTTATGTTAAGTTTTGGTGTACAATAAGGAATTAAGATTATTTTGTTCAAAAATCAAACTAAAATAAAACAACAGGTTGTGTGGAGTATGTCTAATTATTATTCCATTTAATCTTTAAGGGGTGACCAAACGGTTGCAAACTAACGTCCCAACCAAGGTGACCTTGCTAGTTTCAATCCGTGTAGACAGCAGTTGTAATCCATGACCCTCAACGCCCTTGGTTGGGGGCGCGTTTTCCCAACTACCGAACGTGTTGGCGCGTGGTTTACATCCATTAGCCGCAACACAAACCAAACACATAAACCAATGTCACCTTGGCTGGAACGTAACCGTCTAGTCACCCCTTAAACCTTTCGAATACCGTAATTAGAGACAATAGAAAGACAATGAGAGAGCGAACGCCGGCGTTCGCTTGGGGTTTAATGATCAAATACGTATTACCGAGAAAAAAATGGCTCTTAAGATGAATGCTCTTAACTACGCAGAAGCCAAAATCAATGATTTCCGACGGACAATATAACAATACTTAATGTGTTTAATTTCTAGATAAGATATTGACGTCATATTATTGGGAATTTCATAATCTAGTGTAAAATCCAAAAACATTTTCAAATGATCGTATAGTTTTCCCATTAGAACAGTTCTTATCCAAGCCGTTTTTAAAACTAGCGGTCGACGGTCTACGCAGATGCGAGATAGTAGTTAAACCGTGTATGGTAAACTTACAACATTTTACTTAAAAAAAAATGATAACATTGACTAGTGCATGGCCCAAAAAAAAACACGATTGCTGTAAGTTTTCATTCAAGAAAAGTAATCTCAAAACTGTCATTTTTAGCCGTTTTGGAGATATTAAACGTGTTAGTTGATAATATATGAGGCATTTTTGTTTTTTTTAGACTTATTAATTGAACGCATTTACGATCTATGACATGGTACAATATTTTTTTCAATAACTTATTTGTTTACACTACAATTAATTATTTAATATCACTATATAATAGACGCGAAATCGCGTCAGCGCTTTGTACCAGCCGAGGTCTTTCAGATTTTTAGTCTTTCTATTCTATAGTGATACTAAATAATTAATTGTATTGTAGTGCACATTATTGTTATATTTTCCGTCGGAAATCATTGATTTTGGCTTCTGTGTGGTTTTAACGGATGAATGCTCTTAATGGTTCTGGCACGGTAATATTATCTATGTTCTGGCTTAAGTTATGGCGAGATGACAATAGGAAGTGACCAATTGGAACCATGAACTAAAAAACATGTTTTAATGTCTTTAGGGCTTTGGAACCTCCGAGTACCTACAAAATAGAAGAAAAATAAAGTAATTTTCTCAGTCTAATTGAAAATAATTCCAATCTCCGTATTGGATTTATCATTCTGCAATTAATCCAAAGGTACAATCGAGTTCTATACAGGACACGGGCTTTTTCATAGACAATCAACAAAACCATATTTACGTTCCATAATTTATATTGCTGTCCCATTCGTTACCGAAGAAAATAATGGTGACAGATAAGCATCGAGCGTTTCTTTTAACTTTTTATATTGAGGTATGCCATAAGCACACTTGGCAAGGCTTGGCCCATTACATTTGCATTGAATTGGCCATTGATCCACCGTCGAAGAACTGGCTGGTGATAATAATTTCTGTTCTTTAAAGGAAGTGTTATAAAAACTGCATGGAGTTTTTGGCGGGATTTTTTTGAGTGATGTTCTGTGGCTGTTTGAATTACTCGCAAATTGATTCCTAATAATGTTGTGATGTAAAATTGGTGTAGTTTTGTATCTTAAATGTCTACGCAACTGGACAATATGTGGAACCATTGAAACAGGCGCGATCTCGGTAAAATTCAGCTAAGAATTTCATTGTAGTATTGACTACCTCAGCAAAGCTTGTCGTAAAGGCTGACTCGATATAAGTAGTTGCTGCAAGACATTAGAAGGGAAATCGAATTTGGGTAGTACATCTCAAACCCTATTTTAATACCAATTTTTGACTGGTTTAGGCTAAAGTAGTTGAGTTTAAGAAATATTCAACTTCAAATACTTAAAAATCAGAAGTCGGGGGATACTGACTGTACTCTGAATTGCAATCTAAATATTTTTTAAATTTGACACTGGCATATGATAAAAAAACCGTCCGAAGCCAAATGCAAAACCAAAATGTTCTAAATTTAAATAAAGTTTCACCTCAAAGAATGAGCTAAACCTGGTGCAATGTCCACCTGGTGTATATCGCTTATTATGGGAATAATTTCCTGAATTAAATGATTATTATTATTATTAATATAAGCCGTGGCTTGAACTTTGACACTCAGTTGGCTGATGATTAGTCTTACGAAAAATTATTATGACTAGTGCATGACCCATTTTCTGGTTTAAGAATAAGAAATAATCTGGCAGAGACTAGTCCAGCTAGCACAAATTGATGAATATGAGCAACTTAACGTAGTGGGAGAAAAACGTGGTAACAATAATGAATGACACTTCTTGACTTCTCCCAAAAATCGAAGACATGTAACATCCACTAACCCGCACTGGGCACGTGTGGTGGATTACGGCCCAGTCCCCTCTCACCGAGAGGAGGCTTGAGTCCCAGCGGTGGGAACAATAAAAGACTGTTTATGCTATTATGCTGTATCTTATTTACTCCTTATTCTTACACCTTAAGGTCTAATATCCAAAATTCCTTATCCACAGCGAGCTCGCGTCCGCCGCGTGAAGCTCTGGGCACGTGACTTCACCGGCCTGGGTCTAAGATGTGGAGGAGGGGCAAGAGATGGAGTGCACGTTCACTCCGTGCTGAGGAGCGGGCCCGCTGCCGCTGCCAAGTTACAACCAGGTACTGTACTGCAACTCAGATGGAACTATCCTATCGATATTGGAAGTTACTGAATTTACTGATACATGCCTTGATTAGTATGAGCCATTGCTATCTATCCTTTAGGGTTTAGAGGTAAGCGCGGAATAGGGTGTAAATCCCGTAATCTCCGTTGAAAAGGGAGGCTCCTCCTACCAGATGGCCGATGTGTCTAGTCCAGGCAACTACCCGATAGAGGTTTTTCGGACTGTTGTATACGTTCTTATCACACGGAGAATTCTGATACCACGATGCAGGGTTTTGTAGTTTAGTTTCTGTGTGGTGACATATATGTCGACGCTGCAAGGGGGCTGAAGTTCTTATGCATGTGGACCTGCATCTGATTTATATAATAACTAGCTAACCGCTTTACCCACGTGAAAGTAGGTTTCTCTATTCAAACATTGGACCCCCGTTTCATCCCTTTAGGGAGTGAATTTTAGAAAATCCTCTCTTAGTGCTCGCCTACGTCATAAAAGGAAACCTTGTGCAAAATTTCATGTACCTAGTCCTAGTAATTTCGTGCGTTGTGCGTTGACATGTCAGTCAGTCAGTTTCTTCTTTTAATAGATATAGGTACCTAAAGGATTACCAGCTTGCCAAGGGAGGTCTTAGGCTTTAGACCTAAGAATGGCTGTTACGGTGCAATTAGCAGACATGTTCGTTTTAAGCAGTGAATATGATAAAATATACATTGAAGTTATACTTACATATTGTAACTATACAATGACTATACATATATTGTATATACTTTAATGTAAATTATACGAAGGCCAGGTAACAGGTAACTCATCCTGCCAGGGCTACGGGATCGTTCACAAAAGACCGCGGCCCTGGAACGCAAAGGGCAACTGAAGGAACATCATGGGTGGGTTTAGTTGGTAAAAGTGTGACTCTCCCTCTCGCCCCACTCAAAGCGAGATAATTATTTGATGTTTTCCCACTTCAAAAGAATAAAAGCCAGCCAGTAAAGTACCTACCTATTCGTGCAATGACTTTTGGGCATTTTATTTTTGGACATTTAACGCGTAAATTCAACGAGGTGGAACCTCTCTAATGTCAGAGACAACATTACATTTGACATTTGTGAGGTCGACAGACGACGGCGGGGAAAGTTGTCCCCTGTCTGGCAATAACACTGTTTTTATAATGCCACCGAGTTAAGTCTGTTGACTTATTAATGTCTTATATATATTTAATTAACAGTTTCTGCATGCTGGTAATTAAAACTTCTATTAATGTTTTTTTTCTGATTTGTAGAGTGATTTGTATTGTCAACAAATCACATTAGACTAATATTAAAAAGCCTAAAGTTTGTAGGTATGTACGTGGGGGCATACTGAAAGTCTCTGGATCTGGCCACTTACAATAAAATAATGAAAAAACAATTGTAGAATTCTAAAATGGAACTCTTTGCGAACATGTTACTTTTTAATTTGCGTGACTGCCATTTGTTTTTTCTTCGTGGTGTCCTTTCGAAGATTGTGTGACTGTGTATCGTTATCAACGATTTTTTATGATTTTATTGTGGCTAGTCAACAAGAGAGTTGCCAGAGACTTTAATTGGCATTTGGTGATGAAGCACCATGTCGCAGCTTTGTGTATTCGTGGTTTGGAGAATTTAAACGTGGACGTGATCATCTCTAGGTATGACGAGGTGAACGTCGGCCGGCGACTGCGTTTACACACTCGAATATTGACATCGTAGAACAACTTATTGAAACTGACAAAAAAATTACTTGCCAGCAAATTCATGCTTTGTTAGGCATTGGAATGAGCCAAGTGCAAAACATTTTACATGTGCATCTGAAAGTTCGGAACCTTTGCACTCGATGGATACCACATGACTTAACGGAGGACCAGAAACGACTGCGTGTCCTGTGGTGCCATAAAATGATAAAAAAGTTTAACGCAGGACAGTCATTGGCTGTCTATAATATCGTGACAAGTGACGAAATCTGGGCCAGTCGGCAGAGTGGGTCTTGTGGGTCCTTTTGAAGATTTGCCGACGAAAGTTAAGAAAAGTCGAAGTGTTGGTAAAAAAAATGGTTGCTTCTTTTTTCGGCAAATCAGGACATTACACTACAGTATCGCTTGAAGATCAAAGGACAGTGTCTGCAGATTGGTACGTCAACACTTGCTTGCCCAGAGCCTTAGAAAAAGTTCGCGAAAAGCGTCCTTGAAGCAATAATAATAATAATATAATATAATGTGGTGGAACTGATGATGCATCCGCCTTACAGTCCGGACCTCGCACCCTGCGACATCTATTTGTTTCCAAAAATTAAAAACAAACTTAGAGGCACACGTTTTACGAGCTCTGAATCGGCGGTGAATGCGTTCCACAAAGCCATTGAAGAGGTCCCTAAAGAAGACTGGTCCAACTGCTTTGTACATTGGTATCAGCGAGTGCAAAAATGTATTAATTGCGAGGGAATATATTTAGAAAAACAATAAATGTGTCGGCAAGTCGTATTTATTAGAATCCAGAAACTTTCAGTATGGCCTAAGTATTAAACGTGTGTCCATATGTTTCGTTCGGGTCGATCATGGCCTAGAAAAAACACATACGATACTTTATACCCCGTTAATGTGTTCCCTTGGGATAATTTTCTACTATAACCTTTTGAGTACCGTAATTAGAGACACAATAGAAAGACAATGAGCGGTTTAATGAAATAATGCGGGTGAAGCCGCTATCAGTAGCTAAGTTATCTATGAATATGTATACTTAGGGTCGCCGCAGACGGGACACCGGCCTCAACCACAAAACGCCGCCACCGGCATATTTCCTGTCGGTTTCATACATTTTATATGGATTCGCCGCACACGGTTGACGCCGGTGGACGCCACACGCTACAAATCGCCGCTGCTCGCTTCTTGTGGCCTGAACTGGCCACTAAACGCCGATACAAATCGCCGTCACACGCCACTCGCGCATTTAAACCTTCTTCATCAGAGTTCATTATGATACTTCGCGTATGGGTTAAACAAAGTAGCAGCCACCGGCCACAAGTGGCTGTCGCGCGCTTCAGCTTCCTTTGTGGCCGCTTCTAGCTTCTCGTGGCGGCGTTTGTGGCTGTGGCACGTGGCCCACGTGCGGCGACACTTAGTCTAAATTAACACTTATTAAAAAAGGTATAAATCTCTGTATATACTTGTAGTTAATGTATTACAAAAGATGATTTCCCTGATAGAAAACTTCACTATCGTAGAATGCCATACTTTGGTATGTTTTTATGCCGGATAAACGTCCTATTCCTGTGTTGATGGTCTATACAAGCCAGCATTTGGCAGTTTGGCACACTTGAGCAGTGGTGGCTCAGTGATAACGGCCCTGACTTACGTCTCATACGTCGCGGGTTCAAACATAGTCCGATAATTTACTGTGTGTAATTTATTTCATCACTACTGCTCTCAAAACGGTGAACGAAATCGTCGTGAGAAAACCTGTGTTTCCTAGAACCAAATATTCGAAGTCTTGTGATAACTACCAAACTTTTTTTTTTTTTTTTAATGGTTTATTCAAGAAAATTTACACAAATAGTTTCACATTATCTTCTGCCAAACTGCAGTACAGTTTGTCGGCAGTGTTCTCGTGGATAGTCTTCTTGATTAACTAACAAATATCAATACAAAGCCAAAAAACAAAGACAGCAAAAACATTAGAAGTACTTATACTCCATCCGCTCAGTCAATCAACCAAACGCAAACAATCCCGACATGTCCTCCATCCAAAAGTTTTCTAAAAATGTTTACAATTTGTCATTTACCTATACCGATGTTTGGTAATTAACTAAATTTAAATAATCTTTGTATGTCTTCTATAAGATTTCTTTTTTTAAAATAAAAAGACATATCAAGACCGAAGAAACTGCAATAGGCCCGCGTGGTGGGTTCCGGTTTATTCCCTCTCCTAGAGAGGAAGCCTGAGTCCCAGCAATAGGAACATATAAGGCTGATTTCTTAATGCAGCATAATTGCTTATTTTTATGTAGCAGGTAATTAGTTGCACTTCCAACAATAATGCCATTTGCCTCCTTCTGCGAAGCAGTAATGCTAGCAAAGGCGGCCGATCGCGTGAGGCAACGGTCCTCACGCCCCAACCGCCGCCGGGATTCCGATCCCGATTTCCGGCCACCGTAGGCGCGGGCTTGCGGACGGTGAGCAATGGGTGGCTCGCCGTCCGATCGTCCGGTAACCGTCCGGACCGAGCCCAAGTCGTCGACGGCGCGTAGTGTTCCACGCGCGCCTCAAGGAGATGTCAGCAACCAGCCCAGCAGGGTCGATGCCTACTGGGGCTATGGGTGATGCGAAAGAGATCCCCGGGGCCCTGGAAAAAAAAATGGCAAAGAAGGAACAGGAGTGGGTTTTTAGTCAGTAAAAGTCTGACACTCCGCCCAAGGGCGGGGATGTCATTAGATGATTTTCCCACCCGAAAAAAAAAAAAAAAAACAATAATGCCATATCTAATTTTCAATTTTAGTATCTTACGACATTATAGTCCTATTCTCAGTCTAGATCCCACGTAAATATAACAAGTCATACACGAATATAACTGGCTTTTTGCCAGGGTGTACGCAGTTCGGAGAAACTGAGCATTCATTTGTTTAGTAGTTTACGAATCTTACTATTAAATGCACGGTCAGGGCCAGGGCTCTTTAGAAAAGTGAGCTTTATTTTTTTCCATCTTTAGTTTGTGTTCCGTTATGGACAACAAAGGTACGTAGATCCGAGCATGACAAACGATCTTCGACATCGATAAACTGACCAGCGTGTCATTTTATATTTCTGATTTGCTAGCCTGTCGGTTTTCTATCGTTTACATTTCGGGGAGTGTGCACTGGAATTGCACAATCTAATTCCGCCAAGTCCGTTCCATCATCGGATCACTAGACGTACGGCGTTGTGCCACCGGTACACGGTGGACATCCCACCCATACGCACAAAGCGTTTTGAGAACACATTTGTTGTGCGTACAGCCAAGGAGTGGAATTCCTTGCCAGAGTCTGTGTTTCCTGACAGCTACATAGCTCTATTGCCGACCACATCATCGCTTACCATCAGGTGAGATGGTGGTCAAACGTGAGCCTATCATTAATAAATCATCCAATGACTTCTCTCGCTCTAGGGTGGGGGGAGAGGTTATGTCAGAGTTTTACTGACTAAAACCACATCTAAGTTCCTTTTGGCGTTTTAGGACCATCAGTATCCTTTTCATACTTTTCCTCACGGCCTTAGCAGACAGAGGTTTATTGTGCAGGGTTGTTCGTTAGAGTTACCGTGGCGCTGGAACGCAAACGGCAACTGAAGGAACATGGTGGGTTTTAGTCAGTAAAAGTCTGACACTACTTCTCGCTCCACCCAGAGCGAGAGATGTTTTTTGATGATTTCCCACCTAAAAATAAAAAATGTGTTATGTATCACGGTCAACTATTTCGTCTTGGTTTGGGGATTGGTAGGTACACTAAACCAAAATTCTACATGTTTCATTTCTTACCTGTATACCAAATATCACTATGGTTATTAATGTGACTATGTTCATAAACGCACCATCCCAGAGAATGCCTAGTCCTGGGGCATCATTATCATCAACATTTCAGTCAAAATACGTCCCCTGCTGGACATAGACCTCCCCCTAGTGTAACCACAACGAACGGTACCTACTGTGCGCCTCGCATCCATCGGATTTGCACCATCCTTATTACCTAGGTCTTTGGTCCACCTTGTTTATGTCCTGGGTAACTAACCTTATTTTTGATAATTATCAAGAATTTATTGTCTGACGTTTGTGAGGAAAACAATTGCATCTTTTTCCTCTTTTATTAATTAATTTATACCCATCTCCGCATTCCAGGTGACAAAATCAAAAGCATCAAGATCGAGTTCACGGGCACTCCGCTAGAGGACGCGGTGGCCATCTTGTCACTGGCGTCCCCTTACCCGGTGGAACTGGAGGTGGTGGAGGGGGGGAGAGCCAGCGGCGCGGGCAGAGGAGTGCATCATCCGCTGCTGAAGCGGGCTGGATCCACGGGCGATGTTAGCACGGTAAGTTGATGTGCTAAATTGGGTCTTATACAGTAAGTCATAAAGTGCAGTTTCCACGAAAATTTTAAGTTCTTTTTTTTTAATGATATAAAATAGTCGTTGATACTTTTTCACAAAGTTATGAGCTTGTTATGGCACCTGGTTGTCCGCACAAATACATGGTCACCGGGCCATCCGGGCGACTAAGGGGTTGTTTTGCTGCCGCACCCAGCTGTGCGCTGTCGCCTAATGCCCGCTATGACCTGCCGTGATCTGTGTTGTACTCAGTGTCGGTGGTGTCCAACTTGTGACCTTTTTTAAAATATTTTGGCAAGAAATATACTTAACATGTTGTAAAAATTATTGGTTACGATTCAGTTATTGATTCTGAACAAACTATATTCAGGTTTCGCATAGGTACACTAAAAATAATGTTGTATACGTGTCATCCTCATCTTTTCAGTCGAAAGACGTCCACAGCTGGACATAGACCTTCCCCAAGTATCATCACAAAAACCGTTCCTGCGCGTCTCACATCCATCGGATTCCCCAGGTCATCGGTCCACCGTGCCATGTCCTTTCCAACGCTGCGTCTAAGTCTAACATACACGTATAAGTGCATCTAATCCATTGTAAACATTAACTTATACAACACTTAGCAGGTGTATTGGAAAGCGAACAGTACCGACGGAGAACAGAACTTTCTTGCCGACGCTACTTTCCCACGCTTCGCATAGATTTTCTTTGCCAACGCTTTCTTTGACGTTTCTGTTTGATAGATTTTCTTTCATGCATGATTGTTGAATTACGTAGAGTTATGTACTTTATAGTAGAATGCCAGTTTTTCATCTGAAGACTGTGTCCTATGCAAAATAATTGCCTAATCAATTATGCATTATCCTTATTCGTATATAAAACGAAGTCCCCCACCGCGTCTGTCTGTCTGTACGCGATAAACTGATAGAGAGACAGTTATTTATGAGGAAGGTTTGGGTGCACTAGCGGTCCCCCACAGTTTCACTCGTGTCTTTGGTTACTACTCCACTCCCGTGAGTCGCAGCGTGATGTAAATGCATAGCTTTGGTAAATGGGGTATCCAAAACTATTTTTTTCTTAATTTAACCAATAGTTCCAGCGAAGAGTGCGCTAGTATACCATGATTGGATGAGACAAATTAAACCAACAAATAAAAAAATATTCACGGGTAATCCTTCTGAGAGAAATAAAGACAAACAAATACCGATAAATGCATCCGACAAAATAGTCTATAGTGTGGTTGCTCTTCAGGGGTGCGTTCTGAATTTGTAATTAATAAAACAAAAATATTTCCTGTCATTGTCACGAATTGGCAACACTGAATACTAAAGAGGCTGCGTTGCATAACTTGAGTCATTTCGCGCGAAAAACAATGAACTAATGATAAACCTAATAGGCGATGCAACACAAATGCTGGGTAATAAAAACACTAACGTCCACTGAAGCTAGTTCTTTCTACAATTCATGAATAAAACATGTATGCAAATGCTTAGTTTGTCGTTATGCAAGCATACAAAATATTTAAATTGGCAACTCGTGCAAAAAAGAAGCGGTCAATTTGAACTTCGAATCAAGAAATGTCAAATTAAGACAGGTCAAGTTAGAGTTGCCAGACTAAAATTGCAAATAATTACTCAAACAATAATTTCTACTGTCTATTTTTCTTTACTAAAATAGTTAATAAATACAGTATGAACTTTCGCATCGATTCAACATCAAAAGTCTTATTTACTAACTAAAATAAGACAACTATAGAATCAGACGCTTTATATGTAAAATATAAAAACAAACAACATTGTATTCTACTCTACATTTTAAGGAAGTTTATCACATACCACTTGCCATGCCATGCCTTTGTATCACTATGTTATCAAAACTGACTATGTATGTTTAGAATACAATCCACGTTGTCAATGGAATGTCTATTGTGTGAGTGTTAGCTAAACAATGGTCCGTTCTGTGCAGATATTTTGACGTATATGTACTCTTATAGATTAAGATGAAGCGATATAATAATTTAATCAAATGACTGCCTGACAGAGCCATGTCAGGCTGTATGATGGTTTCTTCGGAACATAGTGATAGGGACCTCCTAGGAGATTGCAGAATCAATTGGGAATTATTCTATGTTTATTTTTGTACATGTTTTTATTCTAAATAACACTGAAGTGAAGTAAACTAATGCTTGACTGCCACCTGATGGTAAGCAGTGATGCAATCGTTGATGGTAAGGCACTAGTGTATTAAGAGCCTATTCACTGTAGCCCTGAAGACATCTAAACTATAATTGGACGGGAAGACCGCAGCAGGGAAATTTATTAATTAAATGAAGCAGCATTTAGTATTTCTATATTGGGTATGAGGAAGAGTAGGGGCGAGGTGGGAATATTTCTCTACCTCTTTTGTACACATGTAGGTAACCTATTGGGCACTTATAAAACGTCAGAAGCTAGTGCACGGTTCCAAATTGGTCGGTGACGTCACATTTCAGTGTGTGCGTCCTTTTTCTGTTAGATACTTGACAGTTTTCTCTTTCACCGGATTCGAAAGGTTTCTAACTTATCTAATACCTACGCTAGACCCGCCCCAGCTTTGCACGAGGGTTAAAAACTAAAATTCTCTGTTTTTCTCTACTATAATATTATTATACATATAAACCTTCCTTATGAATCACTCTGTCTATTGGTGAAAATTCCATGAAAATCCATTCAGCAGTTTTTACAAAAAACGAATGACTTTACCACTCGAAACACAAAAAATATACATTAACATTCGTAAAATCAAGATACTTCATTACACCATCGATTTGAAATCAATAGGCAACACAGCAATTTCTATGGATTCGTACCTACCACGATTGAATTGTAAACACGCTCAGGTGTGTTATAATTGTAGCGACATCTATGGCGTCACATAAGAACTAATCTTGCATTGCGCAATTGGAACTTAAAGAACAGCCCGAAATCATCTATCGGGCAGTTGCCCACCAGACATAACACTCGTCTGGTCGGAGGATCCTCCGTTTTCAACGGAGGTTTGTGGGACTTTACTCTCTGTTCCGCATACCTCCAAACAATCACAACCCGAGGCAGCAAATCAATAAAGGTTAACTATATATTAGTACTTTTATTTATTTATTACTTGCTGCCCCAGTAAACGCTGTGCTGCCAAAGAAAAAAATGGGAGGTGTGGGTATGAGGGTAAAAAATAACCAATAACACATTCTCAGACCTACTGAATGTACACACCCATGACAATAGGTCAAGCCGTTTCGGAGGAGTTTTGTTACAAACACGATGACACAAGAATTTTATATATTAGATTATTAAATTTAGCATATATAGCATATTCAGTCTTATTATGTTCCCACTGCTGGGACTCAGGCTTCCTCTCTAGGAGAGGGAATGGGCCGTAATCCACCACTCGGGCCCAGTGCGGGTTGGTGGATGTCACATGTCTTCAAATATTTGGTTCTAGGACATGCTGGTTTCCTCACGATGTTTTCCTTCACTGTTTTGAGAACAGTAGTGATGAAATAAATTACACAAAGTAATGCGCCTGGCTGGGTTTGAACCCGCGACCTGCAACTCGTAAGTCGGGGCCATTACGATTTGGCCACCACAGCTCTCACTCGGATCTCGGACTCACTATTAAATTTAAATAGTAAAAAAAGAGTGATTTATTTATTTTTTATTTTTGCCGTTTTTTGCTACGGACGGTTAACCCTTCATGCGGTTAACCCTTCATGAGTCAGACTCGCACTTGGCCGGTTTTTTCTTATACACCTACCATGTCTCTCCGCCACCCTAGGTTGACTGGTAGATAGTGTCTAAGGCAAAGTCTACCTTTGTACAAAGATGTTGCATGAAGATTAAATAAATAAATCATGATATTACACAATCAGGAACGAGAATGCTAACAAGTTTGCATAGACGAAATACCATTACTACGGAAATGGATATTTAAACTAGTTTTAAAGAATCTATGCTATTTCCCCTCTCTTATCCAATCAATACAAGCTGGCTTTGGTACGTTGACAAATATGATTGAGTGTGTGAAACCTTGTTTACAATTCCGTTAACTTTTAATTGCTCTACGTGAGAGGCGATGAAAGTGTCCAACTATTATTTTAATTTAAGATAAACGAGTATCAGTAAAAACACCTGCTACTTTTACTTACTGTTATAAGACATGCAGATTTTAAGCGTCTTAACCATAAACATTTAATAGCATAAATCAAAAGTTATAATAATTACTTCTTTTGTTTCAGCTTGAAAAAGAAGGAAAGCTCCTGCACCCGCCGAGGTCACCAAACACGTCAAATTCGAACAACTCGACGCTAGAAACTAAACAGAGTAAGAGCGGCATTAAGAAGATGATATCAGACAAGATCATCACATCAACGACTCTAGAAAGAAATAAGAAGGAGAAGAAAGATGGTCACACAACTCTAGAACGAGAGAATGAAAAGAATAGCAAACTTGCAAACAAATCAAGGCTGTCTGACATCCCACCAGCTGTCAACAAACCTGAGAGGAACAATAAGAGACAGTCAACTGACAGTGACATTCAAATAATTCAACCGGAAAATGGTATCGCAGCCATGAGTCATATTGAACAATCTGAAACCCAGAAAAGAGAATATGATCCGAAAAGAGCCATGAAATTCGGTATCAGAGTCCTACCACCAAATGTACCTGATGACGGTGTCTTAAAACAAAAGAACGTCGAAAACGGAGTCGTTGCTGTAGAGAAGAAATCTGTTGACGAAATAGACAAGCCTGAACCACAACGTCCTGCACCTACAACTCAAATTAAACACGAAAACGAAACAGAACAAAAGAAACCAGTTGTTGCTAAACGTAGAGAAAAGATGGCTCCTCCGATTCCCAACGCTAGAAATAAAGCTAATGAATCTGACACTACTATTACTAGTCTAGAATCGTCAAGAACATCTGAGACCTCTGTAATGACGACATTCGCCAGATGTGACCTGAATTCTAGTGGAATCAAAAGGGACGAGAATGGAATACCTCAGGAGTTACCACAACACATGCTAGATGCGGCAAACGCAGCTAGAACTAACAGAAAGAGCTCTACTGACGTCATTTATGAGAAAGAAAAAGTTGAACACAAGAAAGAGGAAGCTCCCAAACCGAAGAAATCCAAAGGCAAAGCTCCCTCACCACCTGATACTGAGAAAAACAAAACTGATGACAGTATTCTAGAACGGTTGAGAAACGTCAAAGATTTCTTAAGCAATGAGAAAGAGCATTCAAGTCTTTTACATGATTCTATTTTGTCAGCCAGGTCTTCCAATGCATCACAAATAAATACCTCAACGCCAAAGGTCAGCAAAATAAAGAGCACTAGTTCTACCCGTCTGGAAGAATCCATCAACTTCAGTCAAGATGACATTTACGATATTGTCACAAAGCCTTTTAAGCGAGAAAGTGATTCTCTGAACAATTTCTTTGAAGACTCAAAGTCTATCATGTCTTCCAACCAAGATGTTCATTCAGTAAGGTCTCTGAACCAAAGTGATAAGAGTGAGAAAGGTTCAACCACCATAGAGCTGAATAACAGTGATATAACCATCCACAGTTCACCCAATAACGAAACCGTACATTCTGTATCAGATGATACTTCAATTTTGGATGAAAATGAACGTAAAGCTGCTTCGCTCGGCGATCTATCTAGATTTGAAATGAGAGCTAAAGCTAGTAAGCCAGCAACTGGAACTCTAGAAAGGGCTCAAAGTCTAGATATTTCTGCAGAAGATGCTGAGAACCACCAGGAAAGCACCATATCGCCTAAGAAACGGAAAGCTATGTCTGTAGTCGAAACTACCTTCTTTGATTCAGGTCATGAAGATGTTCTACCTGATATGATTGATTCGGATAAAGGTATTGTCATCAAACACAAAGAACCTAGGTTGAGCTTGAATATTGCTAAAACATCGGCTATAGAAGGACTTAACACTTTCCAGAGAAATCGGTTGAAGAAGGGTTCGGAATTTGGTAACTTGGAAGATGCTATAGTGAAGGGATCTTCTAGCTCTGTTGATTCCGAGAGGAACGAAGAACATAGTTTTAGTAAGCCCAAAGAATTTGAGCTTTATAAAGAACCAGAACACGAAACTTCTGACCATCTTGCTAGACGGATAATGGATGAAAACATGAAAGTCCATTTGAAACTTGTATCTGAATTCGCTAAATCGACATCAGATGGAAGTAACATGAGCTCTTTGGATAGTACACAAGAAATTGTACCGGTTGTAACTGAAACCAAACCAGCACCAGCTAAATACGAAGAAAAACTTACAATGACGTATGATACAAACGTACCAGATGACCTGAAGATGTCTCGTCATACATACGTAAATAGCTTGGAAAGACCCAAGTCTGATATGATGAAGAAACTGCTCGCCAAAAACCCGATATTGAACGTACACATTGACCAAAGCTCTGAAAAAGAAAAGCATGAAGCCAGTACCAGTAAAGAAACACCGCAAACAGATGCTTTCAAATCAGCAATGCATCATCCAGATATTGTTAATTTTGACTTAAAGACATCACAAACAGAAAAAGTTAGAGATTACGATGACTTTGTCAGTAACATCAGAATCGGATCAAACAATAACAGTCTTAATTACAAAAAGAAACTCGAAACATTTTCCTCAGAATGGACAGAACCCAAAGATTTAAACACCAATGCCAATGTCGTAACCATAACTACAGAGAAAGTTGAGCCTGTTGTTGAAAAACGGGAAAGAAAAACGTTCCATGATCACACAAAGTCTATTGAGATAGGCGAGCCTACCATACGGATGATGCCACCCGATGTCCTTGAAGGTATAAGACGAAAACACGATGAACGAGAAAGAACCTTATACATGGAACCTGCAAATGTTTCTTTGACGATGACACAAGAACCCGTACAGAAAACTGTAACAGTAAATGTCAACGAAGACGAATTCGGGAACAAAGTGATAACTCAAAATGTTGAGAAAATATCAACTAAGTACATCACATCTAAAACCGAAGCTCCTTTACAAGTAGAACAGATTAGCTTCGGTATCATGAGAGGAGGAGAAATTAATGAAATGCAGTTAGAAGAAGGAGATGTTAAAGATATCGATAAGAGAGTGCTGGATGAAATCAAACGGCAAAATCCTAACATGCACTTCACTACCGATGAACCCGCTTACACTAGAACAGAAACAATCATACTGAACACAACAGAGATGGATGAAGAACAAGCACAGGCGTTGATGGAGAAACTGAAAAATGATCCGAGTTTCATGTCCCAGAAAACGCCAGAAGAACTCTCGCGGATGGGAATCAGAATTATTCAAGATCTAGAAGACGTACAAACCTCAAGTCAAGATGCAGTTGAACTCACCAAAACAAGATATTCTATCAATCCAACGATAACAGAAATACAAAAAGACTGCAAAGATATAGACAGTCATAGAGATAAACACATCACAGAAATACAAGTAGTCACACCCCGTACCGAACAATTGCAGAAACAAAAAGAAAGCAAAGACAAAATCTTAAGTCGACAAAGAGCACCGCCTTACGAGGAACCCCCTCTATCCTACGAGTTAGACATTGAACTGCTAAATGATTTTATTCTTAATGAAAGGCACTTTTCAGCTAAACAACTCGCTGACGCGCAAAAACGATCGAAATCGAACCAATCGAACGAACCAAAGAAACAACGTCATTCTGACTTCGACCTACCAAGAAACACTACTATAAAATTCCGCACAGCTACCTACGAATCTCCTAAAGGCACTATAGTCACGAGCACAGATCTAGAAAACCGGAGACTATCGCAACTGGACCAGCTACAGTTACGGTCTCAAGAACAACAAAAACCGCAGATTTCTGCGAAACCGAGTAACATACCTATCAAAGCGGAAAAAACTAAACCTCTAGCGCCGGGAGTTTCGTCGAAAATACCGGTTTTTACAACGCAAAAGTCGTTGAGTCAGGAGAATTTGAGTGATACTAAGTTTTCTTTGCCTCGGTCTCCACCTCCGCAGTTCAGCAGTTCTGGTAACATTTCTGTGACATCGATAATAAAGAGCAGCTCTAGGAGTCCAAGTGGTGGGAAACTGTGAAAATATTATGACTCATTTTATCGATGAAAGTCAATAAGATGGTTTTAAAGATCATCATTACACTTTGTTTGACAGGCAGAAACCATTCAACAAATGGCTTGTAACGCAGGCTTTCCAGCCAGTAATAAGAGCGTTAAGATACAGATAGACCATTGCTCATGTTCGGATAACATAGTAAATGGTCGATTCCCGTCAACATACCTGTAATTCGATTCCAAATCCGAAAAAATTCAAAATGGCGATTATTCAATCGACTTTACTGACGTGCACCGCCAAAGTCGAGCTATGGTACAATTTGTGGCTATACAAGTTCACAATCATATGCATGACTAATGGTTCAAATATCAGCTTTGCCGAAGATATATCATCGAATGTATGTAATGATCTTTAAAAGTATACAAATAAGAGTCACATTATCAGAATGTGAATGTATATTTTAAGCTACACTAAAGTAGTAATTGATTACAAATTGTATAAAATCCTGATATACATAAGTTTTAATAAAAATAAATATATTAAAGATATGCGTTATTGCGATTAGGCTTAATATATTCAAGTGTCTTATAAAGTGCCACAAACACTAAAATGTATTTTTAAATATACATAGGTACTTTTTGTTCTTTTTTTTCTAATTGTCTATTCCAAAAGTGCCTTTTAGAATACTTAACGATTTTATAAAACATATTTAAGAATATCTTATTTACTTACTTTTGACAGATTTTTAGGTTGTGAAAATAAATCTAAATAATTTAATAGAATTTTATTTTATGTCACAATTTTAATATTTAAAGAAAACAAATTAATGAAATAATCATGAGATTGTATAATTATTGTATAATTAAAATGTGCTTATGTATTACCATTTGACATTCCGTCCGAAAGTATTACCAATATTAAATATTAAGTTTATATAGTACTTAAGAACTTATTTAGGTTCACAGCGGTTATTGCAGAAACAAAGATTTCTGGGCCATTTTCTTTATTAAGAATAGTTTAGTTCTCATGACTTTTTTACATAATGGTTTAATCATCAAAGTGCTTGAAAAAAAAAACAAATTGCAAATGAAGATGATGGATTTTATTACATTCATAATACTTGGTAGTAGGACCTGTTTTTTAAAAGCGGCTCGCTTTAAAAATCAAGAGAATGGATTTAAAAATATACTGTATTGCCATTAAAAAAATGATGTTAAGATTTCCGGTAGTCCATTATGCAAAAAAGCCATAATATTTATTAACATTATTTTTGTTAAAGTTGATAAAGTCGATGATTAAATAAGTAACGGTCTTCTTGGAACAATTACAGTTTAACATGATATTCTATCACAGTTATAAATAATGTATTTTATCGATGTATTATAAAATAAATATGAATAAAATGTTTCGAAATTGTTTTATTTTAAAATTTTGATATTATGGAATAAACTAGCAATACTGAAATAAGCACGGTTGTAGTAAGTACGTACAGCAGTCAGCAGGTACTTACTACCACTGTAGATGGTAACCTATTTCTACCATCCACATGTAATACACAAACTAAATTACATGTATTTGTAGTGGTTATACCAGATTTATAACCAAGTGCTAAACGATTAGACTAAGAGTCCATAAAAAAATCCTTGCAATTTTCTTTACACTGTTTCTTTAATACTTTTTTAAACTTTTTTTTACATTTATGCTCTGAGCACGCATTTTTGTAAGAAACCACGCACGCCTTGCGACAATATTTTGATGCTTTCTTCTGACACGACTTCCAACGATTTCTTAACGATTTCGAAATATTTCTATCAAGGTTCAAACTAACGATCTTTTTCATGATTTTGTTTTTTAAAAAATCATCCTCATGATAATAATACGATTCTTTGTCGGTGTCTGAATCGCTGTCGGTGTCCGATTCACTGTTGGAAGCCGTTTCGGTATCGGAGTCTGATACTGTATCGGAGTCTGAATATTCGTCAGAATTGGATTCTCCTGATGTGTTTTCGTGAAAAACTCTGGGTTTTAAACCTTCTAACCATGGCAGCATTATTTCAGGACTTTCAATCCAAGGTAACATTGCCTCGGGTTTCACAGAAGGATTTGCCTCTTCTGATTCTTCAATGTCCTGTAAATCATCATAATAAAAATTTAACGTAAATCGATTTCGTTTATTCAATCCATACATATTATATATGGGGTCCCCAGGTTTTAGTGGCTCCATCTGGAAGCATACAAAAGTGCTCTGTCGCGGTGACCCGCACCAATCGCGAGGAGCCGCGCCCCGCGCCCGTTTTGCTACCTAATAATACATTTAAGTTCTCCATCGACACGACTACATGCACACCGTTAAAGTTGAAATAGCGACACTGCGCAGGTAATAATCCAGTTTCCGCTACGGGGACCGTCGCACACGAAACACGCGTGACGTCGGCTTTGGCTCTAAAACCGTAAAATGTTGCCCACAAACTCCATTTTGATTAATAAAAGTCTATCAATATTAGCGTGTCGTGACCAATTAATTGGTTGGTGCTATTTGGACTTGAATCGTAATAAAAACCATATCTATCCTTTTTGAGCTTTATCGCAGTCGGGAAAAAGGGCCCCCAATTTTTATTATACCTATAGTGCCCCTTTTGGACTAGCCACACCACTTTGTCTACATAACCTATCTATGTTTCAATTTGCAGAAGTAATTTTAAACTTAGTGGCGGCTGTGGAATGCGCTACTCGCTGCGCAGTACCTAAGGTCTTTTACATAGCTGCAGCATGGGTAGGATGACAGCAGGACGAAAATCAAACGCATCTTTAAGATGAGAGAAAAAGGTAAGCTACATTGTTGTATGAATCCGACAGCTGTCACCCGCATCATCCTATAGTATAATAGGTATCTATTCAAGCCCGCTGTCACAAAATTTCCTCCTGCGCAGCATTTCTCCCCGTGTTCCAAGCCGCTATTAAGTTTGAATCGAACTAGGACTTTTTCTGGAGTGCACCGACCGCCTTCAGCTCTTGGGAGTTGAAATTTCTTCAGACCTCAATTTTGGGCGGTTCATTGAGTCCAAAGCCAAGGTAGCTGCTAGAAAACTAGGCGTTCTTGCAAAGGTCCGACGGTACTTCACACCGGGACAGCTTCTGATGTTATACAAAGCACAGGTCCGATCGTGTGTGGAGTACTGCAGTCACATATGGGCTGGTGCTGCAAAATGCCATCTAGCAGCTTTGGACTCAGTGGAAAGGCGTGCGAAGAGGCTAATTGGGGATCCAGATTTGGTTAAGTCCAATCTACAAAGCCTCGAGCACAGGCGCAGGGTAGCCAGCCTATCGGTATTTTACAGGTTGCATTTTGGAGAGTGTGCGCGGGAATTGCATGACTTGATTCCGCCATCTCCTTTCTACCATCGGACAACCCGACGTACGGCGAGTATCCACCCTTACATTGTTGAAACTTCAACGGTCCGGACTAAGCGTTTCGCTTCGTCGTTTATACCGCGTACATCGAAGGACTGGAACAATTTGCCTGCTGCGGTCTTCCCGTCCAACTATAATTTAGGTGTCTTCAAGGCTAGAGTGAATAGGCTCTTAATAAACTAGTGCGCCTCACCATCAATGATTGCATCGCTGCTTACCATCAGGTGGGTTCGCAGTCAAGCACTGGTTTATATGAATTAAAAAAAAAAAAAAAAAAAAACTAGAAGCAGGTTAATTTGGCCTTACTTCAACGATAATCAGGGCCATTACCCTTGACGGCTCTTCTTCTGAATTATTCTCTGGGATAGTCATAATTTCATTTTCACCTGTTCGTAAGGCCTGGTTCGCTCCTTTTACAGCCTGGAAAAATAATCATTATCGTCACTATCAGTAATTAAGGCACGTGGTTAAATATACTTATGAACAGCCACACGGTTTGATCTTCGAGATTAAACAACGCTGGGCGAAAACGGTTAAGCTTTATTTAGCTTTAAGCGTTGCAACCCATTTTACATTGAGACTTCTGATTTCATTTTGGTACTTCATCCAGGCGCTGCCAGTCACCCTGCGTATATCGCTGCTCATGATATACTGAGGGTATGCATCATCAGATTTCCAGTCAGTAGATAGGTAGGTAGCCTACAATCTACCAAAGGGACGCTACCTCAGAATGATTTTCACTTATAAAGTAATTCCTTTATTTGTGTGTGGATAGGTTACCTATCCATAATCCAGGAATTACTTAAAAAGTTTAAATCATTCTGAGGTAGCGTCCGTTTTAAAAATGGCTTTTCTTGTTACCGCTACCATTAGAGTTGAGTTATTTGTCATTGAGGAATTTGAATAGACGCTTGGCGTGGATTTTATCACAGAACCATTTGTCTGTACAAATAAGCCGAAGGCTAGGTGAAAGCGCTAGGGCTAGCTCGCGAAATTCAAATGTTCTTGAATTTTTTGCATTTTGGAACTCAGAGTCAAATTGTATTCAAATCAAATCAAAATCAAAAAATATTTTTATTTCACATAGGCCTACATGGGCACTTATAAATCGTCAGAAGCTAGTGCACGGTTCCAAATTGGTCGTTTCCTATGGAGAAGAACCGGCAAGAAACTCCATGGTTACTCTTTTAAAAAAAGTGGTTGATGTTACAATATTTTCATCATCATCATCATCATCATCATCATCACTTTAGCCGAAAGACGTCAACTGTTGGACATAGGCCTCTCCCAAATGTCGCCACAATGACCGGTCGTGTGTTTCTCGCATCCATCGGATTCATTTATATTTTCATATTACAGTATTAATAGATATTATGTAAGAACAGCGTAGACCAGTCAATATTGTTTTTGGGTACAATATTGACTGGTCTACGCTGTTCTTGCAGTGCACTGATTACTTATCTAATTCACTAAAATCTCTAGTTAGGGATACGACAACCAAATTGTCAGTAAGCAGCACAATTCAGGAAAGTCGTTCCCTGGGACGGATTGTTACTGCCCATGGTGTGATCACTACTCGAGTTGCTCTACATTCAATGTGTATTTCACGATTCACGGACGTAATATTTTGATTTCAGAATAGTCATGAAAATCATCATTACAACCCTCTCAGTTCGTCTTACTCTATTGAATGACTTTTTCATGCAATAGGAGCTTAACCTTTGTATATATATAGGCTGACTGGTAATTAGTGTACGATACTTAAACACGTGATTGTGATCATGATAACCAACAACTTTTACTACGGGAACAAACATGAAATCGCGAAAAAAAAGCAGCTGTTCAGTACATTTATGTTTGCCTAATGTACTGAACAGCTGATATTTTTTTCGCGATTTCGGCTTTGCTCCCATAATAAAAATGGTTTGTTATCATGAGTACAATCACGTGTTTATGTTTCGTACACTAATTGCCAGTCACCATATATGTATACATATTTTGCGGCGTGCACGCTTTCTTACACTTCTTGTAGGCCTTATTTTCGATATTTTACGTTCTTGGATAAATATCTTACAAATAGAACGCGCAATATTTTATAATCTAGGCGAACGCTTGGTGTGGACGGAATGGCGTGAAATCTGTATATATAATATAATAGGTCAGACTATCCTGGCGCAGAATTTTTAAGGAGACCAGACCCTAGATAATGGGAGCAGGGACAGAAAAAGAAGAGGAGTAAAATCTCCACACAATGGTTGTCTAAGCCTAGTAGGCCACGCCTCCGATTCCTTTGTTCTGACCACGTGACTGAGCGTTGAGATGACGTCAGAACAAAGGAATCGGAGGCGTGGCGTGGAAACGAAACGATCGTAACTTGGCTAGGGGGGAAGGACGGACAGGGCTGTCGATACCGACCCAGAACGTGATGGTGAGATAACCTGGGCGCGTACCGCGGGTCTGACGTCAACCAGGAAAATAAGTGCTATAAGGACTTGGCGACTTCGGCCCTTGCCCAATAGTGGGACACTATATTCTAAGAAAAAAAAAACGTGTCTTGATTTATATACTTCGTACTTACACCAAAAAACAACAACATCGCAGCAACTATAATATGTAAATTCATTGCAGTAACTGAATGAATGAAAATCGGTCGACCTTTGCAATATCAAGTTTTCAATTAATTTTTAGATTACCTTTGTAAATTGAATTATTATTGTTATATATTACTGTACCTATGTAACAATCTTGTGCAAAAATATAAACCAAAGCTAAACCAGCCAATCATTTTAGTGAAGGCGTTGGCTCTATCGATGAAAGTTGGTAAGTAGCTAATTATGATGAATGTACAACCTAAAATCAATTGTAAATACACAACAGACGGAAAATACAAAAAATACTGTGTACAAAAAGTACCAAAAACAAATGATAGAATTCATTCGATGTTCATTTAAAATATCTTAAAAGATCCATCATGTCATTTCCTATCCGGTAAGGTCTAAACCCTAGCCGATGACGCGTTGTATTCCACGCGCGACTCAGGGATGTCAGCAAAACTGAAAGGGTGCAGTAGGGGATGAAGGGTGAGGGGGGAGTGCGTGAATGTTCGAAAGAGTTACTGTGGCTCTGGAAAGCAAATGGTAACTGAAGACACATAGGTTAGTTGTAGTCAGTAACAGTCTGACAAGCCGCGGCCTCTCGCTCCACCAAGAGTGAGAGAGGTTAGTTATTTGTAGATTTCTCATCTCAAAAAAAAATAATACTCATATTCAAACTTGAGGCCTCTAACTAAAAAATAAATAATTAATACTCTCGGTTCGTGGGGTCCGTCCGAGTGCTCACAAGTTGTATAAAGATCTGTCAAAACGTCTAGTTGACACTTCGCGTGACCCAAGGGCTGGCTTTTACCTCGGACAGAGGATAAGCATTGCCATACAGCGTGGCAATGCCGCCAGTCTTTTGGGCACATTACCAGTCGACAGCGATGTGGAAGAGTTTTTTGACGCCATATTTTAGTTTTAGTTTGCGCTTTATCAAGCGCAAGTTCGATCGTGTATGGAGTACTGCTCTCATCTTTGGGACGGGTCTGCCAAATACCAGCTTGATGCGATAGAGTCAATTGAGAGGCGAGCCAAGAGGATCATTGGCAATGATGCACTTGTTGAGTCGAAGCTCCAAAGCCTTGGACATCGCCGCCGAGTTGCTGGCCTGTCGGTTTTCTATCGTTTACATTTCGGGGAGTGTGCACTGGAATTGCACAATCTAATTCCGCCAAGTCCGTTCCATCATCGGACCACTAGACGTACGGCGTTGCGCCACCGGTACATGGTGGACATCCCGCCCATACGCACAAAACGTTTTAAGAACACATTTATTATGCGTACAGCCAAGGAGTGGAATTCCTTGCCGGAGTCTGTGTTTCCTGATAGCTACAACTTAGGGGTCTTTAAGTCAAGAGTGAATAGGCTACTTCTAGGCAAGCGTGCTCCATCGTCGACCACATCATCGCTTATGGTCAAACGCGAGCCTATCATTAATAAAAAAAAAAAAAAAAAAAAAAAAGTTAGTCGTAATTACTGTAATTAGATTAGGGTTTTATTTTATTTTATTGTAATTATAGTAAGTATTTTTAAATGTAAATAAATGGCTTCCATTGACGGCCCAAAAAAAATAAAATAAAAAAAATATTTACTAAATTTATTTTCATACAACTAATTTTATAAATATCGTAGAATTGACCATTTCATTAAATGGCATAAATGTTACTTTTGAGATGGCCAATTCATGAAATGGTCAACCATTATAAATGTGAAATGGCCGACTATATCATGAAATTGCAAATTCAACGAAATGGCTACGACCATACGACATATTCATAAGACAGGTTTTTTTTTAGTTATTTAGTAATAAAATTAGTTACATAGTAATTTGTATTTCTTTTTAATATCGCTTGCCTTTAAATTGATGGCGAATTGTCCGTAGATGGAAAGGTCTGTAGTTAAAAGAGTCAGAAATCGGAAACGTTTATTTCAAATAGCCCAATTGTAGGCATTTTTGAAATGTCAAAATGTCGGTCAGTCAAAAAAAAAGGGCAAGTGCGAGTCGGACTCGCGCACTGAGGGTACCGCACAGTTTTACCTTTGAAAACAGTTCGATTCCCGAATTGAGTTACGGATATTTTTCCGAATTGTAAAAAAAGTTTTTTTTTGTGACGTAACTACAAAGGAGATTGACCAAAAGCAGTCTAGCAAAGATGCGTGAACGAAAATCAAATTAATATAGAAATTATTTGCTTATTTTTTTACAGCTTTTCACTTCAGGAATTCTGTTTTCGTGTCCGGAATTATGATTTTAAGATAAACAGTAAATTAACGATTGCTAGGTACATTTCCAGTCATGATTGACGTTTCGTTCTCTTCATTTGTACGAGTTACGTAAGCTATATATTACTATACTCTTTGTACGTAAGTATGAACCTTTAGACAAAAACATCACAAAAATGATAATCAATATCTTAAATAGCTAAGTAATTAGTAATACCATAACGTACTGTATATGTATTTTATCGTTCCGATAATATAATATTTATTTTGTGCTTCGTCTCACGCAGATGCAGCTGTCAAGCCAGATGACAGACTGAATGATAACTAACAATGTTGTTTTGTACCTACATGAGTGATCTGTGGTCATTTTACAAGTTGCGAGTTGGTTAGACATAATTTGTAGGTTATCTCCGTTTTTGTTTAATTACTTTAAAACTCGGGTGTTTGTGTGAAAATGAACACTTTTATTTAATAGTATATAAAGCGTAGTCTATATTAAATAAACATTTATTGTGCTTCAACTTAAGACGGATTTCCATACATCGTTGGTCATGATCCTTTACAGTTTTCAAATTTATTCCTTCTATACTATAAGACCTTGCTTTATGCCAAATTTCAGGATTCTGGGTCAACGGGAAGTACCCTATAAATTTTGATCCATTGAGAGTGTTTTTTTTTTTTTATTCTTGATAGGTTCGCGCTTGACCGCTAACTCACCTGATGGAAAGCGACGATGCGGTCGACGATGGAGCGCGCTTACCTAGAAGTAACCTATTCACTCTTGACTTATAGATACCCGGGTTGTAGCCATCAGGAAAAACAGTGTTGAAATGTACGTTTTTTGCGACATAAACGGCTGTATCTTTTTTTTTGCTCTAACTTAGAAGTTTGATTTTTTCATAGCTTCAAGGGACCGCAGACTTGAGTATACGGTTTTAATTTTAACTCGATGCCTCCACACATTTCTGAGATAAAGGGTCTTGACAAACAGACAACAAAGTGAACATATAAGGGGTCCGTTTTTTCCTTTTGGGGTACGGAACCCAAAAAACAAGTGAAGCTAAATTGCACGTTACAAAGCGTAAATCTCTACGGAAAAGAACGTGCAAAAAACTCCATGGACACTATTTTAAATCATATTATGACTTATATAAATCTTGTTTACATATTTCTCGTCGCTTCTAATATATGAGTACAATGTAGATAAGTAATAATAATGGCAGGAGATGACCAGTCTCAACTGACGGCACCCGTTCACGCGTATGACGCGTGCATCAGCCCCACTCAGCTCAACCATTTTGAAGAGAACTGAATGATCCAATAACACGCGCCATCAGCGAGACATTTGAGTGAGCATGACAAACTCTCACCTGCCATGCTCGTCAGGTCAAACAAGTTGTAACCTAATAAAAATGCTCCGTAGTACTTCAAATTCACAAAACTTGAAAAAGAAAAGTGCTTCTACATTATGCAATGCTATTGTTTCCAAATAAATAAAAATAAAAAAACATTTCGAAAACAACAAATCAATTCAATTCATTATCTTTATTTCAGATTGACTGGCCTGTTGGTCTAGTGGTTAGTGGCCCTGACTGTTATGCCGAAGGTCGTGGGTTCGATTCCCACCCAGGACAAATGTTTGTGTGATGAGCACGATCATTTGTTCTGTGTCTGGGTGTAATTTTATCTATATATGTATGTATTTAGAAATATATAAGTATGTTTATCAGTCGTCTAGTACCCATAACACAAGCTCTGCTTAGCTTGGGACTAGGCGGCGTTGTGTGATAGTTGTGGAATATTATATTATTATATATATTATTATATTATATTATATTATATTATATTATATTATATTATATTATATTATATTATATTATATTATATTATATTATATTATATTATATTATATTATATTATATTATATTATATTATATTATATTATATTATATTATATTATATTATATTAGACTAGTGTCCATATGGTGTTAGTAAAAATACATAAAAAATAAACTTAAGGATAAATGTTAGTGCAAGCTTACTCTAATACATATTGGAATACATTATTTTTTTAGATGGATTCGTATCCACTGCCTCCATATAGGACTATTCAATTTACAAGCAATCACCCTCAGGTAGCTGTTGGAACTGTCCCTCACCCTGCGCATCAGCGAAGCCGCCCGCTTACGGATTATGGCATGGAAGCCATCCACTTGTGCGTCCGCAAACATCGCTGACAATACAAAAAGGAAAATAGTATCTCTTCCAATATTTATAAATATATAAAAAAAACTAATTTGAAGGTAAAAGTGGCTGTGGCTGTGGAGCAGGACCGGCATTTAGCCAAGCGTTTTTATCAAGGATATAATCATCCAGTTTATAATACGCTTGCCTACATAGTGCGCGTTTAATGCATACAGTTTTAAATTTGCACTCATTTAGTTGTAGAATCTCAAGTGGTATTTTATTATAAAATTTTACACAGTACCCCATAAAAGAACTATGTACTTTAGCCAATCTGAATCGAGGTTGATCTAATTGGTCCCTATTCCTAGTATTAAAATTGTGCCTGTCACTTATCTTAGTAAAAATATGAATATTTTTCCAAACATACACTGTTTTCATAAAGTTTTTGACAAGGGACCGTCAGGATGTTTATTTCCTTAAATAGTTCCCTAAGAAAATCGCGTCTTCGAAGATTATATATGGCTCTGATAGCTCTTTTCTGCAGAATAAAAATAGACTATGTCTGCAGCCCGTCCCCATGGCAAAATACCGTAAGACACGATACTATGAAAGTAAAATAAACTAGTCGCGAAGTATCTAAATCAGTAAATTGACGGATTTTTCTGACAGCATATGCTGCCGGACTAAGCCGACCTGCCAGAGATGTTAAATGAGGACCCCATTGAAGCCAAGCGAGAGCGGTGGAGCGGTGTCAAGTCAAGCGTGATCCCTAGGAAAACTGTATCTTCAACGAATATCGAGTTTCTCCTTGTTCAATACAATGTCGGAGTAATTACTTTTAACATTCTTGCTGTAGTGCATTGTTTGCGTCATCAAGGTTTGTGGAACGTCTATTGATCTTTAAAACTAACGACGTATCGTCAGCAAACAATACAATATGTGGTTGTTTTTTTAATAGATGCGGTAGATCATTTATATATACTAAAAAGAGCAAAGGACCCAATATTGAGCCTTGCGGTACACCCATTTTGACTTTCAAACTCGGAGTATTGACACCGTTTATCTGAACTTGCTGTTGCATGTCAATTAAATAAGATTTCACTAAGCTGAGTGCAAGTTTACCTAGTCCATAATGTTCTAGCTTTAAAAGCAAGGTTTTGTGATTAACACAATCAAAAGCCTTTGAGAGGTCACAAAACATTCCTATCGTCCGTCTTGGGCTTCTTCCCACGCTGCAAATATATGTTTTTGACACCAGCGTCAGTCGTACAACGTCCTTTGGTGAAACCATAATGCTGATCGTGAAAGATTTTATTGCTGTTAAAATAGTAAAGGATTTGATTATGCATTACTTTTTCAAACACCTTACTGAAAACCGGCAATACTGATATAGCTCACCACCACTGTAATTATTAGTGTCATTATGGTCACCAGATTTAAAAAGTGGTATAACCTTGCTGTATTTCATTATATATCTGGAAAGACTCCTTGGTTCACATACAAATTATATATGAAAGCTGAGTATGGTGCTATGGTCTCAATTATGGATGTGCATACTTTAACAGACATTCCCCATAGGTCTTCGGTTAATTTAACTTTGATTTGCCGGAAAGCCTTTATGACTGTCAAAGGGTTTATATGTTTGAAATGAAATTCAACCGGACAGCCTGGCAAGTTTGCTTTCAATAAAGCAATTGAAGCTTCAGGGGAAGAATTAAGAGTTTCCATTGTCCTAAGAGGTATATCGGTGAAATAATTCACAAACTCTTGGGCTACTTCTATGTTAGAGCTTTTGGGACCATGTGAAGTCTCCAATAAAAATCCGTGTTGCGTACTTTATTCCTACCAGTTTAACTATTAATGACTTTCCACACAATCTTTATTTTATTGTCTGCCGATTTGAACTTGTTGCTAATGTACAGGGCCTTCGCCACCTTGCAAATCTTTCTGAAAAGTTTAGAATATCTATTTACATATTTATTCAGTGTTGAAGAATGGCTTAAGGCCGTACAGCTCATATAGTCTTTCCCTACTTACCCAGTCACTAAATACAAACTTAGGGAAAATATTTTTCGACTTCTTTTTAAAAGCTGTACTAGATTCATTGAGTACCACTGAAAAGAAATTGTCATAAAATTTATTAGCATCATCAATACCAGCCCAGAACATTTAACTTACTTTCTAAGTTACTATTAAATTTTGTTAATTTGCCAATTGTAATTGGCCTAAATTGAATTTGAGTTTTTTCCAAGGCCGAGTTATAGGTTTATGGCCGTGTCGATGAAATATTCTATAGTTGGAATGGTCTGTCGTCGAAAGTAATAATAATAAATTTATTTATTGGAACATAACAATTTTTACAATATATAATGCTCGTTAACAGCTACATTAGTTTGTAATAAAACTGTCGCAGCCATTAGCGCCCACCTCCTAGAGGATAGACTTCGGCGTTCCAGCTTAATTAATGGAAGTTATATACAAAAAAAGAAAACAAACAATGATAATAATTATCTTAAAAGTTTAACAACCATTATGACAACAAAACAGCATAAGAAATAGTAAAATTCCAGTTCTTCTGTCATGGTATGTGGTATATGTATGTGGTATAGATAAGGGTGTGTTTGAATGAGTGTGGTGTCTGAATGTGTGTGGTGTGGGTGTTATTATGGTGTGCATATGCGTGTTGGCAGATTGTGAATAATTATGGAAGGAAAAAAATATATTTATATTTAGAGGTAGGTTTCTTTTGTTTTTTTAGATTTTAGTGTGCAATAGGTGAAAGATTATTTATTGATTTATTTATTTAATCTTCATACAATAAAAGGTACAAAGACAGCGGCAGAGATTCTGCTGAAGAAACGGAAATAAATGAATCGACTTGTCGATGAACAATCCAATGGCATTCGCCATTCTCGCCCGTCTTAGGAGAACGGTTTGGAATCAACTTATTACATTACACATTATTCCTATTCTTCATAAGCCGCTCTATCCCTATCACGTATAAAATGATTTGGGCAACTCTTCTTGCATTCCCTTTTGAGCGCTCTCTTGGCTCTGCTAGAACACTTGCGTTTCCTACAAACTGATTTAAAAGCCTTTTGACATGCTCTCGTGCATAACTTTGACGCTTTTCGAACACAGCTTGTATGCCACCGTCTTGTTTCAAATTGCTTTCTTGGTACTTTATTTTCGTATCCACGGAAATTTTCTATCGATGAGGACACGGGAGGTTCGTCTTTAACATAAGTTGCCTCGTCATCTGAAGTATCATCTTCCATTGACACCTTTTGGTGACTGTATTCGCTAGCTATATCTGAACTGACATACTTTTGTCTCGCTTCTAAAGAGGGCTGAAATGATAAGCAAAATGTATTTAACGAAATATTATCTTTATTCTTACTCCTGATACAATAAAACAAAATCCCCCACTGCATCTGTATGTCTGTTCGCAATAAATTCAAAAACTATTGAACGAATTTTCATGCGGTTTTCATGATAGTGATTCATGAGGAAAGTTTAGTTAGATGTAAGTGAAAATCCAAAAATTTCAGAGATTTCTAATACCTGGGCGAAGTTAGGGAGGGTCTCTAGTCGCAAAATGAAAACTCATGTTGGACTTAGGAAGTAGAAGAGTAAGGCAAGTATGACTACTAAGCATTATTATACATGATAGAAGAATCATTTTATATGGTAGCACTAGGTCTACTGGGTTACTTTTAGGCAAGCGTGCTCCATCGTTAGCCACATCACCGCTTACCATCAGATGAGATAGTGATAAAACGCGAGCAAAAGACCCCAGGGATGTAATACAAAAATATTAAAGTTACTTACGAAAATGTTCAGCAACACAATCGCAACAATAAAATCCATGTTCCATATGAAGAAATTAACTTGAGGAAATAGGCATACCTAATATTTACAATTTCTCATATTTTTTTTATGTTTCAATTTTATTTATATATTGTGTTAACTTATATAAATCCATTGACGACAGAAGCAGTTCATTATACTGCTAGCTTTTTAATTTGTGTAAATGTGTTTTAAAAGAATTATTATTAATTTTTATTCGAAATTCTTAACAATATTTGAGAGCTTATGGCAAAACATAAGATACTATGTAATGTTACACATTTTTTTATTGTAATTTGGCAAATCAGATTTTTTAGAAGCACTTAGTCAAATACTTTAATAAATGTAAATTAAAATAGATATTTTGTTTTAAACAACTAGCTTCTGCAAGCGGCTTCGCCCGCGCGATAGTCGATTTCTCCATACAAAATTTGGACCCCCGTTTCATCCCTTTAGGGGGTGAATTTTGTAAAATGCCCTCTTACTGCTCGCTTACGGCATAAAAGGAAATCTTTTGTAAAATTCCACGTTCCTAAACCTAGTAGTTTCAGCTGTGCGTAGTTAGGTCAGTCAGTCAGTTTCTTCTTTCAAAAGCTAGTTTATATATTTATGTTACCGGCAATCTGTATAAACCGGTATTCTATACAATAGTATATGTATAGAATACCAAAAACGTGTAGGTAATGTTTGAAATATTATTTATTTTAGACTTTGCTTAGGTATTCTATACAATACTGAACGCGCAGTCGGTAATGTGTGTAAAAGACGAGAGTAGGGAAAGAGGTGACGTGATTTTAGGGCACCCCGACACGGACAGGGTAGGTTAGAAGGCTAAGGCGGGAGCGGAGCTTCCGACCTAAGCCTTCGTGGTTATTTTTTTATAACCACCCGGAAATAGAAGCTACAACCTAGGGGTCTTTAAGTCAAGAGTGAATAGGTTACTTCTAGGCAAGCGTGCTCCATCGTCGGCCACATCATCGCTTACCATCAGGTGAGATGGTGGTCAAACGCGAGCCTATCAATAATAAAAAAAAAGAAAAAAAAAAAAAAAAAAAAGAAGCCTTATCTACTTTAAACCTCACAGACAGAAATAGAATCTGAATACTTGTGAGCAAATTACATTATGTTACTTATAGCCAGAGGATTTTTTTTTTATTTCACGTTAATTTTATTATGTATGGTTCTATTTCTATGTTCCTATTTCTGTTCACGGGGTTTAAAGCAAGGCTCCTATTTTCGAGTGGTTTAAAAAAATAACCATTACTTCTAACCTAACCTGTCTGTGTCGGGATGTAAAATTACGTCAATTCCTTCCCTGCCTTTTTCACACATTGATTTTAGGTAATAGAACATGTTTCATTTGCCCGTCATTTTATAGGTAGGTTAATTAACATTGATAAATAGGTATAGAACAAAATCTATTTATTTTACACATTGCCAGTGGGCCAGCAGGTACTCTATACAATCTCTAGGAGTTGTATAGGTACATTACTTAGGTAAAGTATGCAATGGACAATATATCATAATACTTCATATATTACCTGCACGCCCCAGGTATTCTATACATTGCCCAGGTATTGTATAGAATACCTGAATTATATTATTGTGCTCACATATTAGAAGCGACAAGAAATATGTAACCAAGATTTATGTAACTCATAATATGATTTAAAAGAGTGTCCATGGAGTTTCTTGTACGTTCTTCTCCATAGAGATCTACGCTTTGGAACGTGCAATTTAGCTTCACTTGTATTTTTTTTTGACTGACCGACATTTTGACAATTCACAAGTGCCTGTAATTGGTCTATTTGAAATAAACGTTTCTGATTTCTGATTATACAGATTGCCGGTAAAATAAATATAGATTAATTATACAAAAGCTTAATAATTTTCGAGGGTCTTCAGAAAAAGGTTTATGACGTCTTCCGTGAAAGAATCGCCCTTAGTGTTAACAAATTTTCTATGTACACTGAGCATACAAAACCCTACAAGAAGATTTTTAAAAGTTGTATATTGTATTGCAAATAGCTAAAAGTTTGTTTTCTTAACTTTTATCGACAAAAGTGGATAGTTAGTAGAGACGTAAACAACCCCCCCCCCCCTGCCCTCCCTCCTGGGTACGTCCATGTACCTAGGTACTATTATTACTAGGGTTTATAACTTAAAGTACAAAATAGGTGAAAACAAATAAAATACCAAACAAAATTTTTATTAACTCAATCCCTAAGACTGTTACACTGTTTACCTTAGCATTGTATGGGATGTTATTAATCACAAACTGCAGAGTCGAACATTTTATTACAATTGACGCCGCACTCTGTTTTTAGAGACTCCCTAGCTCTACGAGAACAAGTGCGTCTATCACAGACATCTGTATGGGCTCTGTTGCATGCTTTGCTACATTTTTCTGCCTCTTTAATATTTGCGGTAATACATTCAGTTCGTCGTATCTTCGACTCTAATGTATCTTTGGGTTCTTCGTGAGCTCGCATAGTTGGTGGTTTGATTATGTCTTGTATGTCAGATATATTGATTACAGGATTGTCATTTTGTGCATCTAGGTAATCGTCTTCTGCTTTACCAATTTCTGTCAATATTTCAGGCATGTCTATGTTTCTTCTTGATTCAGGGTCAGTCTGTAATGGCATTATTTGATTTATATATAATATAGGTAATACTAAAATACTTTGAAGACTTTCACTTGTTGACCATTGACCACACGTTGACGGGTTGAAAACTCTTAAAAAATATTTTTATTTGGTTCACGATCCGTAGGGTATACAAGATCCTTGGGTTCACGATAAACCTCTTTCGTAAAGAGTTCTATACTTTACGTGATGATTACTTCACTAAAGAGTAGGTACCTACCATGAGATCCATCTGATCTGGACTAAAAACAACGTAAGTTTGTTAAAATCATACCAAAAGACTTGAATAAATGAAAGAGGAAATTATAATAATAAACTTTGCCAAGGAATAATTTATTCACATCATCTAGAAATCAATGCTGACAAATTTTTTTTCACTTTGTAGTTTTATAGTAACTAACAATCCTCAGGAACAAAAGTTTCCAGGCAACTGTTGTCGCATTCTTTAATAAGCTCTTTCCGAGATCTGACAGAGCAGGCAAGTCGACTACAAACGTCCTGTTGTGTCTTGCGGCATGCTTTGATACATTTCACTACTTTGGTGTCAATTTCGCTTACGCATTTACGTTTTAGTTCCTTCTTTGCTTTTACTCTTTCATCACGCTCTCGCAACGCTTTTCGTCCTTTCGTTTTCTTTTCTTCTTTTGTTTTTGTCTTTTCTTTTTTCGTTTTTGTCTTTTCTTGCTTTGTTTTAGATTTATCGTCAGCGTCATGTTTTTTCTTATTCTTTTCGTGAACTTTTTTTAATAGATTTTCAATGCTGACTTCTTCGCTTTCCATCTCAATGCTTGCCGAGAAGTGATCTTCATTATTTCTTCTTGTTAATGTTTCATTGTTCTGAAAATGAATAATGTTTTCGTAAATATTAATGGAGTTGGTATTTTATTGATTTTTGTTTGAATCTGTTTATGGTTTTACTCACTTATTTGTTTCGGGATTGCCTGAATAGTTTAATTGTTGCCTGACTGCCGAATTTTCTTCCTCGTCTGTAAGTATTTGCATTACTAACCAGATCCAAGTGCTACTGAAACATCCCTTTGGACAACAGTAAAATTGCCACAATTATTTTTCACTATATCTACTTTCAGGTCAAACCCACTTTTCCGAAGAGGGGAATCCGATAGTAGTCGGGCAATCCCGAAACACACGATAGTTGAAATATACCTATAAACGTTTACAATTATAAACTTGAATGTTCGTTACGAATGATGCTTGGACAATGACATGTTTGGCATAAGTATATATTTTTGTGACGTTGGCTAGATATTTTATATTTTATTCTTCGGTACATATAGAAAAGTGAACAACTCTTATATAAGAACCTATTTTTTTTTCCAGAGTATGTCTAAAAATCATATACGTATCATATACACAGGTGGTCTGAAAAGTTTCTGACCTAACAAAGATACCAGGCATTTTTTCTTACAATTTATTTTTCTTTTTCTACATTGTTTCCTTCAGCGATACCCCCATTTCTGTAACCCGCTCAAATAGCTGTCGGGGTTTTTCTCTGGAAAATAATTATTGTTCACGAAGGTGATTGCCTCCTTATTTGACAAAAATCTATCCTCCAACTGCAATGATTAGATGAGGGAACAAAAAGAAGTCGCTTGGGGCTAGATCTGGTAAGTAAGGCGGATGGTCAAGCAGTTCAAACCCTAATTCGTGGATTTTCGCCGTGGCAATCACTGAATTTTCTTTTTCTGCATCTCACATCGACTCACTCAAATGACTGTCAAATAACAACTGCGCGTCCAAAATGGCTGAAACTTGGTTAGTAAGTGTCAAAAGATGTATAATATTCAGTAAGTTTTATTGACAAGTATTGCTATCTTTACGTTGAGGTCGGAAATTTTTCAGGCCACTCACGTGTAACCAGCTCCTCTACTACGCTTCTAAGGAAAATGGCTTACAGATTAAAGGTTCTATTATCACGGACTATGAAATCTATCTAATAAATGAATCTTACTTCCAAAGTCACTAGTCCAAGTAGGTCAATTAACATTTCATCGGTATTTTCCGTCGGTTGAACGTCTTCTACCGGTTGACTGTCTTCATCATCCTGTACTACTTGGTATTTCTTGATGATGGTCTTTGCATCAACGGCACCCTGGAAAGAATTAAATATAGATATGATGTTTAGAAGTAACTTGCAGTAAGTCTAATAGCCACGGGTGCCGTCAGGACTAATCTTCTGCAGCTTTAGTGCGCATTGACCATTGTTGCGTCGAAGCTCCAAAGCCTTGGGCATCGCCGCCGAGTTGCTAGCCTGTCGGTTTTTTATCATTTACATTTCGGGGAGTGTGTACTGGAATTGCACAATCTAATTCCGCCAAGTCCGTTCTATCATCGGACCACTAGACGTACGGCGTTGCGCCACCGGTACATGGTGGACATCCCACCCATACGCACAAAGCGTTTTGAGAACACATTTATTGTGCGTACAGCCAAGGAGTGGAATTCCTTGCCGGAGTCTGTATTTCCTGATAGCTACAACTTAGGGGTCTTTAAGTAAAGAGTGAATAGGTTACTTCTAGGCAAGCGTGCTCCATCGTCGACCACATCATCGCTTACCATCAGGTGAGATGGTGGTCAAACGCGAGCCTACCATTAATAAAAATAAAAAAGGCCTGGTGCAAAGAGAAATTTGGAGCCATCCATGTAGTAAATAGGTAAAATATTACCTAATCATGGTGATTTGATTAGGAATTTATTTAAGTATTGGTTTATTTGGAATCCGCAATTTATGATAATAAATAATACACAGATTCAATAGAAAACGAAAGAGTGCTCCTACCACAGTTAACACAAATTTTAATAGGAAAGTGGAAAATGGTAAAAATAATCTGTAGTATTGTGTTCTTTAGAATAAAGCGTTTTACGATTCATGGTCTATAAAATTTTAACACTCAGTAGCCATATTTCTGCTTATAACAAAAGGTAAAATTTATGTCATCAATAGTAAAATTATTTACAAGTCATGCGATGTAGGAATGTATTGATAGAAAGTCAGAAACCGTAAGAAAATATTATTATTTCGTTATATTTTGCGACAACTCAACTACGGAGAATACTTTCTTATGAGCCGGTTGTTGTCACTGAGTTTTTTATAGGTACTGGCCCGAGTCTATGTCGACTTCGCGGCTCCCTCCGTAACAGCGATTATATTATTATAAAAAAAAATATTGTAACTAGGTATATAAAAATTTCAAAATTAGTACAACCTCGGCTCAAATTAATTTTGATACGTGCCGTTAAGATAATATTAAATTTCATTCAGTTGAGTTTTTCCTTTAAATAATTAAATATGTTCCTGCCTAATGTGATTGTTGCTATTTGAAAGATTCTCTACTTATATACTATTTAAAGAATAATGGGCCTACACAAAGTGACGTTCAGTCGATTATAGTGATTATCGAAATACCAATATATTTTTTTTTTAGGTTGGAAATTATCCAATGACATCTCGAGCCCTTGGGCGGGGTGCGAGGGCGTGTCAGACTTTTACTGACTAAAACCCACTTCTGCTCCTTCTTTGCCTTCATTTCAGGGCTCCAGGGTTCTCTTTCACACAACCCATGGCCCCAGTAGACTTCGACCCTGCTGGACTCCTACGGTTTTGCTGACATCTCCTTGAGGCGCGCGTGGAACACTACGCGCCGTAGACTTGGGCTCGGTCCGGACGGTTACAGGACGGTCGGACGGCGAGCAACCCATTGCTTGCCGTCCGCAAGCCCGCACCTGCTGGTGCTGCGGGAAATCGGGATCGGGATCCCGGCGGCTGGGGCGCGAGGGCATGCGGCCGCCTCCTTTGCTAGCATTACTGCTTCGCAGAAGGAGGCGACCGCCTGTCACTCCTCCTCATTCCGAGCTATGGCCTGTACCAAGGCCATATGAGGAGAATCAATGCCGCCGATCGCCCCCACGAGGGTGTCCTCGTGTGGTGTGCACCTGGGTATAGCACCGCCGTGTGGCGGTGCTATACCCAGGTGCACACCTCTACCGTATGCTCCACCATGTCCTCCGGGCGGTCCATACAATTGTGACACCCGGGTGTTTCTTCCGCACGAATCCAGTGCAGGAACCTCCCGAACTTACCTTGTCCGGTGAGGACCAGCGTAAATGCAAAACCTGCCATAATTGTGGCGTGCCCAGCACTGGGTTGTGACAGTCGCTGTCGCCATTCCACTATGAGATCCCGCCATGCCGCGACTTGGCGATATCCATTCGTTATACCTTGTATTTTGTGTACATATCCTTTATCCTGAGGTCTTGGGGAGGTAATAGGGAATGTGGACGTTTTAACGCTAAAACGGTGACAGCACAAAACGACACGAAAGCCAGAGTGTGATTAAAAACAAACTTTTCAATACACTTACTCGAAAACCCGCTCTTATCCCACCGCTTTTAGGCACGCAATGGACTGTTTTCTGCACTAGTGCAGAAAAGTGCAAGTGCTAGCCCCCGCCATAATTTTATTGTAATAAAATTGTTTATCGTATCAGGCTGGGCGAGCGTCGACCCCCACAAGGCACGCGTCAACCCCCACGAGTCGTAACTGTATTGAAAAACGTCGTTTGATACACGTGCAAATTTGTCACTGCAGCCCTCGGCTCCATAACACACTCGCCTACGGCTCGTGCGAATACCGCCTCGGTCGCAATGACAAACTTTCTGCACTTGTATCAAAATGTACTATTTCAGTCCTGTCATCTTGATGGCGTCAAATAAACGTTAGCGCATACCTTATATGTATACTAGCTCTGCCAGCGGCTTCGCTCGCGTGAAAGTAGATTTTTCCATACAAACTTTGGAACCCCGTTTCATTTATTTAGGGGGTACATTTTTAGAAAATCTTCTCTTAGTTCTCGTCTACGTCATAAAAGGAAATCTTGTGCAAAATTTCACGTTCCTAGTCCCAGTAGTTTCGGCTGTGCCAGTCAGTCAGTTTCTCCTTTTATATAAGTGTATAAATTGATTGAATTAGTAATATAATGTTACTTAGTAGTAACAGTACTTGTAGAATATATTAGGGGTTAAAGTATGACACTTCAAAGCAATCCGTTTTTTAAAACGGATTGCTTTGAAGTGTTATATCTTTGGATTGACTTGGAATTATAACTTCAAATAAAGTATAAATTAAAGGTACGTTATTCTTTTTTTCAAAATTAGGTATTTATTGTTTTTTTTGTGTTTTGTATTTTCATCGGTGGTTTTCTGGTGGTTTTAAAACTTGACTCTAGTGGTAAGTTAGTGTAACTGTTGGCAACACTGGACGTCTCAAAACAATCTTGTCGCAGACAAGTCTGCGGTGTCGTAGACAAGTCTGCGACGTCGTAAATAAACAAGTCTGTCTAAGACAGTCTTGTCTCAAGTGTGCGCAGGCCCTAATGCTTCATATAAAATGTTGTATATTGCAAAAAAAAATACTGCGCTACGTACATTATTGATTATGATTGTCAACATTTTTGCCTGTATGACAGGGAATAGACGAGTTTTATGGGGAGCAGGTAAAATTGCAAGACGGTTGTCAGCGTTAGTTAGTTTCAACTCTACGTCGCACAAGCTCATGTTTTGTTACTTACTAACTGTTGCCGCGTATCTTGCTCTTATAATGTGCTGTGTCTTCATAAGTGCTGACTATAGCGGGATATTGTAATCATGAATATGATGAAATAATGTACGGTTATGCACTTTGGGATGGTAACGCTGCTGAGGCGCGGAGAGAATATCAACTCTGCTTTCCCAACCGCCGACTCCTGCACACTAGTGTCTTTGGATCTGTGACTAGTGTCAATTCGCCTGCTTCTTTGGACGCTGCCAGTTTTAGATAACCACTGATAAGTCGATCCAAAGACACTATTGTGTAAGAGTCGGTGGTTGGGAAAGCAGAGTTGATATTCTCTCTAATATAATAACTATAATAACTAAATAACCTCTATCTGTCAAATGTTGATTAAAAAGTACGGTTTGCAAACAAAACTTATTTGCGAGTTTTAGTTAAATCTAGGTGAAGTATAAACGTTATTGTTTAACCTAAATTAGCTAAATATATTGTTTAAAGTCATAATTAGTTTAAAAAAAAACTATGTAGTTTCTTTCATAATTTCATTGTTAGGAACAATTTGCGTTCTTCTTCCATTTGACACTACTCAGACACTTCACACGGTGACGCAGAGATGAGCAAAATTGAAGAACTGGATTCTGATTAAACTTTTTTCGTTCATGATTCGTAAATAAATATTACTTAATAAATTTCTTGTTTTGCTCACCCTACCTAATTTTTTGATTTGACAGCAATGACGTTACACTTACAATATGGCGTAAAAATCGATCCTATTCTTATTTGGAACGCATTGTACCTATGCTTCAAGTCGGGCTTCGTAAGAAATGATTCTTTGAATACATTTACACTTCTGTCCTACCTTTTGGAGAAACGTTAAAGGACTTTCAATTAGAAAAGAAAACAATAAATATGCTTGTTTTTTTATATAAAAATATAATTCGTCTATCCAGGAATACACTCAAAATTAAAAACTATCCTAAAGGTCCAGGGTCCTATAGTGCGCATTGCCGCACTCAGATTTTCGTCTCACTACTAATTCGATAAACACGATATTACAAGCACTTTACATTAAAAAAATGTACATTTATACTTCTTGTAGTTCCTTATAGCTTAACTGTAATCACTGTCGTCGTTACTGCTTGAATCATCACTGTTTGATTCATCACTATATTTACTAGATACAGACGCAAAAGTTTTCTGACATCTCTGTCTACATTCTTTTTTTAGCGCTTTTTTAGCTCTTGATGTACATTTTAGTCTTTGACAAACATTTTTGTAAGCGCTTATGCACGATTTAGTACATAACTTTTTCGCTTTTTTATTCAGACACTTTTGCAAAGCTTTTCTTTCAATGGGTTTCCCATCAGGTCGATTAATTTCATTAGAATCAATTCTAAGATTCATAGGTTGTTTGATCTCCTCTGGTTTATCTTTTCTCACATGGGTAACCACAATTGAAAAGTCTTCACCAACCTTTTTGTCAATAATAAATTCGCCACGTTCATCAAACTTTTTTTTGCCATCATGATCTTTATGTTGTTTAGTTTTTACTTTCTTTTTATTTCCATTATCCAAATCTTTAGCTGTTTTCATTTTATATTTATTTGTGTTTTCTGTAACATCTTTCAGATGCAATGACGGATCTGTAGTCATTGTTAACCCGTCAATATTTTCTATAACCATAACACGTGATAATTTTTTTTTACTATCACGATTAGTATTGTTTTTCGACTCTTTTTCACCGAAATTAACGCCATCAAGGAAGTCTTTAGCTATTTTTGGATTATATTTATTAGTATCACTTTTGTATGGTAAAACTTTTATTGTCACAGGAATTTCACTATCGGAAGGATTTTTAGTGGCTTGTGATGAAAATTTATCACTATGACCGTTTACCTTAGATGCATTTTCATCTTTAATTTTAGAAAAATTAATTTTGAGATATATATTTAAGTTGGGTTTTTCACTATAATTGTTTTCAGTCGCCTTATCACCATTCGACGTATTGAATAATGGTATGCCATTTTTAGCGTCGGAGGTTGCTATGACTGTCTTTTTTGTTGAGTACGTTAGTACGTAGGGTAGTTTCTCATTGTTTATGATAGACTTACTTTGATTGAGCTTAAGATATTGTTTATCCTGTATCTTTTCGCTATGTGTTTTAATATATTGGCTAATTTCATCATATTCTTTACTGAATGAAGAACCATAGTAATTTTCATCTTCTTGATCTTTATGTTGTAAATAAAACGTGCTATTTTTATTATAATTTTGTAGAGTGTTCGTCTTACTATTATTCAGAATACTTATTATTCTAAGGTAATTTTTATTGGTGGTGGCACTTATTTCTGTCATTACTGTAGAGTAGTTATTGCTGGGATTCAGCATAGATTTACTTCGATTGAATTGAGGACTTTGATTTCCTGGTACACTTATCTTTGGACTATCTGTATTTATATTAGGTTTAGGATTTTTATCATCATTAACCGTTTTAATGAATATATCACTATACATTTTCGTATATTTCCGATTAGGGTCATTAAAGTCATATTCTCTACTGAATAGAGAGAGAGATTCATAATTATATTCATCTTTATGTTCAAAATGATTCTTTTCATTTTGACTGTTAGATAATGTGTCTGTTTTATTGCTATTACTAGTCATTCTAAGGTCATTTTTATTCGTAGTGGATTTTATATCTGTCTTCATTATAGTGTACTTACTGTCCTGATTATTTAAAATAGATATTCCTGTTTTAGCATCTTGACCATTAGGGGACTTTTTGATAAATTTCTTGCTAAATGGAGGACCATATTTATTTCCACCTTTTGGATCTTTAGCTTCTAAAGGATATGTATAATTATTATTATTTGACTTTTTTGTTTCGATAATTTTGGTTACATATATTTCAGGATAATAAGGTGGATCATCATAATCAACAGGGGAATATTTTTTACTGTTTTCATCGTAATCTTGAGGTTCTTGTCTTATGTTGCCATTTCCTTTATTGCGTAGTATTTCAAATTTACTATTTTCATAACGATTTTTCATTTCTTTATTTGCTGTATGACCTGTTTTTTTAGTTTTTAATATATTTGTGTAGAGTTCTTTAGTGTTTTGGCGTGTATTACGATATTTTGGGGGTTTAATTGTATTCATGTTTTTTTTACTTCCATAGTTGATTAAATGAGTTTTTTTCGGTCCATGGACTATTGGAATATTTCTGAATATCGATTCTATCGATTTTTTCTTATTGGTTGTTTGAGAAATATAACCAGCTGGATCTAAAACATAGTCTAGTTTGGGATGAACCTTCTTACTTCCAACATCGAGAGATTTAACTGTGTCCACGATTTCAAAGTCAAGTTTTCTCCGCGACGGAGCTGTTTCATTCTGGAAAAAATTACCTACTTTACAAATTATATAGATGTCACTTTGAGAATTGTATGTGCATGAATTTGTTGATTTCTCATAAAATGGTTTTAAATTTTTCTACAATTTTATATATTTAAACAAGTTCATCGTCTTTCCTTAACTTTTCTTCAACCATCGATCTGTTGTAAAAATCCTCCGAACAATAATAAACCGTAACGAGGTATTCCAACAGAGAAGTGAAGTTGTCTGCAACGTGGTCATATTAAACGCAGAATGACCATTTTGGAAGACAGTGGTGACCGGCTTGGTAAATGTTTGGTGGAGCACCCTGACCCGATTATTTTCATCGGATTATTGAATAAGTCCGTAAGATAGTTTTTTTATTTGGTTGGATCGACAATCTACACAGGGTGGTCACCAAAGGTAGTTTAATGTTAATCTAATGAAAGACGATCTATTGTAGAGGTCTTTGTCCAGCCGTGGGCAGCTCTAGGCTGAAGATACTGATTAGTACCATCAGGTACGTACATGATATAAGAACAAAATCATTTAAACTAATCGGTTACTATTAAGAGGTAGGAAAAGAAGGGAAGGCCAAGTTACCTAACAAAAGAAAAGAAGAATCCATAAAAAGAATCTTTAATTAAATAAAAGACAATATAGGACCGTAGAAGATTTCAGGTATCAGATCTTCGTCGTTGCCCGCCATATCGGCGTTGAGCTCCGGTAGGCTACAGACAGAAGAAGAGTTATAGAGTAGTAAAATTAAGCTCGTTATGCTCATATTCTAGAAGAGCAAAATGTACAAGTTATTTTAATTACCTATGATACTAAGGTGTTACGTCCACGAACGAGTGATGTACTCTATGAAAGTATCTACACATGGCGGTACGATCGCGGCAACGCGACGAGTGAAATCAACGAACATAACGTCGACCAAACCGCGCGCTTGCTTCGAGACGCGACTTTCACACAATGCACTCGCTCTCAAATTCTCAATGCGCTGTGTGCGAGATTATTTTACTTTAACGCGATCGATACGTTAACCGTGTTGGCTCTCTAATCAGAGACAACCAACCCGATTAACGTTTCGATCGCTACGATTGGCCTGTTCCAAGCTCTTAACCAATCGGTTGAGAGCTTGGAACAGGCCAATCGTAGCGTCGAACTTCATAATCATGTCGATCGCGTTAACGTAAAACAAAATCGCACTAGACACCCTTTACCTACTATTGTAAGATTTCTTGTGGACACGTGGCAAGCCGGGAGTCACAACGATACGCTGGCTCGAAAATAGGTAATCATCTGGTAGATTTCACTCGACCGCGACAACAGATAGCAGGGCGGATGTGTGCCAATTCACTTGGCCGTTGAGGTTGCGCGTATTACTCGTATGTATTACGCGCAACCTTTAATGTGGTAATAATGTGGATCAGGAATAAGTATAGATAGAAGATAGAATCACTCCTCAAATAGGAAAAAAATAAAATAAATGTTCCGTCTTGTCGACCTTGTTGACTAGCATATAGTAGCCATTTTTTTTTTTGTTTTTTTTTTTGTCCATCCATGGTTATCCATGTCCACGAAAAATCGAAAAAGATTGTGTAAAGAATGATATGAGAGATAACGGACCAAATGATAGTGTGAAGGTCCATACCACAGAAGGTAAAGGAAAAGAAAACACCAACCCCATGTAGACCCGATTAATGCCATCGCATTATTGTATAATAAACTGCGTAAGATTGTAATAAATATATCTTACAATATATGGGACTCTCAATATTTTATAAACCCATCAAAATTCGATCATTTGTAATCGAAATCCGCATTTTCTCGATGAAATACACCAAGATTTTTTTATCTCCTTCCAAATTCAAACATTATAAATCTTTGAAAAAAGTAACGAAATTTCTATTTTTTCTTTTATTAACATTTAATACAAAAAAATTGAGGTAAGGCATCAGAAAATTATCCAATGCTTGTAGACCATAGATATTTGCGCTGCGCCTTGCGTACACGCCCCGCCCCCAAACATCGGTAATATTCAAAACATAAATTGCAAGTTTTTCCTTCATACTTTCACGGGCAGGACCGTCAATGTACAAAAAAGGCTTGTCGTTATCTAATCACATTACGACATGTCTTTTGTAAACGTGGCGTATTACTAAAGAGATGTTTGAGAGGCGCGCGCGTTGTGATGGCTACCTATTTCTTTCCACACCACCACGCTCGCTCGCTCAATACTTACGTTTTGCTAGATGACCACATAAATTTGAAATTACGGAGACTATGATTTTTTTTTTGAAAATTTTACCTACCTATCTTTTTATTTAAAAAATGTAATGTTTGAATGTCACCTAATTCTCAAAAAGAATTTGGATGGTGATAAAAACAATCTAACTGTATAAAAACGATGATAAATAATAAAACCCATACCATGAGGTTATCTCATATCTACCTAAGTAGGTAGTTTATGCAGAAACAGAAGAAGAAAAAGATAATGAGAGAGAGATCCGTCAGAAACTTTTGATGAAGATAGATCTTGGTCATAAATTTCTAGATAGCTAGACTTACTTTGGACATAACGATCAAGAACAAGTTGTTAGGGCTCCCATTCTCTAACTTCTTGTCTCCAGACCTCAGCACCTCACTGAGAACCCCGTAGTCTTCGAGCTTGTACAACCTCTGAAGAACACTGACTCTCTGCTCATTCAGCCTGATCAAGGATGAGAGCAGCTTTGAGAAGTCATTCCTCGTCATGTTAGATTTGAACATATCAGCACGGTCTTTTTCTTCATTCTGTGTGTGTGACTGTTGGAATTTATTATAGGATTAGAAATATCTGATAAAATAAGGTATATTGTTATTGCAGTTTATACTATATCTATAATATGAGTCTGACTTCTAGAAAGAAGACGTTCAGTATATGAATGGGCATTGGGCCAAAAATTGTCAAACAATTGAACAGAAAGGTGACTTATACACGTTGAAAGAGCGTAATTATTTGATTTTTTTTTCAGTATTAAATAATTTTTTTTTGTTTAACTAAATATAAGCTTGTAATAATATATAAACATTATTTTAAAGGGTTGGCAATTCTGTGGTAATCGACGTTACAGTATATCGGTGTATCTATATCTCGTGTTCTGAGTCATGATAAATGTCGATGTTTTTTTATCTCCCTTCCTTTTCCTAACTATGTTGGCTTTCAGTCAGACCGAATGCAGCTGAATATCAAGAATTTTATATGGAGCGACTGCCTATGTGTCCTCCACAACCCAATAATTGAATTCCGGGGGACAGAGAGACATTTCGGTATATTTATCAGGAATATAACTTCATTTAATAGTTTTAAAATCAACCCGATTCAACTATCCTGCTTCACATTTAACTCCTTCAAAATTTTTATTTTAATAAATCTCTCTAACGATCTACAATACCAATTAATTTTACACTATTGTATTCTTTTTAATTAAATTCAATTATTATTGTTAATAGATGTGTAGATGACAATGTGTATCTAATTAAATTACGCTAATTTCTAATTTAATCTTTTAAATTTTTATCTTAATCGTAGTAAGTAATTTGTTACTGAATTGTTTTGATTTGTTATTTATGTGAATGGTTATAACTAATCTAATTAGTTTATTTGTTTTAATTTAGTTTGTAGCTTTATTATTTTAGAATATTTTGATGTTCTATTTAATTCCTACTAATAAAAGCGAACTTTGTTAAGAACCATTCGATTTATTGCAGCATGGTTAATAATGTTCTGAATAGCTGTAAGTGTGGCATATATAATATATAGCAGCCAATCACAGCAGAGATCAGCCATGAACGCAGGAGATGACTCCTACACCTAAAAGGAACTGCGAAAGTGTGTGCGCAAAGCATTAAGTGCTTTCTCTCTTCCCCTTATCTTAATGTCTGATGAGACCTGTTCGACTAGGGAGATATCAGATGCAAGACTGACGGCTGCATTGAGTGCAGCCGTCAGTCTTCGCAGCAGTTGCACCTTGCGACCACAAAACCGAGGCAACCAGTTCTCTAATATTAAAACATAATAAAATGATACATACTTACACTCCAAATAAGTGTGGCAAAAACAACATAACAAGTGATCCTTCGTGTCATTTTGTACAAACTCAATTATAAACTTAATACACTTAACATTTTAGACGTGACTTTTAGACTCCAGCATCGAAATAAACAACATTTCAACCGTTACGAAATTGATTGGATTGTCAAGACGAACATAAAATGGTAATTTTAATGAACAAAATAATCAATTATTGGTTCTGTTGATGTCTTATTTTAATTTGTATTTCGTTCGCAGTGTAATTTTCGCCTACGTAGGTAGCTACGGGACTTTCATTGCGCTGTTTAAGTGCCTAAATATGTAATTATAGGCACCTAGTGGAAATTAATTAAAAAAATAAGTGACGTGATTAGAGTTTGCCTTTTATTAACACTAGCTAATTACTGTAGGTACATAGCAAATTAACGATTGGGCACGCTACTATCACGGCAGTAAAGCCGGGTACAGACTACTGTAACGTAACCTGCAATGTAACATGTAAAAGAATTTGCCATCCACATTGACGCAATTTATCATGCAATGTAACAGAATTCCCATACGTGAGGAAGCCTTGCGCGCGCGAACAGGGCCTCAAGTCTGCTATTACAATAGTGTCAGAATGATCTATCATTGATTTCATAATTGTTGATTTTGACAAGTTTGGTAATCTACTAATATAATGGCGTCATTATGACTTTCCAATGATCAACCACTGGCACTCCATTGAAAGAAATGGCATAGTATGGTAATCTCGTACGTAATGACAATTGAATGTCTGACGTATGCGGTAATCTGCTAAAATTTTGACAGTTCCTTTGATCAGTGACCTACCGCACAGTCTGCACAGTCATTGCTTTTCATTCATTACAAGACAGCTCGTACCACAATTCTATTACGAGACCACAGGATCAATCAATGATCGGCCATTATGAATTAACAGATTACGAACTTTTAACAAAATGACAATGGAATCGTGTTGGAATGACGAATTTATAAAAATAGCTGACTAGGGCCCCAAAGCATAATCAACTATGTGAGTAGGTACTGTGCGTCCACACTTGGGCCTGCGCTCACTTGAGACAAGACTGTCTTAGACAGAATTGTCTACGACGTCGCAGACTTGTCTGCGACAAGACTGTTTTGAGACGTCCAGTGTTGCCAAAGATATTGGTCGATGGGCACGCCATAATTATGGCGGTAACTCCCCTCTTTAAGGAGTGGCTGGAAAGACGTCACGGCGCCCTCACATTCCACATGATGCAGGTCTTCACCGGACCTGGTAAGTTCGGGATTGCATCACTATGTTTGCTGTTGTTGCCACACTTGAGACAAGACTGTCTTAGACAGAACTGTCTACCTGTCTGCGACAAGATTGATTTTCTACGTCACGATCAAGACAAAACATTCTAGCGGCGTACGGCCAGTGTTGCCAACTTAGTGGATTTTCCACTAAAACTAGTGGTTTTAACCCCCCATTTAATTGCGAAATATTGGTTTAAGTGGCTAGTGGATTTTTCTAGTGCTTTAGTAAAATTCAATTTCTTACTAAAAATGCGATCACTCGGGTGTAAATCAGCACCATAGAATCCATAATTATCAATCAGATACCGACGATGATGGTGATGGTGCAAACAAAAATGATTCGTCTGAAGACGGATTAATACATAGCTGTTATTGAATAATTTGTATGTTGAATTACCTACTAATGTTAATTTACCCACAAATGGTATTTTGATCAAGTGAATGTTAATTTTTATCACTTATTATTTTTATTTTATTTTAAGTTATTTATTAAATTAGGTTCACCAACGATGTAAACACTGAATACAGCAACATAACACATATATAAAATTAAACTTCAGCGCAACAATAACTTACAGGTAAACACCACATGCATGAAACAATAAATTATAGATTAAGCTACAGTAAAAAATCATTCAAAACAATCATTCATAACATTAAGTTAATTAAAAATTCCAAAAAAAAAAACAACAAAATTTACAAAAGTTCATAAAAAAGTTTTAAAAATGCATATTCACAAACAATCATAGAACATATTAAAAAGTATCAGACATTCATAAGCACTATTAAATTCATTAAAAAAAAATAACATACAAAAATCATATTTTTTTTCTCTCATAATGTTCATAAAAAATAACATTTTTCATAACGAATCATAAACATTTATTTGATTTTTGTAACATTGATAAAATTTATTACAGTGATAGCAATAACTTTAATTAATTATAATTAATTATTTATTTAAATGACTATAGTGTTAAAATTAAAATTATAAATTAATAACATTAATAAAATTAATTACTGTGATAAAATTAATAAATTAGTAACAGTGATACAATTATTTATATAAAAAATTACTAGGGGTTGAAGGGTAAACGATTAATAATGGCTTTCTGTTTAGCGAGTGAGTCAAAGTGGAGATCAATAACATCACTGTAGCCATTCACCGCTTTACACATTCTCGCAACAGGTGAATTGGCTCCCAGAACTGTTCTTCTAATTGGCATGCAAAGAGGAGTGATGGCACTACGCGGGATTCTAGAGGGTGCACGAAATCTGAAAAGGGCGAGTAAGCTAGGGCTGTCCATTTTGTGCTTAATGATCTTGTAAGCAAACATTGTATCAATTAAGTGTCTACGTTTGTCTAGCGAGGTCATGTTAAAATGCTTAAGTCTTTTATTGTATGACTTTATTTTTTTGGCGATACCATTGGAAAATGCGAGATGCCATGCGAAGCGTTTATGGACACGTTCAAGTCGTAATGAATGTGTTGCGTAGTGAGGACGCCAAACTACACTATTATATTCAAGGATGCTACGAATGAGACTGTTATACAGTAGCATTTTGGTTCTATTGTGATGAAAAGTTTTACAATTTCTTAAGACGAACCCTGACATTTTCGAGGCTATTTTAATAACATTGTCAATGTGTGGTGTAAAAGTTAATTTCTTTCAAACAGTACTCCGAGATCCTATATTGTATCAACTTCCTTAATCTGGACTTCGGATATAATGGTAACTACTGCGTATTGGGATGTTTTTTCTTGTAAATTTAACATGGTAACACTTTTTAGGGTTCAGTTCCATTTTATTACTGTTACACCATTGAACGAGACGATGAAGGACACTTTGTAGTTTTAATATATCCTCTTCAGACCTAATAATTCTCAAAAACTAAATCGTCTGCATACATAAAAAAGTCCGAGTACAGAAAACACATTGGAATATCATTTATGAAATAAATAAATAAAATGGGCCCCAAATGCGAGCCTTGGGGAACTCCGGAGGAAACGCATTGCAGAGTTGACTGATAACCGTTAACCACCACAAAGAAAAATCTATCCCTTAAATATGAACTTAGCTTATAAGGATCCAGAGATGCCGTAGGCGTGCAATTTCGTCACCAAGATTTTGTGGGAAACTTTGTCGAACGCCTTGCTGAAATCCGTATAAATAACGTCAGCTTGATGACCTGTATCAATAGTCTTTATGAGAAGTTCTGTAAAAGGGACTAGATTTGTGCAAGTAGAACGGGTCCTAACAAATCCGTGCTGATGGTCGCTTAAAAAAAATCTTTAAATGATCCTGAATATATGGGCAAATCAGTGATTCGAATACTTTGCCAAACGTGGATAAAATTGAGATAGGTCTGTAATTGGTTACAACGTTTCGATCATCCGATTTGTGAACTGGAACCACCTTTGCGATTTTCCACTTAGAAGGAAATATACCAGTTGCCAATGATGTGTTATAAATTAACATTAGTGGGTAAACTAGCTCAGAGGAACAAGCTATTATGAATACTGGGGGATTCCACCAGCCCCTTTCTTTGGATCTAGGATTTTTTGTGGAGGGATTCACAAGAAATAACAGGACTAGTTAGCTCCAAACTATTATTTTCTAAAATTTTCATGGATTCGGAACAGTATTCAACACCACTACTGTCATCAGGGCTTATTATTAAAGGAAACTAATAAATTTATATAGTGGGAAATTTTGCGATTTTGTGTGTGGGACAATTTTTTGTTAGTGGTTTTCTGGTGGTTTTAAAAGTTGACTCTAGTGGTAAGTTAGTGTAATTGTTGGCAACACTGGACGTCTCAAAACAGTCTTATCAGTTCAGACAAGTCTGCGACTTCGTAGACAAAATAATCTGCGACGTCGTAGACAATTCTGTCTAAGACAGTCTTGTCTCAAGTGAGCGCAGGCCCAAAGCCAATCACAACCGCTGCATTTTCCCCCGTCCGGCCCACAACGGTGATTCGTATGCCTAGACGAAATCGGTCTACCAGCTCTCTAGTGGTTTCATTCTCTTTAGCTCAGATGGTGTTTGCCGGCATCGGCGACCTCTCACGTCCGGCCCTGGTTCAGGCCATGGTACGGAATTTAGAGGGAATTAGTGGCAGTCACCTCCTTCAGCGAAGCAGTAATGCGAGCATAGAAGACGGCCTAAATTGTGAGGCGGAGTCAAGCCTCACGTCCCGGCCCCTGGTGAATACGCCCCGGGCGTCGGGAGTCCTTTCTATCGATTACACTTCGGGGAGTGTGCGTTGGAATTGCACAATTTAATTCCACCAAGTCCGTTCCATCATCGGACCACTAGACGTACGGCGTTGCGCCATCGGTACATGGTGGACATCCCACCCATACGTACAAAGCGTTTTGGGAACACATTCATAATGCGTACAGCTAAGGAGTGGAATTCCCTGCCCGAGTCTGTGTTCCCTGATAGCTACAACCTAGGGGTCTTTAAGTCAAGAGTGAATAGGTTACTTCTAGGCAAGCGTGCTCCATCGTCGGCCACATCATCGCTTACCATCAGGTGAGATGGTGGTCAAACGCGAGCCTATCAATATTAAAAAAAAAAAAAAAAAAAAAAAGTCCAGGGTGATTCCTGGTCACCGTGCCGATATGCGAAACAGCGAGCAATGCGTATCTCGTCGTCCGGTATATTTTTTTTTTTTTTCGATGGGAAAATCATCTTATGACATCCCCGCCCTTGGGCGGGGCGGGAGATAGTGTCAGACTTTTACTGACTAAAAACCCACTCCTGTTCCTTCGTTGCCTTTCGTACCAGGACCGAGTCTTCCTTTCAGAATCAGACCCTTGGCCCCAGTAGGCTTCGACCCTGCTAGGCCCCTACAGTTGCTGACATCTCCTTGAGGCGCGCGTGGAACAGCACGCGCCGTCGACGACTTGGGCTCGGTCCGGACGGTTACCGGACGGTCGGACGGCGAGCCACCCATTGCTCGCCGTCCGCAAGCCTGCGCCTACGATGGCCGGAAATCGGGATCGGAATCCCGGCGGCGATTGGGGCGTGAGGACCGTTGCCTCACGCGATCGGCCGCCTCCTTTGCTAGCATTACTGCTTCGCAGAAGGAGGCGACCGCCTGCCACTCCTCCTCGCTCCGGACCATGGTCTGTACCAAGGCCCGGCGCGAGAGATCGCCGCCGCCGATCGCCCTCACGAGGACACAGCGTTGCTCTGCCCAAGCGGGACACACCTCCACCGTGTGCTCCACCGTGTCCTCCGGGTGGTCCACACAATGGTGACACCCGGGCGTTTCTTCCGCACGAATCTGGTGCAGGAACCTCCCGAACTTACCATGTCCGGTGAGGACCTGCGTCATGCGGAAGGTAAGGACGCCGTGTTGCCTGTCCAGCCACTCCTCAAAGAGGGGACTTACCGCCATAATTATGGCGTGCCCAGTCGTCCGGTATGGACTAAGCCCGGGTCGATGGACCTTGATGGATGGCGCACTTTATTTCAGCCGAATTGAAATCCGGCAACCGTACATTTCAGCGGCGTTTTTCAATCCGGCGCGCAAACTTGTAAATTTGTAATACGGCGTGTTATACGAAACGGCTTCGACAGATACACCAACGCAGTTACACAACGCTTCTAAACGAACTTAAACCTGTAGGTAAAATAAAAATAAAAATAGTGTCTTATCGCTGACAGCGACATCTACCAGACAATCTGTACCGAACCAAGTGCAGTTAACGCTTTTTTGATTTGATATTTTAAAATAGCAATCATAATGTTATGTAAGAAGGTTTCACTGTTTGTTTACACTTTCACGAAACAAGAAGAAATCGCCATAGAAAAGGACTTAGAATGACAACACAGCACAATCATATAAATTTTATTTAAAACTATAAAAAGTTTATACTTATAGGTAGTAAATAATATAGGTAGGTGATATTATTCTTTATCGTGTTCAGAATAATTGGTACAGCTCCCATGACATTCAGTTTGAAATTCCCGCATAGTATTTTGATTACAATGAAACTTTTCGCAAAGTCTTTCAACTGATTTCTTGCAAGCTCTCTCACATAGCCCTAAGTAGTGGCTGTCGCAAGCGAACTTCAGAAACTGGCTCGTCCATAAATGATTATTATCCCTGCTTAAATTAAATCTGTTACACATCGCTCTGGTTATGGTTTCAGCTTCTGTTCTTCGCAGTTGTGGCATGTTCTGAAATTGGACGCAGTGAGCACGATTACACTTGACGATTAAGCAATTGTTGGTGAACCAATAAATAAATGAATAAATAAATATTTATCAAAAGTATTTAAGGCACAGCTTCTGGCTATTTTTAAGGTGGAAAATCATCCAATGCCTTCTCCTGCTAGGTGGCGGGGCGCGAGGGCGTGTCAGACTTTTACTGACTAAAACCACATCTATATCCCTAATTTGCCTTGCGTTCCAGGACCTCGGGATTCTCTTTCGGAAGTCACCCATAGCCCCAGTAGGCTTCAGCCCTGCTAGCAATAGCGTAGGGGTCCCCCTACGCTTTTGCTGAAATCTTTATCTCTCGTTGACGACTCGGACGGCAAGCTACCTATTGCTCCTCGTCCGCAAGTCCAGCCCGGTGGCTGGAAATCGGGATCGGGGTCCCAGCGGCTGAGGCGTGAGGAAACCTGTGCCCTCACGCGCGCGGCCGATTCGTACGCCAGCATAACTGCTTCGCAGAAGAAGGCGACCGCTTGCCATTTCTCCTCGCTCCGGACCAGGACCTGGCGCGAGAAGTCACCGCTGGCGATCACTCCCTCGAGGATACGGCGATGCTCACAGCTTCTGGCTTAGGATCTATAAGATGAAGCTTCTGGCTTAGGATCGTCGTTAATATCATATTTGTGCCTTGTGCTGTACCAAATAAATTCTTTTTTCTTTCTATTGTATGGTAGGTTTTAGTCACTAAAAGTCTGACACACCCTCTCGCCCCACCCTAGAGCGAGAAAAGATATTTGATGATTCCCTACTTCAACAACAGTTATCTACTTCTCTGCATCATACATGCGTTCATTTATTTGTATTTTTGGTGTACAATAAAGAATATATCTATCTATCTATCTATCATACACCCATCTTACTTACCTCAAAATCTAATAAATGCCGATTATCCTCTTCTTCAATGGAGTCATACATTTCATCATCAGTTTTCAGTTTATTCTTAGTGAGCATATAGTCTTGTAATCGAATTATCTTCTCCATTGCCCTCATTCTTTCCTCATTGACCGTGACGATTGTCTTGAGGAGTTTAGCAAATGTGTGTTTGAAATCGTCATCACGGTCTTTTACTGATTTCTTTTTTTCTTCATTGGAAGTGGCTACCTGCGTCAGATCTTCATTTGAATACTTAGGCGAAGTTCTGAGTCATCATCATCATCATTTCAGCCGAAAGACGTCCACTGCTGGACATAGGCCTCCCCCAAGTGACGCCACAATGAACGGTCCTGGCATCCATCGGACTCCCACAATCGTTACCAAGTCATCGGTCCACCTTGTAGAAGGCCTTCCAACGCTACGTCTTCCGGTACGTGGTCACCATTCCAGAACCTTTCGGCCCCAACGGCCATCCGTTCTGCGAGCAATGTGCCCTGCCCATTGCCAAGTTCTGAGTGCCTAGTGCGAATTGGTTTTACGTTAACGCAATTGACATGTTTATCACGTTCGGCACTTCGATTGGCTCGCTCTAAGTTCTTAACCAATCAGAGAGCCAAACGCGGTAAACGTAAGAACAAGTCGCACTCAGCTCACTGCTCTATGTTAGTCGCAAGACCGATGGCTACTACAGCAAAAGAGACCTTGAGTAGAAACTGCAAATCTGTGAGCGCAATGTCTGGACAGAAATACTTTTATGTAAGTAGTTTATTTTCATACGTACAGGAATGGGTCATGGGTCTACAGGAAGATCCTGTAACTTTTATAAGTTGAAGCGTGTCGCAGCTGGCTAATCCACCATCAGGAGCGTGTATCAAGGGGGTGATTCCAATAAAACTGGATAGACACAGTTTAGTTTTGAAGATAATCCCGATATCATACCTTAGCACACAGCAACAAAACACAATAAACTACTGCATTATAGAAAAACATTTTCAAAATTTAAGTTTTTTGAGCTGTCAAATCTTGGTGCCCGTTACAAAACCACTATATTATCAGGTTCTTAGTTGGACAACCGCGAAATGTGTTATCTTGATTGCATTTTAGTAAAACATACATCGGAAATGTATGTTTTACCTTGAGACGTGTTAAGATTTGATGGTCGGCAAGTCTACAACGTCTAACAACAGTCACACTCAATAGCCTTCAATTTTTCTAATGAACTTGGAAAGGGCTATGCTCGGAGTTTCGCTGCGTGATTGAATCAAGAATGAAGATATCCGCAGGAGAATCAAGGTTACCGACATAGCTCGAAGAATCGTTAAACAAGTGACTGCCACATCAGCAGGGCAGGGCAGGCACATGTTCAGCAGTGGACGTCTTTCGGCCTGAAATGATCATGATGATGACGAATGTAGCCATACGATTTTATTTGTAATATTTCACTCACACGCATAGCCAGCACCGTAAATAGGGCGGTGCCAGCAGTGCCCAGGCACAATGCGCTGACACTGATGGGGCGCAGAAATTATCATACCGAGGCCAAGTTTTGTATCATTCATTTCCTAATCTCATTCTGATAATGAGGTTCAGAGGTATAGCGTGGACAAATTTCTTAGACGTGGGCGAAGGGCGAAGGCATATCAGCGAGGCCTTTTTCTTTCATAAATTCGAAAACAAAACAGCGACTGTCGCAACCCAGTGTTCGACCACATCGTCGCTTACCATCAAGTGAAATAGTGGCCAAACGCGAGCTTATAAATTATAAAACAAAACCCACGTTGTTAAAGAGCCCTCGCACACGCGAGGCCCCTTTGAGTGCGAGACCATGGGCAAGGGCCCACTTCGCCTACGCCTAGCTAAACTCCTGATGATATACTTATATATATATATTTTTATAATCAACTATATCATTAAGTGCAATTGATAAATCTAGGATTCGTCACCTGTCACAATGTCGTAAACGCGCCGAGACGAGCCTGCTTCAAATTTTTTAACCATATCACGGCTAGGATTGCCAATTTTATTTACAAGAAATAAAGTATTTTTTTATCTGAGAAGAATATTAAACAGTATTTTAAAAAAATAACAGTATTTAGTTTGCTTAATGTTTTAAATACATAATTTTTAGAGCTTATCATACAACTTATTAATTTAAGTCTTTTTAAAAACTTCATACGTCTCACCACAATTATAACAAAAATTAAAATAAATGAGGAGCTCATTTGATTCGTTCTGAAACTATTATTGTGATTTGATAAAAAAAAAATTGTGTGAGTGTCAAGTCTAACACGTACGAGTATAGTGTACAGTTCACACACACCGACAAGTGTTAAGCATTTTGATGCTGAAAACAATATTTTGTATACCTACTTTATTTTTGTTCAACAGTAAAAAGTATAATGTAGTGAAAAACAGTATAACACTGTTTTTCGTCACACACAGGAAATTGACAAAAAACCAACCCATCTATGTATTTGACGATACGAAGTTGATCGAGAGATCGGTAGTCGAGATTAACGGCGGTAGTGAGTGCTGACAGTAATTGGAGAAAATTCCCAACAGTATAGTTGGCAACCCTAATCACGGCACCAAGCCACACGGGCCTGCTTCTGAGCTTCGGTGAGGTTGTGTGGCACCCAGCGGCCAACTATCCACCAGCCTCCTTACGCAAAGGTCCTTGTGTAGAATCTTGTGAATGCTTCCCTAACCAAACTGCAGTGTATGCTGAATCTCTTCGTATGTAATTCACCTGTTTTCTTGAATTAATTTTTTTACTGTCAGCACACTTTCTTCCGTGACAGCCGTCGTAGGACGACCACTTCTTTGTTCATCCCCCAAAGTAAGGCGACCGCGCTTGAACTCGCTTTATCAGCGGTAGACGGTTGTTTATGAAGGTCCTTCATCCATAAAAGCAATTTGAGTCGATCAAATGACTCATCAGGTTTTAGGCCACATTTAAAATCGTAGAAAATCATCGCACGAAAATGTTCTCGATACAGATCCATTTTTAAATTAGACACGATAATTTGATTTGGCTCTCGAAAAATATGGAGGGATATTCGAAATTCGAACAATGTTATTTTTACTTTTAAATAACCAGTTTTCAAAATAATTACAAGTGGCCAGTGCCTTTCTGAGTGGCCTGGTATTGAACATTCAAATGCCTAAAGCTTGGGATTTTTTCTTCTGTATCTCGTATTATAAACAGATTCATTCATTCGAGTCCGGAATCTGAGCTGTGGGGAATTTTATGTCCACTTTTCTACAAATAACTACCTAGCTACAAGGCCAATTGAAAGAAAAAATGGTTGTCAGCTGAACATAATTTTATTAAAATATACTTCCTTCACTTTAAAAACAATAAATGTACAGATTTATTAAATTGACATAATTTCACATTTACTACTTTCGATGCCAAGAGTCGTACAATAATTGAAAAATCTGTAACAATCTAAGTATAATAAGGTCTTTTTTACATAGCATGGGTAGAAACACGAAAATATACGTCTTTAAGATGAGAGCAAAGGATAGGTAACTACTGTCGCCGGCACTTAACATGGCAAAGATTTGGCGTGGTGGAGGAAAATTCGCGCATGCTACACATCGTGAAAAAAAAAATGGTCGACTATATTTATGATTATTTTCTATGGTTATTGCCATAAAGAAATGTCGGTTTTGAAGATAGTCAAAAAAAGCAAAAGGAATTCGTGAAGTATATTATTAGGCGATATTGGCTAAGACTACGGCAGAGCTCTGCACAATGCTCAATGACCTCAGTAGAGCTTCCGAAAGAGTGGGTCTTAAAATGAACATGGACAAAACTAAAGTCATGATAAACAACCATGTAGCACCCACTCCTACCTAGATTGGAGACTCTATACTCGAAGTTGTGGACGATTACGTCTACCTTGGACAGACAATCCAGTTGGGTAGATCTAATTTCTAGAAAGCGGTCAACCGTCGAATCCGACTCGGCTGGGCAGCGTTCGGGAAGCTGCGCGGTATCTTCTCGTCCAATATACCACAGTGTCTCAAGACGAAAGTCTATGACCAGTGCGTGTTGCCAGTGATGACATAGGGTTTCGAAACGTGGTCGCTCACAATGGGCCTCATCAGCAGGCTTAAAGTCACCCAAAGGGCAAGAACCAAGGTTGCCGTCATAGCACAAATGGGCAGGGCACATTGCTCGCAGAACAAATGGCCATTGGGGCCGAAACGTTCTGGAGTGGCGGCCACGTACCGGAAGACGCAGTGTTGGAAGGCCCTCTACAAGGTGGACCGATGACCTGGTGAAGGTTGCGGGAATTTAATGGATGCGAGACGCACAGGACCGTTCATTATGGCGACATTTGGGGGAGGCCTATGTCCAGCAGTGGACATCTATCGGCTGAAATGATGATGATGATGATTAGGCGTTATTGTATAAATAAAATATGTAAAGGTTCTGAAGTTTTTGGTTATTGTTAGGTTTCATACTTGGAACACTAAACGCTATTTTAAGGATTTCAATAATTACAGTTTATTACACTTTTTAACCGACTTCAAAAAGGAGGAGGTTACATGTTCGGCTGTATGTATATTTTTATATAAGTTCACCGATTTCTCGGTCAATTGTGGACCAGTTTTTTTCTTTAATTGAAAGGCTACACTCCCGAAATGGTCCTGTAGAAATATTGTTATCTTCTGACGATGAACTTCGAACAATAATTGTGTATTTAAAGTGTATTTTTGAGCAAACGGAACGTGAATTCGTCGCCAGGGACAACGGTCGACTGACCGACCAATCGCACGCTCTTAACGATGTACCCCGTTTCCCGCGTTCTGCATGCTGACCGCAGAGACCTAAAAATCGACTTCTGCGCATCTAACGACGCTTGCCATGTTTCGTGCTGGCAACAGTACAATGTATGAATTCGACAGCTGTCACCCGTGCCATCGTATAGCAATTGTAGTGTAAGCTAGTTAGTTGGACTCGCTAGTCTCAACTCGAGCGAGTCCAACTCTAAATATTTGTGCGTGTACAACTACAACCCGCCTCTCGAGTCGTTATTATGCCCCGTTTACATGTGGGCACAGCCTCGGCCAATCGTCATTGTTTAAACGGGGTTTCCCCATTAACACAATGGCTAGGGAAGGAGATTGGCCGAGGCTGGGCCCACATGTAAACGGGGCATAACAACGACTCGGGAGGCGGTTGTAGTTGTACACGCACGAATAAAGGTTACTAGACCCATCCGACAACCCGACCAACACCGCCTCGCTTCGTGCAGACGGCGAGTGTAGTAAGTGTACTCGGTGGTCACCCTTTGCTCACACGCTTTTGCGTTGCCTATGGCCTGGTCACGAATGTATCGTGCGCTGTGCACGAGCGGTTCACGTCCGAGGACGATGCATTGGCGGCACACCGCTCCCCCTCCCTTCATTCCTAGCCCTGACTAACTACTTATTTATTCACGGACAACACGATACGCGCGTCGTCCACCCGTGGATCACCTGACGTTCACTGGTTGACAAGCGGCATCCAACCATCTGTCGACAACAAGTGGACGCCAAGCGTCGTTTTTTTATTGTTGATAGGTTCACGCTTGACCACTATCACACCTGATGGAAAGCGACGATGTGGTCGACGATGGAGCGCGCTTGCCTAGAAGTAACCTACTCTACTCACTCTTGACTTAAACATCCCCAGATTGTAGCTATCAGGAGGTGGACCTGGTCAGGTGTCTGGATCTAATGACCTTTGATCTACTTTCTGGAAACCGAAAGCGACTAGAAAGAAACATCACTTACCAGTTGAAATTTAATACAGTACTGTGTAATTCACATTCACTCAATATTTGCAAGAGCAATACAATGAAAAAATTTGACTTTTTCTTGTATTTTTATAACAACATTATCAATTATGAGATAGATGGCCTGTTGGTCTAGTGGTCAGTGGCCCTGACTGCTATGCCGGAGATCGTGGTTTCGGTTCCTACCCAGGACAAATGTTTATGTGACGAACATGATCATTTGTCCTGTGTTTCCTATAATATTTATGTATTTTGAAATATATAAGTAGTCTAGTATTCGTTAGACTAGATGGCGTTGTGTGAAATTTGTAGAATATAAAAAATATATATATACAATATCACTATCATACTCCCCCATTCACTATTGCAAGCTTCAGTATAATCAGTTCACAGACGACCTTGATAGGAAAAATTTCTACCTCCAGACCAAATTGCTAACCACGCATCGCTCATCCAAAATAACAATGACATAACTACAATTTGACTATTTTTAAAGGGAAGCTTTGAGGTTTAGAAATAATAATTTATTTAACACGCACACACATACACTCCACATTTCTGCAATTCATCTCCCTATCCCTAGCCTTTTTCCTGCGGCTGAATACTGTTGTTTGTATGTTTTACATGGAGTGACTGCCTATCAAAGTCAAAGTCAAAGTCAAAAGTTTTTATTTCACATAGGCCAACATGGGCACTTATAAAACGTCAGAAGCTAGTGCACGGTTCCAAATTGGTTGTTTCCTCCATAGGTATAGGTAGAGTGGGCTGGAGTTTCTTGCCAGTTCTTCTCCATAGAAGAACTGGCAAGAAACTCCATGGTTACTCTTTTTTATCAGACCACCAAAACCCTTTTAGTGGGCAACACAATACTCCTTAGACTGATTGATGGTCAGACTTTCTATGAATGACGACCGGGACTAACGGCTTTACATGCTTTCCGAGGCATGGGGTGTCAGTAATGTCTTAATTAAATTTAGAAAAGCATGTATGAATTGAAAAATTCACATTGCTACTTGCCCAGTTTCAGAACTGCAACTTCATCAGAGGCAGGTGCCGTAGGCCATTTTTCTGCAATTATGTCATTGTTTTTTAGATGAGCAACATACACTCTACAGTTAATATACCTAAACTGTAACTCATATAAATGAAGCCTATATTATGTAGAGCTCTGTCTATAGTTCTTAGTGTCTAGTATCTTCTTGCCGCACATGGCACAGATTCCCTTCTTGTAGGCGCAAGCTTGGCAGTAGTGAGACCCCACTTGATGTACCTTTGTTCTGCATATTCTGGAAAAGATAAATTGATTTTTAGAAACTTCCTTACATAGTATACCTACAATAAAGTTCACCACCGCATCTATCTGTCTGTTTGTGATAAACTCAAAATCTACAGAACAGAATTTCATATGATTCACCAATAGACAAAGTGATTCATGAGGAAGGTTTGGCTAACACATGTGTAAATGAGGGGTGGGTCGCCAGTTTATTAATAAACAAATTATTGAATCAATACTATTTATAGTATATAATTATTAATATGTTGGAAGTTTTTTAGAGGAGTAAAATTGGCTGGGAATTAACTACTAGAACAACGAGTCTATTCGAACGTAGTGAAAGGATAGTCACACTGTAATGAAAAACAGTGACTTGCCTGCATTCTTGAAACTTGCTTGTATATGGGTTGAATCGTCCTTTTTTCGCAGTAAGTGCTTTATTTTCTCCAACTGTTCTTCCTCCAGACTCCACTGTATTCCTTGCTCCTGTTTTCCAAGGATCTGGCGTTATAACACGGCCCAGTTTCTTCTCACATTTCTCACAAACCATTTTAGGTTTGTTTTTACAAAACAAAAATTATAACCCTAAAACTTTCCACTGATATATCGAAAATTCTCGTGTTATTTTAATTGTTACACTTTAAACTTATGAAGTAGTTATAATACTTGTAAACGATTTGTTTTCAGTAGTGAAATAATAAATTATTGGAAACTTTACTAGTTTACTTTGCCGACAAACAAACAAAATCATTGAAACCACGAAGTGACGTATTACGTCAGTGTCAAAATGTCAATTTTTTGGCTTAGATACTACGTTCTTTAAGCCATGTCTTCTTAGTTAATTTAATTACCATTAGAACATGGAATCATGGATGTACATATTCTAATGTTTTTGTAGTATTTCGCAAGCCCACGCTTCGTTGGTCAGGAATCACCTTGTGACTCCTGATGTCCGGGGCGCCTTGCGGCTACGTCTGGGGTATGAGGATGTTCTTTCTCTCACGGTTTCGGCTACTTCTTTCGCTCGCATTAACTGCTTCGCAGAAGGTGGTGACTGCTTCCCATTTCTTCTCGCACCGTAGCATGGCCTAAACCCGGGTCGCACGCGAATTGTCGCTACTTTTTTAATAATGATAGGTTCCCGCTTGACCACTATCCTACCTGATGGAAAGCGACGATGTGATCAATGATAGAGCACGCTAGCCTAGAAGTAACCTATTCACTCTTGACCAAGGCCTACTCCGGCAAGGAATTCCACTCCTTAACTCTACGCAAAATGATTACCTATGTTCCCAAAACGTTTTGCGCGTATGTGTGGGATATCCAATATACCGTTGGCGCATCGCCGTACATCTGGTGGTCCGATGATGGAACGGGCTTGGCGGAATTAAATTCCACAATTGCGACGTATACTTCCCGAAATGCAACCAGTAGAAAACCAACAGGCCAGCAACTCGGCGTCGATCACAGATCCGCCGAAATATGAGAGCAGGTACTCTACACACGATCGAACTTGCGCTTGATAAAGTTTGAGCAACTGTTCCAGCGTGAAGTATTATCTCACCTTTGTTAAAATTTCTAATTTTTTTTTGCGGCTAGCTGAGCTGTTACCTCTTTGAGACCAAATCTGTGACTCACTAGTCATCACGAAATGTGCAACAAGAACAATTTTGCCGAGAGTACAGACCCCTGAGGGACCCCGGCATTAATGATGAGCAGCCAACGATAACCACTCGAATGGATCGATCATTCAGGAAGTCTGCAATCTCAGCAAGCAATTCAGTGGGTAGACCGAAGGATGGATTTATATTATTATGAACTTAATATTATTATTCGTTTTTCTTTAGGAGATAAATGACACACGAACATTACGTAACTATTTAATACATAAAATAATTTACAAATTATATTACATTGTGCTTAATCGACTTCGTTGCTAACTGGTGTACAGCAGTGCACTGAGTGATAGTTGTTTTTACGTTCGGTTCTCTGATTGGTTTAGAGCTTTTTTTTGTAGGTGGGAAATCATCCAATGAAATCTTTCGCCCTTGGGGGAAAAAAACTAGCCTCCTTTGCTAGCATTACTGCTTCACAGAAGGAGGCTACCGTCTGCCACTTCTCCTCGCTTCAGACCTTGGCCTGTACCAAAGCCCGGCGCGAGAGATCGTTGACGCCGATCGCCTCCACGAAGACACGGCGGTGCTCTGCCAAGCGGTGCTGCTTAGCTTGCTTGAGCAGAACCTCCCGAACTTACCATGTCCGGTGAGAACCTGCGTCACGCGGAAGGTGAAGGACTCCGTGTTGCCTTTCCAGCCACTCCTCAAAGAGGGAACTTACTGCCATCATTATGGCGTGCACTGGGCACTGGGTTGCAACAGTCGCTGTCGCCATTCCATCATGAGATCCCGCTGGAACTCCGTCAGCGCAGTTTCGCCACGGCGTAATTAAAATAAAATAAAAGCTTGGAGCGAGCCAATCGGAGTGCCGAACGTCATATAAACGTGTCGATCACGTTAACGTACGAGAAAACAAACTGGCACTAGACACTCTGAATCTGCCAAAACGTGAAGGCTTGTCACCAAGATTTTCGTACAATAAAATGTGACAAAATGGCATAACAAATGAGCGATGCATTTTCCTGACATCATTCGTGTTGACCAAGAAATAAATATTGGAATCTGTATCCAATATGGGTAGATAAATGTAATTTTGATTTTACATAAAAATATGCCTATCATCTTTATAATTAAGTATGTAATAATTATTCTGTACGTGTGTTTGTCACCTAACTAATTCTAAATGGCTTGACAATTTAGATGTAATTTTATGTGTGGGTCCCTGAATGGTTTGAAAATACAATTGGACCCGTCAGGTGGCGCTGCAACCAGGTCCATATTTCATAAAATTTTCTAACAAAATGCCAGCTTGCAGGCAGGACAACGTCTGCCGGGACCGCTAGCATAATTATAAAACATTATAATACGGTGTGGAGATTATATTTGATCTTTACTGTTATCATGTATCCCGTAAAAAGGTATACAATGTGAAGTTTAGCTCGATGATTATATTCTGATTATGTGGTCGACCTTGTCTGCAAGAGAAGCCATCTTCCCGACAATTTCCTAGAAATAGATAAAAATAATTAGTTCATCAGCATCTTCCTGCCCTTGTCCCGTTTTATTTGGGGTCGGCGCAACACGTTTTTTTCTTCCATTCTGTCCTGTCACTCGTCACGCTATCACTAACTCTCTTTTCTTTCATATCACTTCTCACACAATCCATCCATCTTTTCTTTGGTCTCTCTCTCCCTCTCCATCCATCCACATGTAAACTCATAACTCTTTTAGTAACATGCGTTTCATTCCTCCTCTTCACATGACCATACCAAGACAAACGATTCCCTTTCAACTTTTCAGTCACTGGCGCCACTTTCAAACTTCCCCTAATATACTATATATAAAAATAATTAGTTAATAGATAATAATTAGTCAAAAAAGTCCACTCCTGGACATAAGCGTCTACCAAGCGTTGATACATCGATCGGTCTTACGATTCTAGTATCCAGTAGATTCCCGCGGCGGCCAGACCCTTATCAGTCCACCTTGACTGCGATCGACCCTACAAACCAGTGCTTGACAGCGATCCCACCAGATGGTAACCGGTGATGCAATCGTTACTGGTGAATACTACTAGTGGCACTAGTTTATTAAGAGCCTATTCACCATAGCCTTGAAGACGCCTAAATGGAAGACCGCTGCAGGCAAATTGTACCAATCCTTCGATGTACGCCGTATAAACGACGAGGCGAGACGCTTAGTCCGAACCGTAGAGGTGTTAACAACGTAAGGGTGGACACTCGCCGTACGTCGGTTTGCCCGATGGTAGAAAGTCATGCAAATACTTGTACCAAATCTTCACTGATACAACTGAACCAAGGCTCAGACAGACAGATGGTTATTTTTCTAGAAAGGACTTTGGGAATAAGTATTGTAACTTGTTGAATAGATGGATCAGATGGATGCGTGGAACATTGCAAGAGTTGTCATGGTTTGTAATTTGTGTTTTTGGAATTGACGGCTAAGAATAGCGCCAACAACAACAACAACAACAACCAAAACATATCAACATTTATCGAGCTAAGAAACCAGAGAGTCTGAGAGAGTATTATAACGTGACATGACTGTACTTACGTACCAGGTACTGCTCGCTTCCCAATTTCATAAAATTGCTCAGTTTACTACCAAGTAGATTTTAAATGTAAATTGTTTTACCTTTATTTTGTCCTTCACTACGTTCTTCCATTTCCTCCACCATTCAAGGACAACAGACTGAGTCGAAGAATAAAAGTCGTTTGCAACTTCCTGATTGCTACTGTCAGAGTCTGGCGCTGATGATCGTGTATGAGAGTTGGAAATAGAGCTTGAGCCAGATGAAGAGTGAGAATTGATTTGTGATCGTGTGTGAGACTTGGGGTGAGAAGAGAACAACTTGCTAAAAAATGAACTCCATTGTAACTCGGGCTCTGGATTTGATTTATTCCTCAATTTCAAAAGAGCCTCCAATCCTAATTCCGTGCCTGGTCCTATTTGTGAGCCTAAGTCAGAACCTACAGCTGAGTTCCAGTTTTTACTGGAATCTGAACTTGAATTGTCAGTTAATTCGCTCGTTCGTCCAGTGGAAATTCTCGGTATTGGACTTAACCCTGTACTTGATTCTGAGGAATTCGTTTTGGAATTTAATATTGAGTTTGAGTCTGAATTGTTTTCAGAATAGATAGTTAATATTTCATCGTTGACTTTTAAAGAATCCGATTCAGGATTAAAATCTGGTGATAAATGCTCCTCAGTCACACTGGTTAAAAGGTTTAATTTGGCGAGTTCGCTCAAGTCTATTCGACGAGATTCTTTGCTATCAAGAGGAATAAGGTCTTCACTATCTTCGTCCGTCATGTCAGTATTTGTACTTTCATTAGCTGTATCTATTCTGCTTCCTAATTGGTAATTTTCTACTGGGTCTGGCCAACCACTTCTTCTATTTTCATCAAGATTTCGAACCTCTAATGGCGCCTCAAAATCCTCAGTTTCGAATAGAACTTTAACAGAATTGTCAGGCAAGTGTCTTACAATTTTCATTAACCGTACATCGTCATTGGTCATATTAATATTATTGATTGTTTTTAGAAAATCATCGTAGGGCATAGTGTTTTTGACTAGGAACTGAGGACGATACACGATAATTTTTGGATATTTTATAAGATGTGTGAGTTCTACGTACCCTTTGTTAGTGTCTAGAGCAAAAGGTACTGCAAATTCCGGTGTCTGCATGGATGTATCACGAGCTTTTTTAAGAAACTCTGCAATGCTTTCAAAACTTTTGACGTGTGTTTTGCTTTTTTCTGCTATTAATTGATCATCACTTCTTAATTTTGTTAAATCATTGAATGGTGTCTCTACATAACTTGGTACTTTTTGTTGATCAAAGATATATAGATTATTAGGTTCTTCCGTAAACATTTCTTCGTAATATGTATCATATTCATCACTATTTTCGGTTTCTGGTTCTTTATTAGATGAAGCCGACTCTTTGGTTGATGGCTTATCTCTTGTGGTTTTCTTAATATTAAGAGAAGATGGGTTGATTACACTGGACAGCCCATTAAAATGAGTTACTTTGTGTTTTTTGTTAATACCATCGTAATCATCGTAGAGTGGTGGAGACTGAAAATAATCATTATAGTTCGCAAGATAGTCACTGTCACCATGCTGTTTGTTCTTGTAAGTAGCTGGCTCTCGATCATTTGTATCACGGATAACTGATGGCGTTGCAGAAGTCATGCTTTCAATTTGATCATAACTAAATTCTCCAATCGACTCTGAGTCTTCATCATCACGCATATGAACATCTTGGTTATTTTCAATTGAAGTATCACGACGTTTCATGTGTACTTTTTTATGCGGATTATTTCTTAGTCGTCCTTTATCTTTTGCTAGTGATTTAGACTTCATCTTCTTGTGGCGTAAACTATCAGAATAGAATTTAGAAGCATACAAATAGTAAGGATTCTTAGAATCTCTATCTAGAGATCGCAGTGTGTTATCAAGTTGGCATTCGAGAAGTCCCATAAATCTTTCCATCACTGATCGCAGTGAAACTATTAGTTGACGAGTGGCGTAGGTTTCACATCTACCTTTCACCGAATTAGATTTCAGGGAACTTTTTTTTAGTTTCTTTTTGGCTGACTTTGATCGTGTTTGAAGTTTTTCATTTTCATTCTCGTTTCCTGCTCTATATGCAGGTCGAGATATTTGGTTTTTACTTGATTTAAAAACTCTTCTGTTCTTGTTAATTGGTCTTCGTCTAGGCACTTTTCCCTTTTGGAAGTCATTATATAACTCATCTCCAAAGTGTATGGTTTGATATTCTGGTTTAAAATCATTGGGTGCCATGGAGACTAAAGTTTTCCCGGTACCAATTCTACCATTTTTTTCTCTCAGAGTATGTTTCCCACTTCTTGCTATACCATCTTCTTCTTCTCCTTGGCACTGGGCATTTTCTAAATAGTTTTTATATAGCAAATCTACTGATATATCAAGATATTCCTGGTTTACCTCTTTACAGTCTTCACTTTCGGCGTTCATGTAATCCGGTTTGAGGTACTTTTTGATGATTTTTGTTATTTTTTCTGCACTATCCTCACCGTCAGCCAAAATCTTCTTAATTTTGAGAATAATTTCACTTATTTTGTCCCTAGGTCCTTCGCGTTTTTCTTTAATTATTTCGGGTGTTTGTTTTGCGTTTTGGTGTTCTAAGTATGCTTGTATCATCATGGCTATGTTGTGTAGGGCTCTGTCGTTAGGTTGTTCTGTGACGTTTATTAATTTTGAGAGGTTAGACCAGAGTTTTGCGAGATTTTCGTTGTATGTTTTGCATGTGTCAGGATCTTGAGTGTAACCTGCTTGTGTGATTGTGGATCTTCTTTTTCGATTTCTGTAGTCGTCTTGTTTGCTCTGAAAAGGAAATTCAGTGGATAAAGTATGTACATGATTTGTCTGAGTTAAAAAATGTTTTAAATTCTGCACAGATTCTGATAATTAAAATACTGTTATAATTAAGTTCGTTTATCATGACACCTTAATTATTATTTTTTACAGTCGTTACAAACTTCTCAATAACCTTTCAGCGTCCATTGGGAGCCATTGAAAATTGACTTATTATGTGGATTTTATGTTTACCGATAGAAAACTCATTAGCAACCAACTTTCCTTGGTTAGCTCAACTAAAGTTGGTAGCTGAAAAATTATTATAAAAAAAAATTAAGAAACAACCCAACTAGTTTATTGTGTAATCATGAGCACTTAGTTCAACAGTTGACCATAGATCGTTAGTTAATCAATTTGTGATTTATATGGACAAATGTCAGCACGTATAAGTTGTTATATTCGTAAAAGTGAAAGACAAATGATTGTACATTTGTAATAAATCATGTATAATGAATTAGGCTGGTAAGATATTAAGCCAAAAATACAGTATCGTTATGTCCTTTCGCTGTAATACACGCAGATACAATTCAAATACAAAACGATCCAAAAAAGAATAGGAACGTCAATGAGGTCTATCTGACAAAAATCACTTGAAAAGCACAGTTTGCAAGAAAACTTATTTGCGTATCAAAAACGGCTTTATTTACTTTGATTAAAACCGAGTCTTAATTAAAAAAAAAACGTTATTGCTTAATCTACATTAGATAAATAACTCAGACACTTCACACAGTGATGCAGAGATGAGCGGAATTGAAGAACTAAATTCTGATTAAACTATTTTCGTTCATGATTCGTAAATAAAATTAATTTAAAAAAATATGTTTTATCATCGAAAAAAAAAAATATTTTTATGTGATGTCATCGTTCCAAAATGGCGATAAATCGATCCTATTCTTATTTGAAACGCATTGTACCGTAAAGTAACGTTACCTTGGCTCGTTAACCAATAGAAAAACAGTTAAGCACAGTGTCCCTTGTTCCGATTGGTTAATACGCTTGGACCAAAGTAACCCGATTTGACTTCAGTTTTATCAATACTTACTGATTCATTAATTTGATAAGACAATGTAGTACGTGAAGGCCCCAGGTTTTTTCCAATGTTGAAATATTTCATAAAATCTTCTAATTGGTCATTATTAGCCGAATTTATTTTAACAACATCGTTCCTTAGAATAATCGTATTTCTGTGGTCTCTGTCCGTAGGTTCTAATTTATCATTAAAATCATTCAACTGGTTACGAACACTAACCACTGTATTACCTGGTCTCAAATGATTAGCTGATTGTGTGTAAACCGTATTTAAATAATCATGCATTCTGACATTATTGTCAGATAATTTATGTGTTAGTATATTTCCGCCACGCTTGATGTTTAGTTGATTTAAAAGTTCTTTGATGTCAAAGTTTTCCGTCATTGGTATAGTAGTCCTTATAACAGTTTCACCTTTTTGATTTGTGTCTAGTTGATTCATTAGTTTAATGGATCCATCGTCATCGTTTACGTAATATTGATCATTAAATCGTATGATATCTTCTCTCGAAGAAATTTCTCTATTCTCGACATATCCGTTTCCATTTGTCATAATGGGGTAAACATCAGGCTTTATGTCTACATGGTTCACTTGACTTCCTGATATTTGTCCTCCATTTATTCTACTTTTTACAGAATCAATGTTAGAATGGGGAGATGCATAATTATCGGAGCTACTTTTAACATGAAAAGGTAAATTTTGCAGGTTACCACGGTTGAAATTATCAGCGTAATTTTGATTATTATATCTTAGTGATTTTTGTTTTCTTTTAATTTTTTTTAGTTTTGGCTTTTCTAAAACTTTGTCTATTCTTGCCATCATTTTAGCACTTTTTGGCGCATTCAGTACCTCAGTATCATATTCGTCTTCTACACTAAATTTGCGGCTTTTAACACTCGATAGTAGGTTTTCTATATCTTTTTTTGCTTCTTCTTCATAAAATTCTCTTGTGTGCTTGATGGGTTCATTACCTGCTGGTTTCTTTTCTTCATTTTTCTGTAAAATTTTAGTTTATATTTTATTTTTTCGTTGGTAATTGACCCTTTTTTTGCATTTCTTAAGCTGTTAATAATAATAACAGATTTCGATATACTTTATTTCTTATTAATTATTACAGATTAAGTCCTTGGGACGGCACCCTTTTTTGAAATGATAAATAGTTATTTCAAACTTCTTGAGTGGCTTCTTTTTGACGAGTCTATCACACTTTATAAGTATTGATGACTTTTGTTGAAAGTGCTTTTTTTTAGATGGGAAAATCATCTAATGACATATCCCGCTGAAAGTGTTGCGAATATAATTTAATAAGAACTTCGAAAAATGGTTTAGGCCAACAAAAATACTGTAGCAATGAACTGGTCTATCATCGCGAACATGACGTTGGTACTTAAGCATCTTTTTTTTTCAATACATAGTTATATAGTTTACCTTTGCTGAATTGCGTAATACTTATTAATGTTATCAAGTGGGCATAGTGTACGACAAATTCCTTGATGCATAGTTTCAGACCAATAGCTTAAATATGTGGTTATCACCAGATTATATGCACACCTGAAAACGCAACCCTCTCAAAACGTCATCGATAGACTCGCCAGTCTACACCACTTTCTATAAAAAGAAGCCACTCACGAATTTTCAAGTATGTATGTCCCGCGGACATATCGAATGGTCATAAGTTGCCCAATATGTCTCATGTAGTCTAACAGAGTTTACTGCTGGTATAGGCCTCTAATAAACACCAATTCTGACTCAACTCAAGTCGACATAGTACCTAAATTTAAAAAAACCTTCGAGACCTTTGCTTGCTATCCTTTGACAACTAGTACCCGTTCAGGCAACTCTTTTGATCCATAGTTACAAATATGTCAATCAATGAATAAAAATAGTAACTACTTTGATTGTTAGGTACATTTCAGCAAAATACGCTGGCTTATCAGTTCTATACTTATGCGCTAGCTTGACTAATGATCAAATAAATAATTATAACTCTATAAAGAAAAAGAAAATATATAGATATATGGCATAATTAAACAACAATTAGTTACTATTGACTATTGGTTGAGATAACAACGGATCAAAAAACTGGTCTTAAGATAATCCTATATGTATGTAAGTACTAAGGCTTGACTTACCGTTAGAATCTCAGTAAAAGCACAAATTATTAAAATATAAAAGAAGTTATTTCTCATGGTGCGGTCCAGCGATTGAAGGCAACACTGCGACCGTGCCAAATCCTAACAAAACACTAATTAGTGTTTTCCGATAAAGTCCAAAATTGATATTTGTTGAAAGGTGTGTCGTATTTAAATTGTATTTTTTGTTATTTAAATGAATATGTTTGTTATCATGATCGACCAAACTATATTGTTTGTTTTATAATATATTGTAGTTAGGATTTGTAAGTTCAAAATTTAAATATGTACCATGTTTAAATTTTGAAAACGGAAACAACGACGGTCGGTCGGTTAACGGTTGACTGTCTGGACTGAATATTTCTTTTACCGATATGCTAACTTTGAAATAATTTCTTATTTATTTATTTATTTTATGCTCATATTTCAGGAAGGAGATACAGTATTATGAAAAAAATTACAAAGGTACTGCTTATTTCTAAAAGAAATTTCTTCCAGCAGACCTGCCAAAGGAGAGATAAGAAGAAATAAATGTAATGAAATCATGTTATAGTTATTGAAATCTTAACGTAATAAATACTTATATTACTATATATATATACCTTATACTAAAAAGAAATTAAATACATAATATACATATATAATTATCACACTAGAGAGTAAAGATCTTCACTAGAGAGGAGAGACTTTTCCTTTAGTTCTCTTCATTGATTGTCCTCAATATCTCTAAAAGTTGACCAAGAATTGATAACGTTCTGCTTTAAATCTCTGCCTGTTAATTGATTATTATTAAAATTCCATGTTATTTCATTGTACCGACTGTCACGTCACTCTATATTTGCTACAAACCGAATATTACCGTACAATGTTGGTCTCGTCGTTGTCACAAGCGGCCGTTGAGTTCAATACCCTTGTCTGGCAAATAGTAATTTTAAGTTTTTCTATCAATTAAGGATTAATCTGTTATAGCCCGGAGCTTGGTGGTTGGTGGTATGACACTCCGTGTCTCGGAAGGCTCGTAAAAGCATTGGTCATATGGGATTGTCGTCCTATGGGATTATAAGAGTAAAGGAACAGAGAGTTCGCTTCTGTTTGCGCACAGGCTTGTGCGCTATAATATCTCCTGCGTAGGTACTTGACTAATGTCTGTTAATGTGGAGATTGACCACCGTGATCGAAATTTTATCGGAAGATAATATATTTATATATCGCATAGTGCTAAATACAAATTAGCATCTAATAGCTACACAACACTTAGGTGGGTAAAACATAAATGATGTTGAAATAAAACAAGGAAATGATCTATAAACATTATATTGAGCAAAAATAATTTAATCATTTTTAAAGGTGTTTTACTTGGTGAACATTTAATGTTTAATGGAAATATTTAGAAAACTTTCTAGCAACTAACAGATAGTTTGGTCGATGTCGATGATTTTAGAGTCAAGTTTTTAGAGTATCTAATAAAAACCAGATTGATAATACTGGCACAAAGTATGCGTGGTATGTCTGTCCTGTAAATAAGCTAAGGTGTGCAATAAATAAATAATAAATAAATAAAGTAGTCTACTCAGAATTAGGTATGGTTTGTTATGAAGGTAACAATATAATTGATTTTCTAGAACATATTCAATAATGATATGAATATTATGTATATATAGAAATTTTATGCGATTGAATTTTTTTAAAGTTTTAGATCAGAAATTGTTTAAAGACCTCTCTACACGCCTTGTTGACATTTCGTGTGACCCAACTGTTACCTTGGACAGGGAATAAGTATTGCTAAACAGCATGACAATGCCGCTAGACTTTTGGGCATATTACCGATACGGAGCAGTTTATTTTCGACACCATAATTTAAATTGTTTAAGTTAAGTTACAAATGTGTAATCTATCTAATCTGATTTCCTTTTTGACTACTATATTATAATGTCTCTTGGTACTAATTACTACGTTTATATTGCATTTGATTTGTTAGTTGCTTCAAATTTTTCCTTCATACACCTGAGTTAATCAACTTCAACTGCTAATAACCTTTTGCCAAGTTCTTCAATAACCATTTGAAGTTTCTTGACCCAGCTTTAATAGTTTTTCTATTTATCTATAACATCTCTAACATCAAAAGCTTTATTATCTATAATTAGAACTAGCACAAACACATAAAATAAATAAGCTATTTAAATAACAAAATATTGCACGAAAAATTCAACTTAAATCTAATAAAATTGCTAACTTTGACTAGGTAGTTTATCTTGTAGTTTATTGCTTTCTGAAACGTTTTCTTTTGGGATCTGCGCGTTCTGATCACTTTGATAATCTTGTGCATACTGAGCAGTATCGTTACTATCACTTTGTGCAGTTTCGTTTGGTAATTCCTGAGCATATTGACTGGCTTCGTAGTTTTGTTCAGCAGGATAGTTACCATCTTCTGTTGCGTAATTTTCATACTGTTGATCATACTGCGCAGCTGGATCAGCTGCCTGTTGTGGATACTGCTCATAGTTCTCATATTGTTGTTCACTGTACGGCTGTTGTTCATAATTTTGATATTGATCATCAGCAGTCACTGCTGGTTGTTCGTAATTCTGATCATATTGATACTGAGGATCAAACTCTTCATGATGTTCAACTTCCATGGGTTTCTCTGTTTCCTGTTTAAGTATTTGTTCCTTTTCAACCTTGACTGGTTCTTCTTGTTCTTCAAAATGTTCAGTCTCTTGATAATTTGTTTCAATTGGTTTTACATCTTCAGATATGTGTTCATCTTGTTCGATATTTTGGTCTTGTATAACGTGTGCTGGTTGGTCAGTTATTCCTGCAGCTTGGTAGGTGTCATCTCGTTGGGCTGTTGTGATTGGTGAGTCCGGTCCGTGTGTGGTGTGTCTGGGGGACTCAGCTCCGGTATAGTCTCGTCCGCTGTTGGACGGGGTATGTGGTACATTTCTGTCGGTAGTGGTCGTGTGCGGGGGATGTGCTGTAAGAAAGGCCGAATTAGTAATACATCATTGGTTAAGTCAATAGTTCTAACATTATTTCTGCTGCTGTACAGTGAAATTCAAAAATATAGTGCTGGTTGCGCCTATATCGCTTGGTAATTGCCGCGTAAAAATTAGTTCCGTAATTAGCCGCATAGAATTTAATACCGCGTTTTGTTTGTGTGACAACTTGCAACACTTCCCATTTTTGCATCCCTTTCCCGCACAACCTCGTTAGTACGAGCACGCATACAGACTCGCTCGGTACCGCTCGCATCGCTAAGACGACCCCGCGCATTTTACAAGAAAAATTAGTTATTGTAGAACTTATCCGCTAAAGACTCTAAAACCGCTAACGCTTTGTGTTTGAGAACTGTGCAGTGTTCCGTGAGTGTTATATCTCCTCGTCATTGGAGCAGGAGTTGCGAAATCCAGAGAACGCCGGCTGACGGACACGTGGAATTTAAAAGGTTGGTGCAATTTCCTCTCATATACGAGCTGTTTTTCTCTGCTTCCTAATCCTAAACAGCTCCAATAAGATCCATCTAATGCAAGTTGTCAAGTACATTATCTGAGAAACGCTAATCCGCAAAATACAGTCCACTTCCAATATTAGTAGTTATGCGCGCAACCAAGTGCCATGATCAGGAAAACACTATGGTAATTTCTTTGCCTATTTTATTTTTTATTCATTTTCTACGGTTATCTTGTCTGATGTGATCTGTCTGTCTGCTGTGAGGAATAGAACAGGATCATCAGCTTTTCTTGATATAGCATTTTTACATTTACAAATTAGATTGTGGTCGACTCATATCGCCGAAACGTTATTGATTGCCTCAAGACATAATCAACGGTCGTTTGATGAAAGTTCGCCATGAACAGTACCTCTACCATGAGTTTAAAGCAATAGTAGTCGTCGCTACTCGATATCAACGGCGTAAATTTTTTGTATGGCAATTTTGCAGCGCCTCTAGCGGTCACTTGCAGAACCAAAATCGGTAGTATCAAAGTATGAGTGATCAAGTACAAAACCTATCGAAAAAGAACTCGCTTTTTAGGTCTATCTTACTCTGTCTTTTACTGTAGCTAGAAAGAGAGCAAACTGAAATGTGAAGTTAGATACGATGCGGTTTTTGTACCAAACGTAAACACTCGACACCGTTTATACAATCGAGTTGTCACTAGCGAGTCCGTTTGACTCATGGTACGAGTTTAATTGTAATCTATTCGATGCACGTTTATTCGTTATCGACGGATGGTGTAGTTATTCGATAGTAACTCATGGTAAGGGTACAGGCGATATCATCGATCGACTACATTCTAGTTGTAAATTACGGTATCATAACATTCCGATGCTGGTTCTATACATTTTTGTTTCACATACCTTCAAAATTGCTAGGTGTGTTGAGTGGGGTCTGCATGGATCGCGAGAGGCCGTTTACTTGACGCTGGAGAGTTGCCAGTTCTTGCCTAAGCACGCCATTCGTGTGCACACACAAACAAACAATCGTGAGGCAGGTAGCAAACACCATGCAGGTTATTCCTGGTTAAGTTACTGTAATATCTATTTAATACAGTAACTTTACCAGGAATTTTGAGTTAACATATCTTTAAATACAATATCCATTTTTCAATACAATATAATTTTTTCAAGAAAACGAAGTCTGACTTTTTAATATGCAATTTATATGGATCAGTTACTTTGAAAATATATTCTTAGACATATTGTATGATTACTTGAATTTCTGTTAGATTAAATAAGAATGAAATTTGTAATTAATTAGCCTTCATGAGCTTTCATAATAATACATATTAACTAAAACGACATTACCCATGCAAGCATGCTCATAAATTGTAACTACGAGTACAACTACCAAATCATCACCTCTCTATTAACTTCCATAATCACTTACCTTTACTGGATCATCATCAGAATCATCAATTCTATCAATGGAAAGATCACTTAGATTCCTGGTCAGACCACCAACGTCGTCCCTTGAGGAATCACTCAGAAGACTGTCCCTTCTAAATCTATTTCTATAATAGTTAGGAGTTGAAGTGTAATAAGTGCGGTCTAAGTCATATGAGGTCCGACTATGCGGATACCCACTCAAAGGTGTATAACTTCTTAAAGGAGTGATTGTAGTGCAATATTTTTTATGGGAACTCCATAAGTTTCTAAGCTTTCTCATTAACTCAACGTTCCTGCAAAGCAATTGTGTTCTTTCTGCTCTGAAATGGAAATTAGTGAGTGAATATTGTGAGGCTAAATGAGACTATATGAAACTATATAAATTAACGAATGATTCTAATTTTTATGATGGAATTGCAATCGAAAGACTGGAAATCATTTGAGGTTTTTAAGAATGAAAAGTAGATAAAGACGAAGGAATCAATAATACTGAATATTATTCTAAATGATTTCAAGTCTAATAGTCTGGCTGAACAAAATGAACATAAAAAGATTTTTAACATCTATTTATTGCACACTCTTATATAATCGTTACCCATTAAAAGTTATTGAACTTTGTACTGTCTCACAACACCAAGAGATAAACATTTATAACACTGAATAAAATGCTAATAAAGAAATATAACAAGCCAACAAATATTACACACTACAATGTACGAACGTTTACAACAATAGGAATTAAATATTGAACACTGGTAGTCAAGGCAAGATAAAAGATACAAAAATTTATATAACGCTTTTAAAAATGGTCTCTAAACTCTAGAATTGATCAAAAATATGGAACTCAAAACGTAACAACGATAACATACAAATAACAACTATCAATTTAAAAACTGTTCAAAAGTTTTTTACAACAAAGCATAGAAGTTAATAGGTATCTTTAACAAACTGTTTTATTTTTAAGACTACCAGGGTTTTAACCTATAGCTACCATAACCTTAACTACAGCTCAAACTCTACTTGTATACGAATCATTCGCTTTTGCTCTATCAATTCCTTTGCTCAGTCAAACAGAAAATGCCCTTCATCAACATTTTATGTAGCTTCCTCATCTTTTTCTTGTTCTTGACCAGTCTCTTGCTCTTTCGTTGTTTCACTTTCTGTGTTAACAACATCTATTACTACTTCTTCTACTTCTTCATTACTTTCCTGCGGTTGTTCATTCTTAGCTTCCTGTGGAGTTTCAGAAAGTTCAACATTATTCTGATCGGTTGCCATTGGTTGTTCTGTATTCAAATCCTGCTGATTATTCTGTACTGGGGCATTTCCCTCTACACTATGACTGTCTTTAGCATCTACTTCCTCTGTAGCACTAGGTTTATCTTCAATAATCTCTACAGTCTCGTTCAGGACTTGTATATCGCCATCAGAAACTTCCATACTAAAGCTATTCTTAACGCCTCTATTATCATCAGCTTGCACTTCTATTTCCTCAACGTGCGCTCCTCGCTTCTTCTTCTCCTTCTTTCTAGGCTTAGGTACTAACTTTACACTTATATCAACTTTAATAGGCTCCTTTTTCTCCCGTAAAAAGGGCTGTTGTATCATAAGCGGCAGGTTGTATATCTTCTCCCCTTTGATGTTTGTGAGATCCTGATTGGTCGTCAACGGGCCAACAACTATTGGCACGAAGTTATTCGACGAATCGGACTCTTTTGCGGAGCGGCGCTTGGAACGGCGAGTCTCTCGGTCTCGCGATCTCGAACGGTCGCGCTGTGTTCTGATTGGTTCGTCTGAACGGCCGCGACTCTGCGCACTGCCTGCCACCAATAAAAACACAGCACGACGTTAAGACAATACTTTTAAATGGGTAACGATATTTCAGCCAGCAATGTTAGGTGAAGTTATAAAAGGAAAGTGAATATAATCATGCTATTAGATTGTAAATTGTTCGTACTTGTGCCTACGATTTGCGTCGTCGAGCTTGTCTGTGAGCAAACGACATTCGCCGGTGAGTTTCTCCATCAGACTGTTTTGTGAATGTATCATGGACTCCAACCCAGCCACCGTTTTAGCTGCGGAACCAAATGTTCTAGCTTTAACTCTAATACGTAGTCACTACTATGGGAGATCATTGTAAACAATCTGATGAATAAACTATTGAAAGTTAAGAAAGAATACAAGCCCTTTCATAGCACTATAGATGTACATGCAAGCGCAGAAAATGAAAGGGTAAAGTATGAATGTTTTGAAGGTATTGTTCCAGATCGTTTTAAGTGTGAAGAATCTTTCAAAACATCAATAGTTTACCCATTGAACGAGCCTATTTCCCAAAGATTTAGAATAATGTTTAGACCCAGCTTTGGAGAAACTACTTAGAGTGTAACATTGCGTACCGTGTTTGTTCTCCATTGACTCGAGCATGGTTGACAGTTCTTTCTCTTTCTTGTTCTTCTCCGGAGATGACGGTGTTAAGTTCTTCATGGTTTGCTGTGAACAGAATAATACAATGTTTTTCCATCTCAATGGCATAGGCACATATAATTTAATCAACTTCAGAATGCAACTAAGAAATTTAATGATACCTCTTTCTCCAGATTCGAGATTTGTTCAGACAGACGCAGGTTCTCGCGACGTGAATGTACCAGATCAGCATCAGCTCGGTCCAAGCGTTGACGAAGAGATTGGATCTAGAAAAAAAAAATTGAAACGGCTAATAATCGGAAACAAAAAGCAAAAAATTGTAAGTATGAATATAACTTAGGCGATCGACTTTTTCAAAAAGACATTTAAGATATGGATGACAATACTCATAGAATGTATAGGTATGGAATGAGGTGAGCTAAATGCTTTTAATAAGACACTAGTCTAGACTCTAGGCTGCCAGATTAATAAATGGATAAACCTAATCAGCCCTTGACCGAGAATCGATCCCTGAGAAATCCCTCAGCAGTCAAGCTTACAATCGTAGATCAACAGTCTAAATCATATTTACAGAAATATTAGATATTTTTTACCTCAGAATTAAGCCGGTTTGTCTCATGCTTGGCCTGTCTCTGATGTCTCTCGATGGCTAGGCGAGCGCTTGCCAGCTCTTCTTCAAAAGATGCCTTCTCTGCGTGAGCTTGAGCTAAGTCCGCCTGGAGAGAAGCTGCAAGAACATTACATAAATTATATTTATTTTGTAAATATCGCACTTCCGCTCAAATAGTGTCACAACTCAAAAAAAAAAATTGCTCATTAAGCTATTCATTTCAGAATACATCATACTTTATGATTTTGTCATATTTGTAATTCAATTATTTGCCCACAGGTGACCCATTTTTATTTATTTGATTTATCTGAATTATTAGAATTTAAAAGCCTTTCTCAATAATTTGATTTTTGATTTGTGACACTATTTGAGCAAAGGTGCAAATATGTTGAACAAAAATTTTACACGTCAATCTTTTTATAGTTGTTGACTGAGAAGAAACACTGAAAGAAACGCAATGGTCAATGTCTCTGTTCATATAATCTGTACAATCATCGAATCATAAAAGGACCATGTAAGTTACCGTCTGAGGTGATCTTTTGAGACAAGCATCATACAGATTTGAGTGGACCAATCTAAACAAAAAAGTATTGAGTATTGAGAGTGCAAGGATTTGTCAGTTGTCGTGTAACTCAACTCAGAACATTAAAAGCACAGCGATCTGAGAAACAGTACCAAAGTTAGGACAATTGGGTAGATAGACGTCACAAAGTAGGTATGATATGGTAAGAATGAAGGCAAAAGTGTGGTCAAAAAAAGAAACACTTAAACAAGATCTACATCACATAAGTATACGCACATGTTTTGTTCTTGAGTTCCATCTTCAGCTCATCAATAGCCGCGTTCTTCATGGACAACTCGCGCTTCAACTCGTTCTCCTCCCGACGTTGACGCTCCAGGTCCAACTGATTGAAAATTATGTTTATTTGGTCAGATTTCATTATAAATAAATCCTAGATATTATTTCCTATATATACTAGTAGTGTAGGTATATTCTAGACTATTTTTCTTTGTTATAATGTTCATTGATATTAATTGTGTTTGTTTTTAAATTGTTATTTTATGTTCATAACTGAAGAAACTTATGAAACATTTAAGTTCCCTCTTTTTTATTTTAATGTTCAGGTTCAGGTTATTCATTTTTATGTCAGTATTTTTTTTTGAGGTTCTTTTTCCTCTCACTTATCACTGTTTATGGCAATTAAGTGATCATAGTTGATAGAGGATCCTTTAATGATTGTGTTATCTTCATTTTGGGTATTTACATTTAAAAATACTAACTATAATTACAATAAAATAAAATAAATAATAATAAAAACCCTAATCTAATTACAACTAACTAAAACTAAAATATGGCGTCAAAAGACTCTTCCACATCGCTGTCGACTGGTAATGTGCCCAAAAGACTGGCGGCATTGCCACGCTGTATGGCGATGCTTATCCTCTGTCCGAGGAAAAAGCCAGCCCTTGGGTCACGCGAAGTGTCAACTAGACCTTTTGACAGATCTTTATACAACTTGTGAGCACTCGGACCCCACGAACCAAGAGTTTCAACCCCAAACGGTTCGAAAATATAACTTCCAACAAGGTTATTATATTTTCGCCGCTTGAGGTTCTCCGCAGCCGCAGCGGCAGCACCAGCACAACACGACGAGTTAGGAAGATGGGAAGGCGCAAGAGTATCGACACAAGTAGCGTCCCATACTAAAGGCCTACCCATCTTCCATGGGAATAACGACATGCCGTCCGGTCTCTTGCCATCGTCGCGTGCCAGGCCATGGGGTTCCAATACGGCTGGAACGCCGACGGAGACAAGAGCACGTCTGATGATGTCGTTGATATTCGCGTGTCGTGCTATGCGACCCGCACTTCGGCTGCATGACAGACCGTGGTGTCCGAGGCTGTTGACGACTTCGCCACAGTGACAGCAATTTTGGGTTAGTTTAACTATCAGCTGTAACCTGCCGTAGCGAAAGCACTCAGCATACTTTCCATATGCAACAAACTTACCTGTAACTTAGCCACATTATCATACTGTGCGGCCAGGTCGTGCTGTAGCTCATCGAAGTGTGCGTTGTATCGTTGTTCCGCCGCGCTACGCTCTTGTATGGCACGACGAGCGCCCTCTCCAGCTAGCTCGCGAACTTTGTTGCGCTCTTTGGCTAAGTCATCCTGAAGTTGACATTGAGATAAGGAAGACATTCATGGCTCTCTTGGAGCAGGTATTTGTTTCGTCAATCTCAGCTAAGAAACTGTTCAAATTATTTAGCAACACAACATTAGTTGACAACACGTCTAAACAAGAAATAGTACATCACCTGATGGTGATGACCATGATATTTTTGCGGCCACCGTCAAGATCTACGTACATTTTTCTAAAAATTAATAAAGATTATCTTTTTTGTCATTTAACATTATATCGTTTTACTGGACACAAGTGATTTTGTTCAATTACTCCTGATTTTCTTGAAACATCGAGGTCTATTTCTAATTTAATAGGAGTGACTGGACTGTGCAGAATGTTCTTACTGCAGCTATTAAAAATTTCGTCACTCTACTCACTTCTTTCTCTACTAATATTGAAGCACTCTGTGCCGCCACTTTTATAGTATCAGAGCTTCCATAGGAGTTGAAATAATGCCATAAATCTAAAGATATCCCCAACTCGTATATTTACGAAACCAGTACAAAATCTTGTTAGCTTCGAATCCTCTAGTAGGACTATCTTTCTCATCCTACAAATGTTAATATACTAATACTATTAAAATATAGCTTATACACCAGAATGACATATATAGACTAATATTATAAATATGAAAGTAACTGTCTACCTGTTACGCTTTCACGGATTAACTACTGAATTTGGAAGAAATTTGGTACAGAGAAAGCTTGAACCCCATAGGCTACTTTTCTGGCTTCGACTTCGCGTCCGCTAGCGACATTCACATGAATGAAGTCAGGGGGAAGATCTAATTACACAAAGGCCACTAGCAGGTACATATGTTTTTATCGTTTTTATCACTGTTACTTAGACCTACCTTCATTCGGCGTATTTCAGCCTCCAAGTTATTCCGTTCCTCTCGGAGCTGGTTTTCCACAGCATCAGAACCTCGCTTGTACCGTCCATCATCGTCACGCTGTTCTAAACTTAGCTTCAGCTTTGAAATTTGAGCCTCCAGAGCCGATTTGTCCCTGATGGAGTAAAGAAAACTAATTTGATAGTAAATCATCTTTATGATCATAAAAATTGCGTAGAGACAACAAAATATTTGAAAAGTTTACATTACAAGTGTGAGCTCATTTAATTTGATTGATGCTGGCAGATGACGGGGATGGAATTTCCTAATTCATGAGAACTAATTAACTAGTTCTGAAATCTACCGTCTGTTTAGCAGCTTCTTAATTCTAATAAGACAACGCTTTTCATGTTGTCAATTCACAGATCTTATAAATAAATGCGACAATGCTTTGAATTTTATATGTTATTGAACCCTCCTTAAACTTAATAACAGACGTTACATACCTCTGCAGATTATCAATCTGGCGCTTAAAGCCATCGAGGCAAGTTGAGTCAACAAGCCCAGAGGCCAACTTGCGCTTGTTTTCATTATTCTCTTCCTAGAAAGGGAAATATGAATATAGAAATAGAGAATTCATAAAATCAAGCCAAGCCTTTTCCCAACTGCATCTGAGTACCAAAGGCCCTACCATGATCTCTTACCACGATCCATTTGACGATCTGAACTGAACTGTTAAAGAGATGGAGCCATATAGGGTGTATATTCGTGGGGGAGATCGGCGGCAACGATCTCTCGCGCCGGGCCTTGGTACAGGCCATAGTCCGCGAGGAGGCGTGGCAGGCGGTCGCCTCCTTCTGAAGCAGTAATGCTAGCAAAGGAGGCGGCCGCACATGCACGCGCGATGGCGCGGCCCTCACGCCCCAGCCGCCGGGATCCCGATCCCGATTTCCGGCCACCGTAGGCGCGGGCTTGCAGACGGCGAGCAATGGGTAGCTGGCCGTCCGACCGTCCGGTAACCGTCCGGACCGAGCCCGAGTCGTTGACGGCGCGTACGCGCGCCTCAGGGAGATGTCAGCAAACCGTAAGGGCCCAGCAGGGTTGAAGCCTACTGGGGCCTAGGGTCTGATTCTGAAAGGAAGACTCAGCCCTGCTACAAAGGGCAACGAAGGAACAGGGGTGGATTTTTAGTCAGTAAAAGTCTGATACTATCTCCCGCTCCGCCCAAGAGCGGGGGATGTCATTGTATGATTTTCCCACCTACAAAAAAAAAAAAAAAAATAGGGTGTATATCCCTCTTTCTCGCTCGCATGCTTGACATTTTAACACATCATGGTAAGGCCTCAGAATACCGATGAAATCATGATTTTTAAAATGGAACTGCCTCTTCAATCAATGAACTGAACTCTTTATATTCGGATCCTTACATCATGAGCAGACAATGTTTCTTGTCTGGAAACAAAATATACTTGAATTAAACCTTACCTGAACCTTCTTAAGGTCGATCGTGGACTGTGTGAGCTGTGCTTCCAATTCAGCGATGCGGGACTCAAACACAATGTTCGGTCCTTCCAGCCTGGTGGAACGAGATTTTGCAGACTTGCGAGCTTTTAGTGGAGTTGTCTGTTCAGAAACAAAGGAAAAACAAAGATAGGGATTTTAACTCAACTATAATTAAGATGACGTCTGTTTCGTCGTTTCCCTGAGATACAGATATTTTCATCGTTGCAAATTTACTATCGTCGAGTCATCAGTATATTAAGTTTTGCGTTAGACTATTGATAGATTTTATAGGTTATTCACTATCAGCTAGGTTTCCTTCTGCAATATGCCAAGTCTTCTCTGATCAGACTTTTTACAATAATACCTTCCAATAGTACATTCACTATGATCTAATTGCCCTTCAGACAGTTTGGACGCGTTTTTTTGTCGATTTTAAAAATGAGTATTTCACCTATTGGTAAAAATAAAAGTGAAAATTCCGATAATTATGATTAAATTAACTAAATAATATTACTTAATAGCTATATTTGACAATAATGTGTAATAAAAAGTTTGTTTTAATAAAATGCCTTTACTTTACAGTTGCACTGATGAGTCACTATTTTAATAACGCGAATAGACTATAGTTCTGTTTCTTCAATCAACCACTATGTAGTTAAAATGTTCACTGTTGATTCTACTTCGACATACTTCTAGAATGGTAGGTATTATCAATATCCATCCAGTACTATCACCACAGTCGTCTAGTTTATCACTCGCAGAGCCATTATACGAGTGGAACATATTCAAGATCAGCTTGTTTTTCTGAGCCTCTAGAAGATACTAGCAGTATTATTCCTACCTTTTTATTACTATGAAATCCAGTATTTTCCTTCAGTTCGTTCAGTTCATCGCACTCAGAACCGTTGTGTTATTATTATTATGTGCCTACTATCTGTGGTCTCGTATAAATGCTACTAATACTACTAATACCTACTAATATAAATGCTACTAATACCTGCCTTGTTATCACTATCCCGTCCCGGACTATCTCCTACCTCCTCTGATTCATCACTCTCAGAGCCGTTGCAGGAATATACGCGAGATTAGCTTTTTTTTTCTTTGGCTATTGGGATGTCACTGAACAGAAAGTTCTCTGGTTTCCTCCTTGTCATCACTATCCAATCTAGTACTATCTCCTTACTCCGTTCATCCTCTAGATTAGCTTCGGGCTTGTTGATGTCGGTGCCTAAAATATCTACTACAAATATTGTTATTCCTACCTTGTTGTCACTATCCAGTCCAGTACTATCACCCAATTCGTCTAGTTCATCACTTTCGGAGCCGTTGTAAGAATGGAACATGCGTGAGATCAGTTTGTTCTTCTGTGCTTCGTGGAGGTGTTCATTCTCTGAGATGACTTCTTTTACTTTGCCGAGAAGGTTGTTTAGTTCATCCTGAAGAAAAGTTGTTGCCTTACAATCATCATCATCATTTCAGCCGAAAGACGTCCACTGTTGGACATAGGCCAACAACCCACCCCCTCTTCCTCTTCGCCCCTCTTGGGCCTTATAATATTACTCAGAATATACATGTACAGTCAGAATATTTTACTAAATTGGATAAATATACATATTTTACGGTTTTTTTTTAATTTGCGTGACAAAGGGGGGGCCAAAGTACGCTTCCGACACACTTTTTTGTAGTGATCGATTGTCGATAGAAAAGAAGAACGTACCACATGCTACGTAAACCTAGTTTTCATAAAATCAATAGAAATTCGACAAAATTATGAAAGTGACGAAGGATTTCAGACAAAAATATTGATTGCGATAAACCGTGGATTAAAACCCACCCAGTCATCTACCTTCCTATCTATATTGTTTGCAGTCCTTGATATGGCGTGTTGTAATGGGTGCTTTTATCATCTACATCACCCAGCTATAGGAAATACAGAGCTACAGTAGCGTAGATACTAAGCAGCGGTGGAGCATACATGTGACTGACTAGAGAATTAGAAGAAAGCCAAAGAAAAGATGGAAGGATTGTGTGAGGAGTGATATAAAAGAAAAGGAGATTTCTGGTAGCGTGACTGCTGACAGGATAAAATGGAAGGAAAAAAAACTTGATGCGCCGAATCCAAGTAACATGGTACAATGACAGGAAGATAATGATGATGAGCAGTGGAGACCCAGTGGCAAGCGTCTCAGCAAGGACAAAGTAACGAGCGCTACAATCGAAGTAAAAGTAAGGCAAGGACATAGAAAATAAAGTGCTTGGTTTGAAATGGAAATGAGCTGGACGCAACGAGCATCAGACGAAACGTGGAAGAAAATCACCACTAACTGGCGCCCTATGGACAAAGAGCGCAGACAAGGCAGACCACAAAAGAGATGGAGTGACTATTGCCAGCTCCTTGTACAGACTAAACTAACTATCGATTATATTAGATATTAGAAATTAAAAAACATAAACTAAACTAACATTAGTTAATTATTACGTACCTACTCATTAGGTAAGGAACAATAATGTAGAAGAAAAATAAAGCTATACTTTTTTTTATTTAATGGCTTACAAAGTATTGCTATTTATTTAAGTAAGCTAAAAATAATAAAAAAATTGTAATTAATTTTCCAAAAGAAAACCAAAATAGTAATCGATAAGACCGTACATTTATCCTATTCACATTTTGAGGTGTACAATAAAGTTAATAATATATAAATATATTTTCATGTCTTAATAACCTAATTCCTATATCAAGGTCTTCTGGAACCTGGAAAGCGGTAAACCCAGAAGGAGATGGCGTGACTAGATGGACTCCTACCTAAATGAATGGCTGGTGTAGTTGTAGCTAAGGATAGACAAAAGTGGAAGAAAGGAAAGGAGATAACAGGCTCAAAAACAGATCTACTTACCCGACAGTACTGGCTCTCTCTCTCCAGCTGTTCGATATACTCCTCCTGCTTCTGTATAAAGTTGATGACGTCAGGATTGGTGCCTCCCGTCAGGTCGCCTGCAGTGGCCGCCGCAGAGGTCGGAGCAGGCGCCGCTTTGTAATCTGGATAGTGGAACAGTCTCTAGGTACATATAAGTAGTTAATCTATCTCACAAAGGTGGGCTGCAGTGCTACCACGAGCTCTTAACGTGATCCGTTTTACGACCTAAACTGAACTGTTAAAGGGATGGAGCTATGTAGGGTGTATAGCTCCATCCTTCTTTCTCGCTCGCACAATGTCATGGAAAGTCACCATCTCGGTTATGTGCATAAGCGGTTTCATACACAGGAGATTTTTTTTGGACAGGGGTGGGTCAGCCGCCTCTGTTCGCGGCAATTTATCCAGTATCAAAAAAAATATCCAGTTCCTAAGGTACGGAGGTCAAAAAGGCAGTCGCTCCATGTAAAATATTGGTACACTACTGTATCCGCTTAGAAGAAGCCGATCCCAACATCGTAGGAGCATAGGTCTCAATAAGTTACCTGTGGCTGTAGTGTGGGGTGTAGTTGTTTGTAGGCGTGTGTAACTCTTTACTGAACCGACTCACTGTTCCAAAACATTTTAGTAGGTATTCTGAAAGATTGGAACAGCAGTAATGTTTTAAATGCATCATTTGGAACAATTGGAACACTGAAACACTCTTTACTTTAAGTGACCTGCAGTCTTTTTAAAATTATAACGTAAATAGCGTACATATAATTAATGACCTGAACTAAAAACATCTGCTTTAAATTATTCTCAAATCAAAATTAAATAAAACTTTTAGTGTATGACGCAACGTACCAGATCACGATTCATAACAGTCAGTGTCTGTATCTTTTGAGCCGTTGTTCCAAATGTTCCGTTTGTATCTTGTGAGTCGATGTTTCAAATGTTCCGTTTGTATCTTGTGAGCCGATGTTTCAAATGATCCGTTTGTACCTTTTGAGCCGATGTTCCAAAATATGATCTGTTTGTATCTTGTGAGTCGATGTTTCAAATGTTCCGTTCGTATCTTTTGAGCCGTTGTTCCAAATGTTCCGTTTGTATCTTGTGAGCTGATGATTCAAATGTTCCGTTTGTATCTTTTGAGCCGATGTTCTAAATGATACATATGACTGATTCGGAACATTTCAGTGATTCAGATGCAAATGTTCCAATCGCAAAGATGACACACTTTTCCCACGCCTAGTTGTTTGAGCTATCTGTATACAGGGAGCTGTACTTTTTTAAAGAGGCCTACAGAAAAACAATCTGTAGGCCATACCAATATTTGATCCATGCGGGAATCGAACCCACGACACGCAGCGCTGCAGTCAATCGCTCAACAGCCGTGCCAACCGTACCGTCCATTTAGTAAGTATTCTTCACAATAGTACACACCAGTGGGTGTAGTATGTTGCGGGGTGTAGTTGTTCAAGCTGTCTGCATACAGGGTGCTGTATTTAGCAGTAAATCGTGGCCGAGGCTTGTATTCAGTCATCACTTATGAAGTATACTTTACAATATCTTACCAGTGGAGTGGTTCAAGCTATTTGCATAAAGGGAGCTATTATTAGCTGTAAGTCATGGCCGTGGTTTATACTAAAGCCGTTGGTTATGAACTACATATACTTCACAATAACTTACCAGTGGGTGTAGTATATACTTCACAATAACTTACCAGCGGGTGTAGTATGTTGTGGGGTGTAGTTGTTCAAGCTGTTTGCATACATACTGATGTATTTAGCAGTGAGTCGAGGCTCTGGTTTGTATTCAGTCATTGCATATGGGTATACTTCACAATAACTTACCAGCGGGTGTAGTATGTTGTGGGGTGTAGTTGTTCAAGCTGTTTGCATACATACAGACTGATGTATTTAGCAGTGAGTCGAGGCTCTGGTTTGTATTCAGTCATTGCATATGGGTATACTTCACAATAACTTACCAGCGGGTGTAGTATGTTGTGGGGTGTAGTTGTTCAAGCTGTTTGCATACATACAGACTGATGTATTTAGCAGTGAGTCGAGGCTCTGGTTTGTATTCAGTCATTGCATATGGGTATACTTCACAATAACTTACCAGCGGGTATAGTATGTTATGGGGTGTAGTTGTTCAAGCTGTTTTCATACATACAGACTGATGTATTTAGCAGTGAGTCGAGGCTCTGGTTTGTATTCAGTCATTGCATATGGGTATACTTCACATTATCTTACCAGCGGCAGCGGGTGTAGTATGTTGCGGGGTGTAGTTGTTCAAACTGTCTGCATACATCGAGCTGTATTTAGCAGTAAGTCACGGTCGTGACTTGCATTCAGCCGTTGCTTATGAAGTATTACTTCATATTTTTATTTCTTTAGTTCTCTAATTTTATTTATATTTACACGATTATTTCAAAACCACTTAACTAAAATACACTAAGACTATAATATACACTAAAGGCTACTCCTAACTAAAATATGGCGTCAAAAAACTCCTCCGCATCGCTGTCAACTGGAATTGTGCCCAAAAGGCTGGCGGCATTGCCACGTTGTATGGCAATGCTTAATCTCTGACCGAGGTAAAAGCCAGCCTTTGGGTCACGCAAAGTGTCAACTAAGCGTTTAGATAGTTCATTAAAAAGTAAATGAGCACTTGGACCCCACGGCCCAAGAGTTTCAAACCCAAACGGCTAAAAAATATAACTGCCGACGAAGTTGTTATATTTCCGCTGCTTGAGATTCTCCGCAGCCGCAGCGGCAGCACCAGCACAGTACGATGAGCTAGGAAGATGGGATGGCGTAAGAGTATCGACACAGGTAGCATCCCACACTAAAGGTCTACCCATCTTCCACGGAAATAAAGACATACAGTATACTTCACAATAACTTACCAGTGGGTGTAGTGTGTTGCGGGATGTAGTTATTCAAGCTGTCTGCGTATTATAGGATGCTATATTTAGCTGTGAATCGTGGCCGTGGCTTGTACTCATAATTGCTTACAAATATATGTTCGTAAAAAATATATGTACCTACTTCACAATGTCTTACCAGTGGTTGTAGTATGTTGCGGGGTGTAGTTGTTCAAGCTGTCTGCATACAGGGTGGTGTATTTAGTAGTTAATCGTGGCCGAGGCTTGTACTCAGCTAGGGTGTAGGAGCTGGTGTACTTTTTGTCCACATCGCCGTCTGATTCGTCCAAGTTCTTCACTGAAGCTGAACCGCCGTAGCTACGTACCTACGCGTTTTATTTTGGGTATTAAATGTTTTATTTCTTATACTAATCCACAGTATTTTTTTCTTCTTTCGATAATTTTTATAATCAATAATATATTTGTTTTTTTTTTTCGGCAAGAAAAAAACAATTAGGTACACTAATCTATATCTATAAAAGCGAAATACCACTCACTGATTAATCACGAAATCTCAGAAACTATAACACCTACAAACTTAAAATTTGGCAGGTAGGTTTCTTAAAGGGTGTAGCCATCTGCTAAAAACGGATTTTACGAAACTCTACCCCTAAGAGGGTAAAACGGGGGTTGGAAGCTTGTATGGAGAAACCGACTATCACGCGGGCAAAGCCGATGGCAGAAGCTAGTTATGTATAAAGGCTAAAGTTTGTGAGTGATTGTGAATGTTTGTTACTCATGATGATAAATATAGAAATAAGTAGCTGCTACCAGCGGCTTCGCCTGCGTGATAGTAGAAAATTATCCCTAGGGAACATACTCCCGGGATAAAAAAAAAACTTTATATGTTATTTAGGTCATGGTTTACCCGTGTACCAAGTTTCATCGAAATCCGTTCAGCCGTTCGAGCATGAAAAAGTAACAAACACACACACACTAACTTTCGCCTTTATAATATTAGGAGTTAAAGTATGAAATTGCCGTTTTTTAAAACGAGTACTTTGATGTGTTTTATCTTTGGATTGGCTTGGAATTATAAGTTCAAATAAACTTTATATTAAAGGTAAGTTATTCTTTTTTTTAAATTAGGTATTTATTGGTTTCTTTGTGTTTTGTATTTTCTGTAATATCGCAGTACTTGTACTTAACTATTTTTGTATGAAATATAAGAAAACTCGCATTATTTTGTAATACGAGTTCTACCGTAGAAACAATGTGTCTCAAGCGGTATGCAATATTGATGAAGTATATATGGACTTAAAACTGCTAATGAATGAGATGCCTACTTTCGTTTCAATCACTTTCACGTGGGAAATTTTATCTCACGAATAACTTTTCTCCTCAGTGCGGCAACAAGATAAAATTTCCAAAACAAAAGCTATTAAACCAAGAGTACAAAGTTCTTTTGTTAGAAACAAGTCGTAGGTATACGTAATTGATATTGCCTGTCCTTTGAAATGCATAGTTTCTACGTTGGAACTCTTAATATGAAAAAAAAAAACGTTTTTTTATTAGCTTTCTTGGTTATAAGAACTGCGATATTACAGAAAATACAAAACACAAAGAATCCAATAAATACCTAATTTCGGAAAAAGAATACCTTATTTGAACTTATAATTCAAAGTAAATCCAAAGATCTAAAACACTTCAAAGCAACCCGTTTTAAAATTCGGCAATTTCATACTTTAACCCCTATTATTAGTATGATATGAAATTTTGTTTCTTGCCAAAGAAAAAATAAATAAAACAAAGATTAAAAATATTATTGATTAGTAATTGTTTATATATATATAAAAGTACTAGTCTGTATATATACAGGGTGTTTGGTGCATCGTGTGCCAAATTGAAATGGTCGACGGGAGGGGTCATCTGCTATCCTTTCAGACCCCCAAACACTTCTCATGCCCTGTGGATTTTTTTTCATAGACTTTTTATTGTTTTATGAAAATAAGGCCCAAATTTTTCATTCGAATACAAATTTTAAAAAATATGTAAAAGGCGTAGACTCTGAATTTTAATTTTATTTAGATTTGTATTGTATTAGAGTACTTTTAAATTTAAAATTAGTGACATTAGCTATCTAGTTTTTTTAAATTTACTTGCAAAGTTTTGGACTTCAATTAAAGCTGTCCATGTTACAGCTATTTACTTGGCGATAAGAAAAAAAAACAAAAGTGACCTTCTCTTGCTAGTGATGTGCCGCATGCCATTAAAATCTTTTTATAACTTTGTGAATTCGCTAGAATTGTGAATCGAGTCACATAAGATTAATATTCAAAATTATAATTTAAAAAATATTTTTGCTTAAATGATACCTGAAAAACCTATTAAAAATGTCATCTCACTCTTATAAGGAAAAATCTGTCTCGTATCTCTCTTTTCATGGGTTTTACTAGAAAAAAAAAAAAAAAATTGCATTTTTAACATTTATTTCATAATTTTTACAAATCCTGCTCAAATTGTTGGCCTCTGTTGTGAATTGCAGGCCCAACATCTGTTTCGTATTTCGACAGTTGTTGCAAGAAGTCGTATTTCCTCCTTAAACTTAAACTAGATACCTAGCTAATGTCACTAATTATAAATTTAAAAGTACTCTAATACAATACACATCTAAATATACTTAATTAAAATTCAGACTCTACGCCTTACTTATATATTTTTTTAAATTTATATTTGAATGAAAAATTTGGGCCTTATTTCATAAAACAATAAAAAGTCGATAAAAAAAAATCCACAGGGCATGAGAAGTGTTTAGGGGTCTGAAAGGATAGCAGATGACCCCTCCCGTCGACCATTTCAATTTGGCACACGATGCGCCAAACACCCTGCATATACACACACACACACTAACAAAATTTCCCCTTTAAAATAATTATTATAGTGTGATAGTATGATGTGATGTGAAATATATCTATACTTCTATTAAACAATAAATGTATCTAACATTGGATAATTAAAATTAAAATAAATTCAACTCACACTTGGCGCGTAATTCCCCGACAAGAAGTACCGAAGCTTCGACACCGCCTCTTTGTAAGCCAACTCAGTGTAATCCGGAATTCTCTTCAACCCATACTCATTCATCTTACTAGGCCGCCTGTTCAAATAATTCGTATAATACATAATTAAAAAACTAATCAAACTTAACTATACACAAACAAAACATTATAAAATTTCGAAAATAAAAAAAGGAAAAATAAAAATCAAATATGGAAGTTGAAACTAGTGTTGCGCATTGCGCCCGGTTGCCGAGTGCGGGGACATTTGAAACCGTATCGATTAAACAACGCCGTTGCCATGGGAACGGTTGTTGTGGTAAACATAATTATGCTTCGCGACGAATGCAGGGGACATGCAATCGATTTATCATCGTGTAGATTCGATAGGCTAAATTAGATTTTGCTTATTAGTATGTATCATGGTCATCGTGCTGCAGGAGACGCCTCGGTCGTCGATAGTCGCAAGGTAAGTTCCGGCCACCGTAGGCGCGAGTTTGTGGACGATGAGCAATGGGTAGCTCGCCGTCCGGCCGTCCGGTAAGGACCAAGCCCGAGTCCACGGCGCGTTGTGTTCATACATCAAAGAGATGTCTGCTAAACTGAAAAGGCCCAGTAGGATTGATGTCTGTAAGGGTTCGGGAATGTTCGAAAGAGTTACCGCGGCTCTGGAACGTAAAGAGCAATCTGAAGAAACACAGGCGGGTTTTAGTCAGGTAAAAGTCTGACACTACCTCTCGCTTCCCCTAGAGCGGGAGGAGTTATTTATTTATTAAAACTTTATGCCCTAATGAAACACTGTACAAAGGCGGACTTAATGTCATAATAGGTATGTACAGAACTTTAATCAACCAATAGAACTAAAACAATCGATTCCTGCAATGTAGATCCATGTAACATACATTATCTTTATATAGGACTCCTTTACAGGATATATCTGCTGTTATTGGTATCGCGTGGTAGTCCGTTATACCTACGGACTGCTGCGCAAGGGTACAGCGGTTTCGTTCACGGTTCGAATATATGATGAAATAATTTAATAGTAGGTAAATGCCATGTGAAAACAAAATGAAAATTGATTGAAAGCAAACGAAATAACATTTTTGTAACAAATATCTCTCTCATGAAAATGCCGTTTTGTAAGGCGGTCATATAGGCGTAAAGCAGTGGTTGCACTGTGGAAAACCTACCCCGGCAGACGCTTTATCTTAGTGTAATTCTATTCATCACCACTGTTCTCACTCAAAACGGTGATAAAAAAAATCGTTAAGAAACCAGTGTGTTCCAGAACCAAGAATTCGTAAACATGTGACATTCACCAAACCGCACTGCCCCGCGTGGTGGATTAGGAGGCTCGAGTCCCAGCAGTGGGATTATGCTATGCTATGAATCTTTCTCGCGAAAATGCCGTTTTATGAGGCGGCCATATAGGCATAGAGCACTGGTGGCCCAGCAGAAAACCCATCCAAGCAGTAGCGTTACTTTGTGTAATTATGTCATCACCACTAGATACTCTCAAAACGGTGAAGAAAAAGATCGTGTGGAAGCCGGTGTGATAAACAACCAAAGATTTGAAGAAATTTGACATACACCAACCCGTACTGCCCCGCGTGGTGGATTTCGGCCCATTCTCTCTTCTAAAAGGGATGCCTGAGTTCCAGTAGTGGGATCATTATAAGGCTGTTTAAGCTGCTTATGCATATGGGTGTGATAGATTTTGACGGTCAGAGTCGGATCATGTCGGACTTCGCTTTATAGTTTATCAGGTTTAAAGCTTTACAACGTATACTAACTTAACTTATATTTTTAAAATTCTAAAGTTTACTATACTTAGCTAATAGGCAAGTTTTTTACATAGCACATTAAAACAAATATGTCCGTGTTCCCTATTTTATGACAACCTATTTCCCAGGGCCCATTTTTCGCCGCGGGCCCACAGGAAGGGTCACTTTTACTCCCCAGGAGTGTAATGTTTTACAGGATAAGAGAAGCTACTTCGTATGACACTCGGCCATAGACTATAGTAGCTATCTATCAGTGAAAGAAATACGTCCAGAAGTTACCATTAGCAAACATGATAAAATTATTTGCGCACATCGCTCTGCAGTCTTATTTCATCTCAGTAAATGATATTTATTTTGCATCTAAATGAGCCCCCTATTTTTTTGAGCCTGGTTGCAAATTTGTGTTAGTTGTGTATGCGTGATCTTTATTTAAGTTACGAGTAGAATACGTAAAGTTACTGTGAGGTTAAATAATTTTGAAAAGGCTTTGTATTAAAAACATACCAATAAAAAAAATTAAGCGGTGTAATGCTGTAATAGTACATTATGATATAAGTGTGTAATGTTAGTGATTACCGTCGAGGCGGTATTTAGACCCGAGCCATGGCGGGGGTCTTAAGAGAGCTAAGAACGGTAATCATTAATTACTCACGTGTGTCATATGACGTTTTTCAATACATTTGTGAAGAAAACAACAGTAAAACTAGTAAAATTTTCTGTGACATGGCGGTAAAAATCTGTTTTCATAAGCACGCGCATAATTTTTTTTTATTTACCCCTAGAGGAAGGCTAAGGTATTTTGATCATACTGCCTAGTCTTACGTTTATATTTTCTTGCGTGAAAAGTTTTTACGATACTGTCTTTCGTAGTGACAATAGAATACGGATGTAACATTTTCTAATGATTTTGTAGTATTTCATTTTATTTATTATTTATTTTTATTTATTTTTTTTATATATTTTTTTTTCCAAATTTCTTAATCTATATTACAGATTTTTATTGCCATACAGCGAAAACCTCTCAGGGTTTATCTGTGTGATGGCGAGCCGCTTGCTTATTTAATATGTAATAGTGATGTAACAATAATTATCTAGTTATAAACGTTTTATATAATGTTTGTAAATCTTCTGGAAGTTCATTAAGAAAGTAAGGCACTAAATATTCTGCAACCCTCATCCCATACACATTGTTGGCTTTGGGTAGAATGTATTTATTTTTGGATGTAATAGATCTCAAAAAGTCAGGTCTTGTGTTTTCAGTTAGCAATTCAGGCCTATTGATTTCAGCAAGGGTGAAGAATTTAACTTTATTGAACACATTCATAACATTACAGTATATAAATAAATCATCGTCGCTGTTATTAAATTTATTTTTTACGTGTTTAGGTACAATGACTTTCAATATTCTTAGCTGCAGCTTATAAATATCTGACAAGTACCTATGTATGGTAAGTTCTACCATAGCTGCTGAGCCCGTAGTTGATAACCGAGTCTGCCAAGGCCATATATAACATTCTTAGTGTTTTATAAGGCAACTTGTATTTTAAAACGCCAAGTTTCCCTTAATGGACCTCAGCTTGTTGCAGACGTATTCTTTGTGTGGACCCCAACAGAATCGGCCATCAACCATTAGACTGATATACCTACACGTGTTTATCGACTACTTCCTATAGTGGGCATTTGCAAGTCTTTGGCGCGCTATGCAAGCAAGAATGTTCATGTGCGATAACAGTTGGTATGGTAGAACATTTATTGTGTGATGAATGTATGTGAACAATTTTTGTTTTAGATGAGTTTATTACTAATCCTACGTCATGCGCTCATTTACACAATTGATCCAGCATTATTTAATTAATACAGCCACTGAACTTCACTGGAATAAAAAAAACACGCCAAAAACCGCGCGCATCTTAAAATTGCAGCCATAGACCAAAAAAAAAAATATTTGAATGTACGATTTATTTACTAAATCTTTTTTTATTAAATAAATCGTTTGTACAAGTTAAATTTTAACTTGTAAATTGGATGAAATAAGTAAGTAAGACACTAATTTATATACTATTGAACGCAATAACTTAATGGGAATTTTTCGAATTCAAAATTTGTTTTGCGAACAAAGAGGTTGAACAAAAAGGTTTTAACTACATTATAGCACTAGTGCGTAATGGTAATCAAAATGTCACAGTTTGGTAACGAGTGCCATTATATCCCTAAGTGCAGTGCAATAAGAGTCACTTTCTGAGCAAGTGTGTTGAAAATTGATTTTTTTTTTTACCTTTCTTAGTGAAATGCTAGGTTTGTTGCATGTAGATTGATACATGAATTAACTAATAGAGAATTTTAAGAGTTGTCAACCGGAAAAATCAATCCACAATCAAGCCACAAAACACACCCTGTTTATCACACCTTTTCACGATCTTTCCCAATCAAAATCTAACCACAAAAAAAAAACACCTATTTTATTCCTACCTATATTTTTAAAATGTTCGATTATAATATAAACTACGTACGTACCGTAAGTTAAAATTTTTGTTTCAAAACTTTTATCCTTTCCTCCATATTCCTTACTATACTTACTAAACTTTTATAACAATACCACAGACTTCTATTTTCACTCAAAAAGCTTTTTATAAGGTCACTTGTACTTGCCGAATTTTAGTGCGCTTCAGCTTCCCGTTCATTTCCTTATCAGAGCCTGCGCTGGAGCCGCTCTTCACTCGGTAGCCCGTTGACTTGGGCTTGCTGACGTAACTTGTCGAACCCATACTATCACCAACACGCCAACTATCGAAACCTATCGCAATTTATATTCAAAACAACGCGAAATTTATGCCAACAGGAAAGGTATTAAAACTGATATTTTGCAGTACAAGTAAATTGACACGATAAAGAACCTATAAATTCAAATTTTCCAAAATGGCAGGCATCGCGGGCGCGCGCTGCCGCCAATAGACAAGGTTGTCGAAAAAGGAATGAGTTTTAGAATAAGAACTTTTTGCTCCTTCCTGTGTTTTGTCCCCTTCGCACACGCGGGAATAATGGCGGTCTCTGTTTCGTATCGATGGAAAAGTTTTTCTTCAGGATGTATAGGCAAGGAGCTTGCATGGAAAATTGTGGAGCTACTTATAAGTTTTGCTTGTGAAAATACGAGTAAATCAAAACCTACATTTTTATATGTATTTAATAGATCATTGTCGTGATTGTACATGAGTAATAGTCTCATTTTTATGGTTCGACAAAAGTACCCATAAGATAATTTTGTTCGCATTTATAATAACTGAATTAAACTTTCTGTTGATAAAGCCAAAACTTTGATAATGAGATGCGCTTTAATCAAAACCATTACTCTAACTAAAGGATAAGAAAACATGAATTACCAATCCCTAAACTACAGTAAATGTTACTACACCTATGTTCTGAAAGCTCAATAGGTAAACCGTTTTCTTCGATGAAAAATAAAATCCACCCTCTACATCTCGAACTACGCGACAGGCAGTGTCTAGCGTGCATCGAAGACGAGCTAATAACTTTTTGGAGGGAAAATACATTCGTGATCACGCGATAATATGGCCGCCAGACCACAAATCATAGCGTTTTACGTTCACTGACTCATCCGCATAATTAGATCCACGTAGTTTCCTACGATGTTTACGGAAATTATGGAAATTATTTCATTTTAATATGTTTTTAATTTCAGGTGATAGAATTTGTAACAAAGGCTGAATGCCTTGGATTATGGCGAGTTTTTTTTTCTGTTTTTACCGACCTAGCGTGCGCCCTGGTTTCTTGTCATTAACTCATTTTATAATTTGCTTTATGCTAATTTCTTTGGTATTCAGCCGTTCCCAGGTCTAACTATTATGTGTGTGACAGATCAAAGTTATTGGTAGTTTAAGTTAAGCAATTTTTAGTGTTACCTACCTACTTTGAATTGCCATTGGTTCGATTAGCCGTTTAGTATACTTAAATTTGAAGTAATAATCTAAGAAAATATTTACGTAAACAATAAAACTTATTAATTCATAAGATATGTTTTTTATTGGGCAGGAAATCAATAACTTCTCCCGCTCTAGGTGAAGCGACAGAGTGTCAGATTTTTATTGTAATCAATCAGATAAGAAATAGTTATCTAGTACGGAACTGAAAACATTTTTTTAAGCATTTAATAGATATAATTATTATGATTGTTGACATTAAAGTATAATCTAAGGATTCTTAATTAGTTTTCAATTGCAAGCTTACCTATCTGGAAAAAAAACAGGTTTCCTGGTTTTTGACTATTCGCAACGACTTTCAAAGACCTACAAATGACAGCCAAGATTCCGAGGCATGCGGACATAAACTCGATGTGTTAAGATGGTGACCCACACACCGACCAACAAGCGTTAGCTTTATATCTCTTTGCGACCAACTTCGGCAAATACGCCCTTCCTGCGCCGTCTATAGGGTGACTGGTAATTAGTGTACGATACTTAAACACGTGATTGTGTTCATGATAACCAACAACTTTTACTATGGGAACAAACCTGAAATCGCGAAAAAAACAGCTGTTCAGTACATTTATGTTTGCCTAATGTACTGAACAGCTGATATTTTTTTCGCGATTTCGGCTTTGCTCCCATAATAAAAATTGTTTGTTATCATGAGCACAATTACGTGTTTAAGTATCGTACACTAATTGCCAGTCACCCTATATACTTATCCTCAACGTGACCATAGTTTAAAAGCTTGTTGTTTCATTCAACGAAATGTTTGATAAAGTGTCAACGTGAAAAAAGTAAGACAACGCCTGAACGCTTTGTTGGCATTCAGTACCTAATTCCGTCATTCATTCGAATATTTCACAAAACTTGTTCCAGGAAATACGGGTTTTTATTAAAACCCTAAAAGTTTTTAAAAAAATATTCATTATTCGGAATCCTTATTAAGTATGCAAGGTTTCTATAGATAATATATGATTGCTTCACTTTTTTAATTTATGATTACGTTAAGAAGGACCAAAACTTCACGCAAAATAGCAGGTTTTCAGAGGTCTTTAATTAATTAGTTTTACACAAATTTTTGAACTCAATAGAAACCTAGATAATATCTGCAAGATATAATTATCTGTGTTTCCCACATAGTTAGAAAAAGATGTGTAATAACGTCATAATTACGTAAAAGCGGTACATGGTAGACATTCCGCCTATAGGCACGAAACGTTTTGGGAACACATTCATCGTGCGTACAGCTAAGGAGTGGAATTCCTTGCCGGAATCTGTGTTTCCTGATGACTACAACTCGGGAATCTTTAAGTCAAGAGTGAATAGGTTACTTCTAGGTAAGCGCGCTCCATCGTCGACCGCATCGTCGCTTTCCATCAGCCCCCCTAGCCAAGTTGCAAACGATAAACGTGAACGCTTAGTAATCTCCAATAGATTTTCAACTTTATACCTAAGAGCATAAAGTTGAAAATCTATTAAAGACTACTGAGCGTTAGCGACCGGAACGAACGAAAACACTATGTAATCTTCAATAGATTTTCAACTTTATATTCAATAACATAAAGTTGAAAACCTATTAAAGACTACTGAGAGTTTACGTTTATCGTTTGTGACTTGGCTAGGGGGGCAGGTGAGATAGCGGTCAAGCGCGAACCTATCAAGAATTAAAAAAAAAAAGCGGTTGTATGGAAATATATCTTGGGTTTGATGCTCTTAAGGCGACTGTTGTGACATAGCCACGAGCTCCTCAAGTTTCTATAAAGCCTGTTGAAAACAGAAGCCATATCTTAGCTGCACCAATATGTAGGTCCCCGATAGTATCTCCCGCCTCCCTGCCGGTGTAAGCCAGTGCCTCACTCCGAGCCGAGCTCGCGTGACCAACGTCATTCGTCTTTTATTTTCAAGAGTTCCTTACTGCTGCCAGTTCTGAGACCTTTTATGTAGGATTTTTAAATTGTGCTCATTTGTTTTGTCTTTACAATCAAAAGCTTTGAGATGTGTAAAAAAACCTAAAACTGTTTTTTTTTTAAACCACGTACTTAAGTCCCAACGGCCTAATTTAATGACAAAAATATTTAGACATTCCGGCCCAAAATACTTATCAAATCTAAAAATTACATCCCAGTGACCCAAAATTATGACATCATATTTAAACGTACTTTTTAGTTTAAACAATATCAAAAAAAAAAAAAATACCATGAACATATTTTTTCAATAGGTATATTTTTTGCATAAAAACTTTATCTTTAGTTATAGGAAATATGTACCACTTAAAAGAATTTAGCCAAAAGCATTACATTTGAACAGTTTTTTACTACACTAAAGTTCTGGGCCGCAACTACTTGCACCTATTTTTAGTACATTGGGTCGTAATTAGAGATGCGCCGAATAGTGGTTTCACCGAATAACCGAATATCGAACAATTTTTGCTTATGTTCTTACCGAACCGAATATACTGTAGGAAAATTCGGTTCCCCGTTCCATAGTTTTGCCGCGCAAACAACGTTTGTTTTCCGAGGCAGGAAACAGGAGAAAAGATATAGACTTTTGCCAGATAAAGCTGAAAGCTTGATCTTTTTGCATCATAATCTACCGCTGCGTCATTATAAATATTAAATTTTAATTACAAATATTCTTGATTTATCTGTGTTCGAATTTATTAGTGCCATAGTTGAGAAAACATCATATATCATTTAGTAGGCATAAGTAAGTCTTTCCTAATACAATATGATTGTTAGAATATGGGATTCCTTTAATTTACTTTCCATTAAACCGAATACATTCGGTATTTCAACCGAATAATTCGGTCGAATACGAATACCTACCTCAAAATTCTGCCGAATACGCTGAATACCGAATATTCAGCGCATCTCTAGTCGCAAAGTATATCGACCTAAATTTAGGTTGGGCCTTACGAGGATAAGCCAATTCTATTTAATTTGAGGCTGCAAAAAAAAAAAACATATTTGACTACGTCTTTGAGAATTTGTTTGATTTCAAAACACGTTCATTAAAACAAATCTCGCTAAAAATGATCGTCAAACTTACGTCTAATTTTGGCCTTTTCAAAATGTATGCCGTACTATCGACCTGCCCCGGCTTTGCATGGGTTCAAATTGAACTTGACTGGCCTGTTGGCCTAGTGGTTAGTGCAGTTGCAAAATGATAATTAAAATACAATCATTAAAAAATAAAATGTCAACAATTAAAATAAAGTCTAACTAGTCACAATTTAATCAACTAATTGCATGTCACATTAAATTTTTATAATATGTATGTATTTAGAAATATATAAGTATGTTTATCAGTTGTCTAGTACGCACAGTAGAAGCTCTGCTTAGTTTGAGACTAGATGGCGTTGTGTGATAGTTTTGGACTAAATTAAAAAAAAATAATTATATACACAAACCTTCCCTGTTTACTTATCTATCGGTATTTGTATTAGTGAAGTAGAACCATGTCCTTTCTAGGGGTTCAAGCTTACTGAACAGATTTTGATGAAATTTGGTAATTTGATTAAAATCGATTCAGTAGTTTAACCGTAAAAGCGTACCTAGGTAACATACAGATATTGTCTTTCACATTTATAATATTTGTACGTTTAATGATGATAATGATTACCAGTGATAGGAATAGGTAGTGCCTATTTGCCTAAACTTCGAAGAACAGAGACAAGAAACGGAGACTTCCTTAGGACTAATTTTTTTCCGATACATCTGTCCCGGAATTTCGATACAACACTTAAATACATTTTAAAAAATGTGTTATTTGGAATAAGTAATTCGTCTATATTTACCTAAAGTTTGCGACTAGATATATCATAATAAATAACATGCACAGTCGTTACAACCATAAAACTTTCTGAATTTTTTTGTTGGAGAACTTTTTGTAAATGACTTGTTGATACATTTATATACATACATATAGATACATACTTGTTGATCATTCCGCTAGATGGCGCTATCTAGCTAACATCAAAACAAAAGTGCTCCGTGTTTACAATTGTTTTAAAAATATCTACAATTCATTATATGTGTTAGGAGACTTATAAATCTGTCAAAAATAGTCCAATGAAAGAGTGTGAACGTTATCCAAGTGTTAAATACAATTTAACTTAAAATAGCTGAACAATAACAACGAAACATTCAAAATCAACTATAAACTTTAGAAGTGAAAAATAAAGTGACAATTCATTATAATAGAATCCATTAATCAAACTAAATACCAAGTGACAATTAAAAAACCAAAAACGGTGTTTAAATCATAAACAAAGAACTTGTTATAGTGTACGTCAAGTGGAAAAAATTCCTGAGCAATGAGTAATACCAACCGATTTGCAAAATTCAAATAGCAAAATCTGTGAATATAGATGCTTTATTTCAACACACTTAGAAGCGTGCTCCGTGGCGTAGTGGTATTACCTGCAGCAACAGAGTGACTTTGGTTCTCGGATACCCTGGTTCAAATCCCAGTGAATCAGAAAGTCTTTTTGTGTTTTTGTGTCTGTCTATATTTTCTTCGTCGGGCTGTTTACATGCGACATTATCTAATTAGCAATGGATTCTAATATTACATATAGAAAACCATATACGAATACCACTGGATCCGTGGATAACTTATCTGTTTTGACAAATGACGATGAAAGAACAATCCTGGACACGACAATGCTGAGCATACCCGATAGTTTGCACGAAACTACTACTGACAAAGACTTTGTTAATGAATTGAAAGAAGAGATTCAGTTACTCACATCGCAATTAATGAGCGCGCATAAGGAAATAGAAAACCTACATTGTGAAAACTTCCGACTAAAGTCAGATCTACAAAAATCTCTAAAGAATTTAGAAACCTACAAAAAGATCTGCACAACACCACAAAGGAAATGTAAGATACCAACATCGGTACGTAAGAACTCAAAAGCTCAAAAAACACCGCCGATGGACATCAATAAAGATGCCAGTGTAAGGAGCGACTTACAGGTAAAACCTAAAGTAGACATGCTTGATAAACAAACTCAAACACACAATCCGACTATTGACACATTGCTACGAGTTAACCAGAAGGCGCAACAAAATTCACAACAATTCAATTTTGCTACCAAAAAATCCTCAGGCGCTTTAATACCACCAACACAGAAAAATAAGATGTGTATCATCAGTAGCGACTGTACAAGGGGTACCCTACCTCTGATAGAAGAAACTTTTTCCAAACACTTTGTTTTATGTCATTATTTACTACCAAACTGTACCACAAAAGAACTCGTATGCAATATAGAATACAAATTAAAAGATTTCACTATGAAAGATTATTGCTTGATTTTCATTGGAAAACACGATCTTAAAAATGACAACTATATAGATATATTGGATAGTTTAAAGAACTCGCTGAATAACGCTACCCATACAAATAATATTATCTGTTCTCCAACGTACATAAAAGGCGCTATGATTCACAATTATAAAGTCGAGCTTTTCAACAACCTGCTCTATCTGGATGTGAAAAACAACGAGTATGTATATTTTTTTGATAGCAACAGGTCTCTGACTCATGATATGTTTTCCTATAACACAGGGAAAATAAATAAATCTGGATGGAGACATATTTATAATCAAATAATGACCAACATAATGATTGATTATGACTTGTTTTATTCTCAAGATATTTTGCATGATGAATTGCTGAACCAAAGGCTACCTAGCGAAAATGAGAACGCAACACCATCAACTAGTAGCAATGAGTTTTTTCTATTATAAACATATGTACATCATGCATCAAAATATAGCTGGACTTCTAAACAAGACTGACTTACTTGTTATCCATATCCAGGAGCTGCTGAATAAGCAAATAGACGTTGACGTAATATGCGTCACGGAACATTTTGTAATTTCTGGACAAGAGGGACTAATCAACATTCCGAATTACAAGCTTGCCGCGGCATATACAAGAAAAGAACAAAAGCGAGGAGGATCTTGTATTCTAGTCAAAACTTGTTACGAATTTAACGTATTGACAGATGTAGAAAAATGTCTATTACAGGTGTTATAGAATGCTGTGCAATAGAGTTAACCAAACAAAATTTAGTCATTATATGTTTATATAGGCCGCCAACGATGTCAAATTTCAATTTATTCTGTGATAGCTTAGAGACTTTATTAAAAAAAATATGTACTAAAAGGAATAGAAAGGTATTGCTGTGTGGGGATTTCAACATAGATATTTTGAAACAAAATAGATACACTTTGGACTTTGAAATCTTACTTCTCAATCACAATCTCAAGTTAGAAATTAGACAACCAACTAGACCAAGGAGCTTATCTTGTCTTGATAATTTTGCGCACAACTGTCGTAAAAAGTGTTATAACGAAGTAATTGACTTTGCTCTATCGGACCACTCAGCTCAATTACTAAAAATGCACGTGAATAAAACTTGTATACTTGATTCATGGCGAATAAAAAAAAGGGACATGTCTAAAGTAAATTTGACCAAGTTTAGAAACACCTAAAAAGTTTATCTTTTTTAGAGGTGTACGATTCTGACAATCCAATTTCATTTAATATATGATTTATGTTTTCCAGTTAAACTAATTAAGATAAAATCCTCTAGAAAAATAAAGTGGGTATCTAAAGGTATAAGAATTTGTAGTAAAAAACAAAGACAGTTACTATGGAAATATAGGCAAACACCTTCAGAACAAACTAAAAAAGCATTCCAACAATATTCTAAAACATTTAAAAAAATCATTAAACTCACCCAAAAAGCACAAAACAACCACATTATAAAAAATGCTCAGAGCAAATCTAAAGCCTCTTGGCAAATAATTAAAGGTAGTAATCGAACTGCAGAACCTATATTACAAATTAGAAAGGAAAACACTATTGTCAATAATCCTAAGGAAATGGCTAAATGTTTCAATAACTTTTTTATTGATCAAATTCAAAACTTAACTAATGACAATACCACAAACCAAATCATTGGCATAGAAAACAACCCACACTCAATATTTATGGCCCCAGTTCTACCAGAGGATATCGTGAGAGCTATCAAAACATTAAAAAATAAAAAAAGTGTCGGATACGATGGAGTAGCGACCAATGTGGTAAAATTCGTTGCAGATGTAATAGCTTCTCCCTTAAGTCATATTATGAATCTGTGCATAAGCCATGGCACATTTCCAGATAGCCTAAAAACTACAATTGTTATACCAATTCATAAAAAAGACAGTAAAGAAGAAATGTCAAATTATAGACCGGTAGCTCTTACTTCCGTATTTTCTAAAATACTCGAAAAACTGATTTATGAATCTGTAACTTCTTTCTTAACTAAATATAACATCCTTTGTAACGAGCAAAAAGGTTTCAGAAAAAATAAAAACATAAACATGGCTATTTACGACTTGCTACATAACATAATGTTGAATATCGACAATAAAACACCAGTTTGTGCAATATATACTGACATGACTAAAGCCTTTGACTACGTTAAACATGACATTCTTCTGCACAAACTTGACAGGTACGGTATTAGAGGAAACGTCTTGAGACTCATTGAATCTTTTCTAAGCAAACGCAAACTACAGACAGGAATTACTAGGATATGTCACAAAAGTAAGATTCAATATAAATATTTATCGGAAAGCAGGGAAGTCAAATTCGGAGTACCGCAAGGCACTGTGGTCGGACCCTTAATATTTTTGCTTTACATAAATGATTTGCCTAGACAAATTCAACACCCAATGGTATTATTTGCTGATGACAGCACGGCTATAGTTAAATGTACAGAAAATGTGGATTATGAAACTGATATTAATGACACATTAAAAAATATAATAAATTGGCTTTCTATCAATAACTTAATTATTAATTTGAAAAAAACAAAATTAATGCACTTTTACCAGCGTCTACGACCGGACGCTTTGACAATGGCATACAATGGACAAAGAGTAGACAATACAAATGTTGCAAAATTTTTAGGTATAATAATTGACAATCAACTAACATGGAAACCACAAGCCGAAGAGATCTGCAAGAAATTAAGCAAATCTGCATACATTTTATATAATTTGACAAAAAAAGTTAACACTGATACGATTATCATAGCTTATCATGGTCTCGTTGTTTCTGTTTTAAGATACGGAGTAGTTTTTTGGGGTAATTGCAGTGAGAGAGAAAGGATTTTCAGAGCCCAAAAATATTGTATTAGATCAATGACCGGAATAAATTCAACAGACAGCTGCGTTCCTATGTTTAAATCCCTTAAATTACTAACCTTTCCGTCACTCTATATTTTGGAAATGGCACTGTTTGTGAAGGGTAATCAAAATTTATTTTGAGTGGTATACAATAAAATACCTGATGATATCAAAAATTGCACAATACAAATATTTAAAAAGAAATTAAATAAATTGCTAATTGAAAAATGTTATTATACAATAGATGAATTTTTGAATGACAAATCCATATGATTATTTATAAACAACGATTTTATTATATTTTATTCAGATTTTGATTGTATTATTTGACTAATTATTAAATTATTTCTGACATTGACTAATTATTAACGTATTATTGACATTCTATTATTGACTAATTATTAACTTATTTTTGACATTGTTTACCACTGAATGAATTTACAAATTGAATGGTTTATATTTTTATTGTCTAGTTTAATCATTTGAAAATAAGTCAAATATTTGTTTTTGTTTTTTAATTATTTCTTAATTTAATTCTAATATAAAAATTTTGCATGCCTCACGGTAGAATGTATTGGATCCTTCTCTTACTTAACACCATATTTTTGTACCTGCATTCATAGCAAATAAATTATTTCATTTCATTTCATTTCATTTCATTACACAATGAATCACAATATTTGTATAAGAAGCCGTACACGTTTCGAAGTAAATATCTTCTTTCTAGCTCACTCTAGGTGTCGCTACGTTTAATGAGATTTGTAAAGTTCAAGTATAATAAAAGGCATTTTGTCTTTAAAATAATAAAACGGTATTTTTTTATCATTTTAGCATTCTCTATAGTAGAAAGAATTTATCATTTAAAAAAAAGTATTTAAAATAAATAAATAATTCATTTATTTGCCAGAATGTATGTATACAAAGTGTCATATTATCAAAAATCTTAATATTAATGAGGTCCCTTTACATTCTACCATTATACATGATGTACAAATATTTGGTCACAAATGAAAATACAAATACCTTTTTTTCTTTCATCTTAATGAAATATATTTCTAAAGTAAGTATGTTTAAAATTGTGCTTGATATTAAAATAATTGTATAATAATTGTATCACATTGTTAGTAACAAACTTAAACTCAAAAAAAATTTAAAAACATGATTAATTTAATCTTTATTGCACCGAAAGTACAATACGGCCGTGCGCGCACTGCCTTGCGTTTTTCTAACGCATAATCTGTGAAGTATGGAGTCTCATAGAAGTGCGCGCACTGCCGTGAAATAAACGCATGCGGTAGAATCACCGTTGGCCTCTCGCTGCAAATTTGCGGTGAATCTACCGCAAATATTTTTGTATCGTATAGAGATCTAGGAAGCGCCGCGCACTGCCGCGAAACTAACGCACGTTTTAACCGACTTCAAAAAAAAAGGAGGAGGTTATCAATTCGGTTGTATTTTTTATCATCATTTTTTTATGTTTGTTACCTCAGAACTCCGTCGTTTCTGGACCGATTTGCAATATTTTTTTTCCCATATGAGATATGCTTCCAGATTAGTCCCAATTTTTTAAAAATCTAGTTCTGATGATGGAATCCATGAGGAATCAAGGGAACTCCTCAAATATTATGCATTTACAGTCAAAAAGTAACATTTGATGAAGTGGAACTGATGAAGAAGACCAGAAATGGTCAACGGAACTTCATACTCACATAGATATCACAATGAAGATAGTTAAGCGACTATGAAAATACAAATAAATGAATAGTTCTGAATAGTTACGTTGAAAATGGTATCATCGAAGTGATCTGATGATGATGATGGAGCCGGAAGGTGGAAGGTAGACACAGGAACTTCATAATAAAACAATGTAACTTAGCAGTGTTTGGGTTAATTAGAATTGTCATGTGAAATAGGCACTCTGTTTATAAGTGTATCGCAGCTAAAAAGTGTTAAATAAAAACTTTTACGAAAATAAAATAACCGTCTTCACTAAAAAACAACACTAATAAAAATAAAAAACACTAATAAAAATTATATTAGTGTTAATACCGAGAAACCCCGACATCCGAAATTAAAGTTATTTTGATCCTTTTAGTGTTTTTTTTTTAGTGAAGTCGGTTATTTTTTTTTTTTTTTAAGTTTTTGTCCTTCGAACTCCGGCTGTGGTGCTCACATGTCATGGTTATGTTGCACTTCATCAAATGTTACTTTTTGACTGTAAATGCTTTTTTTTTTTTTGTAGGTTGGAAAATCATCTAATGACAAATCGCGCTCTTGGGCGGAGCGAGAAATAGTGTCAGACTTTTACTGACTAAAAACCCACTCCTGTTCCTTCTTTGCTTTCATCCCGGGGCCCCGGGCTTCGCTTTCACACTACCCGTGGCCCCAGTAGGCTTCGGCCCTACTGGGCCCCTACGATTTGCTGACATCTCCCTGAGGCGCGCGTGGAACAATGCGCGCCGTCGACGACTTGGGCTTGGTCCGGACAGTTACCGGACGGTCGGACGGCAAGCCACCCATTACTCGCCGTCCGCAAGCCCGCGACTACGGTGGCCGGAAATCGGGATCGGAATCCCGGCGGCGGTTAGGGCGTGAGGACCGTTGCCTCACGCGATCGGCCGCCTCCTTTGCTAGCATTACTGCTTCGCAGAAGGAGGCGACCGCTTGCCACATCTCCTCACTCTGGACCATGGCCTGTACCAATGCCCGGCGCGAAAGATCACTGCCGCCAATCGCCCCCACGAGGACACGGCGTTGCTCTGCCCAGGCGGGGCACACCTCTACCGTATGCTCAACCGTGTCCTCCGGACGGTCCACACAATGGCGGCACCCAGGCGTTTCTTCCGCACGAATTCGGTGCAGGAACCTCCCGAACTTACCATGTCCGGTGAGGACCTGCGTCATGCGGTAGGTAAGGACGCCATGTGGTCTTTCCAGCCACTCCTCAAAGAGGGGACTTACCGCCATAATTGTGGCGTGCCCAGACTGTAAATGCTTAAGTTCTCGATGAAAATACCAAAATCACTATAAGGTGGCCTATAATTTTTGAGGAGTCCCTCGATTCCTCATGGATCCCATCATCAGAACTGGATTTTTCCTATAAAGGCAAAAAAATTTAGCAAATCAGTCCATAAACGACGGAGTTCTGAGGTAACAAACATAAAAAAAAATGATGATAAATAAAAATCTTTTTCCAAAAAAATACAACCGACTTCAAAGTAAAAAAAAAACACTGAAAAGTGCAAAATAATTTTAATTTCGGAAGTCAGTGTATCTATAATAGTCTTGTCTCTTCGTTATTTAACACCGACTTACGGAATTAAACTTATTTTGCACTTTTCAGTGTTTTTTTTACTTTGAAGTCGGTTGTATATATTCTACCGCACGGTAGAATAAACGCACCGCATTCCACGCGCACGGCCTTAGTTCTTCTGTTCCTGTTACGTCCCTATTCCGTTCTTATTTCCAAAAATAATCCGTTCCTATTCTGTTCCTACTCCGTCCCTATTCCGTTCCCATAGCGTTCCTAATCCGTTCATAATCCGTTCCTAGTCCGTTCTTATTCCGTTCCTATTCTGTTCCTATTCCGTTCCCATAGCGTTCCTAATCCGTTCATAATCCGTTCCTAGTCCGTTCCTAGTCCGTTCCTATTCCGTTCCTATTCTGTTCCTACACCGTCCCTATTCCGTCCCTAGTCCGTTCCTATTCCGTTCCTATTCTGTTCCTATTCCGTTCCCATAGCGTTCCTAATCCGTTCATAATCCGTTCCTAGTCCGTTCCTATTCCGTTCCTATTCTGTTCCTATTCCGTTCCCATAGCGTTCCTAATCCGTTCATAATCCGTTCCTAGTCCGTTCCTAATCCGTTCCTAATCTGTTCCTATTCTGTTACTACTCCGTTCCTATCCCGTTCCTAATCCGTTCATAATCCGTTCCTAGTCCGTTCCTAATCCGTTCCTAGTCCGTTCCTAGTCCGTTCCTAGTCCGTTCCTAATCTGTTACTACTCCGTTCCTATTCCGTTCCCATAGCGTTCCTAATCCGTTCATAATCCGTTCCTAGTCCGTTCCTAGTCCGTTCCTACTCCGTTCCTATTCCGTTCCTAATCCGTTCATAATCCGTTCCTAGTCCGTTCCTAATCCGTTCCTAGTCCGTTCCTAGTCCGTTCCTAGTCCGTTCCTATTCTGTTACTACTCCGTTCCTATTCCGTTCCCATAGCGTTCCTAATCCGTTCATAATCCGTTCCTAGTCCGTTCCTATTCCGTTCCTATTCTGTTCCTACACCGTCCCTATTCCGTTCCTAATCCGTTCCTATTCCGTTCCTATTCTGTTCCTACACCGTCCCTATTCCGTTCCTAATCCGTTCATAATCCGTTCCTAGTCCGTTCCTATTCCGTTCCTATTCTGTTCCTACACCGTCCCTATTCCGTTCCTAGTCCGTCCCTATTCCGTTCCCATAGCGTTCCTAATTCGTTCATAATCCGTTCCTATTCTGTTCCTACTCCGTCCCTAATCCGTTCATAATCCGTTCCTAGTCCGTTCCTATTCCGTTCCTAATCCGTTCATAATCCGTTCCTAGTCCGTTCCTAGTCCGTTCCTAGTCCGTTCCTTTTCTGTTACTACTCCGTTCCTATTCCGTTCCCATAGCGTTCCTAATCCGTTCATAATCCGTTCATAATCCGTTCCTAGTCCGTTCCTAGTCCGTTCCTATTCCGTTCCTATTCCGTTCCCATAGCGTTCCTAATCCGTTCATAATCCGTTCCTAGTCCGTTCCTAGTCCGTTCCTACTCCGTTCCTAGTCCGTTCCTAGTCCGTTCCTATTCCGTTCATAATCCGTTCCTAGTCCGTTCCTAATCCGTTCCTAGTCCGTTCCTAGTCCGTTCCTAGTCCGTTCCTAGTCCGTTCCTAGTCCGTTCCTATTCCGTTCATAATCCGTTCCTAGTCCGTTCCTAATCCGTTCCTAGTCCGTTCCTAGTCCGTACCTATTCCGTTCCTACTCCGTTCCTATTCCGTTCATAATCCGTTCCTAGTCCGTTCCTAATCCGTTCCTAGTCCGTTCCTAGTCCGTTCCTATTCCGTTCATAATCCGTTCCTAGTCCGTTCCTAATCCGTTCCTAGTCCGTTCCTAGTCCGTTCCCATAGCGTTCCTAATCCGTTCATAATCCGTTCCTAATCCGTTCCTAGTCCGTTCCTAGTCCGTTCCCATAGCGTTCCTAATCCGTTCATAATCCGTTCCTATTCTGTTCCTACTCCGTCCCTAATCCGTTCATAATCCGTTCCTAATCCGTTCATAATCCGTTCCTAATCCGTTCATAATCCGTTCCTAGTCCGTTCCTAGTCCGTTCCTAGTCCGTTCCCATAGCGTTCCTAATCCGTTCATAATCCGTTCCTATTCTGTTCCTACTCCGTCCCTAATCCGTTCATAATCCGTTCCTAATCCGTTCATAATCCGTTCCTAATCCGTTCATAATCCGTTCCTAGTCCGTTCCTAGTCCGTTCCTAGTCCGTTCCTATTCCGTTCATAATCCGTTCCTAGTCCGTTCCTAATCCGTTCCTATTCCGTTCCTAATCCGTTCATAATCCGTTCCTAGTCCGTTCCTAATCCGTTCCTAGTCCGTTCCTAGTCCGTTCCTAGTCCGTTCCTATTCCGTTCATAATCCGTTCCTAGTCCGTTCCTAATCCGTTCCTAGTCCGTTCCTAGTCCGTTCCTACTCCGTTCCTATTCCGTTCCTAATCCGTTCATAATCCGTTCCTAGTCCGTTCCTAATCCGTTCCTAGTCCGTTCCTAGTCCGTTCCTAGTCCGTTCCTATTCCGTTCATAATCCGTTCCTAGTCCGTTCCTAATCCGTTCCTAGTCCGTTCCTAATCCGTTCCTAGTCCGTTCCTAGTCCGTTCCTATTCCGTTCCCATAGCGTTCCTATTCCGTTCCTAATCCGTTCATAATCCGTTCATAATCCGTTCCTAATCCGTTCCTAGTCCGTTCCTAGTCCGTTCCTAGTCCGTTCCTAGTCCGTTCCTAGTCCGTTCCTAGTCCGTTCCTAGTCCGTTCCCATAGCGTTCCTAATCCGTTCATAATCCGTTCCTAGTCCGTTCCTAATCCGTTCCTAGTCCGTTCCTAATCCGTTCCTAGTCCGTTCCTAGTCCGTTCCTATTCCGTTCCCATAGCGTTCCTATTCCGTTCCTAATCCGTTCATAATCCGTTCATAATCCGTTCCTAATCCGTTCCTAGTCCGTTCCTAGTCCGTTCCTAGTCCGTTCCTAGTCCGTTCCTAGTCCGTTCCCATAGCGTTCCTAATCCGTTCATAATCCGTTCCTAGTCCGTTCCTAGTCCGTTCCTATTCCGTTCCTACTCCGTTCCTATTCCGTTCCTAATCCGTTCATAATCCGTTCCTAGTCCGTTCCTAATCCGTTCATAATCCGTTCCTAGTCCGTTCCTAGTCCGTTCCTACTCCGTTCCTATTCCGTTCCTAATCCGTTCATAATCCGTTCCTAGTCCGTTCCTAATCCGTTCCTAGTCCGTTCCTAGTCCGTTCCTAGTCCGTTCCTATTCTGTTACTACTCCGTTCCTATTCCGTTCCCATAGCGTTCCTAATCCGTTCATAATCCGTTCCTAGTCCGTTCCTATTCCGTTCCTATTCTGTTCCTACACCGTCCCTATTCCGTTCCTCATCATCATCATTTCAGCCGAAAGACGTCCACTGCTGGACATAGGCCTCCCCCAAGCGTCGCCACAGCGAACGGTCCTGTGCGTCTCGCATCCATCGGACCCCCGCAACCGTTACCAAGTCATCGGTCCACCTTGTAGGAGGCCTTCCAACGCTACGTCTTCCGGTACGTGGTCGCCATTCCAGAACCTTTCGGCCCCAACGGCCATCTGTTCTGCGAGCAATGTGCCCTGCCCATTGCCACTTTAGTTTGGCGATTCTTCGTGCTATGTCGGCAACCTTGGTTCTCCTGCGGATATCCTCATTCCTGATTCGATCACGCAAGGAAACTCCGAGCATAGCCCTCTCCATTGCCCTTTGGGTGACTTTAAGCCTTCTAATGAGGCCCATTGTAAGCGACCACGTTTCGGAGCCATATGTCATCACTGGCAACACGCACTGGTCATAGACTTTCGTCTTGAGACACTGTGGTATATTGGACGAGAAGACACCGCGCAGCTTCCCGAACGCTGCCCAGCCGAGTCGGATTCGACGATTGATCTCTTTCTCGAAGTTAGACCTTCCCAACTGGACCGTCTGTCCCAGGTAAACGTAGTCGTCTACAACTTCGAGTGTAGAGTCCCCGACCTTGATAGGAGTGGGTGCTACATGGCTGTTTACCATGACTTTGGTTTTGTCCATGTTCATTTTAAGTCCCACTCTTTCGGAAGCTCTACTGAGGTCACCAAGCATTGTACTGAGCTCCTCCGTAGTCTCAGCCATGACTATTATGTCGTCGGCAAACCGAAGGTGAGTGATGTACTCGCCATTGACATTAATGCCTAGCCCTCTCCATTCCAAAACCTTGAAGACATCCTCCATTGCTGCCGTGAACAGTTTCGGAGAAATAACGCCTCCCTGCCTCACACCCCGCTGCAAGAGGATAGGTTTCGAGGTCTGGTCTTGTAGTCGGACTGACATAGTGGCGTTTTTGTACAAACACTTCAGCACTTCGATATACCGATAGTCAATTTGGCACCGTTGGAGAGACTGCAGTACAGCCCAAGTTTCAATCGAATCAAAGGCTTTCTCGTAGTCCACAAACGCTAAGCAGAGAGGCTGGTTATACTCCTCAGTCTTCTGTATAACCTGCCGCAGCGTATGTATGTGGTCCACGGTGCTGAAGCCTTTTCGAAATCCGGCTTGTTCGGGAGGCTGGAAGTCGTCGAACCTGCGCGCGAGACGATTCGTGATGACTCTGGAAAACAGCTTGTAGACATGGCTCAGAAGCGAGATGGGCCTATAATTCTTAAGCAGGGCATTATCGCCCTTCTTAAAGAAGAGTACCACCACGCCTCTGCTCCACGCCTGTGGCGTTTTCCCCTCGAGTATGACGGAATCAAATAGCTTCTGAAGGGCCTTAAGGACCGGTTTTCCACCCGCCTTCAGGAGTTCGGCCGTAATTCCGTCCTCACCCGACGCCTTGTTGTTTTTCAGCTGCTTCAGAGCCATCCTAATCTCGTACAGGCTGACGTCCGGGATATCTTCGGTATAGTGTCGAGTCAATCTAGCTCTTGGGTCGTTTACTAGATTTACAGCGGGTTTAGCGGTAGACGTGTATAACTGTCCATAAAAAGCCTCGATCTCTCCCAGAAGCTCCGATTTGGCGGATATGACTCTGCCATCGTCGGTCTTCAGTTTCGTGAGCTGGCTTTGCCCAATAGACAGATCTCGTGCAAATACTTTAGAGCCCTTATTCCGCTCAATCGCATCCTTAATCCTTGCGGTATTAAAGCGGCGAAGGTCACGTTTCAGGGACTTCGAGATTTGTCTATTGAGCTGCCGGTATATGCACGCATCGTCTGAAGACTGCAGAATCATCTCACGCCTCTTCTTCATTAGCTCGAGTGTCGGATCGGAGAGCTTCTTGTTTTTATTTGTACGGTGAGTCTTGAAAAACTTAGACCCGACCGTATGGACAGTTTCCACGAACCCATCGTTATATTCATCCACGGAGCTTCCTAGGCACTCGAAACGATTGTGGAGTTCGAGCTAAAAGCTCTCGGGGTTTTGGATCTGGATCTGTGCTGGACGGAGCGTAGACTTCATCAGTCGAGACCTTTCAAGCTTAATGTTAATATTCAATGTGCCTCTTACGACGCGGTGATCACTTCCAGTTTTCACCGCGTTGATCACAGAGACATCATTGAATATTTGCTTTTTCGTCGACAGGATGAAGTCAATCTCATTTCTAGTTGCACCGTCAGGACTTTGCCAGGTCCACCTTCTATGCTCACGCTTTTTGAAGAAGGAATTCATCATATAGAGGCCCTCCTTCTCCATAAAGCTAGCCAGTAGGTGTCCCCGGTGATTCCGACGTCCAAATCCAAATTGCCCCACTCGCAGCTCGTCACCGTCTCGTTTGCCCAGTTTCGCGTTAAAGTCCCCCATGACCACGGTGAAGTGAGTCTTAGAACCATGCATGGCTCTTGATATATCCTCATACATGGATTCTACTTCGTCGTCGGGATGTGTCGAGGTCGGGGCGTAGACCTGTATGACCTTCAGCGAATATCTTGATGATATTCTGAGTATAAGGTACGCAACCCTGGTCGACACACTCTCGATCCTCACGACATTGTTCACAAGGGACTTGTGGACGAAAAACCCGACACCACCCTGGGACTGCTGGTCACCCTCCCGGAAATAGAGCAGGTTACCGGATTTGAGAATTATCGTATCCTCCCCCTGTCTTCGGACTTCAGACAATCCCACAATACTCCATCGCAACCTGCTCAATTCCTCCTCCAGTTCGGTGATCTTCTCGTCAGTCCTCAGTGTACGCGTGTTGAAAGTTGCCAGGTCGAGTCGTTTAATAGATGGGTAGCCAAATCTCATCCGGAGATTCTTCGCACCCCTTGCCTCGTCGTGGCCTTGACCGCTACCGGAGTCAAGGGTAGACGGGCTGCCGGGCACTAGGGGCCATTTTTTCCTTCTGTTTTTCATGTTGGGGGGGGGTTGCCATAATCGCCACGCTTGGCAGACGGGTTGGCGATCGCAGTTTGGTTGTTGTAATGCACAGAGGATGCTGCTGCCCATTCTCTGGTATGTCCCTTAGTCGCCTCTTACGACACCCTCGGGAAGAGATGGGATGGTGTTATTCTTAACGTCCGAACACCATACGGAACATTTTCCGTTCATTCCGTTCCTAATCCGTTCATAATCCGTTCCTAGTCCGTTCCTATTCCGTTCCTATTCTGTTCCTACACCGTCCCTATTCCGTTCCTAATCCGTTCATAATCCGTTCATAATCCGTTCCTAGTCCGTTCCTATTCCGTTCCTAATCCGTCCCTATTCCGTTCACATAGCGTTCCTAATCCGTTCATAATCCGTTCCTAGTCCGTCACTAATCCGTTCATAATCCGTTCCTATTCCGTTCCTATTCTGTTCCTACACCGTCCCTACACCGTCCCTATTCCGTTCCTAATCCGTTCCTATTCCGTTCCTATTCTGTTCCTACTCCGTTCCTATTCCGTTCCTAATCCGTTCATAATCCGTTCCTAGACCGTTCCTAGTCCGTTCCTATTCCGTTCACATAGCGTTCCTAGCATAGCATAGCATAGTCGACCTTATAATGTTCCCACTGTTGGGACTCAGGCCTCCTCTCTAGGAGAGGGAATGGGCCGTAATCCACCACGCGGGCCCAGTGCGGGTTGGTGGACGTCACATGTCTTCGAATTTTTGGTTCTAGGACATGCCGGTTTCCGGTAGCGTTCCTAATCCGTTCATAATCCGTTCCTATTCTGTTACTACTCCGTCCCTATTCCGTTCCTAATTCGTTCATAATTCGTTCCTAGTCCGTTCCTATTCCGTTCCTATTCTGTTACTACGGATTAGGAACGGAATAGGGACGGATCCCTATTCCGTTCCTAATCCGTTCATAATCCGTTCCTAGTCGGTTCCCATAGCGTTCCTAATCCGTTCATAATCCGTTCCTAGTCCTAGTAGTTATTTTACACTTTGATTTTTTTTTACTATCTATTTTTTACTATCTTCATTGTGATATCTATGTGAGTATGAAGTTCCGTTGACCATTTCTGGTCTTCTTCATCAGTTCCACTTCATCAAATGTTACGTTTTGACTGTAAATGCTTAAGAGTAGGGTATTATTGGGCATTCTATGCCACTGTCGGCAAGTAGCTCGGCTAGTGCGCCTCGCTATCCGACAGTGGCATAGAATGCCCAATAATAAACGATTGACTCGACGGTAGAGCAAATTACTGTACTCTCTTCGTGATCTTGCAAGTTATACCACTGGCCGCCAGTAGCTAGGGCGAGTTCTCATTGCTACAAAACTCGCGTAGAATACCGAATATTGTACGATCGCTTCCAAACCACTTAATCAATGATCTTGCGAGTTTGTCATTGTTCAAACGATCGCACTAGCGCGGAAAAGATAGAGTACTATTTCAGTTTATAAATATTAATGTATCAGATACATTTACTCATTAGCAATCAGTTGGTTTCCAAGTGTAATCATGAAGTTTGTAAAGCAACCACAATCACTACATGTTACAACAATCTGCGAGGATGTTTGTAAGACTAGTTTTCGTCACGGAGAATTGTTACCTGACTCAGTTCGATGTATCATTTGCGGACCATCCAATTGTGGAAAAACCAATTTATTGATTGGTCTTCTCATACACGAAAATGGATTAAGATTTAAAAATGTTTATGTTTATTCGAAAACTCTGTACCAACCCAAATACATTTTTTTAGAAAAAGTTTTACAACGAGTACCAGGTATTTCACTTCAGAAATATCATGGAAATGAGGAAGTGCTAAGAGTTCAAGACGCGAAACCTAACTCTGTGATAATATTTGATGATGTTGCTTGCGAAAATCAAGATAGCATGCGTGATTATTTCGCAATGGGAAGACATAAGTTCATCGATTGTTTTTATCTAAATCAAACTTATAGTAAAATCCCTAAGCAGTTAGTAAGAGACAACGCGAACTTAATCATAATTTTTAAACAAGATGACATTAATTTACGTCATATTTATGAAGAACATGTCAACACTGATATGACGTGGATTGAATTTCGTGAAATGTGTTCAAAAATATGGAATGAGCCCTTCAATTATGTAGTAATTAATAAAGATTGTTTAAAAAATAAGGGATGTTACAGAAACAAATTTGATACCTTTGTAGTCTTTGATTAAGAATATAGTTATTTAAGTCCGTTACCTTCGTGATATTATTATTCTTCAATCATCGCTTAATCAATCACTATCGGCTTGTTTTTCTGCAATGGAAAAATCGTTAAAAAGACAAATAGTAGTTGCAGCCGAAGCTGTTAAGAAAAAAGTACGTAAAATGAGAGATGTTGACATTAACAATCAGCAAACACTGGAATCAGTTTTCAAGCCTGTAACAGGACCACTCAACCAGATTGCTAAAGCCAGTAAGCAGACTTCTTCACTGTGTCCTACAAAAAATGAAGAACTTCCGTTTATTGATAAAACTTTGCAGAATCAAGAAGCCAATGATAAAAAAGACAATTCAGATGAATATGAATCTGATATCGAAAGTGACTCTTCATATAAATCATTAGTTGAAAACAACCCAGGTCGTGACACGTCATCCTGGTCTGTATCCTCAGAAGCACTGTCAGATATTCCATTCGGTGTCAGAGTAGAGAACGGGAAATTGATGTTAGGTTCTGCTCGTATAACGATCGGCGATGAATATATCACTGTAGCTGGACGCAAATACCGAAATACGTCTGGTTTGAAACAGTTGTTATTGAAGAAGACCGTAGATTTAAACATGGTTACAGAGAGTGACATGCAGCATTATAAGTCAATGCTACTTGATACAAATGCACATCGACGAGACTATGAGCCGGATAAACCAATAAAAAGTAATAAAGGTCAAAAGTATATGCAAGTTATTAAGCCTATTTTCAAACTACAAAGTACTATTCAGACCCCTCAATCGAAGGGAAAAGGACTACCCTTAACAAAAATGTGGAAGAAAAAGGTTGATTTTGTATATTGGAACGATCCAAATGAACTGGTGGATAGATTAAAATTATTAATTGCATCTCGAGATGCTGGTAACACAGGATTAGATAATGAAATTATATCTATCATTGAAGAATTACGTGAAAGTAAAATTATAAATTAATAAAATACCTACATATTTTAAAACGTGTGTTCATTTTATCATAAACCTCACAACACAATACACCTTAAACATGAACGTAGATAAATTCGGACATCATATTCATAAAAGAATGCGATTATCAGAGTTATTTGAGATTAATGAAAATACCTTATTAAAATCAGAAAACGGAGATTTTGATTTAAAAACATCGAGACTGAGAGGAATAAAAAATCCAGTAGAAGCTGGTGATGCAGTGAACAAGGATTATGTAGATCGAATGAGTGCTAATATGATAAAAGAATTTAATACACTTATTGGTACATTGCGTTCACAAAGTATTATAGATGCACGGGAAACAGTTCAAGTTACTTTAAAAGCCAAGATACCTGCAATTATAAGTCATTTGCAAGATAAGTTTTATACTAAAGAAGAGGTCGACAAATTACTTCAAAAAACTCAGTAATGACAAAACAGCAAATTGTTAATGAAATACACAAAGCAGCACGAAGAAATTTCCTTAGACGTCCTGTCATTCTAAAGAGAGTCGATGACTTGTGGCAAGCTGATCTGATGGACATGCAAAACCTAAAGAAATATAATAAAGGTTATAATTACATTTTAGTGGTGATTGACTGCTTCTCAAAGTATGCTTGGACAGAGCCATTAAAAACAAAAAATAAACTCGATGTTACTCGAGCATTCAAAAAAATATTGATAAACAGCAAACGCAAACCTGATAATTTACAAACGGATATGGGAACAGAGTTTTATAACAACTCATTTCAGATGCTTATGAACTCATACAATATTAACCATTACTCATCATATTCTACCAAAAAAGCTTCGATTGTAGAGCGACTCATTAAAACTATTAAAAATAAATTATATAAATGTTTTAGTCTGAATGGAAACTATAAATGGTTAGATTTACCGTTACAAGATATATTAAAGACATATAACAACACAAAACATCGAACAATTAGAGTTAAACCAATCGAAGTGAATAAAGCTAATGTATCAGTTATAGAAGAAAATATAAAAAAATCATTTAAACATGTTCCTATTTGTAGAAAACCTAAGTTCAAAGTGGGTGATTTCGTTCGGATCAGTAAATACAAACACCAGTTTGAGAAAGGTTATACACCTAATTGGTCAACTGAAATATTTACCATAAAAAAGATTAATTTTACCATACCTGTTACATATCATTTAGAAGATCAGCGAAAGCAAGCTATATTGGGAACTTTTTACGAGCAAGAACTTCAAAAATCTAACTATCCTGGTGTTTATTTGATAGAAAGAGTTTTAAAAAGAAAAGGATCAAAAATGTTCGTAAAATGGTTGGGTCTAAACAATTCAGAAAACAGTTGGATAGACAAAAATGCAATTGTGGGTTAAAATAATATTAATATAAACATTATTTTTGCACTATTTTCATCATTGCAATTCGGACAATGCAAGGAGGTGAACTAGTTAATTCATTAATTAATAATCTGCCGTTCGAACTTCATTTGCCTGGTTACAATTATTGCGGGCCAGGAACCAAACTCCAGAAACGATTACAACGAGGTGATCGCGGTGTGAATAAGCTAGACGAAGCTTGTATGCATCACGACATTGCCTATGCAAACCATACAGACTTACCCAATCGCCACAAAGCCGATTTACAACTATTAAATATGGCTAAACAAAAACTTAAGTCGAAAGATGCCAGAAAAGGTGAAAAACTGAGTTCATGGATAGTGAGCAAAGTTATGAAAGCTAAATTAAAATCTGGTGCCGGCGTCAAAACGTTTAAGAGTTTCGTGTCAAAAATAAGTTCAACGATCAAGAAACTGAACCCAAAGGATAACAAAACATTAATCAACGTTGCTTACGCAGCGGCAAAAAAAATATTTCCAAAAATTTCAAAAATTCGAGTACCGCGTGTGATACCATTGCCAAAAACTGGAGGAATTCTACCTTTAATCCCAATTTTTGCGGGTTTATCGGCTTTAGGTACTTTAGCTGGTGGTGCGGCGGGTATTGCAAAAACTGTAAACGATTACAAAACTAGTCAGCAAAATTTGCAAGAAACAGTAAGACACAATAAGGCCATGGAGTCTTTAAAGTTAGGCAAGGGCTTATACATTAAGTCACATAAAAATGGTAAAGGTTTATTTATAAAATCTTCAAAAAACTAAGAAATAAGCTACCTAATCGTCCTCTAACTAATGTAGATATTCAAAAGTATGCACGTAACATCCCCTACTTTCGAGGAGTCTACATGAAAGATCAATTACCAAGGATGCCAAAACGGATTGAATGTGGTGTCGTTAACTTGGATAATTATAAGAATGTTGGAACACATTGGGTAGCTTATGTTAAAGTTAACAACTATTGTGAATATTTTGATAGCTTTGGGGATTTGAAACCTCCATTGGAATTAATGCGATATTTTAAGAAATGTAATATTTTTTATAATTATACTAGATATCAGAAATTTAACACAGAAAACTGTGTCACTTATGTTTAGAATATCTAAGGACTTTTTGGAATAAAAACGTATAAAAATTATAATTTTCTTTTATTTCTATCACTTGCAAGATGTCATTCACATTGTCAATAACTGGAAACTCGTCAACTTTATCTACGTACTATCCTAACACATTGCAACTAAATGAACAGTATGAGTGTGCCTTATTGCATTTTTCAACATTTAATTCTATTCCAAACATCGACAAAACAAATAACAAATTCTATTATGGCTCTAACGAAGTTATTGAAATACCTGAAGGCACCTACGAATTGCAAGATATTAATGACTACTTAAAATCTAACATTAAAGATGCGTCAATCAAACTGCAGTGCAATAACAATACATTAAAAACTACTGTATTCTGTACAAAAAACATAAATTTTAGTAAAGAGGATACTATCAGAAATTTATTAGGTTTTGATAAGCAGATCTTGGAACCAAATAAATGGCATGTGTCACAGTTTCCAGTCAACATTTTACCTACGACAGTGATCAGGATCGAATGTGATATCGTAAGCGGCTCGTACACAAACGGAAAACCGAGTCACATAATTCACGAATTCGCGCTTAACGTACCTCCTGGCTATAGAATTATAGAAATTCCAAAAAACGCAATATACTTTCCAGTCAACCAAAACAACATAAGCTGCATACATATCCGATTGATAGATATAAATAACCGCTTAATAAATTTACGCGGTGAAGAAGTGCAGCTGTATTTGCATCTTAGAATCAAAAAATGATTGACTACAATAAATATGTGCATCAACAAATTCAAAATATCAGTCCCGCTCAAGCATCCACCCCATTAAGAGCTCGCTGTAAGAAGAAAATAAAATTAACTAAAGACAACAAGACATTTCTCAAAGTGATTGGTTTACTAAAATGAATATCTTAGACGTTTTATCCGCTCCAACTTATGATAATACGGTTGAAGGAATTGAATTTCATTCTTACAAGCCCTATGTAACTAGTTTTAATAGAAACGACGAAATTCGCATACCTATTAATCAACAGGACTTGTACATTCTCCCATCAGCGAGTACCTTGTATTTGGAAGGATCCGTTATCGTTAGCAAAAAGGATATGAAAGATAAAGCCACTAGTGTTCATTTCACGAATAATGCTTTACTCTACTTGTTTCAAGACATAAGGTACGAGTTAAATGGAGTAGAAATTGATAGAATAAAAAATGCTGGCGTAACTACCACCATGAAATCATTAATATCAATGAATGAGAACGAATCAAAGACATCGAATTCATGGGGCTGGAATATAGATGGTACAAAAAACATTAACGGAGGTAATTTTTCTGCTTCTATACCACTCTGTAATATTATCGGTTTCGCAGAGGATTTCAAGAAAGTCGTGATAAATTGTAGGCACGAACTGATATTGCTACGAAGTAACACTAACCTGAATGCTGTAAAACTTAACACTGGTGAAATTGTAGAAGACGTACAGATAAATAAAATCATTTGGCGCGTGCCGCACGTTAAAGTGTCTGACAAGGAAAAAATAAGTTTGCTGAAACTATTAGAAAAAGATCGACCACTCCAGATGATATTCAGAAATTGGGATCTGTACGAATATCCTGCTTTACCTAAAACTACAAAACATACCTGGTCAATCAAAACATCCTCGCAAATAGAGAAACCAAGATACATTATTATGGGACTACAGACAAATAGAAAAAACAATAGCAGTTCTGATATGTCTCAGTTCGATCATTGTCATGTTCGTGATGTAAAAGTGTACCTCAACTCTACTTACTTTCCGTATGAAAACCTAAATGTGAGTTTCGCGAATAACAGAATCGCTTTATTATACGAGCAATACGTCAGATTTCAACAGTCTTATTACGGGCGTCGACCGGAGCCCTTATTAAGTGAAAAACAATTTAAAGATTTGGCGCCACTATTTGTCATCGATTGCTCTAGACAAGCTGATAATGTAAAGACAGGCCCTGTTGTAGACGTAAGAGTGGAAATCGAGAGTGATTCAGAAATACCCGATCAAACTTCTGCGTATTGTCTTATATTGAATGACTGTATTATTGAATATAAACCTTTAAGTAATACAGTCAGGAAAATATCATGAATCCGAATACTGTCATATTAGATGTTCAAGGGTTTAAAGATCTGTACAATAATTTTATAATAAAAGAGTTAGCTTTTGCTACCCGTGATTATACGCAAACATTTTTAATAAAACCACCATACTTGTTTAAATACTTAACAAGTGACGAAAAGAGGCAAGTTAAATGGCTGGAAAGAAACAGAGGCATTTATTGGAACGAAGGGTATATCGACTATAAAGAATTTCATCGTGTAATCGTTCCCTATCTAGAAAATAAGGAAATCGTTGTTAATGGTTTGGAGAAAGTAAAGTGGATAAAGGAACTTTGTGAGAACTGTAATGTATCAGACCTTGGTACCGAAGGATGTCCTAATTTCTATATTTTACATAAAAAATACTGTGAAGGAAGAATTAATTTAAATTGTATAAAACATTTAAAGCATTAACAAACATTTAAAGCACTTAAAAATGTGTTATGTATAAGAAAGTATTTAGAGTTATAAATGTGTACCTACTTATATGGTTATTGGTTTTATAAATAAAAAAAAACATTTGTATAGTAAAACTGCTTTTATTTTGTTAAACACCCAACACTTCTTCAAATAAAACACTCAACTTTAAAATTAAATAAAACAACATAATAAGTACTAAATATTTGCCTAATCAACTTCTTACGCAAACAGATATATATTAAAAATCACTATCTATTAAAGATTTAGATATTTTTTTAACTAAAGATTCAGTTTCGTCCATAACATTGTCGATAGCGTCTTTAACAATGTATTGAGCACTTATAATAACGTTCTCACTGTCACTGTCTGTGTCACTGGTTTGCGAATTGTTATTGGTTAGATCTACGACTGATATTTTTATTAATTTCATGCCTCGTCGCTGTAATCGGCTCATCACAAAAGATTTAGTTGGATTGTGCTTCTTCGACTTTTCCCTGGATCGCTGTTTTGACTTTTTTTCTTTCGTCACATGTTTGCTGTGCTCGGGTTCGTTGTGAAGCGTTTCGGAGAATCCTTCATAAGGATTTTGAGCGTACTGGCTAAACATAATCTCTGATTCTGTATTCTGGAACAAAAATAGACGCTCATTAAGTTTAAACTAAACCGTAGACGTTGATATAGTGCTGCATAAACGAATTGTCAACGGGTTACAACATTCATAGCAGATTCACTAATAGCTTTGAGCAAAATTGCTGAAAACTCTATCGCTAGTTACTAAACAAAATAAAAATAAATTGAGAAACTTACCAATGACATGCTCGCGATAAGCAATACGTTGTGTGCTTCGTACAAGTACTCAAGGTGAGTTTTATTTCGTAAATGACAAAAAAAAAAATACCATCGTAACGATTCCCAATTTAGATTAAAATGTTAACTAAGCTTTTCTGAGGGTAATGCACTGTTACGTGTTTGTAATAGGTATTTTGTATGATCAGCGTTATGCAATTGACGCAAACATGGCTCTTCAAAATTTGTATAATCAGTCTTATTGTAATAAGTACAAAATACATTTTGCCTCTGAAAAACGAACGATTCAAGTTTCAACGTGCAGTTCATGTTGCAACTTGAATCTTGGTCGGGTTTCATTTTATTTAACCAACTACAAAAAAGGAGGATGATGTCTTAAATCATAAATTAAACAAGTAGTCATAGTCATTCACATTTTATTTATATTTTTACAATAACTTAGGTTTTTAAAACTATGAATTATATTTATCATACATTAAAAAGTTATTTAAGTATATTTTAAAAGCTATATTAAGATTACGTACGTTACATAAATCATATTCGAACTCTATTACTAATTAGCTTAATCTTAAAATACATTTTCGCTCTTTAAAATAAGTGAGTGACCCCAGGCACGCGTTGATATTCCATCTACAGATATTGAGCGTTTATCGTCATTTCGAGATAAAGCAATTTTGTTGACACACTTAGTAAATATTTCGTGCTTTATAGATTTAAACATAATATTTTTTCTACGAATAATTCCACCATTTAATAAAACATTTTCATAATCTGTTATATTTAAGTCTCTTACTACACTTGATTTTACTCCTTTTGCTTTTTTAATGACTTTATCGACGGTTTTTATTGAGTAAAGCTTGGATCTCAAACCAACAAAATCTGAGATATATTTTCCTCCCATTTCGTCTTTGAACAAACCTGGCACTTTTTTGTTCATAATCGGTATGTTAAAATCATTTTTATCATCATAGTTACTGGTGTCGAAATATTGCAAAAAATTACACTTCAAGTCATGGTAAAAATCAAACGTGAATATTTTATAAACAAACGAATCGGTATCTGTATAACACAGCTGCACTCGATCTTCATAAAAAGGTTTAACAATATTATAATGAAAGTCATACATGTGTGTCTTAGAAAGTTCTAATACAGTGAATCCAATATAAATAGGTTTATCTAAAATAATTTGGTCAGGTTTCATTTGTATTGCAACTAAGTTTTCAGTTAGAATAGAAAAGCGCTATGAAAATAGGGGTTGGCTACAAGTCTCTCGGAGGATATAAATTTCTTAGTTCGATTAGATTGATCACACCATTGATTAACTAAATGAACGGTTACTCTATTTTCAGTATTTTCTAATGTCTTGCCAAAAACACTGTTGTTTAACAACTTAAAAAAGTCTTGTTCGAAAGAACTTTTTGCCTTTTGTCTTAATCGAGTGTTTAATTCTATGTACTGTTTTAAATAGGGACTTTGTCTAAAAGTAATAGCTTTATGAACTTTACGTAATATTAAACCATGTTCTAAACATTTTTTTAAATGAACGTAATGTATTACGTAGTTGTACTTATTATGCAAATTTGCAACTAGTTTCTTCGTTTTACCTCCTGGAGGTATACATTTCTCAGGACAAAATGGTAAATCATTGTGGTGTTTGTGTAAATGTTCAGGATAAAAAAGATCGACTTCTAATATAAAGCCCCACTCAGAGTTATTCTCGATATTTTCTACACGAAAATTAGTTAATTCAATTTCATCAAGAAATCTAAAACTAGAATATGGTAAATACTGACACATGCTGAAGCCGTATAGGTTATTACAGTCTAGATATACTATAAAACTCTGAGGCTGTGATGCATCATGTTCTGGCATGTATTTGTGATTTGCTTTTGCATACCGATGGGAACACATGCACAAGCCACCTCGTATACCGCTTTGAATCATTCTGATGATAGCTAGATCCGAAATCAGTTCTAACTGAACACCTGTTTTTAGCAACATTGCATCGAACGATAAACTGGGTGCAGTTATGTAAAAGGCAGGATCGAGTTTGTAATATTGTTTACATGTTTTCCGAAAATTTTGAAATATAAAGCACGTCAGTTTTTAAGTATAGATCTGTATACTCGCCTAGGTCAGTAATATTGAATTCAGCCCATACATTCTGAGCATGATTATAATCTTCATCGCTTATACCTTCGTTCGTCAAAGAATTATGGAAATAATATTTCGATGGTAATGACTTTTGTTCGTAACATTTCCAATCTTTCATATAGTCATAGGGGTACACACCTTTACGAATTAGCAAACTAAATTGTGTTTCATCAGAAAAATTTGATTTAAGGTTAACAAAGTCGTCTACTTGCAAAGTTTTAGCAAGTTTGTCTAAACTAGTTCCTAGAAAGTTGAAAGAATCTAAAAACCTTATTTGTATAAACTCATTATCAGCAATAGGAATAAACTTTGTAAACGATATATATTTTTCCTTAGTCTTGGGTATTATTTTAATTTGTCCTGGAATTTCGCCTAACTTTTTAATAAATAAATGACAATCGTATCCGGATAAGTTATGAAAAAATATTGGGATGAATTTTGGTACTTTGTGTTGTAGGTTGCAGTGTCGATGTGCTGCACCTCGGTACCGGCCTGTAATATGACAGTGATCCCTTACTCGATCTGTCAACAGTAAATTTTCACAAAGGTAGCACTTAATAGCGCGTTTGAAATCAAGAGCATCTATTTCTGTGAATATCATAGGCTCGCTTTTAGTTAGAATTCTGTGTATTGCTTTAGCATCTTCAATCAGTAAATGTATAAATTTTGAAACACAATCTTTTCCGCGATAACTTCTATAGCCGTCAACCATATCGTTAAATGATGACACTACATTATAGGCGAACGCGGCCGGTACGTGACGATGTGAGTATGACGTGTTAGTGGTGTTGAAATTATCGCCGGAAATCGGTTCGAGTATCGTTTCGAAATCAGCATATATGACGTAAGGAATGTTTTGTTTTCTATCATAATTTTTGAATTTTAAAAATGTTCCTTCTTCTGGTAATACCGTGGCAATCCCTCCACACATGTGTGATTCAATTTGAGTGCGCGTCGGAAAAAACAATAAGCACGTTTCGCAGAAGTACAGTTTACCATGATGTTTAGTTATCTGATTTCTGACTAGACGAGGTAAATCATTGATAAGACAATAATGGGTATTAGTATTATTTTCTAAGAACAATAGATGGATACTCTTAGATTTTTGATTCGATGTTGAATACAAAGGTCCAACGATAGTCTTATTATTTTTTAAACCATACACGTAAATATTCAAAAACGGATTATTTTTCTCAAATATAGCTATACCCGAAAATGTTATCGGAAATGTCAAACCATCAACATTCAAAACATCCTGGAAGTAGGGATAAGATGAAACTCTGTCGGGGTGTTGTTTAGCAGGGTACAGAGCCGCCACTACGCACCATAAAAAACAATACTCATCATTGTTACGAATATTCAAACAAGCTTTTTTATTTTTTATACATTTTGGTAAAGTTATAAATTTAGATCCACCGAGAGGCTGATATTTATTAATATTTATTTCTACATGGGAATTGCTCAAAAATGTCCAACCACTATCTCTCTCCTGAAACTCTTCAATTTTCTTTAACAGTAAATCAACCGTTGCTTTATAAATTGAATCAAAATCGTAATTAAAATTAATAATAATGTTTTTTGTGGCGAACGATTTCATTTCCTTTTGATCATTTTTAAACATAAGAAAAAAAGAAAAAAGTTCAAAATTTATTTTCAGAGCTGTATGTTTCAATAATGATCGGTTTATTAGAGTTTCAACTTGTTTACTAATATTATTAAGAAACATTTCAGGAAAATTATTTATTTGTTCGCCAGTTGCTATGATTTTGTAACTTATGATTCGTTCTTTAAAAGAAGAATTAATAATTGCAACATTATCATAAATAGAGGTAGAGCTATTGTTTTTATGTACATTGCTACGTAAATGACCAGACCATCGACGATTTACTACAAATACTTTGCAATCAGAACAGTAAGGCATTATGTTATTTTAAAAATTAAAGAACACTTAAAATAATTGCTTATTTAAATAAAATAGATTAGGTAATACTTACAACAGTTACAATTAATAATCACGATCTTAGGTATACCAGTTACAAAATATTTAAATTATTAGTACAACTTGATCAGGACTATTTTACATTCGTTCCAAGATTCCTTGTATAATTCTTCACATGCAAGTCGGTAACTATGTTTAGGTAGAATTTATCTGAAAAAAAAATGGTTACATTAGGTACATAATTTAATTAGGTAGATAATTGTATGTTCTGGGAAGAAAATGTATTAATAATTAGTAATGAGTAATAATTACCAGCAAAATATGAAATGTTTTAAATATAGGAATGTGCATCTGCTTGGTCCAAATATGTTGTTATATTTCGGGTCATTACATAGTTCTTCACTGGTACGTTTAAGCAATGTATCTGAAATAAAAAAAGGGTTTTATTTGAGGTATCGATAAATAATTAGGTATACATGTAATTATATATTCTGGGTATAGAAAAATAGTCATTATGTTCTGATATTTGATAATTACCTGCTCAGTATGAAATGATTTATACACGTGTTCCAATTATGTAGATATATTTCGGGTCCCAAAATATAGCGATTACAGCTGCTCCAGGAGATGAAATCGTTCGTGTGATCAATACAATATTTATTTATAATAATTATTAATATTAATTATTGAATAATAAGTCTATGCTATCCCACTGCTAGACAAAAAATGGAGGGAGCTCCATTTCTTCAACTGTCACAGAACAATTAAGTAAGTCATTATTTATAATTTACTTAATTGTTCTGTGATAGTTTAGAAAGGTGCTCACTCCATCGTACCTTTGAAACAATAAGTATCTAATATTTTAGAGTTTACAACATAGCAACATATTATTGATGCCTTACGAAATTTTATTTTTTTGTCTACAAGCAGAAAAATATTTCATCATAAAAGTTGTTTTTGCACAAATGTGACACGCGTGTCAAACTTAATTGTTTAATTCACATTCACAATAATCAGCTATTTTAGTTAGGGTTGGTAATAACTTGGTACGCATTTTATTTATAAGCAATATACAAATTTTATACAATGCACTATTACGTATATATACTATTATAATATATCATAGTATATCGTTAGATATTGATGAGCGTGGTTTCACTCATGGCTGTTAGTGTGGTTATGGGAATTATATTATTGATTTATTTTAGGAAGTCTAGCAAAGTACGACGAGACCAAAACGTAGATGGTCAAATGAGTACCTTAGAAACGTTAACTTATTTCCTGTACCCACTTCACTCGAGCATAAAAGTATTAGAAGTAAAACTTGGATGTATAACATAATAAATACTAATCTAATGATTGTCTCTAGATTGCCAAATATTTAAATTACTTGCAAGAATATTCCCTATTAGCGTTGTTGATAACTTATCTACTGGTTAACGTTTTGTCAACCCTAAGTCGCTTCACTGTCTCGTCATTCGATGCTACCTGAGACAACCTTATTGTGCACTTTTTGAACAAGTATAATACGTCTAAGGATAAAAGTTGTTTTACACAATATTTTATGAACGGTTGCCGTCATTTTTAATATGGTGAATTATCGTTCGTTTTCCGATTTATAAGCTACATGTTTTCGATGTACTCGGTACAAACTAACTGAAGTCTACAAGTGTGGAAGTAATCTTCAAGAAGTGCTCTGCGATCCTGCTGCGTTATTCTGTCAATATCAGTGTTGATAGCTAACCGCTGCCTGCTGCTGTCAGTCACTACGACTGCTTTCATCAGCCTGCCATATCGATTGGAGATAATTGGAAAATGTAAGTATAAAACATTCCCGCTCGGTTCATAGCTCAGAGGTCTGACCCGATGCAGGTGATAGTAATAATTATGTTTGACTATTATTTTGTTGTATCTTTATTTCAGGTCTGATTCTGAGTGCGAGTACTTTCAACTAGCTCCGATCCCCGACCAGAAAACGAAACCCAGCCGCAAGCCGTCTGCAGACAACAATAAGAAACGCAAGTTGAACCCACCATCAACGAGTTTAATTCGTACGAGGTAAACAAACTATTCAATAATTTAGTTCGCCATACCAGTTAATAATCATCAGTTATTCTCGTAATGTTACAAGTCTGCTGACAGATATGACTTTATAAGTGCCTGATATATTTTTATTTGTACGTCTCTCATGTTCTACAGGCATATTGACTAAGTGTGTATTTTTTTTCCTGTGCGTATCTAAACGGTAAATGTACCCTGTAAGTGTATGATGAACTAATAGAAGTTTTCGTTGTTGTTTCAGTAAAAAAACCAGTACTGATAATGATGTATTCGGTATCAGTAGCAACTACGGGTCTGATACCTTGCCAAAAGACAATTCATCGAGTACATGTCTATCATCATTCTTCGTTAACCGAGTCGCCAACGGCTGCGAGCGGCGAGCAGCGAGCATCAACGGAGAGTACTACGTCGACTGCAAGGTGTACAAGGCTGACGACGCGCGCCACACCGACTCCCAGGAGCTGTGGAAGAAGGCGCTTGTGCGACTCAAGTTCCAGACCGACTCGGATTCGTCTCAGTGGCGAAAACTACAAGAGCTCGTGCGTTCGGTAGATACATTATTTCCAGAAAAACCAATGTTTTACGACAAATAAACCAAATATAAAATGTATCTTGTTTATTATGCAGATCCCTTCAAAGCAGTGAGTGAACAAGTCATTTCTAATACTGAAATGCATGACCAAATCACTAAGTCGTTTCCCTGCTGAAACGCATTACAAAACCCAACAAGTCGTTTCTAATACTGAAACGCATTTCAAAAACACCAAGTCGTTTCAACCCACGAAGCGCATTACAAAAATCATCAAGTCGTTTCTAATACTGAAATGCATGACCAAATCACTAAGTCGTTTCCATGCTGAAGCGCATTACAAAACCCAACAAGTCGTTTCTAATACTGAAATGCATGACCAAATCACTAAGTCGTTTCCATCATTGAAGCGCATTACAAAAACCAACAAGTCGTTTCTAACCACGAAACGCATGTCAAAATGACTAAGTTAAATCTTAATCATTGATCATGTCGATGGTTATCATTACTGTCCGATGCCAAGCAAACTTGCCTAGCTACTGGCAGCCAGTCGTATAACTCGCATGATCTTTGTATGAGTCCAGTAACACCAGTCGTTTCTAATACTAAAATACGTGCCAAATTCATCAAGCCGTTTCCAAGCTGAAGCGCATTACAAAACTCAACAAGTCGTTTCCATGCTGAAGCGCATTACAAAACCCAACAAGTCGTTTCCACCATATATGAAGCGCATATCAAAATCATCAAGTCGTTTCTAACAACGAAACGCATGTCATACCATCGTCCGCAGCACGGTGAACTCGCCCGGCTACTGGCGGCCAGTGGTATAACTCACATGATCTCCAGGTGAGTACAGTAATATACTACACAGTCGAGTCGATCGTTCATTATTGGGCATTCTATGCCACTGTCGGATAGCGAGGCGCACTAGCTGAGCTACTTGCCGACAGTGGCATAGAATGCCCAATAATACCCTACTCTTAAGTTCTCGATGAAAATGCCAAAATCACTATAAGGTGGCCTATAATTTTTGAGGAGTAGGTACCCTCGATTCCTCATGGATCCCATCATCAGAACTGGATTTTTCCTATAAAGGCAAAAAAAAATTAGCAAATCGGTCCATAAACGACGGAGTTCTGAGGTAACAAACATAAAAAAAAATGATGATAAAAAATACAACCGAATTGATAACCTCCTCCTTTTTTTTGAAGTCGGTTAAAACGTGCGTTAGTTTCGCGGCAGTGCGCGGCCCTGTGAATGCGTTTATTCTACCGCACGGTAGAATAAACGCACCGCATTCCACCGCAAGGCAGTGCGCGCACGGCCTACGACTTTTACGGCAGCGCGTTTCGTTATCTATTCTTAGAAATTAACCGCCATAGTTGCATACCTGTGCGGCGCGGGGAGGGCCCCTCCATATTCCCTACCGCCCCGCGTGCGCGCAGGTTACCTTCACTTCACTCCTGTACTTTGGTTTGTTAAGTGCGCATCTTCCTGTATTGTTTCTGTGAATATTATTTTTCACCCTCGCTCGTTTTTTGGTTCATTGGATCTTCTTAATACGACTACTTTAGCTTGAATTTATGGATTACGATTTGCTGCAATAACATTCTTCCTGTCTGTCTACATCAAATAATACGGTAAGTCTACATTTATTACTTTTTAATGTTTTGAATAAAGTTATTTATTTTATTTCTTGTAGGGCAACAAACAGTTAGTTAGATATAAAGTAGAACATAAATGTATATATTATTTTATCTTAATCTAGCAATTTGACAGTCTAGCTTGATATGTATGAACTTGTAATTTTTTAGTGGACTTTTTAAGATAATTGTTGTGTATGGAACGTAGTTAAAGAAAATAAAAGTTATTTTAATATTTGATGACTATTTCGTACAAGACAGGACCTCATCCGCATTTAACTTTTGGTTCAAATATAAAAAAGAACTTCAATACTACCAAGCATAGTAATGTTATATCTTTGGTGTCTTAAAGAATTGCTAAGGCGGACGAATTCTATCAAAATATATTATTTTTCTGGCCGGTTTTTTTTAATATTTGAACCAAAATGGATTATGTCTTTTGCGCATTGACTAAAATGCAAAAAAAAATTCAATAATAATTGTTACGCATGTTCATATTTTTGAACCGTTTTTCTTTATTAGAGCGTAAAATAAAAGAATAAAATCTTTAAATCGATGCACCTAACTGGAATGCGCGCACTTCTCCCGCTTTTCCTTCCACCTCCCTGTATCTATAAAGGTTCGTTATTCCTTTTGAGGCATGGAAAACTTTAAAATTTTATTTTGTTTTAGGTACTTGCTATCGTACATCTTTTTGGAGACCAGTAAGATTGGAGATGGCGAACAAGCCTAAGGAAGCAACAGTACAAAGTTGGATCGGACTTCATCCTGAATTATATTATGATCCGGCTAGTAATTTGATTTACTGTTCTAAGTGCGAGAGCAGTATATAACAGCTAAACTTAGTAGTGTCAAGAGGCACGTTAAAGGTCCGAAACACAAAGGGACAAGTAAAAAACCAAATGAAGAATTTTATTTGAACCTAGTACAATTTCTCTTATTATGTAATGTACCTTGGATTCAAGTAAACAACCCCGCTTTCAAAAAATTCTTCCATAAATATATTTGCTGCAATTGTACAAATCGACAAAAGGTTCCTGAGCAATCATTGCTGAGAAAAGTTTATTTAGATAAGATTTTTAAAACTAAAATTGACTTTTTTTTTTACTTTAGGTAAATATAGACGAATTACTTATTCCAAATAACACATTTTTTTAAATGTATTTAAGTGTTGTATCGAAATTCCGGGACAGATGTATCGGGAAAAAATGAGTCCAAGGAAGTCTCCGTTTCTTGTCTCTGATCTTCGAAGTTTAGGCAAATAGGCACTACCTATTCCTATCACTGATGATTACTTACCTACTATCCAACATACGTCCGTAAAATGTATAAGAATAATAAATAGAATCCTAATTGTTTGTTGGTTGGTTATTTTAGAGTATAAGTAATAACTAGAGGTCGAAATTAGGTAGAGTTATTTTATTTTAAGTATTATTTAGTTTTAAGTACCTACTTATACTGATTTCATACAGCGAAAGAATAAAGTAGATATGCCTCAAATTCCGAGAATTCATTAAATCCCAAGCGATCGCTCATTGTCTTTCTATTGTCTTTAATTACGTTACTCAAAAGGTTTTTAAAAAACAGATTTTTTTATAACATTCAGAAATAGGTATAGCAGAAAAAAATTCTTCCGCCATTAATTACGAGGAGGAGGAAGTGTATAAATATGTTAACCCTTACCTCAGTTGACGTAGATATCTTTTTTAATGAAACATACTTACTAATAAAAATTGTATGTTAATTATCTTTGTTTTATTTGTCTTATCTATCTTTTTTATTATTATTTATTTGTAATATTGTTGGCCACACGGGATTTTTCATTAGAAATCCTGGGTTTCGATGCAAGTACATGAAGAACTCTACATAATTGCGACCTCTGATTATAACTCTACTTGTTTTTGAGTACACCGATATTATGCTTCACATAATGTGATAAATTACAAGTGCACTACGTGAGCTTCAGTTTGTCGCACAAGCGTACATTCGAACTATGGTGAGTCGCAGTAGTTTTGTCGCACATTCATTGGTCGAGCTCACGTAGTACAGTTATAAATTACGTACAATGCGTTCCAAATAAGAATAGGATCGATTTCCATGTTGTGACGTCACGTCATACTGTCAAATCGTAGAATTTTTATGGTGAACAAAACAAGAAATATTTCAAATTCTATTTATTTACGAACTGTGAACGAAAAAAGTTTTATTAGAATCCAGTTCTTCAATTTTGCTCAAAACTGAGTTCTTCAATTTTGACCAATTTCTTGCGATTTGACAGTATGATGTGACGTCACAACATGGCAATCGATCCTATTCTTATATGGAACGCATTGTAACCATTCTGTCGATGCACATCTACATTGCATCTAGGAAAAACTTCCTTATTCAGTGTTAACGAATTAAACAAAGTCTAAAAGTTTTTTTTAAAACCTATTTGCAAAATAAATAATTAAAAAACATTGAAATAGCAAAAAAATTAAATTAAAAAACATTGGCCCACATTAGGAATTACTTGTGTATCGTGGGTGAGTTCGTAAACATGTCAACCCACAAGACCCGTGTCAAAACTATCTGTAGGACTGTAGACCATTCAAATATTTATTCCGTGCGGGAATCGAACCCGTGACAAGCAGCGCTGCAGCGGCACAGTTGGCGCAGTGATTAAGCAATTGGCTTAATCACTGCGCCAACTGTGCCGTCAAATGACATTGCATTATAATAAACTCAATTTATTTATCATTGTATATTGTAACTTTATGCAGTAACAGCACATGTTGTACTAAGCACCTTACACAACCATTTACTTGATATGCCTTTGACTTAAATGTGCTCACTCAAATACCCATTCTCATTCGGTTCCATGTCATGTTCGTGAACGGGCGCCGTCAGTTGGGACTGGTCATCTTTCAGCTTATTTTAATTATTTGTATTTTGCATTAATTTCTTTTATTATTGTTATTCTGAACGCTTTTAACGTACTCTTAAGGTATTTAAAAAATATCACTCCTTCATTGCACGTGTCTAAATTAATTATTACTGTACTTGTAGTAACACGTCACACCTACTTAAACGTACCTAATTAACGGTACCTACTTGAATTAGGCATTGATGCCGATTACATCATGCGGTTTCAACGACGCCAACAGTCTCTGAATAAAGGGCCTATTACACCACTCGATATTCAGACAGTCTTAGTCTATGTATCGTCACACAAGAAAAAGACAACTTACGCCAATGTCAGGGGCGCCGGCTTTTAAAAAACCTCATGGGTGCTCATGCTCATTTGATGACTCGAAAAAGTGACGAAGTGTGAGAAGAGAAATGCACAACCGGCGCTCTAAACCACTACGCTAAACGGGTCGTCGGGTAATGAAAAAACGTCCATCCCTAAAAGGCGGAGCACACGGTAGAAGTGTGCCCCGCTTGGGAAGAGCAACGCCGTGTCCTCGTGGGGGCGATCGGCGGCGGCGATCTCTCGCGCCGGGCCTTGGTACAGGCCATGGTCCGGAGCGAGGAGGAGTGGCAGGCGGTCGCCTCCTTCTGCGAAGCAGTAATGCTAGCAAAGGAGGCGGCCGATCGCGTGAGGCAACGGCAACGGTCCTCACGCCCCAACCGCCGCCGGGATTCCGATCCCGATTTCCGGCCACCGTAGGCGCGGGCTTGCGGACGGCGGGCAATGGGTGGCGCGCCGTCCGACCGTCCGGTAACCATCCGGACCGAGCCCAAGTCGTCGACGGCGCGTATTGTTCCGCACGTGCCTCAGGGAGATGTCAGCAAATCGTAGGGGCCCAGCAGGGTCGAAGCCTACTGGGGCCATGGGTACTGTGAAAACGAAACCGTGACCCTGGGACGAAGGCAACGAAGAACCAGGAGTGGGTTTTTAGTCAGTAAAAGTCTGACACTCTCTGCTCCGCCCAAGAGCGGGATTTGTCATAAGATGATTTTCCACCTATAAAAAAAAAAAATCCCTGAAATGCGATTACTGATCTGTTTCTTGATGTCTATTCTCAGGGGGTGTGTAATATATGTCATAATAACAGATAATATATTATCACTTGAAATAACGTTCACATGATATAATTTTCATAATTATGCTATAAAAACCAATAACCTAATTTCGTGTGATCTAATATTACATTTCATATAAACTTCGTTTGCTCTAATAACATTTAGTATAACGTTCATCTCATATAATTTCCAATAAGTATATTGCTCTTTTTACATAACGTTCAGTTGACCTAATTTTCATTTGACATAATTTTCATATTTACTCATTTTCTGCCCAAATTCTGTAGTGAATAAGTAAATATCAGAAAACATCATACTTTTATAACCTCATCTAACCCAAATGATTCACCAACAATAGAAGGGATCTGGCGCTCAGCGGCCACTGCCGCGGCACGCTCGCTTCGCTCGCTCGCCTTCGCGCGCTAATGGTCATGGTTCTAACCTAACCTAACCCACATGATTCACCAACCATAGAGGGGATCTGACGCAGGTATATATGAGGTGAATATGAAAGAACAAAAAAACATATTAATTCGTAGTTATTTATTCATACAACAATGTTATAAGTGAAGACAAAGTATCTATACCGTATTTTCGAACAAGATACTCATAGACCAACTGGCTCGGTGCGCAAAGCGTTGGCATCGGCCGCCACACATGAGCGGTACCAAGTTCAAACCCCGCCATATCGGATCTCTTTTTGTGATTTGTATATTTATAAAATATCATAACAATGGATTCAAATTACATTACATACCGTAAAACTAACAAAGCCGTTTCTTTGGATAATTCTCCGAGCTCAATATTCGATACTACTGGAATGAGTTTACCAGAGAATACTATGAATGATAATGAGAATTACATCAAACAAATAAAAGAATTAAAAATGGAATTAGCATCTGTACACCAAGAAGTAGAAAATCTGCTAGACGAAAATCAACAATTAAAAACAGAATTAGAGCACAACAAAACAATTATAGAAAACTATAAGAAAGTCAAGTTTACCCCTACGCCATCATCTGTCCGTTTAAGTAGCAAGAAAAAACGACAGAAACGGAAACCTGACCAGAACCTAAATTCAGTTGCGAAGCAGATTAGAACAAGTTCTCCTACAAATACAAATAGTGATACTGAAATAAATTTTGAACTGGACAGGAACAATAAGAAATCACGAAGGAATGTCGCTAAAACAGAGACTACAAAAAATAAAATATGTCTTATAAGTACCAATAACAAAAATAGGATTTTATCGATTGCTGAAGCGACAATCAAGGGCAATTTTGAATTATGCCATTATATATCACCTCACGCAGGTAACAAACAATTATTTACAGGAATAAACAAAAAAATATCAACTTTCACAAAACAAGATTATTGTATCGTAGTTATCGGTGAAGAAGATTTTAAAGTGACGAAAAATTACTTCGACCAGATTATTTTTATTCGCGAGGCGCTGCAAAATACCACACATACAAATGTAATCATCTGTTTGCCTACCTATAAATGCAAAGATTATGTAGACATGCATAACTGGAGGGTTGAAAATTTCAACAACCTTTTATACTTGGACATAATAACACATGAGCATGCATATATCTTAGATTCTAACAAAAATATATATTATGACTATTCATTGTACAATACGAAGACTGGAATAATTAACGACAAAGGCTATCGTGCCATCTTCAGAGACCTAAACGACTATATTCAGGATTTACAAGAGTACAACAACAATGAATTTCAGCCAAATTTAGAAGAAGAAACAAGTTTTTTTCTTGAGTAATGAGAAATTAATAATATTACATCAGAATATTGCAGGATTGATCAACAAATCAGACATGCTTACAATCTGCTTAGAAGAACTTATAGATAGGAAATTAAATGTTGATATATTGTGCATAACAGAACATTTTATGTCAGAGGGCGATGAAACACATCTGGTGATTCCAAACTATAGTTTAGCTTCATGTTTTAGCAGAACTAATAGTAAAAGAGGTGGTTCGTGTATTTTAGTCAGAAATGGTCATTTTTGGAAAGATGTACCTGAGGTTAAGAGATTGTCAATAGCTAATACATTTGAATGTTGTGGAATAGAACTGACAAAGTATAACATCTTAATTGTGTGTATTTATCGTGTCCCAAAAGTTACAAATTTAAGTTTATTTTTAAAAAAATTAGAACAATTATTAACAAATGTAAATAATAAAAAATATAGCAACGTTATACTGGCTGGTGACTTCAATATTGACATCATGAAAAAAAGTAGTGTATGCCTTGATTTCACTTGTTTATTATTAAATTACAATCTTAAATTAGCCATTAATGAACCTACTAGATTAAAAAGCCAGACATGCATCGACAATTTCGCACATAATTTTCAAAATCGATGTGGGACTGAAGTGATAGAATTTGCATTATCTGATCATACGGCGCAACTATTAAAATGTCCTGTAAAAAAATATTGCACTAATAAATACTGGAAAAAAACACAGAGAGATTATGCAAAAGATAATATATTGAAGTTCAAATCTTGTTTAGAAAGTCTGACATTTGCCAATGTTTATAATACAGATGACCCCAATATCGCGTATAATTCATTTATGGAGGAGTTTATACTATTTTATAAACTTTGCTTTCCATGCAAACTTATCACTACTAACATAGGCAGAAAGGCTAAATGGATCTCGCGTGGTGTTAAAATTTGTAGTAAGAAAAAGAGGCAGCTCCTATGGAAATATAGACGTAAACCATCTGAAACCAATAAAATAGACTTTATGAAATACAGTAAATTATTTAAAAAAATTGTACGACTTACCCAAAAGGCTCAAAATAATTATAAAATCAAAACGTCTGAGAATAAAACTAAATCGACATGGCAAATAATAAATAATAAAAAATTAAATGTACCTCGAGATTATTTACTTAAACTTGATGTTGATAATACTATAATTACAAATCCAGAATCAATAGCAAATCAATTCAATAATTATTTCATTGACAGAGTTGTACCTATACAAAAGTCGGGGGAAAATACCACATCAGGCATTTTGAATAGACAAAAATCAATGTTCATGGCCCCAAGTTTACCGTCTGACATTTTAAATATTATAAAACAACTTAAAAATACTAACAGCGTGGGATATGACGGTGTCTCTACCAAAATAATTAAATCTTGTCGGTGATATAATATGCACCCATTTAAGCCACATCATGAATCTGTGTATCAGTACAGGTACTTTTCCTGATGGCATGAAAACATCAATAATAAAACCACTATTTAAGAAAGGAAACAGAGACCTAATCGAAAATTATAGACCAATAGCGCTGATACCAATTATGTCGAAGATTTTTGAAAAATATATTTATAAACAACTATACACATTTATGGAAAAAAATAACATTCTTTGTAGTGAGCAAAAAGGTTTTAGACAAAATAAGACAATCAACATGGCGGTATATGATTTTCTACACAAAGTTATGTTACGGATGGATGAAAAAACGCCCAATTGCTCTGTGTTATGCGATATGACACAAGCATTCGACTACGTTGATCACACTATTTTAATGAAAAAGCTTTACGCATATGGAGTTAGAGGCAATGTTCTCAAACTAATTGAATCCTATATATCTAATAGAAGGCAAATCACAGCAATCTCACGAATAGATCATACCAAAAAAGAGAAAATGTACTTGTCTCAAGAACGTGTAGTAAAATTTGGTGTACCCCAGGGAAGTGTTCTGGGACCATTATTGTTTATCATATATATAAACGACTTTCCAAAATCTATTGACCATCCCATGACGCTTTTTGCAGACGATAGTACAGTCACAATAGCATGTAAGAAAACTGACACCTATGAACTTGACATTAATAATACTTTAGCATCTATAATTCACTGGTTAGATCGTAATAATCTAAAAATTAACTTAAATAAAACACAAATCTTACATTTTAGTCAAAGAATACCAGTAAAAAATGACATTAACTTAATTTATAAAAATAACATCATACGCAGAGTTGGTAGTGCGAAATTCCTTGGACTATTTATTGACAAAAAACTTGACTGGAAAGATCACATTGAGGAAATTTGTAAGAAAATTAGTAGTTCTTCCTACGCATTGCATAAACTCGCCCCAATCGTTAATACGGATACATTGCTTACTGCCTATCACGGACTTGTTGCATCGATCCTTAGATATGGCATAATTTTCTGGGGAAACTCAACAAATAAAGACATAATATTTAGAAGGCAAAAACGATGCATTAGAGCTATGTTTGGTCTTAAAATTACAGACAGTTGCAAACGATATTTTATTGAACATCAAATTCTCTCACTTCCTTCCTTGTACATATTAGAAACGGTATTATTTGTTAAAAAGAATCCTCAACTATTTCCGAAGACTTCAGATGGCTCCGAAAGAAGTCAACGTGATAATCGGAGGCTTCGTATACCTAGGGCTAAAACAGCCCTCATGCGTAAGAGTGTGTTCTGTATGGCCCCAAAACTATATAACAAGGTACCAAAGGCATTCAAAGATTTGGATATTAATAGTTTTAATAAAAGCATGAAGACATTTTTAGTTAATAAATGCTATTAAAGTGTTGACGAGTATTTAAATGATGTTATTTAGACATTTTTATTATTATTTTAATTAATTTGACGAATTTTATGATTTTGCTCTTTGGACTTTATTATTATTGTATTTTAAATTTATGTTGATGATGTAATTTAGACATCTTTACTATTTTTTAATTAATTTGACGTAATTTTATGATTTGACACTGGATTTTATTATTATTGTATTTTGAATTTATGTTGACGAGTATTTAAATAATGTAATCTAGACATTTTTATTATTATTTTAATTAATTTGAAGTAATTTTATGATCTTTGCTCTTAAGATTTAATTATTATTGTATTGATTTTTATTATTATTATTGTTGTATTTTGAATTTAATTTATTGTATTTGTACGCCTATCTAGGCAAAACATGTTGAAACTTTTTTGTTTTTGTAATCATTCCAACTGATTTCTATCCTACACATGTTTTTGACAAATAAAATTTATCTTATCTTATCTTATCTTACAAAATACTATGTTAAGGTTGACTAACCTTATTTCAGTTTTAAGTTAGAGGCCAAAGCTCGAAGGAATTCAATTTCAAGACGTTTCAAAATTATATTAAACTTTACTATAGAATTTGAATATTATACTAACTAAATATTATACTAACTGAATATTAGTTCAAATGTGCATTATAGAAAATGTTTATTAAACCATATAAAATTAGGTAAACTGAAATTATATCAATAATTCATTATATCATTTCATCGTTATACTAAAAAATATTATATTAAATGAAATTAGGTCATGTGATCGTTAGAACTTTTGTTATTATGTCAAATGGTACGCACCCATTCTCAGAGGTGCTCGGCACCCACTGTTAATTTCTCATGGGTGCTCGAGCCTCCGAGCACCCACGGACTCGGCGGCCCTGGCCAACGTCGTGTAAAGGAATGAAACAGAACGACGAGATAAATAGATAAAAATAGACTAACATTGTCTGAATATCGAGTGGTGTAAAAGGCCCTTAAGTAGTTATTAGATAATATATAGGTATAGTTTAAACTTTTTCTATTTCGAGTATTTCAGCGAGTAAGTACCTACCTATTAAGTATTAGGCATTTAGTGGTTACAAGGCCCAGATCTGACTTGATACGCCAACGTATTTTTGCACGGGTCATCATCATCATCATCATCATTTCAGCTGAAAGACGTCCACTGCTGGACATAGGCCTCCCCCAAGTGTCGCCACAATGAACGATCCTGAACGTCTCGCATCCATCGGACTCCCGCAACCGTTACCAAGTCATCGGTCCACCTTGTAGGAGGCCTTCCAACGCTACGTCTTCCGGTACGCGGTCACCATTCCAGAACCTTTCGGCCCCAACGGCCATCTGTTCTGCGAGCAATGTGCCCTGCCCATTGCCACTTTAGTTTGGCGATTCTTCGTGCTATGTCGGTAACCTTGGTTCTCCTGCGGATATCCTCATTCCTGATTCGATTACGCAAGGAAACTCCGAGCATAGCCCTTTCCATTGTAAGCGACCACGTTTCGGAGCCATATGTCATCACTGGCAACACGCACTGGTCATAGACTTCCGTCTTGAGACTCTGTGGTATATTGGACGAGAAGACACCGCGCAGCTTCCCGAACGCTGCCCAGCCGAGTCGGATTCGACGATTGATCTCTTTCTCGAAGTTAGACCTTCCCAACTGGACCGTCTGTCCCAGGTAAACGTAGTCGTCTACAACTTCGAGTGTAGAGTCCCCGATCTTGATAGGAGTGGGTGCTACATGGCTGTTTACCATGACTTTGGTTTTGTCCATGTTCATTTTCAGTCCCACTCTTTCGGAAGCTCTACTGAGGTCACCAAGCATTGTACTGAGCTCCTCCGTAGTCTCAGCCATGACTACTATGTCGTCGGCAAACCGAAGGTGAGTGATGTACTCGCCATTGACATAAAATGGACACACGGTTTGCACGGGTGCAAAATTAAAATAGTCATTTGCAATGTTGCGGTTTTTTGATAATTGCAGTTATTTATTAAAAAACATCACAATACCACAAGATGATAAATCTTGTTTCACTTGTTAGGTAGAAGTGCAAAACAAGATGTGAATATGTCTAGTATGTTACCACTGTAACTACCAAAAAATCGCAAAAATGCTCTTGTATTTTCTTCGCACCCAACGATAATAGTATCGGATTGTTACGGTTCCTATATCGGTTAAATATGGTCAAAGCGTCATTCTATTTTGTTTCGATCTTTGAAATCGTTGTTACCCTTACGTTACCCGTCATAATAACCAGTTTCCTTTTCCCAACTCTGATCTCACCCAAGGGTCTTGTATACCCTATGGTATAGAAAATCATGATCTCACCAAGACACTAGTGCCAGAGTGCAACCAGTGCAGATGCATCACCAACTAAATGTATTTAGCTCTATGGATATGGGGTTGTGCTAAAATACGCGCTTGGTGTTCTAGTAAAGTATACAACGAGTAACAGAAAGGGTATAGTCATAAGGAAGGGTGTGCTACAGACCATCAAACTGAAGAACTTTCTCCATGGGACCACCATCGTAATCGCGAAAAAATAATCAACTGCCCCATACAAAATTCCAATACCTACTCTACCAAATGTATGAGCAGCTGATTATTTTTTTACTATTACGATGGTTGTCACATGGAGAAAGTACTTCAGTTTGATGGTCTGTGGCACACCCTTTCATATGACTATACCCTTTCTGTTACACGTTGTATAAGGTTGAGAATTGGAAACAAAAAAAAAAACAGAAAATATTATTGAATACCCTTACGTTACCCGTCATAATTACCGGTTTCCTTTTCCCAACTCTGATCTCACCCAAGGGTCTTGTATACCCTATGGTATAGAAAATCATGATGTCACCAAGACACTAGTGCCAGAGTGCAACCAGTGCAGATGCATCACCAACTAAATGTATTTAGCTCTATGGATATGGGGTTGTGCTAAAATACGCGCTTGGTGTTCTAGTAAAGTATACCACGAGTAACAGAAACGGTATAGTCATAAGGAAGGGTGTGCTACAGACCATCAAACTGAAGAACTTTCTCCATGGGACCACCATCGTAATCGCGAAAAAATAATCAACTGCCCCATACAAAATTCCAATACCTACTCTACCAAATGTATGAGCAGCTGATTATTTTTTTACTATTACGATGGTTGTCACATGGAGAAAGTACTTCAGTTTGATGGTCTGTAGCACACCCTTTCATATGACTATACCCTTTCTGTTACACGTTGTATAAGGTTGAGAATTGGAAACAAAAAAAAAACAGAAAATATTATTGAATAATTTTATTAGTAAAAAAAATAATACTAAAACAATCTTCTCTACTTTTTGGTGTTAGTAGCTACACAACAAAACTTAATGTCTACTAAACAAAAAAATAAATACTTTTAAGTAGATCGTTATTCAATTGCACGAAAAAAATAATTTCCTTTTTCATTAAATACTCATCTAATATCGCAATGGCACTTTTTGAATAAATACAATAGCAAAATAAGCATTTCCACAGATTATATACATGTCAAGACTGTGCGTAGTGATGTTTTTGCCAAAATATAATTCATTGTCTATGGCACGAGATATCAAAGCTCAAGGAGGTTTGATAGGAGATTATTTACAATAATGATTAACAATTATCATAGTAATTATAATTCTAAGGTTTTAATAATACGGCGTTGATTTTTGTGGTTGAAAACATGAAAAAACATTTCATTAATTTCAATTATATTTCATTTTCATAAGACCCACAAAGAACAAAACTCAGCGTCGTAACATATTCAACCTAAGTTCCTAACTTAATGCTAGATTTAAGTTGACGGATTCTAAAACTTGGGAGTACAAAATCAGACGGAATCGAAATTCAAGTCTTGCATGTCAATTTTGTGACATCTTATTAGTTCTAGCCAAATAGGACATTTTAAAATTATTTAGTAATGAGATACAATTCAGAAAATAGCATTATTAATAGTAAATTCCATTACAATTTGCATTATTCACAAAATAACCGTGTTTCAATTTAGAGATGTCACATTTCAAAGACAGTAAATTGAACTAACCAATCTGACGCTAGCAATCGTCTACGTGGCCGCTGATTGGCTGTTTCTAATCGAAATATAAATGCAGAAATATCACTCATGTAAGTAAGCTCATTGGAATTTATTAACAACTTGTTTTACCCAACTTCCTTTAGCGTCTTCTACAACTTCGGGTTTCAATTCAACATTATTTCTATTAGGAATGTTTTTATCAGTACTGGGGGTGGGTATAGCTTTCTCTTTTACACTTATTTCACTGACGCTTCTCTCAAAATTCGCTACTTTCGTCGTAATAGACTTTGGTTTGGTTGCCTGTAAAGGTTTCTTTGCGCTTTGATTCGGCTTTCCTTGAGTTTTCGACATCTGTTCGATCTCCATTCGCCTTTCTAAGACTGATTTCGATGTTTTCGATTGTTCTAGTAGAGATTTTTTTACGTCGTTTGTAGTTTTGAGCTTTCTGGTCGCCGAGTCGAGGCTGGCTCTTTCGAAGCTCAGTCTTTTTATTTGTATGTTTCCTTGAGGTTTTGACTTATCGTCTGAATTGTCTACTTCATCCTTCATTGTCTTTTCTTCAACTTTTTTCGGAATATCACTTTTGGTCATTTTATCTTCAGTAACTTTGGGTTTCTCATACGAAGGTGTAGATTCCGATCTAATGACTGATGGTTTGTAGTTGACATTTCTTTTAATAGTTTTCATGTTAACTGATTCCGAAGATGATGATTGTTCGGAACTTCTCGATAAGGTTTTTGGAACAGTTTTATTCTGAATGTTCGACGTAGATGGTATTTGTGGCATTTTCGGTTTCACAGGAACGGGTGGAGCTACTTTTGGCTTCACCACCTTTTCAATTTTTTTATTAACATGTTCGATGTTCGCTGTTTTGTTAGTAGTAACTACAACACGAGTATGTGTGTTACATTTTTCATTCACAGTTGTAGAGATGGTTGTTTTTTGGGATTTGAACGAGTTATTACGTTTTATACTCTCTACTTTTGTTACAGTCTTGTTTATTACCTTATCTTTAACTACAGCTTCTACTTTCGTCTCTTCTACGTCTTCTTGATCGGAATACACTGCTGAATCTCTGAACACATCTTCATCAGTGACTTGCTCAATTTTCTCAAACGATTTTTCGTAGTAACTTTCATCAGAATTCATCTGTAGGGAATTTAGTGTTTCCTCTTTAGCTTCTACGATATTTTGATTAGCACTTGCTTTATTTTGCGATTCTTGATACGCTCCTTCGCTTGACGACGTAACAAATGACGAATTAGAAAATAAACTATCAGGTCTCACGGCATTTTTATTTATAAGTACATTGACCTTCTTTAATGGAGACTTATCATTCGCTAGAGTTGTTGGGTCTACGTAATCGGACTGAGCTATTCTAGCTCCTAAGTGTTTGCTGCCTTGCATGTAGATAGGCAGCTTGTTCAAGCTTTGGTAGGAACTATTGTTTGATTTAGAAGGTGATCCGATTGAGCTGGTTGTGCTTGTCACCATGCTAACACTTTTCTCATAACTTGGGCGCTGTATTTCTGGTTTTTGGGTGATGTTATCGCAGCTGAGTGACAAAGCATCTAGGTTACTCTTCTCATTCTGACTTTCAGACATCGTGCTGTGCTCGCAAACACTCTTACTGAGCAATTCATTGTTTAACGCATAAACTAAAGTTGAAGTAGTCGGGCTTGCATCGGTAGATGTTATAACAACTTTAATGTCACTCTTAACCAAATTATTTTGTATATCCTCAGTATGTAGAACTTTACTAATCGTTTCTGGTTTATTTTGATTATCATCCGTATGTTCATCGCCGATAATACTCCTAAATCTTTGTAAAAGATTCTTCGAGTAGCTTCTAGGGTTTAAGTTAGGTCTTTTTTCACTCGTTGGACTTTTGAGATCTGATTTTGCACTATCAGGGCTACTTTGATCATTAGCATTGATTTCTGAGTCGTCATTATTTTTGTTAGGAGTTTTATTCTTGAAACGACTGAGCACATTCTTTAGTGACAACATATTAGATGTTGGTTTGTAGATTTTATGTTCTGGATGAATAACTTCGATATCATTGGACTTGCTATCATCATTCTGCTCTAAAGGCAATACTTCGCAGGATGATGTAGCAGATACGATCAAATTAGGCTGAGAGACTGTTAAAAGATTCTCATTTTTATTCTTATCCAGATTCATATCTTGAAATTTACTTTTGTAACATCTATCGATTTCTTGTTCCAGTTCCAATGTTGACTGACTGATATTCTGTTCGAAATCAGTCTCACTAGTTTTAGAGTTATTGAACTTGAGCATATCTCCGCCTTCACTCATGTCATCGTAATTAATATCACTCTGATCGGAAGCTATTGTGAACGGTCTATCCGTACTCATCACTTTGCCATCTCTATTCAAATATGTTTTACTATTACTGTTAGGCTTACATTTAAACGTCACTAGATTAGTTTCTTCCTGGTTACTTGTCACGACTTGGAAGCTCCTAGGTAATGAACCAGATTTTCTGTCTCTAGAAACATTGAAATGGTCTTTCTGCCTGCTCAGCCATATTTCTGGTGTGTTTGGACTCTGCTGGTCGGGACTCATAGGTAAGTAATCGCCTGGCAAGTCACTCGGTACGTCTTTCTTTCGCCTACAAACTTCTATTAAGGAGTCGTAGACATTTTCAGTGATAATAGGAGCCTTACTTTCCATTGTGACATAATAATCTGAATTTCTGTCAACTTTTTCGGGAGATCTTACTGGGACATCGTATATTCCTTCGGGGTTTTGTAATTTATTTAGTTTATCAAACGATAAGTATACGTAGTCGGAATCAGGACCAACGTGATGAGACACTTCAGTAATATCATCGTTTTTTGGTGGTGTGGGAACTCTTTTCGGTCTGCCAACATGAGCATTATGCTGAATCACTTTACTTTTTGTATTCAATGAATGTAAACTTTCATCAACTCTATTATCAACTACTCGTAAAGTTTCATAAATATGGTCTTCATCTATATCTTCAGTCAATTCAGTTCTAGAACTTGTTGTCGTGGTATCTTCTTCTACATTGTCATTTTTATCTGCTTCTAAGTTCTCTGAAGTTTGTCGTCCAAACTTAGGTTTTAATTTATTCGATTCTAAGTTTTTTGCAAGTAAAACTTGTTCAGGGTTTGAATGAGACTTCATTAATCTTTGATGTCGTCGTTGAGCTGTATTTCTTAGTTGTTGCTTCTTTATTAACTTCTGAAACTCTCTGTTTTGCATTAGTAACTGTGAAATGATTTGTTCTAAAGGTTGTTCTACTTCTTCACAGCTCTCTACTACTTCTTCTTTAGTCTCTATTTCTCCTGCTTTATCTTCAGCTTCTGAGCCTTCATTTATCACTTTTTGTTTATTTAAGTACTTTACTTTCTCCAACTCATTCTTTTTAAAAGAATCTGTCTTTTCTATTAACTTTTTATACGTTTCTTCGTCGATATCTTCGTCTTTGCTGATAGTTTCAGGTACAGGGGTTGGTGTGTCTTTAGTTTTATCAACATTAAGACTGTCATTCGATTCGGATATATGCAGAATGTTTTCAGTTGACACATCGGTGGAAAAATCAGCGTAGAATTTAGCAGTTGTATCAGATCCCAGACGTAATCCTTTAGCTCTATTCTTCTTTAATTTAGAAATCTTCTTTGGTATATTTTTAGTGTTGTACATTCTTATTTCTACGGCAGGTTTTGCTGGACCAACTCGTTTTCTGCTGTCTACTTCTGGATCAGATATGATGGTTCCGTCACTTGCTCTAGCTTTCTTCGTGATTTTGTTTGAGCCACAGTTTTTGCATTCAAATTCTATCTTTTCATTACCTCTTACTTCCTTTTCGTTGTCACTGTCTTGAGATTTTTTACTAATGATTCCGATCATATTTTGTTGTAGGCCTGGCTCAGACTTTCGTCTCCAAGTTCCTATCTTAGATAATTTAGATCTCTGTGGATCATCCTTTGATTTTGACCGTGTGAGCGTATCAGTTTTAGGTTTCTCAGCATCATTACATCTAGATCTTCTAGAATGTATCGTACTTGTAGAATCAGTGACAATATTTTCTTTTATTTTAGCGCATTTTAGACAAGTCTTCGGGATTTGTCTCACATTAGTCAAAGAATTGTTAGTATCGCTTAGATCTTCTTTGCTTTTACTCGTGTCAGTGTATCCTATAATGTTATCAGACGAGTGATATCCTCGCGTTTTTGTTAAAGAACTGCTGAACTCTTTACTGAAGCTCTCTTGCGATGATTTGAAGTCGGAACACTTGCACGCTAAGAGCTTTCTTTCAAGATGTTCGGCGCTACCGGAATCTATGTAATGCAGGGACCTATCACACTCTGGACATTTTTCTCCTAGTTCATTATCTTCGTGCCTGCAGCTACACTTGTCTTCTCTTTTAGCTTTAGCGAGTTCTGTTTCACAATCAGAACATAAGTCTACATAACAGTTCTCACAAGTATAATCAGTACCTTTCTCAGCTGAAACTTGTGTACAGTCACACTCCTGACTTTCTGCTCTAGAACTAGGGATGGTATATTTTCTGTTGCTCTTCTTGAGTCTTCCTCGAGCGCCGTTCTCGAAAGATTTTCTTCTTTCTCTTTCAAGTTTTCGCTTCTCGAGGTACTCCGGAGCTGACAGTTGCTTCCTCATGGATGCTTGTGTTATTAGATTGTGGGATTTCTCGGCAAGCATGTCATCTGTAAAAACGGAAAGAATATTGTTATTAAAAAAAGTTTGTAAATTTTCTAATTGCTTTGGCGTATTTTATTGTAGCGACATCTATAACTATATTACCACATAGGAACTAAAATGCAAAAATCCTGCACAGTATCAGAGTCCACATGAATAGAATACTCGTTTAAACAACTGTCCGAAATCAATTACCGGGAAGTTGCACGGAACCGACACAACATCCGTCTAGTCGGAGGTTGAAAAGGTAGGATCAGTTTTCAACGGAGGTTTGCGGGATTTTGCACCCTGTTCCGCGTACCTCTAAATTATTAGCGTGCTCTGTCGTCGAAAATATCATCGCTTACTATCAGGTGAGATTTTTCTTTTTATTGTTGATAGGTTCGCGCTTGACCGCTATCTCAGCTGATGGAACGATGCGGTCGACGATCGACCATTTAGCAAAATGAAATTGTATCAAAATCATTTTTTTACTTATATACGAGTACTTTACTAATTCTAAAAGCTATAGAAGGAAGGCGCCGATGTCTGTCACACAGTTAATACTAGCACCGACATCGTCTTTTACTCTATCATTTTAAAGAAAACATAATTTATTTAATACATTGTATTTTGATTAGGATAGGTAAGATGTAAAGTCTGCTGCAAAAGTGCATAGGAAGTACAGAAATAAAATCGTGTGAAGCGAGAAATGACTATCTAGCGTAAAACCTGATTGAAATGTTGCTATCGACAACATTACATTATACTGTTAATAGATGGCGCCGCTGTGCTTCAAATGATTAATGCTTAAGTTAATGCTTATTTTTGTACTTTCTTTTTGTTTCTTCAAACATTGAAATAATTAAAATAAGCCAACTAGAAACGGAACGTCGGGCAGACCGTTGTCTTATTCAACGTCTGGAAGAAACAGTTGAAAATCTAGAAAGACAGCTACATTCCACCAGAATCGAAATAAAAAATGTGCCCAAAAGATCTGGCGAAAGCAAAATCGATCTCTGTGAGCTTGTGAAGTCAACGGCTACTGCCCTTAACACGCCGATCCAAAGTCAGGATATTAAAGATGTGTTTCGCATCAACAAAAAAGATGACCCCTCATCGTCACAAATTATCGTGGAGTTCTCAAGCGCCGCCACCAAGGAAACTATAATAAAAGGAGTACGGCAATTTAATATTAAAAACAAAACGTGTAAATTGAACACAACTCATTTAAAGCTAGCGGGCCCTGCAAAACCAGTCTATGTAGCTGAAAAGTTAACCTCGAAGGCGCAGCGTTTATATTATCTCGCGCGAACATTTGCCAAAGACAATGCTTTTAAGTACTGTTGGACGTCATACGGTAAAATATATCTCCGACAAGCTGAGGGTGGGAAGCAAATTCCTATACGCAAGGAAGAAGACTTAGACATTCTTCGACTAAATAAGTGACTAGGATTTTGGTATTGTACTTTTCTGTTTGTCTTTACTTTGTTATATAATTATTATACTTTGTATTTACTCCATGTGAAACTTTTACACACAAAACTATGCCTCAAATCGATTAATCACACGCACACCAACAATAAGCAAAAAATAAAATATATTTTACATCTATATACATATGTACCGGGATACCTATCTTACACTTATTATATAATTATTACACTTTGTATTCAATCCATAATAACCTTTTACACCAATCACTATAATTCAAACATCTTAATCACTCGTACACTCACAACAAACACAAAATGGATATTTTTACATCGATATTTACACACTACACAATGTACAGGGGAGTATATTATTTGTGGTTATCGCACAGCAGGTATTAATTTATTCTTAGTTCATAATTTTACTGCGACAGCGTTTTGTTTACTTATACAATGACTCATTCAATCATAAATACTTCTACTGAATTAGATAATATAGCCATTGCGTCTGCTTATAATTGCGACACGTTAACGTGTAATACTCTCATTGGTAATAACAGCAAGTCACTGAATATTTTTTCTCTAAACATTCGTAGCATATACAAAAACTTAGACAATCTATTAGTATTATTACACAGTCTAACATTTGAAAATGATGTCATTATTTTAACTGAGTGTTGGCTGCACGCAAATAAAAATGTCCCATCTATTGATAACTATAATACATATATTTCTAAAAATTATTTAAATAAAAGCGACGGTATCGTAATGTATGTAAGGAAATCAATTAAGTGTTCTGTGGTGGAGCCGGACTATTCAGGTGCTAACTTTTTATTATTACAAATTGAACCCGATATATTTATACTGGCCGTATACAGGTCGCCGTCTATACATTGCATAGATAGTTTCCTAGACTCGTTAGATAATATTTTGCGCCCTTTAAATTCTAGCAATAATGTATTACTGATCGGAGACATCAATATTGATATTAAAATTAATAATACAGACAAATGCAGTGCATCGTATCTGAACTTAATGGCAGAAATTGGCTTATTGCCTGCTCATACCTATCCCACCAGAATGCTCAACTGTCTCGACCACGTCATGATGAAAACCATTTGTCCTGCAACTGTATGTGTCATTGATTCCTGTATAACAGATCATTTTCCAGTGATTGTTTCATTAAGCATTTCCACACGTAGAATTATGAACAAAAATTGTAGTGTAAACAAATTAGACATAAAAACGTGTGTTAGTCAAATAGAGGCTCTTGACTTCTCCTTTATTAAGTCTATTCCTGATGCAAACGCTGCCGCCACTGCTTTTGTAGATAAACTATCAAGCATTATAAAAGCTAATACTAAAGTTTACAAGACAACTTGTAAAAAAAGAATCCTTAAACCTTGGATTACAAGTGGGCTTTTGCGCTGTATTAGACATAGGGACCGACTCCATAAACAACACAAAAAGAGCCCTACTAACTACACCTTAGAAACAACGTTTAAACGTTATCGGAATTATTGTAATTCTCTGTTAAGAAAATTGAAAACAACTTATGAAAAGTCCTTACTCCAAAACGCCAAAACTCCCAAAGATTCGTGGAAAGCAATAAAGTCAATAATTAACTATACTGATGATAAATCAACTGCAGATGGCTTATTAAATTCTAATTCTAACAATATTAATAAAATCAATAATTATTTTTCACAAATAGGTAAGCAGCTTGCCGATGCCATTACTCCTACGCATAACCCTATTTACAATTTTAAAGTCCCTAGCAACCTTAATTCTATTGTTCTCTTACCGCCGGATGAAGCTGAAATTGAAGCATTAATATTAAACCTTAAAAATAACTGTGCTACTGGCTGGGACTCTATTCCAGTTCAGTTACTTAAACTGTGCAAAAATATTATAGTCCCTCCTCTCACTTACCTCTTTGAACTTTGCTATGCTCAAGGTATCTTCCCAAATGTGTTTAAGAGAGCTCTCATTACTCCTGTGCACAAGGGCGGGAATCGAGACGATGTGTCGAATTATAGGCCTATCTCTGTATTGTCTGCGCTTTCAAAAATATTAGAAAAAACACTTAATAGCAGACTCATTCAATTTCTTGAAAGTAAAAATATTTTGGCTAACACTCAATTTGGCTTCAGGGCGTCTAAAAGCACCGATGATGCAGTTAGTCAGCTTACTGATTTTGTATCATCTAAAGTTGACGGAAACCAAAAGTGTATAGGTGTTTTCCTTGATTTAGCCAAAGCATTCGACACAGTCTCGATTTCAGCACTTGTGAACAAGCTGGATGTCATTGGCGTAAGAGGAACGGCCCTAAAAATGTTTGGGGACTTTTTGTGTAACCGTAGACAGCAGGTAAAGATTGGAAATTATGTTAGCTCTGATGCAAATGTTGTGTATGGTGTTCCTCAGGGCAGTATACTCGGCCCAAGTCTCTTCCTGGTGTACATCAATGACCTATGTCTTCAACCACTCTGCAATGGTAAAATATTTACGTATGCTGACGATACAGCCGTAATATTCCATGGAGGGACTTGGGATGAGGTACGTCGCATTGCCGAGAACGGCCTCCATCGACTTGGCCAATGGCTCGGAGCCAATCTCCTTACCCTCAATATATCTAAAACTTCATTTATACAATTTTCATTTTCCAAAACTAACCTTAAAAACGTTAATATTAAAGTTCATTCTTGTAATTATCCTAATAGTAATAGTTGTTCTTGTCTTTCTATTAATAAAGTCACACAGGTCAAATACTTAGGTATTATCTTAGATGAGAGGCTAAGTTGGGAACCCCATATAAGTCTTGTTACGGGTCGCACTAGGAAGCTAATCTGGGTTTTCAAAAAACTTAGGCACGCCGCGGAATTTCCTCTTCTTCGTAATATTTATTATGCTTTAGCTCAATCCATACTTGGATATTGTGTAGGGGTCTGGGGTGGTGCCTGTAAAACCCACATGATACAATTAGAAAGGGCTCAAAGGTCATTATTGAAAGTAGTGACTTTTAAACCCTTCAGATATCCGACTAAACAATTGTATGAAAATTGCGAACTGTTAACAATTAGACAATTATATATATCCCAAATTATATTAAAAAAACACAAGCAAACTCCCTGTGATGTAAATGTGTATAAGAGTAAACGTGTTATTGCTAACGTATGCTTACCTGTCAGATGTCGGACAGCTACGGCTAGACGACAGCAATCTTATAGGTCATCCTACTTATACAATAAAATAAATAAAATAATAAACATTCATCCACTTGCTGTTCGAGAAACAAAAATGAAAATTAAGAACTGGCTACTTCAATTAAACTACGACCAAACAGAAATGTTATTGCTCACAGATTAATATCCTCTACTACCACATACTTCACCTACATCTAACATCCATCACACACATACACCCTCACACACACGCACACACACGCACACACACACACACACACACACACACAAACACGTTATCTACATGCATAAACACAACATGAGTAAACCTAACCCATCACTTATTTGATTTATTTCATCTTATTATTATTATTTTTTATATTTTTTTATTCACTATTTGTATCAAGTAGAAAGTGGGAGAGGGCACTGATTTCTGTAATACAGGTTTTTACCTAGCTCAGAAGTCAGGGTTTTCATAGGATTCTTGTAAAAAGTTTGTGAATAAATTTATTATTATTATTATTATTATTATTATTATTTTTATATATTTTATTTATCTCAGGACCCTGAGGTCCTGGACCTTTGGGAGGCGTACGAGGAGCCAAAGCCAACTCGCAGAGGCCCTTTAGACAATTATAATGGAACATGATACCAACCGACGATTATCCCTGTACGCGCTATGCTAGTGCACCCAAGGACAACCCCCGGTTATTGAAAAACTGTTACGACATATGGAGAACAAAGATAATAGGGCTATGGTTTTTGGAGTCTTAAGTGGACTGGTAACATGGAACTATGTCAAGACTATGGCCCCTGCCTGAACAACGTTATTAATATGCATCGAAAAAAGGCAGGGGGTGACTTGCACACTCAATAAATGGGCCCCCAAAAACGGCCGCTAGCACGAAGTGACGTAGCAACAAGAGGGCAACATATCCTGAGGTGCTTAAGGAGTGGAGAGGTATACCACGGCTATCAGGACAATCCCGGAAGTACGGTCAAGATCCCTACCAGCACCTTACTGGATTATACATCCTTCTCCCGAGCACGTTTGCTCTTGCGAATCTCCACTCAAGCCAGCCAATAAAGGCAAGAGAGAGGTGGGAGCTCAGTTCCTCGTCAGTGTTCACTACGGCCGGCCAATAAAGGCAAGCCGGAGATGAAGAACAAGAATTCTCCCGGGAGATCGGGTCCGTGGGGTCGCTAATGCCCAACAGTTCGCCACAAAACTGCACTGCGGATTGTATCTCTCTTAGTCTGGCCCCTCACCCTAGGCATATTACAGCAAAGCAAACTTTACCGATACAGACCTAGGGTATATTGGAGCACGCAAGCCCCACCACGACGTCAACGTAGAGATACGGCGATGGGGTTATTATTATTATTATTATAATTTATAATTTCTTTTAAAGAGATGAAGATATTAAAATTGAATAAGTATCAATTTATAAATATTTGATTATCTATGTGTTAGTTTTCAAACTTGAGAGGGTAGGTTGAATATGGATTTACTTATAAAAAATAACTAGTAGGTAGTATAAATAATACTTAGACCAAAGAGTTATGACTAAGCTCAATTGGTTGTTCGCTAAGTTAATTTCGATTATATCGTTCCAGCGCCTTTCGTTCAATTTTATTTTTAACCAGGTGTATTGTCTACTTATTTTACGAAAATGAGTAAATATGCATTGTTATATAGATTTAGTAAAAAGAACTCAAATAATTGCTATGTATAATCAAAGTAAAAACTTGTCAGAAGTAACCAGAGGGACCGGTGTAAACGTAAGTAGTTTTTTTAACGCTTTTAAACAAAAAACTCCTATATAATAATCATTATTGGATATTATATATTTCTGTTTTATTGTTGCAGAGAAAAACAGTTGTTCTATGGATATGATGATTTGAAGAAGAGGGTTCTTTGAAACACCATCAAAGAGCTGGCAGACTAAAACTAATAAACATGTTGCAGCATCAAACCATGATAAGGGAGTACGAAGAAAACGGACGTCGGTCGACGAACCACTATGCTATATATACTCGTATACTTATTTTCTGTATTAACTGGAGAACTTGTTATGTGTGTTTAACGTAATATCCGTATTTAAAACAACTTAAAAAAGTTATGAACACTTGATGTGTTGTTGTGCAATTTTATAGTTTTTAGCCTACATTTTTAATCCTTTTGACCTTTGTGATAAAATTACCTGGTATTTTGTTTGTTTTTGTTAAGGTTACATAAGCTTCAAACCTCTTTCCAATTTTGGAAACGAATACTTAAGCTATGGCCTCAATAAGAAATTATATATAATATTATAATCTTATTCGGTGATTAATAAACGGTGATTGTTAAATTTGATTAAGAAATTGTAAGAAATAAACATATTATTTTTTAATAGTGCCTTTTGTCAACTGTTTACCTGCATTTTTTTCATTTTGCTGAGTAACTACCCACTTGAATATTATATTACAAATAAATATCCACTTGTTAGCTTTGATTTAATATTCCTTCCAACTTATTTTGTTACTTACAAAAAGACTTACAAAAAGTGTGAGTACTACGTAAGATTTGAACTCATGGCTCATTGATTTACGCATCTATCTGCACATGCTAAACCGCTAGGTCAACATGACTCTAATTTGAACGATGAAATTATGAACTACAATCAGTTGTTGACGACAATGATGACGCATGTGTCTATTATTTGTTAAACTAAAAGTCAAGTTTATACTTTGTGAGATTGCCTTTGCTCGCCACTTAGCTGTGAAGAAACCAACGCCATCTAGTTTAATTTTCGAAAACTTGAACTCTAACGTGCAAGGGAAAATAGGCGTTAAGGTATCTAAGCACTTTCGATGGGTGACTGTACCTGCCTTTCTGTTAATAAATTTATTACTATTATTATGGAGCACGCTTACTTTAAGCCAAGAGTGTAATTATAGGTTACTTCTAGGAACCTATAATTACACTCTTGACTTGAATGCTTACCATCGGTTTTGTTTTGTCCGAGTTCCATGACCAGTTGCCTTGCGTGTGAGGGAATCACTGCATTGTAGTTTTCCAAGATCACCTGGCAAATACATTTTTAAATCAGTATACAAAGTTACAAATAGAAATAATAGCCTATATTAGCTTTTTTAAGTATTGCCAAAAAAAAAATTTATGTAGTGTTCTGTCTAAAAATGGACCAAAAACCTAAAAACTATGCATGCAACATACATTATGAGGAAAGTAAGGAAACTGATGTTGTCACTTCAGAGAGACACTTCAGAAAAAAATATGTCCTTGATGTTTTCATAGAGATCTATGCTTTGGAACGTGCAAATAAAAAAAAAACAAATGCTTCATCTTTTTTTTCCTTTTGTGTGACTGGTCTTGACAATTCAAAAGTGCCTATAAATGGTTAAATTGAAATGTATGTTTTGAATTTGATGTCATGCAGTAGATTTTGATAGCTAGAAGAGAATCATAAGCTTACTTCCAGCGTCGAGCTGTAGATTGCTATAGCATGAGTGACTAGGAAAACATCTTTCTAGCTTACAATCATATAAAGGTAGTAGAGATACATAATTATAACTTTATGATATTTTTTTTTTTCGGGTGGGAAAATCGTCTAATGACATCCCGCGCTCTTGGGCGGAGCGGGAGATAGTGTCAGACTTTTACTGATTAAAAACCCACTCCTGATCTCTTTCGCATCACCCATGGCCCCAGTAGGCTTCGACCCTGCTGGGCCCCTACGGTTGCTGACATCTCCTTGAGGCGCGACTTGGGCTCGATCCGGACGGTTACCGGACGATCGGACGGCGAGCCACCCATTGATCACCGTCCGCAAGCCCGCGCCTACAGTGGCCGGAAATCGGGATCGGAATCCCGGCGGCGGTTGGGGCGTGAGGACCGTTGCCTCACGCGATCGGCCGCCTCCTTTGCTAGCATTACTGCTTCGCAGGAGGCAACTGCCTACCACTCCTCCTCGCTCCGGAAACTTTATGATATTGGCATATTCTTCATGTTAAGACCTCATACTCTTTAGCACTTTCGCTTGAGTCAGGGCGTCCTCGCCCTTTTTATTGGGGTGGGGGGATCTGCAAATAACTTCACTCGCTCTGGGTGGTGCGAGAGGGAGTATCTGACACTCCGTGTGACTTAAACCCACGCTCTTTCCAACAATTCCGCAGCCCGAAGCTATCTGAACTTCAACACGGATAGATCTAATATAACATACAATATAGGACCTACCCTCTTCAGCAATAAGGTCCACTCTCGCTTGTGGCGCGGCGACCTCGCCTGCAGCGTGAGCTGAGCGCGCGGCGCGTCCCACGGGATCACGTGGAACGACAGCGGAGCGCCCGCTATGGATTCTACCAGCATCATGTTGTTGCACTGAAAACAGATAGAAATAATCTATTCATTACTTTCTTTCTATTTCTTATTTTTAAATCGTTGCCCCACACTAGGAGTTACTTCTGTATCATGGATGCGTTGACAGTAGTAATGGCCCCGTGGTAACGGCCCCGACTTACGAATTGCAAGTAGCGGGTTCAAACTCAGTCAAGCGCATTACTTTGCGTAATTTATTTCATCACCACAGCTCCCAAAAAGGTAAAGGAAAATATTGTGAGGAAACTGGCATGTCCTAGAACCAAAACTTTCGAAGATATGTAACATCTACGAACCCGAACTGGAATCGCGTGGTGAGAGGAAGCCTGAGTCCCAAGAGAGGGAACATTATAGTAATTTTGGTGATTACCGCTGAGCCGGTATTTAGGAGAGCCGAGGATGGTAATTATCAATACTCACGTGTATCATACGACGTTTTTCAATACACTTGTGGAAAAAAAAAAACAATTTAACTAACTGTTATCATAACAGTAAAACTAGTAGTTGTGAATTTTTTGGTGACAGCGGTAAAAATAAAATTGTTTTATTATGCGCGTGTATCTAAAAGTGGCGACCATAGACTAGCTAGACCACTTTAATAAAAATAAAAATGAGGTTGGTTAATGGCTAAAGATTTTAGATACATTATCGCACTAGTGCGAAATGGTAATCGAAATATCATAGTTTGGTAACATGCACAATTACATACCTAAATGCGGTGCAGTCACTTTCTGAGCAAATGTATTGGAAAGTCGATAATTCTGATTATGCCCTTTGGGTAATAGGCATAGTGTCATATTATGTTAGTAATTAGTAGATACTGACCATGATATGCGACTTGTATGCCAGTATGCCGTCTTCTCTGTTCTTAGTGACGAGCAACATCTTGTCGAAGAGGAAGGCGTGACGCATTGCCTTGGCGCCGAATACTCTGCAATGCAAGAGATAAACTAATGTAAATGGATTGTGGTAAAATAATCCTCTACTTTCTCTATCTCTCCTTCCTCCTCTACTCTCTTCTTCTTTCTTTCTTTCTTTCTTCTTTTCTTTAAAAATTCGCCGTGGCTGTAGCGGGCCCAGAATGCTTTTAATTTTTTTTAACAAAATTAGTAAAAAAATAATATGTCTGGCTTACCTAAATGTCCCTTCGGCACACAACTCTCCGTAAGTAGTCAAGTCGGGTCCATTCCACCCGTAGAGCAGTGACTGAATCTCCTGGAATAGAAAACAATATTTTTACATCAGACAAAAACGATAGTTACGCAAATGACATTATGTTAAAGAAATCATTAAAAAATAACATTAAGAAAATTTATTTTTAAAAATATGAGAAAGTTTGGCATCCTTACATATTATGAAAAAACGTTCCCTATCAAGTCTATCTGTCTGTTTGAACGCAATAAATTCAATACACAACGCATTTCATGCGGTTTCCAGCAATAGACGAGTTATTCATAAGGAGGGTTTAGGTATATAAAAACATGTATTTTATAGTAGAGAACTGGAGAAAAAGTTGAGAATTTAAAAGATTTGTAACACCCGTGTAAAGTTGGGTTAGGTCGTTAGAAATTAATAGCAATAGACGGAGTGATTCATAAGGAGGGTTTAGGTATATAAAAACATGCATTTTATAGTAGAGAACTAGAGAAAAAGTTGAGAATTTAAAAGATTTGTAACACCCGTGTGAAGTTGGGATGGGTCGTTAGAAATTAATTAAAGTAATTTTATTTTATTGAAATTCGGCCCCCAGAATGAAATTAACGGCACTGTTGATACTAATCCATCATTCACAGCAGTTAATAAGTAATTACTTAACAATTTGTGATTCTCGTTCAAAAAACTTTATTAAAAAAAAGAGATATTTTGGCATCAGTTGGCCCTGCAATCAACTAATACCGACCTACATATACAATTAAAGGAAACCTACATAACAGGAAAAAGGTTTGATATCTGACCTGAACTCTGACAGCGTGTTCGTGTCGTCGCTTCATATCGTCTATATGTTGCGCAATGCCAGTCATCTTCAGAAGTGCATACTCTGTCTCCCGAGACGCGCACTGCTTTACTACGTTCTGTAAATAATAAATTACAATATGTTTATCAATTGTCATAAAAATATCATCATCAATCAAGGTAAAATTAGAAAAGGGCGGAGTGTAGTGCCCTGAGGAACACCATCCTAAAAGACCTAAAATTTATTTCATATTGTTATTATTGATATACTCGCATTTAACCACGCTGTATTACTTAAGTAATATACATAAGTGGTATTTTACAGGATGAGGAGTGTGCGCGGGATTACATGACTTGATTCAACCGGGTAGTCCGATGGTAGAAGGAGATCTTCTACCATCGGACTACCCGACGTACAGCGAGTATCCATCCACCCTTACTTTGTTGAAACCTCTACGGTCCGGACTAAGCGTTTCGCCTCGTCGTTTATACTGCGTACACCGAAGGACTGGAACAATTTGTCTGCTGCGGTCTTCCCGTCCGATTATAATTTAGGTGTCTTTAAGGCTAGAGTAAAATATATAGGCTCTTATTAAACTAGTGCGTCTCACATTCAACGATTACATCACTGTATCAGGTGGGATCGCAGTCAAGCACTAGTTTATATTAATTAACTAGCTTTTTCCCGCGGCTTTGCTCTACCCTTACCCACTTTTTTTTTTTTCTTTCATAAGATCCTTCTCCTAACAATAACAAACACAACAAAAAAAAAGTGAAATCGGTCCAGCCGTTCACGCGTGATGGCGTTCATTTTTATATACATAGATTTTTTTTAAATGTAACCTGATGATCATAAGCAATAATTTGGTCAACGATAGAGTACCCTATTCACTCTTAACGTAAAGGAACATAAGGTTATAGCTATCAGGAAACACAGACTCCAGCAGGGAAATACACATCATAGCACAATGGAAATTTCTCATGCTATTGCATCGCAACAACTCTCGTAGTACATATCGAACGCAGACACTTTCAAGGATGGTGATTGTACTACAATAGACGAATAAGGTAAAGGCTTTACAATCACTAAATGATAATAAACTTTAACTCAAATACAACTTCGTCTTCAATCGACCAATAAGTCCTTATATTCATTTGTTAAATGGTCATCAAAAGGCCGTGGTAGGGTTGCCATCTCTAGCATCTCGCAACCAGGACAAGAAACGTAAACCTCGGATTTTAGAGCTCAGAACCCGGACATATCATCACATTTTTTAAAGTTACTCAGTATAATAAAAAAAATAGTTGCAATTGTCATAAATTATTTCTTTATTTAAAGTCAAACAAATTAAACAGAATTTACTGACGAGATTTAAAAAAACATCTTAATTTGTTTAATTCTGGAAATATAATACCTACCTTGTAAAAATATATCTAGCGAGTCGGTTAATCGCGGCATTCGCAGCGCAAGTCTAGTTTGAAAATTTTATACCCGGACTTCAGATGGGACCCCGCCCGGGCGCTCCCCGGACGCCCTTTAAACTAGGACAAATCCGGAGAAACCCGGACGGATGGCAACCCTGCCGTGGATCCATATCAGACATCACAGTGTTTTCAAATCTTACTTCATTCCATACATGGCCATCATATTCCTAATATGAGCATTTTAAGCTAAGTCGGATTTCAGTTGGAATCGAGTGTCAAATATTGCTAAAACTTTGGTATTTTATCATCAAGTAATCTTAAGCTTTAGTACTTCTACTGGCAATGATTAAAATTTTAAATGTTCGTTAAATTCTGCTTGTGCAGTAAATTTATTAATTACTATTCTGTTTATTGCTGCCTTAGGAGGAATGTGTAAATATGAGGACATACATACGTGTATTTTAAAGAAGGAAAAAGACTTGATAGGTTAAGTACTATTCATTGTAAATCTTGGGCATATCTGTGCGGGCTGTAGGGATGTGGCCATGGACTGGAAAGGGCAACTGAAGGAACCACGGTGAATTTTAATCAGTAAAAGTCTGACACTCCCACCCGCTGCACGTAAAGCGGGAGGAGTTGTTCTGTGATACCCGACCGCAAAAAATATAGGCCATATTTTGTAGCAAACAGTAAAGCAATTTGCGTGCCACTGTCAAACTTAGGCTAGTAGGTATTAGATCATCAGATACTTACACTTATCAATAAAACCATCTATTTTAACTATCGAGAATTTAAGAAATGCGATAACTTGACGATTCATGACTAACCACTTTTATCCAATAGTGGGACAGCATTAAAGTTAAGGAAGTAGAAAGAGGAAACCCACCTGCAACAACAGATGATACTTCAGAATCCGCTGCACCGGCTTCAGCAAATAAGAAGCGAGCGGCAACAGATGCCCCAACGCTATCTGTCTCTCTCTAAACTCCCGAGCACTGTGAGGTTCCGAGGCTAGAGCAGCCAGCCTCTCCATGGTGCGAGGGTAGCCAGTACAGTAGGAGGTGTAGACAGAGAAACCAGTAGTGTTATTGACGAAACAGCGGGCGATGCATGTCGCGTCCAGCCGGCAAGTGTTTAGTTCGCCGCAGAGGGATCTGGAAAGACAAATGTAGTTTGATTTTAGTAAAAAGAAGGAATAATCTTAAGTGATATAGGTAAAATTATTTGTTTATTCTGATCACGTAAATTCATTCAATGATAGTAAGCTGCACTATTTAACTGCCGAGTGATATTTGAGTTCGAATACTCAAATATCACTCGGCAAAATTTAATTTTTAAGCATTATTCCCGAAATTCACGTTCCTAAAAAGCCTCAGAAACATTAGGAGACAAAATGTCGCCCCAACATGATGCGCAGCGCTGTCAAATTGTCCAACAACATTTCTTGCGTCATGACAATGCATCGTAAAATATTGGGGGGCAAGTTGCGGAACACTGAGCAATGTTGCAGCGTCAGGTGGATTGAGCGTTGCGTGTCATGTTGGGCGATATTTTGTCCTGTAATGTATCCTGTATCCGATGCTTTAAGCTAACAGTCTGGGATCTTGGTATAAATTTTTCGTATAAATGCCCTCTCTCTCAATGAGATATTAATGACAACTAAGCACAGAAACATAACGTTGTCTTATCTAATTTATATTGACGAAAAAATTGTGACGTGTGTGTTATTTATAAACAATTTTCAAAATAAATATGTCATTTAAATGTTGAAGCTCTTAAAATATTAAAAAGAAATTCTCTAAAATCTTGAAATGCCAAGTTCTAACTAAGCTCAAACTATAAATTATCATATACCCACCATATTCCGAGTCTGTCAAAAAAAACCATCCGCCGAGCCATTTCAACACTACCCCTCGCAAAACATTGTCTAGACAGAAGTACAGCAGGAAGAACAAATGCAACAACACGCTGAAATACAATCCTAGGGCAACTGAACAGGTCAGCAAGAATCTAGCGACTTCGCGTGAGGTGGACCAATACAAGACTGGCATTGTTATAGCATTCGCAGTCCCACCGGTGAACGTGCTATAACAAAAGGAAATTTACAAGTTTTGTTGCTTTCATTTAAGCTTCTGTGTAGTACTATTTTTTTTAATGTTTGGTCTTTAACAACAAAGAAAACGTCTGGAACAAACGAAGTTATTTTTACTTTGACAAAAGGTACTAGGATGTTTTGTCAAGTAAACTAAAAATAATTAACCTTTTTTTATAATCGCCAGCTATTTGTGAAAAGAGTTCCGACTTTCTATTAAGGTTTTTGTGTGAAATGATTTAAGTTGTATCAAGAAGAGTACGTTCATGATTCAAATAACTATGTATCTTCATAGTTTCGAATACATTGGTCCACTGTGGAATAAATATGTAAACCAAATATAGATAGATAGTTTCAAATAAGTGCAACCGCAACAGAAATAACAGACAAGAATAGAATAGGGCTTCTGGGCTGAGAGAATATTTGAAAGAGTTACCGCGGTCCTAGAACGCAAAGGTCAACTGAAAGAACACAGGTGGGTTTTAGTCAGTAAAAGTCTCACACTCTCTCTCGCTCCACCCAGAACGAGAGGAGTTGTTTGATGATTTCCCACCAAAAACAAAAAAAAATAGATGGAAATAATAATAATAATAATAATAAATATATTTTTAAATGTTTTTTTTTATGTTTTTTTAAAGAAATATTTAAAAATGTAATTTATATGTGATATTAATGAATAAACGAAATAATAATAAGATCTGTGGCTCGGCTGTCAAACTGACTGTCAGCAAATATTTTCTCGCCAAAATTTTTCATTTAATTTTATTCAATAATACACAATAATAATGTACAACCACCGGAAAACCCTCAAGAAAAAATAAAAAAAACCATCACATCACAATCCAACTATATATAATGCCTCCATCAAAAGCAATATATAATAAAATGGCGATGAACTGAATTGAAAAAATGCTGACAAGAAGCCGAGCACAAAAACTACACACACACCCAACATCGGGTTCGTCGCTCAGCTCCGCCTCGCAGCCGCCGGGACCAGCGCCAACCGTGAGTCCAGAGATTCCGGTCGCTGCAGTTGCGTCGAGCTCGAGCGACGAATACTTCTCGCCGCCGACGACACCACCACCTGCGCGTCGACGGGGAAGAGGCCGACCTCCGGCCAGCTTGGGACCTCGAGGTCCGCCGGCCTCTGATAGGGTCCCCGCTGCCGGTGGAAGTGTGCAGCGCATGCGATGGACATCATCCATTAATGAAAACGTCATGCGCTCATACTTTGGGGCTACAGAGGGGGGAATTAACCTGACTGCGTATCGTGGTCGGATGCTCTCTCTGTTTCAGGTGCTTGAGCCAGCTGTCAATGTTTCGGTCCAACGACTATCGGATCAGGTGCGGGTCATTCAGCGTAATCGTATGTTGGATGACGCCGTACTTGATAGACTGCGCCTGGAATCACAGAGTAGCCGTGTTTCACCTGCTACAACACCGGCCGCGGTGCAACGTCTACCCACTGCTTCACCGCGACCCGTCCAGGTTGGTGACGCCGATGATGACGCGGCTATATCTGTGAGTACCCAATGTAATGATCGATTGAGGGGCGCTTTGGAGGACGCATTTCGAGAGTACCGTTCCACACCGCCGGGGCTTAGACCTCGTCTACCTCGTTTGCCCATGCACAAGAGAAATAGGGCGCTGGTGTGTGCTCTAGATTCGCAGCTATCAAATTGCTTTGATAGCAGCAAAGACCTCACTGATACCCACTCAATCTTGTACTGTGCGGCTGTAGCGGCATGTCGTGTAGCTCATGTTAAATTTCCTAATTGTGACAGAGCTACACGACCAGCTGTGCCAGCTTGGCAGTGCAGGATAGAGCACCGTATCGGTGAGGCTAGAGCACTCATCGGTAAGTTTATCTGCTTCAGGGAAGGCAACACTCGCCCTAGGGTGATGCGCTTTGTGAGGCGGGCATTCTCGGGGACTGATATTAGTCCTCGAGATTATCTGCCCTGCGTCACAGAGCGTATCGACTTCCTGAAGCAGAAAATCTATGCATGGGCAAACCGTATTCGTCGGTACAAGCGGCGAGTGGAGCGGTACACTCGGAATCGTACATTCCAAAGCAACGAAAGGTGGGTTTACAGGGATTGGGAGCGATCGGACCAAGGTGTGACTGATACGCGCCTGCCGGATGATGACGCCATGTGTTCATTTTGGCGCAGCATTTGGTCGGCGCCTGTCAGTCACACCGAGGGTGATTGGATTCGAGAGGTCGAGCGCGCATGCGATCTTTTACCAGAAATGGGGGCAATTACCATCAGCCCCCAAGATGTAGCCCGTGCAGTCCGTCCATTGCCTAACTGGAAATCTCCTGGGCCGGACGGGCTGCACAATTTCTGGGTTAAATGGTTCCAAAGGTCGCACGCTCGCTTGGCATCTCAGTTCCAGTCTGCCTTAGAGTCAGGGTCGCTGCCCCAGTTTCTAACGACAGGAATAACCCACCTGCTCCATAAATCAGGTAGTACTGCGGAACCCAAAAATTATAGACCGATCACGTGTTTGCCGACGGTCTATAAAGTTCTTACATCCATTCTGAGAGCTAAAATCAATAGTCATATTGAGACAAATTCTATCATGTCTGCCTCTCAGAATGGATGTAGGAACGGGTCCCGCGGTACTAAGGAGCTGCTCCTCATCGATATTGCCATTAGCCAACAGGTTCGACGTTCTCGGAAGAATCTGTCGGCATGTTGGATAGATTATAAGAAGGCATATGACTCTGTTCCTCATACATGGCTCATGAGGGTGCTAGAACTGTATAAAGTTGATGCAACTCTGCGCACCTTCCTGATGTCATGTATGGGGCAGTGGAGAACAGTCCTTCACTATCCGGGATGTCGACAGATTCAGGAGAACAACGAACCGATAAGGATTGAGCGTGGCATATTCCAGGGTGATAGTCTGAGTCCACTGTGGTTTTGCCTAGCCTTGAACCCGCTCAGCACACTGCTGGAGGGTTCTGGCTTAGGTTACCGGTTGAAAAGAGGCGGTCAGGTCATATCTCACCTTCTTTACATGGACGATCTGAAACTCTTTGCCCCCAACAACTTGCAGCTGGTGGAGCTACTGAAGGTAACTGAAACCTTTAGTAGTGCCATCAGGATGGAATTTGGTGTGGACAAATGTGCAGTCATACATGTAAAGAGAGGTGAGATTATGGAATCTGTGGGAATTCAACTCTCGGATTCCATACACCTTAGATCCCTCTGCTCAACCGAAACTTACAAGTATTTGGGTATGTCGGAATCGTTAGGCATCAATACTGATGACGTGAAACAATCGTTGAAAGAGCGCTTCTTTGGACGCCTGAATAAAGTACTCAATAGTCTTTTATCAGGCGGAAACAAGGTGCGCGCTTTCAACGGTTGGGTCATGCCGGTATTGATGTATTCTTTCGGCATACTCAAATGGACTCAGACAGAACTTGACGCCCTGGATAGGAGGGTCCGCACACTACTTACCGCAAATCGGATGCATCACCCACGGTCATCGGTGATGAGACTGTATATCCCGCGGAAGTGCGGGGGTCGTGGCTTCTTAAATGCTAAGACCCTGCATAACAACGAGGTATGCAGTCTCAGGGAATACTTCCTAAAAACCGACGTGGGTATGCACCGAGATGTGGTAGCGGTGGACAAGGGCCTTACTCCGCTCTCCTTGGCTAACGAGAACTGGCGCAAACCTATAGTACTGGATACTAATGACCGCAGGGAAGTATGGCAGAGCAAGGAGCTTCACGGACGCTTTTACAGGGCCTTACATGGGCCCGATGTAGACCTGTTAGCGTCCGTATCTTGGCTGCGTTTCGGTGACCTCTTCGGGGAAACTGAAGGTTTTGTCTTTGCGATTATGGACGAAGTTATGATGACAAACAACTAACGGAAATATATTGTGAAGGACGGTACGGTTGACATCTGTCGGGCATGCCACCGACCCGGGGAATCAATCCGACACATTATTTCTGGGTGTTCTCATCTAGCTAACGGAGACTATTTGCATAGACACAACCTCGTAGCCAGGATTATCCACCAGCAACTTGCTCTTAAATACAATCTTGTGGAATCAGAGGTACCGTACTATAGGTATGTGGCCGACCCAGTTCTCGACAATGGCAATATCACGTTATATTGGGATCGATCTATCATCACTGACAGGACTATTGTTGCCAATAAACCTGATATAGTGGTGATAGATCGACTAGAGCGTCGCACAATGATTGTTGATATAGCGGTCCCTCATGACGAGAACCTCGTGAAAGCTGAGAAAGATAAGCAAACTAAATATCTTGACTTGGCTCGCGAGGTTGTCGACATGTGGGAAGTGGATAGAGCAATCATTGTGCCGATAGTCGTAACGGCCAATGGCTTAATAGCCAAGAGCCTCGAACAACATCTGAGGAGGCTCTCGTTAGGCAGCTGGATCAAGGGCCTGATCCAGAAAGCAGTACTCCTAGACACGGCGCGTATCGTTAGGAGATTCCTCTCTCAGGAGCCCTGACCGCCGGCAGCTTGGACTCTGTTCCCGATGCCGGTGGGCTACTATTTTTTATATTTTTAAATGTTTTTTTTAATGTGTTTTTTTTTAAGGAAATATTTAAAAATATAATAAGTATGTAATATAATAAATAAATGGAATAATAATAATAATATACTTTATTTCGAGCAACAAGACCAACCTACCTATAGTTAATACCTATAGTTTTTTTTTTCTTAAAACTAGACCGTCACTAGTTAACTCATCGTAACAGACGTTTACGCTGAGTACCTACCCATTCTTTGTCAGCATGCGTCGTTTTGCAACTACTTTGTATTATATTCAGTCTTGCATCAGCCATCAGCTAAATATCCTGTATTTTTACCCGACTACGGGGGGTTTGATTTTGACAGGATATGTATGTATGTGAGTATGTTCATCTGTTCCCTCATAGCTCCTAATCTACCAATCGGAACTCGACATATGAGGTACCGTTAGAACCATCTTTATTGTCCGCTGAACATAGGCTACTTGGCGTGTCACAAAAGTCGACATGGCGCCCTCTAGCGGACAAAAAGTATGTGTTAAAAAATAAAAATGGAGATAAATACGCCGTGTTTGGTATCATTTGAAAGGGCTACATTTGTAAATATCGAAAATATTGCTCAAATTTAAAGTGACGCCCTCTAGCGGACAAAAAGTCATGTGTTAAGTTTAACACCAAAATTGTTTAAATAAAAATAAAGTAAAAAACTAAAACCCGACTACGACAAAAAAAACGACGCTGAAAAAGTACTTATGAAACAAGATTTTCATACTTCGAACAGAACAAAAAGAAAAACCGTAGTCGGGTGTTTCGGTTGGTACCTATAACGTGTGACTGCGGCTTTTCTTTTTGTTCTGGTCGAAGTATGAAAATCTTGTTTCATAAGTACTTTTTCAGCGTCGTTTTTTTTTTGTCGTAGTTGGGTTTTAGTTTTTTTACTTTATTTTTTTATAATTCAATTGATGTTGTAATAAAGAAATCTTTTTTAAAGTAAATTCCCGATCGCCGCAACATAAATCACTACCGGAAAAATAATTTTAAACAAGTTTTCTATGAAAGAAAATGTTTGAAGCTCTTGCAGGCCGCTAGTAACGAATAAATACAAACTACTTTACTTCAGTAACAAGTAGTAAAACAAACTAACACAGATATCGTATGAAACAAACCGTGAAACAGTATCTTACATCTGCGGTCGACGTCTGAAGCAAACGATATCTATTATCTACAGACATTCATACAATTATTATTGTAAACGAATTGAGAAATTAATTGATATTGCTGTTGAGTTTGAAGAACAAGAAGTTTATCTGTTATACTGATGCTGTGATAACAATATATTAGACATGTATTTACATTCAAGGAAATGACGTAATTGGAGGACTTTTTTATTGTACTAAAAATGGCTTAACACTTTTTCAATCTCTAAAAAAAAGTAAAAAAACTAAAACCCGACTACGACCAAAAAAACGACGAAACTAAAAGTATGAAACAAGATTTCCAGGATGCTGAAATAAACAAGGTAAAAAGAAAAACCGCAGTAGTTTCGTCGTTTTTTTTGGTCGTAGTCGGGTTTTACTTTTTTTACTTTTTTTTATTTAAATTATTTTGGTGTTAAATCACTGTGCTTCTATGCCATTTGCAAAAGCTAAATTTAAAATTTCTAATTAATAATGGTAAATTAATTTTTGTCCACCAGAGGGCGCCACATTGAATTTTGATGATATATTTTGATAAATACCAGTGAAGCCCTTTCAAATGATATCAAACACGGTGTATTTATCTCCATTTTTATTTTTTACACATTACTTTTTGTCCGCTAGAGGGCGCCATATCAAGTTTTGTGACACGTCACGTAACCTATGTTCAGCGGACATTTAAGACGGTTCTAACGATACCTCATACGTCGAGTTCCGATAAGTAGATTAGGAGCTATGTGGGAACAGATGAACAAACTCACATACATACATGCCTGTCAAAATCATAACCCTCCGTAGTCGGGTAAAAATGATTGGAATCTTTTAATCAAGTTTAACTGTGTTGGTTGTGCGGGTTGTGCGGGTGTGATGTGTGGTGTAGTAAAAAACAAATTATTGAAACTCCGAAGCGATTCTTTACGATATTATGTATATATTCGAGTAAATATTGGAATGGTACACAATTGTTACAGACCGTGTCCGGAGACCGACTACTCTAAACATATTATTCTAGACAACCAAATTAGGGTACAATAATGATGTAATTATTGTGCAATTAGTCATATGACAGAAACTATTATGAGTAGACACACAAGAGTTAAAAGGTAAGCTTGCTACACCATCGAATACATCATAATTTACCATCAAGTGAGATAGTGATTCAAACGTGAGCATCTCGATATCAATATCAATAAAAAAGGTGGTTTAACTGAGCTTGAAAACTCTTCCATGAATTCCAGCTAGCTTGAATGGCTCGACAAGATGTTAGTGTCTAAGATAATTAACTTAAAGTATCATACGTTCTTACATTAATTTTAGAGATCCGAACATCACAAGTACTGATTATTCTGGGAACTTTGTCGAACCCTTCGGTCACGGTAATATTATCTATACAGTATTCCAACTTCATACAAACGGACGAAACGCGAGCTATACCTACGCGCCTCGATCTCGAGGTGCGCTCGGGATGCAGACAGTCGCGTCTGTGCCGCGCGATATTTTCAATAAAAATAAGTTCAAGTACATATTTATATATTTAATATGACGAGTAGGATATATTATGCTGTTTTTGGTTGCATGAATTCTTCATTTAAAACCAAACATATAAATTGTAAAGTAGCTGCAGGTATCTGTAACCAAGTAAAAGATATTCCTTTTTCTCCACCTTGCCCATGTTTCCCAAAACAATTTTTAATGAAGCTTTAGAATGTGGATTTTTGTACTTTAAAATTTAATAATAAAGCATTTCGTAGGTACGTCTCAGTCGAGGCACAAATATTTTTCGGTCGCAAATATTGAACACTTCCTATTCAATTCACAAAGTATTTTATTTGTTTATATAAAAAAGTATATTTACAATCACAAAACTAAATGGAAACACAAAGTAGGCAAATGTAATTAAAATGCTGGAGGCGGGCAGCCATAGTGCGGGCAGCCCTATCGCATGTTTACGTACCGCGCGGCTGTAGGCATTTATTTCAAAGATACGGCCGAGTTACAATACTGTATAGATAATATTACCGTGCTTCGGTGCAGACACTATTTTATCTAATTGGATTAAATGTCGTTAAATGATTGAATTTGTCTTAAGTTTTTTGCATTTTGCAGGTCAGTTTAAGATATATGTTGATTAAAGTACGATTGGCGGCCGTAACACGTATTTATATATAGAATTATAATCATTAAAATAATCAATACAACCCTCTCAGTTCAGCTAACTCTATTGCATGACTTTAAATTTTTCATTCAATGGCTATGGCTACCCTGCAATATCCCCTTTAAGACAAGACTAGACATAGACTAAGCTTTCATGCAGATATCGATAACAGCAGTCATTCGGCCATAAAATAGTCTAGCTTTAAAAATAACGTCAATTCAGTTTAGATTGGAAGCCGATAGAATATACTAAGCTAACACCAGGTTGATAATGATTAATACAATCTTCTTTTTCTTAATAATCGTAGATAGATGCAAATTGTTATATGGATGATGTATTGCTCTATGCGTTATTTTCTTTTGACTAGCTTTCGTATTGTTAGCTAGTTTTGACAGTGGCCATTCATGCAGACTGGTCAGAAAGTACTTGGCTGGCACTATGTAGGTCAGCAGAGATATAAAGTCGATAGTCGTTCTTGTGTAGGAGTTGAAGTTTACGGAAAAAGATATTAGTTTGAATGTTAATTTATGTTTTCAACGCCTACGGTCGTTATACTTTCTAATATTTTTACGAATTGATAACCATTGATACTGGTTAGTTTATAGCTACGAATTTTTAATCTACCTAGTTAATACCATCGGCTAATGATATATTGTTAAAAATCATAAGAATTCATTTTCTTTTTATTGTTTTTTATTAATTCTAACATGACATAATTGGTAATAATTTACAAAGTAATTTATCTTTGTTATCCGTCAATCGGAGTATGTTAAGTGTCACTTATAAAGTGATATCATACACAATAATTGGGACACTTCCGAAATATGATTGATAAGATATTTATTACGACAACTTCTGTTGGTACCACTTTATGTTTATCACACTAATATTATAAAGGCGAAAGTTTGTGAGTGTGTGTGTGTAAGTTTGTTACGTCTTCACGCTCGAGCGGCTGAACGGATTTTAATGAACTTTGGCACACAGCCCAGAACACGGTACAAAAGGCCTAGCATAGTCGGCCTTATAACGTTCCCACTGTTGGGACTCAGGCCTCCTCTCTAGGAGAGGGAATGGGCCGTAATCCACCACGCGGGCCCAGTGCGGGTTGGTGGATGTCACATGTCTTCGAATTTTTGGTTCTAGGACATGCCGGTTTCCTCACGATGTTTTCCTTCACCGTTATGAGAGCAGTGATGATGAAATAAATTACACAAAGTAATGCCCCTGGCTGGGTTTAAACTCGCGACCTACAACTCGTAAGTCGGGGCCGTTACCACTCGGCCACCATTGCTCAAATGTCCTAGGCTATCACATATATTCCTTTTTATGCCGGGACTATATTCCCTTGGAACAATTCTCTACTTCCACGTAGGTGAAGCCGCAAACAGCAGCTAACACAAAATTTAAAATTTTATTTCACGAATTCTAATAAATATCCTTTCAATATAATCTGAAGAGTTCAGAAATATCTTCCGGTAAAATTAACCATAATCCAGACAATAATAATTATCTCCGAAGTAATATGACCACCAACCATTAAAATGAATGTTAAAGCCATCTTAAGGTGCAGTTACATCATCAGCGAAGGAATCCGGGTCGGGTGCGCATTCACGACTAATTGGCGTTCGACACCTTGTGGAAACATACGGGGCAGGTGTTTGGAGCGAGCGCGACGCGGGTGGCAAAAGCTATATTGTTTGTTTAGACAATTAGGGATAAGGAACTTGTTTGAAGAATGTTCAAAGGTGTGTTTGAAGTTTTGACTTTGTTTAAATATAGGGAAGTAATGTTTTGAAGTTTGTGTTTTATTTGAATTAATGCAGTCGATTTATAAAACAAAGCTGGTGTTAAAAGCACATAATTATAAGATTCTAGCTTTTGCCAGCAGCTTCGCCTGCTTGTAAGTAGGAAATAGCAGCCAAGGTATCATTCAGTGATAAAGTATAGGTAATAAAAGTATTTTATACTGGTGAAAAACTTTTAAAGTCCACAAATCTTTCCTCTTTATAATACTTTGGTATAATGTTGAACTATCTAAGTACAAAAAAGCTTTTCTTTTCTTGTGTTCAACATTAAATATTATATTTTTGACCACAATCAGGTATCTTCACTTCGTCGCGTGTTCTTGTGCCCAGCAGTTATTTTAGTATGTAACTAGATCACAAACGCTTCCGCCCCAACCGTCCCTAACCGAATGTTCCCACCCCATTCTGTAAGTTATTAGTGTTCCACCACGGCATAATCATAACGCGCCATAACGACCGTTCCTAGCAGTTACATTAATTAGTATAGTTATTTTTTATTTTATGTGTTTTCACTACAAGATTCTCCTCCCCTTTATTTATTAACAGGTTACCTATTTGCCGTGTGTTAATTTTACAATACCCTCTCTTTCACAAACTAAAGGGATGTTGTTATGTATGTGCATACGAGTATATTACAAGACTAGCTGTCCCCGCGTCTTTGGTTATTACTCCACTCCTATTGGTCGAAGCGTGATGTTATATAATAATCTTATATTCCTCGATAAATGGACTATTAAACATCAAAAGATTTTTCCAATTCGTACCAGCAGTTTCTAAGATTAGCGCGTTCAAACCAAACCACTCTTCATCTTTATAATTTTCGTATAGATTGTTCCAATGTTCGTAAGTCTGAGCTCTTGAGTTTATCTTTTTCGAACCTCGAATTGTGCGGAATTTTATTGGGTATTGATCTGAAGCTGCATATAATTTGTTGATAAACTGGGTACGCCCTTTCTATAAATGGAACTGACAAAATGTCTGTTTACTGCACCTCAGCCTTCGTTTTCGAGAAATACAGTCATAATACAAAGTTAATTACAAGATAATGACGAAGTATGTTTAAAGCAAATTGTTTGCTATCATATTTGGCTTGTCATGTTGCTAAATTACTTTAAATCTCTGCAAAACTACGTTACTGAAGAAGCGTGTTATTACAGCTCTTTAATTTGCGATTATAGGGTCAGGTCGTGATTACAATTTGAAGAAGTATATCCTACACATTAAGACAGAATTTAGTACTAACTACGAAATATCGTACCTTTTTGGAAACTAGCTTCTGCCCGCGATCTTGGTCGCGTGATGCTTTCTTGTTTGATAGCCCATTTATCGAGGAAGGCTGTATAGGCTATAACAACACGATATGATCCACATGAAAGAAGCAGTAACCAAAGACACGGGTAAAAATGCGAGGGGCAGCTAGACTAATATTAGTAAATATTTGGACATTATTATGAATTTGCAAGGACATTACCTAGTTTATTTATCTAACTAGGCCAGTAAAAGCATCCGGCATGTAGGAACTAATCAACGATGCTAATGACGTTAATGGATGACACAGATCGTGAAGCGATACTGATTCCTTTCATCCATTAAACTGTTCATCGATAAGTGTACAATCTTCTTTTATTAAGTTCATCTCAAATGGTTTCTTAAGATTTCAGTATCAACTGTACTCCGGAATGATTAATCCTCCATGCCTCCTTCCATGCCTGTTTTTGTTTTGAATTGGAATTCATTATCTTCTCCCGGTCTGGGTGGAGCGAGAGCGGTCCGAGTGGTCTGAGTGGCAGAAAGCGGGTGAAATTTGAAGGGTTTCTCACATAATCCTAAGTTTTATTTAAGTACTAACAATAAGTTGTCGTGTCACTACAACGACCAATCTTGAGTGTATCACATACATCGGATTCTTGCGACCCTCATCACCTTAGCATCGGTTAGTTTTTTTTTACGCGAACCTATGCGTTTGACCACTATCTCACCTGATAGTAAGCGATGATGTGGTCGACGATGGAGCACACTTGCCTAGAAGTAACCTATTCACTCTTGACTTAAAGACCCCTAGGTTGAAGCTATCGAGAAACAGACTCCGTCAGGGAATTCCACTCCTTAGCCGTAGCCACAATAAATGTGATCAATCTGGATAAGTAGATGATGCCCTGAGCCCTCAACAGCATTTCTGCCTAGAAACTCAAACACCCCACACTAGTAACTCTTCAAGCAGTAATATTTCATTTGGAAGAGAAAAGGTTAAAAATAACACAGACACGGGTCAGTGGCATTTTCAACCTTTTTTTCAAAAACCAGGAGCATGATTCTCACAATTTGCATGACCACTGCTGAGTAAAACAATTGATTACGTTTCTGAGCAACCATCTGTGAAATTGGCTACAATTACCGATTTGATAGATTCTGTTTTGTCTAGTAGTACCTTTGTAGTTCAATAAAAAAATCTAATTTTTTTTCATTCTACTGACCTCTCAACTTTTTATAGGTACGAGCGTTTTGGAAATACATTCATAATGCGTACAGCTAAGGAGTGGAATTCCCGGCCGGAGTCTGTGTTTTCTGATAGCTACAACCTAGAGGCCTTTAAGTCAAGTGTGAGTAGGTTACTTCTAGGCAAGCGTGCTCCATCGTCGGCCACATCATCGCTTACCATCACGTGAGATAGTGGTCAAACACGAGCCTATCAATAATAATAAAAAACTAACTATTCGCAGTCATCTCAACATCTCTCATCTCCTTTCTATGGTCTTGGTGCGATTTTAAACATACTCTTAGACGTACCAAAACTGAAAAGCGCCGTCTGGTGACAAAACGGAGAAACTACTTTTTCACATACTGTTTGAGAAACGCGAACGTTTACGTTAACGCGATCGAGTAAGCAGGTACGAAAATTCCCACCTCCCAACAAGATCTCTAACCATATCATCTTTCACACAATCCATCCATCCGATTCTTTGGTCTTCCTCTACCCTTATAGCCATTCACATTCATAACTACTTCTACTATACTAACTCAAAAAAATTCGATCATATGGCAAATGATAGGTCATTGTAAAATAACAAGCCGCATTCAATTTACAATATAATAGTAATTAAATACTGTAAAAAAAACTATACTCTTCTAGTAAATGGGGACCACACACAAACATAGCTGTTAGAGCACACACACATAGATGACGCATACAGGATGAAACAAAAAGTGTTAAAAATTGCTCAAAGGTATAGAAACATGAACTATTTAATTGTGAATTTCTGATGATGTATTGCTCAAAAGTTTGAGTTTCAGGAGACTTGGTATTAAAAAACTCAAGTAAAATTTTATTAAAACAACATTCTGTCTAGCCTTGTACAAATGTAGGCCGTATTTTATTTATTTGTAATTTTTGGTTTCAGAAGTTTTTATCTCCATAACAAACCTCTTCATAGTTTTTGCTAGTAAAATTACACCCTGTATGATCACACATATACACATTTTGTAGGTTCATATTTATACCCATGCATATATATGGCCCTCTTTTGTAAGAGTAACCCTCCCAAAAGTACCCTTGCTATTATTTTAACACCCTCCATATGGGAGATTTAGGGGATCGTCAATGTCATAGAAAAGAGTAAAAATAGGATACGGTCACCTCCTTCTGATATTCTGCAAAGCAGTAATGCTAGCGAAGAACGCGGCCGCACGCTTTAGGGAATGGACATTTGGAGGTATGCGGAACAGAGAGTAAAGTCCTGTAAACCTCCTCCTCACGCCCCAGCTGCCGGAGACGCCTCAGTCGACGGGAATCGCAGGACGACTATTAGCCACCGTAGGTGCGGGCTTGCAAACGAAGAGCAATACACAAAGGGCAACGGAAGGCCCCAAGTAGGTTTTAGTCAGTAAAAGTCTAACACACCTTTCTGCTGCATCCTAGATTGAGAGAAGTCATTGGATGATTTCGTGCCTCAAAACAAACCCATGGCAAGGTAAACACATCAGCAAAATATCCGTGTTATTATTTCCTCATACCCGACATTTATAATTACTCAGAGCGGAATTATTTACAACAGCAATTTAGAAAAAACTGTGCACCGATTTTCCGGTAGTATGGTCGTTATTATTCCATCAACAAACTATTATTGTAAAACTAGCTACTGCCTACGGCTCCGCTCGTGATAGCAGAAAATTATCCCAAAGGAACATACATCAGGGATAAAGGTATCATATGTACTAATCCAGGACATGGTCGGTTTTTTTTTTTTTTATTCTTGATAGGTTCGCGCTTGACCGCTAACTCACCTGATGGAAAGCGACGATGGAGCGCGCTTACCTAGAAGCAACCTATTCACTCTTGACTTAAAGATTCCCGGACTTAAAGATTCTTTTACTTTTCCATAAAAGGGAGACCAAGAATCATCGAAATCCGTTCAGCTGTTCGAGTGTGAAGATGTAACAAAATACACACACACAAACTTAGAAACTTTCGCCTTTATAATATTAAATAAGGCCTACTGTACACGGATGCGTAGCTTCATAGACGCGTATCTATTCGTCACTATACGCTTGGTGTCAGCCAAAAGACGTCCACTGTTGGACGTAGACCTCCTCCAAGCATCGCCCACAACGACCGGCCCTGTGCGTCTCGCATCCATCGGATTCCCGCGACTCTCACCAGCTCATCGGTCTACCTTGTCGGAGGTCTTCCAACGCTGCCAACCCATAGACTACTCTACTTATAATTCTTATACTTAGGTATTTTATTGATCCCTTTCATCCATTGTCTAGCCATCACTTACTTGGGGCCCTTTACAAAAACATCCCCATCTAAAGTATTTCGTGGTCTGTCAAAGTTTGGTAATCTAGCAAGTTTAAAAAACCAAATCCATGTTTTATGTTACGGATGTGTTCCGCCTGCTGGTCTGCCTACCCTCTTAGCGTGAAGGGCGTGACGAAGCCCCCTATTATTACATTTTAGTAAAAAGCCACTGCAAGAATGAATGGAAGGGGATGTAGTTATGCCATATGTCAAGGATATACGATATTGTTGCCAACATTCGAAAAATTCGCGACTGGCGCGCGTATTTTGTACAGGAAAGGTAGGGGAAGATTTATTTTATGACGTGTTAAATTATAAACATGAGCAATAAATTGTAACTTGCGTTTAAGAGTTTGGGGCGCAAATATATTATAACATTAGCTACAAGAAGAAAAACTTATCCTATGTAGGTAGTAACCAATCCATGCACAGAGATCCTACCACGAACTAGTGTTGCAAAAGAACTCTGGTTCCGCTTCCACTTCTGCAGAAGTTCCGCAAGCTTTTTCACTTCCGTTAACCTTCTGCTTCCGCAAAATTATAACAGAACTCTAAACGGAATACAGCGACGAGCGCGAGAGTGGGGGGAGTGTGCGCGACTGGACACATCGAAAGAGGCGCGGGGGGGGCGGTACACAAACGTGTCAGTCAGTGGCGGTACCTTCATACAAGCAGAAAAGCCAGGCATGCCTTACTAAAATGCTCGATAGAGAATCAATATCAAACCCGAACTATTTAAAAGTTCGCGCGCTTTAATTCTTATCAAAATAACACAAAGTATCTACCTATGCCACACTACTACACAGCGCGCGCAGAGTTTCGCATTGGCAGCATCTACGCGAGAGCTATATCTGTCTCGCTTACACGTACTGGCTTTTACCGGGCTTTCAAATACTATCTCTGTCACTTTCGCACTTATAGCGATGTGCCGTATAACGAGTAAGGACTTTATGCGTCTACAAATCGATCAGTATGGAAGATTTAAGCCGGGTATTCGTATGAAGTTGCTCGCGTATGCGTGACCTTGTCACCTTGCCAACTCTGTCTGCAGTGTTGCCGTTTTAGCGACGTTGTGAGATCTTGGAGATTTTTAACGAGTTTGGAAACTTTTTTTAAGATTTAGCAACAATAAAAACTAGCGACTTTTTAAAATAACGAAATTAAATATTCAAAAATAAAGGCAATTTTTTAGAACTGGTCTCGTTAATTTCAAAATACGATGTCGTTTTAGAAAAGCATATGCAGCATTAGAAAAGTGACAAACCGGGGCCGAGTTATTTATCTAACAAAATTCAAAACGATATTATTCATTCCGTAGCCGATGTGATGCAAACTTGCATCGATTACGAAGTTAGGCAAACAAAATTTGTTTCAATTATTATTGACGAAACCCCCGATGTTAGTCATAGAAAACAACTGTGCTTGATTCTCAGATATAATTATAAATGAAATTCATGACTGTTTTTTGGGCTTTTAATTTATTGTACCTAATCAGTAGTTTGTGAGAAAATTGCGATGATACATACGTAGGTACCTACATACTCAGTCGAAAACTGAACTTTCTATTTTTGAAATCGGTTAAAATTTTATTGGGCTTGCCTTATTTTGAAACCCTAGGCACGCCACTGGTGTCAGTGAGTCGTGTGGAAATGAGTTTATTATTATATTTATCATCAGTCTATCCAAGGAGTATCACGTTGCCCAGTAACTGGGTTGTGGGAGGTCTGATAGGCAGTCGCTCCACGTAAAACACTTGTATTCAGCCGCATCCAGTTACACTAGAAGTCGACCTCAAGCTAGTTGAAAAAGGCTAAGGAGATGAAATGTCAGAGTTGATCCCACATTAGAAGTTATTTAGATTCGAGAGTTACCTTCCTCTTCGTCGTATCGACGCTTCCAAAATTACAGTTACCTTGTAAATGTCGTTTTTAGTCGGTTCCGTATCTCAAAAGAACAAACAGAACTCTTATAAGATCTTTGTTGTCTGTCTGTCTATCTGTCAAGACCCTTTATCTCGGGAACGCGTGGAGGTATCGAGTTGAAATTAAAACCTACACTCTGCGGTTAACGAAAAAAAAAGATATGACCGTATAAACGTATATTTCGACACTCTCAAGGGAATCAATATTCATAGGGACCGTTCCCGTTGACCAAGAATCCTGAAATTCGGCATGAAACAAAGACCCATAACACAAGTACCAATAGGAAAAAATCTGAAAACTGTAAATTTTTAGTTACCTACGTCACAAAATCTTTGTATCTCAATTCGGAAATTGAACTGTTTTCCTATGTAAGTTTGTACGGAACCCTCAGTGCGCGAATTCGAAAAAAAAAAGTATAAATAGTAAAGTATAAAAGTTTTGTTACTATTTTGGTGTGCAATAAAGTTTATTCTATTCTATTCTATTCTATTCGACTCATACTTGCCCAGTTTTTTTTCTTTTGGCTTCACACGGTTTTTGCATTTAGCCAGTGTAAAACTTAGTTGTTGGATTTCATTTTTAATACATAATGCTTTAACTTTGTTATCTTTAGAATACGGATGAAAGACATTCAAATGTTTTTGCAGACAATGTATCATATAAGCTTTTACGGCAAGCTTTACTGCAACTAAATTGTAAGTACCATCTTACCGAGAACGCGCCTGTTTCAAAGATTTCACAAATTGTGCAGTTGTATAGACACTTAGATACAAGCATAGCATAGTCGGCCTTACAATGTTCCCACTGTTGGGACTCAGGCCTCCTCTCTAGGAGAGGGAATGGGCCGTAATCCACCACGCGGGCCCAGTGCGGGTTGGTGAATGTCACATGTCTTCGAATTTTTGGTTCTAGGACATGCCGGTTTCCTCACGATGTTTTCCTTCACCATTTTGAGAGATTAGATACCGAGAGAGAGATTAGATAGAGACCTTAGATACAAGACTAAAACAATTTCATATCACAATAAGAAATAAATTTACGAATAATTAAACCAAGAACGGAACTTTCCGTAAAAAATCCCGTCAAAAACTCCCGTATCTATGTCTTTCAAAAATCAAAGGGCAGTTTTTTGGCCGTTTAGCGCGGATGTGACGCATATCCTACCACTTACAATAAAATTTATGTCGTTGATATTATTTGTTTTTATTTTTAAGGTATGTGCCATATTTGACGTGAATAAACACTTTTTCTTTCTTTCTTTCTTTCTTCTTTTGTTGTATAGTGAATATGACAAAAGTTGAGGCATTGTTTATTACTTCTTTGACTGGCCTGTTGGTCTAGTGGTTAGTGGCCCTGACTGCTATGCCGGAGGTCGTGGGTTCGATTCCCACCCAGGACAAATGTTTGTGTGATGAGCACGATCATTTGTTCTGTGTCTGGGTGTAATTTATCTATATATGTATGTATTTAGAAATATATAAGTATGTTTATCAGTTGTCTAGTACTCATAACACAAGCTCTGCTTAGCTTGGGACTAGACGGCGTTGTGTGGTAGTTGTGGAATATTATTATATTATTGTTATTATTACTTCCAGCACCTATGAGTTAAAAATCACTCTGTATTTATAGCAGCAAAATAAACATATGGTATAATGTTAATTACAAAATATCGAATCACTACTAAGTAATACTATTTTTCTACTATACTAATTTGTTATCATGTGATACTAATTTTTGATATGCGTAATGTGGCACTAATTTTTCTTCGCGTTTTCCAGAACACGATCGCCACTGCCCAATAACAATTTGTTCAATGATTTCAGGGAAAATCAGGAGCGAATACTTGACACTTATAAATAAAGCAGTTTCTGCCAGCGTCTTCCTCCGTGGGATAGTAGAAAATTATCCAGAAGGAACATACTCCCGGGCTATTCCAGGGCATGGTCTACCCTTGTGCCAAGTTTTATCGAATTCAGTTCAGCCGTTCGAGCGTGAAGAGGTAACAAACATACATATACTCATGAACTTTTGCCTTCATAATATTAGTGAGATGCTCACCTGTTAAAGTTATAGATGTTCTCGATGTTGTTGAACAGCTCGTTCAGCTGCTCGTCTGAGAACGTCACCTCTCGTCTCCACACGTGAAGGTAGCCCTGGAACAGAAGAGACATAGGATTTTAGACAATGTCCATATATTCATATTAGGGATGTGGAAGGATGATTTCCTCTTTGCAAGGCAGAAAAGGCTTTTCTGATATATATACTGGAACAATGCCCAGTGGTTTAGACTTCAACTACCTTAAATTCGTTAGTAATTTATTTTGTTAACATGTCATTTATAGATAGTTGTAATGCGAAATACCACTCACTGATTAATCAAGAAATCTCAGAAACTATAACACCTACAAATTTTGAATTTGTGAGGTAGGATCCTTATAGGGTGTAGACATCCGCTAAGAACGAATTTTACGAAACTCCATTCCTAAGGGGGTAAAACGGGGGTTGGAAGATTGTATGGAGAAACCTACTTTTACGCGGGCAAAGCCGCTGACAGAATCTAGTGTGGAAATATTGTAACATCAAACACTTTTTTTAAAAGAGTAACCATGGAGTTTCTTGCCGGTTCTTCTTCATAGGAAACGACCAATTTGGAACCGTGCATTAGCTTTTGACGTTTTAAAAGTGCCCATGTTGGCCTATGTTAATTTTCTTTTTTTTTTTTGGTAGTTTCCCTGAACAGACACAACACCCGTCTGGTCGGAGGATCCTCCCTTTACACTCTGTACCGCATAAGTATATCAGCATAGTAATAAAGTCAAGATTCTATTTACTATTTAACGCAATCATCAATACATAGGTATGGAATAAAAAAATAAAATTTGTGCGAGGCCAAAAAGGCGCCTAACTTAGTATATGCTGCTATATTTAAAACGATGAATAACGCAGCGCTGGTATTCTGTCAGGGCATGCTGTGATGCCACCGACACACTCACGGATTTTAAATATACTATTGTTTTTTTTTTAATTACGTCATATTTCTTTCGCTATAAAATTTGAACTGTGATACACTGTAAACCGGTTCCTACTTAAAGCCTTTCACAATATAACACACAAATGGTCGCCAGTTCCTCGGGAGCTCCATCAGGCTGAGCGCAGAGAACAATGCTCAATTTAGCCGTGCCCCACATGTGTGGTGGTTGTGGTAGTGTGTGGTTAACACCACAATGAGCTGCCACACACTGCGTGGATTTATGACGTGAGAGGTACTAAGGGTGGAATTCACCAATAAAACTAACCGCGTTTTAACGTTTGGCTCGCATAATCGCGTTTAGCCGCTGTCACTAGTGACTAGTGTCACTTGTCTGTATTTTTCTTTTGTTGTATTTTTACAAGGGACACTAGTGACAGCGGCTAAACGCGATTATGCGAGCCAAACGTTAAAACGTGATTAGTTTTATTGGTGAATTCCGCCCTTAGTGAGTATTATGTGAGGACAACTCTGTACTACGGTTATAAGGCTAAAGAAATATGGACTGTTTTGTAATTCAATTGGTCGTTTCCTACGGAAAAAAATTAAACTCAAGTCATATTACTTGTGCCAACCCAACGCATCGTTTCAAAGCAATGCTAAAAACCGGGCAAGTGCGAGTCGGACTCACGCTCGAAGGATTCCGTACCGTCCGTAGCAAAAATACGGCAAAAAAAAAAAACACGTTTGTTGTATGGGAGTCCCATTTAAATATTTAATTACTTAAACTTCATGTACAGTAGTGGTACATAAGCGGACTTAATGCAACAAGGCATTCTCTACCAGTCAACCTTTGGGTTAAAAAAGACAACACTGTGGTAGGTTTGCACAATAAACAAATAACAAATACTTCAAACAGAAAAAAAAAGTTATTAATTAGTAATTTATCATCATCTGTGAAAATTTCAACTGTCTAGCTATCACGGTTCATGAGATACAGCCTGGTGACAGACGGCCAGACAGACAGACGGACAGCGGAGTCTTAGTAATAGGGTCCCGTTTTACCCAAAGGGTACGGAACCCTAAAAACCGGAATAGTAAAATAAATAAAACACCACATCCACACAATACAAAGGATTCTAATGTCCTAGTTGGTGGTGTAACACGATTCGTTTGCGGCCGCAGCAGGCAGGACGATCGCATGTCTTCCGTTCTACTTTCGGAAAGTAAAATTAGAACGAATTTCTAAAGCAAATTAGTGGAATCTGTGATTTAAGGCTGGAGCACACGGGCACGGTAATATTAGGGTGTCACGCTCAACGCTAACAAGAAAATAATTTCAAACTTTAATTGCCCTGCTTTGAGAACTCACTGCTATACTTTCAAGTAAGCGTCGGCAAAGTTGGATAGCAAATTCCAACTTTGCCGATGCTTACTTGAAAGTATTTTTTCCATAATATTTTTGGATTAATTTTCTTTAGGATGGTAGGTACCTGTTGATGCAATGAAATATTATCGAAATAAAAACTACAAAAAGAGTAATATACTTAAAACTAAACTTGTAAATTTATAGTAGTTCAATTCATACAGCTTTCTTTATCTTGTCATGGATCTTTCAACTTTAGGAATTAAAAAATACCTTAACTTTTTCTCTTGCAAAATTGAACCTTCTTTTTTGTAGGTGAGAAAATCATCCAATGACATCTCCCGCTCTTGGGCGGGGCACGAGGGCGTGTCAGACTTTTACTGGCTAAAAACCCACTCCTGTTCCTCCGTTGCCTTTCGTACCAGGGCCGAGTCTTCCTTTCAGAATCAGACCCTTGGCCCCAGTAGGCTTCGACCCTGCTGGGCCCCGACGGTTTGCTGACATCTCCTTGACGCGCGCGTGGAATAGTGCGCGCCGTCGACGACCTGGGTTCGGACCGAACGGTTACTGGAGGGTCGGACGAAAAAAATTTAAGCATGCGAAATTAATTTTAATGATTTCACTCAATACCCATAAGATAGAGTCACTGCATCGTAGTAACATCTGCGGGATTTTTCGAAAGAGTTAAGTTAGGATGATGAGGTCGCGATCGTGCTTGCGTATGGAGTAACGCGCAACAGGCGGTTAAAGTTTTTTTAGTTTTACAGTTTTTTCCAGTCACCGCATCAATGTACTCCAGCCCTTACTCCCAGCTATCTCGGCGCGTGCTCCCGCGCACGGCACTAGAAAGTCCTGATAACACGATAAAGGTATCACGAAGCGCTCGCCTTATTCGGCGCAGCAGTTTTGCATATGGGAACAAAATTACGTATATACCTACATAACACCCTTATCTGATCACTTTTGCCTTTCAAAAATGCATTCTGACGGTAATTACTTGGGTTTTTTAATGTAAATTATGGTGTATTTTGATTTTATAAAATGGTGGGTATTGTAAAGTAAAATAAAATATGTAAAGTAAAAAAAGTAAAATTAAGAATATTCATCAGATAAGAGAGGTATATTTATTTTGTTATGATTAAACTAGCTCCTGCCACCGGCTTGGCCCGTGTGTAACTAGAGAATTATCCCAAAGGGATATATTTCTCTTTATTTTCGTTCTATTCTCTTTTCTTTCTTATCTTTCTTTCTTTTCTTTTTTTTCTTTCTTTTCTTTCTTTTCTTTCTTTTCTTTCTTTTCTTTCTTTTCTTTCTTTTCTTTTTTTTCTTTCTTTTTTTTCTTTTCTTTCTTTTCTTTCTTTTCTTTCTTTTCTTTCTTTTCTTTCTTTTCTTTCTTTACTTACTTTTCTTTCTACTCTTTCTTTTATTTAATTACTGTCTTTTCTTTTTTCTTTCTTTCATTTATTCCGTTCTTTTCTCTCTTTTAACTAAGATATTCATTAAAAACGCTAAAGTACCCAATGACTGATGCAGATTTCAACATCAGAAAAGCAGACGTAAAAAGGCAAATCTGTGTCCTGAGTCAAGAGAATATGGATTATAAATATTGTAAACGTAACCATAAACAAAGCAATTCGGTTCATGTTAGAACACACTTTACTGTCGTTAGCGCCTCAGGCTGTGGGTGTACGAAAGTAGAGTTCCGCCTACTCTTTCCGGGATTATATTGACGAATTTATGTAATGCGGAAATTTGAGAAGAGCAAAGAAACGATCGATGAGGAGCTTGTGTGAGAAACTAGACTTGCTGGTGCCCGCAGTTCCGCTCCCGGGAACGTTTGACAGAGTTACAGTGGCCTTAAAACGAAAAGGGCAAATAAAAGAACATATAGGTGAGTTTTAGTCAGTAAAAGTCTGACACACCTAATCGCGCCACCCTAGAGCAGGAGAAGTCATTTAATGAGTACCCATCAAAAAAAACAAAGTGTGTACTCGGCTTCACCCGCGTACATAAAATATACCTAGTCTATGTCACTCAGGAATAAAGCAGCTTTCCATCGGTGAAAAAATTTCAGCCTTCGGACCAGAACTTTCAGAGAATACCCCCAAACAAAAAAAAAAAAAAACTTTATGATATCAGTGTAGATAATGTCATCATCATCATCATCATTTCAGCCGAAAGACTTCCACTGTTAGACATAGACCACCCCAAGTCTCACCACAACGAACGGTCCTGTGCGTCTCGCATCCAACGGATTCCCGAAATGTAAACAAATACAATTATAGCAGTAATCGGCTCGCGTCTTAGCATTCCGTTTAGCCTAAATATTCAAATTGCGTGCCCAATCCGTATAAATACGAGCCAGCAAGCGTCAGTAAACAGTAGCGCATTCAATGTGGCGTGAATGAAATACTTTTATTAGATGTAGATAACTTTATAGGGTTAGCGCCCTGCTCCAGCTTTGCACGGGTATTAACTATATGTAGGTATACAAAAACATTTCTCGTATATAGCTCTTTCTATTAGTGAAAACCGCATCAAAATTCCTGGTTAGATTTAGAAGGAGTGAGCGAAAAAACAGACGGAGGCAGACAGCGACTTTGGTCTTATGCGATTTATAGGTATTTCTTTGATTTTATATAATGTCAGGTATTCATATTGTTACGCCGTGAAACTTGAACACGCCATATTTTCGATGAAATCAAGAGTAGCATCAAATAATTAAAACGCATTGCTGTGCGAAACTTCTAGAATGGAAGTACGTACACAGGCCTGGCAAGTTCTAGAAAAGTCCACCATAAATTACCTACCACTATCATATAAGAGAATTTGTACCTTCCTGTTTAAAAATAGAGTCGAAATTCGCGTGAAAGGAGTGAGGTACTTACATGTTTGCAATAAAATTGATTTATGGCCCCGCGACGCGACTGTATTGTTCTAGAATGGCCTTGAAACGTCGGTATCTAGAATTTTCCTGGCTTCGTATATAAATACGAGCTCCCGACCGGAAGTGAGTCAGTTTGTTTGTGACTACAAGAGCGATACCTAAGTTTGTTTGTTACAACAAGAGCGATCCCTAAGAGTGTGAAGTGATACCTAACGACCTAAGCGATACTAAAACGGAACTCTAGTGTTCATTGTGATTAGGTTATTCGTTGATTGGACAAATTTGTTATTGTTTGTGGTGAATAAAGTTCTCTGATAGTAAACCGGCATTTAATTACTCACGTTCGTAACAATATGTTTTCTCAATAACTGTATGTTTAATCACCATCGTCATCGTCATTTCAGCCGAAAGACGTCCACTGCTGGACTTAGGCATCCCCCAAGTGTCACCACAACGTCCGGTCCTGTACGTCTCGCATCCATCGGATTCCCACGACCCTCACCAGATCATCAGTCCACCTTGTCGGAGGCCTTCTAACGCTGCGTCTTCTGGTACGTGGCCTCATCAATCATCTGTTTTGCGAGCAAGGAGGAGGATTTGCGAGGACTATGTCGGTAATCTTCGTTCTCCTGCGAATATCTTCATTCCTGATTTCAACTTACACTATGCACCCAGATCGCTACAAAACTTAGTATTCTAGTGGCGCTTGAGTCTGGCCACAAGAGTCAATGACGCGGAGATAAATTAATTCCTATGTAATCATTTTAATATGCTGACTTGTTTGTTGATCCAACTCGTGACTATCCAAAATGTTAAGCTGCTATATAATGACAATTTGACATGATATTGTAATGAAGATACAACAATCGTCCACCATGACTCTATAAAAGCTGAATGACATCTCTATGTTGGTTCTTGTGCCTCGTTTGTATGAGCTAGCGGGATCGACATGTCTATACTACAAGCCAGTTAAGTAGATTACAGTGTTGGGTATAAGAGCTTAACTGTATTCAAGTTTCGATGCCGGAAATGAGATGACAGTAAGTGTCTCTTAATAAGTTGGGTTTTCTAGAGTTCTATACGACAATGTCCGACAAGGTTCATTCATATAAAAACTTTTTACAAAAAAAAAATAACCGACTTCACTAAAAAAAACACTAAAAGGATCAAAATAACTTTAATTTCGGAAGTCGGTGTTTCTCGGTATTGTTTGTTTCTTATTTAACACCGACTTCCGAAATTAAAGTTATTTTGATCCTTTTAGTGTTTTTTTTAGTGAAGTCGGTTATTTTTTTTTTGTAAAAAATTTTTATTTCACACTTTTTAGTTTCGATACACTTATAAACAGAGTGCCTATTTCTCATGACAATTCCAATTAACCCAAATACTGCTAGGTTACATTGTTTTATTATAAAGTTCCTGTGTCTACCTTCCTCCTTCCGGCTTCATCATCAGATCAGTTCGATAGTACCTTATAGCCAAAGAGCATCTCACGACAATTCTAATAAGCCCAAACACGGCTAGGATACATTGATTAATTACGGAGTTCCTGTGCCTACCTTCCGGCTCCATCATCAGATCAGTTCGATAGTACCTTATAGCCAAAGTGCATCTCATGACAATCGGAGTTCCAGTGCCTACCTTCCGTCTCCATCATCATCATCAGATCACTTCGATGATACCATTTTCAACGTAACTATTCAGAATCATTCATTTATTAGTATTGTCATAGTCGCATAACTATATCTTCATTGTGATATCTATTTGAGTATGAAGTTCCGTTGACCATTTCTGGTCTTCTTCATCAGTTCCACTTCATCAAATGTTACTTTTTGACTGTAAATGCTTAAGTTCTTGATGCAAATACGAAAATTACCATAGGGTTGCCTATAATTTTTGAGGTTCCCTCGATTCCTCATGGATTCCATCATCAGAACTGAATTTTGAAAAAAATGGGACCAATCTGGAAGCATATCCTATAAAGGGAAAAAAAAAATTTGCAAATCGGTCCATAAACGACGCAGTTCTGAGGTAACAAACATAAAAAAAAAAAAAAAATGATGATAAAAAAAAAAAATACAACCGAATTGAATAACCTCCTCCTTTTTTTGAAGTCGGTTAAAAAATATTGATGGTATAGTGATGAAAATTTTGATAGACGACGTTTTTAATCAGTAAGAAAAAGTTGAAATATAGAGGGACGGTTTGCTAAAAAAAATTGGGTTCTAAGATTGTTCGAAAGCGGAACACAGTGGATTTGAGTCAGTAAAAGTCTGACACTCTCTCGCTCCATCCAGAGCGTGAGACGTTGCTATAAATAAAAATTGTGTCGACCTCAAGTTACATGAAAAATTGGCAAGAGGATGATTATAACGTTATTCTGCATATATAGTTTTTATTAATACAACGTCTATCGTCCCTGTTGACGTTCAGAACTATTTCATACTCAAATATAAGTCTTACCAAAATAAAATTACCCTTTTTAAAAATAAAATTAGGTACACCTCATAGGTATAAAAACAACAAATAACTTTCTTGGTTGAGCGAAAGAGCGTATCAGACTTATACTGACTAAAACCCACCCGTATTCCTTCAGTTACCCTTTGCATTCCAGGGCCACGGTAACTCTTTTACCCAATACCGTAACCCTGGCAGGAGGACATACATCATCATCATCATCATCATTTCAGCCGAAAGACGTCCACTGTTGGACATAGGCCTCCCCAAGTGTCGTCACAATGAACTTTTTTTTTATTCTTGATAGGTTCGCGCTTGACCGCTATCTCACCTGATGGAAAGCGACGGTCCTGTGTGTCTCGCATCCATCGGATTCCCGCAACCCTTACCAGGTCATCGGTCTACCTTGTAGGAGGCCTTCCAACGCTACATCTTCCAAACATACATACATACAAAAGCTTTTCATTTAAATGTTTTAAATAAAAACTACAGATTTCAGAAAAAGCCACATTATTATCTACGTAACAAAAACACCTTTTTCTAAACATGTGACTTTGTTAGTAAATAAACAGCGATACGTGGGCGCGACTGTCCACTGCACGAGTACACGTGCCACTCGCGCCAGTAGCTCGCCCTCATTGTCATTGTCATGGGCGAGCGATGTAGATTGTGGGCTGATATTGTTGTTATGATATTAAATCATTTATGTACTGCGTGCTCAATCATACGTTTGGAAAACTTTATTTATTTATTTATTTAATGCTTTATGCACACAAAAAGTACAGAGGCGGACTTAATGCCTTAGGCATTTTCTACCAGTCAACCTTTGGGTGATGTAGAGAAAAGTAGTGGTAGGTGCAATAAAAGAGAGAGAAAAAGGCGAATACAGGAATAGATTTACTTATAGACCATAGAATAGATATACCTACTAATAAACCATAGAATAAATATAATACAATTATACAATGTATACTCAAATTAATACACTACATACATACACTAAAATACTTAAACAATTGGTCCAAATCGACAATGGGTAACTTTCTTGATGGTGTAAGATTTAAGACCCTAGCTCCCTAGCAATGCCATAAAACAGTGATTTTCTGAAGCCTACTCCTCGCTAACGGTTAAATTAATAGGTTTGAAAAATATATAAGTATATATATATATTATTATTTATCATACATGTACAACATTATCAACATATGATTTTTTCGTATGACTGTATTACTTAGTCATTGATATTTTTTCGCTTGTTTTCCCTACTCCTTTCAAACGGCTTTGATCTTTAGAAATTCGCACCTTTAATCTTAAAAAACTGTTTTTAACGCCATCTGTTTGCTGAGCGCTAACTTTACCGATTGAGTTAAAAGCTGTTTTTTTGAAGAATTTCGTTTAGTGACGGTATTGGATTAAAGGTTTACACAAAAAAATAGCTGGTTAAGTGTTCTTCAGAATGAACATAGCATATGTAAATCAATCAATATTTCGCAAAGAAAATGGTTTTAAAGGTCAGCGGGGCTCTATGCGGGTGCAGGTGGCATTACGAGAATGTGGTGCATTTAACTCCGGCCAGCAGTTCAAGGGACTATGCGCCTTAAGAATGAAATCTACACTAATATTATAAAAAGGTAGTTTGTTCTTATATTTTTTTGTTTTGTAGGGGTAGTCTCTGAAAGTACTGGTTCGGCTGCTAATTTTTTTCACAATTAGAAAGCTGCTTTATTCCTGAGTGACAGGCTATTTTTTATGTTCGCGAGCGAAGCCGCGGGCATAAGCTAGTTATGTATAATATCTACTATAATCAATCACATCTGTAGTTCCTGTGTTCGTGAAGTAGGTCTTTACGACAGGCGTAGCTACCGAAAGGTTAGGCTGGTTTGTGGCCACCATACTCAGGGGGCCTTCAGAACCTCATTAACAAACTTCCTATTGGACTACCGAAAACTTCTCCCACTATCGAAATCTAAATAAAATAGGTTGCAACACTACTTTAATCATGGCATCTCGTTTGTAAAAGTCTGACACTCCTTGCGCTCCATCCAGAGCAGGGGCAGCAATTTTTTTTTTTGCTCCAGGTTCGTTGGTCGCCTAGCTGCTCTACGCCACTGGTCTTTAACTAAAGTAACTATGGTCAACCAAACATAGTAGCTATGTAATTTTTAAAGTCTTTATTACTCTTTTTTGGATAAAAAATCGTCAACTGACTTCTCCCGTTCCGGGTAAAGTGAGAAGAAGTGTTAGATTTTGAATGACTAACTAATTTTTTCAGAGCTGTTGCACTCTTTCAAACAATTCCGCGGGCTCTAAATTATGTTATAGGTAAGACGACTAAAAGGCTATTAATATCCAAAAAGCCAGATCAATAAAGAATAAAATAGAAATCAGGTCATTAACCTCAAACCCAAACACAATTAAAATTAAACAAAGAAATAAACACAACCACAAAAACACAATCTACTTCCTTAACTAAATATTTAGTTGAACTGCTCGATCCATCTACTGGCTGCAGTCCAAACGAGGCACAATATAAACAATAGTGGTCTGGGTAAGGCCGTGTGTCCACTATACTATGCCCACAACCAGCGGCACCGGTTTGTACCACACTGTCAATGCCATTGTCACTCATATGCGTAAGGCTGGGTACACACTGGGTGGATTAACTGCGCGGTTGATCACGCGTTTTATTTTGACTATGTTTGAAAGAAGTTTGACACAACGCATGTCTCAATCATTTTAACTTTATTGTATTTCTTTAATATTACTGTAAAAAAAAAAACGTAGTCCGGAGTTAATGTCTAGAAATTCTGATCTGATTGATGAAAATTCTTTCAATGTCACACCATCGCGAAGTGCGGCTACTGATTTTAATGAAAAAATTAGACAAAAAAAAAATTCTATCTGATTTTTAATTGACTCACATGTATAGTTATAGAACGAATACAACACTAGAGTAGGCACCACCCTTCTATATATTTTACTAGCTTTTGCAAGCGGCTTCGCCCGCGTGAATATAGGTTTCTCCATACAAACTTCCAACCCCCGTTTTACCTCCTTAGGGGTGGAGTTTCGTAAAATTTTAAGTTTGTAGGTGTTATAGTTTCTGAGATTTCGTGATTAATTAGTGAGTGGAATTTCACTTTTATATAGAAGATTGACATTCTTAATTTCAAAAACGCGACAACATTTATCGCGATCCTTTTCATTTTCTAATCATGAAAAACAGTTCATTGTTTTCTTTTCGGGTTCCTACGCAAAAACATTAAAAAAATTATCCACCGCCTTACCTTAGTGTTGTGTTCGTTCTATAACTCTACACGTAAGTCTATCAAAATTCATTATTCTTCTCATCAAAAACGCGCCGTCAACTTTCCCAGTGCGTACTTCTCTATGGGAAAATGAATATCTCTATAGTGTCGTGGTTTAACAGCGCTTGATTATGATACGGCACGCACTCGATACGTTAATAGCTGCGTTAATATATGTATATATGTATGAGACATGTCATACTTTTAATATAAGCAGCGCAGATTTTCACACGATGACCAGGCGTAGGTGTATGTAGATTTGTATGATTGGTGTCAGACGAGGTGTGTGGAAACGGTGACAGTTAATCTTAATCTGAGATTGTTATTTGTATGGATAGGTACAGAGAGATCTCTTATAGATTTCATTAAAGTGATAACAGATTGCTAATAAACACAGTGGTGGCCCAGTGATAACAACCGCGATTACGGATTCATACCCAGATAGACGCTTTACTATATATAATTTATTTCATCAGCATTGCTCTCGAAACGGTGAAGGAAAACATCTTAAGGAAACCGGCATGTCCTAGAATCAAAAATTCGAAGAAATGTGGGCACGCGTGGTGGATTGATACGGCCCTTCCCCCTTTCCTTAGAGAGGAGGCCTGGGCCCCAGCAGTTAGAACATTATAAGTCTGATTATACTACGCTTATGCTATTAACAGCCTAGGACCACCCAACACCGCCATAATATAATGAGAAATGCGACCAAACGGTACCTAAACTCCACTTAAATCTTCGTAAAACCCTAGAATGCTTTCAACTACATTTCAATAGCTCCTAAAGCTGCCATTATGACTGTAGACACCATTTGCTAACACCTTTTTAGAATGGTGTAACTGTAATATTCTTTGTCAAAACGGTTTCACACTAACTTTTCCTACGGGTTCATTTCCGTGGTCTATCGCACAGAAATCGTGTAATTTTTCGGAATGAAAGTAGAATATGACAGTCGGCGATCTTGTAGATTCTTTTTGTTTACATAGTAAATTATCAAATGAGGAGTCTCGCTCTGGGTGTCGTGGTGGTGAGAGGGAGTGTCAGACTTTTACTAACTAAGGGCGGAATTCACCAATAAAACTAATCGCGTTTTAACGTTTGGCTCGCATAATCGCGTTTAGCAGCTGTCACTAGTGTCACTTGTCTGTATTTTTCTTTTGTTGTATTTTTACAAGTGACACTAGTGACAGCGGCTAAACGGGATTATGCGAGCCAAACGTTAAAACGCGATTAGTTTTATTGGTGAATTCCGCCCTAACAGTGTTTCTTGAGTTAGTCTTTGCGTTGCAGGGTAGTGATGAGTCTTCTGAACGATCCTGCTGCAAAAATAGATCTAGAGCTTTCTTTTTTGTACTCTAACATTTCTTTATTAATGTGAATCAAGGATGTTATGGCGCTCCGCGACTGAAACTATCGGATATCCGAAATAAAAAGCTATCCGTAACCGTAACAGAAACCAATAGAAAAGTTTAGGATAGTTTCGAATAAAAACAGAGTTTAAATGACAGGTTACAGCAGGTTTTTGTTTGTGTCGCTCAGCCAAAGAAATGATAATCTGGACTAGAAATAAAATTCAAATCTTGCTTTGTTTTTTACTTTCGTATTTTTTTAAATTCTAATATCCGTAACCGAAACTATTCGGAACTAGCGAATAATCCGAAGTAATGTCATATCCGTAACCGTCTCCGAAACCGGTATTATATTATTATTATATCCGGATCCGAAATTTCATCGATTGAAATATCATCCCTGCTGTATATGATACAAATTCTATCCTACCGCACCCAAATGAGATAAGTTTTTTTGTAATTAAAATCTAGCTGGTATTAATAAGTTTTTAATCTAGCTAGTGGATGTCGGCGCAGATTATCGCTGAAATTAAATCTTGGCGGAACAAAATGTTCATCTGTATGTGTACCTACATGTGTAATTGCAGGGCGTGTCTACACGAGGTTGCACGCTCGTATTGGATGAGAGATTAATGTTATATTTTTTTTTCTTTATATACGTTTTTAATGTTAACACAAAATACTTAACTAACTATAATTACAGTAAAATAAAAATAAAAAATAATAAAAATTTGACTCCATATTTTAGTTTGATTTTAGTTAGTTATAATTAATTGCGTAGGGGCTTTATATATTTTTTTTTTATTTTACTGTAATAATGTTATAATTATTATATGATTGTAGTTAACATTAAGAATAACATATTTATTTTTTATCAGGCCTGTTAGTCTAGTGGTCGGTGGCCCTGACTGCTATGCCAGAGGTCGTGGGTTCGATTCCTACCCAGGACAAATGTTTGTGTGATAAGCACGATCAATTGTTCTGAGGATGAGTGTAATTTATCTATAATATGTATGTATGTATTTAGAAATATATAAGTATATTATGTATGTTTATCAGTTGTTTAGTACTCATACCACAAGCTCTGCTTAGTTTGGGACTAGATGACGAATGACGTGGGAGAATATTATATTAATATTATTTTATTTGAATACAGATGAAGCCGTGATGGCCGAGTGGTAATGGCCCCGACTTACGAGTTGTAGGTTGCGGGTTCAAACCCAGCCAGGCGTATTCATCATCATCATTTCAGCCGAAAGACGTCCACTGTTGGACATAGGCCTCCCCCAAGCGCCGCCACAACGACCGATCCTGTGCTTCACGCATCCACCGCACTCCCTCGACCCTCACCAGGCGTATTACTTTGTGTAATTTATTTCATCACCACTGCTCTCAAAACGGTGAAGAAAAACATCATGAGGAAACCGGCATGTCCTAGAACCAAAAATTCGAAGACATGTGACATCCACCAACCCGCACTGGGCCCGTGTGGTGGATTATGGCCCAGTCCTTCTCCTAGAGAGGAGGCCTGAGTCCCAATAGTGGGAACATTATAAGGCCGACTATGCTATGCTATGCTATTTTATTTGAGCGGTAACAGCCCCCACGTACGAGTTGTACAGACTGTGCCAAGAATTTTATAGACCCACTCTCTTACGAGAGCTGAGAATACCGAGAATAATCTCTAATTTAACACCTCAAGTTTCTCACGGTCATCAAAGTTATTAAAATGTACTGCTCTTTATGATGCCCATCTTGTTGGCAAAGATCACACATAACTAAAGAAATCTTTATTATACATCTTAAAACATCGTAAATAATCTCATGCTTTTAGTCTCACTGTGTGGTCTTTTCATCTTAGATTTTTATTTTTTAATAATATAAACTAGTGCTTGACTGCGATCCACCTGATGCAACCTGATGGTAAGCAGTGATGCAAGCGTTGATGGTGAGGCACACTATAGAATAGAATAGAATAGAATAGAATAGAAATGCTTTTATTCGTGACAGACACAGCACAACGGTTATAAACAAAAAGTAAAAAAGAACAAAGTTCAAAGTGCGCCGAGCGTGCCCGCACCGAAAGGGTGACCACCTCAGCATTTGCTAGGCGTTAGACACCCAGCGCTGGTTTTCAGTTGGCACCCCTAGTTAACATTATGTTATAGTTAAGTTTATGTTAACGTCCCTTCCATAATTTCTTTCGGTAAATTACTAATTTTAACTTCGGTGAAGCTTACTAGATAAAAAACTTTTTACAAAAAAAAATACAACCGACTTCAAAGTAAAAAAAAAACACTGAAAAGTGCAAAATAACTTTAATTTCGGAAGTCGGTGTTTCTATAATAGTTTCGTCTCTTCGTTATTTAACACCGACTTCCGAAATTAAAGTTATTTTGCACTTTTCAGTGTTTTTTTTTTACTTTGAAGTCGGTTGTATTTTTTTTTGTAAAAAGTTTTTTATTTTACACTTTTTAGTTATGGCCACTAAAAAGTACCCCTCAGCCAAACTTAAATACCTTATAGCCAGAGTGCATCTCATGACAATTCTAATAATCCCAAACACGGTTAGATTACATTCATTTATTACAGAGTTCCGGTGCCTAACTTCAGGCTTCATCATCAGATCAGTTCGATATATTCCCCCTCTACTTTCAGTCAGTCATCGACTACACGTTTATACAAAGCAATTTTACTTGTTACGACGGTTCTGCTGTGATCCTATGAGGAGTTCTGTTCCATATCTTCGAAGTTCATGATCAGATCATAACAATATTTCTATGGGACCAATTCGGAAGCATAACCTTTCAATCAAAAAAAAAAATTTCAAAATCGGTCCACAATTGACCGAGAAATCTGTGAACATACATAAAAAATAAAAATAAAAAACATACATTCAACCGAACATATCGTCACCCTCCCTGCTAACTGTCCTAACTAGCAATTGATAATTTTCCAGGGCAACCGTTTTTCGGTCGGGCGTTACAATCATGTTCCTGTAGTTCGGTTAGTTGTGGCTTTATCAATTAATTAATAAGTTTTTTATATTGCTTTTGGCTTATTCTTTAAGTTAGTAGTAGCCGTGAAGCCCTAAGGTATCTATTTATTTATTTCTATTAATTTGAAGCAGATACGTCTCTCTGTGAGAACTTTGTTTCATAACTTGTGTCTGTTACGACGTGGTTATTTGGTATAAAATATAAATAAAAGTCTACTAATATCATGTAAATTTATTAAAAGCAATAGTAAATTTCTTTCGTAAGCTTAAAAGTTACAAGTTACTTGTAAGGAGTTACAAAAAATAATGTTTTAACATTTTTGGCAATTTAGCTGTGTACTCTATGTTTAAACTAGTACCTAATGAGATGAATTGAAACTCAACCTTATTTCAAATAAGTATTTCAAGTCTATACTTGTGCTTATATGTAATCATGCTTATTCTAAGAACTATAAGTCTTATAATATGTTTTTAAGTAATTTAATATCACAATTACAGTCTTTCCAAAAATATTAATCTTTAATTGGACTTGCTTTACCTAGGATTATTAAAGCGTCAGTTAACAGTCTTATTTATTGAACATAGGAACTAGAAATAAGGTTAATATTTATGTTATAGGTAAACAACGTCTTAAAATTAACGTAAGTAACGTAAATTTTAAAATCTACAACCAGCTAGTAAATTGAACAATAGTAAAAAATTATCATGACATGAGTAATTAGTGAGAAAGTGATGTATAAAATGCCACATGCTCCGGCAACTTAATGACTGGGGTGTGTCCTGTTGTTAGTCACAACATGTCATTTTATCGGATTAAGAAGTCCTATTTCCTCTCTTAAGAACATAGAGACCTGTCTCCTAAGAGAAAAAGAACGTGAAATCTCTTTTACGTGGCTATTCTTAAAAAAAATCTTGGCAGGTTTAGTTTTCTTGACAGAAAATCCCATTATTTCTGTCCAGTTCAAGTATCGGCCCTCATCGTCTTTACGGATAGAAAGCATCAAATCATCCTTAGGCCGGCTGAAAGATTTTTGAAGTCGAAGAAATCAGTGTGTGAGATCATTTACTACGTACGGTTTATATGCCAATCTAAAAATTGGAGGTAATTGGCTAGGTACAAAAATGTCCCCACTTGTTTTCAGAGCATGGCCGATGGTGCTGTGTACGGAGTCTCCTTCGCTTTGTCCATGATATGGCACGGAGAAGCGTAAAGTGATTTCTTGACTATTTGTGGCATTGTTTATGACATACAGTAAGCCGTGCCGAAAAGGCGCTAGAATGCAAAGAGATATGCCTAGCAGCTTTTCTCGACGTAGAAGGCGCGTTCGATCGCACTACTTTTAGAACGATACGAACAGCTGCAGAGAAACATGGCATAGACCCTACCATTTGTGACTGGATGGACAATATGCTGAAGGGCAGAGTTATAGAATCAACACGCTAGGTGAGACCAAAAGGGCGCATGTCACAAGAGGATGCCCGCAAGGAGGCGTACTCTCGCCAACGCTCTGGTGTTTGGTGATAGACGAGCTGCTAATAGAATTGAACAAAGGACCAACGTACACGGTTGGATATGCAGATGATCTCGTGATACTTGTATATGGAAAATTTCCCAACACTGTGTCAGGGATCATACAGGAGAGATTAAACATGGTTGAAAGGTGGTGTAAACTCAACCACCTATCCATCAGCCCAAGCAAAACGGTGATCGTCCCGTTTACCAGAAGGAGGGACCTAACAGCAATGGGTACCATAAAGCTCTACGACACTGTACTAGAGTTGTCCACAGAAGTAAAATATCTAGGAGTAATCCTAGACAGCAAAGTCACGTGGAAAAGCCATGCCGAAGCGACAGCAAACAAGGTCTAAGAGTATTTGGCATGTGTCGCTCTGCCTATGGGAAAACATGGGGCCATAGACCCCAGGTTATCAAATGGATCTACACCATGATGGTGAAACCGCTGATCACATACGGGAGCATCGTATGATAGACCAGAACCAAGCTGGCAACTTGCAGACAGGCCCTAAGCAAAGTACAGCGGACTGCCTGCATGGCCATTACAGGAGCATTGGACCACGCCAACTGCGGCGATGGAAAAGCTGCTCAATCTCACCCCTTTACACATTGAAGTGGAACTTTTAAGCCTATGAATGGCCCTCCTCGCCTAGAGGCTTAAAAGTATGGGGCACTGGACGAACGCCGGATGTAAAACAAACCATACAAACACAAGATCAAACAGGGAACTTGACTGGATGATGGACATGGGATGTGACAAAATACATACCATTCACAATCTCAAAAAGGAGTTTAAGATCTACATTCCGAGTAGGCAGGATTGGGAAGGTGGGATAAAACCCCATAAAGGGAACAACCAGGTATGGTACACGGATGGTTCTAAAATGAACACCGGTACAGGAGCGGGGGTACATAGCGACAACTGCAATCTCAGCTTAAGCATGGGCAAACTGGCGACGGTCTTCCAAGCAGAGACCTATGCTATAATCGCATGCGCGCAGGAAATACTAGACAGAGGCACCGAAGGGGACACTGTCTACATTTTAAGCGACAGCCAAGCAACACTTAAGGCACTCACGTCAAACAGAGTGGATTCTGGGCTCATACTAAACTGTATTAAAATACTAAATCGGATAGGAAGGCGCAACAAGGTCAGATTGATCTGGGTGCCAGGTCATACAGGAGTAGAAGGCAACGAGAGAGCCGACACTCTAGCAAGGAAAGGATCCGAGACACCCCTACACGGACTGGAACCCTTCATAGGACTCTCACCAAGGGTCATCAACCAAGCATTGAAAAGGGCTGCGTTGGAAATACACAGCACATACTGGCGCAACACAACAGGCCAGAAGCATGCAAAGCTATTTCTTAATGACATAGATAAGGTCTGGACCCAAAAATTATGGAGGTACAGCAGATCACAGCTCCGAACAATCACAGGACTCTTCACGGGGCACTATGCCACCAACAAACAGCTCCACAACATGGGAATAGCAAGCGACCCGACTTGCAGGATCTGTGGAGAGGCAGAGGAGAATATGCTACACTTACTGTGCGACTGTGCAGCACTAGGCTCCAAAAGACTAGAGTATCTGGGCCAACCATTTCCAAGACCAGAGGACTACAGGCTCAGCCCCATCAAGGCCATACTGGGACTCGTGAAAAAGGTGCACGGAGGGCTGGGGGTTGAGTAGAACGGAGAGGGATTAGCACAAAAGATCCAGAAGGGTCGAAGTGCTCTGGTTTAGGGCCAGCCCCACAATAAGATAAGATAAGATAAGGTCGATGCCACGATGGAATTTTTGTTCTGCCCACTACATCCATCAGCAAACGGGTAAACAATATTGATGCCTTTTGCGTCACTCTTCTTCAGAAAATCATACTCTTTTGCTTGCTCCTTCATGCCATGTACAACACGAACAGGCTCCAGAATTCATATCATAAATTGTGAAATTATACGCTGAAAGATGACGTTTATAAAAAAACAGCATTTTCATTGCTAATAGGCAAGCTTATGACTTGTTGGAGGTCAAATGTAGCACATTGTATTGTGGTTGAGTTCTGCTGTGATGCTATTTTACATTTATTTCTTTCGGATCTAAACAAAGTATTCTCTTGTTGATGCTTCAGTGTCACTCTACAAAGAATTTTTCGACTGAATAGATTGGGTTCACTCGCTGTACATCCACCCGTACACCCCGTGCGTACTGCAGTGTGGCTTCACTTAATGCTATGGAAATAAGCTTCATATTCGTAAACAAGCTTTGATCTATACGACGTAAATGAAAAATAAATGTGTAAACATCGTAGAAAAAAATTCTAACTAAGTGCCATATGTACATACTTCAGTAATTTTTAATCGTGACGAAAAAAAATAAATCTTACTAACTGTAGTATGTTCATACGACAGGTAGAGAGAATATTTTTTCCCTCCTTTTGCACTTACGCAAAACAAAATACGTGATTATCTTCTAAACGGTAAACGACACAGATACGACGATTAGAGAGAACTTATTCGAAACAACGTTATGAACACGTAGGTAATGTCAGTGCAGATACGTCAGTTTGTGAGATACGACGGTTAGCGGGGAGGGCGACGATATAACCTCCTCCTTTTTGAAGTCGGTTAAAAATAAGTTTTCAATGAAAAACGAGAATAAAAGAACAAGAATAGCCGGAGTCTGTGTTTCCTAATAGAACCTAGAGGTCTTTTATTTAAAGTTACTTCTAAGGAGTGGCAGGCGGCCGCCTCCTTCTGCGAAGCAGTAATGCTAGCAAAGGAGGAGGCCGCACGTGCACGTGCGAGGGAACGGCCCTCACGCCCTAGCCGCCGGAATTTCGATCCCGATTTCCGGCCACGGTAGGCGCGGGCTTGCGGACGGCGAACAATAGGCAGCTCGCCGTCCGACCGTCCGGTAACCGTCCGGACCGAGCCCAAGTCGTCTACGGCGCGTACTGTTCCACGCGCGCCTCAAGGAGATAGATGTCAGCAAACCGTAGGGGCCCAGCAGGGTCGAAGCCTACTGGGGCCAAGGGTTTGGTTCTGAAAGGAAAACTCAGCCCTGGTATGAAAGGCAACGAAGGAACAGGAGTGGGTTTTAGTCAGTAAAAGTCTGACACTATCTCCCGCCCACCCAAGAGCGGGGGATGTCATTGGGTGATTACACCCACCTAAAAAAATATAGACAAGAGTGCTCCATCTTCGGCCACATCATCGCTTACCATCAGGTAAGATAGTGGTCAAGCGCGAGCCTATCAATAATATATTTTTTTTTATTTCATGTTTTTATCACACAGTATAGTACCTACTGATAAAGACCATTCCAAAGAGCTCAAACACGATGAGGTTATCTTGCCGCGCTCAGTAGTTCCTATGGCTACTTTTCGACTCTATCATCAGACAAGCTCCATGGTACCATATTAATGCATTGTCATCCAAGTTACATAGTTTCAGCTCAATCGGTTAGGAATAACTGTTTAAAAGTCTGTTGGCAAGATTTGCTCTAAACAAACATTGATACATGACATACAAATTTTGAGGTATATATTCCCACAAACCTACGTTGAAAAGGAAGGAGAGTTTTCCGAATTTTAGTTCCCAAGTTGCGACATAGATGTCGCTACACAAATATCGCAGGTTAAATAAAAGATGTAAAAAAAATCAAGCTAGTCAGCCCTCAAATAACTTAAAGCAAATAAACCATTCTAAATAATAAAAGAACTTCATTAGGAAGCGACCTGAGCAAACAAAATTAATTCAAAGTTTTCTTAAAACCGTAAACAACGTCAACACTTGACACTAATACGCAAATGAGACACAAAACTACGCAAATGAACCACGAATCTTGCGTCCGTCCGTGTGCTCACATCTCATAAAGTGCAGGCTACACTGAGAACGATGCGAACCGAAGCTAGGTTCGTTTAGCTTCGCTCACGCAGCTTTTTTTTTTAGGTTGGAAGTCATCTAATTACCTCTCACACAATTTGTGGAGCTAGAGGGAGAGTCTGACTTTTACTGGCTAAAACCTTTTGTGTACCAAGCCGCAGTAACTTTTTCGCACATTCCCGAAACCCTAGCAAGCATCAGCTCTAGTGGGCCCCGTCCATTCGCTCACGTAGCTTTTTTTTTGAGGTTGGAAGTCATTTAATTACTTCTCACGCTATGTGTGGAGCTAGAGGGAGTGTCTGACCTTTACTGGCTAAAACCCTTTGTGTACCCAGCCGCGGTAACTTTTTCGAACATTCTCGCAACCATAGCAAGCATCAGCCCTAGTGGACCCCGTCCATTCGCTCACGTAGCTGCCACATCTTCTAAAACTTTGATTCACACAGCGAACTACAGAGTAAATTTATGCTGAATATTTTAATAAGTGCGTTTTTCCGTGCCATCGGTATGGTAAAGTTGTAAAATTACCTTGAATTTACAACTTTTCTCCAAGTCTTGCATTTATTGGAAGCATCGTTATTGTTAATAATGTTAATCGATCGGTAGCTTGCGTCAGTTTCGCTACCAATTTCGTGACTGCAGGCCTATGTATAGGTAATTAGGTATGCTACCTACTACCTAGTCCCCCTAAGAAATACACTTATATTTTTCTTTCTCTCTTTACTCTTCTTCTGCTTTCTTCTTCTCTTTTTCTGTTTAACAACTTATTATGAGAATCTAATTTCAAAATTATTTAAACTAAAAATCAGCTAATCCCTCGCTAAATAGTACAAATATATTTGCAGATAATTCCCGTATTAACTTGTGTGAAATTTATAAGCGTAGCAATTAATGTAAACTCATCATCATCCACTCACATGTCTCTCTCGCTGGGAATATGTACGAGTCATGTGTCGTACATGGCCCTCGCGTATTGCAGTTCAGCACTATTTCGTCGCCTTGCACAAATTATATTGTAAAGCGACAGTACACAATTAGCATTCACAGACGGCTGTACTCATTAGCGATCATTCATATAAGATAAGTTACGCAATAAATCAGATCTTCGGAGAGGGAGACCAAAGAAAAGATGGATGGATTGTGTGAAGAGTGATATGAAAGAAAAGGAAGTTAGTGATAGTATGACGAGTGACAGGGCAGAATGGAAGAAAAAAACGTGTTGCGCCGACCCCAAATAACACGGGACAAGGGCAGGAAGATGATGATGATGATGGATATCAGTGACTATCATTTCAAAGTAACATCCAAGGTGTGTGCGACCCATTCAGCAGCGCATACATCTTTTGCTGTTTTTGTTTTGTTGTTGTGGTTTTTGTTATTCTTCCTACTTGTTTAACTCGCGTAGTTCAGTCAGCATTCATAGCTGGCCGACATAAGTAAAGCTAAACGAACTTAATTTCGTTTCGCTTCGCTCCCAGTATAGCCTGCACTTAAAATGCAATCATGTAACAGTACTCGCCCACCTAAACTATTAATAGGGCATTGCGTTTTTATGATGGCAAGGCGGAAATAAAAATATTTTGATTGCTCTGCCCACGTCGTTGTAGGTACAAGACTATCTACTTGACTATCAATAGATAAGTAGTACTTTAGTTTTGAAGGTCTATATCTACACAGTTAAGTTTCGCTTGCTAGCAATTACTATACAAATGTGATTTTGAAGTATGATTATAAAGAATCAACATCGAAAAATGTAGGAAATAAAATATAAACTTCCAATACCAAGATAGCAAGTAGCACAGATAAACCCAGTATCAAATCGACAGGTGCAAAGCCAAACAAGTTATCTGCAACGTTGTGATTTTTTGATAATTGCAATATGGCAATATTTAAAAAAAAAATTACAGATATCGTCTTATCGACACTTAAGAGCGGCCAACCTGAGGTACATTTTCATAGAATCGAATCGCTCTTACGTGATTATTATGTTATTACACATCTTTCTCTAGATATTTTGGATACACAGATTTTTTTTTTTTTTTATTCTTGATAGGTTCGCGCTTGACCGCTAACTCACCTGATGGAAAGCGACGATGCGGTCGACGATGGAACGCGCTTACCTAGAAGTAACCTATTCACTCTTGACTTAAAGATTCCCGGTTTGTAGCCATCAGGAAAAACAGATTCCGGCAAGGAATTCCACTGCTTAGCTGTACGCACTATGAATGTGTTCGCAAAACGTTTTGTGCGTATAGGTGGGATGTCCACCATGTACCGGTGGCGCATTGCTGTACGCCTGGTGGTCCGATGATGGAACGGGCTAGGCGAAATTAGGTTATGCAATTCCGTCGCACACTCCCCGAAATGCAACCGGTAGAAAACCGACAGGCTAGCAACTCTGCGTCGATGCTCAAGACTTTGAAGCCTCGACTCAACGAGTGCATCATTGCCAATGATCCTCTTGGCTCGCCTCTCAATTGCCTCAAGTGCATCAAGCTGGTATCGGGCAGATCCGTCCCAAAGATGAGAGCAGTACTCCATACACGATCGAACTTGCGCTTGATAAAGTTTGAGCAGCTGTTCCGGCGTGAAGTACTGTCTGACCTTCGCGAGGATTCCCAGCTTTTTTGCTGCCAGTTGAGCCTTTGCTTCGATGTATGGCCCAAAGTTGAGTGTTGACGTCAGCGTAACACCAAGGAGATCAAGATGGTCGGTTATTGGCACGGTTACGCCCCGGAAAGTTGGAGCAGGGCTGAATTGGCTCCTTTTAGCGGAAAATAGACACGCCTGGGTTTTAGCAGCATTGAACTTGACCAAATTGGCATCGCCCCATTCAGAGACTGCCTCCAAGGACAAGTTCAAGCGCTCGACCATAGCCTCTCGGAGAGACTGGACCTGTGACCCACTAGCCTGCGCGCTGGATATGTAACTCTCAGCAACAGTGCTGTCGTCTGCATACCCAAAGGTACCGGGCTTAAGCAGATCATTTATGTGCAGCAAGAACAATGTTGCCGAGAGCACTGACCCCTGAGGGACCCCGGCATTAATGGCCATTTGACCGGACGAGCAACCATCGATGACCACTCGGATGGACCGGTCACTCAGGAAATCTGCAATCCAAGCACACAAACCAGCAGGTAATCCGAAAGAAGGAAGCTTACTAATAAGGCTTTCGTGCCAGACCCTATCGAAAGCCTTCGAGATATCGAGGGAGACGGCAAGAGCTTCCCCGTGTTTCTCGATGGCCTCACTCCAGATGTGGATGGCATACGCTAGAAGATCACCAGTTGACCGATTTCGGCGAAAGCCGTATTGTCGGTCACTTAGGATGTCATTAGCTTCTAGGTATGCCAGGAGCTTACTGTTGAGTACACGTTCCATTGTCTTACAGAGAATGGACGTTACTGAGATTGGCCTGTAGTTAGCTGGGTCAGCCCGACTACCCTTTTTGGGCACGGGCTGTACGTTAGCTTGCTTCCATGCAATCGGCACTTTTCCAGCCTCAAATGAAAGCCGAAATAGGCGTGTCAGGATCGGAGACAGTTCAGGCGCACACGTTCTTAGAACAATTGCCGGTATCCCGTCTGGACCGCTAGCCTTGTTCACGTCAAGGTTACGCAGCACCCTACGGACGTCCTTCTGATGGATGCGTATATCCGACATACTCGTCTCGCAACCATCAGGATTAACAGGGGGCCGCGCGTCACCAGAATCTAGACGCGAAGATTCCGCGAAGAGAGAGGCAAACAAATTTGCTTTCTCCTCAGCGGTATGGGCCAGCGACCCGTCGGGTTTCAGCAGTGGCGGTAGTGAGGGACGGCAGAAGTTCGATTCAACCGACTTAGCCAGGGACCAAAACGCCTTACTACCAGCAGGGTATGATGCGAGTTTGTTCCCGATGCGGCTAATGTGGTCGAACCGAGACCTCCGCATCACCTTCTTGCAAGACTTGGCAGCTCTGTTGAAGGCTCTCTTCTTCTGACTCACGCATACGAGCCTTATGCATACGAGCGTCGGCCCATGCCTGGTATGCCGTGTGCTTAAGCGCGTTAGCGCGATCACACTCCGCACCAAACCAAGGGCGAGCATGGCCAGACATTGTTACGTCAGAGAATGGAATGTAATACTCCATCCCCCGCCGCAAAACATCTGTCACAGCATCTGCGCACGACGATGGATCATCCGAAGAAAAGCAAGTAGGCTGCCAAGGATAACATGCGAAGAAAGATCGCATGCCATCCCAATCTGCTGACCTATATCGCCAAACCCGCCTGGTGCCTCTAAGGCAGGGATCGGGCGGAGAGTAGACTGATACAGATTTCACCAGACAGTGGTCGGAACTACCTAACGGTGATGATATCGACACTGAATAGCGGTCTGGATCTGTTGTCAGCAGAAGGTCCAAGCAGTTGGCCGTGTGCGAATCAACATCCGGCACCCTCGTAGCTCCCTGGACCAGCTGGGTGAGATTTAACGCTAGCGCAAGCTTTCGCATCTCTCGACCAGCATGGTCTGTGCACCAGTATGGGAAAAGCCACTCCTGATGGTGGGCATTAAAATCCCCCAGTAACACCAGTTGTGCGGAAGGGTACCTCTGCTGAGCCGCATCCGCCGCCTCACTAAGGTACTGTGTGAGCCTGGTCGTCTCCTGATCACCACTGTGCGAACGGTAGACACAAGCATAGATAATTTTATCCATGCCTGTGTCCACCAGAGCCCAAAGCGTTGAGAACCTGGTATCTTCAAGGTTACGGAGACGCCGATAGCAGATGTCGTCCCTGACGTACAAACACACACCAGCGTGTGGTTTAAAATTGTGCTCCAGGGTAAACCCTGGGTAAGACAGGTACGACACGTCTGACGGACTTCTTATCTGCGTCTCCGAAAGGAAAAAGAGGGAAGGTTTTTCAGTCTCCAGGTGATGATGGACTGCTGCGAGATTTGAGTGCAGACCTCTAATATTGCTGAGGTGCACTTTAAGTGAGAGGGAGTGCAGCCGCTGTTTAACTTTTCTCTTTTTCAACCTTGGCATATTGAGAGTGAGGTAGGAGAGGAGAAGGAAGTGAAATGGAGTCCCATGCTGCTAACCTTCGTCACGCACTGGCAGGACAACATCATTGGGGCACTAGTCTGGAGACTGCGGGGACGCCCGAGCCCCCCCGGAAATGACCATCGGGCCCTCTCATCTGGTCGCCAACCAGCACGATGGTGCATTCCGGGATTTTTCGTCAGTTGGCGGGGCAGCCTTTCATGTGTGGCTAGCACATTACTTGGGCCCCCAACTAACTGCGGTCGGCCAGCGGTGCACCGTGCCTCGGATCCCGCTACCCTCCGCGACTAGTCTCCCGATATGTCAATACCAGCGCGGGTCCGGCTGGTCTGCATACATTAGAACCGCCACTTCGACCCAACTCCTCAAAATTGGCTACACTGGGCATCGTACCGGAACACAGCTAGGCCGCTTGGCGGTACGTCTTTGCCCAGTGGGTGGTCACAAGCCATCGGTCGAAACCTACCACCAGTTAATGTCACCTGATTAGCACCACCCGGGGACCACGTGTAGGGCCTATCTATGGGTATTCTCCTACGGACGCGGGTGACTCAGCCCCCAAAGATATCTTGTGGATAAGGCTAGGCTTCTGTAGAAATCAAAACATAAATTTGTGTAAAACTAAACCAAGACCTCTGAAAATCTGCTATTTTACGTGAACTTTGGCCCTCCATAATATACTCATATATTAAAAACACGAGTATAAAAAAGTACATCTATAGAAGCCTTGCACATTTAATCGAGATTCTAAATGACGAAAATTTTTTTCAAAAACTTTTAAGAGTTTTAAAAAAACACGTATTTCCTGGAACAAGTTTTGTGAAACATACGAGTAAATCAAGGAATTACGGAATACCAACAGAGTTTTCAGGCGTTATCTCTCTTTTTTCGCGTTGCCTCTTCATCAAACATTGCGTTGGATTGCGTTAGATGAAGCGACAAGCTTTTTAACCATGCTCGACGTTGACGATAGGCGAGTGGGGAAGGACCCTCTTAACTCATGAAACTATGAAAGATTTACTATGTTGTGAAATATTAATATCGGCCCTGGAACGCAAAGGGTAACTGAAGGAATAAGAGTGGGGTTTTAGTCACTACTACACACTCCCTCTCGCCCCACCCAAAGCGGCAGAAGATATCTGATGATTTTTCCACCAGAAATAAACTTATATATCAAGTGACATTTCGGTAGCGCTTATCGGTTCCATAGACTTTGACAATCGTCCCGTCCCTAGTCTTGTTTTCTTTATCATTGGAGAACAATTTTGATTACGTATGTACGGACTGAACGTTATTTAATTAATTTCTTTTAGTTGAAATATAGTAAGTTTCATTTCGAATGCGGCAAGACAAAGAATTATGTGATAAATGTTAAGACCAAACTGCATAAAATCTAGTTAAATTATTCACCTTAAAATCGTAAATTATAGATCCAGCTGCATATTTAAATAATCACATTAAAATATGCAAGATCGACAAAATGATATCCCATCACTAACATGAATCTATCGAGTCTCCCAAACTTCCGGAACGCATATGCATATGCCTGTTGCACAGCCCTAGGCTGACGCCACAATAACAGAAAACGAAGAAGACCAATTAGTTACAACTTACATTGAAGGGGCGCATTAGGGCTTGCCAGGGCTGCGAGATGTTTGAGAAAGATATCGTGGTTCTGGAACGCAAAAGGCAGCTGAAGAAACACTAGTGGGTTTTAGTCAGTAAATGTTTGATACTCCCTCTCACTCCACCTAGAGTGGGTAAAGTTAATTGATGATTGCCCACCTCAAAAAAAAAGTATCAAGCCGGTAGCGACATCTATGGCGTCACAATAAGAACTAATCCTGCATCGTGCAATTATAGTTCGCGATTCACACATTACACATACCTACGACATTACTTTTACATTTACACAACAGACATTTATAGAACAGCCCGAAATCATCTATTGGGCAGTTGCCCACCAGATATAACACCCGTCTAGCCGGAGGATCCTCCCTTTCCAACGGAGGTTTGCGGGACTTTAATCTCTGTTCCGCATACCTCGACAGGATTAGTTCTTATGTGACGCCATAGATGTCACTACAAGCCCCATCTGTCACCAGCAATGCAGTTACAGTTTCACTATAGGACCTTAGCCTAGAAGTGTGTCTTCTGTGACCATTTTTTCAGTGGTATGCTCTTGCGCATCTTAGCTTGCAGCCGTAAGCCACAGCAGTGGATCAAACCCACGTGCCGCGCGGTGCACGCCTTGTTTAAATAACTCGATATACTACCCACTGGGATACAGCAGAGATGAGATGTAGCGACTAGCGAGAATGTTGGGATGAAAATGTATCAGGTGATCACACACACCATCTAAGTAAGCATGTTTTTATTTTCATCGCCTATTAGCTAAATATTAATTCTGATATGATTTGTTTTTGTAGATTTAGGTGAGAATCAACTGAACACAACGTGAAATCACGCGGGATGCAAGCGTGGGTCAAAGGGTCAAAGGGTCAGGCAGTCAGATGAACTTATAGTACCTACAAACTTCGCTAGTCGTGTTAATATCATGAGATCATGTCTTACAGAACACTCATATTTCGCTAGCTATATATTGAACCGGACATAAATTCAGGATCTGGCTAGTGACAAATTCCAGATTGGTAAAATCTGGGGTAAAAAGCAATAACACTTTGCCCGACCCGAGAATCGGATCCAGAACCTAGGCCAACGAGGCAGTTAGACAGAACTACCTTAATTTTTTTTTATAATGGGCATAATGTAGGGCTAAGGAAATGTTCGAAAGAGTTACCGTGGCTCTGGTACGCAAAGGGCAACTGAAGAAACACGGGTGGTTTTTATTCAGTTAAAGTCAGACTCTCATTCTCACTCCACCCAGGGCAGGAGAAGTTTTTGATTATTTTCCACCCCAAAACTAAGAGGCATAATGTAAACTGCTTGAACTTTATTTAAATCAAAAAGTAAGGAGTAAGTTCTCAATATCAAAGTGCTTCTTTCAGACTTTCTACCGCTTAAAATGAGGAGCATTCAGCGGGAAGATATGAGCAGTTCAAAAGGCTTTAGCTTAGTGAAATCGCTACAGCTCATAACTTAGACCTCTACAAAGAAAGCTGCACGCTTATCAATGAATCTGTGTAATCTTTACGATCACAGATCCGAGTGCACGTGTATATATATCACTAATTATACACATCGCTCGTTCATAAACCTACGCTTCGTAGTTGTTGGTCGATATAACTGTATGTAGGTGGGAGGGATTATTTCGGATATCTATGCTTTACACCTATAGCATATAATAGCCATAGCCTTGTAATGTCCCCGCTGCTGGGACTAATGCTTCCTCTCTAGGTGAGGGAATGGGCCGTAAACCACTACGCGGGCCCGATGTGGATGTGGATGTCACATGTCTTCCAATTTTTGGCTCTAGGACATGCTGTTTTCCTCAGCATGATTTCCTTCACCGTTTTGAGAGCTGTAGTGATGTAATAAATTACACAAAGTAAAGCGTCAGCCTGGGTTTGGACCCGTGACGTAGGTACGACGACTCGTAATTTGAGGCCGTTACCTAAAAACAACCTATTCACTCTTAACTTAAAATCTCCCAGGTTGTAGCTGAAAGGAAACACAGGCTCCGATTTTTCGGTTTTTAAGTACCCTATAATATATGCGACTCATCGGACTCGGGGCTGCTTTTATCGAAAAACCCAATGACACTCTACCCGAAAAGAAAATCAAACCTAAGATCTTATAGTAAGTAACGTTCGCGACACTTTACCAACGAGGCAGAAAAAGCCAAAAGATAATTATAAGTGAAAGTCAAGTTATTTTTACATTATTTAATTTACCTCTCATACAGCGGAGGCCTGAGTCCTAGCAGTGGGAACATTGTAAGGGCTTTTATGCTCAATATTTTAATCGTAAGCATTTGCTGTGTTTATTCAGCTCACACAATCATTCAAAAACTGTCCCCAATTAATGAGCAGCATACAAATCTTGTGTGCATACGAAAAACCCACGAACTCCTATAACCCACTAACGTCCTCCTCTTTGGAAAACCGTCCATGGTGCTATCCTCTCATCTCCCCGCCTATGTAAATTATTGAACAGCTGCAGTGATCTTGTCGAAGTTCACTCTGACTAACTTAGTAAGTTTAGAGTAAGTATATATGTAAAATTATTATGGTGTTTAGGCTTGCATGATAATTTAGTTTTAATTTCAAATAATCTAGTTTTAAGTAATTAATAATTATGTTCGCTGAGTAATTTAGTTTTAAGTTGACATCAGTTAACAATAAAGTAACGCATATATTGTGCTTACCTGTAAGGAAGTGATACATACTAGTTTATCCCCCGATTTGTGATTTAAGCATTTGAAGTTAAATATTGCTCAAACTCTACTTTAACCTGAAAACGTTCCTGTCAAAATGTGGCATTGAAGTATACGTGCTTAGTCATAGTAGTTTATTGGTAAGGGATTCTTACAAGTCATATACAGAATGTTACAATATACTTAGTCAACAAATGATTACATAACAATGTCAAATAATAAAAAAATGTCAACCAAATAAAAGAAAATACAAGAAAACACACAAATCGAAGTCAAATCACAAATTAAAATAAAAACAATCCTTTGAAAAGTCACAATAATTTTCAGTTTTTTTTTTTTTCAAATTATTTAATTCAAAAACCCGCCCTATAAGTTTATTTGGTGTAATTGTTGGTGAACCAAATAAATAAAATAAATAAATAAAAAGCCTCTGACTACCGAAGACATATACCGACGTGTACCAAAAACATAAAACATGTTCTCTATCATAAACTAGTACCATATTAGTTCTAGTACTTACAAGGGAATAGCCACACTTAATAAAATAATAACGTAATGACGATCGCGCATTAATCTCTGTTATAATCTGTCACTAGCTTTATGACATATTGTATGGATATCATACTAGCTAAAGGCTTGGACACACCGCCCATTATTATACAAGTTACCAAGCTTATAAGTAGCCCTAGGAGGTTTTGGTGGGATTTTTTAGAATGAAGTTCAGTGGCTGTTTTTATTCGCATCTATACCTAGTGCATAATATGATATAATAATTATTTATTTCATAAACGGACAACAAAAATCTAAGCTTTATATAATAATTATGTAATATATAAAGACATTAATAAATTTATAAAAAATAACATATTATTATTGGTCAAGTTTATTTTTAAAACTTGACCATCTGAACCCAACCTAACATTACATTGTCGTGCATGTATTTTTATACCTGGCGACCCACGCACGGCGCGTTTTATAAATATATGCGTCCTAGTCCGTGGGCAAGCTTGGTCGTTTAAAAATAAAATACAACCAGCCAGTAAGCTTTCATTCATGCTGCTTGCTTGATTATTGTCAATAATAATGTATGGACTCTGTATGGGACCTGTTTACTTATGTTAGTTCATGTTCTTCTTAATCGTAGACCAAACATAACGTGCTACATAGTAATAATAATAATATTCCACACCTATCACACAACGCCGTCTAGTCTCAAGCTAAGCGCAAGAGCTTGTTTTATGAGTAGACAACTTGATAAACATACTTATACATTTCTAAATACATACATAAGTATCTATATCTATATATATAAAAGAAAGTCGTGTTAGTTACTTCACTTATAACTCAAGAACGGCTGAACCGATTTAGCTGAAAATTGGCAGGGAGGTAGCTTAGAACCAGGAGACGGACATAGGATACTTTACTTTACTTTTTTTTTTTTTTTTTTAGAGTAGGGTAGAGTAGGGTAGAGTAGGGTAGAGTAGGGTAGAGTAGGGTAGAGTAGGGTAGAGTAGGGTAGAGTAGGGTAGAGTAGGGTAGAGTAGGGTAGAGTAGGGTAGAGTAGGGTAGAGTAGGGTAGAGTAGGGTAGAGTAGGGTAGAGTAGGGTAGAGTAGGGTAGAGTAGGGTAGAGTAGGGTAGAGTAGGGTAGAGTAGGGTAGAGTAGGGTAGAGTAGGGTAGAGTAGGGTAGAGTAGGGTAGAGTAGGGTAGAGTAGGGTAGAGTAGGGTAGAGTAGGGTAGAGTAGGGTAGAGTAGGGTAGAGTAGGGTAGAGTAGGGTAGAGTAGGGTAGAGTAGGGTAGAGTAGGGTAGAGTAGGGTAGAGTAGGGTAGAGTAGGGTAGTGTAGGGTAGAGTTGGGTAGAGTTGGATATAGTAGTCAGTTGACGGGAGCGAAGCCGCGGGCAAAAGCTAGTTATATATATAAAAGAAAGTCGTGTTAGTTACACTATTTATAACTCAAGAACGGCTGAACCGATTTGGCTGAAAGTTGGTGGGGAGGTAGCTTAGAACCCGGAGACGGTCATAGGATATATTTTTTTTTTTGAGTAGGGTAGAGTAGGGTAGGTAGAGTAGGGTAGAGTAGGGTAGAGTAGGGTAGAGTAGGGTAGAGTAGGGTAGAGTAGGGTAGAGTAGGGTAAAGTAGGGTAGAGTAGGGTAGAGTAGGGTAGAGTAGGGTAGAATAGGGTAGAGTAGGGTAGGTAGGGTAGAGTAGGATATAGTAGTCAGTTGACGGGAGCGAAGCCGCGGGCAAAAGCTAGTTATAGATAAATTACACCCAGCCACAGAACAAATGATCGATGCTCATCACACAAATATTTGTCCTGGGTGGGAATCGCACCCACGACCTCCGGCATAGCAGTCAGGAATTAAATTGTGCATGTTACGTATATGAGCATTATGAGCTACTAGCTTTTGCCAGCGGCTATGCCCGCGTAAAAGTAAGTTTATCCATACATACTTTAAACCCCCGTTTCACCCGTTTAGGGGGTGAATTTTGAAAAATCCTCTCTTAGTGCTCGCCTACGTCATAAAAGGAAGCCTTGTAAAAAAAAAACACGTTCCTGGTCCCAGTAGTGTCGGGCTGTACGCTGATATGTCAGTCAGTCAGTTTCTCCTTTTATATATATATAGATTAAATCACTTTTTTTTTTTTTTTTTTTTTTTTCGGTGGGAAAATCATCTTATGACATCCCCCGCCCTTGGGCGGGGCGGGAGATAGTGTCAGACTTTTACTGACTAAAAACCCACTCCTGTTCCTTCGTTGCCTTTCATACCAGGGCCGAGTCTTCCTTTCAGAATCAGACCCTTGGCCCCAGTAGGCTTCGACCCTGCTAGGCCCCTAGTTGCTGACATCTCCTTGAGGCGCGCGTGGAACAGCACGCGCCGTCGACGACTTGGGCTCGGTCCGGACGGTTACCGGACGGTCGGACGGCGAGCCACCCATTGCTCGCCGTCCGCAAGCCTGCGCCTACGATGGCCGGAAATCGGGATCGGAATCCCGGCGGCAGATTAAATCACTGTGTAGTTATGTAAAAGGCGAGGTGTACCTAAAATTGATAATGTATTAAAATTTGGGTGAAAAAAAGTGTTGACGATCGCTGTGCTTGATAAACGTAAGTCAGACCAGCGTTTCGACCATAAAATATTAAAACATTATTCGTTTAGTTTATAACTTTTGTTTAAAAGAGTCATTGTGATTTGTAAGAATATAAATAAGTATTTGTTCATGACCAAAATTATTTCACTTCAAGTAGAATAATATAGGCATGTCCTAGAACCAAAAATTCGAAGACATGTGACATTCACCAACCCGCACTGGGCTCGCGTGGTGGATTACGGTCCATTCCCTCTCCTAGAGAGAGGAGGTCAAAGTCCAAGCAGTGGGAACATTAAAAAAAGGCTGATTATGCTTATATGCTAGAATAATATAGCTAAAAGAATAATTTTAAAAGATAAAATCATATTTTGATTGAATAAATAATATGCAGATACAATGGACTTGAAAAAATAATAAAATTACTAATCAGAGGCTTAATAATGCTTTCAATCCAAAACAGAAGTACTTGTATTTGCTGTATTATATAATTTAAAAATCTATAAAACGTTTTGGTACAGTCTTGCCAGTCACATTTAATTTTGCGTGTGCATTAGATAGCGACGGAGAAATTCGCAACTCAAGGGGTTGAAATTAGGTATACCGAGACACGAAAAAGGGGAAAAAAATAGGGTTTCCATGTAGTTAAGGCGATACTAAAAGCCAGCGACCTTGAGCGAACAAAAGATTAGCTAGTGTCACTCCACGCGCATCAAGATTGTTTGAATAATAATATGCCCTTCATTTATTAAACACAAAATAAATAAAAACCGTAAATCAAATGATTGGTAATTAAATTATCTTTTAGTTTGTGAAAGTTTCATAAAAATACACCTAATGGTTTTTGCCTGATGATTTTGTGTCTATGTTAGACATAACTTTGAAAATAAATCACACCAAGTTCTAAAATATGAAAATATTCGTATATCAAATTCATCATCATCATCATCATTTCAGCCGAAAGACGTCCACTGTTGGACATAGGGCTCCCCCAAGCGTCGCCACAACGACCAATCCTGGTGCGTCTCGCATCCACCGCACTCCCGCGACTCTCACCAGGTCGTCGGTCCACCTTGTGGGAGGCCATATGTCAGATATATGATTTTTGATGATTTTAAATCCAACATCACATCTAAATGGCTAGTCCGTATGTTTTTTAATAAAATAATATTAAACTCCTCCTTAATAAGTACATAAAAAGAAAGAAAAGTATCCTCCACCGTAGTCTGCATTATCTATTGCAACCAAGTGGTCAATGGTCAAACGAAAGTCTATCAATCACACTTATATGATAAAGGCGAAAGTTTTTATGTGTATGTATGTTTTAATAAAGACGTAATCGTCTTTACGCTAAAACGGCTAAACAGATTTAAACGAACTTTGACACACCGCACACGGGTAGAGCATAGAATACTTAGAATATTCCCTTGAAAGAAATTTCGACTCTAACACGGGCTATGCACAGATGCTGCTTGTTAGTGATAACATAAATTAATTTAAAAAAAAAAACATTGTAAAAAAGCTACTCGCTAATTAATTCCTTTAGTAAAAATCTCCGTTAAATGTTAATAAACTAGAAAAACATATGAATAGAAAAAAATCTATAATCATTTACCTACAAATACCTGGACTCTGGACCCATTGGACCATATAAGTAAACGGCAATTTTCTAACCAGTCCATAGCAAAAACCAGAGCAAAAATATAAATCGGACACAATTAATGGGCACCCTATAATCTAACCCCCATATTAGGGTGTCCCGTTAGCAGTACCACGACAGAACCCGCCTTGGGCTCGCCACGCATTTTTAAACCTTATCTACATAAGATAGAGCCTAAATTACCGTACATTAATACTCTTCCCTAAGATCTACAGCACCAGTGTAACTTGAACTACCTCGTCCCGTCTAAACTTCATAAAATGGATACTTAAACGGGAGGTAGGATTAAATATATAGGGTCTAGTCAATTTGGTGGGTCACACTTACTAAGATCAATTGCACTGTCAATCTGTCTGTCGCCGGTTTAACTAGGAAACTTGAAGGTCTTTTTAAGGTACGGTTTTTATTTTTTCGATACGCCTATGTTAAGGCAAAGCCGTTTAGCATTTCGAACTAATTGTTTCGATTCGTAATTCAATCTGCTTTTTTTAATTTCTAGCGGTATAGTTGAATTAATTCCACATAAATATAGTCACTTTTGACATCAAGACATGTCAATGTCAGTTTGACGTCAATCAACGTCATTATGACAGTTTAATCCTTTTTTTTGTAATGATTTTAGCCTGGATACTAACTCCTTTAAGTCATCCTTCTTTTTAAACTTCTCTTGTTGTTTACAGGAATATTAATACCTGAAGCATTTTAACATCATATTCGTCAAGAGAAAAGCTTTTACTGGGCCTGCCTACGCCTAACAAGAAAGCGTGAGAAGACATCAATATAATTATTGAAAATCTCTATAAGGTCTATCAAAATTTAATGAAATTAATAATTGCTCATAACTCAATGATTTTACTATACCAACTCCGTGCAGTCCATTCAATACAGCTGGTTAATTTAACGAGTAGTTAAATTGAACAATGAATAAACCACGTTTAAAGCCATTGCAATAATTGGCTAGGCTGTGTGTTTGAGAAAGTTAAACGGTTATTTATCTGAAGGTGTAAATAGATTAGAATTAGAGCATCGATTGTTAGGAATCGTGCTCACCGGCGGCAAAATAAAATCAATCTTCCCAACTATTTCTGGTTCGGCTTCCAGCGTAACCGGATGCATCTGGATATCAATATTTAAAATGAAATGACTGCCTACATTCAATTCAATATTCCGTTAGTGAAGACATAGCTTTAGTGTAACGTTTATCCATTAAATGAGTACAATGATTATGTTAAGTTTGTTAACTGAAGATTGAATATTATAATGCCACGATTACCACGTAGAGGGCGCCTCAGTAGATACCAGATATTATAATGGTAAAACTTTAAATTGAGTTCTTAATTTTCGTGTTTATGTAGGTCGGGAGTTAATTGATAAGTGGATTAACAAAATATGGGACAACATCCACTTGAACCTAATATTTAAAAAAACAAGAGATTTTGGAGTCGAAAAATTTTTGTATTAGTTTACTCTCTTACTAAAATGGAACTGGGCAGGCCATATCTGCCGCATGACGCAAAGAAATTGGGCGAAGGCAATCACTGACTGGATCCCGAACAGCAGGAGACGCGGTAGGCCCAGAAGGGGATGGCATAACGAGTTGGTAGGAGTCCAACTTGGCCAGGAGTGGTTAAGGACAGAGAACAGTAGAAGAATGGAAGGGAGGCCTTTGCCCTGCAGTGGGACACAACAGGCTCATAACAATAATAAGGTTACTCTCTATGTAAGTAAATATCAACATTTCTTCTTTTTTAGGGTTCCGTACCCCTAAAAGGGAAAAACGTAACCCTTATACCCTTGTCTGTCTGTCTGTCAAGACCCTTTATCTCGGGAACGCGTGGAGGTATTGAGATGAAATTAAAACCGTATACTCAAGTCTGCAGTCCCTTGAAGCTGTGAAAAAATCAAATTTCTGAGTTAAAGAAAAAAAAAGATACGACCGTTTATGTCGCAAAAAACGTGTATTTCGACACTCTCAAGGGAATCAAAATCCATAGGATACTTCCCGTTGACCTAGAACCCTGAAATTTGGCATGAAGCAAGGTTATGAGACCTTGCTTCATGCCAAATTTCAGGGTACAAGAATAGGAAAAAATCTGAAAATGGAATTTCTAGTTACGTCACAAAAAAAAAAACTTTTTTTACGATTCAGAAAAATCTTCGTAACTCAATACGGGAATCGAACAGCTTTCCCTCAACCCTCAGTGCGCGAGTCCGACTCGCACATGCCTTGTTTTTTTTCGTCATATCGATGAATAGAATAGAATGTATTTATTTGTCAGAATATTCCGAATTATAATATGATTCCGAATTAAATGAATCGAGTTTCGCGTCCCACTAGAAAAGATTTCTACAAGCAAATATGACAATGTTATAACTTAACAGTTAATTCAATCGCTTTGTAAAAGTCTGAAGATATTACTCTCCATAGACAAAGCAAGCAATAACATAGTTTATACAAATGGGAACAAAATCAGAGGTGCACTTTTGATTTTGCTAACTGTTCAATAACTTGTAAACCGACATTAATGTTACATAAGCACAAGTAGTGCATAAACAGTAACGTAGGAAGCAGTCCGTTAAACGGACTTTATTGACTGAATTATGTTCAGGACGTGGCCTTAGGTGAGCCCAGACTTGTACCACTAAGTGTAATAAATTGAGGATCAAACTGTCGCTATTCATTATTGCCAAGCTTGTGTACAACTGTTGTATCGATAGACTGAAATCTATCAAGTGTTCTACACATCAATAAAACAATTTTAAAAATAGAACATGCTTTTGACGTGGGTCGGTAAAAGCGGGAACACAACATGAATTCTTAATTCCAAAAAATACTTAAATTTCACTTTTAGCGCCATTTTTAACCCGTCCAACGTCGGCAACCTGTCCGCTAATTAGCAGTGGCACTGTGACAGCAACAATTTGACACCTGTCACGTTTGACAGCTTCCTGCCGCCATATTGGTTTCGGTATGCGTCGGGCAGAGAAATTGGGCTACACAGCCAATTAATGTTATTTATTAATTAGGTAATGTTGGTAGATAAGGTAGATTGGGCGCGAAATCGGTAGCCGAACACGACACTAATTAGTGAATATAATAAAAAGTGTGGTAGGCAAGCGGACATCTGTCATTTATTGAGTAATATTTTTATCAAAATGAAATAAAGAGTTAAAATATAAAAAGCCAGTAACTCGCAGAATCTAAAGTATTACGTTTCGAACCTATAAATAATTCTAGTAATAAAACAGAGAAGGATTAGTAACTATTAATAAATATGCAACAAATTGACGTGGGCGCGCCTCAATAAAGCCTCAATTCAGAAGCACGCGATACTATTAATGGACTCCAAGAACCCGGTCGCTTTACATTTTTAATAAACTAATTTCATTGTGAAGCACACAAGTTGCTAGACATTGTTCTATACTACTTAGCAATAATTATTCACAAGCAACCATTTTTTTATTACCCGACTACGGAGGGTTATGATTTTGACAGGCTATGTATGTATGTGAGTTTGTTCATCTGTTCCCACATAGCTCCTAATCTACTTATCGGAACTCGACGTATGAGGTATCGTTAGAACCGTCTTAATTGTCCGCTGAACATAGGTTACGTGACGTGTCACAAAACTTGATATGGCGCCCTCTAGCGGACAAAAAGTAATGTGTAAAAAATAAAAATGGAGATAAATACGCCGTGTTTAGTATCATTTGAAAGGGCTTTACTTGTACATTTCCAAAATATTGTTTAAATTTAAAGTGACGCCCTCTAGCGGACAAAAAGTCATGTGTTAAAAAAAATGTTAAGATAAACACACCGTGTTTGATATCATTTGAAAGGGCTTCACTGGTACTTATCAAAATATATCATCAAAATTCAATGTGGCGCCCTCTGGTGGACAAAAATTAATTTACCATTATTAATTAGAAATTTTAAATTTAGCTTTTGCAAATGGTATAGAAGCACAGTGATTTAACACCAAAATAATTTAAATAAAAAAAAAGTAAAAAAACTAAAACCCGACTACGACGTTTCGGTTGTTACCTATAACGTGTGACTGCGGCTTTTCTTTTTACCTTATTTATTTCAGCATCCTGGAAATCTTGTTTCATACTTTTAGTTTCGTCGTTTTTTTTGTCGTAGTCGGGTTTTAGTTTTTTTACTTTTTTTTTTATAAGTAACTGCCTTTTAAATTGGTTTTTATGTCAAGAGTGAATTGGTTACTTCTAAGCAAAAGTGAACCACCATTAACCACATCATCGCTTACCATTACAGGTGAGATAGTGGTCAAACGTGAGCTTATCAATAACAAAAACAAATAATATGTTCCGAAAGCAAGAAGAATGCTAAGAAAACCTGCTAAATGGATAAGGACTGTAATTATACTAATTAACTACAATGAAATAAGAAGAAACGTTAAATTAGAACAGTAACAGTGATTGCTCCCTTCTTTCCAATTATACGTTTTCCAAATATAAAGTAAGCTACGTTAAGCTTATAGAGAAGATAAAATGAATGAAAGCTAAAATTATACTCAAATATAAGAAGAAGAAACACAAAAATAAAACAGTTTCACTGATTGTTCCTTTCTTTCTAATAATAAAAGTGAGCAAAACGCTAAACCAAAATTATATCTAGTCAAGTACAAGAAGAAGGAAAATGTAATTAAAACAATATAATTGATAGTAAACGTGTTTCCAATTATGAAACGAAGCTAAACGAATTAGTAATAGCTGTAGCAAGCACAGTCGCATTGCAGAGGCTCGTCCGTTTCAATAATTCATAAATCCCATACGGTATTTATGGATTAACTGAATAAGGTAAAACTTATGGTGGCTTATGTACATTTTCCGTGGGATTGGCGTTAATTCTTTAATTAATTATAATCATAATAACTTGCAATGCGATTATTCTTTTTTTCCCAATGAAATACTTAATTTACGATTCAAGAAACAGTTAAAATTCCATTAATGAAAATATTATGTTTTTAATAGCCTGGGAATCAGTTGGTATGAAATTGTTAACTGTAATTATTTTTACATAAAATATAGAGGACAAAATATGGAGAAATATGAGGAGGTATGATGGAGCTATGTGGATGTTATGGCTAAAGCACTACATGAATAAGATCACCCAATATATTCTAAATCATTTCCTCTATTTGACACAAACAAATTAACAGCTACAGAACTAATGGACAGTTTTTCCGCTGTCAAAGTGCCTGAGTCAATTGGAGTCAACGAAGTTTTCTTTAAAAGAACTTAGAACAGGCTTCAGTACATTTATTCAATATTGTTACCTCTACAGAACCACACGAACCCAACAACGAAGCATTACTAACTTAAACATAGAGACAAATAACATAAGAAACACTACCTGTACCTAATCCAGCGCGCGCTGGTATCGAAGTGGGTCGCACAGCGCAGGTCACTGGGCTTAGTTACCACCTGACCCAATTGCGCACCTAGATAACAATCGCAAAGAACTAACTACTAACTAGTTAGAGAATAATTTAACTACGAATACCGTTTAGGCTTTAGACAGACAGGCTGCATTTGAAACGGCGAGGTCAAGGCAGACCACGAAAGAGATGGTGGGACAAGACGACTAAGATGTCTTCCACAGAAATTGTCAAAAAGTGGCCCAGGGCAGGGAACAATGAAAAAAATGAAGGGAGACCTTTACCCAGTGGGACAGTATACAGGCTAGATATAATATAATAAGTAACGGTATAAATAGAAGTATTATTTATTAATCCAGGAATAAAGAATATAATAAATAAATCATCAAACGGCCAAACGCAATCCAGGCCGTTGTTTAGAGCCCAACATGGGCTCTGCACATGAACACGGGCGGGCTTAGTCAGTAAAAGTCTGACACTCTAGAAGAATTGTTTGAACACCCACCAAAAAAAAAATTAACAGTGCTAGTCTCACTTTTATTTTTTCTTGTGAAATCACTCAGTCACTGTTAACTTCTATACGGTTATGGAATTTCTCAATGGCAGACCTGAGATTTCTGCTCAGTACATGGTAATTAAGGCTTGAATATAACTGGTCAAGTAGATCTTTGTTTTATCCTTCGGGAACTAGAAAATTCGTAAATTAGGTAATGGGAGGTCTTTGCCCCGCTGTACTATTCAGACTACTAATTAAAATAATTATTCTGTTTACACTATGAGCTACCAGATCATAGAACGTTAGTGAACGATATCTGTTTAATTAGCTATTAATTCACTACTTGACCTAATTCGTGGTCGTAATCTAAGAATAGTCCACCTCATAAATTTTAGCAGCGACGTTGGAAGTTTTGTGTGTTTTATATCCAGTAGATAGCATGGTAGCAGTTGAAATATTTATAATTGAATGAAACGCAATGAAAGATGTAGAAGGAAGACGCCTTGAACACGAAATACTAGTATAAAACGACAATGATGAGGAAAAGGAAATAAATCCTAGAATAATCAAGCAACCTTCGCTAAAAGAAACAACTAAAAACAATTTAATAGACGGTCAATTCGCACGGTGTGATGAGTTTAGATTATCTATTAGACACACTATCGCTCAATCTACAAAACACAATGACGGCAAACACCGTCACAACATTAAAATCTGAGAGGCTAAGTTCATCAAATTTGTTAATAAAATAGTATCCTACCATGAAACAAAACTGTTGTCCTTCTATCTGTCATCATCTTCCTACCCTTTTTCCCATACTGCTTGCGGTCGGGGCAACACGTTTTCTTCTTCTATTCTTCCCTACTAACAATCCAGCTGTACACGGTTAGACTGGAAGACGACTCCAACATAGTTGGAAAAAGACTTTAAGTAGATTCTCCCTTGTCAGCCACTACGTTATCACTCACTCCCATTTCTTTTACATCTCACAAAATCCATCATCTTTTCTTTGGCCTTGTTCTCCCTGTCCATCCTTGTCATCCACAAACCTCAAAGGCAAGAAAGTTATCAAAAAAGCAGTATATTAGGTCATGAAACTAACCAAAACTATTGTCTATAATAGAGAAAATTTTTGGAACGCCTCGAGGGCAACTGCTAGAGGTAGCATTGCATCCAAACTAAATGTGTGTGTAAATATCACCGTTTACTCATAGAAACTTGCATACCGTGACAATGTTCACTATAGCTTCATGGGCGTAGTCAAAATGACCAGCCAAAACTTGTGCTCATTGGTTTACACGACTACAAATATTATTAGTAACGCCGTCTCTCGTCACTGCGCCCCGAGGCGATTCAGTGCTCTATGGATTTGACCATTCGTTAGCCACAAACAAAATCTTTGGTCTAACGAGTGTTAGTTTACAAAGCTTTACGTAACACTGTCCGAACCAGAGTTCAACTAATTTAACTAAAGCGGAGTTCAGAATTGGAACGCGTCTGATGTTTCAAACGGATAGGAAGTGGCGGCAAAACAAACAGCGGTAGAGTCTAAATTGAATAGTTTGGAACGGTTTGTATCTTTTTGCTTTCGCTGTAAAACTGATTAGTCTGATATCAGACCGGCAATCATTGATACACAGGTAACCTGGGGAAAAGACGATCGTTTCCTCGGAACATTAAATCGTAAACCTCAAAACTAAGGAAGTATTACACTATTTTCTCTTATAAAGAAAGCGTGCTTAATTGATGACCTATTACAATGATTAGTAGACACTAGCTATTTTATTCATATGCAAATATTCTAAAACAGAGCTTATACAATCACGTGTGTTATCTCGAAATCGGATGACATAAATGACCCGGAATTAAAAAAGGTTGATTCGCCACAGTAGGGACTTTATAATAGTAACAAGTAATGGACTCACCTCCACAACCTGCCTGAGATCTTCCACGTACACATTCTCAGTCTGCACTATCTCCGCACACACTCGCTCCAGCTGAGATAGACCTGGTAGCTCGTCTACCAACTGAGCATCTGAAAACAACGACATCATGTTTATTTTGTGTATTTTCATTTACAATAAAGTCGGGTGCCTTAACCCCAAGCTTATTAACCAATAGGAAGATGAGACAATATCATTTGTTTACTGCATTTTTATTGGTTTGGAGCTTGAGATTTATCTTGGGTTATATCTGAGGGCCATAATCAACCTTTTGTACAGTTATGGTACTAATGCGATATTAACGCCAATTGTTCTTGTACTACCTTTGCTTCTGTGGTTTCTGTTTTATTATAGTCTTCAAATCTAACAACAAATTCGATTTCTCTGTTTCCGTGATTTATCACATTAGATTCGATCAAGCAGGTGACTATATTCATAATGTATTATTGCGAAACTCAAACCTGTGGTTCAAGTTTAAGGTTAAGTCACGGGTTTAAGGTCTTCACAAATGTATGTAGGGCAACAAAAGGACATTAGAAATGTGCTATCCAAGAAATAGCTTATAATAAAAATCTTTAAATTTTAACTTACGTGGCGTATCTTCCGAGTTCCTCTCCTCCGACACACTGGTAGTCATGATTCCTGCGTTATTTACGAAGTTATTGCTACCGTTGGCCGAAGTCATGTCCGCATCACTGTGATCATCCAAACTCTCGATAGAAGCCAAATATGCAGAGTTCACTCCTCCTTTGTTTTGTACACCACTACTTGAGGTTGAACTAGAAGACGCAATGGAACTCATTGAAAGAGGCCGAGACACTTCCACGGGGGGATTCAATCTTATTACCTCCTTCTCACTTGCTTTCAGATTCCCAGTAGAACCTACAGCCTCAGGGTAAGGAACAGTTTTCGACAAAAGCTTCGACGGACTCTCGCTTTTGTTTACGAAGTCTTTTCGATGTAAACTGTTTGTGCCTTCGTTCAGTTTCGGGATCTTCGCCGGCGACTGCACGGGACTTTTTGGGATTGGCTTCATCGGCGAGTTGTCTTTCGATGACAGTTTGATATCGAATTCTCTATCGTTAGAGGTTATAGAGAGCTCGATCGATTGATCGATGTAAGGAAGGGACAAAGATTCAAAGGCAGTTTTATTGTTCACAACTGGAACATCGTAGATAGCTGGCCTGTTGTTTGTTGGCACATCGTAGGTTTGATCATCATCAATTTTAAATTCAGGCTTTAGAGGCACCGATATGACAGGAGATTCGCTATCCACAGTTTTGGATTTAGTAGAGCTTTTGATTGCACAAGGTCGGTCGTAGATATCAACTGAGGAAAGTATTTCGACACCAGACTGAGAGATTTTAGAGGTTGCTCCGACTAAGGGAATGTTAGATTTTCTCATCGAAGATCTACCAATATTCACTGTTTTCTTTTGAAATTTTAACGTGGTCGTTTCACTTGTTGCACTTGAAATCATCCGTTTCACATTTGGCGAGAGATTATCAAACGTCGTCTCTTGTTTCATTTCTTTAAATGTTTTTTGAACTTTACTTAACGAAGAATCACTGAACACTTTACACTTTTCCAAATCGTCACTAGCACCGTTGTTATCACTTTTAGTTCGTATTGAATATAATGAGCTTTTGTTGAAGGTTGCAATTGGGAGTTTGACACCTCCTGTGATCATTGTATCTTCTGCAGTCTTAGATATGTCTTGTGTCTCTTCTGTTACTTCATATATCGTGTCTACAGGAGGGTCATTTCTAGCGTCTTTTGCGGTTTCCAATCGACTTGCTTCTGGCCTCAAACTCTTGCCTGGTTCTAGTAAAGAGTCATATATACCGATCAGCGTGGGCGTTAAGTCCGTTGTGCTACCTGTAACAAACGATACGGTATCTTTAGTAAAACGCTACTGGTTTTCAAAATGAGGACACGACAGTAATAAAACTTGGACTTTACTCATTTTATTATAAGGTAGAAAGTTCGTTCTGCTATGGACAGTCATATTATTATAACCGCTAACTGAATTAAATACATTGGAAATCTCGAAAAGAATACAAACTTAACGCGGCATTCTTGAATACCAATCCATCGACTATAAAATTAAGTGTTTTAATAACTCTTTAATAAAAATTATGCAGCAATGCAATTTATTTTATGGTGTAATCAAATTTATTAGCATTAATATTTATGAATAAGTGTTTTGTAAGGGCATATCGCAAATCATACAATATTTTGTGAATGTCATAAAATGAATGCTTATCGAAATGTGTTAATCTTTAGTTGACCGGTTTTGGCTTCGGTTTAAGTTTCATAACGTGATAATAATTGACGGCTTTTGAGGGATTTGGTGGTGTAACTGATTCTTAACTTGTGGTCATCAACATCGTCAGATGGTCGATGGGGACGAAAGGTTCTGGAATGGCGACCACGTACCGGAAGAGGCAGCGTTGGAAGATAAGGTGGACCGATGACCTGGTGAGGGTATCGGGTATGACGGGAATCCGATGGATGCGAAACGCACAGGACCGGTCATTATGGCGACATTTGGGGAGGCCCATGTCTAACAGTGGACGTCTTTCGGCTGAAATGATGATGATGAATCAACATCTATTTTACCAAGATCGCGCCTTGTTGATTCCACAAATCCCAGTTGTGCAGTGGCGGTTTAAGCCAGCCTGGGGTCTGTACCAAATTCTACCAAGGAGCCCTCTAAATCTTTATAAATGATTTGTCTAAAAGGCCGCGGGGCCTGTAGCGAAAAGGTCCATAGGCACCACCTCCACTGTCTTTATGGCAAATGCGGAATTGGTTAGATTTCATAAGGTAGAGATATCATGACTTTTGGCCCACCCCAACGCGCGGGGCCCGTAACATTTGCTTCTCTTGCTACATGACTGATCCGGCTCTGCAGTTGTGTGGACATTTAAGATACAAAAGTATACAAAACATCATGATATCCACGGGGAATCAAATTGCTCAAACTTCACCTGAAAAAAATCTGTCAAAAAGTATTTTTATTGCTACTAAATGTTCCACCCAAAAAGTCTGTCAATCCAGATTGTAATCAACAGTCTTCGTCGGATTATGTCATTGGTGGAACGCATTGCCAACGAAAAGCTTTTAAAGTGATTAAACGGAACTCTGTTTGGATCGATTTCAAAGACACGCCATGACTTTGATTGTATGAGGTTTCCCTATTTTTATTTAGCTGAATAATAGCTTTTCATATGTGGTCTGTGTAATAACACTTAGAGGTTTTAAAGTCTTCAGAGGTAAACGGTTTTTTATTGAAGGGAAATCACCAAATAACTCTTCCCAGTCTGGGTTAAGCGAGAGGGAATGTCTTAATGTAGGTTAACACAAAAACGTCACGAAATCAGAACCAAAGGTCAAAATAACCAAGTAATCATTCTAACTAAACATCGAACGCAAAGGGCGACTGAAGAAAGACAGGTGGGTTTTATTCAATTACAGTCTGACACTCCCTTTCACTCACGCAGAACTGGAGAAGTTATTTAGTAAAACCCACCCTTAAAAAAAAACATCTGAACTTCCAAAAACCGCTATTGACAAAATAACGAAACAAATTGTCCATTTATCAACCCATACATACATAACGAGTGACTAAAAAGCCATTTCGTAGATGCATCTAAAGTACCACCAAGAAAATAGAGTGGTAACAAAGGAGCATCAATGACTTCCCGCAGAGCACTATAAAACCTGATTTACATGATAATAGATAGAAATACAAGTTATTTTGTACTTGTACCACAGAATAAATAGGTGAACAGAAGCGACTCTATGCTAAGTGAAATTTTGTCAGCGACAACGAAAAATTTCTTTATTTTCATTTTATTTATTTAAGGAAAAACAAAATATGACCAGTGGTGGCCCAGTGGTAACTGCCCCGACTTACGAGTTGTAGGTGGCGGGTTCAAACCCAGCCAGGCGCATTACTTTGTGTGATTTATTTTATCACCACTGCTCTCAAAACGGTGAAGGAAAACAACGTGAGGTAACCGGCATGTCCTAGAAATAAAAATTCGAGGACATGTGACATCCAACAATCCACACTGGGTCCCTGTAGAGGATTACGGCACATTTCCTCTTTTATAGAGAAGGCCTGAGTCCCAGCACTGGGAATATTACAAGGCCGATTATGCTTTATGCTAAGGAAAAACAAACAGTAGCACAATAAAAAGTAGTCATAACAACTTAAATATTACATTTTAAAATATGCTACCCACTACGTTCTCCACAGATTACAATATTACGTATTTAAAAAAACTAGCTAGAAACACAGTTTACAATACCTATTACAAGACTGGTTATTGTCCTGGAACAATTCTCTGGGATTTTCTTTTTAATTAAATAAAAAAAATCGCTTTCCGTGTCTGTCTTTTTATTCGCTAACCCCTCCTAAACCACACAACGGATTTTGATGTGATTTTCACTACGAGAAAGAGCAATAAACGAAGATCTATATATGTAATTAAACCCCGTACAAAGCCGAATCGGGCCAATGGTTATCAAAAGTTCAAAGCATTTGAGATTAACCACGTAGTAACAAATGTCAATCTCATTCCCATATATAAAATAAAATAAAAATAAATATTTTGGACTTTTTTACAATATTCTGATAGAATTTCACTATCACTTTCAGGCCATAAGTTCAGTTCTACACACACCTGCTTCACGAACAACGAGTGCAATGCGCACTCGTTTAAGGCATTTGTTTGAGATTGCTGCTGTACGGACGTGTCTATGTGTGCGTGTGCCTGTTTTAGCTCGCTGCCGCTGTATGGTGTCGGCCTTCTGTACCTATTATATTCTGTGGTCGTACTATCGCACCCCGATGGTTTACCGTAATAAAATATCTATTAACTTCGTTTGATGCTCTTTTATTGGTCTGATAAGAAAGGATAGTGTTGAATTACTTTTTATGGGTTATTAAGGCTTTCTTTTTATTTAGGCTTACTTTGCGTGCCTTTAGACTGTAATAATAGTGGTTTGAAATTATTGATAAATTTATCAGGCGTTTCTTTTTCTTTCATGATTAAACTACATATTTCGTTTACCTCTCAATTTTGTGGCTCTATTTAAATAGTTATTTTTAGCAGATTCAAAGAAATCACGTCTGCTGTATGGGAGCCCCCTTAAATATTTTATTTATTCTGTTTTTTAGTCTTTTTTGTTATAGCGGCAACAAAAATACATCATCTGTGAAAATTGTCAACTGTCTAATTATCACGGTTCATGAAAACCATGACAGACGGACAGACAGACAGACGGACTCACAGCGGAGTCTTAGTTATAGGGTCCCGTTTTACCCTTCGAGTACAGAACTCTAAAAAATTTACTCTTATTTATTTATTTATTTATGTACACACAAACACTTAAAAATGAAAAGAACAAAAGCAGATAGAAGCACTAAGGTAATCCTATTTTATCACTGGATGTGCACAGACAACAATAAATTCCAATATACGTAGGTACACCAAGAATATACAAGGATGGTTTCATCGTACCACATCTTCGTAGACACAGTCAATCAAATTGATCAGTTTCCTAACACCAATACAGGATGCTGTGTATCATCTCAAGGAAAGGCATCACTTGATCGGAGCAATACTCGGCGGAAATGCTCCATTCAGAGGGCGAAGTTCACTGGCACAACACTGTGTATATAGAGATGGTGATACCGCAGCGTTGGTTTGTCTAGTTGCAGAAGGTAGGAACAGCTGTTTCAGACAATGCATGTGACAGTTTTTTTTATTTTTTTTTATTCATTTATTTCAAGTAAGTAACAGAGACTCATTTTAGTTACGAATCATAAATAAATAAAAAATTAAATTAAATTACAATAGATTATAATTATGATAGTAGCCCGTCAGACATTAAAATAATTGCATTAAAAAATTTAATGCAATTTATTTTAAATGGGACGGTTCATCATCAGGCATCTTTTTGACGACACGGTTTTTTTTTGTTGGTGGGAAAATCATCCAATAACATCCCTCGCTCTTGGGCGGAGCGCGAGGGCGTGTCAGACTTTTACTGACTAAAAACCTTCTCCTGTTCCTTCTTTGCCTTTCATACTAGGGCCGAGTTTTCCTTTCAGAATTGGCGGCACGGTTGGCGCAATATTCGAGCGATTGGCTGCGGCGCTGCGTGTCGCAGATTCGATTCCGGCACGGAGTGAGAGTTGTTCTGGGTCTGAGTGTCTTCTGTATGTGAGTTCACATGTTAGTCAACGCATTCACGATACAGAAGTAATTCCTAGTACGGGGCAGTTTTATTTTTTAAGTTTTTTTTTTATTGATATAAACTAATGCTTGACTGCGATCTCACCTGATGGTAAGCAGTGATGCAATCGTTGATGATGAGGCGCACTAGTTTATTAAGATCATATTCACTCTTAGCCTGAAGACTTCTAAATTATAATCGGACGGGAAGACCGCAGCAGGGAAATTTTAATTCCCAATATAATATTTTAATTAGGATATAAATTTTTATATTAGTTCTGCCATGTTTTTTTAAATGTAAAAAAAAAACATGCTAGAACTAAAAGAACAATTTAAAAACAAAAAGATATAGATAATATTTCGAAGAAACTGGTACTATCATCTCCACAGCATTACGACACTAGGCGCACAGATGAGTCAACAATGTTTTCGTCACCGGTAATAGCTCCATTCATTACATTGTCTTACATATGCTACTAATTGCACCTTGTATTCTGACTAAACAATAACCGCTATAAGACTGGTTTATTTAGCAATAGTTTCTGTTTCTGCTAGTGAGTTCGTCCGCATGTAAGTCGGAAGTACTACGGAAATTAAATCATTGGAATATTAAGGGAACTTATTACAGCACTGCGGGATTTCTCAGCAATGTCACCGAGGCCCTAGAACGCTAATGGCAATTGAAGGAATACAGATCTGGAGAAGTTATTTAATGATAACCAGAGTTCGGAATTAGGTTATTCATGTACCTACTTGCATCGAAACGTTGATATCCCGGGATTTGGAAAAATCCCGTGTGGTCAACAATATTACAAATAAATAATAAGAAAAACCTCAGAGATATAGATAAGACAAATAAAACAAAGATAATTAACATACAATATTTATAATATAGTATATTTCATTAAAAAAGATCTCTCTACGTCAACTGAGGTGAGGTTAACAAATTTATACACTTCCTCCTCCTCGCCATTAATGCAGGAAGAAATTATTTCTTCTATATTTCTGATAGTGTCATAAAAAAAATCTGCTCTTTAAAATTAATCTCGGAATTTGAGGCATATCCACTTTATTCTTTCGCTGTATGAAATCGATATAAGTACTTAAATAACTCTACCTAATTCCGACCTCTGATGATAACCCACACAAAAAAGGTGAAGACAGACAGAGACCCTTTTGCATTTACAATATCAGTTCGCATGTTTGTGCCGTTGTCAATACAGGTTTTTAGCTAGTTTGAAAATGGATGTGCAAATTCTTCTTCAAGTGTCTGTAGTCTATCACCATACCAAGCATCTAACAGTAAGCTAGCTATTTTCTTTTCTCTTATCAACAGAATCTCGTCCAACATACTACAGTGTCTCAAGACGAAAGTCTATGACCAGTGCGTGTTGCCAGTGATGACATATTATGGCTCTACGTGGTCGCTCACTGTGAGCGACGATCAGAAGGCTTAAAGTCACCCCAAAGGGCAATGGAAAGGGTTATGCTCAGAGTATCCTTGCGTGATCGCATCAGAAATGAAGATATCCGCAGGAAGACCAAGGTTACAGACTTAACCCCAAGAATCGTCAAACTAAGTAGCAGTGGATAGGGCACGGACATTACTTGCAGAACAGATGGTCGATGGGGCCAAAAGGTTCTGGAGTGGCGACCACGTACCGGAAGACGCAGCGTTGCAACACAGTTATGTCCGATCCACACATGGCATGACAGGGAAACTGTTTTTTTTATTTTATTTTTGTAACCAATTGTGCTTCTATTCAGGCAGAATAATCATGTTTTCTTTCTTTCTTTCTCATACTTGGGGGAGGCCTATGTCCAACAGTGGACGTCTTTCGGCGGAAATTTTAAAAAACAAAAACGATCTAAACTAAATAGTCTAGACCACACAGCTCGGACTCTCAAAGCAACATCTATAACGACCACGCTAATTCAGAGAGTAAATATTTTCTCAAACAATGTTCCATCTCCCCAGTAACATGTATCTTTTTAGCTAAAGCATTAACAAACTGACTCACCAACACCCACGAAGGTTCAGAATTAAAATTCTATAGAACATTCCATGTCTGACTCATTTTGAGTTCAGCCAGGACATGCCAAAGTCCTGACAATGAAAAAAATGTTAAAACTAAAGACTTCTTTGTTAAACTTAAATCTATGGGCACCAGAATGGATTGGAATGCTTAAGAATCCAGATACAATACTATATCTATACATACCTAAAATACAATTTTTAAAATTTTAATCTGTATGTTTGTTCCGGCTTATCTCCGAAACGGTTGATGGAATAACTTAGAACTTACCCTAATTTTTTTAGAAAAAAAAATTGGGTATAACATCTTGAAATTATGACTGATATGATGAATCGAGTAGAGAAAATGTCTAGAGTGCATCGAGTAGAGGAAAGAATTGAGAATATAGGGTTAGAGTGCCAAAGACACGGACAAGGCTCACTAGGGCCGATGCTTGCTAGAGCAGCGGGATTGATCAAGAGTTACCATGGCTCTAGAACGCAAAGGGCAACTAAAGGAACACGGGTAGGTCAGTAGAAGTCAGGTCCCCACCTAGAGCGGGAGGATTTATTTAATGATAACACAAAAAAAGGTGTCATGACAACAGAAAACGATTCCTAAATAAATGTCAATAAATTACAAGCAGACTTAAGTGGCACATTGCACGCAGAACAGATGGCCGTTGGAGCCGAAAGGTTCTGGAGTGACGACCTCGTACCGGAAGACGCAGCACTGGAAGGCCTCCCACAAGATAGCCCGATGACCTGGTCAGGGTCGCTGGAATCCGATGGATGCGAGACGCACAGGACCGGTCGTTGTGGCGACGCTTGGGGGAGGCCTATGTCTAACAGTGGACGTCTTTCGGCTGAAATGATGATGATAAAATTACAAGCTATAAGAGTCAACATGTTTGGAAATGCTGAATCGAGTGGAGTAAATGACTAAGAAGAAGGGGTAGAATGCTAAAGACAACACACTATTTCCAAAACTCGACGTGCCGCGTACTGTATGTAAATTGCAAACTAATCCCAAGAAACTATATTTACTAGAAACTCGATACTGGCTAGACAATGCAGGACAATAGCCGAGAATGTACGGGCACTAGGAAACTCATTTACCTACAACAATGCTATATTAACTTACTTATGTACGACGGTACCTAGAAAATTTCAACCACAATGTATCTAGCCACATTGTGGATAATTTATCAACCTTCTACAATAATAATTTCAAGACTGTAAAACTACATATGAGTCATTCATTATTCATAGCAAATTTCAATAAGTCTCTATTTATTCGCAACAGAATGACAAGAAATAACTCCTTGAACCAAAGTATAGTTCACTGATACCTTACTTCATCGATCAAAATACTGTTATCCAAACACAGTCAAGCTTTGGCCCATGAAGGACTTGGTATTTGCTTCATGCTTTGGCCTGAGTTTTGCTTTTAATTAAAATCAAAGCATAGCATAATCAGCCTTATTATGCTCACACTGCTGGGACTCAGGCCTCCTCTCTAAGAGAGGGAATGTGCCTTAATCCACCACGCGCAAGCACCCAGTGCGGTTTGGTGGATGTCTCATGTGTTGTTTTGTTTGTTTCGAATTTTTTGTTCTAGGTCGTATGCCGTTTTCCTAACGATGTTATCCTTCACCGTTTTGAGAGCAGTGGTGATAACATAAATTACACAAAGTAATGCGCCTGGCTGGGTTTGAACCCCTACAACTCGTAAGTCGGGGCCGTTACTACTGGGCCACCACAGCTCGCACTGTTTCACTACTTTCAACTATTGTGACCACTAATTTTCTTTTGACTTTTAAAATTATAAAGCCCTAAACCTAATACCTTTCATAACGTTAAAACAATTACCCACAGCATAATACAGTTCCATTATACAATGCAAAGGGCACAAGATATCGATCAATTTTTTTTATTTCTTTGTCAGTATCCAGGCGACAAGCCAACAACACATCGAATCGCCATCACTCTGTCAATCCACCTTGAACCACTAACCTTTGTTGACCCACTTAAGCACTAGCACCATTGCTCCAAAACTAATGTGTGAATGACAGTTTCATAAGTTCCATTGTCCACAGATAATACAGACGTTTTACGCCTGTTAAGTTGGCATTATGTACGGTTGACAGGTTCTATTGCTGTCAATCTTGAATTTGTAAGGAATTTCACCTTGTGTTTGGTAAAGCGAAGCGCCCCTGAACGGGACGTTTTAAATGAAATTGGATTGATGCTTGTACTAGTTGTAAATACTCGTACAAACTTATCACAGAGACAGATAGATTATCGTCTTTTTCATGTTTCAACTCTCAAATCTCATTTGACAGTTCCTTTAGCGCTCTAAGTTTCAATCTTAATTCTGGATAATTATTTCATTGTTTGCTGTCTCATCTGCAACTAGCTCAGTATATTATAATTGGTATTCGTATTCCCTCCTCCAATGTTCCAACTGCTGGGACTCAGGCCTCCTCTCTAGTAGAGGGAATGGGCCGCAATCCACCACCACGCGGGCCCAGTGCGGGTTGGTCAAACTTAGTATATCTACACTAAATAAAAAAAACCCTAAAGAGCTAATTAGAAGTACTAAATCTAAAGTATGATGTCGAAAAACTCCTCCGCAAAACTAAGTATTCTAGATAGTATCACCGCAATAGCTGCGAACATTGACCCTCAAAAACGTAAACTCCAATAAAGCACTAAAACCTGTGTGGTCGAACTGTCAGCATAGTTTTCGTCTCGTCTCATATATTAAGTGACGACGGTCTAACGAGCCGAGACGGTTCCGACACGGGACGGAATTAACCGAAGCTATGTGCCGAACGCGGAAGGTGCGGTCCACTCGGAGAGAGAATTCTGACTATTGGAGAAATAGAAGCGTTTGACAACAGGAGTTGAGATGATTATGTTGGTAGCAGGATTTGGAAGGCGCTACTAAATTAGTAAAATGATTTAAGGCTAGTAATGGAGCAGGGCATTTTAATATACAGGGTTTCCAAAGGGCAAATGAAGATCAGAATATTCAGGCCAGATATCAAAAGTGGCCAAGTGCGAGTCGGGACTCGCGTACGAAAAGTTCTGAAAACTGCAAAAAAATCACGTTTGTTGTATGGGAGCTCCCTTAAATATTGATTTTATTATGTTTTTTTAGTATTTGTATTATAGCGGCAACAGAAATACATCATCTGTGACAATTTCAACTGTCTAATTATCACGTTACGGTTCATGAGATACAGCCTGGAGACAGACGGACAAACAGACAGACTGACGGACGGACAGCGGAGTCTTAGTAACAAGGTTTTACCATTTGGGTAGGAAACCCTAAAAATAGGTAGATATTCTCTATAGATGAAAGAAAAGAAACGCTAAGTTCTATTACTACTTAGGTAAGTGGATGAATTTCGCCAATTTTGTAGAGAACTACGCGTGATATGTCATTATAAGAGACTATTAACATATGTCATGACCGGAATTCTTCAAGGGAAATCATATTTCCACTATAAAATCTAATCGTATAGGTGGGTGCTGCTGCCCAAACGCTTGGCATTATCCATTAATCTTATCACACCTACATTGATGGGGAAGACAACACAACAAACGGTTTACACTGACAAAATACTACTAATCCTACGAAAGTTTGTATGTATGGATGTTTGTCACTCTTTCACGCAAAAACCACTGAATGGATTTTAATGAAACTTTACAATAATATAGCTTATACATCAGAATGTGATAGGTTATAATTTATAAATATATTATGCGAATTGTCCAAAATATAACGATAAGTGTCAAGTAGGAAAAAACTCTGGTGCCCGCGACTCTGGTACCCCTCTGCAATTCATCAGAACCAATTTTTGATGAGGATCTTTATACCAAAAAAGATAGATAGGACCTTGGAGAAGAAAATAAGCTACTGGAAGTACTAATCCTGCGCAGACGAAATCGCGGTCACCAGCTAGTATTATTCTAAATTTAGAAATCTGTATGTTTAGTAGTTTGATAATACAATCAATTTCGTGTCAATAGGGTACGGATTTGGTTGTTTTTTTTTTATATACCAAATATTTTGGCCTGAATCTGCAGGATTGTCCGAAAACTGCGGGATTATTCGAAACGAATGCAATGGGCCACTGAAGGAACACGGGTGGATTTTAGTCAGTAAAAGTCTGACACTCCCTCTCCATTCACCAGAGGGGGAGGAGTTACAAGACTTGCATAAGGGCACGGAAAACTTTGGAAAACTTTATCCTAGTATTGAGTTTCCTTGTGATAATGATCCGAGCGAAGACGCTAGCTAAAGCAATATATTAGATGAAATATGACCACTAATTTCTGACCAATTAATCAATAGTTTACACTAAAGAAAAATCGATTAAACAATCGATAAGCATAAAGTTATGGACAACAATTTAGAAAGCCATACGGAATATTTATCGCGTCGATAAATCAGAAACTTCAAAAGTGCAGGTTCAAAAGCTCTGATCTCCACTTGAGATGGCACTTGAACGGTCCCTGACTCATGAGAGTCCCAAATAAATATAAATAAATAACACTAGTACAGTCATTTGGTTCGAAAAATAGTGGTTATTTGGAAAGTTTTACGGTTTTTGAAAATTGATAATATTATAGATTTTGATTTATGCTCTTTCCGAATTTCAACCAAAATCTATAAAATTACCAATATTAAAAACTCCCGGAAAACTATCAAGGTAAAACTAACAAATGACTGCATTACATATTCGAAATCAAGTTTAATATTCTTAGCGGTTTTCCGTAGTACACATTTGACGTATGGCAATGAAACACCGCTTTGATAATATTGAATGGCATTGTTGAAACACTGACGCATACAGGCACAATTAGGTATCAACTTCAAGTAGCTACTGGATTGTACGTTTTATTTTTCATTGTTCTTATTTCGCGAGTTATCATCAGAGGTCGGAATTAGGTAGAGTTATTTATGTACTTATACTGATTTCATACAGCGAAAGAATAAAGTGGATATGCCTCAAATCCCGAGATTAACCTTTTGAGTGCGTAATTAGAGACACAATAGTAAGACAATGGCGCGTGAACGCCGGCGTTAATGCGGGGATCAACAGCTTAATTTCATTTATTTTAGAGAGCAGAATTTTTATATGACACTATCAGAAATATAACAGAAAAAAAAATATTTCTGCATTAATGACGAGGAGGAGGAAGAGTATAAATTTGTTAACCTCACCTCAATTGACGTAGAGAAATCTTTTTCAATAAAAAATACTAATAAAAAATGTACCTATGTTAATTATCTTTGTTTTATTTGTCTTAAAAGAATAAAGTGGATATGCCTCAAATCCCGAGATTAATTTCATTAATTTTAGAGAGCAGAATTTTTTATATGACACTATCAGAAATATAGCAGAAAAATTCTTTCTGCATTAATGACGAGGAGGAGGAAGTGTATAAGTTTGTTAACCTCACCTCAGTTGACGTAGAGAAATCTTTTTCAATGAAAAACTACTAATAAAAATTGTACCTATGTTAATTATCTTTGTTTTATTTGTCTTGAAAGTGGATATGCCTCAAATCCCGAGATTAATTTCATATATTTATTATTTTGTTTATATTCTTTGTTTTATTTGTCTTATCTATCTCTGAGTTTATGAAGATCCATATTAATATCAACATTTCGATGCAAGTACATGAATAACTCTACCTAATTCCGACCCCTGGTTATCATAGTCATTTCAGTCTGGGAAATCTTAAAATGGAATAGCGCATAGGATACTTTGTATCCCGGGAGTATGTTCCCTTGGGATAAAATTCTACTGTTACGAGGGAGAAACCGCTGACATTAACTAGTATTACAAATTTTCAAGTGTGTTGAAAAACGTCGTTTGATACAAAATGAGCAATTGTCGTTGCAGTTCCTCTACTCTAAATTGGCAACGCCTTCGACTCGAGTATGTATTTCATCTCGTCGTGCAACGACAATCTTTGCCCACTAGCATAAAAATAAACCCTTTTTCAAGTCCAACTTATTACCTATGTACCCACAATATAATACTGTTCTTTCAAACACGTTCTACAGGGTATGTTTAACAGCAAAAGCCTTCGTTTTTCTTTTATTCCCGATTATCGTTTCAAGTATATCCATAAAAATACCGTAGTTGGAAACGTGGTGTTTTGTTCGTGCTAGCTATGCGGAGAACCTGATTAGTTGGGTATTGGACTGCATTAACTGCATAGATTGTAATGTTATTTTGCCAACTGTATTGAGACCTTTGGGAAGTATTCCAAGATTTTCTTAGGAGACATTCAAATGTTAGCATTCTAACGACAATCGCTGATAGCTGGAAGCTTTTTTTTTCAGGTGGAAAATAATCAAATAACTCCTGTCGCTCTGGTTGGAGCTGGAGCGATAAGGATTGTCAAACGTTCACTGACTAAAACACGTGTTTCTTCAGTTACCCTTTACTTTCTAGGTCCACGGTAACTCTTTTATAACCATGATAACAATCTACTGAATCCACAGAATTATATAGAGCCTATTAGAGTGTTTTTTTAAGGTGGAAAACAAGGGGGCGGTCATGTTGCTAAAAGCGATTTTTACAGACCTTTGTATGGATTTTACAGAGAAGGAGAAAAGATTTTCAGACTAGAGAAAATTTTTAACGTTCTCAAGCCCAAGAATTGGCCTTATACTTGAACTCTTAAATTGTCAACACTGTCAACACACCAGTAACTTTAGCTCTAAAGATCTGTAGCGACATCTATAGCGTCACATAAGAACTAATCCTGCATTGCGCAATCAAAGTTCTCCGCGCGATTGGAACTTATAGAACAGCCCGAAATCATCTATCGGGCAGTTGCCTAGCAGACATAACACCCGTCTGTCGTCTCCCTTTTCAACGGAGGTTTGCGGGACTTTACACTCTGTCCCGCATACCTCCAAAGATCCAAATTGTTCTGTAAATCTAGACAGGTCTATTCAATATCTCCAAATTCATTTCAACATCTATGGACAAGTCTCAAAAATCGGAATATGAAATCGTATTATGTTAAAACGATCTAGTTTCGACATAAATTTACGATAAATGGAGTAAGTATAAGTATCAAAACTTGAATCTAGAGCAAGTGGAAAAGTTCTACTACAAAGTACAAACTCTACAAAGTGTAAATTGTGTTTACTAACTTGTCTAAGTTGGCCACTTTGGAGAAAAGAAATAACTTTTGTAATGGGTACCTAAAGTTGCCATACGCCAAAGTATCTAGGTGAGTTAAAAAGTTTTAGTTTGTTAGTAGTTTTAGTTTTTTATTATAGGTGGGAGCTTTAGTATCTATTACTAACGTTACTGACCAGAATAAAAAATACAGAATCGAAAAACATTTGAATATCCTCGCCTAAAATCACACAACGCCAAATATTTTGTTTGAAAATACTCAAGAAACATAATCAACATGTCAACCTTTTAACATCTATCACTAAAAAGTACGCCAACCCATCAAAAATCCTATCAAAATATTTTTTTAAATGGTAACCCTAGCCAAACCAACGGGCAACACAGACGCATCGCAGATCAAAGCGCACCTCTATAGGAATAGAAACACCGCGCTTCCTGCTTCAAATGCATGCTTTAATTCACTCAGGAAATAGACCTTTTTAAGTCATCGTATTTTTTTTAAGGTTCCGTTCCCATAGGGTAATACGACTAAGACTTCGTTGTCCGTTCGTCTGTTTGTCTGTCAGTCTGTCTGTTACCAGGCAGTCAAAATTTCAACTGTCTAACTATCACGGTTTATGAGATACATCTCATGAACCTTGATAGTTAGGCAGTAGAAATTTTCACAGATTATGTATTTCTGTTGCTGCTATAATAAAAAATACTAAAAAAACAGAATAGAATAAATATTTAAGGAGCTCCCATACAACAAACGTGATTTTTTTGCCGCGTTTTGCTACGGACGGAACCCTTCGTGCGCCGTCCGACTCGCACTTGGCTTGTTTTATTCAAATAACGTTTCGAAAGTATGGACATGCTGTATATGGTTATTTATTGCAAGGCTGAATTATAATGGTACTAGCAAGACTTTTTCCTTTTTATTAACTACTTGGCAAAGCAAAACCTGCTATGATTTTATGTCAATAGAAACAAAAACTTAGAACATATACGTGGTTCCTCCGTACTACAAACTTCTATATTATATGCCAAAGTTACTCACATATGTAGGTAATAGTAGCGACCAAAAAACATGTAGGTAACCGAGATATTTTGTCACAACATGATTGAAGAATGTGCATGGAAATTCTTGCACATTCTTCTCCATAGAGATCTACGCTTTGGAATGTGCAATTAGCATAATTTTTCTGACTGTCTGACTTCTTGACATTTCAGAAGTGCCTGTAAATGGTTTATTTGAAGTAAAATGCTTTGAATCTTTGACTCATTGATAAAGTAGCATCATCTGGTTATTTGTTTAATTTACTCATTACAAACAAAATATAAATCTGTCCATCATCATCATCATTTCAGCCGAAAGACGTACACTGTTGGACATAGGCCTCCCCCAAGTGTCGCCACAATGAACGGTCTTGTGCGTCTCGCATCCATCGGATTCCCGCAACCCTTACCAGGTCCACCTTGACAAAATCTTGAAATCTGTCCGCTTTATATTATTAGTATAGATTATCTGCACTTAACTTTAACAAAGTAAGATCTTAATTAGTATCTGGCAATACACATAATAATTTTACGACTAGTCTCAATTTAATGGCTACAATATTAGATTGTGACAATTTTGCAAGCCTGGCTTTACGCAAAATTATGATGACTACTAACTTTAAAACAATGAAAATGTATGTCGAGTTGCATCTCCTTAAATATTACTTTTCCTACTCAAGAAAATCAGACTTTTGTAATCTGCCGAACATTTTCTCAGGTATATTGGGGGTCCGCTTGCAGTCTAACTGGATCGAGTCGAGTACCAGTTTCACATAGAGCGGTTGCCTATACGACCCCCACAACTAAGTCAGATTTTCTAGATTTTGGCTCTGACAATCCGTAACAACTGTCAAACTAAAAAAAAAACTTCTTGTCTATAACAGTCAAACCAAATACCTAGAATGTTTGACAGTCAAAGACAATAAGTTTTTTTTTTTCGTCGTTGTGTTACGTCTTCTAAACAAGTATCAACAAAACTATATTCGAACTATTTGTTTATCTTAAGATAAACAAAACTATTTCAATTGAATACCCATTTTAGTTGCCGTAATCTTAATGGGTTCAAGTGGCCTAAAACCGAACGGAAGACTCCCGGAGTTTTTCAAGAACAAAACACAGTACTTGTATAATAGAAAAATAGATAAATACATGTATCGTACATTGAGAGCTATTATTGACAGGGCCCGCAAGAGCTGATGCCTGCCAGTTCTGCTGGATTGTTCTCAAGAGTTGCGGTCATGGAAAGCAAAGGGCAACTGAAGGAACACAAGTGGGGTTTAGTCAGTTATAGTCTGACACTCCCTCTCGCTCTCCCCAGAGCTAGAGAAAACCCTCTGAAAAAAACTATTCGTCAGAAATTCGTTCGGTCATTATTTTATTACTCATAATCCAATTTTTTTGGAGCCGGTACAAAATGATAAATCTTCTTCTCAAATAGTTATTTATAGTCGTTAATCTCTCACCTCAATAGTCACCCCTTTTCTAGAGATTGCATCAGTTTTCTCACAGCCCACCAATCATTTCTTTGGTCTTTCCTTAGCCTCATGCAGCAATCGTTAGAAATTCGTACAAGCGAATGCTTAAAAGGCAAAAGCGCAGTTATCGAACGGTACAACAATATTGAATAAAGGTGCAAATGTCAAACCATCTTTGTAGGAATACGCTAACTTTATTAAACATTGGAATAATCTAAACCTTAATCCCGCCGCTTCCTTACAATCAGTAGGTAATTTCCATGTAATCGCTGCCATGTCATAAATCACAGTACCGAGCAATAGTCAAGCATGTTTACTCGACCCGGGGACTGAACCCGCGACCTCTCCGTACCCAACAAGGCACTTAGGTACAATATGCCTCGATTAAAAGTAAGTACATGTCATAATAGCATATCATAAAAGTGAAAGCATACGTTGCAGGGACAACTTGCGAATGTTGCGAAGCACAGACAATGAGATGGGTGTGCTCCATGACATTTAGTTTATGGTGTAATGACAGTTCGTAAGTTGTCCATGGCAGGAAAAATGGAAGGAAAGTCTGGAAAGTGCTTCTTTTATAACAAAGGAATCAAATGGAAACCTAATAGCTGATAATTAAAATAAATTACTTCCATGAAAGTAAGTAGGTAGACATTTTCACTATTCAGAGAAAATTATAATAATCTATTCACATGCAAATATCAGATTTTCTTTTAAAATCATGGGAAAAGATCTAGGTATTATTTGACTGGCTGGCTGGTTTGACTGGCCTGTTGGTCTAGTGGTTAGTGACCCTGACTGCTATGCCGGAGGTCGTGGGTTCGATTCCCACCCAAGACAAATGTTTGTGTGATGAGCACGATCATTTGTTCTGTGTCTGGGTGTAATTTATCTATATATGTATGTATTTAGAAATATATAAGTATGTTTATCAGTTGTTTAGTACCCATAACACAAGCTCTGCTTAGCTTGGGACTAGACGGCATTGTGTGATAGTTGTGGAATATTATATTATTATATTATTATAATTTGTAGCGATTGAAAAGCAAAGTAATCTCACTTTTCTAGCTGGCCGTAAAAAAGCAAGATGGCGGGCGCGGGAGCAAACAGCTGTTGGATTTCCCGCGTCGCGACGGCGCCTGCGCGGTGCCGGCGCCACTCGGCTCCATATGGGGCTACCATAGTGCATACATAGTGAGGCTTACTGGGACAAGACCTATTGTACTCATTGCTGAATTCTTTACAATCCGAGCCCTTCTTTTGCAAGTATGACGAGAGCAATTCAGATATTTGCATTGGTTTTAGGATTGAGTAGAGCAAGTTCTTCCGAAGAAAGGTTGTGCCAATTTCCGCCTGAGAAACTTTCTTTTCTTTTTTTTTTAAATTGATATAAACTTGTGCTTGACTGCGATCCCAACTGATGGTAAGCAGTGATACAATCGTTGATTGTGAGGCGCACTAGTTTTTTAAGAACCTATTTACTATAGCCTTGAAGACACCCAAATTATAATCGGAAGGAAAGACCTCAGCAGGCAAATTGTTCCAGTCCTTCGATGTACGCGGTATAAACGACGAGGCGAAACGCTTAGTCCAGACCGTAGAGGTTTCTAAAACGTAAGGGTGGATACTCGCCGTACGTCGGGTAGTCCGATGGTAGAAATGAGATGGCGGAATCAAGTCATGCAATTCCCGCGCATACTCTCCAAAATGCAACCTGTAAAACACCGAAAGGCTGGCTACCCTACGCCTGTGCTCAAGGCTTTGAAGACTGGACTTAACCAAATCTGAATCACCAATTAGCCTCTTACACAGGCTCTTAATTTTCAGAGCCTGTACTCATCAGTATATGAAACCGACATAGCCCAAAGTATTATCGAACTATTTGAGTTTGTGTATTACCGAACTCAAGTGGCAGCAGATAGGGCACAATGAGGCCATAAGGTTCAGGAGTGGTAACCACGTAATGGGAAACGCAGCGTTTGAAGGCTATCTACAAGGTGAACCGAAGCCCTGATGAGGGTTGCGAGAAACCGATAGATGCAAAACGCACAGGACCGGTCATTGTAGCGACATTTGGGGGCGACCTATGTCCAGCTGTGAACATCATTCAGATGTAATAATATTATTTCCTATTTTACCAATAAAACTAATCGCGATTTAACGTTTGGCTCGCATAATCGCGTTTAGCCGCTGTCACTAGTGTCACTTGTAAAAATACAACAAAAGAAAAATATATACTTAATTTACTATCTAAACCTTTCATATCCCTCAAAAATTCGGGAGTATGTTGCGTTTAAAGTAATTTGTCTTGTAAAACTCGCAATGTGGTGGCCCTAAAATCTTTTCGGCCAGTTTTATTCAGTATGTCTTTAAGATATATTGGTAAAGCCGTTACTGTCAAATAAAACAGTCAGTTAGATCTACGTGAATGTTAGTTTTAGCGAATATGAGTCTCTTATTTCATATTTATTACTAGTGTATGTTTTGAAGTAGGTACGATTTTGTAAAATATTACTTGTGTAAGTACTATAACGGGCTGTTCAAGTGTTTACGTTTGTACCATTAAGTTGTTCAACGACATTTAATATGTCGTTTTAAGTAAGCAGCAAAGCCAGCAGGAAAGATTGTGTGAGGAGTGATATGAAAGAAAAGAGAGTTAGTGGTAGCGAAAAAGATGACAAAACAGAATGGAAGAAAAAAACGTGTTACGCCGACTTCAAATAAAACGGAACAAGGGCAGGAAGATGATGATGAAGTAAGCAGCAATGGAGCAAAACACATTTTATTTAGGAGGGTTATCATCAAACACAGATATCGATAACTCCTCCTGCTTTGGGTGAAGAGAGAGGGATTGTATCAACTTTTAACAATTAAACAGTGTTATCATCATTCATTATCATCATCATTTCAGCCGAAAGACGTCCACTGTTGAACATAAGCCTCCCCCAAGCGTCGCCTAACGACCGGTTCTGTGCGTCTCGCATCCATCGGATTCTCGCGACCCTCATCAGTCATCAGGTCATCAGTCCATCTTGTGGAAGGCCTTCCAACGCTGCGTCTTTCGGTACGTGGTCCCCACTCTAGAACCTTTCGTCCCCGTCGACCATCTGTTCTGCGAGCAATGTTCCGTACCCACTGCCACTTAAGTTTGGCGATTAGGAAACGGTACCTATAAGCGCTAACTCCTTCAAACAATCCTGCAGAAAACATCACTATCATTATCTTTGATCTCAATTCCAGTTTCAGCTTAGTTAACATTGGCCATTTGCTGTGTACCACTTTTTTATTCCCACCTAATACAACTTGCTACAAGTGATCTAATCGATTCCCAGCAACATAAACACAGCCTGGTTTCGCAAAACCTACGTGGAAGACTGCACTCCTATTTATCTGTTTAATCTGTGGCTCGATGTTTACAAGCAGATAAAAAAAACAAGTCAAGTGCGAGTGGGACTCGCGGACGAAGGGTTCCGTATCGTCCATAGCAAAAAAAAACGGCCAAAAAAAAAATCACGTTTGTTGTATGGTAGCCCCACTTAAATATTTATTTTGTTCTGTTTTTAGTATTTGTTGTAATAGCGGCAACAGAAATACATTATCTGTGAAAATTTCAACTGTCTAGCTATCACGGTTCGTGATATACAGTCTGGTGACAGACGGACAGACAGACAGACGGTCGGACGGACAGCGTAGTCTTAATAATAGGGTCCCGTTTTACCCTTTGGGTGCGGAACCCTAAAAACATCAAGAAACCGCGACAAACTGAGTTTTCCTAGAATTGCTATTTATAGTTCTAAGACACTTTATTTCAAGTATTTTCTTCCGTGTACTCGATAGTCGATACTAATTGATTAAAGTTAAAAATAACAGATCTAATAAGCGATATTTTCTTTTATGAAATGGGAGCCATTTCCTTTTGTATTTGATTACAAGAAAATATAGTTATGTAGACTTCATTTAAGGGCCTATTACACTACTCGATATTCAGACAGTCGTAGTCGATGTATGTAATAAGGGTTAGACCGGTCTTACTCGGAACAAAACATAAGAAGTCTGAATATCGTGTGCTGAATATTAAAAATGTATTTAATAAGTTTTAAGGACAAATAAAGTAAATAATAATATTCCACAACTATCACCCAACGTGCCGTCTAGTCCCAAGCTAAGCAGAGCTTGTGTTATGAGTACTAGACAACTGATAAACATACTTATATATTTCTAAATACATACATATTATAGATAAATTATATCCAGACACAGAACAAATGATCGTGCTCATCACACAAACATTTGTCCTGGGTGGAAATCGAATCCACGACCTCCGGCATAGCAGTCAGGGCCACTAACCACAAGACCAACAGGCCAGTCAAACTATCTTTAGGCCATACAATAATATTTGTTATAATCGAACCCGCTACACGCAGCTTAACAAACAAACTATTACATAGAATAACTTACGCGTAGTTTCTGAAATCGGTGACGCATCGATCCCTTCCAGAAACCGAGGGTTTTTCATCATCATCATTTCAGTCAAAAGACGCCCACTGTTGGCTTTCTAAGTGTCGCCACAATGACCGCTCAATTGAGTCTCGCAACCATCGGACTCCCGCGACTCTCACCAGGCCATCGATCCACCTTATAGGTAGCCTTTCGTTTCGTCCATTGATCACTTAATTTGGGCAATCCTTCAAGCTATGTTTTTTTTTTTGTTTTTTATTATTATTATTGATAGGCTCGCGTTTGACCACTATCTCACCTGATGGTAAGCGATGATGTGGCCGACGATGGAGCACGCTTGCTTAGAAGTAACCTATTCACTCTTGACTTAAAGACCCCTAGGTTGTAGCTATCAGGAAACACAGACTCTGGCAGGGAATTCCACTCCTTAGCTGTACCTACGGTTATCCTACGGATATCTTCATGCCTGATTCGATCACCCAAGGAAACTCCGAGCATAGCTCTTCGGGTAACGCGGCTTACTGTGGTATTTTCTTGGCATGTAAATACTCATAAATGAGCCTTTATTAATGTACAAGAACTTTGTATAGTTACATTCACTGTCAAATAAGGTCATAAAAGTAATTAGAGTCGTTAATAAGGGGAGTACCGTTTACTTACTGTTATTTAGTGCAATGGCGCACGCGACTTGACTTAAAGGGTATTTATTATTTAAATCTGGCAATCCTACGCTTGCTTTTATCACATTTGCGTTGAAATTAAAAATGTAAGCTCCTTGAATGTTGTGTGCAGAGGATTTGACGATAAATGCGAAAAATCCAGCAACAATCGATAAACGCGTAAACCATCAACTGCTTGAATTGACTCGTTATTATGGAAAGTAAAAGAGATTACACTCTGGACGATATTTTAGCTCTCATCTAAAGAAAACTGACAAGGTTTTCAAACAGATTTATTATTAAAAGTATGTAGCGACAACCCACGCACAGGACCGTTCATTGTGGCTACACTTGGGGGAGGCCTATGTCCAGCAGTGGACGTCTTTCGGCTGAAATGATGATGATGATGATGATGTAGCGACATCTATGGCGCCACATATCAACTAAACTACGAAATCCTGCTTCGCAAGAGTTCTCCGCGCGTTTTAAACATATACAACAGCCCGAATTCATCTGTCGGGCAATTGCCCGGATCAGACATAATACCCTTTTGGTCGGAGAATCCTCCCTTTTCAACGGAGGTTTGCGGGACATTATCGATATGAAGAACATTATCGACCTTCCGTCTACTGAACATGATATGTCGTTGTTCAAAGAAACTTAGAGACACACATAATCTGGGCCTAAACTTGATGCAAAACATTGAAATACATCTAAGCAAGTAATTACCTTCACTAATTATCACTACATATCTCGTTCCAATAACCTGTTAGCACTTCAGCTTGTTACATTGTAAAACCTATAGACAAACAAGACATAAGACTGGACTGAGTAAATACTCTCTGATTTTTTTTAAATATTTTATGGATAAATACGTACGGTTATTCCTTTCATTTTTCACTATGGGACCAAATCTGTAGAGACATTGGAGTAAGTTTTAGCTAAAAGAATAATAATATTGTAATTACTTTCACGCAAGTAAATATCACAGTTATCGTGTTTTAGTGTGAAACTACCAAAACGCACAGTCTCGTCGAAAAGGACATCATCCTGTTCTTTTCGACGCGACTGTGCGACTAACCTGTGTCTTTTCACTTTCTCTATGTCCTGTCTCTCTCACACTTTTCTGCCCGTATTCAGTTCATACTTAGATAGGGAACTTTCAGTCTATTTTCTATATCTAAGTCAAGAACGGTGAAAACTGCACTCAACGTCAAATCGTATGCAAGTTGATGCCAAGTGCGCATGCCCGTGCTATCGGTCAATGTTACCAGTGCAATAAAATTAATGAATATTCATGCGATAGTCGGATTTACTGTTAGGTGGCGGAGACAAGTTGGCGTTGCTGACGATACGAAATGGAATGGAATTTTTAATTACTTAGGTAGTGTAACTTTCATTTGTTAATTTCTGCTTGGGAAAGAGAAAGAGTCACAGTGGGGCTGGAACTCAAAGGGCAACTAAAGGAACACGTGTGGGTTTTAGTCAGTAGCTAAAAGTCTGACACTCCCTCTTGGTCCATCATTAGTGGGAGAAATTACCTATTTGATGATATTTTTATTTATTTATTAAAACTTCATGCACTGTACAAAAGCGGACTTAATGCCTTAGGCATTTCTTCTAGTCCTTAAATTCCACCCAAAAAAAAGGGAGAGGTGTACTTATAATACTTTTATCAGTCATATTTCACATTTTTTATATTTCATCGACGGCACGGTTAGCGCAGTGGTTAAGCGATTGGCTGCTGTGTTGCGTGTCGCGGGTTCGATTCCCGCACGGGACAAATATTTGTATGGTCTACAGATAAGTGTTCCGTGTCTGGGTGTCTTGTATATGTGAGTTTATATGTTTGTGAACGCACCCACGATACAGGAGTTATTCCTATTGTGGGGCAAAGTTATATAAAAAAATATATCTTTTGACGATGATTTCACTCAAAAAAAAAGTTAATCGTAGACAGATTTTGATTAACTAATGGTGGGATGAATAAATTCTAAACTGGTTTCAAATATAAGCTGAGTCAGCCAACTACTATCAAATTAATCTACATACCTAACAAGAATTTATTAAAATAATAAACCCAATTTCCAACAGATATCTTCAAAACGTGACCCAGCTACGTTTACGAGTATCAATTCGGTTTGGCGCCATCCGAGAGCCGTTGCCGCCAAAATACCACGGTGACACATGTCAAGACATTTCGAAATTCGAACATTCCGGAAATTCCACTTTTGTATGTTTGAATGGCTCTTTAATCCGACAGTTAAATTAATAAAAAATATATTTTAACCTAGATAATTATTCTAGGGAAGTACTAGAAGGCAGAAAATGTTAATTTATTAATAATCTTGATTACAGAAGATTTTTTGCGCTGAAATAACAGTAGTAACATTAAATTAAAGTGCTCAGCGAAACACTTATTAAAGATTCCGTAGACAAACCTATTTTTTTTACCGTCAATCAAATCATCTCAGACTTTCATTGTTATCATGACCCAATTTTCTTCCAAAAGAAAACTTATAACGATGGCATTGCCTACTGTTTTTTTTTTTTAATTTCCAATCAACAGTCGGTCTAAACTCTAAAGTAATGGTTAATTTTAGCGATCAGCCGTTAATTCGTGTCGATTTCACGTCGCCACGCTTATTAGTTGGGGACATAAGCCGCCCACTTCATAATGTATGAACAGTTATCTGTTACTCTCAAATTAAAAATACCGTTGTTGTAAATAAAGTGAGATGGTTGTCTCAAATTGGGCGTTAATTTATTAATGGCTGGTTTCCGAGAATTTGGTCTAAAGGACATACCGAACTATCAAAAGTATAGCTAGGCGAATTTGGGATTTTGAGGCAGTTGTTAAGCAATTATTTTTCTGGCAACTCCAATACAGGCTTTATTAGTTTAATTAATAAATATATATATTTGTCTACAAATAGAATAAGATCGTTTGTAAACATTTGTTTTAAACATATGTAAAAATAAAGAATTTGAAAAATCAATCAATAAATATATAATTATCATTTCATTAATAGATAACGTTGTCATTAAACTAAACAATAAATGACTTTCTGTTTGACTATGAAAACTTCGATTCATCATCATCACCATTTTAGCCGAAAGACTTTCACTGTTGGACATGGGTCTCCTCCAGGTGTCGTCGGTCCTGTGCATCCATCGAATTCCCGTGACCCTCATCAAGTCATCGGTCCGCCTTGTGGAAGGCCTTCCAACGCTGCTGCGCTTATTCTATTTGAAATACATACTGAAAGTACAAACCCAAGGTCGAACATAATAAATATATACCTTACTTTTATCAATAAAACTTTCAAAATTAACAAAAATACAGTCATTCATATACTTAAATGTAACCCTGATTTATGAAGATATAAGCATAATTTTATGTTAATTAGCTCAAGTTAAGTGCTAAGTGCCGTTTCGTCCACAAAAGGCATTTTTACGGATAATTTGAATAATATAAAAGCTTGACACCATTTTCGAACACTTTTGAACTTTACAAAAACGATTTATTTATCTGTGACATTAGTATTACGCCGTTAAATTTGTTTTTTTATCGAAAATAGTTGTTGGATACTTTTATAAATATGGTTATTCGTAAAGTTTTATAGTAATTTATATAATAATAAAAAGCGTGGCAATGTTGCCAGTGTTCTGGGCACTTTTCCCATTGACATCGATGTGGACGAATTTTTTAATGCACATATTATTATTTTCAGTTTATATAATATTGCTATTAAGTTTATATAATATTAAATTATTACATTCGAATAATAATAAGCCCATTGTTCTGACCAAGTTGTAGTAGTAGTCTGTAGTTGATTCATAAAAGTTCATAGTAAATCTTAACTATAACATATTTCCCGATTATTTCCATGGACTTGGCTTGTTCTACAAGTTAAAGTTTATAAAATGATCTCTAACTCTATCTATCGTCTAACTCTTTTCATTGTTGTCGATCGCGAGTAATCCTCCTCCAGGTTGGACCTGCAGTTAATTTTGGTTAATCTTTCCATCTTATAAATTGACGTCCCGGTTACGTTTGCAGGCAAGGCGCCCTTGCACTAATCGTAGTGTTAAAGTTCTAAAAAAAAACCTTTTTATCCTGTTGTCAAATCACAATTTTCTAAGCGATGAAATTATTGCCAAACGAATTTATAGAACTCCAACCTCTTTATAGCCTGCGTTTCAAAGATTTCATAATTAATTTCCTTTAGAAGTATCCACGTAATAAACGCAGCCCAAAGGAAATCCTACTCAACCGAGACTTATTAAGTTATTACAAAACTGTTCAAGTGTTCACGATTACCCGCCAAGCAAACATCTGACAAATAGAGATGTGCCACTATCGACTAAGCATCTCAGTCATTGTAAACGTAATCGATTACGAGTTATTTTATTTTGCAATCGTCTATTATTTTCGCCGCATATTTATTATAGAAAACGTGTATTTTAAAGGTTACATAATATCTAACAACAAAAACAAGCCTTTGTTATCCGACTAAACATGTCAATCTAAACAAAAAAATCTTATTGTTACAAATTCGAATAGACTAAAACAGAATCAAGTACAAAAATAGAATGCTCATCATCAAGGTTTCTTGTTGGTCAATTTGTTTTTTCATCAAAAAGGTCACCATTCTGACAGGTTTAGTCGAATTACGCTGACTTCACCGATATAAAAACTTGATTGCCTAATCTACATCAGATTTTAAACACGAGGACTATATTAAAGTCGCTACATACATTCATTATATAATTGTACCGTGTTAGTGCCTGCATGTCTAGAACGAAAGGATTGTTTGGAAACAAATGTGACTCATTGCAATCAACACATCTATTAGACCATATTTCACTAGCAATAAAGTCTACATTACATTATCAATTAAGCAGGATGTCAACGTGTACACGATACACAGTTCCGAGCTTTTAATGTCATCGTACGATAATAATAATTGCTCGTTTCATGATACTACTGACTTACTATATGTCACGCGCCCAACAATTTGATTGATGCGATGCGTTTGATAAATAGCAATATTAACATGATTTCAATGAATACTTGGAAGTAAACTGACTACATAAATAGACACTTTATGGCGACTGAGAGATCAATAATGTCACTTATTTGTAACAAAATCACCGGTACTAGATGACGGGAGTTGCTGACGATTCGGACACCACCAAATTTATTGAAGCTGTGATCCCCGCATTAACGCCGGCGTTCACGCGCCATTGTCTTTCTATTGTGTCTCTAATTACGCACTCAAAAGGTTAGTACAGTTAGATAAGAAAAGTTTTAAATGTGAAAATTCGGATACTGTGTCCGAACCAATGATATTCTAATATAATATCATTGGTTCGAACATAATATTACATCCGAATCGTCAGTCAGCCGATAACGGGTGTATTGTTCATTGTTTATCCATTCAATATTCTTGTTTAATTTCAAGTATTAATTTAGTTACAAAAATTTTTAAAATCATTTTACCACTCCTACAATAAAATTAAAATCGGAAAATATTCTTACACACCAGGCCCATCTCCATTTTTTCCTACCATAAATATTTGACAGTTTTCTGCTCCAAAGAGGCCAAAAACTTCAACTTTTTTTCACTAACGACCGTAAATTCAAAAATCTCCAGGATTATCGCGAGTGCATTAAGAAATCCGCTTAGAAACGTGGCTAGGTTTATCCAGGCCCACCCAGGCAGTTAATATCTGGTTCCCTGAGGGGCCGCCGGTTGCATCAGCGGAGCCGTCAGACAATAGTACACCTCAATAAGGAAGCTAAGCTTTCCTAGTCGTGTCTTATGTAAATTCCGGTTAACTTTAACATCATATAATTATGGCGTTAGTGTTTGTTTTCTTGACATTTATTTGAATATGGAACGCGTTTTCTTTTAATAGTTTTATTGTGAATTATGTCGTGTCTCGATTTGACTGACTTCTGATTATACAGTGAATCACTGTTTCCTTTCCAGTAGTAATACTTGTAGGTACTTAAGTCTAGTACTACACATTCTTATCATGAGTCACAATTCAAACAGGATCAAGGTTCTTCAATACAACTACAATTCCATTGCTCCGTTTGCAAGCAAAACGTTCATCACACTACCAAGAAATCTATCAGTCTACGTCAACATTGATTTCCCTACAAATAACATAAACAACAAGTTTTAGTATACAAACAACGTAATTTGGATTCACTACTACGACTAAGAGTAACAAACACCCAATGCAGGTGGCGAAAAAAGGTACTAAAATAAATGTACGGAATTTGACATTTAGTAGCTTAATGTCTTGACAAGCAGCGCCGCTGTGGAATGTAAAGTTGTGTTGGTAATCTTATAAATTGTGTTACCTCAAGTGTGCGGTGCTTGATGACCTCATGTGGGAAACGAGCGTTAATCGTTATTTACCTTCCATGGTGGTGACGTCATCTAGCAGAGTACAAAGACTTCGTATACGATATTTTACGTAAATTCAATTTTATTATAGTTTTGGTACCTACGTGTGGTTTCAATCATGTCAAGTATTGTAAAGTATGCGGATACATATTCCATACCTAAACAAATAACATTGACAAAATTTAAAAAAAATTGACATGGAAAATATACCACCCAAAGCATCACCCAATGGTTGACTGATAGAAAATGCCTAAGGCATTAAGTCCGCATCTGTACTTTTGTGTGCATAAAGCATTTAATAAATAAATAATAAAATCATTAAAAAACTATAAGTATTAATTAAATTTCCAAACGACAGCGATGTGGAGTACTTCGAGGCCCCGAGTGTATTTTGATTTTGTACATAATAAGTTACTATGTAAGATGCTTATGCAAGTACATATATTGCTATTTACTTTTAATACATGTCATAGTTAAATTACGTACAATTATTTTTATTTAGTTCATTATTATTACCAAGGAAAACTCAGTTTTTGTGGTCAGGAATTGACACAAATGAAATAATGCATAGCAACTGTTTGTTAGTCATCAATTGTTTTTATAAATACGAGTATGAACATTTGTATAAATCTAAATGTTAAAATAAGTACCTATAAATGAACCAAAGTAGGACCTGCCAGAGCAGCGGGATAGGAAATACAGTTAAGTACCGTAGCAATGGATCGCAAAGGGCAACTGAAGTAACACAGGTGGATTTTAGTCAGTAAAAGTTTGATACTCCCTCTCGCTTCAACCAGGGCGGGAGGAGTCATTTAATTATTTCTCAATTAAAAAAGGGGCTTGTCATCATCATCATTCATCATTTCTGCCAAAAAACATCCACTGTTGGACATAGGCATCCCCAAGTGTCGTCACAATGACAGTTCTTAGGTATGCGTTTCATCGGATTCCCGGGACTAGGTTGGTCCACCTTGGGCCTTCCAAAGAAGGAGGTACGTAATCGCAACTCCAAGAAAAAAGGGGAATTGTATGACAACAAAACTACCACTATGCGCGAACGACAGTGACCATAATTTTTGCGCATGTACACGCATGACATTTCATGAAACCACTGACATGCGGAAAAATAACTAGATACTTACCTTTATCATTATTTTCCTGAATGATTTAGGGAAACCCTAATTTAGTTATTTATGTAACATTGTCTTTGAATTACATTAAAAAAAAACAAGCTTTTATCGCGTGTCTCATCAAAACAAGGTAAAGGTGTACTATTATTATTATTAAAACTATCCCGAAGAACACGATGAGGTTATCTTGTTGCGCTCGGTAGTTCCAAATAGCCATTATCCAACTCCTTGGTAGACTAGTGCGTGACCACTATCTCACCTGATGGAAAGCGACGATATGGTCGACGATGGAGCACGCTTACCTAGAAGTAACCTTTTCACTCTTGACTTGAAAGACCCCCAGGTTAACTAACAAGAAACACAGACTACGGCAGGGAATTCCACTCCTCAGCTGTACGCACAATGAATGTGTTCCCAAAACGTACTATGCGTATGGGTGGAAGATATATATAAAAAATCATAACCCTCCGTAGTCGGGTAAAAAAGCTTGTACATAAATAAGGTTTGTCTTATCTTAAGTAGTTGTTAAACCTCCGTGTTGTCGACGTGTAACGGTACTAGATTGGTACTATGATTGGTACCGAGAAACCGATACCAAGCTGATAGGAACCTCATCGCATTCCCTGGTGGAACTAACTGCATGCTAAACTTCATCTTGACAGCGCTCAGTGGTTTTACGTTGCATTGCTACTTGTTTTGAAGACTTTGCTTAAAACTAATTAGAGATGGGACACGTAAAAGGTAAGTACCTACAGGTTATTTTATCGATGATTTTAAAATATTTCATTAAATTTTTAAATAAATCGGGCTCAAAATTATGTACTATTTTCGGTGTAGATAATTTAGATATCTTTGATGAACAATTATAAAATAGGTACCTACTTACTTATATATTTACTACGAAAAATTTCTATAGGTAAGTTGTAAATTAATATGTAACAAAACATAGTAAAAACTTAAACTTTTTAAGATTTTGAACAAGGCAGTTGGTATTTTTTAAATAGGTATTTCGTTCCAACTTGAGCAATAAAATAAAATCAATAAACATACCTATTTAAAAACACACGGAGCTGAGGAAAATCCTTAAATTGAATATTAATCACTCACAACAATAATGTCTTAATTAAAGCACAAAACGTTCACCATACAAGCACTATTTCAGAATAAGACTGAACGAATATACGCACATGACAACACACGCGGAGTTTAAAAAAACAAAAACAGAAATGGCGACGTGCGCTACTCGTCCTCTTTAGGTTACAACAGCGACTGACTCAGTGAATCACGAACAAGGCAAAATAATACCAATTAAACACCACCACTACTATTATTTACGTAATATCATTTAATTTGCATGCGAATTTAGACTCTATTACCTAGAGACAAGAACATAGATGACGAATTTAACGGTAGAACGAGTACGACTTCTTAAAATCGTGACGTGTTTTTTGTGTGACGTGCTAACAAGTTTTATGAATGAAATAACGCCAAGACTCAGCCATTTTCCATGAGTTATGGATCTTAAGTTAACAGTGGACTATGAACTTTTAATGGCATGGTGTTTCACTAGACTAAAGCTGGATATAAACCTAGATGGAGGGAATCTTGGCATAGTTGGTAGATTTATAACGGTATGTTGAACGACATTAAACTTTAAATCAACACGTAAATACACCGGTTTAGAATTAAACAGGAACGCTGTTAAATAGCCTGTTAGCATATATGGGCAATAATGTATCTTAATAACAGATTTTACTTAGAAAATAAGACGACAACGTATGAAGCATGTGGTATTATTCGAAAGAGTTACCATGGCCCGGGAACGCAAAGGGTAACTTAAGGAACACGGGTCGGTTTTAGTCAGTGAAAGTCTGACACTACCTCTCGCACCACTCGGTACGAGATAAGTTATTTCATGATTTCCCATCCAAAAAATGGACCTACTACGTACTTTCCAGACCCGTCTTCTGGAACGATTTTCAAATATAGATCTCAATTTACGCCACAGGAGACTTATTAATGCTTTAGAACCGTTCTTAAAGACGAGTGTCAAGTACAAGCATAGGTAACGTTCAATGGAGAATAGGAGAGAGAGACTTCCCACTGAAAAAAAAAACATGTAAAATATCATTTTAAAATCACATGCCTGTGCATACAGTTATGCCTGATCATTGCAGTCAAATTCGCCAAAAGTATCACAGAATATCAAATAACAGTTGCCATAAAGTATGAAACTTATGACGAAAGTATTTAGTTACACACTGAAAGTTTGGCAAAAGACTGGCCTGTTTATAGGCACAATGCGACCACAGATGCAGTTATAAATATCACAATACCACATGTAGCTCAGAAGCCAACCTTGCAGATACAACGTTATTTAGGTCGAAATGAGACCGTATAGCAATATGATATGAAAGGATCAAAGGATCCTCTAAGCAAAACGTTGCGCCAAGGCAATAATCTAAGCCGATCATCGTCGAGAGCACTAGCTCGATCCATAATGTACCTAAATGGTAGAACAAAAACTAGCATCAAAAAAATCTTCCACAGAACTGAGCTAATGCGTTTGTCAACATAATCATGAGAAATATGTTTAAAACAAGATTTTTACAACCAAAATACAGATGACGCTACCAATACAAAACCTCGGTCTCTAAAAAAAAACTTGAACGTAGAACTTGAAAGAATAAACGATGATACGCGCTGTCATTATTTTGGCAGATAATTTATCAAGAGATATATTTGGAAACCAGGAGTTTAAGGACTGACCCGTACCCGTAGCACTATCGTCTTTACTTTTGCAGCCGTAAAAGCCCACTCGTGGATGAACCCTTACCTAAGTGGCACCACAAAACCAGACAGCCTGTTTTTGTCATTCTGTAGCTGACAACAAAAAGGCTTGTAATTATAATAGCTAATTAAAGCTTCCTACTGGAAACACTAACGATGCTCTCACTTTGTAATTCAATGTGGTCTAACTGTATGTGTAAACGGCGACGTAGGAGGAATAACAAGGGACGATGCTAACTACAAGAATGCTAGGTGCCGATTGAAGAATTTTGATGGTGTTTTCCAAGAAAGCTGTGCTGTACCTTCTGACTCACCAGGGGAAATATTTTTTGTGCTGTAGCAAAATGTGGAATTGGCTACCTCCTGGGTGTCTTTCCTGAGCTACAGAATACGGACTCTTTCGTTTCTTTAAAGCTGTTCGCAAAAAAAGAACGTAAATGAACAGTTCTCTTTTAAATTGTTAAGCATCTTCAACACCAGAGACATCACAGGTTTGTGATATCTCTGGTGTTGAAGATGCCCATAGGCGGCGGTGAACACTTACCAACAGTTAAGGCACCTGCTTGTCTGTCACTCTATGGCTTAAACAAGAAGTCCTCCTACCCTTGTATGTAATTCTAGTTCCTATGGTGGAGTAAGGTCGAAAAGTCAAGCACCGTTCATTTTTTAAAATGATGACATATAAGGCCTGCTGTCCACAGACCCGTAGACTCATAGACGCGTATTCTTCGTTATACGCTTGGTGTACGCCTGCGTGAAGCTTACAGCGACAACAACATGAAAGCATGACGCTGCAGCTTCGTCAACAGTTCCATAGTTTTTTATGTAAGCTTCACACAGGCGTACACCAAGCGTATAATGACGAATACGCGTCAATCTGCTCCGGCTAGTAGTTATAAATACGATAATAATTATGATTACCTCTGAGGCTCGTTGCACTTTCAACATAATTTTATTTAGCCTTTCGTTCACTTTGGAAACATCAACAAGATTACAAAACTAAATCAAGTTTATAACACTATCTAAAAGCTAAAGACAAATTAATTCTAGATTCATTGCACAACAAAATACCTATCTAAGTTTGATTTAATCACATATTTCGAGATGACCTTCACTATTTTAATAATATATTGCCAACAGTCAATTGGGAGTGCTTAAGAGGTCGCTCTGAAGGTCGTTGGAAGGCAAGTCATCAGTCCCACGCCTGATCACCTCTTGGTGATTGATTAAATCAATAGAGGTGCTCATTAATTTATAGAATTAATAGATGCATCTCGTTACCTCGAGGCATTGATGGTTTTGCCTTGCCATTTTAAAGATAAGAATAGTTTTTTACTCTGTGCTAAATTCCTTTGATGGATGTTTGTTATTTTTTTGGAATGTTGCAATAAGTTCATAATATACAGACCAAAGTTTCAATCATTACATCATCATCTTGAAGTATCTTTACTGGGGAATCAATGATTTGAGGGAGCTGTAAGATTGTTCGAAATAGTTACCGTGACCCTGGAACGCAAAGGGCCACTGAAGGAACACAGGTGGATTTTAGTCAGTAAGTCTTGTTTGTGTTATTGGAGTTATTTGAAAAGGGGTTAGGATCACGATGTGTTGGACAAAATATAAATTCACGAAAAATTACTAATCTTTTTTTTTTTTAGGAAATCGCTCTATACTACTTACGAGTTAATTTACTACCTTGATACAGCTAAAGGCTAAATATTAAACAATTTTTTTATGCGTCTTAGTATATTATTTCAAGTTCAACTAAACAACAATTTAATTATTCACCTACCTTCCTTAGTTTTTACCATTTGTTTTATCGAAGTCAGAGACTGTTGACTTCTATTTATTATATTATAACGAAACACGTATAAACATTCCTTAAATCACAAAGATTAACGAAATTCGATCTCCTAACAGTAACAGCCCTATTATTACAAGAAAAAAAAAATGAATGCACACAACGCACTTACTAAACGCCGTCGTTAGAGTGCGTTGACCTCTTGTCATATCGCACTAGCAGCCGGCTGCGAACCAGTCGATAAATCGCACAGATTTATCGATACTCGAGTTTTGTAGGCCGATAACTGTAATTCCTTTGCTTGACTTTTATTCTGTACAACACGTTTATGACTGACCCAAAGATTCTAAATAATGTACCTACAAGTAACGTCAAGAGCGGCTGAAATGCTTGACTTGTAATTATTCTCGAGGACAATCGTGATTCATAAATTATCTAACAATGGACACTTTAGTTCTTGTAATTACTTGAGATGATGGCGTGATATTTTAATTAGAAACCATGTTATTAGCTTTACTTTATTTTTATACAAGATATTTTTAAGATTGTAGAGTTATTTATCAATGTAGTTGAATCGAATAGCCATAAACACCTGTTTTACACAACGAATAACAATATATTTTTTGTAAATTACTAAAACCTTTCGTCAACTTCCCTCTTACTTAGCTGGTATAAATTCTTACCAATAGAAAAGCGATCAATATTTTTGTCGATATCTCCTAAATCGTTATTCCCCATCACTAAACTACAAGGAGTACATAAAATAAAAGCGAGTCATAATATCCTGCGCCCGCGTCGTTTGCTCGCACACGTGTTCTCGATAATCTCACTGCCTCTCACTACAATGCCGCCTCATCTGCATTTAGAACACTTTCAGGATCGAATAATATTCTTTTGAACACTTGAGTTCGTATTTAAAGAGCGATATGTTATCTTAGCAACGTACTGTAGTTCTGACTGTCTGTATTTAATGAGAAGGACTGAAAATATTACCCAGTATAAAACAAAAATTACATGTCAAGTATTTTGCTCTGAACGATTACAAAATTTTCAAGCCACAAATATTCAAATAAGCAAGTTTCCTTATACAAAAGCTTCATAAACCACAAACCTCAGACAATTCGCCATAAAAACAACAAAATACAGTCGCAGTTATGCATCTTTTGACCCACTTACTTTATTACAAGGGCTCGCCCTTTCCAACACGAACGGGCGAGAATAATATCAGAAACATGCCTTAAACAAGTCGGTCATCAAGATAAGAGCTAGGCTCAATGGCCACAGTAACCATAAAGGAATGCCCACTATTTGAACCATGATTAGCTTCTGTATAACCGATTTTAATCACATCGATCATTCTTACAGTTGACAACTTCTAAATATGAAGGTCGTATCATCGTTCTGTTTATAGGTCAACAAGTTTCACATAAATTACGCTAAGTCTATAATGTTCAGCTTGGCCTAGATCGATAATTTTATTCCTGGTACAATGAATAATGCAAGCTTAATAGCCATTTAATTTTAATAATCGCTCGAAATATTGTAAATTGGCATTCATTCTAGAATTATGTTTTTTCACTAAATATTTTTAATGACAATTATTAATTTTTTGACAGTTGAAATAGGTATCGATAAAATACATGGGACATGAGCATGACCCCACCACTATTCATAATCCAAAAAGTTCGTAAACATAGAGTCCAAATGCGTAGCGTTAAACTAAACAAAAACATGGCATTACGTTTCTTTAAAAGGCATATGTTTTTTGTGTGGACAGTGACTTGTCTGAACTGACACTAGTTATACAAAGCAAAGACAAACATAATAAAAGAGTTGCGACAAACTGGCTGAAAAGCCATTTGTACAGAAACACTTTTACGAATATGATGAAGACAAAATAACGCTTTAAGGGATGAAAAATATATCCCTCATAAAGAAAAAAATTCAGGTTTAACGGATATTTTAGATATTTGAAATCAAGAAAGAAAACTTTTGACCAAAAAGAATACTCGCTACGTTCAGCCAATATCGTTCCAATATTTAACAGTCAAAGGCAACTGCCAAATTCGTCTTGAAATTGGAATAACTGCTGCCTTTATAAAACCGGAAAAAGCAATAGATTGCCTCTTTCATTCGCCATTTTACTCGTTCGATTATGTAGCTATCTGCATCTTTCATGACATTTGCTTAAAATGAACTTCCATTAGTTTGACTTTTGCGTAATGTCATGTCAAACATTTCGACATCGCCACATGAAAAACTTATGCTAACGCTACTGTCAATCTGTTCGCATTCGATTCCAATTTCAAAATAGGAATTCCGATGAAGGATAAAGTTAGAAAATGGCCGCCACAGTGCGCGTCCCAAATTACACAGGATCCGTTGGTCGCGACACCGTGTATTTTTGGTAATAACCATTAATTATCATCTTTCGACTGCTGCGTTAAACTGTTTATCCATTTCCGAAGATTTTATTGCGCCGTACAAATTTATTTTAGCTTGAAATAATAAATTAACGTTAGACCATAAACTAGCGTCAATTTTTTTATTAAATTAGACAACATTCCAATGGCGGACGGCCATAGATTCAATTTGATGGATGAATGTGAAGTTTGTTGCAAAGAGACAAGATTTGGATCGTAACCGTTTATAAAATTATGCTGTATGTTAATTGATTTACGATAATTAGGATGCACAACACATTCCACAGAAAGTAAATTAAGTATTCTTCAGATCAACTGTTCTTAACAAGAAATTGCATACGACATTTTTCTGGTCACATTCACATCTTTGTCTTCACGTTTTTCTTAACGTTCTCTGCGACGGAAAGTTAAAGGTCCAAGTGACCAAGTCATTAAAACCCAAAAAAAAATTGTCTGCGAAGACAACATTATCATCTTCCTGCCCTTGTCCCGTCTTATTTGGGGGATCGCCGCAACACGTTTTTTTTTCTTCCATTCTATCCTGTCACCCGAACTGCTGAAAGCAGTATTGCGTTGTGCTTCGGCAGTCTGCGAAGACATCATGTTTATAAATATCCTAGATACCCCAGCCAAGCTAATACCTTAGCACATAACATCCTCACATTAAATTATGGTTGTTGATTTCTATCTCACGTTTTTCCGTACCTCAGGGCGACTTGTGAATTACTTTTGCAAACTTTAGAAAGTCTTCGAAGGGCCCGCTTATGGTTGAACGTGTTTAACAAAAGTAAAAGCATTTATTTACTTAAATAAACAGTATAAGCATGAGGATTTTATTTATTTAAATTTAGTAAAAAAATCAGTACTGTGATTTGGCAACGCACTTACCTACCTACCTACTTAAGGTCTTTTTATAGCATGGGTAGGATGACAGCAGGACGAAAATATGCATCTTTAAGATGAGAGAAAAGGATAGGTAGCTACATTGTATGAATCCGACAGCTGTCACCCGCACCTCCTTATAGCAATTGTTGTGTACTTTGGGCGACACACACGTAAGAGATACCGCACTCGACCAACTCTTGTCTCCGCAACTAATTTGTTTTTCACATCCAGTTACGGGTTTGTATGAAAAGGCGAAACAAAATCAGGGCGTCCTCCTAAAGGATGTCAATTTTGTTTGAAAGTGTCATCGCAGCCCTGGATCGCAAAGAGCAAATGAAGACACATGGATGGGTTTTAGTCAGTAAAAATCTTGACACTCTCTCTCGCTGCGCCCAATGCGGGAGATGTTATGTATTTGTGGATTTCCCAACATAAAAAAACAACACATAGAAAAAAAATATGATAGATTTTAGATAGACAAAACACGCATAAGGTTTAAGATACCTACGCATGCATAGATTTATCCGTACTTCATACTTTTTTTTTATAAGCGGTTCAGGAGATATTAAATCGTCTAAAACCATAATATGTTTTATCTAAGATGATTTATTCTCGAACACATTCCATAATTCGTTACAGATAACGTAAAATCAACCAAAACCGGAACGTCTGTCGTATGGCGCCAAAACTGAACGCACCAATTAACGTAGAAAAGCGTTAAACACAGCTATAATAAGAACGCACTGCTAAAATGAACGCAAGCGTAGACTGACGTCATCGGCCATGATGAGAAAAGCGTTTCTTTTTTAAGGAGTTTTTGGCGGGATTTCTTCGAGTAAAGTTCAGTGGCTGTTTTATTTATTCGCAATTTGATTCCTAGTGGATATCATGATGTAAAATTGGAGTACTTTTTTCTTTAATCTCAAGTCGTATCTGCGCAACTGGACATTATTTGAAATCATTGATACAGGCGCGATCTCGATTTTTTTTGTAGTATTGACTACCTCAGTGAAGCATACTGAGAAGGTTAAGTCGATAAATTTGCTGTCAAATAATACAAAAACCTTAGAATATGTAAGACTAGGCAATATGGTCGAAAGACTATGTTAGTATAGCCTTCCCTTATGGGTACCTAAATAATAAAAAATATCCTAAGGTACCCGTAGGGTAACCTAAGGGAACCTTACAAAACCTCCGCTGTCTGTTCGTCTGGCTGTCAGCGGGCTGTATCTCTTAATCCGTAATAAGTAGACACATAGGTAGCTGAAATTTTCACAGATTGACGTATTTCTGTAGCCGCTATATTAACAAAAACAGGGCAAGTGCGAGTCGGACTCGCGCACTGAGGGTTCCGTACAAACATATCTATGAAAACAATTCAATTTCCGGATCGAGTCTCAAAGATTGTAACAACAAATTTACAGTTTCAGATTTTTTCCTATACTTATGCTATGAGACCTTGTGCTTCATGCCAAATTTCAGGATTCTAGGACAACGAGAAGTACCCTTTGAATTTTGATTCCCTTGAGAGTGTCGAAATATACGTTTTTTGAAACATAAACGGCTGCATATTTTTTTTTTTCGTTAACTCACAAGTTTGATTTTTTTCACAGCTTCAGGGGACGGCAGACCTGAGTATATATATGGTTTTAATTTCAACTCGATACCTCCACGCATTTCCGAGATAAAGTGTCTTGACAGACAGACAGACGGAAAACAAAGTGATTCTATAAGGGTTCCGTTTCTTCCTTTTGAGGTACGGAACCCTAAAAATAAATTACGAACGACTACGGAATCTTTCATGTTCAAGTCTGACTTGTGTAGGTCGGATTTTTTTAAATTCCTAAGGCTCGTAATGGGACTCGGATGTTTAATTCATACAGACATACTTAGATTTACTTGTTAGTTGGTCAAATGTTAAGACCACGTAGTTTTCATTTAGCTTTATGTAGGTATCTAATTAGTAATTTGTACTTGTTTAGCATTACTAAAGCATGAGCCACACGGTAGCAATCCATCGTCCCAACAGAGATGACCTTACTTGTTTCAATCTGTGTAGAATTCCCTGCCGGGGTCTGTTTCCTGATAGCTACAACCTATGGGTCTTTAAGTCAAGAGTGAATAGGTTACTTCTAGGCAAGCGTGCTTCATCGTCGGCCACATCATCGCTTCCCATCAGGAGAGGTAGTGGTCAAACGCGAGCCTATCAATAAAAAAAAGAGCAGATGTAATCCAACGATCCAACAAACCGACAATCAACACAAAGGGTGGCTTGGTTTACAATCCGCAAGTTCTCACCAAGGTGAACTCTGTTTAGACGCTGGATTACGTACATGGGCCACACGTATTACGATTGAAACAATGCCAGTGTAATTTCCAATCATAGGTTTTTTTTTTCGGTGGGAAAATCATCCAACGACATCCCCCGCTCTTGGGAGCTTGGAGCTAGGGAGCTTGGAGCGGGAGATAGTGTCAGACTTTTACTGACTAAAAACTCACTCCTGTTCCTTCGTTGCCTTTCATACCAGGGCCGAGTCTTCCTTTCAGAATCAGACCCTTGGGCCCAGTGGGCTTCGACCCTGGGTCCCTACGGTTGCTGACATCTCCTTGAGTCGACGACTTGGGCTCGGTCCGGACGGTTACCGGACGGTCGGACGACGAGCTACCCTTTTTTTTATTCTTGATAGATTCGCGCTTGACCGCTATCTCACCTGATGGAAAGCGACGATGCGGTCGACGATGGAGTGCGCTTACCTAGAAGTAACCTATTCACTCTTGACTTAAAGATTCCCGGGTTGTAGCCATCAGGAAACACAGATTCCGGCAAGGAATTCCACTCCTTAGCTGAGTGACTCCTTAGCTTAGCTGAGTGAGTACTCATTGCTCACCGTCCGCGATTCCTATCATAGGTGGATATATTAATGATGTAAATATTATCAAACTATATTCAACTCATCCATAGCAGGCTGTCTCCATCAATCGGGGTTCATTACCTGCAAACAAAATAAAAACAGAATTAGTTAAGCAGGGTTCATTTATTCAGTGTCAAGTTTAGAAAGTATTTCGTTTTTTATAAGGTTTAGATACAGTCACATTGTTTTGGTTTCCATTAAAATGTGGATATTGAGCTGAGCGTGGGTTTGATTCCCGGGTCGGGCAAAAAGCGCTATTGGGTTTTTTCATTATGAATTACTCTGGAGCAGTCAGGGGTTTAGAAGTTGGTGATGTGACACCCTCTGTGCCTCTGAAAGCACGTAAAGCTGTTGGTCTCGAAGACTCGAGGCGATCGACGAAAGAGAATCGAAACGAAACGGTTGTAACTTGGCTAGGGGGGCTGAAGTAGCCAATACTACAATAAGCTTCTCAGCTACATTTTACCGAAATCGCGCCTGTTTTAATAACTCCACGTATGATCCACTTGTCGACAATTGACATATTAAATACATCAATTTTACATCACAATATCCACTAGGAATCAATTAGCGAATAAAAATATTCAACAAAATTGAAGAAAAGGTCAGCTATGGTGGCGGTTCATGAACCGTTTGGGGAGGAATCATCGCCGACGGTAAGACAGAGCTTGTCTTTGTGTCTGGGCCACGTTTGCTTGCACTAAACTGTCATCGGGACATCGAACAGTGTCTTGAGCAACGCGTGATGCCCTATGCACATTTTATTGGCAACAGTTTCATATTTATGCACGACAATGCTAGGGCTCACACCGCGAGCGTCGTACGAGATTATGTTACCGAAATCGGTATCTCTAAGAAGCCTGGACATGATTCCGATTGAACATCTATGGGATGAATTAAACTACACTCGAAAAAATCCCGCCAAAAAGTCCTGAAACATCACTTTGTCTAGGACCTTATTAAAGAGTTTTCTAACCAGAGACACTCAAAACTTCTGTTAATTCTATGCAATGCACCATCAGATTTTTGTCCTTAAATAATCCCAAGCCACACATATTTTATATGCAAATATACAAGTTGCAGTCAAAGAGTCTTTATATGCACATCCTAAGTCCTAACACAGATCAATTTTGTCTTTGTTACGGCACAGCAATTAGCAAGTTATGTTCTTTCTATACATGTGCTAGAATGTTGTTTTTATTCCTTTGTGTCTGCTCAGACCTTCCGTCTTCTTTGTCTTTACATAAAGCGTAATTAATCCGCAGTTTCTTAGGCGTGTTGGTGAAGAAAAAAAACGAGACGAACAAAAATAAAGTATAGGGCTACCAAAGATCTGCGTGATTGTATGAAAGAGTCATTGCGGGTCTGGAACGCAAAGGGCAAGTGAAGGAACACGGCTACATTTCAGTCAGTAAAAATCTCACACTTTACCCCATAGCGGGAGGAGTTATTCGATGATTTCCCACCAAAAAAGTCTATCAAAGACAATCGCGACGTGACAGTACAGCAACCACAGGGATCTTTAAGTCAAGAGTGAAATGGTTACTTCTAGGCTAGTGTGCACCTTCGTCGACCACATCGTCGCTTTCCATCAGGTGAGGTAGTGGTCAAACGTGAGCCTATCATATCAATAGAAAAAAAAGGTTCTTTGAAAATATCGTTGAAGACTTTACCGTTACCTACTATTTATTTGTATGTTTTAGCTAGCCTGTTGGTCTAGTGGTTAGTGGCTCTGACTGCTATACGGGAGGTCGTGGGTTCGATTCCCACCCAGGACAAATGTTTGTGTGATGAGCACGATCATTTGTTCTGTGTCTGGGTGTAATTTATCTATAGTATGTATGTATTTAGAAATATGTAAGTATGTTTATAAGTTGTCTAGTACTTATACCACAAGCTCAGCTTAGTTTGGGACAAGATGGCGTTGTGTGAAAATTGTGGAATATTATTATTATTTATTTGTATGGACACAGAATCATTATCGTAATGTACCTAACTAATTAACATATTCACAAGACAAGTGCTGTTAAATTTACATCAAGCAATGCTCTTCCCACGCTTAACTAATTGCGAATGACTTCATCGCTACTTTTATGCTGATATATAATTATAATTAATCATTGATGTGCTAATGTGGAATGTTTCTTTAGTTTTTTAAATGAAAACTATTTTGGCGCGCTGAGCACAGGAGTTATTATTATTATTTATTATACATATAAGTTGAGGTTGTTGTGGTTGGTTGCTAAGTTGTTGTTATAGTTGAGTTGATGTTTTGAGTTTTGTGGGTATTGAAAAATCTGAACACTAAAAACTGTATTTTCTTTTTAATTCAAATCTTGCGTTAATTTTGGGACACCCTATATAACCTTTTTTTTAGTTTCACATTTCCCGGTATTTAAATATTTATTATATTCTGTTTTTAGTATTTGTTTTTTTTTTTTAATGATATACTTAAACTAGGGGTTGACTGCGATCCCACCTGATGGTAAGCAGTGATGCAATCGTTGGTGGTAAATCGCACTAGTTTACTACGAGCCTATTCACTTTAGCCCTTAAGAAACCTAAATTATAATCGAACGAGAAGACCTATGCAGGCAAAGAAATACATCATCAGTAAAAATGTCAATTGTTTAAGTATCACGGGTCCTGAGATACAGCCGAGTGACAGACGGACATTGAAGTCTTAGTAATAGGGTCCCGTTTTTACCCTTTGGGTACGGAACCCTAAGAATCGGAGCTATCACGCTCGTTCGGGTAAGCTCAAAAGTCCTTCCATGTTAGCATGTTAGTAACTCTTCAATATTTCATTTTTAGGGTTCCGTAGCCAAATGGCAAAAAACGGAACCCTTATAGATTCGTCATGTGTCTGTCTGTCCGTCCGTATGTCACAGCCACTTTTTTCCGAAACTATAAGAGCTATACTGTTAAAACTTGGTAAGTAGACGTATTCTGTGAACCGCATTAAGATTTTCACAAAAAATAGAAAAAAAACAATAAATTTTGGGGGTTCCCCATACTTAGAACTGAAACTCGAAATTTTTTTTTTCATCAACCCATACGTGTGGGGTATCTATGGATAGGTCTTCAAAAATGATATTGAGGTTTCTAATATAATTTTTTTATATACTGAATAGTTTGCGCGAGAGACACTACCAAAGTGGTAAAATGTGCCCCCCCCCCCCCGTAACTTCTAAAATAAGAGAATGATGAAACTAAAAAAAATATATGATGTACATTACCTTATAAACTTCCACCGAAAATTAAATTAAAAAAAAAAAACTACTTACTAGATCTCGTTCAAACCATGAACGAGATCTAGTAAGTAGTTTTTTTTTTTAATACGTCATAAATCGTAAACCGCAATTTACCTTTCAAGTTTGTACGGAACCCTCAGTGCACGAGTCCGATTCGCACTTGCCCAGTTTTTATTTAGTCATAACTTCAATTATCCTTCCAAATCTAGGTAATGGTTAGAGAATGAAGCGTTAATGAAGTCCTAAATAAACAAGAAGCAACACCACAAAACGCCTCGTCACTTCCGTTACAAATGTCAGAAGCATGCCTCGGCAGCTGACCTGGATTTTTGCGACTTAATGATGAACACATTCTTACGAAAATACTACAAAAAGTTAAGATAAAGATTAAACAAGTTCTAACAGGTACTCATAATATTATTGACTAAATTCTGCAAGTAGCTTCACCCGCCTGAAAGTAAGGTTCTCCATACAAACTTTGGACCCCCGTTTCATCCCCTAAGGGGTTTTTTTTCCGCCGCTTTTGGGCGGAGCGTGAGATAGTGTCAGACTTTTACTGACTAAAAACCCACTCCTGTTCCTTCGTTGCCTTTCATACCAGGGCAGTCTTCAGAATCAGACCCTTGGCCCCAGTAGGCTTCGACCCTGCTTTGCCCCTACGATTGCTGACAATCCCCTTAGGGGGTGAATTTTGGAAAATCCTTTTAGGGCTCGCCGGCATCACAAAGAAGCTTTGTGCAAAATATCACGCTCCTAGTCCCAGTAGTTTCGGTTGGGGGTTGATATGTCCTTCAATCAAGGAAAACAGGAGCTGTTTAAGTATTTATAAGTTACTTTTTGTTTTATTGTTGTTTGTCCTGTGCGAGTCTCAAATAAATGTTTTTTTCTTTCTTTCTTTCTTTTTTTAAACAGCCTCGATCCTAGAACGCAAAGGAACAATAGGTTGATTAATCCTAAAATGAGAACGGATCTATATAGGCGAAGTTGTTACCCCATGTGCATTAAAGTTTATAATAAGATTCCAGACCGATTTATGAAACTTCCAATGGTCCGCTTCAAAAGGGCCTTACGCAGGTGGTTAATTGAGAATCCCTTTTATACTATAAAAGAATTCCTTCAGTTCAAATTTAATTAATAATAATTTGTTTATTTGTACTACAATTGGAATAATAATTAATTAATTTTACCTGTAAAAAATTTGCATGTCATTATGTTATGATTAAATATGTTAAGCAACTATTATATATAACCATTGTAAGAACTTTTATAACCATATTTATCTGCAAATAAATCTTTGACTTTGACTTTGGAAACTGAAGGATCATGGGTGGGTTTTAGTCGGTAGTCTGACACTCCCTCTCGGGAAAAGTAATTTGATGATTTTCCACCCCAAAAGAAACATTACTACGGTGAAGGTACTTTTCAAGCCCGTATCCTGAAGCGATGTACAAATATGAATCTCAATTTATTTAGGCTACTTTTCTGTGCTTGAGTCCACTTAACTTAACTATTATTTATATTAATTATTAGTTTAATGCAGGATCCATCTCATATAATAATCTAGTCCTTTTTTTAAGTGGAAAATCATTAAATAACTCCTCACGCTCTGGGTGGAACGAGTGGGAGTATCAGACTTTTACTGATTAAAAGCCACCCGTTTCCCCATTTTTTGTCCTTTGGGTTCCAGGATCTTCTAACAGCGTCTTCGTCCGCGTGAATTTAAAAATTAATCATAATTCTAAATCTGTTATTTACAAGTTACGACTCATATGAGGACATGTATTGTGCAGACCGGCACTTATACTCCATCAATGATTCACGAGGACCCAATTTGCAGTGACTGGCGAACGACCCCTAACGCACGGCGCGGCGTCTCGATATAAAGGGAACATGCTACCGGGATAAAAGGTATCCTATATGCTACTCCAATTCCATTCAGCCATTTAAGCGTGAAAGATTAACAAACATACACACGTACAAACTTTCGCATTTATAATATTAGTGTGAATAGACATTAATTATTGTTATTATAGATCAAAAGTTGTATGAATAAGTAAATTTTTTTTAGAAAGTTATAACTGCAAAAAGTGTAAATTGTCGCTTATAATGTTTTTTCCTGAAAATGCTCGCATAGTTCTGACACAAACGTTTATCCAGCCCACTCAGTCGTAACTATAAATTACCGCCAATTTCCAAACCATTAGCCGACCATAGACACTGCAAACATAACTAGAAACTCTGATCGGTTGTCTTTAGTCGCAGTCTACGTTTCGATGTAAGCATTGTGGTAGGGTAAGTATCTGAAATTCATGTTACTACCGATTAGACTTGACATCTTGCACAGGACAACAAACAAAGGGATTAGTGGTTTTGGACAGAATATCCCAGTTTCTCAAATGCCAGAGGTACTCAACCTAAAACTATGTCTCGAATAAATTGGACATTATTTTAAAAAAAACCTTTTTCTCGCCAGACAAATACATTTCTGTGAGTGTATAGTATAGACGGACCTACAACTGAAAAAAATATGTGGAAAATCATCCTAGTTCCTTTTAATAAATATTTACTTAGGCTTTATTTGTGTTAGTCGCAAAATGTATTCAATACTGGTATTCAGCTGCATCCGGTTAGACTAGAAGCCGAACCAAACATATTTGGAAAAGGCCGACAGATAGGTACTTACGTACAAAAACATGATACAAAGAATAATACCGTTATATAATTCAAAAGGTTTAGCTTCCCTGACCTCTTGCCATCTACCCACAGAATAGCGTAACAGCTGACATAAACTCACTTTCAAACTTCGAACAAGAGTGAAATCAGTTCCCTAGTTCCCAGCGTGGTAGAAATACTCAGGTCCCAGTGGCCCAGGTTCAAGCATCAGTATTCAGCCAACGAACCGCAGTCGCAGGCAATGGGTTATGAATACTGAGTGATCATATTAATGTGCAGGCTATGTAATTAATAAACATTGTTTACTTTTAAATAAATAAACTGTGTTCGATTGAGTGTTTTATTTTTAAATCGATTGACAGTTGTCTATGGTAATGGTTTGACAGCTTATTTTTTTTTTACTGTATTTCGAAACGGCTTAAACTTTATTTTTTCGTGATAGTTACAAAAGAATAAAATAAAAGTGTAAAACAAGTTAAATAAATTGGTATCGCAGTCAGCCATGGCGTGACAACAAACGACAATGTTTTAATTGTCTTGTTAAACAAATCTTAGTTACAAGTAACAAGCTAACTTCTATTTAATTCTACACAGAGTAATTGTGGGAAAAAGTAATTTAGTTAAAAAAACTAATTAAGAACTAGGTGGTGCCCGCGACTTCGTCCGGTGTCAGACTCGTGAGCCACCAAAATACAATTTAGTCACAATTTCAAGAAGTGTTTTTTTCTCTTTATAACGTCAGCTATCTGCCACTAAAAGTCCCGTCAAAATTGGTCCAGCTGTTTCAGAGATAGCCGAAACAAACAAACAGACAAAATTTTAAAAAGGCATTTTTGTTACAGATGTCGAAAATACTTTCATAAGCATTTAGTAAAAAAAAATATTTGTATGTAGATGACTGTTCTGTCAACAATGGAAGGACTTCGTGGAAGATAAAACGGAGTGACTACGTATAGGTATGATGACTATGACTAAGACGGAAGTATGGAAGAAGATATGTTGTTCCTACCAAATAATGATAATGGCAAGAGAATGATGATGAAGTATGGCTGTTAAGTAACCGAGCGGCGTTCAAGGATATTTTTTAATAAAACCGTTGCCACACTGTAAGAATTTCTCTGGTATCGTGGATGCGTATAAACTCACAAACACCCAGACCTATAACAACTATCTGTAAATCATACAAATATTTGTTCGGTGCGGGAATTAAACCCGTGACAGGCGGCGCAGCAGCCAATTGCTCAGCCACTGCGCCAACCATGTCGAATGAAACTGTTGTTCGTCCAGCATCGTTAGGCATACCACATAGTTACCATCACGGCCGGGTACAATCTTGATAAGGTTGGCACATGAGTGGGGATAGGCACAAAAAAGGGAGGGGTATGCCCAGCAGTGGACGAACTTAGGCTGTGGATGATGATGTAGCGACACCTAAGGCGCCACATAAGAACTACAAAAAACACGAAATTCTGCATCGCCCATTTAGTCTCCGCGTGATTTGAACATACAACAGCCCGCGGGGGATGTCATTAGATAATTTTCTCACCCATAAAAACAAAAGCCCGAAATCATCTATCGGGTAGTTGCCCAGGTCAGAGGATCCACCTTCAGTGGTGGTATGTAGGATCAGTTCATCATGGTGACAGTTTTAAAGGAGAACAATCTGTAGTTTGGGACTCTACATCCCCACGCTTAACGCAAAAAATTAGTAAGTCAGACATTTGTCTGATCGTAAATTAAAACCCATTTTCCCCCGTATTGTTTATTTAACAGGCCCATAATTAACAAAGTGTATAAGAATAATTTCTCGATTTATATGCTCCGCCTGAGCCACATGGAACGACAAACAACAGCTTTGTGATGAATTACTTTGTTAAGGCTCTTCTTATTATACGATAAACTCGTAATTTTCCGTAAGTATTTATTCTTGTTTTTCTTAGAACTGACCTTCGTTTAATTCTGCCAATTAAAAAACAAAAGAATATATCTATGAGAATGTTTGAATACTTCCTTCATTTGTTTTTTAGTTTTCTAAAAAAAAAAACCAATGGCTTGGTAACACGCAAAAGTACGGAAACTTATAGCCCTTATTTCATGCCTCCTTCGTAAACATTTTTCAGTCGCACACGAAACAACGTTGGTAAGCAAAAGTTTTGCGCTTGCTAACAGTAATATCGTAAGCAACCTCACCACAAGCGAGTCATGGTAGCAGACAGTGACAAATGGCCCAAACTAGTCGTGAATGGGCAGGAGACACGCCACGCCGCGACGCGAAATGTTCCACTTCTGATTAGGAACAGGGTTGCCAGTTGCAAATAAACAATTAACAAGCAGCGAAATTTAGGTAGCGAGTAAAAATCGTAAGCTGCAAAACACATAGCGAAAAAAATCAAATTGGGAATTGGTTTTCCTGTTGCACATATTCAACTGGTCGATGGGGCCGAAAAGTGGAGTGGCGACCGCGTACCGGAAGACACAGCGTTGATAAGCCTTTCACATGGTGGAACGATGACCTGGTGAGGGTCGCGGGAATCCGATGGATTCGAGAGGCACAGGACCGGTCCTTATGACAACACTTGAGGGAGGCCCATGTAACAACAGCGGACGTCTTTCGGCTAAAATGATGATGATGAAGATGAATAAATACGGGGAAAAAAAAAAATTCTCAGCACGAATGCCCTGTGCTTTTTATGAAAATAAGAAAAGACACTTAAATCTGAGTAAAAATCTATAAGAAATTAAATGCTGAAACAGAAGTAACAACATTTGATTTTCAATTTTAGGAATGTATTGCAATGTTAGGAATGCCAGATTTACAAACTTGGGGGCATAGACGAAATAACAATAGAATCAAGATTTTCGTTCCCCAGCACGTACATACAGAGAATACTAGATCGTGAACAATAAAACATTCGGCTTCCAATTGAGCGATCAGTTCACAGAACAACAGTTTTAGTAAGAAATAGAAAATTCTTAGAAAATATAGCTTTGTTGGGCACTGTCTACGAATCACAGAATTTTGAACAAGGATTTTATTAATGGAACAAATGCCGACTATTGTCTTTTTTTCTTCTTTTTTGATTTGGATATTCGTTCTCACGGTTCTCCAAAAATAGAACGCATTCTTGAGCATGGCTGACCCAGTGGTACAGCGGTTGCGAGCGTTACTAAGCATGAGGTTCTGATACAATCCACGAGTCTGGAAAAATGTCTTTTGCGGAATTGTTGGGAAGAGTTACCGTAGCCCTCGGAAAGGGCAAGTGAAGGGACACTCTGTGTTTTAGTTAGAAAAAGTCTGACACTTCCTCTTGTTCCACCCAGAGCTGGAGGGAGAAGTCAATTCAAGCTATATATAGACCTTAGGGAATACAATCATTCTCAATCAGATTGATAAATCTAGCCTTTTCCAAACTATATTGGGGTCGACTTCCAACCTAACATAATGTGGTTAAGTATCAGTATTTACATGGAGCGACTGCCTATCTCACCTTCACAACCCAGCAACTGGCTGAAATGATACCCCTTGGCAAGACCGATGACAGAGTCTCTGGCTACTGACTTCCCATAACTGATGTTAAAGATGTATAAATGACAGCCGGGACCTATGTTAAGCTGGTCCATGCCATGCTTCTGAGGAACGGACGAGTCTTAGTTATGTAATGATGTTAGTCCACCGCTCCTCGAAACCTCGAAGATCTCGATTTTCGAGCACGTCCCGACGTGCGGCAGTTACTATGTAGCCACAAGCAAGAAAAATCATTATCATCATCATTTCAGCCAAAAGACGTCCACTGCTGGACAGAGGCCTCCCCCAAATGTCGCCACAACGAACGGTCCTGTGCGTCTCGCATCCATCGCACACCCGCGACTCAAGAAAGTTGTTCCAAGGGACGTAACAAACATACAGACTAACAAAATATTCGCCTTTATAATATTAGTGTGATCATGGAGTGAGCAACCCTACCCATTTCATAACACGATTATAGTTATTTCACTGCAATTTATTTAATAATATAATTTTCACATTTAATAATGTAACGGTAAGGTTTCCGAGACGCCATTAAATGTGGTGTTCATAGATTATTCAGTGGATATAGTTATTTCATTATTTCTTCTTGATTGTGTAGTTACTAGTATGATACATCATGGGCAATAAACACAATTCTATGAAATAAGCCCTATCCCTATGACTTCAGTTAAAGTATGTAATTGTTATGGATATAAGATAGAACTTAACCAAACCACGGTAGATATTCCCACCAATACGCACAAAGCGTTTAGGAATACTTTTATCGCACGTACAGCTAAGGAGTGGAAATTATAAACATCTCCTAGACTCTGCGTTTCTTAATAGGTACAACGTGAGAATCCTTTAAATCAAGAATGATTAGGATACTTCTAAACAAAAGTAGGCCATCGTAGACTAGTAGACATTATCGTTTACCATCTAAGCGAGGTAGTGTCATGCCCATAAGCATAATCAACCTTATAATGTTCCCACTGCTGGGACTCAGGCCTCTCTAGGAGAGAGAATAGACCGCCCAGTGCGGGTTGGTGAATGTCTATCAATAAATTAATGTAAAAAAAACATTCCTTCTTTATTATAGCAGATATAAACTGTGATCATGTTGGTATAACACAGTTTGCGGTGTCAACCAGTTTTGCAACAACACTCGTAAAGCTTATCATCAATCCAAACAAGATAAGAAAAACCCTCACAGAAAAATAAGCTAGCCTCACTAACAGCCGTTAAATTACACGAACCATCTTAAAATCTGACACTAGCTGTCAAATCAACATAAAATGGCGGTGAATGCAAATCGCGCGGCACTTCAAAGCAGTGTTGCTACTCGTAAAAATTAAGGTCCACGGTGTTGCCAACAGCAGTTATTGTTATTGCTGTCTGGGCGGTCCGTGAATTATGGGAGGGCCTTTTTGATTTATTTAACTCTGAGATGGTATCGCTTTAGAGAGTGATGTGACATTTGCGAGGCCAGAATATTCATGAACTTAAATAGGACTAGTTTGTTCCTTGATTTCTATTCACTGCTAGCCATATTTCTTCTTCTTCACGTCAATGCGTTGATGGTAACTATATGAATCAAGACAACTAAAATGATCTAAGAACTAAACTTCTGAAAAGATTTAAGAGTATATTTGAAAAAATTATCCATTCACTAGCTGACCCGTGCCCGCTTCACCGGGTGAGAAATATTTTAGGGGTAAAAAAATATTATTAATTAAAATCCAATATATCCTATGTCACTCAGGATTAATGTAGCTTGATGCTGGTGAAAGATTTTTCATAGTCGGTTCAGTAGTTCCAGAGATTACTTCCTACAAAAAAAATTACAAACTTTACCTGTTTACAATATTAGCCATACGATCTTTACAAAATCTTGGCAAAAAGACTCTATATGTTTTCAAAGAACCTACTCTTTATAAACATTACAATTATGGCGCCGCCGTTATCTACGGATCTGACACATAAATGCTGATGACTATCTATTTTAGCTCGTCTTTTTGGTCTGCAGCTGACCTAGTTGGGCCAATCCTGGTTAATCCGGGCCAAACTGGGGCGAAACGTTTTAATGTAAATTCGCAGTGCAGTGGTGGCCGAGTGGTAACGGCCCCGACTTTACGAGTTGTAGGTCGCGGGTTCAAACCCAGCGAGTTACTTTGCGTATTTATTTCATCACCACTGCTTTCAAAACGGTGAAGGAAAACCGCGTGAGGAAACCGGCATGTCCTAGAGCCAAAAAATCGAAGACTTGTGACATCCACCAACCCGCACTGGGCCCGCGTGGTGGATTACGGCCCATTCCCTCTTCTAGAGAAGAGGCCTGTGGCCCAGCAGTGGGAACATTAAAAGGTTGATTATGCTAACCTCAAATATTTAGGTTCTAGCGTCAACAAGCGGCAGAATAAAATGTCTTAATCCAGGACATGAACTAACCGTGTACAAAGTTTTATCCAAACTCTTTTAGCCGCAAGACAAGGTAACAATCAGACAGACAGACAGACAAAGTTACTTTGGCATTTAACCTTTTGAGTGCTTAATTAGAGACACAATAGTAAGACAATGGCGCGTGAACGCCGGCGATAATGCGGGGATCAACAGCTTAATTTATAATATCTATTTAGTAGGCCAGTATTTTTTTTAAACTTTGCCCCACACTAGCAATAACTCCGGTGTCATAGGTGCGTTCTCAAACATATAAACCCACTAAACACAGTATGGATGAAGACATCGACAGCTAACTTTCTACTACGAAATAAACACAATAATACAGGTTGCATTTTGGAGAGTGTGCGCGGGAATAGCATGACTTGATTCCGCCATCTCATTTCTACCATCGGACAACCTGACACCCGACGTACGGCGAGTATCCACCCTTGCGTTGTTGAAACCTCTACGGTCCGGACTAAGCGTTTCGTCTCGTCGTTTATACCGCGTACATTGAAGGACTGGAACAATTTGCCTGCTGCGGCCTTCCCATCTGATTATAATTTGGGTGTCTTCAAGGCAATGGCAAGATTGAATAGGCTCTTAATAAACTAGTGCACCTAACCATCAACGATTGCATCACTGCTTACCATCAGGTGGGGTCGCAGTCAAGCACTAGTTTATATCAAATAAAATAATAATAATAATATCAACCATCCAGTCAATATCTGCCAAGCGTTTTCCCAATTGTGTTGGGATCGGCTTCCAGTCTGGCCGACTGCCTGACTGACTTCCAAAACCAAGTAAAATACAATGTATAGTTCTAAGTATGTATTTAGCGATAACGTAACGCAGAAAAGTCAGGATCGATTGTTTTTTAACCGACTTCAAAAAGGAGGAGGTTCTATGTTCGGCTGAATGTATGTTTTTTTTATGTATGTTCACCGATTTCTCGGTCAATTGTAGACCGACTTTGAAAATATCTTATTTTTAATTGAAAGGTTATGATTCCAAGTTGGTCCCATAGAAATATTGTTATGATCTGATCATGAACTTCGAAGATATGGAACAGAACTCCTCATAAGATTACAGCAGAACTGTCGTAACAAGTAAAATTGTTTTATTTATATAAATACGTGTAGTCGATGACTGACTGAAAGAAGAGCACCGGAACTCTGTAATAAATTAATGTAATCTAACCGTGTTTGGTATTATTAGAATTGTCATGAGATGCACTCTGGCTATAAGGCATTTAAGTATGGTTGAGGGGTACTTTTTAGTGTTGGTACCATAACTAAAAAGTGTAAAATAAAAAACTTTTTACAAAAAAATACAACCGACTTCAATGTAAAAAGAACACTGAAAAGTGCAAAATAATTTTAATTTCGGAAGTCGGTGTTTCTATAATAGTTTTGTCTCATCGTTATTTAACACCGACTTCTGAAATTAAAGTTATTTTGCACTTTTCAGTGTTCTTTTTACGTTGAAGTCGGTTGTATACTTTTTGTGAAAAGTTTTTTTTTTCTGGTGAACTTACGTGATCGACTCGTATAGCTCTCGGTTTAAGTCTAAGACCACCCCTACATTAGTTTACTGTAGGTACAACTCCGAATAAGACTGTTCACAAAGAAACGTTCAACGTGAGGATTGTTTTCCATAATTAGTAGCATTATGTTTAGCAAGTCGAGTAACTGCGGCAGGCTTTAAGAGATTAGAAGGGTTTTTTTTTATTGATATACGAGTAAACTAGTGCTTGACTGCGATCCCACCTGATGGTGAGCAGTGATGTAATCGTTGATGGTGAGGCGCACTAGTTGGGTAGCCTCTAGCTAGAACATGTCCCTTCTTTTTGGTGGGATATTATCAAATGACTGACTACTCCTGCTCCTCTTCTTTCAGTAGCCCTGTACAGTCCAGAGCCGTGGTAGATCTTTCGAAATAAGATAAGAAAGAGGGTTTCGTCCAGAAGTAGATGTATTTCGGCAGATATGAAGAGGGAAAGCATAGGATTGGAGAAGGCTTTAGTCAAGAAGCAGAACTCTCCTAGCTGATATGTCAATTCTGTGTATTGGTGCTATCATCTTCTACTTGTTAACCATAGCGATCCCCACTGCATATCTTAAACATTTTATCTTTAATGGTGGTCCGATGATCTGATTAGGGTTATGGGAGTCCCATCGATGCGAGACGCCTGCGGGAGGCTTATGCCATGTCAGTGGACGTCTTTCGGCTGAAATGATGATGATACAAAATGCAACATTGAGCCTGGGCTCAGCCCTCCTAGCCAAGTTACGGCCGTTACGTTGCGATTCTCTTGCGTCGAACGCCTCGACTAGGCCACGCCTCCGATTCCTTTGTTCTGGCGTCATCTCAACGCTCAGTCACGTGGTCAGAACAAAGGAATCGGAGGCGTAGCCTACTCGAGGCGTTCGACGCAAGAGAATCGAAACGAAACGGTCGTAACTTGGCTAGGGGGGCTGGTCTCTTGACCGTAATGCACAACGCATACGTCGTAACGTCATATACGGTGGCGGACAGAATATGATCCTCCTCACCACTTTGGAATACAGCGATGAATCAAAAGGTCATTTAGGAAATTTTTCCTACGATTATGTGTCCGGCACCGCATTCCGCAGCGTAAAGGTGTGTCCAGACCTGGCGAATGCGCCGCTCGCGAGCCGTTTGCGAACTGCAAGCGTGTTGCTCGTGTGCGTTTACAGCCTAAGTTGGGTACGCCGCTCTAGTACAACTCCGGCAAGGCTCGAGTGAGGCGCAAGAGCAGCGCGCGCGCACCTCGTTTGCACGTAGCTTCTTTTGCGTTAGAACTATGTATGTGAACTGCGAGCGGTACGCGCTCCTGCGCCGCTCGAGTACGGCGTGTAGCTTGAGCGCGACGCGCGATCGGCGGCGCAGGGACTTCGTACGAACATGAAATGCACGCGCGCAGTTCGCAAGCGGCTCGCGAGCGGCACGCAAGCGGTGCATTCGCCAGGACTGGACACACCTTTATGCCCGAAGTGAAGCCATTCTTGACGTTTTTCATACAATCACGTGTCCAGCACAGTATTCCGCAGCGTTGTACGTTGTAACCGAAGCTTTACTAAGCTGTTTTTACAAAGAGTCATGCATAATATTAATAAAACTGATATTTAAATCTCCGTACGCAAATGCAGGACTCCAAAGATAGACTGTACACATTATTATGATGATTAATTTATGATAATCACGGGCGCATTAGTATTTTGATTTACCTGCGCATGAGTTGTTCTCAGTGCGTGGGCACAATTGTTGTTTGTTTTGAAATCTTTTGTCTAGACAAGCATTGTATAAGATTATGATAGATAATTAATTTGTATTTATTTATTTATAAGTTTGTCATTGTCATTTAAGTCTGTCTTATCCTAATAGGATCCAAACTAAAATGCATTTTTTTTTACTTTTTAGGGTTCCGTACCCAAAGGGTAATAACGGGACCCTATTGCTATCACTTTGTAGTCCGTCTGTCTGTCATCAGGTTGTATCTCATGAACCGTGATAGCTAGACAAATGAAATTTTCATAGATGATGTATTTTTAAGAGGTTACTTTAAATGAGGAAGAAAAATCTATACAAAAAAATTATTACGCCGCTTACAGCTTATGCCAACATGTCTATTTTAGTTTGCAATGGTGAAGTTTTTTGCAATTTGCAGTTCATTATCGGACAGTAGATAAGGTAAAAAAAAATATTTTCAACAAACTTGCTCAGAAAGTCAATTGAATAGCAACAGTAAAGTAAAACCACTCAAAATTAACTGACTAACCTTTTTACAGTTACACAATTTAATTACCTTGGTTGGTAAGTGTAAAGGAAATGTACTAAAGTACGTTAAACGCCCGCTTCCTTACGCAATAAACAAGCGCCTATCAACGCTAAGAAGAACAGAGTGAGTTTGTTTGTTTTATATTAACGCGATCCATACAATGACGTTCGACGCTCCGATTGGCCCTCTCCAAGTTCTTAACCAATCAGAGAGCCTAACACGGAAAAGTTTCGATCGTGTTAACGTAAAACCTAGACCCGTAACTAGGGCGGTGCCAGCGGTGTCCAGGCACAGGGCGCAGAGTCGCAGATCCTAATGGGGCGCAGAAACGTCAAACCAAGAATAAAGCTAGAACTACATTAGACCGACGCACACGTGTAACACGCCTGATTTGCACGTAGAAAGACGTCGCGTGGCGTTGCGTGGCGTGGATCAAGTGTAGCTCTACAAGTCTAGTTTTCATATAAAATGTACGGAGACCGATGCGTCCAGAACGGCGTGTGTGGCACACTTGTGCACAGTGTAGTTCTACCTTAAGTTTTGTCTCATTCATTTCATCAGTTTTAGGTTACTGTTTCCCATTCCCTGTCGCTTTGTACCATGGCCAGAATCAAGGCTGGACGTTCAGGTCGCCATCGTTGCTCGCCTCCACGAGGACACTGCAGGTCTCCACCCAAGCGGGGCAAACTTCTCACCTTGTGCGCGGTGCGTGGTGTACATGGCGGCATACACCGTGTGAATGGTGACACCTGAACGTTTCTTCCAGCCAGGTCCAAAACAGGTACCTCCCGAAACACTCATGTCATCACGCCGAGTTGCTGGCCGGTCGGCTTTCTATCGATTATATTTCGGGGAGTGTGCGTTGGAATTGCACAATTTAATTCCACCAAGTCCGTTCCATCATCAGACCACTAGACGTACGGCATTGCGCCATCGGTACATGGTGGACATCCCACCCATACGTACAAAGCGTTTTGGGAACACATTCATAATGCGTACAGCTAAGGTGTAGAATTCCCTGCCGGAGTCTGTGTTCCTGATAGCTACAACTTAGGAGTCTTTAAGTCAAGTGTGAATTGGTTACTTTTAGGGAAGCGTGCTCCATCGTCGACCACATCATCGCTTACCATCAAATGAGATAGTAGTCAAGCGCTAGCCTATCAATAATAACAAAAAAGAAACCGACCAAGTGCGAGTCGAACTCGCGCATGCAGGGTTCCGTACCGTCCGTAGCACAAAACGGCAAAAAAACACGTTTCTCGTATGGGAGCCCCACTAAAATATTTATTTTATTTATTTTTTAGTATTTATCGTTATACCGGCAACAGAAATACATCATCTGTGAAAATTTCAACTGTCTAGCTATCACGGTTCATGAGATACAGCCTGGTGACAGACAGACGGACAGTGGTCTTAGCAATAGGATCTCGTTTTTAGTCTTGTGGGTACGGAACTCTAAAAATTTATTTTATATTATGAAGATAGATAATAAATAAAAAATAACAGCCATGTAACATATAACAGGTAAATGAAGCTGCAGTAAAACAAACGGTACCTACCTAACACAAACGCCTGCCACAGTCAGTGCGTGACACAGATATTAAAGTCCACAAGACATTCGAGTACAAATCTTCTGCAAACACTCTGCGTACAGTTATTTGATACTGTTGTAGACTGTATGTGACAGGTATGATCTTTGTCAAGCTTGCCGGAGTCTGTTTTCACGTAATTACATTTCGGGGAGTGTGCTTTGGAATTGCACAATTTAAATCCACCACGTGCGTTCCATCATCGGACCACTAGACGTACGGCGTTGCACCATCGGTACATGGTGGACATTCTACTCATATTTTATGTTAAAAGCGATTTGGGAATACATTCATTGTGCTAACAACTAAGGAGTGGAATTCCCTGACAAAGTCTGTCTTTCCTGATTGGTACAACTTAGAGGTCTTTAAGTCAAGAGTGAATAGGTTACTTCTACGCAAGCGTGCTCCATCGTCGGCCACATCATCGCTTACCATCAGGTGAGATAGTGGTTAAACGCGCGAGCCTATCAATAATAATAATTTAAAAAAAAGGGTTCAAACGTTTACTCGGTTCATCATCATTTCAGCCGATAGACGTCCACTGTTGGACATAGGCCTCCCCCAAATGTCGCCACAATGACCGGTCCTGTGCGTCTCGCATCCATCGGATTCCCGCGACCCTCACCAGGTCATCGGTCCACCTTGTGGGAGGCCTTCCAACGCTGCGTCTTCCGGTACGTGGTCGCCATTCCAGAACCTTTCGTCCCCATCGACCATCTGTTCTGCGAGCAATGTGCCCTGCCCACTGTCACTTAAGTTTGGCGATTCTTCGGGCTATGTCTGTAACCTTGGTTCTCCTGCGGATATCTTCATTTCTGACGCGCGTTTCTTTACTCGGTTCGGTAAGCACAAATTCCTAAAGGAGTCCGCCCTAAGAATCGAACGGGACCCATGCTCAATTGGGTTACTCGACTCATTTTTTTAAATTATTTGTATTAAACAGTGTTAAGTTGAAAACCAGAGACGTAGCGTGGACTAATTTAGACGTAGGCGAAGCCACATCAGCGAGGCCTTTTTCTTTCATAAATTCGATAATGAGACAGCTACTTTCGCAACCCAGTGTTCGACCACATCTTCGCTTACCATCAGGTGAAATAATGGTCAAACGCGAGCCTATCAATTATAAAATTAATTATAACCCTCGTTATTAAAGAACCCTCGCTTGTGCGAGGCCCTTTTGGATGCGAGGCCGTAGACGAGGGCCCACTCCGAACTCTTGAAAACTTTTCAATTCTGATGGAAGGCCAACTAACAAATGTCAAATAACAAAATAAAGATGCACATACTGAAATGTGACGTCACTGCCATTGGGTTACGTGTGTACAACAGAGATAGCTCGATATCACCACTCCTCAACTTTTACTCATACCAATATTTGAAATGCTAATTGCTGCTTTATTTAATAAACAATTAATGCTATTTTCAGAAAAAGATTTGAAAGTTTTTAAGTTCCATTAGCGATGTTATGCATTGACGAGCCAATACCGTGATTATGGTATTACAAACAATAATAAATAAGTATAATTAGAGGTTTGTTGTAACAAGTAGTAGGAAATTGTATTATCTATACATATTAATAAAATTGAAGTATCTATAAATGAACTACTCTTAATAAACTAGTGCGCCTCACTATCAATGATTGTATCACTGCTTACCATCAGGTGGGATCGCAATCAAGCACTGCTTTATATCAATAAAAAAAAATTGAAGTTGTTTGCTGTATGGACTTTAAAAGATACTTTAATCTTGGAGTTTGTTTCGCTGTTTTTCCTCAAGTAAGTCAGTTAAGAAACAGCGACCTCATCAAATTTTTCATCATTTGGAATAATGAAGATGATCATAAAGCAATAACATTAGAAAAATGTTCCTTGAAATAAAATAACAACTACATTTCACGGCTCAGAAGATTTTATTTGAGTAGAACTATCACTTTTACTTGGTAAAACATCAGGAGTTCTTACTACACTGTTTATTTTCGGTACAGCAACACTTTTATAGAACTCACCACTATCAACACTAGAATCATAAGTCAACCTATTGGTTCGAGCTAAAAATATAACATCAGAAATTAGTTTCTGTGCTATAAATTTCTGGTCTTTGGTAATCTCTCTCATTTGCACCTTCAGGTTAGCTGCAAACGTGGCACAATCGTCTTCTGCCTCAGTTTGTGCAACCGTTGTTTGAGGTACAGGAATGGACTGAGCGAAGATTCTTGAATGTTGAGTATCCGTTCTTCTTTCTGATATTTTTTGTCGTTTCTTTGGAGGAGGCGTGTATTTCTCTTCGCCGCTTTCTTCTGAAAATTCTTCTTCGAGATGATCCTAAAACAGATATAGCATCACGCTTGTATCATACCCTAAAGCCAAAGCTTCACGTGTATAGAGACTGATAACTATCATCATCTCTCTAATCCTTTTGTCAACTAGCTTAGGGTCGGTTTCCAGTATAAACGAATGCGGCTGAATACCCATGTTTTACATAGAGCATCTGCCTATCAGACCCATTTACTAGGCAACACGATACTCCTTGGATAGACTTACTCTAGTTATCCAGTATAAGCTGACCTTACAAAATAAGAAAAACCTTTTCAATAAGAAGTCAGTTTATGCTGGATACTGAACAAGCAGCTATCAGTTTAATCTGTTGCAAGTATCGAACTAGTCACTCTGCTCTACTCGCTTCGGACACAGTATAGATATATGGAACAGTACGGAAACTACCTACAAATGTTCGAAACGGCTCACTCCTTCGGAGTTTGGCGCTAAACGATATTGTTATTCAGTGTCAAGTTTGACGTCCATAAAAATATTTTAATTTGATCACACTATTATTAAGTTTGTGTGTATTTTTGTTACTCCTTCACGGTGAAACTGCTGAAGGGATTTGGATGAGGTACAAAGATAGATCATGTCCTGGAATGGCACATGGGATACTTTTTATCCCGTGAGTATGTTACCTTGGGATAATTTTCTTCTATCGCGTGGGTGAAGCCGCGGGCAGCCGCTAGTTATTAACTTAACTAGTGGAAATGCGTGATAATCCGACAAACGTTTTGCAAGGCATAAAGATATACCTAAAGATAAAAGTATAAAGATTGGCGAATTTATCAGGTTATAAAGTAAGTAATATAGAGCGAAAGCCTTGTAATCCAGAACTTTTTTTAAAAAGAGTACCTAGGTTTTTTTTCATTCGCCAAAATGCATAGGTACAAACTTCTAAACTGGTCAGATTAAAATATCTACATATATTTATGTTGCACATAATATTCCTTATATTTTATAAAACAAAGTCCCGCACCGCGTCTGCCTGTCTGTTGTGATAAACTCAAAAACTACTGAACGGTTTTTACGGAGTTTTCACCAATAGACTGAGTGATTCATGAGTCAAGGTGTATCAAAAATCTGTTGCGTAGTTTAGATTAGGAAAGCGACATTGTTTTATACTTAGTAAAGAAATTCTTACCGCATTTATCATTGTTTCAGATTCATCTTCATTATTAAACGTAGCTCTTGAAATAATTAGATTCCTTTGTTCTTCAGTATTGTTCCCAAGAAACTCTTCTAATTCTCGATAGTACCACAGTGTAGGAGTATAAATCTCATCGTCAGTAGCCCCAGAATGCATACTCATAATCACTTTCTTCTCTTCTCTTCTGAACGCCGTCCGGAAACTATCAATCTTCCTCTTGACTGTGTCTAAATTAGCTGTGGCATCGATTTCATGTACTTTAGCAACTAAAACATCGTAGGCCTCTTTCTTCAAGTCCCTTCGCACATAACAAGGATCTTTGACATCCCATAAGCAAGGAAAACTTTTGTATAGCTGAATGAATTCGTACCAGAAGTCGCGAGACATCGTGTTATTGTTTGTTTTTATGAGCGACATTCGCACACCCGTATAAATCAGGCATCTGACGCCGACTAGGACATGTCGGCCAACACGCTGGCGGGGGTGAAGCGACGCGACGGCGCGACACGGCGGCCATGTTGGAAAGGGATCGTCGCCCGACGGATCGAGTCGGCTCGCGAACACATGTTGGATAAGGACAAAATATCGGATGGTCGACTCGCACAGCCGACTTGGATGATATCGCCGGCTATCGGCCTAACGTACGTTGAATGTTGATAAAAACTCGGTCAGATTTTTGCTATTAATAATAAAAGTGAATTATTGAAGGTTTGTTTTTTTTTAGGTTGGAAAATCATCTTATGACAAATCCCGCCCTTGGGCGGAGCGAAAAATAGTGTCAGACTTTTACTGACTAAAAACCCACTCCTGTTCCTTCTTTGCCTTTGTCCCAGGGGCCCGGGTTTCACTTTCACACTACCCGTGACCCCAGTAGGCTTCGACCCTGTTGGGCCCCTACGATTTGCTGACATCTCCCTGAAGCGCGCGTGGAACAATACGCGCCGTCGACGACTTGGGCTCGGTCCGGACGGTTACCGGACGATCGGACGGCGCGCCACCCATTGCTCGCCGTCCGCAAGCCCGCGCGAATTATTGAAGGTAACAAAATAGCAACTCTAAAACATAATAAGATTCTTCAATGTAATAATTTAGTTCAACTTCATTAGCCTGCAGCAAAACAAATATATTTGTCCCGTGCGGGAATCGAATTTACTGGGACACGCAGCGCAGCGGCTAACAACCACTGTGATGTCAGTTTGATATTATTGCGATTACAATTTGCAATAATTTATTAATTAGTAAGTAGTACTTATTATAACAGCAAAATGAAATAGCACAGCCCAGCATTATCAGCCTTATAATTTGCCCACTGCTGGGACTCAAGCCTCCTCTTAGGAGAGGAAATGGGCCGTAATCCACGCGGGCACGGGAATTTTTGGTTCCAGGACATGCCGGTTTCTACACGATGTTTTCTTTCATCGTTTTGAGAGCAGTGGTGATGTAATAAATTACACAAAGTTATGCGCCTGGCTGGGTTTGAACCTGCCGACCTACAACTCGTAAATAGGGACCCTTACCACTCTGGGTCACCATTGCTGTAGAAGTGAAAATTAAATGTAAATAATAAATATGGCAGACTCCCTGCCTACAATTAGAACTCTGTAACTGTAAACATAGTCCTTTGTAATGTTCAATAAAATAAAATATATGAATTCACCTCCTAACCTCATTAAAAATACAGTTTGAGAATTCACTATCTGTATAATTCGCAAGTCATTAATCATTTCTTTTGATGTACTTACTTACCTGCCACTATTATAAAGTTATTAGGGTAAAAAAGTTCACAAATTACTGTTCTTTATTTAAACAAAAAAACATGTCTGCCTTTGAGATCTGTCAGTTCATCACAGGTTCACATCGCGTAAACACGTCTAACTGATCTACTTTAAATCTAGTTGTTTTTTAGAATTGTTAGAAAGAATGCTTTAAAAAGCCTGTTTGTGTTAAAAGATGTTGAACTGGTGAGACAAGCCTAAACAATCACTGTGGCTCTGGAACGGAAAGGGTACCTAAAGGAATATAGGCGTGTTTTAGTCAGTAAAAATACCCACGCATCTTTAAAAAAAACTAACATCTGAATTCCCAGAAGGTCTATAAAAATCCAGGATGATACTAGAAAATGCTAGAGTGAATAGGCTCTTAATAAACTAGTGGGCTTCATCATCAAAGATTGCATCACTGCTTACCATCAGGTTATCGCTGTGAAACACTGTTTTTTTTTATAATATTTATTTTTAATTATTTTATTTACTCCACAACTATCACACAACGCCGTCTAGTCCCAAGCTAAGCAGAGCTTGTGTTATGGGTACTAGACAACTGATAAACATACTTATATATTTCTAAATACATATACATACATATTATAGATAAATTACACCCAGACACAGAACAAATTATCGTGCTCATCACACAAAGATTTGTTCTGAGTGGGAATCGAACCCACGACCTCCGGCATAGCAGTCAGGGCCACTAACCACTAGACCAACAGGCCAGTCAACACTGCCCAACACTAGGAATTCCTCCTGTATCGTAGGTGCATCCCAGACCCGGAACAACTATCTGTAGGTCATACAAATATTTGTTCCGTACGGGAATCGAACCCACAACATGTAGCGCAGCAGTCAATTGCTTAAACATCGCGCTAACAGTGCCGTCAAACCGGTTTATATCATATAAAAAAAAAAGCTGTTCCCCGGTTCTGAGTCCCGGGAAGGGAACCGAGGACGTCATGCCCACTAGTAGACAAACAAGGACTTTCAAAAAATTTATATTATACTAGCGGCAAATGTCGTTCAATACCGACATTTTGGAATATTGCTCACCCCCCATAGCAAATAGCGTGATAATTTATTGCCTATATGTTGCCCTGACCTATATGGATTATGTATGCAAAATTTGAACAGGATCGGTTCAGTAGTTTTTGCGCCAATTAATACCATTGCAAAATAATTTTACTGTTTTATTATATGTATAGAAAATACAGACAGACATTTATTATGAATATAGTATAGACAGTAATTTTATCTCACTAAGCGCTTACGTATTCATAAAAAAACTGGGCAAGTGCGAGTCATACTCGTGCACTGAGGGCTCCGTACAAACTTACCTATGAAAACAGTTCAATTTCCGAATCGAGTCTCAAAGATTTTTACGAACCACAAAAAGTTTTTTTTGTGACGTATGTAACTACAAATTAATTTACAGTATTCAGATTTTTTCCTATACTTATGCTTAGATTTCCTTGCTTCATGCCAAATTTCAGGATTCTAGGACAACGGGATTACCCTTTGAATTTTGATTCCTTTGACTTGAGAGTGTCGAAATATACGTTTTTTGCAACATAAACGGCCGTATCTTTTTTTTTTTCGTTAACAGTAAGTTTGATTTTTTCACAGCTTATAGGGACCACAGACCTGAGTATATGGTTTTAATTTCAATTCGATACCTTCATGCGTTTCCGAGATAAAGGGTATTGACAGACAGACGGACGGACAACAAAGTTATCCTATAAGGGTTCCGTTTTTTCTTTTGAGGTACGGAACCCTAAAAACTAATAATTAAAGGTACGACATTACTTTATGGTTTAAATAACTTTTTTTTTTCAAAATAACCCTACTTTCAAAATTATCTTTAATTAGACAAAGGTTTAAAAAAATTAAGTCGAATCAGAAAAAGTTTAACTTCGTTGAGGTTACAAGTCTTTTCTATAGTAAAAACCCGAAAAACGTAAGACCGTTATTAGCTTGGCCTAGTGACATTTAATTAGAGGTTATTAGCGACACCGAACAACCAACACCACCACCAACACCACCAACTTTATACGGCCCTTTTAGGCTTGTTAATTCATGATTTTAAAATAAAATTAGCCTTTTAGTTTTTATTAGACCTTTAGAGTTAAAAAGGTGTAATTTGCTTAAATAATGGAGCACGCTGGCCTAGAAGTAACCCATTCACTCCTGACTTAAAAACCCCCAGGTTGTAGCTATCAGAAAACAGACTTCGGCAGGGAATTCCACTCCTCAGCTGTGCGCACAATTATTGTGTTGTGCACTAACAGATTGCAGAGAGTAAGTAAATAAATAAAACGTTTTATTGTGTACCGCCGCGCCGGTGGCGCATCGCCGTATTTATAACTAGATGGTCCGATGATAAGCATTTTTTTTAAATAGCCTACATTGTATGTCCCACAGCTGAGCAAAGGCTTTCTCCTTCCAAACTTCTTTGTGTAGGTCTGGGCTTGACTGGAATAAAATTGTGCTATCCCTACGCACACTCCCCGAAATGAAAATCGTATTCTTTTAAATTTTACGGAAAATCCAATTAATCATTCGAATGATTACTTGGATTTTCCAAATATATAAATAATTTAATCATTAATAACTCATTTACACAATTTCTCTACACTTTCTTATACTCAGTATCATGTCTAAGAATGGTTTGTCTGACAGTCTGATAACATATTAGTGGTGAAACGAGTAATGACATGCTGCCAATATTGTCTATGGTCATCATTACGATCAATCTACCAAGCCTTTTACCAACCACGTTGGGGTCGAGTTGCAGCCTAGCCGTATGCAGTTGAATATCATACCTGATACCAGTATTACATGGAACGACTGCCTGTGTAATAGTACATTATAATGATGCTTTTTCGACTAATTTTACAAGTTTATTCAACCCTTCATTTCAAGCACTCCTTCGTCAGTGTCAACCAAATGTCGCTTTGAGTTCAGGAACTACTGGTTTTGGGGCACTAATATGACAGAAGATGAAATATACAATTATACACTTAGTTTACTTAAGTTCATCCCAAGAAAAAATACACATGCGAAGAACTAGACATGCTCCAACTTGCCGAGGTGTAACCATGCCAATGACCAACCAGCTTCTTCGTGTTACGTTAACATTCAGTCTCAATTTTGGGCCATACATCGAGGCATAGGTTCAACTAGCTGCAAAAACAGTTGGGAATCCTAGCAAAGGTGAGACATTACATTACTTTTACTTCACTCACAAAAAAAAAAAAAAAAACGGCTGCCATAAATAACGCACGCTTATTCAGCAGTAGCACAGATAACATATAACAAGAGAAAGGCATAATAACCAATGATTAGGCCGCCATAGATCGAATGCTATACTACTCTTGCATGACACTGTACGTCATCGCGGCGTAATTAAGTGTAACATTCTAAATAGCAGTTAGTTTAAGCACGCACTGCGAAATTTATTCTTTGCGATTTTTAAAGAGCGATAATAAAATCGCAAACGACTATAATTCCTACGCGCACTACGATTTATTGTCGACTGCGAAATACCGGATGCCAAAGACAGTTTCAGTTGTGCAACCACGAAAGACGGGAGTGTGCATCGAAACATAGATTTACAAAATAAAATTAACAATTCTAATACTACTTAATTTTGCACTGCGATTTTATCCGCAATGTGCGGATCTCGGTACCGCATCATAGGGTACAAAATATAATAATGTAAGATTTCACATCTGCTATTTTAAATCGCAAACGATTTATTTTACGGATTTTAGCGTATTTCTGTTCTTCACAAACTTACGATATTTTTTCGGAACAATTTTTTAACGAAGTGCGCACTAGGCCTTGGATGTTGACGTCTTTGGAGAAAATAAAAGGGGGATACGATTGGTATCAACTGACAAGAGCGATTGACAAGTTTATTCCTATTCCCTATAGATAATTGAAGATTTATATGAATATCTTGTGGGTAAAGAGTTTACTAAAAGCAGTAGGACATCTGCAAATTTCGTTAGCAATTGTATGTTATTAGAGAAATCAACTGATATTTTTACTGGAATCTAAACAAACAGTTTTCGTTATTTTATTTCACTGGCGTTAAATTTATTTAAATTAATAACATTTTATGTCTTTTGAAATTTAAATATTAACTAAACTAATATAAACGGAGTTAGGGACATACGGATTATTACTTTTAGGTAACTACATATTCTCATCATCATCATCATCATCATCATTTCAGCCGAAAGACGTCCACTGCTGGACATAGGCCTCCCCCAAGCGTCTCCACACACCGGAAGGCGCAGCGTCGGAAGGCCTCCCACAAGGTGGACTGACGACCTGGTGAGAGTCGCGGGAGTGCGGTGGATGCGATACGCACAGGATCGGTCATTGTGGAGACTACCTATTATATACAGATGTTTTTAAATACCTCTCGTGACTCGTGACTTACAACTATAAAGTAACGAGATGTTAACAAATATGTCTTCTGTTTTAATTGCATACCTAAGACATGTAATTAAAGACAGTACAGTAAAAGTCGTGGGATAGTCAGTAGATACATATTTATTTTCTACCAAAGAATTATTTCTACGGGTTTAAAAACGCTAGCTGTCCGCCATAAAACAAGAGAGATAAAACTACATCGTTATTTAGCCTCCCATCCACGATTAGTATCTGTCTACTCGCCGATAAACGATGCGATAGCAATTAAGACAAAGCCATAGCAATTACAAGACAATGCTATAAACACACGTAATAAGACTGCCCATCTACTTGCTTCACATGTTTTGTCATTGAACTTTAGTGAAAGTAAATTTAACATGACCAAGACCATATATTATGGTCTTCTCATTATGAAAGAAAGTGCTTACCGAAATGGATGAGACGTTTCCCGATTGCCTTTGCCATAAAATAAAATCGTTACCAATATGGAGTATCGTTACGTAACTGTCATCTGTCATTGAACTTGAATTTGGAATGCGTTCAAAATTAAAATGTCGTCATATAATTTCGGATGACATTCCGAATGCGTTCGAGAGCGGTCGGATAATGAATTACTTTCATTGAAAAAATTAAATTCGGTGATGAATTATTATTTTCATTACTGACGTGAATGGTTATTTTAGTAAATCAAAATTATGTTTTAACAGTGTTTCAATAATAAATTGCTCGAAATGACGAACAACATACATGATTACATATTATTATTATTTTTCAAATCAATTTGCATACCCACGGATATCGTGCATACCATATTTTATCGCAAAGCAAAACATTTCTAGATAGTTTCTCACAGGCACATTACACCAACAAAAAAAAAAGTCACCGGATTTCAAAATGGAGAATCGAAAATTCAAATATGGAGCGTTCAAAAATGGCGCGAGTTACATCACAGAGAGAAAGTGAGAAGTTCAAAACGAAATTAAGTAGAATTGATGCGTCTAATATGGGCTCATTGTGACTACAAGAGGCGATTAGGCTTTTGTCAACAGTAATGGCCGTGACTAGTCTTGACTGATCGGACGTATGTGATTAAATAAATGTGAAACATCGATCCGACTATCTTTACACGAGTGACTTGGCTTGGGAACTACTTGTGCAATGTAAACATGATTGTGTTTAAAGAAACACACAGCTGACAAAACTTTTTGGGAATATAGTTTTGTTTAAATGATCGAGAGACAATTTAACGGAATAAGATCAAGACATAAAATGGAAAAGATTTAGAGATGTGATTTTAAGAAAGTATATCTTAACTATGTAATTGAAAATTGTGCAGCCATTAAACTACCGTTTTAGGCGCTTCTAATCTTCAAGTCACTATGGAACTAATACATAGGTATGCATTTACTATGTATTTCGCTGGCGTCGACCAGGAGAGGTTCTTCGTGGCTCTTCATGTGACTGGCCGAAGGTGCAGTGTGCTTCGCCAAGGTCACTGATGAGGCTGAGGGTGATGACCAGGTATGACCAGGTAGGCATGCTGGTGGTCAGGATACCCTTTATAGCCGTGGGTGCTGGCTGTATGGCTCGCTGCTCGAAAGCTTGAGGAAGTGATGATGACGTCACGAAGTAGTAGCTGCACGAAGGCTGCGCTGACGTTCTTTGTCGAGGGTCACCAGTTTAGATGTATGTGGAACAGAGAGTAAAGCCCCACATACCTCCGTTGAAAAGGGAGGATCCTCCGACCAGACGGTTGTTATGTCTGGTGGGCAACTGCCCGATAGATGATTTCGGGCTGTCGTCTATATTCTAATTGCGCGGAGAACTTTGATTACGTGATGCAGGATTAGTTCTTATGTGACGCCATAGATGTCGCTACATGTATACCAATAAAATCCAAAACTAGCATTTACACCAACCTTTTTTGAGCTGGGAAATCCGCAAATAACTTCTCCCACTCTGGGTGAAGTGAAAGGGAGTGTCAGACTTTTATTGACTAAATCACATGTGTTCCTTCCGTTGCCTTTTGCGTTCCAGAGCCACAGTAACTCTTTCGAACGATCCCGCAGCCCCACAATCCTTTCGTAGCTGTAGCCGTGGTAAATAGACACCCTCCCTCATGCCATGGTAAACGATTAGCGATGCATTCAGCGTGTTAGTGGGGCCTGCCCAAGGTGTGCTAGATCAATGCTTCCCAAACTGTGGTCCGTAAGAATTGAAATTTGGTCTACGAAAAGTCTAATTACTGACTTTTTAACTGTAAATATTCAAAGATTCAAAGCATTTTATTTCAAATAAACCATTTACAGGCACTTTTGAAATGTCAAGAAGTCAGTCAGTCAGAAAAAATTATGCTAATTGCATATTCCAAAGTGTAGATCTCTATGGAGAAGAATGTGCAAGAAACTCCATGGACACTCTAAAGTAATTTGTATTAATTTAAATTGTATTATGTATATTGATTAATTTATTGGTTTTGTATTGTAATTGAATTGAATTTTATATTTGTTATTGTAATTTATATTTTTGTCTACGTCTATCGCATTGGATTTCTGTAATAAATAAATAAAAAAATAAAACATTTACTATCAGAAATGTTATGTTTACAATGTCATAGTTTTCTGTTTGTTACTTTTGTTTTTTTTTCGGCTAAGAATATTGAATATTGGAAGCCACTGTAATAGGCCTTTTTTTAGGTGGGAAAATCATCTAATGACAAATCCCGCTCTTGGGCGGAGCGGGAGATAGTGTCAGACTTTTACTGACTAAAAACCCACTCCTGTTCCTTCGTTGCCTTCGCCCCAGGGCCCCGGGTTTCGTTTTCACACTAGATCTACACTTAAATTCGGTAGATAAGTCCATATTTTACGACTGAATTTAAATGTTCATTTCACTAGCGAAATCCCCTTGAAACTATGGTAAAAAATCGTCTATCTATAGAAAAAATCTAAGCACGATAATAGTTCCATGACACAAGTCATTTCATCCTTTCCTATACCATACATAACTCTCCAGCCAATATCAGTCAACCCGTCTTTCTTCGGACATCAGTATCGCGACGGACCTGTTAGACGACATGCCTCGTACGCGGAAACAGGTACTACAGAACAGCTTCCTCGCAACCTTGAGGGCGGAGGAGCCGAGGACGCACTTATAAACAATGCAGGCTTGATGGGGTTTTAAGAACAGATGTTCGTGGTAAATGGTTTGACGAAAAGTGGCCTAGAACTTGCATAAAAAACCCAATCAGAATGTTTTATAGTATAACCTGGTTCATTAAAGAAAGGAATCTTAAATGGCGGCGCTTATCATGTTCTCTCGCTCGCACACTAGTGCCGTCTATACTCACTCTCGCGCGTACCGTAAGCAGAAAAATAATATTAGTCTTGATTTGCTTCCACGCTGTCTTGACGCGCTCAGTGATCCTTTTTACGAATATCTTGTTATAGTTTTCTGTTATTACCTGTTTGTTATTGTTGTTGAGTTTACGAATATCTTGGTATAGTTTTCTGTTATTACCTGTTTGTTATTGTTGTTGAGTTTACGAATATCTTGTTATAGTTTTCTGTTATTACCTGTTTGTTATTGTTGTTGAGTTTACGAATATCTTGTTATAGTTTTCTGTTATTACCTGTTTGTTATTGTTGTTGAGATTTGTTTTATTGTTTAGTTTCGTTGTTGTTGTGTTGTTTGGACGTGTGGACTGTGCGGAGACAGTAATGACGTCTCTTCGAAAGCGAGGGAAGATTATACATAGTGACACACGTCAAATAGTGTATAATGTCATTAAATATTTTGAAGAAGAAAAAAGTCTGGAGCGTTATCATCCATTCGAGCATAGTAACGCTCGAGCTTCCATGGCCACGGGATTACCAGTTAGCACAATAGTGAAGATAAAAAAAGAAAGTATGTCTGTATGAAGCTATGAATCTACAATGCAACTTTTTTAGGAACTAATAATGTCTCCTTTTTATATTTTTTTTTTTTTAGTAGAATCTACAACTATTTTATTCGTTTAAATTATGTAAATTGGTCCAAGTGTTTATGAGATAATCGATAATTAGTAGAATGAAAATGTAAGCAAACCTGAATATTTGACGTTTGGAGCGGAGTTCCTTAACGCACACGATACCATTTCTAATTTATTAATGAATACTTTTACATTGCAGGTAAGCTCGCCGAGCAAACATCGACAAAAATACGTACGCCCAAGAAAGGAAAACGGGGACAGAATAACACACGTGTTCCTGTCGACAATTTCGATATCAGCGCAATCGGAAATATAGTTAACTCTATTTATGATGTGCGCAAACAAGTGCCTACACTTAACAAAATATTGGCAACCGCCAAACAGGACTTAAATTTCAAAGGATCCAAAACAACATTGGGCCGTATCCTAAAAAATAAGCTGGTTTAAAAAGTGTCGTCAAAACAGAAGCGTGTTAATAGAAAGAGACAACATAAAAGCATGGCGTACATGCTATTTAAGACGCATAACACAAAATGACGCACTGGGGTCTAGTAAGAAACCTGTAATATATATGGACGAGTCGTGGATTCATGCCCACTATACTGTAAGTAAGTGCTGGCAGAGCTCTAAAGATAAAGGAATTAAAAAAATTGATAGCCCAGGCCAACGCTGGGTAATAGTGCACACCGGTGGCGAAAATGGGTTCACTAAAGGCGCTGACCTCCTATTTAAAGCAAAATCAAAGAAAGGCGATTATCATGATGAGATGGACGGAAACAATTTCCTCAAATATTTAAAGGAAAAACTTATTCCTAATCTGCCGACAGAGAGCATCTTAGTTATGGATAACGCGTCATACCACAGTATGCAAGTTAAAAAAGCGCCAACATCAGCCACCCGAAAGGAGGAAATAAAAAAATATATGGAGGAGAATCATATCGCATTTGAAGAAACCTGGACAAAAGCAGAGTTATTAACTCAAATGAAAAAAAAACTGCCTGAGAAACAGTATGTGGTTGACGAGTTATTAAAATCTCACGGATGTGAAGTCTTAAGATTGCCACCATACAATTGCGATCTGAATCCCATAGAGCACATTTGGAATATTATAAAACAAAGGGTTGCCGACAAAAACGTCGAACAGCACGAAAATAAAATAGAGCAGTTGACCAAAGAAGCAATTGCATCAATTACTCCGGATGACTGGAAAAAACAAATTAATCACATAAAACGGGTTGAGGAGGAGTACTGGACAAGAAATGTGACCAGAGAAAAAGAAATAGAGGATTTTATTATTAATTTAGGACCAGACAGCAGTGATTCTGAAACAGATACAGAGAAGTCATCGGACGATAATGGAAACGAGGACTCTTGGGATGAAGAAATGTTAGGAGTAGAACCCTTACCCATTGATGATCCTGGTGAAGGACCGTCTCATAGTACATATTAATAAATGAGTTAAAAACATTATTCGTTTTTTAATTTAACCAACATCATAACTACTGTTTCGTTATACGTTGTCAGGTGTACAGAAACTGGCATAGAGTAATTTCATCCCGAAAAAAGTAGGCACTGTTTCCGATGAAAACAATAAAAATTCTAAGTTTCACCCGGGCGAAGCCGTTGGCAGAAGCTAGTTTGAAATTAATGTGACCCAGTCTTATTTTTATTATTTTTAATTTGAAAAAAAAAACTTTAACTTGAAATTTTATATGCTGTCTGTACTATCTGTCAACGCAAGTACTTGCCGCCATTTAAGATTCCTTTCTTTAATGCACCGGCTTATACAATGCGTTCCAAATAAGAATAGGATCGATTGCCATTGATTGCCATGTTGTGACGTCACGTCATATTCAAATCAAATCGAAGAATTATTATGGTGAGCAAAACAAGAAATTTTTAAAATTTAATTTATTTACGAACTGTGAACGAAAAAATTTTAATCAGAATCCAGTTCTTAAATTTTGCTCATCTCTGAGTTCTTCAATTTTGCCCAATTTCCTACGATTTGACAGTATGACGTGACGTCACAACATGGCAATCGATCCTATTTTTATTAACCGACTTCAAAAAGGAGGAGGTTATATGTTCGGTTGAATGTATGTTTTTTTGGAACGCATTGTATAGCACAATGACGTGCAAGATACTTGCATATTTTGGTGTGAGGTACGCCTGCATGTATGTCTATTTTACTAGAGCTGTGAGATAGTAAGAAAGAGTTACCGCGGCCCTGGTATGCAAAGGGCAACTAAAAGAGCACGGGTGGGTATTAGTCAGTAAAATTCTGACACTCCCTCTCGCCCCATTCAAAGAGAAATTATTTAATTTTTTCCCACCATAAGTCTGATTATAATGATTTCATATTTATCATAGTATTTATTAGTTTATTATATTAGCACTTAAGTATACGTATTCAATTATTTTAGGCAACTTAAATTAACGTTACTACATTCTATTTCAAATATCTGTTATTTATTTATTGTGCACCTACCACAGTGTTGTCTTTTTTAACCCAATGGTTGACTGGTATAGAATGCTTTGTAGCATTAAGTCCGCCTATGTACCACCACTGTACATGAAGTTTAAATAAATAAATAAGTAGCTCCCTTTTCCATAATCATTAGTCAAACAATTGCATTTATTTATTGCAATTATTCTTTCAATTTGCTCTCTAACTAGATTCTCATAAACAAATCCATTTCCGCAATATAGGGTCTTTCTCCCGACTCCCAAGTCCCCAATCAGATTACATTTTAATCACCAACAACCGAAGGACGAATGATTGTAAACATTTAGGGTCCCCCACAAGGAATCAAAAACAAGTTAAATTGCCTTGAACCTTTTCACCGCCTATAAACACTTTCGATTTTATTCCGCCAGAGTCGCAGATCCACAACCAAATACTCCATCTCATCTCTTCTATCGCCTATGGGAATTGAAGAGCTAAACGAGGTGGAGAACCCAGTCGTAAATACACGACCCTGGCGAATAGGACACGAAAACACTCGTCGTCGGAGCTATCCGATGCAAGCAGTTAAAAGAGTTAATAAGTGGTCGTTGATAAGTCAACATTTTCACTATTACCTTAAATTGAGAAGGCGACTTGAAACCAATTATTAAACTGTTCCTTCTCAAGTCAGTGGACTTACAATTGCAGGATATTAGGAAGGTAGATATTACTTAGAGCAGTGGTGGCCGAGTGGTAACGGCCCTGACTTACGAGTTGTAGGTTGTAGGTGGCGGGTTTAAACCCAGTTGTGTAATTTATTCCATCACCACTGCTCTTAAAACGGTGAAGGAAAACATCTTGAGGAAACGGCATGTCCTAGAACTAAAAAATCCAAGACATGTGACATTCACCAACCTGCATTGGGCCCGCGTGGTGGATTACGGCCCATTCCCTCTCCTAGAGAGAAGGCCTGAGTCCCAGCAGTGGGAACATTATAAGGCTGTTTATGCTAGATATTACTTATGGAAAGTCTTCTTCATATGTAAATATACGAATACTGACAAATGCTTGCACTAACTGGACAAGTCCGCTCAAATCTTTATTTTTTTTTAACCTTTTGAGTGCGTAATTAGAGACACAATAGTAAGACAATGGCGCGTGAACGCCGGCGTTAATGCGGGGATCAACAGCTTAAATTATTATTATTATTTTTTATTTTATTTAAATCTTTGTCGTTCTTTCCTCAAAGGACCATCTCAGACACCAATCTGCATGGTTCTCGTTTTTTGTTTAGTTTGTTTGCTGTATGGACTTTAAGAGACTTTGACCCCTGAGTTGGTTTCGGTGTTTCGGTAGTCAGCTAGGAAACACCGGCCTCATCGAATTTAAATTGACGAAAAAATTTACGTGTAAAAGTTTTTTTTGAAAACCTATTTCCAAAATATCATTTCTCATTATCATAATATAATTATGCTGTTTTGCTTTTGAGCAAGAATTTGGCATTGACATCATGCATGTGGTCGAATTATCGACTTGACACAGTGATGTTAATCGATGTTAAGTTGTTTCGACATTACTGCATCAGAATTCAGAACATCCAAGAGTAGTACCTATTCATATTTATATTTTACTTGTGGTTATCATTCAAAACTAATAATCAATCTCAGATTTTCATCCAATTTCAAAAACAGTTTCACCGTTTTGAAGCCGTTAGTCGAAGTCATAGGTTTTTTATTCCGAAAAAATGATCGATTTCTGCGGAACCTAAAAACTACGATAGCAGAAAAGGCTAGTTACAAATAAACTGCCTGAGCAATTTAGACTGGAATGTTGAAAAGATAAAACATCAAAAAACCATTATACAACACACCATTGTACACCACCATCAAACCACAAGACTATGTTGAAGATCTAGATCTATTTATAGCCCAAGATGTCGATTGTGTCAGATTAACCGTGAAATCCACACTTCCTTTCACAATCCCTTTGAAGATTTGAAAGACTTTGAATGGGTGATATATTTGGTGCGGGGGTACAGAGATAATAAAACGTGTCTTCCTAGAGCGCTGGCACAGTTATTATATTAGGTACTAAACTCTGGCTCGAGTGTGTAAAGATGTGAGTAAACTTTGACAGTGACAGTTGAAGCGACATTATGAGTTACCATAGCGCATAGACATAATAACCATAAAGTAACAAATGCATACACATAAATTGGTCAATTTGTGCATGACCTTTAACGTGCTTTTTTCACAAGTGCATAAATAACACACACACGCATTGAAGGTCTAGACAAAATTGACGTTGATAAACTACCAAATATAGAAAGCTTGTCAGTTTGTGTATTTTTTCTTACAAGTATTATTATATATACAACAAACGCGCTTCGATCACGAGTTTTTATATTGATCAATCACATACTATATGTAACTGTTTGCAAGAAAACATACAGTATTTGATGAACAAAATAAAAACTTACACATATTATGTTATATGCATATTACATATGAAAACATCAGGATAGCACATCGTCTATCTACACAAATATTATAAAGAGAAATGATTTATATTTTTGTTTTTAATGAAAAAACACAAAAACTACTGGACCGATTTGAAAAATTCTTTCACCAGTAGAATGCTGCTTTATCACTGTATGACATAGGTTAAGTATATATTTTCTACTTTCACATGGGCGAAGCCGCTGGCAGAAGCTAGTAATTTATAATGAGGGTAAGTACTAATTCCATACGTGCGGCGGCGGCTAGTTCATTAATTTTCATTGTTCATTAGTAGCTATGGATTATTTGATTATTTTCATTAGGTACCATGATTGTTTTTTATTTATTTTGATTACCTTGATTGTTTCTATTATTTTAACTATTTGATATTTTGATTATGTTAATTTGTTCTTTTTAGGGTTCCGAACCATGATAGCCAGACAGTTGAAATTTTCACAGATGATGTATTTCTGTTGCCGCTGTAACAACAAATACTCCCATAAAACAAACGTGATTTTTTTTGCCGTTTTTTTGCTATGGAAAGTACGGAATCCTTCTTGCGCGAGTCCGACTCGCACTTGGCCGGTTTTTTTTTTAAATTGCATAGTATGATTTTGTTTATATATTAGTATTGATTATTTGATTTGTCATTTCATTGCAATTTTATTTTATATAATAACTATTTTTGTGTTACATTGTGAATCGGGCAACTATGTAAGTCAGACGTAGGCCGATTGTTAAATGCTGTACACAGAAGCTGTTGGTTTTATCTTAATAAAAAAATATAATAAAAATTTGTATGTCTCACTATAGCTGTTTTATCAAAGACCACAGCGCCACAGTCCAACACGGATGCGTGAGCATTTCGCGGTAGTAAGTAGAGTCATTCAGGTAACAAGCTGTGGGCGGACGGGTACAGCCCGTGGAGCCTGCCCTACAGGGCTGCGGAAAGCAAAAGGCAATGCAGTAAGGTAAGTTGTTTTATGATTTTATAAGCCCGTCGGCGAGCTTGTTGCGATTATCAAGGTACACATGTTGGGAACTGAGAAGGTATGATTGATATAATGCTAATAAATATATAGGGTGACTGGTAATTAGTGTACGATACTTAAACACGTGATTGTGCTCACGATAACAAACAATTTTTACTATGGGAGCAAAGCCGCAATCGCGAAAAAAATATCAGCTGTTCAGTACATTAGGCAAACATAAATGTACTGAACAGCTGATTTTTTTTCGCGATTTCCGGTTTGTTCCTATAGTAAAAGTTGTTGGTTATCATGAGCACAATTACGTGTTTAAGTATCGTACACTAATTACCAGTCACCCTATATATTTTTTTTTATTTTTTTTTGTATATGTTTATATATTTTCTTTTATATATAATAGATATATCTATTATATCTATGTATAGTCTAGTATATAATTTTAATCTAATATTTACTTTATTCATTTGCAGTAAACCACAGACTACCCCCTTTTTCTGTTTCGATTTCTTACAGTCCATCCTAAGTTTGTCTGGTAGATATCGTTGTCAGCGATAAGACCGCCTTTGTACCCATAGATTTAAGTTGCCTAGTATAAAAGTTTTGTTACTATTTTGGTGTGCAAAAAAGTTTATTCTATTCTATTCTAGCTTCTGCCAGCGGCTTCGCCCGCGTGAAAGTATAGTAGGTTTCTCCATACGAACTTTGGACACCCGTTTCATCCCCTTAGGAGGCGAATATTGGGAAATCCTCTTTTAGTGCTCGCCTACGTCATAAAAGGAAGGTTTGTGCAAAATTTCACGCTCGTAGTCACAGTAGTTTCGACTGTGCGTTGATATGTCAGTCAGTCAGTTTCTCCTTTTATATGTATAGATTATTAATATCTCGTAGCCATATGGTAGAATATTGACTATTTTATGATGTAGCCACATTGTCGTGTCATGGTGGAGTCCATCCGCAGAACGAACGGCGCGACGCGATCTAAAGTGGTCGCATCGCGCCGTTCTGCGGACTCCTTGATTCAATTCGGTAATGTACGAGTAACTAAAGTGCTTTTTTTAGGTAGGAAATCATCCAATGCCTTCTCACGCTCTTGGGCAGAGCGGGAAGGCGTGTCAGACTAACTAAAACCTACTCCTGTTCTTCCTTTGCCCTTCGTTCCAGGGCCCCGGGGTTCCCATCTCGCACAACCCATGATGCAACTAAAGTGCTGTGGTTACATCTAAGACGTCACTTAGAAACTAAAATCCAAAATTCTGCATATTAGCATTCTCCGGCGGTTAAAACATATACAACAGCCTGAAATCAACTGTCGGGTAGTTGCCTAGACCAGACACAACACTAGACTGGTCGGACAATCCTGCCTTTTCAATGGAGGTTTGTGGGACTTTACACCCTGTTCCGCATAACTAGGTAGTCTAGATAGGCAGTAGTACCCTGGACGATGGAACTACCATCAGGGTAATCGATCAGCATGCATCTGATGAAATGCATGCAAAAAAGGAACATCAAATGCATACAGAGGCTGCTTCTCGATTGAGCGATTATATCCTTCAAAGCAGTCAGTAGATTTTGCACCCTAAGCACGTAAATACATCCTCGTAAGAGAAAGGCGAGAAAGCCTTAAATATAGCACTGGCAGGTTAACATCTAATTCATCAATCTGTGTATATGCAAAATAACTGTGTTCTTTTTACCTGACGAGTGAAACGGTGTTTATTGTTTTATTTTAAACTAGTATTTGCCCGCGGCTCCGCCCGCGTACATAAAATAAAAAACCCAAGTCACTCAGGAGTAAAGCAGATTTCTTGCGGTGAAAAAATTTTAGCAATCGGACCAATAAAAAAAATCAAAATAATAATTCGGTTACACAGGTATGCCATACATGCACCAGTAGTGTCACTGTAAACTTCAGTTTTGTCCGTGTTTTTATGGAATGTTCTTATTCTAAATTTAAATCTGACAAAAACACGTCATGTAATTTTTCATTTTGACATTAGTTGCCGCTGAGATGAGTCTGAACTTTTTTAAGTACGTCAATTGGCCTTCTGTTTCTTATCTGTCTTACGTTGTCTATGATACACTTTTCATCGGCACCTACGAGCCCGTTATACCTACTTGTGTCAAAGCATTTCTACACCGCGATTGTGTTGTTCTCAATATAAATCGGTTCCAGTTCACTATAAATCGCCAATGGAATCAACACGGATTAATGCTGGCAGCACGTTTTCTTACGCACCGAGTTGGCGCCATTATTTATAGAAAAAGGTTGGAAAGAGGTTGTATAGCTAAAGGATCGAGGTTTGTGTTTTATGGAATGAAATATCTGCCTTTGCTCAACTTTATTGCTGTCGATTTCCAGTTTAACCAGATGTATGTTCTAGTGTTTAACATGGAGCAACTGCATACCTGCCCTAGACAACTGAGTGACTGGATGATATGATCATCATCATGCGTCTTGTGGCCTTCGGAATCACGCGACCCTCACCAGGTCGTCGGTCCACCTTGTGGGAGGCCTTCCAACGTTGCGTCTTTCAATGCGCGGTCGCCACTCCAAAACCTGTCGTCCCCATCTACCATCTGTTCTGCAAGTAATGTGCCCTGCCCACTGCCACTTAATGATAATATGATTGATGATATGATACTTCTTGTCAATACTGGTTTCAGGTTTTCTGACTTCTGACTAGTCATAAAGACTGTCATCGATGTACCGGGTTTCACAGAATTTAAAATGAATTTATGGAATTTAGCAATTTGTGGCAAATCAAACTGTGACGAATTTACAATAACCCGATGTACCAATCAAAGCCAGATCTATCGGTCTTGCCAGAACTGTGGCCTTAAATGAAAGAGTTACCGTAGTCGTAACACGCAAAGGGCAGTTGAAAGAACACAGGTGGGATTTAATCAGAAAAAATCCGACACTAAATGACCCCACTCGCTCCACTGAAAAAAAAAAGAACTATCGGCTAAAATTTAACATGCTTTAAAAGCGAAGAAGAATTTTAGTACCTACATAACTTCGAAGACTGATCCGTGTACGGCTGTTATTTTCTTGTATTTTATGGAACAATCTACTGTAAACTGTGATTGTGGTCGGTTAAAACCTATATAACATTATGGTAGCAGTTAACCTTTGGATCTTTAGTCCTTTGGACCACATTTATGACTGTATCTATCAGGTTTATTGACAGGAGCATTCAAAAGCACATAAAGATTTTTATTGTACTTTAAAACATAATTGAAAAATTTACGTGCAAAGTTGTGTCGTCCCACCAATTCAAAGGTCATCTAACTGCTCTCAGCAGATGAGGGAGACGTCGTCTTTCATCTTTACGGTCCTACATCATCTGCCCCAGATTTTTAGCCAGGTGGACCGACGACCTGGGGAAAGGAACAAGAAAAAGTTGGAAGTGGAGGGTCTTAGATAGGAATAGTAGCGCAAATGGACTTGAACTCATCTTGAAGGCAAAGAAGAGAGGACATCTTTATCGCGAAGCTTGACACTTGCACAACAGGGTTAAGAATTAGGGACGTTACTGCTATTGCTAAACTATAGAATGCTGGCACAAAGACACAACTAGTGCCAAACTACAAAAAAAAAAAAAAAAATAGAATGCTATCGACGAAGATAAAAGTAGAAAAAGATCGTTCAATTCTTATGCATACCATGGCAACTGGTAACTACGCAAGCTTTTTTTTTATTTATATCTTTTACGTAATTTTATTTATATTTTTACGAATTCATCAAATAACTTCTCCCTATCTGGGTGAAGTGAGAGGGAGTGTCAGGCTTTTACTGACTAAAACCCTCAGTGTTACTTCAGTCGCCCTATATTACGAAGGTTGCGGTGATTCCTTCGAACAATTCACAGCCCTGGCAGGCGTTGGCCCTAACTGACCCCTACAATTTTGCTAACATCTCTTTGAGGCGCGCGTGGAACAAAACGCGCCGTCGACCCGGAGATCAAGCAAGCCTAGAATATCATTGGTGATAATAACCATCAAAAACATGTAAAGATTTATAACTTAATGTTCAGTAGAGATCATCCATCCCATTATACACCACAAATTTTTAATTAGTACAAATATTTAAAGGGCTTATTAGAAAAGGTCTTATTATTTATGTAAATTCTCAATAAATAATATTCTTAAACAGCAAAGTTATTAGCGTTTGTTTATATCCCAAAATGTCACTCAATTTATAGAAATTATATTGTACAGGCTGATTTGTGAATGAATGAATGGCGATCAAAATGGAAAAACACTGCGCGTAGTATTTTCTAGTAGCAATTGTTATGAATGATTGATTCAATTATGAATTAACCAATTATGATCAATTTTCGTGGACAATTTTGGGATTTAGTTTTTTTTTTACTTATGACTACATAAATATGATCAGTAACGGGTACAGATAGAGCCCCATTTTTTTTTGTGCTAATTAAAAAATAGTAGTGTATTAGCAACATTCACACCACACCGCTACGCGTGGGCTAATCCAGAAACCAGTCCAAGGCATATTAGAACGGTGTAATCAGAATCTTGTCGTCGTCGAAGCTAACTCTGATCAATTAGGTCGTTGAACAGATACTGTTAATAAGGAGCATGTTTTCTGTTTTAAACCGTGCATTTGTTAGGTAATGCTCGCGAGCATGTTAAGATGAGCATACAATGATGCGGAAGCATGTAGAACATGGCTTGAGTTTTGTACTATGGTTCAATTATAACTAATACGCAAGGCCCGCTGTGGGCAAACACACCTTTTTTCCCCTTTACAAATGACATCTTTTTCTTTCGTATCATCATCATCATTTCATTTGAAAGACGTCCACTGTAAGACATATGCCTCCCCAAAGCGTCGCTGTAACGACCGGTCCTTTCGTATATATTGTAATGTATTTATTTTTATAGATGTATGAAAACTTTCTACATATATATAGGGTGACTGGCAATTAGTGTACGATACTTAAACACGTGATTGTACTCATGATAACAAACAATTTTTATTATGGGAGCAAAGCCGAAATCGCGAAAAAAAAATCAGCTGTTCAGTACATTAGGCAAACATAAATGTACTGAACAGCTGATTTTTTTTTCGCGATTTCAGGTTTGTTCCCATAGTAAAAGTTGTTGGTTATCATGAGCACAATCACGTGTTTAAGTATCGTACACTAATTACCAGTCACCCTATATATTAAAAGCCCTAAGGGACATAACTGTTCACAAGACATTTATTAACACCAGCTGTACCTGTATTACATTTTCCAATGTTCCACAATAAAGATGAATTGAATTGAATCTTTTAACAACATCAAATCAAATCAAGACTTCGAGCGAAAGCGAAAACGAATTGAACTTAAAAATTTGAGTAAGCGACATGCGACTGTGAGTGAAGCGAGTTCAGGATTTGTTACAATATGTCAAAACGAAGAATTTGTTGAAACTGTCAGTTCTGAAATGTAAAATTGATCAAAAATTCAAGAGAAATGATGACCTGAAATTGCGATGTTTCGGTTTTTGGTTGATTTTTTATGCAGTGCTTTTTTTAATTAACTTGTTTCTGAATCGATTTTACTTCTAACTTCTGAAAAATGTTTCTTAACTCACTTCTGCACTTACTGTGGATAAGAATTTTATAGTATTAGGTACATATCAACAACAACTATGTATTCCAGTTAGGGTTACCATATCTCAGGATTTGTCCTGAGATTTCAGGGTTTTCGGACTCATCTCAGGATTCCGGCTGGATTTTGCAAATTGATATCTCAGGATATTTAGGATTTTCAATAAAATACACCTTAAATTTTCTTACTTCGGATTAAACTTGTGCAATTAAAAACTGTCTAAGTATATTACCAGGGGTAACACCCCCCCCCCCCCTTTTGTGTGCGATGTGCAACGCGTGAGCGAGACCCGCGGTGTATAAAAACGAAAGTATTAAGACATTTTTAAATTATTAAACACGTTTAAAAGAAAATACTAGAAAATCTCAGGATTTTTCAATGGAAATCAGGCCTCTTTCCTGACTTTTGATTTTTCCATCTGATAACCCTCATTCCAGTAGACAACTTCAATTAAATTCTTGGGCTCCATATTTAAATTAGATCCTGACTAGACGAGATGCAGTTTCATAATATAGGTACTGGTCTTTACCAAGTTTACTTATTCAATCTCATACTGTCTACGCGTTTCAATTGATTTGAAAATTATCATCTATTTCCGAATTCCAGCACAAAAAAAGGCAAGGCAAAGGTTAACCCAATATGAATTGAGGAACAAAGATTGTTAATTTTTTATTATTGTACTGATTAATAGGCTTAGCAGTTTGACTACTTACTATCTCAATTGATGGTAAGCGATGATATGGTAGACGATGAAGCTTCGCTTACCTAGAAGTATATTCACTCTTGACTTAAATACCTTGGCTGTATGCATAATGAAAATATTCTAAAAAGTGTTTGTAATAAGTTTAATTGCACTACAATTCCAATTGATTCCGGTGTGAGAGAGAGACAACTATACAGGAAGAATAGTACCATCCCTTTCTTGACATTGACACTTCGTAGTACGACCCCAACTGTCGTTTAATGAGACATCACTCACGACTCTCGGAGCCAGTCTGACCAGCTTCAAAATTTCACCGGCGACATTTAAGCGAAGGTAAAAGTTTATAAAAAGTTAGCAAACTTGTTTATCGATAAACGGCATTGATATGACCAGTACATGATCATATTCAGAGTAATTTTTTTACTGCTGCTTTTAAGATCACTGTTCCTGACCTGGGGGTAATTATCCATGCGGGGGTAAAACCTGGTATTTTGTGGGGGTAATAATAAGCTAGTAACTTATAACAAACCAATAGGACTGAATCTAAAATTAAAAGAATTGTAAAGAAATGTGTAAAAGGTGGAAAAATCACCTTAAGACAAATCGCCGCGACAAGTCGCAGCCTCAGACTAATAAAAAAGTATAGACAGAACATTGCGCTCCTAAAAGTGAGACACGTAATATGAAGCCAATCGGCAATATGAAGCCAGCCGCTCGGTAGTCTGCCGCTAGCAAGCGAGTGCATGAGACGTTTTTTTGTTGACACAATAATTACGAAATTATGCCGTCCTGTGTCATAAACTGCTGCAAAAACAATTCCAGTTTGCAAAAAAAGGCTTCTGGGATTACTTTTCACAAGTAAGTAACGTTTTTGCTGTATAAATTAAATAAAATCGTAAAAATATCTGAAATAATTTCTCGGAACACGCCATTTTGTCGGTGTTGCAAGTTAAGAACATTATTTTTTCCCAAAAATAAGGGAAGTCGTAATTTTTACGGACATTACAACAAAGTGTTTTTTTTATTTACAAGTACGGCGTCATCCAACATACGGTTACGCTGGATGATCCGCACCTAATCCGATAGTCGTTGGATATATATTATTATTTATTTAAGTAAGTTTTGTGTGTTTTTAAAATTAATAATTTCACTTAATATGAAAATAATTGATTTTCATTAAATGAAATTATCTTTCATTTCATATAACCAAGATAAACACTATACTACCTACACAATAATAAAACTTAACCAAAGTATATCTCTCGTACTTGGGAGTCGCAGCGCAACGCTTGCAACATTTTTTCTCTAGCACACATGTGCAAATCTACGATGTCATACACCAAGTTACGCACACAAAGCCAAAACTAGTCCTCACTTATTTCGTCGATTTTGTTTACGACGGCTCCGTCTTTACTTTTTTATTGGTCTGAGGTCGCAGCATGGCGGACAGAGCTCTGGCGGGTTCTCATGGAGAAATGGCGACAACGACTGTCGCGACCCAGTGCTGGGCACGCCACAATTATGGCGGTAAGTCCCCTCTTTGAGGCGTGGTTGGAAAGACCTCACGGCGTCCTCACCTTCCGCATGACGCAGGTTCTCACCGAACACGGTAAGTTCGGGAAGTTCCTGCACCGGATTCGTGCGGAAGAGACGCCCGGGTGTCGCCACTGTGCGGACCGCCCGGAGGACACGGTGGAGCACACGGTGGAGGTGTGCCCCGCTTGGGCAGAGCAACGCCGTGTCCTCGTGGGGGCGATCGGCGGCGGCGATCTCTCGCGCCGGGCCTTGGTACAGGCCATGGTCCGGAGCGAGGAGGAGTGGCAGGCGGTCGCCTCCTTCTGCGAAGCAGTAATGCTAGCAAAGGAGGCGGCCGATCGCGTGAGGCAACGGTCCTCACGCCCCAACCGCCGCCGGGATTCCGATCCCGATTTCCGGCCACCGTAGGCGAGGGCTTGCGGACGGCGAGCAATGAGTGGCTCGCCGTCCGATCGTCCGGTAACCGTCCGGACCGAGCCCAAGTCTCTCCGAGCCCAAAAAAACCTTAAGACAAATCCAGCTCTTGGGCGGAGCGGGAGATAGTGTCAGACTTTTACTGACTAAAAACCCACTCCTGCTCCTTTGTTGCCTTCGTCTCAGGACCCCGGGTTTCGTTTTCACACTACCCATGGACCCAGTAGGCTTCGACCCTGCTGGGCCCCTACGATTTGCTAACATCTACCTGAGGCGCGCGTGGAACAGTACGCGCCGTCGACGACTTGGGCTCTGTCGGACGGCGGGCTAACCGTTGCTCGCCGTCCGCAAGCCCGCGCCTACGGTGGCCGGAACCTTCACACTTTAAATTTTGCATTCGCATGTTCCGTTTCGTAAAGTCTATAAAGATTATAATTATATATCTAGACTAGCTTCTGCCAGCGGCTTTGCCTGCGTGAAAGTAGGTTTTCCCATACAAACTTTGGATCCCCATTTCATCCCCATAGGGGGAACATTTTGGAAAATCCTCTCTCAGTGCTCGCCTACGACATAAAAGGAAACTTTATGCAAAGCCAAAATCGCGAAAAAAATATCAGCTGTTCAGTACATTAGGCAAACATAATTAATGTACTTGTTCCGTATGGTGTTCGGACGTTAAGAATAACACCATCCCATCTCTTCCCGAGGGTGTCGTAAGAGGCGACTAAGGGACATACCAGAGAATGGGCAGCAGCATCCTCTGTACATTACAACAACCAAACTGCGATCGCCAACCCGTCTGCCAAGCGTGGCGATTATGGCAACCCCCCCCCAACATGAAAAACAGAAACAAAAAATGGCCCCTAGTGCCCGGCAGCCCGTCTACCCTTGACTCCGGTAGCGGTCAAGGCCACGACGAGGCAAGGGGTGCGAAGAATCTCCGGATGAGATTTGGCTACCCATCTATGAAACGACTCGACCTGGCAACTTTTAACACGCGTACACTGAGGACTGACGAGAAGATCACCGAACTGGAGGAGGAATTGAGCAGGTTGCGATGGAGTATTGTGGGATTGTCTGAAGTCCGAAGACAGGGGGAGGATACGATAATTCTCAAATCCGGTAACCTGCTCTATTTCCGGGAGGGTGACCAGCAGTCCCAGGGTGGTGTCGGGTTTATCGTCCACAAGTCCCTTGTGAACAATGTGGTGAGGATCGAGAGTGTGTCGACCAGGGTGGCGTACCTTATACTCAGAATATCATCAAGATATTCGCTGAAGGTCATACAGGTCTACGCCCCGACCTCGACACATCCCGACGACGAAGTAGAATCCATGTATGAGGATATATCAAGAGCCATGCATGGTTCTAAGACTCACTTCACCGTGGTCATGGGGGACTTTAACGCGAAACTGGGCAAACGAGACGGTGACGAGCTGCGAGTGGGGCAATTTGGATTTGGACGTCGGAATCACCGGGGACACCTACTGGCTAGCTTTATGGAGAAGGAGGACCTCTATATGATGAATTCCTTCTTCAAAAAGCGTGAGCATAGAAGGTGGACCTGGCAAAGTCCTGACGGTGCAACTAGAAATGAGATTGACTTCATCCTGTCGACGAAAAAGCAAATATTCAATGATGTCTCTGTGATCAACGCGGTGAAAACTGGAAGTGATCACCGCGTCGTAAGAGGCACATTGAATATTAACATTAAGCTTGAAAGGTCTCGACTGATGAAGTCTACGCTCCGTCCAGCACAGATCCAGATCCAAAACCCCGAGAGCTTTCAGCTCGAACTCCACAATCGTTTCGAGTGCCTAGGAAGCTCCGTGGATGAATATAACGATGGGTTCGTGGAAACTGTCCATACGGTCGGGTCTAAGTTTTTCAAGACTCACCGTACAAATAAAAACAAGAAGCTCTCCGATCCGACCCTCGAGCTAATGAAGAAGAGGCGTGAGATGATTCTGCAGTCTTCAGACGATGCGTGCATATACCGGCAGCTCAATAGACAGATCTCGAAGTCCCTGAAACGTGACCTTCGCCGCTTTAATACCGCAAGGATTAAGGATGCGATTGAGCGGAATAAGGGCTCTAAAGTATTTGCACGAGATCTGTCTATTGGGCAAAGCCAGCTCACGAAACTGAAGACCGACGATGGCAGAGTCATATCCGCCAAATCGGAGCTTCTGGGAGAGATCGAGGCTTTTTATGGACAGTTATACACGTCTATCGTTAAACCCGCTGTAAATCTAGTGAACGACCCAAGAGCTAGATTGACTCGACACTATACCGAAGATATCCCGGACGTCAGCCTGTACGAGATTAGGATGGCTCTGAAGCAGCTGAAAAACAACAAGGCGTCGGGTGAGGACGGAATTACGGCCGAACTCCTGAAGGCGGGTGGAAAACCGGTCCTTAAGGCCCTTCAGAAGCTATTTGATTCCGTCATACTCGAGGGAAAAACGCCACAGGCGTGGAGCAGAGGCGTGGTGGTACTCTTCTTTAAGAAGGGCGATAATGCCCTGCTTAAGAATTATAGGCCCATCTCGCTTCTGAGCCATGTCTACAAGCTGTTTTCCAGAGTCATCACGAATCGTCTCGCGCGCAGGTTCGACGACTTCCAGCCTCCCGAACAAGCCGGATTTCGTAAAGGCTTCAGCACCGTGGACCACATACATACGCTGCGGCAGGTTATACAGAAGACTGAGGAGTATAATCAGCCTCTCTGCTTAGCGTTTGTGGACTACGAGAAAGCCTTTGATTCGATTGAAACTTGGGCTGTACTGCAGTCTCTCCAACGGTGCCAAATTGACTATCGGTATATCGAAGTGCTGAAGTGTTTGTACAAAAACGCCACTATGTCAGTCCGACTACAAGACCAGACCTCGAAACCTATCCTCTTGCAGCGGGGTGTGAGGCAGGGAGACGTTATTTCTCCGAAACTGTTCACGGCAGCAATGGAGGATGTCTTCAAGGTTTTGGAATGGAGAGGGCTAGGCATTAATGTCAATGGCGAGTACATCACTCACCTTCGGTTTGCCGACGACATAGTAGTCATGGCTGAGACTACGGAGGAGCTCAGTATAATGCTTGGTGACCTCAGTAGAGCTTCCGAAAGAGTGGGACTTAAAATGAACATGGACAAAACCAAAGTCATGGTAAACAGCCATGTAGCACCCACTCCTATCAAGGTCGGGGACTCTACACTCGAAGTTGTAGACGAATACGTTTACCTGGGACAGACGGTCCAGTTGGGAAGGTCTAACTTCGAGAAAGAGATCAATCGTCGAATCCGACTCGGCTGGGCAGCGTTCGGGAAGCTGCGCGGTGTCTTCTCGTCCAATATACCACAGTGTCTCAAGACGAAAGTCTATGACCAGTGCGTGTTGCCAGTGATGACATATGGCTCCGAAACGTGGTCGCTTACAATGGGCCTCATTAGAAGGCTTAAAGTCACCCAAAGGGCAATGGAGAGGGCTATGCTCGGAGTTTCCTTGCGTGATCGAATCAGGAATGAGGATATCCGCAGGAGAACCAAGGTTGCCGACATAGCACGAAGAATCGCCAAACTAAAGTGGCAATGGGCAGGGCACATTGCTCGCAGAACAGATGGCCGTTGGGGCCGAAAGGTTCTGGAATGGCGACCACGTACCGGAAGACGTAGCGTTGGAAGGCCTCCTACAAGGTGGACCGATGACTTGGTAACGATTGCGGGAGTCCGATGGATGCGAGACGCACAGGACCGTTCGTTGTGGCGACGCTTGGGGGAGGCCTATGTCCAGCAGTGGACGTCTTTCGGCTGAAATGATGATGATGATGAATTAATGTACTGAACAGCTGATTTTTTTTTCGCGATTTCAGGTTTGTTTCCATAGTAAAAGTTGTTGGTTATCATGAGCACAATCACATGTTTAAGTATCGTATACTAATTACCAGTCACCCTATATATAGATAGGTAATATGATTATAAGAACTTCCTGAATATTTTTGTGAAATTTTTATATGACATGTCTAATATAGTGGGTTTGTGTTTATATGTAAGTACTAGGTATATACGTGTATATTATTGGTAATATGAAGGGGGGGTTAAATCAGTTTCCAAAGCTAAATCACAGGGGTGACAAGAACGAAAAGATTAGGAACTATTTTTATAAGACTTTGTTTTTCCTCCTGATATAGATCCTATTCTTCGTTATCAATCTATGACATTGTTAGTACATTCTTATATACTTAATTACTCATCCTAGTCTGACCGCTATTCGCTATCATGTTATCAGCTATCTGGACATTACCTGTGAACAAGAAAAACAAACATTTAGTGCCTTTGATTTTGTGCAGTTATCTTTTTATGCTAAACTAGGTTATACAAATAAAACTCTTAATAATCTAAAATGCAGGTTTTAGAGGTGGAAATCATCAAATATCTGTATGTCCTACAGATAGTTGTTCTGGGTCTGAGTGTCTTATTTATGTGAGTTTACATGTTTGCAAACGCTCCTACAATACAACCCTCCTAGCCAAGTTACGATCGTTTCGTTTGCGTCGAACGCCTCGAGAAGGCCACGCCTCCGATTTCTTTGTTTTGACGTTATCTCAACGCTCAGTCACGTGGTCCGAGGCGTGGCCGGGGGCAGGAGTTATTCCGGTTAAGGCGTAAAATTCCTAATTCTGAAAATGGCAACTCAACTATGTCGGTAACCTTGGTTCTCCTGCGGATATCTTTATTTCTGATGTGATCACTTAAGGAAACTCCGAGCATAGCCCTTTCGATTGCCCTTTGGGTGACTTTAAGTCTTCCAATGAGGCCCATTGTTAGAGACCACGTTTTGGAGCCATATGTCATCACTGGCAACATGTTGCGTTTGTTTAATCAGTGAGTTGAAATTGTAAAATTTTATAGTGCATAAGAATGAATAGATATTAATCCTAATGTCGTTCGGACCAAATCAAGACAATTCAAGTTGTACCTGTCACTTTTGTAAATTTTTAAATTTAAAAATATTAAATCTTATCAAAACCATTTTGTATAATAAGAAATCTTTTATTTATAAAAATATTCCCAATTACAGAAAATTTGCCATCTTGATAATAATTAGTCATTTAGAGTATTGGGCATTCTGAGAATTGGGCATTCTGAGAATTGGGCAATCTGAGAATTAGGCACTTTGAGAATTGGTCCTTTTCCGCCTCTGCCATTTTGAGAATTAGGCATTTTTCGCCTAAACCGTTATTCCTAGTGCGAGTCGGACTCGTGCACAAAGGATTCCGTACCGTCCGAAGAAAAAAACGTTTGTTGTAGAAGAGCGGACTTAAATATTTATTTTATTCTGTTTTTAGTGTTTGTTGTTAGAGTGGCTACAAAAATACATCATCTGTGAAAATTACAACTGCTTAGCTATCATGGTTCATGAGGTACACAGCCTGGTGACAGACAGCGGAGTCTTAACAATAGGGTCCTGTTTTTACCCTTTGAAAACAGAACCCTAAAAAAAATTACTTCTCGCGCTCTGGGTGAAGCGAGAGCGGGAAAAGCCATTGTGTTCCTCCAGTTGCCCTTCCTTCGCATACCTGGCTCATGGCTTACTGTTTCGTGATCATTTACCAGTCCGACTTTATCACAAGTTCATTTCAAAATACTTGCAACAAATAAAGCTAAATCAATCACAAGTCTTATCAGGCAGTTCCCTTCTAATCTATCGTGCGAGTCCTTGGTCCTGCCGTTGCTTGTCAATAGGTACCAATATCTGATCATTCTGATCGGCTACTTATCCAATGATATCATTTTTTTAAAACGTTAACGGATCAATATACTGTAGCGACATCTATGGCGTCACATAAGAACTAATCCTGCATCGCGCAATCAAATTTCTCCGCACGATTAGAATATATACGACAGCCCGAAATCATCTAATGGGCAGCTGCCCATCAGACATAACACCCGTCTGGTCGGAGGATCCTCCCTTTTCAGAGGAGGTTTGCGGTACTTTACTCTCTGTTCCGCATACCTACCCCCAAAATACCTTGTCTTATTGTAAAGGGACTAAGCACAATGTATGTAAGTAAACAATAAACATAATAGCATTACTTTTTTGTTGCGTGAAACATGGATCAATTAAGAGCGGCCAATTCGAAGTACATTTCCATACAACCGCTCTTACGTGATTATGATGTTATTACACATCTTTCTCTAGATATTTTGGATACACAGCCTAGATGATAAGCTATATAAGCTATCTTGTGGATATTCCACAAGATAGCTTATCTTGTGGATATTATCTAGGCTTCTATAGAAATCAAAACATAAATTTGTGTGTAAAACTAATCCAGAAAAAACCTCTGAAAATCTGCTATTTTACGTGAACTTTGGCCCTCCACAATGTGCTCATATATTAAAAATATAAAAAAGTACATCTATAGAAGCCTTGCACATTTAATCGAGATTTTATGGAAACTAGACTTGTAGAGCTACACTTGATCCACGCCACGCGACGTCGTTCTACGTACAAATCAGGCGTGTTACACGTGTGCGTCGGTCTAATGTGTTCTAGCTTAACTCCTGCCTTTAAGTAACTATATTATTGTTATCTTTCTTTTTTTTTAACTATTTTTCATGTATTCATACCTATATATTGCATAAGAACTAATTGTATTTCTCCCGGTAGAGGGCACTGGCTTCTGTAACACAGGTTAATCACCTAGCACAGGAGCCAGGGACTTCAATAAAATTGTATAAACGTCATAGGTAAATAAAGATTATTAAAGATTATTATTATTAACTTAATCAAACAGTGGTGGTTGGAATCATAGACGACATGAAAGTATGAGATTGGAAGGATGCTATTACGAACCTCTAACAAAAAATCAAGGTCGTGCAAAGTACTCTGAACGGTTCAATAAACCATATAGGCCTTTTATGTTTAGTTCAACCATCAATCTTCAAGGTTAATAACCACCGTGATCTGTCCGCGATGGGTGCCGCTCTGATACATATCAAGGCCCAGTGTCGGATTAAGCTTGCGTGAAGCCTGTAGCAAATTCTACCAACGGGCCCCCTATATCTTTATAAATGATAACGAATTAAAAATCCTTTATTTTTTAAACAGGCTCCAGGGCCCTTAGGTAGCGATGGATCCATAGGTTGCCTACATTGTCTTTATGGAAAATCAGAAAGTGGTTAGAATACATGTGGCACAGCCGAACCGGTATTTTGACTTATTTTTTTATGTCCAAGCGGGGCCCATCCCAATGTGCGAGTCCCGTAGCACTGGCTACTCTTGCTACGTGGCTAATCCGGCACTGCCAAAGCCCCTTCGTGCGTCAGAAAGCACGTTACACGGGTGGTCCTGGCTTGATATTTGTAGATCTTCGACAGTCGTTACGGGTTGTCAAAACCCAGAAGGTCTGACACCATTCTTGCCTAGAACTAACTATCGTTTAACCCAGTTAGGTATCTTTGCGGAAAATCGATTCCTGCCATGGAGCATTTAACAAAATCAACCCTAAACTGCCTACACCGTTTCCACCAGGACAAAATTCACTTTGGAAGACGAAACGGCCTGTAACACACCGCCAATTGCAGAATGGTAAATGTCGTAATACATGTCCTTGTCCTTTTTTTGGTTCTGCTTTTTTTAAAAGGTTTTTTCTAGAAGTTAAGAGTTGTGGAGGTCAAATAGATACTGATGTTCAGCTGCATCCATATAGACTAGAAGTGAACCCCAACACGTGGAGAGTAAGTTAAACAGTTTAGATCAACCGCTACATTGCTTAAGCAATAGAATTTTATCACCATCATCACCATTTCAGCCAAAAGACGTCCACTGTTGGACATAGGCCTCCCCCAAGTGCCACAACGAACGGTCCTTAGCGTCTCGCATCATCTCTCACCAGGTCATCGGTCGACCTTGTGGGAGGCCTTCTAACGCTACGTATTATATATATAGTATCTAAACGAAGACAATCCGATAATAAACAGTAGCACTATCGAAGACACTATAATTCTCTTAACCCTTTTAGTGAGCGATTGTGTTCCGATCGCTGTGGCCATAGATATTCGTAGTACCTAATTGTCCTTGACACAAAACATGCTGCGATTAACTTGACTTAACGATCGGTGCTTTTATAATGTAAAGCCAATTTATTTCATGTTTATAAATAAAAAGAGCTTTAACTTGAATGTTAAGTGGAGCAGCGTAGAATAGCGTTCTTTTTTTTTAAATTGTTACTTGGCTTTTTGCCCTTGAGGTTTTATTTACAGTAAGTTACTGGCAGGTTAGTTATTTTTTATAGAACTGATGGTACAATGCGTTCCAAATAAGAATTGGATCGATTGCCATGTTGTGATGTCACGTCATACTGTCAAATCGAAGAATTAATAGGGAGAGCAAAACAAGAAATTTTTAAAATTTAATTTATTTACGAACTGTGAACAAAAAAAAAGTATAATCAGAATCCCGTTCTTCAATTTTGCTCATCTCTGAGTTCTTCAATTTTGCCCAATTCTTGCGATTTGACAGTATGACCGGACGTGACGTCACAGCATGGCAATCGATCCTATTCTTACTTGGAACGCATTGTAGTTATCATGTATTTCTTATGGTGGGTTTGGACTAGAGGAGCCGCGCACGAGCCAGGCTTAAATTCGTTTAGTGTGGACTGACTGTAGAGAAGCCGAGCACGAGCGACACTATACGTATTTGAACTTGGCTCGTGCTCCGCTCGAGCTTGACTACTCTAGTCCTCTAGCATAGATCCACCTTCAGGAATTGTCAAGATTGTATTGGTGTGGAACTGGAGACGATAGATGGAATGGAAAGAGGCGTTTGCCCAGCTATGAGGGTCTGTACACGCTATTCATAACTATAATAAGAGACTACTGGGGCCTTACCATGACATGTTAAAATGTCAGAAGTGCGAGCGAGAGAGAGGGATGGAGTTATACACCCTATACACCCCTAGTTTTTAATTAGTACAAAAAAAATAGGGCTCTATCCGTAAGTACCCGTTACTGATCATATTTGTGTAGTCAAAAGTAAAAAAAAAAAAAAACTATAATTGTCCACGGAGTTTTTTCATAACTGGTAAATTCATAATAGAATCAACATTCATAACAATTGCTACTAGAAAATACTACAATGTTTTTCCATTTTAATCGTCATTTATTCATTCATAAATCAATAGTCTGTACAATATTTTCATAATTTGAGTGACATTTTGGGATATAAAAAAACGCTAATAACTTTGCTGTTTATGAACATAATTTTTTGAGACTTTTCTTAAATAATAACAAGACCTTTTCTAATAAGCCCTTAAAGTATTTGTAAGTACTAATTAAAAACTAGGGGTGTATAGCTCCATTCCTTTAACAGTCCATCATTTGCTCATCCCTTCAACAGCTCCATCCCTTTAACCATCAGTTTAGGTCGTCGGACAATGCAGTAGTTGTAAGTCATGGGAGCCTTGGCTTAGATATTACAGGTTTAAAAAAAAAAATTAAACTGATATGCTTGCGTTTGGCTACTGTCTGGCCACATGGTAGATAGATAAGCGATGTGTGGTCCTAACTTAACCTAATTGAGTGATCACTCTTTCGGGTAACTTTCTGGGGGTCTGTACTTGTCGAAATTCCGGATCAGAGAGAGATTAACGGTTTACCTGATCCGCGGAGATGTAATGGGATCTATGACTGCAAAGAAGGCGACAGGTAGGGTGAGATCATGCCCGAACAAAGTCCAGTGACACCCAAGTCGAGTGATTAGGTTAGGATCACCTTGCCGGAACCTGGGTGAACCTGTGGGTAGACGGGAAACCCAGACTCCGTCAGGAAATTTGGTACTGAAAGGAAGTAGGAAAAAATGAGTTTTCTTAGCTCCGGTTTCGGCAGCCGCTCAGACGAAACTAAGGTCTGAACCGAAACTGAAACACTTTAGTTTTTAGGTAAAATGTAAATTACATTTTACCTTGAATATTACCTACAGACTAAATAATAATTAATATATGTATAGGTAGTATGTGATTTAAAAATACAGAGAGACTGACTGATTAGATTCACTATTTTCCCATGACCAAAACATGACCTTATATGGAAAATTTGGTTTCGATTTCAGCCAAAACTGAGAATGAAACCAAAATTCGGTTTCGGCCGAGCACTAAAAGGAAGCATTCAGTCAGTCCATAACACCTGGACAATATCACCTCGTGCCTAAGTTATGCAAACATGGCGGCATGTTTAGGTCTATCGACTGTTATGCATATCTCTTACCACGTGTAGTTCTGTAGTAGATTTAACACGCGCACATGACTAATGTGTCAGATTTAGTCAGTTTGTACGCATCTTTATTTTTAATTTATAATTTTTAACCACAAATTAATTAATTTCACGGATGGCGCAGTGGTTAAGCGATTGGCTGCTGTGCTGCGTGAAGCGGGTTCGATTCCCGCATGGAACAAATATTTGTATGGCCACCAGATAAATGTTCCATTTCTGGGTGTCTTGTGTATGTGAGTTCACATGTTTGTGAACGCACCCGCGATACAGGAGTTCATTAAACCCCAAGGGAACACCGGCGTTCGCTCGCTCATTGTCTTTCTATTGTGTCTCTAATTACGCTACTCAATTTTGACATTTAATTTTACATTTTGACATTTAATTTTACATTTTGACGTTTAATTTTACATTTTGACATTTAATTTTAATTTATGACATTCAAATTCTTTAATATTCTTTAAATAAGTGCTGACAATTTTTCATTTCAATACAATTGCGGACATTTTGCTATTTCCATTATTTTATTTGTCTTTTGTAATTATTTAATTGACAATGTTCAATGTGATTGCAAATTCTTAATGCGATAAATTATCAATATTATTGAATTCTATATTTGTGGTCTATAAATCTGTATTAAATTCTTGTTTTAATTAAGTATATTGCATGTATTATTACTTATTACCTTGTACGCCCCCTAGAGGCAAAACATAGCGCCCTCAATTAATTACATAAGAACTTATCATGTACATACCTATGTTTTACAATGAATAAATGAATCTTGAATCTTCAGTGCCAATGCACAGCATCTAAAAGAGCTGACATAAATCCCAAATGCCATGGACAATAGACAGAATATTTGTCTTGTGAACTAATTTTAGGCGACACAATAACTTCGAGTTACAAACGACCGATGAACGAACGATGAACTGATTCACGACAAGAAAATTCTGTTTTCGAATATTTCGAACTTCGTATTCGTCAAACAGATTCACGTCGTCAACACTGATATTCAGCTTAGAGAGAAATTCTACAGATCCGCGATGCGCGCGAAATTTGAAAATGAAGAAATTTAAAAATGCCTGTCTCAGACCAATGCCGGCCGCACGCCTGTCTAAATCTTAAAATGCCTGTCAAATGCGGCAAACGCCGGTCATATGGTAACCCTAGGCCCGCCATTCTGACGTTTATAATATACTAGCTTTTACCCGCAGCTTCGCCCGCGTACATAAAATATAGCCTATGTCACTCAGGAATAAAGCAGCTTTCTATTGGTGATAAAATTTTAGCAACCGGACCAGTACTTTCAGAGATTACCTCCTACAAAGAAAAAAACTGGGCAAGTGCGAGTCGGACTCGCGCACTGAGGGTTCCATACAAACTTGAAAGGTAAATTGCGGTTTACGATTTATGACGTATTAAAATAAAACTACTTTCTCGATCTCATTCAAACCAATTTTCTGTGGAAGTTTGCATAGTAATGTACATCATAAATTTTTTTTAGTTTTATCATTTTCTTATTTTAGAAGTTACGGGGGGGGGGGACACATTTTACCACTTTGGAAGTGTCTCTCGCGCAAACTATTCAGTTTAAATAAAAATTATATTAGAAACCTCAATATCATTTTTGACCAAGACCAAGACCTATCCATAGATACCCCACACGTATGGGTTTGATGAAAAAAAAATTTTCGAGTTTTAGTTCTAAGTATGGGGAACCCCCAAAATTTATTATTTTTCTTCTATTTTTGTGTGAAAATCTTACCTATAGCGGTTCACAGAATTTACTTACCAAGTTTCAACAGTATAGTTCTTATAGTTTCGGAAAAAAGTAGGTGTGACATACGGACAGACAGACAGACACATGACGAATCTATAAGGGTTCCGTTTTTTGCCATTGGGCTACGGAACCCTAAAAAAACAAACTTTACCTCTTCATAATATTAGTTAGATACTCGTAGTAGCTGCTGAGTGGGCCGTAAAATAATCTCGAGCCATGAAGGTGTAGGTACTGCCGACGTTAAAAAAAAAAACAGGGCAAGTGCGAGTTGGACCCGCGCACTGAGGGTTCTCGTACAAACTTACCTATGTGAACAGTTCAATTCCGAATGGAGTCTCGTAGTAGCTGCTGAGTGGGCCGTCAAATAATCTCGAGCCATGAAGGTGTACTGACGTTAAAAAAAAACGACCGAGCTGAAATCTGCAAAGGAAATGAGTCTAACACTCTAACCAGGTATTTCCTCTCCCACAATGAGCAAGATCATACTCTAAAAATAACGCCTAGCGTAAACTGTAATACAATGTTTTTTGACGGCACGGTGGCGGTGAGCGCAGTGGTTGAGTGTTGACCTCTGCGTTACGTGTCACAGGTTCGATTCCCGCACGGAAAAAATATTGGTATGGCCATTTATGTATTTTATAATTACAACTAGCTTCTGCCAGCGGCTTCGCCCGCGTAAAAGTACCTAGGTTTCTCCATACAAACTTCCAACCCCCCTTTTACCCCTTTAGGGGTGGAGTTTCGTAAAATCCGTTCTTAGCGGATGTCTACACCCTATTTAAGGAACCTAACTGCCAAGTTTTAAGTTTGTAGGTGTTATAGTTTCTCAGATCTCGTGATTAATCAGTGAGTGGTATTTAGGTTTTATTTCTATAGATTACCTACCTAATTTTAATGATCTTCACCCAAGTGTCGCCAAAACGAACGATCCATCGGATTCCCGCGATCAGATCATCGTTCCACCCTGTGAGAGACCTTCCAACACTACGTCTTTCGGTACGTGGTCTCCACTCCAGAACCTTTCGGCCCCAACGACCATCTGTTCTGCGAGGAATGAGCCCTGCTCACTGCCACTTAAGTTTGGCGAATTTGCGGATATCTTCAATCCTAATACGATCACGCAAGGAAACTCCGAGCATAGCCCTTTTCATTATTCCATTGCCCTTTGGGTGACTTTAAGCCTTCTGATGAGCCCCATTTTAATGATACTGCATTATTTGAAATATCTATTACATATTTATATATTGTGCACACCTATTACATTGTAGTATTTTTTAACCTAAAGGTTGACTGGTAGAGAATTTCTTGTTGTATTAAGGCCCGTGCCTTACTGGGACGCTACAGCGGTGCTGCCCCAGTTCGCACAGCCAAGGAAATTAATACAGCTTTATGGTGTTGTACCTCACTTGGCCATTTTTTTGACATCATGACCTGGCCACGCCGCCATTGCTTGCCAGTGAGGCATGGCCCTAAGTATATAAATAACCACTACTGTACATAAAGTTTTAAATAAATAAATAATCACAATACACACACATCTCACGAATGTGGAGAGCCCGTTAGTAGAGGAATAGTAGCCATTTTCATTCATAACACGCTGTTTAAGGAATAATCTCTATATACACTGGAGGCCGAAATAAATCAGCCAAGTGATATTTGAAGGTTAAAGAGATTAAAGTGTTTTATTTGAAATAAACGTTATATCCAATAACGTTAAACGAAATAAGTTTTAGAGTATAAAAATGTTATGTGTAAAGAAATTATATCAACAGTTATTATCTCATGTTAATTATAATAATTGTCAATGTCTCAAACGTACACAGATTAATAATTAAATGAAGCATTGTGCATCGAAAACTCGGGCTTGGTCCATTTTAAAGAAATTCATTTGATAGGAATTCCTTTGAAAGAGAGTAATTAAAAGGCATTTCAGTAAGAAGTTATATTTTATCAACTGAACATATATTTTTATGAGACTAGGTAGTCGATGGAATTTTGATTATTAATTTTTAAAATCGTAAAGTTTTTTTTATTAATTAATATTAAATATTTTATATGATACTAGCCTGCCAGCGGCTTTGCCGGCGTGAAAGTAGGTTTCTCCATACAAACTTTGAACCCCCTTTTCATCCCCTCAGGGGGGTGAATTTTGGGAAATCCTCTCTTAGTTCTCGACTACGTCATAACAGGAAGCCTTGTGCAAAATTTCAAGCTCTTAATCTTAGTAGTTTGAGCTGTGCGTCGATTTGTAAGTCGGTCAGTTTCTCCTTTTATATAATACTAGATTCTGCCAGCGGCTTCGCCCGCGTAAAAGTAGGTTTCTCCATACAAACTTATAAGCTCCGTTTCATCCCCTTATGTGATGAATAATTGTGGAAAATCCTCTTAGTGCTCGCCTACGTCATAAAAGGAAGCCTTGTGCTTAATTTCACACTCCTAGGCTCTGTAATTTCCACTGTGCTTTGATATGTCAGTCAGTCAGTCAGTTTCTCTTTTTATATATATAGATATAGATGAGACGCACCCCCATTACTGGGTTGTGGATTTGTTCGAAAGAGTTATTGCGGCCCTGAACCGTAATGGGCAACTGGAGGAACACTGGTGAGTTTTAGCCAGTAAAAAGCTGACACTCCCGGTCTCTGCACCCGGAGCGAGAGGAGTAATTTTTGTCGTTACTTGACGATTTTCCACCTCAAAAAATACTAATTAAACTGAAACAAGTAACACATGTAATTAATATGCAATATATATATATTTTAATACTAATCATTCCCAATTAATCCACCAGTCTAATTATTGTAGTGTGGGCGTTGTTCACCGAAGTGACAAGTGCCCTCCGATCGATATTAATTAGTGTAATGTAATACTGTCTACTAATTGTATTGATTAGAATTTGTCGGTGTCATTTAGAACTGCAGTATTATGTAATGATTAAAGGTGTAAGGTTTTGAATAGGCATTAAGCCAGTTAATGGAGTTTCTTGCCAGGTCTTCTCCGCTCTAGGGTGGAGCGGGTGTCAGACTTTTACTGACTAAAACCATACCTGTGTCCTTCAGTTGCTCTTTACGTTCTTCAAAAATTCCCCGTAGCCCTAGCGGGCATCATCCCTGCTGCTGGGCCGCTACGATTTAGCTAATATCTTTTTGAGACGCTTGTGGAACACTAAGGGCGGAATACACCAATAAAACTAATCGCGTTTTAAGGTTTGGCTCGCATAATCACGTTTAGCCGCTGTCACTAGTGTCACTTGTAAAAATACAACAAAAGAAAAATACAGACAAGTACTCCTGCGCTAGCGTTACGGTTTCGAAGAAGGAGGAGACCGCATCTTGGTTTATGGTGGGGTTGTGTACCTACATGCTGGACATGCCACCTAATACGCACAAAGTTTTGAGAATACTTTCTTTGTGCGAATAGCTAAAGACTAGAAATCCTTGTCAAAAACTGTTTCCTGGTAGCTACAACCTAGTGGGTTCCGTTTCTCACAACTATTTTTTGTTTCATCTTCATCTAACAATTCATAATCGACAACAAACGCACCTTCACCGAGTCCTCCTTTTTTTGAGATGAGAAATCACATAACAACTTCTCCCGCTCTGGGTGGAACGAAAGAGAGTGTCAGACTTACTGACTAAAACCCACCTGTGTTCCTTCAATTTCCCTTTGTGTTCCAGGGCTACGATAATTCTTTCGAACAATACCGCAGCCCTCACAAAGCCCTCTTACAACATCGCTAAAATACCATCATTTAAAAAGCTATCCAAGAGGACTATCACATTTCTTTATCTTTGTAACGACACATCTCTTATCTTAATTTCAAATAAAACCAACATTCCGTATCTAAACGATGATCACTCAATAAATTCGATTATCAATTTAAATTTTCTATAAGGTGTACAATTTCTTGTCCCACAGTGTACCGGGAAATAAGAATCGTGGAATATCAAGCATTAGACGGTAATATGTATTGAATAATGTAATATTGTGGGTCTGCGTAGTGTGTGGCTCGCGTAACGTACTCTCTTGTGGTCTCACGGTCACTGGACTAGTGGTCCTGGGAAACGTTTAGAATTAGAAGACTACTGTTCATGACGTAAGCGTCTGGAACGTAGGTCCGCCGGGAAAAACTATTTATTTATTCATATACACAGGTCACAGAACTCACGAAGTCAAGCGAAATACATATAGAAGAGTACAAAGATGCTGCTTATTTAAAACGAAATTTGTTCCAGCAGACCTGCGACAGGAGATTTGGATGAGAGATGTAGACATATTGTGTTTAAATAAGTTAGAAAAGTTAAAATAGACTATAATATCTAAATTAAATCATTTAATACATACTTATATACAGGGTGACATCGAAGCACAAACGAATACCATGGATCCAGTACATGATTCTGGCCCCCCCAGTGGTGGAATTTGTTGTATAAAAAAATATTTACGTTTTTTAATTTAAACTGTATAAAATCATTATTCTAACATTTTTAGTGAAAAAAAAAGAATGAATTACTTTAAAATTGAAAATGTCATCAGGGTTGATTAGAGTAACGATTTTACCAACCCCGATGACTTTTTAATTAAATAATTTTTAATTACATTTTTTTTTACTAAAATTATTATTGGGGTTGGTTAAAATAAACGATTTTGTACAGTTTAAATTTAGAAAAGTACGTTTTTTTTAATTAGTAAAAGTCAACGAAAAATTTCACCACTAGGGGGTCCAGAATCATGTACTGGATCCATGGTATTCGTTTGTGTTCGATGTCAAAGACATCCTGTATATATATAACTAACTGACGTAACTAATTAGGTAGCATTCTCGACTCCTTCCAAGACCCATGTCAAACAAAGAAACAGAAACACAGAAAGTGTTTGACGTGTGTTTGACATAATTTGGGTCCTAGTCAACTCACAATACGAAGGATTTTGAAGAAAATTCCTGAAACCTTGCTACATAATTGTTTGCAAATTAGTCGTATAGAACGCAATAAATATTGTTGAATTGAAAAAACGTATATAATTGTGTGCTACGCAATGAATAGCATTAAACTTTCAACCGACACGTAAAAAAACCAAAAGCGTGCCCTCAGCGACAACAAGCAACTCGGTGATTTCATCCTTTACTAACACAAATAAGAAAAGCAATACTTTCTTATAAAATTAATTTACCCAAAGAGCAATGGAAAGGGCTATGCTCGGAATTTCCTTGCGTGATCGAATCAGGGATGAAGATATCCGCAAGTGATAGGGTTGCCGACATAGCACGAAGAATCGCCAAACTTAAGTAGCAAAGGGCAGGGCACATTGCTCGCAGAACAGATGGCCGTTGGGGCCGAAAGGTTCTGGAGAGGCGACCGCGTACCGGATGATGGAGTGTTGGAAGGTCTCCTACAAGGTGGACCGATGACCTGGTAAGGGTTGCGGGAATCCGATGGATGCGAGACGCACAGGACCGTTCATTGTGGCGACACTTAGGGGAGGCCTATGCCCAACAGTGGACGTCTTTCGACTGAAATGATGATGATGATGATGATGAAAATTAATTAGCTTTTAAGTCTGTTATAGTCGTGATCGTGTCGTGCTAGATCAAAAGGTTAAACTTTCAATGAATTCTTCAAATTTGTTCCAGGACTTGACTCAATCAAGCCCTTGGCTAATCGCAATTATTGTTTTATCTTTATCTTCAATTGTTTGAACTTTTGCCCCAAAAGTACCAATGGCCAAACCCATATACCTACGTCAATAGTTGTCTTATTCAAGTTTCAACAATACAATTTGATTCTCTCTTATTAGTATAATCTTAGAATCCTGGAACCCTCAGAAAATCCTTCACATCCTCTACAAAATCCGATAAATATGTAGCTTCCTTCCAATAATGATATACTAACACAAATTATAGCCCTCACTCTATCTTAACAATACTGTTCCGACCGAAAATTACATCCCTCAGATCCATACAACCAGCATATCAGCTCTGAATGAAGATATTAAAACCGCCATAATCACGTGAAGATGACAAGCCAACACAATCGAATTATTGTTAGGCCTCGGTTAGAGTAAGGAGCTTACGCGGGTGCTGAAGCGGGCGCGAAATATCACGTCGTATAAAACCACCGCCAGCGGCGCCATGTGCGTGAATTGTGTACTTGAAGACTTTTTTATGAATAATATCAACAATAAGTTTATCAGAAATCGCAACTAGGTAGAAATAATTTTTCAAGTCCTTTTTAGGGTTCCATACCCAAAGGGTAAAAACAGGACTCTATTGCAAAGACTCAATTTCCGACTGTCTGTCATCAGGCTGTATCTCATGAACTATGATAGCTAGATAGTTGAAATTTTCTCAGACGATGTATTTCTGTTGCAGCTATTAAAACAGCATAAAATAAATATTTAAGTGGGGCTCCCATACAACAAACGTGATTTTTTGTTGTTTTCTGCTACGGACGGTCTCAGACAAACAAAAAAGATACCCTTCATATGCGAGTCCGACTCGTACTTGGCCAGTTTTGGACTTTAACGACAATTGTAATCGCTAATATTACGTCCCTGTTACCCGTTACAATAACTCGCCATCTAAGTTTGCACTGTGACAAGTCGCCTTCGCTCCCGCCCCAGCTAACGCGTTTACACTGGACAAGCCCTATTTTCGACCCTAGAGGGCGCGGCAGTCGATATGTCAGTGAACTTGAACTCGTACAATTAGGGTGGCGCTCTGTCGACAATGGGTTCCGCATCACGTGGCGCCTCTCTACAGGCGATCGATATGAATGAACGACCGAGACATTGCAGTTTTACTTTGTAATGAGCTATATCTGTGATTGACTTATCTATATGAGGATAGTTTAAGTAGCCATAAAAGCAAGTTGGAAACTCCGCTGTCTGCAACTAATATTACCAGAGTTAGAATAGATACAGTATATTTACCAAAATTTCGTGGAAGTGTGTGATTAACATAGGGTTGATAATACCATCTCTAAAATCCTGGAATCATAAACATGGCTACTACATGTACCTATATGACGTTGACACGGTAATATTGATTTAATTAATGTCATTAACATAAGCGTTTTGACAGGTGCCTGGATCTGACGACTCAGTGCTGCCACCTGGTGAACGTCATTTTAGAAAACTCTCATTACGAGATTTACAAATATATTCCTATTTTTAATTAGCTGGACTAAACTGACAGCAGTGGACAATGCCCAGCTGTCGATGAACAATGCCCTGCTGTTATTAAACCATTGTTATAGCTGTCACTTTGGTCCATCTAATTAAAAACTATGGTATAGGTACTAGGCTAGCATATTTCTCGTCGACTGATCGATAAAATGCGTGACCAGAGAGAGCTGGCTCGTACTTTAGCCAAATCACTGTGTGTGTCAAAGCTGCCAGTATTCTGGGCACGTTTTCGGGTTATAGCGACGCGACGCGGAGAAGAATTCAACACTCAAGTGTCCTGGGATTCTATTTACGACTACATAACCATTTTTTTATAATTGATACTAGCTGACCCGGCGGACTTCCTACCGCCTAACAATCAATTAATGTAGTACCTATATCTTTCGATAGAGTCAACCGATTGCGATGAAACAAAGCATACCTAAGTAATATATCAAGTTACACACAATTTTAATGTATAAAAGTTACATTTTACGTGATGCGCGCACTACTAAAAACCTATACAGATTTATTATACGAGTATGTATAGATAGATATCTAGTGCTTGTCTGCGATCCCATCTGATGGTAAGCAGTGATGCAATCGTTGATGGTGAAGCGCACTAGTTTATTAAGAATCTATTCACTCTAGCCTTGAATATATATAGGTATAGTATAATCAGCCTTTTAATGTTCCCACTGCTGGGACTCAGGCCTCCTCTTTAGGAGAGGGAATGGGCCATAATCCAACACGCGGGCCCAGTGCGGGTTGGTGAATGTCACATATGTCTTCGAATTTTTGTTTCTTGGACATGCCGGTTTCCTCACGATGTTTTCCTTCACTGCTTTGAGAGCAGTGGTGATGAAATAAATTACACAAAGTAATGCGCCTGGCTGGGTTTGAACCCGGTATATATTGTAATATTACAGAAAATACAAAACATAAGAATCCTATAAATACATAATTTCGGATAAAGAATAACGTACCTTTAATATAAAGTTTATTTGAACTTATAATTCCAAGTCAATCCAAAGATATAATACTTCAAAGCAACCCGTTTTAATAAACAGCATTTCATATTTAACCCCTGTTATATTACAAGTTCCCAACATTATCCGATATGTGCTCCTATCATTTGATTACAATTTAACTGGGACATTGACCCTCCAATTCACGATTCATTTGTTTCCTCATTAATTTTATTAACAACAAAAGTTTGGGCCGCGAATCGCTTTGTTTACCAGTTTAGACCGTGAATAGGCCCTGTTACCGGGTACACTCAAATAAAGACATTGGTATACACCAGCCAACAGGTTACTTACAGTTACGTTTAAACAATGTAGTAGAATTTGGTAAGAAGTCAATTCTTTTACGTCACTCACTAAAATATATCAGGACCGATGCCTGCTAGGGCTGCGGGATAGTTAGAAAGAGTTACCGTGACCCTGGAAAGGTTGGCCACACAAAGGTTGCAAACAAACAAAACTGGAAACACTGAAGGAACATTAGTGGGTTTTAGTCAGTAAAAGTCTGACATTCCCTATCGCTCCGCCCAGAGCGGGACAGAAGATTTTATGATTTCCCATCTCAACAAAAAAGTTTGCGAGCTTAAAAAGTTTTTAAGCACACAATATTTGACGGCACGAATGGCGCAGTGGTTGAGCGATTAGCTGCTGCGCTGCCCTGGTATGATGCGCAAAAAATATCTGTATGGCCTACAGATAGTTGTTCCGGGTCTGAGTGTCTTGTGTGTGTAAATTTATATGTTTGCGAACGCATCCACGGTACAGGAGTAATACTTAGTTTATGGCAACGTTTTTTTATAAAAAAAAAACAAAAAATAGCAATGAATACTGTAGCAGTTGAATGAACACACGGCCAAATTGCTCAATATAACGATACAACAAAGAAATGTAATAATGGCTAAATAATGGTAATTATAAATACCACGTAGACGTAGAAGAAAAGAAATGACTGCCTATTTGACATCCACAACCAACCACACCAAAAACATGACAGTCGGACCATTACAATAAAAATTATTATGATTATTTTTATTGTACTTTTGAGTACAATATTGACTGGTTTACACTATCCTTACATAATATATACTAATACTGTAATATAGAAATATTGTATGAACAACATTTTATTTTAAAAGAGTAACCATGGAGTGTCTTGCCGGTTCTTCGTCATAGAAAACAACCAATATGGAACCGTGCACTAGCTTCTGACGTTTTATAAGTGCCCATGTAGGCCTATGTGAAATACCTTTGAATTATTTTTTTGGACCAACGGTTTCTTCTTCTCGGACGTTCTCCACGGTTACTAATTTATTATCTTTTCATTTTTCTCTATACACTACATAGCTCATTTATTTATTTATTTAAACTTCTTATACAGTAGTGGTACTTAGGCGGACTTAATGCAACAAGGCATTCGCTCGTTCGACTGTACTACTGTCTTCAGGAACCGAGGGCAAAGACCGGGAATAAATAGACACGGGTTATTATTCTACCTTGTTTGGACACTGCCGACTGCCGTACGGCGAGAACTGCCGTTCAGCTCAGACGGAGATGTTTTAACTGTTGCTTTGTTTACAGGAGTTATGCCAAATTAGGCAGTATTGTTTAGAGGGATTTATTCACAGTTATATGATTCGGCAACCGTTCTCCTAAGACCGATTCGTCATTGGAATGTTCGTCGACAGGACGATTCATTTATTTCCGTTTCCCCAGCAGAATCTTTCACATATGGACATTTCGCCGACAGGAACTTTAATCTTCGACACTTTCGTCGACAGATCTTTTCAGCTACCGAATATTTGACCGACACGACGATAAGCCTATAACTCTTTTAATGACAGACCTTTTAATCTATATAGGTATTTAAGTATATCTACGGAGAATTCGCTGTCAATCAAGCGAGAGCAAATAATTATTACAAAAAATACACATTTCTACAGATACGGTGTCTCATAAATAATATGCATTTTATTTTTAAGGTCAATCATCTAACGACTTTTCGCGCCCCATGGTGGAGCGTTGAGCGTGTCAGACTTTTACTAACTAAAACCACACCTATATCCCTTCAGTTGCCCTTTGCGTTCTAGGACCACGGGTTTGCTTTTCAGAAGTCGACCCATGGGCCCAGTTGGTTTTAGCCCAAGGCCCCGGCCCAGTAGGTTAGGGCAACATTGCTGAAACGAACCTTTTTGGCGCAGCACAATGTTATATTTTTTTTTATTGACTGTCATTTTTTATTTTATTTTGTTATATACTTTGGTTGTATGATCCTGGTGACCTCGGGTCCTGGGCATGAGCACAAATCAACAATAGCTACGTACCTATAACAATGACTCGGGACTCGGGTAGTGGGCACACAAACGTAACGAACGAACTCCCTCTCAGTACATCCAGAGCAGAAGTTACTTGATGACATACCACCAAAAAAAGATGTCTATTGCTTATTATAATTATTAATGTCAAAGTAGGATTATCATTGGTAATGGTGGCTTATGTACCGATATAATCGACCTCGATGAACCGAAAAATATGTAACATGAAAAGTTATTGCTTTTTCTTTCAAACATCAGCACGACAACATTATTATTTTGTTTATCCTCAAAATATTCCAACTTCCTATAGAGTTTCGCTAAGTTGAATAACAATATCGTACCTAAGTCTGTTATTTCTCCCAATAGAGTTTTTCTGACCAAAAGAGTAAACACAAGGGTAAAGAATTCATAAATTCATCAAATATTAAAACTCATATTTCCCGTGCCAGTCATAAAAATGAAATGGTTTTGAGCAAACATACGTCTCGCAATAAAACAAAAATCGATCCCCGTTTCCCACGAATGCATGCGGCATAGGATTACCACATGGCACTCTATAATCAATCTTATTACCACGTCATATGTTTTAAAATATGCGCACGCATACGTTAGCGTAAATCCGAAACAATGAACGCTTACAACGAAACCTATTTTAAGAGTTACCATATACATAGACCCCTTAAACTTCAATATTGCAGTTTAGAACAGAATCTTATTAGACTGGCCACTATAATAAGACCTTTTCAAAACTTTACCGTGTTTTGTATAATCTGTGCGTGTTTTTTAATCTGTGGACTTTAAGCCGCGCGGAATAGAGGTTTATTCTGCAAAAATATGAAACGTCAAACGCAGGGGTATTTTTGTTTGGAACAAATTACGTTCGGTTTCCCCTGAGTAATGCGCTATTCTGTGCGCCTATAACAGAGGGTGTTTAGTAATAAATCAATCCTACCGCACTAAACTAATGTATTTGGCGTACGTTCCATTTTGTCCGACGTGTTTTCATTAGGTTTTGAGAGGGTGGGAATGGTCATAATAACCTTTTGTTTCGAGTAATAAAACACTTTCATTATAAAAAATTCTGGCATTTGAATAGAATAATAAACCACCCTGACTTACGCACTGTTGTGTTTCTAATCAGATTACATTGAGCGCTCTTAACATTATTCCCTATCAAAACAGACTTGAGTAAAACGTAATAGTTCAACTTTACAAGTAACATCTAACTGGCATGTAATACCAATTAAGATTAAGGTGATAGAAGAGTAGAGAAACGATATAGATTAACAAGTAAAAAAGTATTTAACTATTTATGATCGCTCAAGTTTCCGGGAAAGATTAAACCGCCCCCATCCCTTACTGAAGGTGTTATAAGACGCAACTAAGGGTAAGCCGACGCTGGCAGCTATGAGGAATTAACCGAGGGTCAGCCCAACTCTAAAATAATGCTTATTTTATTCTCATAAGGTGAATGCGCTTGGAGAAGAGGTAAAATGAGCCATTTTAATAAAAAAATCACGATTTATGAATTTAATAAGTATAATTGTGTAATACATACACATGTCATTACCGCAAATGTAATTTTTATTGCTGTACTATCCGATACTGAGCTGAAAATTTGAATTTCGCTGGCTACCCTGGATCATTCACTTCAACAACCAAATCTAGCAATAAGTCATCATATCTTCGACACAAGAAAGTCTTACAGCTATCATAATTGACAGCAATAACTTTTTATCTCCCATTCCGAACATTCCTCATGTTCTTGACAAAGTTAGCAACCGATGTCAACAAATAACATATGTGTATGTTCCACACGATTTCCATACAATTTCTGGAACGTGTGGCTGGAACATTACGGCGCGTAACGTCGTAAGTTCGTACTGTTCGCAGCCATTAATGTTTAGAAACCGGTGAGGGTGCCGCGGCTATCGACCCGACCTATCCCAATCTACAACACGCCCGGCCAAGGGTGACAGACAAAGGAAATACGTAACAAAAATAGGAAGGCACGTATGGAGATGAAAATGGAAGTTGTTTGACGAAAACATTTTGATGTGACTTTTTCTGCCACATAGGTAAATCTTAGCTTTTTTTTTAAAAAAAAAAAATGGGATTTCATCAAATAACTTCTTCCGCTCTGGGTGGAGCGAGATTGTCAGACTTTTTACTGACTAAAACCCACCTGTATTCCTTCAGTTGCCTTTTGCGTTCTAGGGTCATCTCTCACTCTTTCGAGCAATCCCGAAAACTTAGAGCTAGCGGCAGATTCGGGGTACCAATTTTTTACACTTTTCTTTTAGAAAGAAGTCTATCAATCAACCAAGTTTTATTGACCACGTTTTATTTTATTCCATAAATGTGTATTGTATATATTGATCATTATTTAAATCGTGATCCATAGTCATTGATATACTGTAAAACAGGTGAAACAGGAAATGAAAACGTGTAAATAGAATACTAAGCAGTTCCCTGTCTCATTTATTACCTTTTATATGAATTATGGTACTAAATAGTTCCGTCTTAGAAGACTTTCATCATCATCATTTCAGCCTAAAGACGTCCACTGTTGGACATGGCCTTCCCCAAGTGTTACCACAATGACCGGACCTGTAAATCTCGCATCCATCGGATTCCCGCGACCCTCACCAAGTCGTTGGTCCATTTTGTGTTAGGCCTTCCAACTCTGCGTCTACCGGTACGCGGGCCCAGCGACCATCCGTTTTACGAGCAATGCCACCCAATGCCACTTAAGTTTGGCGATACTTCAGTTTGGCGATTTTTCATGCTATGTCGGTAACCTTGGTTCTTCTGCGGATATCTTAATTCCTGGCCACGCAAGGAATCACTGAACTTAGCCGTTTCCAATGCCCTTTGGGTGACTTTTAGCCTCGACCATCTAAATCGGAGGCTCTCATTAGGCGGGGATCAAGAGCTTGATTCAGAAAGCGGTACTTCTTTTCTTCTTTGAACACGGCTTGTATTGTTAGGAGGTTCCTATGTCAAGAGCTTGGATGGGACAAAGCTATCGGTGGTCACGGCTCCAGGGTTACCGGTGGAATACTATTTTCATATTTTTAAATATTCAAAAATAGAATTTACAATGTTTAAATATGAATGAATAAAATTCATATTTAAACATTGTAAATTCTATTTTCGAAATCGATGTGTCATTAGAACGTGTTTAAATAAATTCAAAGAACGGACCAGCATCTCAATAAGGCGCGAGTTAACAGTAAAGCCAGTTTTACAAAACGATAACGTCTGAACGTTGAACTTTGAAACAAAATGAAAGGACCGCGAAATATTCGCTAAATGGATATCACAATGCAGTTTTAATCAGAAACGTCTCGGCTGTAATAAACGCATGTTTTATCTGTCGAGACGTCGCCGCATAATTCAAATTTATATGAGGCGACGAGATAATAACTCAAATTAAAAAAGGTTGCATCGTCAAGTACGATGACATCTTTTTCACGGAATTCCTCGCATGCTCAAGTGCCAGAATGCTAACTCAATTTTTCAGATATGTGACACTAGTCACGGTTTGGTTTCGCACGCTTGAAAATTTAACTTTTTCTCTTTTACATTTAGTGAAAACCGCATCAAAATTCGTTACGTGGTTTAGAAGTTAGAGGATAAACAGAAAGATAGACGGTGAGAAAGAGATGAAATGGGGGTCCAAACTTTGTATGGAGAAATCTATTTTCCATGCGTGCGAAGCCGTTGGCAGAAGAAACTAGTATGATATAAAAAAGTCACCGTCTGTCTTTCTGTTTATCCTCTAACTTCTAAACCACGTAACGAATTTTGATGCGGTTTTCACTAAATGTAAAAGAGAAAAAGTTAAATTTTCAAGCGTGCGAAACCAAATGAATTTTGAAAAGTCCTGTCTTGCTGCTTGCCTTCGTCACAAAAGAAAACCTTGTGCAAAATTTCACGCTCCTAGTCCCAGTAGTTTCGGCTGTGCGTTGATGTCAGTCAATTTCTCCTTATATATATGTAGACTAGTAACCCGCCCCAATTTTGCAAGGAAGTTAGAAATCTTTGAAATTCTTGGCTTTCCTCTACTACAATATGTATGTATGTATCACACATCACTTTGCTTTGTTTTATCTATATATTAAAAGGAGAAACTGACTGACTGACATATCAACGCACAGCCGAAACTACTGAGACTAGGGACGTGAAATTCTGCACAAGGTTTCCTTTTATGACGTAGGCGAGCGAGGAATTTCCAAAATTCACACCCTAAGGGGATGAAATGGTGGTATCAAAGTATCACGCGGGCGAAGCCGCTGGCTGAAGCTAGTAATAAATGTAAGGATAGAGGTTTACAAACGTTGAATATGTAGCCGTGAGCTTTAAGCTCATAACATTTATTTACAGCAAATTATTAGTAATAAAATCGTGACTGGGTTTTGACAGCACGCTCGTTGTGTTCGACGAGAATTTATTTTTCAATTTTGTTTTAGACATTTACGTTTGCAATAAGATGATTGTAAATAAATCTAATTTTACTGTTATTTAACGATTTTTCATAATCATTTAAACACGTGCGATGTTCAAACGGATGAAAGACGACAATGATTTTTTAAACACAAGAATGGGTCACTCGTTTTGGTAGCTTAAAACAAAAAAGAGCTTGTTGAGGTACGAAAAACAAAGTTATCTAATTACTAAAATTATAAAGCGGTAAATTTTTTAAGTTCGTATGTAGGGGGTAATTTCTGAAACCACTGAACCGATTCTGAATATCTTTTACTAATATTATTTTTATTTTTTTAATGATATAAATTAGTGCTTGCCTGCGATCCCACCTGATGGTAAGCAGTGATGCAATCATTGATGGTGAATCACACTAGTTTATTAAGATCCTATTCACTCTAGCCTATACTGTCCCACAGCTGGGCAAATACATATTACTTAGTGAAAAAAATAATTAAAATCGGATCAATAGTTCGTTAAAATCGGATCGAATGTTTGTTTGTTTTTGTACATATAATCTGTTACCATACATATATAAACATTTCTCAATTTCAACACCAGAGAGAGAGAGCATAAATAAATTTCGCCAAGAAACAAACAAGAACAAATTTGGCCAAGCGCGTAGCAGCCCTGTTTCTTATCTTTCCACACCCCAGATAATAAAATGGCGCCCTCATTCACTGCAGTCCTGTTTCCCTGTCCCGTTCTGTTTCCGTGTTATCAGTGGCGTAACTATACGGTGGCAAGGCTGGCAAAATTCTATGGGCCCCTGGCTTGGTGGGGCCCCCGCTCCGAGAAGCCTTGAGCTCAAAAGAAGTAAATATACAAATTCAAGTAAATTATTTACCTAGATTTATTAAACACATTCATAAGAAAAATATCAATTTCCCGTGGTATTTTGCCAGCCTTCGGAGACGTAATATAAAAGTCCTCGTGTATTAGACAACTTGCCGATTTACTAATAATAAAGTGATTTATAAAAATAAAATTACAAAGTTGACGATTTTCCTGGGGCCCCATCCAATGATTTTGCCACGGGCCTCAAAAGTACGCCACTGCATGTTATCAAGAAACCCGCATTGGTAAAGAGCTTTGCTATCCGTCTATCCCCAGCCTTTAGACACATATTTTATGAGATAACGTCTAGTACCAGTAAAAAAAACACCTTTAACAAGTAAACATGTGTGGTAAAAACGATAGATACGTTTTATTTTTATTTTATACTCGTCTGTGGCTGTATTTATGAGATCCGCTTATTGTTTTAGTCGAACTTCCTTTATTAATGTAAAGTTATGTGTGGATAGGGTTGATACCGGACCAGACCCAACAATTTAAATAATATCTAATAGTAGCTTTCACAATGTACCTACGTGAAAGATCCAAAGTTTACAAAAAATATATAAACTATCTACATTAAATTAATCTAACTGAACCTTGGCCTTTCGCCAAGGTTAGCGAAATCTTTACTTTCGGCTTTTATTCCGGCAATTTTAAATAGGCCCTTAAACTGCCCTCCTGTTCTCTATGCATAGACCGGGATGCAACTACCGGGAGGCCATTTTACGCTGGTCCGTTAAAATATAAAACGTATGAGAATCGCCTCCCCGTCTAGACGTACGTCTGCGTTGCCGCGCATGCGCTCTGCAATAAACCATTTGTTTACATTATAATGAAATTTGATGCATAGTAAATTGAACAATAAAGATCAAAGTTAGCACGTTTGAATGAAATGTGTTTGGAATTGATAATAACCTACTTATATTCACTACTTACTCAATCAAATTATTATGACACATTGATATTCATGCACTTTTTACCGCCTACCGCTAAATGGCTGATTCAATTTAAACAAATGGGTAATAAATACAGAGTTCAAATTGGTCTTCGTGTTCAAAATCATTGATGGAGCAATAATTTTGTGAAGCCAACAAAGCGAATGTGATGTTAAAATTAATGGTTTTAAGATTAAACCGTTTCAATTTGAACGACTGACGTCGGCACTGCCCAGTTATTTGGGGATCCAATATGAGGCTTCTAAAAGCTATATTGATTGGCCTAAATCGTCCTAATAACAGATTTATAACACGATCAAGCATATTCCTTTGATTAATTTAAAATCATAGAGAACAGACATAATTTTTTTGGAGAATACAATATGAGAGCTTGTTTCTTTTTTCAAATTCTGATCAAAACTTTTTGGAAATAATTCCTAAGCTTACAATTATTTTTGCGTCTGTAATAGAATTATAGTGATATTAATTTTTATGAATGTTTAAAATGGGTCCAGTTTTTTTCTTTGATTTTGTTCATTACAAACCAAAATAAAAATGTTTTCTCTATAATATTATTATAGTGGTTTTCGACAAAGTAAAGTTGTTGTTTGAATACTATCGGAAGTAAAATAACTTTAGAAAAACTGTACTTCATGTCTTTATGAGTTCGTTCGAGTGAATTAGTATTCCTACTTAAACACATGTTGCAATTAATATAACTGACACTTACATAAGTCGCTATCGCGCGAAATCGTACTAATAAGAAGAGTAATAATGGCTAAGCGCGGCCATCGTAATTATTTTATTGGTAATTTGACGTCATAGCGTGCGAAAGAGAAATTGTGCCTGTCATCAATTAAAAAACAACAACACCAGACAGTGTTGGGCCACGAGATGGAAAGGTTGAATTGGATAAGAATTCAATAATCGATTACAATCAAAAATAACATTCACTATGACGTGACTGGCGAGTGACGTCACATGTAATTAGACTTTACTTTTCTTTAGGTTTTTAACCTGTTGTCACTTCATTCGGATCGATTGATAACAGTGGATGGTCGAAGGGATGTTGAAAAGCTGGAATTTAATTTTATATGATACTAGGTGTCCACCGCTGTTTCCCCCGCCTACTCTGTTCCCGTGGGTCAATGATACATAGCCTATAACTTTCCTAGACAAATCTATCCGCTATCCAACACTAAAACAATGTTTCCATTTGAACCAGTAGTTCCTGAAAATAGCGCGTTCAAACAAACAAATTCTTTAGCTTATTAGTTTGATTACGTATCTAAAGTAATGCTATAACAATGCGCAAAGTTGTTATTGAAATTACGAAAAACTGAAGAAAAACCGCAGTAAAAGACTTGTTTTGTTTAAAAGCAAGTTCAAAATTGGCGTTAGATAAAGATAGCGTGCAACGGTCACAGTGAAATAAAATTAGACAGGGACACCAAAATTTAATCACAAACCGCTTATCGCCCTTGCAATCCGCTTACTTAATGCCCCTACACTTACTTTCACGCTACAATGCACAGCAACGACAACATTAATATAAATCCAACTTTAAACTTTATACAATAAAGTTTAAAATACCGTGACTGGTAAGGACAGTAGGATCGTTGTCCAGTACAGACTGCAGATGACCAGAGCCCCTACTATGATCACAGAATAAGTAATAGTACAAGATGATGTACCATTGCCTTTATCGTTCCGCTGTGAGTGAGAGAGAGACGGAGTTATAAACTACAAATAGCACGATCTCTTTTATACAGAGGTACATGGTGGACATCCTACCCATACGTATAAAACGTTTTTGGAACATAGGTATTCATTTTGCGTACAGCTAAGGAGTGGAATCCCATGCCGGAGTCTGTGTTTTCTGATAGCTACAACCTGGGTGTTTTAAAAGTCAAGAGTGAATATGTTATTTCTAGGCAAGTTTGCTCCATCGATCACATCGTCACTTTCCATCAGGCGAGATAGTAGTCTATCACACTATTTGTGAGCATGTGCGTGTATCGAACGCGTGGAGGTATCGAGTTGAAATTAAAACCATATACTTAAGTTTGCGGTCCCTTGAAGCTGTGAAAAAATCAAACATATGAATTAACGAAAAAAAAAGATACGGTCGTTTATGTCGCAAAAAAACGTGTATTTCGACACTCTCAAGGGAATCAAAATTCATAGGGTACTTTCCGTTGACCTAGAATCCTGAAATTTGGCATGAAGCAAGGTCTCATAGCACAAGTATAGGAAAAAATCTGAAAACTGTAAATTTGTAGTTGTCACAAAATTTTTTTTTTTTACGTTTCGGAAAAAATCTTCGTAACTCAATTCGGGAATTGAACTATTTTCATCGGTAAGTTTGTACGGAATCCCCAGTGTGCGAGTCCGACTCGCACTTGCCCGGTTTTTTTTCTTTCACGCGGGCGAAGCCGCTAGCAGGAACTGGGCAATATTAAATAATAAAACAGCAGATTCATGATGGAAGTGAGACATCATAGTAGGGGCTATGCGATTACACAGTCAGTTGAACATGTAAAATGAAGCTTAGATAACCAGCAGTGTGGCTGAATGTTCGTTCAGCATAAAGCTTAGGTAAGCCGATGTGCTAAAGTGCCGTTCAAAAACAAACAAAAAAAGAATCAGTTATGTATGTTGCGGCTCGCGATATAAGTAGGTACTGTAAATATGATTAACGGTTCCTCTTTTATTTTACTTTTACAGCAAAAGCCAATACGTCGGAAAATGGCGTCTTTTTTTTTCGAGCGGCCATCAACCAAACCTTGTTTTTTAAATACAAAATAGTATAATAAACCAAACTTACTACGGCAGGTATATCTCTAAACTCAGTCCGAACTGAGTTACGGGAGCTTGAAGTTGGCTAGTATTTATTAGCTTTATACATAGGCCATTTTTGTTTTATAAACACAAGCTAAGTGAGAAGTTGCAAAAAAATAGTTTCTTTGTAATTGTGTTTTAACTTATTATTATTAACCTGTTAGGCCTCGGTTTCGAAGTCAGCAGGCGACGCGGACGACGGTGGCGGCCTAAGGGCGTCCTCGCCAACTTCACAATCCTGTGTGAAACGAGTTTGGTACTATTTCTTTTTTGAAGAAAAATAAGTAATAGTAAAATGCAATGCAATTTTGCAATTTCTCACATACCTTGCGCTTAAAAGACAAAATATCCTATAAATCTAATAAATAAAATCAGCCAACTTCTATCTCTTGTAACTCAGTTCGGACTTAGTTTAGAGGTATACATGCCATAGTAAGTTTGGTTTATTACATTATTCTGTAATTAAAAAACAAGGTTTAATCGATGGCTGCCCGAAAAAAAAAAGACGCCACTTCCCATACTAAATCCGGCATTGTCCTTTATAAGACGCATGTATCTAGCTAAATAACTCCAGCGGCTTCGCCCGCGTGAAAGTCGGTTTCTCCATACAAACTTCCAACCCCCGTTTTACCCCCTTAGGGGTGTAGTTTCGTAAAATCCGTTCTTAGCGGATGTCTACAACCTATAAAGAACCTACCTGCCGTTTTCCCATATAAATTATCAAAAAAATATCGCGATTAAAATGGTTAAAATAAGTAGTGGCCCCCGGCCACAAGTGGCTGTCGCGCGCTTTAGCTTCCTTTGTGGCCGCGTCTAGCTTCTCGTAGCAGCGTTTGTGACTGTCGCGTGTGGTCCGTGTGCGGCAATCCTTAAGGACACAGGTCCTCGGGCGGCTCCTGCCCAACCTGGGGGGTTCAGACGCCTCCTGCCGGAGGATCTACGTGGGAATCGTTCGGTCCATGGCCCTTTATAGCGCACCGGTGGGGGCGCCGCGCCGGCGCTGCAGAAGCAGTAATGCTAGCAAAGGAGGCGGCCGATCACGTGAGGCAACGGTCCTCACGCCCCAACCGCCGCCGGGATTCCGATCCCGATTTCCGGCCACCGTAGGCGCGGGCTTGCGGACGGCGAGCAATGGGTGGCCCGCCGTCTGACCGTCCGGTAATCGTCCGGACCGAGCCCAAGTCGTCGACAGCGCGTACTGTTCCACGCGCGACTCAGGGAGATGTCAGCAAATCGTAGGAGCCCAACTGGGTCGAAGCCTACTGGGGCCACGGGTATTGTGAAAGCGAAGCCCGGGGCCCTGGAACGAAGGCAAAGAAGGAACAGGACTGGGTTTTTAGTCAGTAAAAGTCTGACACTATCTCTCGCTCCGCCCAAGAGCGAGATTTATCATTTGATGATTTTCCCACCTTAAAAAAAGGACAGGTGAGTTTTAGTCAGTAAAAGTCTGACACGCCCTCTCGTTTCACCCCAGAGCGGCACAAGTAATTTGGTGATTTCTCACTTCAAAAAAGGCCAATTATGTGTTCTGATCCTGCTTAAATACTTTTTAATTAAAAAAATCAGTGTCGATAACAACATAAAGATAAATTACAGAACACGCCAAAACACTACAGTGCTTATTTAACTACTCAATCGTCTAAATACGGTGTTCATTAAAGGTTTAATTAACAAAATGATTGCTCTGCGCACATCCTGGCAGGAAAACTTGTAAGTCGGTATCAACCTGAGCTGTAATCTTGCAATTATTACGAAACACTTACACACCGGTTCGAGATCGCTGCCATTTATTTTAAACGCGCTTTACAGTCTACGAAATTAAGTACCAGAAGTAATAAATAAAAATATGTTTTCTTGAGATGTATCGCTTATTTTATGGCTGTAAACTTAATTGTTTACTTGAAGTTAAAGGCTCTGTAAAATAAATAACTGGGTATTTTTTACAGAGCCTTTTCGCTCTAGGGTGGATCGGTAGTGCGTGTCAGACTTTTGCTGACTAACCCTTCTCTGGGCGGTCCGCAAAATGGTGACACACGGGCGTTTCTTCCGCCTGAATCCGGTGTAGGAACCTCCCGGACTTACCATGTTCGCTAAGGACCTACGTTATGCAGAAGATAACGATGCCGTGACGCCATTACTGCCAAGATTATGGCGTGCCCAGCCCATATCGCCATGAGAAATAACTGGGTATGAGAAACTACATATGCGGGTTTGTTCTAGAGAGTCACCGCGGGCCTGAATCGCAAAGAACAACTGAGTGAATACGGGTGGGTTACAGTCTAACATATCTGACACTCCCTAAGATAAATTTTCGAGGTTTAACAACTTTGCGTGCCTCCGTGCCTCTGAAAGCACGGTTCAAAAGAGTTATCGCGGTCCTAGAACGAAAAGGTAACTGCGGAAGAACAGGTGGAGAGGGGCAGAACTATAGGGTGATAAGGCTGGCAAAATGCCACGGGCCTCCGATTTGATGGGACCCCCGGTCCGAGATGCCACGAGTACAGAAGAAGTGACCCAAACTATTTAAAAAAAATATTAAAATTAAATCATAATATGAGTACGTTTTTCTGGGGCCCCATCGGCCTCACAAGTTACGCCACTGCAGCTGGGTTTTAGTCAGTAAAAGTCTGATACTGGCTCTCGAGCTCCACCCGTAGCGGTAGGAGTCCTTTCGTAAAAAAGCTATTGTTAATTTTTTTATTCTTGTAGCAGCAAGAAAATGTAAATCCAGTCTTGCAACGACGCACGGTCCTAAAGTTTACCTAATGTTTATTTATTGTATTTTAGAGTGAAGTCTATTGATGTACATTGTACCGCCCTGACGTTGATTCAATGTTTTTGAACATCTTGTTTTGACAAGCCAAAGTGGGTCGTCGAATCGTTGATGCAAATTGGATGCAGAGAAGAACCAATTTTTGTGGTTATCTATGAGTGAGCTAAATCAATGCGAGTGACTATCTGCTTGACTGCGATCCCACTAAGTCGTTGATGGTGAAGCGCACTAGTTTATTAAGAGCCTATTCAGGAAGGAACTGTCATAAATTAAATACTCTACGTTTCTCCTCAAAGTGAGCTGTTAACTACACCACAGTATCAGTCGTCGCACAAGGCGATTTCCTAAGAGGTTAGTTTGTGGACGGGTAAACATCTTACTTAGCATACCAAGATTCCGTGCCGTCAAGCGGTTAGGTCTCGGCTGTCATTATAGATCTTTGACCGTTGTTGTTTTGGATAGTCAGAATCCAGGAAATCTGACACCTGTCAGATCACCATCAGGTATAATGTGTGACTGCCGCCATATAAAAAATTGGGCCCCAACTGCAACTGATTAAACTGAAAGTCGAATTTCAACAGACGGAAAAGACTAGGCAGAAAGACAGATTAAAAAAAAAGAGATTTCTAGGTGCCCCATTTGACTTTTGTCCTAAAGTCGAAAGTCGTAACTCTCACTTCCTTCACATTGTCGCAACAATTCCAATCACAAATCGCCAATACAAGTCATTACGTTGATTTTGTCACTACCCTGACGAAACAGCCTACCACATAACAGTACAACAATAGCTGGTCTATTCTGCAATAAATACCTGTGATTACCAAACAGGTCGAATAGTGTGACCTATCATTATGCTAATGCTAGGCTGTGACATGTGGGGAGGCTCTGTATTCTGCGTTTTGTTCATGTAACTTGACATTATGGCCTGGTATTGAGTTTAAGGCGTGTTTAGTGATTCCTTATAAAGTTTATTAAGTAATTACTTACTTTGTATCTTTTAGGAATCGAATTAGATTTTTCATTACATCTAATTGGGTGTGCCTGTGTTTATTTTTGTACAATATTTTGTACTAAACAAGAAATAACACTAAAAATAAATGCTTTCCTGAAATCAGCATAAAAATTAGTTTTATATGAAGCAGCAATTGGGTGTTAAAATATTGGTCTATGGAAGAGTGGGGCATGGTGGGAATATCTTGCTACCTCATTCGTACGCGTGTAACCTAATGGCGTTGACGTCACATTTCAGTTTGTGCACTATTTTTCTGTTACTTGACATTTTCCCCTTCCACCAGATTTGAAAGGTTTATAACTTCCTTAATTTTGACCGGACTTGAAAAATTCTTTCCATTTGCGATTATAGATAAAGTTAATTGTGTGTTGTGTTAGTTTTATTCTATTCTATTCTATTCTATTCTAATTTTGAAACAAATAATTCGAAAAAGAGACCACTACCTATCAATTGTGATACTCTAATTTTAACGAGTTCTTTCTGACTCATTATTACCGATAGTTTTTGTAACAAGCACGAAATCTTGTTTGAAACTTTTTTTGCGGCATAGGCTAAAGCCGTTGCCGAACAGTAAAAAAATAAGTAACGTCTACTCCAAACCCGTCCTGAGATTACGTTACTGACTAAACGTAATTTCTTCGAAGTAGACGTAAATTACACGCAAACGAAACTATTTAAGTTACGTTTAAGTAAAATCTACTACAATTAGTAAGGCGATCAGTTACATTAAACTGCTAGTGTATTAACTATGTCATGTCAGAGTCGTGTGTCCGCGTCATCAGTCATAGTCGATCGATAGGGTTGTCAGTTGTCCGGATAAAGTCGGACATAGTAGGCTTTTTGGATGCGTGTCTGTCCAAATTAGACGTTGTCCGGTCGGTCCACTTATACCACCTATATGATAACAAATCTCTAACAATATCTATGTATCTATCTATCTCTAAAATATCTGATAACAATATCTATGATAACAAATACTAAAAAGAAAGTTTATGCTTTAGGTACAGGCAGCGCTCTATCTTTAACTATGTGTGAATTCTAAGTTTTAAAAAATGTCAGTCGATTACGAAAAGCTAACGTGTTTTAATATTTTACTACAGAAAGAAGACAGGGCCGATTTCTGAATTCAGTATTTTGAATTAAGAACTACTGAAAACCTACTCTAATGCCAAATTATGACAGATTTTCAGAATTTGACAAATACTCAACTTCAAATGCTTTATTCAGAAATCGCGGGTGAATCATTTATCTTTTTTGTGGTTTCCTTAAAAATTTAGATATTTTATGATGAGGTAAGAATTTTCATACAATAAAGATTTAAGTTTAAAAATTAGAGTAAATATCCTCAATATATAAAAGGATTTTTACCTAATAAAAGTCTGTGTAAAAGGTATTAGGTAGGCTTGTACGGTTTTGTGTTTCTTGGATCTGAGAATATAGATAAATAGTCATTATACTCTCGTTGCAATTTCTGAAATGCCAAGATTAATAAAGTGTATGTCGATAGCGTTTTTTACATTTTGAAAATCGCCTTAATGTCACTTGTCTTGTCTCTGCCAACCCTAGTCGTTCATAAGGCTGCGCGAACGCACCACTGCTGACGATTAACTTGATACTTGGGTTGCGACACATGGCATACAACACTCGATTTACTCCATCAAATGTTGGGCCAACGTTAGTGGTTGCTAAAGATTGGGACAAATGTTATCACATGTGTCACATTGGTAATCTTTTCGTGACAAATTCAACGTTTTACAAGTGTCGGTAGGAGCCTGGCATACAATTTTTTCTACTGTGACAGAAGGTCAAGTACATGAAAATTTTCCAAACCTAACAAAAAAGTATAGAGGTGGCACACAACCAAAACTTAGAACAATAAAAATGAGACAAATATGTTTTTCTGGAACAAGTGACAGATACAGGAATAGTAGAGGTGGCGCATTACTTTTCAAACTATATTACTTAATGAAGCAGTAAGTAAAAATTCTTAAAAATAGCGTAATTAAACTTCAACCTCAATAATAGACAGACACAACAACTATCATCTCAGAAAATGAAGACATCATCGTCAATCGGTCAATTTAAGTATTTTTATACTGCCAACATTGGATCCAAGATTTGCGATTAAACCAACTCTGGTATTGCAATCTGAAACGCGGTCGGCTGCAGGAAACCGCTGGCGCCAGCGGTCTTAGCCAACGAAATGAAAGATGCGTTTCATCTTCATATTTATTATCCTCCTTTATTATGTCCCCTCAGGTGTTTGCTTAATTTCAGCGCATTTCTCTTCATATAAAGTTATTTATTACTTATTTAGTCCTAGCGGTCTTAGTGGCGATGGCGATGTCCTTGCAAACTTGTTGTTTTTTTTTTGGTGTGTTGTCCATAACCTCTTTTGAACATTCTTTTTTTTTAAGAACTGGCATGCGTTTGACTTAAACTCTGCTGACTAGAGTCATTTTTATCCTATTATGTATTGAAGCTTCCTTGAAGTTACAAATATTTTTTTCGTATGCACATTTGAATTAGGCACGTACATGTTCGAAATAATTTTAGCTCCAGGCAATTGGTACCACTTACAAAATATTAATAACATTATTACAAACAAAGTTTACAATCGGTTACTCATACAATGTTTATAAACAGAACAAAGTTAGACTTCCATCTCGTAGCGTTCGATCGTTCGCTTTGTGTTACCTCCAGACAGTTGATTAAACAAATTGTATAGGTTTGATAGAGAACACAGATACGGTATACAGACTCTCCACTTCGTCTAGACTTCAAAGACGTGGCCCCTTCATATTCATGTACTAAGTGCACTCGCGCAACAGCGCGCGTCGATTTCCGCTTAGTGTTTCAAGATGGAAACTTATCATTAACTTTTGTTTATGGTAATGAGCAGCAGATTGGAGAGTTTCCTTCTTGGTTGCTTTATTATCTATTCCTTTGTTTTTTTTTTTTACAGTGATGCTGTAGCAGCTAAAGGTCTAAAAACATCGACTAAACGTCAAAATTTTTTGCCGCCAAAATATTTTTTTGACGTTTACTGAAGCTTTCACAATTGTTATAAAGTTACTGTCGCAATACTCAGCCACCAAAAGCTAAGGTACGGGTACAATAGATTGCACAAGTAAGTGACTAATGATCGCAGACAATGCCTTAGGTACTAGCTCAATATTTGCAGCAGTATTTGATTCATCAACGCGAATCGCATGACACTCCTTAGGACCTACAAGACCTACTTGACATTCTTATAGGAATGTTGCTGGTATTTTAATTGATCATTGTGTGGTTTATATTATTGTAATTCTATTGTAATAAGAACCAGAAGACAAAAACGAGAACTTACGATCGTTTCAGCAAATGGCAACGATGTTGTACGGGGTGAAAGAACTGTAGGACACAGGGCATAGAAAAAAATCATCATCATCATCATCATCCTGTCTTTTGCCCATAATTATGTTGTTCATATTTGGGGTCGGCGTAACACGTTTTTTAACCGAAAATATTGCAAAAAGATTTGGCTAGTTTTTACAGTCGCCGCCAGCCTAACACTAACCCTCCTTGGGAATGCTTTTGTTGGTGGTTTACCCGCCACCTCGCGGTAATCTAAGGTAGGTATCATCTACCTAATTTATCTAGATAAGGAACTACATCTTTTTTATGTGGGAAATCATCAAATATTTTGTCCCGTAAGCGAGAGGGTGTCAGACTTTTACTGTCTAAAACCCATCTGTGTTCCTTCAGTTGCCCTCTGCATTCCAAAGCCACGGTAACTCTTTCGAACAGCAGCGTTTTTCGTTCCTCAGGAAAAACGTTTTACCAGACCCTCAGACTTTTTATTCCTTTAAGAAGATTCAAGATGGTGCAATTATGGTAGGTCGATAGATACTCTGAAGTAAATTCTGATGGAGTACTATTTGTAAAACGTGAATTAGTCTGCTGAGTGCGTCTGGCTTATGTTAGCGAGGTTTCTGCACAAGCTTTACAAATAAATATCAAACGTTGGTTGCTCGATACTTAAGTTCCCTCCAATAATATTTACTCTTCATTACTAAAATATGGTGCCGTGATTACAGTTTTATTTAATACGTGTATTTACGTCACGTTTCTGTATATTTGAAACGACAGCGAATGATAAATGGTAGACACGTGTTTCAAATGTTGCCTCATTGATGAAATACGAAACACCTGGTAATTTATTGAGTTTCTGTTACATTTCCTGCCCTTCGAGGATCCGGGTTTTCTTTAACACAAATAACAAGTAATCTTCATTCAATGTATTCCAAGTTTTGTCCATTTGTGAATAAATTATTTATCTCCTATCCTTATTGGTTTTAGGCGCTCCATTCTGCGAGATTGTTCGAAAAAGTTACCGTGGCCCAGGAACGCAAAAGGTAACTAAAGAAACATACTTAGGTGGATTTTAGTAAGTCCGACACTCCATCTCGCTAGAAATTATTTAATGATTTCCCAACAAAAAAAAAAAAAACTCAATTATGGATAATTATCAAAATGATAAATTTGATAATTAAGTGTGGTAGGTACCCCACCACCGTAGAAAACCAATTTCCTGACTTAGAACTTTTCTTTGTAGAAAATCGATTGAAATAAATAATGAACCAAGGCTAAGGCTCACTCTCACTAATAAGCCAGTGCAGTGGTAACAAAATCAGCCCTATACCGCTTCCACTGAGACAAAGGCCTGTCTGTGAGGCGAAACGGGCCGTAATACACCACGCGGGGTCTATTGCAGATTGGTATACTACGTCACAATCATAGGTCACGATTAGTGTTGGGTCCGATTGGATTAAAATCGGGATAGATGATAAAAGAAATCGGGAATTAGGATTTTAGGTCAGGACAAATAAAAAGTCTTTTTTTTAATAATAATAAGAACTTTATTTCAGACCTTTTAGATCTAAACGATACAGGTCCATATTAATGTTAGTAAGTACCTACTTAAGAACTAATAAAAAATATAGGCATTTTTCTATCTATCCAACGAACGTACCGTACGAAGAACGTGACGTGTCAAGCTGATTTAATACAATCTTGTTAAATTTTGGTAACAATAATGGTTTTTAATGAATTTATTGATTTATCGGGACATTTAGCGTCCCGATCAGGTAAAAAACGGGACGCGTGCGTAGATCCCTGAAAATCGAGATATCACCAGGTAATAACTACATTGACCACAGTATATGTCCTCGAATTCCTGGTTCTGTTTATATTTAATGGTTTATTCTAGAAGTCAAGGGTTGTAGAGGTTCAATAGGCAGTCGCTCCATGAAAAAAACTGGTATGATCAGCTAATTCCGTTTAGATTAGAAGTCTGGAAGATTTTTTGGTGAAAATAATTAAATGACTGGTTAGATGCGAGACGCTCAAGACCGTTCGTTGTGGCGAAACTTGGGGGAAGCCTATGTCCAGCACTGGACGTCTTTCGACTGAAATGATGATGATGAACGCTGCGGGTGGAGCGTCAGACTTTTAAATTGGAAAAAGGTTTGGCAAATTGTTTTCTAAACGTGAAGAACATCGTGCAACATTTCTGTATCAACAATTTCCGTATCACCATTTAGTTGAATATTGCTGAGTTCATCGACTGATATTTCGGATCTCGTATTATTTTTATACAAGCAATTGTTTCTATTGTGTAACAATGATGTTTGCAAAATGACAGCACAAACTAGAGAAAGGACATTTAAAATGACGCGATTCTGACATAAGATTTCAATGCAATAATGATTGAGCACAAATAAATTACCAACCACAACAAATAAACATTGGGTACACTGTTATTCAAGAAACATGTAACCGATATATTATTATATCATATATGTTATACATAACATGATTGAAAAAAGTGTCCATGGAGTTTCTTGCACATTCTTCTCCATAGAGATCTATAATACGCTTTGGAATGTGCAATTAGCATAATTTTTTTTGACTGCCTGACTTGACGATTCAAATGCAGCTGTAAAAATAAACAACAATTTATTTAGAACATAGATAGAACAAGAAAAATAAAAACGCTTAACTAATTAAGTATAATTACATAATATATACACAATAACTCCTTCCTAAAATATGGCGATTTTGACGCCATATTTTAGGTAGGAGCTGTAAATGGTTTATTTGATATAAATGCTTTTATTTTGATTCCGTGCGTCGTTTGAATGCAACTGCAAGACTGGAGCTACATTTTCTGGTTGCTACAAAGTCAAAAAAATAGAAAAGACAGCCGGAAATAATGGCTTTTTTATGTAGCTAGGAAATCATCAAACGACTTCTACCGCTCTGGGTGGAGCTAGAGACCGAGTTTCAGACTTTTACTGACTAAAACCCATCTGTACCCTCATTTGCCTTTTGCGTTTTAAGGGCCGCGGTAACTCTTTTGAACAATCCCACAAAACAACGGCTTAATGTGCTTTCGGAGGCCAGCAAACTTACTAAACCTTGAAAATTGACCCACAAGGCTATTATTACTTGACACGAGCTCAACGAATGAGACTTGTAATAAAATCATCGGCTCATTTGATATCAAACCTTCATCGTAAAAGGCGCCAACTGTCGAATTTCAAATTAATCGAACATCCGGCACAACGGCTGCGTTCTACGGAAGCGCCCGCCATTAATTCAGTTGTACAATGGCGGCACTGATTCCCTCCATCTTGAGAATAATGTCACACAATGAAGTTGATTAATCCGTTTTGTTTGAAAGGTGTCTCTTTGTGTCTATAGTTAACAGGTAGTGTTATTAAAGACTGTTCATGACTTCAGACGGTTTTTATCAGTCGCGTTTACATTCTTGTGAGAGATAAACGGTTATTATGTTTGCTTACATGTGTGTTATGTTACTCAATAACTCATTATAAAGCTATACAACATTATAAAAGATATTTTCTGAGTATAATGGCTACGTTGAAGTATCGTCACTGATCCGAAGCTCATCTTGCGTGACTAGTGAGTCATAGATTAAATGTGGCCTTCTTCACGATAACTAGTACTTAAATTAAGACCTACTTTACTAGTTTGCGTGTGGTGGTCGCGTAGTAGTTTATCTTAGATTTAGTACTTAGTGGGTTTGGAAAATGTCATTCATGTTTTGCACTTTTATACTCTACTATAGACAAGCTTGCTTTGAGCAGTTGTCTAGAAAATGTGGTACCTAAAGAAAATTATAGGCACTTGATATTTTTAGGGTTTCGTACCTCAATCGGTAACAATGGAACCCTTATAAGATCACTTGCTTGACAGTTTTTCAAGACCTTTTCTCTCAGGAACGGGAGGAGGTATTAAGCTGAAATTAATTTCGAATACTCTGATCGGCTACCCCTTAGAACAATGCAAAAATCAAACTTCTAAGTAAACGCAATCTAAAGATAAGGCCGTTTATTGCTCCGTTTATGTGCATATTTTGACAGTTGAGAGGAAATCAAAACCTATAGGGTAGTTCCCGAAGACAATCCTGAAATATGGCAAAAAGCAAAGCCTTATAGCACAGGTTAAGGAAAAAGTGTGAAAAATGTTTTGTAATTTACATTACAAAATATTTATTTATTTATTTTTAAGAAAACCTATAGACTAATAAATATATAATTTTTTACATAACTAACTTTTGCCCGCGGCTTCACCCGCGTCCATAAAATATAACCTATGTCACTCAGGAATAAAGCACTACATCGGTGAAAAAAAAAATCGCAATACTTTCAACCAGTACTTTCAGAGATTGCGTCCTACAAACAAAAAAAAAACAAACTTTACCTCTTTGTAATATTACTTAGTGTAGATCACGAATATCGATTAATTTTTTTGCGACTCGAAAAAATCTTCAATACTCGACTCGAGATTCGAACTATTTACATAAGTAAGTTTATACAGAACCCTCGGTGCGTAATTCCGACTCGCTCTTTCCCAGATTTTTTTATGGCAACACCTTGGTGCCTTGAGACTTTATGTATACTTAGTGTTATCATAAAATAAACTGAACGTGTAAGTAGACAGTCTGCAGCTAGAGCGATTTAACTCCGGTTTCTAGTATTAAATATTGACGATAGGTTGTAAGTAAAGTAACGAATGGAGCAATGTTTGGACAATTTGTCACAGTAGTTTTCGATTCCAGAAGCATTCATCATCATCATTTCAGCCAAAAGACGTTCACAGTTGGACATAGGCCTCCCCAAGTGTCGCCATAATGACCAGTCCTGTGCGTCTCGCATCCATCGGATTTCCGCAACCCTCACTAAGTCATCGGTCCACCTTGTAAGAAGACTTCCAACGCTGCGTCTCCCGTTACCGTCTTTCTTCCAGAAACTTCACTTAGGTAAAAATGCATCCGTTTTATCGGCCTCATTGCCAGTGGTTTCATTGGCATTTCAATCTTTGTTTGTCGTATTTTCTTTAGATCTTTTAGGCATTATCATTGAAATCCTACATCAATGATTTGGCCAAACGAGGATTGACATCTAATGTTAACGTTTATACGATATGGCCATGAAGTGATCAATTTCTATGATCTGTGCACGACATATATATTATCATGAAAACCACATGGAAATCCGATTAGTAGTTTTTGAGTTTGTATCGAACAGACAGACGTAAGTTCCTAAACTACAGTCGACTGTAGGTATAATATTTTTTATCCACGAGAACAGCTCGTTTGTAATAATAATAGCTGCTTGTAATATTGTTACAGAAACCTATTATTATCACGTTTGATATTAATAGCCCAGTTCGGCACGAAACATGCGATCCCAAAAAGCTCAAATTAGTGTTATTAAACCAAAAAAATTAACATTAATTTTCAATTTGTATCAAATCATGAATGTAGTAGTCAGTAGGTATATTAACATAACCGGCCAAGTGCGAGTTGAACTAACGCACGAAGGGTTCCGTAGCGTCAGTAGTAAAAAATGGTAGCCACACTTAAATATTTATTTTATTCTGTTTTTAGTGTTAAAATTTATTTATTATATTTTTTCTATTATTGTTTGTTAAATTTCAACTGTCTAGCTATCACGGTACATGAGATACAGCCTGATAACAGCGGAGTCTTAGCAATAGGGTCCCGTTTTTACCTTTTTGGTACGGAACCCTAAAATTAAAGAAAACCATGTTAAATATAGAACTTTTGGAATCACGCTCGTGAGTAGGTAGGGAAGTAGGTACCTACCTACTCACGAGCGATGGGAAATCATCTAAATAATAACTTCTCTCGCTCTGGGCGAGGGAGTGTCAGACTTTTACTGGCTAAAACCCACCTGTGTTCCTTCAGTTGCCCTTTGCGTTCCAAAGTCGTGGTAACTCGTTCGAACGTTCCCGCAAGCACAGAATAAGAAATAGAGGTAAGCAAGTAGGTACCTACCCTAAGTTTCAATTTAAAAACTATTTCAGTCCACTACTTTTTGCTGACGATACTTTTTTAATAATGTAATTATTTTATCATAGTACTTTTGTAACGTAATAATAAATTATTATTATCACCAGCCAACATACTCCGGCTGTTTTCAATGCACAGAATGATTGATCACGTAGAAGTTAATACCGCATAGCTTGATGCAAGCCTAGGTACCTACTCTGCAGGCAACGCAATCCACACACGCCATAAGTGGAAATGCTGAGCCAAACCAGTCTCTTCCCGCCTCGGGAAATTCACGACCGTGGAGTTTCAAACATTGCAAAAACTTTTTGGTTTTGTTTCTTTTTAAAAACACGACGTAAGTTAGTAGAACACTGACTTTGACTCTTTGTTTAACTTATTCGGAACACTGAAGTGCAACAGTGAACTAAAACAGTATTTTTAAGTTCGACTAAAATTATTCACTACAATTTTACTTACCGAAAAAGTCCTCCCAAGTCATAGAGTGATCAGAATCACCGTTCGCACCTTCCATCTTCAAACACTGTTTTCAAGCTGCGCTAACTCAACATTTTGAAAAAAGAACAACGTGAAAGTAATAAAAACACAAAATTGTTTTATTTCTATGTCACCAAACACAAACGGTTACATTTTTTGTTTGTTGATAAACAAAAAAACATCGCGTTCAATACTCCGCCGCAGCGGGGCAACGAAACGCACAGCCTCACGCTCGGCAACCGACTCGTGAATGAAAAAGTTTGTTACGCTGCGTTTCGTTGGCCCTCGCTCTTGCTGCTCGCACACCCATCCCGTCGACGTCCGCTGTGCAAGCTTCACTTGAGTTTATCTTTGCTTTGCTTGCTTTACTAATAAGCATAATAATCTCTATGGAAGTTTCCTGCACATCATTATGAAACTGCACCAAGATAAGTAGGCGTCACAAACCAGGATAGCCTCTTATCAAATGAAATGATCTAGATAAGTAAGTAGGCTACGTAAACCTGCCTGCAGTCAAATAATTGCGTAGAGTGTCACCGATTAATCTGTTTTGATTGTCTCTATAAAATTGCATAAAAACTGTTTGAAAATTTTAATCATTTAGCGCTCTTACTTCAAAGTGGGTGCTCTGTCTTTCGCAATTAGTTTTCTTTAGGGCTAGGAATAGAAAAAACAAATTATGATTGGCTGAACCTGAACGTATGAAATTACAATTATGATTCAAAATTATAAGTATATTTTCATAAAAATAAAACTAAGAATTAAAGCGCGAGTGGCATTATGTTTTGTTTGGAGTTTGTTAGCTTCCGTGTTTTTCAGTGGATTACATAAAAATAGTTTATCGGTGCAGTGGAAGAACCGGGCATTGATCTCTGGAAATAGAGATGTGAATCAATTACTTAGTCGATTACTGCGGTTTGAATAGATATATCTGATAAACGTACCCAAAACAATATTGATCATCTTAGACCCCCCCCCCCCACCTTAGATGATGGATCTGGTTTCAGTTCAGTCAGACCGTCTTTGTTTCGAAACCAGTACTTTTATGAAAGTCTACATTTTAAACTTATTATTTTTTCTCAATATACAAGGTGCAGTTTTGAAGCTGCAAAAAATTTCAGGAGGTAATTATGTTAGTGATTCTCGACCCGAATCAATAATAAAATGAGTAGGTATTTTTTTTTATTTTTTAAAAATCGGTACGTGTGAACTACCTTTTTTAAAACGCGGCCAGTCTGTCACTCGTCTTATAACCGCGCTTTCACACACACAAACACGCAAACAACAATTTCATTGATCCAAAGCAACTACTATCCCCCGCACAACACCCCTCTCTCCCAATAGCCACACCCCCGCGGCCATCGATCAATCGATTTAGTGTGATTGATGTCGCCGGCGTGTGCATACGCTTGCAATATCCGCCCCGCAGGTGCGCCTTCAGTTTACGGTTGCGATATCTAGTGATAAAGATGACGGACCAATACTCCAATGTAGAGTTGGTAGAGATGGTCCGCTTGTATGCTATCAGTGGAGACAGCGTATCTCGAGCTATCGAAATGTTTATTGAACTATTCCCCAATCGGCAACGTCCATCTCAAAGGGTAATGCTGGCTGCTACGCAGAGACTCCGCGAGTTTCGGCAATTCGACGTTCCCTGGCATGCTGACGGTCGCGGCAACGAAGGCCTGCCTGTCGCCTTGCAGGAAGATATCCTGCAATACTTCCAGCGAGAGCCACGGGCCAGCACGCGGGATGCTGGTCGACGGTTTGGAGTGCACCATTCCACTGTGTGGCGGCTACTGAATAAAGAACTGCAGCATCCGTTTCATTACCGCAAAGTACAGGACCTCCACGAAGCCGATAACGCCGCGCGAGTTACATTTTGTCGCTGGTTGCTGGAACACCAAGACGCCAACATCCTGTGGACGGACGAGTGTTTATTTACTCGAGTTGGCGTCTACAATGTTCATAACGAACACTGGTGGGCTCACCGCGAACATAACCCGCGCGTGACTAAGCGGCACTCGTTCCAAGTCAGGTTCAGCCTAAATGTGCGGGCTGGCATAATAGGGGACCAACTGCTTGGACCTTATTTTATCGACGGTCACCTCACCAGTGCCACATACCTGGAGCTGTTGCAACACGTCGTCGAGGAGATGTTGGACGAGGTTCCCCTGTCACTTCATTACAACTTTTTCTACCAGTAGGACGGTGCACCTCCTCACTACGGTCGGCAAGTACGTGAGTACTTAAGTGAAAGGTTTGGCACACACTGGATTGGCCGCGGTGGTCCAGTGGCTTGGCCTCCGCGTTCTCCGGATCTCACACCCCTTGACTTTTATTTGTGGGGAGATTTAAAAAGACTAGTGTACACAGAGGAAATCACCAGTGCTACACAATTACGTGAAAAGGTGATCAGTGCTTTCGACACTTTAAAAACGAATGTGTTTGTGCTACGTAAATTAAAAGAAAATCAGCAACGTCGTGCTAGATTGTGCCTGGAGTGTGAAGGTGGAAACTTTGAACAATACCTCCAGATAACATGAGTAGGTAATTTATTTATTTTATTTGTACATAGACAATCATTTGTAAAAAAGTTGTTAGCCGAATCAATTTGATTAGTGTACTTAAATAAGTTGATTTAAAATTTTTAACTACGCCAAAAATACCTACCTATCAGGCAAGATTCAATCACTTAAAAACCCTAACACATAGGTACCTACTAAACTAGCACAAATTATCTTGAGGTATTTTTGTCGGTCCTCAGCCCGTTAAAGTAGGAAGGAAAATTTCATATCAACCAACTTAACTTCTTGAGTAGCGTAATTAGAGACACAATAGTAAGACAATAGCGCACGACCGCCGGCGTTCGTGCGGGGATCAACAGCTTAATCCCTTATAAACGAAATTATTAGGTACGAAAAACTGACCTTGAGAATGAATTTACCTACAGCGCGACTGTGCCGAGTGCCTACATGCCGCTCGTACCTAAACACCGCGCGCGCGCGGCGCGCTTGATAAACGGAGGACCTAGTCAACAACCTACATACAACATACCAACATTAGTGCGTCTCAATCACCGTCTCAGTAATAAAGCAAAACTATGGTTCAAAGTTCAAAGTTGTGCAGCAGGGACGCGAATATTGCTTACGTGATGTAAGGTTTATTGATCTCGGCCTAACAATTTTATTCATCAGCTGATAGGTAACTAAGACGTCAACGTGAACTTTTCTTTTAAAAGATTTTCGCATTGCATTGTAGTGATGCTTAAAAATGAGTTATTAATTAGCGAAATTTAAGACAATAATGTACATTATTAAATGATTATCGAATTCGAACTACATCTAAGCAGGCCTGGCGCACTTCTAACTATAGGTATAGAAATCTGCCTACGCCCGCGGCCTCTCTTGCGAGGCTTATTTCGGTAGAGTGCCACACGCGTGTTCGATTTTCCGCTTGACCCGTGCTAACAAAAAATATTTTGAATTCTTTATCGAATATTCTATCGAGTTTTTATTTCAAGTATTTGCGACATTTTTCACGTAAACGAGTCAATGACCTTAAAATCATTCCATTTATTAGACCTCCCAGTACTAGTGACTACCTTACTAATGCAAGGTCAACATAATTGGAATTATATCTTACAAAATGTTAATTGTTATGTATAATAACGTCTTAAACGACCTACCTTTTAAATATTACATATGAACGCAAAGCTAACGCACATACAAAATCAACAAAGTCATATACACTTCATTTTAATTACCTATTTCATTTGTTTAGATACCTAACTAAATGTAAACAATCTCTTGACACTTCTATGAGATGACTTTTTAAAAAATATTTTTTAAAGTATGGATATAAGTAAATAGGTAGAAATCAATTAGGTACCTATCTACCATACAATTTTAGAAAATCTGATTATATTTTATGTAATAAAACGTAAGTACCTATTTCACATTTTTCAAAAACACACAAGTCCTAACCCTATAAAAAGAGCGGCCTGTTCAAAGGCGCATAACGGGCATAATAAAAGAGACTCTCGTCACGCGGACTTACGGTGCATTTTGATTCGTTACGAGCGCCACTGGATCTGGTAGGCTAATAAAATCAAGGTCGTGTTCGTGCCGTGCAATGTATTATGGACATTATCGCTGTTGTTAGTAGGTTTAAATTCGTATGTTGGCTATCACGGAGTGCAATTTCTGTACTTGTACTATTTCTTATTCTGTGATCTAAGGCTAAATTATTTCGTAGAATAAGTGGGCGGAGCCTCGTACAGGTTGATGCACTTACACACACAGTGACATGACGTGCGATAAATCGCAACGGGTGATTCTGTGTTTTTTTTAAAGTTTATTTAGAGGATTATTCTGAAAAACACTTAAAATTAGGAAAATAAAATAACAAGTATTATTGATTATTGACCAGGTATCGTATTTTTATATGATTATATATGAGTTTTATTACAACCTCTTGAAATTTTGTGCAGTTTCAAAACTGCACCTTGTATTAATAATATTCATTTCATTTTACCAAGTTTGACAAAGTCAACCCAAATAAAGATGTGGTTTATTTTGGTTCACAAAACAAAAGAACATTTTCGAAAAGTCTCATATGATACCTACACCTTACCATATTTTTGTTGTAAAGACGTAAATATTAATTTCCTTTAATTTAGGATAAGACATTTTAGAGAGATTTAATCCATTCTAATGTTATGCTCAAATTTAAAAGAACACTTTTCTTCGATGAATACAGGAGATTTTTTTCACATTTAACCTTTTGACGTGCGTAATTAGAGACACAATAGTAAGACAATGGCTTCCGGGCGCCGGCTACCGCCTGAGCGTTAATGAATGTTTGTTAGATCCACGAAAATCAAATTCATTTTATTTTTCAATCTTCTGTAACTTTTTACTGAAAGAACAAAACGCTATCTCATTTTTACCCCAAACTCTTCAATTTTTGTGAGTAAGAAAATTAATCAACTAATGAAATGATTTCAGGTTTATCGTGCAAGGTCCCCCTTAGACTTGGTCGACGCTTAACTGTCAGCAATCATCTCACTGTGAATTTATTTATTTATTATTATATCCTTTATTATACACCAATAAAAACATAAAAAGACTAAAACACACCCACTTGATTAAAATAATATAAACCGTTAACTCCGAGAGGCATAGCACGAACACGAACAGTTTAAATAAATATGCAAAAAGTTATGCGTACGCAATAACTAATTTTTGGGAGGACTTAAACTACAAACTGTGCAAGAAAAAAAAAATAGATTTAAACAAATATGCGATGGCCAAATTAACTAAGTTTTATTTTTATGACTGAAAATCGACTAACTTTCATTTTCTAGAACAAACCACACTAGCCTCTCTCTATTAACACAAACAACATGGCGGAATTTTGATCAGTTGTTGTTCCTGTTAATTTAGTTTTGTTGTAACTGCGTTAGGAAATCACAAAATACTTTTATGTGAACGGTTTTCAATGTAATTTGTTTAATTTGTTTCATGTTAATGAAAATTTACCCAAAGTGATTCGCGAATCTACGTTTATTCGGTCACGAAGCTATGAGAAGGTGAGCACTTGAAGGAGTAAAAATTAACGGATAATTTAATTTTATCGTCACATTGTTGTGCACGTTAGACTTTATTAGATTAGACAACAACTTTACATAACTATGTTTTTATTTATAGCTGTTCGTTCGCGGTAGCAGTCGTTAAAAAAATAATTACAAAAGAGATCGTAGAACTATTTCTATTACAATTATTTGGATGTATTCGCAATGCCTAGACGAGGAACTGAATTAGTGCAGCTACCGTTGCCTCCTAAAAAGAAAACAAAGACCGTCGAGGAGCTCCCGAGCCTGGATGTTAGTTTCTGTGATGATGAGGCCTTGCCCCCTGGCATAGTGTTCACTGATGTCTTACAAAAGAAATGGCGAATTGGGAAGCCTATCGGTGAGTAAAAGTAGCTGAAAAAGTTAATTTCCTTGTGTAATTTGTATTTTGACTAGTTTCTATTGTCTTTCACATGAAAATCACGTTAAAAATTAGTGGCTTTACACTATGTTTTAATAAATACTTCCTTTCAACGCATGTTTTTTATCATCACCTGCCTAACCTTTTCCCAACTAAATTGTTGGCTTCTAGTCTAACCAGATGTAGCACTATACCTGCTTTTTTACATTGACTGCCTGTCTGACATTCAAAACCCAGTAACTGGGTATTCCAACATAATAAGGCATTATTCATTACTAAAGGCTCAAAGTGTCTTTTCTGTTTTCACATCTGATGCAATCTACTAAAATAGCCGATGCTAAGTCAAGAGTTTATTTGCATTATTTAAACTATTTACTAGTTGAGTCATAGTTCACACATGCATCATATTCTCATAAGTGGTTCATAATTTCCTTATCTAATGGTGATGTTCCTATATTGAGTACTAGGTGACTGTAATAGTTAATGATTGTCTTATGAAAGCTGAATAGAATGATAGAAAAGGGTTTTAATGGTTTTAACAGCAAAAGACTATGGCTACTTTTTAGCTAAATTCTAAAATAACTGTAAATAGTACACTATTTTATGTAAATATCACAGTAGACTATCTTCTTACCACTATACTTAGATAATAATGCTATTTTGAATTGCAAGTCTGTAATTTAACTTATTAAAATCTTTGTTTATTTGTTTATCTTATTATTCAATAGTGTGCAGTGTAAACAGGACTTTAATTTCAATATAAATATAATTGCATAATTAGGACCTGGATTGTTAACTTTACCAGCTTTTAAAACATTAAAACTGCAAAAACAAATGTTAGGAAGTACTTAGTTTAACATAGGAAAGTATACTAAGTACTAAGAATGTATGAACAGCTTATGTCTCAGAGAAAACTTGTTTTAAAACCAGATCAACAACTTTTAACTTGTGACTTGTTCATTAACATAGGTTGGATACCTACTCTATAATCTCTCTGTTAAACTCTTGACTAGCCTACTTGTATGTTCTTAATATAAATCAATACAGCTAAATATTATTATGATTGTACAGCACATAGTTCTTTACTCCACTGAGCCTGGAGAGTAATATATTTGAGAGTATGTTGTTCAAAACCTAAGGTGCATCTGGGATTGTGGTTGTACAATAACTGAAAAAAACTAAGTATGCTAAGCATACTTAGAGTTGGTCTCACTAGAACTATGAACACAAAACAACAATAAGTACAATGCGTTCCAAATAAGAATAGGATCGATTGACAGGTAGTGAAGTCACATCATACTGTCAAATTATTATGAATTATTATGATGAGCAAAACAAGAACATTTTAAAATTTAATTTATTTACGAACTGTGAACGAAAATAGTTTAATCAGAATACAGTTCTTCAATTTTGCCTAATTTCTTGCGATTTGACAGTATGACGTGACGTCACAACATGGCGTCGATCCTATTCTTATTTGGAACGCACTGTATTTATAATAACAACAATTCAGAATGTAGGTACACAAACAAATTATTGTATGTTCTTGGCGCTAGTGTTAAGTAGGTACAGATTACAATCTTCAATTTATGTTTTGAACAAAGTATGTAATCAGTACATGCTTAAAAAAAAAATCTCTTTCATATAAGTATAATATACTTATATGCACACCTTAACTTAGCACAGGACAAACAAACAAAAATAGGGTAAGTATTTTATAAAAGACTAAAAGTGTGATTAATATAAATGTCGATAGATGGAGAAGAAAGGAAGGTCAAAGATAAGAAGAAAGACTTGCGTGAATAATGACATGAAGGAAAAAGGGAGTAAATGGTAGTGGTTAGACAGGAGAAATGAAAATAGAAAAAAACACTGGCAACACTTGAGGGTGCCTTACGTCCAGCTATGGACATCTTTCTTATGAAGTGATGATGAGGAACATAGTTTTAGAAGGATAGAATACTATTTATGTTAACCATTTAAAATACAACCTTTTAGGATAGTTTCTGTCCAATAAAGCAACATAATTATATGTAATAAAACATAGTGATTTACTCTCTAATTGCATAGAAGAAATTCTCTAACAATTGATTTAATATTTTCCATGATTTGAATAGTTATATTTTATATTATTGTTTCTATTTCAGGTAGAGGCAGTTTTGGCAGGATCTACTTGGCATCAGATGAAGTTGAAAAAGATGTCACTAAACTGAACGCAAGATATGTAGTGAAGATAGAACCTCACACTAATGGACCCTTGTTTGTCGAGATCCACTGTCTTATTAGAACTGCGCAGTCTACACAAAGTAAGAATAAAAACTATTGTTTATGATTTTTGTTTAAATCTACATTATCAGTTTTCCAGCAGCATACAAGGTCAAATGCAAAGATAATGTGGTTTAATAGTTTTAAACATACACTAAGACAGTTCTTTTGAAGTATTGGCAAACTTATATTTGGTTTCTTTTGTCAACAGTAAAAGCATGGCGGCTAGAAAACAAGCAAACACGCATTGGTATGCCTGTCTACATCGCCAGTGGCTCATTTACAGATGAGAACACAGGAACTAAATACCGATTCCTTGTACTACCGCGCTATGATGTCGATTTACAGAAAATCATTGCTAGAACCAGAGTCCTAGATCTTAAAAATGTTCTAATACTAGCATTACAAATACTGGATGTGTTGGAGTACCTACACAGTCAAGGTTACACACACTCTGATATAAAAAGTTCCAACTTAATGCTGGGTTTCGATGGCACCAGAATTGGGAAAGTGCCCGTCGTAAAACTAACTCCATCATTCCAAAAAGATACGAAGGAGGTGGCTGTGTTAACAGGAAAACATAGAAGGGCTAAGCCTACAAAGTCCAGGACCTCCAACTATTATGATGATGAAGATTTTGTCATCAAAGAGCCGAAGAGCCCGGAGGAAACAAATGATAATGACAAAAGGCTTGCAGATGTTAAAAAGAAGCATAGGAAGATACTCTCTGACAGGGACAGTAGGACGCTGCATAGACATCATGCATTCAATCTCAGACAGATTTCTAACTACGTCAACTATGAAGACATGACTAGCTCCGTATGCTCAGACCAATCCTATCAAAAACTTCTTGACGATTTTGGTGGCAAAAACTTAATTCGTACCACTAAAGAGTTCGAAGAAGATACTAGAAAACGTAACGCAAGGGAAAAGAGCGACAGTGAACCAGAAAATATTAATGAAATATACAGAGAAGCTGTTTTATCTCAAACTAATGGACAAATATACTTGTTAGATTATGGTTTAGCTTCCAAGTTCTTGGACTCTGATGGAAAACATAAGGATTTTGGTATGGATGCCAGAAAGGCTCATGATGGCACACTGGAATATAGTTCCAGAGATTCTCATATTGGAGCTCATTCCAGAAGATCAGATTTAGAAACACTTGGTTATAACTTACTGGACTGGTTGACTGGCAGCTTGCCTTGGAAGACTACAGAGTTACTGGCCGAGCCTGAACTAGTCCATGCTCTGAAGAAAAACTTCATGAGTGATATCAAACTGCTATTGAAAACGTGTTTTAAGACTGAATTCTATCCTCAATTCATGGAAAAATTCCTAGAATATGTCACAAGTCTTGACTTTACTGAGAAACCTGATTATGACTATTGTAGAAGTTTATTTAAGAGTGAACTGTTCAAAAATTCCTGTGATAAAGAAGTGTCTCTCAACTTCATTGAACCACCTATGTCTCCGATAAGTCGTAAACTGTGTTACTCTAAGAAATTCGGAATGAAGAACACAACACCGAGCTTCTTAGCCAGAAATGGAATAAAGAAAACTTATGAGAGAGAAAATGTTTGTTCTCTTGAAAATGACTTGAAACTGGAACTGTTGAAGCAAACATTGAACACTTCTAGTGATGGCATCCGAAAGCCTTGCGCATCTCGCAACTTCTTTATTTCCGACGCCGATTTAGTGGCCCGTCTCAAAAAAACACTTATGCCACATGACATTCTTGGCAAAAAGTTGTCACCTAAAAACTTGCGATCGAAAAAGAAGATTGTAAAAAAACGTAGAGGCGTCCGAACTCACAGAAATAGCATCGGCAAGTTCGGTAATTTGATGGGGTCAGCGCGTCAATTTACTTGGGCTGAAATTTTAGCTGGCAACCCTGAAGATATCATTCGCAACAGAGAGCGCAACACTGCGGCAGCGAACTCAGAATATATGGACGACGAAACGTGTAAATATAGGATCAGAAAACTATCAAATGCATCAGAAAACAGTGACTCACATCTACAGTCGCCGCTGATGCAAAAAGACTACTTACAAAACTTGAACCCTACTTACGCTATGAAGGACGTAATCACAGCATTTAAGAGGAAGGTTTCTGGGAAACCTAAGGAAACTGAAGAACCAATTGAAGGTCTAGAAGGGTACACTCCAGCCATGATCAAAGTGTACAGGATTAAAGAGAAAAGAGAGGCGAAAGAGAAGCTAGATGCCATGAAACAGCAAGCATCAGCTAAGAAGGAAACTGTTCAGGTCCAAGCAAGGTGTACTAGGTCTATGAGGTCTAAGAAGCCCATTAAACCCAGTTCTCGAGTAACTAGGAAGAAAGGTAGCATTGACAGTAATAAGTCTGTAGTATTTGAATCAGAAGTAGTTCCTAAGTGTACAAGTAGATCAAAATCTAAGAGTAATAAGAAAGTCGCAACTAAGAAAGAAGAATTGACTAAGAAAGACGAAAAAGAAGCCACAATTGTGGTTGAACCAGTTAAAACTGCATCTAAAGAAACTAAAAGTAAGTAGTATAAAGATTCTTTTTTAAGTTTGATATTTATATATTGTTCCATGACAAAAAGAAAAAAAAAACGCTGTGTACAAGGCCTGAAACAGAGTTGTAACACAAGACACAACTTTAATTATAATATTTTTTCTTCAGAAACATCATCAAGAAACAAAAGCATTGCAGTCGTTAACAACAGAAGAAGGCTGAGGAGTAGTAAGCGCAAGAAATAATTAATTTACGATTTTATGATCCATTTCTAAATGTTTAGATTGAGAGTATGAGTGTCGCTTTTCAAATCTGTAGGTTAAGATCTAATGTAGGTACCGCCTTGATTTTTTTTTAATTGTCTAATCTATTGCGGATATTATTGTTCAATAATATCGGTTTGTTCTTAAATGTATGCATAAAATTGACGGTGTAAACTTGACCCACCATTTTTTTTTATTTGCGTGGTAAAAAATACTTTTTTAAATCAAGACCTTTATGAATGATTGAACAAAACTGTGATTTCAATAATAATTTGTGTGAATTAGACGTACGTAACATTTGTCGTGATTTATAGAAGCCCTTTTGATTGAAATATTCAGAAAAGTGGTCTTTATTTCGAATATGTTTTGCATTTATAAAATAAATTCGGTTTTCCCAAGTATCTGTGTGATACTTTGACCGTTTTGATCACTGTCGGCTTGACGTTCCTTTATGTAATTCCTTATCAATAAAATCATTTTGTTTTATAGTTACTTGTTTTCTTTGTAAAGTTGACACCTGGTTGACCCACCTCTATATATATTGTACGAGTTAACTATATTATAATATAGGCAAACCGATTTCTGACCTAAAAATTAACTATAGGTAAAGTTGTAATTTGTTATTTGATGTATAATTTATTATTTTGTCCCACCAAAACTGGTAGGTCTTGGTGGTGGTATGTAAGTAAGTGTATACTCGATAACTCGCCTACCGGCCAACACGAACGTAGACGCGAGCAAAGAGTATGACGCGAGTTTGCGGTCACCGAGCTGTCCGGTAGGGACCAAGCCCGGGGCGACGACGCGACGCGACGCACCGAACGGTGCGTTGTGTCCCACGGACTTCCCTAAGAGCCTGTGCACACCACGTTTTTTAAACGCGCCTTTGACGCACGTTTTAGAAACGTGCGGCGACGGCGCGCTTTTATCCTAATATAGGTCTACAGGCTACGTCTAACTCGCGTGCGTATCGCGTTTGTATCGCTACAAACACGCCTCAAAGGTGCGTTTAACACGTTCACTGTGCAGCTATGATGAGAGAGACTACCCTATAAGTGCAAACGCAAATTGTAGATAATATATTGCGTTAGGTATAAAAATGATATGATAAAGCATTGTTTTATATTTTATATACCCCCTTTCATTTAAAAAAATATTTTGTCCCATGTCCCACCCGAGGGTCATACACGTATGATCTCATAACTTCATGCCCCATCTGTGGGTCATACACGTATGATCTCGCAACTTCATGCCCCTACTGTACAATACATGTCTTGCAATATGCCCTCTTGCATGTTCTTCTTTATAACCATTTACCCATTAAATTATTATTAACCCATTAAATTAAATATAATAAAATAAGTCTTCTTTTTTATTCAAAACATCCCAATCCCAAAATTATCTCATTTTCGATAATCGAACACTGGCAACTCTATTAAAAAAGTTCCTCCGGTCTTTGCCTAATATTTTTTCTTAGTCCATTGTTCACACGTGTGAACCAATAAAAGTGGCTAAACTCATACGTGTTTGAGGTTATGAGCCTTTCAATTGGCGAACAACTCATGTCCACCCGTGGGTCATGCACGTACGATGAGCAACTCGGTATGACCCACCGGTGGGGCAAGCACAGTGAACGTGTTAAAAAACGTGGTGTGCTCAGCCCCTAAGAGACGTTGGCAAAATTGATAGGGCCAACGCCTTCTAGGGCAGCAGATTGTTCGAAAAAGACTGACACTACCTTGTCAAACTTACTGACTAGAACCCAAGTGTCCCTTCAGTTGCCTTTTATTACGAGTGCTGCGGTAATTCCTTCGAAAAAAGGTACATGTATATATGGGCGCAAAACCATTATTTGATAAGTGTTTAATTTGATCACTTCCTGTTTATTTATTTTAATATTGCAACATCCTGTTGAATGTATTTAAGGATTTAATTTGATAACTTCCCTTTCGATTATTTAAAATATTACGACATCCTGTTGAATTTATAACAGGATTTCAATTGATAACTTCCTTTCGAATTACTTTAAATATTTCAACATCCTGTTTAATTTATGTCAAATTAAATGACGACTTCCTTTCTAATTCTTAAAAATATTGTAGCATCCGGTTAAGCTTGTGAGGATTTAACCTGACCACTTCCTTTTTATTTCTTTAAAATATCAGAGCATCCGGTCACATTTAAATAAGAATTTATTGTGACAATTTCCGTTTCGTTTATTTATTTTAAATATTTTTCTACCTTCATAGTGAATTTTTATGCTTGTCAATTTCTGTGTATAAAAACCGATGTAATGTGATTAGAAAGGCACTCTTTCGCCGCCCATGGAATAAACACCTTGAACTGGAGTAAGGTATTTCTTTATTATCACTTCCTGCCAATCTATATTGTTGTGACTGTGTATTTTGTGTGACGTCGACACCGATGGCGATCATACGCCGACAGCAGCGGTGGGATCCAGCCCGCTCCTACTGAAGTCCTCTGGATTGCGGGTCTAGCGCCGTGACTGCAGCACCGTCCGCTACCCTTGTGCCTTCTCGGGATTATGGCAATTCCTACCTACTGCCATTCGATTCCGAGGTGGGCGCTCACATCAAGGACTGGTGTGCCAATGTTGACGAAATCATAACAACTATTGGCATACTGAAAGGAAGACCGAAGACCTGGGCTAACACGTGGTCTCTGCAATATACCACATGGGAACAAGTCAAGCAGGACATGATTCAGACGTTTGGCGAAGAGTTCCGGTATGCTGACGACGTCCAGTGGTGGCGGGACTGCACGTTGGAGCAGGCGAGCAGCCACGCGGTTTACGCAACCAAGGTATGGACGCTCTTCAAGTGAGAGCAGCTAGAAGCAACAGCTGGTGAGGTAATTGAGATTTTATGAAATGTGTATTGTAGTTTAACACTCCTGACTCTTTGCCCACACTAGTCTCCATTTTCAAAACTTTCCGTAAACGTGACCAATCAAAAACTAACGGTACAAACATAAATTATTTAAACCAAAAAACCTTCGTTTAAAGTAGGTATTGTTGTCGTTTTTAGTAGCTGTCATTGTCGTTTTTAGTAGCTTTCATTGTCGTTTTTAGTAGCTGTCATTGTCGTTTTTATTAGCTGTCATTGTCGTTTTTATTAGCTGTCATTGTCGTTTTTAGTAGCTTTCATTGTCGTTTTTAGTAGCTGTCATTGTCGTTTTTAGTAGCTGTCATTGTCGTTTTTAATAGCTGTCATTGTCGATTTTAGTAGCTGTCATTGTCGATTTTAATAGCTGTCATTGTCGTTTTTAGTAGTTGTCATTGTCGATTTTAATGGCTGTCATTGTCGTTTTTTTTGTAACTGTCATTTGAAAATGACATTCTTAGTCCTGACTCGTCGGGTCAGTGTTCCATTCGTTTTCAATGCTTCTGAACGTAGTATTTCCGCAAAGTTTTCACGGAGACGGCTCCGAAAAACCGCAAATTAGTCGATTTTAAATATTGCTAGAAAGAATTCTTGTTTTCATAAACGAAATAACGAAAGATTGAAATCAACCACCTGAAAGTGAAATTTTGAGTTTTTTGTAAAAACATCTGTCAAAATTGAATTGATTTCAATCCTGTGTAATTTTTTTTTTTGTAAGTACTGGGTTTGATAGTTCGATTCAAACATTGTTGGGTTGTAGGATCGACTGAATGGATTGTTGGGTTGATTGTTGGGGTTGGATCAATTGTTGGATCGATTGTTAGAGCAATTGAATCGAATCTAAAATCAATATTAATTTGCAAACGTTCAAAACCTCTATTTTTCTGAAGCTAATTTTTTTAAAATCCAATTGTGAAACACATAACATTTGGGCCACTTCTTGTATAGTTCTTTCAAACAGGAACAGAGTACACCGTTGATCCTCCTCTGCCTTGCGTCGTACTAAGGAGGAATCTTAGCTGGAAAGGTTTCATTATTCGTTTTTCAAAACTATCCCATAAAACGATTTGGGAGATGTCAAAGGTTGTGTGGGTGAATCTTGCTCTTTGGGTTAATAAACTTAAAACTTAGCACAAATTCTAATCAAAATTAATAATAAAGGCTGTAATTATTAGTTCTTTAAAACTACCCTCAAAATACGGTTTAAGGGTTGTTAAGGTTTTCTCGCGAATGAAGTCGCTGGTAAAGTGCAAGTCCCTGTTAAATTCATAATGAGGATATCCTGTTGCAATAAGTTGATATCTTGTTCCAAAAGTAATTCTACGATTAATCATAACGGCTGGCATCTCGTAAAACAAGAGCTGGACACAGTTGAGCAACTTAGTTTTGTTGATAGGATTGGTAATTGCGTTGCGCTTTGATAAAATTCAAATCGAAAATAAAAACTCTTAAACATGATTGCGTCACATCTTCAATATTAGTTAAATATATAGCCTTCTAAACGAAATAATATTAGAAAAAGTAACGGTAAACCTTACAAATAAACGGTAATCGTTTGAATTGGTGTTGAAACTATATAGTTATAATCAGACCAAATTAGTCCGATTTAATTAAAAAAGACCCTCCCGGGTATTGATTATCACAATCCACACATCTAATAAATAGCTAACGATGCTGGTCGGGCAAACTGTCAGGTTGACATTTGAAGAGCTTCATAAACAGTGGCAATTAGAGATTTGCAGTTGACTATACTTATTTTACGTCAAAAAGTACGTGAGTTTCCCATGTTTGTGTTGCTTTAACGTATTGCCACTGTGTTTTAAGCTTTCATGTAAATTAAGGATGGACGAGCGATAATTTCGAGACAAGTTAAGATTTGATACGAACAAAGATGAAATGAGATCTTTTGAAAAAGGATGTCTTACTGTATCGGCACGAAAGACAATGGTAAAATTTGATCAAAGATTTAGAAGTTTCTATTAAAATTTTACAAGTATTGCTAAATAGTGCTATAAAGTGAAGCATGGTTACAGTTATTATTTAAGATGTTCCGAAAAATCGCTGTTCATGAATCTGAGTTTTTGATTATAATGAACCGACTGTATGGGCGGAGAATTTGTGAATTAGATTTATCGCATTAACTAGTCCCTTTTCCCACCTATTACGTTGACTGATCACCAGCGTATCCTTTTTCCCGGTCTAGAGCTGATCCTATGCGGGTGATGCCATAAGAGATGGCTAGATCCAAGGCGGGTGATGCTGTTAGGGGGGCTATATCCTATGCGGGTGATGCCATGAAGGAATATGGCTAGATCCAAGGCGGGTGATGCCGTAGATAGGTTTTTTTAAATGTGAATTGGCTTATTGCTATGAAATAAATTATATTGATTTCTTATTCGAATCTATTCAAACCATTAACCATTCTTTAAGCACGATCTTAGATTTATTAGATTAATTAGTCCCTTTCCCACCTATTGCGCTGGCTGGCCACCATGCGTATCCTTTTTCCCTGTCTAGAGCTGATCCAATGCGGGTGATGCCATGAGGTATGGCTAGATCCAAGGCGGGTGATGCTAGTTAGGGGGCTATATCCAAGCGGGTGATGCCATTTGGTATGGCTAGATCCTAGGCGGGTGATGCCGAATTAGGGCTAGAAGGCGACTGATGCCGTGTAATGCCAATCAGCCAATTCACACCAAATATTTGATACTGTAATTTTTGGCTAACCCTATGTGGGTGACGCTGATAAAATGTTTGATGCTGTGTAATTTTGGGCTAACCCTATGTGGGTGACGCCGATAAGATGTTTGATGCTGTGTAATTTTGGGCTAACCCTATGTGGGTGACGCCGATAAGATGTTTGATACTGATTGATTTTGGGCTAACCCTATATGGGTGACGCCGATAAAATGTTTGATGCTGTGTAATTTTATGGCTAACCTGATATGGGTGACGCCGATTTTATGTAAAATGATTGTATAATGTAGAAGTACTTTTTCAAGTTTTGTGAATGTGAAGTACAATGAAGCATTTTTATTAGGTTACAACTGTTTGACTTTATGAGCAGTGCAGTTGAGAGTTTGTCATGTTCACTCAAATGTCTCGCTGATGGTGGCACATGTTATTGGGTCATTCAGTTATCTTCAAAATGGTTGAGCTGAGTGGGGCACGCGTCATGCTCGTGAACGGGTGCCGTCAGTTGAGACTGGTCATCTCTTAGCTGCCTTTTTCTTAGTTTAATTTCTATTTTTTAATTCGTTCTTTTAATTATTATTACTTATCTACATTGTGCTCACATATTAGAAGCGACAAAGTTGTAACCAGGATTTATGTAACTCATAATATGATTTAAAAGAGTGTCCATGGAGTTTCTTGCACGTTCTTCTCCATAGAGATCTACGCTTTGGAACGTGCGATTTAGATTCACTTGTTTTTTTTGACTGACAGTTCAAGGGTGCCTGTAATTGATCGGTTTGAAGTAAACGTTTCTTATTTCTGATTTCTGAATATCGGATGCTCTATAATGAAGATTAAACCTAATGTGAGTGATCTGAATTGATGTAAATTCCTGTACAGCGCAGAGAGCGCGCTGAGATCAGAATGGCCGTATGGGCGCAAAACCATTATTTGATAAGTGTTTAATTTGATCACTTCCTGTTTATTTATTTTAATATTGCAACATCCTGTTGAATGTATTTAAGGATTTAATTTGATAACTTCCCTTTCGATTATTTAAAATATTACGACATCCTGTTGAATTTATAACAGGATTTCAATTGATAACTTCCTTTCGAATTACTTTAAATATTTCAACATCCTGTTTAATTTATGTCAAATTAAATGACGACTTCCTTTCTAATTCTTAAAAATATTGTAGCATCCGGTTAAGCTTGTGAGGATTTAACCTGACCACTTCCTTTTTATTTCTTTAAAATATCAGAGCATCCGGTCACATTTAAATAAGAATTTATTGTGACAATTTCCGTTTCGTTTATTTATTTTAAATATTTTTCTACCTTCATAGTGAATTTTTATGCTTGTCAATTTCTGTGTATAAAAACCGATGTAATGTGATTAGAAAGGCACTCTTTCGCCGCCCATGGAATAAACACCTTGAACTGGAGTAAGGTATTTCTTTATTATCACTTCCTGCCAATCTATATTGTTGTGACTGTGTATTTTGTGTGACGTCGACACCGATGGCGATCATACGCCGACATATACTATGTGTGCGTAAGTTCGTAGCTCTCGGTATCGTAGAAACATTGCTTACAATACACGCACAGACAATTTGCACGACCAACCCGTCCTGAAATATCTATTCTACTGTAGTCTTATGTTTTAATGCTTGTAATATGCTTGCGGCCTGCACTTTTGCTTGCTCTTGTTTTGCAAGACTTGTTTGACTTGTTTGGCTTATAGACCATCCATCATAGCATAAGACTGCAACTGTGATGCAGTTACAGTGCAGCTAGCTGGAACATTTGACAGCGCTGTCGCAAAGAGTGTAATTTAATTTTAACGTTATATTTGTGGATCGCATGGATAAATCACAACATTTACGGTTTCTGGTCTCGCTGTAAACTACTGCATAAGCATGGTCTATGCGAGGGGTGTTTCAAATGTGATGTGCAGGTTGTGCTTGATGTTGTCTTGGCTGGCGTATCAGTATTTTTATAGCTAGCAACACAGCATACATTCCCACAATCCCCGTGTTCTGAATTGCGATAAAAGTGATTATAACGCGAATCCAACCAAATTTAATAGTCACAAAATATAAGGGCCATTGAGTAATAATTGTGACGTTGCGCGTTGGTTGGATTCGCGATATTATCGCTTTTGACGCAATTCGGATCGGAACATAGGGAATGACATTGACGGATTGGTTTATGACTGCCAAGTTGACATTGACAGCTCAGTGATTTGGCTGTTGTGTACAGAGATGGTACAGAGCGATGGGTTTATTTTATTATCCTAATTAATCAATTGCATAAATTGCCGACTCGTCCACTACAGTGATAGTGACAAGTCATTAGGCCGCCAAATTATTCATTTTGTTTCCGTCCTAATTGCTGACATACATGATATAACCTAAAAGTTCCTAATATTAAAATTCTTATGTAAATTCGTGTTTATTTGAATAAACAATGGAAAGTGAAACAAAAAATGTGATTCGAGTTGGTTCTAGAAAAAGTGAGGTATGTACAAATCCATTGTATTTCAATATTTTACTTTTAAACATTCTTCGTAAGTATATTACGTGAATGGCGCTAAGTACCTACACAACTCTCGCTGAAGTGTTTCCAATCAGTTATAAAAATGCTCGTACAATAGTATCATATCGTACCTACATTTTTTTACGTAATTATTCTTTATTTTCAAGGTCTCAAGTTACTTGTGTTTACATAAATATTGTAAGTTAATTTAAATAACCTCAATAAACTTCGGTATTGTTTTTAGTTACATTTTAGTTTAGGTACCTATCAAGTTTTCGCTTTTCTGATAAGTAAAATTTTCAGAAATTAAAAAAAAACACCGGTGTTCACTTGGGGTTTGACTGTACTTATCCTGACTATCAGATTAATATTATAAAAGCGAAAATTTATATGTATGTGTGCTTGTTTTTCTCTGAAATGGCTGAATGGATTTTGGTAAAATAACAGTAATATAGCTTAAACATCAGAATAACTTGTAGACTAGTTTATATTGGGGGAAGTACTAATTCCATGCAGACACTACCAGAAGCTAGTAATCAAATGATGTAATCAAATCTTGATATTCAAGGCAAAAGGTACTTAAACCTTCATGATATAAGTTGTAAATTGATTTATTTGATTATTATGAAATAAATTAGTAACAATTTAAAGTTTCACAAAGTACTAATAAGAATCAATTTCCTGCATCATGTGGAAATATTAAATGTTCGGTGTAGAAACTTAATGACTTGCAAATTAAAATATGTTTACACAGTTGTTACTTTATCATTAAAATTGTTATGTATTTACAAAGTGTCCTTGTAGAATAATTATGTAGACTTTACTTTTCACAGCATTTTTACTCCAATCCAATCCAATTCCATGGAAATAATGTATTTTTTTTTAGTAAAAAAATTGTCTATGACAATAGCTATTTTTGGTAATTGGATCAGTATTTACAGAGAATTCATGTAACAAACATAATAACAATGTCAAGATTTTTGTTGTATTAGGGTTAGGGTGATGCAGTGGCAAATAGATTAGCCTGCTTTCCTACTCTTAACATTAACAAAATTATCTACTGTGCCCATATGTAGGTTGCATTGCATTAGGTAGGTAGGTTATATTGCATCACTTATCATCAGGTGGGATTGCAATCAAGCATTAGTTTGTATTATCTAAAAAAAAAGTATAGTCAGCATTACAATAAAACTATTATTTACTAACATTAAGCTGTTTTGAACTAAAATAAGTACAGTCATCTCTTAAATTATTACACTTCTCACTAATATTATTATGGCTAAAACTTGTGTGTATGTATTTATGTTTGTTACTCCTTTACACTCAAATATCTGAATGAATTTTAATAATAATATTCCACAACTATCACACAACGCCATCTAGTCTCAAGCTAAGCAGAGCTTGTGTTATGAGTACTAGACAACTGATAAACATACTTATATATTTCTAAATACATACATATTATAGATAAATTACACCCAGACACAGAACAAATGATCGTGCTCATCACACAAACATTTTTCCTGGGTGGGAATCGAACCCACGACCTCCGGCATAGCAGTCAGGGCCACTAACCACTAGACTATCAGGCTTGTCAAATATATACATAATAAGTATAGATAAATTACACCCAGCACAGAGCAAATGATTGTGCTTATTGCACAAAAATTTGTCCTGGGTGGGAATCAAACCCACAACCTCCGGCTTAGCAGTCAGGGCCACTAACCACTATACCAACAAGCCAGTTGATCCAATGAAATTTGGCATATGTTTAGAATTTGGCATATCTTGGAATAGCACTTAGGATACTTTTTGTTTCGGGAGTATATGCCCTTGAGATACTTTTTTTCTTCCATGGCAAAAGCAATGAATGAATGCAGGGGCGCCGGTTTCCAGAAAACCTCATGGGTGCTCATGCTCATTTGATGGACTTGAAAAAGTGGTGAAGTGTGGGCAGAGAAATGCACACTGATCAACCGACAAATAAATAAATGTCCTACTTACATACTGCGTACTTAATTACTAATTTTGTTTGATAAAAATATAAAATAAAATAAAACCATTAAATATAAAAATTAAACTACTTTTTATTATCAAGAAATATTATAATTTATACGTAACTTATAAGGCGATTACTGATCTGTTTCTTGATGTCTATTCTCTGGGGTGCTCGGCACCCACGGAGTCGGCGCCTCTGAATGAATGAATGCAAAGCCAGTGGCAGAAGCAGTTACGGACAAAATGTCGAAATGTATTTTTTTCTTGTTGCAGCTGGCTCTCATACAGACCAACTATGTGATTGACTGTTTAAAGAAATTAAACCCTGAGAAGGAGTTCACTGTAGGTAAGTCACTTAAAATACTTAGTTATATTAGATCAACATCAGCAAACTTTCAATTTTTTTTTTTCATATCATATAAATTTAATCATTATTCCACTTTCGGAATTACCCTGTATCGTTCTCGTCATTCACAAAAGTTTAAACGATATTCTATGTGGATGCAGAGCTAAGACCGCTCTTAAACGGAAAAGCATATTCTGCAGAGCCCTGCAAATTTATAATAAAATTCCAAAATCAATTAGAGAATTTGACCAAGTTTAAGAGGAAATTTAAAAAGTTTTTATGTGATAAATGCTACTATAATGTAAATGACACTGACATCCAAATTCAATTATATGATTTTATTTTGACTGAGATCTCTAATTTATACTATAATAACTATAACAATTTAATGTAACCTTTTTTATATTTGTACGCCCCTGTGATAGAACGTGCCAAGACTAAATGTTTTAAACCTAAGACCATGTAATGTACGTACCTACCATGTTCTGACAAATAAATGATTATGATTTAAAATCACATACTAAGCCATACAGATCCAGAACAACCATCTGTAGGTCATACAAATGTTTGTTCCATACAGGAATCGAACCCTCGCCATACAGCGTAGCAGCCAATCGTCAATGTCAACAGTGATTTATCTGTCAATAATGAGTTCATCGAACTTTGACCCTTGTACAATGTTTATCAAGCCAATTTGTTGACTTCTTAAAAGGGCTCAGGGAGATCCCTTTTCTCAAGCTGCATTGTACGAGCCAGCAGGATATTATATGTATTTAAATAGTAAATTATACAAGCGACACGCCCCGGCTTCCCACGTGTATTATAAATCATTTAAATTCACGGCTTTTCTCTACTATAATCCGCATGGTGTTAGGTATAAACCTAACCTTCCTCATGAATTACTCTGTCTATTGGAGAAAACCGCATGAAAATCTGTACAAGAGTTTTTTAGTTTATCGCGGACAGACACAGATGGACACATTCGGGAATTTGTTTTATAATGTGTTTATATTTATATGTAAGGTTTTACAGTAGATAGCACAGCCGCGTTTTATTTAAAATAAAAATTTTCGGTCTTTCTACCCAAATGTCCGGCTAAACTGACTGGTCTGTCCGGTTTTTCGGTTTTAAAACCTGGCAACCCTAGTTACGGGGTGGTTCGAAAGAGTTACCGTGGCCCTGGAACGCAAAAGACAACTGAAGGAACACAGGTAGGTTTTAGTCAAAGTCTTATTTTCCCTCTCGCACCACCCAGATCGCGACGAGAGAATTTTTTTGATAATTTAAGACAATAAAAAAATATTAAATAAAACTAGGTACGTATAATTGTTAGTGGTTCCGACACGAAGTCAGAATATCATGAATATCATAATTTATTTTCTATGCATGTATGACATAGCGGCATAAATATGCTAATTTATTAACATCTACAAGAACGATACTATAAATCTGTTTTGTTTGTCTTGGTATGGTCATGTGAAGAGGAAAGATGAAACGCATTTTACATGTTAATAAAAGAGTTTATTTATTTATTTATAATAAGCACACCAACACAGCACAGTCACTTACAATTCAAATAAACTTATATCTAAAATTGGCATTTCAGTAACCATGCAAATAACAGGTATGCATGACATTTACCAAATGAACATTAGAGACAAACACAGAATAAAAAGTGTGTCCAGAATACCTAAATCTAGAACACTACAAAGACAAAAACACACCGAAATACAAAGACGTACATTATTCGCACTATTTATATAGGCAGCGTCTGTATGAAGCGAAACTCATGGAGAAGATATCGTTAGGGTAATCCATCAAGTTGGACCTTTCATTATAAAGCGTTGCCATACGTGTAAGAGGACTATTAAAAGTAATATTTAAGGTGGATGTAGACAATTTAAAAATACGATGATGAGTTATCAGTATACATGTGGATGGATAGAGAAAGAGGCTAAAGAAAATATGGGATTGTGTGAAGTGATATGAAAGAAAAGAGAGTGATAGCGTGACGGGTGACAGGACGGACAGAATGGTAGAAAAAAACATGTTGCGCCGGCCCATTGGACAAGGGCAGGAAGATGATCATGATAATACTGTAAATCTTTTTAGACGAAAAAGTTAACACAAACAAAAGGTTTCTGCAATACAAAATTATTCGTATATTGATTACATGAATTGATTACGATTTTTCGGTTATGTATGCCTTCCAAAGCATGTACCTAATTTGTTATTTCCCGGCAGTGCATACATCTTTCAAACATTCCAGAAAATCACTCTGAAAATGTGGAAACAATTCCGCTATTTTACTGAAATTAATTATTACATCTGGGATAATAGGATAAATCGGACTAAGAAAAATATTTTTAAAAAATAACATGAAGGAGTCCAAAAAAAAAGTTTTTTTTTTTATTACATCCTTAGTTAATGTTCCTTTTGCATCACAGTAAGAGAAAATATGGAGACGTATTTTGATATAAGATAACACGGCAAGGCACTATGTTCTGATTATTCTTTTAAACTTGAGAATTTTACTAAGCGAAAATGACCGAATCGATTCATCGTTGTTCCATTTTTTTCTAAAAAAAAAAACTGCAATCACCAATCTATTTTGCAAAAGATTGCACAGCGCGAATTAGGTGGTATTTGGTGGATTGATGACATGGTGAAGTGCGCGGGTATCCGCTGGGTACAGGACCTCTCGTTATGATGATGCTCAGTTGTGGGCTATGTCTATTGTCTGATAGGGTGTAAGCTGTTGATCCCCGCATTAACGCCGGCGTTCACGCGCCATTATCTTACTATTGTGTCTCTAATTACGCACTCAAAAGGCTAAAGAATAGATAGGTAGATGGATTGTGTGAGGAAAGATAAGAAAGAAAAGCGACTGATCGATACGTAATACGTTGATTTTTCGTTGTTCATCGATCACAATATAAAAAAGTGTGACGTAAGCGTATTTCGTCCACTTCGTCACGTCAATGTTGTTTGATCCCATGGAAAGTCGTGCAAATTATCTTAGTTTTAATTAATTCAGCCAGTGTCAAGTTTGAAGGTAGAACTATATCTATTGGGCACACGTGGGCTACGTACGCCGATCTGGGCGCGTCGGTCTCCATACATTTTATATGGCAACTAGACTTGTAGAGCTACATTAGATCCACGCCACGTGACGCGACTCTACGTACAAATCATGCGTGGTCCACGTGTGTGTGCGACGGTCTAATGTAGTTCCCGCTTTAGTATTTGGTTTTTGATACAGAATACAGTCACTTTGTTTTCCATTAGAATGCAAATGTAACACGTTCTAATGTTTTTGCAGTATTTGACAGCAAATGCATCAAGTCAGCCTCCCCGGCAAGCTTACATGAGGTAGTCAATACTACAATAACATTCTTAGTTCCATTTTTATCAAGGTGGCGTCTATTTCAATGTTGTCCACATATTGTCCAGTTGTGGAAACACTTAAGTTACAAAACTACACCAATTTTAGATCACAATAGCCACTAGTAATCAATTTACGAACAATTAAAAAAACAACCACTGAACTCGGAAAAAATCCCGCCAAAAAAACATTTACTTACGGATTTTAATTGTTTATTTCAGTTACCATGACAACGCTTGGAGACCGCATTCTAGACGTATCTCTGCCCAAAATAGGAGAGAAATCGCTGTTCACGAAGGATTTAGAAGATGCGCTCAGGAATGATAAGGTGGACTTTGTGGTACATTCATTGAAAGACTTACCCACCACCCTACCTGAAGGACTGGCTATTGGAGCTGTTTTTGAAAGGTAAGATTTCCTACATCGCACTTATATTGTACCAGTTGCTGACGGCGGCTCAGCCCGCGTTATAGTTGAAAGTTTTCCCAAGGGAACTTACTCCCGGGATAAAAAGTACCCAATGTGCTATTCCAGGACATGATCTACCCGTGTACCAAGTTTCATCAAAATCCATTCAGCAGTTCGAGCGTGAAGAAGTAACAAACATACACACTCACAAACTTTCGATTTTATAATATTAGTGTGATAGGCGAAAGTTTTAAGCTATTGCATAGCTTCTATCGAGGGCCTTGAGCGCGGGGACCGAATCCCAGAAATTCCGTAACGAAAAAAACCTCACGCTCCCCACTCCGACGGGCACGGAGGTGTGGCTTGAAGGAGGTGTGGCTTGAAGGCCGTGCATTGTCTAACGCACGGAATATAGAGTACACTGGAAGTAGCTTGAGAAAATGTTTGTACCAGAACCGGTGTCGCCAAACTCATACATTTACGATTTACTCTTACTGCAAACCGGAAGATACGATTGGCTAAAAAAAAATAAGGGCGTAAACGAAATGCAAACAAAATATTATACGAAATGCAACTTTAATATCAACAGTCCATAAATCAAATTGGCAAAAACTAGAAAGAAATACATATTGGACTACCAAGTACCGCCACTCGTCGCTAGATGGCACTGTTCAGTATGAACTGTAATTACGTAAAAATAAGGGTGGTATTTGAATGGCGTATCACTGACACGAATGCAGGTTGCTACTCAAATAGTGATGTAACCTAATTCGATCGAAATAATATCGATAGTACGAAAACGTATTTAAAACATATAATGCGAAAAAAATATTGTATGCGGTAATGTGATAGTATCAAAATAATGAAATTGATATTTCGTAGGGCAATTTTTAAACGTATTAAAAAGGGTATTTTTTTTGCTCCCACTAGTGTAGATCCATATCTCTTTACAAATTGGAACATTAGGAAAACTGAAATTATTAAGGAAGGAAAATAAAATCTAACAATTATCATCATCTCAGCTGAAATCATCGTCATCGTCCACTGCTGTGTTGTACCTAACTCTTTAGCTAGATGTATTTAAAATTATATCACGAATATCATCCTACAATTTTTATTTTATTAACTTTATTAATTTAATAATTATCTGTATTATAATTACTTGCATACATATATTTTTATATACTTATTTTAAAAAGGCAACGTAATACATGTCGATTGATTTTGTCGATAAAGTCACGCACTATTTGGATAGCGTCAAAAGTATAGGTAGACAAGCGAATATTCCAGAAAGGCTAATAACCGGGAAAAGAAAATCAACTTTGTAGTCATAAAATTAAAGACAATTTTTGTTTGTATATTTTGTGCAATGTTTGACGAAATTTTATTTTTTCATTTTATTAAATAAATCCGAAAATAATACTTCTCGATGGTATGATACACCTCCATGAGTTGGACTTTTAGTCCGACTATGGTTTTTACAGTTCAAAATGGCACAATAAGGCATTTTAATATTATTTAACTTAAATTGTACGTTGACGCAGTCTGGTTTGCGAATGAGAGCGCTTGAACAGCGAGTGCGTAATGCGGTACTAAGTAGCGGCGACACTGTCACGCCTACTTACTATTTCCAGTGTACTCTATATTCCGTGGTCTAACGTCGTTTCTTTTCGGCAGTCTTCGACACGGTGTTTGTGTGCGTGCAACTAGCCGTATTGTACGACTCTACATGCTATGCAATAGCCTTACCGCGGCAGTCCCCGAGTGCCACACGTATTTTTTTTTATGTATGTGTCTTTTTTACTGCTTTACGGTCAAACGGCTGAACGCAATCGAATTAAATTTGGTACACGGGTATTTTTCCTGGAATACTTACTTATTTATTTATTATATCTTTTATTGTACACCAATACAAACATAAAAGGAAACTAAATCAAAAACACATACGTACATACAATGGGCGGCTTTATCGCATTCCGAGATGTCTTCCAGGCAACCTGGAATGGACAGTAATTGAATAGCACATAGGTATTTTTTTTATCCCGGCAGTATGTTCCTTTTCCCTTGATAAGTTTCTATTCTTATGCAGGCGAAGCCGCTGTAAAAAGTTATTTCTCGCGATTTTATTCCATGGTCTATTCCACATGAATCGCAATTTTGGTGGATCGAGAGGGAGACTTACTGATTGAAACCCACCCGTGTTCCTTCAGTTGTCCTATGCGTTTCAGGCCCACAGTAATGTTTTCGATTAACCCCGCAACCCTGGCAGGCATCGGCCTTAGCGGGCCTCGTCACTTATGTTGATATCTCTTAGAAGATAGATATTACTGACAGAACTTTCGTAATCGATCTTGTGCAAACTTATAAACAGACAGTATGGAATAAAAATCATAAGTATTTTTTTAATTATGATGATTTTTAAATGTTGTCTTACATATATTGTTTCTAGATAACCTTATGTAGCGACATCTATGGCGTCACATAAGAACTAATCCTGCATCATGCATTTAAAGTTCTCCGCGCGATTGGAACATAAAGAAGAGCCCGAAATCATCTATCGGGCAGTTGCCCACCGGACATAACACCAGTTTGGTCGGAGGATCCTCCCTTTTCTACGGAGGTTTGCGGGACTTTACAATCTGTTCCGCCTACTTCCAAACTGGTGACCCCGACGTGATCGTCGTCGTGGGTTCGTGTGTCTCTTAAAACTGCTCGACAAAAATGTAAATTTGTTAAAGAATAAGTAAATAAATAAACAAATCATTTTATCTCTTTACAATTATTAGTTTAGATTATTTCGCACGTATTTCTTATTTATTACCATGTGTACTAATATCTATGCAGGTTTCTCTTATCTCATAATAAAATACTGAGTCACGGTGACTCAGTAAAAACTACAAGTAAGTAATAATATTATTATTGTATTGTTTGAAGTTCAACGCGCTTCGCTTTTTAATATTGAGTAAACCATGTTGATTTATTACAATAATTTTGTGAACCTTAACATTATATGACTTGATTCCGCCATCACCTTTCTACCATCGGACAAGCCGACGTATGGCGAGTGTTCAGCCTTACGACGGTCCGGGACTAAGCGTTTCGCCTCGTCGTTTATACTGCGTACATCGAAGGATTGGAACAATTTGCCTGCTGCGGTCTTCCCATCCGATTATAATAGGCGTCTTCAAGGCTAGAATGAATAGGCTTCTAATAAACTAGTGCGATTCACCATCAAAGATTGCATCACTGCTTACCATCAGGTGGCATCGCAGTCAAGCACTGGTTTATACCATATAAAAAAACCATTTGAAATGATGACTTGCGGTTTTCATAATAAATTCTCATTACCTAAAGAGTTCTTTTTAATCTTCGCTATGTATGTTATCAGAAGTATAAGACTTTATGTGATGCTGGGAGTGCTAGACTAAGGCCGGGGCGCAAAAATAAATGGACAGTACGTCGGTAGCTAGGTACTCAGAAAGTGTTAAGAAGTGAAATGCAAGCGTGAGGAAAGCTGGCTCAAAAATTATGGCAACCTGCCTTTACGTAGGGAACACCCAAATCCATTTTGCGTCATGCTTGTTGAACATATTACGGCCTTGTTTCGGAATTAATTTTTAAAATATCTATTCAAATACTCAAGATTTTGATTCCCATCCCCAAAGGACCGGTAGCTACCCCAGCAATTCCCCCACCTCCCTAGGTCCTAATACCCCCCGTATCAGATGGAGAAAATAATATTGTGAATAGATATCATGTGGTTTCAGAAAAATAGAACGAGCGAGAGAACATTTTTTTATTTTGTTTACGTATTGTATAGGCTCCCCTTTGACCACTATCTCACCTGATGGTAAACGATGATGTGGCCGATAATGGAGCACGCTTGCCTAGATGTAACCTATTCACTCTTGACTTAAAAATCCCTAAGTTATAGCTATCAGGAAATAAACGCCGGCAAGGAATTCCACTCCTTAGCTGTAGGTACGCATAATGTATGTGTTCCCAAAACGCTTCTGACGACATCTTCAAGTTATTGGTTCCACTGTTGTTAACTTGATAATATTAATATTAGGTATATTTTGTCTCTACTTTCAGAGAAGACCCGAGAGACGCATTGGTACTTCGCGAAGACTTCAAAGATCACACTTTAGCAACACTACCAGAAGGCTCAGTTATTGGTAAGTAACTTCTTAATCAAACTAATATTGTAACGGCGGAATTTTGTGAGTGTGTTTGTTACTCCTTTGCGCTCGAACGGCTGAACGGATTTCGATGAAACTTGACCATAGAATACATCTCATCTCGCGGATCTACAACCTTTTGATCGCACAGCATTTCGCGGCGTCCGCTCTCTCCCACTTCATTATAGACCTTATTTTCGATATTTACATATAAATACCCTAGAAATAGAACGCTCAATATTTTATAATCTATGCGGACGCCGCTGGCGTTCGCTTGGAGTTTGACTGGAATCACGTGGGGGAAGCCGACGCGACTATTACTAATATAAAATGCAGTCTTTATTAACCGAATTAACTCTAAAATATTATACCTACGTACTGCCCCCCTAGCCAAGTTACGACCGTTTCGTTTCGATTCTCTTGTATCGAACGCCTCGAGTAGGCAATGAACCGATTTTGATGGTACGGAGTTTAGAACCCCAAGAAAGGACATAGACTACTTTTTATCTGTCCGATCGCCCCTACGAGTACACGGCGGTGCTCCGTCCAAGCGAGGTACACCTCCACAGTATGCTCCGTGTTCTCCGCACTATGGTGACACCCGGGCGTTTCTTCCGCCTGAATTAGGTGCAGGAACCTTCCTCATACCTGCAGGACCTGTATCATAGCCAGGCGTCTCCTGAAAAATAACCTTAGATACGCCAATATGTTTAGTAAAGAATATTATACAAAAATAAACACAAGCATATACCCAATTAATCGCTCTTTCTATTAGTGAAATACATTAAAAAATTCCGTTGTGTGATTTAGAAAAAGTGAACAGGGAAACCCACGGGGGCAGACGGTGACTTTGTCCTAAACTATTTCTATAAATAATGTCTCTAGATTATATCTACTTACCACTTATGCGCATATCGCACTACTTCACGATAAGCCGTAGGTAAGATTTAGAAAACAATGTGTTGTGTCAGAGCTACTTCCAGATAAAGATACGCTCATTTACGAAACAAAATGACGTAACTATTCGTCTATATATTATTACTTTGTAAACTATATGAACTAAGTTTATGGAGCAACCTATATTTTATGCAGTCGGCTTTCTATTGCTATCAATCCTATATTGCTTGCTACTACGCTACGAGTTTTGATTTGTCATCATTTATTAAGAAAAAAAAAAACATAATATTGTAGTCTCCGAATTTCTAGCCGAAAAAACTTTTATGAAATATATTTTTTTCTGACAATAATACTATTGAAATTTTGACATAAATCCTGTAATTTTGACATTTATCTAATAATTTTGACATAAATTCTGTAATTTTGACATAAATCCTGTAATTTTGACATTCACATTGTAATTTCGACATCAATATTGTAAAATTTTTAATTATTTTATTTTAACTTAAATATTTAGGGGGCCCCTTGTTAGAATTTGCTACAGGCCCATGGCCATGGTGACTTAATCCGGCACTGTGTACAGCTATTTCATACAATACCTCTTCCTCAGGAACATCCTCCCTTCGCCGCACAGCTCAACTCCGCGGTTCGTACCCTCAGCTGAGCGTTGTGGACGTCCGCGGGAACCTCAACACACGACTCCGCAAGCTGGACTCCTCGGGACAGTACGCCGGGTTGTTGCTGGCCAGCGCTGGGTTAGGCCGCATGGGGTGGAAGGATAGGATATCTAAGGTAGGACGGTGAACCTTTGGAAGTTTTAGGCATGGATGGCTAACCGGTCGATTGTGGTAGGGCAAAGAAAAATGTGTATGCATTTAACAAGCTTTTGCCCGTAGCTTCACTCGTGTTAATTTAAATTAATTAAATCATGATTCTAAAGACACCGTAGTGCCATCTAGCGTCCTAAAGCAATAGTAACCGCCAAGTTTCTTTTCATCGGGAAAAGTACTTTTTCCTGGATTTTACGTATTTGCAAAAATACATAATGATCGGTTCAGGCGTGAAAAATTAACAAACAAGCAAATCTACTATGGTATTGAAAATATTGGTTAGGTTATATCTACTTATTCAAGTTTATGTGAAAGGTATTTTTTACTTAAAACAAACAAAACAAAATAATCACCATTCTGGCTTGACAGACGCTCAGGTATTGGATTCTTTAAAGTTGATAATTTCCAGCTACATTCCTGACTCTGCTAACCTAGCGAAAGATAGCGCAGACGGAATCACGCTCACCCATAAAAGGTTGTGACCAGTGGATGATACTGGCTGTAGGTACACTAAAGAACTCTAGACACTGACATAAAGTATTCCAAATCTAAAAAACAAAATGGCATTTCAATCACCGTAAAATGCTGTTTGGTTTTACACTATCCACATTTCCCGCCACAGATCCTACCCTGCGCTGATATGAAATACGCAGTGGGTCAAGGCGCCCTAGCAGTGGAGTGTCGGGCCGACAACACGAATATATTGAACATACTGGCGCCCTTCAACCATGCGGAGACTTACTGCAGGATCCTGGCGGAGAGAAGCTTCCTTAAGACCTTGGGTAAGTCTCTCAATGTGTATTGCACGCAGTGGTTCAGAACGCGCACAGGCCATTGAATATCAGGCAGACAACACAAAGACATATTGCAGGAACCTGGTGGAGAGAACCTTGGGTATATTAATTTACATCATATTTTAATCGTTATCTCATCTGCCGATTTTTTTTTTGGGTGGGATATCACCTCATATAACTTCTCCCACTCTAGGATGGAGCAAGAAGGCATGTCAGACTTTTACTGACTAAAACTACCCTCGTTCCATCAGTTGCAATTTGCGTTCTAGGGCCGCTGTCAATTCAGCAGGCATCAGCTCCAGTCCAGCGAGCTACGTCAATCATACTGACACTAAGTAATTGGGTTCTAAGAATATTATAAAAACTATAAACTTTTTCCAGGCGGTGGATGCAGCGCCCCAGTCGGCGTATCCACAACTCTAAAACCCATAGACTCACAGTTCAAACTCTCGATCACCGGCGCAGTTTGGAGCATGGACGGCAAGACGAAACTTGACCACACATTACAACAAACATTCGCTCAAATCAAACGCACAGAGAAACACAAACTCAGTCCCACAGAGGAAAACGAATGTAAAAAAGTGAAAATCGATGATAACGGTGAGTCAGAAAATGAAATTTTATCTCCAGCTGAAGTACTTAAAGAGAAAGTTGTTGAAAAATCAAGCACAAGTGATGACAACGAAGTTGAAAGTGATACGCGTATATTCTGTGGTCTAACTGTTAATCCTAGTATGCCTATAGATGTGATTATTAAATGTGATAACTTAGGGAGGGATTTAGCGAATGCTCTTATAGACAAGGGTGCTTTGGAAGTTATGAAAGTTACGCAGGATATTATAAGGAGCTCTGTTAGCGAAAAGAAATCATGATTGGTACTTTTTTTAGATATTAGGCTGTATTTTATGAAGTTTAGACAAAGCTGACCTTATCAAATACAGGGTCCTATTAAGGAGAAAGCTACGGTTCCAAGTGTGGCCGTTTTCTCACTAGATGGCGTTAAATTCAACTCGAGCACTATAGTGTTGGATGTTAGTTTAGGGTTATTTGGAGAATTAGGTGGATTTTGAGGTAATAATTTGACTACGTTCAATTAAGTGGAAGGTCTGACTTTCGCAGATACCATTTCCTTGACATAATAATGCTCCCTTAGTGCTCGGCCACAGTGGCAGCGCGGTGCGGGTAGCGGCGCGGGTGCGGCAACGCGCGCGATTTGCGTGGCCACACTGGCAGCGCGGTGCGGGCAGCGGCGCGGGTGATAGTGCCTGTCCGAAGTAGGCTTGTTGAAAAAATATCGATATTTTTGCTTCGATATATCAAAATTTTCAGTCCATATATTTTGATCCGATATATCGATACAAAATATTCAATATCGAAAATCGTATCAAAAACGATTTTTTTTTTAATTTTTTTATCAGCAGAATATTTAAATGAATTCAAAGCCGTAAAAGATAGGAACGAACGGAATAAAACTGTATTGTCTATTTTGTACTGTTATGTTTTACTTTCATTATAATGCCTGAAAAAACTAATTGGTCTTCAAAATATTTGTATATTGTTATTTAGTTAGTTTTAATAAGATTACGTGTTGCGCCGATCCCAAGTAATATAGGACAAGGGCAGGAAGAAGTTTTACCTATGCAGATTCTCATAAATTAAAATAATGTGAATTTTGTATGGAAATTACTATGTATTACCTATTATTGACCTAGACTGAACTAAATGAATTATTATTTTAAGACCAAAAATCTTAGAAAGTTTGACCGATATATATCTTTTCCTCGATAAATCCAGGCTGATATTAATATTTTTATAAATATCGATACATCGATAAATATTACTTCTAGCACGGCTCGAACTAGTTTGCCGCTTGCCGCCCGCGCGCTCACGGCTCACTGTGGCCACTTGTATGAACTCACTATGGCGTGAGATACCCGCGCGCGTTCCGCGTGTCACAGTCCGCGCCGCTTCCCGCGCCCGCGTGCCCACTGTGGACACTCAAAGGAAGTTCTTGTGTTTGAGATTGCCGCGCCGCGCCCGCCCCGCGCCCGCGCTTCCACTGTGGCCGAGCACTTATACTAAAAACTAAATATGTTGAGTTCAACGCCATCTAGCGAGATTTTGCCACGCTTGGGCCCGTAGCTTTTACCGTAAATTAATTTGTAAAACTTCACATACATATTATGTACATGTGTATGTGTGTATATGGTCTACTGGCCGTTGACCCTGTAATCAGCTGTTGTTAATTGATATAAAAAGTTTATATTTGTTATGTTATCAATCAATCTGCATAGTATGTTCTTAACTTGGTTGGGTTCGGCGACCAGTCTTACGGGATTCACTTGAAAACCAGTAATTTACATGGAGTGAGTGTCTACCTGACCTCTACAATCCAGTAATTAGGTACCAAGAAATTAGTATCAGATTTTCTGGATTCTGACTATCTGTTAAGATTGTCAAAGATCTAAAAATGTCGGAGGCACCAACAGCTTCTTCTTCTTAGCGTATCAATGGCAAAACTAGTTAAATTCCTTGCCTGGCCCAGTATTCAGCCACGGCAATGCCGTCCGCTGATGCTGTCATTAAGTCCCTACGTGAACAGGTAACAGGGCTCGTGATGCAGGATCGAAGGTGGGACATGGTCTGCGGAGAGACGCCGCACAAACACTGAAGATCAGAACCGTCCGAGAACCCCCATCTATGGAGATTGTCTTTGCTGCGCCCAACTTGGGTGCGGAGTCTGTAGAGTTTAACCAACAGCTTAACGTGCCTTAGATGGTCACTAATCCGTTACTAGAGTACCCAAAGTGTCCGTACATCTGCACTTTGGAAGATCTTAAAATACCATTGACGCCGCTATAAACGTGGTCACCTACTGGGCCCAAATACTTTGTGGGAAACGAAAACCATCAAATCGAAAAGAAGAAAATCCATATTCTGGCCTTAGCAATTGTTGCTTAGCTTTGGAGATCGCCCAGTGCGACTGTTATTATTTTAGCCATGAGCTCCTTATATTTTTTTTTAATTGACAAACTAGTGCTTGACTGCGATCCCATCTAATGGTAAGCAGTGATGAAATTGTTGATGGTGAAGTGCACTAGTTTATTAAAAGCCTATTCACTCTAGCCTTGAATGTTGTCGTCATTATGATAGTCATAAATCGATACCCATGTAAATCCAATCGATATCATGTATGCGGAGTTTCGCTGAATAATTTATTTCTCTACGAATATTTTGAATTGCACAAGAGAACTATAAATTTATAAGGTCCTGACTGAATACAAGTACTGTATATTTGTATATAAATTGTAAGACATAAAATGACAAGAAATCTGTAGATTTTTATAAGAAATTGTAAATTACAGTTCTTTTTGTATTATAGCAAATTTATAAATGCATGCACTTCTGCAATGTAGCATGCATTGTATATAGCAAAAATAAAAGTGAATTATGTTTTTTTAATAACTCTGTAATATAACTGACTATCATGCAACGAAATTTCGATTGAATTAAATTATCCTTTATTAAATGTGTTCGTTGACTTAGTGGCTTTTTTACGGAGTAACTAATAAATGGAATGCCAATTAATATTGGCGAGTGAGAACAAGTGACGTCGACAAGAACTCGCCCGTGAAGATGGCGCGCTTCCCGGGAAGTGAGCTGTCAATCCACTTATTGCTAGTGAACTCACTTTAACTAAGTTTTCCCGGGAAATTAAGAGTGGGTTTCTGAATTGTGTATTTTGAGTTAAGAACTTGTCAAACCATACTTCAATGCTAATGCTAAATTTTGACAAGTTTTTGGGCTAAAGTAGGGTTTAAGAAATACTCAAATCAGAAAGCGGGGTTAGTTTTTAATTTTGATCACGGTGACAATAATCTGACTATTCAAGGAAAATAAATATTATTCTAGTGTATTTATCTATTTATTAGTTACTCCGTGACAGCCGGTGTATTGACAATACGGATTGTTGTGTATAAGTATAGTACGGTCAAAATATGTTGGCCACTCTGAAGTTGGCGTTCCGATAGATTGCGTATACACGAAAAAATACGCAATGCGCATTCGCCATAAGATTCTTAAAAATAATTACTGCGCAGCCAATTGTTCAAAGTTTGGAGCGGTCAAGATATTTCAACCATACTGTAGCATCATCAAATTCATCAAGTCTTTGTACATCACAAGTCACAAGCGTACTGCACGAGACTTTCGCAGTTATGGTCTTTTCCACTAAGTTTAAATTACTTTGAATGACGCGAGCTCGCTAAATGAAACAATTACGAGTATTATATTTAAATCGTGTTGTTTGTATGCTATACACTGTTGTATGTTTCTTATTCCCGTTTATTTAGTGAGTACTTATTTTATCTGTTACTAAAATACTGCCCAAGGACCTTGTCCAGCATTTATTATCGTTACAAAAATTATATTTTACTTTAAAAATTATTTCGTTATGTAAAAATTATTTTTGGTTTTTGCGAATTAGGATAAGGCTACAAGTGCCTTGAATTAAAATATGTATTTTATGTTTTGGTCGTTAAATTAGCTGAATATTTTAATTTCGAAATTGTTTTACAAGTAGGTAGTACATCACGTTCAGTTCTCCCCTCCCTCAAGGTGCGCCGATGACATGGCTGTCAATGACAAAACAAAATTCAGAAAAAGTCGTCTTTGTTACTCTTTCCCGTGTGACAGCCTCCAGCCTCTTTCTCTAGACCTAGAGAGATATGAATTAAGATTTCGAGATTGTTATGAAATTTTGGAACAAAAACTATTTCTTACATGACAAAGTTCAGACTCCATTGTTGCCATGCTTTTTTATATAAAAAATGGTCACTTAAAATATACAATACTAAAGTGCGTTAAAAGTTAGTGGCGAGCGATCTCGAATTAATAATTCAAAATTTTTCAACCTAATAATTCAAATAGTACTTACCTCTATTTAAAAATTCCTAGTTTCCGGGCGTGTTTTAATCCCGCCGCGCCGTACTTTTACTAGGTAACTTATTACAATTGACTACAGTAAAGTCGGGTTATTTTGACCCTGGGTTATAACTTTGGCCCAAGCTTATTAATCAATAGAAATACGGGACACTGTGCTTCTATTAGTTAACGAGCTGGGGCCGAAATAACCAAACTTAACGGACCCTAACTCTTTTGTAATTAGATCATGATTATATCTCCACTATGTATTACAAAATTGTTTATAAAATCATATGCACTTTATTGGGTTATTTATTTACAGGATGGCCAATATTATTTAAAGGATGGCCCATATTATTTGCTTGTCTATGAACAAAGTTGTGATTCGTTTAACCCTTTAACTGCTTGCGTCGGGTAGGTCCGACGCGACGAGTGTTTTCGTGTCCTATTCGCCAGGGTCGTGTGTTTGCGGCTGAGTACCTACTCCATCTCGTTTAGCTCTTCTATCCCCATAGGTGAGAGAAGAGCTGACGAGATGGAGTATTTGGTCGTGGATGTGCGACCTTGGCGGAATAAACGTGAGTGTTTGTCGAATATATCCGACGTAAACGGTTAAAATGTTAGTCGCCTGTAAAGTGAAGCTCTGGCCAAAAGTGTAAAAATGTGCTGGCGCCGTTTATGTGTCAACTTGTTTCTATGGAGATGTTCAATTAAGATTTTTTAACGTGCCAACACAACACAACAGACAACACTGAGATGTCAGGTCCAACCTTTTATAGCTCTTATATTTTACGGCGATATTAAGGCCTACTATCCTCGCACACGTAGCTTCATAGATGCATATTCGTCATTATACAATGCGTTCCAAATAAGAATAGGATCGATTGCCATGTAGTGACGTCACGTCATACTGTCAAATCGCAAGAAATTGGGCAAAATTGAACTCAGAGATGAGCAAAATTGAAGAACTGGATTTTGATTAAACTATTTTCGTTCACAGTTCGTAAATAAATTAAATTTTAAAAATGTCTTGTTTTGCTCACCATAATAATTCTTCGATTTGACAGTATGACGTGACATCACTACCTGGCAATCGATCCTATTCTTATTTGGAACGCATTGTACGCTTGGCAACGTCATGCCGTCGGCGTCGTGTCGTTGGCGCTTCGTCGACAGAGTTTCATAGCTTTGTATTTAAGCTTCATGCAGGCGTACACCAAGCGTAGGTATAATGACGAATAGGTGTCTATGAAGCTACGCGTCCGTGGACAGAAGGCTTTATTCACTGTCATTTTAACGTGAAAGACCGCTTGCTCAAATGATGCCAACTGATGTTTTCTAAAAAAAAACTTATTGACGTAAATATTCGGATAAAACAAACCCGCGTGTCAGGGATTCATCCCTGTGTGGCCAGAGCTTTAAGTTTGTCAGGTGGTCTATGAACAATTAAAGGGGTTGTATTTATTGTAAGATTTGTTTATGGTGTCTATTAAATTGTTGTTGTATAAGTTAATTTTATTTGAATAAACTGGTGAATGACTTGGGATGTTTGTTTTTTTTTTATTCTAGAATAACTGCAGATTGATTAAATAGTAATTAGGAATTGCCGGCAAAAAATACAACTGGGAGGTCGGAATCATGTACAGCCTACTGATTCTATGGTAGCCTTTTGTTCGTCGAAGTCCCCAGGACGAGCGAAAGAAAATATTTTCACCACCTATAACAGTAGCGATATCCACTTAAAAACAGTAGGAGTCATGCACTATCCACTCTGTATGTGTGATTGACGCGTAGAAATTTGCTTTTTCTAAATAAGAATTTTGCGACTCAGATTTCGATTTAACGGTTATGGAAACCGATTGCACATTGAAATATGCAATCAATACAATCTAAGTACTTAAAAACGAGATTATTTGTTGATGTATTTTGCTTTATGGTTTAGTGTTAGGCTGTAAAACAACTGTCGGACCTAATCGTTTTATTCAGGCTCCTGGGCTATTGGAATGAACAGGAATTGAAATAAAACATATTTATTTGTACAATACTTTTATTTCACAATAAAATCTCAATCAAAACTCACAAGCATCCTTAACCAGTGGTGAACACAAAACAAAACCTAAATAACACTAAGAAATACCTACATTATTATTGAACTTGCATTACTCCAACTACCCTCCTTTGCAAAGTTAACAGACGTTATAATGGCGGATCGTTTTTCAAGCACATTTTGTATCACAGCCCAATGAACGTACTTGGAAAATTTAAGGCTTTGCAAGTCGAAAGTAAATTTAATCTAGGATGAAATAATAAGAACAATAGTTTCTTTGATGTGATCTTTTAAAGTTAACTTATCTGCTACTTAGCAGACGCTTGATGTGTATTTTTAACAATGGGCGGGTGCAATGTGCTACATTGCGAGGTCGCCACATCGGCTACGACTCGTCGGGAAGTCAGTCAGAGAAAAGTTGCATTTAACTTGATTAATATTGCATTGTTTCATAAACTATAACTGCTACATTGACGCAAGGCGCTGTTTAGTGTAATTAAAATTAACTAATCAAACTTATTATTACTTTAAATTTATGCATTAGTTGCGAAAGAAAAATTCGATAAGGATAAAAGCCTAAATTAAATAAATACTAAATTAAATCAGTGAATGGAAGTCAGTCAGCGGCGTCAACGTAGTGCTATCTATCGACCAAAGATGGAAGTTTCCATGATTAGCGAGATATTGAAAATATACTATGAAAATATTCTCCTCTCCAACTGTGGTGGACTACGTTTATTCGACGTCCTCTTCCTGGAGCATCTTGCCACTTGCCTTCATAGATGCTCGGAGCCTCTCAGACACCTCGGGAAGCTTTTTCAGAAGCAGATGGAAGAAGGGGGCAGGCATCGTTTGTTGGAGCACCTGCAGAGTGAAAAAGGGTTTTTACGATTGACGTCATCACTATTTATCATAATACAGCCCTATGATTTAATTCATTAACGCGCTCAGGCGGTAGCCGGCGCCCGCAAGCCATTGTCTTACTATTGTGTCTCTAATTACGCACGTCAAAAGGTTAAGAAGGTAATAAAAATAATCCAGTCAAATACTATACAGGGGGTAGCACCCCTGGTCTTGCTAAACCAGTAGCTACTTACGCCGAGAAGGTGCTGGGGCTGGCCGCAGACAGCGACGGCTTGTCCGAGGTGCTCGACGCCGGCTTCCATGTCGCCGGCAGCTAGCAGCTCCTCACCGAGCTGAATCTGCAAGAAACAGGGCCAAAATACATCATGCTTAGCTCTTTCAACACTTGTCACGTGGAAGAAACAACAAAAAGAAACCCTAAGCGTAAAGTATGGGATCGTTCCCAACTTGAGCGTAGAAAAGGTACATAAGCGCGCACACATTGTCATAATATTCTCAATACCCGCTAAAGCTTAGCGTCCACAATTCCACATAACCGTTTCGTAAGCATCGGCCGCATCAATACATCGCCGCAAACGGATTAACTTTTCTGCATCCACTGTGTCGGCAACGATCGGATTTGCCGTTTTCATAGTGATAGTACGTGCGGAATGTGTTTATGAGAATGGCGGAAAGCGAAGAACAATTTGTCGTTGATTGTTTGCTAGCAGAAGAGGAAGAAAATGCATTCCTCTCGGAGCATCGGTGTCAGTGGATGCACTTGTGTGACTTTCTGTACAAAGAATACGACGATCTGTTTGATGCGATATTTTTTGTTTTTTTTTCATAACGGAGAAATTCAAATATTTTATATTTATCAATTAAATAAAGCCTTGTATTACTCGATCTTACCTGTTGCAAGAAGAACCTCTGCATGGCTTCATGGTCACTCATTTCTGGCAGAGGACCACTAACTGTGCGCGATCGAGATGCATTCTGTTGGGCTTTCTGTCTGCCTGCAAATATGTAGAAACTACACTAGTTCATTCACATACTTACATAAATCTTTAACATACTATACACATATGTGTATACTTTTACTTAAAAGTAAAATTGTCTGTTTATGTATAATCTAAAATATCATTTTTTTACTAAATGAGTATATTCAATACCTACAACAAAAATTCCATTTTTGTGAACATTCCTCCCATTCAGAAATGGGTATAATAATAAAATTGAATAAACTGGTGGATTTTAAATTTACTGTCATTGTCATTTGTTTCCAATGGTATGGAAAAATATAATGTTTATCATAAATAAACAATAGGTATTATCAGCTGCTTATTTAAGTAGTAATGGAGGCTGATGAAAAGTAAATTTACTTTTACATCATCTTTTCAATAGACAAATCATTTGCTTTTTCTTTCTAAATGTACATACCTCAGGAGTAGGTATGTACATTTAGAAAAGATAAAAGAAAGGATAAAAGTATCTTAAATCTTTCAATTAAAGGTTCAGATTTAGAGACTTTCATTTAATAGTTTTAGTAGAATCAGTTGACTTTACAGTTGTTAGTATACCCACTTTATTCCATTCAAGTTTTACGAGCAGTTGACTTTACAGTTGTTAGTATACCCACTTTATTCCATTCAAGTTTTACGAGCAGTTGACTTTACAGTTGTTAGTATACCCACTTTATTCCATTCAAGTTTTACGAGCAGTTTACTTTACAGTAGTTAGTATACCCACTTTATTCCACTCATGTTTTACGAGCAGTTTAATTTACAGTTGTTAGTATACCCACTTTATTCCATTCAAGTTTTACGAGCAGTTGACTTTACAGTTGTTAGTATACCCACTTTTCCATTCAATTTTTACGAGCAGTTTACAGTTGTTAGTATACCCACTTTATTCCATTCAAGTTTTACGAGCAGTTGACTTTACAGTTGTTAGTATACCCACTTTACTCCATTCAAGTTTTACAAGCAGTTTACCACAATGAAGTGAAATGGTTCTGTTATGGGAAAACTGCTTCTTATTTCCACTTGGTCCTTGGATACTGCATTTATACTAATATTATAAAGAGGAAAGTTTTCTATTCTTATACTTTTGTTTTTAATGAATAAACTCAAAAACAACTGGACTGTTTTTAACACTGAGTGACAGGCTTTATATTTTTGATTTCATGCTGGTGATGCCATTGGCAGAAGCTAGTAGGTAACATTTGCAATATCTTCCGAACACTGTAGATTTATTAGCAGTAAGTTCAAAATACCTCAACACTTAAGGCACTTTGCTATATGGAGATAGGCATTCAAGGGCTCAAGCTGTGGCGGAACTATAGGGTGAAAAGGCTGGCAAAATGCCACGGGCCCTCAGACCGACAGTGCCCCCGGTCTGAGAGGAAGCAAGCTCAGAAGAAGTAACCCAACCTATTTTTTTTTAGAATAATAAAATTTAATCACCATGTGATGATTTTTCTGAATCCTATGAATTTGCCATAGGCCTCAGATGATATAGTTACGCCACAGGGCTTAAGGACATCTTATGACTTGAGATGTGACACAAGAATGATGCCATTATTTACAAGTTTATTTAGGTATTTCTTAACCTTTTGAGTACCGTAATTAGAGACAATAGAAACCTTAATCTTTAACTAATATAAAGAGGTGAAATTGTTTAACAGTTTGAAATACAGATCAGATGATGAAAATTTCACAGATGGAAATCCTTACTGTGGAATACAGTACTACTGAAGCCCTGAAGATCAGTCTACTTTTTAGTCTTCAAAAATAGATAGTTTCTGGAGGATAGGCCACAAGTTGAAGCTGATGATGTGGCATTTTAACTACTCATTTAAACATGATGACAATGACCACACATAAATAACACCAACAGAATGTTTATTCAGGTGTCTACAAAACCAGCCAGTGACAAATTATGTACCTACTTACATTATAAAATAGGTATTGACTGTACATTTGTGTTTTTTAAGCTTATATTGTGCGGTACAAGTTCTGTTGTAACTTTTTATTGATAATTTTTTACCTGTCTGCAGAATGAGCGGAACGACTGATGCATGGACAATTTGAAAAGTTCCAAGTTTGAAATAAGGAGTTGGAGGAGAACTTATTGAAATATACCTACATTCTTCATTAATATTGAAGCAGTATTTTCTATTGTTATCTTTTGCATTTAATTTTGATAGGTAATAGACTAGGTGAGGTTCTTTAAAGAGGCCCGAGTTTGAAAGGAATGAAATCTGGTGATTAGCCACTTGACCTGAGTGAAAGTTATGTTATAGTTATTTATAATACATAACAATCAATGCATGTGTGCACATGTCATAATTGTTATAGTTTTAGCCCATTGCAAAAGCGTGTTTGGCACAGTCTGCCTAAAGCTGTGTAACTAATTTTGATACTACACGCAGTACGTAGGAAGTTATTATTAAATAGTTACACAATTAACACGCTCATACGTTTTAGTTATTGTTTTCTGTGATGTAGCGTTCAAACGAAACAGTTATCGAAGCGGAAAGTGATTGATGCATGATGTTGTAACGATATTCATTGTGAAATTTTTAGGTTAACAATAAAACTTAAAATGTTTAGACAGTATAATTTACGGTGCCAATATGCATTATTAGGAGCGTTTATTCATCAATTCATGCTGTTTACATTAAATTAATTTAAATACTTACGTTCTCTCAACTTCTTTTTGAAAAGAGGATCCTTGCGACGTTGTTGGTCAAAGTACACACAATATCCAAGGAACAAAGTTCCAGCTATTCCAACTGCAATTCCTAAAGTAGCGCGCGTAATCTCCATGCTTATTAATTCACTTGCGTTGTTTTATTCACATAAAATATCAACTCGCTTTTGTTAGAGAATTTTGAGATCCGCCATTTACGAAAAAAAGGATTATTCCACTGGCAACATTGTTATCTAACTTTTTATGTTCACAGATAAGTAATTAGTAATACTACGTAAACGATCATTGATTCCCAAACCTAAAATCAGTCACGAAATATAAAATGTGTAATTAGGGATCAATTTTAAAACAATTGTCATTCGTTAATTGATCTAAAGACACAAATAAAACATCTTTTAATAGAAAATTATAGTTATATAACTACGGCCAGTGAAAAAGGTACTTTATAATTTTTGAGTTGCCTCATCAAAATTTGTCATATGTACACATGACTGAAATTCAGTATTTATTAATACTTTCCCTATTCCAATAGCTAAAATATCTATTTATGCCGAAGGACCCTTGTAAGAAATTCGCGTGTGCCATCCAGAGATGCCTTGTTGGTGAGTTTTTTCATCATAATTTTATTTATGAACCTCTTCGCCGACAGCCGACATAAAATCAGTCGCCATCTTTGCTTCTACCTTTCAATCGCCTCCACAGATTTGCGGGCGTTTCATCGCCGTTTTTCAATGTTTTGCTCAAATAAATCGTTACAGTTTTGTTGTAAAGCCACGTAAAAAGTTTTCGATAGCTTGTGTAAGTGATCAGTGCGAAAATGAGCTTTTTTGGGTTCGGACAGACTGCGGATATTGAAATCGTATTTGATGATGCTGACAAACGGAAGGTTGCCGAAGTGAAAACGGATGAAGGCAAAAAGGAGAAGTTATTACTGTATTACGACGGTGAAACGGTTTCAGGTAGAGTGAACGTGACTCTGAGGAAACCTGGGTCGAAACTTGAACACCAAGGTATCAAGGTCGAACTTATAGGTCAGATAGAATTATTCTACGACAGAGGCAATCATCATGAGTTTATATCATTAGTGAAGGAGCTGGCCCGCCCCGGTGACCTGTTACAGCACACTTCGTATCCATTCGAATTTGCAAATGTCGAAAAACCTTACGAAGTTTACACGGGCGCTAATGTCAGACTCAGGTATTTCCTGAGAGCTACGATCGTCCGCCGCTTGACAGACGTCGTGAAGGAGGTGGACATCGCTGTCCACACTCTGTGCAGCTACCCAGATGTACTAAACTCAATAAAAATGGAAGTAGGCATTGAAGACTGCCTACACATAGAATTTGAGTACAATAAATCTAAATATCATTTGAAAGATGTCATTGTTGGTAAAATCTATTTCCTACTGGTCCGCATTAAAATTAAACATATGGAAATATCAATAATTAAAAGGGAAACAACAGGGTCTGGGCCTAACACATTTACAGAGAATGAGACAGTTGCAAAATATGAAATTATGGATGGGGCCCCTGTTAGAGGGGAAAGTATTCCTATAAGAGTCTTCTTAGCTGGGTATGACCTAACACCAACAATGAGAGATATAAACAACAAGTTTTCAGTGAGGTACTATCTGAACCTTGTGCTAATGGACACTGAAGACCGGCGCTACTTTAAGCAACAAGAAGTGACACTATGGAGAAAGAGTGACAAGTCTAGACTACCATTACATAATGCACACATCCCTCAAACATTGTCCCATCCAAGTCATTCAATTCCAAGACAACTGAGTGCTTCTAGTGAAGACAACTCCAACAGGGCAATATCACCATCCAATCCTAATCTAATGCAGAGATCAATCTCTCCATCTATGAATGATGGAGAGAAACATAATGGACCTTCTGAAATGGAGCAAGATCAACCTGATGTGATTACAAACAAACTATCCAATACGCATGTTGAAAATAACCAGCTAGACGAAGATAAAATTGATGATGAACCTGCCCCTCCTGTATTGGAAAAACAAATGATACCTGAAAAACCATTTGTGGCAGAAAAACCTCAAGTTGCGGAGAAGCCAGTGATCGCTGAAAAGCCTGTTCTAAACCGGCCTGAAAGTGAAGCTAGTCCGAGTCAATAGCCGATATGCACATGCGCGGTCAACTTGACAAGCGCCGAAGACATGAACTGTATGTTTTCATATTTGAAAACTATCATTTAAAGGATGATAGTTCTATTAACTTTTCATGTGGTTTCAGCAGACATAGTTTGTGGTCTACAAAGAAAAGTTGGTACAACTGTGTCCCACACAGAAATTGTTGTAGAATTCAGGATTACTATTATTAAAATGTTGGAGCTGTATAAATCGAAATTATTGACATAGTGAGTACTGTCAGCATTCAGTGGAACATATGGGCTCTAAATGTAAGTGTACATTGCTTTGATTGCAAAAATAGCTGCTAAAATATCTTCTCAGATTTCTGTTATACTATATGTAAATTAGTTCCCAGAATAGAACCTCATTGCAGCAGTGTATAAAAAAATTAGTGCAATATCAATCATTTGGAGTTTTAAAAGGGTTTGTTTTTGCATATAAGAGCTTATTATTATAACTCGAAAGAGCATGTGCTTGTTTAGGCATTTTAATTACAATGGAATTCTTTTAGTTCATGAGACAATTTAGATAATGAAATAGACTTTTGAACTGAGTGAGCTACATATCATATGATAAGCTCACATCACTATTTATTTCTTGATGAAATTGTGTAAAAGTTTATATTTTTAATTTTAACATGTTTGTATAAAAAAATGTACCATCATTGAAAACAGTACAATGTCTAGGTATTTAATGTCACGGCACTTATCAACTGTATGTTCACTCTTGAAAGCATACTTATCTAAACCACACATTGAATTGTGTGTAATTTATTTATCTGTAATTGTTGAATATGTTCAATAATATCTGAAACTAAATAGTGATGGTCCATTTAATCAGTAGCTATTAATTAACAAATACAGTTTTTATAAGAAAATAAGTTAGATTTTTTATGTTTATTATGACAGCACAGAGAGTGAAAAGTGTAAAAATGTATTATAAATATTACAATTTATAAGCACCATGCTTATTCAGTTCTGATGCTCTCGACTTTTTAAATTGTTTTTTATTTTACTATGTATACAGCTCACATTCTTTTACGCAAATTGAGTGCATTAGTCAAATTACAAATGAAATCTATGAAATTCGACGCTGGTCTGAATGTAGACAGTGTGCAGCTTTTTATATCACATACATTGTCATTAATTTCGCCCAATAGACGATTGTTTTCATAGAAAATTATCAAAGTGTGATGTAATTGATTATATACATAGTGTGTATATTAAAACTTAAAAGATGTATTTCTAAGATAATGTGGGAAGTCAAAAATGTAGGTGTCGGAAATATAATACGCGAAAACTTTAATTTTATTATAGAAAAATTGCTTCGTAATATATTCTAGTTAAGTTTTGCAATATGTTTTGAAGATTTTTAGCACGCGTGGATCTGCCACTATCATATTACGAAAATAATTAATTTTACAATAATTCAAGTCTGATTTTAAATTTAAATTACTAGCCGATTCTACCATATTAATTTTGTAACAGTATAATTCATCTGCTTTGTAGAAATAAATACGTACTATGTCATATTTATCAGTAGATACTACAGTACTAACTCTACCCTAAAAGACGAATAATTTAAAAAAAAAAAAACGAAATAAGAAACATAATCCTTCACAGCTTTCAATGTAGCAAAAATGTTGCCTATCACCAAATCATTTTTTTTAATTTTCGCGCACGGTACCATTGTTATTTATAATAAGGGCTCATTAATTTACTGGTTTTTATAAAAACTCGCTATCGACAAATTAGAGCAATAGAGCGTGATTTCTCTAATCCGCATATTGAGGAAAATCGAACTGTTGATTGTTATAATATATTGAGTTTGGTTAAATAATGATAAACCGTTTTTTTAATCAATTACCGCGCCATTGTAGCTTGTCTATTTTGAATTAAAAGATTCTGGTTTTTATACACACAATGACCGCAACTTAATCCTTCGGCCGAAGACGCTCATAAAAGTATGCACTTTAATCTGAAGGCAACCAGTAATAAATCTTTATTTTTTAGCTCACACACAAGAGCTCTCGCTCTTTAGAAGTGTAATTGTATTATAAAAGTGATTTGTTAAAGCAATTTAAAAGTGTTTGGGCTTTGTTATTTGTACATATCATTGATTGCATTGTTAAACAATGCACGACCATAGAATGTATCTACTTCAATTTATTTCAATTGAAACCGTCAAGAGAGCAGTTAGTACCAATTGTTACTCTGTCACCATATTAGGAAACTATTACTATGAGACATTGATTCCGGCGCGATCGAAACGATATTGCAATGAACATAAGTAATAATTTTGATATAGCTTCGATAGTAACAATGTGAATCTAATAAGACAACTGTCTGTAAAAAGTATACTAAAAATATGTATTGCGTATATGATAGATTAAGTTTTAAAGTTTTACAGCCGGTGGTCTCGCATGGGGATGCCTTAGTATCAAATGCATGCTAGAAACAGATCAACTCATTTGTCGAAGGCTCTTTTGTGCTGTCCACGGATAATTTATGTAGATTCTATTATTTTTATGTAAATTAAGTAAAGCAAGTTATTGAAAATATTGTGTTATATTATAATTGTTTGGTTTTAGTATCACACTGTATAATAAAGATATCTTGTTTCTATGAGATTAAGGCGGCATGTCGATTGTAACATTATTGTTAATAAAATATATATGTATAAATTGCTGAATACGGTTTTTATTGCGTTGCGTGTGTGTGTCTAATCGTAGTTGTTAGAGCCATAGGTCTAATTACTTGCGGTAACAAACACTATTAGCTCGAACGTCACTTGTACGCTTAACAAACTGCCAATATCAAGAATATTTTTTACTGTGGGTACTAAAAATGTTCTATAAGTGGGTAGGTGGTAAAAACCAAGGCTTATTTAGGAAACATGGTATCCATCTATCTTCCCTGACGCCTGAACGGGGCGGATAACTGGAATTCACTTCTGATTGTTCTTTCGTCTTTTTACCTCAAGTACAGTCGACAGTTGAATAAATTTGTCTAGTTAAATAGAAACTTGCACCTGTATTTTTAAACACTATATTTTCATCAAACAAAAACCAATGTAAAAAATCAAACCAATTAGGTAGTGCTTAGAATACCTTACCTTACCTAATTCATATCACGGGATTTCCCCATTTGTACCTAACAAACAATTTAAGGAAAAACAAAATAAGACTTGAACCCGTAAGACTAAACAGTGCAGAAATTACGATACTTACTAAATTAGTTAATTACCTAACCGAAAGGAAAATCGTGAGCTAAATTAACAATGAATTATTGTTAATGTATAAAATGTGTGCATAAGCAGAGTTATCTCTGATACATACGTTATTTATAGTTTATTATGTATGAGACGTATCGCGGCCCGATTACCTAATAAAGCGTTGATCCTAATGGCTCGTTTAAATTTACTTTTAGATGATACTAGTGAAGAAGTGTAGGTACTCACTGTCAGTGCCCATTATCGATAAAAAAATTCCATTAAATGCAGATTCTAATCTGGTATAATAATAACTGATACCATAATTTAAAATAAAGTTATTGCCATTTAACGTGAAAAGGAGTTCAATTTGAAAAAAAAATACACAATTTAATTTAAGTAGTTTTTTTACCTTTTTATTGAAGAAAGTAAACCTCACCTTATGAAAAAAAAAGTCATACCAAATAAATCAATTATTTATTAAATAATTCATAACATAGAAAGAGCAATAAACGATGAAGGTATCTTCCTCGTCTATTGCTCTTTCTATTATTAGTGAAAATCGCATCAAAATCCGTTGTGTGATTTAGGAGGAATTATTGGATAAACAGAAACGCCGAAAGTACCGAAAGCGACTTTGTTTTATTCTTTAAAAAGATTCTACGTCTTTTACATAGCATTTGAGAATCGCCCTACCCCCGAAGTAATTTAACATAGTACCTAAATTCACGTTATCGTCATAAATTTTTGTAATCGACTTTATTCAACAGGCTTGAAAATAACAAGTAACACTGTTTTGTGGCCGCCCCCTTTTTGATAACGCGTGATAATACCACCATTCTAGTTTCGTAGTAAGCTGTGTAGTAAGTGACTGTACGACGATAATGAACAATGTCCGATGGTCATTTTTTTTTTATTTGCTCTCTACCAAGAGCTCTTAAGGCCGTAGCGCCCGAGCAGTGCCATAAAACAGTGACTATTTGAAGCTTACTCCTCGGTAACGGCTGGGTTAATAGATTTAAAAAAAAGTATGTTTATCATAGATTCATGCACAACATTATCAACATAATTATGATTTTTTCGTGCGATTAATACTTTTGTCTAAAAAAAATATTTAACAACACGATATTTTTTTGCTTGTTTTCCCTACTTCTTTCAAACGGCTTAGATCTGTTTACACAAAAAAATAGTTGGTTAAAGGGCTTATTACACTACGCGTTATTCAGACAGTCTTAGTCTATGAATCTCATCGTTCTGTTTCATTCCTTTACACGACATTGACGTAAGTTGCTCTTTTTCTTGTGTGACGCTACATAGACTAAGACTGTCTGAATAACGCGTAGTGTAATAGGCCCTTTAGTGTTCTTCAGAATGTACATAGCATATGAAAATCAATCAATATTTCGCAAAGAAAATGGTTTTAAAGGTCATCGGGGCTCTATCCGGGCGCCTGCGGGCTGGAATTTAATGCACACATACTTGTACCATCGATGTCGCCTAGGCGGCATGCGGCAGTACGAGTATGTGTGCATTTAACTCCGGTCAGACGTTCAAGGGACTATACGCCTTAACGCGATCTATTCGACGACCTAAACTGAACTGCTGAACGGATGGAGCTATATAAGGTGTACAGCCTGCTCTATCCCTTTTTCTCGCTCGCTTGCTTGACATTTCAACACGTCATGGAAATAAACGCCTGATCAAGAAACGCTTAGCTTGAGCAGCTAATTAATTGGTACCTAAGTACGTAGGCTTCGAACTAAAAGATTTTCACCTTCAAGTAAAAATGAGAAAGAATTTAAAAATAATTCCTGCCCATAATAAACAACAAGCCATTCCTTACAATTCGGCTTATCGATTGACATATTTATGATAGGTCAATTCAACAATAGGGCCCTTTATAGTCATGCCGTAGGATATCACTAAATTGATCGGTCGTGTCATGCCCGTCCAAATTGTTGGAGGGGTATTCTTCTTTTTTTGACTTACGAGTTGTATGTAGGTCACGGGTTCAAACCCAGCCAGGCGCATTACTTTGTGTAATTTATTTCATAACCACTACTATCAAAATGGTGAGGAAACAGCCATGTCCTAGAACCATAAATTCGAAGACATGTGACATCCACCAATCCGCACTGGGGGTCCGCCGAGCAGTGGATTACGATTTACGGCCCATTCCCTCTCTTAGAGAGGAGGCCTGAGTCCCAGCAGTGGGGAAATTACCTATAAGGCTGATTATGCTTAAGCTTCTTTTTATCAATCATTTGTCGTCTCGGAAAATAATGTAAATATCGGATTTACGTTTGAAGCTTAGTTTTTTAGTAAAATATGTACAATTATTCAAAGGCTTTACATTAGATACTATTTAACTTTTTTTTTTATTTGCGTGACAGATTGGACGAAATATACCTCCGTCCTTTGTACCCTCTTTCATATCAGGTCGATAAATGAATGTGATCGGTGAGACATAGCAGACTGGCAATAAAATATGAATCATCACCCTAATATGCAGCGTTGGAAGTCCTCTCTCAAGGTGAACCGATGACCTAGTGAGGGTCGCGAGAATCCGATGGATGTGAAACGCTTAGAACCGGTTGTTGTAGCGACATTTGGGGGTTTCCTGTGTCAAAGCAAAGTACGAAAGTAGGTACTTATGAGTGTACATTACAATTAAAATGGACGCAAACTTGGAAATTCAGCGCCATAGGCGCCGGGACGGGAGTGCACTTGCCTTTCAATAAAATATACAAAACATTAAAAAAATTATTCGAGGCGAGTTACCAATTTTTCGACCTGGTTTCGGTCGCTCTTGCATCCTTTGATTCCCTAGGTTTTCTGCATAAATCGACATAGTTAATCCCATCTTACAGAGATGGACAAACAAGAATACCATAATAATTATCATGTTCAGAAGAAGTGCCGAAGTTGAACCCCCTTTTTTCTTTTTAGGTTGGAGATCTTCCAATTACATCTCCCGCGGGTGTGTAACTTCTACTGACTAAAACACTTGTACTATTTCTTATTCTGTGCTAAAACCCACTCCTAGTTCCTTCGTTACCTTTTATTCCAGGGCCGGGTTTTCCTTTCAGAAGCGACCCCATGGCCCCAGTAGGCTTCGACCCTGCGGGGCCCCGGGGGGTTTTTCTGACATCTTGAGGCGCGCATGGAACACTACACGCCGTCGACGACTTGGGCTTGGTCCGGACGGTCGGACGACGAGCTACCCATTGCTCGCAGTCCGCAAGCCCGCGCCTACGATGACTGGATATCAGGATCGGGATCCCGGCGGCTGGGGCGTGAGGGCCGTTGCGTTACCTAGTTTAAAAACTACAAAACGTGGAGTTGCTTGCAGGCTTCAAAACTGGTTATCGTCCATAATATACGTTTGGAGATCATACGCTGAAACAGTGATAGCGTGACGGGTGACAGGACAGAATTAAAGAAAAAACGTATTGCGCCGACCCCAATTAATACTACTGGACAAGGGCAAGAAGATGATGGTGATGACGCCAAAATATCAGTAAGGTACTAAAAAAAATCTTATTCATACATCTGATGGGAAATTTGATCATTGTTTCGCGAATGGGTGTGAGTAGGTCGTTGTTGCATCACGATGACGCATCAGATGTCAATGACGGAGGTGAGGTTCTAATTGAAGTCATTAACGCGTCATCGTGTACCTAATGCAGCAAGTGCTCTCATGTATGGGGAGGTCAAAGGCCTGTTTCACCACCTATGATTAAGTTCGTGTTAACTTAAATAGGTACTGTTCCATTTTTAGGGATCTGTACCAAACCGATGGAACTTTATTACTGTCAGCGGGTTGTTTCTCATGAACCGTCATAGATATCACAGTGTGTATTTTTATTGCCGCTATAACAACAAATACAGTGCAATCAGCCCCGGATCCACGATTTTTCGAACCGGGGCAAAACCTTGATAGTGGCGCCCCCCCTGCGTTCATAAATCACTTACCTAGTAAGTATGTGTTAAAACTAACTGGGCGTATGGAAATAGAAAAGTTTGTTTTTTAAACATATTATATTAAGATTCGATTACTTAATAAAAACCTATGAGATTGTAGGAAAAGAGGCTTCATTTGTTCGATATTTCGAATTCTTGTCTCAAGGATTTGGCGCCCCCATGAAACTGCCGCCCGGGGCAAGTGCCCCGGTTTGCCCCCCCCCTTAGATCCGGGGCAATGTGTTTAGTCAGTAGGTATTGCTTATTAGGACCCTAACACTTTTCTAGTAAAGTGTCAAGCCTTATTTTTACCGCTACTATTAATTTACCTATTATCTAGACCCGTCCTGCGGGGCTATTGCGTAACTCTGTTGACAGTTCAAGTGATGATCACTTGTTAACAATGTGCATCATTGAACTGTCAAACAGCTAGTTTCGTATTGCCTATCTTCAGTGACCAACTGCAGTGACGTCATTAGCCACTAGTGCCTTTGATAGCCACCGTAAAGCTTCATTCAAACTGAAGCGAATCCCGCGCGGTACGCGGGACGCGATTCGCTCGCGTCGATTGCGCCTACTAACTTATATGAACGTGTTCAAATTGGCGCGACTAGTCGCACGAGTTGCAGCGAAATTGAAGCGGGACGCATATTTTGTCCTTGATTCGCAATGCCCATGAACTTGGATTTGTTTTTAGAAAAAATTAAAGAAAATAAGATCCTTTACGATCTAACTAAGTCATGAGGACTATAAAAATCTTTTTCTTTGACTGACTGATCTGACTTTATCTATCGTAGATATTAAAGTGTGAAACTCTCCTGATAGTAGACGTTGAGTGCTCAGCTCATGTACCCATTTTCTCCTTTTCTTGGTCCTAAAAACACAAAGTTTTAAAAACAATATATTTTTTAGTTTAACACTAGTCACACACAGATAAAAGTTTAACAGAAAAGGCATCAAATGCACTCTACTTACTTAACATCTTGTGATTCTTCTTCGGCCACGGCCAACAATAGCAAAACTTCTTCTTCAAAATTAAAAGACATCTTTCTTCAATGAGAGTCAGAAAAAAATGGCACGCGGGAAGTCGCGTCAGTTTGAGAGGCTAAGCGAGCGAGCGAATCGCACGAGGTCGCGTCCCGCGTACCGCGCGGGATTCGCTTCAGTTTGAATGAAGCATAACACGTTTTGACAGATTTTATTGTATCGATACTTTTAAAATTGCGATTGTGTAAGCTTTTGAAGCTGTATAATAGTCGATAAAATTTTAAAGTGGTCACAATAGGCACCGTAAATTTTTATAATTCACCACATTTCCACGGTAGTTTGTTAGTCACTTGTGTGATACGTATACCAATTTTATGAAATTGTCAGTTGACAACTAAGTTTAGTGTGCAACGGATGCTAGTTGTCAACTGTTATTGAAAAAGTTAGCCAATAGCCCCCCTGGGCATCACCTAGCCTGCAAATGATGACCATAATACCTGTTGGAGACAAAGTCAAAGCCATTTATTTGCATTAAGCTGTTGATCCCCGCATTAACGCCGGCGTTCACGCGCCATTGTCTTACTATTGTGTCTCTAATTACGCACTCAAAAAGTTAAATGCGGTACAAGAGATGGTAACTTATAATTTATTAGCGCAAAGACACATTTTGCCATGAGTTGGCATGCAAATATTAAAATATGTTTGCTGACAGCACCTACGAATAACAATGTATGGATTGTATGTTACAATAGTACTTCGTATTCTAGCTTAGGGTATCCCGATGGTCGTTCATACCATTTAGACTAGACCACGAGAACATTACATAAGCAAGTAGATCGATGTATCTTCATCATCCATCTAACCCGCACCTATCAGCCCAGTCTTTGAAGTGCACGTTTAGAAAAATATAACCCGTCGATGCAAACCTCAACCTGTCTTTTCTTTTCGTGCCTATGATAAATAGATCGTAATAAAGTTTATTGTACACCAAAATAGTAACAATTTTACAGAAACTTACGTCTATGTGTACATGGCGGTCTTATCGCTGACAGCGATATCTACCAAACAACCGTAGGATGGACTATAAGAATTTAAACCGAAAAGGGGATAACTGAACGAGTTAGTCCTAGTGGGGTAGCCATGTTAATCGCGGTGTCGCTGGTGTTCCTTAGGTCTTCCGAAGTGCAGTTGTATATTCGGATACTCCAACAAATGCGAAATCGTTTGGCTAGGAGTACCGCATTCGCGTTGCATCGAATGCGAAGTAACATTCGGGACTATAATCACTTACCATAGATAATCAGCCTTCTAATGTTCCTACTGCTGGGACTCAGGCCTCCTCTCTAGGAGAGGGAATGGGCCGTAATCCACCACGCAGTCCCAGTGCGGGTTGGTGAATGTCACATGTCTTCGAATTTTTGGTTCTTGGACATGCCAGTTTCCTCACGATGTTTTCCTTCACCGTTTTGAGAGCAGTGGTAATGAAATAAATTACACAAAGTAACGCGCCTGGCTGGGTTTGAACCTGCGACCTACAACTCGAAGTCGGGGCCGTTACCACTCGGCCACCACGCTCCCAGTGCTACTATAATCACTTATATTGCTCAAATCTGCTTGCAGCAGCCTACTTGGGACCGCAGTTGATTGCCAGTACTTATAGATGTAGGTTATGCAGACACTGCTAGAGCGACCGTGACCTGTATACTGTCAGTCATTGCTCTGGGACATTATAAGTACTTACGTATCACTGGATATGTCTACAGTTATCATTTGATTGATTAGTAATGAAAGCAAGAGTTATCGTCTATAAGTCATTGATAAATTGACGATTGTAGTGTAGGGGCATATCGCAACAATTTTTAAAACTTTTGTAAAAAGTTTGGTTTTATGGATCGTCTAGTCTCACACTCTGTCATAAATAGGTACCTACTTGTTTGTCTATTTCTAAAACTCTATGTTCCATAGTAACGCTCAGGTACCTACTATAGGAATCGATGAAGTTATGGGGGCCATTTTAAAACATAACAATCCACTACTGGATTGGAATGGAATGAGCCATTGGAAGAAAGTGACACCAGTAAATCTCAAAAAGTTCCTGTTTCTAAATTCATCAGACAACTTTTATCTAGCTTATATCGCGGATATCTATGGTGATATTCGTTGTTCATTCTACAAAGATGTGCCAGCCATTAAAGGAGATATTACTCATAAGACTAAGCTCAGCAGAACAGCTATAGGATTGGTGACTGCTGAGCCAATCCTCCGCTTATTACGTACGGGCTACGACGCGGCGACGGCTACGGTACAATGTTTGCATTGACGTAAAATTGTTTTTTTTTCCACTAGACTTGGCAACGACAACAGCAGGTCTTGATTGATGTGTACACGTTTATAAAGTAGCCTACAAAAACACTGGGTAATAACCGGTCCTTGAATCTTTTCAGAATCGATCGTATAAAACTATACGAGGAACTGAGTCGAAGAAAAACATTGAAAATTAATAATATTTTTGCTTAGGTTTCATCTGTTGTGTCGGAATAATGGGCATTTAATTAAGTAAGTACTTATGTCTTCTGTATCAGCTATTAGACTTAGACAGAATACGTATACTTATTAGTTATATAAATAATCATTGAGAAAGTAGGTAGAAGATTATGAAAGCATTTTCCTAAAAAGTTCGATCAGTAATCGATCTTTACCCGACTATGCGACCACTGAAAGGAATATTAGATACTATGTTCGCGGTTGCAGCGCGGGACGACCGCGCCGGCGCCGCTGGCGCTGTATTGAATTCATCTCCACCACGATAACCACATGAGCCACAGCAGCTTAATTTCCTGTTCGCGATGCATGTTATATTGTGTTGCTCTGTTTCATTAACACGCAAACAGCTGACTATCGCACTCTATACCTACACGTCGTTACGCCCGACAACGTGATACTCGGTCAATGAGCGTGCGAAGTAAGGGGCGGAGTATTTACTTCCGAACTAAATACTATACGTGTGTATGTGGGTGTAGTACGTTCTAGAATGGTGGGCGAAACGATTACGTACGTACCTACTGGGTTTTTTTTTAAATTAGTATTTCTGATAATTGGCCGGTTCGCTCTTGTTAATTTATCTGTTCTGGAGTTCTGCTACTGTAATTGAGTTTATTTCGTTCATGGAAAAGTTTTCCTAACACAGAGTCCCCAACCTCACGTTAGTACGAGAAAGGAGTCTCAGAAACTTCTTTGCAGATTGCAACTGAGCAGTTAAGCTATAAAACAGGATCCTATAAAAAACTGAACAAGACTGCCCTGTCATCACGTCATTTAAGTTACAAGAAGTCCGCTACTAAACATGGGACTCCCTCGAGTGTCGCTGCATTAACCGGTCCAGCACTCCCAGCACTCCTGTTATAGGTATAGCGGCCCTCACTAGGCCCTTAGTGTACACCTAGTGCTGCAGTCGCCTTTAGTTCGCCAACTTTTCAGTCCCATAGGCCATCTGTTCTGCAAGAAATGTGTCTCATTCCCACTGCCACTTCCAGTTCGATCTCTTGCAAATGTTTTCATTTAGCTACGCTTAGCGTTATCTTATTCCTGCTCTTGTCCGACTTTACTCGAGTTTGCCGTAACACGCTTCTTTCTTTCACGGGTTACGTCCCTAGAAGGTAACCTGTGGCAGCAGGCTGAATCTCGTGAACCAGTAGACAGTTGAAATTTTTCAGTGTGTATTTCTATTGCCGCTATAACAAAAAAAAACCGGGAATGTGCGAGTCGGAGTCGCGCACTGATGGTTCCGTAAAAACTTACCTATGAAAACAGTTCAATTCCCGAATTGAGTTACGAAGATTTTTCCGAATCGCAAAAAGTTTTTTTTAATTCTTTGGTACCTAATAAAGAGAAAAAATGTTTCCAGTTTGCACACAAATAATTCGGTTATATAGTCATTGAATTCAAGCAAGATCTCTTTTGATATTCCCAAACAAATTTTTTGTGACTTGCAAACATGAAACATTTTGTCTGTAAGTTATAGGTGAATACGAATAGGGAATGATGAGGTATTGCGGCATGCTATGGTATCTTCGCATACAAAATAACAACATGTCTCAAATCGGACGAAGTTTATTAGCTTGTCCAGTCATGCACGGGCGCCGACTCCGTGGGTACTCGGGGGCTCGTGCACCCACAGTGAGAAATAAACAGTGGGTGCCGAGCACCCCTGAGAATAGACATCAAGAAACAGATCAGTAATCGCCTTTTAGGTTACGTATAAATTATAATATTTCTTGATAATAAAAACTAGTTTAATTTTTATTTATGTAGGTAATGGTTTCATTTTATATTTTTATCAAACATAATTAGCAATTAAGTACGCAGTATGTAAATAAGACATTTATTTATTTGTCGGTCGATCAGTGTGCATTTCTCTTCTCACACTTCGCCATTTTTTCGAGTCCATCAAATGAGCATAGGTTTTCTAAAAGCCGGCGCCCCTGCAGTCATGTTGTAGTAATTAGTAATCAACCGTTACTTTTAATGTCCATGTATAGTTCTAGACTGCAATCTGTTCTTACTTATGGTATGTAAAATCTAAACAGAAAGCCCATTACGAGTTTGTTCGATCGACACGTTTATGAAGTTCGGTGCTTCGATTGGCCCGCTCCAAGCTCTTAACCAATCAGAGAGCCAAACGCGATTAATTTTTCGTTCAGATTTACGAAAACAATTAGCACTCAGCGCAAAGGTGAACTAGTATCAAGAAGACGGTTTCGCGATGTTTGGACTATGTGACCTGAGACTAACTACCTCGTTGGACTTCTGGCCGCAAACGCAAATGCTGGGTTTTGGGTTCGATATCCTGGTCGGGCAAAAAGTGCTATAGGTTTTTCGTTTTTCCATTAGGAATTAGTCGGTAGCTACCCAGAGTTTAGATAGCACGTAAAGCTTTGATCAACGTTGGGTCTTGATCTTATCTCGATATTGTCGGATTGCCGTCCCCAACGGACTATGAGAATAAATATAGAGTGAATAGGCTCATAATAAACTAGTGCGCCTCACCATCAATGATTGCATCTCTGCTTACCATCAGGTGGGATCGCAGTCAAGCACTGGTTTATATAAAAGAACAGAAAGTGCACCTGTGTTTACGCACACGTTTGAGCACTATAATAGCTTCTGCGTACCTGGCTAATCTCCATTGAGAGTGGCAACCGGGATCATAATTCGATTAATACATAGTGGAGATGACAATATAACAATAAACGAAAACACTGGCATACTCATCATTATGACTAACTTTTACTATGGGGCCAGCCAAAAAACACACCGTGACTGTCTCATACATTCATGTTTGCTTTAGCTCGGATAAATGTAGGTACCTACTGACAGCTGTTTTTATGTTTAATTTTTGTATTATCACTTCGTCACATAAACGCAATAGACATGTGGTAACACCATTTTGACCTGATGATCTTATCTTTGCAGTCTGCCTTCCGGACTCCCACCTCGCTTCCCGTCTTGCTTTTTTTTTCGCTTAGCTTGTCTCGCTTTCTTTGTGGTCTTTAATGGACCACTGTGCGTGGTTGACCTATGATCTTTGACACAGACTTTGTCTTTGTGAAAAAAGTCTAATCTTAAGGTTCTTCAACGTGCTATAGAGCTAAGTATACTTGGTGTTAAACTAACGGATCGCGTTCCAAACGCTATAACTACGTTCCAAAACATATATCGTTGACGTGGCTCAGAATGCTAACCAGCTTAAGTGGGATTGGGCTGGACATGTCTGCCGTATGCCGAGCTGTGGTCACGGAAAACACTAAAGAGATTGAAGACAAGCAAACCCTACTACAGAGACCGATGTTCTGGTGATGTGGGTCGCTCAGGGTAGTTGTAGCAATGCATGACACTAAATATTGTATTTCTTATTTTCACAGAAAACGACTTCCAAGAGGCCCGTTGTCACCAAGTGTTCGAGGCCATGCGCATGTGCTGCATGAAGTTCAAGCCACTGAATAATTCTCTGGTTTGTGAGGGATACGACCTAGAGCCGCGGAAATACGCTCCGGTCACTGATAGACCGTCTAAGGTAATTTTTCTCCACCAGCGCGCATCGGATTGGTAATGGTATGTAGGATATTTTGCCGGTGCCGATACGCTCTGTGCATGACACGCGACGGTATTGCTCGGTAACAGAACGGTATAATGGGCATAGCCTTATACTTTCCAATAAAATATTTTTTTGTCTGACATGTTCCTAACACGGTCATGGTATGGTACGGTATAAAGGGCAGACTCATCTGATGGCACTAATGCAAATTAATCATCACTAATCTCACGCCTTTTTCCGGATATGCAGACACTAAAGAACGCCAACAGCCTACTATGATGTGCCAACACCACCATGATAGATGGATAGATATACTCTTTATTGTACACCATTGGATAAGCATTTACAGGATCTTAAAATTGATACGGTGCACAATGGGCGGTCTTATCGCTAAAAGCGATTTTTTACAGGACAACCTTTGGATGGATTTGAAAGAGAAAAGATACTCAGATAGTTTGTGGTGTACTACCTATAATTCCGTTGTGAGAGAGAGCTGGTACAGTACAGTACGTATTTGGGACGAATAGTAGGTATTATCCTTTATTCGCAACCAGGAATAATGTTGCCATTGATATGTACTAATTAGGGAGCAGATCAGATACAACCCTTCTGGCAATTGATTCTTACGTTCAATTTAAAAAAGAATTCTTTATTTTCCAGTAAGCTATGGACAGTCGTCGCCGGAGCCAACCTCTAGGCAAGAGAAGTTGGATCTACAGATACCCGCGTACTTTCCAGATCACGTTCACTACTTTGGGGCTGGGAATATTCTTCTCGAAGCCTATTTACGACATTTTTATCAGACCGCGCGATCCGATCGATTTTAGTGAGCCAGATACTACGTTTCCGCGCAGGGCTTAATAATAATTATGGAATCAATCTTAAAAGCTAAAGAAAGGCTGGCAAAGTATCCTGTGGTATTTGCTAAGTGTTCTAAGCAGAGTGTTTTGTACGCCCGCTGCGTGCTGCTCAAAGAAGGATCGGTGAAAAAAGACGATTGTGCTAAAGAGTTTCAGGAGTTCAAAAGTTGTTTATATTCTGCCGCGAAAAACTTAAAAACGAGAATCTAAAATGCATGAGTTATTGCAATTTATAAACTTGCCGCTTCGGTACCACCTTGTCGCTGGTTTCTTCATAAGGCTGTTTTTAATCGGCTACGCTGATTTCCACGACAAAACATACGATGTCCCGTACACAGATGTTGACTATTCCGTGTTCACGGATGCTGCCAGGCATGTCCTACACGGAGAATCACCATACAAACGACAAACCTATAGATACAGCCCTTTACTATCGTACCTTCTGGTCCCTAACATGATTTTGGGCAAAGATTTCGGGAAAATTCTGTTTTCTACTTTTGATATCTTTATAACCATCGCTGTCAGAACGTTGGTGGAACATCAGCTAGGTCCTAAGAGTATTGCTACTAACATCCCGATGTACTGCTCTTTCCTGTGGCTCTACAACCCGCTCAGTATCGGTATTTCAACTCGTGGTAACGCCGACTCTGTGTCATGTTTTACCATCATATTATCTTTACTTTTCTTGCAAACCGATGTAGTCAAGGGACTAAAGAAATACGCTTTGTCTGGATTTCTTCTCGGAATATCGATCCATCTACGATTATATCCGTTAGTGTTTAGTTTTCCGATGTACCTTAGTTTGGGGGTCACTAAAATCCCTCGAAAAATAACTATGAAAGAGGGAATGTTGATCTTATGGCCCAATTTAAAGCAACTTACATTGGCTCTGAGCTGTATTGTTACTTTATTGAGCCTGACATACGGAATGTGGGTACTGTACGGTTATGAATTTCTGTACGAGACATACTTATACCACGCTTCCAGAATTGATATACGTCATAATTTTTCCGTTCTCTTCTACTATTCGTATTTGAGTATGAACCAGGTCACCTTCGACATTGTGAAGAATGTCACTAATCTGTTCAAAGCAGTTATACTGTTTCTGCTGAGCATAAAGTACGGGGCGGATCCCAGGACGTTACCGTTCGCTATGTTCTGTCAGACGGTCGTCGTAGTCGCGTTCAACAGTGTGATGACGTCACAGTATTTTGTTTGGTTCTTGTCATTATTACCGTTGGTGGCACATTCGTTCAAGATGAGCAGACAAAAGGCCTTGGTATTAGCCCTCATCTGGGTAACCGCACAGGGCGCGTGGTTGTTTTACGCATATCTATTAGAGTTTAAAGGCAGAGAGGTGTTCTTCCTCATATGGCTGAAAGGAGTAGTTTTCTTTTGCTCTAATATCTTTGTGCTAGTACAACTTTTAGGGAGTTACACAATCGGTTACGGCTTCGGTATGGGCCAAGTCAGTCATTTAAAAACCCAGTAAGTGGTTTAATAAATTATTTGTATATGTAGATAGTTTTGTAGATGTATATGAAATAATGCACTTGGTGTAAAAATAAAATGATAAAAATTGAATTTCTTTAGTTTTATTTCTAACGAGTGAATTAACATTCAAAGACTAAAGCATAATATTACTAAATATTAATAATGACCCATTCTAGAAAACAGAAATTGCATTAACTTGTACATACATAGTAACATGAGATAATTATATTGAGCCTTTTCTGGAAGAGCATCGTAAGCGACAATTTGCGTTTTTTTCAGCAAAAATTAAAAAGCATTTATGAAAATATGTTAATAGTGACTATTCTATTATAATAATATTAGTAGTTATATTAATATTAAAAAAAAACCGGAAATTGTCACTTGCGATGTTCTTCCTAGAAATGGTCTTAATTTTTCATGTACCCCGTAACATTAAATTTGTTTCTCATAATTATTATTATCCAATGGATGACGACATAAACGATGAATCAGATGGTCGTTGCTGTAAAGATCTCACCATAGAAACCTAGGCAGAATGAGTTTGATAGTAAACTATCATTCCACAATTATGGAATAGCCCAGTTATATCAGCCACTTCATCTAAATTTTCATGGGTGAGATTTATAATGAATGTTACTATTATAAGTCTAAAGGTTTGATAATAGGAATAATATTCGTAGCAGCCTTTTTTAAGGTGATGCGTTTTCAATAAATGCCGCTGGGATTATAAAAGATTGCGCTAGCATTGATGGGCTATGTGACTTATACAGGAATTAGTTTAGTTAGCACGTGAATAAAAATGGTGATTTGGCAGTTTTTGTATTAAAAATGTGTGTAAACGCCATGTTTATTCTTAGATAGTCAATTATGACTATTGAAAAATTAACCCTAAATTATTATCTTCAAGCTCTAATGCTTGTTTTCATCAATACACACACATACATAAAAGTGCTCATTTAGATTTTGACTCTCGGCTTAGTGGCGAGCGAGTTTAAAACACAACTGCGTATATATTTAAGTGTTCATGAAAACGAGCATAAAACTCTGAATCAAAAACTCATGTTAATACTTAAAGTTTTTTCCCAGTGAAATTTAACTGCATCCTATTTTTATTTATTTCGACTGGCAATACTTCATTAAATGTCAGGAACTGGTAAATTTTTATCAAGATTCATGGTAAGTGTCATCCATATTATCTAGTTCTATTTTTTGCCCTCAGACAAGTTGACCTTGGTGAGGTCTTCAGTTTCCCCTTGGGACATGTTGGAGAGCTTCTTGCCTATACGCTCGTGCACGTCGAGGTATTTAGCCACGCAGCGATCTAGGCAGACTGACTCGCCTTTGCCTGAAAATTAGAAATAGGCAAAAGTTACTTAGGTGAATCGAAGTTCCATAAAAAGTAAATATATGAAAATGTTTCATTTCTTCTAATTACAGTTTCCCAATCCCTTGAGGGTGCTTTAAATCTTGGGATTGAGACATGGTGAAAATTATTTCGATATGAATGTTTGGTGTTTCAATTACATCAATTCCAGTATGTATTAAATACTGTTAGTTTAGATGTGAGGATTAAAGCAAGACGCATTCCATATCTTCTGGCAACAGGATGGGATTATTACTAAACTAATAGATTGGAAAAGAATTTGTATGAAATTATTTGCCAAAGAAACAGAAATAGGAAACAAAAGTTAATTATGAAGGGGTGAATCAAGGTTTTAAACATTTAATAACAAATGAGCATTGGCAGTCACAAACAGCAATAGTTTCTATAAAAAAAGAAAATGCTACTTGGTACACTTACAAAGTTCAGTCTCATGATATTTAACTGGTATGCATTTACGGTGGCATGCGGTGACCAGTCGGTTGTACATATCCGACATCATTTCAATCTCCAACTCCTGGACGAGTTGTAGCTTTGCAGCATCCAGCACTGGTGATGCCATCTTGATTCCTTCTCTTTTCTCTTTTACTTTCTTAGTTTAAAAATCTGCAATTTACAATGAATGTATGATTATATGATTGCTATTGTGTTTTTTTGTGGGTAATTTAATTTCTAAATTACTTTTCAGGAATGTTATTAAATAAGCAGTGGTAATGGCCCTGACTTACGAGTTGTAGGTTGTGGGTTTGAACATAGCCAGGCGCATTACTTTGTGTAATTTATTTCATCGCCACTGCTCTAAAAACGGTGAAGGAAAACATCGTGAGGAAATGGGCATGTCCTAGAACCAAAAATTCGAAGTCATGTGACATCCACCAATATGCACTAGGCCTGTGTGGTGGATTATGGCCCATTCCCTCTACTAGAAAGGAGGCCTGGAAACCAGCAGTGTTAACATTATAAGGCTAAATATGCTATGTAATATTATTAAATAGATGTTATACTAAAATACTATAGTAGCTTAATAAATAAATGAAAACAGAGTTTTGATTGGGTTTCTTTTACAGATCTAAAGCTGGTGGTGGTGGCTGTATTGGTATTGACTAGGTCATGGTTGCAGACATCTTAGATTTAAACCCCACAATGTCATAGCCTATGACACCATGGATTTTACTACTAGCCTGCAGTATTGACTGCAGTAGCTATGACTCATAGTTATTAGTGGTCAATATAAATATAATCTTCCAAAGGATACAGGCATGATTTTACGAGGCTCGAACTCACCCTTACAGCTGCCTGTACACGTCTGGATACTCTCCTGTATTAGACTTGCGCATACGTTCGCGCGATCTCATGTTCTCCAAACGACGCGCATTTATTGAGTTCTTCGCCACCACAAATAAAGATAAACTAGTCACTGTCACCGCTAACCTGCAAGCCACACCGTCTTATTTAGATACCATCAATACTGGACAGGATTAAAGAGCCTTTGGTCGGAAGATAGGATTTTCAATAATCAGCTGATTCACAACAATATCAATAAGTATATTGAATTAGGTTAATCGATTTCGATAGGTCAAACCTTAATTAAAAGTAACAGCTATCATAACAAGCAAAAGATTATGTCATTTTAACATAAATTACAGGGATACATGCTGATTATGTTCGAGATAAATAGTCAAGAATAAAATAAAAGTTAAATGTACAGGGCTCACCACAAATGGACTGTATAGTATTAACAGGCAATGTATTGTATATATTGAAGTAATTACCACGAAATTGTAATTTTTCCAAACTTTCCAAGCGGCATAATATAATCTCGTGAAAACTTCAGTAAAATTTATTGAGGTTACAATTTTAGTGTAACAATGGCTCACGTTACGTCATAGGAGAATGTCACTACTATCGTGTTTTATATGGCAACACAGATGATTAAAGTGCTTTCACACTATACTAAAATTAATTTTAAGTTAAGTTTTTTGTTTGCCAAATCCTTTCGAACATGTAATATTCTGTAAGGGAAGGTGAGAAGGTGTTCCCAAGCACTAAAGGGCCTATTATACTACGCGATATTCAGCACACGATATTCAGACTGTCTTATTTTTTGTTCCGAGTAAGACCAGTCTAAGGCCCGTATTATAGAACTACAATCAAGACTCAAGCATTACTTAACTTCTTGAGTAGCGTAATTAGAGACACAATAGTAAGACAATAGCGCACGACCGCCGGCGTTCGTGCGGGGATCAACAGCTTAAAACGAGTCTCAGTTGGAGTTTTCATTTTAGAACTTGACTTGAGCAGAGAAACTACAATCACTAATCACCTGAGCAGTGTCACTTTAAAATGACATTTTTTACGTATTATAGAACAGTGCTTGAGTGAGCTCCACTCAATGTGTCCTTATTTTAAAATCACAATCAGCTCAGAATCTCTGCTTGAGGCGAGATTTGATCTTTGTTTTCGCAAGTGTAGTCGAGACCACGCTTGAGCATAGAATCTCATGGAAATTGTGGATTTAAATCAGAGATCAAAATCTCTACTCAAGCGTAGTTTCGTTTGATTTGAATTTGAGGATAGTTCTAAAATAAACTGAACGCCTAAGTCGAGATTCTTCGCTCAAGCAGTAATCGGTTGAACGCAGTTTAAGTAGTACTTGAGTAAGGTTCTGTAATACGGGCCTAACTCTTATTACACTACGCGATATGTCGAATCATAGACTAAAACTGTCTGAATATCGCGTAGTGTAATAGGCCCTTAAAGGGCCTATTACACTACGCGATATTCAGCACACGATTTTCAGACTGTCTTATTTTTTGTTCCGAGTAAGACCGGTCTAACTCTTATTACACTACGCGATATGTCGAATCATAGACTAAAACTGTCTGAATATCGAATGGTGTAATAGGCCCTTTAGTTTTACTGCCCGAGTTCTCCCGGGCAATAAAGGGCCTATTACACCATTCGATATTCAGACAGCACGAGAACAAAAACTAGGTGTCCTAATAGAATGCGAGTACTCGATCATCGCGCGAATTAACGACGCGAGTGACTGCGATGCTAGGTACGCATTTTGCGTGGCATCGGCGTTAACCATGGACGTCGATAATGCTCAGTTTTTACTTTCGGGAAACATGTGGATGACCTATTTTACGGGCATCGATAATAATGAAAAAACGCGTGCGGGCAGGTCGAATCATGACCTGCCCCCCTCCGCCCGCTCCCTACGCGACGACGCGACGCGATTGCGCGAGTTTAATTCGCGCGAATAGATTAGAACATTTTAGTCGCGCGACCGCATCGCGCGAATTTAAATCAGGACACCTCTTCGACATCAATACGTTTGATCGCGGATTCATACGACTAAAATTCGCGCGAACTTGCGATGATCGCGTAGTCGCGCTCTATTAGGACAACGCCATAATCTATGATTCGACATATCGCGTAGTGTAATAAGAGTTAAAGGGCCTATTACACTACGCGATATTCAGCACATGATATTCAGATGTCGAATCATAGACTAAACCTGTCTGAATATCGAATGGTGTAATAGGCCCTGTAGTGTAATAGGCCCTTTAAAGGGCCTATTACACCATTCGATATTCAGACAGTTTTAGTCTATGATTCGACATATCGCGTAGTGTAATAAGAGTTAGACCGGTCTTACTCGGAACAAAAAATAAGACAGTCTGAATATCGTGTGCTGACTATCGCGTAGTGTAATAGGCCCTTTAAGCAGACACAACTTGCAAAATTTTGCGCTACTAGAGGCCGGGCGCAACGGGGAACTTGTTTTAATACTAGAACTAACTTTTTTAATAGGGTATTTTACTCTTCATGAGAAAAAATCTAAAAATATATTATTATGATAGATTAGGCAAAAAGTTGTTGGTAAGTGTTAGTTTTAGTTCATAAAATAACAAAATAAATTTTAAAATTCAATTCAAAGTTTTCAGCCTTTTTTATCTGTTCTTTATCACCATGAAACTACTTATCACGAAAATTATTTATTTTTCTTGTACAGTTCAAGTACTTACTTTAATTTCCGAACGCAAACGACGCCGCACACCAACCAAAAAAAAAAAAAACACGAAAAAGAAGAAACGTCACGTTGCTTGCGCTTGCATTGGCTTGCATCAAGAATAATAATAATTCACGATTGAACCATTGAACATTCACGTCAAAGTTCAAAACAAAACAAAACGTGGTTTTAGTGAATGAGAAAGTGATTTCATTTAATAATCATGCCTAAACCTACTAAATTGCATTCTAAAGGAAAGTCTACCTCTCTACAGAAATCCTGTAAAGTTGAGAAAAACGCATCGGATGGAGCGGACTCTGAGGACTCGATTCGACAATTTCAACTTGAATTGTGCTGGTGTATTCAGCAGTTAGAAAGGGTTATGAGAGAAAACCAAGGCACTGAGAGGCAGAGTAAGTTGCTCGTAATGGTTACTATCTCGTTCATCTGCATTAGATAAAACTTTACTACTAGATTATGTGTGCGTGTGGTATGAGTGTTCTTTTTTAAAAGTTAATTATATATATACGAAAACAAGGAAGGATTTAGGAAACAATTGTGATAACTTCATGGTGAAGATGAAATAATTGTGAAATCGATGGGAAAAAAGTAGTGGTCATTTAACTGGAACACTCAATCTGCTAACCTGAGAAAATGCTACACTATCGTATTCAGAAATATACTAGATACATGTTTAACATTTTTATGTCAAATAATTGTGTTGAATAAGTGAAAACCATTCAAAAAAATTCAATTGATTTTGACGTCAACATTTTCATTTTATGAAGATTTTTATAGAACACTCAATCCTCTTATGGTGCAGACCGAGTGTTCCCAAATTCTGCAACTTTGGTTTAATAAATTCTTAATGTTCTTACTGCGTTTTACATGTATAATACAGAGTCAATTTGTGAAATCAAAATCTCGGAGTAAAGCATATTAGTTAGAGAGAAAATTGAAAAAATTCAATCTGTTCAACACCCCGTATGAGTGTTCCATATTTTAGCGTTTATTTACTTAACCCAAACTTGTTTATAAACCAAAGCTACATCAGAAATTGAGAAAATGTTATCACTATAATTTAACACATTTTATATTTTGGTGACTGTTTAATTCCAACAGTAATCGACATTATTCAATTCAATTCAATTTTTAGGTTTATGGCTCCATCTACGAACGTCCGATGATTTTGCCAATGTCAAGGTATGAGATGGAAATGGTCGGTACTTTGTCGAGGATATTGTTATCTATTGATCAGTTTTTGTAGCGATGGTATCCATTGGTCATCATGCTAAAAAGGGACAAAACAATTTTGGTTAGACTCCGATAGATAGATAGAAAGAGAAACCCCCTAAATTGTTCTATATATTATTTACTTAGGTTACTATTTATGCTAAGTTTCAAGTACATTGGTAAACGGAATGAAATTTTACATACAAACATAATTCCCATTTTTTATCTCCTCAAAGGTTGAATTGCCGCTCCAATGAACTAGCTTAAAATACAGTTGCGTCTAACAGGAATCAAGCTATGAATATTCAGCAAACAGTTATGGCGTAATGAGGGTAGAAGAAAAAATATCCCACAAAATTCTGTCACCCTACACAATTTTCTCCCTTAGAAATATAATAATGTCGTAATCTGTGTGAAATGAAATAGTCACCAAAATATAAAACGTATTACACTTTAGTGATAACATTTTCTCAATTTCTGATGTAGCTTTGGCTTGTATACAAGTTCGGGTTATGTAAATAAACGCTAAAATATGGAACACTCATATGGGACGTTGAACAGATTGGATTTTTTCTATTTTCTCTCTAACTATTATGTTTTACGCCAAGTTTTTGGTTTCACAAATTGACTCTGTATTATACACGTAAAACGCAATAAGAATATTAAGAATTTATTAAACCAAAGTTGCAGAATTTGGGAACACTCGATCTGCACCATAAGAGGATTGAGTGTTCTAAATAAACCTTCATAAAATGAAAATTAAACGTTAAAATCAATTGAATTTTTTTGAATGGTTTTCACTCATTCAACACAATTATTCCACATAAAAATTTTAAACATATTTCTAGCACGTTTCGAAATACGAGAGTGTAGTATTTTCTTAGGTTAGCAGATTGAGTGTTCCAGTTAAATGACCACTACTTTTTTCCCATCGATTTCACAATTATTTCATCTTCACCATGAAGTTATCACAATTGTTTCCTAAATCCTTCCTTGATTTTGTATATATTATATAATAAACTTTTAAAAAGAACACTCATACCACACGCACACCTAGATTATTGGACTAGGTTTCATCATAGACGCTAAAGTAGCACAGTTAATTAGTGATTACTCGTGTTGTCGCCAGTACTCTTTCTCTACTCATCTGACAAGATTCAATGTGTAATGTCCTAAAATTACTCATGGATTACATGGTTACATATTACGCAACCAATTCTTTTATTGATATTGTACCTTATAAATAAAACATTTCTTTTATTTTTCAGTGCAAGAAGCATGGAAAGTGCTATTAATACTGAAGAACAACAATCAACCCGTCATACGCAAGAAACAGCTGATGCGCACACATTTTGGTGACTATAGAGCTAGAATGGCAGCTGAAGAGAAACTATTAGCACAAAGTAAGGTTGAACTAATGTCCTAGACAATATCTCAATGCGCAAAATGCATTATTGACAGTTGTTATCAACTGATTAAACTTATGGATGGCTCTTTGTTATAAAATATTAAAATAAGCAATGTTAAGGAACCGTTCAATAATGTGTCCATAAAATAAGTGTGGAGCCCTTGATATAGTAGTCAGCACTCTTGAAAAGGTTGTTAAGAAGACAAGAAGTGACTACACATAGATATAATTCCAAAGGTACCCATGAATACTTCATTTCAGTATAAAGATCAACTTTTTTCCGAGTCGGGGACGAGTTTCATTATACTAGGATAATAAGACAGCTCTTAACCTCTTATAAATTGAGGTTATTTGTTTGCAGTGGCCAGTAAAATCAAGATATCAGATGTCCCTGAAAAACCAAAAGCTACATTCTTGAGAAAATCTGCATTTTTGACCACTGGCAATGAATCTTTTAGATTCAACTTCAGTTTAGCACCAGAGCAAGTAGATAGTGGTAATACTGTTGCTCAAGATGGCAACACTAGTGAACCAATTCCAACAGATAATACCACTACAACAGATAATAACGCTAAAGTTAATTCTGAAGTCTCCAACATAGAAAAAGGCAGTGGAGATAGTGCAAAAAATTTCAAATTTTCATTTACAAATTCAGATTTTAAGTTTAATTTTAATGTAGATAATTCCTAGTTTGTACTTACAATATCTTTTAAATATGATTTCTGTACAAAATGTAACTGGATGAATAAAAGAGCTTTATTATAATTTGAGTTTTATTGTAGAATGGTTTGTTTCTTACTTTTCCAGTATGTGTTTGTATTTTAGACCATTATGGGGAGTTGCAAATAAATTCAGTCTGAATGGGGTTAAGCCCCCTAACATAGAGTTGAGCTCACAACTGTGCTGTAATTTTTTCTGTCTGACATGAGTGGACCAGCCATTAGGATAGGTTTACTTGAAACCTTTTGTAGTTCTTCCATTAAAAGTTCAATCCAGATACTATTATTTTTATTCTTTGGCAAAAACCTAGAATAAAAAGGAGTTGATGTTTCTCTATTTCTTTTCAGAATTAGCGAGATAGGAAATGTTGATTTTATCTACATAGCTTTCAAAAAATGCACTCCTGCAAACCATCTTCAAAAACTGGCTTGTCAGAAAATAAAATTGAGAACCTGATTGCAGTGTTCAATTGTATTTTCAAACCATTCAAATATACACAAAAAATTTCATCCAAATCGGTCAAGCCGTTTAGGAGTTAGGTGACCAACACACATAAAGAAGAATCATATAATGTGTAATTAGTGTAAATATATATTACCAGCGGCTTCACCCGCGTGAAAGTAGGTTTCTCCAAACAAGCTTTGGACCCCCGTTTCTTCCCCTTGGGTGAATTTTGGAAAATCCTCTCTTTTCGCCAACGTCATAAAAGGAAACCTTGTGCAAAATTTCATGCATCTAGTCGCAGTAGTTTCGGCTGTGCGTTGATGTGTCAGTCAGTCAGTTTCTCCTTTTATATATAAAGATGAATTTATTATCAATTCTAGAGCTTTTTTTACGTTATATTCAAATATAATTTTGAATATAAAAAGAAAACTTTCCTGTAATGTCTTGCGCCCCGTCTCTTGCTTGAGCCAGCCCGCGCCGCTAAATCTGTAGTTTTAAATCCCTAATTTATCAATATTCGATCCAGCCCGTCCCTTGCTTTCCTCCCCCAGCGACGCCCTAAGCCGAGGTCCGTACTAGGGTTTTTTTAGGTTGGAAATCATCCAATCCTCTCGCTCTTGGGCTGAGTGGGAGGGCGGGTAAGACTTTTACTGACTAAAACCCACTCTTATGTTCCTTCTTTGCCTTGTGTTCCAGGGTCCCGGGTTTTCCTTTCAGAAGCGAACCCATGTCTCCAGTATTAGGCTTCTACCCTGCTGGACCCCTTCGGCTTTGCTGACATCTTCTTGAGGCGCGCGTGGGACACTACGCGCCGTCGACGTCGACTCGAGCTTGGTCCGTACGGTTATCGGACGGCGAGCTACCTACCCATTGCTCGCCGTCCGTCGTCCGGACTAGGATTGGCAATTCTCCCTTAAGAAGATCGATTCGAATCGAAGTATAAAGAATCGATTCTATAATAAACCGAGTTCTGAAAGATTGATCCGTTGTTTACCCTACAGATAGGTACTGAGTCCTAAATGCACAGATGATCCTACAATGCTGTTACTGATAATAATCGGGTGTACCTACGACATTCACATAAAAATTTGCTTGAGGAAAATAGGTCCTGAGTTTTTTTTTTATTCCTGTCAATGTTTTGTGCCTTTACCGGATAAGTTGAAGCCTATCACAGTCCACGCCTGCTGAAAAAAATAAAAAGTCTCCAAAATAAAATGTCTATAGCTCTCTCTGTAACTGTAACCTAACATCATCGATATATATGTACGAATATAAGTCGATGCCTAACATCAATACAATAGGGGAACTGCAGCATATTTTGAATATTAATTTGTTTTTTGAGAATAAATTTAAAGAGAAACGGGATGGCTCAATAAATTAAAAATAGATTAAATTATTGGCAAATTATTAAACTTTAATAATAAAAACAATCAGATATAACAAAAACCAGAAACTTTATCAAAATGCCTATCAAACTAAAGAACTCCAAAAACGAGATTTGACTTAGGGTACAGGTACATTCACATTTCTTCTTTGACAATTGCCTTCACTTTTTCTTAGAAAGTAATAGATTTCTAATCTTTGTAACAGTTTTATAGTCTTTCTCTAGGTACATAATCAATATTATTTTAACAAAATAGCATCATCATCTAATTATTATGCTCATTAGAAAACCTAAAATTCAATGTCACATTTTTTATTCTAGAAATATTCACAAAATCATACTAACATCACAAACTAACAAGGTCACTTAGCAGTTTAAACAATTAGAATGAAGATTATCACTAATTGCATTCTTATCGAACAACATTTCAAAGCAGGCATCTCGTTCCCGTGGAGCTGGTAAGTGGTAGCCGGAATGTCAAGATGGCGTCCGTTTTTAATATTCGATGGCTTCGTGTGTCGTACGACGTTATGTTTACGGCAAAAAACACAGATGGCATTTATATTGATTTAGATATCGAAGTATTCCAAGTTACCTGCAGTATCCCAAATATGCTGCAGTTACTCTACCTACCATGACTTTTGTCTCCAATCCGAGAATATTGAGTAAGTTCTCTTACATTATGTTCTATTCCTTATTCATATCCTTACATAGTTATAAAACAAAGTACCTAATGGCGTCTGCCTGTCTGTACGTTCGTGATAAACTCAAAAACTATTGGCCGGATTTCCATGCGGTTTTCACCAATAGACAGAGTGATTTATAACTTCTAAAAGTAAAGTTTATACTAAGCATGTATAAGTCTTATACATGCTTATTATAGTAGAGAAAGGATTTAAAAAATTCCTAACACCTGTGCATATCTGGGATGGGCCGTTATGATGGGTTTTCTACATGCTTACGTCGTAGGTATGTGGTTGGTAAACCTCATACAGTTTTATACGGTGTTCCGTGCAGGCCGGCCATTAGTTAAGAATAGTGTTGGGTAAATAGCCGGATGCTTTGCGTTAACGATTATAATCCATAAGTGTCCATTAATAGCCTTGCAATGGATGATAATCTTTCACTTTTTGTATGTGAAAAAGTGTTAAGAATAAAATAAATACTCATTTCTTGGGAAATTCAGTTTTGTTAATTTAGAGATCCAATACTATAAAAACCATAATTACTATTGACACATCGCTTTGTGATTTAACCACCTTCCTAATTAATTACTTGATTTAACAAAGCGAGCTAAATATGTAAATTGTAAGTGTATGTTTAGGTACAAATAAATTTGGAAACAACTGGAATTTGGAAAACAGACCGTCAAGTATTTGTATAAGTATTACGGAAAGTGATTTCCACGTGGATTCGGAACCTTTCTCTCCAACATCAGAAATCGATGAAATATCCTGTGACTGTACTGAACCTGTTCTTCTTAATAGGTACACCAGAAATAGATCCCTGATCCATTAGCGTCCGATCCAATCAATGTACCAAACTTAGATTTTGAAGAGTCCAGTGTTTCTAGCAGTAGGTAATTAGGCTGAAAATTATTTTTGAGCAACAAATTTTAATATAAAAAAACAACTAAAAACGAAAATAAAAAAAATCCCAAAATTTATCCCAAATAAAGTAGATAGGTAGGTACAGTTACAGTTTGAAACTTATGGTTTGTGGCTTGTGGTGTAGTTATAGTTTTAATTTGCACATTTATTTACTACAAAGAAAGATGATAAAAATGAAGTCTAATCTGACTGTCCTAAGCCTGAAAACCATGAAGGGAAATTTTCAATCACTAAAATACCATTAACAGCAGGGTTATCATCCATAATTGCTATTAATGACTACTAACTGATTTTTAATCGATTATTAGCCAAATGATATAATTAAACTAAATTAGTGTTGGGCAATGATAATAACCGGATTATTATCATTGCCCAACACTAGTTTAAGAATAATAAAAATACAAGAATGGTTCCAAACTAGAATCATATTTATTGTTTTCCGTCACACAAACTTTGATAATAACCCTTCTTGGCGAGCAGCCCATCGTCGTCCCTTATCCACTTGGCACACGCCAAGTCTTTGTGAAAAGTATCAGAATTCGCGAAGGCGAATCCAACAGGCAATTCGAATCGGTAATAATCCCCTCCACTCCATGTCGCCACACCTAGCAAAGCCTTCTTTACAGTATGAAATAACGCTCCACCTTCAACACCGAGATACCGATTATGACAAGTCATATTTTGTGGAAAAGTTAGCACAAAGTATTCTTCGGATTTACATGTGTAGTAGCAAGGTAAGCGGAAACCATCTAACGGTACAACCCGGTGATCCTGTAGGACATTAAAACATATGTCGTGCTCTACGATGACGTCCAATTCATATAGTTTGAACTGAGACTCTGCTGTCGGAATTTTGCGGGCTCCCTGTAGAATCAAAATTGGTGATTTAGTTTCTTGTTTACGTCCGGCAGATTCGAGAACCGTTATTTTAAGTATCGGCCTCCTAGAACTGCCGTCTGTGAAGAGCTCAGGTCTTGAATCCAGATCTAATAACTATAGCTGGTGTCCGCGTCAGAACTACAATGCCATTTCGTCACAATTTCAGATTTTTTGCGTAGAACCCTTATTCTTTTTCTAAAATGAATGTAGCCTAGTTACTCCTTATAGCATCAGCTATCTGAAAATTCTGTCAAAATCGGTCCAATCGTTTTGAGGATTAGCCAGAACAAACAGACAGACAGATAGTCTCTGTCTATATATTTTTAAATAAAACTCTTACCCTTACCTTTTCTATAGCATACCCGACGACTTTGTAATCTTTGGTCCCGTACGTTTCAGTCAGTTTTGGTAACCAACGAAAGTTATCATCAGTTCTATTCACTTCTGTGAACAGTTTAATGGGAACCCACTTTACGCCTTTGACCTTCTTAGTGTCCACCACGATGATGCCAATGTCATCGAACATCTGTTTTGTCGGTTTCGAGGGCAAAACAAAAGCTCGGGCCTCAAATCGTTTTGACGTGTAAATTATTGTCGTGTATTTTATTTTTAAACTGAAAGTAACATTAAATAAAATAAAAAAGCCTTTATCTTACTACTTAATTTACAATGATTGAGTTATTTAATTACCACACCTTAACTAACAAAATGTTGTATTGCTCTTAGTGCTCGGCCACACTGGAAGCGCGGGTGCGGGGCGGGCGCGGGAAGCGGCGCGGACTGTGACACGCGGAACGCGCGCGGGCATCACACGCCATAGTGAGTTCATACAAGTGGCCACAGTGAGCGCGCGGGCGGCAAGCGGCAAACTAATTCGAGCCATGCTAGAAGTAATATTTATCGATATTTATAAAAATATTAATATATAATTAACGAAATAACAATATACTAATATTTTGAAGACCAATTAATTTTTTCAGACATTTTAACGAAAGTAAAATCACAACAGTACAGTATAGATAATACAGATTTTTTTCCGTTCGTTCCTATCTTTTACGGCTATGAATTCATATAAATATTCTGCTGATAAATAAATTAAAAAAAAAAAATCGTTTTTGATACGATTTTCGATATTGAATATTTTGTATCGATATATCGATGTATCGGATCAAAATATATAGACTGAAAATTTTGATATATCGAAGCAAAAATATCGATATTTTTTCAACAAGCCTACTTCGGACAGGCACTATCACCCGCGCCGCTGCCCGCATGGCCGCACGGCCGCACCGCGCTGCCAGTGTGGCCACGCAAAACGCGCGCGTTGCAGCACCCGCGCGCCGCTACCCGCACCGCGCTGCCACTGTGGCCGAGCACTTAAAGCCACTAACATTTTAGATCTACCAAAAAGTGCAAAGTTCGGCTGTGTCGCCACATGAAACTGGCAGAATAGTCTACACTGGCACGGTTGACAAGGGGGGAAGGGGGGGGGGGGGGGGGGGTGAAAAGTTACTAAAATTGATAATACACTCTATAGACTAGTGAACCATAGTTCATGCTTCTAAGTAGTAGTCGCCTCTTAGGCGTAGGCCTCCCCCATTACTTTCCCCTGATACCTTTCCCTAGTCATTGTCATCCACTTTGGTCCAACTCTCTCCCGAAAAACGTCTTCCGCCGTTGGCGCAGTGGTTGAGCGGTTGAAAAACATCATGACACAGAAGTAATTCTTAATGTGGTGCAAAGTTTTAAAAAAACAAGAAAAATATCTGGACATAATGCTCAGTTATTATGTAACTACTTTTCGCGACGCGACGTCGAGGCAAAAACCTGACCTTAATCGTCTTTCGTCCTCTAGCCACAATGCCTTCTATCTGCCACAATCGCATTTTAAGTAGCACAAAACAACAGTGTTGAATGAGATAGAAAGCAAAGGAACGTAATAGTAACTTAAACTATTGATAATTAGATAGATATACTCAGAGGCTCGCATCCATCGGACTGCGATGGATGCGAGACGCACAGGACCGTTCATTGTGGCGATACTTGGGGGAGGCCTATGTCCAGCAGTGGACGTCTTTCGGCTGAAATGATGATGATGACTCAGAGGCGTATATAGAGTGGACTAATTTAGACGTGGGCGAAGTCGCATTAGCGAGGCCTTTTTCTTTCATAAATTCGAAAACGAGACATCGACTGTCGCACCCTAGTCTTCGGCCACATCATCGCTTACCATCAGGTGGAATAGTAGTCAAACGGGAGCCTATAAATCATAAAACAAAACCTTCGTTGTTATAGAGCCCTCGCACACGCGAGGCCCTTTTGGGTGCGAGGCCGTGGGCGAGAGCACACTTCACCTATGAATTCAAAATGTACGTACCTATAGATACACGCCGCGGCTGTGATGAAGATGCCTTCATCAATACAGACAGCGGTACACACGTGAGGGATGTCGGCGGTGCGCGAGTGCACCACCCGGGCTATCCAGGGGTACATGGACTCGTTCGCCGGTACGGCGTTCACCTGGTAGTTACCTAAAACGTGAAAACCTAAAAGGGGCATTTTAGGTTAGCTTAATTAACTTGTAACGATCCTACTGCTGAGATATACCTACACCTCTCTGGGCATGAGAGTGGGCCATAATCAACCTCTCAAAAAAGTCACTTATCGATGAATTTTTCGTTCTAGGACATAACGGTCACCTCACTATGTTTTCTTTCGAGAACAATGTGATAAACTAACCTACATATAAGTGTTATCAAATAATTTCTTGCGCTCTGAGTGGAGCCAGAGCTACTGTCAGACTACTGACTAAACCCACCTGTGTTCCTTCAGCTGCTTTTTGCGTTCCAGGGCCATGATAACTTTTTCGAACAATCCTGCAGCCCGATTCACGATACACTTTCGTCAAATTGACGACACGTCTGGGGCAGTGGTTGAGCGATAGACTGCTGCAGTGTGTATCATGGGTTCGTTTCCCGCACGGAACAAATAATAGTATAATAATAATAATAATAATAGTTTATTTTTCACTCTACACAAAGTATATATACAAAAGTTTCATAAAATGGATAATAATGCAACATATAGCTTTGTGAGAGTCTGGAGTCCATACTAGGATACCCTGTGTGACGGATCACCAGGCTCTCACCCCAAAATGCCGATGCTTAGTTATATATTTATGCAATTAGTTACTGTTAGTTATATTAAACAAATGACTAAAATAAAATAAAAAAAGATTTAAACATGTTAACAATTTTGTACACGTACAATGGTCCACATAGGACTAAGTGCGGAAACCATACAGAAATAGAATAGATAGTTAACAATTTTGCAAGAATACAGACAAAAATAATTTTACCTTTACATATACAAAATAAAAAGTGAAGTGTAGATATTAGGTGTCATGAAAAGTGTTTGCAGTGTGATGGCGTGAGTGTGAGCGAGTGCGTGTAGGGTGCATAGTTATACATAATTACATAGGTACGTCTTACGAAGTTACGAGGGAAAGGAAGGAAGTATGACCTAGAGATAGTTGTTCCGGATCTGGTTGTCATGTGTATGCGAGTTTTTATATGCTTGTGAACGCACCCACGATACAGGAGTAATTCCTAGCATAGCATAGTCGGCCTTATAATGTTCCCACTGTTGGGACTCAGGCCTCCTCTCTAGGAGAGGGAATGGGCCGTAATCCACCACGCGGGCCCTGTGCGGGTTGGTGGATGTCACATGTCTTGGAATTTCCTTCACCGTTTTGAGAGCAGTGGTAATGAAATAAATTACACAAAATAATGCGCCTGGCTGGGTTTGAACCCGCGACCTACAGCTCGTAAGTCGGGGCCGTTACTACTCGGCCACCACTGCTCCACTTCCTAGTATGATGGGCAAAGTTGAAAAAAAAAAAGTGCACATATCCTTTCAAAATTCACTTCGGTCTTCATCATCATCTTCCTGCCTTTGTCCCGTGTTATTTGTTGTCGGCGCAACACGTTTTTTCTTCCATTCTGTCCTGTCACCCGTCACGCTATCACTGACTCCCTTTTTAACCGACTTCAAAAAGAAGGAGGTTCTATGTTCGGCTGAATGTATTTTTTTCTAATGTATGTATGTTCACCGATATCTCGGTCAATTGTGGACCGATTTTGAAAATTATTCTTTTGATTGAAAGGTTATGCTTCCAAGTTGGTGATAGAAATATTGTTATGATCTGATCATGAACTTCGAAGATATGGAACTCCTCATAGGATCACAGCAGAACTGTCGTACCAAGTAAAATTGCTTTGTTTATACGTGTAGTCGATGAGTGACTGAAAGAAAAGGGGAAGGGGATATATCGAACTGATCTGATGATGAAGCCGGAAGGTAAAGTAATGTAATCTAACCGTGTTGGGGATTATTAGAATTGTTATGAGATGCACTCTTGCTATAAGGTATTTAAGTTTGGCTGAGGGGTACTTTTAGTGGTGGTACCATAACTAAAGTCAAATAAATAGGAACTTTAAAAAAAAAATACAACCGACTTTAATGTAAAAAAAAAACCACTAAAAAGGCAAAATAACTTTAATTTCGGAAGTCGGTGTTTCTAAAAGTAATAGTTCTGTCTCTTCGTTATGATTAAACTTATTTTGCACTTTTTAGCGGTTTTTTTTTACATTGAAGTCGGTTGTATTTTTTTTTGTAAAAAGTTTTTTATCTTTCATATCATTTTTCACACAATCCATCCATCTTTTCTTTGGCCTTCCTCTCCATCCATCCACATGTATACTCATAACTCTTTTAGTTACATGGGTTTTATTTACCCCTCCTCTTTACATGACCATACCAAGTCAAATAATTCCAGCTATGCAATGAAGATATTTTTTGGGCGGAGCGCGAGGGCGTCACACTTGTACTGATTAAAACCCACTCCTATGTTCCTACTTTGCCTTCTTTACAGTGCCCCGGGGTTCTCTTTCGCACAACCCATGGCCCCACAGGCTAGGTTACGACACTGCTGGGCCACTACGGTTTTGCTGACATCTCCTTGAGGCGCGCGTAAAACACTACGCGCCGTAGACGACCCGAGCTCGGTCCGAACCGTTACCGGACGGCAAGCACATTGCTCACCGTGGTATGCAATGATGTAAGCTTTATGCAATATAAAGGTAAATTAATACACAGCCTACTAACAGACGTCTTCGTTTGGATCGACTGTTCTTTTAATGCTTTTTAAAGCTGGCGGAATTAAGTTCAAAGTTTCTAGAATATCTTCGCCCGACTCCGACGTCAACGCCAATTTAACTAATAAAAACTGTAAAAAAACAAACTTGCACATTTTGTAACTTCTACAAGATGTGCAAGTTAGTTTTTGAAAGAAATAAAACAGTATTTTATGTTTCTCTTTTTTTATTATTATAGTTTTTATTACATACATTGTTTATACAATAAAACAAACCATTTCAATTTTGCAGTGCACTATATAACAAACGTTATTAAAAACAGTTATGGGCAATATATTTTTTTTCGTCTGTCCTCTGTGTGACCCAAATATATTATTAAGTTATAATACAATTTATAAACTTAAAAGAATCCGGAATGCGAAACATTGCTTTTTTGAAGTCAGTTAATAATTGTGAATTGTTTAATAGGACGTTTTTCTTTTTTTTCCGACAATCGATCAGAAAAAAATCTGAGGGAGGCGTATGTCACGTGCTCACGGAAATTAATAAAAAAACTAATTATTATTACTCAAGTTATAGCCCATGAATAATACCTATTTATTTTAGTAACACATTTAAAATAAGAGAAATTTTAAAATTACTTCTTTAAAAATCTTGATCGCTCTGAACTTCGTACAATTGGCTGCGTAGGAATTATTTTTATGAATCATAATTATTGCGAATGCTCAATGCATATTTTTACGATTATAAATGCGCGATATTTCGGCAAGCCAACTTCAAGAGTGGACAACATATTTTGACTGTACTATGAATACGATATTTGTTGTTCGTAAAAAAAGAAAAACCTCCCACATACGAGCGCACCCCGCCCCGCGCGCTCCTCGTATGTATGTATAAATAATTTCAAATAGTTTGTTTACTAGTTAACTGGCACCTATAGTCAGGAATGTTAGATAAAACATGATAATATGAATTAAAATGAATCTTTTCAATTCAACACAATAGTCTAACAATAATAATTATTTATTTATGTTTATCAATAATAAGTTTAAATTAAGACTAAATAATATGATCTTATATTAAGTCAATCGGCGTTTGAACTACGGGTATGCAATGTGAATTGAGCTTTATGTTTACCTCATAACACATAAAATTAAGTAACGACATTTTATATGTAGTTACTGCATTTCATGATTTAATTCAAGAGGTAACCATATAAAACACAAAATACATTTCAAACTCGTTTTTAGCAACACAACTGACCCGCGTAACATACATTATGTATAATTTCTTACTAAATGTCTGATAGTGGTTATCCAAAATATTGTGACTCAGTACCTACTAGAGTTGAAAAATACCGACCGAGAGGGTTTGTTACTTTTACTACTACTGAAAACCCACCCACCCGTGTTCCTTCAGTTGCCCTTTGAGTTCTAGCGCAGTGCTGACTCTTTCAAATAATCCCGCACGTTTAGGCTTAATTCATACAATGTGATACTAATATTATACATGAAAAATGGATAGACTATGTTCTTGAATATACTTTTTAGCAGTACTCCGATTCCCTTAGAACAATTTTCGACGCGAGACACGAGTTTAGCCGCTGGCAAGAAAAAAATACAAGTTTTTATAATTTAAGCTTGTTTTATTTTTGTATTTTGACACGTTTGACTTAAATAACTTTTTTTTATTCATCTACTAGTTAGTACCCGCGACTTCAAGAGCACAATTTCAATAGTTTTTTTTTTTTTGCGTGGTACTTAAATCTGTTTTTTAAATAAAAGTAGCCTACGCTACTTTTTATAACATCAGCTGTCTACCAGTGACAATCCCGTCAAAAACAGTCCAGCCGTTTCGGAGATTGGTCGGAACAAACAGACAGAGACAAAAAATATATGCATTTAGTAAAGTGATGACATTTTGATATTACAAACAGACATTTCAATTTTATTTATGTGTATAGACATATAGACTTTCTTTCACTAAGTCACAATATAAAAAATAAACCGCTATTTTTGCTCACCACCTAAACGATCTCGTACTTGTCAGGATGGAAGCTGATCTCCTGCGAGTAGTCCACGAGGGAGTTGTCGTCCTCTGCATGCGTTACTTTGGTAGCCTTCAGGAGGGCCAGGGAAGTATCCGAAGTCCACATCACCGTTAGAGGGAAGAAGTCGTTTGGCACCGCTGGTGTAACGCTAAAGAAGGAAAATTATGGGGATTCAACAATAATAATATTTCTTTTATATTTTTATATGTCTTTAAAGGTTTTTTTTTTATATAACTTTGTTAAAATAAATATTTTAAAACGTAACTTATATGTATGTATCCTGAATAAATGGAATAATAATAATATTCCACAACTATCACACAACGTCATCTAGTCCTAAACTAAGGAGAGCTTGTACTATGAGTACTATAATATAAATTAAACTAAACTATAGATAAATTACACCCAGACAAAGAACAAAAATTATCGTGCTCATCACACAAATATTTGCCTTCCTCCGGGCATTTGGCAGACAGAGACAAAAACCACAAGATCAACATGACAGTCAAATATTGTGCCATTTGTTTTTTTTTTCTGTATGTTTGTTATAATAAACTTACAATTGTCGGCATTGTTAGCGTAGCAGTTGAGCGGTATCGATTCACGCTCGGAACAAATATTTGTATGACTTTACATGTTTGTGAACACACCAACAATACAGAAGTTGTTTAAGGTGGAACAATGTTTTTTTTTTAATTCATCATTTCTCCGTGACCCACATAGCCAAAGTTACAACTCACACAGGTATATCTTAATCTAGACTGGCCTGTTTGTCTAGTGGTTAGTGGCCCTGACTGCTATGCCGGAGGTAGTGGGTTCGATTCCCACCCAGGATAAATTTTTCACATACACAGCACAATCATTTGTTCTGTGTCTGGGTGTAATTTATCTATTTATGTATGTATTTGGATATATATAAGTATGTTTATCAGTTGTCTAGTACCCATAACACAAGCTCTGCTTAGCTTGGGACTAGACGGCGTTGTGTGACAATTGTGGAATATTATATTTATATTTATATCTTACACGGGTGTAAAAAAATTCAAACTTTCAATGGGTGCTTATCAAAAACAAAGCATAAAAAACAAAACGGTGAAGGTTTTTAGTCCTTAGAACTTCGACAAACTACTCAATATTTTTCTTCAAAACTGTGCAGCGCACGAAATATATATATATATATATGTATTATTGGACAATTTCATATAGTACAACCCATTATTAAATTGATTAACCAAAAAAAATAGTGTGCAATATGGTCGAATAAATTGAATAAAACATCTTTTTATACACGAAATATCCATAACATCAAATAAAGACTCACGTGAACTCGAGACTGCCCGACTTGTGCTGCTTGTTGATGATGGGTATGCTCCAGATGAGCGTGCGGCCCTTCTGCGCGTAGCTGCCCTCCCACTGGTGCACCACCACCGATGTGTTGCCGGACCTGTGCGGTAACGTTACACACTTCTATATGGAATACTGACAAATGCACTGACTGGTAGGTCCAATCAAATCTGTGTGGCTTTCTCCTCAAAAGACCATCTCAGACACTGATCTGCATGGTTGTCATATGGTTTGACTATTACATGTTTGTTGTTTGTGCAAGTTTTCATTCTGAGGGTCAACCTGTAAAGTGAATGGACTAATTTTTAGGGTACCGTACCTCAAAAGGTAAAAACGGAACCCTTATAGGATCACTTTGTTGTTTGTTCGTCCGTCTGTCTGTCTGTCTGTCAAGACCCTTTATCTCGGAAACACGTGGAAGTATTGAGTTGAAATTAAAACCACATACTCCAGGTCTGCGGTCTCTTAAAGCAGTGAAAATATCAAACTTCTGAGTTAGCGAAAAAAAAAAAAAAACAGATACGGCCGTTTATGTTGCAAAAATAATGTATTTCGACACTCTCAAGGGAATTAAATTTCATAGGGTACCCTATGAGACCGTTTGTTCCCGTTGACCTTAGATTCCTGAAATTTGGCATGAAGCAAGAAGAAATGAAAAATATTGGAAACGGTTACGTAACAAAAAAATAACTTTTTGCTATTCGGAAAAATCTTCGTAACTCAATTCGGGAATTGAACTGTTTTCATAGGTAAGTTTGTACGGAACCCTCAGTGCGCGAGTCCGACTCGTATTTGCCCGGTTTTTTTTTTAATGATTCGCCTCTGCAAGTCAACCTATGAGATTGTTGTTTGCTCAAACGTAATTGCCAGTTGTGGCCTTAATAAATTATGGTCTTCTGCCAAGACTTATGAAAATATAAGCGACTACGCGCTAAGGACACCCCCAGTTGGTTACAGTCCTCGGCTTAGGGCGTCACTAAAGAAAGGACAACAAAATACGGTCTGAATCGTACAACTGACTGGACTATAGTGACTGTGCTCAATATATAGGGTGACTGGTAATTAGTGACCGATACTTACAACACGTGATTGTACTCATGATTACAAACAACTTTCCCAAAGAAACTTTTTTTATATACTCACTAGTTTGTACTCACTAAAGTAGGTATGCCGGCGTCACGCGGCTAACAGCTGAGCGGTCGCCGGTCGCAGGCGCACGCGCGTATTTAAACAGCTGTTTTATTATTGTGATAAAACTAATGAGAATATAAAAAAACTTTCTTTGGGAAAGTTGTTTGTAATCATGAGTACAATCACGTGTTTAAGTATCGGTCACTAATTACCAGTCACCCTATATAGTACTCACGGTAGCGGTATGTGTATGTTGACGTCGTTGAGCGTCAGGTGGTCGTGTTCCAGCTCGTACTCGATGTTGACGTCACAGCCGCCGCCCGTGCCCTCTGACGGCCAGCAGTTTACTGCGAATAATACACAAGTTTATTAATACTTGAACTAACTTCTGGCAGTGGCTGTTTCGGCGTAAAAGTCGAAAATGAACCCAAAATAATAAAAGTACCATATTTCCTAAGTCATGGCATCGTCCATCCGTGTGCAAAGTTGTATTTAAATCCTTTCAGCCGTTAAGCTGTAATGGGATAACAAACAGCTAAATTGGTCGATCTTAAAGGTTAATCAACACTTATCGAGGTCGGTATGTGGATTGGTGAACACCTTTCTTAACCTTTTGAGTGCGTAATTAGAGACACAATAGTAAGACAATGGCGCGTGAACGCCGGCGTTAATGCGGGGATCAGCAGCTTAATATACAGTCAAATGGGGTGAATAGAAACTCAGGGGCGAATAGAATCAAAACTTCAAAGGGTATTTTCACAATATTTGAATATTTTTTGTGCAGCATTTAACTATATCAATTTATTAATGAATTGTTATTCTAAAAAGTTGATGCTTTGTTAGAAGTCGATAATATGGTATCAAAGTGAAAAACCAAACCAAAGTTTTGTTTCTATTCACCCCTGTGTTTCTATTCACCCCGTTTTACGGTAACAAGATTCTTTCGTCCCTCAGCAAGCACGTTAAGGTAGTCAGTAGCCATCCAATCTGACACCATCTCTTGTCAAGAGGTATATCATGTTAACTTATTACTGGGTTGTAGAGGTCAGTCGTTCCGTATAAAGGACAGATATTCAGTTGCATATGGTTAGACTGGAAACTAAAACTTACTTAGTATAGTTGGGAAAAGGTTAGGCCGATTGAATTCCGATGAAACAGAGTTCAGTCGTCGTTAAGGTAAAGTTCTGATGCAGCTAAGTTATCATTTGAATATAAAAGTCAGTGCTTACCGGAAAGCGGTGCCAGCTTGTCGTCGTTGGCGTTGAGGCGCCACTTCAGCACTCCGACGTCGCTGTTCAGAGGGAAGGCGCGTTGGCTCTGCTTAAGGCCTATGACGCCGTTCGCTCTGAATGCTTCTTTGTCAACGTTGGGATGGGTCTGGAAGAAATGATTTTGATTTGTATTAGCAGGTTTATATAGCACTTTTAAAAACAAGGAAGGAATTAATAAAAATAAAAAACAACTATACCAAGCAATAATCATAAAAAAATATCATTCAACATGAGATATGTAACCACAATTTAGTAAAAACATTTTAGAAAAGTGGCTGAAGATATCAGAATTAGATCTTAACTTTACGCACACAATTATTATTATAAGCGCTAGTAAATTAATGTAATAGGAATAAATGTTAGACTTTGTCTTGAGGCCGAGCCGGGACTTTCCAATCTGTATTGTATTTTCTTGTGTCTATTAATCAATCTGTACTAATATCACAAAGAGAAAAGATTTGTAATTTTATATTGTTATTAAAAATGGGCCTATGCTAAAAATTCTTTTACCAGTAGAATGCTATTTTGTCACTGAGACATATATTTTCTGCTTTCATGCGGGCGATGCAATACAGAAACAATCAATTCGAACCCTGCACTAGCTTACTTCATAAATACATGGAGACTTATGAAAGAAGCCAGTGGTTTATGTATTATAATAAAAAAGTGGGAAATCATCCAATGACTTCGAAGTGAGAGGGCTTGTTAGACTTTACTGACTAAAACCACACTTGAGTCCTCCAGTTGCCTTTTGCGTTCTAAGAAAATGCCCTCGGCCCTACCGGGCATCTGCCCTATGGAACCGCTACGATATGCTGACATCTCTTTGAGGAGCGCGTGGAACACTACGGCGTAGTGACTACGCACTGTCAGCGGCTTTGGCCGGGCTACCTATTGCTCGTCGTCCGCAAGGCCGCGGCTGCCGTTGTTGGTAGTCGAGGTAGGGTTCACGACAGCTGGGGTGTGATGATGTCCATTCCCTCACACGTGCGGCTGATTCCTTCGCTAGCAAAATATTTTGCCTTGTGTCCGAGTCAAATAAATGTCTTCTCTTTCAACTTACCTGCAGTTGCAGTGGCCTGGTGTCCTTATTGTCAACGTGCACGTGGATGCGGGCGTACTGCTCGTTACTGATGCGTAGGGTCAGCAGACCTGGCACGAAATAAATCACACTAACATTATAAAGACGAAATACACACTTACCGCCAGCCATTAAACAATTAAATGGAAATATGTTTAAAAATAAATTGAAAACATTTTTGATTCATAATGTATTTTATAATCTGCAAGAGTTTTTTGATAAAAAATAATATTTGTGTATCTACTTTTTTATAATTAATTTAAAAAAAAATACTATTGCATATCCGACTTGGGTAGACTGTTGAAACTAAAAATGTAATGTTTACAAATAAGATCTTAATGTACACAGTTACGCAATAAATATATCTCTAACTTTACAAGTTACATTTATTTTATAGGAATAATGAGGGTATTCAGGAAAATTCACACCACTAGTTGGCGCCAGTTAGCCGAGAGGTCTTCTACTTTTAAAAAAGTAGAAGACCAGATATACCATGACGTTGACGTCAATTTAACTAATGTCATTAACATAGCGTTTGTTTCAGACCAATACTAACCCATCAACTTCAACTGTATCAATCGAAGATTTTTATGAATACAGTTACTACGTTTCTAACATTCTAGTTCCTTGTGTTAATGATATACACTCTTGTTTATCTATCCAATTTACTTTTGACATTGGCAGACTAGTCGACATCGGCTCTATTTGCCATTAATTAAAAATTAAAATAGAACATAAGCATTTTGACAGGTGCCTGGACCTAACGACTCAGTGCTGCCACCTGCTAAACGTCATTTTAGAAAACCCTCATTAACTTAGCAGATCACGTTCGAAACACTACACATACTGCGCTCCAAAACGCAAATCAGCATCGCAGCTTAAATGGGACTGGGCAGGTCATGACTGCCGCATGTCTAACGAGCTGTAGGCCTGTAAAACACAGGATTGGTGCCTGGACACAGTCCCGCGAAGAAAGGAGGAGATGGCGAGACGAACTGGATGTTTTCTTTGAGAATTGGGAAAAGGAAATGAGGAATCGTGATCGTAAAAAGTAATGGAGGGAGGCCTTTGTCCAGCAGCCTACTGTTCCACACTGCATTTGTTACTAGCACGTATTGACCCAGACAATACGTGCTATACAAGGCGCCATATAAGCTTGGAATAAAGTACATTGACCTTTTTCTAATATCTCAGCGTAGGTAACCGAAATACAAACAATGAACTGTTTTTCATTACTAGAAAATGTAAAAGGTCGCGATATATGTCAATTCAAGTCAGCTTTGTGTCTTTATTTCCGTTTTTTGAAATTAATAATGTCAATAAATGTAGATAGATAGATTTATTTATTTGCGTAGAATGTAGGTAATTAATACAATTTGGTGTTACAATATTTTGGAATCCTTGTACATTCTGCCTCATGGCATGCAAAATTTATTAACTTATAACTAGGTACTACAATAGAATTATTTCATTACTGAATGCTACATAAACATTTAAATTAAATAGTTTTATCATTTAAGAAATCCGATACAGAGTAATAACATTTTTTTACTAGTAATTCTCTAAGGTACTTTTTAAATCTTATTAATGGCTGCTCTTTAATAATTTTTGGTACATGGTTATAAACAATAGGAGCCATCACTCTTTCTCAATAATGCAGTTTTATAACCGCCTGTGCATAACTTGTCTTCGTATTGCGTTCTTAAACTTGTAGTCCTGTTTCTAGTATTTTTTAAAGTTGGAAATAAGTGATTGTTTGTTTTAACAAAAATGGCTATTTCTAATATATACAGGCAAGGAAATGTTAAAAGATTGTGTTTTTTGAAAACAGGTATGCAACTGTCGGCCACTTTCAGATTAAAAATAGATCTAATGCAGCGTTTTTGCGCCTTAAAAATATTTTCTCTCTCGCTACAGTTGCCCCAGAATATTATACCAAACCTCAATACAGAAACAACTAGACTGTGGTATGCTATCAATACTGTCTGAACGTTAACTTTCTTTGTTAGACTAAATAATGCATACGCAGCTGAACTTAGTTTTTTGCCTATGTCATCTGCTTGAGTCTTCCATGTCAGTTGGCTATCAATTGAAATTCCTAGAAATTTAGCGACATTGACCTTATCTATTGTTTGCTCATTATAATTTATTTCCATATTTGTGTCTACTGTTCTTTGACTGAAATGCATCACTTTTGTTTTTTCTAAATTTATAATTAAGTTATTTTCATTAAGCCAATTTATAAATTTTTCAAGCGTATTGTTGACCGTTTCTTCATAAGAAGCTTTATTATGACATTTAATTATCAAAGTGCTGTCATCAGCAAAAAGGACCATTGGGTTCGGTATTTGTCTTGGCAAATCATTTATATATAATAAAAATAACAAAGGGCCAAGTACGCTCCCCTGTGGAACACCAAATTTGATATTTCTTTTAGACGAAGTATAGATTTTTTCTTTTTTGGTTTTCACACACACTCTAGAAATTTCTGTAAATTGTTTGCGTCCTTTTAGGTAAGTTTTAATAAGATTAAGCACATTTCCTCGTAATCCGTATGTTTCAATTTTATTTAAAAGTATGTCATGATCCACATAATCAAACGCTTTTGATAAATCCGTGAATAAGGCACATATCGGTATTTTTTTATCAACATTTGGCATTATAATATTCAAAAAGTCGAAAATAGCCATATTAATATTAGATTTCTAAAACCCTTCTGCTCGTTACATAAAATGTTAAATTTTGTCAAAAAGGAATATATTAAATTGTAGATTACTTTTTCTAATATTTTGGAAAAAATTGAAATTAAGGAAATTGGTCTATAATTTGAAATTTCATTTTTGTCGTTCTTTTTATGAAGTGGCTTTACCTTAACCACTAAGTTTTTCTGGAAATTTTCCAGTTGATATACATGCGTTGATTACATGAGCTAGAGGAGCAGCTATATCACTACCGACATACTTTATGACCTTTGTAGATATACCGTCATAACCAAAGCTTTTCTTATCTTTCAAAGATTTGATAATGCTTATAATATCTTGGGGAACTACAGGAGGTAAAAAAATGGAGTGTGGATTTTCCAATAAAACATTATTAAACTCACATTGTGATACTTTAGCAACTTGATCTACGAAAAAAATATTAAAAGATTCTGCTAAGTCACAAGGATCAGTTAATACTCTATTATTGTATTTAATTTGAGAGATAGGTTCTTTTACCTTTTTTTTATTATTTATTATTTGCCAAACTGTTTTAGGTTTATTTTTAGATTGATTAATTAAGTAATTATTTTGTGATTTCTTCGTTAAGTTGATAATTTTCTTAAATTTACGCGAATAATTAATGTATAATGTCTTATTTTCTTTTGATGGTTTTAATCTCTGTTGCCAAAGTAAATGTCGTTGTTTTCTGCTACAAATACGTATGCCTCGAGATATCCAAGTAATCTTTTTTTCTGATTTTATTGTGACTTTTTTAAAAGGAAAACATAAGTTGTGTAATAGTTGAAAAATATCTATGAAGTTATTATACGATTCATCAGGATCTTCTGTATTGTATACATCACAAAAAGATATACTTTGGAGATGATTTCTGAAAGTTTCAAGATTTTCCTTGGAAGTGTCTCTTTGCACAGTGTACCAAGATTTTATCAAGCTAGTTTTTTTGTTTTCACATTTTTAATTTGTGCAGTATGATCTGACAATCCAAAATCCTTTACTTTGTAGTGACAACTTTGTTTAAAGTTGTGAGCAAAATTATCAAGACAAGTATTGCTAGCAAGTCGAGTTGCTTCATTAATTTGTAACTTTAGATTGTAGCCTAAGAGAAAGTATTTAAAATCCGAAGTATGTCGATTATTTTTTAAATATCTATATTGAAATCCCCGCATATAATTAGTTTTTTATTTTTAATATATGTCATTTTCAAAATGGTATCTAAGTTTTCATAAAATTTATTTAAATTTGTAGACTTAGGCGGTCTATACACACATATTACAATCAACTTTTGTTGCGTGAGTTCAATAGCGCAACTGTACGTGTAACGTGTACTCGTAGTTGTGCTTATCTGGCGCCTACTTTAGTAGCAAAATGGTTAGCAAAAAACCGATCGATGTGGCGACACCTAGGGGGTAGCGTTTGTCTAGCAGTGGACGTCTTTCGGCCGAAATGGTGAGAAATACCACTCCACCTGAATTCATCGTATATACCTACCATGAAAAAAAAAAACTTGAGAACCAAAATACTTACCGCTAAGTTCAAAGTTCTGTACATCGCCATCTCTGCCGGCGACTAGAGTCAGGCGCTCTTCGAAACGCAAGTGCACACTGAAACAAATATTTAATTGTTACTCTTACACGTCATAAAACAATGTCCCCCATCGCGTCTGTCTGTCTGCCTGAACGCGGTTAAGTAAAAAGCTACTAAACAGATTATTATGCAGTTTTCACCAATAGACAGAGTGATTCATGAGGAAGGTTTAGGTGTATAATACATGCCTATTATAGTACAGAAAAGCTGAGGATTTCAAAGATTTTTAACACCCGTACGAAGCTGGGGTGGGTCGCAAGCTGAAGAGATTGTTTGGCTAAACAAGCTAATCTAAGGAACTTCTGGTTCGAATTGAAAAAAATCTTTTGTGCTAACCCATTAATAGAAGCTATACAACATTATCGATTCCAATAATTTTTACACCATGTTACGGGTAGTGTGAAAGTGAAACCCGGGGCCCTGCACCCTGGGACGAAGGCAAAGAAGGAACAGGAGTGGGTTTTTAGTCAGTAAAAGTCTGACACTATTTCCCGCTCCGCCCAAGAGCGCGATTTGTCATAAGATGATTTTCCCACCTAAAAAAAAACACCATGTTATATTTTTTCCCAAAAATATTTAAAAAAAAAAGTCACAAATTGGACACCACCGAAACTAAGTACAACACAGGTCACATCATGTACGGGTCAAAGCTGGGTACGGGAGTAAAACAACTTCTCAGACGCTCGGATAGCCTGGTAACCATGTATTTGTGTTGACAACCAGGTAACATAACAAGCTTTGCAAACTTGCATAGCAAACTTTGTGATTTTTCATGATACAGTTTCAAAATTTTGTACATAGATTTGTAGCGACATCTATGGCGTCACATAAGAACTAATCCTGCATCGCGCAATCAAAGTTCTCCGCATACCTCCAAAATGGTCCTCATTTTGGAGGTATGCGGAACAGAGAGTAAAGTCCCGCAAACCTCCGTTGAAAAGGGAGGATCCTCCGACCAGACGGGATGCTATGTCTGGCGGGCTATTGCCCGATAGATGATTTCGGGCTGTTCTATATGTTCCAATCGCGCGGAGAACTTTGATTGCGCGATGCAGGATTAGTTCTTATGTGACGCCATAGATGTCGCTACAGATTTTTTACATAAAAATACTAGACACGTGTTTTGGATTTCGCATATATAAAGTTGTACTAAAGTTGTACAACATCACGCTCCCAAAAACGCAGGTGAAACTGCGAGGGACAGCTAGTATAAGATAAATAATAACACACGCACGGCTCCATTTTCAAGGTTAAGCTTGCCGGACCGTGGATGGGAGAGCAAACACTAGGACATACCGAGACTGCTCCGTGTCTCGGAAAGCAGATTAAGCTGTTGGTCTCGGTGGATTTTTGTCAGTCGTTATGGATAATTAATCAAAATCCAGAAAAGGAGACGTTAAATAAATGTACGGAGCTTGGACTAAAAATAATAAAAAAATTGAACAGCAATCTGAATTATACAGGCTGAAATAACGTAATATCTTGATTTTATTAAGCATTAAATAACATTTATAGACCTCCGTTTTATTTAAGTGAAGTGAAAAAAATATAAACTTGTATCAGTATAAACATGATTTTAAAGGGATAGCAACCCTGTGGTTATTGACATAACAGTATAACTTTGTATCTATGTTATGCACTGCTTTCTAAGTCGGACGCGATCGGACTCGAGATAAGTCCCGTTTTACCGTTTGGATACGGAACCCAAAAAATGTGCGTTTTGTTTTTACTAAAATATTTTTTAGTTTTTTACAAAAACGGAGGCCTAAAAAATCATATTTAATCATGATCCAGTAGCTTAATAAATAAACTTTCTTATAAGGTATGTTACATTGGTGTTTAAATTTCGTCGGAATAAAAGCCCATTTTTGACCTGACTCCAGTTATGCCAAGGTGTATCGTAATACCCATCACCCAAGTAGCATAACAAGCTATATAACAACTGTATAAAGGTTTAGGTGTACACTCTAAGCTGCATAGTAAACTGTATAAAGCCTGTTTAAGCGCTTACACAGCTGATATAACTGCAAAAAGGGCCCCAAATTATACAGCATTAAGTGTAAGTCGAGAATAGTTACTGTATAGTAGCTGCATAATAACTGCATAACAGCTGCATAAAGTTCCTCTTGTACATTCTAAGCTGTATAGAAGCTGAATATCGGTGTATAATGCAGCATTAACTCTACAGATACTGACATAACTATGATATACATGAAATTCCCTATCGAGTTTTGTGACACGTCACGTAGCCTATGTTCAGCGGACAATTAAGACGGTTTTAACGATACCTCATATGTCGACTTCCGATGAGAAGATTAGAAGCTATGAGGGAACAGATAAACATACTCACATACATACATACATAGCCTGTCAAAATCATAACCCTGCTTTGGCTTTGCCGTAGTCGGGAAAAAATGGTACCTCGGGGAAAAATCTTTTCTGGAAAGAAGTTGTTGCTCTGATCGAAAACCATGAGAATAATTACTAAGGTACTGTAATCATAAAACAGGACGTATTCTACAAAAAGAAAAAAAACTTCAAAAATTTGCCCAGGTAAGTTTTTACGGAATTCTTACGGTAGGTATAATTACGGTCATATATACCAATATACAGCAATAAGTATCATGTTACACTATTATAAGACTTAGAGCTGTACAATATACAGCCTTTAGACAGCTTTAATTGTAAAACGCATTTTAAAGTGTCACAAACTACTTTAAACTGTTTAGTAGAGTTATAATACTATGATATATAACCATGAGTGTTCGCGGATACCTTTATGCAGCCTAAAGCTGTGTTTTACACACTTGTACAGCACTTATACTCGTACAATACTAAGCTGTACATCAGCTGGTTATAATCTTTAGTCTCTGTTTCGATGTAGAGATACTTGGGGGAATAGTATGTTGTGTAATGTACGTCTTTCCGCTGAAATGTTACTTACTCCTTTGCGGCTCAGGCCCGGCCAAGCCGAGGTCGGCGGCTTGCGGCGCGGCGCTGGCGGCCGACACCACGTCGCCCTCGCGACACGCTAGCTACATTGTTACTTACTCCTTGTGGTCGTGCGTCTCCAGCCTGGCCGAGCCGATGTCGGCGGCTTGCGGCGCGGCGCTGGCGGCCGACACCACGTCGCCCTCGCGACACGCTAGCTACATTGTTACTTACTCCTTGTGGTCGTGCGTCTCCGGCCTGGCCGAGCCGATGTCGGCGGCTTGCGGCGCGGCGCTGGCGGCCGACACCACGTCGCCCTCGCGACACGCTAGCTACATTGTTACTTACTCCTTGTGGTCGTGCGTCTCCGGCCTGGCCGAGCCGATGTCGGCGGCTTGCGGCGCGGCGCTGGCGGCCGACACCACGTCGCCCTCGCGACACGCTAGCTACATTGTTACTTACTCCTTGTGGTCGTGCGTCTCCGGCCTGGCCGAGCCGATGTCGGCGGCTTGCGGCGCGGCGCTGGCGGCCGACACCACGTCGCCCTCGCGACACGCTAGCTACATTGTTACTTACTCCTTGTGGTCGTGCGTCTCCAGCCTGGCCGAGCCGATGTCGGCGGCTTGCGGCGCGGCGCTGGCGGCCGACACCACGTCGCCCTCGCGACACGCTAGCTACATTGTTACTTACTCCTTGTGGTCGTGCGTCTCCGGCCTGGCCGAGCCGATGTCGGCGGCTTGCGGCGCGGCGCTGGCGGCCGACACCACGTCGCCCTCGCGACACGCTAGCTACATTGTTACTTACTCCTTGTGGTCGTGCGTCTCCGGCCTGGCCGAGCCGATGTCGGCGGCTTGCGGCGCGGCGCTGGCGGCCGACACCACGTCGCCCTCGCGACACGCTAGCTACATTGTTACTTACTCCTTGTGGTCGTGCGTCTCCGGCCTGGCCGAGCCGATGTCGGCGGCTTGCGGCGCGGCGCTGGCGGCCGACACCACGTCGCCCTCGCGACACGCTAGCTACATTGTTACTTACTCCTTGTGGTCGTGCGTCTCCGGCCTGGCCGAGCCGATGTCGGCGGCTTGCGGCGCGGCGCTGGCGGCCGACACCACGTCGCCCTCGCGACACGCTAGCTACATTGTTACTTACTCCTTGTGGTCGTGCGTCTCCGGCCTGGCCGAGCCGAAGTCGGCGGCTTGCGGCGCGGCGCTGGCGGCCGACACCACGTCGCCCTCGCGACACGCTAGCTACATTGTTACTTACTCCTTGTGGTCGTGCGTCTCCGGCCTGGCCGAGCCGATGTCGGCGGCTTGCGGCGCGGCGCTGGCGGCCGACACCACGTCGCCCTCGCGACACGCTAGCTACATTGTTACTTACTCCTTGTGGTCGTGCGTCTCCGGCCTGGCCGAGCCGATGTCGGCGGCTTGCGGCGCGGCGCTGGCGGCCGACACCACGTCGCCCTCGCGACACGCTAGCTACATTGTTACTTACTCCTTGTGGTCGTGCGTCTCCGGCCTGGCCGAGCCGATGTCGGCGGCTTGCGGCGCGGCGCTGGCGGCCGACACCACGTCGCCCTCGCGACACGCTAGCTACATTGTTACTTACTCCTTGTGGTCGTGCGTCTCCGGCCTGGCCGAGCCGATGTCGGCGGCTTGCGGCGCGGCGCTGGCGGCCGACACCACGTCGCCCTCGCGACACGCTAGCTACATTGTTACTTACTCCTTGTGGTCGTGCGTCTCCGGCCTGGCCGAGCCGATGTCGGCGGCTTGCGGCGCGGCGCTGGCGGCCGACACCACGTCGCCCTCGCTGCGCAGGCGCGACACGAATGATTCTGCGTCAGTACCGCGGGAACCTAGTTTCATTGCTGAGCGACCGGCAGGACGAGCTCTGAGTAAAGAAAGGAATATATTACAATAATGCAAACATAAACTCACGATTCTTCCCATGGCGGTAGATTTCAAACTGATCTACGATAATTATCGGAGCTCAGTTCAGATTTAAGAGTCTATAGTATATTCACGTTAAGAAAATAGTGACTCATCAATGGAACTGCAAAGTGAAAGCGGTGTAAAAATTATACCACTAATATTAAAGTAAACTTTTCAAAACACATTTTTTGGAATAAAAATGTTAAGGAATTATTTTAAAATTTAATAAGAATGATTCAATTCAACAATGTTCATAGAAAATAATAGTAATGTTCAATGTTGGGTTGTAATTCCTTCCGTCAGAATTTTTAGGTAAGGAATTAATTTTTTTAAATTGACAAAAAGCGTGTCCATACTTTCTGAAGGGCCTACTAGTCATTGTGAACACGACTTTCTTATTTTACTATGATTTAATTGGTAAAGGAACGTGGCTAAACTGAGTGACAATGATGAGTCACTATTTCCTTCACGCGTATACACGATAGGCTTGTTCATAATTAGTAAATTAATAAAAATAATCATCTTTATTTATTGTTTATATCTAATACAACATTGTTACGTGTTATAACCACATAAATCTTGTACAAATAATCATGCTAGTGCCCAGCTCATTAAGTACTAAATTATATCAATATTTAAGGACTTAACGAAATTGGACTACCATAAAAATTTACTATGAGTTACACGCATTATACCCAATGCCTCTTCATGTTCGTTCAAAAAACCATGCCGAGGCTATCAAACAGCAGATTTGCTGAACATACGACTTGTGAACACAGATTTGTTGAACATAGACTTGTGAACACAGACTTGATGAACATAGACTTGTGAACACCGGTTTGCTAAACATAGACATGAAGGACATAGACTTGTGAACACAGATTTAGTGAACTTCCACTTGTAAACATATACTTGTTGAACAGACATGCTGAACATAAAACTTGTAATTTGCTGAATATAGATTTGTGTACTTACGTCTCACGCGCCGGTGTAGTGGGTATCTTCTCAGCGATCGGCTCTGATTGCGCTGAAGAAGACATTGACGAACTACCGAAACTGCTTCCTACAAACATAACACATAATTATGAGCTGTTTTAAAAACGGTCGAATAGAATCAAAACAAGTTTTTTGTGAAGATTTTTTTTAAATGAAATTATATGAACATTATTCTTGACAATTCATTTTTTTTTTATGCTGGAGTTGAGCTGTTGGCGTGAATGGTAAAAGAAAATCTAACCTATCGTCGAATAGTTAAGTCATTGTACTCTTTGGATTATTCTCAATATTTTTGAGTCTTTATCAGAGAACCATAACCAAGAAACATGTCTTACCGAATGACATTTGACTGCGCGTCGGTACGCCTCGCTTGGCAGCCTCCAATCTCTCCCGTTGCAACTCCTTCGCGCGTTCACGCATGCGGTTCGCTGCTTCGCGTTCTTGCGTCTAAGAAAAAATAAAATAGTCTAATTTGTCTAGCCGTTTCCCAACTATGTTGGTGTTGGCTACCAGTCTAACTGGTTGCAGCTGAGTACCAATATTTACATGAAGTCACTGTCTATTTAACCTCCTCAACTCAGTACCTAGTTAACACGGTACCCCTTGGCAAGACTAGTGTTACATCTCTGGTGCTTCTACCCACTGCTCGTCGTCTGCAAGCCCGCACCTATGGTGACCGGAGCGGAATCAGGGAGGGTCCTAAAGGGACGAGTGTTGTGTCTGGTTGGGCAACTGCCCTGTTTGTTTTGTAGTTCGTATGTAGCGCCAGTATGTTTTTTTTTAGTTGATATAAACTAGTGCTTGACTGCGGTCCCACCTGATAGTAAGCAGTGATGCAATCGTTGATGGTGAGGCGTACTAGTTTATTAAGAGCCTATTCATTCTAGCCTTGGAGACATCCAAATTATATTCGGACGGGAAGACCGCAGCAGGCAAATTGTTTCAGTCCTTCGATGTACGCGGTATAAACGACGATGCGAAACGCTTAACCCGGACTGTAGAGGTTTCAACAACGTAAGGGTGGATACTCGCCGTACGTCGGATTATCCGATGGTAGAAATGAGATGGCGGAATCAAGTCGTGCAATTCCCGCGCACACTCTCCAAAATGCATCTTGTAAAATACCGAAAGTCTGGCTACCCTACGCCTCAAATTTCAAACAAAATTGCACGTGGCTTGATTACACATCTCACATTTTGATTTGACATTATGTCCATACCTGTCTCACAGCTTGATAGATCTTCTCTTCATGGGAGTCCATCTCGACGAATGAGCGAACCTGATGTAGGAAAAAAAATCAGAAAATTAAATAAACAATTTTGAATTTATAACTGTACAAAATTAAAATATAAAGGTGTTTTTTCAATTATGGGATATTATTTAAATTAAATTTTTGTTTAAGAATTGCAATCCTTTCGACCGAATTTCGATCACAGTGGCCAATCAACAGAGATTAGCCAAGTATGCAGGAGATATTATAGTGCCCAATCGGCCCACGCTGAAAACCAGCGCCGTAGACTCATCGCATTTTGCGTGTGGTCACGGCATTATGCTGAGCGTTCGGCCGTTTTGCGCGGATGTGGCGCATATTTTTCACATAATATACTTATAATTTGTTAGTTCTAAATTTGCGCCAAATAAAATATTTTTCTTTCTTTCTCAAGTTCGTGCGCAAACACAGGTGCACTCTCTGTTCTTTTACTCTCATAGTCTGATGGGTTGACAATCCGACACGACCGTAGGGAGAACAGACGCAGGATCAATGGATTTATGTGCTTTCCACCAATTTCCAAACTGAACTCATAATACTGTGAAGAAAATCTAATTCAATGTCCGCTTTTACTGGCAAGGTTTTTAATTTACACGGACAAAGTCGCGGGTATAGTATAAATAGCCTTATAATTATCCATCTGCTGTGGCGCAGGCCTCTTCTCTAGGAGAGGGAATGGGTCGTAATCGAGAGAAGTGGTGATGACGTAAATAACATAAAGTAATGCTGGGTTTGATTGAACCCGCCACCTATAACTCGTAAGTCGGGACCGTTACCATTGGGCCACCACTGCTATTGCAAGCCGCAGGTAGCAGTCATATATAATTATTTGTAAAGCGAAAACTTTGCCAAAAGGCTTTTTACACTATAAACGACTATGTTGAGGATCAAAAGGCTTGGGATTGACCTGCTCCAGTACGCACTACAACTGTTGTCTTATTATTATTATTTTTTTTCTTTGTTTTTAATTTCAATTGTGCTTTTTATTATTAATATTTATTACAATTTGATATTGTAGATTATTTTTATTTTGCAATTTGACTTTTTTTTTTTCTCTATTAATTTTTGACATCAATGTTTACTTTGCTAAGTATTACATTTTGTAAACAATATTTTTCCTTTTATTATTGTGAACGTGAGGACTATGTTGATTGCTTTTTTTATTCCTTTTCAGTAATTTTAACGTATGTCTGGCAATTTGAGTATTTTCTGCGGCCTACCGAAATGTCCTTTCCTTGGTATTGTTCGTCAAGTCGTTGAGCTCCTTAGTAGTCCTGAGTTGAGCTTTACGAATACTGACAAATGCTTGCACTGACTGGACAGGTCCACTCAAATCTGTAAGGTTCTTTCTTCAAAAGACTTCAGACAAATCTGCATGGTTCTCATGTGATTTGACCATTACATATTTACTGTATGGACTTTAAAAGAGACTTTGACCCCTGAGTTTGTTTCGGTGTTTCTTCTCAGGATAGTCAGCTAGGAAACACCGGCCTCATCTAGTTTAAAAATGACGAAAAAAAATAGACGTGTAAAAGTGTTTTTTTAAACCTATTTACAAAATAAATATCATTTATCATTTATATAGTAAAGATGTAGAAACTAACCTGTGCCAAGTTGACACTCTCCCTGTAGCCGAGGGCCACAATCTCGTCAAAAGCAAACAGCAAGTTGAAGGCCTGGTTCAATACCTCGACCTCTGTCAGCTGAGTGCAGTATTCTGGTACCTGGGGACATGAGAAAAAATGTTAATAGGCTGTTATACTATAGAAAAAGAAAATTATCTATTAACTTTTCGGTGTCATCATAATATAAACAGGGTGGATTTTTGAGATAGGTCAATAAAGGCAGGTACCTTAACCATTGTTATTCCAGGAAAACGTTCCTAGGAGACCATCCAGATTTTCTGAACTGCATTCACAAAACAACTAAATACAAATAAAAACATTTTTTTTGGTCTTTTAGCATTTAATTTTGCTATCTGTAATTTTTTTCCATATCCACCCTGTATACAATGCGTTCCAAATAAGAATAGGATCGATTGCCAGGTAGTGACGTCACGTCATACTGTCAAATCGAAGAATTATTATGGTGAGCAAAACAAGAAATTTTTAAAATTTAATTTATTTACGAACTGTGAACGAAAATAGTTTAATCAAAATCCAGTTCTTCAATTTCGCCCAATTTCTTGCGAATTGACAGTATGACGTGACGTCACAACATGGCAATCGATCCTATTCTTATTTAAAACAACGCATTGTACTCAATACATATCTATTTGTTTTTCTTTTTTTTTAGAACTTTGAAAACATGTACGTTTGATTACATGTTTGATAACATGTTAGTTTATTTTTAGAAAGTCGAAAGAAAAGTTTGCGGTGTTACTATTGTGGCATATAGTATATTGAGTCAGACATTAGAAATAGGGAAGAGAAAAGAGTGAAACAAAAGACAAGTGTTAATATTTATTTTTGTAAATTATGTTTAAATGAACTCTTACAAGTACCAAAAAAATGCTGAATAGTCAGTGAAAAGAAGTATTACAATAAACCCAAAAATCAAGAGTATTAAGATATAACTTGGAATTTGCATTTCAGTTATAGTGAGATACACAATTTCTGACATTTTAAAATCTTAGCAACAATTTGGGTTTTTGTCTATGATATAATAATAATTTATTAAAGATAAAACAATATGGTGAGATAGCTTTAATTTTTTTTTTTTTTTCAAATATTGACTTCTAAAATGTAGATATTTATGCACTAAGAAAAAAAATTAGCAACTGAACAGGCATTTTTAAAAAAGAAGAAAGAAAAGAATTAGGCAGAAAATGCATTTCTGAACGTAAATCACTGCCCAGAAATTAGGTAGACTTATAGATATTCTGCTTCTCGAAGTGCTAGTAAACCTACATAGACATCCAAGATCAATCTGTGTTGATGGGGTAGAGTAACTATTTGCTATTGTACGCGGCATATAAGTTGAACTAAAATGGCGACCTTTACTATGGTTACTTGCAGCCCCTCGCGAGACCACACTTCGATTGAGACCCGAAAATCTGTTAATGTGCAGACGGTCATAGTTCAACTTACGTGCCGTGAATAATAGTTGAACTCACCACTCTGCTAAATAAGCGCAGCGTCTCCAGATCCTCGAGGATGTTGCTGGCTTTAGTGGTGATGAGCAGCATATACAGCTTGTCCAAGGGCTGGTACACATACCTGTAATATCATACATATTTTTTAGCTACTTAACCATGTACCCACTAGATGGAGCTAAACTCAACATTTTTATGAAAGTATATTCAATAGCTGTAACAAAAATGCAATTTTTTAACATTTGAGGTGACAGGCCTGTTGGTCTACTGATCAGTGGTCCTGACTGCTATGCCGGAGGTTATGGGTTCGATTCCCACCCAGGACGAATGTTTGTATGATGAGCAAGATCATTTGTTATGTGTCTGGGTATAATTTATCTATAATATGTATGTATTCATGCCAGAAGCTCTACTCAGTTTGGGACTAGATGGAAATGAGTGGAAGTTCTGTAGAATATTATATATTATTTTTATCTGTCTGTTTGACTTGGCTCAGAAAAGAAAAACTTCTTGAAATTGTAAGCAAATAGAATTGTACTGTTTTATGAGTCTGACGCGGACGAAGTCGTGGTCACCAGCTAGTCATAATATAAAAATCAGGGCATACTAAATTACGCATCAGACTTTAACTCAGTTTTCTCATACATTATCAAACATTCAGAGTCTTTTTTCCATTCATCAGTGAGCAGAAGAAGCCAAGGGGATTGAGGGGTGGGGGGGGGGGAGTGTCAAAAGCTTATGAACATCTGCTTCACATCATGGCATTCAAATGCTAAGACAAACAAATACAAGTTTTCAGTAGTATAGCGGTAAGTATCCCGGCATGTCATGTGGGAAGCTGAGGTACGATTTCCCTCCTGCGAGAAACTAGAAATCAATAATTAAACAAGTTACTAAATCTAAAACTGTAGTTATATTCTGTAAAAACTCTGATAAAGTGAGTTGTTATTCCATCTAACCATAGTTGTTCTCACAAAGTTCAAATAGCTCTTGAATATGCCTGCATAAGTTCACATGCAATTTTTTTTCTGCGAACTTAAGATTGCACATGGTATCATAGAAAATAGCTTACATGTTAAGAAACAATGTGTATGTGAAACTCACAACTCAAAACTGACTATACTAGGGATTGACTGTTAAGTTCACTTAAGCTTTCTTGGTTTTACACAGTAGTAAAGTTTCTTATTCCATACAGCAATTATTTTATATTAAAGGAATTAAGCAGTCCTTTAAGATGAGTATTTAGGACAAAAAATGAATAAAAAAAAAGTACTTCTTACTATATTTTGATCTCCTTTGAGTATTAGTGAAATAAGAATTTTATTATTAGTTTTATAATGTTTACAGAAAATCTATGCATGAAATAAACTCGTATTATTATCAGGTAATACTCAAACTTTGCAGAGTCAGACATAATATTAATTTGGTAGAAATTAGTATTACAACATGTATAATTTGGGTTTAATTACCTGACAGACTCAGTTTCGACAAATGTATGTTGTCGCCCTCCAGTCATGAGCTTGGGGAAGGCAGCAAGCAACCCTTCGATACGTGCCTTCGTCATCTCCACGAATTGACGTGAAACCAATGCTGAAAAATGAAAATTACATTATGTTTACATATTCATTTCTATCCGAACTAGTACTTTGTAAATGATTAAATTATAGTGTAAATATCAAGTTAAATACCTTTTCCTGACTTTGTACATACTGTTGCCGCTATGAGCACCTGAAATTACACAAAAACAACTCAGAAAACTATAAAATTAAAGCCGGATGTCTATCGCACATTTTTAAGGAATAACCGCTTTAGTAAAGCAAATAAAGCACTGAAGCTTGTGGATTTGTATTTACAGACACACTTTAAAGTATTACCATTTTGAATTACTTTTGAATTCTTCAAATAACATAAAATAATCACAAATTGCAAAACTTGACAGCCAACACACACCGAGATGACGTGTAGAACTTTTTTTTAAATAATGTTGCCATCTAACTCGGAATTTCAGATAATAATTGCCGTATCCGAACACACGCAATGACGCAAAATGCAACTGAATGGATTATTAGCTCAAAGACCAAAATGGTGATTTGCCAAATGTTGACGGGATATTGAAAAAAACTTTCTTCTAGTCTATGTCCTAAATTGAATGTCAAATTTGTCAAAAGTAAGCAAAGCACATTGGGGTTATTGTTCGTTTTTTACCCAATTTTAACGTTTAACTCGTATCTTTTCACGTAATTAAGATAATTAGTTAATGTGTTCCATTAAGGCATTAGAATGATGGAGGTTTTTATTTGATTTGGTGTCTAAATTCTATGGAATACGCTTGCATACCACAGAAGCCAAATAACAGTAGTAAGTGGCAAGATTTTAATTATTTTGTATTGGTATTTAGATGTAGTGGTTCAGGTGACATGCTCTCGAGTATGCGTTCGTTGTAAATGAGTGTTACCGTCATTATTTTCGCTAATGGTCAAACGTTTGATTTGCATACAATGATATTTTCTTTATGCCTGATTTATAGACAATCTTTCTTTCCAATAATGCTCACAGTTGTTAATAAGTGATCATGCCGTCGGTACAGATGGGTGGCCACTTTTATGACTTGTGCAGTTATAGTATTTATTCATACAAAAGTTGTGTAGACTAGTTTTTAATATTTTGGTGTCATGGAAGAGACTTATCTTATTGATAGTGATAATGAGGTATTTATTTTGTCTCTCTAACTCTTCTTAGCTCACTAATTAACACTAGAACTTATTTATTTTTGTAGTACATATTTTCATTTGCTGTGTCAATTTTGTTTAAAAAAATAGAAAGTAAAAAAAATTGGCATAATTAAGTAGGCAATGGTACAGTTTCATAGGTCCTATTAAATGTTAAGGTTTGGTTTTACCAAATGATTTAGAACCTTCAATTATGACAGATTATTTATGATACTGAAGGACTTTATTGACAGTCCACAGTTGAGAAGTATGTGTAGAGATGAAGAGATGTGACGCGTGCCGTACCCGTTCAGAACGGAGGACGGAGGAGAAACCGGACCACGCGGGGGACCGGGACCCGCTCATAGACACAACAACTGTCTCTCAGGACGACGCTTACGATAACCAAAATTTAGTAAGATTAATACCATTTACGTAGTTAGCACTGTTATATTTTATGTGCACCATTCGTATTTTGTGCACTCATTTTGTTGGTTATATGCAATATTTTATGTGATTTGTCTTTTGTTTCCTCTGTGTCTTTATATCAGCATCATGTTATTTATAATGTTTTGACTGTAGAATGTAAATTGATAATTTATTGGTAATTTAAAGAGGAATGCGATAAAATAACAATAACATCAGTATCTTTGATTTACATGTAAATATTGTTTTGATATATTTCTTCTTTTAATCTAGGATGATAAGGAAGGGAGACTAAGAACAAAGGCCTATCATACTGATAGTTTTGTATTTTTCTTTAAATTGCGTACTGCGAGGGCTGGTTAAAGACGGCGCGGGGGAAAGTTTGGAAGGACTTGGGGTCTTTGCCCAGCAATGGGACAGTAAGGGATAGAAAAAAAAAATCTAAGTATCACTAAATCTTTTCAGACTGCACAAGCAGAAATACTTGATGTGTCTTAATATTTAGAAAACAATTTTAGGTGGGTAACAAAAGCATAGATATTAATTTTAGGATATTTTTCATAAACCACAATTCTGTACACAGTGTTGCCATCTGTAGCAATAAGACAAAAAGTCTTTCAACTTAGTTGAATAAAGACACGCCTGCAGAATCCTATAGTCCAAGTAAAAACCACTGAAAAATTAACTATGGTAACAATTTTTTGTCGATGCCACTTATTACTATTATATTATTGTTTTTGTCGTCAAACAACAGACTAACTAATATATTATGAAAAAGAGCCGTCGACTTTTCGATTTTGAAAGTGTTGTCCCTATCTAGCCATATCAATCGATTTACCTAGCTAGGCACTAAACGTAAACAAATGATATTGCTGTTTGTAGCAGAATACCGCGCTAATGTGTTTTCACTGTTTATCTGATAAAAAATATAATTTATAGACCTAGCTAGGGATTTATTTTTAGACAAAGGCTTAACAAAATTAAATCAGGGTATCAAATATAAATCACGCAGTAGCACCATTAAAAAAAGGGTCGCTTCCGGTTGTACTAATAGGGATGTACCTGTTTTTGGCACGTAAAAAAAAAACACATGGGACGTGAACCCCATCGGGTAAATACGTGTTATTTCGGGGCTCGAATCTTATGACTTTGACCTTATCAAAATGACAAATAAGGCTGGTATCATGTTTCTCGTTGGAAACCCTTGGGATCGCGAATCCAACCGGCCCGAATTCAACGTATGTATTTACTTATATACTATAGCAAACCTTTTTTGTGAAACTGTTATCGTAACCACTTTGACGATCGTGGAGCTGATCGGCGGCGGCGATCCGTTCCGTTCGACCCTGGGTCAACACGTGGTCCGGAGCTTGATGGATTGGAAAACGGTCATCTCCTTCTGCGAAGCAGTAATTTGAGCGAAGGAGGTGGCAGAAACCGAGAGGGAACGGATATCCTCACACCCCAGCCGCCGCTGCAGAATACGCCCCGTGCGTCGGGAATCGCAGAGCGACTCCCGAACAAGCAATGGGTAGGTCGCAGTCTGGCCCGAGTCGACGTGAATATGTTCCACGCGCGCCTCAAAGAGACGGCAGTTAGGAGGGCTGTGAGAATGTTCGAAAGAGTTATCGTGGTCTTAGAACGTAAAGGGCAACTGAAGAAACACATGTGGGTGGGTAAAAGTCTGACGCCCTCTCGCCCCATCCAGAGCGGGAAAGTTATTTAATGATATCCCCCTACAAAAAAAAGGGCTGATAAATAAGTAACACTCCTAATATTATCGCAGTCTCATTATCTGACGGTATTCTCATGAATACTGGCGTCATATTATTTGATCCCTCCCACAACTGGGCTCACTATCGTAGAAAGCAAACAAAGAAAAATCACTTGGTCATTAACAGCTACTGATAGCAGGCCATCCAAGATTAAAACTTTATTACGGATTAAAAAAAAAACTGATAATATTGATGCGACCATCCTATTTTTGTCTCTGGTAAATAATAAAAAAGTCAATCTGTCTAATATGGCGGGGATCTGAATAGGTTGGTCAGGATTTCCCGCCTTTTGAGAGCACAGCACACAGTGCTTTTTCAAGTGAAGACGACAAGCAAAGGCAGTCTCTGTGATGCCTTGAAAGGATGCGGTAGTGTTTATGTACATATGTGTTTGTGTAACATAAAGTGCTACAAAATATGAGATCTAAGTGATAAAAGTTACAAAAAAAATGAAGAAAAAAGTAAATATAACCATGACGCCAAAAAAGGTAAATAGAAATTAATTCATTAAGGAATTTCACGCTTCGAAAATAAGCGATAGTTAATTATATTGACCGTTAAAACAAAAGGAAATCACACTTCGTATTTAGCGTAAAAACGGCATTAAAGCACACGACTTCTCTTAATTATTTAGTCGCAAGCGGTCATGCGAAAACTCGCCTAATAAGGTCACTTAAACATGTTTATAAAAAATTTTAGCTCGCCTTGTAGTAAGGCTGATTCTACATGGCACTCATTTAACGTAGAGAAAACAACAGCAAGAAACTTTTTGTTCCAATGAGGCGTCGTTAGCGCAGCTTCTATCAAAAAAAGAACCGAGTTTTTCCTTATTTATGTATTAGGTTTGTCCCGCTACTGCACTCCTGTGGCCCATTCCACAAGAACAGAGCATTTTTCCGGGATAAAACGTATCTATGGTATTCGACATCAGTGTAGCTTTCTATCTGCAAAAGAATTTCCATATTGTATCAGGACGTTTCGAGAACACGTTAATTGTGCGTACATGTACAGCTAAGAGGTGGATAACTGTAATAATAAAAAAAACTGTAGGCCTGTACTTGCAGAGATTACCTTCTACAAACAAAGAATGTTACCCCTATAAAATTGGCTTAGAAAACCATTCAGCAATTTCAAATTACCATAACTTCTGACCGCGACCTTTCCGACCAATATTCCTCAAGGCTATTGGAGGACAAATTGAATTCTAACTTTGCGACGGAAATTCAATACACCACTGTCCCTAAAAACCGCCTTTACAAAGAAAAATTACCATTTAAGAGCGACACCAGTTTCTGCGGCAAAAGTAAACGAAATTATGTATCGTGGCTAACATCAGTCCTTGCGGCTGTTAATATATTCTAGCGTGCATTCAAGCGACATTATGGTTTCTTGTTTTCAAACAAAACTTCACTTCTGACATATTGGTTAGCGTTATTGTTGGTTTGCGTTCCATATTATGTGTCGCATAATAAGAACCGTAACTGACAAGATTTAGCAGGCCTTTCAATTATTTCAAATACTGGTTTTAGGAAAAATGTAGAGGAAATGATTTGCCCGTTGTTGGAATGGGTTTTATGTTAATATTTTTATTTTATTTTTAAAATAGCTGTTATAAGCTTGCGATTGACCACTATCTCATTTGATGATGAGGTCTATTATGGAGCACGCTTGCCCAGAAGCACCTATTCACTTTTGGCTTAAAGACCTACGGAGGCACAAAAAGAATGTTGAAACGAAGACGGATCTCTCAGTGTTCTTTTACATCGGCAATTATTTGTGTCAGACTTTTACTGACTAAAACCCACTTGTGTTCCTTCGCGTTACCCTTTGCGTTCCATGTCCACGGTACTCTAACGAACAATCCGGCAGCCCCTCTGAGGGTGTCCCTAAGACGCCATTAATTATTACGACGGTCACATTAATTGTGGAAACGTAGATTGGTGTTCTGAATTGAGTTCCGGCTGTTTTAAGTTTTTAATACAAACACACATGGTGACTTAGCTTTTCAAGCGGTAAACAAACTCTCTCTATTTGCAAACTTGCTGCACCTGCTTTCCAATATATCTTTCTGGTCTTATAAAAACACATTTACGCTTTGCTATTACAAGTTTGCAATCGTGAAACTTGACTTGAAAAAAAGTCTTTTACATTTTTACGAGTATCGTGGGGTGGGTGTTACCCAGTAACCGGGTTTTGGTGTTCAGATAGACAGTCTCTTCACGTAAATCGTCATCATCTTCCTGACCTTGTCCCGTGTTACTTGGGGTTGGCGCAACACATTTTTTCTTCCATTCTGCCTTATCAACCGTTACGATATTACCGAATTCTTTTTTTTTCATATCACTCCTCGCATAATCCATCCACCTTTTCTTTGGCTTCTCTCTCTCTCTCTCTCCATTCATTCACATCTACATAACTCTTTTATTAACATCCCTCTCTTTCCTCCTCTGTAGATGGCCTGACCAAGACAAACCATTCCCTTTCAATTTTTCAGTCATTGGCGCCACAATATTTCAAACTTCCTCTAACATACTCATGTCTCACTTTATCCATTCTCGTCACACTACACCTTATCTCAACATTCTCATTTCCGCTACATGCAGTCTTTTCAGTATTATCACGGACTTGTCCCTTTAACTTGAGGGGCATCCTTGGGTCACTATTTGATCCAGTGATCTGTCACCATTACATCAACCCTGTCGTATGATTCCTCTTCTTTTCGTGTCGATGGACTCAAATCAGTTTTTTTCTATCCTGTATTTGGCAACTTGTACAGATCTGGCCTCGTATAAATTCTGAAAGAAGCAGGTGGTCGTACAAGACGGCCAGCACACTTGTCCTGTGAGATTGGTTGAGGAAGCCAAATTGTTAGTGTAGTGGCCAACCTGGGTCCGCAGTCGGTAAAGAGAGCCGTTTCATGCAAAATACAGATACTCATTTAGCTGTATCCGGGTCCGGAGGTTACTGGGCTCTCAACGGTTGGGAAAATTTTAAGTAAATGATAACGTCTTGATTGTTTCTTTCTATTTTGAAGTCTCACAAATGACCAGCATCTTGGTTTGTAATAATAGCCCGTAAACTTTTAACGGCCGGACACTCTTCCAATATCATGTCACAGTAAACAGTAATGCGTTTCCTTGTAATGGTGACTCTCCGACAGATATGAACATAATTCTTGCAATTAAATGATTCATGAAGCGTTATAGGAAATCTTAACCTCTTGTGGTGTTTATTACCGGGCTTCAGAGCTGTATCTATTTCAAACAACCATACAAATACAGGAAGTATCTATATTATAAAACAAAGTCCCCACATCGTCTATCTGTTTGAATGCGATAAACTCAAAAACTACAGAACAGGTATCCATACAGTTTTCACCAATAGACTGAGTGATTCCTAAGGAAGGTTTTCTAACACCCGTGCGTTTAACGTACGGGGCGTTAAGCGCACGGGTGTTAGAGATTCTCAGCTTTTCTGTATTATAATTTTGCATGTATTATACACCTAAACCTTCCTCATGAATCATTCTGTGTATTGGTGAAAACAGCATGAAAATCCGTTCACTATTTTTTGAGTTTATCGCGTCATTCAGACAAAAAGACACGGTCAGGGACTTGATTATAATACTCGTATGTATAAGGATTATAAATGTTCGTAGATCGATCAAGTATATTCTAGCTAAGTTTTCATATGGTCTGTCGTGGCATATGTGACGTCAATACGAACAAATACAAATTAGACTTGATGTCACACACCTTGCGTCGCGTTATTATAGTTCTACGCGCAATTTGAACCATCAGGCCGTGGTTCACCAGTCATAACAGCTGCCTGGTCGAAGGATCCTTACTTTTCAGTGGAGGTTGCGGGACTTTACTGCACCTCTATGTTTCCATCAATTCCTGTCTCAAAGAGATGTCAGCAAAACCTTAGGAGCCCAGTGGGGACGATGCCTGCTAGGGCCACGGGAATTTTTCAGAGATACCGTGATCGTGGAACACAAAGGGCAACTGAAAGTGAGTTTTTGGTCAGTAAAGGTCTGACACGGGCTCACCCACACCCACCCACCCACGGCTTCACCCTACAGTGGGAGAAGACATTGTATAATTTCCCAACTCAAAAAAGCCTATCCTATTACGATTAGGCCTTTCCCAAGTTAAGCCATAATATATTCTAATTCTGCGCCTCTTAAATCTACATTAATTTGGCCCCACTGCCAGCCAGTCAGGCAGACCCATAGGCAATCACTTTTCCTGGTTTTAGTTTTTCTTTTTAAAGGGGGAGGGGGAATCATGAAATCACTTCTTCCATTCTGGTTGGAGCTAGAGGGAGTGTTAGGCTTTTACTGACCAAAACCCACCCCAGTTTCTTCAGTTGCGTTCTAGGGCCGCGGTTACTCTTTGAAACAATTCCATAGCCCTGGAAGGGCTTATATCAGAAAAAGATGGAATTCATATTTTCTTGCTCACTACTGATTAGAGATCACTAAAAGTTTAGATTTCTTCACGATTGTCGTTACTCAATGATGTTGCATATAAAAAAAATCCAGTAGGAAAAACAAAACTTGGATATCAGTCTTTTATTTGACAATTCATTTTTCTGGCCAATCGAACTTTTTTTTCCTTTCTACAAGTTTCACGCTGTCTAGTGTGGTCATTGAAAACAAATTTTCACTATAAAATAAATAAAATATGTATCTAAAGTTATGACCTAGTAAATGTCATTACTCGTCAGTGAACTGTAGAACGACGTGTCATTAGCATTGTATAATATTTGTCTCGTGTATACGTAAACCAATTACAAAACCTATTATGAGAAACAATGAAGGAAGTCATGAAAAACGCTTCGTTATTGTATAAACAGGCTTAACCGCTTAAATCTTCCAACCTGTATGTTAATAGGCCATTTAACTGAGTCTTCACTTACTTTTGTTCCTCTCAACAATAGGAAACTTGTGAATATCGCGTTACCACGCTGGACGTGCTACCACTACCACCTTCGACCCTCAAAGTCCGTTCAAAGGTCAAGAACTAACCATTAGTTACCACTCGATTTCTAAGCCGTAGGTACACATGTTATTTCTCACATTAATTATTTATGTAGTTTCTGATCGATGTGAAGACAAAGGATTTGTTTCTTGGACGTCTCGCGAAGTTTCTGAAGGTCATGAAAACTTATAATCTTGTTTAAAGGTAAACTTCTAACGAGTTGGAACATCAAAAGGGTCCTGGTTGAGTAGGTGTTTTGTAAGTTATTGTGTTTCTTCCCTCCTTGTTTCTTTGATGGAAAATGAAAGCAGTAATGGTCTTCTTTCGATTAGAGGAAAAACCACCGTAACAACTTTCCGATATTAGACAACCTGTTGAGTCAATTCAGTAGGTTCTGGTTCAGTAGGTACTTCTCTATAATTTCTGGATAAGAACAGTAGTTTATTTGTGAATTTTCTCTGATTTAAGGCGTAATCAGCAATGTTTTCGAAAAAACGTAATGCTGTAAACCCAAGATCTTGAAAGTAATTCGACTAACAATAATTTGACCGTAATACATTTGCAGCGAGCTTCTTATCTCTGAGTGCAAGTTAGGAGACAACTGTAGGAAGCGGCACACTTTACGTGCTTCGTAAGGTATGGGGAGCAGGCACGCCATATATGCATGCACTGCTGGTGCCTTTAGCGAGAATTGGAGCTGATATAGATAGATAGGTATTGTGGTAGTGAGGTTTTAAAATGGATTTAGGAAAATGTCTTTCTTAGTTTCGTCCTTAGAAGGTGGGAGTGGTGGCTCAGTTCGAAATACCAGTATCTGTTGGGTTTTCGTCGAGCAACACCCGAGTGACCGAAAAAAGTTGTCTTAATCAACCTAGGCCGTTTAGCACTGGTCGCCCTGGTGGTATTAGCTAATGTAGCGATGTAAAAATGTGATGTTAAATAAATATGTTCAATTTCAATGCAGTTTTTCGAATATTTGGCCGCCCTAGGGCTGAGCCTGATAGAAATGGCCTCAAGGCAAATCCGCCATTGGTGTTACTCGTTTGCAACTTTAGAAAATCTGGAGGTTCTATAATCATATGTTCTTCTTTTTCAACAGTAGAATAAAACCAGACTCATTCTCCCTTGAAGAAACTTGAGTAACTATTGCCGTTTATAGATCTATAAAAGAAGGAATATTTTAACCAGCTAAGATTGTGTGAAGAGTTACTCATATATGAAAGAAAAGAGAGTCAATGGTAGCGTAGCACTGCTGACAGAATATAATGGAAGAAAAAAACGTGTTGCGCCGACCACACGAAGTAATATGGGACAAGGGCAGGAAGAGGATGATGATGTTGATTTTAGCCAGCTAGGTAGTTACTGAATAGACTTCCCATAACGCGTAAGACGACAATAGGCCCTACCTAGATGGCTGGATTGTTTTTTATGTGCCCATGTAGGCCTATGTGAAATAAAAAACTTTTGAATTTGACTTTGACTTTCCACGAATTCTCAACGCGATCCTTTTTCCGACCTAAACTGAACTGTTAAAGGGATGGAGCTATATAGGGTGCATCCCTTTTCCTCGCTCGCACGCTTGACATTTTATCACGTCATAGTAGGGCCTATAGAAATGGGCCCAATATCTTCGCATTTGGAGGTTCATAATTCAGCTTATGTTAAAAGCGTTCATAGATTAGCCGATATCGGCATATGGTTGACGCTAAACCGATCTGCAATCACGGACGTAACCATTGTGTGTACATATGGCGTTGTTAATATTATCGGCGCTTGCTCGCGCCGTTTCAACTTTATCACAACTTTAATTGTGTGGCTATCGATAGCGGGCGCTCCAATTGTTTCTCTGTGGAGAGTGTGTTATCGCAGTGTTATCGATAGTGACGGTTTATCCTGTGGAAGAGGATTATTATTTACGCTGTGGTTGTTTGTGGGTTATGATGTTTCTAACTGAATGACAGGGAAGTTATACCATAATCATGATAGGATGGTGCGGGTGACAGCTGTTGGATTCATACAATGTAGCTATCTATCCTTTTCTCTCATCTTAAAGATGCATATTTTCGTCCTGCTGTCATCCTACACATGCTATGTAAAAAAGACCTTAATGATGTCAGCAACTGTAGGGGCCTAGCAGGGTCGAAGCCTACTGGGGCCAAGGGTCTGATTCTGAAAGGAAGACTCGGCCCTGGTACAAAAGGCAACGAAGGAACAGGAGTGGGTTTTTAGTCAGTAAAAGTCTGACACTATCTCACGCTCCGCCCAAGAGCGGGGGATGTCATAAGATGATTTTCCCATCGAAAAAAAAAAAAAAAAAGTAGCGTCAAGTTTAGTTTTCTAATCTGCCAAAACAAAGTATTACATCCGAGGGAATTGCTCTCAGGGGTGTTTATAACACGGTGGAGCATACGGTAGAGGTGTGCTCCGCCTGGGCAGAGCACCGCCGTGTCCTCATGGGGGCGATCGGCGGCAGCGATCTCTCGCGCCGGGACTTGGTACAGGCCATGGTCCGGAACGAGGAGAAGTGGCAGGCGGTCGCCTCCTTCTGCGAAGCAGTAATGCTAGCAAAGGAAGGCGGCCGATCGCGTGAGGCAAAGGTCCTCACGCCCCAACCGCCGCCGGGATTCCGATCCTGATTTCCGGCCACCGTAGGCGCGGGCTTGCTGACGGCGAGCAATGGGTGGCTCGCTGTCCGATCGTTCGGTAACCGTCCGGACCGGGCCCAAGTCGTCAACGGCGCGTACTGTTCCACGCGCGCCTCAAGGAGATGTCAGCAGCCGTTGGGGCCCAGCAGGGTCGAAGCCTACTGGGGCCATGGGTGACGCGAAAGAGATTCCCGGGGCCCTGGAAAAATGGCAACCAAGGAACAGGAGTGGGTTTTTAGTCAGTAAAAGTCTGACACTATCTCTCGCTCCGCCCAAGAGCGGGGGATGTCATTAGATGATTTTCCCACCCGAAAAAAAAGGGGTGTTTATAGGGCTGCGGGATGGTTTTAAAGAGTCATCTTACTACGGACCTAGAGCGCAAAGGCAACTGAACGAACCCTAAAGGGCTGGCACTCCCTCTCGTCCACCCAAAGCGAGAGAAGTTTAACTAAAGACAGATATCAACTGCAAACATTGTTTTTCTTTTTCTATAGATTTGTATCCAAATAAATATATAAAACGCTTGTTTCTGTCAGCGGCTTCGCCCGCGTGACTGTAAAAAATATATGCGTATGTAATTCAGTGATAAACTACAAGTTTCAGTGGTAAAGTAGGTGAAAGATTAAAAAAAAATGTCTAGTATCTCTGAGTTTATGTATTCGTTACAAACAAAAATACAAACATACAAATCTTTCCTCTTTATTAAGTATATTAGTATAGATAGACATAGCAGAACCGTAATTGTCCAAGTTAATTTGATTCAAACCAATGACGTGTAGGTAAAAAAAAAGTCACCGCTTTCATAAGAAATCAGTCCATTTGCAAAAGAAATCAACAAGGAGCTCAAACAATTATGATCATTAGTAAAGTTACCTCCTTTTTGGAGAAATCTGAGTCTAGCTGAATAACTGAATAGTTTAAGTTTCGTTTTACAACTAGCTTCTGACAGCGGCTTCGCCCGCGTGATATTAGGTTCTCCATACAAACTTTGGACCCCCGTTTCATTCCCTTAGGGGATGAATTTTGGAAAATCCTCTCTTAGTGCTCGCCTACGTCATAAAAGGAAACCTTGTGAAAAATTTGACGCTTCCATTCCCAGTAGTTTCGGCTGTGCGTTGATATGTCAGTCAGTCAGTTTCTCCTTTTATTTATTACTAGCTTCTGTCAGCGGCTTCGCTCACTTGAAAGTAGGATTCTCCATACAAACTTTGGACCCCATTTTATCCCCTTAGGTGGTGGAATTTGGAAAATCCTTTCTTAGTGCTCGGCTACGACATAAAAGGAAACCTTGTGCAAAATTTCACGCTCTTAGTCTTAGTAGTTTCGAGTGTGCGTTGATATGTCAGTCAGTCAGTTTCTCCTTTTATATATTAGATAATTATATATGAGAGAGAGTTCATTTTGAATTTTAGCAACACTCAAAATGTTAAAAATAACGTCTACGGCAGTATACGGCTCAACTTGAAATTTACAGATAAACTTCATAGAAGTTACTTAGTAATTTGAATACCTTGCCAGAGGATGTAAAGGATTTTCGTGTTCTAGGGTAATAATGGATTATTATAAGTTATTGGTAAATGAAAACAGAGTTCTTTACTGGCGTGTTTATTAGTCAACCATGTACGTGTTTCGGATGACTTTCCCTTGGAGATTTATTTACATACTAGCTGATCCAGCAAACTTCGTTCTGTCTAAAGCTATTTTAATAGACAGCTAAACAGCTAGGAACATTTTGAATGCAATAAAGTAAAGCATCTTCCGTCTTCTGCATCTTCCGGTCCAGTTAGGTTTACTAACTTCGAGAAAGATATCAATTATCGAATCCAACTCGGCTGGGCAGCGTTTGGGAAGCTGCGGTATTTTTTCGTCTGACATACCACAGTGTCTCAAGACGGAAAGTCTATGACCAGTGAGTGTTTCCAGTGATGACTGATGGTTCCGAAACGTGGTCGCTCACAATGGGCATCTTCAGAAGGATTAAAGTCACCCAAAGGGCAATGGAGAGGGCTATGCTCGGAGTTTCCTTGCGTGAACAAATCTGCAGAAGATATCTGCAGGAGAACCAAGTTTACCGACATAGCCCGAAGAATAGCCAAACTTAAGTGGCATTAAGCAGGGCGCATTGCCCGCAGAACAGATGGCCGATGCAGCCCAAATGTTCTGGAGTGGTGAACGCGTACCGGATGACCCAACGTTAAAAGGCGTCTCACAAGATGGATCGATGACCTGTTGAGCGTCGCGGGTATGAGATGGATGTGAGACGCACAGGACTAGTCGCTGTGGCAACACTTGGGAGAGGCCTAAGACCAGCAGTGGACGTCTTTCGGCTGAAATGACGATGATCTTACCTGAGTCTCAATTCGAGCTACCTTTTTTAAGTCGTCGGTATATCTAGCAAGCAATAAATTGCCATTTAAATTCAAGATTATGTAGATCCAACTTCCAATACTAGTTTTGAGGTGAATTATTATTTTAAGTTTTCAAGTTCGTAAAGGTAAAGGTTAGGTTCTAGGTCACGGAGCGAGAAAGTGGGTATCCTAGGTAAACAAAGTCGCAATCATAAGGAACGTAACCTTTATCTAAATGTTAACCTCGTGGCACACTAACAAAACGACTCGTTAGCAAGAGAAACGTATATTTTACATTTCATTATTATAGTAATTGTGCTGTTTGGCCTAAATGTGAGCCGATAAATACTAAGGCTCTTCCGGTTGTTATTAAGAAGTTTCTTGACCTGGAAACCTAAAACTTGAAGCTATCACAATTAATTACATTTGTGTAAACTATTGAATCTTTTTTGCTAATTTGTTTGCTGTTTGATAGTTGTTCTATCTTACAAAAGCGGTTTCGGTTCGGATCACCCGGTGTCATAGAAAATAGCTAACACACACAGAACCAATGTGCACGTGAATCTACACACGACCAAGACCCAATCGCCATTGTGAAATAGAACAACAATACCGTCCAATCTCGTCCAATCTAAAAAGCAATGGCTTCATCTTTTCTCCCTTGGCAATCATTCCGATATTGACTTATTCGTCAAGCAATCGGCAGGCATTCGAAATACAACTTTATACACACAACCCTAGCCATACACCTATTTCTGTTTAACTGACCTTTTCCTCCAAATTACGATCACAATGTTCGATTTCTTACGCTCTGTAATTTTAGATCCTAAAAAAATACGCATAGGTACTTTGATTGAAAAATAAATCCTTTTGTAATCACTGTAATAAAGATGCATGCTGTTAGCTGTGCAATATTCCCCATAGCTTGTCATAGGCTGAGCCCGGCCCCAGAGGTCGTGATCTCCAATTAATGAACAGACGGGCTCAGAGTAGGGACACATGTGCATCTGTAGTTACGAGAAACTCTCGATCCCTCGCGTCAATGATGTTGCTTGTTCCAATTTCGATTTTGTCGTTAAATTCAGCGCGAATGACCGCTTGAAATTAGAAAGTTTATAAAAGAAGTCTTTATTCTTGGTGGAAGTAAATGTGTTTCTTTCCTGTTGTGTGGGCTATGTCGCCGAAGTCATGTGGGTATGTATGTATCGTTGGTTTTTGTTTTTAGAATAGTCCTGGTTTCTCGTTTGACATTATTTTAGGGTTCCATACGTCAGAATGAAAAAACACAGAATTCTTATAGGATTACTCGTGTCATGGATAGGCAGACAGACCTCTCACAACAAAGATTCAGTTGAAATCTGTTACACATACTCGTATGTATTTCTGTGACCCAAATACAGACACAAATAAATTTCGATGGGGTCACTTTTCGGGTTTGCGGGCGTCCGCGTCCGGTCGACGGCGTGTTGTGTTCCAAGCTCGCCTCAAAAAATTCAAAAATGTCATCGCGAGTGACAAGGCCTGCTAGGGCTGCGAAATGGTTCGAAAGAGTAACCGCGTCACTGGAACGCAAAGGGCAACTGAAGGAACGGGTGGGTATTGGTCGGTAAAAATCTGACACTCTGTCGCCCCACCCAGAGCGGAAAGAGTTATTTGATGATTTCCCTTCTTAAAAAAAATGGTGGGCGATATTTATAGATAGATATAAAAGGAGAAACTGACTGACTGACATATCAACGCACAGCTGAAACTACTAGGACTTGGGGCGTGAAATTTTGCATAAGGTTTCCTTTTATAATTTAGGTGAACACTAAGAGAGGATTTTCCAAAATATACCTCGTATGGGGATGAAACGGGGTTCCGAATTTTGAATGGAGAAACCGACTTTCACGCGGGCGAAGCCGCTGGCAGAAGCTAGTCAGGTATAGTTTAATAATAAATGAACATAGAAAGGTGTGCGATAAAGCAAATTCTTTAGAATTTATTAACTGTTTACATCAGTGAAAACAAAAGAAAATAACCGACAAACCTGACCATAAAGCAGTACTCACATAAAACTGTCATGTCGATAACATTAAAACATCAACTTATTTAAATATAGTCCCGCTTAATTATAAAGCGGACTCAGTACTAACACGCATACTAAGGAAAGTACAAAAATCGAGAATGTGGCAAAGAATTTTGGAAAGATATTTAATAACTCTTTTCTTAGCAAGTTTTTCTCCAAACAAGCGTTAATGAAAATCCATAGCATAATCAGCCTTTTTAATGTTCCCACTGCTGGGACTCAGGCCTCCTCTCTAGGAGAGGGAATGGGCCGTAATCCACCACGCGGGCCCAGTGCGGGTTGGTGGATGTCACATGTCTTCGAATTTTTGGTTCTAGGACATGCCGGTTTCCTCACGATGAAAATCCAAATCATCAAAAATCCAAACATTTTTTCATAGCAAGCTTTTATAGCGCGTTACAGTACCTATATAATTAATACTCATCAAGACCATTCCAAAAAGCTCAAACACGATAGGGTTATCTGAGTTCCTATGGCCACCTTCCGGTTCCATCATCAGATCAGCTCCATGTCAACAATGCATAATAATTTTGCATTGTCATCTGATTTACACATGCATGCAAAATTTCAGCTCAATCGATAACCGTGAAGTGGATCAAATTTAATTTGCAAGATTAGATTACAGACAAACAGGACAGGTGAGCCTACATAGAAGCTTGTAATAGACAGGATGCCACTGCCTATGGCTCTCTGGAGACAAAAGTTAAGTGTTAGGAGACATTTAGCTTTGTCTTTCATAAGTTGACATATGTCTTGACGCAGACCAGGGGCATTAGGCAGTGGTCCGACCGCCGGCGAGAAAACGACTAACTATCAGCGATTTTCTCTTTCAAGAAACGCACTATAAATGTACATTCCGTGTAAACGAAAGAGATGCATATATTAAAAGTTGCTCTCTGACTGTTCACACTGCCGGCGACGACTCGCTTTGCTAGTTTTGTCGCTGAGCGACGACCTTCAAAAATAAACTCGCTCAGCGATACTCATTTCATCATTTCTAAATGGCGACAAATCGCTTACGTTGGCCACACTGTGAGCGACCGCGGGCGAGTGGCGCGAGTAATCGCTCGTCGCACTTGCACACTTGATTATAGCCCGGTGACAAAACTATCGAAACTACACACTCGCTTCCCGCTGATCGCCAACTCGTTTATATGTATAGTTTCTCGTTCTACTCGTTTCTCGTTCATCGTCGGCGGTCGGACCACTGCCTTACCATGATGTGTTAAAATGTCAAGCGTGCGAGAGAGAGAGATGTAGGGATTACACCCTATTGTTCATAGCTCCATTCCTTTAACAGTTCAGTTTAGGTTATCAAATGGATCGCTTTAAGAGATCGTGGTAGGGCCTCAGTTTATTTTTGAAGAAAAGATAAAATGTGTTGAATAATAATATAGAAACGAAATAAAATGTGTTTAAGATCTTAGAAACCTCAGTCCCTTTGTGTGGGAATTCATCAAAATAAAGACTCATCCCTCTCTGGATGAAGCGACAGGAAGTGTCAGACTTTTACCTCCTAAAACCCAGTTGCCCTTTGCGTTCTAGGGCCACGGTACCTCATTCCAACAATTCGGCACCCCTCTATTTTGCTGACAGGATTTTGAAGCGTGCGTGGATTACATCTAGGAAACAAATCGTGGTGTAGTTAAACAGAAAGTTTTAAAACGATAGCAGTCGTAGCAAAAGGAAGCTCAAGTAGCACCTAGCAAGGCACAGACTGAATTCGTTTATGTGAACTACAGGAAAAATGCCTATTTCGAGTAGGCGGTAACAGCACGTCAAAGGCGGCTCGTCAAAGGCAATGTCGCGACAAAGGCTGAACGAGTTGCTAACTGCTGGTGTGCAAAACTGACGCTTACTTAGTATACGCGATTTAACTAATGTTAACCGTTTTATTTAAGAATATTTTTCCTTTTTATTTTATTTTTTAATGGGAAATCATCCAGTGACTTCTTCCGCCCTAGGGCGGAGCGAGAGGGCGTTTCAGATTTTTACTGACTAAAACCCACTTCTATGTTCCTTCCTTGCCTTGCTTTCCAGGACCCCGGGTTTTTCTTTAAGAAGCGAACCCATGGCTCCAGTAAGCTGCGACCCTGTTCATGAGACCCTACGGTTTTGCTGACATATCCTTGAGGCGCGCGTGGAACACTACGCACCGTCGACGATTTGGGCTCGGTCTGGACGGTTACCGGACGGCCGGACGGTGAGCTACCCATTGCTCGCTGTCCGCAAGCCCACGCCTACGATTTTATTTTCGTCGAAACGCACAGCCGTTCATTGTGGCGACACTTGGGGGAGACCTATGTTCAACATGATGAAATGATGATGATCTATTGCTAAACTGATTTAGACTGGCCTGCTAGTCTAGTGGTTAGTAGCCCTGACTGCTATGCCGGAGGTCGTGGGCTCGATTCCCACCCAGGACAAATGTTTGTGTGATGAGCACGATCATTTGTTCTGTGTCTGGGTGTAATTTATCTATAATATGTATGTATTTAGAAATGTAATTAGTAAAAAAAAAACACTACCCGGCCTCATCTAGTTCAAATGACGAAAAAAAAAAAATTTACGTGTAAGTGTTTTTTTTTAACCTATATGCAAAATAAATATTTATCATTTACATAAAAGATAAAAACTACACTATACTTATTAATTGAATAATGTACGCCCCCATTTACGCGCTAGTGTTGTACTAAATAGTGTAACATCAGTAGCAAGCATGTATACACGCGATCTAACCAACACTACCACCAGCTAATTAAAGTTTTTGTACCATCTCTGTCGTTGATGGAGTACATTGTTTTGGTTCAATTCACGTTAGCTATTTTAACCCACGAGCAGGTAAACAATATATTTAGTGTTTTTTTTTTTGAGGTGTCAAATCATTCAATATTTTCTCTCTCTCTCTCTCTCTATCGTGTCAGATTTTTTACTGACTAAAACCACACTTGTGTCTTTGGAGGTATGCGGAACAGAGAACAAAGTCCCGCAAACCTCCGTTGAAAAAGGAGGATCCTCCGACCAGACGGGTGTTATGTCTGGTGGGCAACTGCCCGATAGATGATTTCGGGCTGTTCTATATATGTTCCAATCGCGCGGAGAACTTTAATTGCGCGATGCAGGATTAGTTCCCATGTGACGCCATAGAAGTCGCTACATGTCCTTAAGTTCCCATGTGACGCCATAGAAGTCGCTACATGTCCTTAAGTTCCCATGTGACGCCATAGAAGTCGCTACATGTCCTTAAGTTGCCCTTTGTGTTCATGGACCATGGGTTTACTTTTCAGAAATTTTCCGCAGCCCTAGCAAGCATCTGGCCCTGCTAGGCCCCTATGGTATTGCTGACATCTCTTTGAGGCGCGCGAGGAACACTACGCACCGTCGATGACTCGGTCTCGATCCGGACGGTTACTTGACGGCCGGACGGCGAGCTACCCATTGCTCGTCGTCAGCAAGCCCGCGCTTGTGGTGGCTGGTAGTCGGGGTTGTGTTTGCAGCGTAGCTAGGTCCTTCCACATGACTACTGACTTCCTAGTTACAAAAATATTTCACACCTTTTTTTTTAGATAGGACATCATTCAATGACTTCTCTGACAGACTTTTACTGACTAAAACTCACTCTTATGTTCCTTCTTTGCCTTGCGTCCCAGGACCCTGGGGTTCCCTTTCGGACGACCCATGAAAATATGTCACACCTGCTATCAAGTTTGCCAATTACCTCATATCAATTACTAACAATAATAAATCCACTTTATCGGCTTGTGACAGTTTACACCGCCAATATCTTATCTTTGACAATGCACTGTCTGTCTACACCGGTCTTCACCGAGCTAATCTACGGTATGTTTAAATTCTATTGACATAGTAATTAGTCTGACGCATTTTGCGTTACATTAGCACATTTGGTATCTGTGATGTATTGCTGATAAATAATATGGAATGATTTAGCTGTTTTTCTGCGAACAACACACTAGTATAATTACAAAGGAAGTTTTTGAGTGTACATGTTTATTCAATTATTTTCTATTCGATGTAGACCATGTTCTGGAATAGCACATAGGATACTTTTTATATAGGAACATACTCCTCCATCCTTCCTCCCTCCTTCCTTTTTTTTTGCGTGCCGCTAGCATTAGCTAGTAATATTATACAGGCGTAAGTTTGTGAGCGTGTAGTTTATTACCTCTTCACGCTCGAACTGCTGAACGGATTTCGATGTAACTTGGTACTCAGGTACACCATGTTCTAGCACGTAGGATACTTTTTGTCCCGGTGTGTCACAGTGTGATCGAAGTCCTGCGAAACGGCACTTGGTGCACAAAGGCTATTTTAACCCACCTACCCCCACTCTTTATTTTTTTTCTTTGATAATTTATATGGCAGAACGTCGTTTGCAGTCTTTATACTTTAGATAAACTTGCGAAAGACAAGTATTAGTTTTCATAATGATAGTAATCAGCGTCTTTACAAGCATTAATGACTTCCGCAGTTCCCTGAGTTTAGGAACCAGGAAGAGGTTTTAAATTACAAATGAAATTCAAAGACAGTTTCTTTGAACGAACATCAGTCGTTTACTCCCACGCATCTCAATATTTGTAAGATTTAGGTTAACGACTGAGACCGTAAAATTTTGTTGGGATGCAGATTTAACACCGCTCCGGTATATTAGGTCAGCAACTCAGCGCTAAACCCCCTATTTCTGAATTATTCGTCAGTTTCCGCATTAATACTTGAAGTTAGTTGTGTAATTTATTTCATCACCACTGCTCTCAAAACGGTGAAAGAAAACATCATGAGGAAACCGACATGTCCTAGAACCAAAAAAATCGAAGACATGTGACATCCATCAATTCGCACTGGGCCCGCGTGTTTGTTTACGGCCCATTTCCTCCTAGAGAGGAGGCCTGAGTCCCAGGAGAGGGAAAATTACAAGGCCGATTAAGCTTATTACTTTTTTTTTGTCTTTTATTTAGAGGCTTCAGTACACTCTGGGTGACTATGCCAGCCTCATGGGATCAATCCTATTGTAGCATAATGGGCATCTTGCAAGCTGCGATAGCAGACTGCAAGCCACCCATTACTCTACTTTATCCCCTACTCACATCTTCAAATATAGTTCCTCACTCTATACTCATATTCTCTGGCCCTCTCTCTATCCTTTCTCTCTTTCATACATCGTTTTAGGAACTTGTAAATACTCTGCTTCTTCAGACATTGGCTGGCTCAGAATCATATTGATTCCACCATTGTGTAGATCAATATTTGGTAACCGGCTCCTCCTCTGTTCGCAATACTGGTCACATTCCACCATCTCATGAATGATATCTTCGGGCACCTGATATGTATCGCACAGTGGCGATGATTTAACCCCCATTAAATGATAAAATTTGTTCAGTGGAACGTACCTTATTACTTGGAAGTTCTCAATTCATAAACCAGATATACCTAAGTTACTAACCAAGTGCGATGTAACTATTAATGTCAACTTGCTTTGACCTGGGGCCTTACTATGATATGACAAGCGTGAGAGCGAGAAAGTGGGATGGAGCTATACACCCTATATAGCTCCATTCCTTTAACAGTTCAGTTCAGGTCATAAAATGGATCGCGTTAATTAAGAGCTCGTGGTAGCACTGCAGATCAACCTGATACGGAATCGTCTTACGCTCATCATAACCTGTGTAGGTTCTGCTTCAGGCTATAATAAATAATTAAAGTGGTTGGTTACGGAGATAGGAAAAAATCGGTCAAGTCCTAGTCGGACTCGCATAAGAGTGTGAAAATTAAGAAAAAATTAAGAACTTCAGGTTTTCGTGAAAAGGTCTAATAACAGTACAAAGATGCACGTACTGAAATGTAACGTAGGTACGTGTGCTCAAAAGAGATGCGAGATTTTTCCACCACGTCCCCACTCTTCCTCTAACCAATATTTGGAATGCTAATTGCTGCTTTTTATCTATAGTATATATAAAAGGAGAAACTGACTGACTGACATATCAACACACAGCCGAAACTATTGGGACTAGGAGCGTGAAATTTTGCACAAGGCTTCCTTTTATGACGCAGGCGAGCACTAAGAGAGGATTTTCCAAAATTCACCCCCTAAGGGAATGAAACGGGAGTCCAAAGTTTGTATGGAGAAACTTACTTTCACACGGGCGAAGCCGCTGGCAGAAGCTAGTTTAGTAACCAATTTTGTTGCTGTTTTCAGAAAAAGATTTCTTTTTAGTGTTATTTGTTGTTTAGTATAAAATATTGTGTAAAAATAAGTACTGGCAAATACCCAATTATGAGTTATGCCAAATAGACGTGCATTATCCTAATCCGGACTTCTTGAGTAAAGACATCATTCACTTACTCAACCTAGTAATCGGATTACAAAATTCTCGAGACTCGTCAAAGACGGACTAAATCCCTGAAGAGCGGTGTTGTTAGAGATCACTTACACCATTACCTCACGTAGGAATTTGTGTTAATTCTTAATTGTTATGAGAGTTAATTAGCTCCATAGGTTTATATATTTCCTGGCGATAATATAATTTATTTTGAAGCGGCAAACAATCAATGTCTTTGATATTAACAATTTAACAATATTCGTTGCTTTAATTATGTTGTCGAAGAGATTCATTTTTAAACATAATTATGAACCAGCTTACGAATGACTCTACCTAGCATCTTTTCTTAAAAAAAAAATGTTGCTCTTACACTAGGAATTACTTCTGTAACGTGGGTGCTTTCAGGAACATGTAAAGTCACATACAAAAGTCACCTCCTCCGTAGCATCTATTTGTAGGCCATATAAGTAGTTGTTCCTTGCGGGACAAACCCACGACACGGTGCGCAGGACCCAATCGCTCAACCATTTCGCCAACCATCCTGTCAATCTTTCAGGTTGGGATAGATCGTGTGAGTTTCAATAGGTCATCGATTACCAATCCACCACCAGTCTTGGTCTTCGTTTTACTCAGTGGCTCGGTTGCGGTGGTCAGACTGGCTGTAGCTTCAAGTAAAATTCTGGTATTCTATCCAGTTACACTGGAAGCTGACCTTGGGGTCAACAGGTTGAGGTGTGTGCTGGCGCAACTATATTGGTACCTATAGTTGTGCCATCCTCCATCCAGAGCAAGAACCTTAAAAAAAAAATAGTTGTCCAAATTGACATGGTCAATGACTTTCGACATACATACGATTTTATCAAGCTAATTAAATTGAATGAAAGATAAATGAATGAAATATAAATCCTTATAATTACCAAATCTTATGATTAGTAAAATGACTGACTTGAGATAATGTCTGTATAATCTTATCGGCTTTTTTTAAGGTGGGAAATTATCCAATGATCTAGGATCAAGCGGGAGGGCGTGTCAGATTTTTACTGACTAAAACAACACATGTGACCTTCAGTAAACCTTTGCGTTCTGGGACTACGGTTTCCCTTTCAGAAATTCCCCGCGGTCCTAGCGGTCATCGACGGTCTGATTGGCTGCAATTAATTCTCACCAAACATTTCTATTCGACTACCGTTGTGGTTAACGGCTGACCTAGGGTTGGCAACCAATAAATACCTACTAAAAACAGAATAAAATAAATATTTAAGTGGTGCTTCCATACAACAAACGGGGTTTCTTTGCCGTTTTTTGCTACGGACGGTATAGTGCGCGAGAACTTAATCGGAAAAAAAATTGGCAACCCTAGATCTATTATATCAGCAGTGTCATGAAGTTCATGTTTAACAAAGATAATTTAGTCTACCGTTGAATAGCAACCGCACATGAGTGAGTCATTATGATTGAAAACACGATTTTCAGGAAATACTGATAGAATCTTTGATTAATTTTATGTGTATATAAATGAGTGTTGTGGTTATTTCACACACGTTACTAAGTTACCTCAGGCAAGGCTAGACTCGAATACGAATAAAAAAGCTGGGCAAGTGCGAGTCGGAATCGCGCACTGAGGGTTCCGTACAAACTTATCTATGTATATAGTTCCCGAATGGAGTCTCGAAGATTTTTCCGAATCGCAACAAAAGTTTTTTTTTTGTGACGTAACAACAAATTTTACTGTTTTCAGTTTTATTCCTATATCTGTGCTATAAGACCTTGCTTCATGCCAAATTTCAGGATTCTGATTCCCTTGAGAGTGTCGAAATATACGTTTTTTGCAACATAAACTCTATTAACTGCCGTATTTTTTTTTTTTCGTTTACTTAGAAGTTTGATTGTTTCTCAGATTCAAGGGACCGCAAACTTGAGTGTTTATGGTTTTATACAAATTTTAAGGTAGAACTAATCTGCATGGTTATCCGCATATTTTTTCCAATTTTTTGTTCATGGGTACCTTCTTCTGTTCTGAGACTTCAACAAATAGTCAAAAAAAGTTCAATCAAGTCGGCCCAGGGACCTTATCATGACGTGTTAAATGTCAGTCGTGCGAGCGAAAAAGATGAATGGAGCTATATAGGGTGTATATCTGCATCCCTCTTTCTCTCTCACACACCCTGATATTTTAACACGTAATGGTAAAAGTGCCATTCGAACCTCGGCGGCAGACTGCGGATGCAGGCAGCACATGTGGCGGCTGCACGAAGCCGGCTGTAGCTGCACTACTGGTTTTCTATGTAGTAGTATGGACTTTTGTGAAAACTTACGAACGCGGCTGCAGTCGCATGTGCTGCCGAGCTTTGGCTGTCAGTACTGCCGTGACCTGCAGCCGCAGCCGATAGCAGACCAGTAGTGCTGTGGCCGCAAGTCGATGCACACGTAGTTACGTCACTCCACACTGTATAGACAAGTCCCGAAATAATCGCTACTCAGAGCCGATAGCGCTCATATTGTATTGAATCGTAGATTTGCGACTGGCAGCACGTGCAGCCAGCCTCGGAATCACTCCCGGCTGCGGATGCAGGCAACGGCTACGTGTCATGCGTGTGCTACCTGCATCCGCAGTCTGCAGCCGAGGTTCGAATGGTACCTTAAGGCCCCAGGAGTCTATATTAAACCCCGATTAATATTCTCTCAATAAGTTTTGACCAAGGTGGTTGTCGTCAGGGCTTTGTAACTGGCTGGCTGACTGCGTAAAAACTAAACCGCAATAGTTGTCATTTAAACAGTTAAAGAAAATGGCGGATGTCTTCTTGACAGCTAAATGCTATCGATATTTACTAAACCATTGATAATTTAGCACTATGACTATCAAGTCTCGTTTAAACCACACTACACATATATACATGTCTTTAAAGCATGTTGGCTTCGTTTCGTACTTATCGAATTTTTGACGAACTTCGAATGCATCAAGTTGCTTTTGATGATCAAAATGAGTGGCTTAATTCTAGCAGTTTTAGGCCGGGGCGCCAATCTGCTTCTTTCCTTGGCAAACCGCCTGGTGAGTAGCGTAGCTCGAACGTAGTTGTACAAGTCCCAGTGTTACCATTGAGATAGTTTGCTAGAAGCGTGTGTTTTAGCACGCAACCTAGCACTAAGTAAAGCATCTATCGACTGAGCGCTGAACTGAGACAATTTCTCAAGAAGCTGCGTGTTTCAGGAAGGGTGTTGACGCCTATCACGCTTCCCGCACCGCGCAGCTACTTCAGAAGGTGTTCCATTTCAGCGGCCCGCCTGTAGTTATGTGGCTTCGTACTTACGCAATTCTACCCAACATGGTCTTCATATTTCTGTTCTTCTGATGTACTCTAACATAGTTCCTTGCGCTCTGACAGTCGTGCGGCATCTGTGCGATGTTCCCGTCGTGCATGTCGCTGTTGTCGCGGCGGGGCGAGCAACGCGCGCCACGCCCCGGCCAGTCGGCCGTCGTGCTCAACGTGTACGACATGTACTGGACAAACTGGTAAGTGACACATACACATGGTATTAAACTACTTCGTCGCTTCTACAACATCGTTGTTGGTAGGTCTGCGTAGGTCTAACCGATACAATGGCTGCAAAACAAAACTGAGCTTAGTTACGAGCTTCGCCAGAGGGTTGGTAGCAGCTGGATAAAATTAACCAAGGACAAAATAAAGAAGGAGCTGGAGACTCTTATTTCTAGCAGATATTTTTTTGTTTTAGACGAAGTTTTGTTTTAAAAACTATATTAGCAGGTTTTTCAAAATGGGTTAAATTTATATGCATATATTTTATCCAGGTACACGGCGGGCGCAGGTGTCGGGGTGTTCCACAGTGGGGTACAGGTTCACTCGTCGGAGTGGGCGTACGGGGGACATCCGTACGCCTTCACTGGTGTGTTCGAGATCACGCCGCGCGACGAGCGGGAGCTAGGCGAACAGTTTCGGTTCAGGTAGATATTATAGGTACTATGAATGCTACAGTGGGGTACCTACACTCGCAGAGGGTGTACTGGGGACATCCGTACGCCCTCACCGACGTGTTCGAGATCACGCCGCGCGACGAGCGGGAGCTATGCGATCAGTTGCGGTTCAGGTAGTTATTATAGGTCAAAGAGAATTAATTAGTACAGGTACTAAGAGTGCTACTGTGGGGTACCTACACCCGCAGTGGACGTACGGGGGACATCCGTACGCCATATGCCTCCTCTCTATAAAGGTGTTGTCAACACGCAGTGTGACACCTTTTTTTTACTGTGGAACACTAGTCAGAGCCTTGATCAATACCTATATGGGACGTTCTTAATTTGTATCGACAATTGATCAGTACAAAAATATGTACCGTGTATTTCTTCCACTCTGAAACACAAATAAAAAGAAAGTGAAATATTATTACAGTCAAATGGGGTGAATAGAAACTCAGGGGTGAATAGAAACAAAATTTCAAAATTTTATTTTCACGATATTTGAATATTTTTTGCAGCAATTAACAATATCAATTTATTAATGAATTGTTATTCTAAAAAGTCGATGCTTTGTTAAAAACCGATAATATGGTATCAAAGTGAAAAACCAAACCAAAGCTATGTTTCTATTCACCCCTGCGTTTCTATTCACCCCGGTACCCAGTTTTTTTTTCTTCTAATATTCTTGAAAGAAAATTAAAAAACTTCAAGCGTAAATACGATACCAATTTACACTATTATCCGTGGGGGCAAGTGATTGTCGGTAAAAAAAAGAACGTCTCATATATTTTTAACCGACTTCAAAAAAAAGGAGGAGGTTATCAATTCGGTTGTATTTTTAACCGACTTCAAAAAAAAGGAGGAGGTTCTCAATTCGGTTGTATTTTTTTTTTTTTTTTTTTTTTTTTTTTTTTTTTATCATTATTTTTTTTTTTTATGTTTGTTACCTCAGAACTCCGTCGTTTATGGACCGATTTGCAAAATTTTTTTTTCCCTATACAGGATATGCTTCCAGATTGGTCCCATTTTTTTCAAAATCCAGTTCTGATGATGGAATCCATGAGGAATCGAGGGAACTCCTCAAAAATTATAGGCAACCCTATGGTAATTTTAGTATTTTCATCAAGAACTTAAGCATTTACAGTCAAAAAGTAACATTTGATGAAGTGGAACTGATGAAGAAGACCAGAAATGGTCAACGGAACTTCATACTCAAATAGATATCACAATGAAGATAGTTAAGCGACTATGACAATACAAATAAATGAATGATTCTGAATAGTTACGTTGAAAATGGTATCATCGAAGTGATCTGATGATGATGATGGAGCCGGAAGGTAGGCACTGGAACTCCGTAATTAATCAATGTAACCTAGCCGTGTTTGGACTTATTAGAATTGTCATGAGATGCACTTTGGCAATAAGGTACTATCGAACTGATCTGATGATGGAGCCGGAAGGTAGGCACAGGAACTCCGTAATTAATCAATGTATCCTAGCCGTGTTTGGGCTTATTAGAATTGTCGTGAGATGCTCTTTGGCTATAAGGTACTATCGAACTGATCTGATGATGGAGCCGGAAGGAGGAAGGTAGACACAGGAACTTTATAATAAAACAATGTAACCTAGCAGTATTTGGGTTAATTGGAATTGTCATGAGAAATAGGCACTCTGTTTATAAGTGTATCGCAACTAAAAAGTGTGAAATAAAAACTTTTTAGAAAAAAAAAATAACCGACTTCACTAAAAAAAACACTAAAAGGATCAAAATAACTTTAATTTCGGAAGTCGGTGTTAAATAAGAAACAAACAATACCGAGAAACACCGACTTCCAAAATTAAAGTTATTTTGATCCTTTTAGTGTTTTTTTTAGTGAAGTCGGTTATTTTTTTTTTCTAAAAAGTTTTTATTTTTTTTTTTTTTTTATCATCATTTTTTTTTTATGTTTGTTACCTCAGAACTCCGTCGTTTATGGACCGATTTGCAAATTTTTTTTTTTCTCTTTATAGGATATGCTTCCAGATTGGTCCCATTTTTTTCAAAATCCAGTTCTGATGATGGATTCCATGAGGAATCGAGGGAACTCCTCAAAAAATATAGGCAACCCTATGGTAATTTTAGTATTTTCATCAAGAACTTAAGCACTTACAGTCAAAAAGTAACATTTGATGAAGTGGAACTGATGAAGAAGACCAGAAATGGTCAACGGAACTTCATACTCAAATAGATATCACAATGAAGATATAGTTAAGCGACTATGACAATACAAATAAATGAATTATTCTGAATAGTTACGTTGAAAATGGTATCATCGAAGTGATCTGATGATGATGATGGAGCCGGAAGGTAGGCACTGGAACTCCGTAATTAATCAATGTAACCTAGCCGTGTTTGGACTTATTAGAATTGTCATGAGATGCACTTTGGCTATAAGGTACTATCGAACTGATCTGATGATGGAGCCGGAAGGTAGGCACAGGAACTCCGTAATTAATCAATGTATCCTAGCCGTGTTTGGGCTTATTAGAATTGTCGTGAGATGCTCTTTGGCTATAAGGTACTATCGAACTGATCTGATGATGGAGCCGGAAGGAGGAAGGTAGACACAGGAACTTTATAATAAAACAATGTAACCTAGCAGTATTTGGGTTAATTGGAATTGTCATGAGAAATAGGCACTCTGTTTATAAGTGTATCGTAACTAAAAAGTGTGAAAAAAAACTTTTTAGAAAAAAAAAATAACCGACTTCACTAAAACAAAAACACTAAAAGGATCAAAATAACTTTAATTTCGGAAGTCGGTGTTAAATAAGAAACAAACAATACCGAGAAACACCGACATCCGAAATTAAAGTTATTTTGATCCTTTTAGTGTTTTCGTTTTAGTGAAGTCGGTTATTTATTTTTTTCTAAAAAGTTTTTTTTACTTTGAAGTCGGTTGTATTTTTTTTTGAAAAAGTTTTTTATTTTTTGAAGCATTGGGGTCCTTATCTTCTAAGTACTTTCGAAATATAGTGTCTAAGGGAAACGTATTGCATCTTTTATTCTGTGAATATTTCTTGTTTTCTAAACGTACTACCGTAGCGTGATTTATATTGTTTTTCACGAATTTTGTCGCTCGAGTTGTTGATTTTTTAGGGTTCCGTACCTCAAAGATTATTTGATTCCATACGGTCAAGACCCTTTATCTCGGAAAAGCGTAGAGACATCGAGTTGAAACTAAAATCATATACTCAAGTCTGCGGTCTCTTGAAGCTGTGAAAAAATCAAACTTCTAACTTAACGAAAAATAAAGATAAGTACGGCCGTTTATGTCGCAAAAAACGACAATATTCGGACACTTATCGGAGGGCTGGATGGTGAGCCATCCATCGCTCGTCGTCCGTAAGAACGCACCTACGTTGGTGATGAATCGCCCTGCGACTCTCGACGCCCAGGGCGTCTTCTATCGCGACGGCTGGGGCGTAAAAATGACCGTTCAAGGTTGTGGATATTTCTTTCGCTGAAACTACCAACTACCCGGTTGGTAGTTGAACCTTAAGAAATTACAGTTACAAAACTGTATTCAGCAGCAAATCGCTACGGCTTCGAGTTTTATAATAGCATAGCATAGTCGGCCTTATAATGTTCCCACTGTAGGGACTCAGGCCTTCTCTCTAGGAAAGGGAATGGGCCGTAAACCACGCGGGCCCAGTGCGGGTTGGTCACATGTCTTCGAATTTTTGATTCTAGGACATGCCCTCACGATATTTTCCTTCACCGTTTTGAGAGCAGTGGTGATGAAATAAATTACACAAAGTAATGCGCCTGACTGGGTTTGAACTCGTAAGTCGGGGTCGTTACCACTCGGCCACCACTGGTCTACGAGTTTTATAATGGCGTCAATAAAAAAGAATGAGAGATATCAGGAAAATACTTTTATCTACCCACATTCACGTGGAATATGTAAGAATGCGATAGAATGCGAAGAAATGGGATGGAATGCGATGGAACGTGATGGAAGGCGAAATAATGCGATTGAATGAGACGGATTTCGATGGAATGCGTTGGAATGCGTTTGATGCGATGGAATGCTATAGAATGCGGCGGAATGCTATAGAATACCACAGGATGCGACGGAAAGCGAAAGAATGCTATCGCATTCTATCGAATGAGACGGAATTCGATGGAATGCGTCGGAATACGTTAGAAGTCGATGGGACGTGATGGAATGCGACCGAATGCGGTGGAATACGACGGAACGTGATGGAATGCGTTCGAATGCGATGGAATGCGATTGAATGAGAAGGAATTCAATGGAATGCGATGGAATGCGGTAGAATGCGGTGGAATGCGGTAGAATGCGGTGGAATGCGTTCGAATGCGATGGAATGCGATTGAATGAGAAGGAATTCGATGGAATGCGATGGAATGCGGTAGAATGCGGTGGAAAGCTTTCTAATGCGATGGAATGCGATTGAATGAGTAGGAATTCGATGGAATGCGGTAGAATGCGGTGGAATGCGATGGAATGTGGTAGAAGGCGGTGGAATGCGATGGAATGCGATTGAATTAGAAGGAATTCGATGGAATGCGATGGAATGCGGTGGAATGCGTTCGAATGCGATGGAATGCAATTTAATGAGAAAGAATTCGATGGAATGCGGTGGAATGCGATGTAATGCGGTGGAAAGCGTTCGAATGCGATTGAATGCGATTGAATGAGAAGGAATTCGATGGAATGCGATGGAATGCGGTAGAATGCGGTGGAATGCGTTCGAATTCGATGGAATGCGGTGGAATGCGATGGAATGCGGTAGAATGCGGTGGAATGCGATTGAATGAGAAGGAATTCGATGGAATGCGGTAGAATGCGGTATAATGCTTTCGAATGCGATGGAATGCGATTGAATGAGAAGGAATTCGATGGAATGCGATGGAATGCGGTAGAATGCGGTGGAATGCGATGGAATGCGGTAGAATGCGGTGGAATGCGTTCGAATGCGATTGAATGATAAGGAATTCGATGGAATGTGGTAGAATGCGGTGGAATGCGATGGAATGCGGTAGAATGCGGTGGAATGCGATGGAATTCGGTAGAATGCGGTGGAATGCGTTCGAATGCGATTGAATGAGAAGGAATTCGATGGAAAGCGATGGAATGCGGTAGAATGCGGTGGAATGCGTTCGAATGCAATGGAATGAGATTGAATGAGAAGGAATTCGATGGAATGCGATGGAATGCGGTAGAATGGGGTGGAATGCGTTCGAATGCGATGGAATGCAATTGAATGAGAAGGAATTCGATGGACTGCGATGGAATGCGGTAGAATGCGGTGGAATGCGTTGGAATGCGATGGAATGCGGTAGAATGCGATGGAATGCGGTAGAATGCGTTCGAATGCGATGGAATGCGATTGAATGAGATAGAATGCGGTGGAATGCGTTCGAATGCAATGGAATGCGATTGAATGAGAAGGAATTCGATGGAATGCGATGGAATGCGGTAGAATGCGGTGGAATGCGTTCGAATGCGATGGAATGCAATTGAATGAGAAGGAATTCGATGGACGGTAGAATGCGGTGGAATGCGTTGGAATGCGATGGAATGCGGTAGAATGCGGTTGAATGCGATGGAATGCGGTAGAATGCGGTGGAATGCGTTCGAATGCGATTGAATGAGATAGAATGCGGTGGAATGCGATGGAATGCGGTAGAATGCGGTGGAATGCGTTCGAATGCGATGGAATGCGATTGAATGAGAAGGAGTTCGATGGAAAGCGATGGAATGCGGTAGAATGCGGTGGAATGCGTTCGAAAGCAATGGAATGCGATTGAATTTTTTTTTTTTAAATTTATTTATCTTTTTTTAACAATCGTTTAACATATTTTTAGCTCGCCAAACTTTACAGTTTGATGGCGAGAAATGAGAAGGAATTCGATGGTATGCGATGGAATGCGGTAGAATGCGATTGAATGAGAAGGAATTCGATGGAATGCGATGGAATGCGGTAGAATGCGATTGAATGAGAAGGAATTCGATGGAATGCGATGGAATGCGGTAGAATGCGGTGGAATGCTTTCGAATGCGATGGAATGCGATTGAATGAGAAGGAATTCGATGGAATGCGATGGAATGAGAAGGAATTCGATGGAATGCGATGGAATGCGGTAGAATGCGGTAGAATGCGGTTAAATGCGATGGAATGCGGTAGAATGCGGTGGAATGCGTTCGAATGCGATGGAATGAGATTGAATGAGATAGAATGCGGTGGAATGCGATGGAATGCTTTCGAATGCAATGGAATACGATTGAATGAGAAGGAATTCGATGGAATGCGGTGGAATGCGTTCGAATGCGATGGAATGCAATTGAATGAGAAGGAATCCGATGGACTGCGATGGAATGCGGTAGAATGCGGTGGAATGCGATGGAATGCGGTAGAATGCGGTGGAATGCGTTCGAATGCGATGGAATGCGATTGAATGAGAAGGAATTCGATGGAAAGCGATGGAATGCGGTGGAATGCGTTCGAATGCAATGGAATGCGATTGAATGAGAAGGAATTCGATGGAACGCGATGGAATGCGTTCGAATGCGGTGGAATGCAATTGAATGAGAAGGAATTCGATGGACTGCGATGGAATGTGGTAAAATGCGTTGGAATGCGGTAGAAATCGGTTGAATGCGATGGAATGCGGTAGAATGCGGTGGAATGCGTTCGAATGCGATTGAATGAGAAGGAATTCGATGGAATGCGGTAGAATGCGGTGGAATGCGATGGAATGCGGTAGAATGCGGTGGAATGCGTTCGAATACGATAGAATGCGATTGAATGAGAAGGAATTCGATGAAATGCGATGGAATGCGGTAGAATGCGATTGAATGAGAAGGAATTCGATGGAATGCGATGGAATGCGGTACAATGCGGTGGAATGCTTTCGAATGCGATGGAATGCGATTGAATGAGAAGGAATTCGATTGAATGCGATGGAACGCGGTATAATGCGGTGGAATGCGATGGAATGCGATGGAATGCGGTAGAATGCGGTGGAATGCGATGGAATGCGATTGAATGAGAAGGAATTCGATGGAATGCGATGGAATGCGGTAGAATGCGGTGGAAAGCGTTCGAATGCGATGGAATGCGATTGAATGAGAAGGAATTCGATGGAATGCGATGGAATGCGGTGGAATGCGTTCGAATGCGGTGGAATGCGTTCGAATGCGATTGAATGAGAAGGAATTCGATGGAATGCGATGGAATGCGGTAGAATTCGATGGAATGCGATGGAATTCGGTAGAATGCGGTGGAAAGCGTTCGAATGCGATGGAATGCGATTGAATGAGAAGGAATTCGATGGAATGCGATGGAATGCGGTAGAATGCGATTGAATGAGAAGGAATTCGTTGGAATGCGATGGAATGCGGTAGAATGCGGTGGAATGCTTTCGAATGCGATGGAATGCGATTGAATGAGAAGGAATTCGATTGAATGCGATGGAACGCGGTAGAATGCGGTGGAATGCGGTAGAATGCGGTGGAAAGCGTTCGAATGCGATGGAATGCGATTGAATGAGAAGGAATTCGATGGAATGCGATGGAATGCGGTGGAATGCGTTCGAATGGTATGGAATGCGATTGAATGAGAAGGAATTCGATGGAATGCGATGGAATGCGGTGGAATGCGTTCGAATGCGATGGAATGCGATTGAATGAGAAGGAATTCGATGGAATGTGGTAGAATGCGGTGGAATGCGTTCGAATGCGGTGGAATGCGTTCGGATCCGGTGGAATGCGATGGAATGCGATTGAATGAGAAGGAATTCGATGGAATGCGATGGAATGCGGTGGGATGCGATAGAATGCGGTGGAATACCACAGAATGCGTCGGAAAGCGAAATATGCGATAGAATGAGACGGAATTCGATGGAATGCTTTGGAATGCGTCGGTATGAGACGAAACTCGATGGAATGCGATGGGACGTGATGGAATGCGATCGAATGCAATGGAATGTAATGGAATGCCGGAATAACGGAATGCGGTGGAATCCGTTGATGCATTCCATCGCATTCTTTCGCTTTCCGTCGCATTCTGTGGCATTCCACCGCTTTCTATCGCAATCCATCGCTTTCCACCGCATTCCACCACATTCCATCGCATTTCATTACATTCCATTGCAATCCATCGCGTTCCATAGCATGTTTTCGCATTCCATTGTATACCATCGCCTTCTTTCACATTCCATCGCTTTCCGTCGCTTTCCATCGCATTCAATCGCCTTCCATAGCATTCAATAGCATTCTACCGCATTCCATCAAATTTCGTCACATTCAATCGCATTCCACCGCATTCTATCACGTTCCGCCGCATTCCATCACGTTCCGCCGCATTCCACCGCATTCAATTATATTCCATTGCTTTCAAAAGCATTCCACCGCATTCCATCGCATTCCATCGAATTCCTTCTCATTCAATCGCATTCCATCGCATTCAAACGCATTCGAACGCTTTCCATCACGTTCCGCCGCATTCCACCGCATTCCATCGCATTATTTCGCATTATTTCGTATTCCGTCATATTCCATCGCATTCGATCGCATACCATCACGTCCCATCGCATTCTAACGTATTCCGACGCATTCCATCGCATTCCATCGAATTCCGTCACATTCTATCGCATTCTTTCGCTTTCCGTCGCATCCTGTGGTATTCTATAGCATTCCGCCGCATTCTATCGCATTCCATCGCATCAAACGCATTCCAACGCATTCCATCGAAATCCGTCTCATTCAATCGCATTATTTCGCCTTCCGTCGCATTCTGTGGCATTCCACCGCTTTATATCGCATTACATCGCATTCAAATGCATTCCTCTGCATTCCATCGAATTCCGTCTCATTCAATCGCATTCTTTCGCCTTCCGTTGCATTCTGTGGTATTCAAACGAATTCGATCGCATTCCATCACGTTCCATCGCATTCCATCGCATTTCTTCGCATTCTTATATATTCCACGTGAATGTGGGTAGATAAAAGTATTTTCCTGATATCTCTCATTCTTTTTTATTGACGCCATTATAAAACTCGTAGACCAGTGGTGGCCGGGTGGTAACGACCCTGACTTACGAGTTCAAACCCAGTCAGGCGCATTACTTTGTGTAATTTATTTCATCACCACTGCTCTCAAAACGGTGAAGGAAAATATCGTGAGGGCATGTCCTAGAATCAAAAATTCGAAGACATGTGACCAACTCGCACTGGGCCCGCGTGGTGGTTTACGGCCCATTCCCTTTCCTAGAGAGGAGGCCTGAGTCCCAACAGTGGGAACATTATAAGGCCGACTATGCTATGCTATTATAAAACTCGAAGCCGTAGCGATTTGCTGCTGAATACAGTTTTGTAACTGTAATTTCTTAAGGTTCAACTACCAACCAGTTGGTAGTTTCAGCGAAAGAAATATCCACAACCTTGAACGGTCATTTTTACGCCCCAGCCGTCGCGATAGAAGACGCCCCGGGCGTCGAGAGTCGCAGGGCGATTCATCACCAACGTAGGTGCGTTCTTACGGACGACGAGCGATGGATGGCTCACCATCCAGCCCTCCGATAAGTGTCCGAATATTGTCGTTTTTTGCGACATAAACGGCCGTACTTATCTTTATTTTTCGTTAAGTTAGAAGTTTGATTTTTTCACAGCTTTAAGCTGTTGATCCCCGCATTAACGCCGGCGTTCACGCGCCATTGTCTTACTATTGTGTCTCTAATTACGCACTCAAAAGGTTAAGAGACCGCAGACTTGAGTATATGATTTTAGTTTCAACTCGATGTCTCTACGCGTTTCCGAGATAAAGGGTCTTGACCGTATGGAATCAAATAATATTTGAGGTACGGAACCCTAAAAAATCAACAACTCGAGCGACAAAATTCGTGATAAAAAACTTTTTTCAAAAAAAATACAACCGACTTCAAAGTAAAAAAAAACACTGTAAAGTGCAAAATAACTTTAATTTCGGAAGTCGGTGTTTCTTTAATAGTTTTGTCTCTTCGTTATTTAACACCGACTTCCGAAATTAAAGTTATTTTGCACTTTACAGTGTTTTTTTTTTTACTTTGAAGTCGGTTGTATTTTTTTTGTAATAAGTTTTTTTCTTAACCTAGCTTCATATAAGAAATATGAAATTTCTTTATTTCTAGATTAATTTTATAAACCAACTTTAAAATGACAAAAAAGCTCTCGCTATGAATGTTGCTAAATTCGCTCGTTTACGAAATTTCAATTGCGACACGCCCAGGGTTTGCACGGCGCAAATAATAATATACACAAACCATCCACGTTAGTCATTCTTTCTGTTAGTGAAAACCGCATCAATATCGGTAACGTGATTTTTAAGAGCTAGCGTCTAAACAGACGGATAGACGCGCGAGCGACTTATTGTTTTATATATATATCTATTGCGTCACGCAACCATCGGACTCCCGCGACCCTCTCCAGGTCATCGGTCCAAATTGTGTTAGGCCTTCCGGCGCTGCGTCTTCCGGTACGAAGTCGACACTCCAGAACCTTTCGGGCTTGTCGAACATCTGTTCTGCGAGCAATGTGCCCTGCTCACTGCAACTGTGGCGACACTTGGCTGATGATATAAATAATAATGATAATGCCTTTTTATCGATGGAAATTAATAACATTGTTTAGGCAGGGGCCATAGTTTTAACATAGTTCCTGGTAACCAGTCCACTTAAGACTCCAAAAAAAGATCTTAGTTTTCCGTATATGTCGCAATAGTTTCTCACCAACCGGGGGTTGTCCTTGGATACACTAGCACAGGGCGTACAGGGATAATCGCCGATTGATAACATGTTCCATTAAAAGCGTCAAAGGGGGCTCTGCGAGTTGGTTTCGACTCCTCGTACGCCTTCTAAAGGTCCAGGACCACAAGGTCCTGAGATATGTAAATGCATATAAAAATAATAATAATAATATAATTTAGCCTTTTATTCAGATCTAACAATACATAGGGCGGATTTCTGAATTGAGTATTTTAAGTTAAGAACGTCTCAAACCATACTTAACTGCCAAATTTTGACAGGTTTTCGGGGCAAAGTAGAGTTTGAGTAATTCTCAACTTCGAATGCTTAAATCAGAAACCGAGGGTTAGAAAATTTAAATTTAATATAAACATCTAGTCTTTTATTCGAATTTCTGTTTGCCAGTCGACCAAGGCCTCCTCAAATCTTTTCCACTCGTTTTTCTTCAGCTCTGTTCCATGTGACGCCTGCCACTTGTCTTCATCCCATCTTTTTTGTGGTCTACCTCTTTTCTTTTTACCTTCTCTGATGACAGTGTTATGTTAATGTGTCTATTTGTATTTCAGACAAAGTGTGCACATAGGTTATACGGACTTCAGCGAAGAAGAAGTGAGACGACTCGTAGCAGAGCTAGGGAAACAGTTCCGCGGTGACAGGTATGGACCAATACCATTTTATATTTATTTAATTTCTGTACATATTTTATAAATTTTTAAATATTTCTTAAAATACATATAAAAAAGAAACGTATAATAATGTGAAAATAGGAGTCTGCTGGTGTCGGGAGCAGGGTCCAAGCTACCGGTGGTTAGGGCTCCAGAGACAAGATCCTCCTCACAATGCGAGCCGTATCAAGTACTGCCTTCGACAGATTGGTCGTCGAAGCTTTTGGCCATCAAGCCATTGGCGGTTGTTGTAAACAATCATATTTATTTTATTATTGATATAATATTATTATAAGCTTGATATATATCTAGCCTATACTGTCCCACTGCTGGGCAAAGGCCTCCCTCTATTCCTTCCATTGCTTCCGGCTCTGAGCCACTTCTTGCCATGTCAATGTTCTGTGTTTCGGTTATCATAATAATTTATTCATTTAACATACTTGACACATTTTGTTTAAAAAAAAGTTGCGCCACTCTAGGAATTACTCCTGTATCGTAGGTGCGTTTACAAACGTATAAACTCATATACAGAAGGCACCCAAATCCAGAACAAATATCTAAGCCATGCGCACTACGCTCAGTCGACTCGGGCTTGGTCTCTACCGGACAGCTGGACCGGCGAGCTATCCATTGCTCGTCGTCCGCAAGATCGAGCCTTCGGTGGTTGCAAATCGCCCTGCGACTCTCGACGCAGGACTCTTTTGGAAGCGGCGGGGACGTGAGCCTTACAATGTATTTTTTTATAGCATAATAGCATAGCATAATCTGCCTTATAATGTTCCCACTGCTGGGACTCAGGCCTCCTCTCTAGGAGAAGGAATGGGCCGTAATCCACCACGCGGGCCCAGTGCGGGTGGGTGGATGTCACATGTCTTCGAATTTTTGGTTCTAGGACATGCCGGTTTCCTCACGATGTTTTCCTTCACCGTTTTGAGAGCAGTGGTGATGAAATAAATTACACAAAGTAATACGCCTAGCTGGCTTTGGACCCGCGACCTACAACTCGTAAGTCGGGACCGTTACCATTCGGCCACCACTTCTCATAATTATGTACTTTTTCTTAATTTGATGGAAATATTTTCATTTTAACACCGATCAGAAAAAAACATCGAAAACAAGCTTGACTTGCTTTGTAAGCTTGTCATAAATGTAGATTTTCAGCCATACACATAATATTTTCGGCCATCAACATAATATGCTTAACTAAAACTAATTAACAAAATGTCTCAGTGATTACACCAATTACTGTATTTATAACAAAACTATTAGTTTTACTGCCAAGGTTACATACTAATAGTCAACTATAGTACATTAGTTTTTACCCTTGTGAAAGTAGAAAGTTATCGTTAGTGATCATACTGCCGGGATAAAAAGTACCCTATGTGCTATACCAGGAAGTGGTCTATACGTATGCCAATTTCATCCAAATCCGTTTAGCCGTTTGAGTGTGAAAAACACATCGAGGTCTATCATTTATGTCCAACTAGCTTTAGTCAGCGGCTTCGCTCGCGTGAAAGTAGGTTTCTCTATACAAACTTTGGACCACCGTTTCATCTCCGTAGGGGTTGAATTTCGGGAAATTCTCCCTTAGTGCTCGCCTACGTCAAAAAAGGAAACCTTGTGCAAAATTTCACGCTTCTAGTCCCAGTATAAGTTTCGTCTGTGCATTGATATGTCATTCAGTCAATTTATCCTTTTATACATTTAAGTAGATAAGAGGCATAAAAAGTCGCAAATAAAATAAACATATATTTCTTTCTTTCTTTTTTATGTTAGATCATTGTTTCTGACACTAATTCAACGTGTTGTTTTATCGCACGAGTACGAAAGGTTATCGGAGTCAGACGCAAGGATAGTTTTATTATTCTATTTTATACGTGTTTTAATACAATATTATATATTTAAAGACTGGTACTTGTTTGTGTAGGAAAATAGGTATTTATGGCGTTATTTTGCATGCAGAGAATATGCATGAAAAAAAATTTATTGGGTACTTATGATCCAGCCCGGCTTCCTATGGGTGCAAATTCCCCACCAACTGTGGAGGAGGAATGGCAGGCGGTCGCCTCCTTCTGCGAAGGAGGAGGCTGCACGCGTGAGGGAACGAAGGTCCTCACGCCCTAGCCGCCGTAATTCCGACCCCGACTACCAACCACGGTAGACGTGGGCCGATAGACGGTAGCTCGCCGTCCGGCTGTTCGGTAATTAACCGGACCGAGCCCAGTCGTCAACAGCGCGTAGTGATCCACGCGCTCCTCAAAGAGATGTCAGCAAACCGTAGGGGCCCAGTAGGGCCGATGCCCGCTAGCTAGGACCGCAGAGAATTTCTGAAAGGGAAACATGTAGTCCTAGAACGCAAAGGGTAATTGAAAGATACAGGTGTGGTTTTAGTCAGTAAAAGTCTGACACGCCCTCCCGCTCCACCCAGAGCGCGAGAAGTAATTTTGATGGTTTCCCACCTTAAAAAAAAGAAAAAAGAAAAATGGGAGCAAATTATATACACAAACCTTCCTCGTCTATCGCCCTTTTTATTGTTGAAAACCGCATCAAAATCTGCTGTGTGGTGGTTTAGGAGGAGTTAGCTAAACAGACAAACGCGGAAACTGACTAATTAACCGACATCGAAAAGGAGGTTATAATATGTAATAATAATAAAACAAATAGCCGGGCGTGACGGCACAGTTTTTTTTTATTGTTGATAGGCTCGAGCTTAACCACTATCTCACCTGATGAAAAACGACGATGTGATCGAAGATGGAGCACGCTTGCCTAGAAGTAACCTATTCACTCTTGACAGATTGAGTTTTATTTAAATACCCTTAAAATAAAGTAAATATTTACTAACTTTCATCTTTATAATATTGGTGTGATTATACGTATCGTCTATCTGTTTCAGGTACCACCTTATGAACAACAACTGCAACCACTTCACCTCAGCGTTTTGTTTGGTGAGTCATCATTTATCTATTTAATTATCTACATAATTATACAACGTGGCGCTGACGGAATTTTGTCTATAACATAATATACAGATTTCAGTGAATTATCTTTTGTAATATAACCATTTATTCCAGAGATAATCTCTCAATTCTCAGAGATCATTACAATATTTGTTTAGATACCATATTATTTAATGGTATTGTAAATATAAAGTTGCAATAAATGCCATTATTGTGACAGCAAATATCTAAATGTGTCCTTTTTCTAAAGGGAAAACGTGTTCAATAGTTTATTCTAGGCTATTATTATTCTTTATATTTATCTAAATATACAAATATGTGAATAACTCGCACAGCTCCTGACAAACGTCCTCGGCTCCTGCCCGAGAGCTAGATTATGATCAGAAAAAAAACTGAGAAGGAACCCGATTGCAGCGCCTGCCCACCTCGGTTCAGTTGTTTTTTCAAACCATCCTGGCACCCACTCAAATATATGTACACAAAATTTCACTCACATCGGTCAAATCTAAAAGCAGTTAAGTGACAAACACACGCACAGAAGACAATTACATGTTTAAATAAAATAAAAAAAAACATTTAAAAGTTTAGAAAATAGTATTCTACCGATGTCGGGAACAGCTATCGGCGGTCAGGACTTTAGAGAAAGGAACCTCCTAAAAATACGAGCTCCTATATGCAATTTATCAATGCAATGTTTAATAAAAAATAGCATCAAAATCGGTCAAGGCGAAGGCCATTTTTGTAGGAGTTACAAACAAACCAAATTTAATTTATTACAGTTCACAAAGCCGACAAGACGACAAGTTTTAACATATATTAAAGTATGATAAATTCTTGTTTATTATAATGAATGTACTTGCATGCATGCATGCAAGTTTGGCATTACCATGTAAATCTCTTTGATTCATTGTCTTGCTGCTTTAAAGGTTATTATAGGTTATGTGGCTGCGTCGCTCCAATGAGTGTGCATAAAGTCCCGCAAACCGACCAGACGAATGTTTGTGTCTACTTTGGGCACTGCCCGAGAGATGATTTCGGACTGTTGTATATATTCAAATCGCGCGGAGAACTGTAATTACTTCTCCTAATTAGTTCTCCGCGCTATTTGAAAATATACAACAGTCAAACTACGAAATCGTGGACTCAGTGGTTGAGAGGATGGCTGCTGCGCTGAGTATCGCGGGTTCGATTCCCGTGCGAAATAAATATTTGTATAGATGCCCTACATACAGTTGTTCTGGATCTCAGTATCTTGTGTATGCGAGTTTCAATGTTATTGAACGCATCCACAATACAGGAGTAATTCCTAGCATGTTGCCCCACACAGGCACTTCACTATACTTTGTCAATAACTCCGCTTAATGAAGTACGATTAAATTAAATTAAACCATCACCCTGCAATCAAAGTATCCATCACAATATCTATCAAAATTCGAATCAATCACTTCAGTGACAAGTTTAAGACAAACAAGTTATCCGCTCTTACGGAACTAGAGATTGATATATAATTATTAGAAATCAATTATGTGGAACACAATAGCACAATTAGCGATACCGCGGTATTATTATCAGTTCTAATCGTTGGCGGCGCCCGCGCACCCACGTGTGGTGTTTGTAACATGCAAGCCAAGAGATGCACGATTTTTATTTAGTAGAGGAATGACAACTATCTAGACATACCCAAAGTGAAGAAACATGAAACGTGATCGCTCACTATGGGCTTCATCAGATGACTTTAAAGTCACCCAAACGATAATGGAAAGGCTATGCTCGGAGTTTCCTTGAGTGATCGAATTAGAAATGAAAATATCCATAACAGAAGCAAAATTACCGACATAGCAAAATTAATCGCCAAACTAAGTGGTAGTGGGCAGGACACTTTGCTCGCAGAACAGATAGATGGTCGAAAGTCGCAACATTGAAAGGCCTTCTACAACCGGAGCGATGACCTGGTGAGGGTCGCGGGAATCCGGTGGATGCGAGACACACAGGATCGGTCGTTATGACGAAACTTGGGGAGGCCTATATCCACCTGTGGACCTTTTTCGACTGAAATGATGATAGATTTAAACTTTTCTCATAAATCACTCTGTCTATTGGTAAAGTCGAAAGTCGCAACATTGAAAGGCCTTCTACAACCGGAGCGATGACCTGGTGAGGGTCGCGGGAATCCGGTGGATGCGAGACACACAGGATCGGTCGTTATGACGAAACTTGGGGAGGCCTATATCCACCTGTGGACCTTTTTCGACTGAAATGATGATACATTTAAACTTTTCTCATAAATCACTCTTGGTAAAAACGTAGTAGTTTTTGAGTTTGTCGAACAAACAGACGCGGTGGATGACTTTGTTTAATAATAGGGATTGAAGTATGAAATTGCCGTTTTTTAAAACGGGCTGCTTTGAAGTACTGCGATATTACAGAAAATACGAAACAAAGAATCCAATAAATACCTAATTTTGGAAAAAAGAATAACGTACCTTTAATATAAAGTTTATTTGAACTTATAATTCCAAGTCAATCCGAATATATAACACTTCATAGCAACCCGTCTTAAAAAACTGCAATTTCATAGTTAAAGACCTAATATATACTTAATATGTAAGGAAACACCACCTTTACCTACTTTTTTTTTCTAAATCGTGATCATCTTCCTACCCTTGTCCAGAACACGTTTTTTTTTTTCTTCCAATCTGTCCCGTCAACCGTAATCAATATCGACATAGATATTTCATTCTATATTATTATTTCCATTTTATTGTTTTCTAATCTACATTTTAATCCCGTTCTCGTCAAATAGGAGACCAAGCGACAAGCGTTGAGATAACTTCGTTTCCGATACCCCGCCTCCCTCTTTACCGTCATTATCATGAATAGTGATACGGGTTCTATTTTTAATCTTGGACGACCTTTGACACAGGAATTGTGGTTCAATATACAGATTACTAGCGAACCGGCCCAGCTTCATACTAGTGCCAATTATACTGGAATAATAGTCACACACCCACCCTTGTACATCCCAATTAGAAAATTTAGTTACTATTATAATTTGAGACTAAAATTTTACTTAAATGCACATAAGAAGCGTTTGTTTCTAAAGAAATTAGCTATCCTAATAGTAGGCAGTAAGAGCATCGACGCACTACATTGGTAGTGCATTCGGTATTGGTATCGAAGCACCCCACGCATTTACAACGTTAGTGACGTAATCGAGACCTATTAAAAATTAAACTTCTTAAGTAAATTCTTGATTGTTTTAGGATAAAAAAATTACCTAAGTACTTTATAATTAGTTGAAATGGTGATTTTGAACATTTTTCTTTCAAGCAGTGAGTGTATATTGTGGTAACATTTGGTCACAATTTCAACAAGGTTCGGGTTTTCGGTTTTTATTACGCGAAATGCTAATTCTTTTTCTAAAATAAAACCAAGTCTCAGTTACTCTCCTTATAACATCAGCCATCCATCAGTGAAAGTCTCGTTAAAATCAGTCCAGCCATTTTGGAGATTAGCCAGAACAAACAGACAGACAGACAGGTATCGAATATACTTTCATATTATGCATTTAGTAAAAGAAAATATTTTAATATTATTACAAACATACACTTATATTTATTTATATTTATATGTATATGTATGTATGATTTGTATATGGTTCCAGGCGCTATGCGACCACGACATCCCGGCGTGGGTGAACCGGCTGGCGTACGTGAGCTCGTGCGTGCCCTTCCTGCAGCGGTGTCTGCCCAAGTGAGTCCCAATGTATATTGTGTCGTTTTACTTTTCTCTTATTTTTGTTTTGTTTTAATGGCTTGTTATTATAAGTCACCAAGGGGGGGGGTTGGTCTGAGACGTGTATGTAGGGTCACGTACCTACTACACTTTTTTTGTTAAATGTTAGAAATTCCCAAGAAATTCCAAAAGCCATTTGTTGGTCAGTCAACAAAAGTGAAGCTAAATTGCATGTTCCAAAGCGTAGATCTCCATGGAGGAGAACGTGCAAGAAACTCCCTGGATACTCTTTTAAATCATATTACGAGCTACAAAAAACTTGCTTGCATATTCTAGTCGCTTCTATTATACTTCTACTGAAAGCTAAGAGATGACCAGTCTCAACTGACGGCGCCCGTGAACGAGCATGACGAGAGATCATAAAAACTTGAACAGTCAGAATTAGGTGGATTCTAAGGCAATCCTTTGAATAAGTTTAATAAATTAGAAAACCCGATTTCCGTGGAGGATTTAAACTAAAAACTAAATAAATTAAAACATTTTGAAGACAGCGCCATCTAACGAGCACATGACCACGTTCGAAAATCTGGCGCCCTGTATAGTTACATGGAACTGTTTCTGTGATGGAACTGACCTAGAAAGAAAGAAAGAAAAACATTTTATTTGCCGGAAAAGGCGCAAACTCACCTGGCTACATTACTAACAGTATATTATCCCTACTGTGCTTTAGAGAGTGGCTGACGCCGGCGGCGCTGCAACACTCGCTGGCGGCGCACTCGCGGTCGTCTTCGCCGCAGACGCCGCAATAGCTAAGTGAGTACACGTCTTTAGAGAGTGGCTGACGCCGGCGGCGCTGCAACACTCGCACGCGGCGCACTCGCGGTCGTCCTCGCCGCAGACGCCGCAATAGCTAAGTGAGTACACGTCTTTAGAGAGTGGCTGACGCCGGCGGCGCTGCAACACTCGCACGCGGCGCACTCGCGGTCGTCCTCGCCGCAGACGCCGCAATAGCTAAGTGAGTACACGTCTTTAGAGAGTGGCTGACGCCGGCGGCGCTGCAACACTCGCACGCGGCGCACTCGCGGTCGTCCTCGCCGCAGACGCCGCAATAGCTAAGTGAGTACACGTCTTTAGAGAGTGGCTGACGCCGGCGGCGCTGCAACACTCGCACGCGGCGCACTCGCGGTCGTCCTCGCCGCAGACGCCGCAATAGCTAAGTGAGTACACGTCTTTAGAGAGTGGCTGACGCCGGCGGCGCTGCAACACTCGCACGCGGCGCACTCGCGGTCGTCCTCGCCGCAGACGCCGCAATAGCTAAGTGAGTACACGTCTTTAGAGAGTGGCTGACGCCGGCGGCGCTGCAACACTCGCACGCGGCGCACTCGCGGTCGTCCTCGCCGCAGACGCCGCAATAGCTAAGTGAGTACACGTCTTTAGAGAGTGGCTGACGCCGGCGGCGCTGCAACACTCGCACGCGGCGCACTCGCGGTCGTCCTCGCCGCAGACGCCGCAATAGCTAAGTGAGTACACGTCTTTAGAGAGTGGCTGACGCCGGCGGCGCTGCAACACTCGCACGCGGCGCACTCGCGGTCGTCCTCGCCGCAGACGCCGCAATAGCTAAGTGAGTACACGTCTTTAGAGAGTGGCTGACGCCGGCGGCGCTGCAACACTCGCACGCGGCGCACTCGCGGTCGTCCTCGCCGCAGACGCCGCAATAGCTAAGTGAGTACACGTCTTTAGAGAGTGGCTGACGCCGGCGGCGCTGCAACACTCGCACGCGGCGCACTCGCGGTCGTCCTCGCCGCAGACGCCGCAATAGCTAAGTGAGTACACGTCTTTAGAGAGTGGCTGACGCCGGCGGCGCTGCAACACTCGCACGCGGCGCACTCGCGGTCGTCCTCGCCGCAGACGCCGCAATAGCTAAGTGAGTACACGTCTTTAGAGAGTGGCTGACGCCGGCGGCGCTGCAACACTCGCACGCGGCGCACTCGCGGTCGTCCTCGCCGCAGACGCCGCAATAGCTAAGTGAGTACACGTCTTTAGAGAGTGGCTGACGCCGGCGGCGCTGCAACACTCGCACGCGGCGCACTCGCGGTCGTCCTCGCCGCAGACGCCGCAATAGCTAAGTGAGTACACGTCTTTAGAGAGTGGCTGACGCCGGCGGCGCTGCAACACTCGCACGCGGCGCACTCGCGGTCGTCCTCGCCGCAGACGCCGCAATAGCTAAGTGAGTACACGTCTTTTTAACCGCTTGTGTCGGATTGTTCCGACGAGCTTTTTCGTTTCCTATTCGCCAGGGTCGTGTATTTGCGACTGGGTACAGTCAAACCGGGTGAATAGGAACAAATCTTCAAAGGGGATTTTTCACGTTATTAAGAAAGCAATTTTTTCTTCCATTGTAATACAAAAATGATGGAAGCTTTGCTAGAAACCAATATTAGGATAAATAAGTAAGTCTTAATCAAAATTTTGTTTCTATTCACCCCGTTTGACGGTACTCCATCTCGTTTAGCTCTTGAATCCCCATAGGTGACAGAAGAGCTGATAAGATGGAGTATTTGGTCGTGGATGTGCGACCCTGGAGGAATAAACGCGAAGAGTTTGTCGAATATATACTCAATTCTTTATTGCATGTGGTTAAAAGGTTAAATGTTGTGTCATCTACCAGATTATAACGTGTACTCCGGGGCCCTGGAATGAAGACAAAGAAGGAAGAGGAGTGGGTTTTAGTCAGTAAAAGTCTGAATCGTCCTCTCGCTCCGCCCAAGAGCGAGAGAAGTCATTAGATGATTTCCCACCTACAAAAAAAATCTATTGGTAGATTAAACTTTATGCTTTCTGATAGCAAATTTATTTGACAGCGGGGCATCTTTTCCTATTTTCATTCACCGATGAAACTTAGACTATTCTCCTCAAGGTCTACGTTTGACAACGAACAGTACTTAATTTCTTTGATTATTGGGTGGGATAATCATCATCACTTTCACACTACCCGTGGCACCCTATTACCATGCATAAAAGAATGATTAAACAAAATACTGTCTTTCGAATCTTTTGTTTCCTTGAATAATTGAACTGAACATTGTCGGGTAAGGAAGACCGATTGGTGATCGCAGACCTTGTCAGTTTGGGAAATTTGCTTAAACCTGCCTCATAAAATGTTACAACCAGCTCTTTCGCCTATATAGGTTATGTAGCAAGTTGCAGCAACATTTAATATAAGGGTCGCTGCACACGGTTGACGCCTGTGGCAGCCACACGCTACAAATCATCGCTGCTCGCTTCTTGCGTCCCGCACCAGCCACTAAAAGCCGACACAAAACGCCATTACGTGTTACTCGCGAAATTTAACCTTCTTCGTCTGAGTCCATTATGATACTGCGCGCATGGCTTAAAAAAAATTGAAGTGACTGTCACGCGCTTCAGCTACTTTTGTGGCCGCTTCCCTGTGGCGTTTGTGACTGTTGCGTGTGACCCGTTTGCGATGACCCTAAGTATTAGCTACCCTAGTAAAACGAACAAGGTTCGAACATCTTATTAATATATTTTTCTCTTTTTGTCATCAGAATATGTACTGTACTGTTGCAGATAAGCAGTCAGAAGTGTTGTGCGAACTAATACATACTAGAAATAACGTTAGCTAGTACTTGTTTGGCGCATTGTCGATCTTTACTAAAGAGGCGGAGCCGCGGGAGGCCGTAAAAAAAAAACTTTAGTCGATTTAGTCTATGGTATGTTCAAAAATCGACTTAACGTACAAACACGAAATAGTGACTTAAGAAACGACTTCGACGCGACTCCGGCCTTTATATTATATTAATCTAATTGTAATTCTACTCTCGTGCTAATAAAAACTGAGTTCTCTCTCCGAACTGAAAGTGTGAAAGAGACAACACTATTTCACTCAGTTATTATTAACGGGCCTTATGAGTACTTGCAGTAGTGTTGCCCCCATTTAAGGGTTCCTATTTTAATGTGGAACTTATATTTAACGAATATTTAAAACGTAAAACTTAACTTTGTGAAGGAATTGATCGTTTACATAATTTTGTTTAAGTTATTTTGCGGGTGAAAGATTATTTCTTCTTTGATAATAATTTATCTCTAAATCTATTCTTTTAAAAATTATCATAAGTGACAAAAGACAAAATATATTCAAATACATAGCTTAATGATTAAGATTTAATGTAGATTTTTCATTAATTTACAAATTCAGACATCGTCACATAGGTTATATTAATTTATATACATTATTTATCATTTCGGCAAAGGGGGTGAGTTTATCTATATGTACATTATCATCTTTAGGCAACTCCTAATTATAAGAATATCGGGTTTCTATATAAAATACAAAAAAAAAACTCCATTTCGTCGTTGTAAATGAGTAAAAAAGATGGCGGATGCATGTGTGTGTGAATAAATATACGTAGATCATTGTAGTCCGTCCGTCAGAAGTTGAAACAGGCGTGTTTATTAATAATAGGTGCATTTTCTATACTTCGTTATAACTATACAGGCCGAAATTCACATGCCAGTAACTTGCACAAAAATATGCAAGTAACTTGCATACCATGGACGTGACGTCACAACTGCATACCTTTGTGCAAATTACAGGCGTGTGTATTTCGGCCTGATCTCGTTACTAATGGCAGTTTGATAGTATTTATAAGCATGACCAAGTTATTAGATACACATCTGGGCAGTTGTCAAGTTATTCGTATTTTTTATGCTGAGACGGCATGCGGGGAAGGGAGTGCATTTTACCCAATTGCCTAACAATCTCAGAGCCGATTTTTCAATAGTCAATTCACTTTTATCTGATTAAATATGGTTATTTGACAGCAGCTGTCAATCCGCCATCTTTATTCCTTAGTCGAAAGTTATTTTATTGTTGAAAAATCAGCCATTAGTCGGCTTATTAGAATCGTATTTAGAACGAAAAATAGTCTCACTGATAAAGCTAAATACGATTTGGGGCTGTATTATTAAGATTTATGCCATCGTAGTGAGAATGTTTGGAAAATGGCTTGCACCAGGTGGCAGCACTGTGGTGTCAGGTCCATTTTTGACGTGAATCCGAGAATGGGATGGTGCTATCAATCTCGTATAGCTTTGTCCTTTTCTCACAATACGGCACTAGCACATCTGAATCCGCATTCGAGAGCCTGTCAGTATCACCTTTATTGACAGTTTTGGAATTACTTAAAGATATACTGATCTGATTCAGTTACGTTTGATAAAGTCACTCAGTCTTGGACAACCCGTGATTCGAAACTCTATAACGAAAATCGTTCTAAAATCAAAACGCGATAGCTAAAATGGAAAACGGCAACACCGCCATTCAGAAACAATAATATCAAACTGCTTTCTGTAACTTATAAAGTTGGGGAGAATAAAAAATATTTCTTGTTAATGTTAAAATAAATCGTTTCGAACGTGTATATATTGTTATATTAATTTAAATATCTAATACACGTATAGGCATAGATGTGTCAGAGTTGCTCCATGTGGAAAGTCATTGAACCGAAGTAGGTGTAGCGAAGCGTGGGTCAGTCAAACAAATATCAACATTGCAGCTTTAGTAATAAAGTTGAAAATATCTGAATTAGTATTAACTACGTGCGTTAGCGAGCTCTAGCAGAAATTAATTGGTTTTCAACCTTATTTCATCTAGTATAACATTGATATTACATTTATATCGTAAGGGTGAAAGGGAGAAAACGCAACACGATCGTGCGCAATTGTTCGAAAAAATTACTAAAAAAAAGGATTGGTGTCACAAGACGATTGGCAGATGTAAAACATGTATTTAAGTGTAGTTACTTGACAAAGTACCGACCATTTCCACCTCATACCTTGATATTGGCAAAATCATCAGACGTTCGTCGATGGAGCCATAACCTTAAAAAATAATTGAATTGAAGTGTAGGTATATGTGCCTAAGCACGAAGAAGTCGAGAGCCGTGGCGTAGTGAGGGCCTCACGGCATGACAGCATCATGCCGTTTGCCGTCACGGCATTTGAATCGGCTTTACTCCCAAGGCGTGCCAATAGATGTTTTACACAAAAAAATTACAATGCTAGCCGCGTTTCCCCCACCTTGAGCTAGCTCCGGACTTATTATTTGGTACATAGATATAAATAAATAAAAAACGCAAAATTAAACAACATAAAATATTAAAGTATATTAATCACGAGTCGCCTACAATTGGGATTGAAAACAGTCACTAGATCTGCACTCGATTATACAAAGATAGACTTTGGCGTCATGTGTGGAAGGGTTCTTCAACTCTACGTGTATACTATACATTTATATCGATACAACCGCTACAGTCGTGTCTTAGGTGAATCATCTTCAATATGATTGTGTTGCCTTATCTAAATGATACATTGTTTTTTTTTTACGAGTAAAAAATCAGTACTGAACAGAAAAAGAGAAAAACTTCTTCCAACATTATTTAGTTTCCAAAAAAATTGGATAAGAATTTCCTTAATGTAATTGGGCTGTACAGGATTATCTCCTCTGAAATACTTTTTTTTTAGCCTATACTTTCCCACTGCTGAGCAAAGGCCTCCCCCAACTTCTTTCAGGTATTCTTTTCTTGAGCCACCTCGAACCAGCCTTTGCGGTAGGTGTCTAGGTCATCTCGCCACCTCTTCCCAGGCTCCTCTGAAAGATTACCAAGCAATAAAAAAGACACAATGTAATATTATATCATCTCCTAAACAGGACTGACTTTTCAATAGCATTTTAAATAACTTTTAATATCTAAAGAATATAAATGCCGGTTCGACATATGTATTTACGAAATTGAAAAAACTGTCAAACCATCTTTAATCGCCAAACAAAAGTAATCGACTATTGAAAAGTCGGCCCTGCCCTAAAACGCTTTACCGAATGACGTCGTCAGGATAAAACTAAAGTGCCCTTAGACAATGTGCATTTACTGGGTTACTTAGACATAATGGTATATATGTGTTACTTCTAAGATAACCGTGGCTCTCAGGATCGCAGCTTAGGGTGATATCATACGAGCGTAACCAGTGAAAACACTACCCTCGGGCAAAAATTACGCCGCTCAAAATGAGCCGAAAATATTCGAGTGTGTACAAAACAACTGTGACAGTTGTGTATTTTTTAATTTACGCTGCATTTTATTTTTATACAGATATCCTAAACAAACCAAACGGTGACACAAAGTGAGCTAAATAATTCAGTCGACTCTAAAATTGCGAACCACTACTCACAAAATTACGTTTGTTTGGCCATTTACAAACTGAATGTAGCGTAATTTCGGTAGCCCATTTTGAGTAGCGTGAATGACACGTGTGACATCACTCTTAATAAAAAAGCTTGTCATTTGAGAGCGCTCCACAAATCGTTTATAGCAATAAATAAAAGAGATAGAACATAAATAGAAAGAAGAAAATGTTGAAGCGTTCAGTTATCTAATATTTAGAAGGCAGTACGTTGGTGACTAATTAGATTGTTGTTATTATAGTCGAGGTCCTAACTAATAATAAATATGAGTGATAAAAAAAAAATCGTGGTAAGGCATATTTATTGCATTACTATCTTAAAACCTTTCAATGTTACGTTAATTTTCAGGGATAGTAACAAAATGCAAATTAGCTTACTGAACTCTCATTTAGCTAGTTTCTCTTTGTTTTTGGATACATAAATAATAAGTATATTTCTTAACCCTTTAACCGCCCGCGTCGAATTGTTGCGACGAGTGGTCTTCGTGTCCTATTCGCCAAAGTCATGTGTTTGCGACTGGGTACTCCATCTCGTTTAGCTCTTCAATCACCATAGGTGATAGATGAGCTGATGAGATGGAGCATTTGGTCGTGGATGTGCGACCTTGGCGGAATAAGCGCGAAAATGTTTGTCGGAAATATTCCGACGTACGCGGTTAAAATCTAAATATATATTGAGTCCAAAACGGCCCGGTTCTAATGTTATCATAGTGATCATTCCACCAGAAACGGCGAAAGATTAGGAATTAATTGATAATTATATTTAAGCGTAGCTACGATCCTGATATTTCACAAAAGTGCCATTGATTGATAAAATAATGGAAATTAGGTAAAATTTATTTATTAACTAAAAAATTGTGTTATTTTTCGCGGCCATTTTATTTTGTGAGAATCTAGAAATTTAACATCGTTTCATAGTAATGTTTAGGATAATTGGCTTGACACAATATGAGCGAAACATGATTATTGTAATATAACCTTATTCTCAGCCTTTTTACTTGACAATGCGCCAACGAATAACGTATTTCAAAAAGGAACACTTATGCACGATTATATTATTATATGGAACTTAAAACAACCGAAATGTAGGGCTATATTTCTGCGTAATTCTTTGAAACACGCGTGATGGTAAGTTTGTGTATTTTTTTATACAATGTACAGTATTGAATCTGCACAAAATTTCAGGAGGTTGTTATAAAACTCGTAAATAATCATATAAAAAATACGATACCTGGTCAATAATAATTAATAATACTACTTGTTATTTTAGATTATTTTTTAATTTTGAGTGTTATCCAGAACTCTCTTAACAAACCTCTTGTAACTATTTCTATGCAGTTAGGTCAAAAACTGTTAAATTGAAAAGTTAATCGTGTTATCGTTTTGTACAACTTCAATCATACGATTTAATAAAGAAATAATATTTCGTAAGTATATAATTTAGACACCCACGATTTTAATACCGTTTCTAACAACTCCATTGAGTTGTTAGAAACGGTATTAAAAACTCAATCTAATAAAAAAAACATATGAATTTATATTTTTGTTATAAAAAGCTACAAGATCGTATGTTACGCCTTGTTTCTGTGATTTTTTTTCGCTGGTAACACAATTTTTATTTATTTTATTTTTTTCTTTGGATAAAGAACTTATTTTAACTATAAGTAAATGAGAATCGTGCATCGTGTTCACTTTGAAATACGTTTGAATCGTGTGTAAGTATCGGACTATTATGTGCCACGTCTCACCTCAGTGTTTCAAATTATGACATTTTTACAAGTTACGACTAGTTAGGTTATGTGAGGCCGCTGCGCCGCGCTGGCGACACGCGCACTTGTGTACAGTTCGTGCGAGCTGCTGGCACCAGCGAGCTTTTTGTATGTCTAGACGTAGGCCTTCTGTCCAAAGACGCGTAGCTTCATAGATGCGTATTCGTCATTATACGCTTGGTGTACGTCTGCGTGTAGCTTGCCTACAAAACTAGGAAACTCTGACGACGAAGTGGCAGCGTCGTGCCGTCGTGTCGTTGCCGCTTCGTCGACAAAGTTTACACCAAGCGTATAATGACGAATACGCGTCTATGAAGCTACGCGTCCGTGGTCAGTAGGCCTTAATATTGTTTAAGGGTCAGCGCAGACGAAGGAGTGTAATGCAGAGAGTTATCTCAAGACATTGAATAATACGCTTTAAAATCAGCACCATAAAGTGTAAAGTTGTACGAAAATTAACGCAGGCATTATCTTAGCTCCTCGAGTATAAGCTTGCTCTTAATAAGGTTTATTATTCAATTTCATGATATATCGTCTATACTGCAATCCTGTTTGATCTGGGCTGAGCCTAAATCATTATACTTCTATCAGAATCGCAAATTCTGACTTCATTTGTGAACTTATATCTCTATTATTTTGTAAAAAATCACTCATTAGTTTTACCGACAATCTTTTATCACTAAGTTTACAAAGAGTTCCTAAGACTCATGACAATTTTAAAGGGAATATTTAAAGCCGTACCTCGAACAGCGCGCCGCAGCGGCACAAAATACTGTAGATTTTGGAACTATAAATAAAATAATGCAGATAAAGAGTTAAAACTGTTGAGTAACACTATAAAATATAACTGTTTAAGGTAGATATATTTTAAACTTTTAATTTTCCAAAATGTAAGGGCAACTGTACTTGCATGTGAAATTAAAAAAAAAAATAGTTAAATACACTTGTGTTAAAAATCTCATTTTCAGTTACACAGAAAAGCGACGAAAAAAATTGTATATCAAAGCAATAAATAAAATAGTAGCTAAATTTCTTAGTCGCCCTGACAGCAGTGTAACATAATGTATAAAGAAATAAAATATATGTTAAAATATAAGATATATATAACTGTCAAATGAAAAACCAATAAATAACTGCCATGTAATTGGATCATGATTAAACCAAAGATTCCTCTGCACCGATTACTTCATCATCAGAAGGTGTCACTACATCAATTATAACTATTATTCAAATTAAAATATCTTCGCTTTTAAGATATTTGCTAACTTAGTTTTTTTTTTATTTAATATAAGAACTTTGTAATTAGCAAATATCTTAGCAGTAAACTTTGTTTTGACGAGGTGTAATTATTTTTGTCCTTTGCTCTAATAAAATAATGTAATATTTTAAACTGAAAACTAAGACCCCGAGCGTAGCCATATTCTCACTAGATGGCGCTGAACTCTTGCGTTTATACATAATATAGTGCTTAAGTATAGCGCTAGGTAAGTATAGCTACTAACTATAGACTATGTGCGGAAAGAGAACCTTCGCGGCGTAAAATGAAACTAACATAATAATATAACTAGTCACAATAGGCTACTTCTTATTAGCGGGCACAGCCTCCGCCAGAAGCTAGTGTAATAGTTTCAAAATATTAGGAGTTACAGTCGCACTATAATGACGTAAAAATGTTATTTATATACAGCTGCGCTCTTAAATCTTATGACGGTTCTCTTTCCGCACAGACTGGCATGAACATGGATTTAGTAGCAATATAATTTGACACAGTTCAATAAAGTGGAATGTACGATTGTAGAAAATAACATTCCCTTGACTTAATAATGCTTCCATACACTAAAAATATTGACTTCAGCGCCATCTAACGGGGAATATGGTCACGCTCGGGCCCGCAGCTTTCACTTCAATAACTTCTCTGCTCTAGAAACTTCATTACAACATTCTTTTTTAATAACCTACTCTGTCTGTCATCCAAAATGTTTTTGTGAATTTATAATGATACATAATATAAACTTGGTAAATAAACTACTGGTTATGTATGTATGGTTGGTTCAAAGCTATTGATTTTCGATCACAGAAATGTTTTAACTCGTAACACACGAGAGTTTGTCAGTTATTTACCAAAGTTTATTCTAGTTCTATTTAGTGTTTGCATTTATTTTTACTTAACTTTTAGTGTGTGCATGTGCGTATCTTATTTGTAAATTAAGGCCATATTTTTAGCAAATATATTTTATGTAACGCGTTTATCCCTTATGAACCTCGGAAAGGTATAGTTTTGAAATGTTTGTACAATTTATTTCTAGTTGTGAGTTGAATTTCAATTTGATGTTAGTCTTGCGTGTGGGATAAAGAAGTCTCTATTTTTATTATGATGTGGTAACTAAATGAGGATGTAACGAACTAATCTAGATGTTAAATAATATAACACTGTTACATACAAGTAAATCAATGTATATTCTATTCGGTGAGTCGGAAACGTGATGTGGATATTTTTCGCTCATTGAATGGTGATTTAACGGTTTTTTCACAATATTGTCAGATTAAAGTTTGACAATAGTATAATTTTTGAATGAATAAACTGTGTAAAAAGTTTGCAATTTTACCTTTTATTTAAAACTCCCTCCTATTTAGTTTTGGTTTGGGGTTCCCGGTATAGGTACGGACACACAGGGCCAAATGGTAGACGACTGAACTCGGGAGACAGGCCCAGTCGCAGGACAACCGGGGTTTTGTCGCCACGTGTGTGAGATGCGACGTGAGACATAGGTGTACAAGGGATACAGCGGCGAAGCGCACCTTCCCAGCGGAGATACGGCGGGCCAAAGTGAGCGCTCGCGAGGTTTAGCGTGGTGAGCGCTCGAACAAGAACAAAACTTTTTAACTTGACCTAATCCAAATGATTCACTAACATTAGAAAGGGATCTGGCGCTCGGCGGCCACTACGCTTCGCTCGCTCGCTTTTACGCTTTAATGGCCACTGTTCTAACCTAACCCACATGATCGCTTTGTTCACTCACCATCGCGTTCTAATGGTCACTATTCTAACCGGACCTAATCCAGGCGCAATTTTTAACCTAACCTAACCCAAATAATTCACTAAAATTAGAAGGGGATCTGGCACTGGGCGGCCGCTACCGCGGCACGCTCGCCTTCGCGCTTTAATAGTCACTGTTATACCCTAACCAAACCCACATGATCGCTCCGTTCGCTGGCCCTCGCGTTCTAATGGTCACTATTCTAACCTGACCTAATCCAGGCGCGATTTTTAACATAACCTAACCCTAATAATTCACTCACATTAGAAGGGGATATGGCGCCCGGCGGCGGCTGCTGCCGCGGCACGCTCGCTTCGTTCGCTCGCTTTCGCGCTTTAATGGTCACTATTCTAACCTGACTTAATAATAATAGTTATTTTTAAAACGTTACTGTACGGCGCGCCGTGCCGACTTGTAATACTAACAGTGTGTTATACGATACAGCTGCGACAAATATATATAATAAACAATAGACCTAATGATTTTCGATGAAATAAACTTTATATCCAATAACGTCATACGAAATAAGTTTTAGAGTATATAAATTTAATATGTAAAGAAATTATATCACCAGTTGGTTTATCTCACGTTTATTATATCTTGTGAATGTTATTGAAATGAAGACTTCAAACAGAAGTGTATTCGCAATTTGTCGGAATCTTTTTTTTTTTAAATTAACAATTAAAGATACAGAAACATTTGTGTTGTAACGTTTCCTAAACTTCCATCCCTAAAGGTATAAATCATGGGTCCAAAGTTTGATTGAATTAAGATTAGATTGACGGATTTGGATGAAATTTGGCACAAGGCTAGACCATGTCCTAGGATAGCATACAGGAATTTTTATCTCGGGAAAATGATCCTTTGAGATAACTTTCTAATTTCACGCGGCTGAAGCTACTGGCAGAAGATAGTAAAAGACTACTGGTAGAAAAAGTTGAAGAGTTTGCTTGTTTGTTTGAACGCAGTAATCTCGGGTACTGCTGGTTATAATTGAAATATTATTTTAGTGTTGAATGGCCCACTTATAGAAGAAGACCTACGAACCACGAAATAGGCGTCCACGGGGTAGTAATAAACACCCAGACACAGAACAAACGATCGTGCTCATCTAACCACTAGACCAAAAGCCTTGACTGGCCTGTTGGTCTGATCGTTAGTGACCCTGACTGCTAAGCTGGAGGTCGTGCAATAAATCCTCAACAGTTAAGGGAGGCGTTTTCCCAGAAGTGAAAAAAACTAGTGCGCCTCACCATCAATGATTGCATCTCTGCTTACCATCAGGTGGGATCGCAGTCAAGCACTGGTTTATAAAGTATATGCTACAAAAAAAAAAAAATTAGCGTCATGCTGCAATACAATAAAATGTTAAGATTGATCAAATCTTTATTTTATAACGGTTAAAAAGATGTGCGAGTGGATTGAGAGTTCTTTTTTAAAAGTTCACTATATATATTTATAGGTACGAAATCAAGGAATTAATCAACGAATCAAGTGCTACCGTGCTGGACCCAGTCGGAGACATCTTTGTTTAAAATTCTTTACTTCTTTACCTCCTTCATGGTAATTAAAGAAAATAATACTACTGTTAATTATTTTTTAAATGTGCAAGAAAGTATGCATTAGGTAAATATTTGTTTGAAAAACAAGGTTACCAATATAGCCCGTTCAGTAGGCTGGGCACATTGCTCGCAGAACAGATGGTCGATGGAGCCAAAAGGTTCTGGAGTAGCGACCGCGTGCGTAACGGACGACGCAGCGTTGGAACTTTCGAAGGCCTCCCATAAGGTGGACCTATTAACTTGGTGAGGGTGCTTGGCTTGGTGAGGTGAGGGAATCCGCTGTACGCGAGACGCACAGGTCGTTGTGGCGAGGGGGAACCTTATGTTCAGCATTGGATGTCCGCTTGACTGAAATGATGATGATAACATTTTTATTGCTTATAATACCGAACCGATGAATGAAATATGAATTTATACATCTTTGCATATCTACTAGGTAAATGTGAGAGGTGATTCTCAGGTTTCTGGAGAATTGAGATTCTTGATAAATAGATTATACCTAAATGTTTTATGCAATTGACTGGCCTGGTCACGGTGATGGTCTAGTGGTTGGTGGTGGATGGTAGTGGCCCTGACTGTTATGCCGGAGGTCGTGGGTTCGATTCCCAACCAGGACAAATGTTTGTATGATGTGTTTGTAATTTGTATATTAGTATGTTTATCAGTTGTCTAGTACTCTTATGAGCACAAGCTCTGCTTAGCTTAAGACTAGACGGCTTTGTGTGATAGTTGTGGAATAAAAAAAATAACATAAAAATTTACACTTTCCATGCACCAAATTCTCCCATAAATAAACCAACCAAGTAAAGAAACTTCAATAAAAAAGTATGACGATGTCATCACTATTTGCATAAACAGCCCTCTTAATTGGCAAAGTAAAAATCCATTTTTTTTTATATAATATAGGAATATCATTGTGTAAAAAAATCCACGCTAGTTGAAAATTAGTTCTCACTCTGTAACTAGATGGCGTTGGCGTCGAGTTAGAAGTCGCTATGGTTTCGTTACCGCAGCTAGTATAGGTGCCTGAAGAAATCTATTGTCTACCTGCCCACAAAAGCTGGACATAGGCCTCTTCTATTAATATTTTTGATAGCGACAAACGTTGTAATTTCAACGACTCGCTTTATTATGTACTAGATATAATCTAAACCTTTTGAGTGCGTAATTAGAGACACAATAGTAAGACAATGGCGCGTGAACGCCGGCGTTAATGCGGGGATCAACAGCTTTAAAATACTCTGTGATCTAAACGTTTTTGAAAGATGAAAGGATGAACGAATTAAGTACTGGCTTTTTAAGTCAAGAAAGCCAAGATTACCGCGCCGCCAAGGCGCCAACCGCATCTAAATTTAGTAAATAATTGGTACTAACTAGTAATTAGTACGACAAATAGAAATTATTTTTAGACTTCGAAAAAACGAGGTTCTCAAGACGTCAGTGTTATTTTTTTATCTTGTTCAGCGATATCTTCGCCAAATGCGAACCTTTTTTTTCAAAGAGTGGCCCAGCAGGTGGTCCCATTTAAATTTGGTGAAAATCTGATAAAGAACTTCGGAGATAGACCATGGAACACTTCAATAAATGATAGCAAATCTTCCGGAATTGCTGTAATCGCATGTCTGTTAAAACCATTTCATATTAATGTGTTATGACTCAATTTTCTTGCGTGGCAATGCGTGGACGAAGGCGTATCAGCGAGGCCTTTTTGATTTTAGTACCTATTAATATTACTAAGGTCAATGCAGACATCCTAAATTCCTAACATCCTTTTGTGAATACAAAATCATATCCAGGATATTTTTTTTTTAGTTTGGAAATCATCCAATGACTTCGTCTCTCGGCGGACCGAGTGGGCGTGTTAGACTTTTACTAACTAATATATAGGAGTGGATATCAGTTAGTAAATGTCTAACACGCCCTCGCGCTCCCCCATTGGATAATCTCCAAACTAAAAAAAAAATCTTTTTTTTAATTTCATATAAACCAGCGCTTGACTGCGATCCCACCTGCCCCAGGACCCCAGGCCCCTGATCCTCGTCCCAGTTCCTTCTTTGCCTTGCGTTCCTGGGCCCTAGGGTTCACTTTCACTTAACCCATGACCACAGTAGGCTCCTACGATTTGCTGACATCTCCTTGAGGAGGATAGTGAAATACAATTACTCGGTAAATATAGTTTTGTTTCAAAAAAAGGTTTTTGTAACCTGTGCTCATCTTTTCCAAAAATCTTTTTTAGACCGCTCGATCGGGGAATTGCCAGTACATAGACTACAATCTGTCTTTATTGACACTTGTCAAAATCCCGAGTCTAGGGATGGGACCGAATGGTCCGTGGATACCGCACGGCAAAGAGGTAGCGTGGACTAATTTAGACGTAAACGAAGGTGCATCAGCAAGGCCTTTTTCTTTCATAAATTCGAAAACGAGACAGCAACTGTCGCGAGTTCCCGACTCAGTGTTCGACCACATCGTCGCTTATCATCAGGTGAACACTATTTCACTTTCAAACGTGATCCTATCAATTATAAAAAAAACCCTCATTCTTAAAGAGCGTTTCTTTGGGTGCGAGGCCGTGGGCGAGGGGCCACTTCGCCCACGTCTAGCCTTGTACTATTACTTATTCTGTGGCCAAGCTAAGCTACTGTCGCACGGTATCCTGCGAGGCGGCAAGCAGAACCTGGAGGCAACAGTGCTTACACACACGAACGAGTGGCGCGTGAAGGTGTAACGCCGCCGCGCCGCGCCGGGGCGAGACTCCGAAGCCGTAACAAACCGCGGCACGGAAGACAGAGCTCCGGCGGAATCTCATGGCGGTATGGAGACAGCGAATGTCGCAACCCAGCGCTGGGCACGCCACTAATACAGTGTTATGTCCCCACTTTGAGGCGTGGCTAAAACAGCACGGCGTTATCACTTTCCGCCTGACGCACGTCCTCACTGGACACAGTTGTTTTGGAAGATTCCAGTGTCATATTTGGCTGGAATAAATGCGCGGGTGTCGAACTTCGGTCGCTCTTGCATCCTTTGATTCCCTAGGTTTTCTGTATGAAACGACATAGTTAATCCCATCTTACAGAGACGAACAAACAAGAATACCATAATATCATGTTCAGAAGAAGTGCTGAGGTTGAACCCCCTTTTTTCTTTTTCTTTTAGGTTGGAAATCTTCCAATTACATCTCCCGCGGGAGGGCGTGTCAGACTTCTACTGACTAAATCCCACTCCTGTTCCTTCTTTGCCATTTTTTCAAGGGTCCCGGGGGTCACTTTCGCATCACCCATGGCCCCAGTAGGCCTCGACCCTGCAGGGCCTCTACGGTTGCTGACATCTCCTTGAGGCGCGCGAGGAACACTACGCGCCGTCGACGCCTTGGGCTCGGTCCGGACAGTTACCGGACGATCGGACGGCGAGCCACCCATTGCTCGCCGTCCGCAAGCCCGTGCCTACGGTGGCGGCGGTTGAGGACCGTTGCCTCACGCGATCGGCCGCCTCCTTTGCTAGCATTACTGCTTCGCAGGAGGCAACCGCCTGCCACTCCTCCTCGCTCCGGACCATGGCCTGTACCAAGGCCCGGCGCGAGAGATCGCTGCCGCCTATCGCCCCCACGAGGACACGGCGGTGCTATGCCCAAGCGGGGCACACCTCTACCGTATGCTCCACCGTGTCCTCCGGGCGGTCCACACAATGGTGGCACCCGGGCGTCTCTTCTGCACGAATCCGGTGCAGGAACCTCCCGAAGTAGTTTTTATATTGCGGTACAAAATCCGTAACTGTTTCGTCATGACCCTGTAAGAGCACTGCTGATCAAAGTAAAATATACCTATACATACCTACTGCCAGTACCCAGCCGGTCTCGACGGTGTCCTGTCGTGTGAGTAGCTCAGTGGTGATAACTGTGGCTTCTATGGCGATTGGGAAGTCATTTTCAGATGGCGACGCGACGTCATCTGTGAGATGACATTGCTTTTGATTATTATTTATTAGTTAATAACGGCATTACTGTTCAACTGTTCAAAACGAAGTGTAGCTTAATCGTCATCGTCTTAAATTTTATTCTTAGTCTTTGACTCACCTCCCGGAGACGCCCCGGGCGTACCACTGCACTGTGACCACGGGCTTGCGAACGGCCAGCAATGACATCCACCCTCCAGTACAGATCAGGCTCGGGTCCACGGCGCATTGTATTCCACGCGCTCCTCAGAGATGTCAGCAAGATTGACAGAGCAAGTTAGGGTGGCATGATGCGATTAAATTGATCGAAAGAGTTAAAGTGGCTGTCGCAAAAAAAAGGCAACTGACTGACACACTTATAGTCAATTAGTCAGTAGAAGTCTGATACGCTCCACTCAGAGCGGGAGAAGTTATTTGGTTTCCCATGTAAAAAAAAAACTCATTTGTACGGTAAACCGAAGTAAACTGAGGGTCGAAACTGCCTAAAGCGGATGCGCGCGTGGTCCCATGCAAAATTTCTGGGCTCCACGCGCCCTTTTTGCTACGTAATAAATATTAAGTTTTCCACCGATACGAATACATGCAAACCGTTAAAGTTGAACTAGCGACACTGCGCAGGTAATAATTCGGTTTTCGCGACGGGGACCCGAGCACACGACACACGCGCGTCGTCACGAGCCTGGTGCCCGCCGTGGGCGTCCGCGCAGATGCAGTTTCGGCCCTGATCGCGTCAGCGCACCGATAGAAGGCGCGTTCCGGTTATCTCGCACTAATGCGACACTTGCGTATTCACACGATAATCGCTTTGTATTAGGACTTCGCCTGATAGTACGAAAAATCCTCTCACAAATATAGAAGAGACTACAATCTTCGATTGTTACAGCTCTGCACTGGTAAGATGGTGAACTTCAGACTCATTGAAGCATTTAATAGAAAAATAACTCTAAAATTACATTACTTGCCTTCGATCAATGGAGTAAATGTCATACCATTCACTACCTACTTGTGCGAAAAACTTCTCAGGTAGACTCTCGGCTCCATATCGTCCTCGGTTTCGGCTCAGGCGGCAATTCCGACTTAACTCGCATAACAGTTTGATATTCGAGTGTCCTGCCGAAAGCACAGAAGACAATTACGCCGCAAGGCTCGCTCTCAATATAGCAAAAGCATGTTTTTCTTTTCTAACATATTTTAATATAAAATCAATTGATGTTCTTTAGTCTCGCTAAAACAGGAAAAAACCAGTTGAACAAATTAAAATTGATTGAAAGGTGGTAATTCCACGGGAGAGGAGCCGCGAGCGGCGGTATCTCACAAATGTGTTCGCGATAACTCAAAAACTACCGCGGTTTTCACTAATGAGAAAGGTTTAGGTGTACAATGCATGCATAATAGAGAAAAACCGAAAACTTTGAAAGATTTCTGACACCCGTGCGAAACTAGGGCGGGTCGCTGGATATTATGTAGTAACGAAGCGATATCGCCTCAAGGTGAAGTGGAAAAGAATAACGCCAGTGTTCTTATTGAATACATTTTATTACTAAATCATTATCAGTAGTGACATTGGAACCACACTCCTAACTAAAACATTTGTACACGAAGCTATAAGCTCATCATTCACTCACGCACTCGGTCAGTTACTCAGTGTAACTTAGTCATTAAAAAAACTTACAATTTACTTACTAACCCCCCGATTTAAATTTATTACATATCTTAAGTAAATTTCTAAATTAAAAGTCACCTGAATACCTAATTGGTTGTAAAAACTACCAAAATACATGGGTTACATATATTTTGTTAATATCGTGGAATTGTTTAGCAAAGATAACTTTTGTATAGCAACACAGAAACAGTCGTTTCTAGACACAGTGACAAATATTAACAAAAGTTCGTCGCGTATAGCGACTCTAAATTAAAAAAAAAAGACAACGTAAAACGTAAATAATTATATCTACTTTTTTTTTACAACAATTTGTCTATATTGTTTCGCTTGATCTACTAGTGTATTATTTTTTCCATGTTCACAAAAAAGAAAAACTGATTCTTTATTTATTTTAAAATAGTTTCCATATCTAGTCGTTTCGTTGCACTAGTTACAATCCCGCAAACGTCTAAAACTATGAGATGTTTCGTGCTCATAAACATAGCTTTTTAATACATTGCCACACACAGTACTTGACGTGACAGTAAAAGATTTACCATTAACTAAAAAAAAAAAAAACAAACAAGAAAAACAAATAAAAATGCCAGAGTTTCTAATTTAGACATTACTGAACTTAGTTTCCGACTAAAAATTCAGAAAATATATTAATAATTTGTATAACCGTGATAATAATCTTATTACCTACATGTTTCAATGAGTCAATTCATTACAAAATTGTTTTGTCAGGTCAATTGCACCAAACTAAAACAACACAGTGCAAAACTCCTACATACCTATTTAATAACAATATTGATGACTTTCATTTACTTTGACTCTTCCACAACTATGTAAAGACGACGATAAAATTAAAAAAAAAAAACGTGTTATCACCTTTTTTTATTGCTGTGCACATTCAATGGTCATCAGATATATTGCACCAATCGTACGCAACATACTACATAATTTTTATTTTTTTAAGGATTCCCAAATGAGGGTAAAAATAAAATGTATCTAAAATGATACGGTGGAGTCAGACATCCTATAGAACCAAATAAACATAAAGAAATCTGATCAGTAGGCATGTACAATCAGTGCAATATTTCAATTTAACTTATTTTGGTAATACCTAAATACTGTAGGAAAATATGTTATCACTATGCGTTTCGTCTACATAATATCAAAAACTCCGACACTCACCGACCTCGAATTATAACAGGATTAATCGAATGTTTGAATTAACCTTTGCAATGTCGAAATGATGATTACTCAACGACTACCTGATAACCGTTTGCAAACCACATACAAAAATCTTACCATACACATACCAACTTACGATTTAAGCGGGAACTACACTAGACCGACGCACCCTTGCGCCGCGCCTCATTTGTGCGCAGTCGCGTCGCGTGGCGGGGATATTATGTATCTCTACAAGTCTAATTTCCATATAAAATGTATGGACACCGACGCGCCCAGGTGGCGTACGTGGCAGACGTGTGCGCAGTGTAGTTCTACCTTTAAAACGGATACATACTAATCGCAGATAAATTACCTCACTTTTTTAAATCACCACCTAATTTTTATCCTGGGATTAAGTGTTAGATAAAGAAATTATCTTCTGGTCTACAGATAGTTTGAATGGTACCTCGTACACCGAATATTTTATATCTCGTGCATATTCTAATAACGTACAAATCGATCTCTATCAGCCATGTAACTCTTTTAGAAATAGGTAGGATCTTATTAACATTACAAATATGTACTTCGTAACAAACTTTAGTCTAGCTATTTCTCTAACGTTGAGCTTAATTGTACGATAAAAACCTACAAATGTACAATTAATAAAATAAACAATGCTTAATTTCATAATACAGTGTTAATTTTCATGTTACCTTTATATTCAGAGCTTACCTGTACTCCATTCGCAATACGATTAGACATTTAAACAAAGCCTTTTACTGTCCGTTCAACAGATTATGACTTCTATTCCGTAGACATAAGGATGACATTAAAAGCAAAAAAGTACAATAACAACTATTTACTGCTTAAATTTAATTGGTGGCTCCATTTATCATGCTACCAACGCAATAATAGTCAAAATCGGTTAAACCAACAGTAAAAAGACTTTTTTAAATGTCTTAATTTTATTGCGAATGGAGTACAAGTACCTAGCTATCCTGTTTGCATAGAAAGTTGTTAGTAAGTATTCTTATTCAACGCCGCATCTCATATAAACTACCCAAAAAAATGCTGTTTTAAAGCTCTTCTTTTCATCAGAGGCGCTTCATATTATCCGACGACATTTAATTACAATATTAATTACATTATTCACTAACATGACATAGTGATATACAGTAAGGTACCGTCACATAAACATCAATGTTATTGTAATAGACTATACAGTTAGCCGGTCGTAATTTCACAAACCGACTAGTTTTAGAATGAACCCGCTCAACGCTATTGAAGTCGACCATCATTGCTACGTAAGATGTGCTCGGAGAGGTTTATGCGCGGTTCATTTATTTGTAGTCGCGCATCCAAACCCGAAGAATCGCCAAACTGGCAGTGAACAGGTCACTGCTGACACCGATGGTCGATATTGCCGAAGGTCGGCGGCCTCCCACAAAGCAAGCCGTGCACTTTGTGAAGGTGCGACATGTGTTGTCACCCATGTCCAGTAGTGGTCGTCTTTCGGCTGAACTGATTGTGCATCTGAGTGTGACCGTAGCGAGGAATGGACGATCCGGCCTTTATGAAGACGTGCGTAGAGTTTAAGAGTCGTCGGATGAATCGTCTCTAACGTATGTAGTGGAGCGTTGTTGTCGGAGCTGCGTGTAGAGCAGGTTGGCTATGAAGGAGTCGTTGATAGTGCTTGTAGTTTTGTCAGCCGGGACGTCACGCGATCGTGGTGTGTCTGGCCGGAGTGAAGATCACTTTTTCTCGCTGCCGGTGATTGCGTTGCCCGCGTTATTCGCGTTTTGGTTGCCGTAGTTCTGTAAGATGATTATGGCTACATTATTATTATTATTTTTTATATAAATTTCTCTCTTAGCAAACCCTTTCCCAGTCATCATGGAGGGAGCAAGAAAAATAATTGGTTCGCAATTTTTGGGAGTTTGCCATATTGGATTTAGAATTATGCCACTTAGCTAACCGTGCATTGTCATCTAAACCAAACGTTTATGCAAAATTTCAGTTCAATTGCTTGGGGATAAGTGTTTCGAAATTCAGTTGCAAGATTTGACTCTTACAAAAAACACCTCACACACTTAGGTTGCTTAGAGGTTGGAAACGGAATAATGTCGCTGATTAACAATAACAATAGACAAAAGAAATACGTACGAATAGCTGAAAGAATTTAAATTGTTAGAACAAAAAAAAACTGGTTACGAGACTAAAAATTGAAGCTACACATGGAACATTACAATAAAAAAAATGTCCATAACAATAAAACGTATCATAAATATTGTTTATTAAAATGCATTCAGAACTAACCTGATAGTATTGTGCCCACGCCTGTGCATCTGCAGCATTGCCGGTCTGGTTACCTTGTTGATACTGTAACAAAAATCCACCATCAGATGCTGCTAACTTCATTCTCAACAACCAATCAATGTAATGTTTTTGGCTTGGATACTAAGTCCTTTAAGCCATAACTTTATGAACAGTTCATTTGTTTATCATTAGAATATGGTTGTACATATTCTTATGTTTTTGTAGTATTTGCCAGCAAATGTCAAGTCAACCTTTTCGGATAACTTCGCCGCCAGCCCGCCTGCTGCTGCTGCTGCTGCCACTGCTGCCACTGGTACCACTGCTGCGCGGTGTAGTTGGCGGGCCACTGCTGCCCCGCGGCGCCCTTGTTGCTGTAGCTAGGTGTACATACCCCGGGCCAGCCCGCCTGCTGCTGCTGCTGCTGCCACTGCTGCCACTGGTACCACTGCTGCGCGGTGTAGTTGGCGGGCCACTGCTGCCCCGCGGCGCCCTTGTTGCTGTAGCTAGGTGTACATACCCCGGGCCAGCCCGCCTGCTGCTGCTGCTGCTGCCACTGCTGCCACTGGTACCACTGCTGCGCGGTGTAGTTGGCGGGCCACTGCTGCCCCGCGGCGCCCTTGTTGCTGTAGCTAGGTGTACATACCCCGGGCCAGCCCGCCTGCTGCTGCTGCTGCTGCTGCTGCTGCTGCCACTGGTACCACTGCTGCGCGGTGTAGTTGGCGGGCCACTGCTGCCCCGCGGCGCCCTTGTTGCTGTAGCTAGGTGTACATACCCCGGGCCAGCCCGCCTGCTGCTGCTGCTGCTGCTGCTGCTGCCACTGGTACCACTGCTGCGCGGTGTAGTTGGCGGGCCACTGCTGCCCCGCGGCGCCCTTGTTGCTGTAGCTAGGTGTACATACCCCGGGCCAGCCCGCCTGCTGCTGCTGCTGCTGCCACTGCTGCCACTGGTACCACTGCTGCGCGGTGTAGTTGGCGGGCCACTGCTGCCCCGCGGCGCCCTTGTTGCTGTAGCTAGGTGTACATACCCCGGGCCAGCCCGCCTGCTGCTGCTGCTGCTGCCACTGCTGCCACTGGTACCACTGCTGCGCGGTGTAGTTGGCGGGCCACTGCTGCCCCGCGGCGCCCTTGTTGCTGTAGCTAGGTGTACATACCCCGGGCCAGCCCGCCTGCTGCTGCTGCTGCTGCCACTGCTGCCACTGGTACCACTGCTGCGCGGTGTAGTTGGCGGGCCACTGCTGCCCCGCGGCGCCCTTGTTGCTGTAGCTAGGTGTACATACCCCGGGCCAGCCCGCCTGCTGCTGCTGCTGCTGCTGCTGCTGCCACTGGTACCACTGCTGCGCGGTGTAGTTGGCGGGCCACTGCTGCCCCGCGGCGCCCTTGTTGCTGTAGCTAGGTGTACATACCCCGGGCCAGCCCGCCTGCTGCTGCTGCTGCTGCCACTGCTGCCACTGGTACCACTGCTGCGCGGTGTAGTTGGCGGGCCACTGCTGCCCCGCGGCGCCCTTGTTGCTGTAGCTAGGTGTACATACCCCGGGCCAGCCCGCCTGCTGCTGCTGCTGCTGCTGCTGCTGCCACTGGTACCACTGCTGCGCGGTGTAGTTGGCGGGCCACTGCTGCCCCGCGGCGCCCTTGTTGCTGTAGCTAGGTGTACATACCCCGGGCCAGCCCGCCTGCTGCTGCTGCTGCTGCTGCTGCTGCCACTGGTACCACTGCTGCGCGGTGTAGTTGGCGGGCCACTGCTGCCCCGCGGCGCCCTTGTTGCTGTAGCTAGGTGTACATACCCCGGGCCAGCCCGCCTGCTGCTGCTGCTGCTGCCACTGCTGCCACTGGTACCACTGCTGCGCGGTGTAGTTGGCGGGCCACTGCTGCCCCGCGGCGCCCTTGTTGCTGTAGCTAGGTGTACATACCCCGGGCCAGCCCGCCTGCTGCTGCTGCTGCTGCCACTGCTGCCACTGGTACCACTGCTGCGCGGTGTAGTTGGCGGGCCACTGCTGCCCCGCGGCGCCCTTGTTGCTGTAGCTAGGTGTACATACCCCGGGCCAGCCCGCCTGCTGCTGCTGCTGCTGCCACTGCTGCCACTGGTACCACTGCTGCGCGGTGTAGTTGGCGGGCCACTGCTGCCCCGCGGCGCCCTTGTTGCTGTAGCTAGGTGTACATACCCCGGGCCAGCCCGCCTGCTGCTGCTGCTGCTGCCACTGCTGCCACTGGTACCACTGCTGCGCGGTGTAGTTGGCGGGCCACTGCTGCCCCGCGGCGCCCTTGTTGCTGTAGCTAGGTGTACATACCCCGGGCCAGCCCGCCTGCTGCTGCTGCTGCTGCCACTGCTGCCACTGGTACCACTGCTGCGCGGTGTAGTTGGCGGGCCACTGCTGCCCCGCGGCGCCCTTGTTGCTGTAGCTAGGTGTACATACCCCGGGCCAGCCCGCCTGCTGCTGCTGCTGCTGCCACTGCTACCACTGGTACCACTGCTGCGCGGTGTAGTTGGCGGGCCACTGCTGCCCCGCGGCGCCCTTGTTGCTGTAGCTAGGTGTACATACCCCGGGCCAGCCCGCCTGCTGCTGCTGCTGCTGCCACTGCTGCCACTGGTACCACTGCTGCGCGGTGTAGTTGGCGGGCCACTGCTGCCCCGCGGCGCCCTTGTTGCTGTAGCTAGGTGTACATACCCCGGGCCAGCCCGCCTGCTGCTGCTGCTGCTGCCACTGCTGCCACTGGTACCACTGCTGCGCGGTGTAGTTGGCGGGCCACTGCTGCCCCGCGGCGCCCTTGTTGCTGTAGCTAGGTGTACATACCCCGGGCCAGCCCGCCTGCTGCTGCTGCTGCTGCCACTGCTGCCACTGGTACCACTGCTGCGCGGTGTAGTTAGCAGGCCACTGCTGCCCCGCGGCGCCCTTGGCCCCCGCGGCGCCGGGCTGCGCGGGGGGGGCGCCCCCGGCGGCGGCGGCCGCATTCGCGCCTTGTTGCTGCTGATTGCCCCAATTGCCCCAGTTACCCCAGTTGCCCCAACCTGCTAGAAAGAACTTTGTCAGTAGACTAAAAGTATAAAGGAGAAGAGGAAGGCACTTCTCCACACAACCTTATGTCAGTGCGGACCAGTTTTTTTCGGAAGGAAGCACCACCAAGCTCGAAGCACCACCTGCCCCGATGTCATCTGGCATTTAATGGGGGCCCACTCCCAAACTCAAACAAAGAATTTATTTATTTCCATTTTGCTAGTTGCTTTTAAACTGTCTAGTAGACGGTCAGATAGTTAATAAATGTTAGCTTGCTTACAAGCGGAAGGAATTACGGAAAGGAAGAAACACAAAATGACCCTGGTTTTGATAAAGTTGTTATTCTCTAGCTACAAATCTGCGTAACCATAGTCTATTCGCATTAGGAAAATAGTGGCTTATCAGAGCAACTGCGAAGTAAAGGCAATACACCTTTACTAAGTTTTTTTTTCCTCTCTGGCAACTGAGCCGGTGTCGACTATTCTGCTAGTGTCATATGCTGAACCGTCGAACTTTGCACTTTGTGGTAGATCTACAATATTAATGGCTGTTATCTCTAGTCACAAATCTGTGTAACCCTATAGTCTATTCGCGTTAGGAAAATAGTGACTCATCAGTGCAACTCTCTTTTACTAGGTTAATTTCTGGTTTAACTTTTACATACTCGGATAAAAATTTAACTTTAATTTTTTGTCATCATCATCATTTCAGCCGAAAGACGTCCACTATTGGACATAGGCCTCCCCAAGTGTCGCCACAACGAACAGTTCTGTGTGAATTCTAATTATTAAATAGTTATTTTAAAATTTTATCATAATCGTCAGAATTTTCACTTTTAATTTTAGGAATAGGTGGTATTCTTTTTTAAAATTGACAAAAGACGTTTTCGTACTGTCTGATGAGCTTACTTCAACTGGTCAATGTGAACCCGGCTTTTTAATTTATATGATCGAATTGGTCAAAGGGCGTGGCAAAGCTGAGTGATAACGACGAGTCACTATTTTCTTAACGCGAATACACTATAGTTAAGTAATAAGTTATTATTTTACTATAGTGTATTCGTGTAATATATGTAGTGTAATTACATACCTTGGTTCTGATTCCAATTACCCCAGCCACCCCATCCACCAGCCCATTGGTTCCAACCTTGTTGGTTCTGCTGGTTTTGATTTTGGTTCTGATTCTGTCCATCCTGTGTGCAATACGAGATTAATTTAACACTGATTTCAAGCTAACATTTAGATTTAGGGTTGAGACGAGACGAGTGTTGATAATGCATTTTTTTGTTTTAACCTTTTGAGTGCGTAATTAGAGACACAATAGAAAGACAATGGCGCGTGAACGCCGGCGTTAATGCGGGGATCAACAGCTTTAAAAATAAGCAGTACCTTAGAATCCAAGTTGTCTTTTCTTTTAGTGTGTAGGATTATATTATTTTATTTCGGGAGGATGTTTTCCTGGGATAATAAATATTTTCTTTCACGCGGACCCGCGAAAGCGGCTATGTTGCGGATTCTAGAAATGGACTTGACGTCACACAAATTCTACATCGTGCAATCAAAGTTTATAGCGCGATTTGGACATACATAAGCGCGACACAAACTATCGGGTAGTTACCCGTCAGACACAACATCAATCGACCGGGGATCCTCCTGTTCAATGGAGTTGCGGAACTTTACATCCTGTTCCGTATTTTTTTTTTAAGGTTGTGTTTTTCGGTTGGATACTAAATCCTTTAAGCCATTCCTTCGTATGAACAGTTAACTTGTTTACCATTAGAATATGGATGTACATATTCTAATGTTTTTGTTGTATTCGGCAACAAATGTATCAAGTCATTCTTCGGCAAACTTCGCTGTAGTAGGTAGTCAACACTACAATAAAATTTTCAGTTCCATTTTACCAAGATCGCGATTCCATATATTGTCTAGTCTCATTTTATACCACTAAAGAAACCCAATATTTCACTTGTGTACAAGTGGAAGTCCAGCGCTCAAGATCCATGCCGGTATCTGTACCCACTAGGAATCCATTTGCGAATAATTAAAACAGCCTATATTATATATTTGTACGCCTCTGGGTAAAACATGGAGGATCTAGCTATTTTTAACATCTCACACTCTGTTGTAATCTGACCTATGTTTACAAATAAATTATTCTGATTCTGAGTCACTGAACTTCACTCGAAAAAATCCTGGAAAAAATTCCTCCTGTTCATACGGAACAGTAGGAGGGATTGGTATAAGAATAGAATGCGGGTAAATGTCAATGTACAGCAGGGTACCTTCTGGTTGGGCGGGGGCCCGCGGTGCGGGTTCATGCCGGGGCGCGGCTGCATGGCACCGCGGTTGCCGCCCACCTGGCCGCCGCGCTGCCACGACCCCGCGCCGCCTCCTCCGCCACCGCCGCCGCCGCTGTTGTTGCCGGACCCACCGCCACCACCTGCAACACATCAATTAAATCATTTACCTCGTAAAACAAAACTGAATTAATACCAATTTTTGCCGGTGAATTGTGTAGCTATTATCTATTTAGAAGCAAACCCAAAAAAGGTTCGAGAGTTCAGTGAGAATATGTAAGTACTAACAGTGGGAATGTAAATTCAGCTGCCTAAATGTACAGTAAATGGGTTGTCTGTAGCCTATTAACAACCTTAACTGCACCTAACAACATAGCCCTACCATCCTCGCGTGAACAGGGAATATTACACAATAGCAGGAGGTTATAGCTGTACGCAAATTAATACGTGTCTGATGATGTAGGCGACAAGAACATTTGTTATCGGGATCATCATTTGTCGTCAGACCATTTGGCATCATTTCACCCGAAAAAACTCATCATTTCTTCCCCAAGTTTTGTCACAACAAACGGTGCTGTGCGTCTCGCATACATCAGATTAGCATTTCGTCATAATCGCAATCTGATTTAGCATTCACTAACATAAAATTGCAAATTGGGATAAAAAAAATCGTGCACGTAAATTAGATAGAACTGGACTAGAACTCAGAGAGGAAACACTAAATCAAACTCAAAAATAAAGGTCCCTTAAGTAAACATGTACTGGTCAAATCATTTGAGAACCATATATACAGATCTGAGCGAAAGCGGCGCAAAAACGGAGCGTAGAACCTTCGATCCACGAATCGACCGGGCGTCGAGCCGTGGATACCGGCAGAAAGAAGAAATACTTGATAACTTGATGGTAGTCGGTTCACTATTATATCAGTCGTCATTGGTATAGATTTGAAGTAAACCTTTATGTTAAACCTAAAATAAACGTTTTTAAAAGTAAAGTAATGAAATTGGATAGTCATTGAAGAGCTCCTGGCCCTCTCACAAGAACACACATAAACAGATATAACTAGGTAGTGTACCCGGCTGGTGGTGGCGTTTGTCGGGGCGGTCGTTGGGGCGGTTGTTGTGTCGCTCGCGGGCGAAGCGGTCGTTGCCGGGCGGGCCTCCCCCGCGGCCCCCGCGGTCTCCGCGCCCGCCACCACCTCGGCCGCCGCCGCGTCCGCCAGCACGGAAGTCGTTGCTGGAACAGAAACAATGTTTTACAAATCTTCCTTACCCTCATTTTTAGTAGATAACTAACAGACGTTGAATTGTACCATGAAAATTTCAGAAATAAAAATCGCATAAAACTCATTTTTATCCATTTTTTACAAACACATTTTCCAATTTCATCCGTAATAATTTTTCTGCTTAAAAGCTTTACAGACATTCTAAATGATGCACTTACTAACAAACAACATTTCAGTTTTATTTGATTGGACGACTCTGTTTTTTAACCAATGCGCAAATTTTGACATGCTAAACTGGAACAAATTTTAATAAACATGTTTTAACCGACTTCAAAAAGGAGGAGGTTCTATGTTCGGCTGAATGTATGTTTATTTATTTTGATATGTGTTAGTCGTAAATAATAAAGTTATCGCTTTCAAAAAATTTTTACTTAGAAACTTATTTTATGGTCATTCGCCGGTTGAGCGAGTGGTCGGCGAGTGGTATCAGCTGAGTCGTAGGTAAAATACTCAGGTGTGCAATTTCGAACTAAGTTTTTAAGTTTAGGCTATAAAGTTATTTGTTAATGTAATTCCAATTTTTCTAACATATTTTCATTCGGTTAAAAATTGGCATAAACTATCTATATAAAATAATATTCAATTAAAAAGAACCTACACACGTATTGTTCGAAGTAATCTCGTGCTTTTTAGGCATAAACGTTTAAATAAATTTGCACTATCACAAAAAAGTTAAACTAAAAATGGAAATGTGTTCTGTTACTTACACTGATACACCAAAAAAAAAAAATACGCACTGGTTAAAAACTTTTTTTTGGACCTGTATATGATAAAAATCTCGCTAAAATATAACAAACAATACAGTGCACAATGTCGAAAGTGCAATGCTGTTTATCCTGGACAACGAGATCGTTTTTGAGATAACAATTTATAGTTGAAACGGTTTAATGGACTCACTCGTATCGTCCAGTGTTGTTCCCCTGTGGCGGGCCAGGCGGCGGCGGGCCGGGCTGCCAGGGCCGCTCGAAGCGGCTGGCGGGCGGCGGCGCGCTGGGCCGCGAGTCGCGCGGGCCCCAGCGACTGCCGCCGCGCCCGCCCGCGCCGCCCCAGCGCCCGCCGGACCCACCGCCGCCGCCGCCGCCGGAGCCGCCGCTGCCTCCCCAACGATCCTCTGTAATTAAGGTAAACATTTCAAACTAACTAACATTATTATTCTGCGAGGACTGTATGAGAAAGGCACAGCCTCAGTACGCGCAGATGACATTCAATCCAATCACTTCCACCCCAGCGCCGGAGTCCGTCAGGGATGTATTATTTCTCCGCTACTGTTCAATGTGTACACAAAGCTCATAATGAGGATTATACTTGAAGACTGGACAGATAGCATCTCAATTGGTGGCTTGAAGATCTCCAACCTGCGATATGCTGACGATACCACTTTGTTTGCCACCAGTACCCAGCACATGGAACAACTTCTCGACAAGATGAAACGCGTTAGCCTTGAGTTCGGACTTAAGATAAACCGAAATAAAACGAAAATGATGATTGTCGACCACATGAATAACAATTCTCCAGAAATTACACAAATTGCTAATTGTGATGTGGTGCAATCATACATTTATCTGGGAGTCTTAATTACGAACAACGGTGGATGTATCGACAAAGTGAAGAGGCGTATGACAATTTAACTGAACGGGTGCCGTCAGTTGAGACTGGTCATCTCTTAGATGCCAGTGACTTAATTCAATTTCTATTTTTTTAATTATTATTACTTATCTATATTGTGCTCACATATTAGAAGCGACAAGAAATATGTAACCAAGATTTATGTAACAAAATATGATTTAAGAGTGTCCATGGAGTTTCTTGCCGTTCTTTTACTAAATAATAAAATATGACCTACGGTTGCTGACATCTCCTTGAGGCGCGCGTGAAACACTACGCGCCGTCGACGACGGGCTCGGTCCGGACGGTTACCCTTCCGGTTTTTACCCTTTGGATACGGAATATGATTTAAAAGAGTATCCATGGAGTTTTTTTTCACGTTCTTCTCCATAGAGATCTACGCTTTGAAACATGCAATTTAGCTTCACTTTTTTTTGACTGACCGATATTTTGACAATTCAAAAGTGCCTGTAATTAGTCTATTTGAAATAAACGTTTCTGATTTCTGATTTCCAGGGCTGCGATGGGCAAGTTGAGGAAAATATGGAGGAGTCGCAACATATATAGAGCCACAAAAATCCGGCCAGTTCGGGCACTTGTATTCCCCTTATACTTGTACGCCGCCGAAACGTGGACCTTACGGGAAATAGAGAAGAAGAAGATAGACGCCCTAGAGATGTGGTGCTGGAGGAGAATGCTCGAAGTATCGTGGACTGAATTCCGTACCAATGAGTCTATACTACGAGAACTCGGCATCAAACAGCGTTTATCATCTTTGGTACAGTCTCGTATTCTCACCTTTTTTTGGTCACGTATGCCGCCGAGGGGAAGTGGCTATTGAGCGACTTGTGGTCCAGGGAAAGGTTGAGGGTACCAGGCCACGAGGAAAATCGCCTATGAGGTGGACTGACCAGATTAAAGCGGCAGTAAATGGCTCATCATCAATGCACGAGGATGGCGGCTATCAGAGAGGAGTGGCGGCGTGTTGTGAAGCTTGCCACCAACATCTGAAGTGATGACCACGACCACTCTGTCAAGAGTGATACCGACCGAAGTAAGAGAACATTATTATGGGGACTACAGAATCGCGACTTTTATAACGCTTAAAACTGCAAAAAACAGAATTGGAAAAATATGTATATATGTTATTCTTCAGGATAAATGTTAAGTAGACAGTGTGTTCAAAACATAATACAATTAATTTAGTACGATAGAAAAAAATCACGAAGATACCTCTAAAAAAATTTAACATTTAAGCCACCTCATATAAATTAAACACCCCAGGCGTCATATAAATCCTACACACAATATTTGTCTGATCGAAGGATCCCCCTTTTTCAATGGATAGATAGATATGTTATTTATTGTTCACCAATAATAAAATTACAATAGAAACTTAAAATTAATAGGGTGTCACAATGGATGGATGGAACCTCCATTGAACGCGGGACTTCACAACCCTTTTCTGCATACCTAAATATTTGAATATGACTAACCTCGGTCTCCCCTGCTGAAGTCCCTGTTCCTGCGATCGTCGCGGCCGTGGCGCTTATCGTTGGAGCGGTGGCGCTTGGGCTGCGGCGCGTCGCTCGTGTTGGAGCGCTCGCGCTTGTCCTTGTCGCGCACGACGCCGGCCGCCTTGGCCTCGCGGTGGTAGGCCTCCACCACGCCGCGCGCCTGCTCGGCGTCCAGCTCGGGGTAGATGACCTCGTCTAGCCACGAGCACTTGGCGGGTAGCGTGAAGTTGGCTACAACAGAGACGCGTGTGAGCTGGGGCAGGGACGGTCGGGGCGGGGGGCTCCTATGGCTAGCTTGTGCGGCAACCAACCTTTCATGTCCACGATAGCCCCGTCGGGCACCTCCTTGCCGTCGGCCTCCTCGCGTCGTTTCTGCCGGTCGCGGTACGTCTCGTCGTCGGTCACTATCACGACCGCGACCCGCCGGTACCCGTCGAATTCCCTCAACTTCCGCCTCTGGGCCGACGGGTATACGTTCGTCTGTTTTTACCCAATGCGATATCGAAACCGCGGTCGCGAATAACGTCGATGGCCGTCGTCGAGTCCCGCGTAGATTATGATGTGGAGCAAAACATTCTCATTATAGACAATGACGATATCCAGCGGTGGCTTTGTACTTTGTGTTAATGTTTTGTGGCAGTTTGACACCTAGAACAAGCTCAATAGAGATCCCATCGCGGTTATTTCAGTGGGCCATTTGGCAAGTTACCGCTCACCGCTCCCGCGTCTGCTACTTACCTCGGCAAACTACAAACAATTACATTTTAGCTCGCTCTTCGCGGAAGCGGTGTCGTGATACATAGCCTTAACTACTCTTATATATAGGACGTACCTTATGAAGATGCGTAGATATATAGATGGCATACGAAGCTAGATAGACGCTATATAACATGGCATACATATACATATATTTTCGGTGAGGAGATAGTGATTGATATTGAAAGACAAATGAAAGGGATTCGACTAAATAGTTGCGGGGGTAACAGTCGTTCGATCTCGATTGTTCCTGAATTAAGTGTGGCTGCCAAAATTGTAATGTTATAGAAAATTGGAGTGTTGCTCACCTGATCCAGTATAAAATTCCTTTTGCGTCCCTTGGCGATTTCCAACAACTTAAGCACGCATTTAGCGCACTTGGACACCATAGCGTCCCACCTGCCGTCGTAGCTGGCGCGGAAGGGCTTACAGTCCACCTGTGTCGACGTACACATCATACAATACTACTCCGACACGCGGGCGCGGACTTAACCTAGCTTACTCTAAGGAATATATGTTTGTGATACCAGGGACTCTCCTTGGTGACTCGGGACTCTGTATACGTACGTCCTCTTCAGTCGGCGATCCACTGGTATCATATTAACTACACTGCTAGTTGGTGACCGCTAAAGGTCGATTAAACATTGTTTTGTTATAATGTTTTTGGTTTATAAATGTTGCTCATATTGCACCCTGTTGAAAATACAGACGAACATTAGTTTATCAATGTCATAGTTGGAGCTGTAGTCGTTTATTGTGCTCATACCTCTAGCTGAAAGGAAACACTATTAGTTTGTGTTCAGTGTTGTGTTTCAAAAGAAAATGTCGTTTATTTATGTTCAATTTAATTTAAACTAAATACTTTGAGGTACTGCGATGATTTAAATTCGATTCACTCGTCACAACCATTCTTCCGAGTTCGAAATTCAACATTCAAACTTTCATACTTTGGGCGATGTTATTCGGCATGAAATTAAATAAGTATTTGCTAGAGGCTACGTGCGCATGATTGTATGTTGTGCTAAGAATATTATTTTGAGTAACGAAACTTGTTTTCAACACTTCTCTCTTCGAATAACTGTGAGTTTGCAGAACACTTACCTTGCTGTGAATTTAAGTAGCTTTTCCAAATTGCTTCATATCAGATAACATTCCAAGAGATTTTAAAACAAGGTTTCCTTTAATAATGTCATATCCATGGCCACATATCATGCGCACTTAACCTAACAGAAGTTTAGCGCTAAGCAAATAAAAAAGTGGTAAAAATGAACATTTCCGAGAGAAAACATCGCAACAACTCAAAGGGGTCTTCAAAAATATCGTGATCTACTAAAACATAAATAAAACTCTGCATTGTGTATACTGTGTGACCAGATGTAGTGTCAGAAGCAGTATGGTTCGATTTATTGCAATGTCCAAATAACATAAACAAGAATTAATATAATCTTTGAATTTCATTTCTTTAGAGGAAGTTAAAAAAGAGCTCATTTTTTATGTTATAAAGTTTGTAAGAGCCCAGTCTAACTCACCTGGTGACAGAAACTGGCAGTAATTTTTGCTTGCCTTAAGACTCATTTTTCAATCATCAAGTAAGAAGTTTGTTTGCATGAAGTGTAACAACTTATGTGTATTTTTTTCATGTAAAGAATAAATATGGCGGTTTATTTATTACTGAAATGTCTGAGGATTGAATGGTAAGCCCTTTAACAGTCAAAAAGCCTATTAGAACACTAAGACTTGAAAGTAATTCAGTGTTTACGTCATCAGACATTGAAACCAGTTCCCCAAATGTGGTGTGTGTAAGTTGAGCAGTGTGCGCGGCAGCTGCGTGAGCTTGTTACCTTCATGCGGTCGAAGAGCGCGCCCGTGGACAGCGTGTTGTAGCGGCGCGCCGGGTGCGCGGCCGCGTGCTGCTTGGCCCAGTGCGTCTTGCCGCAGCCCGGCATGCCCACCATGAGGATCACCTGCCATACATTGTGTTCATTAACTTAAACAACATCATTTATAGAAAAATAATTATCTATTTTGTCAACCATCCATTATTCAGAGCTCGGAATAAGACGTATATAATAAAGCTAGCTTCTGTCAGCGGTTTCGCCCGCGCGAAATTAGGTTTCTCCGTACACATTTTGAACCTCCGTTTTATCCCCATAGGGGGTGAATTTTAAGAAATTCTCTCAGTATTCGCCTACGTCATAAAAAGGAAACCTTGTGCAAAATTTCACACTCCTAGACCCTGTAATTTCGGCTGTGCGCGTTAATATGTCAGGCGTAAATAAGAGTATTCACTTGATTGGCGATAAAACAAAACTGTTTTCTTTCTTTTTCAAAATTGTTTACATTGTTCCAATCATCATCATTTCAGCCGAAAGACGTCCACTGATGGACGTAGGCCTCCCCCAAGTGTCGCCTCAACAACAACTTGGACACTATAATTTGAGAGAACATTATATCATTTCCCATCATTCCCCTCCATGATAGCTCGATGTTTATTAGTTATACTTTTTGCTCAATCTATTAGTTGCAGCATTTTTAAGATCTTCAAAAATGCAGATATATACACACACTGCGACAATCCAGCAATTCTGCTCTGAGGCATTTCTAACAGGATATGAGAAGAACCTGTAATTATGTTAATGATGGTTTATTGCTCACCTCACAGTCGGCAATGGTGGCTGGCCGGGAAGGTCCCTCCACAATGTCAACATTGCTAATGAACACGTAGCCAGGCATCAAGTCCGCTTCTGAGCCGTCTAGCTCCTCGTCTACCGTGTAACTACGAATGATAATAAAATAATGAACCACGTTTATTTTGTAGAAGGTCAAATATGTAATAAAACTTTTACATGTCAATCATTTTATCATCAGCAGATTGAGAGATTGAGACCGCGTGAATTTATAAAACGCCAGAAATTAGTACACGGTTCCAATTGGTAGTTTCCTATATAGAAGAACGGCAAGAAACTCCACTTTCAGTCTTGGAGAAAGTTTGAACTAGTCAATTACAAGATAAATATAACAACTTACCGGATGACGAACTTAATTCTCTTGTCCAGTACATGTCCTTGCAGGACCTGTTCTTCAGTAACCTCGGCCAGTTCGCCTTCTGTACGAAAAACATACTAAACACTTTAGTTTACTAGAAAAAATTACGATAAACTACTACTGCTATGTCCAGCATGCAAGTATTTCGGTTGAAATTGTTAGGGTGGACACCAAAGGACACATTATTTTAAGGATTTCAATAATTATAGTTTATTATCCTTTTTTATATACTGGAAGGTGTGTTCCACTTATATTTTTGTGCTCCTAAGGTAAGGGTATAGAAATACAGCAACTGTAACCAGATCAGGGATTTCAGTCAAATGGTGACAAGATCATTGATCATTGTATACAGAATTTTAAGTTTATGTAAAAGTTTTGTTACTACTTTGATGTACAATAAAGTTTGTTCTATTCCACCATTTTGTTGAAGTACGATAGATTTGTTTTGTTGTTGCAAGTTTCATCCAAATCTGTTCAGCCATTAAATCTTGAAAAGGTAAGACAGTAAGGTGTCAATTCCGTAATTATAAATATTAAATTAGTATGTTTAAAAAAACGGCAAATGTCTGGAAAGGTTTTTTGTTATGTAATTCCGCTTGCGATCTCATATAATTATTATACAAAATACGAGAGTAAATACGGAATATTGATATACCTGCTCAGATTACTTATACCACACGAGCGAGATAAGTATTTAATTTAAATACTTCGCAGGATACCTTAGGACTATTGGCTGATCTTCAGCATGAAAACGAATTTTTTGATAACACACACAATTTTGTTTCTTTTTTTCCACGTAATTTGACTACAAGACAAAATCTTGAGCTGACTTATTTATAATTTTAACTTATCCAAGAACAGGTAACATCATTTGTCAGCATTAGTATGTGATCGAGCGTTATGCTGGCGAGTCGGGCTGCACGTCCTCCTAAAGCCAGTCAATAAGCAATATGCGGTTAGCTAGCAAGTTTGGTTCACGTGTACCACTTCCCTCCCGCACAAGTACCTACTCTCGTACGTTACAGAAATAAACTATATTGCTTCTATTTAATTGTAAGTATTGGGGGGGCCTTACTATAATGTGTTTCAATGTTAAGCGTGCTATATAACTCCATCCCTTTAATAGTACAGTTTAGGTCGTTAAATGAATTGCGTTAACAGCTCGTGGATGGCCTCTGATTCGATTGCGACGTTTTTTCGTACATTTTGCTGAGCGCGGTTTGCGCAATAACCAACACTTCCCCACAGTGCATCCACATTTAGTTCAAATATCATTACTGATGATTCAATTCAATTCCTTTGTTTCAGGTAACTAGTTTTTTTACACATAAAATATAATAATACAATAAAAATCTTATTGAATGTCAAAAATTAAAAATGCAATAAAATAAATTTCTAGATAGATATATCAAGAGAGATGTATTTTTTTTCGGTGGGAAAATTATCCAATGACATCCCCCGCTCTTGGGCGGAGAGGGTGTGTCAAACTTTTACTGACTAAAAACCCACTCCTGTTCCTTCGTTGTCTTTCATATCGGACGGCGATTTACCCATTGCTCGCCGTCCACAAGCCCGCGGTGGCCGGAAATCGGGACCAATCGGGGAAATCAGCGGCTGGGGCGCGAGGGCCATTGCCTCGTGCGTGCGTACGCCTCCTTTGTTAGCATGACTACTTCGCACTGGAGGCGACCGCCGGCCGCCGCCCCGCGCCCCCACTCGCACACGGCGCTGCTCTGCCCGGGCGGGCACACCTCCACCGTATGCTCCACCGTGTGCTGCGGGCGACCAAGAGAGATGTACTTTCTCTGATATACACATTACTAACCTGGTACAGGTTCTTCCTTCACATCCGCTTCAGCAGGCTGCTCGCTTGGCTCGGCATCCATAGGCTCGGCCTTCACCTCAGCCGACTCATCAGCCGCCTTTTCTTCAGGTTTGTCACCATTCTCCTGTAAATTACAGTATGTTTAAACATCAATCTTTTTGCGCCTGTATTCCCTGAACGGGGTGCCTCAAGGGAGTACAAGCAACTCTAATTGGGAAGTATTGGTATAGCTATCAATAGGGTATGCAACTATGCATGTAGACCAGATTACTAAGAAATTCCTAACAATTTTATGAACAATTTTTTCGACCTGGGGCTGGGAATGAGAACCAAATCTAAACGTGACATTACTACTGTCAAATCTATTTATATATATAAATGAATCCCTATTTCCCTTGGTCACGCCATCACGCGTGAACGGCTAATCCGAATTCACTATTTTTTTTTGTTGTGTTTATTATTGTCAGGAGAAGAATCTTACGTTACGTAATTCCACTTACGATATCATATTATATGTGAAATGCGAGAGTAAATACGGAATGTTAATGTACCTGCTCAGATAACTTGTATCACATGATTAAACAAATATTCAAATACTTTACAGGATAAAAAGACGTACCGTCTTATGATGAGAAAAACTGGTCAAGTGTGAGTCGGACTCGCATACTACGGTTTCCGTACTAGTATATAATATTGAGCAAAAAAAAAACGCCGATAAGTTAACGTTCTTTGTATGGGAACCTTCTTTAATTTTTAACTTTATTAATTTGTTGTTGTAACAGCATTAGAAGCACACATTCTGTGAAAATGTCCACTCTGTAACTTTTACGGTTAATGAGATACAGCTCGCTGACGCGTATTTACATTCTGTACATGGCCAGAACGCATCCATAGGAAACTGCTCGCGTATACATTGTAGTGCAGTTTTTAAATTTGCGATTACAATGTATACAAGAGTAGTACGCAAATACTCGCGTATACTTTATAGTAGCCAAAGTAACTAGCTTTGTTCCATAATATACAGTGCTAGTCCGCATGCAAACTAATCGTGTATAGATCGGAATAGGCGCGAAAAACTCTAGATTCCAAACTATACGCGAGCAGTTGCATGCTCGCCATTTTTATTTGTTGATCTCTCTTTCTATTATATGGTAATCATATCTGCGTATCTATTCTAAACATTGCATCAACTTTCGGCACGTGCTGTTTGTTTTTATTAGCGGTTTTTTGTTGTCTCTGTATAATTTATTATAAAAAAGTGGTAAATACGTTTGTTTACTTAATACAAATGTGAAAAATGATTACCAAAGACACTCTGCAAGAGTTTTGACTGAGTAAATGTGGTGAATTCAAAGAAAAACTTGAATCTTCGGAAAAGTTTGAAGTAATCATCAAGTGCAAGCTGGGAGCCCAAATGATTCACTAACATTAGAAGGGAATCAGGCTCTTGGCGGCCGCTGCCGCGGCACGCTCGCTGCGCTCGCTCGCTTTCACGCTTTAATGGTCACTGTTCTAACCTAACCCACATGATCGCTTCATTAGCTCGCCATCGTGTTCTAATGGTCACTATTCTAACATGACCTAATCCAGGCGCGATTTTTAACTTAACCAAACCCAAATGATTCACTAACATTAGAAAGGGATCCCCATCTACTGTTAGTGAATCATTTGGGTTTGGTTAAGTTAAAAGCCATTTTTTTTTAAATCTAATTCTACATTAATAATGTTAAAACTTCATTCCATTAAATGCACAAATGATTTTATTAAACTATATCGCATCGCTTTTGTCAGGCGTAAGTGATGTTAACAGTAGTACAGTTTGGAAACACGTTACAAACTATAAGACCAGTGAGCAGAATTCGTGTATACATTGTAATTGCAGATTTAAAAATAGCAATACGAAGTATATGCGAGTAGTTTCCTATGGCTGCGTTCTGGCCTTGTATACAATGAAAATAAGCATGTGCGCGTCTAAGTTACAAACTATACACGAGTAGTACGCAAAATTCGTGTATACATTGTAATCGCAAATTTAAAAACTGCACTACAATGTATACGCGAGCAGTTTCCTATGGATGCGTTCTGGCCATGTACAGAATGTAAATACGCCTCGCTGACAGACGGAAAGACAGACAGACAGAAGAGCAGACCAAACTGCAAACGCTTAGTAATAGGGTCCTGTTAGCACCCTTGAGTTATGGGATTGGGTACTTTCCTTTCTTTACTTTTATACAACATTTTATACTAAACAACAAATAACACAGTATCAAAATTGGTTATTATGAAGTAGCAATTAGCATTTCAAATGTTGGTATGAGGAAGAGTGGGAGACATCCAAGAAAATTTTGTAGTAAATATATCTATACAGTAGAGATATTAAGCAAAGAACAACTCTCACCTTGGGCGCGTCCGTCTTCTCAGCGTTTTCCTCAGCTGTCTCGGCTTCTTTATCTTTTTCTGGTTCTTTTTCTTTATCTTTATCTTTCGCACCTTCGGCTTCAGGTTCTTCTTCGCCTTTCTCTTTTCTCTCGGCGGTCTCTCTCTCTTTTCTTTCACGGTCCTGCTTATCACGCTCCTGGAAAAAAGAACACACAATTATTTAACAATTACGTTTCCTCGGCGTTTACTAGCGTAATCGAATCAGAAATGAAGTTATCCGCAAGTAAACCAAGGTTACCATAGCCCGCAGAAAAGAAACTTAGTGGCAGTGCGCAGGGCACATTGCTCGTAAAACAGTTGGTCGATGGGACCGAAAGGTTCTGGAGTGGCGACCGCGTACTGGAAGATAAAGTTGGCGCGGCCTCCCGCAAAGTAGAGCAATGTGCTGGTGAGGGTCGCGAGAATCCAATGGATGCGAGACGCACAGGACTGCTCGGTGTGGCGACACTTGGGACGTCTTTCGGCTAAAATGGTGACCCACTCCAGCTTCACATGGTCACAAATAAAACTTCCCTCGTTTATCACTCCTTTTATTAGTGAAAACCTTACCAAAATCCGTTGAATCGTATAGAAGGCTGGCAGCGGCAAACAGCGACTCTATTTTTATACTATTTAGAAATAATCTAATTATCCACGTACCTCTTTCTTTCTCCTCTGCCGTTCTTCTCTCTCGTTCTTTTCCTTCTCCTTTCGTTCGCGTTCCTTCTTAGTGGCCTCATCCTTCTTTCGCTGTAACTCAGCCTCGATGGCACGCTTCTCTTCCAGTACTTGTTCGACAGGAATCTCCACGCGTTTGCGAACTGTCTTCGTTTTTGTTAACATGTTGTATCTGTTGAAAAAAAAAAAAATACGTCAAATTGAGAATGAAATTAAAGCTACATAGTTTTATTATTTGGTGCGAACTCATGAAATAACTGCTCCCATTCTGGATGGAACGAGAGGGAGTGTGTGACTTTAACTGACTAACACACACATCTGTGCCTGCATGAAGCCAAGAATAGCGCATTTTTTCCGAGTTGAATTCGTGACATGAGTAGTTCCATTGTGATTGGTTTAGTAGTTTAGCTCACCACGCAATCACCACTTGGTGTCTCAAGTGTGGTGATTATTGTAATTTTTAATCAGCATTCATAGAAGCGAGTCCCATAGAAAAGAGAAATCCAAAGTTAAGAGATTTTTTGACATGGAAAAACCTAAACAAGTTTTCAATGAAAATATTTTTTTCATATCAAGCTTTTATAGCGCGGTCTATACCTATTTAATTAATACTCATCAAGACCATTCCAAAAAGTTCAAACACGATAGGGTTATCTTATTGAGCTTATTACCGAGTTTCTATGGTCATCTTTCAGCTCCATCATCAGATCCTGCTTAACCATCTAGCACCAAAAGACTCGTCGAGACTAATCAAACGAGTCCAAACTCGATGAGTTTGTGTCGTTTAACTACTGAGTTCCTATGGCCACCTTCCGGTTCCATCATCAGATCAGCTCTATGTCATAATAATTTTGGATTATCATCTGATTTACACATGCATGCAAAATTTCAGCTCAATCGGTAACCGTGAAGTGGATCAAATTTAATTTGCAAGATTTGATTACTGACAAACCCCGGGACAGGTGAAAATAAATAAAAGCTTGTTAAAAAAAACACATCTAATTTTTACCCAATAAGAATAATAATAAAACTCTTAGCCTCAAATCAAAGATTTTTCAACCTACACAAAAAATGTACTTCCGCTTGATACCTCATGCATTATTGAATACACAAGAATATACGGAATCAAATGTCCCTGCTATAATAGAAACCACAAAGTACACAGGGCACTGTGGGTTGATCCCGGCAGGTATATTCACAAATATATGCAAATATCGGGGCTCGAACCCGACGCTCTGTGCGTGGCAAGCGGGAGCGTCCTCCCCTAAGACAAACAGGGAGCTTAAAATGACGTCGAAATTCACCTCCTCTTGACGTCTAGACTGTCATAGACTAGACAAATCTATAAATAGAGTGTTCTAAAATTAAATTTGCCTACACTACTATTTCGATGGTCGTACGTAAATAATTATGAACATACGCGCGATTTAAATTGCGTGTGCAAACCTAATCGAAAATATTATTATGAAGTCACTTTTAATGAGAGATAAATTAACTAAGGTAGAAAGTGGCATTTATGTTTTCAAACCAAGTACCTAAGTCTTTTGTTAACTTGTGTTGTTACGGAACGTTTACGCTGTACTAGATGGGATTAATAACAATATTAACAATCTACTTTGAAAGTAACCTCTGGAGATGGTAATAAAATGTCACCAAACACTTTTTTTCTGAACATAATAACGGCAAAATCACAAAACAAAGGCTTGCAATGCATACAATTGGAATACAAATGGAATAATATAAATACAACCTAACAGTGACCCAAATGCTGACCCTTTTCTTACTGTGGATGGAGAGCGAGAGGCAGTTACAGACTTTAACTGACTATAACCCACCATGTTCCTTCAGTTGCCCTTTGCGTTTCAGGGCCGCGATTATTTTTTCGAATAATCCCGCAACCCTGGTAGGATTTGCACAACGTAGTCACATAAAATTGTGTTTTATAAACTTTTTATGGACAATTATATTCTTAAATATCCAATATATTTACCTGTCATATCCAAAGTTAACTTTGTAACAAATGTTCTTGGTGAGCAGATGCGGGAACAGTGGCTTTCCGTTGAGAGTTGCCTTGTCGAACTCGTAAGCCGTGCCCAGTTCAGCGCCGTTCAATGTGTACGAGATCTTGCATGGGTTCGACTCCAGATCCTGTGGATAAGGTAAGATGTGTCATTTTTACTGAAGAAACTGTTGAGGAAACTTAGTAGAGAACAAGTCAAGATAAATTTTGGTTTATTTTTTAGTTTCTATATCAAAACTAGCTTCTGCCAGCGGCTTCGCCCGCGTGATAATTGATTTCTCCATGCAAACTTTGGACCCCTATTTCATCCCCTTAGGGGGTGAATTTTAAAAATCCTCTCTTAGCCTACGTCATAAAAGGAACCCTTGTGCAAAATTTAACGCTCCTAATCCCAGTAGTTTCGGCTGTGCGTTGATATGTCAGTCAGTCAGTTTCTCCTTTTATATATATATAGATAACCAATCTTATTGTACTACACTAGCTCTACTCTAAGATTTTCTTTTATATATTAAAAAATAATGCGGTAAAACAACTTGAAATACTTGCTAAAACTAAAGTATTCCTTACAGTTAGTGAGATATTCGAGTCATGGGTAATAGATATTGAAGTAACAGCTTTGTGACATTTTGTGATGATACTTATCAGCTTGTTTATATAGCAATCCAATCTAGGAGCCCAAGAATTTATGTATTGTTCTTACTAAAAATCAACATCTGGGCATACTATAAATTATGGATGCAGAGATTGGACTAAACGCATTGTGCACTTGTTTTTACAATTAATGCTTTCTCTGTGGTTTTTATAAGGTGCACAATGAAGAATAAATAAATAGTCTCAAAAATCAATCGTTAAAATTTAAGAATAAATCTATACTATCACAGAGTGCCGTAGATTACTTTAATTCTGAAAAAAATATCATACTCTCTGTGGAGTAGGTCAAAAGAGAGTCTTGCGAGCACAGCTAGTATGCTTACCAAGTAACAGCCAACAACGTCTTTCTCATTGAGTTGTTTCCCGAAGTCTTTGAACTCGCTGTTGTTGACGGCGCGACCGCTACTCTCGTAGCCCCAGCTAAGTTCACCTTCGCCTGTAATATTCATACAAATATTAAGTTCTAGTCCAAGTACATACCATTTTTATAAAACATTAATAAAAGTACTAGATACTTTTTGCATAATAATATGCCATTCAGATTAATAATTGAACGGTTGACTGGTGGGGATTCACACCTTTTATTGCTACGAGCATCCTAAGTCGCGGATGTGTGTATGTGTATCGCAACCGACATAAATAACCACCCAATAACCGCTACATCCAATGTGTTATTTGGATATGCGATTATTTAATACCGTTTGTGCATTGTGCTTGAAATAAACTGCTCAAAACTATAAATGCGACTGTGATCGTTCTGTGAATACCTTATGCAAGTGATGGACAGTTGACTGATCAAAAGTCGATGGAAATCAAAAAACATGGGGCTCGACAAGCCTCTCTGAAGACACCCAGGTAAATGGATCACACCTTTAATAGTTCTGAGACAATCAAATTCGGCGTAGACAAAAATCTCCCTGTCAGCTCAATACCGTGTCACCACTTCTCTTCCAAATTCAAAGTATTTTATTTCAAATAGGCCTAAATGAGCATTTATAAAAGGACAATAGTTAGAAAACTGTTTGAATTGGTCTTTTTCTATGGAAAAGACTTGGTAAAAAACACAATGCTTACTCTTTTAATAAAAATATTGATAACTATCTTAGTAAAATATTGTTATTAACTTACCCAAGTGCAATGAGGAATCATCAGTAGACCAGCCTATTCTCAGTCCGGAGCCAACAGGTTCTTTCTCCAAGCTTTCAGTGCTTATAATAGTAGTGCCCACGCACACCTAAAATGACAACACAAAAGGCCTTTTGATTTTTTATCTTTCAAATCACTTCATAAATCAACAACAAAAAGAACTATGCAGATAGAAATAGAATTATTCAGGAGTATATAGTTCCTAGTGCCTTTCAACCATCTGTTGAAAAAAAAGGCCTGGAACTTCACCCGCTTGAATGCAGAAAATTATCCAAGGAATGTTCTATTCTAGGACATGGTCTACCTGTTTGCCAAATTTCATTCAAATCCCTTCAGCAGTTTCAGCGTGAAGGATTAACAAACACACTCACACATTTCTGTCAATTCGAAAATGAGACCACAATGCGGGAAATACTTCTAAGAAAACCTAATTATATAAAAAAAATATGTCCTTACCTCATAGCACACTCTGCCTGCATCAACACCATGGCTGGCTCTCGTACCAGCCCACGCGTGGGCAAAGGCGCCGTCAGTTAGCGGTACCACGCTGTTCAGACCCGGTACTTCCAAGTACTGGTTCAGGTCACTGTCATCTGTTGGGCAAAATAGATAATATTAGATTATAATTTAATTGGGAATAATTATTCAATTTTGAAACCAAAAACTGTACGTTATAGAAGACAAAGTTATAATTATATTGCAACCCACCCTCTCTCTAGGTTGCAATATACTCTTGGGCCTTTTTAATACCAATAATCACTTTAAAATTAAATATACAAAGTTGAAGAAATTATTATATTCAAGTCGCCCTTTGATCCTCCCTACCCACAATTGTGGACGTCAGATAAGAAACCAACACAGAAGGCAGATGATGATTGATGTATTAGCAGTAACATACTCACACCAAGACAAGGTAATTTTGCTGTCGTCGATCTCGGGCTCTGCCACCTTCACTTCAGTCGTTTCTTTCTTCTCCTTATTGCTGTGTACCTCCTGTTGATAAAATATATATTATGAGTGACAAAAATTGCAACCAACCTGTCACAAATATAACACGATCTAAAGCGTCGTTTTAGACGTTATCTAAAATAAATAAAGACAGTTTTCATCTGTACAGTACCAAACACCGTGCGCATTTCTTCCATGACCATCACATTTTTACAGAACTTTACATAGATACATTAGGGTTACTGGATTAGTACATGCATTTTGATGGAACTACTTCTGGGGACCTTTTATGTACAGGTTTTGCAGAGCATTTGTGCATTGGGAAGTTTCAACTATAGCTGTCCTTTCAAATGACTATTTTTTTAGTACTGATGTCTCATTGTGGAATTTACAGAACTAAGTGAATGCTTGCTCCCTTTGTAATATTTGCATTGTGGAGAATAGTAACTTTTTAACTTGGAAACTATGAATTTATCGACTTTTTAATTTAGACCTTTAAAATTAAAGTTCATTTTCGTGTGATTGTTATTTCTAAAGGTATATAAAATACGAAGGCTAGACGTGCGACATACCTCAGGCAGTGAAAGCACTTCGTTAGTGACTTCGACAGCCCTGTAGAAGTTGCTCCAGCGAGCCTTCTTTTCGCGCTTGCGCTTCAAACGGTTCAGCTTGACCGGGTCCTGTTCCAATTAGATAAATATTCCATTATATACTATCTATTAATGTTTAAAGTTTTGGTCACGTATTAATGACGTGCTTACCGAATAGTTTAGATCTCTCTATTCGAGCTCAAAACAAGTCGGTCAAGTCCGAAATAAAAGTAAAACCATGAAAATTAATGGTAATTAAAAAATCTTAAAATGTTATTTTCCAAAAAAGAGAGTTATCGAAAAATTCTAGAAGGGTTTGAGACTGCAGTACTTTATTACAAGTTATGAAGTTGTATTCTTCATTGTTATGTTGTTGATCATGAAGCAGAGCCTATAATAAATTAGGGTAGGTAGTGCCAAAATAGAAAACAAACTGGAACGTAAAGCAAACTAAGCAGACTGATAATACCACTAAAAATGAATATTGAGCCAAACAAATACTTGATATTTTTTGTCATCTACCAGCTAAAATAGACACGTCTATTGCTTCGTGTACTAATTTTAGTTATATATTTTTCTTAATAATGAAGTAGAAAATAGAAACCCAGATTTTTTTGATCCTAACCTAAAGCATGAGTTGAAAAACAGTTAAAAAATTTAAAAGCATTAATAAACAATGAAGCCAAAAAGTTGATCATGCAAAATTGAAAAGTATATATTTTTTAAACACTAAAACCCAAGGCGATGCAAATAGAAGATGAAACACCAATGAATAAAAGTACATTCAAGCATGGGAGGCAGCATAAAACAGAAAATTGAGTTTTATTTGAGTATAAAACGCTGTTAGGGCCGGTGTCAAAAATGTTTTCAGGTTAAAGTTAAAAAAAATGTTTCTTAATTCATTTTTACGTTAATTTTGTTATTAAAATACATACTTATTCAAGGGCAAAAATCAACTGGATAATATTTTTCTCAATTCTTTTTTTTTTGCGTTACAAAATATGCCTCCCCTCCGGACCGAATTATTGTACCGGCACAGTATGCGATCGACACATTTATGACGTTCAGCGTTCTGCCCCCCTAGCCAAGTTACGATCATTTAGTTTGCGTCGAACGCCTCGAGTAGGCCACACCTCCGATTCCTTTATTCTGACGTCATCTCAACGCTCAGTCACGTGGTCAGAACAAAGGAATAGGCGACGCAAACGAAACGATCGTAACTTGGCTAGGGGGGCAGATTCGCCCACTCCAAGCTGTTAAGCAATCAGAGCCAAACGCGATAAATGTAAAAACAACACGCACTCTACTTTTAGATCGATTTTAGAACTTAAAATTCTTGATTTAAATATTCCGTTAGAATAGAAGAACTTCAAATTATTAATTCAAAAATCGAGGGAATAGGTTAGAAGAGGGTATTGTTAGAAACTGTAAGCGATACTATTTATGATTCAGGTTATACAAACTACAGTTTATCCTCTGTTACCCAAAATAAGACAAACTATTTAAAATTCTACATACATTGCTTACATCCTCCATACGTTTAGCATCATCCTCGGCCTGCTTTCGTTCCCTCTCCTGCCGCTCTTGCTCGCGAATACGGAGGCGCTCATTCAATTGTGCCCATTCTTCTTCTTCAGTCATCTCTCGTTCACGCTAAATGAAAAGTTAGTTGAATTGAAATAGGCCATGTTTACGGCGTAAAACTGACTTAACCGAATATGAGGCATTAACCTTTCGTGGGCCTAAAAGCGTAGATCCATTTCCAAACCTAACAAACTTGATTTTGCAAACCCTTTCAACCGCTTTCGTCGGATCGGTCCGACTAGTGTTTTCGTGTCCTTTCCGCCAGGGTCGTGTGTTGACGACTGGGTACTCCATCTCGTTTAGCTCTTCAAACCCCATAGGTGACAGAAGAGCTGTATTTGGTCGTGGATGGGCGACCTTGGTGGAATACACGCGAGAGAGTTTGTCGAATATATTCAACGTAAGCGGTTAAAAGGTAAATTATTCTTTAGATGTTTAGGTCTCCTTTTTTGCATCAAAAGCGTACTGAATGACTCTGTTTCGGGCGGCCATTAGTGAATGGATATTTTTTTTAATCGTTACCCCACACGAATTACTCCTGTATTGTGGGCGCGTTCACAAACATGTAAACTCACATACCCACACAAGACATACAAATATTTGATCCGTGCGGGAATCGAACCCGCGACATATAGCGCAGCAGCCAATCGCTGCCCCAAACATGTCGTCAATTTTGCATAAGGAAAAACCAGTTTTATTCTGTTAATTATTGTGACGCAGACACACGTAAGGTTAACTTTTCTTTTGTGCGTCGGTTCGTTACTGCTTCGTTGGTGCTATAATTCAAGATTACTACTTCAGAAACTAAGGGCCCTTTCTCGTAGAAGTAGGTGGAAACTACATAGAACGCCACCTGCTTCACTTTTATGTTCTGCGATTACTTTTGTCTTTATGTGGAAACCTTAGCCCAGCTGTGGGATAGGCTGGCAGAAAGAGGTAAATTATAAAGAACTAAGGCTGTCCTAACAGGCTAAAAATATGTGTGTAATGAACCTATGGAATGTTTGAACTATTTTAAATGTGCAGTCTACATAAAAGAAGCAGCTCAAAGTAAAGACCAAACAAGAAACAAATCGTTTACTTTAATGGATACAATCCAGCATTCCAACAGGGGTTGACCTAGACAATCTTAACACACAAACCAAGGTCTGGTTTGTGTTTAGATTGTGTTACAGCTACACGGATCTAACCAAGGCGCCAGCACGTTCGCAAATCAGTTACTGCAGTTGAAACAGTGGTTGGGAAAACGCGCCCGCTATCCAAGGACGTCATATCAAAATTTGGATTCGTCCCAACAGGGGCGACCATGCTAGTTTCAATCCGTGTAGACAGCAGATGTAATCCATAACCTTCAACGTCCTTGGATGGCGAGCGCGTTTTCCCAACCGCAGTGACTGATTTACGAACGTGTTGGCGCATGGATTACATTCATGTAGCCGCAACACAATCCAAACACACAAACCAAGCTCCAATCCAACCAAGGTGACCTTTGTTGGGACGCTGGATTGTCCGTCTGGTCCATGCTTTACTTACATCTGCTGTCTACACGGATTGCAACAAGCAAGGTCCCCTTTATTAGCACGCTAGACTACGTCCATGCTTAAATACAGTCAATATTTTTTCTTAACAATCTTCATTGTATTCTCAATGATGATGTTGTGCATTGAAATGAAGCACATGTTATAATATCCTTACAAATGTCGACAAACTGATAAAAAATTAAGTACGCCTTTGTAAATTGTTTACCAGTGCATAATAAAATTTTAATAAATAAATAAAACATCCCCAAAGATCCCCACCGCGTTTATCATCTGTTCGTGATACACTCAAAAACGAATAAACGGAATTTTACGAGATTTTCATCAATAGACAGAGCGATTCATGTAGAGATATAATAAATAATACATGCGTAAATATACCGGCACGGATCTTGAGCGCTGACTTCTACAGTTCTACTTGCGCAGAAGCACGCAGAAGTGAAATATCGGGTTTCTTTAGTGGTATGAAGAGAGATGCGGGAGCGGGGATTGAAATCCTTGTACAGTGATTGGCTCGCCGATATTGTACGATGCGCAAAGCGATCCCCGCTCTTTCGCCGAGCGCTCAAGATTCGTGCCGCTATCTATATTATGGTAGAGAAAAGCCGAGAATTTCAAAAATTTGTAACACCCGTGCGAAGCTGGGGCCGGTCACTACACTCTATTCGCAATATTTTAACAAACCGTTTGTACTGTCCGCTCAAACGATTTTCACTTTTATTCCGTAGGCATAAGGATGGCATTCAAAGCAAAAAAGTGGTTACAATACCAACCATTTGCTGCAACCGCCAGCACTGAGGGTTCCGTACAAACTTGAAAGGTAAATTGCTGTTTACGATTTGACGTATTAAAAAAAAACTACTTACTAGATCTCGTTCAAACCAATTTTCGGTGGAAGTTTGCATGGTAATGTACATCATATATTTTTTTTAGTTTTATCATTCTCTTGTTTTAGAAGTTACAGGGGGGAGGGGTCTCACATTTTAGCACTTTGGAAGTGTCTCTCGCGCAAACTATTCAGTTTAGAAAAAAATGATATTAGATACCCCAATATCATTTTTGAAGACCTATCCATAGATACTCCACACGTATGGGATTGATGGAAAAAAAAAAATTGAGTTTCAGTTTTAAGTATGGGGGTATGGGGAACCGCCAAAGTTTAGTTTTTTTTTTCTATTTTTGTGTGAAAATCTTAATGCGGTTCACAGAATACACCTACTTACCAAGTTTCAACAGCAATACTGTTGAAACTTGGTAAGTAGGTGTATTCTCTTCTTCTTATAGTTTCGGAAAAAAAGTGGCTGTGACATACGGACGGACAGATAGACAGACATGACGAATCCATAAGGGTTCCGTTTTTTGCCATTTGGCTACGGAACCCTAAAAAGGTTTATTTAAATGTCTCATTGCGAATAGAGTATAATCTCTAATAAACTCATGATGCTATCCGGGTACCCACCTCATCCCTCTTGTCTTTATTATCGTCGCCCTTTTCTTCTTTACGGTCGTCTTGATCCATCCTATCATCCACATCATATTTTTTCTCAGGTTTAGTTTCATCATCTGTTTTTGGGGTTTCTTGCACATCCATTGGTTCTAGAATAGAATTGAAATTTTATTATACTGAAATATTGATAATTGGGACGTTCTTCGGTTTGACCGACAATCGATTAGTACAAAAAATGTGACTGAAAGAACTGAGGCGTATTTCGTCCTTGCAAGCGGTCGTTTTGTGTACGCAAATTAAAAAAGAAAGTATAATACCCAATTTAAAGCTCTTGAATTTTTACTAATAAACTAAAAATAAACATTTAAAAAAAATTCAAGCGTAAATACGATATTTACATTATTTTTCAAAAGGACAAGCGAATCGACGTTTTCACACTCGGTAGTGACACGATATCGGTCGACTGGTATAGTTTTATTTATCTGACTATGTCGAATCTATATTGGGGCCTGCACACACTTGAGACAAGACTTAGACTTGTCTACGACACCGAAGACTTGTCTGCGACAAGACTGTTTTGCGACGTCCAGTGTTGCCAACAGTTACACTAACTTACCACTAGAGTCAACTTTTAAAACCACCAGAATACCACTAACAAAAAATTATACCACACACAAAATCGCAAAATTTCCCACTAAAAAAATGTGAGTTGTACGAAATAAAATAAGTGATAAAAATTAACAATCAGTTGATCAAATTACCATTTGTGGGCAAATTAACATTAGTAGGTAAATCAACATACAAATTATTCAATAACAGCTAAGTATTAATTCGTTTTCAGACGAATCATTTTTGTTTGCACCATCATCGTCGATATCAGATTGATAATTATGGATTCTATGGTGCTGATTTACACCCGAGTGATCGCATTTTTAGCAAGAATTTGAATTCTACTAGAGCACTAGAAACATCCACTAGCTACTAAAACCAATATTTCGCAACTAAATGGCAAGTTAAAACCACCAGTTTTAGTGGAAAATCCACTAAGTTAGCAACATTGGCCATACGCCGCTAGACTGTTTTGTCTTGATGCTGTGCGCCGTGTCGTAGACAAAACAGTCTTGTCGCAGACAAGTCTGCGACCTCGTAGACAAGTCTGTCTAAGACAGTCTTGTCTCAAGTGTGCGCAGGCCCTTAACCAACCAACAACTTATTCTGAGATATTTGTAAAACATGACATGATTGAAAAGAGTGTCCAAGGAGTTTCTTGCACATTCTTCTCCATAGAGATCTACGCTTTGGAATGTGCAATTAACATGATTTTTCTGCCTGACTGACTTCTTGACAATTTAAAAGTGCCTGTAAATAGTTTATTTGAAATATAATATATCTTTATGGTCGAGTGTGAAAACGGCCATCATCGGTAAAAAAAAAAAAGAAGAATGTCGAAATTATATTAAAGTTTGTTTTTAATATACTTACCAATATCACCTTTCACTTGCGATTGATTCCTGAAAATAAATAAAGAGAAAATGTTATTAATGAGTTAATGTCATAGCGATGACACGGTTGGCGCAGGTGGGTGAGGCTGCAGCACTGCGTGTGCCGATTCCCGCACGGACCAAACAGATGTATGGCCTTTAGATAGTGGTTCTGGGTCTGGGTGTCTTTCTAGTGCGCGGCTATGTTTTCTTTGTTCGGGCAGTGAAACCAATGGTTGAGAGGACAGGACCGAACATAGTGACACTTAGAGAAGTTCTAAACTCCAGTTGGGACAGTTTTTGGCACCAAAAATGATACTGTCTGTCTTCTATATTTGTTTATAAAAAATGGAATACTTAAGTTATGATTAGAAATAAAATATGAACTCATTTCACTTTTAACAACTAATGTTAAATGTACATTTTATCAAGTACAGGAAAAATTTAATTGAAATGAGTGGTCAGTCATTATGGTGTCCACTGTGGCCTGAATTGTTAGAATAACAGTAGTATGTAGTTTAATATGATTGGGTTTGTAATTTAGGTTATCGTCAAGGCAAGGTAACTTTTAATTTTCTGTTTAAATTTTGTACAGTTAGCCTAAAGGTGCTTTTAGACGAAACGTCAAACTTTCTTAAATAATAAATGATATTTATTTAGCAAATAGGTTTAAAAAAAAACACTTTAACACGTCAATTTTTTTATCAGTTTAAACTAGATGAGGCCATTGTTTCCTAGCTGATTAACCTACCCTAGAAAAAATACCGAAACAAACTCATAGGTCAAAGTCTCTTTTAAAATCCATACAGCAAACATGTAACAATCAAATAGGAGCATCATGCAGATTTGTTGTCTTACGGTGACTGCATGCTCACCACATTCTTGTTATGATTCATATCAAAATTTAATTCTTTTGAGTGTTAATATTATGAACTGTCGATATTATGAACTAGACCCGTTCATAATATCGACAGTTACTATGAACTAGACCCCTTTTGAGTACGCCGTAACATTTTTAGAGGTTTGTGGATCAGCCCCCCCCTAGCCAAGTTACAACCGTTTCGTTTCGATTTTCTTTCGTCGATCACCACGTGACTGAACGTTGAGATGACGTCAGAACGTTGAGATGACGTCAGAACAAAGAAATCGGAGGCGTGACCGACTCGAGGAGATCGACGAAAGAGAATCGAAACGAAACGGTCGTAACTTGGCTAGGCCTGCAGAGTGTGAAGGAGGATCCACTGACTCGACGGATGTTTTGTCTAATCTGGGCAACTGCCCCAGAGATAATTTCCTGTTAGCTGTTGTATATGTTCAAATCGCGCGAAGAACTCGTAATTGCGCGATGTAGGATTTCGTAGTTATATGTGGCGCCATACGGGGCATAATATAGATGGATGATCTAAGTGGCGCCACCGCGTGGAGGGTTCGCTTTAAGAGGAGGTTACTCCACTCGCGTATCGTTAACGTCGAGCGTGGTTTAAAAGTTTGTTGCTTCATCTAAAGCAACCCAACGTGATGTTTGATGAAGAGGCAACGCGAAAAAGAGAGATAACGCCTGAAAACTCTGTTAGCATTCGGCAATTCCGTGATTTACTCGAATATTTCACAAAACTTGTTCCAGGAAATACGTGGTTTTTTTTAAAACCCTTAAAAGTTTTCGAGAAAAATTGTCGTCATTCAGAATCTCGATTAAATGTGCAAGGCTTCTAAGGATGTACTTTTTAAGTATATTTTTAATTATATAAGTACATTATGGAGGATCAGTTCACGTTAAATAGCAGATTTTCAGTGGACTTTACTGGATTAGTTTTACACAAATTTATATTTTGATTTACATAGAAGCCTAGATAATATCCACAAGATATCTGTGTATCCAAAATATCTGGAAAAAGATGTGTTATAACATCATAATCACGTAAGAGCGGTTGTATGACAATGCACTTCGAGTTGGTCGCTCTTAACTGCTCGGCTGACGGTATCTAATTGTTCCATCTTTTTATCTGTTTTGTTAACAAATTATATTCATTGCCTATTGTTATGGACTGGCTGGTGGTGAAGTACGCACGAATCATAATATAACCGCGCCTTAACAGCAGTAATAACTATTGAACTAATAAAAAGATGTAACCAAAGTTAGAACTTTCTATGATACGCATGTTCGAACAAGCCTCTAGTTAGCTACGAGTTAACTCCTTCAAAAGAATTGTTGTCAATAGATAAAAAGTAAAAATATATTAGATTGACAAGAGCTATCGAAATGTCACATGATCAATTCTCCACATTTTGCCATTTGGATAAGCACCACTGCTGTTAGATTTACACTTTGTTTGGTCTCCAATATCCAGTGGATGTCATAACAAGTCTACTTACTTAACAGCATCAGCAGGCTCAGAGTCGTCAACAACGGGTGCTGGTACCGGCGCAGGTACGGGTTCTGGAGCAGCAACCGGTTGCGGGGCAACAAACGGTTTTGGGGCTGCAACAGGCTGCGGAGCTGCAACTGGTTGTGGAGCAGTCACCGGTTCCGGTGCTGCCACTGGCTTAGGCGCCGCTACTGGCTCAGGGACGGCAGCAGGTTTTGGAGCAATTTTCTCTGGTGAAGCTGCTTTCTCCGGCACAGAGGCTTTGACAGGTTCAGGTGCTTTAACAGGCTCTGGTGCAGGAGTAAGGGCTGCCTTCTTAGCTGGTGGTGGTGTATCATTGTCAGAGTCTTCCTGGCTGGGGGAGTATGCCCCACCACCTGGCTTTGGTTCTTCAGGTATTGGCTCTGGAGGTTCTTCTCGAACAGGCTGTAAAACAAAGAGTTTTATGTTTTTGTTTTCTTGGTGAATCTTATAACCAATCTTCTAGGCCTTTTGCAAATGGGTCATCCAGCAAAGAAACCACTTTTAAATGTTTTATTATACATATTATTTTTTTTAGGGTATAATTTAGACGGCCACCAAAAATATTTTTAAGACTCTAAGCCTAGGCACCAAATAAAATAAACAACTCCAAAAAAAATCAATTGACTTTATTATGAGGGCCCTAAACTATATAATATTATGATCCAAAATAAATGAAATAACATCAGAAAAATCACAAACCTTGCACAAATATTATTTTTGGTTCCTAAAATGGATCAACGGTCACCAAATTCTATCCAACTCAAAGATTAATATTACTACCAAAAATCTTACTCCAAAATAGTAAGACGTCATCCAAAATACGTTATTTGATCCCAAACTACTTTAATGTAAGACTAAAATTACAATTGTTTCCCTTTATTTCTTAACCCCACACTTCGCACCCCGCACCCTGCAAAACCGCCACCGGTGCGTGAGGCACAGGCCGCGCGCTCCTCTCACAGTCGTCGCTGTAGCGGCTTAAAAGTTAGTTGTGTATTGTTTATGCTCGTAGCGCACGCGCTTTGTTTACGATGTCCGACGAAGCTTTGGCGGGGTCAAGTACTGTTGAAGATCCGCTACTTAATAATTCTGAGACTGATTCAGACCAAGAAAATAATAATCAGTTACAAATGAAACGAAAGCGCAAACAAGGAAGATCTTGGGTTATAGTGCAAAAATTTTCAAATATTCGTGATGCCGAAGTTCTCATTAAGAACGAAGGAGTGTGGTCTGTTCAAAAAGTACACAACACTCAAGGTGTTAAGAGATATTATCGTTGCAATAAAGTAAAACGACGCGGGTTGCAGTGTTCGGCGGCAGTTTACTTGTTGTTTGATTCTACGTCAGATGAAGTGATATTATATCGGACAGAAGAGAATCACGACCATGATTCGTTAGGATCACTTCATACAACAATAAGGGTGAGAGGCAGGTGACGCAGGCCGCGCAGTACAGACCGCACAGCACAGAGCAAGGCAGTTACTTTTTACTACAATTTCATATAACAATAAATAAGCGACGTACGTTTGGGAACCCCAGTATATTAATTAATATTTGGGAAATATTCTAGCGATCGTTAGCTTTTTTAGCCTAGTAAAAATTACCAAATTAGAACTCATGGTATTACATAATTGGTAACAGCTAAGTAGTGACAATATATAATATTTAGTCTAAAGTGTATTTTTAAGGCGTCCATATATTTTTATGACAGACAATAATAGGACAAAATGGATTTATTTCCTAATATTTTAGGAAACGTTATTTGGTGACCATTAATCCATTTTGGTAACCGTTTAGAATTTTTTTGGTTGCGAAATAGGTACTTTTTTGGGCGGTGTTTAAACACAAGCCTTTTTTTTATAATTTTATTGGTGCCTAATCCTTTTATTGCTAGTCCTTTGGCATAGCTACTGGTGTGTCATTATAATTATGATCTTTGTATCCTAAATGATTTATGATAAACCCTTTCAACTGCTTACGTCGGATTAATCCGATACTTTTGTCTTGTTTAACTCTTCAATTCCTATGGTAATAGAAGAGCTAACGAGTATTTGGTCGTAAATATACGACCCTGGCGAAATGGAAACAAAAATATTTTAGCTTACACTTTGGCTAGCTTATAAATAAAATTACAAACACTACTTTTTTTACCCAATGGTGACACTATTTGTGTCCTAGTTAGTGCTGTGATTGATAAAGGTTACTGCATGTGGTTTTTAATCTAAAAAAAAAAAAATTGCTATACTTAAGCACTAAGTTCAAGACAGCTAGACTATTGGAGGCAGTGAATTTCGAGGCATTAATTTTACTAAGTTAAAAAAAATAGAATGTTTTAGCAAATACCATTTTCTTGAGTTAATAAGAGTATTATTAAGCCAAACATTAAAATTTTTAACTATGCTGATTAGTTCTCTATCAAATATAAAACTAAGGTTAGCCATCTTACAGGTATTTTAGCTGGTGTAGCAGCAAGTCGCGACGATGAAGACCGCCGCGTTGTCCGTGCGGCGGGGGCAGGACGCTTTGGAGTTGCCGGCTCCTCAGCGTCCTCCGTTGAAGTGTCCAGGATAGACGTGTCGGGTATTGCTGTGAAGAAGCATGGTAGAAGTTAATGAGTGAGGATAAACACGAGTAGAGGTTAGCAAATGAGAATTAACATCTATGAGTAAGAAAACCATGTGGAAATGTTAATAAATGAATACATGAATTACGTAATTTTATAGTAGTAACTGGTTTGTGTAAATCATATTCTTGTAATCAGCTGGTAAAAGATGAGGTTAGCACAAGTAGTGATTGATTTCATTATCATGTTTAGCAGTAAATGCAATAAGGCTGTGGATGATGATGATATACTAGTTTTAAAGTATCTTAGCATAATTAAGAACAATAATTTTAAACAAAGACAATGATTATTCTTATATGCAAAAACATATAATGAAAGGTCCAACTTGATGGATTACCCTATCAATATCTTCTCCATGAGTTTCGCTTCATACAGACGCTGCCTATATAAACAGTGCGAATAATGTATGTCTTTGTATTTCGGTGTGTTTTTGTCTTTGTAGTGTTCTAGATTTAGGTATTCTGGACACACTTTTTATTCTGTGTTTGTCTCTAATGTTCATTTGGTAAATGTCATGCATAAGTACCTGTTATTTGTATGGTTACTGAAATGTCAATTTTAGATATAAGTTTATTTGAATTGTAAGTGACTGTGCTGTTGGTGTGCTTATTATTATTTCGTTTATTCATTAATATCACATATAAATTACATTTTTAAATATTTCTTTAAAAAAACATAAAAAAAACATTTAAAAATATAAAAAATAGTTGTCCGCCGGTGTCGGGAACAGGGTCCAAGCTACCGGTGTTTAGGGCTCCAGAGACAGGAACCTCCTCACAATGCGAGCCGTATCGAGGAGTACTGCCTTCTGTATCAGGCCCTTGATCCAACCGCGCAACGACAGCTTCGACAGATGGTCGTCGAAGCTTTTGGCTATAAGACCATTGGCGGTCACGACCATCGGCACAATGACAGCTGAGTCCACATTCCACATGTCGACAACCTCGTGTGCTAAGTCGAGATATTTGATTTGTTTCTCTTTCTCAGCTTTCACGAGATTCTCGTCATGCGGGATGGTGACGTCGACTATCACTGCGCGGCGCGCTAATCGGTCTATGTGTGCGTACGCGCAGCGGAATGTTGTTGAATTTAAAGATTTTAATTATGCAGATATTTAGTGTATGACGTCGTATAATTGTGTATGGTAAAAAAAAATTTGTGCACGCAACCATTGTGGAGATATTCACCAAAAACTGATTCCGCTGGGCGAACGTTGTCCTGGCGGAACTTTTTTTAATCCATAGACTTTAGAAGAAAAGAGATGTGTCCAAAAATTAGTGTGTATTTGTGTGTAATTGTGTATGTATGAATAAAACTAGTGCATGCATAAACTTCGGAGAAATTCAAGTTTCCGCTACGCGAACGTTTGGCCATTAGCTAGTTTTCATATAAAGCGCTTACATAGAGAGCTGTAGATTTTTACATACGTTGTTTTGAATTTGTTTATATTTGTTTAAAAAACAGATTTAGAAAAAATCGTAGGGCTTAAAAGATAAAAATATAAACGTAAAATACGCTTATTAGGTCTTAGTTCTTAAAGTATGCACTTTGGGGTCTAGATTTTCACGTTTATACAAACCTTGTAAGTGTCTGCAACATGTTGCCAAGTATCAATGATGTTCCGTTAGTAACTAAAGAGTTATAGGACAAATTTACCATGAACAGATCACTGTTTACAAAGCAGTCAAATATCACGACGTTCTGAAGGAATTGCATGGTAATATGTATGTCAATAATTAGTGTATTCATTCAACTATTCTTATGCAAAATTTCATGTCATTAAATTCAGTAATTAAAGAAAAACAATTATAATACTGACGAAGCATCGAAAACCTACATAACCCGACCAAGTTCGGATGGCTACAAAAAAGCGGCCGTGCAATATATTTAGGTAACATCCCAAAATTTACAGTATAATACCGGTATTGAATTGGTATAGGTGATAACACAATTGTTGTTTCGATATAATTTATAGGTCATTTATTTTTGTACACCTACTTTTTTAAATGTATTTGACTATGACAGAAAGTAGGTACTATTTACGTAGGTACTTTATTTAAGTATGCGCTTGAGACTTGAGATATAATCTAAATATATTATTTAAGACAAATAAAATTCATACAGCTAATTTCTATTGAAGATTTCACGGACCAGGATTCTAACTATAGACCCCTTAGGGAAATTAAATATTTACCACATGTAAGTATGTACTACTGTTTAGGTAAATATTTATCATATTGTAGCTTATTACACTATTTAACCAATAGACTAGGCATGCACGAGCGTTCCCCTTTGCAACTTTAGTGGAACAAACAATTTAATAACTTAAAAAAAACTACTTCTTGAATCTATTTTTTTTTCTTATGTATGTGAGCGTGTTCCCCCGCACCCCACCAAAATATGCAGAATTATTTTGTTCGAAGTTCGGTACGCTTAATCCTTTAGTTAAATAGTCTAAGTATTGTAGTTATGAATTGATCAAAAATATTCTTGTGTGAAAAAATAGACAACGCGCTGCGCGCAACGAGCGATAGGCGGCTTCCCGCTTGAAACGGTACTGTCATCCTTGAAGAAAAGAGAGGGCAATATGTTTTCGCGCGTATTCGTTTGCTGTTGAACTTGCAAGCACTTTTTTAATGTTGATCAAATCTAAACAACTGAATAGGTTAGTTATGTGATGTGATTTTAATTTTTATTGAAGCTCGAAATATTATACTTACCCTAAGTTTCGTCATCCACGCGAACGAAGTCGCGGGCAAAAGCTAGTTCATAATCTATTTTAGTTAAAACACATTTAAGTCTATTGCTGTCATTGCAAGCGTTTGTTAACGTTATTATAATTACATAATTAAGTATTATATGTAATTAAAAATATTTTTGTACGCGGATATTTAAATAGAGAAGTATTTGTTAATTGAAGATTTGTTTTTATCGTAGATAGTGGCGTTATTATTAAAAAAAATATTTTCATTCAAGAAATGCAATTGTTTTATTTTTTCCTAACGGTTGTGTACGCAACTGTACCATATTAATAAATACTATATTGGAAGATTAAGAACGTTTCTTAGATATATGGCACGGCCGCTTTTTGGTAGCCATCCGAACTTGGTCGGGTTATGTAGGTTTTCGATGCTTCGTCAGTATTATAATTGTTTTTCTTTAATTACTGAATTTAATGACATGAAATTTTGCATAAGAATAGTTGAATGAATACACTAATTATTGACATACATATTACCATGCAATTCCTTCAGAACGTCGTGATATTTGACTGCTTTGTAAACAGTGATCTGTTCATGGTAAATTTGTCCTATAACTCTTTAGTTACTAACGGAACATCATTGATACTTGGCAACATGTTGCAGACACTTACAAGGTTTGTATAAACGTGAAAATCTAGACCCCCAAAGTGCATACTTTAAGAACTAAGACCTAATAAGCGTATTTTACGTTTATATTTTTATCTTTTAAGCCCTACGATTTTTTCTAAATCTGTTTTTTAAACAAATATAAACAAATTCAAAACAACGTATGTAAAAATCTACAGCTCTCTATGTAAGCGCTTTATATGAAAACTAGCTAATGGCCAAACGTTCGCGTAGCGGAAACTTGAATTTCTCCGAAGTTTATGCATGCACTAGTTTTATTCATACATACACAATTACACACAAATACACACTAATTTTTGGACACATCTCTTTTCTTCTAAAGTCTATGGATTAAAAAAAGTTCCGCCAGGACAACGTCCGCCCAGCGGAATCAGTTTTTGGTGAATATCTCCACAATGGTTGCGTGCACAAATTTTTTTTTACCATACACAATTATACGACGTCATACACTAAATATCTGCATAATTAAAATCTTTAAATTCAACAACATTCCGCTGCGCGTACGCACACTCGGTCTATCACCACTATATCCGGCTTATTGGCTACAATAGTCCGGTCAGTAATGATAGACCGATCCCAGTACAACGTGACATGGTCATTTTCGAGAACTGGGTCGGGCACATACTTGTAATACGGTACCTCAGAATCCACTAGGTTGTACTTCAAAGCAAGTTGCTGGTGAATAATCCTGGCTACTTGGTTATGTCTGTGCAAATACTCGCCATTAGCCAAACGAGAACAACCAGAGATAATATGTCTGATAGACTCACCCGGACGGTGGCATGCCCGACACACGTCAACCGTCCCGTCCTTCATTATATATCTCCGGTAGTTGTTCGTTAAGATAACTTCGTCCATAATCGCACAGATAAAACCTTCAGTTTCCCCAAAGAGGTCGCTGAAACGTAACCAGATTATTATTATTATTATTTTTATTATTATTGATAGGCTCGCGTTTGACCACCATCTCACCTGATAAATAAATAAATAAATATAAGAATAATCATTGTCAACTATGTTGTAAACTATGCCTCAATCTTGCACCTCATCTTAATGGGATGCAAGATTGAGGCATAGTATCTGGACCAGTTAAAACAATTTATAACTTTGGCCCAAGCTTATTATACCAACAGGAATATGGGACAGTGTCCCATTTCTTTCTCTCAGGGTCCAAGGCCGCTCAGGCATTAAGTCTGCCTTGGTACAGTATTTCTTGCTAGTGCAAAAAACTTTAAGAAATTAACAAGAGTAATAAATAAAAAAATAAACAAATGACTCCCCTCGAGCGCCGATAGTACTTACTTCTGTACAACTTTAATGACCTTGAAAAACGCTAAATTGTCGTACTGTACCCATGGGTGTACGAAATTTATTCAACCAATCTTGGTCTTCGTTTTTCGTAGAAAAATCCAGATTTTATTTCTTTTATTTTTTTAGGCGATTTTACTAAAAACGCGCTATTATGTAATAATAATACCCCAATACGCGCGAGTAGTTAAGAACCTCATCCTTTTTTTGGAGTTGGGTAAAAATAGTGAAATATTTCTCTGCTCCTTTTTTGCAGCAGAACAATCATGGCTTCAAAACTTTATCAACAAACCCAATGCAGTAATAAAGGCTGCTTTTATTTTTTACACTACCTATATGCAAGGAAAGAATTTCTTTGACTTGTTGAAAATTATTGAGCAATATATCAAGAATGACTCTGCATGATAGAACTAGTGTTAAAAATATAACTTGATAATAAATTCAAAGGTATTGTAGTAAGCCCTTGGTACTCAAATGGTTTACTCTCAAGAAGTTTTGTTTTTACATTTTTAGTGTATAAAAAGGATTTCTTTCATACTAATGCAACTTTATCAGCAAGGTCAACTATTTACCTTCGTGACTTTTATATATAGCTGGGTGGTGATAAAATAAATGTTACTATTGTCATTATTATTGTTATCAATTTAAGAACACGGTTGCATGTAGTAACCTAGTCAATAATAGACTATTAATTATAATGCTGGCTTCCCTTGGGGTTTCATGAATGGCGTTTGCTCGCTCATTGTCTTTCTATTGTCTCTAATTACGGTACACGAAAAGTTAAACATTGATTTACATATACTATGATAAGCTAAGTGCATACAAATCATAGACATAACAAGAGTTTAAAGTGATACACCTGATTAAACTATTAATCCCTTTGGAAAGACTATGTTTAAAGTTACCAATCATTCAAGTGACCAAATAGTACAATGAAATTACTGTACAGTACTGATAAAGAGCTTTGCACTCAATGTGTATGACAGTGTGTTTGAATTATGTTTTGCAATGTATCCACTCATTAGATAGTAATTAGATTTGAAGCACATGCACTCAGCACTTTCTATTACTATATACAGTTAAAACTTTGTTTGTCAAGTGATTATGTATTAAATCTTTGAGAAATAAATGTTATATAAACTGTAAATAACTTATTCAGTTAGAATTCCTAGTTCCTAATAGAGCTATTTTAAAATCCCAGGATTGTCTATAGTAATAACAATATTCCACAACACAATGCCATCTAGTTCCAAACTAAGCAGAGCTTGTCCTATGAGTACTATACAACATATTACAGTTAAATTACACCCAAACACAACAAATGATTGTGCTCATCACATCATCATACATTTTTCTTAGGTGGGAAACGACCTCTGGCATAGCAGTCAGGACCACTAACCACTAGACCAACAAGCGAGTCTAAATACACATGCTGAAGATAAAAATCAAATAGTAAAAAGAGCTCATGAACCTTGGGAAGTTACGTTTTATCCAAGGGAATATTGATTACTTAATATCTAAGGCCTTTACAAATACCATTAATGATGTGAACATTGAATAAAACCTTGAAGTTGTAGTAACACTTCTGACAAAACCAATGTTTTTGTTGAGATTCCTAAGTTAACTGTTTTAGGTTCTGTTTTATGGGACTAAATATATTAACAATAACAGCCAATTCTAACATCCAACGACCTTACTTTTATAACTTTAACACCAAAATGTGACATCATGGTTATAATTGAACCGACAACATAAAAAGTTGATGGTGTTAGCCAAAAATTTCCCCCCAAAACCAGAAAAGTAGCCAATATTGCTATCATTACAGTATTTTTTCCTGAGTTATGACGACATGACGTCATGGGAAAATTGTGAAACCAAGCGTTGTAAACTCATCAAACAGTTTTACTCGCCAAAAACGTACACGTGCCTGTACGATTATTATTGATTTGACTATAGGTGGAATCATGAAAATTAATACAAAACTGTTTCCTATCGTGCTCATCATTGTAAAACGAGCATGTTTTACCTTTTCCTGACTTTGCTTCTAGTGCTTTCTTCAATCTTTCAACTAAAGCCGGCTTATTCCCTTTGGTGTCCAAACCGAGGGCGCCAAGCTCAGATCTTAGATCCACAACTTTCATCTTTGAGGGATCCATAGTTCAATTTTAATTTTTAGCGCTGTTCACAAATCACTATTTTCCAATTCAGACACTGTAATTACGCAAATTAGGTGTAATCAAACATTACTCGCGAAATTTTACAATGAGAAAGCGCCAAGCCAAAACTAAGATGGCCGCGCAACAACACGTAACGGATCCGGATGCGGAAAGTTAAGGAAGGAACCAACTTCTATTGTCTATGAAAGACCAAACAATCGACTAAAATCAAACATCGTAGTGTTGTACCCACACTGATTGTCAATCGAACATGAAAAATGCGGGAATTTTTATGGCGGTTTGTTTTGTTGCTTGGATACAAATCAAATTGATATAATGTTAATTTAGTATACTGTCTTGCATAACCTTTTCAATATTTTTGTGAATCTCATTAAATTTAAGTAAAAAATGACTACACAAGCAAAAAAAGAATTTGATAAAAGTAATTTAGTTCCAGTTTTTTGTCTAAATTATGAAATAAAGTTTTACCTATTCACTCAATAACTTTCGTTAAACTTTCCAGTTTTCCCTAATAACGATTTGGAAAAGAGGATTATGGACGCATTTGAAGTATTTGATCATTCTGCAAAACAAGTAGTCGATGTCAGAGAAATTGGGACTATACTGCGATCTTTAGGTATCTATTTTAAAATATTTACATACGTAAGCGATAAAATACTAAGTAACACTACTGTTGAATATTGTACATGAAGTATAAATAAATAAATAAGATAGATCTATAACCTAGCACTTGTATACTCTACCCCAATCTAACCCACAGAAGTTATTTTCAGCCTCCTACTTTATTATAAAATCTATTTCCTAATAAACAATTTGTACTGCAGGATGTTGTCCTACCGAAGCTGAGGTGCAAGAGGTGATCTTGGCAACGGAAAATAAAGAAGCAACAGGAAATGTGCCGCTTGCATACTTTCTACCTTACTTATGCAAGGCTATGGTGGAACACAGGTTTAGTACTTTGATACCTTGCTAGCTTCTCGTTACGGTAGTTTCCTTCCCTTTAACCCAATTACTAAGTAAAATCTTACTCATCAATTTGTTAGGATTGAGGTTTGGTTGGATGATTATCTTATAGCATTGTAGCGACATCTATGGCGTCACATAAGAACTAATCCTGCATCGCGCAATCAAAGTTCTCCGCGCGATTGGAACATATAGAACAGCCCGAAATCATCTATCGGGCAGTAGCCCACAGACATAACACCCGTCTGGTTGGAGGATCCTCCCTTTTCAACGGCGGTATCTGGGGCTTTACTCTCTGTTCCACATACCCCTAAAATGGTGACCCTCGACAAAGAACGTCAGCGCAGACTCTCTGTTCCGCATACCTCCAAAGCATTATTATTTTTTAATCCATGGTAAACTCGTTAAACTGTTTGGGCCTCAAGTGGCTACGTTAACTGCAGCATCGATGGCACTCATTAAGACCTCCAAAGTGCAGGTGTGCACTTTGGCATATCTAGCTTTTGAACACAGATAGGCTACCGAATATTCCGAAAGATTCATGTAAAATAGTGCCAAGAGCTGCGGTACCTACTCTTTAAACTGTTTCCACTACCTGCCTGCATACACAATTGTGATCAATTCAGCCAAGGTGAGTTGGAATTATTAGCCATACATGCAGTAGGTAGGTATAATTTACTAATAAATAGGTAAACAATGTTAGTCTGTCTGCGAATATCTCACTAGCTTCCTACCCCGGCTTAGCACAGGAGCAAATGATACACACAAACCTACCATCTTTATAGCTATTTCTATTATTAAAAACCGTATCAAAATCTGTTGCGTAGGTGCCTAGTTTATGGGAAGTAAAGGAAAGGCTTAAAGGTATTGACTTTATTTTGTATAACAATAGGCGTTAAAACAGAAAATAAATATGGCACCAGATAAAGCCGTAGATTAACCTTTTCGTAATATCTCTGCGTAGGTATCTGAAAAAATAAACAATGAACTGATTACCAGAAAATGTTACCAGGATCATGATAGATATTGATTCAACAGCTTTACCTACCTGTGTTCATTTCCGTTTTTTAACCTTTTGAGTGCGTAATTAGAGACACAATAGTAAGACAATGGCGCGTGAACGCCGGCGTTAATGCGGGGATCAACAGCTTAAGGACGCTTTTACATTTTTTTCGGGTTCCATTATAATGCACTAGGAATCATAACTATGAGGATGTCATAATATCAAATAAAAGGCAATATATTTATCTAATGAATCAGGATGATATAAAAAAAATATTATGGTCTCTTATAAAATTTTCATATAAATACGATTTTACCAACGCACTAATCGAAGAAAATTACAAAAAAGGGGTCTGAATAGGTTCGCGTAAGCTAAATCCAGTGCACATTTTTAGTTTCTAAATCATAAAATATTTATATTATATAATTCAGCTTTTACACCCATACCTCAGACCAATAAAAAAGTACTTTTTTATTAGTCTGAGACCCATAGTTATATATTTTTAAGGATATTTTTAACGAACAGATCGAGTATTTAATAAAATTTTACTTACTTCCTTCTTACATAGTTTGAATTTGAAGACTATTCATATCAAAGGGGGTGTGTTATCAGATAAATTAAATTCAAGTACCTATTTGATTTTATAACATCCCATACAAAATAAACAAACTTAAAAATAATAATATTTTTGAATCAGTAAATATGGCTTAGGAAATAGTCGTAGGTCAGTAGGTGTACAAAGAAATCTGGTCGATATTTCTCGGTAACGTTACTTACGACTAGCGTTTGAAATTGGGTAAGTATATAAGTACCAACTTAATGAACTGTAATCAGTAACACAGAGTACCTTTTTTATGTATATAAGTACCAACTTAATGAACTGTAATCAGTAATCACTAATACCAAAAACACAAACTCATGGACCAAACTTCACTCAATCAATACTAGAAAAAATAAAATAATACCTTCAAGTATCAAGACAAGTTTGGTTAAAGTACAAAATTGAGCGAATAATGGATTCTGTGTACGTGATAAGTGCGTACGCGTTATGTTGTGTTGCGACTAGTTTACCTAATATTGAGCGAGTGAAAAATGTAAAAGCGTCCTTAGATTAAGAATATCAATATATATATACACTGTTGGTCTAGTGGTTAGTGGCCCTGACTGCTATGCCGGAGGTCGTGGGTTCGATTCCCACCCAGGGCAAATGTTTGTGTGATTTTGTTCTGTGAGCACGATCATTTGTTCTGTCTGGGTGTATCAGTTCTCCAGTACTCTCATAACACAAGCTCTGCTTAGCTTGGGACTAGACGGCGCGGGCGTTGTGTAATAGTTGTGAAATATTATATTATTTTATATAGATATATATATGTATGTAAGAGGGTCAATGACCGCTACTGCAAATTTATCTGGTCCATAAATATGTACTATTTGAAATTGAGACTCAATATTGTCATGTAGATTCTACCCGGCAAGCGCGGAGGTTTTGTTGGCAGCGTTCCGTTATTTTGACGAGGAGGGACGCGGCTATATCACCAAGGAACGGTTCACTCAACTAATGCTTGAAGAGGGAGAACCTTTTACACAGGTCAGCAATATGTTTGTAACGAGCATAAACAGATCTAGCTTCAGAGGTAGGTATAACAGTTGGTGCAGATCCGAATTCCGTTTTGGGCTAACCTCTAAAATGTAGGTACCCTAAAATCTGGTAAGAAACACGAATTTTGTCAGTTCATGGATGGCGCCTGTATTCTTTCACTTGCCCTTTGCGGTCCAGGCCCGCCGTAATTCTTTTGAACCCTGCAGCCAATTGACTCGCTTCATAGTTACTATATTGCTGACTTCATAGTTTGAATCAACTGATTTCAGAATTTCTTTTGCTCTGCTATATCATAACAGGAGGAGTTCGACGAGATGATGCAGACGGCGCTGGACCCCGTAACCGACACCATCACCTACGAGTACTACATCAACCAGCTTATGGTGCGTATAATTCTTTTTAAAAAACTTCAATGTCGAGAAAAAGTAATAAAATATAGGAACCATAGGAACAATTAAAAGATCCCTTAATTTTATGGGACCTCGATTCAAATGATTAAAAATGAACACCGCAAGCGCGTTCCATTGTCGACCACATCATCGCTCACCATCAGCAGTGACGGATTAACCCTTAATCAAATTAAGCAATTGCCTAGGGCATCACGTCTGGGGGGGCACCGGAAGAAGCACAAAAAAAAATCCGTCCTTAGGGCATCACGTCTCACTCTCATGTCACTAAAAACCACCCTAAAAAAAGTTTCTAGGACGAATGTGAAAATTCGCGGGTTTTTAGTTGACATAGAGTCCGACCTAGAGTCATAACCCCGCTCCCGCTTACCCACTCACTGCCCGCTAGTGCATTCGGCAATTCAAATCAAATGCACCGGAATTGCGATCAGCCAAAAACAAACCACCCCTACTCTGCGCAACCCGCACTGGGCCCGCGTGGTGAATTACGGTCCATTCCGTCTCCTTGAGAGAAGGCCTGAGTCGCAACAGTGGGAACATTATAAGGCCGACTATGCTATGCTATATGCTAAAGTATGAAATTGCCGTTTTATTGTAATAATTTTAATATAATAACAATTTATTTCACAATATTAATCAACAAAGTTTGAACAACAATAACAAATGCTAAAATATGGACAATTATTTAAAAAAAAACCTTCATGGTTTGAGATTTTTGAGTGAAACTTTTTCTACATAGTAGGTACCTATGAAGTTCGTTTTTTTTTATAAAAAAACTTTTTACAAAAAAAAAAAAATAACCGACTACACTAAAAGAATCGAAATAACTTTAATTTCGGAAGTCGGTGTTTTTCGGTATTTTTTGTTTCTTATTTAACACCGACTTCCGATTTTTAAAAAAAATTTTTTAAGTTTTTTATTTCACACTTTTTGGTTGCGATACACTTATATCCAGAGTGCCCATTCTCATGACAATTCAAATTAACCCAAACACTGCTAGGTTACATTGTTTTATTATGAAGTTTCTGTGTCTACCTTCTACCTTCCGGCTCCATCATCAGATCAGTTCGATAGTACCTTATAGCTAAAGTGCATATCATGACACGATAACCGTAAGCGAAAAATGCAATGGCTGACCCCAGGTCAAACGCCGCAACAGTGTCCTAAAACAAAGCTTAGCAATAAAAAGGTAATGGTAACTGTTTGGTGGTCTCAGCATGATGTTATTCACTATAGCTTTCTCCGATCTGGTCAAGCAATAACGGCAGATGTCCGAACAATGATAGCAAAACTAGCAGTGAAACAGCCCCGACTCATGAATCAATCTTCACCATTATTACTCCATGATAACGCGAGACCTCATACAGCACGAGACAACATTTTAACTCTACAGGAACTGCAATTAGAAACCATTCGTCACACTCCGTATTCAACATTTTTTTCGTGATTTGGACAATTTTCCACTTGATAAAAAGTTTTCTTCTCAGGAGGCAGTACATAATGCTTTCACACAGTTTGTCGAATCTAGATCACCAGAGTTCTATCGCAAAGGCATAAATGACCTTCCTATTGGATGGCAGCAATGTATAGATAATAATGGTAATTATTTTGATTAAATAAATATGTTAAGTAAATGAAAAAAAAAAACCGAATTTCAATTTTTCAGTACAAATCGGCAAATTTCATACTTTAACCCCTAATAAATAAATTATGCTTTGGTTTTTATTGTTGTCGCACCTACTTCACTTCTAAGGTACGTTGCATCTCGTCACCTTATTTTACAAAAAACTAATGTTTTTAGGCGGTAAAGGTTTGAAGACCGATTCTAGTTGACATACGGATAGGGGGGCCCACAGGCGTAGATTGCTTAGGGCATCAAGTAGTCTTAATCCGTCACTGACCATCAGGTGAGATGGTGGTCAAACGCAAACCTATCATTAATAATAAAAAAAATAATGAAAATTTGTGTAGCATAACCTGCTAATTGATAGGCCGTCAATTAAATCAATAACCACCAGTTCTTCACTTGCACAAGTCTGTATTATGTCAACTGGGTGAAGTTCATATACCTAACACTAGGGTTCATTCCCGGGAACTCTCGAGCCAAGAATCCCCGGGAAATCTTTTCGGCTCTGTTCCCGGGATTTTTTTTAGTAAAATCTAAAATTTAAAATCTTTTAAAGTAAAACCATATTTTAGTTTAAAAGACAACATTTTTGTTCAGATCTGCTTACTCAGTCTTGTAAAGCTTCGAGTTGATTATTATTCTAACTAAACTGCCAAAAGTTATGCTGTGATTTTAATTACCTATATCTAAGGAAAGACAATCTAGGTTTATGTAAAAAAAATTTGTCATTTTATTTCCTAATGTTTCTATGAAAGAAATTTTGTTATTTTTGTTTTCTAATGGTTCTATGAAAGAAATTTTGAAATTTTTTGATTATAATTTTGGCTTTGAATAAAGATTTTATAATTATTTGATACTCTTATTTGAGAGAGAGAATCAATTAATTTGTTGATTTATGTTAAGAAGATAATTATGTTTTATGACTTTTACTACATTTTTCTGGCGACTAAATTTTTCATTATTAGAACTGAAAAGACTTACAAGACAATATGTAAAGGGAGAAACTGGACAACCCGAGAAATTACCCTCGACAATTCCCGTGCCCCGAGAAATCATGAACCCTATATAACACCTGACCAGAAATCCTCCAAAGAACTTTACACTAACCTCACACTCCCTTTTCAAATATAACTCGCACCTGGCTTTTTCATTATGTGTGATTTAGCTGCAATTGTATGGAATCTAATATTGATATTTGGCTATTTTTATGCCATAAGGTAGATTGCCCATATACTAAATAAAAAACGCACATAGGTGATACATAATTATTATTGGAAATTGGTAACAGGTAAATGATAAAACACAATTAGGGAATGAAAATAAAAATATTTAACATTTTTCAGCTTCTAAATTAATTCAGTTTAAAAAAATCACCAATTAATAACTGTGTATGTAAAAATTACGTCTTATGTTAGAAAGATATAATTTTGATGTTTCAGGTCAAATTTGACTACGCTAAAAGTAGAATTAAATTACAATAAACATATTCCTATTCCATATTTTAATTAAAACAAAAACTAGATACATCTAGCTTGAAACGCAAGGGGCCATGAAATATAGTTATCGTAACAAGTTTACAATATACCATTACAAGTAAGATAAAAATCGAATGAATTGAAAACTCCTAGTTACATAGCTCAAAATACGTAATTAATGTTTTTAAAATTATTTGTAGGTATCTTACTTAACTGTTGTTAAACTAACCTATTTGGAAAGATCTCTCATAAAAGCAAGCTCTTACCATACAAATATAGCTCTACGTGCTACTGTTTAAAATATAGTACGACCTAGTTCTGCGGAGCTACCCTGCTCGCGCGCCGAGTACGGATAGTGCTTGGCGTGACATTAGCAAGTCTTGCAGATGTTCGTGCTGGCGTAGATCTACCAGTCACATTTTTCAATTCTCCCACTTTATCATCAGACTGTTCTCCAGTCTTTGTGGGCGTTTTTTCAGAAGACTTCTGAGTCCCCTCTTCATTTGCTTCTTGCGAATTTTTCTCTTTATTCGAATCGTCAGTTACTTCTGGCTCTCCTGTTTCGTTAGCTTCTTCTGAATTTTGTGTCTCAACATCTTCAGAAAATTCTTCATCTTGGTTTTCTTCAGTCATATTTTCATCAATATTTTCTTCGTCGCCAGCATTTTCAATGTCTCCCTCTCCTTCCATTTCCACATCATCAGCATTATTTTCAGCTTGTGCTTGGTCTTCGCCAGTATTATTTTCGTTGACCACACCATTCTCTTTAGCTGTGTCTTCTTCCTCTGACTTCCTTATAGATGATAGTAGGTCCGTTATCTGGCCGTCTAACTCAGGAGAAATAATATCGCCATCCTTCTGTTGCTCTGCTTTAACTTCGCCCTGGCTTACATCATTAGCGTTTTCTCCTTCCTTAGGTCCCGACGCCTTCGGGCAGATTCTTATGCTGAGCGTATTTCGTCCTATACAAGTAGAAATATAATTAATACGGGTATTAAAAGATTTTTATTGTGTCCTTGGGCAACCTAACATTTTTAAACTCAAAGGATATCTTTTAAAGAATCCTACCCCAATAGAACAAAAGCGAGCGTTTATGTGTGTTTGTGAAAATCAGGAATATTTACAATCAATTTCAAATTTACTTATTTTAGTAAATCTGCACCATTTAAACAGGAACATGATCTTACACTTGGTTATATATATTTTTAAAGCTTTGCTGTAAAGAGATGTGACGCTATTAAACCATGGATATTGACTTCACGAAAACAAAGTAATCTTACCAATAACAGTTCCGTCAGCGCCAACTATTACATCAAAATCAGCTTTTTCATTGAACCCAACAAACAGCAAGTTGTGGACAGTCCTATGTTTCTTAACAGTCTGCGGGTTGAACTGGCTCAGGAATGTTTGCATCACCCTCCTCTTTGGCAGTGAAGGGCGACCCATGATCTGAAATACAAGTTTATAGGGTCAATCACCAAGGCAACAGGCCATCAGGTGGGATCGCAGTCAAGCACTAGTTTAAAAAAAATACTCCAGTATATTCATGAGAATTAAAATTTGTAAAGAAACAACCACCACATGAGCGACACAGACAGATATATTTTCAGAGATGTTAGCGCGCGCCTGGAATATTCACCCTCGTCACTTGGAATGCTTGAATACTGTGACACATTTGTGCTTCTTTATAAGCAGAGCAAGGATGACTCTGTTAGCCAAAACCACACACAAAAAGAATCAGACCTTTACTACTAGGTGTTCTGGTAGTCCCCCAGATACTCTACTAAGCCTTTTCTTATGGTTGTATGGATGGAACAGGAGGGAGTGTCAGACTTTTGTTGCCCTACCTGCATTCCAGGGTCACTGCCTTACCTGTAGCAGGTACCGGCCCTAGAATGGGTAGCACGCCGGCCACAACCGGCTCTACTGAGCCTAAATTTCTCAAAAGGACCTTGTCTTGCTTACCTTGACATAATAAGGTAAATTGTAAAACTGGCGGGACTCAGCTGCAGACTTTTTTGGAGTAGCAGCAGGGGTACTATCTCCTTGACCATGTTCTACAACCTTAGTACCAGCACCAAACATCTGGGCCGCCTTCTCATTGGCCCTCTTTGTTATAATTGCCTTCGTATTTTGGTAGGTTGTGTCGAAGCCCATAAGCTTGACAATGTACTGGAAAAGAATATAACCAATAAAGTCGATAGCAGTGCCGTGACATGTAGCATTTTCATGGAACCAAAAAAGAAATTAAGCCTACAAATTGCAATTTCTCTTCTATTGGATAAAATCAAAACCCACTCACAGAATAAAAGATGATGATGAACTTACCGGTACATATCTTTTAATGAGTTTAGGTATGACCCGCTTGACATCATACACTGTTATGGTCGTATTCAGAAATTCTTTGTACTCTTGGGTGAATTCTCTGTTTTTATTATGCTCTTCTCTAAGCTTTACAAGGTCAAGCACTGCATTAGTTTGACCTTTATTCTTTTCAAGGCCAATCTCTTTTTTATCTTCAAGGTTCTCTTTGTTCTTTTCTAGTTCAGTCTCCTTATTATTTTCAAGATCATTTTCCTTATTATTTTCAAGATCATTCTCCTTATTATTTTCAAGTTCACTCTCCTCTTTATTTTCAAGTTCACTCTCCTCTTTATTTTCAAGTTCACTCTCCTCTTTATTTTCAAGTTCACTCTCTTCTTTATTTTCAAGTCCACTCTCTTCTTTATTTTCAAGTCCACTCTCCTCTTTATTTTCAAGTTCACTTTCGTCTTTATTTTCAAGCTTACTTTCCTCTTTATTTTCAAGTTCACTTTCCTCTTTATTTTCAAGATCATTCTCTTTATTCATTTCAAGTACACTCTCCTTATTATTTTCGAGGTCACTCTCTTTATTATTTTCAAGGTTAGTCTGTTCTTTAGATGGTGTATCATCAGCTGGAGCAGCATATATTTCTTCAAGCTAAAAAACAAAATGGTTTTTGTTAATATTATGAATATAGAAAGCATAATTTGAATATACTATGTTAAATAGTTGTACCAATAAAACTTACTTTAGAAAACATTTCATTCAGATGAGTCTCAAGAAGGGTATTCATGTTGGTTTTGAAGAATTCTCCTGGATCTTCTGAAAGCAATATATTATGTCAAAGTTCAAAAGTCTTAGGATTCCATTATAAATAATCTAAGAATAGAAATAATTTTGATATTACCTAGAAATATAAAAAAGCTGTCGTAAAAATTCTGCCCCTTTCCTAAAGGTTTAGACACAGATACAATACGCTTTTTTATGTTTCCTCAATAGACAATACATAATAATATTTCACAACTTTCACACAACGCCATCTAGTCCCAAACTAAGCAGAGCTTGTGCTATGAGTACTAGACAACTGATAAACATACTTATATAATCATAAATACATACATATTATAAATAAATTACACCCTGACACAGAACAAATTATTGTGCTCATCACGCAAACATTTGTCTAGAGTGGGAATCGAACCCACGACCTCCGGCACAGTAGTCAGGGCTAATAACCACTAGACCAACAGGCCATTCAATAAATGTATATATATACTCTTACATAAACAAAATGATAAGAATTTTGTTTCAGATTTTGATTTAAAAAAAATGATAAATATCTTTACTAGATATTAAAAGATATATTAAAAGTTGGGCTTGATATGTAAAAAAAATGAATCAATAACTACCTGTCTTAATAAATTTAATACTGAGGCTTTGGTCTGGAACTGAGCCCCCAGCTTCTAGAGCTATGTTCAGTATATCGGTATCAGTCTCTTCAGGGAACTCCTCTCGATAAATAGCGAGGATATCAGTCAGGCTGCCAACCACTTTGCCTAGCATGACGGTTCGGATACGCTCCCGAACAGTCTGTTTCATAACACGCTGTTGTACGCTTGAGCGCAACACAGAAGCATGCTGAGGTTGGGCAGTGATCAGTGCCCGTATGTTTTTCATGATCGCACCCAAAGCCAATTCCAAGCGGCCGCTGACCTGCTTCGAGGGCACGCGGTCAGGCAGCAGCATGCGCGACACGTCGGTGCTAGACTTGCTCGCAGCCGCCACCAAACTTTTACGTTCAGAGACAGGTAGAGACGCCAGTTTATTGGGAGCAGGTGCCCCCTTCTGCTTTGATACTTTAGACGGCGTGAAGTCTTTGTTAGCCGTCTTTGGTGGAGCTTTCTGGTTTGCAATCTTTTGGCCGATAGATTGCTTTGGTATCTTTACTGCCATGAGAGGCGCAGGCCCTCTAGGAGAGAACTTTGAACCTTGGTTAAAACCTTGACCTTGGTGAGGTTTTTGGGGTCGAAAATTCTTATTACCCGAGCCATGTTGGTTCATTGATAATTGGGGCGGATTTTTCTTTTTTTGAGGAGTTCTTTTAGGGGCACCGTCATACTGCCATTGGTTTTCAGCTTGGCGTTTTCTGCCAAACTGTGCTCTGTGTTTGGGTCCGGTTTCGTACAAGTGGGCAAAATCGCGATTAGAACCATGTTGAACTGGTTCATCATATCGCATTTGATCATATGAATGTCTCTGAAATTCAATTACAAAAAGATGATGATTTATATTATAACAATATGCTGAAAATTTTGTCTTTCGTGGGCCATTCAATCTAATTATCTGATGCTCAGGTTGAGGGACTAATCGTTTTTTTTTAGTTCATTAATCAATTAATCAGATGAATGGTTTTGACACTTCAGCATATTTGGAGACGAACTGATCTAATGAAAAACATCAGATTTATGTTCACCTCAAGTTACTAATTTACAAAGAGAATGTGTGCTAAATTCCAATATCAAAAAACAGTCGCAAAGCAAAGTGTTGACTACAGCAAGATTCAGCTTCTTAAATTCCATATACCTATAGACACACATATTGGCATGCTGAAAAAGCCTGACAATCAAAATGTTGTGGTTCCAGTTACCACTTATACATTCTTTGGACTTTCTCAACATGATGATAAATATTGTGCCATGGATGAATTTAAAAAACGACTCTGTTGTTGATAGCTTCTTTACTTAGCAAATATCTTTAGATTTGGAATCTACCACACAAGCAAAAAATAGTTGTAATTACATCTTTTATTACATTAAGAAGGTAATTGTCCTGTGTCTTCTATGGATCAGAATATACATAACCTAACATACACATAATATTTGGTCATCACTATGAGTATAGATAACATCTGATCAAGAGAAGGTCAATGTAGAATTGACATCATCTTAAGTAATTACACTTTAAAAGAGAATTTAATAACTTTGTTGGGTAAAATATGCAAGTTCAATACTAGGTGTAGTATCAAACTAGGTGTATTTTTCAACAAACTTATAGTGAGTGATACTGAAGACAATCAATATGGCGTCTAAGCTGTAACACGCTTCCGCCTCTCTATGCAATCTCTTCTGAATGAAGTCTCTGTGTCTGATAATATTCTAATCATTGCAGATTAACCTTTTAAACACGTACGTTGGATATATCCGACAAACACTCATGTTTATTCCATCAGGGTCCTACATACTCCATCTTGTCAGCTCTTCTGTCACTTAAAGGGACTGAAGAGCTATACGAGGTGAAGTACCCAGTCGCAAACATACGACCCTGGCGAATAGAAGACAAAAACACTTGTCAGACTAATCCTACGAAAGCGTTTAAAAAGTTAAATTTTTTGGTAAAATTTTACAACTGAAAGCATAAGTTATGCTATTTTGCGAAATTATCTATTAAAAGCTTACAAATGCTAAAAAAATGAGGGAGAAAGAGAATTATGTGTGCCTGCAAGAAACAGCTATGGTTATTATAAATTGTGTTGTTTCATACCGAAGTCTGGAACTGCTGCTCCATGACAAGCAACTGTTGTTGCTGCTCAATCATTTCACGCTTGCGTTTCAACAATTCCAACTCCAAGTCTATATCCTGGGAAATATGCAATTTTCAAATGTATTCTATGTTGTCAATTTCACATTTTATAACAACTGAACAATGGCATAATGTGTACTGAGAATGAGGAATACTGTCCCTTCATAACACTGTTCAGAGTAGTACAGGGATTAGAGTGAATCTATTTTGCAAAAACCAATGTTTTTACTACGGTGTTATATATAACTAGCTTCTGCCAACATCTTCGCCCGCGTAAAAGTAGATTTTTCCATACAAACTTTGGACTCCCTTTTCATTCCATTAGGGGGTGAATTTTGAAAAATCCTCTCTTAGTGTTCACCTACGTCATAAAAGGAAGCCTTTAGCAAAATATTATGCCCCTAGTCCCAATAGTTTCAGCTGTGCGTTGATATGTCAGTCAGTTTCTCCTTATATTATTGTATAATAAAACATCCCTCCTTATGATAGTAAGGCTGCTATCCCACTAGCGTCTTACGAGCGTTGGCGCTTCTCCAACGTCTGCGCAGCGCCAACGTTGAGCAGACGCGACGTTAAAGTCACCGTTAGAGGTGTACGCAAGAAACTTGCAACGGTCACTAGGAAAACGCGACGTTAACCTACGCTTTTTTTCATATAGGTACGTTATAAATTTAAACATATCTTCCTGCCCCCCTTTTACTTGGGGTCTGCACAACACGTTTTTTTCTTCCATTCTATCCTGTCAGCTGTCATGTATTTTTCCTCACACAATCCATCCATCTTTTCTTTGTTTCCCTCTCCATCCATCCATCCATCCATGTACAATAAATTGTATACCTACTCATAATTTTGTTAGGAATATGTATTAGTAATAAAAATGGAATTAATTTACTACTACTATTCTGGGACTCCTCATGCCATAAATTAAAACATGCATTTATTAAAATAATCAAGCAGAACAAAGCGTCGTTGAGGAAACTGGCCCACTTTTTAAATTAGTTAGGTAGGTACATTTTTCAGGTTGTGTCAGCTAATATCTCAGACCAATAAAACTTTTTTATAGGTCTGAGGCTATTACTTAGAAAATATACTCAATATTATTCTTTCGTTTAGTGTTTTGATCGATCATTTCATTCGTACAACATTTCGGTTGTTGCGTGGTCTTTTTAGATTCAAACTAAAATGATTGCAAGATGATAGTGACACGCTGTGTGATTTGCTCAAGTTCAATCAAACGGACAATGGATGACAAATTCGAACCCATCGTCTTAACTTTGCGTTGTTATTTAGAATTTTATGTGATGTAATATCAATTTTATCAGAGAAACGCTGTAAGCGTTTGCTCATGGTACATAAATCAATACATGGTGATAGAAGTAAAGAGTAATTACGTACCTGTAAATGCCCAGTCATCAGAGGTCCTTTTCCACCAGAATTATTGTTACCGCGGCGGCCCATGTTGCGTCGCATTTTAATATTTTACTTTGTAGTTTAACGTAGCACAAGAGAAATTCCTTACTAAATTCAGTAAAATCAATTATGATTTGGTTGACAAGCCGACAGCCGCATCCACCATTGAAAATCGTAGCACAATCGTTCGTAGAACGGTAGAATAGGTGAAATCAATGTTGCCAAACTAAATTACTAAACAAGTCGTAAAAGGCCTATTACACTACTCGATATTCAGTTAGTCTTAGTCGATGTCGCGTAGTGTAATAAGGGTTAGGTTAGACCGGCCTTACTCGGAACAAAAAATAAGACAGTCTGAATATTGTGTGTTAAATATCGCGTAGTGTAATAGGCCCGTTACAAAATAAAAATTGTATAGTCAATGAGCATTTTGACAATAGGGAAAGGGAAATCGGGAATTATACTTATTTTTGTTTTTACAAGTATTGAAGTACAAATAAAAACAGAATGCGGAGCGGACTGACTGACTATTCTACAATCCCTGAATTTCAACGTCCACAATGAACATGGGATGTTCATTGTGGACGAATTTCCAGAAAAGGAACCGATTCTGGTACAGGTGTCAGCATGGATCTTGAGCGTTCGGCGAAAGAGTGGGGATCGCTTTGCGCATCGTACACTTATGGCAAAAAAATGTACCTACACCTATTTTATTTTATTTTTTCTTTTACCTGCTATCTTCTTAATTCTGGTTGAAGGTAAAAGTTAAAAAAAAAAACATAAATAGTTTAAAGCAAAGTCGCTGTGTTCGTCTGTCTGTTTTTCCGTTTACCTTCTAACCATGCAACAGAGTTTCATACGGTTTTCATTATCTTTTAGAGAATTTCTACCGGAAGGTATGCATATTGTTTAGCAAAGACGAAAATTTCAAAGATTTGTAACACCCCTACGAAGAAATTCCTAACAGGTAAAATACCTACTTTTGAAAGGAACTTTGTCTGTGTGCCTGTTAAGCGTTCTCGGATAAACCATTTTTTATCCATCATAATAACAATTGGCATACCTAGAGGTAAACGAAGATGTAGAGGCGGGAAAAGATATAGGCTGTATAAATACCAGATTAACGAGAAAATACGGATATTACGTCACTTGCCCCTCTCGGTTCCACGCGACTCCGCCCGCACCACTTGGCGATAATTATTAATGTGATGATAAGTAATTATAAAGATCTCGTCATTAGTGTAATATTAAAATAAAAAAGTACCTATTTAATGACAATCAAATATATATTTTTTTAAACTTTATGTTGACATAATAACCACTAATAAAAATAAAATCAATGGATTAAAAATCACGAGTCAATTTAATGGCACGGAAGTGTACTCGTCGTCGTTAGGTACGTGCAGTAAGCGCAGGGCACCAATCATTACAGACGTCTAAAGAGTACTACTCTTTAGACGTCTTCTGTGGGGACGTCTATGATGTAGGTAATGCGCGGCGAGCCAATCATTGACACTCCCCGCCCCGCGTCTCACTTCATACCACCAAAGAGACCTGATATTTTACTTCTGCGCAAGTAAAAGTCAGCGCTCAAGATCCATGCCGGGATCTGTAACTTTGTTTGTATAGCTTTGTATTGATGAAATGCAAAGAGTATTGATGTAACTAGTGATGGGAGAACAAACTAATCGGTAGATAATTAAATATTTAGTCGATTCATGATCTTACAACCGATTTGAATCCATAAAACACAAACATAAAACAAAACTTATTTTGTTTAATATGTTTGTGTTTCAAACTCCTCTAGTGCTTTTTACGTTCGATTTTAAAAAATTAATAAAGTAAAAGTGGATCGCGGACTAGCGCAATGGATTCCGTAGATAGGCACCAGCAAAAGTACACATAATACCTATGTAGAACTCCTGCTTCCTACCATACTTTACATATCCATCCTATCCTAATTCCCGTCCTACAGGTGGGGGAAAGTGATGTATACGCCGTGGCAGACAAAGTTGAAGCAGAAAGGTTAAAAATATTGGCAGCTCAACCGAAAAGAAGACGCGCTTCCTCCCTGTTGCGTGTGGCTGCTGCTACTAGTGCAAAGAGTATAGTAAATATGACTAGTGCCAATGCTGTGCCAACAGCACAATGAGTGGCATTATGGAATAGATTGTCTGGAACTAGACCGTGCTCGCACCAGTTTTCGTACCTGTTTGTGATTGTTTTTGTGTAAAATTATGGTTAGTACTTTTAATCTTCGTTAAAGAGAACGTGCACGGCATAATATATAATGTAGTGTTGCGAATTCAGAATTTGAATCTTAAAACACTACACTAACGTTTTTGTGCTGACATCTATATAGTTCGTGAGCGTTTCAACCGCGCGGCCATAACGATAATTAAAAAAAAAAACTGCCAAGATTATGTAAAAATTTGTAAAATTTGATTCCCAAAACCATAAATTTGTCAAAGTTATGGTTAAGAAGTTATAAGGATTTGAATGTGACCGCGCCATTGAAACGCAGAGAACCGCGCGGCCACGGAGATCTTTAAAACTACGCGTTGTAGAGACCTGAAATTTAGGTAAATAATAGATTGAATTTGTAAAAATATAGAAAAAAATCCTAGGTTTATATTTTAAGAGATAAAAAGCAAAAACCATATGGCCGCGCTATTGAAATGGTGACAAACATATTATCGCTGATATCTCGCTGAAAAAGCATCGCAGAGGTCTGAAGTTTTTTATAAAACCTAGATTTGAATTTGTCAAAATTTCTAAAAATACAACAAAAAATCCTAGGTTTATATTTTAGGAGCTGTAAGACTAAAACTCTATGGCTGCGCCATTGAAACGGTGACAAACATATTATCGCTGATATCTCGCTGAAAAAGCATCGCAGAGGTCTGAAGTTTTTTGTAAAACATAGATTTGAATTGGTCGAAACTTCTAAAATTACAGCAAAAAATCCTAGGTTTATATTTCAGGAGCTGTAAGACTAAAACCCAATGGCCGCGCCATCGAAATGGTGACAAACATATTATCGCTGATATCTCGCTGAAAAAGCATCGCAGAGGGCTGAAGTTTTTTGTAAAACCTAGATTTAAATTTGTCGAAACTTCTAAAAATACAACAAAAAATCCTAGTTTTATATTTCAGGAGCTGTAATACAATATCGAGTAGAAATAAGTCGTGTTTATCAATCGATGAAATTAGGTCTTCTTCTTCTTATCGATTCGATGGTAAACTCGTCAAACTGTTTGGGTCCAACAGGTGGCTACATTAATAGCAGCATCGGTAGCACTCATCAAATACTCCAAAGTGCAGGTGTATGGGCACTTGGGGCATTCTAGTATGTGGCTCATGTTTTGAACAGGAGCACCGCACTCACATTGAGTATCCGAAATGAAATTAGGTATTAACGAGTTTTTTTTTGTTGTAAACACCTATTAATATGTAGTAATACCGATAGGAGGCAAAATCATTTTTTTTTTTTCATAATAAAAAACTGTTTCGAGTGAACCGATAGGGTGACCATGGTTTACTGTTTACAGAAAACTTTCCAACTCTTACTACACTACGCGATATGTCGAATCATAGACTAAAACAGTCTGAATATCGAATGGTGTAATAGGCCCTTTAGACCCGACGTGTGCGTACGCGCAGCGGAATGTTGTTGAATTTAAAGATTTTAATTATGCAGATATTTAGTGTATGACGTCGTATAATTGTGTAAGGTAAAAAAAAATTTGTGCACGCAACCATTGTGGAGAAATTCACCAAAAACTGATTCCGCTGGGCGAACGTTGTCCTGGCGGAACTTTTTTTAATCCATAGACTTTAGAAGAAAAGAGATGTGTCCAAAAATTAGTGTGTATTTGTGTGTAATTGTGTATGTATGAATAAAACTAGTGCATGCATAAACTTCGGAGAAATTCAAGTTTCCGCTACGCGAACGTTTGGCCATTAGCTAGTTTTCATATAAAGCGCTTACATAGAGAACTGTAGATTTTTACATACGTTGTTTTGAATTTGTTTATATTTGTTTAAAAAACAGATTTAGAAAAAATCGTAGGGCTTAAAAGATAAAAATATAAACGTAAAATACGCTTATTAGGTCTTAGTTCTTAAAGTATGCACTTTGGGGTCTAGATTTTCACGTTTATACAAACCTTGTAAGTGTCTGCAACATGTTGCCAAGTATCAATGATGTTCCGTTAGTAACTAAAGAGTTATAGGACAAATTTACCATGAACAGATCACTGTTTACAAAGCAGTCAAATATCACGACGTTCTGAAGGAATTGCATGGTAATATGTATGTCAATAATTAGTGTATTCATTCAACTATTCTTATGCAAAATTTCATGTCATTAAATTCAGTAATTAAAGAAAAACAATTATAATACTGACGAAGCATCGAAAACCTACATAACCCGACCAAGTTCGGATGGCTACCAAAAAGCGGCCGTGCCATATATCTAAGAAACGTTCTTAACCTTCCAATATAGTATTTATTAATATGGTACAGTTGCGTACACAAGCGTTAGGAAAAAATAAAAGAATTGCATTTCTTGAATGAAAAATATTTTTTTAATAATAACGCCACTATCTACGATAAAAACAAATCTTCAATTAACAAGTACTTCTCTATTTAAATATCCGCGTACAAAAATATTTTTAATTACATATAATACTTAATTATGTAATTATAATAACGTTAACAAACGCTTGCAATGACAGCAATAGACTTAAATGTGTTTTAACTAAAATAGATTATGAACTAGCTATTGCCCGCGACTTCGTTCGCGTGGATGACGAAACTTAGGGTAAGTATAATATTTCGAGCTTCAATAAAAATTAAAATCACATCACATAACTAACCTATTCAGTTGTTTAGATTTGATCAACATTAAAAAAGTGCTTATAAACTAAAACATTGGTATAAAAAAGGTATTTTCTAGGTATTTTTATAGTTACAGATCCGTGAAATCTTCAATAGAAATTAGCTGTATGAATTTTATTCGTCTTAAATAATATATTTAGATTATATCTCAAGTCTCAAGCGCATACTTAAATAAAGTACCTACGTAAATAGTACCTACTTTCTGTCATAGTCAAATACATTTAAAAAAGTAGGTGTACAAAAATAAATGACCTATAAATTATATCGAAACAACAATTGTGTTATCACCTATACCAATTCAATACCGGTATTATACTGTAAATTTTGGGATGTTACCTAAATATATTGCACGGCCGCTTTTTTGTAGCCATCCGAACTTGGTCGGGTTATGTAGGTTTTCGATGCTTCGTCAGTATTATAATTGTTTTTCTTTAATTACTGAATTTAATGACATGAAATTTTGCATAAGAATAGTTGAATGAATACACTAATTATTGACATACATATTACCATGCAATTCCTTCAGAACGTCGTGATATTTGACTGCTTTGTAAACAGTGATCTGTTCATGGTAAATTTGTCCTATAACTCTTTAGTTACTAACGGAACATCATTGATACTTGGCAACATGTTGCAGACACTTACAAGGTTTGTATAAACGTGAAAATCTAGACCCCAAAGTGCATACTTTAAGAACTAAGACCTAATAAGCGTATTTTACGTTTATATTTTTATCTTTTAAGCCCTACGATTTTTTCTAAATCTGTTTTTTAAACAAATATAAACAAATTCAAAACAACGTATGTAAAAATCTACAGCTCTCTATGTAAGCGCTTTATATGAAAACTAGCTAATGGCCAAACGTTCGCGTAGCGGAAACTTGAATTTCTCCGAAGTTTATGCATGCACTAGTTTTATTCATACATACACAATTACACACAAATACACACTAATTTTTGGACACATCTCTTTTCTTCTAAAGTCTATGGATTAAAAAAAGTTCCGCCAGGACAACGTTCGCCCAGCGGAATCAGTTTTTGGTGAATTTCTCCACAATGGTTGCGTGCACAAATTTTTTTTTACCATACACAATTATACGACGTCATACACTAAATATCTGCATAATTAAAATCTTTAAATTCAACAACATTCCGCTGCGCGTACGCACACAGACCCGACCGGTCTTACTCGGAACAAAAAATAAGACAGTCTGAATATCGTGTGCTGAATATCGCGTAGTCTAATAGGCCCTTTATTTCATCGATTGATAAACACGACTTATTTCTACTCGATATTGTATTACAGCTCCTGAAATATAAAACTAGGATTTTTTGTTTTATTTTTACAAGTTTCGACAAATTCAAATCTATGTTTTACAAAAAACTTCAGACCTCTGCGATGCTTTTTCAGCGAGATATCACCATAATATGTTTGTAACCGTTTTGATGGCGCGGCCATAGGGTTTTTGCTATAAAGCTCTTAAAATATAAACCTAGGAATTTTTTCTATATTTTTACAATTCTTTTACAAATTCAATCTATTATTTACCTAAATTTTAGGTCTCTGCAATGCGTAGTTTTAAATATCTCCGTGGCCGCGCGGTTCTCCGCGTTTCAATGGCGCGGCCACATTCAAACCCTTGTAACTTTTTAACCATCACTTTGACAAATTTATGGTTTTGGGAATCAACTTTTACAAAGTTTTTACATAATCTTGGCATAGTTTTTTTTATTAATTATCGTTATGGCCGCGCGGTTGAAACGCTCACTATAGTTCCGCTGGAAATGAATGATGCCCAATGCCATATAGTCTCAAATGTACAGATTGTGAGCATTGCAAAAGGCCATACTTCACTGTTTCTATATTTTCATAAAGACCTAAAGGAGTATCGCATACTTACTAAATCGCAATAAACATGCCGTGCAGACAGGGAGACCCACACCAAATTAAAAGAAGAATTTTCAATATTAATAGAACATCAAAAAACTTCAATGATGTGTCAAAGCGCCTGTTTTCCAATGTTTAATAAATTGACGTCAACGTCAGGTTTAAAAAAAATACAGTGGCGACGACTGGTTGTTTGGAAATTTCGTGAATACCCTCACTGAGACCATAAATTGATTTAATTTTTACTTATTAACCATGCAGGTACAAATTAATATTCTGCTGAAAATGTTAACAAATATTTTTCTATTTTTCAGGTGGAAGATGAAGTCGTGGATAGTCAAGAACCGCCAAAATAAATCTTAGTTATATAATCTTCACTAACAATCCAGAATACTCACTAAATACTCAAAGCTAGCAAAAATAAAACCACTTATAATTTAATATCTATGTTTTATTAGTTTTAATAATTTACACTAAATTGTGACGATAAGATAACAAAAAAAAAAGAAACGTTATTCTTCTCAAAGCTTTATAACTAATTGTAAAACATTCTATCTGGAACTATAACAGTAAAATATCTAATATAATTATGATCCTTACTTTATTCACCTAATTTACTAATTCTTACACCTGGTCACTGATTTGAGAATTAAAAAGTTAGGAATGTGTCAGATGTTAGACAAATCAAGTAGAATTTGACCAGTTCTCAACTTCAAACTGTTATTTCAGACACCAGAGGTACCTATTCCTCGTCAGATCCACTACATTCATCTAAAACAATACCTTCCGACATTAAAGCGAGAATGTCTCGATCATCCAATTCGTCGTAGTCATCTATCTTACTGGTTTTATCAGCAGTCTTTACTGGTGTTGATACAGGTTTCTTTCCTGAGTCATTAGATTTGGGAGCAAGTTGGGGTTTCTTGACTTCTTTATTTTGTACAGCTGGTTTAGCTACGGTCTTGTTTGTAGCTGTAGGTTTATTTGCAGCTGCAGGTGTATTTGCAGCTGCAGGTGTATTTGCAGCTGCAGGTGTATTTGCAGCTGCAGGTGTATTTGCAACTGCAGGTTTATTAGCAGCTGCAGGTTTATTAGCAGCTGCAGGTTTATTAGCAGCTGCAGGTTTATTAGCAGCTGCAGGTTTATTAGCAGCTGCAGGTTTATTTACGACTACAGGTTTATTTGCAACAGCAGTTTTGTTAACTACAGTTGTATTAGCAGCAGGTTTAACATCTGCTGTGGGATTAATGACTGTCTTGTTTTGTACTGCTGGTTTACCAGCAGCCTTTTCAGGTGTAGGTTTGTTTACCACGGGTTTTTCAGCGGCAGGTTTAACTGGAGTCTTGTTGGCAGTATTGTTCACTGCAGGTTTATTCATGGCAGTTTTATTTTCGACTGCTGTCTTGCTAGGTGTAGTCTTATTTTCTGCTACTGGTTTGATTGGAGCCTTGTTTACAACTGCAGGTTTATTTTCAGTTGCAGGTTTATTAATAACAGTCTTATTCTCAACTGGTTTGCTGATAACTGTGTCTTTAGTGGTATTATCATTTTTAGTCTCTTCCTTTGGTTTAGCTGCCACATTTTCAGTTTTAGCTGTAACTTTCTCAGGTGGTTTTGTACTGTCTGATTTTTCTTCCTTTTCAGTAGTTTCTGCGGTCTCATCACTGGCACCTTCATCTTGATCATAAAAACTTGTGACGAGATTTGGCGGACATTTTGTAAACTTATAGATTGGAGTTACAGTCACTTTTATATCACCTGTAATTAGAAAAACAATATTATTACTGAGTTTTAATTACATTTCTTACCGATTTCTGAATTAAGCATTTGAAGTTGAGTATTTCTCAAACTACTTTAGCCTGAAAACCTGTCAAAATTTGGCGTTAAAGTACGGTTTGAGACATACTTAACTCAAAATACTCAATTCAGAAACCTGCCCTTATTCTATCAACCTTTGATTAAGGTGTTGATGACGTTGCATAGACAGGATTGTATTAAGTGACGTCACGCTGACGCGGCATTTTCGCAGCATAGACGTTCAAAAATCGCCCAAATTAGATGTCCCTTTCAACGTCACGGATTTTTATTAAAAAAAAAAACGCTCATCAAACGCCAACAACGCTTATTAGTCTCATATATCAGATTGTTGCAGCGCGAGCACGACATTGATTTGTCACATACTAGCTTTTGCCCGCGGCTAAGCTCGCGTACATAGTGATTTTTTAATTACCGCGGTTCTAGAACCCTTAGGGTAACTGAAGGAACACGGGTGGGTTTTAGTCAATAAAAGTCTGACACTCCTTTTCACTCCACCTAGAGCGCGCAAAAAAAGGGTCTGTTCACACACGGTATGACACGCGACGTGTTTTACGCGTACACGTTATAAGATAGCGGTGCAATATATGTGACTCAGGTTGGCTGGACAAATCTTCAAAATAGCTTGCATTTAACTAGGTCAATAGGTCACTTTATGTGACGGCTAAACACCCTTATTTCAGAATTTGTGACGCTACAGAATCTTAGATAATCGATCGAAAACGTGTCCAGCCATCTTGAAAAACCACTTTTCGCTGGTCTCTCAATCTCGGTAACGGAAGTGATTTTGACGACTTTTTGCATATCAACGGGCGTCACATAAATTTGTGACGGGCACCGAGCTAAAAGTTTTGTGATAAGTACAGTGGTTTAGTAGAAAAATGCAAAAATCTGTGTCCAGCCATCTTGAATTTACGTATAAAACTTATGGCTGGCACTTCCGAACCTCAATAACGGGGGCGTTTTCGAATATGATTCCTTTACTAATACTTGGTGACGCAATGTGTGCCAGTAATAACGTTTGATTTATGGCGTCACATGTAAGGGTTTACGAGAAATCAATAAAAACTTAATGTCCAGCCAACCTGAGTTCAAGATGGCTGGACACATGAATCTCCACTGCCTGATGATCTACGACCTTCGAAATGTGTTCAAAATGTTGTGACGGGGACGATAATGATAACCTGAAATTGTGACGGAGAAACTTTGCGTAGTTTCAAAGATATTGATCATTTAAATTTCCCCATACAAACACTGCAGTAGGGTAACCAATATTGTAGGTTTTATGTAGGACAAGTATATTTTAAGGTGTTTTCTTTAATGGACGAAAATCCGTGTATTGGTGATACTAATACGAACAACTGTAGATATTTAAATCAATAGAAGACAAAAATGTAGAAGTGAGGAAGGGGGGGGGGGGTGTAATTTTTAAATGTTATTGATTATTTACGTGCAGATATCTATTCTTTTTAGTAGGTATATATTATGTCAGGAGAACTAAACTAATGCTCTGAAGGTATTTAAATGAAAAAATAATGTTTGCTGTAAATAAAATCACATTTATTTATTTGTACTTATACAGCGTTTCAAATGGCGAAAATGACGATGATCAACTCGCATTTGCACTTCCGTAACCCCCGCCTTGTACCACAACGTTGTTTTACCGCCGTCCTAAGGCCGGGTACCGGACGACGGCGGGCGCGGGCGCGGCGGCGGGCGGCGACACGCGTAAACTGGCCCGTTCGTACATTTGGTACATTTGTACAAGTCACAAACGATAAACGTAAACTCTCAGTAGTCTTTAATAGATTTTCAACTTTATGTTATTGGATACCGTGTACCTAATACTTAAATAAATAAAACAGGGCGCATACATCCGACTGACGACACAAATCGTAAAAACTAACAACTTTCGCAAAAAAAAAACATTGTAATTCACGTTACTTACCAAGGACACATTGGTTTTTAAACAAAACACAAAACAATAGTTGTATGAAAACACAACAAAGTACAATAGTTGTACGAAGTAAATAACTGAAAGTTTGTAACGATCAGTTACAAACAAGTCACATACAGATTACACACTAATCTCATCATCATGGCCGCGTTCCGAATCGCACTCATGAGCACTAAAATCGCTCATGCTGCTAATTCATAGAAATGAGTCAGTAGTGATTGAATGTTATGAAGTTGCAGCTAGGTATTGTTTATTTAATTATCAGAATAATAATTAAACACAACATCGATTTCAAAATTTGAAATCAACAAATTGCGTAAAAAATGTATTTAATGTGATTCCTTCGTGGTAGCCCGCGAATTTCAATTTTTCTTGCGTTCGTTCGTTAAAAGAAATCAAAATATGATTCGCGACAATAACAAGTATGTATTTACATAATTATAACCATAAGAATCATCATACATATCTATAAGTTATTTGTTTCCGCGGACGAAAAAAATAACTGCAAAAAACTCAAGAAAAATTGAATTTCGCGGGCTACCACGAAAACGTCGGAGGACAAGACAAACTATACTGCCACGATAGCTGATGTTGGTGTTGCCATCTATTGCTTAAAGTTGGTACTACGAGGACAACTGGTCGAATCATAACTCTTATTTAGGTTGTCTTACCGCAGATTAATTAATAGTTACTAGTACTCTGATTAGTGATAACACTTCGAAAAGTAAGTACATACACTGCCGACTGTCGAGTTTAGTTCTCATTTTCAGTTACATAAGATAATGAACTAAACGCGAAATACAAGTGGGCTCTCTCTTGCAGCGCTGGTGGTCAATTATAATTTTGAATTAACACATACTTTTTTCACTGCAGGAAAACCTTTTATGCCCACGGGGAAATCAAATACAAAGCAGGCGTGGATGCTACCGGCCAATTAATCGATTAAAAAGAAATCCTTTATTTATGTAAAATTATGGTCACCTCACAATATTAATGGATGTTTGTATGGAAAAATTTAAATGGTCAATATCTTTGAGACTACGCAAAGTTTCTCCGTCACAATTTCAGGTTATCATTATCGTCCCCGTCATAACATTTTGAACACATTTCGAAGGTCGTAGATCATCAGGCAGTGGAGATACATGTGTCCAGCCATCTTGAACTCAGGTTGGCTGGACATTAAGTTTTTATTGATTTCTCGTAAACCCTTACATGTGACGCCATAAATCAAACGTTATTACTGTCACACATTGCGTCACCAAGTATTAGTAAAGGAACCATATTCGAAAACGCCCCCGTTATTGAGATTCGGAAGTGCCAGCCATAAGTTTTATACGTAAATTCAAGATGGCTGGACACAGATTTTTGCATTTTTCTACTAAACCACTGTACTTATCACAAAACTTTTAGCTCGGTGCCCGTCACAAATTTATGTGACGCCCGTTGATAAGCAAAAAGTCGTCAAAATCACTTCCGTTACCGAGATTGAGAGACCAGCGAAAAGTGGTTTTTCAAGATGGCTGGACACGTTTTCGATCGATTATCTAAGATTCTGTAGCGTCACAAATTCTGAAATAAGGGTGCTTAGCCGTCACATAAAGTGACCTATTGACCTAGTTAAATGCAAGATATTTTGAAGATTTGTCCAGCCAACCTGAGTCACATTGCAATATAGCTTTATTTACTACAAGAAAAAGCAGTTAATACATTTTATTGAGTGAATTCGAATACATCCACCCTGAGGAAGTTCACCGAGCCCGAGTTGTCGACGGCGCATAGTGTTCCACGCGCGCCTTGGAGATGCCAGCAAAGCCGAAGCCTACTGGGGCCATGAGTTGTCCGAAAGGGATCACCGGGGCCCTGGGACGCAAGGCAAAGAAGAAACATAGGAGTGGGTTTTAGCCAAGAAAAGTCTTGACACGCCCTCGCGCTCCGCCTTTGAGCAAGATTGGATGATTACCCACCTAAAAAAAACCCTGAGGAAGTTCAATTAGAATTCTCTCGGTGTGAATTAGCTAATAAAATAATCCTGTTGCAACGCAAGTGGAAAATTGTAGATTTTAAATTCTACGTACCACATCTAACATTTGATTCGCTGCAAATTTTGTCGAAATCGTTGATAGTCTTGACTTGCGCAGCAAACATGTTGACAGTCTTCTCAATACGCTTGAAAGCGGTGAAGTTATATTTCTTGAGGAATTCGCCCAGATGCACCTTTTCCGGTTTACCAGAAAATTGAACCTAGAAATGTAAATTATATTGAATTTGTTTTCCTACAATAAATAAACACATTGCAGCACATAAATTTGTAACCACCTACGTCGGACATATATCCGAAAAACACTCATGCGTTTATTTCGCCAGGATCACACATCCACGACAAATACCGTGTGTTTGCAAATCCATCTCGTTTAGCTCTTCAATCCCCATAGGTGACAGAACCCCACCAACTGTATTCCCACGTTGTCGTCGTGGTGGGGCTTGTGTGTCTCAATGATCTTGAGGGCTTTGCCGGTAGAGTTACTCATGCCGGAAGGCCTCAAGTGAGAGACCAGACCAAGAGGAATACACACGGGGCGGAGCCCAGGAAACTGGACTGCCGCGGAGGGTTCGCCTCAGGTACGTGTCTGCCCAGCAGACATGACCTTGATGGCGAACGAGTCTATTGGGGACCCCACCCCATTGCCAAAAAGGCGAAGCTGAGTTCAGCAAACTATGAGTGCGAATGATAAAAATATAACTACCCCAGGAGCAGAGCTCGGGCTGCCCCTCGTATTCTGGGGGGGGCAATCACCGCACCGGTCCTTCGGACCCTCTACCGTCTTCTGTGGACGCATCGAGCCAGGGTGGCTCACTTACCGGTGACGCAGAGTCCCTGGGATCCACTCCCAGCACGTCTGCGGCGCCGATGGAAAACGAACAGGTCGGCAGACGCTTTGGCCTGAGGGAGGTGAGCGCGGATGAGGAGTCGGACTCCGATACTGCTTCTGCGCTCAGTTTGGGGCACATGGAGGTGGTGGAGCTCACTTCCAGGAGGAACGAATTCCTCAAGCGCCCCGCTCGCCCCGGCGATGGCCGGGGGTCATCCTCCGGTGACGATGACCTGAGGCCTTCGGCCCGCAAAATTCCCACCTCAAGTCGGGGGGCGGGTCGAAAGGTAGGAAAGGGGAGAGGGCTCACCACCCAGGATCGATCCTTGCAGATCGCCAAGGAGGGGCGCCACTCTGGGGAGTCCAGCCACGAGATTAATCTCTCGGGGTCATCCGACGGTGAACCAGGCAACAAGGGCTCCACCCAAGAGCTGCCCAAAAAATTCGTGGAGGTCGTGGCGGCGGTGATAAGGGGTGTGGCCTTAAAGAGGGTGAAAGCCTCAAAAGACAAAGCCATACCCGAGGCCATAGCCTCAGTTAGCGCCGCAGCGATGGACGCCATTGGAGAGTTGCGGGTGGAGGTCGCCCGCCAGGCGGCCAGCATAAAGACTCTCCGAAAGGAGAACGAGAGGCTCCGGGAAAACCAGACCGGGCTACGAGGAGTAGCCGCCCCACAGATGGCACAAAAAGGGGGGCGCAAACAGCCTCAGCCCGAGCCGGAGAACCAAGTGCTGGCTCTGGTGCGGCAGGAGTTAGCTGCCTTCCGGCAGCAGCAGCAACAGCTGCAACAGCAGTTCCAGAAGCAGGTCCAGCAGCAATTCTCCGTGCTGGAGGGAATAGTGCTGCGCCCCCCACTCGCGGCCTCCGGCCAGCGGAAGGCGACGTCTTACGCCACCGCCACCGTGGCCCCGGCTGCTGTGCCTAAACCGGGACCATCGGGGCAAGCCAAGCGCGGAACCGCATTAACGGAACCCGTGAGGTCGACCCCGGTGGCGGCGAGGCAGAGGAAACCTGCCCCTCTCAGGAAGGGCAAGGCGGCAAGAGTTCCAGCCACGGTGGGGAGCCGGCCATCTCTCGCTTCTCAGCCTGTCGAATCTCCGGTCGACGCCGAGTGGCAAGTGGTCGGAGAGAGAAAAAAAGCGGGCAAGGCGGCAAGGGCGGCCAAGAAGCGCGAAAGGCAGCGGCAGCGCAAAAAGAGGGCCCTCGTGGCTAGGCTTCGCGCCCCGACATCCGCAGCTGTAGTGATCACACTACAGCCAAGTGCGGAAAAGAAGGGCGTGACCTACAATGAGGTGATGACCAAAGCGAAGCGGGCGGTGGACCTCACCGAGCTTGGCATCGCCGGGGGCTTCCGTATGAGGACCACTGCAACCGGGGGCCGCATGCTGGAGGTTCCTGGTGCGGAAAAAGATCAGAGCGTCCCTAGGTGCGGAGGTGGCCCGAGTGTCCAGGCCCACGAAGTGCATTGATATGCGCATTATGGGCCTGGACGACTCCGTGACGGAGGACGAGGTAGTGGCCGCCATTGTCAGGGCGGGAAGGTGTTCTGACGACCAGGTGCGGGCAGGCACTATCCGTGCTGATAGCACGGGCATGCGAACCGTAACGGTGAGCTGCCCCGTGTCGGCGGCCAAGGCCATAACTGGGGAGGGCCGAAGGCTCCTGGTGGACTGGGTGTCAGCGCAGGTGAAGTTGCTGGAGCCCAAACCTCTGAGGTGCTTCCGTTGCCAGGTGGGCCACCATGCGGGGGTCCACTGCACCTCGGAGGTAGACCGAAGTGACCACTGCTTCCAGTGTGGTCGGCCTGGTCACAAAGCCGTAGCCTGCAACGCCGCGCCACACTGTTACGTGTGTGCAGCGGCTGGCAAGCCGGCCGACCATCGGGCTGGGAGCAGGAACTGCGTTCCCCCCACCAAGGCCAGGGGTAAGGCCAAGAGGCCCTCCCCTATCACCGCCGTCACCACCGCCGCTGCTGCTGCTGCTGCTGCCGCCGCTACAGCTACCGCCGCAACTGCCGCGACAGGGCCCTCACAGAGAGCTCGGGAGGAGACTGTAATGGACTGCCAATAATTGCTCCATTACGTCTCCTCCAGGCGAATATCAACCACTGCGTCCCCGCTCAGGATCTGTTGCTCCAGAGCATGGCGCAGTGGTCGATTAATATCGCTGTGGTCACCGAGCCGTACTACGTTCCACCCAGGGCTGGCTGGGTGCAGGACCTGAACGGCTCGGTGACATTAATTTCGTCGGCCGCCGCCGGCACCCCTTCCCTCGAGGGCGTCAAGAGAGGACGGGGTTGCGTAGCAGCACGGTTCGGGGACATTGCTATGGTAGGTGTGTACCTCTCCCCGAACCGAACTCTCGCCGATCTCCACAACTCCCTTATGGAGTTGAGCATCGTCGTCGCCGAGTTTCAATCCCTCCCCGTGGTTGTCTGCGGGGACTTCAATGCCAAGAACTTGGCTTGGGGTTCCCGGTACACAGACGCACGGGGCCGGATGGTAGAGGACTGGGCTCTGGAGGTAGGCCTGGTCGTCCTAAATCGGGGTTCTGTCCCCACGTGCGTGCGGAGGCAGGGCGAGTCCGTGGTAGACATATCGTTTGCCAGCCCCGCTCTGTCTCCGCGCGTCGTCGACTGGCGCGTCATGGAGGGGGTGGAGACGTACTCAGACCACCGGTACATCCGGTTTGACGTCTCCGCCCAGACTTCGACCGCGCCGGTCCGACAGAACCAGTGTGGTCCGCGGTGGGCACTGAAGCAGCTGGACCGGGAGCTCCTCCTGGAAGCCGCGATTGTACAGGCCTGGGTGCCAGCACCAGATAGGCCTGTCAACATTGATGTCGAGGCGGAGTGGTTCCGGGAGGCCATGTCGGAAATCTGCGACGTGGCAATGCCCCGGGTCTGGCCAGGACGTGCCCGGCGTCAGGTGTACTGGTGGTCGCCGGAGATCGCGGAACTGCGCAAGGCATGCGTTGCCGCACGGCGCCGGTACACCAGACACCGCAGGCGCCGCATCCGCCCACCGGATGCGGAGGCCATAGAGGCGGAGCTGTACGAGGGATATGTACGGCGGGCCAAATTAGAGGCCCGCGACGTGTGGCTGGGGACTCTGAACGGAGACCCGTGGGGACGCCCCTACAAAATGGTGCGGGATAAGCTCCGCGCCTGGGCTCCCCCGCTGACACAGAGTCTCCGGCCCCAGCTCGTGGAGGGTGTGGTGAACGCTCTGTTCCCTTCGAGAGGGGAGCATTCTTCCCCGTCCATGGCTCCGCCCCCCGCGGTGTCCAACGCGGACCACGACGGCGACGATGACGTTACTCCGGAGGTGACCGAGGTAGAGATGAGAGTGGCGGTACGAAGGCTAAACGCCAAAAATACCGCCCCAGGACCCGATGGCTTGCCTGGGAAAGCTTGGGTCCTGGCCATGGAGGAACTCGGGCCTCGACTAAGAGGGCTGTTTAGCGCATGTTTGGAGAGAGGCCAGTTCCCACTTCGTTGGAAGACCGGGAAACTGGTCCTTATAGCGAAGCCGGGGCGCCCTGCGGACTCTCCGTCTGCATACCGGCCCATAGTGCTGCTCGACGAGGTGGGCAAGCTCTTTGAAAGAGTAATTGCAGACCGCCTCGTCGCGCATTTAGCGCGGGTGGGGCCGGATCTTTCGGACAGCCAGTTTGGTTTCCGCAGGGGGCGCTCCACGGTGGACGCCATCATGCGCGTGCGGGCCCTCACGACGGGGGATGCGGTGTCCCGGGGCAAGGTCGTAGTGGTGGTGTCCTTGGACATCACCAACGCCTTCAACTCCCTGCCCTGGAGTAGCATTAGGAGGGCACTCCGGTATCACCAGGTGCCCGACTACCTCCGTCATCTGATCGAGGCCTACCTGAAGGACAGGTTCATCATCTACCCTGGTCACGAGGGAGAGTGGAGACGGCGAGAGATGTCGTGCGGTGTTCCGCAGGGATCGGTACTAGGACCGCCCTTGTGGAACATCGGGTACGACTACGTGTTGCGCGGCGACCTCCCCGACGGGGTCAGCGTGGTCTGTTACGCAGACGACACGCTGGTCCTGGCGCAGGGGGAGTCACACCAGGCGGCGGCCGAACTAGCGACACGCGGGGTTGCGACAGTCGTGGACAGGATCCAAGAGTTGGGACTCGAAGTGGCACTGCACAAGTCCGAGGCCATGTGCTTTCATGGCCCTCGGAACGCGCCACCACCGGGTTCCCAAATAACGGTAGGAGGGGTTCGCATCGACGTCGGGTCGACGATGAAGTACCTGGGACTTGTCCTCGACAGTCGATGGAACTTTGTGGAGCACTTTCGACGTCTGACTCCCAAACTGGAACGGACCGGGGCTGCACTAAAGCGGCTCCTGCCCAACCTTGGGGGTCCAGACGCCTCCTGCCGGAGGCTCTACGCGGGAATTGTTCGGTCCATGGCCCTTTACGGGGCGCCGGTGTGGGCGCCGTCGCTGCAAAAGCGACCGGCGGCCATGCTGAACGCTTGCCAGAGGGTCATGGCCATCCGGATGATACGGGGATACCGCACGATTTCCCGCGAAGCGGCGAGCCTCCTTGCTGGCCTGCCACCATGGGATTTGGAGGCAACAGTCCTTGCACTCATGCACGATTTGCGCGTGGAGATGCAACGCCGGGGCGAAACTCCGCTGCCGCGCCAAGTCGCGGCATGGCGGACAGAGTTCCGGCGGGATCTCATGGTGGAATGGCGACGGCGACTGTCGCAACCCAGTGCTGGGCACGCCACAATTATGGCGGTAAGTCCCCTCTTTGAGGAGTGGCTGGAGCGGCAACACGGCATCCTCACCTACCGCATGACGCAGGTCCTCACCGGACATGGCAAGTTCGGTAGGTTCCTGCATCGGATTCAGGCGGAAGCAACGCCCGGGTGTCATCATTGTGTGGACCACCCGGAGGACACGGTGGAGCATACGGTGGAGGCGTGCCCCGCTTGGGCGGAGCACCGCCGTGTCCTCGTGGAGGCAATTGGCGGCAGCGACCTTTCGCGTCGGGCCCTGGTTCAGGCTATGGTCCGGAGCGAGGAGGAGTGGCAGGCGGTCGCCTCCTTCTGCGAAGCAGTAATGCTAGCGAAGGAGGAGGCTGCACGCGTGAGGGAACGAAGGTCCTCACGCCCTAGCCGTCGTAATTCCGACCCCGACTACCAGCCACGGTAGACGCGGGCTTGCGGACGTCGAGCACTGGGTAGCTCGCCGTCCGGCTGTTCGGTAATTAACCGGACCGAGCCCAGTCGTTAACAGCGCGTAGTGATCCTCGCGCTCCTCAAAGAGATGTCAGCAAACCGTAGGGGCCCAGCGGGGCCGATGCCCGCTAGCTAGGACCGCGGAGAATTTCTGAAAGGGAAACCCGTAGTCCTAGTACGCAAAGGGTAATTGAAGGATACAGGTGTGGTTTTAGTCAGTAAAAGTCTGACACGCCCTCCCGCTCCACCCAGAGCGCGAGAAGTCATTTGGATGATTTCCCACCTTAAAAAAAAAAAAAAAAAAAAAAAAATAGGTGACAGAAGAGCTGACGAGATGGAGCTGGCGAATGGGACACGAAAACACTCGTCGGTCCAGTGCTACGCAATTGGTTAATAAAAACTGTTGTAAAACTATACTATACTAATATTATAAAGCTGAAAAGTTTTTTGTTTTAACTCGTTTTTGTAGTAACCTCACAAACTACTGGTTCGAATTGAAAAAATCGTTTAGTGAATGGATAATAATAATAATAAGTTTATTATTTGAGCATATATATATGTTTAATTATTATAAGTAGCTGCCTAATTTTAATAATATTTCATTATATTTTAAATTCCTATTATTTATTTATAGTGCAGACTCTACCATAGTGTTGTCTTTTTAACCCGAAGTATGACTGGTAAAGAATGTCTTGTTGTATTAACTACGCTTATGTACAAAACACTAATGTACAGAAAGTTTAGATATATAAATGTGTAATAATGTACTATTAGCCCCAGCTTAGTAACACATACCTTAACATAGAGTGGGTTGTGGACATTCAACAGCCTCTTTGTTATATTAAGTCCCAATACCTGCAACAAACATAACAATCAATTCGTTATTAACAAGTAGATAATACAGTATCCCTAACTCATTCAATTTTTAGTTTATTTTATTTTTAGTGAATAACCAGCCTTATAATGTTCCCACTGCTGGGACGCACGCCTACTCTCTAAGACAGGGGGAATGGGCCATAATCCACACACGGGTCCTGTGGGTATTGGTGGATGTCACATGTCTTCGAATTTTTGGTTTTAGGGCATGCCCCGCATGCCGATTTCCTCACGATGTTTTCCTTCATCGTTTTGAGAGCAGTGATGATGAAATTAATTACATAAAATAATGTCGGGGCCGTTGCCACTGGACCACCACTGCTTACAAGCAGTAAGCAGTGGTGGAGATCAAGTCAAGGAAAAGGTATTTGCGTAAATCGTACATTTCGCTTTATTGAACTTGGCCTATTGACCACAAACTCGTGGCTTCAAACTCTGTCGACAGAGTGGCAACGTCTTTACCGCTTCATCGACAGGGTATTATAGTTTTGTAAGGTGTTAGCAGGCGTACACCAAGCGTATAATGACGAATACGCGTCTATGAAGCTGTGCGTCCACGGACAGTAGGCTTTAGTCAAATTATTGCCTTAAAATTCACCCAATTCCGACTGTTCATGTAGTTTAGCTATAGCGTTTAAAGTATAGCGCTATATTTAAGTGCTAAAGTTGACGATGATCTAACGAGATCATGACCGTGCTCGGAATCATTACGTTCATCTTATATTTACAACTTTATCTTTAAGACGGCCCTTCCTGACCCGTCACTCACACACTTCACAAAACTTGTTTTAGGAAATACGTGTTTCTTTTTTAACAAAAGTTTTAGGGAAAAAAATTGTCATTCAAAATCTGGATTAAATATGCAAGGTTTCTACAGATATATTTTCATTACTTTTTTATTTATAATTATAAATAGCAGATTTTCAGTTTTTTTTTTTTATTAGTTATACACAAATTTATGATTTGATTTCAGTAGAAACCTAAATAATATCATTTGACACCTAGATATTTCGGAAACACAAGATATGTGTTAAATGTATGTCGGGCTGTGGGCTGGATGCTCTTAAGATACTTACATTTCTTAGATAATCGCCAGCTTGATTCCTTAGCTTGTCGACTACTAGGGCTTCGGCGTCGTCCGATGGATTGTCCGGCAGCTCATGCCAAACCTAGATTAATCAAATATTACAATTTTATTTGTATCTAGCTGCTGCGGTTTCGCCCACGTGAAGTCGATTATTGGGATTAGTAATTTAAAAAAAAGTAAAATTATTTAATATGTAATTAATTTTCTCTCAATGTTATATTCAAGTTGTGCAAATAAAGTGTTATCTTAATTATTTCGTTAAATTAGTCTATAATTATTTCAATATAGTAAATAGTCCCTGGCTCCTGAAATACAAGCACCTAACCTAGCTCAGGAGTCAGTGTTTCACTTATTTGTTTATATAACAATAAAGAATTAGGTATTATTATTATTAGTAGAAAATTATATGTGCTATTCCAGGACTTTGTCTACCTGTGTACCAAGTTTCACCGAAATCTGTTCAGTGGGTCGAGTGTAAAGAAGTAACAAACATACACACACTCAAAGACTTTAGCCTTTACAATATGAGTGCGACTAGCTGCTGCCAGCGGCTTTGGCTGCGTGAAAGCGGAAAGTTGTCCTAAGGGAACATATTCCCAGGATAAAAAGTATCCTATGTTCTATTCTAGGACATGGTCTGCCCATGTAGTACCCACCCACATCTGTTCAGCAGTTCGAGTGTGAAGAAGTAACAAATATATCGGGTGACTGGCAATTAGTGTACGATACTTAAACACGTGATTGTGCTCATGATAACAAACAATTTTTATTATAGGAGCAAAGCCGAAATCGCGAAAAAAATATCAGCTGTTCAGTACATTAGGCAAACATAAATGTACTGAACAGCTGATTTTTTTTTCGCGATATCAGGTTTGTTCCCATAGTAAAAGTTGTTGGTTATCATGAGCACAATCACGTGTTTAAGTATCGTACACTAATTGCCAGTCACCCTATATACAAACTTTCACATTTAAAATATTAATTCTTTATTGTACACCATGAAAAGTTACAACATATATGTGGATAACAGAGTTCATGTACAGTCAGGGATCAAATGTGCAGTTGCACTCTATCAATGCTCAAGTGTCTAAAATTTCTTTGTTGTAGAAGTTCAATAGTCCACAACTAGTTTATTCAATACTTTAGATCCTATGCTACCAATTAAATCAGTCATGAACCATTGACCCTCTTCTACAAATAAATTTTAGATATTTTAGTATCGGTAAGGTGGAACTGCACTTTTGACCCCTGACTGTACATAGGTGAGTTTAACTCAAAGTTGAGTTTTCTTCCTGCAAATCATTGAGTGATAGAGAGAGATAATGAGATTTGTTTGATCAAAAATTTTTCTTTGTGTGCTCTGTCAGACTTGATAATCTATACATATATATAATAATCAATGCCACTTTTCGTTGTGATTTTATAACTCAAGAACGGGCTCACCTATCCAAACACAATGTTTAGGCTATGTTCGGACTATTTAGTAGATGGTTTATGTGAAGTTGGGTAGGGTAGAGTAGGATAGGGTAGAGTAGAGTAGGGTTGAGTAGGGAAGAACGGGAGCGAAGCCGCGCGGGCAAAAGCTAGTCTAAAATAAAATAACAATGAAAGTAGTCACTCAATCACCCACTGACTAAACACGACGTCTCGAAAACTACTTGATCTGCAAAACAAAATTTTTCATCGCCGCCCGTCGGGGGACCAGTCTGTACAATACTTTCTTATATAAAATGTCCCCCGACTGCGATATCACCCCTAAATGTATGAAAAGGGGATCCAAAGTTGACTGGCCCGTTGGTCTAGTGGTATGTGGCCGTGACTGCTATGCCGGAGGTCGTGGGTTCGATGCCCACCCAGGACAAATGTTTGTGTGATGAGCACAATCATTTGTTCTGTGTCTGGGTGTAGTTTTATTTAAAATATGTATGTATTTAGAAATATTTAAGTAGGTGTATCAGTTGTCTAGTACTCATAACACAAGCTCTGCTAACTTGGGGCTAGACGGCGTTGTGTGATAGTTGTGAAAAAAAAGTTTGTATGGAGAAACCTATTTTCACGCGGGCGAAGCCGTTTGCATAAGCTAGTTTATAAATATTGCTGAAAATTTACCTTGATCATAATATCCCGTAGCTCAGCCTCGACCATCCTAGTCATGCGCGCGTTGAGTTCATAGTGACCGCCCTGTCGCGGCGGCTCTACCGGTGCGGGCGGCGGAACAGGCTTCTTGACTTCTTCCTGCTTCTTGGTTTCAGCTGTTTGAGAGATTTCTAAGTTTTATTTTATGTATTTGAGAGTATTTTGGTGTAATTTATCTATACACGGTGTCTTTGACATTGACACACAAACGAAAACCACGGATCCAGTACATGATTCTGGACCCCTCACTGGTGGAATTTTTCGTCGGCTTTTTCCTAATTTAAAAAAAAAAATATCTGTTCTTTTTAAAAAAATTTAAACTGTAAAATCTTTATCCTAACCAACCCCGATGATATTTTTAGTACAAAAAAAATAGAAAAATTTAATTACAAAATTAATTATAATTAAAAAGTCATCGGGGTAGATACAATTGTTATTCTAATCAATCCCAATGAAATTTTTAATTTTATAAGTAATTCATTAATTTTTTTTCACTGGAATGTCAGGATGACGATTTTATACCGTTTAAATTAAAAAACAAAGATTTAAAAAAATAGGAATATGTACTCTGAATAAGTTTGTGCGCCGATGTCAAAGACACCCTGTATATATAAAAGGAGAAACTGATTGATTAACATATCAACGCACAGCCTAACTACTGAGACTAGGAGCGTGAAATTTTGTACAAGGCTTCTTTTTCTGAAGTAAGCGAGCACTAAGAAAGGATTTTTCAAAATTCAGCCCCTAAAGGGGATGAAACGGGGGTTTAAAGTTTGTATAATGATGTAGAAGCGGCTGGCAGAATCTAGTCTATAATGTGTATCTACAGAAGAATCTCACTAATCCGGCACTATGAAAAACCAGAGGGTACTGGATTATCTATATATATAATAAAAGGAGAAACTGACTGACTGACATATCAACACAGCCGAAACTACTAGGACTAGGAGCGTGAAATTTTGCACAAGGTTTCCTTTTATGAAGTAGGTGAGCACTAAGAAAGGAATTTCCAAAATTCTCCCCCTAAAGGGATGACACAGGGGTTCAAAGTTTGTGTGGAGAAACGTACTTTCACGCGAGCGAAGCGGCTGGCCGAAGCTAGTTGGATTATATACAAAAAATCTGTTTTGAGGTTAGACTGCTCGATGACGACAGAGCGCATACGCTGTCCGTGGCGTAGGGAGGCGCGGGCGGACGGTGCCGGGTTTTTGGACGAGTCGGTCTATTGAAGTGCCGGATTATTGAGATTCTACTATATTTAGAAACATATAAGTATGTTTATCAGGTGTCTAGTACTCATAGCACAAGCTCTGCTTAGTTTGGGACTAGATTGATTAATCTTATTGGTGGCAAATAGGATGCGGTCTTTCGATTTCGACAATCATAATAAGCATAGCATAATCAGCCTTGATAATGTTCCCACTGCTGGGACTCAGGCCTCTGTATGAGAGCGAAAAGACCGTAATCCACCACGCGGACATAGGGCGGGTTGGTGGATGTCAGTTAGTCTTCGAATTTTGGTTCTAGAACATGCCGGTTTCTTTACAATGTTTTCCTTCACCGATTTGAGAGGAGTGGTGATGAAATAAATTACACAAAGTAAAGCGCTTGCCTGAATTTGAACCCACGACGTAATAACTCTGAAGTCTGTTACCATCCCCGTATCGTTCAAAATATTATCATTTTCTCTAAAGATCAGTCTAGTCTACCCTTAGAGCCGTGCCTCATTGGGGCGCCAAGGTGGCGTAGTCAGGTCATGACTTCAAAATGTATTATAACTGTATGTTAACCAGTAGCCAGGTGAGGTAACTATACAGCATAAAGCTGCATGCATTTTCTTGGCTGCACAAACTGGCAGTACCACCTTGGCGTCCCAGTGAGGCACGGGCTTTAAGTTAACATGGGTATCTACAAACCAGAACGATCAAATCTAAGCTTGAACATACTAAGAAAACGCATTAGCTAGCGTATATACATACGTTTGCGTGGGGGCCCAGATGAATTGTCGTGTACTCCAGAAGTTTTGATGGGCCCTAGAAGAAATAAAAGTAAAATATAAACTGCAGATTAAATAAACTACTTTTTAATTTAGGTCTGGAAATCGTCATATAACTTTTCCCGCAAGTAAGATCAGATTTCACGAAAACCAAGTGGAAATAACGCAAACTTATCAGATAATGATTGCATCGCTGCTTACCATCAGGTGGGATCGCAGTCAAGCACTGGTTTATAAGAATTAAAAAAAAAAAAAAACGTTTTTCCAAATTTGACCGAAGATGGTCTTTGATAGTTTTTTTTTTTTTTTTCGGTGGGAAAATCAGGTCTTTGATATAGTAAGTTTTATAATTTACCTTTAGCAACTTTAGCCTCCTTCGGGCTGGTCTTCGTCGACTCAGGTCTGGGCGGCTCTGCCCTCCTCTTAAACGACTGTTGAGGTCTCTGCTGTTTTGGAGGCAGAACAATTTTTTTCTCTGTAACAGACGAAAAGGGATTACAGGATAATGAAAGAACCAATGACAATTATTATAGAGGAATTGATAACAAGTAACAACTCCTGCATCAACATTTATGTACAAAAGCGCCCGAGGTTTAGTACGATTGTGTGATTGTGAGATTGTCCAGAGGTGTCGCGTTACCCAGTAACTGTTCTGTGGAGGTCAGATAGCCTGTAGCTCCATGTAAAATACTGGTGCATCCGCTTAAACTGGAAGCTTGCCCCACTATAATTAGACAAAATTTTATCAGATTGCTCGATCTTCAATGTACTTCAATGTAGGTACTTCCGGGTGATTCTGCAGACCTTGGTGACTGGCTATAGAATAATACAGAAGCAATATCATTTACCTATAAGCAGACATAATTACCAATAAAAAAAAACACTAATAAACCTGGACGCAGGAAGAGAAACCATAAAAAAGGTATATATCTAAAAAAAAAACTGAAAAAAAAAAACACTGCAGCTTTGCACACTCGATATTGGATTCACCAGCGAATACGATAAGTTGACATATTTTTTTTTTGACATTTTAGAAACACAAAGTGTTTGAAATAAACTCACCCAATGCGAAACCTCCTCCTAAAGACTAACTACTACTGGTGGCATCACCCGCGCACTTTCCCTTTCTAAATTATAGCCTTTAAGTTATTCTGATGTATAAGCTAATAAGTTTGAGAGTGAATGAGTAACAAACATCTACACATACATACATACACTTTTTGCTTTTGTATTAGCGTGATTAGCTCGCCGATGAGGTGTAAACCATGAGGACGATTACAGAATGAAAGAATTGGCAATGAAGATGTTGTCTGAGTAGCACTTCAGTCTAAGTCCTAAGTGCAGCAGTGGTGGCCGAGTGGTAACGGCACCGACTTACGAGTTGTAGGTCGCGGGTTCAAACCCAGCCAGGCGCATTACTTTGTGTAATTTATTTCATCACTACTGCTCTCAAAACGGTGAAGGAAAACATCCTGAGGAAACCGGCATGTCCTAGAACCAAAAATTCGAAGACATGTGACACTCACCAACCCGCACTGGGCCCGCGTGGTGGATTACGGCCCATTCCCTCTCCTAGAGAGGAGGCCTGAGTCCCAACAGTGGGAACATTATAGGGACTATGCTAAGTCCTAAGTGGGTTTCGTTTGCAGCGTCTCTCGATAACAATGAATACACCACAAAATCCTCAAGATATCTGAAGTCTTTCCGATTATTGTTCGAAAGATTTACCGTGGCCCTCGCAAAGAGCAACTGAAGCACACACAGACCCAGAGTGTGGGTTCTAAGTGAGTAAAAGTCTGACATATCCTCTCGCTCCACCCAGAGCGGGAAGTGATTTGTTGATTTCCCACGTAGATAAAGACCCATTAGTTCTCTTAAACACAGCGACACAACTGACATAGGTACCTTGGGGCTCCATGACTGGTCAAACAGAATTGCAAATCGCATTGCGGAAGTAGCCTCCATGATCTTTACGACAACACGTAAGCAAAAATGACACAAAATAATAAATAGATACGTACTGCTTTCTTCACAAATTCCTGGTACACCACGGTCTGGTTATGTTCTAGGGAGTAATTAAGCCGTAAAAGTCACTAAGTCTGAAAAATAAGGTAATAGTTTCTCTAACCTTAAACCAAGAATGGGTATAAAACAGTTGCTGACCCACCAACGCACACTGCCATCTTGGATAATGGACCCTAAATAACAAAGGCCTTACACAGCAGAGAACTCCAAGCCAGAGCTTTGCGGAGATATCACAATGATGATACCGCCATGGTGTGTACAGCGATTTTTAGAGAAAACTTACCAGATCCAAATAATATTTCTTTGGAATCTCCAAACATCAGCTTTACGTGATTAGCAGACTACGACTGAGGCTAATACATGCAAGGATACCCATTTAATGCTAGTTATTACAGATGCCGCTACAGCCTTACACAAAAATCTGAATATAATTCTGAATTATCGATGGCGGGTACAGCTTTCGACAATTGCAGCAGCATTTATGTAGGCCCGTCGTACGCAAGTGCTGAAATAGTAAATACAAAATATATTTAGGGCTTTACCGTGATATCCCCAAGCACTATCTTCGAAACCCTGCAGCATTCTGAAATTTCGGATCCCTCCAAGCAGTAGGCTGCTTCTCCATGTTGACTCGATTCAATTCAAAATTATAAAGCGTTGTTGGTGGGACAACTCTATAAAAAAATCAACAAAATATTATGCAAATGTAATATTGGTTAATCAATAAAAACATCAAGAAATGATTTTTCAGAGAGATGCGTACCAGAAATTCTGATGGTGGTAACTACATAAAAAATGTCACTTACCTCTTTTTATCAAACAGCGGCGAATCTCAAAACCAGAGAAATGATTTATCTTTGGTTTTGAAGAATTATTAGACCAGCAATCTTTAATACCAGTTTGACACAAATGTTGTCACAACTTGATCCTTTTTAAATATTTCATAGCGAGTTTGCTTTTACATCTAAACATAAACAAGACGTGCAGCGTTCAAATGATCGATATAATGGTAAAATAAAAATGATTTTGTATATTATTATTTATTAATACAGCAATGTATTTACGGTGACAAATAAACAAAAAGTTCAAAACTTAATTATACCATTTAAGCCATAAGTGCAAACAAAATCTATCCTTCAGAAAGAAACTTAATCTAAGCAAATAATATCATCGTCAGAATCCGAGTCCAAATCCATGTTAGCGATGTCGTAACTATCCGTCAGTTCAGCCTTATATGTATCCATCATCTCCTGCAACTTAGAATAAGAATACTCCGACTTAAACTGCACAATGTGAGCCATATTGTTATCAATGTAATCTAACTGATACCTCATTTTAGACAAAGTCTCCAAAGAGTCTAAATCTATTTCTACTTCAAACCTTGCCCTGCTCTTCATATCAGGTGTAATTTTGATAGGTTTCCAGAGACTGAAATTGAGTCCCTTTACACCTTGGTTGCTTTGCTTGAACCGCTCGGCCACGAGCGCTGGATTCAGCTGGTACTCGCTCGGCACGACAACATACATTCTGAAGAACCGAGTGTTCTCATCTTCAGCGCCCAAGACAACGATAGCCTGACGGTTAATTTTGCCTAAATGTTGACTCAACAACCATTTTTTTGACTCCGGATTCTCTGGGATTAGCCCAAAACAGTTTGGGGGGAAAAATCCGTACCTCACAAAATCCGTTCTGGACGTGCCGTCCTGCTGAAGATATCGGAAAAGATGGTAAATGAGAACTTCTTTGATTTTACGTGCCTGCACGATACTGAGAGTTTTGCAACCTTTAAGAGTTATTTTAATGAGTGCGGGATCGTAACCGAGCGAAGGCATCGGCGAGTTTCGTATTGCATCTGCGATGACTGAGAGGTTGACGGTGGGGGGCTCCTTGAGCCCAGCATCGAACGCGTCCTTATCGACGGCGACCGCTTTCAGAAACATGTTCACTTTCTGCAGTTCGTAGCTCAGCATTAGCTTGTGTTTCTCGAGAGCGCGCGCGGACGAGGGCGGCATGTCGACGTAAAGCCGGGTGCCTTTCTGCATGACGATCTTTTTGACGAACTTCCACTTGGCGATGTTGACGCCCTCGAGGCGCTTGTTCTGCAGCTTGAGCTTGTCGAGCGGCTCCATGTTGCGGCTGCGCGAGTGGCCGGGCAGCCACACGGCCGCGCGCTCGTACCACAGCTCCTCTTTAGTGTACACTATGACGTGGAACTCTGTGAACCCGCTAAAGTCTAAGTTGACGAGCCAATCTCGCGTGCTGTCGTCTTTGGTGATCAGCTCGTACCGGTGCGAGTTCTGCAAACCTTTGAGAGTGAAGTCGGGCGCCCAACCCTGAGCGACTTCGGTCTCTCGTAACATTTGAGAAATTAGGAAATTTTTCAAAGAGTCTGCTTGCATAACTGTAATCTGTTCAAAATCGTCTTTGCACAAGTACAGTTTGTAGCCGTCGTCTTGTGGTTTTAGTTGCTCAGCAGTCGGCTGGTGGTACGGCTCCGGAATGAAAACAGGATCCAGGTGGATAAATGGTGACGGTACCATCATAGGGGCCATGTCTTGGTTCATAGTTGGCGGGAAAATAGGCTGATGGCCGAGTATCGGCATTGTGACCACTTCTGGTGGTACTATATTTACGTTCCATCCTGTAAATTTTCAAACATTGATATCTTTTGGCACAACTACATAACTACTTCAGAAATGCGAAACTTGGAACAAAAGTACAAATACAACATTGAGTACACAAACTTACTAGATTCGCTTAATTTGGGGCGCGGAGCAAGTTCTGAAAAGAATGAAGAGTTATGTGAAGTCTTAAGTTTATGGGCAGAATGATATAAGATGGATTATGATTAGATTCCTACCTGTCTTCAAGTGAGGGCTTTGAGAACGACGCGTCTTGGCGGGAACCTCCGATATTTCTGTGGAAATATTACCATGTTAAATATTACCTAGTATTATAGTTTTAGTTAATTTTTTTCTACATAATTATATATTTAGGTTTTTATTTTTAATTAATCTTTTATTATGTATTTTTTTCGTGTTCTTTTTTAATACCATTAATATTTTAGGTAACAAATGTATGTTTAGAATATTGACAATGAGTAATTAGTGTGGGCATTATTTTTTAAACAATACACTGGGCCGCAAAAATAAACGCGTTATCTCCCAAAGGCTAGATCGCTTGTTGAAAAAATATGTTATGTTAGTAGGTAATGTTTATTATAAATCACAAAAAGATTTAATTTGTTGAAGCCCAAGTTGAAGGGTAAAATCTACAAGTCCGTGATAAGACCTGTCATACTGTATGGATCAGAATGTTGAGCTGTGAAAAAGACGGATGAAAAAAGATTGCATGTAGCGGAGATGAGAATGTTGAGATGGATGTGTGGTGTGACGAGAATGGATAAAGTGAGAAATGAATATATTAGAGGAAGTTTGAAAGTGGCGCCAGTGACTGAAAAGTTGAAAGGGAATCGTTTGTCTTGGTATGGTCATGTAAAGAGGAGAGATGAAACGCATGTTACTAAAAGAGTTATGAGTATACATGTGGGTGGGTGGAGAGGGAGAGGGAGGCCAAAGAAAAGATGGATGGATTGTGTGAACAGTGATATGAAAGAATAGGAAGTTAGTGATAGCATGACGGTTGACAGGATAGAATGGAAGAAAAAAACATGTTGTGCCGACCCCAAGTAAGATGGGACAAGGGCAGGAAGATGATGACAAAAAGATTTAATTTGTACAAGTTACAGCAAAAAAATATATTTTCCGAATTTAGAACAACAACATAAAAAAAATCGCTTTTGTTTCAAACAGAGCTGTCATTATAATTTTTGTTTTAATGACTTGTCACAGTATTCAGTACAAAATCATATCGCTAACAACACCTGTATACGAACTATTACCATGGCCCAGTATTTGGAAAAAAAATAACATCAGACTGGCTCATATAATTCAAACGCAATATAAATTCTATGAATCAATCTTATGATAGATTTTTTGCAAAAATAAGAACATGTAATCAAACCCCTTTTACACGGCACGAAATTTAATAAATAGGCGTTTAAAAACCGGGACAAAATCTCATCAATACGAGTAACAACTTACTAAAACCAAAATGTAACCAAACAGTGGGACACGAGTTATTAACTTACCTGGAGCCTGTCTCTTGATAATCCTGAACTGACTGGGCAGTGAGGACGTGACCTCCTGCAATATTTTCTCCTCGTCCTTAAGGGTATACTTCGCTTGATACTTAATGATGATCTCGATGAATGACGCATCGGTATTGCCGAACATATCATACACTATTCTTGCGACTGCTTGCTTCATCTCTTCCAGGAATCGATTCCTCTGCTCACCTTGTAATTGTCTATAGTTTTCATGTCTGTTGAGAATTTTGTTGGATATATCTTCAATAGCTTTGTCGCGTTTGGCTTTGACAGAAGGACTGAGGGTGTCAAAGCGTTTGGGTCTTGACTCGTCCATGCGGTCGCGTTCTTTCGGGTAGTCTTCTCGGTGGTAGTCGCGGCGAGGACCATCGTCCCGCGGTCGATCGTCGCGCGGTCGCTCTTCCCTTTCCCTAGCTCGCAGTTCGTCCTCGCGGAAACGATGTCGCTCTTCATACCGTTGCGATCTCTCCTCGCGTTCCCTCTCGCTATGGTGACTTATACTGTGATCTTCCTCTAAAAACTCATCCCGCCTCTTGGAGCCTAGTCTACGCAGTTCTTCCGCCTTCTTCTTAAACTGTAAAGCTCTCTGGTAGATTTCTTCGAAATCTTTATCGATGGCCGGGTCAACTGGTTCTTCCTTTCTGCTGCTATGGCGGGGCGATGGTTCCCTTCTGCGGTGATGTTCGTCTGGATGAGGGCGTTCTTCATGGTCGCGCGGCCTCCGAGCCAGCTCAAAATCTTCTCTTTGAGAATGTTGAGGATGCGGCTTACGTTCGACTGAAGGTTCTCGCCGACGGTAGCTATCACGGCGTTCTGTATCATAATCCTCGCGAGGAGAGAACTTGGGTTCTCTCTGAACGAATCTCTCGCTATGAATGGAGTGAGGGGCTGGTTCACGCACTGGTATCTCTTTAACCGGTCGGATTTTTTCTTCGATGTACGATCTTCGTTCAGGGATATCAGGACGTCTCCCTTCAGGGATGTCAGATCGTCTGACGCGCGGCTCGTCATCTATGGCTCTCGGCTCCCATACAGGCACACGTTTGATTTTCTCGACTTCTCTTTCGGGGAAGTTCGGACGAGTTCGGGAGTAGTCAGTGTCGCGTATATTCTGTCCGGGCCAGGAAGGCGGGGGCGGTGCGTCGCGTATCTCGGGGCTGCGACGTTTCTCGAGCGCCCACGAGCGGCGAGGCGAGTGCGACGAGCGCGGGGAAGGGGAATGCCTCTTGTAGCGGTCTCGTAAAGGAGATCTATCGCGTCGAACCGGCGAGCGAGACTTCCTTTGCGGCGTTATGGTACGTTTTACGTCGACAGCAGTGTCGACTATGCGATCTCTCATCTGCATCCTTGTCATATCGCGTCTATCGTCTTCTAGTTTCTTCATGGGAACGGCGGGATCATCTCTCTCTCTCTGCCAGGGCGAGATCCTCGGTTCAGGTTGCCGCATTCCCTGCATGGGATATTGAACGGTCTCGCGGTTATTCGGCCGGTAACCACCTGAGTACATAGCTTGGTTTGATGCCTGGAAAACGAAATTTAGTTTGCAAACACGTAGTTGAAATAGAAATGAGTACATGAACTAAAAATAGATAGAAATAAATAACGAGACGGGACCATGAACTAGTAAAATTTTCTCACTTTGTACTGCAGAAGAAAATACTGTTTATTATAATAAACAGCACATTATTTTAATATTCCAGTTTGTTTCAGTCAAACTTTAGTGCTTGCAACACTTAACATGCAAAAATTAAAATTGCTGATGCGGATAATGCGAGACAGTTATATTTTTTCCACCTTATCTGTCCATTTATGGTCACCTAATTGTCTGTGGTAACATCTAGGCATGTCAATGTGGATTGTCGTATGTTGGAAAGCATCAAAATATCAACATACGCAAGTGTTTCGCATTTTCTAATTGTTACTTTAATACTAAAAATTACATAAATCATTGTTACTGCATCTTTGAAGTTTACGTCTATTTGAAAAGTTTTGTACTTTCCTCAGGTATATTCATTTTTTATGTTAAATATTTTACTTTTAGTAATTCTAGCTATTGATGTGTTGCATTCTTATCAGAACAGATATATAATCTACACTTGCACTTCAAATGGCTGTTCAGCTTGAAAATATTTTATTGATTGAACGAATTGACTTTGCAATGACAATTGGTCAATTTCTGTTATAATTATTTTATCTCACATCGAGTTTCTTCGCCTATGCCCAACAGTGGACGTCTTTCGGCTGCAATGATTATGATGGGCCTCTTACATGGCATTAATTCCAGAAATGATGAAGAAAATCTTGTAGTATTTTATAATAGTTTGGGAATAATGCTCCTTGACTGACCAGTGACGACGTGACCTCCTGTAATATCTTCTCCTCTTTAAGGTTATATTTTGCCTTTGAAAAAATACTGTGATATGGAAATACACGTAATTTTACAGCCATTGCACGTACATTGCAGCTAAACAATGTTTTTTTTTCTCCTTCGCTGCTCTTTTCTGATTAGGATCTAGAACGGTTGAATCGTTTCTTCGGGACTCGGTGAGTGAGTGGTGGTGATGATGAGACTGGTGGGCGCCCCTCCTGGCTTTAGGAGTTGCAGTGGTTACTAATAGCGGTGGGTTTGTCTCGTACACCAAAAATACACTGTCGGTGTTTCCGAGGACGTTATGATAACTTTTTATCGAAATATAATGATCTGGCCCGCCTTGTGGCTCACTGCATAGGCGAAAAGTTTGTCGCGACAAAATTCAGACACCGCCAAACATGATCTAACTTTCAATTTCTTTCTAGATGATTTTCAAAAATATTTGCTTTAATTATACAATTGAAGACAGTATTATTAAGCAGCTAATGAGCTGATGCGTGTGTTTTCATCAAACAGCATTCTAAATATAAAAAAACAGGCCTGAGTTTGAAACACGAACGTTGCCATGCTCGATTGGAGGTCACGTTAACCGCATACACTGTCACCGTCTTAATTCTGTGGGGGGCCAGAAAACGAACGGCGCCCCCAATGTGGTCCCAGAAAGAGGTGAGGAGACGACGCGTACCATGAGAGCTGGTACGGCAATTCCTGGTAAGACTTGGGAGACGCTTCTGCCCAGCAAACACAGTAAAACAATAATAATCTCATTGGATATTTTTTCGTGATTCCCAACAAATTCGCATATTACGTTTACCATAAGAAGTCTTTATGTTTTTATGTCCTTAAATACTAATTAATGTCTCAGCTGAATTTCTTGACCTTCCACATTTTATTATTTACATTTTTATTATTATTATTTTTTTGAGGAATCATCACGACTTCTCCCACTCTAGGGTGGAACAAGAGGGCGTGTCAGACTTTTACTAACTAAAACCCATCTGTCCTTCAGTTCTCCTTCGCGTTCTAGGGCCACGGTCACTCTTTCAAACGATTTCGCAGCCCTTTTAATACTAGCCCAAAAGACTTGTCAGTGTAATTTATTATTTTTACTTTTGGAATTTATATTCTTAAAATTATCGTGTTTTGCGTTGCTCAAAGCATAGCATAATCAGCCTTATAATGTTCCCACTGCTGGGACTCAGATCTTCTCTCTAGAAGACCCATCCTCTGGCCGTAATCTACCACGCGGTCCCAGTGTGGGTTGGTGGATGTCACGTCTTCGAATTTTTGGTTCTAGGACATGCCGGTTTCCTCACGATGTTTTCATTCACCGTTTTGAGAGTAGTGGTGATTAAATAAATTACACAAAGTAAAGCGCTAGCCTGAGTTTGAATCCACGACGTACTAACTCGGAAGTCTGTTACCATCGTGCCACCACTGCCCATGTCGTTCAAAATATTATCATTTTCTCAAAAGATCTGTCTAGTATCACCCTTAGGGCCGTGCCTCATTGGGACGCCAAGGCGACGTAGCCTGGTCATGACGTCTCCTACAACTCGTAAGTCGGGGCCGTTTCTACTGGGTCACAACTGCTCTTGCGTTACTCGTAGTTAAATAATTAATTTATGTAACCCAAGTTATGTTATCGTAGCCGCATTTAAACACTCCATCCTGTTCTATTGTATGTGGGGTCGACTCAGCATGACTTCTTGGGATTGTTAATGCGATAAGGTAGATAAGCGGCTTTCAAAACTCCGATTATCTCTGTAGTCATCTTTTGAATACAAGACTCGTGCCGACTCGCCAAGATTTATTTAATATTTCCATTTTATAATTTTTTGACTGGCCTATTGGTCCAGTGGTTAGTAGTCCTGACTGCTATGCCGGAGGTCGTAGGTTCGATTCCCACCTAGGACAAATGTTTGTGTGATGAGCACGATCATTTGATCTGTGTCTGGGTGTAATTTATCTATAGGTAATATGTATGTATTTAGAAATATATAAGTGTGTTCATCAGTTATTTAGTACTCATAACACAAGCTCTGCTTAGCTTGGGACTAGACGGCGTTGTGTGATAGTTGTGGAATATTATTCAGTTTCATCTTCATCATCATCATCATCATTTTCCTGCCCTTGTCCCGTTTCATTTGGGGTAGGTGCAACACGTTTTTTTCTTCCATTCTGCCCTGTCACTCATTTATTTATTACGTTTATTCATTTAAAATTTGTGAAATTTAATTATCTTGCACTGTAATTATTTTTTAACTTTCAATTCAGCAAGAATTCATTTGCTAAATATTAATTATTTATTATAATAATTCCGATATGTTTTTGTATGTCCTCTTTTATTTATTTGTTTTGTCAGTGGTTTTATGAAATAACAGAGTGTTGATGTTCTTGCTTTTGCCTATTTTGCGCCAAATTTTAAATTCAGTCTCCTGATGAATTATCCACGACATCTTTGATGGAAAAAAACAGGTTCAACTCTTAATTATAACTGCTTAACGGCTTTGCTTCATTCTCGATGTAACATTCGTTATAACTCCTTGTCTTTTCGATTAGTGGCCCGAAGAATCAGCTATACAGTAGTTGTGGCGAAGTTTGCGGGAAGACCTATGTCCAGCAGTGGACATACTCCCACTGAATGATTGTGAAGTTTGTTTCCTGATGATACCATAGCCTTCTTTTGGACAGGCTTCACCTTCCTTATCAAACTTTTCTCCAAATATGCTATCAGAAATATATTATATTCCGACAATAGATTTGAGTTAATGTCCCTTTAATCGGAATTTATATCCTCTCAAATTATTCTTGCTACTCGCGAATACACAGTGATATAGTCCTGCATTAAACTATTCACAGATATATTCAAGATTAAATATGTTAAATATGAGACTTTCTTAATCTTGTTTTCATTAAAACTAATTTTTATTTATGTCACATAAATACACTCTACACATGTAAAATTAATTATTTGCCGAGTGTATATAAATGAAAATAATAAAAACAACAACGAAAAACAAAACATAATTATACGCTTTTTTAACAAAAATTGTATTCCAGTAACTCTTGTAATAAAATGCATAAATAACATTACAAACTGTACACAAATTGTGTTATAAATAATGATCGTCCTGCACATAATACCACATTTAAAAAAAAACATACGAGTGAAGACACTTAATTATGTTGGTCTCCAACTACAGTCGACGCAAGTCAGAGGCAATACAGAGGGATAGCGTAGTAGTTTTATTTTTTTTGACTAGCGCTTGACTACTACACACTATGTCACGATGGAGCACGCTTGCCCAGAAGTAACCTGTACGCACAAAATCGTTTTGTGCGTATATGTGAGATGTCCACCATGTACCGGTGGCGCATCACCGCACATATAGTAGTCCGATGATGGAACGGGCTTGGCGGAATTAAGTTATACAATTTTGACGCACATTCTCCGAAATGTAACCGATGGACAACTGACAGGCAAGCCACTCGGCGCCTATGCTCAAGGCTTTGAAGCTTCGACTCAACGAGACGTTTCTATAGAATAAGAGGTCAGCCGTGGTCAGTAAATATGCCATCATGTACACAAGTTATAAAGCAGTACTTACATGCGCAGTTGGTTCGTACGCAGGCCGGACCTGCTTCAGCTTGTCTTGTCCATACTTGTCCAGTTTTTCGGGATGGTGTCGGTCCGGAGAGTACCTACTTAAAAAGATTGTGTTAGTATTTTTCGAATTTATATCAAGGAGTAAGGAAATCATCAATGTTTGAGGCAGGGACGTGCGACCAATACGTGTAAAAAAGCCCAGCTTGATGTGAAAATAAAACCACACCACACCCATCTATCTATATCATATAACACAACAAATGAATTAAATTAAATAAAACTCTAATTTTTTAAATTTCGCGCGCCTACCCGGATACACTAGGTTGCCATTTCCGCCATTTCGTGTTCAATGCAAAATTAAAACTCATTGATAAAACACGCGTAGGCCATGCAATGTTGCCGCTCTGACTTCTGAGCGCAAGATGCACATTATGCAATGTTGCCGCTCTAAGCGCAATCTCTCCGATCTCACTCTAACACTTAACAAAAAAAAGAGATGAACACTAGTGTGTTGCTGCCTCTGTCTGGCGCAAAGGCTTGTTACGAGGCTTGATCTGCCATCTCACTTTTCCCACAAGGCGAACTTTTACTACGCAAACTACGAGGCGCCCTCTGTCTATGACGCGTAAAACAGTTCCGCAAAAAAATTAGTTCAAATTTTTTTGAGCGGTTAGGTATCGTGTTTACGTTTACGTGTGAGTTTTGTTAAGAAAGATTTTTGATTTCTGTCATTTAAAGTTTTATGATTAGTTATTACTGTAACTTATTTGGTTTTAAAGTGATTAACCTTTTGACGTGCGTAATTAGAGACACAATAGTAAGACAATGGCTTGCGGGCGCCGGCTACCGCCTGAGCGTTAATGAATTAAAGTTTATTATCTTTGAAATGAATTCGGAAATATATATTTATTTATTTTGACATTTGTAATGAATTTATTTTGACATTTGTAACGAATTAATTTTGACATTTATAATGCATTTATTTTGACAATTATAATGTTTTTTTTTTTGACCTTTATAAGTAATGAATTTAGTTCTGACAATTGAGAAATGTATTTTGACATTTCATGAATTTATGACATTTACTATTTTTATTTGCTATATTAGTGACATTTGTATTTCATGAGTTGTACAGTCACCCAGTAAAAGTGCTTAGATACTTTAACGCCTATTTTCCCTTGCACGTTAGAGTTCAAGTTTTCGAAAATTAAACTAGATGGCGTTGGTTTCTTCACAGCTAAGTGGCGAGCAAAGGCAATCTCACAAAGTATAAACTTGACTTTTAGTTTAACAAATAGATAGACACATGCGTCATCATTGTCGTCAACAACTGATTGTAGTTCATAATTTCATCAACTTAGCATAAGTCAAGATGGCCTAGTGGTATAGAGCACACAGATTGAAGCGCAAATCAGTGTGCCGCAAGTTCAAATCCCACGCAATTGTTGACTTTTTGTAAGTTCTTACCCGATTGGAAGTTATGGATTAACATTACATATTATTATATTAAATTATTCTTTAACTTGTTCACACATTTCTTAGAGTTAGAAAGGGATCACAAAAAAACTAAATAAAGAATTAGATTTCTGCGAGGTAGACATAAGTTTTAACTTGACCGAAATGAACTGTCGTTTGGTTGTAGTTGTTGGTTAGTGACGTGTGGTTAACAGTATTGTAATATTCGCAAAATGCAGGCTAATATTAGTATTGAAGTGAGGGCGACTATCATTGGGCTGCATAAAAGCGGTCTTAATAAAACACAAATATCTGAAGAAACCGGACTGAATGTGAGTATAATAGCTATTAATGAATTGTAACTTTATTATAAATTAATCTTCTAATTAAAATGTATGCCATTTATGAATCCATCCATCGTATCTTTATGAGGCTTAAAAGAGAAATACATAAATCGTTGGGTTTATTGGATTGGTTATTGGATTTATAAATGCAGTTTTATTTTTAAAATTATATTCAATAATTATGATTGTTAACATTTTATATAATGAAAATGAAGTCAAGTAGGTATAGCTGCCTAATATATTTTTTTTTTGTTTTAGAAAAATACTGTAAGTCTTTGGATAAAAAAATATGAGGAAGAAGGTAGCCTTGCTAGTCGAAAGAGAAGTGGGAGACCGAAGCTTATTAGCGAGGCGCAGCGACGACATATGGTGGACGTATACGAAACAAATGGTTTCGCACCAACGAGACATTTTGCGGAATTATATGACACCTAGAAAGAAAGAAAGAAAGAAAACACGTTTATTTGGCACACAGGTACACACAATGAGAAAACGATTATAATATAGAAACTTAAATACTAAAACTTAAAAAATACATTAACATTGTGTGTCTCACGGCTGCGCCAAATAGGTCCAGTTCAGCATAATGCCAGGCCACTATATAGCAGTTGCCTGACGCTGGTTTTCAACTGAACCTTACTATGAGTCACCTCGATGGATACTGTTCTCCGTGCACTTCACGCTGAAGGCGTGCATCACAGAAAACCTGCTAAAAAGCCGTACTTGACAGAGAGGCATAAACAAGAACGATTACGTTTCGCACGTGATTATTTAGATTTTGATTGGAATACTGCGGTATTTTCAGATGAAAAAACATTTAAATCCAGTCAAAAGGGCAGGCTTCACTTATGGCGCAAGAATAACACTCGCTGGTATGATAAAAACATTATTCCTAACACCGAATCAGGTCGAATCACAATTAATATGTGGGGATGGATGAGTGCAGCAGGACCAGGAGAACTGGCTTTCATTCCTCCACGCGCAAACAGTTCAACTTATGTGGAAGTGTTAGACTCAATTATGCTACCTACTGTGCGCAACATTTACCCAGCTGATGAGTTAGCACAATTTCCGTTTGTCCAGGACAATTGTCCTATTCACCGAGCGAGTACTGTGCGTGAGTGGTTTCACAATCACCCGGAAGTAATTGTTATTCCATGGCCAGCGCGATCACCCGACCTCAACCCCATAGAAAATCTATGGGGTTTGATGGTGCAAAGGTGGGACTCGCGGAATGAGAGGTCTACGGAACAATTAAAAACCCATTGCATGGAGGTATGGGAAAGTTTTAGAGGGAGCGAAATATGCGGTAATATGGTTGGGTCCATGCGCAAACGTCTACTTGACTGTATCGAAAATAATGGGGGTTATACAAAATATTAAGTTTTAGTAAAATCAGTCGGTGTAATTAAATATTTAGTAGGCCATTTTATTTTAACATGTCCATGATTATTCGTTAACAAACACTGTATTATATTGTGTTTACTTTCGTTTAAAACAGCTATATATTTTAACTTGTGCCATCGCCTTATCTTAAGAATGCAGTGAACTCGCTATCAATTTTGTTGACAATAATCATGATTCTATTTCGTTTTTTATTCTTCTACCCACACTGTTCTAACATAATAGTTCAATTTATTTTTCTCATCTAATTGACGATTATCTTGTGAGAACTAAAGTTCTTTTAACAGAAATTGAGGTTTAGTTTCAATCTTCTTTTCGTCAAGAAAATGAACAATTAAGCTATGACCTCAATACATTCATTGTGACGTTACATACAAATAAAATGTTTACAAAGTCTAAATCATATATCACTTTTCAATAAATAACTGGATATAAACAATTATATTTTATTTTATTAAAATTTTAATATCCTTTATTTGTTACGTTATTCATATTATGAATGGTCTAAGTGGGTATACTTCCAACAAACAATCTTACACGTAACATAGATAACGGTTACAAGATAAATTTTTTGTCTAGGTAACAATTCGACGTCATAATTCTCATATAATTATGTTTAATTTGTAAATATAAAGAATAATTTTTTTTATTAAACACGTCTTTTTATTTCCACCTTACAACATTGAAAAGATGTAACAACTAAATAATTGAAAATTACGAATGTGTTCTTCTTGTGGTTAATAGATCATATTCGTAATTTGCAACTATTTAGTGCAAAAAATGCAATAGTATTTTTCATAGAAATATAAAAAACAACTATATTAATATAGATTGGGAATTTTCAAAGTAATAAATAACCACAACGGACCGACCATGATTTGAACTCGGGCTACGTTATTTGCGAATCCAACACTTAGTTCATACGGCTAACAGCACATGACACATTTGCGTGAATTTTATCAATGCAATGGTAAGAACAAGTCGCCTCTGTGACTGTGTGATGCATATTCAATGGCACAGAAAAATAATAATGATATTTTAAGCTTAGTGCGACGACAGTTCCTTAGTATGTTATCTGTGGAATGTGGATGGATACTCATACACGCGCACACATACGCACGGAAGTGTCGTGCGTGCTCGCTCGGTTCGTAGCAATGTAATCTTTAACTTTTGCGGCCTCACTGTAAATCCATATTCAACCTACCCTCTCAAGTTTGAAAACTAACACATAGATAATCAAATATTTATAAATTGATATTCAATTTTAATATCTTCATCTCTTTAAAAGAAATTATAAATTATTTCAATGTTTGAAGAAACAAAAAGAAAGTACAAAAATAAGCATTAATTAAGCATTAATCATTTGAAGCACAGCGGCGCCATCTATTAACAGTATAATGTAATGTTGTCGATAGCAACATTTCAATCAGGTTTTACGCTAGATGGCGTCATTTCTCGCTTCACACGATTTTATTTCTGTACTTCCTATGCACTTTTGCAGCAGACTTTATATCCGATTTCATTTTTTCTAATTATGACGTTCTCTAAAATTGTACTTCTATCTGTTTCATGTATTGTTTGAAATTGCTGTGCCCGACAGGGTCCAGGTGCACTTGTTTAACTATTCTTAAGATCTTATGTAACATATGTGATATAGCAATAAAGAATTGAAGAATTGAAATACATGCAATTGTTCCTTGTGACGGATTAAAATGTGTGGAAAAAATACTTGGCCAGGTAAAGACTGACTTTTAGAGATAAATATGATATCGTAACTTCACCTAAACCTACCCCTGATTTGATAATTTCTTAGAAAACTAAATCACATAATAGGCAGTTTCATCGTTGAGTTTACAAAACTCACTGGATTGCAAATTGTTCTGTTGGTGTTGCATATTTTTCTCAAACGATAAGAATGCTTGGAATACATCACGTTATAATAACTTAAATAACTTCGCTGGTGCTATGAAAAGACATCAGAATTCTCAAATGCTGTTATTTCATTCTGTAGTTTTGGTAAACCGCGAACAGAAACTTCGTTCTATTTCTCGACCGATATCCGTGTTCTCGACAGTTATGTGATGAAATTTCTAAGTGTGTGATAAAGAAACGAAGAACGGCTATGCTGTTGTATACGCTATGGCTGTTTAAATTGTGAGTATTTGCTAATTATATTACATATCAATATCGTAAACAAATGATTGATTTGATTGATTACTACAATCTTTTGTGCGCCATCTAGTGGATTATTCAAAAGTAGCCACCTGGAATTTTGTTGTGAGCGAGCAAGAGTTGCCAAAAAATATCAATAGATGGCTCTTACATATTTTAAATCATTTATGATACAGGTATATCTATGATACAGGTATATACTTATATACAGGTATATAAGTATACATCAGTATACTTAATTTCTATCTTATTATTAACAAATGAAAATGTAGCAATTAAAATAAGCATTACAGCAAGAGATTTTGCACTGATGATACGTGACGGCGGATTATAGCGCGAGTTTTTTTTATTCGGAATATTAGGTAAATGGATAGGTAGTAGATAAGTCAAGGTTCCTTGGCTTGCTTGCCCCCTATAAAGGTATCTGGCACGCCACTGGTTTGAGGATATGTATTTTATACCTAGGACATTACTCTTTACCCATTAAACTAATTAATCCGTTTCTAGCCTTTTCTCAACAATGTTGGGGTTGGTTTCCAGTCTAGCCGTAGCTGAATACCAGTTTTTTACATGGAGCGATTTCCTACTCCTTAACCCAGTAACTAAACTAATTACATTGTACCAATAGTCGTGTCAACCAATGGCTTAACATTAATAGCCACGAGCCTCGGTTAGGCGACTTGATTAAAAATGCGGTACTTCTGGTAATAGAGCAAGGAACTTCCTAACCACAGAACAAAAAATACATAGAAGTGCCCTTAAACTGGCTAAGCACGGGAACCAGTATCGTCAAACTCACACATTTGCATATCAAATTATCTATAACACACATAAAAAACATTGATTTGATTGGCTACAAATTACAAACGCAACTTTTACAAATCATCTTCTTATTGCTTTCAAAAATTAAGTCTTATTACAACGAGTGAAAGTTGTTATTATTTGATATGACACAAACAATAATGACGTTTTTCGTCTAAAAACTTTAAATAGACAAATTTACAACAAGTTCAGCTACTCAACGCTAGATGGCGCCGTAACCAATTCATGCTATTCAGAACGCTAGGTTGTTTGAAATAGATGTCATATTCCCATGCACATGTAATCTCATTTGCTACTCAATTAGAGATGTGGATATATATATCGATATTTTAATATTGATGTTACGTAATTTATTCGGGAGAGCAATGTAAAAATTTGTTAACATCATACAAATTAATAATGGAAAAGGTTGATTATCTTTAAAATATAGAAAAAGAAAAGAAAAGAAAGAAAGAAAACATGTTTATTCTGCCTGAATAGACGCACAATTCGTTTCAAAAATACAAAAAACCAAGTTCCCTGACAGGCCATGTGTGTATCGGGCATAACTGTGAACTGTGTAACTGTGTGTGTTTAAATATCAATGTCAAAGAGGTATTTGTATGTTTGTATGGAAGGCTAGGGGGTAATCTTAATTTCATATAATCAAGTACAATGCGTTCCAAATAAGAATAGGATCGATTGCCATTTTGTGACGTCACGTCATACTGTCAAATCGAAGAAATTGGGTAGGGTGAGCAAAACAAGAATTATTTAAAATTTAATTTATTTACGAATTGTGAACGAAAAAAGTTTAATCAGAATCCAGTCCTTCAATTTTGCTCATCTCTGCGTCCCTGTGTGAAGTGTCTGAGTAGTGGAAAATGGAAGAAGGCGAATTATTCCTAACAATGAAAATAAGAAAGAAAACAGTTTTTTTTTAACTAATGATGACTTAAAACAATATATTTATTTCGCAGCTAATTTATTTTTTTGAGGTCTATCTATATAGAAGTTAATGTATTACGATTAATATTATGTAATATTATCTTCATTAACTATTAACTGCTGCCAGCGACTTCACCCGCCTGAAAGTAGAAAGTTATCCCGAGGGAACATGCTTTTGTGACGTGGTCTACCCATGTACCAAGTTTTATTGAAATCCGTTCAGCCTTTCGAACGTGAAGAAGTAAAAGAAAGTGATTAGCAACCCGCACCTACTTCGGACGGATGCACGTTACGTGTTGTTAAAACCTCGAGATTTCTGTGCAATCTTATTTAAATATTTATAAATTATACACATGAACCGTCCGACACAAATTTTGGATGATGGTGCCAGCCATGAAATGAAGAGTTAGAAATAAATAAAAATTATCGATACCGATCTACTTTACGGATGTGTCCCATCCCTAATTGAGTAGCGTCGAAGTTACTAGAATTTATGTTATGATTTTCCAGATGACGACCAAGTGCATTTAGACTTTGTGACAATGAACATAAGGTTGCTTATAGTTTGCATTGAAGTCATAAAATGTGGTATTGTCATTAAAATCAACTATATTAAAAATTAACAAAGTTTAGTATTTACCGATGATACGATACACCTCCACAAGATACATTTTTTTTCTGCTATCGTTTTTGCAGGTCAAATCCGCACAATAGGGCATAATTTGTAATTTTTCGGGTATTTCTGAGACAACCAATCGCGACAAGTATCTGACGGCGAATAAGCTAATTCTTGCACAGCTGTGCTTAATGTTGACACGCGTGCGATATCTGAGGGGCACTTCCCTTACTTTTCTTTATTCCGTGTTCCTAACCATATGGTTGTTTGAACTGGTCTACTACTTTTTTTTATTTTTGAAATATTTAAAAATGTAACAAATATTTAAATAACTGAAATAAAGAAATAATAATAATTTATTTAAGTACTTTTAGTAACTAATGAATACTTAGTAGTTCTAAAAAGATTGGCTTAATTACCTAATAATATAAAAACTAGTTTAATTTACACATGTTTACGCCATTATTAGGCCGCAAGGTGCCATCATCCCGGAGGACACAGTGGAGCATATAGAAGTGTACCCGCAAGGGCGGGGCACCGGCTTGTCCTCTGGTGTTTTGGTAATGCCATTACAACTTGTAATAAATGTGTAGAATAGTGAAAACTTACCTAAATTCAAAAGCATAGACATTTAGCAGTTTTTTTAACAAACAAAACATACCTCGGCATCCTCTGCGGTTCATCTCTTCTTCCGGGCGAGGGTCTCCGTGTTGGCGATACCAGCCGCCTTACTGGAGAGGTTCTCTTGTGGGGGGAGTCGCGACGACCCGGGTGAGTCGGAGCAGGGTGGTGCGAGGCAGGATGGTGTGAAGCCGGGTGATGAGCGGGCATACGACGGTCTGGTAACATTAACAATTTTTTTGATTATTTTGTTGGAAAAGTTTTATAGCCTGCAGAATGGACACGCTATTGGCATATTGCAGATAGAAAAGAAAGAAAGAAAAACATTTTATTTGGTGGAAAAGACGCAATCTTAGGACTAACTAGTCGCGCGCCGATGGTTTCGAAAGGCAACTTCTAAAACCGAAGATTATAAAAAAATCTTACCCGGAGAAGCTCTTTTTCCTGGCGGCGAAAACTTCCTTGCATGCGGCGAAATTCTTCTCTCAGACGGAGAAAACTTTCTCCCTGTTGGAGAAACTCGTCTTCCTGGCGGAGAAATTCGTCTTCCTGGCGGAGAAATTCGTCTTCCTGGCGGAGAAACCCGTCTTACTGGTGGAGAAACCCGTCTTACTGGTGGAGAAACCCGTCTTACTGGTGGAGAAACCCGTCTTCCTGATGGAGAAATTCGTCTTCCTGATGGAGAAACCCGTCTCCCGGGTTCTGGAGATATTCTCCTTCCGGTAGGGGATCGTCTGGGCGAGAAACCACGTCTCTTCTCATATTCTTTGTAAGTTCTCTCTTGAGGCTCAGGTCTTACTGGTTGGGTCTTAAGATCTCTAGGGTCTGGTTGAATGTATTTCCTATCGTCATATTGTTTATCGTAAGGTTGTAATGGGACTTTCGATGGTTGAGCCTGAAAGAGAATGCAGGGTTAGATACTGAACTGCTTAAATGAATGGTTTTTATATTTATATGTAGCTGCTTTACAGTCTTTTACATATAATTGATCCTCCAGAAGTTCGCCGCGAAATAGCCAACCGCATCGTAAAGAGTAAACAGGAACGGGACGGCCGTCACCCCCTGCATAAACATCAACTTATACCTGCACGTCTAAAGAGTCGTAAAAGCTTTATGCGATTTACGACTTCTTCAAAAGACAGTGTATAGGACGAGAGATGCGCACTGTGGAAGCAGAAGCACCCAACTCCTACACATTTCATCACCCCGTCAGAACATCTCCCCCCTGGACGCGAATTGCAGTGGCCAATCTGGAAATATCTTAACCGACTGCGGACTCAGGTTGGCCGCTGTAAAAAATAATTTGACATGCGTCATTTCCTATGCTGTCCATCCTGCACAACCACCTGCGGTTTTCAGGATCTATACGAGGCCAATAACAGAGCCGTAGAGGTTGCGAAATACTGGTCAGATAAAATTTAGTTAGAGTACATCGACACGAAAAGAAGAAGAAGAACATATAATTCCATTGTGTTGAATAATCCTGTGATTGAAATGCGGTCGAAGATTGCCTGAATGACAGCTAGAGTTAGTAACCAATTTTAAATTGGTAAAACAGGGCGGGCAGATTAGCAGCCTTGGAAGTTTTCAATAATGTTTACATGTACTGCGATGGGCGTGCCGTTCCGACATCGAGTGACTGCCTGACTGACAACTGTACACTATCATCAACCCCCAGTTAATGATATTAGTCCTTATTAGCTACCTATCATAGTAGTTACCTGTGACTGCCACGGAGATGGCACGGTCGAAGTGTACTGTGACTGATGTCCGCCCGACCCCGAGTGACTGCCTGACTGACCCCCAGGATTGGTTATATTGTAGGGTGTCGGTCCTTGGAAATTGTCCTTCATTATGGTATGCTGAAAAAATTTAGTTAGTTCAAGAGGCCGCTAAGATATAAGACAAAAATAATGGAAAAAAGAAGACGGGTGAACTGTGTCGAAATTATCCACCAATAGTCGCTGAAAGTCTTTGCCATGATTCAGGCCGTAATAACAGGTAGGTATTTAGATATTTAGATATGGCAGTATGCCACTGACTACTTCTTTGCGGCTTAAAACTTGCATCCCTTAGCCTTTTTGCTCTTCGGTAGAAATCGAGCTCGTCGCATATACCTACTGTACTGAATATTTTTCATTTTTTCACGAAGCAACGAATCAATTACAGCATACAGATGCTATAAGGGTTGGCGAAGGAAATAAGACTACTAGCACTCCAGAAAAGTTACTTCACAGTAGGTAAATCGCAGGCAATGAGGATCAATCACATAATAGCAAATCCGATTTATACTAAGTACATCGTATGTGTAAAAATTTACTGAGCATTTAATTTTTAAAATTATTGAAATACGTCAAGAAATGGTGGATTTATTAAAGTTTTTCTGAACGGCTACTTGGAAACGCACGCTCTCGCTGGACTTTTTACGATGACGTCATCTGTCATGATCCGTGCGACGAACGACTTGATCGTATTCATTCGCCGGTGGAGACCGATCATGACAGATGACGTCACAGCGAGTCGCTCTATTATCTGGCGCGTTTCAGGAACTAATACACTAAAATTGCTGTATCTTCGTCATTTTTGGTCCAATTTAAATAATTTCTTCACAGTATTAACTGTTTTCTTTTACACTATAAGTCTGCATACTCCACCAAAATCATGACTGATCCTCATTGTATTGCTTTTTAAAATTTAAAGATACAAATAAAATTTTGTGGATTTTGACACTTGCCGGTTTATCCTGCTGGTAAGGCTGGCTTGCTGGGTAGCGGCCGTGTATCGGTGGATGTGTGACACTCGTGTCAACTGTCTCGATACTCCTTAAAGCGTGGCGTGTCTCCACAATTCGGGCCGGCTGTCAAAATTCATTTCAGTTACTAAGTGGTAGTAGACGCTGATTTGTGTTTTAAAATTAGCTAAGGGGCAGCTCAAACTGAAACGCAATGCGACACTTTTTAAAATAGCAACACAATATAGAAGGTAGAGTAGTAAATAAGGTTTTACATGTTATTATCATTGTCATAATTATCATAGTCCTCACAGAGTGTCGCCACATCGACCGGTCATGTACATCTCGCATCCGGTGGATTCCTGTAACCTTCACCAGATGCGCGGTCCACCTTGTAGGTGGCATTACAACACTGCATCTTCTGGTACGCAGCCGCCACTCCAGAACTATTTGCGATATATTTTCAAGGGCGCACAGCGTTGTCTCGGTTTGAGTTGACCCATTTTTTTACGTAGGCCAAATGATTCCTCCTGCTCTAGGTTGAGCGGGAGGGAGTGTCAGACTTTCTGATTGTAACCCACCTGTGTTCCGCAGTTGCCCTTTGCGGTCCAGGACCACGGTAACTCTTTCGAACAATCCCGCGAACCCGGTGTGAGTTATCCCTTGAAGAACATTTTTGCTGGTCTTCTAAGGTCTGGTCTTCTAAGGTCTAGTCTTTAATCGGCTCGATTACGTTAAGAATTTTTAACGACAGTGTCGTTAAATACGTTATGCTGCGGTAAGGTCTTTTACAAGGACTACTATCGGAAATAAATCAAAGAAATACGACAGTCTCAACAGTTTTGTAAACTTTATTAAGGTGATGCATTTCGGCTAGAGATCCCGCACGATCTGAAACGCTTTCTCCTTCAGCTGCTACCCTATTTCAGCTGGAATTTTTGATCTGGTCATAGCTGCCAACCTCGACAGACTATGCAGAAGATAGTATAGTGCGTAAGTGTTTGCGCAGACACAAGTGCACAGTCTTTCCTTTCACACAACCCAAAGGAACGCCAATTCAGCACGACACTTCAGGGAAATGTCATTACATGACTCCAGGCTGCTACCGAGAATTTTTTGACAGAAAACACAGTAACGTTTTGGCCCGGGATTTGAACCCAGGACCTCATGATCCATGGTCACAAAGCTAGTTATAGGACCAACGAGATAGTGGAACTATTTTCCATTGTAAACCTCATTCATCGCTCTTTCTCAATAAAGTGAGAACGATGTCAAGAGGAGGTACATTCCCAAATTATGAAACTAGCTTTTTCTCGTGGATTCATTTTCCTGTGGTGTTTCCTACAGGAACCGTGTTTTATTTTTAGCATTCAAAAATTGTGGAAAAGCTAAGGAGTGGAATTCCGTGCCGGAGTCTGTGTTTCCTGATAGCTTTAACCTAGGGGTCTTTAAGTCGAAGAGTGAATAGGTTACTTCTAGGCAAGCGTGCTCTATCGTTGGCCACATCATCGCTTACCAACTGATCGTGTCCGTTTCGCTTCACTCATCGCCACACCGCACCCACGTGCGGTTGATCAAATAGGTCACCGCAATAGATTATCAATTGTTTGTTCGATTCGCGGCGCTTCGCTTCTTGTTCGCGTTGAATCGCCTACGTAAGACACCCCGTTAGAGTTATGGGATATCAAAAGGAACACTTTTTATAGTATTAATTTAGATACATAAGGGAGTTTTTGGCGAGATTTCTTCGAATGAAGTGTAGTGGCTGTTTTAATTATTCGCAAATTGATTCCTAGTGGATATTGCAATGTAAAATTGGTATAGTTTTGTATCTCAAGTGTCTGCGCAACTGGACAAAATTTGGAATCATTGAAACAGGCTCAAAATCGGTAAAATGTAACTGAGAATTTATTTTTTTGTTGCCAAATACTACAAAAACATTTGAATATGCATCCATATTCTAATGGTAAACAAATGCATACTATATTTAACTATTAATTACGAAGTCATGGCTTAAAAGACTTAGTTTCCAAGCCAAACACATTAAAAGAAATAGATACATAAGTTGTTAAAACCAACGCACCTTAGAAACAATTGTAGTTGGTTCTTCACAAGATGGATGATCTCAACGGCTAGATGATTCCTTCTCTTGATAGGAGCGTATTAGAGGAAATTTATAGGATAGGAGCAGATTCTGAAGGTTTGGCGTATCTTATATTTATATATATTTTAACATCTTATGCGGATTGAAATTGGTATAATAATATATACATAAATATTCATACTTATACCATCTACTTATAAGATATCGTAACTAATACTAAATTTAATGTGATTTTGGATAGGTTGGGTCGGTTAATTGGGAGGTCCGTCTTTAGGCTTCTTCCAGGACTTTTTCCATTGAATTCTTTTTGTTCCTTGACTTTCCAAATACGCTTTCATACGCTCCTTGTTTCTTCGGGATTTACTATTGATTGGTTTTTTGGAAGTATTATCTTGTTCAGGATTAGGGCCGCCATTATTAGCCGGTCCTCCATTATTAGCAGGTCCACCCTGATTTTTATTCTTTTGCGGATTCTTACCGCCACCGAAATATTTCGGCTGGTTTCCTCTTCCGAATTTATTTGGTTCATTCCCCCCACCGAATTTTTTCGGCGGATTACCACCTCCATAATATTTCGACTGATTACCTCCTCCGTAATATTTCGGCTGATTACCACCTCCATAATAATTCGACTGATTGCCACCTCCATAGTAATTCGACTGATTGCCACTCCTAAAACGTTTCGGTTGGGAATAACCAGAGGAATAAGAGGAACCACGTGGGTAGCTATCCATCTGTCCCATGGGTGCCATATCTATGGGTCTCATAGGACCCATACCCATTGGTTCCATAGGTCCCATGCCCAATGGACCCATAGGCCCCATGTCCATTGGCCCCATAGGCCCCATGCCCATCGGACCCATAGGCCCCATGCCCATTGGTCCCATAGAGCCCATGCCAATTGGACCCATAGGCCCCATGTCCATTGGTCCCATAGGCCCCATACCCATTGAATTCATAGGCCCCATGCCCATCTCATCCATAGGTGCCATACCCCTTTGCCCCTTTGGCAGAATATTCATTTTTCCCTTGGGTCCGTAACCCTTTTGCCATTTATACAGATTAGGCGGGATACCCATTTTTCCTTTAGGTCCCTTAAAGTTTTGTCCCACATACTGATTGGGCGGCATATACATTTTCCCCTTACCCAATTGTTTCTTAGGCGGCCTCGTACCCTGTGGAGGAGGCCCCTTAGTTTTAATTCTGATTTTTGTTTTTTTTAATCCAAGATAAACAAAGTAGTTTCTTTCGGCCAGCTTTTCAGCAGATTCCTTATTGATGTTAAAGATAACGGTCTGGCCTGAATGTTCAGGTTTCTTGTTAGTTATCCACCAGTCAGAGAAATCAATTCCTTGATTTTGAGATTTAAGCATCCTAAGGATGGCGTCGTCATCAAGATCAGGATCGGAAACGAACGCAATTCCGATCACAGGTTTAGGTAATAAATTCAGGTTGACGAGTTTAAGGTCCGCCCCCTCCCATAGTTGTTGAAAATCCGGTAAGTGATTTTCTAGCCATTCCAATGTCTGGGCATTCGCACAACTGAACATCAGGCATCCTAAGCGTGCAGAGCAACCTGCAAAATTTGGGCCATTTCCTTCCGTTTCTGCGTCGACCAGCTCTAGTACTTTATCCTGAATCATTTCGATTTGCTCTTGAGACATACGCCCGGCTTCATTTTGAATGCGAACACGTATATGCTCTGCAGGATTCCTCACTGGGTGCCGTGCTCCCGGAGTACGGCCTATTAGTTTATCCAATTTAATTTCCCTTTCTTTTCTCTCAGGGCTCATTTCTCGTAGAGCGATCTCTCGCGCCTTCATTTTCTTTTCTGCTTTAAGAGCAGGATACTCTGGAATTTGCTTTAGACGAATTTCGCAAAGCTCTCTAGCTTCCATGAAAGTTTTTCCTTGCTTTAACCAAAAATAGAGCCGTCTCCTTTTCGAGCCATTTAGTTTAGTCATATCTCTCAATCTGCGTTGTTCCCTTCTTTTTGCGTCTTTTGCTTTTTTTCTGCGCTTTGCTTCAGCGGGATCTAACGTCTCGGTAGTTTGACCCTGTTCTGTTGCTTCCTTTTTTTCGGAATCTAACGTATTACTAGTGTCGCCCTGTTCTGTTGGGTCCTGATTATCTACCGAAGAATCTGACGTATCGCTAGTTTCATCCTGTTCGTTTGGGTCCTCGTTATCTATAGAGGGATCTAACGTGTTGGTAGTTTCACTCTGTTCCGTTGGGTCCTGTGTATCTAGGTAATCTACGAGGTCTTGCGAATTTTCTTCAAAGTCTTCAACTGTAGAGGGATTAGGAGAATCTTCGCCAGAATGTGGTATTTTAGGCTCTGGTTCTGCATTTTTGACCCAGCGGTATCGGGAATTTGCCTACCAACAACGGATAAACAGTGTTATGAAATTTCTCACGAATTTTAAAGGCGATGCGTTTCTGTTTTAATTTTTATGTGATTTTGTGCGAAGATGTAACGAAATGCATCACCTTTATTTATCGGCTTACATTTGATATTCAGTTTTGAGACGGTTCTATTTAAATCCAAGAAAGTTCTAATGTCATTTCTTATGTATTGGAAAGGTTTTTTTAATGGTTCGCAAGTCTCAGTTTTACTAAATAGTCAGTGTAATTGTTGTGTATTATCGGCAGTGTAATTGTGTGACAATTTTAAACTTTGAACGAAAGCCTTGAATCTCGTTCCAAAACTCTTTTAGCATGTATATACAATCTGTACAGATGCAATGAATTAACTATATGACTATCAGCGGAAGTTTCTACGAATTTTCAAACACTCACATATTATGGTATGTTTCTGAAAATATATTTATTTCTGTTTATTTTAAACATTGCATCATGTAATTGGTTGACAGTATGTTTGTATGTTTTTCTCGTTGGTGTATGTTTATTTAATTAGATTTATCGATAGAAAGATGCTTCTTAAAAGACGTTTAAAAATACGGTCGATTAAGCTGTGGAGAAAATATCTGACTAAATATCGATGAATATTACAAATTTACGCGGACTAACGGATTAAACCTGATCTCCGCGACCCAATTATTGGTGAGAAACCGCAGACCTGAGGTTACTACGGCTATCAGAATTACGGGTTTCTGACTTCCCGTGATAAATGTCATATAATAATTATGACAGCCGATATTACGGCATAACGTGCCCTTTTGGACACGGAGGGGTGTTACGTCCATATAAGCCGTGACCGCAAATATGGGTGGCTTGCCCCTACCTAACCCCTCAAATGGACCGGGCGTGTGTCGAATAATATTGTATGTTAACAGAATTCAATTGATCACGCTCACATAGACACGTATGGCCTTTGAACACAGTTCAGGTAAGCTCCATCAACTAACATGTACCATGTCCCTCAAACAAATGCCGGCCACGAGTGCGCTTGCAATCGCTGAATGTGTCTAAGTGTGCATGCATTTCCATTCATTGTATGAAGCGACAATGTCTTGAATAAAATCAGATTTTTAAATAGATAATCTGTGAAAAATATGTCCAGTACTTACCGGCACCACCTCAGGTACATTTTTAGGAGTGTACCCATAACCCTGTTCTACGGCTCTGCCCTGGTTGAAACCAGGCCTCGGGTGACTTTGATGTGGCTGTTAATAATGGATACTATTAATCAATTTGAATAATACATGTTACGGTGTTTACCGATACAAATAGATTTAAGCATGCTGGTTATGGTAACATTGAAGTGTCATGTGCGGTTTTCGACTTCCACCTTCAACTTATAGCTGTAATTATTAATTATTCAAAATTATACTCTAAATACAATTTAAGGGGTATTAAAGTTTTTATGAAAACATCCTCGTAGACGAAGTCGCTGGACAAGTGCTAGTCTTCAAATATTTACCTGTTGTCCATAAGATGGGTTAACATTTCCTTGAGGAGAAGTAAAACCAAAAGTATTCTGTGGCACTTGGTTCGCCATTGGTGCATTCCATTGGTTTGAGTTATTGCCACCCCCAGAAACCCATGGTGAAGGCCTACTATCCATAGATCCTTGGGGCCCACTGGTTGCATGTGGCTCACCATGGCTGTGGGGTCCTCCTTGTGATGGTCTAGGTCCATGAGGCCCCACAGACCCATGCACTCCAACATGAGTAAGTGGTGCACCCGGTCCATGAGACCCTTGGCTGTTATAATCATTAGGGGTTTGACTCATGTAATCATTTCTGGGTGCATTTGAATAATCATTTCTGGATTGGTTTTGGTAATTTGGTCGGGAGTCAAAGTTGGTGTCCTGTTGTGGTTGGCTTGACTGAAAAAAGAAAATTTTGTAAAATAACTAAAACGTCTTTCTACTTGCATTGATGGTAAAGAGTACTTTTCTGACTAACCATTCTGGAAATAAAGTCCAGGTGTGACATTATGTAACATAAACTTGCAGGTTCTATTTATGTACTTTTTAATACTTACAAAACTATCACTAGCCAGTGGTTTTAACTACATGAAAATATAAAATTATCCCAAAGGAACATACTCCTTGGATAAAGCTTCTTATGTGCACTTTCAGAACATATCCTACCCATGTGCTAATATACTAAGATCCCAGAGCTGTCAGACATAACTTATTTTCACATGGATATAACCTTAGGTTCTCAGTAGCGTCTCATGTGCTTTGAATACAAGGTGAGAAAGGGAACTAAAAATAACGAGTTACTTAACTTAATGTTTTATGGCTGATTTTTACACAGCTGCCCCAAAAAAGGTGTGTTATGTTTTCAGGGTTCATGTGTGTATGTATGTATGTGAGTTTCTTTATTCCACCTTATCTTCTAAATGACTGAATTGATTTACATGTGTGAGGTATCGTTAGAATCCTTGCATCATCCCGAGTAACATATATTGAAAAAATATAGAAATGTGTTGGGTGTGATAAATAAATGAACACCCATCCAATTTTTTTTAATTTTTAATCTGTTCATGCATGTAATTATCGTCTAGGATTTGACGAGTGGATTCCAAAAATATAAATATGTTACACTGTTAATCGAAACTGTCGAGTAAATCATTTTTATAAAAATCATTTTTGCCATTTGGTTACGAAACCCCAACTAATATTATTAAATAAAAAACCAGCCAAATACAAGTCGGTCCTGTGCGTGAAGGATTTTCGAACCATTGTACAATGAAAACTAGGTACGATCAAAAGCAAAAGTGCATAGGTACTACAGAAATAAAATCGTGTGAAGCGAGAAATGACGCCATCTAGCGTAAAACCAGATTGAAATGTTGCTATCGACAACATTACATTATACTGTTAATAGATGGCGCCGCTGTGCTTCAAATGATTAATGCTTATTTTTGTACTTTCTTTTTGTTTCTTCAAACATTGAAATAAAATTTCTTTTAAAGAGATGAAGATATTAAAATTGAATATCAATTTATAAATATTTGATTATCTATGTGTTAGTTTTCAAACTTGAGAGGTAGGTTGAATATGGATTTATAAATAATAACTAGTAGGTAGTATAAATAATACTTAGACCAAAGAGTTATGACTAAGCTCAATTGGTTGTTCGCTAAGTTAATTTCGATTATCTCGTTCCAGCGCCTTTCGTTCAATTTTATTTTGAACCAGGTGTATTGTCTACTTATTTTACCAAAATGAGTAAATATGCATTGTTGTATAGATTTAGTAAAAAGAGCTCAAATAATTGCTATGCATAATCAAGGTAAAAACTTGTCAGAAATAGCCAAAGAGACCGGTGTAAGCGTAAGTAGTTTTTTTTTACTCTTTTATATAACAAAAAACTCCTATATAATAATCATTATTGGATATTATATATTTCTGTTTTATTGTTGCAGAGAAAAACAGTTGTTCTATGGATATGACGATTTGAAGAAGAGGGTTCTTTGAAACACCATCAAAGAGCTGGCAGACTAAAACTAATAAACATGTTGCAGTGTCAAACCATGACAAGGGAGTACGAGGAAAACGGACGTCGGTCGACGAACCACTATGCTGGTTTATTTGACACAAGCGTTGACACTGTTTGTCGTGCTCTTCATACTTAGGGAAAAGCTGCATTATCGGAGGCATGCTTTGAAATCCTTGCTTACAGAAAACCATAAAAGGGCAAGATTGCAGTTTGCTTTGGATCACATAAACTTTGATTAGAGTAATGTCATATTTACTCATGAAAAAGCTTTTAAGTCCAGTGAACACGGACGGTTATGTTTGTGGGTACAAGATAATAAATAATTATAATACTGAATTAATATTATTTACTCAGTACTTATTCTCTGTATTAACTGGAGACCTTGTTATGTGTGTTTAACTTAATATCCGTATTTAAAACAACTTAAAAAAGTTATGAACACTTGATGTGTTGTTGTGCAATTTTATAGTTTTTAGCCTACATTTTTAATCCTTTTGACCTTTGTGATAAAATTATCTGGTCTTTTGTTTGTTTTTGTAAAGGTTACATAAGCTTCAATCCTCTTTCCAATTTTGGAAACGAATACTTAAGCTATGGCCTCAATAAGAAATTATATATAATATTATAATCTTATTCGGTGATTAATAAACGGTGATTGTTAAATTTGATTAAGAAATTGTAAGAAATAAACATATTATTTTTTAATAGTGCCTTTTTGTTTTATGAATTTCACTTGAATATTATATTACAAATAAATGTCCACTTGTTAGCTTTGATATAATATTCCTTCCGACTTCTTTTGTTTGTTATTCATAACTTACAAAAAGTGTGAGTACTACGTGAGATTTGAACTCATGGCTCATTGATTAAAGCATCTATCTGCACATGCTAAACCGCTAGGTCAACATGACTCAAGTTTGAATGATGAAATTATGAACTACAATCTTTTGTTGACGATAATGATGACGCATGTGTCTATTATTTGTTAATCTAAAAGTCAATTTTATACTTTGTGAGATTGCAATTGGTCGCCACTTAGCTGTGAAGAAACCAACGCCATCTAGTTTAATTTTCGAAAACTTGAACTTTAATGTGCAAGGGAAAATAGGCGTTAAGGTATCCAAGCACTTTAGCTGGGTCACTGTACATGCAAACAAGAACCAACTTTGACAATTAAAAAATATGTTGTCTCATAACTAACTTAAAATAAAACTACAAAGTAATTAATTTAAAAAAAAAAATGAGTCCATCAAAGCAAGCCTTATTACTTGAGATGACAAACTTGAGATGCAAAATATTTTGGATTCTAGTTTACCAAAAGTGATCTCCACAGTTAAATCCATTTATTTACTTTACACATCCATGTATGATAGACGTCTACTGTTGGACAAAGGCACGGTAATATTATCTATACAGTATTCCAACTTCATACAAACGGACGAAACGCGAGCTATACCCTACGCGCCTCGATCTCGAGGTGCGCTCGGGATGCAGACAGTCGCGTCTGTGCCGCGCGATATTTTCAATAAAAATAAGTTCAAGTACATATTTATATATTTAATATGACGAGTAGGTTATATTGTGCTGTTTTTCATTCACATAAATATTGCTTCATTTAAAACCAAACATATAAATTGTAAAGTAGCTGCAGGTATCTATAACCAAGTAAAAGATATTCCTTTTTCTCCACCTTGTCCATGTTTCCCAAAACAATTTTTAATTAAGCTTTAGAATGCGGATTTTTGTACTTTAAAGTTTAATAATAAAGCATTTCATAGGTACGTCTCAGTCGAGGCGCAAATATTGAACACTTCCTATTCAATTCACAAAGTATTTTATTTGTTTATATAAAAAAAGTATATTTACAATCACACATACAAACAGTATAGAGAACAGATACTCAAACTCGACTCAAAACGAAGGAATTACAACACACACACACACACAGCACACACACACAACACATCACATCATCACATTTTATTTATTTTATTTTGTATTATTTTTTATTTTTATTATTAGGATGCCTAAGGCATTAAGTCCGCCTTTGTACCTTGTGTTGCATGAAGATTAAATAAATAAATAATAAATAAATTACAGAGACACTTTCACAGACAGACATTTAAACAAAATCGACGATGGGAAACAAACCCCAAAAAAGCCAAACAAAACTCAACAAGAAAAATGGATTCCAGAGTATTCTAGACTCAGACAGCCTAGGGATAATTCAGCCCCCTCAGATCAACCTCGTTTAGAGGTGTACAAACAATTTACCAAACCTGTATCCAACAACCGCAGAACGAACTTAATTAAACCCGGCAAATCTTATGCCGAGACTGTCAAAACCAACTGCACCGAAGGAGATGCAGCAACCGACATCATCTTACCAGGCGACACTGTCGACCTGGAAGTAATCATGGACAAAATGTTTAACAGATTTGAAGTAATTATGACAAACATGATGGACAGACTTATGGACAAAATGATCCAGCTGATCGGCAGCCTTCATTCAAAATGATTTATGACTTACGCATTATGACATGGAACGCCAATGGACTTACCGAACGTAAACAAGAATTAGAGACATTCCTAATAAATGAAAACATTGACATTGCCCTTATTTCAGAAACAAGACTAACAGAAAAAAGCCATATTGCCATTAAAAACTATAATGTTTATACCACAAACCATCCATCAGGGAAAGCTCACGCAGGAGCTGCTATCATAATAAAGTCTAAACTAAAACACTATCCACTCGAACCGTTCTGCTCTGAGATGATTCAGGCGTCACAAATCAGAATAACAGAGGTTGCCTCAGAAATCACAATATCGGCAATATACTGTCCACCTAAACACAGTATATCTGCTGAATATTTCAAAGAATACCTAAGGACCTTGGGAAACCGTTTCATTAGCGGTGGCGACTGGAATGCTAAGCATGTGCATTGGGGCTCTAGACTTATAAACCCAAAAGGAAGACAACTGTACAGCGCAGTGGGTGCGCTTAATCTGGAATGCATCTCTACCGGGGAGCCCACTTACTGGCCAGCAGATAGAGCCAGGAAACCGGATTTACTAGATTTCTTTATTACTAAGAATCTCTCTGTCAACAATATGAGTGCCGAACAAAAAATAGATCTCTCTTCTGACCACACCCCTGTCGTACTAAATGTTAACTGCAAGGTACTGTTACATGAAGCGCCACCAAAAATACATAGTCGGCACACAAACTGGAAAGAGTACCAGCAAATCATTACATCAATGGTAGACCTTAAAATATCCCTTAAGACCATCGAAGAAGTGGAGGAAGCAATTGAAAGCTTTAATAGAACTGTACATATTGCCGCACATAAATCTACACCAAAACACAAAGTATTTGTCCCAAAAGAACATGTTTACCCATCCTTCGTTAAAGACAAAATATTTGAACGACGCCACTTACGCAAGGTCTGGCATCAAACAAGATACCCAAGAGATAAAGCTGCATTCAACAGATCCACAAGAGAACTGAAATCACTTATCAATGACCTGAATAATGATAACCTCCAGGAATATCTCTCGAACCTCACACCAACAAGTGATACAAACTACTCGCTCTGGAAGGCTACATCAAAGCTTAAACGTCCGAAGATGCAAATAACGCCTATAAAAACCCAATCGGGGTTATGGGCTCGGTCAGATCAGGATAAAGCTGATGCTTTCGCTTCACACCTGCACAAAGTTTTTGAACCTCTGCCGAGTGTTAACAAAGAACACGATGAAGAAATTAAAAACTTTCTTACATCACCCTTCCAAATGAATCTTCCATTACCAAGTATCTCACCTAAAGACACTCGTTAAAGAAATCCGCAACCTTCGGGATTGCAAAGCACCTGGTTATGACCAAATAGACGCAACTCTTTTAAAAAACCTGCCTCAAAAAGGAATTATGTTGCTGGTGTTGATCTTCAACGCTTGTTTACGCCTATTGATGTTTCCCAGCCAATGGAAAATCGCTCAGGTTATCATGGTTCTAAAACCGGGCAAACCAGCCCAAGAAATGTCTTCGTACAGACCCATAAGTCTGCTGCCCATTGTTGGAAAAATTTTGGAAAAGGTCATACTGACAAGAATGAGGAAAGACCTTGAAGATATTTTGCCTAACCATCAGTTTGGATTTAGAGAAGGTCACGGTACTATCGAACAGGTACATCGGTTGGTTGACACCATACACAGGGCCCTGGAGAACAAACAATACTGCTCGGCTATTTTCCTGGATATTAGCCAGGCATTCGACAAAGTCTGGCATGACGGTCTGCTCTCCAAAATAAAACAAAAGCTCGCACACCCATACTATCAACTCATCAAATCTTACCTGGAAAGGAGGTGTTTTGAGGTAAAACACAATAATAAATTTTCAATGCCACACGAGATCAAAGCAGGAGTGCCGCAAGGTAGTATTTTGGGACCAATTCTGTACCTAATCTTTACGGCGGATTTACCAACACTCGATGAAATCACCACCACTGCTACTTACGCCGACGACACCTCTATCTTATCTGTTCATGGGAACCCTGAAACGGCATCAAGAAACCTCCAAAGACATCTCAGCTTAATAGAGGATTGGTTTAATAAGTGGCGCATCAAAGCCAACAAAAACAAATCTGTCCATGTTACCTACACTCTCAGACGTGAAACTTGCCCACCTGTTCTATTATATAATGAACATGTCCCACAAGCCAATGATGCAAAGTACCTAGGAATGCACCTTGACCGCCGACTGACTTGGCAAAAACATGTATGGACCAAACGTAAGCAGCTGGATACCAAAATCCGGAACCTTTACTGGCTGATTGGACCAAAATCCCAACTCACACACAACAGTAAAATAATTATCTACAAGTCTATCATCAAGCCTATTTGGACGTACGGCATCCAGCTTTGGGGCTCAGCAAGCAAAAGCAATATTGCAATACTGGAGAGATTCCAAAGCAAAACGATTAGAAAAATGTTAAATATCCCGCAGTACATTAGCAACCAGTTCATGTACATGGATATCAAGTTGAAAACAGTCACAGAAGAAATCGAGCCGTATAGCAAAAGCTATCAAAACCGACTGTGTAAACACAGAAACGAACTAGCTTCACAACTGCTAGGGCCCGGGAGTTTCACTTTCTCCCGACTAAAAAGACACAGTGTTCAGGAGCTAGCGGAAAGATTCGCAACATAAAATTGAGAGATGCGTCGCTGGACAAATCTACTCACCACATCAAAGACAGATTTCAGCCAGCACATTGGATTATTGCTCCCGAAGCAGATTGCCAATTAGCAGTAGAGAAAAAGAAAAAAAAAAATTTACAATCACAAAACTAAATGGAAACACAAAGTAGGCAAATGTAATTAAAATGCTCGAGGCGGGGCAGCCATAGTGCGGGCAGCCCTATCGCATGTTTACGTACCGCGCGGCTGTACGCATTTATTTCAAAGATACGGCCGAGTTACAATACTGTATAGATAATATTACCATGACAAAGGTCTCTCCTAAGCATCACTATAACAACCGGTCCTGTGCGTCTCGCATCCATTGGATTCCCGCAACTTTCACCTGGTCATCGGTCCACTTTGTAGCGGGCCTTCCAACACTGCGTCTTCCGGTACGCGGTCGCCACTCCAGAACCATTCGGCCCCAAGGGCCATCTGGTCTGCGAGCAATGTGTCATACTTAAGTGGCAATGGGCAGCCATTGCCACTTAAGTATGGCGATTCTTCGTGCTAAGTCCTTGGTTCTCCTGCGGATATCTTCATTTCTGATTCAATCACGCAACGAAATTCCGAGCCTAGCCCTTTCCATTGCTCTTTGGGTGACTTTGAACCTTCTGATGCGGCCCATTGTGAGCGACCACGTTTCGGAACCATATGTCATCACTGGCAACATGCACTGGTCATAGACTATCGTCTTGAGACACTGTGGTATATTGGACGAGAAGATACAACGCAGCTTCCCGAACGCTGCCCAGCCGAGTCAGATTCAACGGTTGACCTCTTTCTCGAAATTATATCTACCCAACTGGACTGTCTGTCCAAGATAAACGTAATCGTCCACAACTTCCAGTATAGAGTCTCCAATCTTGATAGGAGTGGGTGCTACATGGTTGTTTATCATGACTTTAGTTTTGTCCATGTTCATTTTAAGTCCCACTCTTTTGTAAGCTCTACTGAGGTCATTGAGCATTGTGCTGGGCTCTTCCGTAGTCTCAGCCATGACTACTATGTCGACGGCAAACCAGAGATGACTGCTGTATTCGCCATTGACATTAATGCCTAATCCTATTATATACTATTACAAGTTATAATAAATAAAAACACACTTCACCTGGGACAAGCCACATGCAGAAGCAGGTTATGGGACATTATATTATATACTATATTAAAACAAATTATGTATAATACTATCTTTCTGTTAATTAAATGGACATAAAATAAATAAAAACACATCTTATGCACATGTTGAGCAACTGTAACCCGGTCAAAGGATAGTTACCCATCCACAAAATAACCTTGCAAGAGTCAATAATTGGACTTTGAGTAAATGATTATGTTATAAAACAGGCAAATATTGTAGTTTTATTATAAACATGTTTTTTACAATTACGATCATAAAGTCTATTTCTCTGAATTCATTTAGTATCTACTATTTGCCTGCTTCTACAGCCTAAAGACCATTACAGTAGTTTTTGTCAGTTTATTTTAGCTTTTATACCCAACTCATCATCATCTTCCTGCACTTGTCCCGTTTTATTTGGGGTCGGCACAACATTTAGCTTTTATACCCAACTACTACAGCAAGGACTCACATCCTAGGCGCCGTCAGATAACGACGAAAATCAATAGTTACGATTTCTCCAAATTTGCCAAGTCTAAAGAATGTTTGATTCATCGAACATTCGCGTAAATAAATTTTTTGAGAATAAAAATGTACTTACGGCAGCTTTTCCTATAGGTCTTGCTTTTAAAATGAAGTTACCAGGCATTCGGTAACCGTCGAGGCATTTCATTACTTTGAATCCTTCCGTATTATCGGCCAGACCGATCCTGACTTTCTTCATGCCATCAGTATCATTTACGAGATTATCAAGGATGAAATCATTAATATTACACTCCTGCTTTATCAAAATTTTCACATCTTGATATTTTGTCTGTAACAAAAAATTTAAATAATATATCAAATTAGATTGTTATTAAAATATTATTTTTTTAATAAATAACCAAAAAATACTTACTTTAGGAGGAAATCCATGAATTGTTATCATCATCTTGTCGATTATTTAAATAACAACTTGGTCAGAATTCAAAGCGTATACTGAAATAAAACATTCAGATAAACAGTTTGAACAAACATTGAAAATGGTTCCTTTACAATATTGGGATAGCGACGAAGCGAAAATGATAATTCGCCATGACACCAAACCCATAAAGAAATAGTTTTTTTTTTTGATATTCAGCTCACGATATTCAGTCTTATTTTTTGTTCCGAGTAAGACCGGTAAATGATAAATGATATTTATTTTGTAAATAGGTTTAAAAAACACGTCAATTTTTTTTTTCGTCGTTTTTAAACTAGATGAGGCCGGTGTTTCCTAGCTGACTACCCTGAGAAGAAACACCGAAACAAACTCAGGGGTCACAGTCTCTTTTAAAAACCATACAGTAAATATGTATCATTATATATTCCATACATTCTACCCGTGAGAACCTGTAATTGGCTCAATGTCTCATATACTATTGTTATTCTTTTGTTATAGCTGTTGGTTCTCCTAAATAAATAAATAAATATGTAATAATGTAATTTAATGGTCTAACCCGTATTACACTACGTGACATCGACTAAGACTGTCTGAACATCGAATAGTGTAATAGGCTTTTTATTCAGTACACGAATTCACACGACATTCCGACTGTCTTAATAACGCGTAGTGTAATAAGGGTAAGACTGTCTTGCGTAGTGTAATAGGCTTTTAAGACAGTCTGAATATCGTGTGCGGAAAAACGCGTAGTGTAATAGGCTTTTGTAGCAAATATATTAACTGAACCTTCTCGGCAAACTTCGCTGAGAACTTCGTTACATTAAAATTCTCAGCTTCAGTGATTCCACATATCACAGACTTCCACATATTGTCCAGTTGCGCACACACTTGAGATACAAAACGAAAACAATTATAATAAGAAAACAATACGCGAATAATGAAACCAGTCACTGAACTTCATTCGAAGAAATCCCGCCAAATACCTCCTTGGTTTGGTAAAAAAGCAAAAATCAGTGGCAAAAACAGACAAAAGATAAATCGCTAAATTGCATCATGATTAGCGATTAGAGACTTTAACTGCTTTGTACTAAAAATCGACTAATTGTTAGGACATTAGATACAATTCTATACGATTCCCATACGATTGTAACAGTATCCACCCAAATTCAAACAATGAGTAAGTACTACAGTTTGTTGTGGGTCGTTATAGCAACACTTCGGGGAGGCTCAGAAATAATGATGACTACAGTTTCGGGTGAAGTTCAATGGTTGTTTCAATTGTTCGCAATACCTAATGGATATTATAATAACGTAAATTAGTGTATGCATGGAGTTAAGTGGAGATTACGTGGAAAAATAAAATTACTTTTGCTTATATTTTATATTGTTTTCTTGCTGAGGCCGCGAACTTTTCAATCCACCCTCGTATTTATAATCTAACTAGCTGACCCGGCGAACTTCGTACCGCCTATCCTACTCTACCTAACTCTACCCTACTCTACCCTACTCTACCCTAATTGCGACTATAATTTGAGATTTAAACTATCCTATCTCTCAAGTTGGATCGAACTGCACATGGTGTGCGAATTTTATTATAATCGGTTAAGTGGTTTAGGAGTCCATTGAGGACAAACATTGTGACACGAGATTTATATACATATATTAAGATAAAAATAAAACTTAGACATAAATAATACTTAAATTGTCTTACTCATAACTAACTATATTTAATAAAACTTTTGCGAATTCACTCAAAGTGCACGAAGAAACATCCAGTTGCTCGTGAACTTCATTCACAATGCGGATTGTTCTGGTGAACGTCATGTGCATTTTAAAAAAAAGTGATGAATCAAAAAATACGGATGAAGCACCAGGGTATCCCGCCAAATTATAATTTCTACACGGTGTTCATTACAAAATATCGATTTTTGAAGGACTTTTTCTTTATGAACAAGATTTTTTTTTTTACAGTACGGCCGGCGAAAGATGGCGAGAGTGAAGTTAGGCTCTAGCAACTTTAGCGCTTTAATACTCTTAAGAAAATAAACAATTTAACAAAATAAGTTCCATTTGCTATTTTCAATGCTGTAATTAACGGTTATTGGCCTTTATTTTTGTAAACCACTTATTTTTTTACGAATACACAAGCGCGAAAGTTGCTAGAGGCTAACTTCACTTTCGCCACCTTTCGCCGGCCGTACTATATGAACAAGACGAATTAAAAGAGTTGTATTGATGACTATATAATTTCGTAAATACGTGTTACAGTCGCAAATCATATTTTAATAAACAACATACAGCTTGACAAATATATAAGAATATTTCAATTTCGCGGACTACCCCTGCGTCTTGGTGAAAACCAAGACTTTCTTAAAATACATCCACAGTGTTTCACAAAGAGTATGTAAAGAGTGTTTTTGGTGTTTCATTGCTTGCGCGAAGCCATAATGCTTTTTTTTTTTTTCCTTTCGTTCCTTGTGGAACAGGCTAAGGTCAGAGACCATGCTGCCTAGTCATCAGTTTTTGTTTCTTTTTGTTTTACATTAGAATGCAGGTGTAACACATACTAATGTTTTTTGAAGTATTTGGCAGCAAATGTATCGATTCAGTCTTCTCAGCAAACTTCGCTGAGGTAGCTAAAACTACAATAAAATTCTCAGCTCCATTTTACCGAGACCGCGCCTATTTCAATGATTCCACATATTATTCCAGTTGCGCAGACACTTGGGATACAAAACAACACCAATTTTACATCACAATATCCACTAGGAATCAATTTGCGAATAATTAAAACAGTCACTGAACTTCACTCGAAGAAATCCCGCCAAAAAAAAAAAAACGAAGCCATAATGCAAACAAAAAAAAAACAAACTGTCAACGTCACGCTTGACATTTCAAAACTCATTAAAAAACATACAGCATTGCTTGTTACCAAAGTACTCTGTGATTGCTTGCTTTGCTTCATTTGCTTGTCTTGTGCTTTCTTTCATACATTGTACTCGTTTCAGTTGATATTAGTTAGGTACTAATATCGTCTACCTTTGTTGTCCCATTGCGGGACAAGCAATCTATATTACCCGGAGAAATTAGCAGCTAAAATATGTTACTGACTATATTTAATTTACCCGCGCAGGCAAGTTAGCAAACCCAACATCGATCGAGTTTGTCGCCATCTAAAAGAAGACTATCAATCATTAATTTCTGCTATATTTTTTCAACAGACGCGGTACAACGACGTGAAGTCGCTGATTCACACGAAATGCGGCTTCAAGGATGTGATATTGGATAATTTGGCGTCGGATAGTAACAATACCAAGAGGGTGACTGTGGGCCTGGCTGAAGAAGAAGACGCCGCAGTCCTAATGCGTAAGATCAACGGCTTGTACGTTGAAGGACAGCAACTGTATGTTACAACTATTAAAAAAAAGGTAAATAATTAATTTTATTTGGGATCAGTTTCTTCTTTAGCCATATTATAACGCCATCCAATGACCCCATCGATTTTAGACTTATGTCTGCAAGAAAGTCATACAGATATGTAGTCATATGAAAAGTGTTCTCTATTATCAATAGGCATCACAACATTGTTATCAAAAATTGCATTCAAGAAAAATTTCATGTGGTATTTAACTAATGTGGTGATTAACCTTTCGAATACGATTTCGATTGGCCTGTTGGTCTAGTGGTTAGTGGCCCTGACTGCTATTCCAGAGGTTGTGGGTTCGATTCCCATCCAGGAAAAATGTTTGTGTGATGAGCCCGATCATTTGTTCTGTGTCTGGGTGTAATTTATCTATATATGTATGTATTTAGAAATATAAGTATGTTTATCTGTTGTCTAGTACCCATAACACAAGTTCTGCTTAGTTTGGGACTAGACAGTGTTGTGTGATAGTTGTGGAATAATAATAATAATTCCTTAATTAGAGACACAATAGAAAGACAATGAGAGAGCAAACATCAGCGTTTGCTTGGCGTTTAATGAATGAATAAAAATGTGTTGGGTACTAAAAATAGTAATTTTTTGCACCAACAGGCACCATCTACAGTGTTGGATCTAGGTCCAACCCAGCAGCAACCAATGTTAAGGCAACCGTATTATCAACAGAGCAACCAGCCTTCCTATGAACAGGGTTATACTGATTTGCAGCAAAGTAGAGCCCAGGCCATGCTTGTCCCATCCATGGCTTACAGTGGAATGTATGGAGCTGCTCAGGTTAGTCATTAAACATAATTTATGTCACTTAACTGTGTTGTGAACCTGGATTTGTATGTAAGGTGTTTATGGTTAAAGTTTTTTTCTTAACACATTCAGTGCTGAGAAGCCATATCATCCAATAAACGAATATCTTATAAAATATAAACACACTTATATTTGGACTTGCTAGTCGGGTAGTGGGCATAAACACATGTCAACTATAGCTACATCATAACAATGGCTTGGGAGGTGGGTTGTTGGCATATGAACAAATTAATTATTTAATTTGATCCTGGCACTGAAAGTGTTTATAAAAACATTTAACTGGGACTTGGTGGTTAATAAATGCTGCTATACTTTTAATAATTTCTGTTGTGTTGGGCTTAGGCCCATATTTTGGACTCATATGTATTTATTTATTTTGTTTAATCAGCTGTTATGTATGTTCTAAATAGTTTAGAGGTAATAAATCTGTCCAATCGGTTCTAAAATCAGTCCAGCAGCTGTTACAACACTTTTCAGGATATACTATATGTTCCTATATGCATTATATAATGCTATTATTCAGAAATTTTGTGTGATGTGATGTCATCTCAGCAATCCTAATATGTTTGATGATCTTAACTTGCTGAAAAATACTCAGTAGCACTTTCCTCAATATTTGAGGTTAAAAGTGTATTGTACTGAAAGCAAATGTAACTGCAGTGAAACAATATCACCTCATGCAGGAATTTCCTTCAAAATCTCATAAACTGTGATACATTAAACCCATTGCTTAATACATTCATTGCTTCATTTTTTGAACAATTTTTCTGCTTGACCAAATATATAAGACAATGAATGTTGTGGAATTTTCAAAATGAAAATTCTTGAAAGGCTATTGATTGTGTGTTGCACCATCCTTAAATATTGCCAGTACAGGTTTCTTAGTTATAAGGGAGGTTGCCTACAACGACTTTTCCAGTGATTCAGCGGCAATAAAATTGCTGAAAGATTACAATTCAGCCTCAATACAATTGTGCACTGGTGGCTAAATGGCGATTGTATCGCGATCTTTTTGCGACCTGTGAATGCCAGTTGATACTGCTCACTGAGCAACAATGTGGCAGATGAATTTGCCAAGAGGAGATCTGGTGCGATGGTGTTTGGTCCTGAACCCATTGTGCCGATCCCCTTTGGTCAGCTGCGTAGTTGGCTACGTGAACACACCCATATACAAGCAGAGCGCTGGTGGTCCTCGACACCAGGATGCAGGCAGGTCAAGGAGGCCATGCCACACCTCAAAAAAGCCCTCGCCAAAAGCCTCATGCAACTAGACAGAGGCAGTCTGCGCCTGGTGGCGGGGACCATCACTAGACACTGCCCACGCACAATGGTCCGCATAGTACTAGATGCGGAAACCAGAATCCAATAGATAGATGGCTGTTGTTATTTGCATTGATGCATTCGCGCGTTAGTAGCGAAGTCGCATCAATTAAGGAACCTGTTTGCTTCGATGCAGATGCGCGTTTTGTTTTTCTTTTATGATAAAAATAGCGATACAGCTCAGGTCATTCAATTAATGAAACACTGCTACTAAAAAGTTAGCGACCTCCCTAAGGATTGGTTCATCCAAGTTACAGTTTGTATATCTGTAACAATTGCTGGTACCAGTACAAATATACTGGTATTTAAAGCAGTGTGGTTAACCCTCATTCACCAAAAGTGACCCAATAAATTGGCATTAGGCCAATTTATTGGTCACTTTTTGATTCAAAAATTGTCAAAAAGTATGCCATTTGGTTTGCACTGACTGACAACTTGAAAAGAAGCAAAGACTACAGATTGGGTATATTCTACTAAGGAGATAAAATTCTGGATCACAGATGCAGATGGATTTGTAAGTTCAATCTAGCAATCAAAGCAATAGCAACCAGTAAGTTTATTGCTCTAGTATAATCTATCAGGAATGCTTCCAGTCCCTATTTTCATGTTTTATAACGATGGAGATATCATCGAATTTCCATCATATTTTCAGCCAGCAATACTTTCACAAATGAGAAAATCATGTGCTCTTTAAGGAGAAGGGCAAATGATTTTGCCCTTGTCTATAAAGAATATTTCTACAAGCTCTGCAATTCAGGGGCTCTTTTATACCTGGTTCTTGTCTACTAAAAGTAGGGGTCCCCTACTAAAGGGGGAGATATTTTTGGGTGCTTTTGCGCAAATCGGTAAACTAATGCAGCCATTCAAGCAGCCGTCATACCCTGCGTTCCGAATTGCGTCAAAAGCGATAATATCGCGAATCCGACCAACGCGCAACGTCACAATTATTACTCAATAGCCCTTATATTTTGTAACTATTAAATTTGGTCGGATTCGCGATATAATCACTTATAACGCAATTCGGAACACGGGGATAGTCTACAGAAAACTTTGTTGCCGTTCTTAGCATTAGGCCTGTGTTTGCGGAAAAAGATCTGCATTTACTCAAATGCTTAATGTAAAGTATGCAAAAGTGCTCAACAGTTTTAGTTTCGAAAATGGTCTACCGTCTTTGTGATTCTAGCCATTTTCGACACACTAAACTATTTGTTATTTCAGAAAACCTCTTCTTTATATACCTTCGAAGTTATTCAACTCTATCATACAATGCAGACAAATGACCAAGTGTAATAGATAAGACCCCTATACACTTTTCGCGAACCAAGTGTCATTCTCTTGGTTGTGAAAGTTTCAAGAAGTTTACATTTTGTAACTGTCATCAAAATTCTTCCACAGAATGCGACTGCCAACTATGGCTATCCACAACAAATGCAGCACTATCAGTCAACTCCGCAGCAGCTGATGGCTCAGTCCATGCTCGGCTACGATCAGGGGGCGCCGCTTGGTTTTAGTAACCAAGGCAGCAACCCCAGCGTTTGGTCAGACCAGAACGATTGGAATCTTGCTGGCAATGCATCTGCTGGGAACCAAGTTACCCAACAGGGCAAGAGCAGTTCAAGATGGGAGAACACTGGTGACAACAGTAGTCGATCGCGCCGGGATGCGCCCGCGCGCGACTCCGAGCGAGACCGGCCGACGCGCTTCGGACAGGAGCCAGGTCCGCGCGACGCCGGCCGCAGTGCGCCTCGACGTGACTTCGGTCCCTCTCGCGATCGCGGGCGGGACGCACCTCGCGACCTAGGGCGCGATCGTGATCAAGATCGCGATCGCAACCAAGGGCGTGACCGCGACCAAGGACGCGACCGCGACAACGGACGTGATCGCGGCAGAGACGTACAGGCACGGGATCGTGGCCGCGAACCTCCGGTTCGTAACGCGCCCTTCCGTGAGCCTCCAGCCCGCAACGCATCGTTCCGCGAGCCTCCAGTCCGTAATACAGCTCCCCGTGAGAACAACCGAGATGTACTGTATAACAGAAGACCCGAACCATCCCGCGCTCCCACAAAGCGGCAACTATCCCCGCCTCGCACTGGTTACAGCGCACAAGGCAATTCGGCTCCGCACGTGAGAACATTTTCTCAGCAGCGAGGTGGCCCTAATGCTAACCAACCTTGGGGCAAACCACAGCCGAAACAGAAGAAGCCTGACACTAACTATACTCCTCCTGGGAAACGAGCGAAACTACAATCTGGTGGTGCGCAGCAGTCCGATAAGCCGCAAGCAAATGCATCAGCAAATACTAACCAGGCCCAACCCGGCTCAAAAAAAAAGAAGGTAACGGACTCCTTGGAAAAGATGAAGAACCGTACCGAAACCTGGCGTCACCAGATTGCGTCTACCGTCGCTAAGGAGATTATGAATAATCCAAAACATGCGGGTGATGACCTCCCAGAATTGCTTCTTCAGGAGCTTAAGCGTGGTATACGTACCCGCTTAGAAGATCTTTTCGGTGACAATCTCAAACTTACTATGCCCGAAATGTTACAAATTTACAAAGGAAAGTTTGATCCCAACAACGACACGGCCTTTTTCAACAAAGCTGTGGAGGACGCAAAGGTTAATGGAGAAAAAGGTAAATTTAGTATAATTATATTTACGTATTCGTCAAGCGTACCGGACTGCATGTTATGTTTCGTGGTGCAGTGCAATTTTCGGCATGTTTTCTCGCTTTCAATGTAGCAGAAGCATACGAAACTTGTTTCTCTTATTATGTAATATTCTGTATGAGACAGTCGGTCTCATATGTACTTCGCTGTAACAGATAACTTCGTTAGTTATATGTAGGACATTGTACGTATTTACTGCACATACTTGGACGTTTCCGAGTGTACTTTTGTGACATCGGATCCCAATCTGTTCCCTTGTATTCATGGTGTCCTATCAAGCTTCCAATTTTAGATCTTTGTTTATGCAATGCCGCAATTAATAACTGGGCATAAGAAGAGACATCGAAGCGTAGCTTTAAAGTGGCAGAAACGCAATAAAAAATCTTTTTATTGAGTTTTTTCTCAAACTCTCAGTCTGATCTGCTTTTGCTCTATCTGTCGTCATCTCAACCGATATGTGCCTTTTAGAAGATCCTATACACCGTCTCTTGTGACGAACCCACATCGCATGAATTTCATGCGTTGTGGGTTCGTCACAAGAGAGCATAAATAAAGCGGGCGGAAAAAAATCTCATTGGTAAATGAGAAGTTTTTAATTCATAAATACTTTTTAAGTTTATCTAGGACATTACTGAAACCCTGTGCCTCGGAAAGCGCGTAAAGCCGTTGGTCCCGATTGTCATTCGATGGTCAGTCGTTACAGGTAGTCAGACACCAGAAAGTCTGACCAGCAGTCTATCCAACGAATATCGTGTTGCTCAGTAACTGGGTTGTGGAGGTCTGATAGGCAGTCGCTCCATGAAAAACAGGGATATTCAGTCGCACCCGGTTAGACTGGAAGCTGACCCCAAGCTTGTTGGGAAAAGGCTAGGGAGTTGATGATTTGGCTGTCATCCACATTGATTCCACAGTGTGCTCATATTTGTGAAAACGATGCAGGACTGTCTCTGAAAGCTCAAACTATCATTAAGGCCGAACGCTGTGTTACGCGGGCGCCCGCGCGGTCCGATACAAAAGTGCTCCCACCGGGTGCCGCGGGCAGCCGCGCCCCGCGCCCGTTTTGCTGAGTAATAGCACATTAAAGTTCACCATCGACACGACTACATGCACACCGTTAAAGTTGAACTAGCGACCCTGCTCAGGTAATAATCCGGTTTCCGCTACGGGGACTCGAGCACACGGCACACCCGACGGGTGACCACACGGGCTTCCGCTTAACGCAGCGTTGGCCCTAACTTAAAGTCGTTCTTTCATGTCTTTCTGATGCTATAATGTTTCTAAAGAGGCAGTTACGGGATAAGAATAAATAACGACTTTTAGTAGAGATCTGAGTACCTAGTGCGAGTATGTACGTTAACACAAACGATACGTTTATGACGTTCGACCCTCCGATTGGCCCGCTCCAAGCTCTTAACCAATCAGAGAAACAAACGTTTTGATCGCGCAACTTGCACTCAGCGCACTATTTGAGAAATAGGCCGTTAATCTAGGATAGGTCATGACCAACATAAGGTAATGCTTCCAAGTTAGACCATAACTAACTTTATATCAAAATAGTTGGTGACAATGGACAGTTTGGAAGAAGAAATAGGTAAAAATCAACAGACAGAAAAACATGGCTACTATGTTCATAGACTTCCTCGGATCTCCGTCCTACTTGCGAATCTTAAGCATAGTTTTCGTATTAAAATTATCGAACTATAAATATCTCGCGTCTCTTTACTAGCGTCTAATTTGTAACGTGTCGATAATTTATTTCTAGAAACCGGGTCAAGGCAAAGTCATCAAGTCCTCTCGCTCTGGGCGGAGTGTCAGACTTTTACTTATTAAAACCCACCCGTGTTACTCTTTGAGTTCTAGGGCCACGGTAACTTTTTCGAACAATCCCGCAACCCTGACAGGTATCGGCCTCTTAGAGGTACTCGCAAAACACTACGCACCGTCGATCCGGCCTGGTCCTTATCGGACAACGACCTACCCATTACTCGCCGTCCGCAAGCCCGCACCTACAGTGGCCTGGAGTCGGCCTACGACTTCAAATGCCCAACGCGTCTCCTGCAGTCTGTACGGACCCTTGGTTATAAAAGAATTTTCAAATGTAATTGCCGATGATCAAATATATTGTCTAAAAATGTTTAGATCTTCATATATGTGGTATTTTCTAAAAATCTCACTACAGTGGAGTGAGCCGTCTACACATTACTTCAAGAGGAACGACAGTTCTCTTTGGTAAAATTTTCACAGTTAGATGTTTTTATGCTGATATTATATGTGGTATAAGTGAAATCGCCAACACGTTCTGAGCAAGCATGGTTTTTAATGCTTATGCCTCCTTTGATTGAAGGGCCTTTGCCCTACAGTGGGGTACTAACAGGCTGGTATTGTTAAACCTAATATACCTCAAATATCACGTAACGCCACGCCTGTTACACTTTTTACTTAGAAGTGACGTCACAAGCCCACGCTCATGCTCACTTTGATGTGTTTTTATTTTTGTAAAAGATTTGAAAAAGAAAAAAAAACTGGGCAATTGCGAGTCGGACTCGCGCACTGAGGGTTTCGTACAAACCTACCTATGTAAACAGTTCAATTCTTGAATGGAGTTTCGAAGTTTTTTCGAATCGCAATTTTTTTTGTGACAGCTACAAATTTACAGTTTTCATTTTATCTTTTTTTATCTTTTTATTTCGTTAACTCAGAAGTTTGACTTTTTAACAGCATCAAGGAACCTCAAACTTGACTATATGGTTGTAATTTCAATTCGATACTTCCACGCGTTCCCGAGATAAAGGGTCTTGAACTCTTGACAGACGGACGGACAACAAAGTGATCCTATAAGGGTTCTGTTTTTTCCTTTTGAGGTACGGAACCCTAAAAAATGAGGCGAATAGCTTAAGTCTAACTAGGAAATGTCAGCGGAAACTTGTGCTTGGCTACGAGATTTTAGAGTCGCTCGTGTCCGTCTTCTGCGTGAGAATCTTTTTCTAAAGCTCTCTGGGGCCTTACTATGCGAGAAAGAGGGACGGAGCTGTAGATGTATAGCTCCATCCCTTTAACAGTTCAGTTTAGGTCGTAAACTGGGTCGCTTTAAGAGCTCTTGGTAGGGCTTCTTGCATTAAGAAATTAAAAATAACATACTTGATTTTTACAGCCGCTGAAGCTAAGAAAAACGCCGCTCTTGCGCCTGACGCTAAAAAGAAACCAGTGGCAGCGCCAGTGGCGGCGCCAGTACCGGCACCGGCGCCAGTGTCAGCGGATACCAGCAACACTATACCTTCATATCCAGGAAGTATGTTTATTACCACCTTATATTAATAGTTTACACCACACATACAAGTTTTTTTTATGTATAGGCTCGCGTTTGACCACTATCTCACCTGATGGCAAGTGATGTTGTGGCCGACGATGGAGTACGTTTGCCTTTTCTTTTTCTTTTTTTTTTGTTTTCGGGGGGAAACCTTCGAAAGGCGCCCAGACTTTGGGGATAAGTCCGAGGAGTGTGGGATATTTACCTCACTAAAACCACCCCGGTGATCACCATCAGCACATATAGAAGGGGCGCCGTTACCTCTTAAAAGACCATTCCGGAACCCCCTCTGTGCAACGCCTGTTAGGGCACATCCCTGAGGAGACTGTACAACGGTCTCCCCTGAGCCTCTTTGTGCACGGCAGCACGTGATCACTGTGCCACCGTCTTCCTTGGAATCACTTGATGGGTAGTATGTTTGCCTAGAAGTAACTTATTCACTCTTGACTTAAAGACTCCCTAGGTTGTAGCTATAAGTTACAGACAATCAAACATACAATAATATAAGATATATTTTATGAAATCATAAAAAAATAATTGATATAGGAATCAACTACCTATTAAAAAATTCGACACGATGGCGCAGTGGTTAAACGATTGGCCGATGCGCTGCGTGTCGCTCGGGTTCCATTCCCGCTCGGAACAAATATTTGTATGACCTACACACAGTTGTTCCTGGTCTGGGTGTCTTGTGTATGTGATTTTTTATGTTTGTGAATGTATCCACGAATCAGGAGTAATTCCTAGATTGGGGAAATGAGAAGTTCCGTTCCATATCTTCGAGGTTCATTATCAAATCATGACAATATTTCTATGAGTCCAATTAGAAAGGATAAATAAATAATAAAAAAATATCCTTACAACTATTCGGATTCGGTTCTGGAAGCAGACCCCATAATCGAGACAGGCTATAGGCAAATAAAATTGATTTGATTTGAAAAGTTTCGGATGTTTTGTTAACATTAGGCATGCATTTTATTTTGTTAATTTTTTTTGTTAATATCGTATACTTATATTATGCTTTCTCTTTTTCAGATAAGACGATCAATAAAAGTGAGTAATATTACTATTCTACTCATTCTTAAATCTGAAAATCCTACCTATGTAATCAAAGACTACTGCGTTCAATTATTGAATTTATTTTATAAGCACTTTACTTTTATTCAATTATACAACATTCATTTTAGTATATACGAAAACCGAAACACGTGTCTAGTGTTTTTATTTAAAGAATCTATGTACAAAACTTCATAACTGTATCATTTAAAATCACAAAGTTATAAGCTTGTTATTTTACCTGGTGGTTCGCACAAATATATGGTCACCGGGTTATCCGAGCGAGTGAGGGGTTCTTTTGTTCCCGCACCCAGTTGTGCGCTGGTGCCTAATGCCCGCTATGACCTGCCGTGACTTGTGTCGCCCTTGTCCTTCTCGGTGGTGTCAAACTTTGACTTTTTTAAATATTTTTGAAAAAAAAATAAACATGTTGGAATCGATTTAGTTACTGATTCTGAATAAACTATATTCAGATTTCGCATAAACTAGAAATAATGTTGTATATTTATAAAAACATTTAATCCACCTAGCGGTTTGACAGCCGTCCTAACTCATGTAACTTACAAAAACAAGAATCCTTTCATTTTCCTATCAAATTCTAACATTTATTCTATATAAAGCATAGACTATAGAAAGTATAATTGTCTTGCCAGCTAGCAAGTTAACGAGGGCAATAGCAGATGCGATCTCCTTCTATATCACAGTACTGTCAATCATCACGCTACCATTGACTCCATTTTGCACACAATCCATCTTCAATCTTGTCTTTGGATTCATTCTCCCTCTCTATCCCTAGTACTATCCACACTCCACCTACATTTATATTCTTCTAAAGTGTGATAATTCATAATTAAGATTGAAATATAATAATGCAGGTCTAAAGAAGGCTAATGCCCACTTATTCGACAATGAAGAAGCACTGCTGTCACAAATAGACGAAAAGACGCGGAAAGCGATTGCTGAAGAAATTGATGCCATGGCTGTTGAGGTATGGTTTGGGATATTTATTTTATTGTTGATTAGATTCTATAGACCAAGGTCCCAGAGCTGTCTGACATAACTTATTTTCACATGGATGAAACCTTAGGTTCTCAGTAGCGTCTCATGTGCTTTGAATACCTGTGTGCTTGTGGAGTTCCTTGGAGCCCCTGGGCAGGTACCAGGTGAGAAAGGGAACTAAAAATAAGAGTAACTTAACTTAAATTTTTATGGCTGATTTTTAAATATGTAAGGTTCATCCATGTGAAAATAAGTTATGTCTGACAGCTCTGGGATCTTAGTATACTATATTAACGCCATAAAAATCTTCTAATAGTGCTAAAGGTTGTCTGATGAAGGGTGCGGAAATGTTCGAAAGAGTTATCGCGGCCCTGAACTAGATCGGGAGAACTAATTGGATGACTTCGCAGTTCAAAAAAAATAAATAATCGGGAACAGGTCAGGCAGAATGATTTTATAAGTCCTGAAACATTTTCTAATCTGCAGGCACTCTTGAGTTCAATTCCGATCGGTCGACATTGGGATTGTGACGTTTCGTACTCATGAATTCGATGCTAGCGCCAAATTGGTTTAAAATTGCGTGACTATTTTGAGAAACTAACTAATTTCAATCCAATGTTGACAATATTGTTTTCAAGTACCAAATCACGCAACTACAAAATTGACATTGGAATCGTATTGGCTTGAGATTGAAATTGAAATTAGTTTGGAGAGTAAGCCTGCAGGGTCGTCTGACCTTTTGTGAGCTTGACCCACGCTCGTAATAATTACCATTGTATGTAAACTGTTTTTTTTGTCATTCTCATGACGTAACCTATTCACTAATGACCTCCCGAGACATTCTTTCAGTACAGTATGCAAAGAAAAATAGACCCAAACATCTAGTATATGGTTTTAATTCCAACTCGATACCTCCACACGTTTCTGAGATAAATGGTCTTGACAGACAGACAGTTTTTCCTTTTGAGGTACGGAACCCTAAAAGCCGTCCGGACCGCCTCAAGAAGGTGCCAGCAACGGTAGGGGCCTAGCAGGGTCGAAGCCTACTGGGGCCAAGGGTCTCGGCCCTGGTACGAAAGACAACGAAGGAACAGGAGTAGGTTTTTAGTTAGTAAAAGTCTGACACTATCTCCCGCTCCGCCCAACAGCAGGGGATTTCATTGGATGATTTTCCCACCGAAAAAAAAACCTTGACGTGTGTTAAAATGCCAGGCGTGCGAGTTTAGGTGGCCAAATGCATCGCGTTAAGAGCTGGTGGTAGAACCTCTAGGCAATCGCTCCATGTAAAAAACTGCAACTGGTTAGACCGGAAGCTGACCCTAACATAGCTTAAAATTTCGTAAAGGCGAATTGTAACTTTTTTTTCTTTTAGGTGGGAAAGTCATCTAATGACAAATCGCGCTCTTGGGCGGAGCGAGAGATAGTGTCAGACTTTTACTGACTAAAAACCCACTCCTGTTCCTTCGTTGCCTTCGTCCCAGGCCCCGGGTTTCGTTTTCGCACTACCCATGGCCCCAGTAGGCTTCGACCCTGCTGGGCCCCTACGATTTGCTGACATTTCCCTGAGGCGCGCGTGGAACAATACGCGCCGTCGACGACTTGGGCTCGGTCCGGATGGTTACCGGACGGTCGGACGGCGGGCTACCCATTGAATTCAAATTGTAACTACATTATTTATATTAAATTCTAGATGGCCAGTGAATACGACGCTATTGAACCCAAACCACAATTCAAGAACTACTTTGTGCGACTTAAGCCTCGCATTGTTAAAGATTTTAAGAAGGTACGCCAACAGTCTTTGTTAAATATTATCGTTATTTCATGTTATTTTGATTATAGAGAATAATTGTCTTAGCACATAATTATTCTTATGCTCTATAAACATTAGATGTAACAGTAAAGATAAGATAAATGTTATCATATTTATATATCATGTTATTGTAAATTCATTTATAAACAGACTATTGAAATGGCTGAAAGAACATATGTTTTAAGACCTTAAAGATTTTATTAAACACAAACTTTAAATATCTGGACTTTTGTGATTACAGATAATGCTGAGATAAAACTATTATATTATTGTATTGACTTTATATTATGACATTGAATACTCATTAACTAATAATTATAATTTTGCATGCAATTGATACAAATAGCTAGACATGTGGACTATAGATTAATACCTGACTGTAACAACTTTATACCATGTTTAAGGCAAATAAAGACTTATCTTATCTTGGAGCGGGCCAATCGCAGCACCGAACGTCATAAATGTGTCGATCGCGTTGACGTAAAATAAACCCCCACTAGGCACTCTGTTCGAAGCTTCGAAGTTCAGAGCGGTGATGGTATTTCGGCCGTACTACAAGTCCCAATCTATATAATAGGGTCCTATGGCCACTATTATATTCACTTTAGTCTTGGAATGTTTTACTCAACAATTTTAATTCTTACAGATGGTGAAAGTGAATATGGCGAAACGTCTACTGAACATTGGACCTATAATGCTTCGTATTTTCACCGTCCCTAAGACCATATCTAGGGGTAAGCTGGCACCGGTGCTCGCTAAGTATGGCATCACGAGCCTCAGGAAATCTGAAAGGAGGAAACCACCTGTTTACTATGGTACCTGTGATACCTACAAAATTCATGACAAGCTCTGTAGTATGCCATCTATTATTGTAGGTAAGATCTTTTTTGTTGTTATTATTATATAACTGCAACATTTTAGAACGGAGCGAATTCAGAATTTAAAAAATATATTATATTGTTTTTTTTTTTTTCAGAGGGCTCATCAGTATTGATAAAGCCATTCCAACTTACTGGTAAAGATGATAGAAAGAAGCATCGCAATAGAAACTTGGGGTCTGACTTTGAGGATGAAGAAGATTCTATGTCGGATGGAGGAGAAGAATTTGATGATGAAAATGACGAAGATGGTACGAATGAATATGACCAGAATGAAGACGAAGGTGAAAATGAAAACCCAGAAACTAATGACCCAGAGGACAAAGAAACAGACTTAGCCGACGACGAAGATACCAATGGAAACATTAAAATGGACTCCAATGATAAACAAGAAAATGTTGGCGATGACGATGATGAAACTGCACAGGAAAATGAAAAATCTGAGACTAAAAATGGAACAAAGGAAATCGTCAGCAATGAAAATACTGAAGCTGATAATACAGATGACACACCTAAAGAAACTGCAGAAACAAAAGCCGATGAAAACTTAGATTTTACGGCTGATGTTGATATCAATCCAGGAACTAAAAACTACGGGAAAGGTAAGTTCAAAATCGATGTACACACCAACCTTGAGGCAGAAAAAAATCTGTCTGAGGTGAATCCTGAAGATTTGGAAGAATTAAAAGGAAATATCATTGATGAAATCGATATGGCTGATCTGGACGATGATGATTTAGAAGATTGGTGATTTGTTCATTACAGTACGAGTTTATTTCAACTTCAAATAATATATAGACTGCAATAGAACGAATTAAATGATTGACAAATATATATCTCCTATAGATCTCGCGCTTTCTGAATTGAGAACTTATCAAATTGTTATTTGAACTCATGAGAATTTGAACTTGTTACCTTGTGTCATATTGGTCCGACGAGTGTTTTCGTGTCCTATTCGCCAGGGTCATGTGTTTGCGACTGGGTACTCCATCTCGTTTAACTCTTCAATCCCCATAGGTGATTATTTGATTGGGGATGGGCAACCCTGGTGGAGTAAACGCGAGAGTGTTTGTAGGATATTATCCGTATCTTTACTTTAAATTCCCAATTTAGAAATCGTTTGTCAATATAACAATGTAATGGTAAAAAATTGCTTGTTATCAGTATTTTAAAGCTGTTCGTACTTGCATTTGTGCTCTTTTAATTAAAATGGTCATCTAAAACTCAACTTAAAATACACAACTCCGTAGTTGATTAGTGGAGTTATGAATTCAAGTGTCGAGGTATTAGAAAAGTTAAAGTGTGTAAAAAGGGTTCACGTACTTGTGATGCCCTTTGTTTTTGAGGGTGGAAAATCATCGAATAATTTCTCCCGTTTTCGGTGGAGCGAGATAGATAGATATCTCTTTATTATACATCGTAAATACAATTACAGTTACGGGAAGTAACTGCCTGTTTTTTTTAGCGAGGATGAGACTTTTACTGGCAAAAACCCACTTGTGTACCTTTGGTTGCCCTTTGCGATCCAGTGCCGGGTGACTCTTTCAATCAATCCCGCAACCCTGGTAAGGTCTGTGGTACCCCTGGTAATTTAAATAACTATAGGTACTCATAAGTAAGCACTCATACCATAATTTGATGATTTTCCACTTCAAAGACAAAAATGGTATAAGATTGTCGTCTTAGTAAATGGCGTCGATAGGTGTTACACACATTAACGGTCACATAAACATGATATTAAGTCATTTAGTTGGTAGTAATGGATTCAAATTATTTTAGACAAGTGGCCGCCCGCGGCTCCTCACCCGTAAAATTACTTCCAACCTGTCAATCAATTTTTTCAATTGTTTTTTTTCCCCTATCTTTTTTCTTTTAAACCACCTCTTTAATAAAGCGAACCAAACAATAAAAACGATTAAAATCGGTAAAACCAGCAATTGATTTTTTATTTATGTCTTGGCTAGATCTTACAATTGATCACTTTATGATATGGCGAACTAAAACTGGCCAGATTGTTTAAACTTTAACATTTGATGATATACACATTTGGCCATATCATCAATGTAGGATTTCTATGATAATAAAAGGGATAAAGAAAGCAGAAACTTATGTTTTGATCTTGTAAGAACAAATATAAGCTTAACATTTAAATTAAAAACTACATTCAAATAAAAATCTAATTCCAAGTAAAAGGTATATTTTCAACTGTGCATCAAAATTTTATTCGTTACTAAAAATACTAATATTGTACACCAAATATGAATGGTTTTTACAATTTTTAAGGAATCGGGCACCCCGACTCGGACATGTTAAGTTAAGGAGGTAAGAAGGGGATGGCGGGGTCTAGTGAGCGAACGAAACGAGCGAACACAGACCCCGCCATCTCCTTCGTGGTTATTTTTTAAACCACCCAGAAGAGCATATTTAAGTCCACAATTAGTATATTTGATGAAACAAAACTATATTTTGATGTAGAATACAAGAATCCATTGAGGAACAGTGGACTCTACCCGTAGACAACGTAACTATTTCACGATATGATCAGCCATGTTTGACCATTTAATGAAATAATCATGCATTTAGCTGAAACAGCACCATTTCATGAGATGGCCGATGACATCATGAAGTGATCAAATCTAATATCTGGCCGCAACATGTATAAATAACATTATAAATTGCTTAGCAACCCACTCTAACTTTACACGGATCTTAGAAATCTTCGAAATCTTCGTCTTCTCTACTATAATACGCACGTATTAAGTATATTAATTTATTAAGATAAGTTAATTGTAATGTGGTAAATGTAGTGTCAAGTCTTTTATATAAATAAAATACTTTTATGTGGGAAAGATTGTGTTTTATTATCTTTTTTTTATTTTTTTATTATGCATAGGCTCGCGTTTGACCACTATTTCACCTGATGGTAAGCGATGATGTGGCTAACGATGGAGCACGCTTGCTTAGAAGTAACCTATTCACTCTTGACTTAAAAAAGCCTAGGTTGTAGCTATCAGGAAACACAGACTCTGGCAAGGAATTCCACTCCTTAGCTTAGCTGTACGCATAATGAATGTGATCCCAAAACGCTTTATATGTATGGGTGGGATGTCCACCATATACCGATGGCGCAACGCCGTAGGTACGTCCAGTGGTCCGATGAAATTCCATAATAATTTTAAAATATTAAATATTGTGAAATTAAAATTTAAGAATCATAGTCAACCTTGATGGTTGTAATGATTATGTTTCTTCACAATCTAAAAAAAAAAACATTTAATAAGACAGAAAAAATAGAGAATAAGAAAAAGACATTCAATAGGGCAAGCGCCTAGACGGTTTAGATCGGTTTTGCGATAGGAAAACAAAATTGTATTTATTCAGAATCCAGGAACGAATGCTTCGCATTCTTCTTCGGTTCGCATAAGGAACATCTGAGAGCACTGTGTCGTCTAGACGTGAATAAAGCTAGTGGACCAGATTATATACCAGCAATAGTTCTCAAGGCATGTGCGCCCAAGTTGTCTCTTGTATTGACGCGCTTGTATCGCCTCTCATTTAGGTCTGGTATAGTGCCCAAGTCCTGGAAGCTTGCCAACGTGCAACCCGTGCCCAAAAAGGGCAGTCGTACCGATCCTACCAACTATCGGCCGATTTCAGTAACCTCCATACTCTGCAAGATTATGGAGCGTGTATTGAACTCGCGGCTCATGGCAACCTCGAAGGTAACGATCTCCTCAGTGACCGTCAGTAGGTACGGGTTTCGCCGCAATCGCTCTACTGGGGACCTACTAGTGTATACCACCCACATGTGAGGGTGAGGCCCTCGAGAAGAATGGAGAAGCGATTGCTGTCTCCTTAGACTTCTCGAAAGCATTCGACAGGGTATGGCACGCCTGCCTTTTAATTAAGCTTCCAGCGTACGGTATTTCCCCTGGTCTGATTATCTGGGTAAAAAGACTTCCTGAGTGAACGGTCTCTCCGAGTTGTTGTCGATGGATGCTCATCAGAGTCCATGACGACTAATGCCGGAGTTCCTCAGGGGTCAGTTCTCTCTGCAACTCTTTTCTTGCTGCATATTAACGATCTGCTGATGCCCGGTATCTATGGGTATGCAGATGTTAGCACTGTTGTAGAGCCTGCCAGGTGCTCGGAATAGTAAGAAGCTAATCCGGTCCGAACGAGAGGCTATGGTAGAGCGTACGAATGTCTCACTCCAGGCAGTCTCCAAGTGGGGCGAAACCAATCTGGTAGGATTTACGCCGCCAAAACACAAGCGTGTCTGTTCTCCGCCAAAAGGAGCCCGTTCACCTTGGTTCCTGCTTTTCAGAATGTATCCCTGGAGTGCACCGACCGCCTTCAGCCCTTGGGAGTTGAAATTTCCTCAGACCTCAATTTTGGGCGGTTTACTGAGTCTAAAGCCAAGGTAGCTGCTAGGAAACTAGGCGTTCTTGCAAAGGCGGTAATTCACACCGGGACAGCTTCTAATGTTATAAATACAAAGCACAGGTTCGATCGTGTGTGGAGTACTGCAGTCACATATGGGCTTCTGCTGCAAATTGCCATCTAGCAGCTTTGGACTCAGTGGAAAGGCGTGTGAAGAGGCTAATTGGGGATCCAGATTTGGTTAAGTCCAAACTACAAAGCCTCGAGCACAGGCGCAGGGTAGCCAGCCTTTCGGTATTTTACAGGTTGCATTTTGGAGTGTGCACGGGAATTGCATGACTTGATTCCGCCATCTCCTTTCTACCATCGGACAACCCGACGTACGGCGGGTAAGGGTGGATCACCCTTACGTTGTTGAAACTTTAACGGTCCGGACTAAGCGTTTCGCTTCGGCGTTTATATCGCGTACATCGAGGGATTGGAACAATTTGCCTGCTGCGGTCTTCCCGTCGAACTATAGTTTAAGTGTCTTCAAGGCTAGAGTGAATAGGCTCTAAATAAACTAGTGCGCCTCACCGTCAATGATTGCATCACTGCTTACCATCACGTAGGATCGCAGTCAAGCGAATCAGCAGCGAAAAAACAGTCAAGCGAAAATTTACAACAATTAAAAAAAAAATACGAGAAAATTGAACTTGACACATGTCTAAAGTCCCTTTCATAAATATTTATTAGATATTGTTCGTTTATAGAACTTGTAGCATTCATCTGGAACAACCATCCCGCTCACTAGGAGTCGGGTGTTGTATGCGCTTGCGCCACAGTTTTACCTTTTGCAGCTATCATTTTCATATTACTAACAATGTATTCTGTGTTACTACCTATCAGCTCAGCCAGCACCACGCAGTTGCTTACTGAATTGTCCCGGGATAAAAGTAGACTATGACATTCTGCCTAGCCTTCAATTAGACAACCAGTGAAATAATAAAATTCCTGTGATTATAGCCCGTACGACTTAACTGTGCACCTGCGCAAATTGTAAAAATATTTTTAATATAAAATGATAATAATATTCCACAACTATCACACAACGCCTTCCAGTCTCAAGCTAAGCAGAGCTTGTGTTATGAGTACTGGACAACTGATAAACATACATATATATTTCTAAATACATACATATTATAGATAAATTACACCTAGACAAAGAACAAATGATCGTGCTCATCACACAAGCATTTGTCCTGGGTGGGAATCGACCACGACCTCCGGCATAGTAGTCAGGGCCACTAACACTACACTGGTCAGCATAGATATCCGCTGGTCAGTCAAAAGTAATAATACAACCAAATATAAAAAAGCCAAATTTTATTATGTTTAATCATAATCACTAAGTCTATAATTTTTTTCTTTATTTACATTCCAGCAAGATGCACAGTTAAGTCGTACGGGTTATACAACCCAACGCCTTCTACAACAAAAAAATATTTTACCTTTAATATTAATTTAGAAGTTAGTTAAATGGCAACACTACATAAATCGGTGAATCACCAAATTGATGTAACAACATTGCGAAATGAAAAAAAAAATTAGAGTCACAAATTAAAAGTTTTTGTCTAAACAGGAAATAATGTCATAACCGACTTATTCATTTTAAGATCTCTTTCTAATAAATAGATAACACGTAACGTTACAGCTTGCGCAAGTAATGTTTATAAATATAATAGTTTATTAGAAATGTTTGTGTTTCAAATTCTTGTTCTGGTAACATTTATCAGAAAAGTTACGTCATTACGTGTTTTGTTGGCTCCCGGTTCCGAAAGTTCCGATTGTTTTTGTTTTAATTTGTGTTAGATTAGATACAATTTGTAGGAACGGTTCAAGCAAAGTGTCATCAAACTTTGAATCAGTGTCAAAATATAATCAACAAAGTATTCATAATATTATTATCGTACAACGAAGAGGTCAACAACCTCAACATAAAGTGACAGAAGAGCGTCGAGTCTAGTACAGTCAGCAGCAGAAACTTGTCAACATGTCCAAAATAGCAACTTACGTGTTCTTCGACCTTGAAACGACTGGATTGCCGCACCAAGAGAGAAACCAAACCAAGATAACAGAACTCTGTTTTGTAGCAGCTTTACGGAGTGATATCATAGCTGCCCCTTTTGGTGCCGTCCCTTATATTAGTAAGCTGACCTTACTTGTCAATCCGCAGAGGAAAATACATCCGGTGTCGGCGAAAATGACCGGCTTATCTAATGAGTCATTGAAGAATGCACCGATTTTCAAGGACAATATTCAAACAATTATTACGTTTTTGTCAGAGTTACCTAAGCCAACATGCCTCATAGCACATAATGGGAACAGATTTGACTATAAAATTCTCTTGGCTGAATTCTCAGACGTCAATGGTTCATTGCCACAAGACTTGTTGTGTGTGGACTCTTTGACTGGTTTCCAACATATCATTAAAAATAATTTATTAAATACGTCAATTACAAGAAAAGACGATTCGTTAGCAAAGAGCTCAATTAGAGATGACTCATTATTAGAGGAAGACTCGCTAGCAAGAGATAATAATTCATTAATAAGTGAAGATTCGCTTTTAAGTGAGGACTGGCCTGACCTAGAGGTTAGCACTGACGACTGGAAGGAAATTGATTCACTGTGCTCTTCATTTTCTGACATGCCACTGGATGCATCAAAATCAAGCAGACATTCTGAGGAACATAAGGAACCATCAAAAATAGTGGAAAAAAAGGAATCAGAGAAAATATCTTACACATTATCAAGTCTGTATGAGCGGATTATGAAAAAACAAGTATATAATGCACATAGAGCTGAAGATGACTGTTTAATGCTTTTAGAGTGTGTAGTTGCTACCAAAGAATTCCTTCCATGGGCTGAAAGGTCATGCAAAAGCATTCATGACATTATGCCATTAGACCGTAACAAATATTTTAAGAATAATTTTACAACTTCCTCGCCTTAACTGTCTGTGCTAATTTACAATCATGTGATTTAAAATATTTTTATACTTATTTTTTGTACTAGATTAAGATTTCAATACATAAGTTTATATTATTATTATATTTTTTAATGTTGATTATTTTCATAAAAAAAGACTTTGATTATTGACGTTTACATAATATGTACAGATAATTTCAAGTTTAAGAATTCATTTTAAATCATGTTATAATAATTATTATGCGTTCGAGGTTAGCGCTGAAGACTGAAGGAAATAGATTCTTTGTGCTCCTTATTTTTTAACATGCCACTGTAGACATCAAAATTAAGCAGATATTCCAAGGATTATAAGGAATCATCAAAAATGGTGGAAATAAGGAAACAGAGAAATTATCTTATATTATTATCAAGTCATCGTGAGAGTATTATGAAAAAACAAATGTATATTGCACATAGAGCTGAAGAAGACTGTTTAATGCTTTAGAGTGTGTAGTTGCTACCAAAAAAATCCTTCCATGGGCTGAAAGGTTATGCAAAGGTTTTCATTTCATATTGCCATTAGACTGCAACAAATAATTTAGGAATAACTTTACAACTTCCTCGCCTTAACTATCTGTGCTAACTAAAAATCATGACAATGTGATTTAAAATTTTTTATACACAATTTAAATTATTTATTTGTTGCTGTACTAGATCTCAAGACATAATTATATTTTTAGTACCTAGGTACTGATTATTTTGATAAAAAAAAAGACTTTGATTATTGACTTTGTTTAAATTATGTATAATTTTAAGTTTATAGATTTATATTAACGTATGTTATCACAATTATTGATATTTTTTTATTATGTAATTTTGTTATATTTTATATTTTAAAGCATTTTATTTTTGTAATCAAAATAAAGAGGTTGCAATTTTGACTTTACTGTTTTATTACCTAATATTAAATATGTACAGATATAAGTCTAGATTTGGATTAGTACCTATAGTCATCATTATCATTTCAGCCGAAAGACGTCTACTGTTGGACATAGGCCTCCCCTAAATGTCGCCATAATGACCGGTCCTGTGCGCCTCGCATCCATCGGATTCCCGCGACCCTCACCAGGTCATCGTTCCGCCTTGTTAGAGGCCTTCCGACGCAGCGTTTTCCGATACGTGGTCGGCTGGTCACTACTCCTTTCGTCTCCATACCGTCCCGTCCTGTCTACCTATATAGAGTGCAGTAAAATTTTACAGAGGCCTTTCCAGGCCAGGCTAGCCTTATTTATGGCCTTATCGTCAGCAAGAGCTCCATCAGGATACTTCTATCTTGTGGCAAGTTGGCACTAAATAGCCGATATAATAATAATATTCTACAACTATCACAACGCCGTGTAGTCCCAAGCTAAGCAGAGCTTGTGTTGTGGGTAGGTACTAGACAACTGATAAACATACTTAGATATTTCTAAATACATACATATTATAGATAAATTACACCCAGACACAGAACAATTGATCGTGCTCATCACACAAAAATTGGTCCTGGGTGGGAATCGAACCCACGAACTCCGGCATAGCAGTCAGGGCCACCAACCACTAGACCAACAGGCCAGTCAAATATGATAATAAATAACATTTATCTTATCTTTACGCTTAGGTACGTCTAATGTTTAAAGAGCCTAAGAATAATTATGTGCTAAGACAATTAGTCTCTATAATTAAAATAACATGAAATAACGATAATATTTAACAAACACTGTTGGCTTTCCTACTTTAAATCTTTAACAATGATGGTACAGGCTGGACCTGACTCAAATTGTGAATCCTTTTTTAGCGCACGCACGTCATAATAATTTAACTATCTGCATGCCTAACGTAATACCTGTGTTCAATGTTACAGCCTTTGATTATAGGTTTCAGCTGTGTGGTAATGTTCATTCAGTCAGCAATGTTGGGTCAATCAACTTTTTTCAATCAATTGATTAGTCATCAAATACATTCTTTAAATCTCTTTGTTAACCATGACTAATTTAGTCATAATTGAATAAAACGTATCTAAAAAAGTACTACCATAACTAAATAAATCAAACATTAGTCATTCAATCATTTGTGTAATATGGCCCAGTAGTTAAGGGCCTATTACACCATTCGATATTCAGACAGTTTTAGTCTATGATTTGACATATCGCGTAGTGTAATAAGAGTTAGACCGGTCTTACTCGGAACAAAAAATAAGACAGTCTGAATATCGTGTGCTGAATATCGCGTAGTGTAATAGGCCCTTTAAGGCACCCACCTCTAATGCATGAGGTTGTGGGATCGAAACCGGGCAAGAAGAACCAATGTGAATTTTATAATTCATATTTATGTACTTTGTACTTTTATAAGTTTATCTAGGACATTAGTACTCAATAGAAGCTGCGCTGAGGCATAACATGGCCGCCACAGTTCAGAAGGTATTGCAAAGCCCTTGGTCCCAAGTTTGTCATTCGTAGATTTTTGACAGTCGTTACGGCTAGTCAGACTACAGAAAGTTGACCATCTGTCTATCCAAGGAGTCTGGTTTGTGGAGGTCTGATAGACAGCCGCTCCATGTAAAATACTGGCATCCTTTAAATAGTAGAATAGTAGAGGTCAGTGGACTGGAAGCCGACACTTGGAGCGGCCAACTTCACAGTAAATACCGTTTGGAGTTCATGGACAACAACTTGCACCCATGAAGTATACCACTCTTTGTGGCAGTCTACCGAGGCGAAAATGCTTGTGACTACAAAAATAATGCGAGCAGATTAATTTGAATGAATTTTCTAGAGCTTGGAGCTTATTATAATAGTCTTATTACTTTGTATAACTTCCATGCCTATAAAATGTAATCTGTGGTGTGACCATTGGAAGAAAAAAAAAATTGTCTATGTACTTTATATACTCTTTGTGTCTATGTGTCAAACAAAAGTCTGTCAGTCAGATATTTTGTTTGTTTTCAGGTTTTAAAGAGGATTTTAATAAAATAAAACAAGAAAATAATATCTCTAAAGCGCAATGTCTGTAATAGCCGTCAAAGGGGTGCCGCAGAAGGTAATAAGAATGTTGGTTCTTTGTTACTTAGAAAATGTTGGTTATGAAATCAATTTCAGGCTTCGTGTTCTTTTACAATTACAGTGGTCGCTGATAAACGTCGTAAAGATTCTGGCTAAAGCAATAAATGGAAATTTCGAAGCATTAAATTTCCAGCCCGGGCCCAAGGGTAAAGTAATCAAATTTAAGATTTGCTACTTGCGTCTATCTGAAAAGTTGGACCCCGTCCGCGTTGTGGAGAAAATCAATAGCACCATATTTCCAAAGCAATTTCGACCATTTGCATATATCCCGGACCATGTTCCTGACGTAAGTATTGAAATTAATATAGCTCAATGCTATATTATTATCATTGTATCCATAGATTTAAGTTCATAACTTCTAATGTAATTTTTTTGGTGTATAATAAAGTTTATTCTATTCTATCATAAAAAAAATAACATGTTGTGTTCACTTCACATCCTTTGACCAAGCTTATTTGAGTCACTTTATTTTATGTTTTTAAATAATTTAAGCATTTATAACCCTAGGAATGGGTTGTAAACTTATGCTACTCAATACAGAAAATAAATAAACCTCACAATTTATATCATAACAATAAGCAATCCTTTTTATTCAAAACTATGACCTACTATCTAATGAAAATGTTTTACCTTAATAAAATTGCAACTTACTCTTAGGTTAATTGTAAATCTTAACATTATAATGATTTTTTAGATTCCTCTTGCTTCCAAACCAAAGAAGATGTCGTTTAAGATGCGCCGGGCACTTAAAGTGCCTGAAGAAAATGAACCGGAACAGGTAACTTATATTAAAATCCTTAAAAATATATATTATAGCGCTTGTCAAATATATCCGACATAGGCGGGTAACCTTATGAATACTGTAATTAGAGACACAATAGAAAGACAATGAGAGAGTGAACACCGGCATTTGCTTGGGGTTTAATGAATTAAAAGGTTAAATGATTCTTTATACTTTAATAATAAAAAAGTATTCTTCTCTTGTGCAAAGAGATTTGGGCATTGCTAAGCTACCTATATAGATACATATTATAATTTTGCTCTTTCCTGTGGCCCTCTCCCATCTTACAGTAACCATGTATTTTAATGTAGTAAAAAAGAAACTTATGACATACAGACATAGTTATATACTTCAAAAGCCACTATAACTAGCTTTTGACTGCGGCTTCGCCCATGTATATAAAATATAGCCTATGTCACTCAGGAATAAAGCAGCTTTCTATCGGTGAAAAAATTTTAGCAACCGGACCAGAACTTTCAGAGATTACCTCCTACAAAAAAATAAAAACTTTTCCTCTTTATAATATTAGTGTAGACAACTGACCCGCCCGGTGTTAGAAATCTTTGAAAAGCTCTGCTTTTTTTTAAATATAATATACATTTATTGTATTATACACCTTAGGGCCTAAGTACACCGCGTTTTTTAAACGCGCCATTGACGCGCGTTTGTAGCGATGCAGATGCGATAAGCACATGAGTCTGATGCAGCCTGTAGACCTTTAATAGGATAAAAGCGCGCCTTCGACGCACGTTTCTAAAACGCGCGTCAACGGTGCGTTTAAAAAACGTGGTGTGCACAGGACCTAAATCTTCCTCATGAGTATATTGGTGAAAATTGCATGAAAATCCGTTCAGTACTAGTAGATTTTTTTTTAGGTGGGAAACTGTCAAATGACTCCTCCCGCTGCGCTCTGGGCGGGCGAGAGGGGTGTCAGTTTACTGACTAAAATGCACCTTGGTTCCTTCAGTTGCCCTTTGCGATACAGGGTCACACAGTAACTCTTTCGAACAATCTAGCCTGTAAGCAAGACTAGTATCACATATTCTGACTTCTGACTACTAACCCCGCGTTCCGACTCACGACAACCTCGATGTTAGTTCGCGACTATCAACGATTTGTTGGCGCGCTAACAGCGATTTTATCTTGACTCGGAACGCGGCGCGTGACTGACAAAGTCATACAGCTACTATAATAACAATACCACTTGTTTTTCTAGGTAATAATTTTGGCAAATACCGAGATCATGACTGAGCTACAATCTAAGTACCACGGCCTGCACAAAATTAGCAAGAAGTCTAATTACCAACTGCAAGAGGCAATAGCTCGGGTAAATATTCTTGATATGAACTTTAATGTGTCCTCATGTTTTCCTACTGCTTTTAAAATAAACAAAACACTTTTATTTCGATAGCACGCTTGGCACAGTGTTTGAGCGATTGGCTGATGCGCTGAGTCACGCGGGTTCGATCCCAGCACGGAACAAATATTTGTATGGCCTACAGATAGTTGTTCCGGGTTTGGGTGTCTTTTGTATGTGAGTTTACATGTTTGTAAATGCACCCACGATACAGGAGTTATTCCTAGTATGTTTGGGACAACGTGTTTCTGTCTGTTTGTTACGTATTTATGCCTAAATCTCTCGAATATAGTATATACAAACATTTGATCCATGTGGGAATCGAATTCGCAACATGCAAATCAGCCAATTATTTAACCACTGCATCAACTGTGCCATCTAGTTAATAGAAGAGAGCAGTGGTGGCCGAGTGGTAACGTCCCCGACTTACGAGTTGTAGATCGCGGGTTCAAACCCAGCCAGGCGCATTACTTTGTGTAATTTATTTCTTTTGCTCTCAAAATTGTGAAGGAAAACATTGTGAGGAAACTTGCATGTCCTAGCACCAAAAAATTTTTTGGTTTCATCCACCAACCCGCACTGGGCCCGCGTGGTGGATTGCGGCCCATTCCCTCTCTGAGAGAGAAGGCCCGAGACCCAGCAGTGGGAACATTATAAGGCTGATTATAATAATGTATTTCTTTCGCCAGAAAATCTTCGAGCGCTTGAAGGAGATATCGGAGCAGAACCCCGAAGTGCGTGACTCGTGCTTCAAGCTGACGCAGTGGTACCGACGCGTGCACCCTCACTTCGGGGACTTCCAGCTGGTGCTGAGCACGCTGCACGCGCTGGAGGACGCGGCCGGCACGCCCAGGACGCAGCTGCAGGAGAAGGAGCTAGATGCAGCGCCAGGAAACCCTCAAAGTAAGTTGTACTAGCTGCCACCCGCGGGTTTATTTTTCATTATCATCTTTTTTTTCGGTAACTGATCTTTTCCTATACCTAGAAACAGTGGACAACTTTATTTACCTGGGCTCCCAATGTCAGTAACGATGGTTCGTGTGAGAAGGAAGTTCGCAGGAGAATTGGCATGGCTTGTCTCAGCTTGATAAAGTCTGAAGGGATCGCAACATCTCCGTAAAGACTAAAACTAAACTGTTACGGGCTCTAGTCTTCTCGATCTTTTCGTATGGCGCTGAGACTTGGTCGCTGAAAGCTGCAGACCGCAAACGCATTGACCCCTTTGAGATGTGGTTCTAGAGAAGGATGCTCCATATCCCTTGGACTGCATTTCGGACCAATGTATCCATTTTGCAAAAACTCAAAATCTCCTCACGGCTGTCGTCTCAGTGTCTTCGCAAGATGCAGAACCTACTATACTATACTTTGGTCACATTGCTAGGAAAGACGGAGGCAACGATTGAAAGGCTTATTGTGACTGGCAAAGTGGGCGCAGCCCAATACGTTGGTCCGACCAGATCCGCACCGCTCTTGACTCTACGATATACAATGCCCTTCACACCGCCAGAGACAGAAACAAATGGAGGAATATCATTCAAGAAAAAGTGATGAAGAAGGGTGGTCGCGATCCTCAGCATTGAGGATTACGACGGAGGAAGATCTTATCCTGCTGCTCACCATGTGAAGATAGCTACTCCAATATTCCAGTATTAAAAGAAAGCACACAGCTGTCAATTTTCAGACGCCTACCCGCGTTACGTAGACTTGGCTCCTTCTATCGGAGAGTAAAGTAGTCATAGTCATAGTAATTTATTGGTAAGGGATTCCCACAAGCCATACATAATACAGAATTTTCAAATTACATTATAGTTAACAAATGATAACATTACAATGTCAAATAATATAAAATGTCAAAAAAATAAAAGAAAATATAAGAAAACATATAGAAGTCAAATCGCAAATTAAAATAAATCATAATAAAAGTCATAACAATTTTCAGTCCCAATTAATATTTACGTCAAAGTTAAATTAAATTAAATCATAAATTCGTCAAAAGAATAAAATGCTTGCTCGATAAGCCATTTTTTCAAAAGAGCTTTGAAGCTAAGCTGCCTATAGTCGGGGCACCAGAAATAGCTGCAGGCAGTTGATTATAAACTGTCGGGCCCATAACATGAGTCGTCTTGGAAGAAGTAAGGGAACGTATCCATACTATGTGACTATTTCAAGAGGGCCTCCCCTTAAACGTATTGAGGCGCGTGTGGATCACAACACGCCAACGGAAGACCGGACAGCGAGTTACACATTGCTCGCCCTCCGCAAGCCCTGGGTAAACACTTTACGTTAAAAATGCTTATAATTGTGCATATAAGTGTTTTTTAAAATCTATTTGCAAAATAAATATCATTTGTCAATTTCATGACAAAATAGTTATCTTGTATTTTTTGTTTCAGAGATTGACAACCTGCCGTTCGATAAAGTTCAGGCAGCGTGCAACACGTACACCGATAGAATTCTCAAGAAGGTAACATTTATCAACGTTTTCAGTTATTTAGTTAGGTAATAGTTGTCCCCCGCGGTTTCACTCGCGTCTTTGGTTACTGCTCCGCTCCCGTAGGTTGCAGCGTGACGTTATATCGAGTTGCTAGCCTGTCGGTTTTCTACCGGTTGCATTTCGGGGAGTGTGCGTCGGAATTGCATGACCTAATTCCGCCTAGCCCGTTTCAGGCGTACAGTCAGCCAGGCGTACGGCAATGCGCCACCGGTACATGGTGGACATCCCACCTATACGCACGAAACGTTTTGGGAACACATTCATTGTGCGTACAGCTAAGGAGTGGAATTTCTTGCCGGAATCTGTGTTTCCTGATGGCTACAACCCGGGAATCTTTAATTCGAGAGTGAATAAGTTACTTTTAGGTAAGCGCGCTCCATCGTCGACCGCATCGTCGCTTTCCATCAGGTGAGATAGTGGTCAAGCGCGAACCTATCAAGAATAAAAAAAAATAAAAAAATCGCTTAGTCTTTCAAAAGTGTGTTTGAATTCGAACCACTAGTTCCTGAGAATAGCGCATTCAAACAAACAAAAGTTTTTAGCTTTATAATTAGTATTGATGCAAAAAAATACTATAGTTCTACCACATTAGATAACGAAAATAGGTAAACAAACCGTTGCTAGGCAACTGTTTATTTAAGAGGCGAGCTACCTATTGCTCACCGTCTGCAAGCTCGCGCCTACGGCGGCCGGGAATCGCTCTACTCCTAATGGCAGCGAGGCGTCCTGCGGCGGCTGGGGCGTGAGGATTGCCTCTCTCTCACGCATTCTGCCACCTCTTTCATTGATTTATGTTTATAAGTAAATTATGGTTGTTAGTTGACATGTCATTGTATGTTTCTCCTAGGTGACTGATCACGTGAACAGCTTGAAGTCTCAAGTGACGCCGACGGACACAGAAGATGAGATCGTGAGGAAGAAGGTACGGGAAGAACTGAAGAAGATGACACCCTTCTTACCACTGGTATGGCTTCTAGTTTTACAATATGTTTCTTTTTTGACAAAAAAATCGGCCAAACCATACATTTATGTTTTCACTAGGTTTTTTCACCCTCATGAAAGTAAGTTTTTCCTTACAAACTGTGGACTCCCGTTTCATCCCCTTAGGGCGCTTGTACACGCTAAGAAATTTAACTGTGTCTACGGCAGATAGGACCAATTCATTATGCACACGATAAGATTTTTGTCGGATCTAGCCACGAAAATTTATCGTGGCACCCCCTCACCTACCCCGCCCCCCTACCGCACCACAGCAACTTCACGCGTCGTGTCTAGCGGAGACAAGATTTTATTCTTGATCAGCGCCAAAGCAGTGTACACAGTGTGTGTGTAGAAAAGACACGAATTCTTGCATAGGCCCGGCGACTTTTCTTAACGTTTACAAGCGGCCTTAGGGCTGTGATATTTGGAAGATCCTCTTTTAGTGCTTGGCTACGTCATAAAAGGATATATTGTGTAAAATTTCACGCTCGTGTGCCCTGTAGTTTCGGCTGTGCGTTGTATTGATTAGCTGACGTCTGTTCGTGGCAAGTTCTCGGCGGACATTTTATTCACTATTCAGGGATTTTTGTCTTCTGCAGACAAAAGTCTCTCGTCTTCAGGCCTTTATGGTTATATATTTGATATAATATATGTTATATATTAGGAAGTTAGTGATAGCATGACGACTGACAGGATAGAATGGAAGAAAAAAACGTGTTGCGCCGACCCCAAATAAGACGGGACAAGGGCAGGAAGATGATGATGATTTAATATAATCGTTTTCCGTTTACAGATTGTAAGGCAAGTGCTGACCAAACACTTCATTCCACGGAGGGATCTCATCTCCAGAGTCCGGGTGAGTTAATTTTTACGTATTTATGAAAACATGACAGAAATTATAGATATTCCGGCAGACGTTGTCCTGCCCGAAAGCTGGCATTTTGTCAGAAAAAAACATTAAGAACCCAATAGGTAGGTAGGTGACGCTATAGCGTCACCTACCGGGTCAATGGTATTTTCAAAACATCCAGAGACCCACTTAAATATACACACAAAATTAAATGGTCAAGCCGTTTAGGTGACAAACACACGTACAGAAGAATTGTATACAACGTGTTTTTTTTTGATATCCCATACTCTAGGTTATGAATGAGACCATATCTCTCACTCATAGCTTCGGACTCGGTGGAAAGGGGTGCGAAGAGGCTAATTAGGGATCCAGATCTGGTTAATATACTAAGTAGAAGCTGGTTTCAATAATTTTTTTGAAACCAGATGAGTCCGTAAACTAAATGCCGAGTAGTAGTTTGGGCGACAACCTAAACACTTTCTAAACTTGACACTGGCTAAATGCCGAGTCGTAGTTTGGGCGACAACCTAAACACTTTCTAAACTTGACACTGGCTAAATGCCGAGTCGTAGTTAGGGCGACAACCTAAACACTTTCTAAACTTGACACTGGCTAAATGCCGAGTAGTAGTTTGGGCGACAACCTAAACACTTTCTAAACTTGACACTGGCTAAATGCCGAGTCGTAGTTTGGGCGACAACCTAAACACTTTCTAAACTTGACACTGGCAAAATGCCGAGTCGTAGTTTGGGCGACAACCTAAACACTTTCTAAACCTGACACTGGCAAAATGCCGAGTCGTAGTTTGGGCGACAACCTAAACACTTTCTAAACTTGACACTGGCAAAATGCCGAGTCGTAGTTTGGGCGACAACCTAAACACTTTCTAAACCTGACACTGGCAAAATGCCGAGTCGTAGTTTGGGCGACAACCTAAACACTTTCTAAACCTGACACTGGCAAAATGCCGAGTCGTAGTTTGGGCGACAACCTAAACACTTTCTAAACTTGACACTGGCAAAATGCCGAGTCGTAGTTTGGGCGACAACCTAAACACTTTCTAAACTTGACACTGGCAAAATGCCGAGTCGTAGTTTGGGCGACAACCTAAACACTTTCTAAACCTGACACTGGCAAAATGCCGAGTCGTAGTTTGGGCGACAACCTAAACACTTTCTAAACCTGACACTGGCAAAATGCCGAGTCGTAGTTTGGGCGACAACCTAAACACTTTCTAAACCTGACACTGGCAAAATGCCGAGTCGTAGTTTGGGCGACAACCTAAACACTTTCTAAACTTGACACTGGCAAAATGCCGAGTCGTAGTTTGGGCGACAACCTAAACACTTTCTAAACTTGACACTGGCAAAATGCCGAGTCGTAGTTTGGGCGACAACCTAAACACTTTCTAAACCTGACACTGGCAAAATGCCGAGTCGTAGTTTGGGCGACAACCTAAACACTTTCTAAACCTGACACTGGCAAAATGCCGAGTCGTAGTTTGGGCGACAACCTAAACACTTTCTAAACCTGGCACTGGCAAAATGCCGAGTCGTAGTTTGGGCGACAACCTAAACACTTTGTAAACCTGACACTGGCAAAATGCCGAGTCGTAGTTTGGGCGACAACCTAAACACTTTCTAAACTTGACACTGGCAAAATGCCGAGTCGTAGTTTGGGCGACAACCTAAACACTTTCTAAACTTGACACTGGCAAAATGCCGAGTCGTAGTTTGGGCGACAACCTAAACACTTTCTAAACTTGACACTGGCAAAATGCCGAGTCGTAGTTTGGGCGACAACCTAAACACTTTCTAAACTTGACACTGGCAAAATGCCGAGTCGTAGTTTGGGCGACAACCTAAACACTTTCTAAACCTGACACTGGCAAAATGCCGAGTCGTAGTTTGGGCGACAACCTAAACACTTTCTAAACCTGACACTGGCAAAATGCCGAGTCGTAGTTTGGGCGACAACCTAAACACTTTCTAAACCTGACACTGGCAAAATGCCGAGTCGTAGTTTGGGCGACAACCTAAACACTTTCTAAACCTGACACTGGCAAAATGCCGAGTCGTAGTTTGGGCGACAACCTAAACACTTTCTAAACTTGACACTGGCAAAATGCCGAGTCGTAGTTTGGGCGACAACCTAAACACTTTCTAAACTTGACACTGGCAAAATGCCGAGTCGTAGTTTGGGCGACAACCTAAACACTTTCTAAACCTGACACTGGCAAAATGCCGAGTCGTAGTTTGGGCGACAACCTAAACACTTTCTAAACCTGACACTGGCAAAATGCCGAGTCGTAGTTTGGGCGACAACCTAAACACTTTCTAAACCTGACACTGGCAAAATGCCGAGTCGTAGTTTGGGCGACAACCTAAACACTTTCTAAACTTGACACTGGCAAAATGCCGAGTCGTAGTTTGGGCGACAACCTAAACACTTTCTAAACTTGACACTGGCAAAATGCCGAGTCGTAGTTTGGGCGACAACCTAAACACTTTCTAAACCTGGCACTGGCAAAATGCCGAGTCGTAGTTTGGGCGACAACCTAAACACTTTCTAAACCTGGCACTGGCAAAATGCCGAGTCGTAGTTTGGGCGACAACCTAAACACTTTGTAAACCTGACACTGGCAAAATGCCGAGTCGTAGTTTGGGCGACAACCTAAACACTTTCTAAACTTGACACTGGCAAAATGCCGAGTCGTAGTTTGGGCGACAACCTAAACACTTTCTAAACCTGACACTGGCAAAATGCCGAGTCGTAGTTTGGGCGACAACCTAAACACTTTCTAAACCTGACACTGGCAAAATGCCGAGTCGTAGTTTGGGCGACAACCTAAACACTTTCTAAACTTGACACTGGCAAAATGCCGAGTCGTAGTTTGGGCGACAACCTAAACACTTTCTAAACTTGACACTGGCAAAATGCCGAGTCGTAGTTTGGGCGACAACCTAAACACTTTCTAAACTTGACACTGGCTAAATGCCGAGTCGTAGTTTGGGCGACAACCTAAACACTTTCTAAACTTGACACTGGCAAAATGCCGAGTCGTAGTTTGGGCGACAACCTAAACACTTTCTAAACCTGACACTGGCAAAATGCCGAGTCGTAGTTTGGGCGACAACCTAAACACTTTCTAAACCTGACACTGGCAAAATGCCGAGTCGTAGTTTGGGCGACAACCTAAACACTTTCTAAACTTGACACTGGCAAAATGCCGAGTCGTAGTTTGGGCGACAACCTAAACACTTTCTAAACCTGACACTGGCAAAATGCCGAGTCGTAGTTTGGGCGACAACCTAAACACTTTCTAAACCTGACACTGGCAAAATGCCGAGTCGTAGTTTGGGCGACAACCTAAACACTTTCTAAACTTGACACTGGCAAAATGCCGAGTCGTAGTTTGGGCGACAACCTAAACACTTTCTAAACTTGACACTGGCAAAATGCCGAGTCGTAGTTTGGGCGACAACCTAAACACTTTCTAAACCTGGCACTGGCAAAATGCCGAGTCGTAGTTTGGGCGACAACCTAAACACTTTCTAAACCTGGCACTGGCAAAATGCCGAGTCGTAGTTTGGGCGACAACCTAAACACTTTGTAAACCTGACACTGGCAAAATGCCGAGTCGTAGTTTGGGCGACAACCTAAACACTTTCTAAACTTGACACTGGCAAAATGCCGAGTCGTAGTTTGGGCGACAACCTAAACACTTTCTAAACCTGACACTGGCAAAATGCCGAGTCGTAGTTTGGGCGACAACCTAAACACTTTCTAAACCTGACACTGGCAAAATGCCGAGTCGTAGTTTGGGCGACAACCTAAACACTTTCTAAACTTGACACTGGCAAAATGCCGAGTCGTAGTTTGGGCGACAACCTAAACACTTTCTAAACTTGACACTGGCAAAATGCCGAGTCGTAGTTTGGGCGACAACCTAAACACTTTCTAAACTTGACACTGGCTAAATGCCGAGTCGTAGTTTGGGCGACAACCTAAACACTTTCTAAACTTGACACTGGCAAAATGCCGAGTCGTAGTTTGGGCGACAACCTAAACACTTTCTAAACCTGACACTGGCAAAATGCCGAGTCGTAGTTTGGGCGACAACCTAAACACTTTCTAAACCTGACACTGGCAAAATGCCGAGTCGTAGTTTGGGCGACAACCTAAACACTTTCTAAACTTGACACTGGCAAAATGCCGAGTCGTAGTTTGGGCGACAACCTAAACACTTTCTAAACCTGACACTGGCAAAATGCCGAGTCGTAGTTTGGGCGACAACCTAAACACTTTCTAAACCTGGCACTGGCAAAATGCCGAGTCGTAGTTTGGGCGACAACCTAAACACTTTGTAAACCTGACACTGGCAAAATGCCGAGTCGTAGTTTGGGCGACAACCTAAACACTTTGTAAACCTGACACTGGCAAAATGCCGAGTCGTAGTTTGGGCGACAACCTAAACACTTTCTAAACCTGACACTGGCAAAATGCCGAGTCGTAGTTTAGGCGACAACCTAAACACTTTCTAAACCTGACACTGGCAAAATGCCGAGTCGTAGTTTGGGCGACAACCTAAACACTTTCTAAACTTGACACTGGCTAAATGCCGAGTCGTAGTTTGGGCGACAACCTAAACACTTTATAAACTTGACACTGGCAAAATGCCGAGTCGTAGGTTGGGCGACAACCTAAACACTTTCTAAACTTGACACTGGCTAAATGCCGAGTCGTAGTTTGGGCGACAACCTAAACACTTTATAAACTTGACACTGGCAAAATGCCGAGTCGTAGGTTGGGCGACAACCTAAACACTTTCTAAACTTGACACTGGCTAAATGCTGAGTCGTAGTTTGGGCGACAACCTAAACACTTTCTAAACTTGACACTGGCTAAATGCTGAGTCGTAGTTTGGGCGACAACCTAAACACTTTCTAAACTTGACACTGGCAAAATGCCGAGTCGTAGTTTGGGCGACAACCTAAACACTTTATAAACTTGACACTGGCAAAATGCCGAGTCGTAGGTTGGGCGACAACCTAAACACTTTCTAAACTTGACACTGGCTAAATGCTGAGTCGTAGTTTGGGCGACAACCTAAACACTTTCTAAACTTGACACTGGCTAAATGCTGAGTCGTAGTTTGGGCGACAACCTAAACACTTTATAAACTTGACACTGGCAAAATGCCGAGTCGTAGGTTGGGCGACAACTTAAACACTTTCTAAACTTGACACTGGCAAAATGCCGAGTCGTAGGTTGGGCGACAACCTAAACACTTTATAAACTTGACACTGGCAAAATGCCGAGTCGTAGGTTGGGCGACAACCTAAACACTTTCTAAACTTGACACTGGCAAAATGCCGAGTCGTAGTTTGGGCGACAACCTAAACACTTTCTAAACTTGACACTGGCTAAATGCCGAGTCGTAGTTTGGGCGACAACCTAAACACTTTCTACTGGCTAAATGCACAAATCATGCGAAGCGAAAACAAAACAAAGCCAGTCAAGTGCGAGTCGGATTCGCGTACGTACCGTCCATAGCAAAAAATGCCAAATAAATCATGTTTGTTGTATGGAAGCCCCACGTAAATATAATTTTATTCTGTTTTTAGTATTTGTTGTTATAGCAGCAATGGAAATACATCATCTATGAAAATTTCAACTGTCTAGCTATCACGGTTCTTGATTTACAGCCTGGTGACAGACAGACGGACTGCGGAGTGATAGCAATAGGGTCCTGTTTTTACCCTTTTGGTATGGAACCCTCAACAAATTAAAACTAATAAGAATAGAATTTATTTGACTTTTCAGGCATCTAATAGGCATTCCCTTTTGATGTTAATTACACCAGACCTTTACGCCGTCTCATCTAGTTATATTTGTAAAATTGTCAAAAATATATATTTGACGTCACGACTGGCGCAGTGGTTGAGCGATTGACTGCTACCTGCGTGTTGCGGGTTCGATTCCTGCGCAGAATAAATATTTGTATGGCTACACAGATAGGGCTTCCGGTATGTGAGTTTAACGTGGGGTAACGATTTTATTAAAATAATGTATATAAAAATCTTGAATGTTTCCTTACTACAGATATACGGCGAGCCGTTCCTCCCCAACAAGGACACGATGGCCCCGTTCGTGCGCCGCTACCACGCCACGCGCACCATGCGCTCCGAGCGCATGTTCAACTGTCTGCGCTTCAACATCCCGCAGTCACACTACGCCTCCCTGATGGCTATGGACGGCACTGTGCTAAGTAAGTTATCGCTCTTAGTAATTCTATCTGCTTAACCTCTTCCCAACTACATTGTCGGAGAGTTACCGGGCGAATCCCGGCCACCGTAAGCCCAGGCTTGAAGACGACAAGCAATGGGTAGTTCGCCGTCTGCCGTCCAGTAAGAACCGAGCCCGTGGACTAGCGACCAAGCTGCATGGGAACAGTATCGTACCTTCCCATACAAAGGCGGGAAAACCGACGACGACTCGTATCACTGTCGGTGAACTCCTTCCCATATACCCTCCTGCTCCTGTGGATCCCCAATCTAGGTTGCTGCCACTGCCTCGACCGACTCGATCAATGGTAAGATCAGCTTCTCTCTCTTTTTCGCAGGAAAGCACTCGCAGGCTGAGGCCGGCACTAGCCGACCAACGCCTGAACAACCGCAAACAGCTACCACGACGCAGCAGCCCGCTGGGGGTGATCAGGTCGTGGCCAAGCGTGCTCTCAACGAAACTATTTCACCTCGTGGGGAGAATAAGCGGCTGCGGCTTGACCAGTCCAAGCGGGTTGCTTCAAGAAGCCACGCCCAAGCTACCAGTGCCCACCTGAGCGTCGCCATAACTGACGCCCGCACAGGGACGATCAGCCAGGGAGTATCGGATCAGGTCCTCGCCGCTATTCAGCAAAAGATTATCAGCGAGGCCTGGACCCCCATGCAGGACACACCCGGGCCAAGCTTCAACGCCAAACCGCTGTACACAGGAGGAATCCTTAAGCTGTGGTGCTGCAACGACCACACTTTAGCCTGGCTGAAGCAGACAGTCTCCGAACTGGCTCTCCCAGAAATCACCTCGCTAGTCGTCCGTAGCCAGTCGGAGATCCAGAAACGAGTGCGGTGTGGCATCGTAATACCTGACGACCAGGGAGTATACGAAGACGCTAGGAAAATTGGGCAAGCTCTGTGTTATCAGAACCCCTGGGTCGACGTGAAGAGGTGGCTGCTTCTACATGCCGACAAACAAGAAGCATGCTGGTTCGTGGTGCTGACCATCCCTGAGGACCAAATTCAGACCCTGATGCGCGCCGAGCGCCGACTTTCGATAGGTCTAGGGTCGGTGTATGTCAAGTTTCAGGGTCTGAACGGCAAGTTTGTCGACGTTCCTCGGGGCTGGGATCAGGCCACGAAACAGTTACAAGGAGCAGGAGGGACGCTTCCCCCACCAAACATCCCGGAAGCATCAGCGGTTGACCCTGCTGCAACAGTTGAGTCGGCCGCTACCGCATCTCCTGTGGACGCCGTCCCTTCATGGGGTGGGAAGCTCGACGACATATTGTTGTCCCCGACTTCGGGCCCGGAGGGAGACTGCTTCTGCGACGGCGAAAGCAACGGGGATGAAGTTGTAATTGGGACTGATGCGAACGCATAACATCCACTGTGGAGAATGGACACGCAAAACACGAGGGGTAAGGCTTTGGTAGATTACTTGTTTACTACTATCCCTACTAAACACAGGTTCCTAACCAACATTTGTAACCAGATAAAGTCGTCGTCAGAAGGAGCAGCGGAACTGACTATTGGGTAGTAGGTCTTCAAGAAGGCCTCCTGCTCGGACCACCCGCTTCAACATCCAGGTCTGTTTACCAGCTTTACCTCGATGCAAGCCGCGAAAGGCGGTTAGAAACCGCATACAAACGCAGCCTCGACTCCAAGCTTGCGCTACCAGGCGATTCGATGATACTTCTGGATAAGTCGCAAATCAGGGCTCAAGTCGGACAACTCACCGAGCATAAGCAGCTACCATACTGCATGCCCAGAAACTCTTCTGGAGGGGCCTGGATCTGGAACGCAAACTCAGTAAGGTCTGTGGAAGCATTGAATCCGGCCAGCAAGCAAACAGGCTAAGGAAAATATTGGCACAAAAGAACACTCTTGGGCCTGCCGCGCTCCGTAAACCTGACAACACACCACGTCGCCTGAAGAAGCAAGACGTCCTAGTTAAAACTCACTTCCCAGTCTGCGTTTTCGTACAGGTAACAGACTGGTCAGGGGTGACACAAACACCATCAGACGATGATTGTCTTTACGCACACAGGATGATTACGCTGGAGAAACTCCAATGGGCCATCCAAAGCTTCCATCCTTTTGGGACCAGGTGCCTTACCTGGTCCCGAAGATGTGTTTCCTGCACTAATACTGTTGGGCGGGACACCTTTGGCAACAAGTTTGGTGCCTCTAATGAGAGCGTTCTGCATACCTCCAAATACTAAAAACAAAATAAACTAACTAGTGTGCCCCAACATCAACGATTGCACAATTGATTCACTGCCACTGCTTACCATCAAATGGAATCGCAGACAATAGTTTATATCAATTAAAAAAAATGTTGGGTTCAGCGGTGTTTAGCTAAAACAAAGTCATGCTAGAGTCCTTAAAAATTAATTTGTTAAGAAGATATAATATATTCTATATATCTTTTATTGGATATCCCAAATAAATATAGTTTTAGTATACAGAAGCAAACTAATAACAATCACTTTCCCCCAGACGGCGCAAAACTCATCATTCGTTCGTCGGACTTGCCGCTTTACAAGGTATCGCAAGCGTCGCTGGCGGGCCTCACTAGCGAGGAGCCACAAGACGAGGACGTCATGGACGTGGAAGGAGAAGATTGGACCGACATGATGTAGAACTGACCTTAGACCTTGTATGACGTTCATGTTTCTGTATTGCTGTATTTTAACCCTTTAATCGTCCGCGTCGGATTGTTCCGACGAGCCTAGTGTTTTCGCAGCCAAATCGCCAGGGTCACGTGTTTGCGACTGGGTATTCTATGTCTTTTAGCTCTTCAATCCCTATTATGTCGTGCTCGTGGATGTGCGGCCCTGGTTAATCGCTTACATCGAATATTTTCGTTATCTTTTCACCAAGATCGTATTACGACATTTGGTCGTAAATATACGACCTTCTTTTAACTCTTTTAATTCTCGTTCTACCTCGTTTAACTCTTCAATTTCCATAGGTGACAGAAGAGCTGACAAGACGGAGTATTTGGCCGTAAATATACGATCCTGGCGGAATGGATACAAAAATATTTGTCGCATTAATCCAACGTACCTAAACGGTTAAAGGGTTAAGTAACCTTTTTTCCACGACGACTCCCCCTATCTGTTTCCACGGCGGAGGGAGGGGAATCCTTTAGTCTATCCCCCCACAAACTATGTTTTATTCGGGGTAAACATATAGCTAGCTTTTTATCAGTGAAATGAAGAAGTTTTTGTAATTAGATTAATAGTTATAGAGGTTACAAATACGACAGCACGGTTGGCGCAGTGGTTGAGAGATTGACTGCTGCGCTGCGTGTCGCGGGTTCGATTCGATCCGTACGGAACAAATATTTGTATTGTCTCTAATTCTACAGATAGCTGTTTCGTGTCTGGGTGTCTTGTGTATGTGAACGTGCCCATGATACATGAGTAATTTCTAGTGTAGGGCAAGGAGTTTTTTTTTTTTTGGTAAAAAAAATATAAATTTACTTTTAAAAAAGGAGCAGGTTTTCAATTCTTCGGAATATTCCATTTTTAATTTTCTATGTATGTTCTCCGATTACTCGAAGACGCCTGGACCGTTTTAGAAAATTATTTATTTTATTTGACAGAGTAAAATTCCCAGGTGGTTCCGTGGTGATGATCAGGTCAGGATCTGATGCTTTGATCCTGAAGGAATAGAGGGAGGTCTTCAAATTATAGGCATTGTAATGGTTATGTTCTATAGTTACTTTACTATAGAAATTTCACACTATTTAGGGTTAGCTGAACATACTATCACAATTATTAAAAAGCGTAAAATAAAAATCGGTGTACAAAGGCACATAATCAGAATTACCGACTTTCGAAAGTGTTTTGCACTTTTTAGTGTTTTTTGTATTGAATTCGGTTTACATTGTTGTAAACTTACTATATACACCATCGCTAAGTCTTTCGGGGAATAAAGGGGTCATGTTATTATTCTGTGTGAGTTTAGTATTTGACCTTAAATATAATTCGTCGAGTTTTAGAAATGGCCGAACCATTTCATTTTTGTACATGTGTATATACATGTGTATGAATGACGACGGACGGTCTACAAGGGAGGTTAGGGACGTTCTTCTTTTTTATCGATAATCGATCAGTAGCAAAATGTGTGTTGGAGGTTTATATCCTCCACTTTGTCAGGAAAATTAGAAAAAAAAGTAAAATATTAATATGTGGATTCTTAACAAAGTGTTAAGATTCACAAATTCTCAGAGATCCTCGAACACAGTATTTGAGTCTGTTTCTAAAGATCGACTTTTTATATTTTCAACTGTGTATGTACCTAACTTAAGTCAACTTATGTATTTTTTGTGTTGTATGGTGTAATGGCGATGTGAGATCTATGAATTACAAGAATAAAATAAGTATCAATACAATATTGTTTTTTATTTTATAACATTTCAACTAGGCGTGAACAAAGTGTGTTATCTTTGCGATTGGGACATTTGCAATTAAAACACTGAAATGTTCTGGAACACTGATATGTTTCATTTGGAACAGAATCAGAATCAGAATAACATTTATTTGCCTACTTTGTGTGTTACAAAATGTCTCTGTCGCCGGAGGGCCGTGCAGAGGTGAGTCAGCTAACTTATGTCCTAATAGATCTATGTTTGCTGTGTTCTATTTATTCGCAATATGTTAGAATATACAAACAGATTACGTGTTTTATTTATTTATGTTGTTGTGTAATTACTATTACTGTTTATATATATATATATTTTTTGCACTTTTTATTTTATTTTATTTTAAGGGGACGCGGCGCCTTCGTTTTATCGGTAGGCCATCGCTTATATCCTTTTTTATTAGGGTCATATAATATCTCGCCTATTCTATATGTAGGCATCTCCAGGGGATTCAAGATCTTCTATTCCCAATTTTGCAATGTTTTCCAACATTTTGGTGTTTAAGTCCTCGGCACGTAGGTGCCAAGCTTCTATGTCAGCCATTTCCCAGATCACTTCCGTGGGTGTTCGTCTTGGTAGTTGTGCGGCATTTTTCAGTGCCAATCTATATTGACGTTCAATTTTACTTAGGTTCGTTGCGCTATACCTTGAGAGTAGTTGCACTACCCCGTAATCCATCAGCGGTAAAATGCAGGCCTGAATGATGGCTACTTTCGTGTTTAATTCCGTTTTCGCATTGTATCCTATTATTGGACCGAGGGCTCCTCTGACTTGTTTCAGTTTTTTGACGACTTGTTCGGTGTGCTGGTTCATCTTCATGTTTTTGTCGAAGATGACACCGAGGTATCTGATCTGCTTTTGATAGTGCAACGTTTGTTGTTTCAATTTCACTGTTGGCCGGTATTTTTTCTTTTTGGAGAACATGATGCATTCTGTTTTCTCTATGTTACACTTTAACCCCCATCTCGTATAATAGTCAATAATGGTTTCCGCTGCCCATTTAGCGCGCATAGTCGCATGTTCTGGATTCGTGGCTGTGTTGAGTATACAGAGATCATCTGCGTACTGTGAAAGTTTGAGACCTTTGATGTGGTCTTGTATATCCCAAATGTCATGTACGTACAAATTGAAGATTATCGGTCCCAGGATCGAGCCTTGAGGCACGCCGTGAGGTAACGGTTTATCTTTGGTTGTGGTAGTTCTGAATCTACCTCTCAAGTTTCTACCTTCGAGGTAGTTCTCAATTATTTTAATAATATTATTGGAAACGTCTTGATTCTGTAGTTTCTTGATCAGGCCCTTGTGGTTGATCGAGTCGAAGGCCCTCGATAGGTCCGTTGATATCATAGAGACACTGTTTTCCGTGGCTAGCGCATCAGTGATAATTTTTCCGGTACGAAGAATCTGGGTCGCTGTGCCTCTTGCTCTTGTGAAGCCGTGCTGGAACGTTGGTTGCAGCCGGTTGACCGTAGCGGTAAGTCTTCTCAGGATCAGCCGCTCACATAGCTTACCCATGATGTTGAGGAGTGTGATTGGGCGGTACGATGATGCCTGACGGTGATCTTTGCCAGACTTGTGCAGGAATATGCACACGCCTGTTTTCCATCGCTTAGGGAAGTAACCTGTGGACAATACAAAGTTAGCCAGAGGCACAAATGCCTCGATAAAGACTTCTCCCCCAAGTTTGAGGGCGTCTGCTTTTATTCCGTCTGGCCCTGGGGCCTTTTTGTTCTTGAATTTGCTGAGTGCAAGTTGTACTTCTTTTTTTGACGTTGGGTCGAGCGGTTGAAACGGTGTCGTCTTTTCAGTTCCCTCATCGTCTTTCTCTATCTTGGCTTCTTTAACTATAGCTGTATCCATGAGTTTGTCTATTGTTTCTATTTCTGTACTGCATCCCGCAATATTCGGAAGTTTAACGATAGGCTTTTTCATGTTTCGTTGGATGCGCCACATTTGTGACCTATTGTCCCGTGGATCTTGGAGTTTGTCGAGCCAGCCTTTTTCGGAGTATGCTTTCAGGACTTTTTCAGCTTCTTTCTTAGCATGGCTGTAAAGACTCCGTGTTTCGCGCTGGAGTCTGGAGCTACAGTGTCTCGCTTGCCATACCATTTGTTTAAGTTTGTTTCGAAAGTCTATCTTATCGTTTATTTCCTTCGGTAGTCGTTCCTGCCTTGTTGAATTTTTTTTTAGGGGGGCGTGAGTGTCGAGGGCTGCGACAACAGCATTTTCTATCGCTTCGACATAATTTTCGCAATCGGCTTCTGTTGTGATTTCTTTGTTAAGATCGCAGAGACCTTCCCACATTGTCTGTTGGTACGCCGTTCTCAGTTTCTCGTCCTCATAGATTTTCTTTGTATTACGGGATAGGTATTCCTCTATATTATGTTCGATCTTTACTGTTAGCAACCAAGGGAGGTGATCCGAACCAACGCTCTCTACTTGTTTGGCCTGCGTTTCAAGTTGTTGGTGTGTTATTATAGCTAGGTCCAGGATGGTGTTACCTTGGCTGAAAGGTCTAGATGGTGCATTGGCGTGTTTCAACGAGCAGATTCTGTCTTTCGTTGCTTTTTTAACGATGTTTCCGAGACCAGAGTTCCTGCTGTGGCCAAGGATTTGCATACGTAAGTTCATATCGCCGATGATGAGTGATGGCTCGTCGGCTAGGGTTTCCTCCAGTTCTTCTCTAGCATGGTGTTGGTTTGGAATTTGGATATATATTCCTTTGATCTTGATATATTGTCCAGTTACGTGATTAGTAAAAAGTTTTATGCCTACGCCTTCTATCTTCTTATTCTCATCTTGCCAACCTGGGGTGACTTCCGTTTCGGCCCACCTTAGTCCTCTTTGTACATACATGGCAGTGGCTAAGTGTTTTTCCAATGTGTGGGTGAGTTTGTCGTACCCTTTAATATTATATTGTTGTGTCTCAAAGTCGATCTTGCACTCGTTCAATATAATTATAGCCGGTCTATATTTCTCGACTAATGCTTTTATTTCTTTGAATTTGTTTCTTACTCCTTGAGCGTTCAGGTGTAAGATTTTGAGGTTTTGTATTTTCTTATTGTCGTGGTTAGCCATTGAGCTGCGAGTGTATCCTATTTATAGTGTCCATCAGCATCATCAGTGTTTGTTGCATTTGTGTCTGCATCTGAAAGAGGCCCTCTAGTGTGAGGCTGCCTATTGTCGGTGGTACTGATTCTGTTAGTGGTTGTGCTGATTCTGTTGGTGGTTGTGCTGGTTCTTTTTGTGGCAGAATTGGAAATTGCTTTGTACTGGTGACATCTGCGTATTTAACACCCAGTCTTACCACTGAGCGTTTAATTCTCTCCTCTCTCTTTGTTTGCTTAGCCTCTGCTTGCTCTATTTGCCTAGCTATCACATTTTTGAACACAGGGCATTTGGCGTTGTTCGCGCCGTGGCCTTCTTCTTTACAATTTCTGCAGACTTTCGTAGTGGTACCCTCTTGCGTGGTAATAACAATCTGTGGTTCCTCTTGTTTACCGTAGCACGATTGTTTTGAGTGATCGAATGCATAGCATTTCTTGCACTGCACAATATGCTTCGGATTTTCTCTAAATGGTTCGACCTTGAATGAGGGTGCGCAAAAGAACTTCCTTTCTGAGGTTTTGAAGTTCTCCAGGAGATCTCTCGATTTGAGTTTGCCATCAAAAATGAGTAGGTGTATTTTCCCTGCTCTTCCGAGTGGCTTGATTGCTGTTGGTTTAACGCCGATGCAGTCTGCTATCTCGTTAGCAATAGTATCGGTGGATTCTCCATAAGTCTCATTTTTGAGCACGATCTTGGTTGCTGGTTGTCTGTCGGCCTTTGGTTTTGGTGCAATCATTCTGGTTATCCCGCAAAGTTCAAGCATAGTGAGTAAGTTCAGACGCGCTGTCGCATTATCTGGGCTAATTTTTATCTGGCCTCTTATGACGTTGAGCGTTGAGCTATTCTTCGCTACTGATTCTCTGATTTTCTTTAGTGTGTCTTGATTTTTAATTACGTTTTCATCTCTGACAATTATATTGGGGATATGGGTGTTTCTCTGTGTTGCTATCGTATAATTGGAAGCGCTTGTACGCTGTCTTTTGGCTCCTCTAGTTACCAGTTGATACGTTGCTTGGTTGACTTGCGCAGTGGTGTTGTTGTCACTCATAGGTTTTAGTTATTTAGACTTGTCTGGGATAGTCGGCAGTCGGACGGGTTGTGGCATTTTCCACGCGTCCAGCGTAGTCTGTACTTTGCCTACGATCTGGGAACTTGTTTCTGTAGTTCGGCCTCTTTCCTTGTTTGTAACTGACACATATGCGCGCTCGCTGTCTCTTACTGGTATCTCTTTAGTAGGCAGAGTTTTTTGTAAGACTCTCAGTAACGAGTAGAGATGGGCGGTGGGTAAAAACCCATCGGGTATTTACCCGGTAAGTACCCAATTTGGGTATAAACAGGGTTTTTACTTAATAAATACCCAAAAGATAGGGTAAAAATAATAAACACTTTTTGGTTTAATTCTAAACACTGAATAACGTTTTATTTAATAAAATTTTGTCGAATTTTAGTCCGCTTAGATTAGATAGTTTTAACACCCATGGTTCGGCCAGATTCATAATTTCTTTTTGAACATACCTACTCGAAAAAACCGAGTCCTATCCGCTTTTAGGTACACAATTTATTGTTTATCGGACTAGTGCAGAAAAGTGTTGGCGCTCACCCCCGCCATATATCATTCATTTGTCACTTGGCACATGGTACTTGACATTTTGCACCTTGTACTGGGCCCAAGGGCGGATCCAGGGGGGGGATCATGACCCCCCCCTTGGCGGCCCTGGGTTAGGTCCATGACCTAGGTAGACCACTGATGAAAATTGTTAAACATAATGTTTTTATGTAATTTTTTGTCACAATATAGATTTTATGTAAGCACCTTCAATATTTACCTAATTAATTTAAGAGCGGCCAACCCGAGGTACATTTTCTTTCTTCAGATATTTTGGATACACAAATATCTTGTGGATATTATCTAGGCTTCTATAAAAATCAAAACATAAACTTGTGTAAAACTAATATAGTAAAGACCTTTGAAAATCTGCTATTTATCGTGAACTTTGGCCCTCCATAATGTACTTATATATTAAAAATATAAAAGAATACATCTATAAAAGCCTTGCACATTTGATCGAGATTCTGAATGACGCCAATTTTTCTCAAAAACTTTTAAGGATTTTCACCGATAGAAAGGTGCTTTACCAGGTCACTCAGAAAGTTTTGCGAAAAAAAGTTTTTATGTATAAGGCACTGGCCACTTGTAATTATTTTGAAAACTTTGGTTATTTGAAAGTAAAAATACCATTGTTCGAATTTTGAATTTTCCTCCACATTTTTTCGAGAGCCATATCAAATTATCGTGTCTCATTTAAAAATGGATCTGCAACATTTTCGTGCGATGATTTTCTATGATTTTAAAACCTGATGAGTCATTTGATCGACTTCAAATTGCTTTTATGGATAAAAGACCTTCAAAAGCAACAATCTACCGCTGGTATAGCGAGTTCAAGCGAGGTCGCCTTACTTTGGGGGATGAACAAAGAAGTGGTCGTCCTACGACGGCTGTCACGGAAGAAAGTGTGCTGGCAGTAAAAAAAAAAAATTCAAGAAAACAGGCGAATTACATACGAAGAGATTCAGCATCTCATCTCAAAGTAAAAGGTTTTACTTTGAGATGGTCTCACGCTTACAACAAAACTTTTACGACTTAAGTCTCAGGGGCACCGAGCTGTGCCTTGAATGGCGAGGGTCGTTTTGTTGTTTCGTCCTTTTCTGGGGGTGCAATGCCGATTAGTGGATACAGCATTCGTACCGGAGTAGGCATGAGGCAACCCAGTGGCAATTCGGCACGTCTCATTAAGTGCTGTATCCACTATGTTAGAGTGGGCGGAGCGGCTCCATACTAGACAGGCATATTCACTAGCGGAGAAGCGGAGCGCCATTCCAGTTGTTCGCAGAACTTGGGGGACGCCCCCATCTAGTGGATGTTAGGTGACGTAGCAGGTTGTTTCTCGTATGCACTTTCCGCTTAACGTTCTCGCAATTTTTTCTATAGTTGAGAGACTTATCCAGAGAGATGAAAGATTATCTGAAGTCCGAAGACAGGGGGAGGACACGATAATTCTCAAATCCGGTAACCTGCTCTATTTCCGGGAGGGTGACCAGCAGTCCCAGGGTGGTATCGGGTTTATCGTCCACAAGTCCCTTGTGAACAATGTGGTGAAGATCGAGAGTGTGTCGACCAGGGTGGCGTACCTTATATTCAGAATATCATCAAGATATTCGCTGAAGGTCATACAGGTTTACGCCCCGATCGGAACACATCCCGACGAAGAAGTAGAATCCATGTATGAGGATATATCAAGAGCCATGCATGGTTCTAAGACTCACTTCACCGTGGTCATGGGGGACTTTAACGCGAAACTGGGCAAACGAGACGGTGATGAGCTGCGAGTGGGGCAATTTAGATTTGGACATCGGAACCACCGGGGACACCTACTGGCTAGTTTTATGGAGAAGGAGGGCCTCTATATGATGAACTCCTTCTTCAAAAACATGAGCGTAGGAAGTGAACCTGGCAAAGCCCTGATGGTGCGACCAGAAATGAGATTGACTTCATCATGTCGACGAAGAAGTAAATATTCAATGATGTCTCTGTGATTAACGCAGTGAAAACTGGAAGTGATCACCGAATGGTAAGAGGCACATTGAATATCAATATCAAGCTTGAAAGATCTCGACTGATGAAGTCTACGCTCCGTCCAGCCGATCCAGATTCAAAACTCCGAGAGCTTTCAGCTCGAACTTCACAATCGTTTCGAGTGCCTAGGTGGCTCAGTGGACGAATACAACGATGGGTTCGTGGAAACTGTCCATACGGTCGGGTCTAAGTTTTTTAAGACTCGTCGTACAAAGAAGAAAAGGCTCTCGGGTCAAACTCTCAAACTCTTGAAAGAGAGGCGTGAGATGATTCTGCAGTCTTCAGACGATGCGTGCATCTACCGGCAGCTCAATAGACGGATCTCAAAGTCCTTAAAACGCAATCTCCGCCTCTTTAATACCGAACGGATTAAAGACGCGATCGAGCGGAATAAGGGCTCCAAGGTTTTTGCAAGAGATCTGTCTATAGGGCAGAGCCAGCTCACGAAACTGAAGACCGACGGTGGCAGAGTCATATCCGCCGCGAGATTAGGATGGCTCTGAAGCAGCTTAAAAACAACAAGGCGTCCGGTGACGACGGAATTACAGCCAAACTCCTGAAGGCGGGTGGAAAACCGGTCCTAAAGGCCCTTCAGAGGTTGTTCGATTCCGTCATACTTGAGGGAAAGACGCCACAGGCATGGAGCAGAGGTGTGGTGGTACTTTTCTTTAAGAAGGGCGACAATGCCCTGCTTAAGAATTACAGGCCCATCTCACTTCTGAGCCATGTCTACAAGCCGTTTTCCAGAGTCATCACGAACTGTCTCGCGCGCAGGTTTGACGACTTCCAGCCTCCCATAACAAGCTGGATTCCGAAAAGGTTTCAGCACCGTAGACCACATACATACGCTCCGGCAGGTTATACAGAAGACCGAGGAGTATAACCTGCCTCTATGCTTAGCGTTCGTGGACTACGAGAAAGCTTTTGATTCGATCGAGACTCGGGCTGTACTGCAATCTCTCCAACGGTCCCAGATTGACTATCGATACATCGAGGTGCTGAAGTGTTTGTACGAGAACGCCACAATGTCAGTTCGACTTTAGGATCGGACCTCGAAACCTATCCTTCTGCAGCGGGGTGTGAGGCAGGGAGACGTCATTTCTCCGAAACTGTTTACGGCTGCAATGGAGGATGTCTTCAAGGTTCTGGACTGAAGTGGACTAGGCATTAATGTTAATGGTGAGTACATCACTCACCTTCGGTTTGCCGACGATATAGTAGTCATGGCTGAGACAACGGAGGAGCTCAGTACAATGCTCGGTGACCTTAGTAGAGCTTCCGAAAGAGTGGAGACTGCACTCGAAGTTGTAGACGATTACGTTTACCTGGGACAGACCATCCAGATGGGTAGGTCTAACTTTGAGAAAGAGGTCAATCGTCGAATCCGACTCGGCTGGGCAGCGTTCGGGAAGCTGCGCGGTATCTTCTCGCCCAACATACCACAGTATCGATGACATATGGCACTGAAACATGGTCGCTTACAATGGGCCTCATCAGAAGGTTTACAGTCACCTAAAGGGCAATGAAAAGGGCTATGCTCGGAGTTTCCTTGCGTGATCGCATAAAGAATGAAGATATCCGCAGGAGAACCAAGGTCGCCGACATAGCCCGAAGAATCGCCAAACTAAAGTGGCAGTGGGCAGGGCACATTGCTCGTAGAACGGATGGTCGGTGGGGCCGAAAGGTTTAAGAGTGGCGACCGCGCACCGGAAGGCGCAGCGTCGGAAGGCCTCCCACAAGGTGGACCGACGAACTGGTGAGAATCGCGGGAGTGCGGTGGATGCGAGACGCACAGGATCGGTCGTTGTGGAGACGCTTGTGGGAGGCCTATGTCCAGCAGTGGATGTCTTTCGGCTGAAATTATGATGATGATGATGTATTTTGTGACATCCCATGCCCATCATCCAGTCAAGTTCCCTGTTTGGTCTTGTGTTTGTATGGTTTGTTTTACATCCGGAGTTTGTCCAGTGCCCTATACTTTTGAGCCTATGAATGGCCCTTCTCGCCTCTAGTTCCACTTCAATGTGTAAAGGGGTGAGATTGAGCAGCGTTTCCATCGCCGCAGTTGGCGTGGCCCTAAATACTCCTGTAATGGCCATGCAGGCAGTCCGTTGTACTTTGCTTAGGGCCTGTCTGCAAGTTGCCAGCTTGGTTCTGGTCCACCATACGATGCTCCCGTATATGATTAGCGGTTCCATTATGGTGTAGATCCATTTGATAACCTGGGGTCTAATCTAAGGCCCCATATTTTCCCATAGGCAGAGCGACACATGCCAAAATACTCTTAGAGCCTTGTTTGCTGTCGCTTCGACATAGCTTTTCCAAGTGCGTTTGCTGTCTAGGATTACTCCAAGATATTTTACTTCTGTGGACAACTCTAGTACGGTGTCGTAGAGCTTTATGGTACCCATTGCTGTTAGGTCCCTCCTTCTGGTAAACGGGATGAACACCGTTTTGCTTGGGTCGAAGGATAAATGGTTGAGTTTACACCACCTTTCAACCATGTTTAGTCTTTCCTGTATGATCCCTGACACAGTGTTAGGAAATTTTTATAACCATAAATGAGGCTGTTAAAAATTTAAAATTGTTAATAAGTATTAATATTGTGAAAATTAAAAATTAATCAATGACTATGTTTAATTTATTTTTGTTAGACTTGTAAACTCAGTCACCGTATGATTGTGAAAACCGTGAGTTTATAGTTTGTTATAGTCTGGTTATGAACTAACGGTTTTTACGATCCTACGGCGAACAACTTTTAATATTTTGATATTCGACTGTTGATTTTGATACTTTTAATTTACATAATCTATCTGAATGCAATCATGTTTTTAGAAGTCTTAGAAGTTGGTTTTTGTTGGACTTATTTTGACGTTCGTTTATATTATTTGATTTGTGATACTTTAAACCAAATAAAAATATCATTTAGATACTTAATTATTTTTATTTTCATTTACCTTCGTCGTTTACAGAAGTACAAAACTAAATTCATGAGCATTATCATTATCCTCAACATATCGTCATTTTCCTAAGCTTGAAAATCATTTTTCTCAAATTACATCATTATCCTCAACAATGGTTAAAAACAATATATGAATATCTCCTTAAATTCTTGTTTATCTGGGGTAAATCTGATAAGAAACTTGTAATCTGAACATGCCTATTAATACTATTAAAATTTAAGAGCGATGCACGCAGGTTTACAAGAATCCACAAAATTTACTCAAAAATAATATTTTCTGGAGATCCACCCTATTGCATAGCATTTTGTATCAACTTATGCAATTATAATTATTTATTTATTTTATTTATGCAGTATTTCTTTTTCTTTGATATTAATTCAAGTTACACTTTTTGAGCGTGGTGACCGATAAGAAAACATTTTTTTTCTTTCTTGTTTACTTCATAAATTGCTACAAGTATGTTCAGTTGTTATCATAGAACATTACTATAATCTATTATAATACAAAAATACTATTTTTCGTTACGGAATTTCTGGATTCGGTCCCCGCGCTCAAGGCCCTCGATAGAAGCTATGCAATAGCTTAAAACTCGTAAAAAAACCACGTATCTAGCTTCAATTGATTGTATTTGGTTCTATTTGTTGTAAGTAAACGAAATAAATTATGCAGGAATCAGTTGGGGTTATGCACGTGTAACTCGACCACAGTGAATATAAAATTGAAAAATACCATAGACATCTAGACATCCTTATATCAGAAAGGATTTTGACGTGCCTCGAGCGCCAATGACTTGATATGAAGTAGAAGAATTACATTTAGAGACAAATAGGGATGTGCCTTCTAGAACACACGTCTAATAAATTTACAATTCTTTTCTTTTTTTATGGGAAATATATCCAAGTTTTCATATTGATTTTTTTATAAAATAAAACAAAATATGAAAATACGGTATCAGTTTTTATTTAGCTTCGTAAATTGGTGAATAAATATTAATTTCAACTTATAATATTATTTGTCGATAGGACATTAATCCCATCCCTACGTTTTACTATAGATACGTTATACATTTGTTGCGTGGCGCTGGAGGATACATCGCGTATTATATAGATGGGCGTCGAAAAGGTTAAATCATAACTTCTTATGACTTGACCATGGCTATGTGACCCCCCCCCTGGCGCCAAAGCTGGATCCGCCCATGACTGGGCCCTTGGTACTTTGTTATTTGCTCTTCGCACTTTGCTCTTGGCACTTGACACTTAGAACTTGTCACTTGGCACGTTGATTTCTATGCTTGACTCTTTGCACTTGACACCTAGCACTTTGCGATGGGCGTTTGGCACTTGGTACTTGGCGCTTGGCACTTGGCAATTTGCTTTTTACACTTGGAACTTGGCATTAGTCACTTGCCATTGGCCATTTGCCATTTTTCCTGTATGTATCACATAATTACATTTATCATATTTTGTCATATAATTGTATTTGTGTGTATATTATTGTTAAAATCCTTTAAGTAAATATATATTTTTTTATGATATTCGACACCGCGGCACAACAGCGAGTCCGCCTACCCAGAGGCGGACTCGCTGTTATTGTCCGTAACATAACATACTGTAAGACTTGCGGCCTTCTTTTTCTTTTTTGCGGGGTTCTTTTTCTTTCTTTCTTTTCTTTCCTTACTATGAACCCTTGATAGCGAGGCGTTTCCGTTGCGAGAGTGTCTTTAAAGTATAAAAAGTAACCCACCATTTGCGTATTAAACGGGTAAAAACCCAGCATTTGGGGATTTACCCGTGTACAAGCCCTGCATTTGGGTATTTGCCGGGTAGAAACTTCAGTGACTTTTAAGACACTGCGGCTCCGCAGCGCAAAGGGTATCTGAAGGAACACACGTAGGTTTTAGTAAGTTTGACACTCCCTCGCGTTCCACTCGGTGTGGGAGAAGTCATTTGATGATAAAATCAACAAATAAAAAAAACGGAGTGATTATTTTGGTTTTAACTATACGTATCAAATGTGTGTCAGGCTAGAAGCAAAATTAAACAACATATTTATGAATAAATGTTTTTATTTCAGATCTTTTATAAAACAAAAAAAAAAATATGTCAAAATAAATAAATGTATTGCGATAATAAAAATGCATTGTCAATGCAACAAAGTGCAATAAATTGTAATACAACATATATATTAATTTTCACGTAAAAAAGCTGTAGATAGCAAATCGCACAGAACTAAACACGGACGTATTGACCATAGACGAACCATAGACAAAACGCTCTAGCACATTGGAATGGAATATCGGTGGATAAAGAAAATACTGTTTAAATTAAATTAAGAACTATTTTGCAACATATGAATTGGCTATTCATAACATTTAGCACAATACAGTGAGCGAAATACAAAAATATGTTTTTTTTTTTTAGTTATTTTTAGTCAATTACACAGATACCCGTATAGAGTGAAAATTAAGTCATCATAAGTTAATACTTAATTAATAAAATATATTTTGTGACTTAGACGTATGAATCTCACATACACTTACTTGCAGAAAATTGTATTTACTATAAATTTTAAACATATCATGTTTTTATGCAGGAAAGTGTAACAATTCTTATAAAAAATGACGACAACATTTAGTATGATTTTTCCATGTACATTTTGCGTAAATAGGCCTTAGCTACATAACAATAAGGCATGTTTAGGCTTGACGTTTATGAGTAGACTGTGCGATTCAGCCATTCTTCGAGGGAGAATGTGGCGTATTCACCGCCGGATGACCTCCCCTTGAACGTATCTGTAAAGCAAATTGTTTGTATTAGGAATATTTCTCAGTTTTGGCGCGAAAGTTAACGGTTAGTAAGCGTTTTAGTGCGGGAGACATTTTACAAGGTATATTTTTTAGAAAATGGTATTTTTAATATGGATCTGAAAACGTCAAAATATTAGATACTTGTAAAATGTCCAGAAGAAGTTGAGGGGTTACTGTCTGCGGATAGTTTTAGGTATCATTAAATATTCAAAGATTTGTTTTTGCAATTAAGTACATACAATTGTTTATATTTACTGAAGTACTACCGCAAACAATAATAACATGGTCGAAGGCTGTGTAGGAAACATTTTCTTTAACATAAATCCATTATTTGAAAAAGGTAGTGCTTTCGGTCAAAAAATAAAATTCAAGGTATATTTGATCATTTTAAACGCTTCATTATCTTTATTTTCGAGGTATCAATTTAAACCTTCGAATGCTGGTTATTTTAACCTATCCACCTTCAAAGATTGATTTTATTAGTCCACCATTATTTTTTGCCATATTTATGGTAACTATAGTAATTGAATCTGTGTATATTGTTTATATTTAATATTAAACTTTTGTTAGATTTGAGGACAATCACGACAAAGCCGAAAGAAACTTTAGTGACTTCTTGTAGAATTTTTTTTTTTGACCAAGCATCACCTTGATAAATTTTCCACATTGGAACATTTCCTCAACAGCCCATGGTATAGTGAGACAGCGGTACAGTGACGTAACATCCTGTAAGTATCATTACGTGGTCGAGACGTCGGCGGCGCCGCTCACTTGTTCCATTGCAGCTCGCGCTCCAGGTTCTCAAGAGGCTCGTTGTTCGCTGTCATATAACTTTTGTTATAGTACGTACATTATTGACGTTGGACACTCAAAATGTTGGATAAGTGGCTACCTACTAGACAGTTTTCAAGCCTTTTTGTGCCAAATAGGAAATAACTCTTATTGCGGTATGGTAACGTACTGCATTTTACAATTATATTCGTAGATTTTGTTGAGCGTTGTAGACAAAACCTTACTAACTGACCTTTTAACCTTTTTGTACTGTTAGTGTTTTGAATTCTAATATACCAGGTATGATTTATCTCGTATAGGCGTGGGCAAAGTGTGTCATCTTTGCGATTGGAACATTTGCATCTGAATCACTGAAATGTTCCGAAACAGTGATAATACATATCATTTGGAACATCGGCTCAAAAGATACAAACGGAACATTTGGAACAAACGGCTCAAAAGATACAAACACAGACACTGACTGTTATGAATCGTAACCTGTTACGTTGCGCCATATACACCAATAGTTTTATTTAATTGAATTTTGATTTGAGAATAATTTAAAGCAGATGTTTTTAGTTCAGTTCATTAAAATTTACACTATATTTTAATTTTAAAAAGAATACAGGTCACTTAAAGAGTGTTTCAGTGTTCGAATTGTTCCAAATGATGCATTTAAAACATTACTGCTGTTCCAATCTTTCGGAACACTAAAATGTTTCGGAACAGTGAGTCGGTTTAGTAAAGAGTTACACACGCCTAATCTCGAAGGTGATTATATATCAGAATATACTGGCGCTAAAAGGATAAAAATAAATTATCTATCAGAATTTTGGAATACCACATTTTTAATAGCTATAGTAATATTATGTAAAAACATGAATTCAGTAGACCACTTATTTCTGATGTTGAAAGAACAATATCCTGGTTTTACATAAATACCTGTTAGATTTAATTAATCAAATCTGCGATATAGAACCGTACTTACATCGGTGTATTTACAGAGAAAATTGTAAGAAATGTTAGACAAACACACACATTAACTAATTTGCAAATTACTCGGGAATATTTATTATGGTTAGTGTAAAGGTTGTCTCCTGGGATACTAAATAATAGATAGGAATGTTCACTAAAAACTGTAGTGTTAAAAATGCTACAAATATCTATAAGCGAGGGAGCACGCGCGACGGCACTTAAGGCGATCGGAACACGTACTGATTTGCTTAATTAATAATTTTGTTCGTTTGGCGTAGACGCGCAAAGTGATGATTTAGCTAATATTATCATCATCATCATTTCAGCCGAAATGACGTCCACTGCTGGACATAGGCCTCCCCCAAGCGTCGCCACAACGAACGGTCCTGTGCGTCTCGCATCCATCGGACTCCCGCAATCGTTACCAAGTCATCGGTCCACCTTGTAGGAGGCCTTCCAACGCTACGTCTTCCGGTACGTGGTCGCCATTCCAGAACCTTTCGGCCCCAACGGCCATCTGTTCTGCGGGCAATGTGCCCTGCCCATTGCCACTTTAGTTTGGCGATTCTTCGTGCTATGTCGGCAACCTTGGTTCTCCTGCGGATATCCTCATTCCTGATTCGATCACGCAAGGAAACTCCGAGCATAGCCCTCTCCATTGCCCTTTGGGTGACTTTAAGCCTTCTAATGAGGCCCATTGTAAGCGACCACGTTTCGGAGCCATATGTCATCACTGGCAACACGCACTGGTCATAGACTTTCGTCTTGAGACACTGTGGTATATTGGACGAGAAGACACCGCGCAGCTTCCCGAACGCTGCCCAGCCGAGTCGGATTCGACGATTGATCTCTTTCTCGAAGTTAGACCTTCCCAACTGGACCGTCTGTCCCAGGTAAACGTATTCGTCTACAACTTCGAGTGTAAAGTCCCCGACCTTGATAGGAGTGGGTGCTACATGGCTGTTTACCATGACTTTGGTTTTGTCCATGTTCATTTTAAGTCCCACTCTTTCGGAAGCTCTACTGAGGTCACCAAGCATTATACTGAGCTCCTCCGTAGTCTCAGCCATGACTACTATGTCGTCGGCAAACCGAAGGTGAGTGATGTACTCGCCATTGACATTAATGCCTAGCCCTCTCCATTCCAAAACCTTGAAGACATCCTCCATTGCTGCCGTGAACAGTTTCGGAGAAATAACGTCTCCCTGTCTCACACCCCGCTGCAAGAGGATAGGTTTCGAGGTCTGGTCTTGTAGTCGGACTGACATAGTGGCGTTTTTGTACAAACACTTCAGCACTTCGATATACCGATAGTCAATTTGGCACCGTTGGAGAGACTGCAGTACAGCCCAAGTTTCAATCGAATCAAAGGCTTTCTCGTAGTCCACAAACGCTAAGCAGAGAGGCTGATTATACTCCTCAGTCTTCTGTATAACCTGCCGCAGCGTATGTATGTGGTCCACGGTGCTGAAGCCTTTACGAAATCCGGCTTGTTCGGGAGGCTGGAAGTCGTCGAACCTGCGCGCGAGACGATTCGTGATGACTCTGGAAAACAGCTTGTAGACATGGCTCAGAAGCGAGATGGGCCTATAATTCTTAAGCAGGGCATTATCGCCCTTCTTAAAGAAGAGTACCACCACGCCTCTGCTCCACGCCTGTGGCGTTTTTCCCTCGAGTATGACGGAATCAAATAGCTTCTGAAGGGCCTTAAGGACCGGTTTTCCACCCGCCTTCAGGAGTTCGGCCGTAATTCCGTCCTCACCCGACGCCTTGTTGTTTTTCAGCTGCTTCAGAGCCATCCTAATCTCGTACAGGCTGACGTCCGGGATATCTTCGGTATAGTGTCGAGTCAATCTAGCTCTTGGGTCGTTCACTAGATTTACAGCGGGTTTAACGATAGACGTGTATAACTGTCCATAAAAAGCCTCGATCTCTCCCAGAAGCTCAGATTTGGCGGATATGACTCTGCCATCGTCGGTCTTCAGTTTCGTGAGCTGGCTTTGCCCAATAGACAGATCTCGTGCAAATACTTTAGAGCCCTTATTCCGCTCAATCGCATCCTTAATCCTTGCGGTATTAAAGCGGCGAAGGTCACGTTTCAGGGACTTCGAGATTTGTCTATTGAGCTGCCGGTATATGCACGCATCGTCTGAAGACTGCAGAATCATCTCACGCCTCTTCTTCATTAGCTCGAGCTAATATTATATTCCTTAGGAATTGGCAAGAAATGGCTGAGAGCCGGGAACAATAGATGGTATAGAGGGAGGTCTATACTGGCGTAAGTACCGAAGGGCTATGTGCCCCGGGCCCCCTCAGCTCGGGGTCCCCCAAAACCTGATTAGCAAACCTCTTATTGAACTACCTTCGAAATATCAATAAAATAGTTTACAACACTAATCATGGCAGCTCGTTTTAGTCAGTAAAAGTCTGACACTCCCTCTGGCTCGACGCAGGAGAGGTTATATTTTGATAATTTCCCACGTAAAAAAGACGGCCTCAGATTTCTTTTGCCCCAGGGCCGATTGTCACCTAGCTAAGTCACTGGAGGCCTTTACCCAGCTGTGGTACTATACACGCTGGATATATGGTAATAAAACCGAAAAATAGTTTCATTGAATATACAGAGATTCTAACATCACAAAATACAATAATAATTACTACAAGTTGTCTCTGCATCACCCAAAGGTTGACTGGTAGAAAATGCCTTAAGGCATTAAGTCCACCTCTGTACTTTTGTGTGCTTAAAGAATAAATAAATAAATTGGCACAATATCAACTAAATGTTGTACTAAATAGTTCAAAACGCTTTTGAAATACTTTGGGAACACTGCATTTGGATATCATTACCTCAACCTTCTAAGTTTGTGAATGCAAGGTATTTAGACGAATTTTACTATTTGAGGCTAAAATAAATTAGGAAAAAAAGATTCTGAATCCTCCACATTTACTAGCTAAATGGGACGTTCTTCTTTTCTAGTAACAATAACTTGTCTCCTTAACAATTTATGAACATAAAATTGTAGTTACGCTTGAAAATTTCTTTATTCACTTTTATTTTAAGTTTATTGGTAAAATCTATATATTTAAAACAAAAATAAAATATTTCTATCGTCTTTAAAAACCATCCAACTGAATTGCCCCAAACTAGTTTCATTAGAAAGGCAATGAAGTCAAGATAGTTTTAGACCAGTAGGTAAAACAATGCACTGAAAAAAAAATGCAAATTTACTTTTTTTCTAACAAATAAACAAATTGTATTTCTTTTATAGAAGCACACGCTAGATATACGCTAGTACATATTATTATATTATTCCAGGGCTCTAAACTGGATAGTTATTTTACATTTTTAACATGCGTGACAGAGTGGACGAAATACACCTCCGTCACACTTTTTTTGTGCAGTGTGCGAGTTTTTACGTCGTTAACGCGATCAAAACCTTTACCGCGTTTGGCTCTGATTGGTTAAGAGCCTGGAGCTGCTGAGTCATAAAGGTGTCGTTCACGTTATCGTAAAATAACCTCGCACTGGACATTCTGATCGATTATCTATAGACAAGAAGAAAGTCCCAAATAACGTTATCAAACAAAAATAAATTAGTTTATAATTTTAGCATATAAATGTATTTTATTATTTTAAATAACTTATTTTTTATTTTATTTTTTTCTGTTTGAAGTAAGTATCTGTTATTTGTTTAATGTGTAAACCTACCACAGTGTTGTCTTTTTTAACCCAAAGGTTGACTGGTAGAGAATGCCTTGTTGCATTAAGTCCGCCTATGTACTACTACTGTACATGAAGTTTAAATAAATAAATAAAAAAATTATCAATTCGACTATTCTTAGTTTCACGTTCACATTGTCTAGCTACACCTACCTAATTTCTTAATGAAGAAAGCGGAGTCTCCAAATTGTTTAGTCTGTGGTACAGTAGAAGGAACATTTTGTTGCACTGTTTTAAACTGTTTATGTGTCTGCCTAACCTATTCATTCCCAGCTGTGTTGGTGACAGCTACCAGCCTAATTGGAAGTAACTAAATACTAGTATTTTACATGGAGCAGCTATCTATCTTTTCTCCACAACCCAATATCTAGACATTCATATGTTTAAAGAATGAAGCGGCACGATTAGAGTTCACAACGAAACATAAATTAAACAGAAGTGACATTGGAATATTTCAAAGTATTCTATCTAGTCCTACTTCAGAAGTGGCTAATGAACTTTATAAATTTTGTATGCAATAGATCCATAAGAGCTTTAGTATCTAGTGTTAGACATAAATGTAGGTAATAATGTAGTTGTCATAGTCGATTTACGACTTAAGCCTCTATAAACAAATACAAGAAAAATAAAATAAAAAACCTACCATTCCCATTATAACCTAGCTAATATAGTCTAACTAATATTAATTTAAGTTATTACAAGTAGTGGTTACTCACCGATCATGGTCTTCAATCGCACCGAACACATAATGAAATCATCGAACTGAATGTAGCCGTCTGAGGAACCGTATCTGTTGACAAAACATAGAATTATTGAGTAAAAATACAAGTACAAAGTAAAACCTTGATGCATAAGTTGTGATACATCATCAACATTTCAGCTGAACGACGTCCACTGTTGGGCATAAGCCTCCCCAAAGTGTCGCCATAACGACCGGCCCTGTGCGTCTCGCACAGCCCTCACCAGGTCATCGGTCCACCTTGTGGGAGGCCTTCCAACGCTGCTTCTTTCGGTACGTGATCGCCACTCCAGAACTTTTCGTCCCCATCGGCTATCTGTTCTGCGAAAAATGTGCCCCTGCCCACTGCCACTAAGTTCTTCAAGGCGATTTTTTGGGCATTAATCACATGAAGATTTTTAGCAACTAATGGATACGTAGTGAGGTTTTAGACATCCCCCTATTTAAAATCCTGTGTATTTTTTTTTATTGCAATGTTGAATTCCAAACGAAACAAAAGATGCTAAGTTTTAATCTCGATTACAGCGAGGGTTTATATAATTATTATACACGGGGATAAAACTTTCTTTGTTTTGTCTTGGGAGGCTTGAATTCCTCAATTCACTCAGGTTTCTATATTAACACTCTCACAGTGATCGGGAGTTAATTATACAGGTCCCTCAAATCGTTCAGGATTAAAACTTAACAACCTTTGTTTCGTTCGGAATTCCACAGGCCACCTACGATTTAAAGACAGCTTTATCCTCTAGTGCCGCTGATAGTGTGACCAGTAAATATAATTTACCTGTGAGCGAGCACGTTGAGCACGTGCGCGTTGACCGTGTAGCCGGCCGAGTGCAGCGCGTCGCGCAGGTGGTGTGCGGGGATGGCGCCGCGCCCTTCTGTGTCGTATAGACGGAATACAGCCTGCCAAAGGAAAAGTCATCATTATCATCATCATCAGCCGAAAGACGTCCACTGTTAGACATAGGCCTCCCCCAAGTGTCGCCATAATGACCGGTCTTGTGCGTCTCGCCTCCATCGGATTCCCGCGACCCTCACCAGGTCATCGGTCCACCTTGTGGGAGACCGCGCCAACGCCGCGACTTCCCGTGCGTGGTCACCGCTCCACATAGTATTTATAATTAATTGGTTTATATAGAATGGATCTTTGGTTTTTTTTTGGCATGGAACTCATCAATAACGCAGTAGTTTCGGATATTCAGAAGCCCGAAAGTTTGAAAATCATTTTTACAAAGGAGAACGAAGAGTTATAGCTGTTAACATTGTGAGTAGGTACTTGCAAAATATTATCAATATCGTAAACAAACGATTGACAATCTCTTGTGCGCCATCTAGTGGATTCAGAAGTGGCTAGCTAGAAAGTCAGTTGTGAGAGGTTGTGAGCGAGTAAGAGTTGCCACAAAAATATCCATAGATGGCTCTTATATCGTTTACGGCATTTATGATACAGATCACAGATAAGATGATATCAGTTGTGGTGAAGTTTTTGTTTTAATTATTTCTTACTTATTATTAACAAGTGTAAATGTAGCAATTAATCAGCATTGCAGCAAGAAATTTTACACTGATGATACGTGACGGCAGATTTTTTTTTTAATTGAGAATATTAGGTAAGTAGTAGATAGTTCAAGGTTCCTTGGCCCCTATAAAGGCATCAGGCACTCCATTGGGAGTATCATGTTATCGTGAGGTTAGGTAGGCAGTCGCTCCTTGTAAAATATTGGTATCAGCTGCATCCGATCAGACCGGAAGTCAGCTAGACTAGGCTTTGTTTTTGCTGAGTGGGAAACCATTCTCTTACTCACTCATTCTCGATTCTTCCCGCTCTGGACAGAGCAAGAGAGAGTGTTAGACTTTTACTGACTAAAATCTACCAGTTTTCCATCAGGTGCTCTTTGCGTTCCAAGGTTATAGTAACACTCTCGTTAACGTCCAGAAAATAACGTATAATTATGATAAATGATATTTATTTTACAAACAGGTATTAAAAAAAAACTTTTACACGTCGATTTTATCGTCAATTTAAACTAGATGAGGCCGGTATTTCCTAGCTGACTATCCTGAGAAGAAACACCGAAATAAACTCAGGGGACAAAGTCTCTAGTCCATACAGCAAACATGTAATGGTCAAATCATATGAGAACCATGTAGATTGGTGTCTGAGATGGTATTTTGAGGAAAAAACCACAAATATTTGAGTGGACCTGTCCAGTCAGTGCTCGTGTAGCTCAACTCAGGACTACTGAGGAGCTCAGCAAATATATTTTATCTGTCAATTGACTCACCCTCCAGTTTCTCAGATCGATCCACAGAGTCTTGAACTCGTCAAAGCCGAGTCCGCCCGAGCCGTCCTTGTCCAGCATGGCCACCATACTCCTGCACACTTCCTTTGAGAATCCTTGCCCTTTGAGTTCTGTAATGTTTTGTAGATTTAAGATGGAGAATGGAATGGAAGAAACGCTGTGAGACGTGCTACTGAGGTTATGAGTTATAGGAAGTTTTAACAAAAAAAAAAAAAACAAAACATTTTTTTCTCTTCACAAAGTTACTTAGTGGGATATCTAAGCGAGAGACTGGCGCCTGAAATAGGTTTCCCTAAGAATCTGAACCTGTACGATTGAGAGAAGGATGTGTAGTAATCTTCGCTCATTTGGGGGTTTTTCTGAATGAATGTGAATGAAATGAGGGTCAAATACGTAAGGAGTACGTAGAGTGGAATTGTACAATCTAATTCCACCAAGTCCGTTCCATCATCGGACCACTAGACGTACGGCGTTGCGCCACCGGTCCTAGACATCCCACCCACACGCACAAAGCGTTTTGAGAACACATTTATTGTGCGTACAGCCAAGGAGTGGAATTCCTTGCCGGAGTCTGTGTTTCCTGATGGCTACAACTTAGGGATCTTTAAGTCAAGAGTGAATAGGCTTCTTCTAAGCAAGCGTGCACCATCGTCGACCACATCATCGCTTACCATTAGGTGAGATGGTGGTCAAACGCGAGACGGAGATAAGATGGAACTGTTCTTGAAAAAATGGTCAAAGTATATGCGTGTATAGGAGTAATTTGGTCTAGCGGAAATGAATTTAAGAATACGTACAGTAGTGTTGCATAGTTGTTATTTATGCAACGAGGTATTCTCTACCATTCAACCTTTGGGTTAAAAATACTATACTGTAGTAGGTTCAATATTTCTAAATACTATTCGTTGATTGACAGGTTTGAACAAACGAATTGATAGTTTTGTTTTTTATATGTAGATAATTTTGTGTAATCTGTGAAACGAACACGCACCGTAAGCGACATCTGTAGTTTTCAAACACGTCAGGATGGTAACGATAATAAATGGTGTAGGAATTAATAACAAAAAGAAATACCTACTCTTCCATAACATATAAATTTAGTAGCACGTCTTTAAATAAAAACTTAACAGTAATTTTATGGAAATGGAGGTGACTTAACTACCTACAGTGACATTAAATTAAATATAACGATAAATTAAATTTAAAATGCCCATTCTCGTTGACTTCCAATGTAACAATAACATGCGTTCAAGCGAAAAAAACGTACAAATTTCCAAAAACATAAATTTTTGAAAATTCCTACATTTTTATTGTTAGTGACGTTAAGCGGACATAACGCAAAATATTGCTTATGGATCCATAGACAAGACAATATTCCGCATTATTTGACATACACATTTGACAGTACAAAAAAATAAAAAATAAGAAAGTATCCGTGGAAACCTGAAAAATATAAATTATAAAAAAAAAAAAACAAAAGGGGAAAAAATATATTTACATGAAAATAACAAAAACAGACATTTTAAATTGTGCCCTCCATTTCGATAAAACGTGATATTAAAAGTAAAGCGGACCATGCATCGTTGTCGCTGGCAACCTGGAAAAAATCTTTTATGCATTAGTCAAATATTCGTTTAGTCGTACAAATAAAACCACATGAACATTGAATTCCTGCTCACTGAATTCAATCGATGAATGAGAACACAAGGATTTTTTATATTATTCTGCTTTCAAAACGGTAAAGGAAAATATCGTGAGAAAACCACATATTATTATGTGACATCCATTAAGCGGGTCCAGTGCAGGACTGGGCCTGCTTGGTGGATTATGGTACATTACCTAAAGAAAAAGCCTGCCTGAGTTCTAGTAGTGAGAACATTATTAGGCTATGTTATTCTAATTAGATTAATTAGACGGGTGCTAAGTTAAAATAAAAAGGTTATCTGCAATTTTACGATTTTCTGATTGCAAATCAGATTGAGATGGCGAATTTTTGTTCACGTTTTGACAGTGCAAAAAAATATGGCCATATCTGTATTTTTTTGTCATGTTGAATATTTTTTGAAAGTTGCTGCAATTTAATAAGAAAATCACAAAGATGCAGATAACTCTTTTCACTTGACACCCATCGAACTTGTACAAGGTAAACTATACTATTCACTGCCTTTAGTTTTGGCAATATCTTCTGAAAATGTTCTAGCTCTTCCTCCAATATTTTTTTATAAAATTCCTACTTGACACATTGTACCTTCGGTAAAACAAGGATACAATTTTAATTATACAGGAGAGCCATTTTTTTTTTTTTTTGCATACAGAATGGTCTTGCTCTGCATTATATTGCTCTGTTAATCTATATATTATATTTAAAAAAATTAAAGGTTTAGTATTTTTTTTTATTAATTTAATTTTTAAGCGAGGGGTAAAATTGTATCCTTGGTCAACCAAAGGCATGACATGATGTATTCCTAGTTAATTTCACAAAGTTCTATTGAATTGTTTCCTTTAATTAAATGCCTAAAAGCTTCTATTCCACAACAGGGATCGATTTTTCAATCGCAATCGTTTCACAGTGAAAGCATCCTAAAACATTTATTTATATAAGACTACAGACTACTAGGCACAGCGCAGCGCGATTTTTACTTTGGTAAACAAATATCAACCTTGCTACAGTTGAAATAAAATACACTTTGATTAATCCGAGAGACCTTTAAGAGATAGTCGGTCAAGTTCATTCATTTTCAACCTTATTTTTAGAACCACAATGATGACATTTGATTGTCAATTCCCCCATGTCTTTTAATTCCCCATGCATAACCCATACCTGTCTGCGGTTGCGGCTGCGTCAAGTGCACAGCCTCCTGGTTGTTCTGCGACTGCACCTGCTGCAGATCGATGCCGACCTCCTTGCAGATGGGCGTGCACAGCGCACACAGCAGCGCCTCCAGACAGCTGGGCGGCTCGGCGGCCCCGGGCGGCCCGGCCGCGCCCAGGCCGCCGCCCCCCGGGGGCACGGGGTGCACCCCGCCCCCTCCGTCGTAGGCGCCGCCATGGCGCATGGCTAGCTCTGTTGGTGAGGTTGGATATCTTTCCTAGTGTTGTATGGTTTGTACGGAATATTTATACGGGATTTTGAGGTTATCCATAGTTTTTGTATTTAAAAAAAATAATTGAAAGTGATATAACTTTTGGTATTACGATATTGGCAAATCAGCCTGATAAATAAATGTAAGAGACTGAGTTACATGTTAGAAATAGGAAAAATAAGGATCAGTGCTCATTAAGCTACAAAATGCTTATTTTTTCATGCTTAAATCTTTTTCAATAAGTCAGAAGTCATTCACAACTATATGGATAAACTCATAATATGAATTTGACTAGATAATATAATAATTGCTTTTGACATCCTAATAAAACTATACAAGTATAATAAAACTATACAAGTATAATTCCTTATTTTATTTCCCTATGACAATTAGATATTTATTTATATACATTATAATATCGTACTCTTAATGCAAAAACCAAATAAATGCATCAACATTTTTGTATTATTATATATAATAGGTCTTTACATATGAAATTGGAGATTTTTAAAACGGGTTGCTTTGAAGTGTTATATCATTGGATTGACTTGGAATCATAAGTTCAAATAAATTTTATATTAAAGGTATGTTATTCTTCTTTTGAAATTAGGTATTTATTGCTTTCTTTGTGTTTTGTATTTTCTGTAATATCGCAGTACTTATGCAGTTATTATTATTATATTAGATCAAATCTGTAGGTTATTTACTTTTTGCCGAAGCTATCTTTGAAAATAAGTGTCGTAGCTAATAACCAGTTTTACCTGTAGATTCGTCTTGATGAGACGAATCGATAGCTATATTTAACTTAATTTGGGTAAAAAATTGCAGATAGTTGGTTTTTGCAATAAGGGTACGATATGCAAATTATAAATAATAATTTAAAAAATCCTAGCACTCAATCTAAACTACTTTTAAGTAATTTTATACAAGAAAATAATAATTTATAATACACACAATAAATAAAATAAAAAAATCAGTAAAATATTTACACCAATTTTAAATACAAAGTAAATAAAAGTTATATCATTTGCTTATTTTAGCATAATTTAACGATAAAAAAATCAGCAAAAAAATAGTTATAACTAAGAATGTCATAGAAAAAAATAATAATCTAGAAATAAACAAAACTTACTACAAAAACTAATTATTGATATAATACTTACATATACTATACCTTGGGCACGGTAAGCGTAACGAAACGAAAGCTGCGTTTAACTCGACACAAAGCGTTATCACATTGAGAAGCTCAAAAATGGGCATTTTAGAACAGTATAATGATAAAATTACAGATAAAATAATTATATTCGGCCTGCCTATTAGCCCTTAACCGCTTGAGTCGGATTGGCCTGACAAGTGTTTTCATATCCTTTTCGCCAGGGTCGTGTGTTTGCGACTGGGTACTATATGTCGTTCAGCTCTTCAATCCCCATAGGTGATGGAAGAGCTGACTAGATGGAGTATTTGGTCGTGGATGTGCGACCCTGGCGGCAGATAAACGCCAAACGAGTGTTTGGCGGATATTTCCGACGTAAACGGTTAAAAGCTTAAGAAGTCAATTCGTATTTCATCGCAATTAAAAGTAAGAAATGATATTTCAAAGATTTTTAAGATTTTTTTCTGATGATTTATGAATAGACTTTAAATAATCGTTACTACAATCAAGGAATATTTATCCAAACTGTGGTATATTTATACAGTTTGCCTGCTGCGGTCTTCCCGTCCGATTATAATGTAGGCTTCAAGGCAAGAGTGAATGACTATTAATAAACTATACTCTACTCGCAATAAGATTAGACAATGAAACAAATATTTTTCACTGTCCGTTCCCATTTTGACTCTTATTGCGTTGAAAGCATGACAAATGGCAGGTGCAGTAAAAAGTTTGTATTGTATCCACTTTTTTTCCTTTAAATGCCATCCATGGCATATAGAAGTCAAAATCAATTAAACGGACATTGAAAAAGGTTATTTTTGTCTAATTTTATAGCGAATAGAGTATAGTGCGCTTCACCATCAACGATTGCATCACTGCTTAACATTAGGTGGGGTCGCAGTCAAGCACAAGTTTATATCATAAAAAAATGTATATGCAAAATATAAAGATATAACTGCATTAAAATATTATTTTCCTTGATTATAAAACAACACATTTTAAATAAAAAAGAAATTATAATAAAGGCATCTCTAAATAAATCAGGTTCACTCTAAGCATAATTATTCAGATGGTACTTATTATTTGGATTAACACAATAATTTGTATTTAGTATATTGATGAGTGCTGTGTTAATCAAACAAATGGGAAAAAATGTATAATAATCATTTTCTATGAATTCCTATTCAAATTGGTTTGATCAAATTATTATTGACCTTTGAGATCGTATGTTTCACATGTAGAATATTGGTTACTTTCTAACTAGGTATCCTATTTGATTTTTTTTTTGGTCGTTGTGGCGACGTTTGGGGGAGGCCTATGTCCAAAAGTGGACGCGATGATGATGATCCTGTTTGTATAAAGTGACTAAGTTTAGGACATTTATGACAGATTAGCTGCTACGCCTGGGGCTCCGCCCCTATGAAATTACTTCCCACCTTTCAATTAATTTTAAACGGTTTTTTTCCTATTTTTTATTTATTTTAAACCACCTCTATATTAAAGCAACCAAAATAAAATAAAAATGATTGAAATCGTTCAAGCCGTTTTTGAATTTTAGAGCGATAAACAATCTGCCATTGATTTTTATTTATAAGATTTATCAAAATAGGTATTTTAATCTTAAAAAAAAAAAAAAAATTAAAAATTAGCTGAAATCGATTCAGTAGCCGATTCTGAACAAACTACTTTCAAGATGTACATTTATTACATGTTACATCATGTTGCATATTATAATAAAATGTCACTTTAGGTATATTCTTATAAAGGTATACTACTTCTTTCTATTGAGTAATCCATTAATAAAATACTACGAACTCGTTCATGGCGCAGTCGAAGTTATTACGTAACATCTTACATATTACAACCTACATTCGATAATCATCCTAACTGCGTTGCTAATAAAGGTCAATATAGCGTAGCTTCCTAGAAACAGACAGTATCAATCGATAATGCGCCTGATCAGCTGGATAATAAGAGAGAATATGACGTACCCTCCCTCATGGCGTAGTCGAGGATCTCCTTGAGTTCCTGCCAGTCCACCTCGCCGTCAGCCCCGGCGAGCCGGTTGAAGAAGTCGCGCACTGGGTCTGCTGGCTCGGGGTTGGGAGCTATTTCTTTTACCTGAGGAGGACATTTTTGAGTTAGACGGGAGATGACCAACGAATGGGTTCTTACGTGGCCACCAATGCTACGGGTTCAAGTTATTTTAAATGCATTAATATAAGTTTTTCGTGCATTTGTTGGAAAGTCGATTTAAATGGGTTTAAAAAGGAACACTTGTTGTGTAAAAAATGTTATTATAATTATAATTAAAACGACTATTTGAATGATACTTTGACATCCTAATTGAATTGTAATTTTATAATTTTTAACATCTCTCTCTAATAATTTTAATATTTTTATAAATTTTGACATCTCTCTCTCTAATAATTTGTCATTGAATATTACTTTGAATTTAATCCACATTATACATTTAGATGACATGCCATAAATTGTAAATTTTTGTTCGTACTCATTACTAACATAATATTTTTTGTTTTTAAAAATGATTTATGTTCCTACCAAATATTTGCACGCCACACGTGGCAGAATGTGATGAGACCATTAATTTATTTTAAGACCATAATTATGTATCATATTCTGACGAAATAAATGAATCTTGAATCGTGAGTCGATGGTACGTCATCGACTCGAAAATATGAAGTTTTACTTCAAAATATTTTATTTCACATAGACCTAAGTACATGGGTACTTATCATTAGAAGCTAGTGCCCAATTTCGATTGGTTTCCTAAAGAGAAGAACCGGTAAGAAACTTCACGGTAACTCTTTCATTTTATTTTTTACAATTATAACTTTTCCCATATGATTCACATTTTAATGAACATAGAATCTGACACTGACTTGCAAAATGCAAAAAAAAACTTAAGAAAATTTGAATTTCGCAGCCTACCCTGGAGCATTCACTTCGAAGTAATAAGTCTTTTACTCACCCTATCATCAACATCTCCCATGCCGATGTCTTCGTCGTTCTCTCTGTAAAACAAATTCATTCATCACATTTTATTGTAACAAGAAAGTTTTATGAAAGAATGTAAATCATCGAAATGTCATATTTCTTACTTTTAATTGCGATGAAATACGAATTGACTGCTTAACCTTTTCACCGTCACGTCGTCGGATATATCCGACAAACACTCTAGCGTTTATTCCGCCAGGGTCACACATCCACGACTAAATCTCCATCTCGTCAGCTCTTCTCTCACCTATTGATATTGAAGAGCTAAACGAGATGAAGTACCCAGTCGCAAACACACGACCCTGGCGAACAGGACACGAAAACACTCGTCGGATCAATCCGACGCAAGCGGTTAAAGGGTTTGTAGCGACATCTATGACGTCACATAAGAACTAATCCTGCATAGCGCAATTAAAGTTCACCGCGCGATTGGAACATATAGAACAGCCCGAAATCATCTACCGGGCAGTTGCCCACCAGACATAACACCCGTCTGGTCGGAGGCCCCTGCCTTTTCAAAGGAGATTTGCGGGACTTTACTCTCTGTTCCGCATACCTCCAAAGGTTTATAAAACTAAGGCTGGCTCGAGATAGTGCGAGATCATAGCAATAGTTCAAATATTACTAAATACTGAATTGCCGTTGGCTGAATAAGCATAAGATAAGGTTGTAATAATTTATTTATTTTAGTCCACAAGAACGACGAAAATAAATAAGTTAGCAAAATCAGTTAGAAGAAGCGTATGCCAAGTAAAAAAAAAAAAATACTTTATTTCAGACCGTGGTCCATATTAACTGAATGTCGAATTTATTTCTAAGAAAAACTTGCCCACACAAAAATATGCTTTCTTATATTATAATTCATATAAATTCTTGAGCTGTATGCTTAACTTTGGGCCTCAGTTAAATATCGCCGCATAAAGAGACATAGCTTATTTGCTGTGCCTGCGAGTCACACTGCTGCACGACCCAAGTCTCCAGTCCCGTGCGCATAACATAGCATAATAATCAGCCTTATAATGTCCCCACTGCTGGGACTTAGGCCTCCTCTTTAGGAGAGGAAATGGGCCGTAACCCACTACGAGGGACCAGTACGGATAGGTTTTTGGTTCCAGGACATGCCGGTATCATCAAGATGTTATCCTTCACAATTTTGAGAGCAGTGGTGATGATATGATTTACACAAAGTAAAGCGCCTGCCTGAGTTTCGAACTCACGATGTACGACTTTTTAAGTCGGAGCCGTTACCATTGGGTCACCCCTGCAGCTCTATTTAGCTGAATATAATTCATAAAATACTCACGTCATATTATTGCTCTTCTCGGAGAAGACTCTGAGTAAGAACTCGCCCTCCTCATCCGGATCGAAGGTGGACGGTACGATCACGTAGCTGCCCGGCTCGAGCTTGAACCTACAAGAGATATTAATGGCTTACTAAAATGATTCTAAGGAACATTATTACGTATCAACACATAGCTCAAACCACTGAACGAGTTGCATGCTGAGATAGTTATTATGACGTAGGCATTTTTTTTTTTTGATACGGAAAATCATCCTATGTCTTCTCCCACTCTAGGGTGGAGCGAGATGGTGTGTCAGATTTAAGCCTTGAGCACAGGCGTAGGGTAACCAGCCTTTCGGTAAATTACAGGATGCATTTTGGAGAGTGTGCGCGGAAATGGCATGATTTGATTCCGCCATCACATTTCTACCATCGGACAACCCGACGTATGGTGAGTATCCAACTATCCACCCTTACGTTGTTGAAACCTCTACGGTACGGTCGTTTATACCGCGTCCATCAAGGGACTGGAACAATTTGCCTGCTGCGGTCTTCCCGTCCGATTATAATTTAGATGTCTTCAAGGCTGGAGTGAATAGACCTCATAATAAACTAGTGCGCCTCACTAACAACGATTGAATCACTGCTTACCATCAGGTGGGATCGTAATCAAGCACTAGTTTATAGTATATCAATTAAAAAAACCACACCTAGTTGCCCTTTGCGTTCTAGGCCCACAGTTTATCTTTCAAAAATTTCCCGCTTCCCTAGCGGGCATCGGCCTTACTGAGCCGTAGGAGCTCAGTAGGTTCGATGCCTGCTGGAGTCCTACTATGGTTTGCTGACCTCTCTTCAAGGCGCGCGTGGAATAGTACGCGCCATGATGTAGGTTTTTCCAAAATTCATTATCTAAAGTTTGTAGGGAAAAACCTACATTATTATTATACACACAGCGTTCTTGGATATTCTTACCTAGCGCTAACTTCTCTCAAGTTGATAAAGGCCTGGCTGCGTCCGACGGAGGCGTTGTACTTGAAGAAGTTGACGTCGAGCGGCTTGGGCACGTGGCCGTAGTCCGGCAGCCGGTACACCGCGAAGCCGATGGTGAGGCACTCCAGGCCCTGGTGGCGCTGCGAGCGACGGTTCTTCTGCATCAACGCTACTATAATCTGTAGGGAGAAAACAGAGTCACGATTAAAAAGTGTTGCGCCGACCCCAAGTGACACGGGACAAGGTCAGGAATGCAATCGTTGATGGTGAGGCGCACTAGTTATGAGGATTAATTTTGGTTTCCTCATTATTTTTTCCTCATTTTGGTTTACTCAATAGAGTGGGTAGTTGGCGATAGACGTGACAACTACCTCAATTTAACTCTCGGTATTATTTAATTGCTAAAAAATGGAAACTTGCCTAAAGTTTCATAAACTGTGCGTTAATAGAAAGAAAAAGACATAATTACCCTTAATTAATAACCCTAATTGGCCTTAGTTCGGTCTTCGTCGGAATTATTATTAAGTTCTCTTAATGATTTGATATTTTTCTTAGTATTTATTAGTGTATAATTTTAGCATAAGTATATATGTTATGTATTGTTATAAATAACTTATTTTTTATTTTATTTTCTGTTTAAAGTATCTGTTATTTGTTTATTGTGCAAACCTACCACAGTGTTGTCTTTTTTAACCCAAAGGTTGACTGGTAGAGAATACCTTGTTGCATTAAGTCCGCCTATGTACCACCACTGTACATGAAGTTTAAATAAATAATTCTTGGTGTTTATTGTAGTCATCGTGAACTAATACTTAAAAGCAGTGTATTTGTGGGAACTAAAAACCTTGTGTTCACATCGGATGCTACCTACATTGGATTAATGGGAAAATGTCTCAAATCGGCTATTCAGGTAAGTAACAACAAGATTTTTTATTCTAACCATCAGAGATAAAAGTAAGAGAAATCAAAGAAGAAACGGTTTTCGGAAAAAAACGACCAAAATTACGCAAGAAATACTGAACATTTTAAATAATAAAAAAAACGCGATAGGTATCTTGCTTGATATAACCAAGGCTTATGATAAAGTGCAATATAAAATATTACTTGACAAACTATACGGTATCGGCATAGGAGAAATGGCACAAATGGTTCACATCTTACCTACAAAATAGATAACAATTCGTAGAAATTGAACATTTGGATGAAATTACTGGAAAATTTAACAGAATACGTTCGAATGGGCGTTGCATTGGACATTCTAATTCGCAAGGCAGTGTGGTCGGATGTCTGCTATTTTTAATTTATATCAACGACCTCCTTAAGATTATGACAGATTCGTGCGTACTGTTTGCCGATGACATTTCTTTAATGCTAATGCTAATTTAAATAATATTGTGAATAATATACAAAGTTGGATGAAAAACCACAATTTAGAACTTAACTTCACAAAAACCAAAATAATGCAATTTAGGCCTCGCCAAAAAAATCCTTTAGTTATTAATTTTGCGTTTGACGGTATAAAATTGGAATGCGTTGATACTTTTACCTTGTAAGTAATATGCCTAGTTGGGTTTGAACCCACGACCTACAACTCGTAAGTCGGGGCAGTTACCATTGGTCCACCAATCTTCTCGTTGTAAGGGTAAGGATTACAAAAATTCAAACAGTACTCACGGTACACTTGTTCTCGTTGTCTCCTTCATCTACGTCCGTCAAGGTAACAGTGTACTGCGGGTTCTTCCAGAACGTCTCCAGGAAGTTTCTGCAACCACCCGCTGTTACGCCTGTCAAAAACAATAAACCATTATGTAATCATATAGTTTCCAGAAAACGTTATTATACTGTTACACCGTGAAACTTTAACAAGTCATATCTCCGCCGAAATCAAGTTCCAGAATTGAAGTATGTACCAAAGTCTAGCGAATTCTAGAAAAAGGCCGCCATGAGTACATCTGTTATTAGTTGATAAGGGAATTTGTTCCTTCCGTCTTATAAAATAGAGTCGAAATACGCATGAAGTCACGAGGGATTTTTTTTTAAATTATTATAAGGATCGCGTTTCACCACTATTTCACCTGATGACAAGCGATGATGTGGTCGACCATGGAGCATGCCTGCCTAGAAGTAACCTATTTACTCTTGACTTAAAGACCCCTAGGTTGTAGCTATCAGGAAACACAGACCCATAAACTAAAAATGTTGACTTCAGCGTCATCTAACCAGAAAAAGCCCAGCTGGGTACGGCCACAATGGTGGTATAAGTGTAAGAATATAATTTTACCTCTGACCCACTCTCCCTCGAAGACCGACATCTCCCATTTCTTGGTGCATCCTTCGGGACATTCCTCAGGGTCCAGTGAATCGGGGTTCAAGTTACAGATCTCCACTCTGAAACGAATATTAACTTGCTTAATTAATTAAGCTAAACCTAATTGTTTTATTTTTAAAATAATCTAGAATCGATTCAGTAGCCGATTCTGAACATAATAATTACAGCTTTCAGGGTTTGCGTTTCTTATGTTTCATGTTGTACAGGTATATTAAAAATTTGAACATCATCATCTTCCTGCCCTTATCCCGTGTTATTTGGAGTCGGCGCAACAAGTTTTTTTCTTCCATTCTATCCTGTCAACCATCATGCTGTCACTAACTTCCTTTTCTTTCATATTACTCTTCGCACAATCCATCCATCTTTTCTTTGGCCTCCCTCTCCCTCTCCGTCCATCCACATGTATACTCATAACTCTTTTAGTAAAATGCGTTCCATCCCTCCTCTTTACATGACCATTCCAAGACAAACAATTCCTTTTCAACTTTTCAGTCACTGGCGCCACTTTCGAACTTCCTCTAATATACTCATTTCTCACTTTATCTATTCTCGTCACGCCACACATCCATCTCAACATTCTAAACTCCCCTACATGCAATCTTTTTTCATCAGTGTGACAAGTCTTATCACGGATTTGTAGATTTTACCTTTCAACTTGAAGGGCATCCGTGGGTCACAAGTTGTTCCAGGATACAAACATATTATTATATTATTACAACTTTTATTTATTTAATAAATAGTAGTAAATAACGTGACCTACCTCGAAAAGTGATTAACAAAGTCCTTGAAGGCCATCCAGAATTCACCGTCGTCGTCGAACGTGAGACCCATCTCCTCCTTCTCAGATTGAGGTATGAATCGCCACTCAGGAGACCTGGGGACAAATAAATTATTAAATTAATAAAATGTTTTTGCTGCTCATATCCATTGATAAAATCGAATGAGATGGTTATGTTATGGTTATTTTTTTCAATATCATTATTATCACAACCAATGAAAAAAAAAAAAAAAACGATTTTATTACTTTTCCAATCACGTAATTAGCAAAGTAAAAAAGATCTCTTTTTTATTATTTATAGACTTGCGCTTGATCGTGGTCGACGATGGAGCACGTTTGTCTAGAAGTAACCTATTCACTCTACTATTTCTATTTTTGTAATATTAAAATAGTTTTTTAAGCTATTGCATAGCTTCTATCGAGGGCCTTGAGCGCGGGGACCGAATCCAGAAATTCCGTAACGAAAAAAACCTCACGCTCCCCACTCCGACGGGCACGGAGGTGTGGCTTGAAGGCCGTGCATTGTCTAACGTCGTTTCTTTTCGGCAGTCTTCGACACGGTGTTTGTGTGCGTGCAACTAGCCGTATTGTACGACTCTACGAAGCTCGTTTATTTATTTAATAAAAGAAAAAAAAATTGTTTTCTTATCGGTCACCACGCTCAAAAAGTGTAACTTGAATTAATATCAAAGAAAAAGAAATACTGCATAAATAAAATAAATAAATAATTATAATTGCATAAGTTGATACAAAATGCTATGCAATAGCTTTACCGCGGCAGTCCCCGAGTGCCACACTTATTTTTTTTTTAATAATCGATTAATTTCTCAGTGTAATTTTTTTAACCTAAAAGTCGATTGGTGGAGACTGCAAACTGCTACCAGATAAATGTGTATTTAAAGTAAAATTGCTATCAAGGATGAGAGTGGCTGTACGTTTGTTTTCGCATGAGGCCTACCTAACTAGATACAAGGGACTGTACCCCTGTTGAATATCTCTAAATGAGGTCAACCTGACTTTCAGATTTGATAAGCATAACCATAGCTTTCGGCCTTATAATGTTCCCACTGTTAGGACTCAGGCCTCCTCTCTAGGAGAGGTAATGGGCAACAATCAACCACACGAACTCAGCGCGGACCGGTAGATGTAACATGTCATCGAATTTTTCATTCTAGTACATGCCGGTTTCCTCACGATGTTTTCCTTCACTGCTTTTTTCAGGTTTGATATGCGAGAGTAATACGTACTTATCGCTCCAAGGCCCATTCCACTCAGCCTCATTGCCCCAAGGATTGCGCAGACGCAGCAGCGGTATCTTCCCCGCGCGGCCGGGAGTCTCGATGTCCACATACTTCACTTTGGTTACGGAGTACGCGTGGCCGCGGATGAGGCCGGCCGGGGTCTCGGCTTCCAAGATGTTCGGGTCCGGCTGGAAACGAGATGGGTGACATTAAAATGTGTTATTTATGAAGGCAGCGGAAACGAAACAATAGCATATGACTAAGTAAGTGCAATGTGGTTGAGCGACTATTCAAAAGAGTTACTGTGAACCTGGAACGCTAAGGGCAAACGAAGGAACACGAGCGAGTTTTAGTCAGTCAAGCTCTAACACTCCCTTTCGCTCCATCCAGAGTGGGAGAAGTTATTTGACGACGAGTAATGGGTAGTTTGTTGTCCGGTCATCTGGACCGAGCTCAAATCGTCAATGGCGTGGAGTGTTCCACGCGCTCCTCAAAGAGATGTCAGCAAAACCGTAGGGGCCCAGCAGGGTCGAAGCAGACTAGGGCTATGGGTCGATTTCTGTTAAGGTTACCCATGGTCCTAAAAAGCAAAGAGCAACAGAAGGAACATAGGTGTGGTTTTTAGTCAGTAAAAGTCTGACACGCCCTCTTTAAGGCAGAGCGAGAGGCCGTGTTAGACTTTTAACTACGAAGCTACGCGTCAGTAGCGCTTAAAAAAAACTTTGACTCACCTCAATACTGCACCCGCTTAGCGAGTTCCTCTCGTACGCCTTTAACAGGATGGTGAAGAAGTTGGGCGGCAGCTCGGCCATCTCGTACATCTCCGTGACTCCGCCGGTGAAGTCCTCCATGGCTTCGCATGTTGAACCGCCCTTCAGAGCTTCATAGGAGCCGTGGAGTCTGAAATATTTATAGTCTTTTTCAGAACAGTTTCATAATAATGTTTGAGCGAGACCTTTGCAAACCTATATGCAATTTAATGAGATTTTTTTCAAAACAAAGATGAGAGTTAGAACGATTTGGATGGACTAGAAAGCCCTGGTAGCCCAGTCACGGCTTACGAGTTGTTGGTCACGGGTTAAAACCCAGCCAGGCACATTATAGTGTGTAATTTATTTTATCATCACTGCTCTCAAAACTAAGAAGGAAAACAAAACGGCATGTCCCAGAACCAAAAAAGTCGAAGACATTATGACATCCACCAACCCGCACTGGGTCTGCGTGGTAAATTACGGCCCATTCTCTCTCCGGACGCCTAAGTCCCAGCAGTGGGCACATTATAAGGCTGATAATGCTATGCTGATGAGGGTACCAGGCCACGAGGAAGGTCGCCTATGAGGTGGACTGACCAGATTAAAGCGGCAGTAAATGGCTCATCATCACTGCACGAATGCACGAGGAAGGCGGCCATCAGAGAGGAGTGGCGGCGTGTTGTGAAGCTTGCCACCAACACCTGAAGTGATGACCACGACCACTCTGTCAAGAGTGATATCGACAAGGAAGAATGCTATGCTATGTGAGAGGGACAGGAGACTGAAATCACGCAGCAGGGTGACTTGTAGGCACAGCAAACCAGCTGTCTCTTTATGCGGCGATATTTAATGGGACACAAAGTTAGGACAGCTGCAGCTCAAGAAATTATAGGAATTATACATCATCATCATCATCATTTCAGCCGAAAGACGTCCACTGTTGGACATAGGCAAGTGTCGCCATAACGACAGGTCCTGTGCGTCTCGCATCCATCGGATTCCCGCGACCCTCACTAGATCATCGGTCCACCTTGTGGGAAGCCTTTCAACGCTGCGTCTTCAGGTACGTGGTCGCCACTCCAGAATGGACGATGGGGACGAAAGGAGCCCCCATCGTCCATCTGTTCTGCGAGCAATGTGCCTTGTCCACTGCCATTTAAATTTGACGATTCTTCGGGCTAGGAATTATACGCTTTCGTATAATTATATATTTCCATTTTGTTTTTGTGTGGGCAAATTTTTCTTCGAAATTATATAATATTCCATAACTATCACACAACGCCGTCTAGTCCCAAGCTAAGCAGAGCTTATGTTATGAGTACTAGACAACTGATAAACATACTTGTATATTTCTCAATACATACATATTATAGATAAATTACACCCAGACACAGCACAAATGATCGTGCTCATCACACAAACATTTGTCCTGGGTGTGAAACGAACCCACGACCTTCGGCATAGTAGTCAGGGTCACTAACCACTAGACCAACAGGCCAGTCAAAATAAATTTAATATTCGGTTATAACTTACTTGGCATACGCCTTTTCTAATAGCGCACTCCAGAACTCGTTGGTCTCCGACGAGTGTAGGAATACCAATTTTCCTCTGTAAGTGGGCAGGCGATCGTCTATGACCACGTCTACCCAGCGTCCGTATTGCCAGAAACTGGAAGAAAAAATTGCAATATAGTAGATTAGGTATGCATTTAAAAATATAACATGCAATTCCTGTAAGATATTTGTGATAGTAAAATTATTAAAAAAGCATACTAATAAAAATGCATGTAAATAATAATATGTTAAGTTTATCTACAATCTATACTAATATTATAAAGCTGCAGAGTTTGTTTGTTTGTTTGTTTGTTTGTTTGTTTGTTTGTTTGTTTGAACGCGCTAATCTCTGGAACTACTGGTCCGATTTGAATGATTCTTTCAGTTTTGGGTAGTCCATTTATCGAGGAAGGCTATAGGCTATGTTTTTTTTTCAAAATTAGGGATCCGTAATAAAATTGCTATTTTCTAACACAAGGTGTAAAATCGAAAACCTATTTTTGCGTGCGCTGCAAAAACTATTGACAATAGAACAAAATGATGTACTACGGGTTTGTAGATCCCATTAAGACCTACAAAAAAGTCCGCGAGAACATATATCTAGCTATCATGGTTTAATCACAATAACCGATTTTGTGTTCAAAATAATTATTAAATCGTCTGAAGAAAAGAAACTACGTTAAATATGTATCGTAATATTAATCTTTATCGAAATTAAGCATTATGTTATCAAGAGTATTTATGTAGAAGTAAAATACTTTTTGTTTCATCTCAATCGGATATTTCGTTTAAAAGTTATCACGTGTGTAAGATGTTAAGAGTTGTTACCTATTAATGAGTTATGGGCAAAGAGTTTTTTATCAACATAAAATCCTGTAACAATCTTTTTCGAAATATATTTGTTGATGAGATCAAGAAGATGCATTCCATTATCCACAGGAATTTCTTAATTCTTTAAACCCGAGTGGCCTCCCCCCACATTCTCTCAAGTTAAAAATTGGTGCCCCAATTATTTTACTTAGAAATCTTAAGCCACCAAATTTATGTAACGGGACTCGACTTCAGGTTAAATTTCTTCGCAATAACGTGATCGTTGCAACAGTTTTGACTGCTCCAGCGGTTGGTCAAACAGTACTTATACCTCGGATCCCAATGATTCCAAATGATTTGCCTTTTCATTTTAAAAGAGTCCAATTCCCAATTAAATTATCTTTTGCCGTAACGATAAATAAATCACAGGGGCAAACATTTAAATATGTAGGATTAGATTTACGGCAGGACTGTTTTTCGCACGGCCAACTATATGTCGCGTTGTCAAGATCAGGTTGCGGAAACAATCAATATATTCTTCTGCCACAAGAAAATAAAACGAAAAATATAATTTACTCAGAAGTACTTTAAAATAATATTTTAACCCGGTTTAAAGTGGACGGACACTCCCGCCTATAGTCGTAATTCTTATGTGTGTGGCTGAATGTCGAACAGATAGACAGCTATTGCCTGCGACTTATACAATTTAACTTAATCTATATTTTTCTTAATATTATAAAGCTGAAAAGTTTGGTTGTTTGTTATGAACGCGGTAATCTCGGGAAATACTGATCTGATATGAAAACTGTTTAAATATTCAATAGTCCATTTATTGAGGGAGGCTATATTTATCTCGGTATTTCCACGGAAACGAGAAAAACGCGGGTGAAACCGCGGGGCACAGCTAGTATAATAATAATTTTATAATAATATTCCACAACTATCAAACAACGCCATCTAGTCCCAAACTAAGCAGAGCTTCTCGTATAAATACTAGACAACTGATAAACATACTTTTATATTTCTAAATACAATATTGTAGATAAATTATACCCAGACACAGGACAAATGATTGTGCTCATCACACAAACATTTGTCCTGGGTGGGAATCGAATCCACAACCTCCGGCATAGCAGTCAGGGCCACTGACCACTAGACCAACAGGCCTGTCTAGATTTAATCCTGATTTATAATATCAAGTTTATATCCGAAGAATAATTACGGCCATATTTTTTCTTTTCATAAGAGTTATAAGACGATTGTCAAAAAAAATCGGTTGTCTGTAAAGTCGGTTTACTGACGATAATTGAACGTGACAACGTGTTACATTTATTTGTACGCATAAATACAAACAAACAATTAACACGACATTCACTTTTCACTGCACTTTATACTTGACGAAAACATGTAAATGTATTATTCTATAGCAGTTTTCACGACGCAGACGCATCGCTCACTCAAGTAGGAGAGAGACAAATGTCGAACACTGCCGAACGCGGAGGCCGAACGCGCTCTCGCTTGCACTTCAAGCCATAAATGGAACGCCTCAGAGCGAGGTAACGCCGCATGCGTCATACTTTTTCGTGCGTGCAGCCGGCTCTATCAAATTATAAGACGTTGTCACGTCAAAAACCCTTAATTTTATAAACGTAAAGTAACGCATATAGTCGGGATAGTATTGCCTTACCGGAAGTGGAAGACACCTGCATAATCCTCATCGAAGCTCTGGTCATCTGGCACTACTTGGAAGAACAATCTGAAATACAAATAAAACGAGATTAAGCGATTTTGACCACTATTCAGTACATCATATGATAAACTAGCTTCTGCCCGCGGCTTCACACGCGTGAAAGGGGGTGAATTTTGGAAAATCCTCTCTTAGTGCAAGCCTACGTTATAAAAGGAAACCTTGTGTAAAATTTCACGCTCCTAGTCCCAGTAGTTTTGGCTGTGCGTTAATATGTCAGTCAGTCAGTTTCTCCTTTTATATATAGATAATAGAATAAATGAAGTTAGGAGTGATCCTTAGTGTGGTTTTATTTATAAAACATAAAAAGAGGACTATATTGATACTAGATTCCTCCAGTGACTCTGTCCGCGTGAAAGTGAGAAAATTATCCCAAGGGAAGATTTAATGAGTGCCACCGATGCTGCAGTTAACGTAGCCATCCGCTGGACTCTATAGTCTACTCGTGTATCAAATTTTATCCAATTCCGTTCAACTGTTTGAGCGTGAAAGTACATACACACACATAAACTTTTGCCTTTATAATATTACTGCAATTACTAGGAATCCAGCCTTTTTTATCACACAATTCCCGATAAGCTTTCAAGGATAGCATATCTAGGAAAATAACAGTACCTATCAATGTCAAACTGCATGTATCATTATCCTGTTTCAACATGTCGAGTAGGTGTGGTTATTTACTACTCATGTGTAATAATATAGTTACTATTTATTGACATATGTTCAGCTAGGATTTTAGATAACCTATCTAGCATACATGATACAAAGTTTTGTACTATGTGAAGTTATGTTTATGCAATGTGCAATTGGTCGGTGTTTTTTTTTTTTGTAATATTTTCACGAGCGGCATGTTCACTGCCTGCCCACTGCTCTTATACTAAACAATAGATAACACTAAAAAAGATATCTTCTGACAGCATTAAAATTGGTTACTAAATGAAGCAGCATTAGCATTTCAAGTGTGTGGTATAAGGAAGAGTGAGCGCGTGGTGAGAATATATCTTACAATCTCTTTTGTACACACTACACGGTACGTAATCTAAAGACGGTGACGTCACATTTCAGTGCATGCATCCATATTCTATTATTTGACAGCTTCGCTTTCTGCCAGATTTGAAATGTTTCCACTTGCTGAATATTGAACGGATTTGAAAATTTCTTTCTATTTTCGACTTTGGGTAAAGTAACTGTTTGAAGAAATAAAAAATCAACTACCCAATTATGCAGTTTGGGTTAATTTGCAGATTTGTTTTTGTTATTAAATATTAAGTTCCTACCCAAGTGAGTGCAGAAAGGCGCTGAAGGCCGATTAATAAAACGTGATACAGACAACCCTTTATAAAATCAACAAATAAGTCTATACTAATATTATAAGCTAGAGTTATTTTGTTTTAACACGCTAATATCAGGAACTACAAGGCTATATAGGTCACTAGCATGCCAGCAGCTTCGCCCGCCTGATAGAAGAAAATGATCCCAAGGGAACATATTCCCGGGATAAAAAGTATCCAATGTGCTATTCCAGGGCATGGTCTACCCGTGTACCAAGTTTCATCAAAATCCATTCAGTAGGTTTTGCGTGAAAGAGTACCAAACATCCATACATACAAACTTTCGCGTTTAAATATTAATAGGATATAACATCACGCTACGACTCACGGGAGCGGAGCAGCCATCAAAGACGCGAGTGAAACCGCGAAACGTGTATTTGGGTTCGATTTGAAACATTTCTTTCCACTTCCAACAACTGTTGGCTTTGAATAGATCTTAAGATCGATCAACTAAAACAAGTAGTTAGTAAAAACTAAAACGTAAAAAGTGTGGCCAACATTGTTAATCAATATCCAAGGCAAAGAACTCACTTTCTGTGCAGCGTAAGATTGGCGACGGCGGCCAACAGCCAACAGTCGCCCAACTCGCCCTGTTGGACGTCGAAGCGACTGTACCCCTCCACGAATAATTGAGGGTCGTCGCATATTTCCTGTAAAGAAAGAAAAAATAAATAAATTTGATCAACCGTAAATCAATGAGCAATTTTTTTTTGTTGATATGCTCGCGCTTGACCACTATCTCACCTGATGGAAAGCGACGATGTGGTTGACGATGGAGCACGCTTATCTAGAAGTAACCTATTCACTCTTGACTTAAAGATTCCCCTATAAAGGTTGTAGTTATCAGGAAACACAGACTCCGGCAGGGAATTTCACTCCTTAGCTGTACGCACAATGAATGTGTTCCCAAAACGTTTTGTGCGTATGGTGGGATGTCCGGATTTTCAAGCAATATTGTCCATTGAGTGGGCAAACGCTAACTACGAAATTCAACGGCTGCCAGTGGAAAAATTATTTGTTTCTCGACGGTAACACAGTAGAAATATATGCGCGTGCTCACAGTCGCGCTGCACAGCCCGCACTGCCGCCACCTTATTCCCCCATATATTATGCTAGCGTGTGCGTGAAATCGCGTGCCGACATGGCGCGCGGCGCGCACGCACACATTCAAACCGAGAGCGGCACGTTTGTATGAAGATGTTTTACTGTATATTTATCTACTGTGACGGTAATCTTTGAAAGTACCTACTAATCCCAATCCGATTACGAAAATTCCTTCACTGATAAATCAATGTATTTTTTTGCTCAAAAACGCACCGTCCTTCCGAAAAAGCCACAAGAGAAAAAATACCGATCAAGTGCGAATCGGACTCGCGCACTAAGGGTTCTGTGCCGTTAGTAGCAAAAAACTTAAATATTTATTTTATTCTGTTTTTTATGTTATTTTAGCAACAGAGCTGTGAAAATTTCAACTGTCCGGCTCTCAAGGTTCATGAGATATAGCCTGGTGACAGACGGACGGACAACAGAGTCTTAGCAATAGGGTCCCGTTTTTACCCTTCGGGTACGGAACCCTAACTAGCTTATTTCTCGCTTTTTTTTTCTTTTTTAATAGGATTTGGTAATGTAGAAAGCAACACTCACCCCAGGTCTCAGCCAAGTGATAGGTCTATCGAGCCTCTCCTTGTAGTAGAGACTGCGGTCTATCGCGGGGAACTCGGGGTCTTCAAACAGTCTGCCTTCGGCCACGCAGCGAGACCTGATATCTTTGAAATCCTGGTACGTTGCTGGACCGAACGATGAAGGACGAGTCTCGCCAAGCTGTAAGGAAAAAAGAAAAGATTAAAATTAGCTGATACAAAATTATATTATGAAGCGGACCGATGACCTGGCAAAGGTCGTGGGAATCCACTGAATAGACGAAGGACAATAATTAAGAAGGCAACGCTTGCAGAAAAAAAAGAAAGAAAGAAAATTACGTTTATTGTCATTATAAAAACGGAAACACCTTAAAATTAAATTAAAAAAACAGGGCAAGTGCGAGTCGGACTCGCACCCTGAGTAACAACAAATTTACAGTTTTCAGATTTATTCCTATACTTGTGCTATAAGAACTTGCTCTATGCCAAATTTCAGGATTCTGGGTCAACGGGAAGTACCCAAGAATTTTGATTTCCTCGAGTGTCGAAATGTACGTTTTTTTGCCACATATAACGAAGTATCTTTTTTTTTCGTTAATTTAAAAGTTTGATTTTTTTACAGCTTCAAGAGTCCGCAGACCTGAGTGGTTTTAATTTCAACTTGATACCTCTACGCGTTCCCGAGATAAAGGGTCTTGACAGACAGACAGACAGACGGGCGGACAACAAAGTGATCCTATAAGGGTTCCGTTTTTTCCTTTTGAGGTACGGAACCCTAAAAAGTACACAGAATGATGCGAAAAGGGCCTCAGCTCAGTATAATGCTAAACGGTAACCCAAGGCCACCATCTGACGCTGATTTTCAGCTGCAGCCCTTATGCTCGAAAACACAAAATATACATAAAACGTCTAAAATGTTCTGGGTGTGCTTACGTCTAGCAATGGACGTCTTTTAGCTGTAATGATGAGGATCCTACTCTGCTAGACAAAACTGACACACGAGTGTGTAGACTAGTGTGTGTATCAGTTGTCTTACTTTTTTGGTGTACAATAAATATTTTTATTCTATTCTAGTCAACAATATGCCTAAGCGGAATTTTGCTTGCAGCAGTTGGAAATCGATTTTATTGATTGGTTGATATTCAGAATTAACCGCCGGTTATGATACGAAGCAGATGACAAGCTTTGAAAAGTTATGGGGTTCCATAGACTCGAACAAAATCATCATATAACTTCTGCCGCTCTAGGTGGAGCGAGAGGACGTGTCAGACTGACGGACTGTACTGACGACTAAGACCCAAACGTATTCTTTTAGTTGCTCTTTGCATTCAACGGTCGTGGCAACTCTTTAGAACAATCCGTAGTCCTGGCAGGCATCGGCCCTGCCTGGCCCCGTCAATCTTGCTGACATTTCTTTGAGACGCGCGTGAAATACAACGCGCCAGACTTCATTCTTATCGGACGACGAGCTACCCATTGCTAGCCGTCCCCAAGCTAGCGCGTGCGGTGGTGGAGGAATCGCCCTGCGACTCTAGACGCTGAAGCAACATGGCTATTTATTAGACTTATTGTCAACCCCTACACACGACAAAGCTAAATAATAATGTTTTTAATAGAAGTGGGTTCACGGCGAGTCGACAATAGTGCAACGTGTGGGCATCGACCTCGTAGCCACAAGTTCAACACCCACGATCCATATCTACACATTCAATCATGCATGCTGAATGTGTATAATTATGAAACAGTACAGGAGTCGTTCACTGACTTTTGTTACACAAAGAAGTGAAGGATGCGAGGATTCTAAGGTTTTCAGAAGAATTCGCAATAAAATTGAATTGAAACGGCGAGAAGGGCAAAAACCATTCTGATGGCTACATTGAATTTCCGATATGATAAATGATATTTATTTTGCAAATAGGTTTCAAAAAACACTTTTACACGTCAATCTCAGGAGTCAAAGTCTCTTTTAAAGTCCATACAGTAAATATGTAAGGGTCAAATCACATGAGAACCATGTAGATTTGTATGAGATGGTCTTTTGAAGAAAGAACCATACAGATTTGAGTGGACCTGTCCAGTCAGTGCTAGCATTTGTCAGTATTCGCAAAGCTCAGCTCAGGACTACTAAGGAACTCGACGAATTGACGACAATACCAAGGACAGGACATTTGGGTAGGCCGCAAAAATTCTCAAATTGGACATACGTTAAAATTACTGAAAAAAGAAGGAATCAACATAGTCCTCACATTCACTGAGACCGTATTCCCATAAAACCGCACATAAAATTTGTAATTTGTATGTAAAACAATGAAAATGGCCGAAAAATACTAGACGTAGATTTAGTACGAAAATATCTTAAAAGATAGGTACAAGTAATGTTGGTAAGCTTTACGTCTATACGACGTACTAAGATTGTTTATTTTGTGCATTTACACCAATACTCTAACAGAAACTCCAAAATCTTATCATGAATAAAATAACATGCATCGCATAAACAGCAGTGATGCGAAGCCATATTGTAATGGCAGTCATGCTATTAATAGTTGCTAAGTAAGGATCAGTCAGTAAAAAGCATTCGATCGACGCACTTAACTCCATAAGAATGAGTGCATATTGATTTTAGTAAGAGCCACTTCAACAATGTTTATTTTATTTAGTTTCAACGATCTATTCTTATGTTACATAAGTATCGATGAAAGATTATCGACGTGCATTGCATTTTGCCGACGACAAAGTAGTCATGGCTGAGACTACGGAGGAGCTCAGTACAATGCTTGGTGACCTCAGTAGAGCTTCCGAAAGAGTGAGACTTAAAATGAACATGGACAAAATCAAAGTCATGGTAAACAGCTATGTAGCACCCACTCCTATCAAGATCGGTGACTCTACACTCGAAGTTGTAGACGACTACGTTTACCTAGGACAGACGGTCCAGTTGGGAAGGTCTAACTTCGAGAAAGAGATCAATCGTCGAATCCGACTCGGCTGGGTAGCGTTCGGGAAGCTGCGCGGTATCTTCTCGTCCAATATACCACAGTGTCTCAAGACGAAAGTCTATGAAGGACGTGCTAGTTATGCGTGTTGCCAGTGATGACATATGGCTCCGAAACGTGGTCGCTTACAATGGGCCTCATCAGAAGACTTAAAGTCACCCAAAGGGCAATGGAAAGGGCCATACTCGGAGTTTCCTTGCGTGATCGAATCAGGAATGACGATATCCGCAGGAGAACCAAAGTTACCGACATAGCACGAAGAATCGCCAAACTGAAGTGGCAATGGGCAGGGCACATTGCTCGCAGAACAGATGGCCGTTGGGGCCGAAAGGTTCTGGAATGGCGACCACGTACCGGAAGACGTAGCGTTGGAAGGCTTCCTACAAGGTGGACCGATGACTTGGTAACGGTTGCGGGAGTCCGATGGATGCGAGACGCACAGGACCGTTCATTGTGGCGACACTTGGGGGAGGCCTATGTCCAGCAGTGGACGTCTTTCGGCTGAAATGATAATGATGATGAAAGATTTATGTGATGTACTCGTATATGACGTTAGAAACAATTGCACTCTACTAAATATTATTATTTATATAAACAAAACTGAATGGCTAAATATGTTGCTAAGCGTAAAACTCGAGAATGACTGGACGAATTTGGATGAACTTTTTTAATCACTTTTCTATCATCGGACAACCCTACGTACGGTGAGTTACCCACCCTAACATTGTTAACACCTCTACGGTCCGGACTAAGCGTTTCGTCTCGTCGTTTTTACCGCGTATATCGAAGGACTGGATCAATTTGCCTGCTGCAGTCTTCCCGTCCGATTATAATTTAGGTGTCTTCAAAGCTAGTGTGAATAGGCTCTTAATGAACTAGTGCGGCTCACCATCAACGATTTCATCACTGCTTACTATCAGGTGGGATCACAGTCAAGCACTAGTTTACATTATTTAAAAAAAGTTCTGAAGAGAAAAATTAAAAAATTGCAACCCATAAAAAAACATATTTTTTTAAATTACATTAAAATTGGTCCTAGCTGTCAACATTAGGGTTAGCTAACAATCTTAAAACTTTGTAATTCATCAGTATAATTGCCACTTTTTCTTTAAACGATATAAAGGTTTGAAAGAACGACGTCTGTCGGGTCAGTTTGTGATTAATAGATATTTCGGTTAACTTTGCTGTAAGGAGAAGAGGATAATACGTAAATTGAGGAAAGGATACTATCAACTATATTAATAACCCTATAAACTAAGATACATTGAACTAAAGACACAAAGAGCTTTTTGGCAACATTAGACAAGATTTCGTGTCGGCGACGCTAAGTCCAAACCTAAGTTTGACCTATTTGGCAAGATCCCCAGTTGCTGAAGGTTTTAGTGAGAATAATAACTTCACATAAATCTAAGCACCAACATAACATAAAAGTTACAAGAATTCATTCAAGAAATCTTCCGAAAATTATTTAGATTATCAAATGATCCAAAGGGATTAGATAAAAACAACGAAAAAAAAAGTATACAACTCAGATATGGACAAATAAATTATAAAAAGATATCACGAACCCAAAACAATTGTTCACCAGTCGGCATGAACATTTGGCTTCCTTTATAACTGGGAGGCATCTTCAGTCTGTACTCTTTATGATGGTCTACAGTCGAGAGCCTCTTCCTAGGGGTGCTTTCCCTACTAGCGTTAACATTACTTAAAGTCACTTTAGGAGATCCAACAACTTCCTTAGCAAAAATCATACTCCTATTGGAAGCAGCATTGCTATGCTCAACTAAGTCAACTTTTTTCAAACTTATTTCTGGTTCTTCAATGTTAGGTTTCGCAACCGGTTGCACTACTTTGGTTGCCCAAAAAGGTTTGTAACTGCTGTTTCTCCGTACGTTAGATTGTTGATAGGCGTAATCGGAAACTTTGGCTTTCTTAAAATCTTCGAATAGTCTTTTGAAGAAGCCACTTTCTTTGGTCCGTTCTCCATTTTGTTCAGATTTTTTCTCTGAGCTCTTCTTGTTCCTTAAAATCCTTCCTGATTTAGGAGATATGATGGAAACTGACTTTTTTTTCCAAGCTTCAGCTGCGTTGGAAACAGCAGCGGTTGCATAAAAGGTCTTGAGATATCCAACCTCATCTTTGCTTAATTTTACAAAGGTATCTTCTGTAACTTCATTAGCCATTTTCGTGTCTGTGTGCTCATGCGTCGAATTTTCGGAAGTAACTGATTTGTACACAGATTTATTTAAATTGTTGTTATTTCGTTAACTAGGTTTTCCAGTTTTTCTAGTGCAAGGTCGCCTGATTGATGTAAAAGGATAATTAGACTGGAAGTAATGCTTTGTTGTTCGTTTTTAACTAATTTAATGTGGTTTATGTGAATTTTCCTACAACTATTGTTCCGTAAAAGAACGAATGCTATAGGTATATAGGTACATTTTAATTATTGAAAATAACAACTAAATGAGGCAAGAGCTATTTTAAATAATTTTCCTTTTACTTTTATGAGGAATATAACGCTAAAATAATATTAAATTTTGCATAACTATTTAAAAATAAAAATACGTTACATAGAAAATACCTTTACGTAAAATTATCATAACAAAACTAAGTTAAAAATCAAATTTTTAATTAAAACTAAATCTATTTAGAACTTTAGAGGTAGCGCGTCCTTGATAAGAATCGATTCTAGTGACGACTGTAAATTATACATGGCCTATTATCCACAGAGACAGTTCTAATATATTATTTTTCGATATAAAAACCACAACTTCTTCAATGGTCTATGCTAGAGACAACAAAGCAAAACCAGTGAAACGAACTTTAAGCCTAGTCATACCGACTTTTTCGTCTTTAAATTTCTCACTTCAATCAGTAAATTTTAGATATATTCTAACAGAAGATAAACATTAAAAAAAAAAAACACTTCAGTTCACAAAACAAATAACATTCACAACACTATTAAAATAAAGGCAATTGAAACTAAATATCCCGTGACCACTTCATGACAGTAATAACTGAAAATATTGACTGCCGGCAACGGACTGATAACACTGTACATGGTAAATGTGGAGGCATAAGGACAACTTGTATGTGTGTGTGTGGCGGAAACCCATAGAGAATAATTGTATTATGGTGGAAGCTTCGAACTTGTCGCGTATTGGAAGCGAAGCTATCGGAAAATGTTTTGTGGAGCTTTCGGTTTGATAAACTTTTGTGTCAGGTTTCGTCATAACTGGATAGAGGAAGCGCGGGCTCGCGAAAGGTGGAAGGAGTCGGGAGGCGTTTGTCCAGGAATGTGACAGAATAGGTTTAGTGATTTATTTTTCATAACAGAAGACCTTGTTGCCCGAGGACCAGAATAGGCTGGTCGCTGGTAGAGATTTAAGAGGCGTTTACCGGATTTTGCCAGAAAAAGCAATACAATGGAAATAGTGAAAAGTTATAGGGAAACTTTTGCTAGCAATGAGATAAAATACGTTGAATTAAAATTGTTTGCGTTTAGTCTGTATTAAGAACCTGTGTTTATTGTATGGAATAAACTTTTTTTGGATACAATTAAATATTGCCAACTATCGATTTCGTGGCGACAAAGATATATTACAGTGTTAATTAGATTTAAATCAAAGCAAAACTAATACTTCTGATAGATCGTTCTGTTGTTTTATAATTTACTTGTTTCACCATTAGCACAATATATACATACGAGACTGTAAATAATGCATTTCGTTTACTACTTGTACAATTAAGTAGGTATTTACAACTAATAAAGATATCTCAGATGGTCAAACTACAATAATTAGGATGATTCACTCTAAAAGCTAAACAAAGCTATTTACAGCATTTCTAATTACAATAGTTAAGAACCTAACATAGCTCCCTGAGGGACACCACGTCATAGTATAGGTGTGGTGTATGACTGACCTTTTTTATCAACCCATCGAATCTACAGTGACATAAAAATATAATTACCGTTTTGTTTTGTAGTTCGGAAAAAGCCTTTTAACCTAATAAGCTTTAACAGGTCTGGTGAACAGTATCGATGGCTTGACTAAGGTCACTAGTGTAGTTATCTGACTGCTGTTGGACGCTCTAGTGCTTACACAACACCTGAGCAACCAATTCAAACGATTTGCAAAAACGGAACAGGTTAGTTCATTTTTATTTAGTTTATTTTAGTACTGTCGCACTCTATAAGTAGTTTGTTCCACACGGGAATTCATTTTTCATGTCCGGCCCTAGCTATCATTGTAAGTGATAGGTTAATTTTATATCGGAAATTATGCGGTATGTTGACATGGTGATAAATTGACGGACACATGCTTTATTGATAAGATATTATGTATATTGCAAATTCAAGGTCGTAGTTTACGCATAAGTTTGTAACATCGTTTATGAGTATTAGATAGGTCGAGCGTCAATTGCAAATTTTACATATGGCTACTGTTTGATACGCGTAAAACTGAGAAGCAGATAATGATCTACTTACTTTTCTATTAACTTGACAACGAACAATGGAAATTGATGATTTGATGCAACCAACCTGACAAATCAATTTTCAACGCCACGATTTACTGAAAACAATTTCAATTTCAGTAGTAAATCTTTGCGCAAGACACGTGTATGATATTAAAGCGATCTTAATGCTTCGTAATGAGTTATTATGTATACAACGCATAGGTGTTGAAAAATTATGTGGTGCTTGAGAAGGTGACAGGCAGGGCAGAGCACATTTCTCGCAAAACAGATGGTCGATGAGGCCGAAAGTTTCTGGAGTGGGGACCACGTACCGGAACTTGCGTGCCTTCCACAAAATAATAATAATAATAATTGATTTATTTCCAAAACTTCAAAATACATTACATCAATGTGGTCTCAACCCCTGAACTAGGACAACCTGTATGACAAGGGTTCAAAAATTGAACCGATGAAGTGGTGAAGGTCGCGGAAATCCGATGGATGCGAAACGCACAGACCCGTCGTTGTGGTGACGTTTTGGGGAAGCCTATGTTAAGCAGTGGACGTCTTTCGGCTGAAATGATGATGTTGATGAGAAGGTGGCCAAAAATTAATAAGAAAACTATCGCGATTATATTCCTCGAGTGGTGGCAGAGGTGTGTACTGCATAGTACAGTCAAATAATTCCTAGTCACCACTAGGACAACTAACGAACGGGACAAGGTTGTTTTTTTTTTTATTAATGATAGGCTCGCGTTTGACCACCTGCTATTGTGCCAACTGTGATTATGGGTTTGATTTAAAGCAATAATATAAATGCATTACAATAACCAATGACTATTATTATTTCCTTTTAACTATTAATAGAAATGATGCACATACTTATGTAACTCATCACTACTATTATGATATTATAACCAATGAGACGTAACGCAACGATATGTATCAAACCATATTTACATTTTCCCTTAAATATCCTTATTGGTATCATAATTTAAACTAAACGAATCTACATTAATTAAATAATCGCAGAATATTATATAATAATATGATGGATTATCCTTATTATTTCGTTAATATTCATATTTGTTTCCCTCAATTCTATCTAGCTTAGTACCGAAACTGCGAAATATGCATAATATATTTTCAATTAAGGTAAAATGTGAAACTCGCACGTCAAAATTAATATTATTTACGTGGGCGATAATAGATAAGCAATAAGAGCCAAGGTATCTACTATAAGGACTGTAGCTCTGGCTCAAGATGCAGGCTCCTTGGATCTGCCTTGCTATTCTGAAAAGTTTATTTGCGAAATCACTTCTGAATCCGCAGTGGAATCATGGTGAAATTAAAGTTTCGTATTCTGAAATGGAGTGAATTCGACACTGGCGCCACCGAGTGATGATCAAAGTGAGAGGAACTAAAACGGTTGAGTATTTTGACATTTATCTACAAATTTGTCTATAGGATTTGGTATTCTGAAATACAATTCGCTGAGTGTGACATTCGAGATGATTTGTGAAATAAGTTTCGAAATGATTTAACCATTTACAGAATAGCACGGCTGGTGTTTATAAAGATATACTCGGGGCACAATATTACAATACTTAAAATTTTCGTTATTCCCGTTACATGATCTATCAAAAACTCATGTTATAAATCAATTCAATTATTTTCCTATCAAATTTAAAAAAAAAATCGCGAAATATCACTTAAAAATTTATTTTGCTCAACATTTATTTGCTGTCACTTCGTTAGTCACTTTGTTTCTACAAATGCATTTTTTAAGAATTGTATTTCTATCTTAATATTATTTGATGTTTTAAATTGACAAACAAAATGTATTTGATTCCATTTAGTGATCATAAGTAGTCCAAAAGTCTACTGTGGTTTTTATTTAATCTTAATTAATTGGTATTTATTGGTATTGGTTATTGGTATCATAGAATAATTAGTCATCACGCTAAAAAAACTTGAAGCAAAAAAATTGAAAATTCTATCTACAATTATACCAATTAGATGACATCACTCTCACGATATTCAAAACAGAACATTAAATAATTTAGTGTGATCGATACGGGGGCGAAAAAGGTCGACTGTCTAGACTAGGGTGCTCCCCTATGTCTACAAACTGTCTGCTGTCTACTGTCTCTCAAGATTTTGGATGCTTACAACACCATTACTCATCTCAAGTGTCGTGAGTTGTTTTGTATATTTGTGTGTTTATAATATGAAGGATCAAAACCATATCTAATGGATTTTACTTTTTAAAATTATAGTCCTTCATTTTATTGTAATCTGATTGAGTATTGTGAAACTCGATTTAATTTAGATAAAAAAGAAATATGTGATGGTAATGAGATTGTTTTAATGGATGTGACGGGAATTGTGAGAAATGAGTTTATTAGAAAAAGTTTGAAAGTGACGCCAGTGACTGAAAAGTTGGAATCGTTTGTCTTGATACGGTCATGCGTATGTTACTAAAGAAATGATGTAAATGGATGGATACATGCAGATAAAAGGAGAGGGAGAGAGAGAGGTCAAAGATAATGTGGATGGATTGTTGTGTGATATGAAAGAAAAGAGAGTCAGTAATAGTGTGTCGGTTGACAAAAAATAATTGAAGATAAAAACGTGTCTCGACCACCCTAAGTAACATGGGATAAAGACAAGAAGATGATATTATTAATTTCAACAGTCGTAAAAATCACGTACCTTTAACATAAAACTTCCAAGTTAGAAAGTTGTGTTCGATGTAGTATCTACAGCTTGCAAAAGCCTTTCAATGTCTTGTAACCTTAACAAGTTGTAACAAAAATAGGACAAGCATTTTCCATTAGTCTTCTGTTGGCTTCATTCAATTTAGGTTGCGTTAGGTACATATCATTTCAAATTGATGTGAATGTAGATGACCGTTGATTGAATCGATTTGGAGAACCAATTTCAGTTGTAGAAATTATTTAACGGAAACACTCATACTGATGAAGAAATATGATCTCTTCAGAGTAAAGTAAAATTATGTTGTACCATTTGAGAAGACAGATACAGTAGTATAAGAAAAATCAAAATAACTAGCAACAGTTATTGGGGTTGTATGTAATTATTATTTGCAAGCCCGAATTGGGACTTCCCAAGCCCAAAACACCATGGATGGACTGTGTAAAAGAGCGATAAGTCTGGCAAGGCAGGAGATATAATGAGATGACGACTAATCACACTAATATTATAAAGGCGAAAGTTTGTATGTATGTGTGTGTATGTTTGTTTACACCTTCACGCTGAAATAGCTCAAAAAAATTTCGTTGATGGCCATGTCCTGGAATAGTACATAGGATACTTTTTATCCTAGGAGTATGTCCTCTTGGGATATTTTTTTCACATTTAGGCGAGTGCAGCTGTTGGCAGAAGCTAGTAGAGAAATATGGAAGAAGAAGACATGTTGCGCCCACAAATCATAGAGAAGGGTATGTGTAAGAGAATGATTAGCAAGGGTCTAAATTAAAAATAGCTCATCAGCTATTTCCCAGATTAACCCTAGAGTGCTCGCGCGGTGAGCAAATTGCCGCTGCACGCTATCTGAGGGAAGTAATCCTTTCCTATCGCAGTAATCTGCGAAGTCATTGTACTCAAACTTACAATAAAGGTAAGTAAAGGACGGGGAGACAGTTACTAGGCTAAGTTTCGGTATTGTTTTGAAAATGATGACGTTTGTTTTCCGAAGGCGGCAAAAGGCTCATAGCGCGAGTACTCTTTTTTTTTGGAACTTCTACTCTAAGGCGGAACAACAGGGCGTGTCAGGCTTTTACTAACTAAAACCTACTTTAGTTCCTTCAGTAGCCCTTTGTGTTCTAAGACCATGGCTTTCCCTTTCAGAAATTCCGCGCTTGGGTTATCAGGCGAAAGTAAAATATAAGCAGATTCAGAGCATCATTATTAGCGTTCAAATAATGTTTATATTTTACGTCTACGGTGAATCTAGCGTCGAATGTATATTTTGGTAGCTTGCCAACGAACAAACCGACTTACTAGTGATCGTGCATGAAAATCATAAACAGAATTCTGAAGAGCCGCTGAAATATGATAAAAATTATGTTTTTTACACAGCGTTGTTTGTAAACGCGGATATCTGTTAAGATCTGTATGAGTAATTGTATTTAATTAAAGTTTATCTACAAGCTGCTTCATTTTAGTAAAATCTTCGTGATTACTCATTTCTTTATCTTGTGTTTGTTCTTTGTGTGCACTCTTTTTGAGAGTCATCTCATTTTGATTTGGAGAATAAAAGTGGTGAGACGTCAAATTTATATTCTTTACCAACAACCGCCTCGGTCTCATTCATTGACGTGGTCCTTTCCTATAGTTTACTGCGGTTTTGCATATTTGTCGTAATTTTAGTAGGTTTATCGAACACATTTATACTTATGGAAGACATAACAATAGTCGATACACTTTTGGCATCATGCGAGATTAATCTAGGAACAAACCATTCATTTCACAAATCATTTTTCAAATTTTCTTTCCCACAAAAAGAAATAAAAAGTGCCATATGGCAGGTCGTAAAACCTGTGTTAATTTTGGCACATGTAATTACCGTACGTTGTACCCGGCGCCGTACACATGACTGGCACAGTCAACCGCACGTCAACGTTACAGTTTCATCTTGAAAACGTGTTCAATTTATAGCTGTTTGGGCGATTTTCGGGGCTTAGGTGTTAGGAGTGGCATGTGGTTTACAGTACCTACATGTAATTGGTATATATTGGGAGAGACACATTTCGTGTTATGTTACTAGTGATTGATGGATGTTGCTGTGGACACTACAAGTGGTAGTGAGTGACGCACAATGGTTGATATGGCTTAGGTATGTACAAAGAAATAATGATGTTGATTTTGGATATTTATTTGACAAAAGTCTAGGCACGTAAAGCAACCCTCCCAAGTATGTTGGGGTCGGCTTCCAGTTTAACCGAATGCAGCTAAATACTAGTATTTTACATAGAAGCCACACAATAGTACAAATTCGTCGAAATAAATATTAATCAAAAGAATAAATATAGATGATGATGTTGTACACTGACAGCCCTAAATCTATCTCCTCTCTTTCAGTCCATCCAAAGGTTGTCTGTAAGAATTTGCCCTGTGCGATAAGACCGCCCATTGTACACTTATTTTTAATTATGTTTGTCCTGTATTTTTGTTTATGTGGTGTGCAATAAAGAATATAATAAATAAATAAATATAGAAATAAGGAATATGCATGCATTTTTTTTTACTTGACAAATTAAAGAATCTGGTAAACAAATAAGAAAAAAAATAATTAAAATATCTTCATCAACAACAAAGTTTCAAAGCTGCTAATAAGAAAGAGAAGTCCGACATGGTATTTGACGTCAAAGGCCATGACACCCGCACTGACGCCATAGAAAATGGCGTCTTGGCGAGAGAGGTATATCTGTTTAAAATTGTTGTATCTCGTTTGTTGTACCAATTTTGATATTGTTTGTACAATTAGTATTCTATTATTGATAGACTGGTTAGACAACAAATATTTATTTCATTCATATTTGCTATTACATTGATTTCTCTTCCTACTACAGTGTCTATGGCTCAATTGATTTAGTATGCAGAAAATCGCCATCGATACGTCAGCCACGAAAATCGATAAATGTAAAATAGTATTATAGAATCGATTAAAAGTTCCAAGAAAATATTGTTTAACGATTTGTAGTCGCCATTGATATTTCCAAGAAACTATCGTAAAACTATTGATAGTATTTGCATTATACGACATACAATGTGAACACTCGTATCGGATTTGTAACGTTATAGCAATTTATGAATGACCGCGTTCAAGCGTGTATACATTTTTATTCAATGATGATAAGAATTGATAGAAGTGTAGGTATCCATTTCAGGGTCAGACGAGAATTTATTTTTTTAACCGATCTCAATATAGCGCATAACTATAGATAATATTACCGTGGCATAACACTTTTACTTTTCTCCCTAAAAGTTTATTCAGCAAACAACACTTCCATATTTCGGTTCTATGTGATAAGTAGGTCCTTTCTTTCAACCGTATTATTTTTTGGTGAGAAATTTGCAAATATCATATCCCTCTCTGGGTGGGGTGAGACAGATCGAGTGTTACAGAGCCATGGTGACTTTCGTACAATCACATTCCATCTATCCTTCTTATATTATTATTTATCCTTCATCATTTATCACACAATCTCTGTTTTAGGCACTTATGTCTTCGTTCTACATGCATAAAAGCTAATTTATTGCAATTTTGCAATACCTAATACTAATTTCTGGATCACCAAGATTAGTTACATATCCATCCTAAATATTGACATCAGGTTATTTAATTTCTTACAAGATAATATTATAATCGTGAGTGAAAGTCTATATACTTCGATACAAGGGCGTGGCGATAAGACTTATCTTTTATCAAGTTCAACGTCCCTTATCTGGCTTATAAACAATAACAATATGCTTCGTATACAATAAAGGTTTATCAAGATTTAATCAGCAATCGAAAGCCAAATTGTGGTAACATTTCCTTTTTCCTTGGCTTTCCATCACTTGGGTTTCTAAAGAAGTTCGAGGTGTTTCTTCGGGAGCTCAACCAGTACGCCAGCAACTATGTCAATGCTTTTGGATGACTCCTAGCCCCAGTTTGATTTGTAATATTTCGCGGTCTTCAGTTACTGTTTAGATGAATTTATTTTACGACATGCCTATATAAATAGCGAAGATCACTTGACTAAATTATTTATTTTGACCTACCTAAAATTACGTCATTCTATCGATCGGCAAACAGAACAGTCAATACACAATTTCGATCAATGCGGGCTTGTGAACTACTAACAAAACCATAAAGAACAAGAGAGATTAGTAATTTATGCTGTACGTAGATTTCTTCATCAAAGTTTGGCATTCAGTCAATATTTATTTATTTTTGAGCAATGAGTACTGTGTATATTGTGAAATAATGGACCAACAACCTATAATTTGTCTGCGCCTGCTTTGAAATCATTATAGTCTTGTGAATAGACACGACGTTTCTTGAATATGTTATATCTAACGTTTTTAAAGACTCTCCGATCATTTACATATTTTGTAGCGTCAACTATTTCAGTCATTTTCTTCTTTCCTATTTGAAGTTTCCGTTTTTTTGTCAACGCTTTTTTCATCTTTGAAATCAATGGCAAGTAAAACAATTTCACATATTCTCACTTCATTTGACCGTGACTTTAATCTAGTAGAATACGGAATTGTTTGATTGGCTATGACTAATTTAGCATGTACATGTGTACTCGTCAGTTTAACCACCATTCAAGTATTTCAATGTAGGAAACTTTATTACGGCCATTGATTTTGATTAAAGTGATTTGAAATGTCACTTTACACAACATTTGTTGAGACAATTTTTGAGTGTTACATCTGTTTTGTTGTATCCATCACTTGTATCTTCATCATTGTTTTTTTGTCATTCCTTCTTCGTCACAACTCTTTTAGTTTCCATCATTCAAACTGCCTAGTCCTTTCCCAAAGATGTTAGGGTTCGCTTCTTGTCTAACTGGATGTAGCTTTGGACTACCCATTCGACGACCTCCACAGCGCAGTAACTTTTCTGGATCCCACTACTTTATTACCACATCCTTAAAATTACTGTGACTGAAACCCGACACAACTAAGCCAAGATGCACTAGATAAAGAATTAGCTAGCTATGTACAATGGATCAAATGATAAGGCGGGACTCTAAATTGAACAATTGCAAGTCTAGAAAGGTCATGTGGGAATTAACTAGTGGACTACACACTAACAATACACCTGATGTTATAAACAAGATTAGATATGGAACTGGACGTGATCGTTTCTGATGAGGATCTTACGAAAACTAGTATAAAGGGCATTGGGAGCCACTCAAAAAATTATGAAGAAGTGAAAGAAATAAACGTCAATGATAGAGAATTGCATGGTTTACTATAAGGATTGAACACAAATAATAATATAGTCACATCTGTTTTATTGGTCTGAGGTCACATCATAAAAGATAATGAAATTTTAAAATTCAGAACTAATCCAGTCATCATCATCATCATTTTAGCCGAGAGACGTCTACTGTTGGACATAGGCCTACCCCAAATGTCGCTATAACGACCGGTCCTCTGCGTCTCGCATCCATCGGATTCCCGCAACCCTCACCAGGTCATCGGTCCACCTTGTGGGAGGTCTTCCAACGCTACGTCTTCCGGTACGCGGTCGCAACTCCAGAACCTTTCGTCCCAATCGACCATCTGTTCATCATAACTAATACAGTACTTCAATTGAAATGCAAGATCAGTGAGAAACATAATTACTTATAGCAATTTTAATGCATTGGTTCTAGTGTTAGTATGAAATTACCGTTCCTTTGTTGTTTATGGGTGCCACATCCTGTCAGCGTTAAAATAAATTTAGCGACCTATTTTTGGCATCGGCGGCCCCCCACTTGAGTCACAGTCAACGATCGTAACCATAGATATAAGATCGTAACGCACCCACTGTTAATCACCGAACATTACGACTCGATGAAGTTAGTTCTCTATTGCAGAGTTCCGTCTTCCGGCAAATTCTTGGCAAATGAGGATGAAATTGTTTAGTTTCTTGATTTTTGGTCTTTTATTTTCTTGTTGGGTTTGTCTCAAGTCTATATTTTGTTGGTGTGATTTTTATTTTAGCTCTGAATAGAGCGAGGGGAATGTCAGACTTTTAGTGACTAAAACCCATCTGTGTTCCTCCAGTTCCCCTTTGCGTTCAAGGACAATAGAACAATCTCGCAGCGTCTTTTATAGTTGTCTTTGGATTTGATTCATTGATTTGTCTTCTGTATTGTAACTTTTCCATCATTTGTTACTATTTGAAATCCTCTATGGCCAAAGATGCATGCTATTTTTTACAGAATTACATTACTAATAAGTTTCTCATGAATTTAATAAGTCATTCTGTTTCTTCTTTTACTATCTTAATTTTGCATTAGTTGCCATTGAAAAAGGGTAAAGGATGTCTATTGCAACCAATTAATCTTCACTGTGAACTGTGATGCTATCAGACAGTCAACAGAATAGTTATGACAATAACAATACAATCATTGAGAGGATTCATAGTCATACAATCGAAGTTTGAAAGAATGTAACAAACGAGCTCAGAATGACCAGTATCAGCTCTATAGCGTTAATTGACTCTAAATAGGCTGAAATTGGTACTTTATGCTCTTTGTATAGCAGAAGAATCCAACACAAGTGAGCGGTTTTTGACCTGATATTACAATTTCCAGTACGTTGAATAATATCAATAATTATTGCTTTGTAATGTAATTAAATTAGTGATGGATGTACTGAGTCAGCATCTAAATAAATCTAGACTTCAAAGCTTGTGCAAACAAAGGCTCTTACGAGTAAAATTATTAAACGACGATGAGACAATATGCTAAATTATCAAATTCAGACACCCAATTCATTTTTGATGTACAATTCACGCCTTTACTCAATGAATCCAATATCATTGACTAACTAGGTCTGGTAAGCCTTTTGTCAACAAGACTGTTTCTCTAAGTTTATGCAAATTCAGTCCATACCTACCTAACAGGCCAAAGGTGCTGTCAAAAATAGTTGTTATCAATAATGACCGCAGCGTATGACGTTTTCAAGGCTGCAGGATTTTTGGAAAGCCATCGCGGTTTGGAACGCAAAGGGCAACTGAAGGAACACGGGTAGGTTTTAGTCAGTAAAAGTCTGACACTCTCTCTCGCTCCACCCAGAGCGGAGCATAGAGAAGTAGTAGTAGTTGGGTGGGGATAGTTTCCCACCCAAGAACGGTTTGCAGTATTTGCAATCTAACGAATGAGTCTTCTAGTGAAAGCAAAATGCCTTTGGCATGCACTATACAAACACTAATTGCGAGTTAGTTGGCACCGAAGTATTTCGAATGACGTGTCTAACAAAACAATTACTGCTATATGGTAATTTACATACTAATAAGAATCCTTTGGAAACAAGTGTTGGTTTTTTTTTAAACGGTCTACTATGCAAGCATTGACCGTGGTGAACTGGTGATTGATGTTCGAGCTTGCCCGATGCAAAAGGTTATGCGCTACAGTGACAGATGGTAAAGGAATTTAAGCGGGAACTACATCAGACCAACGCAAACGCGGGCCACGCCTGATTTGTACGTAGCGGCGCGTCGCGTGGCGTGGATCTAATGTAGCTCTACAAGTCTAGTTGCCATATAAAACGTATGGCGACCAAAGCTTCCAGATCGAGGTACGTGGCCCACGTGTGCCCAATGTAGTTTTACCTTTATGCTTTGGTCGTTTGCCCGCATTCAGATATCCGAATATTAGAGAATTGGAAAACGATGCACTTGCCTGAAGACCGGACAGTATTCAGCACCATTCATGATCATCATTTCAGCCGAAAGACGTCCACTGGTAGACGATCTCCCCCAAGTGTCGCCATAACGAGCGGTCCTGCACGACTCGCATCAATCGGATTCCCACGACCCTCACCAGGTCATCGGTCCACCTTGTGGGAGGCCTTCTAATGTTGTGCTTTCCGGTACGTGGTCATCGCTCCAGAAACACACACAGCACCATTTGTAATAGGTTAATATCCCATATCATATCCTTATTCGGTTAACATACAATTATGAATGGTAATGGTTATATATATGTAGATGGATAGGATGGAGAGGAAGAGAGAGAGGCCAAAGAAAAGATGGATGGATTGTGTTAGGTGTGATATGAAAGAAAGGGGAGTTACTGATAGCGCGGCGTGACGTGTGACAGGACAGACTGGTAGAAAAAATCGTGTTGCCCCGACCTCAAGTAATATGGGACAAGGGCTAGAAGATGATGATGATGAATGGTAATAGTTATAAGGGTAGAAGAAGAAATGATGGATTGATTTCCTTTCGTTTCGCTGGAAACGAGGTCTGCGAGATTGTTCGGAAGTGTCACTACGACCTACGGAACCAAAAGGGCAACTGAAGGAGTACGCGTGGGTTTAGTCACTAAAATTCTGACAATCACTCTCGCTCCACCTCCGGGAGAAGTTATTTGATGATTTCCTAGCCAGAATACAAATGGCAAGAAAGGAGGTGACTGTTAAGATGACGATCGAGAAAAACATCATCTTCCTGCCTTTATCCCGTTTTATTTGTTGTCGGCGCAACACGTTTTTTTCTTCCATTCTGTCCTGTCACCCGTCACGCTATCGTTAACTCCCTTTTCTTTAATATCACTTCTCACACAATCCATCCGTCCTTTCTTTGGCCGGTCAAGAAGAACATAGCCACATAAATATGGGTACCTTACCTACAATAGGGCCTGTCCATACCTTATATGGACAGGCCCTATTGTAGGTATGTACACAGACATCCTTTTCAAAAGTTTCCATACTATTCTAATTATTGTAATCAAGCATATTTTATACAGACTAATCTAAATATTGCCATTTAAGGCCTTCTGGGGACACATTGTTAGCATAACTCCACTCGAGCACTATTTACTTGGTAACTCGATCATCAATAATGGTTATATAGTGACGTGTCGTATGCACTTATATAAAGTACGTTTGTACTTACTTAAGTACCTTGGTACACGTAATAATGGTTAAGTTGTAACTTGATAGTTCTGGGAACGATGAAGATATATTTTCGTTAATGTTACGGAATGCTGTAAGTAGATACCGAACTCTATATTTGAACCAGTAATCTGTTCAGTTGCGCTTTGGGCCACGTTAACTATTTCAAAAATTCCCGCAGCCCTAGCGGGATCAGTGCCATCGACCCTACTGGGCTTGTCCTTGGCCCTGAATACAACAACTGGCTGAGTCAGTATTAACCGGTTTCTCTCTGTGAGCGCCGGGCAGCCAGTTGGCACGCACACACGCGCCATTAGCTTGTAGTAGTGTACCTACCTGACGTAGCGTCTTTGTTTGAAAATTTTCTTCAGGTTACTCTGTGGTCTGACCTCGTAGAGTCTATGTGTCATTGAAAGTTCTCATATCTAGTAGAGTAGGTTTAAAACGATTAACTATGTCGATAAACACATGGCGATTGTACTATTTGAGCTGTCGAGCTCTGGAGCTGTCAATGGATGTGCGATTAACGCTTGTGCGACAGACTGAAACTCGGCATTACTCTAGTGCGACATGAAGAATTAACATAATTATGTTAGAGCACCCCGACACGGACAGGTTAGGTTAGAAGGATAAGGCGGGAGCTCCACTACGCATCGCTCGCGCCTTAGCTTTCGTATTTTTTTTATAAGCACCCAGAAGTACTACTGTAATATGACAAACGATAGTGCGAAAGTAGTTCGACACTACGGTATGGTAGTGCGACAAACAATTGTGTGAGTACTGTAATTTGACAGTACGTTGGGACAGTATTACAGTAGTACTTCTGGGTAGCATACTATGCTATACTATATATAGGGTGACTGGTAATTAGTGACCGATACTTAAACACGTCATGCCTGTACAGATGACATCACTATGATAACAAACAATTTTTATTATGGGAGCAAAGCCGAAATCGCGAAATATCAGCTGTTCTGTTCAGTACATTAGGCAAACATAAATGTACTGAACAGCTGATTTTTTTTCGCGATTTCAGGTTTGTTCCCATAGTAAAAGTTGTTTGTTATCATGAGCACAATCACGTGCTTAAGTATCGTACACTAATTACCAGTCACCCTATATATACAATTGTTTGTCGCAATACCGTAGTGTCGAACTACTTTCGCACTATCGTTTGTCATAGCAGCGTGACTACACTTACACATGGCTACTACCTTCATATACAACCTATACTTGTCAATTGATGTGAATTAGCGCCGGAAACAAAACAAGTTACCTCACTAGTTTTGAATACGTGATTCAAACAACCGGTTTAATTCTGCACCTAATAAAAATCTGCTTGTCAGTTGAATAAAACTCATAAAACAACGTCGTCGCGCGCGCATGTATGGTAGCAAGAATGTAGAAGCTATGCTAAAAGGGTACTCAAAGATGGCAGCACGTGGTATAGTGGAATTTTGAACCAAGTATATGCCAAATGAAATGTTAGCCCAAAATGTATGTTGGATTATTGGCCCAAAGTTTGTTGAAGGTTTAGTTTAGGCCTTGATGATACGTTTTTTAGTATACTATTCTCATAACTTACTTAGGATAAAATAATTATTAAAATGTGATTATTATAGGTAGGTCCGTACTATTGTCCAAAAACTGTACCTACAGCTGAAGTATCTGATCAATACAAGAATAAAAAAATAAATGAGTGACATAATTAGCTCTTCTTCTTTTCGATTCGATGGTAATTCGTCAAACTGTTTGGGCCCAATAGGTGGCTACATTAATAGCAGCATCGGTAGCACTCATCAAATCCTCCAAAGTGCAGGTCTAATAGACTGTATTTAACACACCAAAGTAGGTACCAAGTACATGATAGAATGGCCTTCAAGGGTCTTAGTGATTTGGTTGTTGCCTAATTTGGAACTTGGTACCTGCTTGCACAAGAAATGCTTCATCTCACAGTCAATAAACTGTGTAGGTGGATGACGAAACCTTTTTGTTAAAATAATATGAGTAAAAACAATTTTGTGAGTACATGCACCTTGTGAGTAATGAATTCAGATTAAAAGATTGCTTTGTGGTGGTAGACTTTTTTAAGCATAATGTAGGAAGGAAAATTACTTGTCAACAATTTGTGTGTCAGTAATTAGGCTTTTAAAGAATTTTTTTTGTGTCAATACTTAAAGAAAGTAAAGTTTGTCTATTGCTTAATCAACTTTTAGAACATAAATGAATTAAGGGCAAATTCATACACCTACCACTTTATAATTCTTAATGCTCGGCAAAAACCTCTTCTCTTCAACCTGCTTCTTCTGGAACACCTCATTGATGATATTGCCTAAGGTTTGGGCACCATATTGCATCAGCGCCTGGCCTCCTTGGTTGAGTAGCTGCTTTCCCGCACCTTGCAGCATGGAGCCAAAGTCCATGCCGCCATTTTGACCTGCCATGATGGCGTGGTCTCACTCACTCACTAACTACTCTCTGGTTATTTTTTTTTGTCGCTGCTAGGACATTTTGGGGTTTGCTGTTAGAAAAATTGGTGGATTATTTTACTGTGCTATGTGTTTGATATATTCAAAATATTATGTTTTCTACTCAAGTTAGAATTGAGTTGAAAATATCTCATATTAAATATGCACTCCACCCCACAGAATAAAGGGCTATGGAGTAATTTACAACTAATATCAAGAAAATGAAACTTAATATTCAACAATGAGTGGTTCCTCCTTGTCGATAAAAAAGAAAACAATAGAATAAAAGCATAACATTCACACATGTTTGTATATTAGAAACTCAATAAAAATTGTACACCTGCTGTGTTAGTTAATAATATAATATTAAATAACTGTAAAGACAAATGCAATTGCATACTAAAAACACTGTTTTCCTCTTCATACACCCAAGTTAAATTTAGCATTTGTTCACAAATGCCAATAAAAAAAAAGTAATTTTGAAAATGAGAACACTAACATAAACAAACTTTCATAACACAACAAAACCATTCAATTTTATTTTTAGTAAATCAAAGACACTGGACACAGTCATTCAACCTAGCGTGAACACAATACTCAGTAGGAAACTGCATGGAGGCCATCCATAGACATGATTACTATGTTTTATAGTGATGTCATCTATACAGGCGTGCTAATTAAACTACCTCATAGTTTTTTATTCATATAAAGATACAGAAATGAGCATGGAGGGGAATGAAACATGAAAGATGTTGTTGAATATAGTAAATAAATTGTTTTCTTAAATTTATCAATGTTTCTTTAAGAAGTATTAATGTGTTCTTATTGAAGTACCTATAACACTTTTGTAGAAAAGGAGGTCCATCAAATTAGGTCAGAAGGACATCTTAGGTCAAAATTATAAAACTAAAATAAACGTTGAGCTCACTTTAAAATAATGAGCTTAATTTTGATATGTTACAAAATTATTTACAATATAAAAGTGTAGCAAATTAACATATTTTTGTACCTACCTGTTATTAAAACATTAACAGGTAAATAAATATGCTAATTTGTACTGATTGGTCTGCTATTTTGCAAACTGGTTATATTATAACAATATTGACTGTATTGGATTGATAATACAGCTCTAATAATATTATGTAAAAGCGTATTTTCTGATTAGAGAAACTAGCATCCTGTTTATTGCTCAGAATGGTCACATTTTTTTCTAAAACTGTAATTTCATAGGAATAATACAACCTCTATGCAGTTCCCATAATGTGAACGTGTAAAGATCACATTCGCAGACAAACCGGCCGCAAAAATACTACGGTATCTGGACCAGAAGCAAATATAATGTAGGTCAATAGTGCACTTTCGAAGTTATGATAAAATCTATGAACACAGCTATTTCTCATCGTCACACTGAAGTTTTCGTCTCTTTTAGACCAAGAAAAATACGTATTGTACATCAAACTAGGTGAGGTCATCAAAAAGCCGAAGTTCACTGAAAAATCGTAAGAATCTACGAAGGAATGTTCCACACATAAGATTCTATCAAATATCACACAAACAAAGGTTCTAGTATACACTTTATCTACAAACAAAGAAACACACAGCACAGTAAAATATTCCGATACATTTTGCACATTGATTCAACCTCATTTTACACTAAATTAATAATAAAATTAAGTTTTAAAATCGTAGAACAACCGTACCCAAAACTGTCTCACGGAAACTGACAGAAACACAGCCGACTAAATAAAAGAGCTTTTAAATACGCGGGAGATGCAATAAAGTCTTGACCTTTTGAACTTGGTCGCATAACCGGCGAGATTATTGCCAGCGCAGAGACTGACGTCACCCGCTAAAATGAGGCGCATTGATTTTCTGCTTAGGTATTCTGTTTACATGTTTGGGTTTTCGTTTATCGTAAACCAATCTTTACAAACTTAAATTATTATAAATCTCTAGGAAACACTGTACTAAAATACGCAAGAAAACTAAATATTTGGTCTTGTAACCCTTATTACAATGACCTTGACAAGAAAAATGGTTTCCAGCATAGATATCCGGTTTCCAGCCAAAATAAAAAAGTTTTTATTTGATTTTATTGTCCTAACTATCGTTGAATATTTATATTACTTCATTTTATTACAAACCAATAGCCGAAAATTATTCGTTGATTTAGATGACACAGTAGGTAGGTAAATAAGTTGTAAGTGTTGATAATAAAACAAGTTGTAAATTAATATAATTATTTGCCACTTTTTTCGCATGCCAGGGCCGGATTAGGGAATATATAATAGAATGGTGCAATAGCACTTGGCGTCACTTTAAACTGTTTTATACATTTATCATTCAACATTAGTCACTCATTTGGTGCAAATGAACTTACAAAAGCAACGTCATGTTTTAAAACAACCGCCAATTTCTAAGGAGTCACCAATGTTTAGAATAAAAATTACATTTCTCTTCGCATCCTTTTTACGAAGTCTTGTCATGCAAGGTAAGTACGTTCATGATAGTAATCCAATAAAATCATTGTCGTGTTGCGTAGAACTATAATAGCACTTCAATCTCTCTCCAGGGTTGCAGATTACCTACAGTTCCGTAAGTGTTGTTTTCTGTCTGACATGAGAAAAGCATATTAGTTCTACTTGGCTTTTTAATACAATGTTTAAGTAGTCTATTTTATTAAAATAGCTACATACAGTAACGATATTAAGACTTTGTTATTGATTTTCATAATTTTGTTTATTGTTTGGACGTATTGTTTAATTAAGTTTTCTCATGGTAATTATATAAGCTGAAGAATAGCAATTGTTTTGGGAGTGAAGGGGCAAAAGGCACCTGGACTTATGGGATAAAAACCAGAGGCGTAGAATTTTTACCTCACTAACACAAGGAAGAGGAGCTCACGGACCTTTTTAAAACCACCACGAATTCGCTTAGTGCAACGTCTATTCGGGCACATCCCTTTGTAAAATGGTTTCCCCTGAGCCAGATACGCCTGCCCGCCATTTCTCCTATGATTATTGTGCTTGCGCTACTCGGCAAGATTGCACCATGAAACTTGTATATCTGACGTCAACTGTCATTGCTAGGGATTGACAGCTCAGCTTGAAAAAATGATTTAACTCAGCTTTTTTTCTCATCCAGTCTTTAATCCATCGTTTCTTTCTGGATTGGCTTTTTTTAGTTGATAAAATTAATGCAATACTCAATGCAAAGACTTTTTTTTTCTATCCATTATATTAATCGTGCGCACGAATCTAGCTGCGGAGCGACTGATTCAGATTGTACCACGAAAAATTGCCAATAATATTGCGTAGTGTGCGGGACCATATATTGATGAAGATTTTTGACAATCTTGCATTGTCAATTTTATTGTGTGTGTGCGGCTAGCCAACGTTTGTAAATTGTTTTTTCTTTGGTACATTTTTGAATGACACTGTCACAATAGTCTAAGGCAGCTCAATCGTACAAAAAAAAACTTTTTTAGGTACTTTACTAACGACCCGCCGCCCTACCTTCGCACGAGAGTTACAAATCTTTGAAATTCTCGACTTTTCTCGTCGGCGAAAATCGCATAAAAATCCTTTCAATATTTTTTGAGTTTATCACAAAACAGGCGATGAACAGACGCGGTGAGGGACTGTGTTTTATAACATTTGTAAGAAAAGGGCGCTTGAACGTTCATACCACGTTCTTCGAAGCAACCTTCATTAAAAATTTCTGGCAGGTGATACTGTGATACCAGTTAACCAGTTTCTTGTAGGTCCAGTGAGGGAGCATGCATAATACATCACTAACTGTTTGAATCTAGTAGATTATCTAGGTTAAATGGCGCAAAACGATCTTATTTATCACTGTGACTCTCATAACAGATCAACCTTCAATTGTTTCATATTCATACCGTGTACAATTTCCCTAAAAATCTGAGGAGCCTTCAAGGCATTTATTACGTAGTGAATCAAACGCCAAGTTCAGAACGAGTAATTTTATTTACAATATACAAGGGAGGTCATGAAACCGCTGAAAATCTTAACACCGCCATTCAGCGGACGGTCTAAAATGTACAACACCATCTATCGAGTTGATGAGAACTAAAATGCATAAAACAAAATGAATGATAATTCTACTTTTGAATCCTAACATTCCGCCCACCATGGACAGAGTGTCCATAAAGTAACACACTATAAAGACAAAACAATTCATCTGCCCACTAAGATAACAATACAGCTACTACCAAAAACAATAAAAATATAAAACTTAAATCAACACTTCACTTGTGTGTGGCAGGTAGCCTTTGAGTTCAAAAACAAATTTCAAAACTTAAATTTAGATGGTAACAGGTAAAATAATGAGCTTGGACACTGGTCTCTTTATGATAGAATCCTTACATTTTAAAGAAACAACGCGCGTAAGATTGTCCACACCAACATGCTTGTCAGTTATAATGCCATATAACCATCTAGCAGGTGGCAGATCATCCTCTTTAACTAACACAATATCTCCTACTTTAGGTTCCGGAGTCATGTGTGACCATTTATAACGGTGCTGTAGTTGTGTAAGGTATTCATGCGACCATCGACGCCAAAAGTCTTGCACAAGCCGTTGAGTAAAATACCATCTTTTGAGAGTACTCATGTTCATATTTACATAATTAGCATCCGGTACTAGTACTAAAGGCTCACCCACAAGAAAATGTCCCGGGGTGAGTGGGTATGGATCTTCTGGATTGGAACTAACTTGTGTTAACGGCCGTGAGTTAAGACATGCCTCTATTTGGCACAAAAGAGTCGTCATCTCCTCAAACGTGAGTGTACTATTGCCGATCACGCGTTTTAGGTGATGTTTTGTGGACTTCACTCCAGCTTCCCATAGTCCACCAAAGTTTGGAGAATGGGGAGGAATGAAGTGCCAGGTAGTGCCGTTTGTTGCAAGCCAGTCAGCTATGTCACTTGCTGCTACCGAACCTTCACGTGGTAATACATTTTTAAGCTCTCTATTCGCTCCAACAAAGTTAGTGCCATTATCACTCCACAAATCTGCACAATGCCCTCTACGAGCAACAAAACGCTTAAATGCAGCGAGAAATGCATCTGAGGTCAGATCACTCACCACCTCGAGATGAATTGCACGAGTGGCCATACAGATGAATAAACAAATGTAACCCTTAGTGGGGCGATAACCACGTCCCTTTGTGGTTCTGACGGCGATAGGTCCGGCGTAATCAACACCACTTTGATAAAAAGGCCGGCAAGCAGTGACACGGGCTGATGGTAATTGGCCCATCAATTGTTGGTTTGTTTGAGCCGCATAACGAACACAAACGACACAATTACGAACATGCTGCTTTACGAGACTCTTTGCGTTTATGATCCAATATCGAGTTCTTATGTATGTTAGCATTAACTGAGGGCCTCCATGAATAGTACGCTCATAGGCATCTGCAACAATCAACTTTGCTAGATGTGAATTATAAGGAATCAAGATAGGATGCTTCATTCCTTCTACTACGTTAGCCTTCTGCAATCGACCACCAACTCTAAGGATGTCTTTGCTATCAAGAAATGGATTAAGCGAGGTAAGTTTACTGCGTTTATTTATTTTACCTAGTCCTTGTATACTCTCTATTTCTTTCAGGAATCCTTCCCTTTGACATAACCGAATACAGGTAAGTAATGACTCATACAATTCCTTAGACGTTAGCCAACATGTAGTAGCAGATCTAGTATCAGATCTATTTGTTTTTAGAAACCTTCTACAAAATGAAATCACCCTAACTAACCTACTTAAACTTGAAAACCTTGTAATTATATCAATGCCTTCAGTTGCTGTGTGACATAAGACCTTATTTTTTCTTTCTTCTAAATCAGTTTGCTTAAACTTCCCCTTACTATAGTGGACTGTATTTTCTTGTAGCCATTTAGGGCCATTTTTCCAAATTTGAATTTCAGACATGTGCTTTGGATTTAAGCCCCGCGATACGCAATCTGCTGGATTCTCATCGGACTTGACATGCGCCCATTGAGTGTTGTCCATTATGGTCAATATTTCCGAGACCCTGTTGGCCACAAAAGTCTTCCACTTGCTTGGATGACTACTTAGCCAATCAAGAACAACACTAGAGTCAGTCCAAGCGTGCATGTTTTCCTTTGAGATACCCAATACTTCTGAGACTTCTAGGAGCAATTTAGCCAGTAAAACAGCTCCGCAAAGTTCCAAACGAGGTATTGATACCTGTTTTACAGGGGCAATCCTTGATTTGGAAGCTACCAAATTCACATGAACCTTACCGTTACAATCTACTGATCTAACGTAGACTACGGCTGCATATGCTGCGTTAGACGCATCAGAAAACCCTTGTAGTTCCATGTGAACATTATCTCTGCGTGTCCCTACCCATCTCGGAAGTTGAAAACTAGTGAGATGAACGAGATCCTCACGATATGAAAGCCAATCCTTGAGAATGTCAATTGGTATCTCGTCATCCCACCCTATACCAGCAAGCCATATTCTCTGGATGAAAACCTTGGCTGTTGTTATGACGGGCGCAATCCATCCTAGTGGATCGAATAATTTTGCAATATCTGAAATTACCTTACGTTTTGTTACAGGTGTTTCAAGCGACGGAAGTTGGACAGTATACTGAAATACATCGTTAGATCTGTTCCAGGTTAATCCTAAAATTTTCAAAACAGAATCTAACTTTATTTCTAGGTTTTCCTTCCTATTCTCACTGTTTTTATCAATTTCTTGCAATAAACAAATGTTATTGCAAGACCACTTCTGAAGCTCAAACCCCCCGCGACTAAGAAGGTTCTTCATTTGATGAAATATTTGTATACCTTCTTCAACGCTTTCGCAACCTGTCATAAGATCGTCGACATAGAACTCTCTTAAAACCCTATCTGCTGCTAAAGGGTATTTATGACCTTCATCATGTGCAAGCTGTTGCAGAGCTCGTACAGCTAAGTAAGGTGCCGAAGATGTACCAAATGTTACACGTAATAACCTTAGATGTTGCAGTTCTGAAGTTATGTTTTTACGCCATAAAAGGCGTTGATAATCAACATCCTTTTCTGATACCTTTACTTGTCTGTACATTTTAACTATGTCTGCAACAAGACATATTGGATGACAGCGCCAACGCATGATGATGTGCCTCAGTTCAGGTTGTAGCCTTGGACCAATCAGCATGTCTCTATTTAATGATGAGCCATTATTTAGAACACATGATGCATCAAATACAACCCTCACCTTTGTTGTAGTTCTATCATTTTTGACAACTGCGTGGTGTGGCAGATAGACAGCACTAAGATTCTCTTTCTGTAATTCTGGAACCACCTCCATATGACCCAAAGTTAAATATTCTTCAATTACATCAGAATATTTAGTCCGAAATTCAATGTTCTTAAGCAACCGTTTCTCGAGTAAATAAAACCGTTTTCGAGCAATTTCGAAAGAGTTGCCAAACTTACACTCAGGATCATTTGACTTGAAAGGCAATCTCACTACATAGCGACCTGATGAGTCTCTTGAAACAGTTTCTGTAAAGAAATCCTCACAGGCTTGCTCTTCCTCTGAATAAAGCCTTTTTTCAGAAGAAGATTCCTCTAACTCCCAAAACTTCTTTAAGAGATCATCTGTCACTACCGCAGTGTGCATGTTCACGATTTTATTTCGCGGAGAAACTTGCTTACTTTGTGAGTTTATACAGCCAGACAGGATCCATCCAAGTTTGGTATTTTGAGCCATGGGAAACCCAGGTAGACCCTTGATAACACCATCCATTAAAATCTGGCAATATACCTCTGCTCCAAGCAAAATATCAATTTTGTTTGGAGTATTAAATGAAGGATCAGCTAATTTTAGATCCGACATTTGAGGTGATAACGCTGTCAAAACAATCTTCCTTTCCGGAAGAAGTGATGTTATGTTCTTAAGAACATGAGCCTTGACAACAACTATAAAGTTGGGATCATGACATGACTGAAGACTTACGGTCACAAAACATTTAGAGCGCAATGTTGCACTCTGGTCACTGCCAAGTCCTGAAATAAAGCTCTTGTTTGTTATCTTTTTCAAACCAAGCATTTGTACCGAAGACTCGGTAATAAACGATGCTTGAGATCCTTGGTCTAAAAGAGATCTTAAAACGAAAGTACCTATTCTCGCTTCTACCTTAACCAAGGCAGTGGCCAATAACACTTGGCTGTTTACGTTGGAGAAACAAGATACTATGTTATTTGGTGCCTCGCTCTGTGAAGTTGATGGCACAGATTGATTCGTACCATCTTCCTCTTTATCACGTGAGACGTGATTACTTTTAGGGACTGATTTCAGATGAAGAAGAGAATGGTGTCTCTTCTTACATATACGACAATTAGTTGAAAGACGACATGAAAATACCGAATGATTTGGACCGAGACAGTTAAAACACAAGTTATTGGTTTGGACAAACTCACGACGTGCATCAACATTTTCCTTAGCAAACTTCTTGCAATTTATGAGTTTATGACTTTCAGCACAAAATTCGCAAGTTGGATTTGAAGTGACATGCATAACCTTAGTCGTGCGAGTACTATTATTTGACTTGTAACTAACTTTACTATCCAAAAATTCAAGAGACCTGAATCGCTGCTCTAGGAATTCCTGCAAATCTCTTATTTTAGGTAATTCGTTATTGAATTTACAGATTTGAACTTCCCACAGTTTCCTAGAATCAGTATCAAGTTTTAAACTAACAATATAAATTACAATAATATCCCATGAAGAAATATCAATATCTAAGTTTTTAAGGGCGTTTAAACATTCATTTGTTGTATCAAGTAATTCTTTAATGGCACTGGATGATTCAGAAGTTATGTTCTTTTGATTCATGAAACGTTTTAAAATACAAATAGCAAGATGTAATTTATTATTATAGCGATGTTCCAATTGATCCCAACAGACTTTGTAATTACTGGCCGTGATAGGAATATGGCGTAAAAGCTGTTCAGCCTCACCCGTTATGTAGCCTTTGAGATAGTGTAGTCGTTGAACATCGTCCAATGTTTTGTTGCTATGTATTAACGACATGAATAAATCGCGAAAACTTGTCCATTCGGTGTATTTACCACTAAAACTAGGAATGGAAATTTTGGGTAAACTAACACTAAAGGATTGACCGATGTTTGACTTAATAACCTTAGAACTAGACATTGCAACAGTATTAGAATCTAACTTAAACTTAAATAAACAATCCTTTAATTCTGTTTTATATTCCGTGTATAGTTCTTCGGTTACTCCGTATGCATCAGCTGTGCAATAGTTAGATTTAACCAATTCCTTTGGATTAAATTCCGAAACGATGACTCTATGTGTGTCGCGATACGAAGTCCAATAATTTTCCAATGTTTCAAGCCGAGTTTCGAAATAAGATTGAGTTAGTCTTTCCTTAGGAGATTTTTTAAAGTTAACTCTGGCTTTTTGAATCTTAGTTTTCGTATCTTCTTGAATTGTAAAATACGTTTCCATGTTTACTAGTTTTTGTTTAAATTAAATGTGTTGTTTTAATTATCTCAAATAAGTAGTTCAAATTTTCAATTAACTTGAATGCCCGATCTCAAAAAAATTACAAGTCCATGAATGTTTTCATAAAAATTTTCTAAGTGTTTGGCAATTCTGTAGGAAAACCGGCGTGGATTCCCCGTCTGTTGACTTTTTGCGAAACTATTCTAAGTCCAAACAACTTCTAAATTTTTCTAAGTCTATTTCTTCTTGTATTGAAAGTTCTAATTTGCTTGAATTTTCTCAAAGTCAATATTGCAAAGAGTACTCACAGTTTTTTCAGTTTATACTTCACTGAAATAGGGTCCAAAATTCAGCTCCGTCCGATACCGTTTCCTGTATTGGATATGTCGCTGCGTAGCTCAACTTCAATCAACCGATTTATCGTCCGACTCGTAAGGACCATGTACAATTTCCCTAAAAATCTGAGGAGCCTTCAAGGCATTTATTACGTAGTGAATCAAACGCCAAGTTCAGAACGAGTAATTTTATTTACAATATACAAGGGAGGTCATGAAACCGCTGAAAATCTTAACACCGCCATTCAGCGGACGGTCTAAAATGTACAACACCATCTATCGAGTTGATGAGAACTAAAATGCATAAAACAAAATGAATGATAATTCTACTTTTGAATCCTAACATACCGGTTTTGAGATGGCAAAATTTTGTGGGCATGTAGCTATACTCCATATGTTTAGGTAATTAACTAAAAGTAAACAATCTTGACATGTCTTTTATCTAAAAGTTGTCTATAATTTTTATATAATAATGTTTACAATTTGTTATTTACTTATAGTATATATTTAATGTCTTTGCTTATACCGATGTTTGGTAACTAACTAAATTTAAATAATCTTTGTATGTCTTTTATACGATTTTTTTTTAACAAAAAGACATATTATGATTGTTTACGTTTAGTTACTACCTAAACCGATGGAGTATACATACTCGTATAGAAGTAGTAGGTACTCTCAGACGTTGAATCACGATTTCCATTTTGAGAGCTAGGAAATATTATGTACGTATAAAAAAATATTAGGAAATCCTTGGTAGTCTTATGTAGTGTTGGAACGATTTAATAGGGCAACATTTTGTTAGTGTACCAAGTCTTTTAGTAGAATTGTGTAAGACTATCTATCTCCTGCGGTTTCACCCGCGTCTTTGGTTAGTACTCCGCTCCCGTCGGTCGTAGTTTGATGTTTATATATATATATATACTTTATTGCACAAATGCACACCGAGATTACAACAAAAGTAAAACTTATAATAAAAACATCCAAGGACAAGGACAATAAGAACAAACAAGCGACAAGGCCGCCAAATGGCGGCCTTGTCGCACTTGTCGATTTCTTCCAGGCAACCTAGCGATGTCGATGGCGATTTTATAAGGCCTACAGCCTTCCTCGAAAAAGGTTCTATCTAACACTAAAATATTTTTTTAATTCGAACCTGGGATTAGCCGGTTCAAACAAACAAACAAATCCTTCATAAAGATACAGTTATGTTCGTCCTCTGTTCGTCTACTGTGCATACGAGCGTCGAGCGTGAAGGTTATCTCATGAGAACAAAAATCTTGATTAGCCAAGCAATTTACCTGTTACGTTTTAGTCTCTTTTGTAAACCAAAATGGAAATATCGCCATTATGCCTTGACTCACAAAGTCACAAGTTACGTGCCAAATATGGCAAGAATTGATGAAAATGTCAAAAACGCGTTGTGGCGCTAAATTCCATTTATAGTTTTTATATTGATAACTAGTTTATCTGTTACAAATAGATGTACAGACCTACAGTAAAAATACAACGTAGGTATTTATGTACTTATTATAAAACAAAGTCCCCATCGCGTTTGTCTGTATGTTCGCAATGAATTTAAAAACTACTGATCGGATTTTCATGCAGTCTTGACCAATAGACAAAGTGTTTCACGAGGGGAGGTTCAGATATATAAAACATGCGTATTATAGTATAGAAAAGCAAAGAATTTTGAAGATTTGTGGCTGGGGCGGGTCGCTAGTAATTTTATAAAGCTGAAGAGTGTGTTTGTACGCGCTATCTCAAAAACTACTGGTTCGAAGTAAAAAACTCTTTTAGGGTGCTATTTGAAGCTCGGCTGCAGGCTGCGGATGCAAGCATCAAATGCGGCGGCTGCACGAAGCCGGCTGCAACTGCACGACTGGTTTTCTATGTATCAGTATGGATTTATGTGAAAGCCATTCCGAACGCGGCTGCGGCCGCACGTGCTGCCGAGCTTCGGCTGCGAGTGCTGCCGCGACCTGCAGCCGCAGCCGATGCACACGTAGTTCACTCCAACCTGTTAGACAAGTCCGAAATAAACGCTACTCGGAGCCGATAACGCTCACATTGGATTGAATTGTGGATTTGCGACTGGCAGCACAAGCAGCCAACCTCGGAATTACTTCCGACTGCGGATGCAGGCAACGACCTGCAATCGCAGCCTGCAGCCGAGGTTCGAATGGCACCAGTGTTGGATAGCCACGGTCAAAAAGAGTGGACCATTAACCAAACACAGGACAGCAGTATCTAGGCGTGTGTAACTCTTTACTATGCTCTTTACTGAACCGACTCACTGTTCCGAAAGATTGGAACTGCTGTAATGTTTTAAATGCATCATTTGGAACACTAAAACACTCTTTACTTTAAGTAACCTGCAGTCTTTTTAAAATTCAAATTAAAACATAATATGTAGTGTAAATTTTAATAAACTGAACTAAAAACATCTGCTTTAAATTATTCTCAAATGTGTCTGTGTTTGTATCTTTTGAGCCGTTGTTCCAAAATGTTTCGTTTGTATCTTGTGAGCCGACTTTTCAAATGTTCCGTTTGTATCTTTTGACCAGATGTTCCAAATTATGTTACGTTTATATCTTGTGACCCGATGTTTCAAATGTTCCGTTTGTATCTTTTGAGCCGATGTTCCAAATGTTCCGTTTGTATCTTTTGAGCCGATGTTCCAAATGTTCCGTTTGTATCTTTTGAGCCGATGTTCCAAATGTTCCATATGACGCATATCACTGTTTCGGAACATTTCAGTGATTCAGATGCAAATGTTCCAATTGCAAAGATGACACACTTTGCCCACGTCTAGACAGCAGTAAAACTAGTCGCGAGAATTACTTGTATGTAAAAAACTTGTAAATAGGTATAATATTAACGTTGTATTCTAGAATAAAGTCATTTCAGCTTATTGCTGAATATTCAGCTTGAGCTCAAATTGTCGTATTCATCCTAGTTCCACAAGGCCTCAGTCTCCCATACATAATGCAGAAAATTTGGCACAAAACCAGCTTTTCCATAGGATTCCTATAACGGGCACAAGGCCGCCATAGCCGCTTTTCTGACCATTAAACAATTGCTGGCGTGTTCGTCCATTAACGAGACAATCAATAAAGTCTGGTACAGGATGCTGTAACCACAAAACAGACCAAAAATTGTCCAACAGCCTTGAACTGCGATGACGGTATTGAAGTAGGTAAACGGATAATTAATTATGATGTCTTGGAGAAGTGGTTCTCAAAGTATCGGTCCCGAACTTGCGACCCACTAGTGGGTGGTATTTAAATTATATACCTAGGTAACTATGAGCGAGTTTCTGAATCGAGTAGACCGTCTCAAACCCTACTTAAATGCCAAATTTCGACAGGTTTTCAGGCTAGAATTTGAGAAATATTCAACATCAAATACTAAAATCAGAAATCAGGGGTTAGGATCGGAATTTACTGTTTTTTAACAGACTTTAAAAAAAGGAGGTTCTTGCTTTCGACTATATTTTTTATGTTTGTTGCCTCAGAACTTCGTCATTTATGAACCGATATGCAAAGTTCTTTTTTTAGCTAATAATAATAATAATAATGTTTTTTTTTAATTTTTTTCCGTTGTTGGTTCCGAAAAATAAGTTATTTTGAATTTTTTTTTTTTTTGGTTATGTCATGTGATTTTTTTTGTAACTTTGTATTTATGTTCGTTTACGGCAAATCTTATTTATTTAAACTTTTAAACTTCATGTACAGTAGTGGTACATAGGCGGACTTAATGCAACAAGGTATTCTCTAACAGTCAACCTTTGGGTTAAAAGAGACAACACTGTGGTAGGTGTGCACAATAAATAAATAACAGATATATCAAGTAGAATGTAGTATCATTAAATTAAGTTAAAATAATAAAATACTTATATATGCTAATATTATATAAACTGATAAATACATTATAATAAGGAGAATTTAAAAAATAACAATTATGACGAAGACCGAACTAAGGTTGAGAGAACTTCAAGAAGTAGTAGTTCCGAATTTTATGCTTGAAGGAAAATTTACTTTCGGCTTTTTTGATGTCAAGGGGAAGCACATTCCAGAGTTTTATGGTAAAGTCAACGTAGGAATTAGCCATAAACCCAGTCTTAAAGTGTTCAGGTAGACGACGAAGCCACGGCGAGATCTAATTTAAATGTATAGACAGGTTCTGGTCAATAGGGATGATACAATGTTTCAGAGAGTTCTTTGGAGGGACAGTCCTGAAAAAGAAATTGAAGAATTTGAGTTAGTAACGGTTACATTTGGTACTTCATCGGCGCCATTTCTAGCAGTGCGGTCTTTACATCAGGTTGCTTATGATGAAGGGAAGGATTATCCATTAGCAGCTAAAATTATTCTTAATAATTTCTACATGGATGATCTAATGACAGGGGCAGAAAGCGTAGATGAAGGATATAAAATTCATACAGAAATAAAAACTATTTTAGCTAAAGGGGGATTCCAATTGCAAAAATGGATAAGTAACAGTGAAGAATTACTACATAAGATAAGAGAAAGCAAAAGGGATAAAGCTGAGGAAGTAAAAATAAACCTAGATAAAATAGATAATATTACGAAAATACTCGGACTTACCTGGGATCCTCGCGCTGATGTTTTCCAGTACTCCGTAGAACTGCCTCTCCCAACGGAACCTGTAACTAAAAGAAAAATTATATCGGATATATCTAGACTTTTCGATCCGTTAGGTTGGTTGTCACCTAGTATCATTATAGCTAAAATGTTGATACAGAAGCTATGGTTAGCAGGTATAGGTTGGGACGAAGAAGTGCCCAACAGTTTATTAAAAGAATGGATTACTTACCGTAAGGACTTATCTTTTTTAGTGAATGTTAAAATCCCACGTTGGCTTAACACTAAATCCAGCAATGTAAAGACGGAGCTGCACGGTTTTTCGGATGCCTCAAAAATGGCCTACGCTGCAGTGGTATACGTCAGAGTTATAGATGCAGAGGGTAACATACATGTGGCGTTAGTTACCTCGAAAACTAAAGTGTCTCCCATCAAACAGGTGTCAATACCTAGGTTGGAACTATGTGGAGCAGTTCTATTAGCTAAGTTGATGGTGGACGTTGCTAAAACTCTGGATGTAAATGTATCAGATGTGCACGCTTGGACGGATTCCGAAATTGTCCTCGCATGGCTTAGTAGTCATCCAAACCGTTGGAAAACATTTGTAGCCAATCGCGTAGCTGAGATCTTAACCAAATTGGATACACAATATTGGTCATACGTTCCTTCCAAACAAAATCCAGCGGATTGTGCCTCTCGCGGCGTGGCTCCCGGAGAACTCGACAATACGGCAATATGGTTCAATGGACCAGAGTTCTTAAGACAATCAGTGGTAGAATATAAAAAACCTAAACACTTGATTACTAAGTTGGAGGAAGTGAAGGTCCATTCGGGTATCCTTGACATTTCTTTTTGGGAAAGATTTTCATCGCTTTCAAGGATGATCAGAGTAGTGGCCTACTGTAGGAAGTTCTTGCTATTAAGGATTAATTGTGCTAACAAGAAGAGAAATAAACAGTTGTCCACTGCGGAACTCGGGGAGGCGATGGAAATATGCATTAGAAAGAGTCAAGAAGAAGAGCTACAAGAAGAAATAGAAGAACTTAAGAAGAAAGGATCTCTAGGAAAAAAGGGAAGAAAGTATAAATCGTTAAATTTATTTTTAGATTTAAAGGGGGTAATTAGAGTGGGCGGTCGATTAGAGATGTCTCAGTTGAGTTACGATCGCAAACATCCAATACTTATACCTAAAGATTCGTTCCTCACGAAGCTTCTCATAAGCGAGGCGCATCAAAAAACGATGCATGGAGGGCCTCAGGCTATGATCGCTTACTTAAAATCTCGGTATTGGATTGTAGGAGTCAAACCTTTAGTAAAAGCTTTTTTTAGAAAATGCGTTACTTGCATTCGGTATTCGAATAAAACTCGAAGCCAACTAATGGGACAGCTACCATCTCCTCGTGTTACACCAAATAAAGCTTTTCTGTACAGTGGCGTCGATTACGCTGGCCCAATAAACGTCAGAATGTCTAAAGGGCGTGGTAATAAATCGTACAAGGGGTACATCGCGCTTTTCATCTGTCTGTCGACGCGGGCGATTCATATCGAAGCAGTCAGTGACATGACGTCCAAAGGTTTCTTGGCCGCTTTTAAGAGGTTCGTGGCCAGACGTGGACACTGTGCAGAACTACACAGTGACAACGGCACAAATTTTGTTGGCGCTGCGCGGGAGCTTCAGGAATTATTCAATGAAGAAAAATCAAAATTAATTCCTGAATTGGTTGAGTGCTTGGCAAATAATGGTACAAAGTGGAACTTTATTCCTCCTCACGCTCCAAATTTCGGCGGACTATGGGAGGCCGGAATAAAGTCTACTAAATACCATCTCAGAAGGGTTATAGGGAATTCTACTTTAACGTTTGAAGAACTTACGACGGTGTTGGCGCAAATTGAGGCGTGCCTCAACTCGAGACCGCTTTCCGGTGGGGATCAAAATGAGTTAACAGTGTTAACTCCGGGACATTTTTTGGTTGGGGAACCACTCGTCCTTGTACCTGATTCGAATTTCGAAAGGGCTAACATTTCTAGTCTCAGACGGTGGCAACTTACCCAAAGAATGTTACAGGACTTTTGGCGGCGGTGGTCACAGGATTATTTGAATCAATTTTTACAACGCCATAAGTGGACTCATGAAAATCCAGAACCAGCCGTAGGTGGCCTAGTTCTGATAAAAGAGGATGATTTACCTCCTGGCAAGTGGTTGCTGGGAAGGATTGAGTTAAAACATCCTGGGCCCGACGGAATCACTCGAGTAGTTACTGTCAGAACTAAAGGTTCTCTGATAAAGAGACCTATAACAAAATTGGCTATTCTTCCTGTAGCATCTTAAACTTTGTTGTGAGGTATAATTTAAGAATAACATGTCTTGTTCATCTAGTTTGTAAGTTTTTTTTTGTTTTGTATACCTTCACAAAGGCTATGGTTATATTCAGGCTTGTGCTTGCGCACCCCGCACGGTGGGCGGTTTAGATTAAGAGAAGGACATTCTGCAATCTGTCCTTGGTGGGCGGTATGTTCAGGTAGACGACGAAGCCACAGCGAGATCTAATTTAAACCATCAAAATGTTCAGAGTTGCCGACGTGCTCGATAGATGGCGTTGACGTCGAGTTAGATCTCGCTATGGTTACGTTACCGCCGGTAGTATAAGAGGATTGGAGGTTTTTTTGTTAGTGTAGTTGATAAATATTTGTGTACCGGACTGACCCACGATTAAGTCGCACGCACCTACACGCGACTTAATCACTCACATAGACTCTACAATCACTACATACACTCGGTGCGCCGTCGAGACGTCGAGTTAGATCTCGCTATGGTTACGTTACCGCCGGTAGTATAAGAGGATTGGAGTTTTTTTTTTGTTAGGGTGAATTCTTGAGATTCTTAATAGAATTATACGCCTACTGGAAACATAAAGTGAGTTTCATTAGTGTTCTCACCTTCCGACCTTGAAATATCGTTCATGATGGTCCTTCGAGCCGGACTTATCAAAAAAAGATAAGTCCTTACGGTAAGTAATCCATTCTTTTAATAAACTGTTGGGCACTTCTTCGTCCCAACCTATACCTGCTAACCATAGCTTCTGTATCAACATTTTAGCTATAATGATACTAGGTGACAACCAACCTAACGGATCGAAAAGTCTAGATATATCCGATATAATTTTTCTTTTAGTTACAGGTTCCGTTGGGAGAGGCAGTTCTACGGAGTACTGGAAAACATCAGCGCGAGGATCCCAGGTAAGTCCGAGTATTTTCGTAATATTATCTATTTTATCTAGGTTTATTTTTACTTCCTCAGCTTTATCCCTTTTGCTTTCTCTTATCTTATGTAGTAATTCTTCACTGTTACTTATCCATTTTTGCAATTGGAATCCCCCTTTAGCTAAAATAGTTTTTATTTCTGTATGAATTTTATATCCTTCATCTACGCTTTCTGCCCCTGTCATTAGATCATCCATGTAGAAATTATTAAGAATAATTTTAGCTGCTAATGGATAATCCTTCCCTTCATCATAAGCAACCTGATGTAAAGACCGCACTGCTAGAAATGGCGCCGATGAAGTACCAAATGTAACCGTTACTAACTCAAATTCTTCAATTTCTTTTTCAGGACTGTCCCTCCAAAGAACTCTCTGAAACATTGTATCATCCCTATTGACCAGAACCTGTCTATACATTTTAATTATATCAGCACCTATACAAATTGGATGTATTCTCCAACGCATAACCGTATGTCGTAATTCTGCTTGTAATGTCGGGCCAACCATCAAGTCATTGTTTAGCGATACCCCATTTATTCCCTTGCAGGAAGCGTCAAATACCACGCGCACCTTAGTCGTCAGCTTATCTTCCCGGATTACTGCGTGATGAGGTAAGTACAACCCTTTATTCTTTTCTTCTGCAGATACCTTCACCATATGGTTAAGTTCTATATACTCCCGCATCACCGCTGTGTAATCCGCCTTTAATTTGTCATTCCTTGAAAGGTTGAACTCTAAACTCTTTAACCTTTTTTCGGCTATGAACCTAGATTCACCATCCTTGCAACTTTGTTGACCATCTCGGAACGGCAATCGTACAATATAACGCCCGGTTTCATCTCGCTTTGTGGTATTTGTAAAAATATTCTCACATTCCACTTCTTCTTTGCTCAGTATTTTTTCAGTTCCTGATGGCTCCGCTTCTAGCTCCCAGAACTTACGTAAGAAGTCATCAGTCTGAACATTGGAATGCATGACAGTTATACAAGGATATGAATTTATATCCATCAAATTTTCTGTACCGACAACACCCGAAAGAATCCAGCCGAATTCTGTTTGTTGTGCTACGAGTGATCCACTAGTACTCTTTTTGATTCCATCTTGAATAATTTGGCTGAATATCTCAGCACCCAACAAAACGTCAATTTTGTTAGGCCTATGATACTCAGGATCTGCCAAATCGTTTTCACTCAATTTTACCCATTCTACCCTGGTTGCTGTTACAACTGGGAGAAGGGATGTGATGGACTTCAAAACGTATGCATTCACTTGAACGTTGTAATCTGGATTCACTCGAGAACGTAGATTAACAACCACGGAAGAATTAGACATCACTGTTTTATTACCGCCTACACCTGTTACACGGTGTTTTGTTAAAGATTTCTTTAACCCTAAATATTGAGCCATTGACTCAGTGATAAAAGATCCTTGGGATCCTTGATCTACTAATGCCCGAACCACACGATAGTTTCCATCTTTCGACTTGGCCTTCACTAAAGCCGTAGGTATTAAAACCGTATCCTTACAATTTCCTGTCGAAAGGCATGAAACTATTGGCTTAGTAGATCCCTCCGCTTGTACAGCGGCTTTTTGAGATTCCTCCATTGAGGTACTATTCCTAGCAGCAGCTGATGCTGCTTCCTTCTGATCAACGCCCGTGATCTCACCAACAGACCCAGAACCACCGCTAGGGTGGACTAATGTATGGTGGCGTCTTTTACATATATGGCATTTGACGGTGTTTCTACAAAATCTGGCAGAGTGGTTACTTCCCAAACAAATGAAACATAGCCCCTTTTTTTGTACAAAATCACGTCGAGTATCGTTACTTTCTTTAGAAAAACCTTTACAAGCAGTTACCTTATGCGCGGCAGAACAAAAAGGGCAAGATAACTCAGCTTTTTCTTTGCCTACCACATGGAATGATTGCGAACTCTTTTGAACCTGAGCTTTATTGTCTAAGTTTTCTAAACCTCGAAATCGGCCAGTTAAAAACTCAGCAAATTGAGTAAAGGTAGTCAAATCATCTGTTGAATCTGAAGCTGTCTTTAATTCCCAGGCCTTCCTGGTGTCCTTATCCAATTTGGCACTAACAATGTGGATTATTAGGATGTCCCAAGAAGAAACATCTACCCCTAGATTTTTTATTGAACCTAAGCAATCAGATGTGGTGCTAAGTAATCTTTTTATTTCAGAGGCTGATTCTACTGTTAAACTCTTTTGATTAAACAAACGCTTTAAAATTCCATTTGCCAAAAATCTTTTATTGTTGTACATTGCTTCTAATTTTGCCCAACTAGCTGTATAATTATCCGATGTTACATTAATATTTCTTAAAAGTAGCTCTGCATCTCCGGTTAAGTACCCTTTAAGGTAATATAATTTCTGCGCATCGTCTAGAGTATTATTGTTGTGTATTAATCCCACAAATAAATCCCTAAACGTCTGCCACTCACTATAATTTCCAGAGAACACAGGTATCTTAACCTCAGGTAATTTAAAGTTTCTAAATCCTGTACTACAACTAGCTCCTGGACTAACATTATACGATTCACTAGACATTTTCATATTGTTTAATTGTTCTTTTAGCTCGCTTTTAAACTGTATATAAAACTCTTCGACCTCATCATACAAGCCATTCTTAAAATAATTTGAACTAATTAAATCAGACTTTTTTACTTCACTAATTATTTTTACATGTGTTGTGTGGAATAATTGCCATTGCTGTTCTAAGTTTTCAATCCTAGTTTCTATATGACAAACAGTTAGACGCTCTCTAGGAGATTTTTTAAAGTTAGATTTTGACTTCAGCATTTTAGCTTTAATATCTTCTTGAATATCGTTAAGCGACTCCATTTTTAATTGAAAACACAAACTTGGTCAGATCACAAATATAAAATACACAATTTTCTAGCAACTACACAACACTATAAATATCTAACACTATAACTTAATGTCCAATAAACACGCTCAATAACACCTTAAAAGTTTCTTTGAAGCACTTCGAAATTTTTCTAAGTCCCAGATAATGTTTAAAATTTTACAAGTGTTTTGGACTTGTATTTTTTAGTAAAATCGGGCATAGGTTCCCCGTCTCAACCACTTTTGCCTTAAATTAGTACAAGTCCAAACTACTATTAACAACGGCTAAGTTAATTAGCTAGTGAATTTAAGGTTCAAGTTTCAATGCACTTTCTTGAATTGTTGAAGTTAATTTCTTCTTAGTAATAAGGTCGAAAATGTACTCACGATTTTTCCACTATGCACTCACTGACACTGATACTCGATGTACACGCCGCCTTGTGGCGACCTCTGGTGGCCACTCCGCGAACTCCTCTGCCTGGCTCCTCCACACAACGTCACTCCTCCGGCACCCAGCCGGATCCTCTGCTTCGATGACGTCACCGCTGACGCCTCGCTGTAGGGATGCTCTGAGCAGCAATCCACTGCCCAGTACTGACGTTGTGGGGCGATAATCACCGCCACCACTGATGACTACCCAAAAAACACCTTCACGCCAATCCGACTCGAAGGACCATGAACGATATTTCAAGGTCGGAAGGTGAGAACACTAATGAAACTCACTTTATGTTTCCAGTAGGCGTATAATTCTATTAAGAATCTCAAGAATTCACCCTAACAAAAAAAAAACTCCAATCCTCTTATACTACCGGCGGTAACGTAACCATAGCGAGATCTAACTCGACGTCAACGCCATCTATCGAGCACGTCGGCAACTCTGAACATTTTGATGGTTTAAATTAGATCTCGCCGTGGCTTCGTCGTCTACCTGAACATAAAGTCCAAATCTTGCAAATTAATTTTGAAGCAATTACCCCAAAACGATTGAGCTGACATTTGGTATACCTATGTAATAACATGGATAACAATACATTAATATGGTACCACAAAACTGGTCTGATGATGGCGGCGCATAGTAGCCATGGGAACTACTGAGCATGGCAAGATAATACCATCGTGCGTGTTTGAGCTCTTCGGCATGGTCTTCATAAGTACCAGTACTATATCGCGAAAAAAGCTTGGGTAGGAAAAATATTTTACATTGAACGTATTTTCTTGTTCGAGCGACTTCATTAATACAGTTCAGCCACATTTGTCTTGAAAACCAAGAGGTCAGTTCCGAATTTAGTACTTTTTGTTAGACGAGTCGGGGTCCAAGCAACTTTGGGAACCACTGTCTTAGAGCTTTAGAGTCCGGTTTTGGAGATGTGGTGGTAGTGTGGGAGTTGTAGATAATTATGTTTTGAGTGTGTATTAACTTCTGTTACGACATTGTGTTGACAGGTAAAAAGATACAAGGGATTTAGGATTGCGAGTTGAGGAAGACGAAATATTCCGTAACTGAATTTGATCACAAACTTGTTTATTACCACTACTTCACTACTTCAGCACTAATGTATAGTTTAACCGGGTGTAAAGTAATCTTGGCCTTGAAAATCACTTGGCCTTTATTTTGGCTCTAGTAAGAAAAAAGCTGCAGGATTGTTCGAAAGAGATACCGCAGCCCCTGGCAACTGAAGGAATACAGGTGAGTTTTAGTCAGTAAAAGTCAGGCATTCCTCATTTCCCAGAGTAGAAGAAATTATTTGATGATTCCCACTTCAAAAAAAAAAAAACATGTGCACCCAGCCAGCTACAAAATTGATAAGTAAATAATATTTATTTTGCAAATAGGTTTAAAAAAAAGCGTGTTAAAAACACTTTACACGTCAATTATTATTTTTTCGTCATTTTAAACTAGATGAGGCTGATGTTTCCTAGCTGACAACCCTGAGAAGAAACACCGAAACAAACTTAGGGGTCAGTCTCTTTAAAAGTCCATACATTAAATATGTAATGGTCAAATCACATGAGAACCATGCAGATTTGTCTGAGATGGTCTTTTGAAGAAAAAATCATAGAGATTTGAGTGGATCTGTCCAGCCAGTGCAAGCATTTGTCAGTATTCGCAAAGCTCAACTCAGTACTACTAAGGAGCTCAACGACTTGACGAACAATACCAAGGAAAGGACATTTGGGTAGGCCGCAGAAAATACTCAAATTAAGCGTAGGTACAATGGCAATAACCGAAGACATAAACATTCACGAAGACCTCACTACATAGAGTCTTATAGTCTTCAAAGCTTTAGAAACAAAGTATAATGTGGGTGTCTTAGCCAGATTCTCAATTTCCCAGTAAATCCGTTTCGTCTGCTAGATCAAAACAAACAATAAAAGCATTTCGACGAACGCTTGACTATCTCGGAATCTGTCATGAAACTAGGTAATTAAGAATAGAATTTATACATGTGAGAACAGTTTTAATGAACTTCTGTTGAACAAGTAAACTTAATATTAGCACGGGTGCAAATTATACACAAATCTTTCTCGTTTATCGCTCTTTATATTTGTGAAAACCGCATCAGAATCCGTTGCGTGGTTTAGGAGGAGTAAATGACTAAACAGAGAGACGCGGAAAGCAATTTTGTTTTATACTGTGCAGAAAAGAAGTATTAAATTGTAAATGTCGATCTACTATCTACGATGTCGATCTACGAATAACAGATTATCTATTATTTTATTTATGACGTTGTAAGAAAAAATACTCAATAATAGCTAGAAGTAGTCAAAAAACATCTTTCATATTCAGTAAAACAACTGTAACGCTAACGAGTACATTGCGCCTGCTCAAAGGCTTGAACATACTCGAACCCGTAGCATTTGTTTTTCATAAATGAGCATGGCAGTTGAGAGTTTGTCATGCTCACTCAAATGTCTCACTGATGGTGGAGCGTGTGTTGGATACAATATACATATATTTAATGTCTTTGGTTGGATCATTTGGTTCCCTTCAAAATGTTTAAGCTGAGTGGTGCTAATACGCGTCATGTCCGTGAACGGGTGCTGTCAGTTGAGAGTAGTTGAGACTGGTCATCTCTTAGCTGCCAGTAGCTTATTTTAATATCTATATTTAGTTTTTTTATATTCTATTTATTTATTTATTTAATAAAACTTCATGCAACACAAAAGTACAAAGGCGAACTTAATGCCGTAGGCATTGCGTATTTACATTCTATACATGGCCAGGACGCATCCATAGGAAACTGCTCGCGTATACATTGTAGTGCAGTTTTTAAATTTGCGATTACAATGTATACAAGAGTAGTACGCAAATACTCGCGTATACTTTGTAGTAGCCAAAGTAACTAGCTTTGTTCCATAATATACAGTGCTAGTCCGCATGCAAACTAATCGTGTATAGATCGGAATAGGCGCGAAAAACTCTAGATTCCAAACTATACGCGAGCAGTTGCATGCTCGCCATTTTGATTTGATGACCTCTCTTTCTATTATATGGTAATCATATCTGCGTATCTATTCTAAACATTGCATCATCTTTCGGCACGTGCTGTTTGTTTTGATTAGCGGTTTTTTGTTGTCTCTGCATAATTTATTATAAAAAAATGTGAAAAATGATTACCAAAGACACTCTGCAAGAGTTTTTACTGAGTAAATGTGGTGAATTCAAAGAAAAACTGTTTGAATTTGAAATTCGGAAAAGTTTGAAGTAATGATCAAGTGCAAGCTGGGAGCCCAAATGATTCACTAACATTAGAAGGGAATCTGGCTTTAATGGTCACTGTTCTAACCTAACCTAACCCACATGATCGCTTTGTTAGCTCGCCATCGTGTTCTAATGGTCACTATTCTAACATGACCTAATCCAGGCGCGATTTTTAACTTAACCTAACCCAAATGATTCACTAACATTAGAAGGGGATACCTTTCTAATGTTAGTGAATCATTTGGGTTTGGTTAAGTTAAAAGCCATTATTTTTTATCTAATTCTACATTAATAATGTTAAAACTTCATTATATGCATAAATGATTTTATTAAATTATATCGCAGCTTTTGTCAGGCGTAAGTGATGTTAACAAGTAGTATAGTTTGGAAACACGTTACAAACTATACAAGACCAGTGAGCAGAATTCGTGTATACATTGTAATTGCAGATTTAAAAATAGCAATACAAAGTATACGCGAGCAGTTTCCTATGGCTGCGTTCTGGCCTTGTATATAATGGAAATACACATGTGCGCGTCTAAGTTACAAATTATACACGAGTAGTACGCAAAATTTGTGTATACATTGTAATCGCAAATTTAAAAACTGCACTACAATGTATACGCGAGCAGTTTTCTATGGATGCGTTTTGGCTATGTACAGAATGTAAATACGCGGAGGCATTCTTTACCAGTCAACCTAGGGTAGTGAAGAGAAAATGTGGCAGGTGCATAAAAATACAAAAGAATAATAAGAAAATAATAGTTCAAAAGAATATACATATATATACACAATAAACATACATTATATAATTTAATATAATATAGGGTGACTGGCAATTAGTGTACGATACTTAAACACGTGATTGTGCGCACGATAACAAACAATTTTTACTATGGGAGCAAAGCCGAAATCGCGAAAAAAATATCAGCTGTTCAGTACATTAGGCAAACATAACTGAACAGCTGATTTTTTTTTCGCGATTTCAGGTTTGTTCCCATAATAAAAGTTGTTGGTTATCATGAGCACAATCACGTGTTTAAGTATCGTACACTAATTACCAGTCACCCTATATATACATATATATTTATATAAAGTAAACGAAAGGGGTTATTGAGACGACTTCACTGTTTGTGCAGAAAGTAATTTCGCAACATCCGCTTAAATGCATATAGGCTGGTGGCCGTCCTGATCTCGAGAGGAAGCGCATTCCACAGAAGTATGGACTGTATAGGAAAGGAAGAATGAACAAAGTCAGAAGTATGAGAAGGACAAAGCAGTAGAAGATTGTTAGAAGAATGCAGATTCTTAGCGTAAAAAGAACATAGATATTTAAAGTGTGTCTTATTTACATTGTTCTCACATAATAGTAGCGACAAAAACATGTAATTTTCTGAGATATTTTGAAACATAACGTGATTGAAAACGAGTGTCTATGGACTTTCTTGCACATTCTTCTCCATAGAGATCTACTCTTTGAAATGTGTAATTATCATCATTTTTTCTGACTGACTGACTTCTTGACATTTCAAAAGTGCCTGTAAATGGTTTATTTGAAATAAAATGCTTTGAATCTTTGAGTCTTGAATCTTTAAGCCATTTACAGGTAGACAATACAAAGTTGTGAGGTCGAGGCCGGTCAGTCACAAAATAGAAAAAAAAATCTTGTTTGAAAACCCAGTAAGCTGTTTCACGGATTTCCCACGATTACACCTCTGCGGTACACGAGGCACCCACGAGAACAGACAAGCGTGAGTTAAAAATAAATTCCCTTTTTATTTTGCTAGTCGCATTCTTAGCTAGTGATGTCAACAGCCCTACGCACTGCGGAAGAAAGATTTCTATTATAAAGTCAGTCGTTACCAGGGGCGCCGGCTTTAAGAAAACCTGGGTGCTCATGCTCATTTGATGGACTCGAAAAAGTGACGAAGTGTGAGAAGAGAAATGCACACTGATCGCCCGACAAATAAATAAATTTCCTACCTATATACTGCGTACTTAATTACTAAGTTTTGTTTGATAAAAATATAAAATTAAACCAATAATGTACCTATGTATAAAAATGAAACTAGTTTTTAGTATCAAGAAATATTATATTTTATACGTAACCTAAAAGGCGATTACTGATATGTTTCTTGATGGCTATTCTCAGGGGTGCTCTGCACCCACTGTTTATTTCTCATGGGTGCTCGAGCCCCCGAGCACCCACGGAGTTTGTGCCCCTGGTCGTTATGCACAATATATACGAATAAATAGGCACGATTATATAGATATGATAAGAGTGGGCACGCCACAATCGCGGTGATGGAGCGGTTAGAGGCGCCACGGTGTCTCGACACTTTCCGTCTGGCGCAGGTCCTCACCGAACACGGTTGTTTCGGAAGGTTCCTTCCTTCCGATCTACCATTGTGTAGATCGCCCGTTGGCACGCATACGGTGGAGGTCTACCTCGCTTAGGCAGAGCACCACTGTGTTATCGTGGTGGCGTCGACGACTTGCACACTATTTAAGTTTGGCTGAGGGATTATCATCATCATCATTTCAGCCGAAAGACGTCCACTGTTAGACATAGGCATCGCGTCGCCATAACGACTGGTCCTGTGCGTCTCGCATCCATCGGATTCCCGCGACCCTCGCCAGGTCATCGGTCCACCTTGTAGGAGGTCTCACAACGCTGCGTTTTCCGGTACCTACGTGTTGCCACTCTAGAACCTTTTGTCCCCATCGACAATCTGTTCTGCGAGCAATGTGCCCTGTCCACTACCACTTAAGTTTGGCAATTCTTCGGGCTATCTTTGATAACCTTGGCTCTCCTGCGGATATCTTTATTCCGGAAGGAAACTATGAGCATAGCCCTTTCCACTGTCCTTTAGCTGAGGGCTACAGTTAAAATATGTAAAATAAAAAAAAAACTTTTTCTTTTTACAAAAAAAAAAGTAGAAGTGTTTTTTATATGGAAGAATGCGTGCTTAATTAACAGAAAGTGACGTCATTTTAAACATTTTAATTATAGTAATTACTTATCGCTTGTGCTATTTATTATGTAGTTGTCCTACTATAATATTATGTCATTCGTCCCTGACATAAAGCACGTAATAAGTTAAATACGAACTGCTATTATACAACTTCAAGTTTAGGTAGGTACCTACTTACTTTAATTTAATACAAAACTTGTGTGGTCCTGCACCTTACATACGGAGTACGGACTCGATTCGTCAGATATTGCTTCATAGATTTAACTGTATGCACTGTAGTACTGTCTGCACCAGAATGAGCTACTTATGGAGAAACTGACTGACATATCTATTCACAGCCAAAATTACTGGGACTAGGAGCGTGAAATTTTGCACAAGGTTTCCTTTTATGACGTAGGCGAGCACTAATATTTTTTTTTTCCAAAAATTCAGCCGTTAAGGAGATGAAGCGGGGTTCTAAAATTTGTATGGAGAAACTAACTAAGCAAGTTCCTTCATAAGGTGAAAGCTATGGGCCCGAACGTGGCCATGTTATCACTAGATGGCGCTAAATTCTATATTTTTAGTAAGTATATTTTGTTTTTATTAGTGAATGGTATTGGCTAAAAAAACTTTTTACAAAAAAAAAATACAACCGACTTCAAAGTAAAAAAAACACTGAAAAGTGCAAAATAACTTTAATTTCGGAAGTCGGTGTTTCTATAATAGTTTTGTCTCTTCGATATTTAACACCGACTTCTGAAATTAAAGTTATTTTGCACTTTTCAGTGTTTTTTTTTTACTTTGAAGTCGGTTGTATTTTTTTTTTTTGTAAAAAGTTTTTTATTTTATACTTTTTAGTTATGGTACCACCACTAAAAAGTACCCCTCAGCCAAACTTAAATACCTTATAGCCAGAGTGCATCTCATGACAATTCTAATAATCCCAAACACGGTTAGATTACATTAATTTATTACAGAGTTCCGGTGCCTAACTTCAGGCTTCATCATCAGATCAATTCGATAATCCCCCCTCTACTTTCAGTCAGTCATCGACTACACGTATAAACAAAGCAATTTTACTTGTTACGACTGTTCTGCTGTGATCCTATGAGGAGTTCTGTTCCATATCTTCGAAGTTCATGATCAGATCATAACAATATTTTTATGGGACCAACTCGGAAGCATAATCTTTCAATTAAAAAAAAATTTCAAAATCGGTCCACAATTGACCGAGAAATCGGTGAACATACATAAAAAAATAAAATAAAAAACATACATTCAACCGAACATATAACCTCCTCCTTTTTGAAGTGGATTAAAAATCAAACATTCCAATAATAGAACATAGTCAAATTATAGCTTCAAAATTCATCTAATTCTGACAGTTCAGTTCATGTCTCTAACTATACATAAGTACTATTAGCTAAACCACATGTTCTTGGTTCTTTATTTTTATACCTACCTAACCTACCTTTTGTTTTGTTTTGCATTTATAATAAGTTATCCTCATGTGTGAATTTCTAAATATACCTATACATACCTATATAATACCTAAAGTTTGCTGTAAGAAAACCCAATTGTGGGTTAAGTTCGCCTGTGTACATCAGCTGTCCAATTTTTATTATTTGTAAAAGTTGTGTACAATAAAGAATATAAGAATATAATATTATAACTCCAGAAACGCTTCAAAAATAAACGGCGAATGAAATATTTGTTCTCTAGAATGTAGAACGTAATGGACTGTGAGAGCATTGTTTTATCAATTATCACACTATACAATAATATAAAGCTTTGATCAAAAGAAACAGATAATAAGGAAGTTACTATAAATATGATAAACCGAATTTATTATTAAGTTAAATTTTATTGAAGCAGTTTGTTGACTGGTGACCTCGTTTGTAAGTGCCTGACCATATATTTCTATGTGCCTGACCCTCGTGATCTACTTGTATATGAGATAAAAAAGTGTGAGAAAAAAAAATTTAAAAACAGTTTAACAAATTGTATTAATGATTATAAAATAAACAATGCCAAGTCATGAGGTCATGCTTACAAACGACCTAGACCCCTAAGATGGCGACCGAACGATAAGAAACGACGACTTTATATGTATAGTATTAAAATGCGCCAAAACGCAGCTTTTAACAAGATATACAATACAAGCCAGAAAAATTGCTCTAACACAACACACAATGAAAGCGTCCGTTCGCAGTAATCTTAAAAACTACTGAATGCGGTTTTCACCAATATACAGAGTGATATTTATATCTCATCATCATCATCATCATTTCAGCCGATAGATGTCCACTGCTGGACATAGGCCTCCCCCAAATGTCGCCACAATGAACGGTCCCGTGCGTCTCGCATCCATCGGATTCCCGCAACCTTCACCAGGTCATCGGTCCACCTTGTAAGGGGCCTTCCAACACTGCGTCTTCACTCCAGAACCTTTCGGCCCCAACGGCCATCTGTTCTGCGAGCAATGTGGCCTGCCCTGATATTTATATCTACATTAATATTATAAATAGGTAGTTTGTTTTTTTGTTTGTAGGAGGTAATCTCTGAAAGTACTAATTCGATTGCTAAAATTTTTTCACCGATAGAAAGCTGCTTTATTCCTGAGTGACATAGGGTATATTTTTTGTACGTGGGTGAAGCCGCGGGCAAAAGTTAGTACGATATACAGAGTGAGTCATGCGGAAGGTTTAGGTGTATAATAGTAGGACATTATAGTAAAGGAAAGCCGATAATTTCAAAGATGCGACACCCGTGCGTAGCTGGGACAGGTCGCTAGTCTGTGAGTTTATTTAATTTTAAGGAAAACATTTCAAAGTACTCAAGCTAGTAAACTGGAATTTCCAACATAAAATTACCTAAAAAAAAACTGTATCACCAAAAAAATTAGGATGACTAAACAAGCGTGGGAGCTTATCAATAAAGGAGTAAAAACTGGCGCTAATTCATTATCTACGTCACTCAATGATTCAGCTTTTTAAAGTCCAGCAAACTCGTGTTAGTCAGAGTATCTGAGTAAACTTTAATAACCATTTGCACATGATATCGCAACGATCGTAAGACGAACGCTAATGAGTAATTAGAGTCATTATTTGTTCCTGTTAGCAATCAAGAAACAATCTACAATTTGTAACGTTGGCAGAAATAGTACTAGGTACACTCAACTTAGGCAGGGCACATTGCTCGCAGAACCGATGGTAGATGGGTACGAAAAGTTCTGGAGTAGCAACAACGTACCGGAAGACGTAGCGTTGGAAGGCCTCCCACAAGGTGGACAGGTGACCTGGTGAGGGTCGCGGGAAGATGGATGCGAGACGCACAGGGTCGGTTATTATGGCGACACTTGGGGGAGGCCTATGTCCAAAAGTGGACGACTTTCGGCTGAAATGACGACGATGATGACACTCAACCGTATAATGATAAATGATATTTATTAATAGGTTTAAAAAAACACTTTTGCACGTCAATTTTTTTTTCGTTATTTTAAACTAGTTGAGGCCAGTGTTTCCTAGCTGCCTACCCTGAGAAGAAACACCGAAACAAACTCAGGGGTCAAAGTCTCTTTTAAAGTCCATACAGTAAATATGTAATGGTCAAATCACATGAGAACCATGCAGATTTGTCTGAGATGGTCTTTTGAAGTAAGAACCATACAGATTTGAGTGGACCTGTCCAGTCGGTGCAAGCATTTGTCAGTATTCGCAAAGCTCGACTAAGGACTACTAAGGAGCTGAACGACTTGACGAACAATACCAAGGAAGACATAGGTACGTTAAAATTACTGAAAAGAAAAGATAAAAAATAACAATCAAAAAAAGTCCTCACAGTCAAGGAAACTTTATTTGTAGTAGTAAGGGTTGATGCCTGCCAAAGCTGCGGCATTGTTCGAAAAGGTTACCGCGGTCCTAGGTAGGTTTTACTCAGCATATAAAAGTCTGATACTCCCTCTCGTTCGAACCCAGAACGGGACGAGTTATTATTTATTTTTATAATATTGATAGGCTCGCGTTTCATCGCTATTTCACCTGATGGTAAGCGACGATGCGGTCGACGATGGAGCACGCTGCCTAGAAGTAAACTATTCACTCTTGACTTAAAGACCCCTAGGTTGTAACCTATCCGGATTATTTGATGATTTCCAACGAAAAAAAAGGCTGAACGTGATTTGACTATACTAAGATTATACTTACATTGGTAACTTCTACTGTATGCTTGGAAATAGAAAAATAACATGTTTTATTATTTTCTGTAAAATTTTGTTGCTGTTCGGGTTGTTCATAAGAGTGGTATCTACATATAAAACTGCATTATTAATACCTACAGGCAGAATCGTGAAGCCGGTTTCCTTGCAATGACCCCGTAAAGGACGACAACCGAAATAGCCAGATGTTTCGATACCATTTATGGATTACTCAAAAAGTCTCTCAAATTATTCGAATTTAAAAATTCACTAATGGAACGACAAGAGTTCCATTTATAAAATTTTAAAGTCATGTCTTTTGAGACTGCTAGGGCCACGCGGGGATTTTTTTAAAAGAAAACCTGTGCAACTGAAGGGCACAGGTCTACGTCCTCTCGCTCCACCCTAGAGCTGGAGAAGACATTGGATGATTTCCCACCTAAAGAAAAAGTCATTTGAGAGACTTTAAAGAGGTCGATTTGTGTACGAAAATTCCTTAAATAAAAGAGGACCACTTATAAAAGAAATGGTCGCTTTAATATTACCCAAAATTGATTAAGTTTTAAATTGTATGGATTAAAGAAACAACCTTATAATATAACTCAAATCATTGAAATGAGAAAGCTCGCGTGTTCAAAGTTAATTTTACTATTTGACAGATCCTTGCGCGGTCAAGGTTCCGTTGAAGGTCTCATTGTACACGTCCTGCTTTCGCTAGTCCAAGGTAATATCTTGAACTCTGAGTGACTTTCAAGACAACAAAGTGCTGTATAATTAGCATAACTAGAAATAAATGAGATTTTGCCGACGATGGCGATGCTGAAGACGTTCTTCGAAACTTTTGAAGAACGGAGGAAGACAGATCTCGGTACCATGCGAGACATCATCTGAGATAAGTCGTCCTTTAACATCCAATACCTTTACAATAACAGTGTTTAAACTATTCCGCTCTGTGCTTGCACCTTTATAGCAAATATAGGCTGTATTAGCCATATTGAAGCACATGATCGCAACCCATAGTTGCATAGAAATCATTATCACCGTAGCCGAAATCGGTAACGGAATATTTAATTGAAATAATTAGCTCGTAATTAGCTAGAAAAATTATTCTTGACTTAGAAGACAGTGAGACACACATACTGATATCAATTAGCCTAAGAATCATTATATTGATCCCTTTGTAACGTTTCTCTGTCGTGCCTAATGACCAAAGAAACGCTGATGCGTTTTTTCAACACATGTGTGTTAGACATCTGTGATATCGACTATACTATGATTAGTATAGTTGATATCAACACACATGTGATATTATAATCAGGAATGTTATGGAGCTCCGTAACTGAAACTACAAGATCCGGAATTAAAAAAAATCCGCATCCTTAACCAAAACCGATATAAAAGTTTTGTATACTTTCGGATAAGGCGGAGTCGAAATGATAGGTAGAGATAGGTTTTTGTTTGTTTTGGCCTGTCAAACAAATGATAACCTAGACTAGGAATAAAATTCAAATCTTGCTATTTGTATTTTATTTAATTTTAAATTTTTTATGTCCGTAACTGCAACTGCCCGAAACTAGCGGATAATTTAAATAAATAAAAGGAGAAACTTCGAAATTACTGGGATAAGGAGCGTGAAATTTTGCTCAAGGTTTCCTTTTATGAGGTAACCGAGCATCAAGAGAGGATTTTCCAAAATTCCCCCCCTGAAGGGATGAAACGTTAGAAGAAAGTCGTAGGTATACGTCATTGATATTGCTTGCCCTTTGAAAGGCATAGTTTCTACGTTGGAACTCTTAATATGAAGAAAAAAGGTTTTTTTTATTAACTTTCATTGTTATAAGTACTGCGATATTATAGAAAATACAAAACACAAAGAATCCAATAAATACCTAATTTCGGAAAAAGAATAACGCACCAAAGTTTATTTGAACTTATAATTCCAAGTCAATCCAAAGATTTAACACTGAAAGCAACCCGTTTAAAAAAAAACGGCAATTTCATATTTTAACCCCCATAGCCCTATTATTATTCCTATATGCCTATAAGCGTATCCAGATCCGTAATTTCATGTCCACAACATTCCTGATTAGAATAAAAACCATTCTTTATGTGAAAGACTCTGAAAGAGTTTACATGAAAACCTTAAGCTCTTGCCAAGAGGAAGACTACAAACATTTGAGAACAACGCTTCGTCATTTCCTTGTTCCTATAGATAGAACTCTCATAAGATAGTCAATTTATAGAAAGCTATCTAAAACACATGGTCTTTACAGCATCGTAAAGATTATATTGACGCCAAGAGCGATAAAATATGTGATAGTACTTACCACAGCATTCACGTTGACCGCTGCACATACATCTTCAATTACTTCTTCAACGGCTCCACTTTCGTACTCCTCAGCAGGTAAAGCTGGATACAGTCTCATATTGGTGCTAAACATAGTATCCTCTTGAGTTGGCAGCTTCGGGTAGAGGTTTCCTCCATTTTCAAGCAAAGGTTCCGTTCCTTCACCTCTCTCACCTCTTAGAAAGCCTTTAACAGCAGTAGAAGCATTGGCAGAGCGATGCCAGCCCCAGCCGTTGGCTTTAAAGTTCTTCGGGTAGTAATTCATCATTTTTAACACTTCACTGCACTACACAGTAGTCTAAACTTTTGCACTAAACGTTCGGGTTCTTCAGCTCCGAAAATATCCGCGACTTCACCTCTCAGCGGGTAAACGGCGAATGAAGTAGTCTCGTGTTTTTGTTTATATTATAAATCTGTAACAAAGGAAGTTGTTCCGTTAATATTGTAAGTGAATCATGATTTTCCTTGTTTTTGGGGTAGAATGTGACGTAGGGAAACACCAATTAGCTGGGGTTTGGGAAAACCGTAATGAAAGTATTTATAGTTTAAAAATAAAAGATTTCATTAATAGGGTTATTAAGATAATGGCTATTTATATTTGATGTTTGTTGTTTTTTTGAACGCGCTAATCTCAGGAACTAGTGTTCGGATTGAAAAAAATATTTTTTTTGTAATGGATATAGCCTATTTATCGAGGAAGGCTATAGGCTTTATAACATCAACATCACGCTACGAGTTACAGGAGCGGAGCAGTAACGCAGGAAAACCACGGTGGACAGCTAAAGAAGAAGTCGTCCAAAATTATTATAGTTTTCCTCCATTTTTTTTTGCTAGTGTGTTCTCACTCCAGCATTGCTATTCTGAAAAGTTTATTTGCGAAATCACTTCTGAATCCTCAGTGAAATCAAAGTTTCGTATTCTAAAATGGAGTGAATTTGACACTGGCGCCACCGAGTGATGATCAAAGTGAGAGGAACTAAAACGGTTGAGTATTTTGACGTTTGTCTACAAATTTGTCTATAGGATTTGTTATTTTGAAATACAATTCGCTGAGTGTGACATTCGAGATGATTTGTGAAATGATTTTCGAAATGATTTACCGTTTACAGAATAGCACGGCTGGGCAAAAGCCTAAACTCCTTTCATTTTTTCGAGCCTGTGCTTCCTCCTCCCAGTTCTGGCGAAATCTGTCCAGCCCCACTAGCCAAGTCACAACCGTTTCGTGCCGAATTCCGTTCTCCAATCGGTAACGCCTCGGTGTCGGCAATTGTAGAAAACGATAAGTTTGTAGCCATGTTGACGCGCCTGAGTCAACAACATAAAAAGGTACTCTGTGGTCAACAATGTCAAAGGATGTAGCGTTGAACATTGTAGAAACGATAACAATTCATTCTATCATTTTGAACGATGTGAACTTGGCTACGAATTTTCTATTCGTTTGTTCTGACCACGTGACTTAACGTTGAGATGATGTCATTCCCATACATTTGATTAGTTTTTGACTAGCGTTAACGATTGCAGATTATCAACTTGGCTAGGGGTGCTTTTCGATCCGCTATCTCCTTTGTCGTCTGCCGCTGTTTTCTCAATAAACCTATCTGTTTGTACTGACACTGACTTTTAGCCGTCCAGCACAAAACTGACCAAAAAACTTTCAATTAACCTAGACATAGAAAAAACATGCATTGTTTAGTAATTTGGCTGAAATCGCGAATCAGAGGCGATCAACCTTGCTATGTTTTATCATTCGTGACCGTTTGATTGACGTCAGAGTAATTGAAGCTTTAAATGTTCACGAGGATTGGACTGATCCGATCTGTCTAGCAGACGTTGAGTATGATCTTTTCTAACCTTACGATTAATGGGCTTACAGTTAGCTATTTGTTGTTTACTATTGATTTTTTTAGTGCCTAAAAGATGCTGCTTCAGTATTTTTTATCTTTACTGTACACTTTTGACATGACAAAAGAAAGACTATAAACATTTGGGAGAGATTTTGTGTACATATAAAACGTGTGAGACGTACAGGACCGTTCATTGTGGCGACACTTGGGGGAGGCCTATGTCCAACAGTGGACGTCTTTAATTTGGCTGAAATGATGATGATGACTGTACACTTTATAGTAAAACAAAATCACTACATAGTATAAAACAAAGTCGCTTTTCGTGTCTGTCTGTCCCTATATATGCTTAGATCTTTAAAACTACGCAACGGATTTTGATGCGGTTTTTATTAATAGAGAGAATGCTTCAAGAGGAAGGTTTATGTATATAATGCATGCATAATAAAGAAGAGAAACACTGATAATTTTAGATGTTTCTAATGTGATGTCGTAAATAAACAAATTTTTTTATGCTTACATTGCAAACGCTGGCTGAACTCTACGAGATATATCAAAATAGTGTACTATACAGTATTGTTCACCTTAAAAAGATCTACAAAATAGTCCGCGATGGTATATGTCCATCTCTTAGGGATAACCCACAATAACCATTTTTTATCCTTTACTTTTTACGAGAAATAATGGCTTATTTACGAAACAAATTTTAAGCAATACAGCATTAATCTTTATCCAATTAAGTACCTTAAATAAAATGTGCATTTAATATAGATTAATATAGCCCTTTACAGCGTGTAATTTAAATGAATATTTTCGAAGATATTACAGATTTAAAATGCAGGGAAATAGCGGTTGCGGTAAATAACTTGATTCTACGTTTGTTACCTCAGAACGCCGTCGTTTATGGACCGACTTGCAACCTTTTTTTTTCCTAATAGGATATGCTTTCAGATTGGTCCTATTTTTTTCAAAATCCAGTTCTGATGATGGGATCCATAAGGAATCGAGGAAACTCCTCAAATATTCTAGGCAACTATATAATGATTTTAGTATTTTCATCGAGAACTTAAGCATTTACAGTCAAAAAGTAACATTTGATGAAGTGGAACTGATGAAAAAGACCAGAAATGGCCAACGGAACTTCACCCCTACATAGATATCACAATGAAGATAGTTAAGTAACTATGACAATGGATATAAATAAATGGTTCTGAATAGTTATGTTAAAAATGGTAGCATCAAAGTGATCTGATGATGATGATGGAGCTGGAAGATAGGAACTGGAACTCCGTAATTAATTAATGTAACCTAGCCGTGTTTGGGCTTATTAGAATTGTCATCAGATGCACTTTGGCTATAAGGTACTATCGAACTGACCTGATAATGGGCCTGGGAAGTGGATAGGGACTTCATAATAAAATAATGTATCCTAGCAGTGTTTGGGTTAAATCGAATTGTCATGAGAAATAGGTACTCTGGCTATAAATGTATCACAACTAAAAAGTGTGAAATATTTTTTTTCGATTCGGAAAAATCTTCGTAACTCAATTTGGAATTGAACTGTTATCATAGCACTCAGTGCGTGCCACTTGCCCACTTTTTATAATGAAGTCGGTTATTTTTTTTTTTGTAAAAAGTTTTTTCCTACAGAATTTGTTAATTATTTGAACCCGTCTGGACTCATAACATGGTGCTGAAAATAGGTTGTCCTGTTATTTTATTAAAAAACCTGAATTCATCTAAACTTTGCAATGGTACGCGTTTGCTGGTAAAATCACTACAACTGTCATAATAGAGTGCACAATACTCACTGGATGTGGTACCGGAGATGTGTCCATGGAGTTTCTTGCACATTCTTCTTCATAATGTTTTTTTTTAGGTGGGAAAATCATCTAATGACAAATCTCGTTCTTGGGCGGAGCGAGAGATAGTTTCAGACTTTTACTGACTAAAAACCCACTCCTGTTCCTTCTTTGCCTTCGTCCCAGGGCCCCGGGTTTCACTTTCAAACTACCCGTGGACCCAGTAGGCTTTGACCCTGCTGGGCCCCTCCGATTTGCTGACATCTCCCTGAGGCGCGCGTGGAACAATACGCGCCGTCGACGACTTGGTCTCGGTCCGGACGGTTACCGGACGGTCGCCGTCCAGAAGCCCGCGCCTACGGTGGCCTGAAATCGGGATCGGAATCCCGATTGGGCGTGAGGGCGTGAGGACCGTTGCATCACGCGATCGGCCGCCTCCTTTGCCAGCATTATGCTTTGCAGAAGGAGGCGACCGCCTGCCACTCCTCCTCGCTCCGGACCATGGCCTGTACCAAGACCCGGCGCAAGAGATCGCCACCGCCGATCGCCCCCACGAGGACACGGCGTTGCTCTGCCCAAGCGGGGCACACCTCCACCGTGTGCTCCATCGTGTCCTCCGGGCGGTCCCCACAGTGGCAAGTAAAGATATCTTTTGCAATGACCAATAATAAATCACAGGGTCAAACTTTCAACGTTGCAACGTTATTGATCGTTGAGTGTTTTCACATGGCCTATGATATGTCGCTCTTTCAAGAATAACCTCAAAAGAAAACATGTTTGTATTATCTAATGACAAAAAAAAGCTGTGAACATTGTACATAAAGACATTCTGTAGTATAATTAGTACTGGTGACCCGCCCCGGCTTCGCACGGGTGCAATGCTGATCAAAACCGCATCAAAATCCGTTGCGTAGTTTTAAAGATCTTCTTCTTCTCAGTCGGTACACTCTTGCCAGTGTGGTCGTGGTCATCATTGTGAATCACGATGAGTGATCATCTTGGTAACACGGCGCAATTCATCGCGGACTGCAGCTTTCCGAGTACATTCATAAACCGAGCACTTAGTTGCGCCTTGATCAGGTCTGTCCATCTCATTAGTGATCTACCACGTGGCCTGATGCCCTCAACTTTGCCCTGCTGCACTACGAGACGATCTATGGAGTCATTAACACGACAAGATACATGGCCGAAGAAGTTCAAAATGCGCGACTGCATTGTGGATGATAGGCGCTGTCTGATCTAAGCGTACATAGGGACAAACAGTGGGAAGCAACTTTGTTTTATACTATGAAGTGACCAGCATTGCACCCGTGCGAAGCCGGGGCGGGTCGCTAGTAGTAACATAATTTTAAACAAACTTAAATCTATGGATACAAAAAAAAGAATGCGGGAACGTTTGAAAGAGGTACCAAAGGATAAATGATGATATTAGGTGGGTTTTCGTCAAAAGTCTGATAAGCACTCTTACTTAACCCTAGAGCGCGAAAAGTCATTGATGGTTTCCCAAATCAAAGGAAAAAAATGGATACAATGGCGGCCTTATGGTAATTTTTAGATTTGGTTGGGCATACCGGCGCCGGCGGTAGACCATGGAATATCATATATACATAAGTAGGATACTTTTTATCCTGGGATAATTCTCTACTTTCTTGTTTAAATAGTAATAGGTCTTTATCTATAAAATTGCTATTTTTTAAAACGGGTTACTTTATAGTGTTATCATATCTTTGGATTGACTTGGAATTATAAGATCAAATAAACTTTATATTAAAGGTACGTTATTCTTTTATCAAAATTAGGTATTTATTGATTTCTTTTTGTTTTGTATTTTCTGTAATATCGCAGTACCTACTTATAACTATTTTTGTATGAAATCTAAGAAAACTCGCATTATCTATACATATAATAAAACAGTAAAATTATTTTGCGATGGTATTAATTGGCGCAAAAACTACTGAACCGATCCTGTTCAAATTTTGCATACATAATCCTTATAGGTCAGTGCATCTGTTAGGCTATAAATTATCACGCTATTTGCTATGGGGGGTGAGCAATAATCCAAAACGTCGGTGTTAAACGACATTTGCCGCGAGTTCGATCCCCAGCTACAGTTAAAATTTTTGTCATTATTTTATCTTCTTTTTTGTAATAAAATAACTTTTACCATTTTTTAAAAATAAAATTGACATTTCTATTCGATATCTTCTAAATATATTGTAAAAACTAATCAAAACACATAATAAAATCGAATTAGTAAAATATGGCACCACACGCAATTCAGATACTCGCAACGCCATCTAAAGACTCCATAGTAGAAATAATGATGACAATGACAGTTGAACTTCATATTTGATAGATGGCATTGTGTATTTTACGTAATTTTCTGAATGGCGGAAGAATGACCATCGCCCACGTTTGCAGACAGTTCTATTGTTCAAAATTGGAGGAAAACAGTTATGGTTAAACTGGTGTTAGACGGAGGCCATGATTATTCAAGGGATACCAACCAAAAAAGGCGATAAAAGTAAACAAGTATATGTATGTATATATTGATTTTAAAATAACACGGCCAAATTTTCGGAAGGGGTTGTAAGTAAGTAAGTAAGTAAGTAAAAATTTATTTGTTTAAACATGGTGTACATGATACATTGCATGCAAGATAATAATGAATTAATATAAGTTCTGGCATGTTCAGCCGCATATCGTGGCGTACAAATTTTTTTTTTTTTGAAAGAAATGGTGCATAATCTGTGATCATCATAGGTACTTATTCAATTTAGGTTAGGTATAATTACATTTCAATAGCATAGATTCAGATATAATTCAATTTTAAAGTAGTCATTATATACTTAAATTAGTTAGAAAAATTATGAATTACCGTCACTAAATTTCAACTAAAAAAAAAATTATTCCAATTTAAAAAATACAATACATGTCAAGAGCCAATTATTCCAAATAAAAAAATCCAATAGATGTCAACAGCATAGTTTTAAATAAAATTCAATGTCAAAGTAGTCAATAAAATCATGAAATACTGTCATTAAGATTTCAATTTAAATTTACAATTATTCCAAATAAAAAATACAATACATGTCAAGAGTCAATTATTCCAAATAAAAAATAAAAAAAATACAATACATGTCAACAGCATAGTTTTAAATAATAAAACTATGCTGTTGACATGGCACCTTGTGTTGGAAGGCCCCCAGGTAGACCGATGACCTGGTGAGGGTCGCGGGAATCCGATGGATACGAGACACACAGGACCAGTCATTATGGCGACACTTGGGGAGGTCTATGTCCATGATAATGATAATGATGGTACTTTTTTTTTCTTTTTTTAAGACTCATCAAATCATCCAATCAAAAAAAAAAGTCAAATAAAAAAAAAATCAAATCAATCAGTCATTGGAATCATCCAATGATTTCTCTGGTTGGAGCTAGAGGGCGTGTCAAACTTTTACTGACTAAAACCACACTTGTGTCCTTCAGTTGCGCTTTGAAACATCTCTTTGAGGAGCGCATGGATCACTACGTGCTGTTGAGGACTGGGTTCGGTTCGGTTAATTACCGGACGGCCGGACGGCTAGCTACCCATTGTTCGATGTCTGCAAGCCTGCGTCTACCGTGGCTGGTCGTCGGGGTCGGAATCTCGGCTCGGCGTGAGGACGTTCGTTCCCTCACGCGTGCGGCCTCCTCCTTCGCTAGCATTGCGGCTTTGCAGAAGGAGGCGACCGCCTACCATTCCTCGCTCTGGACTATAGCCCAAACCAGGCCCCGGCGCGAGAGGTGACTGACGCCTACTATGTCCTCCGGGATGGCACCTTGCGGCCTAATAATGGCGTGATTTATTGTTTGCAGTTTCTGCTCCATATAAAACGGGGTCGAAAGTGGTTTACGTTCCTGATCACTTATTTATTTATTTATTTAATCTTCATGCAACATAAAGTACAAAGGCGGACTTAATGCCTGAGGCATTCTCTACCAGTCAACCTAGGGTGGTGAAGAGAAAATATGGTAGGTGCATAAAAAGAAAATTTTATGCGAAAAACAAGAGTACCTAAAACAAAAAGGTATACATATAATTAAAATACACATACATATATATTTAATATAATATATATACATATATATTAATATAAATTAACGAAAGAAGTTATGAGACGATTCTGCTGTTGGTGGAGCAAATGATTCCGCAACTTCCGCTTAAATGCATATCGACTTTCGGCCGTCCTGATATCGAGAGGCAGCGCATTCCACAGAAGGATGGACTGTATATAGAAGGAAGAATGGAGAAAATCAGAAGTATGAGAAGGACAGAGCAGTAGGAGATTGTTAGAAGAACGCAGATTCCTTGCGTGTGAAGAACATAGGTATTGAAAGTGAGTAATGAGATAGAATGGAGGCGTGGGAGAGTTGAGTAGAGAGAAAAGTGTAGTCAAAGCGCGCAAAGTTCTTCTCTGGCGAATTGGCAACCATTTGAGGTCAGACCTGAAGTTCGACACATGATCATATTTCCTCAGATTAAATATAAAGCGGATGCAGTTGTTTCGGAGTCTATCGAGCTTATCCAGCAAGACCGAGTTCAGGTCAAAGTAACACACGTCACCATAGTCTATGATAGGGAAAATCAAAGTCTGCACAAGCATTGTCTTCGTCTTTGCAGGTAAAAAGTTTCTCAGACGATACAGACACCGCAAAGTCCCGTTGACTTTTTGACAAACACTAGAAACTTGACTGTTCCAGCCAAGCGTCGAGTCAAGTTGCAAACCGAGATCCTTTTACACTAGGGCTGATAGGAATGACGGCACCATTGAAAACAATAGGAGGTAGAGAGCTAACCGCTACTCTACCCATCATGCGTGAGCTACCAATAACTATGGCCTGACATTTTGAGGGGTTTACAGACACCCCAAACCTATCAGACCAGCTACTGATAGCATCCAGATCCCGGTTTAACATCACTGATGTATCTCAGATTCCTGCTAGCCTTACGTCGACATCTGGACGTTACCTCCTTGCAGTGAGTGGTGACCAACACTGGAACTACCCTCTGACGGAGGCCAGTCTCAGGGATAACACTAATCGGCTGCTACATTTGTTAACCGTAATTTCATTGTTTTATGGATACACAAGCTCAGGACTGTTGAGGGTGTTTCGAGCGGTTTCTGTTCCGGATTCGGTTGAAAGTATCCTGATATTACCATTTTGCGAATCGCCCGGAGGACCCGGTGTAACATGCGGTGGAGGTCTATCACATTTGGGTGAACCGCCGTGTCCTCATAGAGGCAGTCGGTGACAGTGACCTCTCGGTTTGGCCATCAATATGCGAGTTTGATTGGGCGGGGATACACGCGCTCAAGATTTCGCCGAAATTCATTCAATGGGGACGTCAGTTAAATACACACCAAAAAATCCTAGGTAAATGAACAAGTAATTTTTACGCCCAAAATGATCAAGCTGCAACAATCAATGCAAGCATGCTCTCGCATACTCTTCATAAGTACCTACTGTTGTGGAGGAAGATAGTTGATGATGATGATGGTAGTTTTTGGATTCACTGGCTTTTTGGCTTTGCACTATCAGTGCACGTTATTCAGCTGAAGGTCGGTGTCCCGATTATGCTCCTTCATTTGCCTCTACCAAAGCTGTCTAACGGCTTAAACTCTTCAGTGAAAAATTATTGAGGCGAAAATTTTACGGGAGGTAACTCTTTCGAACAATCTCGCAGACATCGGCCCTAGAGGGCCCTATCCATTTGCTGACATCTCTTTGAGTCCGGTGTAGAATACAACGCGCGATTCAGGATTGCTTTGACCAGACGGCCGGACGGCACCACCGCAATCCCGGTTTGCCATGGCTGGTAATCGCTCTGCGGCTTTCAACACCCGGAGCATCACTTGCAGCGACAGTTAAGGAGTCAGAATGTCCTATCCCTCATAGTTTCAGCCACCTTCTTCGATCGTAGTGCTTCACTGAAGGAGGCTACTGGTTGACTTCTTTCTCATTTTCTCCACTCAGAGCTGAGCCCACAGCGGTGCTGGCGCTCCGACTAAGCGGGACCGACTTCCACCGTATGCTCCATCGTATTCTCCAGGCGATCCGCACAATGGTGATACCCGAGTGTTTCTTCCCGTTGAATTCGATACAGATACCTCCCAATACACCCACATCCGGTGAGTCCTGCACAAAGAGAGGATGCCGTGACGCCTCTGTAGACACTCTTCAAAGACAGGCATTACCGCTGCTATTGTGACGTGCTCACTGTGGCGAGGGGTTAAAATCATACAATGTTGTTTTACCAGAACATAAACCAGAAACATACATAAACTAATTTCTTTTCTTTTGGGATAGGCAGAAATGCCAACTGCTACGACCCTTACATACTCTTTCTATTCATTGACACTCATACATTTGGATCTGGACGAGTACATAACATGTTTCCTGAAGGTAATTTGCGTTTTTACTTTTAACCGTTTTATGTTAAAGTACAATAAATAATTGCGTTGCTTTCAGAATGAATTGCAAGCTCAGAATGATTGTACGTTTTTACAAACTTAACGCAGACGAAGTCGCGGGCAACAGCTAGTTTTGCAATACGAGCTCTACCGTGGAAACGATGTGTCTCAATCGGTATGCAATATTGATGAAAGACTTATTATTTTTACTTTTCTACTTCAAAAAAAATTTCTGTTTTAAGTACCTACATAATTCTACTTTAATCGCGGGCGAAGTCTGCGAGGACCTTTTATTTAATTACCCGGATTTGTAATAGAAACTCCAAACTAATAACAACATATTTGTAGAATAATATCTTTGCTTGTACTGATCAATTGGTTATTTAGAATCAACATGCAATACCTATTTATAGGACATTGTATTACTAACCTTGACTACAATTTAATCGGGATTATATTAATTTCCTCTCTGAACCAAGGGACCTAAACGGTATATATGCATTATATTGCGTTGAGATAAGCGATCGTCCCCTCTTTTTTTTCAAGTGGGAAATCATCAAATAACTCCTCTTAGGTACCCAGAGCAAGAGTTCTAATACCCACCTATGTTACTTCAGTTGCCCTTTGTGTTCCAGGGCCACGGCAATTCTTACGAACATAATGACACAGGGCTCCGCCTCCTGGGGCGATGTCTGCCAGGGCTGCGGGATTTTTCGAAAGAGTTAGGGTAGAACTACATTGCGCAAACGTGGGCCACGTACGCCGATCTGGGCGCGTCGGTCTCCACACATTTTATATGGCAGCTAGACTTGCAGACATTAGATCCACGCCACGTAACTGACGCAACACGCCGCTCGCTACGTACAAACACAAATCAGGCGTGGTCCACGTGGGCCACGTACGCCGATCTGGGTGCGTCGGTCTCCATACATTTTATATGGCAACTAGACTTGCAGAGCTACATGAGATCCACGCCACGCAACTGACGCAACACGCCGCTCGCTACGTACAAATCAGGCGTAGTCCATGTGTGCGTCGGTCTAGTGTAGTTCTCGCTTTTTGGCCCTGGAACGCAAAGGGCTACTGAAGGAACACGGAAGGAATTATTTTATTTTATTTTTCTTTTACCTAGTACCTAGTAGGTAAAAGAAAAAATAAAATAAAATAGGTGGACCTACATTTAAAAAATAAAATAAAACGCGTACGCAAAACGGTCCCCACTCTTTTGCCGAGCGCTCAAGATCCGTCTGTACGCCGCTAGACTGTTTTGTCTTGATATTGTGCGCCGTGACGTAGACAAAGCAGTTTTGTCGCAGAAAAGTCTGCGACGTCGTAGACAAGTCTGTCTAAGACAGTCTTGTCTCAAGTGTGCGCAGGCCCTTACTCCAGACGGAAATTAAGAAGGTACCTACCTACGAAATATACAGATTTATTTTAAAATATGAACTGTTACACAAACTTATACAGTTACCAGTCCATACGAACTGGTTGCATAAACAATTTATTTCTGGAATTTGATCATCTGTTCACCTCCAGTTTTAATAAAGTTCACCGCGGTAAAGTAACACTAATTAATGCGTCTTGTATTGGTTTTGAGCTGCTGCGGTTTTGAAGGCAAAGAGTAAATGAAGCAACACAGGTGGGCTTTAGCACAGAATAACTTGTAATAGGTTCTTGATGAAAATATCAAAATCACTGTATAGTTAGCTAGAATATTTGAAGAGTTCCCTCGATTCCTCATGGATCCCATCATCAGAACTGGATTTTGAAAAAAATGGGACCAATCTGGAAGCATCTCCTTTAAGAGAAAAAAAATTATTTGCTAATCGGTCCATAAATGACGGAGTTCTGAGGTAACGCACATAACAAATAAAAAAAACATACAACCGAATTGATAACCTCCTCCTTTTTTTGAAGTCGGTTAAAAAAATACAACTGAATTGAGAAAATCCTCCTTTTTTTGAAGTCGGTTAAAATGTACCTAATATCTAAGGAGAAAAGCACGTTCTGTAAAACGAAACTTTGCTTTCCTAGAGCTAAAATATTGGATTAATTCTCAGAAGGTTATTAAAGACCATGTAGACTTAGTGCAATGCTGCAGTTATGGCGGTTACGGCCTGTTGCGCTTAGCTTGTGTTTAGGGTTCCGTACCTCAAAAGGAAAAAACGGAACCCTTATAGGATCACTTTGTTGTCCGTCCGTCTGTCTGTCTGTCTGTCAAGACCCTTTATCTCGAAAGCGCGTAGAGGTATCGAGTTGAAATTAAAACCATATAGGTACTAAGGTCTGCGGTCCCTTGAAGCAGTAAAAAAAAAGACACGGTCGTTTAGGTCGTAAAAACGTGTTTTTCGATACTCTCAAGGGAATCAAAATTCAGGTACTTCCCGTTTACCTAGATTTCTAAAATTTGGCATGAAGCATCTGAAAACTGTAAATTTGTAGTTACGTCAAAAAAAAAAGCGATTCGGAAAAATCTTCGTAACTCAAATCGGGAATTGAACTGTTTTCGTAAGTTTATACGGAACCCTCAGTGCGCGAGTCCGACTCGCACTTGCCCAGTTTTTTTTTTTTACATGAGCGAAGAAATAGTTCTTTATTCTATGCAAATAACATTAGTATTTTCAAAAGAAATGTAGACACAAAATGATTGTTTGTTCCAGGTAATCTCCGAAACGGCCGGGCCAATTTTGACAGGACTTTCAATGACGGATAGCTTATGTTACAAGGACTAACTTAGGCTTTTTATGTTCCCGCGGGAACGGGATTTTGCACCGAGATATAGCCAATGTTATAATGCTAAATAAACAGAAGCTACTGTTTATTTTCCTGCGGAAACAGGGCTTGAGACACGAGAGCGGGGGAGAGAATATCTTCGAATTGGATAAACAGATGACAGCACTCTCATAAACAGAGTGTTCAATATTCTTAAACACCACGCGAACGAAGTCATAAGTAACCGCTAGTATTAAAAATACAAAAGAACTCAGTCTGTCTGGCTATGAACTGGGTTAGAAATTAAAATATGAGTTACTTTTAATCCTGAAATGTAGTGTAGTAGATGATACGATGGGTGGGCAAAGGTAATTAAAGTAAATAATTTAATTATGTCGCAGACACGAACATTGTAATGCGTGTAAATACCTTAAAATTAATAAAAATGTATTTAAGGTTCACGAGGACGGAAATAGGTGTGTCTACGAATTACAAAGGGACCGAAATTAGGCCGCACCCCATGCGTAAATATGGCGTCACCCGACCTCCTTGGTGCCAACGAGAACTCTATGCCCTCTAGGGTGCGTTCGCTTTAATTAAGGGTATTGAAACTATAGAGTATATAGTCTGTAGTTTATGACTGTTTAGGGAACGTCATTGCGTTTGTGTACTAACTAATAAAATGACTCTGTTCGATTAAAAGACGGCACTTATGAACGCTCATAATCATAGCTATTTTAGCCTATCAGCTGCCTGTCTTAATTAATGCTGGTTGCACACATACTGGTGACTCTAATGAAGTAGTTGTATGGAATGCTTCAATTATGGAGTCTAACAATGGTGGTTAAGTTGCATAATTTATTTATTTGCAGGTTTGCACCACGAGAGAATTAAATACGAATTTGGACTAACAGGCTGCATAAAGAAGAGAACTTAGTAACTGTACTGATACACCTGCTAAGTTCTTAAGCTCCCTGAAAAGGAATTCAGGGCGCTTTCGCAGGAAGGCAATGCGTGGTGTTGTAGACAGTTTCGACTTATGCACAAATGCATAAGAATTATATAGATTTTTTCTGTTACCAATAAAAAAATATTATTTCAATTCATAGTGTTATCTCTTTGAAATACGGCCACCTGTTGCATTCAGCAGATGCCACGCTCCCGACCTTGCCAACGCTACGCCTTCTAATCCTATTATTTGTTTAACAGCATTTAAGTATTATAATCTCAACTTCACAGTTGCTTTGTGCATTATAATCTATGGACGTCATCTTTCTGATTCATAGATGACGTATCGCAAAATCTCAGATATCCGTCATGATATTTCTCGATTATCAATGCTCACTGGCATAGTGACCCGTTTCTATAGCGTTGACTGGTTCTTTTGTATGCACTGGTGGTATGAAGGCGCCAATGAGTCATAAATTGACGTTAGACTGCATTTAAGTCATTGTGTGTCACTTGTGTCATTCATTTTATACTGATCTGAGGGTAGTCTTGCCAGAGAAAGTCACTCACAATTATAGTACACAATATACAGATATAGACAATTTTTTTAAACATTTCTCATAGTAGCCAGAAATTAAGAGCGTCCTTTTCAAGGTACATTTTCATACAACCGTCCTTACGTGATTATGATGTTATTACACATCTTTCTCTAAAGTGCGTTTTTTAATCCCAGATAATGATTTGACAAGTGCAAATGTCAAACTCCATAAATATGTTGCCTGCTTTTTGATAAAAGTGATGTCTTCAAATTCGATTTTTTAAATCGGTTCTTTTAATAATAAAACCTTTATGGATAGTACGACCAAGATACGATAGTATTTGTTTATAGTAGAGTCTAACATGAATTGAATTGTTTCATCATCATCATCATCATTTCAGCCGAAAGACGTCCACTGCTGGACATAGGCCTCCCCCAAGCGTCGCCACAGCGAACGGTCCCGTGCGTCCCGCATCCATCGGACTCCCGCAACCGTTACCAAGTCATCGGTCCACCTTGTAGGAGGCCTTCCAACGCTACGTCTTCCGGTACGTGGTCGCCATTCCAGAACCTTTCGGCCCCAACGGCCATCTGTTCTGCGAGCAATGTGCCCTGCCCATTGCCACTTTAGTTTGGCGATTCTTCGTGCTATGTCGGCAACCTTGGTTCTCCTGCGGATATCCTCATTCCTGATTCGATCACGCAAGGAAACTCCGAGCATAGCCCTCTCCATTGCCCTTTGGGTGACTTTAAGCCTTCTAATGAGGCCCATTGTAAGCGACCACGTTTCGGAGCCATATGTCATCACTGGCAACACGCACTGGTCATAGACTTTCGTCTTGAGACACTGTGGTATATTGGACGAGAAGATACCGCGCAGCTTCCCGAACGCTGCCCAGCCGAGTCGGATTCGTCGATTGATCTCTTTCTCGAAGTTAGACCTTCCCAACTGGACCGTCTGTCCCAGGTAAACGTAGTCGTCTACAACTTCGAGTGTAGAGTCCCCGACCTTGATAGGAGTGGGTGCTACATGGCTGTTTACCATGACTTTGGTTTTGTCCATGTTCATTTTAAGTCCCACTCTTTCGGAAGCTCTACTGAGGTCACCAAGCATTGTACTGAGCTCCTCCGTAGTCTCAGCCATGACTACTATGTCGTCGGCAAACCGAAGGTGAGTGATGTACTCGCCATTGACATTAATGCCTAGCACTCTCCATTCCAAAACCTTGAAGACATCCTCCATTGCTGCCGTGAACAGTTTCGGAGAAATAACGTCTCCCTGCCTCACACCCCGCTGCAAGAGGATAGGTTTCGAGGTCTGGTCTTGTAGTCGGACTGACATAGTGGCGTTTTTATACAAACACTTCAGCACTTCGATATACCGATAGTCAATTTGGCACCGTTGGAGAGACTGCAGTACAGCCCAAGTTTCAATCGAATCAAAGGCTTTCTCGTAGTCCACAAACGCTAAGCAGAGAGGCTGATTATACTCCTCAGTCTTCTGTATAACCTGCCGCAGCGTATGTATGTGGTCCACGGTGCTGAAGCCTTTTCGAAATCCGGCTTGTTCGGGAGGCTGGAAGTCGTCGAACCTGCGCGCGAGACGATTCGTGATGACTCTGGAAAACAGCTTATAGACATGGCTCAGAAGCGAGATGGGCCTATAATTCTTAAGCAGGGCATTATCGCCCTTCTTAAAGAAGAGTACCACCACGCCTCTGCTCCACGCCTGTGGCGTTTTTCCCTCGAGTATGACGGAATCAAATAGCTTCTGAAGGGCCTTAAGGACCGGTTTTCCACCCGCCTTCAGGAGTTCGGCCGTAATTCCGTCCTCACCCGACGCCTTGTTGTTTTTCAGAATTGTTTAATTTTAACTATTATTAGTTTTCAAACCGAAGTCCTTATTAACACTACCTATTATTAAAATTGTAATAGTGTCAGCAAAAATACCACTATGAGTCATTCTATATTTTTATCTGGGTTTGGTGATAACAAATCGAGACGAAGAAATAAAATGACGCAGCTTTTGCTAGTCTTTCAATTCATAGGCTTAAATTATATTTTATTTTATAAGTTAGACATTTGCATCTATCAAATTACCTTCTGAAAATACAAAAACTGACTTTAGTTGCATAAATTTAAAAAGAAATTATTTTACGAATATTTTCGGTTTTTTTGGTCAATATCGGTTGCGGTACTTCACTATTTATGAAATGGAAAAAACATGCAACATTCGAATTGTCAAATTATTATCTCTAATTAAAAAACACATTGTAGATATTTTGGATACACAGCTATCTTGTGGATATTATCTAGGCTTCTATAGAAATCAAAACTAATCTATTAAAGACTTCTGAAAATCGGCACGTGAACTTTGGCTCTCCATAATGCACTCATAGACTAAAAATATAAAAAAGTACATCAATAGAAGTCTTGCACATTTAAACGAGATTCTGAATGACGACAATTTTTCTGAAAAACTTTGAAGGGTTTAAAAAAAACACGTATTTCCTGGAACCAGTTTTGTGAAATATTTGAGTAAATCACGGAATTGCCGAATGCCAACAGAGTTGTCAAGCGTTATCTCACTTCTTTTGCATTACTTCTTCATCAAACATCGCGTTGGATTGCATTAAATGAAGCAACAAGCTTATAAACCGCCCTTGATTGTTGATGAAAGGCGTTTGGAAAAGGTCCCTCTTAAAGCTAAAAAGTAGAATTATATATTATTTCCTTAATTTACAAACTGATATCCAAGTAATTAGGGTGTTTCTAATTGATGTCCTGTGCGAGTCACAAATAAATGTTTTTCTTCCTTTCTTTTTTTTTATAATGATTTATACGTTTTAGTGAACTCATGTTCTGATACAAAAAATAATTGCCATATTTTGTTAGTAATAATTTAAACTTAGAACAAGTGTTAGTAATATAAAGAACAAATATATACTTATTCTAAGCTGGGTGAGACGCACCGAACCTGAGCAATGTCTACTTGACCGCGTGCAGCTGAATCTACCGCCCCAAGATCGGATAGTCCCACCTGTTAGTCAGTGTTCTTCCCTAATTTGTAACGCGAATTTGTTCCATAATTAATTGTTTTTATAGAAAAAAAAAATCCTCATCAGGAGTATTTCTGTAGGATCAAGCAGACTTCCATTTTTCCAGTGCAGTATTTCTTCTTTAATACTAATGCCTTCTCTTTATAAGAAGACTAGCTTCTGTCGGCGGGTTCACCCGCTAGAAAGTAGTTTTCTCCAAACAAATTTTGGACCCCATTTCATCCCCTTAGGGAGTAAATTTTGGAAAATCCTTTCTTAGCGAACGCCTACGTCATAATAATTACTATCTGCGTGCTAAATACCGCAAACTGTTCAGTGGTTTGAGGTATGTGTTGATGGATCAGTGAGATTTTTTTTGTGTGTGACCTCTCGTTGGTCAACCTATGGGGTTGTCGTCTGCTTGACCGGACTTGCTTGTAAACTAAGTCTCTAGGCTGGACCTCAGACCATGGGGGCTATTGGCTAACTTTTTCAATAACAGTTGACAACTAGCATTCGTTGCACACTAAACTTAGTTGTCAACTGACAATTTCATAAAATTGGTATTATGTATCACACAAGTGACTAACAAACTACGGTGGAAATGCGGTGAATTATAAAAATTTACGGTGCCTATTGTGACCACTCTAAAATTTTATCGACTATTATACAGCTTCAAAAGCTTACACAATCGCAATTTTAAAAGTATCGATTCAATAACATCTGTCAAAACGTGTTACGGTGGCTATCAAAGGCACCAGTGGCTAATGACGTCACTGCAGTTGGTCACTGAAGATAGGCAATACGAAACTAGCTGTTTGACAGTTCAATGATGCACATTGTTAACAAGTGATCATCACTTGAACTGTCAACAGAGATACGCAATAGCCCCGCATATTGGTCAATTGGTCTGAGGGCTGGACTTACAAAAACCTAAAACTAAGCTACTACAAGCGAAGGGCACCCATTGTGGGGTACGAACCTCTGCTTAGGGCGTCGGCGGGCAGCAAGGGACAGGCTGAATCGAACCAAGAATATTATTTAGGGACGAATTAAAACAGGTTTAGCTGTTCAGTGGCGGCTACTATATTTTTTATGGTGTTCAATAAAGAGTATATCTGTCTATCTATCTGGCTCGAGGAAAGGGCGGAGTGGACATTGACTGTAGCTTCGCGGCAGGCTTCGACGGTGAGGACGGAGTCAGACAGTAAAGGTAGAAATACACTGTGCACACGTGTGTGTGCCACACACGCCGATCTGGGCGCGTTGGTCTTCATACATTTTATATGGAAACTAGACTTGTAGAGCTACACTTGATCCACGCCACGCAACGTCGTTCTACGTACAAATCAGGCTGTTACACGTGTGCGTCGATCTAATGTAGTTCTAGCTTTACGGTTGCCTTTTATAGATATTAGATTCGTGTGCCTTGGGGTGGGACGTATACAATCTGGTATTTCTCTTCCAGTAATTTTGTAAGCATGGACTTTACGACCCGACTACGTTACTGTTCTACAAATCTACTTGTTTAAAGGAAATCTACTGAGCTCATTTGTTTATTCAAATGTGTGCAGTTGAAATGTGCACTGTACCGTACATACATACAAATATTAGGTATTTATAGTATACAACTAATATATTCTCGTGTGCAAACATGCTGTGTAGTGATCTAGGTAGGTATACTTCTATAGTAATAACTGATTTGAAGTTAGTTATTTTGGTTTCGTCCGTCCTCATCGCCAGTCCTAACTCGCTCGTATATATTTACATACCTATATAGCTAAAAGGCATACAGGATAGTAGTCAGTGTAGATCATATATAAAAACTGGGCAATTGCGAGTCGGACTCGCGCACTGAGAGTTCCGTACAAACTTAAAGGTAAATTGCGGTTTACGATTTATGACGTATTAAAAAAAAACTACTTGCTAGATCTCGTTCAAACCAATTTTCGGTGGAAGTTTGCATGGTAATGTACCTACATCATATATTTTTTTTAATTTTATCATTCTCTTATTTTAGAAGTTACAGGCGGGGGGGACACATTTTACCACTTTGGAAGTGTCTCTCGTGTAAACTATTCAGTTTAGAAAAAAAAAAACTTAGAAATCTCAATATCATTTTTGAAGACGTATCCATAGATACCCCACACGTATCCATAGAAACTCCACACGTATGGGTTTGATGAAAAAAATTTTTTGGGTTTCAGTTCTAACTATGGGGAACCCCCAAAATTGTTTTTTTTTTTCAATTTTTGTGTTAAAATCTTAATGCGGTTCACAGAATACATCTACTTACCAAATTTCAACAGCATAGTTCTTATAGTTTCGGAAAAAAGTGGCTGTGACATACGGACGGACAGACAGACAGACATGACGAATCTATAAATCCGGGTTCCGTTTTTTGCCATTTGGCTACGGAACCCTAAAAAGCGGGCGAGTTAGGACTGGGGATGAGTCCGGACTAAGCCATTATTTTTGACGGTGTTTATTTTACAGACTTTCGGCTGAAGAATAAGATTTAGAAGTTACTGTTGCGAGAACGCCACAGTCGCGGTGGTAAGTCCACTCTTTGAGGATTGGCTAGAGACGCGCATCTCAAAGAGATGTCAGTAAAATGACTGGGCCTACTAGGGCCAATATCTGCTTGGGCAGCGGGATTGTTCGATAGAGTTATGGCCCGGAACGCATAGGGAAACCTAAGGAGCCTGGGTGCGTTTTAGTCACTTAAAGTCTGATACTGCCTGTCGCTTCACCCACAGAGAGAGAAAAGTAGATATAGATAACGGGAAGTAAACCCTTCTTGCGAAGTATGCGACCTACTGTCCTTTGGTAATGTTCCAAGTTTATTAGGTTAATGTAACTGAATTGGCGCACCTATTTAAAAAAGGAAGGGTGCCGCCACAGACTTAGAGCTAGCGCGCACTGGTGACTATAGTCAGGGTGACAATAATTTTTTTTGTATATTTTTACCCAACTGTCACGTGTTCAAGTGTCAAAAGTCACCAGTGCGCGCTAGCTCTTATATTAGTGCCGCTGTGGTTCCCCGGGGGAAGCGATGCGGTGTGTCGGGTAGATTAGACGGTAAAGATCGAAAATAATAAGTTTGGCGACTTCAAATATTATGTCTGTACAAACATTTAAAAATCTGACGAGCCCCCCAATTCTAAGTAGGTAAGTAGGTACCTACCTACCTAAGTTGGGGTCGGCTTGAAGTCTAACCGGATGCACCTGAATACCAATATTTTATCTACATGAAGCGAATGATATCTATTGTATTTTCCTGTTTCTCAACAAAAGCAAAAAAAATATCTTCTGCTAATATCTATAAGGTGGAGTTGTGACGAACCGATATAAAATACCCAATTTAGTGCATTAGGTACGCGATAAGAACTTATTGTGCAAGATAAGTCTGTTTAAACAAGATAAAAATACAGGTTGGTCAATTATTGCAATGCCAAACAAGTTTTAGCGAATCAAAAAAGGACTTTATTTATTGCTCTTTTTTAATTTTCATTTATCAAACGAACCGCAGTTTGAGTCATCTTTTGTTTACTTCCTTCCTAGAAATTAACACACGAAACTACTATTAAAAATTAAGAAACAATAAACTAGCGGATCTGCAAATAATTTTGTTTGTTGTCGTCACGTGCACTATGCAAGATGCAAAATGCAAAGCCGTTCACTTGTTAATTTCAGGGGCACATAAGTAAAACAAAAACAGATGTGATAAAATATCTGACAGAACACTACGCTTAATCTTAATCTACTACAACTATTTTTCCTCAAAATTGTTATCCATAAAGTGATATTCAACACATCACAAAAAGTTGGCGAAATAATGAGTAAGTGGAGAAAATTCGCAAAATACACTCACCTCCTCTCTCTCCGGACAGTTGTGAACGATTTCCTTGAATGAATCAGATTTTGGAACGAGTGATCCGTGGACTGTAAACTTCAAGGTTCATTCATGAGTGCGAACATTGAGTCGTTTGGAAACATTAATTTCACTTTCAATAAAAGTGAAAGTTAGGATTCTTCAGTTAATGGAAAAACAAGAAAATAAACGATATTTATTATATAATTTTACCATAAGGGAGCTTTATGTTCGTAATATAAAATCGTTTTCATAAAAATAGAATTTCTTTGTATGGAATAGTTTCTGAACGAATCAAACATTGTCAAAAAAAGCAGGTTGACAGATCTGACAGAATGTCAAACTGAAATATTAAGAGGTGAACGCACGTGTTTTTATTATTGTTAAGAAATAGTTTAAAATCAAAATGAAAGTGCTATCAGAGGAAAGGACAAGAATTTTGTTCGAAAAACTAACCAAATAGTGAGTACTTTTGTTAATTTTTGGCTACCTTATTCATAAAATAAAATATTCTTTCGGACATTTGTCGATGTGTTTCGGACGTGTGCCGATTGCAATTAATGTTTGATAAACATGATTATAACCTCCCAATCTCCTAAAAACTTCTACTACCAACAATGTACTGCAATAATATATATAAATTCTACCACAAATAGTCTAGGAATTAAACACTAGGCAAGCACCAACCTCTAAATAACACCAAACATATCTTTTCAGCATTGGAGTGAACGTCAAACTCCTAATTGACAGGCCAGACGGTACATACTGCTTCAGAGAGAAAAAAGACAGAGTATACTACATTTCAGAACGCCTCCTACACTTAGCACAAACTGTGAAGCCTGATAACTTAATAGCTGCGGGAACATGCTTTGGAAAGTTCACAAAGACAAATAAATTTAGGTTGCATATTACTGCATTGACTTATATTGCTCCTTATGCACCATACAAGATTTGGGTGAAGCCGTCAGCAGAGCAACAGTTCTTGTATGGACATCATATCATTAAGAGTGGTAAGACTTGTTTGTTTGCTTATTATCAGTTAATTATGTTTTTCAAACTTCTAAGAATGCTTAAGTTTTTATTAGTGTTTTTAAAACAAATAATTGTTCACAATCCAAAGAAATATGGTGATTTGGTGGGTAAAAGATGAAAATAAGGCATTGATTAATTTTATTTATTGCATTTGACGTAATATGTACTTACTGTATAACTATTGTAAGGTTTATTTTCTAATATTTTCGCATTATAAAATTATTTTAAAACTGTCATAATTGTATTTGTATTTCGGGCTGGTGTCTGCAACTCTATGACTAAAGTGTGTATTTTGCATACAAGTCTTAATTGTAATGATATGACATCTTTCTTCTTCCACCATAATATTTGTTTTTTCGATCTCAGCTGGAAAAATTTCTCCATAGCAGTTGAGTTTTTTTTTCTTTACACCTGTGTTTTATTAGTTGCCTTTTGCAGTCCAGGGCCATGGTAACTCTTTCAAACAATCCCGCAGCCCTGGCAGTCGCAGTCGAGTCGGGAGTTTTGACAGATTGTCAGCAATAGGCCCCCTATTACAAAGGATTTAAACGTAACTCGAACTCATAATGCTAACTTTCCATTTCCAGGTCTTGGCCGCATAACAGAAAACACACCCAAACACCATGGAGTCGTGGTCCACACAATGTCTGACATTCCCATAGGATTTGGAGTAGCTTCACGGACAACTGCAGAATGCAGGCACGCTGATCCTCTAGCTACTATTGTGTTCCATCAGGCCGATGTCGGAGAGTACATACGGTCCGAAGATACCTTGATATAGTGGTTAATAAATACGTTTTATGAATATTTGTGTCTTACTACTATGTAGTGCTCTAAGAAAAAACATCCATAATTCATATTGTGTGTAATAAAGTTCTGAGATTAATACTCAGTCAGCATCCAGTGCTGTCTAGTGTCTCATTCATACTTACATATCTTATACCAGGTGTCTCAGAAAAAACTCACTTTCGTAGATGCATAAAAAACGTATAATATATTTATTTAAACGCGTCAAGTTACAAGATCAGAAAGTGAAGAGTGAAAATTACTTTTTGTGTTAGTGACGTGGGAAAATACTTTTTGAAAATAATATTATTCTAATATGTTTGGTGGTACAGGCACACTTCAAAGCAATCTCTAACATTTATGAAAACGCGCTTTAGAAGTTGGGTAGGAATGTTGTTGATTTCTTTTCTAATATTTTCCTTCATCCACTCCACAGACCCCAAATTTCACATTTCCGGATTTTACTAGAAGAGAAGAGTAGGATTCATCGGTAATTCATCAGATGTCTGAATTGCGCCATCTATTGAAAGTAACGAAAACAAATCAGATCGTGCTACGGCGTTATCACTTTGCGTAGTTTCAAACTGTGGCGCTAGATGGCGTCGTGTTCAATATTTATTGTAAGGAATTAATCAGTTTCCCGGCTGTTTTATTCTATTGATGTGTCTATTTACGGCGAGGCTTTGATTAATGGTAAACAATTACAGCTAGTTTCATTAGAAGGGATGGAATCATGACCCGCCCGGTTTGTGATTCCCCCCACCTATTTTAATGAAGAAATAAAAATGAATGGCTCTTTTTATGAATCATGGACGTGTGGATTAGGAACTTTCATTATGACGTAGAGATACATAGTTATTTACACTACGAACAAAATATTTCACTTGTGGACACAGGAAATCAAAACTTAAAAAAAATTAAGATCTAATTCAGTTGCCATACGATTAGAACAAAAAAAACTGAACTAGAAAAAAGGTGTTGTATATGTTGTTTTTTTGTTCGGGTATTTCGATTTTTTTTTTAAAGCTGGTTTTTAAATAAAATTCTATTTTAAAATCCGCTCCTGACGGCTTTTAGGTTCACAATAATGCTGAATACTGTAGCTGCCAGCTCAAAAAAAAAACTTGTTGCCGGGTAGGTATTGTTAAAAACGTTGTTGAAAAACGTTGCCCTACACTAGAAATTACTCCTGTATCGTGGATGCGTTCACAAACATTTAAATTCACACACATCAATATTACTTTTTCATAAATTTTTAATAAGCGACATGTTTTTTCGACCCTGGAATCGAACACCGAACCTTAAACTCAGTTCTAGCGCCAATAGTCATTTCATATATTTTACTGTCCACAGATAAGTCTATAACTACATAATTTCCTACGTACAAGATTAGTGTATTGAAAAACGTCGTTTGATACACGTGGAAATTGGTCACTGCAACCGCCGTCGGCTCCATAAAATCTTTACCTACGGCTCGGGCGAATGCCGCCTCGGTCGCAATAACAAAATTTCTCCATTTGTATCAAAATGTACTATTCAAATTCGAACAAGCAGTTACTAAGATTTTCAAACAAACACAAAATCTTCAGCTTTATAATATTAGTGAGTATAGATAATATTTAATAATAATAGTATAGATGAATGATGATAATAATGAGTAGGTATATTAGAGTAAGTTTGAAAGTGGCGCCAGTGACTGAAAAGTTGAAAGGGAATCGTTTGTCTTGGTATGGTCATGTGAAGAGGAGAGATGAAACTCATGTTACTAAAAGAGTTATGAGTATAATTATGTACATGTGGATGGATGGAGAGGGAGAGGGATGCGAAAGAAAAGATGGATAGATTGTGTGAAAAGTGATATGAAAGAAAAAGGAGTTATTGATAGCGTAACGGGTGACAGGACAGAATGGAAGAAAAAAACGTGTTGCGCCGACCCCAAATAAAACGAGATTACCTATGGCAAAAAGATGAGGGTGCTGAATGACGATAGACCTTAGTCTCTGTAGCGCATCTACTCTGTGTCGTAACACCGTTTGCTTGTTACAGTCAGCAAGCTGTAGGATTAGCTTACTGTACCGTTGAGCACTCAAGCATAGCATAGAGTATTGAGCACATAGGCCCAGGCCGCCCAACTTATTTCAAAGGTGGGCATCATTTTGAATCCAATTTAGCTGGTCTAATATCTTCTATATCTTTAAACATATAATAAAACAGTAAAATTATTTTGCGATGGTATTAATTGGCGCAAAAACTACTGAACCGATCCTGTTCAAATTTTGCATACATAATCCTTATAGGTCAGTGCATCTGTTAGGCTATAAATTATCACGCTATTTGCTATGGGGGGTGAGCAATAATCCAAAACGTCAGTGTTGAACGACATTTGCCGCGAGTTCGATTCCCAGCTACAGTTAAAATTTTTGTCATTATTTTATCTTCATTTTGTAATAAAATAACTTTTACCATTTTTTCAAAATAAAATTGACATTTCTATTCGATATCTTCTAAATATATTGTAAAAACTAATCAAAACACATAATAAAATCGAATTAGTAAAATATGGCACCACACGCAATTCAGATACTCGCAACGCCATCTAAAGACTCAAAGTAGAAATAATGATGACAATGACAGTTGAACTTCATATTTGATAGATGGCATTGTGTATTTTACGTAATTTTCTGAATGGCGGAAGAATGATAGTTGAACTTCATATTTGATAGATGGCATTGTGTATTTTACGTAATTTTCTGAATGGCGGAAGAATGATAGTTGAACTTCATATTTGATAGATGGCATTGTGTATTTTACGTAATTTTCTGAATGGCGGAAGAATGATAGTTGAACTTCATATTTGATAGATGGCATTGTGTATTTTACGTAATTTTCTGAATGGCGGAAGAATGATAGTTGAACTTCATATTTGATAGATGGCATTGTGTATTTTACGTAATTTTCTGAATAGCGGAAGAATGACCATCGCCCACGTTTGCAGACAGTTCTATTGTTCAAAATTGGAGGAAAATAGTTATGGTTAAACTGGTGTTAGACGGAGGCATTTTTAACAATCCTACTGCTTTTTTTTTTCCATGATTGTAACAAGATAATTGACCATGATTATTCAAGGGATACCAACCAAAAAAGGCGACAAAAGTAAACAAGTATATGTATTTAATTATTGATTTTAAAATAACACGGCCAAATTTTCGTAAGGGGTTGCATGGCACCTTGTGTTGGAAGGCCCCCAGGTAGACCGATGACCTGGTGAGGGTCGCGGGAATCCGATGGATGCGAGACACACAGGACCAGTCGTTATGGCGACACTTGGGGAGGCCTATGTCCATGATATTGATAATGATAATGATGGTACTTTTTTTCTTTTTTTAAGAGTGGAAATCATCCAATGACTTCTCTGGTTGAAGCGAGAGGGCGTGTCAAACTTTTACTGACTAAAACCACACTTGTGCCCTTCAGTTGCGCTTTGAAACATCTCTTTGAGGAGCGCGTGGATCACTACGTGCTGTTGACGACTGGGCTTGGTTCGATTAATTACCGGACGGCCGGACGGCTAGCTACCCATTGTTCGATGTCTGCAAGCCTGCGTCTACCGTGGCTGGTCGTCGGGGTCTGAATCTCGGCTCGGCGTGAGGACGTTCGTTCCCTCACGCGTGCGGCCTCCTCCTTCGCTAGCATTGCGGCTTTGCAGAAGGAGGCGACCGCCTACCATTCCTCCTCGCTCTGGACTATAGCCCAAATCAGGCCCCGGCGCGAGAGGTGACTGACGCCGATTGACTCCACGAGGACACGGCGGTGATCCGCCCTTGCGGGACACACCTCTGTATGCTCCACTATGTCCTCCGGGATGGCACCTTGCGGTCTAATAATGGCGTGATTTATTGTTTGCAGTTTCTGCTCCATATAAAACGGGGTCGAAAGTGGTTTACGTTCCTGATCACTGATGTATCTCAGATTCCTGGCAGCCTTACGTCGACATCTGGACGTTACCTCCTTGCAGTGAGTGGTGACCAACACTGGAATAACCCTCTGAGGGAGGCCAGTCTCAGGGATATCACTAATCGGCTGCTACATTTGTTTACCGTAATTTCATTGTTTTATGGATACACAAGCTCAGGACTGTTGAGGGTGTTTCGAGCGGTTTCTGTTCCGGATTCGGTTGCAAGTATCCTGATATTACCATTTTGCGAATCGCCCGGAGGATCCAGTGTAACATGCGGTGGAGGTCTATCACATTTGGGTGAACCGCCGTGTTCTCATAGAGGCAATCGGTGACAGTGACCTCTCGGTTTGGCCATCAATATGCGAGTTTGATTGGGCGGGGATACACGCGCTCAAGATTTCGCCGAAATTCATTCAACGGGGACGTCAGTTAAATACACACCAAAAAGTCCTAGGTAAATGAACAAGTAATTTTTATGCCCAAAATGATCAAGCTGCAACAATCAATGCAAGCATGCTCTCGCAAATTCTTCATAAGTACTGTTGTGGAGGAAGATAGTTGATGATGATGATGGTAGTTTTTGGATTCACTGGCTTTTTGGCTTTGCACTATCACTGCACTTTATTCAGCTGAAGGTCGGTGTCCCGATTATGCTCCTTCATTTACCTCTACCAAAGCTGTCAAACAAATTTTACGGGAGGTAACTCTTTCGAACAATCTCGCAGACATCGGCCCTAGAGGGCCCTATCCATTTGCTGACATCTCTTTGAGTCCGGTGTAGAATACAACGCGCCGTCGATTCAGGATTGCTTTGACGAGACGGCCGGACGGCACCACCGCAATCCCGGTTTGCGATGGCTGGTAATCGCCCTGCGGCTTTCAACACCCGGAGCATCACTTGCAGCGACAGTTAAGGAGTCAGAATGTCCTATCCCTCATAGTTTCAGCCACCTTCTTCGATCGTAGTGCTTCACTGAAGGAGGCTACTGGTTGACATTTTCTCCACCTATCGCCTCCATGAGGACACAGCGGTGCTGGCGCTCCGACCAAGCGGGACCGACTTCCACCGTATGTTACATCGTATTCTCCAGGCGATCCGCACAATGGTGATACCCGAGTGTTTCTTCCCGTTGAATTCGATACAGATACCTCCCAAAACACCCACATCCGGTGAGTCCTGCACAAAGAGAGGATGCCGTGACGCCTCTGTAGACACTCTTCAAAGACAGGCATTACCGCTGCGATTGTGACGTGCTCACTGTGGCGAGGGGTTAAAATCATACAATTTTGTTTCACCAGAACATAAACCAGAAACATACATAAACTAATTTCTTTTCTTTTGGGGTAGGCAGAAATGCCAACTGCTACGACCCTTACATACTCTTTCTATTTAATGACATTCATACATTTGGATCTGGACGAGTTCATAACATGTTTCCTGAAGGTAATTTGCGTTTTTACTTTTAACCGTTTTATGTTAAAGTACAATAAATAATTGCGTTGCTTTCAGAATGAATTGCAAGCTCAGAATGATTGTACGTTTTTACAAACTTAAGGCAGACGAAGTCGCGGGCAACAGCTAGTTATAAATATATTTATACATGAAAAAAGAATAACGTACCTTTAATATAAAGTTTATTTGAACTTATAATTCCAAGTCAATCCAAAGATATAACACTTCAAACCAACCCGTTTTAAAAAAGGGCAATTTCATACTTTAACCCTTATTAATAAAGTTGGAAGACACCGCGTCGGAAGGCCAACAAGTTGAACACTTGAGGAAGGCTTTCGTTCAACAGTGGATGTTTATCGGCTGAAATGGTGATAATGCTGTTACTACAGCACCATCACTCACTCATCGCCATCTAAACTGTGGTGGTCCAGTTTTAATTACTATTAAAGCTGGGCCACCACAGTTTTTGCCCTTCGATTGAACCGAAAATTCGAAGAATGTGATATGATAGACCACACGGGGTCGCCGATGTGAATTACGGCCCATTTCGTTGCTAGAGAGGAGGAAATATTTTAAAGTGGATTTTGCTCGCATTTTTTAAAATTCCGACATTAAAAACCACCAACCTTACGAAAGAAAATTATTGTAATTTTTCCAGCGTAACAACTTCCAGCGTAACGCAAGATCCCAGTACTGGACTGATAAGCTCGGGGTTTATTCGACTAATAAATTCCAGCACCTCTCGCTCATAAACTCAGTTTGCTTAAATCTCCATACACCTATCGTCCTGATAGTAATTTGAGTATTATGCAAAGGTAACGTTTTATACGGACTAATTAAATTAATTAGAGAAATCCTGCAGACGTGATCCGTGCCAAATACGGAAAAAAATATGTTGGTGTTGGCGCAGTGACATAGGGCTATATTTTGCGACTAGTCGCCGCTACCAACAAAATATAGGTATACAGCGCTATAGAGAGTTACTCACCTGCACCCTAGCCAAGTTACAACCGTTTCGTTGATGGCCTCGAGTCGGTCACGCCTCCTATTCCTTTATTCTGACCACGTGACTGAGCGTTGAGATGACGTCAGAATAAAGGAATCAGAGGCGTGGCCTACTCGAGGCGATCGACGAGAAGAGAATCGAAACGAAACGGTTGTAACTTGGTTAGAGGGGCTGATGTCCATTTGGTTGCGCAACCAATTGGGCGGCGCGGCTAACCCGGACGTGTGCACTTAAGGTCCATTTTGATACTGTCTCAGTGTAGTGTAGTGACTCTGGTGTAGATGTATGGTGTTTAGTTTGGTAGCTTATGGACACCATGGTGGCGCAACTGGTCGCGTCGCCATGGTGTCCCGGTGAAATATAGCCCTTAATGATTGGCTGCCGCGATGCGAGTCGCAGGTTTGATACTCCCACAAAACAGACATTTGTAAGGCTGTATACTCCTGAGGGTCCGTTTATGCGTTTATATGGCGATGTAGGGGTAAATAATATAGCACTACAGTCGGTACATATAGCGTATATTAAAACCACACATGAAAGGCTCACACCAAAATTAAACATTAAATTTACCTTAGCCTAATGCCGGTAACGAAACGCTTGCGCGATCTAATTTGACGCCAACGCCATCTATCGAGGTATGAGACAACTCGTAACAAAAGTTCAACAGAATATTGTTGGTCGTTATAGGGTTTCGTTCCGACCTTAACATACCGCCCACCAAGGACATATTGACAAAAATGTCCTTAATCACCGCCCACCATGCCAAAGGTGTAACAAGCAAGATCCTGAGCAATCAATTCTTCTTATTATTCCAACGTCGTCGTCCTTGGTGGTAGGATGGAATTTTATTAGTACAATAGTACCTAATTATAATATAACTTAACAATTTTATATTTTTTTTTAAACCTATTTTTACATATCCACATAAAAATAACCTTATCTAAACAAACAACAATGTTAGACCTAATTAATTTACTGGCAAATGGGCAATACGCATAACCTTGAGACCGGTCTCTTAATAACAGACACCTGCGTGCGTATGGTGACTACCCGAGTAATTCCGTCAGGCCCAGGATGTTTCTGTTCAATTTTACCCATCAACCACTTGCCTGGAGGCAAGTTGTCCTCCTTTATCAAAACGACATCCCCTACAGATGGTTCTGGATTTTTATGGGCCCATTTATGCCGTTGTAAAAATTGGTGCAGATAATCGTTAGACCAACGCCGCCAAAAATCCTGCATCATCCGCTGATGGAGCTGCCATCGTTTTAAATTATTAACATTTTCCGACCTTTCGTAATTTGAATCTGGTGGTAAAACAGGCGGCTCTCCGATCAGGAAATGACCAGGCGTTAAAATGGTACACTTATCTTGGTCCTCTACTTAAGATAATGGCCTGGAGTTGAGGCATGCCTCAATTTGAGCCAACACGGTGGCCATCTCTTCGTAGGTCAGCGTGGAATTTCCTATTACCCTTTTTAGATGGTACTTGGTGGACTTTATTCCTGCCTCCCATAGCCCTCCGAAGTTCGGCGAATGAGGAGGAATAAAGTGCCACTCAGTACCATTATTAGCGAAGTATTCTGCTAATTCGGGGTTAAAGTTACATTTCTCTTCGTTAAATAAGTGAAGTAACTCGCGTGCTGCTCCCACGAAATTTGTGCCATTGTCGCTATGTAACACAGCGCAACGACCGCGCCTTGCCACAAATCTCTTGAAAGCAGCCAGAAAGCCTCTTGTGCTCAGTTCACTGACAGCTTCTAAATGCACTGCTCTAGTGGACATGCATATAAAAAGCGCGATGTAGCCCTTGTAGGATTTATTGCCTCGACCCTTTGATACCCTTATGTTAATAGGGCCAGCGTAATCCACTCCGCTACACAGGAATGGTTTGTTGGGAGTAACACGTGCCGATCGTAATTGTCCCATTAATTGTGTCCTAACCTTAGATGCATATCGAATGCATTTTATGCATCTCCTTACATGCCTTTTAACCAGCAGTTTAACTCCTATGATCCAGTATTTGGACCGCAAATATGTTATCATAGCTTGCGGACCACCATGCATAGTTTTTTCATGTGCATCAGCGATTAAAAGACCTGTCAAAAAGGACTCTTTCGGTATCAAAATGGGATGAACCCGATCGTAGTTCAATTGGGCCATCTCAAGCCGTCCTCCAACCCTTATAGTTCCCTTGGTATCTATGAAAGCATTTAGTGATTTTAAATTGCTCCCTTTCTTTCCTACCCTGCTATTATTTAAAGCGTCCATGGCGTCTTAAAACTCTTCCTGGGATTTCTTCACACATATCTCTAAAGCTTCCTCGAGTTCAAAGTTAGATAGATATTTTGTACTGTGTTTTGTCTGCACGGACTTTCTTAAATTTAAAAACCTTCTGCAGTAAGCTACCACTCTGACCAATCTGCTTAATGATGAAAACTTTAAGAGGGATTCTTCGTTGAAGGTAGTGGTGTGCACTCTAACTTTTTCCAAGTGTGTGATGGGATGTTTCGGCTTCTTGTACTCCACCACCTGCTGTCCTAAATAATCTGGACCGTTCCACCATATAACCGTGGATTCAAGATCAGCAGGGGAAACACCACGAGAGGCACAATCTGCAGGATTTTGTTTCGATGCTACATGAGACCAGTGGTGCGTGTCTAAGATGTTCAGAATATCTGAAACCCGATTAGCTACGAAGGTTTTCCAGCGACTAGGGTGACTATTGAGCCAAGCTAGCACTACTTCGCTATCTGTCCATGCATGCCAATGGATTTTAGGTATATTTAGCACGTCGCCCACTTCCACCATCAACTTAGCAAGGAGATGTGCACCACAAAGTTCTAATCGTGGAATAGAAACTTGTCTAATGGGTGCTACTTTCGTTTTTGAAGTGATCAACGAAATTCGAATATTTCCTTCGTGATTCACCACTCTAAGATAGATGACTGCTGAATACGCTAACTTAGAGGCATCTGAGAACCCGTGAAGTTCAGCTACTACGTTGCTAGATTCCTGCTGCAGCCATCTTGGGAATTTAATATTAGCCAAACAGCTTAAGCTACTGTGGTAAGTAACCCATTCCTTTATTAAGTTTTTTGGAATTTCTTGATCCCATTCTAAACCCGCTAACCACAATTTTTGTATAAATATTTTGGCTAACACAATACTTGGTGCCAACCACCCTAGAGGATCAAAGAGCCGTGAAATCTCGGAAATAATTTTTCTTTTTGTTACAGGTGCAGTCAAGGATTGGAGTTCTACAGAGTACTGAAAGAAGTCTTTGTTCGAGTTCCAGGTAAGTCCCAGTATCTTCGTGATGTTGTCCATTTTGATTCTTAATTCTTCGTGCGTAGCTCCATTGTTTTCTCTTATATTATTTAGTAATTCCTTACTATTGCTCATCCACTTTTGTAGCTGAAATCCACCTTTATTTAAAGTTTGTTTCATCTCCTTGAAGACTTCAAGGCCCCTTTCGATGCTTTCCACCCCAGTCATCAAATCATCCATGTAGAAGTCATTCAGGATAATTTTCTTTATTTCCGGCTTATGTTCACACTCGTCATAAGCCACTTGGTGTAGAGCACGAACTGCCAAGTATGGTGCTGAGGCAGTACCGAACGTAAGTTCCGTTATTAGTTCATACTCTTCTATCTCCCTTTCAGGACTGTCCCTCCAGAGTATGCGCTGATATATTGTATCTTTTCTGTGAACTAAAACTTGTCGATACATTTTGATGATATCTGCCACCAAACATATCCGATATGACCTCCAACGCATAATAATATGCCGAAGTTCTGCCTGCAGGGTTGGTCCGATCAACAAATTGTCGTTAAGTGACATCTTATTAGTACCCTTGCAGGAAGCATCGAATACGACACGCACCTTGGTCGTATCCTTATCTTCCCGAATGACAGCGTGATGTGGTAAGTAAATCGCCTTGTGATTATTCTTATTATCCTCTGAAACTTTCTCCATGTGGTTCAACTGTAAGTATTCCTGAATAACCTTTGAATAATCTTCCTTGAATTTAATATTTTTTTTGAATTTAACTTCTAACGACTTCAATCTTTTTTCAGCAATGCTTTTCGACTCACCAACCTCATTGACCGGGTCAACACAACGTAACGGTAGCCTCACTATATGCCGACCACTCGTATCACGTTCCGTTGTATTTTTAAATACTGTTTCGCATTTGTTTTCTTCCTCCGTTAGCATTTTCTTTCCAGATGGTTCTGCTTCTAACTCCCAAAACTTTTTCAGCATTTCATCGGAGTCAAGACTTGAGTGCATAACTGTAATATATGAGGGATAACTGGACTGATCCACTTCAAAGGTGCCCGACAATATCCATCCCAACGTGGTGTCTTGCGCTAGAAGAGTTCCACCGGTATTCCTCTTTATGCCCTCCTGTATGACTTGGCTGTATACCTCAGCACCTAATAAAACATCAATTTTATTAGGCCTGAAGTATTCAGGATCAGCCAAATCATCATTAGTCAAGTCCACCCATTCAACTTCAGCTACTTTCGTAGCTGGGAGAAGAGCCGTGACTGACTTCAGGACGAAAGCATTCACTTCAAATTGTACCGTTGGGTCTCTTCTAGACCTGACTTTGAGGACTACGGTGGCCTTAGCCATCGCACTTTTGTCCCCGCCTACGCCAATCACAGTTTGCCTTGATGGCGTTTTATTTAAACCCAAAAATTGGACCATTGATTCTCATCTCTTCTCTCACTACTCGATAGGATCCGTCCCTTGACTCCGCTTTAATTAAAGCGGTGGCCAATAAAACGGTTTTCTGCCCACTTCCTGTCGAGAGACATGAAACGAGTGGCTTGCTTGACCCCTCCGCTTGCGCGGCTACTTCCACTTTTCTAGTATTACTAGCCTCCATCATCTCCCTTACTGCGGTTGATGAGGTTTCCTCGTGAGCCCTATTACCATCTTCACCCATAACAGACCCAGAAACACCTGTTGGGTGCAACAAAGAATGGTGGCGGCGTTTGCACACCTGGCACTTGAGAGTGTTTTTGCAATTTTTAGCAGAATGGTTATTGTATAAACAAACAAAACATAAATTATGTTCCTGAGCGAACTTACGACGAGCATCATTAGACTCTTTTCCAAATTTCGGGCATGAAGTAATCTTATGATCTGCTGAACAAAACGTACATGACACTTTTTACTTTTTTTGCAACATGAAAAGATTGAGTTGTCTTTGGCGGTGGGTGTCTTCGTTATCAACCTTATTATCTAAATTTTCTAACCCTCTAAAACGACTATTTAAATATTCCGAAAAATGTTCAAAGGTAGGTAATTCATCACTTGGGTCTGAAGCTGCCTGAAGTTCCCAAGCTTTCCTAGTCTCTTTATCTAACTTTCCACTAATGATATGTATCACAATAAGATCCCAGGAGGAGACATCTACACCCAAATTCCTAATAGACTCTAGACACTCTGAAGTAGTAGTTATGATTGACTGATTCAACGGACAAAGGTTTTTGCGACAGTAATCTTTTTATTATGCCATTTGCCAGAAATCTTTTATTATTGTACATTTTATCTAACTTTAACCATGCTATTTTATAATTGTCCGCAGTAATATTAATATTTCGCAACAATTGCTCAGCTTCCCCAGTCAAATGCCCTTTTAAATAAAAGAATCGTTGTGCATCATCTAAAGACTTGTTATCGTGTACCAAACCTATGAATAAATCTCTAAACGTTTGCCACTCAGAATATTTTCCCGAAAATGAGGGTATTTTTATTTCGGGCAACTTAACACGGCTAACATTCTTTTCTTTCTGACAACAAGTTTTTGAATCCGCGCATGAGTCAATTGAATGAAGAGAAGAAGTTTTTATGCTCAATATGTGTTCTTTTAATTCGCATTTAAATTCTACATAAAATTCTTCAACTTCATCGTAAAGACTATTTTTAACGTAACTTGAGCTCAACAATTCAGCCCTTTTTATAGTGCTCAATATTTCGAGTGGACATAAATAGGTTCCATAACTGTTCCAAATTTTCTAGACGTGTTTCTAAATATGCTGTATTTAGGCGCTCTTTTGGAGATTTCTTAAAATTTGATTTTGCTTTGAGCATTTTAGCTTTTACATCTTCCTGTATATTAAACAAGGACTCCATTTTGGAACAATTACGTCTAGAGTACACACAAAAATAAACAATAAAAATAAACAACAAACTAAATAAATAATCTTCAAAACTCCGAATAAAATACAAGTGTTTAAGCTACTTGGGTTCAAAATCGGGCATGGATTCCCCGTCAGAACCACTTTTTGCACAATAAATTACAAGTCCTAAACTAAAAGTTAATTCTCTAAAGTTCAAATTTAACTGCACTTTCTTATTCTTCAATTAATTTATCTTGTATTATTTATAAATTCTTCAATAAATTCCTGATCTAAGTTGAAATAAAATGTACTCACAGTTTTTCCACTTCACTCACTGACACAAATGCTGAACTGCACCACCCAAGCGACGTGCTGCACTGCACCACACAATGGTGTCGTCTGCTTGACCACGACCTCCCATCCGTCGTTCCTCCGAATGTCGCTACCAGTATGGCCAATGGCTGCTTCCACGCTCCACACCTGGCTGGCTGCACACGTTCCACAACCCGGCTGCTCAGCTTGCGCTCCACTCGGTTCCACCTCCAACTCTTGGGCTCCTCACCTGGTGCCCGTTGAAGGGGCTGCTCTGAACAGCGATCCACTGTCCAGTATTGACGCGAAGGGTGGTAATCAGTGCCACCACCGAAGACTACCAAAAAAACACTCCCGACCGACCCGGTTCGAAGGACCATGTATACTCCCGAGGGTCCGTTTATGCGTATATATATATGGCGATGTAGGGGTAAATAATATAGCACTACAGTCGGTACATATAGCGTATATTAAAACCACACATGGAAGGCTCACACCAAAATTAAACATTAAATTTACCTTAGCCTAATGCCGGTAACGAAACGCTTGCGCGATCTAACTTGACGCCAACGCCATCTATCGAGGTATGAGACAACTCGTAACAAAAGTTCAACAGAATATTGTTGGTCGTTATAGGGTTTCGTTCCGGCCTTAACAAAGGCCTATAGACAGATAGCCTAGTTGTTCCGGGTCTGGGTATCTTGGCCTTGTGTATGTGAATGAGGATCAATCACGTAACAGCAAATCCCATTTTTACTAAGTACATCGTATGTGTAATAATTTACTGAGCATTTAATTTTTTAAATTATTAAAATCCGTCAAGAAATGGTGTATCTATTAAAGTTTTTCTGAACGGTTACAAACGCGCACTCTCGCTGGACTATGTACGATGACGTCATCTGCCATGATCCGTGCGACGAACGGCTTGATTGTAAGGGCATTTCACGTGGAACGGACAATTAAAAAATCCTTGTTTCCGATTTTACTAATATTTGAATATGTTATGTCTATGTTCCCGATATACGTACATAATATTTTTTTTACATCACCTGCTCGATAATGCCCTTTTATACGTCATACAACCATCACTTAAAGCAAGTCATTCTGTCCCTAGGGAGATAATGTAGTATGGGCGATCCCTAGGGAATAATGAGATTTGAATTCTGAACGTGAAAAACCGTCAGCATTATGTGAATTAAAATGTAGTGCATCAAACAAGTTTATTCAAATTTCAAACTGGCCACTAACAAAAAAAAAACAATAAAAAAAGTTTCTAAAAAAGTAATGAACAAGCGGGAGCGTTATAGAAAATTTAAACTATAGAATCTTTGAGTAGTGAATTTTGTTTGTTTCAAATCTCAAAACATTTTGAGTGATAGTTAAGATTAACTCGTAAATAATACTTATATTTCTGTATTATATGATTTCTTTTACTAAATTGTCTTTTAATTATCTCACAGATGGTGTAAAAAGTAGAGTATCCAACACGGGGATAAAGCTGTCTTTGTCTTGGGCGGCTTGAATCCCTCACTTCACTCAGGTTTCTTTATTAACTCCCTCGCAATGCTCGGGAGTTAATTATATAAATCCCTCACTATCGTTCGGGATTAAAATTAGCAACCTTCGTTTCGTTCGGAATTCAACATCCGCCACCCGCGACTTAAAGACACTGCTTTATCCCCTAGTCACATAATCTACTATATCGTGTTTCGTATGATTTACGAGTTATGAGGGTTTTTATTTTTTTTTAGGTGGGAAAATCATCTTATGACAAATCGCGCTCTTGGGCGGAGCGCGAGATAGTGTCAGACTTTTACTGACTAAAAACCCACTCCTGTTCCTTCGTTGCCTTCGTCCCAGGGCCACGGTTTCGTTTTCACACTACCCATGGCCCCAGTAGGCTTCGACCCTGCTAGGCCCCTACGATTTGCTGACATCTCCCTGAGGCGCGCGCGGAACAATACGCGCCGTCGACGACTTGGGCTCGGTCCGGATGGTTACCGGAAGGTCGGACGGCGGGCCACCCATTGCTCGCCGTCCGCAAGCCCGCGCCTACGGTGGCCGGAAATCGGGATCGGAATCCGCAGATCGGAAAAGGCGGTTCGGGCGTGAGGACCGTTGCCGTTGCCTCACGCGATCGGCTGCCTCTTTTGCTAGCATTACTGCTTCTCAGAAGGAGGCGACCGCCTGCCACTCCTCCTCGCTCCGGACCATGGCCTGTACCAAGGCCCGGCGCGAGAGATCGCCGCCGCCGATCGCCCCCACGAGGACACGGCGTTGCTCTTCCCAAGCGGGGCACACTTCCACCGTGTGCTCCACCGTGTCCTCCGGGGAGTTATGAGGGTTTGAAGATTCGACGAATATTTACTTACTTAGCTAGCTTTACTTAGCTTTAATTACAAAGAAAATAAAATGATTAAAGCAGTCCAAGTTTATGAATATAAAAAAAAAACTGATTTTATTTCCACAAAATATTTTTTTTTCTTTATAGAATATTTAGTTAAAAACCTCATTAAATGAAGAATAAAATTCATTACTTAATTTATTTAATTTCAACTTCCTTAAGTTGGGTAATGGCATTCGAAGTAGCGCATCCCTGAGAGTTCGTCAAATCTTCAAACCCTCATAACTCGTAAATCATATGAAACACGATAAAAATATTATTTAAGTATATCGGGAATATAGACATATTTAACATACTCAAATACTTATTACTAAAATCAGAAACATCGTTTTTAGTTGTCCGCTTCACGTGAAATGCCCCCGTATTCATTCGCCGGTAGAGACCGATCGCGACAGATGACGTCACAGCGAGTCGAGTTCATTCTCGGGCGCGTTTTTGGAACTAATATACTAAAATTGGTGTATTATCGTCATTTTTGGTCCGATTTCAATAATTTCTTCACAGTATTTACTGGTTTTTTTGACGCTATAATTCTGCATACTCCACAAAAAACATGACTGATCCTCATGATCATCCTGATTACATGTTTCAAAATTTTGAATTTTTTCTCGGTTTCTGAATTCGAATAAGTAAGTACAAGTGCTGCTACTTAGATTATTTTTTTCTGTTAATGGTTTTGGCTTGGATACTAAGTCCTGTAAGCCATGTCTTCGTATAAATAGTTAATTTGTTTATCATTAGAATATAGTTGCACACGGAAATCTATGATTGCACACGTTCTAATATTGTTTGTAGTATTTGGTAGCAAATGTATCAAGTCAACCTTCTCGGCAAACTTCGCTGAGGTAGTCAACATTACAATAAAATTCTTAGGTCCATTTTACAGAGATCGCGCCTGTTTCAATGATTTCACATATTGTCCAGTTACGCAGACATTTGAGATACAAAACTACACCAATTTTACATTACAATATCCACTAGGAATCAATTTGCGAATAACTAAAACAGCACTGAACTTCAATCGATGAAATTCCGCCGAAAACTCGCTAAAGTTGTCAAAAAATAAAAGGCCCGTTTTGACAAATATCAAAACGAATACTTAGGTAAATATGCATAAAGAATACTCGCAAATTTTATATTCCATCATATTAATTACCGCGCCAAAAAAAAGTGTGCATTTTTTAAAAACAATTTTTGTAATTAATTATTATTACCCGACTGCGCGACGCAAAGGAGGGTAATGTGTTTGTGTGTCTATGTATGTATGTATGTATGTATGTTTGTTTCTATGTGGCGTTCTAGAGACCAAATGCGTAGGCCGATTTTGATAATTCTTACGTCAATCGATTCGTCTTAACCTTGCGAGTGTCACTAAAGACATGACAGTAATCAAAATTCACCACAGCTACAACCAGACGCCATATTGTCAAAATGAAAAAAAAAAGTCGATGAACTATGTCAAGTGGGGTGTCGTTGAATAGGTATTTTACAATCATCTTTAGGTTCCTTTTATCATTTTTCATTTTAAATAATAGTTTAGGATATATAACGATTTAAAGTTGTTTAACAAAACAATAATTCTCGCTAATTATCTTACTTATTGATTTAAGTTTTTATGTCAAGTATAAACGATACACAAATAAAAAAATCAGTGAAAAAGCATAAAGAACAAATATTTTTGGTATAAAAAAGTTTACCACCGAACTCGATAGATGGCGTTGTTCATTTGATGCACGTTTGTAAATCAAATCATTCGAGTTTTCCCATCTACTAGACAGGTCGATGAACATAATCAAAAGATGACAACTATATTGGCAAAAACTACTAGGTTGTATAAATTACATGCAGTTGATATATCAGTAGAATCAGAAGATGATCCTAACAAAACTGGAGGAATCGTTAAATATTTAACAATCGGTTTAGGATCACGAGTTATGTTACGAAGAAATTTGAATGATACCCATGGTCTTGTTTACGGAGCAATGGGTGTTATTATAAGGACAATTGAGTGGCCAGCTCTTCGGAGGGATCAATTGGAACCCGGGGAATTGCCACAAGCTGTTTATATAGAATTTGACGACAAAGCAATTAAAAACAATGTTCCTGGAGTAGGAGTCAGAATCAAACCATCGACGACAGAATTCGATGCACTTCGCGGACAGGGTAAAATAGAGCGAAAAATGTTGCCATTGATATTGTGCTGGGGTGTAACTGTACACAAGCTCCAAGGAACTACTTTGGACCGAGCTGTGGTTGACTGAAGTTCACGCATTTTTGCTAAAGGTCAAGCATATGTAGCTTTGAGCCGAGTTAGATCTCTAGAGCGACTAATCATCAGTAGTTTAGACCACAGCAAGTTACTTAATAATCCCCACGATATTAACTCCCTCAATGAAATGACTAAATTCCGAAATTTACCATCTTTTAACGAAGTCAATGAATCGTAACTAAAAAGTATAAAATAAAATAAAAATATTTAAAGAAAAACAAAAAACCCGACTGCGTAGAAACTAATTTTAAAAAATACGTGAAAAAATTAACTTAAATAAAAACTAAAAAGAAACAAACAAGCCCAGTAGTTTAGAATTCTAACTACACAATTGAAATAGTTTTATAATCGATACACACATAAAAAATTCTAATGCAGAACAGAACGACTCACAGTCGGGGCCCCTTGGTAAGATTTGATTTGTAAAATTTGAATGGGCCCCGACTGTGAGTCGTTCTGTTCTGCATTAGAATTTTTTTATGTGTGTATCGATTATAAAACTATTTCAATTGTGTAGTTAGAATTCTAAACTACTGGGCTTGTTTGTTTCTTTTTAGTTTTTATTTAAGTTAATTTTTTCACGTATTTTTTAAAATTAGTTTCGACGCAGTCGGGTTTTTTGTTTTTCTTTAAATATTTTTTTTTATTGTTTCTTTCAGGGTCGTTCCAAATTACATTTTAGGGTCTTTCTCAAACGGGCCTTTTATTTTTTAACAAGTTTACTTCGATATTCTTTACCACTTCACAGATTAAAAAGTGTTGCCGTTATACTAAACAGCCCCTTAAATTCTTTCTAGTTATTCAGCCATTTAACCAGACTAATTCCTTTTAATATCTAAAATCTCATTTAAAACATTTTAAAAGGTTCTTTTGTAATAAATAAGTGGTATACAGGATGAATTTTTCAAGTTGGCATGGATAGTCGAATACAAATTATGAGTTGTAGAAAAAAATACTCAAAAATAGAGTCCCAGTTTCGATTTCGATGAAAGCTAAAACTGGATCATTGGAATTTTGAAAAACATTTTCTACCGAGGAACCGCAACCGCTGTTTTTCTAAATATAAATGCACAGTATATTATTACACCATTCAATGGTAGATTCACTGTCAAATTAAGATAAAATTAGTAAGTAAGTAAATATATATACGACAAAGTAAAGGAAATAGTTGAATTTTAATAAAAAAAGATCCACACTGTAATGATTATTATATTTGATTTAGGTCAGAAGGTCAATTCTCGTATTTAAAAACCTTAAATTAAATCGCAATATGAATTCAATTAATGTCAAAAACTTGTCAAAATGTAAAAATGTATGGAAATTGGACGTGTAGATTGATAACGATTGCGATGCGATTGTTCCTTAAAAATACAATTTTTTTTTAAATTTTCCGCACTTAAGAAAAAAATGTTACCTCTTTCCTTTAGTTTGCCATTAAAAGTCATTAGTTTCCCTAATTTTATTCTCATTGACGACATTATAAAATGGCATAAAATATGTCGTGTCTTCTTTTTCCGGTCGACGAGTTCAATTCCTGGCTTAGGAATAGTAATTTAAAAAAAAAAAAGTTGCAGTATTAATTTACATACAAAGTCGAGCTCAAGACTCAATTCTGTATTTACGCTATTCCTCTTACTTACGAATTTGTGTATGATTTAAGATTTTTTTTCTCTGCATCACCCAAAGTTTGACCGGTAGAAAATGCCTAAAGCATTAAGTCCGCACTGTATTTTTATGTACATACACCATTTTTTATATAAATACTAGTAAATGGCCATCAAAGCTAACTTGAAAAATTCACCCTGTATATTTATATATTACATAGGCCTATAATTGTGTGGGGTAGGTAAAAGGTGAGTCTTTTTGTTACAAGGGACGAGGGTCCCTAGTAACGTTATTAAGGGGTGAGATAGGATGTCGAGTAATTGAGTAGATGTCTATTGTTGAGTACATTTTATCGACGTTACATTTTCGCTACTGAAATCTGTGTTTTCCGATGTAATGTTCTGACTTCTGGTAGATGATTGTAAAGTAATATATCGGTACTGTACTAATTTATATGTTGTTTATCCTTATCCTTGCATATTCTCCCTAAGATCGATTTTTGAATTGAAGTCTAAAACTAATTCAAAATTCTAAAATAAATCAATTTCTAAAAGATCGATTTCATAAAAATCCGTTGGTTATCCTATTAAGTGTCCTGTAGAATACTTATGTTGGGGCTGAGTTGAAAATAAGTAGACTGTCTTCTATAAACGCATAAATAAATCATAATTATTAGCCTTATAATGTTCCCACTGCTGGGACTCAGGCCTCCTCTCTAGGTGAGGGAATGGGCCGTAATCCACCACCCTGGCCCAGTACGGGTTGGTAATGTCACATATCTTCGAATTTTTAGTTGTAGGACATGCCGGTTTTCTTTACTTTTTTGAGAGTAGTGTGAAGAAATAAATTACACAAAGTAATGCGCTTGGCTGGGTTTGAACCCGCGACCTACTACTCCTAAATCAGGACCGTTACCACTGGGACATCACTGCTCTCTACTATAATATTGAGTCGTAAAAAGTACGGTACATACAGATGATCATATAATGGACATTTGTATCAGAAATCAGAAATCAGAAACGTTTATTTCAAATAGACCAATTACAGGCACTTTTGAATTGTCAAAATGTCAGTCAGTCAAAAAAAAACAAGTGAAGCTAAATTGCACGTTCCAAAGCGTAGATCTCTATGGAGAAGAACGTGCAAGAAACTCCATGGACACTCTTTTAAATCATATTATGAGTTACATAAATCTTGGTTACATATTTCATGACGCTTCTAATATGTGAGCACAATGTAGATAAATAAGAATAAAAACTAATTAAAAAGATAGAAATTGAATTAAGCCACTGGCAGCTAAGAGATGACCAGTCTCAACCGACGGCACCCGTTCACGAGCATGACGCGTGCATCAGCCTCACTCAGCTCAACCATTTTGAAGGGAACTGAATGACCCAATAAAACGTGCCACCATCAGCGAGACATTTGAGTGAGCATGACAAACTCTCACCTGCCATGCTCGTAATGTCAAACAAGTTGTAACCTAATAAAAATGCTCCATGGTACTTCACATTCACAAAACTTGAAAAAAAAAGTGCTTCTACATTATACAATACTATTGTTTCCAAATGCAAAAGGTAATAAATTATCTTAAGCTCTATTGAAATAAACAAATAAAATAAGAAAGATTTCGAAAACAACAAAACAAAAAGGGGAATAGTAAGTATCTCTTCCAATAATTAGAAACATATATATTAAAAAAAAAAAAAAACACAAAACTTAATTTGAAGGCTGTGGCTGTGGAGCAGAACCGGCATTTAGCCAAGCGTTTTTGTCAAGGATATAATCTTCCAGTTTATAATACGCTTGTCTACATAGTGTGCGTTTAATGCATGTTTTAAATTTGGACTCATTTAGTTGTAGAATCTCAACTGGTATTTTATTATAAAATTTTACACAGTACCCCATAAAAGAACTATGTACTTTTGCCAATCTGAATCGAGGTTGATCTAATTTGTTCCTATTCCTAGTATAAAAATTGTGCCTGTCACTTATCTTAGTAAAAAGATGAATATTTTTCCGAACATACATAATGTTTTCATAAATGTAAATCATTTCATGACTGTTGAATAATCAGGTGTAGGTACAACATACTCGCATAAAAAACTATTTGAAGAAAGTGGACGCTTTGAGCTTTTTAATAAAATAAAATATGGATGCGTTCGATTCGATTTTAAGATCGATTTCTAATATCGATTCTATTGACTAATCAATCTACCCCCACCGCACCAGCCGCACCGCACCCACCACCACCACCCCCCCCACCATACCAGCACCGCACCGTCACCGCAGTCTACCCCCTTTTTATTAACCGACTTCAAAAAGGAGGAGGTTATATGTTCGGTTGAATGTATGTTTTTTTATTTTTTTTTTATGTATGTTCACCGATTTCTCGGTCAATTGTGGACCGATTTAAAAATTTTTTTTTTTGATTAGAAGGTTATACTTCCGAGTTGGTCCCATAGAAATATTGTTATGATCTGATCATGAACTTTGAAGATATGGAACAGAACTCCTCATAGGATCACAGCAAAACCGTCGTAACAAGTAAAATTGCTTTGTTTATACGTGTAGTCGATGACTGACTGAAAGTAGAGGGGGAATATATCGAACTGATCTTATGATGAAGCCTGAAGTTAGGCACCGGAACTCTGTTATAAATTATTGTAATCTAACCGTGTTTGGGATTATTAGAATTGTTATGAGATGCACTCTGGCTATAAGGTATTCAAGTTTGGCTGAGGGGTACTTTTTAGTGGTGGTACCATAACTAAAAAGTGTAAAATAAAAAACTTTTTACAAAAAAAAAATACAACCGACTTCAAAGTAAAAAAAAACACTGAAAAGTGCAAAATAACTTTAATTTCGGAAGTCGGTGTTAAATAACGAAGAGACAAAACTATTATAGAAACACCGACTTCCGAAATTAAAGTTATTTTGCACTTTTCAGTGTTTTTTTTACTTTGAAGTCGGTTGTATTTTTTTTTGTAAAAAGTTTTTTTTTATGTTAAGTTCTTACAGTCCATCCTAAGGTTGTCTGGTAGAAATCGCTGTTAGCGATAAGACCGCCATTGTACCCATAGATTAAGTTAGTTTATAAGTTTTTGTTACTATTTTGGTGTACAATAAAGTTTTATTCTATTCTATTCTATTCTATTCAATCTCAGATCGCTATCGCTAAATAAAGTCCCCCATCGTAACTGTCTGTCTGTTTGGGATAAACTTTTATGAGTTTACAGGTATACGGTTTTCATAAATAGACTGAGTGATTGTTTCATGAGTTAGATCTACATTCATATTATAGCAGAAAAAAGCCGAGAATTTCAAACATTTCTAACTGCCGTGTGAAGCTGGGGCGAGTCGCTAGTAATATTAGAAATTCGCAAGAAAGTTTGTTACATTTTCACGCTTAAAGTAGTGAATCGACAATATTTTTCATAGTTAAACGACATTATATAATCAAAGAAGTATATGTTATCAAGCTAGCTACTAGCTTCTGCCGCGGCTTCGCCCGCGTCCCTATGTCACTCAATGATAAAGTAGCATTCTATTGGTAAAGGAATATTTAAAATTTTTATTTTTTTTATTTTAGCATATGTATGTATTTTATTATTATAAATAACTTATTTTTTATTTTATTTTTTTCTGTTTGAAGTATCCGTTATTTGTTTATTGTGCAAACCTACCACAGTGTTGTCTTTTTTAACCCAAAGGTTGACTGGTAGAGAATGCCTTGTTGCATTAAGTCCGCCTATTTACCACTTCTGTACATGAAGTTTAAATAAATAAATATTTAACAAAAATACAAACATATAAAAATACAAATCTTTCTTCTTTATAATATTAGTATAGATTTATATATAATATACAAAATGATGATGACTTATAACATATTCATAGACGTCCTTTTTGTGATCACGTTTTCGTTTGCTTTTTGGGGCAAATTTATTAGTTCTTATACATAATAAGATATCTGTAAGTGAAGGACCCGTCAAATCTCCTTCGCTCCAGAAGATTATTTCTTCTGTTCTCGTAAAAAATAAAAAGTAATTTAAGTTACTCATCTTCTTCTTAGCGTGTCGATGGCAAATCTATCTTTTTTACAAATTAAATTCCTTGCCTGGCCCAGTATTAGGCCATGGCAATGCTGTCCACTAATGCTGTCATTAGGTCTCTACGTGAACAAGGTAACAGGGCACATGACGCAGGATGGATAGTGGGACATGGTCTGCGGAGAGAAGCCGCACTAACACTGAAGATTGGAACCGTCTGAGAGCCCCATCTGTGGAGATTGTCTTTGCTGCGTCCAACCTGGGTGCGGAGTCTGTTTAGAGTTTTCCAGGTTGCCATGGCAACTCGTGTCCAAGCGAGAAGCTCTCCGACGGCTCGATGCACGTTATAATATTAACTCAGTGAAAATCAGTTTCCCACGATACAGGCGTAGGAAAGAGTTCTACCACTATTAATCGAATTCAAATTGCAAACACGTGCTCAAAGACTTCTTAATATAGAAAAATATATTTCCGTCAATATTCTAGAGCTTGCTGGTGGCACGTGCCAAAAAAAGTCAAGACGATTGTAACATCGATTTGGCAACCGATTATTGGAAACGAGTGAGTGTTCCCGATAGCCGTATTAAGTGTTCTTGTAAGCCCGGAACGTGTTACGACTGCTGAACGTTTGGAGGTCAAATTTCGATTGCCAGGTATGTTTGTTCTTTTAGTTGATTCCAGAAATATATGTTTTCAACGGAAAACTTAACACGAATATTATAAAGGTGCAAATTTATGAGCGTGTGTGTGTGTGTGTGTGTGTGTTTATATTTGTTACTAGCTTTTGCTTCGCCTTCATACATAAAATATAGTCTATGGCACTCAGGAATAAAGCAGCTTTCTATCGATGAAAACATTTTTGCAATTGGACCAGCCCCCCTAGCCAAGTTACAACCGATTCGTTTCGACTCGAGGTGATCAACGATCGCCTCACGCCTCCTATTCCTTTGTTCTGACCACGTGACTGAGCGTTGAGATAAAGTCAAAACAAAGGAATAGGAGGCGTGGCCGACTCGAGGCGATCGACGAAAAGAGAATCGAAACGAAACGTTTCGTTTCGATTTTTTCGTACTTCCAGAGATTACCTCCTACAAACAAAAAAACAAAAACGCAAACTTTACCTCTTTATAATATTAGTGCAGACACGAGTAGAACATGTCTTGCAATACCACATAGAATACTTTTTATCCTGGAAGCATATTCCCTTGGGATAATTATCTTCTATCACACGGGCGAAGCCGCTGGCAGCACCTTGTAATCAGCGACGTGCGAGCAATACAAGTTAAAAAGCCTGGCTTGATGTAAAAATAATACCTCACCACACCACAGTCATCTATATCATAGAACACAACAAATGAATTAAATTAAATAAAACTCTAATTTTTAAACTTCGCGCGCTTATGCGTTTACGCGCTGTTGCCATTTCGTGTTCATTCACTCACGATACCGAGAACGTATGCACATTATGCAATGTTGCCGCTCTGAGCGCCATCTCTCCGATCTCACTCTAACACTTAACAAAAAAAAAGAGATGAACACTAGTGTGTTGCTGCCTCTGTCTGGCGCAAAGGCTTGTTATGAGGCTTGATCTGCCATCTCACTTTTCCCTATAAAAACATAAAAATGTGAGTCTGTGTGAGTAAAATTTGATACTGTGTGCACGAGCTGATGGGACGTAATTCTATTAAAATCGTACTCGATAAAGCCAAGCTTGGTACTTCTAATCAATGGACTTATACTACGCAAACAACGGAGGCGCCCTCTGTCTATGACGCGTAACAGTTCCGCAAACAAATTAGTTCAAATTTGCTTTGAGCGGTTACCGTGTTTATGTTTATAATGTGAGTTTTGTTGAGACTGATTTTTGATTTCTGTCATTTAAAGTTTTATGATTAGTTATTACTGTAACTTACTTGGTTTTGAAGTGATTAAAGTTTATTATCTTTGAAATGAATTCGAAAATACATGCAATTGTTCCTTGTGACGGATTAAAATGTGTGGAAAAAATACTTGGCCAGGTGAAGACTTTGACTTTTAGAGATAAATATGATATCGTAACTTACTAAACCTACCCCTGATTTGAAAATTTCTCAGAAAACTAAATCACATAATAGACAGTTTCATTCGTGTTGCATATTTTTCTCAAACGATAAGAATGCTTGGAATACATCAGGTTACAATGACTTAAATAACTTCGCTGGTGCTATGAAAAGACATCAGAATTCTCAATTGCTGTTATTTCATTCTGTAGTTTTGGTAAACCGCGAACAAAAACTTGGTTCTATTTCTCGACCGATATCCGTGTTCTCGACAGTTATGTGATGAAATTTCTAAGTGTGTGATAAAGAAACGAAAAACGGCTATGCTGTTGTATACTCTATGGCTGTTTAAATTGTGAGTATTTGCTATGCTAATTATATTACATATCAATATCGTAAACAAATGATTGATTTCATTGATTACTACTTTGTGCGCCATCTAGTGGATTATTCAGAAGTAGCCAGCTAGAATTTTGTTGTGAGCGAGCAAGAGTTGCCAAAATTTTCAATAGATGGCTCTTACATATTTTAAATCATTTATGATACAGGTATGATGTATACTTAATTTCTATCTTATTAATAATAAAAAACTTTTCACAAAAAAAAAATACAACCGACTTCAAAGTAAAAAAAAAACACTGAAAATTGCAAAATAACTTTAATTTCGGAAGTCGGTGTTTCTATAATAGTTTTGTCTCTTCGTTATTTAACACCGACTTCCGAAATTAAAGTTATTTTGCACTTTTCAGTGTTTTTTTTTTACTTTGAAGTCGGTTGTATTTTTTTTTGTGAAAAGTTTTTTATTTTACACTTTTTAGTTATGGTACCACCACTAAAAAGTACCCCTCAGCCAAACTTAAATACCTTATAGCCAGAGTGCATCTCATGACAATTCTAATAATCCCAAACACGGTTAGATTACATTAATTTATTACAGAGTTCCGGTGCCTAACTTCAGGCTTCATCATCAGATCAGTTCGATATATTCCCCCTCTACTTTCAGTCAGTCATCGACTACACGTATAAACAAAGCAATTTTACTTGTTACGACGGTTCTGCTGTGATCCTATGAGGAGTTCTGTTCCATATCTTCGAAGTTCATGATCACATTATAACAATATTTCTATGGGACCAACTCGGAAGTATAACCTTCCAATCAAAAAAAAAAAATTAAAATCTGTCTACAATTGACCGAGAAATCGGTGAACATACATAAAAAAATAAAATAAAAAACATACATTCAACCGAACATATAACCTCCTCCTTTTTGAAGTCGGTTAACAAATGAAAATGTAGCAATTAATCAGCATTACAGCAAGAGATTTTGCACTGATGATACGTGACGGCGGATTATAGCGCGAGTTTTTTTTCATTCGAAATATTAGGTAAATGGGTACTTGGGTAGGTAGTAGATAAGTCAAGGTTCCTTGGCTTGCCCCCTTTAAAGGTATCTGGCACGCCACTGCTTGTAATATTATAAAGGCAAAAGTTTGTGAGTCTGTATATTTGTTACTCCTTTATGACAAAACAGATGAATGAACTTAGATGTTTGGCACACGAGTAGACCATGTCCTGAAATAGCATATAGAATAAGTCCTGGAAGCCCTTTGAAGAGGGCAAAGCCGCTTGTAAAAGCTAGTTTTTTAGTAAAGAAGCCCCATACTGGGAATTACTCCTGTATCGTAGAACACACCCAGACTCGAGACAACTACCTAGCCCAATCGCTTACATTACACTTAAATTTTTTCCAAACGCTTAGTTGACACTTTGCGTGACCCAAGGGCTGGCTTTGACCTCAGTCAAAGATTAAGCATTACAATTTTTTTTAATTAAAAAAAAATAAAAAATATTTGTGTGGGCTAGGAAAACCCTAGCCACGGTCCTCACGCCCCAATCGCCGCCGGGATTCCGATCCCGATTTCCAGCCATCGTAGGCGCAGGCTTGCGGACGGCGAGCAATGGGTGGCCTGCCGTCCAACCGTCCGGTAACCGTCCGGACCGAGCCCAAGTCGTCGACGGCGCGTGCTGTTCCACGCACGCCTCAAGGATATGTCAGCAACTGTAGGGGCCTTGCAGGGTCGAAGCCTACTGGGGCCAAGGGTCTGATTCTGAAAGGAAGACTCGGCCCTGGAACGAAAGGCAACGAAGGAACAGGAGTGGGTTTTTAGTCAGTAAAAGTCTGACACTATCTCCCGCCCCGCCCAAGGGCGGGGGATGTCATAAGATGATTTTCCCACTGGAAAAAAAAAAGCCCATACAAATATTTTTTGTTTTTCCTGGAATCGAACAGGTGATTCATGAGACATTGAGACATTCCAATGTACATACTTAGGTACCCCTTATATAGCATAATTGTGTTTAAGTTTACTCCATTTATATAAATGAGTTCCATCAGACTTGGATTGTCCTATGACAAGCATTGTCATTAAAGTTGGATGCTACGCCTACGGACTACGTCGTAGCAGGCCAGCTGCTACGCTTGCTACGAGATTTGCTACGAGTAATTAGTATGCATTCTGTATTTGCGCCTCAACAATATACGAGTATACCACTGTTCAGGAACAATACACGAATCATTATAATTTAGGTGTCTTCAAGGCTAGAGTGAATAGGCTCTTAATAAACTAGTGCGCTTCACCATCAACGATTGCATCACTACTTACCATCAGGTGTGGTCTAAGTCAAGCACTAGTTTATATTATTAAAAAAAAAATGAAATACCGCTGTCCTTAGTCCCGTTTTGACCTCTCTAGCTTTCTCACTTACCTCGGCAAATAGAGGAAAACCACCTGCCACGTACGTGTTACATTTATAGGATCGAAGGGTTCCGTCTGTATGTTTTTTTATTGTGTCACTTGTATTTTGAATTTGAATTACTTTTATGCTGCTTTTCTTTTTTTTAAGTGGGAAATCACCCAATGACTTCTCCTGGTCTGGGTGGAGCGCGAGGGCGTGTCAGACTTTTACTGACTAAAACCACACCATCGTCCTTCAGTTGCCCTTTTGCGTTCTAGGAGTACAGGTTTCCTTTTCAGAAAATCCTTGCAGTCCTAGCGGGCATCGGCCCCTGAAAGATTGCTCTGAGAATTATAAGTCATCGTGTGTGAAACACTATAAAAGTATATAGATACTAGCTGAACCAGCAAACGTTGTAAAAAATAACCTACAAACTATTCTCAGACCTAGCAAATATACACAAAAAGTTTCATAAAAATCGGTCAAGCCGTTTTGGAGGAATTCGTTAATAAACACAGCACGAGATTTTTGGATTAGACTAGAGGTATTATCACTGACATATCAACATACAGCCTAAACTACTGGGACTAGGAGCGTGAAATTTTGCACAAGGTTTCCTTTTATGACGTAGGAGAGCATTAAGGCAGGATTTTCCAAAATGTACTCTTTAGAGGTATGAAACGGGGGTCCAATGTTTGTGTCTTCTTTAACGCGGGCCAAGCCGCTGGCAGAAGTACCTATAGTTCATTGTCCAAAGAATCAGCTTTGCCATACAAATATGTCATTACCGCAGGTTTTCTGGACACGTTTACGGCGTGTCCAGAAGACAGCGATATGGAGAAATACTTCAACATCTAAATGTTGTGTAATAAAGTAAAAGTAAATAAACATCTATGTTATACATAATATATATAGGGTGACTGGTAATTAGTGTACGATACTTAAACACGTGATTGTGCTCATGATAACCAACAACTTTTACTATGGGAACGAACCTGGAATCGCGAAAAAAATATCAGCTGTTTTTTATTAATTTATGTTTGCCTAATGTACTGAACAGCTGATAATTTTTTCGCGATTTCGGCTTTGCTCCCATAATAAAAATTGTTTGTTATCATGAGCACAATCACGTGTTTAAGTATCGTACACTAAATGCCAGTCACCCTATATATATATACGTATTTTAAATACAAACTCAAAGAATTACTGATACAAAAAGTATATTACACAATCAATGAATTTCTAAATGACAAATGTTTTGACTGAAATTTATTTAATATTCCAATAATGAAGAAATAATGCTCAAATAAAACAATTTGACAGGTTTAATTAATTAATTGTAATGTAGTGGTAATTAATATTATGTTGCCTAGATTATTTTATTTTATTTTATTTTATAATTTTGCGTATTATGACGGTTTTCCTTTTCTTTTTGACATATAATTGCATACTAATTGACATTATAAAGAATATAATAAAATATATATTATTCAAACACACAAAAAATTCTGTAAAATGTATTATAATAATAAAGCTTGTGATTTGCATGCCTCAAGGTATAATATGGTTGGACTGTGTTATACTTTCAATAACTTTATGTAATTACCCATATTAGCAAATAAATGATTATGAATTATGTATTTCGGTTATTTTCGTAATATAAAATACCTATTAAAAATAATGCACTAATATTAACAAAAAAAAAATGGATATAAATATAAGGAGGACACGAACACGGTAAGGGTTTCTTGTTTTGCTCTGCGGAACTCTAAAATATAAGCGGTGCAATAACGCTATATTTTATTTCCCAAGATAATTTGTTTCAGTTATAATACCTTCCAGGTAGAATGAAGTGGTATTAGTTAAGAGTAGTCAAGAGGTAGTGAACCGAACTTTTTTGTTGTAATTTGCATGAAATAAAATGAAGCTGAGTCTTCTGCCGTAGACTCAGCTTGCATTTAGGTAACGAAATGTTGTTAAACTCCTTTGTAGTTTCGTTCTTCCTTATCTATATTACATATTATACATATAATAAAACAGTAAAATTATTTTGCGATGGTATTAATTGGCGCAAAAACTACTGAACCGATCCTGTTCAAATTTTGCATACATAATCCTTATAGGTCAGTGCATCTGTTAGGCTATAAATTATCACGCTATTTGCTATGGGGGGTGAGCAATAATCCAAAACGTCAGTGTTGAACGACATTTGCCGCGAGTTCGATTCCCAGCTACAGTTAAATTTTTTGTCATTATTTTATCTTCTTTTTGTAATAAAATAACTTTTACCATTTTTTCAAAATAAAATTGACATTTCTATTCGATATCTTCTAAATATATTGTAAAAACTAATCAAAACACATAATAAAATCGAATTAGTAAAATATGGCACCACACGCAATTCAGATACTCGCAACGCCATCTAAAGACTCAAAGTAGAAATAATGATGACAATGACAGTTGAACTTCATATTTGATAGATGGCATTGTGTATTTTACGTAATTTTCTGAATGGCGGAAGAAGTGACCATCGCCCACGTTTGCAGACAGTTCTATTGTTCAAAATTGGAGGAAAATAATTATGGTTAAACTGGTGTTAGACGGAGGCATTTTTAACAATCCTACTGCTTTTTTTTCCATGATTGTAACAAGATAATTGACCATGATTATTCAAGGGATACCAACCAAAAAAGGCGATAAAAGTAAACAAGTATATGTATTTAATTATTGATTTTAAAATAACACGGCCAAATTTTCGTAAGGGGTTGCATGGCACCTTGTGTTGGAAGGCCCCCAGGTAGACCGATGACCTGGTGAGGGTCGCGGGAATCCGATGGATGCGAGACACACAGGACCAGTCATTATGGTGACACTTGGGGAGGCCTATGTCCATGATAATGATGGTACTTTTTTTTCTTTTTTTAAGAGTGGAAATCATCCAATGACTTCTCTGGTTGGAGCGAGAGGGCGTGTCAAACTTTTACTGACTAAAACCACACTTGTGCCCTTCAGTTGCGCTTTGAAACATCTCTTTGAGGAGCGCGTGGATCACTACGTGCTGTTGACGACTGGGCTCGGTTCGGTTAATTACCGGACGGCCGGACGGCTAGCTACCTATTGTTCGATGTCTGCAAGCCTGCGTCTACCATGGCTGGTCGTCGGGGTCGGAATCTCGGCTTGGCGTGCGGACGTTCGTTCCCTCACGCGTGCGGCCTCCTCCTTCGCTAGCATTGCGGCTTTGCAGAAGGAGGCGACCGCCTACCATTCCTCCTCGCTCTGGACTATAGCCCAAATCAGGCCCCGGCGCGAGAGGTGACTGACGCCGATTGACTCCACGAGGACACGGCGGTGATCCGCCCTTGCGGGACACACCTCTGTATGCTCCACTATGTCCTCCGGTATGGCACCTTTTCTGCTCCATATAAAACGGGGTTGAAAGTGGTTTACGTTCCTGATCACTGATGTATCTCAGATTCCTGGCAGCCTTACGTCGACATCTGGACGTTACCTCCTTGCAGTGAGTGGTGACCAACACTGGAACAACCCTCTGAGGGAGGCCAGTCTCAGGGATAACACTAATCGGCTGCTACATTTGTTTACCGTAATTTCATTGTTTTATGGATACACAAGCTCAGGACTGTTGAGGGTGTTTCAAGCGGTTTCTGTTCCGGATTCGGTTGGAAGTATCCTGATATTACCATTTTGCGAATCGCCCGGAGGACCCGGTGTAACATGCGGTGGAGGTATATCACATTTGGGTGTACCGCCGTGTCCTCATAGAGGCAATCGGTGACAGTGACCTCTCGGTTTGGCCATCAATATGCGAGTTTGATTGGGCGGGGATACACGCGCTCAAGATTTCGCCGAAATTCATTCAACGAGGACATCAGTTAAATACACACCAAGAAAGCCTAGGTAAATGAACAAGTAATTTTTTTTTCTGCAACAATCACTGCAAGCATGCTCTCGCAAATTCTTCATAAGTACTGTTGTGGAGGAAGATAGTTGATGATGATGATGGTAGTTTTTGGATTCACTGGCTTTTTGGCTTTGCACTATCAGTGCACTTTATTCAGCTGAAGGTCGGTGTCCCGATTATGCTCCTTCATTTACCTCTACCAAAGCTGTCTAACGGCTTAAACTCTTCAGTGAAAAATTATTGAGGCGAAAATTTTACGGGAGGTAACTCTTTCGAACAATCTCGCAGACATCGGCCCTAGATGGCCCTATCCATTTGCTGAGATCTCTTTGAGTCCGGTGTAGAATACAACGCGCCGTCGATTCAGGATTGCTTTGACCAGATGGCCGGACGGCACCACCGCAATCCCGGTTTGCGATGGCTGGTAATCGCCCTGCGGCTTTCAACACCCGGAGCATCACTTGCAGCGACAGTTAAGGAGTCAGAATGTCCTATCCCTCATAGTTTCAGCCACCTTCTTCGATCGTAGTGCTTCACTGAAGGAGGCTACTGGTTGACATTTTCTCCACCAATCGCCTCCATGAGGACACAACGGTGCTGGCGCTCCGACCAAGCGGGACCGACTTCCACCGTATTCTCCATCGTATTCTCCAGGCGATCCGCACAATGGTGATACCCGAGTGTTTCTTCCCGTTGAATTCGATACAGATACCTCCCAAAACACCCACATCCGGTGAGTCCTACACAAAGAGAGGATGCCGTGACGCCTCTGTAGACACTCTTCAAAGACAGGCATTACCGCTGCCATTGTGACGTGCTCACTGTGGCGAGGGGTTAAAATCATACAATGTTGTTTCACCAGAACATAAACCAGAAACATACATAAACTAATTTCTTTTCTTTTGGGGTAGGCAGAAATGCCAACTGCTACGACCCTTACATACTCTTTCTATTCATTGACATTCATACATTTGGATCTGGACGAGTACATAACATGTTTCCTGAAGGTAATTGGCGTTTTTACTTTTAACCGTTTTATGTTAAAGTACAATAAATAATTGCGTTGCTTTCAGAATGAATTGCAAGCTCAGAATGATTGTACGTTTTTACAAACTTAACGCAGACGAAGTCGCGGGCAACAACTAGTATTTTAATAACTGAAATGAAGTCTTTAATTTTTTTTTTAACCTTGCCCTATACTAGGCATTACTCCTGTATCGTGGGAACGCTCCTAAAACAACCAACCTGTAAACTCACATACACATAACACCCAGACCTGGAACATCCATCAAACATCAATCCAACATCAGCCATACTAAACCCGGGGCCCCGGGATGAAGGCAAAGAAGGAACAGAAGTGGGTTTTAGTCAGTAAAAGTCTGACACTATCTCGCGCTCCACCCAAGGACTTGTCATTAGATGATTTCCCACCGAAAAAAAAAACCATCAGCCATATTAATATTTTTACCGTACGGGAATCGAACCAGCGACCTGCAGCGCTGCAGCCAATTGCTTAATCACTACGTCAACAGTGCCGCATTTGTCAAAAAAAAAAACAGTTTAGTGACATTTCATAAACTTGCTAACCGTTTAGTTGTCGAATTACAAAACAAACAAATTCTAATACCTACCCACCTATCGTTTCCAACAACCCGCAATTGAACATCTCCATTTTCCTACTACCGACATGTACCCACTAATAAATGTTCCTGTATCTCTAAATAGAACATATCTTTACTATACACAGACAATCAATTTGACCTCTCTCGTATGCCCCACGGGTATTATTTGAGCGAAAACTCCTTTTTATTCCACCTGATTCACTTCAGTTGGCGTAGAAATATTCGGAAGTATTGTCGATTCTGGACGTGAGGATTTTATGGTTAAATAAACTAGCTTCTAACAGCGGCTTTAGCCACGTGAAGTTAGGTTTTTCCACACAAACTTTGGACACAGTATAGATGTATGGAACAGTACGGAAACTACTTACAAATGTTCGAAACGGCACACTCACACAAACATACGCATCGACGAGACTCCTAAGCGGCATTCGCTACTGATAGGACCGCGAGAAACACTTAGGCACGGTAATATTATCTATACAGTATTGTAACTCGGCCGTATCTTTGAAATAAATGCCTACAGCCGCGCGGTACGTAAACATGCGATAGGGCTGCCCGCACTATGGCTGCCCGCCTCCAGCATTTTAATTACATTTGCCTACTTTGTGTTTCCATTTAGTTTTGTGATTGTAAATATACTTTTTTTATATAAACAAATAAAATACTTTGTGAATTGAATAGGAAGTGTTCAATATTTGCGACCGAAAAATATTTGCGCCTCGACTGAGACGTACCTACGAAATGCTTTATTGTTAAGTTTTAACCTTTTGACGTGCGTAATTAGAGACACAATAGTAAGACAATGGCTTCCGGGCGCCGGCTACCGCCTGAGCGTTAATGAATTAAAGTACAAAAATCCGCATTCTAAAGCTTAATTAAAAATTGTTTTGGGAAACATGGACAAGGTGGAGAAAAAGGAATATCTTTTACTTGGTTATAGATACCTGCAGCTACTTTACAATTTATATGTTTGGTTTTAAATGAAGCAATATTTATGTGAATGAAAAACAGCACAATATATCCTACTCGTCATATTAAATATATAAATATGTACTTGAACTTATTTTTATTGAAAATATAGCGCGGCACAGACGCGACTGTCTGCATCCCGAGCGCACCTCGAGATCGAGGCGCGTAGGTATAGCTCGCGTTTCGTCCGTTTGTATGATGTTGGAATACTGTATAGATAATATTACCGTGACTTAGGAGTCTCGTCGATGCGTATGTTTGTGTGAGTGTGCCGTTTCGAATATTTGTAGGTAGTTTCCGTACTGTTCCATATATCTATACTGTGCTTTGGACCCCCGTTTCATCCACTTAGGGGGTAAATTTTAGAAACTTCTCTTTTAGTCCTCGCTTAAATTAATCGCTTAAATCGTGAGCAATGGTGGCCGAGTGGTAACGGCCCCGACTTACGATTTGTAGGACGCGGGTTCAAACCCAGCCAGGTGCATTACTTTGTGTAATTTATTTCATCACCACTGCTCTCAAAACGGTGAAGGAAAACAACGTGAGGAAACCGGCATGTCCTAGAACTAAAAATTCGAAGACATTTGACATCCACCAACCCGCACTGGGCCCGCGTGGTGGATTACGTAGGAGAGGTCCTAGAGAGGAGGCCTGATTCCCAACAGTGGGAATATTATAAGGCTGACTATGCTATGCTAAATCATAAAAGGAAGCCTTGTGTAAAATTTCATGCTTCTAGGCCTTGTAGTTTCAGCTTTACGATGATATGTCAGTCAGTCAGTTTCTCCTTTTATATACAGGGTTCTTTGTAAAACACTAACAACATCATAAAACTCCCTTATCAATTAATTAATTAATTTATTTATTTACAAGCACTTTTACAGCGTTACGGAGGATGTCCAAGGCGTTGTACAATAGAACAAACTAAAAAAAATCATTTAATAAAACAATAATAACTTAATAACAAATCCATACGATATACCAACCAATTATATGTTAGATTTTTTTATTTTCTTCAATGTGAAGATAATAAAAAAACTAGCATATAATTTAGAAATAAAAGAAAATACATATACATTACCACAAAAATAATAAGTATATCCCACAAAATAAATGAAACAATGTTCACTTATTTTTTATCCATCTTCTCACAAAACCTTAGACATTTACGACACACATCTATCCATCTCCAAGCAAACAAGTCACACTCCGGTGTTAGAGTCAGAAGAGCATTAAGCGCAGAAAACGCACGAACGAGCGGCGAGTTAGCTCGTGACACTGTCTGCGATAATTGATCAGCTAACAATCGGTGAGTTCGCGGCCTAAGGTGTTGTTTAGGTACGAGAGGAACAAATAACCTCACCAGCTGAGCAAATAAGATTCACCCCGAAGAACTCGACAAGCGAAGATAAGCAATGGAGGTTTGTGGGACATTACACCCTGTTTCGTATACCTCTAACTGATAACACACAGTCTTATTTATAAACTAACGCCTTGCCAACACACACGGACGTAAGTTACCTTCTAACAAGACCCTAAGAATTCTAGAAATAAATTAAAACATAAATTCCATCTGAGCTACTTATGCTAATATTATTCCATTCTATTCTAGTAACATAAGACCGTTAAATTAAAACATACCGCATGTTTTAAATGCAATCTTGTTTGTGGTTGTATTTCATGAAATATATGAGTGTTTCATGAAACATAAGGGAATGTTGGCGGCTGGTATTTTGCCAACTAGGCTTATTAAATTGTCATGATATGACAATTATAAATCACAAAATACATGTGTATGTCACACGTGTATTTTGTGCTTTATAATTTCAATTGTTAACGAACTCCTTCAAAACGGCTTGACCGATTTTTATGAAATTTTTTGTTCATTTTTGGTAAGTCTGATAATAGATCGTAGGCTATTTTTTACTCTCCTATTCCCAAGCCCCGCTTTCCGCGACGGACAGAGTTACAGCGGATCTCTCGTGCTGAGCACGCCATAATTATGGCGGTAAGTCCCCTCTTTGAGGAGTGGTTGGAAAGACGTCACGGCATCCTCACCTTCCGCATGACGCAGGCCCTCACCGGACATGGTAAGTTCGGGAGATGCTGCACCGGATTCGTGCGGAAGAAACGTCCGGGGGACACGGCGGAGGTGTGCCCCGCTTGGGCGGAGCACCTCCGTGTCCTTGTGAGGGCGATCGATGGCAACGACCACTCGCGCCGATCCCTGGTAAAGGGAACAGACTTCCTCACGCCCAGCCACCGGGGGGAGCCACCGTAGGCGTGGGCTTGCGGATGACGAGCAATGGTTAGCTCGCCGTCCGGTTGTCCGGTTACCATTCGCACTGAGCCCGAGTCGTCGACGGCCCGTAGTATTCCACGCGCGCCTCAAAGAGGTGTCAGTCAAACCTTTGTAGCCCAGCAGGGTCGAAGCCTTTACGAGCAGCAGTAGACAACTGTCCAATGGACACAGTGTGTAAACTGATAGACGGGTGGCCTGTATTAAGGATTACAGGTAGACTATTTGAGTACAAGTATGTATTAATTTCTTGTTTAGGATTCTCTATCACATGCATGAAATTATTCTAATAACTAGCTGTTGCCCGCGACTTCGTCTGCGTTAAGTTTGTAAAAACGTACAATCATTCTGAGCTTGCAATTCATTCTGAAAGCAACGCAATTATTTATTGTACTTTAACATAAAACGGTTAAAAGTAAAAACGCAAATTACCTTCAGGAAACATGTTATGTACTCGTCCAGATCCTAGTATGTAAGGGTCGTAGCAGTTGGCATTTCTGCCTACCCCAAAAGAAAAGAAATTAGTTTATGTATGTTTCTGGTTTATGTTCTGGTGAAACAACATTGTATGATTTTAACCCCTCGCCACAGTGAGCACGTCACAATCGCAGCGGTAATGCCTGTCTTTGAAGAGTGTCTACAGAGGCGTCACGGCATCCTCTCTTTGTGCAGGACTCACCGGATGTGGGTGTTTTGGGAGGTATCTGTATCGAATTCAACGGGAAGAAACACTCGGGTATCACCATTGTGCGGATCGCCTGGAGAATACGATGGAGCATGCGGTGGAAGTCGGTCCCGCTTGGTCAGAGCGCCAGCACCGCTGTGTCCTCATGGAGGCGATTGGTGGAGAAAATGTCAACCAGTAGCCTCCTTCAGTGAAGCACTACGATCGAAGAAGGTGGCTGAAACTATGAGGGATAGGACATTCTGACTCTTTAACTGTCGCTGCAAGTGATGCTCCGGGTGTTGAAAGCCGCAGGGCGATTACCAGCCATCGCAAACCGGGATTGCGGTGGTGCCGTCCGGCCGTCTGGTCAAAGCAATCCTGAATCGACGGCGCGCTGTATTCTACACCGGACTCAAAGAGATGTCAGCAAATGGATAGGGCCCTCTAGGGCCGATGTCTGCGAGATTGTTCGAAAGAGTTACCTCCCGTAAAATTTTCGCCTCAATAATTTTTCACTGAAGAGTTTAAGCCGTTAGACAGCTTTGGTAGAGGTAAATGAAGGAGCATAATCGGGACACCGACCTTCAGCTGAATAAAGTGCACTGATAATGCAAAGCCAAAAAGCCAGTGAATCCAAAAACTACCATCATCATCATCAACTATCTTCCTCCACAACAGTACTTATGAAGAATTTGCGAGAGCATGCTTGCATTGATTGTTGCAGCTTGATCATTTTGGGCATAAAAATTACTTGTTCATTTACCTAGGATTTTTTGGTGTGTATTTAACTGACGTCCCCGTTGAATGAATTTCGGCGAAATCTTGAGCGCGTGTATCCCCGCCCAATCAAACTCGCATATTGATGGCCAAACCGAGAGGTCACTGTCTGTACGGTTCACGTACAGGCAAATCGCTGACGCCGCGACCTACTTTTCACTTCTCATTTTATTTACTTTTATACTTTTAATTATAATAGTTTTAGTTGACCAATAGCTGCCGTAGCGCTATTACCGCGGATTAGCATCCAACTTAACTTAGTGTAACTTTTGCGAATAAACTTAGTTATTGTGAAGTCTGTGGTTTTCGTCAACTCACATCCAACAACTGAACTGTAAGTAGCTACCTACCTCTGAGCCATACACTGTCACCGATTGCCTCTATGAGGACACGGCGGTTCACCCAAATGTGATAGACCTCCACCGCATGTTACACCGGATGGCGATTCGCAAAATGGTAATATCAGGATACTTCCAACCGAATCGGGAACAGAAACCGCTCGAAACACCCTCAACAGTCCTGAGCTTGTGTATCCATAAAACAATGAAATTACGGTAAACAAATGTAGCAGCCGATTAGTGTTATCCCTGAGACTGGCCTCCCTCAGAGGGTTGTTCCAGTGTTGGTCACCACTCACTGCAAGGAGGTAACGTCCAGATGTCGACGTAAGGCTGCCAGGAATCTGAGATACATCAGTGATCAGGAACGTAAACCACTTTCGACCCCGTTTTATATGGAGCAGAAACTGCAAACAATAAATCACGCCATTATTAGGCCGCAAGGTGCCATCCCGGAGGACATAGTGGAGCATACAGAGGTGTGTCCCGCAAGGGCGGATCACCGCCGTGTCCTCGTGGAGTCAATCGGCGTCAGTCACCTCTCGCGCCGGGGCCTGATTTGGGCTATATTCCAGAGCGAGGAGGAATGGTAGGCGGTCGCCTCCTTCTGCAAAGCCGTAATGCTAGCGAAGGAGGAGGCCGCACGCGTGAGGGAACGAACGTCCTCACGCCGAGCCGAGATTCCGACCCCGACGACCAGCCACGGTAGACGCAGGCTTGCAGACATCGAACAATGGGTAGCTAGCCGTCCGGTCGTCCGGTAATTAACCGAACCGAGCTCAGTCGTCAACAGCACGTAGTGATCCACGTGCTCCTCAAAGAGATGTTTCAAAGCGCAACTGAAGGACACAAGTGTGGTTTTAGTCAGTAAAAGTTTGACACGCCCTCTCGCTCCAACCAGAGAAGTCATTGGATGATTTCCACTCTTAAAGAAAGAAAAAAAAAGTACCATCATTATCATTATCATTATCATGGACATATGCCTCCCCAAGTATCGCCATAATGACTGGTCCTGTGTGTCTCGCATCCATCGGATTCCCGCAACCCTCACCAGGTCATCAGTCTACCTGGGGGCCTTCCAACACAAGGTGCCATGCAACCCCTTACGAAAATTTGGCCGTGTTATTTTAAAATCAATAATTAAATACACATACTTGTTTACTTTTATCGCCTTTTTTGGTTGGTATCCCTTGAATAATCATGGTCAATTATCTTGTTACAATCATGGAAAAAAAAGCAGTAGGATTGTTAAAAATGCCTCCGTCTAACACCAGTTTAACCATAACTATTTTCCTCCAATTTTGAACAATATAACTGTCTGCAAACGTGGGCGATGGTCACTTCTTCCGCCATTCAGAAAATTACGTAAAATACACAATGCCATCTATCAAATATGAAGTTCAACTGTCATTGTCATCATTATTTCTACTTTGAGTCTTTAGATGGCGTTGCGAGTATCTGAATTGCGTGTGGTACCATATTTTACTAATTCGATTTTATTATGTGTTTTGATTAGTTTTTACAATATATTTAGAAGATATCGAATAGAAATGTCAATTTTATTTTGAAAAAATGGTAAAAGTTATTTTATTACAAAAAGAAGATAAAATAATGACAAAAATTTTAACTGTAGCTGGGAATCGAACTCGCGGCAAATGTCGTTCAACACTGACGTTTTGGATTATTGCTCACCCCCCATAGCAAATAGCGTGATAATTTATAGCCTAACAGATGCACTGACTTATAAGGATTATGTATGCAAAATTTGAACAGGATCGGTTCAGTAGTTTTTGCGCCAATTAATACCATCGCAAAATAATTTTACTGTTTTATTATATGTATAGATATTACATTTTATAAATAAGTTATGTTTTTATTTTATTTGAGACAGAGTTTTTATCACTCACACGTCGACTCATCAACGCTCAGCGTAAACTCTTAGCTTAGATTTTAAGACGTGGACGATTTAAAAAAAATAAATTCTTAACGAGTTGAAAGTTTGTGTGCAAGACCGTCATATTTGAAGCTAGAAGCATGACATTAAAGCGATACACGTGTTTTAACGTTTCCTAAAATTTTTCCTCTGAAGGGGTGAAACAGTCGTTCAAAGTATGTGCAGTCAACAAAGTAACTAGCATCGTCATATGTAGTTAAAGTTTTCATGGAAACCGATGGTTGTGAATGAATGAATTTTATTTGATTAATGAATTGTTTTCAACCCCTCTGGCGCCCGGGGGTATTATTATTACGTAATTGCGCGTTTTTACGTATATCACCAAAAAAAAAATAAGTAAAAAAAAACTTTCTCTGGATTTTTCTAGGAAAAACAAAGATAGGTATAGAAACCAAAATAAAAAAAAAATCGTAGAAACGTGTGTACAATTATTAAGCGTTTTTTTAAGGTAATTCAAGTTGTACAGACGTATGTACAATCGGCCTTCGAGGGGACTATGAATTTAAATATGTTTAATTCATACTCATCCATCGGTTTGCATGAAAACTTCAGCTATATCTGATGACCCTGGTCTGATATCTCATATTTTGACCGTATCTAGAGCCCGAATGTCTCACAAATGAACCGGCTTAGTAGCTATTCAAACACTAACCGGATCAACAAAAAGTTTTGCAAATATCTTATCTAAAAAACCGGGCAAGTGCGAGTCGGACTCGCGCACTGAGGGTTCCGTACAAACTTACCTATGAAAACAGTTAAATTCACGAATCGAGTCTCATAGATTTTTCCGAATCTCAAAAAATTTTTTTTTGTAACGTAACTACAAAAATACAATTTTCAGATTTTTTTCTTTACTTGTGCTATGAGACCTTGCTTCATGCCAAATTTCAGAATTCTAGATCAACGGGAAATACCCTATGAATTTCAATTCCCTTGAGGGTGTCGAAATGTACGTTTTTTTGCGACATAAACGGCCATATCTTTTTTTCCCGTTAACTTAGAAGTTTGTTTTTTCTCAGCTTTAAGGGACCGCAGACTTGACTATATGGTTTTAATTTCAACTCGATACCTCCACGTGTTCTCGAGATAAAAGGTCTTGACAGACAGACAGACAGACAGACGGACGGACAACAAAGTGATCCTACAAGGGTTCTATTTTTCTTTTTGAGGTACGGAACCCTGAAAATCGTTACGAATAAGGCCGCCTCCCAGTATGTACAACTTCTAACCACCGTAGGTGTGTTTGCCGACGACGAGCAATGCATAGCTCGCCGCTGCGTCCGGCCGTCCGATTTGGACCAAGCCCTTGTCGACGGCCCGTAGTGTTCCACTTCAGCCCCCCCCCCCCTAGCCAAGTTACGATCGTTTCGTTTGCGTCGAACGTCTCGAGTAGACGTCATCTCAACGCGCATTCACGTGGTCAGAACAAAGGAATCGGTGGCGTGGCCTACTCGAGGCGTTCGACGCAAACGAAACGATCGTAAGTTGGCTAGGGGGGGCAGAGCGGAAGAAGTCATCGCATGAATTCCCATTTCAAAAAAAAAAGTATGGATCTGTTGTAAGATTTTGTTTTCAGCTTTTAACATTACCTGAAATCTCCCCCACTGAGAAAGGATGAAACAGAGATTTAATTAAAGTATGTAAGTACATACTTAGGCTCTAGGTAGAACACCAGGACAAATAAACCGGCTCTAACTAAACATTAACCGCACGCATATATCTAACCTAAAAACCATTGCGAATTCCGGCTTCCAGTATGTAACAACTAAAACTACTAAGCAAAGAAACTGCGACAAATGTCCTTTGATGTGCTAATGTGGCCTGTACCAATATTTATGTCGTACTTTGTAAGATCGTCCTCATTTTGTAACGTAACGGAGCACAAAAGAATAACCCACATGGAATAATATTATTCGCTGTAAATGGAAATTGTTCGATAAAAAAAATTCTACAGAAAAAGAATTTGTGAAGATTCTGATTTTTTGGTCATGAATCACTCTAAAATAATAAAATAAAGTATGAAAGTTTGTATGTATTTTTTTTTAAGGTACGTTCCAGGACTACGGGATTCCCTTTCAGAGGTCAACCCAAGGCCTCGTGTGCAAGATAGATAAATAGACCATATTGTACACCATAAAAAAATAGTAGAAGATTAAAATTAATAGGGTGTAGCAATCTAGCCGTCTTTACAGGCATCGGAGAAAAGATACGGAGGTAGTTTTTTTTTTTTTTTTTGTGTGTGGCCTCTCGCAGGTCAACCTAGGAGGTTGTCGGCTGCTTAACCGGTCTTGCCTGTGGCGGCCTCGATTCGAGAATCAAAGCCTCCAGCCAGGGCTTACTTAACTAACTTAAAAACTAAGCGACTACACGCTAAGGGCACCCCCTGTGGGGTACGGACCTCGGCTTAGGGCGTCGCTGGGGGGGGGGGGGGGGGGGGCAGCAAGGGACGGGCTGGATCGCACAAAGATATTATTATTATTAACGGGGAATTTTAAAACTACGGCTCAGCGGCGCGGGCTGGCTCGAGCAAAGGACGGGGAGGACGTTGACGGGTCTGTCGCGGCGGGCCTCGGCGGCGAGGACGGAATGACGGCGGTCTGTAATGTCTACGAACTGTACTGGTTTCCTTACGGAGCAGGGTAATGGGGTCGTCGGGGGTGACAAGAGTATGCCTAGGACGGCGAATCTTTGAGATGAGGGAGGGTTCATATCGGGCGGCCGATACGATAAGGGGGTTGCGGTGTTTCACAGCAGTATCGAAGAAACTCTTGCACAGGCGTTTCATGAACTGCTGGATGGTGGGGATTTTGAGATCTAAGTGTAGATTCTCATTTCGGACGTAATAAGGGGCACCGAGGATTTTACGGAGGGTCCGATTTTGGAGGGTCTGCATCCTATGGAGGAAACGGGGCTTGGCGTGTGCGAAGATAGCACAGGCATATGTCATGATCGGGCGGATTACTGCTGTAAAGAGGCGCAGCTTGCACTTAAGTGCCAATTTGCTGCGAGCAGTCAAGAGATAGTGGAGTCTACCTTGAGCGAAAGCGGCTCGCGAGCGAGCCTGCTTTATGTGCTCGGCGAAGGTCAAGTGCTGATCTAGGATCACTCCGAGGTACTTGGCTTGCTTCTCCCAGATGATTGGCTTGCCGTACATGGTGATCGGAGGGGGAGGGAGGACGGACTTCCGCTGTCTCGAGTAGAGAACAGCTTGACTCTTATCAGGGTTAACCTCTATTCTCCATTTCCGGAACCATTTGCCCAAAATGTTTGCGGAGGTTTGGAGATTGCGAGCGATAACTCTGGGGTCACGACCGGTGTAGTAAATTGCCGTGTCGTCGGCGAATAGAGCCAACTGGGCCTTTTTACTCTGGGGAATGTCGCTGGTGAACAGCGTGAAGGCTAAGGGGGATACTACGGAGCCTTGCGGGACTCCTGCTCGGATGAGGTGGGGGGTTGAGAGGGCACCCTCAATTCGATAGCGGAAGGTGCGATTCGACAGAAAGCCTCGCATGATGAGCACGAGACGGTCTGGCACTCCGAGTTGGTATAGCTTATATAATAAGCCATTGTGCCAGACCTTGTCGAATGCTTTCGCTATATCGAAATACAAGACACCCGTCATCGTATTACGCTGGAAGCCAGCGCTTAGGTGCTCTACGATGCGGTGGACTTGGTGGATGCATGAGTGCTCGGTACGGAACCCGAACTGCTCATTAGGAATGAGACCCTTGGATTCGGCAAAATCTTTGAGTCGCTTATAAATAAGCCTCTCGTAGACCTTACCGAGAACATTGAGGAGACTGATGGGGCGGTAGCTGGAAGGGTCAGACTTGGGCTTGCCTGGTTTGGGGATACCGATAACGGTGGCCTGCTTCCATGCTTGGGGGAAGATATTATTGCTTAATGCGCCATTGAAGATGGCGGTCATTAGCATTATAAGTTCAGGAGGGAAGAGTTTGAACACTCTGTTCGTGATACCGTCGGCGCCGGGGGCTTTCCGGGGTTTAAGTTTTTTGATGATATCCTCCACCTCGTCGGGAGTGACGGGGGGTAGAGGGTTATCAGGGTCTTCAGCGGGAGGGAGGGAGGCTCTACGTTCGACTTCAGCGTCCACCATGTCGATGTGAGCTTGGTCTACTAGTTGAGAGCTAGGCGAGCATTGGGCTTCGAGGCTGTCGGCTAGGCATTCCGCTTTTTCAGAGTTGTCGAAAGCGACACTCTTATCAGGGCGGGTGAGCGGAGGGATAGAGGACTCTTCAGTGGAACGTAAATTCCTCTGAAGTTGCCAGAAGGCGAGATGAGTAGGCTCGAGTTCGCTAAGCGTCTTGTCCCAGCGGGCGGAACGCAGCTCGGTCATGCGTTTCTTAACAGCACGCTGTAATCTACGCATGTGAGCCTTGTTAGCGTCGCAGGGAAAAGCGCTGTACGCACGGATGGCTGCGTTCTTCTCGGTCATCAGAGCCCGTACATCGTCCGGAATTTTCCAGCGACGGTCCTCCGTCGCTGGAATCTCCCTTGAACATTCGTTCAGGACGGATTGTACGTGATCCGTGAGCGAGTCAATCGCAGCCGTCGTGTCAGCGACTGAGTCGATGTGGTCAGGGATAGAATCCAATTGAGGTGACGTGGTAGATTTCAGTCTTTCGCTTACTTTCTTCCAGTCAGTGATCAATTGGGACGGAAGAGGCTGGCCGGGGTCGAGATTACCCGAGCGGGAGCCTAGGTGCATGATCACGGGGCGATGATCGGAGTTAAGCTCGTGTATTGCTTCTATAGATTGTAAACGGAGGTTTACATTCTTCAGGAGCGCTACGTCGAGGACGTCGGGGCTATGGTTGGGATTTTGGGGGAAGTGAGTGTGACACATCGGGGCGATGATGTCAAAGTTAAGGGATGCACCAAGATTGAACACGACCTTTCCTCTAGGGTTGGTCGTACTACTGTTCCAGGCGGGATGTTTAGCATTGAGATCGCCCGCTAGTATAACGGAGTCACTCAAGCCAAAGAGGGCGGTGAGGTCGCTAGTGAGAGCGATGGCCTCGTCTGGCATGCGAGACGAGGAAGTCGGAGGGGGATAGTAGGCGGAGATGACAGTGATCGGTTGATGACCAGTCATGCCTACTCGACAGGCTGAGTATTCTAAGAAAGAACGGGGCGCGGGTGGAGTTAGGGGGATACAGTACAGTTCCTTCCTGTAGTAGATGAGGGTGCCACCACCGTGACAGCGAGATCTATCGTTGCGAACTATGCGATAGTTGGCAATTTTAGGATCTTTACGGTGGGGTTTGAGGAACGTTTCCTGGATAAGGAGAATGTCTAACTGATGGTCGCGGAGAAAAGTGGCGATCTCATCTCTCTGATTGATAATGCCGTTGGCATTAAAGAAGCCTAATTTAAGGGATCGCGGTTTGGAAGAACAAATTTTTTGATGTCTATCCATCAAGAGTTACGGAGGGTAACTTGTCGAGTTCGGCCGTGACCGACTCATACTTGGAAAATAGCGCAGCTCGCTTAGCGAAGTCGAGCTGGCCATTGGTTTCAGCTAGGGTTAGCTCATCAGCTAAATCCCTAGCATCCTGCGTCATAAAGATGCGGTAGTTGTCCAGAATGATCTGGCCAACGGTTCTGCGTGGGAACGCAGCCGCTCTTTGGGGAGTTTTTGCGGCCACGGGGGCCACAGAAGCGGGGGCAGGCGCTGGAATGGGCTTGGCCATTAGCGCTGGGATGGGCTGTGAGACCGCCAAAGCCGGGAAGGCTTTGTGATGGTTCAACAGATTCCATGGGGATGGTCTCTGGGGCGCGAGACGTTCGGGGAGTTGGGAAGAGGGGGCTTTCCCAGATGGAACTTCCCTCTGTTGGCGAGCAGCAGCACGCTTTGCCAGCTTGGGAGGGATTTTGGGGGCTTTAGGGCAGCCACGGTAGTTAGCCGGGTGCCCGGCTTGACCGCACAGTACACAGCTGGGTGACTCTGTGCAGAGTGTGCGGTCCTTGGGACGAGGGCAGTCGCTCGTGCCATGCTCGCCCAGACACTTAACGCATCTGGGTGTAGCGTAGCAGTTACGCTGCGAGTGGCCATATAATTGGCAGCGGTGACACTGACCAACTATCGTCGGTCTGAAAGGCTTCTCAATGGAGATGCCGGAAAGGGAACACACCGACTTGACTTTAAAGATGGGGTGATGCCCTTCGGTGGGGTCGCATACGACAAGCACCATGTCGTAGAGCTCGCTTCCTCTCGCCTTATGAAGGCGGTGGACAGCGGACACGGGGATGTTCTGCGCCAGGAGGTCGGACTTGATGTCCTCGGTGGCGATCTCTTTAGGGACACGTCTTATAACCACTCGGGTTGGCGTGTCTTCGGGGAGGGAATAAGTGTGAAAGGAGATTTTCCTATCACGGAGGACTTTGGTTAGTTCCCGATAGTCATTTGACGTCGGGACCTGAACCTTTATGCCTTGTTGGCAAGAGCGGGCGTTCGTGTAGTTGATCTTGCGATCACTACACATTTTGGACACATCTGTCCACTTCGCCTTGTCCTGGATGTACAAGGGCGGAGGGGGGCGCTGCTTCTTTGGCTGAGTGCCAGAAGCGGACGGAGGGCAGCTAGCCTGCGAAACGGGGGCGGGCTGGGTAACAGGGGCGGGCTGGGTAGCGGGGGCGGGAGAAGACACTACGGTCTTCTTAGCTTTGGAGGCCTGCGCGGCCTTTCGGGCTTTCCTCTTGTCCCCTAGGACGACTTGGAAGTCGTCCTCGGAGGAGGAGGAATCAGAGGACTGCTCGGAGTCCGAGGCGGAGGATTGCGACGTTGAGTCGCTTGCGGGGACTGAAGTGTCCATTGCCTCATTGGCAAAATGGGCTACTAATAGGGGAGGCATAGAAGCCTTTCCCGGAAGAGGGCGGGGACAGGGGGACGGCGGGGACGGACCTGAGTCCGTGTTGGCCGGAAAGGGCGACAATACGTCACTGAAATCAGTGACGCTCGTCGGAACGGGAGGAGGGGCGCTTTTAATTAAAGCGATTTTCTCGCCATATTTGGCGAGAAAATCGGGGTCCTTAAAAAGGACCTCTTTGACGAACGCTAAGATAATAGCGTCCGTCATGACTACGTTGGGATTGGGTTTTGTTACATGAGTTGTAACACTCCTATACCTAATACCCTACGTCCCCGGGTGGACGGGCCCGGGGGTGTGTGACCCTCCCAGTAAGGGTTTGCTAACTGGGAGGTGTGTACCTAATGGTGAGCCCTAAGCTTGAAACCGATCGCCAATCTTAATGTGCGATCGGGCCCTACCAGGGTCTGGTGCGAAGGGATAGACACCACAACCGACACCAGGTGAGTAGCTGAAAGAGAACTCGGAGTATTAGGTTTGACTAGGAGATCCCCCAAGGCCAAAACCTAGCTCCCGACTCCAAATGACTGCCTAGCCCTGAAGGGGTTCGGCGGGTGTATTGGGGCAACACCCCCTTGACGTTGTTGACACCGTTAGGTTTCCCGTCAAGGACCACGAAACTGTGGATTTTCCCTGAAGGGGCACACGTTTATCGACTGTTTCCGTAAGAAAAAGTCTATCCTCCACTGCCTTGAAAAAGGCGGCTTCGGATCGCTGGTGCGGTCGGCGACCACGATGACGTCACGCGGGGTGACGTAACACGACACAGAGCACGGAGCGGGCGCGGAGCACAGAGCGGCACGACCGTTCGGGGCGAGCGTCGGGCGAGCATGGCGGAGGTAGTTCGTGGTGTACTATTTATATACTATTTATTTTCCAATTATTTTTTTAAAATCTGTAAGTACTTTTTTAAACTGTGTAAATTCGTTATTCTAACCAACCCCGATGATATTTTTAGTAAAAAGAAAAAATAATTTTTAATATTTAAAATTAATTACTTAAAAAGTCATCGGGATAGATAAAATCGTTATTCTAATCAATCCCGATGACATTATTAATTTTAAAAGTAATTCATTCATTTTTTTTCACTAAAAATGTTAGAATAACGATTTTATACAGTTTAAATTAAAAAAGGTAAAGATTTTTTTTAATTAGGAAACAAACGACGAAAAATTCCACCACTGGGGGTCCAGAATCATGTACTGGATCCAGGGTATTCGTTTGTGCGTCGATGTCAGAGACATCCTGTATATAAATAGTATACCACGAACCACCTGCGATGTCAGAGACACCCTGTATATAAATAAGTATACCACGAACCACCTGCGATGTCAGAGACACCCTGTATATAAATAGTACACCACGAACCACCTGCGATGTCAGAGACACCCTGTATATAAATAGTACACCACGAACCACCTGCGATGTCAGAGACACCCTGTATATAAATAGTACACCACGAACCACCTGCGATGTCAGAGACACCCTGTATATAAATAGTACACCACGAACCACCTGCGATGTCAGAGACACCCTGTATATAAATAGTACACCACGAACCACCTGCGATATCAGAGACACCCTGTATATAAATAGTACACCACGAACCACCTGCGATGTCAGAGACACCCTGTATATTTTAAGATGTATGTAAGTTTTTTCCTTCTTCACGATCACACGGCTGTACGGATTTGGGTGCCTAGGGGTTTTTTTGTTAGGTGGTAAAATCATCTAATGACAAATCCCCACTTCTCTTCCTTCTTTGCCTTCATCGCGGGGCCCCGGGCTTCACTTTCACACTACCCGTGGCCCCAGTACGCTTCGACCCTGCTGGGCCTCTACGATTTGCTGACATCTCCCTGAGACGCGCGTGGAACAGTACGCGCCGTCGACGACTTGGGCTCGGTCTGGACGGTTACCGGACGGTCGGACGGCGAGCCACCCATTACTCGCTGTCCGCAAGCCCGCGCCTACGGTGGCCGGAAATCGGGATCGGAATCCCGGCGGCGGTTGGGGCGTGAGGACCGTTGCCTCACGCAATCGGCCGCCTCCTTTGCTAGCATTACTGCTTCGCAGGAGGCGACCGCCTGCCACTCATCGACCTAGGGGTAGAACATGCATTGAAATAGCACATAGGATTCTTATCCCTGGAGTATGTTCCCTTGGGATAATTTCCTACTCTCGTGCGGCCGAAGCCGCTGACAGAAGCTAGTCTAGGGAATATTTTGTAAATCAAGTCTGTCTGGGAATAATAATCAGTTCACTGTATCATTTTATTCGAATTGTTTGAAAACTCAGCTTAATTGTAAATTATGCTTGCTTGTACTTCTTTATTCTAAGTTTTTTTTGAGTTGTGAAAGTATATCATTATATACTTCTCCCACTCTAGGATGGGGTGGGAGGGAGTGTCAGACTTTTACAGACTAAAACCACACCTATGTTCATTCAGTTTTTTTTTATTTGTTTTTAAATTTATACAAGTATAAGTACATTACAGATGATGCAAATCATGAACTCATTAGAGCCCTTTGAGTTCTAGGACCACGGGTTACCTTTTACCTTTTCAGAAGTCAGCCTATGGCCCTAGTAGGCATCGGCTCTGCTGGGACCCTACGGTTTAGCTGACATCTCTTTGAGGCGCGAGTGGAACAGTACGCGCCGTCGACGACTCGGGCTCGGTCTGGACGGCGAGCTACCCATTGTTCGTCGTCCGCAAGCCCGTGCCGAGTGTGTCTGGTAGTCGGGTTCGGGGTCTGAGCGGCTGGGGCGTGAGGATGTCCGTTTTCTCAAGCGTGCGGCCGTCCCCTTCGCTGGCTTTACTGCTTCGCAGAAGGAGTAATTCTTTGGTCTTATGAGGTGAGAAAGAAAGAAAGAAAACACGTTTATTTGGCACACGGGTACACACAATGAGATAACAATTATAAAGAATTTTAAATACTAAGTAACTTAAAAATATTAAATACTTAAACTTAAAAATACATCAACATTGTGTGTCTCACGGCTGCGCCAAATAGGTGAGGATATAATTATAGTAAAAGCCTCACGAGGTGATCTACGTTAAGAAACGCATTCTGAGTCGGGTCCATGGAGGGTTCCCATCCATTACAAGCTGAATCCATTAAACTTTGCAAAAGGCAGACAAAGTGATTTAGCAAATCTTGACTCCTATGCCGGAGGTCGTGGGTTCGATTTCCACCCAAGACAAATGTTTGTGTGATGACCGCGATCATTTGTTCTGTGTCTGGGTGTAATTTATCTACATATGTATGTATTTTAAAATATATAAGTACGTTTATTAGTTATTTAGTACTCATAGCACAAGCCCTGCTTAGTTTGGGACTAGATGGCGTTGTGTGAAAGTTGTGGAAAAAGCCGTGTTTAAGGGTCGCCGTACACCTGTCACCGGCCACAACCACAAAACGCCGCCACCGGCAGATTTCCTATAGTTGTTATACATTTTATATGGATTCACAGCACACGGTTGACGCCGGTGATCGCCACACGCTAGAAATCGTCGCTGCTCGCTTCTTGTGGCCCACACTAGCCACTAAACGCCAATACAAAACGCCGTCACACGCAACTCGCGCATTTAAGCCTTCTTCGTTAAAGTCCATTATGATACAGCACGTATGGGTTAAAAAATGTAGCAGCCACCGGCCACAAGTGGCTGTCGCACGCTTTAGCTTCCTTTGTGGCCGCGTCTAGCTTCTCGTGGCGGCGTTTGTGGTTGTGGCCGGTGCAGTGGCCCGTGTGCGGCGACACTTAAACGTAATAATAAATGAACTAAAAAGTTTAATTCCATTGGATACGTTTTTTCCAAGCAGCCATTTTTAATTACTGCTTGTTTTAAATGCGGAACAGCGCACTTCTAAATTATAGCATTCGTTTGTTCTTCGGGAGAACACGTCGAAATTATCTAGGATAAACGTAGCATTTTCATTTTGAGGTCCTCATTTTATATAATTACGGTCACATTACTTTTGTTTTTAGGGGAAAGCGTAGACTTTTTAGGATAAGGTAAGAGATTGTGAGATTGTGGTGGCAAGATGTTGAAATACCCACTGATTTGTAAGTTAATTTATTGTATTATTTTAGACTTTCAGATTCTTATTCTTCTCGAGTCGATGGTTGTCGTGTCAAAACTTCTTTCCTTACTTTATTCATGTGTATATATATTATATCAAATATATAATTATGTTTATTTTAACTACACATATACTTTTTTACCATTATTTTCTAAGTCCACCTTTGTACTTTGTGTTGCATGAAGATTAAGTAAATAAATAAAGTATTTGGGACTATTAGGTTGCCACGATTAAAGCAGCGTCAGTTGCTGTTGTTTAAATCCTTCAAAGTGTAGATGTAGTGACTTTCGGCACTCTAGTAAGTGGACTATCATCTGGTCAGGGGCACCGCACTCACACTGGGTGTCGAAAGGGTCTATAATCCCTCATTTGGCCCTACTGATTACTGACATATCTTTGAGGAGCACGTGGAACACTACGCGCTGTCAACGACTTGGGTTCGATCTGGACTATTAGGTACCAGAAGGCCGGATCTAGACTAATCTGAAACCGCAACCGAAAAATAAGATTAATTTTCTTTTTACAATAATAACAAGAAACTCGGACTTCCATTCAACCGTTATAATGCCGTTCCACATGAGCCGACTGTTAATAATCCTTCGGATTCCCGACTTGGCACCGACTCCGTCACATTGAGCCAACATGTGCCAAGTCATGCCGTGTGTAACATCCCTTGCACGAGGCTTGCATAATCGACCCATTAAAGACAGATTTAGGACTAATACCTTTGAAAAAAAAGGTACTGTGGGTCAGGCGTTGAAATTGAAATATTATTTTGAGCTAGGTATTACAGTGTTGGATATTCTAGATTTTTTTTTGAGGTGGAGAGAGAGTCAGACTATCATTAACTTTTTTTTTAGGTGGGAAATCATCTAATGACATCTCTTGCCCTATCATGTCAGAATTTTACTGACTAAAAACCCACTTCTGTTCCTCCTTTGCCCTTTACATTCTGGAATGCAAAGGGCAACCGTAACCCTGGGGTTACGGTAACTCCAAACAATTCCGCAGCCTTGGCAAGCATCAGGCCAAGTGGGCTCCATAAATTATGCAGACAGCTCTTTGAGATGCACGTAGAATATAACTTTCTTTTATATTGACGGGTTTGCGCTTGACCACAATTTCACCTGATTGTAATTGATGATGTGATCGACGGTGGAGCACGCTTGCCTAGAATTAACCTATTCCACTCTTGACTTAAAGACCCCTAGGTGGAAGCTATCAGGAAACACACGACTCCGGCAGGGAATTCCACTCCTTAGCTCTTTCGATGCACACTCCCCGAAATGCAACCGGTAGAAAACCGACAGGCTAGCAACTCAGCGTCGGTGCATAAGCATAAACATAATCAAGCCTAATAAATGCGGATCAATATAATATATTACCCCAATCAGTCATCAAGTCACAAGCATGTTTAAAACAAGAATAATAAATAATTCATCAAATAAATAAGTAGGTATTCAAAGATAGAAATCCAAATTACGTTTTACAACAGACACCAAAATATTCCTGAGGCAAATACCGCAACATGCTTTGTAACGACGCGAAAGTTCCAAATCGTAGGCTTGGCGAAGAAATATCGATGTTTCATTAAAACGATTTTTTTTAGCGGTATAAAATATTTGGAAAAAAATCGATAGTTAAATAACGAACGTTCGATACGAGTTTTTTTGATAAGTGTAAAAACTAATTGAAAATTGTTTGCCGTATATTAATAGACAGGAGTGGTGGGCCAGTAGTAACAGCCCTGACTTACGACTTGTAGGTTGCGGGTTCAAATCCAGGCCAAGTGCATTACTTTGTGTAATTTATTTCATCATCAGCTCCCCTAGCTGAGTTACGACCGTTTCGTTTCGATTCTCTTGCGTCGAACGCCTCGAGTAGACTACGCCTCCAATTCCTTTATTCTGGTGTCATTTCAACTCTCAGTCACGTGGTCAGAACAAAGGAGTCGGAGGCGTGGCCTACTCGAGGTGTTCGACGTAAGAGAATCGAAACGAAACGGTCATAACTTGGCTAGAGGGGCAGAGCTCACAAAACGGTGAAGAAAACATTTGAGAACGAAAAATTCAAAGCCATGTGACATTCACCAATCCGCACTGGGCCTGCGTGGTTGATTATAACCCATTCTCTCTTCTAGAGAGCAGGCCTGAGTCTCAGTCGTGGGATCATTATAAGGCTGATTATGCTAATATATGCTACATCATCAGGCAGAAGTTTAAATCCGTAAAAACACAGTAACACGAAAGGTAAAAAATATCGGCCACTAGCTTCGTTATCGACCACATCATCGTTTATCATCAGGTCAAAGCAAACCTAAAATAAAATAAACGTGTCGATACATTAATTTGTTTTTGGGAATATATCAAAAACGAAGTTGCTATTGGAAACTATCGATACTTTTTGATATCTCCGTCTCTCCATCACTAATGTACCGTATTTTGTTTTGTGAATTTAACGTAACAGAGACATGTATCGGTCGTACCGATGTATACGATTGATATTTATTGCAACACTATTGTATTGGATTTACACAGTCCGTTTTATGTAAGCATGGACAATAACTTTCGGATCAATTTTATTTATACTGTTTGATTTGACTTTTAAAACGGTTTTTGAAAGTTCAGAGTGAGAAGTGAACGTTGCGGACTATGTTGATGGCTTTTTTTTCCTTTTCAGTCATTTTAACGTATGTCTGGCAATTTGAGTATTTTCTGGGGCCTACCCAAATGTCCTTTCCTTGGTATTGTTCGTCAAGTCGTTGAGCTCTTTAGTAGTCCTGAGTTGAGCTTTGCGAATATACTGACAAATGCTTGCACTGACTGGACAGGTCCACTCAAATCTGTATGGGTCTTTCTTCAAAAGACCATCTCAGACAAATTTGCATGGTTCTCATGTGATTTGACCAAAGTCCATACAGTAAATATGTAATTTACTTAGACCTTAAAATAAACTTTGACCTCTGTTTTTTTTTTTTGGTGTTTCTTCTCAGGGTAGTCAGCTAGGAAACACCGGCCTCATCTATTTTAAAATGACGAAAAAAAAAATTGACGTGTAAAAGTGTTTTTTTTTTCAACCTATTTGCAAAATAAATATAATTTATCATAAAGTTTATTTAGACATTTATTTAATTAGTCAAAACTTCACATAAAGGTACAAAGGTGAACTTAATGCCTTAAGCATCGGAGGACACTGTGGTGCATACGGTGGAGGTGTGCCCAGCTTGGTCGCAGAACCAACTTCGGAGAACGGACTCCCTCACGCCCCAGCCGCCGGTATCCTGACCCCGATTTCCAGCCACCGTTGGCGTGGGCTTGCGAATGACGAGCAATGGGTAGTTCCCCGTCGGATACAGGAGTGAGTTTTAGTCAGTAAAAGTCTGACACGCTCTCAAGTTTTAGGGCGGAGTGGGAGAGCGTGACAGACTTTGGATGATTTTCGACCTACGAAAAAAAGTCTTTGGCATTCTCTACCAGTCAACCAAGGGTGGAGAGACAACATGGCTGGTGCAAAAAAAAGATTATATTATAAGCAAATGTAGAGTGTGATATTTTTGATCGATTTAAAAAAGGAGGGGGTTCTATGTTTGACTGTATGCAAGTTTTTTAAGTGTGTTTACTGATTATTTATTGTATGTTGAGTTACAAACACCTCGAAACAAAATAATTTTGTATCTTTGCTAAAAGTGAGTAATCCAAAAGGACTTGTCCTCACCCGGCAACAATTTCCTATTTCTGGTTTCTCCAAAGGAATTTAATACTTTGAAATGCGCTAACAATTAACCGAAATTCTTGACAGTTCAAAAGTTTCCGTAAATGTCAAACCGATAAACGTTATTTTGATGAAATTCCAGAGTACAGTATGTACTTGTTAATTCCATGGCCAAAAGACAATCAATAAAAGGTTGGTCAGAAGCGACCTTTGGCGACCACTGCCTTACAACAGGTCTTCCTTCAAATAACTTGACCACAATTGCCCCGATAAGGTAGGTATTGAGAAATCTATTCCTACCGGAGGGAGCGTGGGTGGGCTGTGGCTTGGCCATAACGATAGCGAATAGCGGTGAACAGGAAACTATGATATTTAAGGTGTATTATTATTCCATAATTTTTACATATTGATTAACATATATACATATTGCTCTCAAAACGGTGAAAGAAAACATCGTGGGGAAACCGGCATGTCTTAGAGCCAAAAATTCGAAGACATGTGACGTCCACCAACGCGAACTGGGCCCGCGTGGTGGATTACAGCCCATTCCCTCTCCTAGAGAGGAGGCCTGAGTCCCAGCAATGGGAACATTAAAAGGCTGATTATGCTGTTATGCTTATGCTATATACATATTAACAATATTTTTTTTTTTCAATTGAGGGCGTCGGTAATAGGGAATAGTGGTCAGAGCTCCTGAAGAAGGAATCACCTAATAATAAGCGCCGTGTCCAAGAGCAGGTAATACGTTTTGGATCAAGCCATTGATCAAACTGCTCAACGAGAGCCTCTTCAGAAGCAGGTCGTATATTCAGACTTGGTCTTTGATCGAGGCTCAGAAGTCTAAACTTAAGGTTAGCGAAAGATCGATAGAGTGTAGCATTCTTAAACTGAGTGACGATGAATATCAAAACAGGCATTGTCGATATTGGAGACTAATGTATGAGGCTGATGTGGGATTGAGTGGGTTACACTTTCATGATGAGGACAAATGTCCTGAGGACCAGAAGACCACAAAGAGAGCTGGAAAGACATGAGTGAGGCCTTTGTCCAGTAGGAAAAAGTCGGTTAATTAAAAAAAGATGCATTTTGGTTCAAAGACTTGGTTATTATTGATTGAGTGAACGTAGTATCGACCTAATATGGGCCACGTATCGAAACGTGATCAGAAAACTGCTAACCGTTAAATGCTTCGTCAACAAAGTGGTTGACGTAAGGTTATTGCTGGAGATGCCCCGTTTCAGCCCCCCTAGCCAAGTTACAACCGTTTCGTTTGGATTCTCTTTTCGTTGATCACTTCGAGTAGGCCACGCCTCCTATTTCTTTGTTCTGTCCACGTGGCTCGATGCGATCGACGAAAAGAGAATCGAAACGAAACGGTTGTAACTTGGCTAGGGGAGGGGGCTGTAGTGCATCTGGCTTGTTTTACGGAAACTCTCGTTAATGCTTTCATGTTGGCATGAAAGCCATACGCAGGAGAACCGCCTCCTTATTGCACGAAGTGCGGGGCAGCACTAATAGCATCCTGAAAAAGTCGACTCAACAGTAATGCTTCGTGCAGGTTCTAGTTAGACATTGTGAAATATGTAATTTATCATCATCATTATCATTTCAACCGAAAGACGTTCACTGTTGGACATAGGGCTCCCCCAAGCTTCGCCATAAGGACCGGATTCCCGCGACTCTCACCAAATCATCGGTCTATCTAGTGGGAGGACTTCCAACTTCCTTTGTCCCCGTCGACCATCTGTTCTGCGAGCAATGTGCCCTGCCCACTGCCACTTAAATTTGGCGATTCTTCGGGTTAAATAGGTAACCTTAGATCTCCAACTGATATAAATATGTAACTGACCCTGCACATTATTGTAGTGTATGTCTGTATTTGTGTATTAATCTCTGTACAAGTTGCAAAATAAAAGTAATTAATCATTAATATCCTGTACAATTATTCCGCAGTTTTCACAGCCCCAATTCTAGACGAACTTATAACGAACTGTGGCAAAGTTACTTGATGAAGGCTGGGCGAGTTGTGGCCCCTGTTCCATGATAGACTGCGCGATAAACAGCGCGATACTGTCATACAAACGCGCGAACGCCATCTTAGAAAGATGGCCGATGTATTCTTTTAGTGGCGGTAAATGGTGGTAAAGACAAAACACTGCTACTGTATTGTTTTTTTTTTTAAATGAACGGTGTGTGCTCAAACCCATGACTTCCGGCATAGCAATCAAAGCCACTAACCACTAGACCAACAGGCAGACACGTCACATTTTGCAATGCGAAGAGAACCCAAAATAAGTCTAGTCACCCTACTGATTGTAGAGTCAGTCGTGAAGCTCCATTTAAACTTTATGAATCGCCCCGTCAGACTCACGTCGTGGATATAGGCCAGTTGCATACCACAGTGCATAATTAATGTAGTCTCGTTCGTGTATAATCGGGCTAGAGGCTATCTTGTTCCTTATAGTTTGTTGCAGTTTAGGCTATTTTAATAAATTTTGTTTGGGTTTTATTTAATTGTCTGTGTTTGGGGAAAGTTTTGTAATATTTTGTGGTAATTTCATTAAATGGGACGTTTCTCTTTTTTCATAATAATCGATCAGTAGAAGAAAGTGTGAAGGCGTATTTTGTGATTTTGTCCATTCCGACAAGCAAATAAGAAAAAAGTAAAATATCATTACCCAATTTGTAAGCCATTGAATAATAGTATGTACTTTTTTGTACTTAGAATATAAGAAAATTAAGAAACAGGAAAATATCAGGCAAAAAAGCCGTTATTTATTCACATACATTTTCGAGAGAATTAGCAATTGTCAGTAAAAAACAGTACGTCCCAAATATCGGTATTATATATGTGGAAGTTTTACAGTACATATTTTTAGGGTTCTTTACCTCAAAAGGAAAAAACGGAACCCTTATAGAATAACTTTGCTGTCCGTCCGTCTGTCTGTCTGTTTGTCACGACCCTTTATCTCGGGAACGCGAAGGTATCAAGTTAATATTAAAATCATATACTCAGGTCTGCGGTCCCTTGACACTGTGAAAAAATCAAACTTCTAAGTTAACGAACGAAAAAGATACGGCCATTTATGTCGCAAAAACATATAGGGTGACTGGCAATTAGTGTACGATACTTAAACACGTGATTGTGCTCATGATAACCAACAACTTTTACTATGGGAACAAACCTGAAATCACGAAAAAAAAATCAGCTGTTCAGTACATTTATCGCACCTTATGTACTGAACAGCTGATATTTTTTTCGCGATTTCAGCATTGCTCCCATAATAAAAATTGTTTGTTAGCATGAGCACAATTACTTGTTTAAGTATCGTACACTAATTGCCAGTCACCCTATATATTTCAATACTCATAGACACTCAAAATTCATAGGGTACTGCCCGTTGACTCAGAATCTCGAAATTTGGCATGAAGCAAGGTCTTATAGCACAGGTATATGAATAAATCTGAAAACAGTACATTTGTTGTTACATCATACAAAAAAAACTTTTTTCGCGATTCGGAAATATCTTCGAGACTCTATTCGGGAATTGAACTATTTACGTAGGTAAGTTTATACGGAACCCTCAGGGCGCGAGTTCGACTCGCAATTGCCCAGTTTTTTTAATTCTTAGTTGATATATTTATGTAATGTATGCTATTGTGTTAGATCCCTAAAGTTATTATTTATATAAAACTAAGATTCGTTTTTTTTATTTTATTTCATAACGAACTCCTTTGAAAATACTGTATTACAAATACTTAGTTATTTTACTATAAATAAATACCACAAAGCTATAGAGTATAGAATTAGATACAACAACTCAATTAACAGCTCAGAGACGCAACTTGAACTGATTAAAAGTATGGAATGAAGTTGGCAGCACTGCCGATATTAATTAGTTTTGTTTAGTTGGCACGCCTGTTACTTGACACGGGTCCTGTTATTGCGTGGGTACTGAATAGATAAAAATATAGTTAAAATATCAGTGGTATTTTGTAATAGTGTTGACATACGGCCAAAGGTACGGACGGACCACGGATTTGGTTTGCTTCAGTACCAAATCAGTCCATCTATAGAGCTGTAGTCCAGCGCCCATATTAGATAAGAATAGAATAATACTTTATTGTACACCTGTGGGCTGTACTGCAGTCTCTTCAACGGTGCCAGATTGATTGAAAACGCTAACATGTCAGTCCGACTTCAGGACCAGACCTCGAAACCTATCCTCTTGCAGCGGGGTGTGAGGCAAGGTGACGTCATTTCTCCGAAACTGTTCACGGCCGCAATGGAAGATGTCTTCAAGGTTCTGGAGTGGAGAGGGCTAGGCATAAATGTCAATGGCGAGCACATCACTCACCTTCGATTTGTCGACGACATAGTAGTCATGGCTGAGACTACGGAGGAGCTCAGTACAATGCTCGGTGATCTCAGTAAAGCTTCCGAAAGAGTGGGACTTAAAATGAACATGGACAAAACCAAAATAAAATAAAATACCTCCCCAAATATTAGAATTCAATGAAACGAAATTTAAATCTTGTATTAAACGCATACTATGCAGGCAAGCGTATTATAAGTTGGAGGATTATATTCAAGATAAAAATGCTTGGCTCAATGCTGGTCCAGCTCCACTACCACCGGGGTGTACAAATTGATTCGTTTTGAAACTATTATTACTATTCTTTAATGTTTTTTTTTTTAATTTGTTAAATTTGTAAAATATTATTGTAGTTAGTTAATTATTATTGTATTTAGTACTAGCTGTTGCCCGCGACTTCGTCCGCAAATAACCATTATATTTCTAACACAATTTGTTTTTGCGGATAAATCATAAACCAAAACTTTACTTTTCTTATAAAACTTCTCTGTAAACCAAATTTCTAGTCCTACTTTCAGGAGCCGAAATGTACAGAGATTCAGGACTGGTGACGCGGGAGCGAGCGATATGCAGCTATCCGTGTGATAAGCAGCTGTCCTGAGATCAACACCTGCAGCCTTTAGATTATTATTATTGCGAAGCATACGCTTACAGAGAACTGCACACGCTTGAATTAGAAGGGGTAATTGTGAGAGATTAGTGGTATTCGGGGTATAAACACTGTTTCCTCGACGCCACAACCCTTTAAAATTTCCACCTCAATAATATTTGAGAGATGACTTTGAGCTAGGCCCAGTTACATAGTTTAGGTGGAATTAAATTCCGTAGCAGCATGATCGGGACACCGACCTTCAGCTGGATAGTGTGCGCCGGGAGTCCACTTGCCGTTCCAATACAGAAACTCTACGGGATAATATATAGCGTCATCTTTCTCTACAACAGTATTTATAGAGGTATAGAAATACCACTTCGTTCGCATCAATTTGCGAGAGAACGCTTTCGTTAATTGCTGCAGCTTGATCATTTTTGGGTGTTAAAATGGCCCGTTCACACACCCAAGAATTCTCTTGTAGCGGTATTCGACCGACGTCCCCGTACACCAGACAAATTAGTTCTTCAATAGTGGGAACTACTTTGCTTAGAGTCTCTGGTAGGCGCACTTCAGAGCTCTCTTCCGGTAAGTTGCCTTCACCTAACTTTTAAAAGAACATCCAAGAATTCTTGAGTATATCCGCCCAACTGAGCTCGCATGTTAATGGTCAAGCGCAGTCTGTAAACTCGTGACCATAGATTCAATCGTTTCAACGAAGCATTCACCTCGTCAACCCTAATTTCTCGCGACACCACAGGCAAAGTTTGCCGAAAATCGCAGTTAAACAAAACAGTGACAACTCCCATCACATCTTGATTCCTGCGTATGTCCTGCAGGGTTCTGTTTACAGCCTTCACTACTTTTCTATTCGCCATAGTACATTCATCCCATACGATTAAAGAGCAATCCTTGAGTACCCAACCTTTGTCACAGTTGCGTGATAGCCCACACACTGGCATTTCGTTGCTCTCTAAATCGATGGGAATGTTAAACATTACGTGCGCTGTTTTGCCCCGTGGAAGCAGTGTGGCAGTAATTCCAGAAGAGGCAGTCGCAATCACTATTTTGCCTTGTCACCTTATTTCTGCAAGGATGCCAGTGGCAATGAATGTTTTTCCTGTTCCACCTGGAGCATTAATGCAAAATATTTTACCCTGGCTGAGCCTAACGCGACGATGTTAAAAATGCAGGGACATTTTGTTCTGAGGTGAGTCGTGATCATTGACGATATCACCCCGATTTCCTCGACCTTGATATGCCAATGATTGCGGAGCCGGTAATCCATATTCGACCAGTCCAGTGGATTGCCACCGATGGAAATGACCACGTCTTGAAGTGAACCTAGACAACTATTCGAAACGCGTTCGTTGTTCTGTTCAATGTCAGCCTCAGTAGTACACCTTAAAGCACGTAAAAAGTCTTCGGACAGATGATGGCGATAATTTACCCACAACCGACCTTTTTTTTTCGGTGGGTTAATCATCCAATGATATTCCCCGCTCTTGGGTGGAGCGTGAGATAGTGTCAGACTTTTACTGATTAAAAACCCACTCCTGTTCCTTTCCATGGCCCTTTATGGCGCACTGATATAGGCACCGGCGCTGCGGAAGCAGCCGGCGGCCCGGCTGAACGCATGCCAGAGGGTCATGGCCATACGGATGGTGCGAGGATACCGGACGATTTCCCGCGAAGCGGCGAGCCTCCTTGCTGGACAACCACCATGGGATCTGGTAGCAACAGGCCTTGCTCACATGCACGATCTGCGCATGGAGATGCAACGCCGGGGCGAAACTCCGCTGCCGCGACAAGTCGCAGCATGGCGGACAGAGCTCCGGCGGGTTCTCATGGAGAAATGGCGACAGCGACTGTCGCGACCCAGTGCTGGGCACGCCACAATTATGGCGGTAAGTCCCTTCTTTGAGGCGTGGTTGGAAAGACCTCACGGCGTCCTCACCTTCCGCATGACGCAGGTTCTCACCGAACACGGGAAGTTCGGGAAGTTCCTGCACCGGATTCGTGCGGAAGCGACGCCCGGGTGTCGCTACTGTGTGGACCGCCCGGAGGACATGGTGGAGCACACGGTGGAAGTGTGCCCCGCTTGGGAAGAGCAACGCCGTGTCCTCGTGGGGGCGATCGGCGGCGGCGATCTCTCGCGCCGGGCCTTGGTACAGGTCATGGTCCGTAGCGAGGAGGAGTGGCAGGCGGTCGCCTCCTTCTGCGAAGCAGTAATGCTAGCAAAGGAGGCGGCCGATCGCGTGAGGCAACAGCAACGGTCCTCACGCCCCAACCGCCGCCGGGATTCCGATCCCGATTTCCGGCCACCGTAGGCGCGGGCTTGTGGACGGCGGGCAATAGGTGGCCCGCCGTCCGACCGTCCGGTATCCATCCGGACCGAGCCCAAGTCGTCGACGGCGCGTATTGCACCGCGCGCGCCTCAGGGAGATGTCAGCAAATCGTAGGGGCCCAGCAGGGTCGAAGCCTACTGGGGCCATGGGTAGTGTGAAAACGAAACCGTGGCCCTGGGACGAAGGCAACGAAGGAACACGAGTGGGTTTTTAGTCAGTAAAAGTCTGACACTATCTCCCGCTCCGCCCAAGAGCGCGATTTGTCATAAGATGATTTTCCCACCTATAAAAAAAAAACTCCTGTTCCTTTTTTGCCTTCGTTCCAAGGCCCCGGGGTTCTCTTTCGCATCACATGGCCCCAGTAGGCTTCGACCCTGCTGGGCCCCTACGGTTTTGCTGACATCTCCTTGAGGCGCGCTTGGGCTCGGTCCGGACGGTTACCGGAAGGTCGGATGGCGAGCTACCCATTGCTCGCCGTCCGCAAGCCAGCGCCTACGGTGGCTGAAAATCGGGATCAGGACGGCGGCGGGGCGTGAAGGCCGTTTACTCGCACGTGCGGCCGCCCCCTTTGCTAGCATTACTGCTTTGCAGAAGGAGGCGACCGCCTGCCACTCCTCCTCGCTCCAGACCATACCTTGTACCAAGGCCCGGCGCGAGAAATCACTGACACCGGTCGCCCCCACGGGGACACGGCAGAGCTCTGCCTAGGCGGGGCACACCTCTACCGTATACTCCAACGTGTCCTCCGGGCGGTCCACACAATGGTGGAACCCAGTCGTTTCTTCCGCACGAATCCAGTGCAGGAAGCTCCCAAACTTACCATGTCCGGTGAGGACCTGCGTCATGTGGAAGGTAAGGACGCCATGTGGTCTTTCCAGCCACTCCTCAAAGAGGGAACTTACCGCCATAATTGTGGCGTGCCCAGCACTGGGTTGCGACAGTCGCTGTTGCCATTCCACCATGAGACCCACAACCGACCTGGGTTTGTGACTCCACAAAATACTAAAATAATGGCAAACAAATGTCGCAGTCGTCTGGGGCTATCGGTGATGCTGGCCTCCGTCACTGTCAGTGTCGTCCCAGTATTGATTGTGATGACGTTGGGGCCCGTACAGTGTGAAGCAATCATCGCAAATAATGACACTATCCATTATTGGGATGAACCCTTCCCAATGCGCTGTCTTTAAAGTGATGATAGAAGTTCTGAAGTTAAATTTAAAAATAATAAGATGTAGTACTGTAAAAGAAATCAATGAAGGGTTTAATTCGCTTTGATATTAATACGAATTGATTAATTTCTAGAGATACAAATAATACGTATAAAAACTTACTTCACAGATAAATTGTATTTAGTCATTTTATATACATTTAAATCTAATAATAACGTAATTAAAACTAACTTACAAAATAAAAATAAAAGCCCTAAAGTACTAAAAAAAAGCAATAATATAAATAAAAAATAAAAGAAAACAATCACAAAAATTACGCGAGGTTCGAACTCGCAACATAGCAAACGCGGATCCGTCACTGTACTACTGCGCCACGGTCCTTGCAGAATCTAGATCTAAATAGCCGTTCTTAAATACACGTCATTGCTTGTCTGCTTGACTCCTTGTACAAAATAGCGTGATGATTTTCATTTCTGACCTTAAATTCCTAACCAAATTTAAAAAAAAAAGTGTATTTTTTATCTCCGGTTCCATTTTAATATGAGTTTTGATGGGTTTTTACTGAAATATTTGGAAAAATATCGAATAAAAATGTCGATGGCAATTTAAAAATACATAAAAAGCCATTTTATTATTGTTCTGGAAATATCATTCCATATTATGTACAAAAAAACACTAAAACAATCACAAAAATATTAACTGTACCTGAGGATCGAACTTAGAGCGATTGTCGTTCAATTGGAACATTTTGGAATATTGCTCACCCCCCATAGCAAAAAGCGTGATAATATGTAGCCTAACAGTTGACCCGGCCTATAAGGATTATGTATGCAAAATTTGAACCGGATTGGTTCAGTAGTTTTTGCGCCAACTAATACCAACGCTCCACCATTTTACTGTTTTATTATATGTATAGATTGTGTAATGTAGAAGCATTTTTTTTCAAAGTTTGTAAATGTGAGTACCATGGAGCTATTTTATGGTTTTTAGGTTACTATTGGACTTGTTTGACATAAATGAGCATGGCAGTTGAGAGTTTGTCATGCTCACTCAAATGTCTCACTGATGGTGGCGCCTGTGTTGGATCATTCGGTTTTCTTCAAAACGGTTGAGCTGAGTGGTGCTAATATTCGCGTTAGGTCCGTGAACGGGCGCTGTCAGTTGAGACTGGTCATCTCTTAGCTGCCAGTTGCTATTTTAATATCTATATTTAGTTTTTATTTTTACTTTATTGACATTGTTCTCACATGATAGCGACAAGAAACATGTAACAAAGATATTTGTAATTGCAAAACATGATTGAAAAGAGTGTCCATGGAGTTTCTTGCACTTTCTTCTCCATAGAGATCTACGCTTTGGAATGTGCAATTAGCATCATTTTTTCTGACTGACTGACTTCTTGACATTTCAAAAGTGCCTGTAAATGGTTTATTTCAAATAAATGCTTTTGAATCTTTGAATCTTGAATCTTAGCCCGAAGAATCGCCAAACTTAAGTGGCAGTAGGCAGGGCACATTGCTCGCAGAACAGATGGTCGATGGGGACGAAAGGTTCTGGACTGGCGACCACGTACCGGAAGACGCAGCGTTGGAAGGCCTCCCACAAGGCGCACCGATGACCTGGTGAGGGTCGCGGGAATCCCATGGATGCGAGACGCACAGGACCGGTCATTGTGGCGACATTTGGGGGAGGCCTATGTCCAACAGTGGACGTCTTTCGGCTGAAATGATGTACACCAAAAAAGTAACACAACTTATATAAAAATAACAACAACAACAACACACACAACAACAACAAACAATAAAACAACACCAACAAAACGCAACACGATACACATTATATATAAACTGAAATCAATGGGTACAATGGCGGTTTTATAGCTGACAGCCATAACTACCAGACAACCTTAGGATGGATCGTAAGAAGTTAAAATAATACAACATATTATTATTATTATTCGAGTCCGTCTAGCTAGGTCCTCTACGGATATGGTTCTCTTCATACCAAATCAGTACGTGCAGACGGTTTGGCCGAACCAACGATTTTTGAATCGATTCGAATCGAAATCCAAAGAATCAATTCAGTCATAAATCGACTTCTTAAAGAACCATTTCTTATAGGTTGACTCGTTAGTAACCGAGCTGGTACTGAAAGAAAAGAAAGAAAAAAAGTTAATTTGCACAAACATGACTTAGAAAAAATAATAATATATATATATAAGAAATCAATACCACAGAGCGAAGTTACGCGACACATTCTTCGGATATTCTGATTATGCGCGATACTGAGTCCTAATAAGCATGGTACAGATGATACTGCAGTGCACATGATCTTTCATGACTGATGAGCAATCGGGTACGTGTACAACATAAAAATCAGCTTGAAGAAAATAGGTGCTTTCACCGTTTATAAGTACTAATATGGTTGCAAGAAACAAATCGACTTCCGATTTCAATTTTGTGAGATCGTTCCATCGATCGATTGAGATCGTTCCAAATCTGTTTTTTAAATCAATCCTAAAGACTAATTTCAAAAATAGATTTTATTGACCTTATGATAAAATGGTTTCTTCGATTAATAGATATCAGATCGCCAATCCTACACTTGATGTCGTACGCAAAACAACGGTCTGGTCCGGTCGTCTATTGCGAGAACGAATTTGGTCCGGCGGATTTAGTCCGTGGTAGCAAATTCAAGCATGTATTAACACTAACGCCGCTATACATCCAGCACCTAGGGAGCATCACCACAAGTTCTTCGCACTTCAGGCCTATGTTTTACTTTTTCGACCGGAGAGTTTGCATGCCCAGTGTGGCATCTTTCCGCCCACGCTAAAGAAGTGGACGTAGCGCTGAATGATATCTGTCGCATCGTAACGGGATGCTTAAAACCTACCCCTGTCCACACCTTTAACTAAGTGACAAATTCACCAATACCACAATTTATTTATTTATTTATTAAAACTTCATGCAACATAAAGGTACAAAGGCGGACTTAATGCCTTAGGCATTCTCTACCAGTCAACCAAGGGTAGTGAAGAGAAAACATGGTAGGTGCATAAAAAAAAAGAGAAGAATAATACGAAAACAAGGGATCACAATTTTTTCTTCATTTGCACAATTTTTTTTTATACTGTTAATTAGTGAATGAGTCGTTGGAGTGTCAATAAATAAATATACAAAAAATAAAAATTGAACAAATCACAGATCTATGCGGCTGTGTATAAGTGCCGACAAGCATTCATGTTCGCCCGAATACTTCCCGATTCGACGAACTACTTATTCGGCCACATAGATCGTGATTACGCGAATATTCATCGAATGTCGATAATGTAGCTACAGTATTCGAGATATAAAGCCGCAATGATAATATAATTTCTCATTGTATTGAAGTTCAAGAATATTTCTTTTGACATGACACCAATTTCCTCTCAAGTGATATAATTAGTCTAGAAAGGAATGACGCGGAGGTCGAGTGTGATTTGGGTTTAAATCCGAGAAAGGTTTGCTTAAAAAGGATAAGTGGAAGGCTAATAAAAGGATATTTTTGGCCTAAACCGAAGGTCGGCGAAAGATATACACATTATTTTGGTATTGTCATTCAAAAAGGTTAAAAGAAAGAGTGGGTGTCGAGTACACTCTTTGGAGCTGTTGACTCAAATGTTTAAGTACCCTAAACTCAAACTCAAAGCCTTTATTTCAATTAACAGGCACTTTTGATTTTATTTATTTGGAATAACAAACAATTACGTAATAAGAAATATCTTACTAATATTAAAAACGCAAAAGTTTTTTTGTACAGATGTTTGTTACTCTTTCACGCAAAAACTGCTGAATAGATTTCGATGAAACTTGGAACATGGGTAGTCCATGTCCTGGAATAGCACATAGGATACTTTTATCTCGGGAGTATGTTCCCTTGGGATAATTCTCTAATTTCACGTGGGCGAAGCCGGTGGCAGCAACTAGTATATAATATATATAATAATAATATAATATATATAATAATAATATAATATATGGCGAACTGTTGGGCATTAGCGACCCCACGGACCCGATCTCCCGGGAGTATTCTTGTTCTTCATCTCCGGCTTGCCTTTATTGGCCGGCCGTAGTGAACACTGACGACGAACAGAGCTCCCACCTCTCTCTTGCCTTTATTGGCTGGCTTGAGTGGAGATTCGCAAGAGCAAACGTGCTCGGGAGAAGGATGTATAATCCAGTAAGGTGCTGGTTGGGATCTTGACCGTACTTCCGGGATTGTCCTGGTAGCCGTGGTATACCTCTCCACTCCTCAAGCACCTCAAAATATGTTACCCTCTTGTTGCTATGTCACTTCGTGCTAGCGGCCGTTTTTGGGGGCCCATTTATTGAGTGTGCAAGTCACCCCCTGCCTTTTTATCGATGGAAATTAATAACATTATTCAAACAGGGGCCATAGTCTTAACATAGTTCCTGGTAAACAGTCCACTTAAGACTCCATAAACCATAGCCTTATATCTTAGTTTTCCATATGTCGCAATAGTTTCCCACCGACCGGGGGTTGTCCTTGGATGCACTAGCATAGTACGTATAGGGATAATCACCGGTTCGTATCACTTTCCATTAAAGCGTCTAAAAGGGCCTCTGCGAGTTGGTTTCGGCTCCTCGTACGCCTTCCAAAGGTCCAGGACCTCAGGGTCCTGAGATAAATGAATATATAATATATTATTCACACAAATATCACACAACGCCGTCCAGTCCTAAGCTAAGCAGAGCTTGTGTTATGAATACTAGACAACTGATAAACATACTTTAATATGTATATATGTTACTGAATTTGATATACCAGGTTAGCTTATATTTTGGATTAACACATAAATATACCATCATTTATAATGAGGTGAAATGCTAATTCCACGCTGGCGAAACACCTGGTAGAAGTTGGTAAACAGTAAAACTTATAATTAACAATTACGCAATCAACAGCGTTATTCGCAACAATCAAGAAATAAATCTATCACGCGCTGCCGGAGGACACGGTGGAGCACACGGTAGAGGTGTGCCCCGCTCGGGCAGAGCACCACCGTGTTCTCGTGGGGGAGATCGGCGGCAACGATCTCTCGCGCCGGGCCTTGGTACAGGCCATGTTCCGAAGCTCGGAGGAGTGGCAGGCGGTCCCCTCCTTCTGCTAGCAAAGGAGCGGTCCTCACACCCCAGCCGCCGGGATCCCGATTTCCTGCCACCATAGGCGCGGGCTTGCGGACGGTGAGCAATGGGTAGCTCGCCGTCCGACCGTTCGGACCGAGCCCAAGTCGTCGACGGCCGCGTACTGCTCCACGCGCGCCTCAAGGAGATATCAGCAAGCCATAGGGGCCCGGCAGGGTCGAAGCCTACTGGGGCCAAGGGTTTGTTTCTAAAAAGGAAAACTCGGCCCTGGGATGAATGCAAAGAAGGAACAGGAGTGGGTTTTTAGTCAGTAAAAGTCTGACACGAAAGCTGGGGATGTCATTAGATGATTTCCCTCCCGAAAAAAAAAATTGATTGCCGGGCAGACGGCCGGACGGCGTGCTACCCATTGCTCATCGTCCGCAAGTCCGCACCTACGGTGTCTGTTGAGTGGTGTAGTTATGAAAATAGCCAGTACATAAAATAAACAATAATATAAATCTTCCATCGGGGTTTTACGACATACTAAAAAATTAATAGCTGTAATTACTAAATTAATCGTATCAAATGTACAAATCTTTCGCCGACACTCATAGAACAAAGTGAAACATGAACTAATAAACCTACTACACTTATTATTAATCCATTCTAATAATTAAAATACTAAAGTCTGTCTGTCTGCGTGCTTGTTACGTTTTATGTCTTGACGTTTTAACGGTATAATGCATTTTGATGAAACTTAACCGTCCGGTAACTGTTCAGACCGAGCCCAAGTCGTCGACGGCGCGTAGTGTTCCACGCGCGCTTCAAGGAGATGTCAGCAACCGTAGGGGCCTAGCAGGGTCGAAGCCTACTGGGGCCATGGGTGATGCGAAAGAACCCTGGAACAATAGCAACGAAGGAACAGGAGCGGCACTTTAGTCAGTTAAAGCCTGACAGTCCCTCTCGCACCGCCCAAGAGCGAGGGATGTCATTAGATGATTTTCCCACCAAAAAAAAAAAACTGGAGTCCTACCCATCTTCATCGTCCGATTTCTTATCATTGTCTTATACCAGGCTATGATGTTCTAAAATAGCCGAAACACCGACGGTAACATTAGCTCGTAGGATGATGTCGTTAATATTCGCGTGCCGCGCTATTGGCTTCGTCTGCATGACAGGCCGTGGTGACTATGATTAAGACGTGTGTAGATTTTTTTTCACTCCGGCAGTTCTTTTGTGATCATTTCCGACTTTGGCGCAGTCGCAGCCGCGGGCCGAAGCTAGTCCCCTCATAAAATTGTATCCACATCGTGTGTCCATAAAGGAGACTGCCCAATGACTGTAATTCCCCATCGGTTTATGGTGGTACAAACTGGTGACGTCATCAGACCAAGCCCTGTTGTTTTCTGTGTGGTTGAATTAAGTAATTAGACGTGAGGATGTGTGAGTGCCAGGAGTATGATGAGAATGGAAGGCTAAGTTGCAGCGGATATTATTAGCGTGATATTATTACATGTTAAATATAGGACGCAGATATCTTCAGATATCCGCATATCTGAAGATATCCGCAGGAGAACCAAGGTTACACACATAGCCCGAAGAATCGCCAAACTTAAGCGGCAGTGGGCAAGGCAGGTTAAGTTAAGGTTCTGGATTGGCGACCACGTACCGGAAGACGCAGCGTTGGAAGGCCTCCCACAAGGTAGACCGATGACCTGGCGAGGGTCGCGGGAATCCTATGGATGCGAGACGCACAGGACCGGTCATTATGGCAACATTTGGGGGAGGCCTATGTCCAACCCTCCTCTTTCGGCTGAAATGATGATGATGATGATGAAATATAGGACGATCCAATTTTAGGTATAAGAGACCAGCTACTTATATTCAGCTCAATTTAACTTTTGTCCATAGTAAAAATATCAGTTTTGTATGAAGATGCGTACGCATCCGGTCACATTTCCACGTTGATACTGTTGTTTGAGTCGCATACTAGGAGAGATTGTTTTCAGAGGGTTTTTTTAAAGGGATGTGTCTGGATCATTTGACACAACAAAAAATTCTAAAACCCAACTGTAACAAAAATCCCAAATTTTCATGTCGATTTCGACTACCGGTCGACATCGAAGAGAAGGATTTTTTATGACGCCTTAAATTTACTAAGTTAGGTGTTTTTGTAGAAGTCAATATTTCGATAAGTTGTTGATGTTAGCAATGTGTAACTCGCTGCCCAACCGTCCGGAAAGGACCAAGTTCAAGTCTACATCGCATAGGTAAACCAAGCGCGCCTCGAAGAGATGTCAGCAAACTAAAGGGGCCCAGAAGAGCCGACGCCAGCTAGAGTTGCGGGAACATTTGAAAGACTGAGGAACACATGAACGGCTTAAAAACGCTAAAGGCAAATGAAGAAACACCGATAGGTTTTATTCAATAAAAGTCTGACGGTCCCTCCTGCTCTACTCTAGAAGGGGAAAAGTCATCTGATCAATTTCCACCCAAAACAATATTATGAGTCAGCAGTTATACTTGCAATTGCAAGACCAACGACGTTGTTAAAATTCTCTCTTTACATTTGCACAAGTCGGCAGTTACCTTGAAAACACTGTCCTCATATACCTATTAATATTGTCATTTGGAGATACTGTAAAAAATTTTTTTTTAAAGGGTATACTTGGAGTTTCTGATCGGTTCTTCTCCATAGGAAACGACTAATGGATCCGTGTACTACACTACATTTGCTATAGGATGATGCCGGTGACAGCTGTTGGATTCAAACAATGTAGCTACCTATCCCTTTCTCTCATTTTAAAGATGCACATTTTTGTCCTGCTACCTATGCTACATAAAAAAGACCTTAGCTTCTCACATTTTATAAATGCCCATGTAGGCCTATGTGAAATAAAAACATTTTGAATTTGGAATTTTAGTTTTATTCACGCCTGAGCACTTCATTTCTTCATCCTCCGTGGCACGGTAAAACACGAAATCGATGAGACATTCTGATAAACGTATCGTGGTCGCTGTAAGATATTTGTTGGGCTCGTTTGTTGTAATTAGAAACTATTCACTAAATTGGTAGGTTTGCTAATGAAATCCTCCATTTTAAACGGTAATAGGCGGCTATTATTCTAATCTAAGTACCTACCTGTTTGCCGAAACAAATGGTCCGTGGAAAGAACTTGGTAGCAACCTATATTATATACGTAATCAGATATGTCCTAAAACTGTTGTGTCCATTACTCCGTAGAAATGGCTATGTTAGTTCAAAAAACTGAGTAAGTGCGAGTCGGACTCGCATACTGAGGGTTACGAACAGACTTATCTACATATGTAAATAGTTCAATTCCCGAATGGAGTCTCGAAGATTATTTCTAATAAAAAAAGTTTTTTTTTGTGACGTAACAACTTTACGGTTTTCGGACTTATTCCTATACCTGTGCTATAAGACATTGCTATATGTTAAATTTCAGTATTCTGGATCAACAAGAAGTCTCACAAGAAGTACCCTATGAATTTTGATTCCCTTCAGAGTGTCGAAAAATACGTTGTTTGCGACATAAACGATCGCAGACCTGGGTTGGGTCTATGGTTTTAATTTCAACTCGATACCTATACACATTCTCGTGATAAAGGGTCTTGAAAGACCTAAAAACCAAAGTGATCCTATAAGGGTTCCATTTTTTCTCTTTGAGAAGTACAGAACCCTAAAGAGAAGTTTACTAGCATTTTTTTGCTAGCCTGTGTCTCACTTCTGGGCAAAGGTCTCTCTCCATTCCTTCCATCTTTCGTGAGCCTAATTTAATTTCTCTAATTCTTTTTCCAAGCCTGGTAAAATCTGTCCAGTTCGTCCCGCCATCTCCTCCGTAGTTTGCCGCGACCCTGTCTCATTGGGCAAATTGACTCAATGATAATCTTGAATGAATTTACTAAGATAAAGACTTCCACAAGAGATCCTTTTACAGCGAAGCGAACGATTGTCAATCGAACGACTTTGTCGATTGAACGAGAGCAGTGGTGGCCGAGTGGTAACGGCCCCAACTTACGAGTTGTAGGTCGCAGGTTCAAACCCAGCCAGGCGCAATACTTTGTGTAATTTATTTCATCACCACTGCTTTCAAAACGGTGAAGGAAAACATCGTGAGGAAATCGGCATGTCCTAGAACCAAAAAATTCGAAGACCTGTAACATCCACCAACCCGCACTGGGCCCGCGTGATGGATTACGGCCCATTCCCTCTCCTAGAGAGGAGGCCTGAGTCCCAGCAGTGGGAACATTATAAGGCCGACTATGCTATGCTATGAACGATAGTCAAATGACAGCCAGGATCAACAGCCTTTTTTTCTTAGGCGTATTTCATTAGATATCTTCTATCTTCTGAGAGGGCGTGTGAGAGTTACTGATTACCCGCCCACCTGTATTCCTTTAGTTGCCCTTTGTGTTCCAGGGTCACAGTAATTCTTTCGAACTTATCCGTAACCCAACAATGTTAGATATAGTACCTATAATCTATTACTGAATATGTTTGCATTAATTAGTCAAAGAAATATCTTCAAATGAATATTCATTTTATATTTCTCTATAAAGAAATCTTTTCCATTCCAAGAAAACAAGATAAATATTTCATTTGAATCTAAGTTAATATAAGAAATATGAATACGTGTAAAGGAAAGGAAGTTAGATTATTGGCATCGGTGCATAATCTCAATTCAACTAAGGGCGGAATTCACCAATAAAACTAATCGCGTTTTAACGTTTGGTTCGCATAATCGCGTTTAGCCGCTGTCACTAGTGTCACTTGTCTGTATTTTTCTTTTGTTGGATTTTTACAAGTGACACTAGTGACAGCGGCTAAACGCGATTATGTGAGCCAAACGTTAAAACGCAATTAGTTTTATTGGTGAATTCCGCCCTTAGTATATGGTTTTAAATCTCAGTCTGCAAAATGTAAAATATTAACTAGAGTTCATAGAATAACTAGATGCTGCCCGTGGCTTAGTGTGATAGTGGAAAGTGATCCCAAGGGATCACACTCCAAGGGTTAAAACTCCACGGACGGACCTCGGAACGGGAGAAGGTTATCAATTTTGTTGTACGGTTTTTTTTATGTGTGAACGCCTCAAATATTATAGGCAACCATATGGTGATTTGGATATTTTCATCGAGAACTTAAGCATTTACAGTCAAAAAGTAACATTTGATGAAGTGAAACTGATGAAGAAGACCAGAAATGGCCAACGGAACTTCATATTCACAGAGATATCACAATGAAGATAGTTAAGCGACTATGACAATACAAATGAATAAATGGTTCTGAATAGTTATGTTGTTAATTGTATCATCGAAGTGAACTGATGAAGATGGAGCCGGAAGGTAGGCACTGGAACTCCGTTATTAACCAATGTATCCTTGCCGTGTTTGGGCTTATTAGAATTGTCATGAGATGCACTTTGGCTATAAGGTACTATCGAACTGATCTGATGATGGAGCCGGAAGGTGGAAGGTAGATACAGGAGCTTCATAATAAAACAACGTAACCTAGCAGTGCTTGGGTTAATTGGAATTGTCATGAGAAATAGGCACTCTTGTGATAAGTGTATCGCGACTAAAAAGTGTGAAATAAAAAAAACTTTTTACAAAAAAAAATAACAGACTTCCTTAAAAAAAAAAACACTAAATGGGATCAAAATAACTTTAATTTCGGAAGTCGGTATTAAATAAGCAACAAACAATACCGAGAAACACCGACTTCCTTCCCTCGAAATTTTTTTTTTAAGTGGAAAATCATCTAATGACTTCTCCGCTCTAGGGCGGAGCGGGAGGGCGTGTCAGACTTTTACTGACTAAAATCCACTTCTATGTTCCTTCTTTGCTTTGCGTTCCAGAACTCCGGGTTTCCTTTTCGGAGGCGAACCCATGGTCTCAGTAGGCTGGGCCCCTACAGTTTTGCTGACATCTCTTTGAGACGCGCGTGGAGCACTACGCACTGTCGACGACTTGGGCTCAGTCCGGACGGTTACTGGACGGCCAGACAGCGAGCTACCCATTGCTCGCTGTCCGCAAACCCACGCCTACGGTGGCTGGAAATCGGGAGGTCCGTTCCTTCAAGAAATCGTGAAACACTGTCGCGGCAGACCACAAAGGAGATGACGGGATGGCTTCCTTAGGCTGAATAGTGGCTCACAGCCAGAAACAATGGAAGAAGCGGAGTGAGGCCTTTGCCCAACTGTGGGATACTTAAAAATAAAATACTTTCATTGTTTGAATTCAAATCCCGACCGTATAATTTGATAGCTACAATCACTTTGTTCAACTAGTATGAGGGCTATAAATATGAATTACTATGAGCGACGGAGCCTTTAAGTCGAGACAGACAGACAAATAAATAATACATGTATTTATTAGTAACTAGCTGCTGACGGCGGCTTCGCCCGCGTAATAGTCGAAAATTATCCCTAAGAAACATGCTCTCGGGATAAAAAGTATTCTGTGTGCTATTCCAAGACATGGCCTACCCGTAAACCAAATTTCATCCAAATCTGTCCAGCCGTTCGAGCGTGAAGTAGTCACAAACATACATACACAAACTCACAAACATTCACACTAATATTATAAAGCTGCCCGGGTCGCACAGCTAGGGTTGCCAGGTCTTCAAACCGAAAAGCCGACAGACCAGCCAATTTAGCCGGACATTTGAGTAAAAAGGCTGACAATTTTTAAAGTCAAACTCGACTCTTTTATTCTCAAAGCGTCTTCTTAAACTCGACTCTTTAACTCGACTATTTATATTTATATATTTTAATTCTAATGAAACAACAATAAAATTGGATGCTAATATTTCTAGTCTGCTCCGCAACGCTAGCGATACAAGATAAAGTAGAAGACATGACAAATCTAAAAAAAAATTGTCTAATTTAAAAAAGCCTAGCAAAAGCCGGACAGGCCGGACTCTGCCTACCCCGTCCGGCTTTATCCGGACGCCTGACAACGCTAGTCGCAGCCCGTTCCGGCTTCGCCCGGGTTATAGCATGTGGAGACAATAATACAACAATCAATGGAAACACGGATACTCGTCATTATGAACAAGTTTTACTATGGGAGCAGTATTGAGATTTAATAAGACCTGCTAAAGCCGATGCTTACCAGAGCTGCGGGATTGTTCGGAAAAGTTACCGCGGCCCTGCAACGCAAAGAGCAACTGAAGGAACAAAGGTGGGTTTAATCAATAAGTCTGACACTCCCTCTCGCTCCACCGAGAGCGAGAGAAGTAACTTGATAATTTTCCGCTTCAAAAAAAGGCAAGTTACTCTCGGGATAAAGAGTATTTCATGTGTTATTCCAGGTCATGGTCTACTAGTATACAAAATTTCATCCAAAGATTCAAGATTCAAAGCATTTTATTTCAAATAAACCATTTACAGGCACTTATGAAATGTCAAGAAGTCAGTCTGTAAAAAAAAAAATATGCTAATTGCACATTCCAAAGCGTAGATCTCTATGGAGAAGAATGTGCAAGAAACTCTATGGAAACTCTTTTCAATCATTTTATATATTACAAATATATCGGTTACATGTTTCTTGTCGCATTTAAGAACAATGCAAATAAAGTAAAAATAAAAACTAAATAAAGATATTAAAATCGCAACTGGCAGCTAAAAGATGACCAGTCTCAACTGACAGCACCCGTTCACGGACATGACATGAATATTAGCACCACTCGGCTCAATCATTTTGAAGGGAACCGAATGATCCAACACACGCGCCACCATCAGTGAGACATTTAAGTGAGCATGACAAACTTTCAACTGCCATGCTCATTTTATGTCAAACAAGTCCAATAATAACCTAAAAACCACAAATAGCTCCATGGTACTCACATTTACAAATTGAAAAAAAAAAGCTTCTACATTATACAATATAATATTTTCAAATTTCAAAAACAAAATCCGTTCAGCCAGTTGTGCGTGAAAAAGTAACAAAAATACACACACACATATATATATATAAAATTTCGTCTTTATAATATTAGTATAATGTGATAAGCGTCTTAGTAGCAACAGGGCGAGATATATAATGTATTTATTAGTAACATCATTTACATAATAAGACTGGTAATGATGCGAAGGTAATCGTATTTCGTATGGGTTGTTAAGGCGTAGAGTCCCTTGAACATTTGACCGGAGTTAAATGGACAAGTGTGCATTTAATTCCAGCCATCTGTGCCGGATAGAGCCCCTTTAATTTGACCTGACCTTTAAATCCATTTTCTTTGTGAAATGTCGATTGATTTACATATGCTTTGTACAATCTGAAGAACACTTAACGAGCAATTTTTGTGTAAACATATTTCTAAAGATCAAAGCCATTTGAAAGGAGTAGAGAAAACAAGTGAAAAAATATCATGTCGTTAATTTTTTTTTTGGCTAAAGTATTAGACATACGAAAAAATCATATGTTGATAATGTTGTACATGAGTTTATAATAAACATATATTTTTTTCAAACCTATTGATCTAGCCGTTACCGAGGAGTAGGGTTCAGAAAGTCACTATTTTATGGCACTGCTTGGGCGCTTGGGCTTTAAACCGGGTACAGACGCTGTAACGTGCAATGAAAGAATTTGCCGACCACATTGTCGCAATGTATCATGCAATGTAACAGAATTCCCATAGTGTGGACGCCTTGCCCGCGCGAACTATGCACACTGCGCGCGAGAACAGCCCCCCTAGCCAAGTTACAATCGCTTCGTTTCGATTCTCTTTTCGTCGATCGCCTTAAGTAGGCTACGCTTCCGATTCCTTTATTCTGACGTCATCTCAACGCTCAGTCACGTGGTCAGAACAAAGGAATAGGAGGCGTGGCCGACTCGAGGCGATCGACGAAAAGAGAATCGAAACGAAACGATTACAACGAGCCAAGTTACAACCGTTGCGGTTGTAACTTGGCTAGGCGGGCAGAGCATTTCAACTCGTGCGCGCCGCGATCCGTCATTTGTCGGTTTTTTCGCCGAACACAAAGGGGCGCGTAGTGTGCGCAAGGCGTCAGTGTGGCCGGGTTGTGTGTCTGTCCATTCTCTTCGCATGTTCTCGGCAGACTGAGCTATGTTCGCGCGGATGCCGGGAACAGAGGCGAGTAGTTTCATGCTCGGATCGTGCTCGCGCTGCGTCCATTTATGGCGACGGTCATGCAAGCGTCAATCAAAACTATCAATCATGAATGATGTTTGAATCACGGAATTTTATCGCCATACGTTTTTCATCATGCAAACGTCAATCATCGCATTACACAGTAGGTTTTTCGTCAGTAAAAATATTTGACTGTGGCAAAACTGACAGCAAAACCTATCGTGTAATGGACGCCTATGAAAAGCTCCTTTCATGTTACCTGGCATGTTACGTTACTGCAGTCTGTATTCAGCATTACGTGTCGTTGTGATTGTCACGCTTTTCGATAAAGAACTCAATTTATGTTTGTTATTATGCTTGCTTTAAATTGTTAACCCATTTGGGCCCGCCGCAGTCGTGGCGTTAGATTCCCCTCTTTGAGGAGCGGCTACAGAAGCGTAACGGCGCCCTCATTTTCCACCTGACGCAGGTCCTCACGGGCGACGTGTATTTCGGAAGGTACCTGTTTCGGATTCGATGGGAGGATAAAGTGGAGCATACAGTGGAAATATGCCCTGTTTTGGTAGTTTATGCACCACCGTGTCCTTATGGAGGTGATCGGTGACGGGGAACTCTCGCATCCGGCCCTGATTCAGGCCTTGGTCCGGTGGGAGAGATACTGAGCAGCGGTCTCCTATCTTTCTGCGAAGCAGTAACGCGAACGAAGGAGGTGGCCGAAACCGTACGTCGGGCGTCGGGAGCGATTCCCGGCCACCGTAGGCGCAAGCCTTGCGGATGGCGAGCAATGGTAGCTCGTTGTCCGGCCGTCCAGTAAGGACCAAACCCAACTTGACGGCGCGTTTTGTTCTCAAAGAGAGGTTAGCAAATGAACGGGACCCATTCAGGCCGATGCCTCCTAGGGCTTCGGGAATGTTTGGAAAAGTAACCATGGCCCTGGAACGCAAAAAGCAACTGGAGGAAAACAGTTAGCTTTTAGTCAGTAAAAGTCTGACACTCCCTCTCACTCCACCTAGAGCAGGAGAATTTATTTTATGATTTCCCACAAAAAGATCATCATTTCAGCAGAAAGACGTCCACTGCTGGACATAGGCCTCCCCCAAGTGTCGCCACAATGAACGGTCCTGTGCGTCTCGCATCCATCGGACTCCCGCAACCGTTACCAAGTCATCGGTCCACCTTGTAGGAGGCCATCCAACGCTACGTCGTCCGGTACGTGGTCGCCATTCTTTCGGCCCCAACGGCCATCCGTTCTGCGAGCAATGTGCCCTGGCCAAAAAAAGATACTTATACTTTATGACATAACAGTAGCCACCTAAGTATATATTATCTTACAACCAACTGAAGGCCATCTTATTCCCCAAGAGAAAGTCCAACCAACAATTTTATTATCAAGAATACAATTTTATGTGTCCCATAATGAATTATGGCCTGACCTAGAAGATCTAGATGTTACCGTACACCCCTCCCCTAAGGGACAATAACATGGTGTATTGAATTAGAAGCAATCATGACCGCACCTTTTTTCATCAGTGTACTCGTAAATACGGGGTTTATTGGTACTCAATAACTCTGTAATAAACTATGTGTGGGTGAAGGTTATGGGGTAGCGTGGTATAGGGTTGCCGTCAGAAGAAGTTCATACATTTTCTTAGTTAAATTTTTAAGAAGTTTGGGGTAAGAAACTCTCGGACCGTGGGGTCTAAGTGCTCGCAAATTGTATGAAGCTTACTACAATTTAAATGAGTTTTTTAATGACAAATTTTGAATTTGTTACATACTTATTTTTTTTTTTTAATCGGGACATTTTTATATATACGTACGGCGAGTATCCACCCTTACGTTGTTGAAACTTCAACGGTCCGGACTAAGCGTTTCGCTTCGTCGTTTATACCGCGTACATTCGATGTACGCGGTACAAACGACGAAGCTGACTGGAACAATTTGCCTGCTGCGGTCTTTTCGTCCAACTATAATTTAGGTGCCTTCAAGGCTAGAGTGAATAGGCTCTTAATAAACTAGTGCGCCTCACCATCAATGATTGCATCACTGCTTACCATCAGGTGGGATCGCAGTCAAGCACTGGTTTATATCAAATAAAAATAAAAATAAATTAATAATAATAATTATTTGCCTCTCTCTTGCCTTTATTGGCTGGCTTGAGTGGAGATTCGCAAGAGCAAACGTGCTCGGGAGAAGGATGTATAATCCAGTAAGGTGCTGGTAGGGATCTTGACCGTACTTCCGGGATTGTCCTGATAGCCGTGGTATACCTCTCCACTCCTTAAGCACCTCAGGATATGTTGCCCTCTTGTTGCTACGTCACTTCGTGCTAGCGGCCGTTTTTGGGGGCCCATTTATTGAGTGTGCAAGTCACCCCCTGCCTTTTTTCGATGCATATTAATAACGTTGTTCAGGCAGGGGCCATAGTCTTGACATAGTTCCATGTTACCAGTCCACTTAAGACTCCAAAAACCATAGCCCTATTATCTTTGTTCTCCATATGTCGTAACAGTTTTTCAATAACCGGGGGTTGTCCTTGGGTGCACTAGCATAGCGCGTACAGGGATAATCGTCGGTTGGTATCATGTTCCATTATAATTGTCTAAAGGGCCTCTGCGAGTTGGCTTTGGCTCCTCGTACGCCTCCCAAAGGTCCAGGACCTCAGGGTCCTGAGATAAATAAAATATATAAAAATAATAATAATTTAATTATTAGTTTGTCGTTGGTACATCGAGTGTGGCGGAGCGCTAACAATATGCTGGCCACGCTTGCAGAGAGACTAGATTGTAGCATTATAACACATGAATAAATAAACGGAACAGAGGCAAAGCTTCTTAAGAACGTGCAATATTGTTACCTATTTTGGTAGGGTTGTTACATTAGGTGAAAACAAATTAAATAAAACATTTGTATTATAATAGTTTTATTATTCCGTATGATATTTTATAAATTACTTACTCAAATAATAAGTTTATTTTTATAATTTTTGTTTTTTAATAATTTATTCTTTTAATAATGTGGTAAATTCTGAATCTAACATAAAGATTTTTCAAGAGATCTAACGGGAAACATTCACGCGGCATATCAAATTTACAACCTTTAATACATTTAAGTTTTTCGTTGCCAACATTGACAATATTTATTTCAAGATTGAAATATTCGAAACTTGCTCGAGCAATTTAACAAATGCGATAAAATTATCAGTAGGTAGTAATAAATAAACCCAATTGTACATTACCATCATTAAAATCGTTGTAATGGCTGAATAAAGAATTTTTGCCCATATTTATAGGTTGTTCAGATCTCTTAACGTACAGTTTTATTTTTAGTATGATATATTTTTACTTTTTCTAGTATTGTTTATACACACAGTACAATAAACCACCATTATTGATAATTTAATACTACGTTTACTTGTACAAACAAAACAAACAACGTGCGTCACATGTACCCTAGACGAGTCCACTGACTGAGCCTGCGTTAACCGGTTTTTTCCAGTGTCGTCACGTACGCAACAAGCGGACAGTGGACACGCACACATTCCCCGTGTGGTTGTAGTAGTGCACCCGATTCGCGCGGTTGTATGAAGCTTTGTCTCTGTTCCGTTTATCTACTCATGTGATTATAATGCACTGTTGCTAGCGACACGTGACATGTGACGTAATAAGCAATGTATTGTAATTTGAATTTAATTTTAATTTTATTATTTAATTTTGATTTTATTATTTAATTGTGATTTATATTCTCGAATTGTCTAATTGTATTTATATTAATTTCAATTTAATTAAATTTAATTATTTGCACTAATTTTATAATATGATTTAGCTTAATTGATTTTAATTTTACAAACTGTGATTTTAATTGTGATTATTATTTTTTAAATTTGTGTATGAGTTACTTGCAATAAATAAATTATTATTATTATTCTAGACGTTTAATTTTATTTTGAGTTGTATAAGTATTTTTTTTTTTAATTATTTGACTTAATGACACGCTAGAATGATTTTATTATTTGTATTATTTTGGTAATATTTGCATGCCATTGTCCAGGGCAAACATGATGATTTATATTATGTTTAACATCTCTTGCATGCTGACAATTTACTTTGTAATGTAAAAAAGTTTTTTATTGCACAGTTTTTAGTTGTGATGCACTTATAGCCAGAGTCTCATGACAATTCCAATTAACCCAAACACTGCTGGGACACATTGTTTTATTATGAAGTTCCCGTGTCCACTTTCCACCTTCCGGCTCCATCATCAGATCAGTTCGATAGTACCTTATAGCCAAAGTGCATCTCATGACAATTCTAATAAGCCCAAATACGGCTAGGATTCATTGATTAATTACGGAGTTACGGTGCTTATCTTCTGGCTCCATCATCATCAAGATTAGGTACTTTAATGATACCATTTTCAACGTAGCTATTCAAAACCATTCATTTATTTGTATTGTCATAATCGCTTAACTATCTTTATTGTGATATCTATGTGAGTATGAAGTTCCGTTGGCCATTTCTGGTCTTCTTCATCAGTTCCACTTTATCAAATGTTACTTTTTGACTGTAAATGCTTAAGTTCTCGATGAAAATACCAAAATCACTATATGGTTGCCTATAATATTTGAGGAGTTTCCTCGATTCCTCATGGATCCAATTATCAGAATTGGATTTTGAAAAAAATTGGACTAATCGGAAGCATATCCTTTAAAGGGAAAAAAAATAATTGCAAATCGGTCCGGTCGACGACATTATTAGGTCGACGGAGACGAACACAATAAAAAAAATACAACCGAATTGATAACCTCCCGTTTTTTGGAAGTCGGTTAAAAAGGAGCTATATGTCAGTCAGTCAGTTTCTGACTGACATATCAACGCACAGCCGAAACTTCTGGGACTAGGAGCGTGAAATTTTGCATAAGGTTTCCTTTTATGACGTAGGCGAGCACTAAGAGAGGATTTTCCAAAATTCACCCCCTGAGTTAATGAAACAGGGGTCCAAAGTTTGTATGGAGAAACTTACTTTCATGCGAGTCAAGCCGCTGGCAGAAGCTAGTTTACAATAAAACGAAAATTACAAATAAGTACAAAAATTAACTTCTTCTGCCAGATATTTGACATTAAGTACGTCATATTTAATTAAGTTGTCTAAAATCTGTGGCGTGAATTAAACGGCGGAAATAATTTTCAAACCCGCGTCCAAGTGTGCGTCCGTCAATAGCGATCTGCACCCCTAGCCAAGTTACAAACGATAAACGTAAACTCTCAGTAGTCTTTAATAGATTTTCAACTTTATGTATTTGGATATAAAGTTGAAAATCTATTGAAGATTACATAGTGTTTTCGTTCGTTCCGGTCGCTAACGCTCAGTAGTCTTTAATAGATTTTCAACTTTATACTCTTAGGTATAAAGTTGAAAATCTATTGGAGATTACTAAGCGTTCACGTTTATCGTTTGCAACTTGGCTAGGGGGGCTGGTAGTGAATCATAAAATAACTTCTTTCCCCAATCTGAAGCGAGAGGAAGTGTCAGACTTTTACTGGTTTGGTCCTTGTCCTTGAGTTTACCACACCGTGAGCTATATTTTTTTTCTGGCCGTCCGCAAGCCATATAGCCGGTCTTCCCGTCCAATTATAATTTTGGTGTCTTCAAGACTAGAGTTAATAGGCTCTTAATAAACTAGTGCGCCTCACCATCAACGATTGCATCACTGCTTACCATCAGGTGGGATCGCAGTCAAGCACTGGTTTACATAAAATAAAAAAATTACATTCGAACACGTCTATTGAGAAAAATAAGAAGAAGAAGGAAGTATTGACTTCCATCTGAAAGTGCCTTAACTCTATCAATATTGGTAGCAGTAAAGGGTTTTTAATACGCACGTGGCCTGTACTGTTTGTCTGTTTTTAAAATTGTTTCGGGCCGCAGAAAAATGCTCAGTGGGCCGCATGCAGCCCGCGGGTCGCTTGTTTGACACAGCTACTCCAGATCCCTTCTTCTTCCCCATACTCCTCTCCAGCTCCTTTCATCCCCATCGATTATATGTTCTGCGAGCAATGTTCCATGCCCATTAAAGTTTGGCGTTCTTCGGGCTATGTCAGTGACCTTGGTTTTCCTGCGGAAACTACGACACTGTATTTTTAGGGCTCCGTACCTTAAAAAGAAAAAAAAACGGAACCCTTATAGGATCACTTTTTGGCCGTCCGTCTATCTGTCTGTCAAGATCCTTTATTTCGGAAACGCGTAGAGGTATCGAATTGAAATTAAAACTATACACTAAGATCTGAGGTGCCTTGAAGCTACGAAAAAATAAATCTTCTAAGTTAAAGAAACAAAAATAGTATAGATAGGTATAGGATTAAATCTGATAACAGAAAAAAATTTGTTACATCACAAAAAAAAACTTTTTTTGCGATTCGAAAATTTTTCGAGACTCTTTGAGAATAGATTCTAGAGAGAATCGAACTATTCACATATGTACGTAAGTTTGTACGGAACCCTCAGTGCTCGAGTCCAACTCGCACTTGCCCAGTTTTTTTTATATTTCATATGTTCGTGCTTGACAACTATTTCGCCTGATTGAAAGCGACGATGTGGTCGACGATGGAGCACGCTTGCCTAGGAGAAACCTATTCACTCTTGACTTAAAGATCCCTTAGTTGTAGCTATCAGAAAACACTTTGGTAGGGAATTCCAATACCAAAGTGTTTACACGGTCCCAGATAACACCTATATTACAGCTCCTTAGCTGTAAACTAGGTGTTATCTGTGACCGTAGTCCAGGTCCTAAGAGCCTCACGACCATACTCCTTGTTTATTCTAAAGATGTAACACATTTTATTGTGTTAATAAATTACAAGAATTTATGTTCGTGTCATTATCTTATTATCTTCATCAAAAGTAACAGTCGTCGGAAGGAAACGGAAGTGGCGTTCGTGACTGATAAGCTCGCCAGTGTAGCTGTAATGTGAACTTTGTTTTATTCAACTTTATTTTTCTTTTGACGAGAATAAGTCTTTAGAATTGTTTACAATACACTTACTTGAAAACCCGCTTTTATGTAGGCAATTTACTATTTTTTGCACTAGTGCAGAAAAGTGCGCGAGCTTGCCCCCGCTACAATTTATTATATTTTTCGTATCATGCTGGGCGCTAAGCGACCCACTTGAGTCGCACGTCAACCCCTGTTTATTTATTTCTTCCTAAGTGTATTGAAAAACGTCGTTTGATACTCATGGAAAGTCGCTGTAGCATTCGGCTCCATAATACCGTCACCTCCGGCTCCGGCGAATTCCGCCTCAGTCGCAATGACAAACTTTTTCCACTTGTATCAAAATACACACATTGCCATTTGGTCCCAATTTCAAGATATTTTTTTTGCACGGAACCTTAATTCTTTTTTTAATAAAAGTAGCCAAAGTTATTCCTTGTCTATCTATCCAGTTTACATACCAGTGAAAGTCCCGTCAAAATCGGCCTAGCGGTTTCGGAGATTAGTCGGAACAAATAGACAGACAGCTAGACCGACAGTTAGACAAAAAAGTAAAAAAAATGTATTTTTGTTTTAGGTATCGAATATACTTCAATGTGCATTTCGTAAAAAAATGTTAGTTTGATGTTACAAACAGACATTTGAATTTTATTTATCATCATCTTCCTGCCCTTGTCCCGTTTTATGTGGGGTTGGCGCAACACGTTTTTTTCTTCCATTCTGTCCTGTCATTCGTCACGCTATCTCTAACTCACTTCTCACGCAATCCATCCATCTTTTATTTGGTCTCCCATCTCTCTCAATCTCTCCTGTGAATTTTACTTATAAGTATGTATATGTCACCGCAAAATTTTAAATACCATTAGATTATATATCTATGTCTTTAACAGTTTTACTTAGATAGAATAAAATCTACCGAAAAATAATGCGTCAAATTGTAAGCAGTATGTTTCACAATCTTTTGACAGTTTATAATCTCTATGTAAAAAAAAAACGATTTATTTTTCCGGTATAAAAATCATCTAATGAGATCCTGCGCTCTTAGGAGGAGCGCGAGGGCGTGTCAGACTTTTACTGACTAAAAACCCACTTTGGTTCCTTCTTTGCCATTGTTTCAGGGCCCCGGGGATCTCTTTCGCATCACCCATGGCCCCAGTAGGCTTCGTCCCTGCTGGGCCCCTACGGTTGCTGATGATCTTTTTTCCTGCCAAAAAGAAAGACTATCCAAACTCATAATCTCAATCAAAAACAGCACATTAAAACAACTTACATAAAAGCAGTCGGCTTGTATTCAAGCAAAACCAACTAATCATGCTCTTTACAATACAGCGAACTGCTGACGCTTTGCACACCGTACACAAAGCGCTGCAGCGCAGTCGCGGTGCGAGCCTGTCTGTAATTTAGGCGCTAAAACAATTGAAGTACGCTTGGCCAAATTACTAGGTGAGAGTTCCGTTGTGTCGTGGTTTTAATTTGAAATAGTTTGTGTTTGTTAGAAAACGCTTGTGAGGAGGTTCATCATCCCTTATTTAGGTCTGATTAACATATAAAAATATTATCTAGTACTTGAATTATTTCAAGTACTAGATAATATTTTTAAATGTTAATAATTAAATTGAATACCATAATTATATAGGACTAGTTTTGCCCGCGGCTTCGCTCCCGTCAACTGACTACTATATCCTACTCTACCTTACTCTACCCTACTCTACTCTACCTTACTCTACCCTACTCTACCCTACTCTACCCTACTCTACCCTACTCAAACCTCCCCACCAACTTTCAGCCAAATCGGTTCAGCCGTTCTCGAGTTATAAATAGTGTAACTAACACGACTTTCTTTTATATATATAGATTCTCAAATATATACGTATTTTTTTAAACTTTAACTTGTAATCTTGAGCTGGATGTGGATCACCATATTTGTACGCCTCCTGTCATAACATCGCGCTCTCTTCATCAAATATAAGATCTGTATTTTTGTACCTATGTTAACAAATAAAGGTGATTTGATTTGATTTGAGTTGATCAATAACTAGCTGCTATCAGTGGCTGCGCCTGTGTGAAAGTAAAAAATTATAAAAAAAAACTGGGCAAGTGCGAGTCGGACTCGCACACTGAGGGTTCCGTACAAATGAATGTTGAATGTGTTGAATGATGAATGAGTGAATAGTTCAATTCCGCTAAAAAGTTTTTTTTTTGTTTTCAGATTTATTTCTATATATATACTATAAAAGAGCAGTGGTGGCCGAGTGGTAACGGCCCCGACTTACGAGTTGTAGGTTGTGGGTTCAAACCCAGCCAGGCGCATTACTTTGTGTAATTTATTTCATCACCACTGCTCTCAAAACGGTGAAGGAAAACATCGTGAGGAAACCGGCATGTCCTAGAACCAAAAATTCGAAGACATGTGACATCCACCAACACGCACTGGGCCCGCGTGGTGGATTACGGCCCTTTCCCTCTCCTAGAGAGGAGGCCTGAGTCCCAACAGTGGGAACATTATAAGGCCGACTATGCTATGCTATATACTATAAGACCTTGCTTTATGCCAAATTTCGGGATTCTGGGTCAACGGGAAGTACCCTATGAATTTTGATTTGTCGAGAGTGTCGCAATGTACGTATTTTGCGACATAAACGGCCGAATCTTTTTATTTGTTTACTTAGAAGTTTTATTTTTTTCAGCTTCAAGGGACCGCAGATCTGAGTATATGGTTTTCATTTTTTGTTCAACTCGATCCCTCCACGCGTTTCGGAGATAAAGGGTCTTGACAGACAGACAGACAGACGGACGGACAACAAAATGATCCTATATGGGTTCCGTTTTTTACTTTTGAGGTACGGAACCCTAAAAAAATATATGACAATAACTGTAGCTTAGGATTGAACTCGCGGTAAATGTCGTTCAGTACTGACATAATGCAATATTGCCACCCCATACAGCATATAGCGTGACAGTTTATAGCCTATAAGTTGACCTGGCCTATAGGAATTATGTATGCAAAATTTGAACAGGCTCGGTTCAGTAGTTTTTACGGCAACTGTAACCATGGCAGTACATTTTTCTGTTTTATTATACTCGTATGTATAGATAATTCTTCTGTAGGTACGTGTGTTTGTCACCAAACTCCTGCTAAACAGCTTGACCGATTTGGATGGAATGATGTGTGTCCTTGGATGGGTGAGTGGGTCCCTGGATGGTTTGAAAACACAACTGAAATCGATAGGTGGCGCTACAATCGGGTTCTAATTTTTTTTTCGGTCGAATAGCCAGCTTTTGGGCAGGACAACTAGTCCAGTCAAATTAGACCAAAAAATAGGGGTACGGTTACAATAAGTCGCAGCCAGCTGAAAACTGGTAGCATTGTTCAAAACACCATCATAAATTAAATTTAAAAGTCCTCATCTAAAGTCCTCGTCTGAGCTAATTTTATGATAAAACTTACCGTTTTGCTGATAATCGCGAAAAGCTTGTTTTTGTGACTCGTTTTTGTAAAAACTGACGAAGGTATAAACGACTCGACTGTACCACAAACTCACTTTTTCAATTATTTACAACAACTCGACTCGACTTTATTAGTCATTGAAATCGATGAATAAAAATGTCGAGTATAATTATCTGATCTACAATTTTTATCTGAGCTATTTTTATGATATAAAACAAACCGTTTCGCTGAAAATCGCGAAAAACTCGTTTTTGACCTTTGACCCTGAGTATTTTTTTCCAGGTGTCGGATCGATGAGGACTCTGTAGGTTTCATTTATGATGGTGTTTTGAACAATCCTGCCAATTTTCAGCTGGGTGCGAATAATTGTAACCTTTGATGTCTAAATTGACCGGACTATACGTCAGTAGGGACCGCTAGTAAATAGAGAGAGAAAACAAAGTAACACAGAAAATACGACCAATCACCATAAAGACAATTGACATATTTATAAAAAAATAATATATATTTCAGACTAATTCCAATGTCCATATTATGTTAGTAACTTAAACTTAAAACTACGTTAGTATAATATTCAAATGCATTAAAATATTAGTCAATTAGTCACAAATTAAATTAAATTAAAATAAGTCATTTCAAAAAACACAATAATCATAATAATTGTCAAACATAACACACAACAAATAAATAGTTTATAAAACATGCAGTTTTATAAACATATCCCGCACTGGTGACTCTGGGTTTTCAGCGATCATCTTTATGATTCTGTTACCACTGCGGGGTAATTCGACGCCTAGGTGAGGCTGACTTTTTACGCATTATTGCATAAAAGTTATCCACACCCGCGTCCGCAAACATGCCTGAGGCACTGCAGAATCGAGGAAGTCGCACTAGAACCCTAAAGGCGTTGTTTATGCTTAGTAGAAATGCTTTTCGAAGTAAGGTTATTAGTGCACTGAATAACTTCTAAATTTTTTTTTCTGATGTCTGACTAATTTGTAACTGCGTATATAAAATGTTTCCTAGAATAATACCTAGCTTGCCCATTAGTCCTCATCATAGCATACCTCTATGTATGTGGAAAATGTTGTAGTTATTACATTGATTTTGTTTTGTATACCTACTGATAAGTGTACATATATTGTAATATCGCTTTTTCCCTAATAAAATAAAATAAAAAAATAAAATAAAGAAACCTCCAAAGTCTTTCACTAATGTAGCATTGTTTGCTTGTACCTACAGTATAAAGGGTCAAAACGGATGATTGTCCTTTAATCCTTCTGAAACAACAAACTAAAACTCCATTACATTCTAATTTAATAAACTCGTAGTTAAATGTCCAAGGGTTATTCTCGTTATTCCGCTAATCTACTGTTAAGCCTAGTTAAACTACTAACCTTTTCAGTTATTAGTTCGTCCGGTTCGGATTAAGTTAAATATAAATTTGAAAGGTCCCAGACTGACCTTCATTAGAACCAAATAGGGATGAAGGGACGCGACGGTCCTATACACGGTTCTTTCTTTTTCATGGTCCTATAAATAGACTGGTATTTGATTGGCAGTTTTATTTTTGTATAGGTAGGTACTCACAGTATTTTATTTATTTATTGGCACACCAACAGCATTAGATACTGGATTTTTTTGTGAAAAATAATATTGTTTAGTCACTGGTATGCATGCCTATTATAGGTATGCACAGCTTACACCATGTTAGGTATGACATTATTTGTTATGTTAAGAGATAAAAAACTGTGCTGTAAACTAGGGCGGTGGCAGCGGTGCCCAAGCACAGGGCGCAGACCCTGGAGGGGCGCAAATATGATCAAACCAGGGCCTTTTATTTAGGTGGGAAATCATCCAATGACTTCTCGCGCTCTGGGGTGGAGCATTAGGGCGTTACAGACTTTTACTGACAAGACCCACTCCTATGTTCCTTCTTTGCCTTCGTTTTAGGGCCCCGGAGTTCTCTTTCACACAACTCATGAGCCCAGTAGGCTCCTGCTGGGCCGCTACGGTTTTGCTGATATCTCTTTGAGGCGTGCGTGGAACACTACCGGATGGTTACCGGACGGCCGGACGGCGAGCTATCAAACCAAAGCCTAAGTTTTGTTTTATGCTTGGTAGTTGGTAGCATACATACTATAACTATTATTTATAACTATTATTTATCGTGTAACCTATCCTAGGCAAGGTGTTAAGACTTTCGAGCACGCTCCTGTATTTATTTATTTAATACTTCATGCACATAAAGGTACAAAGGCGGACTTAATGCCTTAGGCATTTTCTACCAGTCAACCTTTGGGTGATGCAGAGAAGAATAGTTGTAGGTCCGACAAAAGAGAGAAAAAAAAATTGAATATGAAAAAGATATACCCTGTACAAAGATGTACTCCTATACTGGTAAAAGAATATAGACTAACTCTATGTTACCTAAGTAACATTAAAACTTCAAGGGGCGCAGTTATAGAAGCTCGCACCGGGTGTATACAAGGCCAGTTACGGCACTGGGCACTTTGGACACTTCACTTTGTTTTTAGACTGGTGGGTGAATGTTGGACATTATCTTAAGGGAACATGCTTCCGGAATAAAAAGTATTTTATGTGATGTACCTGCCAGCAGGCCATAGTCTAACCTTTTATCTTTTTCCAAATTCGTTAAGCTTTTTTATAGTGAAGCAGTAACAAACATGGACACACATATATTATATGTGATATCTTTTGTGCAATACTTACTTACGGTAAGTATTGCACAAAATTAATACTTACTTGCAGACTTAATAACTATATTGCTGCTGCCAACCGCGTGAAAGTTAAAAATTATTTCAAGGGAACATCATCATCATCATCATCATTTCAGCCGAGAGACGTCCACTGTTGGACATAGGTCTCCCCCAAGCGTCTCCACAATGACCGATCCTGTGCGTCTCGCAACCACCGCATTCCCGCGACTCACATCAGGTCGTCGGTCTACCCTGTGGGAGGCCTTCCAACGTTACGTTTTCCGGTGCGCGTTCGCCACTCTAGAACCTTTCGGCCCCATCGACCATCCGTTCTACGAGCAATGTGCCCTGCCCACTACCACTTTAGTTTGGCGATTCTTCGGGCTATGTCGGCGACCTTAAGGGAACATACTCCCGAGATATAAAGTATCCTATATGCTATTCCGGGACATGGTCTACACGTGTACCAAGTTTCATCGCAATTCGTTCAGCATTTCGAGCGTGAAGATGTCACAAACATGCTCACAAACTTTCGCCTTTATAATATTAGTGTAATAATATTCTCTCTTTTTTAAACACTATAAACTAGTGCTTGAATTTGATCCCACCTGATGGTAAGCAGTGATGTAATCATTGATGGCACAAAATATATAGGTACAGAAGTCAATCTACATACAAAGCGCGCTCGAGCAACGCACACATAGACACCGCTCACGGACACGATATCTCGGCTCAATTCAGCTCAATGCGAGCTCGAGTGCTAACAGTTTGAGACGCGCGTCTGTGAACTTTTTCGGGGAAAAATGGGCCAAAAAAACCTTATTCTAACTGTTCAGTGGACGGTTGTTTAAATTCAACATTAAACAGTAAATTGATTAGGCTACCAGTTGTTTCAGAGAGGTAAGTAGATATTTGCTTGTATTTTGATGGTTTGTTTAACGTAACACAGAACAGGCCCCGCACCGAGACAGAGAAGATGGTTTTGTGGCTATGTAATATTTTTACAATTCAGATTAGGTAGGCATTTATCACCGCACCCGGTCGCACTCGGACAGTTTGGCGTCAAGCGCTGACCCTAGCGCGATCGCCGAGCGTAGGTATAAAAAGTGAAGTACATACATGACATTGACTTCTGTACCTATATGTGTTGATGGTGAGGCGCTTGATAAACTAGTTAAATCCCGACCGTATTGAGGTCACGGTGGTCAGTTTCAACTGAGACTAGTCAAGTGTGCAGGAAATATTACAGTGCAGAAGTGCGTCAGCGAACACCACATATACATAAGTACTAACGCCTATATAATATTAGTGTGAATATGATTTAGACTTTAAAATATACTCTTTTCTAATAAGTGACAGCTGAAAATGAGTAGAGTATGCTGCTGCAGCGCAGACAACGGATATTAGTATTTCTTTGGTAATGTGTGTACATGTAATCCTAAATCTATGCTGTGTACCGAACCGATGTTTAATATACTGAAACTATATAAAAAAAAAAAAAACTGGGCAAGTGCGAGTCGGATTCGCGCCCTGGGGGTTTCGTACAAACTTTTCCGAAACGCAATTTTTTTTTTGTTGTGACGCAACAAAAAATTTACAGTTTTCAAATTTATTCCTATACCTGTGCTATAAGACCTTGCTTTACGCAAAATTTCAGGATTCTGGGTCAACGGGAGGTACCATATGAATTTTGATTTCCTCGAGAGTGTTGAAATATACGTTTTTTGAAACATAAACGGCCGTATCTAACTCGATACCCCCACGCGTTCCTGAGATAAAGGGTCTTAACAGACAGTCAGACAGACGGACGGACAACAAAGTGATCTTATAAGGGTTCTGTTTTTTACTTTTGAGGTATGGAACCTTAAAAACTAAACTAAACTGTATAAACTATAGTTATAGTTTCAGTATATTAAACACACATATATTTTACTAATATTTGTATGCCACTTAATGTGTCAGAACACAGAGACACTTATATTTTAGCAACACTTGAACTGTATCTGTGTGCACAAATAAATTTATTTGACGGCCACTTCATCTATTTAGATGAAAAACCTGCCAGCCTGCTGTTATAAAAAACAGATTTTTCACTGCTGTTCAGTTACTGGCAATTTTAGCATGTAATCTATAAAAACAAACATGTATGGAAAAATGAGATTGAAGCATCCAGAGACCACTGAAAGGACTAGAGCATGCCAGCCACGATCGTGTTGCATGATAAAAAAATCCTACGAACTCGTCATTTTGGACAGTAATTTTTGTAGCAATGTTAGACTAAAATAGAATAGTTACTTTAGATCACAGGATAGTTATAAAATACTTTGCCAAACATTGCATGGTCAGCAGGTCCCCACTGAGTGAGAGGGAGTGTCATACTTTTACTGACTAAACCCCACCGGTGTTCCTTCCGTTGCCCATCGAGTTTTAGGGCCGCGGTGACTATTTTGAACCATCTCACAGCCCATAAGGTTCCCACAGCTGGGACACAGGTACTAAAATTCAAAATCAAATTCAGATTCGAAAATTAAATTAAAAAATATTATTATTCAAATTTACAAAAAAAAAAGTTTTTTTTTGTATACAACAGTCTGTAATTAACGATCGGGCAGTTGCCCGGGCCAGACTCAATATCCGTATGGTCCGAGGATCCTCCCTTTTCAACAAAGTTATATATTATATAAAGTCCTACACTTTGCACCCAGCTCTGCATACTTGCCTCTAAATATGGAAACGAGTGAGTCGTAATTTACGACACATAAGAGAGCATGTTGGTTGATGTTCCATATCTGCTTGGTTTTAGGACATGTTGGTTTCTTTAAGACAAGGTAAATTAAACAATGGAAATTACACAATTTATTTATTTAATTTAATAATATGCACCTAACACAATGTTCAATTCGCCATGGTCCGAATCTTTTTACAAAAACGTTTACATTTCAAATTAGAGCCTATGACTGTCGCTGTGAAATTAAGATTAGGACGTTTCTAATAAAAACATTGTATGGCAACTGTGACGTCACTATGGTGCCACTGTAGCTCCACTGTGGTGCCACTGTGGCGCAACTATTTTATATTTTTGTTTAATCTCATGTCCTTATATTAAATACTATTTTGTCCTAATCTCAAATATTTCTACCATTAAATAAGAAAGCGTTACAAACACTGATAACATAGTCACAACATAAACATTTAGTACCATTTGACTTTATATAAACTTACACATTTTTACACATTTATCTACTTTTTATTATTTAATACACAAATTTTTATATAAATTTACAAATACCTCATGAATCGTTTTATGTTTTACCTATCCTAAAATTATACAGTAATAAAAGCACATTGAGAACTAAATATTTTATGAACTGTTTGTATAATATTTACAAAATATTGATACTTTCTCGAAATGGGGGCTCACCATTTAAAGGCCATGTGATCAGCTAATCAACATACAAAATATATTTAAATATACCAAAATTAATTTATTCTTATTTTCTTGATCAGGTAACCTCATAGCCGCGAAAAAGTACCCGGAAATTATACATTTATACAATAAGCAAAATATAAATGCAAATTATACATCGCTACACTACATTTTTATAACATATTTTTATTTTTGTATAAACCCTAGAGTTTGTCGGTTTTATACAAATGTTTTACATTTCGTAGAAAATCGACGTTTTTTATTTTTTTTTATACACCTATTGTTACGTTTAAAATCTTGTGCTTTCCATCTAAAATTTTGTATAAACTAAATGAGAAAACATAACTTGAATGTATAATATACTTTTTTAAGGTAAATCGTTCGAAATTTTTAAGAGTCAGAAAAAAACCAATCTTCGTAATTGATATGTCCCTAACAGTACATATATAGACAAAAAAAAAATAAACTTCAAAACCTTAAACTACTCATAAGAATATTTACAAAAATCTCGATTTAAAGCACAGTTTCGTTCGTGCAGGTCCTAGGCCCGTTTACAAGAGAGTATCTACTAGATCCGCCATTTTTCCTACTAGTCACCGCGCCTCTGATGAAAAGTTCTTTGAAAGTCTCCCTAAACTGTCTGGACATGCCACAGTAGATTGCAAAATTGATGGGATAGGAGACTAAGATGAAGAAATTGGTTATTAGGATCAAGATATTAGCTATATAATAGTCTAAAATCTCGACAATAGTGCTAGAAATAATGTGTAAGATAGTGACTACTGCCACAGGAATTTCGACTAAAAGGAAGACGGTTACAACGACGATTAGCATCAGAGTGGTACAGTTGGAATCTCGAAGTTTTCTGCATTCGGATTTTCTGTTTTCCTTGAAGAGTCTCTGCCTGTTGATCTGGGCGGTCCTCATGGCTCTGAAGAGGAGTACGTTGAGGACCACCAGAGAGGTGCAGGGGATCAGGTGAACGAATAGAACTCTAAAACCGTAGTACGTGATGAAATACGCGTCCAGAGATATTGCTTGCACCCACGGAGCCATTTCGATCTGAAAAAGATAAAAATAGGCGTTATTACTTGTTCAGAATTATGTTAAGTCAGTTTTGGAGTGGTAATTACCGCATAATGCCTGTGACAAATTTTAAAACGCGCATTTGAACTGGTTTCTCAGAATAACCCTAAAAATAACTGCAACCGTAGCTGATATAAAAGTTTCGGATAAAGACGGAGTCGGAATGACAGGTTACGATAGGTTTTTGTTTGTTTTGGCCAGTCAAAAAAATTATAATTTAGACTAGGAAGCCGACTTAATCATCATCATCATCTTCCTGCCCTTGTCCCGTTTTATTTGGGGTCGGCACAACACGTTTTTTTCTTCCATTCTGTCCTGTCACTCGTCTCGCTATCACTAACTCCCTTTTCTTTCATATCACTTCTCACACAATCCATCCATCTTTTCTTTGGCCTCCCTCTCCCTCTCTAGAAAGCCGGCTTAATCTTGCTAATTATAATATAAATAATTAGCAAATTATAATATCCGTAATCGAAATTATCCGAAACTAACTGATATACTTACGAAGTAATTGCATATCCGTAACCGGTATAATATTATTCCTGTCTCTGTATCCGTATTCGGATCCGAAATTACATATCCATAACATCCCTGAGGGCCTACCACGAGGTCTAAACGTGATCCATTTGACAACCTAAACTGAACTGTTAAAGGGATGGAGCTAAATATATAGGGTATATAGCTCCACCCCTTTTTTTCAGTCTGCCTCAGCCTGACATTTTAAGAGCCAAGTCACACCGGAATGGCAGCGAAACGGTGTGCACTTTCAGTGTAAAATAATTTTAAACTTTGTCTACATACTTAAAAGACCGTACCGTGACCGTTGTAGCGTTAAGATGACGTCAGAACAAAGGAATCGGAGGCGTAGCCGACTCGAGGCGATCAACGAAAAGAGAATCGAAACGAAACTGCTGTAACTTGGCTAGTAGGGCTGAGGGCTTAGCCAGTTGCTAATCTATAATCGTTAACGCTAGTAGAAAACTTCAAATGTACGGGAATGATGTCATTTCAACGTTCAGTCACGTAGTCAGAACGAACGAATCGGAGGCGTTGCTAACTCGAGGCGATCGACATAAGAGAATCGAAACGAAACGGTCGTAACTTGGCTAGGCCTGCAGTGCCGCGGGCGGACGCGTGTCACGCGCGTTTTTTCGGCAGTTCTAGTCTAGCCAGCCGCTGCCGGCCGCTGCCATTCCGGTGTGACTCGACCCTAACACGTCATAGTAAGACCCATTCTTATTTCAGTGTGGGTAAGCGACAGCGCTATACATGTTGTCTAGCGCCATCTCTTACCCACACTGGAAATAAGAATGAAACAATCTTACTGTAAAAGTCATGGTACAGGCTGGTCTCTATTCTTTCGGCAAATGCAAGCAAGTTGAAAAGGCTTCATTATTCAGCATTAAAGATTTTTGCCGCACCTTTGAACGACATTCAATCAAAAGTTAAATAGCAATCAAATGATGAATGCGTCTGTGTCTTGACATTTTGATTTATAATGAATTCTTTGTGCGTTGACATTAGCATTAATCAGAATGAGAAGCATTTGATTTGGTACATGGATTCAATTATCCAAATTGAAATCAGTCAGTGTATAAAATCAGTCAGGCGATGTACAATAAGTTCTAACTTGGACAGCACAAATTTTTCGGGCCTGTAGTGTAATTCTCTAAAAATCTCTCGTTCTGAATCCATAGCATAACATAATCAGCATTATAATATTCCAACTACTGGGTCTCAGGCCTCCTCTCTAAGAGAGGGAATGGGCCGTAATCCACAACTATCACACAACGCCGTCTAGTCCCAAGCTAAGCAGAGCTTGTGTTATGAGTACTAGACAACTGATAAACATGCTTATATATTTCTAAATACATACATAATAATAATAATAATAATAAGACCGGCCGTTTTCGGGGGCCCATTTATTGAGTGTGCAAGTCACCCCCTGCCTTTTTTCGATGCATATTAATAACGTAGTTCAGGCAGGGGCCATAGTCTTGACATAGTTCCATGTTACCAGTCCACTTAAGACTCCAAAAACCATAGCAATATTATCTTTGTTCTCCATGTGTCGCAACAGTTTTTCAATAACCGGGGGTTATCCTTGGATGCACTAGCATAGTGCGTACAGGGATAATCACCGGTTTGTACCACTTTCCATTAAAAGCGTCTAAAAGGGCCTCTGCGAGTTGGTTTCGGCTCCTCGTACGCCTTCCAAAGGTCCAGGACCTTAGGGTGCTGAGATAAATAAATGTAAAAAAATAATAATAATTTTTAAATGTTTTTTTAAAGAAATATTTAAAACTGTAAATTATATGTAAATAAGAAAAATAAAGAGATAATAATAATAATAAATATATAACGAAAACGAAAAAATAATGAAACGTTATATACATATTTTTATATTTTCAAATGGATTTTTAATGTTTTTTTTAAAATAATATTTAAAAATGTAATGTAAATAAATAAATGGAATAATAACAATACTCCACAACTATCACAGAACGCCGTCTAGTCCCAAGCTAAGCAGAACTTGTATTATGAGTACTAGACAACTGATAAACATGCTTATATATTTCTAAATACATACAAATTATAGATAATTACACCCAGGCACAGAACAAATGATCATACTCATCACACAAACATTTGTCCTGAGTGGGAATCGAGTCCACGACCTCCGGCATAGCAGTCAGGGCCACTAATCACTAGACCAACAGGCCAGTCTAAATCCACCACTCGACCCCAGTGCATATTGTTGGTCATGTCTTCGAGTGATTGGTTCTAGTACATGCTGATGATGATGTTTTCTGTCACCGTTTTGAGAGCAGCGGTGATGGAATAAATTAAAACAAAGTAATGCAGCTGGCTGGGTTTGGCTTACTACTCGTAAACCGGGGCAGTTACCCGTAATGATTTAAACTAAAGACAAGCTGAGCCTCTACGTATGCCACGTATGCAACGCATTATGACATCTGCTTGAAAACAGATGATTTAGATACTTGGCACATGCAACGCTATTACACGCGTCCCACGTAAGTCATCTGTTTTCAAGCAGATTCATGACTAATACTAAGAAATCAAGTTCAACTGTATCAATCGAACAATATTCGTCTTTTCCATTTTCGTTATTAATAATATATGTATACGCATTTTTTTTTTCGTTGGGAAAATCATCCAATGACATCCAAGAGATAGTGTCAGACTTTTACTGACTAAAAACCCACTCCTGTTCCTTCGTTGCCTTTCATACCAGGGCCGAGTCTTCCTTTCAGAATTAGACCCTTGGCCCTAGTAGGCTTCGACCCTGTTAGGCCCCTACGGTTGCTGACATCTCCTTGAGGCGCGCGTGGAACACTGCGCGCCGTCGACGACTTGGGCTCGGTCCGGACGGTTACCAGACGGTCGGACGGCGAGCTACCCATTGCTCGCCGGCTGCAAACCCGCGCCTAAGGTGGCCGGAAATCGGGATCGCTTGCTTTTCCAATAAGATTTACTTTAAACATCAGCAGAATAGTTGACATCGGCTCTACTTGCCATTAAAAAAAATAGAATAGAGTAGAAGAGTCTACATGTCATAACGCGTAGCATACGTGGGCTCATTTTATCTATAGCTTATTTCTATAATCAAATATAATATTCCACAACTATCACATAACGCCGTCTGGTCCCAAGCTAAGCAGAGCTTGTGTTATGGGTACTAGACACCTGGTAAACATACTTATATATTTCTAAATACATACATAATATATAGATAAATTACACCCAGACACAGAACAAATGATCGTGCTCATCACACAAACATTTGTCCTGGGTGGGAATCGAACCGAACGACCTCCGGCATAGCAGTCAGGGCCACTAACCACTAGACCAACAGGCCAGTCAAATGAATTAGCTTTATAGTTTGGTGTAAGTGTGTATTGCTTTTGGTTACAAATGAAATATATAGAATAACCCTATGTACGGTATTTAAAATTAAAAACTCTACAACATAAAAAAGTTATTTTCCCTAACATTAGGCACAACAGATCACAATCTAGGTGCTCCTAATAAAAGGGGAAGACAGTTGATGGACGTATCTGCGTCGTAACCTCAATCACTGGGCCTCAACGTGTTAGGAATATGTTTTGTTCTCACAATATAGAGGTCTGTGACCGGTTAAAGTAGGATTTAACTTAACGAAATAAAGAAAGAAATGAAAACCGGCCAAGTGCGAGTCGGACTCGTGAGATACCTGCCAGGTGCTCGAGCTAGTAAGGAGCTAATCCGGTCCGAAGGAGAGGCTATGGTAGAGCGTGCGAATGTCTCACTTCAGGCAGTCTCCAAGTGGGGTGAAGCCAATCTGGTGGGATTCAACGCCGCCAAAACACAAGCGTGTCTATTCACCGCTAAAAGGAGCCCGTTCACCTTGGCTCCTGTTTTTCAGAATGTATCCCTGGAGTACACCGACCGCCTTCAGCTCTTGGGAGTTGAAATTTCTTCAGACCTTAACTTTGGGCGGTTCATTGAGTCCAAAGCCAAGGTAGCTGCTAGGAAACTCGGCGTACTTGCAAAGGTCCGGCGGTACTTCACACCAGGGCAGCTTTTAATGTTATACAAAGCACAGGTCCGTTCGTGTGTGGAGTACTGCAGTCACATATGGGCTGGTGCTGCAAAATGCCACCTGGCAGCTTTGGACTCGGTGGAAGGGCGTGCAAAGAGGCTAATTGGTGATCCAGATCTGGTTAATTCCAATCTACAAAGTCTTGAGCACAGGCGTAGGGTAGCCAGCCTTTCGGTGTTTTACAGAATTCATTTTGGAGAGTGTGCGCAGGAATTGCATGACTTGATTCCACCATCTCATTTCTACCATCGGACAAGCCGACGAACGGCGAGTATCCACCCTTACGTTGTTGAAACCTCTACGGTCCGGACCAAGCGTTTTGCCTCGTCGTTTATACCGCGTACATCGAGGGACTGGAATAATTTGCCTGCTGCGATTTTCCCGTCCGATTATAATTTGGGTCTCTTCAAGGCTAGAGTGAATAGGCTCTCAATAAATTAGTGCGCCTCACCATCAACGATTGCATTACCACTTACCATCAGGTGGAATCGCAGTCAAGCACTAGTTTATATCAATTTAAAAAAAAAAAGAAGGATTCCGTACCGTCCGTAGTAAAAAACGGCAAAAAAAACCACGTTTGTTGTATGGAAGCTCCCTTAAATATTTGTTCTACTCTGTTTTTTAGTATTTGTTGTTATAGCGGCAACAGAAATACATCATCGGTGAAAATTTCAACTGTCTAACTATCACGGTTTATGAGATACAGCCTGGTGATAGACGGAAAGACAGACAGACGGATGGACAGCGGAGTCTTAGTAATAGGGTCCCGTTTTACGGTTTACTCTTTGGTCACGGAGCCCTAAAAACATTAGTAAACACTACTTTTGTTTATGGATAAATTTATTTATTTAATCTTTATGTACAGTAGAAGTACATAGGTGGACTTAATGCAACAATGGAATCTCTAAGATAGGCGCCAGGTAATAGCGGTCAATCAACCCCTTTTTTTTTTTTTTTAGGTGGGAAAATCATCTTATGACAAATCCCGCTCTTGGGCGGAGCGGAAAATAGTGTAAGTCAGACTTTTACTGACTAAAAACCCACTCCTGTTCCTTCTTTGCCTTCGTCCCAGGGCCCCGGGTTTCACTTTCACACTACCCGTGGCCCCAGTACAATTTTGGCATTCTAAATTTAAAAAAAATGTAATAAAGACAAAGCTGTCTTGAATTGACATCTATCGCAATCTTTTTACAATTTTTAGAAATTAAATACAGTTCATTGTTTTTCGGGTACCTACGTTGAGATATAGGAAGAGGCCAATGTACTATAAAGCAAATTTATCTGGTGCCTACCATATCAGTCAACCAGGGGATAATTACCCTTTTGGGGGGTAAAACTAGTATTCTGCGGCAGTAATACGCTGGTAACTTATAACAGACCAATAGGACTGAATCTAGCTCGCTAAACGAAATCTAACATTCAAAAATTTGCCAATGTGTAACAGTAGGTACAAACCTTCACACTAAAAATTTTGCATCCGCAAGTTTTTTAATGTTACGTCAAGCTAAGTCTGTAAAGATTATAATTCTATAATGTCGGTGAAGTCAATAGTACGGAAGCTTGAGAACGAATGAACGAGCTAAGTGAAAAGTGACACATGTCACTTTGACAGAATCCGCGCTGACGTTTGTACGAACCGAGTAGATATAAAAACTTTTTACAAAAAAAAAAACCGACTTCACTAAAAAAAACACTAAAAGGATCAAAATAATTTTAATTTCGGAAGTCGGTGTTTCTCGGTATTGTTTGTTTCTTATTTAACACCGACTTCCGAAATTAAAATTATTTTGATCCTTTTAGTGTTTTTTTTAGTGAAGTCGGTTATTTTTTTTTTTTTAAGTTTTTATTTTACACTTTTTAGTTGCGAACCACTTATAAACAGAGTGCTTATTTCTCATGACGATTCCAATTAACCCAAAACACTGCAAGGTTACATTGTTTTATTAGAAAGTTTCTGTGTCTACCTTCCACCTTCCGGCTCCATCACCAGATCAATTCGATAGTATCTTATAGCCAAAGTGCATCTCATGACAATTCTAATAAGCTCAAACACGGCTAGGATACATTGATTAATTACGGAGTTCCTATGCCTACCTTCCGGCTCCATCATCAGATCAGTTCGATAGTACCTTATAGCCAAAATGCATCTCATGACGATTCTAATAAGTCCAAACACGGCTAGGTTACATTGATTAATTATGGAGTTCCAGTGCCTACCTTCCGGCTCCATCATCATCATCAGATCATTTCGGTGATACCATTTCCAACGTAACTATTCAGAACCATTCATTTATTTGTATTGTCATAGTCGCTTAACTATCATCATTGTGATATCAATGTGAGTATGAAGTTCCGTTCACCATTTCTGGTCTTCTTCATCAGTTCCATTTCATCAAATGTTACTTTTTGACTGTAAATGCTTAAGTACTCGATGAAAATACCAAAATCACTATATGGTTGCCTATAATATTTGAGGAGTTCCCTCGATTCCTCATGGATCCCATCATCAAAACTGGATTTTGAAAAAAATGGGACCAATCTGGAAGCATATCCTATAAAGGGAAAAAAAAATTTTGCAAATCGGTCCATAACCGACGGAGTTCTGAGGTAACAAACATAAAAAAAAAATGATAAAAAAAAAATCCAACCGAATTGAATAACCTCCTCCTTTTTTTGAAGTCGGTTAAAAAGTGCCGACCGCAGAGGTCTTTCCTCTGTCGGCAGCCATGCGAACAACGTCGAGTCTCGGGGACTGTCTCACGGCTCGTTGTGTGAAGTAAATACCAAAAGCTTGCTTCATAATAAATCAGTTGTGTGATCTGGAATAGTTTGTTTATTGCTCGATACCCAGCCATCGCTCACAAAACAGAGTCCCTGGACAGAGCTTCAATGATGATCGGTATCCGCAGCCGATATATAGATAGGTAATGTGATTGTAAGAACTTACTCAATATTTTTGTGCAATTTTTATTTGTCTAATAAAGTTGAGTTGTACTATATTTTATTGGTAACATGAGGAGTGGGGGGTGGTAAATCAGTTTCCCAAGCTAAATCAAACGGGTGACAAGATTGAAAAGTAAAAACCACAGCTTTAGGTGAACTGCAGGAATACAGCAAGTCAACGAGTATATTATTATTACACAGATATTACACAGATATCGATCCAATATTATTAATGACCTTAATCGGTTTATAAAGGTTTTGGAAATCTCATTAGGATAAATCATCCAAGCTTATAAAAAACCTTTTGTTTTGTTTATATTGTTTTCTTTTTATAGGTTTTTGCACTAGAAGTTTCTTGAGTTGGTTGGTATGGTTACGAGTAAGAAAGAAAAGAAAGAAAAACGTTTATTTGAGACTCGTATAGGACAAACTTCGTATATTTTGTTTCGTTAACGTTATTTTTGTTTATATTCACAACTGGACAACGTCATCCTGTAAGCTGCTGAGATAGAAGCCTTTTAGCCTCACACAACTCTTTTTTTTCTTTTTATTATTATTTTTATAATTTAAGATTTTTTAAAGTTATATATAGATTAGCTAACATTATTTTTATTGTTGTTAGTCCTGTGCAAATCACAAATAAATGGTTTACTTTATTTCGTTCTTTCGTTTTTACGTTCTTTCGATCTTTGGTTCTTTCGATCTTTCGTTCTTTCGTTCTTTCGTTCTTTCGTTCTTTCGTTCTTTCGTTCTTTCGTTCTTTCGTTCTTTCGTTCTTTCGTCCTTTCGGTCTTTCGTTCTTTCGTTCTTTCGTTCTTTCGTTCTTTCGTTCTTTCGTTCTTTCGTTCTTTCGTTCTTTCGATCTTTCGTTCTTTCGTTCTTTCGTTCTTTCGTTCTTTCGTTCTTTCGTTCTTTCGTTCTTTCGTTCTTTCGTTCTTTCGTTATTTCGTTATTTCGTTCTTTCGTTATTTCGTTATTTCGTTCTTTCGTTCTTTCGTTCTTTCGTTCTTTCGTTCTTTCGTTCTTTCGTTCTTTCGTTCTTTCGTTCTTTCGTTCTTTGGTTCTTTCGTTCTTTCGTTCTTTCGTTCTTTCGTTCTTGGGTTCTTTCGTTCTTTCGTTCTTTCGTTCTTTCGTTCTTTCGTTCTTTCTTTCATTCTGTCTTTCATTCTTTCTTTCATTCTTTCTTTCTTTCATTCTTTCTTTAATTCTTTCATTCTTTCTTTCTTTTATTCTTTCTTTCATTCTTTCTTTCTTTCATTCTTTCATTTTTTTTCACCGCCTCGAGCAATCCTCTGTTTCTCAAAGCTACGGCTCTCCTACGACCATCACGAGGTCATCAGTCTACCCAAGTAAATGAAAAAAGCTGATATTCTACTTACACTGCAAACTTCTTCGAAGTGTCCCCGCCAGACGGTGATCTGCGGCACATACCGGCGGTCGAAGAACCTGGGCAGCTGGTGAAGGAAGGCGGCCACACCGATGTAGATCAGGCACTTCATCACGTTGGGCATGGTACACCTGGAGACGGAGAATAGAATGATTAGTAACAGGTCAAATTTAATCTAAATGTAATTGTTTGAATGAAAATGCCTCTTAAAGTGCCTGTTAAAGTGCCTGTTAATGGTTTATGGGCACTTTTGATCGGCTAGTTGAGTTTTTTTTAAATAGGTCTTGAATGTAGGATGAGGTCTATTGTCCACGGACGCATAGCTTCATAGACGCGTATTCGTCATTATACGCTTGGTGTACGCCTGCGGGAAGCTTACATACAAAACGTGTTTATATGAATATTTTACGTGAACTTTATTTAGGGCCAACCCTAAATAATGTACTCATATAATAAAAATATAAAAAAATTACATCAATAGAAGCCTTGCACATTTAATTGAGATTCTGAATGACGACAGTTTTTCTTAAAAAACTTTTAAGGGTTTAAAAAAATCTCGGAATTACCGAATGCTAACAGAGTTTTCAGGCGTTATCTTTCTTTTTTTGCATTCTTCTTCATCAAACATCGCGTTGGATTGCGTTAGATGAAGCAACAAGCTTTTAAACCATGCTCGATGTTGACGATAGGCGAGTGAAAAAGGACCCGCTTAAAGAGTCGTAAGTTTTTTAAAATTTACGACCTCCTCGGAGAACAGCGCCTCGGCCCAGATTCAGATTCAGATTCAGATTCAGATTTCATTTATTTGCTTAAATATGAGTGTACATACAATTATTATAGTAAACAATGCATGCAAGGTGTTACAATCAATGGAGTTGTGCTAACATATTTACCATATTGTCATGGTGTGCAAATATTATTATATAATGTGTTTAGGATTAAAAATAATTTAAACATTCGATTTAGAAAATAAGTTAAACGTTAAACATTAGATTAAACTGCTTGACTATAAAATTAGTTACGTTATACTAGAAATAGACAGCGAGCTAAAATAGACAGAAAATTACATAAATTGCAAAACATTAAATTACAAAAAAATAAAATTAATATTTAATAATGTCAGTGTTGGTAAAAGAATATTTCTATTTATATAATAATCAAAAATAAATACAAAATTGAAATAAAATACCATTATAATAATTATTATTACCATACATTTCAAATTAAATTAATCTATAATTCAATGTCAATTCATAATAAATGTCAGTTGGTTCAAAAACAAAATAAAAAAAAATGTCATTATAAAATCATTAAGTACAAATCAAATAATTTATGTCAATTTAAAGTGAATCCATTAAAAATTCCCTGACGTCATAATATGCTTTACTAGCTAAAAAAGATTTCAATTTCCTCTTAAACAGTTCTAAGTTTAGCTCTTTCAAGCTATTCGGAAGCTTGTTGTAAATAATGGGAGCCATACAAAAAACACTCTTGCGCATAAGAGCAGTCCGAGACCTATGTTGACAGAGTTGACTGTTGTCACGTCTATTTCTAGGAAACACATCTGCCATCCGGGGAAATAGATTAGGATTCGTTTTAACAAATATCGCAATTTCCAAAATATAAATTGATGGTAAAGTCAAGATTTTGTAGTTTATGAAAAATGGCTTGCAACTATCTGTCGTTTTCAGTCTAAATATGGATCTGAGGCATTTTTTTTGAGCTTTAAAAACTATATCTCTATCCGTAGAATGTCCCCAAAAGATAATGCAATATCTGATAATCGGCTCTGCTATGCCGTAATAGGTAGTTAATAGGACATCAGTATGAAGAATCCGCGATAGTTTATATAGTGCGAATGAACTGTTACTTAATTTTTTGCTAATGACCTCTATGTGTGCCTTCCAATTTAAGTTTCGATCCACCGTTAATCCTAAAAACTTAGTAAAATTTACTTCGTCAATTTCATTATTATTATATTTAATTTTAAAATTTGGAAATTTTAATTGTCTTTGGCTGAAATGCATTATTACCGTTTTATTCAAGTTGATTTTAAGGTTATTATTTTGTAACCAAAGAATAGCTTTAGTTAATGTGCTATTTATATCAGCTTCATAATTATGCTTATCATCACATGGAATGATTATCGTGCTATCATCTGCAAAAAGTGTCATACTGTGTTCTATATATTTAGGCAAATCGTTAATGTAAAGAGTAAAAAGCGGCGGTCCTAATACGCTTCCTTGCGGTACGCCATAGTTGACGGTACGCTCCCCAGATGTATAAATCACCTCACGTTTAGTGCTCGCATTAATCGTCGCTATTTTTGTTGTTTGTGTCCTTTTTTGTAAATATGATTGTAAAAGTCTTTGAACATTTCCTCTTATACCATATACTTCAAGCTTTTTTAATAGAATGTCATGCTGAACATAATCAAAAGCTTGAGTCATATCACAGAAAATTGCAGAGATGGGGGTATTTTTATCCATATATATCATAATTTTATACAAAAAGTCATAAACCGCCATATTTATTGTTTTAGTTTTTCTGAAACCGTATTGTTCATTACAAAGTATATCATGTTTATCTATATACTTACTAAGTTCTCGAGAAATATATTTTTCAAATATCTTAGAGAAAACGGATATTAATGATATTGGTCTGTAATTTTGCATCAAGTCTTTCTCTTGCTTCTTATGTAATGGTTTTACTATCGATCTTTTCAAGGCATCAGGAAACATTCCTTCACAAATACACAGATTCATTATATGACACAATGGGCCAGACACACTATCAGCGACAGATTTAACGATCTTTGTACTAACATCATCATAACCTACACTGTCAGTGCTTCTAAGGGCTAGAATAATATTGAATATGTCTGTAGGTAAGCACGGAGTCATAAACATGGAATCCTTTCTATTCAGGATATGATTACACATTGACATTTGTCCCTGCCGCAATTGGCTGTATTTTGTCAATAAAAAAATCATTAAACAGGTTTGTAATCTGTTTAGGGTCCGTGATAATTTTACTATTGATACGAATTTGATCAATGTTATTCTTTGGAATATTTTGTTTATTGTCATTAATAATTTGCCATGTCGTTTTTGATCGATTACTAGACGTTTGTATTTTATAAGTATTCTGTGCTTTTTTCGTCAAACAGATGATCCTTTTAAATGTATTACAATATTTTTTAAATAAAATTTTGTTTTTTTGCGTAGGTTTTGATCGATATTGCCATAATAAATGTCGTTTTTTTGCACTACAGAGTTTAATACCCCGCGATACCCATTTATTTTTCCGTAATGCTTTCTTATAGATCGGTATTTTAGGAAAACATTGGTTATATAAAAACAAAAACATTTCTGTAAATGCACTATAGGCTATATTAGGATTATTAGATTCATATACATCTGAAAATGTCAAACTACCTAAATACGATTTAAATTTATTTACATTGTCGTTGTTATAGTCACGTCTAAGTATACGCCATTGCTTTATAGAACAGACAGTTTTTATAGGGCATTTAAAGAGTTGAGCCGTATGGTCAGAGAGAGCTAATTCAAGTACCGAAGCTTTAAAGGTCTTGCTAAAATTATGCGCAAAGTTGTCAATGCATGACTGACTCCCAAGTCGAGTTGGTTCATATAGAGAAAGTTTTAAGTTGTAATTAAGTAACAATGTCTCAAATTCAATTGATTGCCTATTTCGCTTCAATACGTCTATATTAAAATCTCCTGCTAAAACAATATTTTTGTAGGACTTTTTTACAAGCATACGTAATAATATGTCTAATTTCTCCATACATTCATTAAAGTTGCTAGCATTAGGTACCCTGTATACACATACAATTACAGTCTTGTACGACGTTAATTCGATGGCGCAACATTCGAAAACACCACTTGTAGATAATTTTGCTATTTTTTCCAGTTCCCTCCATTGATGTCCATTTTTTACGAGTATACATGCTCCACCACGTTTGCTTGCCTTGCGACTGAAATTGGCCGCCAAACAGTAATCCGTTATGTTTAGATGTTTTTCATATCCCTCCATCAGGAAATGCTCAGTAATGCACAATATATCGACCCGTATATTCTTATCATGTAGCTCATGTAAACAAATTGAAAGATTGACAGATTTTCCTAATAATCCAGCAATATTTTGGTGTAATATGTAAAGGTGCTTAGTCAAGAAAAAAGCTCTCATTTGATTTCATTGGTTCTTTTGGTTTATCTATATCAATTTGTGCTATGTCAGATTGTTCGGTTATACTAGTAATTAAATCTAACAAGTCCTTGAATATTCTCGATAGACCACGATTATTTATAGATCCTGTGTACTTATTAAACATGCTGTAGTCGTATTCGAGATTTAGATTGCTGTCTACGAGAAAGGCATGACCATGCGTCCAAATATCCAGATACAGTAGGTTATTAAAAGTCTCTACTCGGCAATTAAAAAGACTTGTATCAAAGGGGCACTTAAATGTAGGTAAACAGATTATTACGTTAGTATGCTGCACAGTTAGCAATACGTCTCTTATATGGAAGATTATGTCGTAGTAATTGTTGGTCGTCATAAAGTCTTCTTCACCCAGAAATAATATACAGAAATCATCGAGAGTAAATTCGAGCAATTTTGTCTCAAGATCTTTAAGCAGCTGTTTGGTGCATGCATAAGGTTTAAAATAATGGCACAGATTGAAGCCATTATCAAAGGTTTTCTCCGCTATGGACAATACATTGTTCTTTTTATTGCTACTTAAAATACACATTTTACGTTTGGTGGCATTGCTATGAATTAATAGTTTGTCACTGCTACAGTAGCCTACTACAGAGTTTCTGTTACCCAGGATTTCCGGTACTTGCTGTATTCTGTTAATCTGATTTTCGTTAGTAAGTTGTTGTTGTGAGTGGTCGTCATGAGTTTCACTAGATTGACTTTGATTTTTCTTAAGTGCAGAACTTTTTTCTATGTTAGACAACTTGGAAGAACACTTCTTTTTTGCTGATTTTGGTGTGCGAATAGTATTGTCAGCAGTTCCAACTTTTTTATAAATATCAATAATTTGCTTGAATTTATGTAACTCCTGTCTTAATGAAGTATTTTCAAGATGTAAGTTTTCTATTTCCTCATTAGCACTCAACAATTGTTTTTCTAGAAGGTAATTTTTTTCCATTAACTCCTTAATCTCCGGAGATTCAGCGATTGAAGAATTTGGCAAACTTAGCATAGTAGTATCAAAGAGTGACTGATCTGCATTGGTTAAATCACAAAGTGAGCTTGAACGCTGTGGTTTCCTGTGTGTAATATTATCAAAATGTTCGTTCTCCATATTAAAATTATATTGTTGTTATTGATTATATATGTCGATTTAAAAACTGATCATCAAATAAAAATTTATAAAATAAAATTTCCAAAAAGTTCTCCAAAAGTGTTTATTAGCGAATTACGGGCTATCGTTTTTTGAAATGTTGGTAAAAACATCTACAAAAAGTCACCAGTGCGCCACTGAGATTTGAACCAGCATTCAACGTCGCTAAAGTCGAACGCGTTGGCCTCGCCGCTATCTAAAGACTTAGAAAGTTCGTCGAAATATGTTATCTAGTTGTTTACATCAGGTGAGAAGTTTGCTGGTCAAATTTGAATCAAACAAAGAGAATCCGTGTCTAGTTTGATCAACGGATTTTTTAGGAGTAATATTTAAAAATACACTCACTTGTTCACATTATTTTCCTTAATCTTTTTTGCGGATTTCTTCAATAGGGTTTTATTTATGTTGCGGTGTAATAATATGCGAACAGAACAGAGATGCGAACTGCTGAGATAATCTGACCAAATGGGTTATCCTTGACCTATCGCAAATATAGTGCCAATGTGGAGCCCCTTCACGGGACATGCGTCACCTCCTTTCCACCTGCACCTTCCACGACTTGTACGAAGCCAACGACAGAGCTGTCCTGGTGGCTAAATATTGGTCGGACATGGTTTGAGTCAGATCGACACGAAAGAAAAAAAAAAGAAGCTAGTGCTTAGTAAAGTCGATTAAATTCTGAAAAGTTTACGGTAAATTACTCGTATAAGTTAAGAGTTCTAGACGTAATTCAAATGAGGTGGACATTAAAATCTTAATTACCTTGCAAGATGGGCTTTATTCTTCGTGCATTAAGCGAATGATTATCTATACATATAATAAAACAGTAAAATTATTTTGCGATGGTATTAATTGGTGCAAAAACTACTGAACCGATCCTGTTCAAATTTTGCATACATAATCCTTATAGGTCAGTGCATCTGTTAGGCTATAAATTATCACGCTATTTGCTATGGGGGGTGAGCAATAATCCAAAACGTCGGTGTTGAACGACATTTGCCGCGAGTTCGATTCTCAGCTACAGTTAAAATTTTTGTCATTATTTTATCTTCTTTTTGTAATAAAATAACTTTTACCATTTTTTCAAAATAAAATTGACATTTCTATTCGATATCTTCTAAATATATTGTAAAAACTAATCAAAACACATAATAAAATCGAATTAGTAAAATATGGCACCACGCGCAATTCAGATACTCGCAACGCCATCTAAAGACTCAAAGTAGAAATAATGATGACAATGACAGTTGAACTTTATATTTGATAGATGGCATTGTGTCTTTTACGTAATTTTCTGAATGGCGGAAGAATGACCATCGCCCACGTTTGCAGATAGTTCTATTGTTCAAAATTGGAGGAAAATAGTTATGGTTAAACTGGTGTTAGACGGAGGCATTTTTAACAATCCTACTGCTTTTTTTTCCCATGATTGTAACAAGATAATTGACCATGATTATTCAAGGGATACGAACCAAAAAAGGCGATAAAAGTAAACAAGTATGTATTTAATTATTGATTTTAAAATAACACGGCCAAATTTTCGGAAGGGGTTGCATGGCACCTTGTGTTGGAAGGCCCCCAGGTAGACCGATGACCTGGTGAGGGTTGCGGGAATCCGATGGATGCGAGACACACAGGACCAGTCATTATGGCGACACTTGGGGAGGCCTATGTCCATGATAATGATAATGATAATGATGGTCCTTTTTTTTTCTTTTTTTAAGAGTGGAAATCATCCAATGACTTCTCTGGTTGGAGCGAGAGGGCGTGTCAAACTTTTACTGACTAAAACCACACTTGTGCCCTTCAGTTGCGCTTTGAAACATCTCTTTGAGGAGCGTGTGGATCACTACGTGCTGTTACGACTGGGCTCGGTTCGGTTAATTACCGGACGGCCGGACGGCTAGCTACCCATTGTTCGATGTCTGCAAGCCTGCGTCTACCGTGGCTGGTCGTCGGGGTCGGAATCTCGGCTCGGCGTGAGGACGTTCGTTCCCTCACGCGTGCGGCCTCCTCCTTCGCTAGCATTGCGGCTTTGCAGAAGGAGGCGACCGCCTAACATTCCTCCTCGCTCTGGACATAACCAGGCCCCGGCGCGAGAGGTGACTGACGCCGATTGCCTCCACGAGGACACGGCGGTGATCCGCCCTTGCGGGACACACCTCTGTATGCTCCACTATGTCCTCCGGGATGGCACCTTGCGGCCTAATAATGGCGTGATTTATTGTTTGCAGTATCTGCTCCATATAAAACGGGGTCGAAAGTGGTTTACGTTCCTGATCACTGATGTATCTCAGATTCCTGGCAGCCTTACGTCGACATCTGAACGTTACCTCCTTGCAGTGAGTGGTGACCAACACTGGAACAACCCTCTGAGGGAGGCCAGTCTCAGGGATAACACTAATCGGCTGCTACATTTGTTTACCGTAATTTCATTGTTTTATGGATACACAAGCTCAGGACTGTTGAGGGTGTTTCGAGCGGTTTCTGTTCCGGATTCGGTTGGAAGTATCCTGATATTACCATTTTGCGAATCGCCCGGAGGACCCGGTGTAACATGCGGTGGAGGTCTATCACATTTGGGTGAACCGCCGTGTCCTCATAGAGGCAATCGGTGACAGTGACCTCTCGGTTTGGCCATCAATATGCGAGTTTGATTGGGCGGAGATACACGCGCTCAAGATTTCGCCGAAATTCATTCAACGGGGACGTCAGTTAAATACACACCAAAAAATCCTAGGTAAATGAACAAGTAATTTTTACGCCCAAAATTATCAAGCTGCAACAATCAATGCAAGCATGCTCTCGCAAATTCTTCATAAGTACTGTTGTGGAGGAAGATAGTTGATGATGATGATGGTAGTTTTTGGATTCACTGGCTTTTTGGCTTTGCACTATTAGTGCACTTTATTCAGCTGAAGGTCGGTGTCCCGATTATGCTCCTTCATTTACCTCTACCAAAGCTGTCTAACGGCTTAAACTCTTCAGTGAAAAATTATTGAGGCGAAAATTTTACGGGAGGTAACTCTTTCGAACAATCTCGCAGACATCGGCCCTAGAGGGCCCTATCCATTTGCTGACATCTCTTTGATTCCGGTGTAGAATACAACGCGCCATCGATTCAGGATTGCTTTGACCAGACACCCGGAGCATCACTTGCAGCGACAGTTAAGGAGTCAGAATGTCCTATCCCTCATAGTTTCAGCCACCTTCTTCGATCGTAGTGCTTCACTGAAGGAGGCTACTGGTTGACATTTTCTCCGCCAATCGCCACCATGAGGACACAGCGGTGCTGGCGCTCCGACCAAGCGGGACCGACTTCCACCGTATGCTCCATCGTATTCTCCAGGCGATCCGCACAATGGTGATACCCGAGTGTTTCTTCCCGTTGAATTCGATACAGATACCTCCCAAAACACCCACATCCGGTGAGTCCTGCACAAAGAGAGGATGCCGTGACGCCTCTGTAGAGACTCTTCAAAGACAGGCATTACCGCTGCGATTGTGACGTGCTCACTGTGGCGAGGGGTTAAAATCATACAATGTTGTTTCACCAGAACATAAACCAGAAACATACATAAACTAATTTCTTTTCTTTTGGGGTAGGCAGAAATGCCAACTGCTACGACCCTTACATACTCTTTCTATTCATTGACATTCATACATTTGGATCTGGACGAGTACATAACATGTTTCCTGAAGGTAATTTGCGTTTTTACTTTTAACCGTTTTATGTTAAAGTACAATAAATAATTGCGTTGCTTTCAGAATGAATTGCAAGCTCAGAATGATTGTACGTTTTTACAAACTTAACGCAGACGAAGTCGCGGGCAACAGCTAGTTTCAAATATAATTCAAGATTGGCTGTCTGTTACAGACGCACAGATCTGCTGAAGAAATTCATTTCTTAATAATTTGAGAACGAATTCTTATGTTAACGTTCATAGGGTAGACAGCGAAACTCAAATTTTCGTATTTTTTTTTTTTGCAATTTGCTGTTCACTATCGGATAGTGAGGTAAAGATGTATGTATTTACATAATTAGACCCTACAGTCCATTCATCAGTCATCATTTCAGCCGGAATACGTCCACTGTTGCCGAGTGACCGAGTTGCACAGTGGTGGCCGAGTGGTAACGGCCCCGACTTACGAATTGTAGGTCGCGGGTTCGAACCCAGCCAGGCGCATTACTTTGTGTAATTTATTTCATCACCACTGCTCTCAAAACGGTGAAGGAAAACATCGTGAGGAAACCGGCATGTCCTAGAACCAAAAATTCGAAGACATGTGACATTCACCAACCCGCACTGGGCCCGCGTGGTGGATTACGGCCTATTCCCTCTCCTGGAGAGAGGAGGCCTGAGTCCCAGCAGTGGGAACATTAAAAGGCTGATTATGCTATGCTTATGCTACGTCCACTGTTGTATATAGGCCTCTCCAAGTGTCGCCACAACGACCGGTCCTGAGCATCTCGCATCCATCGGATTCCAGCGACCCTCATCAGGACATCGGTCTACTTTGTGAGAAGCCTATCAACGCTGCGTTTTCCAGTACGCGGTCGCCACTCCAAAAACCAGGGCTATGCTCGGATTTTCCTTGCATGATCGAATTAGGAATGACTGATTCGCAGGAGAACCAAAGTTTCTGATATAGCTCGAAGCATCGCCAAACTTAAGTGGCAGTGGGCAGGGCATATTGCTCGCAGAACAGATGGTCGATGGGACCGAAAGGTTCTGGAAATGGCATGCTCGTATATATTACAGATAAATCAATTTTTCAGAGCATCAGGTCTTAGAACAACCTGTGACAACTTTCAATGATCCACAAATAGTGGCTGAACGTGCTTTCTGAGGAACATAGGACTCTCGGTATATAACGGACGGACGGAACCCAACCACAGACTAGCCACGGTAAGCCTTCCCTAACTTAAAGGTTAGGGTATACATATCGACCTGTGGGGCTGTTATTCTTTTAATCACGAGCTCATCTTATAGCGTCATGATTTTTGTCCGGTAAATTGCAAAAGGCTTCTATTACTAGGAACTTATACCACAAACAGCACTTGCCAGACTGATGTCGTTTCTGTTTGCGTGTCTTAGTTTAACTAGTGGGGCACATTATCGACAGGGACATGTATGCCTGGTTTAGTTTTTTGCATCTTTTCAGTCACTTAAGAACTTCCTATATTATACTCATTTCCAACTTTATCCACCCTCCACCCCTAGCCAAGTTGATAATCTGCAATCGTTAACGCTAGTCGAAAACTAATCAAATGTATGGGAATGACCTCATCTCAACGTAAATTCACGTGGCCAGAACAAACGAATAGAATACTCGTAGCCAAGTTCACATCGTTCAAAATGATAGAATGAATTGTTATTGTTTCTACAATGTTCAATGCTACATCCTTTGTTATTGTAGAACGAGTGGTCGACTCAGGCGCGTCAACATGGCTACCAACTTATTGTTTTTTACAATTGCTGACAAAAAAAATAATACCAATAAATATGTTTATCTGTTTATGTCATAAATGAACTGCGCCACCTACTGCACAGTATATTTAGATGTACGTCGACATGAAAATAAGAAGAACCTTAGCCTATTATAGGCGTACTGTTAATGACCTTGTCTGGTCAAAAATCAGTATAACCTAAAACGAAACCAGTCTTTCGAATTGTTGACCCATAGCGCGATAGATGGCGTTAGCATCAAATTAGAAGTCGCTAAGGTTTCGTTACCGCAAATTGATTAGGTCTGGTGACAATTATTAAAATATATATGATTGCTTTAGATTTTTTTTTCGGTGGGAAAATCATCTAATGACATCTCCCGCTCTTGGGCGGAGCGAGATATAGTGTCAGACTTTTACTGACCAAAAACCCACTCCTGTTCCTTCGTTGCCTTTCGTACCAGGGCCTAGTCTTCCTTTCAGAAGCAGACCCTTGGCCCAGTAGGCTTCGACCCTGCTGGGCCCCTACGGTTTGCTGACATGTCCTTGAGGCGCGCGTGGAACAGTACGCGCCGTCGACGACTTGGGTTTGGTCCGGATGGACGGTCGGACGGCCGCAAAGCCGCGCTTACGGTGGCCGGAAATCGGGATCGGAATCCCGGCGGCGGCGGTTGGGGCGTGAGGGCCGTTACCTCACGCATGCGGCCTCTTCCTTTGCTAGCATTACTGCTTCGCAGAAGGAGGCGACTGCCTGCCACTCCTCCTCGATTCGGATCATGGCCTGTACCACGGCCCGGCGCGAGACATCGCCACCGCCGATCGCCTCCACGAGGACACGGCGTTGCTCTGCCCAGGCGGGGCACACCTCCACCGTGTCCTCCGGATGGTTGCTATAGATAAGTATATGGTGGTTTCATTACATACTTACCTGTAAACAAACTTATAGATCAAAATGGTAGGTACCGAGTGTTTCGACGTGACGCTAGGTACGTAACTACTACTATAAAAATATACTCTACCTACACTTTCGTTGAATAAAAGCTCGAAAATAACTTGTTTTAATTAGAGTCTGTTCCTAGAAAATGCAGGTCACTCCGTACCCCCGTGAGAGTCGTTGCAGGCGGGCGGCAAATATTAAAGCAGATAGGAAGCAATTAAATTGCGCGTTGCAGTAGCTTGTAGATATTTGAGGAAGTAAACATTTTATGGCATCAATTACATGTTCGTGGTGTCGTTTTTATATTTAATTTAATAAGATTAGTAACATTTATTATTAGTGAAATCTGATTAATTTAAAGAATAATATATTTTTTTTTATTCTTGATAGGTTCGCGCTTGACCGCTATCTCACCTGGGCCTCAAGTCTGCTATTACAATAGAGTCAGAATGGTCTATCATTGTTTTCATAATCGTTGATTTTGACAAGTTTGGTAATCTTCTAATATAATGGCGTCATTATGACTTTCTAATGGTCAACCACTGGCACTTCATTGAAAGAAATGGCACAGAATGGTAATGTCGTACGTAATGACAAATGAATGTCTGACGTATGGGGTAATCTGTTAAAATTTTGACAGTTCCTTTGATCAGTGACCTACCATTAGAACGTCACTGTGCAGTCATTGCTTTTAACTCGTTACAAGACAGCTCGTACCACGATTTTTTTACGAGATCACTGATCGATCAATGATCGGCCATTATGAATTAACAGATTACGAACTTTTAACAAAATGACAATGGAATCGTGTTGTAATGACGAATTTATAAAAATAGCAGACTAGGGCCCCAGATGAAAAGCGACGATGCGGTCGAAGATGGAGCGCGCTTATCTAGAAGCAACCTATTCACTCCCTTACCGGACTTAAAGGTTCCCGGGTTGTAGCCATCAGGAAACACAGATTTCGGCAAGGAATTCCACTCCTTAGCTGTACGCACAATGAATGTGTTCCCAAAACGTTTTGTGCGTATAGGTGGGATGTCCACCATGTACCGGTGACGCATTGCCGTAGGTACGCCTGGTGGTCCGATTTTAATGAAATAGTTAGTAACGTATGTAACTGGCATGTCCTAGGAACAAAAATTCGAAGACATGTGACATCCATTAATCCTCACTGGGTCCGCATGGTAGATTACGGCCCATTCCTTCTCCTAGAGAGGTCTGGGTCCCAGCAATGCGAATATTATAACGCTCATTATGGTGATTATGGATTTAATGGTTGAAATTATTTTATATCTGGAATTACATTTAACCCTCGGTGGGTTAAATGTAATTACAGATACCGTTTATTGAAAAGTTTACTGAAAATATTACGTAACCTTATTCATCATCATCATTTCAGCTGAAAGAAGTCCACTATTGGACATAGACCTCCCCCAAATGTCGCCACATCGAACCATCCTGTGCGTCTTGCATCCATCAGATTCTTACGACCCTCACCAGGTCAGGCCTTTCAACGCGGCATCTGCCGGTATGCGGTCGCTACTGCAGCACCTTTCAGTCTTATCGGCCATCTGTTCTGCAAGCAGTGTGCCCTGCCCACTGTCACTTAAGCTTGTCGATTCTTCGGGCTATGTCGGTGTATAACCTTAGTTCTCCTGCGGATATCTTCATTCCTAATGCGATCACGCAAGAAACCTCCGAGCATAGCCCTTTCCATTGCCATTTGGGTGACTTTAAGCCTTCATCACATATCACATTACTATTTCCACTGATTTCCTCCTAACTGCACAATGGTACGAAACAGTGTAACCGCACGCACTGCATGAGGTGTTCATTTGTTTGAGAACTCGAGACTGGTGTTGCGGTTAACGATGATTGCAGTCCAATTAGTGACTGTGGCTACAGGTGGTATATTTCCTTTTCAAATTTCCTGCTCAGCATATAAACACCTACACCTTCTACGACTTAAACGCAGCCAACGACAGATCTATCCAGGTACATATTGGTTGGACATTTGAGTCAAATCGACACGAAAGAAGAATTTCCTTTTCACGGAATTTCATGTTTAAGTGACGATATGCAAGTGTAGATGGATAAAATCAAAATAATATTTTCAACTGACTGGCCTGTTGGTAAAATAACGGAATTACCGAATGCCAACAGAGTTTTTAGGCGTTATCTCTCTTTTTTGCATTGCCTCTTCATCAAACATAGCGTTGGATTGCGTTAAATGAAGCAAACAACCTTTTAAACCATGCTTGATGTTGACGATAGGCGAGTGGAAAAGGACCCTCTTAATACACTTACTTGAAAACCCATTCTCATCCCTACCACTTTTAGGCACGCAATTTACTGTTTTCCGCACCAGTGCGGAAAAGTGTGCGTACTCGCCCCGCCACAATTTTATTACATTTATCTTATCAGGCTGGGCGCTGAGCGACCCCAACGAGTCGCACTTCAACCCCTGTTTATTTATTTCTTCCTAAGTGTATTGAAAAATGTCGTTTGATACACGTGGAAATTTTTTACTGCAGCACACCCTCGCCTACGGCTCGGGCGAATTACGCCTCGATCATAATGATAAAATTACTCCACTTGTATCAAAATATAATATTAAAGGCCTTTTGATCAGACTTACAGCCTTTTGCTACCTACAGAAATATCAATAAAGTTTTTAGCTGAGTGGGAGTATAAAACCAGCCCACATTTGCACCACCTACCCCTGGGGTCTGAAAATGAAGAGGGTTATTCCTAAAAGGTCTCATTATAATACTCGACATTTTTATTTATCGATTTCAATGACTTTTGGAGTTGTAAATAATTGAAAAAGTGTGAGTTTTGTGGTACAGTCAAGTCGTTTATACCTTCGTCAGTTTCTTTTTTTTAATTAATATTAATGTTAAATAAGTTGTCTTAAAACAAACTTTTTGTTTGTAGTAGTCCGGTCAATTTAGATATCCGAGGTTACAAAATTCGCACCCAGCTGAAAATTGGTAGGATTGTTCAAAACACCAACATAAATGAAATCTAAAAATTCCTCATCTGAAAAAAAAAACTCGGGGTCAAAGTCATGATATTTCAAAAACGGTGGCTCTTAGAAAAAAAAAGTATTTAGACATTTTTGTAGATAATTATCTGATTTACAATTTTTGTCTGGGCTAATTTTATGATAAAACTTACCGTTTTGCTGACCTTTGACCCCGAGTATTTTTTTATCTAGGTGTCGGATCGATGAGAACTATTTAAATTTAATTTATGATGGTGTTTTGAACAATCCTACCAATTTTCAGCTGGGTGCGAATTAATGTAACCTTACCCCTATTTTTTGGTCTAATTTGACTGGACTATAACTACTGAGAGTCAAATTGGCATTGGAGAAAAAACTAAAAGTGGTAAAATTATAAAATATGTCACTCAGTGATAAAGTAGCATTCTACTTGTGAAAAAATTTACAAAATCGGTCTAGTAGTGTTTGAGTTTATTCATTACAAACAAAAGTACAAATTTTTCTTTTTTATGATATTAGCATAAATAAAAACACAGATCATTGCATGCATGCCACATAATAAATTACCCATTATATGTCGTAGCGCTGAGCATCCTTCCATAAAAGTAATATGTATATAATTCGTTGTAAATTACCTAAATAATGACCAAAATAGCATAACTAATTTCTTCCACCAATATCAGTCTGTACGATTAGCGCAGCTTTTATTTGCGGTGTAAAAAATTGTTTAAGCCGATTTACAGAATTGATATAACTTATCATAAATAAAATTTATAAGGTGACAAGCTTATTTTGACTCTGACTGTACTTCCCACGCATTTGTAAGATGATCATTACGTTGTAGGTCGTTTCCATCAATAATCTCAGAGTTTTAATGTCAAAAGATGTTGGTATTGTAAGCATTGATATCTGCTGGGGCGGATTTGAAAATGAGAATAATGCTACCGCGTGGGAGAAACGAACAGATGGTTAATTAAGGCCTACGCAGATCGGGACGGCACGGTAAAGGATTTAATTTTTTACAAAATATAGAAATTCAAACATATTGTAATGGGCTTGCGGACGGCAAACAATAGGTAGCTCGCCGTCCGATCGTCCGGTAACCGTCCGGACCGAGCCCAAGTCGTCGACGGCACGTAGTGTTCCACGCGCGCCTCAAGGAGATGTCAGGAACCGTAGGGACCCAGCAGGGTCGAAGCGTACTGGGGCCATGCATGGGTGATGCGAAAGAGATCCCCGAGGCCCTGGAAAAATTGCAAAGAAGGAAAAGGAGTGGGTTTTTAGTCAGTAAAAGTCTGACACGATCTCCCGTTCCGCCCAAGAGCGGAGTATGTCATTAGATGATTTTTCCACCCGGAAAAAAAAAACATTTCGTAATAGAAATACGTTAACATCATTGAAGACCTTTGAAGACCAGTGGAAGACAGATGTCGTTGTCAGGCGAAAGATTATCAAAAATGAAATCCACCCCCCTCCAACATCCAATACTTTTTATTTTTTTAACCGACTTCAAAAAAAGGAGGAGGTTATTCAATTCGGTTGTATTTTTTTTTATCGTTTTTTTTTTAAAGTTTGTTACCTCAGAACTTCGTCGTTTATGGACCGATTTGCAAATTTTTTTTTCCCTTTATAGGATATGCTTCCAGATTGGTCCCATTTTCAAAATCTAGTTCTGATGATGGGATCCATGAGGAATCGAGGGAACTCCTCAAATATTATAGGCATATGGTATTTTAGTCGAGTACTTAAGCATTTACAGTCAAAAAATAACATTTGATGAAGTGGAACTGATGAAGAAGACCAGAAATGGTCAACGGAACTTCATACTCACATTGATATCACAATGAAGATAGTTAAGCGACTATGACAATACAAATAAATGAATGGTTTTGAATAGTTACGTTGGAAATGGTATCATCGAAGTGATCTGATGATGATGATGGAGCCGGAAGGTAGGCACTGGAACTCCGTAATTAATTAATGTAACCTAGCCGTGTTTCGACTTATTAGAATCGTCATGAGATGCACTTTGGCTATAAGGTACTATCGAACTGATCTGATGATGGAGCCGGAAGGTAGGCATAGGAACTCCGTAATTAATCAATGTATCCTAGCCGTGTTTGGGCGTATTAGAATTGTCATGAGATGCACTTTGGCTATAAAATACTATCGAATTAATCTGGTGATGGAGCCCGAAGGTGGAAGGTAGACACAGGAACTTTCTAATAAAACAATGTAACCTTGCAGTGTTTTGGGTTAATTGGAATCGTCATGAGAAATAGGCACTCTGTTTATAAGTGGTTCGCAACTAAAAAGTGTAAAATAAAAACTTTTTACAAAAAAAAATAACCGACTTCAGTAAAAAAAACACTAAAAGGATCAAAATAATTTTAATTTCGGAAGTCGGTGTTTCTCGGTATTGTTTCTTATTTAAGCCAAGTTTTTTTGGCTTCGCACTGTTTGTGCATTTAGCCAGTATCAAGTTTAGAAAGCAAGCTTTGGGTTCCATTAGGACGCGGATGTAATACATTTTAATGTTTTTGCAGTATTTGGCAGCAAATGTATCGGGTCAGCCTTCTCGGTAAGGTTCGCTATGGTAGTCAATATTACAATAATTCTCAGCTCCAATACACAGAGATCGCACCTGTTTCAATGATTCCACATAATGTTTAGCTGCGGAGACACTTGAAATACAAAACTACATCAGTTTTACATCACAATATCTACTAGGAATCAATTTGCGAATAATCAAAACAGGCACTGAACTTCACTTGAAGAAATCCCACTCCAATCTCCATCCAATCAATCCATGTACTTATACATTGATGGTGCTTTGACGTGTCCGCACTGTGCACACACCTTGACAACGAAGATAGGCCATACTAGCCATATTAGAGAACATGATTGAAACCCGTAATTGCACTGATGACAATAACTGTTCACCGTAGCTGAAATCGGTAAAAAATAATAATAATACAGCCCTATTTTTTAATTAGTACAAAAAAAAGCTTTTTACAAAAAAAAAAGTACAACCGACTTCAAAGTAAAAAAAAAAACACTGAAACATGCAAAATAACTTTAATTTCGGAAGCAGCCAAACTTAAATACCTTATAGCCAGAGTGCATCTCATGACAATTCTACTAATCCCAAACATGGTTAGATCACATTAATTTATTACAGAGTTCCGGTGCCTAACTTCAGGCTTCATCATCAGATCAGTTCGATATCCCTCTACTTTTAGTCAGTCATCGACTACACGTATAAACAAAGGAATTTTACTTGTTACGACGGTTCTGCTGTGATCCTATGAGGAGTTCTGTTCCATATCTTCGAAGTTCATAATCAGATCATAAAAATATTTCTATGGGACCAACTCGGAAGCATAACCTTTCAACCAAAAAAAAATTTTTCAATATCGGTCCACAATTGACCGAGAAATCGGTGAACATACATAAAAAAAAAAACATACATTCAACCGAACATATAATCCTCCTTTTTGAAGTCGGTTAAAAAATGGGGCTCTCTGTACCCGTTACTGATCATATTTGTATAGTCAAAAGTAAAAATAAACGAAATCCCAAAATTGTCCACAAACATTTGTCATAATTGGTAAATTCATAATTGAATCAATCATTCATAACAATTGCTACTAGAAAATAATACGCGCAGTGTTTTTCCATTTTTATCGCCATTCATTCCTTAAATTGAATGACATTACGCTTATAACTTTCCTGTTTATGAAGATTATATATATTGAGACAAGACCTTTTCTTACAACCTTTAAGTATTTGTACTAATTAAAAAATAGCGGTGTATATAATATAATATAATAGAAATACGGCATAAATTGCATTGAAAGGGATGATATCATTGCATGTCATTGACAAACGCGTCGCGGGCTCCCGCGACGAGATGCCGTGGCGCGCTGCGGTAGGCCACGGCAGGCCGAGGGACGTCGGTGCCAGCCAACAGTATCAAACGCAACTTATGTCTGAAATGTGTATCGGGCAGCAGGACCTTCCAAGGCATATTTGACGTGACGTGGCATGCCCGTGGCAAGGCGGAGGACCGTCGCGGTATCTAAGCGCATCAGCAAGGCCTTTTTCTTTCATAAATTCGAAAACGAGACAGCGACTATCGCAACCCAATGTTCGACCACATCGTAGCTTACCATAAGGCCCCGTAGCTAAGTTACAAACGTTTCGTTTCGATCCTCTTTTCGTTGATCACCTCGAGTCGACTCGCCTCCTATTCCTTTGTTCTGACGTCATCTCAACGCTCAGTCACGTGGTCGTGGCTTGGGAGACAGGTGAAATAGTAATCGTGTGTCATGTGTGTCTGGTAGTAGTGTATGCGAGCCTACCAGTTATAAAAAAATCCTTGTTCATAAAGAGCCAACGGCCATGATGTAAAGAGCTCTCGCTTGTGCGAATCCCCTTTGGGTCCGAGGCCGAGGGCGAGGGCCCACTTAGCCCACGCTTAGCTACGCTACTGCTTAGGCCTTTATGATAACGCCTACAACAGATAGACCTACGTGCTGCGGTATATTCGAAAGAGTTACCGAGGCCTTCGCATCCCGTCTGGTAAGGACCCGGCCCAAGATAGTCGACGGCATAATTATAGTGTTCCACGCGCGCCTCAAAGATATGTTAGCAAAACCGTAGGGGCTCCGCCGCGATGCCCGCTAAGGCCACGGGAAATTTCTGGAAAGTAAACCTGTCGTCTTAGAACGCAAAACACTCCCTCTCACTCTACCCAGAGCGGGAGAAATCATTTGAAGGTTTCCCACGTAAAAAAAACATGGACCAAAGTGTATTTTTTTTTGAGGTTGGAAATTCCCCAAATAAGTACTTCTCTCGCTCTAAGGTGGAGTGAGAGGGCGTGTGTGTGTGTATTATTTGAAAGAGTTACCGTGGTCCTGGAACTCAAAGCGTAACTAAAGGAACACGGGTGGGTTTGAGTAAGTAAAAGTCTGTCACTCCTTCTCGCTCCAAACAGAGCGGGAAAAGTTCGGAAGGAATTATTTGATCACTTGCCACCTTATAAAATAAAGTTAACTACCTAGTAACGTTTCTGTTACAATTTACTAGCAATACTCATAAAGTGGTAAGTAGGATAGACCATCACTCACGCGTGATATTTTATTTGACCGTATTTTTATAAGCCATAAAGTATTGCGACCGTCAGCCGCCCTCGGATTTACGACAATTTTTATTGCAATCTTAATGAGTTTATTAGAGGTTATATTAGCTACTAACTTCTGCGAGGAGGAATGGCAGGCGGTCGCCTCCATCTGCGAAGCAGTAATGCTAGCGAAGGAGGAGGCTGCACGTATGAGGGAACGAAGATCCTCACGCCCTAGGCGCCGTAATTCCGATCCCGACTACCAGCCACGGTAGATGCGGGCTTGCGGACGTCGAGCACTGGGTAGCTCGCCGTCCGGCTGTTCGGTAATTAACCGGATCGAGCCCAGTCGTCAACAGCGCGTAGTGATTTTCGCGCTCCTCAAGGAGATGTCAGCAAACCGTAGGGGCCCAGCAAGGCCGATGCCCACTAGCTAGGACCGCGAAGAATTTCTGAAAGGGAAACCCGTAGTCCTAGATTGCAAAGGGTAATTGAAGGATACAGGTGTGGTTTTAGTCAGTAAAAGTCTGACACGCGAGAAGTCATTTTGATGATTTCCCACCTCAAAAAAAAAAAAGCTACTAACTTCTGCCCGCGGCTTCGCCCGCGTAAAAGTCGGTTTCATCATACAAACTTCCAACCCCCATTTACCCCCTTAGGGGTGGAGTTTCGTAAAATCCGTTCTTAGCGGATGTCTACACCCTATAAGGAACCTACCTGCCAAATTTAAAATTTGTAGGTGTTATAGTTTCTGAGATTTCCTGATTAATCAGTGAGTGGTATTTCGCTTTTATATATATTCCTTGCCGGAGTCTGTGTTTCCAGATAGCTACAACCTAGGGGTCTTTAAGTCAAGAGTGAATAGGCTACTTCTAGGCAAGCGTGCTCCATCGTCGACCACATCATCGCTTACCATCAGGTGAGATGGTGGTTAAACGCGAGCCTATCATTAATAAAAAAAAATATAGATTTCGACTCTGTAATAATTCTGAATTGGTCGGAATTTACTTTCGATTTGTCACCTAGATTTTAGTGTCACGAAGTCTCTCATAAAGGTATAGTCCAAAAAGGTTTAAATGTCGGTATCTCGAAGTCTCCTAAGCATACATAGGGACAGACAGCCATGAAAAGCGACTTTGTTTTATACTATGTAGTGAGAGATAAGGCTTATTTTATATTATTATAGCATAGCATAGCATAGTCGGTCTTATAATGTTCCCACTGCTGGGACTCAGACCTCCTCTCTAGGAGAGGGAATGGGCCGTAATCCAACACGCGGGCCCAGTGCGGGTTGGAGGATGTCACACGTCTTCGAATTTTTGGTTCTAGGACATGCCGGTTTCCTCACGATGTTTTCCTTCACCGTTTTGAGAGCAGTGGTGATGAAATAAATTGCACAAAGTAATGCGCCTGGCTGGGTTTGAACCCGCAACCTGCAACTCGTAAGTCGGGGCCGTTACCACTCGGCCACCACTGCTCTCTATATTATTATATTTTTGCTTATTTTATGCATTAAAACTCATTATTTAAAAGCAATTTACGAAAACACGGCTTAACAGTACGTAAGACCTGACAAAGGCCGTGTACTTTGGTCCTACCTGTCAGGTGCATAAGGTCTACTTTTAAACACTTTTCCTCCATCACTCTTTGACACCTTGACCCTTATCAAATGTATAAGTGATGTATTGTGCTCCCCGATGAGGATATATTTCACGATTTTATTCAATAAGTATTGGGTTACTTAGAAGGTAAGGAAAATTTGTTTTGTGTTCAGGAAAAGTGAGTTCTTTTATACAGTTCTATTACGAGTGTATTTGGAGGTCGTGGCTAAGTGATACCAGCCGCAAGCCAGCAAACTTAAGTGTCAGTGGGCAGGGCACATTGCTCGCAGAACAGATGGTCGATGAACCGAAAGGTTCTGTTGTGGCGACTGCATATCGGCCTCCCGTAAGGTGGACCGATGATCTGGGGCCCAAGTCTGCTATTTTTATAAATTCATCATTCCAACACGATCCCATTGTCGTTTTGCTAAAAGTTCGTAGTCTGCTAATACATAATGGTCGATCATTGATCGGTCAATGATCTTGTGGTAGAATGACAATATCGAGCTGTCTCGTAACAAATTAAAAGCAATGACTGCACAATGACGTTCTAATGGTAGCCCACTGATCAAAGGAACTGTCAAAATTTTAGCAGATTCCCGCATACGTCAGACATTCATTTGTCATTATGTACGAGATTACCATTCTAAGCCATTTCTTTCAATGGAGTGTCAGTGGTTGACCATTGGAAAGTCATAATGACGCCATTATATTAGTAGATTAACAAACTCGTCAAAATCAACAATCATGAAATCAATGATAGACCATTCTGACACTATTGTAATAGCAGACTTGAGGCCCTGGTGAATCGCAGGAATCCGATGGATGCGAGGCACACAGGGCCGGTCATTGTGGTGACACTTGGGGGAGGGTGTTATTCAGCAGTGGACGTCTTTTGGTTGAAATGATGATGATGATGAAGACGACAGTAATATGTATGATATAATTGCACTAATATTATAAAGGTGAAAGTTTGTTTGTATGTTTATTACTCACTCCCGAAAAGAGCTAGGCTTGGCCCACTTTTTATCCCTTTTTGTTTCCTTTACATAATTTTCCTATGTCGTACGGGGGTCTATAGTATCCAGTACCGGATAAGTAACTCATTTTTTTCGGGTATCATAGTATCCTGCAGCGCTTGAGTGGCTAAAAGCAATTTTAATTAAGTTTGGGCGGTACTGAACCCTATAACTCGGTGTTGTCATAGTTTGGAGGACTTTTTAAATTATAGAGAGTCGAAGTAGTCGCCTAAGTAAGTGCCTATATATGTGTGAGACAAAGTAACTATTTTTTTGTCCTGGGTTAACCATACCATTGGAAATATTCTAACTGCACTGCACTCTGTCACTTTCCTGACCTTATAACAAAGAAAGCGAGTGAAAAACAAACCATTTAATAACAGAATACATTAATATTGTTTTATTGGTAACTAGCTTCTGCCAGCGGCTTCGGCCGCGTGAAAGTTGATTTCTCCATGCAAACTTTGGACCCCCATTTCATCCCCTTAGAGGGTGAATTTTAGAAAATCCTCTCTTAGTGCTCGCCTACGTCATAAAAAGAACCCGTGTGCAAAATTTCACGCTCCTAGTCCCAGTAGTTTCGGCTGTACGTTGATATGTCAGTCAGCCAGTTTCTCCTTTTATAGATATAGATAAATAAGCACTTGAATAACCCTGAACGGACTAAGGTTTGGAACTTGGTGCCATAGTAACCTTTAATCAGCTTAAAATTACCTTAGCTGCAGGAAGCTGGGCTCAGATTTCATAGAAACCCTGGTTTCTTTGGTGTTTGTGTTTCGAAAAACTATGCCATCGTATGTGCTGCTGTGCCCAGGACTACCCAGATACTGTGCATACCTTCCTTTAAGTGACGAGTCTATTCTAGGTATTATTCTATTTTTCCATCACGGCACGTCATCTCTTACCTAGCGTTAAGCCAAATTTCAAATAGTCCGAAATCTTTCGCCAAACAGACAAATGCAAACAGATACCTTCATACATATCATCCGTGTAGGTAAGTCATAAATCAACCTGAATCCCTGAAAATAAATATTTGTATTTCCAATTGAGCCACATATTTCTCTTTGGCAACACTTCCATATTGTTTCCCTTGAATAAATAAGCTTTAAAAAATAACGCGTACGTCTCAAAGGAATATGGTGGCAAACGACGTCAAAATTAGCGATGGGCGATTCCGAGAGGTTTTCACAATCGAATGAATCGAAGTCGTTAAAATAAACTATCGAGTCAACCATCGACTTGCCGTTCTACAAAAATATAATCGAGATGTTTCTAGATTGTTTCGAGTCAACGGAATCGGTCGCAAGTTTTCGATTGTTCGAATCAGTTATACTCTCACTCACCGAGTCTCGCTTGGTCACCGGGGTGAGGCGGTGATACTCTAAACCATCAAAGAACAACTCGCGAATGAACGCGCCATGCGCCAGTCGCAATAAAAGACCGAGTTGGATTCGAGTCAAAGTCGAAACAATCGAGAACCATCGAGATGTTCGAATACTCGAAACAATCGAATAAAACCTCTCAGCATCGCGCATCCGTAGTCGAAATGGCGGTAAACGGAGTCAACATGAACAGGCAACGTGAACACACTCCATTAACTTTAAATTGCTAATCGTCGTTGTTGTATAATGTGGCAGGAAATTAATAACAATTTCTTGCTGTTGTTATTATTATAGGGAACTGTTGTTTTATTGGAAAATTGTCTAATGAAGAATAGAATAGAATAAACTTTATAAGGAGCAGGAGGTAGGTCGCGGGTTCAAACTCAGCCAGGCGCATTACTTTGTGTAATTTGTTTCATCACCACTGCTCTCAAAACGGTGAAGGAAATCGGCATGTGCTAGAACTAAAAATTCGAAGACATGTGACATCCACCAACCCGCACTGGGCCGGCGTGGTGGTTTACGGCCCATTCCCTCTCCTAGAGAGGAGGCCTGAGTCCCAACAGTGGGAACATTATAAGGCCGACTATGATATGCTATAAACTTTTAGTACACTAAAGTAATAAGATAACTTTTAAGAGGCAGCCAACTGTCTCGCAATCTGCGGGTCCGTCCCGTAATGACAATTGTAATACCAAATTGCAATATTTAATAAAATGCATAGTCCCGCAAATCGTCTAATGGGTCCCGCATGTCCCGCATTCCTATCTTTTTTTGTAGATGTAGATTTGTTTCCCATCGTCTCGCTCGCATAGGTATACTAGTGTTTTACAAGTACATCTAAAATAAGAACTACAAGACGACAGTCACGTCGTCGAGTAATTAATAAAGTCATATTTTTAAAGTTTAATAATAAATGTTGTTTCAGTAGTAGTGTTGTTTGATTCTGATTAAAGTGCACTACTAACACATCCTTAGTCTTCTTGTAGATAGGGGGGTGTCCCGCATTGACTTATTAGAAAGTTGGCCGCCTTAAACTTATATATTTTACTATAAAAACCATATCACAATATAAATTTAAACGTCGCCGAATCCACCATTTTTTCACCAAAAATTGAGATGATGTTTTCGAGGACTACTAATAATATAGAAAAGGCGGACTTTTATCATATTAGTATTAATAATATATTTTATACAAAAGTAATTTCGGGACAAATAAGTAAAGACGAATATTTTCTCAATAATGGAAAAGTTTTATTTATTTTTTCGTAGACGAAACGTAAGGTTAAGTTCAAATTGTTTTGGACTAGCTTCTAATGGCGGCTTTGCCCGCATGAAAGTAGTATAATATGTGTGTATGTTTGTTACTCTTTCTCGCTCAAACAGCTCAATGGATTTGACCAGACCATGTCCTGTTTATATCCCTTTGTGATAATTTTCTACATACACAGGCTGCACGCATGAGGGAACGGACATATTCACACCCCAGCCGCCGCAGCAGTAGACCTCTCGGGTGTCGGGAGTCGTAGGATGACTACCGGTCACCATAGGCGCGGGCTTGCACACGACGTGCAATTGGTAGCTCACCGTCGGGCCGTCCGGTAACCATCCAGACCGAGTAAGCGGGCCCAGCAGGGCCGATGCCCGCTAAAGCCACAGAAAATTTCTGAAATAAAAGAAAACCCGTAGTCCTAGAACGCAAAGGGCAACTGGAGGACACAGGTGTGGTTTTATTCAGTCATTAAAAGTCTGATACTCCCTTCTGCTTCATCCTGAGCGGGAGAAGTCATTGGATGACTTTCCACCTAAAAAAACAAAAAAACCTTCATTTCTTTGGCAGATGCTAGTACTGACTAATTCCTTTTGATTTCGACTTCGATCCAACTACACTTTACTGATGTTGTTTATTGCAAACTATTCCCTTTATTATTTCACGTTCTTACGATCCATCCAAAGTTTGTCTGGTAGATCGCTGTCAGCGATAAGACCGCCATTGTACCCTGAAGACCTGTAAACTAGGTACGCCCGAAGCGCGATCTCGGTTAAATGTAGCTAGTACCCTAGCGAAGCTTGCCGACTCGATACATTTGCTGCCAGATACTGCCGAAACATTTAAATATATTACATCCGCAAACTAATAGTAAACAAAGTGGCTGTATTTTGTATCAAAAACGAAAGCACACAGCACAAACTGTTCAAAGTAAAAAAATAAAAAAGTAGGTCGTTGTTTAAAAATTCTAACAAAACGTTAAAATGCACCGGTAATGAAGCAAAAATCTCTTATTTTTGAAATTTCTTTAAAGAAAACAACAAAAATCTATATTATAAAACAGAGAACGGTTACAGATATGTCGTGGTCAGATCTTAGAAATTGATCATTTCATGAATGGGCAACTAAAACTGGCCAGATCGTTTTAAACGTTAAAATTTGATGATATGTCAATCCTCGTTTAGTGCACGGGTAGTGCGAAAGCAAAACCCGGGGCCCTGGGACGAAGGCAACTAAGGAACAGGAGTGGGTTTTTAGTCAGTAAAAGTCTGACACTATCTCTCGCTCCGCCCAAAAGCGGGATTTGTCATTAGATGATTTTCCCACCTAAAAAAAAAATCTAATAAGTTAGATATTTTTATTTAGTGACTTAACAAGCAAACATAGCGTCTTTACGAAACTAGATTTAGTTAAACCACCAGCTTCATTTTCCTTTTTACAATGAATTCAGTTTTAAAACAACAGTTTTCCAACAAATCCCTCGGGAAAAGAACGGACGTTGAGAACGGATGCATATTTGACGCAGTAGTTTTTAGGGTTCCGTACCTCAAAAGAAAAAACGTTACCCTTATAGGATCACTTTGTTGTTCGTCTGTCTGTCTGTCAAGACCTTTCGGAATGCGTGCAAGTATCGAGTTGAAATTAAAACCATCAAACTTATAAGTTGTAAAAAAAAGATACGGTCGTTTATGTCACAAAAAAACGTATATTTCGACACTCAACGGAATCAAAATTCATAGGGTACTTCCTGTTGACCCACAATCCTGAAATTTGGCATAAACCAAGGCCATAAAGCACAGGTATAGGAATAATTCTGAAAACAGTAAATTTGCTGTAACGTCACAAAAAATAACTTTTTGCGATTCGAAAAAATCTTTGTGACTCCATTCGGGAATTGAACTACTTACAAAGGTAAGTTTGTACGGAACCCTCAGTGCGAGAGTCCGCCTCGCATTTGCCCAATTTTTTTTTAATTCGCCAGGAAACTGAAAAGTTTAATCTGTGCACCTCTGGAGGATTGTCGTTGATTCTGTTTGCTGTTTATCTTTCAGAAAGTTTTTTTCAGCTTAGTTTATGCAAAGAGCTTATTGTGTGAGGATTATTGAAAGTGAAGATTTTTGCAAATATTTTTACATACTCCATTTGCGTTAAGATTAGACATTTAGGGCTATATTTCACCGGGACACCATGGCGGCGCGATCAGTCGCCGCTACCAACAAAATGTATACAGCTCTATAGAGAGTTACTCACCTGGTGTCCGTTTGGTTGCGCAACCAATTTGGCGGCGCCACCAACTCGGACGCGTGCACTAGGGGCTATATTTCACCAAGACACCATGGCGGCACGAAACTGTCAACGGACTACTTAGGTATACATATTTAGAAATGATAAACGATATTTATTATGCAAATAGGTTTTTCAAAAACACTTTTATTCGTCAAGTTTTTCGTCAATTTAAACTAGATGAGGCCGGTGTTTCCTAATTGACTACCCTGAGAAGAAACACCGAAACAAACGCAGGGGGACAAATCAATCGGTAAATGTACCTAATGATCTGATCATATGAGAACCATTTTTTTTTGCGTGGGAAATCCTCCAATGACATCTCCCGCCTTTGGGCGGAACGGGAGGGCGTGTCAGACTTTCACTAACTAAAATCCACTCCTGTTCCTTCTTTGCCTTCGTTCCAGGGCCTTGGGGCTCTCTGTAGCACAACCCATGGCCCCAGTAGGCTTCGACCCTGCTGGGCCACGGTATATGAGAACCATGCAGATTGGAGTCTGAGATGGTCTTTTGAGGAAAGAACCACACATATTTGAGTGGACCAGTTGAATAGAGAAAAACAAGGCTCTTTTTGACCAATTAATTTACTTTTATATTTGCGAATAAAAATAGCAGTCAATAGATATGCCGCCGTAGGGCATAGGGATCATTTTACTGGTGGTTTTGAGATTCGATCCGAGGGTCGGAATTAGTGTTATTTTCCTGGAGTTATTTATTGTGAATCTTCAAGATTAATAAACAAAGTATTATTATATAATTTTATAATATTGTTGAATAGGTATCGAGATATCTCAGTTACGTAAACGACTGTAGCGATATAGTGTCGCCACGTAGGAACTGTCCTGCATATACATATAGGGTGACAGGTAATTAGTGACCGATACTTAAACACGTGATTGTACTCATGATTACAAACAACTTTCCCAAAGAAAATTTTTTTATATACTCACTAGTTTGTAGGTACATTCACTGATTAGGTACGTACACCTATGGGTTTGCAAGCTACGCGGGTGTTCTATCACTTTGTAGATTGTAGATACGACGGCGTCACGCGGCTAACAGCTGAGCGGTCACCGGTCGCAGGCGCGCGCGCGTATTTAAACAGCTGTTTTCTTATTGTGATAAAACTAATGAGAATATAAAAAATTTCTTTGGGAAAGTTGTTTGTAATCATCAGTACAATCATGTGTTTAAGTATCGGTCACTAATTACCAGTCACCCTATATATCAGAGTTTTCCGCGCGATTAGAACATATTCAACAGTCTAAAATCAATTACAATCGGGCTGTCGCCCGGATGTTTGGTCGGAGGATCCTCCCTTTTCAACGGAGGCATGTGGGACGATTACGATTACCTGGGACAGACATTCCAGTTGGGTAGGTCTAACTTTGAGAAAGAGCTCAATTGTCGAATCCGACTCGGCTGGGCAGCGTTAGGGAAGCTGCGCGGTATCTTCTCGTCCAACATACCACAGTGTCTCAAGACGAAAGCCTATGACCAGTGATGACATATGGCACTGAAACATGGTCGCTTAAAATGGGCCTCATCAGAAGGCCTACAATCACTTAAAGGGCAATGGAGAGGGCTATGCTCAGAGTTTCCTTGCGTGATCGCGTCAGAAATGAAGATATCCGCAGGAGAACCAAGGTTACAGACATAGCCCGAAGAATTACCAAACTAAAGTGGCAGTGGGCAGGGCACATTGCTCGTAGAACGGATGGTCGATCCGCGCACCGGAAAACGCAGCGTTGGAAGGCCTCCCACAAGGTTGACCGACGACCTGGTGAGAGTCGCGGGACTGTGGGATGCACAGGATCGGCCGTTGTGGCGACGCTTGGAGAGGCCTATGTCCAACAGTGGACGTTTTTCGGCTGGAATGATGATGATGATGTGGGATTTTACACTCAGTTCATGCAGTATTGAGAATACTCTGACAGATTTGATAATAAATACCTAATACCTAATAACTATGGTCAAAATTTTGTTATACAAAATTGTCAATGGTCTGATCCAATGTACCTGAACTTCTGGATGACATAAACATATCAGTCCCCCGAAATTGTCAACCCAGGCCTGACCGTAAATTAGATTCGTTTTTGCCATATGCAGCTCGAACTAACCTCGGAAGATCGGCGCCGTTGAACCGCATGATGAGAACGTACAATGAAAGTCCGGTCCAATGAAACTCTCGCACCAATAGCATTCACATCTTGTCCAATATCTTGACTCAGTTTCGGAATCATCTTTTGCAACAACCCCTAGATCAATGACAGTATATTACCCGCCTATTTAATTTAATTGTCATCATCATCATCATCATCATTTCAGCCGATAGACGTCCATTGCTGGACATAGGCCTCCCCCAAATGTCGCCCCAATGAACGGTCCTGTGCGTCTCGCATCCATCGGATTCCCGCAACCTTCACCAAACCATCAGTCCACCTTCCAACACTGCGTCCTCCGGTACGCGGTCGCCACTCCAGAACCTTTCGGCCCCAAAGGCCATCTGTTCTGCGAGCAATGTGCCCTGCCCATTGCCACTTAGGTTTGGCGATTCTTCAATTAATTTAATTTTACTTAATTTTTTTTTAAATTTATTAATATTTTTTATTTTTTTTCTATCTTAATTTATTTAATAATTTCATATTCTTTATTTTATTGTTTTTATTTTGTACTTTGTTATTATTTGTTGAATGTATAATTAATTGTTCATAATTCAAAATATAATTAATATTAGTTAATTAAATTCTGTAAGTGCTGTGCGGTGTGCACAAGTACGTGAAGAATTCGTTGTGATAATTTGTTTATTAATAAGATTATTCTTATGCAAATGTTTCTGCGAACTATTCGTTGGAGTGTCGTAGTAAATACCTAAATAAATAAATGACGATTAAATCCTGAGATTCATAAAATTGCAAAGTCATGTTAGTTACACCATTTATAACTCAAGAACGGCTAGACCGATTTTTAGATTCATCTCTGCCCCGAATAGCAGAATAACTATTATAAAATATCGAAAAAATCAAGTCAACACAAAATTAGAAAAACACCCAAATAGATCGAAAAACTACAGAAACTGTTAAATACATTGGTCTTAATCATTCAATCATTCGCTCAACAACTGTTAGGCCGGATCAACTAGTTTGAAATAAATTACTACCTAATTCCGACTTCTGCTTATGCAGTTCAGGGTAGTAGTTTTACATTTTCGTAAGAAAACATTTGCCTCGGCTACCGCATGCATACTATATGAAGCTGCCAAGGCTTTAACGTTTCACTCCGGGTAGTTTTATTTTACATAAATTGTACATTAAGTTGAGAATTGGCAGCGCGATTCTATTGCATTGGAGTCATAGAATCGCGCTGAAATGAAAATGTTGACGGAAACCTTATTTATTTAAGGACAATTAACAGCCACAACATAAAATACTAGCTTCTGCCAGCGGCTTCGCCCGCGTGAAAGTCGGTTTCTCCATACAAACTTTGAACCCCCGTTTCAACCCCTTAGGGGGTGAATTTCGGAAAATCCGTTCTTAGCGGATGTCTACACCCTTTAAGGAACCTACCTGCCAAATTTTAAGTTTGTAGGTGTTATAGTTTCTGAGATTTCGTGATTAATCAGTGAGTGGTATTTCGCTTTTATATAAATAGATATACAAATAGTAATAATTTAAGTGGTAACAATATTGCAGCCCACTGCATCATCTGTTCATTGTCTGCTTATGTGACAAAGTGGAGGAAGCATGCTCGCTTACAACAAGTTACATCAAAATAAATATATTACGTTCAATAATAAATAATCTGTTTAATCCTGTTCGGCAATAGTCACCACACATTAAAATGCCCGTGTAATCTCTCAAAATTGAGATAGAATATCAAATATATGTATTTCGTAAAGCTCACTTCATTTTTAAACGGACAGAACAAGACAGTTTTCAGGCGAAGTGCGAATAAATGTAATTATTTTCAGGTGACCCAGTTCTCGTTTCAGGAGAGAATACCTACTTGAAACATCTCTGGTTTTATAACTGTTACTATGGAATATTGTACGGTATACGTGCGTTTGTTTTTGACATAGAAAATGAACAAAACTAGCTTTTGTCAGCGGTTTTGCTAGCGTGAAATTTGAAAATATGTACGTATGTCACTTTATGAGTATATTAAAGGAAGTTTGAAAGAAGCGCCAGTGACTGAAAAGTTGAAAGGCAATCATTTGTCTTGGTTGGTCATGTGAAGAGGAGGGATGAAACGCATGTTACTAAAAAAGTTCTGAGTACCTATACATGTGTGTAAAAGGGAGAGGGAGGCCAAAGAAAAGATGGATGGATTGTGTGAGGAGTGATATGAAAGAAAAGAAAGTTAGAAATAGCATGACGAATGACAGGGCAGAATGGAAAAAAAAACGTGTTGCGCCGACCCCAAATAACACGAGACAAGGGCAGGAAGATGATGATGATGTTTATCAGTTGTCTAGTACTCTTAACACAAGCTCTGCTCAGCTTGGGACTAGACGGCGTTGTGTGATAGTTGTGTGAGTATTATTATATATATTGTTACCTACTCGAAAACGCGCTCTTATCTCTAAATTAGATTAAATGCAGTTTTTTAAGAAGAGTACCTCGAATTTGCAGAACTTATAACTAAGCAACAAAGTAGCTACGAGAATATCAAGGCTCTGCAAACTAATTACAAAAAGGATTCTGTGAAGAGAAAGTCCATAGATTACCTTAACAAACGCATCGAAGCTTTACAATCCCTTTGGGATGAATTTCGGACAAATCATGAGGTCTTGAAGAAGTATGAGTCAGCTCAAAGCGACCATGACTACTTTGAGAAGAACATTTTCGAAATAACAAGAGGCATGTTCAACGAAACAATGCAGTCAATGAATCAGCTACGAGACAATTTAAGGAATGAACCAGGATTTTCGGGTGTCTCAAAACCGAAAAGCCCACAACCACAAGAAAAACCGCAATTTGATACAACTGGAGTTCACCAACAATTTGGAGACGAGACGAACCGTCACTTGTCAATGTTGTTACGTAATCAAATATGTAACTTCAACGCCTTGAAGCGAGCGGTCTCCAAAACTAATCTGGATGATATGAAAGAGAAGTGGCAACTTCAAGATCAACTAAACATACTAAGTTCTAAGTGGGAATCCATTGACAAAATACATTGGGAACTAAGCTACTTACTGCAAGGAAACGACAAGGATTACGAAGCAAAATATGACCATTGGGAGCAAGTCTACGACAACCTAAAGGCAGATTTGAATAGAAAAATCTTTGAAACATCTCATTACGAAAAAACAACACCTCGTATGGAACTGCCGGAGTTCAATGGAGCTTTCAGCAATTGGATCTCTTTCAGAGATTTATTCATTGAGATGATTCATAACAATCCAACGCTAAACAAAACGCAGAAGATGAAGTTCCTAAAATCTAAATTGAAAGGTGAAGCGGAGAAGTTAATCAAACACCTACCTGTGAGTGCTGACAACTACGACTCATGCCTGAATATAATTCAGCATCGCTACGACAATAAGCGACTACTTTTCGTCTCATACGTGGACACGCTTCTCAATCAACCATCTATCGACAAACCGAACTCTACTAATTTGAAAAAGCTGTACGATACAACCAAAGAGTGTCTAAATGGCATGGAGAACATCGACATCAACGTTCCTGTATGGGGGCCACTGATCGTGCACTTACTTTCTTCCAAACTGGATGACGTCACTTACGGTGACTACATCAAAAGCATGAAACATTCAAGAGAGCTTCCAGACTTAGATGAGTTTATGGAGTTCCTAGAATTACAATTTATGACGCTAGAAACATCGCGAAACAAGAAGAGCAGTGTAAAACAAAATAATTCAACGAATAACCAACATAAAAATTATAATAATAACAAGTCAACAAACTTTAAAGACTCAGAAAAGTGGACAAAAACCTACCATGCATCGCTGCGGAAATGTCCACTCTGCAAAAACGATCATGCACTAAGGCAATGTTCAACATTCCTGAACATGGATATCGCAACACGAAACCAAACAACAAGTAAACTGAACCTATGCAAAAATTGTTTATTCAGTCACGGGGAAAACAAATGCAACTCAACGAAAAGATGCCGTACGTGTAATTTTAAACACCATTCCCTTCTGCATGACGATAATCTGAAAGGGCAACAATCAAAGCCAACCACCTCAACGGTGGCTGAGCGAACATCAAATCACATCAACGGTGAACAAGAGATCCTCTTAACGACTCTTCAACTCAAGGTCAAGAACAAAGAAGGAGATTACGTCATCCTTCGGGCGTTGCTGGATCAAGGTTCTCAAGTAACCTTGATCACTGAAAATGCTGCTCAACGATTGAACCTACCCCGAAATAAAATGCACGCTGCTATTACTGGCGTGGGCACGATAATGGGCTCGAGTAAAGGGATGATTAAATTAGAATGTAAATCTATCCACTCTGAGTATACATTCCAAACGGAAGCATTAGTGATGAGTAAACTTATCAACAATCTGCCGAACTCTACAATCAACACAACGAACTGGACACACCTGCACAATATCAAATTGGCCGATCCAGACTTTAACATCTCAGGGCCCATCGATTTACTTCTAGGAGCAGATATTTACTCTGAGGTCATCTTAGAAGGAGTACTCAAACACAACAATAACTCACCAGTAGCGCAACAGACCAAGTTAGGCTGGATACTGTGCGGTGCCACAAAGCAATTTAACTGTCTAGTTACTCTAACGGAGCTAGATAAGATAACAACTTTCTGGGAGACAGAAGACATTCCTTCAGAACCTAAAACATCAACCAAAGACGAATTCTGTGAACAATATTATACGGAAACAACAGAGCGATTAAGCAACGGGCGATATGTAGTGAAGATGCCGATGAACTCCAATTATGAAAAAAACCTTGGAAAATCGAAGTCTCAAGCAATAGCACAATTTCTTCACCTAGAAAAGAAAATGGCAAAACAAGAACACTTTGCCAAACTATACAAACAATTCATCCGAGACTACACCGAATTAGGGCACATGAAGCCAGTGACAGAATCCGAGAGTCGAGTACAAGTCTACCTTCCACACCACGGCGTGGTAAGGGCTAGCTCTACTACGACTAAACTACGAGCTGTTTTCAATGCATCCATGAAGACAGACTCTGGCTACAGCCTAAACGATCTAATGGAAAAAGGGCCAAACCTTCAAAAGGACATTTTATCCCTGATCATAAAATGGCGGAGCTATAAATATGTTCTAACGGCGGACATCGAAAAAATGTACCGTCAAATCCTTATTCATCAAGATCAACAACATTTACAAAGAATAATCTGGAGAGAGTCTTCAAGGGAACCCCTTAGAGAGATGCAGCTGTGTACTCTTACTTACGGTACCAAAGTCGCACCATTCATTGCGATGCGCACTCTCCAACAACTGGCTAAAGATGAAGGCGACGCTTTTCCTTTAGCCCAACAGGCGCTGCAAAACGAATTTTATATGGATGACGCCATCACCGGAAACCATACCATAGAAACAACAAAGTTATTGCAAAAGGAGCTTAGCGAACTACTAAAGAAAGGTGGTTTTGTTTTACGGAAATGGTCCACAAACGAACCATCTATTCTTAAAGAACTACATGGGGAAGAAAAAAGTCACAAAAACGATTTTAACTTCAAGCAGCAAGAGTTCAGCAAAACACTCGGACTCACGTGGAATAACGCAAGCGACACATTCCATTTTACTAGCGAAGCACCTGCCAATAACAAAAATGCACCATACACTAAACGCAGGCTATTGTCAGAGATAAGCAAGATCTACGATCCACTTGGGTGGTTAGCTCCAATGACCATCCAAGCAAAACTACTGTTTCAAAAATTATGGAGTGACAAATGTCAAAACATTGGCTGGGACGAAAATGTACCCGATACCATTGAAAAGGAATGGCTGAAAATTATTTCAGATTTACCAAACATAAACAACATCAGTTTACCAAGATGGATAAAAAACGAAAACAAAACTATGGAATTGCAAGCCTTCTGTGACGCGAGCGAGAAAGCCTACGCATGCGTTATCTACAGCCGAACTACGTCACCGGCAGGCCAATATGTAACTACTCTACTCGCTGCAAAGACTAAGGTGGCACCACTCAAAAAGAAGACTACTATACCAAGATTGGAATTATGCGCCGCAGTTTTGCTAGCGAAACTCCTAGAAAGGATAACTAAGATCCTTGCAGATTACGATCTAAGGATACGCTGTTGGACCGACTCTAAAGTAGTCTTAGCATGGCTTCAAGGAAGTCAAACAAAATACGAAAAATACATTACAAACAGAACGATACAAATAACAAACATCGTACCTGCAATAAACTGGGGTTACGTAAAAACGAACGAAAACCCTGCCGACTGTGCGACAAGAGGGCTTCTACCGTCCAAGTTGAAGGACTTTTCCCTGTGGTGGGAGGGTCCTAAATGGCTACAGGAACAAGAAAAACAAGACATAAACTTAAAAGAAACTTATACTACAACTGAGGGTTTTCTAACAAACTGTTACACGACTAATAGTACGGAACCCATGCCAATTAAAAATGAATTAATCCATTCATTACTTGAGCGGCATAGCAACATAGATCGTATTACAAGAATACTCGCTTGGATCATACGTTTCGCCGATGCATTACAAAACAAAAGGAGGTTAAATGAGTGTAATGAACTGAACTTGAATGAAATAAATAACGCTTTACAAGTAATTATCAAGTCAGTGCAAGGAAATTATTTTGAAAAGGAAATAAAATCTCTCAACGTTGGTGGAAAACTTCCTAACAAAAGCACCATTTTGAAACTCAACCCATTTTTGGACTCCGCTGGTGTTCTACGCGTGGGTGGACGTCTAAATCACTCAAACTTGCCAGTAGAAACTAAACATCCCATCCTCATACCGGGAGAGGGAAGACTCACCCAACTATTAATTGAAAAAGCACACCAACGGACACTACACGGTGGAGCAAGATTAACGCTAGCTTACACTAGAAACAAATACTGGATCATCAGTGGCAATCGGACTGTCAAGAAGAGACTGCGGCAATGCATTCGATGCCGTCGATACGCAACAACTCAAACTGGACAGCTGATGGGCAATCTTCCTAAACAAAGGATCACACCGTCGAGACCGTTTTCACATACTGGCGTGGACTTTACAGGTCATGTGGATGTGAAGATAAACAAAGGCCGCGGAATAAAAACCTGCAAAGGCTATATAGCCATATTTATATGTATGTGGACGAAAGCCGTACATATCGAACTTGTTTCTGACCTATCAACGCAAACTTTCATCGCAGCACTGAAAAGGATGTGTGCCAGAAGAGGAACCCCAAAACACATGTATTCCGATAACGGAACCAACTTTGTAGGAGCAGCAAAGGTATTACATGAGGAGTTCCAACTATACAAAACAATGCTATCTTCAGAGTTCTTCAAAGAGATCAACGACCTTGAAATTGAGTGGCATTTCAATGCTCCATCCTGGCCATCGGCAGGAGGATTATGGGAAGCTGCTGTACGTTCAATGAAAACACACCTGAAACGGGTAATCGGACAACAGAAGCTAACCTATGAACAATTTGCAACGCTTCTTACACAAATCGAAGCGTGCATGAACAGCAGACCACTGAGTCCGTTATCTGAAGATGTGGAAGATCTGGACTATCTCACTCCTAGTCACCTTCTCACGGGAAGTCCGACGCTCACACTACCACTCAATGAACCTGAAGAAATGAAATCTATAGACATCAGAAACAACTGGAAACTCATAGAGCTTATGCGCCGACACTATTGGGATCGCTGGTCAAAAGAATACATTCACTTACTACAAAATCGAAACAAATGGCAACGAACCAAAGAAAATATACAGAAGGGGCAATTAGTTCTCGTCAAGGAAAATAATCTACCTCCGTGTAGGTGGGCTATGGGCCGCGTCGTGGAACTGCACCCAGGCAGCGATAACTTAGTTCGTGTAGTAACGCTCAAGACACAAAATGGAGTACTGAAAAGACCTATAATCAAACTAACCCCGCTACCTATAAACGAGGCATGTGAGGGTACGGATTCACAGAAAGAGAATCCTGAAACTAAGCACTGCAAGAAAAATAAAGCGGTCAGTAGAACTCAGAGAGGGGTTAACAGCTTGCTCATGGTGTTACTAGTAGTGTTTACAACGCTATCGTGTGGACAAACAACACCCCTGCAACATTTTAAAATAACACCGTTAGCTGAAAATCAACCAATTTATTTCGATCCTGCTGGAAATATTCAACTTATACACGATGAATGGAAACTTCTAGTATACTACAATTTGACAACATTCTGGCAAAGTACAACAAAGGTCGAGAAATTTGTGAATCGTCTAGCCCAACTCTGCGACACGATGCCCAACGAGCCATGTCACTCTGTGACACAGCAACTCAAGTACGAACTGAACCAGTTGAACGAATATAACGTATTGTTACGTTCTCAACATCAACAACGGAGACGTCGTGGCTACGTCAACGGCGTAGGAAACATTGCACGAGCCCTGTTTGGTGTCCTTGATAGCAATTTTGCCGAAAAATACTCTCAGGACATTCAAAAAATCAAAACAAACGAACAATATTTACTGGAGTTAATAAGAAATCAAACATTAATAATTGAAGCAGAAAACAACATCATAAAGAAAAATGAAGACTTTGTGAAAACGCAACTAGAAGTTATTCAACAATTCATGAACGAAACAAAAAACAATATGGCATTGATAGAAAACAGATTTCAAGTCATGAAAACAATGAATGACGTCAACGCTGGAGCGATAACTGCCAGTTTACTACTAACAGTCTTGAGAAGAAACCAACAAATGCTACTAAACGCATTGACAGATATCTACAGAGGAAATCTGGATATGGAACTATTCACACCAGCGCAACTATCTGAACAACTCAACTTCATCGCGGGAATTATATCGAAAAGATTAACGCTACCTATTACAAACAGAAATGGAGCAAATATTAAAGATATTTACAAGATCATTTACGTCAAAGCAAGGCTCACGGAACGATACCTACTGTTCGAACTACATATCCCGTTACTGAGCGATGACGAATATACATTATACCACAACGTACCTATACCTATACAACACACGGCTAACCAATGTCAGGTGATAGCGATAACAACAAAGTACATCGGAGTGAACTTCGTAAAAAATACCTATATACAGATGGAAGAGGCTGATCTTCAACAATGTACAACGATGGGGGCAGATAACTACATATGCCACGCCTACACAACTATTAGCAACCTGCATGGAGCCACAGCATCCTGCGAAGCAAAAATGCTTAGTCAAAATGTAAACAATGTCACATGCGATTGGGTACCACAACAATGCTCTGACCAATGGATAAAACTACAGAGACCAAACATATGGCTGTATAACTGTATCAATGAGTGTGCGCCACGAATGGTGTGCGAGAATCGTATTACTACGCTGACGATTGCTAAGTCTGGACTCATGGCCCTAGGTCAGGATTGTGTACTACAACATAAAGACGCTACAATATACTCGCATAACGTTTTTAGTAGCTATACGAATATTGGAATAACTTTGGAGGTACCAACTATTGATCCTCCAAATGACATCTGGAAAACTCTAAAGAATACAAAGATTGTGCTACCGAAACTAAACTTGTCTGATGAACACCGACTGCTGGACAACCAGATAACCGCACAAAAGGGACGAGAAAACTTGCCCAGCGATTTGAGTATCCACGATATCGGAAACTATACTATAAGTTCTTTGCTGGTGGGAGGAATCGTCGTTGCTATTATAGTATGGCTAATAAGAAGATATCTTCCTGCATGCACCAAAAATCGACAGACACTTTCAACAAAATCTCGAAAGAAGTTAGAAAACATAGAACTGAACGAAATGGCAACCAACTACGAAACAGAAGATAGTCATTCGAAGAACCCAATGGGAACTAGATTCGAGCTATAATATTCTTTAATTTGAAACTTTGTTTTCACTTATTATTTTACTGTTTTATACTATTTACTTTTTACTTTATTTAACTTGTAACAACTTTAGTGATCTAAGTATGTATACATCTTTCCCTCGGGAGCATGTACGAGCCAATAATGCTCATACAGCAAAATACGTTTTGCTTATTAAACTTAATAATTTAATTCAGTCGTAACTACACCTCCGTCACGCGGTAATGTGTTTGCAATAAATAAGTGCGGCTCTATACATAACTTTATTGTATTTACCAATAAACATTTTAACGTGTTACTAAGTGGTTTGGTGTTACTTATTATTTACAACCTACAACAACTACCGGAGAATCGTCAACGGCGAAATACTCCAACACCCTTTGTTAGTGATAGTGTGACGGGTGACAGGATAGAATGGAGGACGGAGACGTGTTGCGCCGACCGACCCCAAGTAATATGGGATAAGGGTAGGAAGAAGAAGATACGTAACTATGTCACTATATGATAAAGTAGCATTCGACAGTAGTTTATTGAGTTTGTAGCTGCAATACATCGTCACGCATCCGTTCGCTGCCGCCGCCATCGGTGTACTGGCGCCTCGCGCGCCGCCCGGAAATATTTATACGCGAGACACACTAGCCGCGCATGGAGCGAGCGTTGAGCCCAACAGTGACCAGTTTCAACAACAGCGATCCGCGCGCCCCCGCACGTATTTCTTAGGAACTATACTTAGGAAATAAGATACGTCAACCGTCCACTACTTGCACCTATGTATTTAGTTATAAGTTCTGTACATATTTCTGTAAATCCATTCCCTTCAGAATACATCAATATAAATATAATCAGTACATCTGGAGTATCATTACTGCACACCACCTAAGCGCTACAGTGGTGACCCCGACGTTTAAGATAAGTAAGAAGACCTCCAGATTCAGAATTCATCATGGCCAACAAAGAGGAACAGGAACTCTCCGGTGTCTCGACGTCGCTGCGCATCCCACCTATTTGGCGTGACAAAATACGGTTGTGGTTCGCGCAATTTGAAGCCATCATGAGCGCACAGAAGAAAGGAGATCAGACAATGTTTGAGCTCGTCATCGGGCAACTTGAGCGGCAAGATCTCGACGAAATTTCCGACATAATTCTCCATCCACCCGCAAATCAACGTTATGAGGCCCTGAAAAGTCGGTTATTCCAAGTCTACGAGGAGTCTGAACAGCGTCAAGTACAGAGGTTACTATCCGAAATGGAGCTCGGCGACATGAAGCCTTCACAGCTGCTACGTCGCATGAAGAACCTCGCCGCCGAAAACATCTCCGACTCAGCGCTGCGAATAATGTGGACTAACCACCTACCACAATCAGTTCGAGCAGTCCTCGCCGTGAGCGATAACATCGCAAAAAAATCTGACATACACGAGCTGGCGATGATGGCAGACAAGATCCTCGAGCAGACGCAACCATACGGCGCAGTCGCGGCAGTTTGCTCCACATCCACCACCCCAGCAGCACCTACATCAATTGAGGAGAAGATCGACGCGCTCGCGAGAGAAATCGCAGAATTGAAAACGAGACAACCACGTCATCAAAACTACCGACGTAGATCGATCAACAGACGACATTCGAGATCGCGTTCTCGTTCGTCGAGCCGGCACCATCACGATCACGCTCGAAATGACCAATCAGCGATTTGTTTTTACCATCGTAAGTTTGGCAAAGAAGCGCGAAGATGTACCCGTCTGTGTAGTTACGAAGACAGCAGTGCCCCCTCGGGAAACTAAAACCTGCGTTGGCTGAGGCGGCAACCGGCGCAAGCAACACATCCTACCGCCTATTTATAACGGACAAAAATTCACGTTTGTCGTTCTTAATCGATACCGGCGCAAACGTCTCCGTGATACCCAAGAGGAAAGGCGGGAAAACGACACCTACAGATTTTTGCTTGTACGCGGCGAACAACACGGTGATACCAACATACGGTGAAAAAACACTGCAACTGGATCTCAACCTACGCAGACCATACACCTGGAAATTCATCATCGCAGCAGTCAGCAAGCCCATCATCGGTGCCGACTTCCTAAAACACCATCAACTTCTTGTCGACATAGCCAGCCGATGTCTCGTCGACAAAGTAACCAACCTCACCGTAAAAGCGCCAGTCACCTATTCTGCTGACCCTACAGTCAGAAGTATCGACGTTGATCAGCCGTATCACCAGCTACTCAGCAAGTATCCCGACATTCTTCGACCGTCATGTATGAAGAATACTCCCAAACACTGTGTGGAACACCACATCGAAACTACTGGCCCACCAGTATACAGCAAGACCAGACCCTTACCACCACATCGATATCTGGCCGTGAAAAAGGAGTTTGAGACGATGATGCAGCAAGGAATTTGCCGTCCAAGCAAAAGTCCATGGTCCAGCCCGCTACACGTCGTACCAAAGAAAAACGGCGACATACGCGTATGTGGCGACTACCGAAGGCTCAATGACGTCACTAAACCCGACCGCTATCCAGTACCTCGTCTCAAAGATTTCACCTACCTACTACACGGCAAGAAAATCTTCACCACACTAGACCTAAATCGTGCATACCAACAATTGCCTGTACACGAATCAGATATTGAGAAGACTGCCATCACAACTCCATTCGGACTATTCGAATTTCCACGAATGTGTCCAGGTCTCAAGGCAGACCTTCCAACGGTTCATCCATCAAGTACTCAATGGATTGGATTACGCATTTCCATTCATTGATGATGTCATCGTCGCTTCGGACAATGAAGCACGCCACGTCGAAGACCTACAAGAAGTGCTACGCAGATTAGACGACTACGGCATAACAATAAATCCATCTAAATGCGTCTTCAGCAAAGAAAATGTGAAGTTCCTGGGCTATGAAGTGTCAAGCAGGGGAATTAAGCCACCTCAAGATAAAATCACCGCTATCACTGCTTACCCCAAACCCGAGACGATACAAGACCTACGTCGATTTCTTGGAATGGTAAATTTTTACCGCGACAGTATTCCGAATGCAGCACACATACAAGCACCTCTCAACGCGTACCTACATAATTCCAAGAAACGCGATAAGACCAAAATCGACTGGAACACAGAAGCTTCACAGGCATTCGAATCATGCAAAGTTGGCATACAAAACGCTGCTTTGCTCGCTCATCCATCTCCATCACCAAATGACGCCATCTCCCTCATGTGTGACGCATCGAGTACCTGCGCAGGAGCCGTACTGCAACAACTTGTAAACAAGAAATGGATACCACTGGGTTATTTCTCGAAAAAGTTCTCCGACACACAGCAGCGATACAGTACATTCGACAGAGAACTATTATCAATCTACATGGCAATCAAACACTTCTGAAAAATGTTCGAAGGAAGAGAACTGATTGTTTATACTGACCACAAACCGCTGACTTACGCTATCCGCAAGCCACCGTCTGATAACGACATGCAACGACGCACGCGTCAGCTGTTATTTATCAGCGAGTTCACGACGGACATACGACATGTGAGCGGAGTGAATAATGTTGTCGCCGACGCACTCTCTCGCATTGAAACAATAGAAACACCGTCACCAATCAACTACGATGAGTTATCTCAGGCGCAAGAAAAGGACAGCAACATACAAACCTTATCAAAACAGTCAAATATCCAACTCAAGAAAATCGTCATGCCCGGTACTAACAAATCAATATTCTGCGAAACATCTACTTCACACATTAGACCATACCTACCAACTGACTTTCGTCGCATCGCATTCAACGCCGTGCACAATACAAGTCACCCGGGAATACGGACTACACGCAAGATGATGCAAGAACGGTACTTCTGGCCAGCAATGAATACCGACATCGGCGAGTGGGCAAAAACATGCACGTCATGCCAACTATCAAAAGTACAACGGCACAATCACAGTGAAATCGCAACTTACCCACCGAGTGAAAGATTTCAACATTTACATATTGACATTGTCGGAAAACTACCCACAACTTCGTGCGGACATCGATACTTACTCACGATTATTGACCGCAGCACTCGATGGCCCGAAGCAGTACCTTTGCAAGAGATAAGCGCTGATATTGTTGCAAGAAAGCTGTATGAAACCTGGATATCTCGCTACGGTTGTCCTTCGAGAATAACGACTGATCAAGGACGACAGTTCGAAAGTCGACTATTCCATGACCTCGCACAACTTCTTGGCATAGAACGAATCCGAACTACTGCCTACCACGCTCAAAGCAACGGGGTTATTGAAAGATTCCATCGCACGCTGAAAGCAGCACTCATGGCCCGACTGCAAAACAGCAACAAATGGATTTCTGAGCTGCCCACTGTGCTGATGGGATTACGAGCCGCCGTGCGCACAGACACTAATACTAGTGCCGCGCAACTCACCTACGGTCAAGCATTGCGACTACCCGGCGATTTCATATCACCATCACCAGCTGTTACAAAAATGGACCACAACTACGTTGATCACCTACATGACGTAATCACGAAGCTCACACCCACATTCAAACCGCATTCCAACAAGCGATGTATGTTCGTGCACAACGCCTTGCAAACATGCAGCCATGTGTTTGTACGCGATGACACCGTCCGAAAGCCACTGCAACATCCCTACAAAGGTCCGTACCAGGTCGTCAATCGCAATAACAAATACTTCACCGTACAACTACCAGGAAGATCAAGCACTATATCGATCGATCGACTCAAACCGGCGTTCACTGTCAACATTGAAGAACACGGACACACAAGTAGTGAGACACTCCAACCAGCTGCAGCTACCACCGAAGACCACTCCAGCATACTCCCAGCGAACACCAACGAACACCGGACCAGATCAGGCAGGATATCCAAGATGCCCGTACGCTTTCGCTAGGGGGGGAGTACTGTAGCTGCAATACATCGTCACGCATCCGTTCGCTGCCGCCGCCATCGGTGTACTGGCGCCTCGCACCGTGGAAGTCGCTGCGTCCCCGCAAGGGGGCGCGGCGGCGGGGTACAGGCTAGGCCTTTGTCCCGCGGTGGCAGGGTAGGGCCCCGTAAATACGGGACCTGCATTGGGGTGCCTTGTAGGCGGCAACCTCAAGGCAGGCGCGCTTACGCTGCTTGCCTAAGAGTAACTGCACTGTGTTCAGTAGGAGCGCCTCGGCACTGCTCCTGCAGTGCCGTTTTTCACGACATCTCGGCGGTCAGACCCCGCCGGGTGGAACCCCCGGTTACCCGGAGGAAGCCCAGCGAGAGACGACCAGCGACGAGAATGCCGGCTTTGGGGGCGCTCCCTACTGAGGATGTAGACCCCCGCCTGTTACGCTTCCAGATCGAGCCGGTCACGCTTCAGGCTCAGGGGACGTGGTGAGAGTATGAGCGGTAATGGAAATTGTGTGTTACACCGCTCATGTGGGCATGCAAACGCGCAACCGCGCTACGCGTCCGCTGCGTGAGTAATATGTATGTAGAGTCGTGATTGTATGGGGGCTGGAGCACGTCATGCCTATATTAACTTAGAACACAACGTGCACCGGGTGCGTGTGATGATTGAGGAGTCTAATTCGTGTGAGTGAGTCGCGTGTAGGTGAAAGCGGCTCACTCAGGCGTCAAGTCCGGTGGGTTGGACACGTCCGGTAGGAGGTCACGGGGAAATCGCCTCGCGTCAGGAGGACGCGCGTGCCAGGGCGCTATGTGCTTGACGTGCTGCCAAGCGGAAGCGTCGGCACGCGAGAACATGTGGGACGCGAGGCGGACACAAAATTGGTCCAGGCTCTCCATCTCGAGGTCCCGCTGTATGACGTCGTTCCTCACCAGCGGGGGGGCGTTCGCGATGGTCCGGAGCGCAAGGTTCTGTTGCGCCCGGAGGCGTCTCTTGCTGGGCTCGCTGGTGAGGGCGAGCCAAGCTGGGGCGGCATACGTAATGATGGGGCGGATGTACGTCTTGTACACGCCCAGCTTGGTACGCAGCGGGAGGCGAGAGGAGAGCACTGGGCGGAGCAGAGCGCGGGCTGCCCCGCTCTTGGCGGTGACCTGCCGGACGTGGCCTCTCATGGAGAGCCGACGGTCGATGGTGACCCCTAGGTACTTCACCTGGGGCGACCACGCGATGTCGGCTCCATGCAGCTGGAGAGGTGGTGGGAGGCGAGCAGACCCGACGAGCAGCGCCTGGGTCTTACCCACGTTCACCGACAACCTCCACTTCGACAGCCAGTCGGGAAGCTGATCTAGTACGCGCTGTACTTTGACTGCTGCGTGCTTCGCGTTAAGCGAGGAGCTTATGTACGCAGCATCGTCGGCGTACAGCGCGAGCGTGGTTTCCTGCGTCGTGGGGATGTCGTCGGTGTAACATGAGTAGCAGGCCGGCGATACGCAGCTACCCTGCGGTACGCCGGCCGCGACCGGGCGGGCGCTCGAGAGTGCGCCATCGACCACCACCTTAAAGGTCCTATCCGAGAGGAAGGAGGAGACCACCTTTACGACGCGACGGGGCGTGCTGGTGTGAGAAATCTTGTAGACCAGGCCTTCGTGCCAGACCCGGTCAAATGCCTTTTCCATGTCGAGGAATACTGCAACCGCTCGCTCCTTCTTGTTCAGCGAGGCGGTGAGAAGGTGCAGTACCCTCGACAGCTGGAGCGTCGTGCTGTGTTCCGAGCGAAACCCGAACTGTTCCGGACGTGGAGTCAGGTGGGGAGTTAAATGTCGCAGCAGGAGTCTCTCAAACACCTTGGACATAGTGGGCAGCAGGGTGATCGGCCGATAGCTCTCCGGCTTCAGCACGTCCTTGTTCGCCTTCGGCAGCATTATAACGCGCCCTTCCTTCCAACACCCAGGAAAGACCCCCGTGCGCAGCACCCCCGTGAACAGGCGCGCCAATGCCGCTACCGAACGGTACGGCAGGTGGCGCAGCGCTGTATTGGTGATGCCGTCCGCCCCAGGGGCCTTCCTCAGTTTCGTGGACAGGATGGCGCGTCTGACTGCGTTAGGCGAGAAGAAGATAGGGTCTTCCTCGGGAGCTATCGGCGAGGCGAAGTATTCTCCAAGGTGCCTCTCGACTGCTGCGACATGGTCTTGGTCAACAGTCGGGTTCGGCTGGAATTGACGCTCCAGGCACTCGGCAAAGATCTCCGCACGGTCTGCTGCGGAGTATCTTGGGGCCCCGTCGCTATGCAATAGCGGACGCACCGGAGCTGGGGTCTTCGTTAACTGCCGGCAAAGCCTATGGATTGCCGGCCAGTCTCCTTCCGTAGATATGACGTGATCGTCCCAGCTCTCGGCGTTAAACGCTTGGAGCTTGGCTCTGACTCTCTCCGCGTGGCGGTTTAGGTGTGCCTTCTGCACAGGGCATCTCGATAGTTGCCACCGTTTGCGAAGGCGCCTGGTCTCAGCGACCAACTCCTGCAGGTGCTTCGGCAGGGGCCTGAAAGCTTTCCCCTGCGGCTGCGATATAGTGGTGGTCGCCTCGTCAAGGGCGCGCTGGATGCAAACGGTGACCTCCTCCGCCAGACTATGTACGTCCGCGGAAGAGACGACAGGCCAAGCTGGCGTGGTGGTCTCCATCACTTCCTGGAACTTTGTCCAGTCCGTTTTTCGACGTGGCGCTGGGGGCGAGAGTCGGGTCGGCATGTCTGCTAGGACGACGAGGACAGGTTGGTGATCCGACAGCATCTCGTCGTCTAGGACTTGCTGGGTGATCTGGCAGTTCAGGCCCACGTGCACGGTGATGTCTAGCACATCCGGCGCATACTGGTACTGGTCCGGATAATGCGTCGGAGTTTCCGGACCGGACACCACGTACCCGTGAGCCTGTGCGTCTGCGAAGAGTCGTTTACCCCCGGAATTCGCTCGATTCGAATTCCACGCTGGGTGTTTACAGTTGAGGTCGCCGGCCAGGAGAGTCGGCCTTGACGACAGGAGCATGAGTGCCCGCAGCTCTGTTATGTCGAATTGGGCTGCGGGCGGAATATAAGCCGCGAAGATATTCAGGTCCTCACCGGCGAGGTGGACCTGAACACCCAGCGCGTAGATGGAGTTGAGGGGCGTCGAAGGTAGGGCTTGGTGGACGACTCTACGCCGCACTAGTACCGCCAGACCACGGTAGGTAATGCCGACTGCCGACTTCTCGTCCTGCCTGTAGATGAAATATCCCGGGAACCTGACTGTGTCGGCAGGCCCCAGGAGAGTTTCGCTTATCAGCGCCACGTCTACTTTTTGTTCCTTGAGGAGGAGGCGGAAGGGGGCGACCTTACTCTTGAGGCCGCGGGCATTCCAATGGATGATCCTCAGAGACCTGGCCATCGGTGACCGGTAACGATCTCGATTAATTGAGGCAGGTCCCCAAGGACCACACCTATTGGATCCCGCGATCCCATCATCCTCCCGACTAACCCCATCAGGTAGCGGAGGATCTGAGGGAGGCGGGCTCTCAGCAACTCTGTGCTCTCCTCCGAGATAGATTGGCTCGGAGGGCCTCTGCCTCGCTGCTGCTGCCGAATAGGGGCAGCACTTGCGTGTGCGGCCGCTTTGGGGGCGGCTCGGCTCGCCTCTGTGTGCTGCTCCTTCTTCTCCTCGTCGGCAGCAACAGGTGCTGCTCTTGAGGGGGCCCCTGTCCCAGAGGGGGCAGGGGCGGTCGCCGCTTCGGTGTGGGAGGGAGGGGGCGGGGGCTTCTTCCCCCTCTTCTTCCCCCCCTCTTGGTCATCCTCCGCCTCCCGGAGGGGACTTCTTGACCTCTGATTGAGGGCCCGTTGGCTGCCGCCATCAGGGACGCACTAGGCGCCTCCTTCTCCTCGGCGTTCACAGGCCTCTCTCTGGCTGCGTTCTGCTGGCGCTGTTGCCGGGAGATGGCGACAGTACCCGCTCGCTTGTTCCTCAACTCGTTGAGGAACACGGGACATTTGGAGTGGCACGCCGGGTGGTCGCCTGCGCAGTTTGCGCAGGTGGCCGGTTCTGACCTTGGGCGTGGGCAGTCCTTTGCGGCGTGGCTCTCGCCGCAACGCACGCATGCGAGCGGGCGATGGCACAGGTGGGAGCTGTGCCGGAACTTCTGGCACCTGTGACACTGTGCGGGCCCTTTCTTGCCCCTCCACGCCTCGACTCGGACACCACGCATTAGGAGTAATTCCGTGGTGTCATAAATTCTCCTCACGTCGGGCGTCCTCTTTAGCACGGCATGAAATATGCAGCCAGGTCGTCCCTCGCGCGCCTTAATGTTGCGCACGAACTCTGGCTCATATCCCAGCCGGCTCAGCTCTCCTTCAATCTCTGCCGGTTCCGTGTCGGCAGGGAGTCCACGGATGGCCACCTTAAAACTGCGCTCCGCTGGGAGCGAGTAGGCGAACCAGGAAATGCCGCTTTCCCTTTCCAGGTCGGTGAGATACCGCTGGACCACCCTATACTCCACCTCGCTTTCGGGGAGGAACCGAATGCCGCCTTGGTACGGGCGGGCATTCGGTGGGAAGCCCAGCAGGTCTCTCACCGCCCTAAAGTGGGCGGCCCAACCTGGCAGCCTCTCCACAATCAGCGGAGGGTAGCGGGGAGACTTCTTCTTGGCGGCAGGAACATTTCCTGACGCGGAAGGTGTGGGGGCCCTCGCGGAAGAGGGGGCCCCGATGTCCATCGGGTCCGGGTTGCCCCTCAGGCCCGATGAGGTGGATGGCAGGGGGGAGGCCGGTGGCGAGCGCACCGCTTCGGCGAATGTGGGTGACCCCACACCATCCCGCCTGCGCGGGGCGCGCTGAGGTAGGGGGGGGTCCTTACACGGACGCTTCGCCTCTTCGGCGGCCTCGTCGTCGGAGCTGCGGGGTCTGCGTTGTGGCCGAGCGTCCAGAGCAAACTCATAGCCAAAACTCGGGGTCTCCAGTGGTGGGGGTGGGGGGCCCTCGTCCGGTGAGCCGGGTCGCGTGAGCGTGTCGAACGACACGTCTCGGCGACCGACATGAGAGGAGGCCCCCGACGAAGCCGACATGTCCGACCCCTGACGGGAGGAACACGCGGACATGGCGACGGGGGAGTCCTGGGCGGAGCCCCTTGGTGGAGGTGGAGAGAAAAATGGCGGGACTAACCTTTCCGCCGCAGCGGCCGAGCCCGCCAGCATGCGGCGGGTAGCCGGCGAAGCGGTGCGGCGTGCTGGGCCGGGCTGTGTCCTTGCTTTCGGCTCAGGGCCGCGTTTTCCGGGAGGGATGCTGGTGAGTGTTTTCGATGTCGCACCGGCACTGGACATCGATTCACTGGAGGTGGTGGGCACAGGTGGGGCCCTGGTAGGCGCTGCGGAGCGCGCAGCCGGCGCGGAGGGCACAGCGGGTCGCGCGGGTGCGGCACTACGCGCGATGATGTGCTCCCCCGGCGCAGCGGAGCGCACGGCAGGGGTGGGTGAGCGCACGGATTGGTGGCGGCTAGGCTTCACTAGGGGCCCTGGGGCCTGTATGGGCACTGGGCGGAAGGCGGAAGGACGAACCGGGACGGCCGGTTGTCGGCTCGACGACGCTACCGACGAAACGCGCGCAGTCGTAGACAGCGCCGGCGGGTGACGAGCGGCCGTGGACAGCTTTGGCGGGTGCCGAGCGGTCGTGGACAGCTCTGGCGGGACGCCAGCGGTCGCTTCCCTCTTCGTCTTGGAGGCAGGTGGGGCATCGGGCGTCGAACCCCCAATAAATGGGAGCGACAGCGTCCGGTCCCCCATCGGTCGATCCGGGGTTGGGGTCTCGGAGTCGTTTCCCAACGAACTCCGAGGTCCAGGCTTCTTGGGCGGCATAACGTCGCACAAATAGTTTGTAAACACACGTTTAAAATTCACATTCACATTATTTAAAATAGTTTTTAAAAATTCAAAATTAAAATTGGTTAAAATAGATTAAAATTTTGGCACGTTGCCTCCGCGACCACTACGGTGTGTATAGGCACACCGGGTAGCGACGGGGTGGCCTCCCCTGTGTGCTCCCGCAAGTGCTAGCCGAAACCAGCACCTACGTCAACACACAAAGGGTAAGCCGACTAAAAATAGATGTGGTCCGTACGGGAACGAGGCGCGACTGTGGCGCCTCGCGCGCCGCCCGGAAATATTTATACGCGAGACACACTAGCCGCGCATGGAGCGAGCGTTGAGCCCAACAGTGACCAGTTTCAACAACAGCGATCCGCGCGCCCCCGCACGTATTTCTTAGGAACTATACTTAGGAAATAAGATACGTCAACCGTCCACTACTTGCACCTATGTATTTAGTTATAAGTTCTGTACATATTTCTGTAAATCCATTCCCTTCAGAATACATCAATATAAATATAATCAGTACATCTGGAGTATCATTACTGCACACCACCTAAGCGCTACAAGTTCATTCATTGCAGACAAATTGTTAGAAATCCTTTTAAAAATCTAAAGAAAATTTTTAAACCAAATCTACAGTGGAAAGGTAAAATCGCTTAACCGCCACTTGGGTCGAAAATAAGTAATCAAACTTAATACACTTAAAATAAGTCTTCTTGCGTGAGATACATACACGTGAGGTTAAGAAAGATTATGAAAAACCAAAATGGTCGATTTCTGGCGTATAATATACTGTATTTTCCTTGACAGTCATGTAGATTGTAGCGTATCAAAATAAAAGGGGCCAAAAGATTTCAAAAGTATTACTTACCAAAATGTAAGAAAAAAATAAAAAGTTGACAGTGAGAAAAACCCAAAGCTTTTTACCCGAGTGACAAGAAGGGTTATGTTCTTTTTGTTAGTCCGTTTATTGTAATAGAATCCGGAAAATCGAATTCGATTTCATTATACACTTTCGGGAACTTTTTATTTCTTTTAACCCATAAGATTCCCAAATATGTAAAAGTCGAAATAACATAAACACTATTCGAAGGGTACCGCTAAGTCGTAAAACATTCGTTTAGTTTGGTTTGGCGGGAAAAATGCCGTAAAAACCACATAAAACTATTTATAGGTCATTTACTGTTCGTGTTTATGTTACGTAGGTACTGGGCAGGTAGATCGGTTTGTCTGTTTGTGTGCTAGGATAAGTATCTTTTTTTTTTAAATTTTATTATTGATAGGCTCGCGTTTGACCACTATCTCACCTGATGGTAAGCGATGAAGTGGCCGACGATGGAGCACTCTTGCCTAGAAGTAACCTATTCACTCTTGACTTAAAGACGCCTAGGTTGTAGCTATCAGGAAACACAGACTCCGGCAGGGGATTCTACTTCTTAGCTGTACGCATAATGAATATGTTCCAAAAACGCTTTGTACGTATAGGTGGGATGTCCACAATGTACCGATGGCGCAACGTCGTACGTCTAGTGGTCCGATGATGGAACGGACTTGATGGAATTAAATTGTGCAATTCCAACGCACACTCCCCGAAATGTAATCGATTGAAAACCGACAACCCAGCAACTCGTGGTCGATGCTCAAGGCTTTGGAGTTTTGACTCGACGATCTACTATAATAATAATAACTACCGGAGATTTATTGTGAAGGATGGAACGGTAGACATCTGTCGGGGGTGTCACCGTCCGGGTGATTCAATTCGTCACATTATCTCTGGTTGTTCCTGTCTAGTTAACGGGGAATACTTGCATAAGTACAACCTTGTTGCCAGGATTATCCATCAGCAACTTGCTCTGAAATACTTTTTTGTGGAATCGAGGTATGAACCCAACCCAGTTCTCGATAATGGCGATATCACATTATACTGGGATCGATCCAACATTACTGACAGGACCATTGTAGGCAATAAGCCTAATAGTGGTGGTGAACCGAATCGAGAAGCGTGCAATGATTGACCCATATCCGTCTCGCAAGACGAGAATCTCGTGAAAGCCGAGAAAGATAACAAATCGAGTATATTGATTTGGCACGCGAGGTTGTCGACATGTGGGATGTGGACTCGGCTACCATTGTACCGATAATCGTATCAGAAAATAATCTAAAACAATTTTAAATATTTTTTTATTGTTGATAGGCTCGCGCTTGACCACTATCTCACCTAATTTTTTTTTGTAGGTGGGCAAATCATCCAATGACATCCCCCGCTCTTGGGCGGAGCGGCAGATAGTGTCAGACTTTTACTGACTAAGAACCCACTCTTGTTCCTTCGTTGCCTTTCGTACCAGGGCCGAGTCTTTCTTTCAGAATCAGACCCTTGGCCCTAGTAGGCTTCGACCCTGCTGGGCCCCTACGGTTTGCTGACATCTCCTTGAGGCGCGTGTTTAACAGTACTCGCCGTCGACGCCTTGGGTTCGGTCCGGACGGTTACCGGACGGTCAGATGGCGAGCTACCCATTGCTCACCGTTCGCAAGCCCGCGCCTACAGTGGCCGGAAATCAGGATCGGAATCCCGGTGGCTGGGGCGTGAGGGCCGCAAAACTTTTAAGGGTTAAAAAATACACGTATTTCCTGGAACAAGTTTTGTGAAATATTCGAGATTCGAGTAAATAGTAGTAAAGTTTTCAGGCGCTATATCTCTTTTTTTGCATTGTCTCTTCATTAAACATCACGTTGAATTGCGTTAGGTGAAGCAACAAGCTTTTAAACCATGTTCTATGTTGACGATAGGCGAGCGGAAAAGGACCCTCTTAAAGATCTCCGGGTTGTAGCTATCAGGAAACATATTATTGACATTATTAATTTATACTAATAATTTTGTTTGTCTGAACTTGCTCGACTGGCAATCGAAAACTGTCAAACGAGCAAGTGTAATTGCGCCTTCGCACTATTTCCAGTCTTATTCTGATATTTTTAACTGCGTTACAATAAATGATCACCCAAAGGGCAATGGAAAGGGCTATGCTCGGAGTTTCCTTGCGTGATCGAATCAGAAATGAAGATATCCGCAGGAGAACCAAGGTTGCCGACATAGCACGAAGAATCGCCAAACTTTAGTGGCAATGGGCAGGGCACATTGCTCGCAGAACGGGTGGCCGTTGAGGCCGAAAGGATCTGGAGTGGCGACCGCGTACCGGAAGACGCAGTGTTGGAAGGCCCCCTACAAGGTGGACCGATGACCTGGTTTTTTTTTTTTTTTTATAGGTGGGAAAATCATCTTATGACAAATCCCGCTCTTGGGCGGAGCGCGAGATAGTGTCAGACTTTTACTGACTAAAAACCCACTCCTGTTCCTTCGTTGCCTTCGTCCTAGGGCGACGGTTTCGTTTTCACACTACCCATGGCCCCAGTAGGCTTTGACCCCGCTGGGCCCCTACGATTTGCTGACATCTCCCTGAGGCGCGCGCGGAACAATACGCGCCGTCGACGACTTGGGCTCGGTCCGGATGGTTACCGGACGGTCGGACGGCGGGCCACCCATTGCCCGCCGTCCGCAAGCCCGCGCCTACGGTGGCCGGAAATCGGGATCGGAATCCCGGCGGTGGTTGGGGCGTGAGGACAGTTGCCGTTGCCTCACGCGATCGGCTGCCTCCTTTGCTAGCATTACTGCTTCGCAGAAGGAGGCGACCGCCTGCCACTCCTCCTCGCTCCGGACCATGGCCTGTACCAAGGCCCGGCGCGAGAGATCGCCGCCGCCGATCGACCCCACGAGGACACGGCGTTGCTCTTCCCAAGCGGGGCACACTTCCACCGTGTGCTCCACCGTGTCCTCCGGGCGGTCCACACAGTGGCGACACCCGGGCGTCGCTTCCGCACGAATCCGGTGCAGGAACTTCCCGAACTTCCCGTGTTCGGTGAGAACCTGCGTCATGCGGAAGGTGAGGACGCCGTGAGGTCTTTCCAACCACGCCTCAAAGAAGGGACTTACCGCCATAATTGTGGCGTGCTCAGCACTGGGTTGCGACAGTCGCTGTCGCCATTCCACCATGAGATCCCGCCGGAGTTCTTCACGCCATGCCGCGACTTGGCGTGGCAGCGGAGTTTCGCCCCGGCGTTGCATCTCCATGCGCAGATCGTGCATGTGAGCAAGGCCTGTTGCTACCAGATCCCATGGTGGCTGTCCAGCAAGGAGGCTCGCCGCTTCGCGGGAAATCGTCCGGTATCCTCGCACCATTCGTATGGCCATGACCCTCTGACATGCGTTCAGCCGTGCCGCCGGCTGCTTCCGCAGCGCCGGCGCCCATATCGGTGCGCCATAAAGGGCCCTGGACCGAACGATTCCCGCGTAGAGCCTCCGGCAGGAGGCGTCTGGACCCCCAAGGTTGGGCAGGAGCCGCCCGAGGGCAGCCCCAGTCCGATTTAGTTTGGGAGCCAGACGTCGGAAGTGCTCCTCGAAATCCCATCGGCTGTCGAGAACGAGTCCCAGGTACTTCATCGTTGACCCGACACCGATGTGGACTCCTCCTACCGTCAGTTGGGAACCCGGTGGTGGCGCGTTCCGAGGGCCGTGAAAGCACATTGCCTCGGACTTGTGCAATGCCACCTCGAGTCCCAACTCCTGGATCCTGCCCACGACTGTCGCAACCCCGCGTGTCGCTAGTTCGACCGCCGCCTGGTACGACTCTCCCTGCGCCAGGACCAGCGTGTCGTCTGCGTAGCAGACCACGCTGACCCCGCCAGGGAGGTCGCCGCGCAGCACGTAGTCGTATCCGATGTTCCACAAGGGCGGCCCTAGTACCGATCCCTGCGGAACACCGCACGACATCTCTCGACGTTCCCACTCTCCCTGGTGACCAGGGTAGATGATGTACCTGTCCGACAGGTACGCCTCGACCACACGACAGAGGTAGTCGGGCGTCCGGTGATACCGGAGTGCCCTCCTAATGCTACTCCAAGGCAGGGAGTTGAAGGCGTTGGCGATGTCCAGAGACACCGCAACGACACACCTGCCCCGGGACACTGCAGCCCCCGTCGTGAGAGCTCGCACGCGCATGATGGCGTCCACCGTGGAGCGCCTCCTGCGAAAGCCGAACTGGCCGTCCGCTAGGTCCGGCCCCACCCGTGTTAGGTGCGCGACGAGGCGGTCTGCAACTACTCTTTCAAAGAGCTTGCCGACCTCGTCGAGCAGCACAATGGGCCGGTAGGCGGACGGAGAGTCCGCAGGGCGCCCCGGCTTTGCGATGAGGACCAGTTTCCCCGTCTTCCAGCGAAGTGGGAACTGGCCCCTCTCCATGCATGCGCTGAAGAGCCCTCTTAGTCGAGGCACCGATGACCTGGTGAAGGTTGCGGGAATCCGATGGATGCGAGACGCACAGGATCGTTCGTTGTGGCGACATTTGGGGGAGGCCTATGTCCAGCAGTGGACGTCTATCGGCTGAAATGATGACGATGATGGTGATGAAATGACGTCGTACTTTTCAGCACTCCAGACCAACGCATTCACTATGTGTTAGTCTCTCTCAAAGAACGCTAAACAACATCAAACTATTGCAATACAAGAAAAAAACCCTTGAAAGCACCCGTCCATTTTACTGCCTTTCCTCATAACGTCATCTTCGCTATCACAGAACAAAGGCGCCTCGCAAGGTCCTCGTACGACACTCGACCTTCCTTTGTTTAGGCCCAGTCACTCAAGAACGTATTATGACGCCTCGGTTCGTAATGTAAGGTACACACGACGACTTAACAACATGTACACGAAAAATTTTAGCTGACCTCGCATTGTTGGTAAATTCGGATGATATAAGGTCAGCTTATACTGGATATGAAGATCAAAAACTCAACGATATGAATCAAAAGAAGCTTTGAAAAGTGAGCTATAAATATATCATGTCACAAAAATTTCAGCAGGTATCAAGCTCAGACTCTGGGCTACGGGAATGTTCGGAAGAGTTACCGTGACCCTGGAATGCATAGGGCAACTGAAGGAACATAATTGTACGTCCTCTCGCGCCAGCACCTTGTGAAGCAGAAGGAGGCGACCGCAAGAGTGAGGGAACGTACATCCTCACGCTTGACCAGCCGCCGCGACAGTAGATGCCTCGGGAGTTAGGAATCGTAGAGCGTTCTACGGCCATAATTGGCGCGGGCTAAAATCCCCGCGGTCCTAGCGGGCATTGGCCCTGCTGGGCCGCTACGGTTTGCTGACATTTCTTTGAGAAGATGATGGAGTGACAACAGATGTTCTTATGTAATTAGTTTAAGTATTAGCCTCTAAGTTTATGTAATTCGTAGTAAGTTTTGGTGAAATAAATATATTATTATATTATTATTATACAACTGGGCTCGGTCCAGTCGATTATCGGACGGCCAGACGGCGAGCTACCCATTGCTCGACGTCCGCAAGCCCGCATCTACCGTGGCTGGCAGTCGGGGTCGGAATCTCGGCGGCTGGGGCGTGAGGACGTTCGTTCTCTCACGTGTGCGGCCTCCTTCTTAACTAGCATTACTGCTTCGCAGAAGACTGGAATATGAGTTTGCTTGTACCAGTTACATTAAGACTCAATTTATACAACTGCCGACCCTTCCAGCGAATACAAACGTGATTTTCTATCAAAATATCTACCACGTCCAGCAAACATTCCTAGCATTCCGTTAGATATCTAATAATTACTAAGTAGACACGAATATGCTTAACATACAATGTCGTAGAGTTCGGAAGGAATGTGGGTTGGGACGACGATCCAACAGACCTTTACCACAGTATAGATATATGGAACAGTACGGAAACTACCTACAAATATTCGAAACGGCACACTCACACAAACATACGCACCAACGAGACTCCTAAGCGTTTCTCGCGGTCCTGTCAGTAGCGAATGCCGCTTAGGAGTCTCGTCGATGCGTATGTTTGTGTGATTGAGCCGTTTCGAACATTTGTAGGTAGTTTCCGTACTGTTCCATATATCTATACTGTGCCTTTACGTGGTAAGCCGAATTTTCAAATAAATCAAAACTAAAGTGAAGAAGATAGATAGATAGATAGATATATTCTTTATTGTACACCAAAAATACAAATTACATTAGGAACTTAAAATTAATAGGGTGTCACAATGGGCGGTCTTATCGCTAAAAGCGATTTTTTACAGACAACCTTTGGATGGATTTGACAGAGAAGGAGAAAAAAGATACGCAGGTAGTTCGTGGTGTACTATTTATATATATACAATACATAAATTAATAAATTTCATATAATACAAACAATATATAATATATATATATTTAAATATATAATAAAGAAAGCAAAGAAATGATGTACGTAATGACGACATTCAAGAGGAAAGGTAGTGATCCTTAACCATATTTTAAAAAATCGTGAGTGTTTGAGCTTGCCTTACTGACACGGGCAAAGCATTCCACAGCCGCACTGGAATAATAAAACTGGAATAAGAATATCTTACTAATATTATAAATGTGAAAAACTATGTTTGTTTATTGGGTATTTTCGTACAATATTTTATACTAGCTTTTGCCAGCGGCTTCACCCACGTACATAAAATATAGCCTATGTCACTCAGGAATAAAGCAGCTTTCTATTGGTGAAAAAAAATTAGCAATCGGACCACTACATTCAGAGATTACCTTCTACAAACAAAAAAACTAAATTTACATCTTTATAATATTAGTGTAGATTAAAAAATAAATAATATAGAATGAAAATTGGTTATAAAATGAAACACCAATAAAATTATCATTTCAAATATTGGCAGAAAGAAGAGTGTTGGGAACATCTCGGTATCTTTTTTTTACTTACGCTAATGGCAAGAGTACCCAATTGAGCATGCCTAAACAGCTGAAAAAATTAAAGTTGGGATATTGGCCAATTAAGATAGGATAGGCATTTAAAGGTAGAACTACATTGCGCACACGTGGGCCACGTACGCCGATCTGGGCACGTCGGTCTCCATACATTTTATTTGGCAACTAGACTTGCAGAGCTACATTAGATCCACGCCACGCGACGCCACGCAACGCGCTGCTACGTACAAATCAGGCGTGGTCCACGTGTGCGTAGGTCTAGTGTAGTTCTCGCTTTATCCTTGTACTGTGTTCCAATGGGATAATTTCCGACTTTCGCACGGGTAACACCACTATTATATAAGTTTGTGATCTAATCGTTACAGATTACAAGTGCTTTTTGCAGAACTTCCAGATTATTTGTAAGTTTGTACACGTGATTTCGTCCGGGTGGATTATGTACATAAAACAACGGATAAACAAAGGAAGTTAGATTTTCGTGTTCAAACTTTAACATTTCTTGGCATATCTTTAGTTGCTTTTTGAAGAAATGAGGCAAAAGTTAGAAAAGACAGAAATTTAAATGTCCCATAGAGATTTGAGGGGTTACCATTGCGCTTAACTTTTATAAGCTCTAAAGAATAAATCGTTTTCCAAAGTTTATTTTATTATTTATTTATTTTATACAGCGCGCGTGATCGGCACCTCTAGCAGCTGCGGTCGCCGCCATGCTCTCATACTCATCTGGCATATGAAACACCAACGATTACCAAGAATTGACAAATTTTAAAGGTCAGTGTCCCCGAATAAATATCACATATAAGAAGCGACAAGAAATATGTAACCAAGATTTATGTAACATAAAATATGATTTAAAAGAGTTTCTTGCACGTTCTTCTCCATAGAGATCTACGCTTTGGAACGTGCAATTTAGCTTCACTTTTTTTGGTCTATTTGAAATACACATTTTTGATTTCTGATTATAATTGTAACAAAGTACCCTCACTCACCTCGCATTTGTGTAGTACCGTAAAACGGGGTGAATGAAACGCAGGGGTGAATAGAAACAAAACTTTGGTTTGGTTTTTCACTTTGATACTATATTATCAGCTTCTAACAAAGCATCAACTTTTTAGAATAACAATTCATTAATAAATTGATACTTATTAAATGCTGAAAAAAATATTCTAATATCGTGAAAATACCCTTTGAAGTTTTGTTTCTATTCACCCCTGAGTTTCTATTCACCCCATTTGACAGTACACAGTTTTAATAAGATCCGTAAAATCCGTAAAAGGATTTCAAGAGCGCGTTGAAGTGTTAATACCGGAGCTGAAAAGCCGAAACGTGCCGAATATAACAACACGAAGCCGAATATTAATCTCATCCCTAGCTGAACAGATTTCACAAATACACCACGCGTTATATTTTAGTAATTGCTTTGGCGCGTTCAAAGAGGGGCTTATTAGTTATTTATTAGCTTATGTGTTATGGTGGCGAATAATTTACGGGTGTCTGACATCAGAGATTACATGAATATGCTGTGTTACTTTCATGAATAGTTGTTTTGGTTAGGTTAGGTTATGAATATTCTTATCACTAGCGTGTCAGATATTTACTGACTTGACCTGTACCATGAAAATGAAAATGAAAATGAAAATGAAATCTTTATTTGTAAACATAGGTTTTTAAATGGTGTTACAATTAAATATAAGAGTCCCGTCTACGTTTTGCGTTTAAGCGTACAAATTAAATTGATGATTATAATCAGTTTTTATCAAAATTCAAATTACAAAAATAACATTAATGTCAGAATGATCAGAAAATAACAATATTTTAGATTATTAATTACGGTCAAAAATTTTACACATACAAACAAACTAATTGTCACATAAACATAGAGGTAATAATTGTAACAATTATTTCAATAATTTAATTCAGTGCAATGTCAAGTTTTTACTAATGTCATAAATCGGATATAGTAGTTCTAGCAAGTTTCATTAAGATAGTCATTAATAGTGTAGTAACATTTTTCAATCAAGAAATCATTTAACCATTTTTTGAACAGATCTGTATTACTAGCTTCTATGATATGTTTGGGTAATTTATTGTAGATTTTGGGTGCCATGCCTAAAAGGTTTTTGCTGAATATAGCTTTTTTGTGTCTTGTCATGCATATTGTATTTTTATAGCGTATGCTCTTCGGGCGATTATATAAATGTAGATTTGATTTGACAAAAGTAGCTACTTCATATATATAAAGACACGGGAGTGTAAGTAACTTAAGCTTTTGAAAATATGGCTTACAGCTCTCTGTATTTTGTATGCCACATATTGCCCTTATGCATTTCTTCTGTGCCCTAAACGCCACTTCTCTGTCGGGCGAGTTTCCCCAAAACATAAGTCCGTAGCGTAATGTTGATGACACATAACCATGGTATGCCATTAAAAGGGTGGCCTGACTTGATATTTTCCTTAGGTTATAAAGGGCATAGGAGCACTGGCTAAGTCTTTTACACACGCCCTCAACATGCATTTTCCAGTTCATGCCTTTATCTATCCACATGCCCAAGAATTTTGTGTGATCAGTATCCTGAATACTTGTATTACCATATCGAACGTCTGGTTTTTTATTATTTGTTTTTTGTTCAAATGAGATGTAGTTAGTCTTATTTAGATTAATTTTTAAGTTATTTTCTGTTAGCCAGGATATTATGTCATTAAGGTTGTCATTAATTTCTTTTTCAAGTGTGTCATCATTTTTGCTTTTAAATAATATTGTGCTATCGTCTGCGAACAAGATCATAGGATTGTTAATGAGTTTAGGCATGTCGTTAATATATATGATGAAAAACAATGGAGCAAGTACACCTCCCTGTGGTACCCCGCATAAACATTCCCGATGTTTGGATTGATATGTAATTTCTGTTTTTGTACGGGGGTTGATTTTATTGATACATGTAAATTGTTGCCGATTGGTAAGGTATGATTCAACAAGTTCAAGGATGTTGCCTCTGATACCATATTTTTCCAATTTGTTTAGGAGTATTTTATGGCTAACATGGTCGAATGCCTTTGACATATCCATAAACAATGCAACTACAGGAGTTCTATTGTCCATATTAGTCAAGACATGCTCTACAAGCGCATATATTGCGGAGTTAATACTTTTATTTTTCCTGAAACCGTACTGTTCGCTGATTAAGATTTTGTTTGTTTCTAAGAAAGAATATATACTATTATGCATTACTTTTTCGAAAATTTTAGAGAAGACCGGAATAAGTGCAATAGGTCTGTAGTTACCTGGATCTTGCCTGTCACCTTTTTTAAACAAAGGTTTGATTACTGAAATTTTCAGCCTTTCTGGGAATACGCCTTTCTCAATGCAGTTGTTTATAATGTGACTGAGTATTGGTGCAATAATTTGAGACGTAGCTTTAATCACTTTAGTGGTAATATCGTCATATCCAGCACTATTAGTATTCTTCAATGATTGGATTATTTTAATAATGTCAAAGGGTATCGTAGGTGTCATGAAAATTGAATTAGGATTTGTGTCAAATGTCAGTGTATTATTATAGTTAATGTCATTCTGAGATTGATTAAAATTTATAAAATATTCATTAAATAATTCCGTTATTTGTTCTGGAGAATTTTCAACTTTATTGTTAATCTTTATGCTGCAAATTCCTTCTTTTGGGTAATTTATTTTCTGTTTATTAATGATACTCCACGTAGCTTTGCTCTTGTTTTCAGACGTATCTATAAAATGACTGTTTTGCGCTTTTTGTGTTTGCTTGACTATGTGTTTTAATCTATTAGTGTAGGTTTTTAGTTTGTTTTTATTTTCTGAGCTAGGCGACTTTCGATATTCCCATAGCATGTCCCTTTTCCGTTTGGAACATTTTTTTAGTCCCGGTGTTATCCACTTAGGTTTTTTAATTAGCGAAACCTTTATTTTATTAATCGGAAAACATAGGTCATAAAATAGTTTATAAAGGTCATGGAATTCATTAAATGCATTATTAGGATCAGAGCACATAAAGACATCATGAAATGTTAAATTTTGAAGGCATTCTCTAAATTTTTTTATATTTTCGTCACTATAATCACGTTTATGTATGAACCAGTGAGAAAGCGTACATGTTTTTTTGACACGACATTTTAGCAGTTGCGCTGTATGGTCAGACAATGCTAATTCTTTAACCTCACACTTGCTGCCTCTAATATTATGAACTATGTTGTCAATGCAGGTCCCTCTGCATAGACGTGTCGGTGACCGAGTACCCAGAATCAGATTATAACTGCGTAATATATTTTGAAAAGTGATCGAGGTTTTGCTATTTTTGCATATATCTATATTAAAATCCCCACATAGTATGATCCTGTTATTATGTTTTAGACAGATTTCTCTTAACATCATGTCTAAATTCTCAAAAAATGACGATAGCTTATCTTTGTTATTATTTGGTGGTCTATACATACAGACAATGGTGATTGGGTGCGAAGAAAGTTTTATTGCACAACATTCTATTTGATGTGGTATGGCCCATTTTTTGACATCAATGACTTCAAATTTATGTGTATTCTTTATTAGAATGCATGAACCCCCGTTTCTATCATGTCTAGCATAGAATGTCGCAAGTGAATAATTGTTTAAATGTAGATGTTGACTGTCACCATGTTTCATGTTGTGTTCTGTTATACAGAGGATATCTACTGACCTACCTTCTTCTGAGAGTTCATTTAGATGTATACCTAATAGATCCGATTTATTGATTAGACCATTGATATTTTGGTGCATTACAAATATATGATTAAATACGAAAAAGATCATGGTTACTAAAACTGTTGCTTTCAAGTTTATTATTTGATGTTTTGTTGTTGTCAATTAGATCTAAATCATATAGTATATTGCATATAATTCGGTCGTGTATGTTTCTCATTCCGTAATTAGTTATTTTTCCAGTTTTGTAGGAGAACATCTCGAGTGATAGCTCATAGTTACTATCAAAGAAGTATGCGTATTTGTTGCTTTGTATATCTGAGTACAAGAGATTGTTAAACACATCTACTTTGTAATTATATATTGGAGCACCTGCTACATAGGTGGCTGCACAGATAATTATATTGGTATGATTTACTGTTTGCAGAGATTCTCTTATTTTCTTTATTAGATTAATGTAGTCACTGTTTTCTTTTATGTCGTTTTCCCCGATAAAGAGTATGCAGTAGTCGCTAGTGGTGAAGTCTTTTAGCTTATGTTCAATATTGGTTAGAAGATCGTTAGCACTGCTGTTAGTTTTGATGTAGTGGCAGTAATGAGAGTAGCTTGAGTATACGTCTCGGATTGTAGATAAGGACCCTCTAGTTGTGGTGCTGCTTAGAATACATAATTTGTTTTTTTGCCTAGGCTTCGTAATTATGTTTGCCTGCTCTTTATTTATATTATGTAGTGTGCATTGGTTTGAGGACGAAATAGTAGGTACTTCCTTCAGTTTGTTAGGTGTAGAAACTGTTTGTGTTCCCTTATTGTGTATGATGGTCGTACGTTCTGAGCAATTGTTTTGTTGTACATTATTGATTGTTTCATTAGTGTTTTGCCAGCTTCGTTCTTTATTTTGGTTTGGAGTTTTATTGTTATGCATTGTTGATATAGTTTTCCTGCATGGTGTTGAGCATATTTTCTTGTAGGTATTTGTGGTTTTGATAACTTTTTGTAGATCTGATTTTAAGCGGAAGTTTTCCATGTTTAAATTTTCAATTTCATTATGGGCGCTCGATAATTGCATCGTGAGTTTGTTTATTTGGTCATGTAGATCACTTATGTCGCTGTTATCGTGTAAGCTATCTGGAATACTCATCATCGTGGTATCAAATATCGCTTTCTCGCTACTATTTGTTGTGTTGGACAAGTTAGTTAATGAACTTGATCGATATAGTTTACGATAGGTGACATTATCGTTGGGTGAAGTCATTTTTCTCCTTGTTTGCGGTAGATGTTTGTGTGTTATTGTGTTATTATGAACACAAAACGTCGTGTTTGTACTCACAAATGCTCACAGATGTAACTCGGACGCACTGATTCGCCGCTGGAACGCGCTTCTGCGTCGTCGCAATGTTGGTAGCACTGACTGCGCGTGCACAGGACTTTCGCCTTTCACTAGTTCACATAACTGCGAGGATTCCGCGCGTATGCGAAATTAGTCAATATGACCCACTATGACCGGCACTTTTTCGAGTGTTTTAATTTCATATAATACTATTTAGTTTGATGACGCTTAAAGTAAGATTGTTTCATTCTTATTTCCAGTGTGGGTAAGAGATGGTGCTAGACAACCTGTGTAGCACTGTCTCTTACCCACACTGAAATAAGAATGAAACAATCTTACTTTGAACGTTATGGTAACCCCGCAAAAGCCACTCCTGTTCCTTCTTCGCCTTGCGTTCAAGTACCCCGGGTTTCCTTTTTGGAAACCAACTCATGGTCCCTGTATACTTCGGCCCTGCTGGGTCCTTACAGTTTTGCTGACATCTCTTTGAGGCGCGCGTGGAACACTACGCGCCGTCGACGATTCGGCCTCGGTCTGGACGACAAGCTACCTATTGCTCATCGTCCGCAAGACCACGCCTACAGTGGCTATAAATTGGGGTCGGAATCCCGGCGGCTGGGGCGTGTGGAAGTCCGTTCCCTCACGCGTGCGGCCGCCTCCTTCGCTAGCATTACCGCTTTGTAGAAGAAGGCTACCGCCTGCCATTTCTCCTCGGCGGAATCGGCGTGAAAGGTCGCTGCCACCGATCGTACCCACGAGGATACAGCGGTGCTCCACTCAAGCGGTGCACACCTTCACCGTATGCTCCACCGTGTCCTCCAGGCGGTCCGCACAATGGTGACACCCGGGCGTTGCTTCCGCACTAATCAGGTGCACGAACCTCCCGAGCTTACCATGTCCATCAAGGACCTGCGTCATGTGAAAGGTGACGCCGTGACGTCTTTATCGATCTTATATCGATCCCTGGCCATTCAATCAAAAGACGAAGACGCCCCGGATGTCGCGAGTCACAGGGCGATTTGCGGCCGCCGCAGGTGCTAGCTTGCGGACAGAGAGCTATCTATTGCTCACCGTAAGGAAACGGACGGGGACCAGTAGGGCCGATGGCTGCTAGGGCTGTGGGATTGTTCGAAAGAGTTACCGTGGCTCTAGACCGCACAGGTCAATCTGAGCCTCCCTCTCGCTCCAGCCAGAGCGGGACGAGGTATTGGATTACTTCTCATCGTAAAAACAAAGACGTGCTATCACTTGCAACATTGGCATTTTACAGAATTTCAATAGTATCTTTGTATCACCAATTTCAGCTTAGGATATCACTTCATTCCGAGGAACCGTATCCCTGTGAAATATATATAGGTAGCGAGTGTATGTCAATGGCGGAGCTATGTGAATAATGTCGTTGTTTGCGAACGGCTCAGCTGTATTCCGCTTCAGTAAGTTTTGGGAGCACCCTTAGGCTATGTACGGCCAGGATTGTCGGGTCTGATACGCTTGTAATGACGGACTATGGGGTAACTTGAATCGCAATGAAATTCAAGAAGTTTTATAATGAAAAGTGGACAATATGAAGTATTTTACTGAAAGTATTCGATGGTAAAAAACTATGTCACAGAAAGTGTAAAAGCGATTGACAAAATGTACACCAAAGTTTACAATAACTAAAATAAAACAATTATTTTATTTTATAGAAAACTGGGCAAGTGCGAGTCGGACTCGCGTCCGCCGGTTCCGTACAAACTTACATAATTAAACAGTTCAAATCCCGAATGGAGTCTTGAAGATTTTTCCGAATCGCAATATTTATTTTTTGTTGTGACATAAAAACAAATTTACTGTTTTCAGATTTATTCCCATATCTGTTCTATAAGACCTTGCTTTATGCCAAATTTCAGGATTCTGGGTCAACGGAAAGTACCCTATGAATTTTTATTCCCTCGACAGTGCCGAAATATACGTTTTTTGCGACATAAATGGCCGTATTTTTTTTTATCAGTTAACTTAGAAAAACCGCAGACTTGAGTATATGATTTTAATTTCAACTCGATACCTCCACGCTTTCCAGAGATAAAGGGTCTTGACAGACAGATGGACGGACGGACAACAAAGTGATCCTACAAGGGTTCCGTTTTTTCCTTTTGAGGTACGGAACCCTAAAAAAGGTAGAAATTTTGGATAATGATTAACGTGACAAAAACTTTATAAAAATCCACAACTTTTGTCTGCAACTGCTGAGCAATATGCATAGTCATTTATTAATTAACAATAAATTTTATCTGAAATTACAAACACGTTAAATATTATAAAAATGCAAAAGCAAAATAAATATAATATTGGAATTACCTCAAAGATCATCAATAGTATATAGACACTTCTTCAATTTATCGGGTTTATCGTCCACAGGTCCCTTGTGAACAATGTGGTGAAGATCGAGAGTGTGTCGACCAGGGTGGCGTACCTTATACTCAGAATATCATCAAGATATTCGCTGAAGGTCATACAGGTCTACGCCCCGACCTCGACACATCCCGACGACGAAGTAGAATCCATGTATGAGGATATATCAAGAGCCATGCATGGTTCTAAGACTCACTTCACCGTGGTCATGGGGGACTTTAACGCGAAACTGGGCAAACGAGACGATGACGAGCTGCGAGTGGGGCAATTTGGAATTGGACGTCGGAATCACCGGGGACACCTACTGGCTAGCTTTATGGAGAAGGAGGACCTCTATATGATGAATTCCTTCTTCAAAAAGCGTGAGCATAGAAGGTGGACCTGGCAAAGTCCTGACGGTGCAACTAGAAATGAGATTGACTTCATCCTGTCGACGAAAAAGCAAATATTCAATGATGTCTCTGTGATCAACGCGGTGAAAACTGGAAGTGATCACCGCGTCGTAAGAGGCACATTGAATATTAACATTGAGCTTGAAAGGTCTCGACTGATGAAGTCTACGCTCCGTCCAGCACAGATCCAGATCCAAAACCCCGAGAGCTTTCAGCTCGAACTCCACAATCGTTTCGAGTGCCTAGGAAGCTCCGTGGATGAATATAACGATGGGTTCGTGGAAACTGTCCATACGGTCGGGTCTAAGTTTTTCAAGACTCACCGTACAAATAAAAACAAGAAGCTCTCCGATCCGACCCTCGAGCTAATGAAGAAGAGGCGTGAGATGATTCTGCAGTCTTCAGACGATGCGTGCATATACCGGCAGCTCAATAGACAAATCTCGAAGTCCCTGAAACGTGACCTTCGCCGCTTTAATACCGCAAGGATTAAGGATGCGATTGAGCGGAATAAGGGCTCTAAAGTATTTGCACGAGATCTGTCTATTGGGCAAAGCCAGCTCACGAAACTGAAGACCGACGATGGCAGAGTCATATCCGCCAAATCGGAGCTTCTGGGAGAGATCGAGGCTTTTTATGGACAGTTATACACGTCTATCGTTAAACCCGCTGTAAATCTAGTGAACGACCCAAGAGCTAGATTGACTCGACACTATACCGAAGATATCCCGGACGTCAGCCTGTACGAGATTAGGATGGCTCTGAAGCAGCTGAAAAACAACAAGGCGTCGGGTGAGGACGGAATTACGGCCGAACTCCTGAAGTCGGGTGGAAAACCGGTCCTTAAGGCCCTTCAGAAGCTATTTGATTCCGTCATACTCGAGGGAAAAACGCCACAGGCGTGGAGCAGAGGCGTGGTGGTACTCTTCTTTAAGAAGGGCGATAATGCCCTGCTTAAGAATTATAGGCCCATCTCGCTTCTGAGCCATGTCTACAAGCTGTTTTCCAGAGTCATCACGAATCGTCTCGCGCGCAGGTTCGACGACTTCCAGCCTCCCGAACAAGCCGGATTTCGTAAAGGCTTCAGCACCGTGGACCACATACATACGCTGCGGCAGGTTATACAGAAGACTGAGGAGTATAATCAGCCTCTCTGCTTAGCGTTTGTGGACTACGAGAAAGCCTTTGATTCGATTGAAACTTGGGCTGTACTGCAGTCTCTCCAACGGTGCCAAATTGACTATCGGTATATCGAAGTGCTGAAGTGTTTGTACAAAAACGCCACTATGTCAGTCCGACTACAAGACCAGACCTCGAAACCTATCCTCTTGCAGCGGGGTGTGAGGCAGGGAGACGTTATTTCTCCGAAACTGTTCACGGCAGCAATGGAGGATGTCTTCAAGGTTTTGGAATGGAGAGGGCTAGGCATTAATGTCAATGGCGAGTACATCACTCACCTTCGGTTTGCCGACGACATAGTAGTCATGGCTGAGACTACGGAGGAGCTCAGTATAATGCTTGGTGACCTCAGTAGAGCTTCCGAAAGAGTGGGACTTAAAATGAACATGGACAAAACCAAAGTCATGGTAAACAGCCATGTAGCACCCACTCCTATCAAGGTCGGGGACTTTACACTCGAAGTTGTAGACGAATACGTTTACCTGGGACAGACGGTCCAGTTGGGAAGGTCTAACTTCGAGAAAGAGATCAATCGTCGAATCCGACTCGGCTGGGCAGCGTTCGGGAAGCTGCGCGGTGTCTTCTCGTCCAATATACCACAGTGTCTCAAGACGAAAGTCTATGACCAGTGCGTGTTGCCAGTGATGACATATGGCTCCGAAACGTGGTCGCTTACAATGGGCCTCATTAGAAGGCTTAAAGTCACCCAAAGGGCAATGGAGAGGGCTATGCTCGGAGTTTCCTTGCGTGATCGAATCAGGAATGAGGATATCCGCAGGAGAACCAAGGTTGCCGACATAGCACGAAGAATCGCCAAACTAAAGTGGCAATGGGCAGGGCACATTGCCCGCAGAACAGATGGCCGTTGGGGCCGAAAGGTTCTGGAATGGCGACCACGTACCGGAAGACGTAGCGTTGGAAGGCCTCCTACAAGGTGGACCGATGACTTGGTAACGATTGCGGGAGTCCGATGGATGCGAGACGCACAGGACCGTTCGTTGTGGCGACGCTTGGGGGAGGCCTATGTCCAGCAGTGGACGTCTTTCGGCTGAAATGATGACTTCTTCAATAGGAATCTTTTGAGTTCTTTTTTAAAAGAGCTGAAGTATATAGCGCTCTTTAAATCTAATGGCAATTTATTAAATAATATAAGCGATTGATATCTGGGACAGTGCTTCACAATATTTAAATTAGGCTTTTTTTTGAAGGTGGGAAATCATCAAAATGACTTTTCGCGCTCTGGGTGGAGCGAGAGGGCGTGTCAGACTTTTACTGACTAAACCACACCTGTATCCTTCAATTACCCTTTGCGTTCTAGGACTACGGGTTTCCCTTTCAGAAATTATCCGCGGTCCTAGCTAGCGGGCACCGGCCCTGCTGGGCCTCTACGGTTTGCTGACATCTCTTTGAGGAGCGCAAGGATCACTACGCGCTGTTGACGACTGGGCTCGGTCCGGTTAATTACCGAACAGCCGGACGGCGAGCTACCCAGTGCTCGACGTCCGCAAGCCCGCGTCTACCGTTTAAATTAGGCTGTATTTTAAATTTTCATATCTTGTCTACGCGTGCCTTCTCTAATCTCTCGTTCTTCTGCAGTCTCATATTTATGTATATATTTGGCCATGTTACTTAGTAGCATAAATACATAAATGTTCGGTACTGTAAGTATATCTAGGTTTAGTGAAGCATTCACGGCAACTATCTCTTTGCGGAACACGAACTTAAGTGTGAATTGAGCGTTTTTGTAACACAAAAACTCTTTTGATGTTATAAGCATAACTATTTAGTTTTGGTTGTACCTTTTTACCTTTGGTCATAGAAGATCTTTACTATTAATTGACGTACATATTTTATGTTTACATTCTTGAGCACAGTCTCATACAATTTTTGGTCATGTCCTTTAATATAAGACATCCCACCCATATATTATGTACAAAGCGTTTTGGGAACACATTCATAATGCATAAGTACAGTTAAGGAGTGGAATTCCCTGCCAGAGTCTGTGTTTCCTGATAGCTACAACCTAGGGGTCATTCAAGAGTGAATAGGTTAATTCTAGGCAAGTATGCTCTATCGTTGGCCACATTATCGTTTACCATCAGGTGAAATAGTGGTCAAACGCGAACCTATCAATTGTAAAAAAAAATATATATTACTAGCTGTTGCCCGCGACTTCGTCTGCGTTAAGTTTGTAAAAACGTACAATCATTTTGAGCTTGCAATTCATTCTGAAAGCAACGCAATTATTTATTGTACTTTAACATAAAACGGTTAAAAGTAAAAACGCAAATTAACTTCAAGAAGGAAAAAGGAAACATGTTATGTACTCGTCCAGATCCAAATGTATGAATGTCAATGAATAGAAAGAGTATGTAAGGGTCGTAGCAGTTGGCATTTCTGCCTACCCCAAAAGAAAAGAAGTTAGTTTATGTATGTTTCTGGTTTATGTTCTGGTGAAACAACATTGTATGATTTTAACCCCTCGCCACAGTGAGCACGTCACAATCGCAGTGGTAATGCCTGTCTTTGAAGAGTGTCTACAGAGGCGTCACGGCATCCTCTCTTTGTGCAGGACTCACCGGATGTGGGTGTTTTGGGAGGTATCTGTATCGAATTGAACGGGAAGAAACACTCGGGTATCACCATTGTGCGGATCGCCTGGAGAATACGATGGAGCATACGGTGGAAGTCGGTCCCGCTTGGTCGGAGCGCCAGCACCGCTGTGTCCTCATGGAGGCGATTGGTGGAGAAAATGTCAACCAGTAGCTTCCTTCAGTGAAGCACTACGATCGAAGAAGGTGGCTGAAACTATGAGGGATAGGACATTCTGACTCCTTAACTGTCGCTGCAAGTGATGCTCCGGGTGTTGAAAGCCGCAGGGCGATTACCAGCCATCACAAACCGGGATTGCGGTGGTGCCGTCCGGCCGTCTGGTCAAAGCAATCCTGAATCGACGGCGCGTTGTATTCTACACCGGACTCAAAGAGATGTCAGCAAATGGATAGGGCCCTCTAGGGCCGATGTCTGCGAGATTGTTCGAAAGAGATACCTCCCGTAAAATTCTCGCCTCAATAATTTTTCACTGAAGAGCTTAAGCCGTTAGACAGCTTTGGTAGAGGTAAATGAAGGAGCATAATCGGGACACCGACCTTCAGCTGAATAACTTGCACTGATAGTGCAAAGCCAAAAAGCCAGTGAATCCAAAAACTACCATCATCATCATCAACTATCTTCCTCCACAACAGTACCTACTTATGAAGAATTTGCGAAAGCATGCTTGCATTGATTGTTTCAGCTTGATCATTTTGGGCGTAAAAATTACTTGTTCATTCACCTAGGATTTTTTGGTGTGTATTTAACTGACGTCCCCGTTGAATGAATTTCAGCGAAATCTTGAGCGCGTGTATCCCCGCCCAATCAAACTCGCATATTGATGGTCAAACCGAGAGGTCACTGTCACCGATTACCTCTATGAGGACCAGTGGCGGTACCTTCATACAAGCAGAAAAGCCAGGCATGCCTTACTAAAATGCTCTATAGAGAATCAATATCAAACCCGAACTATTTAAAAGTTCGCGCGCTTTAATTCTTATCAAAATAACACAAAGTATCTACCTATGCCACACTACTACACAGCGCGCGCAGAGTTTCGCATTAGCAGCATCTACGCGAGAGCTATATCTATCTCGCTTACACGTACCGGCTTTTACCGGGCTTTCAAATACTATCTCTGTCACTTTCGCACTTATAGCGATGTGCCGTATAACGAGTTAGGACCTTATGCGTCTACAAATCGATCAGTATGGAAGATTTAAGCCGGGCATTCGTATGAAGTTGCTCGCGTATGCGTGACCTTGTCACCTTGCCAACTCTGCAGTGTTGCCGTTTTAGCGACATTGTGAGATCTTGGAGATTTTTATTAAGATTTAGCAACAATAAAAACTAGCGACTTTTTAAAATAACGAAATTAAATATTCAAAAATAAAGGCAATTTTTTAGAACTGGTCTCGTTAATTTCAAAATACGATGTCGTTTTAGAAAAGCATAAGCAGCATCAGGAAAGTGACAAACAGGGGCCGAGTTATTTATCTAACAAAATTCAAAACGATATTATTCATTCCGTAGCCGATGTGATGCAAACTTGCATCGATTACGAAGTTAGGCAAACAAAATTTGTTTCAATTATTATTGACGAAACCCCCGATGTTAGTCATAGAAAACAACTGTGCTTGATTCTCAGATATAATTATAAAAATGAAATTCATGACTGTTTTTGGGCTTTTAATTTATTGTACCTAATCAGTAGTTTATGAGAAAATTGCGATGATACATACGTAGGTACCTACATACTCAGTCGAAAACTGAACTTTCTTTTTTTGAAATCGGTTAAAATTTTATTGGGCTTGCCTTATTTTGAAACCCTAGGCACGCCACTGATGAGGACACGGCGGTTCACCCAAATGTGATAGACCTCCACCGCATGTTACAGCGGGTCCTCCGGGCGATTCGCAAAACGGTAATATCAGGATACTTCCAACCGAATCCGGAACAGAAACCGCTCGAAACACCCTCAACAGTCCTCAGCTTGTGTATCCATAAAACAATGAAATTACGGTAAACAAATGTAGCAGCCAATTAGTGTTATCCCTGAGACTGGCCTCCCTCAGAGGGTTGTTCCAGTGTTGGTCACCACTCACTGCAAGGAGGTAACATCCAGATGTCGACGTAAGGCTGCCAGGAATCTGAGATACATCAGTGATCAGGAACGTAAACCACTTTCGACCCCGTTTTATATGGAGCAGAAACTGCAAACAATAAATGACGCCATTATTAGACCGCAAGGTGCCATCCCGGAGGACATAGTGGAGCATACAGAGGTGTGTCCCGCAAGGGCGGATCACCGCCGTGTTCTCGTGGAGGCAATCGGCGTCAGTCACCTCTCGCGCCGGGGCCTGGTTTGGGCTATAGTCCAGAGCGAGGAGGAATGGTAGGCGGTCGCCTCCTTCTGCAAAGCCGCAATGCTAGCGAAGAAGGAGGCCGCACGCGTGAGGGAACGAACGTCCTCACGCCGAGCCGAGATTCCGACCCCGACGACCAGCCACGGTAGACGCAGGCTTGCAGACATCGAACAATGGGTAGCTAGCCCTCCGGCCGTCCGGTAATTAACCGAACCGAGCCCAGTCGTCAACAGCACGTAGTGATCCACGCGCTCCTCAAAGAGATGTTTCAAAGCGCAACTGAAGGACACAAGTGTGGTTTTAGTCAGTAAAAGTTTGACACGCCCTCTCGCTCCAACCAGAGAAGTCATTGGATGATTTCCACTCTTAAAAAAAGAAATCATGGACATAGGCCTCCCCAAGTGTCACCATAATGACTGGTCCTGTGTGTCTCGCATCCATCGGATTCCCGCGACCCTCACCAGGTCATCGGTCTACCTGGGAGCCTTCTAACACAAGGTGCCATGCAACCCCTTCCGAAAATTTGGCCGTGTTATTTTAAAATCAATAATTAAATACATATACTTGTTTACTTTTATCGCCTTTTTTGGTTGGTATCCCTTGAATAATCATGGTCAATTATCTTGTTACAATCATGGAAAAAAAAAACAGTAGGATTGTTAAAAATGCCTCCGTCTAACACCAGTTTAACCATAACTATTTTCCTCCAATTTTGAACAATAGAACTGTCTGCAAACGTGGGCGATGGTCATTCTTCCGCCATTCAGAAAATTACGTAAAATACACAATGCCATCTATCAAATATGAAGTTCAACTGTCATTGTCATCATTATTTCTACTTTGAGTCTTTAGATGGCGTTGCGTGTGGTGCCATATTTTACTAATTCGATTTTATTATGTGTTTTGATTAGTTTTTACAATATATTTAGAAGATATCGAATAGAAATGTCAATTTTATTTTGGAAAAATGGTAAAAGTTATTTTATTACAAAAAAGAAGATAAAATAATGACAAAAATTTTAACTGTAGCTGGGAATCGAACTCGCGGCAAATGTCGTTCAACACGGACGTTTTGGATTATTGCTCACCCCCCATAGCAAATAGCGTGATAATTTATAGCCTAACAGATGCACTGACCTATAAAGATTATGTATGCAAAATTTGAACAGGATCGGTTTAGTAGTTTTTGCGCCAATTAATACCATCGCAAAATAATTTTACTGTTTTATTATATGTATAGATAGATAGATATATAAGATTAAAACCTAGATTATTTAATATTTTTGTATTTTAAAATGCTTTCCTGCTTCTTAATAGCGAAAAACAAATGAAGCTCCTTATTCATTGCTTCATTTGTTTAAAAAATCATCTGTTTGACATTGAATACTGGTGAATTGGCAAACAGGAAGAGTTTGCGATCGTTTGCATATTTTTGTGTGTTACGCAATAACCCTTGGTTTTGAACAGTAGTATACTCAATAATATGATGAAACCTTATAGATATTACTTACCAAGTCCTAGCTACAGGCGCATGGCAGACGTAGATGTACCGCTGCACTGCCAGCGCCAGAGTCAGCCAGATGCTCGCCGTGTGGAACATAGCTGGTATCACCTGTGGACAAGGAATAGAGAAGTTTAAAGTACTTCTGGAGTTATTAGGGGACGAATGCTTATTCAGTTTCTGGAAGTCATAAAAACAGTATAATGGTGGCTAATCTCAACAGAGAATAGTCAAATTCGCAGCCCTCCTAGCCAAGTTACAACTATTTCGTTTCGATTCTCTTTTCGTTGATCACCTCGAGTCGGCCACGCCTCCTATGTTCTGACCACGTGACTGAGCTCTGAGATAATAATCTTTATAATAATCTTTATTTAATCTTTATACAATATTGTTACATGTAATAGCCACAAGTAAATCTTAAACAAAATATAGATATATTAATTCCCATCGAATAATTACGAGTATAACTAAATTATCAATTTTTAAGGACTTAAGGAAAATTAACTTTACACCTAGAATTATGTATAAGTAGCGACTTGCCCGAACTAGGTTTATAAAACCTGTGTTTCGGGTCATCACTTAACAAGACTAATGAACAAGGGCATGTAAACAGAAATAACAACTTACGAACTAAACCTTACAATCATACTAAAACTTCCAATAGTTTCTCTGTGTCTGTGTAATTGAGATTCAATAGATAATCCGATAACAATGTACTACATTTAATATAATTTATGCTATATACATCTAATAATTTATTGAGCTTGTTGTACAAAAAAAAAGGTCCCAAAAAGACATAAAATCTATGAGCAAATGCATGTCTCGTCTGTGGTTTTCTGCAAACCAAATCTTTCCTCCTCCTGGTTGACGGTACTGGGTCAAAAGGAAGCTCAGAGTGCTGATAAAGTACGATGTGCAATATAAATAGTTGGCGTACTGTTAGTAACTTACATGCTGTGTATAGCTGGTGAGTAGGAAATCTAAATGGGCGGAAGGTTGTAACCCTTAGAACTGATCTTTGAGCACGTTCTAGAGGAAGCAAGATAGTCCTGGCAGTTCCACCCCATGAAGTAATACAGTAGGTAAGAACCGATTGACACAGAGCCAAATAAACCTGTTTAATTAACTTACAATCGGCTATGTGACGTAGGTTCTTAAAAATATATATTAATTTACGCACTCTTGTGCACAATAGCTCGATATGTTTACGGAAATTTAGATTTGTGTCAATCGTAACACCTAGGTATTTTATGTGGTCAGCTTTAACTAAAGTAGGGCAAGTACAAGCAATGTCAGCATGCTTGCAATTGTGTGCGAATATATTAAGGTTAATAATCGGTAAGTTAATGTTTCTCATTGAGAATAAAATGTATTTTGTTTTATCTATATTTATTGTTAGTAATTAAAGTAATAAAAGATAAACTAACTCTAAGTAACTGTAACTAAGGGCTACTAAATAAACTATTAGGGGCGCTCTTAGGCGCCTTCATAGTCTATTGAGATGACGTCTGAACAAAGAAATTGGAGGCGTGGCCTACTCGAGGCGATCGACGAAAAGAGAATCGAAACGAAACGGTTGTAACTTGGCTAGGGGGGCTGCGAATTTGACTAATTCTCTGTTGAGATCGGCTTCCATTATTGAACTTGGCTAGGGGGGCACGAGTTGTTATAGTACACAAGTATTCTTTAATTCTCATAGCCCGATGAGATCACAATATGACACGATCAGAGAGAGATTAGGCGCTGGGCCAATTAAATGCATTACGTGTTTTCTGAGGCCCCCTGAAGTCGTATGGTAAGGGCCAGCCTGAATCGACGGCGTGTTGTGTCTGCTAGGGCTGCGGGAGTGTTCCAAAGAAGAGAAGAAATTACCATAGGCCTCCTAGTGCAAAGGGCAACTGAAGAAACCTAGGTGGGTTTTTGTAAGTAAAAGCCTGACACGCTTTTTCGCTTCACCTACAGCAGGACAAGTCTTCTTCTTCTTCTTTTCGATTCGATGGTAAACTCGTCAAACTGTTTGGTTCCAATAGGTGGCTACATTATCAGCAGCATCGGTTGCACTCATCAAATCCTCCAAAGTGCAGGTGTATGGGCACTTGGGGCACTCTAACGTGAGCAGGACCAATTATTAAATTTGATGATTTCAAACCTCAAAAAAAGTCAATTAAACATTATCATGATTCCATTTTTAGACAACGAATAAACCAAAAATATCACTAAGAAGTTAGACAGTCACAAAAGTTTAAGACAAGAATTAAAACTTTAAACACTATCAAACTATGTTGATAAACAAACACAAACCCAAACTTCCAGATGACACGATAATTAAAGTTGCCTAAACGGCACTGAACTATTCCCTTTGTTTGTTACCTCTGAACGTTATATTGTCTATTTAGTTTCGTAAGTTATTTAATCACTTCACATTCGAGAAGATTCAATCGTAATCTTGACTGACTTGAACACTTTAAAATCGTGAACAAACAAGAGTTTCAATCGTGATCTTGACTGACCCTGATCACTTTAAAATCGTGAACCGACAAGAGTTTCAATCGTCATCTTGACTGACTTGATTACTTCCTAATCGTGAACAGACAAGAGTTTAAAATGGGAACTTGACTGACTTAATTACTTCCTAATCGTGAACAGACAAGAGTTGCAATCGTGATCTTGACAGACTTGATCACTTTACAATCGTGAACAGACGAGAGTTTCAATAGTGATCTCGACTAGCTTGATCGTAAATTTGATTCCATTAGACAGTTACTAAACTTAAATTGCTAACTTCTATGAGCGTGAAACGATTCTAAATTGTAACTGTGTTGAATGAACAAGCCCAAACTTTCAGATGACACCTGAATTTATGTCACCTAAACAGTACGTAAACTATTCCTTTTGTTTGTTTGTTTGTTCTGAATGTTTTGTCTATTTGGTTTCGCAAGTATAATCAGCTTTACAATGTTTCTATTTAGTAGGTATAGGTACATGTGGATAGATGAAGAGGGAGAGGGAGGCCAAAGAAAAATGGATCTTAAGAGTGAATAGGTTACTTCTAGACAAGCGTGCTCCATCGTCGACCACATCGTCGCTTACCATCAGGTGAGATAGTGGTCAAGCGCGAGCCTATCAACAATAAAAAACTAGGCAAGAGCGAGTCGGACTCGCACCCTGAGGGTTCCGTACAAACTTACCTATGTAAATAGTTCAATTCCGGAATGGAGTCTTGGAAGATTTTTGAAATCGCAAAAAAAAAATTGTGACTTAACAACAAATTTAGTTTTCAGATTTATTCCTATACTTGTGCTATAAGACCTTGCTTTAGGCCAAATTTCAGGATTTGGATCAACGGGAATTTTGATTTCCTCGAGAATGTCAAAATGTACGTTTTTTGCCACATAATCCGAAGTATCTTTTTTTCTCGTTAATATACAAGTTTGATTTTTTTTACGGCTTCAAGAATCCGCAGACCTGAGTATATGGTTTTAAATTCATCTCGATACCTCCACGCGTTCCTGAGATAAAGGGTCTTGACAGACGGACAGATAGACGGACGGACAACAAAGTGATCCTATAAGGGTTCTGTTTTTTCCTTTTGAGGCACGGAACCCTAAAAATAGTTTCTGTGAGGTGTGATATAAAAGAAATGGGAGTTAGTGATAGTGTAACGGGTGACAACACAGAAAGGAAGAAATACACATGTTGTGCCGACCGTTAGGAGGGTCCTCTTCCAGACGCCTATCGTCAACATCCAGTAGGTATGGTTTAATTATGGAGGGCTAAAGTTCACGTAAAATAACCGATTTTCAGAGGTCTTTACTAGATTAATTTTACACAAATTTATGTTTTGATTTCTATGGAAGCCTAGATAATATCCGCAAGATAGCTGTGTATCCAAAATATCTAGAGAAAGATGTGTAATAACATCATAATCACGTAAGAGCGGTTGTATGAAAATGTCCCTCGAAAAAAGACGCTCTTAAGTAAAATGAGACAAGGGCGGAAACATGATGTTGAATGTTTAGAATGAATGTCTAGGAGAAGGAACGAGCCGTAATCTACCACGCAGGCCAGTGCGGGTTGGTGGATGTCACATGTCTTCGAATATTTGGTTGTAGGACATGCCGGTTTCCTCATGATGTTTTCATTGACCGTTTTGAGAGCAGTGTGGTGAAGGAAATATGTACAGTCAGAGGTCAAAAGTGCAGTTCCACCTTACCAATGCTAAAATTTCTTTGTAGAAGAGGGTCAATGGTTCATGACTGATTTAATTGGTAGCATAGGATCTAAAGTATTGAATAAACTATTTGTGGACTATTGAACTCCTACAACAAAGAAATTTTAGACACTTTAGCATTGGTAGAGTGCAACTGTACTTTTGACCCCTAACTGTACATACACAAAGTAAAACACCAACCCACAGCGTACGATTCATAGGTTGGGGATGTTACAAGGCCACCATTTTTCTTGGTCAATGGTAATTTTTTTTTTTTAAATAAATAAACTAGTGGTTGACTGCGTTCGCACCTGATGGTAAGCAGATATGCAATCGTTGATGGTGAGGCGCACTAGTTTATTAAGCACCTATTCACTCTAGCCTTGAAGACCCTTAAATTATCATCGGATTGGGAGACCGCTGCAGGTAAACTGTTCCTATCCTTCGTTGTACGTGGTATAAACGACGAGGCGAAACGCTTAGTCCGGACAGTAGAGGTGTTAACAACGTAAAGCGTTAGCACAGGGCCACCACTACTCTTGGTTATTGGTCATTTAAAGTTTTCACAAAGAGTACTTTTTAAATGACTTTTTAAGCGTAAAGATGTTTCTATGACGTCACAGGTAGTCGGCACTTATTTCCGCATGTCGAGACGGAGTTCCTTAGGGAAATTGTGCACTTGACGTGAGTATCTTTACTTTGGCGAGACTTGCTCGGAAGTAGTCTTTTGGATCTTGCGCTTTATTGAATTTTGGTGACATTTTTCATTGCATTTTATTGGTTCTGACGTTCGAATGAGAACATTTATGGAGGCTAAAGAATTTCGTAGTTTGTAGTCTTCTTAATTTTTTTTTGTAGGTAATCATATAATGACATCCCCCGCTCTTGGGCGGGGCGGCAGAGCGTGTCAGACTTTTACTGACTAAAAGCCCGCTCCTGTTCCTTCGTTGCCTTTCATACCAGGGCCGAGTCTTCCTTTCAGAAGCAGACCTTTGGCCCCAGTAGGCTTCAACACTGCTGGGTCCCTACGGTTTGTTGACAGCTCCTTGAGGCGCGCGTGGAACAGTACGCGCCGTCGATGACTTGGGCTCGGATTTCCGGCCACCGTAGATGCGGGCAGCGAGCAATGAGTAGCTCGCCGTCCGACCGTCCGTTAACCGTCCGGACCGAGCCCAAGTCGTCGACGGTGCATAGTGTTCCACGCGCACCTCAAAGAGATGTCAGGAAACCCGTAGGCCCAACAGGCTAGAAGCCTACTGAGGCCATGGGTGTTGCGAAAGAGATCCCCGAGGCCCTGGAACAATGGCAAAGAAGGAACAGGATTGGGTTTTTGTCAGTAAAAGTCTGACACGCCCTCTCGCTCCACCCAAGAGCGCGGGGTATCATTAGATGATTTTCCCACCCAAAAAATAAAAAATCAATTAATTTCGCCTTTATAACATTAGTATAATTACACTATCTTATTCATAGTAAGTCTAAATTCAATCAATCTCCCTAGCCTTTTCACAATTATGTTGGATGTTCAGATACATTAGAGTGCCGGTGTTGTACAAGGAACGTCAACCTATGTGACAAAAACCAAGATGACATGAATGACAATCGGGACCAACGGTGTTTTACGAGGCGCAGAGGAATCTCAAATGGTGTGACAGTCATCCATCCACAGTACGCCCTCACCAAGGATTACTTAATCTTGAAGATCGGGCGGTTATTATTTTAGCCACGAGCTTTAAACTCACGTCTTGGTGTAAGCCTAAATTAATAAATTCATTTGTTTTTTGGATGTCGTGATGGCCATAATAAGGAGTAAAACCACAGACAGTCCCCTGTGCAGAGCATGTTTGGAGGGGGAGGAGACAATTGCACATGTGCTCCTAGACTGCACAGGTGTCACTGAAATACGCACACGAATCTTAGGATCCCCGAACTCCCTTATTGATGCCCTGAAAAACCTAAGAGGCCTAATCTGTTTTTGGAGAGAGGTGGGCTGGTTGGAATGAGCCCACCTAAGGTTATGGCCGCCATGGCCCACTTACAATGGTCCACATAGGACTAAGTGCGGAAACCTAAATAGATAGATAGATAGAAGGAGTAAAACCTCAGCAAGAAGCTAGTATCCTAATCTTGTATCGCTTCAAAATACAAATTATAAACCAAGACACTTCAAACAATTGGAATCCCTCCGCCAACTATTTGAGAGACACATTGCATAATTAATATTCAAATATGGGATTTCGGTCTACGGCTTCAAGCCAGATTAAGCCTTATCATAGAGGCATTCAGCTGAGCTAAATTTGGGTACAAAGACGATGCCTATACAGCCTATAATACCCTGTCAGCCTATATCGGAATCTGAGTGGCTCAGATGATAATATATTGTGTGAGGAATATATTACCATGATTCTCAGGGTCTCAGGGAAATTGAAATGAGTACTGATAAGAAGAAAGTGTTGTGAACGTTTTATGGATGCACTAGTTGCTGCCAGCGGCTTCGCCCGCGTGATAGTAGAAGATTATCCCAAGGGAACAAAAAAGAACATATGGTCTACCCGTGTACCAAGTTTCATTGAAATCCGTTCAGCCGATCGAGCGTAAAGAAGTAACAAACTCACATGCTCACAAGCTTTCGCCTTTATAATGCTAGACTGTGAAAAATTATTAAGTGTCGCCGCACATAGGCCGCATGCCACAGCCACAAACGCCGCCAAAAGAAGCTAGAAGCGGCCACAAGCCACTTGTGACCGGTGGCAGCTACTTTTTTTAACCCATGCGCGCAGTATCATAATGAACTCTGACAAAGAAGATTTAAATGCGCGAATGGCGTGCGACGGCGTTTTGTATCGGCGTATAGTGGGCACTTCGGGCCACAAGAAGCCAGTAGCGGCGATTTAAAGCATGTGGCGGCCACCGGTGTCTACCGTGTGCGTGTAATCCATATAAAATGTATGAAACCTACAGGAAATATGCCAGTGGTGGCGTTTTGTGGTTGTGGCCGGTAGCCCATGTGCGGCGACCATAACAAGTACTTTTGAACAGTCAAGAAAAATGATGCTATTGCACATTCCTAAGCGTAGATCTCTATGGAGAAGAATGTGCAAGAAACTTCATGGACGCTTTTTTAAATTAGGTTATATACCTATTACTAATATCTGGGTTATATATTTCTTGTCGTTCCTATTATGTGAAAACAAAGTAAAAAATAATAATAATTCAAAATGTAGAAATTAAAACAAACCACTGGCAGTTAAGAGATGATCAGTTTCAACTGACAGCGTCCGTTCAGCCCCCCTAGCCAAGTTGCAAACGATAAACGTGAACGCTTAGTAATCTCCAATAGATTTTCAACTTTATACCTAAGAGCATAAAGTTGAAAATCTATTAAAGACTACTGAGCGTTAGCGACCGGAACGAACGAAAACACTATGTAATCTTCAATAGATTTTCAACTTTATATCCAATAAAATAAAGTTGAAAATCTATTAAAGACTACTGAGAGTTTACGTTTATCGTTTGTGACTTGGCTAGAGGGGCAGGTATCTCCCAAGCCAAAGTGATCTTTAGGTACTGTAGTACCCAAAGCTTTGTAGTACTAAACTGCAGTACAGTTATGTCAAAGTTCCGTTTAAGACAAAGGGGTAAAGGTATTTCGCTTGAATACCGGTCTACAAATAGCAAATATATTTGAACTAGTAATTACCAGTAACTTTCACTCATAATGCGTACAGCTAAGGAGTGGAATTCCCTGCCGGAGTCTGTGTTCCCTGATAGCTACAACCTAGGGGTCTTTAAGTCAAGAGTGATTAGGTTACGGTTTCGAGTCTGCACTCGTAGCATACAGACGTGCTCAGTAGCAATATTTAATTTCATAAAATAATATCAGTGACCTTCTTTTTGCAGTAATTTTTGCCTAGTGTGTAGTTTAGTAAATACAATGGAAACCTAGAATAAGTGAACTAGTTTTATATAAAATGGACAACAGTCCCTTTTCAAGAGATCGAGTGAATCTCTCCGCATCTCCAGCGAAGACGATGACGCAAAATCCAGCCCAATCTGATCTCTCAATCGAAGCTGTTTCAACACCCGAGATACAAAGATGGATGTCAACCATTGAGCAGCATCTAAACGAGGTTTGTTCTATTGCCTCGGATGGCAAACTCAACTCGGAGCAGAAATTGAAAATTTCAACCTTGTGCCGTAAAATAGGATCTGGCACCTCACAGATGGCAGTCCTATATCAATCGCTAAAGCAGAAAGCAGTCCAAGCGCGCATCCTCAATGAAGATCTAATGGAAAAATGCAACTTGACGGACCACATCTTGGACCTCACAAAGACGATTAAGGACTCTGGCACTGTTTCGTTTGCCGACATGGTGAAGAAGGGGTCAAATGATTTCGTTCGACCATCCAATTTAAACTCCGTGGCCATATATCCCAACAACAAATTAAAATCCAGTGACGAAACAAAAGTCCTTGTGCAAAAGATGATACGACCAGATCAAGTCAAGCTGCATATACGTGGTGTCCGTAAGACTAAAAACGGAGGCGTTATAATCAGTACAGAGACAAAGGATGACGCGGATAAAATTAAGCACGCAGTCCAGCAATCTGCATCCGGCCTTACCGCCGACGAACCCAGCAAGCGCAAACCCCGGATCGTGGTTGTAGGAGTGCCATCCTCTTTGGCTGAAACTGAAGTCTTCAGGTGTATTTATGAACAAAATGTAGCCGAAAAATTTCCAACGATTTCCATGGAGTCCTTTTTGACCATGGTTAAATTAAGCCATAAATCGGGAAAAAAAGATTCGCAGACTTGTAACTACGTGGTTGAAGTTCCAGCCAACATACGAAGAGCTCTAATTTCCCAGTCAAGGATCTTCATAAATTGGACTTCCTGCCCAGTCAGGGACTTCACCCTGGTTACGAGATGCTACAAATGCCAGCAGTATGGACATGCAGCAAAAACCTGTAGAGAGGTCAATTCAACGTGTGGCCACTGCGGTGAGACAGGACACTCGATGTCCGAGTGCTTAAAGAAGGCGGACTCACCGAAATGTGCAACTTGCTTTCGCTTCAAAAAGCCCTCCAACCATAAAACGGGAGACGCTGAATGTCCTGCTAGGAAAATAGCGGAATATAGATATATTAACTCTATCGATTATGAGGGCGCCTAGAGCGTCATACTCAAGGCCAGACTTCCGTGTAACGCTTACTGCTGACTCAAAATTCCAGTGTGCTGACCTACAAAGCATAGCATAGTTTTTCTTTATATTTAAACATATTTGTCCAATGTAAACATAACATTTTAGTATTAACGCAACCTCGACTTTAACCCAATTACTAATTCTGCTGACGCAAAATCATGTGTGTGTAACTAGAGAATAAAGTGCAAGAAACAGTTTTAAAATACGTAATACCACAATTGTGACTTATAGTGTTTAAGTAAACTAGATATATAACATTATATTTTTTTAATTATATTTTTCCCTATTTAGAGACTGAATGTTAAATATTGTTATGAATTTTATTGTCCTACAAAACTATTGTGTAAGAGCTTCTACCGTCTGTGATACAGGTTTAACCTAGTACAGACATTTAACATAACCATACCTTTGTAATTATTCCTAAGATTTTATGTAACTATTTTACCAAATTTTAAATCTGAATAAATATTATTATTATTATTATTCTTTATTTATTTTTTATACATATTTTATATATTTTTAAATATTTCTTACAAAAAACACATATAAAAAAACATTTAAAAATATAAAAAAATAGTAGTCCGCCGGTGTCGGGAGCAGGGTCCAAGCTACCGGTGGTTAGGGCTCCAGAGACAGGAACCTCCTCACAATCCGAGCCGTATCAAGGAGTACTGCCTTTTGTATCAGGCCCTTGATCCAACCGCGTAACGACAGCTTCGACAGATGGTCGTCGAAGCTTTTGGCTATAAGGCCATTGGCAGTCACAACAATCGGCACAATGACAGCCGAGTCCATATTCCACATGCCGACAACCTCGTGTGCTAAGTCGAGATATTTGATTTGTTTCTCTTTCTCAGCTTTCACGAGATTCTCGTCATGTGGGATAGTGACATCGACTATTATTATTATTATTATTATTATTATTATTATTACTTCTAGACAAGCGTGCTCCATCGTCGACCACATCATCGCTTACCATCAGCCCCCCTAGCCAAGTCACAAACGATAAACGTAAACTCTCAGTAGTCATTAATAGATTTTCAACTTTATGTTATTGGATATAAAGTTGAAAATCTATTGAAGATTACATAGTGTTTTCGTTCGTTCCGGTCGCTAAACGCTCAGTAGTCTTTAATAGATTTTCAACTTTATGCTCTTAGGTATAAAGTTGAAAATCTATTGGAGATTACTAAGCGTTCACGTTTATCGTTTGCAACTTGGCTAGGGGGGCAGGTGAGATAGTGGTCAAACGCGAGCCTATCATTAATAATAAAAAAAAACTTCGTTCGCGGGAATGTCTTCATAAAAACTTTAACACTTATTAAACCATGTTTTAAGGGTTGTTTTAAAAATCTAATAATGTCACCCTTTAATTTTGACTGGCCCGTTGGTCTAGTGGTTAGTAGCCCTGACTGCTATGCCAGAGGTCGTGGGTCCGATTCACACACAAAACAAATATTTGTGTGATAAGCACGATCATTTGTTCTGTGTCTGACTGTATTTATCTAAAATATATAGGTATGTATTTAAAAATGTATAAGTATGTATATCAGTTGTCTAGTAGTCATAGCCTTTTAAAGTTGTAATTTCCTAATTATTCCTAAGTGCACAAATAATTACACACTCCTTTTGCCACAACTTACATACTAAACACTCACACACATGCAAGGGCTGCTCTCGTTTTTAACTCTTTGGCTTTTGACCGATAGTACTTTGTTTTTATTCTGCTGTAAAAATGGTGTAAAGCTAGTGTGAGAATCCTGGTACCCATAACACAAGTTAAATCTTTCCTTGGGTACCAGAATTCCTTACAAATACTACTAACATACTGTTTTTTTTTATTTTCTAATATGTCTTAGTTTTTTGTGTTGTTTGTAAGTGTTTGCTTGTACAAAATGTTGCAGTCCAATAAATTATTATTATTATAGCACAAGGTCTGCTTAGTTTGGGACTACATGGCGTTCGTTGTATGACAGTTGTGAAATACTATTATTATTAGAATTTGTGCAAGTTCAAGTAAAATATATTCTTTAGGCTTACCACCAGCGGGGCTATTGCGTAACTCTGTTGACAGTTCAAGTGATGACCACTTGTTAACAATGTGCATCATTGAACTGTCAAACAGCTAGTTTCATATTGCCTATTTTCAGTGACCAACTGCAGTGACGTCATTAGCCACTGGTGCCTTTGATAGCCACCGTAACACGTTTTGACAGATGTTATTGTATCGATAATTTTAAAATTGCGATTGTGTAAGCTTTTGAAGCTGTATAATAGTCGATAAAATTTTAGAGTGGTCACAATAGGCACCGTATTTTTTTATAATTCACCACATTTCCACCGTAGTTTGTTAGTCACTTGTGTGATACGTAATACCAATTTTATGAAATTGTCAGTTGACAACTAAGTTTAGTGTGCAACGAATGCTAGTTGTCAACTGTTATTGAAAAAGTTAGCCAATAGCCCCCCTGGTAGGGTCGCAGTCAAGCACTAGTTTATATCATAAAAAAAGACATCAGATATTCTGGCTTCTGACTAGCCGTAGTAAATGTCAAAAATCTTCTGACAACAGCCGAGACCATCGGCTTGACGTGCTTTTCAAGGCACGGAGGAGTCTTTGTATATTATGGATCCCTATCTACAGACAAACCTCGGCAACCATTACTTTACCTTATAGATTGACCAGTGCGGCTGTTGTCATTTCAAATATCGACATTCATCATCATCATCACCATGTCAGCCGAAAGACGTCCGCTGTTGGACATAGGCCTCCCCCAAGTGTCGCCATAATGAGCGGTCCTGTGCGTCTCGCATCCATCGGATTCCCGCAACCCTTACCAAGTCATCGGTCCACCTTGTAGGAGGCCTTCCAACGCTACGTCTTCCGGTACGTGGTCGTCATTCCAGAACCTTTCGACCCCAACGGCCATCCGTTCTGCGAGCAATGTGCAATATCAAATATTAAGAGCTAAAATAAAAATTGACTAGCACAAATTTAACTTCTTCATTTAAAAGCTTACATTTCTCAAAACAAAACCAATCCAGCAAATCCACTACTTCAGTCCACTACTTAAGTGGATTTGCTGGTTTGGCAAAGAAAAAAAAGAATTCTATATATAACTTTGCAACAAACTGCGGCATTAAGTCTTGACTTCAAACAATTCCAGATTTTCCGTCTCTCTGGTAAATCAATTTTTGAATTCGCAAACACTAGGCGACCGATTATACAGAAGTTACAAACTTAGTTTTGCAGTCAATAGAAAAAAATCTACAATCAATTCTGTTGCAGAACTGCCTTTTGAAACCGCAAGGTAACTTTGTTACCGCTGAGTCCGCAAGTTGCTTGGATTTCTGTGTGAGAAAATGTCGGATTTTCTAGTGCTTACGAATGCTCAAACGGTATTGGAACTGAGCTGTGGGTAGGTTTTATTCACGTTGTATCAATTTGGGTGACATTAGAATAGAATAAACTTTATTGTACACCAAAAAAGTAACACAACTTATACATAAACTTAAATCTATGGGTACAATGGCGATCTTATCACTGACAGCGATATCTACCAGACAACCTTAGGATAGATCGTAAGAACTTAAAATAATACAGGGGGTAGTCTGCAGTGTACTGCTAATAAATTAATCAATTTCTATATAAAACACAATACATAACTAACCATACATACACATAACACATTATAACCAAATAGAGTTGTCTTGTAGGTGACGTATTTAAAATGGCCGATATGATGTAAGCAAATGGCTGTTTTCATATTAGATGATACCGATAATGCCACGATATTGGGGGACTGGTAGTCTCATTTATTAGCGACTTTTATAATTAGTTACATACACTATGATTATTTTCTCGTCGCTTCCGTTGAGGCTATCGTACTGCTTCAAGAGAGGCGTTGGGAAACTAGCACCCTTCGGAAACACGTTAAACTGATTATTACTTTATTTATTTGAATGTGACATGCAAGCTCCATCCTTCGTTCTCGCTCACTCGCCTGACATTTTACCACGTCATGGTGAAGCCCCTGGTGGCGCAGTTGTTGAACGATTGGTCGCTGTTGATTGGTCGCGGGTTCAATTCCCTAGGAAAAAGGAATTCCGAGGAATTCGAGGAAATATTTTCATGGCCTAGAGATAGGTGTTCCGGGAATGGGAGGGTTGGTGTATATGAGGTTACATGTTTAACCTTTTGAGTGCGTAATTAGAGACACAATAGTAAGACAATGGCGCGTGAACGCGGGGGGGGATCAACAGCTTAAGAATGCATACACGATACTGCACAACAACACGATACGGCACATTTTTTTAATTTTTTTTTTATTATTAATGATAGGCTCGCGTTTGACCACCATCTCACCTGATGGTAAGCGTGATGTGGTCGACGATGGAGCACGCTTGCCTAGAAGTAGTCGTTCACTCTTGACTTAAAGACCCCTAAGTTGTAGCTATCAGGAAACACAGACTCCGGCAAGGAATTCCACTCCTTGGCTGTACGCACAATAAATGTGTTCTCAAAACGTTTTGTGCGTATGGGTGGGATGTCTACTATGTACCGTGTGTCGTAGAACGGATGGTCGATGGGGCCGAAAGGTTCTAGAGTGACGACCGCGCACCAGAAAACGCAGCGTTGGAAGGCCTCCCACAAGGTGGACCGACGACCTGGTGAGAGTCGCGGGAATGCAGTGGATGCGAGACGCACAGGATCGGTCGTTGTGGAGACGCTTGGGGGAGGCCTATGTCCGACAGTGGACGTCTTTCGACTGAAATGATGATGATGATGGCACGATACTGGAGTAATTTCTAGTGCGGGGTATTTTTTTTTTTTTAATAAAGCAAACTAAAAATTACGCTAATCCCGCCATTTCTTGAAAGACTAACACAATTTTCCTCTTCAGTGTTTGCACTCCACCTGAAGCAGTATACCTACACGTCGAAGTACTATAGTTAACTCAATAAATGAATGTCTGAACAAAAGAATTCGAGTGTGAAACAATCCAAAGCATTCCGTACCATCCTTTGTGAAGTACAGTCAGCATTCCACACATTTTGTTTAGGGTTCCGTACAAAAATAGTAAAAGATTATAATACCTTTTAGTGAAACGTCTTCATTTGCAGATTATAATTTACATACACAGGCCTTTTTTTTGGGGTTCAATCATGAAATAACTTCTTTTGCAGTAAGTGGAGCAAGAGGATGAGTCAGACTTTTTCTGACTAAAACCTACCCGTGTTCCTTCAGTTGCCCTTTACGTTCCAGGGCCACGGTGACTACGTCGAACAATTCCGCAGACCATATTATACAGACCCATATCGGACTAGGTATAATATTATAGTGGCTAAAGTTTGTATGTAAGTGTATATTTGTTACTCTCACACACTCAACGGTCTGATTTCTGATATGTTCCCTTGGATTTTTTTTCTAACGGCCTGTTCACGACTTCGGCGGTCTTAGCGGCGAGCGGTGCGGCGAGCGGTGCGGCGAGCGGTGCGGCGAGCGGTGCGGCGAGCGGTGCGGCAAGCGATGCCGCAACGGTACGCGGGCGTGCGGCGCTATGAGCGGCGTCTCGTGGCGTGCTTCAAACATTTTCATACTTTTAGGGCCTTATCATACTAGCGGATTGCGAGCGTCCTCAAAGCGAAGCGGGTGCGCAACGAATACGTTACGGGTGCACAGCGAACACGCCGCGCATGCTCAGCGAATTTTTGCGGACGGGTAACGAGATCCGGCAAAGAGGTGCGGGTCACCGGAGCGTCTTCGAAGTAACAAAGCCAACAGCAGTGTCTCCTCGTCGGAATCCATTTTGTTATTGAGTGTATACGTCGTTAACTTGCTACAAACACGCCTTGAAAACTTTTGTTTTTCGTTGCGAATTTGCCATGCATCCGCGACGTCTACGCTGTGCAGCCGCGGCGTGATCGCGACGCATTCACTGCGCGCCCGCCCCGCCCCGCAGCCGCTCGCAAACCGCTAGTGTGATAAAGCCCTTAATCTTATAGCTCGCCGCCCCGCGCTTAGCTACAGCTCGCAGCGGCATCGTCCCTGGCAGAAGCTGTATTGTGTATGCATAAATCCCTTTTGATTTTCAAGTATTTATTTTTTGAGGAAGGAAATCATCAAATATCTTATAGGTTTGACTGATGTTGAAAAAAGTTACTAAAAATACCATTCTAAAATCTATTTGATGAGAGTTTATTTACCTAAATATAAAAGGAAAAATAAAACGATGTCTCTATCACAGTTTTTTTTTTTGTAATGAGCTAAAGACACACAAAATCAAACACTAACTTTGGAAACGGTAAAATATAATTTCTACCAAAGTACGGAACTGTTGGTTAGCGAGTCCGATTCGATCTTTTTTAAGGATTCTTTAACATTCTGTAATTTTAACAAAAAACTATTTTGTGGAACAGGAGCATTTTCATCGTACACGGGTTTACTTTAATGCTTTGGAGTTCTTGGCGGGATTTTTTCGAGGTCAGTCCATGGGTCTTAACATAACACGTCATGTCCATGACAAATCAGAAATCAGAAACGTTTATTTCAAATAGACCAATTACAGGCACTTTTGAATTGTCAAAATGTCGGTCAGTCAAAAAAAAAAATACAAGTGAAGCTAAATTGCACGTTCCAAAGCGTAGATCTCTATGGAGAAGAACGTGCAAGAAACTCCATGGACACTCTTTTAAATCATATTATGAGTTACATAAATCTTGGTTACATATTTCTTGTCGCTTCTAATATGTGAGCACAATGTAGATAAGTAATAATAATTAAAAGAATAAAATAAAATCAAATTTAAAAAAAAATAGAAATTGAATTAAGTCATTGGCAGCTAAGAGATGACCAGTCTCAACTGACGGCACCCGTTCACGAGCATGACGCGTGCATCAGCCCCACTCAGCTCAACCATTTTGAAGGGAACCGAATGACCCAATAACACGTGCCACCATCATCGAGACATTTGAGTGAGCATGACAAACTCTCAACTGCCATGCTCGTAATGACAAACAAGTTGTAACCTACCTAATAAAAATGCTCCATGGTACTTCACATTCACAAAACTTGAAAAACAAAGTGCTTCTACATTATACAATGCTATTGTTTCCAAATACAAAAGGTAATAAATTATCATAAGCTCTATTGAAATAAACAAATAAAATAAAATAAAAAAAAAACATAAAAAAACACAAAAAACAAAAACACAAAAAAACACTAAAATGTCAAGCATGCTAGCGAAAATGAGGAATGGAGCTATACACCCTACATTCTGTATTCTAACTTACTTCTATCACACAAAAAAATTATAAATGGTTCCGTAGATGCGGAGTTGATTAACTATTTTCACCCGACTACGGAGGGTTATGATTATATCTATGGTTATGATTTTGACAGGCTATGTAAAAAAAAAAAGTCTTTTTTTTTTGCATTCACCAGTTTTTATAAGTTCATGGAATTACCGAAAAAAGGAATAGGCGACAAATGAGAAAGGATATTAAACATGGAGCTGTAAATGCCGATTTAATCAATATAATTGTAAGCGTTTTAAACCTTAAAAATATAAAAGAATAAAGAAACAATGTTGGTTAGTTATATTCGTAAAGACAAGGGTTCCCATTGATAGGAACTAACAATCAAAACTTGTTATCCTACCGACTACCATTGTTCAGTCATTGGTTGGAAACAAACGCACAACAAACACTACAAAAGAACGCTCCTAATCCGAAAAAAACACAAAAGGACCCCCATTAGTAAAATAAAGGTATAAAACATTAAACAACATAGGAAATCATCAATAGTAGGTTTAAAGATATTTATTTCTCAAAAAAGACACAAAGTCACTTACTTGAGAACAATTTTTCCTTATATCAAATTAATATTACAACAAGGGTTCGTCACCGCGTACCTACGTAAGTTATTAAACTCATCCAATGCATTCAGTCTTTAAGTAGATATTTTATAATTGTTTCTTACATATTGTGCTAGTTGGTTCTTAAATGCATCGAATGAGCGTACATTTTTTATAAATGGGGGTATTTTGTTAAACAACTGTGCTCCTTCAAAAGTTAAATTTTTTTTACCGAACTTAGTTCTCATCTTTGGTAAGACCAGAAAACTAGCCCGGCGACTGCTACGTTGTGTTAATTCTTTCACTTTAGTAAACGATAGGTTAGTCTGTATAGTCTTGTTGAGAGCCTTACGGATAAAAATACAAGTGTTGTAAATATATAACTGCCTAATGTTCATTATTTTTGTTTTTTCATATATTGTGCTTGTTGGTGATAAATAAGGGAAACGAAAAATCATTTTTATTAATTTATTTTGTGCAATTTGGAGACTAGCTAGCTTGGTTTTGGCCGCACTGCCCCAGACTTAAACTAGATATAGCAGGTCAAATCATCAATAGTTGGTAAATCATCAAATGATTCTTTCGCTCTGGGTGGAGCGGGAAGGCGTGTCAGACTTTTACTGACTAAAACCACACCTATGTTCCTTCTTTGCCTTGCGTTTCAGGATCCCGTGTTTCCCATTCGGAAGTCAAACCATGGCCCCAGTAGGCTTCGAAAATAGAATCAAAGTTTTGGAAATCGGGGTTGGGATCCCGGCGCGGGCGGCTGGGGCGTGAGGATGTCAATTTGGAGGCTTAAGTGAAGATTCGCTAGAGTACACTTGCTCAGGAGAAATATGTATAATCTAATAAGGTGGTGGTAGGGATCTTGACCGATCTTCCGGGATTGTCCTGATAGCGGTGGTATACCTCTCCACTCCTCAAGCACCTCAGGATACGTTGCCCTCTCTTTGCTTTATTGTGCGTGCAAGTCACCCCCTGCTTTTTTTGTAGATGAATATTAATAACATGGTTCCGACAGGGGCCATAGTCTTAACATAGTTCTTGGTAACCAGGCCATTTAAGCGTTCAAATAAGCGTTTAAAAATCATAGCCCTCATAGTCTTTGTTACATATGTCACAATACTTTTCCACCAAGCGGGGCAACCCCCGCTTGGTGGAAAAGTACACACCCTATACTAGTGTACCCAAGGACAACAACTTGGGTACACTAGCATAGGCTGTACAGGGATATTTGTCGGTTGGTACTATGTTCCATGAAAAGTGCCTAAGGGGCCTCCGCGAGTTGGCTTCGGCCAATAAGATTGATTATTTTTACTTAAAGGGCCTATTACACTACGCGATATTCAGACTGTCTAATTTTTTGTTCCGAGTAAGACCGGTCCAACCCTTATTACACTACGCGACATCGACTAAGACTGTCTGAATATCGAGTAGTGTAATAGGCCCTTTACTGATTACACCGAGAAAAAACCCACCTGTGTTCTTACAGTTGCCCTTTACGCTCCGGGGTCACGGTAACTCTCTCGAACAAATCCGCAGATGAGACCTTGGCTGAATAATGACGGATCAAAGTATCCTCCCTCCCGCTTCGAACTATTGTACTGAACAGTTCGAAAGTTCAAGTATTATGATTAACAAACTTTCGGCGAAGCTTACTTGTACAGTTGAAAGGTTAATATCCGAAGTTAAGCTTTGCTCTGCCGTCATATTAAATGGTCGTCAGAAATTGATGATGGGGGGACTGGCTTTGTTATTTTAAGAGAGTCTTTCACGAGGTACACTCATACCACCGCTCTTACGTTATAATGACTTTATTATACGTCTTTCTTTAGATATTTTGGAAACAGATATCTTGTAGATATTATCTAGGTTCCAATTGAAATCGAATAATAAATTTGTGTAAGACTAATCCAGTAAAGACCTCTGAAAATCTGCTATTTAGAGTGAATTTTGGGCTTCAATAATCTATATATATAAAAGGAGAAACTGACTGACTGACATATCAACGCACAGCCGAAACTGCTGGGAAATATTGCACAAGGTTTCCTCTTACGACGTAGGCGAGCACTAATAGAGGATTTTCCAAAATTCAATCCCTAAACTCTAAAGGGTTGAAACGGGGGTCCAAAGTTTGTATGAAAATATATATTTTCATGCGGGCAAAGCCCGTAATTATAAATTAAAAAAATAAATAAAGAAAATATAACTGTAGAAACCTTGTACATTTAATCTTGATTCTGATTGATGTAATTATTTTCCAAAAATATTTAAGTTAAGTTTTGTGAAATATTCGAGTAAATGACGGACTTACCGAATGCCAGCAGAGTTTTCAGGCATTATCTCTCTTTTTTCGCGTTACCATCATTGGATGAAGGATCAAGCTTTAAAACCATGCTCGCGTTGAAGATAGACGAGTATGGAAAGGCCCTTTTAATACGCTTGTTAGATTGAGAGGTGTCGTGATGGCCCTGTGGTTAAGGCACCCGCTTCTCATTTATGAGGTTGCGAAATCGAAACTGGGCAAGTGTCAATGTGAATTTTTCAATTCATATGTACTTTTTAAGTTTATCTAAGACATTACTGACACAAGTATTTTTTTTAATTTCTTATCTTTTGATATAAGTTGAAAGGAAATCGGTTGTCTCGGTATGGTCATGTGAACAGGAGGGATGAAGCTCATGTTGCTAAAAGAGTTCTGAGTGTGTGGATGGATGGCGAGGGAGAAGGAGGCCAACAAAAAGATGAATGGATTGTGTGAGGAGTGATATGGAAGAAAAGGGAGTTAGTGATAGTTTGACGGGTGATAGGACAGAATGGAAGAAAAAAACGTGTTGCGCCGACCCCAAGTAATATGGAATAAGGGCAGGAAGAAGAAGAAGATCTTTTGATGAGCTAAAATTCTCGAATCGTTTCATCAAGCCCTTTATTTTCCTAGGTTCATTCGGAAGATGACTCTTTCGAATGAACGGTTCTGGAACGCAAAATACAACTGAAGGAACACAGGTAGGTTTTAGTCAGTAAAAGTCTGATTCTCCTGCTCCCTCTTTACCCAAAGGCAGAGAAGTTATTTGACGATTCTGCCTTCAAAATCAAAGGTGGTGTTTTTAACGCGATCTGTTTGCGTAATATCATCATCATCATCATCATCTTCTTGCCCTTGTCCCGTGTTATCTGTTTGCGTAATAGATAGATAGATATAGATATATATATATATATATATATATATATATATATATATATATATTCTTTATTGTACACCATAAATAAAAATTACATTAGGAACTTAAAATTAATAGGTTATCACAATGGGCGGTCTCATCGCTAAAAGCGATTTTTACAGACAACCTTTAATTTGTTTGCGTGAATTATAATTAACATTTATTAGCAGCGTTCCATTGCCCAACAAAAACATAACTGTAAAGTTAACGGCGAGCATTGAGTAGCTCGCCGTCCGATAAGGACCAGGGCCGAGTCAGGGGAGCGTAGTGTTCGACGCACGGCTCAAAGACATGTCAGCATGATTGACAGAGCCTGCTAAGGCCGATGCCTGGCAGGGCTATGAGACTGATCGAAAAGGTCACCAAGTCCTGGAAAGCAAAGGGCAAGAAGAAACAAGGGTGAGTTTTAGTCAGTATAAATCTGACTCACTCTCAGTCCACCTGGAGTGAGAGGAGATATTTAATGATTTCTTATAAAAAACTGGACAAGTGCAAGAAGGACTCGTGCCCTGAGGGTTTCGTACAAACTTACTTATGTAAATAGTTTAATCCCGGGAATGGAGTCTCGAAGATTTTTCCGAATTGCAATTTTTTTTTATTTTGTGACGTAACTACAAATTTATCTATAAGTAAAATCTGTGCTATAAGACCATACCTTATGCCTTTCAGGATTCTAGGTCTCAAAAAGCTCATGCGGACAAAAAGTCATGTTTAAAAAAAAATTAAGATAAATATACCGTGTTTGATATCATTTGAAAGGGCTTCGCTAGTACTTATCAAAAAATATCATCAAATTTCAATGTGGCGCCCTCTAGCAGACAAAAAGTATTGTGTTAAAAAAATACGATAAATATGTCGTGTTTCGTATCATTTGAAAGGGCTTTACTTGTACATACCAAAATAAATAGTAAAGAAGCACAGTGATTTAACACCAAAATCTTTTAAATAAAAAAAAAGTAAAAAACTAAAACCCGACTACGACAAAAAAAAAATGACGCTGAAAAAGTATGAAACAAGATTTTCAAGATGCTGAAATAGACAAGGTAAGTCAAAGGTAAGAAAAAGAAAAGCCGTAGTCACACGTTATTAAAGTGTTTCGATTATTACCTACCTATAACGTGTGACTACGGCTTTTCTTTTTGTTCTATTCTTGTTTTTCCAGTTACTTACCTTGTCTATTTCAGCATCTTGAAAATCTTGTTTCATACTTTTTCAGCGTCATTTTTTTTTGTCGTAGTCGGGTTTTAGTTTTTTACTTTTTTTTTCATATTAGATGATACCGATAATGATACGATATCGGGGGACTGGTAGTTTCATTTATTAGAGGTTTTTATAATCAGTTACATACACTATGATTATTTTCTCATAGCTTCCGATGAGGCTATCGTACTGCTTCAAAAGAGCCGTTGGGAAACTAGCACCCTTCGGAAACACGTTAAACTGATTATTACTTTATTTATTTGAATGTGACATGCAAGCTCCATCCTTCGTTCTCGCTCACTCGCCTGACATTTTACCACGTCATGGTGAAGCCCCTGGTGGCGCAGTTGTTGAACGATTGGTCGCTGTTGATTGGTCGCGTGTTCAATTCCCTAGGAAAGAGGAATTCCGAGGAATTCGAGGAAATATTTTCATGGCCTAGAGATAGGTGTTCCGGGAATGAGAGGGTTGGTGTATATGAGGTTACATGTTTAACCTTTTGAGTGCGTAATTAGAGACACAATAGTAAGACAATGGCGCGTGAACGCCGGCGTTAATGCGGGGGGGATCAACAGCTTAAGAACGCATACACGATACTGCACAACAACACGATACGGCACATTTTTAAAAAATTTTTTTTAATATTAATGATAGGCTCGCGTTTGACCACCATCTCACCTGATGGTAAGCGATGATGTGGTCGACGATGGAGCACGCTTGCCTAGAAGTAGTCTATTCACTCTTGACTTAAAGACCCCTAAGTTGTAGCTATCAGGAAACACAGACTCCGGCAAGGAATTCCACTCCTTGGCTGTACGCACAATAAATGTGTTCTCAAAACGTTTTGTGCGTATGGGTAGGATGTCTACTATGTATCGTGTGTCGTAGAACGGATGGTCGATGGGGCCGAAAGGTTCTAGAGTGGCGACCGCGCACCGGAAAACGCAGCGTTGGCGTGGTCTCCCACAAGGTGGACCGACGACGACCTGGTGAGAGTCGCGGGAATGCGGTGGATGCGAGACGCACAGGATCAGTCGTTGTGGAGACGCTTGGGGGAGGCCTATGTCCAACAGTGGACGTCTTTCGACTGAAATGATGATGATGATGGCACGATACTGGAGTAATTTCTAGTGTGGGGTATTTTTTTTTTTTTTTAAAAGCAAACTAAAAATTACGCTAATCCCGCCATTTCTTGAAAGACTAACACAATTTTCCTCTTCAGTGTTTGCACTCCACCTGAAGCAGTATACCTACACGTCGAAGTACTATAGTTAACTCAATAAATGAATGTCTGAACAAAAGAATTCGAGTGTGAAACAATCCAAAGCATTCCGTACCATCCTTTGTGAAGTACAGTCAGCATTCCACACATTTTGTTTAGGGTTCCGTACAAAATTAGTAAAAGATTATACCTTTTAGTGAAACGTCTTCATTTGCAGAATATAATTTACATACACAGGCCTTTTTTTTGGGGTTCTATCATGAAATAACTTCTTTCGCTCTTAGAGGGTGTGTCAGACTTTTACTGACTAAAACCTGCCCGTGTTCCTTCAGTTGCCCTTTACGTTCCAGGGCCGCGGTGACTACGTCGAACAATTCCGCAGACCACATTATACAGACCCATATCAGACTAGGTATAATAATATAGAGGCTAAAGTTTGTATGGAAGTGTATGTTTGTTACTCTCACACACTCAACGGTCTGATTTCTGATATGTTCCCTTGGATTTTTTTTCTAACGGCCTGTTCACGACTTCGGCGGTCTTAGGCGCTGTCTCCACGAGCGAGAGAATCGCGGCGATATTATCGTCGTGCTACGTATTTCTATACACTCTCTATGGAACCGTCTCCACACGGCGATATTATCACGCAACGAGCGGCAACGAGCGCGCGAAACGTCATCATTACATCGTCATTACATCGTCGCTAGCCCGCCGCGACTAGCAGCGGGCCCGCCGCGCGCTCGCGACGACTCTCTCGTCTGGCACGTAACTGAATTCTTTCTTTCGCAACGCGTCGTCAAGGAAACGCTGCGATTCCGTTACGACTCGCGACGATACGCGGCGGAATTATCGCTCGTTCGTGGAGATTATCCGACGATATAAGGGCGGACTCGTCGCGATTCTCTCGCTCTTGGAGACAGCCCCTTAGCGGCGAGCGGTGCGGCGAGCGATGCCGCAACGGTACGCGGGCGTGCGGCGCTATGAGCGGCGTCTCGTGGCGTGCTTCAAACATTTTAATACTTTTAATCTTACAGCTCGCCGCCCCGCGCTTAGCTACAGCTCGCAGCGGCATCGTCACTGGCAGAAGCTGTATTGTGTATGCATAAATCCCTTTAGATTTTCAAGTATTTATTTTTTGAGGAAGGAAATCATCAAATATCTTATAGGTTTGACTGATGATGTTGAAAAAAGTTACTAAAAATACCATTCTAAAATCTATTTGATGAGAGTTTATTTACCTAAATATAAAAGGAAAAGTAAAACGATGTCTCTATCACAGTTTTTTTTTTTTGTAATGAGCTAAAGACACACAAAATCAAACACTAACTTTGGAAACGGTAAAATATAATTTCTACCAAAGTACGGAACTGTTGGTTAGCGAGTCCGATTCGTTCTTTTTTAAGGATTCTTTAACATTCTGTACTTTTTAACAGAAAACTATTTTGTGGAACAGGAGCATTTTCATGGTACACGGGTTTACTTTAATGCTTTGGAGTTCTTGGCGGGATTTTTTCGAGGTCAGTCCATGGGTCTTAACATAACACGTCATAGTTCATGACAAATGTCAAGCATGCTAGCGAAAATGAGGAATAGAGCTATACACCCTACATTCTGTATTCTGACTTACTACCACACAAAATTATAAATGGTTCCGTAGATGCGGAGTTGATTAACTATTTTTACCCGACTACGGAGGGTTATGATTATAATTATCAATGGTTATGATTTTGACAGGCTATGTAAAAAAAATAAAGTTTTTTTTTTTGCATTCACCAGTTTTTAAAAGTTCATGGAATTACCGAAAAAAGGAATAGGCGACAAATGAGAAAGGATATTAAACATGGAGCTGTAAATGCCGATTTAATCAATTTAATTGTAAGCGTTTTAAACCTTAAAAATATAAAAGAATAAAGAAACAATGTTGGTTAATTATAGATATTCGTAAAGACAAGGGTTCCCATTGACAAGAACTAACAATCAAAACTTGTTATCCTACCGACTACCATTGTTCAGTCATTGGTTGGAAACAAAAGCACAACACTACAAAAGAACGCTCATAATCCGAAAAAAACACAAAAGGACCCCCATTAGTAAAATAAAGGTATAAAACAATAAACAACATAGGAAATCATCAATATTAGGTTTAAAGATATTTATTTCTCAAAAAAGATTTTTTTATAAATGGGGGTATTTTGTTATACAACTGTGCTCCTTCAAAAGTTAAAAATTTTTTACCGAACTTAGTTCTCATCTTTGGTAAGACCAGAAAACTAGCCCGGCGACTGCTACGTTGTGTTAATTCTTTCACTTTAGTAAACGATAGGTTAGTCTGTATAGCCTTGTTGAGAGCCTTACGGATAAAAATACAAGTGTTGTAAATATATAACTGCCTAATGTTCATTATTTTTGTTTTTTCATATATTGTGCTTGTTGGTGATAAATAAGGGAAACGAAAAATCATTTTTATTAATTTATTTTGTGCAATTTGGAGACTAGCTAGCTTGGTTTTGGCCGCACTGCCCCAGACTTCAACTAGATATAGCAGGTCAAATCATCAATAGTTGGTAAATCATCAAATGATTCTTTCGCTCTGGGTGGAGCGGGAAGGCGTGTCAGACTTTTACTGACTAAAACCACACCTATGTTCCTTCTTCGCCTTGCGTTTCAGGATCCCGTGTTTCCCATTCGGAAGTCAAACCATGGCCCCAGTAGGCTTCGAAAATAGAATCAAAGCTTTGGAAATCGGGGTTGGGACCCCGGCGCGGGCGGCTGGGGCGTGAGGATGTCAATTTGGAGGCTTGAGTGAAGATTCGCTAGAGTACACTTGCTCAGGAGAAATATGTATAATCTAATAAGGTGGTGGTATACCTCTCCACTCCTCAAGCACCTCAGGATACGTTGCCCTCTCTTTGCTTTATTGTGCGTGCAAGTCACCCCCTGCTTTTTTTGTCGATGCATATTTATAACATGGTTCTGACAGGGACCATAGTCTTAACATAGTTCTTGGTAACCAGGCCATTTAAGCGTTCAAATAAGCGTTTAAAAATCATAGCCCTCATAGTCTTTGTTACATATGTCACAATACTTTTCCACCAAGCGGGGCAACCCCCACTTGGTGGAAAAGTACACACCCTATACTAGTGTACCCAAGGACAACTCCTTGGGTACACTAGCATAGGCTGTACAGGGATATTTGTCGGTTGGTACTATGTTCCATGAAAAGTGCCTAAGGGGCCTCCGCGAATTGGCTTTGGCCAATAAATGTGGCTATTTTTACCTAAAAGCCTATTACACTACGCGATATTCAGCACACGATATTCAGACTGTCTTATTTTTTGTTCCCAGTAAGACCGGTCCAACCCTTATTACACTACGCGACATCGACTAAGACTGTCTGAATATCGAGTAGTGTAATAGGCCCTTTACTGATTACACCGAGAAAAAACCCACCTGTGTTAATTCAGTTGCCCTTTACGCTCCGGGGTCACGGTAACTCTCTCAAACAAATTCGCAGATGAGACCTTGGCTGAATAATGACGGATCAAAGTATCCTCCCGCTTCGAACTATTGTACTGAACAGTTCGAAAGTTCAAGTATTATGATTAACAAACTTTCGGCAAAGCTTACTTGTACAGTTGAAAGGTTAATATCCGAAGTTAAGCTTTGCTCTGCCGTCATGTTAAATGGTCGTCAGAAATTGATGATGGGGGGACTGGCTTTGTTATTTTAAGAGAGTCCTTCACGAGGTACACACATACAACCGCTCTTATGACTTTATTACACGTCTTTCTTTAGATATTTTGGAAACATAGATATCTTGTAGATATTATCTAGGTTCCAATTGAAATCGAATCATTAAGTAATTTGTGTAAGACTAATTCAGTAAAGACCTCTGAAAAACTGCTATTTAGCGTGAATTTTGGGCTTTCATAATCTATAGATATAAAAGGAGAAACTGACTGAGTGACATATGAACGCACAGCCGAAACTGCTGGGAAATATTGCACAAGGTTTCCTCTTACGACGTAGGCGAGCACTAATAGAGGATTTTCCGAAATTCAACCCCTAAACTCTAAAGGGTTGAAATGGGGGTCCAAAGTTTGTATGAAAATATATATTTTGCGGGCAAAGCCCGTAATTATAAATTAAAAAAATAAATAAAGAAAATATAACTGTAGAAACCTTGTACATTTAATCTAGATTCTGATTGATGTAATTATTTTCCAAAAATATTTAAGTTAAGTTTTGTGAAATATTCGAGTAAATGACGGACTTACCGAATGCCAGCAGAGTTTTCAGGCATTATCTCTCCTTTATCCCCCCTACCATCATTGGATGAAGGATCAAGCTTTAAAACCATGCTCGCGTTGAAGATAGACGAGTATGGAAAGGCCCTTTTAATACGCTTGTTAGATTGAGAGGTGTCGTGATGGCCCTGTGGTTAAGGCACCCGCTTCTCATTTATGAGGTTGCGAAATCGAAACTGGACAAGTGTCAATGTGAATTTTTCAAATCATATGTACTTTTCTAAGTTTATCTATGACATTACTGACACAAGTATTTTTTTATTTCTTATCTTTTGATATAAGTTGAAAGGAAATCGGTTGTCTCGGTATGGTCATGTGAACAGGAGGGATGAAGCTCATGTTGCTAAAAGAGTTCTGAGTGTGTGGATGGATAGCGAGGGAGAAGGAGGCCAACAAAAAGATGAATGGATTGTGTGAGGAGTGATATGGAAGAAAAGGGAGTTAGTGATAGTTTGACGGGTGATAGGACAGAATGGAAGAAAAAAACGTGTTGCGCCGACCCCAAGTAATATGGAATAAGGGCAGGAAGAAGAAGAAGATCTTTTGATGAGCTATAATTCTCAAATCGTTTCATCAAGCTCTTAATTTTCCTGGGTTCATTCGGAAGATGACTCTTTCGAATGAACGGTTCTGGAACGCAAAAGACAACTGAAGGAACACAGGTAGGTTTTAGTCAGTAAAAGTCTGATTCTCCTGCTCCCTCTTTACCCAAAGCCAGAGAAGTTATTTGACGATTTCCTGCCTTCAAAATCAAAGGTGGTGTTTTTAACGCGATCTGTTTGCGTAATATCATCATCATCATCATCATCTTCCTGCCCTTGTCCCGTGTTATCTGTTTGCGTAATAAATAGATAGATATAGATATATATATTCTTTATTGTACACCATAAATAAAAATTACATTAGGAACTTAAAATTAATAGGTTATCACAATGGGCGGTCTCATCGCTAAAAGCGATTTTTACAGACAACCTTTAATAATAACCTTTAATTTGTTTGCGTGATTTATAATTAACATTTATTATGCAGCGTTCCATTGCCCAACAAAAACATAACTGTAAAGTTAACGGCGAGCAATGTGTAGCTCGCCGTCCGATAAGGACCAGGGCCGAGTCAGGGGAGCGTAGTGTTCGACGCACGGCTCAAAGACATGTCAGCATGATTGACAGAGCCTGCTAAGGCCGATGCCTGTCAGGGCTATGAGACTGATCAAAAAGGTCACCATGGTTCTGGAAAGCAAAGGGCAAGAAGAAACAAGGGTGAGTTTTAGTCAGTATAAATCTGACTCACTCTCAGTCCACCTGGAGTGAGAGGAGATATTTAATGATTTCTTATAAAAAACTGGACAAGTGCGAGAAGGACTCGCGCCCTGAGGGTTTCGTACAAACTTACTTATGTAAATAGTTTAATCCCGGAATGGAGTCTCGAAGATTTTTCCGAATTGCAATTTTTTTTTATTTTGTGACGTAACTACAAATTTATCTATAAGTAAAATCTGTGCTCTAAGACCTTACCTTATGCCTTTCAGGATTCTAGGTCAACGGGAAGTACCCCATGAATTTTGATTCCCTCGAGAGTGTCGAAATATACGTTTTTTGCGACATAAACCGCCATATCTTTTTTTTTTCGTTAACTCTAAGTTTGATTTTTTTAAATCTTCAAGGGACCGCAGACTTGAGTACTTATATATATGGTTTTAATTTCAACTCGATACCTACACGCGTTCTTGAGATAAAGGGTCTTGACCGACAGACAGATAGACGGACAACAAAGTGATCCTATAAGGGTTCCGCTTTTTCCTTTTGAGGTACGGAACCCTAAAAAAAACCTCCAGTTTGTAAACTAGTAAATTGATAGTAAAAGTCAGACACCCACCACAACTACGCCTACACTATATCCTACTAACGAACAACAAATATTAATATTTTAAAGACGTAAAATTTGTAGGTTCGTATGTAAGGGATAAACTCTAAAGGTGGGTACCGACTAACGTTACGAGGTGTAATGTAACATTCGCATCGAGCGTGTTTCGTATCGAGCATGTTACGCTGTGTTCTAAAATCGGCGTAACATGCTCGTCAAAACTTTGTGCTCCGTTTTCGCCGCCAGTTCACTCAAGATGGCCGACAGCGAGGAAGTGTTGATATCTTTGATTCTACTTAATTATTGTTTCATCGAAATTAAGATTCTTCTTTTATTTTATAGAAAAATACAGAGTTTTTCTTGTTCCCTACTATGTTCTAAGAAAAAAAAAGAAATAATTACGAGAGGAACGACGTGTGATCACTCGCGACGTGCGACGCACCGCGTGCGCTCGTGACGACTTGCAACAGCGTACCATAAAAACGTACTCTGTGCAGCGTACTGACTGAACCGCGCCGCGTAACAATCAAAGGATTCGCCAAAAAACCGACAGCCGGGTGGAGCACTCAAAGCGAGCAACGAGCGGCTCGTTGCTCGCTGGTTTTCCCGTAACACGACGTACTGACTGCACGAATGCTCGCTGTGTAACATATTACATTACGCCCCGTAACGCCGGTCAGTACCCAGCTTTAAACCAGGAACCGATTCTTAAAATTCTTTCTTCTACATGTAACTTTATTTGGCCACCTCCTTTGCTCGTACATGTAGCTACACTACACTTGAGTGCTTTAAGCTATATAGGGTGACTGGCAATTAGTGTACGATACTTAAACACGTGATTGTGCTCATGATAACAAACAATTTTTACTATGGGAACAAACCTGAAATCGCGAAAAAAAATCAGCTATTCAGTACATTTATGTTTGCCTAATGTACTGAATAGCTGATATTTTTTTCGCGATTTCGGCTTTGCTCCCATAATAAAAATTGTTTGTTATCATGAGCACAATCACGTGTTTAAGTATCGTACACTAATTACCAATCACCCATCGAGATATACGAGTAAGTACTAACGTACTAGAGAAGCTACGTCAAATGACTGAATTGTCCTATTTTCGTAATTTGAATCTTTAGTTTGCTGCAGCGCTAAAATAATAACAATTCGTCTAAACCGTAACTAATTTACCACAGCGCTAGATTTGCTGCGGAAGTGTATTTATTCTCGGCAAAAAGTTCTTAAGCGCCATGTAAATCACGGCACTTACGCGTTTTCTTCGACAAAGTGCGGCGCGATCGCCGCAGTTGAACGAGACAAAGTAGGAATTTACGGTGTCTTCTCTAGTACGTTAGTACTTATATCTCGATGCAGTCACCCTATATATTTTCAACTTTCACGCGAACGAAGCTAGTTAGAAATATGCATCCAGTTTGCCTATACCTGAATAAGAACTACCCACATTATTGTAACACAATGCTATCATTCAAACCCAAACACAATACGATCGGAAAAATATTGATACCCGAACTGATTGAAATCCGGGTACCCGGGAATAACCGGGTATCTGGGTAAGTTATTTTAGAACTTATTGTGAAAGAGATCGGGTTTAATGATTATGTTCGGATCGGTGAATTTTAATTAAACAGGGTTTTGGTTATAATAGGAGTTTGAAAATAATTGTTAGGAGAGACTGATAAAATCTGAGATCAGACGAGAGAGGTGGACGATTGATTACGTTATTATAATGAGCGTTAAATACAGATAAACTGACAGTATTTAAATATACACCACAATTTTTTAATTAGTACAAATACTTGAAGGGCTTATTAGAAAAGGTCTCATATTATTTAGGTAAAGTCTCAATAAATAATATTCATAAACAGCAATAGTACATTTTGATACTAGTGCAGAAAGTTTGTCATTACGACCGAGGCGGAATTCACACGAGCCGTAGGCGAGTGTGTTATGGAGCCGAGGGCTGCAGTGACAAATTTGCACGTGTATCAAACGACTTTTTTCAATACACTTACAAAGAAATGAATAAACGGGGGTCGACCGGCGATTCGTGGGTGTCGACGCGCGCCCAGTCTGTTACGATACATGTAATAAAATTGTGGCGGGGGAGAGCACGCGCTATTTCTGCACTAGTGCGGAAAACAGTCTATTGCGTGCCTAAAAGCGGTGGGACAATAGCGGGTTTTCGAGTAAGTGTATTGAAAAGTTATTAGAGTTTGTTTATATCCCAAAATGTCAATCAATTTATGTAAATATTGTACAGGCTGTTGATTTTGAATGAAAAAGATGGAAAAACAACGCGTAGTATTTTCTAGTAGCAATTGTTATGAATAATTGATTCAACTATGAATTTACCAATTTGATAAATTTTCATGGACAATTTTGGAATTCCGTTTTTTTTTTACTTCTGACTCACAAATATGATCAGTAGCGGGTACGGATAGAGTCCCATTATTTTGTACTAATTAAAAAATACAATTTTTTTTTTTAGGTGGGAAAATCATCTAATGACAAATCCCGCTCTTGGGCGGGGCGGGAGATAGTGTTAGACTTTTACTGACTAAAAACCCACTCCTGTTCCTTCGATGCCTTTCATACCAGGGCCGAGTCTTCCTTTCGGAAGCAGACCCTTTGCCCCAGTAGGCTTCGACCCTGCTGGGCCCCTACGGTTTGCTGACATCTCCTTGAGTGGCGCGTGGAACAGTACGCGCCGGCGACGACTTGGGCTCGGTCCGGACGGTTACCGGACGGTCGGACGGTGAGCTACCCATTGCTCGCCGTCTACCTTTCAAGGTAAACTATAGTAAACTAGTGGTAAACTATATAGTATCTAATTTCTCAAATTCGATGACAAGAGATCGGTTTTCAGATCTTACCATTCAAATGAAAATGAAGTAGCCCATTTACTGATCACCATCATCATTTCAGCCGAAAGACGTCCACTGCTGGACATAGGCCTCCCTCAAGTGTCGCGAAACGAACGCTCCTGTGGGTCTCGCATCCATCGCATTTTCGCGACTCTCACCAGCACATCGGTCCACCTTGTAGGAGGCCTTCCAAAGTTGCGTCTTCCATCCATATTGAAAAGTATTAAACATAATTTTTAACCTTTTGAGTGCGTAATTAGAGACACAATAGAAAGACAATGGCGCGTGAACGCCGGCGTTAATGCGGGGATCAACAGATACGTGTGAATGCCTTGTAAGGAACTGAGTATCGCTTTTAGCGATAAGAGCGCCCATTGTGAAACCCTATTAATTTTAAGTTCCTAATGTAATTTTTATTTTTGGTGTATAATAAAGACTATATATCTATCTATCTATTTATCTATACAGATTTATCATCCCATCTCACCCATACGCACAATTTTTTTAACCCTTTATGTAAAGAATAAATAGGTTTCTTCTAGGCAAGCGTGCTTCATCGTCGACCACATCATCGCTTACCATCAGGTGGGATAGTCGTCAGGCGTGAAACTAACAATTATTAAAAAAAAAAAAACAAATACAGCGGTGTATTCAATTCTTAGTCAAGTTGACATGACCGTAGTTAAAAAAGTTATTGCAAAGTCCATTTCACAGTGGCAATATTGACTTTGGTTTAATTCACGCGGAAAGAGGCTAAAGGAAGGGATCGCAAACATTTTTTAGAAATACCTATCGACACGAACCAACAGCTCATAGTGATGTGTCACGCTTGTGCGAGGATTGTGTCGATACTGTTCAGACACGTTTTTAAGACCTACTGTAAAATCATAGGCGTAAATAGGGGTAGAGTCGACTGTGCCAACCATAACATAAATATAGCATAGCATAATGTGTGCCAATGCGGCACTGCACCGAGTGGACCAAATATGCTGCTGCGTCCTGCTGTGCCTACGACGCAGCTGTAAAATATTATTTTAGTCATGTCTGTCGTGGAGTATATGGCCAAAGAGCAACTGGACTCTGATGGTCGAAAGGCTGGATTCGCGCCATGACACCAACTTCAAGTCGTTCGTGATACGAGTTCCAACCCACCATCTAAAGACCGTTTTGAGAAAGGACTATTGGCCGAAAGGTGTCGTGTATCGATGTTTCCGAGGACGGCTACGCGACATCACGCCAGGCATCGGAACACGATGCCGATGTTACGTGTATAATTATAGTTTATTGTGATATTTTTAATATGTATTAGTTTATTTTGTTTATAAGATTGTAACATAATGTATTTTATCTATGGGCCTTAGTGGTCTGATAATAAAGAAATAATAATAATAATCAGCCTTAAAATGTTCCCACTGCTGGGACCCAGGCCTCCTATCTAGGAGAAATGGGCCATAATCTACCACGCGGGCCCAGCGCGGGTTAGTGCTAACCATACTTTATAATAATATATCTTACTTTATTTTCGGTAAATATTCTTTATATTGTTGCTTATGAATAAAGTATCTGTGTAAAATACTTCATTTTCAATCTTAACTGTAATTCATAAAACGAAACACTAATATGAACAATTACGATTTACGATACTTCTACGTTGAAAAACGAGAACGTTTTGTTTCAAATCAAATCAAAACAAATATAGTTGAGTAGACAATGACTTGCTTGTATTTAAATTGAATACAAATAAATACAAATACAAATATTATATTTGTTAAACATAGGTGGGTTAGGTATAGATGTTCTAATTGTTAAGGAACGCTATGTCTAACCGTCAACGGCGTACAAATGTTGAAACTGGGATTATACAGATAGCTTCCCAAAATATAAGGATAATAAAAAACTGTTAGTGTGTGCTAGAAGCACATAAAATATGTCTTCACAAAAAGAAACAAACAAATAAATTTTGAAAAAAAAATTTTTTTTCTTCCAAACACTTTTTTACCCTATTAAAAAATGTGATGCGTTATTTTTCACAAAAAAAATAAATTGGCAACCCGAGCTGTACCAGTATGGTCTAGCACCCACCCCAGGATGTTGGGCTACCTGGAAATTTTATGATGGACGCCAACAAAATACTGTCACTTCACACAAAAATCAGGCATGTCAGGGGCCAGGCTACCAATACTGGTACATAAAACAAAATAAAAAACTGGGCAAGTACGAGTCGGACTCGCACACTGAGGGTTCCGTGCAAACTTACCTATGATTATTTTATCTTTTTTTTTCGTTAACTCAGAAGTTTTTTTTTTTTACAAACTTGAGTATATGGTTTTAATTTCAACTCGATATCTCCACGCGTTCCCGAGATAAAGGGTCTTGACAGACAGACAGACAGATAGACAGACGGACGGACAACAAATTGATCCTATAAGGGTTCCGTTTTTTCCTCTTGAGGTACGGAACCCTAAAAATAGTATAAATAAAGATTTTTATTATAAACAAGAATTACCGACAATATCATCGATACCCGCCCAACCCTAGCAGGTATAATCGACGGAGGCCAGCGTTTGTACTGCATATTGGATATCAACCCCTCACTATTTGCTGACACTCGTTGGTAGGTATTACTGATGGAATTTGTAGTAATACGTTATCATTGTGAACCCTTTACGTTTTGTTGATGTTTTTACTTTGGTATGCTTGGAAAATGTTGTTCGGGATAGATATTTCTTCGGGACTTAAGTGGCAATGGGCAGGGCACATTGCTCGCAGAACAGATGGCCGTTGGGGCCGAAAGGTTCTGGAATGGCGACCACGTACCGGAAATCGCAGAGTTGGAAGGCCCCCTACAAGGTGGACCGATGACCTGGTGAAGGACGTGGGAATCCGATGGATGCGAGACGCACAGGACCGTTCATTGTGGCGTCATTTGGGGGAGGCCTATGTCCAGCAGAGGACGTCTATCGGCTGAAATGATGATAATGATAATACATATTTGGGTTGCGGGATAGTTGAAGAGTTATCGTGACCCTGGAATGTGAAGGGTAATTTGAGGAATATAGCGATGGTGAAGAGCCAATATCTTCTAACTTTCGGTGGAAAAATCATCTAATGACATCCCCCGCGCTTGAGCGGAGCGGGAGATAGTGTCAGACTTTTGCTGACTAAAAACCCAGTCCTGTTCCTTCGTTGCCTTTCGTACCAGGGCCGAATCTTCCTTTCAGAAGCAGACCCTAGAGCTTCGACCCTGCTGGGCCCCTACGGTTTGCTGACATCTCCTTGAGGCGCGCATGGTACAGTACGCGCCGTCGGCGAACTGACATTTTTTTTTTCTAGAAAAGTACTTTTTAGCGCTTATGACTTAAATGTGTGTTTCCCCATGTTTTAGTGAAATCTCCGAAGCGGATATTTAGTTGCATCTGCATCAAATTAAATTGTAGAAACCCCTCCTGAAGTTCTAACTAAACCTAAGTGTCAATTTAATGGCACCTCTTAACTTCTATGGAACGCCACCTACTACACTATCATGAAATATATAAATGCTGCATATTAATTAAAATAACAATTATTATTCTCATCATCATCATCATCATCATTTCAGCCGAAAGACGTCCACTGTTGGACATAGGCCTCCCCCAAGTGTCGTCATAATGACCGGTCCTGTGCTGTGTGTATTCTCATTAAATTAATTAATTACCTAAAATTTTTTTTATTCAGAAATTAAAAGATATTTCAGCTTCTGGAAGGTTTTGACTTAAACTTTTAGGAGTTATTGGTACTTAGCCGTTGACAGGTGGGTTTTAGTCTGTAAAAGTCTGACACTACCTCTCGCCTTACCCATAGCGGGGAAGCTATTTGATGATTTGAAACCGAGAGGGTTTCTTATTCGTCTGGCCTAGTTTTTCTTTGCAATTTTATATTTTTGTTTGCATATTAGTTTTCCCCGATCACTAAAAGTATCAAAGGCGCATTTGCGCCCAGTGGCTTCCGACACAAAATAGATAGGTACGAAAGCTAGGCCAGATGAATGAGACGTTCTCTCGGTTTCGAAGAATCACCTCAGAACTGTTTTTTGTTTGTAAGATTGCAAGTAGCGGAGATGAGAATGTTGAGATGGATGTGTGGTGTGACGAGAATGAATAAAGTGAGAAATGAGTATATTAGAGGAAGTTTTGTAGCGACATCTATGGCGTCACATAAGAACTAATCCTGCATCGCGCAATCAAAGTTCTCCGCGCGATTAGAACATATAGAACAGCCCGAAATCATCTATCGGGCAATAGCCCACCAGACATAACACCCGTCTGGTTGGAGGATCCTCCCTTTTCAAAGGAGGTATGTGGGGCTTTACTCTCTGTTCCACATACCCCTGAAATGGTGACCCTCGACAATGAACGTCAGCGCAGCCTTCGTGCAGCTACTACTTCGTGACGTCATATTCACTTCCTCAAGCTTTCGAGCAGCGAGCCATACAGCCAGCACCCACGGCTTTAAAAGGGTATCCTGACCACCAGCATGCCTACCTGGTCATATCTGGTCATCACCCTCAGCCTCATCAGCGACCTTGGCGAAGCACACTGCACCTTCGGCCAGTCACATGAAGAGCAATGAAGAACCTCTCCTGGTCGATGCCTGCAATCAAGCCCTACGTCGCACAGCATCGCTCCGATTCACTGGAGCCTGCGGCATCATCCCGATTCACTGGGATAGCACAACCCCGACTCACTGGGGCATCACCGCAGACAGTTCCGACTCACCGAAAACTATGCGGCATTCGGTTCCGACCCACTGGAACCAACCTACCACTGGCCTGGCACGCATCAAGAAGCATCAAGAACCATCGATCTCCAATCTCCGGAGGGGAGTGATGTAGCGACATCTATGGCGTCACATAAGAACTAATCCTGCATCGCGCAATCAAAGTTCTCCGCGCGATTAGAACATATAGAACAGCCCGAAATCATCTATCGGGCAATAGCCCACCAGACATAACACCCGTCTGGTTGGAGGATCCTCCCTTTTCAACGGAGGTATGTGGGGCTTTACTCTCTGTTCCACATACCACTAAAGTTTAAAAGTGGCGCCAGTGACTGAAAAGTTGAAGGGCAATCGTTTGTCTTGGTATGATCATGTAAAGCGGAGAGATGAAACGCATGTTACTAAAAGAGTTATGAGCATACATGTGGATGGATGGAGAGGGAGAGGAAGGCCAAAGAAAAGATGGATGGATTGTGTGAAGAGTGATATGAAAGAAAAGGAAGTTAGTGATAGCATGACGAGTGACAGGGCAGAATGGAAGAAGAAAAAAACGTATTGCGCCGACCCCAAATAACACGGGGCAAGGGCAGGAAGATGATGATGAGTTTGACTATTAGTCTATTCAAGGAGTATCGTGTTGCCCAGTAACTGGGTGGTGTAGGTCTGATAGGCAGTTGCTCCATGTAAAGCACGGGTATTCAGCCTCATCCGGGTGGACTGGAAGCCGACCCTAAGCTAGTCGGGAAAAGGCAAGGGATATTTTGAGATTTTTTGTTTGTTTGTTTGTGATTACCAACCCGCACTGGGCCCGCGTGGTGGATTACGGCCCATCCCCTCTCCTAGAGAGAGGAGGCCTGGGTCCCAGCAGTGGGAACATTAAAAGGCTGAATATGTATGTATGTATAGTGTCCCTTGTGACCAGGGGCGCCCATATCATTGATACGGCTGATACGGCTGATACGGCAGTAGCTACGCTCCTGAGTGAAGATTACTAATAACTGCATTGCTATTCTGAAAAGTTTATTTGCGAAATCACTTCTGAATCCGCAGTGAAATCATGTGAAATTAAAGTTTCGTATTCTGAAATGGAGTGAATTCGACACTGGCGCCACCGAGTGATGATCAAAGTGAGAGGAACTAAAACGGTTGAGTATTTTGACGTTTGTCTATAGGATTTGGTATTCTGAAATACAATTCGCTTGTCGTAACGTGAGTGTGACATTCGAGATGATTTGTGAAATGATTTTCCAAATTATTTACCATTTACAGAATAGCACGGCTGGGCAGTTGATCACTAGTTATTGTGAAGCCGAGCTTGGCGGCACAAAGCGATGGCCGTAGTCCGAAGGATTAAGTAATCAACAGCGTCGATTGTCTTGGTGTTATCATCTAAACATGTACAGTCAGGGGTCAAAAGTGCAGTTGCACTCTACTAATGCTAAAGTGTCTAAAATTTCTTTGTTGTATACGTCCAATGGTCTACAACTAGTTTAATTACTACTATAGGTTCTATGCTACAAATTACATCAGTTATAAACCATTGACCCTCTTCTACAAATAAATAGACACTTTGGTATCGGGTGAGTGCAACTGCACTTTTAGGCCCTAACTGTACGAGTACATTGTGGAATGAATTTAGTAAAATAGTTATACACCCTGATTTTTTAATTAGTCCAAAAGAAATTGGGCTTTATCTGTACCCGTCACTGATCTTTGACATATTTTGTGTAATCAAATGTAAAAAAAAAAAACGAAATCTCAAAATTGTCCACGAAAATTTGTCATAATTGGTAAATTAATAATTGATCAATCATTCATAACCATTGCTACTAGAAAACACTACATAGCATAGCATAGCATAATCAGCCTTTTAATGTTCCCACTGCTGGGACTCAGACTTCCTCTCTAGGTGAAGGAATGGGCCGTAATCCACCACGCGGGCCCAGTACGGGTTGGTGAATGTCACATGTCTTCGAATTTTTGGTTCTAGGACATGCCGGTTTCCTCACGACGTTTTCCTTCTTCCTTTATTGAGAGCAGTGATGATGAAATAAATTACACCAAGTAATGCGCCTGGTTGGGTTTGAACCCGCGACCTACAACTCGTAAGTCGGGGCCGTTACCACTCGGCCACCACTGCTCTAAAAAAAAAAAATATTAACATTAAATTTATTATTTATTTCTGAAACCACTACGCGCAGTGTTTTTCCATTTTTAACCGACTTCAAAAAAAAGGAGGAGGTTATCAATTCGGTTGTATATATAAATATTTTTTTTTTTTATCATTTTTTTTTTTATGTTTGTTACCTCAGAACTCCGTCGTTTATGGACCGATTTGCAAAATTTTTTTTCCCTTTATAGGATATGCTTCCAGATTGGTCCCATTTTTTTCAAAATCCAGTTCTGATGATGGGATCCATGAGGAATCGAGGGAACTCCTCAAAAATTATAGGCAATCCTATGGTAATTTTAGTATTTTAATCAAGAACTTAAGCATTTACAGTCAAAAAGTAACATTTGATGAAGTGGAACTGATGAAGAAGACCAGAAATGGTCAACGGAACTTCATACTCAAATAGATATCACAATGAAGATATAGTTAAGCGACTATGACAATACAAATAAATGAATGATTCTGAATAGTTACGTTGAAAATGGTATCATCGAAGTGATCTGATGATGATGATGGAGCTGGAAGGTAGGCACTGGAACTCCGTAATTAATCAATGTAACCTAGCCGTGTTTGGACTTATTAGAATTGTCATGAGATGCACTTTGGCTATAAGGTACTATCGAACTGATCTGATGATGGAGCCGGAAGGTAGGCACAGGAACTCCGTAATTAATCAATGTATCCTAGCCGTGTTTGGGCTTATTAGAATTGTCGTGAGATGCTCTTTGGCTATAAGGTACTATCGAACTGATCTGATGATGGAGCCGGAAGGAGGAAGGTAGACATAGGAACTTTATAATAAAACAATGTAACCTAGCAGTATTTGGGTTAATTGGAATTGTCATGAGAAATAGGCACTCTGGTTATAAGTGTATCGCAACTAAAAAGTGTGAAATAAAAACTTTTTAGAAAAAAAAATAACCGACTTCACTAAAAAACACTAAAAGGATCAAAATAACTTTAATTTCGGAAGTCGGTGTTAAATAAGAAACAAACAATACAGAGAAACACCGACTTCAGAAATTAAAGTTATTTTGATCCTTTTAGTGTTTTTTAGTGAAGTCGGTTATTTTTTTTTTCTAAAAAGTTTTTATCGCTATTCTAATTCATAATTAGAATAGCGATAAAAACTTTTTAGCCTGTACAATATTTCCATAAATTGAGTGACATTTTGGGATTTATACAAACGCTTATAACTTTGCTGTTTATGAATATTATTTATTGAGACTTTACTTAAATAATATTTAACAAGACCTTTTCTAATATACCCTTTAAGTATTATACTAATTAAAAATTTGTGGTGTGTGAAGTTACTTAAAAACAACAAACAATAAACATACAAGAAACACAAAATTTAAACAATGTAACGTACGTGGGTATAATACAAGAAACGGTAAAGTGACATGAGACCTTATTATATTACAATTAAATTCATCCGAATAAAACTATGCGTGTCTAAGCAGTCAGTACAAGTCTGACACTCCTTCTTACTCTACCCAAAGCGGGAGAAATTATTTGATGATTTCCCATCTCAAAAAAACAGCAGGATTGTGGAGGTCAGTTAAGCAGATGCTCCACGTAAAATACTGAACCCCTGGCCAAGCTGATAATCTGCAATCGTTAACGCAAGTCGAAAACTAATCAAATGTATGGGAATGACATCATCTCAACGTTAAGTCACATGGTCAGAACAAACGAATAGAAAATTCGCAGCCAAGTTTACATCGTTCAAAATGATAGAATGAAATGTTATCGTTTCTACAATGTTCAACGCTACATCCTTTGTTATTGTAGAGCGAGCGGCCGATTCAGGCGCGTCAACATGGCTACCAACTTATCGTTTTCTACAATTGCTGACACCGAGGCGTTACCGATTGGAGATTTCGCGGGATTCGACACGAAACGGTTGTAACTTGGCTAGGGGGGCTGGTCTGCAGCTCTATCCGGCTACCACAGAGCCTACCCTGACAAAGTTGAGAAAAGAACAGCTGATGATTTAATTCTCAATCACTTAGGAACAAATATAATGCGCCAGTGACGCTTTGTTACTCCAAATACCGAGTGATCAAGCGTGACACGATCACGTTGCAGCGCTTATCACGCCACAATACACGCTGCAATATCGGCCGTGACCATAGAGTACGGAAACATTTTTGTGGGCACTGTGAGAGATCGCAATGGCAACACCATTTTTTTTTTTTTAAACGAGAATTCATCAAATAACTTTTCCCGCTATAGAGTGGTGGTGAGGGCGTGTCAGACTTTTAATAATTAAAATCCACCTGTGTCCTTCAGTTGCTCTTTGCTTTCTAGGGCCATGGTCACTCACTGGCAACACCTGGGGTGTGTTTATCCCAGCATTGCCTTAAGTGTTATTGTTTTTATTCAGTTAGGCAGGAGAACTGCATGCATGCACAGACAATAGCGACACGAGTATACAACAATGCGACAACCATTTTTCCGTAGCTAGTCTGTTTCATTGTATTTTTACTTATATTTTTACGGCAAACCACAGAATTTTAAACTCATGAATTTTTTACTACTACTTCTTTAATATATTTGTGTATATGAGTCTAAATGTTGGTACACGCATCTACGATATAAGAGAAATTCTTAATTTCATTTCGCGTTCTACGACCATCACGTGATATAGTAGCCAAACACGAGCGCATCAATAATAAATAAAAAAAAATAAAACAAAAAAATCATCGAATTTTGTTACAGCGGTTTAGGCGAGAAAACGAACAAAACGAACGGAACGGATTAAGTACGCGTTATTTTCGCAAGTATTAAGTACGGATAGAATCTGACGGACCTTGACAGATACTTGCGCTCAACACAAATTGCGCTTTCTTTCTTCTCGTGTCGATGTGACTCAAATTTTGTCCGACCATATATTTAGCCACGTGGACAGCTCTGTCGTCGTCTTCGTATAAGTCGACAACAAAGTGCACTGCACAAAATAAATATTATTGGCGCTTACTAAAGTTTCTAGCCGCATCTTGTTTCTTCCGTAGTCTGTGGATATACCGAGGATTATTGCGCGAATCAACTCAGCCGTGATGTGTGTGAATATTACACTGAATGGGTGCGAAAGTGAAAATCACGAGCTTTTGAAGTGCGATAGTGGGTGTAGTGTAATATAATTTTGTTTTTTTTTTTAATAATATTTTTTTTTTATAATTGAGAGGCTTGAACACTATCTCACCTGATTGTAAGTGATGATGTGATGGCAACGGTGGGGCACACTTGCCTAGAAGTAACCTGTTCACTCTTGACTTAGAGATCCCTAGGTTGTAGCTGTGGTTGTAGCTATCAGAAAAATGACTCCGGCAGGGAATATCACTCCTTATCTGTACGCACAATGAATGTGTGGGGGCGCATCGCCGTACTTACCTATTACAAGAATAATTGTACAAAAAATGTCTTTTGACATGAGTAAATGAGCACTTAAGGTGTCAAAGGAGTGCTTTTGCATTTATAATAGGATTATAATGTATCACGAATGCCGAATAATGTAAAGAATGTGTTGTTGAAGTTTAGTAGGTAATGATAACACATCATATAAGCCAGGCGGCCGCACGCGTGAGGGAACCGAAATCCTCACGTGCCAGCCGCCGCGATAGCAAGAGAGCGTCGTCCGACCGTCCGGTAACCTTCCGGATCGAGCTTAAGCCATCGACGGCGCGTAATGTTCCAGGCGCGCCTCAAAGAGATGTTAGCAAAACCATAGGGGCTCAACATGGCCGAAGCCTACTGGAGTCAACGGTTTCTGATAAACTATTGAGATAAAACTACTGCGGCAGAAAAAATAAGTAATACTATTTACTTTTGGCAAAATCATTAATAATAATAATATTCTACAACTACAACTATCACACAACGCCGTCTAGTCCCAAGCTAAGCCGAGCTTGTGTTATGAGTACTAGACAACTGATAAACATACTTATATATTTCTAAATACATACAAATTATATATAAATTACACCCAGACACAGAACAAATGATCGTGCTCATCACACAAACATTTGTCCTGGGTGGGAATCGAAACCACGACCTCCGGCATAGCAGTCAGGGCCACTAACCACTAGACCAACAGGCTAGTCAACTTTGCCCATTGTAATAATATTAAAATTTAATGTTCTATCAGATAAAGGGTTAACACAACAATAATGCAAATATAACATGGTAAATAAACGGAGATACGACTAAATATTCCTGTCCAAATATTGTCAAACAGTACGCCCGCGCGCGCCCGACAAAATAAACAAAACAAAATAATATTTTCGCAAATAAACTGAAATCTCAGAAGGTATATTTAGCTAATCCTAAATTGTCTCAAAATATATCTGGAAATGTCCCAAATGGACCTAAAATATCCCATTTGCGTTCTGTATTAATTATTCTGGGCTTAATTTATTTAAGAACCTTTCAGTGAGTAGGATTATTATCAGTTAATTATTTTGAAGGATATGAAAGATTTTGGTAATGGTGGTATCCGTAAATGGCGTTGCTTGTTAAGGGGGGGGGGGAGGGAGTCGATGAAGTGTGACATTTTAACAAAGTGTTACGTAACTTTCATGATGTCATATTTTAAATTAACGACAAACTTAAATATGGCGTGGTCAGATCTTAGAATTGAATTGATTACTTCATGATAAGATCGAAATTCATGAAATGGTTGCATTTTATTTTTAACCGACTTCAAAAAAAGGAGGAGGTTATCAATTCGGTTGTATTTTTTTTTTTTTTATTATCATTTTTTTTTTATGTTTGTTACCACAGAACTGCGTCGTTTATGGACCGATTAGCAAATATTTTTTTTCCCTTTATAGGATATGCTTCCAGATTGGTCCCATTTTTTTCAAAATTCAGTTCTGATGATGGAATCCATGAGGAATCGAGGGAACTCCTCAAAAATTATAGGCAACCCTATGGTAGTTTTAGTATTTTCATCAAGAACTTAAGCATTTACAGTCAAAAAGTAACATTTGATGAAGTGGAACTGATGAAGAAGACGAGAAAGAAATGGTCAACGGAACTTCATACTCAAATAGATATCACAATGAAGATATAGTTAAGCGACTACGACAATACATATAAATGAATGATTCTGAATAGTTACGTTGAAAATGGTATCATCGAAGTGATCTGATGATGATGATGATGGAGCCGGAAGGTAGGCACTGGAACTCCGTAATTAATCAATGTAACCTAGCCGTGTTTGGACTTATTAGAATTTTCATGAGATGCACTTTGGCTATAAGGTACTATCGAACTGATCTGATGATGGAGCCGGAAGGTAGGAACAGGAACTCCGTAATTAATCAATGTATCCTAGCCGTGTTTGGGCTTATTAGAATTGTCGTGAGATGCTCTTTGGCTATAAGGTACTATCGAACTGATCTGATGATGGAGCCGGAAGGAGGAAGGTAGACACAGGAACTTTATAATAAAACAATGTAACCTAGCAGTATTTGGGTTAATTGGAATTGTCATGAGAAATAGGCACTCTGTTTATAAGTGTATCGCAACTAAAAAGTGTGAAATAAAAACTTTTTACAAAAAAGAAATAACCGACTTCACTAAAAAAAAAAACACTAAAAGGATCAAAATAACTTTAATTTCGGAAGTTCGTTAAATAAGAAACAAACAATACCGAGAAACACCGACTTCCGAAATTAAAGTTATTTTGATCCTTTTAGTGTTTTTTTTTAGTGAAGTCGGTTATTTTTTTTTTGTAAAAAGTTTTTTATTTTATTTTTTTGTTGCGTTGCCCGTATTAGTTATATCAAATAACGCAGTTTTGTATTGTAATTATTCTCCATTGCACTTGTTATCTTGAAAATTATTATTTGATTTAAATAAAGAATAATTATCGGCTACAATGTTAGGTTCAGAACCTCTACCGGTAGATATCATATCTATTTTGCGAAATGGTCACCCATATTTGACCATAACATGAAATAATTGTAGATTTAACTATTCATATCGTTAAAAGCTGAGTGTTCATTAATCCCGGAGGACACGAAGGGGGTGTACCCCGCTAGGGTCGAGCCGTGTCCTCAGGAAGGCGATCGGCGTCGGCGACCTCTCACCTGGCCATGGCTATGGCCATGGTCCAGACCGAGAGGGAATGGGGTGCGCTTGTCTCCTTCTGTAAAAAAGATAGCCACAAACGTGAGGGAACGGACATCCTCCCGTCCCTGTAGCCGCGAAAGGAGACGTCTTGGGCACCGACGAGAAATCGGTAGTTCTCAGTCTGGCCATCCACTAAGGATGCGCGTAGTGTTTCATGCGCACCTTTTAAAGAAATGTCCATGGAGAATTCCAATGGGCCATGGAGAATTTCTAAAAAGGAAACCTGTGATCCTAGAACGCAAAGGATAATTGAAGGACACAGGTATGATTTTAGTCAGTAAAACTCACGCTTCACCTCAGAGCGAGAGATGTTTTTTTTTTTAGGTGGTAAAATCATTTAATGACAAATCCCGCTCTTGGGCGGAGCGAGAGATAGTGTCAGACTTTTACTGACTAAAAACCCACTCCTGTTCTTTCGTTGCCTTCGTCCCAGGGCCCCGGGTTTCGTTTTCACACTACCCATGGCCTCAGTAGGCTTCGATCCTGCTGGGCCCCTACGATTTGCTGATATCTCCCTGAGGCGCGCGTGGAACAATACGCGCCGTCGGCGACTTGGGCTCGGTCGGGAAGGTTACCGGACGGTCGGACGGCGAGCCACCCATTGCTTGCCGTCAGCAAGCCCGCGCCTACGGTGGCCGGAAATCGGGATCAGAATCCCGGCGGCAGTTGGGGCGTGAGGACCGTTGCTTCAAGCGATCAGCCGCCTCCTTTTCTAGCATTACTGCTCAGCAGAAGGAGGCGACCGCCTGCCACTCCTCCTCACTCCGGACCATGGCCTCTACCAAGGCCCGGCCTTAGAGAGATCGCCGCCGCCGACTGCCCCCACGAGGACACGGTGTTGCTCTGCCCAAGCGGGGCACACCTCCACCGTGTGCTCCACCGTGTCCTCCGGTTGTTCCACACAGTGGCGACACCCTGGCGTCGCTTCCGCACGAATCCGGTGCAGGAACTTCCCGAACTTACCGTGTTCGGTGAGAACCTGCGTCATGCGGAAGATGAGGACGCCGTGAGGTCTTTCCAACCACGCCTCAAAGAGGGAACTTACCGCCATAATTGTGGCGTGCCCAGGAGCGAGAGATGGTAGGTATTAGATGATTTCTCACCTAAAAAACACAAAAAGTGTTCATTGATTTGGCTGGCCTATATCATGATGTGGCCAGCGGGCAAGGTTCATAAAATGTTCAATTCTAAAATCTGGGCATGAAATATTAAAAATAATTAATTATGAATTAATTACTGTTTTACTTTAATAATTTCTAGATGTAAAATTGCAAAATATGTGACGAGACACTAGGGAGTGGGAGTCTCACAAATGTGACCAGCTGTGCCAAGGCGAGAGGGGGAGAGGTAGTTGCCCATTACGTTCAGCAACCCTGGGTAAACAACCTTGACGATAGCTATTTGCGATCAATCCATACTTGCTTGCAGTTGTGGTCACGTACCCATTACACTCGATCAAAGTTTTCCCCACCATTAAAAAAATACTTCTGTGTAGCATGCTACACGCGATTCTAAACTAGATCTTATCGAAGCTAAACTTAGAAACTATAATAAGACCTTAATGAGTGCAATTTATGACCGTCGTGTGTAAGTTTCGCTTTATTTTGAAGTGTTCTGCGTCATGACTTTTAATGTAGGGTGATTTTTAATTCATTGGCGACTTTTTGAAGGGTGAAATTATTCGTGAATATAAATAACTTTATATGTGAGCTGGCCATATCACGTTAATGTATTCGGATAGCGGGCTAAGATTGTTACTCACTGGACGCCTGAGGGAGGACGACGTCGCGTCGTCAAAGACCGCGACGAGGTGGTGTCATGATCTGATGATGTTCACGGGGCAAACTTGCCCAGAGATCATCCAAGACAGAGGGGTTTGGAAGGAGAAGGGGGTGGCCGTTGCCTAGCAGCGGGACCAAATATAGGTTAATAAAAAAAGTTATACTTTAACTCTGAATTGTAATGAAAAAAAAAACACAGGTATTCAATTTGCCTATTTTGAACCTTCGACCCAGAATGTAAATAGCCGAAACATATACCATTTTTAAGCGCAAATCTTCTGTGTAAAGACCTAGAAAAATACAAGCATCTATGTAGCCGGAAATAAAAGTTACGATGGTTGTAAGACTTGATTGGTACTTACCTCGTTCATATAATTCCAGGCCTGGTACGCTCTGACGGGGCTGAGGGGCTTGTGGAGGTTTCCGAACATATACATATAGTACAGCGACGGTGCTGGGTACAGCATCGTGAACGGTGGTGCAGTAGGTTTTTTACGTATCATTTTATTGTTTCCAGACGGATATTCCAAGTGTTTTTTTTTCGATAATAGTCTGCTAAGGAAAACAGCAGTTTTCTTTTTTTTTACAAATTTGTCCTTCAAAGGACATTGCTAATAATCGTAAAAGCCTTTGGCCCAGAACGTACATAGACGAAATATACACCGTTTTAAAGTATAAACTTTCTGTGTAAAGACCTAAAAAAATGCAAGTATCTATGTAGCCGGAAACAAAAGTTATGATGGTTTTAAGAGTTGATGGTACTAACCTCGTTCATATAATTCCAGGCCTGGCATGCTCTGACGGGACTGAGCGGCTTGTAGTGGTTGCCAAACGTATACATATAGAACAGCCACGGTGCTGGGAACAGCATCGTGAACATGTCGCAGAGCGCCATGGCCATCAGTACCACATTCGTCGGGGTTCGCATGTGACGTCTTGAGAGGACGACGACGATGAGTGTGTTGGCTACCGTTGTTGTTGCGAGGAGGAAAGGCGCGATGTAGCTGTGGAAGAAATGGGTTTACATTTAGTATCTGAAGACACAAATAATATTGCAGTTATTCTTGCATATCTCTTGCATATAGGGCGGGTTTTTAAATTGAGTATTTTGATTCAAGAACGTGTCAAACCCTATTTGAATGCCAAGTTTTGACAGGCTTCTAGGTTAAAGTATTACTATAGGCTCGTTTAATAACTGTTTTTTTTTAAGTAGTGTTCAAGAAATACTCAAATTCATGTTTAAATCAGAAATCGAGGAATGGTTTCGGTCCAAAAATTGAGAATTTGAAGTTAAATAGTTGTAAAATATAAGCGAAAATTTGACAGGTTCTGTTAAATTTGCACGTCGAGTGGAAACTAACTACTTACATCTAAAACAAACGTCAATTTGTGACTTACTCTTTGCAAGATGGCGGAAGACGCAACTGTCATGTTACAGGCACAGGGCATAATGTATACTGCCTATGCTCAATACAACCTTGAATTCAAAATATTTTATTTCACATAGGCCTACATGGGCACTTATAAAACGTTAAAATCTACCAATTGATTCCAGCACAGTTCGGATTGATCGTTTCATATAGAGAACCGGCAAGAAACAATGTATTTTTTTTCTGGCCTGTTATGTCCCGCTCCTAGGCAAAGACCGACCTCCACTCCATCTTTCGCGACCGTCCTCCATTCCATCTTTCGCGAGTCTGCGCTATCTCCTTTCAGATCTGGCGAAATCTATCCAGTACATCCCGCCATCTCCATCGTAGTATACCGCGACCCCGTCACACAGTTTCAGGGCATCCACTCAGTGCTATTTTGGCCCAAAGTTGCAGGCATGCAGCAGATATGTCCTGCCCGACTCCAATTAAGTTGAGCAGCCTTTTGAGTCACATCAGCTATCCTAGCTTTGGAACGTTGATCACTTCATGATATGGCCAACTAAAACTGGCCAGATCATTTTTAAAGTTAAAGTTTGACGATATTTCAATCCTCGTTTGGCCAACTTTCTTTAGACTTTTTACTATCATAGAAATCCTACATGAATGATAAGAGCATTCATCCGTTAAAACCACGCAGAAGCCAAAATCAATGATTTCCGACGGAAAATATAACAATAATGTGCACTACAATACAATTAATTATTTAGTATCACTGTAGAATAGAAAGACTAAAAATCTGAAAAAATCTGAAAGACCTCGGCCGGTACAAAGCGCTGACGCGATTTCGCGTCTATTATATAGTGATATTAAATAATTAATTGTAGTGTAAACAAATAAGTTATTAAAAAAACTATTGTACCATGTCATAGATCGTAAATGCGTTCAATTAATAAGTCTAAAAAAAAAAATGCCTCATATATTATCCTAAACTAACACGTTTAATATCTCCAGAGATTAATTTTCTTGAATGAAAACTTACAGCAATCGTATTTTTTTTTGGGCCATGAACTAGTCAATATTATCATTTTTTTTAAAGTAAAATGTTGTAAGTTTACCATACACGGTTTAACTACTATCTCGCATCTGCGTAGACCGTCGACGGCTAGTTTTAAAAACGGCTTGGATAAGAATATATACATATATATGGGAAAACTATACGATCATTTGAAAATGATCGTATAGTACCATACGTCTAAAAACATTTTCAAATGATCGTATAGTTTACACTAGATTACGAAATTCCCAATAATATGACGTCAATATCTTATCTAGAAATTAAACACATTATTGTTATATTGTCCGTCGGAAATCATTGATTTTGGCTTCTGCGTAGTTTTAACGGATGAATGCTCATAAGGCCAAACGAGGATCGACATATCATCAAATGTTAACGTTTAAATGATCTGGCCAGTTTTAGTTGGCCATATCATGAAGTGATTAATTTCTATGATCTGGCCACGATATACCGTGCTCCACCGTTACTTTAAAAAAAAAGATTGACTTTTACAATGGCTCATTCTATTGTGTAGTTTGACAAGCCCCCCTAGCCAAGTCACAAACGATAAACGTAAACTCTCAGTAGTCTTTAATAGATTTTCAACTTTATGTTATTGGATATAAAGTTGAAAATCTATTGAAGATTATATAGTGTTTTCGTTCGTTCCGGTCGCTAACGCTCAGTAGTCTTTAATAGATTTTCAACTTTATGCTCTTAGATATAAAGTTGAAAATCTATTGGAGATTATTAAGCGTTCACGTTTATCGTTTGCAACTTGGCTAGGGGGGAAGGTCTCATTTACAAATGCTCAGTTTAGAAACCATAAATACACCATGAGTACTTTTTTTTAGATGTGACATTCCTCGCTCTTGGGGGGAGCGCGAGGGCGTGTCAGATGTTTACTGACTAAAAACCCACTCCTGTTCCTTCTTTGCCATTTGTTGTTCCAGGGCCCGGTGATCTTTTTCGCATCACCCATGGCCCCAGTAGTCTTCGACCCTGCTGGGTCCCTACGGTTGCTGACATCTCCTAGACCATGAGTACTTGACTCCATCAATGAAGTTAAGAGTTACGTCATAATATAATAACTTGAAGTTACTAAGTGATAAGCTACATACGTCCTCGACTCGAGAGTTTCTTCCGGTGTCTGAGTCGAATGGAGTTGGGAAGTTATCTTCAAAAGAACTTAAAATAGTGTCATTACTTTTTCACGATAATGACATCAGATAAATAATAATAATAAAACATTTATTTGCTTGAAATATGGTGGTAGGTACATATCTTAAAATACAATAATGGTTGTTCTTATTCCGCCACATATTCAGCATGCATGAATGTATGCATGCATAGGTATGACTCTAAATTATTTACAACAAAACATTCTATTTATAAATGTTAATTAAGTTGAAAAAATGTCAAAAATAAAGTAAGAATGGATTGTTTAGAAATATAATTTCAGGATTTGTAATTTATTGGCATCTTTTGTAATTAAGCAACGTAACAGTATTATACCAGGCCATATAGTACTTTCTATAAACAATTTGTTTATATATCTAGTTACAGGTTACTTAAGCTTTCTACAGTCATTACTTTATTGTCGTCCCAAGAAACAAATTCAAAAGGTATATAAAAAAATTGTAACGTCTTTAGAAAATGTTTCTTTTTTTTATTATTCATAGGCTCGCGTTTGACCACTATCTCACCTGATGGTAAGCGATGATGTGGCCGACGATGGAGCACGCTTGCCTAGAAGTAACCTATTCACTCTTTACTTAAAGACCCCTAGGTTGTAGCTACAGACTCTGGCAGGGAATGCCACTCCTTAGCTGTACGCATTATGAATGTTAACATTTAATGTTAACTTTCGTTAACATTACCCAGTAACTCTTAACCCTCCCAATATCCAACAAAAATAAAAAATAAAAACACTTTTCCATTTAAAACTTCTTTAAAATATAATAACTAGTTTTTAATGAGAAGGAATTTGAAGCAACCTCCCTTATCTAATTGAGATGAAAACGTATCTGTCCTCATTTCATGAAAGCTTTTCAGTAACATTAGGCTACGACCAGAGTGAGGAGTTAGCGCGGTTGCTAAGGCGGGCGCGATTTATCTAACACTAGCTTACATCATCAATCTCCATGGTTCTCATGTGATTTGACCATTACATATTAGCTGTATGGACTTTAAAAGAGACTTTGACCGCTGAGTTTGTTTCGGTGTTTCTTCTCAAGGTAGTCAGCTAGGAAACACCGGCCTCATCTAGTTTAAAATGACGAAAAAAAAAATTGACGTTTAAAAGTGTTTTTTAAACCCATTTACAAAATAAATATCATTTATCATTTAGCTGTTCCAAGCGGCTTCGCCCGGATAAAAATAAACAATATAGGCTTATGTTACTCAGTGATAAAATAGCTTTCTACTGGTGAAAGAGTTTTGAAAGTCGGTCCAGTAGTTTTTGAGTTAAATCGTAACAAACAAACGACAAATTAAATCTTTTCTCTTTATAATATTAGTACAGATAATTATAAAATCACCGTTTAGAGTTTTTGACGGAATTTCTTTAAGTAAAGTACAACGGCTGTTTTAATTATTATTCGCAAATTGATTCCTAGTGGATATTGTGATGTAAAATAGGTGTAGTTTTGTTTCTCAAGTGACAACAAGTAAAACAGTAACTATCAAGTAAAGCAGCTGACTAAAGGATCACGCAAAAATTTATCTTATTCGATCGAATTCTGAGGTGAAATTCTTATTCTCTGGATTATGAAATTTTAATAATATCAATATAATATAATGGCCACTTAAAAATGAACTTCAAAATCACAACGTTTAAGTCAAATTATAAATTCAAGTAGAGCAACTACTGCCCTTTATAATAGCGACACACAGTAGACACCCTCGAGAGTATCCAGTTCTTACGATCCATTTTATGGTTATCTGGTAGATATCGCTGTCAGCGATAAGACCGTCATTGTACTTATAGATTTAAGTTTGTGTATAAGTTGGGTTGCTTTTTTGGTGTACAATTAAAATTGTATTCTATTCTAATGGTGCCTAACACCACTCCCGCACCCGCGCCCGCGCCCGCTTCCGCGCGTTCACTCTGGACAAGGCCTTAGAGTTTCAGAAAATCTCTTGAAGAAATGTAATATTTTAGATGCATTTTTAAACTGGTGCTCTAGTTTTGTTATGTAAGTGTTATTGTGGGATCAAGTTACATTTTATGTGGATTTATTTCGTTTGCTCTGTTACGTTTCAGAATATTACGTCGCAACAATGGGACTATGATGAAGACATTTTTAGTGGTGGAAAATCATTACATAACTGCTCCCGCTTTGGGTGGAGCGAGAGGCAGTGTCAGACTTTTACTGACTAAAACCCACCTGTGTTCCAGGGCCGAGTCTTCTTTTCAGAAGCAGACCCTTGGCCCTAGTAGGGTATACCATATATTAAATATAATATAATTACGGGTAAAAAATTAACTTATTTAAAAGGAACTTACCAGAACCAACTTATTTATATGGCTTCTTACGGCAGGCGTAATTTGGGTAAAGTGCAGCATAGCTAACAATGAAAACTGTTATTTACGCTACGCTGCATTGCGTTGTGCTACGCTTACCTACGTTGAGTTGCGTTGCGCTACGCTTCGCTATATTGAGCTGCGCTTCGCTAAGGATGTGTGTAGAGTAGCCTTATGTTTGGTAAGTGTCTATAATTAGTTTTGTTTCCGAAAAAAGTTATCAAAGTACTCACCCATACATAGGCTCAGCATAATTGATCGGGAACTCACACGTCACGTTCAGATAATAATGTGAATGATTCGATTGACAGAAGTCGTCAGAGGTGAAATTCGAATATCCTAGATCCCCAGTTTGATTGTCATAGTTATTATTAATTTTCGGGATGTCGAAATCAATGCTATCTCCATCTGCGGTTTGTTTCGTCGTGTTGAAATATCCGAAGTAGTCGACCCAATCTTTGTCAGCCATCTTGTTTTTTTTTTGGCGCGTTAAGTCGTCGAATTTGACATGTTGCTTGTTACATCATTTTGTACGTATCTGTGGGCAAAGGAAAACGAAATATTAGTAGGTTACTTTTCGGGAAACATGTTGCGCCGACCCCAAATAAGATGGGACAAGGGCAGGAAGATGATGATGATGATGATGATGACTTTTCGGGATTTTTTCGAGTGAAGTTCAGTGGCTGTTTTATTTAATTTTATTTTCAAATGGATTCATAGGGGATATGTGTTAAATTGGTGTAGTGTGTGTGTGTATCGCAAGAGTTTGCATAGCTGGACAAAATGTGGAATTATTGAAAGAGGCTCAATCTCGGTAAAATGGTGTTGATAATTTGATTGTAGTAGGTACTGACTACCTCAGTGAAGTTTGCCGTGAAGGCTGCCTCGAGACTATTGCTAGCAAATACTGAAAAAGCATTACAGTGTGTTATAGTGACTATATTATACGAAGATATGGCTCAAAGGACTTATTATCAAAGCTAAAAAGATTATATTATAAAAAAAGAAATATATTAATGTGTGATGGCCGAGTGGTAACGGCCCCGACTTACGTGTTGTCGGTCGCGGGTTCAAACCCAGCCAAATTTGTATGGCTTCTATTATTATACTTTTTGAGTAAATTATGAAGTGTCAAAGTTCATGCAAAATAGCAGTTTTATTTTTATTTTGGAGGTCTTTTCTGGATTCGTTTTACACAAGTTTATAAATTTATAGAAGCCTAGATAATATCCACAAGATACTGTGTTTTCAAAATATCTAATGAAAAACGTGTAATAAAATCATAATCGCGTAAGAGCGAAAGTTGTATGAAAAAGTCTCTTGAGGAATAAAATTCTCTGCCGGAGTCTCGGAGGAATAATTCCGCAAAAACATAAAATTATGGTGTTTTCTAGCAAGCTTATGGTAAGCTTATTATTAATAAGTCTACGCTTACAAAGCGGCTTAACCTTTTGAGTGCGTAATTAGAGACACAATAGTAAGACAATGGCGCGTGAACGCCGGCGTTAATGCGGGGATCAACAGCTTACACATCAAAACTTCCGAACAACATTCATTTTGAAATGTCACTAATTATATTTATTAATTCGTTGGCCGCAAATTATGTTCTTAATTATTATTTTCAGGCATAATAATTAATATGGTCCAGTAATTAATAATTAAGTAGACCACGTATCGCAACCAGTTAATTGTAGTTCAATTAAATACAATTTTGCTATTACGTTCGTTATTAACTTTGATATTTATGGATTTATTTGTAGTAATAGTTTATATTAAATGGAAAAATCTAATTAGATTTAAATGTAAATGTGTTCTGTCAAAGCTTATCCGAAAATTGGATCAGTTATTTTCGTTGTTAATACGATCTGTATTATGTAAACTTAATTTACATTTACGAGTGAAAAAATATTTTTAACCGGCTTCCAAAAAGGAGAAGGTTCTCAGGTCGTAGATTTATTTTTTATTTATTTATTTATGTACACCTAAACACTTAAAAATTAAAAGAATAAATACAGATAGAAGAGCACAAAGGTACTGCTTATTTCAAATGGAATTTCTTCCAGCAGACCTGCGACAGGAGAGTTTTTGTATCTTGTTCAGCGATATTATCGTCAAATGTTAACCGATTTTGACGATTTGTTTATGTTTGTTACCTCAGAACTCCGTCGTTTATGGGCCGATTTGCAAATTTTTTTTTTCCCTTTATAGGATATGCTTTCAGATTGGTTTCATTTTTTTCAAAATCCAATTCTGATGATGGGATCCATGAGGAATCGAGGGAACTCCTCAAAAATTATAGGCAACCCTATAGTAATTTTGGTATTTTCATCAAGAACTTAAGCATTTACAGTCAAAAAGTAACATTTGATGAAGTGGAACTGATGAAGAAGACCAGAAATGGTCAACGGAACTTCATACTTAAATAGATATCACACTGAAGATAGTTAAGCGACTATGACAATACAAATAAATGAATGATTCTGAATAGTTACGTTGAAAATGGTATCATCGAAGTGATCTGATGATGATGATGGAGCCGGAAGGTAGGCACAGGAACTCCGTAATTAATCAATGTATCTTCTCAGACCAATAAAAAAGTATAGACAGAACATTGCGCTCCTAAAAGTGTGGCACGTAATATGAAGCCAATCGGCAATATGAAGCCAGCCGCTCGGTAGTCTGCCGCTAGCAAGCGAGTGCGCGTGACGTTGTTTTGTTGAGATAATAATTACGAAATTATGCCGTCCTGTGTCATAAACTGCTGCAAGAACAATTTCTTTTTCAAAAAAATGCTTCTGGGATTACTTTTCACAAGTAAATAACGTTTTTGCTGTATAAATTAAATAAAATCGTAAAAATATCTGATATAATTTCTCGGAACACGCCATTGTGTCGGTGTTGCAAGTTAAGAACATTATTTATTCCCAAAAATAAAGGGAAGTCGTAATTTTTTACGGACACTACAATAAAGTGTTTTTTTATTTACAAGTACGGCGTCATCCAACATAAGGTTACGCTGGATGACCCGCACCTAATCCGATTGTCGTTGGATATATATTATTATTATTATATGTAAGTTTTGTGTGTTTTTAAAATTAATAATTTCACTTAATATGAAAATAAATGATTTTCATTAAATGAAATTATCTTTCATTTCATACAACCAAGATAAACACTATACTACCTACACAATAATAAAACTTAACCAAAGTATATCTCTCGCACTTGGGAGTGGCAGCGCAACGCTTGCAACATTTTTCTCTAGCACACATGTTACGCACACAAAGCCAAAACTAGTCCTCACTTATTTCGTCGCTTTTGTTTACGACGACTCCGTCTATACTTTTTTATTCGTCTGAGTGTATCTTAGCCGTGTTTGGGCTTATTAGAATTGTCATGAGATGCACTTTGGCTATAAGGTACTATCGAACTGATCTGGTGACGGAGCCGGAAGGTGGAAGGTAGACACAGGAACTTTATAATAAAACAATGTAACCTAGCAGTGTTTGGGTTAATTGGAATCGTCATGAGAAATAGGCACTCTGTTTGTAAGTGTATCGCAACTAAAAAGTGTAAAATAAAAACTTTTTACAAAAAAAAAAAATAACCGACTTCACTAAAAAAAACACTAAAAGGATCAAAATAACTTTAATTTCGGAAGTCGGTGTTAAATAAGAAACAAACAATACCGAGAAACTTTGTTTGTGTTTTTTTTCTTCCATTTTGTCTTGTCACCCGTCACTATATCACTCTTCACATAATCCATTCCTCATTTTTTTGGCCTCCCTCTCCATCCATTTTATATTGGTTCTAAATTACCCACTTCATCGTTAGGTAATTAATAACCATTTGTCGTACACTTATTTTTTGAATAGCAGAAGTTAAAATAGATTAAAAATGTGGCAATGTTATCTTACTACTTGTGACTGTACATCAAGTAAATACGAGCCCTTACTTTATGGATAAGATCTAATACCTTTATCGCAAAGCCACAGTTAAACTTGAAACTACAGTAAATCTTAGACTAACCCTACGGGACAAAGACTGCTATATTATGCGGGTATTTCTTAAGTATGATGTAGTTATTAATAAACTAAGATTAGTGTTTGAAGCTATAAAAACTTTAGTCATAAGTCATTTATTTCTTAACAATATGTAACATTGTGTAGAAAAAAAAAAATAGAAAGAAAAAAAAATGGGCAAGTGCGAGTCGGACTCGCGCACTGAGGGTCCCGTACAAGCTTACCTATGAAAACAGCTCAATTCCCGAATTGAGTTACGAAGATTTTTCGTGAAAAGTTTTTTTGTGACGTAACTACAAATTTACAGTTTTCAGAGTTTTTCCTATACTTGTACTATGAGACCTTGCTTCATAGGTCAACGGGAAGTACCCTATGAATTTTGATTTCCTTGAGAGTATCAAAATATACGTTTTTTTACAGCTTCAAGGGACCGCAGACCTGAGTATATGGTTTTAAATTCAACTCGATACCTCTACGCGTTTCTGAGATAAAGGGTCTTGACAGACAGACGGACGGACAACAAAGTGATCCTATAAGGGTTCCGCTTTTTCCCTTTGAGGTATGGAACCCTAAAAAGAAAAATTACAAGTGATAGTAAAAAAAAATTAGATAAAATAAAATAGATATTGACACCCAGAACATAATAATACAAAATGCTAACCTAGATGTGTAATCATCATTATCATCATTTCAGACGAAAGACGTCCAGTGCTGGATAGAAGCCTACATAAATGTCGCCACAATGATCAGCCCTGTGCCTCTTGCATACATCGGATTCCCATGACGCAACGGTCTGGGTGTCTTGTGTATACGAGATTACAAATTTTGAATGCACTTTCGATACAGGAGTAATTGGTAGTGTTTTGTATTTTTTTTTTGAGGTGTGAAATCATTCAATGTCTTCCTACCGACAATAGCGACTCAACGGCATAAATCCTGTTTGTGGCCTATATGGCAGTCTGCGGTGAAATGCGACATAACGCGTACTACTTGTTTTGGGTTATTCGCACTTCGTCCCATTCGCACTTAGTCCCAAGCAGGGCTGGGCAAAATACATGCTTTGCTTTAATTGAAATACAAATTACAAAATACAGTATCGCAAGTAATTAAAATTCAAAATACAAAATATCTTTAAGTGAGGTATTTGAAATATAAAATACAAAATACAGTATTTTAGCTATTTTTAATTGAAATACAAAATACAAATTAAATATTACAAAATAAGTCATCTAGACCAGCATGGGCTGAAAAGTAGAGGAAAACAAGATTAATTAATCAGTAAAACCAGAGTTTCCTTTCATGAACATTAGATTTTTAAATGTTCTGTCAGACAAACAGCCTCTTTTAGAGAGTGAATAAAACCTGCTAAAGAAAAAAAATCTTTCTTGAAGGTTAAAATGTATTTTAATGTTAAAATGTATTTTAAAGCCTCAAGTATTTGAAATACTAATTACAAAATACTTCGTCGTCAGGTATTTGAAATACGAATTACAAATTACATTTTAAGGAAGTAATTGAAATACAAATACCAAATACGTTATTTGTATTTCAATTACGTATTTTAATTACAAGTAATTCAAATACTGCCCAACCCTGGTCCCAAGCAAGTAGTTTGTAAGGGAAGAGGTAAGTTGTGGGTTGAAAATGAAAATGTTTTCCTTCATGGGAGGTGACATCACAGAATCACAGAGATTCTGTGCTGTCACCTCCCACGAAGGAAAACATTAGACAAGGAATTCACAACATTCTACATAAAGTAAAAAACTAATACCCGACTACCACAAAAAAAAAACGACGCTGAAAAAGTATGAAACAAGATTTTCATACTTCGAACAGAACAAAAAGAGATTCGTTTTGTGACACGTCACGTAGCCTATGTTCAGCGAACAATTAAGACGGTTCTAACGATACCTCATACGTCGAGTTCTGATAAGTAGATTAGGAGCTATGATGGAACAGATGAACATACTCACATACATACATAGCCTGTCAAAATCATAACCCTCCTTTGGCTTTGTAGTAGTCGGGTAAAAAGTGAGTTTTTTGTGAAACACCAAGTATTTGAAAGAAAGAAAAAACGTTTATTCGTGCCTCACACAATCGTATAAACTAAAGATACACAATAAAAAAAAAAGAAAGGTATAATCAGTGCGAGGCCAAAAAGGCAACTAACTCAGCATAATATGCTGCGTTAGGTATATAACGCAGCGATAGCGATAAATAACGCAGCGCTGGTATTCTGTTATTGCTCGCTGTGATGCCACGAACACACTCATTCATTTGCTCAATTTTATAACAAACATGTCCATTTTTCCATGTTCATAACGGACAACAAAGCCATGTTGAGTTGCAAATTATAGCCACACAAAATAATTATCTTCCATCAATTTAAAGAGTAATGTCCCTCAATAAATGGTGTCCAACCCTTTTAGGATAAAATTAATTTATGAACCCTATCGCACCCTATTTCAGGTACAAAAGGACCCTAGTAAGTAATGGATTATATTCTGATTTTGAAAGGGTGTTTTTGTGTATTTAAGTTAATTTTAGGTGATTCTGCTAGGCTTCACCCACGGCCCACGTTGAGTAGAAAATAATCCCAACGTAATAAACTTCCTCATATTATATTACACTAGCTTTTGCCCGCAGCTTCGCCCGTGTACATAAAATATAGCCTATTAGCTTCTGCCAACGGTTTCACCCGCGTAAAAGTTGGTTTCTCCATACAAACTTCCAACCCCCGTTTTACCCCCTTAGGGGCGGAGTTTCTTAAAATCCTTTCTTAGCGGATGTCTACACCCTATAAGGAACCTACCTGCCAATTTCTAAGTTTGTAGGTGATATAGTTTTTGAGATTTCGTGATTAATCAGTGAGTGGTATTTTGATTTTTTATATATAGATGTCACTCGAATCAGGAATAAAGCAGCTTTCTATCGGTGAAAAATGTTAGCAATCAAACCAGTACTTTCAGAGATTACCTCCAACAAACAAAAAAACAAACTTTACCTCTTTATAATATTAGTTTAGATATACAATATACAAGGAAAAAGAAAATTGGATGGACTGTATGAGGACTTTTTAGGAGGGAAATCACACGTAACACAAATATTATGAAGGCAAACGTTTGTGAGTGTATGCGTGTGTATGTATATTACTTTACACCCAAACGGCTGAACGGATTTGGATGTAAGGCACACAGCTAATTCCGCCAAATCCATTCCGTCATCGGACCACTAGAACTGCGGTGTTGCGCCACCGGTAGAATAGAAATACTTTTTTATTCGGGACAGACACAGAACAACGGCCTCGCCAAGTGTCGCTATAATGACCGGTCCTGTGCGTCACGCATCCATCGGAATCCCGTGACCCTCACCAGGTCATCGGTCCAAATTTGTGAGAAGCCATCCAATGCTGCAACTTCCTGTACGCGGTCGCCACTCCAAAACCTTTCGGTTCGACCATCTGTTCTGCGAGCAATGTTTGGCGATTCTTCGGGCTATGTAACTTTGGTTTTCCTAGATATCTTCAACAAATTATTTACGTGATCTCCTGAGTGAGCGACGAATACGACGCCACGCTATGCTACGAACGCAAAGAAAGCGATCAACTCAACGCATATCCGCTTGCGGCCTATACGGCAGTCTGCGGTGAAATGCGATGTAACGGATTAGGCGCACAATGCCACATTCGCAAAATGACATATTGACGCAAAATGCCACATTCGCAAAATGACATTTCGCAAAATGCCACACTAGCAAAATGCCACATTAGCAAAATGACACATTCGCAAAATGTCTTTTCTCAAAATACCACATTAGCAAAATGCCACATTATCAAAATGACACATTCTCAAAATGACAAATTCTCAAAATGACACATTCTAAAAAAATCATAATTATCACATAATGTACGATTTACGTAAATGACAATAAAAATTGTTAAAATGACTTATTTACTTCTTGCAGTGGGTTTTTTATTAAAATTATGAATAAAAAATAATACCAATTTAATCTTTCCAGTATTTAATCACATTTACACATTTTCATTTATTTTAACATAAAATAAAAATGCTGTACTTGTAATCTAGCAGTTATTAAGTTTTAGCTAGATGGCTTTCCATAAAAACATACTAACGTCCCATCATCTTTCTGCCCTTGTCCCGTGTTATTTGGGGTCGGCGCAACACGTTTTTTTCTTCCATTCTGCCCTGTCACTCGTCATGCTATCACTAACTTCTTTTTCTTTCATATCATTCTTCACACAATCCATCCATCTTTTCTTTGGTCTCTCTCTCCATCCATCATAACTCTTTTCTTGTTTTTTTTTTTTAACATGCGTTTCATCCCGCCTGTTGACCGTTGGGAATTGTTTGTGTTGGGAATGACAAACAATTCCCTTTCAACTTTTCAGTCACTGGCGACTCGGATAGATTGGACTGATAGATTGACTGATAGATTGATAGATTGACTGATAGATTGATAGATTGATAGATAGATTGATTGATTGATTGATTGATAGATTGATAGATTGATAGATTGATAGATTGATAGATTGATAGATTGATAGAGTTATTAAGTTTTAGCTAGATGGCTTTCCATAAAAACATACTAACGTCCATCATCTTCCTGCCCTTGTCCCGTGTTATTTGGGGTCGGCGCAACACGTTTTTTTCTTCCATTCTGCCCTGTCACTCGTCATGCTATCACTAACTTCTTTTTCTTTTTCTTTCTTTTTCTTCACACAATCCATCCATCTTTTCTTTGGTCTCTCTCTCCATCCATCATAACTCTTTTCTTGTTTTTTTTTTAACATGCGTTTCATCCCTCCTGAAGACCGTTGGGAATTGTTAGTGTTGGGAATGACAAACCCTTTCAACTTTTCAGTCACTGGCGACTCGGATAGATTGGACTGATAGATTGACTGATAGATTGATAGATTGACTGATAGATTGATAGATTGACTGATAGATTGATAGATTGACTGATAGATTGATAGATTGACTGATAGATTGATAGATTGACTGATAGATTGATAGATTGATAGATTGAATGATTGATAGATTGATAGATTGATAGATTGATTGATAGATTGATAGATTGATAGATTGATAGATTGATAGATTGATAGATTGATAGATTGATAGATTGATAGATTGATAGATTGATAGATTGATAGATTGATAGATTGATAGATTGATCGATTTATAGATTGATAGATTGATATAGTTATTAAGTTTTAGCTAGATGGCTTTCCATAAAAACATACATCCATCATCTTTCTGCCCTTGTCCCGTGTTATTTGGGGTCGGCGCAACACGTTTTTTTCTTCCATTCTGCCCTGTCACTCGTCATGCTATCACTAACTTCTTTTTCTTCACACAATCCAATCAAACTCAACCAACCAACTTCAATCTTTCTTTTCTTTGGTCTCTCTCTCCATCCATCATAACTCTTTTCTTGTTTTTTTTTTAACATGCGTTTCATCCCTCCTGAAGACCGTTGGGAATTGTTTGTGTTGGGAATGACAAACCCTTTCAACTTTTCAGTCACTGGCGACTCGGATAGATTGGACTGATAGATTGATAGATTGACTGATAGATTGATAGATTGACTGATAGATTGATAGATTGACTGATAGATTGATAGATTGATAGATTGATAGATTGATAGATTGATAGATTGATAGATTGATAGATTGATAGATTGATAGATTGATAGATTGATAGATTGATAGATTGATAGATTGATAGATTGATAGATTGATAGATTGATAGATTGATAGATTGATAGATTGATAGATTGATAGATTGATAGATTGATAGATTGATAGATTGATAGATTGATAGATTGATAGATTGATAGATTGATAGATTGATAGATTGATAGATTGATAGATTGATAGATTGATAGATTGATAGATTGATAGATTGATAGATTGATAGATTGATAGATTGATAGATTGATAGATTGATAGATTGATAGATTGATTGATTGGTTGATTGATTGGTTGATAGATAGATTGATTGATTGATAGATTGAATGATTGATTGATAGATTGATAGATTGATAGATTGATTGATTGATTGGTTGATTGATTGATTGATTGGTGGATGGATTGGATTGGATTGTATACTCACACACACACTCACTCACTCTCACTTTATCGATTCTCGTCACACCACACATCCATCTTAACATTCTCATCTCCACTACGTGCAATCTTTTTTCATCCTTCTTTTTCGCAGCCCAACATTCTGATCCATACAGGCCTTATCACGGACTTGTAGATTTTACATCTAATGTGTCATTTTGCGAATGTGGCATTGTGCGCCTAATCCGATGTAACGGGTACTTGTCTTGAGGGCGACCAGACGCGACACCACGAACTGTGAAATGTTTGATTCAGAAGCGTTAATCGATGCAATGCGTGAGCGAAGAATGTTGTCGGACGAAAATATAAAAATATTAGCATTCTTTTATTTATACAAAGAAGTTGTAAGAATTTTTCATTAATAAAAAAAACATCCAATGACTTCTACCGCTCTAGGGCGTGATAGACTTTTACTGACTAAAACCCACTCCTTAGTTCCATCTTTGCCTTGCCTTCCAGGACTCCGGGTTTTCCTTTCAGAAGCGAACCCATGACCCCAGTAGGCTTCGACCCTGCTGGGCCCCTACGGTTTCGCTGACATCACATTGAGGCGCGCGTGGAACACTACGCGCCGTGGACGACTCGGGCTCGGTCCGGACGTTTACCGGACGGTCGGACGGCGAGTTACCCATTGCTGGCCGTCCGAAGTTGCAAGAATGTTGCCGAAGCAAAATTGTACTGTACTTCTCCATTATTCGAGAAGTACCTAATGACCGAAATCACGTCTAGGACATGTAGCGACATCTATGGCGTCACATAAGAACTAATCCTGCATCGCGCAATCAAAGTTCTCCGCGCAATTTGAATATATGCAACAGCCCGAAATCATCTATCGGGCAGTAGCCCACCGGATATAACACCCGTCTGGTCGGAGGATCCTCCCTTTTCAACGGAGGTTTGCGGGACTTTACGCTCTGTTCCGCATACCTCCAAAGACATTTGTTGAGTGTAGCATCGCGTCGCATTGCATCGTGTCGTGTCGCGTCGCGTTGCGTCGTATTCGTCGCTTTAGCAGGACACCCCGTTAGTAGCCAACTATAACAATCTCCTACCTTTCCTCAATTAAATATCCCAAATGGTTTCTGATCTAAAGTTATAACAATGATATTTGTTCAAACTAATTATTCAGTAGAGGTATTTTCTAATTAAGCTTGAGTTGACATGAGTAATGAGTGTCTTTGGTAAGTAATAACTTAGGGAATGTCAAGTTCTAAAGTTGCTTCATTTTAGAGTTATTACAGAGAGGCATGTGTTGGTGAAATGTTTCGTAAATCAAAACTTATATACACATGTAAAGCTATGACGAAGCTTGTAGTGGCGTGTATATCTGTGGTGTATGCCCTTTGTGCCCTTGAGAGTCGTGCACTTGGAATCACGCCGTAAGACTCGTCACTTCGTCCGTCCTCTCGTCCGTATGGTGTTCGGACGTAAAGAATGGCACCATCCCATCTCTTCCCGTGGGTGTCGTAAGAGGCGACTAAGGGACATACCAGAGAATGGGCAGCAGCATTCTCTGTGCATTATAACAACCACACTGCGATCGCCAACCCGCCTGCCAAGCGTGGTGATTACGGCAAACCCCCCCAAAAAATGATAAGCAAAATAAAGAAATGGCCCCAGTGCCCGGAAGCACGTCTACCCTTGACTCCGGTAGCGGTCAAGGCCACGGCGAGGCAAGGGGTGCTAAGAATCACCGGATGGGATCCGGCTACCCTTTTGGAAGGCCTCCCACAAGGTGGACCGATGACCTGGTGAGGGTCGCGGGAATCCGATGGATACGAGACGCACAGGACCGGTCATTGTGGCGACCTTTGGGGGAGGCCTATGTCCAACAGTGGAGGTCTTTCGGCTGAAATGATGATGATGCATCACTGCTTACTATCAGGTGGGATCGCAGTCACGCACTGGTATATATCGATTAAAAAAAATATTCAAGTCGTTTGTGGTGTGGGTGCCGACTCACCATTTTAACACCTTCCACAATGGAGAAATTTGGCTGAAAGGTGTTGTATATTGACGATTTCATGGGAGGATACCAACGTCGCAGCGAAACACGACGTCGTCACTTCATGTGCAATAGTTTATACTTTGCTATAGTTTCTATTATAATAATATGTATTCATTTATTATTTTGTAAGATTGTTATTTGTCTCCATTATATGGGGTACCATCACGGGGACAACGGCAGGTCACTAAATTCCTTACCTTTCTCCCCCTTACGTACTAACAAGCAAAGAGGACAACGGACAGTAAAGTTTTCACGTATCGTTGTCCACTTTATTTTTTTAATTTATTTATTTATTTTATCATTCATGTACACACAAATATACAGAAGAAGATAGGTATCTTAATATAAAGTTTGTACAAAGGTACTGCTTATTTCAAAAAGAAATTTCTTCCAGCAGACCTGCGAAAGGAGAGATTAGAAGAGATGTAGACTATAGTGTGTAGAATTATTTTCTACACACTATAGTCTACATCTCTTCTTCTCTCTCGGAAAGAAGAGTTTGTGAAATGTTAAATTAAACTAATAAATACTTATATAACTATAAATACCTTACACTAAAAATAAATACATAATATATATATATATATTATATATATACATATCACACAAGATTTTATTTCTTTTGAGTAATTTATTTCATCACCACTGCTCTCACTCTCCTACGCAGGAGCCTGAGTCCCAGAAGTGGAAAAAATATATTTTTTTAGGTGGGAAATCATCCAATTACATCTCGCGTCCTTGGGTGGAGCGCGAGGGCGTGTCAGACTTTTACTGCATAAAACCCACTCTTATGTTCCTTCGTTGCCTTGCATGCCAGGGCCCCGGGTTTTCCTTTCACAAGCAAACCCATGGCCCCAGTAGGCAGTGGTAACATTGGCCGATTATGTTATGTCAAGAATTCTGCTTCGGTCGCAATGATAAAGTTTCTCCACTTGTATCAAAATGTATTATTGAAGGTAGTAATAACAAAATTACAATTCGTTTCTAACCGCAAGGCAAAGTTCACAAAAAAAACCGGCTAAGTGCGAGTCGGACTCACGCATGAAGGGTTCAGTACCGTCCGCAGCAAAAAAAAAAACGGCAAAAAAATCACGTTGGTTGTATGGGAGCCCTTTTAAATATATTTTTTTTAAATTAATGATAGGCTCTCGTTTGACCACCATCTCACTTGATGGTAAGCGATGATGTGGTCGACGATGGAGCACGCTTGCCTAGAAGTAGCCTATTCACTCTTGACTTAAAGACCCCTAAGTTGTTGATGTTATTTTATTCAGTGTTTTTATTATTTACTGTTATAGCGGCAACAGAAATACATCATCTGTAAAAATTTCAACTGTCTAACTATCATGGTTCATGAGATACAGCTTGGTGACAGACAGATAGACGAACGGACAACAGAGTCTTAGTAATAGGGTCCCGTTTTACCCTTTGGGTACGGAACCGTAAAAATGGTTTCCCTAACAAAGACAAACGGAAATAATAATTAAAGCACAACTGAAAAATGCAATATTTCGACGAACCTTAAACGCAATAAAAGTTGCGAGTTAGTTTGCTCTGCTCTCTAGCCACTGTTTAGAGAGAACCTCGTAGTTTATCATTTTCAATACTGCTGCTGCCAGTAGCTTCACCAGCGTGATAGTAGAAAATTGTCCTAAGGGAACATACTCCCAGTGATGACATATGGCTCCGAAACATGATCACTTACAATGGGCCTCATCAGAAGGCTTAAAGTCACTCAAAGGACAATGGAAAGGGCTATACTCGGAGTTTCCTTGCGTGATCGCGTCAGAAATGAAGATATCCGCAGGAGAACCAAGGTTACAGACATAGCCCGAAGAATCGCCAAACTTAAGTGGCAGTGGACAGGGCACATTGCTCGATGGAGCCGAAAGGTTCTGGAATGGCGACCACGTACCGGAAGACGCAGCGTTGAAGGCCTCCCACAAGGTGGACCGATGACCTGGTGAGGGTCGCGGGAATCCGATGGATGTGAGACGCACAGTACCGGTCAGTGTGGCGACATTTAGGTGAGGCCTATGTCCAACAGTGGACGTCTTTCGGCTGAAATGATGATGATGATGAACATACTCCCGGAATAAAAAGCATCCTATGAGCTATTCCAGGACATGTCTAACTGCGTGCTTTAGCACACGGTTAGACCATGTCATCACCCATGGTCCATACATTTTTGAAAGCCAAAGAAAAAATATATAATATTCTGATAGAACTTGTTTTCACAAAGATTTTTTATTAAGGCAACAACGCTGTGGGGCCAATGCCCTTGGTTTTATTTCAGTTCAAAAATTATTGGTTTACAATAAAATACGGTATCAGAAAATGAAATATCCTACTGTGGCATGACAACAGTTAAAAAAAAACCGGCAGTCTTTAGTTGTTTCTTGGTAGCGTTATTTTTTTTTTGTAATTGTTGAGATTTTCGAAAACTAATTATACTTACTTGTTATATCCTAATTATCTAATTATCTTGTTTTTACAGTTCATGTTACCGAAAATGTACGCAAGATGTTTTTTTTTAAAATTTAAATAACACCAAAAATGCTTAAGGGTTTTTTTTTTACGTTGAAAATCATCTAATGACAAATCTCGCTCTTGGGCGGAGCGAGAGATAGTGTAAGACTTTTACTGACTAAAAACCCACTCCTGTTTCTTCTTTCCCTTCGTCCCAAGGCCCCGGGTTTCACTGTCACACTACCCATGGCCCCAGTAGGCTTCGAAACCTGCAAGTTCTAACAGATTATCAATTTTTTTCTTGACTTTTGGAATTTTGTCCAAAATGAGTGATCTCCTTTCATTCAAATCCGTTAAGCCAAATTTTTACGCTTCAAGACCCATCAGTTTCGGCTGTCCGTTGATTTGTCAGTCAGTTTATCCTTTTATATATACTCTAGATAATGGCGTTACTAACCCCTAGCGGTTCTGACGTGTTCTGTGATCATTGTCAACCAATTTCTGTCATGTCTCGTCTGGTCTCTGGAATTCCTTTTTTAAATAAAAGAGTTCGTTTTCGAATTGTGTGCTCAATTGAAGTGAGAGTAAATTCAAAACGTACAAGGAGGTATATATATAATAATTAGCCTTTTAATATCACATGAACATCAAACACACATAGACTATACACACACACAGAAATACATACAACACATATGGTATATAGGTACATAAATACTTTCACCTCTATAATATTAGTGTAATTAATAAAAGAAGAATTTAGTGAAGGAGGCAGCCTCAACTTAAACTTTACCAACAGACTTATGGAGGTGAATATTCTAACTATTAATTAATTATGTCTTGAAAACCCTGAATATTTATTACACCGTGGTGTGGTCTTTACGTGAGAATATTTTATGAGCAGAAAGGACAAAGAAAAAGTAATGAAGAATATTTATATTAGAAACTAGCTTATGCCCGCGGCTTCGCCCGCGTTCATAAAATATGGCCTATGTCATTCAGGAATAAAGCAGCTTTCTATCGGTGAAAAAGATTTTGAAATCGGACCAGTACTTCCAGAGATTACCTCCTACCAACAAATAAAACAAACTTTCATCATCATCATCATTTCAGCCGAAAGACGTCCACTGCTGGACATAGGCCTCCCCCAAGCGTCGCCACAACGAATGGTCCTGTGCGTCTCGCATCCATCGGACTCCCGCAACCGTTACCAAGTCATCGGTCCACCTTGTAGGAGGCCTTCCAACGCTACGTCAAAAAAAAAAACACACTTTACCTCTTTACAATATTATTTATTTATTTAAACTTCATGTACATAGTGGTACATAGGCGGACTTAATTCAACAAGGCATTCTCTACCAGTCAACCTTTGGGTTAAAAAAGACAACACTGTGGTAGGCTTGCACAATAAACAAATAACAGATACTTCAAACAGACAAAATTAAATAAAAAATTAAGTTATTTATAATAATAAAATACATATATATGCTAAAACTATAAATTAATAAATACTATGAAAAATATCAAATCATTAGGACAACTTAATAATAATTCTGACGAAGACAAAACCAAAGTTGAGAGGACTTCAAGTAGTAGTTCCGAATTTTACGTTAGAAGGAAAATTTACTTTCAGCTTATTATATTAGTGTAGGTCATTGCTGTATACAAATGGTGGATACGCAGAGTTAAATGGTTTAATCAATTAAGCGTAGATAAAACAATTTAGTTATTATTTATGCGTAAAGTAGACGTATAAAATTGATAGAATAATATTTTTTTATATCTCAGGACGGTTGGTTGGAAGCTATTGCGACATATGGAAAACAAAGATTTATTTATTTATTCTCTCAATTTATAGCTATCTTTACAGGCCTTACCCTAATGTTACAGTGCAACTATCAAGATAAAGTGCTATAACTTTGGGAAGCAACAGTGGACTTTACTAAAACCGATGTAAAGACTACGAATCCTTTTAATACAATTAATTTATTTTTGAAATTTATTATCATGATTTATTTATTTTTGAAATTTATTATCATGACTTATTTATTTTTGAAATTAATTATTAAGTATAATTTATTTATTATAATTGAGAGCAGTAGTGGTCAATACTGCTCCCAATTATATCCACGTTAACGCCCCCGACTTACGAGTTGTAGGTCACCGGTTCAAGCCCAGCCACGTGCATTACTTTGTGTAATTTATTTTATCACTACTGCTCTCAAAATGGTGAAGGAAAAGATCGTGAGGAAACTGGCGTGTCCGAGAATCAGTTGAGTCCCAGCAGAGTTGTTTTTTTTTTTAATTAATGTATATGTTATAAATGTAGATATTCAAATCTCTAATTTATTTTAATAATAACCAGCCTGCGTCTGTGTTTTTGCTATCACGAAAACGTTCTTACTTTCATTATAAACGGCTGTATTTCTACCGTTTATAATGAGAATAATTAGCAGATTTGTATAATTTAGCACCTCTGATAGGTCTAACCTTTTTCCATACCATTACCATTTGACTGGCCTGTTGGTCTAGTGGTTAGTGGCCCTGACTGCTATGCCGAGGTCGTGGGTTCGATTCCCACCCAGGAAAAATGTTTGTGTGATGAGTAGGCCTTAGATTTAAGGCATGATTCATCCTATTATACCCCGGTATATGATTTATTTATAAATATGGGTCTCCTTACTTTTCTCTTTTCATTTGTTTGTGTAAACGTCTTGTTATTCTTCATTCTTGATTTATGTCAGCAGGAGGTTTGGGACAATTTATCATGTCGTTGTAAAAGGATCAACCAGTCTGCAGTGTTGAAAGAAAAGCTTAGGTACCTGCTTTCCAGAGATGATGTCCTAGCGTGTAAACGCGACGCGAAAATGTGACAGCAAAATTGTTGTAATCCGTCAAAATCTTTCAAAATACGTTGTCGCGTCTTACAAAATTATTTCAAAAGCATTTTATCCGACTCAGGAAATAAACCCACACACCTTACAGGAGACGCACCGAGTATTAGGAGACGCAGATCGAACCCTGGACACCGTAGGTGCGATATTGCGGACGACAAGCATTGGGTAGCTTGCCGTCTGGCTGCCTGCCCCCCTAGCCAAGTCACAAACGATAAACGTAAACTCTCAGTAGTCTTTAATAGATTTTCAACTTTATGCTCTTAGGTATAAAGTTGAAAATCTATTGAAGATTACATAGTGTTTTCGTTCGTTCCGGTCGCTAACGCTCAGTAGTCTTTAATAGATTTTCAACTTTATGCTCTTAGGTATAAAGTTAAAAATCTATTGGAGATTACTAAGCGTTCACGTTTATCGTTTGCAACTTGGCTAGGGGGGCTGGTAACCGTTCAGACAGAACCCAAGTCATCGACGACGCGTGCCTCAAAGAGATGTTAGCAAAACTGTTGAGGCCCTGCAGGGCCGGTGCCCGCTAGGACTTCGTGTCTGTAAAGAAAACCCGGGGTTCTAGAACGCATAGAGCAACTGAAAAACAGAGGTGTGATTTTAGCCAGTAAAAATCTGACACGCACATAAAAAAGGCCCGCTGTAACTCTTTCGATCAATGCCGCAGGCCACATCAAATTCTAAGAGATAGGCCTTTTGGTCTAGTGGTTAGTAGCCCTGACTGCTATGCCGGAGGTCGTGGGTTCGATTCCCACCCAAAATAAAAGTTTGTGTGATGAGCACGATTATTTGTTCTGTGTCTGGGTGTAATTTATTTATTATATGTATGTATTTAGAAATATACAGGGTGTTTTTTTGACATAGACGCACAAACGAATATCATGGATCCAGTACATGATTCTGGACCCCCCAGGGCTGGAATTTTCCGTCAGTTTTTTCGTAATAAAAAAATACTTTACATTTTTTAATTTAAACTGTATAAAATCGTCATTCTAACATTTTTAGTGAAAAATTAAAAATGCACATATGCTGTGCTTAGTTTGGGACTAGATGGCGTTGTGTGAAACTTGTGGAATATTATATAATTATACTCACCTCACATAACCAAAAAATAATTTCAGCAATTACCCGCCTAAAGCTTCACAGCATTACCTACTATACCAGCGCTCATTATTACACTCATATCTACTAAAAACACATTCTATCCTCCTAATTAAAACATGTGTTCAACATTGTACTTAATTAACACTAAAACAAGAACGTTACTTCTTGCCTCTCTGTTCCGAAACGAGGTTCAATTATCTAATGTACTGAGCAAAATTATAATGACCCAGTCCTGGAAGATGAAATGTTGACGATGTAAAGACACAGTGCAAATGTGAAGCAGTATACTAACCCGTCATTAGTAGTTTTTTTTTTCGGCGGAAACATCATCCAGCAACCCCCGCTCTTGGGCGGTGCGAGAGGGTGTGTCAGACTATTACTGATTTAAAACTCACTCCTGTTCCTTCGTTGCCTTTCAAACCAGGGCCGAGTCTTCCTTTTAGAAGCAGACCCTTGGCCCCAGTAGGCTTCGACCCTGCTGGGCCTCTACGGTTTGCAGACATCTTCTTGAGGTGCGCGTGGAACAGTACGCGTCGTAGACGACTTAGGCTCGGTCCGGACGGTTACCGGACGATCGGACGGCGAGTTACCCGTTGCTCGCTGTCCGCAAACCCGCGCCTACGGTGGCCGGAAATCGGGATCGGGATCCCGGCGGTTCGGGTGTGAGGGCCGCGCCCTCGCGTGCCGCTAGTCTTTTGAGCACTACCAGTCGACAGCATTGTGGAAGTTTTTTGACGCCATATTTTACTTTGATTTTAGTTAGTTGTAATTAGTGTAGGGTTTTTATTATTATTTTACTATTTAAATAAATACCTGCTTAAATACATACATAAATTTTTACTTCGATTGAGTATAAGCTTTTTTCGTTAGACAAATTCTGTTTATTTGTCTATTGAAGTTTATTTATTCATTTATTATTCGTACATCAACAGCAGTACATACAAAGTTATTTACGGGGAACAATACTCAAATTATGAACACTGGTATTTTTGCTTATTACAGGTAATGCAAAATTTTATAATGATTGGTTCAGCAGTTTAGGCGTGAAAAGGTTCTGGACAAGGTAGAAACAAAAATTTACTTTTACATTTATTTTTCACCTATTAGTTAGGATCAATGATTCAATGATATATTTAAATATCTCTCAAGTCCACAAATATATTGTTGTGGCTAAAGCAGAGGTGAGGGAAAAGGTTCGGAGTCACCTAAGAAACAAACAATAATATTTATAGTTATTTATATCACACGGTATCACGTCTCGACTATGATTAGTTGCTGTAGGTACTTTTCTGCTCGTCTCCACTCATCCTCTTTATCTGAAACACACTCTAAAAGCCGTGTAGCAGGAGTGTGTAAGTGAATTTGTTCGTAGATGTTCTACTGTTTTTATCCTGTACTGTGGTTAAGGGCAAGTACCAGAGGTAATAATTATCTTACCATTTCTAATAATTACGCGAACGTAGCAAGATTTCTTGGAAGTATTTTGTGAATGTTACTCGTATGTCATAATTCATGGTCTGGCATTGTTGGGGCAGTAGATCAGATTTGTTTTCTCAGAAACCTTCAATGTTAATTGAGGTAACAGTGAGTGCGGGCTTGGAAAGCCAGTGGTCGTTATCCTCAGAGGTGTTGTTTTTGTTAAGTGCTCCTTCATGACGCCCTTCGACAGAATTTCAAAGTTTATAAAACTGTGACCACCAAACGAATACGCGTCTATGAAGCTACGCGTCCGTGGGCAGTAGGCCTAGATGTACAGCTTTACTATGGTCTCCTCTATCCATCCGTACTTTCATATCACACGAATATTGTAAAGGATATATTAAGAATTATTGATAATATGTAATATAAACTAGATGGTATTTATGGTTATATGTATATAATTAATATTATGTATAGTACCTATTAAGTATTAGTATTAAGTATAGTTATTGGGGTTGAGGGGCCATTTGTTTGGTGCGGCATTTTGGGCGGCGATGAGTTGTATGTGTGTTGATGGTTGGGAGATTCCTGATTTTTGATGCGTATGTGGGTCGTTGTCGCTTGGGTATCGCTTCGGACTGGTGGCCTCTAAACCCTGAAATTCTGACGGGATTTATTGCGATCGCTGAAAGATGCGTGGAGTTGCCCAGAAGCAAATAATGTATAATTACCAAACAAGGGCACGGACGTCATGTCTGTGGTTTAAATGTAAGGTAGGAGTGCGGTTTTAGTCAGTAGGAGTCTGACACTGCCCAGACTGGCTCGTCTGTGAGGCAGCTTGGGCATCCATGAGGATTTCCCACACCTACCGAAAAAAAAAAGAAAAAAAAAATTGTGAAGGATAATTTAGGTGTTGTCAAAGTTAGAGTGAATAGACTAATAATAAACTAGTGCGATTCACCATCAACGATTGCATCATTGTTCACCATCAGGCGGGATTGCAGTCAAGCATTAAAAAAAACCGGGCAAGTGCGAGTCACACTCGCGTGAGGATTCCGTACAAGCTTATCTATAAAAAAAGTTAAATTCTGGAATTGATCGTTACGAAGATTTTTCCGAATCGCAAAGTTTTTTTTGTGACGTAACTACAAATTTACAGTTCTCAAATTTTTTCTATACTTGTGCTATGAGACCTTGCTTCATGCCAAAATTCAGGATTCTAGGTCAACGGGAAGTACCCTATGAATTTTGATTCCCTTGAGAGTGTCGAAATATAAGTACGTTTTTTGCGATATAAACGGCCGAATCTCTTTTTTCGTTAACTCACAAGTTTGATTTTTTCTCAGCGTCAGGGACCGCAGACCTGGTTTTAATTTCAACTCGATCCCTCCACGCATTTCCGAGATAAAGGGTCTTGACAGACATACAGACAGACAAACGGACGGACAACCAAGTGAACCCTAAAAAAGGCGAAAGATTGTGAGTGTGTGTGTGTTTGTTACTTCTTCACGCTCGAACAGCTGAACGGATTTCGATGAAACTTGGTGCACGGATAGATTATGTCCTGGAACAGCACATATGCTTAACAAACTTTTTACAGCGGGAGTATGTTTCCTTAGGATAATCTTCCACTATCACGTCAGCAAAGTCACTATTATTTTGTATTAAATCATCCCGCCATCTGTTTCTAGAACGGCCTTGAGAGCGCTTTCCTTCTGCAGGAACCCATTGCGTGGCGACGCTGACCCAGCGGTCTCTGTGCATGTGGCTGACGTTACCTGCCCAATACCATTTGAACCTGGCAGCCTATTTGCCCACGTCTATTATGCCCGTTATGGAGCGCAGTGTGTCATTCCGTATTCGGTCTGTTCTTTTTACATCCAGAATGCTGTGTTCCATAGCTCTCTGTCAAACCCCAAGACGAAACTTTTGTAGTTGGCAGGCCTGTTGGTCTAGTGGCCAGAGGCCCTGACTGCTATGCCGGAGGTCGTGGTTTCGATTCCTATCCAGGACAAATGTTAGTGTGATGAGCACGATCGTTTGTTCTGTGTCTGTGTGTAATTTATCTATAACTAGAGACTCGCCTTGACTTCGCACGGGTGCAATGCTGATACCACAGCAACCACTATGTCCCTGCATTTTAAATCTGTAACATCTACGAAAATATTCATTCAAATTACATGCTGTAAAGGGCCCTAGTGATATATTTTATATGCACAATGTATTTAAGTGTGATATCTGTAAATAGTGGGTACTTCTATTATGTTTATTTTACGTGTACATGGTAGTTCAGTCTGCAAATATACGCCCTACAGCTAAGTCGTGGTTTCTTATTTATCCCGGTATTCCTTAGTGGCGACGAGTCGTATCGAATTACACGTAAAACAAAAAAAAATGTGTTGCAAAATGTCGATCGGAAAGATTACGGATTTTAAAGTGCACAGTGACGATTGGAAATTGTACGTGGAACGTTTAGAACAATATTTCCTGGTGAACCAAATGCCGGTTGATTTACAAGTGCCCACGTTGATAACAGTGATGGGAGCAGAATCCTATGAACTTTTGGTTAATCTGTGTAACCTAAAAACAAAACATTTACGCAGATCACGGACATTATGGAAAGGCATTTGCAACCCAAACCTAGTGAGTTGGGCGAGCGTTACAAATTTAGATATAGAAAACAAAAGGAGGGTGAAACTATTTCGGAATATACCGCGGTTTTGAAGAAAATGTCCAAGACCTGTGAATTTGGAACCTGGCTAGAGGAAAGTTTGAGAGACCATTTAGTTTGTGGCATAACCAATGAAACGATACGGCAACGATTATTCGCCGAAAATAAGTTGTATTTCGGCAAGGCGTATAAGTTAGCAGTTAGTATGGAGGCGGCGGAGAAAGACGCGGCAGAAGTGGCCAGACAAGGAGGATCGACGAGCGAAACAACCGTGGCGGCGGCGTCGGTGACCTGCCAGGCGGTGTCGGCTACGAAGACATCACGGTGGCGGAACGGGACAGCGCCCGGCGACGACAGCGTCCGCGCCCGCTCAGCTGGGTGAGCGTGCGCAGCAGCAGAGTCAAGTGTGCGGCGCGGGTGACGACGCAGTCACGTGCAAGTTTGCACGTTACGTTAGCCGAGTATGTAACCGAGTGGGACATCTGCGACGCGTGTGCCCGAATTTAGCGAGACACTTCAATGTCGACATTGATCAAATAAAGGAAGAAAACTCAAATGAAAGTACCTATGGGAAGTGACGAGGTAATTTTTATCGATGTCTGTAAATTAACCGCTATAGAATGTAAACCAGTGTATCTAGAATTAAACGTAAATGGCAAAAACATTAAAATGGAATGTGACACGCGTAGTGCTATCTCATGCATAAGTCGGGAATGTTACATAAGATTATTTAAAAATGTATGTCTCAAGCCTTGTCAATTAACACTTAGATATTATACGGGAGAGTTAGTCAAACCCCTAGGTGTAATATTACCTACTGTAATTTACAAAGATAGGTGCAAGTCACTAGAATTATTTGTTGTGGAAAATGGGAAAACTATTCTTTTAATACGGCAATGGATGGTCGAATTAAAAATACAGTTACCGAATTAAGTCAGTTAATAGTAAATTATGAATGTCATAATGTGGCTATGCACAAAGGTGACATTTTTGACTTGCATGCTTTCAGTTCCAATTACTCTGAGGTGTTCGCGGACGGTCTGGGCCGATTCACCGGGGCCAAGGTGAGCGTGCATGTGCGCGAGGGCGCGCGGCCGGTGTTCATGCGTGCCGCTGGCTTACGCGCTGCGCGAGCCCGTCGAGCGCGCGCTTACCCAGCTGCAGCCCGCCGGTGGAGCGCTCGGACTGGGCGACCCCAATCGTGCCGGTCGTCAAGAAGGACGGTAATATTAGAATTTGTGCTGATTATAAATTAACACTGAATAAAGTTATAGAGGTTGACCGTTATCCGCTGCCTAGGGTGGAGGAGCTGCTGCTTCGGCTGAGGGGCGGTGAGCGCTTTAGTAAAATTGATTTGTCACAGGCCTACGCCCAATTTGAACTAAATGATACTAGGAAATATACAGTGATAAATACCCACAAGGGGTTATTTATGTATAACAGGCTAGTTTATGGACTTTCGTCAAGTCCGGGTATTTTTCAAAGACGATTGGAGCAATTATTTGTGGATATACCTCAAGTAGGTATTTTATTGAATGATATAATTATCACAAGATCCATTAGGGAGGCTCACATGCAAATTTTATGTAAGGTATTTGATCGTTTAAAAAAATATGGCCTGAGGGTAAAGAAAGAATAGTGTGTATTCTTTGCGGAGTCAGTTAATTATTTAGGGCACACCATTAGTAAAGACGGCGTTCATACGTGTCCAGGCAAGGTTAAGGCTATAATTAAAACACCAGCGCCTACGAACGTCTCTGAGTTGAGAGCATTCATTGATATGGTCATGTACTACGGCAAATTCGTATAGAATTTTAGCACAGTTTTAGCACCTCTTTATAACCTGTTTAGAGCGGGTGTTCAGTACAGTTGGAGTAAGGAGTGTCAAGATAGGTACGTTCAACATAATTAAATATTTATTAACAAGTAGTGAAGTTTTAATGCATTATACACCGGAGTTACCTATAATTTTGACGACAGATGCACACAGATGCAAGCAGCGTAGGTATAGGCGCGGTGATATCGCACGCGACGTCCAGCGGCGAGCGGCCAGTGGCGTACGCGTCGCGCTCGCTGACGCAGGCCGAGCGTGCCTACTCGCAGATAGACAGAGAGGCCCTGGCTATTATTTTCGGAATTCGTAAATTTCACCAGTATCTTTATGGGCGCAAGTTCATATTGAGAACGGATCATAAGCGACTTACATTTTTGTAAATAAGGCAGGGATTCCTGTAATGGCCGCATCCAGATTAAAAAGTTGGGCAGTGCTATTAACTTCTTGAGTAGCGTAATTAGAGACACAATAGTAAGACAATGGCGCACGACCGCCGGCGTTCGTGCGGGGATCAACAGCTTAAGGGCCTATTACACTACTCGATATTCAGACAGTCTTACTCGATGTCGCGTAGTGTAATAAGGGTTAGACCCGTCTTACTCGGAACAAAAAATAAGACATTCTGAATATCGTGTGCTGAATATCGCGTAGTGTAATAGGCCCTTTAGCGGGTTACACCTATGATATTGAGTGTGTTTAATCAAGTAAGAACTGTGCGGATGCGTTGTCACGGTTGCCATGCATAGAAGTTAATAATTTAGGAATACAAAATAAGAACACTTACGTTAATTTCGTAGAAGATTTTTTTTACCAATTACTAGTAAAGATGTTAAGCAAGCAACAGCTAGGGATAAGGTCCTTAGTAGAATATTAACGTATACTCAATCCGGGTGGCCTCTAACTTGTTCAGATGAACTGATTGAACCCTATTTTAGACGACGTAATGAACTATACACGGAATGTGGGTGCATAATGTGGGGTTACCGTATGGTCATACCTTTTTCACTACAATAAGGCCGTGCGCGCACTGCCTTGCGTTTTTCTAACGCATAATCTGTGAAGTATGGAGTCTCATAGAAGTGCGCGCACTGCCGTGAAATAAACGCATGCGGTAGAATCACCGTTGGCCTCTCGCTGCAAATTTGCGGTGAATCTACCGCAAATATTTTTGTATCGTATAGAGATCTAGGAAGCGCCGCGCACTGCCGCGAAACTAACGCACGTTTTAACCGACTTCAAAAAAAAGGAGGAGGTTATCAATTCGGTTGTATTTTTTATCATCATTTTTTTTATGTTTGTTACCTCAGAACTCCGTCGTTTCTGGACCGATTTGCAATAATTTTTTTCCCATATGAGATATGCTTCCAGATTAGTCCCAATTTTTTAAAAATCCAGTTCTGATGATGGAATCCATGAGGAATCAAGGGAACTCCTCAAATATTATGCATTTACAGTCAAAAAGTAACATTTGATGAAGTGGAACTGATGAAGAAGACCAGAAATGGTCAACGAAACTTCATACTCACATAGATATCACAATGAAGATAGTTAAGCGACTATGAAAATACAAATAAATGAATAGTTCTGAATAGTTACGTTGAAAATGGTATCATCGAAGTGATCTGATGATGATGATGGATCCGCAAGGCGGAAGGTAGACACAGGAACTTTATAATAAAACAATGTAACCTAGCAGTGTTTGGGTTAATAAGAATTGTCATGTGAAATAGGCACTCTGTTTATAAGTATATCGCAGCTAAAAAGTGTTAAATAAAAACTTTTACGAAAATAAAATAACCGTCTTCACTAAAAAAAAAACTAATAAAAATAAAAACACTAATAAAAATTTCGCGATGAATCGGTCTAAAACTAAATGTATGACCAACAGCACTAAACGTATGGTCGAGGTAGATGGGCAGGATATAAACTATGTCGATGAGTATATCTACTTGGGTCAGTTAGTTTCTTTCGAAAACAGGCAGCAGAAGGAAATTGATCGCCGTATCAAAAACGCCTGGAAAAGCTACTGGTCCATGAAGACGCTAATGAAGGGAGATCTACCGATCTCCCTGAAGCGAAAACTCCTTGATATGTGTATCCTGCCCGTCCTAACCTACGGTGCCCAGACATGGTCGCTCACCGATTCACAAAAGTTTCGCCTTGGGGTGTGCCAACGAGCAATGGAGCGCAGCATTCTGGGTGTCAAGAGGGCCGACAGAGTGAGGAACACCACGCTGCGTCAAAAGACGGGAATTATGGACGTCGGAAAAAAGGCTGCCAGGCTAAAATGGGATTGGGCGGGTCACATCAGCCGCATGCACTCTGACCGGTGGGCAAGAGTCTCCACAAAGTGGGTACCTCAAGATGGACGACGCCGCCGAGGTCGACCTGGGAAGAGGTGGCGAGACGACCTAGATGCCTACCGCAAAGACTGGTTCGAGGTGGCCCAAGAAAAGAATACCTGGAAGAAGTTGGGGGAGGCCTTTGCCCAGCAGTGGGACAGTATAGGCTATTAAAAAAAAAAAAAAAAAATTCGGAGAAACAAAAAATACCGAGAAACCCCGGCTTCCGAAATTAAAGTTATTTTGATCCTTTTAGTGTTTTTTTTTAGTGAAGTCGGTTATTTTTTTTTTTAAGTTTTTGTCATTCGAACTCCGGCTGTGGTGCTCACATGTCATGGTTATGTTCCACTTCATCAAATGTTAGTTTTTGACTGTAAATGCTTAAGTTCTCGATGAAAATACCAAAATCACTATAAGATGGCCTATAATTTTTGAGGAGTAGGTACCCTCGATTCCTCATGGATCCCATCATCAGAACTGGATTTTTCCTATAAAGACAAAAAAAAATTAGCAAATCGGTCCATAAACGACGGAGTTCTGAGGTAACAAACATAAAAAAAAAATGATGATAAAAAATACAACCGAATTGATAACCTCCTCCTTTTTTTTGAAGTCGGTTAAAACGTGCGTTAGTTTCGCGGCAGTGCGCGGCCCTGTGAATGCGTTTATTCTACCGCACGGTAGAATAAACGCACCGCATTCCACCGCAAGGCAGTGCGCGCACGGCCTAAAGTTTTAAAACAACTTTGCAGTAGTCATATGATAATAGTGAAGACAAAGAGTCTAGCTCGTAGTTATGTGTGGTGGCCTCACATAGACGCGGCAGTAGAAGCGATGTGCAAGCAGTGCGAGACTTGTGGGCCCCGATACAACCGTGGCCATATCACACGCGCCCCTGGAGCAGGCTTCACATTGACTTCCTAGGTCCGTTTAAAGGTTTAACATTTTTCGTTATCATTGATTCTACCTCCAAGTGGATAGAAGTTTTTGAGATGAACCGTACTAATGCTTCCAATGTTATAAATGTGTTAAGATCTACATTCGCGAGATTCGGTCTACCGGAAGAATTAGTTTCAGATCAAGGTCCACCATTTACTAGTTTACAATTTAAAAATTTCCTTAAAAATAATGGTATAAAACAGAATTTTGCACCGGTGTACCATCCGTCCTCAAACGGAGCAGCAGAGAACGCAGTAAATGCGGCTTTACATGTATACTTTCCTATTAGCATACCACAATACGGTACACAGTACAACCGGGGAAACCCCAGCCATGCTTTTACAAAGGCGGACGTTACGGTCAAGACTAGATTTGTTACGTACTGATCGTGTCGTCGAAGACAGAGTACGTGAAGCCCAGAGGCGTCAGGTAGAATACGCTGGTGGAACTGCGCGTAATTTTAGAGAGGGGGGACTCAGTTTGGGCTCGGGAGTGTGACTCTGGGGAAAAATGGGTGAAAGGCACCATACGAGACGTGGTCACTTTGCGTAGGTATTCAGTAGTGGCCGATAGCGATCAATTATATAAAAGACACATAGATCAAATGCGTCGTAGGTCCCGATTGTCTGATGTTACTTGTCCGGAAGGAAATGATGAGAGTCAGCGGGCGAAGAAAATGTTGTCGAATCGTTAAATAAGGGTTTAGATAAGGTAACACTGCCAGATACCTTAATAGCAAACACCAATAAGGAGGCCGAAAATATTACCTAATCAGGGCGATCAAGGCGGTGTTCCTTCTGAACATTCTTCGCCTGAATTACTATCGCCATCTGTGTCACCGGTGAGTCGTTATTCCAGACGGACACGGAAACCAGTGGAAAGATTTAGAATAGAAATAAATATAATTATATATATAGGGTGACTGGCAATTAGTGTACGATACTTAAACACGTGATTGTGCTCATGATAACAAACAATTTTTTTTATGGGAGCAAAGCCGAAATCGCGAAAAAGATATCAGCTGTTCAGTACATTAGGCAAACATAAATGTACTGAACAGCTGATTTTTTTTCGCGATTTCAGGTTTGTTCCCATAGTAAAAGTTGTTGGTTATCATGAGCACAATCATGTGTTTAAGTATCGTACACTCAATTACCAGTTACCCTATATATATATATTTATATGTATGATTAATTATGTTACACTTCAACTTATGTTAATTAATAATTGTTAGTTTATAATGAACATTAAATGTACGTCCTAGGCAACTTGTAATTATAAGTCTTGGATCTTGCCCCTAATTCTAGTATAGCAGTAGAGGTGTGATATCTGTAAATACGGGTACTTCTATTATGTTTAATTGTTTATTTTACGTGTAAACGGTAGTTCAGTCTGCGAATATTCGCCCTACAGCTAAGTCGTGGTTTCATAATTATCTCGGTATTCAATTGGATAAGGATTAATGTTGTATTGCTTAAAATGATTATTGTGGGTTATTCCTAATAGATAGACATATACAATTGCAGATTTTTTTGTAGATCTTTTTATAACGTGAACAATACAGCTGTCGTACATTATTTTGATCTATCTCGTAGGGTTCAGCGTTTGCAATGTAATCGCAAAAAATGTGTTTATTTACGACATCACATTAGAAACCTCAAAAATTACCAGTGTTTCTCTACTATATTATGCATGTATTATACATATAAAGCTTCCTCTTGAATCACACTGTCTATTAAAAAAAACACATCAAAGTCTGTTGCGTAGTTTTAAAGATCTAAGCATACATATGGGAAGACAGCGGAAAGCGACTTTGTTTATGTAGTGAAGTTGTCAAAAAATAAAAGGCCCGTTTTGAAGTTTGTATTTTGACTACTTACCGGCTTATCCGGTGTAGCGTAGCTACTACTAAAATATGTAGCTAAAATAGTTTAACCGGACCCCTAATTATTATTTTATTGTTTCTTTCAGTTGCGTTCCAAGTTAAATTCTGTTGGGGTTAATAGGTGGACACCAAAGCAAACACGGTTTTGAGGATTTGAATAATAACTATTTATTAATCCTTTACTTTATATTGGAAGGTGTGTTTCAGTAATATTACGTGAGACGTGTGCTTCTAAGCAAGGCTAAAGGAATACAGTAACTGTTACCATACTAGGGATTTCAGTCAAGTGCTGACGAGGGGCTTAGACCAATTAAATATAATATTTATTGGTTAGAAAGAGAAAGACCATAGTGTTGAAGTAGGATAGATTTGTTTTTGTTATACTCCAACAAATTCTAGGGATTTTCTCAAATGTTAAAACGAGCCTTTTATTTTTGAAAGAGTTTAATATGTATTATGTATATTATTTAAAAATATATAGGGTGACTGGTAATTAGTGTACGATACTTAAACACGTGATTGTACTCATGATTACGAACAACTTTTCCAAAGAAACATTTTTTTTTAACTAATTAGTTTAATCACAACAACACATAAATAACGCTTTGGACTAGCTGATCGGGTGAAGGCGCGCGCGCGAAACTAATACATATTAAAAATATATAAGTATGTTTATCGTCATCTAGTACTCATACCACAAGCTCTGCTTAGTTGGAGACTATATGATAGATAGATAGATAGATAAAACATTTATTTGATGCAACACAGAAAGTTAACAAATAGTAGGTACCTTCACAAAAGCACAACAAAATTACAAACATAAAACTAAGCACTTAAATTAACAAAAAAATAAAAAATGTAAACAATCACAGACATCAATGTTACAAGTACTTACATTGAAATACATAAAAAAACACGTTAAAAAATTAAATACAAAAACATAGGTAGGTACTTAATAAAAGTTTTGTGAGACAAACAATAAGATAGCGTAGTGCGGTGTGCGCTTCAAGGCTGCATCAAATGGGAGCCCAACTCAGCATCTGTCAGGCAAATATGCCTGACGCTGGTATTCTCCTGACGCTGGTATATGGCTTTGTGTGAAAGTTGTAGAATATATATAGTGGTTGGATAGTGTTTGTAGTTAGGTACTATTGGGGTATTGATTTCGTGCTCATTACAAGAAATCTTATTCACCATAAACAACGCAAAAGCCGAAAATGATCTACTGAACGAACAGCTCTATCTTGTAAAACATAATAATTCTCCAATCTAAACAGGATACTGCCAACAAAACATTGGAACAATGTTAATTAATCATAATTAATTAATTCCGTCGTTGTTCTGCAGTGTTTGTTTACGTTGTTATACTCGTAATTTTTTCAATCAACTACTTACATTGACTTTGTTTACAAAGGGTTCGTTAAAAATGCCTGTTGATAAGGAAGCTATACTTTACCTTTGACTGGCCTGTTGGTCTAGTGGTTAGTGGCCCTGACTGCTATGCCGGAGGTCGTGGGTTCGATTCCCACCCAGGACAAATGTTTGTGTGATGATCACAATCATTTTTTCTGTGTCTGGGTGTAATTTATCTATAATATGTATGTATTTAGAAATATTTAAGTATGTTTATCAGTTGTCTAGTACTCATAACACAAGCTCTGCTTAGCTTGGGACTAGACGGCGTTGTGTGATAGTTGTGCGAATATTATATTATATTATTATTATATTATATATATACCTTTTGCTAGATTTTTAATACTCTGAGCCGCAAAAATAATGGGTCACATAAAAAATCTCAGGAACTTCTGGATTGAATTGAAAGATTATTATAGTAACTTTTATTTAGCTCAAAAATACCTATGCAACGATTTATCACACAGCTATTGGAAGGTATTTTGTTTTTTAGGTGGGAATATCATCTGATGACATCCCCCGCTCTTGGGCGGAGCGGGCGATAGTGTCAGACTTTTACTGACAAAAAACTAACTCCTGTTCCTTCTTTGCCATTTTTCCAGGGCTCCGGGGATCTCTTTCGCATCACCCATGGCCCCAGTAGGCTTCGACCCTGCTGGGCCCCTACGGTTGCTGACATCTCCTTGAGGCGCGCGTCGAACAGTACGCGCCGTCGACGACTTGGGCCCGGTCCGGACGGTTACCGGGCGAGCATTGGGTGGCTCACCGTCCGCAAGCCCGCGCCTACGGTGGCATAGCAATTGGAAGGTGGGCCCAGGATTTGCTTCCTCCTTTGGTATGCAAATAGTTATTATGAAGAAGGTATTTTATTTTTGGTGGGAAAATCATTTTATGAAATGACCCGCTCTTGGGCGGAGCGAGAGATAGTGTTAGACTTTTACTGACTAAAAACCCACTCTTGTTCCTTCGTTGCCTTTCGTACCAGGGCAGAGTCTTCTTTTCAGGCGGTAAAAAATGATTTTCAAAAATTCACCCCCTGAAGAGATGACATTGGGGTCCAAAATTATGTATGGACTAATCTACTTGGCTACCATGTCTGTCTGGTATTATCTGAGAACTTACTAAATACTGGGGCTTTAATAATCCAATGCAATTTAATCATAATCCAATGCAATGATAATGATAATCCAATGCAATTTAAGTAATCATAATCCAATGCAATGATAATGATAATCCAATGCAATTTAAATTAATTTAATTTTAATTATAACATTTCAATTGTATGTAATTTTATGAAATATATTGTCTGTATGTGATTATGTAACTAAAATGAGTCTTTGGTACTCGAAATAAAACACAAAATAATATACATGCATAGTCGGCCTTGTAATGTTCCCACTGTTGGGACTGCCGGTTTTCTCACGATGTTTTCCTTCACCGTTTTGAGAGCAGTGGTGATGAAATAAATTACACAAAGTACCTAATGCGCCTGGCTGGGTTTGAACCCGAAACCTATAACTCGTAAGTCCGGGCCGTTACCACCACCACGCTCAATGGCACGCCTAATGGTGGGGCCACCATTGCTCGGAGCTGTACACCCTATTTGAGATGGAAAATTATCAAATAACTTATAAACTTTTTCCGCTCTAGGTGGAGCGAGAAGGTGTGTCAGACTTTTACTGACTAATTCCAACCTGTGTTCTTTGAGTTGATTTTTGTGCGAGAGAAGTGTTGTTCTTCATCTCCAGCTTGCCTTTATTGACCAGCCGTAATAAACACTGACGAGAACAGAGTTTCTACCTCACTCTTGCCGCTATTGGCGTGTTTGAGTGGAGATTCGTAAGTGCAAAGTGAGAGTCAAAATGGTGGATGTACCACAGCGAATTAAATTATAGTAATTACCAATAAAATGTACCTAAAATGTACTATTCAGTACCTAGCTCTAAAATACCTGTAGGTACGTCCTTCAAAATGAAATTATTTCAAACTTAAGGGACACCCTCCATATTGACGTCAATATGGCGTGTGTTCTGTAATATTTTATTATTTAACTATTAATCATAAAATATAATTACACCAAAAAAATGTACCTAAAAAGTACCTCAAGTAGAAAACACTACACACTTAATCAGTTGGATAGTTCATGAGAAATAAAACAATCGTGTCTCCTTTACTTAATGTCATGTGCCAGTCACGTGACACACGTCATTGACATTCTAAACCACTGGCGCCATCTCTGATATCTGTCGAAAACTTGTTTAAATATGAAAGTGCCATCGCATATTTTGTACTGTGACGCAGAAAAAACAACTGGCAGAAGCTTGTATACCGATATGAATATGTACCTTGAACAATTATTCATAATTATTAATAAAAAACTTAAGCAAAGGAGACACGACTTTTTTTTTTCATATTTAAATAAGTTATTGTAATTTTGAAATAATTTCATTCTGAAGGAGGTACAGATATTTTAGAGCTAGATACTGAATAGTACATTTTAGGTACATTTTATTGGTAATTACTGTAATTTAATTCGCTGTGGTACACCCGCCATTTTGACTCTCACAGAGCAAACGTGTTGGGGAGAAGGATGTACAATCCAATAAGATGCTGGTATCCCTATTCATATTAGCATCTTATTGGATTGTGTTGTTTATGTCCTGATAGCCGTGGTAGACCTCTCCACACCTCTAGTAGTAGTCAGCCCTTGTATGTGTGTAAGTGTTTTGTATGTGGAGTTGTTGGAAGAGTGTGTATTTGTATGAAATCTATAGTTTAAGCAAACATACATTAAAAGTGTTACAGGGAAATTGTAATAGAAGTAAAAAACATATTATTGTGAAATTATTTATTAAAATTATCATACAAAACTTATGACTACTTATACCTATAACCTAACGACTTAACCTACTTAAAAATTACACATTATTTATATCTTACAAGTAACACAAAAAAATTGTCTTTTTTCCGAACAAAATTACTGTTCATCGTTCATCTGTGCAGCACAACTGGGACGTGACGGCCGTACCCTGAATTCGCCGTATAAAGACCAAATGGCGTATACGACATAAAAAAAATTGTCGTAATCGACGTTCTGCCCCGGGGTCTGCGCCGTCAGCTTATAGTATATTTCGTCATCACTCTGATTGTCTTTGAGATAGTCGACCATTGATTTTACGCGATCTGGATCTATCGACTGCGAGAAATAACTATAATTGTCCGAAAGCACGAACATCCCTCTCATAATGTCCAAATTTTTTAAGATAGTTTTATGTTTCTTGATTTCGTCCATTAATTGTTTTTCATAATGTTTCCAGTTCTTCTGCGATATGGAGTCCTGGTACTTTTGGTACTGCTCCGCCCAATAATCCTTTTTGTTCCTGAGTTCCCGTATGTAGTCAGGAACATATCGGAGCCGAATTTTCTTGAGGGAAGCTTCTGATATTGGGCGTGTGAGGATACTTGTATAAAATATCTCATGTACTTTGTCTTCCTCCTGATTCATCTCGACACTTTCTGTTGCATATTCCATGATCACTAAGAACTATTTATTAACGTGAATTAGAGTCAACTTTATTACTGTGCAAAGCCACGTGGACACTTGAACGGTTAACAGAAGACTGCATAAAAAAACAAGTTTCGTCGTGTTTTTATGCGGTACGAGGGTCTGCATGGTGAGAAAGAGATGACGCTATATGGCCTGTATGTGTCCATCCCTTTCCCGATATGAGACAATAACTGACAGTAGATACGGGTCATCCGCAGGTAAAAAAATAGTTTTAATAATAAAAGATTTGTTACCTGAGTGCTTTACCTATTGTTAGATCATTAGGTGTTGGTATATTTTATTGTTGAATAACTAGAAAAATATTAGTACAAAGTAGCCGGTACCTGTCTACTTTGGCAAACTGTTTAATGATTTACTGGAAGAATAAAAAAAAATTGTATGACGTCGCCAACACTCCAGATGCGAATATTACGATATTTATAATATAGCTCATTGTAAGCTGTTGATCCCCGTAATAACGCCGGCGTTAACGCGCCATTGTCTTTCTATTGTGTCTCTAATTACGCTACTCAAAAAGTTAAGTGAGCTATAATAATTGTTCTTTTCTTTAAACCTAACTTATTATCTCAGATTAGGTAAACAATGATAAAGAACCGCTTGGTAACGTTACAAGCAAATCGCATCTAATCGCAATCATTTCAGAACGATTAAAAGGATTGTTATAATTACGTTACTTTAAAAAAAAGTACTAAACATAATGTTTTAGATCACACACAGTAATTTTCACAACTGAATCAATTATAATAATTTGAAGTAACTTTTTCATTATAGAGAAAGTTGAATACGAGACGTTAAATCAAAGTCATTTTCAAATTTCAAAAAATAACAGCTGGTCATGCCAAGTCAAGACCGTTTCGTTTCGATTCTCTTTCGTCAATCGCCTCAAGTCGGCCACGCCTCTAACCACGTGACGTGAGAGTTCAGATGACGTCATTCCCATACGTTTGAAGTTTTCTACTAGCGTTAACGATTGTAGATTATCAAATTAACTAAGCTCTCAGGACGACTTATTTTAATGTATAAGATTCTGTATCATTTTGATTAAAGAACCGAAAAGGTTAGGAAAATGGGAACAAAATATCGCAATTTCAAGAACCCACACTGGGTTCTTGAAATTGCGATATTTTGTTTTGTACTTAAAACAGAAACATCAAAAACGCGCCTTAAAAATTCGGTTATTTTAAATTTTAATTCACAATGCCAAGTTTTTAAATTACCCAGTCTGTAATAAATTGTCAAAGAAATCAAATGGACGTAGTTACACGAAAAGGATCCAATCCACAACATGGTCAAAAATGAGTTAAATATACCAAACTGATGCTAAATATCAAAACTATCGGCCAGTAAAAAAGATCCAAGCAAAAACATCTGTTTAACAAATTTTATCAACCCTAGAACCAACCCACATGTATGGCTCGTTAAAAAAAAAATTCACCTTGAACAATCCAACCTTCATGGTTCATGACCAGTATTACCAACCGATTATGTAAAACGAATCAAGGAGTCTGGATTATTTTTGCGAAATTACAATTTGTTCATCACCGATAACTAAATAAAAACACTAAAACGATCCAGCATGCCTGGAACTTTTTTCTGAATACACTTACACCTAAATAAAACAATTAAAACAATCCAGAATGGATGGATCCTTTTCGATAAATGGATTTTCGTTTATTATTCCAATAAATCTGTCAACGAAAATGATCCAGACTCTTTGGTGATTTTTTATTGATTTCAAAATCAATTTTAATCATTCTGCGAAAACGATCCAGGCCTATTTGCGCAGCAAAAGCCAGTATCATTCTCGACGCTAAAGCGATATATATCGCACCTTCGGTAGAACAAGGGCATAATTGCAGTTTTTGCTATTTTACAGGAGAGCTATTTTAAGATATTTATTGCATTCAGTGAGGTCTTGCTCTGTTAATATTGCTCGAAAGTTTTTCTTCTTTGCATGATATAAACTATATACTATATCCTTTTTAGGCGTATAGTTTATTTTTAAGGCATTTCTGTATACTTAACTCATTTTTGCAATTTTTGACAATTGTGCCCTTGTTCTACCGAAGGTGCGATATATTACGTGGTCGCCATTCCAGAACCTTTCGGCCCCAACGGCCATCTGTTCTGCGAGCAATGTGCCCTGCCCATTGCCACTTTAGTTTGGCGATTCTTCGTGCTATGTCAGCAATCTTGGTTCTCCTGCGGATATCCTCATTCCTGATTCGATCACGCAAGGAAACTCCGAGCATAGCCCTCTCCATTGCCCTTTGGGTGACTGTAAGCCTTCTGATGAGGCCCATTGTAAGCGACCATGTTTCAGTGCCATATGTCATCACTGGCAACACGCACTGGTCATAGACTTTCGTCTTGAGACACTGTGGTATATTGTCGAGAAGATACCGCGCAGCTTCCCGAACGCTGCCCAGCCGAGTCAGATTCGACGATTGACTTCTTTCTCAAAGTTAGACCTACCCAACTGGATTGTCTGTCCCAGGTAAACGTAATCGTCTACAACTTCGAGTGCAGAGTCTCCGATCTTGATCGGAGTGGGTGCTATATGGTTATTTACCATGACTTTGGTTTTGTCCATGTTCATTGTAAGACCCACTCTTTCGTAGGCTCTACTAAGGTCATCGAGCATTGTACTGAGCTCCTCCGTAGTCTCAACCATGACTACTATATCGTCGGCAAACCGAAGATGAGTGATGTACTCGCCATTAACATTAATGCCTAGTCCACTCCAGTCCAGAAACTTGAAGACATCCTCCATTGAAGCCGTAAACAGTTTCGGAGAAATGACGTCTCCCTGCCTCACACCCCGCTGCAGAAGGATAGGTTTCGAGGTCCGGTCCTGAAGTCGGACTGACATTGTGGTGTTCTCGTACAAACACTTCAGCACCTCGATGTACCGATAGTCAATCTGGCACCGTTGGAGAGATTGCAGTACAGCCCAAGTCTCGATCGAATCAAAAGCTTTCTCGTAGTCCACGAACGCTAAGCATAGAGGCAGGTTATACTCCTCGGTCTTCTGTATAACCTGCCGGAGCGTATGTATGTGGTCTACGGTGCTGAAACCTTTTCGGAATCCGGTTTGTTCGGGAGGCTGGAAATCGTCAAACCTGCACGCGAGACGGTTCGTGATGACTCTGGAAAACAGCTTGTAGACATGGCTCAGAAGTGAGATGGGCCTGTAATTCTTAAGCAGGGCATTGTCGCCCTTCTTAAAGAAAAGTACCACCACACCTCTGCTCCATGCCTGTGGCGTCTTTCCCTCAAGTATGACGGAATCGAACAACCTTTGAAGGGCCTTTAGGACCGGTTTTCCACCCGCCTTCAGGAGTTCAGCTGTAATTCCGTCGTCACCCGACGCCTTGTTGTTTTTAAGCTGCTTCAGAGCCATCCTAATCTCGTACAGGCTGACGTCCGGGATATCTTCGGAAACTTTTTATAACAAAAGAAAAAGTAAATTGGTTAAAAACAAAACAAGTTTTAATAAATAAAGAAAATAAGTTTGATATTTTCATGAAAACGATTGATAAAGAATATTTTAACCAACTTAATATTGCAAAAAAAAAGTAAAGGTAAACCTATTGATATACCTATGTCAGAATGTTCTCATTTTATTGTGGCCTAACGGTAAAGAAATCCCTCAAGCTAAGGTTGATGATTTGATGTCAATGTTAGATCTTATTCCAAGAGATTGTCATGATTTTTACAAATAATTAAAGGGGAATAAAACCATTGTAGAAGACATAGATGGCTATGATGGATAAATAGATTATGTCCCCCGAGGAGACTGAAGACTAAAAGGCTCTTGTGGAGTTAACTATCAATCATCCTAATACTTAACGCCACAAGTGCCAAGCTAAAATAACCTCTTTTTACATATTAATAAATGTAAGAAGACCTCTTCTTTTATAAATATAGATATAAGAAGTTTTATTTTTGACTTTGTTAATTTTTAGATTTTTATTTTAATTTGTTCAAGTGTATTGTAACATTTAAGGATACGGAGCAGTCAATATCTTTATGTAAACAGATTTCCTCTCTATATTAATATAGACGACATCTTTATTTTTATATCCTAAAGAAAATGGAAGACTGAAAGCTGAGGTGAAGTTATGATAATTGAAATATAATGCAAAATTTGAGAAGTTGTTTTGTTGGTTTTGAGATTTTGTTTTATTGATTTTGAGATGGTTATGTTGCCATATTTAAGATAAAGGTTTAATTAAAATGATTAAAACAAAATAAATGATTTTTATTTCATGGAATAGGTTTTTTATACACAATTTATTACTTGGGGCGTTTTAACGAAATTAAGACTACAGCATGCGCTATGGCAAATGTAATTTAACGTAAAGGATCCAACCATATCAATTTACATATAACTCGGAAAATACAATGCTACGCTTGATTGCCGTATTAAAAATAAAAAAGTTTTATTATTCCTTAAACAACATCATGCTTTCAATTATTTTTAAAACGAAAACCAATGAAGAAATATCTTCCAAACTTCAAACGTCAATATCTCCAAAAATATAAGGCAAGTTTTGAGTGGTTGATAAGTTGATTTTGAGATTTTGTTTTGTTGATTTTGAGATGTTTGTGTTGATTTGTTTAAGGTTAAGGTTTAATCAAAATAATTAAAACAAAATAAATGTATTTTATTTCATGGAATAGGTTTTTATACACAATTTATTACTTGGGGCATTTTAACGAAATTAAGACTAGAGCATGCGCTATGGAAACTGTAATTTAACGAAAAGGATCCAGCCGTATAAATTTACATATAACTTGCAAAATACAATACTAAACTTGACTATACTATTAACAATAAAAAACTGTTATTATTCCACACACAACATCATACTTTCAATTAATTTTAAAATGAATACCAATGAAGAAATATCTTCCAAACTTCAAACGTCAATATCTCCAAAGTGACTTTGTGTGGATTGGATCTTTTTCGTGTAACTACGTCCAAATAAGGCTTAAAGTGGGAGTGTTGAGAGATATATATGGTTAATCAATTCAAGTTGAGTAACTTTAAACTTTCAAATTGTGTTATGTGGGGGGATAGACGAGTACTTTGTATGTTGATACTAAAAACAGTGGCGTAACCATAAGGTGACGAAGCTGGCAAAAGGTGACGGGCCCCTGGCCCGGTGGGGCCCCCGATCCGAGAGACCGCGAGAGAAGTAATCTAACATCTAAAACAAAAATAAGTAAAAATTATAAAAATTTTAACATAAGTAGCCTACCTACTTATGTCATATACATAGCAAATTACATCTTTCGTGAAGAAATGTATGAAACTACCAGTCCACAATATTGCGTCGCTATCGTTGTCGCCTATTGTGAAAACGACCGAACCGATCCCAGCATAGTTGGGGTAAGAGCTGGGCAGATTTATTGGTTCCCATTAAATACCCGTACCTATCTAATATCATTGGGGGAGGCCTATGTCCAGCAGTGGACGTCTATCGGCTGAAATGATGATGATGATGATGATTAAATATCTCATGTGAAACTATGCGATATTTTAAGTGGTCATAAAATTAATTGCCTGTTTTGACATCTGTCAAAACGAATACTTAAATACCTACTCAAAAAAGAATACTCGCAATATAATTATTCCATCATATTATTTGACACGCCAAAAATAATTATGTATTTTTGTAAAACACTTTATGAAATTAATTATTATTTTATTGTATCTTTCAGTTTCGTTCCAAGTTACATTCTAGGGTATTTCTCAAATGTCAAACCGGACCTTTTATTTTTTAACGAGTTTAAAAGAACTAATTAATCTATCGATCTATGGTCGCAGGTATAAAACACTGGTTCTTAGTAATAAGGCAGGCTTGTAGTATTTGTACGGTCTCAGGCTCAGTGCAAAATAAACCCATTGTAATTTAATTCGTTATCAGTGTGTTCTGTTTCCGAATACGTTGAATAAAAACAATTGGTTTCAATTGTTTAGAAGCCTAGAAGGTAAGTATTGTTACAAGTCAATATTTGTAACAAATCATTATTTATGGGTAAGTATTATGAAACTTTTGTTTCCACCAAGGCTAAGTGCTACGTAGAAAAGAGATAATGCAGAGCGAGTAATGGTCCCTACCGTGGCATTGTCAGTCAAAAACTTACCATCGCACTTATGTTTGTAAAAGTAAATGTTTGTGAGTTTGTGCATTATTAATAGATATTTCGTCGTGTCGAAATTAGGGTCCAAGCCACCGGTAGTTAGGGCTCCAGAGACAGGAACAACCTCCTCACAATGCCAGCCGTATCGAGGAATACTGCCTTCTGTATCACGTTTATTATTATTATATACTTTATTCCACACCTTAACCTAAGACAGGACTAACATTTCGACATTGGAAAGATAAAATTGCTTAACCGCCACTTTAGTCGTATTTCACATAAAATAATTTTGTAACTCGTTTTCGATCAAAGTGGCTGTTAAGCGATTTTACCTTTTCTCTGTCGGTTTATAAAAATGAGTACGTAGTGTATGTTTATTACTTCTTCACGCTTGTACGGCTGAACTTTGGTATTCCGAGAGTATGTTCCCTTGGGACAATTTTATAGTTTCACGCGGGTGAAGGCACTGGCAGCAGCTTGTTCATTATAATAATAATATTCCACAACTTTGACACAACGCCGTCTAGTCCCAAGCTACGAGTAAGCAGAGCTTGTGTTATGAGTACTAGACAACTGATAAACAAACATTTGTATACTGAGATTCCTCTGTGCTTCGAAAAACACGACGTTAAGCCGTTGGTCTTTTTTTTTCGGGTTGGAAAATCATCTAATGACATCATGACAGCGGGAGATAGTATCAGACTTTTACTGACTAAAAACCCACTCCTGTTCCTTCTTTGCCATTTTTCCAGGGCCCCGGGGATCTCTTTCGCATCACCCATGGCCCCAGTAGGCTTCGTCCCTGCTGGGCCCCTACGGTTGCTGACATCTCCTTGAGGCGTGCGTGGAACACTACGTGCCGTCGACGACTTGGGCTCGATCCGGACTGTTACCGGGTGATCGGACGCCACTCCTCCTAGCTCCGGACCATGGCCTGTACCAAGACCCGGCGCGATGAGAGATCGCTGCCGCCGATCGCCCCCACAAGGATACGGCGGTGCTCTGCGCAGGCGGGGCACACCTCTACCGTATGTTCCACCGTAACCTCCGGGCGGTTCACACAATGGTGGCACCACCACTGGCAATGGTTACGAATGTTTGTGTGATGAGCACGATCATTTGTTCTGTGTCTGGGTGCAATTTATCTATAATATATATGTATTTAGAAATATAAAAGTATGTTTATCAGTTGTCTACGAAATACGACCAAAGTGGCGGTTAAGGGATTTTATCTTTCCACTGTCGAAATATTTGTCCTGTCTTAGGTTGAGGTGTGGAATAAAGTATATAATAATAATAATAATAAGCGTGATACAGAAGGCAGTACTCCTCGATACGGCTGGCATTGTGAGAAAGTACCTGTGTCTGGAGCCCTAACTACCTGGCTTGGACCCTAATTTCGACACGACGGATTATTTAATAATAATAGACACACTCGCAAACATTCACCTTTACAAACATAAGTGCGATGGTAAGTTTTTGACTGACAATGCTGCGGTATGGATTATTACTCGCTCTGTATTATCTCTTTTCTACGTAGCACTTAGCCTTGGTGGAAACAAAAGTTTCATAATACTTAGGTATCCATAAATAAGGATTCGTTACAAATATTGACTTGTAACTATACTTACCTTCTAGGCTTCTAAACAATTGAAATCAATTGTTTGTATTCAACGTATTCGGAAACAGAACACACTGATAACGAATTAAATTACAATGGAAAAAGAGATAACTTTTTTCTACGTAGCCCTTAGCCTTGGTGGAAACAAAAGTTTCATAATACTTACCCATAAATAAGGATTCGTTACCTAATACTTACCTTGTAAACAATTAAAACCTATTGTTTTTATTCTGACGACTTGTCCTGATAACCGTGGTAGACCTCTCCACACCTCCAGTACCTCAGGCAATGTTAGCCCTTTGTTGCTATGTCAGCCCTTGTATGTGTGTAAGTGTTTTGTATGTGGAAATGTTGGAAAAGTGTGTATTTGTATGAAATCTATAGTATATCCAAACATACATTAAAAATGTTACAGGGAAATTGTAATAGAAGTAAAAACATATCATTATTATGAAATTATTTATTAAGAATATCATACAAAACTTATGACTACTTATACCTATAACCTAACGACTTAAAAATTACACATTATTTATATCTTACAAGTAACACAAAAAAATTGTCTATTTGCCGAACAAAATTACTTTTCATCCTTCATCATCTGTGCAGTACAACTGGGACGTGACGGCCGAACCCTGAATTCGCCGTACAAAGACCAAATGGCATAGATGACATTAAAAAAATGATCGTAATCGACGTCTTGCCCCGGAGTCCGCGCCGTCAGCTTATAATATATTTCGTGATCACTCTCATTTCCTTTTTCATCCTTCATCATCTGTGCAGCACAACTGGGACGTGACGGCCGTACCCTGAATTCGCCGTACAAAGACCAAATGGCATAGAATCGACATCTTGCCCCGGAGTCTGCGCCGTCAGCTTATAATATATTTCGTGATCACTCTGATTTTCTTTTAGATAGTCGACCATTGATTGTACTCGATCCGGATCTATCGACTGCGAGAAATAGTTATAATTGTTTGAAAGCACGAACATCTTTCTCATAATGTCCAAATTCTTCAAGATAGTTTTATGTTTCTCGATTTCGTCCATTATTTTTTTCCGATATTCATTCCAGTTCTTCTGCGATATGGAGTCCTGGTACTTTTGAAACTGCTCCGCCCAATAATCCTTTTTGTTCCTGAGTTCCCGTATGTAGTCAGGAACATATCGGAGCCGAATTTTTTTGAGGGAAGTTTTTGATATTGGGCTTGTGAGGATAATTGTATAAAATATCTCATGCACTTTGTCTTCCTCCTGATTCATCTCGACACTTCCTGTTGCATACTCCATGATCACAAAGAACTTTTTGCTAACGTACGAACAAAATTACTTTTCATCCTTCATCTGTGCAGCACAACGGGGACGTGACGGCCGTACCTTGAATTCGCCGTACAAAGACCAAATGGCGTATATGACATTAAAAAAATTGTCGTAATCGACGTTCTGCTCCGGGGTCTGCGCCGTCAGCTTATAATATATTTCGTGATCACTCTGATTTTGTCTTCCAGTTGATTCATCTCGACACTTCCTGTTGCATACTCCATGATCACTAAGAACTTTTTACTAACGTACGAACAAATTACTTTTCATCCTTCATCTGTGCAGCACAACTGGGACGTGACGGCCGTACCCTCAATTCGCCGTACAAAGACCAAATGGTGTTTATGACATTAAAAAAATTGTCGTAATTGACGTTCTGCCCCGGGGTCTGCGCCGTCAGCTTATAATATATTTCGTGATCACTCTGATTTTCTTTTAGATAGTCGACCATTGATTGTACTCGATCCGGATCTATCGACTGCAAGAAATAGTTATAATTGTTTGAAAGCACGAACATCTTTCTCATAATGTCCAAATTCTTCAAGATAGTTTGTTTCTTGATTTCGCCCATTAATTTTTTCCGATATTCATTCCAGTTCTTCTGCGATATGGAGTCCTGGTACTTTTGAAACTGCTCCGCCCAATAATCCTTTTTGTTCCTGAGTTCCCGTATGTAGTCAGTAACATATCGGAGCTGAATTTTTTTGAGGGAAGTTTTTGATATTGGGCTTGTGAGGATAATTGTATAAAATATCTCATGCACTTTGTCTTCCTCCTGATTCATCTCGACACTTCCTGTTGCATACTCCATGATAACAAAGAACTTTTTACTAACGTACGAACAAAATTACTTTTCATCCTTCATCTGTGCAGCACAACGGGGACGTGACGGCCGTACCCTGAATTCGCCGTACAAAGACCAAATGGCGTATATGACATTATATTTCGTGATCACTCTTATTTTCTTTGAGGTAGTCGACGATTGATTGTACTCGATCCGGATCTATCGACTGCGAGAAATAGTTATAATTGTCGGAAAGCACGGACATCCCTCTCATAATGTCTAAATTTTTCAAAATAGTTGTTTGTTTCTTGATTTCGTCCATTAATTGTCTCCGATATTCATTCCAGTTCTTCTGAGTCCTGGTACTTTTGAAACTGCTCCGCCCAATAATCCTTTTTGTTCCTGAGTTCCAGTATGTAGTCAGGAATATATCGGAGCTGAATTTTTTTGAGGGAAGTTTTTGATATTGGGCTTGTGAGGATACTTGTATAAAATATCTCATGCACTTTGTCTTCCTCCTGATTCATCTCGACACACTAATTGACGTTCTGCCCCGGGGTCTGCGCCGTCAGCTTATAATATATTTCGTGATCACTCTCAATTTCTTTGAGGTATTCGACGATTGATTGTACTCGATCCGGATCTATTGACTGCGAGAAATACTTATAATTGTCGGAAAGCACATGTAGTTTTATGTTTCTTGATTTCGTCCATTAATTGTTTCCGATATTCATTCCAGTTCTTCTGCGATATGGAGTCCTGGTACTTTTGAAACTGCTCCGCTCAATAATCCTTTTTGTTCCTTAGTTCCCGTATGTAGTCAGGAACATATCGGAGCTGAATATTTTTGAGGGAAGTTTTTGATATTGGGCTTGTGAGGATAAAAGGAGGAGTATAAAATATCTCATGCACTTTGTCTTCCTCCTGATTCATCTCGACACTTCCTGTTGCATACTCCATGATCACAAAGAACTTTTTACTAACGTACGAACAAAATTACTTTTCATCCTTCATCTGTGCAGCACAACTGGGACGTGACGGCCGTACCCTGAATTCGCCGTACAAACACCAAATGGCGTATATGACATTAAAAAAATTGTCGTAATCGACGTTCTGCCCCGGGGTCTGCGCCGTCAGCTTATAATATATGTCGTGATCACTCTGATTTTATCTTCCAGTTGATTCATCTCGACACTTCCTGTTGAATACTCCATGATTACTAAGAACTTTTCACGTAAGCAGTGACATCATCAGCGATCGATGTACTGTAGCTCGTCGTCAATGACCTGTTGCGTGATTTGTTAGTGTAGCCCCGTATGGACGTAATGTCCAGCACGTCAGGCATGTGCAGTGGGTTATCCGGGTAGTGGGTTGGCTTCTCATGGCCGGACACTGTGTATCCATGGGCCTCCGCATCATCGAAGAGCCGTCTCCCCTCGTTGTTCATGTGCAGGGCGTTCCATGCGGGATGTTTACAGTTCATGTCGCCAGTGAGAATTGCTGGCGACTCGGCGGCGGATAGTGTGACCCTCAGCTCGGTCAGGTCTAATTGAACTAAGGGCGGCTTGTAGCAGGCGTTGATTAATTAAAGTTAACTTTATTACTGTGCAAAGCGACGTGGACACTTGAACGGTTAACAGAAGACTGCATAAAATAACAAGTTTCGTCGTGTTTTTATGCGGTACGAGGGTCCACAAGGTGAGAAAGAGATGGCGCTATAAGGCCTGTATATTTCCATCCCTTTCCCGATATGAGACAATAACTGACAGTAGATACGGGTCATAGGCAGGTAAATAAAAATAGTTTTAAAAATAAAAAAATGTTACCTGAGTGCTTTACCTATTGTTAGATCATTAGGTGTTGGTATATTTTATTGTTGAATACCTAGAAAAATATTAGTTCAAAGTAGCCGGTACCTGTCTACATATTTTTTTAAGGGTTTTAAATTGGCAAACTGTTTAATGATTTACCGGAAGAATAAAAAAAATATGTGTTTACCCTATGACGTCGCCAACACACCAGATGCGAATATTACGATATTTATAATATAGCTCATTTTAAGTGAGCTATAATAATTGTTCTTTTCTTTAAACCTAACTTATAATCTGAGATTAGGTAAACAATGATAAAGAAACGCTTGGTAACGTTACAAGCAAATCGCATCTAATCGCAATCATTTCAGAACGATTAAAAGGATTGTTATAATTACGTTACTTTAAAAAAAGTACTAAACATAATGTTTTAGATCACACACAGTAATTTTCACAACTGAATGAATTATAATAATTTGAAAATAATTTTTGAATTACAGAGTAAATTGAATACGAAATGTTAAATTAAAGTCATTTTCAAATTTAAAAAAAATAACAGCAGGCCTTGCCAAGTCACGACTGTTTCGGTTCTATTCTCTTTCGTCGATCGCCTCGAGTCATCAGTCACGTGGTCTTTGTTCTGACCACGTGACTGAGCATTGAGTTGACGTCATTCCCATACATTTGAAGTTTTCTACTAGCGTTAACGATTGTAGATTATGAACTTGCCTAAGCTCTCAAGACGACTTATTTATGTTTTTGACTTATTGTGGGGTAAGTTTCACCGCGGTCAGAATCCGGCTCGTTTCCGATTCAATACCGATTATAATTGGCCCTGCGAGTAATTTTATATTAGCGCTACATACGTGAATTGATTTATTCCATTTTAATAGCAACAACTGATACCACTGGTATTTTTTTGGACTCATATTTAGACTGTACCAAATTCAGGTTGTTGGTATTCGTTCGGAATGAAAAATAAATATGATTTCAATAAAATACAAGTGGTATTAGTTATTGGTTTTAGAACGGAATAAAACCGTGAATTCGATGACTTGAATCCTAGGAGGATTTAACTACGTGTTTTTAATGAGAACTTATCAATCTGCCTAGCTCTTTTTCCTTTTCAGTTGAATATCAGTATTTTACATGAAGCGACTTTCCTATCCCAGGTATTTTTATTAAAATATGATGACTACATGTATTAGAGCTGTGGTGACCGAGTGGTAAGGGCCTCGACTTACGAGTTGTAGGTCGCGAGTTCAAACTCAGCCAGGCGCATTACTTTGTGTAATTTATTTCATCACCACTGCTCTCAAAACGGTAAAGGAAAACATCGTGAGGAAACCGGCCTATAACCAAAAAATTCGTAGACATGTGACATTCACCAAACCGCACTGGGCCCGCGTGGTGGATTATGGCACATTCCCTTTTTTAGAGAGGAGGCCTGAGTCCCAGCAGTGGGAACATTAAAAAGGCTGATTATGCTTATTATGCTTATGCTATAAATGTAATGAAATTATTTAGAATTTTAGAGGACAAATGAAAGTGTAACTGTACTGTAGTTATAATGAAATAAACTTATTATTCATAACAGTATCGTGTATAGATTTATTTTAACTAGCCATGTAACACCTATGTAACCCTTTTTGTGATTTTTTAATTGAAGATTTTCTAGCTTTTAAATACTGGTAAGAAAGAGGTCAATCGTCGAATCCGACTCGGCTGGGCAGCGTTCGGGAAGCTGCGCGGTGTCTTCTCGTCCAATATACCACAGTGTCTCAAGACGAAAGTCTAGTATGACCAGTGCGTGTTGCCAGTGATGACATATGGCTCCGAAACGTGGTCGCTTACAGTGGGCGTCATCAGAAGGCTTAAAGTCACTCAAAGGGCAATGTAAAGGGTTATGCTCGGAGTTTCCTTGCGTGATCGCGTCAGAAATGAAGATATCCGCAGGAGACCCAAGGTTACAGATATAGCCCGAAGAATAGCCAAACTAAAATGGCAATGGGCAGGGCACATTGCTCGCAGAACAGATGGTCGATGGGGACGAAAGGTTCTGGAATGGCGACCACGTACCGGAAGACGCAGCGTTGGAAGGCCTCCCACAAGGTGGACCGGTGACATGATGAGGGTCGCGGGAATCCGATGGATGCGAGACACACAGGACCGGTCATTGTGGTGACATTTGGGGGAGGCCTATGTCCAACAGTGGACGTCTTTCGGCTAAAATGATGAATTATGATGAATACTGGTGAATGACGGTCATAAATCTACAAATGAATGTCAAGACCAACTTAACGTCGTGTTTTTCGAAGCACAGAGGAATCTCAGTATATAATCTAGACTGGCCTGTTGGTCTAATGGTTAATGGCCCTGACTGCTATGTCGTGGGTCCGATTCCCACCCAGGACAATTGTTTGTGTGATGAGCACGATTATTTGTTCTGTGTCTGAGTGTAATTTATCTATAATATATATTATGTATTTAGAAATATATAAGTATGTTTATAAGTTGTCTAGAACTCATAACACAAGCTCTATTTAGCTTGGGACTAGACGGCGTTGTGTCAAAGTTGTGGAATATTATTATTATAATGAACAAGCTGCTGCCAGTGCCTTCACCCGCGTGAAACTATAAAATTGTCCCAAGGGAACATACTCTCGGAATACCAAAGTTCAGCCGTACGAGCGTGAAGACGTAACAAACATACACTACTTACTTATTATTATAAATCGAAAGTGGAAAGGTAAAATCGCTTATCCGCCACTTTGGTCGAAAACGAGTTACAAAACTTATTTTAAGTGAAATACGACCAAAGTGGCGGTTAAGTGATTTTATCTTTCCACTGTCGAAATGTTTATCCTGTCTTAAGTTAAGGTCTGGAATAAAGTATGTAATATTAAGCGTGATACTGAAGGCAGTACTCTTCGATACGGCTGGCATTGCGGGAAAGTTCCTGTGTCTGGATCCCTAACTACCTGGCTTGGACCCTAATTTCGACATGACGGATTATTTAATAACAATAGACACACTCGGAAACATTCACCTTTACAAACATAAGTCCGATGGTAAGTTTTTGACTGACAATGCCGGGGTAGGGACCATTACTCGCTCTGTATTGTCTCTTTTGTACGTAGCACTTAGCTTTGGTGGAAACAAAAGTTTCATAATACTTACCCATAAATAAGGATTCGTTACCTTACCTTCTAAACAATTAAAATCTATTGTTTTTATTCAACGAATTGGGAAACACCGCACCGATACTTAATTATTACAATAGGTTTATTTTGCACTGAATCTGAGAGCGCACTAAGACATAAAAACTTTTTAGAAAAAAAAAAATAACCGACTTCACTAAAAAAAACACTAAAAGGATCAAAATAACTTTAATTTTGGAAGTCGGTGTTTCTCGGTATTGTTTGTTTCTTATTTAACACCGACTTCCGAAATTAAAGTTATTTTGATCCTTTTAGTGTTTTTTTTAGTGAAGTCGGTTATTTTTTTTTTTCTAAAAAGTTTTTATTTCACACTTTTTAGTTGCGATACACTTATAAACAGAGTGCCTATTTCTCATGACAATTCCAATTAACCCAAATACTGCTAGGTTACATTGTTTTATTATAAAGTTCCTGTGTCTACCTTCCTCCTTCCGGCTCCATCATCAGATCAGTTCGATAGTACCTTATAGCCAAAGAGCATCTCACGACAATTCTAATAAGCCCAAACACGGCTAGGATACATTGATTAATTACGGAGTTCCTGTGCCTACCTTCCGGCTCCATCATCAGATCAGTTCGATAGTACCTTATTGCCAAAGTGCATCTCATGACAATTCTAATAAGTCCAAACACGGCTAGGTTACATTGATTAATTACGGAGTTCCAGTGCCTACCTTCCGGCTCCATCATCATCATCAGATCACTTCGATGATACCATTTTCAACGTAACTATTCAGAATCATTCATTTATTTGTATTGTCATAGTCGCTTAACTATCTTCATTGTGATATCTATTTGAGTATGAAGTTCCGTTGACCATTTCTGGTCTTCTTCATCAGTTCCACTTCATCAAATGTTACTTTTTGACTGTAAATGCTTAAGTTCTTGATGAAAATACTAAAATTACCATAGGGTTGCCTATAATTTTTGAGGAGTTCCCTCGATTCCTCATGGATTCCATCATCAGAACTGGATTTTGAAAAAAATGGGACCAATCTGGAAGCATATCCTGTATAGGGAAAAAAAAATTTTGCAAATCGGTCCATAAACGACGGAGTTCTGAGGTAACAAACAAAAAAAAAAAAAAAAAAAAAAAAACGCTCAAAAAAAAAAAAAAAAAAAAAAAAAATACAACCGAATTGAGAACCTCCTCCTTTTTTTTGAAGTCGGTTAAAAATACACAAGCTTGCCTTATTACTAAGAAGCATTGTTTTATACCTTTTTATTAAACTTGTGTTTCGACGCTCTCTAGGGAATCAATATTCACAGGGTACTTCCCGTTAATCTAGAATCCAAAAATTTGGTATAGAGTAAGGTCTCATAGCCAAAGTAGGGAAAAAATCTGAAAACTATAATGTTGTAGTTATGTCAAAAAAAAAATATTTTGCGATTCGAAAAAACTTCGTAACTCAATTCGGGAATTGAGCTGTTTTCATAGGTAAATTTGTAAGAACCCTCAGTGCGCGAGTCCCACTCGCACTTGCCCGGTTTTTTCTCTTGGATTTTATTGCATAAAACGACGCATGTAATTGGTAGAAGACACTGGCTTCAGTAACACAGGCACTATGTCTAGCGCAGGAGTCAGGGTCTCACTATTTTTGTAAAAGGTTAATTTATGACAATAAAGATTTTATTATTAGCTATTGGGAAAGTGGGCCCGTGATTTTCCTCCTTTGGCATGCAAATAGTTATTATGAAGAAGGTATGCGGTAAAAAAGGATTTTCGAAAATTTACCCCCTGGAAGGATGACATTGGGGTCCAAAATTATCTGGAATTATTTGAAAATTTAATAAATACTGGGGCTTTAATATAAATAGTGAGAAGGATAGATGGAGCTATACACCCTTTATAGCTTCGTCCTTTTAACTGTTTAGGTCGTTCAATGGATCACGTTAAGAGATCGTGGTAGGGCCTTTAGTCAGATAGACTGCTTATTTTTGAGATGAAAAATTATCAAATATCTTTTTCCGCTCTGGGTGGAGCGAGAAGGTATGTCAGACTGTTACTGACTAATTCCAACCTGTGTTCTTTAAGTTCGGGACAAGTGTTGTTTCTCGCCTCCAGCTTGCCTTTATTGATCAGCCGTCAATGACTACACCACCTCAAGTTAAAAAAAAAAAACAAAAAATCGACGTCGATTTTATCTATATCTATATTATTGTTGCAAACTGACTTGTTCATCACTATGTTTGCTGACATTGTTGCATCAGCCAATCACAACCGCTGCATTTTCCCCCGTCCCCCGGCCCGCAATGGTGAATCGTCTAGTGGTTTAATTCTCTTTGCCTGCCGTAGTAAACACTGACGAGGAACAGAATTTCTACTTTAGTCTTACCTTTATTAGTTTGTTTGAGTGGAGATTCGTAAGTGCAAAGTGAGAGTCAAAATGGTGGGTGTAGCACAGCGAATTAAATTATAGTAGTACTTTACCGATAAAATGTACCTAAAATGTACTATTCAGTACCTAGCTCTAAAATACCTGTACGTACTTTAGAATGAAATTATTTCACTGGGGCCGTGGTAGACCTCTCCACACTTCCAGTACCTCAGGCAATGTTAGCCCTTTGTTGCTATGTCAGCCCTTGTATGTTTGTAAGTATTTTGTATGTGAAGTTGTTGGAAGAGTGTGTATTTGTATGAAATCTATAGTATATCCAAACATACATTAAAAGTGTTACAGGGAAATTGTAATAGAAGTAAAAACATATCATTATTATGAAATTATTTATTAAGAATATCATACAAAACTTATGACTACTTATACCTATAACCTAACGACTTAACCTATTTAAAAATTACACATTACTTATATCTTACAAGTAAAAATTGACTTTTTTCCGAACATAATTACTTTTCATCCTTCATCTTCTCCTTCGACGTGACGGCCGTACCCTGAATTCGCCGTACAAAGACCAAATGGCGTATATGACATAAAAAAAAATTGTCGTAATCGACGTTCTGCCCCGGGGTCTGCGCCGTCAGCTTATAATATATTTCGTCATTACTCTGATTCTCTTTGAGATAGTCGACCATTGATTTTACGCGATCCGGATCTATCGACTGCGAGAAATAGTTATAATTGTCGGAAAGCACGAACATCCCTCTCCTATTGTCCAAATTTTTTAAGATAGTTTTATGTTTCTTGATTTCGTCCATTAATTGTTTTTCATAATGTTTCCAGTTCTTCTGCGATATGGAGTCCTGGTACTTTTGGTACTGCTCCGCCCAATAATCCTTTTTGTTCCTGAGTTCCCGTATGTAGTCAGGAACATATCGGAGCCGAATTTTCTTGAGGGAAACTTTTGATATTGGGCGTGTGAGGATACTTGTATAAAATGTCTCATGCACTTTGTCTTCCTCCTGATTCATCTCGACACTTTCTGTTGCATACTCCATGATCACTAAGAACTATTTATTAACGTGAATTAAAGTCAACTTTATTACTGTGCAAAACCACGTGGACAAGACTGCATAAAAAAACAAGTTTCGTCGTGTTTTAATGCGGTACGAGGGTCTGCATGGTGAGAAAGAGATGGCGCTATATGGCCTATATGTGTCCATCCCTTTCCCGATATGAGACAATAACTGACAGTAGATACGGGTCACAAAAGAGGTACATAGGTTTTTTTTTTTTTTTTTTTTTTCGGTGGAAAAATCATCTTATGACATCCCCCGCCCTTGGGCGGGGCGGGAGATAGTGTCAGACTTTTACTGACTAAAAACCCACTCCCGTTCCCTCGTTGCCTTTCGTACCAGGGCCGAGTCTTCCTTTCAGAATCAGACCCTTGGCCCCAGTAGGCTTCGACCCTGCTAGGCCCCTACAGTTGCTGACATCTCTTTGAGGCGCGCGTGGAACAGCACGCGCCGTCGACGACTTGGGCTCGGTCCGGACGGTTACCGGACGGTCGGACGGCGAGCCACCCATTGCTCGCCGTCCGCAAGCCTGCGCCTACGATGGCCGGAAATCGGGATCGGAATCCCGGCGGCGATTGGGGCGTGAGGACCGTTGCCTCACGCGATCGGCCGCCTCCTTTGCTAGCATTACTGCTTCGCAGAAGGAGGCGACCGCCTGCCACTCCTCCTCGCTTCGGACCATGGCCTGTACCAAGGCCCGGCGCGAGAGATCGCCGCCGCCGATCGCCCCTACGAGGACACGGCGTTGCTCTGCCCAAGCGGTACACACCTCCACCGTGTGCTCCACCGTGTCCTCCGGGTGGTCCGCACAATGGTGACACCCGGGCGTTTCTTCCGCACGAATCCGGTGCAGGAACCTCCCGAACTTACCATGTCCGGTGAGGACCTGCGTCATGCGGTAGGTAAGGACGCCGTGTTGCCTTTCCAGCCACTCCTCAAAGAGGGGAATTACCGCCATAATTATGGCGTGCCCAGCACTGGGTTGCGATAGTCGCTGTCGCCATTCCACCATGAGACCCCGCCGGAGCTCTGTCCGCCATGCCGCAACTTGTCGTGGCAGCGGAGTTTCGCCCCGACGTTGCATCTCCACGCGCAGATCGTGCATGCGTGCAAGGCCTGTTGCCACCAGATCCCATGGTGGCTGGCCAGCAAGGAGGCTCGCCGCTTCGCGGGAAACCGTGCGGTATCCCCGCACCATCCGTATGGCCATGACCCTCTGGCACGCGTTCAGCTGGGTTGCCGGTCGCTTTCGCAGTGACGGCGCCCACACCGGCGCCCCATAAAGGGCCATGGACTGGACGATGCCTGCGTAGAGCCTCCGGCAGGAGGCGTCTGGACCCCCGAGGTTGGGCAGGAGCCGCTTGAGGGCAGCCCCATTCCGATTCAGTTTGGGAGCCAGACGTCGGAAGTGCTCCTCGAAATTCCACCGGCTGTCGAGGACGAGTCCCAGGTACTTCATCGTCGACCCGACACCGATGTGAACTCCTCCTACCGTTAATTGGGAGCGCCGAGGCGGCGCGCTCCGAGGGCCGTGAAAACACATGGCCTCGGACTTTTGCAGCGCCACCTCGAGTCCCAACTGCTGGATCCTATCAACGACTATCGCAACCCCGCGTGTCGCTAATTCGACCGCCGCCTGGTACGAGTCTCCCTGAGCCAGGACCAGCGTGTCGTCTGCGTAGCAGACCACGCTGACCCCGTCAGGGAGGTCGCCGCGCAGCACGTAGTCGTAGCCGATGTTCCACAAGGGCGGTCCTAGTACCGATCCCTGCGGAACACCGCACGACATCTCTCGCCGTTTCCACTCTCCCTGGTGACCAGGGTAGATGATGTACCTGTCCGAAAGGTAGGCCTCGATCACACGACAGAGGTAGTCGGGCACCCGGTGATACCGGAGTGCCCTCCTAATGCTACTCCAGGGCAGGGAGTTGAAGGCGTTAGCGATGTCCAATGACACCGCCACGACACACCTGCCCTGGGACACCGCATCCCCCGTCGTGAGAAGAGGTACATAGGTAAAAAAATAGTTTTAATAATAAAAGATTTGTTACCTGAGTGCTTTACCTATTGTTAGATCATTAGGTGTTGGTATATTTTATTGTTGAATACCTAGAAAAATATTAGTTCAAGTAGCCGGTACCTGTCTACATTGGCAAACTGTTTAATGATTTACTGGAAGAATAAAAAAAAAATGTTTACCCTATGACGTCGCCAACACACCAGATGCGAATATTACGATATTTATAATATAGCTCATTTTAAGTGTGCTATAATAATTGTTCTTTTCTTTAAACCTAACTTATTATCTCAGATTAGGTAAACAATGATAAAGAACCGCTTGGTAACATGACAAGCAAATCGCATCTAATCGCAATCATTTCAGAACGATTAAAAGGATTGTTATAATTACGTTACTTTAAAAAAAAGTACTAAACATAATGTTTTAGATCACACACAGTAATTTTCACAACTGAATCAATTATAATAATTTGAAGTAATTTTTTCATTATAGAGAAAATTGAATACGAGACGTTAAATCAAAGTCATTTTCAAATTTCAAAAAATAACAGCAGGCCATGCCAAGTCAAGACCTTTTCGTTTCGATTCTCTTTCGTCAATCGCCTCAAGTCGGCCACGCCTCCGATTTCTTTGTTCTAACCACGTGACGTGAGAGTTCAGATGACGTCATTCCCATACGTTTAAAGTTTTCTACTAGCGTTAGCGATTGTAGATTATCAAATTAACTAAGCTCTCAGGACGACTTATTATAATGTATAAGATTCTGTATAATTTCTATTAAAGAACCGAAAAGGTTTAAAGGAAAATGGGAACAAAATATCGCAATTTCGAGAACCCACACTGGGTTCTTGAAATTGCGATATTTTGTTTTGTACTTAAAACAGAAACATCAAAAACACGCCTTAAAAATTCGGTTATTTTAAATTTTAATTCACAATGCCAAGTTTTTAAATTACCCAGTCTGTAATAAATTGTCAAAGAAATCAAATAAGGCTTAAATAAGGCTTAAAGTGGGAGTGTTGAGAGATATATATGGTTAATCAATTCAAGTTGAGTAACTTTAAACTTTCAAATTGTGTTATGTGGGGGGATAGACGAGTACTTTGTATGTTGATACTAAAAACAGTGGCGTAACCATAAGGTGACAAAGCTGGCAAAAGGCGACGGGCCCCTGGCCCGGTGGGGCCCCCGATCCGAGAGACCGCGAGAGAAGTAATCTAACATCTAAAACAAAAATAAGTAAAAATTATAAAATTTATAACATAAGTAGCCTACCTACTTATGTCATATACATAGCAAATTACATCTTTCGTGAAGAAATGTATGAAACTACCAGTCCACAATATCGCGTCGCTATCGTTGTCGCCTATTGTGAAAACGACCGAACCGATCCCAGCATAGTTGGGGTAAGAGCTGGGCAGATTTATTGGTTCCCATTAAATACCCGTACCTATCTAATATCATTGGGGGAGGCCTATGTCCAGCAGTGGACGTCTTTCGGCTGAAATGATGATGATGATGATGATTAAATATCTCATGTGAAACTATGTGATATTTTAAAGTTGTCATAAAATAAATTGCCCGTTTTGACATCTGTCAAAACGAATACTTAAATACCTACTCAAAAAGAATACTCGCAATATATAATAGATAATAATAATAATAAGTTTATTTTCGGACTAAATTTGTCCATAGTTTTGTTAGTATTTGTGTGTTAGTAACAATAGTGCTTAAATAATTAGGTTAGTATTGTTAGTTTTTACTATTTATCTTATTTATGACTGTCGCCACCCAGTGTCTCTGCAAGGGACAGTCCGGTCTGGCAGCAATCATCTTCAAAATGCTGTTGTCACTACCATGGAGGCGCCGTAGTAAGGAAGCCGCTTTCTTACGCATGATGGCGTGGAAACCATCAATATATTAATCATCAATGTATATTCCATCATATTATTTGACACGCCAAAAATAATTATGTATTTTTGTAAAACACTATATGAAATTAATTATTATTTTATTGTATCTTTCAGTTTCGTTCCAAGTTACATTCTAGTGTATTTCTCAAAAAAAAAAAAAAAATTACAAAACGGACCTTTTATTTTTTAACGAGTTTAAAAGAACTAATTAATCTATCGATCTATGGTCGCAGGTATAAAACACTGGTTCTTAGTAATAAGGCAGGCTTGTAGTATTAGTACGGTCTCAGGCTCAGTGCAAAATAAACCCATTGTAATTTAATTCGTTATCAGTGTGTTCTGTTTCCGAATACGTTGAATAAAAACAATTGGTTTCAATTGTTTAGAAGCCTAGAAGGTAAGTATTGTTACAAGTCAATATTTGTAACGAATCCTTATTTATGGGTGAGTATTATGAAACTTTTGTTTCCACCAAGGCTACGTGCTACGTAGAAAAGGGATAATACAGTACCTCGAGTGTGAGTTTTGTCATATAGAAAACGCTACTATTACGTTTCTGTATCGAGTACTAAATGTATGAAAACGTAAAAAGCGCCCCTGGCGGAAAGTATTGTAAACCAAAACAGCGAGTGTAAGATTTTCTAACGGTACTATCAAAGTTGCGTTTTTATACGTGACGTTCTTATTAGCGTTTCTGTGAACATTTTGCGAGTTATTGCGAGTGCGAGTTAAAATTTGACGTCTTGAACCAACGTCCAAGCGTTTTTAAACGTAAACTTTGTAGTAAAGTCACTCACTTGGTGTGTGCGAGGTGAATTGTTGTTTATATTAGTTTCGTTCGTATTAATCGAGTGTAATTTTGTGAATTTTATAGTAAATTGTGTTTCGAAATGACAGCCCGTAATTTTTTCGCGTGGAAAATGTTAATGACTGCATATAATCGAGATGAACGGGATTATCTCCGAAGGCAAAGAGCCGATTTTCGTACCCGTTTTAATCCAGTGGAGGACCTCAGTGATACTGAATTTAGAAATAGATATCGATTGTCGAAGGAAGCCTTTCTATTTCTTTGTCAAGAACTGAAAGAATTGACAAATTTAAGGTCCACCCAACGAGTTAAACTGGAAACCAAGGTACCTACATATGCATACATTTAATTCTAATGAATGCCATATAGATTCCTTTTTAACTCCTTTTTCATATTTTTAGGTACTTGTTGCGCTATTCTTTTATGCGACAGGCTCGTATCAACGTCCTGTGGGAGTGGCCAAAAATCTGTCACAAAAGATGTGCAGTGTGTACATTCAGGAAGTGACCCAAGCTTTGACTCAAAATTCAGTGTTGGAAAAGTACATAAAATTCCCAAAAACACGGGCTGCGCGGCAAGCAATAAGTGAGACGTTAGTATTTTATTTTAGAATAAGTACTTGCTGGATTAAAAATAATTAAATTTTATAGAATACAGACAAAAATAATTATAGTTCTATGATCTACTAATAAATTATTACAGATTTTACTCAAAATTCGGAATACCTGGTGTAATTGGGTGTATTGATGGCAGTCATTTTAGAATACATGGCCCGCCGGTAGAAGAGGAGCATTTATACTACTGTAGAAAACATTATCATTCAATAAATGTACAAATGGTACGTATTTAAGCAATAATTACCCAAACGAATTTATTCTGAAATACCATAATGAGCTAGTAGGTACTTAATGATGTTAAAAAATATTTATAACTATTATATTTTAGGTGTGCGATAGTGACTGCAGAATAGTAAATGTAAATCCTAAATTTGGTGGTGCCAACCATGATTCATTTATTTGGGAGAACAGCCAAGTCAACAATTATATGCAATCTTTACATGCACAAGGTGAAATATGTTGGCTGCTGGGTATGTGTTTAACTCCTACAAGATCATAAGCTGACTGATATTGGTTCCAAGTAGGAGTGCTTGTGCTTATATAAGTCTGTAAACATAGGCATTCTAATTGGAAAATTATTTTTTTCAACTGACATTTACTTATACATAGTAATATCATTATTTTAGGTGATTCTGGATATCCATTGCGACCATGGCTCATAACGCCATACTTAGATGCCACAGCAGAATCTTCAGAAGCCATTTATAATCAGAAGCATGTAGTTGCACGAGTTTTAATTGAAAACACATTTGGTCGACTAAAAAATCGTTGGCGTTGCTTATGTAAGGACAGAGTACTACATTACAAGCCTCAAAAATGTGCACAAATTATTCAAGCCTGTTGTGTGCTATATAACCTTGCATTAGATTATGGCGTACCAGAACCGGATGATCATTGTAAGAATATTATAAATAATATTTTACAGAATGTTTCACATAGACACCACAGGGTGAAAAAATCAACTTTGAAAAATGTATGAGAATTATTTTTTTTACACATTTCTGAGTTTATCCCATATTCATAATCATGAGTATTTTTGACCTCCAAATTATTGCCAAAAATTTCAGTTACCCTATATATAGGGATTATTAATATTAACTCTACAAAATCATCTTTATTTTCAGATCAACATGAATGTGAACAACCAGCTTCAGCCAATATCAGATATGACAGAGATCAAAGAGCAACTACCGATTTAATCCGAGGAAGAGCATTGCGTGATCAAATAGCCCGACGATTACATCAGTAAATTTATTTTTTAATTTGTTCCTCAGGCAGCGTTCATTTTTTTTCCTTTGTTTTTGCAATGTTTAAAAAAAAGAGTATGTCAACTTCTATACTACTAATTGGTTTTTTTAAATAATCGTAGATTAAGGTTTATTTTTATATAGCTTCTTTTTTTCATGTTGTAAATGTGAGAACACTAGACTCCACAGACTCATAGATTATTTTCTATTTTAATCCACTTTTTTATTATTTCACTTATTTGGTAGTATGTTGACTGGTATTTAATGTCCTCTCATACCTATTAATATTGTAAAATCAATCAGTTTTTTTAAAAGAGTAACCATGGAGTTTCTTGCCGGTTCTTCTCCATAGGTAACTACCAATTCGAACCGTGCCCTAGGTTCTGACGTTTTATAAGGGAAGGGCCCTTGTGTAGGCCAACGTGAAATAAAATATTTTTAACTGAATTGTACCTTTTTTTTCTGAGTATTGCAATATCTTTATTTACTTATTATTCCACATTATTATACTAACCACGTGACGTGAGAGTTCAGATGACGTCATTCCCATACGTTTAAAGTTTTCTACTAGCGTTAGCGATTGTAGATTATCAAATTAACTAAGCTCTCAGGACGACTTATTATAATGTATAAGATTCTGTATAATTTCTATTAAAGAACCGAAAAGGTTTAAAGGAAAATGGGAACAAAATATCGCAATTTCGAGAACCCACACTGGGTTCTTGAAATTGCGATATTTTGTTTTGTACTTAAAACAGAAACATCAAAAACACGCCTTAAAAATTCGGTTATTTTAAATTTTAATTCACAATGCCAAGTTTTTAAATTACCCAGTCTGTAATAAATTGTCAAAGAAATCAAATAAGGCTTAAATAAGGCTTAAAGTGGGAGTGTTGAGAGATATATATGGTTAATCAATTCAAGTTGAGTAACTTTAAACTTTCAAATTGTGTTATGTGGGGGGATAGACGAGTACTTTGTATGTTGATACTAAAAACAGTGGCGTAACCATAAGGTGACAAAGCTGGCAAAAGGCGACGGGCCCCTGGCCCGGTGGGGCCCCCGATCCGAGAGACCGCGAGAGAAGTAATCTAACATCTAAAACAAAAATAAGTAAAAATTATAAAATTTATAACATAAGTAGCCTACCTACTTATGTCATATACATAGCAAATTACATCTTTCGTGAAGAAATGTATGAAACTACCAGTCCACAATATCGCGTCGCTATCGTTGTCGCCTATTGTGAAAACGACCGAACCGATCCCAGCATAGTTGGGGTAAGAGCTGGGCAGATTTATTGGTTCCCATTAAATACCCGTACCTATCTAATATCATTGGGGGAGGCCTATGTCCAGCAGTGGACGTCTTTCGGCTGAAATGATGATGATGATGATGATTAAATATCTCATGTGAAACTATGTGATATTTTAAAGTTGTCATAAAATAAATTGCCCGTTTTGACATCTGTCAAAACGAATACTTAAATACCTACTCAAAAAGAATACTCGCAATATATAATAGATAATAATAATAATAAGTTTATTTTCGGACTAAATTTGTCCATAGTTTTGTTAGTATTTGTGTGTTAGTAACAATAGTGCTTAAATAATTAGGTTAGTATTGTTAGTTTTTACTATTTATCTTATTTATGACTGTCGCCACCCAGTGTCTCTGCAAGGGACAGTCCGGTCTGGCAGCAATCATCTTCAAAATGCTGTTGTCACTACCATGGAGGCGCCGTAGTAAGGAAGCCGCTTTCTTACGCATGATGGCGTGGAAACCATCAATATATTAATCATCAATGTATATTCCATCATATTATTTGACACGCCAAAAATAATTATGTATTTTTGTAAAACACTATATGAAATTAATTATTATTTTATTGTATCTTTCAGTTTCGTTCCAAGTTACATTCTAGTGTATTTCTCAAAAAAAAAAAAAAATTACAAAACGGAGCTTTTATTTTTTAACGAGTTTAAAAGAACTAATTAATCTATCGATCTATGGTCGCAGGTATAAAACACTGGCTCTTAGTAATAAGGCAGGCTTGTAGTATTAGTACGGTCTCAGGCTCAGTGCAAAATAAACCCATTGTAATTTAATTCGTTATCAGTGTGTTCTGTTTCCGAATACGTTGAATAAAAACAATTGGTTTCAATTGTTTAGAAGCCTAGAAGGTAAGTATTGTTACAAGTCAATATTTGTAACGAATCCTTATTTATGGGTGAGTATTATGAAACTTTTGTTTCCACCAAGGCTACGTGCTACGTAGAAAAGGGATAATACAGTACCTCGAGTGTGAGTTTTGTCATATAGAAAACGCTACTATTACGTTTCTGTATCGAGTACTAAATGTATGAAAACGTAAAAAGCGCCCCTGGCGGAAAGTATTGTAAACCAAAACAGCGAGTGTAAGATTTTCTAACGGTACTATCAAAGTTGCGTTTTTATACGTGACGTTCTTATTAGCGTTTCTGTGAACATTTTGCGAGTTATTGCGAGTGCGAGTTATAATTTGACGTCTTGAACCAACGTCCAAGCGTTTTTAAACGTAAACTTTGTAGTAAAGTCACTCACTTGGTGTGTGCGAGGTGAATTGTTGTTTATATTAGTTTCGTTCGTATTAATCGAGTGTAATTTTGTGAATTTTATAGTAAATTGTGTTTCGAAATGACAGCCCGTAATTTTTTCGCGTGGAAAATGTTAATGACTGCATATATAATCGAGATGAACGGGATTATCTCCGAAGGCAAAGAGCCGATTTTCGTACCCGTTTTAATCCAGTGGAGGACCTCAGTGATACTGAATTTAGAAATAGATATCGATTGTCGAAGGAAGCCTTTCTATTTCTTTGTCAAGAACTGAAAGAATTGACAAATTTAAGGTCCACCCAACGAGTTAAACTGGAAACCAAGGTACCTACATATGCATACATTTAATTCTAATGAATGCCATATAGATTCCTTTTTAACTCCTTTTTCATATTTTTAGGTACTTGTTGCGCTATTCTTTTATGCGACAGGCTCGTATCAACGTCCTGTGGGAGTGGCCAAAAATCTGTCACAAAAGATGTGCAGTGTGTACATTCAGGAAGTGACCCAAGCTTTGACTCAAAATTCAGTGTTGGAAAAGTACATAAAATTCCCAAAAACACGGGCTGCGCGGCAAGCAATAAGTGAGACGTTAGTATTTTATTTTAGAATAAGTACTTGCTGGATTAAAAATAATTAAATTTTATAGAATACATACAAAAATAATTATAGTTCTATGATCTACTAATAAATTATTACAGATTTTACTCAAAATTCGGAATACCTGGTGTAATTGGGTGTATTGATGGCAGTCATTTTAGAATACATGGCCCGCCGGTAGAAGAGGAGCATTTATACTACTGTAGAAAACATTATCATTCAATAAATGTACAAATGGTACGTATTTAAGCAATAATTACCCAAACGAATTTATTCTGAAATACCATAATGAGCTAGTAGGTACTTAATGATGTTAAAAAATATTTATAACTATTATATTTTAGGTGTGCGATAGTGACTGCAGAATAGTAAATGTAAATCCTAAATTTGGTGGTGCCAACCATGATTCATTTATTTGGGAGAAGTCAACAATTATATGCAATCTTTACATGCACAAGGTGAAATATGTTGGCTGCTGGGTATGTGTTTAACTCCTACAAGATCATAAGCTGACTGATATTGGTTCCAAGTAGGAGTGCTTGTGCTTATATAAGTCTGTAAACATAGGCATTCTAATTGGAAAATTATTTTTTTCAACTGACATTTACTTATACATAGTAATATCATTATTTCAGGTGATTCTGGATATCCATTGCGACCATGGCTCATGACGCCATACTTAGATGCCACAGCAGAATCTTCAGAAGCCATTTATAATCAGAAGCATGTAGTTGCACGAGTTTTAATTGAAAACACATTTGGTCGACTAAAAAATCGTTGGCGTTGCTTATGTAAGGACAGAGTACTACATTACAAGCCTCAAAAATGTGCACAAATTATTCAAGCCTGTTGTGTGCTATATAACCTTGCATTAGATTATGGCGTACCAGAACCGGATGATCATTGTAAGAATATTATAAATAATATTTTACAGAATGTTTCACATAGACACCACAGGGTGAAAAAATCAACTTTGAAAAATGTATGAGAATTATTTTTTTTACACATTTCTGAGTTTATCCCATATTCATAATCATGAGTATTTTTGACCTCCAAATTATTGCCAAAAATTTCAGTTACCCTATATATAGGGATTATTAATATTAACTCTACAAAATCATCTTTATTTTCAGATCAACATGAATGTGAACAACCAGCTTCAGCCAATATCAGATATGACAGAGATCAAAGAGCAACTACCGATTTAATCCGAGGAAGAGCATTGCGTGATCAAATAGCCCGACGATTACATCAGTAAATTTATTTTTTAATTTGTTCCTCAGGCAGCGTTCATTTTTTTTCCTTTGTTTTTGCAATGTTTAAAAAAAAGAGTATGTCAACTTCTATACTACTAATTGGTTTTTTTAAATAATCGTAGATTAAGGTTTATTTTTATATAGCTTCTTTTTTTCATGTTGTAAATGTGAGAACACTAGACTCCACAGACTCATAGATTATTTTCTATTTTAATCCACTTTTTTATTATTTCACTTATTTGGTAGTATGTTGACTGGTATTTAATGTCCTCTCATACCTATTAATATTGTAAAATCAATCAGTTTTTTTAAAAGAGTAACCATGGAGTTTCTTGCCGGTTCTTCTCCATAGGTAACTACCAATTCGAACCGTGCCCTAGGTTCTGACGTTTTATAAGGGAAGGGCCCTTGTGTAGGCCAACGTGAAATAAAATATTTTTAACTGAATTGTACCTTTTTTTTCTGAGTATTGCAATATCTTTATTTACTTATTATTCCACATTATTATACATTTTACGTTAGACCGAAGCACACGTGGGCCACTCCTGATTTGTATGTTGTGTCGCGTAGATCTAATATAGCTCTACAAATCTAGTTGTCATATAAAATGTATGGACACCGACGCGCCCAGATCGACCTACGTGGCCCACGTGTGCCCAATGTAGGTAGTACCTTACTAGGATAATAAAACACTTCTAATTATGTAATAGAATTGTTATTTAGTAAATAAAACATTCTTCATTAAACACAATCATGGTAACATTTTATTAATAATATGACAAAAACACTCAATAAATAATATAACACTCATTAATTATTATTGTAATATAGAAATACTGTAAAATCTTTCATTTTTGTAAGAGTAACCAATGATGGAGTTTCTTGCTGGTTCTTCTCCATAAGAAACAACCAATTCGAACCATGCACTAGCTTCGAAATAATATGATTTTGAGTTTTAGAAGTAAAAAAAAAAATGACAAGATGCTGCTGTGCACAATGTGAAATCATAACATAAGATTATTGATCTCTGCATAATCTAGAATCAATCACCTTATGTATTGCTTCCACAGCACGCAATGCAACATCTTGCCATTTCTTTTGAGTTTCCAACTCAAGCTCTCTTATGCGCAGCCTTTCCCTCTCTAAATTAAGGTCATCCTCATATTTTTTTCTTAAGAATGCCCTCCATTGCTCGTCACAGTTTAGGAACTGCTCGGTTGCCTGTTCAATTTGATTGGGTTGTCTGATAACCCGGCGTCGCGGAGATATTGTTCGACGTGGAGATATTGTTCGACGTGAAGTCATTCCACGTCGCCGACGCTGTGGAGTGTGTCCCGCATGCGTTGGTCTAACAGGGCTTGCTGGAGGTGGACTGTCCATGACAACTTCCACTTCATGGTAGGTGTTTGTGGTTGTTGATGGTTGCGGTAAGGGTGATGTGATGTGGAATGGTCCAGGTTCAGTCCATGCATCAAAATCCCCTAAAATAGAAAGGAATATATAAATAAAAATTCAGCAAGGATAGATATATAATGACTGTTGGGTTACCAAGTCACAGGTCTCAATTTTGTACCAAAGGCAATACTTACTTATATTAATAACTGGACTATCTTCAACAACTTGACTTCGTTCAACCACTTCACTCTCTTCAATAACCTCATGACTGGCAGCCGGTACAGGTGGTGTTGGTGAGAGAGTTACAGTTCTGTTGAGACTGTCAATTTGGTTCTGAAATGTTTTAAAAGTTTTAATTGTCTGGCAATAAACATTTATTATTAAAAATCGACAGATGAAATTTAATCTATGTATAATAATATTACTATATTAAGTTAGCAGTTAGTGAATATTAATTTGAAAGCATCATAACCAACCTCAGAAAAGCCTGCTTCCCTTACACCAGTTAAGCCTGTGGCAGCCTGAGGTAAAATAATATTGAGGACCCGTTGTTCTAAGTCCGTCAGCTGTAAATTAAGTGCAGGCCCTCCACCAGTACCACAAGCAGCCCTATTTATTTTTGCTGCCTTTTTCTTGGTGTTATTTTTTAGATCACTCCAGACCTTTGAAAGACAACATTACCATTTTAGTATTGTCAAGGCAAGTAAGGCCAAATATTAAAATATCAGGTACCTAAGTAGTTATATATTTTGGTGTGATGACATTAACCAAAATTATATATTGTAGCTACTTATCAGGATTTTATACGAAGCTGAGTACATACCTTCTTCCATTTCTCGGTGTTCTTGGTTTCGCCAGTGGGATCGCTATTTAACAAATTAGTTAGGCGTTCCCAATCCTGGATCGTTTGGATTCTACCTCTTGCGTTCTTATTTAATTTGTTTATGTCACCGTGTCTGTAAATTTTAGAAAGGAGATTTTTTATTTTCAAAAGAACCCAAGTAGGTACACAATTTTAAAAGCTGTATAAATAATTTCATAATTTGTACTTACTGTTCCATGAAGTTAACTAGCATTTCAAACTGTGATGGACTGGTCTTCATTATAAAAATTAAATAATCGAAATAAAGCTCACACAAAACCGTGAGAAACTTTGAACTTTTGAAGGCTTATGGAATTAAAGGAATTTTAAGTAGTGCGAACCAGACGCTGGCCACTTGAATTTGACGCCACTCATAACTTATTTCACTTCTCCCTTACGCACTGCACGTTAGAACGAAATGGGAATATTTCATTCATAAAAAACTATATACGTCTAAATTATGTAGGATACGCGTAACGCTTGTTAATATGACATCGGTATGATTTTAATTTTAGTCGCATAAGTTCCATGTGGGCAACATTAAAAAAATAACAAAACGTTCGAAATACTTTCGGGCAAGTGACGATACGCGAAACCGTTCGTATACTGTATTGCAACTCACACTCAGACTGTTTTTAAATACTCTAGTAAGATAGTTAGCTCGATTAACGTGTTCGTCACGTATATCGAGAAGCGACAACAAACTCACACTAGGGGGTACAGAGCGAGTAATGTTCCCTACCGCGGCATTGTCAGTCAAAAACTTACCATCGTACTTATGTTTGTAAATGTGAATGTTTGTGAGTGTGTCTATTATTATTAAATATTCCGTCGTGTCGAAATCAGGTAGTTAGGGCTTAAAGTTTTTGGCTTTAAAGTTGCAATGGGCAGGGCACATTGCTCGCTAGAAGGAGGCGTCAGAGGGCCAACCGCCTCGACGCCTAAAACGCTGAAACCCCGCTTGCAATAGGTAGGCGGGACTCCGACGTCACGGGCTCTCAGAGTGGGGACTCTGTCCGCCCGCCAAGTGACTTCAGGAAAGACGGTGGCACAGTGATCACGTGCTACCGTGCACAACGAGGCTAAGGGGAGACCTCTCAGTCTCCTCAGGGATGTGCCCTAACAGGCGTTGTACAGAGGGGGTTCCGGGGTGGTCTTTTAAGAGGTCACGGGCCCTCTTCCATGTGCGGATGGTGATCACCGGGGTGGTTTTAGTGAGGTAAAAATCCCACACTCCCTGGTCTTTTCCCCAAAAGACCAGGCGCCTTTTGAAAGTTTCCCCCCGAAAACAAAAAAAAAAAAAAAAGGGCACATTGCTCGCAGAACAGATGGTCGATGGGGACGAAAGGTTCTGGAATGGCGACCACGTACCGGAAGACGCAGCGTTGGAAGGCCTCCCACAAGGTGGACCGATGACATGATGAGGGTCGCGGGAATCCGATGGATGCGAGACGCAGAGGACCGGTCATTGTGGTCACATTTGGGGGAGGCCTATGTCCAACAGTGGACGTCTTTCGGCTGAAATGATGAATGATGATGAATACTGGTGAATGACGGTCAAAAATCTACAAATTAATGTCAAGACCAACTTAACGTCGTGTTTTTCGAAGCACAGAGGAATCTCAGTATATAGGGTGGCTGGCAATTAGTGTACGATACTTAAACACGTGATTGTGGTCATGATAACAAACAATTTTTATTATGGGAGCAAGCCGAAATCGCGAAAAAAATATCAGCTGTTCAGTACATTAGGCAAACATAAACGTACTGAACAGCTGATTTTTTTTCGCGATTTCAGGTTTGTACCCATAGCAAAAGTTGTTGGTTATCATGAACACAATCACGTGTTTAAGTATCGTACACTAATTACCAGTCACCCTATAAGTATAATGACTGGCCTGTTGGTCTAATGGTTAATGGCCCTGACTGCTATGTCGTGGGTCCGATTCCCACCCAGGACAATTGTTTGTGTGATGAGCACGATTATTTGTTCTGTGTCTGAGTGTAATTTATCTATAATATATATTATGTATTTAGAAATATATAAGTATGTTTATAAGTTGTCTAGAACTCATAACACAAGCTCTACTTAGCTTGGGACTAGACGGCGTTGTGTCAAAGTTGTGGAATATTATTATTATAATAAACAAGCTGCAGCCAGTGCCTTCACCCGCGTGAAACTATAAAATTGTCCCAAGGGAACATACTCTCGGAATACCAAAGTTCAGCCGTACGAGCGTGAAGACGTAACAAACATACACTACTTACTTATTTTATTTTTAGGTCGAAAACGAGTTACAAAACTTATTTTAAGTGAAATACGACCAAAGTGGCGGTTAAGTGATTTTATCTTTCCACTGTCGAAATGTTTATCCTGTCTTAAGTTAAGGTCTGGAATAAAGTATGTAATAATAAGCGTGATACTGAAGGCAGTACTCTTCGATACGGCTGGCATTGTGGGAAAGTTCCTGTGTCTGGATCCCTAACTACCTGGCTTGGACCCTAATTTCGACACGACGGATTATTTAATAACAATAGACACACTCGGAAACATTCACCTTTACAAACATAAGTCCGATGGTAAGTTTTTCACTGACAATGCCGGGGTAGGGACCATTACTCGCTCTGTATTGTTTCTTTTGTACGTAGCACTTAGCCTTGGTGGAAACAAAAGTTTCATAATACTTACCCACAAATAAGGATTCGTTACCTTACCTTCTAAACAATTAAAAATCTATTGTTTTTATTCAACGAATTGGGAAACACCGCACCGATACATAATTATTACAATAGGTTTATTTTGCACTGAATCTGAGAGCGCACTAAGACAAAACACACAAGCTTGCCTTATTACTAAGAAGCATTGTTTTATACCTTTTTATTAAACTTGTGTTTCGACGCTCTCTAGGGAATCAATATTCACAGGGTACTTCCCGTTAATCTAGAATCCTAAAATTTGGTGGTATAGAGTAAGGTCTCATAGCCAAAGTAGGGAAAAAATCTGAAAACTATAATGTTGTAGTTATGTCAAAACAAAAATATATTTTGCGATTCTAAAAAACTTCGTAACTCAATTCGGGAATTGAACTGTTTTCATAGGTAAATTTGTAAGAACCCTCAGTGCGCGAGTCCCACTCGCACTTGCCCGGTTTTTTCTCTTGGATTTTATTGCATAAAACGACGCATGTAATTGGTAGAAGACACTGGCTTCAGTAACACAGGCACTATGTCTAGCGCAGGAGTCAGGGTCTCACTATTTTTGTAAAATGTTAATTTATGACAATAAAGATTTTATTATTAGCTATTGGAAAGTAGGCCCGTGATTTTCCTCCTTTGGCATGCAAATAGTTATTATGAAGAAGGTATGCGGCAAAAAAGGATTTTCGAAAATTTACCCCCTGGAAGGATGACATTGGGGTCCAAAATTATCTGGAATTATTTGAAAATTTAATAAATACTGGGGCTTTAATATAAATAGCGAGAAGGATAGATGGAGCTATACACCCTTTATAGCTTCGTCCCTTTAACTGTTTAGGTCGTTCAATGGATCACGTTAAGAGATCGTGGTAGGGCCTTTAGTCAGATAGACTGCTTATTTTTGAGATGAAAAATTATCAAATATCTTTTTCCGCTCTGGGTGGAGCGAGAAGGTATGTCAGACTGTTACTGACTAATTCCAACCTGTGTTCTTTAAGTTCGGGACAAGTGTTGTTTCTCGCCTCCAGCTTGCCTTTATTGATCAGCCGTCAATAACTACACTACCTCAACTTAAAAAAAAAAACAAAAAATCGACGTCGATTTTATCTATATCTATATTATTGTTGCAAACTGACTTGTTCATCACTATGTTTGCTGACATTGTTGCATCAGCCAATCACAACCGCTGCATTTTCCCCCGTCCCCCGGCCCACAATGGTGAATCGTCTAGTGGTTTAATTCTCTTTGCCAGCCGTAGTAAAAACTGACGAGGAACATAATTTCTACTTTAGTCTTACCTTTATTAGTTTGTTTGAGTGGAGATTCGTAAGTGCAAAGTGAGAGTCAAAATGGTGGGTGTAGCACAGCGAATTAAATTATAGTAGTACTTTACCGATAAAATGTACCTAAAATGTACTATTCAGTACCTAGCTCTAAAATACCTGTACGTACTTTAGAATGAAATTATTTCACTGGGGCCGTGGTAGACCTCTCCACACTTCCAGTACCTCAGGCAATGTTAGCCCTTTATTGCTATGTCAGCCCTTGTATGTTTGTAAGTATTTTGTATGTGAAGTTGTTGGAAGAGTGTGTATTTGTATGAAATCTATAGTATATCCAAACATACATTAAAAGTGTTACAGGGAAATTGTAATAGAAGTAAAAACATATCATTATTATGAAATTACTAGCTGAGCCGGCAAACGTTGTTCTGCCATATAAATAAAAAAAAAAAAAAATAGATGTTGGCCGATTCTCAGACCTACTCAATATGCTCACAAAATTTCATGAGAATCGGTCGAGCCGTTTCGGAGGAGTTCAAGTTCGAACACCGTGACACGAGAATTTTATATATTAGATTTATTAAGAATATCATACAAAACTTATGACTACTTATACCTATAACCTAACGACTTAACCTATTTAAAAATTACACATTACTTATATCTTACAAGTAAAAATTGACTTTTTTCCGAACATAATTACTTTTCATCCTTCATCTTCTCCTTCGACGTGACGGCCGTACCCTGAATTCGCCGTACAAAGACCAAATGGCGTATATGACATAAAAAAAATTGTCGTAATCGACGTTCTGCCCCGGGGTCTGCGCCGTCAGCTTATAATATATTTCGTCATTACTCTGATTCTCTTTGAGATAGTCGACCATTGATTTTACGCGATCCGGATCTATCGACTGCGAGAAATAGTTATAATTGTCCGAAAGCACGAACATCCCTCTCCTATTGTCCAAATTTTTTAAGATAGTTTTATGTTTCTTGATTTCGTCCATTAATTGTTTTTCATAATCTTTCCAGTTCTTCTGCGATATGGAGTCCTGGTACTTTTGGTACTGCTCCGCCCAATAATCCTTTTTGTTCCTGAGTTCCCGTATGTAGTCAGGAACATATCGGAGCCGAATTTTCTTGAGGGAAACTTTTGATATTGGGCGTGTGAGGATACTTGTATAAAATGTCTCATGCACTTTGTCTTCCTCCTGATTCATCTCGACACTTTCTGTTGCATACTCCATGATCACTAAGAACTATTTATTAACGTGAATGAAAGTCAACTTTATTACTGTGCAAAACCACGTGGACAAGACTGCATAAAAAAACAAGTTTCGTCGTGTTTTAATGCGGTACGAGGGTCTGCATGGTGAGAAAGAGATGGCGCTATATGGCCCATATGTGTTCATCCCTTTCCCGATATGAGACAATAACAGACAGTAGATACGGTTCATACACAGGTAAAAAAATAGTTTTAATAATAAAAGATTTGTTACCTGAGAGCTTTACCTATTGTTAGATCATTAGGTGTTGAATACCTAGAAAAATATTAGTTCAAGTAGCCGGTACCTGTCTACATTGGCAAACTGTTTAATGATTTACTGGATGAATAAAAAAAAAAATGTTTACCCTATGACGTCGCCAACACACCAGATGCGAATATTACGATATTTATAATATAGCTCATTTTAAGTGAGCTGTAATAATTGTTCTTTTCTTTAAACCTAACTTATAATCTGAGATTAGGTAAACAATGATAAAGAAACGCTTGGTAACGTTACAAGCAAATCGCATCTAATCGCAATCATTTCAGAACGATTAAAAGGATTCTTATAATTACGTTACTTTAAAAAAAAGTACTAAACATAATGTTTTAGATCACACACAGTAATTTTCACAACTGAATCAATTATAATAATTTGAAGTAATTTTTTCATTATAGAGAAAATTGAATACGACACGTTAAATCAAAGTCATTTTCAAATTTCAAAAAATAACAGCAGGCCATGCCAAGTCAAGACCATTTCGTTTCGATTCTCTTTCGTCAATCGCCTCAAGTCGGCCACGCCTCCGATTTCTTTGTTCTAACCACGTGACGTGAGAGTTCAGATGACGTCATTCCCATACGTTTGAAGTTTTCTACTAGCGTTAGCGATTGTAGATTATCAAATTAACTAAGCTCTCAGGACGACTTATTTTAATGTATAAGATTCTGTATAATTTCTATTAAAGAACCGAAAAGGTTTAAAGGAAAATGGGAACAAAATATCGCAATTTCGAGAACCCACACTGGGTTCTTGAAATTGCGATATTTTGTTTTGTACTAAAAACAGAAACATCAAAAACACGCCTTAAAAATTCGGTTATTTTAAATTTTAATTCACAATGCCAAGTTTTTAAATTACCCAGTCTGTAATAAATTGTCAAAGAAATCAAATAAGGCTTAAATAAGGCTTAAAGTGGGAGTGTTGAGAGATATATATGGTTAATCAATTTAAGTTGAGTAACTTTAAACTTTCAAATTGTGTTATGTGGGGGGATAGACGAGTACTTTGTATGTTGATACTAAAAACAGTGGCGTAACCATAAGGTGACAAAGCTGGCAAAAGGCGACGGGCCCCTGGCCCGGTGGGGCCCCCGATCCGAGAGACCGCGAGAGAAGTAATCTAACATCTAAAACAAAAATAAGTAAAAATTATAAAAATTTTAACATAAGTAGCCTACATACTTATGTCATATACATAGCAAATTACATCTTTCGTGAAGAAATGTATGAAACTACCAGTCCACAATATCGCGTCGCTATCGTTGTCGCCTATTGTGAACCGATCCCAGCATAGTTGGGGTAAGAGCTGGGCTGATTTATTGGTTCCCATTAAATACCCGTACCTATCTAATATCATTGGGGGAGGCCTATGTCCAGCAGTGGACGTCTATCGGCTGAAATGATGATGATGATGATGATTAAATATCCCATGTGAAACTATGTGATATTTTAAAGTTGTCATAAAATAAATTGCCCGTTTTGACCTCTGTCAAAACGAATACTTAAATACCTACGCAAAAAGAATACTCGCAATATATTCCATCATATTATTTGACACGCCAAAAATAATTATGTATTTTTGTAAAACACTTTATGAAATTAATTATTATTTTATTGTATCTTTCAGTTTCGTTCTAAGTTACATTCTAGGGTATTTCTCAAATGTCAAAACGGATCTTATATTTTTTAACGAGTTTAAAAGAACTAATTAATCTATCGATCTATGGTCGCAGGTATAAAACACTGGCTCTTAGTAATAAGGCAGGCTTGTAGTATTAGTACGGTCTCAGGCTCAGTGCAAAATAAACCCATTGTAATTTAATTCGTTATCAGTGTGTTCTGTTTCCGAATATGTTGAATAAAAACAATTGGTTTCAATTGTTTAGAAGCCTAGAAGGTAAGTATTGTTTCAAGTCAATATTTGTAACAAATCATTATTTATGGGTAAGTATTATGAAACTTTTGTTTCCACCAAGGCTAAGTGCTACGAAGAAAAAAGATAATACAGAGCGAGTAATAGTCCCTACCGCGGCATTGTCAGTCAATAACTTACCATCGCACTTATGTTTGTAAAGGTAAATGTTTGTGAGTTTGTGCATTATTAATAGATATTTCGTCGTGTCGAAATTAGGGTCCAAACCACCGGTAGTTAGGGCTCCAGAGACAGGAACAACCTCCTCATAATGCCAGCCGTATCGAGGAATACTGCCTTCTGTAACACGTTTATTATTATTATTATATACTTTATTTCACACCTTAACCTAAGACAGGACTAACATTTCGACAATGGAAAGATAAAATTGCTTAACCGCCACTTTAGTCATATTTCACATAAAATAAGTTTTGTAACTCGTTTTCGATCAAAGTGGCGGTTAAGCAATTTTACCTTTTCTCTGTCGGTTTATAAAAATGAGTAAGTAGTGTATGTTTATTACTTCTTCACGCTTGTACGGCTGAACTTTGGTATTCCGAGAGTATGTTCCCTTGGGACAATTTTATAGTTTCACGCGGGTGAAGGCACTGGCAGCAGCTGCAGCTTGTTCATTATAATAATAATATTCCACAACTTTGACACAACGCCGTCTAGTCCCAAGCTAAGTAGAGCTTGTGTTATGAGTACTAGACAACTGATAAACAAACATTTGTATACTGAGATTCCTCTGTGCTTCGAAAAACACGACGTTAAGCCGTTGGTCTTTTTTTTTCGGGTTGGAAAATCATCTAATGACATCATGACAGCGGGAGATAGTGTCAGACTTTTACTGACTAAAAACCCACTCCTGTTCCTTCTTTGCCATTTTTCCAGGGCCCCAGGGATCTCTTTCGCATCACCCATGGCCCCAGTAGGCTTCATCCCTGCTGGGCCCCTACGGTTGCTGACATCTCCTTGAGGCGTGCGTGGAAACTACGTGCCGTCGACGACTTGGGCTCGATCCGGACTGTTACCGGGTGATCGGACGCCACTCCTCCTCGCTCCGGACCATGGCCTGTACCAAGACCCGGCGCGACGAGAGATCGCTGCCGCCGATCGCCCCCACAAGGATACGGCGGTGCTCTGCCCAGGCGGGGCACACCTCTACCGTATGTTCCACCGTATCCTCCGGACGGTTCACACAACCATTGCCAGTGGTGGTGCCACCAAATGGTTACGAATGTTTGTGTGATGAGCACGATCATTTGTTCTGTGTCTGGGTGCAATTTATCTATAATATATATGTATTTAGAAATATATATGTATGTTTATCAGTTGTCTACGAAATACGACCAAAGTGGCGGTTAAGGGATTTTATCTTTCCACTGTCGAAATGTTTGTCCTGTCTTAGGTTGAGGTGTGGAATAAAGTATATAATAATAATAAGCGTGATACAGAAGGCAGTACTTCTCGATACGGCTGGCATTGTGAGAAAGTACCTGTGTCTAGAGCCCTAACTACCTGGCTTGGACCCTAATTTCGACACGACGGATTATTTAATAATAATAGACACACTCGCAAACATTCACCTTTACAAACATAAGTGCGATGGTAAGTTTTTGACTGACAATGCTGCGGTATGGATTATTACTCGCTCTGTATTATCTCTTTTCTACGTAGCACTTAGCCTTGGTGGAAACAAAAGTTTCATAATACTTAGGTACCCATAAATAAGGATTCGTTACAAATATTGACTTGTAACTATACTTACCTTCTAGGCTTCTAAACAATTGAAATCAATTGTTTGTATTCAACGTATTCGGAAACAGAACACACAGATAACGAATTAAATTACAATGGAAAAAGAGATAACTTTTTTCTACGTAGCACTTAGCCTTGGTGGAAACAAAAGTTTCATAATACTTACCCATAAATAAGGATTCGTTACCTAATACTTACCTTGTAAACAATTAAAACCTATTGTTTTTATTCTGACGACTTGTCCTGATAACCGTGGTAGACCTCTCCACACCTTCAGTACCTCAGGCAATGTTAGCCCTTTGTTGCTATGTCAGCCCTTGTATGTGTGTAAGTGTTTTGTATGTGGAAATGTTGGAAAAGTGTGTATTTGTATGAAATCTATAGTATATCCAAACATACATTAAAAGTGTTACAGGGAAATTGTAATAGAAGTAAAAACATATCATTATTATGAAATTATTTATTAAGAATATCATACAAAACTTATGACTACTTATATCTATAACCTAACGACTTAAAAATTACACATTATTTATATCTTACAAGTAACACAAAAAAATTGTCTATTTGCCAAACAAAATTACTTTTCATCCTTCATCATCTGTGCAGCACAACTGGGACGTGACGGCCGTACCCTGAATTCGCCGTACAAAGACCAAATGGCATAGATGACATTAAAAAAATGATCGTAATCGACGTCTTGCCCCGGAGTCTGCGCCGTCAGCTTATAATATATTTCGTTATCACTCTGATTTACTTTTAGATAGTCGACGATTGATTGTACTCGATCCGGATCTATCGACTGCGAGAAATAGTTATAATTGTTTGAAACCACTAACATCTTTCTCATAATGTCCAAATTCTTCAAGATAGTTTTATGTTTCTTGATTTCGTCCATTATTTTTTTCCGATATTCATTCCAGTTCGTCTGCGATATGGAGTCCTGGTACTTTTGAAACTGCTCCGCCCAATAATCCTTTTTGTTCCTGAGTTCCCGTATGTAGTCAGGAACATATCGGAGCTGAATTTTTTTGAGGGAAGTTTTTGATATTGGGCTTGTGAGGATAATTGTATAAAATATCTCATGCACTTTGTCTTCCTCCTGATTCATCTCGACACTTCCTGTTGCATACTCCATGATCACAAAGAACTTTTTGCTAACGTACGAATAAAATTACTTTTCATCCTTCATCTGTGCAGCACAACGGGGACATGACGGCCGAACCCTGAATTCGCCGTACAAAGACCAAATGGCGTATATGACATTATATTTCGTGATCACTCTTATTTTCTTTGAGGTAGTCGACGATTGATTGTACTCGATCCGGATCTATCGACTGCGAGAAATAGTTATAATTGTCGGAAAGCACGAACATCCCTCTCATAATGTCAAAATTTTTCAAAATAGTTGTATGTTTCTTGATTTCGTCCATTATTTTTTTCCGTCCTGCCCCGGAGTCTGCGCCGTCAGCTTATAATATATTTCGTGATCACTCTGATTTTCAGATTTTATCTTCCAGTTGATTCATCTCGACACTTCCTGTTGCATACTCCATGATCACTAAGAACTTTTTACTAACGTACGAACAAAATTACTTTTCGTCCTTCATCTGTGCAGCAGAACGGGAACGTGACTGCCGTACTCTGAATTCGCCGTACAAAGACCAAATGGTGTTTATGACATTAAAAAAATTGTTGTAATTGACGTTCTGCCCCGGGGTCTGCGCCGTCAGCTTATAATATATTTCGTGATCACTCTAATTTTCTTTTAGATAGTCGACCATTGATTGTACTCGATCCGGATCTATCGACTGCAAGAAATAGTTATAATTGTTTGAAAGCACGAACATCTTTCTCATAATGTCCAAATTCTTCAAGATAGTTTGTTTCTTGATTTCGCCCATTAATTTTTTCCGATATTCATTCCAGTTCTTCTGCGATATGGAGTCCTGGTACTTTTGAAACTGCTCCGCCCAATAATCCTTTTTGTTCCTGAGTTCCCGTATGTAGTCAGTAACATATCGGAGCTGAATTTTTTTGAGGGAAGTTTTTGATATTGGGCTTGTGAGGATAATTGTATAAAATATCTCATGCTTTTTGTCTTCCTCCTGATTCATCTCGACACTTCCTGTTGCATACTCCATGATAACAAAGAACTTTTTACTAACGTACGAACAAAATTACTTTTCATCCTTCATCTGTGCAGCACAACGGGGACGTGACGGCCGTACCCTGAATTCGCCGTACAAAGACCAAATGGCGTATATTATGACATTATATTTCGTGATCACTCTTATTTTCTTTGAGGTAGTCGACGATTGATTGTACTCGATCCGGATCTATCGACTGCGAGAAATAGTTATAATTGTCGGAAAGCACGGACATCCCTCTCATAATGTCTAAATTTTTCAAAATAGTTGTTTGTTTCTTGATTTCGTCCATTAATTGTCTCCGATATTCATTCCAGTTCTTCTGAGTCCTGGTACTTTTGAAACTGCTCCGCCCAATAATCCTTTTTGTTCCTGAGTTCCAGTATGTAGTCAGGAATATATCGGAGCTGAATTTTTTTGAGGGAAGTTTTTGATATTGGGCTTGTGAGGATACTTGTATAAAATATCTCATGCACTTTGTCTTCCTCCTGATTCATCTCGACACACTAATTGACGTTCTGCCCCGGGGTCTGCGCCGTCAGCTTATAATATATTTCGTGATCACTCTCAATTTCTTTGAGGTATTCGACGATTGATTGTACTCGATCCGGATCTATTGACTGCGAGAAATACTTATAATTGTCGGAAAGCACATGTAGTTTTATGTTTCTTGATTTCGTCCATTAATTGTTTCCGATATTCATTCCAGTTCTTCTGCGATATGGAGTCCTGGTACTTTTGAAACTGCTCCGCTCAATAATCCTTTTTGTTCCTTAGTTCCCGTATGTAGTCAGGAACATATCGGAGCTGAATATTTTTGAGGGAAGTTTTTGATATTGGGCTTGTGAGGATAAAAGGAGGAGTATAAAATATCTCATGCACTTTGTCTTCCTCCTGATTCATCTCGACACTTCCTGTTGCATACTCCATGATCACAAAGAACTTTTTACTAACGTACGAACAAAATTACTTTTCATCCTTCATCTGTGCAGCACAACTGGGACGTGACGGCCGTACCCTGAATTCGCCGTACAAACACCAAATGGCGTATATGACATTAAAAAAATTGTCGTAATCGACGTTCTGCCCCGGGGTCTGCGCCGTCAGCTTATAATATATGTCGTGATCACTCTGATTTTATCTTCCAGTTGATTCATCTCGACACTTCCTGTTGAATACTCCATGATTACTAAGAACTTTTCACGTAAGCAGTGACATCATCAGCGATCGATGTACTGTAGCTCGTCGTCAATGACCTGTTGCGTGATTTGTTAGTGTAGCCCCGTATGGACGTAATGTCCAGCACGTCAGGCATGTGCAGTGGGTTATCCGGGTAGTGGGTTGGCTTCTCATGGCCGGACACTGTGTATCCATGGGCCTCCGCATCATCGAAGAGCCGTCTCCCCTCGTTGTTCATGTGCAGGGCGTTCCATGCGGGATGTTTACAGTTCATGTCGCCAGTGAGAATTGCTGGCGACTCGGCGGCGGATAGTGTGACCCTCAGCTCGGTCAGGTCTAATTGAACTAAGGGCGGCTTGTAGCAGGCGTTGATTAATTAAAGTTAACTTTATTACTGTGCAAAGCGACGTGGACACTTGAACGGTTAACAGAAGACTGCATAAAATAACAAGTTTCGTCGTGTTTTTATGCGGTACGAGGGTCCACAAGGTGAGAAAGAGATGGCGCTATAAGGCCTGTATATTTCCATCCCTTTCCCGATATGAGACAATAACTGACAGTAGATACGGGTCATAGGCAGGTAAATAAAAATAGTTTTAAAAATAAAAAAATGTTACCTGAGTGCTTTACCTATTGTTAGATCATTAGGTGTTGGTATATTTTATTGTTGAATACCTAGAAAAATATTAGTTCAAAGTAGCCGGTACCTGTCTACATATTTTTTTAAGGGTTTTAAATTGGCAAACTGTTTAATGATTTACCGGAAGAATAAAAAAAATATGTGTTTACCCTATGACGTCGCCAACACACCAGATGCGAATATTACGATATTTATAATATAGCTCATTTTGAGTGTGCTATAATAATTGTTCTTTTCTTTAAACCTAACTTATAATCTGAGATTAGGTAAACAATGATAAAGAAACGCTTGGTAACGTTACAAGCAAATCGCATCTAATCGCAATCATTTCAGAACGATTAAAAGGATTGTTATAATTACGTTACTTTAAAAAAAGTACTAAACATAATGTTTTAGATCACACACAGTAATTTTCACAACTGAATGAATTATAATAATTTGAAAATAATTTTTGAATTACAGAGTAAATTGAATACGAAATGTTAAATTAAAGTCATTTTCAAATTTAAAAAAAATAACAGCAGGCCTTGCCAAGTCACGACTGTTTCGGTTCTATTCTCTTTCGTCGATCGCCTCGAGTCATCAGTCACGTGGTCTTTGTTCTGACCACGTGACTGAGCATTGAGTTGACGTCATTCCCATACATTTGAAGTTTTCTACTAGCGTTAACGATTGTAGATTATGAACTTGCCTAAGCTCTCAAGACGACTTATTTATGTTTTTGACTTATTGTGGGGTAAGTTTCACCGCGGTCAGAATCCGGCTCGTTTCCGATTCAATACCGATTATAATTGGCCCTGCGAGTAATTTTATATTAGCGCTACATACGTGAATTGATTTATTCCATTTTAATAGCAACAACTGATACCACTGGTATTTTTTTGGACTCATATTTAGACTGTACCAAATTCAGGTTGTTGGTATTCGTTCGGAATGAAAAATAAATATGATTTCAATAAAATACAAGTGGTATTAGTTATTGGTTTTAGAACGGAATAAAACCGTGAATTCGATGACTTGAATCCTAGGAGGATTTAACTACGTGTTTTTAATGAGAACTTATCAATCTGCCTAGCTCTTTTTCCTTTTCAGTTGAATATCAGTATTTTACATGAAGCGACTTTCCTATCCCAGGTATTTTTATTAAAATATGATGACTACATGTATTAGAGCTGTGGTGACCGAGTGGTAAGGGCCTCGACTTACGAGTTGTAGGTCGCGAGTTCAAACTCAGCCAGGCGCATTACTTTGTGTAATTTATTTCATCACCACTGCTCTCAAAACGGTAAAGGAAAACATCGTGAGGAAACCGGCCTATAACCAAAAAATTCGTAGACATGTGACATTCACCAAACCGCACTGGGCCCGCGTGGTGGATTATGGCACATTCCCTTTTTTAGAGAGGAGGCCTGAGTCCCAGCAGTGGGAACATTAAAAAGGCTGATTATGCTTATTATGTTTATGCTATAAATGTAATGAAATTATTTAGAATTTTAGAGGACAAATGAAAGTGTAACTGTACTGTAGTTATAATGAAATAAACTTATTATTCATAACAGTATCGTGTATAGATTTATTTTAACTAGCCATGTAACACCTATGTAACCCTTTTTGTGATTTTTTAATTGAAGATTTTCTAGCTTTTAAATACTGGTAAGAAAGAGGTCAATCGTCGAATCCGACTCGGCTGGGCAGCGTTCGGGAAGCTGCGCGGTGTCTTCTCGTCCAATATACCACAGTGTCTTAAGACGAAAGTCTAGTATGACCAGTGCGTGTTGCCAGTGATGACATATGGCTCCGAAACGTGGTCGCTTACAGTGGGCGTCATCAGAAGGCTTAAAGTCACTCAAAGGGCAATGTAAAGGGTTATGCTCGGAGTTTCCTTGCGTGATCGCGTCAGAAATGAAGATATCCGCAGGAGACCCAAGGTTACAGATATAGCCCGAAGAATAGCCAAACTAAAATGGCAATGGGCAGGGCACATTGCTCGCAGAACAGATGGTCGATGGGGACGAAAGGTTCTGGAATGGCGACCACGTACCGGAAGACGCAGCGTTGGAAGGCCTCCCACAAGGTGGACCGGTGACATGATGAGGGTCGCGGGAATCCGATGGATGCGAGACACACAGGACCGGTCATTGTGATGACATTTGGGGGAGGCCTATGTCCAACAGTGGACGTCTTTCGGCTAAAATGATGAATTATGATGAATACTGGTGAATGACGGTCATAAATCTACAAATGAATGTCAAGACCAACTTAACGTCGTGTTTTTCGAAGCACAGAGGAATCTCAGTATATAATCTAGACTGGCCTGTTGGTCTAATGGTTAATGGCCCTGACTGCTATGTCGTGGGTCCGATTCCCACCCAGGACAATTGTTTGTGTGATGAGCACGATTATTTGTTCTGTGTCTGAGTGTAATTTATCTATAATATATATTATGTATTTAGAAATATATAAGTATGTTTATAAGTTGTCTAGAACTCATAACACAAGCTCTATTTAGCTTGGGACTATACGGCGTTGTGTCAAAGTTGTGGAATATTATTATTATAATGAACAAGCTGCTGCCAGTGCCTTCACCCGCGTGAAACTATAAAATTGTCCCAAGGGAACATACTCTCGGAATACCAAAGTTCAGCCGTACGAGCGTGAAGACGTAACAAACATACACTACTTACTTATTTTTATAAATCGAAAGTGGAAAGGTAAAATCGCTTATCCGCCACTTTGGTCGAAAACGAGTTACAAAACTTATTTTAAGTGAAATACGACCAAAGTGGCGGTTAAGTGATTTTATCTTTCCACTGTCGAAATGTTTATCCTGTCTTAAGTTAAGGTCTGGAATAAAGTATGTAATATTAAGCGTGATACTGAAGGCAGTACTCTTCGATACGGCTGGCATTGTGGGAAAGTTCCTGTGTCTGGATCCCTAACTACCTGGCTTGGACCCTAATTTCGACATGACGGATTATTTAATAACAATAGACACACTCGGAAACATTCACCTTTACAAACATAAGTCCGATGGTAAGTTTTTGACTGACAATGCCGGGGTAGGGACCATTACTCGCTCTGTATTGTCTCTTTTGTACGTAGCACTTAGCTTTGGTGGAAACAAAAGTTTCATAATACTTACCCATAAATAAGGATTCGTTACCTTACCTTCTAAACAATTAAAATCTATTGTTTTTATTCAACGAATTGGGAAACACCGCACCGATACTTAATTATTACAATAGGTTTATTTTGCACTGAATCTGAGAGCGCACTAAGACAAAATACACAAGCTTGCCTTATTACTAAGAAGCATTGTTTTATACCTTTTTATTAAACTTGTGTTTCGACGCTCTCTAGGGAATCAATATTCACAGGGTACTTCCCGTTAATCTAGAATCCAAAAATTTGGTATAGAGTAAGGTCTCATAGCCAAAGTAGGGAAAAAATCTGAAAACTATAATGTTGTAGTTATGTCAAAAAAAAAATATTTTGCGATTCGAAAAAACTTCGTAACTCAATTCGGGAATTGAGCTGTTTTCATAGGTAAATTTGTAAGAACCCTCAGTGCGCGAGTCCCACTCGCACTTGCCCGGTTTTTTCTCTTGGATTTTATTGCATAAAACGACGCATGTAATTGGTAGAAGACACTGGCTTCAGTAACACAGGCACTATGTCTAGCGCAGGAGTCAGGGTCTCACTATTTTTGTAAAAGGTTAATTTATGACAATAAAGATTTTATTATTAGCTATTGGGAAAGTGGGCCCGTGATTTTCCTCCTTTGGCATGCAAATAGTTATTATGAAGAAGGTATGCGGTAAAAAAGGATTTTCGAAAATTTACCCCCTGGAAGGATGACATTGGGGTCCAAAATTATCTGGAATTATTTGAAAATTTAATAAATACTGGGGCTTTAATATAAATAGTGAGAAGGATAGATGGAGCTATACACCCTTTATAGCTTCGTCCTTTTAACTGTTTAGGTCGTTCAATGGATCACGTTAAGAGATCGTGGTAGGGCCTTTAGTCAGATAGACTGCTTATTTTTGAGATGAAAAATTATCAAATATCTTTTTCCGCTCTGGGTGGAGCGAGAAGGTATGTCAGACTGTTACTGACTAATTCCAACCTGTGTTCTTTAAGTTCGGGACAAGTGTTGTTTCTCGCCTCCAGCTTGCCTTTATTGATCAGCCGTCAATGACTACACCACCTCAAGTTAAAAAAAAAAAACAAAAAATCGACGTCGATTTTATCTATATCTATATTATTGTTGCAAACTGACTTGTTCATCACTATGTTTGCTGACATTGTTGCATCAGCCAATCACAACCGCTGCATTTTCCCCCGTCCCCCGGCCCGCAATGGTGAATCGTCTAGTGGTTTAATTCTCTTTGCCTGCCGTAGTAAACACTGACGAGGAACAGAATTTCTACTTTAGTCTTACCTTTATTAGTTTGTTTGAGTGGAGATTCGTAAGTGCAAAGTGAGAGTCAAAATGGTGGGTGTAGCACAGCGAATTAAATTATAGTAGTACTTTACCGATAAAATGTACCTAAAATGTACTATTCAGTACCTAGCTCTAAAATACCTGTACGTACTTTAGAATGAAATTATTTCACTGGGGCCGTGGTAGACCTCTCCACACTTCCAGTACCTCAGGCAATGTTAGCCCTTTGTTGCTATGTCAGCCCTTGTATGTTTGTAAGTATTTTGTATGTGAAGTTGTTGGAAGAGTGTGTATTTGTATGAAATCTATAGTATATCCAAACATACATTAAAAGTGTTACAGGGAAATTGTAATAGAAGTAAAAACATATCATTATTATGAAATTATTTATTAAGAATATCATACAAAACTTATGACTACTTATACCTATAACCTAACGACTTAACCTATTTAAAAATTACACATTACTTATATCTTACAAGTAAAAATTGACTTTTTTCCGAACATAATTACTTTTCATCCTTCATCTTCTCCTTCGACGTGACGGCCGTACCCTGAATTCGCCGTACAAAGACCAAATGGCGTATATGACATAAAAAAAAATTGTCGTAATCGACGTTCTGCCCCGGGGTCTGCGCCGTCAGCTTATAATATATTTCGTCATTACTCTGATTCTCTTTGAGATAGTCGACCATTGATTTTACGCGATCCGGATCTATCGACTGCGAGAAATAGTTATAATTGTCCGAAAGCACGAACATCCCTCTCATAATGTCCAAATTTTTTAAGATAGTTTTATGTTTCTTGATTTCGTCCATTAATTGTTTTTCATAATGTTTCCAGTTCTTCTGCGATATGGAGTCCTGGTACTTTTGGTACTGCTCCGCCCAATAATCCTTTTTGTTCCTGAGTTCCCGTATGTAGTCAGGAACATATCGGAGCCGAATTTTCTTGAGGGAAACTTTTGATATTGGGCGTGTGAGGATACTTGTATAAAATATCTCATGCACTTTGTCTTCCTCCTGATTCATCTCGACACTTTCGGTTCCATACTCCATGATCACTTAGAACTATTTATTAACGTGAATTAAAGTCAACTTTATTACTGTGCAAAACCATGTGGACAAGACTGCATAAAAAAACAAGTTTCGTCGTGTTTTAATGCGGTACGAGGGTCTGCATGGTGAGAAAGAGATGGCGCTATATGGCCTATATGTGTCCATCTCTTTCCCGATATGAGACAATAACTGACAGTAGATACGATACGGGTCATACACAGGTAAAAAAATAGTTTTAATAATAAAAGATTTGTTACCTGAGTACTTTACCTATTGTTAGATCATTAGGTGTTGGTATATTTTATTGTTGAATACCTAGAAAAATATTAGTTCAAGTAGCCGGTACCTATCTACATTGGCAAACTGTATGATTTACTGGAAGAATAAAAAAAAAATGTTTACCCTATGACGTCGCCAACACACCAGATGCGAATATTACGATATTTATAATATAGCTCATTTTAAGTATGCTATAATAATTGTTCTTTTCTTTAAACCTAACTTATTATCTCAGATTAGGTAAACAATGATAAAGAACCGCTTGGTAACGTGACAAGCAAATCGCATCTAATCGCAATCATTTCAGAACGATTAAAAGGATTCTTATAATTACGTTACTTTAAAAAAAAGTACTAAACATAATGTTTTAGATCACACACAGTAATTTTTACAACTGAATCAATTATAATAATTTGAAGTATTTTTTTCATTACAGAGAAAATTGAATACGAGACGTTAAATCAAAGTCATTTTCAAATTTCAAAAAATAACAGCAGGCCATGCCAAGTCAAGACCATTTCGTTTCGATTCTCTTTCGTCAATCGCTTCAAGTCGGCCACGCCTCCGATTTCTTTGTTCTAACCACGTGACGTGAGAGTTCAGATGACGTCATTCCCATACGTTTGAAGTTTTCTACTAGCGTTAGCGATTGTAGATTATCAAATTAACTAAGCTCTCAGGACGACTTATTTTAATGTATAAGATTCTGTATAATTTCTATTAAAGAACCGAAAAGGTTTAAAGGAAAATGGGAGCAAAATATCGCAATTTCGAGAACCCACACTGGGTTCTTGAAATTGCGATATTTTGTTTTGTACTAAAAACAGAAACATCAAAAACACGCCTTAAAAATTCGGTTATTTTAAATTTTAATTCACAATGCCAAGTTTTTAAATTACCCAGTCTGTAATAAATTGTCAAAGAAATCAAATAAGGCTTAAATAAGGCTTAAAGTGGGAGTGTTGAGAGATATATATGGTTAATCAATTTAAGTTGAGTAACTTTAAACTTTCAAATTGTGTTATGTGGGGGGATAGACCAGTACCTACTTTGTATGTTGATACTAAAAACAGTGGCGTAACCATAAGGTGACAAAGCTGGCAAAAGGCGACGGGCCCCTGGCCCGGTGGGGCCCCCGATCCGAGAGACCGCGAGAGAAGTAATCTAACATCTAAAACAAAAATAAGTAAAAATTATAAAAATTTTAACATAAGTAGCCTACATACTTATGTCATATACATAGCAAATTACATCTTTCGTGAAGAAATGTATGAAACTACCAGTCCACAATATCGCGTCGCTATCGTTGTCGCCTATTGTGAAAACGACCGAACCGATCCCAGCATAGTTGGGGTAAGAGCTGGGCAGATTTATTGGTTCCCATTAAATACCCGTACCTATCTAATATCATCGGGGGAGGCCTATGTCCAGCAGTGGACGTCTATCGGCTGAAATGATGATGATGATGATGATTAAATATCCCATGTGAAACTATGTGATATTTTAAAGTTGTCATAAAATAAATTGCCCGTTTTGACATCTGTCAAAACGAATACTTAAATACCTACGCAAAAAGAATACTCGCAATATATTCCATCATATTATTTGACACGCCAAAAATAATTATGTATTTTTGTAAAACACTTTATGAAATTAATTATTATTTTATTGTATCTTTCAGTTTCGTTCTAAGTTACATTCTAGGGTATTTCTCAAATGTCAAAACGGATCTTATATTTTTTAACGAGTTTAAAAGAACTAATTAATCTATCGATCTATGGTCGCAGGTATAAAACACTGGCTCTTAGTAATAAGGCAGGCTTGTAGTATTAGTACGGTCTCAGGCTCAGTGCAAAATAAACCCATTGTAATTTAATTCGTTATCAGTGTGTTCTGTTTCCGAATATGTTGAATAAAAACAATTGGTTTCAATTGTTTAGAAGCCTAGAAGGTAAGTATTGTTTCAAGTCAATATTTGTAACAAATCATTATTTATGGGTAAGTATTATGAAACTTTTGTTTCCACCAAGGCTAAGTGCTACGAAGAAAAAAGATAATACAGAGCGAGTAATAGTCCCTACCGCGGCATTGTCAGTCAATAACTTACCATCGCACTTATGTTTGTAAAGGTAAATGTTTGTGAGTTTGTGCATTATTAATAGATATTTCGTCGTGTCGAAATTAGGGTCCAAACCACCGGTAGTTAGGGCTCCAGAGACAGGAACAACCTCCTCATAATGCCAGCCGTATCGAGGAATACTGCCTTCTGTAACACGTTTATTATTATTATATACTTTATTCCACACCTTAACCTAAGACAGGACTAACATTTCGACAATGGAAAGATAAAATTGCTTAACCGCCACGTTAGTCATAATTTATTTATTGTCTGAGTGTAATTTATTTATAATATATATTATGTATTTAGAAATACCTATATGTGTTTATCAGTTGTCTAGTACTCATAACACAAGCTCCGCTTAGCTTGGGACAAGACGGCGTTGTGTCACAGTTGTGGAATATTATTATTATAATGAACAAGCTGCTGCCAGTGCCTTCACCCGCGTGAAAGTATAAAATTGTCCCAAGGCAACATACTCTCGGAATACCAAAGTTCAGCCGTACGAGCGTGAAGACGTAACAAACATACACTACTTACTTATTTTTATAAATCGAAAGTGAAAAGGTAAAATCGCTTATCCGCCACTTTGGTCGAAAACGAGTTACAAAACTTATTTTAAGTGAAATACGACCAAAGTGGCGGTTAAGTGATTTTATCTTTCCACTGTTGAAATGTTTATCCTGTCTTAAGTTAAGGTCTGGAATAAAGTATGTAATAATAAGCGTGATACTGAAGGCAGTACTCTTTGATACGGCTGGCATTGTGGGAAAGTTCCTGTGTCTGGATCCCTAACTACCTGGCTTGGACCCTAATTTCGACACGACGGATTATTTAATAACAATAGACACACCCGGAAACATTCACCTTTACAAACATAAATGCGATGGTAAGTTTTTGACTGACAATGCCCGGGTAGGGACCATTACTCGCTCTGTATTGTCTCTTTTGTACGTAGCACTTAGCCTTGGTGGAAACAAAAGTTTCATAATACTTAGGTACCCATAAATAAGGATTCGTTACAAATATTGACTTGTAACTATACTTACCTTCTAGGCTTCTAAACAATTGAAACCAATTGTTTGTATTCAACGTATTCGGAAACAGAACACACTGATAACGAATTAAATTACAATGGAAAAAGAGATAACTTTTTTCTACGTAGCACTTAGCTTTGGTGGAAACAAAAGTTTCATAATACTTACCCATAAATAAGGATTCGTTACCTACTTAGTAGAGATAAAATATTGAATTTTTACAATACTTACCTTGTAAACAATTAAAACCTATTGTTTTTATTCTGACGACTTGTCCTGATAACCGTGGTAGACCTCTCCACACCTCCAGTACCTCAGGCAATGTTAGCCCTTTGTTACTATGTCAGCCCTTGTATGTGTGTAGGTAAGTAATTTTTATGTGGAAATGTTGGAAAAGTGTGTATTTGTATCAAATCTATAGTATATCCAAACATACGTTAAAAGTGTTACAGGGAAATTGTAATAGAAGTAAAAAACATATCATTATTATGAAATTATATAATAAGAATATCATACAAAACTTATGACTACTTATACATATAACCTAACGACTTAACCTACTTAAAAATTACACATTATTTATATCTTACAAGTAACACAAAAAAATTGTCTATTTGCCGAACAAAATTACTCTTCATCCTTCATCATCTGTGCAGCACAAGTGGGACCTGACGGCCGAACCCTGAATTCGCCGTACAAAGACCAAATGGCATAGATGACGTAAAAAAAATGATCGTAATCGACGTCTTGCCCCGGAGTCCGCGCCGTCAGCTTATAATATATTTCGTGATCACTCTTATTTTTTTTGAGGTAGTCGACGATTGATTGTACTCGATCTGGATCTATCGACTGCGAGAAATAGTTATAATTGTCGGAAAGCACGAACATCCCTCTCACAATGTCTAAATTTTTCAAAATAGTTTTATGTTTCTTGATTTCGTACATTAATTGTTTCCGATATTCATTCCAGGTCTTCTGCGATATATAGTCCTGGTACTTTTGAAACTGCTCCCCCCAATAATCCTTTCTATTCTTGAGTTCCCGTATGTAGTCAGGAACATATCGGAGCCGAATTTTTTTGAGGGAAGCTTTTGATATTGGGCTTGTGAGGATAATTGTATAAAATATCTCTTGGAATTTGTCTTCCTCCTCACACACACACACATTCATCTCGACACTTTCTGTTGCATACTCCATGATCACTAAGAACTTTTATTGACGTGAATGAAAGTTAACTTTATTACTGTGCAAAGCGACGTGGACACTTGAACGGTTAACAGAAGACTGCATAAAATAATAAGTTTCGTCGTGGTTTTATGCGGTACGAGGGTCCGCATGGTGAGAAAGAGATGGCGCTATACGGCCTGTATGTGTCCATCTCTTTCCCGATATGAGACAATAACTGAAGGTAGATACGGGCCATACGAAGGTAAAAAAAAATAGTTTTTAAAATAAAAGATTTGTTATCCGAGTGTTTTACCTATTGTTAGATCATTAGTTGTTGGTATATTTTCTTGTTAAATACCTAGAAAAATATTAGTACAAAGCAGCCGGTACCTGCCTACATTGGCAAACTGTTTAATGATTTACCGGAAGAAAAAAAAAAAAATGTGTTTACCCTATGATGTCACCAAGATACGAGATGCGAATTTTACGATATTTATAATATAACTCATTTTAAATGAGCTATAATAATTGTTCTTTTCTTTAAACCTAACTTATAATCTGAGATTAGGTAAACAATGATAAAGAACCGCTTGGTAACGTGACAAGCAAATCGCATCTAATCGCAATCATTTCAGAACTATTAAATGGATTGTTATAATTACGTTACTTTAAAAAAAAGTACTAAACATAATGTTTTAGATCACACTTTTCACAACTGAATGAATTTACATTACAATAATTTGAAGATAATTTTTGAATTAAAGAGAAAATTGAATACAAAATTCAAATTTAAAAATAAAACAGCATGTCTTGCCAAGTCATGACTGTTTCGTTTCGAGTCTCTTTCGTCGATCGCCTCGAGTCGGCCACGCTTCCAATTTCATTGTTCTGACCACGTGACTGAGCGTTGAGATGACGTCATTCCCACACATTTGAAGTTTTCTACTAGCGTTAACGATTGTAGATTATCAACTTGGCTAAGCTCTCAAGACGACTTATTTATGTTTTTGACTTATTATGGGTTAAGTTTCACCGCAGTTGGAATCCGGGTCGTTTCCGATTCAATACCGAATTGGAATTGGCCCTGCGAGTAATTTTATATTAGCGCTACATACGCGACTTGATTTATTCCATTTTAATACCAACAACTTATACCACTGGTATTTGTTTGGACTCATATTTCAAAATTATTTTGATTAGTTTTAACTAGAATTTGGTACAGTCGGTTGACTGTATTAAATCCAAGTTGTTGATATTCGTTCGGAATGAAAAATAAATATGATTTCAAAAAAGTACAATTGGTTTTAGAACGGAATAAATCCGTGAATTCGACGACTTGAATCCTAGGAGGATACAACTACGTGATTTTTAATGAGAACCTATCAATCTGCTTAGCTTTTTTTCCTTTTCAGTTGAAAATCAGTATTTTACATGAAGCGACTTTCCTTTCCCGGATATTTTTGTTAAAATATGATGACTACATGTATTAGAGCAGTGGTGACCGAGTGGTAAGGGCCCCGACTTACGAGTTGTAGGTCGCGGGTTCAAACCCAGCCAGGTGCATTACTTTGTGTAATTTATTTCATCACCACTGCTCTCAAAACGGTGAAGGAAAACATCGTGAGGAAACCGGCATGTCCTATAACCAAAAAATTCGTAGACATGTGACATTCACCAAACCGCACTGGGCCCTCGTGGTGGATTACGGCACATTCCCTCTTCTAGAGAGGAGGCCTGAATCCCAGCAGTGGGAACATTAAAAAGGCTGATTATGCTTATTATGCTTATGCTATAAATGTAATGAAATTATTTAGATTTTAGAGGACAAATGAAAGTGTAACTGTACTGTAGTTATAATGAAATAAACTTATTATTAATAACAGTATCGTTTATAGATTTATTTTAACTAGCCATCTAACACCTATGTACCCCTTTTTATGATTTTTTAATTGAAGATTTTCTAGCTTTTGAATCCTGGTGAGAAAGAGGTCAATCGTTGAACCCGACTCGTCTGGGCAGCATTCGGGAAGCTGCGCGGTGTCTTCTCGTCCAATATACCACAGTGTCTTAAGACGAAAGTCTAGTATGACCAGTGCGTGTTGCCAGTGATGACATATGGCTCCGAAACGTGGTCGCTTACAATGGGCGTCATCAGAAGGCTTAAAGTCACTCAAAGGGCAATGGAAAGGGCTATGCTCGGAGTTTCCTTGCGTGATCGCGTCAGAAATGAAGATATCCGCAGGAGAACCAAGGTTACAGATATAGCCCGAAGAATAGCCAAACTAAATTGGCAATGGGCAGGGCACATTGCTCGCTGAACAGATGGTCGATGGGGACGAAAGGTTCTGGAATGGCGACCACGTACCAGAAGACGCAGCGTTGGAAGGCCTCCCACAAGGTGGACCGATGACATGATGAGGGTCGTGGGAATCCGATGGATGCGAGACGCACAGGACCGGTCATTGTGGTGACATTTGGGGGAGGCCTATGTCCAACAGTGGACGTCTTTCGGCTAAAATGATGAATTATGATGAATACTGGTGAATGACGGTCAAAAATCTACAAATGAATGTCAAGACCAACTTAACGTCGTGTTTTTCGAAACACAGAGGAATCTCAGTATATAATCTAGACTGGCCTGTTGGTCTAATGGTTAATGGCCCTGACTGCTATGTCGTGGGTCCGATTCCCACCCAGGACAATTGTTTGTGTGATAAGCACGATTATTTGTTCTGTGTCTGAGTGTAATTTATTTATAATATATATTATTTATTTAGAAATATATGTGTTTATAAGTTGTCTAGTACTCATAACACAAGCTCTATTTAGCTTGGGACTAGACGGCGTTGTGTCAAAGTTGTGGAATATTATTATTATAATGAACAAGCTGCTGCCAGTGCCTTCACCCGCGTGAAAGTATAAAATTGTCCCAAGGGAACATACTTTCGGAATACCAAAGTTCAGCCGTACGAGCGTGAAGACGTAACAAATATACACTACTTACTTATTTTTATAAATCGAAAGTGGAAAGGTAAAATCGCTTATCCGCCACTTTGGTCGAAAACGAGTTACAAAACTTATTTTAAGTGAAATACGACCAAAGTGACGGTTAAGTGATTTTATCTTTCCACTGTCGAAATGTTTATCCTGTCTTAAGTTAAGGTCTGGAATAAAGTATGTAATAATAAGCGTGATACTGAAGGCAGTACTCTTCGATACGGCTGGCATTGTGGGAAAGTTCCTGTGTCTGGATCCCTAACTACCTGGCTTGGACCCTAATTTCAACACGACGGATTATTTAATAACAATAGACGCACCCAGAAACATTCACCTTTACAAACATAAGTGCGATGGTAAGTTTTTGACTGACAATGCCGGTGTAGGGACCATTACTCGCTCTGTATTGTCTCTTTTGTACGTAGCACTTAGCCTTGGTGGAAACAAAAGTTTCATAATACTTAGGTACCCATAAATAAGGATTCGTTACAAATATTGACTTGTAACAATACTTACCTTCTAGGCTTCTAAACAATTGAAACCAATTGTTTGTATTCAACGTATTCGGAAACAGAACACACTGTTAACGAATTAAATTACAATGGAAAAAGTGATAACTTTTTTCTACGTAGCACTTAGCCTTGGTGGAAACAAAAGTTTCATAATACTTACCCATAAATAAGGATTCGTTACCTGCTTAGTAGAGATAAAATATTGAATTTTTACAATACTTACCTTGTAAACAATTAAAACCTATTGTTTTTATTCTGACGACTTGTCCTGATAACCGTGGTAGACCTCTCCACACCTCCAGTACCTCAGGCAATGTTAGCCCTTTGTTACTATGTCAGCCCTTGTATGTGTGTAGGTAAGTAATTTGTATGTGGAAATGTTGGAAAAGTGTGTATTTGTATGAAATCTATAGTATATCCAAACATAAATTAAAAGTGTTACAGGGAAATTGTAATAGAAGTAAAAAACATAATTATCATTATTATGAAATTATTTATTAAGAATATCATACAAAACTTATGACTACTTATACATATAACCTAACGACTTAACCTACTTAAAAATTACACATTATTTATATCTTACAAGTAACACAAAAAAATTGTCTATTTGCCGAACAAAATTACTCTTCATCCTTCATCATCTGTGCAGCACAAGTGGGACCTGACGGCCGAACCCTGAATTCGCCGTACAAAGACCAAATGGCATAGATGACGTAAAAAAAATGATCGTAATCGACGTCTTGCCCCGGAGTCCGCGCCGTCAGCTTATAATATATTTCGTGATCACTCTTATTTTTTTTGAGGTAGTCGACGATTGATTGTACTCGATCTGGATCTATCGACTGCGAGAAATAGTTATAATTGTCGGAAAGCACGAACATCCCTCTCATAATGTCTAAATTTTTCAAAATAGTTTTATGTTTCTTGATTTCGTACATTAATTGTTTCCGATATTCATTCCAGGTCTTCTGCGATATATAGTCCTGGTACTTTTGAAACTGCTCCCCCCAATAATCCTTTCTATTTTTGAGTTCCCGTATGTAGTCAGGAACATATCGGAGCCGAATATTTTTGAGGGAAGCTTTTGATATTGGGCTTGTGAGGAAAATTGTATAAAATATCTCATGGAATTTGTCTTCCTCCTCACACACACACACATTCATCTCGACACTTTCTGTTGCATACTCCATGATCACTAAGAACTTTTACTGACGTGAATGAAAGTAAACTTTATTACTGTGCAAAGCGACGTGGACACTTGAACGGTTAACAGAAGACTGCATAAAATTATAAGTTTCGTCGTGTTTTTATGCGGTACGAGGGTCCGCATGGTGAGAAAGAGATGGCGCTATACGGCCTGTATGTGTCCATCTCTTTCCCGATATGAGACAATAACTGAAGGTAGATACGGGCCATACGCAGCTAAAAAAAATAGTTTTTAAAATAAAAGATTTGTTATCCGAGTGTTTTACCTATTGTTAGATCATTAGTTGTTGGTATATTTTCTTGTTAAATACCTAGAAAAATATTAGTTCAAAGCAGCCGGTACCTGCCTACATTGGCAAACTGTTTAATTATGATTTACCGGAAGAATAAAAAAAAAATGTGTTTACCCTATGATGTCACCAACATACGAGATGCGAATTTTACGATATTTATAATATAACTCATTTTAAATGAGCTATAATAATTGTTCTTTTCTTTAAACCTAACTTATAATCTGAGATTAGGTAAACAATGATAAAGAACCGCTTGGTAACGTGACAAGCAAATCGCATCTAATCGCAATCATTTCAGAACTATTAAATGGATTGTTATAATTACGTTACTTTAAAAAAAAGTACTAAACATAATGTTTTAGATCACACTTTTCACAACTGAATGAATTTACATTACAATAATTTGAAGATAATTTTTGAATTAAAGAGAAAATTTAATACAAAATTCAAATTTAAAAATAAAACAGCATGTCTTGCCAAGTCATGACTGTTTCGTTTCGAGTCTCTTTCGTCGATCGCCTCGAGTCGGCCACGCCTCCGATTTCATTGTTCTGACCACGTGACTGAGCGTTGAGATGACGTCATTCCCACACATTTGAAGTTTTCTACTAGCGTTAACGATTGTAGATTATCAACTTGGCTAAGCTCTCAAGACGACTTATTTATGTTTTTGACTTATTATGGGTTAAGTTTCACCGCAGTTGGAATCCGGGTCGTTTCCGATTCAATACCGAATTGGAATTGGCCCTGCGAGTAATTTTATATTAGCGCTACATACGCGACTTGATTTATTCCATTTTAATACCAACAACTTATACCACTGGTATTTGTTTGGACTCATATTTCAAAATTATTTTGATTAGTTTTGACTAGAATTTGGTACAGTCGGTTGACTGTATTAAATCCAACTTGATATTCGTTCGGAATGAAAAATAAATATGATTTCAAAAAAGTACAATTGGTTTTAGAACGGAATAAATCCGTGAATTCGACGACTTGAATCCTAGGAGGAAACAACTACGTGATTTTTAATGAGAACCTATCAATCTGACTAGCTTTTTTTCCTTTTCTGTTGAAAATCAGTATTTTACATGAAGCGACTTTCCTTTCCCGGGTATTTTTGTTAAAATATGATGACTACATGTATTAGAGCAGTGGTGACCGAGTGGTAAGGGCCCCGACTTACGAGTTGTAGGTCGTAGGTTTAAACCCAGCCAGGTGCATTACTTTGTGTAATTTATTTCATCACCACTGCTCTCAAAACGGTGAAGGAAAACATCGTGAGGAAACCGGCATGTCCTTTAGCCAAAAAATTCGTAGACATGTGACATTCACCAAACCGCACTGGGCCCGCGTGGTGGATTACGGCACATTCGCTCTTCTAGAGAGGAGGCCTGACTGGGATTCAGGCCTCCTGTTCCTCCAGTGGGAACATTAAAAAGGCTGATTATGCTTATTATGCTTATGCTATAAATGTAATGAAATTATTTAGAATTTTAGAGGACAAATGAAAGTGTAACTGTACTGTAGTTATAATGAAATAAACTTATTATTCATAACAGTATCGTTTATAGATTTATTTTAACCCTTTAACGCACACCTTAACTTATATTTTATAATTATATTCAGTACTGTTATTTATAATAATATGTAGTGATATATTTTTCAGAAAGTTGTTATTTTCCGAGAAAACCCAAAAAAACTAGTGGCCAGTATACTGACCACCGACCGTTCTGCATCAGTAACTCTCCCTGTATAATCACTGGCCTGTAAACTGGACACATAAAAACCGGTTGCTTTTTACATAATAAAATGAAATTTCTGTGTATTTCATAATTAGTTTTTAATCAGTCTCCAAAAAAATAACATAATTAGCGTATCATTTCAAACAAAATTTTAGTATTTCTTCTTCTTAGTCTAAAAACATAAAAAATCAATATCAAAGTGTTTTCTCCTCTAAATTATTAATAAATTTAACGAAAAATCAAAAATTACTATTGTGGTGTTCAAAATTCAATAGAAAAGGATAATTTGGATAGGCGGTGATAGCAGAGGCAGTGAGGGATGTGGCGGTGCTATTGGGGGTTGTGGTGAAGGCTGTGGTGGAGAAGCTGGTGGAGGATTTTGCGGAGATACAGATCCGTGTGGGAGTTCTGAAGAAGACTATGATTGATGACTATAACTACGGGTACTAAAGCTGCTTGTATTCGAGACAATATCGTCAAAGCAATCATCAGCGTCGGAATCACCACCAATATCAGAATGGATGGCCTGGTCATCAGTAATGGCCATAATTTCTGCCCATTGATCTTTACTCAGCATCTCCAGATCCTGTGTGCTAAAATTCTTTCTAAAACAGCAGAAAAACGAGAATGAAAACACAATAACTATACGTACCTACAAATCGACATTTTTCGATATGAAAAAATAGCTATAAAATTACGATAATAAGCTATAACTACCGAACCCGTATATTTGTACTTATTGCACTATTTTATCCTAAAAATAGACTATATACTTGGTATAAAACGATGTAATTGATAAGCATTAATCGAAATATATACTTATGAGACTACCTCCGACACACATGTGTAATTTCTAAGTTAGATTTTTTCAACACACCTGTCTGGTTTTAATGGCAAAATAACATTGTTTATTTTATGATACTCGATTATATTTGTGCGCAATAAGAAAGTTTATACTATAACCAAATTGTTTTACTCACCTTTTTTACGAAGACATGTTTTTTCCTTGCACTACACACCGAAATACTTGACGTCTACTTGTGTTGACGACAAATACTAGTGCAGGTATGCGCAGTGGCCAGTTGACAGGCCACCGTAAAAAAAGGCGCGAATTTTGCATTGCATGTGACGTCCTTGAGCACTGGCTAGTTAAAAGGCCAGCGTGCTTTATTGGTTATCGTTTATGATCATAAGGTTCAACATTATTAAAAAAGTCTTTGAATTATCGACTTTAAAGTGATCGTCCAGTTTACTGGCCACTTTGTATGGGCCGTCCTATAAAGGGTTAACTAGCCATCTAACACCTATGTACCCCTTTTTATGATTTTTTTATTGAAGATTTTCTAGCTTTTGAATACTGGTGAGAAAGAGGTCAATCGTCGAACCCGACTCGTCTGGGCAGCGTTCGGGAAGCTGCGCGGTGTCTTCTCGTCCAATATACCACAGTGTCTTAAGACGAAAGTCTAGTATGACCAGTGCGTGTTGCCAGTGATGACATATGGCTCCGAAACGTGGTAGCTTACAATGGGCATCATCAGAAGGTTTAAGCTGTTGATCCCCGCATTAACGCCGGCGTTCACGCACCATTGTCTTACTATTGTGTCTCTAATTACGCACTCAAAAGGTTAAAGTCACTCAAAGGGCAATGGAAAGGGCTATGCTCGGAGTTTCCTTGCGTGATCGCGTCAGAAATGAAGATATCCGCAGGAGAACCAAGGTTACAGATATAGCCCGAAGAATAGCCAAACTAAAGTGGCAATGGGCAGGGCACATTACTCGCTGAACAGATGGTCGATGGGGACGAAAGCTTCTGGAATGGCGACCACGTACCGGAAAACGCAGCGTTAGAAGGCCTCCCACAATGTGGACCGATGACATGTTGAGGGTCGTGGGAATCCGATGGATGCGAGACGCACAGGACCGGTCATTGTGGTGACATTTGGGGGAGGCCTATGTCCAACAGTGGACGTCTTTCAGCTTAAATGATGAATTATGATGAATACTGGTGAATGACGGTCAAAAATCTACAAATGAATGTCAAGACCAACTTAACGTCGTGTTTTTCGAAGCACAGAGGAATCTCAGTATATAATCTAGACTGGCCTGTTGGTCTAATGGTTAATGGCCCTGACTGCTATGTCGTGGGTCCGATTCCCACCCAGGACAATTGTTTGTGTGATAAGCACGATTAGTTGTTCTGTGTCTGAGTGTAATTTATTTATAATATATATTATGTATTTAGAAATATATGTGTTTATAAGTTGTCTAGTACTCATAACACAAGCTCTACTTAGCTTGGGACTAGACGGCGTTGTGTCAAAGTTGTGGAATATTATTATTATAATGAACAAGCTGCTGCCAGTGCCTTCAACCGCGTGAAAGTATAAAATTGTCCCAAGGGAACATACTCTCGGAATACCAAAGTTCAGCCGTACGAGCGTGAAGACGTAACAAACATACACTACTTACTTATTTTTATAAATCGAAAGTGGAAAGGTAAAATCGCTTATCCGCCACTTTGGTCGAAAACGAGTTACAAAACTTATTTCAAGTGAAATACGACCAAAGTGGCGGTTAAGCGATTTTATCTTTCCACTGTCGAAATGTTTATCCTGTCTTAAGTTAAGGTTTGGAATAAAGTATGTAATAATAAGCGTGATACTGAAGGCAGTACTCTTCGATACGGCTGGCATTGTGGGAAAGTTCCTGTGTCTGGATCCCTAACTACCTGGCTTGGACCCTAATTTCGACACGACGGATTATTTAATAATAATAGATACACTCGCAAACATTTACCTACCTTTACAAACATAAGTGCGATGGTAAGTTTTTGACTGACAATGCCGCGGTATGGATTGTTATTCGCTCTGTATTATCTCTTTTCTACGTAGCACTTAGCCTTGGTGGAAACAAAAGTTTCATAATACTTACCCATAAATAAGGATTCGTTACCTTACCTTCTAAACAATTAAAACCTATTGTTTTTATTCAACGAATTGGGAAACAGACCACACCGATACTTAATTATTACAATAGGTTTATTTTGCACTGAATCTGAGACCGCACTAAGACTACATGCTTAGCTTATTACTAAGAAGCAGAAGCATTGTTTTATACTTTTTTTTTCGGTGGGAAAATCATCCAATGACATCCCTCGCTCTTGGGTGGAGCGTGAGATAGTATCAGACTTTTATTGACTAAAAACTCACGCCTATTTCTTCTTTGCTTTCGTTCCAGGGCCCAGGGGTTCTCTTTCGCATCACCCATGGCCCCAGTAGGCTTCGAACTTGCTGGGCCCCTACGGTTTTGCTGAAATCTCCTTATGGCGCGCGTGGAACACTTCGCGTCGTCATTGTTTTATGCCTGCAACTGTAGACCGGTAGATTGTCTGTACGTGATATTTAAAAATAACCAATTAATCTGCTTAGTTTATTTCCAACCATGCTTTATTTTTTTTGAGGTCATCTAATGAAATCATCTAATGACTTCTCCCGCTCTTGGGCGGAGCAGGAAGGCATGTCAGACTTTTACTAAGTAAAACCACACCTATGTTCTATGTTAAGGCCAGGTTATACTGATCTTTTTTAAACCCTTGGTAATCACAGATATAAAAGAGTAAAATTATTTTATTAAAATTGACTATATTTGACTGACTATCGAGTTGGCTCGATAAAAAATATCGCGAATCTGACCCTAAATTACGATTTCAAACGTCTACGAGATTACGTCACGGAAATATTTGAAAGTTATAAAAAATAAAAAAAAGCTTGTTTTTTAAAAGGGCCTCTCAAAAACAAAAATCTTTCAAAGTTGTGTTTTTTTATATTAAAAAAATTGTTTGTTTCTTATTTAACACCGACTTCCGAAATTAAAGTTATTTTGATCCTTTTAGTGTTTTTTTAGTGAAGTCGGTTATTTTTTTTTTGAAAAAAGTTTTTATTTCACACTTTTTAGTTGCGATACACTTATAAACAGAGTGCCTATTTCTCATGACAATTCCAATTAACCCAAATACTGCTAGGTTACATTGTTTTATTATAAAGTTCCTGTGTCTACCTTCCTCCTTCCGGCTCCATCATCAGATCAGTTCGATAGTACCTTATAGCCAAAGAGCATATCACGACAATTCTAATAAGCCCAAACACGGCTAGGATACATTGATTAATTACGGAGTTCTTGTGCCTACCTTCCGGCTCCATCATCAGATCAGTTCGATAGTACCTTATAGCCAAAGTGCATCTCATGGCAATTCTAATAAGTCCAAACACGGCTAGGTTAGATTGATTAATTACGGAGTTCCAGTGCCTACCTTCCATCATCAGATCACTTCGATGATACCATTTTCAACGTAACTATTCAGAATCATTCATTTATTTGTATTGTCATAGTCGCTTAACTATATTTTCATTGTGATGTCTATTTGAGTATGAAGTTCCGTTGTATCAAATGTTACTTTTTGACTGTAAATTCTTAAGTTCTTGATGAAAATACTCAAATTACCATAGGGTTGCCTATAATTTTTGAGGAGTTCCCTCGATTCCTCATGGATTCCATCATCAGAACTGGATTTTGAAAAAAATGGGACCAATCTGGAAGCATATCCTTAAAGGGAAAAAAAAAATTTGCAAATCGGTCCATAAACGACGCAGTTCTGTGGTAACAAACATAAAAAAATAAATAAAAAATAATGATGACAAAAAAAAAAAATACAACCGAATTGATAACCTCTTCCTTTTTTTTGAAGTCGGTTAAAGATAAAACCGCTGTTACAGGGCCGCGAAATGGACATAGACGCGGGCGGAGTTCATACAAAATACTCAGTGACTACAACCGGCCGGATTTACTCAGTAAAAATAGAAGTGTATTATTTGAATGAACAAGTATCAAGTTAATGAACTGATAATATAACCTCTTCTTAATACTCTCATTTACTATTTTTAATTTATCTTTAAATTATGAATATTTTGCATGCCCTACGGCAAATAATATTAGTATAATCGACAATTTAAACAATATCTTATTTGTACCGATATCCATAATATTAGCAAATAAAAATGATTAAACCGGACAGATATCTGTGTGGTTCTTTCCTGAAAAGACCATCTGCATGGTTTTCTTACGATTCGACCATTACTGGAATGCATTATACTTATTCTTGTGTATAAAATTTTATATTTGTGTATGTGGTCTTCGAGAAAGAGGTCAATCGTCGAATCCGACTCGGCTGGGCAGCGTTCGGGAAGCTGCGCGGTGTCTTCTCTTCCAATATACCACAGTGTCTCAAGACGAAAGTCTATGACCGTGTTGCCAGTGATGACATATGGCTCTGAAACGTAGTCGCTTACAATGGGCCTCATCAGAAGGCTTAAAGTCACTCAAAGGGCAATGGAAAGGGCTAAGCTCGGAGTTTCCTTGCGTGAACGCGTCAGAAATGAAGATATCCGCAGGAGAACCAAGGTTACAGACATAGCCCGAAGAATCGCCAAACTTTAGTGGCAGTGGGCAGGGCACATTGCTCGCAGAACAGATGGTCGATGGGGACGAAAGGTTCTGGAATGACGACCACGTACCGGAAGACGCAGCGCTGGAAGGCCTCCCACAAGGTGAACCGATGACCTGGTGAGGGTCGCGGGAATCCGATGGATGCGAGACGCACAGGACCGGTCATTGTGGCAACATTTGGGGGAGGCCTATGTCCAACAGTGGACGTCTTTCGGCTGAAATGATGATGATGATGTGGTCTTTTTAATTGTATGTGTTTGTTGTTATTTTATTTTGTGTGTTATGATCCTTATTATTATTACATGTTTGCCGTATGGACTTTAAAAGAGGCTTAGATTCCTGAGTTTGTTTCGATGTTTCTTCTCAGGGTAGTTAGCTAAGAAACACCGGCGTCATCTAGTTTAAACTGACGACAAAAATTACGTGTTTTTTAAAAAGCATTTGCAAAAAAAAATACATTATAAATATCATTTAGCAGATACTGTCTAGCCCTTTAACAATTATGTTGGATAGCCAACCCACTCTACAATACTTCATCAACTCTTGATATACCTACCTACCTAGTCCTTATTAAGAGTGCCAGGTAGAATTTCGCGTTTTTAACTTCTCGTAATGACTGTCAAATATCTGCAAATGACAGCCGGGACACTGACATAATATATTTTATTTTTTTCTTCTATAAATACAGTCTTTTATTTATAAGTTTTGGTTTCTTCATTGTATCATTAAACCAGATTTGATTTGTATTGGTACTGGAGACTGATACCGGGATCCCGCATGCTGGGATCCCATACGCGTAAGGGCCCAGCAGGGTCGAAGCCTACTGAGGCCAAGGGTCTGCTTCTGAAAGGAAGACTCGGCCCTGGTATGTAAGGCAACTAAGGAACATGAGTGGGTTTTTAGTCAGTACAAATCTGACACTATCTCCCGCTCCGCCCAAGAGCGGGGGATGTCATTGGATGATTTTTCAACCGAAAAAAAAAAACGGTTAAAGGGTTTATGTTAATTAATAATGACAACTTAATTGCGTTAATACAAAATTCAAGTATTGTGGGTAAAAAGTTATCGCACAAGATAAATAAACGTAAACATCTATTAACTAGTACGTGGACTTGTAGGTATGTGAATAATTTGCACGTTACGTATCTGCGGACCGTCGCGCTATCGGGCCGCTCAATAGAATACAGGTTCACATCAATCAATGTATTAGTATGTATTAGGTTGCTCGCTGATTAGTAAATATTATATGAAAGTCCCGTCAAAATCAACCGTTTCAAAGACTTATCCCGTATTGTGGAACCCCATTCTCACAGGCAAATGAAAATCAGCCCGAATTACTCCTTGTAATATTAGATATTAGTCAGTGGCCACTGCGGTGAGACAGGACACCCGATGTCCGAGTGCTCAAAAAAAGCGGACTCACCGAAATGTGCAACTTGCTCTCGCTTCAAAAAGCCCTCCAACCATAAAACGGGAGACGCTGAGTGTCCTGCTAGGAAAATAGCGGAATATAGATATACTAGCGACCCGCCCCGGCTTCGCACGGGTGCAATGCAGATCACTTCATAGTATATAACCAAGTCGCTTCCCGCTGTGTCTCTATGTACGCTTAGATCTTTAAAAACTACGTAACGGATTTTGATGCGGTTTTGTCCAGCATTACACCAGGGCGGGTCGCTAGTACTAAATATACTACATAATGTCTTTATACACAACGTTCACAGATTTTTTGTCATTAAACAATACAAACATATTTTCTTTCGAGGTTACTCTTGAAAGAGCGACATATAATTGGCCATGTGAAAAACATTCAACGCTCAAATCAAAGCCTGTAACGTTGAAAGTTTGTCCCTGCGATTTATTGATGGTCATTGCAAAAGATATCTTTAGCAGAAATTGTAGGAGTTTATATTGGAACGGTAAATTCGATGGTATTAGAATTCAATTTCAATTAACCCAAACACTGCTAGGTTGCATTGTTTTATTATGAATTTCCTGTGTCTTCGTTCCACCTTCTTCGATAGTACCTTATAGCCAAAGTGCATCTTATGACAATTCTAATAAGCCCAAACACGGCTAGGATACATTGATCAATTACAGAGTTCCGGTGCCTATCTTCCGGCTCCATCATCATCATCACGTCACTTCGATGATACCATTTTCAATATAACTATTCAGAACCATTTATTTATTTGTATTGTCATAGTCGCTTTACTGTCTTTATTGTGATATCTATGTGAGTATGAAGTTCCGTTGGCCATTCCTGGTCTTCTTCATCAGTTCCACTTCATCAAATGTTACTTTTTGACTGTATTTACAGACAAAAAGTTAGCTTATGTTCTCGATGAAAATACCAAAATCACTATATAAATGCCTATAATATTTAAGGAGTTCCTTCGATTCCCCATGGATTCCATCATCAGAACTGAATTTTGAAAAAAATGGGACCAATCTGGAAGCATATCCTTTAAGAAGAAAAAAAATTTTGCAAATCGGTCTATAAACGACGGAGTTCTGAGGTAACACACAAAAAAATGTAAAAAAGAATAAACATACAACCGAATTGATAACCTCCTCCTTTTTTTGAAGTCGGTTAAAAACACTATAACAATCAAAATAACTTTAATTTCGGAAGTCGGTGTTTCTGGTATTGTTTGCTTGTTATTTAAAACCGACTTCCGAAATTAAAGTTATTTTGATCGTTTTAGTGTTTTGTTTTTTTTTGTAGTGAAGTAGGTAGGTAATTTAATTTTTTTGTAAAAAGATTTTTATTTCACTCTTTTTATTAGTGACGCACTTATAGCCAGAGTACCTATTTCTCATGACAATTCGAATTAACCCAAACACTGCTATTACATTATTTTATTATGAAGTCCCCATCCACCTCCCGGCTCCATCATCAGGTTAGTTCGATAGTAGGTACCTTATAGCCAAAATGCATATGATGACAATTCTAATAAGCCCAAACACGGCTAGGTTACATTGATTAATTACGGAGTTCCAGTGCCTACCTTCCGGCTCTAACATCATCATCAGATCACTTCGATGATACCATTTTCAACATAACTATTCAGAACCATTTATTTATTTATATTGTCATAGTTACTTATCTATCTTCATTGTGATATCTATGTGAGGGTGAAGTTCCGTTGGCCATTTCTGGTCTTTTTCATCAGTTCCACTTCATTAAATATTACTTTTTTACTGTAAATGCTTTTTTTGGTATTCTCGATGAAAATATCAAAATACTATTTAGTGCCTAGAATATTTGAGGATTTCCCTCGATTCCCTGTATTTGAAAAAAATTACAAAAAAAAAATTACCGTCGGCGCATCAATCTTTGAAAGAATCAAGTTATTTATCGCAACCGCTATGTCCCTGCATTTTAAATCTGTAATATTTTCGAAAATATTCACTTAAATTACACGCTGTAAAAGGCCATATTAATCTATATTAAATGCACCATTTATTTATGGTACTTAATTGGATAAAGATTAATGCTGTATTGCTTAAAATCGTTTCGTAAATAAGCCATTATTTCTAGTAAAAAGTGGTTATTGTGGGTTATACCTAAAAGATAGACATATATCATCGCGGACTTTTTTGTAGATCTTTTTATGGCGTACAATACTGTAGTACATTATTTTGATCTAGCTCTTAGGGTTCAGCCAGCGTTTGCAATGTAAGCGCAAAAAAATGTGTTTATTTACGACATCACATTAGAAATCTCTGAAATCATCAGTGTTCCTCTACTATATTGTACGTGTATTATATACATAAACCGTCCTCTTGAATCACTCAATCTATTAAAAGAAACCGAATCAAAATCTGTTGCGTAGTTTTAAAGATCTAAGCATACATAGGGACAGACAGACACGAAAAGCGACTTTGTTTTATATTATGTAGTGATAATTTTAAATTTTTCCCTATTTAGAGACTTTGAATGTTAAATATTGTTATGAATTTTATTGTCCTAAATACCACAGTGTAAGAGCTTCTACCGCCTGTGATACAGGTTTATTCTAGTACAGGCACTTAACATAGCGATACCTTTGTAATTATTCCTAAGATTTTATGTAACTATTTTACCAAATTTTAAGTCTGAATAAATATATTATTATTATTATTAGTGAAACGTCCGTCAAAATCGGTCCAACCATTTCAGAGATGTACACTCTCCCTGGGAATTAAGATAATGTAATGTAACATTTGATTGACACAGATTTGCGGGGGGGCCGCGGGGTAGTTGTGGTTTGGATTGGCTGATCGCAATTCCGGTGCACTAGCACTAGCGGGCAGCGAGTGGGCAAGCGGAAGCGGGGTTATGACTCTAGGCCGGACTCGTATGTCAATTTAAAACGCGCGAATTTTCAAATTAGTCCTAGAAACTTTTTTTGGTGTGGTTTTTGGTGACGTGAGAGTGAGACGTGTTGTCCTAAGGACGGATTTTTTTGAGCTTCTTCTGGTGCCCCCCCAGACGTGATGCCCTAGGCAATTGCTTAATTTGATTAAGGGTTAATCCGTCACTGGTGATGGATGGCTAAGTAATACAAAGCTATAGTAATATATGTTTAATAATAAATAGTATGTTTGCATTAATTAACATAGCTATCGCCCGCGGTTTCACACGCATCTTTGGTTACTGCTCCTCTCCCGTGGATCATAGCGTAATGTTTTATAGCTTAGAGCCTCACTCGATAATTGGCCTATCCAATACTGAAATAATTTTTCAATTCGAACCCATGGTTCCAGAGATTAGCGCGTTCAAACAAACAAACTCTCTAGCTTCATAATATTCATACAAGCATAAAGAATAAAGTTACTTGATAGTGTTACATACATAATACAACCTTAAAATGTTCCCATTGCTGGGATTAAGGAAAGAAAGAAAGAAAGAAAAATATTTTATTTGCCGGAAAAGGCGCAAACTTATAACTAACATATTGCAAGACAAAAACATAATTAATTACAAATAACATTATATGCGCCACGTCCGAGCAAAACGGCCGTACGCTCAGCATAATGCCTTGTCCACAACGCAAAAATGCGACGAGTCCACAGCGCTGGTTTTCAGCCTGGGCCGGTGACGTTATCGACTAACAGACGTCGGCAACGGTACCTATTGTGTACCAACAGATTTGAGTAAAAAATAAATATAAATATTTTTTTAGGACAAAGTCATAAATAGAAATAACAGTAATAAATAAATAGTGAGAAAATACAATTATCTACATACGTATAAAGTGGCAATATTACGCCACGTCTTTAAAAGGGCGGTGTCTTAAAGAACTTAGTATCCAGGTCAAAATCACTACAAAAAAAAAAAAAAAATTATACCTGCGTTTCGAGGTGCGACAACAGCCAAAATCATGCGAATCCGACCAACGCGCATCCTTAAGGCCTCCTCTCTAAGAGAAGGAATGGGCCGTAATCCACCACGCGGGCCCAGTGCGGATTGGTGGATGTCACATGTCTTCGAATTTTTAGTTCTAGGACATGCCGGTTTCTTTAGGATGTTTTCCGTTACCGTTTTGAGAGCAGTGGTGATGAAATAAATTACAAAAAGTGAGGCACCTGGCTTGGTTTGAACTCACGAAAGTTACCACTCGGCCACCACTGCTCTTACTTGAAAGTATTATAATTTAATTATTTTTTGTACCTACTAATTGCTCAGTGCTCAAGTTCTTAAGCTGCAGTCTAGCTAAAGGTAATTTATTTATTTTTTTCTACCACAGCTTAAGTTTTAACTTACTAGAAACTTGGCAGCTAACTTAGGTAAGAACAGTGTTGTTTATTTTTTTTTTAAGAAGGCCACCTTTTGAATTGTTAATTATAATACAACTACTATTTACATTCATAATTAAAATGATGATTTTTTAAGTCCTTACTTACTTGAAACTTGGCAGCTAACTTAGGTAAGGTACATTTTTTTAAGAAGGTAAACCTATTAAATTATGAATATTATGACTGTAATATTTTCATTAATAATCTAAATGATGAATTTAGCTGATCTTCATTAGTACCAAATATATATTAGAAACCACAGAAAAATGTCTAAATAATACAAAAATCTTAGAGTCCACAAAATCATTTATTTACAAATGAACCTTTACAAATTTTAATATAAGTTATAACTTAAAATTATGACTTTTGTTGATCACAAAATGAAATCGTCATTAGTTACCAAGCATAAATTACAAACTACAGAAATATGTTCATCAATTTTCACAAAAATATTCAAGGCCACAAAATAATTTAGAAATTCATAAATGAGTTTTTACATACTTTAGTTATAACTTAAAATTATGACTTTTTAGTTACCAAAATTAAATCACAAATTCTAGAGTAAAATGTCCAAACAATACAAAAATATTTAAGACCACAAAATCATTTAGATATTCGTAAATGAACTTTTGCATACATATTAAGTTATAACTAAAACTAAACAAGAATTTACGTCCACGTCAACTTACAATATAACCGAGGGGTATCGTCACCTAATCACTATTATATACTCTGGAAGTCAAATGGGTAGTCACTCTATGCCCTCTAATACTTAGCTGCATTTTTCTGGACTGGAAGGCGAGTCATGGCCACTGCATTTCTAGACAAGTTAATCTTCTTTCTTAACCTGCAAGCTGTTTGGACGTGAAGGATACAATCTGATTTCTCCATACCTCGCGTATATCGCGAATTGGATATGTGCATGTTGTACATAATCTAAGACGATGAAAGCTGCTTCCAACATAGTTACAAGAACGAGATCGTTGCTCTCTTTCTCCTTAATGTAATCAATCAAAGTTTGAACGCGATCTGGATCGAACGAATGTGAAAAATGGTTCTCCAATTTCTTCATCTGAAGCAAATACTTGTCTAAGTTCTTTATAACTGTTTTTAGTTTCATCGTTTCTACATTCAGTTCCTCTTCGTATTTACGCCAATTCTTTTTAGATATCTGGTCTTTCCAAAACTTGTATTCTTTCCTCCAATAATCAGTTTTATTCTTGAGTTCTCGAATATAGTCAGGGATATATCGTAGTTGAACATCTTCTAGTTCCGCTTCTGGTATTTTTTCTGCGAGTTCTTTTCTTAAAGTTTGCTCGTATTTTTCGTCATAATTGGTTTTGATAAAATCCCGTACATCTTCAGGCAAAAACTTCCCTTGTGCAGCCTTTTCATTTTGTGGAACATGCAGTGCGATAAGGTTATTTATAAATTGTCTGAATCGGGCGTACTTTTCTTTTAACTTTAGATCGGATATATCGGCTATTGGAGACTCCATAATCGTCACAGATTTTTACTACTTTCGTAAATACTGTACTGTTTAGTAAACTGACGTGAACACTTGGAATGTTTTATGAAGACTGAATATTATGTGGAATAAAATAACAAAGAATGACGTGTTTTAAGCGATACGAGGGTCGGACTGCGAAACAAGGATGATGCTATACGTTCTGTATAGCTCCGTCTCTTTTTCGCAATGGGACAATGACAAGACAACGCGGTGACGTTTCAACGGTCGCAGGTATAAAAAAAATAGTTCTTAGTAATAATACAAGCTTCTAGTGTGAGTACGATTAGGTTCAGTGTTAAATAATCACATTGTAATGTAATTTAAGTTACTATCGGTATGTTTTGTTTCCGAATACGTTGAATAAAAACAATAGATTTCATTGTTTAGTTGATAAGTCGGTTAGAGTTGTAAAACCCACTGCCCAAAATTTTTAATTGGTAACTAATCCTTATTTGTGGGTACCTAGGTAATAAGAAGCTTTTGTTTCCACAACCTAAAACCACATGGAAATAGCAAAAACGAAAAAAAACAACAGTAGAAATACGGACTATACATCCTAGGCACGGGAACCAATGTCGCCAAATTCACACATTTGCAAATTAAATTGTACAATACACTCATAAAAAATAGTTTTATAACTACCTACAAATTACTAATGTAACTTTGATAAATCATCTGCTTATTATACTCGTCAAAAATTGAATCTTATTACAACAACCAAAAGTCGTTATTATTTAATTCGATTTCAGCTACTCAACGCTAGAGGGCGCTGTAAAACTGGATTATTCTATTCAGATCACTAAGACGTTGGAAATAGATGTCATATTCGCATGCAAATGTAATTTTTTATTTCTTTTTGCTACTCAGCTAGAGTTGTGGACAGATATCGATATTTCAATATTGCTATTAGGTACATACGTATTTTATTCAGGTAAAGCAACAATTTATAAATATTTTTTTTTAATCGTACACAATGTTGTCAAATAAAAAGTAGTTTCAGTTAAGTACTCATTATAACATTAGCTAAACCCCAGCGAAAGTCCTATCAAATCCTGTTCAACCGTTTCGAAGATTTTTTCCGTTGTTTGGAAGTTTTGGAATCCTGTTTTTAATGGAAAATGAAAAGAAGTCCAAGTTACTCCTTGTAACTTGGACTTCTTTTCATTCCAGACTTATAGCTATCCGTTAGTGACAATTCCGTCAAAATTGGTCTGGCCGTTTCAAAGATCAAACAAAGCAAACAGGTAGAGAGATCGACAGACTGGTGAAATTCCATTTTTTTATTATAGGTATCGACTTTTATAATGCATGTAGTAATAAAATGTTATTTTGATATTGCAAACAGACATTTCAATTTTATATGTATAGTATATTATGTAAATATGTATAGATTTATGAATTATACACATAAATCGTCAAAACTAATTTTCTGAATGATAGTACCAGCCAGAGTTAGAAATAAATAATAATTATCGATACGGTCCTACTTACCGATTTGTCCCATCCCTAAATGAGTAGTGCCTTTACTAGAATTTATAATTATGATTTTCCTGATAACAACCAAGTAGATTTAAACTTTGTAACAATGACTATAAGGTTGTTTATAGTTTACATTGATGTAACAAAATGTGGTTTTGTAATTAAAATCAAATAGGTGGGTAGATTAAAAACTAACAAAGTTTAAGTAGGTAACTTCCTATTTACCGTCGACACACCTTCACTAGACACTTTTTCGCTTTCGTTTGTGCATTTCAAAACCGTACGTAACAAGGCATAGGTGATTTCTATTAATGATAGTAGTTACTAGTAATCAGAAGTCAAGAAATCTTCAACCAGAGAACCTAAAAGGGGTAAGTACTTATTGTTTCCCAGTGTTCCAAAGTCAAAGTCAAATTCAAAAGCATTTATTTCAAATAGACCATTTACAGGCACTTTGGAATAGTCAAATGTAGGTCAGTCCAAAAAAAAGTGAAGCTAAATTGCACGTTCCAAAGCGTAGATCTCCATGGAGAAGAACGTGCAAGAAACTCCATGGACACTCTTTTAAATTATATTGTGAGTTACATTATATAATCTTGGTTACATATTTCTTGTTGCTTCTATTATGTGAGCACAATGTAGATAAGTAATAAAAAATAAACCCAATTAAAATATAGAAATTGAATTAAGCCATTGAATTAAGAACATGCCAAGCCATTGGCAGCTAAGAGATGACCAGTCTCAACTGACGGCACCCGTTCACGAGTTCCATAAGTTCTAATGTTTGACCGAATTTCATTTAATCGAAAACTTTTCAACTTATTACTTTTCGTTTCGTTTTTTTTTAATGTGTCGAATTCCCGTCTGCCACTGCATTAGTTGACTTATTATGAATTCGATTTTTTCATAATTAAGTAAGATGTTTCATTTGGTTGAGAAACTTTTTAAAATGAATTGAAATTCGAACAATTTTTTATCGGAAAAGTGGACGGTTCCTTAATAAAATATTGATAATCAGCTGTCATTAGATTGACTGGAATTTGATCCAAGCGTGGGCTTTTTTTTTTCGGTGGAAAAATCATCCAATGACATCCCCCGCTCTTGGGTGGAGCAGGAGATAGTGTCAGACTTTTTCTGACTAAAAACCCACTCTTGTTCCTTCCTTGCCTTTCATACCATGGCCGAGTCTTGAATGTAGAATTTATTTTGACATTTAAGGGGTGACCCGACAGTTGCAAACTAGCGTTCCAACCAAGGTCACCTTGGTTTATGTGTTTGGTTTGTGTTACGGCTACATGGATGTAAACCACGTGCCAACACGTTCGGTGGTTGGGAAAACGCGCCTCCCAACCAAGGGCGTTGAAGGTCATGGTTTACAACTGCTGTCTACACGGATTGAAACTAGCAAGGTCACCTTGGTTCGGACGTTGGTTTGCAACCATCTGGCCACCCCTTTACTGAAATTATGACATTTACTATTTTTATCGACTATGTTTGTGACATTTGTATTCCATTTAATTTGAGTTATATATCCGATTTTTTTTCTCTAATTATAACTTTGTTCTGTTAAAATTGTACACCTACCTACTTACCTTTATGACATTGCTGTGCCCGACAGGGTCCATGTGCACTTGTTTAATTATTTTTAAGATCTTATGTAAGACATCTCCTTGAGGCGTGCGCGAAACACTACGCGCCGTCGACGACTTGGGCTCGATCCGGACGGTTACCGGACGGTCGGACGGCGAGCTACCCATTACTCGCCGTCCGCGAGCCCGCGTGGGTGGGAAAAAGCGAGGCAGATTGATTGGTTCTCATTAAATATCACGTAGTTTCATCGGCGTAGGATTCAATTCATCTAATTTAGGTAGTGTTAATATAGAACTTGCAGGCCGCAATCCTGACGCTGTACTGGTTCGGTAGCTGGATTCCAACCGCGGTAAAACTTATCCCATAAATTATCGCTCATAAATTAGGTTGTCTCACGGAACTTACATATTTTTTTTTTTTTTAAATTGATATAAACCAGTGCTTGACTGCAATCCCACCTGATGGTAAGCAGTGATGCAATCATTGATAGTGAGGCGCACTAGTTTATTAAGAGCCTATTCACTCTAGCCTTGAAGACACCTAAATTATAGTTGGACGGGAAGACCGCAGCAGGTAAATTGTTCCAGTCCTTTGATGTACGCGGTATAAACGACGAAGCGAAAGTCCGGACCGTCGAAGTATTTTTATTAATGGTTGTATAAGCATATTCTGAGGGTCTGCAGGATTGAATGAAAGAGTTACTGTAGCTCTGGAACGTAAAAGCCAACTGAAGGAACACAGCTGGGTTCTAATCAGTTATAGTTTGAAACTTCCTTTCACTCCACTTTTTTTTTTCGGTGGAAAAATCATCCAATGACATCCCCCGCTCTTGGGCGGAGCAAGAGGGTGTGTCAGACTTTTACTGACTAAAAACCCACTCCTGTTCCTTCGTTGCCTTTCATACCAGGGCCAAGTGTTCCTTTCAGAAGCACACTTGGCCTCAGTAGGTTTCGACCCTGCTGGGCCCCTACAGTTTGCTGACATCACGCGAGTCGACGGCTTAGGCTCGGTCCGGTCAGTTACCGGACGGTCGGACGGCGAGCTACCCATTGTTCGCCGTCCGCAAGCCCGCGTCTACGGTGGCCAGAAATCGGGATCGGGATTCCGTACTCTGGGCTGGGGGTGGGCTGGGGCGTGAGTGCCGCACCCTTGCACGTGCACGTGCGGCCTCCTCCTTTGCTAACATTACTGCGGCGCAGGAAATCACTGCAGCCGATCTCCCCCACGAGGACACGGCGGTGCTCTGGCCAAGCGGGGTACACGCGGGAGTAGTTATGGGAGGATGATTGGATGATTAGCTACTTCAAAAAAAATACTTACTTTTTGTTTTCCATTAATTGTTTAGCTTGTTTTGAAATGCAACAAGTGCAACCATTTAGTGTCCAGGCAATCTCTGTTCATTCCACTTCCAGGTTGCCTGGAAGAGTTCGCGGAATGCCATAAGGCCGCCAATTGTATATTTTCTTTTTTTGGATAATATGTTATTTAAGCTGTAAGCAGTGGTGAGAGAGCAGTGGTGGCCGAGTAGAGCAGTGGTGGCCGAGTGGTAATGGCCCCGACTTACGGAGTTGTAGGTCGCGGGTTCAAACCCAGCCAGGCGCATTACTTTGTGTATTTTATTTCATCACCACTGCTCTCAAAAAGGTGAAGGAAAACATCGTGAGGAAACCGGCATGTCCTAGAACCAAAATTCGAAGACATGTGACATCCACCAACCCGCACTGGGCCCGCGTGGTGGATTACGGCCCATTCCCTCTCCTAGAGAGGAGGCCTGAGTCCCAACAGTGGGAACATTATAAGGCCGACTATACTATGCTAAGCTGTAAGCTGCGGTTGTGGCGTGTCCAAGACTTTAAGGTTCGATGGCAATTGGTTTGCCTGGATATTTTTTGTTTAGACTTGGGTGGAATAGAGTCCATTACTTTATTATTAGCAATAAAATTGTGATTCGGTATATTTTCCGCTGAGTGATTTTGGAAAAATTGTTTTATTTCGAATAAGTAATTGGATGTTTGGCTGTTTTTTTTAAAACTTGAATTTAGAAAATAAAGTCGCATTGAAGAATATATAAAATCTATGAATTACTTACGAATCGGTCGAAGGCTGCTTTCACTTCTGTTCCTGCAACAAAGTAGGTACATGAAACATTAGTAACTATTTGTGTCATCTTTATAAGTCGAGACTCGTCGATTCGATTCAGCCTTATCACGTATTAGCGACCGGCGGCTTTTTGCATAGAGAAAGAAAGAAAGAAAGAAAGAAAAACATTTTATTTGCCGGAAAAGGCGCAAACTTATAACTAAACATATTGCAAACATTTTGCAAGACAAAAACATAATTAATCACAAATAACAAATATGCGCCACGTCCGAGCAAAACGGCCGTACGCTCAGCATAATGCCGTGTCCACAACGCAAAAATGCGACGAGTCCACAGCGCTGGTTTTCAGCGTGGGCCGGTGACGTTATCAACTAACAGACGTCGGCAACGGAACCGAAGGAAACGGAATCGGAAGAGGTGCAACGCCAGGATGAAACTCCTCTGCCACGACAATTCGCGGAATAGCGGACAGAGTTCCAGCGAGATCTCATGGTGACATGGCGACAGCGACTGTCGCGACACAGTACTGGGCACGGCATAATCAAGGCTGTAAGCCCCTCTTTGAGGTGTGGCTGGAGCGGCAACACCGCATCCTCACCTCCCGCATGACGCTGGGCCTCACCGGACATGGCAAGTTCGGGAGGTTCCTGCATCGGATTCAGGCGAAAGAAACGCCCGAGTGTCACCATTGTGTGGACCGCCCGGAGGACACGGTGGAGCATACGGTAGAGGAATGCCCCGCTTGGGTGGAGCACCGCCGTGTCCTCGTGAAGGTAATTGGCGGCAGCGACCCCTCGTACCGTGCCCTGATGGTTCGGGTTATGGTCTGGAGCTAGGAGAAATGGCAGGCGGTCGCCTCCTTCTGCGAAGCAGTATGCTAGCAGCAAGGCCGCACGCGAGAGGGAACGAAGGTTCTCACGCCCCAGCCACCGAGATTTCGACCCCGACTACCAGCCACGGTAGACGCGGGCTTGCAGACGTCAAGCAATGGGTAGCTCGCCGTCCGACCGTCCGGTAATTGACTGGACCGAGCCCAGTCGTCAACAGTGCTTAGTGATCCACGCGCTCCTCAAAGAGATTGACATCTCTTTGAGGAGCGCGTGGATCAGCAAACCGTAGGGGCCCAGCATGGCCGATGGCCGCAAGCTAGGACCGCGGGGAATTTTTGAAAAGGAAACCCGTAGTCCTAGAACGCAAGAGGCAACTAAAGGACACAGGTGTGGTTTCCACCCTTTACAATATAGACCACTGCCAAGCGTAATGTAATGAACGGTCCTGTGCTTCTCACGGCTCAGTGCTGAATAATTCTATTGTAATGGAATTAGGTATTGATAATTTTTTTTTCGAATACATATAACGTCGTGAACTGGAATTTAAAACAATAGAATTTCAAAGAAGATTTTTAGTTCTGTTTTGAGGGTATTTTAGTTTTTATTTTGTCGCTAAGTTCTAAAATTACTTCCGAAATTAAAAATTCTTTAGGGGTTGTAGGGTTTATGTTATCGGAGATTTTATGTTGCTAATTTCAAAGACAACAAAATAGTAACGACTACTATTTTTCTAGGTATTCGGGAGTAAAATAAATTAATAACTCGTTTGGTAACAATAGATATTAGCACCCTAAATGTAATCTCCTATATTCAGAATGATTATACATCTATTTTATGAGCCAGTTTTTCTACCTGCAAGCCGCAACTGTCCAAGTCATTGTTCTGTTATGAGAAAAGTAAAAATTATCGCCTCATCTAATTGAAAGCGACGATGTTTTAGAAGATGGAGCACGCTTACCTAGAATTAACCTATTCACTCTTGACTTAAAAAACCCCAGGTTGTCGCTATCAAGAAAGAGATTTTTTTTTTTCGGGTGGGAAAATCATCTAATGACATCCCCCGCTCTTGGGCGGAGCGAGAAATAGTGGCAGACTTTTACTGACTAATAACCCACTCCTGTTCCTTCTTTACCATTGTTCCAAGGCCCCGGAGATCTCTTTTACATCACCCATGGCCCCAGTAGGCTTCGACCCTGCTGGGCCTCTACGGTTGCTGACATCTCCTTGAGGCGCGCGTGGAACACTACGCGCCGTCGACGACTTGGGCTTGGTCCGGACGGTTATCGGACGATCGGACGGCGAGCTACCCATTGCTCGCCGTCCGCAATCCCCTCGCCCTCGCGCGTGCACGTGGGGGACTCCTCCTTTGCTAGCATTACTGCTTCGCAAAAGGAGGCGACCGCCTGCCACTCCTCCTCGCTCCGGATCATGGCCTGTATCAAGGCCCGGCGCGAGAGATCGCTGCCACCGATCGTTCTCACGAGGACACGGCGGTGCTCTGCCCAGGCGGGGCATACCTCTACAGTATGCTGCACCGTGTCCTCCGGGCGGTCCACACAATCCGGTACCCGGACGTTTCTTCCGCACGAATCCGGTGCAGGGACCTCCCAAACTTACCATGTCTGGTGAGGACCTGCGTCATGCGGATGGTAAAGACGCCGTGTTGTCTTTCCAGCCACTCCTCAAAGAGGGGACTTACCGCCATAATTATGGAGTGCCCAATCAGGAAACAGACTACGGCAGGGAATTCCACGCCTTAGCTGTACATATAGGGTGACTGGTAATTAGTGTACGATACTTAAACACATGATTGTGCTCATAATAACCAACAACTTTTACTATGGGAACAAATCTGAAATCGCGAAAAAAAATCAGCTGTTCAGTACATTTATGTTTGCCTAATGTACTGAACAGCTGATATTTTTTCGCGATTTCGGCTTTGCTCCCATATTAAAAATTGTTTGTTATCATGAGCACATTCACGTGTTTAAGTATCGTACACTAATTGCCAGTCACCCTATATAATAAATATTATTAATTCTTCTAGAATCTTGTTATATGTGGACACCGGTACCGGTAGTTGCTAGGAAACTGGGCATTCTTGCAAAGGTCTGGCCGGCGGTACTTCACACCGGGGAGCTTCTAATGTTATATAAAGCACAGGTCCGATCTTGTATGGAGTACTTTAGTCATATATGTGCTGGTGCTGCAAAATGCCATCTAGCAGCTTTGGACTCGGTGCAAAGAGGCTAATTGGTGATCCAGATTTGGTTAAGTCCAATCTACAAAGCTTTAAGCACAGGCGTAGGATAGCTAGCATTTCGGTATTTTACAGGATGCATTTTGGAGAGTGTGCGCGGGAATTGCATGACTTGATTCCGCCATCTCCTTTATACCATAAGACAACCCGATGTACGGCGAGTATCAACCCTTACGTTTTTGAAATTTCTACGGTCCGGACTAAGCGTTTATACCACATACATCGAAGGATTGGAACAATTTGCCTGCTGTGGTCTTCCCATCCGATTACAGTATTTTTAATACCTAGACTTGTTCTCATAATTGCTATTGTTAGTTTATTATTGTAAATAGTTTCGTGGAAGGAGTTGAATGCTGTATATAACTCTTGCTGAATACCTGAACGTTCCTTAAATTTCTGTATACTATTCAAGTTGTAATCTCTTTTGTAGTGATTTCTGTTTCTTTCTATTATTGATATTAAATCACGGGTCACACGGATGCAATCCAGTGCTCCAACAGAGATCACCTTGTTGGGAACTTGCGCATTGAAAACCAAGACAACAAGATTGTCGGTTTGGATTACATCTGCTGTCTACACGGAATGCAACAAGCAGAAAACACATTAGTTAGTTAGCTAGCGCCTCAGAAATTCATCTCCAAATTTACAGGTTTCTTTACATTGTCAGTTTATAACACACTAGCTGTTGCCCACGACTTCGTCTGCGTCAAGTTCGTAAAAATGCACAAACGTAACTAATGTGCTTGTGATTCATGTCGAAAGCATCTTATTCATTTGTTTTACTTTCCCACAAAACTGATAAAGATCAAAAAAACTTTTTACAAAAAAAAAAAAAAAAAATACAACAGACTTCAATGTAAAAAACACTGAAAAGTGCAAAATAACTTTAATTTCGGAAGTCGGTGTTTCTATAATAGTTTTTTCTCTTCGTTATTTAACACAGACTTCCGAAATTAAAGTTATTTTGCACTTTTAAGTGTTTTTTTTTTACATTGAAGTTGGTTGTATTTTTTTGTACAAAGTTTTTTATTTTACACTTTTTAGTTATGGTACCGCCACTAAAAGGTATCCCTCAGCCATACTTAAATACCTTATAACCAGAGTGCATCTCATGATTATTCTAATAATACCAAACGCGGTTCGATTAAATTAATTTATTACAGAGTTCCGGTGCCTAACTTCAGGCTTCATCATCAGATCAATTCGATATATTCCCCCTCTTCTTACAGTCAGTCATCGACTACACGTATAAATAAAGCAATTTTACTTGTTACGACAGTTCTGCTGTGATCCTATGAGGAGTTCTGTTCCATATCTTCGAAGTTCCTGATCAGATCATAACAATATTTCTATGGGACCAACTTGGAAGCATAACCTTTTAATAAAAAAAATATTTTCAAAATCGGTCCACAATTGACCGAGAAATCGGTGAACATACCTAAAAAAAAATACATTCAACCGAACATAGAACCTCCTCCTTTTTGAAGTCGGTTAAAAATGGAAATTACCTCCAGTAATGTTTATGTAAAATGTATTTCTTATATCTAGAAATATATATTTATTTGGCTCACCAATAATAGAATACACGTAAATTATATACATCAATTAAACTTATGAACGTCAATAAAAAGAAGCAGACATGTTGAGGTCGCACTTTAGTCTAAGGTTCTGCGTACCTCTATATGGAAAAGGTGTTAGTTTATGTATATTTCTGGTTAATGTTATGATAAAACAACGCTGTCATCATAATCATTATCATTTCAGCCGAAAGACATCCTCTGTTGGACATAGACCTCCTCCAACCGTCGCCATAATGACCGGTCCTGTGCGTCTCGCATCCATCGGATTTCCACGTCCCTCACCAGGTCATCGGTTTACCTTGCGGGAGGCATTTCAACGCTGCGTCTTCCGGTACGTGGTCGCCACTCCAGAACCTTTGGTCCCAATCGACCATCTGTTTTACGTGCAATGTGCCCTGCCTACTGCCACTTAAGTTTGGCGAATCTTCGATATATGTCGGTAACCTTGGTTTTCCTGCGGATACCTTCATTTCTGATGTGTCCACGCAAGGAAACTCCGACCATAACCTTTTCCATTGCCCTTTGGGTGACTTTAAGTCTTCTTATGAGGCCCATTGTAAGCGACCATGTGTCGGAGCCATATGTCATCACAACAATATACAATGCTATATGAATTTATAATTATTTGTTCATTAGAATATACTAAAAGTATCAATCAATCCGTAGTTATTTTTAGTAAAACTAAACACTCGTAAATGTTATTCAACGTAAGCGGTCAACAAAGAGTGGAGGAAGTAGTTTTCAGTTGCCAAAATGTATAAAGAGTTTTTACGGGGCTGATCCTGAGATCGATACCGATGGTTTTTAGTGTCTGCACCTTTTGCTTTTAGGTAGTGTGTAAATTTATTTTGTCGGCGAATACCTAGAAAAATAATATCGGTAGGTACGTAGTTTGTTCAGTATTTGGAATTCGCATCTCTGATAAGGTAAACAATGGTAAAGAAACGCTTTGTAACATAAGTAAATCCAATTCATTTCGGAAAACATTAAAGGGTTTGTCGACATTGTTATAGTTAAAAAAAAACATGTAAAAATTCTACTATTTTAAATTTTAATCCAAAACGCTATATTTTTACCCGACTACGGCAAAGCCAAAGGGGGGTTTATGATTTTGTAATATAGCGTTTTGGATTTTTGGATTGTACTGTATGGTGTCGGACGTAAAGAATAGCACCATCCCATATCTTCCCGTGGGTGTCGTAAGAGGCGACTAAGGGATATTTAGAGACTGTGCATACTACAGCACCTTAGGTCACCCCGTGGTGGCGTGTAAACTACCAACAAAATCATTCCCAAGGAGGGTTGGTGTCAGGCTGGCGGCCGACTTTAAAAAAACTAGCCAAATCCCATTTGCAACATGTTTGGTTTTAATAGAATGCGCGATAGGGTTAGGGCGCACCCCACAGGCGACGCGCAGGGGCAGCACCCGGCTCCTGTGGGAAATGGACCAGGGTTGTTGCACCACCTCGGGCGGGTGCAACGTAAGAAGCTAGCTCGGGAAACGAGATTGAGGTATGCAAGTTGGAATGTTGGGACTATGACTGGAAGGGCCAGAGAGTTAGCAGATGTATTGAAAAGAAGACGGATAAATATTGCGTGCTTGCAGGAAACTAAATGGAGAGGAACAAAAGCGAGAGAAATTGGTGAGGGATATAAGTTCTACTACTGTGGAAGTGATGGAAAAAGAAATGGTGTAGGAATAGTGTTAGACAGTAAACTGAAAGAAAACGTGATGGAAGTACAAAGGATTAGTGATAGATTTATAGTTGTGAAAGTTATATTAGAGAATGTGATGTTGAATGTAGTTAAGTGTGTATGCACCACAAGTAGGATGTGATGTGGATTTTGACACAGCTTTAATGAACATCCCTGTTCATGAAGAATTTATAGTTGGAGGGGATTTTAATGGGCATGTGGGAAGAATGAAAGGTGTTTATGAAAGAGTACATGGGGGGTGGGGTTTTGGTAGTCCGGACAGTGAAGGAGAGACGCTGCTGCAAGCAGCTATTGCATTTGACCTGGCAGTAGCCAATACGTGGTTCCAGAAAAGAGACGAACTCATGATCACGTACAAAAGTGGTAATCATAAGACATTTGGGTCTTGGTCGACTACTTTTTAGTTCGGCGCAACTACTTAAAGCACGACAAAGACTGCAAAGTACTGCCAGGAAAAGACATTGTCTCACAACACAGACTCCTAGTTATGACATCAGTGGTCAAAATAATGTCTAACAAATACAAAGAGCGTCCTCCCCCTAAAATAAAATGGTATATGTTAGAAAGGAATGATAGTGCGAAGAAATTCAGGGAACGAGTGGTAGACAGAATTATAGAGATGGGAGACATGAATGATCGAAGTATAAATGAAAGCTGGAATGAAATAGCTGGGTGTATTAGGCATGCAGCGAAAGATATTTTGGGAGAGACGAGAGGAAAGGGCATAATAGATAGGGATACATGGTGGTGGTCGACAGAAGTTCAGAATGTATTGAAAGAAAAGAAGACAAAATTCAAGGAATGGCAGCGTTGCCGAAAGTGGCCTAGAGGTCCAGAACAGATTGGAGGTGTGGTGGCACAGACTGGAGAGTGTTGGCCTGAAATTGAGTAGAACCAAAACAGAGTACTTGTTCTGCGATTTCGGCGGTCTCTCTAATCTAGTGCCTTTAGCTCTCGCCGGAACGCCCATACCGATCTGTTCCGACTTTCGGTACCTCAAGTTGCTCGTCCAAGGGGATGGTGAGGTAGACCGGGACGTAACACATCGGATCAACGCAGGATGGATGGAATGGCGACAGGTCATGGAAACAACTTGTGACCCACGGATGCCCCTCAAGTTGAAGGTTAAAATCTACAAGTTCGTGATAAGGCCTGTCATACTGTATGGATCAGAATGTTGGGCTGTGAAAAAGACGGATGAAAAAAAATTGCACGTAGCGGAGATGAGAATGTTAAGATGGATGTGTGGTGTGACAAGAATGGATAAAGTGAGAAATGAGTATATTAGGGGAAGTTTGAAAGTGGCGCCAGGGACTGAAAAGTTGAAAGGGAATCGTTTATCTTGGTATGGTCATGTGAAGAGGAGGGATGAAGCGCATGTTGCTAAAAGAGTTATGAATTTACATGTGGATGGATGGAGAGGGAGAGGGAGGCCAAAGAAAAGATGGATGGATTGTGTGAGAAGTGATATGAAAAAAAAGGGAGTTAGTGATAGCGTGACAAGTGACAGGACAGAATGGAAGAAAAAAACGTGTTGCGCCGACCCCAAATAAAACGGGACAAGGGCAGGAAGATGATGATGAATATAGCGGGATTGAAATTTAAAATAGTAGAATTTTTAAGAGAATTTTGTAATAGTTTCAAGGTACTGGGTATTCAAAATTGCGATATCTCAAATATCAAAAATAGTAACCCTTTTAGTTTTCAATATTCCATAATGATCTCGATTTATTTTTTTGTTTTGGTCATACATATTCTGTAATTCAAAAATTATAATGTAAGTTCATGAAATTACCTACTGCAGTGTACCTACAAACTTAGCTTGTTCGAATTTTTTTTTTAACTAAAACAATGTCGACAGATCCTTTAATGCTTTTAAATGAATAGGATTTACTTATGTTACAAAGCGTTTCTTTACCATTGTTTACCTTATCAGAGATGCGAATTCCAAACACTGAACAAAAATACCTAGAAAAATAATATCTGTACGTACTTTCCGTACAGATATTATTTTTCCAGGTATTCGCCAACAAAATAAATGAATACCTCGTTAGAAAACAATAGATAACCAACACCCTAAGTTTATTACTCAGATTAGCTGAGCGGCAAAGGTCAAAGTCATTATTCTGTTGTAAGAAAGAGTAAAACTATGCAGGATGTATAGCACCATCTCTTTCTACCCATTCAGTAGTTCGCATAAAAGCACGAAAATTCTTGTCATTTTATGCAGTCTTCTGTCAACCTTTAACCTTTAAAGTGTTCACCGTTGCTTTGAAAATCAGCAAAGTTAACTTAGCTTTTACGCGAGTAAAACATTCTTGAAAATGGCACTTCTGATGGCATTGACAGACAGTGTTGAGGGGAAAATTAGCGACCAAGATTACGAGATAGTTTTTACGTTTGTTTTCACACGAAAATTATCAGAAGCAGACCTAAATTCAGTTCGACTCCGATATATTCCTGAATACTTTTGGGAACTTAAAAGCAAAATGGACTATTGGGAAGAAGCGCATAAAAAATACCAGGATCACATATCTCAAGAGAACTGGAAAACATACGAAAAAAAATTGAAAGGTGAAATGAAGAAACACAAAAAAATCTTGAAGAATATCGACATAATGAGAAGACAGTTCGTGGTTTCGGATGATGACAACCATTTCTCGGAATCTATTAATACGTTACGTGTTCAAGCTATTGTGGATTACCTTAGAAAAAATCAAAGTGATGACGAAATATTTTTTAAGCTGACGACACAGTTGCGCGGTCAGAAAAATGAATTTGACCAACTTTTTTACCTCATATACGCCATATGGGCCTTATATGGAGAATTTAGGATACGGCCGTCTCGTCGTAGCTGTGGTGTGCAATTGAAGGATTAGTAATGTATTCTCAAAAAAGACTTTCATTTCTATTGTGTGTAATATTGTATGTTTAAGGTATGTATGTATAAGGATAACTCTTAATATACGCATGTTGATGTTGTAATATAATAATCTTTTTATATATTGTATGTTATTTTTGTGTGTTAATGTTTATTATTTTCATTTATATTTTTTGTATTGTATAAATTAATATACTTGCATATATATGACTAATTTTGTTGTATTAATGTGCATTATATTTATATTGTTTATATAATTTTAAAATTTTATTTCTGTTTTTTATTTTAATTTTGTGTAGCTTAGGACTATATCAGAAATAAATAAATAATAATAGTAATTTATTCTTTTATTTATATTACACTTTCCTTATAATATTTCTGACTAGTTTTTGCCCGCGGTTTTGTCTGCGTACATAAAATATAGCTTATGTCACTCAGAAATAAAACAGTTTTCAATCGGTGAAAAAATGTAGCAATCGGACCAGTAATTTCAGAGATTACCTCCTCCAAAAAAAAAACCATACTTTACCTCTTTATAATATTAGTGTAGATGTACAATTGGAAACAATTTTTTTATACTCTTCTATTCAAATGTTACCTTAAAAGGTGAGACACGGTGGAGCACACGGTGGTGGTGTGCCCCGCTTGGGAAGAGCAACGCCGTGTCCTTGTGGGGGCGATCGGCGGCGGTGATCTCTCGCGCCGGGCCTTGGTACAGGCCATGGTCCGGAGTGAGGAGGAGTGGCAGGCGGTCGCATCCTTCTGCGCGCAGTAATGCTAGCAAAAGAGGTGGCCGATCGCGTGAGGCAACGGTCCTCACGCTCCAACTGCCGCCGGGATTCTGATCCCGATTTCCGGCCACCGTAGGCGTGGGCTTGCGGACGGTGAGCAATGGGTAGTTCGCCGTCCGACCAACCGGTAACCGTCCGGACCGAGCCCAAGTCGTCGACAGCGCGTAATGTTTCACGCGCGCCTTAAGGAGATGTCAGCAACTGTAGGGGCCCATCAGGGTCGAAGCCTACTGGGGCCAAGGGTCTGATTCTGAAAGGAAGACTCGGTCCTGGTACGAAAGGCAACGAAGGAACAGGAGTGGGTTTTTAGTCAATAAAAGTCTGACACTATCTCCCACTCCGCCCAGAGCGGGGGATGTCATAAAATGATTTTCCCACCGAAAAAAAAACCTTAAAAGGTGAAAAAAAAAATTCTAATAATAGAATAAAAGCTATCTGGAAGGTGATAAAAAAAGAAACTGGAAATATAAAACAACGACATTGTAATGAATCATCGTTAAAATCTATAGGCTTATTATAATACTAGCTGTGCCCCGCGGTTTCACCCGCGTTTTTCTCGTTTCCGTGGAAATACTGAGATAAATATAGCCTCCCTCAATAAATGGACTATTGAATATTTAAACAGTTTTCATATCAGATCAGTATTTCCCGAGATTACCGCGTTCATAACAAACAATCAAACTTTTCAGCTTTATAATATTAAGAAAAATATAAATTATGTTAAATTGTATAAGTCGCAGGCAATAGCTGTCTATCTGTTCGACATTCAGCCAGACACATAAGAATTACGACTATAGGCGGGAGTGTCCGTCCACTTTAAACCGGGTCAAAATATTATTTTAAAGTACCTACTTCTGAGTAAATTATATTTTTCGTTTTATTTTCTTGTGGCAGAAGAATATATTGATTGTTTCCGCAACCTGATCTTGACAACGCGACATATAGTTGGCCGTGCGAAGAACAGTCTTGCCGTAAATCTAATCCTACATATTTAAATGTTTGCCCCTGTGATTTATTTATCGTTACGGCAAAAGATAATTTAATTGGGAATTGGACTCTTTTAAAATGAAAAGGCAAATCATTTGGAATCATTGGGATCCGAGGTATAAGTACTGTTTGACCAACCGCTGGACCAGTCAAAACTGTTGCAACGATCACGTTATTGCGAAGAAATTTAATCTGAAGTCGAGTCCCGTTACATTAATTTGGTGGCTTAAGATTTCTAAGTAAAATAATTGGGGCACCAATTTTTAACTTGAGAGAATGTGGGGGGAGGCCACTTGGGTTTAAAGAATTAAGAAATTCCTGTGGATAATGGACTGCATCTTCTTGATCTCATCAACAAATATATTTCGAAAAAGATTATTACAGGATTTTATGTTGATAAAAAACTCTATGGCCCATAACTCATTAATAGGTACCAACTCTTAACATCTTACACACGTGATAACTTTTAAACGAAATATCCGATTGAGATGAAACAAAAAGTATTTTACTTCTACATAAATACTCTTGATAACATAATGCTTAATTTCGATAAAGATTAATATTACGATACATATTTAACGTGTTTTTTTTTCTTCAGACGATTTAATAATTATTTTGAACACAAAATCGGTTATTGTGATTAAACCATGATAGCTAGATATATGTTCTTCCGGACTTTTTTGTAGGTCTTAATGGGATCTACAAACCCGTAGTACATCATTTTGTTCTATTGTCAATAGTTTTTGCAGCGCACGCAAAAATAGGTTTTCGATTTTACACCTTGTGTTACAAAATAGCAATTTTATTACGGATCCCTAATTTCGAAAAAAAAAACATAGCCTATAGCCTTCCTCAATAAATGGACTACCAAACACTGAAAGAAACATTCAAATCGGATCAGTAGTTCCAGAGATTAGCGCGTTCAAACAAACAAACAAACAAACAAACAAACTCTGCAGCTTTATAATATTAATAATATTAGTATAGATTGCTGAAGAGTTTTCTGTTGGTTTATATGCGGAAATATCTAGAAATAGCAGTCGAATCAAAAAGACACAAGTGAGAGCTAGTTCATAATAAAATCATTAATTTCAAGTCAAAAGTGATTTGGAAACTTCTTCAGCAACATCCCAATAGAGATAACAAAATCTCCCCTTACTTCATCTTTATACGCAGAATCTTTTTTAAAAGAAAATCTCTTTAAGAAATTACCTGTTTTTGAATTAAAATATTCAAGTCTTAAAATAAAAAAAATACTGGGGGCTTATGGAGTATATCCGATATGGTTCTCGGAAATATCATTGATATCAATTGCTCTTTTCTTAAAAGACATATTAAATCAATATTTAGACAGCGTACGCTCCCTGATTTAATGAAATATAAAGTAGTACTAATAATTACGTAATTTTTAAGTTGGGTTGACAGTAAGTTATTCCTCTAATTATAATTCTATATAAGTTTTATACAGAGTACAATCGCTGAAAAAATCATGCTCAACCAAATGTTGTCATATTTTAATTCTATTGTTTATTTTGCAGTCATCAGTTTGGCTTCATGAAAGGTTCATGTAAGGTAGGTTTGATACTACTCTGTCAAGAAAGTACCGCGAAAAGATCAATAATACACAAAATGTTTGTTACTCATCCGAATTTATTTTATAACCTTCAAAGTATGCTCCTTCAGAAACGATACACTTACGCCAACGAATAATCCAATCATCAAAACATTTTCTAAATGCTGTTTCCGGAATTGAGTTCAGTTCTCGCCACGAATTCTCTTTTATGTCTTCTACTGATTGAAAACGGGTGCCACGAAGTGGTAATTTGAGTTTAGGAAAAAGAAAAAAGTCGGCTGGAGCCATATCAGGTGAATATGGTGGTTGCTCGATGGTATTTGTTGAGTGTTTGGTCAAAAATTCGTTCACAATGATAGCCTTGTGCGAAGGCGCATTATCGAGGTGCAAAATCCAAGAATATTCTTTCCACAAATCTGGCCTTTTTCGTCGAATTTGCTCTCTTAAATGCCGCATAACGCTCAAATAATATTCTTTATTTACCGTTTGACCTTCCAGCGAGAATTCCAAGTGCACAACACCGCGATAATCAAAGAAAACAGTCAACATGACTGACTTTTGATTGACTTTGGCGTGGTTTTTTCGGTTTCGGTTCAGTTGGAAGGCGCCACTCCGAAGCTTGTTGACTAGTTTGCATGTCAAACTCGTAAACCCACGTCTCGTCACCAGTAACAATGCGCTTCATGAATGTTGGGTCGGAATTGACTCGTTCTAGCATGTCCTCAGCGACTCTCAAATTCGATTGTAACAGAGATATTTGTAATTGCAATACATGATTGAAAAGAGTGTCCGTGGAGTTTCTTGCACATTCTTCTCCATAGAGATCTACGCTTTGGAATGTGCAATTAGCATCATTTTTTCTGACTGACTGACTTCTTGACATTTCAAAAGTAAATGGTTTATTTGAAATAAATGCTTTTGAATCATTTGATTGAGTTTTTGGAGAAAATTCAGGTCTTTTGGGACTAGCCGAGCGGTAACATGTTTCATACCCAAATGATTAGTTAAAATGGTACGGATCGACTCGTGAGATACAGAAAGTTCGGCGGCTATCTCTCTCAAAGTTGAATGAGGATTTTCAGTCACTATTTCTCTCACTTTTGCGATGTTAACTTCAGTTGAAGACGTTGATGGCCTACCAGAGCGAGGCAAATCTTCCATTACATCTCGACCGCTTTTGAACGTTTTGTACCACTCATAAGCACGTGTTTTTGATAAAGTCGACCACATCATCGCTTACCATCAGGTGAGATGGTGGTCAAACGCGAGCCTATCATTAATAAAAAAAAAAGTCGATTCACCGTAATCTTTCTGTAATATTTTCAGTGACTCCGAACAAGAAATTCCATTGGCGATGCAAAATTTAAAACAAACTCTTTGTTCGATGTTTTTGTCCATTATGAAATTCGCAATACACACTAGATATGATATAATTAAAAACAGCACTGTATTTAATATATATAGCAGATGCAACTCAAACCGCTAAAATGGAAAACAGTGGTGCCAATCTACCAACAACAAAAAAACAAAAATTTGAATTTGGAACCATAAACAAATCATCCATTCCCGATACTTTTCTGACTGAATGTATATATATATATATATATCAACTATGGATGGAGGATAGAAACCCACCCAGTCACATTTTGGAATCCTGGGAGAAGTCTCACGATGTACTTCGCTTATTTTGTGATTTCTCGAAAGCCTTTAACTGTGTTGAATATAATATCCTAATCTGTAAAAAAAACCTCTAATAAATTTATGGACAAGCTGCTGCTCTTGTTTTTACCTGTTTATCTTACAAGCAGCTAAAACCATTAAACTAACCGTTAGTAGAGCGACAACCTCGGGGCCCTTAGTTAAGATGGGCGTGCCTCAGGGTTAAATTCTTGGCCCTTACCTTTTTCAATTTTATATTTATTATTTTCCCTTATATATATATGATAGTTAGTTCACCCGATATAATTCCATTCGCTGTTATTGCTCTTGTTTCTAAAACAGATGAAAAAATATGGATGTCTTGCATGTTAACGAAAGTCTGGTTGTGGTTTTGAAATGATTTGCAGGGAATAATCTCTTATTTAACGCGAACAAAAATAAGTTTCTATAGTTTTCATTACCGTCTGTCTCTTATTGCCTCAATTTAATCTTTGATGGCAAAAAATTTGAAGAGATAGCAAAAAAAAAAACATAACTATTGATTCAAAATTGCAGTGGGGCTCCCACATTAGAACCTTCAGTAAGTAAGGAAAATAAGGCAATAGCTAATTAAGTAAGCGGTAGCTCATTAAGCAAACGCCTCTTAACTGCTCTATTTGTATTTTGTATTATTTATGATATTGTAACTTTTTAATGATAATTTTTATTGTGCTATTGGCTACGATGATGACTGATGTCGACAGCGTCACCGTCATTCTTAATTCTTTGTTGTACACCAAAACAAGTTCTAGAACACATTCATAGCAGAGTTTATGTATACATAGACTAGCTTTATTCGAAGTTGATTGTTAAAATTAATATGCATAACCTAATTCCGCCTAGCCCGTTCCATCATCGGACCACCAGGCGTACGGCAATGTGCCACCGGTACATGGTGGACATCCCACCTATACGCACAAAACGTTTTGGGAACACATTCATAGTGCGTACAGCTAAGGAGTGGAATTCCTTGCCGGAATCTGTTTTTCCTGATGGCTACAACCCGGGAATCTTTAAGTCAAGAGTGAATAGGTTACTTCTAGGTAAGCTCGCTCCATCGTCGACCACATCGTCGCTTTCCATCAGGTGAGATAGCGGTCAAGCGTGACCCTATCAAGAATAAAAAAAAAGAAAAATATATATTTTTTAAAAGAGTAACCATGGAGTTTCTAGCCATTTAATAATGCCGCTTCTCTCATCTTTGTTGTCCCAGTACAGTTAGGCTAAGTTAAGTGCTAAACAATACCATTGTTATGTAATTAGGTGTCGGTATGTTTTGTTACCGAATTTATTGAATAAAAACAATATGTTTCAATTGTGTAGTCGGTCAGTTTAAAGTCAATGTAAATCTCCATTAACTTTTAACCCTGTTTTATGGGCAAGTCATGAAGCTTTTATTTCCGCCTTTAGGCTAAGTTCAAGCGGCATTGTCAGTCAAAAAGTTTATCTTTCATTATATTCAAAAAATTCTCTCTTCCTCGAAAAAAACCGATATGGTTTTCATTATTTTGTAGATATTAATATAACAATCTACTGTCTATCAGAAAACCTAAAATTTTTGATTTAAGGGTATTTTACGCAAAACGTAAAAATGTCCCTTAAGTTAATTTATACTTCTGGTATCGTTATCTTGTTACCAAGTTTCTGGGTTGTGGAGAAAAATAGTAGTAGTCGCTTACAATGGCTCTCATCCGAAGACTTAAAGTTACCCAAAGGGTAATGGAAAGGGCTACGCTCGGAGTTTCCTTGCGTGATCACATCAGAAGTGAAGATATCCAAAGGAGAACCAAGGTTACCGACATAGCTCGAAGAATCGCCAAACTTAAGTGGCAGTGGGCAGAGCATATTGCTCGCAGAACAGATGGTTGATGGGAACGAAAAATTCTGCAGTGGTGGACCGATGACTAAGTGAGGATCGCGAGAATCCGATGGATGAGAGATGCACAGCACCGGTCATTATGGCGACACTTGGAGGAGGCATATGTCTAACAGTGGACGTCTTTCGGTTGAAATGATGATGAATATAAAATTTCAAATAACATTTTTATTTAATTATGCAGAAATAAGAGAAGTTATGCATAAGCATAAGCATAATCAGCCTTTTAATGTTCCCACTGCTGGGACTCAGGCCTCCTCTCTCTAGGCGAGGGAATGGGCCGTAATCCACCACGCGGGCCCAGTGCGGGTTGGTGAATGTCACATGTCTTCGAATATTTTGGTTCTAGAACATGCCGGTTTCCTCACGATGTTTTCCTTCACCGTTTTGAGAGCAGTGGTGATGAAATAAATTACACAAAGTAATGCGCCTGGCTGGGTTTGAACCCGCGACCTACAATTCGTAAGTCGGGGCCGTTACCACTCGGCCACCACTGCTCTCAGAGAAGTTATGTTTAAAAATAAATTCTTAATATCGAAAAACACATTCGTTAGTTAGCCAGCACCTGAAAATCTTCTGCGAATTAATAGGTTTCTTTACATTGACAATTTATAACACATATGTATATGTAACAACTGACATACCGATTACTAAGTATTATTGTTTTTCCAGGTAACTATTCGGAATTAAAATAAACCGACCCTTAATTAGTCAACAGCAATATATAGCAATATATAAAACACCTTCAGTCTTTTGCACTCGGATTACAAATTTAGTTTTAGAACCATTTTTTCTGCCTTCGAGCTTCGGACTAATATGGTTTTTTTTTTTAATTTTTTCAGGTGCGACATCATCCAATGACTTCCCCCGCTCTAGGGCGCAGTGGTGAGGAACCCCGTTCCCTCAGCAGCCTCCTTCGCTAACAGGTCTTTTATGGGTACGGTTTTGCGGTTAATTTAAAAATGATTATCGAGTTATTATAATATAAGTTCATTTAGTTGTGTAGATTGCTGATCTTTCCATACCTAGCTTGTGCGAAAATATTATTTTTCACTTTTTTTTTTTTAAGTAATATAATGTCGACAAGCCCTTTAGTTCCTTTTAAAATGAATAGGATTTACTTATCGCATTACCAAGCGTTTCTTTACTATTCTTTGCCTTATCGGAGCAATTAACAAACTCATCATCATCTTCCTGCCCTTGTCCCGTTTTATATGGGGTCGGCGCAACACGTTTTTTCTTCCATTCTGTCCTGTCACTCGTCACACTATCACTAGTTCCCTTTTCTTTCATATCACTTCTCACACAATCCATCCATCTTTTCTTTGGCCTTCCTCTCCCTCTCCATCCATCCACATGTAAATTAATAACTCTTTTAGCAACATGCAATTAACAAACTATGTACCAATTATTATTTTTCCAGGTATCCGGCACCAAAATGAATCAACACCTCGTTAGACAACAATAGACTACTAGCACCTCTATAACGTGAAAGAAATGAAGCTATACAGGCCTTATAGCACCATCTTTTTCTTTCCAATTTATAATCCGTATATAAACACGACGAACGTTGATATTTTATGTAGTTTTCTGTTAACCTTCAAAGTATTCACATCGCTTTACAGTCCAGTAAAGTTGACTGTGAGCTGTTGATCCCCGCAATAACGCCGGCGTTAACGCGCCATTGTCTTTCTATTGTGTCTCTAATTACGCTACTCAAAAAGTTAATTTACGTTAGTAAAACGTGCTTGGCGATTATGGACCTTTTAACACTAAATTTCCTCGGGAGGAAATGTACAGACGAAGAGTTTGAGGGTTTTTAACACTCGTCACAAATCACAGAATGGCGTAGCGTCATAGCATGCATCAATCCTTTTCACGCACGTCATCGCGTCCATAGACTATAGGTACACGAAAACAGAACCGCGTCCTTTGGCACAGACGAAACGTAATGTTGCCACTTTATATATATTATGATTTCGTATTTCCTCTTTATTTATTCATTGTTTTTTTTTTCCTTTCCCTATAATTTATTTATATTTATCTATTTTATTCAAATTTATCAGCACACTATACCGTGCCGACGTCTTTATGTCGATACCGTTACCGGCCCACGCTGAAAATCAGCGCCGTAGACTCATCGCATTTTGCGTGTGGTCACGGCATTATGCTGAGCGTTCGGCCGTTTCCCAAAACCTTCGCCTTGTTCCGCCAAATAAAATGTTTTTCTTTCTTTCTTTTACAACACCACCACCACCCGGCGGGTTTGGCGATACAAGTCAGCAGATTGGGATGGTATGCGTTCTTTCTTCGCATGCTATCCTTGGCAGCCTACTTGCTTCTCTTCCGCTGATCCGTCGTTGTGCGCGGACGCAGTGTCGGATGTGTTGCGTCGGGGGATGGAATATTACATTCCATTCTCTGATGTAACAATGTCTGACAAGGTTCGACCTTGGTTTGGCGCCGAATGTAATCGCGCTGAAGCGCTTAAACATACGGCATACCAAGAATGAGTCGACGCTCGTAGGCGCAAGGCAAGTGACGTGACTCAAAAAAAGAGAGCCTATAATAGGGCTGCCAAATCCTGCAAGAAGGTGATGCGGAGGTCTCGGTTTGACCACATTAGCCGAATTGGGAACAAACTTGCTTCATACCCAGCAGGTAGTAAAGCGTTTTGGTCCCTGGCTAAATCTGTTGAATCGAACTTCTGCCGTCCCTCACTACCACCACTGCTGAAACCCGATGGGTCGCTGGCCCACACCGCTGAGGAGAAAGCAAATCTATTTGCCTCTCTTTTTGCGGAATCTTCACGTCTTGATTCCGGTAACGCGCGGCCCCCTGCCTTTCCTGAGCGATGCGAGACGACTATGGCAGACACACGCATCCATCAGAAGGACGTCCGTAGGGTGCTACGTAACCTTGACGTGAACAAAGCCAGTGGTCCCGACGGGATACCAGCAATTGTTTTAAAAACTTGTGCGCCTGAACTGTCTCCGATCCTGACACGCTTATTTCGTCTTTCGTTTGAGGCTGGAAAAGTACCGATGGCTTGGAAGCAAGCTAACGTGCAACCCGTGCCCAAGAAGGGTAGTCGGGCTGACCCTGCTAATTACAGACCTATCTCGGTAACGTCCATTCTCTGCAAGAGTATGGAACGAGTGATCAATAATAAGCTCCTGGCATACCTAGAAGCTAATGACATCCTCAGTGATCGTCAATACGGCTTTCGCCGAAATCGGTCAACTGGGGATCTTCTAGCGTATGCCATTCACATCTGGAGCGAGGCCATCGAGAAGCATGGGGAAGCACTTGCAGTCTCCCTTGATATCTCGAAGGCCTTTGACAGGGTCTGGCATGATAGCCTTATTGCTAAGCTTCCTTCCTTCGGTCTGCCCACTGGTCTGTGTGACTGGATCGCAGACTTCTTGAGGGGGCGATCCATCCGAGTGGTTATTGATGGCTGCTCGTCCGGTCAAATGGAAATTAATGCCGGGGTCCCTCAGGGGTCGGTACTCTCGGCAACACTGTTCTTGCTGCACATAAACGACCTTCTTAAACCCGGTACCTTTGGGTATGCAGACGATAGCACTGTTGCTGAGAGATACGTGTCTGATGCACGTGCTAGTGGGTCACAGATCCAGTCTTTCCGAGAAGCTATGGTTGAACGCTTGAACTTTTCCTTGAAGGCAGTATCCGACTGGGGCGATGCCAATCTGGTCAAGTTCAATGCTGCTAAAACCCAGGCGTGTCTTTTTTCCGCCAAACGGAGCCAATTCCACCCGGCTCCATCATTCCGGGGTGTAACCGTGCCGATAACCAGTGACCTTGAGCTTCTTGGGGTAACGTTGTCATCTACCCTCAATTTCGGCTCTTTCATCGAGGCTAAAGCTCAACAGGCTGCCAAAAAATTGGGGATCTTGGCCAAGGTGAGACGGTACTTCACGCCGGAACAGCTGCTCAAACTTTATCAAGCGCAAGTTCGATCGTGTATGGAATACTGCTCTCATCTTTGGGATGGGTCTGCCAAATACCAGCTTGATGCTCTGGAGTCGATTGAGAAGCGAGCCAAGAGAATCATCGGTGATGATGCACTTGTCGAATCAAAACTCCAAAGCCTTGAACATCGACGCCGAGTTGCTGGCCTGTCGGTTTTCTATCGATTACACTTCGGGGAGTGTGCGTTGGAATTGCACAATTTAATTCCACCAAGTCCGTTCCATCATCGGACCACTAGACGTACGGCGTTGCGCCATCGGTACATGGTGGACATCCCACCCATACGTACAAAGCGTTTTGGGAACACATTCATAATGCGTACAGCTAAGGAGTGGAATTCCCTGCCCGAGTCTGTGTTCCCTGATAGCTACAACCTGGGGGTCTTTAAGTCAAGAGTGAATAGGTTACTTCTAGGCAAGCGTGCTCCATCGTCGGCCACATCATCGCTTACCATCAGGTGAGATAGTGGTCAAACGCGAGCCTATCAATAATGAAAAAAAAAAAAAAAAAAAAAAACCATCACTCGTAAAATATCAAAAGAATCCCTCAAAAATATTCAGCTCAAGTATATTCCTGAGTACATGCCGCTCAGAAACAAAAAGAATTATTGGGAGGGGCAATATTATTAGTACCAAGACCGCAAAGCTTGGAACAACTTCCAAGCTGATAGAGCTTGGAAAAACTGGAGAGAATTCAAAAAAAAAATATCTGAAGAAATCGTGAAACACAAGACAATATTGAAGAGTTTGGATATAATGAGACGGATGTTGGTGCCTTCGGGCGAGTATAACTATTTTACGCAGAATATCGATCCGGAACGCGTTCGATCTATGGTCGAATGTCTGAAAGAAAATGAGAGTGATCAAAATTTTTCATGTCGTATACGCCATATGGTGTTTGTACGGTGAATTCAGCTAGGGTAAGGCCGTCACGTCCAAGTAGTGCTGTGCTGTGTGCTGTGTGTGTGCTGTGTGTGTGTGCTGTGTGTGTTTTTGTTTGTGTGTGTGTGTGTGTGTTTTTGTTTGTGTGTGTGTGTGTAGGACGAATTATTTTGTTCGGAAAAAAGACATTTTTTTTGTGTTATTTTAAGATTGAATATGTGTAATTTTTAACTAGGTTAAGCCATAAGTTTTGTAAAGTATTGCAAATATAAATAATTTTATGATAATGTATTTTTTTTATTTCTATTACACTTTATCTGTATCACTTTTAATGTACGTTTAGATAATAATTATTTCATATAAATACACACTCTTCCAACAACTTCACATACACAATACTTCCTGGGAAGAAAGTAGATTATGACTATTTCTGTTATCTCGTGTACGCAATATGGACATTTAATGGGAACTTGAGAATACGGTTGTGTAATTGAAAACATACTTTCAATTTTACTGAGTGAACATTGAGTTAAATAAATTGTAATGTGTATTCTAGTAGCAAGTATTTTTATGTAGTACAAGTTTTTTTTTAATGTAATTTAAGTTATTGTTTTGTTTTGAAAAATTAAGTCACTTTCAATTTCTCTTTGTGTTATTGCTAAATTGAAAGAAATGTTTGTAATTTGTATTTAGATTTTAATCTTATGTGATGTATGTGCTGGGCCTTGGTACAGGCCATGGTCCGGAGCGAGGAGGAGTGGAGTCCGACTCTTTCTGCGAAGCAGTAATGCTAGCAAAGGAGGCGGCCGCACGTGCGAGGTTATTTCCCTCGTGCTTCCCAAGGGCGGGGGATGTCATTAGATGACATTCCCGCCTAAAAAAAAATGTGATGTATGTAATTGTAAATTAATAAATGATACCCAACATGATTATGTTTCGTATTTTATTTATGTTACACTTTCCCTGTGAGACTTGTTATGTCCTCGCATATCCGCTTAGAGGATACAGTGGAGATATGCCCCGCTCGGGTGAAGCACCGCCGTGGTCTTGAGGAGGCTATCGGCGGTGGTTACATGTCCCGCCGGTCCCTACAGGCCATGGTCTGGAGCGAGAGGAAGTAGGAAGCGGTCACCTCCTTCTGCTAAGCAGTAATGCTAGCGAAGGAGACGGCCGCAACCGTGACAGAACGGACATCTTGACGCTCTAGTTGCCACCACAGAAGCGGCGCGTAGTATCTCACGTGCGCCTCAAAGAGATGTCAGCAATGCCCGCTAGGGTCATGGGTTTTTTTGAAAGACTGTGGACCCGGAACGCAAAGATCAAAACAGTGAATGGATCAGCCAGTAAGTAACGAGGCAACCGTTTTTATGTAGATTAAATTTTGCAAAATAGTAGTCATGCTAAGTACTCACACAAATATAAGTAATTTAAATGTTAATTAAAAATGTACCTAAAAATATCCAGATTTGGAACAAGAAAACTCGTTTAAAAGTTTACAAACAAAATCTTTCCCACCGTATAAACTTCGTTGCTTAGATACATTTTTAGTGTTCCGTTTGTAAAAAGACAAAATGGAAGTATTATAAATTCACTGAAGTTGATAAACAGCTGTGACGGACATAAATTTGTCTTTTAGAACGGTTTCAAATATGGATAATATGACTTATATTAATATACAATATACTTTAAACAGTTTTCGAAAAAACAATAGCTTTCTTAGATTTCTTTTTTTATTATTTTTAGTCACACACTAGGAATTACTCCATTTTTTTTTTTGTTGCCGGGTTGGAAAATTCTCATGGTAGTCCTTCGCCTGGGCCAGGCGAAGGGGTCTGTCAGACTCTTACTGACTAAAAACCACACCGGTGTTCCCTCCCACACTTGGACCGGGGATCGTGGGAGCTGATACGCCATCCATGAGCCCCGGCTAGTGCCGGCCCGCCTACGTGGGCCACCTTGGGCCCGCGGGGAGAGTGAGGTGTCCTCCCCCACGACGTCCTATAGAGGCGTGAATGGAACACTACGCGCCACCACCTCGGGTCTTGCTGGATTGGGGACAGCGGACGACCCCGAGTCCGCCGTCCCTCTGGACCTATTTATGAGGGCTGAAAGAGGGCGTTGTCTTCCCTCCGCCGACGCCCGGTTCACCTGCTGCGGCACGGGAGAGTGACTACGGCCTCCCTCGCTCTCTTCGCAGCCTCCTGCGGAATTACGGCTTCACACAAGGAGATCACCGCATCCCACGACTCGGCACCCCCGACCATAGAACGAGCGACGGCCGGCAGCGACAGGTCGGGGCCCACTTCGGATACGAGGGCACGGCGCTGCTCCTTCCATGCGGCAGGCTCTGCCAGTGTTTGCTGCGCCGTGTCCTCCCGACAGTCGGTGCAGTGATGGCACCGAGCGTCCGGCTCCCTGTTTATGCGACACAAGTGAAGTACTTGTGCAAAGCAGCAATGCCGCGAGAGCACCTGCGCTGCCCTAAACTACAGGGAGCCGTGCTTCCTCCGGATTGCATCAATGCAGCTCGATCTTGCGCTGCATCGGTTCACCACATCGCGTCCTCACCTCCTCGCGCCACCGGTACAGTGAGGCAAGGGCTCCCGCCTCCAGGTCCCAGAGCGGAGATCCGGCCAGTGCACACCTGCCTCGTAGGAGATCGTGCGATACCCCCTGATAGCCCTGGCGACCATCGCCCTCTGCGGTCTTCGCAGGATTGCGATGCTACTAGGAATTACTCCTGTCTCAAGTGTGCGTTCGCAATTATGTAAAGCCAGGTATAGATTGATAAAACGTAACATGGAATGTAACACGCAATGAAAGAATTTGCCGTCCACATTGTCACAGTGTATCATGCAATGTTACAGAATTCCCACAGTGTGGACGCATTGCGCGCGCGAGCCGCGCACACTACGCGTGCGAACAGAGCATATCAACTATGTTTGACGGTACATGCTCGGTTCGTATGCGCACTGCGTCCACATTTATTAAACGCTCATTTCATGTTACCTTGCACGTTATCAGGGCTGGGCAAAATACATGCTTTGCTTTAATTGAAATACAAATTACAAAATACAGTATCGCAAGTAATTAAAATACAAAATATCCTTAAGTAAGGTATTTGAAATATAAAATACAAAATACAGTATTTTAGCTATTTGTAAGCTGTTGATCCCCGCATTAACGCCGGCGTTCACGCGCCATTGTCTTACTATTGTGTCTCTAATTGCGCACTCAAAAGGTTAATTGAAATACAAAATACAAATTACATATTACAAAATAAGTAATCTAGACCAGCATGGGCTGAAAAGTAGAGGAAAACAAGATTAATTAATCAGTAAAACCAGAGTTTCCGTTCATGGGCACTAGATTTTTAAATGTACTGTCAGACAAACAGCCTCTTGTTGGAGAGTGAATAAAACCTGCTAAAGAAAACAATCTTTCTTGAAGGTTAAATGTATTTTAATGTTAAAATGTATTTTGAAGCCTCAAGTATTTGAAATACTAATTACAAAATACTTCGCCGTCAGGCATTTAAAATACGAATTACAAATTACATTTTAAGGAAGTAATTGAAATACAAATACCAAATACGTATTTGTATTTCAATTACGTATTTTAATTACAAGTAATTCAAATACTGCCCAACCCTGCACGTTATTCTAGTTTTCACGTTACATCTAGGCCCGAAAAACTATCCGTAGACCATATAAATACTTGCTCCGTGCGGAAATCGAATCCATGACACACAACGCAGCAGGTGCCATATTTTTCTGAGGTGGGAAATCTCTCCAATGACTTCTCTCGCGCTAGGATGGAGTAGGAGGGCGTGTCAGACTTTTACTCACTAAAGCTTGTTAGCCTATTGCCACATGAGACTTCGGCCCTGCTGGGCCTCTACGGTTTTACTAACATCTTTTTGAGAGAACCCAACTACACTTTCTAGTGGTTACTAGACTAATAATTTCAAGCCACAATAATGTTTTAACTCATTTATGTCTCTCTGGTGTAACTCGAAAAGATAATAACAGAGAATTAGTACAGTCATTATTAATAATTAGTTAGTCGTTAGAACCGCTGGGTTACTGGATAAATTCATTTAGCGCAAAAAACCTTTTTAGAAGAAAATACCGCCGAGTTTCATACAAAAAAACACATTTTTTTTTATTGGTTGTTAGTGTACTTTTTACTGGCCCTGACTACTATGCCAGAGGTCGTGGCTTCGATTCCCACCCGAGACAAATATTTATGTAGGTAATGAACACAATCATTTGTTCTGTGACTGGTGAGACAGTTCGTCCGCGTCAAGTTCCTAAAAATGCATGACGAATAAACGTAACTAATAATTCTGTTCTTGTGATGAGACCAACCGCGACCATGGTCGCTTACAATGGGCCTCATTAGAAGACTTAGAAGTCACCCAAAGGGCAATGGAAAGGGCTATGCTCGGAGTTTCCTTGTGTGATCGAATCAGAAATGAGGATATCCGCAGGAGAACCAAGGTTACCGACATAGCACGAAGAATCGCCAAACTTAAGTGGCAATGGGCAGGGCTTATTGCTCGCAGAACGGATGGCCGTTGGGGCCGAAAGCTTCTGGAATGGCGATCACGTACTGGAAGACGTAGCGTTGGGAGGCCTCCTACAAGGTGGACCGATGATCTGGTAAGGGTTGCGGGAATTCGATGGATGCGAGACGCACAGGACCGTTCATTGTGGCGACACTTGGGGGAGCCTATGTCCAACAGTGGACGTCTTTCCGCTGAAATGATGATGATGAGACCGAAAGCATCTAATTCATTTATTATTTTATTTTCAGACAAAACGGTTAAAGGTCAAAACGGAAATTACCTTTAGTAAATGTGTTATGCAAAATGTATTTCGATAAACACCATTTTCTCGCAACTCAACAACTCAACCCACACGTGTGCATCTCTAGAAAGCCTAAACAAAATAACTTCGAAGAGGAAATTGTATCAGCAACTATGTCAAAAAGGCACCAAGGTAATAGGGTTAACCGTGTAAACCTCAAAGCGTCCGTAAACACATAACAAGGGTAATTCCGTTACCTTAGCAGTACACGGGTTGATATTTATTGAACATGGAAAATTCTTCAAGCTCAGTTTTAAACCGATTATTTTGTTCAATTATTAATTTTGTTTGTGTTGAACATTGAGTGGGGTGAACCGATTATGGTCGTGACTCGTGGGTTTTTGGATGGTATTGGAAAAGTCGAATCAATTTTGATAGAGTAACTTACACCATCTTTAGGAATCGGCACGAATTATGGGTCGCTCGCCGACTGGTCGTCCAGTGAGGACCGAACCTGGGTTGTGGATAGCGCGTAGTATTCCACGCGCGTCGCAAAGAGATGTTAGCAAATCGTAGGGGCCCAGTAGGACAGATGCCCGCTAGGGTCACGGAAAATTTCTAAAAAGCACACTCGTGGTCCCAGAATGCTATGGTTAACTGAAGGATACAGGTTGGTTTTAGTCAGTAAAAGTGACACGTCCTCTTGCTTCCACCCTAGAGGCTCTACCCGAAATCGAGAGGAATCACCGCAAAAAAAAACACAGGGGCACTGGCCTTTCTGGGCCCATTCAGTTTTGCTGACATCTCTTTAAGGCGCACGTGGAATACTACACATCGTCGACGACTTGGGCTCAGTCTTTACCAGATAGGTGGACGGCGAGTTACCTATTGCTCGTTGTCTGCAAGCCCGCGTCTAGTAGGCCGCAAATCACCCACTATCAAATAACCAGCGCTGGGTGTCTAACGCCCAGCAAATGCTGAGGTGGTCACCCTTTCGGTGCAGGCACGCTCGGTGCACTTTGTACTTTTGTTCTTTTTTACTTTGTGTTTATAACCGTTTTGCTGTAAACACAGCACTTACGCATACTTTACAGCACTTTTATTCGGGACAGACGTCCCGAATAAAAGTATTTCTACTTTATTCTATTCAAATCGACCTGCGACTCCTGACACCAGGAGAGTCTCCTTCAACGCGGCTGGGGCGTCACAATGTCCTATCCCTCACGGTTCCAGATTGTTACCCATCCAGAGACCGACCTCGGTAAACATTGCTTAAGCCACAAGTTCCTCTAGGTCCTCCTCACTTTTATTAACTGAAAAAGCAGCTACAACTAACAAAATAAAATATAACTTCGGAAACGGGTCTCTACGAAATGTCACATGCAGGCCACGAAAATCCTGTTCACAAAATGTAAGCAAATATCACAAAAGCCAGTACAGACAAAACCACAGGAAAGACGGATGTTTTTGTTACTCTTCGTTGTGCCCTGCTTTTAATTAACTCTTGTGGCCGTAATATTTCGCGAAAGGCTATTTTTGTAACACTAATGATCTGGTCTTTTTTCCAGTAATACAATATCAATGTGAACCTGGATATAATGATTTTTTGTAGGAGTTGAGGGATGATTTTTTTAGTAAGTAATACCTACAAATTCGCAGGAGAACCAAGAAACAAACATAGCTCGAAGAATCGCTTAACTTAAGAGGCAGTGTGATCACTGCCACTTACGTTCCCATCGACAATAGCAATGTGCCCATCAGGGCAAAACAAAAAAAAAGTAAAACAAAAAAAAGTATGTTATTTTTTGTTTTTAATCGGTTAATTTTAAAACAATAGTACAAAAAAAATTACTAAGAAACTACTTATGACTGAAAACGTCACCTTCTTTTAACCTGAAAACTAATATATAATATTTATTTATTTTATTATTTACTAGCTTTTGCCCGCAGCTTCGCCCGCGTACATAAAACATAGTTTATGTCAATCAGGAATAAAGCAGTTTTCTATCAGTGAAAAAATTTTTCAATCGGACCAGTACTTTCAAAGATTACCTCCTACAAAAAAAAAAAAAAAAACAAACTTTACCTATTTATAATATTAGTGTACATGTACCGTACACATTATAACATAAGAAAATAGATCATTATAAAAATTTGTACAGAGATACTGCTTATTTCAAAAGAAATAATATAAAATAATAATTTATAATTATGTGTTGTCAAATTGTATATGCTGTGGACACATTTAAGCTGTTGATCCCTGCACGAACGCCGGCGTTCGGGTGCCATTGTCTTACTATTGTGTCTCTAATTACGCACTCAAAAGGTTAATTGACATATTTGCACAGAATCGAATGTCTATAAAATTACCTACCAGTATAGCATCTTGTTGAACCTATTCGTAGCGCGATAAGACTCAGTTTTCGAGGAAGTGTATTGAAAAACATTTGTTATACTGAGCCAGAAGCTCAAGCTATCGGTGTCAAATAACAAGTCTCATGCAACTCTATTTCCAATTATTTAATTAAATCAAGCCTGCTTATGTGTTCTCAACTATACATGGATACCACAAGCCATCAATAGTGCCGACTCCTAAATGTAGTTAGACTGTATTAGCCACGTTCGGATCGGATTACTGGTTCGATTCCGACGTAGTCACCCTTTTAAGTGTACATGTCTTTGGTGTTCCTCATAATAATAAATAAATAAAAATCTTCTAATATTCTACGTACCAACAAATTAAGACACTTCCACAAAGGTACAAAAGTTGCAACTTGCCGCGTGACACACAGCGTCGTCACTACAACTACAAACCGCGTGGTCCAAAATATCACTCACGGATTCTCAAAACATCGATGAGAAATCGGGAAAAAGCTGAACGGTTCAAGCGCGGACTGATAAACGACTGAAGAGTTCTCACCTTTGCACTCGAGACGTATTCATTTCTAGCCGACGTATACCTATATTTAGCTTATCTATCCGAAGTTTACTTGATTATAATAATCTTTTTACTGCGATTTTTTTGTGGGTGGGAAAATCATCTAATGACAAAGACTTTTACTGACCAAAAACCCAATCCTGTTCCCTCTTTGCCTTCGTCCCAGGGACCCGGGTTTCACTTTCACACTACCCGTGGCCCCAGTAGGCTTCGACCCTGCTGGCCCCTACGATTTGCTGACATCTCCCTGAGGCGCGGCGTATTTACATTCTGTACATGGCCAGAACGCATCCATAGGAAACTGCTCGCGTATACATTGTAGTGCAGTTTTTAAATTTGCGATTACAATGTATACAAGAGTAGTACGCAAATACTCGCGTATACTTTGTAGTAGCCAAAGTAACTAGCTTTGTTCCATAATATACAGTGCTAGTCCGCATGCAAACTAATCGTGTATAGATCGGAATAGGCGCGAAAAACTCTTGATTCCAAACTATACGCGAGTTAACGCGAGCAGTTGCATGCTCGCCATTTTGATTTGTTGACCTCTCTTTCTATTAAGTATAAGGTAATCATATCTTTTTTTTTTTTTTATAGGTGGGAAAATCATCTTATGACAAATCTCGCTCTTGGGCGGAGCGGGAGATAGTGTCAGACTTTTACTGACTAAAAATCCACTCCTGTTCCTTCGTTGCCTTCGTCCCAGGGCCACGGTTTCGTTTTCACACTACCCATGGCCCCAGTAGGCTTCGACCCTGCTGGGCCCCTACGATTTGCTGACATCTCCCTGAGGCGCGCGCGGAACAATACGCGCCGTCGACGACTTGGGCTCGGTCCGGATGGTTACCGGACGGTCGGACGGCGGGCCACCCATTGCCCGCCGTCCGCAAGCCCGCGCCTACGGTGGCCGGAAATCGGGATCGGAATCCCGGCGGCGGTTGGGGCGTGAGGACCGTTGCCGTTGCCTCACGCGATCGGCCGCCTCTTTTGCTAGCATTACTGCTTCGCAGAAGGAGGCGACCGCCTGCCACTCCTCCTCGCTCCGGACCATGGCCTGTACCAAGGCCCGGCGCGAGAGATCGCCGCCGCCGATCGCCCCCACGAGGACACGGCGTTGCTCTTCCCAAGCGGGGCACACTTCGACCGTATGCTCCACCGTGTCCTCCGGGCGGTCCACACAGTGGTGACACCCGGGCGTCGCTTCCGCACGAATCCGGTGTAGGAACTTCCCGAACTTCCCGTGTTCGGTGAGAACCTGCGTCATGCGGAAGGTGAGGACGCCGTGAGGTCTTTCCAACCACGCCTCAAAGAAGGGACTTACCGCCATAATTGTGGCGTGCCCAGCACTGGGTTGCGACAGTCGCTGTCGCCATTCCACCATGAGATCCCGCCGGAGTTCTTCCCGCCATGCCGCGACTTGGCGTGGCAGCGGAGTTTCGCCCCGGCGTTGCATCTCCATGCGCAGATCGTGCATGTGAGCAAGGCCTGTTGCTACCAGATCCCATGGTGGCTGTCCAGCAAGGAGGCTCGCCGCTTCGCGGGAAATCGTCCGGTATCCTCGCACCATCCGTATGGCCATGACCCTCTGACATGCGTTCAGCCGGGCCGCCGGCCGCTTCCGAAGGTAATCATATCTGCGTATCTATTCTAAACATTGCATCATCTTTCGACACGTGCTGTTTGTTTTTATTGGTGCTTTTTGTTGTCTCTGCATAATTTATTATAAAAAAGTGGTAAATACGTTTGTTTACTTAATACAAATGTGAAAAATGATTACCAAAGACACTCTGCAGGAGTTTTTACTGAGTAAATGTGGTGAATTCAAAGAAAAACTGTTTGAATTTGAATCTTCGGAAAAGTTTGAAGTAATCATCAAGTGCAAGCTGGGAGCCCAAATGATTCACTAACATTAGAAGGGAATCTGGCGGCTTTAATGGTCACTGTTCTAACCTAACCTAACCCACATGATCGCTTCGTTAGCTCGCCATCGTGTTCTAATGGTCACTATTCTAACAAGACCTAATCCAGGCGCGATTTTTAACTTAACCTAACCCAAATGATTCACTAACATTAGAAGGGGATCCCCTTCCGATAAGTTAAAAGCCATTATTTTTTATCTAATTCTACATTAATAATGTTAAAACTTCATTCCATTATATGCATAAATTATTTTATTAAACTATATCGCAGCTTTTGTCAGGCGTAAGTGATGTTAACAGTAGTATAGTTTGGAAACACGTTACAAACTATACAAGACCAGTGAGCAGAATTCGTGTATACATTGTATAATTGCAGATTTAAAAATAGCAATACAAAGTATACGCGAGCAATTTTCTATGGCTGCGTTCTGGCCTTGTATACAATGGAAATACGCATGTGCGCGTCTAAGTTACAAACTATACACGAGTAGTACGCAAAATTCGTGTATACATTGTAATCGCAAATTTAAAAACTGCACTACAATGTATACGCGAGCAGTTTCCTATGGATGCGTTCTGGCCATGTACAGAATGTAAATACGCTGAGGCGCGCGTGGAACAGTACGCGCCGACTCGACTACGTAACGGTTTTAAGTGAAAACTTTCCTAAAGCGCGCTTTTTTTGAGGTAAAATTAAGAATACTCAATACTCAATTATTTATTGTATTCCACAATGTATACATGATTAGGTGGTAGGTGAAAACATTGGACACAATCGTGGACCCTGTTGGGCACAGCAAATACAATACTTATCAAACTAACTTATTCTAAGAATAATTTTATTAAACATTAATTACATCGTCGTCGTCATCATCCATTATAAGAGGGGAAGACCTGGTGACCTGAAATACAGGCCAAAAGCCTACCTTAGGCACCAGTCTCCCACAGTGTGAACTCAATTATTGTCATTGTCTTAGTTTTGCAATTGCTGTGATATTGTGGTGAGAAAAATAAACAAATTATTACATTATTATTATTTTATATTATTTTGTGAGCAGTAAAGATTTATCATTTAAACATTCATTAACGCTATAATAGCATTTACTTAGTAATAGTTTTTTTTTTTAATTTATTTGTAAAAACGTAAATAAAGAATGTAAATATATGTAGGAGGGTCAAAGACCGCTACTGAAAATTTATTTGGCGCCTGCCATAATTTGTTTCTGCAGCACTCATATATTGACTGGTAGAAAATGGCGCCTTAAGTCTACCTCTGTATTTTTGTGTGCATTAAGAAAGAAAGAAAAAAAATAGTCCTGACGGCCGTCGCCTCTGTTCGAAAGAACCCTTACGAATTCCTGTTTCTCGTACGTCCAACTATCAAATGTCAATCTATATGTCTGGGTATATGTCAATCAATTTCGCCTCAATGACTGAACGGAATCGGTTGTAGTATATTTGTAGGCCATGACCTAGAAGATACCTTTTGTATCAGTTGTATGAGTTCGTTCCTGTGGGATAGTTTTCGACCTTCCACCCAGTGGCGTAACTATAGGGTGGCAAGGCTGGCAAAATGCCACGGACCCCCGGTTCAATGGGGCCCCCGGTTCAATGGAGCCCCCGGTTCAATGGGGCCCCCGGTCTGAGAGGCCTAGATCTCAGAAGAAGTAACCTAATCATTTTTTTTTCTTTTTATATTAAAATTAAATCACTATGTGATGATTTTTCTGAGGCCCCATCCCATGAATTTGCCACGGGCCTCAGATAATATAGATACGCCACTGCTTCCACCTGTTTTAAATTAGTAGTGTGTTGCTCAGTAACTGGGTAGTGGAGGTCTGATAGGCATGTAAAATATGGGTTACGAGTTTTTTTTCGGTGGGAAAATCATCCAATGACATCCCTCGCTCTTGGGCGGAGTGGACTAAAAACCCACTCCTGTTCCTTCGTTGCCTTTCACACCAGGGCCGAGTCTTCCTTTCAGAAGCAGACCCTTGGCCCCAGTAGGCTTCGACCCTGCTGGGCCCCTACGGTTTGCTGACATCTCCTCCTCTCCCCAGGGTCTCAAGATAAATAGGTTACTTTTAAGCAAGGGTGCTCCATCGTCAACCATATCATCGCTTACCATTTGGTGAAATACTGATCAAGTGCGAGCAATCAGTAGGTAATAAAAAAAAAATGGAGAGGAGGCTTGAGTCCCACCTGGGGGAACATTATAAAGCTGATTATGCTTATGCTTAGGAAAAAATAAACGATTTTTACGGAATAAAAATACTTTTAATTGAGTAATATAATAAGGAAACCTTATTCAAAAAGAATTATAAATAAGGTTTATAATGGAACACGTCAAAATTATCTTTGTATATTTCCGCTATGGTTTAATTTAGCTTTTTAATGATACAAATGTAATTTTAGGTTTTTTGTATTTTCCCCATGTTTATTTAATTTACGTAAAGACCATTAAGGACTGTGATTAGACATATAATTAAACTTAACGGGAAAATATGGAATTTAGCAGATGAGGAAAAAAGTGCTCAAATTTTTGCAATAAACATTATTTAAATTAACCAAAATATTGAATTCAAAAAGAATAGAATAGAAGAACTTTTATTCGGAGAAGACTCAACACAACGGTTATAAACACCAATCAAAAACGAAGAATAAACTGAATACGCCGAGCGTGCCCGTAATCCAAGTGTGACCACTTCAGTAGTTATTGGGTGTCAGAAACCCTGCGCTAATTTTCATCTGGTACCCTGCAGTGATATACGGGCGAGGGTAAATAATAATACATTATGATATAAGTGTGTAATGTTGGTGATTATCGCTGAGGCAGTATTTAGACCCAACCCGAAGTCGAAGGTCTTAAGAGAGCCACGGACGGTAATCATCAATACTCAATACAACATTTTTACTGTCCCATTTTTATTGACTTACTAGCTTTTGCCCGCGGCTTCGCTCTCGTCAACTGACTACTCTATTCTGCTCTACCCAACTCTACCCTACTCCACCCTACTCTACCCTACTCTACCCCACTCTACCCTACTCTACTCTTCTCTACCCTACTCTACCCTACCCTACTCTATCCTACTCTACCCTACTACCAATTTTTTGAAGAACCTTCTCCTGACAATAACAAACACAACATAAAAAAAAAAGTGAAATCGGTCCAGCCGTTGACACGTGATGGCGTGACCAAGGGAAATAGGGATTCAGTTTTATTTATATAGATTACTAGCTGTACCCGTGGCTTTGCTCACGTATCACATAAGTATTGTTTTTTATTCTAATTTTATTTTAATAATAGTTAGTGATAGTTTGTTGATTTACAGAAACACTCCAAAGATGCGTCCCATACTATACTTTAGCTTAGATCCCTCAAAAACTATTTGGCATAATAAACTCAAAATTTTAAAGTTATGTAGTTTATGTACTGGCAAGAGACGTCAGGTTAATAAGGAAATTTAAGAGACGTCGAATAACAGAAGTGTTATAATTTACTGTAACACTTCTGTGTAAACAACGTTCGAAGTTTTTCCCTCGGTCTCATTCAATATGTACAGCGAGTCAGGGCTGGTGACGCGGGAGCAAGCGACGTACAATTGTCCGTGTGAGAAGCAGCTCGACCTGAGGTCGACACCCGCAGCCTTCAGTGTCTGCCCCTGTGACTTATTTATTGTCATGGCGAAGCACACGCTCACAAGAAACTGCACGCGCTTGAATTACGGCGCGTATTGTTCCGCGCGCGCTTCAGGAAGATGTCAGCAAATCGTAGGGGCCCAGCAGGGTCGAAGCCTACTGGGGCCATGGGTAGTGTGAAAACGAAACCGTGGCCCTGGGACGAAGGCAACGAAGGAACAGGAGTGGGTTTTTAGTCAGTAAAAGTCTGACACTATCTCCCGCTCCGCCCAAGAGCGCGATTTGTCATAAGATGATTTTCCCACCTATAAAAAAAAAACGCGCTTGAATTGAAAAGGGTAATTGTGGGGATTTAGTGGTATACATGGTATAAACACTGTCTCGCCGACTCCATAACCCGTTAGAATTTCTGTCTCAATGATATTTCTCTGTAGCGAGACAACTTTGAGCCGGGTCCCACTGCACAGTTTCGGCGGAGTGAGATTTCGAAGAAGCATAATTGGGACACCGACGTTTAGCTTAATGGTGTGCGCTGGTAGTCCACTTGCACTGAGAGAATTGAGAAATTCTACGGGGTAATGTGTGGCATCACTTTGGTCGACAACAGTGTTTATTGAAGTGTAGATCACTTCATTTCCCTCAATTTCTGCGAGAATGAATTCATTGATCGCTGAAGCTTGGTCGTTTCTGGGCGTTAAAATGGCTCGTTCACACACCCAAGAATTATCTTGGTGCTGTATCCTATTGATGTCCCCGTACACCAGGCGAATCAAATCTTTTAAGATAGATACCACTCTCTCAAGTATCTCAGGTAGAACCACCTGGCCACGCTACCAGTAGTTGGTAGCTTTCCCTCACCCAATTTTAAGAGAACATCAGAAAATTCTTGGGCTTGTACATTCCCGCCAAGCTGTGCTCTCATATTCATCGTTAAGCTCAACCTATGAATATGTGGTCATAAGAAAGAGCATTTCAACGAAGCATTCACCTCATCAGCCCTAGTTCCTGGCGTCACCACAGGCAGCGTTTGTCGGAAATCGCCGCTAAACTGAGCTGTATCGCCACCCATCATTTTATGGTTCCTGCGGATGTCCTGCAAAGTCCTGTTTATACTGCTTTTCTGTTCGCCATAGTGCATTCATCCTACACGATTAAAGAGCAATCTTTAAGCACGCGCCCTTTGTCACTGTTGAGTGACTCTCCACAAACAGGTGTTTCATTACTCTCTAAATCTATGAGAATCTTAAACATTGCGTACGCTGTTTTGCCAGGAAGCAGTGTTGCGGCGATTCCTGACGATGCTACTACAATGACCATCTTGCCTTGCCTCCTGACCTCTGCGAGAATGCCAGCGGTGACAAATGTTTTCCCTGTTCCACCAGGAGCATCCAAGAAAAACCTTTTACCTTGGCCGAGTCCAACGCTTTCAAGGATTGTGTCGAAAATTTGCTTTTGCTCTGAGGTAAACTTAGAGACATGGTCATTGACGACGGTACTCATAGCTCTTGGATCATAATTTATTTCAGAGTTATACTCTCTGTTTCCACGCTCTTGTACATCCAGATGTTGTGGAGTCGGTAGCCCATAATCCACCAGAGAACTGCCGCCGATCGAAATGACCATGTCTTGAAGTGAACTAAGGCTACTGTTTAGAACGCGCTCATCAGTTGCCTCTGTATTATCTTCAGTAGTGCGTCTCAGAGCTCTTAGGAAGTCTTCGGACAGAAGATGCCAAGAATGATATTTCTCCCACAACAGAAGCGGAGATCGAACTAACCTGCGCATCTTAGAAACCCTTGAGTTTCGAGACAGATTTGATCTTTTTCTAAAAGGCATAGCTAAAATTTCTTCTTAATCCGATACTAACGATATTCAAATCAATGAAAAGTAATCGATTAAGTAGGTACGTAAGAATTGCTAGTAAGTAGAAAAATAATAATTATTCGCAGGAAAATTAAACACATCAACCAACACAGACAACAAAGGTAACCCCCGGTTCTATAGGATGAGAGCGGCACATCGGCACCTATAACATCACTTTTTGGGAACGAAACCATAGCGCGATCTAACTCGACCAACGCCATCTAGTTAGAAAACGGAAACTACATATTATTTACCCAAATTAAATTATGAATAAAACTACATTGTCGTTAATTTAACAGACCACTACATTATTTTTACATTAAAAAAATTATGGTAACAGCAGCAAGGGACAAAACTAAGAATTACATACTTAAATCAATTACCTACAACAAATGTGCTTGGTAAGTTAAAACTTAGAACCAAAACTTTGACTTGACATCATGATAGTGTAGCTTGTTGTACCACCAATCAATCTGTTTAGGACATGTAAAGTTCTCAGATTTCATAACAGTATCGTTCCTATGCACATAGAAAAATGCAAAAACTAAATGAAAAGATTTTACGATTTTTTAAAACAATATTTTTTTATTTGAACTCGCACCATTTAGAGCGGTAAACGGTCGCCTGACCTTACCGCTAAATTCCCCGTTGACATATTGTTGAATAGCTGTTCTCTTGCAATTTACAATATTACTGCCCCGCTCCTTTATAAAAATAGCGTAATTATTATGTTCCCAGAGTTAATTTTTTATTAACTAAATAACGTCATTTTATGCATTCAATTATTTTGTGCATTCAATTACGAACAAAAACCTTTTAAAATCAATATTGCTTACCTCCCATAACATACGGCATGATAATATGTAGCCTAAAGCCTTCCTTGGTTTACACAGAACATTTCTGCTGAATTTCAATTCAATCTATCCAGTAGTTTTGGCGTGAAGCCGTACCATACACACAGAAAAACAGACAAACAGACAAAAATTCTAAAAAGTCACTTTTTGTCATCAGTTACGTTTTTCTAACAAAAGCCACTTATATTTTCTCGAAAATTCTCAATGTACAGTTTTTCTTTCGTTTCTGTTTTATTATATGTATAGATTATAATATCTAGCCTATTCTGTCCCACATGCTGAGCAAAGATCTACCTCCATTCCTCCCATTGTTCTCGGCTCTGAGCCACTTATTGCCAATTCAGGAAAACATCTAAGTCTTCCTACCATCTGATACTAGAGATAAAAACCGACCCCACCGTTTTTTATGGTGTGCAATAAAGTTATCAAAGACAAAATATTTAAAAGCTCTTTGCAAAGAGTATGACAGATAACCGGTGTAATTTGGAATCTTAAGTACTTATCAGTCCGTTTTTGTAGATAATTTGTGTCAGATATCTGCTTGCTTTTGTCTTTAGTCAAAAGAGAATAATTTAATATTTTTTTCTGTAAAAAAGGAAGGTCAAGGATTACTTACCTCTTTAGTTTATGTATCTTTTGAATAATAATCTAATGTAATAAAATATGGCCCTTTTATGTGAAGGTATTTGAAGAAATGTATGTTAATTAATGAAAAGATTACAAAGGGTTTGGAAAAGGAGAAATTTTATTAGCTAAAGCGATTGTTAAAGGGAGTTGCTTAGTTAGTGATTTGGCGAAATTGGTACAAGATGCTGAGTTAAAATTAACCTTACTTTTTTTTATTTCCAGTGTAGAATTCGCCAATACTCACTCAAATCAAAAATGTTTATAATAATTCAATGCGATGCACTAAAGCGACCTTTAAGTCTTTTTAAGCGGAATTGATATATAATTTATTTCCTAAACTAAACCAAATTTAAGTTACGGCCTCCATGGAGGCCGTAACTTCATTGACCGTAAGCAGTGATGCAATCGTTGATGGTGAGGCGCATTAGTTTATTAAGAGCCTATTCACTCTAGCCTTGAAGACACCTAAATTATAATCGGACGGGAAGACCGTAGCAGGCAAATTGTTTCACTACTTCGATGTACGCGGTATAAACGACGAAGCGAAACGCTTAGACCGATATGCTAAAATTACAAACTAATAAATAACTACATACTATGATAAATATCAAATCATTATAATTAAGAGACCAAACTAAAGTTGAGAGGATTTCAATTAGTAGATCCGAATTTTAGACAGGAAGGAATTTTTTTTTCCAGCTTTCCAGAGTTTTTTGGTAGAGACAGCGTAAGAATTAGCCACGAATCAGCTAAGAATTGTCGTCAAACACTAGTTTATATCATTTAAAAAAAAGATTATCCTCTTAACGCACAACCATTCAAACACTTTGATCTGAAAAAAGGCTAGCGTCGAATCCAATTCAAGATTTCGTTAGAAAGGTCAGAATCGTTACGAGACAATCCTCTTAGAGTCCTTCACCTTGGGAATATCCGAGTACCCGCAACGGTAATATTTATTCGCAGTACCAAAATAAAGTGTATAAAAGGCAAAAAACATTAATGAATCATTTCTGGAGACGAGGTTATTTTGATGAGTTTAAAATTGACAGAAAGAAAGATGATGTCTTTTCTATCTTTGACTTTCAAATTGGAGAGAAAAGAAAAAAGTATGTTAATGTGTAGGTACTAGTAGAATAGTAACGTGGTCGCTTACAATGGGCCTCATCAGAAGACTTAAAGTCACCCAAAGGGCAATGGAAAGGGCTATGCTCGGAGTTTCCTTGCGTGATCACATCAGAAATGAAGATATCCACAGGAGAACCAAGGTTACCGACATAGCTCGAAGAATCGCCAAACTTAAGTGGCAGTGGGCAGGGCACATTGCTCGCAGAACGGATGGCCGTTGGGGCCGAAAGGTTCTGGAATGGCGACCACGTACCGGAAGACGTAGCGTTGGAAGGCCTCCTACAAGGTGGACCGATGACTTTGTAACGGATGCGGGAGTCCGATAGATGCGAGACGCACAGGACCGTTCTTTGTGGCGACACTTGGGGGAGGCCTATGTCCAGCAGTGGACGTCTTTCGCTGAAATGATGATGATGATGATGAGTAGAATAGTTAAGTAGCAATTTTTCTTGCGGATTGCACGCGTTTTATTGCCAATTTCAATTTCATCTTGAAGTCCATAGTAGGACGTACGACTCCTTTATTTCCATTATTTATTTGCAGATGTTTTACCTTGTTTTTGGAGTTGGAAATCTTTGGGCGGAGCGGGAGGATGTGTCAGACTTTTACTGACTAACACCCATGTTCCTTCAGTAGCCTTGCGTTCTAGGACCACGGGTTTCACTTTCAGAAGCCGACCTATGGCCTCAGTAGGCTTCGGCCCCTATGGTTTTGCTGACATCTCTTTGTGTCAGGTCCTGTTTGATGTATGGAATATAAAAGAGACTTTGACCCCTGAGTTTATTTCGATATTTCCAATGTCTTTGGATATTTCTGTTGAGGGTAGGAAACACTGGCCTCATCTAGCTTAAAATGATGAAAAAATTTACGTGTAAGAATGTTTTTTTTAAAACCTATTATAAATACTATTAATAATACGATTAATATATAAATAAGTTTATTTAGCAAATAACTAAATATTCTTATTTGTAAAATAAATATAATTTATCTGCCAATCTACAACGGTTGTCATAGCAGCCGACGATGAAAGTAGCAAAAGGTCTCCGTTCGACGAAATTGCCGTACAGGTATTTTCAATAGCCGTTTAAGGGTAAATACTTACGAATGACATACTTTACTGCCTTTCGAATAACTGTAATAGATTGAAGTAAATTTGGCAGAAATATGCCCGAAGTTCTAAAAACGTCGAAATGATTTCTGAATTCTAAAGGCGGAATTCACCAGTAAAACTAATTGCGTTTTAACGTTTGGCTCGCATAATCGTGTTTAGCCGCTGTCACTAGTGTCACTTGTAAAAATACAACAAAAGAAAAATACAGACAAGTGACACTAGTGACAGCGGCTAAACGTGATTATGCGATCCAAACGTTAAAACGCGATTAGTTTTATTGGTGAATTCCGCCCTAAGAAATTTGGCTAAATTAAACGATTAAATTAGCTTTAGGCGATAATGTGATTAGAATGGGAACTGACTTTAATAGAAATAGGAAAAAACTGATTGTTTTATTATTATTGGAATGACTCAGAATTTTATTTTGATGTAGAAACTACAAATTTTCAAAGTGAAGCTCGGGAAGTTCCTGCACCGGATTCGTGCGGAAGCGACGCCCGGGTCTCTCCACTGTGTGGACCGCCCGGAGGACACGGTGGAGCACACGGTGGAGGTGTGCACCGCTTGGGCAGAGCAACACCGTGTCCTCGTAGGGGCGATCGGCGGCGGCGATCTCTCGCGCCAGGCCTTGGTACAGACCATGGTCCGGAGCGAGGAGGAGTGGCAGGCAGTCGCCTCCTTCTGCGAAGCAGTAATGCTAGCAAAGGAGGCAGCCGATCGAGTGAGGCAACGGTCCTCACGCGCCGGGATTCCGATCCCGATTTCCGGCCACCCTAGGCGCGGGCTTGCGTATGGCGACTTATGGGTGGCTCGCCGTCCGACCGTCCGGTAACCGTCCGGACCGAGCCCAAGACGTCGACGGCGCGTATTGTTCCACGCACGCCTCAGGGAGATGTCAGCAAATCGTAGGGGCCCAGCAGGGCCAAAGCCTACTGGGGCCACGGGTAGTGTGAAAGTGAAACCGGAGGCCCTGGGACGAAGGCAAATAAAAACCAGGAGTGGGTTTTTAGTCAGTAATAGTCTGACACTATCTCTCGCTCCGCCATTATCAGTAGATGATATTCCCACCTAAAAAAAAAACTCCTAGCACTTTTTACCTGCAGTTAAGAAAAACATTCGTATATGTTATTCGTATATGTTAAGATATGATAGTCATGATGTTACATAGCCTATAACCATCGGCTCTTGATTCCGCCATCTGGTTTCTACCATCGGACAACCCGACGTACGACAAATATCCACCCTTACGTTGTTGAAACTTCTACGGTCCGGACTAAGCATTTCGCTTCGTCTTTTATACCGCGTACATCGAAGGACTGGAACAATTTGCCTGCTGCGGAATTTCCGTCTGATTATAATATGTCTTCAAGGCTAGAGGGAATAGGCTCTTAATAAAATAGTGTGCTTCACCATAAACAATTGCATCACTGCTTTCCATCAGGTGGGATTGCAGTCAGCACTAGTTTGTATCAATTAAAAAAAAAAACCTATTCAACATTAAAATATTTTTTAAATTTGAACTAGTAGTTCCTGAGATTAACGCGTTCAAATAAACAAACTCTTCAGTTTTATAACTTTATATATATATAGGACATGGATTATATAACATTACTTTTCGTAAAGAATCTATATACAAAATGTCATAACAGTATCAAGAAAAACCACAAAGTTATAAGCTTGAACACATTCATAATGCGTACAGCTAAGGAGTGGAATTCCCTGCCGGAGTCTGTGTTTCCTGATGGCTACAACCTAGGGGTCTTTAAGTCAAGAGTGAAATAGGTTACTTCTAGGCAAGCGTGCTCCATCGTCGGCCACATCATCGCTTACCATCAGGTGAGATAGTGGTCAAACGCGAGCCTATCAATAATAATAAAAAAAAGCTTATTTTGTTATCTGGTTGTCCGCACAAATGCATTCAAAAACATTGTCACAGGGCCATCCGGGCAACTGAGGGGTGGTTTTGCTCCCGCACCCAGCTGTGCGCTGGCCCATACTGCCCGCTATGACCTGCCTTGACCTTTTTTTTTTTTTCGCTGGGAAAATCATCTTATGACATCCCCCGCCCTTGGGCGGGGCGGGACATAGTGTCAGACTTTTACTGACTAAAAACCCTCTCCTGTTCCTTCGTTGCCTTTCGTATCAGGGCCGAATCTTCACCTGCCGTGACCTGTGTTGTACTTAATGGCGATGGTGTCCAACTTGTGACCGTTTTTAAATATTTTTGAAAAAAAATATAACATGGTAAATATTATTGGGATCGATTCAGTTACTGATTCTGAATAATGTAGTTTGTTCAGAATCAGTAAGGTCAGGTTTCGCATATTCTAAAAATAATGTTTCATATTAAAGCTTAATTAAGTCTGCTATAATTTTACGTAATCCCTAAAGAGTATAGCATAATCTCGAATATTTTTTCTCATGAAAAATATAATATAAAAAACCCAAGACAAACGATATGAATAAACAAAGCTTTCAAGACCCAGACTTAGAGGTTAAACCAATTCCACTTTTATTAATATTCTGGTCTTCAGGTACAGAAAAATGGCCCTCAAGGTGAATAAATTGTGAAGTATTAATAAAAAGATAAAAATGCCGCAGTAAAAAGATAAATCACACAATGGGACTTCTTATAGTGTAGCTATTAAATCTTTATGAACTAAGTTTTTCGAGATAAGCTTTAGAAGATTGATCACAGTTGTTAGAATGTTTTCGTTTCATATTTGTATTGTAACGAACGTTAAAGAGTTCTAGTTCGAGGGACGGTACCCATTTTGTTGATGGTCGATGGGGACGAAAGGTTTTGGAGTAGCGACCACGTACCGGAAGACGCAGCGTTGGAAGGCCTCCCACAAGGTGGAAAGATGACCTGGCGGGGGTCGCGGGAATCCGATGGATGCGAGACGCACAGTACCGGTCATTGTGCCGACATTTGGGGCCTATGTCCAACAGTGGACGTCTTTCGGCTGAAATGATGATGATGACCCATTTTGTTAAATGATAAATACATACTTGAAACTTCGTGAGCGGCTTTCATTTGGCGAGCCTAACACACTTTGTATGGACTTTAAAAAAAAAAATACTTTCAGCCGAACATAGAACCTCCTCCTTTTTGAAGTCGTTTAAAAATTGGCACTTACTTATTTCCTAGAACAAGTTTTGTGAAATATTCGATCAAATGACCGAATACCAACAGAGTTTTCAGCCGCATCTCTCTTTTTTCGCGTTGCCTCTTCATCAAACATTGAATTGGACTGCGTTGGATGAATCAACAAGCTATAGACGAATGGGGAAAAGCCCTTTTGACAAAATGGGTGCCGTCCAGCAAACTATTCGAATATTAAATCTAAGCCATACGCCTTACATTTACACACCTACAGAATTTATTTAGGTTCTAGCGGCTTGCCCTTGCACTCTACCTTGCACGTGTGCAATGGTGCGCCTACTCTGTACCTATACACTTAGTACAGACTTAGATACATAATTATACTATATCCACCGATATTTATCTGTACTGCTATGTTGCACAGAAAAATATATAAAAATCTGTGTAAGTGTGTACCGTGTGGACGGACTATAATGGTAGGTACTTATGTGGCGAGATTTTAAAACCTCCAGAATACAGTGATTATTATTATAATAATATCAATATTCCACTACTTTTACACAACGCCATCTAGTTCCAAACTAAGCAGAGCTTGTGGTATGAATACTAGACAACTGATAAATATATACGATATGATATATATTTCTCTAAATACAATGTTATAGATACATACACCCAGACACATAACAAATGATTGTGCTCATCACACAAACTTTTGCCTTGGGTGGGAATCGAACGACCTCCGGTATAGCAGTCACGGCCACTAACCACTAAACAAACAGGCCAGTCAGCTACTTAGATTATCATACTTAAATTATCAGTGGATTAGAAACTTTGAACTTTTCAAAAGTAATTTAATCAGTATGTAACATGTGTCTAGGCAAGCGTGCTCCATCGTCAGCCACATCATCACTTACCATCAAGTGAGATAGTGAGAGCCTATCAATAGTAAAAATAAAAAAAACTGCTTCTGCCAAAAACGCTTATTGTCGTTTAGCATGTTCTTCCTAAAAAGGGTCTACGTATGTCCGTTTTAATCCTTCAAGGTCGTTGACATTTGTTTTCGCCTTAATGAGTTTATAATAGAGCTAAGCCACAAAAGAGATAGGTACCTACAGAAGTCAATCTATATACAAAACGCGCTCAAGCAACGCACAAATAGTCACCATTACTTTTACATTTACATTATTGGACACGATATAAATCGGTTGAAATCAATGCGAGCGCGAGTGTCATCCGCTTGAAACACGCGTCTGTGAATTTTTTTGTGCAATATTGGATCAATAAAAAAAAGTTATTATAATTGTTCAGTGGACGGTTGCTTAAATTCAACATTAAATGGTGAAAGAAGAAAGAAGGAAAGAAAGAAAAACTGTTTATTCGCGCGAAATGACGCAATCTTAAAACTAGTTAACAAACAATTAGTCAGTTAGTTTTTTTGGTTTGGTGAATTATCGTTTTTTTAATCTACCAGTTGTTTTAGAGAGGTAAATAAGTATTTACTTGTATTTCGATGCTTAATTTTAACGTAACACAGAACAATTAGGTAAGTAGGTAAGCGCCCCGGTCCCGCTTCGAAAATGCGAACATGTGTTTGTGGTCAGGTAATATTTTTACAATTTATATTAGGTATTTATCGCTGCGCCTGGGCGCGCTCGGACAGAGCGGCGCCACATGAGTAAATAAACGACCCTAACGCGACTGCCGAGCGTAGGTATGAAAAGTGAAGTACATACATGAGATTGACTTCTGTACCTATCTCTTTTGTGACACAGCATTATCCCTTCCTGGAATACAGGCTTGTGGACAGAATTAGGGTCAACATTGTCCCTGGCAATGACGTCTATTGTGTCTCCAGGTGGCCAGCTTGAGATAAAAGCGGATAATACCGCTAGCATAGTTTGATTCTCAGAATTAGTCGGTATCGGACGGTTTGGTATATGTTTCTGCTAGCTTAGCTGCAGTTACGGAACGTACTTGGGATAAGACTCTTTTGTTTAGCGTAATTACTTTAAGACTATACTTAGAATAGTGGGGTGATTCTTTGAAACCGAGAGAACGTCTCATTCATCTGGCCTAGTTTTCGTGCCTATCTATTTTGTGTCGTAAGCCACTGGGCGCAAATGAGTGCCTTTGATACATTTAGTGATCGGGGAAAACTAATATGCAAATAAAAATATTATTATACAGAAAAAACTAGGCCAGATGAATGAGACACACTCTCGACTTTCAAGAATCACCCTTTAAAAGATTACCTTATATTTATACAGGTACACTACCTGTATAAATATTTGTGTCGTAAAAAATATTGTTTCCTAAAATATTTTTTAAACATGTCGACTATGTCTGTCACTTTGACTCTGTAATTTTTTATCATAATCCTTTTTTTTAATCGATGTAAACTGGTGCTTGACTGCGATCCCACCTCATGGCAAGAAGTGATGCAATCGTAACTAGTTTAGTAGGAGCCTATTCACTTTTATCTTGAAGACGCCTAAATTATAAACAGACGCGTAGACTGCTGCCGGCAAATTATTCCAGTCCTTCGATGTGCGCGGTATAAAAGTCGAGCCAAACCGCTTAATCCGGACCGTAGAGGTGTCAACAACGTAAGGGTGGACACTCGCCGTACGTCGGGTTGACCGATGCGATGGTAAAAAGGTGGTGGTGAGTGGGTTTTTAACCACTCACTTAACACATTTTTAATCCTCGCGCTCCGTCCAAGAACGGGGAAGTCATTGAATGATTTTCCCACCGAAAAAAAAACTTCAGTACACACAAGACATTGCTTGTGTTTTGTAAGTTTTTCTAAAATAATCCCCCCGACCGAATTTCGGTCATGGTGGTCAACCTTAACAGAGATTAGCTTAGTACGCAGGAGATATTATGGCGCACAAGTAGGTGCACTATCTGTACGTGCTTTCTAAGGCACAGCAGTACCATACCACCAACTTCCGAATTTCGAGCAGCTACAGAGTAATTCTTAAGAGATACTTCTTCTCTTTTTTACTCGTCTGTCGTCAACATCGAGCATAGTATAAAAGCTTATTACTTCATTTAACGCAATCCAACGCGATGTTTGACGAAAAGGCAACGCAAAAAAAGAGAGATAACGCCTGAAAACTCTGTTGGCATTCGGTAATTCCGAGATTTACTCGAATATTTTACAAAACTTGTTCTAGGAAATACGAGTTTTTTTTAAACTCTTAAAAGTTTTTGAAAAAAATGGTCGTAATTCAGAATCTTGATTAAATTTGCAAGCCTTCTATTGTTATTCTTTATTGGCTTTTTAAATTTTTGAGTAAATTATGAAGTGTCAAAGTTCATGCAAAATAACAGATTTTCAGAGGTCTTTACTGGATTATTTCTATACAAATTTATAAATTGATTTCAAAAGAATCCTAGATAATATCCACAAGATACTGTGTTTCCAGAACATCTAATGAAAATGTGTAATAACGTCATAATCGCGTAAGAGCGGTTGTATGAAAAACAGTGAAAATGTAATCGAGTTGCATCCCCTTAATGGAAAAACCCAATAGCAATTTTTTCCCGACCCAGAATTCGAACTCAGTACCCTACACTCAACAGCTGCGCTTGCGTCCACGAGATCAACGAGGCAATCAAGTTCAATTCAGTTTTTCTAAAAATAAAGCCTCTAAAATATACAAATCTCCAAAGAATTTCCAGTATATTCGTGTTTACGTATCATAAAAATAATTCCGCCGTCTAAAATAGCGGGATCGTACATTTATTCATCACGTGTTCGTGGTGATGTGTTTCTCAGTCGGCTCTGAATATTCTGAATATATGTTTGTAGGTTATATGTCTGTCTTCGTATTGTAGCTGTCAGTTTCAGTTAGGTCTTACATGTTTGGGAAGAAATAATGTTGTTTATTTTATTTTGTTAGCACGTTTTATTGTCAAACATTTTACACGTGCAGTCTATGGAAAAGCTTTACACAGAAAGCTATCAATGTTTTTCGAGTCCAATACAACTATGCGTTCAGAATGCTGTTGGGGCTGTCACGCAAGCATATTCGCTAATTTGGGCACTGATAGCTTCGCAGCGATCAGGTGTAAAGGAGCCACTTCGTTGCTGCAGAGGGTTCAGAGCAGCGCAAACAGTCTCCTGAGTGTCATTGCGGGCAAATTTGGTTGTCCAATTATTGATATGATGTCGTGTTTACATATTTACTAACAAAGTTATTTAAATTTTCAATCTATGGTGTATACGAAGTAAAGTAGTAATATTATTTCTTTGTTTTAATATATCTCAGAACCCTAGGGTCCTGGACCTTTGGAAGGCGTGCGAAGAACCGAAGCCAACTTGCAGAGGCCCCTTAGATATATGTGTAGCGACATCTATGGCGTCACATAGGTACTAATCCTGCATCGCGCAATCAAAGTTCTCCGCTCGATTAGAACATATAGAACAGCCCGAAATCATCTATCGGGTAATAGCCCACCAACATAACACCCGTCTGGTTGGAGGATCCTCCCTTTTCAACGGAGGTATGTGGGGCTTTACTCTCTGTTCCACATACCCCTAAACTGGTGACCCTCGACAAAGAACGTCAGCGCAGCCTTCGTGCAGCTACTGCTTCGTGACGACATCATCACTTCCTCAAGCTTTCGAGCAGCGAGCCATACAGCCAGCACCCACGGCTATAAAGGGTATCCTGACCACCAGCTTGCCTACCTGGTCATACCTGGTCATCACCCTCAGCCTCATCAGCGACCTTGGCGAATCACACTGCATCTTTGGCCAGTCATATGAAGAGCCATGAAGAACCTCTCCTGGTCGACGCCAGCAGTCAAGCCACTACGTCGCACAGCACCGCTCCGACTCACTGGAGCCAGCAGCACTACTCCGACTCACTGGAGCCTGCAGCATCATCCCGACTCACTGGGACATCATCACCCCGACTCACTGGGGCATCATCCTGACTCACTGGGATAGCAACACCCCGACTCACTGGGGCATCACTGCAGACAGTTCCGACTCACCGAGAACTATGCAGCATTCGGTTCCGACCCACTGGAACCATCCTACCACTGGCCTGGCGCGTGCCAGGCTGAGATCGATGGTTCTTGATGCTTCTTGATGCGTATCAAGAAGCATTGTCGCAAACATGAACCATTATAGTACTAATATAAGAATTATTTGAATTTCCAAAACCATCTTATCTTGTCGTCACATTCGGTCATATCCTTTTTGTCAAAATATTCTGTGAGTGGCACCGCGGCGGTCGCGTCCAATCACGTATTAGCGTCTGTGGTCTATGCAAATTGCCACAGATTATAAAAACGAGTTGCTCTAATAATGGTGCTATGGGAGCGTCGTGGTGTTGCCACTTTATATTAATGTACTTGTCACGTTATATATTTATTTATTATTTTAATTTAATTTAATTTACTTTTCCTTTTAATTTGTAATTCATATGTATTTTTATTTCCTTTTTCTATCGAAATCTCGTTGTACGCTGCACCGTTCGGGCGTCTTTATGTCAACGCCGCCACCGGCCCACGCTGAAAAACAGCGCTGTGAGCTCATCGCATAATGCGTGAGGCTGCAGCTTTATGCTGAGCGTTCGGCCGTTTTGCGCGGATGTGACGCATATCTTCCCTATTCAATTGATAATGTTTGTTACCTAGTTTTAAGATTGCGTCATTTCGCGTGAATAAACAGTTTTTCTTTCTTTACTTTCTTTCTTTCTTTCTTTCTTTCATCAAAAACCATCGATCTCCGATCTCCGGAGGGGAGTGATGTAGCGACATCTATGGCGTCACATAGGAACTAATCCTGCATCGCGCAATCAAACGATTAGAACATATAGAACAGCCTGAAATCATCTATCGGGCAATATTCCACCAGACATAACATCTGTCTGGTTGGAGGATCCTCCCTTTTCAACGGAGGTATGTGGGGCTTTACTCTCTGTTCCACATACCCCTAAATATGATATTTAATAAAATTCCGGTAAACCCGTTCTTAATAATCTATTTTTATTCATAAGTGTTCTAGTAGTGTGTTCTTAAGAGGGTCCTTTTTCACTGGCCTATCGTCAACATCGAGCATGGTTTGTTACTTCATCTAACACAATCCAACGCGATGTTTTACGAAGAGGCAACGCGAAAAAAGAGAGATAACGCCTGAAAACTCTGTTAGCATTCGGTAATTCCGTGATTTAGGTACTCGAATATTTCACAAAACTTGTTCCAGGAAATACGTTGTCATTTAGAATCTTTATTAAATTTGCAACGCTTCTATTGTAATATTTTTTTGACTTTTTAAAATTTTGAGTAAGTATATTATGAAGTGTCAAAGTTCATGCAAAATAGCAGATTTTCAGACGTCTTTACTGGATTAGTTTCACACAAATTTACAAATTGGTTTCAATAGAAGCCTAGATAATATCCACAAAATACTGTGTTTCCAAAATATCTAATGAAAAATGTATAATAACGTCATAATCGCCTAAGAGCGGTTGTATGAAAAACAGTGAAAATGTATGTCATAAATAAACTTACTCTGACCAATCTTGGCCTATTTATTCATTAACAACAATATCATCGATGTAAACTTTCCAGTTGCGATGCTGCCTGCTGAAGATTACCAATTCAAATTTCCCGATACCTTTAACAACTTTTTTAGGGTTTGAGGTACGGAACCCTAATACGTAAAGGAAAAAACGGAACCCTTATAAGATCACTTTGTTGTCCATCGGTTTGTCTGTCTGTCTGTCAAAACCCTTATCAAGTTGAAATTAAAACCGTATATACTCAAGTTTGCGGTCCCTTGAAGCTGTGAAAAAATCAAACTTTTGAGTTAACGATAAAAAAAGATACGGCCGTTTATGTCGCAAAAAACGTGTATTTCGACACTCAAGGGAATCAAAATTTATAGGGTACTTCCGGTTGACCTAGAATCCTGAAATTTGGCATGAAGCAAGGTCTCATAGCACAAGTATAGGAAAAATCTGAAAACTGTAAATTTTTAGTTACATGACAAAAAAACTTTTTTTGCGATTCGGAAAAATCTTCGTAACTCAATTCGGGAATTGAACTGTTTTCATAGGTAAGTTTGTACGGAACCTTCAGTGCACGAGTCCGACTCACACTTGCCTGATTTTTTTATACTGAGACCCATTAAAGCAAGCGTCTCCGCGGTATCTGGGTATTCTCGTTTGAACTCATCAATCATATTCACAAGCGAATGTAACATCGCAACACGCTCAGGATTATCGGGACTCATAAATATATGGTGATAGCCACCGATTACAGCATCCATACAGATGAGGGATGGTTACATTTTCATAATTTTACGTGATAGCATTTTTTCTAGTGTTTATTATGGAACTCCTCCGAAATGGCTTGACTGATTTTTAAGATTTTTTTTTTGATAGTTCTGAGAATTGGTCTTAAGCCATTTCTTATCTTCCTACCCCCACCCCCTATTTTTTACTTTGTTAAAATTTATATTGCAGAACGTTTGGCGTGTCAGCTAGTATTAGTATAACGTAAGGGGCTCAGCAGGGCCGAAGCCTACTCTGGATCGAGTTCTGAAAGGGTTACTTGTGGTCCGGGATGAAAAGGGCAACTGAAGGAACATTGGTGTGGTTTGAGTCAGTAAAAGTCTGAAAGCTGTAGGAGCTAGAGGAAAAGAGGTCATTAGATGACTTTTAACATTTAAAAAAGCTAGAATTAGTATAGATTGGTGCCTATTTTACAGTACGCAGGGTGATTTTCTTTTGTCAATTCTTTAAAGCACATTGAAGTATTGGGTAGCAAAAAAAACTAACTAGTAGAATATCGGTTATGGAATGGCGACCACGTACTGGAAGACGTAGCGTTGGAAGGCCTCCTACAAGGTGGACCGATGACCTGGTAAGGGTTGCGGGCATCCGATGGATGCGAGACGTACAGGACTGTTCATTGTGGCGACACTTTTGGGAGGCCTATGTCCAACAGTGGACGTCTTTCGGCTGAAATGATGATGATGATGATGATGATGAGTAGAATATTATTTATTTATTTAAACTTAATGTACAGTAGGATAGAATGGAAGAAAAAAACATGTTGCGCCGACCCCAAATAAGATGGGACAAGGGCAGGAAGACACACACACACACATGTACAGTAGTGGTACATAGGCGGACCTAATGCAACAAGGCATTCTCTACCAGTCAACTTTTGGGTTAAAAAACTCAACACTGTGGTAGATTACACAGAAATACAATAATAATAATATAATATTCAGAATACGAAGAATCTGGGAAACTTCGACAAGTCACTTCTGAAAGCTTTATTAAAACAAAATGCTGCCAAACGTCGAGGCATCATCCCATCTGTCCCTCATTTCATTCGACCCTTACTAAATAATTTACGTACTTAGGGCATCTCCGTAAAGATTACTTGCATCTGGTGTCCCAATGGCTCCTGTACGATATGGGAGGGAGCTTTTTATGCAATACTGGCTTTGTATACAAGTATAACGGGTAAAAACCACTTTGGAAGATCAGACTTGTATTGTAGAATAGAATAGAATAGAAATACTTTTATTCGGGACACACAGCACAACGATTATAAACACAAAGTAAAAAAGAACAAATGTACAAAGTGCGCCGAGCGTGCCCGCACCGAAAGGGTGACCACTTCAGCGTTTGCTGGGCGTTAGACACCCAGCGCTGGTTTTCAGTTGGCACCCCGCAGTGACGCACGGACTAGGGTAAACATATATATAATTAAATTGTGGTGGTAAAGGAATAAGAAACTGTGAATTTTAAATTCCAAAGTCTTGAGCATCGACACCGAGTTGCTTGCCTGTCGGTTTTCTATCAGGGAGTGTGGACTAATGACCTGGGGAGGGTCCGGAGAATCCGATGAATTCGAGACGCAGAGGACCGGTCGTTGTGGTGACACTTGAGGGAGGCCTATGTCAAACGAAGACGTCTTTCGGCTGAGGACAGACGACAGACGTTCGTGCTGAACCCTTTGGTCCGTGCCACAAAAATCGACAACAATCGGATTCGCATCCAAAGATGGCGTCTGCACATGCATCTGTTGACGTGTAGAAGAAGCTGTTCTTCTTCACGCTCGAACGGGCGCTCGTAGGTACACGGACAGACCGTGTCCTGGAATAGTACATAGGATATTTGAGAGCAGTGGTGGCCGAGTGGTAACGGCCCCGACTTACGAGTTGTAGGTTGCGGGTTTAAACTCAGCCAAGCGCATTACTTTGTGTAATATAATAACCGGCATGTCCTAGAACCAAAAATTCGAAGACATGTGTAAATCACCAATCCGCACTGGGCCCGCGTGGTGGATTACGGCCCATTCCCTCTCCTAGAGAGGAGGCCTGAGTCCCAACAGTGGGAACATTAAAAGGCTAATTATGCTATTATGCTTATTATTATACTTTTTATCCCAGGAGTATGTCCTCTTGGGATGATTTTCGACTATCACTTGGTAGAATTTTTTTCCCAGTACTAGGAAAGTATAAATAATATACGAGTATGTATAACTTTTCTATTCGTTAAACGTTATCGCTGTAGCTTTCCTATTTATTACTAGATTCACCCACTCAAATATTTGTCAAGCGATGGTAATCTTTTGGTCGTTAATAGTTTTGTCATTTCCTTTGTACTATGCCGACAATATTGTTACGGGTAAGTAAGCGTAAATACAGCTTATAACCTAGCTAGTGTCGTAACTAGGGCGGTGCCAGCGGTGCCCAGGCACAGGGCGCAGGTCCTGATGGGGCGCAGATATGATCAAACCAAGGCAAAGGTTTTGTATAATTTATTTTATCAGTAAGAAGTTACTGTTTCCTATTGCCTCTCGCTCCGTACCACAGCCGGACGCTCAGGTCGCCACCGTCGATCGCCTCCATAAGGACACGGTTTAGCTCCACCCAAGCGGGGCAAACTTCCACTTTATGCTTCACCGTAAGCTCTGGGCGATCCACACAATGGTGACACCCGAGCGTTTCTTCCCACCAGATCCAGAACAGGTAGGTACCTCCTGAAAAACTCATTTCCGGTGAGGACCTGCGTCAGGTGGATTAAACTTACCCAACTCGGACTTTTTTTAGGGGCGCAGTTTCGGAAACTGGCACCGGGCGATAAAAGGCTAATTACGGCACTGAGCTCTCTTATTAAATGAAAACGAAAATAGTTATTACATCGACGGATTTAGTCAAAGTAATCTTTATTACATTATCTATCAGAGCAGTGGTGGTCTAGTCGATACGGTCCCTACTTACGAGTTTACGACTTAATATTAACAATAAATCTGTATTCATTCAAACGTTAGTACAATAAATATTTTACACAAATTAGGTACATCAGCTGACTAATGTTTTTTTTTAGTATGTAACTAAAAAAAAACATATATCCTTGCCTTATATTAGGATACCCTGGGTTGTGAGGTTCAGTCCAGACGTCTTTAATTCCAGTCCAGACTGTCAATTGTATATTGTATGTTTGAATAATTTATTTCATCGCCACTGCTCTCAAAATCTCCTCCTAGCGTCATATTCTTCAATGCTGAGGGTCTTGACCTCCCTACTTCATCACTTTCATTTTTATGATGTTCCTCCATCTATTCCTGTCTCTGGCAGTGTGAAGAGCCTTGTATACCGTGGAGTCAAGAGCGGTGCGGATCTGGTTGGACCAACGTATTGGGCTGCGGCCGCGAGGTCTTTTTCCATCTACTTTACCGGTCACGATTAGACTTTCGAGGTTTCCATCGTCTTTCCTTGCAATGTGACCGAAGTATTGCAGAATCTTGCGAAAACACTCGGACGACAACCGCGAGGAGATTTTTAGTTCTCGCAGTATAGATACAATGGTCCGAAATAATGTCCAAAAGATACGGAGCCTTTTTGCTCCAGCACCACATCTCAAAGGCGTCAATGCGTTTGCGATCTGCTGCTTTCAGCGTCCAAGTCTCAGCACCATATGGTGCTGAGACTTGGACGGTCGAAAAAGGTCGAGAAGACCAGAGCCCGCTCTCAAAACAGTGAAGAAAAACATTATGAAAAATGGGCATATCCTAGAACTAAAAATTTAAAGACATGTGACATCTATCAACCCACATTAGGTTCGCGTGGTAGGTACGAGGCCTGAGTCCCAGCAATGGGAACGTTAGTAGGCTGATTGATTATGCTATATTAATTTAACATAAACTTAAATCTAATCATAACGTAATTAAAACTAACTTACAAAATAAAAATAAAAGCCATAAAATACTAAAAAAAGCAATCTAAAGTACGGCGTCGAAAACCTCCTCCACATCTATATTATTATTAAATTAAATCTAGCACATCATTCAATAAATCATCATCATCTTCCTGCCCTTGTCCCGTCTTATTTGGGGTCGGCGCAACACGTTTTTTTCTTCCATTCTATCCTGTCAACCGTCATGCTATCACTAACTCTCTTTCTTTCATATGACTGTTCACACAATCAATCCATCTTTTCTTTGGCCTCCCTCTCCCTCTCTACCCATCCACATGTATACTCATAACTCACACATAACTCTTTTAGTAACATGCGTTTCATCTCTCCTCTTTACATGACCATACCAAGACAAACGATTCCCCTTCAAATTATCAAAAAATATGTTTAGCAAAAATAATGAAAGAAAATACCGAACTACGTAGGATATTGTAAATAATCTATCCAGATAGAGCAAAAAAGGACTAACTCCTAAAAAATAAATAAACTGAAACCTCCTAACGACGGTAAAACATTACTTATCCATTAACTCTATCTAGCTCGCTAAACATAACTTCGCTAAGCCTTGTCATCCAGCTTGAATAATTAAAGTACCAGGCGAACAGAAAACAAAGGCGGCTCGGTAAAGCAGCCCTGTTTCTGACATCTGAGGAATAATAAAAAAATACCGTTGCTTTAAGAAAACAATATGGCTTGTATGCAGTAAGAGTGACTGTCAGTCGAGAGCAGAGGTAATGTGGATGGTACAGGGGTACTAGGATTGTTTGAATTACTAGCTTCTGCCAGCAGCTTCACTCTAGTAATGTAGGGAATTTTATATTTCTCACATTCGCGAATGCGAATATTCAAATTCAATATTCGCGAATGCGAATGCAAGTGTCGATTTTCAAATAAAGTACGTGCAAAATGTCATATAAGTTTGACATTTCGTGTCAGCTAAGTTTAAACCGAACAAAGCAGAGCCGTTACAGACTGATTGAACGAAGCTAATCTTCACATTAAGTTCATTCGAGAAGATTTGTTACGATTTGAGGATAGTAAGTATTATAGTATTTGTTAAATTTAAGTGATATAAAAACATAGCTATGACTCAAAACTTCTCTAACATGTTCTTTCATTTCAATTTGCGACACTGAAAATGTGAGATGCAAGTTGTGTGATAGAAAATTATAAGAGTAAATATAAAATTATAAAATCATATCAGTTGTATTGTAATTCTATATCCATTCAATCACTAAAAAATTCGAAGACATGTGACATTCCCCAATCCGCACTGGGCCCGCGTGGTGGATTACGGCCCATTCCCTCTCCTAGAGAGAGGAGGTCTGAGTCCCAGCAACGGGAACATTAAAAACGCTGATTATGCTATATGCTTATGCCCCTTTGTTTTTATACACCAGTTATTGCGGCCACAGAACAGTAACGTCCTAGAATAATCTTCTGTGGCCGGTCCATTCTTCCACAGAGTGAGGGTATGTATCCCAGCATTGGGAAAAATGCAGTTTGACCATACTTGTCAATTTTGGTTAACAGTTTTGTATGGGCTTGTTTAACTATTTAAGCTGTTGATCCCCGCATTAACGCCGGCGTTCACGCGCCATTGTCTTACTATTGTGTCTCTAATTACGCACTCAAAAGGTTAAACATATCAATTACTATGATGAGATAGAAAGTTTTGGTTTAAATGCTATTAAACTACACATATTTTTTTATTCTATAAAAGGTAAACTAGTTTTTGCCAGTGCCTTCGCAAGCCTATATGTACCTATAAGTAGATTAACCCCATTATAAATCCGCTAAAATCCCTAATCCCTTTGTGTTATCACATTAATTATTATAAAGGAGCGTTTTGGGAACATATTCATTATGCGTATAGCTAGGGAGTGGAATTCCTCTGAGTTTCCTGATAGCTGTAACCGAGGGGTCTTTAAGTCAAGAGTGAATACTAGGCAAGCGTGCTCCATCGTCGGCCACATCATCGCTTACCATCAGGTGAGATAGTGGTCAAACGCGAACCTATATAAAGTAAAAAAGCCGGGCAAGTGCGCACTGAGGGTTCCGTACAAAGTTACCTATGGAAACAGTTCAATTTCCAAATCGAGTCTCAAAGATTTTTACGAATCGCAAAATAGGATTTTTTGTGACGTAACTACAAATTTATAATTTCCAGATTTTTTTACTTATGCTATGAGACCTTGCTTCAAGCCAAATTTCAGGATTCTAGAACAACGGGAAGTACCCTATGAATTTTCATTCCCTTGAGAGTATCGAAATATACGTTTTTTGCAACATAAACGGCCGTATTTTTTTTTTTCGTTAACTTGCAATTGATTTTTTCACAGCTTCAAGGAACCGCAGACCTGAGTATGTGGTTTTAATTTCAACTCGATACCTCCACGCGTTCCCGAGATAAAGGGTCTTGATAGACACACAGACAGACGGACAACAAAGTGATCCTATGAGAGTTCCGTTTTTTCCTTTTGAGGTACGAAACCCTAAAAAGGCAATAGTTTGTGAGTGTGTTTGTATGTTTATTACTTTTTCACGCTCGAATGGCTAAACGGGAAATGTGAATCCCAGCAATATGTTCCATTGGCATAATTTTCTACTATTAACCGCTGTTAGAAGTATTTTCATAAACCCAACCATCTGGCCTTGCCAATTTTCCGATAAAGTAATTTAAGTGTGCCATTAAAAAAGGGCGGAAAAATCAACGTAACGCGATAGCCTGACCTATATTTTGAGACCCTCCTTCAAAAATTCAATTACAAGCTCTTTGACCAAAGTCCTTTTATTCAGCATCTGGCCTTACTGTCATTACAATTTGATATTCCTTTAGGATATTGTTCTACTAATACTACATTTATTCACACAATCAAGGGACCGCAAATTTGAGTATATGGTTTTAATTTCAATTCGATATCTCCATGCGTTCCCGAGATAAAGGGTCTTGACAGACAGACTGACAGACGGACAACAAAGTGACCCTATAAGGGTTCCGTTTTTTCCTTTTGAGGTACGGAACCCTAAAAAAGGATGAAGCCCTAGTGTAGTCGACAGATTCTTTGTAAGTAGGAACATTCAGATAGCTGCTGTCAAACCTTATTTTTACAAAGGCAATGGAAACGAATATGGGATTATGAGTATTCTACCTTTTTGCAGAAACCCGTTATTTTGTATTGCGATAATCTTTTTAAATATTAAACGTAAAGCAAGCAGTGTTGCGAGACGAGTTTTTTTTATTAAATTTTCTTCGTTGTGATATGTTTTTTATTGTGAGAAAAGGTTAATGTATTTTGGGTATGTTTCGTGTTATTGCTGAAGTTACATAGTCGGGTGTTTTTTGAGCATACCCCCAGGTTCTTAGTTTATCTTCATCTATGGACCAGCAGGTACTCTATACAATTCCTAGGAATTTTTTTGGGTGAGAAAATCATCTAATGACAAATCTCGCTCTTGGGCGGAGCGAGAGATAGTGTCAGACTTTTACTGACTAAAAACCCACTCCTATTCCTTCGTTGCCTTCGTCCCAGGGCCCGGGTTTCGTACATTACCTAGGTAAAGTATGTATTGAACAATAATATAAATAATATTTCGTACATTGCCTGGGCGCCCCAAGTATTCTATACATTGCCTAGGTATTGTATAGAATACCTGAATTATAATACAGATTGCCGGTAAAACATATATTATATAATAATCACGCTGGTGACACCATCAAGATTTTATCAAAAAATGTAATTTTTTTTATCGTTATATAATAATTGATTATTTTAGGATATAAAAGCTTGTCGCGAGATTTACCTGTGTGCATTATTTTATTCTAGTTACATGATGTAGTCCGATAAGATGGCAATCCAACACAACCCATAAGATTTCTTCAGGTGCAAGACTTATCTCTGTAATATTCCTTTCAGATCGTTTTCAAATGATACCATTAACATTTACCAGGGCAATGAAACGAATATGGAAATGTTCTACCATTTCCACAGAACCCGTTATGTTTTTATGATATGAGAGATATTTACATATGTATTTTGTACTGCGATGGTGCGAAAATAAAGTTGAGCGAACGAAAGACACCATTTTTATTGAATGTTTTCGTAAATGATGTGTCGTCTTGTGAGAAAGTCCCTAAATGCCATTATCATCATCATTTTACGGCACGGTTGAGTGATTGAACTAAAAATCTCCTCGCGGTTGACGTCCGAGTGTTTTTGCAAGATTCTGCAATACTTCGGTCACATTGTAAGGAAAGACGATGGAAACCTCGAAAGGCTCATCGTGACCGGTAAAGTAGATGGAAAAGGGCGCAGCCCAATACGTTGGTCCGACCAGATCCGCACCGCTCTTGACTCCACGGTATACAAGGCCCTTCACACTGCCAGAGACAGGAATAGATGGAGGAACATCATAAAAATGAAAATGATTAAGCAGAGAGGTCAAGACCCTCAGCATTGAGGAAAATGACGCAAGGAGGCGGAGGAGGTGAGCGACTGACTGCTGTGCTGCATGTCGCGGGTTCGATTCCCGCATGGAACAAATATTTGTTCTGGTCTTTAGGTCATCCACCTAAAAATTAATTATAAAACACTATCACTCAAATAGGTGTACTCAAATAGGGTGGACAAAAGCCACTAGGCTTTAAAGTAACCTAACAGGAAGGGGAAAACGGAGACTTCGTTCGCTCGCTTCGCTCAATCACTGTAATCCCCGTCATTTCCTTCGAACCCAACCTGCCCGTGTCGGGGTGCCCTAAAATTTAGAGCTCATTATGTAATGTGTGTGTCTAATGTGTTTCCAAAAATCCTATAACATGAAAGCTGTGTCAAAACTTATATAAAACACATTAAAAGCATTGGAAATTGAATAAAAACTTAAGATAAAATCGGATTCGTTCGACTTCGCGAATAATCGGTAAAGTTCATAAATTAATTTACGGCGCCAACTTTCTCGCCACGCCGAGTTTTAGGTTAACATGGATTTATCGTGCTGGCAAAGGATTCAGTTTTATTCTGAAGAATTGGAGAAAGGTGACATCCCACCCACACGCACAAAGCGTTTTGGGAACACATTCATTAAACGTACTTACAGCTAACGAGTGGAATTAGGAGGCTGATTACTCATGTTTGGTTTTTTCCAAAACCAAAATCATGGTAAATAACCATGAAGCACCCATTCCGATCAAGATCGGAGACTCTACACTCGAAGTTGTAGACGATTACGTTTACCTCGGACAGACAATCCAGTTGGGTAGGTCTAACTTTGAGAAAGAGGTCAATCGTCGAATCCGACTCGGCTGGGCAGCGTTCGGGAAACTGCGCAATATCTTCTCGTCCAACATACCACAGTGTCATATGGCACTGAAACATGGTCGCTTACAATGGACCTCATCAGAAGGCTTACAGTCACCCAAAGGGCAATGGAAAGGGCTATGATCGGAGTTTCCTTGCGTGATCGTATAAGGAATGAAGACATCGATATATATGTACTAGTCAATGAATGAAGATATCCGCAGGAGAATCAAGGTCGCCGACATAGCCCGAAGAATTTGTGATTTGCTAATCGAAATAACAACAGCCAAACGAAAAATTAACAGCTGATTTAATTCCATAAAGCCCAGAAAGACAAGCAGATCAAGTATTTTGACTCAGCGCGAGGCTTGTGACATGTGGGAAGTGGACTCAGCAATCATTGTGCCGATAGTAGTGTCAGCCAACGGCTCAATAGCCACGAGCCTTGAGAAAGCCTACCTTAGGAGGGTCTCGTTGCAATCATGCGGGAATGACCATCCTCACGCATGAGCCCCAGCCGTCGACGCAAGAGACACCCCGGGTGTCGGGTGTCATAGAGCGATTCCCGGTCACCATAGGCGCGGGCTTGTGGACTACGAGCAATGGGTAACTCGCCGTCCGATCGCCCTGTGAGGACATAGCCTGAGTCATCGATGGTACATAATGTTCTACGCGCGCCTCAAAGAGATACAAAACCGTAGGGGCTCAATAGGGCCGATGCCCGATGGGTATTTTTGAGAGAATTATCGTGGTCCTGAAATGCAAAAGGCATCATCATCATCATCTTCCTGCCCTTGTCCCGTGTTATTTGGGGTCGGCGCAACACGTTTTTTTCTTCCATTCTGCCCTGTCACTCGTCATACTATCACTAACTTCCTTTTCTTTCATATCACTCTTCACACAATCCATCCATCTTTTCTTTGGTCTCCCTCTCCCTCTCCATCCATCCACATGTAAACTCATAATGAACTCTTTTAGTAACATGCGTTTCATCCCTCCTCTTCACATGACCATACCAAGACAAACGATTCCCTTTCAACTTCTTAGTCACTGGCGCCACTTTCAAACTTCCCCTAATAAACTCATTTCTCACTTTATCCATTCTCGTCACACCACACATCCATCTTAACATTCTCATCTCCGCTACGTGCAATCTTTTTTCATCCGTCTTTTTCACAGCCCAACATTCTGATCCATACAGTATGACAGGCCTTATCACGGACTTGTAGATTTTACCCTTCAACTTGAGGGGCATCCGTGGGTCACAAGTTGTTCCTGTGACCTGTCGCCATTTCATCCATCCTGCGTTGATCCGATGTGTTACGTCCCGGTTTACCTATGGTGAGGTAAACCGGGACGTAAACCCCTTGGACGAGTGACCCGAGGTACCGAAAGTCGGAGCAGATCGGTATGGGTGTTCCAGCGAGAGCTAAAGGCACTGGGTTGGAGAGACCAATGGCAACTGCGCAAAAGGGCGGATATCTTAAAACTGACACTGTCAGCAGTTTGCGCAATGGTTGAGTGATTGGCTGACACTATTCTACGTTTTGCGGGTTCGACATCCACATAGAATGTTCAAGTATGGCCTACATATAGTTGTTCGGGGTCTGTGTTTATGGCAGTAAACGCACCCACAATACAGGAATCTCTGGTGTGGGACAACGGTTTTTTTTTAAACCAACCAGCTAACGTTTCAAAAGCTATTTGATGATAACTACCTAAAAAAATAAAACTTCTCTGTAGCTATATCATATTACACATATTTTTTCCATCGTTTCTTTGATCTTTCTCAAGCTCCTACTCAAAGGCATATAAAAACGTAAAACGCTAATCTATTTTAAAAAAGCTCGTCAAGTGCGAGTCGGACACGCGCACCGAGGATGCCGTACTTTACCTACGTAAATAGTTAAATTTCCGAATCGAGTCTCATAGATTTTTCCGAATCTCAAAAAAGTTTTTTTTTTGTGATGTAACTAACAAACTCATAGTTTTCAGATTTTTCCTATATTTGTGCTTTATGACCTTGCTTCATGCCAAATTTCAGGATTCTAGGTCAACGGGAAGTAGGTACCCTATGTATTTTGATTCCACGTTTTTTGCGATATAAACGACCGTATCTTTTTTTATCCGTATCGTAACTCAGAAGTTTGATTTTTTCACAGCTTCAAGGGACCGCAGACCTGAGTATATGGTTTTAATTTGAACTCGCTACCTTTACGCGTTCCCAAGATAGACAGACAACAAAGTGATCATATTTTCTTAGACATTTTCTTATACTTGTGCTCAGGATTCTAGATCAATGGGAAGTAGGTACGTACCCTATAGGTTTTGAATTTCCTAGCGAGTGTCTAAATATGGGTCTAAATAGATTATAAACGTCTTCATCTCTGGATTACGTTAACTTAATAAACTAGGCTCTTAATAAACTAGTGCGCCTCACCATCAATGATTGCATCACTGCTTACCATCAGGTGGGATCGCAATCAAGCGCTGGTTTATATCAATTAAAAAAAAAAACTTTGAAATTTAATTTTCACTGCTGCTTAGGATAGCAGACCTGAGTTTTACCATCAAGAATAAGCCGCCCTCCAACATCCGATACCTATACAACAATGGTGTTTTAACGTGCCCGCACTGTGCACGCACGTTTGCAGCAAAGATAGGCTTTATTAGTCACATCAGAGCACATGATCGCAACCCGTAGTTGCAATAAAACGGAATCCAGTCACCGTAGCCGAAATCGGCTAGGGAGTATATATATATTTCACATTAATTTCAGCTTCACAGGTATCTCTACGCGTTTTTGAGGAAAAGGGTCTTGACAAACGGACAGATGGACAACAAAGTGATCCTATAAGGGTTTCGTTTTTGCCGACTTTGGTATTTATGAAAGGGAAACCCGTGGTCCTAGTACGTAAAGGTCAACTGAAGGAGCCACACCTATGGTGCCACCGTAGGCGCGGGCTTGCGGACGGCGAGCAATGGGTGGCTCGTCCGGTAACCGTCCGGACCGGGCCCAAGTCATCGACGGACGGTGCGTACTGTTCCACGCGCGCCTCAAGGAGATGTCAGTAACCGTAGGGGCCCAGCAGGGTCGAAGCCCCAGCAGGGCCATGGGTGATGTGAAAGAGATCCCCGGGGCCCTGGAAAAATGGCAAAGAAGGAACAGGAGTGGGTTTTTAGTCAGTAAAAGTCTTAGACTATCTTCCGCCCCACCCAAAAGCGGGGGATGTCATTAGATGATTTTCCCACCCGAAAAAAAAACCACACCTATGGTTTTAGTCCACCCTAGAGTGGGAGATGTGATTGGATGATATTCCATTTAAAAAAAAGGTACGGAACTCTAAAAAAACAAATATTTAAAAACAGTTACTATACAAATATTTTTACTACATGGGCGTACAGTTAATGCATGTGCCCTATAAATCTTGCCTTACTAATTTACTACGTTAACTTTTCTAATTCCGTTTTCTTAACGATTTCACCCATTTTACGACCTAACTGACAGATGGACAGTAAATATTTTATTTGGAATTATTTTCGGGAACCATATAAATTATGTTAAATGGTTAAAAATGTTCGTTTACTGCGGTATTTTTCTACTCTCTGGTTTTAAGATCTTCGGGCGCGATGGGTATTAGTTTTCTAAAGGGTTCCCTATTGCTAAGATTCCCTTTATCCATTTGTCTGTCACCAGGCTGTATCTAATGAACCCTGCCCTGCTTATTGCAAATGCAGTACTTGCAAAATGGCGCGGTTCGGAGATGAACGCGGTAAACCTGTTTTTTGATATCTAAACAACAACTCTTGGTTATTTAATATTTTTATGTACTAAATTAGCCCCTTGAGATGTCATTTTTGCAAATAAGTGAAAATCCCAAAAATGACAATTACTGCATTTACAATAAGCAGGGCAGAATCGTGATAGCTAGACAGTTGAAATATTCACAGATGATGTATTTTTGTTGAAGAGAATAAAATAAATATTTAATTGGGACTCCAATTGATGTGATTTTTTCTCAGTTTTTTGTTACAAACGGTACAGAACCCTTTGTCCGCGAATCCGACTCACATTTGGCCGGTTTTTTTATATAGATTTGGATGGAAAATGTTCTATTAGTTTGGTATTAGTAATAAAACTGTGATTTTGGAAAATCTGTTTAAAATTCAGTTTCTCTGGCATTAATTGGACGATAGACTGTTTTTATAAACGTCAAATTGGAAATTAACGTCGAATTAGAAATAAACGAAATCTTTGAATACTTACGAATCAGGTGAGGGCTGCTTTCGCTCCTGTACCTGCAACAAAACAAAACATTTATATTTTTATTTGACTGGCCTGTTGGTCTAGTGGTCAGTGGCCCTGAGTGCCATGCCGGAGGTCGTGGGTTCGATTCCTACCCAGGACAAATGTTTGTGTGATGAGCATGATCATTTGTTCTGTGTCTAGGTGTAATATGTCTATAATATGTATGTATTTAGAAATATATAAGTATGTTTATCAGTTTTCTGGTATCATAGCACAAGATCTGCTTAGTTTGGGGCTAGATGGCGTAGTGTGAAAGTTGTGGAATATTATTATTATATTTATATTACATTTTGGTATTTATAATATAGCATAATATAACAGCATATAACAATATAATCATCTCCTTTTCAGGTCGATGCACTCAAACTAGATTTTTTCTGACCGTAATTGGCAAAGCTCTGTTGTTGGCCTCATATAAATCCTGAAAAGTACAGCTAGTCAGCTTTATAATGTTCCCACAGCTGGGACTCTGGCCTCCTGTCTATAGGAGTGAATAGGCCGAAATCCACCACGCGGTACCAACAACCCACACGGGTTGAGGGACGTCACATGTCTTCGAACGTTGTTCTAGGCCATGCAGGGTTTAGCCAGACGGCGAGCAATGGGTAGCTCGTCGTCCGACTGACCGAGCCCAAGTCGTCGACGGCGTGTATGTATGTCAGCAAACCGTAGGGGCCCAGCAGGGTCGAAGCCTACTGGGGCCATGGGTGATGCGAAAAAGAACCCCGGGGCCCTGGAACAAAGGCAAAGAAGGAGTAGATTTTAGTCAGTAAAAGTCTGACACGATCTCTCGCCCCAGCCAAGGATATGATGATGTCATTAGATGATTTCGCGCGCCTCAGGGAGATGTCAGCAAATCGTAGGGGCCTAGCAGGGTCGAAGCCTACTGGGGCCATGGGTAGTGTGAAAACGAAACCCGGGGCCCTGGGACGAAGGCAACGAAGGAACAGGAGTGGGTTTTTAGTCAGTAAAAGTCTGACACTATCTCTCGCTCCGCCCAAGTGCGTGATTTGGCATAAGATGATTTTCCCACCTAAAAAAAAAAAAACATCTAAAAAACGGACATGCTGGTTTCAGCAGTGGTGCTGAAATAAATAACGCAAAGTAAAGTACCCGTCTGGGAATCCATCTAATAATTTAGCGGGAGGGAGAAGGAGTGTACGGCTTTTACCGACTTAAAACCATCTGTGCTCCCTCATTTGCCCCCAACTATCCCGCAGTCCTGACAGGTATCACCTTGGCGCGCATCGTCAAATATACTGACATATCCAAAGAAAAATCTGGTACTGGTAATGATACTGGTGGTTTGGTTTTTGCCTTAAAAAGGTGCGCGTGGAACACAACGCACCGTGTTATTGTCAATAGTAAACAGTGGCGTGGAACACAACGCACCGTGTTACTGTCAATAGTAAACAGTGGCGTGGAACACAACGCACCGTTACTGTCAATAGTAAACAGTGGCGTGGAACACAACGCACCGTGTTACTATCAATAGTAAACAGTGGCGTGCAACACAACGCACCATGTTACTGTCAATAGTAAACAGTGGCGTGGAACACAACGCACCATGTTACTATCAATAGTAAACAGTGGCGTAGCTAGTCCTAATGGGGCCCCATACCAAATATTTTTGAAGTTTTTTTTTTGTACAAAATCGCTTCTACTAACTTAGAAATAGTGCATTGAGAGGCCTCGAAAATGATAATGAGCTCGTTTATTTTATCAATCTGAAGGTATTTGAGTTTGCAGGCGCCGAGCTTGCAGAATTCGTTCAATGGGTAGCTAGCCGTCCGACCGTCCGGTAACCGTCCGGACCAAGCCTAAGTCGTCGACGGCGCGTAGTGTTCCACGCCCGCCTCAAGGAGATGTCAGCAAATCGTAGGGACCCAGCAGGGTCGAAGCCTACTGGAGCCATGGGATGTGCGAATGTGAAACCTGGGGCCCTGGAACAAAGGCAAAGAAGAAACAGGAGTGGATTTTCAGTCAGTAAAAGTCTGACACTATCTCCCGCTCCCAAGAGCGAGGGATGTCATAAGATGACTTTCCTAACAAAAAAAAGGTATTCGAATAGGTTTAAGTTTTTGTTGTCGTCTTATGTAGAAAATGCTAGAACGAGCTGAGCGAGCTAAAAACTATTAGAACAGCCTACCATTCAGTGATTATTCATTAACTTCTGACCTTTTATCAATAGGAGAATTTAAGGTTATCGATAACTTATTACAAATTTTAACTTATTACTTATTTTATGGGGTTTTATAGATCCGTCGGATATTCAATGCGAGTGCGGTGCTCCTGTTCAAAACATGAGCCACATATTAGAATGCCCCAAGTGCCCATACACCTGCACTTTGGAGGATTTTATGAGCGCTACCGATGCTGCTAATAATGTAGCCACCTATTGGGCCCAAACAGTTTGACGAGTTTGCCATCGAATCGAAAAGAAGAAGATTACAAATTTTGGTACATGTCGGGGCCCCTGTAGCTCGGGGGCCCCGTATCATTAATACGGCTGATACGGCTACGCCCCTGATAGTAAAATAAAAACGCATACGTATGGATGTAGATAGAGCTATGCCAGAATTCGAAATCCTTTTGTTCACAAGTCCTTTGCGTCATTTCTTTGATATTTTTACAAAGGAATATTCCATACCCCATTGATCCTGCTTTTTTATTTTATCTGTATATTACACACATATATTATTCTATAGAATCTTTTCTTTCGTTGCTAAAATAAACGCAGACATTCTTTTGTTGAAAATCAATAACTATTCCCATATTTTCCATCACTACACTTTTTTTTATTAGATGCGTAGTCTATGGGATAAAAAGACTTAAGATTATTTGACTTGTGCTCCAGGGTAACCCGCAAAATTGAAAAGAGGGTGAGGGGGAAAAATAGACGATAGGCCAGAGCTATTATATTATTTTTCCGTATAGCATAGATGAGCACAGGTAACCAAAATAAATTAATACTCACATAAAACTTTATTAAGAATAGTATCATTGAGACTCAAAATGAATATGGATCATGGAGCGCTTGTTTTAGAAATAATACCAACGACAAAAAATTTACAAAAAAGGGTAAAACACTCTGGGCAATAATCGCTTTGAATTACTATATTATTTATCACGTAAATGTCAGTAGTAAATAAAAAAATATATATCTTAACCTATAGATACAAATATCTGCGTTTAAAAATAGTCGGAAATAGAAACTTTTATTTTTTGAGTGAGTGATGGGCGAAAATGCCTCTTATCAACTCTCCTCCTATCCTTAAGTTTTTGCATTGTGCAGGTCAGCAAATGGCTTTTCCCATTCTTGGGGTGAAACGAGAGGGCGTGTCAAACTTTTACTGTTTAAACCTCTCGGGGCCTTCAGTTGCCATTGGCGTACCAGGGCCACAGTAACTCTTTCAGAAAATCCCGTGACTTTAGCGGGCATCGGCCCTGATGGGCCAACACGGTTTTGCTGACACCTCCATGAGATGCATGTGGAAATCTACGCGCCATCGACGACTATCGATAAATAGTATTTAAATACTATGAAAAATATCAAATCATTAAGAGAACTTAAAATATAACAATTATGACGAAGACCGAACTAAGGTTGAGAGGACTTACAAGTAGTAGTTTCGAATGTTACACTTGAAGGAAAATTTACTTTCAGCTTTTTTGATGTCAAGGGAAAGTACATTCCAGAGTTTTATGGCGGAGACAGCGTATGAATTGAACATAAAGCCAATACGGTGAGAAGGAATATGAAGAAGCATGTTTTTGGATGAACGAAGGTTAAGTTTTAGAGAACTGCCCAAAACTTTAAAATATTGTTTAAAATAAACAGGAGCACAAGGATCGTTCACTATGGTGAAAAGCATGCAGAGAGAGCTGAGGGATCTCCTGTGACGGATAGGCAGCAATTTAAGTTGAGAACGGAAGGAAGAAATGTGATCACATTTACGAAGGCCAAATATGAAGTGAATGCAGTAGTTGAGAAGTCGATCCAAGTTCTTGGGATAGATCAGAGTAACAAACATCAGCAAAGTCAATGCACACACATGCGATTGGACCAAAGTAGTTTTAGTCCTTGAGGGAAGAAAATTTTTGAATCTATAGATGACTTCCTACCTTCAAAAAAATAAAAATATATGGCATTCCAAATTTGCACCCCTTTTCCGAGAAAATGCAAGAATGCTTACTTGCGAATTATATTTTCTTACTAAGAAACTGTTGTTTGTTCTGGCAAACAAAGATTTTCTCTTCATAGCTTTAATAAAAGATATCTCTGCTTACATTAATACTGTTTCCCAATTTAACGACACTCGTTGGCATTCTAGATAAGTTTCGAATACTACAGAGAATATTCAGCTTGCATTTATCAATAATAACTGTCAGATAATGGCGAAGGATAATGTAGATAGGATAAATGTATATCTAAATACAATTACTTGAGTCTTATTATAGCTTTCACTTTAATTAAGTGATCACGATAGAGGCGCTCCCAAATATCCCAAATATATTTTGAATATATCAATAGGCAATGGAATGTTACTAGTGGATTATGTGACTTGGCAATAAAAAGTGTCTTAAAGTCGCGAGTTCCATGTTGGATTCCGAAAGAAACAAAGGTTGCTAAGTTTTAATCTCGAATGCAGTGAGGGATTTGTATAATTTAACCCCCGAGCACTGCGAAGGAGTTAATACAGAAACCTAAGTGAAGTGTGGAATTCAAGCCGCCTAAGACAAAGACCGCTTTATCCCTGTTTTGGATACTCTACTTTTTACACAATTAAAAGACAATATACTGAAACAAATTATATATTAGAGAAATATAAGTATTGTTTACAAGTTAATGTTAACTATCACTAGACATGTTTTGAGATTTGAAACAAACAAAATTCACTATTAAATTGAGCTGCAGTTTTAATTTTCTATAACGCTTCTATCCTTTACTCTGCTCTTTAATTTTTTTTTAGAAACCAACCGTAACCATATTTTACCGCCCGGAGGACACGGTGGAGCATACGGTAGAGGTGTGCCCCGCCTGGGCAGAGCACCGCCGTGTCCTCTTGGGGCGATTGGCGGCAGTGATCTCTCGCGCCGGGCCTTGGTACAGGCCATGGTCCGGAGCGAGAAGGAGTGGCAGGCGGTCGCCTCCTTCTGCGAATCAGTAATGCTAGCAAAGGAGGAGGCCGACCGCGTGAGGCAACGGTCCTCTCGCCCCAGCCGCCAGGATTCCGATCCCGATTACCGGCCACCGTAGGCGCGGGCTTGCGGACAGCGAGCAATGGATAGCTCACTGTCCGACCGTCCGGTAACCGTCCGGACCGAGCCCAAGTCGTCGACGGCGCGTATTGTTCCACGCGCGCCTCAGAGAGATGTCAGCAAATTGTAGGGGCCCAGCAGGGTCGAAGCCTACTGGGGCCATGGGTAGTGTGAAAGTGAAACCCGGGGCCCTGGGACGAAGGTAAAGAAGGAACAGGAGTGGGTTTTTAGTCAGTAAAAGTCTGACACTATCTCCTAAGACCGGGACTTGTCATTAAATGATTTTCCCACCTAAAAAAAACATTTAGCTTTTCATCATCAGCATCTACAAATGAAAGTTTCGTTTATCCGTCAGTCGTTTTGGAGATTAGCCGGAACAAACCGACAGGCAGACCAAAATTTTATTTTTGTTAAGGTATCGAATATTTTCATATGTGTGTAGGTATTTAGTAAAAAGAAATTTTTTGGCACTAAAAACAGACACTTTAATTTTATTTATATGTAGAGATTATATAATAGTGGTTGTTATCTAATTGTCCATGAATAAATAGAGTATATGTATCTATGGATATCTTGCATAACAATGCATAATCAGCCTTTTAATGTTCCCACTGCTGGGACTCAGTGCTCCTCTCTAGGAGAGGGAATGGGCCGTAATCCACCACGCGGGCCCAGTGTCTTCGAATTTTTGGTTCTAGGACATGCCGGTTTCCTCACGATGTTTTCTTTCACCGTTTTGAGAGCAGTGGTGATGTAATAAATGACACAAAGTAATGTTGGGTTTGAACCCGCGACCTACAACTTGTAAGTCGGGGCCGCTACCACTCGGCCACCACTGCTCTACCCATAGATATCTTAGCAAAACTTATTTAAACAACCTGGCGTTCATGTACTTACACAAGAAAATTTGTACCAATATATTTAAGCAATACATGATACTTATTTCCACTAAAAGACAACGGCCTTAATATTTACAAGATAAAATTCAATTTTCCATAATAAAAACCATCATACGGTCAACGATTGAACGAAATGAGAGTGCAAAATGAATGAACGAACTTCGAAAGTTATTAGACACTGGCTTCATTCTTTTGCCAGACCATTGAGTAGCCAACTTTTTTTTTTATAATACGACGCGTAGCTAATGGGAATGCAGTAAAATTTTATTCCTATTGGCTACGAGAGTTTTGCGAAGTTGTAATGAACAAGCATTTTTATTCAGTGTTTTTGTTCTGTAATGAACCATAAAGTTTGGATTAATTCAGTGGAGCTGAAAATGGATAGTGGGTTTAATTTTGAGTAGTGTTAGAATTTTTTATTTGTGTTGGCACATAGATGGATTTTTTTTTCGGTAGGAAAGTTATCCAATCGTTGGCATCCGACCCGATCAAACATCGTTTCTTTACGAGAATACCTTCGAGTCGCTTCGAGTCAACGATTAAATGACGATTGTCTTAGCTGAATACATGTCAACGACTCTTCGATTGAACGACTTAATCGTTGTTGTTCAAACTCGATTGATGGATGTGAATACGGTAATGGTCTAAACGACTAAGTCGCTACGATATCGTTACGGTTTTGATTACGAGAATCGGGCTACTGAACTGTTAAAGGGATAGAGCTTTAAAGGGTGTATAGCTCCATCCCACTTTCTCGTTCGCACGACTGTCATGGTATTTTATTAGAACTATTTCGGTTACATAATAATTCATTTTATCTCACCGAATAGTACAAGATCAGAAATATATAAGAAACTTCACTCAAACAGTAACAATAGAGTAACGATAATATATTTGTTGTCAGCAATCATAATTCTCATCTTGCACACTGACAGATTACTTGTACAAATTAGGAAAATCCCAAAATGCTCGGTAATATAGTTCCGCTGCCTTTTGTCATCAATAATAAATTAGAGACAACGGTAAACGGAGGAGATGGGATGTTGTGATTATTTTATTCATTGTGCCACACAGACTATGAAGAATACGATCTTTCTTTATTTAAAAAAAAGAGACGTCCTCACGCCCCAGCCGCTGGGACCCCGATCCCGATTCCCAGCCACCGTAGAAGTGGGCTTGCGGACGATGAGCAATGGGTAGCTCGCCGTTCGGCCATCCAGTAAAGCGTCGTCGACGGCGCGTCTCAAAAAGATGTCAGCAAACCGCAGAACCGAATCCTACTGGGGCCGGGGCCATGGATTTACTTTCGAAAGGGGAACCCGTGGTCCTGCAACGCAAAGGCAAAGTAGGAACATAGATGTGGTTTTAGGGTCTGCGCACACTTAAGACGAGACTGTCTTGGATAGACTTGTCTACGACGTCGCAGACATGTCTGCAACAAGACTGTTTTGTCTACGACACTGCGCTCACCATCAAGACCAAACAGTCTAGTGGCGTGGTTTTAACCTCCATTTAGTTGCGAAATATTGGTTTTAGTGACTAGTGGATTTTTCTAGTGCTTTAGTAAAATTCAATTTCTCACTAAAAATGGGATCACTCGGGTGTAAATCAGCACCATAGAATCCATAATTATCAATCTGATACCGACGACGATGGTGCAAACAAAAATGATTCGTCTGAAGACGAATTAATACATAGCTGTTATTGAATAATTTGTATGTTGAATTACCTACTAATCTTAATCTACTCACAAATGGTATTTTGATCAACTGATTGTTAATTTTTATCACTTACTATTAAAGGAAACTAATAAGCCTATATGCCTACTTATTTTATTATATTTCGTACAACACACAATTTTTTAGTGGGAAATTTTGCGACATTGTGTATGGGATATTTTTTATTAGTGGTTTTCTGGTGGTTTTAAGACTCAAGTGGTAAGTTAGTGTAACTGTTGCAAAACTGGAAGTTTTTTTTTTTAGGTGGGAAATCATCAAAATGACTTCTCGAGCTCTGGGTGGAGCGGGAGGGCGTGTCAGACTTTTACTGACTAAAACCACACCTGTATCCTTCAATTACCCTTTGCGTTCTAGGACTACGGGTTTAGCTTTCAGAAATTCTCCGCGGTCCTAGCTACCGGGCATTGGCCCTGCTGGAACACTGGACGTACCTCCTCTCTAGTAGTTTCGTCAGAGCAAAACAGTCTTGTCACAGAAACGTCTGCGGTGTCGTAGACAAGTCTGCGACGTCGTAGACTAATCTGTCTAAGACAGTCTTGTTTCAAGTGTGCGCAGGCCCTTAGTCAGTAAAAGTCTGACATGCTCTCCCGCTCCGTTCTAGAGCGAAAGAAATCATTAGATGATTTCTTGAATTTTAGAAAAATAAAACATCATACTAATGTAAACCTAAAGGTTTCACACCTAAAGGTCACAAACACAATTTAATTAAATTTACATTACTATAAGCTTATTCATTTAGTTTTTTTGAAAGATTACCTATACAAATAAGTTGTTAAAGTAATATATAACATTTGACAGACGGATATACCATCTCCTGAAAAAGGTCATAGGATATTTCTTACCCCGGAAGCATGTTCCTTTTGGATTAATATTAATAATTAAAATTAATAATACCTATACAAGCAAGTTGCCAAAATAATATAACCCGTATGTCACCAATAGTAACCTTCATAACAGTGAGTTCACGAGATCGATCTTTTCAATAATAAATCAGATCATGCTTCTCTCTCAGAATTGAGTATTGATATATTTTGGTTTTAGGTGGGAAAATCCAATGACATCTCTCGCTCTTGGGCGGAGCGTGAGGGTGTGTCAGACTTTTACTGACTAAAAATCCACTCCTGTTCCTTTTTTGCCTTCGTCCCAGGACCCCGGGTTATACTTTCACACTACCCGTGGCCGCAGTAGGCTTCTGCTGACATTTCCGTCACGCGTGTGGAACAATACGCGCTGTCGACGACTTGGACTCGGTCCAGACGGTTACCGGACGGTCGGACGGCGAGCTACCCACTGTTCGCCGTTCGCAAACCCGTTGAGTATTGATCATAGGATCAATATCGGATGTGCATTTTTTTTTACATTGATAGGTATGTCAGTTATAAATATTATAAATAGACTTGCTTCTGCCAGCGGATTCGCTCACGTGAGAGTAAGTTTCTCCATACAAACTTTGGACTCCCGTTTCATCCCCTTAGGGGGTGAATTTTGAAATATCCTCTCTTAGTACTCGCCTACGTCATAAAAGGAAACCTTGTACAAAATGTCACGCTCCTAGTCCCAGTAGTTTCGGCTGTGCGATATGTCAGTCAGTCAGTTTCTCCTTTTATATACGAGTATATAGATAAATAGATTATACAAATGCCTACATGCCTAATGGGCCCTCGTAGTGGATTTACAGCCTATTCCCTCTCCTAGAGAGGAGATCTGAGTCCCAGCAGTGGGAACATTATAAGGTTGATTATGCTACTAACCTAAGCCCAATACTAGTATGCTAGTAGTAGTAGTAGTGTAGTAGTGCAGTGTGTGTGGTAGTGTAGTAGTTGTAGTAGTGTAGTATACTACTAGTTTAGTAGTGCAGTGTGTGTGGTAATGTAGTAGTGTAGTATACTACTAGTGTTGTAGTGCAGTGTGTGTGGTAGTGTCGTAGTTGTAGTATACTACTAGTGTAGTAGTGCAGTGTGTGTGGTAGTGTAGTAGTTGCAGTAGTGTAGTATACTACAAGTATAGTAGTGCAGTGTGTGTGGTAGTGTAGTAGCTGTAGTAGTGTAGTATACTACTAGTGTAGTAGTGCAGTGTGTGTGGTAGTGTAGTAGTTGCAGTAGTGTAGTATACTACTAGTGTAGTAGTGCAGTGTGTGTGGTAGTGTAGTAGCTGTAGTAGTGTAGTATACTACTAGTGTAGTAGTGCAGTGTGTGTGGTAGTATAGTAGTTGTAGTAGTGTAGTATACTACTAGTGTAGTAGTGCAGTGTATGTGGTAATGTAGTATGCTACTAGTCCTAAGGTTGGTAACGTTGATCATAATACTAGCTTATGCTAGCGGCTTCGCACACTAGGAATGGCTCATGTATCGTGAGTGTGTTCACAAAGATGTAAACATACACACACAATACACCCAGACCGAAACAGCTATCTGTACTCTGTAGGCGTGTATTAAAATAAATTCGAGTACCTACTTACAAACTTGTTAAAGGAGTGAAAGAGACCAATCTTTTTGAAGCTGGTTATAACTTTATTAAGATTGTTAAGGTTTTGATTATATTTCCTTTGAGACTGTCTAGTCACCTTTTCGCGTTTGGCATACTAAAGTAATATAATATTTAACTATTATTAAAATATAAAATAGAATTGGTAAGCCTCTCGAAAGGTAGACGGGTGGACCAATAATAAGGTACAACACGGATCTATGGAGGCATTTGTCCAGCAGTGGACGTCTTTCGGCTGAAATGATGTTTTTATTATTAGTTGATATAAACTAGTGCTTGACTTCGATCCTACCTGATGGTAAGCAGTGATGCAATCATTGCTGGTGAGGCGCACTAGTTTATTAAGAGCCTCTTCACTCTAGCCTTGAAGACACCTAAATTATAGTTGGACGGGAAGACCGCAGCAGGCAAATTGTTCCAGTTCTTCGATGTACGTGGTATAAACGACGAAGCGAAACGCTTAGCTCGGATGATGATGATGAATTACTCATCACGAAGAGACTCCGTATAAAATATGTGTGAATTTGTGTCATCGGTTCTGAGTCGACGACGATCAATGGGTTGCTCGCCGTGCACCCGTCCGGTACGGAACGAGCTCGAGTCGATACCAGTTAGGATTGCGGGAATATTTTAAAGAGTGACCGTGGCTTTAGAATGAAACGGGAAATTAAAGGAACCGGGTGGGTTTTATTTGGTTAAAGTCAGAGACACCCTCTCTCTCCACCCTAGAGCGAGAGAGAGAAGTCATTGGATGATGTCCACCCCAAAAAAAAATATCAACTTTATTTTACAACTAAATAGTAACAACTTTACTGAAACTTAAATCTATGGGTATAATGTTATCTTAGACAGCGACAAATAAGCAAAGATTGACTAAAAACTTTATGGTCGCATTTTCTCAATATTCCATCACCATATAACTTCAAAATACCTTTTACCCAAAGCCCTATAACCCGACACACATAGCCAACAAAACAGCTGTATCACGTGTGACAAAATAGAGACCCTACACTGTTCTGAATTTCAGATGAGCATAAACGATTTAAGGCATATAGTCCCTTGAAAATCTGCCGCCTGCGCACGCATAGAGCCCCGCTGACCTTTAATAATAATCATTTATATGCTAATAATGTAGGTATACAGATAAGATGTTATAATTGTTGATTGTCCCAACACATTTTGCCTTACGGCATGCAAAATATTCATAATTTATAGTAAATAAGGAGAATATTAAAAAAAGAACTGAAGAACCTTTAACGAGCAATTTTTTTGTGTAAACATATTACTAAAGATGAAAGCCGTTTGAATGGAGTAGGGCAAAACAAGCGAAAACATTTCATGTTGTTATATAATTATTATTTTTTTTATGACAAAAGTATTAGTCATACGAAAAAATCGTATTTTGATAATGTTGACTCTATTTTTTTTTCTTTAATTTTAACATGTCTGGTAGTTTTTAGTACTTTTTGCGGCCTACCCAAATGTCCTTTATTTGGTATTATTCGTCAAGTCGTCAGGCTCCTTAGTAGTTCTGAGTTGAGCTACACAAATACTGACAAATGCTTGTACTGAGTGGACAGGTCCACTCAAATCTGTAAGGATCTTTCCTCAAAAGACCATCTCAGACTCTAATCTGCATGGTTCTCATATGATTTGACCATTACATGTTTGCTGTATGGACTTTAAAAGAGACTTTGACCCCTGAGTTTCTTTCGGTTTTTCAAGGTAGTCAGCTATTACACACCGGCTTCATCTAGTTTAAATTGACAAAAAAAATGACGTGTAAAAGTGTTTTTAGTGTTTTGTTTCTATTTAGGGCATTTTGTACGTCCTTCTATACCGGCAGTCTTTGGATGGACTACACGCAAAAGCAGTACGGCGCTCTACGTGTCCAGTACAACAACGCGTTCAGGGTGCTCTTGGGGCTGCCTCGCTTCTGTAGTGCATCGGGGATGTTTGCGGAGGCGCGCGTGGATTGTTTCTACACAATCATGCGTAAGCGATGCACATCCCTGGTGCGCAGGGTGCGGGCCAGCCGCAATAGTATCCTGAAGGCCTTTGCCGAACGTGTCGACTGTCAGTACCTGAATCACTGTTGCATGATTCACGTACTCAGTAATTTTAAAATATTATTTTAATTTCAATCATTTATTAAATTCAATTATTATTATTATCTAAACTTTTGTGTCGTATATGCTTGTATAACTTATTAGTTCAAATGTAATTCTTTAATCTTATTTATTATCATTTTAATGTATGACATATAATGTTTTCAATGTTTAATTTTAATGTATGATCCAATGTTGATTGATGTAAATAAATAAATAAATAAATAAATAAAAACCTATTTACAAAATAAATATCATTTATCATTTGTTGTATATGAATTTATAATAAATATCTATATATTTTTTTTCAAATCTATACCGAGGAATATGCTTCAGAAAGCTCTGTTTTATGGCACTAAATGGGAGCTAGGGCCTTAACGGCCAATGTCAGTCGTGCGAGCGAGAAAGAAGGATGGAGCTATACACCCTATATAACTCCGTCTCTTTAACAGTTCAGTTTAGGTCATAAAATGGATCGCGTTAATAGCTCGTAGTTCGGCCTAAGGTGTAAGTTTACCTGCCCGTATGAAGGGAACCTTGCTAAGTGATGCAGTCTTTACTGAAAATTGGTAAAATATGCTGGAGTAATGTACTGGATACGATCGTGTTTTGTTCTTTGTGCGCAAATGGCTTGAAAAACAATTTGGCTTTTGTTTTTGCTACACGGCGTTCGATGTTCAAATAAGCCTGAAATTTTCTTTAACAAGGAACATTATTTATTTCTAAAATGCTTTTTTTAAATTGTTATCGCAAAGTGCGAGACGGACTCGCGCACTGAGGGTTCCGTACAAACTCACCTATGAAAACTGTTCAATTTTCTAATTGAGTTACGGAGATTTTTCCGAATCGCATTTTGAAGTGAAAACTTCTTTAGCGGCGTTGTACACTTTTTTTGTAATGGGTAAAAAATGTTAAACTCGCGTCAGGACACGTGACCGTCAGGACACGTGACCTGATCGAAAATTCGTAAGACGGATGTCGTGCAAAATTGTGTGCAAAAAAAAAGCAATTCGTGCAAAATTATTCCATAACCATTCCAAAATATCCAAAACGCACAACGTTAATACTTAAGTTTTCACTTCTGCCGGCACTCCCAGAGTGCAACCCGTCATTTTTTTTTCTTGTGACAACTACAAATTTACAGTTTTCAGATTTTTTCCTTTGCTATAAGACCTTGCTTCATGCTAAATTTCAGGATTGTAAGTCAACGGGAAGTACCCTATGAATTTTAATTCCCTTGAGAGTGTCGAAATATACGTTTTTTGCGACATAAACGGCTGTATCTTTTTTTTTTTTGTAAACTCAGAAGTTTGATTTTTTCACAGCTTCAAGGGACCACAAACTTGAGTATATGGTTTTAATTTCAATTCGATACCTCCATGCGTTCCCGAGATAAAGGGTCTGACAGATAGATAGACGAACAACAAAGTGAGCCTATAAGGGTTCCGTTTTTTCCTTTTAAGGTACAGAATTCTTAAAAACGAGAGACGTGTGCGAGTATATTTGAAAGGAGCCTGCTACACCGCCTCGCTACCTCGCATATCTTTAGTGAAAAAGCACCCTTAGGAACCTACAAAATAACTTGGCATGTGACCCAGATACAGCAGGTGAGATGCCGAAAACACTTATTTTATTATTAACGTATGGGCTTCCCTATCCGGTTATCTATATTTATTATACTAATATTACAAAGAGGAAAGATTTTTATTTTTTTATGTTTATGTTTTTGTTGATATTTTAATAAAGTGGTAAAAAGAAATATAGAATAAAAAACTAAAACAAGAAAAATAAAAACACTTAACTGAATAAAACTATTTTTTTTTATTCCTTATAGGTTCGCGCTTGACCACTATCTCACCTGATGGAAAGCAACGGTGCGGTCGACAATGGAGCGCGCTTACCTAAAAGTAACCTTCACTCTTGACTTAAAGATTCCCGTGTTGTAGTCATCAGGAAACACAGATTCCGGCAAGGAATTCCGCTCCTTAGCTATACGCACAATGAATGTGTTCTCAAAACGTTTTGTGCGTATAGGTTTTGTATATGTCGTGGATTGATGGCGCAAGAGTGTGACGGACAGCGCCATCTAACAATTAGTTTCGTAAACTAATAATATCGTCACCGGAAACGCAAGCGGCACCCTACCGCTTGGACACGATCGTCGGTACAGGGGATGCAGCAAGGACTGGAGGGAAGCCCGAGAGGTGCGGCATTCTACTTCGGACAGCCTCGGCATACGCTTAGTACCAACGCACGTGTTTGTTTCCTTTTGTAAAACCGTTAACAAAATAAAATTATTCTGATTCAAATTATCTTTCGTTCGAGTACCCAAGTCAGTGCCCACACCTACCAAGAACTATGTCGGATCGTGATGAAGACCCAATGTTTCGCATCTCGGCCACTCTTGATGCGACATATATATACACTAAAGTGAATAAATAACTCTTAGCTAAAATATGGCGTCGAAAAAAGTAGCTAAAATGTGGAGACACATCATGGTCTTATTAGCGACAACAAACTAGTTGCAGAAGAATTTGTAAATTTCTTTGCCAGTATACCAATTAAAACTACTGAAGCCCTAAATTCGTCGCCATCGCATGCTTTTAGTTTATTACAGGCGAACGTTGCAGCCTGTTCGACTGAATTTAACTTTAAGCATATAAACCCTATAACCGTAATAAAAGCTTTTAAACAAATCAAGGTTAAATTGACAGAAGATTTGTGGGGTATGTCTATCAAAGTTTGTACCTCAATTATTGAGACTATAGCGCCGTACTTAGCTATAATATTCAATTTGTGTATAGATCAAGGAGTTTTTCCGGATCTGATGAAATATAGTAAAGTGATACCACTTTTTAAATCCGGGGACAGTAAAGACACTAATAATTATAGGCCGGTGTCCGTGTTGCCGGTTTTTAGCAAGATATTTGAAAAGGTGATGTTAAATCAAATGCTTAATCATTTTATCACAAATAACATCTTACACGATAAACAGTATGGTTTCACCAAAGGACGTTGTACAACTGACGCTGGTGTCTCCTTACTAAAACACATTTTTAATGCGTGGGAAGAGGCACAGGATGCTATAGGCATCTTCTGTGACCTGTCTAAGGCGTTTGATTGTGTGGTTCATGAAACATTACTCCTGAAACTTGAGCATTACGGACTAGGCAAAACAGCTTTAAGCTTATTAAAATCTTATTTGATTGACAGACAGCAACAAGTTCAAATAAACGGTGTCAATTCGCCGGGATTAAATGTGAAAATGGGGGTACCCCAAGGTTCAATTTTAGGTCCTTTTTTATTTTTAGTTTATATTAATGATTTACCCTATTTGTTGCAAAATAAACTTAATATGGTGTTGTTTGCCGACGACACTTCTTTGATTTTTAAGATAAATAGAAGGACTAATAATCTTGACGACGAAAATAACGCACTACTGCAGGTCCAAAACTGGTTCACTGCTAATAATCTAGTTTTAAACGGGAAAAAAACTAAAAGCATAACATTTTCCTTACCGAATGTCAAAAGTAGTGATGATTAATACTAAACGATGAAAAACTAGAATTTGTCGACAAAACTGTTTTCCTGGGGATAACGCTTGACTCAAGGCTACAATGGGGTCGTCATTTAACATCTCTTGCAGGACGGCTTAGCTCAGCTGCATATGCTGTTAGAAAAATCCGCCAATTTACGGATGTTGATACCGCTAGACTAGTCTATTTTAGTTATTTTCATAGTGTCATGTCATACGGTATCTTACTATGGGGACGGGCTGCAGACATCGACTCAATTTTTATTCTACAGAAAAGAGCTATCAGAGCTATTTACAATCTCCGCCGGTGCGATTCTCTAAGGGAACTGTTTAAGGATATTAACATCATGACGGTGCCTTGTCAATATATCTATGAAAACATCATGTACGTTAGAAAAAATCTTCATCTTTTTAGCAAAAGAGGCGACAGACATAATTATGTTACAAGAAATAGGGACCAATTAGTTCAACCAGGTTTCAGACTGGCTAAAGTGGCCTCTTCTTTCATGGGGTACTGTTTGAAATGTTATAATAAAATACCTCCCCAAATATTAGAACTCAATGAAACGAAATTTAAATCACACTATGCAGGCAGGCATATTATAAGTTGGAGGATTATATTCAAGATAAAAATGCTTGGCTCAGTGCTGGTCCAGCTCCACTACCACCGGGGGTACAAATTGATTAGTTTTGAATTTTTTTATTAGTCTTTAATGATTAGTCTTTAATGTTTTTTTTTTTTGAAATTGTTAAATTTGTAATGTATTATTGTAGTTAATTATTATTGTATTTAGTATTGTATAATGTAGAAGCATTTTTTTTCAAACTTTGTAAATGTGAGTACCATGGAGCTATTTTATGGTTTTTAGGTTACTATTGGATTTGTTTGACATAAATAAGTATGGCAGTTGAGAGTTTGTCATGCTCACTCAAATGTCTCACTGATGGTGGCGCGTGTGTTGGATCATTCGGTTCCCTTCAAAATGGTTGAGCTGAGTAGTGCTAATATTCGCGTCAGGTCCGTGAACGGGCGCTGTCAGTTGAGACTGGTCATCTCTTAGCTGCCAGTTGCTATTTTAATATCTATATTTAGTTTTTATTTTTACATTATTGACATTGTTCTCACATGATAGCGACAAGAAACATGTAACAGAGATATTTGTAATTGCAAAACATGATTGAAAAGAGTGTCCATGGAGTTTCTTGCACATTCTTCTCCATAGAGATCTACGCTTTGGAATGTGCAATTAGCATCATTTTTTCTGACTGACTGACTTCTTGACATTTCAAAAGTGCCTGTAAATGGTTTATTTGAAATAAATGCTTTTGAATTTTAAAAATTCCTCCGTACGCTGTCAACTGGAAGTGTACCCAAAAGACTGCCGGCATTGGCACGTTGCATGGCAATGTTTAATCTCTGTCCGAGGTAAAAGCCAACCCCTGGGTCCTCACGGAGATGTCAGCAAACCGTAGGGGCCCAGCAGGGTCGAAGCCTACTGGGGCCAAGGGTCTGCTTCTGAAAGGAAGACTCGGCCTTGGTATGAAAGGCAACGAAGGAAGAGGTGTGGGTTTTGAGTCAGTAAAAGTCTGACACAAAAGAGCGGGGGATGTCATTGAATGTTTTTCCCACCGAAAAAAAAACCCTTGGGTCACGCGAAGTGTCGACTAGGCGTTTGAATAATTTTTTAAAAAGCGTATGAGCACTCGGACCCCACGAACCAAGACTTTTAACCCCAAACGGCTCGTAAATATACCTGCCGACAAGGTTGTTATGTTATTGTTTGTAATGTATAAACTTGAGCAGTGGTGCCCGAGTGGTAACGGCCTCGACTGACGAGTTGTAGGTTGCAGGTTCAAACCCAGCCAGGCGCATTACTTTGTTTAATTTATTTCATCACCACTGCTCTCAAAACGGTGAAGGAAAACATCGTGAGGAAACCGGCATGTCCTAGAACCAAAAATTCGAAGACATGTGACATCCACCAACCCGCACTGGGCCCGCGTAGTGGATTACGGCCCATTCCCTCTCCTAGTGAGCCCCAGCAGTGGGAACACTAAAAGGCTGATTATACTATGTATAAACTTAAAACTATTGGACCGACTTTTAAAACTGTTTCACCAATAGAATGCTACTTTATCACTAAATAACATAGGGACGCGGGCGAAGCCGCTAGGAGAAGTTAGTTTATTTATAAAAATCTTTTTAGAAATGTAATATATGTAAAACGAAAATTTTCTTCTGATAATACTTACTGCAGGGAGGAAAAGAATGGAATTATTTATAACAAAACTTTACCTGCTCGCAAATATAATCACGCATTTTTAACTTTCAGCATGGTTTTTTATGTATATTTTATGAAGATACTAATTTCATGGCAGCTTAAGTCTACACATATAAATAAAAATGAAGTGTTTCTTTGTTCTAATAGCTCATGAAAGTATTTCGATACTTATAACAAAAATGCAATTTTTAAAGTTTTGTCTGTCTGTCTATTTGTCTGTATGTCTGATTTTTCCGGCTAATCTCCGAAACGGCAAGACCGATTTTGACGAAATTTTCACTGGTAGATAGCTGGCAGTGTGAAAGTGAAACCCGGGGCCCTGGGACGAAGGCAAAGAAGGAACAGGAGTGGGTTTTTAGTCAATAAAAGTCTGACACTATCTCCTGCTCCGCCCAAGACCGAGATTTGTAATAAGATGATTTTCTCACCTAAAAAAAAAACTGGTAGATAGCTGATTTTGTGAGGAATAATTTGGCTTTGATTTTAGTTAGTTGTAATTAGTGTAGGGTTTTATTTTTTATTTTACTGTAAATATATTTAAGTATTTTAAATGTATTCGTGTAAATAAATAAACTCTGACATTACTAATTTATTTTAGAAAAAAATTAGGGCTGCGCACAAAAAACCTTCCTGAAATTGTAACAAAATGACATTATTCAGTTGTTCAAAATGACATTATGCACTTGAAAAAATCTCACCAAAAACTCACCTACCTTCACCACCTTCACTTATTACCTTTCGATCTTCTAAAAACTTATACTTCTCCATATTCCTTCTGACTGCACTTTTTTTTTCCGTAGGAAAATCATCCAATGACATCCCTCGCTCTTGGACGGAGCGGGAGATAGTGTCAGACTGTTACTGACTAAAAACCCACTCCTGTTCCTTAGTTGCCTTTCGTACCAGGGCCGAAACTTCCTTTCAGAAGCAGACCATTGGCCCCAATAGGCTTCGACCCTGCAGGGCCCCTATGGTCTTCTGACTGCACTTGGTTTATGTCTAATTTTTACGAAGTCTCTACCATAAAACTATGGAATGTGCTTCCCCTTGACATCAAATAAGCTGAAAGTAAATTTTCCTTCAAGTGTAAAATTCGGAACTACTACTTGAAGTTCTCTCAACCTTAGTTTGGTCGTCGTCATAATGATTATATTTTGAGTTCTCTTAATTATAATGATTTGATATTTATCATAGTATTGATTAGTTTATAATTTTAGCATATATAGGTATTTTATCATCATAAGCACTTTATTTGAATAATACTGTATTATAATTATTTGAAATATCTAGTATTTATTTTTTGTGCACACTTAACACAGTGTACTCTTTTACAACCCAAAGGTTGACTCGTAGAGAATGCCTTGTTGCTTTAAGTCCGCCTATGTACCACTACTGTACATGAAGTTTAAATAAATAACTAAAATACTCAATACAAAAACCCGCCTAAAGTCTCTGTTCTCTATGCTCATTTGTCAGCGAAGAAAATATTCCTTCCTATATTCTTTTTGTTCCAATTTCAAAAGATAATTCGTCTCTTCGACTACTTCCTTAGACTTTCCAGTCACGTTCACCCATTACCTTTTATGTTATGTATGTAGAAGATTGTATTGGAACGTAAATATCTGAACTTGCTGACTCCTGGACTATAAAGTCAGTAACACGGGTAGTAACCCAATTTTTATATTAGTTTCCAACTTAATGTTTGGTAATTCAATAAAATTTTGACTGGGCTCTTTCATTTTCTTCTGGAAGAGTTATCACACTTGAACGTTCATGGCTTTAAACTAGCTTCTCTCAATGGCTACGCCCGTCTATTAGGCAAAAACTGGTCAAGTTCGAGTCGGACTCGTACACGAAGGGTTCCGTAACATTATCTATACAACATTTGACTGGCCTGTTGGTCAAGTGGTTAGTGGCCCTGACTGCTTGTCGGACGTCGTAGGTTCGATTTCCACCCAGGACAAATATTTGTGTGATGAGCATGATCATTTGTTGGGTGTAATTTATCTATAATATGTATGTATTCAGAAATATATAAGTATGTTTATCAGTTGTCTAGTACTCATAACACAAGCTCTGCTTAGCTTGGGACTAGACGGCATTGTGTGATAGTTGTGGAATATTATATTATATTATATTATATATATAAAAAAAACATTACATTAGACACTATATTATAATCTTTTTTTGTTTTTGTTACATAGTATATGTTATAGCGGCAACAGAAATACATCGTCTGTGAAAATTTCAATTGTCTAGCTATCACGGTTCATCAGATACACAGCTTGGTAACAGACAGACAGACAAATTCTTTCTAAGATTTTCACGGTGTGTGATATAAGCTTTATTCCACGGAAATGTCCGCAGTCTCGAACATCTCCTTTGTTTTTGTAAAAGGGCACAAGGGTGCTCATGCGCCATATGTCCAGCATTCTTTCATTTCTAAGGATGTTATTAAAACGTTCAGAAAGCCACACCTCCTCGTCCTTGAGGGTTTTCCAAACTTCAGCATCACCACCATCATCATCATCACCTGATCCATCTGCCTTGTGGGATTTTCATCTTAGAAATGGCTGTTCTGACTTCTGCTATAGTGATTTCATTGGCAGGTCCTTACATTTTTGGTTCGTCTCTTTCTGAGTTTCTTGGGAATTCTTCATTTAGGAGGATAACATATATCAATACTCTCTTCTCATTCTTTACGTGTTTTGTTGTGATTAAAAAAAAAGATACCCACTCTGTATTTTTTTTTTTTTTTTTTTTTTTACTTTATTTAGGTAACCAACAGCGATACACAAAGTATTTTACAGAGCAAGTGCTTACAGTAAACTATGGCTAATAACAGGTTTCCCTTCATAACTGGGATAATTCTATAACATGCGAACGGACTAATAAGGAAAATTAACAAAAATGTACTGTTACAACTTTGCAAGAATTCATTTTGGAATAAAAATTAGAAAAAATAGATTAAATTATGGGAGATTAATTGCTAGTCATTTGCCTTCTTTTAAAGTTTTAACAATTAGTTTTTTGAAAGTTGGCTTATTGCAGTTGAATATATCTACATGAAAGAAATCTTTGTTATAAATTCGAGCAACGCGAGTCATTACACAATTTTTAGCAATATTAGTGGAGTGCCGAGGCACGTGCAACATCGGTGTGTGACGAGTGCGCCGCAGGGGAGTGTTAAAACCTACCTGTGCGACCAACTCTGGGCAGTCCAACCGCCCATTAAGTATATCGTAAAGCAAACACATGTCCATCACTTTACGCCTGTCATCGAGTGTTAGCAAACCGTATGTTCGACAGCTATCTTCGTAGGACATTGGAGGTTTACGGAGGCGATAGTTAAGATGGTTAATAAATTTCTGTTGAACTCTTTCTATTTGACTCTTATAAGTTATGTATTGAGGGGACCATATTGGGCACGCATATTCTAAGACGCTACGCATAATTATGTACCTCCCAAACAAACCCAGGTTACTAAACAATACAGCGCCGTAAATCTTTTGAATTTATTTCAAGTCTTTAAAGGACCCTGGTGTAAAGTTCATACTTTAATATCCCTAGACAGGTACAGATATAAAAAGTACCGTTAAAACAAGATAGATCTATCAAAATACATGGCGTCTGTAGCTAATAGAAAGTCGGGTACATCAATCCTCTCACGTCTGAGAAATGGCTCCAAACTTCCTTAGAATATAAAACAGTTTAATTTGTCGCGTTAAGAAAAATATCCTCACTTTTGTCGGATAGTTCCCTTTTTGGGTCATGACTTTAAATCGCGGCCAATCTTGTAATTAAAACTACCCTTATTCTCTAAATTAGCCATGGTCGTGATTTAAGTCTTAATTATTAGTAACTGCCATGGACAGTAAGGGCGACACGATATAGAGGTCCAAGTGGAAAACGACACTGCTAAGAAGTGGAATTCCCTGCCAGAGTCTGTGTTTCCTGATAGGTACAACCTAAAGGTCTTTAAGTCGGAGCATTTCCGACGTCTGGCTTCCAAGTTGGATCGGACTGGGGCTGCCCTCAAGCGGCTCCTGCCCAACCTAGGGGATCCAAATGCCTCCTGCCGGATGCTCCACGCAGAAATTGTTCAGTCCATGGCCCTTTATGGGGCGCCGGTATGGGCGCCGTCGCTGAGAAAGCGACCGGCGGCCAAGCTGCCAGAGGGTCATGGCTATCCGGATAGTGCGGGAATACTGCACTATTTCCCGCGAAGCGGCGAGCCTCCTTCCTGCTCTGCCACCATGGGATTTGGAAGCAACATTCCTTGCACGGGTGCACGATTTGCGCGTGGAGAAACAACGCTGGGGCAAAACTCCACCGTGTCTTGCTGGGGGCAATCGGCGGCAGCGATCTTCCGCGCCGGGCCCTGGTTATAGGTCATGGTCCAGAGCGAGGAGGAGTGCCTCCTTCTGCGAAGCAGTAATGCTAGCAAAGGAGGCGGCCACACGCGCAAGGGAACGGCCCTCACGCCCCAGCCACCGGGATCTCGATCCCGATTTCCAGTCATCGTAGGCGCAGGCTTGCGGACGGTAAGCAATGAGTATCTCGCCGTCCGACCGTCCGGTAACCGTCCGGACCGAGCCAAAGTGAAACCCGGGGCCCTGGGACGAAGTCAAAGAAGGAATAGGAGTGAATTTTTAGTCAGTAAAAGTCTGACACTATCTTCCGCTCCGCCCAAGAGCGCGATTTGTTGTTAGATGATTTTCCCACCTAAAAAAAAACTGTCTAACTGTCACGGTTCATGAGATACCTACAGCCTGGTGACCGACAGACAGATTGACGGACAGCTTTATCCTTTGGGAACGGAACCCTAAAAATCGAACCAAAATCAACGCTCTCCGAAATAAATAACACACAAAATAAAATTCTTTTACACTTAATACTAAAACTTTTTAAATCTGCCAGCAATATTTAACACAAAACAAAAACTTCCCGCCATTGAAACTGCATTCTATAGTCTATGACGCGACGTTCCATTTCACGCGTGGAAATTCGAAGTTGGAGCAGATAGTGTAGTGTTGCAATCCTTTATACGTAACTTTGTGGCGTACAGTTTCACACGAAGGTAAATGCTATCTGGCAACACAGTTTCATAGTTTGTAGACTTGACTATGAATATTTTAAGAGAACTTGATGTTTTGAGCGCATTCTATGACAACTTTTAAAGTTGTATGTTAGGACGGTTTTAAGAATATGCTGTGTGTTGCTGGGGTAAGTTTTATATGTATGTAGGTACATAAATCATGTTACGTGGGGTTTTCTTCTATTTTGTAAACAGAGGGATCTTTAAAAATAATTAGGTGTGTTCATAACAGCCTTAATTTACTCGTAGCTTGACTCCTGTGGCCTTTTTTACGAAGGGAAATCATCAAATTACTTTTTTCCGCTCTGGATGGAGCGAGAGGGATATCAGATTTTTACTACCAAAACCCATCTGTGTTCCTTCAGTTGCTCTTTGCGTCCCAGGGCCATGGTGACTCTTTTGAACAAACCTAATGCCCTTGCAGGCTTAGCGGGCTCCGTCATTCATTTGTAGACCTACTGTAACGACATTATGACGTCACAAAATACACCTACACTCCATTCGCAATATGAGCAGACATTTAAACAAACGTTTTTCACCAGCTCGGCCGATACCAGTTAGGGCCACGTGATTGGTTCTGAGAAGGATATACTATCTAACTACTAAGGATACACTAGAATATCTATCTATCTATCTATCTATACTCATAAAATATGACTGTATTTATTTAGGGACTTCTAATAATTAAAATCATTAATACAACCTTCTCAGTTTATCTTACACTATTGAATGACTGTTTTATAAAATAACCCTTCAGTAACTGACGTTACAAGGAGTAGCTAAGGCTCCTATTCATTTTCCCGCGAGTACGGGGTTCCAAACTACGGAATACATCTTCGAAACAGTTGAACACAATTTGACGGAACTTTCACTGAGATATAGACAATGGTATTGAATAAAAATTGCACTTCATTTTTTTTAACCTTAAATGTCCTTCTTCTGGATAAAAGATATGGCTATTGATATGGATATTGCCCACTGCTGGGCAATAACCTCCCTACATCTCTTTCATTTTTTCCACTTATTGGCTATTTTTTACCTTTAAGTCGTAGCGCTAACACCTTCGTGGTCTATCTCGACCCCATCTTGCGATTTTAAGGCACTAATTTTGTGTTTGTGTGGCTCACCGCTCGATATGCTATATGATTCCGCATTATCATTTTATCATCATCATCATTTCGTCCACTGTCAGACATACACGTGTAGTGCGGTACACATGTTTTTATATTATTTAGGAAAACACTCTTTCTAAAAATAAATGTTCACCTACTTCCAAAGCAATTTTAATGAAGCATTGCCGAAACTTTTGGTGTCATGTTTGGATACTTTCCATGCCGGAAAATTAAAACTTCGAAGCTGGGAGAACAGCTACTAATATTGTTGTTTTTATTCAAGTTTTGGCCCACCCTGTGTACAGTACATGCCGTATACAGTGAGTATCGAGCGTTGTTTTTAAGGGAATCCACTTGGAAATGAAAATATCATCATTTCAGCCGAAAGACGTCCACTGTTAGACACCCCAAGTGTCGCCACAATGAACTGTCCTGTGCGTCTCGCATCCATCGGATTCCCGCAACCTTTACCAGGTCATCAGTCCACCTAGTAGGAGGCCTTCCAACGCTGCATCTTCCGTTACGCGGTCGCCATTCCAGAACCTTTCGGCCCCAACGACCATCCGTTCTGCGAAATGATTATTACGTTCTGATAAACTAGTGCTTGATTGCGATCCCACCTGATGGTAAGCGATGCAATCGTTGACGGTAAAGCGCACTAGTTTATTAAGAGCCTTATCGCTCTAGCCTTAGAAGACACCTACATTATTATAGGACGGGAAGACCGCTGCAGGCAAATTGTTCCAGTTCTTTGATGTGCGCAAGACGAGACGAAATGCTTAGTACGGACCGGGGTACACTTTCGCACAACCCATGGCCCCAGCAGGCTTCGACCCTGCTGGGCGTCTACGGTTTGTTGACATCATGAACACTACGCGCCGTCGCCAACTCAAGCTCGGTCTGGACGGTTACCGGACGGCCAGACAGCGTGCTACGCATTGCTCGCCGTCCGAATCTAATAATAAGTTAATCTTATATCCAAGACAATCTTTTTATTTGATTGTTTATAACAAACTGATTCCTGACATTTCTGAGGTAATCTCAGGAATGTATAGATGACTCATCTATAGATGACTGTACTGATTTAATTACGTTGTTACTAATAGGAACCTCGATATTGATTACTGATGGAGAACTACCAAAAATACTAAACGGGTGGCATTACTAGCCAGGGCTGCGAGATTGCTCAGAATTGTTCGAAGAAGTTCCCATGGCCCTCACAAAAAGGCAACTGAAGGAACACTGTAGGTTTTAGTCAGAAAGAGCCTAACACTCCCTCTCTCCCCCCACCTAGAGCGAGAAATGTTTGTAGTCACTTCAAAATTGTTTTTTTGACGTAAGACTGACAGTTGACAGTTGCTTTTGCAAATGGCGTCGCTTTAAATTTTCACGGTGCGTAAAATACCAATCCTATCATCAATCAATGTCAAAAACGTAGGGAAATTGGAGATATTTTTGACAGATTGCGACTGCGATGTGAATGCGATTAATGTTGCTTTTAAATACGAGAATTGCCCTAGTGCGCTTCATCACCAACGATTGCATCACTGCTTACATCAGGTGGAATCGCGGTCAAGCACTAGTTTTATATCAATAAAAAATAAATAAAATGCCCAATTGCTGGGCTGCAGGATTGTTCAGATGAGTCCCTGAGTCCCGAGTCCCGAAACGAAAAGGGCAGTCGAAGGAACACGATTGGGTTCTAGTCAGTAAAAGTCTGGACTATTCCCGTCCCCAAAGAAATCTCATTAACCTGTTTCTGTTTCAGAAAAAATCACGGTTCCCTATGCTAACAAGAACAACATACGTCAACGCAGCCACTACAAAAAGCTAGTTTTAAATAAAATCGTTTAGTACAAACTTACAGTATAAAGAATGGTCAAAATATAATTTTATTAAAAAAGGATTACTGCTATAATTTAGCAACACTCTTCTAAATCATTGTATGCCAAAAGGCTGGTCATAGATGTAATTCATTAAAACCCACTCCTATGTTTTCCTTTCAGAAGCGAACCCATGGCCGCTTCGACCCTGCTGGGCCTCTACGTTTTTTCTGACATCTCCTTAAGGCGCGCGTGGAACACTACGCACCGTCGACGACTTGGGCTCGGTGCGGAAGATTACTCGACGGCCGAATAAGCCCACGCCTACGATGGACTATATAAACTATAACATAATATTTTTACCTGTGTACTAAAATAAATAATTTTGAATTTTGAAAAAAAATAAATCTGGATCAGTTGTTAACTCTTGATTACTCTTTGAAGCGTTATCAATATTCGTTTTTTTTTTTTTTTAATGAAAACACACAGGTGATACGCAGGACTGGGCCTGATAGGGCGTCATGGCTGAACGGACTTTCGCTAACAAAAATAACATGTGAAGCAAGCGCTTCAATATACACATATTGGACGAAAACTGTCCATGTTTTGGATAGCTCGGATAGTGAAAATAAAATTTAGTTGTTCTATTTTTAAAGGAGACTAAAGTCCGCTTGTGCAAACCTGGATTATTAGATGCTACTTCGAGTATTCATACGGCGATGCGCCATCTGTATATGGTGGATATCCCACCTGTATACGCTGCTGAGTGGGTCACACTTACCTTGGATATTAGTTTGAAAGGATAGTCACTGATAGCCAAAGAAGATCCGATTTATTGCGTAATCTTAACTACCCCGTAACTTATAATATATGAATGTAACATGAATGATCGCTAATGAGTACAGCCGTCTGTGAAGGCTGATTGTGTACTGTTGCTTTACAATATAATTCCACCAATCTGAGTAACAAATAGGGATATATTCAAGTTAGCCCAACTTGCAAGCTACTTATACGAGGCTCCACTGCAATAAGGATTTAAATTACCAAACTTGGGCTCCAAAACTTGGGTATCTAGCGGCGAAGCTTAACCAACTGGTAACTAGTTACCCGGGCAAAGTGTAAATGGGTTTCCTGGTCAAGATACGTGATCCAAAGTCGGGTATTTTAAGTTTAATCCACGTTTAAAGTTCACCTTTAGTTGAGTTTTAAAGATGGCGAAAGTTGAAGATTTGTAAAATTAAGAAATATGATAGGTACTGTAAGGTGCGGTGTTGAGTGTTGATGATAAATGAAACCAACGAGTGCTAAAGTAATACTGAATTATATTAAATTAGATAGTGCATATAAATGGTTAGAAAGGTGCATAGATTATAATAATATAGATCTTAAAGTAGGTACTAATACTAATTACTTAATCCAACACTCACATCCCCATAGTAATAGAAAAAAAAAACATCATTATGCTTTTTTTTTACATTAATAAAATTATGACATTATATAGTATGGTTTCGTTCGATTTTTATGAACAATATCCTTTTTACCAAATTGATTAATTATTTCTACATTTGGTGGTATATCTTTTACAACTTTAAAAGGTCCCGAATATAAATTATCTAATTTCTTACATGATGTATCATTTCTAATTAAAATTAAATCATTCTCTTCGTAGTTTATTGGATTAACATTTTTATCATATACTATTTTCCTATTCAACTTACTTTTTATTAGATTTTCTCTTGCCTCTTTTTTGTGAAAGTTGCAATCGGTATTTTAATTCATGAGGATAGCTGTCGTAATTATATAGTGGATCTAAATCTGTTGTAAGATTGCTAGGTAGAGAACATTTCTTACCAAAAACTAACTCGTATGGAGTGAATCCTGTTTCTGTATGTACGCCCGTATTATAAGAAAAACACCAAAAAGGAATCCACTTACTCCACATCTCTAGGTGGTTCTCTGTCTGGATACGCAGAAACGCATTTAAATGCTTATGGGTGTTTTCCAATGCTCCTATGGATTGGTGGTGATACGCTGTAGAATTAAGTTGTTTTTTGTTTAATAATTTACATACCTGTTGAAAGATTTCTGAGAGAAACTCCTTTCCTCTGTCTGTCGCTATTACTTTCGGCACACCGTATCTGAGAATAAAGTTGTTGACAAAAGCTCTCGCTACTTCTTCTGATTTTTTAGAAATTAAGGGATAGCCTTCTACATATTTAGTGAGTTCGCATTGTAATGTTAGTACTTATGTACAATTTTTATTGTCTGTTTCAAGTGGTCCAACTAAATCTAAAAATACTTTTTCAAATGCAGTATTAGCTGTACTAGTAATCACCATGGGTTCCTTCTTAGGTATTGAATATTTTTGCCGCTGACATTTGTCACATCGCCTTACAAATTCTCGAACATCATTATCAATAGCAGGCCAATAATAGTATTTCTTTATGTTATTTGACATTCGTCTCATACCAGCATTAGGTATTTTTTATTAGGCATTGTTATGAACTTCCGCCATCTTTAAAACTCAACTAAACGTATTGTCGGCCGCTGACTGTGAGCGGATGTTACGCAGTTTACCGTTTTTCCATTTATATTAACTTCTCTTTCACACCGAACCAACTATATGCTAATACGTAGTGCGTTGTCGCCGACTCTCGGTGGCCTATTATTGTACTATGCGTATTAAGCCTGCTCTTTTATTTACACAAGTAACGTATTCTACGCTATACCGTACTGTCGGCTTGGTGAGACCGCATACTGCAGACTGAGTCCACGTTCACACTGGGGCTGACAGTGAGCATACTCAAAGTCGGTGGCGGACGATACGTTTAGTGTGTACGATGCCTGAGTAGAAATATTTGTTTTACTATTTTTATAATACAAGCTTGTGCCCGTGACTTTGTCCGCTTTAGACTTGCGCACAATGCAATAGCACAATGTCATTTGGTAAAAATATCAAGATTTTTTTTGCACATAAACCTAGTTATTTTTGTATAATGAATATCCAAGTTACTCCTTATAATATCAGCTATCTACCAATGAAATTCCCGTCAAAATTGCTCTAGCGGTTTCGGAGATTAGCTGGAACAAACTGACTGACTCACTAGTTTTAGATATGAACCGAGCAATATATTTTCTTTCATCACTGGCGATTTTAGAATTAGGTAAAGACTAAAGATCCAATTTCTAAAACGATTAATTACTTTTACAAAATTAATTTGGCAAGTGCCAAACGCACCTTAGTTTTAAATGGTTGACTGAAGTTTCAATAGCCAAGGTTATGACTTGATTTAGGTTTAATTTGTTATGAGTCCATCATTTCTTTAAGAAAATCGAAAGTTATTAAAGAAAGTTATTAGAGACCGACCGAAGGTACGATTTCGGCTTAGGCCAGTTTTGCCCAATCACTACATAGTATAAAACAAAGTCGCTTCCCGCTGTCTGTCCCTATGTATGCTTAGATCTTTAATACTACTCAACGGATTTTGATGCGGTTTTTTTATAGATAGAGCATCCATAATATAGTAGAGAAATACTGGTAATTTTAGAGGTTTCTAATGTGATGTCGTAAATAAACACATTTTCTATCCTTAAGAGATAGATCAAAATAATGTACTACAGTATTGTACGCCTTAAAAAGGTCTACATAAAAGTCCGGAATGGTATATGTCTATCTCTTAGGGATAACCCACAATAACCATTCTTTATCCTTTACTTTTTACGAGAAATAATGTCTTATTTACGAAGCGATTTTAAGCAATAGGTACAGCATTAATCCTTATCCAATTAAGTACCTTAAATATATTGTGCATTTAATATAGATCAATATGGCCCTTTACAGCATTAAATTTAAATAAATATTTTCGAAGAAATTACAGATTTAAAATGCAGGGACATAGCGGTTGTGGTGGTATCAGCATTGCACCCGTGCGAAGCCGGGCCAGGTCGCTAGTTAATAATATAATTTAAAAAAATGTTTTACCTAAATAGTCAATATTTTTTTTTGTCAGTAATATGATGACTGGTGCTGTATAAAACTGGATGAAACTTGGCATACAGGTCGACTATGACTAAGGGCGGAATTCAGTAATAAAACAAATCGCGTTTTAACGTTTGGCTCGCATAATCGCGTTTAGCCGCTGTCACTAGTGTCACTTGTAAAAATACAACAAAAGAAAAACAGACAAGTACACAGACAGACAGCGGCTAAACGCGATTAGTTTTATCGGTGAATTCCTCCCTTAGATTGGACGCATATTACGATTTTTTTCGGAAGTTATTATTTTTCCAACTTCCACGCGGGCAAAGTCGTGGTTAAAAGTTAGTAATATAATATTCTACAACTATCACACAACGCCATCTAGACCCAAACTCAGCAGAGCTTGTGCTATAAGTATTAGACAACTGATAAACATACTTAAATATTTCTAAATGCAGACATAATTATAGATACATTGGATTGCGTAACCTAATTCCGCCAAGCCCGTTCCATCATCGGACCACCAGGCGTACGGCAATGCACCACCGGTACATGGTGGACATCCCACCTATTCGTTCATTGTGCGTATTACAGCTAAGGCGTGGAATTCCTTGCCGGAATCTGTGTTTCCTGATGGCTACAACCCGGGAGTCTTTAAGTCAAGAGTGAATAAGTTACTTCTAGGTAAGCGCGCTCCATCGTCGACCGCATCGTCGCTTTCCATCAGGTGAGATAGCGGTCAAGCGCGAACTTATCAAGAATAAAAAAAAAGATGAATCACACCCAGACACAGAACATATAATCGTGCTCATCACACAATCATTTGTTTCGGAATCGAAACGACGACCTCCAAGTATAGCAATCAGAGCCACTAACCACTAGACTAACAGACCAGTCCCAGCAAAAAATAACATGAAATAATCTTTTCCTTTCTACGCAGTACTTTATATTATGTTAACCAATTTGTAAAACCATAGAGTTTAGTCGAGTCATGTTCTAATATCGATGCGGGGCGCGCAAACTGTTTAGTATAATCTGTGGTCATTAGTGAATGCCTCGGAATAGGGTTGTCGACGGCGAAAGCGAAGCTGAAAGTATTTTTAGTACAGATTGAATTAACATAACGATTTCTCTGACTTGAAGGGATGTTATTGTCTTGAATAAAATTATGTTTAGAAAGGATACTATTGGTGAAAAATTGTGCTATTGTTATGACTGTAATAAACAGAGTAGGTAAAGTTATTCATGTACTTTCATCAAAATGTTGATATTAATATGGATCTTCCCGGGATTTCTAAAAAAAACCCTGGTTTTTACAAATAAATAATAATAAAAACCTCAGAGATCGTTAAGACAGAACAACTTACGTAAGCGGCCTCTATTACAAGCACCGTGCACATCGACAAAGTATAGGCGTAACGCCTTCTCCATACGTAGTGTCATAGCCTTCAACAATTTACCATCGCACCTAGAAATCGATCTGTTTTGCACCAGTGTACAAAATATAAAAAAGATCCTAACCAAGGAATTTTTTGGGGACAATCTTAGATAACTGAATTAGTTTAAATTTAAGATAACTCTATGTAGTCTTTTTCTTCATCTTTGATATCACTTGATTCGATTCAATTCTTATTATACGTACTTAAATTATTTTTTAACTTTATCTTAAACCTAAAAGATGTCAATGCAATCTGTAGCTAGATATATATAATTATGTGGAAGCTTGTTGTTAGCAATTTTCATGACCTATGTAAAAAAATTATACTTGTTATTAGCCTGTAAGCTTTCTTTAAAAATAAATAAATAAATAAATAAATCAAAGATAATATTAACATACAATTTTTATTGGTATTTTTCATTGAAAAAGATTATTAAAAAATATATACTTCCTCCTCCTCGTCATTTATGCAGGAAAAAATTATTTCTGCTATATTTCTGAAAGTGTCATAAAAAAAAATCTGTTCTCTAAAATTAATCTCGGGATTTGAGACATATCCACTTTATTGTTTCGCTGTATGAAATCAGTATAAGTACATTAAAAACTCTACCTAATTTCGACCTCTGGTAATAAATTAGCTTATCAGACAGAGTAGGCTGCATATAACTTTAGCTTGACCGTGTATCGGGTTTTTTTTTTAAGTTGGGAAATCATCCAATGACGTCTCTCGCTCTAAGGCGGATCGTGAGAGCATGTCAGAGTTGTACTGACTAAAACCACACCTATGTTCCTTCTTTGCCTAGCTTTCTAGGACCTCTGGGTTCCCTTTCGGATCCATGGCCCGAGTAGGCTTCAGGCTTGCTGGGCCCCTTTGGTTTTACTGACATCTTTTTGAGGCGCGCGTGGTATATTACGCGTCTCCAACGACTCGGGCTCGGTCCGGACGGTTACCGGACGACCGAACAGCGAGCTACTCATTAATCGCTGTCTGACTGTGTATTGGTGTAATTTTCACTATTTTAAAAAATATAGATCAAAATCAGCTTAACTTTACTAACTAGCAACTTTTAAAATATCACTATGTCTGTAGATACTAAATAAGTCTACTATTAACACCTTTTTGTAAGATAATTAAACGCAAAGACAAAACGTAGCAACCCTGTGTTTTGGCGCCAAAACGAATGGCAACAGCAATTTCCCGCGCTAACTGTGTAATGCGACGGCGAATTGGCCTCCTCTGGCATTACTGGCAGCTTGTAGCGCAGGGATGGCGAACCTTTATTGATGTTGCAATTTGTAAAAAAAAAAAATATGTGGCCCACGGAATAAAATTTTGCATACAAACAAAATTCCCTCTTTTCACTCCCTTAAAGGTCTCGTCGTCCGGCCGCCCGGTAATCGTCTAGACCGAGCCCGAGGCATCGACGGCTCGTAGTATTCCACGCACGCCTCAAGGAGATGTCAGCAAATCGTAAGGGCCCAGCAGGGTCGAAACGTACTGGGGCCATGGGTTCGCTTCTGAAAGGAAATCCCGGAATCCTGGAACGCAAGGCGAAGAAGGAACATAGGAGTGGATTTTAATCAGCAAAAGTCTGACACAAAAGAAGAAATTGACTGAGGGATGCGGGAGGGCTCCCGCATCCCTCAGTCAATTTCTTCTTTTATAATTATGTAGATGAAGCCAGTGTTAGCAAGCTTAAAAACAAAAAAAAAAGCAAACTCTGAGGTCAAAGTCTCTTTTAAAATCCATACATCATCTTCCTGCCCTTGTCCCGTTTTATTTGAGGTCGGCACAACACGTTTTTTTCTTCCATTCTGTCCTGTCACTCGTCACGCTATCACTAACTCCCTTTTCTTTCATATCACTTCTCACACAATCCATCCATCTTTTCTTTTTTCTCCCTCTCCATCCATCCACATGTAAATTTCATAACTCTTTTAGCAACATGCGCTTCATCCCTCCTCTTCACATGACCATACCAAGATAAACGATTCCCTTTCAACTTTTCAGTCACTGGCGCCACTTTCAAACTTTCCGTAATATACTCATTTCTCACTTTATCCATTCTTGTCACACCACACATCCATCTTAACATTCTCATCTCCGCTACGTGCAGTACTTTTAAAATCCATACAATCTATAATAATAATAAAGTTTACTGTCAGAAGGAAACATACATAAGTATATTAGTATACACTGGTATCTGTATGTACCGACAGGTCAAATCATTTATGAACCAATCTTCGAGGAGGCTTTTAACAATGTACTAACATAGGTTCGATTGAACCTCTCGAGCGTGTAACTCAACTTATTTTATTTTATTTTATGGAACCAACAAATTTATAACATTTAATATAAAATTAAAAAGAAGGAAGCGGAAAAGTAGGTACAAAGGTAATGCTTATTTCCATAGAATGGATTCCAGCATAACTGCTAAAGGACTGCTTGGGCATCGCCGCCGAGTTGCTAGCCTGCCGGTTTTCTATCGTTTACATTTCGGGGAGTGTGCACTGGAATTGCACAATCTAATTCCGCCAAGTCCGTTCCATCATCGGACCACTAGACGTACGGCGTTGCGCCACCGGTACATGGTAGACATCCCACCCATACGCACAAAACGTTTTAAGAACACATTTGTTATGCGTACAGCCAAGGAGTGAAATTCCTTGCCGGAGTCTGTGTTTCCAGATAGCTACAACTTAGGGGTCTTTAAGTCAAGAGTGAATAGGCTACTTCTAGGCAAGCGTGCTCCATCGTCGACCACATCATCGCTTACCATCAGGTGAGATGGTGGTCAAACGCGAGCCTATCATTAATAAAAAAAAAAGGAGAGTCGAAAAAAAGAGATGTAGACACCGTGTGTAAGTGTAATGGAAACATAAATATACACAAAACATTTATCTTTGAAATGAATAACGTAAAGATATAATCATAATTATATACACACATATATAGTAAAATAAATATCACAATAATATAGCATAGTATAAGAATAGCATAATCAGCCTTTTAATGTTCCCACTGCTGGGACTCAGACCTCCTCTCTAAGAGAGGGAATGGGGTGTAATCCACCTCGCGGGCCCAGTGCGGGTTGGTGGATGTCACATGTCTTCGATTTTTTTTGGTTTTAGGACATGCCTTATAATATAGAATAAATAATATTATATAATAATACAATACCTCTATGCTATATTGAGAATTTTTAAGAGCTCAAAGATTCGACAAACAAAACCATTGGTTCACCATCCCTGTTCTAAGGCAATCTCACGCAATGTTGATGCTCTTAGCATAGAAATTAACTACTTTTACAAGCTAAATACAAACTGTAGGAGACTATTTCGTGAAACAGAAGTGGTTTTAGAAAAGAGGAGCTTTCTAAATTCAAATGCAATGTGTGGCTAGGTAAAAGAGTAACAAGAAATAGACCAGGCGCTGAAAGGAGTTGAGTGTGCAAAAATATGAGGATGGCATTCTGTGCATGTCCTTTGGCGCCTTCAATTTACGCAGAGGGAGTTAGAGAACGAGCACCGTCGCCCAGGACAACATAGAAACAGCGTCACGCAATGGGAAGAGTGATAGACTATGAGTGAGATATTTGCAGAGCTGTAGGACATAACATAATCAGCCTTATAATATTCACACTGCTGGGACTCAGGCCTAGGTAGGTAGGGTAGGTAGGGTTGGTAGGGTGTTTATGGTAGATAGGGTAGGTAGGGTAGGTAGTCGGGAGCGAAGCCGCGGGCAAAAGCTAGTACTAAATAAAAATAAAAGCCCTAACCTCATTCTTCCTACCTTTGTGCTTCATCTATTTCAATAATCATCCAGCCAGTTCCACAATTCTTTTTATTTCACCTTCCCATCTCTCTATGGGACTATAAGGATGAGTATATGTATAAAAAAATATAGAAATAAAAAGTACTATTTGGCTACCCGATGTTACCCGAAGTTGTTTTTTATTTTTATAGAAAGGCAAGCCTACCTCTATTTACAAGACTACGTAGTAAAATATCAAGATGGAAAAGAAAAAGTATTGCTAGTGTTCATAAAAATACTAAAAACATGATATAAACAAGAAGAGGAGTGGCTTGTAGAACATACTGATTATAGATTAGAATGTATGTAAAATATATTAGCATAGCATAGTCGGCCTTATAATGTTCCCACTGTTGGAACTCAGGCCTCCTCTCTAGGAGAGGGAATGGGCCGTAATCCACCACGCGGGCCCAGTGCGGGTTGGTGGATGTCACATGTCTTCGAATTTATGGTTCTAGGACATGCCGGTTTCCAAAATATATTGAACTGAGCTATTGCAGTTTACCGCTCTTGACTCTACGCTATACAACGCCCATCACACCGCCCAGAGACAGAAACAGACGGAGGAACATCGTTCGAATGAAAGTGATGAAGCAGGGAGGTTATGACCTTCAGCATTGAGGAGTATGACGCAAGGGGGAGGATTGCAGTTTACCCAATCGAGGAACAAATTTACAACGAGACAATCCAAATCATCTTCTCTTGTTGAAGGTTTGTTTTTTTACGGGGAAATCATCAAACGGCTCCTTCTGCTTCAGGTGGAGCAAGAGGTAGGGTCAGACATTCCTTCAGTAGCCGTCCAGGCCGGGGTACCTCTTTCGATCAATCCTGTAGCTGAAGGTAAGCTGGACGTATAGCTGACTACTTTAACAGTGCTGGTGGAGCCACGTAAGTGGGTCACAACCCGGTTATGCATAATCTGTCCTTGATTTATCGATTTTCTGGCACGTTGATCAAAATTTGCGTGTTTTTAAGTCTGACAATCCTTCTCATTCCGCACAGAGCAGGAAAAGCAGTTAAAAAACTACATCATTACTCAACATCACAACTTCACAAAGAAACTTCCAAACCAATTTGTCGTTCGTTACTAGTGTAGTGACAATTATCGATACCCGTGCTAGAGTTGTATCATCCTAATTGCGTACTATAAAAAGGACAAAACGTACCTTCGTTGATTGGTCTACTAACAGTATCGCCTCAATCAACTCGGACCAATTTGGACGCTGCAAAATGGCGGACTGAATTGAACTTCTGATTAGATTAGCCAGAAAAGTCAGTTTCTCTTTGTGTTTTGATACGAGTGATGTTTGCTTTTGTAAAGATAAAATGTATGGATGATAAGTGTAGCGACGTCTATGACGCCACATTTTTTTTTATTATGTATAGGCTCACGCTTGACCACAATCTCACCTGATGGTAAGTGATGATGTGGCCGACTATAGAGCGCGCTTGCACAGATCCTTTCGGCCACTTTTTTTATTGGAAACCCCGTTTCCAATAAATAAATAAATTTCTGTTTTCGAAACTGGTTTCCAACACAGAGGGTTAGATCTTCTTTCGAAACACTTCGAAATATAGCTATTATTCAAACATTAAAGTAAAATATAGTATATACATAGGTAGTTGTTTAAAATACATGATGTGTTCAGTTACAAAATAAGTAACTGAAATTTGAATCTATTTGAAAGGGTCAACTAGGTCAACGGGAAGTAACAGATCTGGCCAGTTTTATTTGGCCATATCATGAAGGTGATCAATATCTAAGATCTGGCCACGACATATTTAAAAGGAGAAACTGACTGACTGACATCAACGCACACGCAAAAGTTCTACGATCGTGAAACTTTGTAGGCGAGAAGGGGTTTTTGAAAATTCAACTTTGTAGCGACATCTATGGCGTCACATAAGAACTAATCCTGCATCCCGCAATTAAAAGTCTCCGCGCGATTTGAATATATAGAACAGCCCGAAATCGTCTATCGGGCAGTTGCCCACCAGAAATGAACGAAGAACGAATGAACGGAGGTTTCTACAAAACTTTTTAGGGGATGAAAAAGGGGAAAATTGTTTGAATTCAAAATTTTATTTCTTGAGCTAATAAACTAAATCTAATCAAAATGAATAATGAAGAGTGTCATTATTAGTTTTTTAAAACTACCCTCAAAATATGGTTTAAGGGGTATTCAAGTTTTTATGAAAACATTCTTGCGAACGACGTCACAGGCAAAGTTTAGTTTAGTATTTCATAATAATAGTGAAATTAACTACTAGTGATTTTCACATAAAATAAATACCACTAAATCTCGATGGAATACGCTGCGATAAACGTAATACCATTTTGGTTAGGAATATTTGAAATATATCAACATTTTGGTTAGGAATATTTGAAATTATCTCAAAATTAACTCGTAGGACATGGCCTACCCGTGTGCCATTGACTATAAAGGTAAAGTATAGCGCCAGCTAGCGAGGACTAGGACGCCCTCGATCCCATAGGTTTAATATTTTATTGACTCGCCTGTTGGTCTAGTGGTTAGTGGCCCTGACTGCTATGCCGGAGGTCGACAAATATTTATGTGATGAGCACGATCATTCGTTCTGTGTCTGGGTGTGATTTATCTACATAATTATGTATGTATTTAGAAATATATAAGTATGTTTATCAGTTGTCTCGTACTCATAACACAAGCTTTGCTTAGCTTGGGACTAGACAGCGTTGTGTGATAGTTGTGGAATATTATTATTATTATTTTAAGGTCCGCAATTTTTTTAATTGTTAATTTACTCGCGCTTGTCAACATCTCACCGGAAAGCGACGATGGAGCAGACTTACCTTAATAACCTTGGATAGGCTGACTCTTGACTTTGGAGTTTGATCCCCAATTGAAATACCCTATTGAATGGTTGTTTCATGAAATAGCCATATATGTATTTTTATTTCATTTTTCTATTCAAATGTTTTTGTACACTGCACCGTTCCCCGGTGTCTTTATATCGATACCGCCACCGGCCCACGCTGAAAACCAGCGCTGTGAGCTCATCGCATTATGCGTAAGGCCGCAGCTTTATGCTGAGCGTTCGGCCGTTTGGCACGGATGTGACGCATATCTACCCTATCTATTGATTATGTTTGTTAGCTAGTTTTAAGATTGCGTCATTTCGCGTAAATAAACTGTTTTTCTTTCTTTCTTTCTTCTTTCAATAAGGTAAGATGAACTGAGAGGAATATATTGATGATTTAAATAATTATAATTCTGTGAAGAAATACGAATTACGGCTGCCAATTATATTTTAATCATAGAGCAACACAGTCCGCCGGTGGCTTGTGTTGCTCTATGATTTTAATCAACACACGACTTGACACTAACCTGTAAAATGTAAAAAAAAATATAAGAAAAATTTGAATTTTTGGGGCTAACTTGGAGCCTTTGATTATATACTTGTCTAGATAGAGCAATGCAAACATACGACGCGCTAAAAGTGTCTCCAATTGCGTGACATGTGTGAGTACCGCACGTGTACCTATTGTCGTCAAACTGTCAAGGTGTGCGTGTTGAGGGATGCCTGCTCCAAATTATTAACTTTCATTTTCTCCATTATTTATTATGACGAAAGTTTAACAAAATAGATTGAATGAAATAATTATTTTGTAGATTAAAGAAAGAAAGAAAATACATTTTTTTAGCACAGACTTAAAGACACACAATACTCCAGTTACATGTAATTACATAAAATCAACAAATAAAAAGTATAACTTCCGATGTAAGGATATAGTAGGAATGTGTGACTCACGGCTGCACCAAACAGGCCCAATTCAGCCAAAATCTGAAACCCAAAATATTAGAAAAAACTAAAAAAAAATATTTTGTGCATGACGTCATAGGTTTCATTTTTTTTTTGTAGGTATAGATAAGTTATCATTTACTGATCAAATAAATAATGTAATTTTTAAAATAATAAATGTTCTGATCGAAAGATGATGTAATGATATTTGTATTTTGTCTCCCATAGTTTCGCCAAATCTCCCTAGTAATAAACTGACAACACTGACTAATCGGAATGACATACAAAAAAACGAATTAAAAAATCGTGTTTTATATAATAATAGTAATTAAATAACAAAACTTACCGATGAAAAGTGATCTTAGTGTTATTATATTGTTTTCCCACATAATTACGGCACAGTCTGACAGCACAAACCGGCATAATTAATTATTTTTCGTGAGCACATTATCCTTAGTTGTTTCAAATGACACTGACGTAAGGGAGAAGCGAGTCTACCAATTTTAGTAGACTTTATTTGGGCCGTTTAGTACGGTCAATGTGGCATCTAGACAAGTATATAATCAAAGCTTGGAGCATTCCCCTTAAATCAATAATTTGTTCGAGTTCCACACCTCAAAATAAAAAAACGGAACCCTTATAGGATCACTTTGTTGTCCGTCCGTCTGACTGTCTGTCTGTCTGTCAAGACCCTTTGTCTCGGGAACGCTTTCTGCATGACAAGGTCCTCACCGGGCATGGTAAGTTCGGGAGGTTCTTGCACCGGATTCGTGCGGAAGAAACGCCCGGGTGTCACCATTGTGTGGACCGCCTGGAGGACACGGTGGAGCATACGGTAGAGGTGTGCCCGGCCTGGACAGAGCACCGCCGTGTCCTTGTGCGTGCGATCGGCGGCAGCGATCCCTCGCACCGGGTTTTTGGTACAGGCCATGGTCCGGAGCGAGGAGGAGTGGCAGGCGGTCGACTCCTTTTGCGAAGCAGTAATGCTAGCAAAGGAGGAGGCAGCACATGCACGCGCGAGGCAATGGCCCTCGCGCCCCAGCCGCCGGGATTCCAATCCCGATTTCCGGCCACCGTAGGCGCGGGCTTTCGGACGGCGAGCAATGGGTAGCTCGCCGTCCGGCCGTTCGGTAACCGTTCGGACCGAGCGCAAGTCGTCGACGGCGCGCAGGTTTCCACGCGCGCCTCAAGGAGATGTTAGCAACCGTAGGGGCCCAGCATGGTCGAACCCTACTGGGGCCAAGGGTCTGATTCTGAAAGGAAGACTCGGCCCTGGTATGAAAGGCAACGAAGGAACAGGAGTGGGTTTTTAGTCAGTAAAAGTCTGACACTATCACCCGCTCTGCCCAAGAGCGGGGGATGTCATTAGATGATTTTCCCACCGAAAAAAAAGACAACCAGAAGTAAATGAAATATTTCAATAATTAAACATCAAACATAATTATTAACCAAATAAACGCTCGACACGAGAAATATTAATTATTCGAAATTAAATTTCGAAAAACCACATCGTTAATATCATTCGATTTTACACCTTAATTGTACAAGTATAAGCTTTAATTCTCCTTTTTATGAAGAAACGACATCAATTTCTATATTGAACTTAGTGCTTTAAATGTTCACGTATAAGATTCAATTTTGCGAGTGTTTTATTTATGAAGATATGCGACACTCTCGATGACCAATACGATTACAGATTGTATGGCCGAAATGGCCAATTCATTATTATTGGGAACGTGACCAATAATATTATTATAGATGGCTGAGAACATACTGTTGGACGTGGGCCTTGAAATACAGACTTTTTATACAGGGTTTAATTAAATAAGCTTTTGAACAGAAGTGATTGATGGATATTGACTGGCCTGTTGGTCTAGTGGTTAGTGGCCCTGACTGCTATGCCGGAGGTCGTGGGTTCGATTCCCACCCAGGACAAATGTTTGTGTGATGAGCACGATCATTTGTTCTGTGTCTGGGTGTAATTTATCTATAATATGTATGTATATAGAAATATTTAAGTAGACAACTGATAAACATTATCAGTTGTCTAGTACTCATAACACAAGCTCTGCTTAGCTTGGGACTAGACGGCGTTGTGTGATAGTTTTGTGAATATTATTATTATATATTATTATTATTATTCATTATTATTATTATTATTATTGATACTCAAATTATATTATGATGAAAACCGAAAAACAAAATAGGGTTAAACGGTGACAGCGCACTCTTTTTTTAAGTGATATAAACTAGTGCTTGACTGCGATCTCACCTGGGGCCCAAGTCTGCTATTTTTATAAATTCGTCATTCCAACACGAACCCATTGTCATTTTGCTAAAAGTGCGTAATCTGCTAATTCATAATGATCGATCATTGATTGGTCAATGGTCTCGTAATAGAGTTGTGGTAGAATGACAATATTGAGCTTATTAAAAGCAATGACTGCACAATGACGTTATAATGGTAGATCACAGATCAAAGGAACTGTCACAATTTTAGCAGATTACCGTATAAGTCAGACATTCATTTGTCAATATATACGAGATTACCATTCTGTGACACTTCTTTCAATGGAATGTCAGTGGTTGACCATTGGAAAGTCATAATGACGCCATTATATTAGTGGGCCCCGCGGTTTCACCCGCGTTTTTCTCGTTTCCATGGAAATACCGAGACAAATATTGCCTATATTATAGCCTCCCTCAATAAATGGACTATTGAATATTTAAACAGTTTTCATATCAGATCAGTATTTCCCGAGATTACCGCGTTCATAACAAACAACCAAACTTTTCAGCTATATAATATTAAGACAAATATAGATTAAGTTAAATTGTATTTAGTTATATTATAGTTATAAGTCGCAGGCAATAGCTGTCTATCTGTTCGACATTCAGCCAGACACATAAGAATTACGACTACAGGCTCCAGTGTCCGTCCACTTTAAACCGGGTTAAAATATTATTTTAAAGTACTTCTGAGTAAATTATATTTTTCGTTTTATTTTCTTGTGACAGAAGAATATATTGATTGTTTCCGCAACCTGATCTTGACAACGCGACATATAGTTGGCCATGCGAAAAACAGTCTTGCCGTAAATCTAATCCTACATATTTAAATGTTTGCCCCTGTGATTTATTTATCGTTACGGCAAAAGATAATTTAATTGGGAATTGGACTCTTTTAAAATGAAAAGGCAAATCATTTGGAATCATTGGGATCCGAGGTATAAGTACTGTTTGACCAACCGCTGGACCAGTCAAAACTGTTGCATCGATCACGTTATTGCGAAGAAATTTAACCTGAAGTCGAGTCCCGTTACATAAATTTGGTGGCTTAAGATTTCTAAGTATAATAATTGGGGCACCAATTTTTAACTTGAGAGAATGTGGGGGGAGGCCACTCGGGTTTAAAGAATTAAGAAATTCCTGTGGATAATGGACTGCATCTTCTTGATCCATTAATTATCAATAGAAGTGTAGTTTTTTTTTTTTAGGGTGGAAAATCATCTTATGACAAATCCCGCTCTTGGGCGGAGCGGAAAGTAGTGTCAGACTTTTATTGACTAAAAACCCACTCCTGTTCCTTCTTTGCCTTCGTCCCAGGGTTTCGCTTTCACACTACCCGTATCCCCTGGAAGTTTTGTTAAAATTAAATCGTTAATTTCGTCAACACTACTGTTTCTCGCCGCCAATATTGCTCGTTGACACATCCATTGATAATCTTTATTTTCTATTTCGACGATATCTGGGTAAACTTTTGATATTAAACTCTCAATGCTAGTCACTTTTTCTCCTAAATCTTGATCAATAGGTATTTTATTTTCAAAATGAGGTACTTTTCCGTCTCCAATTAAAAGTAACTTTAAAGGAAAATTTGTACTACCTCCCCCCAAATGTGCTCTCATGTTCGTTGATAGTTTTAAGGTATGAACAAATTTCCATAATGGAGAACTTGGGCCATTTTTACGAATAGAGCACACGCTATCTTTCTGTAACGATACGGTTAGGGGCAGTTTAAAAGTGAAATGAGCTGTGCGTCCACCAGCTAATAAAGTTGCAGCGATTCCTGATGACGCTACTGCCAAAGCTAGTTTTCCCTGAGACCTTACTTTTGCTAATATCAAATTAGTAATGAAAGTTTTGCCGGTTCCGCCTGGAGCATCCAAAAAAAATATTTTTACTTCGCGCCGAAACTGAAATGCAATTCTATTATTGTTCACATAATGTAGTAATATTTTCATTACGGGTCAAAGGATTCGCAAGTTTAGATATATATAAAAAAATACAATCAATGTATCCTGGCAACACCATCGCGTCTAGATGTCACTTATTTTTTTTGCGGTAAAAGTTTCGCATGGAAAAAACTTTATCCTATCTAATTATTCATTTAAGATACATGGAATAGTATTTTTTTAGCAATTTAACAAAATCCCAAGTGATACATCTTATTATTCATTTATAATACATGAAATAGTTCCTTCTTTAGCAAAATAACAAAATTTCAAGTGATAACCTATAAAGTGTATTGTGCAATAACGAATTTCAGTGTCGAATTTAAGCCTTGAATCTACAATCACACAGGATGAAGAACCGATATCCAGCAAAAGCCAAAGCAATAAGTGATCATAGCGAGTACTGCATCTCAGACTTACGAGTCGAAACTTTGCTCAATCTTCAATCAGGGTACGAGATACCATTAGCGAAGTTGTTTTTGCACGCTAACTGATTGGAAGCTGCCAGACTGGTACGTGATGCTCTTAGCGGCTTATTCTACGTTGCTAGTCTGAAAAGGCCCCTGAAACCTGTCATCGAGGACGCGATCCTCATCGGGCAATGGCGGAGGCACTAAGTGATCATAGCGAGTGCTGTTTTTCGGACTTGCGAGTCCGAGGCCTTGTTCAATCTTCAATCAGGGTACGAGATACCATTGGCGACGTTAATTTTTACGCGCCAACTGATTGTAAGCTACCAGACTAGTACGCGATACTCTTGGCTTCGTTACTCTACGTTGCTAATCTGGTATGCATCTGTTATAGCAGGTGAGTCCCATTCATTTATAATCCAAAGAACAAAAATGGCAAAAAGACTAAGTTCGACGTGCTCCACTTTATCAGTGCCTATAAAGGTCACGAGAAGGCCAAGTTCATACTACCCATCTGTGTATTATTAATTCGTGTAAAAACAGTACACCACCTATGTGTAGATCGCTACAAAACATTCAAACTCCTTTAGTGAATACGAGATATTCCAAACCACCATAAGGTGGCAAGTTATACTGCCTAATATGTAAATTATAAACTTTCCAAAGTAATGCTAAAGAATACGAGATATTCCAAACTGTCATAAGTTAATCCAATGTACCTAGCCGGATTGCCGGTAGATACCCACCTGTGTCCAGTTGTTGGACTAGAAGCCAACCCAAAACCATGGGAGAAGGCAAGGCAGAATTATTGACACCCTCACCAGCTACAATGCTGGTGGAAAATACTGCCATAATGCGAGCATAACAGTGGCCGATTATCAAACCTATTTTTTGCTGAGTTAAATAGTAAAGACCTATTCAATAGAAATATTATTATTTCCTTATGGTTATGTTGTACACTGACCTGCAATATATTCAAAATAATAAAAACAAAAACAAACCATGGAACACGAGATGTTCACAATGATATATATCTAAGCACTAAGTGACATGAATACTTCATCAACAATTTACAAATGATATGTTCACTTATAGCAACAAATATCAGTAAGTGTTGATTATGATATGACTCCATGTAATAATATCTATGGAAAATCTTGATATAATTTAAACGGATTAAATTCATAGGTACAGCATATCATTCCACATCCTCAGTATTTAAGCTTATAGTAAAAACCTTGCTCAAAGAGCATGTAAGCTAACTTTTAAGGAACCAAAACCTAAGGAAATCGCAGGTTAAGTCCTCTGCTGATACCAGCAGTCCTGAATAAAATTATAAGGTTCTAAAGTTTCAATACCAGAATTACAGGAACTCCTCACAGGCTCGAAGAACCCGTGCACCAGCACCTTGGAATACTTGATGTATGACACCAATGCCACAATTGGTGTGGCCACCCGCTGGGCTGAGCGGTTTGAGGAAGCTACCATTGATTTTAAGAAGAAGTAACTTCTCACTGTTGAAAGCAGAAGGGAATAATATTGACGGGCAAAACCACCAGCCCTACTTACTTATAATCACCCCAAGGGAGTAAGTCAGCAATAAACTTATAATGATATACAACAACTAAATAATGAAATATGTGCTGATATATTTGTAAATAGTTGTTAGAACAAAATGGTATGAGGTATCTACCTTACTCGTACTTAATGTCTAAATCACTCAATAAACTAAAAATTCAATATAAATGAATGTCAAATTACACAAACCGTGTACGCCTGCTATTGACATAATTGCACAGAACTAAACCTAAATTCAAATCTTTTGTAAAAACTTACCTGGTTGGTGCTCCTAATAAATGAATAAACAGGGAAATCTTTGTTGTAACAAAACAGAAATAACAAGATTCAGATTTAATTTGATCTGCACTGGTATAACATTTCCAGTAGCAATTGTCTTATATTGACAATATTTTCTGTGTTCAAATCAAATATTGTATGGAGGGAAATTGCCTTATTATAGGGAATACCTAGGAACAAGCTTCCCATGACTAGACAACTGGCCTTGTCATGGAAACATTACTTCTGATGCATTTGGCACATAAGAGCTCTCATGCCACGGGACACAAAAAGTGTGCACCAAAGCAACTTGTTTCACAAAGGACTCACTTCTATGACAATCAAAAAATCTCACTGCGCTTAATAGAAAAATTACTTTGCAGTATACATGACTCCTGAACTTAAAAATTTAACATAAAAGTAGACAACTATCTACCACTTGGTAAAGAAATGTAATGTTAGATTTTATGTTAGATCATTCAGACATTCCCAAAACATGCATGGCATACCCACCAATTTTGGAACAGGGATGGTTTGCTGAACACAGTTTAATATCATGCCTATAAGCCTATATGTACCTATCCTATAAGTCATATGGTGAAATTATGGCTTCTCTCTACTTTGTTAGGTTGTCACTGTCAAACAGTGTCAGAAATGCAATAGACAACTTTGTCTACGGTGCAGCTAAAACCCGGTCCACACATGACCTACAGTAAAACTAGTCTTTTCTTTGGCTGATACTTTTAAATTTATTTCATGTTTATCCAGGTAGAATAAACATATCTTATCTCCTCTTTATTCTCTAAAATAGCTAAGTGGGACTGAATGTTCAAAATACACTTACTTAATTGAGGCAATGAATTACCCCATTTGAATTACTAGTATCATCAAAACTATAAGTACTTAACTTACCAATACAAAAGTAAAATTGCATTGAAACAAAAAGGGGGGGGGGGGTGTATGCTGGGGACCAACTAGTGCAACAGGTCCTCGTGAAAAGTCAGTGACCATACAACTTCTCTAGGTATCTAGTCCCTAGCAGGAAGTTCATTTCATCGACATGACATAAACCCCTCCCTCAAGAAACAAAGTTTCTCGTTACATATAACATAAACTGTGACACAAAAATACTACTATGATGACAGAGAAAGACAATCGCATTAACTTCCATTTCGGGAGGCACAAAAAAATGACATAAAATGGTCTTCATAAGTATAAAATAATTGTATTTACATATATTTAGATAGACCCATATGCATATACATACAGGTATATACAAGTATACACATACATGCTGAAATAAACGTTAGTATACTAGCTGTATCATGCAGTAGAAAAAAAAAAAAAAAAAAAAAAATTGTAATAATAATAATAATATTAATAATAATAATAATTTAATATAATAAAATATAATTTATATGTTATGTTAAATGAACAAACGGAATAATAATAATAAAATCGATAGCTAGACTTCCATACCAGTCACCTACAATGTCAACACAAATATAACTTAGATGTGAATAGATACTTATCGTTTGAAACGAAAATGATGAATGTGATAATATATAATGCATGTACCTAATTGCATTGCCTAATGCAAGGCTAATTATATGATGCATGTAATGTAATTACATTACCCCCAGTGACATTTAAAACATCACTATGGTATGATAAAAACAACTAATGAGATTATTCTGCTTCAATAGATTTCAACAAATTGTCTTTGTGTTAAGTGGGAACAGCAGTATTATAAAACCAAAGTAACTTTTTGTCTGATTACATTTAGTAATAATGACCTTGTAATATAGCCGACATCAACGGCTAGGTACAGGGGCGCTGGCTTTTAGAAAACCCCATGGGTGCTCATGCTCATTTGATGGACTCGAAAAAGTGGCGAAGTGTGAGAAGAAAAATGCACACTGATCAACCGACAAATAAATAAATGTCCTACTTACATACTGCGTACCTAATTACTAATTATGTTCGATAAAAATATAAAATGAAATCATTTTATAAAAATGAAACTAGTTTTTAGTATCAAGAAATATTATAATGTAACCGTAACCTAAAAGGCGATTACTTATCTGTTTCTTGATGTCTATTCTCAGGGGTGCTCGGCACCCACTGTTTATTTCTCATAATCGGCGCCCCTGGCAAGGTACATATAACGATGATGTACAAATAACCAAGTAAGTACTAAAATATACTGAGAGTAATGATATAATATTTCTAAAATAAGCTAGTAAGTCATAAGTGACTTTCATTAAGAATAATCCAATTAATTACAATACACGTCTCACACCGTGGTATTATAACTGCCCCTGTTGAAGATAACATGCTTCTCATCTAAATCAGTTGCCTATCAATGAATCAAATATATTTTTACAATACGAGAATACTTGTCACACAATACTTTAAAAAAAATGAACGGATAGTCTAGTCAACACCTTGGGACACTCCCAGCAAGAACGTATGACTGTAGCGACAAAAAAACCTTAGGGAAAACTGAAATCAACTCATATCTTACTATAAAAAGAAACCGCACTTGAGTTGATAGTACCAGTACTAACAATAGCGTAACAATTAATTATTGCAGCAAACTCTAAACATCTACATTATGTGAACAATAATAGAATTGCATTTCAGTTTCGGCGCGAAGTAAAATTGGGAATCAAACGAGCTTACCTGTTAAGCGAAGTCTTGATTCTAATTTTATGAGCGCCGAAACTGAAATGCAATCACCCACCCACCACTAGTTAATAGCCCCAAAGCTGCAATAATTAACCTACCTAACTCACAGTTATCCTTACAGGGAAATAGTGAATGTAAGTATGCGGTAACAAGTCTGTCCAAAAGACAGCTTGTTCCTTGTCCTATAATCTCTAAAGTAAGTGACATCTAGACGCGATGGTGTTGCCAGGATACATTGATTGTATTTTTTTATATATATCTAAACTTGCGAATCCTTTGACCCGTAATGAAAATATTACTACATTATGTGAACAATAATAGAATTGCATTTCAGTTTCGGCGCTCATAAAATTAGAATCAAGACTTCGCTTAACAGGTAAGCTCGTTTGATTCCCAATTTTCCCTCATTGAAACGAACACTGTGCATAACACTATTGTATGCCATCATCTGGTCATTAACTAACTTGGGTTCATTTACAGTAATATACTCATTTAATTCATTTACATCGTATGGCTTCCGCAACGCTATTTCTAAAGGATCCAAATTATGGTGTGTGTTATTCCTTTTTGTTGCAGGAAGCCCAAAATCAGTTAATGATTTATCGCAAATCTCATGAATCTTATCTTCAATTATGATAAGTCCATCATTGTATATGTCATCACTATATGCTAATGTCATATCCTGGGTCTCATTACGCATTCTGTATAATATATCTTGACACAAATCTTCCCGAAATTTGTTCCATAGCTGCAAGGGGTCAGATGGTTGGCAAAATATGAGGATTATGGTAAATAATTCTCTTAATTTTGGAGCCGGCTCGGACATGACAGCATCTGACATAGTAGATTTGCCAATGTTCATCTCCCTCCAGTAAACCTAATTCCTTGCAAGCTCCTTGATAAGTATTGAAAATAACACCATTTACTGTCCTTAGATGTTCAAATGACATTGGACCGCGAACATGATGCAGTAACATTCTTAAATAGTAACATTCAGTTTGTGTCGGATGAATGTTGTAGACACGACCTAAAGTTGAGTCTTTTTTTATACCGTCATGCGTACGTCATCATACGTCGCCAGCGTCTCGTCTTGCTTGCATCAAGCGCGCGTGGATTTCCTTAGCAGAGTTATTTTAGAAATGTATTTATTATACTCTTCAATGATCTTATACTTACAATCATCAACAAATATATTTCGAAAAAGATTATTACAGGATTTTATGTTGATAAAAACTCTATGGCCCATAACTCATTAATAGGTACCAACTCTTAACATCTTACACACGTGATAACTTTTAAACGAAATATCCGATTGAGATGAAACAAAAAGTATTTTACTTCTACATAAATACTCTTGATAGCATAGTGCTTAATTTCGATAAAGATTAATATTACGATACATATTTAACGTAGTTTTTTTTTCTTCAGACGATTTAATAATTATTTTGAACACAAAATCGGTTATTGTGATTAAACCATGATAGCTAGATATATGTTCTCGCAGACCTTTTTGTAGGTCTTAATGGGATCTACAAACCCGTAGTACATCATTTTGTTCTATTGTCAATAGTTTTTGCAGCGCACGCAAAAATAGGTTTTCGATTTTACACCTTGTGTTACAAAATAGCAATTTTATTACGGATCCCTAATTTTGAAAAAAAAAAAACATAGCCTATAGCCCTCGATAAATGGACTACCCAACACTGAAAAGAATCATTCAAATCTGACCAGTAGTTCCAGAGATTAGCGCATTCAAACAAACAAACAAACAAACACTGCAGCTTTATAATATTAATATTATTATTATTATTATATTAGTATTAGTATAGATTACCAAACTTGTCAAAATCTACAATTACGAAATCAATGATAGACCATTCTGACACTATTGTAATAGCAGACTTGAGGCCCTGATGGTAGGCAGTGATGCAATCGTTGATGGTGAAGCGCGCTAGTTTAGAGCCTATTCACTCTAGTCTTGAAAACACCTAAATTATAATAGGACTCACTTTTGGATTCTTTCCATTCTTGCGTACGGGGCGTTTAAGACCTCGTTTAAAAACTATCATTATGGCGATAAGGGGCGTATAAATTAAAAATAATCATAATTTTTATTTCTTCAGTGCAGTACGAGTTCAAAGTGACCCCGTGCTAAAGTAAATACACCATTGTTTTCAGTTTTAATAGGGCATCTTAGATATATATATTTACCTCTTTACTACCAAACCAAATTGAAATTATTGCCTCCGCATGGCAGACAACATACGAGGCATATTAGACCTCGTACCGCACTAATCGTGGTATCATCATCATCATCATCATCATCATCATCATCATTTCAGCCGATAGACGTCCACTGCTGGACGTGGCCTGCCCTAAATGTCGCCACAACGAACGGTCCTGTGCGTCTCGCATCCATCGTGGTATACGGTATAGTTATTGACAAGACACTATTTTCAGTGTACAAAAATATAAAATGGGTAAATGTAAATGAAAGCATATTCGTTTTGGGCATGGTGGGATACAACAGGTTGGAGACAAGAAGGGGTCTAGCGTTGGTATCGTATATTCTAGGAGTGTTCCGGGGCAACACAAACAATCCGGGTGTGTTGCAGGATTGTGCGTGCCCGATGGGTACGTTCAACGTCGCAGAAGACCGGATTTGTTCGCACTGCCGCGCGGTCGCACCAAGCTGGTGGCCAACGTCCCATTCTCGAGGGCAATGCGCACACTAAACCTGGTGGCTGATAGAATTGATATATTCTCATGTTCACTGAGCGAGTTCGCAAAAGTTGCATTACATGTTTTATGTTATAATAATAATGATAAATAATTAATTGAATTAAATAATTGTATTCTGATAATTAATTGCCTTATATTTTATTTTAATTTTATGTTATATTAATTTTTAATTTTTATTATATTGACTGTTATTTTATTTTTTAAATGTTATGAATTGGAATTGTATAAAATCATTATTGTAATTTATATTTTTGACTACTCTATCGCATTGGATTGGTCTGTAATGATAGCTATATGTATGTCTAATAACAAATAAATAAATAAATGTTTAAAATAATTATGTAACACTAGCCACGCTACTAGTCTCAGTAGAGCTTTCGAACGAGTGGCACTTAATTAACATGGACAAAACCAAAGTCATGGTAATCCATGTAGCACCCACTCTTATCAAGATCGGAGACTCTACACTTGAAGTTGTGGACGACTACGTTTACCTGGGACAGACGGTCCAGTTGGGTAGGTTTAACTTCGAGATAGAGGTCAATCGTCGAATCGGACTCGGCTGGGCAGCGTTCCGGAAGCTGCGCGGTGTCTTCTCGTCCAATATACCACAGTGTCTCAAGATGAAAGTCTATGACCAGTGCGTGTTGTCAGTGATGACATATGGTTCCGAAACGTGGTCGCTCACAATGGGCCTCATCAGAAGACTTAAAGTCACTCAAAGGGCAATGGAAAGGGGCTATGCTCGGAGTTTCCTTGCGTGATCACATCAGAAATGAAGATATCCGCAGGAGAACCAAGGTTACCGACATAGCCCAAAGAATCACTAAACTTAAGTGGCAGTGGGCAGGGCACATGGCTTGCTGAACAGATGGTCGATGGGGACGAAAGGTGCTGAAGTGGCGACCACGCACCGGAAGACGCAGCGTTGGAAGGCCTGGTGTGGGTCCGGGAATCCGATGGATGCGAGACACACAAGACCGCTTATATGGCGACACTTGGGGGAGGTCTATGTCCAACAGTGGACGTCAATAGGCTGAAATGATCATGCTGATGAACACTAGCTACGGCCTGCGGCTTCGCTGACAGAAGCGAGGCTGAACGATGAACTTGCTTTTTGTTTCAGCAACAGTACAGTCAACAATTGGACACCGACTCGACTTCAAAACCTAATCTATACATATAATAAAACAGTAAAATTATTTTGCGATGGTATTAATTGGCGCAAAAACTACTGAACCGATCCTGTTCAAATTTTGCATACATAATCCTTATAGGTCAGTGCATCTGTTAGGCTATAAATTATCACGCTATTTGCTATGGGGGGTGAGCAATAATCCAAAACGTCCGTGTTGAACGACATTTGCCGCGAGTTCGATCCGCAGCTACAGTTAAAATTTTTGTCATTATTTTATCTTCTTTTTTGTAATAAAATAACTTTTAACATTTTTTCAAAATAAAATTGACATTTCTATTCGATATCTTCTAAATATATTGTAAAAACTAATCAAAACACATAATAAAATCGAATTAGTACCTAAAATATAGCACCACACGCAATTCAGATACTCGCAACGCCATCTAAAGACTCAAAGTAGAAATAATGATGAAAATGACAGTTGAACTTCATATTTGATAGATGGCATTGTGTATTTTACGTAATTTTCTGAATGGCGGAAGAATGACTATCGCCCACGTTTGCAGACAGTTCTATTGTTCAAAATTGGAGGAAAATAGTTATGGTTAAACTGGTGTTAGACGGAGGCATTTTTAACAATCCCACTGCTTTTTTTTTCCATGATTGTAACAAGATAATTGACCATGATTATTCAAGGGATACCAACCAAAAAAGGCGATAAAAGTAAACAAGTATATGTATTTAATTATTGATTTTAAAATAACACGGCCAAATTTTCGGAAGGGGTTGCATGGCACCTTGTGTTGGAAGGCCCCTAGGTGGACCGATGACCTGGTGAGGGTCGCGGGAATCCGATGGATGCGAGACACACAGGACCAGTCATTATGGCGACACTTGGGGAGGCCTATGTCCATGATAATGATAATGATGGTATTTTTTTTTCTTTTTTTAAGAGTGGAAATCATCCAATGACTTGGTTGGAGCGAGAGGGCGTGTCAAACTTTTAATGACTAAAATCACACTTGTGTCCTTCAGTTGCGCTTTGAAACATCTCTTTGAGGGGCGCGTGGATCACTACGTGCTGTTGACGACTGGGCTCGGTTCGGTTAATTATCGGACGGCCGGACGGCTAGCTACCCATTGTTCGATGTCTGCAAGCCTGCGTCTACCGTGGCTGGTTGTCGGGGTCGGAATCTCGGCTCGGCGTGAGGACGTTCGTTCCCTCACGCGTGCGGCCTCCTCCTTCGCTAGCATTGCGGCTTTGCAGAAGGAGGCGACCGCCTACCATTCCTCCTCGCTCTGGACTATAGCCCAAACCAGGCCCCGGCGCGAGAGGTGACTGACGCCGATTGCCTCCACGAGGACACGGCGGTGATCCGCTCTTGCGGGACACACCTCTGTATACTCCACTATGTCCTCGGGGATGGCACCTTGCGGCCTAATAATGGCGTGATTTATTGTTTGCAGTTTCTGCTCCATATAAAACGGGGTCGAAAGTGGTTTAAGTTCCTGATCACTGATGTATCTCAGATTCCTGGCAGCCTTACGTCGACATCTGGACGTTACCTCCTTGCTGTGAGTGGTGACCAACACTGGAACAACCCTCTGAGGGAGGCCAGTCTCAGGGATAACACTAATCGGCTGCTACATTTGTTTACCGTAATTTAATTGTTTTATGGATACACATGCTCAGGATTGTTGAGGGTGTTTCGAGCGGTTTCTGTTCCGGATTCGGTTGGAAGTATCCTGATATTACCATTTTGCGAATCGCCCGGAGGACCCGCTGTAACATGCGGTGGAGGTCTATCACATTTGGGTGAACCGCCGTGTCCTCATAGAGGTAATCGGTGACAGTGACCTCTCGGTTTGGCCATCAATATGCGAGTTTGATTGGGCGGGGATACACGCGCTCAAGATTTCGCCGAAATTTATTCAACGGGGACGTCAGTTAAATACACACCAAAAAATCCTAGGTAAATGAACAAGTAATTTTTACGCCCAAAATGATCAAGCTGCAACAATCAATGCAAGCATGCTCTCGCAAATTCTTCATAAGTACTGTTGTGGAGGAAGATAGTTGATGATGATGATGGCAGTTTTTGGATTCACTGGCTTTTTGGCTTTACACTATCAGTGCACGTTATTCAGGTGAAGGTCGGTGTCCCGATTATGCTCCTTCATTTACCTCTACCAAAGCTGTCTAACGGCTTAAACTCTTCAGTGAAAAATTATTGAGGCGAAAATTTTACGGGAGGTAACTCTTTCGAACAAACTCGCAGACATCGGCCCTAGAGGTCCCTATCCATTTGCTGACATCTCTTTGAGTCCGGTGTAGAATACAACGCGCCGTCGATTCAGGATTGCTTTGACCAGACGGCCGGATGACACCACCGCAATTCCGGTTTGCGATGGCTGGTAATCGCCCTGCGGCTTTCAACACCCGGAGCATCACTTGCAGCGACAGTTAAGGAGTCAGAATGTCCTATCCCTCATAGTTTCAGCCACCTTCTTCGATCGTAGTGCTTCACTGAAGGAGGCTACTGGTTGACATTTTCTCTACCAATCGCCTCCATGAGGACAAAGCGGTGCTGGCGCTCCGACCAAGCGGGACCGACTTCCACCGTATGCTCCATCGTATTCTCCAGGCGATCCGCACAATGGTGATACCCAAGTGTTTCTTCCCGTTGAATTCGATACAGATACCTCCCAAAACACCCACATCCGGTGAGTTGGGCACGCCACAATTATGGCGGTAAGTCCCCTCTTTGAGGCGTGGTTGGAAAGACCTCACGGCGTCCTCACCTTCCGCATGACGCAGGTTCTCACCGAACACGGTAAGTTCGGGAAGTTCCTGCACCGGATTCGTGCGGAAGAGACGCCCGGGTGTCGCCACTGTGCGGAACGCCCGGAGGACACGTTGGAGCACACGGTGGAGGTGTGCCCCGCTTGGGCAGAGCAACGCCGTGTCCTCGTGGGGGCGATCGGCGGCTGCGATCTCTCGCGCCGGGCCTTGGTACAGGCCATGGTCCGGAGCGAGGAGGAGTGGCAGGCGGTCGCCTCCTTCTGCGAAGCAGTAATGCTAGCTAAGGAGGCGGCCGATCGCGTGAGGCAACGGTCCTCACGCCCCAACCGCCGCCGGGATTCCGATCCCGATTTCCGGCCACCGTAGGCGAGGGCTTGCGGACGGCGTGCAATGGGTGGCTCGCCGTCCGATCGTCCGGTAACCGTCCGGACCGAGCCCAAGTCGTCGACGGCGCGTATTGTTCCACGCGCGCCTCAGGGAGATGTCAGCAAATCGTAGGGGCCCAACAGGGTCGAAGCCTACTGGGGCCACGGGTAGTGTGAAAGTGAAACCCGGGGCCCTGGGACGAAGGCAAAGAAGGAACAGGAGTGGGTATTTTGCGCTCCGCCCAAGAGCGAGATTTGTCATAAGATGATTTTCCCACCTAAAATAAAAAAAAAAAAACATTCGGTGAGTCCTGCACAAAGAGAGGATGCCGTGACGCCTCTGTAAACACTCTTCAAAGACAGGCATTACCGCTGCGATTGTGACGTGCTCACTGTGGCGAGGGGTTATCATACAATGTTGTTTCACCAGAACATAAACCAGAAACATACATAAATTAATTTCTTTTCTTTTGGGGTAGGCAGAAATGCCAACTGCTACGACCCTTACATACTCTTTCTATTCATTGACATTCATAAATTTGGAGCTGGACGAGTACATAACATGTTTCCTGAAGGTAATTTGCGTTTTTACTTTTAACCGTTTAATGTTAAAGTACAATAAATAATTGCGTTGCTTTCAGAATGAATTGCAAGCTCAGAATGATTGTACGTTTTTACAAACTTAACGCAGACGAAGTCGCGGGCAACAGCTAGTAGTATTATATAGTAATTTTGCATTGTCATCTGATTTACACATGCCTGCAAAATTTCAGCTCAATCGGTAACCGGGAAATGGATCGAATTTAATTTGGAAGGTTTGATTACAGACAAACAAACATCGGGACAGGAGAGTCTAAATAAAAGGTTGTAAAAAGACGTGCTAACTTTGAAGTATTTTGTAAAAAGACGTGCTAACTTTGAAGTATTTTGTAAAAAGACGTGCTAACTTTGAAGTATTTTGTAAAAAGACGTGCTAACTTTGAAGTATTTTGACACACGGAATGAGATTTTGCATACAAACAAATTCCCCCTTTTAACTCCCATAAAGGTTTAATTTTCAAAAACCTATTATTGGACGCCTACGTCATAAAAGGAAGCCTTGTACAAAATTTTATGTTCCTAGTCCCAGTAGTTTCGGCTGTGCGTTGATATGTCAGTCAGTCAGTTTCTCCTTTTTATACATATAGATTATCTCAAGAGAACATATTTCTGAAATAAAATGTTCTGTCTCTGGACATGATCTACCTGCGTGTCAAATTTCAAGCAAGTTGGACATACACAGACACATAAACATACAAACTTTCCTCATTATTATATTGGTGTGATTCCTCGAACCCACTGCATAGTTTAAAATCCCCTTTACTTTGAATTTAAAGCATAAATACTATGAAACTTTATTGGACCGCAGTCTTTATAAATTTTCTAATTAGTAGGTAGTTTGCTTAGCGTGGTTTCTAGTTAAAATATTATGAGATTGTAATAGTAGATTATGTGTGTGCGGATGAATGGAAGCTGATAATGTCAGAATGTTTGAATTTTTGTGAGAAGGATGCATGACTGAGTTAAAAATTAGGTATAAGTTTAAATAGTGTAATTGGCTTCGGCCGTTCTATTTAAAAATAATAAATAAATAAATAAATAAATAAATAAATGTGACTAGGGGATAAAGCAGTGTCTTTAAGTCGCGGGCGGCATGTTGAATTCCGAACGAAACGAAGGTTGCTAATTTTAATCCCGAACGTCAGTGAGGGATTTATATAATTAACTCCCGAGCACTGCGAGGGAGTTAATAAAGAAACCTGAGTGAAGTGAGGAATTCAAGCCGCCCAAGACAAAGACAGCTTTATCCCCGTGTTGGATATTCTACTTTTTACACCATCTGTGAGATAATTAAAAGACAATTTAGTAAAAGAAATCATATAATAGAGAAATATAAGTATTATTTACGAGTTAATCTTAACTATCACTCAAAACTGTTATGAGATTTGAAACAAACAAAATTCACTACTCAAAGATTCTATAGTTTAAATTTTCTATAGCGCCCCGTTTGTTCATTACTTTTTTTTAGAAACTTTTTTATTCTGTTTTTTTTTTGTTAGTGGCCAGTTTGAAATTTGATTAAAATTCTTTGATGCACTACATTTTAATTCACATAATGCTTACGGTTTTTCACGTTCCAAATTCAAATCTCATTATTCCCTAGGGATCGCCCATACTGCATTATCTCCCTAGGGACATAATGACTTGCTTTAAGTGATGGTTGTATGTCGTATAAAAGGGCATTATCGAGCAGGTGGTGTAAAAAAGACTTTAAGTAATAAAGCGTCCGTAAAGAAGATCTTTAGTTGGTCGACACGTTTGTTACAAGAGATTCCTATTTCGGACCGGGAATATACGTCTTTCTATTACCCTATGGGTAACTTTATGTACTATGATTAGGCCCATTGTAAGCGAACTCGTTTTTGAGCCATGCATATGCACTGGTCATAGACTTTCGTCTTGAGACACTGTAATAAGTCTAACGAGAAAATACCACGCAGAATGCCGAACACTGCCCAGACGAGTCGGTTTCTTGAAGTTAGGATATAGGTGAAACCGTATGCTAGCTTCTGATGTTTTATAACTGTCCATGTGCCCCTTGCATAGTATAGTCGGCCTTATAATGTTCCCACTGTTGGGACTCAGGCCTCCTCTCTAGGAGAGGGAATGGGCCGTAATCCACCACGCGGGCCCAGTGCGGGTTGGTGGATGTCACATGTCTTCGAATTTTTGGTTCTAGGACATGCCGGTTTCCTCACGATGTTTTCCTTCACCGTTTTGATAGCAGTGGTGATGAAATAAATTACACAAAGTAATGTGCCTGGTTGGGTTGCATGTGCGCCTATGGGATATAAAATCAGTTTTTAATTTGATTTAGAATGAATATAAATTGGCTTATAAAGTTACAAACCAATAAGGCTCCTTTATTTTGAGACGAAGATAGACATTTCCCGAAAGGGTTGAAGATAATTGTACTACAATTGTAGGTAAACCTCACGACCATTTCGCCAGCGTCAAGTTTCTTGAAATAGGAGTGACTCATTACTTATTCGGTTGTAATTATTAATCTGGTTGATCTTTGTTTAGTTACTAAAACAAACTGACAGATTTATTTATTAAATCAAAGTTTAAACTACAGTTGACTGGCCTGTTGGTCTAGTGGTTAGTGATCCTGACTGCTATGCCGGAGGTCGTGAGTTCGATTCCCACCCAGGACAAATATTTTTGTGATGAGCACGATAATTTGTTCTGTGTCTGGGTGTAATTTATCTATATATGTATGTATTTAGAAATATATGTATAAGTATGTTTATCAGTTGTCTAGTACCCATAACACAAGCTCTGCTTAACTTCGTACTAGATGGCGTTGTGTGATACTTGTGGAATATTTTATTATATTATTATATTATATTATATAGTTAAACTTACTCAAAGTCATATATAGAGTGTTCAATGTTTGTATCACACTAACATCATAAAGGCAAAAGGTTGTGAGTGTGTGCGTATATGTTTATTACTTATTTACGCTCGAAGGGCTGGATATGTCAGCAAACCGTAGGCTGGGCCCCTACAGTTTGCAATTACGATTTTACACAGTTTAAATTAAAAAAGTAAAGATTTTTTTTAAATTAGGAAATAGACGACGAAAAATTCCACTGGATCCAGTAGGTACATGATTCTGGGGGGTCCAGAATCATGTACTGGATCCATGGTATTCGTTTGTGTATATATATTTTATCCGATAGTTTCGATTACTTTAACTGAGCCCCATAGCATTCCCGATTGTAATCGCATTATCGCGTCACGCCTGTGTGTTACAACTAAGTCAATTAAAATTAATCTGGTAACAGCCTTTGTAAATTCGAATCCAATTTAAACGTTTTAGATCGACCACTAATGAGCTTGTTTGAACACATATTCCAGAGGCATTTAATAAAGTTGTAATTATTATCGATAATATGTCATTTGTAGTTATGAGCTAAATAATTTCTAACGATAATTGGCGGTTTAGACCTGCGGCTAATTGTAATTAGTATGTTAGGGTCTATACTTGGACTTAAATGAAAAGCAGTGAACTGTAAACTGATAAACGTATATCCAAGAACAAGTGAGGAATCTACAACGCGCGTGTATCGTCGGTCGTTCTCGCTGGTGAAGTAATGATAATGGCGGGCCAGTCGACCCGCATGTCTTGCGCGACGTCGACGATGCAGCCCGACGAGTTCCGAAGGTAGCCGACGGCGCCCGAACAAGTACATCATCTACATCAATTATTTAAGTACTAGCTGTTGCCCGCGACTTCGTCTGCGTTAAGTTTGTAAAAACGTACAATCATTCTGAGCTTGCAATTCATTCTGAAAGCAACGCAATTATTTATTGTACTTTAACATTAAACGGTTAAAAGTAAAAACGCAAATTACCTTCAGGAAACATGTTATGTACTCGTCCAGCTCCAAATTTATGAATGTCAATGAATAGAAAGAGTATGTAAGGGTCGTAGCAGTTGGCATTTCTGCCTACCCCAAAAGAAAAGAAATTAATTTATGTATGTTTCTGGTTTATGTTCTGGTGAAACAACATTGTATGATAACCCCTCGCCACAGTGAGCACGTCACAATCGCAGCGGTAATGCCTGTCTTTGAAGAGTGTTTACAGAGGCGTCACGGCATCCTCTCTTTGTGCAGGACTCACCGAATGATTTTTTTTTTTTATTTTAGGTGGGAAAATCATCTTATGACAAATCTCGCTCTTGGGCGGAGCGCAAAATACCCACTCCTGTTCCTTCTTTGCCTTCGTCCCAGGGCCCCGGGTTTCACTTTCACACTACCCGTGGCCCCAGTAGGCTTCGACCCTGTTGGGCCCCTACGATTTGCTGACATCTCCCTGAGGCGCGCGTGGAACAATACGCGCCGTCGACGACTTGGGCTCGGTCCGGACGGTTACCGGACGATCGGACGGCGAGCCACCCATTGCACGCCGTCCGCAAGCCCTCGCCTACGGTGGCCGGAAATCGGGATCGGAATCCCGGCGGCGGTTGGGGCGTGAGGACCGTTGCCTCACGCGATCGGCCGCCTCCTTAGCTAGCATTACTGCTTCGCAGAAGGAGGCGACCGCCTGCCACTCCTCCTCGCTCCGGACCATGGCCTGTACCAAGGCCCGGCGCGAGAGATCGCAGCCGCCGATCGCCCCCACGAGGACACGGCGTTGCTCTGCCCAAGCGGGGCACACCTCCACCGTGTGCTCCAACGTGTCCTCCGGGCGTTCCGCACAGTGGCGACACCCGGGCGTCTCTTCCGCACGAATCCGGTGCAGGAACTTCCCGAACTTACCGTGTTCGGTGAGAACCTGCGTCATGCGGAAGGTGAGGACGCCGTGAGGTCTTTCCAACCACGCCTCAAAGAGGGGACTTACCGCCATAATTGTGGCGTGCCCAACTCACCGGATGTGGGTGTTTTGGGAGGTATCTGTATCGAATTCAACGGGAAGAAACACTTGGGTATCACCATTGTGCGGATCGCCTGGAGAATACGATGGAGCATACGGTGGAAGTCGGTCCCGCTTGGTCGGAGCGCCAGCACCGCTTTGTCCTCATGGAGGCGATTGGTAGAGAAAATGTCAACCAGTAGCCTCCTTCAGTGAAGCACTACGATCGAAGAAGGTGGCTGAAACTATGAGGGATAGGACATTCTGACTCCTTAACTGTCGCTGCAAGTGATGCTCCGGGTGTTGAAAGCCGCAGGGCGATTACCAGCCATCGCAAACCGGAATTGCGGTGGTGTCATCCGGCCGTCTGGTCAAAGCAATCCTGAATCGACGGCGCGTTGTATTCTACACCGGACTCAAAGAGATGTCAGCAAATGGATAGGGACCTCTAGGGCCGATGTCTGCGAGTTTGTTCGAAAGAGTTACCTCCCGTAAAATTTTCGCCTCAATAATTTTTCACTGAAGAGTTTAAGCCGTTAGACAGCTTTGGTAGAGGTAAATGAAGGAGCATAATCGGGACACCGACCTTCACCTGAATAACGTGCACTGATAGTGTAAAGCCAAAAAGCCAGTGAATCCAAAAACTGCCATCATCATCATCAACTATCTTCCTCCACAACAGTACTTATGAAGAATTTGCGAGAGCATGCTTGCATTGATTGTTGCAGCTTGATCATTTTGGGCGTAAAAATTACTTGTTCATTTACCTAGGATTTTTTGGTGTGTATTTAACTGACGTCCCCGTTGAATAAATTTCGGCGAAATCTTGAGCGCGTGTATCCCCGCCCAATCAAACTCGCATATTGATGGCCAAACCGAGAGGTCACTGTCACCGATTACCTCTATGAGGACACGGCGGTTCACCCAAATGTGATAGACCTCCACCGCATGTTACAGCGGGTCCTCCGGGCGATTCGCAAAATGGTAATATCAGGATACTTCCAACCGAATCCGGAACAGAAACCGCTCGAAACACCCTCAACAATCCTGAGCATGTGTATCCATAAAACAATTAAATTACGGTAAACAAATGTAGCAGCCGATTAGTGTTATCCCTGAGACTGGCCTCCCTCAGAGGGTTGTTCCAGTGTTGGTCACCACTCACAGCAAGGAGGTAACGTCCAGATGTCGACGTAAGGCTGCCAGGAATCTGAGATACATCAGTGATCAGGAACTTAAACCACTTTCGACCCCGTTTTATATGGAGCAGAAACTGCAAACAATAAATCACGCCATTATTAGGCCGCAAGGTGCCATCCCCGAGGACATAGTGGAGTATACAGAGGTGTGTCCCGCAAGAGCGGATCACCGCCGTGTCCTCGTGGAGGCAATCGGCGTCAGTCACCTCTCGCGCCGGGGCCTGGTTTGGGCTATAGTCCAGAGCGAGGAGGAATGGTAGGCGGTCGCCTCCTTCTGCAAAGCCGCAATGCTAGCGAAGGAGGAGGCCGCACGCGTGAGGGAACGAACGTCCTCACGCCGAGCCGAGATTCCGACCCCGACAACCAGCCACGGTAGACGCAGGCTTGCAGACATCGAACAATGGGTAGCTAGCCGTCCGGCCGTCCGATAATTAACCGAACCGAGCCCAGTCGTCAACAGCACGTAGTGATCCACGCGCCCCTCAAAGAGATGTTTCAAAGCGCAACTGAAGGACACAAGTGTGATTTTAGTCATTAAAAGTTTGACACGCCCTCTCGCTCCAACCAAGTCATTGGATGATTTCCACTCTTAAAAAAAGAAAAAAAAATACCATCATTATCATTATCATGGACATAGGCCTCCCCAAGTGTCGCCATAATGACTGGTCCTGTGTGTCTCGCATCCATCGGATTCCCGCGACCCTCACCAGGTCATCGGTCCACCTAGGGGCCTTCCAACACAAGGTGCCATGCAACCCCTTCCGAAAATTTGGCCGTGTTATTTTAAAATCAATAATTAAATACATATACTTGTTTACTTTTATCGCCTTTTTTGGTTGGTATCCCTTGAATAATCATGGTCAATTATCTTGTTACAATCATGGAAAAAAAAAGCAGTGGGATTGTTAAAAATGCCTCCGTCTAACACCAGTTTAACCATAACTATTTTCCTCCAATTTTGAACAATAGAACTGTCTGCAAACGTGGGCGATAGTCATTCTTCCGCCATTCAGAAAATTACGTAAAATACACAATGCCATCTATCAAATATGAAGTTCAACTGTCATTTTCATCATTATTTCTACTTTGAGTCTTTAGATGGCGTTGCGAGTATCTGAATTGCGTGTGGTGCTATATTTTAGGTACTAATTCGATTTTATTATGTGTTTTGATTAGTTTTTACAATATATTTAGAAGATATCGAATAGAAATGTCAATTTTATTTTGAAAAAATGTTAAAAGTTATTTTATTACAAAAAAGAAGATAAAATAATGACAAAAATTTTAACTGTAGCTGCGGATCGAACTCGCGGCAAATGTCGTTCAACACGGACGTTTTGGATTATTGCTCACCCCCCATAGCAAATAGCGTGATAATTTATAGCCTAACAGATGCACTGACCTATAAGGATTATGTATGCAAAATTTGAACAGGATCGGTTCAGTAGTTTTTGCGCCAATTAATACCATCGCAAAATAATTTTACTGTTTTATTATATGTATAGATATACAAAAATACATGGAGCTGATCTGATGATGGAACCGGAAGGTGGCCATAGGAACTCAGATAACCCTATCGTGTTTGAGCTTTTTGGAATGGTCTTGATGAGTATTAATTACTTATATAGGTATATACCGCGTTATAAAAACTTGATATGAAAAAATTATTTTCATTGAAATTTTGTTTAACCCAGAGGTTGACTGATAGAGAATGCCTTGTTGCTTTAAGTCCGCTTATGTACTACAACTGTACATGAAGATTAAATAAATAAATAAATAAACGCAGTCGCTGGCAAATTGCTAGTTTTCTATATACTTTTACGCGAGCAAAGCACAGTAAGTAGTGAGGTTGATTATTTATTCTGTTTCTAAGAATATTGCAGGTTCTTTGTAGAAGGCGTCGCATAATAATTATATACGAGTATTATTAGTAACGTATGGTGCTTGCACGCGCGTTAGTATATTTCTGGTGTGAAAAAAACCTGCTGTTTTATAAGTACTTTATAACCTAGTTTTAGATATAAGTATGAATGGATGGACCAAAGTTATCGACTTAGTCTAAAAATCACCAGACTGAAGTGGCAGTGCGCAGGGCACATTGCTCGCAGAACAGATGGTCGATGGGAACAACAGGTTCTGGAGAGACGTCTGCGTACTGGAACCTGCAACGTTCGAAAGGCTCTCACAAGATGTACAGATGATCTGGTGAGGGTCGCATGAATCTAATTGATGCGAGACGCACAGGACAGGACACAGGAGGCCTACGTCCAGCAGTGGATGTCTTTTGGCTAAAATTATTATGATAATAATGAATGGAAGGAAATGATAAAAAAAATATGTTCTGCAGAATTGGCGGTTCTGAGTCATCATCATCATCATCATTTCAACCGAAAGACGTCCACTGTTGGACATAGGCATCCCCCAAGTGTCGCCATAATGACCGGTCCTGTGCGTCTCGCATCCACCGGATTCACGCGACCCTCACCAGGTCATCGGTCTACCTTGTGGGAGGCATTCCAATGCTGCGTTTTCCGGTACGTGGTCGCCATTCCAGAATCTTTCGTCCCCATCGATCATCTGTTCTGCAGGCAATGTGCCCTGCCCACTGCTACTTAAGTTTAGCGATTCTTCGGGCTATGTCGGCGACCTTGGTTCTCCTACGGATATCTTTATTTCTGAGTACATTATGCAAATTCTACTTATCAGGTTATTTTTATGAGTGGCCTCTCGCAGGTCAACCTATGAAGTTTATAATCATCATCATCATTTCAGCCGAAAGACGTCTGCAGTTGGACATAGGCCTTCCCCAAGCGTCGCTATAACCACCGGTCTTGAGCGTCACGCATCCATCGGATTCTCACTACCTTCACCAGATCGTTGGTCCACCTTGTTGGAGGCTTAATCTTATGAGATTGTCGTCTGCTTAACTGGAATTATCTGTGGTCAACTTAACCTTTTGGGTGCGTAATTAGAGACACAATAGTAAGACAATGGCGCGTGAACGCCGGCGTTAATGCGGGGGATCAACAGCTTAATAACAAAATAAAAGTAGAGCCTCCACCCAGGATTTATAGAAAAACCCTTGTAAGGTGGCATAAGGCGTCGCGGGGGTCCTAAAAAGGACCAGGGTCGACAGATTAGGGGACATCTGTCGGCCCATCAATCTGGACCCGAGATAGTGGTGCATAGTGTTCCACGTGCGCCTCTCTTAGGCGTATAGGAAAGCTACTCTCCAATACAGGAGGACCACGGGGATCGAGTCACCACATGCCCGGGGTAGCTAAAGACAAACTGCACCCGAAGCCCCCGACACAAGTGTATCAGGGGATACCGGGGTGGTTACCCAGTCAGTAAGAGTCTGACAGATCTCTCCATCTACCCCGGGGTGGAGGACGTCCATAAGAATTTCCGAACAAAAAAAAATATGCGTCGCGGGAGTATATAATACGAGTAGGTATGTTTATGCTTCATTAAATACCTAATATTAAAAACTCTTAAAAATCTCAAGAACAGCAAAATCAAAAACTAGTTCCCAAAACAAAACATTAAAGGAACATTATTAAGAATCACTGCCCACCAAAAACGATAAATTACGAAAATATCTGATAGGTACAGTAAAGCCTCATTAATTCCAACTCCTCTATGAGAGATAATTAATTAGAAGCAGCTGTCTTATCAATCGGAGAAAACATTAATTTATGATAAACGAGGGTTTTGCCACAGAGTGGATAGATACAGAAGATCAACTCTGTACAGCAAACACGTACACACACATAGAAACGCTTCATGTACAGCAAATTAAATGTTTTTTTTTTTTAAATTTAGTTTTAAGTTTCTACATAAGTTATTTTTTCATTGTGTGTGTCTGTGTGCTAAATAAATGTCTTTTTTTCTTTCAAGTTTAAGCGCACTCGAGTCGCAAACGGCATTTGTATGATAATATTAACACACGCTCGAATTTGGAACGATCGGACTACGAATTGTTTCGGTTCCGAGCTATAATATCTTCAAAATTATCAAAATTCTGAGCTGTTTGGCGGCAAGGTTGTGCGATTGGCTGCTGCACTACGGGTCGCAGGTTAGATTCTCGCACGGAACCAATATTTATATGGCCTACATATTATAGAATTCCGGGTCTCAGTGTCTTGTGTATGTGAGGTAACATGTTTGTGAAAATACCCACGATTAGATACAGGAATAATTCTTACTGTGGAGCAACTGTTTTTTTTTATCAGTCTATCTATAGAGTAGTCCGGCGACCATAATTATTATTATTTGATTACGTGTTGATGAAGATATCTGCAGGAGAACTAAGGTCGCCGTCATAGTCCGAAGAATCGCCAAACTAAAGTGGTAGTGGGCAGGTCACATTGCTCGTAGAACGGATGGTCGATGGGGCCGAAAAGTTCTAGAGTGGCGACCGCGCACCGGAAAACGCAGCGTTGGAAGGTCCTCCGACGACCTGGTGAGAGTCGCGGGAGTGCGGTGGATGCGAGACGATCGGTCGTTGTGGCGACGCTTGGGGGAGGCCTATGTCCAACAGTGGATGTCTTTCGGCTGACATGATGATGATGATGATAACGTATTGATCGCCGCTAGCAGACGGCGTACACTTGATGTAGTATGCAAAGCAACTGTCCGAACCGGTCGTCTGTTGCGAGAACGGATTTAGTCTGTCGAACCAAATTCCAGCGTGTGTTCATACTTTGAGATTGACTCACGTATCGCGTACCAGTTACGTGTAAACGATTATGATAGGTCTGAAATGTCTGGATTGACCAAATTGTGGCTACCATTGTCATCATTATCATATGTTTAGCCGAACGTTGTTTCAAACCATGTTTAATTTTGCGGGCGGGTTTTTTTTTTGTCACTTTCAGTTTTTTGACTATCATTATGGCTAACACAATGGCACGTTCTTGAGGACTGAAGAGCTATGTATGCTTGTGCCTTTTTTTAAGATATATTATTTTGTAAGAAACTACCCTTCTGTATCTATCTATTCTGTGTTTTCATTTCAAAACACAAATAAAAGAGGTTAATTTTAATTAAGTCAATTATTTTAAGGGAATACCGTGTTTCGGTTGTTGCTAGGAAACACGAGGATATTGAAATTTCCGGGAAAAATGGTAACTTTACTCTCTCTGTAATTTGTATTTTTAAATATTCCCGGATCTAACGATGATGCCTGATGACGCCTGCCTTTGTACTATATATAAAGATTTCAAACGTCTTTGTCATTTTTATCTTTCTGAGAAAACTAATAAAAGAAAGTAGTTGTTTTATTCGAAGTGGAAAATCCTCCAATGACTTCTCTCGCTTTAGAGTGAAGTGGGAGGGCGTGTCTGACTTTTACTAACTAAAACCACACCAGTGTCCTTCAGTTGCCTTATGCGTTTTAGGACCACGGGCTTCCTCTTCAGAAATTCCTCGTGGCCTTAGCGGGCATTGGCCCTGCTGGGCCCCAACGGTTTTGATGACATCTCTTTAAGGCGCGCCTGGTACACTACGCGCTGTCGATCTAATGTTTAATTTATCTATAATATATAGATGGTATGGTATGGTATGATATTAACCTTGTTTGCTGCATTCCAGAGTCAAAGCATGTTTTTTTCAAATAATCCATTTATAGGCGTTTTCTTTTCAGTCCTGTTATAAACTTGCATAAATTTAAAACTTATACTCTGATACACGCACACACGCGCGCACCCAAACACATGCATTTACACATACAGTTTATCACACTTTAACTAAGCATTCACACTCACACTTATATCCTGGAATTAATATAAAATATAAATTGTCTTTTCTTTTTTTTTTTAATGTATTTTAAGATTACCACCTTTGCTTGCTGTGAAATGCATACTATTCTTTCTAGCATACTAGCCGCGGGAGGGTCCTGGTGACCTGTAATACAGGTTGTTGTACAAAGTTAGCTCTAAATTGTAAAAATTAGCATAAGAAAACTTTGTGAAGGGAAAATAAATAAATAAATACTTAAATGAAAAAAAATAAAAATAAATAAGGTATATAATTATGTTTATCAGTTGCCTAGTACTTATAGCATCAGATCTGCTTGGTATTGGGACTAGATGGCGTTGTGTGATAGTTGTGGAATAAAAAAAAATATAAAGAGATATGATTTGTAATTTTTATCGACATGCCTAGGACATTTAATTCAGTAATGCTACCAAAGAGGCAGCCGCACGTGCACGCGCGAGGGCGCGTCCCTCACGCCCCAGCCACCGGGATCCCGATCCCGATTACCGGCCACCGTAGGCGCGGGCTTGTGGACGGCGAGCAATGGGTAGCTCGCCGTCCGACCGTCCGGTAACCGTCCGGACCGAGCCCAAGTCGTCAACGGCGCGTACTGTTCCACGCGCGCCTCAAGTAGATGTCAGCAAACCGTAGGGGCCCAGCAGAGTCGAAGCCTACTGGGGCCAAGGGTCTGATTCTGAAAGGAAGACTCGGCCCTGGTATGAAAGGCAACAAAGGAACAGGAGTGGGTTTTTAGTCAGTAAAAGTCTGACACGCCCGCCCAAGAGCGGGGGATGTCACTGGATGATTTTTCCACCTACAAAAAAAGGGACATTTAATTCGTAAAAGATTACCTTTCAGTATATTTTGTCTTTATTGAAACGGTACTGGTCTGCTTCTTGTAAATTGCTATCCAAAGTTTTGGCTGTACAATTGAGATGGAGTTTTCACTTCTAATCAACTCCTTTGAACCCTAAAACTTTGTTTCTTTGTCTAAAACTTTTTACTAACGTGACTGCGATCTTAAACTAAGTAATTTGTAGACATACGAGTATAAGTATAATCCATACTAATATTATAAATGCGAAAGTAACTCTGTCTGTCTGTCTGTCTGTCTGTCTGTCTGTCTGTCTGACTGTCTGTCTGTTACGCTTTCACGCTTATACCGCTGAACCAATTTTGATGAAATTTGATACAAAGATAGAATAGAGCTTGAGAAAGGACATAGGCTATAAATTATCACGCTATTTGCTATGGGGGGTGAGCAATATTCCAAAATGTCGGTATTGAACGATTTGCCGTGACTTCGATCCCCAGTTATAGTAATAATTTTTGTGAGTATTTTGTCGTCTTTTTTGTATATAATATGCGATGGTACTTCAATTACAATAATAATAGGACTTTTAGCATATTTTTAACACATCTTAGACATTTTTACTCCATATTTTTGTAAAAAGTAATCAAACGTAATAAAATCCAAGTGGAAAAACGAAAATAATATTTCTTTTTTTCATTTAGCTACAAATTTAATATCTGAGATGAAAATCATCACGCTATCATCGACAAAGGGTTAAGCAGACAATGATTACGTTTATATGTGAACACCTATTTTACACAAAAGTCAACCAACACCGTAGTGCAGTCGTGTCTGGATTAGATTGGCACGTAAGGGGATAGTGGTTCAAAACTCAGTTTCTTTTTTGTGATAGTTTTGTTTTATTTTACTGTAAACAAGAAATTTTTACATATTTTTGCGTTCTTACTATTATTTTTATCGACAGTCTGGTTTCTACATCAGCACTTTCGAAGCAGTTTGGCAGATTATACTGACCTTCACTATATAAGACAGAAATCCAGCGGTTATGCATTCAAACGTCTACAAAGAGATCTAAAGAGATACAATAGAGCGGCTATCAGAAAAAATGTCTTAGAAAAACTGTCATCCTATGCCTCAGTGACGCCATCTGGCTTTGAATAGCAAACACACGAATTAAATTTGTCAAACTATTTAGTTAACTATTGCTCGGTAGGTGGCCAGGGGCCTTACCATGATAATGTCAAAATGTCAGTCGTACGAGCGAAAAAGAGTGATGGAGCTATACACCCTATATAGCTCCATCCCTTTAACAGTCCGGTTTAGGTCGTAAAATGGATCACGTTATGAGCTCGTGGTAGAGCCTCAGTGTGTGATAAAGGTAAGGTTAATGAAAAGATAATGTAGGTATTCTTTATATTTCTTATTCTCTTTCCACTGTATTAAATTTTTCTGTTTTCTCATTGAATTCGGATAATAGCTCACTTGTGTCTTGTATATATTTAAGCTTGTACTTGTTGTAATTTAATTGTTAAGTTTTTCTTTTTTTCAGTACTGTGCACCTCTGTAAGTGACGAATTCACTATGCCTAAAAATGTTTGTTTTTCTTTTTCTTTTGTGTGTGTGTTTTAGTGAGTAAGTCGTTGAGGTGCCTACACAATAAAAAAATAAATAAATTAATTAATTAAGCTTTTCAGCAATAGATGGCTTTATCACGAAATCAGCAAATGTTTCTAGACCTATTTATAAAAATTATTGAATTCTAATTAATTGCTTCGTAAATGCCAAAAATATTTACGAAAATAAACCGCAGTTAGGTCCAGTCATTTTATCATAACAAGATTTGTAATAGCGTAAAGCGCGGTGGGCCTTGGGCGCGGTCGCCTCCTTCTGCGAAGCAGTAATGCTAGCAAAGGAGGCGGCCGCACGCGCGAGACAATAACCCTCGCGACCCAGCCGATCCGAACCGAGGGGTTCCGATCCCGATTTCCGGACCCCGTAGGCGCGGGCTTGTGGACGGCGAGCAATGGGTAGCTCACCGTCCGTCCGTCCGGTAACCGTCCGGACCGAGCCCAAGTCGTTGACGGCGCGTAGTGTTCCACGCGCGCCTCAAGGAGGTGTCAGCAACCGTAGGGGCCCAGCAAGGTCGAAGCCTATTGGGGCCATGGATGATACGAAAGAGATTCCCGGGGTCCTGAAACAATGGCAAAGAAGGAACAGGAGTGGGTTTTATGTATGTTTCTTTCTGGGTTATGTTATGATAAAACAACGCTGTATGATTTTAAAATTATTGGTTCATTAGATATACTAAAAGTATATTAAACCGTAGAATTATCTTTTTTACAACACTAAATAAATGTTATATAACGTAGGCTATCAAAAAAAAAGTGGATAAAGTAGTTTTCAGTTGCCAAAATGTATAAATAGTCTGAGTCACGGAGTTGATACTGAGGTCGATACCCACAGTTTTTAGTGTGTGCACCTTTTGCTTTTAGGTAGGAAATCATCAAATACCTTCCGCCGCTCTGGGTAAAGCGAGAGGTAGTACCAGACTTTTACTGACTGAAACTCACCTGTGTTTCTTTAGTTGCCCTTAGCGTTCCAGGGCTATGGTAACTTGCACGCCATATTTGCGGCAGCAAATACCTTCTTTGAGGAAAGTCTAAAAAGGCTCTCTTTCCGCCTGACGCAGGTCTTCATCGAACGTAGATGTTTCGGAAGGACCCCCAAAAAACCAGCAAATATAGGTAGGTACTTAATCACAGAAAGATGCTTCTTGAGCAGTTCGTGAAAGTTACCAGTACTTCAAGTAGTCTCTCCCTCGGACTTGACCACAACCTACTGTTTGGAACAAGTACCTAATTTCAAAGATTCCAAAAATTGAAGATCATTAAGAATTTCATGAAAAACCCATGAATACATATTTCACACAAGGCCCCGACGTGGTTTGCGTTCCTGAAGATAGTTTGATTACGTATGATGTATCCTACATTACTTGCAGCCTTAAGTCGACAACTGGACGTTACCTTCTTAAGAGTGGTCAGTGAGTGGTGATCAACACTGGGACAACATTCTGACGGATGCCAGAGTCAGTCACAGCCCCAATTGGTTGCGACATTTGTTCGCTGTCATTTTATAGTTTTGTGGAGTCACAAACACGGAGTAATGAGGGGGTATTAGGGTGTTTCGAGAGGTTTCTGTTTCAAATTCGACGTGATGTAAGTCAACATCAAACTGCAACAATTTTTTCACAAATTCTTTATAAGTACAGTTGTGGAGCAAGATGACATCGTAGGTTACTCTGTAGTATTTTAATAATCGCTAGCAGTAGTGGACTATCAGTGCACGTTATCCAGCTGAAGATGGGCTGAAGCCGATTATGCTCCTTCGAAATTCACCTCCGCCAAAGTTGCATAACGGACCCGGCTAAAAGTCTGCAGAGAAATATCATCGAGGCAAATTCTTATGGGAGGTAATTCTTTCGAAAAATCTCATAGCTCTAGCAGACATTGGCCCTAGAGATCTTCGTCAGGCGAAAAGAGAGACTCTCTTTTCCTCAAAGAAGGAAGATTTACTGCCGCGTGCAAGTTACCGTAGCTCTAGAACACTAAGGGCAATTAAAGGAACACAGGTCGGTTTCAGTCTGTAAAAGTCTGACACAAACTCTCGCTTTACCCAGAGCGGGGGAAGGTATTTGATGATTTTCTTCATAAAAGTAAAACGTGCAGACACTAAAAACTGTGGGTATTGACCTCAGAACAAGATCCATACAGACTCTTTATACATTTTGGCAACATTTAACATTTTGAAAACTACTTTATCCACTTTTTTTTATAGACTACGTTAAATAACATTTATTTAGTGTTGTTAAAAGAAAACAACGGTTTAATACACTTTTAGTCTATTATAATGAACCAATCATATTAAAATCATACAGCGTTGTTTCATCATAGAATAAACCAAAAACAAACTTAAACTATCACCTTTTCCTTTTAGGGGTAGGCAGAACCACAGTTTATCAACTACTTCGACCTCTACATGTCTCTTTCTGTTTATTGATGATGATAAGTAATTTATTTGATGTATATTATGAACGAGTATTCTATTACTGGTGAGCCAAATAAATAAAATAAATTACATATCTGGACATAAGAAATACATTTTACATAATATATATACTGAAATTCCGTTATTTGAATTAGATGTTTTTAGCACGAATCACAAGCACAGAATTATTAATTACGTTTGTGCATTTTTACTAACTTGACGCAGACAAAGTCGCGGGTAACAGCTAGTACTAGTATATTTTAAAAAACCGGTGAAGTAAATACTCTTTAAAATACTCTTTTTAGGGTTTCATACATAAAAAGGAAAAAACGGAACCCTTATAGGATCACTTTGTTGTCCATCTGTCTGTCTGTCAAGACCCGTTATCTCGGGATCGCGTGGTGGTATCGAGTTGAAATTAAAACCATATACTCAGGTCTGCAGTCCCTTGAAGCTGTAAAAAATTCAAACTTCTAGTCTAACGAAAAAAATAGATACAGCCGTTTATGTCGCAAAGAACGTATATTTCGACACTCTCAAGGGAATTAAAATTCATAGGGTACTTCCCGTTGACCTAGAATCCTGAAATTTGGCATGAAGCAAGTACACAAACACAAGTATAGGAAATCTGAAAACTGTAAATTTGTAGTATGTGACAAAAAAACCTTTTTTTGCGATTCGGAAAAATCTTCGTAACTCAATTTGGGAATTGAACTGTTTTCATAGGTAAGTTTGTACGGAACCCTCAGTGCGCGAGTCTAACTTGCACTTGCCCAGTTTTTTTTCAATTCGAACCAGTAGTTTCTGAGATTAGCGCATACAACTAAACAAACAAACTCTTCAACTTTATAATACTTTAGCGAGCCGCTCCAGCTTCACACAGGTGTAGGTATACACCACAAATTTTTAATTAGTATCTACAAATACTTAAAAGGCTTATTGGAAAAGATCTTGTTATTGTTTATGTAAAGTCTCAATAAATAATATTTATACAACATTTTATCGTTACAATATATCAGTATTGTGCTGTATACACCACAAATTTTAATTAGTACAAATACTTAAAGGGCTTACTATAAAAGGTCTTATTATTATCTAGGTAAAGTTTCAATGAAAATATTCATAAAAAGCAAAATTATTAGCGTTTCTTCATATCCCAAAATAATACTCAATTTATGGAAATATTGTACAGACAGATTATGAATGAATGAATGACGATCAAAATGGAAAAACACTGCGCGTAGTATTTTCTAGTAACAATTGTTATGAATGATTGATTCAATTATGAATTTACCAATTATGACAAATTTTCGTGGACAATTTTAGGATTTCGTTTTTTTTTTTACTTTTGACTACACAAATATGATCAGTTGAACGTGTGCAGAAAAAAAAAAGATAAAGCGTGTACTAATTAAAAAAAACAGTGGTATATAACATTACAAAAGTAATGTTTTTTAACTAGCTTTTAAAGAGAGATTTATTTTTAGATTCTTATTCGTTCTAAAAGGAGACATAACCCAATTAAACGCACCTCGAGTAATTTCTGTCTTACAAACTTATCTTTCTGATCTCGTTTCTTGATAACTAGATTGCGAACGAATTCGCTCTTGTAATAATTAGTTTAGAGGCTATTTTAGAGCCTAGTATTTTGCTGTTTTTAGGGTTCCATACCTCAAAATGAAAAAACGGAACCCTTATAGGATCACTTTGTTGTCCGTTCGTCTGTCTGTCTGTCTGTCTGTCTGTCAAGACCCTTTATCTCGAGAAGGCGTGTACGTATCGAGTTGAAATTAAAACCACATACTTGGGTTTGCAGTCCCTTGACGCTGTGAAAAATTCAAACTTCTAAATTAATGGAAAAAAAAGATATGCCGTTTATGTCGCAATAAAACGTATATTTCGACACTCAAGGGAACCAAAATTCTAGAGTACTTGCCGTTGACCCAGAATCCTGAAATTTTGCAAAAAGCAAGGTCTTATAACATAAGTATAGGAATAAATCTTAAAACAGAAAATTTGTTATTACGTCACAAAAAAAAATGCGATTTGGAAATCAGGAATTAAACTCTTTACATAGGAAAGTTTGTAGGGAACCCTCAGGGCGCAAGTCCGAATCCCACTTGCCCAGTTTTTTATAAGATGAAGAAGATATTTGGACAGGAGTGAAGATTCCGCAGGAGAACCAAGGTTCAACATAGCCCGAAAAATCGTCACACTGAAGTGGCAGTGGGCAAAGCATATTGCTCGCAGAACAGATGGCCGTTGAAACCGAAAGAGTCTGGAGTGGCAACCGTATACCGGAAGACGTATCGTTGGAAGGCATCCTACAAGGTGGAGAGGCGAGACACTCAGGACCTTTCATTGTAGTAACACTTGGTGAGGCCTATGTCCAACTGTGGACATCTTTCAGCACAAATGATGATGAAAGATGATGATTTGAACATACCGAGCCTTTCCAGGAAAAACGTTTCGTTTCCTTTGGGTAAGTTTCTATTTGAAACAAGCGTATTGTAGGAATATCTCTGCTTCATAATTTTAGCGTCATTATTCCTTTCAACAAATTTACAACTACATCACTCTAATAAAACACTACTCCAACTAAAATGGTTTTATTTAAATTTTCCCATTGAGTACGCCACGCGCTGCGTATCTGCTGGGAAAAATACGTCAATTTTTCAGTACAATGCGTACAAAATATTTCACCTTACTTTGTGTTGTTTTCAACTTCCTTAACGTTATTCAGTAGGATATTTCAAAGTTTTGAGTACCGACGCGACGCCGAGTTGCTATTTTGTACACTCGAAGGTTAGACTATGAGAACAGCCCAATATTGCCTGAAATAAATATGATGAGTAAATGTATGTTTCATAAATTAAACCTTTCATTTTCATGAACCATTGACTATTTGTACAATCATTCGATTACTATTCGAAGTATTTGCAAACAAGGTGGTGGTCTGCACTATTTGGTGTACAAGTAAGCAATAATAATTGCTGCTCTTAAAACGCAGCATATGCTGAGTTAGGTGCGTTTTTGGCCGCGCACTGATTATACCTTTCTTTTTTTTATTGTGTAATTTTAGTTTATACGATTGTGTGAAGCACGAATAAACGTTTTTTTCTTTCTTTCTTTCTCTTTGCTTAATTCCTCATTATTATTACTGTTTTTATTGTTGATATACTCGCGTATGACCACTATATCACCTGATAGTAAGCGATGATGTGGCCGACGTTGGAACACGTTTATTTAGGAGTAGGTAATCTATTACTCTTAACTTCATATTTGGCTATTTTATATCTATACAAATTATAAAAAAATACAAATCCCAATTTCGAGCCAGTATAATTAATAATACAGTTGTGCACGAATCAACAATCCTAATATGAAATTTGAACACAATTGGTGAATGGAGTGTGAACTATACACGTCAGCGTTACCTCTTCAGGGCATACTGGCGTAATATTTAAATGCTACAACAACAATCAATGAATTATTTTATGGTCTATCTCTGAAGTTGTTCATCAAATCTTCACTAAGTTTAAATAAGACTACTTGCCAAAACTCTTTCAAACAAAGTCAGAATCATAAAAATGAGTTAACATTTAAAGAAGATACAAAAAAAAAAAAACAGACAAGTCAGTTGTAACTAAATTACTAATTTATGGTTTGAAATTTAAAATAAACATTTCAAAGAATGAAGCTGCTAAGATCAACTGCATAAAAGATACATCCACCAATACACACTAAATAACATAAAAGATAGATAGATTAAGCTGTTGATCCCCGCATTAACGCCGGCGTTCACGCGCCATTGTCTTACTAGTGTCTCTAATTACGCACTCAAAAGGTTAACCTTTTGAGTGCGTAATTAGAGACACAATAGTATATGTAGAATACTTTCCATTGTATACTATTCAACATTGCACTAAGAGTTTAAAATGAATAGTAACAATGGGCGATTTTCCCAACAGTAGGAAAATTATACGCTTATTTTCTATTCAAACGTTTAAGATGCTTCATCCGCATTTAATACGATGTGTGTTTTGACAATAGACTGTTAAATTGTAATATTATATACTTGTATATTCTATTATAATTCCCTTTATAATTCTGCAACAGTTCATATTTCAATTGGGTAGCAACAAGAATGTCATTGTTTTACTTTATACTGCTTTTATTCCGATTCAATCATTTGTTCCTTTTTTATGTATAACCACTTTTACAACTTGTCTCGTTCGCTGAAAATATCCATTTTATGTTCTCCGATTTGCGGAAACTTCTCTCTTTATGTATAATTTTATGTCAGCAATTTACATATTTATTACTATTTATTTAACTGTAGGTTTTTCTTTTTTTATGATAAAATGCTTTTTTGTTAAACATAACTTTCTGGAATAGCTATTACTTTTATGGGAATGGTTATAAATCCGTTCTGACTTGCATTTTTACATATCACGTTATAATGTTTAGCTTGTGATATATCTCTATTGCAGCCACTATTGAAAAGTTTGTGAATTACTACGAGTTTTTCTTGTCTGTCATATCTTATGACCATTATTATTTTTATTTTCTTTTAATGATGTAAACTGTTTGACTGCCATCCCACCTGATGATACGTAGTGATGCAATGGTTGATGATGAAGCGTACAGTTTATTAAAAGTATTCACTCTAACCTTAAAGAAACCATAATTATAATTGGATGGAAAAACGGCAACAGGCAAATTGTTTCAGTCCTTTGCGCATTATAAACGAAGAAGCGAAAAGCTTAGTACGGACCTTACGGAGTTTTCAATAATGTAAAATATGAACACTCGCCGTACATCGGGTTGTCCGGTGGTAGATTACTATTGTAAAAGTCTGTTTTTTTCGACACAATATCTGTTCAGTTTGTTGTAATCATATTTATTAAATAATCACACCTCAAAGGCTGCACGGATTTGAATGTTACTTTGCATAAATAATCTTTTAGAGTACCTTGCCATCATGTTAGTACAAGTTACGTTTTCATACGGGCAAAACTGCTGGAAAAACCTAGTGTCTCAATAATTGTAAAAATAAATATTGAGCGTCGCAAAAATTTAAATCAGGTTCATAGATTTTTTTTTGCTATGTGTACGTTACTTTCTACCGAAAGAGAAACAGTTGTTTCTTATTTTTCTGTTCACAAAACAAATGAAACATTCAATTTGTCCAAAGAATTTGATTAGAGACATTGTTTACATTAGAATTGTAAATTACAACGATTTTGTCAACTTTTTCCCAGGGCTGGGAAATAAATGGTAATGTTTCTTCCCATTGTAAGAAATGAGCTTGGAATGTTTTAAAAAGAAATATGTTCTCGTGAATAATTTCAGTAATGCTTTGGAGTAATGGTGGAGGATTTATAAACGATATGTTATGCTTTTAGCCTAAATAAAATATGAAAAACTAAGTAAAATAACATCATATTTTTCTTGAAGCGTACGTTGTTTCATGAGAGGATGAGATTAATTTCAGGTATTTCTTTTCTAACAAAAATATGGATCTTGTATCTGAAGCAAAATAAATAATAAATAATTTATCATAAAGTATTAGTTCAGGAAAGGACTCACAAAAAACTTCACTAGTTAGCAAATGGCTACAGGTAATGGCGGTAGTAATCTATAATATGTTGGAGTTTATCATCAGAATAAGCACTCAAATCAAGGAACCAAAAATTCAAATGTTCCAATTACTCGTTTCCTATGGAGAAGAACCGGTATGAAACTCCATGGTTAGCATAGTAGCATAGTCGGCCTTATAATGGTCCCACTGTTGGGACTCAGGCCTCCTCTCTAGGAGAGGGAATGGGCCGTAATCCACCACGCGGGCCCAGTGCGGATTGGTGGATGTCACATGTCTTCGAATTTTTGGTTCTAGGACATGCCGGTTTCCTCACGATGTTTTCCTTCACCATTTTGAGAGCAGTGGTGATGAAATAAATTACACAAAGTAATGCGCCTGGCTGGGTTTGAACCCGCGACCTACAGCTCGTAAGTCGGGGCCGTTACCACTCGGCCACCACTGCTCTCCATGGTTACTCTTTTTAAAATAATGATAGATTTTACAACATTAATAGGTATATGAGGACAGAGTAGACCAGTCAATATTTTACCCAAAGGCACAATAAAAATATTACCTAATAATAAAAAACTGGGTCGAAATAGAAAATAAATTGAATCCACGGAGTTACAGTGTTCTCACATTCACTTTATTTAATTGGAGCAAAAGGAATTAAACCTATCAATAAATGTGATGTTGAAAAAAATAAGAATAGAAATAAAAATAATATAAGAAAAATATAAAGCTACCGCAGCTGGTCGTTTATGCTCTATTTAGGTGCATATTTTGACACTCGCTATATAAAAATTAAATCTAAATACCTCAAAATCTATACGATACTTCCCGTTGACCTACAATCCTGAAATTTAAAAGAAATTTACATTTTTCAGACTTTTTCCTATAATTGTGCTATGAGACCTTAGCACAATTATAGGAAAATGTCTGAAAAATGTAAATTTATAAACAAAAAAAAAAGGAACATGCACGGAAATAGTTGATAGTTTTAGGGCTGCAAATATCAGTGTCCCTCTATTTATAAATAATGTGCATAAGGAAACTTGCGAGAATCATATAGTTGAATACATAAGGAGCAAAACAAATGTTGAAGTCACATTACAAAAGATCGAACCCAAGCAACAGAAACAATATTATACAACTCATTTAAAATGTATGTTCCTAAGGAGAAGCTTAGTTTGTTTTTGGACTGCACTTTATGGCCTGATGGTATTGCTTTCCGCCGTTTCGTGGATTTCAGCAGACGAGATTTAGACAGACGTAAGAAATCTGCTACTAGTGCAATAATAAATCTAAATGGATAGTACAACAAACAATGAAAGTTTAAAATTCATCAGTTTCAATTGTAAGTCTTTTAAAAGATCCTCGGAGTGTGTAAGACGTCTTTGCCTTACTGCTGATATTATTGCACTGCAAGAAACGTGGCTCCTGCCCCATGAAATACCTGAACTCGGTAAAATAAACAGTGATTTCGGATATTGCGGCAAATCTGCGGTAGACCTAACAAGTGGTATACTGCGGGGGCGACCGTATGGCGGTGTAGCACTTCTATGGAGAAACAGTAAGTGTAATTATGTGTCTGTAATTCCGTGTGAAAGTAAACGAATAAGTGCGATTAAGGTGTGTGTGTCGGATCGGTTTATACTCGTTTTTTCTATCTATATGCCTACCGACTCTTCTGACAATCTTTTGGAATTCGTTCAATGTTTAAGTGAAATTATATCAATAGTTGAGAGTAATAATATTGAAAGTGTATTTATCATGGGGGATTTTAACGCTCATCCGGGGGAATTATTTGGAAATGGACTTCGAAATTTTTGTAATGAGCAAAACTGGACATGTATCGACCTTGAGATGTTGGGCTCGAATTCGAATACCTATACTTTTGTAAGTGAAGCGCACGGCTGCCGTAGGTGGCTGGATCACTGTGTTGTTACTGATGCTGCACTAAAGACGGTTACTTCAGTAAGGGTATGCTACGACATCTTCTGGTCTGATCACTGTCCAGTAGAGATTCAGTGTAACTTGAAAACAGTCTGTAAAATCATTAAGCCACCGCTCACCAAAACCAATAAAGTTCTATGGGGTGACAGGGACTTAAGCCAAATAGAAAAATATACAAAATGTTGTAACGATAAACTGAGGGAATTTGGCTTCCCTCATGAATTCCAACAGTGTTGTGATAGCATGTGTAGTGACAGTGGCAAGGATCACTTGGCAGCGATAGACGCGCTTTATGGTGACATTGTAACAGCGTTACAGGAGGCTGCTGTCGATAGCTTGTTAAGCTGATAGTTTTCTGTACGACCATTATTAATCTCAAACTTTGTTTTTGGGGGCCTGGTGACCTGACACACAGGTTTTGTAAAAAAACTTAGTTCAGGCACCAGTCTTCCACAAATTGTTTTTATACCAAAATTTCTTTTCTGTAATTTGTGGAAGGAAAATAAATTATTATTATTATTATTATAGCTATGTGGGTCGCGGGGTTAGTGGCGGACGGCGCCGCGGTCGTCATGTTGTCGGATGGAACAAGTATGTTTGTGACGCTCACAGGGAGGCTAGGCAAAAGTTTTTAACCTGGGTGAGTTACGGTCGACCTGACAGTGGTAAGTTTTATAATGAAATGTATGAATCTAGAAAAAAATTCAAAAGCAAACTACACTATTGTCAGAATAACCAAGAATTAATAAAAATGAATATTTTAGCTACAAAACATAAGAACAAAGATTTTAAAGAATTTTGGCAACAAACAAAAAAGTTAAACCCAAAACCTAGCGTCCCTGTGAGTGTCAACGGCATCTGTGAACCAAAAGACATTGCAAACGTGTTTCGGTGTCACTTTCAAGTGGAGTCTCCGCTAAAAGGTGAGCAGACTAGGGATGCGGAGGTCGTCGTGTCAACGGTGCCTGAGCGTGTCACAGCAAAACAAGTTGCTCTAATAATAAAGGGCATGACTCGAGGGAAGTCGCCCGGACACGACGGCCTCAGCATCGAACATTTTCAGCATGCGGGGCCACACCTCCCGAGGCTCCTGGGACTACTTTTCACGCTCTGTATTAGGCATTCCTACCTGCCAAATGAGCTGATGAAGACGGTGGTAGTGCCTATAATTAAAAACAAGACTGGAGATAATTCTGATAAGTGCAACTACCGCCCGATATCATTGGCTACGACCACAGCCAAGGTGCTTGATGGGCTGCTTGAGAGACAGCTTAAGAAACACTTAAATTTAAACGACGCACAGTTCGGTTTTAGACCAGGACTTTCGACATAATGCGCAGTTATGTCTCTCAAGCAGACTGTCAGGTATTACACAGACAGGAACACGCCTGTGTATGCAGCCTTTCTTGATCTCTCCAAGGCTTTTGACCTGGTTAGGTATGATATTCTCTGGTGTAAATTAAAGAGTACAGGTGTGCCGGGTGAGCTAATTAATATGTTTAAATATTGGTATGATCACCAAACTAATCAGGTCAAATGGCTTGGCGAGCTTTTTGATGAGTACAGGTTGGAGTGTGGAGTGAGACAGGGGGGGTTAACATCTCCTTCACTCTTCAACTTGTACGTGAACGGGCTAATTGTTGAGCTGAGCAACATCGGAGTGGGTTGCTCGATTGATGGTCACTGTATCAACAGTATCAGCTACGCAGATGATATGGTGTTGCTCAGCCCATCAGTAGCCGCGCTCAGAAAGCTGATAGGCGTTTGTGAGGAGTATGCGGTCTAATGTACAATGAGCGGAAAAGCGAACTCATGGTATTTCAAGCCAGGGGTCGTAAACTGGGGGATGTGGCACCTGTGCTGCTTAACGCTGTCGCTCTTCGTAGAGTGAATGAATTCAAATACCTCGGCCATGTGGTCACCAAGGATTTAAAAGATGATAGGGATATAGAAGGGGAGAGGAGGGCGATGGCGGTCCGCTGTAACATGTTGGCACGCAGATTTGCGAGGTGTAGTTTAGAGGTAAAGATCACTCTGTTTAAAGCATTCTGCCAAACTCTCTACACCTGCAATCTGTGGGTCAACTACACGCAGCGGGCCATCAACGCTCTCCGAGTACAATATAATAACGCGTTCAGGGTGCTGGTGGGGCTCCCACGCTGCTGTAGTGCGTCTGCGATGTTTGCGCACGCGCACACAGACGGTTTTCACACTGTGCTGCGGCGCCGCATCGCCTCGCTGATGTTCCGTACGCGTGGGAGTACCAACACCATCCTGAACGTGCTCAGCCACAAGCTGGACAGCCCTCTTCTGGGACACTGGGTTCAAACTCAAGTGCGCGTGCTCGGGGCCCCAGAGGGCGGCAAATACTTAAATTAACTTAAATTAATTTTTATATTATATAATGATGACAATTAAATAAATTAAATTAAATTAATAATATAATAACAATATGACATAATAATAATATACTTAATATAATAAATTAAATTTAATGATTAATATAATAACAATTTAAAGTAATACAGAATATAATCAATCAATTAATAATTATAATAATGAAAATGTAAAATGTAATTATATGGACCAAATATGTCTGAAATAAAAAGATTTTATTTATTTATTTATTTTATAATTACGTCAGAAAAAAAAATGCGGTTCGGAAAATTTTTTAAGACTAGATTCCTTCAGTGCGCGACTCCGACTCGCAGTTGAGCAGTTTTTACATTGTCGTTTCTGTCCGTTCATTTCTTTACTCTTTCTCCCAATCTTCGATCGTTTTTCTAAGATTTTCTTTCTAAAAGCAATAAATCACATTTTAAACCTCGGTCAAAGTCCGCATTTTTAAACGATAGTGCTGTCAAGTGGCTCGTGGCAAATGGCTCAGTGGTTGATAGTACCTAGCGTGTCTAGACAGGTTTATAGTGATACTTAAAACTGTCCAACATATAAATTGCTTTGTAAGTTTCTTTGAGAAATTCGAAGAACGTGTGAATGCTATCTAGTTTACAAGTACTGTGACCATTTTAAGAGCTTTAAATATAAAATCTAGAAAGAATCTTTATTTTCTGAAATAGATTTTTCTTAGGAATACGATTATTTATTACGGTCTACATAGTCACCACAATGATGGCCACATCAGAAGGCTTAAAGTCACCCAAAGGGCAATTGAGAGGGCTACCAGGAATGAAGATATCCGCAGGAGAACAGAAATTACCGACATATCCCGACGAGTCACTAAACGTAATGTGGCAGTGGGCAACACATTGCTCGTAGGACAGATAGTCCTTCGACAAAATCTGGAGTGGCGACTGGAGGCCTCCCAAAAGGTAGACCAGCGACCTGGTCTCGTCGTTAAGGGAACACCTGGAGGAGAGCTATGTCGAGTAGTGGACGTCTTTCGGTCTTGGATGATGGTGATAATGAGGGGAACATGTACGATGTTAGTTATGATACGGCCATGTGATGTGGAGTAATGAGGAAAACCTCAAGAGAAAAGTTTTGAACATCAATAAGGATATGGAGATGTTTGACGGATGATATTTTAGAGGTATGCAGAACAGGTTGTTACGTCCTGCAAATCTCGGTAGAAAAGGGAGGTAGGCTTCCAACCATATGAGTACTGTGTGTGGTCCAGCAATTGCCCGATAGTTGATTTCGGACTGTTGTATATTATGTTCTAATCGCGCAAAGACCTTTGATACCGTTATGCAGGATTTTGAATTACAGTTTATTTATTTATTATTTATTAAAACTTTATTCACAAGTAATGAACACTGTACAAAGGCGGATTTAATGCCTTAGGCATAAATAAATAGAAAAGAAATACAATAATAAATATATAAATACATACATACAAATTAACAATGTAATTTTTTATGAGAAACAAGTCCAACAAATCAACGCTGTGATGATTACACCAACTTCCTGCAAATGTGTTCACGTGCCTTCACCTTAAAAGTGAACCGACTGGTCGTCATCCTGATGTTCAACGGGAGCCCATTCTAAAAAGGGGATCGCCTGGACAAATAAGGAGGACTGGATAAACACAGAGAGAGGTGTGGGACATCGTAGAAGACGGTTATTGGTAGATCGGAGATTTTTATTATGACCAGAGCAAAGAAATTGGATTTGAGAAGTCAAGTAAGAAGGAGAAGAAGGTTTATCCAGAAAAGAAAACAGGGTAGTCAAGGCTCTTAGCGCTCTACGCGCTTAGTTCCTATCTGGCGTCATATATGTCGCTACATATGCATAACACGAGCAAGTTGGCAGTTGAACTTGGAATACAGAAGTCGAGATTTTTTTCGGTCCGATATGAACAATCGGACAGTTGCCACCGGACCAAACATGTAGATACACGTCTAATTCGAGGATCCTCCCTTTTTAATGGAGGTTTGTGGGCACATATGGTGGACATCCCACCCATACGTACATAGCGTTTTGGGAACACATTCATTATGCGCATAACTAATGAATTGAGGAAACATAGACTCTGGCAGGGGATTCTACATCCCCTGCCAGAGTCTGTGTTTCCTGATAGCTACAACCTGAAGTCTTTAAGTCAAGAGTGATTAAGTTACTTTTAGGCAAGCGTGCTCCATCGTCGGTCACATCATCGCTTACCATCAGATGAGATAGTGGTCAAACGTAATAATAAAAAGAAAACTTTACACTCTATTCCGTCTACCTTTAAATATAAATATAATTAAATTAATCGAAAGTTAATTTTTCCCTTCTCATGGCGACCGAGCTGAGTGGAATGAGTCAAATTGAGTTGGAATATGGGTCCTAGATTCGAAAACTTAGATATTCAACTTTCCACTATTTTATTATAAATATAACTGAGCCTATCTTCAGTAATACTGCTTCGAAATCAAAAACCACAGATCGAGAAGGGTCCAGGACTTAGGTTGAAATAGATTAAATACCTATTAAACCTTCCAAGCAAACTATATGTTACAACAAAGATGGGTACAGAAGGTTAACTTCATACGATTGGCTTAAACAAGCAATATGTATTTGCTTCAGGCATCGGACATCGGTCCCACTACACAAAGATCATGTTCGCAGGGCAAAGATAGATTTTTTGCCGTGCGAACATGATCAGGTTCTAGAGTGGAGACCGCGCACCGGAAGGCGCAGCGTCGGAAGGCCTCCCACAAGGTGGACTGACGACCTGGTGAGAGTCGCGGGAGTGCGGTGGATGCGAGACGCACAGGATCGGTCGTTGTGGAGACGCTTGGGGGAGGCCTATGTCCAGCAGTGGACGTCTTTCGGCTGAAATGATGATGATGATGATGATGAACATGATCAGATCGTCGCACCACCTTTACCGCGGTTGTCCTCGATGACATCGTCCTCCCTCTGGCGTCCAGTGAGCGACAATCTTCGTCCCCCTGTCCGGGTGCATTCGTGCAACGTGCCTAGTCCTGCTCCCACTTCACCCTGTTCAGGCTATTTTTTTACTTAATAATACTTTTTTAAATTTATTTGTAAATATAGCGATCTAATTTTAAATAATTAAATTGCTCGGGTAATTTTTCATTGATATTACTACCGGACAACCGAACGGTGAGCTACGCAATGCTAGTTGTCCGCAAGCACACGCCTTCGGTGCCTGGAAGTGGGGGTCAGGGTCCCGGCGGCTGGAGCGTGATGATGTCCGTTTCGTCACACGTGCGACCGCCTCCTTCGCTAGCATTACTGCTTCGCAGAAGGAGGCGACCGCCGCCCATTCAGACCTGGCCAAGGCCCGGCGCGAGAGGTCGCTGCCGCACTACCGTGACCTCATGTGTGCGTTCTTGTTTTCGCCTGTTGCCTGGAGTTGGACTTCTGTACCTATCTACATTATGTTCAGGCTGTGGTTGTGGACCCCCCATAGTATATACGCTTCGTTGTGATCCTACTTAATCCCACTGCTTCCCAATCGGCTGGGATCACGTCGCCCGTAACTAGGTCAGTAGATTTAATGTTTAAAGCTTTTTCTGGTGTACGTGGTGAACATTATTTTTAATAGTACTCGTATCTACCTATGGGCTTCTTTGCATGTAAATTGTATTTATATTGTTTTTGCTTATGTAAACTGTTTTACGATGTTTAAAGAAGTTACTGAAAAGAGAGAAAAAACTGGCCAAGTGTGAGTCAGACTCGCACACGAGGGGTTCCGTACTACAATATTAAAATCGAGCAAAAAAAACGCCGACAAAATAACGTTTCTTGTTTGGGAGCCCCACTTAAATATTTATTTTATTACGTTTTTAGTATTTTTTATTATAGCGACAACAGAAATTTAGCTATCATGGTTCATGAGATACAGCCTGGTGACAGACAGACAGACAGTGGAGTCTTAGTAATAGGGTCCCGTTTTTATTCTTTGGGTAACGTAACCCTAAAAAGGAAAGAAAAAGATTAATTTGTGACTCACACAAGATAAACAATACTAAAAAAAATTGAAACTAATCTACAAAATTATTTTTAGTATATAATGTGAAACCTGAATATAGTTTGTTCAGAATCAGTAACCGAATCGATTCCAATAATTTTTACACCATGTTATATTTTTTTCCCAAAAACATTTAAAAAAGTCACTATTTGGACACCACCGACACTAAGCACAACACAGGTCAAGACAGCTCATAGCGAGCATTAGGCGCCAGCGCACAGCTGGGTGCGGGAGTAAAACAACCCATCAGTCACCTGGATGGCCCGGTGACCATGTATTTATGTTGACAATCAGATACCATAACAAACTTATAACTTTGTGATTTTTCATGATAGAGTTATGAAATTTTATACATAGATTCTTTACATAAAAATACTAGACATGTGTTTCGGGTTTCGCATATACTATATCTAATGTTGTATAAATAACTTAAAAATCGAACACAAAAACAATACACAAACAACGAACGACACGACACAAACACACGACACACACGCCACAACACGACACAAGACAAGACCGACACGATCTGCGTAAATAACGGTTTGTTTTTAAATTTAAAAATGGAAGAATGTATTACAACAACTGCTTTTACAGAGACAAAAAGACTAAGTCTTACTGCGTTTTTTTTTTTTTAATTCATATAAACCAACCAGTGCTTGACTGCGATCCCACCTGATGGTAAGCAGCGATGCAATCATTGATGGTGAGGTGCACTAGTAGCCTATTCACTCTAGCCTTGAAGACACCTAAATTATAGTTGGACGGGAAGACCGCAGCAGGCAAATTGACGTACATCAAAAACAAACTAATTATCTCAACTTTTCACAGCTAACATAAAATTATTTCAAACAAAATAAGAGCGAAGTACAGTCGGCAACAGAAGTTTCAGCCAACAAGTTCGAACGTCAGTTACAGTGGAGTCAAAACTTTTGGGGGCCAATGTACAGCACTTTACAGCGTTACATAAATTATAAAGGTTTGCAATTAGAAATAATGTAGCGAGGAAATTCTACATCAGGAGTGAAAAGTATATTGAGAAGTATCATCTCAAACACCCGATTATTACAAAAACTGTGGCATATTTAACAGTCTGCAGGAGACGCCCAGGGCGCAAGCTTACGGACGGCGACTAATAGATAGCTCGCCGTCCCATAAGGACCTAAGGCTCTACCACGAGCTCTCATTTGACGAACTAAACTGAACTGTTAGATGGATGGAGCTATATAGAGTGTATAGCTTGACATTTTAACTCGTCATGGTTTTTTTTTTTCGGTGAGAAAATCATCCAGTGACATCCCCCGCTCTTGGGCGGGGCGTGAGATAGTGTCAGACTTTTACTGACTAAAAACCCACTCCTGTTCCTTCTTTGCCTTCGTTTCAGGGCCCCGGGGTTCTCTTTCGTGTCACCCATGGCCCCAGTAGGCTTCGACCCTGCTGGGCCCCTACGGTTTTGCTGACATCTCCTTGAGGCGCGCGTGGAACACTACGCGCCGTGGACAACTTGGGCTCGGTCCGGACGGTAACCGGACGGTCGGACGGCGAGCTACCCATTGCTCTAATCCGCAAGCCAGCGCCTACGGTGGAACTCGTCATGGTAAGGTCTCAGGCCAGGATCAACGGCGCCTCGAGTACCACGCGCGCCTCAAAGACATGTCAGCAAGCAGACGGAACCCACTAGGGCCAATGCCTGCTAGGGCTGCGGACTTGTTCGAAAGAGTTACCATAGTCCAAGGGCCCAAGTCTGCTATTTTTATAAATTCGTCATTCCAACACGATCCCATTGTCATATTGCTAAAAGTTCGTAATCTGCTAATACATAATGATCGATCATTGATCGGTCAATGGTCTCGTAATAGAGTTGTGGTAGAATGACAATATCGAGCTTATTAAAAGCAATGACTGCACAATGACGTTCTAATGATAGATCACTGATCAAAGGAACTGTCAACATTTTAGCAGATTACCGCATACGTCAGACATTCATTTGTCAATATTTACGAGATTACCATTCTATGTCACTTCTTTCAGTGGAGTGTCAGTGGTTGACCATTGGAAAGCCATAATGACGCCATTTATATTAGTAGATTACCAAATTTGCCAAAATCAACAATTATGAAATCAATGATAGACTATTCTGACACCATTGTAATAGCAGACTTGAGGCCCCTGGAATGGAACAGTCAACTGAAGGAACACAGGTGAGTTTTAGTGAGAGTCTGACACTCTCTCTCTCACTGCACTCAGAGCGAGGAAGTTATTAGTTGAACATATACCCCCCCCACCATAAAAAAAAACTCAATAAACAGTACAGAAATAAATCTTGCGAGATTATTTACTTACCATGTAATTTCAACTACAATAAATCCCATCAAAATTCAATAATTTGCAATATATCTGTGTCTTTTCAAGAAGAAAAATTTTACGATCTCACGCGATTTATTATAAACTGACGGTGTTTGCAATAACGCGGTGACAGTGACGTTGATAAATGGTTATCACTTTTATATTCCTTTAAGAGAAAAGTGCGTAAAGATGTACTGAGAGTAAGTATTTCACCAGTAAGTATACTTTAAATTCCATTTTATACATATTTATTTTCATATAAAAAACGCGTTGTCCCACACTCGGAATTACTCCTGCCCCGTGGGTACGTTCACAAACGTGTAAATTCTCATGACACAAGACACCCAGACTCAGCATAACTATGCCCAGCGTTCAAAAATGAGGTTAGAGTTAACTCTAATGACGTCATCCAGCCCCCCTAGCCAAGTTGCAACCGTTTCTTGTCGAATTCCGTTCTCCAATCGGTAACGCCTCTGTGTCAGCAATTGTAGAAAACGATAAGTTGGTAGCCATGTTGACGCGCCTGAGTCGGCCGCTCGTTCTACAATAACAAAGGATGTAGGGTTGAACATTGTAGAAACGATAACAATTCGTGCTATAATTTTGAACGATGGGAACTTGGCTACGAATTTTCTATTCGTTTGTTCTGACCACGTGACTTAACGTTGAGATGATGTCATTCCCATACATTTGATTACTTTTCGATTAGCGTTAACGATTGCAGATTATCAACTTGGCTAGGGGTGCAGGGTAGATACTCTACGCTCGCACTTTTGAACGCGAACGTAGAGTTGAACTGTCAATGTCAAGCAAGTGTCATTTATGGCCGCTTACACCAACCTACCCTGCTCGGAGTTAGAATTTGTTGGGTTAACTCTAGGGTAGCTACTCTAGTTATACAAGAATGACCCTGGGTTGCAACTCGAAGCGTTTTTGAATGGTTGGAGTAGCGACTCTACTCCACTCTGGTTATTTTTGAACGCAGGGCTGAAAGCCGTAAAAACATTCCTTCTGTGTGGGAATCGAAACCTCAACACGCAGCGCATGCTCAACAGCTAATCGCTCAACGACTACGCCAAATGTGCCATTTGTTTTTCTCTTTATAGGGTTCCGTACCTCGAAAGGAAAAAACGGAACCCTTATAATCCTATAAGGGTTCCGTTTTTCGTGTCCCTTAAAGCTGTGAAAAAATCAAACTTCTATGCTAACGAAAAAAAAGATACTGCCGTTTACGTTGCAAAAAACGTATATTTTGACACTCTCTAGGGAATAAAAATTCATAGGATACTTCCCGTTGTCCTAGAATCCTGAAATTTAGCATGAAGCAAGGCCTCATAGCAAAAATATAGTAAAAAAACTGAAAACTGTAAATTTGTAGTAACGTCACAAAAAAAATCGATTCGTAAAAATCTTTGAGACTTGATTCGGAAATTGAACTGTTTTCATAGGTAAGTTTGTACGGAACCCTCAGTGCGTGAGTCCGACTCGCACTGGCCCGGATTTTTCTTCATCCGCTCAAGAATAGAGTGGGAGAGCATATCAGACTTTCACTGGCGAAAATCGCACATGTGTCCTTTAGTTACCCTTTGCGTTCTATAACCACGGTTTTCCTTTCAGACATTGAGATTATTGTCCATTATAACAGACCATGCTGTTCCACTGCTGAAAAAAAGGGTTCCCTTCACTTCACATATTGTTTTCTGTAGTAGCCTTTATCTGTGGTTCTTCCACGGCATCACGTCAAGTCTTCGCGCAAGGCAGTGGCTTCTTTAAAGCAGTCGTGTTTTTGAGAAAAAGGAAGGGTCTTCACAGACGGACAACAAAGTGATCCTGTAACGGTTCCCTTTTTGCCAACTGAGGTACGGAATACTACAAAATAAAGGAAAGAAAGAAAAAAAGAAAGAAAACATGTTTATTCTGCCTGAATAGACGCACAATTCGTTACAAAAATACAAAATCCAGTTTCCCTGACAGGCCATGTGTGTATTGGGCATAACTGTGTTACACCATATACCCATAGACAACACAGTTGTCTAGATTAGGTTATCTGTTAAATACACGCTGTCATACAAATGAGACCTATAAACATAAAACTTCAACATTTTACTCACTCAAAATCAAAAGTGAAAAATATAAATCTGAATCAAAACGTAACCTTAGTTAATATTAAAATCTCTCTTTAAATATAATATTAAAATATTCTCTCACTAAGCAATCTATCAGGCAGGTGTAATACACCGGAGGCATTATGTCATGTTACATTTATTAACCTTACATGCGGCTCTTCTGCCAATATTACCAGAGTATGGCAATATGGCCGGCATTTTGCCAAATGGTAGCAATTTGGCACAAATGCATATTTTATAAGTGCGACTAAGCTGTTTAGATTGTGTTCAATATGGAGGTACATGTTTTTGATAGGTTAAAATAAGTTTTTAACTAATTTCAAAAACAAAAGACGGTTCTCAAATCGAAGGTTTTTATAAAATCTCCCCTAAATTCTTCTAGTATTCTTTTGTCGAGCCGCCTCGAACCAGGGAACTTAATATAACGTGTTTGGGCATGCCATAATCATAGTAGTAAGTTCCCTCTTTGAGAAATGGCTAAAGAGGCGTCACGGCATCCTCAACTTTCGCATGACGCAGGTTCTCACTGGACATTGTAAGTTCGGGAGGTTCCTGCATCGGATTAGGGCGGAAGAAACGCCCAGGTGTCATCACTGTGTGAACCGCCTGGAGGACACGGTGTAGCACACGGTGGAGGTGTATCGCCGTGTTTTCGCGCCTGGCCCTGGTTCTGGCTACGGTCCTGAGCGCGGTGGAATGGCTGGCGGACGCCTCCTTCTGCGAAGCAGTAATACTAGCGAAGAAGAAGACCACACGCGTGAAGGAACGAACATCCTCAAGCCCCAACCACCGAGACTCCAACCCAGACTATCAGCCACGGTAGACCCGGGTTTGCGGACGGCGAGCAATGGGTAGGGGCCCAGCAGGGCCGATGCCCGCTAGGACCACGGAGAAAACCCGTAGTTCTAGAACGCAAAGGGCAATTGAAAGGCAATTGAAGTCAGTAAAAGTCTGATACCCTCTCGCTCCACCCGAGAGCGAGAGAAGTCATTGGGTGTTTGCCCACCTCAAAAAAACGTCGAACCAGGCCTTGCAATAGTTATCTAGGACGTCTTATTACCTCTTTCCAAGTTTGCCTCGTATGTATTAATTCAACACTGTTTTTGACCGACTTCAAAAAGAAGGAGGTTCTATGTTCGGCTGAAAGTATTTTTTTCTTTTTTTTATATATGTTCACCGATTTCTCGGTCAATTGTAGATCGATTTAGAATTTTTTTTTTGATTGATAGGTTATGCTTCCGAGTTGGTCCCATAGAAATATTGTTATGATCTAATGAGGAACTTCGAAAATATAGAACGGAACTCCTCATAGGACCATAACAGAACTATCGTAACAAGTAAAATGGCTTTGTTTATACGTGTAGTCGACTGACTGAAAGAAGAGAGGGAGAGGATATATCGAACTGATCTGATGATGAAGCTGGAAGGTAGACACCGGAACTCTGATTGAAATGAATCAATGTAACTTAACCGTGTTTGGGATTATTACAATTGTCAGGAGATATACTCTAGCTATAAGGTACCTTCGAGCTAATCTGATGATGATTAGCTGAGGGGTAGTTTTTAGTTGTGCTACCACAACTAAAGTGTAAAAAAAAAATTTACAAAAAATACAACCGACTTTAATGTAAAAAAAAAAACACTAAAAAAGTACAAAATAAATTTAATTTGCGATTCGGAAAAAATTTCGGAACCCTCTGTGCGCGAGTCCGACTCGCACTTGCCCAGTTGTTTACGTTGAAAAAATCCTGTTAAGGTCTAAATAAGTATACTTAAATAAATGTTAAACCTTTAGTACGCTAATCGAGTTGAGGTGGGTACCTAATGCTTGGCAAAACGGGCTCAATTTATTTTCATTAAGACTCTTTTCTTCATTGTTAAAACCTTTTCACAGACTAAAATATGTTCTATAGGCTTTGCGGAGCAGTAAATAGGGATTCCATTATGAAACATTGTTGTGTGTTTTTTAGGGTTCCGTACCCGATCGGTAAAAACGGACCCTATTGATAAGACTCCGCGTCGGTTTCTCTGTCATCAAGCTGTATCTCATGCACCGTGATAGCTAGACAGTTGAAATTTTCACACATGATGTATTTCTGTTGGTGCTATAGCATATACATAATTATATAAATATTTAAGTGGGGCTCCCATACAAAAAACGTGATTTTTTGGGCGTTTATTGCTCGATATATAACGGCTACAGGTAGACGCTTGAAATGATCACAGAATATTTAGTAGTACATTCAGTTTAAAAATAAATTATTAAACTAAAATAAAATTTATAGTTTTATGGGTGAATTTTTTCAATTTTTACTCGATATCAATATTGTAGTACGGAACCCTTTATGTGCGAGTCCGATTCGCACTTGGCCAGTTTTTTCTTTTACGATACTCTGGAGTATTCCTGAAAAGGGAACTTTTATATGGAGTATACGGGCGTAAAGCAACAATCCATAATGATCTACGGATAAAATATCCGTAGTGAATTCTATGAAAAATGGTTGTTGTATCTTTTGGGTCGGAATGGGATCTAAAAAGGGATTAAAATGGGTCTATAAAGATTCACTTACTTTCAAAATGCTTGGCTGGAAACGATGAAGATCTGTAAAGAAAAGAAAAAAAGAATGTTAACCGACTTTAAAACAAGATAATTAAATTTATTTTATAAAACACTAGCTTTTGCCAGGTTTCTCCATACAAACTTTAAACCTCCGTTTTACCCCCTTACGGGTGGAGTTTCGTAAAAATCGTCCTTAGTGGATGTCTACACCCTATAAGGAAGCTACCTGCCAAATTTTAAGTTTGTATATGTTATAGTTTCTGAGATTTCGTGATTAATCAGTGAGTAGTATTTCGCTTTTATATATATATAGATAAGTACAGTTTAAATGTCTTATAACTAATACGAGGTGGCTACATGTATTGCCATATAGAGAGTACAAAATTAGTTGCACCAGACAAACAATGAAAAAGAAAACAGAAAAATTACAAATTAAAATTAAAATGTCAAAATTGAAATCAAAATGTCAAAATCGAAATTAAAATGTCAAAATTGAAATTGAAAACAGAAGGAGGTGCTGTATTTGGTGATATTTCAATATATCGATATTTACTTATTTTTAACCGACTTCAAAAAGGAGGAGGTTATATGTTCGGTTGAATGTATGGTTTTTTTTTTTTTATGTATGTTCACCGATTTCTCGGTCAATTGTGGACCGATTTTGAAAATTTTTTTTTTGATTGAAAGGTTATGCTTCCAAGTTGGTCCCATAGAAACATTGTTATGATCTGATCATGAACTTCGTAGATATGGAATAGAACTCCTCATGGGATCACAGCAGAACTGTCGTAACAAGTAAAATTGCTTTGTTTATACGTGTAGTCGATGACTGACTGAAAGAAGAGGGGTAATATATCGAACTGATCTGATGATGAAGCCTGAAATTAGGCACCGGAACTCAGTAATAAATTAATTTAATCTAACCGTGTTTGGTATTATTAGAATTGTCATAAGATGCACTCTGGCTATAAGGTATTTAAGTATGGCTGAGGGGTACTTTTTAGTGTTGGTACCATAACTAAAAAGTGAAAAATAAAAAACTTTTTACAAAAAAAAATACAACCGACTTCAATGTAAAAAAACACTGAAAAGTGCAAAATAACTTTAATTTCGGAAGTCGGTGTTAAATAACGAAGAGATAAAACTATTATAGAAACACCAACTTCCGAAATTAAAGTTATTTTGCACTTTTCAGTGTTTTTTTACATTGAAGTCGGTTATATTTTTTTTTGTAAAAAGTTTTTTATTGCTTATCAAAATGAATAAATGCTCACCAAATGTGTCCAAGAGCAAACGAAACTCGGAATTTTAGGGCACGCCGACACAGACAGGTTAGGTTAGCGGGATTCGGGGATAGAGTGAGCGAGCAAAGATAGCTAACGAAGCCCCCGTTGTTCTTGTCATGTTAGTTTACTTTAAGAGCCTGTGCACACCACGTGTATTAATCGCACCGTTGACGAGCGTTTTAGAAACGTGCGTCGATGGCGCTCTTTTATCCTATTAAAGGTCTAGTAGCTGCGTCTGACTCGCTTGCATATCGCGTCTGTATCGCTACAAACGAACGTCAGCGGAGCGTTTAAAAAAGGTGGTATGCACAGGCCCTTTATCTCACAAACAGAAATAGGAAGCCATCGCAGGGGGGCTTATAATAGCTTAATTTCTACAATACTTCATTAAACACAATTTGGTGATCATTTAACCATTCTGGTAGATATACCAGAATGGTTAAATGATCACCAACCGACTTCAAGGTTGCATTTTTTTTTGTAAAAAGTTTTTATTATTTATGTACACACAAATATACAGAAGAAGATATCTTATTATAAACATTTGTACAAAGGTTCTGCTTATTTCAAAAAGAAATTTCTTCCAGCAGACCTGCGAAAGGAGAGATTTATATGGTTTGACTAGATTTTTTTTGCGATCAAGTGCAGGATCCTCGAATACGCGGGGCCCCCGAATGCGCGGCGCGTGCAGCATTTGCTACTCTAGCTATATGGCTAATCTACCACTGAGTATCAGACTTTTACTAACTAAAACCCACCTGTGTTCTGTCAGTTACTTTTTATGTTCTAAGCCAACGGTAACTCTTTAGAACAATACCGCAGCCCTGGTATACACTGTCCGACTGTCCGGTAACCGTCCGGACCGATTCCGAGTCGGCGATAGCGCGTAATGTTCCGCGCGCCTCAAAGAGATGTCAGCAAAAAGGTAGGGACGAAGTCTACTAGGGCAATGGGTCGACTTCTAAAGGGGTTACTCATGCTCTCGAGACACAAAGGGCAACTGAAGTAACATAGGTTTGGTTTTGCCCTCGCGCTCCACCCCTTTCAATCCACTCTAGGGCAGTAGAAGTCATTGGATGATTTCTCATTAAAAAAAAATCGAAATCGGGAGTTAGCCTCCTCCAATAACGGGCATGCTAAGATGCTGCTACACGCCCCGACCTCATATCCCATTCCAATCAGACATTGTTTTTCCTGTTGTACTTTAGTGTTTTTCTACCGTAACGTCAGGTAGACCGTACCACTTTCTATCAGACCAGACCAGCTGATTGATTGAAAAAAAAAAAAACGATAAACCTCGTAGAGTGTTCGATTTGCAAATATATTGAATCTGGCGACCAATAGTAGGTCAGGAAGTGACAGCTGACTGACACTTCGATCCAATCATATGCCAGCTCGAGTTTGTACGAGAAAATTTATAGAATGAAGGGTTTCTTATAATGATAATCTGAAGGTCGACGTTTGGGTTTTTGATCTTGATTTTTAGTTGGCTTAAAAAAAGATGGATTTTACGTACAGACAGATACATCAATCGAGTACCCTTCTCCCATTAAAATACCTTAAAAAAGGAATTGTGCCTTGTATAGTCAACTTTGTAACCAGCAAATGATTCTCATGGCCATACGGATGGTGCGGGGATACCGTACGGTTTCCCGCGAAGCGGCGAACCTCCTTGCTGACCAGCCACCATGGGATCTGGAGGCAACAGGCCTTGCACGCATGCACGATCTGCGCGTGGAGATGCAACGCCGGGGCAAAACTCCGCTGCCGCGACAAGTCGCGGCATGGCGGAAAGAGTTCCGGCGGGATCTCATGGCAGAATGGCGACAGCGACTATCGCAACCCAGTACTGGGCACACCATAATTATGGCGGTAAGTCCCCTCTTTGAGGAGTGGCTGGATAGGCAACATGGCGTCCATACCTTCCGCATGACGCAGGTCCTCACCGGACATTGTAAGTTTGGGAGGTTCCTGCACCGGATTCGTGCTGAAGAAACGCCCGGGTGTCACCATTGCGTGGACCGCCCGGAGGACACGGTGGAGCATACGGTGGAGGTGTACCCCGCTTGGGAAGAGCAACGCCGTGTCCTCGTGGAGGCGATCGGTGGCGGTGATCTCTCGCGCCGGGCCTTGGTACAGGCCATGGTCCGGAGCGAGGAGGAGTGACAGGCGGTCGCCTCCTTCTACGAAGCAGTAATGCTAGCAAAGGAGGCGGCCGATTGCGTGAGGCAACGGTCCTCACGCTCCAACCGCCGCCGGGATTCTGATCCCGATTTCCGACCACCATAGGCGCGGGCTTGCGGACGGCGAGCAATGGGTGGGTCGCCGTCCGACCGTCTGGTAACCGTCCGGACCGAGCCCAAGTCGTCGATAGCGCGTACTGTTTCACTCGCGCCTCAAGGAGATGTCAGCAACTGTAGGGGCTATCAGGGTCGAAGCCTGCTGGGGCCAAGGGTCTGATTCTGAAAGGAAGACTCGGCTCTGGTACGAAAGACAACGAAGGAACAGGAGTGGGTTTTTAGTCAGTAAAAGTCTGACACGATCTTTCGCTCCGCCCAAGAGCGGGGGATGTCATAAGATGTTTTTCCCACCGAAAAAAAAAATGACCAGTTTTTTTTAGGGTTCCGTATCTCAAAAGGAAAAAACGGAACCCTTATAGGATCACTTTGTTGTCTGTCTGTCAAGACCCTTTATCTCGAGAGCGCGTGGAGGTATCGGTTTGAAATTAAAACCATATACCTAGTCAGATCTGCGGTCCCTTAAAGCTGTGAAAAATCAAACTTCTTGGTTAACGAAAAAAAAAGATACGGCCGTTTATGTAGCAAAAAACATATATTTCAAGGGAATCAAAATTCATAGGGTACTTCCCATTGATCTAGAATCCTGAAATTTGGCATTAAGCAAGGTCTTATAGCACAGATATAGGAATAAATCTGAAAACAGTAAATTTATTGTTAGATTGTTTTGATTTATTGTTAAGATTTGGAAATATCTTCAAGAATCCATTCGAGAATTGAACTCTCAGTGCGCGAGTCCGACTTGCACTTGCCTAGTTTTTTTCTAAGTTGAGAAATCATCTACGACTGAACGCTCTAGGGCAGAGCAGGAAGCGTGTCCGACTTTTACTAACTAAAACCACACGTTATGTTCCTTCAGTTGCCCTTTGCATTCCAGGGCCACGGCTGGGTCCCTGCTGGGTGGCTCATGACTCTATTCCGGACGGTTACCGGACGGTCGGACGGCGAGCCACCCATTGCTCGCCGGAAATCGGGATCGGAATCCCGGCGGCGGTTGGGGCGTGAGTACCGTTACCTCACGCGATCGGCCGCCTCCTTTGCTAGCATTACTGCTTCGCAGAAGGAGGCGACCGCCTGCCACTCCTCCTCGCTCCGGACCATGGCCTGTACCAAGGCCCAGCGCGAGAGATCGCCGCCGCCGATCGCCCCCACGAGGACACAGCGTTGCTCTGCCCAAGCGGGGCACACCTCCACCGTGTGCTCCACCGTGTGTTCTATTTAGGATAAAAATTACTACTAATAACTAGGCAGGCACGATACGATAGCGATCTAAATCTGTTTAAGAAATCTTTGATAACGCGTTGTCACTTTATTTCGTCATGCCCGTCTGTTGGTAGCCTAAGAATTTTCAGCTCACGTTTCACGAAATAATTAGACTAGTTCCAGCTTTTCATCGCTCTCAAATTATTGAACCAAAATCGGCTTTTAGTACAATTTAATGACGGTATTATCTATTGAAGTACACCTCTTCCTACCTAATTATATCAATGGTATTATCCGAATTCAAATGTTCTACCAATTCTAAAGGAACCTCATCAAGTCTTATATGCAAAGATGGTATAGTCACCAGCATAAATACCTTACATTGGCGCCACATTCAAAATTTTGTGAATGAAAATGGTATGGATAAAATTTAGAGGGTAGAGGGTGAGTGAAAAATAATAAATATTCCTTTTGTAGGTGGGAAAATCATCCATTGATATACCCCGCTCTTGGGTGGAGCGAGAGGGCGTGTCAGACTTTTACTGACTAAAAACCCACTCCTGTTCCTTCGTTGTCTTTCATACCAGCTCCGAGTCTTCCTTTCAGGAGCAGTCTTGGTCCCAGTAGGCTTCGAGCCTGCTGGGCTCCTACGGTTTACTGACATCTCCTTGAAGGCGCGTGTGAAACAGTATGCGCCGTCGATGACTTGGGCTCGGTCCGGACGGTTACCGGACAGTTGGACGGCGAGCTACCCATTGCTGGCCATCCGCAAGCCCGCGCTAACGGTGACCGGAAATCGGGATCGGGATCCCGGCGGCTGGGATTTAATCGAGTGCAAAGAAAGAAAATAAAAAAATTAAAAATGCACTCGAGCGGAGCTGGGGCGGGTAGCTAGTATATTTATATAAATCATAATTATATACATGTATATCAAAGAGCATCTTAATAAGCGGATTATTCATTTCATTCGTCGTCTCATGTCATTAGGATAATGTATGCTCCAATTACGCTGGCTATGTGTAATTACCTTGATTGACGTCTGATTCGTGAACGCTTGTTTATTAATGATTGCTTGACACAAGTTAAGTACCAATTGAGCTTGATTTCTGTGATTACCTTACACCATTAGAGCTACAAGGCACGTTTGAAAGAGTTACCGTTGCCTTGGAACGGAAAGGGCAACTAAAGGACACAGGTGAGTTTTAGTCAGTTAAAGTCTGACTTGTCCTCTCGCTCCACCAAGAGCGCCAGGAGGCTTTTGACGATTGCCCACCTAAAAAAAGAGATTATGTTGCAGATAACACCTACACGCCCGCCGACATAGCCCGAAGAATCGCTAAACTTAAGTGGCAGTGGGCAGGGCACATTGCTCGTAGAACGGATGGTCGATGGGGCTGAAAGGTTCTAGAGTGGCGAGCGCGCACCGGAAAACGCAGCTTTAGAAGGCCTCCCACAAGGTTTACCGATGACCTGGTGAGAGTAGCGGGAATGCGGTGGATGCGAGACGCACGGGACGATACGACATGACGTTCTTCGGCTGAAATGATGATGACGATCGCCTACATCGGATACGGTAGTCCTCCGAGCAAGAGCGTAACCTCCTGCGTATGCTCTACCGTGTCCTCCGGTTGATCCGCATAATAGTGACGCCCGGTCATTTCTTCTCGCTGTTTACTACACAGGAATCTCTCGAAACAACAGTATCCGGTGAGGACCTGCGTCAGGTAGAAAGTGAGAACGCCGTGGTGCCGCTGTAGCCACTCCTCAACGAGTGGTCTTTTCGGCGACACTTGAGGCAGACCTTCAGCTAAAATGATGAGAATCATCTTCAGGGGCAGAATTAAATGATAAATGACGATGATGATATATGATACCTATTTATTTTTGCTAGTAGGTTTTTTAAAAACACTGTTACACGTAAAATTTTTTAATGTCAATTTAAACTATTTAGATGAAGCCGGAAGAACATTTTCTATCATAAACATACATATTTATGGGTCAACATGACCCATAAATATGTATGTTTATGTTTTTTTTTTATCTATTGTATATATATTTAGTAGTATATTTTTAGTTTTAAGTTAGATTTAATTAAAGTGTTTATTTTTTTGTTGTACATTTAAAGTTCCTCAAACGCAAAATTTCTTTCTCATTCATATGGTTTGCTGTAAGAAAACCCAGTTGGGGGTAAAGCTCGCCTATGTACATCAACTGTCCTATTTTTATTATTGTCTGTTTAAGCTGTTGATCCCCGCATTAACGCGCGTTCACGCGCCATTGTCTTACTATTGTGTCTCTAATTACGCACTCAAAAGGTTAAAATTGTAAATTCGCCCCTTAAGTTCCTTTTTAACCGACTTCAAAAAAAGGAGGAGGTTATCAATTCGGTTGTATTTTTTTTTTATCATCATTATTTTTTTTTATTTTTTTTTATGTTTGTTACCTCAGAACTCCGTCGTTTATGGACCGATTTGCAAAATTTTTTTTCCCTTCATAGGATATGCTTCCAGATTGGTCCCAGTTTTTTCAAAATCCAGTTCTGATGATGGAATCCATGAGGAATCGAGGGAACTCCTCAAAAATTATAGGCAACCCTATGGTAATTTTGGTATTTTCATCAAGAACTTGAGCATTTACAGTCAAAAAGTAACATTTGATGAAGTGGAACTGATGAAAAAGACCAGAAATGGTCAACGGAACTTCATACTCAAATAGATATCACAATGAAGATAGTTAAGCGACTATGACAATACAAATAAATGAATGATTCTGAATAGTTACGTTGAAAATGGTATCATCGAAGTGATCTGATGATGATGATGGAGCCGGAAGGTAGGCACTGGAACTCCGTAATTAATCAATGTAACCTAGCCGTGTTTGGACTTATTAAAATTGTCATGAGATGCACTTTGGCTATAAGGTAATATCGAACTGATCTGATGATGGAGCCGGAAGGTAGGCACAGGAACTCCGTAATTAATTAATGTATCCTAGCCGTGTTTGGGCTTATTAGAATTGTCGTGAGATGCTCTTTGGCTATAAGGTACTATCGAACTGATCTGATGATGGAGCCGGAAGGAGGAATGGCTCATTTACATTAGGTCGTTTTGACCGATTCGGTTGCAGCCCGTACTCGTTCATTGACTAGCGTAGACTCGTAATAAAAGCGTCATGAACGATGAGTGGCACGTTTCTGCACGTTCACATCACAGTCAGTCATGTTCAGTCAGCGAAACCGGTCTATGGCCGCATATGGCGAACTGAAAACTGCCTACGCTAGTCAATGAACGAGTACGGGCTGCAACCGAATCGGTCAAAACGACCTAATGTAAATGAGTCAGAAGGTCGACACAGGAACTTTATAATAAAACAATGTAACCTAGCAGTATTTGGGTTAATTGAAATTGTCATGAGAAATAGGCACTCTGTTTATAAGTCTATCGCAACTAAAAAGTGTGAAATAAAAACTTTTTACAAAAAAAAAAAATAACCGACTTCACTAAAAAAAAACACTAAAAGGATCAAAATAACTTTAATTTCGGAAGTCGGTGTTAAATAAGAAACAAACAATACCGAGAAACACCGACTTCCGAAATTAAAGTTATTTTGATCCTTTTAGTGTTTTTTTTTAGTGAAGTCGGTTATTTTTTTTTTTGTAAAAAGTTTTTATTCATCATTATTGTCGCTGTCACTGATTACCCCCTCAATACTGGAAACAAATCGACTTACGAAGTAGTGAAGAGTAAAAAAAAATAGCGAAGGAAGCAACCTCAAAAATGAAGGAAAGTACTTCTTCACGCCCCAGCCGCTGTGACAGTAGCCGCCCCGGGAGTCAGGAATCGCAGAGAGATCTCCAGCCATCGAAGACCCGGGCTTGCGGACGAGGACCGAGCCCGAGTCGTCGACAGCATGTAAATAAGCCGTAGGGGCCCAGCAGGGCCGATGCCTGCTAGGGTCACGGGATAACGATTGAAAGGGATACTCGTGGTCGTAGAACTAAAAAACAACTGAAGGAACCTAGGTGCGGTTTTAGTCAGTAAAAGTCTGACACGCCTTCTCGCTCTACCTTAGAGCGATATAAGTTATTAGATGATTTCTCACCTTAAAAAATAAACACTCCTACAGAAAAAAAGAAAACGTTCAGACTGGACAGAATATGTCAATCAAAAACTTTTATAAACCGATAAACTAAAAGACTCCAAGTCTCTATACATCTTTAAAACCTCTCAAGTTACCTCAAACCATTCAAACGAAAAACTTAGCCCCAGTTATCATTACTACTTGACTCCACAAACTGTCGCGGCCACCTGACTTCTACACAAATCGATTCTCGCTTTGCTCAAATCGATTCTTATTCAAATGTTAAGCAACTTTTGACAGGAGGGGGGAGGTTTGTCAAAAAGTTTGGGAAACGTAGTTTGGGACTTGTGCGTAAAAGATACAGAGTAAGGAACACCGCTGTGAATAGAGACGGCATTGCTAATAATATTCGTAGTTTCGTAATTGCGTTGTTGTAACCGCTATATCTATAGTCAGAATAGGTTTCATTTCGGTTGGTTATAGGTTTCGCATTTTTTGCGTGTGGACACGGCATTATGCTGAGCGTTCGGCCGTTTTGCACGGACGTGGCGCATAATTATGTTTTTTTTTATTATTTATTTGTAATCTGTTATATGTTAGTCTTAAGTTTGCGCCCTTTCCGGCAAATAGCCAGTCGCGCTGTGTTAGCGAGGAACTTATATGTCTGAACTAGATAATAATATAATCATTTATTTTTCAGGAAATAAAAAATAAAAAAAGCAATAAAATCCGTCAGACATCAGCGCTCTTACCTAGATCTATGCACCACTTAAATATAGGTAATAATAACAAAAGACTACAACTTAATACTATAGGTACCGATTTAAGACAATTCGAATAATAGCATTTAAAAATAAAATCAATTACATGCATTAAAAAATAAAAATTACAAAATTAAATTAAAATACAATAAGAAAATTAAATAATATAATAAGTAATATTCCACAATTCAAATTGTTAGTTAAATTAATTGGATTGGAAACATTAAGAAATTAAATTAAAATAAATGAATACCTAAGTGAAAAGTGAATAAACGAAATTAATCAATCAATCAAAACACAAAATAATTGTATACATAATATATAAAACACAATACATAACTTTGCAATAATTTATAATATTATTTATGTATAGTGCCGTATATAGCAGCCAGTATTCTGTCTCAATACTCTATGGGAAGGAGAATGGGAGCAAGATGAATTGGTATTGCGTGCTTCCGAAGGTAAAATATGGCTGTTAGGTATTATTAACGTTCAAAAGAATAGAGTGGGTGAAGATTTAAATAGGAGGAGTTTTTAGGCTTTGGGGTTTTGTAAATGGCACCTTAGTTTGTGTATGAGAAGGTACATAATTGATTCGATATCGTACCTATACAGTTTCATCGCCCCAAGAGCTTCTCTTCCTTGCTTGATTTCAAATGTATCCTAGCTTGTAGGGTAGGATATACCACTCGATATTCACGACAGTCTTAGTCTACGTAGCGTCACACAAGAAAAAGAGCAACTTACGTCAATGTCGTGTAAAGGAATGAAACAGAACGATGAGATAAATAGATAAACATAGAATAAGACTGTCTGAATATTGAGTGGTGTAATAGGCGCTTTAATCAGTAGGGTGCCCGGTAGATGCCCGCTAGGGCTATGGGACTGCTTGAAAGAGTTATCGAGACCCTCTTATCCAAATAGAAACAGCTATTTTATTGTAATCGAAAAACAAACAGTATTAACAACTAATAAAAACAACAAAATTAGCTAGAGTCGATTGAGAGGCGAGCCAAGAGGATCATCGGCAATGATGCACTTGTTGAGTCGAAACTCCAAAGCCTTGGGCATCGCCGCCGAGTTGCTAGCCTGTCGGTTTTCTATCGTTTACATTTCCGCCATGTCCGTTCCATCATCGGACCACTAGACGTACGGCCTTGCGCCACCTGTAAATGGTAGACATCCCACCCATACGCACAATTTATTATGCGTACAGCCAAGGAGTCGAATTCCTTGCCGGAGTTTGTGTTTCCAGATAGCTACAAGTCTACAACTTAGGGGTCTTTAAGTCAAGAGTGAATAGGCTACTTCTAGGCAAGCGTGCTCCATCGTCGACCACATCATCGCTTAGCATCAGGTGAGATGGTGGTCAAACGCAAGCATACAATTAATAAAAAAAAAAATATGTTATTTTATAACCAATGACATGTTTTTGCATTTAAATCGCTATGAAGAGCATGCTTGATAGAGAAAAAAAAAGTTTATTACAATGATATTTTAGTCAGTAAAAGTCTGACACGCCCTCACGCTCCACCTTAGATCGGGATAAGTCATTTGTTTGTTTAACACCTCAAAAAAACTGGCCAAGTGCGAGTTTCTGCTGCTACTCGCACATGAATGCAAAACGGCAATGAAATCACGTTTTTGTATGGGAGCCCCCCACTCAAATCGGTCTATAAACGACGGAGTTCTGACAAATGAAAATAATAATAAACTAGTGCGCCTCACTATCAACGATCTCATCACTGCTTACCATCAGGTGGGATCGCAGTCAAGCACTGGTTTATATGAAATGAAGAAAATAAATAAATAATAATGATTAAAAAAATACAACTGTTTTGAGAACCTCCTCCTTTTTTTGAAGTCGGTTAAAAGAAGGCTGTGATTCTAATTAAAATACTCTTTCCGAAAATTCCTAAACCTCTCAATGCAGCGAAAAATTAGCTATCCTTCCTTTAAAGGAATTTTCGATCTTTGTTGTTTTAAATACCTTTACCTTTACAAGGGTTGAAGTTTATTTGTTCATTGTATACCAACTTGGTTATTAGTTGGTAAGTAAGTATTCCAATTATTGTACAAACGTTGGCTTGTCTGTTACTAATGTTTCTTGATCGAGCTTTCGAAGAAACTTTTGTTTCTCTTAAAGATTAATCAACAGAGCACTATACTCCATTCGAAATAAGATGACACATTTAAACATGTAGCGACATCAGCTATGGCGTCACAAAAGAACTAATCCTGCATCGCGCAATTAAAGTTCTCCACGCAATTGGAACATATAGAACAGCCCGAAATCTTCTATCGGGCAGTAGCCCACCAGACATAACACCCGTCATGGTCGGAGGATCCTCCCTTTTCAACGGAGGTTTGCGAGACTTTACTCTCTGTTCCGCCTACCTCCAAACTGGTGACCCCGACGTGATAGGATACCTTTTTTACTGTCTGTTCAACCGACTTTGACTTTTATTGCGTTACTGACATGACAAATGGCAACTGCAGTAAATAGTTGGTATTGTAACCACTTTTGTGCTTTTAATTCCATCCTTATGCCTACGGTATAGAAGCCGAAATTGGTTGAACGGACAGTAAAAAAGATATATTTAAATGTCTATTCTTAGTTCAAATGGTGTATAAAAGCGGTAGTCATGAATAATTCAATCCAAGTTCTCAGGTATACTACTAACCCCAGGCGTCAGGAGTAGTAAGGCGAGTCTACTGTAGACGCGGGCTTGCGGACGGCGAGCAATAGGTAGCTCACCGTCCGATAAGGACCATGCCCGGGTCGACAGCACATTGTGTTCTCAGTGAATCTCAAAGAGCTGTCAGCATATTTGACAGGACCTGCATGGGTCGATGGCTAACAGCAGGCCTGATTGTTCAAAAGAGTTACCAAAACCCTGGAACGTAAATGGCAACTGAAAGAACACAGGTGAGTTTAAGTCAGCAAAAGTCTGACACTCCATCTCGCTCTATATATAACAGCAGGAGTAATTTAATCATTTCCTACATAAAAAAGTTATATTGCCTACCAAACAAATATGAATTGCTCGCTCAGTAAAAAAGAAACCCGGCAAGTGATAGTCGAACTCGCGCACTCAGGGTTCCGTACAAACTTACCTATGAAAATAATTCAAATTCCCAAATTGAGTTAGGAAGATTTTTTCGAATTGCAAAAAATGTTTATATTGTGACGTAACTAAAAATTTACAGGTTTCAGATTTTTTCCTATACTTGTGCTATAAGACCTTGTTTCATGCTAAATTTGAGGATTCTATGTAAACGGGAAGTACCCTATGAATTTTGATTCCTTTGAGAGTGTCTTAATACACGTTTTTTGCGACTTAAACGGCCGTATCTTTTTTCCGATAATTCATAAGTTTGATTTTTTCACGGCTTCAAGGGACCGCAGACCGTATATGGTTTTAATTTCAACTCGTTACCTCCACGCATTACCGAGATAAAGGGTCTTGACAGACAGACAGACAGTCAGACGGACCACAAAGTGATCCTATAAGTTCCGTTTTTTCCTTTTGAGGTACGGAACCCTAAAAATACAAAATCATGCCTTAATTCACTGAAAAAATAAATAAATGAAAAGAGCAAAAAATATAACCCTAAAATCGTTGATAACTCCAAGCCTGACCAAAGTGGATTAGTGCCGAAAAATTCATGACACAGTAAATTAATTCTATTTTATTGAATAAAAATATTTTCATATTGCCTTTTGGAATTGACATAGACTGCTCTTGAGTGCTTTTTAAAGCGATTTTGAAGTGGTATCGTGAGTTGCTACTTTTAAAAGGTTAGCTAAAAAGGGACTTGTACGCATATTATTATTATTTTTTCTAGATTAATTTGTGCAAAATGGTAAGTACTTTGAAAAGGGTTTCTAGGTAAGTTAACCTAGGGCGGGGTGGCCCTAGCCCGGGGATCATGGATGGCGTATCAGCTCCCACGATCCCCGGTCCAAGTGTGGGAGGGAACACCGAGGTGGTTTTTAGTCAGTAAGAGTCTGACAGACCCCTTCGCCTGCCCCCAGGTGAAGGACATCCATGAGGATTTTCCACCCCGGCAACAAAAAAAAAAAAAAAAAAAAAATGGCGGGGTCTTTAAGTCAAGAGTGAATAGGTTACTTTTAGGCAAGCGTGCTCCATCGTCGGCCACATCATCGCTTACCATCAGGTGAGATAGTGCTGGTCAAACGCGAGTCTATCAATAATAATAAAATAAAAAGTTGTAACGTTTTGCAATATGTATTAATTTTATTATTTTGTACGATTAACCTTAGGCCTTAGTTGCCTACTAATAAAGAAACATTGTTTACTAACGATTGGCGAAAGGTTCTGGAGTGGCGACCGTGTGTGTACTGGAAGATACAGCGTGAAGAAGTGGTAAGCCTCCCACATGGTGAACCGATGACCGGTTGAAGGTCGCGGGATTCCGATGGATGGGAGACACAGAGTACCACTGACACTTGGAGACTCCTGTGTCCAGCAATGGATGTCTTTTGGAGCCGTAGGATGACATATTAATATTTTCCGTATTTTTCAATTTAAATCAACAGGCCTGTTGGTCTAGTGGTCAGTAGCTCTGACAGCTACGCCGGAGGTTTGTGGGTTCAATTCCCACCCAGGACAAATGTTTGTGTGATGAGCATGATCATTTGTTCTGTGTCTGGGTATAATTTATGGGTATATGTATGTATTTAGAAATATATTTAAAGTATGTTTATCAGTTGTCTAGTACTCATAACACAAGCTCTGCTTAGTTTGGGACTAGACGGCGTTGTGTGATAGTTGTGGAATATTATTATTATTATTAATCAATTTCCTTTGAAAAGCTCATCGTTAGGGCTTCAAAAGACCAGCACTGCATGTAGTGTTGCAGCTTGAGAGAGTCCTATATCCAGATGTGGACTGCGATAATATATATATTTTTTAATTGATATAAACCAGTGCTTGACTGCGATCCCACCTGATGGTAAGCAGTGATGCAATCATTGATGGTGAGGCGCACTAGTTTATTAAGAGCCTATTCACTCTAGCTTTGAAGATACCTAAATTATAGTTGGACGGGAAGACCGCAGCAGGCAAATTGTTCCAGTCCTTCAATGTACGCGGCATAAACGACGAAGCGAAACGCTTAGTCCGGACCGTTGAAGTTTCAACAACGTAAGGGTGGATACTCGCCGTACGTCGGGTTGTCCGATGGTAGAAAGTAGATGGCGGAATCAAGTCATGCAATTCCCGCGCACACTCTCCAAAATGCAACCTGTAAAATACCGATAGGCTGGCTACCCTGCGCCTGTGCTCGAGGCTTTGTAGATTGGAATTACAATTATTCACGCCTATAAAAAGAGAGGAAGTAGTGCAAGACCTTGGCATCCGTATGGATACGCAGTTGAGAATCCGGAAACAAAATACAGTGAACCTTTACAAAAAGGCATACAAGTGGTTGGGATTCTTGCTACACAGAGCAGCAACTTTCATTAATATGAAGGCCGTTTCTGCACTGTATGACGCGCTAATTAGGATCCAGTTAGAGGGTAATGCAGCTATATGGGCTCCACATGAGGCGAAATACACTCTCATATTGGAGCGCATACAAAATAAAGTGCGACTCGGACGCGCGCACGAAGGGTTCCGTACCATTATCTATAAAAACGGCAAAAACTTCACGTTTGTTGTATGGAAGCCTCGTTAAATATTTATTTTATTCTGTTTTTTTAGTATTTCTTGTTATAGCGGCAACAGAAATATATCATCTGTAATAATTTCAACTGTCTAACTATCATGGTTCATGAGATACAGCCTGGTGACAGACGAACAGACAGATACATGGACGGACAGCGCAGTCTTCAAAGATTCAAAGCATTTTATTTCAAATAAATCATTTACAGGCACCCTCGAAATGTCAAGAAGTCAGTCAGTCAGAAAAAAAAAAAGATGCTAATTGCACATTCCAAAGCGTAGAATCTCTATGGAGAAGAATGTGCAAATATTTCTGTTACATGTTTCTGGTCGCTATCATGTGAGAACAATGTAAATAAAGTAAAAATAAAAACTTAATATATTAAAATAGCAACTGGCAGCTAAGAGATTTTAGTAATAGGGTTTCGTTTTCCTCTTTGGGTACGGAACCCTAATGTACGCGACACCTGTACCTAAGACTGTATGGGGTGCTTTTCTATCCCTTGACATATCATAAAAAGTTAAATTCTCTAACAATAAAATAATTGTAATTATTGTATTTTATTGATTGTATTATATTCATTAATTTATTGTTTTTGTATAGTAATTAAATTATATACTTGTTATTATTGTTATTTGTCTACACTATTGTTCCTACTGGATTTCTGTAATGGTAGCTCTATGGTTATCTTAATAAATAAATAATGCATTTAATTTGTAAATAAATTTCATCAGTTTCAACTATATGAGGCCGGTGATTCCTAGCTGACTACCCTGAGAAGAAACTCCGAGATAAACTCAGAGGTCAATGTCTCTTTTAAAGTTCATACAGTAAACATGTAATGCTCAAATCCTATGACAACCGTGCAGATTAGTGTTTGAGTTGGTCTTTTGAGGATAAAACCACACAGATTTGAGTGGACCTGTCTAGTCAGTGCAAGCCTTTATCAGTAACCGTGTAGCTTAACTACTAAAAACCTCGACGACTGGATAAAAAACCTGTTGGTCTGGAGGAAAAAAATTTGTGTGATGACCAAAATCATTTGTTCTGTGTCTGGGTGTAATTTATCTATAATATGTATGTATTTAGAAATATATAAGTATGTTTATCAGTTGTCTAGTACTCATAACACAAGTTTTGCTTAGCTTAGGACTAGACGGCGTTGTGCGACAGTTGCGTAAAAAAAAATTTACCAAAGAAAAGACATTTGGGTAGGCCGTAAAAAATACTCAGTCTGCTAGACATATTCGTACGTAAAAATTACTGAAAAGAAAAAACAATTCACATAGTCTTTACACTCGTTTTTTTTTTCGCTACGTTGATTGTTCAAAGGTTCAGTAGAAAACCAGCGTCAGGCAATTACTGCTGCTGTCTGGCATTATACAAAACTGGCTATTTGGCGCAGCCGTGAGACGCGTTTTTGCTTTTTTTAGCGTTCCGTACCTACCTCAAAAGGAAAAAACGGAACCCTTATAGGATTACTTTGTTGTCCATCTGTCGGTCTGTCTGTCTGTCAAGACCCTTTATCTCGGGAATGGGTAAAGGTATCGAGTTGAAATTAAAACCATATAATCAAGTTTGCAGTCCCTTGAAGCTATGAAAAAGTCAAACTTTTAAAGATACGTCCGTTTATGTCGCCAAAACCGTGTATTTCGACACTCTCAAGGGAATCAAAATTCATAGGGTACTTCCCTTTAACCTAGAATAGAAGCAAAATCTCATAGCACAAGTATAGGACAAAATCTGAAAACTTTAACTATGTAGTTACGTCACAAAAAAATAACCTTTTTTTGCGATTCGGAAAAATCTTCGTAACTCAATTCGGGAACTGAACTGTTTTCAGAGGTAAGTTGGTACGGAACCCTCAATGCGCGAGTCTGACTCGCACTTGCCCAGTTTTTATGTTTAATTTAAGTTTTCAATACTTGTTTGTGCATTGTTCTTTATTGAGGTGGCACTCTGAAAATATTTTACAGTTTGTCTTACATAATTACTACAGTCGTTGTAAAGTAATTATACTTTTTCAAGCTATAATTCCAGCCAGCCTTTTCGTATTTACAAGCTATTATTTAGTTTCACCTTTTTTTAAGGTGGGATATCATCCAAATGACTTCTCGCGCTCTGGGTGGAGCGGGAGGGCGTGTCAGACTTTTACTGACTAAAACCACACCTGTATCCTTCAATTACCCTTTGCGTTCTAGGACTACGGGTTTCCCTTTCAGATATTCTCCGCGGTCGTAGCTAGCGGGCATCGGCCCTGCTGGGCCCCTACGGTTTGCTGACATCTCTTTGAGGAGCGCGAGGATCACTACGCGCTGTTGACGACTGGGCTCGGTCCGGTTAATTACCGAACAGCCGGACGGCGAGCTACCCAGTACTCGACGTCCGCAAGCCCGCGTCTACCGTGGCTGGTAGTCGGGGTCGGAATTACGGCGGCTAGGGCGTAAGGTTTCACCTGTCCCGATCTTTGTATTTCTATAATCAAATCTTGCAAATTAAATTTGATTCACTTCCCGGTTACCGATTGACCTGAAATTTTGCATGCATGACTATGATGGCTGATCTGATGATGGAACCGGAAGGTGGCCATATGAACTCGGTGGTTAAACGACACAACCCGATCGAGTTTGGACTCTTTTGATCCGTCTTGACGTGTACTTTGGTGCTAGATGGTAACCAGAGTCTGATGATGGAGCTGGAAGATGGCCATAGGAACTCAATAATAAGCGCAATAAGATGACCCTATCTTGTTTGAACTTTTTGGCATCATCTTTTTGGATCAAGACCATTGTCTTGATGAGTATTAATTATGTATATAGGTACGAGTTTTGATTTTGACTGGCCTGTTGGTCTAGTGATTAGTGGCCCTGACTGCTATGCCGGAGGTCGTGGGTTCGATTCCCACCCAGAACAAATTTTTGTGTGATGAGCACGATCATTTGTTCTGTGTCTGGGTGTAATTTGTTTATAATATGTACGTATCTTAGAAATATATAAGTATGTTTATCAGTTGCCAAGTACTCATAACACAAGCTCTGCTTAGCTTGGGACTAGACGGCGTCACAGTATAGATATATGGAACAGTACAGAAACTACCTACAAATATTCGAAACGGCTCACTCACACAAACATACGCATCAACGAGACTCCTAAGCGGCATTCGCTACTGACAGGACCGCGAGAAACGCTTAGGAGTCTCGTCGATGCGTATGTTTGTGTGAGTGTGCCGTTTCGAATATTTATAGATAGTTTCCGTACTGTTCCATATATCTATACTGTGACGGCGTTGTGTGATAGTTGTGTGTGAATATTATATTATTAGTTTAAACCGCGCTATATAAGCTTGCTATGAAAAATTGATTTTCATTGAAAACTTGTTTATGCTATAATTCCTGCAGTGTACAGTATTTACATGACTTAATTCCGCCATCATCGTTCTACCATCGGACAACCCGACGTACGGCGAATGCCCAACCCTTACGTTGTTGACCTCTCTACGGTCCAGACTAAGCGTTTTGCCTCGTTGTTTGGGACTGGATCAATTTGCCTGCAGCGGTCTTCCTGTCCATTTATAATTTAGATGTCTTCAAGGCTACAGTGAATAAGTATATTAGAGGAAGTTTGAAAGTGGCGTCAGTGACTGAGAATTTGAAAGATAATCGGTTGTCTTGGTATAGTCATGTGAAGAGGAGGGATGAAGCGCATATTACTAAAAGAGTTCTGAGTATACATGCAGGTGGATGGAGAGGGAGAGGAAGGCCAGAGAAAAGATGGATGGATTGTGTGAGGAGTGATATGAAAGATAAGGGAGTTAGTGATAGTATGACAGCAGGAAGAAGGCTACAATGATAGACTCTTAATAAACTAGTGCGATTCACCATCATCGATTGCATCACTGCTTACCATCAGGTGGTATCGCAGTCAAGCACTAGTCTATATCATTCAAAAACAAATGTTTCGTAACACCCAGTTTACGTAAACATAAAACAAATTAATGACATTTATAGATATTGTCTTCTCTCAAAGTAATTGGAAAACGATGAAAAAGTTTTTCTCATCATCAAAACTCAATAAAGGTACGAGGAAAATTAAAGCTTTCATTTCCTCTTAATTTCGCGCCGTATGGAAACCGATTCCTAAGAAAAGAGAGAAGGTTCGTACTTGTAAGTATACAGGGTGATTTTTTAACAGGTTTAGCATGTTGAAATTCAGACAGGCAGTTGCTTCATATATTTTCTTTTTAGGTGGGAAAAACATCTAATGACATCCCCCGCTCTTCGTGTCAGACTTTTACTGGCTAAAAACCTACTCCTGTTCTTCTTTGCCATTGTTTCAGGGCCCCGGGGATCTCTTTCGCATCACCCATGGCCCCAGAAGGCTTCGACCCTGCTGGGCCCCTACGGTTGCTTCATATGCAGTGCCAGACTGAGTTTGGATAATCCAGATGGAAAAGAGACGTAGGGAAAACTTTCTACAGAAACATTAGCTCTTTTTATGACTGGGGAAATGGTTTTACTTCTGAAAGGAAAACCTGTGGACCTGGAACGCGGAAGCCAACTGAAGGAACATATATATAGGTGCGGTTTTAGTCAGTAACAGGCTGACGCGTCCTCTTGCTACGCCCTAGAGCCGAGAACACATTGGATAATTACCCACCTCTAAATAAAAGGCTCTTATTATGAAAATAATTTTGGCATGTTTTTTTTTTATCAAAATTCTGTAAAATTAAAAATTTCCAATTTTTAATGCCAATCACCGTAAAATTATGTTTACATATCTTATTATTAATTATCTAGGTCAGTAGCAAAATGTAAGGATAACTTCGTTGTTTACACAAAAAAAAATCTGGATAGCAGCAGATATTTTTTTATCGTTATACGAAAAAATAAGTCATACCGAAATTGTTTTCCTAAAAAAATTGTTTCTGATATATTTTTCACGTAAGTATCTCTTATAATACAGATTATCCATAACAGTACGCTCCCGGTTAAAAAAACAACCTGTATAATGTGCGTCAAAAAGCCATTTTGTCTCAAGATTGGTTATTTCCTTCGCAAGACGTCATATGTGATCAATACGTAGGTAATATTATGTAACCAAGTTTATTTTCAAAAGACTCCATTTTGGATAATAATGAAGTGAGGAACTCATTTAATACAAGGCAGTGGGCCATTGAATGAGATGTTAGATGGAGCCGTAAATTTGATCCTCTCACATTACAATCGTTTTTAGGGTTTCGTACCTCAAAAGGAAAAAACGGAACCCTTACAGGATCACTTTGTTGTCCGTCCATCTGTCTGTCTGTCTGTCAAGACCCATTATCTTGGGATCGCGTGGAGGTATCGAGTTGAAATTAAAACCACATACTCTAGTCTGCGGTCCCTTGAAGCTCTGAAAAAAACAAACTTCTGAGGTAACGACAAAAAGATAAGGCCGTTTATGTCGCAAAAAAACGTGTATTTCGAAACTCCCAAGGAAATCAAAATTCATAGGGTACTTCCCGTTGACCTGGAACTGGAATCCTGAAATTTGGCATGAATCAAGGTCTCATAGCACAAGTATAGGAAAAAATCTGAAAACTGTAAATTTGTAGTTACGTCACAAAAAAATGTTTTATTGCGATTCGGAAAAAAAATCGTAACTCAATTCGGGAATTAGGAACATACTTGTATGAAATTTGGCACAAGGATAGATCATGTCCTAGAATAGTACATAGGATACTTTTTGTCTCGGAGGTCCGAGTATGTTCCCTTAAGGGGTGTCCAGATCTGGCGAATGTGCCGCGAATGCGAACTGCGCGGGTGCATTTAATGGTCGCACGAAGCTGAGCGGCGCAGGAGGTGTGTGCGTGCCGCTCGCGGTACACCTCCATAGTTCAAACGCGAAAGAAGCTACGTGCGCACGAGTTGAGCGCGCGCTGCACGTGCGACTCACTTGAGCTTTGCCGTAGCTGCACTAGAACGGCGCACCAAACTTAGAATATAACCGCACGCGAGCAACACGCGCGCAGCGGAAGCGGCGCATTCGCCAGGGCTGGACATACCTTTTTAGGATAATTTCCTACTTTCGCGAGGGGAGGCCGCCAGCAGAAGGTTTTTATTTATGTGTGAAATCATCTAATGAATTTTCCCGCTCTAAAGTGCAGTGGGCCTTCAGTTTTCCTTTGCGTTTTAGGACGACGGGCTTCCTTTCCAGAAATTTCCCGTGGCTTTAGTGGGCATCGGCCCTACTGAGCTTCTACGGTTTTGATGACATCTCTTTGAGAGTAGCGTGACGCATTACGTGTCGTCGACAACTCGAGCTCGGTCCGGATGGTTACCAGACGTCCGGACGGCGAGCTACTCACTCCTCGTGTCAGCTTTTGCTGATATGAAATAGAAGAGACTCAATTGTCAACCAAACAATACTGAAACCTCTACAATAAAGTACGTAGAAACTTTAATCCCAGTAGTGACACAGGTTGCACACAGCTACACACAATACCGCTTTTATAAAAATTGTAAACAACAGATACATTACGGAGATTGCGAGTGCTGTTTGGAAACCGTATCTATACTATGAAAAATGTATTGCACACGTGGTTTCGAGTCTTTGGCAAATAAATACTACCTATATCTATCTATATATATCAAGAAGAAACTGGCTCACTGACATATCAACGCACAGCCGAAATTACTGGGACTAGAAACATGAAATTTTGCACAAGGCTTTCTTTTATGACGTAGGCAGCACTAAGAGAGGATTTCACAAAATTCACCCCCTAAGAGGATGGAAAAAGGGCCAAAGTTTATTTGGTGAAATATGGGTGAAATTCACTTTCACGCGGGTGAAGCCGCTGGCGGAAGCTAGTTGTAAAGAAGCTAAATAATACATAAAAGGAGAAACTGACTGACATATCAACGCACAGCCAAAACTATTTGGCCTAGGAACATGAAATTTTGCACTAGGCTTACATACTTTTTTAACGTCGGCGAGCACTAAGGCCCCTCACCCGCGGCAACTTTTTGTAGCGATGCTGTAGCGCGTTCGCATCGATACAGTCGCGATGCCGTAGCGCGTTCGCATCCGTTTGTCGGGTTCACCTGCTGGCAGTCATCCGGGCGCACTCGATCAATGCACCGCCAACAGCCACTTTGATCTGGTCAATCCATTGTATCGGTGATCTGTCACGCGGCCTTGCCCCGTCCTTGTACAATAAGGCGTTTGATGAAGCCACTTCCACGTCGACAAATATGGCCAAAGTATTTTAAAATAAGACTGTAAACTGGCGTCGACAAGCGCTACTTGACACCCAGTACTTTGAGAATGGAAGCATTTGTTCGAAACTCGGTTCAAACTAGCAACTAACTATTTATATATATCTCAATGGAACTGCGCAGACATAGCAACTTGATTTTTGTGCAGTGCAACTGGCATTTTTTAAAAGGAAACTTTTATAAAGTTCATGCTTTTCTCAACTGAAGTAGGTCCATCTGTTTCCATTTGATATTCGCAGACGATCTCAAGTTGTATTTGTCTGTGGCAGATATTTCGATCTGTGGACGGCTTCAGCAAGATATCGATAAGGTAGTGCATTTTTAGGGTTCCGTACATCAAAAGGAAAAAACGGAACCCTTATAGGATCACTTTGTTGCCCGTCCGTCTGTTTGTCTGTCTGTCAAGACCCTTTATCTCGGGAACGCGTGAAGGTATCGAGTTGAAATTAAAACCATATACTCAAGTCTGCGGTCCCTTACAGCTGTGAAAAAATCAAACATCTAAGTAAACGGAAAAAAAGATACACCCGTTTATGTCGCAAAAAAACGTGTATTTCGACACTCTCAAGGAAATCAAAATTCATAGGGTAATTCCCTCAGTGCGCGAGTCTGACTTGCACTTGCCCTATTTTTTTTGAGTTTATCGCTTTTATACAGACAGACAAACGCAGTGGGGGGGACTTTGTTTCATAATAAGTGAGGATACAAAATTTCACTTTAATGTGAATAATATGCGTTTTAGATATGTATATTATTATCGAATTGCACTCTCATATTGGGCATTTTTCATAATGACCGGGCATTATGTATAATGCCCAATTTATCACTTGGTCCATAATATATATAAGTAATAAGTATGTTTATCAGTTGTCTAGTACTCATTCTTTTCTATTCTATTTTATTCTATACCACAAGCTCTGCTTAGTTTGGGACTAGATGGCGTTGTATGAAAGTAATGAAATATTATTATTTTACGTTGACGTCTAAAAAAATAATTCTATGAAAAATATATTTAGCAAAAAAAAATGCAAAAAAAAAATTCATCAGCCTAAAAGCCTCGTGTAATAGAAATAATAAACTCAAAAATCATGACGCGATTAAATTCACACTTTTCCTTTTTCGTTACCCTCCATAAAACATGCCAGAGATATTTTTTCGTCTCACTTAGAAAGAAAAAAAAAACGCCCTTAAATTAAAAAGAAGCCAACAAAAAGAAACGTTGGATCATGAATATTAAGAATTCCATTATTTTAATTAAAAAGAATTTGGTATTCGTCTTCTAAATAAATTTTTCTGTGCCTTATTTGGACAAAAAAACGTTGTTTTTTTTTTTCTGAGAAATAGCCGTTATATTCGTATGTAGGCCAAAATACCTAAACTATAACACCATCAAAATACCTACGCGCATAGCTGGAAACATATCTACACGGACTATATTATATGATACTAGCTGAGCCGGCAAACGTTGTTCTGCCATATAAATAAAAAAAAAAAAATAGAAAAAAAAAAATAAAAATAGATGTTGGCCGATTCTCAGACCTACTCAATATGCTCACAAAATTTCATGAGAATCGGTCGAGCCGTTTCAGAGGAGTTCAAGTTCGAACACCGTGACACGAGAATTTTATATATTAGACTAGCTGAGCCGGCAAACGTTGTTCTGCCATATAAATAAAAAAAAAAAAAAAATAGATGTTGGCCGATTCTCAGACCTACTCAATATGCTCACAAAATTTCATGAGAATCGGTCGAGCCGTTTCGGAGGAGTTCAAGTTCGAACACCGTGACACGAGAATTTTATATATTAGATTATAAAGCTGAACAGCCGTGGTAGCCGAGTGGTAACAACCCGACTTACGAGTTGTAGGTCGTGGGTTCAAACTCAACCAGGCGCATTACTTTGTGTAATTTATTTCATCACCACTGCTCTCAAAATGGTGAAGGAAAACATCGTGAGCTAACTTGCATGTCTAAGAACCAAAAATTCGAAGACATGTGACATTCACCAACCCGCACTGAGCCCGCGTGGTGGATTACGGCTCATTTTAAAATTCTTTCACCAGTAGAATGCTACTTTGGGGGTATGTGGAACAGAGAGTAAAGTCCCATATACCTCCGTTGAAAAGGGAGGATCCTCCAACCAGACGGGTGTTATGTCTGGTGGACTATTGCCCTATAGATGATTTCAGGCTGTTCTATATGTTCCAATCGCGCAGAGAACTTTGATTCGCGATGCAGGATTAGTTCTTATGTGACGTCTTAGATGTCGCTACATCACTCCCCTCCGGAGATCGGAGATCGATGGTTCTTGATGCGTGCCAGTCCAGTGGTAGGTTGGTTCCAGTGGGTCGGAACCGAATGCCGCATAGTTCTCGGTAAGTTGGAACTGTCTGCGGTGATGCCCCAGTGAGTCGGGGTGATGCTATCCCAGTGAGTCGGGATGATGCCAAAGTGAGTCGGGGTGATAATGTCCCAGTGAGTCGGGATGATGCCCCAGTGAGTCGGGGTGGTGCTGTCCCAGTGAGTCGGGATGATGCCCCAGTGAGTCGGGGTGATGATGTCCCAGTGAGTCGGGATGATGCTGCAGGCTCCAGTGGGTCGGAGTAGTGCTGCTGGCTCCAGTGAGTCGGAGCGGTGCTGTGCGACGTAGTGGCTTGATTGCTGGCGTCGACCAGGAGAGGTTCTTCGTGGCTCTTCATGTGACTGGCCGAAGGTGCAGTGTGCTTCGCCAAGGTCGCTGATGAGGCTGAGGGTGATGACCAGGTATGACCAGGTAGGCATGCTGGTGGTCAGGATACCCTTTAAAGCCGTGGGTGCTGGCTGTATGGCTCGCTGCTCGAAAGCTTGAGGAAGTGATGATGACGTCACGAAGTAGTAGCTGCACGAAGGCTGCGCTGACGTTCTTTGTCGAGGGTCACCAGTTTGGGGGTATGTGGAACAGAGAGTAAAGTCCCACATACCTCCGTTGAAAAGGGAGGATCCTCCAACCAGACGGGTGTTTTGTCTGGTGGACTATTGCCCTATAGATGATTTCGGGCTGTTCTATATGTTCCAATCGCGCAGAGAACTTTGATTCGCGATGCAGGATTAGTTCTTATGTGACGTCTTAGATGTCGCTACACTACTTTATCACACACGCTCCTAGTCCCAGTAGTTTCGGCTGTGCGTTGATATTTCAGTCAGTCAGTTTCTCCTTTTATATATATAGATAACATAGGCTGTATATTTTCTACGAAACTACTGGCAAAAGCTAGTTTATTATAATCCGAAAAACTTCAAAATAAACTAAGTATTAAAAAAAAAAACTAGGCAAGTGCGAGTCGGAATCGCGCCCTGAGGGTTCCTTACAAACCTACCTATGTAAACAGTTCAATTTCTGAATGGAGTTTCGAAGATTCTTCCGAATCGAAATTTTTTTTGTGACGTTATGAACAAATTTAATGTTTTCAGATTTATTCCTTTATATATCCTATAAGACCTTGCTTTATGCTAAATTTAAGGATTCTGCGTCAACGGGAGTTCCCGTTGAACCTACTACCCTATGAATTTTGATTTCCTTGAGAGTGTTGAAATGTACGGTTTTTGCGACATAAACGACCACATAATTTATTTTAATAGTTAATTTAGAAGTTTAATTTTTTCACAGCTTCAACGGACCGCAGACCTGAGTATATGGTTTTAATTTCAACTCGATACCTCCATGCGTTCCCGAGATAAAGGGTCTTGATAGACAGACAGACAGACGGACGGACAGCAAAGTGATCCTGTAAGGGTTGCACCGACCCCAAGTAATATGCGACAAAGACAGGAAGATGATGATAATGTTGACTTGCCGTCCCTAAAGTCGACGGATCTTTAAACTGAAGGGTGTTCAAAAGATGCGTATCGCGATGAGTTCGATACTTATTTATATTAATACAGTGTGATCGGATCAGAATAAGTGGGGACTAAGTTTTGATGATAAAAGTTGTCAAGTTTGGATAGATGAAAGTTGTTTTTAGGGTTCCGAACTTCAAAAAGAAAAACGGAACCCTTATAATCCTATAAGGGTTCCGTTTTACCTTCACTTTGTCAAAAATCAAACTACTAAGTTAAAAGAAAAAAAAAAGGATACAGCCGTTTCTGTCGCAAAAAACGTGCATTTCGACACTCTCAAAGGAATCAAAATTTATATTTACTTCCCGTTGACCCAGAATCCTGAAATTTGCAAAAGCAAGGTCATATAGTATAAATATAGGAAAACAGAAATTTTTTTGGTTCGTCACAAAAAAAAAAATTTTTTTTGTGATTCGAAAAATCTTCCAGACTCCATTCGGGAATTGAACTATTCACCTATTCACATAGGTACTCGTATGTAGGTAAGTTTGTACGAAAACCTCAGTGCGCGAGTCCGACTCGCAATTGCTCTTTCATTCTGTCCTGTCAGCAGTCACGCTATCACTGACTCTCTTATCTATATATATAAAAGGAGAAACTGACTGACTGACATATCAACGCACAGCCTAAATTACTAAGACTAGAAGCGTGAAATTTTGCACAAAGCATCCTTTTATGACGTAGGCGAGCACTAAGAGAGGATTTTTCAAAATTCACACCCTAAGGGGATGAAACGGGGGTCCAAAGTTTGTATGGTGAAAACCTTCTCCCACGCGGGCGAAGCCGCTGGCAGAAGCTAGTCTTTCATATAACTTCCACACACAATCTATCCATCCTTTCTTTAGCCTCCCTTTCTCTCTTCATCCATTCCCGTTGACAATTGTAACTCTTATAATAACATACGTTTCATCCCTGCTCTTCACATGACCATACCAAAATAAACGATTCCCCTTCAACTTTTCAGTCACTGTCACCACTTTCAAACTTCCTAGTGGACAAGTATTGTATGAGAATTATCAGTAGTAACGGCCTAGACTTATGAGTTTGTAAGAAAGAAAGAAAAGAAAGAAAATGAGTTTATTTACGACAAACATGGCACATAGGGTGTGGATTCAAACTCGGCCAAAAAACATGGTGAAGGAAAACATTGTGAGTAATCCAGTCTAACCCATCAGCCTGTCCATAGTAGTCTTATAACTTGAAATGCCAATTTATGTAACTGACGTTTTCATATTTGCTATTTCTGGAACCAAGATTACAGCATTATAACATTTATAACAGATTTTTTCCACCTACAGCTGAGTCAACTTTAACCTCTATTTCTGTCTGTGAGGTTTTTTTTTTTTCGGTGGGAAAATCATCTTATGACATCCCTCGCCCTTGGGCGGGGCGGGAGATAGTGTCAGACTTTTACTGACTAAAAACCCACTCCTGTTCCATCGTTGCCTTTCGTACCAGGGCCGAGTCTTCCTTTCAGAATCAGACCCTTGGCCCCAGTAGGCTTCGACCGTAGGTTGCTGACATCTCCTTGAAGCGCGCGTGGAACAGCACGCACCGTCGACGACTTAGGCTCGGTCCGGACGGTTACCGGACGGTCGGACGGCGAGCCACCCATTGCTCGCCGTCCGCAAGCCTGCGCCTACAATGGCCGGAAATCGGGATCGGAATCCCGGCGGCGATTGGGGCGTGAGGACCGTTGCCTCACGCGATCGGCCGCCTCCTTTGCTAGCATTACTGCTTCGCAGAAGTAGGCAACCGCCTGCCACTCTTCCTCGCTCCGGATTATGGCCTGTACCAAGGCCCGGCGCGAGAGATCGCCGCCGCCGATCGCCCCCACGAGGACACGGGCCCAAGCGGGACACACCTCCACCGTGTGCTCCACCGTGTCCTCCGGGCGGTCCATACAATGGTGACACCATGGGCGTTTCTTCGGCACTAATCCGGTGCAGGAACCTCCCGAACTTACCATGTCCGGTGAGGATCTGCGTCATGCGGAAGGTAAGGACGCCGTGTTGCCTTTCCAGCCACTCCTCAAAGAGGGGATTTACCGCCATAATTATGGCGTGCCCATGTCAGTGAGGTTTAAAGTAACCTTACACGAAGAGGATAATGGGAGCTTCGTGATGAAATTAATATATTTTACTTGGAACTTAGTCTAGGAACAAAAAAAATTTGGTGGCCATTTAAATTGTACCCATGCCTAATAAGAAAAAATAAATAGGTAACAAAAAAATGACCGTTGGGTTATGGAATAATTTTGCACGAATTGCTTTTTTTTTGCACACAATTTTTTTGCACACAATTTTGCACGACATCCGTCTTACGAATTTTCGATCAGGTCACGTGTCCTGACGCGAGTTTAACATTTTTTACCCATTACAAAATTTTTTGCACACAATTTTGCACGACATCCGTCTTACGAATTTTCGATCAGGTCACGTGACCCTGACGGTCACGTGACCCTGACGCGAGTTTAACATTTTTTACCCATTACAAAAAAAGTGTACAACGCCGCTAAAGAAGTTTTCACTTCAAAAACATTATTTGTGTTTTTGTGATTACCCATTCCTAATAAGGGGCAAAGTTTAAAAAATAAATAGGTAACAAAAACATTATTTGTGTTTTTGTGATGACGTAGCAATCGCAACACTTGACACGTTTAATCATTGTCGACCCTTGTCCCAACCTTTTCCATTTCAAAAGGTAAACAAACAACCAAAATATTATATGACTTATATGAGAAGTGACGGAACCCTCCCTGGGGTTCGCTTACTTAAATTCTCATCGTTTGTTTTTTATTTATTTTTTCCTCATAAAGCTGTAGGTACTACGCAATCAGGGAACCCATAAAAGTCAAGGTGCGTTCGTCAACTGTTCAAAATCTAATCGATATTCAAATGGAATGTCTTAATTTTACATGAACAGGGTCTTTTGAAGATTACTTTTAGATTAACTATATAAGAGCTTGAAGAATTCAGAAAAGCGATCTGATTGAAAGAAGCACGTTTGGTAATTTGAGTCACGATTTTGTATCTTGTTTATGTTTTTAACTAGCTTCTGTCTGCGGTTTCGACCGCATCATCATCATTATCATTTCAGCCGAAAGACGTCCTCTGCTGGACATAGGCCCCCAAACGTCGCTACAACGAAAGGTCCTGTGCGTCTCGCATCCATTGCATCCGCGACTCTCACCAGCACCCCTAGCCAAGTTGATAATCTGCCATGCATGGAGAGGGGCCAGTTCCCACTTCGCTGGAAGACGGGGAAACTGGTCCTTATCGCGAAGCCAGGGCGCCCTGCGGACTCTCCGTCCGCGTACCGGCCCATTGTGCTGCTCGACGAGGTGGGCAAGCTCTTTGAAAGAGTAATTGCAGACCGCCTCGTCGCGCACCTAACACGGGTGGGGCCAGATCTGGCGGACGGCCAGTTCGGCTTTCGCAGGAGGCGCTCTACGGTGGACGCCATCATGCGCGTGCGAGCTCTCACGACGGGGGATGCGGTGTCCCAGGGCAGGTGTGTCGTGGCGGTGTCATTGGACATCGCCAACGCCTTCAATTCCCTGCCCTGGAGTAGCATTAGGAGGGCACTCCGGTATCACCGTGTGCCCGACTACCTCTGTCGTATGATCGAGGCCTACCTGTCGGACAGGTACATCATCTACCCTGGTCACCAGGGAGAGTGGAAACGGCGAGAGATGTCGTGCGGTGTTCCGCAGGGATCGGTACTAGGACCGCCCTTGTGGAACATCGGCTACGACTACGTGCTGCGCGGCGACCTCCCTGACGGGGTCAGCGTGGTCTGTTACGCAGACGACACGCTGGTCCTGGCGCAGGGAGAGTCGTACCAGGCGGCGGTCGAATTAGCGACACGCGGGGTTGCGATAGTCGTTGATAGGATCCAGCAGTTGGGACTCGAGGTGGCACTGCAAAAGTCCGAGGCTATGTGTTTTCACGGCCCTCGGAGCGCGCCGCCTCGGCGCTCCCAATTAACGGTAGGAGGAGTTCACATCGGCGTCGGGTCGACGATGAAGTACCTGGGACTCGTCCTCGACAGCCGGTGGAATTTCGAGGAGCACTTCCGACGTCTGGCTCCCAAACTGAATCGGAATGGAGCTGCCCTCAAGCGGCTCCTGCCCAACCTTGGGGGTCCAAACGCCTCCTGCCGGAGGCTCTACGCTGGCATAGTACAGTCCATGGCCCTTTATGGGGCGCCGGTGTGGGCGCCGTCACTGCGAAAGCGACCGGCGGCCCAGCTGAACGCGTGCCAGAGGGTCATGGCCATACGGATGGTGCGGGGATACCGCACGGTTTCCCGCGAAGCGGCGAGCCTCCTTGCTGGCCAGCCACCATGGGACCTGGTGGCAACAGGCCTTGCACGCATGCACGATCTGCGCGTGGAGATGCAACGTCGGGGCGAAACTCCGCTGCCACGACAAGTCGCGGCATGGCGGACAGAGCTCCGGCGGGGTCTCATGGTGGAATGGCGACAGCGACTATCGCAACCCAGTGCTGGGCACGCCATAATTATGGCGGTAAGTCCCCTCTTTGAGGAGTGGCTGGAAAGGCAACACGGCGTCCTTACCTTCCGCATGACGCAGGTCCTCACCGGACATGGTAAGTTCGGGAGGTTCCTGCACCGGATTCGTGCGGAAGAAACGCCCGGGTGTCACCATTGTGTGGACCACCCGGAGGACACGGTGGAGCACACGGTGGAGGTGTGTCCCGCTTGGGCAGAGCAACGCCGTGTCCTCGTGGGGGCTATCGGTGGCGGCGATCTCTCGCGCCGGGCCTTGGTACAGGCCATGGTCCGGAGCGAGGAGGAGTGGCAGGCGGTCGCCTCCTTCTGCGAAGCAGTAATGCTAGCAAAGGAGGCGGCCGATCGCGTGAGGCAACGGTCCTCACGCCCCAATCGCCGCCGGGATTCCGATCCCGATTTCCGGCCATCGTAGGCGCGGGCTTGCGGACGGCGAGCAATGGGTGGCTCGCCTTCCGACCGTCCGGTAACCGTCCGGACCGAGCCCAGGTCGTCGACGGCGCGTGCTGTTCCACGCGCGCCTCAAGGAGATGTCAGCAACTGTAGGGGCCTAGCAGGGTCGAAGCCTACTGGGGCCAAGGGTCTGATTCTGAAAGGAAGACTCGGCCCTGGTACGAAAGGCAATGAAGGAACAGGAGTGGGTTTTTAGTCAGTAAAAGTCTGACACTATCTCCCGCCCCGCCCAAGGGCGGGGGATGTCATAAGATGATTTTCCCACCGAAAAAAAAAAAAAAAAAAAAAAAAAAAGTTGATAATCTGCAATCGTTAACGCTAGTCGAAAACTAATCAAATGTCAGAACAAACGAATAGAAAATTCGTAGCCAAGTTCACATCGTTCAAAATGATAGAATTAATTGTTATTGTTAACCGCCCGACTCAGGCGCGTCAAAATGGCTACCAACTTATCGTTTTATACAATTGCTGACACCGAGGCGTTACCGATTGGAGAACGGAATTCGACACGAAAAGGTTGTCACTTGGCCAGGGTGGCAGGTCTTTCAACCGTCCCCATCGATCATCTGTTCTACGGGCAATGTGCTCTGCCCACTGTCACTTAAGTTTGGCGATTCTACGCCCGAAAGTAGAAATTAAATTCCCAGAAAACATACTCCCGGAATAAAAGGTATGTCCTATTCCAATTTCCAAGACGTGAACTACCCCGAGTGCCTAATTTCATCCAAGTCTGTTTAGAGGTATGCGGAACAGGTTGTATAGTCCCACTTACCCGATGCTGGGAAGCAAAATAGTTCCTATGCATCCGTTTAGTCTTATGAGTGTCGAGGAGTAGATAACAAGTACACACATATGTACAGACAAACTTTAAAAAAGAAACCTGCTGTCGCCCTCCAATCCCACCACAAGAAAACCACAACAATATTTGCAGTCATCAAAAAATTCTAATTTAAAACCATCGTATTCTTCAAAGCCCACAGGCTGGCCGTATCATATAAAAATAACTTCAAGATGGTAACATTCGGCTATAAAAACGTTGCGTCTACTGTCATAGCTATAAAATAATTTTGCCGACCACAAACTGTGGGTCGTAAAATTAAGGTTTTTTTAGAGACACACTTCCTACATCCTGTGGAAGAAATTTTTGATGTGTTGCACTTTTCCGGGTCTTACAAAATAATAAAAAGAATATAATGTTTAATGGTTTGAATTGTAGCGACATCTGTATCGCCGTATAGGAACTAAACTACAAAATTCTACATCGCGGTTTTAGAGTTCTTCGCGCAATTTAAATATATACAATAGTCTGAAATTAACTACCAGGTGGTTACCCGGACAATCTTGTCTGGGTGGTTACCCGGTTATTACTACGGTTACCCTTTTTAACCGACTTCAAAAAGGAGGAGGTTATATGTTCGGTTGAATGTATGTTTTTTATTTTTTTTTTTTATGTATGTTCACCGATTTCTCGGTCAATTGTGGACCGATTTTGAAAATTTTTTTTTTGATTGAAAGGTTATGCTTCCAAGTTGGTCCCATAGAAACATTATTATGATCTGATAATGAACTTCGTAGATATGGAACAGAACTCCTCATGGGATCACAGCAGAACTGTCGTAACAAGTAAAATTGCTTTGTTTATACGTGTAGTCGATGACTGACTGAAAGAAGAGGGGTAATATATCGAACTGATCTGATGATGAAGCCTGAAATTAGGCACCGGAACTCTGTAATAAATTAATTTAATCTAAGTAACCGTGTTTGGTATTATTAGAATTGTCATAAGATGCACTCTGGCTATAAGGTATTTAAGTATGGCTGAGGGGTACTTTTTAGTGTTGGTACCATAACTAAAAAGTGAAAAATAAAAAACTTTTTACAAAAAAAAATATAACCGACTTCAATGTAAAAAAACACTGAAAAGTGCAAAATAACTTTAATTTCGGAAGTCGGTGTTAAATAACGAAGAGATAAAACTATTATAGAAACACCGACTTCCGAAATTAAAGTTATTTTGCACTTTTCAGTGTTTTTTTACATTGAAGTCGGTTATATTTTTTTTTGTAAAAAGTTTTTTATTGCTTATCAAAATGAATAAATGCTCACCAAATGTGCCCAAGAGCAAACGAAACTCGGAATTTTAGGGCGCGCCGACACAGACAGGTTAGGTTAGCGGGATTCGGGGATAGAGTGAGCGAGCAAAGGTAGCTAACGAAGCCCCCGTTGTTCTTGTCATGTTAGTTTACTTTAAGAGCCTGTGCACACCACGTGTATTAATCGCACCGTTGACGAGCGTTTTAGAAACGTGCGTCGATGGCGCGCTTTTATCCTATTTTAAAGGTCTAGAGGCTGCGTCTAACTCGCGTGCATATCGCGTCTGTATCGCAAACGCGCGTCAATGGCGCGTTTAATAAACGTAGTGTGCACAGGTCCTTTATCTCACAAACAGAAATAGGAAGCCATCGCAGGGGGGCTTATAATAGCTTAATTTCTACAATACTTCATTAAACACAATTTGGTGATCATTTAGGTTTGGATAGGTTTATAAAACTGCATGTTTTATAAACTATTTATTTGTTGTGTGTTATGTTTTGACAATTATTATGATTATTGTGTTTTTGAAATGACTTATTTTAATGACTTATTTTAATTTAATTTAATTTGTGACTAATTTACTAGTATTTTAATGCATTTGAATATTATACTAACGTAGTTTTTAAGTTTCAGTTACTAACATAATATGGACATTGGAATTAGTCTGAAATAAATTTATTTTATTTTTTATTTATTTATTTTTATTTAACCATTCTGGTAGATATTTCGAATTTAGGTGGTAAAAGAGGTCCGTTTCTGGTAGGCGTGATTCGATTTATTATTTTAATATTTTTACTATCTATTTTAACTTTAACTAATCTTTATGAGCAATGGTGGCCGAGTGGTAACGGCCCCGAGTTGTAGGTCGCGGGATCAAATCCAGCCAGGCGCATTACTTTGTGTAATTTATTTCATCACCACTGCTTTCAAAACGGTGAAGGCAAACATCGTGAGGAAACCAGCATGTCCCAGAACCAAAAATTCGAAGACATGTGACATCCACCAACCCGCACTAGGGCCGCGTGGTGGATTACGGCCTATTTCCTTTCCTCGAGAGAAAGCCTGAGTCCCAGCAGTGAGAACATTATAAGGCTGATTATCCTATGTTTATGCCAATCCTTATGACCCTGTCTTAGAGACCCTGGTAATTTAATTCCCGCTAATCCTTTAGTAACTCCAGTCCATATTCAACCAGAATGACACAAGCCTAAAAAAATACTAAGTCACACAAAAATCCAGATTACTGCACAATAGTACAGTAAAAAGACTCATCTCTCCATTTTCACATGCTAGGTAATAACAAGTTTCAGCACACAAAACAGAGCCAGCGCTTTGCAGCGATGCCGATTAAAAATGTCGCTTTTTGTTGGAAAGCCTTAATTGAGGCCAGTTGGACTCGAGCCAGCCACCAAGTTACGAGCGCTATCGAATTTATAGCATTAAATTGGCTTGAGGCGAGTGATATTTTTTGAGTTGGTTCTACATTTTAGAGCTTATTGGTGATGCATGTGACGTCAGAACAAAGGAATCGGAGGCGTGGCCTACTCGAGGCGTTCGACGCAAGATAATCGAAACGAAACGGTCGTAACTTGGCTAGGGGCGCAGAATACTGTTAACGACAAAATAAATGATAGGTATATTAAGCTGATGGTGGTCTAGCTTTGAGTTCGTCGGGTTTTTGAAATATTATAACATATTGTAATCATACGCTTGACCTCTTACCATCAGAAGATTTTTTTTCTATAGTATTTCAATCTATGTTGTACAATCAATCAAATATTGATTGATTATACTTTTAGGCCTATGTCCAGCAGTGGACGTCTTTCGGCTGAAATGATGATGATGATGATGATGATACTTTTAATGTTGATGTTCTGAATTACTGAGTTATAGACCTCTTTGCTTATGACTCTTTTTTTTTGGAATGGGAAACCATCAAATAACTTCTTTCACTCTTTTTTTTTTCGGTGGGAAAATCATCTTATGACATCCCCCGCTCTTGGGCGGGGCGGGAGATAGTGTCAGACTTTTACTGACTAAAAACCCACTCCTGTTCATTCGTTGCCTTTCGTACCAGGGCCGAGTCTTCCTTTCAGAATCAGACCCTTGGCCCCAGTAGGCTTCGCCCCCGCCGACGCCGGGGGCGCTCCTTGTAGAAAATATGAAACTAAAATACATATTTTTTCTCAGTTTTTAGGGTTCTGTACTTCAAAAGGAAAAAACGGAATCCTTATAGGATCACTTTGTTGTCCGTCCGTCTGTCTGTCTGTCTGCCATGACCCTTTATCTCGGGATAGCGTGGAGGTATCGAGTTGAAATTAAAACCATATACTCAAGTCTGCGGTCCCTTGAAGCTGTGAAAAAATTACTTCTAAATTGAGGAATAAAATATACGGCCGTTTAAGTCGCAAAAAAGTTATATTTCGACACTCTCAATGAAATCAAAATTCATAGGAAACTTCCCGTTGACCTAAAATCCTGAAATATGGCATAAAGCAAGGTCATATAGCACATGTATAGGAATAAATCTAAAAAAAGAAAATTTATTGTTACCTACGTCACAAAAAAAAATACTGTTTTGCAATTCGGAAAAATCATCCGAGACTACATTCGGGAATTGTAGTTTGTACGGAACCCTCAGTGCGCGAGGCTCATCACTTACCCAGTTTTTATCGGGAACTGCATTAGTTTTCAATAAAAAGAGACACGACCACAGTAATGTCAACAAAGTTTTCCATCAGGGGTGCACAGTTAATGTCAATAACGTTCAATAAATATATTGATGGGCAGTCGTTAGGTTTCATCCAATTTGCGCGACGCCTCTCGTCTGGCTTGTTTCAATAATAAATATCGGGCTTATTGTGTTTCAGAGGAGAGATACGATGATGCTTGTTTTTATTATTATTATTTATGACTAAATTTGTGTTTTACGGGCCCACCGTTCGATCGTAATGCGGCAGATATGCTCAGCCCACTCTTAAGAGCGATAACCACCGTCGGGATGCCGATCCCGATTTCCGACCGCCGTAGGCGCGGGTTTGCGGACGGTGAGCAATGGGTAGCTCGCCATCCGACCGTCCGGTAACCGTCCGGACCGAGCTCAAGTCGTCGACGGCGCGTACTGTTCCACGCGTGCCTCAAGGAGATGTCTGCAACTGTAGGGGCCCAGCAGGGTCGAAGCCTACTGGGGCCAAGGGTCTGATTCTGAAAGGAAGACTCGGCCCTAGTACGAAAGGCAACGAAGGAACAGGAGTGAGTTTTTAGTCAGTAAACGTCTGATACTATCTCCCGCTCCGCCCCAGAGCGGGGGATGTCATAAAAAAAACTCTTATGAGCGTTCATCTCTAGGTACATTTCCATACAACCGTTCTTACGTGATTATGGTGCAATTACACATCTTTCTCTAGATATTTTGGATACACAGCTATCTTGTGGATATTATCTAAGCTTATATAGAAATCAAAGTATTAATTTGTGTAAAACTAATCTAGTAAAGACCTCTGAAAATCTGCTATTTTACGTGAACTTTGGCCCTTCATAATGTACTCATATGTTAAAAATATAAAAAATTACATCAATAGAAGCCTTGCACATTTAATCAAGATTCTGAATAATGAAAATTTTTTTGAAAAACTTTTAAGGGTTTAAAAAAAACACGTATTTCCTGGAACAAGTTTTGTGAAATATTCGAGTAAATCACGGAATTATCGAATGCCAACAGAGTTTTCAGGCGTTATATCTTTTTTTTTGCATTGCCTCTTCATCAAACATCGCGTTGGATTGCGTTAGACGAAGCAACAAGCTTTCAAACCATGCTCGATGTTGACGATAGGCAAATGGAAAAGGACCTTCTTAAGTTGGGCATCACGAAGGGATCACGGCAGTCCATGAAGGAAATGGCGGGACGAATTAGATGTCGTTCTTAGAAAGTGGAAGGAATGGAGCGCGAGTTTTGCATAGCGGTGGGTTAGAAATAATAATATCTAATTTTTACTGTGCAACTGTGCTTTTTTTTGTTCAGGCAGGGGCTATAGACTTAACATAGTTCTTGGTAATCACTTAAGCTCTACGACTATTAAACTGCTCAGCTTTACGATATTAAAGCTAAGGGAAAAAACATGGAAGGTAACTGCAATTAAAACTAGTACTTTGGGCAGAAAAGTAATTAGAATAAACGATAAAAGGAAAAATCACCTCTAGATTAATTTAAAACTGAGTGGTAAGCGAAAATTCTGTTTCCGGGAAATCGCTTTGGCAGATTTTTTTGCATGGAAATCACAAAGCTCTCCGGAAAATTCTCTAAATGTTGGAATACGGAATGCTTTATCTACCTAGGTTCAGATCGACGGCTATACGGGTACCTTTTAGAAAAAACTAGATTCTAATCTGACACTTTGTTCAATTTGAAAAAGCATACCTTTTTCATGGATTTTTCTATTGGCTACATTTTTTATTATTTAGCTTATAATTTTCCATGGCTGGGCAAAAGCCTGAAGTAGAGTAGTTTTTTTTAGGTGGGAAAATCATCTAATGACAAATCCCGCTCCTGGGCGGAGCGAGAAATAGTGTCAGACTTTTACTGACTAAAAACCCACTCCTGTTCCTTCTTTGCCTTCGTCCCAGGGCCCCGGGTTTCACTTTCACACCACGCTGGGCCCCTACGATTTGCTGACATCTTCCTGAGGCGCGCGTGGAACAATATGCGCCGTCGACGACTTGGACTCGGTCCGGACGGTTACCGGACGGTCGGACAGTGAGCTATCCATTGCTCGCTGTCCGCAAGCCCGCGCCTACGGTGGCCGCTAATCGGGATTGGAATCCCGGCGGCTGGGGTGAGAGGACAGTTGCCTCGCGCGGTCGGCCTCCTCCTTTGCTAGCATTACTGGTTCGCAGAAGGAGGCGGCCGCCTGCCACTCCTCCTCGCTTCGGATCATGGCCTGTACCAAGATCCGGCGCGAGAGATCGCCGCCGCCGATCGCCCCCACGAGGAACAAGGACGTTCAGAAAAGACATGAAGAAATGCAATATAGACCCCTCTCGTCGGGCGGAGGCGGCAAAGTTAAGTATTATGATTATATAATATCTTTGAAGACCAGTGGAAGACAGATGTCGGCGTCAGGCGAGAGACCATTCAAAATACGTCGCCCTCCTACATCCAATACCTATACTTATAACAATGGTGTTTTTTTTTGTTTTTATTACTGATAGGCTCGCGTTTGAACACTATCTCACCTGATGGTAAGCGATGATGTGGCCGACGATGGAGCACGCTTGCCTAGAAGTAACCTATTCACTCTTGACTTAAAGACCCCTAGGTTGTAGCTATCAGGAAACACAGACTTCGGCAGGGAATTCCACTCCTTAGCTGTACGCTCTATATATAGGGGCTTTTACACATAGCGTATGTCTGTCCCATCGTATCCTAAGCAATTGTACGTACATCACAAGACATGGGCCATGAATCCGAACAAATCTTTCGCATTGTCACTATTTGGTTGGGATAGAATGCTATGGAACATAGGCTACATCAGTTCTGTTCAAATTCAGAGACCTTATCAAACTATTTCTACTGGACTCGTATTGGACACATTCCATCAATAAATGTTGTAGGTCCTCGACAACTCTACATTCTTCAAAATTGGGTAACAATGGTGTTTTAAGGATAAGATTGACTATATAAGTCACATAAGAGCACGTGATCGCAACCCGCAGTTGCACTGCTAACATGCTAACAGAAACCAGTCACCGTGGCCAAAATTGGCATAAATTATATGTAATGGCAGCAAAACCGTTAACACCATAACGTGTTGCAAAATTCTAAGCATCCATTTATTTTATTAGGTAACACATTTCACTTGTAAAACGTCATAAAATTCCTCGTTTATCGACGCCACTGACGTTTTAAATGCAGGAATGCTACACCGCAATAAAGAAAGGTACAGAAGTTCAAATCAATATATTCCACAACATTCCACACAACGCCATCTAGTCCCTAACTAAGCAGAGCTTGTGGTATGAGTGAATGCAATGAACGAGAATACACGTGCCCTGTTATCTGTTCACGTAGGGACCTAATGACAGCATCAGCGGACGGCACTGCCGTGGCCGAATACTGGGCCAGACAAGGAATTTAACTAGTTTTGCCATCGATACGCTAAGAAGAAGAAGAAGGCACGTGCTTCCGCACGGCACTATGCCGCAGTCACGTGCCATAACGTTTCACCTTAAGGCATATAGTCCCTTGAACATCTGGGCGAAGTTACACACATACTCGTACTGCCGCCTGCGTTCGCATAGAGCCTCGTTGACCTTTAAAACCATTTTCTTTGCAAAATATTGATTAATTTATATAGGGTGACTGGTAATTAGTGTACGATACTTAAACACGCGATTGTGCTCATGATAACCAACAACTTTTACTATGGGAACAAACCTGAAATCGCGGAAAAGAATCAGCTGTTCAGTACATTTATGTTTGCCTAATGTACTGAACAGCTGATATTTTTTCGTGATTTCGGCTTTACTCCCATAATAAAAATTGTTAGTAATCATGAGCACAATCACGTGTTTAAGTATCGTACACTAATTGCCAGTCACCCTATATACTATGTACATTTTGACGAACACGTAACTAGCAAATTTTTTATGTAAACATATTTCTAAAGATCAAAGCCGTTTGAAAGGAGTAGGGAAAAGAAGCGATAAAATATCATGTTGATATTTTTTTTTTTTCAAATGTGTTAGTCATACGAAACCTTCATATGTTGACAATGTTATAAATGAATCTATTATATTTATAATTTTTTTTTCAAATCTATTTACCCAGCCGTTACCGAGGAGTTAGGCTTCAGAAAGTCACTGTCTTATAGCACTAAAGGTTCTATATGCCTTAACGACGCTGCGTCTCCGCGTCGTGGTAATGCACTTGCACCCGCTTTACATGAAGCATGTCTGTGTGTGTGCGATTCACTCGTTGTTGGAGTTGACCTTCTGTACCTATCTATTCTGTGGTATAAATGCTTTATAATCCACCTTTACTAAATAATTCTTGACCTTCTGTTCCTACCTGCTTTGTGGTTTAACAAGAATAACCGCATTTTTCTCGCACCGATGGAGGCCACAAAATAAATACGTTGCCGTGAGATATTGCTCTTTTATTGCAGAAAGTTGTACTGGATAAGGGGTGTGATAGATTGACACAGCGCGTTGTCATGGATACGTTGGAGTGGCACCTAATGATATTTTTTTAAATCTTTTTTTTTGGAGTAAAATAAAAAGAATACAATAGAAAAGAAATATTCGGGATAGACACAGTTACAAACATAAAGTGAAAGAGAACAAAAGTAGGTAACTTCGTCGAGCTTACTCGTGTCGAAACCACCTCAGTATTTTTTATTTTATTTTTTTATTTGATATAAACCAGTGTTTGACTGCGATCCCACCTGATCGTAAGCTGTGATGCAATCGTTGATGGTGAGGCACACAAGTTTATTAAGAGCCTATTTGCCGTTGTTTTTTTTTTCCGTGGAAAAATCATCTTATGACATCCCCCGCTCTTGGCCGGGGCGGGAGATAGTGTCAGACTTTTACTGACTAAAAACCCACTCAACACGACAGAAAACCTCCTCGAGTGCCCGCAGGCTGTAGTTCCCTTGCGCATACGTCCGGAGTGAAGGCCAGTCTGCGGGACGGTGCACCCTGGGAGGCGCCTAACGACTCCCCTTGGGTACTCTTGCCTAAGGGGTCTCGATGTCCGCCTGCAAATATTCTGTCCGAAGGAACACTTCAACGCGTGTCCCTCTGCATTAGCAAAAGGCACATCGGCGAAGTAAGAGCGGGCTCGGCGTGCACTTACCCTGCCACTGGGCAGGCAGGAGGAAGACTTGCTCCTCCTTCTGCCACCGTTAGTCTCGTAGCCCCAGAGATTGTCCAAGGTCATGTTTCCGACTTTTGATGGGGGTTGAGGGTCTTGGCTTAACCGCTCGGGCCGCGAGGAAGACAACCTCTATAAAAAATTACCCCAAACCTCCAAGCGGCGGCGCACCGTGAGGGAGGTTGTTAGCTTGACTAATGGGTAGCTTAATTAGCCTCTAGTGCGAACCACTATTTTGAGCAAGTACACAAAGTGTTTACTCGTGGGAACAGCAATGGAAGCCTATTTGCTGTGCGTTAGAAACCCAGCTCTGGTTGGAGCGGTATATAAAATCCTGGCAGGAAATAAAATTGAGGGCGCTATTGTGTGTCTCAGTGTCAGAGGCTGAAGTAGTGTTGTAATTTGGAATACCTACGTTCAGCGGTAATAAAAAATTGAGAAGTCAGTGATAGACAGCGTGGCATCTCTCCATTGATAAAATTACAAGTTAGTGATAAGATTTTTTTAAATGTTTTCAGCTTTACACATATATTTTACAACCTGAGACGTATTACTCTACACTTTAAAAAACATTTCTGGTCTAACCAAACATAAAACTGAGCATACAAATTCGCACACCGATCTGTATCACAGTTAAACACAGTAACATTTTAGATACACCCGAATCACTTTTAAAATATATATACGTAATAATCCTAGGTATTTACCTACACACCTTTTGACAGTTGATTCACTGTACGCTCGCGTTCCTCCGTTTGTCTATGGTAATGACAAATGATATATGTTGGAGCGTCAGGCGTCGGTCGATGGTTTATTATTTATTCTTATAAGCACTATTTTTAAATATAATTGTTTATAATTTACATTACACACATAAATATAAATTCACGAATTTTATTTATCTCTTCATTATTTATATTTTATTTCGATAGACTACTTAGCGTCCGTAAGTGTGTTCGTGACATCATAGTGGGCCCTAACAGAATACCAGCGCTGCGTTATTTATCGTTTTAAAATAACGCAGCATATGCTGAGTTAGGTGCCTTTTTGGTCTCGCACTGATTATACCTTTCTTTTTTTTTATTGTGTATCTTTAGTTTATACGATTGTGTGAGTCACGAATAAACGTTTTTTCTTTCTTTTCTTTTCTTTTACACCTCCTTATACATATAATACAATACAAAAGTACTACACGAGTACGGCCAGCAAAACAGTTTCTCATAAGCGAAAAGAATTACGATACTTCTAATGTCCTTTCGCTTACTTTCTATCTGTTGTATGAAGAATCACTTTTGTATGGAATGGGAATTTTCCCAATATCTTGTATTTTCTCATTTGAAACGCCAGGCACGCTGTCACGTCGTATTGCATCCACAGCACGTACGAATCTTCTGATTTTTATTACAACGCTTATTATGTGGACTTGAGATGTGCTGGTCAAAGGAAAAATATGATTTTTGTTATGGAATACGATATTTCTGTATTTCCCTACTAGCTTTATTTAGCCTACGTGAATGTCGAAAATTTAATATTTCAAATGTGAGGCATAGAAATATCCTATGTTTCAATTCAGATCATGGTCTACCCGTGCAAGAAATTACCTCCAAAGCCATTCAGACGTTAATGCATGATCAATTAGTAACCACTCAAATTCATGGGCAAAAAAAAACTATATTTTTTTAAATTTTTCATTTGAATTTTCAATACCTATTGCTAGGATAATATGACTGTGATTTTGTATGGAATGGGATTTTTTTTAATTAGTACAAAAAATGGGGCTCTATCCGTACCCATTACTAATCAATTTGTGTAGTTAAAAGTAAAAAAAAAACCCTAAATTGTCCACGAAAATTTTTCATAATTATAGGTCAATTCATAATTGAATCAATCATTCATAACAATTGCTACTAGAAAATACTATGCACAGTGTTTTTTCCATTTTTATCGCCATTCATTCATTCATAACCTGTACAATATTTCCATAAATTGAGTGACATTTTGGGATATAAACAAACGCTCATAACTTTGCTGTTTATGAATATTATTTATTGAGACTACTTAAATAATAACAAGACCTTTTCTAATAAGCCTTTTAAATATTTGTACTAATTAAAAATTAGTGTTGTATAATAATTCTGCATCAGTTGTGTGGTATCTTATACAGGTTTTCGATTCCGCTCGATTAAGCAATAGCATGTTTTTTTTACTTAGATTTAACTAAGACTCGGTTAAACAAAGTAAAAAAAAACCGTTATTAATATACAAATAAGTTTTCTTTGCAAACCGTACTTTAAAAGTAACATTTGACAGATAGAGGTCATAGACACGGTAATATTATCTATACAGTATTCCAACTTCATACAAACGGTCGAAACGCGAGCTATACCTACGCGCCTCGATCTCGAGGTGCGCTCGGGATGCATCTGTGCCGCGCGATTTTTTCAATAAAAATAAGTTCAAGTACATATTTATATATTTAATATGACGAGTAGGATATATTGTGCTGTTTTTGGTTGCATGAATTCTTCATGCAACCAAACATATAAATTGTAAAGTAGCTGCAGGTATCTATAACCAAGTAAAAGATATTCCTTTTTCTCCACCTTGTCCATGTTTCCTAAATCAATTTTTAATTAAGCTTTAGAATGCGGATTTTTGTATATTAAAATATAATATAGCATTTCGTAGGTACGTGTCAGTCGAAGCGCAAATATTTTTCGGTCGCAAATATTGAGCACTTCCTATTCAATTCACAAAGTATTTTATTTGTTTATATAAAAAAAGTAAGTATATTTACAATCACAAAACTAAATGGAAACACAAAGTAGGCAAATGTAATTAAAATGGTGGAGGCGGGCAGCCATAGTGCGGGCAGCCCTATCGCATGTTTACGTACCGCGCGGCTGTAGGCATTTATTTCAAAGATACGGCCGAGTTACAATACTGTATAGATAATATTACCGTGTCATAGACGTTCCTATTTTTATTTGAATCGCATTGTAACCAGTTGGATTCACCCGATTACCTAGCAAATTGACGATGCGTGCATATACCGGCAGGTGAATAGACAAATCTCGAAGTCCCTGAAACGTGACCTTCGCCGCTTTAATACCGCAAGGATTAAGGATGCGATTGAGCGGAATAAGGGCTCTAAAGTATTTGCACGAGATCTGTCTATTGGGCAAAGCCAGCTCACGAAACTGAAGACCGACGATGGCAGAGTCATATCCGCCAAATCGGAGCTTCTGGGAGAGATCGAGGCTTTTTATGGACAGTTATACACGTCTACCGCTAAACCCGCTGTAAATCTAGTAAACGACCCAAGAGCTAGATTGACTCGACACTATACCGAAGATATCCCGGACGTCAGCCTGTACGAGATTAGGATGGCTCTGAAGCAGCTGAAAAACAACAAGGCGTCGGGTGAGGACGGAATTACGGCCGAACTCCTGAAGGCGGGTGGAAAACCGGTCCTTAAGGCCCTTCAGAAGCTATTTGATTCCGTCATACTCGAGGGGAAAACGCCACAGGCGTGGAGCAGAGGCGTGGTGGTACTCTTCTTTAAGAAGGGCGATAATGCCCTGCTTAAGAATTATAGGCCCATCTCGCTTCTGAGCCATGTCTACAAGCTGTTTTCCAGAGTCATCACGAATCGTCTCGCGCGCAGGTTCGACGACTTCCAGCCTCCCGAACAAGCCGGATTTCGAAAAGGCTTCAGCACCGTGGACCACATACATACGCTGCGGCAGGTTATACAGAAGACTGAGGAGTATAACCAGCCTCTCTGCTTAGCGTTTGTGGACTACGAGAAAGCCTTTGATTCGATTGAAACTTGGGCTGTACTGCAGTCTCTCCAACGGTGCCAAATTGACTATCGGTATATCGAAGTGCTGAAGTGTTTGTACAAAAACGCCACTATGTCAGTCCGACTACAAGACCAGACCTCGAAACCTATCCTCTTGCAGCGGGGTGTGAGGCAGGGAGACGTTATTTCTCCGAAACTGTTCACGGCAGCAATGGAGGATGTCTTCAAGGTTTTGGAATGGAGAGGGCTAGGCATTAATGTCAATGGCGAGTACATCACTCACCTTCGGTTTGCCGACGACATAGTAGTCATGGCTGAGACTACGGAGGAGCTCAGTACAATGCTTGGTGACCTCAGTAGAGCTTCCGAAAGAGTGGGACTTAAAATGAACATGGACAAAACCAAAGTCATGGTAAACAGCCATGTAGCACCCACTCCTATCAAGGTCGGGGACTCTACACTCGAAGTTGTAGACGACTACGTTTACCTGGGACAGACGGTCCAGTTGGGAAGGTCTAACTTCGAGAAAGAGATCAATCGTCGAATCCGACTCGGCTGGGCAGCGTTCGGGAAGCTGCGCGGTGTCTTCTCGTCCAATATACCACAGTGTCTCAAGACGAAAGTCTATGACCAGTGCGTGTTGCCAGTGATGACATATGGCTCCGAAACGTGGTCGCTTACAATGGGCCTCATTAGAAGGCTTAAAGTCACCCAAAGGGCAATGGAGAGGGCTATGCTCGGAGTTTCCTTGCGTGATCGAATCAGGAATGAGGATATCCGCAGGAGAACCAAGGTTGCCGACATAGCACGAAGAATCGCCAAACTAAAGTGGCAATGGGCAGGCACATTGCTCGCAGAACAGATGGCCGTTGGGGCCGAAAGGTTCTGGAATGGCGACCACGTACCGGAAGACGTAGCGTTGGAAGGCCTCCTACAAGGTGGACCGATGACTTAGTAACGGTTGCGGGGGTCCGATGGATGCGAGACGCACAGGACCGTTCGCTGTGGCGACGCTTGGGGGAGGCCTATGTCCAGCAGTGGACGTCTTTCGGCTTTCGGCTGAAATGACCTAGCAAATTTGTCAAAATGATAATAGCAAGAGTAGGAAATGGTGTCTTAGAGGCTGGTAACACACAGTTATTACACGGTTCAGTGAAGAGATAACACGTAATCAGTGATGAACTCATGCGGGATTATATTATGATAATAATGTTCAATTGACTGCTTCAATGGTTTAGTAGTAAGCACCAATCGTGAGCGTGGTTGTGAGTTTATATATACCTTTTTTTTTAGACGATGCCTAGAACTCGCTATGCTACTCTCGACGGGCTGTCTCCTTTGGCAGTGGCTGGGGCGCGGGGATATCCGTTCCCTCACCGCATTACTGCTTCGCAGCAGAAGGCGACCGCTTCCCATTTCCTCTCGGTCCGGACCAACGCCTCGAGGAGCTTATGGTGGTGGAGTGACGATGTGGTAGTTATATTGTTTTATGAGTGGAAAGCGAAAAAAACGTTGAGTGTTTTGAAAATATGTACTGAAAGAAACTCAGATATTACTCTGCAGTGTTAAAAGGATTGGCTGTTACGCTGTGAGTCACGGGTTCTACAAATATTTGTAATTTTTTTTGGGTGGGAAAATCATCTAATGACGTCCCCTGCTCTTAGGCGGAGCGAGGGGGCGTGTCAGACTTTTACTGACTAAAAACCCACTCCTGTTCCTTCTTTGTCATTGTTCCAGGGCCCGGGGATCTCTTTCGCATCACCCATGACCCCAGTAGGCTTCGACCCTGCTGGGCCCCTACTGTTGCTCACATCTCCTTGAGGCGCGCGTGGAACATTACGCGCCGTCGACGACATGGGCTCGGTCCGGAGGGTTACCGGACGGTCGGACGGCGAGCTACCCATTGCTCGCCGTCCGCAAGCCCACACTTCCTGTATAAATATTTGTATGATCTACGGATAGGTGTTGCGAGGCTAGGTATCCTGTGCGATTGAGTATCCATATTTGTGAACGCATCCACAATAAAGGAGTAATTCCTAAAATGTGAAAACATATTTTTTCAAAAGTTGCCCACGTTTCAAAAAAATATGTATTATTAAGGTTAAGAATTGTGAGAGCAGTGGTGGCCGAGTGGTAACGGCCCCGACTTACGAGTTGTAGGTTGCGGGTTCAAACCCAGCCAGGCGCGCATTACTTTGTGTAATTTATTTCATCACCACTGCTCTCAAAACGGTGAAGGAAAACATCGTGAGGAAACCGGCATATCCTAGAACCAAGAATTCGAAGACACGTGACATCCACCAACCCACACTGGGCCCGCGTGGTGGATTACGGCCCATTCCCTCTTCTAGAGAGGAGGCCAGAGTCCCAACAGTGGGAACATTATAAGGCCGACTATGCTGTTGTGATGGTTAAGGATCACTACCTTTCCTCTTGAACGTCGTCATTAAGTACATCATTTCTTTGCTTTCATAATTATATATATATAATTATATCATCATCATCATCATCATTTCAGCCGAAAGACGTCCACTGCTGGGCATAGGCCTCCCCCAAGCGTCGCCACAGCTAACGGTCCTATGCGTCTCGCATCCATCGGACTCCCGCAACCGTTACCAAGTCATCGGTCCACCTTGTAGGAGGCCTTCCAACGCTACGTCATCCGGTACGTGGTCGCCATTCCAGAACCTTTCGGCCCCAACGGCCATCTGTTCTGCGAGCAATGTGCCCTGCCCATTGCCACTTTAGTTTGGCGATTTTTCGTGCTATGTCGGCAACCTTGGTTCTCCTGCGGATATCCTCATTCCTGATTCGATCACGCAAGGAAACTCCGAGCATAGCCCTCTCCATTGCCCTTTGGGTGACTTTAAGCCTTTAATTATATATTGTTTGTATAATATGTAATTTATTAGTTTACGTATTGTATAATATGTAAATAGTACACCACGAACTACCTGTGTATCTTTTTTCTCCTTCTCTGTCAAATCCATCTAAAGGTTGTCTGAAAAAATCGCTTTTAGCGATAAGACCGCCCATTGTGACACCCTATTAATTTTAAGTTCCTAATGTAATTTGTATTTTTGGTGTACAATAAAGAATATATCTATCTATCTATATTTTCAGGTAACTTGGCATAGCAACGTTTCCTAATTAAGTTTAATAAAACAACGCGTAACGAGAGCAATACTAATTAAATTCTACCAATCAAAATAATGAAGTTACATCGTTTTCATCTGGCAATATCGTGAATTTCAAACAATGTTTTATTGAACCCAATATTACAGAATATTCAAAATGATTTTTATAGTATATCCTTTATAGTTCTTTATTAAATTTTAACGTTGACAATTGTAATTTATTTATTGTTACAAACGAGCTCCAACTAACCCAATCTGTAGGAAGACTCGGCCCTGGTACGAAAGGCAACGAAGGAACAGGAGTGGGTTTTTAGTCAGTAAAAGTCTGACACTATCTCCCGCTCCGCCCAAGAGCGGGGGATGTCATAAGATGACTTTTCCACCTCCACACTTTTCTTCCTCTAAGCCACATTGCTCGTAGAATAGATGGTCGATGGGGTAGAAAGGTTCTGAAGTGGCGACCGAGCAGCGGAAGACGCAGCGTTGGGACCCCCACAAGGTGGACCGATGACCTGGGGGGCTATTGGCTAACTTTTTTAATAACAGTTGACAACTAGCATTCGTTGCACACTAAACTTAGTTGTCAACTGACAATTTCATAAAATTGGTATTACGTATCACACAAGTGACCAACAAACTACGGTGGAAATGTGGTGAATTATAAAAAATTACGGTGCCTATTGTGACCACTCTAAAATTTTATCGACTATTATACAGCTTCAAAAGCTTACACAATCGCAATTTTAAAAGTATCGATACAATAACATCTGTCAAAACGTGTTACGGTGGCTATCAAAGGCACCAGTGGCTAATGACGTCACTGCAGTTGGTCACTGAAGATAGGCAATACGAAACTAGCTGTTTGACAGTTCAATGATGCACATTGTTAACAAGTGATCATCACTTGAACTCTCAACAGAGTTACGCAATAGCCCCGCTGGTGAGAGTCGCGTGAATGCGATGGATGCGAGACGCATAGGGCCGTTCATTGTGGCGACAATTGGAGGAGGCCTATGTCCAACAGTGGCCGTTTTTCGGCTGAATTTGTCGTAGTTTCATTGAAAAAATATTCGATTTTCATGCAGTCGAAGCGAAATAAGTCTGCTACAGTAAATTAATTAATGAAATTGAAAGCAGAAAGATATTGGAAACTCTCTCATTTTAGTCAATGGCTTTCATTAAGCGTCTAACGGTTATGAATTTTCTGGTATATTGGTATATTATTAAATTGAAGTCATTTTTCATGATATAATGTAAAAATTTATGCAAAATCATTCTTTATCGGGTCTGCGTCGAGGGCATTACAATATCATTTTTGTACCATCTGGACTGAAATATCTATCTATATTAATTATTTAGGAAGGTACTCTGTCTTGATTTTTTTCATAAATTAATATTCTTCTGTTTCTTGTGATTAAAATTCATGCCTAGAGAAACTGATTTATCATATTGAAATTTCAGGATCTTTTAATTGATTTCTTTTTAGGATTCCGTCCCTCAGAAGGAAAAAAACGGAACACTTGTAGGATCACTTTGTTGTCTGTCTGTCTGTCAAGACATTTATCTCGGGAACACGTGGAAGTATCGAGTTGAAATTAAAACCATGTAGGTACAGGTCAGGTTTGCGGTCCCTTGAAACTGTAAAAAAATCAAACTTCTGAATTAACGAAAAAAAAAGAGACGGCCGTTTATGTCGCAAAAAACGTATATTTCGACACTTTCAAGGGAATCAAAATTGATAGGGTGATTCAAGTTGCTCTAGAATCTTGAAATTTGGTATGAAGCAAGGTCTCATAGCACAAGTATAGGAAAAAATCTGAAAACTGTAAATTAGTAGTTAAGTCACAAAAAAAAAATATTTTTGCAATTCGTAAAAATCTTCTACGGAACCCTTAGTGCGTGAGTCCAACTCGCACTTGCCCGGATTTTTTTGCAATTCTTTAGGCCTATGGTCCACTGATACACAGCTTCATATACATAGACAGTACGCTTTACTGTACACCAAAACCACTTATAAATGTAGTGATAATACAGTTCATGTAAGATGTTCAGTTTATATTCTGAGGTTTATATAGGCAATCTTAAATCAAAGTTGATTTTCATCCCAACAAACCTCTCTCTGTCATACTCATTACACAAACATTTGTTTTGAGTGGGAATCGACCCTACGGCGTAGCAGTCAGGTCCACCAACCACTAGACCAAAATAAAAAATACTCACTTAAAAACACCACATTAACTTGCGTATCCAATGGGAAAATACAACAAAATGGGAATCCCGAAAATCTAAGCAAATGGGAATTCCAAATCTGAAAACCCTCGCCATGTTTAAGACATTAACCGTGTTTACGAGCACAGCAAATAAACAGGAGTGCTCAATGTTTTAATATCAGGTGAAGGTATTTAGTAGCGGAGTGGACTTTCTCAGTAATGGCTGAAGTTGCATCGTTAAATCTCTGGCTGGTAAAGGGTTAAGATTTATCGTCAAGCGGTAAGTGTGTTTACTTTCACAACACTATTAATGGTGTAAGTGAAGTAGTTCGGTAGTTTCTTATTCATTTTGTGTTGACAAGAGTAAAGTTGACGGGCTCGTGTCGTGTTAAGAGCGCCCAATCCGAGATACTATACTGCTCCTACGAGATTATGACGTTATTACGCATGTTTCTTTAGAAATTTTGGAAACAACTACAGATATCTTGTAGATATTATCTAGGTTTCTATTGAAATCAAAATATAAGTTTGTGTAAAACTAATCCAGTGAAGAACTCTGAAAATTTGCTTTTGTGTGTGAACTTGGTTTCATAATGTACTCATCAATTTTAAAAAGTAAAAAATGTATATTTATTTAAACTTTGCACTTTAATCGAGGTTCTGAATGATGAAAACTTTTTCCAAAAACTTTTGAGGTTTTTAAAAATCACGGACCAAATTTTGGGAAATATGGAATGAGTGACGAAATCACTGAAAGCCAACAGAGCGTTCAGGCGGTATTTCTTTATTTTCGCGTTGCCTCTTTGTCAAACATTGCATTGGATTGCGTTGGATGAAACAACAAGTTTTTAAACCATGCTCACGTTGATGATAGACAGATTGGGAAAGGCCCTCTTAAGGGGATGGTGCAAGGTAGCCCACAAGGTAGACTCTGAAAATCTGCTATTTTACATTTTACGTGAACTTTGGCTCTTCATAATGTACTCATATATCTATATAACTATATACAAATGAAACCCGTTTTCCTTGGTCACGGCATCACGCGTGAATGGCTGGACCGATTTCACTAATTCTTTTTTTGTTGTATTTGTTATTATTAGGAGAAGGTTCTTACGGAAAAAAATATTAAGAAAATCTCTCAGAAATATTGAAAAATATACAACAAAATAAAGTAGTGCATCATTGCTACGCTAAGGCGGTACGAAGTTCGCCGGGTCAGCTAGTTAAAAATATAAAAGACAAATCTATAAGGGTTCCGTTTTTTGCCATTTGGCTACGGAACCCTAAAAGTGCATCTACAAAAGCCTTGCACATTTAATCGATATTCTGAATGGCCCCAAAATTTATTGTTTTTTTTTTCTATTTTTGTGTGAAAATCTTAATGCGGTTTACAGCATAAATCTACTTACCAAGTTTCAACAGTATAGTTCATAAAGTTTCTGAAAAAAGTGACTGTGACATACGGATGGACAGGCAGACAGACATGACGAATCTATAAGGGTTCCGTTTTTTGCCATTTGGCTACGGAACCCTAGAAACACGTAATTCCTGGAACAAGTTTTGTGAAATATTCGAATAAATCACGGATTTACCGAAAGCTAGCAGAGTTTTCAAGCGTTATCTTTCTTTTTTCGCGTTGCCTCTTCATCGAATATCGCGTTAGATTGCGTTAGATGAAGCAACGAGCTTTTAAACCATGCTCAACGTTGACGATAGGCGAGTGGGGAAGGGCCCTCTTAATACGTATTTTTTACGGAATCCTTCGTATTAAAATCTTTAATACAACCCTCTCAGTTCGTTACCGGACCCTATTGACTTTTTCAAAAAACGATTGATAGATAGCTAACCATAATTTAATCAATATATCTATAACTTAACACTGATCTGCAAAATGCAGAACACTTAAGAAAATTTGATTTCTCATTTGACACTTCGGTGAGGCCTGTCTGGCTGTGGACACCTTTCGACTGAAATAATGACTATAGATGACAGATATAACGCTCTGCACTGGCTAACTTTTCCTACCACCCCCTCCATATGCACTTATGTTATTTGAAAAGCAAAGATTTGTATTTAACTCCAGTAAAGCTTAATTCATCGAGACAAATCAACGATAAACCATTAATATTCAACAAAGCCCAAATATTGAAGTATTCGGAACATTAAGCACTAAATTATCTGTGAGCGTCTTTGATGGTTCGGTTTAAGGCCTTGCGCAGAGTGACCAGCAGAAGCGGGTCAAGTGGTGGGCATAACTAATCAACCTCTAAAGGTTCTACACTAATTCAATTTTTTTATTTTAATTTAATATTTATTTATTCAAGACAACTTTTGGTCCACATAATATGTTAGTACCTACTTATTTCTATGTTAGTTCATACATTTCATTCTTCCCATAACAAATTAGATAATTATTAAATTCAAATACATTAAATTCAATTACTCACCAATTTAATTAAGTAAATATCTTAGAACAGAAATTTAAATGTCAATAGAATAAAATATCAATAAATTAAATGGCATGGAAACAAAAAATTTAAATGTCATATAAAAATAAAATGTCAGTAAATAAAATGAATATTTAAATGTCATGTAAAAATAAAATGTCATTAAATAAAAATGAAAATTTAAATGTCATATAAAAATAAAATGTCAGTAAATAAAATGTCATGGAATAGAGATAAAAATTTCAATAAATTAAATTTCACGGAATAAAAATTAACACACGGTAACACACCACAACACCACAGAAGTGGACTGTGTTAGTAAACAAAATCTCCTATGTTAATACTTAATAACTAGTAACGACCTGGTCCGATCAACCAGTGTACGTACCAGCGGGCTATCTACCCGGGCGGCTATCGAGTGCAGCATGCTGTTCGGACTGTCACGCAACCTGCGAAGCATCGAGGCGGATTTTTTACGCCATACTGCATCAATTTATATTTCGCGTAGGCCTACATGGGCACTTATAAAAAATCAGAAGCTAGTGCACGGTTCCAAATTGGTCGTTTCCTATGGAGAAGAACTGGAAAGAAAATCCATGGTTACTCTTTTAAAAAAAGTGGTTGATGTTACAATATTTCCATATTACAGAATTTAATAGATTTTATGTAAGAACATTGTAGTCCAGTCAATATTGTACCCAAAAGCACAATAAAAATAATCATAATAAAAAAGTGAGTCGTCGTAATATGAAGTAATCTGAGAATTCGTAGAGTCTACAGTGTTCTCACAATCACAATGTGCAATCTATCAACGACTAGTCATCCGCGCCGGCTTTATATGGGTCTTCTTCTTCTTTTCAAATTGATGGTAAACTCGCTAAATTGCATACAGTTTAGTTTTGTTTAGTTCCATAGGGCCAGTAGGCGACTACTGTTTACTGCAGCATCGATGGCACTCATTGAGTCCTCCAAAGTGCAGGTGTCCATAAACTTGGGGCACTCTAACGTGTGGCTCATGCTCTGAACAGGAACACCGCATTCACATTGAGTTTCCGACAGGTCTATAAAACTCAATTTTACCAAGTTGCTGCGTATACCTGAGTGCAAATTATACTTTGAATTCTTCCTCATTTATTTTTCTTGCTATTAGTGAAAACCGCGACAAAATCCGTTGCGTAGTGGAGGTATTAGTGGACAAAACGACAAATGCTGAAAGCGACTTTCAGCTTCAACAACATCATCGTTTACCATCAGATGAGAAAGTGGTCCATCGCAAGCGTAATGATAATAAAAAAGTGGAACACAATCAATTGGAAACGAACTCGACTCCTATCGAATGGTATATAAGTAAACGATGGACATTTGGAGGTATGCGGAAGAGAGAGTAAAGTCCCGCAAACCTCCGTTGAAAAGAGAGGATCCTCCGACCAGACGGATGTTATGTCTGGTAGGCAACTGCCCGATAGATGATTTCGGGCTGTTCTATATGTTCTAATCACGTGGAGAACTTTTACTGCGCGATGCAGGATCAGTTCTTATGTGACGCCATAGATGTCGCTACAGACGCAATGGGCAATTTCATACTCGGCTCAGGATGCCAACCATAGAGGAAATCCTTTCCAGAGAGGGTTATTTTGAGGGCAATGGGTGGGTTACGAGCAATTTAAAAACTGGTGGGTTACGAGAAATTTAAACTATTTTAGACCACAAATTTATTATGATGTAAGCTATAGGTATTTACTTCATAACGAGCCGTGAGACAGTCCCTAGTCTAGACGTTGTTCATACGGCTACCGACAGAAAAAAGACTCCCGCGTCTCTGCAGTTAGAAATTTTATCTGTTCGGCTCGCGCGAACGTCTGCCCATATTTTGTTAAAGTGGTGTTACGTCATCGCTATCTCAAGCTTCCGAACTACTGATTTCACCATCATCCTCATACTTTAAGATCGCGCCCGCCAGCGAAAGTTTGTAACTCTGTGCGAGCCCTAAACTAGACAATACAGATAGACGGCCTGTTTGCTGTAATCGGTGTTGGATAGTTCGCCTTTGTAAATTCATCTGCGAGCAAAGTAACTAAGAACAAGCGATGCAACAGAAATGATTATATCGGAATCGGAGGCAGGAGTTCCTCTTCTCAAACTTTAAAAAGCCGATTGTCAGAGACCCCACCACGAGCTCTTAACGCGATCCATTTTACGACCTAAACTGAATTGTTAAAGGGACAATAATAATAATAATAATATTCCACAACTATCACACAACGCCGTCTAGTCTCAAGCTAAGCAGAGCTTGTGTTATGGGTACTAGACAACTGATAAACATACTTATATATTTCTAAATACATACATACACACACACACACCTTTTGAGTGCGTAATTAGAGACACAATAGTAAGACAATGGCGCGTGAACGCCGGCGTTAATGCGGGGATCAACAGCTTAAAGATAAATTACACCCAGACACAGAACAAATGATCGTGCTCATCACACAAACATTGGTACTCGGTGGGAATCGAGCCCACGACCTCCGGCATAGCAGTCAGGGCCACTAACTACTAGACCAACAGGCCAGTCAAATGATGCTGGATGGAGCCATATAGGGTGTATAGCTCCATTCTTCTTCCTCGCTTGCTCGACTGACATTTTAACACGTCATGATGTGTGCGTGTTTATTATTTACATAAAGACCGTGTTAAAACAAGATAAATGAATAGATATTTCTAGGGTGTCACAAGAGAATGAACACGATACAAAGTAACTTATTTGAAAAAAAAAAATGTTCCAATAAGGGCAATAATACTTTTGGAAGTGTCTTCAACCATTTATATTTCCATGTTTGCTTCGCGCAACGGTTTATTTCTAAGAAAAATTTATCGTTCACATTATTCAGGCTTCTGTAAGCGTTTTTGTTCCTTTCACAAATGTGTTACGTACTTCTTAGGGTTCGTTCACGTTGTGGGAACGTTTGAAAGAGTAGGCCCTAGAACTCAAAGCGTAACTGAAGGACACAGGTGAGTTTTAGCCTGTAAAAGTCTGGCACGCCCTCTCATTCCACTCTTGAATGGGAGAAGTCATTTGATGATTTCCAATCTCAAAGAAGGGCCATCCGAATGTTTGCTTACACGATCTTTCTCGAAGCTAGCCGATCGCGTGGCGAGTTTACTTCAGTCTTGTGCTTTAAAACCTGCCTGTGCTCCTTCATACGGTAGAAGTGTGCCCTGCTTGGGCAGAGCATCGCCGTGTCCTCGTAGGGGCGATCGGCGACAGCGATCTCTCGCGCCGGGCCTTGGTACAGGCCATGGTCCGGAGCGAGGAGGAGTGGCAGGCGGTCGTCTCCTTCTGCGAAGCAGTAATGCAAGCAAAGGAGGCGGCCACCCGCGTGAGGGAACGGCCCTCACGCCCCAGCCGCCGGGATCCCGATAACGATTACCAGCTACCGCAGGTGCTGGCTTGTGGACGGCGAGCAATGGATAGCTCGCAGTCCGACAGTTCGGTAACCGACTGGACCAAGCCCAAGTTGTCGACGGTGCGTAGTGTTCCACGCACGTCTCAAGGAGATGTCAGTAATACCGTAGGGACCCAGCAGGGTTGAAGCCTACTGGGGCCATGGGTGAAGGCCAAAGAGAACCCCGGGGCCCTGGAACGAAGGCAAAGAAGGAACAGGAGTGGGTTTTAGTCAGTAAAAGTCTGACACGAAAGGGCGGAGGCATATATATAGCATAATCAGCCTTTTAATGTTCCCACTGCTGGGACGCGGGCCTCCTCTCTAGGAGAGGGAATGGGCCGTAATCCACCACGCGGGCCCAGTGCGGGTTGGTGGATGTCACATGTCTTCGAATTTTTGGTTCTAAGACATGCCGGTTTCCTCACGATGTTTTCCTTCACCGTTTTGAGAGCAGTGGTGATGAAATAAATTACACAAAGTAATGCGCCTGGCTGGGTTTGAACCTGCGGCCTACAACTCGTAAGTCGGGGCTGTTACCACTCGGCCACCACTGCTCCTCAAGTGCGGAGGCGGAGAGATATAATTAGATGATTTCCCACCTAAAAAAAAGAGTCTTGTGCTTAATTGTATCGTCAGAGAAACACGCGGTTCGCTCTGACCTTACTATATAAATCTACCAGCTTCTGCCAGCGGTTTCGCCAGCGTAAAATTTAACTATTATCCCAAAGCAGCAGTTAAGCAGTGGTGTCCCGGTGGAAACAGTCCCGACTCACAAGTTGTAGGTCGCGGGTGCATTACTTCGTGTAATTTATTTCATCACCACTGCTCTTAAAACGGTGAAGGAAAACATCGCAAGGCGACCAGCATATCCTAGAACCAAAAATTTGAAGACGTGTAGATTACGGCCATTCCCTCTTTTAGAGAGAAGGCCTAAGTCCCAGCAGTGGGAACATTATAAGGTCTATTATGCTATGCTATCCCCAAGGCAATATACATGACATTGTCTACTCGTGTGCCAAATTTCATCCGAATCCGTTCAGTCGTTTGAGCGTGAAGGAGTAACAAACATATACAGACATAAATACATCTAAATATTCCCCTTTTTAATATTATTGGAAAAAAAATATATATATATAATATTTTTTTTTTTTACTAAAGTGGCAATGGGCAGGGCACATTGCTCGCAGAACAGATGGCTGTTGGGGCCGAAAGGTTCTGGAATGGCGACCACGTACCGGAAGACGTAGCGTTGGTAGGCCTCCTACAAGGTGGACCGATGACTTGGTAACGGTTGCGGGAGTCCGATGGATGCGAGACGCACAGGACCGTTCATTGTGGCGACACTTGGGGGAGGCCTATGTCCAGCAGTGGACGTCTTTCGGCTGAAATGATGATGATGATGATGAATATTATTGTGATGTACAGCTATTGTAAGACTCACGTAGCGTTCCATGTCAGTGTAAACTGACCCTAAAGTATGTGTATAAGAAGGAAAAAGTGGTTCTTTTTATTATGATATCTTTTTAGTGGTATAAAATTACATTGGTTAAGTGTGTCGTAAACAAGAATTGTTATAAAGAGGTTAGTAGCTGCGTCTTTATTAGAATTGCGACCATAAATCTATCTAACAAGAGGGATAATTATTACGGAAATTATTTCATCACCATCACCATTACCTACGTAAGCAGGACATTTTTATTATCACTATTATTTTTTTTAATAATAAAAATAATTTTCATCAGTATATCTCGGAACCCTGAGATCCCGGACCTTTGGAAGGCGTACGAAGAGCCGAAACCTACTCGCAGAGGCCCTTTAGTCACTTTTAATAAAATGTGATAATAATTTTAATTATTAGTTTGACATTCTAGACGTTTAATTTAATTTTGACTTTATCAGCATTATAATGTTTTTTTTTTTATTATTTCACTTAATGACACGCTAGAATGATTTTATTATTTGTATTATTTTGGAAATATTTGCATGCCATTGTCCAGGGCAAACATGACGATTTATATTGTGTTTAACATCTCTTGCATGCTAACATATTTACTTTGTAATGTATGTATTGTACTCATGTTTGAGCAAATAAATGATTATCTTATCTATCTTATCTTATCATTTCTGCCGAAAGTCGTCCACAGCTGGACATGGGTCTACCCCAAGTGTCACCACACAACAACAGGTCCTGTGCGTCTCGCATCCATCGGATTCCCGCGACCCTCACCAGGTCATTGGTCCACCTTGTGGGAAGTCTTCCTACACTGCACCCCCTTCATTTTTGATTCGATCTCGCAAAAGAAAAAATTCATGTCATGTCATTTTCTCATCTTATACTCTAGTCATAGGTGCAGTTATTTGAAGGAATGTCCCTAAAAGATTGGACAAAGAAAAGGCGGAAGGAGAAGTGGCTAGAGAGACCTCACGGTGTCCTCATCTTCTGCATGATGCGGGTCCTCAACGGACATAATAAGTTGGGGAGGTTCCTGCACCTGATTCGTGAGGAAGAAATGCCCGGGTGTCACTACTGTGTGAACCGCCCGGAGGACACGGTGGAACATATGGTGGTGGTGTGTCCCGCTTAGCCGAAGCACCTCCGTGTCCTCGTTGGGGCGATCAACGGCGGCGATCTCTCGCACCGGGCCCTGGTACAGGTCATGTTCCGGAGCGATGGGAAATTGGTGGTGGTCGCCTCTTTCTGCAAACCAGTAATACTTGCAAAGGAAGCGCGCACGCGTGAGGGAACGGACGTCCTATCGTCAGCTTTAACCTAGGAGTCTATAAGTCAAGAGTGAATAGGTTACTTCTAGGCAAGCGCCATCGTCGATCACATATTCGCTTACCATCAGGTGACATAGTGGTCAAACGCGAGCCTAACAACAATAATTTAAAAAAAAAAACAGTGAAAGTGCGAGTTGGGCTCGCACATTGAGGGTTCCGTATAAACTTACCTATGAAAACAGTTCGATTCCCGAATTGAGTTACGAAGATTTTTCCGAATCGTAAAAAAAGTTTTTTTTTTGTAACGTACTAACTACTAATTTACATTTTAATAATTTTTCCTTTACTTGTGCTATGCGACCTTGCTTCATGCCAAATTTAAGGATTCTAGGTCAACGGGACCTATGAGTTTTGATTCCCTTGAGAGTGTCGAAAAACACGTTTTTTGCGACATAAACGGTCGTATCTTTTTTTTATTAACCCAGAAATTTTATTTTTTCGCAGCTTTAAGAGACTGCAGACTTGAGTATATAGTTTTAATTTCAACTCGATACCTCCACACGTTCCCGAGATAAAGGGTCTTGACAGACAGACGGACAACAAAGTGATGCTATAAGGGACCCGTTTTTTCCTTTTGAGGTACGGAACACTAAAAATATTTAAAAAAATTACAATGATTTTTTAGCTTTTGTCCAGATTCGACGTATAAAAACAACCTACCATGACCTTTTCAAATGCCTAGAGACCTATGCAACTCTATTCACAACCCCTCTTTTGTTTAAACATCGATTGAATCTACCAGGCCCCTGGATAAAACCCTCATTAATCGGCTTCCAATAGGCTTCAGAACGACTTCAATAGCTTCAATACTATTCCCATTGAATTTGAACTCAGTTCCAATGCAATTGAGTCTCATTTGAATTAGGAACAAGGGAATTTGGTGGAAATAGTGGCGTAAATTGTAGTGGGTGATATAGGGCTGTAGTTTGATAGGTATATTAATATAAACTACCTATATTAACTTCTTAACTTCAGAAATTCTACCAGTTTAGTGTATGAGCAAGTACGAGTGCTGAGCGTAGGAAAAATATTTATTTACGAGTGTCTACGGAGATATCACCGACTTACGGTCCCCTACTTGACTATTCATAATAAAAGATCAGACAGATATCCTGTTCCACGAGTAAGGAGCCAATTTACCCGAAAGCACTATATCAGCTTAGCGCCTCGCCTCTACTCCAAAATTAGCCAGTACAAACCAGTCAAGCATGTAAGTAACTTCCAGATAAAAAAGGATATATTACTTTGGCTGGAAAATTATAGCTACGATGACACTGTAACCCTAATCAGTAATCTAACCTAGTGACTGTCACAACTATTACATATTATACATACCAACATACCTACATCTCACCACACACCCACACACATACACTACCGCTATTCCTTTATAATATAAACATTGTTGTAATTTCTTTTTTGTGAGTTTTTGATAATTACCTTCATTTTTTTTCTGCAATTTATTGTTTTTGAAGCACAGTTTATACATACAAATCGTACAGCAGGGTCGAAACCCGGGGCCCTGGGACGAAGGCAACGAAGGAACAGGAGTGGGTTTTTTAGAATTGTTAGTAAAAGTCTGACACTATCTCCCGCCCCGCCCAAGAGCGGGATTTGTCATTAGATGATTTTCCCACCTAAAAAAAAAAATATCGAAACATTGTAATCGGGGATACCTCAACCCTTGTCATACAGGTTATCCTAGTTCAGGGGTTGAGACTACATAGATGTAATGTATTTTGAAGTTTCGGAAATAAATAAATAATAATCATTATTATAATATCTCAATACATCAAATATCTAGGTTTAATACCTGTTTAACTGAACAGGTAAAATCATTATTTTTGAAGCTGTTGTATCTTCTTACATTCGAAATCGAACTAATGTAAATTAGAAAGCATATAAGCATAAGAGCATAAACATGATCAGCTTTATAATGGTCCTACTGCTGGAACTCAGGCCCCTCTCTAGGAGAGGGAATAGGCCGTAATCCACCACGCGAGCCGTGTGCGGATCGGTAGATGTCACATGCCTTCAAACTTTTGGTTCTAGAACATGCCAGTTTCCTCACGATGTTTTCCTTCACCGTTTTAAGAGCAGTGGTGATGAAATAAATTACCTACACAGAGTAATGCGCCTGGCTGGGTTTGAATCCGCAACCTACAACTCGTAAATCGGGGCTGTTACCACATCGTCACCACTGCTCCCTGATAAGAAAGTCCGGGGACTTTTCAAACAAAACAAACAAACTTAAATAGTCTGACACGCCATCCCGCTCCACCCAGAGCAGGATGAAATCAGATGTCACTATCTGATTTCCCACCTTTGAAAAAAACTTATCCATATAAAAATATTCGATCGAATTATTCGATGCTTGTTGGTGAAAATTCCAGACACCTAAAGATACATTTTATTACGCATTCATATAAAAACTACGTCGTTCTGATCATAAAATACGTTTACCACCCGTAAAGCCACCAAAATCCACCGAAATCCCGAAGACACCATTACCTGGGTGCTAGATACAATAAAAATCTAAAAACTTTTATTGCTATACTTGAAACAGCAGTTAAGTCTATAACAACAAGAGCTCTTTTAGTTTTTGTATCGAACAACTAGAGAATAGTAACCAGTACGCCGTGTTGAGAAAATAGACTTAAGAAAGTCTTTGTCATAGAGCATCAAATCTCACAGATGCCTCGATGGCCGCACTCTGCTAGAGGTGGTTTGTCAAAACATACGGCACTTTTACCGTATGGTTGACCTATTGGCTGCTGCCCTGCTTATTTATTTGTGCGCAAATTCAATACAACCATAGAAGCCAGCTTGACAACAAAACGTAGTGGTGATAACGTCACACCACTTTGACAGAGTTTGGTAATACGTTCACAGTGAGTTGAGATAGCACATAGGATACTTTTATCCCAAGAATATGTTGCCTTAAGACAGTTTTCTAAGTTTATCCGCTAACCCCTCTAAAACAACGTAACAAAATCCGATGATTTTTGAGCAGATTACACTAATAGACTAATACAATAAACGAGGAATGTTTATATATACTGTAGTTTGCATTTTTTCGAAGCTTGATTTACGAATACCGTTAATGTTTAGTTCATATTATAGGTATATATGCCTCGGTGCATTTTTTAAAGACAAAAATCTTTTGCAACAACAAATTGCAACAGAAGAAACCGCATGCAGATCGGTCTATTGATTCTCGAGATAAGTCCAGTCATATAAGTAGAAACTCTGGTTGTCCGCAGTACCGATTCCAAGCTCTATGTTCACAATATTAGCTTTACACAGACCAAATCGACTAAAGTTCTGATTAGATCGTTGAGAGTCCTCCTTTAAGCCGATTAGTATGAAAAGTAGACAGTTCTGTCGACTGGGAATTTGTTTTTCGTTCAGTGTGGTCGGGTCGATCTTTTATATAATAGCTCTGTAAGAGGCTTAAGAATCTTAGGGTGCGCGTTATTCTTTCATTTGAAGACGTTTAAGGTGTTTGTTATTACTTAAATGAGACATCAAGAGAATTTCTGTTTCTTTACGTTTGATGTTTCTTAAGTTGGGCTGCGGGATTGTTTAAAAAAGTCATCGTGGTGTTTTAGCCAGTAAAAGCCTGACACTTTCTTTCGCTCTACATAAACCGGGAAATGAAAAACTGTTTTATTTAGATTTAACTTTTCGAATACCGTAATTAGAGACACAATAGAAAGACAATGAGAGAGCGAACGCCGGCGTTCAGATTCAGGTTCAGATTTTTTTATTTGCTCAAACATGAGTGTACATACAGTTATTATGGAAAACAATGCATGCAAGGTTTTACAATCAATGGAGTTGTGCTAACATATTGCGCGCCTCAAGGAGATGTCAGCAAATTGTAGGGGCCCAGCAGGGTCGAAGCCTACTGGGGCCACGGGTAGTGTGAAAGTGAAACCCGGGGCCCTGGGACGAAGGCAAAGAAGGAACAGGAGTGGGTTTTATTTTCCCACCCAATAAAAAAAAAACCATATGTGGCATATGTCATGGTGGGCAAATTTTATATTAATATGTTTATGATTAAAATAATTTAAAGATTAGATTTAGAAAATAAGTTAAACGTTAAACATTAGATTACACTGCTTGTTAACGCCTAACAAGTGTGTTCCAGGCATTACGAAGTCTTCATGTCGGGCAACACCATTCCGAACATGGTAACACCCTTTCGCGCATGGCAACACATATACTTTTTCCGGTCTCTCGCTGCTTCGCCCTCGTCCGCATCACGGACATTTTTTCTGTCGGGTTTAATTCGTATTGTAATAATTGGATTTATGGAATATACCACATTATTCTGCAAGTCTGCGTTATCATTTCAAAGAAGATTAATATACCCAGCACATCATAACCATTCTGGTCCTTCGAACGAAGAAAAACAATATTGAATCAACGACGTTGCGCCTGCGGTCCTGTTCCAGAACGTTCGCCGATCGCCGCCATCGTGTGAACAATCAACAATATTGAATTGACATTAAAATGTTCTGTGCATCCATTCTCCGAGCATAAACAATTAAACAATTACGACGTGGTTTCTTGTGAGAAATAAGGAATTGAGTTTCAAGAGGAAATAAGGCGTGCGCCAAGAACATAATTAAAATCTGTACGAGTGCGCCCACGTGGTTTGTACTTACGCCGGCCTGAAGAACAATTTGGGAGTTGGTTTCTTATGAGGAATAAGGAATTGATTGGCATGCGCCCACGTGGTTTGTACTAACGCCGGCTTGATGGCCCTCTGCTCTGCTTTGCATTTATTAGCTAAGTATCGCCCTTTTTCTTTCTCGCACCTTTCATCCACCGTTTTGTTTTAACCAGCTCTCGTTGTGGGCAGCTGCACTGTTAAATCTGCTTTGCATCTTGCAGCATTTGTGTGTCATATGAACTTTGGTAACATCTAAAAATGGAAATGGACCTCAAGGCTTTAAAAAAGATTCGCAGTTCACAAAAATGTAAATTAACTATATTTAAAAAGTACTTCGATACAGCTCAGAGCTGTGAGAAGCTTAGTAGTGTGCAAATAAGAGAACTAACACTACGCTTGGGTAAAATCAAATCAATTTATAGTGAGTTTGATAAAACACAGACTACAATAGAATCCTTGACCGACATTCCAGAGGCAGAGGAAGACGATCGTGAGGAGTTTGAAGGGGCATACTTCGGAGCCGTAGCTGCTGCGGAGGAGCTCTTGCGGTGTAGCGGGGAGCCCATGACAGGCCATGACCCAAAGACAGGTACCGCTACGGAGTTGCCAAATCTTAAGTTGCCCACCATTCATTTGCCTACCTTTTCTGGCCGCTATCAGGATTGGCTAGGATATCATGACACATACTCCTCACTCATACACAATAATCAATCTATACCGAAAATACATAAATTCCATTATTTACGTGCCTCATTAAAAGAGAGTGCTGCTTTAGTCATTCAATCTCTTGAGTTCTCTGCTGAAAATTATGACACTGCATGGCAGTTATTGTGTGATCGGTTTCATAATGATAGGCTTCTAGGTAATAACCACATGTCCGCTATACTCAATATTGAACCTCTCATTCATGAGTCAGCGGAGGCCATTCGCAATTTAACTGATACAGTATATAAGAACCTCCGGGCACTCAAAATTCTATCATTACCAACACAACATTGGGACTTTATGATCATTTGTGTAGTAAACACTAAACTTGACCCGGTTACTGCTCGTGAGTGGGAGGAGAAGCGGTGCACAATAAAAGGGTTTCCAACATTGGAACAGCTTATGGAATTTTTGAGGGGTCGGGCAGACATGCTTGAGACTATGGAGGGGGCACAAAAGGCTAGTGATAATAGTAATAGTCAGTCAACAAAAGCTTTTATAGCTAGTGACACACCATCAAAACCGTCCTCCAAGTGTTTGATGTGCAACAAAGGATCTCATGCAATATTTAAATGTTTTAAATTTAAGGCATTACCAGTTGAAAAACGCATTGAGAAAGTTAAAGAATTGAATCTATGCATGATCTGTTTGCGCAAAGGACATGGTAAAGGCACATCATGCACATTAGGCCCTTGCAAAATTTGTACCAAGAAGCACAATAGCTTATTACATTTAGCAGACAAATCAAAGTCTACTCCTACACAGTGTGTTGTTCTTTCTGGCACACAGGAGGACACTACTCAATCAAACACACAAACTGAAGTGCAGACACACAATAATATCACACTCTCATCTACACATCAGAGCCACGTTTTATTATCAACTGCCATTGTTGGTGTGATGGACCGCAACGGTCAAGTTCATAAGGTCCGCTGTCTCCTCGATAATGGAAGTACTTCCAGCTTCATTACTGAGAGACTGCACAACAAACTCAAGCTTCCTACCTACAAAACATGTGTCTCAGTACAGGGACTCAATAAGCAACAATCACACATCACCTCCAGATGTGACATTAAAATGTTATCATTGACAAATAATGGATTTAATACCAAGGTTAACTGTTTCATTGTAAGAGACATTACTCAGTTGCTACCAAGATGCAAGATTGACACCTCGTCATTCAATATTCCCTCACACATCCACCTCGCAGACCCTTCATTCCACATACCGTCCGAAGTGGAGATGTTGTTGGGTGCAGACATCTTTTGGCAGGTACTCTGCAATAATAATATTTTCTTAGGAAAACATAAGCCATCTCTAAATGAAACAAAGTTAGGGTGGCTGGTATCGGGTATCATTCATAATACTAATCATTCATACAATCTTACAAATGAGTCACACACACAAATACATTCACATCATTCAACCAAAACACATTCATGCAATTGTAATAACATACACAACAAAGTTCAGGATTTAGTGTATTGTAAATTCATTAATAACTCGGACATTGACTTACAAAATAGTCTTGATCATTATTTTGAATGTGAAAATATTAATAGTCCTCACAACCTAAGTAATGATGAACCTGAATGTGAAAGGTTATTTAAACAAACGACCACGCGTTTGTCAAACGGGCGTTTTGTGGTGGAAATTCCCCTAAAACAGTCCCCATCCACTCTAGGCGATTCTAGGGAAATGGCTCTAGCTAGGTTCTTTGCATTAGAACACAGGTTTCAACATGATGTTGTGTTTAAACAAAAGTACATAGATTTCATGACAGAATACATTCAGTTGGGTCACATGTGCGAAACCACAGCTCAACACAAACATGAATACTTCTTACCACATCATGGTGTTTTAAAAGAAACAAGTCTCACCACAAAACTTCGAACAGTATTTGATGCTTCTGCTGTCACAAGCAGTGGTCTTTCATTTAATAACATCCAGCGAATCGGTCCTACTGTGCAAGACGATTTACTGAGTATTCTGATCCGATTTCGTCAACACAAATACATTGTCACAGCAGACATTGATAAATTTTATAGGCAGATTCTTGTTACACCAGCACAGCGACCATTGCAGCAAATATTTTGGCGATCAGATCCCAATGCTCGTTTAAGGGTATACCAACTCAACACTATCACTTATGGTACAGTCTCTGCGCCCTACCTTGCCACTAGGTGTCTCATTCAGCTTGGTCGAGACTGTGCTAATGAATCTGTAAGCTCCACAATATTACATGATATATATATTGATGATCTCGTTACAGGAACTGATGATGCATCTCGGCTAATTCAGACCTGTAAGGGAGTCATTCATGAGTTAGAATCTGCACAATTACATCTCCGCAAATGGAGATCAAATGACACACACTTATTGGACAAAATACATGAGAATGGTGAAATCAACAATGATCCCTTATTAACAATTAAAAATGAAAAAAATGCTAAGATTTTAGGTATCACCTGGAACTTAGACAGTGACTCTATAATATTTACGCCATCACTCACAGCCAGTTCCACTGTAACTCAAACAAAACGGACCATATTATCCACACTTGCACAAATATTTGACCCTTTGGGCTTAATTAATCCATGCTTGCTGCAACTAAAATTAATTTTGCAACAGTTGTGGAAGGATAATTCTTCATGGGATAGTGAGATTCCTGATAACTTAAATAAACAATGGGAAAAATTTATAAAGCACTTACCTTGTCTTCAACAGCAAATTCAGATACCTCGTCATGTAATCTGCGATTCACCGGTCCCTGTAGAACTGCATGCCTTCTGTGATGCGTCCAAGAATGCATATGCAGCCTGTGTGTATGTACGTAGTATTACCTGTGATGGTAAGGTTCATGTTCGTTTGCTCATTGCTAAATCAAGGGTAGCACCATTTAAAAGAAACATGACCATACCCAAACTTGAATTGTGTGGCGCAGTGCTAGCAGCACAACTTGTCAAAAGGGTAAAATCTGCCTTGTCAGTACAGCTCAGTGGTGAAACATACTGGTGTGACTCAACCATAGTCCTTGGTTGGATACAGATGTCTAAATCCAGATTAAAACAATATATACTCAATAGAGTTAACATAATCACAGATATCACCAAGGGCTGTGATTGGAATCATGTACCCACTGAGAAAAATCCAGCTGACATAGGATCACGTGGCATAAACTTTGAACAGCTACGCACTAGCGACCTCTGGTGGTCAGGCTGTGATTTTCTCCATGACATAGTCATTAAGAAACCACCACAACCACAGGAATACATAGATTTACCTGAGACAAACCTATATTGTCATATGACATTCACACAGACACATACTCTAGATTTCATTTCACGGTTCTCTAATTTTACAAAATTGCAACATGTACTGTCTTATATGCAAAGATTTATAGATAATTGCCGTAATCCACAACATAAAATTATTGATAATCATTTACTGATGTCAGAATTAGAACAAGCGACAAACACACTGTGTAGGATTGTGCAAAGGGAAATGTTTGAAAAGCAATATCAGTTATTAAAAGGCAAGCATAATTTATCACCTAAGGATCAATTAATTTCCTTAAATCCGTTTATGGACAGTAAACAGTTATTAAGAGTTGGTGGAAGACTATCTAACTCTAACTATGATTACAACACTAAACATCCCATACTTTTACATGCAAATCATCATATAACGCAACTTATTGTCAGACATCATCACATAAAACTCATGCATGCTGGCCCACAGCAATTACTTTCAATTTTACGACATACATTTTGGATTGTTGGTGGCCGTAGCCTTGCTAGGAAGACAGTAAAAAACTGCATAACTTGCTGCCGCTTTGGAGGCAAATCACTCCAACCCATAATGGGGAATCTTCCTCAAGCAAGGCTGCATGCTGAATATCCATTTCAGAGCACTGCTGTGGACTATGCAGGGCCTATCATGATTGCGGATAGGAAAGGTAGAGGATCTCGATTAATTAAAGCATATATTTGTGTTTTTGTATGTTTGGCAGTCCGAGCGGTACACATAGAGCTTGTCACAGAGCTAAGTACGGAGAGCTTCCTCGCAGCATTAAACCGGTTTATTGCCCGTCGGGGTATGCCTCATCACATATTCTCAGATAATGGCACAAACTTTGTAGGTGCCTACAACGAGCTGTCAAAATTTTTAAAATCTAAATGTAATACAATTTCTAGTTATGCAGCTGAGAATAAAATTAATTTTCACTTTTCGCCTGCATATAGTCCTCATTTTAACGGCCTAGCAGAGGGTTCTGTAAAGTCAATTAAACATCACTTAAGGAGAGTTCTTGGGCTAGCCAATTTAACTTATGAGGAAATGTCAACAGTGTTAGTACAGATAGAAGGAATCCTTAATTCCAGACCACTCACTCCCTTGTCGGCTGACCCATCTGATCTTGTAGCGCTGACTCCATCACACTTTCTCATCGGGCGCACGCCTACATCACTGCCGACGCCTCAAATACCGGAGGATGAAAATAAGATTCACACACTGACAAGACACAAGCGAGTGCAGGCTCTGAAGGAGCAATTTTGGAAGCGTTATCAACGTGATTACATTACAGAGCTGCAGAAGCGCACCAAATGGAGCAAACCAGGTGCTGAACTGCATCTTCATCAGCTAGTCATCGTGAAGGACGAGAGACTGCCCCCCAACCGTTGGCTGCTTGGACGGATCGAGCGGCTGTACCCGGGCACCGATGGCGTCACACGCGTCGCCGATGTGCACACCACCACTGGTACGCTAAGAAGAGCGTACAATCGACTGGTCCCACTACCAATTTTGGAACAGGATGTTCCAAGGGCGGCAGGATGTTAACGCCTAACAAGTGTGTTCCAGGCATTACGAAGTCTTCATGTCGGGCAACACCATTCCGAACATGGTAACACCCTTTCGCGCATGGCAACACATATACTTTTTCCGGTCTCTCGCTGCTTCGCCCTCGTCCGCATCACGGACATTTTTTCTGTCGGGTTTAATTCGTATTGTAATAATTGGATTTATGGAATATACCACATTATTCTGCAAGTCTGCGTTATCATTTCAAAGAAGATTAATATACCCAGCACATCATAACCACTGCTTGACTATAAAATTAGTTACATTATACTAGAAATAGACATCGAGCTAAAATAGAGTTTCGTTCGATAGAAATAGAAGGCGTTCGCTTGGGGTTTAATGATTTAAAAGAAAAATAGATGATTATTTCTTGATATTACTGGCATCATTGTAAATCGTACAATCAATCTGTCTAGACCTCATTCAATCATGATGAAATTCGCTCCCAGTCTAATTTGTAACAGGTGAGCCTATGAAGAATCGCCAAATTTAAGTGGCAATGGGCAGGCCACATTGCTCGCAGAACAGATGACCATTAGGGCCGAAAGGTTCTGGAATGGCAACCACGTACCGGAAGACGTAGCGGTGGAAGGCCTCCTACAAGGTGGACCGATGATTTGGTAACGGTTGCGGGAGTCCGATGGATGCAAGACGCACAGGACCGTTCATTGTGGCGACACTTGGGGGAGGTCTATGTCCAAAAGTGGACGTCTTTCGGCTGAAATGATGATGAATGATGAGCCTATGTCAGAGAAAAAACATCATGCCACAAAAATACAGACTGACAATTACGTAACACATTCACTGTGCATGGAATTCCCTGCTTTGTGAATTTTGAGAGCTACAACCTGGGGGTCTTTAAGTCAAGACTGAATAGCTTAATACAGACACAAAGCAGTATTTTTCACATCTTATAGCAAATAGCATGATAACGTATAGCCTATAATTATGTTGAGTAAACTAATAAGAACGCAAAATTATGTACGTTATTATTAATTGCGTACGTAAAATTTGAATAGTATAGATTAAGTAGTTTTCGCACCAATCGAAAACATCGCTTCCTAAGCAAGCGTATTCCATCATCGACCACATCATCGTTTAATGCCAGCCCCCCTAGCCAAGTTACAACCGTTTCGTGTCGATATCCGTTCTTCAATCGGTAGCGCCTCGATGTATGCAATTGAAGAAAACGATAAATTGGTAGCCATATTGACGCGCCTGAGTCGGCCGCTCGTTCTACAATGTCGATCTACAATAACAAAGGATGTAGCGTTGAATATTGTAGAAACGATAAGAATTCATTCTATCATTTTGAACGATGTGAACTTGACTGCGAATTTTCTATTCGTTAGTTTTGACCACGTGACTTAACTTTGAGATGATGTCATTCCCATACATTTGATTAGTTTTCGACTAACGTTAACGATTGCAGATTATCAACTTGGCTAGGGGTGCAGGTGCTTAAGCGCAACCCTATCAATAATAATAAAAAATAACATGCTCAGGTATTTCATTACCAAATGCAACAGTAGCGTATCAAATGCGAATTATTTCCCCTTCGCTACGAAAACTTCCCAACTGACGCGCGGTGCATTGTACAAGTTAAGTTCACACTCGTAACACGTCGGATATCGTAACTCTGAAGCGTTGGAGTACGGCTAATAAATTTTGTGGCGGGTTGAGATTTCTTGGGGTTGACGAACTGCCGTCGCAGTAACTGAGATCAAGGAACTACGAAGACAGTAGTAAGAAAAGTCAAATCTGTCAAAAAGTCAAACTGCATAAAAATTGTTTTCGTCAGATCAAGGTTAGTAGATTTACTTCTAGCCAATATTTAATTTTATGGAGACCCATTTCTGCATGTTGTTGTGCCTCTTCCCAAGGCTCACCATGAAATATCAATGCAAAAACACTTCTCTACATACAGCGCCTCTACTCTGTAAGCTCCTAGCCCACCAGAAATAACACCCGTCTGGCTGGAGGATTCTCCCTTTTAAACGGGGGTTTGCGGGACTTTACACTCTGTTCCGCCTACCTCCAAACTGGTGACCCCCGACAATGAACGTCAGCGCAGCCTTCGTGCAGCTATTACTTCGTGACGTCATCATCACTTCTCTCTAGCTTTCGAACAGCGAGTCATACAGCCAGCACCCACGGCTATAAAGGGTATCTTGACCACCACCATGCCTACCTGGTCATACCTGGTCATCACCCTCAGCCTCATCAGCGACTTTGGCAAAGCACAAAGCACCATCGGCCAGTCACATGAAGAGCCATGAAAATCCTCTCCTGGTCGACGCCAGCAGTCAAGCCCTACGTCGCACAGCACCTCTCCGACTCACTGGAGCCAGCAGCACTAATCCAGTAAAATTATTATTATCATCATTTGGGCCATTGTCAGGATTGTATAAATGATATTATCCTTTGAAATTATCTCATTGTTACTCAAGTACCTATCTCGAAAGAGGTGGACGATGAGTGCGTCCTTTGGTTTGTAAAGCATTTAGTATAAAATTTAAAATATATGTTTTCAATGGCGTTTTATTTCAGATAGATTTTGTGTTGATAATGATACTCTTTGTGAATTCGATGCTAAGTAGTGAATGGAACGAATGGCTTTTAAATTATAATAAAAATGGTAGTTTTATTTTATGTTGTAACGAAAATGAAAATAAAAAAAGTATTTAACGCAATCGGATTTTTATAAAAATAAGACTAATTTTTCCGAATATCTTTGAAATACAAAATTATTTTTTTTAAGTCGGTTCGTATATGACGGAAAATGAAGAAAGAAAGATAAAATAAATATCACCAAAAATCTTGTCTCGCCCTGGACGGACCGAGAGGGAATTCCCGACGCCTCGCCACGGGAATCGCGGAGCAATGTCCGGCCACCACAAGCGCGGGCTTGCGGACGACGAGCATAGGGTAGCTCGCCGTCCGCTTGTCTTATAATAATAATAATATTTAATCAGGTAAGTTACACCCATATCATTACACAATTCACATTAACTTAAATTACCAACATAATATAATTCATATAAGGACCGAGTCTAGTCGTCGACGGCGCGTAGTGTTCTACAGCCCCCCTAGCCAAGTTACAACCGTTTTGATTCTCTTTTCGTTGATCGCCTCGAGTCGGCCACGCCTCCTATTCCTTTGTTCTGACCACGTGACTGAGCGTTGAGATGACGTCAGAATAAAGGAATGGGAGCCGTGGCCGACTCGAGGCGATCAACTTGGCACTTGGCTAGAGGGGCTAATGTGTCGCGATCCTAACGACGTCATAATCACGTAAGAGCGGTTGTATGGGAATAGTATAGGTTTGGGCGCTCTTAAATGTTTGAATAAGAAATTCTACAAGACAGTTGCCACATCTCCGCCATCTTACGTCAACGTCCGCCACTATCTCAAGGGTAGTTCGTTTGTACTCGTCCCCGGGTATTAATCAACTCACGCTCTTGACGAGTGGGGCCCTGACTCGTGTGACGACGAGTTGAGGGAAAGCTAGGACTGTGTTGAGGACAATTTAAAAAAAAAAAAACTTGTTTACTTACCTACTTCCTAAATCAATATTAAGGTTTTTTTTTGTTGTTTTTTTTTTTGAATTGGTATAAACTGTGCTTGGCTGTGATCCCACTTGATGGTAAGCAGTGATGTAATCTTTATTTGTTTTAGAAATTACACATTTTATACATATCTTAAATTATAATTATGTTTATTTAGAGGAAATAATACTATCAAAGTGAAATCATGTTTTTCTTTACTTAAGTTTGTTTTTATAATTTTTTTATAATATATTTTTATTTGTTTTAAAATTCCTACATTTTATACGTAAGTTACTGGCTGATTTTTATTTTACTAAGGAAAGAAACAACTTTTATTAAAAAAAAAAAATAACTTTGAATGTAATCCATAATACACAGTATCTACTCACTCCTTGGTGATTTGACCAAGGAGTGAGTAGATAGGCTTTTAATAAACTAGTGCGCTTCACCACCAACGATTACATCACTGCTTACCATCAGGTGAGATTGTAGTCAAGCACTTAATAAACAAAAAAAAGAAGATTTTTTTAACACATTAATTTCTAAACTTCTAATAGTCTACTAAAACCAGTCTCCCCACATCAGTTACTTTGGTAACAAGACGGCAGTTAAACAAAGCTAAATTACGGATATTAACCTTTCAACTGAACAAGTATGCTTTACCGAAACTTTAGTTATAATAATTGAACCCTTGAACTGTTCAACACAATAGTTTGAAGTGATGGGCCACTCGGATCCGTCATTATCGGGCCCAAGGTCTTACTAACTTCATCTAAAGTATTAATTAATTAATAAAGATCGATTTTGTAAAGTTCGCTTCAAACTTCACAACTTCACTCAAGTGAACACACTCAATTGGGTAGTTGTTTCATCGTCTCCCTAGCCTTTTGCCCAGCTTGTAGGCTTATAGTTTAACTGGATGCAGCTGGATAATAATATTCAATATAATAATATTATTCCACAAATTTCACACAACGCCATCTAGCCCCAAACTAAGCAGTGCTTGTAGTATGAGTACTAGATAACTGATAAACGTACTTATATACAGTGACTAGCTTTTGCCCGCGGCTTCGCTCGCGTTAAGTATTATCATTATTTAGGTATATTTTTTGCGGCACAAACTTTCATCCCCTATTTTATCCCCTTGGGGGTAGAATTTATCAAAATCCTTTTTTAGAGGATGCCTACGTCATAACATCTACCTGCATGCCAAAAACTCAAAGGTGACTGACTGACTGACTGACATAGTGATCTATCAACGCACAGCCCAAACCACTGGAGGGATCGGGCTGAAATTTAATAATATAATAATAATATATATATTCCACAAATTTCACACAACGCCGTCTAGTCCCAAGCTAAGCAGAACTAGTGTTATGAGTACTAGACAACTGATAAAGATACTTATATATTTCTAAATACATACATATTATAGATAAATTACACCCAGACACAGAACAAATGATGGTGCTCATCACACAAACATTTGTCCAGGGTGGGAATCGAACCCACAACCCTCGGCATAGCAGTCAGGGCCACTAACCACTAGACCAACAGGCCAGTCAAAATGTGCTGCAGTCTTACCGTTCGATTATAATTTAGGTGTCTTCAAGACTACAGTGAATCTGCTATTAATATACTAGTACGATTCACCATTAACAATTGCATCACTGCTTACCATCAGGTGGGATGGCAGTCACTCATGCCACTTAAGTTTGGTGATTCTTCGGGTTATGTCTGTAACCTTGGTTCTCCTGCGGATATCTTCATTTCTGACGTAATCACGCAAGGAAACTCCGAGCATAACCCTTTCCATTGCCATTTGAGTGACTTTAAGCCTTCTGATGAGGCCCGTTGTAAGCGACCACGTTTTAGAGCCATATGTCATCACTGGCAACACGCACTGGTCATAGACTTTCGTCTTGAGACACTGTGGTATATTGGACGAGAAGACACCGCGCAGCTTACCAAACGCTACCCAGCCGAGCCGAGTCGGAGTCAAGCACTAGTTTATATAAAAAAAACATGTAGGCACACACACACACACACACACATATCACCTTTATTATATTAGTGTAATTATCATCATAAAATCAAGTCCCATAACGTTCTACCATTTCAATTTAAACCCTTTCACTATCTTTCTTTACACCAAAATCAAATAGATAAGCACATTGTGTAATTAACTGTACGAGAGACAATTCGTATAAAACAAAAGCAGTCGCAGAATGGAGACGGAAATGTTCACAATAGACGAATATCGTTTGTTTGTGCTCAGTATCTGTTCTATCTGTAGGATCGTTCGAAACAGTTACCGTGGCCCTGGAACATAGTGCTATTAGTGATGCAACGAAAGTGTCTTAAAGGAAGCGGAAACGAAAACAGATGTCAAAAGTAAATCTTTGTCGTCACCCTTTCGGTGCGGGCATGCTCGGTGCACTTTGTACTTTTGTTTTTTTTTCCTTTGGTTTATAACCGTTGTGCTGTGTATGTCCCGAAGAAAAGTATTTCTATTCTATTCTTTACGGATGCGGAAGTGGAAACGAAAGCGGAAGTGTTAATACTATGAAGAAAAAGGACAATATTATTTTAAAAAAACAACAAGGTTTAAGTCGTAATCACGTCACGAGGCGCGGTGATGCGCAGAATGAACCAAAAAACTATAATAATAAAGAAACTCGTTGCGACACATTTGTGTACCGTTTAGAATTCTATTATAAACTAGCTGTTGCCCGCGACTTCGTCTGCGTTAAGTTTGTAAAAACGTACAATCATTCTGAGCTTGCAATTCATTCTGAAAGCAACGCAATTATTTATTGTACTTTAACATAAAACGGTTAAAAGTAAAAACGCAAATTACCTTCAGGAAACATGTTATGTACTCGTCCAGATCCAAATGTATGAATGTCAATGAATAGAAAGAGTATGTAAGGGTCGTAGCAGTTGGCATTTCTGCCTACCCCAAAAGAAAAGAAATTAGTTTATGTATGTTTCTGGTTTATGTTCTGGTGAAACAACATTGTATGATTTTAACCCCTCGCCACAGTGAGCACGTCACAATGGCAGCGGTAATGCCTGTCTTTGAAGAGTGTCTACAGAGGCGTCACGGCATCCTCTCTTTGTGCAGGACTCACCGGATGTGGGTGTTTTGGGAGGTATCTGTATCGAATTCAACGGGAAGAAACACTCGGGTATCACCATTGTGCGGATCGCCTGGAGAATACGATGGAGCATACGGTGGAAGTCGGTCCCGCTTGGTCGGAGCGCCAGCACCGCTGTCTCCTCATGGAGGCGATTGGTGGAGAAAATGTCAACCAGTAGCCTCCTTCAGTGAAGCACTACGATCGAAGAAGGTGGCTGAAACTATGAGGGATAGGACATTCTGACTCCTTAACTGTCGCTGCAAGTGATGCTCCGGGTGTTGAAAGCCGCAGGGCGATTACCAGCCATCGCAAACCGGGATTGCGGTGGTGCCGTCCGGCCGTCTGGTCAAAGTAATCCTGAATCGACGGCGCGTTGTATTCTACACCGGACTCAAAGAGATCTCAGCAAATGGATAGGGCCCTCTAGGGCCGATGTCTGCGAGGTTGTTCGAAAGAGTTACCTCCCGTAAAATTTTCGCCTCAATAATTTTTCACTGAAGAGTTTAAGCCGTTAGACAGCTTTGGTAGAGGTAAATGAAGGAGCATAATCGGGACACCGACCTTCAGCTGAATAAAGTGCACTGATAGTGCAAAGCCAAAAAGCCAGTGAATCCAAAAACTACCATCATCATCATCAACTATCTTCCTCCACAACAGTACTTATGAAGAATTTGCGAGAGCATGCTTGCATTGATTGTTGCAGCTTGATCATTTTGGGCATAAAAATTACTTGTTCATTTACCTAGGATTTTTTGGTGTGTATTTAGCTGACGTCCCCGTTGAATAAATTTCGGCGAAATCTTGAGCGCGTGTATCCCCGCCCAATCAAACTCGCATATTGATGGCCAAACCGAGAGGTCACTGTCACCGATTGCCTCTATGAGGACACGGCGGTACACCCAAATGTGACCTCCACCGCATGTTACACCGGGTCCTCCGGGCGATTCGCAAAATGGTAATATCAGGATACTTCCAACCGAATCCGGAACAGAAACCACTTGAAACACCCTCAACAGTCCTGAGCTTGTGTATCCATAAAACAATGAAATTACGGTAAACAAATGTAGCAGCCGATTAGTGTTATCCTTGAGACTGGCCTCCCTCAGAGGGTTGTTCCAGTGTTGGTCACCACTCACTGCAAGGAGGTAACGTCCAGATGTCGACGTAAGGCTGCCAGGAATCTGAGATACATCAGTGATCAGGAACGTAAACCACTTTCGACCCCGTTTTATATGGAGCAGAAACTGCAAACAATAAATCACGCCATTATTAGGCGGCAAGGTGCCATCCCGGAGGACATAGTGGAGCATACAGAGATGTGTCCCGCAAGGACGGATCACCGCCGTGTCCTCGTGGAGTCAATCGGCGTCAGTCACCTCTCGCGCCGGGGCCTGATTTGGGCTATAGTCCAGAGCGAGGAGGAATGGTAGGCGGTCGCTTCCTTCTGCAAAGCCGCAATGCTAGCGAAGGAGGAGGCCGCACGCCTGAGGGAACGAACGTCCTCACGCCGAGCCGAGATTCCGACCCCGACGACCAGCCATGGTAGACGCAGGCTTGCAGACATCGAACAATAGGTAGCTAGCCGTCCGGCCATCCGGTAATTAACCGAACCGAGCCCAGTCGTCAACAGCACGTAGTGATCCACGCGCTCCTCAAAGAGATGTTTCAAAGCGCAACTGAAGGGCACAAGTGTGGTTTTAGTCAGTAAAAGTTTGACACGCCCTCTCGCTCCAACCAGAGAAGTCATTGGATGATTTCCACTCTTAAAAAAAGAAAAAAAAGTACCATCATTATCATTATCATGGACATAGGCCTCCCCAAGTGTCGCCATAATGACTGGTCCTGTGTGTCTCGCATCCATCGGATTCCCGCGACCCTCACCAGGTCATCGGTCTACCTGGGGGCCTTCCAACACAAGGTGCCATGCAACCCCTTACGAAAATTTGGCCGTGTTATTTTAAAATCAATAATTAAATACATATACTTGTTTACTTTTATCGCCTTTTTTGGTTGGTATCCCTTGAATAATCATGGTCAATTATCTTGTTACAATCATGGAAAAAAAGCAGTAGGATTGTTAAAAATGCCTCCGTCTAACACCAGTTTAACCATAATTATTTTCCTCCAATTTTGAACAATAGAACTGTCTGCAAACGTGGGTGATGGTCACTTCTTCCGCCATTCAGAAAATTACGTAAAATACACAATGCCATCTATCAAATATGAAGTTCAACTTTCATTGTCATCATTATTTCTACTTTGAGTCTTTAGATGGCGTTGCGAGTATCTGAATTGCGTGTGGTCCCATATTTGACTAATTCGATTTTATTATGTGTTTTGATTAGTTTTTACAATATATTTAGAAGATATCGAATAGAAATGTCAATTTTATTTTGAAAAAATGGTAAAAGTTATTTTATTACAAAAAGAAGATAAAATAATGACAAAAATTTTAACTGTAGCTGGGAATCGAACTCGCGGCAAATGTCGTTCAACACTGACGTTTTGGATTATTGCTCACCCCCCATAGCAAATAGCGTGATAATTTATAGCCTAACAGATGCACTGACCTATAAGGATTATGTATGCAAAATTTGAACAGGATCGGTTCAGTAGTTTTTGCGCCAATTAATACCATCGCAAAATAATTTTACTGTTTTATTATATGTTTAAAGATGTATAGATTTTGCGGAAGCAAAAGCGGAAACGGAAGTGAAAAAGCTTGCGGAACTTTTGCAGAAGCGGAAGCGGAGGCAGACTTCTGTTGCAACACTAAGTGCTATAAGTACCCCAAGCTCTTAACGCGATCCATTTTACGACCTAAACTGAACTGTTATAGGGATGGAGTTATACACCACTATTTTTTAATTAGTATAATTACTTAAAGAGCTTATTAGAAAAGGTTTAAATTTAGGTAAAGTCTCAATAAATAATATTCCTAAACAGCAAAATAATTAGCGTTTGTTTATATCCAGATTATAAATGAATGAATGGCGATCAAAATGGAAATGTTGTTATGTATCATTTTTATTCTATTGTAACAAATTTTCATGGACAATTTCATTTTTTTTTTTACTTTTAACTACACTATGATCAGTAACGGGTTTTTCTTTTTTAGGTGGGAAAATCATCTTATGACAAATCCCGCTCTTGGGCGGAGCGAGATCAGTAACGGAAGGAATCCGTACAAACTTACCTATGTAATTAGTTCGATACTCGAATTGATTACATTTTACTGAATCGCAAAAAAAGTAATCATTTTGTGATGTCACTACAAATATACAGTTTTCAGATTTATTCCTTTACTTTTGCTATGAGATATTGCTTCTTGAGCAGTGGTGGCCGAGTGGTAACGGCCCCGGCTTACGAGTTGTAGGTCGCGGGTTCAAACCCAGCCAGGCGCATTACTTTGTGTAATTTATTTCATCACCACTGCTCTCAAAACGGTGAAGGAAAACATCGTGAGGAAACCGGCATGTCCTAGAACCAAAAATTCGAAGACATGTGACATCCACCAACCCGCACTGGGCCCGCGTGGTGGATTACGGCCCATTCCCTCTCCTAGAGAGAAGGCCTGAGTCCCAACAGTGGGAACATTATAAGGTCGACTATGCTATTGCTTCTTGCCTTTTAGGGTTCTAGGTTGACGGGAAGCCCGGCCACCGTAGACGTGGGTTTGCGGACGACGAGCAATGGGTAGCTCGCCGACCGATCGTCCGGTGATCGTCCGGACGGAGCCCAAGTCGTCGACGGCACGCACTGTTCCACGCGCGCCTCAAGGAGATATCAGCAAACCGTAGGGGCCCAGCGGGGTCGAAGTCTACTGGGGGCCAAGGGTTTGTTTCTGAAAGGAAAATTTAGCCCCGGGACGAAGGCAAAGAAGGAAAAGGAGTGGGTTTTTAGTCAGCAAAAGTCTGACATGCCCTCTTGCTCCGCCTAAGAGCGCAGATGTCATTTAAGAAGTAGCAAACTTGAGCACTTCGATATTAATCTAATATTAATTTCAGTTCAATACTGGAGGTATTGAACCGAAATTAATATCGAAATGCGTTCCTGCCAAACTGACAAACGGATAGACACAACCATGTGATCCTATAAGGGTTCTGTTTTAGCCTATTGGGATATCGAACCCTAAAAAAAAAGGCCTTGAAGATAGACTTGGCCTAATGTTTATTACTTAGTTACGAGTCCCTCTAATATCTGTCCTTTTATTGGAATTAATTCATGATCATTTACTTTTATCGTCGTTACGACTGTTTTTATTGCTAATTAGGAACTTAATTTGGACGTAAGTATGTTTCAAATGGGCTTTTAGTAAGACGAGTACGTTTTGGTTCCTTTTAAGATGTCATGGAAGTCGGGACATTTTATTAAGGTAAACTTTTAAGTAAATAGGTACTTTTTTTTAGGGTTCCATTCCTCAAAAGCAAAAACGGTACTCGTATAGGATCATTTTATTGTCCGTCTGTCTGTCAAGACCCTTTATCTTGAGCACGCGTGGAGGTATCGAGTTGAAATTAAAATTATATAGGTACTCAGGTCTGCGGTCCCTTGAGGCTGTGAAAAAAAAAATCCAACTTCTGGTCGTTTACGTCGCAAAAAACGTAGTTACTCGCAAGGGAATTAAATTTTTCAAATTCATAGGAAACTTCCCGTAAACCCAGAATCCTGAAATTTGGCAAAAAGTAAGGTCTTATATCACAGGTAAAATCTGAAAACAAAAACTTTTTTTGCGATTAAGAAAAATCTTCAAAACTTCATTCGGGAATTGAACTATTTATAGGCGTGTTTGTACGGAACTCTCAGTTCGCGAGTTCGACTCGCACTTGCCCAGTTTTTTTAGTTGTTAATAGGGTCGCGCTTGACCTCTATCTCACTTGGTGGAAAGCGACGATGTGGTCAACGATGGAGCACGCTTGCCTAGAAGTCCCCTATTCATTCTTGACTTAAAGATCTCCAGGTTGTGGCTATCAGGAAAAACAGACTCCGGAAAGGGATTCCACTCCTTAGCTGCACGCACAATGAAGTTAGAACTACATACCGATGCACACGTGGACCACGCCTGACGCTAGAACTACACTGCGCACACGTGTGCCACACACGCCGATCTGGGCGCGTCGGTCTCCATACATTTTATATGGAAACTAGACACACGACATCGTTCTACGTACTAAAGTCACGCTCAACAGTCACGACAACCACGCGACCACCAAGGGAGTTATTTAAACAAAATACCGAACAATCATTCTTTTTACAAATTTGTCCCACAAAATCCTAACACAAAGTCATCCTACTCAATAACTGACGAGCAAACGGCTTCTTTTATGACGTCTATAGGGATGTAGAGGAATGGTCGATAACCTACATCGGAATAATCAAATGTTGTATCGAGGTTAATCTTAGAGTGGACACAGTATCACGCCCTGCATTCTTGGAAGGGGTGGACAGAGGAGATAGAAAAGGTGGCACGAGTTCTTTCTAACAGACTAGTGGAGCTTGTCACAAAATACAGGAGGCCCAAAGAGGGTTTTTTTTTTAGGTGGGAAAATCATCTTATGACAAATCCCGCACTTGGAAAGAGCGGGAAATAGTGTCAGACTTTTACTGACTAAAAACCCACTCCTGTTCCTTCTGTGCCATTGTTACAGGGCCCCGGGGATCTCTTTCGCATCACCCATGGCCCCAGTAGGCTTCGACCCTGCTGGGCCCCTACGGTTGCTGACATCTCCTTGAGGCGCGTGTGGAACACTACGCGCCGTCTTGTCGCACAAGTGCGGATTGCATTTGTGCAATTTGCTTTTTGGATCCAGGCAATCTCTGTACATTCCAGGTTGGTAAAAAGTGATCGCGAAATACGATAAGGCCGCAAATTGTACATTTTTTAGTTTAAGATTTCAATTGCGTTATTTATTAAATTGGTGTACATGTATTGTACGTGTACACCAATTTAATACAAAGTAAATTTAGGCAAATAACTAAAAATTACTTCTAGACAAGCGTGCCTACCGTCGACCGCATCGTCGGTTAGGTGAGCTCCATCGTCAACCACTTTAGGGCTCGCTTCAGGTGAGATAGAGGTCAAACGGGAAATTTAATTAATAAAATAACAATTTTATTCAAATAAATTTTTGAGTAAAATTATTTTTATTAGAGAGCAGTGGTGGCCGAGTGGTAATGGCCCCGACTTACGAGTTGTAGGTCGCGGGTCCAAACCCAGCCAGGCGCATTACTTTGTGTAATTTATTTCATCACCACTGCTCTCAAAACGGTGAAGGAAAACATCGTCAGGAAACCGGCATGTCCTAGAACTAAAAATTCGAAGACATGTGACATCCCCTGCACCCGCACTGGGCCCGCGTGGTGGATTACGGCCCATTCTCTCTCCTAGAGAGGAGGCCTGAGTCCCAACAGTGCGAACATTTTAAGGCCGACTATGCTATTCAAAAAAAAAATTTGAATACTCAAATTACACTAATTAATTCTTTTGTAGTAGTAGTAGAATCAGGCCCTCTCCTATCTCTTTCACGCCCGATGGAGAGGTGATGGATGAGGAATCTAAACGAAGGGTACATTTTCATCGGAATACTAAACCGTCATAACTCAGCTTTCCTGAGCGTGGTCACAGTAACAACAAATGTGAAATGATAAGGGAGTAGGGACATGATTGAACTCACTGGAGTAGAAACTTGAGTTGGATAAGGACTTAGGCGGATTTGGGTTTCGAAGAATTGAGATGACGAGTGTGGAAAGGATAGATTGTAAAGAAAAAAACTGGGCAAGTGCGAGTCGGACTCGCACACTGAGGGTTCCGTACAAACTTACTTAAGTAAACAGTTCAATTGTCGAATGGAGTCTCGAAGATTTTTCCGAATCGTAAAAATTTTTTCTTTGTTGTGTCGTAACAACAAATTTACAGTTTTCAGATTTTTCCTGTATTTGTGCTATAAGACCTTGCTTCATGCCAAATTTCAGGATTCTAGGTCAACGGGAAGTACTGTATGAATTTGGATTCCCTTGAGAGTGTCGAAATATACGTTTTTTGCGACATAAACGACGGTATCTTTTTCTTTCGTTAACTTAGAAGTTTGATTTTTTTTTTGCAAGGGACCGCAGACTTGAGTCCACGTGTTCCCGAGATAAAGGGTCTTGACAGACAGACCGACAGACGGACGGACAACAAAGTGATCCTATAAGGGTTCCGTTTTTTCCTTTTAAGGTACGGAACCCTAAAAAGGACTTAAGTATTGTATAATATGTTTTTTTATAATTATTATGGGTACCTATATGTCAAATTCTTACGCTCTGGTAACGTAATTTAAAAAAATCTAATAATGTAAGTTTATAATATTCATTTTGATTAAAAATTGTGCTAAGTCTCAAGTTTATTAACCCAAGAATCCTCCATACAATCTTTAGAAACCCCTAAATTATTCTAGTGGTGGCAGTTCCAAATTCTGAAAACCAGTAATGGTAACCTTTATTATTTACTTTGGTTATTATTTGTGCTAAGTTTTAAGTATATTGCCACACGGAATAAAATTTTGCATACAAACGGTAATAATAATATTATTTCACCACTATCACACAACCCCATCTAATCCCAAACTAAGCAGAGCTTGTGCTAAGAGTACTAGACAACTGATAAACATACTTATATATTTCTAAATACATACATAATAGATAAATTGCACCCAGACACAGAACAAATAATCGTGATCATTATACAAACATTTGTCCTGGGTGGGAATCATACCCACGACCTCCGGTATAGCAGTCAGAGCCACTAACCACTAGACCAACAGGCCAGTCCTTAAAGGTTGAATTTCTTAAACCGCTTCTTAGTGCTCGGTTACGTTACAAAAGGAAATCTTATGCAAAATTTCTACTGTGCGTTGCTATATCAGTCAGTTTCTCCTTTTATAGAATAAATAAAATAAATACATACTTGAACTTCGTGAGTGTCTGTCTTCCTTTTGTCAAAACTACCACACTTTATAGCGACGACTATAAATAAATATATAGGTACGTACCTCTAAGACTTACAAATGCGACAAATACAAATTTAAACCCCAAGTCGTACAATAGACCACATCTTTAGAAGTAAAAATGTCATAAAACATTTTCAATTTTCAGAGAAACGAAAGATTTCCCAGACAAAGTACCTACCCTATCTTTTTAAAACCTTAGAGATCGCCAACCTTTTTACGAAACCCCTTAGGGTAGTTGACCACCAGCTCGAGATACCTAGGCGGTGCGAGGATGTGTGTAGCGGCATTATAATTATGAGTGATTGTTTTCACTAAAGCTGAGCGAGAAATTTAACTTGTGCGGCGGAGATACGTAGCGAACAGGCAACGAAAGGAATACGGGTAGTTCAGTAAAAGTCTGACACTCCCCTTCGCTCTACTCAGAGTGAGAGAAGTTTTTAGATGATGTCTCAAGCTCAAAAAAATAAATAGTTTACGTATGTAGTGAATCTGTGAAACGTTGTGCAGCTGAGCGGTGCGAGGATGCACAGCGGAGTCTATTCAGCTGTACGTGTACATTTTTTGCACAAATCTCTAGCACACATTTCTGTCGATTATTTTTATGCACGCACAGGGAAACAATAATAGTTAATTTTAACTAAGTGAAAATAGGTAGAAAGTTTATTTACAGCAGACTGCGACAGGAGAAATATCAAAGAAATGTAGACAGTTGTAGTGTAAATACCTACATTTATGTTAGCTAATAGCCCTTTTCCTCCATGCTGAGCTAAACTAGACGAAAAAAATAAAAGAGATTCCGTTGATGTATCTTTCTTTTTTTGTTTTACTATTTTGGTGTACAATAAAATTTATTCAATTCTATTCTATTCTTTCCTCGCACCGCCTCGCAATCTCGCACATCTTTTGCTACAACAGCACCTTTAACCGTTTATGACGAGAAGTAAAAAGCAAATATTTTACTTTATAATACGTCTACCTTGTCTGTGTATTGTCTATGCTCAGGGCGCTGACCTTACCTTCCAGACAGGATTAGCTTTAATTACCTGAAATAAAACAGAATAGCATTAGTTTAGTCTGCGATACGATATTCTAATTTTGGAATGGATATTACAAGATATCTTTGGGGTGTAAAAACGAAATTAATTAAACTGGTAAGGGTTGTGGGAATCCGATGGATGCGAGACGCACAGGACCGTTCATTGTGGCGGCACTCCGGGGAGGCCTATGTCCAACAGTGGACGTCTTTCGGCTGAAATGATGACGATGTAAAGACGAAATTAACTTAAGTATCTATGTACATAAATGTGTGCAAAGTTTTCCATTCTGATGGGTCGGAGAGATTTCTATGGAGATATTAAAAATCAATTGGTTAAAAGCACTGAGTTTCGCATTTTTTCTGTTTTAATCAAAACTGTTTATTTTTTTGTGTTTACTTGATTATTTTAGGATAAACAGTTTAGTTAAGTGCGCGTTTGTGTGTATGTTTTTTTTTAGGTGTGAAAATCATCTAATGACAAATCTCGCTCTTGGGCGGAGCGGGAGATAGTGTCAGACTTTTACTGACTAAAAACCCACTCCTGTTTCTTCGTTGCCTTTGTCCAAGGGCCCCGGGTTTCGTTTTCACACTACCCATGGCCCCAGTAGGCTTCGACCCTGATGGGCCCCTACGATTTGCTGACATCTCCCTGAGGCGCGTGTGGAACCATACGCGCCGTCAAAGACTTGGGCTTGGTCGGGACGGTTACCGGACGGTCGGACGGCGAGCTACCATTGCTCGCCGTCCGTAAGCCCACGCCTACGGTGACCGGAAATCGGGATCGGAATCCCGGCGGCGGTTGGGGCGTGAGGACCGTTGCCTCACGCGATCGGCCACCTCCTTTGCTAGCATTACTGCTTCATAGAAGGAGGCGGTGTTTGTGTGTATGTGTATTTTATGATAAAAATATTAATTAGTATCACTTTTGATTAATTCTTGATTGCGTTACTAGCGTGTTTGTGTTTGCGTACGTAGATAGGTACTCGTATCATTACCGATGCAATGCTAATATAGTGTGTTGATTTTCAAAAAACACTACCTAAGTGCATTTAAGTAAAATTTCAGTACTCTAATATTATGATTGTAACTTAATTTTTAATTAGTGTGTGTTTGTGAAGTTCAGGTAAAATACAATTGGAAATTCGGCTAGAGGCCGGTGTGGGATTGACAAGTCGTGGGAAAAGATAGATTAAAGCGAATCGTCCATCCCGGTTTGCACGATACGTGGTAGGTCTCGGTACAACTCGGTACGAACGACGGCACAGTTTTCAAGTCACAATCACCAAATTGCACTCGATTTGAATTTTGTTGAAAGAAAGCGACACGCACAGAAGGCTCATTAGATGGACATAAAATTGCGAGGTTCTCTCATTGAAAAGTCATTCCTTCTTCGACTTTGCGGTTTGCTTAGTCCCTTTCGCTCATACAAGATACGCTTGTGCAAGAAAGGGATGGAAATAGGAAATGTAACAACCAGCCGAAAAATATTAGGCGACAATGCCAAATCCAATGAATTTACCGCGGAAAGCAGGGCTTTTAATAACGTTAAAAATTTGGTATACCTTCATCGTACGAAGGTAACGTTATTAGTAGAGGTATCGTTAGTCAAAGTCAAAGTCAAGTCAAAGTCAAAAAGTTTTTATTTCACATAGGCCTACATGGGCACTTATAAAACGTCAGAAGCTAGTGCACGGGTCCAAATTGGTCGTTGTTATGCTTGGCAACGATACCGCTAATGTGCGTAAATCAGTTAGAGTGCAGATGTACTAGTTAATCTGCAGATTATCTGATTGAGTCCGTTAAAGTGGAAAAAAATGTTTAAGTTTTATATTAATTTTAAAATCTGCAGACTTCCCCTGGCTAATGAGCAGACTAACGGCCAAGCATACGGTTTTGTTATAAAACAGGTTCTTTGTTTGACTAAAACATGTGAATTCATTGCAATTATTAAATTTAAATTTCTAATAATAATCTAAAGTTTGATGACATATTTATTTTAGGGCACCCCGACACCGACTGGTTAGTTTAGAAGGCTTTAAAGGCTTCGCCGTCGTGGTTATTTTTTTTATAATCACCCAGAAGTAAAGTGAAGATAATCTGCTACTATACCTAAGTGAAATTTCACACTTTGACAAACTATAACCGGTAATTTGCAGGTTATCTAGTCAATGCGCATATTAACGGTAACATACACACTGATAAACTCCCTTTTTTCATATCACTCCTCACAGAATCCATCTATGTTTTCATTGGACTCCCTCTCCCTCTCCATTTATCCACAAGTATACTCATAACTCTTTTAGTAACATAATATGCATCATCCCAACTCTTTTTCGATTTCTTTTCAACTTTTCAGTCACTGGCTACTCATTTCTTACTTTATAAATTCTGGTCACATAACACATCCATCTCAACATTCGCATCTCCGTTACAAGCAATATTTTTTCATCCATCTTTTTCACAGACCAAACCAAAGGAGTTCTAAAACATCGAACTATCTGTACCAATATCTTTGTTAATTAAAACTTGGTCAGAACATTTCACAGATAACTATCTCTAACGACCACTATTGTTTTCACAAAGCAATATCCAATAGATACTTTGCTAAATTGAGATTATTGTATTGCTACTGTCTTGAAAGGGAATCGAGAACCTGTCTATTATAATGTACTTGAAAGTAGTAGGTTGTGGCTGACCGAAACACGATTTGAACCAAATTACCAAATTGATTGAGGCAGTACAAAACCTATTTGCAAAATAAATTCATAATTAAAATCATTTCATTTATCACAGGTGAGTTTTAATCAGAAAAAGTCTAACAAGCCCTCTCGCTCTACACAGAGCGAGAAAGGTTATTTAATGATTTGTGTTCGAACATGGAATTAACTTTGTGAGAGACTAGTGCCTGTGAAAGGTCTATGAAACCTGTATTACAAGTCACCAGTAAATAACTGCTTTTTATTCACTTATTAATACTATTTACCAGAGAATCGGAAAATTGCAGATAACTTTATTTACTTTGCACCCGTCGAAATATTTGTGTCGATTACATATAATTTTTCTGGGTATGTTTGTCCTCACGATGCAGGAGTAAATTTCTAATGTGGGGCAAAAATTTCTTTAAAGATTCTTGACCGCTATCTCACCTAATGTTAAGCTTGCTGCGAGCAAGCTTACTATTAGGTGAGATAGCGGTCTAGCGTGAACCTATCTATGTTAAATAATAATAATGATATCCCATCTCAAAAAAATATATTGTCTAGGTTGAAAATATTGACATGCTATAAATATACGGCAACACCCACTGACTCGCTTGTATGGAACGTATTGACAGCACCGTCTCTAGCAGTAACCACCGAGGTAATTCCATATTCTGTGTATTCTTTATAGACAAGAATTTGGCTCCGGTTTGGTTCGGATCAGCGGTTTTTATTGGTCCGTTTTTCGCTTGAGTTGATCTAAATCGTATTTTTTCGGGCTATCGTCAACTTTAGTCTTTTGAGTTTGTTGCCCTCAGAAAATAATGAATAATATTATCAGAGAGGAACCAAGTCTAGGAGCCTTCTACCAAAGTTCTTTTTATTAAAAAGATCAATTTAGAAATGTCTTCAAGGCTAGAGTAAATAGGCTCTTTATGAACTAGTGCGATTCACCACCAACGATTGCATCACTGCTTACTATTAAGTTTAATCGCAATCAAGTACTGGTTTATATCATTAAAAAAAATGCAAAAAATGGATTTTGCACAAGGGTTTAATTTATTATAAGGGTCGTAACACAAGTGAGCACTAAGAAAAGATTATAAAAACTCAACCTTAATTTCATAACAATCGAACATTATATTGAAAATCTTCTTCTTATATAAGGTGTAAAAAAATTAACTTTAAGAATTTCGAGGGGACTTGTACTCCTCATTATGAACAACTTTTACTGTGGGACCAAACCTGAAATAGCGAAAAAAAAATCAGCTGCTCCATACGTTTTCACGATTTATGCGAACATAAACGTAGGGAACAGCTGATTTTTTTTTCGCGATTTCAGGTTTGGTCCCATAGTAAAAGTTGTTCATAATGAGGAGTACAATGTCCCCTCGAAATTCTTAAAGTTAATTTTTTTACACCTTATATAGGGTGACTGGTAATTAGTGTACGATACTTAAACACGTGATTGTGCTCATGTTAATAAACAATTTTTATTATGGGAGCAAAGCCGAAATCGCGAAAAAAATATCAACTGTTCAGCACATTATTCAAACATAAATGTACTGAACAGCTGATTTTTTTTCGTGATTTCAGGTTTGTTCCCACAGTAAAAGTTGTTGGTTATCATGAGCACAATCTCGTGTTTAAGTATCGTACACTAATTACCAGTCACCCTATATATAAAAATGAATAGCTGTTCATTAGTCTCACTCAAACTCGAGAACGGCTGGACCGATTTGATTTGACCCTAGGGAAGGTTTAAATGGTGAGAAAAAATGGAAAAAAAAATCATGAAAAAAAAATGTCAATGCCAGTAGATGGCGTTATCCTTACTATTAGGTGGTACGAAGTTCAGTCAGCTAGTAAAATATAAAAAATTCTTGCATCGGGTCCTAGTGTTTTAGTCAATTAAGGCCCTAGCTCCTGAGCAGTGCCATAAAACAGTGACTTTCTGAAACCTACTCTTCGGCAACGGCTAAACAAAGGTGTGAAAAAATATATGTTTATTAAAGATTCTGTACAACATTATCAACATATGATTTTTTCGTATGACTAATACTTTAAAACATGATATGTTTTCACTTGTTTTCCCTACTCCTTTCAAACGGATTTAATCTTTAGAAATATATTTACACAACAAAATAGCTGGTTAAGTGTTCTTCAGAATGTACGTACGTAAATACATCAATCAATATTTCGCAAAGAAAATGGTTTTTAAGGTCAGCGGGGCTCTATGAGGGTGCAGGCGGCAGTACAAGTATGTGTGTATTTAACTCCACCCAGATGTTCAAGGGACTATACACATTAAAGTCTGACACGCTCTCTGACTCCATCCTAGAGCGTGAGATGTCCTTAGATTTCCCACCACCCAAAAACAAATACAAGTCAAGCATTGTCTCAACAGTGGGAACATTATGAGGCTGATTACGCTTTATGGTAACCACAATTCTGCATCGCTACCATCGTGTTAGATTATGCTTTATGGTAACCAAATCCTGCATCGCTACCATCGCGATAGATTATGCTTTATGGTAACCACAATTCTTCTTCGCTACCATTGCGGTAGATTATGCTTTATGGTAACCACAATTCTGCGTCGCTACCATTGCGGTAGATTATGCTTTATGGTAACCACAATTCTCCATCGCTACCATTGCGCTAGATTATGCTTTATGGTAACCACAATTCTGCGTCGCTACCATCGCGGTAGATTATGCTTTATGGTAACCACAATTCTGCGTCGCTACCATCGCGGTAGATTATGCTTTATGGTAACCACAATTCTGCATCGCTACCATCGCGGTAGATATAGATAAAGACGTGATACAGCATCACGTCTATACCAAGGACGCGTCGTAATATTGCCACTTTCATCATCATCATCATTTCAGCCGAAAGACGTCCACTATTGGACATAGACCTCCCTAATTGTCACCATAATGACCGGTCCTGTGCGTCTAGCATCCATTGGATTCCCGGAGACCCTCATCAGGTCATTGAACCACCTTGTGTGAGGCCTTCCAACGCTGCGTCTTCCGATACGTGGTCACCACTCCAGAACTTTTCGTCCCCATCGGCCATCTGTTCTGCGAGCAATGTGCTCTACCCACTGCCACTTTATATTTATTTATTTATTTAGGTTCACCCACAGCACATATATACACACACATAAAAACAACACACACACACATACAATACACACATATTACTTTAATTAATAATGTAATTGATAGCACGGTTGGTGCAATGGTTGAGAAATTGACTGCTGCCCTGCATTTCGTGGGTTTTATTTCCACACGGAATTAAAAATTTGTAATCCCTGATGTTCCGGGTCTGGGTGTCTTGTTTATGTGGGCTTATATGTTTGTGAACGCACCTACAATACAAGAGCGAATATAAAATAATAATTATTTATTTATTTATTAAATATACACACTATTTTTACAGGCTGAACCTAATACAATAGTGGTTCCCAAACCCAAAAAAAAAAAAAATTGAAAAGTCATCATCTTACACTAACATTAACCTAAAAAACTAAAATTACACTAAACTCTATTACAATTTACACTACTAACTATAAAAATAAAAGAAGTACATAAAAAATAAAATAAAAAAACTTAACGTTAACCTATAAGTAAATACAATATAAAATCAGACTATAATACAATATATTATCAATCATTGTTATAATATAATATAATATAATAATATTCCACAACTATCACATAACGCCATCTATTCCCAAACTAAACAGAGCGTGTGCTATGAGTACTAGGCAACTGATAAACATATTTATATACTTCTAGATACATGCATAATATTATAGATAAATTACACCCAGACAGAGAACAAATGACCGTGCTCATCATACAAACATTTGTCTTGGGTGGGAATCGAACCCACGACGACCAACAGTCAGACGCATAGCAGTCAGAGCCATCAACCACTAGACCAACAGGCCAGTCAGATTACCTATTAACTGTGTATTTATATCAATTACATAATATATTAGTAAGCAAGTTAACAATTTGTTACGTTTTTAGGAACCGCCTCTAAACCTTATTATTTCACAAGTGCCCACATTACATCACAATGAAAACAAATAAAGGTACTTCACACCCGACCCTGCATATGACTGGTCCCTAGGGTCTAATGTACCCTAAATAGATTGGCCCTTATCAGCCGTGTCACTCAAATTACGCATGAATGCTATTGTATGTTTTACAGGCCTGTGAATTTCATTATTATGTTCTGTAATTTAATTTAAAGGGATTTTGCAATAGAAGGTCAGGCGCAGTTTAAAAGCTAAGTCAGGGAATAGTATATTTTGATACAAGTGGAGAAAGTTTGACATTTTGACCGAGCCGGAATTAGCATGAGGCGTAGGCGAGGGTGTTATGGAGCCGAGTGCTGCAGTGAAAATTTCCACGTGTATTTTGATACACGTGGAAATCAACGTTTTTCAATACACTTATGAAGATATAAATAAGCGGGGATCGACACGTGACTCCTGGGGGTCGCTTAGTGCTCAGCCTGATACGATAAATGTTATGAATTGTGTCGAGGACTCGGGGGCCAGCTTGCGCATTGTTCCGTACTAATGTTAAAAACATTAAATTGCGTGCCTAAAAGCAATAGGAATAAGAGCAGGTTTTCGAGTATGTGTAGTTTTTTTTTGCACGGAACCCTAATTATTTTTCTAAAATAAAAGTCACTTTAGTTACTCCTTATAACATTCATCTATCTACCGGTGAAAGACCCATAAAAATCTGTCAAGCTAAACAGCTTGACAGATTTTTATGGGTTGCTTAACCGCGCTGATTAACCGGAACAAACAGACAGACAGAGAGTAAAAAAAAATTATAATTACATTTTTGTTATTAGTAGTATAACAATATGTTATTTTGATATTACACACAGACACTTAAATGTACATGGTGGACATCCCACCTATACGCACGAAACGTTTTGGGAACACATTCATAGTGCGTACAGCTAAGGAGTAGAATTCCTTGCCGGAATCTGTTTTTCCTGATGGCTACAACCCGGGAATCTTTAAGTCAAGAGTGAATAGGTTACTTCTAGGTAAGCGCGCTCCATCGTCGACCGCATCTTCGCTTTCCATCCGGTGAGATAGCGGTCAAGCGCGAACCTATCAAGAATAAAAAAAAAAAAAATATATATATGTGCCTGAAGACATCAGAGTGCAAACAATTTAGTAAATTAAGTTGGTCTTATTTAAAACACACGTGTAGCACATTACTTACTTTTATTTTTATCTTTTAATATTGCTTTCTTTTATTTTTTTTTATTTTAAGTTAAGTATTTATAGATTAAGTAGTTACTTTTTATTTTATTGTTGTTTGTCCTGTGCGAGGCTCAAATAAATGTTTTATTTCTTCTAAAAAATAAATTAAATTTAAGTAACTGAACAACATTTTTCAAAAACGTTTTAACTTTTCTCAAGTTAGCTTTTGACTTTACGTAAGTTAAATTTTTAATTTGAAGTAATTAGAAATAATGGCACAGCAAAATCTTGAACGTTGCTACTTAAATCTGTCTAGTCTTAGTAAATAATATTTTTTTTTTACGTGAATGAGTATTAAATGATATTTTTTTCAAACTTTTCTGTAAAGGCCTCCTACAAGGATGACAGATGGCCTGGTTAAAGGTCGTGGGAGTCCGATAGACGTGAGACGCATAGGATCGGTTGATGTGGCGACGCTTGGTGGAGGCCTATGTTCAACAGTGGATATCTTTCGGTTGAAATGATGATGGTGAGGTCTGACCCATCACATTGGACACCTTTCCATTGCTGTTCCCACGAGTAAAAACTTTGTATACTTGCTCAAAATAGTGGTTCGCACTAGAGACTAATTTAGCTACCCATTAGTCAAGCTAACAACCTCCCTCACGATGCGCCGCCGCTTGGAGATTTGGGGTACAGGCCACGGTCCGAAGCAAGGAGGAGTGGCAGGCGGTCGCCTCCTTCTGCGAAGCAGTAATGCTCACGCCCCAGCCACCGGGATCCAAATCCCGATTTCCGGCCACCGTAGGCGTCCGCGCCGAGCCCAAGTCGTCTGCGGCGCGTACCTACTCTTCCACGCGCACCTCAAGGAGATGTCAGCAAACCGTAGGGGCCCAGCAGGGTCGAAGCCTGCTGGGGCCAAGGGTCTGATTCTGAAAGGAAAACTCGGCCCTGTTACGAAAGGCAACCAAGGAACAGGAGTGGGTGTTTAGTCAGTAAAAGTCTGACACTATCTCCCGCTCCACCAAAGAGCGGGGGATGTCATTAGATGATTTTCCCAACTACAAAAAAAAATCAAATTGACACCTTTGCACACTTGACGCACTTTAGATAATTTCTTGACAGGTTTTTTGACACTGTCAATTTTTTATTTAGGTAGATATGTAAGACCATTGGCTTTTAGACTTTACTACAAACACAAGCCTATACCAAATAGCCTTAGCCATAATTTCAGGCAAGTTACGCCGAACTTTGGCCCAGTTGCCTCCAGTAAAGCGAGTTGTACAACTTAGGCGATCCATCTCGCGCTGCCACTGTGTGTAATTAGCCTTATGCAAACAGTTGGATGGTGGTGTAAAAGTTATTGTTCCGTGTAAAATTGTATGTGTAGTGAAATTATGATCCTATTAGGTGTATTATGTTTTGTAGTACTTTGAAAACTGTACTAATGTACTCCATTCCAAATATGATTAGACATTTAGACAAGCGTTTTTTACTGTCCGTTCAATGAATTTTGGCTTTTATTGCGTTGGTGGCATGATAAATGGTGGCTGCAGTAAATAGTTGGTATTGTTATTTATTTATTAAAACGTTATGCAAAGGCGGAATTAATGCCTTTGGCATTTTCTACCAGTCGACCTTAGGGTGGTGCAGAAACAAAACATGGTAGGTGCAGCTTAATGGTAACGAAATAGAAAAGAAATACAATAATAAATATTTATTTATTTATTACATTATAACACCTTTACAGACTAGTCCAAGGCGATGTTATAACTAGCACTTAATATAATAATTACATAGTTATGGTATTCTTAAATTAATTAGGATGTAATTTCTCAATATTCATCTGAGCTGCTTTTAAAAATTTCGGCAGGTTTTGGCCAAATATATCCTCCGATAGTGCTATATTATTAATAATACGTATGGCTCGTAACATAATATACTTAGATACATACATACAAATTAACAATGTAATTATGAAAAACGAATCCAACAAATCAACGCTGTGATGATTACACCAACTTCCTGCGAATGTGTAGCAATCACGAATGTGTGTGTGTTTGCAAGGCTTCTTTCTATTGTTATCACTCTTTTGCTTTTAAGAGGGTCCTTTTTCACTTGCCTATCGTCATCATCGAGCATGGTTTAAAAGCTTGTTACTTCATCTAACGCAATCCAACGCAATGTTTGACGAAAAGGCAACGCGAAAAAAGACCGATAATACCTGAAAACTCTCATATCATTCGGTAATTCCGTGATTTACTCGAATATTTTTTAAAACTTGTTCCAGGAAATACGTGTTTTTTTTTAACTCTTAAAAGTTTTCGAAAAAATTTGTCGTCATTTAGAATCTTGATTAAATTTGCAAGGCTTCTATTGTTATACTTTTTTGACTTTTAAAATTTTTGAGTAAATTATGAAATGTCAAAGTTCATGCAAAATAGCAGATTTTCAGAGGCCTTTACTGGATTACTTTTAAACTTTATAAATTGATTTCAATAGACGCCTAGATAATATCCACAAGATAATGTGTTTCCAAAATATGTAATGAAAAATGTGTAATAACCTCATAATCGCGTAAGAGCGGTTGTATGAAAAACAGTGAAAATGTACGTCGAGTTGCATTCCCTTAACGCCATCCTTATGCTTACGGAATAGAAATCAAAATCAATAGAACGGACAGTAAAAAAGGTTTGTTAAAATGACTAATCTTATTTCGAATGGAGTATAGACAGTATCCATAACTTTTTTTTTAGGTGGGAAAATCATCTAATGACAAATCTCGCTCTTGGGCGGAGCGGGAGATAGTATCAGACTTTTACTGACTAAAAACCCAATCCTGTTCCTTCTTTGCCTTCATCCCGGGGCCCCGGGCTTCGCTTTCACAATACCCGTGGCCCCAGTAGGCTTCGACCCTGCTGGGCCCCTACGATTTGCTGACATCTTCCTGAGGCGCGCGTGGAACAGTACGCCCCGTCGACGACTTAACATAATTTATTTATTTATTAAAACATCATGCAACACAAAAGTACAAAGGCGGACTTAATGCCTTAGTCATTCTCTACCAGTCAACCTAGGGTGGTGAAGAGAAAATGTGGCAGGTATGTGTTGTGTGTGTGTGGTGTGACTTATCCATAACTTGAAAGATTGTTCGAAAGATTCACCGCGGCACTGTAACGCAAAATGCAATTGAAGGATCATCATCACATTGCCTATCGGATGCGGGGGTGCGCGCCGCCCCATGTCCATTCTGCTGGAGCCTTTCTCTAGGACAAACTTAAACAAGTTTACCCCCTTGTCACGCGCCATAATAATACTCAACATTATTGCTACTGACGTATTTCACTGCAGCCTGCCGAGGTTCACTGAAGCAGCACTAAAGTGCATTGTAAATATAGGTACAGGTTAATTAATATTATATTGTATGTATAGTTTAGGTATATTATTTGTTATTTATTTGTATAAATTGAATAGAGATGTATAGCTAGTAATAGCATCGCATTAAATTGGCGTTAATGGCTGTAATGGTGTTATTTACATAATCCAGCCGAAAGACTTCCACTGTTGGCCATAGGTCTCCCCAAGTGTCAGCATAACGATCGGTCCTATGAATCTCGCTTCCATCGGATTCCCGCGACCCTTACCAAATCAGCGGTCCATCTTGTGGGAGGCCTTCCAACGCAGCGTCTTCCGGTACGTGATCGCCACTCCAGAATCTTTCGGCCACATCGAACATCGGTTCTGCAAGTAATGTACTTTGTCCTCTGCCACTTAAGTTTGGTGATTATTCGGACCAAATTTAAAAAGTTTTGTTTTTTCCGCAATAGGGGATATTTATACAAGATAACTTATTAAGTAATTACTTGTTTTGGTTAGCGGCTTTGCCCGCATGGAAGTATCTAGTAATTTATTTAAAGGAAACACACTCCCGAGATAAAAACTTTGGGATTCCAATAAAACTTTTTTGTGTCTTGTACTGATTGTTTTTATTTTTGTTTTACAGCCGGTTGCAAAAGTAAGGCAAATATACTAATACTGGATTCTGCTAGCGGCTTCGTCCGCGTTCATCATCATCATCATTTCAGCCGAAAGACGTCCACTGTTGGACATAGGCCTCCCCCAAGTGTCGCCACAATGAACGGTCCTGTGCGCCTCGCATCCATTGGATTTCCGCAACCCTTACCAGGTTATCGGTCCACCTTTTAGGAGGCCTTCCAACGCTACGTCTTCCGGTACGTGGTCGCATTCCAGCCCCCCTAGCCAAGTTACAACCGTTTCGTTTCGATTCTCTTTTCGTCGATCGCCTCGAGTAGGCCACGCCTCCGATTCCTTTATTCTGACGTCATCAAAGATTCAAAGATTCAAAAGCATTTATTTCAAATAAACCATTTACAGGCACTTTTGAAATGTCAAGAAGTCAGTCAGTCAGAAAAAATGATGCTAATTGCACATTCCAAAGCGTAGATCTCTATGGAGAAGAATGTGCAAGAAACTCCATGGACACTCTTTTCAATCATGTTTTGTAATTACAAATATCTCTGTTACATGTTTCTTGTCGCTATCATGTGAGAACAATGTCAATAATGTAAAAATAAAAACTAAATATAGATATTAAAATAGCAACTGGCAGCTAAGAGATGACCAGTCTCAACTGACAGCGCCCGTTCACGGAACCGACGCGAATATTAGCACCACTCAGCTCAACCATTTTGAAGGGAACCGAATGATCCAACACACGCGCCACCATCAGTGAGACATTTGAGCGAGCATGACAAACTCTCAACTGCCATGCTCATTTATGTCAAACAAATCCAATAGTAACCTAAAAACCATAAAATAGCTCCATGGTACTCACATTTACAAAGTTTGAAAAAAATGCTTCTACATTATACAATACTAAAATATACAATAATAATTAACTACAATAATACTTTACAAATTTAACAAATTCTAATCAATTTGTACCCCCAGTGGTAGTGGAGCTGGACCAGCATTGAGCCAGGCATTTTTATGTTGAATATAATCCTCCAACTTATAATATGCTTGCCTGCATAGTGTGCGTTTAATACAAGATTTAAATTTCGTTTCATTGAGTTCTAATATTTGGGGAGGTATTTTATTATAACATTTCAAACAGTACCCCATGAAAGAAGAGGCCACTTTAGCCAGTCTGAAACCTGGTTGAACTAATTGGTCCCTATTTCTTGTAGCATAATTATGTCTATCGCCTCTTTTGCTAAAAAGATGAAGATTTTTTCTAACGTACATGATGTTTTCATAGATATATTGACAAGGCACCGTCATGATGTTAATATCCTTAAACAGTTCCCTTAGAGAATCGCACCGGCGGAGATTGTAAATAGCTCTGATAGCTCTTTTCTGTAGAATAAAAATTGAGTCAATGTCTGCAGCCCGTCCCCATAGTAAGATACCGTATGACATGATACTATGAAAATAACTAAAATAGACTAGTCTAGCGGTATCAACATCCGTAAATTGGCGGATTTTTCTAACAGCATATGCAGCTGAGCTAAGCCGTCCTGCAAGAGATGTTAAGTGAGGACCCCATTGTAGCCTTGAGTCGAGCGTTATCCCCAGGAAAACAGTTTTGTCGACAAATTCTAGTTTTTAATCGTTTAGTATTACGTCACAATCACTACTTTTGACATTCGGTAAGGAAAATCTTATGCATTTAGTTTTTTTCCCGTTTAAAACTAGATTATTAGCAGTGAACCAGTTTTGGACCTGCAGTAGTGCGTTATTTTCGTCGTCAAGATTATTAGTCCTTCTATTTATCTTAAAAATCAAAGATGTGTCGTCGGCAAACAACACCATATTAAGTTTATTTTGCAACAAATAGGGTAAATCATTAATATAAACTAAAAATAAAAAAGGACCTAAAATTGAACCTTGGGGTACCCCCATTTTCACATTTAATCCCGACGAATTGACACCGTTTATTTGAACTTGTTGCTGTCTGTCAATCAAGTAAGATTTTAATAAGTTTAAAGCTGTTTTGCCTAGTCCGTAATGCTCAAGTTTCAGGAGTAATGTTTCATGAACCACACAATCAAACGCCTTAGACAGGTCACAGAAGATGCCTATAGCATCCTGTGCCTCTTCCCACGCATTAAAAATGTGTTTTAGTAAGGAGACACCAGCGTCAGTTGTACAACGTCCTTTGGTGAAACCATACTGTTTATCGTGTAAGATGTTATTTGTGTTAAAATGATAAAGCATTTGATTTAACATCACCTTTTCAAATATCTTGCTAAAAACCGGCAACACGGACACCGGCCTATAATTATTAGTGTCTTTACTGTCCCCAGATTTAAAAAGTGGTATCACTTTACTATATTTCATCAGATCCGGAAAAACTCCTTGATCTATACACAAATTAAATATTATAGCTAAGTACGGCGCTATAGTCTCAATAATTGAGGTACAAACTTTGATAGACATACCCCACAAATCTTCTGTCAATTTAACCTTGATTTGTTTAAAAGCTTTTATTACAGTTATAGGGTTTATATGCTTAAAGTTAAATTCAGTCGAACAGGCTGCAACGTTCGCCTGTAATAAACTAAAAGCATGCGATGGCGACGAATTTAGGGCTTCAGTAGTTTTAATTGGTATACTGGCAAAGAAATTTACAAATTCTTCTGCAACTAGTTTGTTATCGTTAATAAGACCATGATGTGTCTCTAATGTGTAATCATTGTTATGTATTTTGTTCCTGTTGGTTTTATTATTTATAATTTTCCAAACCGTTTTTATTTTATTATCTGCCGATTTAACTTTGTTGCTAATGTACAAGGCCTTAGCTGCCTTACAAGTGTTTTTAAACATTTTTGAATATGTAGCAACATACTTATTAAAAGTTTCAGTGTTAATACTAGGCTTAAGGCCATACAGCTCAAAAAGTCTTTCCCTACTTATTCTGATTCCTTTAGTTGCCCAGTCACTAAACCTAAACTTAGGGCAGATACTTTTAGTTTTTTTCTCAAAAGTCTTATTGAACTCAGTTTGGACTATTGAAAAAAAATCGTTATACAAAAAATTACCATTCTTCACTTCAAGATTCCAATCACCTAACTTGCTAATTAAAGTGCTGTTAAATTTATTTAGTTTACCGGATGTTATTGGTCTGGACTGAATCTGCACTTGTTGTATGGGTAAGTTGGATTCAAAAGTTACCATTAGGCCGCTATGATCAGAGGGCAGATAATTTACAATGGCTTTTTCTAAATAGTTGCAGCAACAAAAAACATTATCAATACATGTAGCAGTAGTTGTCGTAGTTCGAGTAGGTTCTATAAACACATTAGATAAATTAAATGATTTGAAGAGATTTAATAATCTACTGCTATCTGAATTATTTTCTAAAATATTAACATTAAAGTCTCCACAGATTATTACTAGTTTGTTACCAGTTGCAAGTTTTACCATAACATCTTCCATGACAGACTCAAAAATAGAGTAGTTTTGATAATTAGGGGTCATCTCAACGGTATATAAAAAATTACATTATACTTTCTTTCAGAGTGGATTATTCTTCACTCATCATCATCATTTCAGCAAAAAAGATGTCCACTGCTGGACAAAAACCCTCGGGTGTCGCCTCAACTATAGGTCCCGAGCCTCTTGCATCCATCGGATTCCCACGACCCTCACTAAGTCACATTACAGTCAAGCTTGTGTTACATTAATTAGTACTTAAGTCACTTTTATTGGATTTGTATGAAAAACTGCAAGTGCGAGTCAGACTCGCGCACTGAGGGTTCCGTAACCTATGAAAACAGTTCAATTCCCGAATTGAGTTACAAAGATTTTTCCAAATTGCAGAAATAAAAATGGGCAAGCGCCCTGAGGGTTCCGTACAAACTTACTATACCTACTCTCGGAATAAAAATAATACTAGGGGTAAACAGTTCAATTCCCGAATGGAGTCTTGAAGATTTTTCCGAATCAAAATTTTTTTTGTTGTTGTTACGTAACATTAAATTAACAGACACACAATGTTTATGTATTTTTAAGTTTTAGTGTTTAATATTTTTAAGTTACTTAGTATTTATGTTTCTTTATAATTGTTATCTCATTGTGTGTACCTGTGTGCCAAATAAACATGTTTTCTTTTTCTTTCTTTCTTTACGCAAAATTTCAGGATTCGGGGTCAACGGGAAGTACCCTATGAATTTTGAGTTCCACGAAAGCGTCGAAATATACGTTTTTTGAGACATAAACGGCCGTATCTTTCTTTTTCGTTAACTTAGAAATGATTTTTTCACAGCTTCAAGAGACCACAAATTTGAGTACATGGTTTTAATTTCAACTCAATACCTCCACGCGTTTCTGAGATAAAGGGTCTTGACAGACAGACAGACAGACAAACAGACGACAAGAAAATGATCCTATAAGGGTTCCATTTTTTCCTTTTGAGATACTTAACCCTAAAAAGGCTAGTTACTATTCCCATACAAAAGCACCAATAACGAACCAATTAAAATGTATGAACCACAGTTTCCCGTACATATTTCCGCAATAATCTCATACTACAAGGAATTTGTTAGCAACGCTTACATTGAGAGGGTGTAAACCCTTTTAATGAAACACTCTCCTAACACCAAAATTAAATTCTCCATATCAGAAACCAATCTCAATTACGTTACACAAACATTTAATAACTTCATCAAACGCATAGATGCCTCCATATTGCTTTAACTAAAGATAATATAAGCGTGTATGTTATCGTGAAAATTTCGCGATTCTACCTTTGATTGCTAACTGGAGTCGGGAAAACGTAAATGTAGAATTAAACGGAGTTTATGAGGACAAGAATTTCGAAGTTCTCAAAGCGAATATCTACACCTACTTTACAGGATGAGTTTGTGATTGCCTATTCTGATCGTGTTCTCGTTAGATTTTTTTTTAAATGGCTAGCGCTTGACTGCGATTCCTACTGATGGTAAGAAATAATGCAATCAAATCAAAGAAAACCTTACGTGAGAACTTACTCGCTATTTAGTTTTAGCTGTGGAGTACCTCGAATAAAAAGTAAAAAATAAAAACATTTGTATAAAAAATATAACCGACTTCAATAACAAACTAAAAAATGCAAAATAACAGCCCTAAATCCATCTCCTTTCTTTCAGTTCATCCAAAGGTTGTCTGTAAGAAATTGCCCTGTGCGATAAGACCACCCATTGTACTGCACTTATTTTTAATTATGTTTGTCCTGTATTTTTGTTTATGTGGTGTACAATAAAGAATATAATAAATAAATAAATAACTTTTTTTTAAATGATATAAACTAGTATTTGACTGCGATCCCACCTAATGATAAACAGTGACGCAATCGTTGATGGTGAAGCGAACTAGTATATGAGCCTATTCACTCTAGCCTTGAAGACACATAATTATTAATCGGATGGGAAGACCGCAGCAGGCGATGTACGTGATACGCTTAGTCCGGACCGTAGAGGTGTCAACAATGTAAAGGTGCTCAGCTCGAGCTCAGCTCCTCTAGCGTAGAAATAGTTTAAGGGTGGACCCTCGCCGTGCGTCGGGTTGTCCGATGTGATTCCCACGCACACTCTCAAAACTGCATCCTATAGAAGACCGATGGGGTAAACTCAACCATTTTAGTTTCATTTAAAAGTTCAAGCAATCCCATTTCATGCAGCCAGATCTTTTTAGTTGTTTTTTGTCAGTTAGGTTTTTTGCGTTGAGATTTTAACAGAATAGTTTTTCAATATGTAGGCAGGTATAAAAGCTTTGTCAATAGCTGAACATTATTTAAGTAAAGTCTCAATAAACAATATTAATAAACAGCAAAGTTATTAGAGTTTGTTTATATTCCAAAATGTCTCTCAATTTATGGAAATGTTATACAGGCTATTGATTATGAATGAAAAACAATGGAAAAACACTGCGCATAGTATTTTCTAGTAGCAATTGTTATGAACAATTGATTCAATTATGAATTTACCAATTATGACGAATTTTCGTGGACAATTTTGGGATTTGGTTTTTTTATTTATTTATTTATGTACACACAAACACTTAAAATCGAAAAGAACAAATACGGATAAAAGTGTACAAAGGTCCTGCTTATTTCTAACGAAATTTCTTCCAGCAGACCTGCGACAGGTGAGTTTGATGAGAGATGTAGACGCAGTGTGTATAAATAATATAAAGATTTATTTTTGACTACAAAAATATAATCAGTAACGGGTACGGATAGAGTTCCATTTTCTTTTGTACTAATAAAAAAATAGGGATGTATATTAACTGCAATAGTTTTGATCAAAAATAAGTTTAATTTTTTTTTTCGGTAAATCTCAAAAAGGATTGGGAGAGGCCTTTGCTCAGCAATGTGAAATCTTCTGTAATATAAAAGGAAAAGTCCCGACTCACTGACTCATCAACGCCCAGCCCAAACCCTTAGTGCTCGGCCAGATTGGCAGCGCGGTGCGGGGAGCGGTGCGGGTGCAGGGACAGGGTTTCCGCTCGCCACCCGCGCACTCACTGTGGCCACTTGTATGAACAAGCTATGGCGTGAGTTGCCCGCGCGAACCCACGACGCATCCCGCGCCCGCGTGCCCACTATGGACACTCAAATGAAGTTCTTATGTTTGAGATTGCCGCGCCGCGCCCTCCTCGTACCCGCTCTTCCAGTCTGGCCGAACACTTAGACCTAGAACGCTGAAATTCCACACAGAGGTTCTTTTTATAATGTATATTTTACGGCTAATAGCCGAAATGCAGCTAAACCTAGTTTGAGCCGGCTACAACTAGGTGCAGCCGGCCACGTGTGGTTAAACTTAAGATGTATCCTACTTATCTTCGGTTTGAACTAGGTGTAGCCTTCATCATAGCGGCTAGAACTAGTTACAGCCGCACACCGGTGGTTAAACTTAGGTTTATCCTATAAACTAGTGCTTGACTGCGATCCCACCTGATGGTAAGCAGTGATACAATCGTTGATGGTGAAGCGCACTAGTTTATTAAGAACCTCTTCACTTTAACCTTGAAGACACCTAAAATATAATCGGACGGGAAGACTGCAAGGCGTTCTATTTACAATATAAACTAATCAATAAATCATCTCCAATCGATAAACCTATCATCGATCAATTTAATACTAGTAGTAACTCATACAGTCTAAAAGCATAGTGTAGAAAATAATACTGCTTACTGTTTCGCAAAACGCCAGTTGGCCAATCATAATGGATGGAAAGATAATAATTCTTTGTTGTAACTATGCTAACTATACAACGATGAAACGACTGTTGGGCTTTCTTTTAAAGGGGTTATTGTACTCATCAATTTGAACAACTTTTACTATGCGATCAACCCTGAAATCGCGGAAAAGAAAATCGCTACTCCTTACATTTTGTCGAGTTATGTGAACATGTTTTTTTTAAATTTATTTATTTATTTATTAGACATACAAACAGCTATCATTACAGACCAATCCAATGCGTTAATATAGTCAAAAATATAAATTACAATAATGATTTCATACCAATTAGATTCAATTCATAACATTTACAAAAATAAAATGACTTAGTCAATATAATAAAAATTAAAAATTAATATAACATACAATTAAAATACAATATAAGACAATTAATTAACATAAATGTATGGAGCAACGAATTTCTTTTTATGATTGCAGGGTTGGTTGAATCTATAGATTCTTATCCATAGAAAACAATCAGTTTAAATGGTGCTTTTCATTCTTTCATTTCAGCCAAAATACATCAACTGTTGGTCATAGGTATAATTCTCAAGATCCTCACCAGCACCCCTAGCTCGTAATAATCTGCAATCGTTAACGCTAGTCGAAATGTATGGGAATGACATCATCTCAACGTTAAGTCACGTGGTCAGAACAAACGAATAGAAAATTCGTAGCCAAGATCATATCTTTCAAAATGATAGAATGAATTGTTATCGTTTCTACAATGTTTAACGCTACATTCTATGCTATTGTAGAACGACATTGTAGAACGAGTGGCCGACTCAGGCGCGTCAACATAGCTACCAACTCATCGTTTTCTACAATTGCTGACACCGAGGCGTTACCGATTGGAGAACGGAATTCGACACGAAACGGTTGTAACTTGGCTAGGGGGGCAGATCAGATAAATACCACCACCTATCCACCCTCTTAGCACATTTCCTTACTCTGTCACCCTCAAAACCTTTTCTTTATCCCCCTCAATCCCATCACTACCATCCAACAAGCGCCCTGTACATATACAACCCTTATCCTCACTGGCAAACGGTCGATCGACTCATTATCGTTGTACATCTTCGGTAAAGTAACCATAGACAATGAAAACACGGCAAATTGAAGACTAACATTTACTTTAGTAACTTAAAGAGACGGGAACGTGATTTGGGAGGCAAGTTGCAGGCTGAAGCGGAGAGGAACTTTGAAAGAAAAAAAGAAAGAAAAACTTTTTATTTGCCGGAAAAGGCGCAAGCTTAAAACTAACATGTTGCAAACATTTTGCAAGACAAAAACATAATTAAAAATAACATATATGCGCCACTTCCGAGCAAAACGGCCGTACGCTCAGCATAATGCCGTGTCCACACGCAAAAATGCGACGAGTCCACAGTGCTGGTTTTCAGCGTGGGTCGGTGACGTTATCGACTAACAGACGTCGGCAACGGATAAGGAAAGGATTATTGAATTTAGATTTACCCCTTCCTTCTACGAAGCAGTAATACTAGCGAAGAAGACGACCGCAAGCGTGAGGGAACGGATATCCTCACGCCACTACGGACCCCGATTTCCAGCTACCGTAGGCGTGGGTTAGCGACGACGAGCAATGGGTAGCTCGTCGTCCGGCCGTCCTGTAACCGTCCAGACCGAGCCCGAGTCATCGACAGTGCGTAATGTTCCACGCATGTCTCGAAGAGATGTCAGCAAAACCGTAGGGGCCAAAAAGGCCGAAGCCTACTGGGGCCATAGGTTTACTTCCGAATGGGAAACCCGTGGTCCTGGAACGCAAAGGGCAAAGAAAGAACATAGGTGTGGTTTTCGTCAGTATGTCTGACACACCCTCTTGCTTTGCCATAGAGCGAGAGAAGTCATTGGATGTTTTCCTACCTTAAAAAGAACCCTGTTTTTTCTGGGGAGGTGGGATCAATCAAAGTCAAAAGTTTTTATTTCACATAGGCCTACATGGGCACTTATAAAACGTCAGAAGCTAGTGCACACAATAAGTAACTTCTCCTGTTCTGGGTAGCGCGAGGGAGTGTCAGGCCTTTACTACCTAAAACCCACCAGTGTTCCTTCCAGTGTTTCTCTTTGAGGAGTGGCTGGAGCGACAACACAGCGTCCTCACCTTCCGCATGACGCAGGTTCTCACCGGACATGGCAAGTTCGTGAGGTTCCTGCATCGGATTCAGGTGGAAGAAACGCCTGGGTGTCACTATTGTGTGGACCGCCCGGAGGACATGGTGGAGCATACGGTGGAAGTGTGCCCCGCTTGGATGGAGCACCGCAATGTCTCCGTGGAGGCAATCGGCGGCAGCGACTTCTTGCGCCGGGCCCTGGTTCTGGCTATGGTCCGGAGCGACGAGGAATGGCAGGCAGTGACCTCCTTCTGCGAAGCAGTACTGCTAGCGAAGGAGGAGGCCACACGCGTAAGGGAACGAATGTCCTCACGCCCCAGACGCCGAGATTCCGACCCCGGCTACCAGCCACGGTAGACGCGGGCTTGCGGACGTCGAGCAATGGGTAGATCGTCATCCGGCCGTCCGGTAATTGACCGGACCGAGCCCAGTCGTCAACAGATACTTCTCCCAGAGATGGAAAAGTTACTTGATAAATTCCATCCAGAAAAAGCCAAACGTTAAAATAAAAATAAAAGTCCCCATCCCGCTATAGCTTACACCTTGTACCACACCAAAGGGTATGTTCGATTACTAGATAAGTACACCCAAGTCAGATGAAGAGTGTGAAAAACTAATTGTATTCCGTCTCCCTCTAGCAGTACACGTGGAAGTATGCTCCACTTTGTGTGTCTTATGATAATTTAATCAGTGAGCGACTGAATAAATTATCAACTGAGACTTAGTATTTTCAGTTTCCTAAAGTAGATTATTATTTCAGACTTTCAATATTGTTTAACAAGATTTGTTAAGTTGAGATTCAAAGCGAAGTAACACACTAATGAGACTGTTTTTATTGTGTTGCTTCGCTTTTAATAATAAATTCATAACAAGCTTTGGCTTTGTTAAGAGAGCCATTCCCGATCTGTTTATCATCATAATAGCTTGTTGTTTCATCCAATAATGTTTAATGTAGAGGTAGCTTAAAACAAGAATCACGCCTGAACGCTTTGTTAGTAGTCGGTTATTCCTTCACTCACTCGAATATTTCACAAAACTAGTTCAAGAAATACGTGTTTTTATTTAAAAAAAAGTTTTTTTTAATAATTTTCGTTATTCAGAATCACGATCAAATGTGCAAGGTTTCTATAAATACATCTTTTTTATTTATTTAATTTATGAGTTGGAACATTGTGACGGGCCAAAGTTCACGCAAAATAGCTGGTTTTCAGAGGTCATTACTGTATTAGTTTTACACAGAATTCTGTTTTTATTTCAAAAGAAACTCAGATAATATCTACAAAATATCTGAGTTTCTAAAATATCTAGAGAAAAATGTGTAATAACGATAGAATAACGTAAAAGCTGTGGCACGGAAATGTATATCAGGTTGGGCGCTTTTAAGATGATTTCACAGATGTTAACTCCGCAAAAAATAACAATGAAATTCATTAAAAGCCTAGAGTCAGCCCTCTTCCCAAATCTGACAGGCGTTTTTACCGTAGCAAAATCTATTTTCGGTATATAAATCGTGCTAACAAGAAAGAAGTGCGGGTCGGATTCGCGCATCGAGGGTTCCGAACAAACTTACCTATTTAAATAGTTCGATTCCTGAATCAAGTCTCGAAGATTTAGATAGTAATAATTACTTTGTGATATAACGACAAAGTTACGGGTTCCGGATTTTTCTCTTTACTTGTGCTACATGGCATTGTTTGTCAAATTTTATGATTCTAGGTCAACGGAAATTCTCCATTAGTTTTAATTCCACGAACGTCAAAATATGTATCATAAACATATAAACGGCCTCATCTTTTGGATTGTTTTGACTCAGTAGTTTGATTTTTCATTGCTCCAAGAGGTAGCAGACCTGAGTAATCTTCATCATCATCATCATCATTTTAGCTGAACCCACTGTTGGACATAGGCCTCCTAAGTGTCGCCAAAACAACCGGCACCGTACGTCTCGCATCCATCGAATTCCCATGACTCTCACCAGGTCAACGGTCTACCTTGTAGGAGGTCTTCCAACACAATGTACCTTCACGCATTTATTAGAAAAAAGGGTTTTGACGGACGGACAACAAGGTGATCCTATAAAGGTACCGTTTTTACCGACTGAGGTACGGATCCTTAAAAAATAAACACCTTCCTTTTTTTTTGTAAGATTCATGAACGAAAATGGAATTTCCTGACGGCTCATCATTCTCCAACTCTGCTGCGAACCGTAGTTTGCTGCGGCTGTAGATTTTGTAAAACTTGAAAGATAAGAATGTCTTGAATTTTGACCGTTTGTAAAAAAACAAAATACTTGGTAAACTAAAATGAAGGTAATCATTCTTATAATGTTCTAGTAATGATGAGATAAGATAAGGAAGTATGCAAAAATAATAATAATATTCCACAATTTTCACACAACGCCATCTAGTCCCAAACTAAGCAGAGCTTGTGCTATGAATAGTTGAATACTAGACAACTGATAAACAAACTTATATATATTTTGAAATACATACGTATTATAGATACATTACACCCAGACATAGAACAAATGATCGTCCTCATCACACAAACATTCGTTTTGGGTGGGAATCGAACCGAATGGGCCGCAATCCACCACGCGAGCTAGTGCGGGTCCCTGGCACTACCCGGTGCCAGGGACCACCACCTTCCCGCTTGTGCATTTGAGTGCTTTCGTAGCCAACCACGCAACTGACTAAAGGGTATTGGCACGATGGGTTCAGGCCCGAAGACCTCTGTTTCAGACCCCCGCCTTGCCAGCTCATCAGTTGCGTCGTTGCCCAGTGAGCCGCTATGTACTTTTATCCACTACAGTGTCACAGTGTTATTGTTTGGCACTGTAATGCGTTCTGGTGCAAAGTAGCATAAAGCGTGTTGTGTTCCACGTGCGTCTCAAAGAGATGTCAGTAAAATTGACGGGACCAGCCCCCCTAGCCAAGTTACAACCGTATCGTTTTGATTCGCAAGACCCCAATGTAAACTATGGTACATTATTTTCTACACTATGCCAAGAATTTAATAAGGCGTGTCCAGTTAAAAAAGTTCAAATCAATAATAAATCCAAATTCAATGAATGGGCTACTGCTGGAATAAGAAAATGCAGAGATACTTTATATCAGCTATACCATGAAAAATCCTTGTCATCTGATCTTAACTTGCATAACCACGTTAGAATGTATTCAAAGATATTCAAAAGAGTCTGCGCCCAAGCTAAATCTAAATCAATAAGTAAGTTAATTGAAAATTCTATTAATAAAATAAAAGCTGTCTGGAAGGTGATAAACAGGGAAACTGGAAAGACAAACCAACAAGATCGGAATGAATTGTCGCTAAAAATTGATAATAAAATCATCTCAGATAGGTCAAAAGTGGCTGAGACGTTAGAAAACTTTTTCACCAACATCCCAATAGAAGTTACGAAATCTCTCCCTTCTTCGTTTTTGTTAGGTGAATCTTTTTTAAAAGATCATTTCACTAAGGATATACCAACCTTTGAATTTAAGCGTATCTTTGTTGATACAATTTTAAAAACATACAAAAGTCTTAACATAAAAAACACTGAAGACTTATGGGGTATTTCCGTTAAGGTTCTTAGAGATATTATTGATACTATTGCTCCTGTCCTAACAGGCATATTTAATCAATGCTTAGACAGCGAAATGTTCCCTGATTTAATGAAACATAGTAAAGTAGTAGGTACCAATTTTCAAATCAGGTAGTAAGAGTGATCCCTCTAATTATAGACCTATATCTGTGCTTCCAGCATTGAGTAAAATCTATGAAAAAATCATGCTCGACCAGATGTTGTCTCATTTTAATTCAAATAGGATTTTGCATAGTCATCAGTTTGGCTTCACGAAAGGGAGGTCAACGACAGATGCAGGAGTGAAACTCATCAGTCACATCTTGGAATCCTGGGAGAAGTCCCAGGATGCTATTGGCACATTTTGTGACCTCTCAAAAGCATTTGACTGTGTTGACCATAATACTCTGATCCGTAAATTACATCATTACGGAATTCGTGGACGAGCTGTTGATCTTGTTTTTTCCTATTTATCTTACAGGCAGCAAAAAGTATCCATTAATGGGGCGACGTCCTCGGGGTCTTTAGTAAAGATGGGCGTGCCTCAGGGTTCAATTCTTGGCCCTTTCCTTTTTCTAGTTTATATTAATGACCTTCCTTACATGATGGCTAATTTTTCCGATATAATTCTGTTTGCTGATGACACTTCTCTTATTTTTAAAGTAGATAGAAAAGATGGGGATATCTTGCATGTCAACGAAAATCTGGCTGTTCTTTCAAAATGGTTCGCAGCTAATAATCTCTTATTAAATGCGAATAAAACTAAATGTATAAAATTTTCATTAGGTACCGAATGTCCCTTAAGTTGGCATCAATCTAATTCTTGACGGCAACAAATTTGATGTTACTACGGAAACTGTGTTTTTAGGTACAACTATCGATTCTAAACTGCAGTGGGGCGCTCATATTAGAACTCTTTCAGGTAGATTAAGCTCAGCCGCCTATGCAGTAAGAAAAATAAGGCAATTGACAGATGTAGCCACAGCTAGGTTAGTTAATATATTATGCTTATTTCCACAGTATTATGTCTTATGGCATTTTACCGTGGGGATCTGCAGCTGATGTAGACTCAATTTTCATATTACAAAAGAGAGCAATCCGGGCTATTTATAAAATGGGTCCTCGCGAGTTCCTCAGAAATAAATTCAAAGAAATCGATATACTGACTTTGCCTTCTCTTTATATTTTAGAAAGTATTTTGTATGTTCGTAAAAACCTAGGACTTTTTAAAATTAGAAGCGATTTTCATAACATAAATACGCGTAGTAAACACGAAATTGTATTACCCAAATGGAGATTAGCTAAGACCAGCAAGTCATTTTTAGTAAACAGCATACGCTTTTATAACAAGCTGCCAAAGGCGGTGACTGAACTTAGCGAGGGAAAGTTCAAAACCCATATTAAGCGTGTCCTAACTAAAAAAGCGTATTACAAGGTTAAAGACTATGTCGAAGACACGCTTGTGTGACAATGACTGCTTCTGCACATGTGGCCCCCTGGTGACTCATAATATTGTGTAAATGTATCTATTAACTGCTCCACATTTGTTGTAATATATACTTTTTTTTTTCTCTTCTAACAATGTGCTTTTGCAGTATTTTTTTATATTATTAGACGCCAACCACCATAAATTCGTTAGTAATTTATTTTGTTGACATGTCGTTTATTGATAATTGTAATTATTTATTTTTCTTGCTTATTTTATATAGCCTCTTTTTTATAATGTGAATGTGAGAACACTGTAGACTCCGCGAATTCTTAGGTTACTTCTATTACGACTCACTTTTTTTTAAATATGATTATTTTTATTGTGCTTTTCGGTACTATTTCGACTGGTCTACACTGTTCTTACATAATGTCTATTAATACTATATTATGAAAATATTGTAAGCAACCACTTTTTAAAAGAGTAACCATGGATTTTCTTGCCGGTTCTTCTCCATAGGAAACGACCAATTTGGAACCGTGCACTAGCTTCTGACGTTTTATAAGTGATGGGCACTTATAAAACGTCAGAAGCTAGTGCAGCTAGTGTTCCGTAGGCCTATGTGAAATAAAAACTTTTTGACTTTGACTTGACTTTGACATTCTCTTTTCGTCGATCGCCTCGAGTAGGCCACGCCTCCGATTCCTTTGTTCTGACGTCATCTTAACGCTCAGTCACGTGGTCAGAACAAAGGAATAGAAGGCGTGGCCAACTTGAGGCGATCAACGAAAAGAGAATCGAAACGAAACAGTTGTAACTTGGCTAGAGGGGCAGTTAGAGCTAACGTCTTCCAGGGCTGTGGATTGTTTGAAAGAGTTAACGTAACTGACGCAAAACGGGCAACTGAAGGAACACTGTCGGTTTTAGTCAGTAAAAGTCTGACACTCCGTTCCACTCAACTCCAAAACGCGTATAAAAAGGTCATTGGTAAAGTATCAATAATATTTCCAAAGATAACAGTATCTATGTATCTGTAGAACAGTTATTTATATTTTAAAATAAGAAATCATATTATGGGAAACCTTATAACAATCACAACCAATAAAATTGTTTCTCTGCAAAAACATGTCTTCTTCGCAATTCTTGAAAGAAAAAACTGGGCAAGTGCGAGTCAGAGTCGTGCACTGAGGGTTCTGTACAAACTTACCTATGTAAATAGTTCAATTCCCGAATGGAGTCTCGAAGATTTTTCCGAACCACAATATTTTTTTTATTTTTTTTGACCTGACAACAAAATTACTCATTTCAGGTTTATTTCTATACGTCTGTGCTACAAGACCTGATTTTATGCTAAATTTCAGCCCAGGATTCTGAGTAACGGGAAGTACCCTATAAATTTTGATTCTCTTGAGAGTGTCGAAATATAATTATGTTTTTTGAGACATACATTTCCGTATTTTTATGTTTTTTCGTTAAGTTAAAAGTTTGATTATTTTTTTTTAAGTTTCAAGGGACCGGAGACCTGAGTATATAGTTTTTAATTTCAACTCGATACCACCACGTGTTCCCTAGATAAAGGGTCTTGACAGACAGACGAACAACAAAGTGATCCTATAAGGGCTCCATTTTTTCCTTTTGATGTACCTACGGAACCCTAAAAATGTCTAACAGATAGCATTTTGTTTTTTATAGCAGAAATATTCAGCAAACAAAATATCTATTTAAAGGATTTATTGCTATTTGAGAACAATAACGAAGTAAAAAGAAAATACCGACCCTATTATTTTCAGAGCTTTCATATCAAAGAGAAAAAATAGAAATAACTTGACTTCATCTTGTGTTGACTTGTAAACAAATAAATAACAAGGGTTTTTGTTTATCTTACAAGCGTTTTGATAGCAATATAGGTATTTTAAGGGTTCCGCACCCAAAGGGTAAAACGGGTCTCTATTACTAAGACTTTGCCGTCTGTCTGTCTGTCCGTCTGTCACCAGGTTGTGTATCTCATAAACCATGATAGCTAGCTAGACAGTTGAAATTTTCACAGATGATGTATTTCTGTTGCCGCTATAGCAACAAATACTAAAAACAGAATAAAATAAATATTTAAGTGGAGTTCCCATACAACAAACGTGATTTTTTTGCCGTTTTTTTGCTATAACGGTAGGTACGGAAATATCGTACTCTACTCTGGAACTCTCTCTCTCTCGAATTTACATGGCTGTTTTGGTCCGCTGGATCAATTTTAATAATTCTTTTTTGTTTTGTTGCACCGTTTCAATGCGTTAAACTAGTATCTCCCTAGTTTCCAACTATCATTACTGCACAACAACTGCTAGAAATTTGTAAATTCAGGCCCAACATCTGTTTCGTATTTCGACAGTTGTTGTACGAAGTCGTATTTCCTCTTTAATTGTATTGAAAGCCATTTCAATGCGCTGTTTGCAAGTTAGTCTTATGTGACTCGATTCACAATTCTAGCGAATTCACAAAGCAAGAAGATAGACTAGAGAATTTTTGAGGAAGTTGGAAGATTCCGGTTGCTTTTGGTTATTTTTTATAGCCATGTAAATAACTGTACCATGGACAGCTTTAATTTAAGTCCAAAACTTTGTAAGTAAATAAAAAAAAAAACTATATAGCTAATGTCACTAATTTTAAATTCAAAAGTACTCTAATACAATACACATCTAAATAAAATTAAAATTCAGAGTCTACGCCTTATATATTTTTTTAAATTTGTATTTGAATGAAAAATTTGGGTCTTATTTTCATAAAACAATAAAAAGTCGATGAAAAAATCCATAGGACATGAGAAGTATTTAGGGATCTAAAAGGATAGCAGATGACCCCTCCCGTCGAACATTTCAATTTGGCACACGATGCACCAAACACCCTGTATTTATATCATGTGGAGACCAGATGACTGCGTTGCACTCCAATTGGCTTCTTACATTATAGAGCTTTATAGATGTAATACATTCATTTAAATAATTATGTATAAGTATTTGAAAGAAAGAAAGAAAAACATTTTATTTGGCGGAACAAGGCGCAAATTTAAAACTAACAATTTATAAGTATATTATGTGAAAAAATATGCGCCACATCCGCGCCAAACGACTGAACGCTCAGCATAATGCCGTGACCACACGCAAAATGCGATGAGTCTACGGCGCTGGTTTTCAGCGTGGGCCGGTAACGGTATCGACATAAATTATACATTATTTCAATAGTCAAGCGCATTCTAATTATTATAATAATTATTTTCTTTATTCATTAAATATACATATTAATTAAATTTTTAAATATTTTTTTTAACAAAATCATATTAAAAAAAAAAAACATTTAAAAACATAAAAAATAGTGTCCCACCGGTATCGGGAACAGGGTCCAAGCTACCGGCGGTCAGGGCTCCAGAGAAAGGAACCTCCTAACAATACGAGCCGTGTCCAGGAGTACCGCTTTCTGGATCAAACCCTTGATCCAGCCGCCTAACGCGAGCCTCCTAAGGTGTTGGTCGAGGCTCTTGGCTATTAAGCCATTGGCTGACACGACTATCGGTACAATGATCGCCGAGTCTACATCCCACATGTCGACAACCTCGCGAGCCAGATCAATATACTTGATTTGTTTGTCTTTCTCGGCTTTCACGAGGTTCTCGTCATGCGGAACGGATATGTCAACAATCATTGTACGCCTCTCTCTTCGGTCCACCACCACTATATCAGGCTTATTGGCTACAATAGTCCTGTCAGTGATGATGGACCGATCCCAGTACAGCGTGATATCGCCATTATCGAGAACTGGGTCGGGCATATACCTGTAGTATGGCACCTCCGATTCCACAAGAGAGTACTTCAGAGCAAGTTGCTGATGGATAATCCTGGCTACAAGGTTGTGTCTATGCAAGTATTCACCGTTAGCTAGACGAGAACAACCAGAGATAATGTGGCGGATTGATTCACCCGGTCGGTGACATGCCCGACAAATGTCAACCGTGCCGTCCTTCACAATAAATCTCCGGTAGTTATTCGTCATGATAACTTCGTCCATAATTGCACAGACAAAACCTTCGATTTCCCCAAAGAGGTCACCGACGCGCAGCCAGGCAACGGACGCTAATTGATCTACATCGGACCCATGAAGGGCCCGGAAAAAGCGTCCGTGGAGTTCCTTACTCTGCCATACTTCCCTGCGATCGTTAGTGTCAAGCACTACAGGTTTGCGCCAGCTCTCGTTAGCCAAGGAGAGCGGGGTGAGTCCCTTGTCCACTGCCACTACATCACGATGCATACCCACGTCGGCGGCTAGGAAATATTCCCTGAGACTGCATACCTCGCGATTGTGCAGGGTCTTAGCATTTAAAAAGCCTCGACCCCCACACTTCCGCGGGATATACAGTCTCATCACCGACGATCGTGGGTGATGCATTCGGTATGCAGTCAACAGTGTACGGACCCGCCTATCCAGGGCATCAAGTTCCGTTTGAGTCCATTTGAGTACGCCGAAAGAGTACATCAATACCGGCATGACCCAACCGTTGAAGGCGCGCACCTTGTTTCCGCCTGAAAGAAGGCTATTGAATACCTTCTTCAGGCGTCCAAAGAAACGCTCCCTCAACGTTTGCTTCATGTCAGTAGCATTGATGCCTAACGCTTCCGACATACCCAAATACTTATAGGTTTCGGTTGGAGAGAGAGATCTCAAGTTTATGGAATCCGAGAGTTGGGTACCCACGGATTCCACAATCTCCCCTCTCTTTACATGCATGACTGCACATTTATCCACACCAAACTCCATCCTGATGGCACTACTGAAGGTTTCAGTTACCTTCAGTAGCTCCATCAGTTGCAGATTGTTGGGGGCAAAAAGTTTCAAGTCATCCATGTATAGGAGGTGAGATATAACCTGACTACCTCTCTTCAACCGATAGCCTAGGCCTGAATTCTCCAGCAGTGTGCTTAGAGGATTCAAGGCCAGGCAGAACCAAAGCGGACTCAAACTGTCACCCTGGAATATACCTCGCTCGATCCTTACCGGTTCGCTGTTCCTCTGGATATGTCGACATCCTGGATAGCGAAGGACCGTCCTCCATTGCCTCATACATGACATCAGGAAGGTGCGTAATGTTGTATCAATTTTGTATAATTCTAGCACCCTCATGAGCCATGTATGAGGAACTGAGTCGTAGGCCTTCTTATAGTCTATCCAACATGTCGACAGATCCTTTTGGGAACGCCGAACCTGTTGGCTAATGGCCATATCGATGAGGAGTAGCTCCTTAGTACCGCGGGACCCATTCCTACATCCATTTTGAGAGGCAGACGTGATAGCGTTATTATCTACATGGTGGTTAATCTTTGCTCTCAAAATGGATGTAAGAACCTTATAGACTGTCGGCAGACACGTAATCGGTCGATAGTTTTTGGGTTCCGCGGTGCTACCAGATTTGTGGAGCAGGTGGGTAACTCCTGTTGTAAGAAACTAGGCTAGAGTGAATAGGCTCTCAATAAATTAGTGCGCCTCACCATCAACGATTGCATTACCACTTACCATCAGGTGGAATCGCAGTCAAGCACTAGTTTATATCAATTAATTAAAAAAAAAAAAAAAAAAAAAAAAAAAAAAACTCGGGTAGCGAGCCAGACTCCAAGGCGGTCTGATACTGAGATGCCAAACGAGCGTGCGATCTTTGAAGCCACTTTATCCAAAAGTTGTGCAGTCCGTCCGGCCCTGGAGATTTCCAATTAGGCAACGGACGGACTGCACGGGCCACATCTTGGGGGCTGATTGTAATTGCCCCCATTTCTGGAATCGGTTCGCACGCTCGTTCGACCTCTCGAGTCCAACCACCTTCAGTATGACTGACAGGCACCGACCAGATGTTACGCCAGAACGAACTCATGGCGTCATCATCCGGAAGGCGCGTGTCAGTCACACTTTGGTCCGGCTGCTCCCAAGCCCTATATACCCACCTTTCATTACTCCGGAATGTGCGATTCTGGGTGTACCGCTCAACCCGCCGCTTATACCTTCGGATACGGTTTGCCCATGCGTACACCTTCTGCTTCAGGAAGTCGATGCGCTCTGTGACACAGGACATATAGTCTCGGGGGCTGATATCAGTCCCCGAAAACGCCCGTCTCACAAAGCGCATCACTCGTGGGCGAGTGTTGCCCTCCCTGAAGCAGATTAGTTTGCCGATGAGTGCTCTGGCCCCACCAATACGACGCTCGATCCTGCACTGCCAGGCTGGCACAGCTGGTTTTGGTCGTGTAGCTACGTCACTGTTTGGAAATTTGACGTGAGCTACACGACATGCCGCTACAGCCGCGCAGTACATTATCGAGTGTGTATCAGTGAGATCTTCGCAGTCATCAAAATAGTTTGACAACTGCGAATCCAGAGCAGCCACCAGCGCCTTATTCTTATTACACATGGGCAAACGAGGTAACCGCGGCCTGAGTTCAAGCGGCATGTTGCGATACTCCCGAATAGCACACTCCAAAGCACTCCTCAATTCGTTGCTACACTGGGTACTTACATGTGTAACCATGTCAGTGCTCTCCTCGTCAGCGTGGTTGGGAAGATGGTTGGACGGTGATACCTGTGAAGGTACCGCCGTCTGCGACGAAGAGGCAATGGCATGGCTACCCATTTCCGTTCGGAGGCGATCAAGTACAGTATCGTCCAACATATGATTACGCTGGATGACCCGCACCTGATCCGATAGTCGTTGGGCCGAAACGTTGACGGCTGGCTCAAGCACCTGAAACAAAGAGAGCATCCGAACACGGTACGCGGTCAGGTTGTTTCCTCCCTCTGTAGCCCCATAGTATGCGCGCATGACGTTTTCGTTAATCGATTGCGTCCATCGCATGCGCGACACACATCCGCCGGTAGCTGGGACCCTATCAGAGGCCGGTGGGCCTCGAGATCCTAAGCATGCTGGCGGCCGGCGTTCTCCCCGACGACGCGTAGGTGGTGGTGTCGTTGGCGGCGAGTAGTACTCGTCGCTCGAGCTCGACGCAGCTGCCACGGCCGGTGTCACAGCACTCACAGTGAGGCAGGGTTCCGGCGGCGGCGAGGCGGAGCTGAGCGACGAGGCCGGAGGTGGTGGGCGTGCTCGGCGAGCTGCAGCTCTTGTCAACATTGTTTCATCATTGTCGTATTTATTTTACGTGTAAATATTGATGTGACATGAAATGTCATCAGCTGTCTTTCGGCTTTTTGTTTCTTTTGATTTCATTTTCTAGTCTATAAATGCTTCGAAAAGTTTAGATTTTTATGTTATTGTTTATTTTTGGGCTTCCTGCTGAAATACTATAATGGTATGGTACCGAAAACTATTAATTTTAATTAAATTTTGCTTTATCGACAAAACGATTACTTTTGACATCAAGAGTTGCCAGCTATTTTTATTAATAATAATTATTATTAATAAAAATAGCTTAAATACCTCCAATAATAATAATAATACCATCAATAATATTCAACTTACACCCAATAATAATTATTATTATTATTGGGTGTAAGTTGAATATCTTACTGTTTAGATTTCACGATATATTTTGTTCTACCCTTAATTGAATTGTTGTAATAATATACCTTAATGGTGTATTTTTTACTTTTAATCTTTCCTTACACCACTTTCTGGTTAACCTAGTTTTATAAATGCCGTGAAACTCTGTAATTGGTTTAAGTCATAATTGTCATCATTTCGCTATCACAGTGCAGCGTGTATAGATCTCAATTTTACATGCTAGTAAAGGCAGAAATGCGCACACGTGTGCCATCCACGCCACGCGACGCCACGCGATTTCGTCCTACGTACAAATCAGGCGTGGTCTAATGTAGTTCTAGCTTTACTTTCACGTAACTGCATTGGGATGTTCACCGATAGTGGAGTGGGCATTTTTAACTCACTTAATTTAATTAATAAGCTGCTGAGTTCCCTAAAATAAAAAAAAAAATGCTTTTGGAGTACTTATTTGTCAGCAAATACATAAAGTAAGCTCTCTTCGGCAAACAGCTTATTTGAGGTACTCAATAGGTATAACATTAAGTACAATTCAGCTCCAGGTTACCGCCATCGCGCCTGTTTCAATGAATCCATATTATATTATTCAGTTGTGTTGAAAATTAAGACACAAAATTACATCAAGTTTACGATATAACATAATTATACACTCGGAATCAATAGGAGTAAGTACTTACATATATATAAAAGAAAGTCGTGTTAGTTACACTATTTATAACTCAAGAACGGCTGAACCGATTTGGCTGAAAGTTGGTGGGGAGGTAGCTTAGAACCAGGAGACGGACATAGAATACTTTTTTTTTTGAGTAGGGTAGAGTAGGGTAGAGTAGAGTAGAGTAGGGTAGAGTAGGGTAGAGTAGGGTAGAGTAGGGTAGAGTAGGGTAGAGTAGGGTAGAGTAGGGTAGAGTAGAGTAGAGTAGGGTAGAGTAGGGTAGAGTAGGGTAGAGTAGGGTAGATTAGGGTAGAGTAGGGTAGAGTAGGGTAGAGTAGGGTAGAGTAGGGTAGAGTAGGGTAGAGTAGGGTAGAGTAGGGTAGAGTAGGGTAGAGTAGGGTAGAATAGGGTAGAGTAGGGTACAGTAGGGTACAGTAGGGTAGAGTAAGGTAGAGAAGGATAGAGTTGGGTAGAGTAGGATATAGTAGTCAGTTGACGGGAGCGAAGCCGCGGGCAAAAGCTAGAAGGACTTATGCTGTTCTGGTAATGCCAGATGGCGTTATCCTTACTTATTAGGCGGTACGAAGTTCGCCGGGTCTGCTAGTTTGAGATACAAAAAAAAAATACACTTACATGACATTAGAATGGCGCCGTTTCTTTTGTACACTAACTAATCTTTTCTATTGCTCTCTGTTTCTAATTGTTAAAGCTAGAAAGAGAATCAGATACCAATATTTTACTCTTAAGACATAAGTACGTGATGCACTTCTATGTATTCTTACACAATTAATAACCTATACGTTCTGAAATCACGTCTTAAATTGTATGGCAAATGAAATTCTGACTAATTGGACAGGAGTACAATTCTTACTATCTTTTTTATACATTAGTATTGTAAAAGAGAGTTGTTTAAAATAAATTTAATTAGTACAAAAGAGAATCAGGAATCAATTTGCGGACAAGAATCTTGTATACCCTACGGACTTTGCGAATAATTAAAACAGCCACGGAAGTACAATCGAAAAAATCCGCCAAAAAAATTAAACACGGAGTTTTTGACGTCAGTAATATTCTTAATTTTCAAATCCACTTCAGGCGATTTCTTTTTTTTTCGGCCATGTCTTTTCGTTTCGTTTTTTTTTTAAATAGTATTCCATCATCGTTGTTGAAATTACTCAGAAAAAATGCCTAAAGGGCCTTTTTAATGTTGGGTTTTCTTGGAAAGTAAAATTTATCCTGGAACTCTAAAGACTCTTATTTCTTTTTAAATATAACATATATCTTTTCAGTCGTCAAAAGATTTCTTGGAATATTAAAACAAACATTGTAAATTATCTATTCCGATATAATTGGATGTGGGCTAAAATAACACGAATGGACAGATTTCTTCATTATTTTAGAGTAATGCGAAGAAAATTGTACTGAATAGCTGATTTTGTAATTTTCTTTTTTAAGTTTATTTTTACAAAAATCTTGTATTTCATTAAAAACTTCACGTGTGAAAACAATTATAATGTGTGATAGAGATTAGAGATCGCTGTTTATTCTTATAATGTTTAAATAATTTAATTATTTGTTATATCACAGCATTATTTACTCATTTTTCATTCGTCGTCATCGACTTATAGTACCTACATATATATCAATGTTCGTCGTTGTTCTTAATAATTGTTCGACTACTCACATTCCAGTAAATGACGAAACATGCAAGATCACAATTTTATGATAAAATCTTAAATATTTATACTATGTTTTTATGCTATATGTCATCGCTGGCAACAGGCACTGGTTTTCTTTCGTCTTGAGACACTGTGTATGTCGAACGAGAAAATACTGCGCAGCTTCCCTAACGCTGTCCAGCCGAGTCAGATTCAACAATTAAGATTTTTCTCGAAGTGAGACCAACCTAACTGCCACCGCCACCGAAGAAAACACCCTGGGCGTCGGGAGTAACAGGGTGATATCCGGCCACCATAAGCGCGGGCTTGTGGATGACGAGCAATGTGTAGCTCGTCGTCCGCGTAGTGTTCCACGCCCGCCTATAATTGAAGGGGCCCAGTAAGGCCGATGTCTGCTAGAGCCTAAGGGATACCGTGGTCCTGCTACGCAAAGAGCAATTAGGTTTTAGTAAGTATAAGTCTGACACACCCTCTCGTTCCATCCTAGGGCGGGAGAAGTAGTAGGATGATTTCCCACCTCAAGACCTACGCCATTTATTCCAGGTAAATGTAATTATCTACATCTTTGAGTGTAGTCTTCAATCTTGACGGAAGTGTGCACTACGTGGGTTCTATGTTTTCATTTCATTTCGTTTCGTTTCGTTTCGTTTCGTTTCTTTTCGTTTCGTTTCGTTTCGTTTCGTTTCGTTTCGTTTCGTTTCGTTTCTTTTCATTTCATTTCATTTCATTTGGGTGGCTTACAGCTAACAATACAAAATATAAGACGATAAAGTAGATCACGATGAGCCACTTACATGAGCCATGTTCATTTAGACCTACTCTTTCGAAATCATCATCTCTTAGCTGCCAGTTGCTATTTTAATATCTATATTTAGTTTTTATTTTTACTTTATTTACATCGTTCTCACATGATAGCAACAAGAAACATGTAACAGAGATATTTGTAATTACAAAACATGATTGAAAAGAGTGTCCATGGAGTTTCTTGCACATTCTTCTCCATAGAGATCTACGCTTTGGAATGTGCAATCAGCATCATTTTTTTTTTGACTGACTGACTTCTTGACATTTCAAAAGTGCCTGTAAATGGTTTATTTGGAATAAAATGCTTTGAATCTTTGAAAGCTCTATAGAAGTCATCGAGCATTGTACCTACTAAGCTTCTCCAATCCAGGGATGATAAGCAGTCCCGTAACCGTAACCTTAATCGATATAAAAGTTTCGGATAGTTTCAGATAACAAATGAAATCAAAATGACAGATTACGACGGGTTTTTACTTGATTTAGCCGGCCAAACGAATATTCTAGATTAGATATAAAACTCAAATCTTGCTATATATATTCTACTTTTATAATTTTAAAATTCTACTAAGTATCTGCAACCGAAATTATTCGAAATCAGCGGATAATCCGTTCATTAATAATATACATAATATGTATACCTATATAATAGATCAAGTGAGAAATGAGTACATTAGAGGAGGTCTGGAAGTGGCGCCAGTGACTGATAGTTGAAGGGGATCGTTTGTCTTGGTATGGTCATGTAAAGAGGAGGGATGAAACGCATGTTACATAAAGAGTTATGAGTATACATGTATATAGATGGAGAGGGAGGCCAAAGAAAAAATGAATGGATTGTGTGAAGAGTGATATGAAAAAAAAACCGGGCTAGTGCGAGTCGGACTCGAGCTCGTCGGTTCCGTACAAATTTACCTAAGAAAACAGTTCAATTCCCGAATTGAGTTACGAAGATTTTTTCGAATCGCAAAAAAAGGCTTTTTCATGACGCAACTACAAATTTACAATTGCTTCATGCCAAATTTCAGAATTCTCGGTCAACGGGAAGTATCCTATGAATTTTGATTCCCTTGAGAGTGTCAAAATACACGTTTTTTGCGACATGAACGGCTGTACCTTTTTTTCGTTAACTCAGAAGTTCGATTTTTTTAGAGCTTCAAGGGACCGCAGACCTGAGTATATGGTTTTAATTTCAACTCGATATCTCCACGTGTTTCCGAGATAAAGGGTCTTAACAGACAGACGGACGGACAACAAAGTTTTTTTTTTTTTTTTTTATTTTTTTATTTTATTAATTTGTTACATCAAAAATCATTTTTAACATCTGCCAAACTGCTTTAACATCTGCCAAACTGCAAAGTGATCCTATAAGGGTTCCGATTTTTCCTATTGAGGTACGGAACCCTAAGAAAGGGAGTTGGTGATAGCAAGACGGGTGACAGGACAGAATGGAAGAAAAAAAACGTGTTGCGCCGACCCCAAATAACACGGAACAAAGGCAAAAAGATGATGATCCCAAAAAGTCATATCCTTAAACCCCTGCTCCATAGTTAACTTGTGCAACAAAACTTTAATATAGACACTGAATTTTGAAATAAACATCAACAACAAACAATACAGTACACTACGACTCAAAATAAACACAACTCACCATCTATTCTTGCACACTCATCAATAATGTTCAACAAGCTCTATTTACACGTCCGGCCAGAATTAGAGGAACAATTGATTTGTTAGTCCGATCACTTTCCTACCATTTAGCCTTCGCACTAAATATAACAGACACAGATTTGTTTGATCAATTTATAATATGACCACGGTGGGTTTTAGGCATGACAGTGTTGATAGGTCAGCGCAAATTGGCGCATAGTAGTTTTATTAATGATTTATTAATGTTGCTTATCGTTTATAATAACTTAAACTGATGTGTCGTGATGGTCCAGTGGTTAAAGCCTCTCATGAAAGAGGTGTAGGGGAGAAAGAGTGAATTTATCAATTCATAATATCTTATCTAAGTTTATCTAGGACACTTCTAGGGTTGCCTGCCGTACTTTATAATAAAATATTGTACGTTATTTCAGGTAATTGTAGTCTATACTTTATGAGAACAATAAAGTACTTGAAAATACTTTATTTCGCATGATATGATTTCTTTGGGATTTTAGTCGTAAGTATTTTTTCGCTAAACGAAATTTATTGATTGGTGCTGAAACTAAAAAACAAAAATTTTGTCTAATCCCGCCACGTCAACATTCACAGAACGAGTTTTTTCTGTGATGAAAAGCAAATGGCGAGACGAAGGAACAAAGCGTCAAAGAATTTGATAAAAAATGAATTACTTATTTACTTTAATTTAAATTTAGATTGTAAAGACTGATAATGTGCAATTGTTTAGTACAGATACTAATTTGATACTAATAATACAATCTGCAAAAAGCAATAAAAATATTTTTAAAACATAATAAGTAATAATAAAGAAAAATAAATCGTACTTTATTTTGATACTATGTACTTTTTTATCTTACCTATAATGCACAACGTACTTTTACTGCAAAAAAAAGGTGGCAACCCTAGACACTTCTGACACCTTGTACCTCGGAAAGCACGTACAACCTTTGGGCCCAGTTATCTTTCGTGAATCTTTGACAGTTGTTTCAAGTAGTCAGCCCCCCTAGCCGAGTTGCAAACGATAAACGTGAACACTTAGTAATCTCCAATAGATTTTCAACTTTATACCTAAGAGCATAAAGTTGAAAATCTATTAAAGACTACTGAGCGTTAGCGACCGGAACGAACGAAAACACTATGTTTTCTCAATAGATTTTCAACTTTATATCCAATAACATAAAATTTAAAATCTATTAAAGACTACTGAGAGTTTACGTTTATCGTTTGTGACTTGGCTAGGGGGGCAGACATCAGAAAGTCTGGTCATTTGACTGGCCTGTTGGTCTAGTGGTTAGTGGCCCTGACTGCTATGCCGGAGGTCGTGGGTTCGATTCCCACCCAGGACAAATGTTTGTGTGATGAGCACGATCATTTGTTCTGTGTCTGGATGTAATTTATCTATTTATAATATGTATTTATTTAGAAATATTTAAGTATGTTTATCAGTTGTCTAGTACTCATAACACAAGCTCTGCTTAGCTTGGGACTAGACGGCGTTGTGTGATAGTTGTGTGAATATTATTATTTTATATATTATTTTTATTTCAACGTGTATCTATAGTGTTGCCCAGTAACTGGGTTGTGGAGATCTGATAGGCAGTCGCTTTGTGTAAAACACTATACTCCATCTGTTTAAGTAATTAACTAAAGGTAAACAATCTTGACATGTCTTTTATCTAAAAGTTGTCTATAATTTTTATCTAAAAATGTTTACAATTTGTTATTTACCTATACCGATGTTTGGTAACTAACTAAATTTAAATAATCTTAGTATGTCTTTTATACGATTTTTTTTAAAATAAAAAGACATATTAAGATTGTTTACGTTTAGTTAACTACTTAAACCGATGGAGTATAGATAAACTGGAAGCCGACTTCAAGAAAGTTGGGAAAAGGCTAGGGAGATGAGATGATGGTATTCGTCATGACTTAAGCTAGAAATACACTATACACACGTGTGCAACTCACGCCAATCTGGGCGCGTCGGTCTCCATACATTTTATATGGAAACTAGACTTGTAGACTTGTCTTCTCGTCCAACATACCACAGTGTCTCAAAACGAAAGTCTATGACCAGTGCGTGTTGCCAGTGATGACATATGGCACTGAAACATAGTCGCTTACAATGGGCCTCATCAGAAGGCTTACAGTCACCCAAAGGGCAATGGAAAGGGCTATGCTCGGAGTTTCCTTGCATGATCGCATAAAGAATGAAAATATCCGCAGGAGAACCAAGGTCGCCGACATAGCCCGAAGAATCGCCAAACTGAAGTGGCAGTGGGCAGGGCACATTGCTCGTAGAACGGATGGTCGATGGGGCCGAAAGGTTCTAGAGTGGCGACCGTGCACCGGAAGGCGCAGCGTCGGAAGGCCTCCCACAAGGTGGACTGACGACCTGGTGAGAGTCGCGGGAGTGCGGTGGATGCGAGACGCACAGGATCGGTCGTTGTGGAGACGCTTCGGGGAGGCCTATGTCCAGCAGTGGACGTCTTTCGACTGAAATGATGATGATGATGAGACTTGTAGAGCTACACTTGATCCACGCCACGCGACGTCATGCAACGTCGTTCTACATACAAATCTGGCGTGTTACACGTGTGCGTCGGTCTAATGTAGTTCTAGCTTTAAGCTCGCTCTAAAGATACGTATGATACCATATAAATAAATTACCCTCCAGAAGTAGGAATATTTTGGTTAGGTGTAGGCAGGTTTTGTGTCATCCTTCGAAATTTTTTAAATAAAATCACTTCGTATAACTCTGTGCTTCTATTCAGAAAGCAGTGAAATCCAAGAAGATCGAATGAAAAATAAACAACATCTCATACACTAATTATTACACTAATTCATACACTAAACTATTGCAGTTTTTAAAAGAAGAGTGAAAAAACACTAACTTTCTATTTCGTCATAGTTGCATATTATTTTATTATATTATTTAGTATGTATTTTTGTGACATTTATTTTACTATGTGTATGTATATAATTGTAATAGTATATCTTCTTTTTCTCTTTTGTCTTTACGGTTGCGAGAGTCCGATGGATGCGAGACGCACAGGACCGTTCATTGTGGTGACACTTGGGGGAGGATAGGCCTCCCCCAAGCCATCATCATTTCAGCCGAAAGACGTCCAGCAGTGGACGTCTTTCGGCTGAAATGATGATGATGATGATGATGAGTATATCTTTTAGTTTATCTTTTTTATTTTTTGCGTGTTATATTATTTCATTGTTAACTATGTATTTTGTGTGAATCTATTTTCCTTTTACTTCTACACACAGTGTCTACATCTCTATTTTCTCCAACTCTCCTTTCGCAGGTATGCTGGAAGAGATTTCTTTAGAAATAAGCACCACCTTTGTACTATTCTTCTGTTTTCTTCTTCTTTTCTTTTATTATTATGTGTACATAAATTGTTAAATAAATAAATAATTTGCATGATCCTCACATGATTTGAACATTACATGTTTGCTGTGTGGACTTTAAAAGAGACTTTGACCTCTGAGTCTGGTTTGGTGTTTCTTCACAGAGTCGTCAGATAGGAAACTCGGCCCGGCATCATCTAATTTAAATTAACAAAGAAAATTACGTGTAAAAGGTCCTATTTATAATCTACTAGCTTCTGACAACGGCTTCGCCCGCGTGAAAATAGGTTTGTCCTTACAAACTTCTAACCCCCGTTTTACCCCTTAGGGGTGGAGTTTCGTAAAATCCGTTCTTAACGGATGTCTTTTATTTATTCTTTACTAGCTTTTGCCCGCGGCTTCGCTCCCGTCAACTGACTACTATATCCAACTCTACCCAACTCTACCCTACACTACCCTACTCTACCCTACTCTACCCTACTCTACCCTACTCTACCCTACTCTACCCTACTCTACCCTACTCTACCCTACTCTACCCTACTCTACCCTACTCTACCCTACTCTACCCTACTCTACCCTACTCTACCCTACTCTACCCTACTCTACCCTACTCTACCCTACTCTACCCTACTCTACCCTACTCTACCCTACTCTACCCTACTCTACCCTACTCTACCCTACTCTACCCTACTCTACCCTACTCTACCCTACTCTACCCTACTCTACCCTACTCTACCCTACTCTACCCTACTCTACCCTACTCTACCCTACTCTACCCTACTCTACCCTACTCTACCCTACTCTACCCTACTCTACCCTACTCTAAAAAAAAAAAAAAAAAAAAAAAGTAAAGTAAAGTATCCTATGTCCGTCTCCTGGTTCTAAGCTACCTCCCTGCCAATTTTCAGCTAAATCGGTTCAGCCGTTCTTGAGTTATAAGTGAAGTAACTAACACGACTTTCTTTTATATATATAGATGCACACAAAAGTACAGAGACGGACTTAATGCCTTAAGGCATTTTCTACCAGTCAACCTTTGGGTGATGCAGAGACAAATTGTGGTAGGTGCAATATTAAGCATTACATATTGTTCATAACACATTATATTTTATACAAATATATGTGTCGACCCTGTAAGGAACCTAGCTGCCAAATTTTAAGTGTGTAGGTGTTACAGTTTCTGAGATTTTGTGATTAACGCTCAGGCGGTAGCCGGCGCCCGGAAGCCATTGTCTTACTATTGTGTCTCTAATTACGCACGTCAAAAGGTTAATCAGTGAGTGGTATGTCGCTTTCATATATATTATATAGATTTGCAAAATAAGCATTACATACTAGTCTTTTTCACAATGCAAATTGCGTCCAAATTCAGTTTAAAAAAAAGGGACTTTTAGTCCTTAAAACACGTAGACAAACCCACGGGTACCGTTACTAACCAATAACCACGCTATATCGTAAAAATATGCATAGATACCTACTCTTCTGTGTTGACATAAAAGTTACCACGACTCGTGAGGTAACGAGGATTTATGACTATAGAAGACAAGTTTGATGTCGGGGAAACTAGTAGTGTCGAGGGACATCCAAAGAGTTATGAGTTTATGATCTTGAAAGATATTGTGAGAGGGTGTGTAGGTGTACTTTATTGGAGTTCGTTCTAGGTATTTTCTCTACAATCTAGGGGTGTTTCTTAATTCTTTATTGTACACAAAAACATACATAATACACGGTGATACATATACAGTTTATGTACAAAGGCGAGCTTAACTCAACAATGAGTTTTTTCCCAGCAAACCTTTCAGTTATAGAGAGAGAACACATTCGAGGGTAGGATCCAGTGCACAATATAAATCTTACATAACTAAAGTCTTTAGGAAAAGAGTAAATAGGTTACTTCTAGGCAAGCGTGCTTCATCGTCATCAGGTGAAATAGTGGTCAAACGCGAGGATATCTATAATAATAATAATAATAATCCAGTAAGGTGCTGGTAGGGATCTTGACCGTACTTCCGGGATTGTCCTGATAGCCGTGGTATACCTCTCCACTCCTCAAGCACCTCAGGATATGTTGCCCTCTTGTTGCTACGTCACTTCGTGCTAGCGGCCGTTTTTGGGGGCCCATTTATTGAGTGTGCAAGTCACCCCCTGCCTTTTTTCGATGCATATTAATAACGTTGTTCAGGCAGGGGCCATAGTCTTGACATAGTTCCATGTTACCAGTCCACTTAAGATTCCAAAAACCATAGCCCTATTATCTTTGTTCTCCATATGTCACAACAGTTTTTCAATAACCGGGGGTTGTCCTTGGGTGCACTAGCATAGCGCGTACAGGGATAATCGTCGGTTGGTATCATGTTCCATTATAATTATCTAAAGGGCCTCTGCGAATTGGCTTCGGCTCCTTGTACGCCTCCCAAAGGTCCAGGACCTCAGGGTCCTGAGATAAATAAAATATATAAAAAAATAATAATAATAATAATAAATTTTATTGTTCTCTCTTCACAAAGGTTTCCTTAACTAAGTAATCTATTATACATATACAAGTGAGTAAGAAGCTCCTTTGCGAGAGACTGGAGTCCGTACTAGGGAGACCCTGTGTTACGGATCTCCAGGCCCTCATCCTAAAGAATACGAGAATATACCTACAAGTCGATGGGAAACATCATTTATATTAAAAACATGAAGGAAGAACAAAAGAGTTGATAAGTGTTTCTATGCGTGTGGGTTGTGCTTGTGAGCGTGTTAGTGTGTAGTGGTAGTGTGTAGTGGTGTACTCGTTTGATTACCAGATTCCTCAGGGTTTAGGGCTATGACAAGACTAAAAGTAGCTGTTCGGTACTATCATAGTCCAGATTTTGCAGCCACTTTGATAGTTTTGCCTTACATGATTGTTTGGAAAGGGGGTATATTGACAATATCTTGTTTATTTTAGTATAAAGATAGTTGCTCAGAAACGTGTAGTGATGGCGCGCGAATTTTGTGTGTGTTTTTATAGACGGACACACTGCATACCTACGTCGCTTGTTTTCAAAAACTGTGGGATTATAATTAAGTTGGGAGTGTTTGCGGAGGGTGACATTCAAAACATATAGCTGGCGCACCGTCAAGACACCAGTGAGTGCATAGAGGTCTTTGGTTGGTCTTTGGATGTAGGAATGGCAAGAAGTTACCAACTTTCAGAACTGCCCTCTGCGCACGCTCGAGTCTTAGCATATATGTTCTATTTGCACCACCCCAGATGGTTAAGCAATATGTAATCACCGACTGACACAGTACAAGATAAACCATCTTAATAATATCTGGGTCAGCAACTTGACGTAGGCTTCGGAAAATAAATATTAACTTGCGGGTCCTCGAGACCAGAAGATTGATATGGGGTTGAAAACTGAGCGCGCTGTCAATTATGACACCTAAGTATCTAATCGAGTCAGTTGTGTGTAAGGTGGGGCAGGAGCATTCGGAAAAGTGCGAGGCACAGCTAGCGAGGTGAGCCCTAATGACTAACGAGCCGCAACGTCGGATTTGATCGGAAAGAGTGGACGGTTTTATAGAGAAAGTTATGTATTTGGTTTTTTCTACGTTAAGAGTCAGCTTGTTGCATGTTAACCAGTTCTGAACCAGATCAAAACCCAACTGCGCTCTGCTATAGACCTCTTCCCACGTCTTTCCTTCGAAAAGGAGTGCTGTGTCATCGGCAAAGGTAACTATTCTCCCACTCTCCATGATCAGGTCGCAAAGGTCATTTATATAGGTGAGGAATAATGTAGGGCCAAGGATAATTCCTTGAGGAACGCCATGTTTAATGGGTAGATCGCCACTTGTCCACTCTCCCACCCTGACTCTCTGAAACCGACTTCTCAGATAGTCAGAGAACAGATTAAGCTGAGTATCCCTTACCCCGAGTCTTTCCAACTTTTTTATCAGAAGTGGGACGGAGACCGTGTCAAACGCTTTAGCCAGATCCATAAATATTACAATAACTTTGTTGTTCTTATCGAGGTTGTTTGAAACGAAGTCTGTCAATTGGTGTATGGCGTCGCTGGTTGATCGGCCCGACCGAAAACCGAATTGCTGGGAAGAGAGGAGCTTGTGCTTCTCGAGATAATTGACTAAACGCTTGTTCATGAGTCGTTCAAGAATCTTTGATAGGGTTGGTAAAATGGAAATTGGTCTATAGTTATCGACACATGCTCCGTCACCACTCTTATAAATAGGATGTACTTCCGCCAGTTTCCAATCGTTTGGGAACTCTCCGGAACTTAGGGCTAGATTACAAATGAACGTGATTGGAGGAATTAAAATTTGTCTAAACCTTTTTATGAAAGTAGATGAGATGCCATCTCGACCGCTGGCACAATCGCTTTTTAGGTTAAGGATAAGATTTTCAATTTCCGTGGGGTCAGTGGGAAGTAGAACTAAAGATTGCGGATGGTATTTCAAAGGAGGGAAAGGAATAGAGTAATTTTCAACAGTGGGATTGCATTTTTCAGCAAGATTCTTTCCAATATTCGCGAAGAATGCGTTAATATCGTTTGTAGAGGAAACTGGATTTCGGCAGTCAATTAGTTTCATAGACTCGTTCTTTGGTTTAGAAGTGCGTGTAACATTTTGAATAGCGTTCCATAACTTTTTGTTATTTTGTTTAGCCGCGGATTCGATTTCGGTTTTTTCGTATTTGTTTTTTAATTTTTTTAACAACGCGTTGCAGAAATTTCTATATCTTTTATACGTCTCCGTAAGGACTTTATTGTCAGGGTCATTTTTGGCCTTTCTGTGCAGATTATCTCTATTCCTCATACATCTCAACAATCCTCTAGTGATCCAAGGTTTGAATAGTCTTTTGCGATTAGATGTTTTGATTTTTTGTGTGTTTTCTAAAATGATATTCTTTAGTTTGCTGGTAAAGACCGAGACTGCCACGTTAACGTCAGTTGCAGAAAAGACATCAGAAAAATTTAAATTTGAGTTATCAGCTTCAATTTTATCATAATTTATGCGTTTTATCATTTTGTTAGAATCAATTAGTGATTTAGATAATTCCAAAATAAGAATAATTGCTTCGTGATCTGTAATGGAAGTCTCGGCCACGTAGCAGAATGCTAGAAGACGGGTTTTTAAAAAGACATGGTCGAGGCATGTCTTGCCGTGAGTCGGAATAGTGTGTGCTGGCAACATCCCGTGTGATGCCAGAAGGTTCAAGTAACATAGGCTATTTGGGTCAGAGCTATTATCAGAGATATCAACATTAAGATCACCTACCAGAATAATATTAGCAAAATTAGACAAAGTTTTTACGTAAAGATCGAGAGATAGAACGAAATTATTTATATTTTTGTAACCAGAAGGACGATATATTACTAAAACGACCGTGCTTTTATTAATTGTTATGGTCAGGCAATTACAATCCGATAAAGAAGGTTCAGCTATAGAAATATTAGAGGTATTCTTGTAGTAAACTACAACTCCTTCATTTTGGGTTTTATTGTTCACTGTCTGAAAGTGGGTATAGCCATCTAGTGCTGGAATGTAGTGTGTGCAGGGCAGCCAACACTCTGTTAAGGCTATAATGTCCCATTCTGTTTGCGATCTTGTTAACAAAGTCATAAAGCTTGGGATATTGCGTGTTATACTTCTTATATTTTGATGTATTATTTTAAGCGAACGATCATGGTTCTCAATGATGCTATTGCAGCTGTCTATGTCGAGGGTAGATGACTTCGCTAAAGCCAGGTTGTCAATGTCAGACAATATATCTAACGTGGTATTGAATGAAAAGGTAAAAAACGTCCGAAAACCAGTCTCAAGCGATGTCTGATGGTTATAGGTATGACTAGAGCCTTTCCTTTTGTGTGAAAATTAGAGTGTGACTTCAGTATGAGTGGATTATGGTAATCATGGATAGTATTTTTATATTGTGTAGTGAGGTATCCAACATAGAACAATTTAAAACAAGGCATTAAAGTAGTAGCCATTGACCACAAACAAAAACATAGCATACAATTAATAGACATAACAAAATACAACATAGTTTTACATGATAGAGATATTACAACCGAGGAAGTTAACATGCTTTCAATTATCAAAAACAACAAATAATACAAGGGAAATATGTACACGCATAAGAAGTATAGTCATTGAGCTTCTTTTTCCTGTAGTTCAAGCAGGGCTTGCTCCGATTTAATTAGTATTTGCTTGGCTCCAGCAATTTTCCTTAGGAATATGTTTCCATTTGTAGTCCAACAAAAAGCGTAACCCCTGCTCTTCGCAAACTCCTTAGTAGCAAAGAAGAGCCTCTTGGAGCTAGCAGGGAGGTGCTCCGATATGTAAATCGGCCGACGATCGCCGGTCAGGCCAATACTTTGTGTACTGAGGCGGCCATCGCTTGGGTGATTTCGATTGTAGTTGCGGACTGCGGCCAGAACTTCATTTTTAATCATAACACTTGAGAACTCGGCTACAATTGATCTGACGGTGTCAGATTTTCCCGGGAGCCGGTATATGTCACGCAAATGTGTATTGTTAAGTGTGATGTCCACCGCTGAGCCGACCTTAGTAATGATTGTGCGTAGGTCCGACGCTGCTTCATTTTCCTTGGCAGGTAAATTACGGATTTCAATGGTAGAAGGCCGTGAGAGACGCTGCAGATCAAGAATCTTTGATTCCAGGGTTTGTACAGTTTCTCTGTACGTTTGTTTTTCCTTCTGCAGTGTCTCGATTTGCTTTTTCATATCCTCATATTGTTGGCATATGAAATTTAAAGATTTTTCAAATTCTACATTGTACTTCTGAATCTCCAAATTTTGACGTTTAATCTCAGCTACCTCCGACACTAACTTATTCAGACAAGAAGTTTGGCTATCTATAATTATAAAAACAAAGTTTTTTGTTGTACATTGAATATAGGTAGTGGGTTAAATGAAGAGGGTTATTTGACAAGGGTGAATCCCTCCCCTCCTCTTGAAATGTGTATAGGTTGACCAGGCTCCACAGCTGGTTCAAACTATTTTTTTTTTTGTTTTCGGGGGAAAATCTTCAAAAGGCGGCTGAACTTTTAGGATCAGGTTGGGTGGTCCAGCTTCTACAGCGCGAATCTCCCGTCCTCAGAACTGTCTTTAGAAAAGGGCGTAAATCGCATAATACTTTTGCGGCTCTTTAGGCGTGTAGGTATTAACCTACCAACCTAAAATTCATGTTTATCCTTAAAATATAAAGGGTGCTTAAAATATATAAAAAAAAACTCGGGTCGGAGAATTGACTTGAAAACTGATGTAACCAATGAAACAACGATGTACTTTAACATCCTTGATATTTATGATAATTGTAACAAACCTACTTCTTAATACTAAAAATATACTGAAATCTTAGATAGAGCAATACCCAAACAATTCTGAATTACAAACCTGACAGATTTCAAATCAAGATTTAAGCTCGAAACTATCTCGAATACTGGCTCAAATACTAAACTAACAAACATAGCGTCTATCTCGTCAAAACAGACTATAAATCATTCATAACAGATCCAACTAGAGATGGGCCTACTATAGACATATGGGCAACTAGCCGACTAGGCAACTAGTTGGCATTAAATGGCCAACCAGTTCAATCAATCTTTCCAAGTGTGTTGGAATCGGCTTCCAGTCAAACCAGATGCATTATGGTTGTTAGTATTTTATATGGAGTGACTGCCTATCTGACCTCCAAAACCCAGTAATTAGGTAACACAACATCCCTTGCCAGAACTGGTGCCGATTTCCTGGCTTCTAGAAAGAGAGCTAGCTCAAAAAAAAAAAGAATGAATTTACTACAGCTGATCATTTAATAATTGGTTATCCTAGTAGTTGTGTATGTTACGGCTAATAGCCGAAGTGCGGCTACACCTAGTTTTAGTCGGCTACAACTAGGTGTAGCCAGCCAAGTGCGGTTAAACTTGGATGTATCCTATGTGTAGCGACATCTATGGCGTCACATAAGAACTAATCCTGCATCGCGCAATAAAGTTCTCCGCGCGATTAGAACGTATAGAACAGCCCGAAATCATCTACCGGGCAGCTGCCCACCAGACATAACACCCGTCTGGCCGGAGGATCCTCCCTTTTCAAAGGAGGTTTACGGAACTTTACTCTCTGTTCTGCCAACCTCCAAATACTTATCTTCGGATAGAATTAGGTGTAGCCTTCATCATAACGGCTAGAACTTTTTTTAGTTTATAAGTCAACTGATGTACCTAATTTTTGTGTATCTTGAACTAACGTTTTGAACAAATAAAGATGACATATTATTATTTAGATTTTAACACCAACTTTTGGATGAAAATATGGCCTAAAAATCTGTTTTCCCAAATTTCCGCCCATTGCTACTTTCGTTGACTACTCCTAAACTACAAGTTATAGGTCTATGGTCACTACTCTTCTAAGATAGGTACGTAGATTTTTGCTACCGTAGTATACATCTTTCAGCTGGGCAAACGCATCATCCCTTTTCTCTTTCCAAATCTCTTTGTCACGCGTTATCTCGTCTGCTGGTTAGTCTTAGCCAGCATTCGCACAAGAGTGCTTACAATTTTAAACATTTAAATGTTATAGTAAGTACCGATGATTCATTTTTAGGGTTCCGAACCTCAAAAGGAAAAACGGAACCCTTATACGATCACTTTGTTGTCCGTCTATCCGTCAGTCTGTCAAGACCCTTTATTTCGGGAACGCGTCATGGTATCGAGTTGAAATTATAACTATATACTCAAGTCTGTGGCCCCTTGAAGCTGTAAATAAATCAGACTTCTGAGTTAACGAAATAAAAAGATACGGCTGTTTATGTTACAGATAAACGTATATTTCGACACTCTCAAGGGAATCAAAATTCATAGAGTACTTCCCGTTGACCTAGAATACATCTGAAAACTGTAAATTTGTAGTTAACCTCTTGAACGTTCGCGAACATTCCACGAAATGCCCTACGCGTCGAGGATTTTTCGATAATTCTTTTTTTTTGGTTTGACCTTGAGAAAAACGCAAATTTCGTGGTTATATTGATAATTATATGCAATAAATTATACCTTCCCGGAAAGCCCATTAGTTTTCCTATCGAACTGTGTAAGATTATAAATAAATGAAACTGACCTGACTTCGTAGCGACGAGATAAATTGGCATTTTGAAAATTTTCTTACACATAACCTTTAACTTTCTCACATTACACCAAAACCACACACATATTCTCGAAAAAAACACTTGAATACGATAGTCCATACATTTGCGCAAAAACAATGTTACTCATATCACATCAAATTACAATAATTACACGACACAATAACTATTTCCGCAACTCAACAAGAAGCGCGGCGCGCAGCGCGCGGCGGCACGCGAAATGTAAACAAACACTGTCTGTACTATCTATAGGTAATGTTCACGACTGTGGCGCCATTTTTACCGGTTTATTTTCTTTCAACAACGATTATGATAACAATATGCAATTTTATCACTTTGTAGTAACTTCATTATGTTTATAGGTAAATAAACTAACAACTTATGTAGATTTCAAAGCATTTCGAGATAAATTTTGCACTAAAACAAGTCGAAACACGACGGCCATGACGGAAAAAAATACGCATCTTCACAAGTTTCGTCACTTTTTCACTGGCATATTTATTACTTTTCCAAAAACAAACACTTGCAACGTAATCTACACTTATTTCTCAGTAATTCTATATAAATCTTATAAGATTACTCATCGTTTTCTAATTGGAAACATGATTTTCGTCCCGACGCAACCACGCAACAATTGCTCCCAAAAAGTGACAGCTAGCTGAATGACGGATCACTTTATTTTTTTCAATCTTCTTCATTCTATGTATCGATATTGCCAATGGAAAATATTTTAATAGAAAGCGAATGAACTATTCTGTTCAATCAAATAAAAAACGGGTTGCAACTTGAAAATATACGTCACAGAAAAAATATCCAATCGGTGCAAGTCACTCTCGTACACCTGGGTGTACCAATGGCGCGATGGGCACTCAAATCTCTCGTACACCCGGTTGTTCGAGAAACGCGCGAGAGGTTAAGTCACAAAAAAATTTTTTTTTGCCATTCGAAAAAATCTTCGCAACTCAATTCAGAAACTGAACTGTTTTCATATGTAAGATTGTACGGAACCCTCAGTGCGCGAGTCCGACTCGTACTTGCCTGGTTTTTTTTTTTAATTTCCTGTTTGTTTTTACTGAGTAATTGCCGACTATTAAATAGGGCCGACCAGCCATCTATTATTTAATGTACCCAACTAGTTGCTTACTATTTAATGTGGCCGACTAACCACCAAACTCGGCTTTCCCGAAGTTGGCCCCCATCTCTAATATCTAACTGTAGAGCCTAGAGTCTATCCAGATTACCCGCCGGCTACTATGGAGATTTGACGGGCAACTGTCAGTAATAATGGCTGCCTTCGTCGGGGATTCCACTTGTGTTTATGGTTTAAGGGGTATTTGGATATCTACAGTTATGTGTTGACTAAATAATTAATTTTGCGACTGTACTAATGCAAAACAAGGTTGTCAAACAGTATAGAAAGGATTGATCGTCATACTTGACTACCGTGTGTTGACAAAAGGAAAAACGGAACCCTTATAGGATCACTTTGTTGTCCGTCCGTTCGTTTGTCTGTTTGTCTGTCAAGACCCTTTGTCTTGGGAACGCGTGGACGTAGTGAGTTGAAATTAAAACCACATATATACATCTACGGTTCCTTGAAGCTCTGAAAAAATCAAACTTCTAAGTTAACGGAAAAAAAATATGGCCGTATAAGTCGCAAAAAACGTATATTTCGACGATCAAGGGAACCAAAATTCTAGAGTACTTCCTGTTGACCTAGAATCCTGAAATTTGGCATGAAGTAAGGTCTCATAGCACAAGTATAGAGAAAAAATCTGAAAATTGTAAATTTGTAGTTACGTCACAAAAAAAACTGTTTTTTGCGATTCGGAAAAATGTTCGTAACTCAATTCGGGAATTGAACTGTTTTCATAGGTAAGTTTGTACGGAACACTCAGCAGGCGAGCCCGTCTCGCGTTTGCTCAGTTTTTATTTATTTAATTTCACTTCTCACACAATCCATTGTAATGTTGGGGTCCCTAAAGGTGGTCTCAAGGAAACAACCACATGCGTTAAGTACTATTTATTGAGTGCAATGCATGATACATCGAATCGTCGCATATGAGGTATATTGCTAACTCAGCATACATATAAAGGAGTGTACTTACTTACTAAAATAAGAGAGCATACATATTATATTCTACACTTCACCTCCCAGGGACAGCAAAAAAAAAATGATTTTACAACATTTTTTTTTTTTTACCATAATTATTTTAATTAATAATTACTTTTAAATTTAACTTACTTTTAATTTTGTTACCTTTTTTTTTAATAAAAAATATAATTACACTAGTTGTTAGCTTATTATAGATATTATACGAAATAAATGGGTACCTATTTATTCTTATCGTTATACATTGCAATGTTATCTAAAATCAAATCTTATATTATATCTAATCTATTGACAGTAAGGCCTAGTTCTATTCTTATGTACTAATTCAATTTTATTATTTTTAACTATTTTTACATTACAACCCATATCTTCCACTACTGTATAGGGACCTTCAAATAGGTTATCTAGTTTACTACCTGTTTCATTTTTTAATAAAATCAAATCGTCTTTCTCATACGTTGTTGAATTAACTGATCTATCATGTATTTCCTTACGTTTATGCTTATTTGATAACAAATTGTTCTTTGCGTCGACATGTGCTAACTGTAATCTGTATTTTAATTGTAGTGGATAGTTATCTATATTGTATAATGGGTCTACGGTATCGCTAATGCTATCAGGTATCTGACAAAGTTTTCCAAAAACAAGTTCATATGGCGTATATTTTGTTTCTGAATGGACTGTGTTGTTAAAGCTAAAGCACCAAAATGGTAACCAATGGCTCCATGTATTCGTATGCTTTCCACACTGGATCCTTAAAAATGCACCCAAAGTTTTGTGAGCATTTTCAAGTGCTCCAATGGACTGATGGTGATAGGCTGTAGAAGATAATTTTTCAATATTAAGGATTTTACAAACCTGTTCCATAGTTGCAGAAATAAATTCTGTGCCTCGATCCGTAGCTATTGTTTCCGGAATACCAAATCTTAATATGAACTGTCTAACAAATGCATCTGCAATGGACACCGTTTCTTTGTTTTGTAATGGAGTAGCTTGTACAAATTTTGTTAATTCGCACTGCATAGTCAATATATAACAATTACCACTTTCGTCTCTGTCTAAAGGACCCACAACATCTAAATAAATCTTTTCGAATGCCGAGGAAGCCGTTGTGGTAATTTCCATCGGTTCTTTAATGTAACGAAAATGTTTAGATTTTTGACATTTCGTACATTTTTTTACATATTCTTGAACATCCTTGTCAATACTTGGCCAATAGTATCGTCTTTTGATGGTATTGACCATTCTACGCACTCCAGCATGTCCACTGGATGGCAATAAATGAAAGTCATTCATAATTATTGTCTTTTCATTATCATCGATTATTCTTTTTACGCCTCGTAATATACATATTCGTGGTCCGTACCAATTAGGAAGTGTTGTTATCTCTTCACAAATACTTTTAATAAATTCTATATTATCATTGTTTTTAATTATACATACTTCGTTGATACGTATCTTTTTGCAAAAATAACTTAATTTCTGCACAAATTCGGCTCGCGAGAATTGCGCCTTGAAATCAAGATTAATGTATAATGTCTTTTTAATCTCTACAAATGCAAAACATTCAATTTCTTCAGTTATCATGTCATCATCCTTATATCTTTTTAATTTGTTACCTTCAATCAAACACATTTCCACTGACTCACGCGGTTTTCTTAATATATCCACAACTCTTGGTTGATCAGTCCAGTTGTTAATGGATTTATTAAGAACCTTCTTTTCATCTTTTTCTTTACTCTTATTTAATTCATTCATCTTTCTCTTTTGCATCCTAGTTGTTACAGCCATTACTTGCTCATTCATACTTTTAAGTTCATCAGACGTTATATGTACTCTAGATAAAGCATCTGCCACAACATTGTCTTTTCCTTTCACATAGAGTATTTTAAAGTTATATTCTTCTAGAGTTAACCGAAATTTAAGTAATCTACTTGATGGATCTTTCATGCCAAATAGATATATCAAAGGTTTGTGATCTGTCATTATGGTAAATTTGTTTCCATACAAATATGGTCTAAAATATTTAACAGACCACACTATTGCCAAAAGTTCTTTTTGTATAGTCGGATAGTTCTTTTCCGCTTTATTCAAGGGTCTACTCGCATATGCAACTGGTCTAAGATCTTTATTACATAATACTGAACCAATAGCAGTATCCGAAGCATCTGTTTGTAAAATAAATTCATGATTCTCTGAAAAATCGGGATACTGCAGAATGGGTGACGACACTAGAGCATTTTTAAGGAAATCAAAAGCGTACTGGCATTCATTAGACCATATAAATGGTTCATTTTTCCTACTTAACTTATTCAAGGGCATCGCAATTTCCGAGAAATGTCTTATAAATTTACGGTAATAATTACAGAAAGCTACGAAACGTTTTACTTCATCTGCATTTTTGGGAGTAGGGTAATTTTTTAATACTCTAGTTTTTTCCGGATCTGGTAATACACCTTTATCTGTAACCAAATGTCCCAAATAAAGAATTTCTTTCTTTAAAAATTCACATTTCTTAGGATTTAATTTTAAATTTACTTTTCTCAACCTTTCCATTACACTTATTAAATTTTGATTATGGCTAGAAAGATTTCTTCCGAATACAATGAGATCGTCCTGATATACTAGACATTTATCAAAAGTTAAACCACTCATTGCTACTGACATCATACGACTAAAAGCACTAGGACTTATCTTTAAGCCCATCGGTAGCCGTTTCATGCAATATTGGCCTGTATTTGTAGTGAATGCTGTTAATTTACGACTATTAGGTTCCAAACTTACTTGGTAATAACCTTGGTGAAGGTCAAGGTGAGTAAAATAAATGGCTCCAGTTAGCGTATCTAAAATTTCATTAATATTTGGCAATGGGAATTTATCGTCACAAATAACTTGGTTTACTTTTCTATAATCTATAACTAAACGCCATTTTTTCTCTTGACCCTCGCTACCTTTCTTAGGTACTAATAAAATTGGACTGGACCATTCACTATTTGTCTCTTCTATAATATCATTTTCTAACATATTATCAACTTGCTTAGATATTTCTGGCTTTAGTGCCTGTGGTAACCTATATGGCTTGACGTAAACTGGAGTAGAGTTTTGTTTCACAACTATAGATTGCTCATAAATATTCGTTGTTTTTAACTTATCTCCCTTTAAATGGAAAACGTCTGAATACTTTGTACATATTGCTTCTATTGATTGCTTCTCTTCTCCGTCTAAATAATTTAGATTTAATTCAGACAACAAAGTTTTAACTCTAGTAACGTCGATATTGGTCTTATTAAATTGACAAATATTATAGTCACCCAAATTTCTCAAATCTGGTGTTAAAGATGGCAAGCGCACTTCTTTATCACTAACATTAAGTATCCTGACTGGAATTCTATTATTACTAACCTTTGCTATTGCGTTTGCTATAAACACATCTTTCGCTATCTCTCTACTACAAACTACAACTTCTCCATTTACATTATCATTCACAATAATAAAATGAATTGATTCCGATCGCGCCGGAATAATTATTGCATTTTTTACCCTATCAAGTTCATCAACAAAATGTAGATAATGTTGTTTATTATTGTTAAAGAGTGTTAACTTATTTGAAACTATATCAATTTTTGCTTGAAATTTTTCTAAAAAATCTAAACCTATGATACCGTCAGCCCTTAGTGGTATTGAATTAAACACTAGAAAGTTATGCCGGAACGCTAAATTATCGTATTTTAATAATAAATTTACAGACCCTTGAGATCGTCGCTGACCACCTATTCCATTTATTAGGGTATTATCTCTATGAACAACAATGTCACTTGGTAACACTTCATTTCTAATAATGGACAATGTTGCTCCCGTATCAATAAGCCAATAATATTTAGTATTTTTAATATAAAAGGTTATGTACTTGGAATTTCCTTGGTATGATAACACAAAATGTTTAGGATCGAAAAAACTGGTGCGGTGTATCTGTATTTTCGTCTTTATTGCCTTGACGCGTGTCTGCTACTTGCTCTGCTGGGAACGTATTTTGTCCTCGTCCCCGGTTCCTAGCATATCTCGAACCTCTATTACCCCGGTTATTATTAAATGATGAGTGATAATTTGCTCTATTATTTCCACGAGAACCTAGTCCTCGGTTGTAACTGTTATGAGATTGGTGTCCACGAGGGTATTTGTTAGCATATTGACCACGGAAAGTACCCCTATAATAACTTTGTGATCGCCTATTATTATGTGAAACTCGTCCATTTCTAGATACATGCAAAATATTACCTGATGGTTGGAAAGACGTGCACTCTTCGTCTTTCGCTGCTTGTATGGCATCTTTTAAGCTGCTGAAGCCACGTGCCGAGACGATGGTGCTCAGCTTCGAGCTACGCAGGCCATCTGAAAACCGTTTTATAGCAAAACTTTCATTGATCGGTTTTAAAATAGAAAATGCCTCAGGTTTTCCATCCGCCTGTGTAATCGTCAGCTCCGTAAATAATTTTTCCACCTCAGATCCATATTCTTCAATGGATCTCGAACCTTGTTGAATGTTCTGAAGCTGCGTCTGAATGGCTATAAATGATTTCTTGGGTAAAAGATATTTCCTCAAGTCATCAATTAAATCTTGTACACTTTTGTGTGAGCCTGAGATTCTTAGCTTTGCGTTCTCATCCAGCCTACTTTTTAGAACGAAAGTAATTAATAATGCCTTACCTGGGTCGTCCAGCATGCCAGCATACAACTCCACGGAGTCTATCAACCGCTTGGTGGTGCCCTCAACACCGTCCATTACTGGAATCAAACTACACGCCACCTTTAAGTCGAAATCCATTTTATCTAATTCTTTTGCTACGGGTAAAATACACAATTTTTCTATTTCCTCGTATTTTTGTTTTATTTTCTCATATAGTTCTATCGCCGATGATAGATGAGTATCTTTGCTTTTTTCAATTTTTAAAAATATTTTACAGCAGTTTTCATAAGCACTTTTTGCTTGTTCCAACTTTGTTGGAATAACATTACCTTTAAATCTAGATTGTCCTTTTTTTACAAAATAATTTCGTATCTCTACTAAATAGTTATAATTTTGTTCTAGAATATCAATCATAGCATACAGATTTCTTAATCTAATAATAGAATCGCATACATAAACACATTCTACATAAATGCGAAGAAACTAAAAAAAGAAGTAAAGTCCGACGTAGCAGTTTGTTTCCGTTTGGTGTCTTATGACAAGTTGTCCGTGCATGATTCTTGCGCCTTTTTATTTTTGCGTTATGAAATATGATAGTTCTTCAAATTGATTTAAAATAAATTACACAACACTAAACCACTATTCACTGAATTATAATTGATTTTGGGTACCTTCACTGCGCCCTTTGATGGATGACCTTATCCTCTGCATGGTACTCATCCCAATTTCATGCTGGATCCATGTGCGATGACAGCTTTTGTACATTCGCAAGCCAACATATACTGCTATGACTCCAATGATGGCCAGAACAATGTAGGTCACGATGCTAAGACGTTCCACGTGTCCTCCGATTTCCTTCAACGTGGCGTCATTATTGCCTCCAGCCGCGTTTTGACTTAGGAAAACCTCTTCCTTTTCCACGGTTGACCGACACATTATATTTGTAGCCTTCTACTTAAACTTGGTACTAAAAATCCCCTTGGCAGAGTCCCAAGGCAGGGTCGCCATGTAATGTTGGGGTCCCTAAAGGTGGTCTCAAGGAAACAACCACATGCGTTAAGTACTATTTATTGAGTGCAATGCATGATACATCGAATCGTCGCATATGAGGTATATTGCTAACTCAGCATACATATAAAGGAGTGTACTTACTTACTAAAATAAGAGAGCATACATATTATATTCTACACTTCACCATCTATATTTTCTTTGGTCTTCCTCTCCCTCTCCATCCATCCACATGTATACTCATAACTCTTTTAGTAATATGGTTTTCATCACTTGTCTTCCCATGTTAATTTATATTTTTTTAAATACCTTTCTAGGTACATATAAGGTTTGTTGCTTTCTCTCAGCTGTGTTTATGTGTTTATCGCATAATATTGTGCACTTGATGTTTTTTATGCACTTGCTTAAAAAACATCAAGTGCACAATATTATGATCATTAGTAGCATATAATAGCATAGCAAAATCAGCCTTATAATGTTCCCACTGCTGGGACTCAGGCCTCCTCTCTAGTAGAGGGAATGGGCCGTAATTCACCACGCGGGCCCAGTGCGGGTTGGTGGATGTCACATGTTTTCAAAAGAAAGAAAAGTTCAACGTGGTCTTTGTCGTCAAAGTTCATCACGCCCATACGGCTGCCACAGAAAATGGCGTTTTGATGAGAGAGAGATATATATTTATTTAAAATTGTTATTATCTCGTTGGTTTTTCTACCAATTTTTACATTGTTTTCACTGGTTGATATTCCAATCTTGTACGTTTCTTGATAAACTGGTTAGATAACAATTTTTTTCATCATCATCATCATCATTTCAGCCGAAAGACGTCCACTGCTGGACATAGGCCTCCCCCAAGTGTCGCCACAATGAACGGTCCTGTGCGTCTCCTATCCATCGGACTCCCGTGTAACTTATCTATTACACGTTCTTTTGCAATGATATTATACTTATAATATCATTGTTCTTTTGTGCTTCGAGAGTTCGTTAACCCTTTAACAGCTTGCATGATTGGTCCGACGACGTGAGTTTTCATGTCCTATTTGCCTCTATCTCATTTAGCTCTACTATCCCCATAGGTCATGGATGTGCGACCCTGGGAAATAAACGCAAGATTCATTTTTTTCATGCACAATTATTTTTCTATTGTAGATTAATTTATAAATAAATAAAATATCACCAAAGGCTATTTCCATAAATAACGAGGCAATTTTCATGTCTTTCATTCAATAATGTGTCATAACCCATAACTATTATTATGAGCACCCCATAAGCGTGTAACTACCATAGAGTACCATAGAGATGTAATAAGCTTCCCGCTGTTTATGGGATCATGTTTGTAACACCCTGTGGGGGCTATATACAACGTGTAATGTAATAAACTCTCATCGATTTCAAGTATTTTTCAAATAGGTAATTTTTTTATCCTAATATAATCAAGAATTATTATTATTTTTACTTAGTCAGACACGCCCTCTCGCCCCACCTTAGAGCGAGATAAGTTATTAGATGATTTATCTTAAAAAAAAAAGATACAAGAAAAAACGTCGTTTTTATTAAAATGGTGTAGCCATTTAAATAAAAACTTGTAATTTTTTCTAAGTTACAGTTATTACCGCAAATATATATTTTTTTACCTTTCAGTCCGATACTGAACTGCAAATTGCAAAAAAAAAAACGTAGGTACACCACACTGCACGGGCTTGCGGACGGCAGGCAATGGATAGCGCGCCGTCCGTAAGGTAACTGTCCGGACCGAGCCCAAGTCGTCGATGGCGCGTAGTGTTCCACGCGCGCCTTAAGGAGATATTAGCAACCGTAGTGACTCAGCAGGGTCGAAGCCTACTGGGGCCATGGGTGATGCGAGAGAGAACCCCGGGGCCCTGGAACGAGGGCAAACAAGGAGCAAGAGTGGGTTATAGTCAGTAAAAGTCTGACACGAAAGGGCAGGAGATGTCATTGGATGATTTCCCACCTTAAAAAAAGGTACAAAAATAGCATTCACCTTCATCATCATCATCATCATCTTCCTGCCCTTGTCCCATCTTATTTGGGGTCGGCACAACATGTTTTTTTCTTCCATTCTATCCTGTCACCTTATAGAGCTTAATATTTTTTTAACAGAACCAAACAGAAACCAAATTGGCAATTCAGCTTTCCCTTTGTAAAACAATTCCAGTAATTGATGTGTATTCAATATGTCCCAGCACATTTAGTTTTCCATTAATCTAACTCTAGTGTAAACGTCATCATAAATAAAAAAATGTCAGCCATACATCAGCCGAGTTAGAAAATAGAGCGTAAAAATACACATTCAGCCGAAAATTTAAAAAATACATCGCTGCATTTTCGCTAGTGGCCGACAAAATAGACAACGTAAACTATAAAGTGTGTTGTTTTTCATGGCCTACAGTGTATTACGGGCTTTGGTTTAGGGTTGTAACCTTTTGTTTTAGGTGGAAAATCTGTATTTCGACGCTTGAAAGGCAAAAATTACTAAGCGACATTGCGTAAATTTTACAGGAGAGCGATTTAGAGTTAAAATATTTAGAAAAAAAAAAATGTCGGATTTAGATACTATTACCATGATGTTAATAATATCTAAATCTGACTATTTCGTCATTTTTAACTATTTTTTTCACATTCATTATGCGTACACCTAAGGAGTGAAATTTCCTGCCGGAGTCTGTGTTTCCTGATAGCTATTATATAACCTAGGGGTCTTTAAGTTAAGAGTGAAAAAGTTACTTCTAGGCAAGCCGGCTCGATCGTCGACTACATAGTCGCTTACCATCAGACCCCTTAGCCAAGTTACAACCGTTTCGTTTCGATTCTCTTTTCGTTGATCGCCTCGAGTCGGCCACGCCTCCTATTCATTTGTACTGACTACGTGACTGAGCGTTGAGATGACGTCAGAACAAAGTAGGCGTGGCGTACTCGAGGCGATCGACGAAAAGAGAATCGAAACGAAACGGTTGTAACTTGGCTAGGGGGGCAGGTGAGATAGTGGTCAAACGCGAGCTTATACATGATAAAAAAAAGCTTCCGTTCATCCATACTTTACACTTTACAGTGTAGTGCATGCTTTTTGACTTCCAGTATAACATCATAAATCTCAGTGCTGTAGCTAATGCGCGATCCGAACATAGTTCGCGTTGCGATTTTAGAGTTCCGCAAGAACGTAAGGGAAACATTCGTCATGCATTTCTCTTTCCTTTTCTAGGTTATGCTGAGTTTGGTTTTCAGAGTATTTGCGGCGGTATTTTACTCTGAATAACTTTTGTTTCTCTTCCGGAATTGTAAGAGCGAATTGTGTTTTAAAATATTCGTGAAGTTAAAGTATTGCGATATGAAGAAGCTTTGGCTACATTGCCAAGAAGAAAGGCAAATCTGGAAAAAGTATTCTGTCTATGTGTACTGGTCTATTGATGTGGAAGAGCGGAGTCTCCTAATACAGGCATTACATGCTTAAAAGGAGGCTCCAATCACCTACTAATGTAAACTATTTTGTTAAGAAATAAATATTTTGATTTTGATTTGAAGTATTGCTAACGGGTAAAGTGGATGGGAAAAATTCCAGAGGCAGAAGTCTGTTACAGTGGTCAGACCAAACTCGTTCCACACTAGAGACCATAGTCTGCGACGCCATCCACTTTGCCCAAGACAGAGGATAGTGAAAAATTACACAAAAAAGTTATTCGTCAAGATCACGACCTTCAGCATTGCGGATAAATGACGCAAGGAAGAAAAATGAAATAAGCAAAAGTTTAAATTTTTTTAGACAATAAAACCAAATACATGAACAGTCAGAATACAGTGTAATATGTCCAACTTTTGCGAACACCATTTCCGCGACTTAATATTTCTTTCATATTTCAATAGGTAAGTAACTAAAATACCGGTACCCATAAAATACCGGTACGCAAAATAACAGGTACCTATAAAAAACCTCATGATACTTTAAATTACACTAGAGAATCAAGTGGAAGAGCCTAGTGTAAACCATTTTTTTATTAGCGATTCCGTTCAAATGGAAAACTCGGCTTTTACTGAGGTAATAAAAACCTTGTATCTCTTGAACAACAATACCTCTGAAGGTTATTTCACTTTATTTTCATTACATTTAATGGTCTTGAACTCTTCTTCCTTTGGCGGAATTTTAAGGTTCATTGTTGGTTTAATGTTTTTGATAGATTTAAATAGGGAAGATGAGGTTTTCTTGATTGTTAGGAATACATAATTTTAATGGTAATTTTTAAGTTATATTTTTTAAGTTATATAAATTATAATTTTTAAGTTACCTACATAGTGATGACCATGCGTAAATGTCCTTAACACTCATAGCATAGCATATAGCATAGTCGGCCTTATAATGTTCCCACTGTTGGGACTCAGGCCTCCTCTCTAGGAGAGGGAATGGGCCGTAATCCACCACGCGGGCCCAGTGCGGGTTGGTGGATGTCACATGTCTTCGAATTTTAGGTTCTAAGACATGCCGGTTTCCTCACGATGTTTTCCTTCACCGTTTTGAGAGCAGTGGTGATGAAATAAATTACACAAAGTAATGCGCCTAGCTGGGTTTGAACCCGCGACCTACAACTCGTGAGTCGGGGCCGTTACCACTCGGCCACACCTCGGCCTTAACACTCATCACACTAATATTAGCTGAGCGTTCAGCCGTTTTTTTTCACAAAGTATACGTAAAATTTGTTAGTTCTATATTTGCGCCTTGTTCCACCAAATAAAATATTTTTCTTTTCTTTCTTTCTTTCTTTCATTTGTGAGTGTTCGCAAAGCTCAACTCAGGACTACTAAGAAGCTCAACGACTTGACGAACAATGCCAAGGAAAGGACATTTTTGTAGGCAAAATACCCAAATATATTCGTGTGTTTAATTTAGCGTACATAACAGTCTGTTGATAGAACTGAGGCAGAAGTAATTAACTTGTGTTTATTAAATGAGATGAGAATTGTGAATGTTTGGCATAATAGTATCATACGAATGATTAGTGAGGGTAAGTATGAAGCTACGCGTCCGTGGACAGTAGGTGAACTCAGACGCGTATTCGTCATTATACGCTTGGTGTACGCCTGCTCACAGCTTATAACTATGAAATTCTGTTGACGAAGCGGCAACGACACGACGATACGATGTTGCCGCTTCGTCAACAGAGAAGCTACGCGTTCGTGGACAGTAGGCCTCATCATCATCTTCCTGTCCTTGTCCCATCTTATTTGGAGTTGGCGCAACACGTTTTTTTCTTCCATTTTACTTAAGACCTTAAGTCTTGTAAACATTTTTGTGAATCGTTTTTTATGTATCGTGTAGTATAATAAAGTATATCTATAATAAAAAAAGTAGGTACACAAAACAAAATAGGGTTCCGTTTTCATCCATAAAATACGAAATCTTCTTGGTTCACTGAAATTTTTTATCTCTTTTTAATAAGAAAGAAAAGAAAGAAAAGAAAAGAAAAGAAAAGAAAAGAAAAGAAAAGAAAAGAAAAGAAAAGAAAAGAAAAGAAAAGAAAAGAAAAGAAAAGAAAAGAAAAGAAAAGAAAAGAAAAGAAAAGAAAAGAAAAGAAAAGAAAAGAAAAGAAAAGAAAAGAAAAGAAAAGAAAAGAAAAGAAAAGAAAAGAAAAGAAAAGAAAAGAAAAGAAAAGAAAAGAAAAGAAAAGAAAAGAAAAGAAAAGAAAAGAAAAGAAAAGAAAAGAAAAGAAAAGAAAAGAAAAGAAAAGAAAAGAAAAGAAAAGAAAAGAAAAGAAAAGAAAAGAAAAGAAAAGAAAAGAAAAGAAAAGAAAAGAAAAGAAAAGAAAAGAAAAGAAAAGAAAAGAAAAGAAAAGAAAAGAAAAGAAAAGAAAAGAAAAGAAAAGAAAAGAAAAGAAAAGAAAAGAAAAGAAAAGAAAAGAAAAGAAAAGAAAAGAAAAGAAAAGAAAAGAAAAGAAAAGAAAAGAAAAGAAAAGAAAAGAAAAGAAAAGAAAAGAAAAGAAAAGAAAAGAAAAGAAAAGAAAAGAAAAGAAAAGAAAAGAAAAGAAAAGAAAAGAAAAGAAAAGAAAAGAAAAGAAAAGAAAAGAAAAGAAAAGAAAAGAAAAGAAAAGAAAAGAAAAGAAAAGAAAAGAAAAGAAAAGAAAAGAAAAGAAAAGAAAAGAAAAGAAAAGAAAAGAAAAGAAAAGAAGAAAAGAAAAGAAAAGAAAAGAAAAGAAAAGAAAAGAAAAGAAGAAAAGAAAAGAAAAGAAAAGAAAAGAAAAGAAAAGAAAAGAAAAGAAAAGAAAATATGTTTACTCCTGTATCATGGGTACGTTCACAATGTAAACTCACATTTACAAGACTCAGATCTGAGACCACTATCTGGAGGCCATACAAATAATCTATATATTTAAAAAGGAATAGCTGTTCGTTAGTCTCGCTAAAACTCTAGAATGGCTGGACTGATTTGACTAATTTTGGTCTTGAAATATTTGGGATATTCCAGGGAAGGTTTCAACAGTGAGAAAATACGGAAAAACTCACAAAAAAAATCGAAAACAACGCCATCTCTAATTAAACTGTCATTTTAAAATGAATTATGCTGTTATGGTAATACCAGTAGATGGCGTTATCCTATGAAATTTAGCTAACAGAACAGGCGGTACAAAGTTCACCGCGTCAGCTATAGTTATTAAATATATTCAGCTGAAGAATATATTTCTTCGTTTGGTTTAAACGCGCTAATCTTAGAAACTAGTCCGAGTTTTAAAAAAATCTTTTAATTTTGGACAGCCCATGTATCGTAAAAGGCTATAGACTATATAAGATCATGCTATTTCCAATAGAAGCGGGGTATCCGTATACCAAACACGGGGGTAAATCCACTGGGGACAACTAGTGTTCTAACATGTTCGTTAAATGAAACACGCTAGGTGACTCTCAAAGACCAACCGCGAAGTACGGCCGTTTCTCAAAACAAAAGCATACAGAACCCAAAATAATTTCACATCATATTTGACCATTCCCTTTTCAAACATATTGTCAAAACGGGCAGCGAAGGGATTTGCCAGCCTTTGCCTAAGGACCAAACTGTCACTTGGAAAAGGACCCTTTGAGGATAGTTTCTTTTCACCCGATATCATATAAAGTAGGTTTTTGAAAGTGGTTATTTATCGTGAGAAATGTTGTGATGTTTAGGGAATCGGTTTTTGTTATTATTATATGTTTTTTGTGTAAAACTTTTCTGTGTTGGTATGCAAAGTAAATTATAGAGATGATGGATTATTTTTTTTCTCTTTTATTTTATTGTTAACTTCAAGATTCTTGACCAATAATTTCTGCTTGTATCCGATAAAGTGGAGTCGAAAAAAAAATGTTCATAGCTTTGACAAAAAAATTAATAAAAGTAAATTGTAAACGCGACCCGCTCTTACCAAGTGCGGGTAGACTGCGAGCTACCCATTGCTCGCCGTCCGATCATCCGGTAACCGTCCGGATCGAGCCCAAGTCGTCGACGGCGCGTACTGTCCACGCGCGCCTCAAGGAGATGTCAGCAAACCGTAGGGGCCCAGCAGGGTCGAAGCCTACTGGGGCCAAAGGTCTACTTCTAAAAGGAGTATCGGCGCTGTTATGAAAGGTAACGAAGGAACAGGAGTGGGTTTTTAGTCAGTAAAAGTTTGATACTATCTCCCGCTCCGCCCAAGAGCGAGATTTGTCATTAGATGATTTTCCCACTTAAAAAAAAACAGGTATTAAAAATCTTTAAAAAGAATTTTAAGGCTTTTGTAATATGCATGTATAATACACCTAAACAAACGCGTTTGGGGACTTTGTTTTCAATATAACAAATTGGGGGTGATGACAAAGGACAAAGGTGGAGGGGGGGGGGCACCTTTGTCTGTCTGTTGGCGATAAACATCATCATTTCAGCCGAAAGATGTCCACTGTTGGACATAGGCCTCCCCCAAGCGTCTCCACAACGACCGATCCTGTGCGTCTCGCATCCACCGCATTCCCGCGACTCTCACCAGGTCGTCGGTCCACCTTGTGGGAGGCCTATGGCGGCCCAGGCGATAAACATAATGGTTTTTAATGGAGTTTTCATCAATAGACAGAGTGATTCAAGAGGAAGGTTTAAGTGTAATACATATATGCATGTAATTGTAGAGTAAATTTGAGAATTTCGAAGAATTCTAACACCGCTTTTTTGAGGTGAAAAATCATCTAATGACTTAAATTTCCCGGCACTAGGATGAAGTGGGAGGGCGTGTCAGATTTCTTATGACTAAAATCACATCTATGTTCCTTCAGTTGCTTTGTATTCTAGTCCTCCTATGACCCTAAGGGCTATATTTCACCGGGAAACCATGGCGGCGCGACCAGTCGCCGCTACCAATAAAATGTATATAGCTCTACAGAGAGTTACTCAAGTGGTGTCCGTTTGGTTGTGACTAACTCGGACGCGTGCACTTAAGGTTCATTTTGATACTGTCTCAGTGTGGTGTAGCGACTCTGATGTCTGTATGGTGTCTAGTTTGGTAGCTTACGGACACCATGGTGGCGCAACTGGTCGCGCCGCCATGGTGTCTCAATGAAATATAGCCCTAATAGGCAGCGGTCCTGCTGGACCCCTACGGTCTTGCTGACATCTCGCAAAGCCGTGATGGACTGGTATAATAATAATTTAAATCCCAAGTATCACAGTTTCATGTTTAAATCTTTCAAATGTTACTAAGTCCATAAATTCTGATGCTTCATGTGAAATCCATAGGGCTGTTATCCATCCGGGATCATAGTTCCCGCAACTCCAGGAAGTTTCATCGAGTTTACGTAGTATAGTATGAACCCGGGATTTTCAGCTGTTTGGTTTGTAAACACGAGCAACATGAGTATATGAAGTCTATTAAGCGAACGTAGGTACATATAACGTTACATCGTCGAATATTATGAATAGAAGTTTAAAGTACACACAGACTTCGACAGTTGTGCTTAAGGGCTCCCACACAAACCTGCGACGCGATGCGATATGACGTCGCATTGCAGAAACCTGCGTTGCGAATTGCTGCGATTGCGATGCGATTTCGTGCGGCAAAGCATCAGTTAGGGCTCGTACACAAAACTGCGATGCGACGTCGCATCGCAAAAATGTGCGAGCTCCCTCTACGCTACGCTACGCTAATTTTCTGCGTTGCGAATTCGCATCGCATCGCATCGCAGTTTTGTGTACGAGCCCTTTCAATTCCAAAGTGACCAATATACAATGTGCGGTGTGAATCAATTCGCAAGATCTTGCGATGCGTCGTGCAAGCTCGTAGATTTTTACGATGCGACGTCGCAACGCAGTTTTGTGTTGTGGTCCTAACAGGGCCCTTCCCCACTTGTCAATCGTCAACGTGAGCATGGTTTAAAAGCTTGTTGGTTCATTCAACGCAATCCAACGTAATCCAACGCAATCTACACTAATATCATAAGGAGGAAAAGTTTTTTTTTGTTTCTAGGAGGTATTCTCTAAAGGTACTGGTCCGATTACTAAAATTTTTTCACCGATGGAAAGCTGCTTTATTTCTGAGTGACATAGGCTATATTATGCTGGCGGGCGAAGCTGCGGGCAAAAGCTAGTGTCCGATAAATAAACAACGCGAATAAAGAGAGATAACACCTGAATGCTCTGTTGGCATACAGTTATTCCGTCAATTACTCAAACACTTCACAAAACTTGTTGCAGGAAATACGTGTTTTTTTTTTTAAATTTTAAAGCTTTTGGAAAAATATTTCATCATTCAAAATCTTGACTAAATGTGCAAGGTTATTATAGGTGTATAATATTTTTTTTTATTTTTTTTATTTGTAAGTACATTATGAAGGTCCAAAGTTCACGCAAAATAGCAAATTTTCTGAGGTGTTTACTAGATTAGTCTTACTTATAATGATTTGACCTCTATAGAAACCTAGATAATGTCCACAAGATATCTGTGATAATGTGTAGTAACGTCACGTGTGGTAATGTGTAATCTCGTAAAAACGGTTGTATGAAACATGATGATAATATATCTTGTGTTGGACGCTCTTAAGTTCCAAAAAGTAGAAGGTAACGTTATTGCTATAAATCAATAACATCGCTTACCTTGTGGACTTGGGCTTTATTTAGTCGGTGCTGAATATACCTGTAATAAGAAAAATCAATCAATAGTTATTTTTTAAAAATAAAAATATTTTTTGGGTTTTTTTTTTATTAACCTACAATTTTTATATAGGATGCATTTAAAAAAACTAACTATAATTACAATAAAATAAAAAAAAAATAAGAAAAACCCTAAACTAATTACCTAAAACTAACTAAAATCAAACTAAAATATGGCGTCAAAAAACTCTTCCACATCGTTGTCGACTGGTAATGTGCCCAAAAGACTGGTGGCATTGCCACGCTGTATGGCAATGCTTATCCTCTGTCCGAGGTAAAAGCCAGCCCTTGGGTCACGCGAACTGTCAACTAGACGTTTTGACAGATCTTTATACAACTTGTGAGCACACGGACCCCACGAACCGAGAGTTTCAACCCTAAACGGTTCGAAAATATAACTTCCAACCATATTTTCGCCGCTTGAGGTTAATAATAAAATTGTATTATCGTGTAAAAAATAAAAATATTTAAAGAAAAACAAAAAACCCGACTGCGTCGAAACTAATTTTAAAAAATACGTAAAAAAATTAACTTAAATAAAAACTAAAAAGAAACAAACAAGCCCAGTAGTTTAGAATTCTGTTATGTAATACTAAATAACTACACATAAAACAAATCATACATTCTAATGCAGAACAGACCGACTCACAGTCGGGGCCCATTCAAATTTTACCAATCAAATCTTCCCAAGGGGCCCCGACTGTGAGTCGTTCTGTTCTGCATTAGAATGTATGATTTGTTTTATGTGTGTATCGATTATAAAACTATTTAAATTGTGTAGTTATTTAGTATATAAAACTATTTAAATTGTGTAGTTATATAGTGAGTTTGGTGGTAAACTTTTTTTTACCAAAAATATTTGTTCTTCATGCTTTTTCACTGTTTTTTTTTATTTGTGTATCGTTTATACTTGAAATGAAAACTTAAATCAATAAGTAAGAAAATTAGCGAGAATGATTGTTTTGTTAAACAACTTTAAATCGTTATATATCCTAAACTATTATTTAAAATGATAAATGATAAAAGGAACCTAAAGATGATTTTAAAATACCTATTCAACGACACCCCACTTGATATAGTTCATAGACTTTTTTTTTTCATTTTGACAATATGGCGTCTGGTTGTAGCTGTGGTGAATTTTGATTACTGTCATGTCTTTAGTGACACTCGGAAGGTTAAGACGAATCGATTGACGTAAGAATTATCAAAATCGGCCTACGCATTTGGTCTCTAGAACGCCACATAGAAACAAACATACATACATACATACATTGGGCACGCCACAATTATGGCGGTAAGTCCCTTCTTTGAGGCGTGGTTGGAAAGACCTCACGGCGTCCTCACCTTCCGCATGACGCAGGTTCTCACCGAACACGGGAAGTTCGGGAAGTTCCTGCACCGGATTCGTGCGGAAGCGACGTCCGGGTGTCGCCACTGTGTGGACCGCCCGGAGGACACGGTGGAGCATACGGTGGAAGTGTGCCCCGCTTGGGAAGAGCAACGCCGTGTCCTCGTGGGGGCGATCGGCGGCGGCGATCTCTCGCGCCGGGCCTTGGTACAGGCCATGGTCCGGAGCGAGGAGGAGTGGCAGGCGGTCGCCTCCTTCTGCGAAGCAGTAATGCTAGCAAAAGAGGCGGCCGATCGCGTGAGGCAACGGCAACGGTCCTCACGCCCCAACCGCCGCCGGGATTCGGATTCCGATCCCGATTTCCGGCCACCGTAGGCGCGGGCTTGCGGACGGCGGGCAATGGGTGACTCGCCGTCCGACCGTCCGGTAACCATCCGGACCGAGCCCAAGTCGTCGACGGCGCGTATTGTTCCGCGCGCGCCTCAGGGAGATGTCAGCAAATCGTAGGGGCCCAGCAGGGTCGAAGCCTACTGGGGCCATGGGTAGTGTGAAAACGAAACCGTGGCCCTGGGACGAAGGCAACGAAGGAACAGGAGTGGGTTTTTAGTCAGTAAAAGTCTGACACTATCTCCCGCTCCGCCCAAGAGCGGGATTTGTCATAAGATGATTTTCCCACCTATAAAAAAAAAAAAAACATACATACATACATACATACATACATACATAGACTGATAAACACATTACCCTCCTTTGCGTCGCGCAGTCGGGTAAAAAGAGCAGTGGTGATCCAATGGTGGCCCGACTTACCGAGTTGTAGATCGCGGGTTCAAACCCAGCCAGGCGTATTACTTTGTGTAATTTCATCATCATTGCTCTCAAAACGGTGAAGGAAAACATCGTGAGGAAACAAATTCGAAGACATGTGTTACCGCCAATCCGCACTTGACTCGCGTGGTGGCACCGTAGGCGCGGGCTTGCGGACGGCAAGCAATGGGTAGCTCGCCGTTCGAACGTCCGGTAACCGTCCGGACCGAGCCCAAGTCGACGACGTCGCGTACTGTTCCACGCGCGCCTCGAGGAGATGTCAGCAAACCGTAGGGGCCCAGCAGGGTCGAAGCCTACTGGGGCCAAAGGTTTCCTTCTGAAAGGAAGACTCGGCCCTGGTATGAAAAGCAAGGAAGGAACAGGAGTGGTTTAAGTCTGACACACCTTCTCGCTCCGCCCAAAAGCGGGCGATGTCATTTGATGATTTTGCCACCGAAAATATTAAGACAAGGGTTTACTTAGTGTAATTTATTAAATTACTGTTTTCAAGACCGTAAAGAGAAATATTGTAGGGTATTAATTGGCATTGCAATTGCAAATGCAATTTAGGAATTATCATGTAACTGACGTACAATCTCATAGCATTTTTATTACGATTCACTGAAACACCAAGTATTAAAAATAACCACGCAACCATTACAAACAGAAAATTCCAGATATTTTTAAACAAAGCATTAAATAACAACGTTGGATTATAAAGCATTGGTACCGCAGAATAAATAGGAACAGAAGGTCATCTCCATTCAATGAGCGAACACGCATGCACACACAGAAACACTTCACGTCAAGCGAGTGCAAGTGCACTTGCGATGATGTACAGAGAGTGCAATTGCGATCGGCCGGCATTTGTTCGAATCCGTCGTACGTAGACATCTATACATGTGTGCATTTATTTTCACTCATTGTACAGAGTCAAGGAGCTCGTAGTTAAATAAAAACAGACACACTCAATTTTTAAGATTAAGCAACGCCTTGCTGAAGTCGACCCGTGGATAGGTGACGAATAATGATCATCTAGTGCAGGCATAACATGAAATCACTTCTCCCGTTCTGGGTGGTGCAAGAGTGAATATCAGACTTATATTGATTAAAGCCCACCTGTGTTCTTTCAGTTGCTCTTTGCATTCCAGGACCACGGTATCACTTTCAAAATTTCCGTTGTCCTCGCGGGCATCTGCCCTACTGGATTTTGCAGACATCCCTTAGAGAGGCGCGTGGAACACTACGTGCCGTCAATGACTCAGGCTCGGTCTTCCCCGGATGGCTGGATGGCGAGCTATCTATTGCTGGCCTTTCGCAAGCCCGCGACTCTTATCAAGGGCTATCATATTCTTCAGTTAGTGGGTTGTGGAGGTCAGGTAGGTAGTCACTCCAAGTACAATACAGGTACCTATTTAGCTAAATCTAGTTACACTGGAAGTCAATCTAAACATAACTGTCAAAAGACTAGATATTTTATTGATTGTTTGAACCTAGACTTCTGTATGAATCTATATATTCCATGTCCATTCTGAACTCGTACGTTCCTGTTATAAAAGTCAGATTAGATTCATGAACAAGTCTGTTTATTAGCTGAATAACATTCAGTAGTTTCTTTAAGTTTATGGTTTTTTAACTGACGATGGATCAAAGAGAATGAAATATATTCTCTGAAATGAGATGGTTAAACTCTTCAGTGGGTAGTTAAACTACTACAAAAGTTGCTAAGTGTTGAAAGGTGTCTGGACTTTACGTACTATCAATGATGTTATGGCCACGAGCGTTCCCTTGAACTGCTTACGACGAAGCGCTCGCGTGGAAGACCACCCTCCACTTGGTTGATGACAGTCCAAAGAGACCTTAGAGAAGCTCATCTCGACACTGACATGGCACAAAATCGTGCACAATGGAAAACGAGGACAAGGAGGGCCGACCCTAAATAAATGGGATAAGGTCTAGCCAGAAAAAAAAGAGAAGGCCACGAGCGTTCCGGTGAAATTGTTTTTTTTTTAAGATTTTTATAATTAGCAGCTCAATATCGGAAGTAAGGTAAAAAAATATATATGTCGGTAAAGTAAAGGTGCCATTCAAATCTCGGCTGCAGGCTGCAGATGCAGGCTACGAATGCAGGTGGCACACGTATGATATGCAGCCGTTGCCTGCATCCGCAGCCGGGATTCCGAGGCTGGCTGCACTTGCTGCCAGTCGAAAATCTACGATTCAATCCAATATGAGTGCTATCGGCTCCGAGTAGCGATTATTTCGGGACTTGTCTAAACAGGTTGGAGTGACGTAACTACGTGCGCATCGACTTCTGCGATCGGCTGCGGCTGCAGGTCGCGGCAGCACTCGCAGTCGAAGCTCGGCTTTTTTTTATCTTTCTTCATTTCCATTATCAACAAATAACTTCTCTTGCCTCCCATTTCTTCCCGTGGGTGTCGTAAGAGGCGACTAAGGGACATTTTTGAGACTGTTAAGCACCTCAGGTCACCGCGTGGTGGCGGGTAAACCACCAGCAACAGCATTCCCAAGGAGGGTTAGTGTCAGGCAGGTGGCCGACTGTAAAACAGTAGCCATATCACTTGGTCATGTAAAGAGGAGAGATGAAACGCATGTTACTAAAAGAGTTATGAGTATACATGTGGATGGGTGGAGAGGGAGAGAGAGGCCAAAACAAAGATGGATGGATTGTGTGAACAGTAATATGAAAGAAAAGTAAGTTAGTGATAGCATGACCGTTGACAGGATAGAATGGAAGAAAAAAACATTTTGTGCCGACCCCAAATAAGATGGGACAAGGGCAGGAAGATGATGATGATGAACTTCTCTCGCCTTGTGTGAAGTGTTAGAGTGTGTGAAAATGGTTTTCTTTGGTGCCGAGGTTGGGCAGCATTTACATAGAACTTACAAACATATTAGCGAAAAATTGCATTAGCTGAACGTATACAAAGCAAAAGGAGTTGGTTATTAGGAACGTGGCAGGTGGTTATCTGAAGTTTCTGCCTGCCAAAGAAGAAAGAAAGAAAGATGGAAAGAAAAATAATATTTATTTGTGCCTCACAGAACTTATTAAACCAAATAATAAATACGAAACAATAATTAAAAAACCGGCCAAGTGCGAAGCGGATTCGAGCGCGAAGGGTTCCGTATCGTCCGTAACAAAAAACGGCAATAAAATCACGTTTGTTGTAGGAGAACCCCCTTAAATATTAATTTTATTCTGTTTATTAGTATTTGTTGTTATAGCGGCAACAAAAGTACATCATCTGTAAAAATGCTGTCTAACTATCACGGTTCATGAGATACAGTCTGGTGACAGACGGACGGACATTGGAGTCGTAGTTATAGGGTCCCGTTTTACCCTTTGGTTACAGAACCCTTAAAACAGTCTATCAAAAATCTGTGTAAAGCCAAAAAGGTGCCCATCAGCAACTGCTGCGATATTTAAAACAATAAATATTGCTTGTACCTACATATCGTCCCTTAGCGAACAACACCGCATAACTTTCGAAGAAACGCCGCAAAACTTAAAAAAAAACTATGCGGTGTTGAGAGCGCAGCCGACTTGCACGCTATCACTACTTTTCGAATTATGGCTTCTGATTGGCTGAAATCTATATCATGTGACCAATGGTTAGACGCGCAATGAGCAGCTCCATTTAAAGTATTCAAATGTGAAAACCGCCAATTTTCGACTTGAGCGGTGTTGTAAGCTAAGGGACGATAATATATGTCATTGTACAATTAGACTACCAAAAACGCTCTCTGTAAGCTTCAATAAATAAATCTCATAAAGTTTATCGGGTTCTTTAGAAATATTAGTACCATGCATAATTTTGCACATGTTCACATTTTTTCCTTCAATATTCTATTTTCCCATATCCATATTTCCATAACGATGACACGACAAAACGGAATCTGTAGTGAAAAGTGCTGAAACGATCGACCAGTTTACAAAGACCTCTCATCTCACTCAACATAGAAAAAAACTTGGAACTAAAAGCATTTACTCTATGAAAATCAGGTGTCAATGAATGTTGGTCATATCAAAATTCTAAGTTTCGAATCACGTCCATTTTTCCAAAGCTGTGTAATAGTTTTCGTGAGTACCACAACTCCAAAATTACTAACAAAAGTTTTTTAATCAGTTAGTTGGCAAGAAGTTTTAGCTTCGAAGCGTTTTTAGGGTTCCGTACTCAAGGGGTGAAAACGGGAACCTATTACTAAGGCGCCGCTGTCCGTCCGTCCGTTCGTCCATCTATCAGCAGGTTATCTCATAAACCATAGGATAGAGAGTTGAAATTTTTACAGAATATTTATTTCTATTGCCGCTCTAACAATAAATATTAATATTAACCAACAACAACAAATATTAATATTACTCAACTTTGAGTTAAACTCGCCTATGTACATGAATTTTGTTATTTACTTATTTTATAAGTTGTTTTAGTGTACAATAAAGAATTAAAGAATTAAAATAAAGTTAAAAATTAAAAGGGTTTCCATACAATAAACTTTGCTTGATTTTAATGTTGTAGTACGGAACCATTCCTGTGCTAGTCCAACTCGCACTTGACCAGTTTTTCTTACTAAATAAATGTAGTTTTGGAGCAAAACAAAAATCTCTGACTTGCAATTTTTTTTTTTTTTTATAAACCCGTGCTTGACTGCGATTCCACCTGATGGCTGTTTTATTATAGTTTTTGGGCGAGTTTCTGAATTGAGTATTTTGAGTTATGTTTTTTTTTTTTTTTAATTGATATAAACCAGTGCTTGACTGCGATCCCACCTGATGGTAAGCAGTGATGCAATGTATGTCTCAAACCATACTTAGATGCCAAATTTTTACAGGTTTGCAGGCTAAAGTAGAGTTTGAGAAATACTCAACTTCAAATGCTTAAATCAGAAATCGGGGGTTTGTTCTGCACATTTTGAGTGGCATAGAATAGCATAGTCCGCCTTATAATGTTCCCACTGCTGGGACTCAGGCCTCCTCTCTAGGAGAGGGAATGGGCCGTAATCCACCACGCGGGCACAGTGTGGGTTGTTAGATGTCATATGTCTTCGAATTTTTGGTTCTAGGACATGCCGGTTGCCTCAAGATATTTGTGTATGTCGTTCAACGTTTTGAGAGTAGTGGTGATGAAATAAATTACACAAAGTAATGTACCAAGCTGGGTTTGAACCCGTGACCTACAACTCGTAAGTCAGGGCCACTTGGCCACCACTGCTCTATATTTTGAGTATTTATTTTAAAATTGAAACAAAGATCGTGTTTACCAAGGACAGATGGTCCACTTTGGTAGGTTTAACTTCGAGAAAGAGATCAATCGTCGAATTCAACTCGGTTGAGCAGCATTTGGGAAGCTGCGCGGTATCCTCTCGTCCAACAGGGTCTCAAGACAAAAATGTATGACCAGTGCGTGTTGACTCTGAACCATGGTCGCTCACAATAGTCTTCGTCAGAAGGTTTAATGTCACCCAAAGGGCCAAATAGCAGAATTTATTTTAGTACAATCACAAGTTTGACGCCATCAGCTGCAACAGACTGCTTAAAGTCTCGAACTTTCTAGTCATTTTTGCAGTCGGGTTTTTTAACCGACTTCAAAAAGGAGAAGGTTATATGTTCGGTTTAATGTATGTTTTTTTTATTTTTTTTTATGTATGTTCACCGATTTCTCGGTCAATTGTGGACCGATTTTGAAATTTTTTTTTTTAATTGAAAGGTTATGCTTTCGAGTTTGTCCCATAGAAATATTGTTATGATCTGATCATGAACTTCGAAGATATGGAACAGAACTCCTCATAGAATCACAGCAGAACCGTCGTAACAAGTAAAATTGCTTTGTTTATGCGTGTAGTCGATGACTGACTGAAAGTAGAGGGGGAATATATCGAACTGATCTGATGATGAAGCCTGAAGTTAGGCACCGGAACTCTGTAATAAATTAATGTAATCTAACCATGTTTGGGATTATTAGACTTGTCATGAGATGCACTCTGGCTATAAGGTATTTAGTTTGGCTGAGGGGTACTTTTTAGTGGTGGTACCATAACTAAAAAGTGTAAAATAAAAAAAGTAAAAGTTGACTGTATAATAAAAAACTTTTTACAAAAAAAATACAACCGACTTCAAAGTAAAAAAAAAAACACTGAAAAGTGCAAAATAACCTTAATTTCGGAAGTCGGTGTTAAATAACGAAGAGAAAAAACTATTATAGAAACACCGACTTCCGAAATTAAGGTTATTTTGCACTTTTCAGTGTTTTTTTTTTTACTTTGAAGTCGGTTGTATTTTTTTTTGTAAAAAGTTTTTTATTATACTGTCAACTTTTTGACATAAGGTTTTTTTTTTCTTTTTATTCCGGAAGTGAGCACGAATGCTCCCAGACAGATGGGCGAGGATCGTTACATACTGGATGCCTGAGGGAGGATGATATGGTCGAAGTCGATCGCGGTGAAGGTGGTGTGACGATCTGTCATCGCTCAAGTCAGAGAGGTTAGAAAAGAGAAGGGGGCTAGGAGAAGGGGGCTAGGAGAAGGGGGCTAGGAGAAGGGGGCTAGGAGAAGGGGGCTAGGAGTATGTTCCTTTGGGAAAATTTTCGACTATCACGCGGGCGCGGGTAAGCCGCTGGCAGAAGCTACTAACTAAATAATAATGGGCTGCAAGAACAAGACAAGAAATTGTTAGCGAAATTGTTGACTACATTATTTTTACTGAAATTGTTAACAAAAAAAACCCTTACCTACTTCGTTACTGAACAAAAATAAAGTAAAAAAAATAACTCGAAACCATTTTGTTTTTGCGACAAACCCGTTAAAAGTAGAACGTTGTTAGTACATTTGTCGCTAACAATGATTAATTAATCCCGTTTTGCTACTGTTTAAGTCTTCTTAACAAGAAAGAAGCACAAAAGTTTTGTTGAGAAAACATTATTTAGTCAGTTTAGCGCAGCGAAAAATCTTAAGGAATAACTGGATTCTTGGATTTGCTTGTTGGCGATAGGCCAAATTCTTTTTTAATACGCTTAAGTTATGAGCCTAAGGTCTTTGAACGTATTTTTTAAGGGTACGTATAGAATAGAATTTTTTTATTTCTGAGTATATGGTACATGAAGATCTTAATATTAGACGAAATCACATAGGTATATAATACCTTTGCCAGGTGTAGAAATATTAAATAATTTACAAATTCACATAATTATAGTTCATGCAATATTAAAAATAACTATCGAATCAGTCCACAAATATTCGCAGGAGAACCACGGTTACGGACATAGTACGAAGAATCGCCAAGCTTCAGTGGCAATGGGCAAGGTACATTGGCCGAAAGGTTCTGGAATGGCGACCACGTACCGGAAGACGTAGCGTTGGAAGGCCTCCTACAAGGTGGACCGATGACCTGGTAAGAGTTGCGGGAATCCGATGGATGCGAGACGCACAGGACCGTTCATTGTGGCGACACTTGGGGGAGGCCTATGTCCAACAGTGGACGTCTTTCGGCTGAAATGATGATGATAAATAATAAATAAAATTAAACACACAACTCAAAAACGAAACGAAATCACCAAACAATTTCACCCGCTCTTGGTTGGGCACGCCATAATCATAACAGTAAGTCCCCTCTTTCAGGAGTAGCAGGAAAGTTACGACGTGCTCACCTAGAGCACGATGCAAGTCCTTCTTCCTTCTTGCGTCGTATTCCTCAATGCTGAGGGTCGTAACCTCCCTGCTTCATTACTTTAACTTTTATGATATTCTTTCATCTGTTTCTGAGAGTCAAGAGCGGTGCGGATCTGGTCTGACCAATGTATTGGGCTGCGCCCGCGAGGCCTTTTCCCATCCACTTTACCGGTCACAATGAGCCTTTCGATGCAGATGCAGGTCCTCACCGAACATGGTAAGTTCGGGAGGTTCCTACACCTGATTCGGGCGGAGAAAACGCCCGGGTGCCACCACATTGTGCGGACCGCCCGAAGGACACGGTGGAGCATACGGTGGAGGTGTGCCCCGTTTGGGTGAAACCGTTGACCCGGGCTTGGTTCTCACCGGAAGGTGAGCTACCCATTGCTCTTGCAGAAGCGTAAAATAATTACATTACATAAAGTTTACATCGTCGTCATATTAGGGGTTAAAGTATGAAATTGCCGTTTTTTAAAACGGGTTGCTTTGAAGTGTTATATCTTTGGATTGACTTGGAATTATAAGTTCAAATAAACTTTATATTAATGGTACGTTATTCTTTTTTCAAAATAAGGTAGTTATTGGTTTCTTTGTGTTTTGTATTTTCTGTACCCTACTACTTTACTTATAAACTAATCAGATCGGTTCAAAAAAGCACCAAATTTTAAATACGTGCCTTAGTTTTGCAAGTTGGGCACATTATCGACTGGGGCATATGTATGCCTGGTTTACCATTATAATAAAATATAAATATATCTACCTACTATACAAATTATTCCAAAATACCTATATATTGGGATAATGTGTTCCTATATTTTATTTATTTTGTAATGTAAAATTAAATAATGTAAAATATTTAAATGTAAAAGTCTGAAATGGTATAAACAAAATAGTATTCAATATGGTAACATTTTTTTTTTGTTTATTTAGTAAGGAGTTAATAATTCAATATACACGTATTTTATGTTTATAACTAAGCTGTGCCTATGGAATGGTTGCCTCTGCCATTGATACTGTTTTTCTTAATTGCTAACACCTGTCTCCACGATTTCAGTGCTGGGAACAGGCCTCTTCTTTAGAATCCCAAACACCTCAATCCTATACTAGTCACATCCACGATAACACCTGACCGATACCATCAACCTAAAGCTTTACACACGTACCATAAACTTGACGTGATTACCTCATAGGATTCATAACCTACCTACACCGCCGTATACCGATTCCTATTTTGAACAACCATCCGTCATTCTGATTTACGTATTCCAGTGCGTAGGTTGTACGTCATAATATTATTCGTACGTTCATAAAACGGTACGTAATAAAATGCCTATAAAATATGGATAGGAGGCTATAAAGTCAGTTTATGGGGCCTTAATAGGCTTTTATTGAATCGTCGTGATAATATTAATATGGTTAATAACGGTTAGAGTTTTTTGAAGGGCGTTGGAGGCAGAGAAGCTTCTTCGGTTGAGTGGAAATTGATGCTTGTTTTTACTTATTGTTTGGGATGAGTTATGTCCCATGAATGAGTACAGGCTGATCTTTCCGAGCAACAACACAACTATTCGTGTGAAATTAGCAAAGATTTACGTTTTTTTAAATTATTTTTTTCCTTTTTCTATGCTATATCTCTATTTTGCTTCATTGTCCATAAAGGCGGCATAAAATAATGATTATTTATTTTTATTTTTTAACTTGAGCTTTGCGAATACTGATCCCCTCTTTGAGGAGTGGCTGGAAAGACCTCACGGCGTCCTTACCTACCGCATGGCGCAGGTCCTCACCGGACATGGTAAGTTCGTTAGGTTCCTGCACCGGATTCGTGCAGATCTCTTCCGCCCGGGTGCAACCATTGTGTGGACCGCCCGGAAGACACGGTGGAGCATACGGTAGAGGTGTGCCCTGCTTGGGCAGAGCACCACCGTGTCCTCGTGGGGGCGATCGGCGGCAGCGATCTCTCGCGCCGGGCCTTGGTACAGGCCATGGTCCAGAGCGAGGAGGAGTGGCAGGCGGTTGCCACCTTCTGCGAAGCAGTAATGCTAGCAAAGGAGGCCGCCGATCGCGTGAGGCAACGGCCCTCACGCCCAAACCGCCGCCGGGATTCCGATCCCGATTTTCGGCCACCGTAGGCTTGCGGACGGCGAGCAATGGGTGGCTCGCCATCCGATCGTCCGGTAACTGTCCGGACCGAGCCCAAGTCGTCGACGGCGCGTAGTGTTCCACGCGCGCCTCAAGGAGATGTCAGCAACGTAGGGGCCCAGCAGGGTCGAGGCCTACTGGGGCCATGGGTGATGCGAAAGTGATCCCCGGGGCCCTGGAAAAAATAAAAAAGAAGGAACAGGAGTGGATTTTTAGTCAGTAAAAGTCTGACACTTTCTCCCGCTCCGCCCAAGATCGGGGGATGTCATTAGATGATTTTCCCACCCGAAAAAAAAAAACCTCAGTGTCTCAAGTCGAAAGTCTATGACCAGTGCTTGTTGCCAGTGATGACATATGGTTCCGAAACGTGGTCGCTCACAATGGGCCTCATCAGAAGGCTTAAAGTCACCCAAAGGGCAATGGAAATGGCTATGCTCGGAGTTTCCTTGCGTGATCGAATCAGAAATGAAGATATCCGCAGGAGAACCAAGGTCGCCGACATAGCACGAAGAATTGCCAAACTTAAGTGGCAAAGGGCAGGGTACATTACTTGCAGAATAGATGGCCGTTGAGGCCCAAAAGTTCTGGCGACCACGTACCGAAAGACGCAGTGTTGGAAGGCCCCCTACAAGGTGGATCGATGACCTGGTGAAGGTCGCGGGAATCCGATGGATTCGAGACACACAGGACCGTTCATTGTGGCGACATTTGGGAGAGGCCTATGTCCAGCAGTGGACGTCTATCGGCTAAAATGATAAATGATGATACAAACGAAAAAAAAGTTGTATTTTGAAAAACCTCTTAGTGCTCACCAATATCATAAAATTAAGCCTTTTGCAAAATTTCACGATCCAAGTCCCAATAGTCAGTCAGTTTTTCCTTTTTTATATGTATATAGATTCCAACATCCGCTCCTAACTCCCGTAACATACGATGGTTTCATGTTTATGACAGTCTTCGTATCTGCTTCAAATTGATGAGTTGTGATTACATATGATATGAATATGTTATACAGATTATGTCACAGGCATTAGCTTCGTCTATTTTGGGATGTAGGTACTGGAGTGAGCTAGACATGAGAACGTGTAATTACTACGTATAATCTGTCAGGGAAAGTTAAGAGTCTTTAATTTGTTTTTTAATAAGCAAAATAGTAACCACCATCTTATTATGTCATATGGCCATGTAAACTAAAAACAACCGACTTCACTACAAAAAAAACTGGGCAAGTGTAAGTCGAACTCGCGCACTGAGGGTTCCGTACAAACTTACTAACTTTTTCATGCAGTTTTCACAAATGAACAGAGTGATTCATGAGAAAGGTTTAGGTGTATAATACATGTATATTATAATAGTAGAAAAACCGGGAATTTCAAAGATTTCTAACAGCCGTGCGAAGCTGGGGCCGGTCGCTAGTAAGTACCACATAAGTTCCTTAAATAAAGAAAGATAATAATTATACATAGGACGGTCGTTGTATCAGCAACTGTCGCCTTAATGGCGAGGTTTAACTTAAAAAGAAAGCATCATAATATCAACCGAAAGACGTCCACTATTGGACAAGTGGACATAGGCCTCCCCCAAGTATCGCTGTAACAAACGGTCCCATAATGCGTTTCGCATCCATGGCATTACCGCGACTCTCGCCAGGCAAAAAAAAAAATACTCCACTCGAGCGGCGATTGTACATACGTCTGTACAACTTGAGTGACCTTGAAAAACGCTTAATTGAGGAGTGGCTGGAAAGTCCTCACGGCGTCCTTACCTACCGCATGGCGCAGGTCCTCACCGGACATGGTAAGTTCGGGAGGTTCCTGCACCGGATTCGTGGAGATCTCTTCCGCCCGGGTGCAACCATTGTGTGGACCGCCCGGAAGACACGGTGGAGCATACGGTAGAGGTGTGCCCTGCTTGGGCAGAGCACCACCGTGTCCTCGTGGGGGCGATCGGCGGCAGCGATCTCTCGCGCCGGGCCTTGGTACAGGCCATGGTCCGGAGCGAGGAGGAGTGGCAGGCGGTTGCCACCTTCTGCGAAGCAGTAATGCTAGCAAAGGAGGCCGCCGATCGCGTGAGGCAACGGCCCTCACGCCCAAACCGCCGCCGGGATTCCAATCCCGATTTTCGGCCACCGTAGGCTTGCGGACGGCGAGCAATGGGTGGCTCGCCATCCGATCGTCCGGTAACTGTCCGGACCGAGCCCGAGTCGTCGACGGCGCGTAGTGTTCCACGCGCGCCTCAAGGAGATGTCAGCAACGTAGGGGCCCAGCAGGGTCGAGGCCTACTGAGGCCATGGGTGATGCGAAAGTGATCCCCGGGGCCCTGGAAAAAATGAAAAAGAAGGAACAGGAGTGGATTTTTAGTCAGTAAAAGTCTGACACTTTCTCCCGCTCCGCCCAAGATCGGGGGATGGCATTAGATGATTTTCCCACCCGAAAAAAAAACCTCAGTGTCTCAAGTCGAAAGACCAGTGCTTGTTGCCAGTGATGACATATGGTTCCGAAACGTGGTCGCTCACAATGGGCCTCATCAGAAGGCTTAAAGTCACCCAAAGGGCAATGGAAATGGCTATGCTCGGAGTTTCCTTGCGTGATCGAATCAGAAATGAAGATATCCGCAGGAGAACCAAGGTCGCCGACATAGCACGAAGAATTGCCAAACTTAAGTGGCAAAGGGCAGGGTACATTGCTTGCAGAATAGATGGCCGTTGAGGCCCAAAGGTTCTGGCGACCACGTACCGAAAGACGCAGTGTTGGAAGGCCCCCTACAAGTTGGTTCGATGACCTGGTGAAGGCCGCGGGAATCCGATGGATGCGAGACGCACAGGACCGTTCATTGTGGTGACATTTGGGTGAGGCATATGTCCAGCAGTGGACATCTATCGGCTAAAATGATAAATGACAAACGAATTTTCTCCTTTTCACTCCCTCAAAAGTTGTATTTTCAAAAACCTCTTAGAGTTCACCTATATCATAAAATTAAGCCTTGTGCAAAATTTCATGATCCAAGTCTCTGTAGTCAGTCAGTTTTATATGTATATTATAGATTCCAACATCCGCTCCTAACTCCCGTAACATACGATGGTTTCATGTTTATGACAGTCTTCGTATCTGCTTCAAATTGATGAGTTGTGATTACATATGATATGAATATGTTATACAGATTATGTCACAGGCATTAGCTTCGTCTATTTTGGGATGTAGGTACTGGAGTGAGCTAGACATGAGCGTAATTACTACATATAATTTGTCAGGGAAAGTTAAGAGTCTATAATTTGTTTTTTAATAAGCATAATAGTAACCATCATCATATTACGTCATAGGGTCATGATGTTAACTAAAAACAAACGACTTCACTACAAAAAAAACTGGGCAAGTGTAAGTCGGACTCACGCACTGAGGGTTCCGTACAAACTTACTAACTTTTTCATGCAGTTTTCACAAATGAACAGAGTGATTCATGAGAAAGGTTTAGGTGTATAATACATGCATTTATAATAAGGAAAACCCGGGAATTTCAAAGATTTCTAACAGCCGTGCGAAGCTGGGGTCGCTAGTAAATACAATATCTACAAGTTCCTTAAATAAAGAAAGATGATAATTATACATAGGATGGTCGTTGTAGCAGCAACTGTCATCTTAATGGGGACGTTTAACTTAAAAAACTGGGCAAGTGCGAGTTGGACTCGCGACCTGAGGGTTCTGTACAAACTTACCTATGTAAACAGTTCAATTCCCGAATAGTGTTTTGAACATTTTTCCGAATCGCAATTCTTTTTTTGTTGTGACGTAACAACAAATTTACAGTTTTCAGATTTATTTTTATAGCACAGGCTATAAGAACTTGCTTTATGCAAAATTTCAGGATTCTGGGTCAACGGGAAGTACCCTATGAATTTTGATTTTCTCGAGAGTGTCGAAATATACGTTTTTTGAGACATAAACGGCCGTATCTTTTTTTTTCGTTAACTTGGAAATTTGATTTTTTCACAGCTTCAAGAGACCGCAAACTTGAGTATATGGTTTTAATTTCAACTTGATACCTCCACGCGTTCCCGAGATAAAGGATCTTGACAGACAGACAGCGAAAAGACGGACGGACAACAAAAAAATCATCATAATATTGATATTATGATGATTTACCGAAAGACGTCCACCACTGGACATAGGCCTCCCCCAAGTATCGCTATAACAAACGGTCCTGTACTGCGTTTCGCATCCATAGCATTACCGCAACTCTCACCAAGCAAAAAAGAAATACCCGTAATAAATTCCTATAACCATACAATAAAGAAAAAGAAAGAAAGAAAGAAAAAGAATTTATTTGGAAAGCACAAGGCACAAACACAATATAAGGTAACACAAAATAAAAAAAAATAAACAAAAAATATAGTTGTGTGCCTCACGGCTGCACCAAAATAGGTCCAGATAAAAGATAGGTAGGTAAGTAGGTAGATAATATATGTACCGTATACATTTAAGGAACTAAATACCTAAATAAAATAATCTTAGACTCGGCAAAACATTTGATTTGCAAAAAATTATCAAACATTGGATTTTTATTAAAGCAACAAAATCAATCTAACGTAATTGGCTATTTAGGGTACCTACCTTAATAACCCTAGCTAGCCAATTACGGAAAATTTTACAAAATTGGCTACTTAGCCAATCACAGTAAATTGTACACAAGAACTTTTCAATATTCCTTCTATATTTAAAAAAAACCAACAACTTAGGGCCACTGTCCACGGACGCGTAGCTTCATAGACGCGTATTCGATATTATACGCTACGGCAACGACACGACGCCGCGATGCTGCCGCTTCGGCGACACAGCTTCATAGTTTTGTATGCAAGCTTCACGCAGGCGTACACCAAGCGTATAAGGACGAATACGCGTCTATGAAGCTACGCTTCCGTAGACAGTAGGCCTTACAATAAGAAGGTCAGCGACCTCTAAAGTCCCAATAATATTTTAACACAATTAAATCTTTTCTGAGGTCATAGCCTCCACGAAAAATATCAAGAAAAATCGCAATTTCTTCATAAACCTGATGATTCTTTTTGCAGTCACTGGAGCATAAAAGATCTGAATTCTTTGAGACCTTGCAGTAATTTGTGAGTAATCACTGTGATGCTCTTGTCAAAGTAGATAGGGGCGATTTAAAGGCCTGAGAATTGAGGACGTGTGTACCACGTAGTGCTATTTGTTGGCCTCATTTTATGTTATATCACTTTTTCATGTTCCCACTCAGTAGTTATGATGAGTCTAATTTTTTATTTTTTTTATTCTTGATAGGTTTGCGCTTGACCACTATCTCACCTGATGGAAAGCAACGATGCAGTCGACGATGGAGCGCGCTTATCTAGAAGTAACCTATTCACTCTTGACATAAAGATTCCCAGGTTGTAGCCATCAGAAAACACAGACTCCGGCAGGGAATTCAACTCCTTAGCTGTACGCATAATGAATGTATTCCCAAATCGTTTTGTTCCAGAATTCCAGAATAGGTTCGTTTATACAATAATAGTCAAAGGAGAACGGGCAGAAGTGGTTCAAATGGCGTCAGCTGATGAAACATAGTCCATTTAAATAGTTCGTCATATGAGATATTTTTTACTATGGACACTATAAACTTTTCCCACGAAAAAAAAAAAATACAATCCAGAAAAATGGTACCTTTTGTAGACCTGACCCTTTTTAATGTTTGATTGTTTACAAGTACTCGTATATTATGTTGTAATTACTTTAACATAGAAACGTGTTAATAGTATTAGTTTCATTACATAGAAACCAAGCCTCGTGTCATCAGAAATATACCTACATACTGACCTCATCGCTCATCACGGCCGTTCTGTAATTTTTCCGGGAAAAACTTTCAACAGAAGTTTTTTTATCTCAATTCTGGGATTCAGTAATGATTTCGCTTTTATGAAGTTGTTAATTGTGTGGGTGGAAGAATTTTTAACGATATTTCATCCTGTTATTTTCTGGATTAAATTTCCAATGGATGTTGTTAAAGTTCTTGGCGAAAAATATACATTTTATATTGAAATGCGATTTCATGTTTCAGTTGTTGGGAATTCGATTATCTGAAGCAGAATCGTCATGTACTTGTATAAGTACGAAAATTATTACTTGTGGATGTTTTAAATTTAAAATAAATTCTAGAGAGATAAAAACGAAGAAGTAATTACGCAAGTAGCGTATATTACTTTGTATCTTCTCTCATCTTACATATTTACTAGCCAGCGACTTCGCACGCGTGTTTTTTTTTAAATGGCTTAAACTAGTGCTTGACTGTGATCCCACCTGATGGTAACCAGTAATGCAATTGTAGAGAATGAAGCGCAATTCAAAAAAAAAAATTCAGTAGTTTTTTATTTCACATAGGCCTACATGGGCACTTATAAAGAAGTCAGAAAGCTAGTGCACGGTTTCAAATTGGTCGTTTCCTATGCAGAAGAACCGGCAAGAAACTCCATGGTTACTCTTTTAAAAAAAATGTTGTTCTTACAATATTTCCATATTACAGTATATGTAGATATTATGTAAGGACAGTGTAGACCGGTCAATATTGTACTATTACGACTCACTATAATATTGTACTATTGTACTATTATTACAATATTGTAATAATAATAAGTAAGTCGTAATAGGAAGTAACCTAAGAATTCGCGAAGTCTACAGTGTTCTCACATTCAAATTATAAAAAAAGAGGCTATATAAAAAAAAGCAAGAAAAATAAATAATTACAATTATCAATAAATGAGACGTTAACAAAATAAATTATTAACGAATTTATGGTGGTTGGGGGTCTAATAATATAAAAAATATTGTAAAAGCAACGTGTTAGAAAAAAAAAGTATATATTGCAACAGATGTGGAGCAGTTAATAGATACATTTACACAATATAATGAGTTACTAGTTTATTACACTAGTTTATTAAAAGCGGAACATACTTTCGTGATAAAAAGTATCCTATGTGCTCTTTCAGGATATGGTCTACAGTCATGTACCAAGTTTCATAAAAATTCAATTAGCCGTTCAAACGCAGGACCTTCACAAACTTTCACCCTTACAATATTAGTGTGATTCTCAAATTATCTATATTCCGTAACAACAAACCGCTTCTTCTTCCAGCTGATAATCAGCGCTGGGAGTCTGACGCCCAGCAATTGCTGAGTTGGCGACCCTTTCGGTTCGGGCACGCTCAGCGCAACTATAATATTGTAAATCTGTACTTTTTTTTGTGTTGTTGCCTATTTTATTGCCTGCATCGAATAAATACTATTCTATTCTATTTAATACAATACAGGAATTAACAAAATATATAGGTAATTGTTCTACTATCAGATTACTCCGTTTAACAGTTAGGTACATGTTACTAATCGTCAACCCCTCGAAACTTTACAAATATAGGTTAAAGTACACCCTCCCATAAGGGAATAGGTTTGAATATTAATCCCCTGTTAAAAGTCCATTGTATCCATGCCGATACTCGTCTAGGAGAGGCTCGTTAGAAAAGTGGACCACAAAATAAGTACAGAAGGATAGTTCAATACAACAAGCGAAAAAGGCTCACATACACAGACACAATCGCTCTCAACGTGGTCCTTAAATCTAGTCCTGGACTAAATCTGTTCGCTGATGAATGGAAGGAGATACTGTCTGAATGTCTGGTAATAACTGTCGGCTGTTTTGGAACCTCATAGCCTGGCATGCGACGATGGTAAGAGACCGGACGGTATGTCTTTATTTCCGTGGAAGATGGGTAGGCCTTTAGTGTGGGACGCTACCTGTGTCGACACTCATGCACCACCCCATCTTCCTAGCTCTTCGTGCTGTGCTGGTGCTGCCACTGTGACTGCGAAGAACCTTAAGCGGCGGAAATATAACAACCTCGTCGGCAGTTATATTTTTGAGCCGTTTGGGGTTGAAACTCTTGGTCCGAGTGCTCATAAGCTTTTCAATGAATTATCCAAACGCTTAGTAGACACTTCGCGTGACCCAAGGGCTGACTTTTACCTTGGTCAGAGATTAAGCATTGCCATACAACGTGGCAATGCGGCGACATTGCCACGTTGTATGGCAATGGCCCAAAAGGCTGGCGAGCCTTTTGGGCACACTTCCAGTCGACAGCAATGCGGAGGAGTTTTATGACGCCATATTTTAGCTAGTAGTTTTTCTTTTAGTGTACTTGTATATATAGTTTTAATTAGTCTGGTAATTAGCTAGAAGACTTAGTGAGAGGCTTAGTTTGTCATAATAAAGTATAAGATGTCTGTCACCTTTTGTTGGAGTGTGTCAGGAATGAGTCTGAAAGAAGTTCGTTAATTAACGAATTAAATATAAATAAGCTAGATTTAGGGATATTTAACGTTATTCTAACCAAACCAATGTCGCCAGAAGCTATTTTAGTTTACTCACTAGTTACTCTGTAATTGTGATGTACTTGGGTAAGGCTACGATGGAACTGGTATAACAATTTGTTAAAAGTTCCTTAAATAAATAAATAAAAAACTATAGTATTGCGTATAATATGTGTTATTTTATCTTTGTAAAGTAAGTACAAAGTAGGTCTCCGCATACAAACTTTGGACCCTCATTTTATTCCTTTAAAGAATGAAGTTTTGAAAATCCTTTATATACATCATACGACCGTTTCGTTTCGATTGTCTTGCGTCGAACGCCTCGAGTAGGCCACGCCTCCGATTCCTTTGTTCTGACGTCATCTTAATGCTGTGTCATCTCAGTCACGTGATCAGAACAAAGGAATCGGAGGCGTGGCCTACTCGAGGCGTTTGACATAAGAGAATCAAAACGAAACGGTCGTAACTTGGCTAGGGGGGCAGGATTTTTTTTATACAGATATGCTTCACAAACTTTGTTGCTAATCATCGTAACTGTCAGTTTGTAGTTCTGGCTTAATAAATAAACGCGTATATCGTGTGGCGCTGTACGTGAAAAAAATCTATGTCATCATAATCATCTTTTCAGCCAAAAGACGTCCACTACTAGACATAAGGCCTCCCCAAGTGTCACCACAATCACTTGTCCTATGCGTCTCGCATCCATTGGATTCTCGTGACACTTACTAGATCGTCGGTCTACCTTGTGGGAGGCCTTTCAACGGTGCGTCTTCCAGAACCTTTCGGCCCCATCGACTATCAGTTCTGCGAGTAATGTGCCATGCCCACTGCCACTTAAGTTTGGAAATTCTTCGGGCCAACTTTTCGCGCGTAGGTTGATTTTCGGTGCTTCTCTGTCGTGTGGCTTGAGTCTGGATCAGGGGATTAGAAGATTGTTGACACACTTTTAGCTTGAGGGGATAAGATAGGGCTTGATCGGAAAGGCAGTAGTTTTGGGGCTATAGTTTTAAAAGGGATATTTTTATCTGTGCATTTTAAAAACTTATTATTCACTCAAAACGAATTATATACCAAAATACTAATGAACTTTTTACAATTATTAGGGCACTTGAGGCATCCCAACTTGGACAGGTGACCACGTTTGCACGTTGAATGGCAATGCTAATTCTTTCTTTTCGAAGAACGAGCTAGCCCTCTGGTCACGCAAAGTGTCGATCAGTCGGCGTGAAATTTCCTTTAAAAGTTTCGTTTCGATTCTCTTGCGTCAAACGTCTCGAGTCGGCCACGCCTCCGATTCCTTTGTTCTGACGTCATCTCAACGCTCAGCCACGTAGTCAGAACAAAGGAATCGGAGGCGTGGCCCACTCGAGGCGTTCGATGCAAGAGAATCGAAACGAAACGGTCGTAACTTGGCTAGGGGGGCTGAACAATACTATAGGTAGGCCATACAAATTTAACCTATCGTGCCGTCAATAGTTGGCCAGAGGTTAGACATATAAATCAATGTGTTGTGCTTCTTATACACACAATAATTTACTAGTTTCATAAGAAAGGAACCTCACATATTGCGAAGAAAAATCTTTTATATAAGTAACACTGTTTATCTAGGTAGAAATCCAGTTCAATCTAGATCACAAAAGACCGAATCTATCTAGATGTGTCCATCAATAGAACGAGTCAAGAATGAAATCATATTCCACGACACCCAAACTAAAATTCAGTGACGTCTAAAGATAAAAATATTTCCCTAACCAGTACTAGGTAGAGCTACGGATTTGAATAAATCTCTTAAGTTTTTGAAGGAATGATGGGTCTGTGGTAAATGGTCGGTCAGACGTCAAACTTGTGTGAAGAGATTATATAATCATTCTCTTCAATAAATCGCTTTTTTTTCTGATACCGTGGTTTGTTTGGGTCTAGTTTTATTGTAGCTTGGGTATTTTTGTATTAAAACTGCTGAAGTAAAAATAACTGTTTGTTTATACTGGCCTTAGTCTTTTTGGCGTTATTAAAATCGCTTCCCTATACAGAGTCTTATTTTCATAAAACAATAAAAAGTCGATGAAAAAAAATCCACAGGGCATGAGAAGTGTTTAGGGGTCTGAAAGGATAGCAGCTAATCCCTCCAGTCGACCATTTTAATTTGGCACACGATGCACCAAACACCCTGTATTTTACTTTAAGACAATATTTTTTTGATGCATTCACTTCTTAAACATATAAAGCCAGATACGGACTTCACAGAAAAACCTTTTACATGAACCTACATAATATCTTTTTGATTAAGCAAACATTTAGGTTTTAATTCAAATATTATGGTAAAAGCAATTATTAAAAATGTAATAATTTCTTTTTCCAAATATTTCAATACAAAAAAAATCCTTTAAAAAACATCGTTGGATCGAATCGCAATAGATGACATGGAAACTAGATGAATGAGTGTTTGTTTATATGTGTATGTATGTATTGACTATATAATAATATGTAAATGTTATTTGATTATTTCAAACTGTAAAAAAAAATGTCCAGCTATCTTTTTCATTCATCATCAATTGTTTGTTCTTCCTTTTTATAGTCATCCACAACCGTATTTTTAATAATCTGTTGACTGTTGGTAATGTAATTTTTATATGACTTGTAATAACCTTTTTCTGTTTTGTATTTCCACATTCATAGGTACAAGAGAATGATGTTGTTTATTTATTTCAATATATACATCTTAACTAAATCCGCATCCGCAAAATTTCTAGTATAAGTCTACCGGCGTTTCTGTCTCCGGTCCACAGCACTCAACAGTTAGTCGAACATATCTTAACTCCATCACTGGTTGACTGTGAGGTGCCGTGCTTGACCGACGCCGTGAACGCCTGGAAAGTGGCTTGCCCGAACAAGGCGTTGCCCGAGAATCCATCTTCCCAGAGACAGTGGGATGAGCCGCTCTGCAGGCTGGTACGGAATAATCTTATTAATACGTCCACCAATACTGCTGAGCGCGCCCGCCTACTGGCTGTGGGTGAATGGGAGTCGGGCCTCTGGCTACAGGCTCTACCGTCACCTAACATAGGTACTATGCTGAGTGACACCACCTTCCGGATCGCTACATGCCTGCGTCTGGGTGCTCCTAGTGGAGCTCCACATCGATGTCAGTGCGGCGAAGCAGTCGACCGCCTCGGACACCATGGCCTATCATGCAGTAGAAGCGCTGGTCGGATAGCACGACATGCCAGTATTAATGACATCATCCGCCGAGCTCTTGTCACCGCCGGGGTGCCAGCTGTTTTAGAACCCAATGGCTTGGCACGTGACGATGGGAAGAGGCCAGACGGGATGACTATAATGCCTTGGAAATTGGGTAGGCCTTTGGTGTGGGATGCAACATGTGTCGACACCCTTGCGCCATCCCATCTTCTGAGTACGGCGGGCTGTGCTGGGGCGGCTGCTGCAGGTGCAGAAAACCTCAAACGGCGTAAATATAATAACCTCATCGGAGGTTATATATTTGAGCCGTTTGGGGTTGAAACACTAGGGCCATGGGGTCCGAGCGCTCATCGAGTTGTTCGGGATATCAGCAAACAGCTGGTCGACTCTTCACGTGACCAGAGGGCTGGGCTTTTCTTCGGTCAACGAATCAGCATTGCCATCCAGCGTGGTAATGCTGCCAGCGTTCTGGGCACATCTCCCATTGACATCGATGTGGACGAATTTTTTGATGCCCTATGAGTTTTATTTCTACCCGTTTGTACATATATTATTTTCAGTTTGTGTATATATTTATTAAGTTATAATATTTAGTTGTAATAACCTTACTAATAAACTACTATGACTATGGCTACTCAAAAGTTACAAAACAGTAAAGAACATTTTTTTTTTAATTATTTATGTAGTTGTGGTCGCCTAACCCCCCTAGCCAAGTTACGAAGTTTTAATTCTCTTGCGTCAAACGAGGCGTGGCCTACTCGAGGCATTTGACGTAAGATAATCGAAACGAAACGGTCGTAACTTGGCTAAGGGGGCTAGTATATATCACTGCTAGCGATAAGACCGCCTTCATAGATTTAAGTTTCTGTAAAATTGTTACTATATTGGTGTACAATAAAGTTTATTCTATTTTATTCTGTATAGGTGCAATTTTTATTACTTTCCACAATATTACTACTGCGAAGCCTGCACGTGATTTACACGAGCTAAGACGAAGCGAGACAATAAACAGAAAAGTTTTTAATTTCCGGCCAGTTCTATAAATAAAAAGGAAAATTGCTTCACGTATAGACTTTCCTGACTTCTTAGAATCAATTACATAATTGCTGTGTCAAGACACACCCAGTGTTTATTTGATGAAGAGGAATGGTTAGTTTATATACAGGGGAAGGTTGTAATTATTGCATTATGCATCGATATATATGTACTACGAGTCGATGGCATTATGTCTTTCATTAGACCACTAACACTTATAAATCTATATCCAAAATTGTACATGCTAGTAACACCTAAACATAGTCACTTTTTTATGGGATTAAATTCCGAGTATTTATTTGACTAATTAAAGAAAAAAAACTGGGCAAATGCAAGCCGAGATCGCGCACTGAGGGTTCCGTACAAACTTACCTATGAAAACAGTTCAATTACCGAATTGAGTTACTAAGGTTTTTTCGAATTGCAAAAAAGTTTTTTTTTGTGTGACGTAACTACAAATTTACAGTTTTCAGATTTTTTCCTATACTTGTGCTATGAGACGTTGTTTCATGCCAAATTTCAGGATTCTAGGTCAACGGGAAGTACCTTATGAGTTTTGATTCCCTTGAGAGTGTCGAAAAACACGTTTTTTGTCAACATAAACGAACGTATCTTTTTTTTTCTTTAACTCAGAACTTTGTTTTTTTACAGCTTTAAGGATCCGCAGACATGAGTATATGGTTTTAATTTTAACTCGATACCTTCACGCGTTTTCGAGATAAAGGGTCTTGACAGACAGACAACAAAGTGATCCTATAAGAGTTCCGTTTTGTCCTTTTAAGGTACGGAACCCTAAAAAATACGGATAAACACAATTATTATACATGTAAAATTCCAGACTGTCGTCGAAAAGAGACAGTATTGTAATTTTGATATCAGTAAATGTGTTAAATGTAAAATTTTATGAATAATTTTATTTTATTAAGTACTAGGAATCTTAATAGAATAGAAATAATACCTGAAATCGCGAAAAAAATTCAGCTGTTCAGTACATTTATGTTTGTCTAATAAACTGAACAGCTGATATTTTTTTCGCGATTTCGGCTTTGCTCCCATAATAAAAATTGTTTGTTATCATGAGCACAATCACGTGTTTTAGTATCGTACACTAATTGCCAGTCACCCTATATATGTCTGTCTCTCTTCGTATCATCATCATCATCATCATTTCAGCCGAAAGACGTCCACTGCTGGACATAGGCCTCCCCCAAGCGTCGCCACAACGAACGGTCCTGTGCGTCTCGCATCCATCGGACTCCCGCAATCGTTACCAAGTCATCGGGTTCTCTTCGTATACCATAATATATTATAGTGATATTTATGAATATAATTAGTTACCTGGTATCTTAATTGGACCTCTGTCATTGATCTAACACATTGGTACGCTACCATCAGCGAGACTCCACGCGCGCCTCAAGGAGATGTCAGCAACTGTAAAAGCCCAGCAGGGTCGAAGCCTACTGGGGTCAAGGGTCTGCTTCTGAAAGGAAGACTCGGCCCTGGTATGAAAGGAAACAAAGGGACAGGAGTGGGTTTTCAGTCAGTAAAAGTTTGACACTATCTCCCTCTCCGCCCAAGAGCGCGGGATGTCATAAGATGATTTTCCCATCGAAAAAAAAATATTTCAGCGAGACATTTGAGCCTATATATTTGCTCCTCGCTTAATTAAATCCCGAATTAAAACAATAAAGATGACAGCCCAACAAAAAATGAAAGATTTTTATTTTAAAAGCGCTTTTTACACCCAAAGGGACAAAGGGTAATTTATTCTACGTTACTTCAATATTTTTATAAAATTTATTTTACCTCGTCGGGCAATAATTTCGCGAGTTATTTTATAGCCTTTGGGCCTAGTGACCCGGGACAAGGTTGAATTATCGTGAGTTAAGTGACAAGTTTATTTTTCTTTTATAAATCTTTCACGATGTTAAATTTTTTTACGGCTTTTGTAGACTCTTAACATTGTTAGTGTTCCATACCCAGAGGGTAAAACGGGACCCTATTACTAAGACTCCGTTGTCCGTCCGTCTGTCTGTCTATCTGTCCGTCTATCACCAGGCTGTATCTCATTTCAGCCACCGCTGGCTTGCGGACGACGAGCAACGGGTAGCCCGTCGTCCGACCATCCGGTAACCGTCCAGACCGAGCCCAAGTCGTCGACGGCGCGTAGTGTTGCACGCACGCCTCAAGGAGATGTCAGCAAAACCGTAGGGGCCCAGCAGGGTCAAAGCCTACTGGGGCTATGGGTGATGCGAAAGAGAACCCTGGTGCCCTGGAACGAAGGCAAAGAAGGAACAGGAGTGGGTTTTAGTCAGTAAAAGTCTGACACGCCCTCCCGCCCCATCCAAGGGCGAGAAATGTCATAAGATGATTTCCCTCCTAAAAAAAAGACTATATCTTTCACAGATCATGTATTTCTGTTGCCGTTATAACAACAAATACTGAAATAAATATAAAAAAATATTTAATATACTCATACCTATACTTACAACAAACGTGTTTTTTTTTTGCTTGTTTTTTGCTACGGATGGTACGGAACCCTTCGTGTGCGAGTCCCATTCGCACTGCGCCGGTTCTTTTTTTTATAGAGGCTAACAAATAAAAATAATAAATTCCGATGGATGCGAGACGCACAGGACCGGTCATTGTGGCGACATTTGGGGGAGGCCTATATCCAACAGTGGACGTCTTTTGGCTAAAATGATGATGATGATGATGATAAGAAATAAAAGAAATTCTTAATCTATCTGTGTTTAATTCAAAAGTGACTCTGGGATTTTTAGATAAGCGTACTCCATCGATGACAACATCATCACTTAACCATTACGTGTGTAATGGTCAAATGCGATAAGACATAATAAGAGAAAACAAATAAAAATCGGGTGTCCTATGTCCCCAGGGACTTATCTGTGCGATGCGTCATTATCATCATCATTTCAGCCAAAAGACGTCCACTGTTGGACATAGACCTCCCAGGGCCGCCACAAGGTCCTGTGCGTCTCGTATCCATCGTATTCACGCGACCCTCACCAAGCCATCGACCCACCTTGTCTTCCAACGCTGAGTCTTCCGATACGCCATGGTCACTCCAGAACCTTTCAACCCTGTCGACCATCTGTTCTGCGAGCAATTTGTCCTGCCCACTGCCACTTAAGTTTCGTGTTTCTTCAGGCTATGTCGCTATCATGACCTGACCCCTGATCTTATGTGCTTGTACTAAAAAACAAATCTATATCAACCCTTACGTTGTTGAAACTTCAACGGTCCGGACTAAGCGTTTCGCTTCGTCGTTTATACCGCGTACATCGAAGGACTGGAACAATTTGCCTGCTGCGGTCTTCCCGTCCTACTATAATTTAGGTGTCTTCAAGGCTAGAGTGTATAGGCTCTTAATAAACTAGTGCGCCTCACCATCAATGATTGCATCACTGCTTACCATCAGGTGGGATCGCAGTCAAGCATTGGTTTTATCAAAAAAAAAAAAAAAAACGACAAACGGTAATATTACAGAATCATTCTGTATAATTTCAAAAAGTTATTCGGAAAACAGAATTGATACCAATTAATTATATTATTTTAAGTATACCATAAACATTGAAATAAATTCGTGTTACCAAGCTAAAACAGAATGGTTGAAAAGGCTTTCTATCCCGAATATGAACACATCAGTTATTAAAAAAAGAAACTATTACAGATTTTCAATGTTCTTTATCTGTTCTAGTAACTTGTGACATGTAGATAAAAAAACTAGAAAGAAAAATTAAGTAATCTATTCAAGAATTTTCCAATAATCTGTTCCCCATCTTCTATTTTCCATAGTACTTGGCTTGACGTGATCTAAATGAACTTTCCTTCCAATGATAAAGTTTAATTTAAAATTTAATCAAGAAACGTACTGGCTGTTAAAATTGGATTTTTAAAAGTAGAATGTCTAGTTTGAAGTTTGTTTGACCGTTGGGCAGTACGGTAGAAAGTTTTCGGCCAGTTCGAACATTTTTGATATTAGAATTTAAAAGATGCAATTCGACTTACATTCTCGCTGTTTTTCATACAACCGCTCTTACACGATTATGACGTTATTACACATTTTTCACTAGATATTTTGGAAACACACTATCTTGTGGATACTATCCTGGCTTCTATTGAAATTAATTTATAAACTTGTGTAAAACAAATCCAGTAAAGAATAATAAAAAAAATCTGCTATTTTGCATGAACTTTGACACTTCTTAATTTACAAAAAAATTTAAAAAGTCAAAAAGTATAACAATAGAAGCCTTGCAAATTTAATCAAGACTTTGAATGACTACAATTTTTTTCATAAACTTGTAAGAGTTAAAAAAAAAACACGTATTTCCTGGAACAAGTTTTGTAAAAATTAAATATTCGAGTAAATCACGGAATTATCGAATGCTAACAGAGTTTTCAGGCGTTATCTCTCTTTTTTCGCGTTGCCTTTTCGTCAAACATCGCGTTGGATTGCGTTAGATGAAGTAACAAGCTTTGAAACCAGCCCCCCTAGCCAAGTTGCAAACGATAAACGTGAACGCTTAGTAATCTCCAATAGATTTTCAACTTTATACCTAAGAGCATAAAGTTGAAAATCTATTAAAGACTACTGAGCGTTAGCGACCGGAACGAACGAAAACACTATGTCTTCAATAGATTTTCAACTTTATATCCAATAACATAAAGTTGAAAATCTATTAAAGACTACTGAGAGTTTACGTTTATCGTTTGTGACTTGGCTAGGGGGGCATGCTCGATGTTGACGATAGGCGAGTGAAAAAGGAGCCTCTTAAATTACTAGATGTAGGGAATTGCGCCACCGGTAGTATATAGTGGACCCACACGTAAAAAACGTTTTGGTTGCACATTTATTGTGCGCACAGCTGAGTGCAATTTCCTGCCGGACTCTGTGTTTCCTGATGGCTACAACCTAGGAGTGTTTAAGTCAAGAGGGAATAGGTTACTTTAGGCAGGCGTGCTCCATCGTAGACTACACCATCGCTTATCCTCAGGTGAGATAGTGGTCAAACTCGAGCCGAACAACAAAAAAATGTCACATTTATATTAAAATTTAATATTAACTATTGGCCTTTTTTTTGAGGTGAGATATCTAATTACTTTTCCCGCCCTAGAGCGGAGTCCGAGGGCGTGTCAGACTTTTACTGAGTAAAACAACACCTGTATGCTTCTGTTGCCTTTTTCAAAAGAAGAATGAAGATAATCAGAAATATGAGAAACACAAAGCTGTAGGAGATTGTTAGAAGAACGCGGATTTCAGTGAAAAACATAGATATTGAAAGTGAGATATTTGGTGAATTTTGTTGAAAACTAAACAACTTGCCTTCATTTACCAGATTCGGCTCGCACTTGACCACTAACTCACCTGATGGTAAGCGATAAAAAAATATTGACAAACATGTCTGCGGTGAGAAGGAATATAAAAAAGCAAGTTTGTTGGATCCGTTTGCTTGTATAATCTGCATGCTTTAACTTTTTCAATATTATATGATAAACAGTTTAGGTTTTAGTTTTAGCCTGTTCTGTATCACTCCTGGGCAAAGACCCCCCTACACTCCTTCCACATAACGTGGTCCCGCGCTTCGTAAGTTCACGTTAGTCACTGAAAATTCTGCGTATTCGCCTACAAAAAAAAAATATATAAAAAATGTATACACATATTGTCAACCTAAGTCTAAGCCCATGGGATAAATGAGAATAAATGATGATAAAGAAGATATAAGCAATTTCTATGCGAGACACATGGGAAATAAAATATAAGGATAAATAATTGGGCAATCCCAATCAATTTTAACTTGATGAGGGTGAAACAAATTCAATTACCTACCTACCTCTATAATGCGCATTTTACGTCAAAATATGCCGTTTTGATAAAAAAAAAGCGAAATATTATTTATTATTATGGATAGGTTCACGTTTGACCACTATCTCACCTGATGGTAAGCGATGATGTGGCCGACGATGGAGCACGCTTGCCTAGAAGTAACCTATTCACAGTTAAAACATTTTGACTGTAAGTGAATTTTGATCGGATTTGTAAGAATTTAAAGGCTGGCAAATCTAAGAAGTACGACAGTTCTGACAGATTTAAGAAAATGGATGGGGTCATTCATTTCTGATTCATAAGAGAGATTGAATTTGACGAGTCGCAATACTACGGTTTTTTTTTTTAGGTTGGAAAATCATCTTATGACAAATCTCGCTCTTGGGCGGAGCGGGAGATAGTGTCAGACTTTTACTGACTAAAAACTCACTCCTGTTCCTTCTTTGCCTTCGTCCCAGGACCCCGGGTTTCATTTTCACACTACCCGTGGCCCCAGTAGGCTTCGACTCTACTGGGCCCCTACGACTTGCTGACATCTCCTTGAGGCGCGCGTGGATCAATCCGGACGGTTACCGGACGGTTGGACGGCGAGCCACCCATTGCTCGCCGTCCGCAAGCCCGTGCCGACGGTGCCGGAAATCTGGATCGGAATTCCGGCGGTGGTTAGGGCGTGAGGGCCGTTGCCTCACGCGATCGGCCGCCTCCTTTGCTAGCATTACTGCTTCGCAGAAGGAGGCGACCGCCTGCCACTCCTCCTCACTCCAGACCATGGCCTGTACCAAGCCCGGCGCGAGAGATCGCCGCCGCCGATTGCCCCCACGAGGACACTGTGTTGCTCTGCCCAAGCGTGGCACACTTCCACCGTGTGCTCCACCATGTCCTCCGGGCGGTCCATACAGTGGCGACACCCGGGCGTCGCTTCCGCACGAATCCGGTGCAGGAACTTCCCGAACTTACCGTGTTCGGTGAGAACCTGCGTCATGCGGAAGGTGAGGACGCCGTGAGGTCTTTCCAACCACGCCTCAAAGAGGGGACTTACCGCCATAATTGTGGCGTGCCCAACAACACTACGGTAAAGGACCTTAATACATAACTTTGAAGTTTTTGGCGGGATTTCTTCGAGTGAAGTTCAGTGGCAGTTTTAATTATTAGCAAATTGATTCCTAGTGGATATTGTGATATAAAATTGGTGTAATTTTGTATCTTAGTGTCTGCGTAACTGGACAATATGTGGAATCATTGAAACAGGCTCGATCTCGGTAAAATGGAGCTGAGAGTTTTATTGTAGTTTTGTCTACCTCAGTGAAGGATGCCGAGAAGGCTGGCTCGATGCATTTGCTACCAAAACATTAGAATGTGTTGCACCCGCACTCTAATGTGATACTTAATGCAGTGTTTTGAAAAATAAAATAAAACTTGACTTAAAAGTCCAAGTGACCAGGTTATTAAAACCCAAAAAAAAAAAACATAACATTGAAACGAAGTCTAGACAAACAGCTACTTATTGTATATATCGGTTATTTTGCTTTGTCTAGAATATTTTAATTTAATTTTCTCAGTCTTATGATAAAATAAAAATATCTTTATAGTTCCATGGTTTTGCGGAAAAGGTAATTGAAATTGTGTAAGTTACGCCTACAAAAAGTTATTTCGGCTAATAAGTGTAAAATGTTAAACGGTATTTCTTAGATTTGATGGCCTTTAGTAATTTTCAGGGTTCCGTACCTCAACAGGAAAAAAACTGAACCCTTATAGGATCACTTTGTTGTCCGTCCGTCTGCCTGTCTGTCTGTCAAGACCCTTTATCTAGAGAACGCGTGGAAGTATCGAGTTAAAATTAAAACCACATTATACAAGGTCGAAGCCTACTGGGGCCAAGGGTCTGCTTCTGAAAGGAAGATTCGGCCCTGGTATGAAAGGCAACGAAGGAACAGGAGTGAGTTTTTAGTCAGCAAAAGTCTGACACACCCTCTTGCACCGCCCAAGAGCGGGAGATATCAATGGATGATTTTCACACCGAATAAAAAAATCTCCTTCGTGGTCTGTGCGGCTCCACAACTCGTTAGACATGCGGCATATCCTGCCCAGTCCCATTTAAGTTGGGTAGCCTTTTGAGCCACATGAACAATTTGCGTGTTGGAGGAAATATCATAAATAAATATATATTTTGTTAGTGGAACGAATAGCTGTGCTACAAAAGCATTAAATATTCATTTTAAACTACTAGAGACTGGTTAGAACTCTTTGAAATGTAAATACGCTGTAAATGCTGCAATTTATCGCTGATTAAAGTGTAGAAATGAATTTCATAACTTTAAATTAAAGTGCATGAAATTCAGAGTTACCATCTCTAATGATGGGTACGAAGTGTAAAGAGATAACTGCAGTAGGGAATATGCATTTAGGGTCAGCCTTTGGTGCGGGATGCAACATGTGTCGACACCACAGAAATCTAAATAATAAGGCAATAGAAATGCTATCTACTGTATTTTAATACTGGGACTCGTGTCGCCGGTTCGCAGAGCTACCAACACATAGACAAACAATAAATACACACTATCGCCTACACATGCATTTTGCATTGTAGCAACAAAAATTAAACTTTTAGCGATGACATTATGCAATTTTTTCTAAAACGCATGGTCTCAGGAGGCGCGGCCCCTGTAACCAATAATAAACGTGTGCGAAAAGCAGAGAATGATATCGCGCGCTCACTCACACTTAGCGCACTTGTGTTCTATGAAACACATACGCGGCGACAAGGTCACGCGTCTTTGCGACTTCTATTGCCTTATTATTAAGATTCCTGTGGTCGACACCCTTGTGCCATCTCATCTTCAATCAATACGGTGGGCTGTGCTGGGGCGGCTGCTGCAGGTGCAGAAAACCTCAAACGGCGTAATTATAGTTATTAATCCTTGTCGGAAGTTATGCGTTTGAGCCGTTTGGGGTTGAAACACTAGGGCCATGGGGCCCGAGTGCTCATCGAGTTGTTCGTGATATCAGCAAACAGCTTGTTGACTCTTCACGTGACCAGAGGGCTGGGCTTTTCTTCGGTTAACAAATCAGCATTGCTATTTAACGTAGCAATGCTGCCAGCATTCTGGGCAGTTTTCACATTGACATCGAAGTGGTGTGCCTATAATATATAACTCAAATTTTAAGCCAATTGCTTCAAATATAATCTTTGCTAAAACGTACCTCTAACTCCTCTTTTTAGAAGCAAATCTCGAATTATGAAACTGATCGCCTACAAAATGAAAAATCCCACAAAGAATGCATCACAAAAGATACCAACGGACTACGTCCAATTTTCCTCAAAAGAAACTACATCACTAATCCCTAATAACCATAATAACAAAACTCGTTCCATGAAAAGGGGAGAAATGTAATAACCGAACGTTTCACGTACGTAATTAAGTTATTAAGTGTAATATGGCAGCTTGTGGCCGATATAACAAGTTTGTGGTCACTTGATATTAAGAAAAACTCTGCAGGAGGGAGGGAAAAGGATTCATAACGGGTTTCGTTTCTTAATTTCTTGTTATTGTGTGAAAGAGTTGCAAATCTTATTAGATTTCATCAATTCAGCATAAATTATTTAATGTCCATTTTGTCGCACTGTAGCTCGATCCACCTCCCCTGTACCGCGTATGCTAACGATGCTTAACGCGCTTGTGGAGGCCAACCCTGGATTAAATTTGTTTGCTGATGAATGAAAAACAATATTACTAGAGAGTTTGCGGTTCTGTGAGAAGACAGGATTAACGTATTTTAGTATTAATTAATGGCTATTTTGCTGTACTAAATAAACAAATCTACATACATAAAGCGAAATACCACTCACTGATTAATCACGAAATCTCAGAAACTATAACACCTACAAACTTAAAATTTGGCAGGTAGGTTCCTTATAGGGTGTAGACATCCGCTAAGAATAGATTTTCCGAAATTCACCCCCTAAGGGGATGAAATAGGGGTCTAAAGTTTGTATGGAGAAGCTGACTTTCACGCGGGCGAAGCCGCTGGCAGAAGCTAATAAATGAATAAATTCATAACACACACATCACACTAATAATATAAAGTCAAAAGTTTGTGAGTGTGTGTGTATGTTTGTTACTTCTTGACGCTCGAACTACAGAACGGGTTTCGATGAAACTTGGTACACGGGTCTACCATATCCTGGATTAGCACATAGGATACTTTTTATCCACATAACCAAGGTCACCGACATAGCCCGAAGAATCACCCAACTAAAGTGGCAGTTACTGTAGGCAGGGCACATTTCTCGTAGAATGGATGGTCGATGGGGCCGAAAGGTTCTAGAGTGGCGACCGCGCACCGGAAAACGCAGCGTTGGCGCGGCCTCCCACTAGGTGGAGCGACGACCTGGTGAGAGTCGCGGGAATGCGGTGGATACGAGACGCACAGGATCGGTCGTTGTGGCGACGCTTGGGGGAGGCCTATGTCCAACAGTGGACGTCTTTTGGCTGAAATGATGTTGATACATTTTATCCTGGCAGTATGTTTCCTTGGAATCCTACTAGGGCCAAGGGTCTGCTCCTACTGGGGCAAAGGGTCTGCTTCTGAAAGGAAGACGGCCCTGGAATGAAAGGCAACGAAGGAACAGGAGTAGGTTTTTAGTCAGTAAAAGTCTGATACGCCCTCCCGCTTGGCCCAAGTGCGGGAAATGTCATTGGATGATTTTCCCACCAAAATAAAAAAAGAAAATGTTTCCTTGGAATATTTTTTTACTATCACGCTAGTAATTTATATTTTTAAATTTAGCATATTCTTTAAATATAGAAGGCTAAAATCCTGTTTCACTCACTGACTAGGTCAACCGCTTGGAAAGATTTAACTCAAATAGAACTGGACGCCCTGGATAGGCGGGTTCGTACACTGCTTATTGCAAACTGAATGCATCATCACGGTCGTCGGTGAAGAGACTGTATATTCCGCGGAAGTGTGCGGGTCGAGGCTTTTTTAAGGATTTTTCAAAATTCACCTCCTAAGGAGACGAAACGGGGGTCCTAAGTTTGTATGGAGAAACCTACTATTACGTGGGTGAAGAAGCTTGTCAAAATAAAGACACTTAAAAATATTTAACTGCTGGTTGTTCGAAAGAGTTACCGTGGCCTTAAAACGCAAAGGACAACTAAATAAACACAGGTGGGTTTAAGTCAGTAAACGTCTGACATTCTCTCTCGTTCCACGTAGAGTGGGAAAAGTTATTTGATGATTACCCACCACAAAAAAAAACTATCAACAAACACCTCAAAAAAATCACAAAGTTGGTCACCCGTGATATACGAACTTAAAACTGAAACTTAATATCTTAAAATATGGCACCAAAAAAAAAATTATACTATATTCGACAACTATCACAAAACGCCATCTAGTCCTAAACTAAGCAGAGCTTGTTCTATATCTAATAAGTACTAGACAACTGATAAACATACTTACTTATATATTTCGAAATAAATACATATATAGATAAATTACGCCCAGACACAGGACAAAATATGATCGTGCTCATCACACAAACATTTATCTTTGGTGGGAATCGACCACCGGCATTGCAGTCAGGGCCACTAACCACTAGACCAACAGGCCAGTCAAATGCCTCCACATTGCTGCCTACTGGAAGTTTACCCAGAAGACTGGCAGCATTACCACGCAAATCTCATACAGTATTTATAGTTTTATGCAAATGCCAAGTTCACACTTCGCGTGACCCAAAAACTGGGTGTTTACCTCGGCCAGAGATTAAATATTTTAATTGATGTGGCTGTTAAAAAAATCTTTTAATGTGGGTATATATATATATATATATATATAATTTAGTATATATATACATCACAATTTTTTTATTAGTACAAATATTTAAATGGCTTATTAGAAAAGGTCTTGTTATTATATAAGTAAAGTCCCATTATATAATATTCATAAACAGCAAAGTTATTAGTGTTTGTTTATATCCCAAAATGTCACTCAATTTATGGAAATACTAGCTGACCCGGCGAACTTCGTACCGCCTATCCTACTCTACCCAACTCTATCCTACTCTACCTTACTCTACCCTACTCTACCCTACTCTACCCTACTCTACCCTACTCTACCCTACTCTACCCTACTCTACCCTACTCTACCCTGCTCTACCCTACTCTACCCTACTCTACCCTACTCTACCCTACTCTACCCTACTCTACCCTACTCTACCCTACTCTACCCTACTCTACCCTACTCTACCCTACTCTACCCTACTCTACCCTACTCTACCCTACTCTACCCTACTCTACCCTACTCTACCTTACTCTACCCTACTCTACCCTACTCTACCCTACTCTACCCTACTCTACCCTACTCTATCCTACTCTACCTTACTCTACCCTACTCCACCCTACAAAAAAAAAAGTATTCTATGTGTTTCTCCTGGTTCTAAGCTACCTCCCCACCAACTTTCAGCCAAATCGGTTCAGCCTTTCTTGAGTTATAAATAGTGTTAGCATCTAGCTACACTTTTCAACCTTTTTAATTGATTAAAAAAAATACAGACAAAAGTTTATTCACCCTTTTTAAATAGTTTACACAAAATACATTTCTGAACGCATGCATAAATGTCAATCACAGTATTTGACAGGATGACAGGAGGAAAACAAATGTTTGACAGGTACGAAACAAAGGAACATAATTAAATGGAAAATGATTCATTTTCATAATTATGTATTCGTCAAGTTTTCATTGTTTTTAAAATGTATTCTGCTATTCAGGGCGGAGACAAATCCAACGAAACAAAAACCATGAAAATTGATCCAGCCGATCTCGAGTTATAAGTGTTGTAACAAACCCGTCTTTGTTTTATATATATAGATAGTACAGGCTATTGTTTATGAATGAATAAATGACGATCAAAATGGAAAAACACTGCGCATAGTATTTTTAACCGACTTCAAAAAGGAGGAGGTTATATGTTCGGTTGAATGTATGTTTTTTTTTTTTTATGTATGTTCACCGATTTCTCGGTCAATTGTGGACCGATTTTGAAAATTTTTTTTTGATTGAAAGCTTATGCTTCCGAATTGGTCCCATAGAAATATTGTTATGATCTGATCAGGAACTTCGAAGATATGGAACAGAACTCCTCATAGGATCACAGCAGAACCGTCGTAACAAGTAAAATTGCTTTGTTTATACGTGTAGTCGATGACTGACTGAAAGTAGAGGGGGAATATATCGAACTGATCTGATGATGAAGCCTGAAGTTAGGCACCGGAACTCTGTAATAAATTAATGTATTCTAACCGTGTTTGGGATTATTAGAATTGTCATGAGATGCACTCTGGCTATAAGGTATCTAAGTTTGGCTGAGGGGTACTTTTTAGTGGTGGTACCATAACTAAAAAGTATAAAATAAAAACTTTTTACAAAAAAAATACAACCGACTTCAAAGTAAAAAAAAACACTGAAAAGTGCAAAATAACTTTAATTTCAGAAGTCGGTGTTAAATAACGAAGAGACAAAACTATTATAGAAACACCGACTTCCGAAATTAAAGTTATTTTGCACATTTCAGTGTTTTTTTTTACTTTGAAGTCGGTTGTATTTTTTTTGTAAAAAGTTTTTATCTAGTAGCAATTGTTATGAACGATTGATTCTATTTTGAATTTACCAGTTATGACACATTTTCGTGGACAATTTTAGGATTTCGGTTTTTTTACTTTTGACTACAAAAATATGATCAGTAACAGGTACGGATAGAGCCCTATTTTTGTATTAATTAAAAACTTGGGATGTATATGTATATACAAGATAATTTCGTATATTCGAGTATTAAAGTATTATGAAATTCATCAAGGACGTGACCTAAACACCATTGCATTGCGGTCTTCACGTCGACTCAAAATAATATAAAAAATCTAAAACGCTATTTGTCTTGACCTTGATTTATCGATTAGCAACGAGGTTATTGGTACACGTCAATCGATCAGAGTATTTAACGGAGATACAGGCATTTCATAAACAATGTACAGACAGCATAAAAAGGTGGATTAGATTTTAGTGCTCTACACAATTTTTTTTAACCCTGCCGGGCAAAAGGCGTGGTGAGGGAACGAATGTCCTCACGCCCCAGCCGCAGGCACCCCCACACCTGGGCACGCCATAATTATGGCGGTAAGTCCCTTCTTGAGGAGTGGTTGGAAAGGCAACAAGGCGTCCATACCTTCCGCATGACGCAGGTCCTCACCGGACATGGTAAGTTTGGGAGATTTCTGCACCGGATCCGTGCGGAAGAAACGCCTGGGTGTCACCATTGCGTGGACCGCCCGGAGGCGATCGGCGGCGGTGATCTCTCGCGCCGGGCCTTGGTACAGACCATGGTCCGTAGCGAGGAGGAGTGGCAGGTGGTCGCCTCCTTCTGCGAAGCAATAATGCCAGCAAAGGAGGCGGCCCATCGCGTGAGGCAACTGTCCTCACGCCCCAACCGCCGCTGGGATTCTGATCCCGATTTCCGGCCACCGTAGGCGCGGGCTTGCGGACGGTGAGCAATGGGTAGCTTGCCATCCGACCGTCCGGTAATCGTTCGGACCGAGCCCAAGTCGTCGACGGCGCGTATTTATTATTACGTAAAAGTACCTAATTACGTAAAATTTGGTTGTCAAGACAAAATAGTTGCTTGACGCTTGACCATTGCCTAGAAGGTTGAGTACTCTCAATACGAGATATTTCATTAAAAGCTCTCCTACCATATATTTTTCACACAATAATTAAAAATAATGAGAATTCTCTTATAACGTTATCGATAAATCAACCATAATATATATATATATTTTTATTCTTGATAGGTTCGCGCTTGACCACTATCTCACCTGATGGAAAGCGACGATACGGTCGACAATAGAGCGCACTTATCTAGAAGTAACCTATTCACTCTTGACTTATACATTCCCGGGTTGTAGCCATCAGGAAACACAGATTCCGGCAAGGAATTCCACTCGTTAGCTGTTCCCAAAACGTTTCGTGCGTATAGGTGGGATGTCCACCATGTACCGGTGGCGCATTGCCGTAGGCCTGGTGGTCCGATGATGGAACGGGCTAGGCGGAATTAGGTTATGCAATTCCGACGCACACTCCCCGAAATGCAACCGGTAGAAAACCGACAGGCTAGCAACTCGGCGTCGATGCTCAAGACTTTGAAGCCTTGACTCAACGAGTACATCATTGCCAATGATCCTCCTGGCTCGTCTCTAATAATTATTTTTATGCTAACGCTACTACACTTTATTAATAAACCATTCGTCGGATCATACTCATCTTTCAAGGTTCAACTCCCGAGTCATGTCAAAACTATTTTTATATATTTAGACATAAAACTAATATTTGGAAGATACAGTTAAAACACTTATTAACTGCTAAAAAATACACTGTGGAGGATTATTAAAATGGTGCGCGAACATCGTAAAATTGAGTTTATTTCTGAACGTTGATTTTGTAAACGTTTTCATGGCTGTTTTTCTACACTATTAGTAGCAGCATCAGGAATGGAGATATCCGCAGGAGAACCAAAGTCAGTGACATAGCCTGAAGTATCGCCAAACTGAAATGGCAGTGGGCAGGGCACATTGCGCGTAGAACAAATGGTCGAAGGAACCGGAAGGTTCTGGGTTGGCCACCGCGCATCGGAAGACGCAGCTTTGGAAGGCCTCCCACAAGGTGGACCGATGACCTGGTGAGATTCGAGGGAATGTGATAGATGTGAGACTCACAGGAGCGTTCTTTGTGGCGACAATTGGGGGAGGCCTACGTCAGCAGTGGACATCTTTCGGCAGATTTTAGATGAGTAGTAGTTACCCGCGATTTAGCTTAGAAGTAACTTTAAAATCCTCGACTGTTCGATGCACATTATTATGGACTATTCAGCCCCCCTAGCCAAGTTACAACCGTTTCGTGTCGAATTCCGTACTCCAATCGGTAACGCCTCGGTGTCAGCAATTGTAGAAAAAGATAAGTTGGTAGCCATGTTGACGCGTCTGAGTCGGCCGCTCGTTCTACAATTACAAAGAATGTAGCGTTGAACATTGTAGAAACGATAACATTTCATTCTATCATTTTGAACGATGTGAACTTGACTACGAATTTTCTATTCGTTTGTTCTGACCACGTGACTTAACGTTGAGATTATACTGTCATTCCCATTCATTTGATTAGGTTTTGACTAGAGTAAACGATTGCAGATTATCAACTTGGCTAGCGGTGCAGTATTATCACACTGTAGAATAGAATAGAATAGAAAAACTTTTAATCGGAACAGACACAGCACAACGGTTACAATCACAAATTAAAAAAAAAAAACAATAGTACAGAATGCGCCGAGCGTGCCCGAACTGAAAGGGCCTCGACCTCAGCATTTGCTGGGCGTCAGACACGCAGCGCTGATTTTCTGTTTTAAAATGCAGATTTTTGTTTTTTAAGCTGTTGATCCCCGCATTAACGCCGGCGTTCACGCGCCATTGTCTTACTATTGTGTCTCTAATTACGCACTCAAAAGGTTAAGAAAACACGTGTGCGAAAATGCGTACACATCTTAAATTTATTTTTAACCGGCTTCCAAAAAAGAGAAGGGGTTCTCAAGTCGACTGATTTCTTTTTATGTGTTCAGTGATATCATCGCCAAATGTAAAGCGATATTGACGATTCTTCTTTTATTTCAAAAAAATTGTCTACCAAGTGATCTCACTTAAATTTGGCGAAGATCTGATGAAGATCTTCAGAGATAGACCATGGAACACTTCAATAAATGATAGCAAATCTTCAAGGTTTACTGCAATCGCATCTCTATTTATTGTTAACACCATTTCATAACATAACATTACACCCTTTAAAGGGATATCGCAGATGTGTAAAGTTTACACTGGTAAACCCTTATTCAGCCTTTCACCAATTATTTTCAAATTTCATGTTATTAAGGTAATTCGCGCATAAATTTTTGATTTATGGACCGATCTTGAGGATTCTTTTTGTATTAGATTAAGTTATAACTCTGTAGTAATCCCATTACTGAATGAACGTAGGTGGGTTCAGGGTTGACAGTAAGAGTTTGGTACTCCATCTTAGAGTGTGAGAAGTCATTAATGATTTCCCACCTCAAAAAAAGAGACAAAACCTTACCAGAGAACTTACTCGCTATTTAGTTTTAGCTGTGGAGTACCTCGAATAAAAAGTAAAAAATAAAAAACATTTTTATAAAAAAATATAACCGTATTCAATAACAAACTAAAAAAATGCAAAATAACTTTTTTTTTAATGATATAAACTAGTATTTGACTTCGATCCCACCTAATGATAAACAGTGACGCAATCGTTGATGGTGAATCGCACTAGTTTATTAAGAGCCTATTCACTCTAGCCTTGAAGACACCTAAATCATAATCGGACGGGACGACCACTGTAGGTAAATTGATCCAATCCTTCAATGTACGCGGTGTATACGACGAGGCGAATACTCTTAGTCCAGACCGTAGACGTGTTAACAACGTAAGGGTGGAAACTCGCCGTACGTCGGGTTGTTCGATGGTAGAAAGGGGATGGCGGAATCAAGTCATGTAATTCTTGCGCACACTCTCCAAAATTCGAACTTCAAAGTCAAAAAAATCTAAATAGAACGAGAAACATCTCACTAGTTATTTCATAATTCTACTATTTAAAACAGCTCCAGTTTTGTCTGCTCATCCTCACGTAAACCGTATATTTTCAAATTCCACTCGTCATTTTTGACGACTTCTTCTTAAACCAGTATTATCCCACTAAAACTTAGTCGGTACAGTTTAAAAGTAGTTAAACCGCTGCGAATAACGGATTTAAAAGTTATAGCTGCTAAAAATAACTGTGTTTTCTGAAGTTACGTCTTGTTTTTGAAGAAATGTGTTATTTTGTAAACAATTGTTTTTAGGGTTTCGTACCTCAAAAGGAAAAAACAGAACCTTTATAGGATCACTTTTTTGTCCGTCTGTCTGTCAAGACCATTTATCTCGGTAACGCGTGGAGGAGGTATCGAGTTAAAATTGGTATATACTCAGGTCTGCGATCCCTTAAAGCTGTAAAAAAATCAAACTTCTAATTAACGGGAAAAAAAGTTACGGCCGTTTATGTCAAAATTCATAGGGTAGATACCCTATGTGGGTTTAGTGGGTTAACGGAAAGCCCCGTTGACCCAGAATCCTGATATTTGGTATAAAGTAAGGTCTTATAGAACAGTTTTTTTTTTTTTTTTTTCAGTTGGAAAATCATCTTATGACATCCCCCGCCCTTGGGTGGGGCGGGAGATAGTGTCAGACTTTTACTGACTAAAAACCCACTCCTGTTCCTTCATTGCCTTTCGTACCAGGGCCGAGTCTTCCTTTCAGAATCAGACCCTTGGCCCCAGTAGGCTTCGACCCTGCTAGGCCCCTACAGTTGCTGACGCATGTTGTGTGGAACAGCACGCGCCGTCGACGACTTGGGATCGGTCCGGACGGTTTGTGGTTCGGACACGGCGTTGCTCTGCCCAAGCGGGACACACCTCCACCGTGTGCTCCACCGTGTCCTCCGGGTGGTCCACACAATGGTGACACCCGGGCGTTTCTTCCGCACGAATCCGGTGCAGGAACCTCCCGAACTTACCAAGTCCGGTGAGGACCTGCGTCATGCGGAAGGTAAGGACGCCGTGTTGCCTTTCTAGCCACTCCTCAAAGAGGGGACTTCGTTGCCTTTTATACCAGGGCCGAGTCTTCCTTTCAGAAGCAGATCCTTGGCCCCAGTAGGCTTCAACCCTGCTGGGCCCCTACAGTTTGCAGACATCTCCTTCAGGCACGCGTGAAACAGTACGCGCCGTCGACGACTTGTATTGCTCGCCGTCCGCAAGCCCGCGCCTACGGTGGCAATGATACAGTTAACACTAGTTTATGGACCAAAGATTCATAATTGAGTATAACCTATAAGTCAAGAAACTTTTTTATTATTATTCCGTTTATTCATTAACATATAAATTATATTTTTAAATATTTCAATAAAAAATAAAAAGAAACCATTTAAAAATATAAAAAAAAACAGTATCCCACCGGTATTGGAAACAGTGTCCAAGCTACTGGTGGTCAGGACTCCAGTGAAAGGAACCTCCTAACTATACGAGCCGTCTCCAGAAGGTCAAGGTCTCTTTCTGAATCAATCGTCATCATCATCATCATTTCAGCCGAAAGACGTTCATTGTTGGACATAAGCTTCCCCCAAGTGTCACCACAATGAACGGTCCTGTGCGTCTCGCATCCATCGGATTCCCGCAACCCTTACCAGGTCATCGGTCCCACGGGTAGTATGAAAGTGAAACCCGGGGCCCTGGGACGAATGCAAAGAAGGAACAGGAGTGGGTTTTTAGTCAGTGAAAGTCTGACACTATCTCCCGCTCCGCCCAAGAGCGCGATTTGTCATTAGATGATTTTCCCACCTAAAAACAAAAAAAAAAACCAGATCATCGGTCCACCCTGTAGGAGGACCGATGAATACCAGAATCAATGAAGAATAATTTATTATTAGTTGTTTACTAAAAATGCAACATTTATAAAACGGTCTGTAAACTCTTTCTCAGTAATTCTCAAACACAATATCTCATTCTGCCCGTGTATTGACTGTAAGACGAGACAAATAGCCATCTTTATGTAGTGAGAGTGATTTGTAGTGAACCGAGGTTACTGAACAAAGATGTTAGGTTATATCTACGTCATTTTGAACGCTTTCTTGAACTTAAGATACGGTTTGATTTACGCGTAGCAAGTAGCATCAGCAAGCCTAGTCAAGTTACGACCACGTGACTGAGCGTTGAGATGACGTTAGAACAAAGGAATCGGAGGCGTAGTCGACTCGAGGCGATCGACGAAAGAAAATCGAAACGATACGGTTGTAACTTGGCTAGGGGGCTGAGACAGCACGAGGCGGTGGGCCCTGGCTCAGTTTATGATCCAGAGTGAGAGAGAATGGGAAGCGGTCGCCTTCGCCTGCAAAGCAGTAATGCCAACGAAAGAAAGGGCCGCAACCGTGACGGATCAGACATCCTCACACCCCACCCGCCGCCACAAGAGCGATCCCCAGCCACCGTAGGCGCAGGCTTGTAGACGCCTAATAATCTGAGGTCGGAATTAGGTAGAGTTATTTATGTACTGAAACTGATTTCATACAGCGAAAGAATAAAGTGAATATGCCTCAAATCACGAGATTAATTTTAAAGAGCAGAAAAAATCACGAGTTTTATAAAATGAAAAAGGTATTTACTTTTACATGAGAATTTGCTTAAGACTGTATTAATTAATTTGTATTGTGAATTAATGTAAATACTAATAAAAATTGCATGTTATTTATCGTTGTTATATTTGTTATGACGTCATCTCAACGCTCAGTCACGTGGTCAGAACGAAGGAATCGGAGGCGTGGCCGACTCGAGGCGTTCGACGCAAACGAAACGATCGTAACTTGGCTAGGGGGGCTGGTAGTCATTTCTGAAATGTAAGGACGTTTAGACTAAAACGTAAACTACGTACACGCACGTACTCAAACAACAATGTTATACGTTTTAAATTTCTTTGATCTTTGCGTAAATCAAAACGATCTTTACAGCTTAAGCGTTTTGTTGGAAAATAGCACTTGAAAGTTACTAGAAATTGCTTAAATCCGACATAAAATAAACAGATTCTTGTAAGTTAATTAAACGTTACTTAGATCTAACTTGAAATCCCTTTGGTACTTAAATTTAGGTAACCTTTAACTAAAAACAAACTAAAATATGGCGTCAAAACACTCTTCCACATCGGTTTCGACTGGTAATGTGCCCAAAAGACTGGCGGTATTGCCACGCTATGACTGTGGGGTAACCTTTTAGATTTTCAAGAAGAACGTAACAGTGTGCATGTAGTTCGCAGAAAAAGATGCATTGTTGTTATTCTCAAAGGTTGTCGCTGAGGCCAGACATCGAAAACCAATTGGAATATTTTGGATACATAATTCTCACTTACAGAAATCAGTTGTTAATAAAATCGTTATGTGGTCTTTGGAATTTATTTTCTTAGGCAATGTTCTCTATTTAGGGTTCTAAACCTCACCAGGTAAAATTAAAATCTTTACAGGATCTCTTAGTTGTACGTCTGTCTGTTTAACAGACCCTTTCATTCAAGAAAGCGAGGAGGTATTAAGTTGAAATTAATATCAATTAGGTCCTTTTCTCTTGAAAGCAGTGAAAAAATCTGCCCCCTGGCCAAGTTACGACCGTTTCGTTTCGATACTCTTGCGTCGAACGCCTCGAGTAGGCCACGCCTCCGATTCCTTTGTTCTGACCACGTGAGATGACGTTTAGATGACGTCAGAACAAAGCAATCGGAGGCGTGACCTATTTGAGACGTACGATGCAAGAGAATCGAAACGAAACGGTCGTAACTTGGCTAGGGGGGCAGATCTTTAAGTCAACGCAATCTAAAGATAAGGCCATTTATGCCCATGTTTATGAGTTTTTAGGCAAAATTGGATATGAAGTCACATAAGAGCATATAACAAAGCAGCATATACATCAGCAGTATATTTTACTATGATCTAATTATTTTTAATGAAATGATGAATCAATGGTTTTAATTTTATGTTATTAATTGTTTTATTTATATGATGAATTAATTGTATCAATAATTTACGCAACAAAGTATGTACTTCATTTAACTAAAATATATTGTGACTTGTAAATGTAATCTTTACCAATAAATGTGTTTATCTGTTTATCTGTTTATCTGTTTATTAGCAGGCCTAGCTAAGTTAAGACCATTTCGTTTCGAATCTCTTTTCGATTCCTTTGTTCTGCCCACGTGACTTAACGTTGAGACGATGTCATTCCCATACATTTGAAGTTTTCTACTAGCGTTAATGATTGTAGATAATAAAATTGGTCATAAAGAACCAAGGAATACGATCACGCCGATTGCTTCATCATCACGCAAAATGTGTAGTGAATTTCATCATCATAATCATTTCAGCCGAAAGACGTTCACTGTTGGACCTAGGCATCCATTAAGTGTCGTTATAACGACCGGTCCTGTGCGTCTAGCATCCATCGGATTCCCGCAACCCTCACCAGGTCATCGGTACGTGGTGGCCACTCTAAAACTTTTCATCCCCATCGACTATTTGTTCTGCGAGCGAAGTGCCCTGCCCCACTTTTTTGCGGTAGTGAATATAAGTACACTTCTCCTTCTTTTCGATTCGATAGTAAACTCGTCAAACTGTTTGGGCCCAATAGGTGGCTACATTAATAGCAGCATCGGTAGCGCTCATCAAATTCTCCAAAGTGCAGGTGTATGGGCACTTGGGGCATTCTAATATGTGGCTCTAATAAGTACACTGAAATTCATAAAATACTTCAAGTTATCATTGAGATTTTTGAGAATAGCACCATATTTATGTACTTACTAAAACTGTAACATTTTCCTTATGAAACAAGAATTATTACACAAACAAACTTTACATAATAAACATGAAGTAAATCGGAGTATATAATCTTGATTAATTATTTAATGTTGTACAAGTTATTTAATTGAATAATATTGTAACATTGTACGTCTTATTTTGATTGATTAATTATTAACGAGGAAAGTAATTTAATATTTATAGTGTGGTGGTAGAGTTTCGTGCTATACTATATTCATTCATTCCTCTATGTTTAGACAAATGAATTTCAATACACTTCCTCGGAAAATGGCTCTTATTGCACTAAGATTAGATTCAACGTGCAATGTACATCACCCTCGTGTTTTTTTTTTTTCACTTTTCACAATTGGTTTTATTTTTCCTGTGACAAGTGAAGTGACAGGTAATGTCATTACCATACATTTTGCCATACGTTTGTAAAGTGTCCATAATTGTCAGGACAGGGTTTGGAAATAAAACTGCAAGACATCGAAAAAAAAAAAACTGGCCAAGTACCTACGTAAACAGTTCAATTCCTGAATGAATGGAGTTTGGATGATTTTTCCGAATATTTTTTTGTAACGTAACAACTTACATTTTACTGTTTTCAGATTTATTCCTATATCTGTTCTATAAGACTTTGTTTTATGCCAATTTCAGGATTCTGGGTCAATGGGAACTACCTTATAAATTTTGATTTCCTTGAGAGTGTCGGAATATATACTTTTTTTGTGACATAAACAACCGTATCTTTTTTTTCGTTGACTTAGAAGTTTGAATTTTTCACAGCATCAAGGAACCACAGACTTGACTATATGGTTTTAATTTCAACTCAATACCTCTACGCGTTCCCGAGATAAAGGGCCTTGACAGATAGACAGACAGAGACGGACGGACAACAAAGTGATCCTACAAGGGTTTCGTTTTTTCCTTTTGAGGTACGGAACCTTAAAAATACACTCGATGCGGCCGCGCCGTGGGTGTTAGTGTTGTAAACATTGAAACTTTTGCCCTTAGATATTAGTATACTATCACTCCTGATGGTAAGCGATGACGTGGTCATTGGTTAACGTTGGAGCGCACTAACCAAGCAAACAAGCCTCAAAGCACAAGCAAGCAGGCCCTATGCAAGCGTGTTCCTCTTGACTTAGGTATTGTGACGACTATGGAGGTCACAGTTATTATTAACTTGCGAACTGGCATGTTGTACTTTTAAAGTTTATGTTATAAAAAGTTTAGTTTAGATTGATACACTACTGACAGTAGGGTAGAGTAGGTTAGAGTAGGGTAGAGTAGGGTAGAGTAGGGTAGAGTAGGGTAGAGTAGGGTAGAGTAGGGTAGGGTAGGGTAGGGTAGGGTAGAGTAGGGTTAGGTTTTCATACAAAAATTATGTTCATCTTAAAAAACACGAACTCAGTAGAAAGGCGTGCGAATATGCTAATTGGTGGTCCAGAATTGATTAAGTCCAATCTATAAAGCCTGGAGCACAGGTGTAGGGTAGCCAGCCTTTTTGTATTCTAGAGGATGCATTTTAGAGAGTGTGCGCAGGAATTACTTGATTCCGCCATCTCCTTTCTACCATCGGACTACCCGACGAACGGCGAGTGTCCACCCTTACGTTGTTGAAACCTCTACGGATCGGACCAAGCGTTCCGCCTCGTCGTTTATATCACGTACATCGAGGGCCTAGAACAATTTGCCTGCTGCGGCTTCCCGTCCGATTATAATTTAGGTGTACTCAAGGTTAGAGTGAATAGGCTCTCAATAAACTAGTGCGCTTCACCAACGTTCAACGATTGCATCACTACGTAGGTACTATTAGGTGGGATCGCAGTCAAGTATTGTATGTTGTATATCATTAAAAAAAAAACTGCGGCTGCAAACTTTTTAAGTGCTTCGAATATATTGCAGTTTCGGATAAATTGATAAAGTGCACAACATACAAAACCTTTCAGGAAATTCCTTGAAAACATCAACATTGTACATTTCCCAACAGTTTCCACGCTATGCAAGATTTACCAACGTTTATACTCGTAAGTATTTGTGGGACGTAAAATTACATTTTATGTTATCGTTTCGCGGTTTTGGCAATGTTCCAGCTTACCTGCATGAGCTTAAAGGCTATTTTGGCTTGTACTATCATGTGACATAATGGTGTATACTAAAATATGATTTATTACATGGTTGGAACAATATTACGTGGGAGTTTGATATCGGGGCCATTGATTTAGAGTTTTTTGATATTATTTTGTAGATGATATAAATCGATTACAAAATAGGTTGTAGAAAGGGCTTTTCTGTATTATTATTATAAATTGGTAAGTAATTATATCTCAGAACCCTGGGGTCCTGGATCTTTGTAAGGCGTACGAGGAGTCGAAACCAACTCGCAGAGGCCCCTTATATGCTTTTAATGGAACGTGGTACCAACCGGCGATTATCCCTGTACGCTATGCTAGTGTATCCAAGGACAACCCCCGGTTGGTGGGAAACTATTGCGACATATGAAAAATTAAGATATAGGGCTATGGTTTTTGTAGTCTTAAGTGGACTGGTTACCAGGAACTATGTTAAGACTATGGGCCCTGCCTGAACAATGTTATTAATTTCCATCGATAAAAAGGCAGGGGGTGACTTGCACACTCAATAAATGGGAGGAGGAGGCTGCACGCGTGAGGGAACGAAGGTCCTCACGCCCTAGCCGTCGTAATTCCGACCCCGACTACCAGCCACGATAGACGCGGGCTTGCGGACATCGAGCACTGGGTAGCTCGCCGTCCGGCTGTTCGGTAATTAACCGGACCGAGCCCAGTCGTCAACAGCGCGTAGTGATCCACGCGCTCCTCAAAGAGATGTCAGCAAACCGTAGGGGCCCAGCGAGGCCGATGTCAGCTAGCTAGGACCGCGGAGATTTTCTGAAAGGGAAACCCGTAGTCCTAGTACACAATGGGTAATTGAAGGATACAGGTGTGGTTTTAGTCAGTAAAAGTCTGACACGCTTTCCCGCTCCACCCAGAGCGCGAGAAGTCATTTGAATGATATCCCACCTTAAAAAAAAGGGGGGGGACTTGCATACTCAATAAATGGGCCCTCAAAAATGGTCGCTAGCACGAAGTGATGAAGCAACAAGAAGGCAACATATATTATCCTGAAGTGCTTGAGGAGCGGAGAGGTATACCACGGCTATCAGGACAGTACGGTCAACCACCAGGTCAGTACCAGCATCTTACTGGATTATACATCCTTCTCCTGAGCACATTTGCTCTTGCTTATTGTTATTATACTTGGAATTTGGCTCTCAAGGGAGAATATACTCTTGGAAGCAGAAGCTGCGTAGCTCGCCGTTCGGCCGTCCGGCCGTCCGGTAACTGTCCGGACCGAGCCCGAGTTACCGGCGCGTAGTTATCCACGCGCACGAGATGTCAGCAAAATCGTAGGGGCCCAGCAGGGCCAAAACCCACTGGGGCCATGGGTTGACTTCTGTTGTATTATAGTTGTAATTTTCTGTAACGCTCTTTCATTTTTTTTTAGAGCCACAAACCACATTCTTTTTTTTGGTTAGTGGCCAGTTTGATTTTTGAATAAACACGTTTGATACATTTTAATTTACTTATTAAGATTATTTTTCAAATGGTAAAAACGTTCAAAATTGAAATCTCATTATTGACGGAATTACTTGCTTAAGAGGGTCCTTTTCCACTCGCCTGTCGTCAACATCGAATATGGTTTAAAAGCTTGATGCTTCATCTAATGCAATCCAACGTGATGTTTGATGAAGAGGCAATGCGAAAAAAGAGAGATAACGCCTGAAAACTCTGTCGGCATTCGGTAATTCCGTGACTTAGTCGAATATTCCACAAAACTTGTTCCAGGAAAAACGTGTTTTTTTGAAACCCTTAAAAGTTTTTTAGAAAAAATGTTGTCATTCAGAATCTTGATTTAATTTGCAAGGCTTCTATAGTTATATTTTTTTGACTTTTCTAATTTTTGAGTATATTAAGAAGTGTCAAAGTTCATGCAAAATAGCAGATTTTCAGAGGTCTTTACTGGATTAGTTTTACACAAATTTACAAATTGATTTCAATAGAAGCCTAGATAATATCCACAAGATACTGTGTTTCCAAAATATCTAATGAAAAATGTGTAATAACGTCATAATCGCGTAAGAGCGGTTGTATGAAAAACAGTGAAAATGTATGTCGAGTTGCATCCACTTAAGAGGGTCCTTTTCCACTTGCCTATCGTCAACATCAAGCATGGTTTAAAAGCTTGTTGCTTCGTCTAATTCAATCCAACGTGATGTTTGATGAAAAGGCAATGCAAAAAAAAGAGAGATAACGCCTGAAAACTCTGTTGGCATTCGGTAATTTCGTAATTTACTCAAATATTTCTCAAAACTTGTTCCAGGAAATACGTGTTTTTTTAAACCCTAAGAAGTTTTTTTTTAATTGTTGTCGTTCAAAATCTCGATTAAATGTGAAAGGCTTCTATTGATGTACTTTTTTATATTATAATACATGAGTACATTATGGAGGGCCATAGTTCACGTAAAATAGCAAATTTTCAGAGGCCTTTACTAGATTAGTTTTACACAAATTTATGTTTTTATTTCTATAGAAGCCTAGATAATATCCACAAGATAGCTATGTATCCAAAATATCAAGAGAAAGATGTGTAATAACATCTTATTCACGTGAGAGCGGTTGTATGAAAATGTACCTCGAAGAGGACGCTCTTAAGGTGAGGGTTGTATGATTTAAGAGGGTATTATCAAGAAGCTGGGTGCGAAAGAGTTATTTGACGCATACTTTTGATTACTTTTTGTTAGTTATTCAGAAGACGATGTAAAAATACTTTCTACAATATTGACACTGTCTGAATGTACATACCGGGCAAATCTAAAACCAAAAAACCGGGTAAGTGCGAGCCGGACTCGCGCACCGAGTCTGGTTCCGTACAAACTTACCTATGAAAACAGTTCAATTCCCAAAAATAGTTTATTTTTGTGACGTAAAGTTACGTCACAAAAAAAAGTATTTTTTACAAACTTACAGGTTTCAGATTTTTTCATTTGTTTTTTGCCACATAAACCGAAGTATATTTTTTTTCTCGTCAACCTGGATGTTTTATTTTTTTCACAGGTTCAAGGGACTGCAGAACTGAGTATCTATATGGTTTTAATTTTAACTCGATACCTCTACGTGTTGCCGAGATAAAGGGTCTTGACGGACGGCCAAAAAAGTGATTCTATAAGGTTTCCTTTTTTCCTTTTGAGGTACGGAATCCTAAAGAAACTGTCTTACAAGTGAGCAAAGTTTCGAAACAAACCCGTTAGAAAATACAACTTGAATTTCATTCCAAGTTTTGGCAAACAGCTCGAACTGAAATTGTGCCATAAATCACAGGGACTGCGTTGCATTGACACCTGACTTTAGGCAGCTTTTCAAATAGATGGTTTCGAATATAAAGTAAATTTAGACTATAAATTTAGTGTGGCAAAACTTTAGGTAAATTGGATTTTTTTTTTGTAGGTGGGAAAATCATCCAACTCTTTTGTGTCAGACTTTCAGTGACTAAAAAACCACTCTTGTTCCTTCATTGCCTTTCATTCCAGGGCCTAGTCTTCCTTTCAGAAGCAGACCCTTGGCCCCTACGGTTTGTTGACATCTTGAGGCGCGTGTGGAACAGCACGCGCCGTCGATGACTTGGACTCGGTCAAGACGGTTATCGGACGGTCGGACGGCGAGCTACCCATTGCTCGCTGTCCGCAAGCCCTCGCCTAGGGTGGAGTTAAATTGGATAGAGATTTATGGGCTACTACCAGTGACTTCGCCTGTTTGATGGTAGAAGATTATATCAAGGGAACATAATCCCGGGATAATAGTATTCTATGTGCTACTCCTTCCCACCGAAAAAAAAAAAAAAAAAAATGACACTGACATAGTCTTTCCGTGTACCAAGTTTCATCGTTAAATCCGTTTAGCTGTTTAAGCGTGGAGGAGTAACAAACTTACAAACTTTCGTCTTTATTATATTAAGTGCGAATAAAGTAGGTATTACTTCTTTTTATATTGTGCGTCACAGCGGAGTGCCAACTGAAAACAAGCGCTGGGTGTCTTACGGCCACGTTTGGCACATTCTGTATTTTTTTTTCTTAAACTTTATTGAACACCTCAATGTGGATAGGTTATTATTATTAGATAATTTTGTTCCTTTTTACTTTGTGTTTGTATTCAATTGTTAATTAACATTGTTAATAATATCTTGTCTTATTTTTTTTTTAATATCTACTATTTATGAGAAAATAAAAGCAAAATCGTGATTTCGATGTGGATTGCTCCAGACTGTCCTACCATCCAACTAAATAATAAAAAAATACACGCTTATATATTCACTTATTATATTCACTCGTTAACGCAAAGAAAACTAAATCAAAACAGATGACTCCACACTTAAATACACACTAATTTACGACTGAATGCATAACTTTGCGACTGAATAGTTTTAGTTTAATCAGTGGTTTCGGTGATTAATATTATTTATATTGTTTTTATTATATGTATTTTTATTAGTTATGTATTGTATATTATATATAAATAGTACACAATGAACTACCTGCGAATCTTTTTCTTCTTCTCTGTCAAATCCATCCAAAGGTTGTCTGTAAAAAATCGCTTTTAGCAATAAGACCGCCCATTGTGACACCCTATTAATTTTAAGTTCCTAATGTAATTTTATTTTTGGTATGTAATAAAGAGTATGTAGCGACATCTATGGCGTCACATAAGAACTAATCCTGCATCGCGCAATCAAAGTTCTCCGCGCGATTGGAACATATAGAACAGCCCGAAATCATCTATCGGGCAGTAGCCCGCCAGACATAACACCCGTCTGGCCGGAGGATCCTCCCTTTTTAACGGAGGTATGTGGGGCTTTACTCTCTGTTCCACATACCTCTAAAAGTATGTCCTATTTATCATTCCCGTAGATTGGCAAAATCGTGATTTCGATGCGGGATCGTGTTCCCTAGACGCAATCTTAGGGCGTCAAGAGTTCGAACTGAACTACTTGACGCCCTAAGATTGCGTCTTTTCTGCCAAATAAAATGTTTTTCTTTCTTTCATTCTTTCTTTACGAATTGCCCCAGACTGTACTCTTACCGTCCAACCAAATTAAAAAAAAAAATACGCCACGAAAACTCTTTTAAAAATCCCGCAACAAACATTTTACTCTTTAACGCAAAGAAAACGAAATCTAAACAGATGACTCCACACTTAAGTAAACACTAATTTGCGACTGAATGCCCTAGTTTTAGTTTAATCAGTGGTTTCAGTGAGCTCTTGAATTAGTTACACAAAACGGTGAGACTTATTTCGGACATTACCGAAGTAAGTAGTGTTTAAAGCCACAAGTTGCTTGCTTAATTCTTTATTTAAAAACACTAATTTGGAGGGAATTAGAACGATTTTAGTAATTTTATACTGAGTGTGTTAAAGCTTTCAAGGTAAAGCAGCACTTATCGAAGTCACCGTAAAATTCGTTAGATTATAATCTATCTCGCGAGATTGTAAACTATTGAAAGATTGTGAACCGTTAATAATTACAATTTAACGCATTATTTTTCGGTAGATTATAATCTATCGAAGTGAAACTATTAAATCTAAAGGTATTTATAATTTTCCAGTGAAATAATATAAACGGAGAAACCGACTGACTGTCATATCACATAGCCGAAACTGGCGGGGAAATGAGCGTGAAATTTTACACAAGGTTTCCTTTTATAGCGTAGGCGAGCACTAAGAGAGGGTTTTCTAAAATTCACCCTCAAAGTGGATAATAATAATAACAATAATATATATCTCGACTTAGCACACGAGGTTGTCGACATGTGGAATGTGGACTCGGCTGTCATTGTGCCGATTGTCGTGACTGCCAATGGCCTTATAGCCAAAAGTCTCGACGACCATCTGTCGAAGCTGTCATTGCGCGGCTGGATCAAGGGCCTGATACAGACCACCGGTAGCTTGGACCCTGCTCCCGACACCAGCGGACTAGATTTGACATCAATCTTATTTATTTATTTAAACTTCATGTACAGTAATGGTACATAGGCGGACTTAATGCAACAAGGCATTCTCTACCAGTCTACCATTGGGTTAAAAGAGACAACACTGTGGTAGGTGTGCACAATAAATAAATAACAGATAAATATCAAGTGGAATGTAGTATCATTAAAATAAGTTACAATAATAAAATACTTATATAAACTAATAAATACATTATAATTAGGAGAACTTAAAAATAACAATTATGACGAAGACCAAACTAAGGTTGAGAGGGCTTCAAGTAGTAGTTCCGAATTTTACGCTTGAAGGAAAATTTACTTTTAGCTTTTTTGATGTCAAGGGGAAGCACATTCCAGAGTTTTATGGTAGAGACAACGTAAGAATTGTAGAGACAAGGTAAAAAGTGAGAAATGAGTATATTAGGGGAAGTGGCGCCAGTGACTGAAAAGTTGAAAGGGAATCGTTTGTCTTGGTATGGTCATGTGAAGAGGAGAGATGAAACGCATGTTACTAAAAGAGTTATGAGTTTACATGTGGATGGATGGAGAGGGAGTCCCTCTCCTATAGTCCCTAATTAAGGACTATTCAGAAGACAAATCAATAGAATCTGTAATCTGCAAGTTATAGTAATTGACAACACTCACGACTGTGAATATATTTGCACGGCATGTTATGGCAGGATATGCTGAAACAAATGTACTGTACCATATTCTAGCTAATAAATATTTTGATTGATTGATATAGTTACTAATATTTAAGGAGGAATGATTTGTATTTTTGTATAAAATTTTGTAATAAATATATGGTCATGTGAAGAGGAGAGATGAAACGCATATTACTAAAAGAGTTATGAGTTTACATGTGGATGGATGGAGAGGGAGAGGGAGACCAAAGAAAAGATGGATGGATTGTGTGAAGAGTGATATGAAAGAAAAGGAAGTTAGTGATAGTATGACGAGTGACAGGGCAGAATGGAAGAAAAAAACGTGTTGCGCCGACCCCAAATAACACGGGACAAGGGCAGGAAGATGATGATGACAACGTAAGAATTAGCCATAAACCCAGTACGGTGAGAAGGAATATGGAAAAGCATGTTTTTGGATGCTTGAAGGAACCTTGCCAAAAGTATATTAGCGTCGTGTCGCGTGATAACACAGCGACTGCAGTCCTAAATGAGTAAAGTAGAGGTACACACACTATCGTATCGAAACCATGAGGCCTAGACAAGCCTCACGCTTCGACCCCCAACAGAGACGCCCTAGGCGTCGAGATTCACAGGATGATCGCCGGCTTGCGAACGACGAGCAATGAGTAGCTTACCGCTGCCGTCCGGTAAGGATCAAGCCCGGGTCGAAGGTGCATTTTGTTCCACGGGACCCTCAAAGAGATATCAGTAACATTAACGGGGCCAATTAGGATCAATGTGTGATCGGCAAGGGCTGCAGATTTTTCGAAGGAGTTACTGTAGCCCTCGCAAAAAGAGCAACTGAAAGAACACTGTAGGTGTCTGTTGGATTGCGGGATTGTTCGAAAGAGTCACCGCGGCCCTGAAACACAAAGGGCAATTGAAGGAACACGGTTGTAGTCGGTAGACTAAAAATCACCCGTGTTCCCGTGTTTAGACTTAGTCTAAAGGTGAACGCGCATTTGCGCGTTCACCCAGAGTGAAAGAAGTTATTTGATGATTTCCTACCTCATGTAAAAGGAAAGGGCAATGACTTGCTAAAATGAGAGGTGACAACAACAAAATTATGGTTGTCTGATGATAATTTTCACAATGGTTTAAGCTATTCTTGTAAAGTCTAAACTGGTACAAAAGAACAAGTTTACAGATGTCAAGTTTCCAGTTTCTTAGCACTAGTTCTGTAATGTATACCTACTTTGCTTTATGTTGAGTTCTCACAAAGGCTTGCTTTAATATTATTTGGATCTTTGCCAATATTTCTACGAAATCTGATTACCATGAAATCAGACTTCAAAAATAATACTTAGTATGGAGATATGGCTATTACTTACTATTATAAATTAATTTTATAAAACAATGAAATGTCAAAAATTTGTTTTAGTATTAAAATTAATGCTTTTAATTTGATACGATTAAATTCCCGATATAAAACAGTTTAATTGGTAATTGCAGTTTTGAGTCGTTTGTGGTTGAATCGCTTGGGGAATGGGGTCCAAGTGAGCCTTTACTTTTCAAAGATATTTCTTGACAACTAATCGACATTTTGCGTGACCAACAGATGGCTGTTTCGTTCTTTGCCCAAAGAATTATAATTGCCACTCAACGTGGCAATGCTGCCAGTCTTTTGGGCACATTTCCTGATGACAGATGAATGAATACTTCGCGCAGCAAAACTATAACAACTTTGTCGGCAGTTACATGTTTAAGAGCGTTATCTCCCAATTACGCGCTATTTGGCTCAAAAACCATGATTTTCAAACCCGTTTATATCCGTTAATGATTTATTGTAGAAACACGTGATTTACTAATAACATTAGGAAATCTACACTAATATTATAATGGGGTAAAGTTTTTATTTTTTGTTTGTAGGTTGTATCTTTGAAAGTCAGTACATTCAAAGATTTACTTTCAGTGGTGAAAAAATTTTAGCAATCGGATTAGTGTCAGTGTCATTTTTTCACCGATAGAAGGCTACTTTATTCCTGAGTGACATAGGCTATATTTTATATAAGCAGGCGAAGCCGTGGGCAAAAGCAAGTAATATTAAATAATATGCCTTTATTACTTTTTTTGATATTTTTTACAATATTTCATTTCTTGCTGACAATTTTCGTCAAGTGTAGATGTGATTCTGTGTCAGATTATTTTGGAACAGATTTTATAGAAATTCGACATCAAGCTGCTTGGGCAAATAGTGACCTATATCTCTATTTTTGTGTAGTAACATTATGGTTTGGTGAATGTCACATGTCTTCGAATTTTTGGTTCTAGGACATGCCGGTTTCCTCACGATGTTTTCCTTCACCGTTTTGAGAGCAGTGGTGATGAAATAAATTACACATTATTATCAAATTAATTACACTGGGCCCGCGTGGTGGATTACGAGGAGGCCTGAGTCCCAGCAGTGGGAACATTAAAAGGCTGATTATGCTTGTGCTAACATTATGGTTGATTTTGTTCAATCTGTAGGAATATTTTCCATCTCTATCATTTCATTAAACATAACTGTTATTGTAGGGGCAATGGTCGGTAGGGTAGCTTTTAGTAGTTCTTTTGTTATTTGATCAAATCCAGGAGTCTTGTCTCTTTTTTGCGTATGCATTGCTCTTATTGTGTCTTCCTTTAATATTTTAGTATTTGTTAAAACTCTGTTATGTTTCTTACAGATATCCCTTCTTTTATGTTCTTACTTTGGTACAAGTTTTGGTAAATCGGTAGCTGTTTTAAGTATTTCTGGTCTTTTACCTGTGTAGTTTCCGTCTTTTGTCTTCATTTTCAGCAACCAATCTTTTTTAGGATTAAATTCTTTAATAGCGTTTTTTATTCTTTCAGTTTTCTCAATATGTTTTTTTAATGTATTTTGCCTTTTTTTTTTCTTATCTTTTCGTATATTTTCGTTTATTTTTTTACTAATTTGTGCCATTTCACAGCGGTTGATTTTGTTTTCTTTCAAAAAAACCCTGTTAATTTTTTTTAAAGCTATTTTAATTCAAATTTTAAATTGTACTTTTTAAAGGAAATGTTCATCTGTAAGAATAAGCTATTATTTTGATGATAAAAGGAAGTTAAATCAGTACAAATGATTATTTTATTTACCCATAATTTCTTAAACACTTGACATTATGTTAATTTTAATTTTCTTAGTAAACTAAATCAGAGATTTTTTTTCAGGAACTATTTTGTTAGGGATCCTGCTGCTGGATTGTATTTTTTGTTTATTAATTCTATTAGTACTTTAGACGTTCTCAAGCTTCGAAATTAACTCTGAAAGTAAAATTAAAAAAGAAATGACTGCGTAAAAAATAACTTTAAATATAAAACTAAAAAGAAAAAAACAAGTTCAGTCCCGTAGCATAGAAAACATCAAACCAATTGAATTGCATTAATTTAAAAACAAAGTAAAATGAATAATAAAATTCTAATACGGAACATATGGACTGCAACCTACAGTCGAGACCCATATTAGATGGTATGATTTTAGTCTAGAATATTTTAATGGGTCCCGACTGTTGCACATTTTATTTTTCAAATGTGCAATTAGCATATTTTTAAGCATTATTTAATTAATGTATTTTTTTATTAATTATATGGAGAAAAGTATGTTTATTTAATAAATAAAGTAGATACTAAAACAATAAAATTAAAAACACGTAAATAATTAAAACTATATAAACAGTAAATTAGCATATTTTTTCTGACTGACTGACTTTTTGTCAAGTCAAAGATGATTGAATAAGTAACTAATATATTATTTTATCCGCTCTCCGGTTATAATCAATCGCTCACTTTAGTAGCGATTGATTATAACCAGAGGTCGGTATTAGGTAGAGTTAAATACGTACTTACACTGATTTCATACAGCGAAAGAATAAAGTGGACGTGCCTCAAATCCCGAGATTTATTTTAAAGAGCAGATTTTTTTAAGACATTATCTGAAATATAGCAAGAAAAAATTCTTCCTGCATTAATGATGAGGACGAAGAAGTGTATAAATTTGTTAAACTAACCTCAGTCGACGTAGAGAGATCTTTTTCAATGAAAAATTATCTTTGTTTTATTTGTCTTATCTATTTCTGAGGTTTTATTATTATTTATTTGTAATATTGTTAGCCACACGAGATTTTTCATTAGAAATCCCGGGAAGATTTATATTAATATCAACATTTCGATGCAAGTACCTTGCAATAATGCAATTAACTCTGCATAATTCTGACCTCTAATTATAATAATACTGTTTCGAATTGCAAAATTATTAAAGTGTTGGATAGTACTAGTCGTTTCTACTTTTATCGAGGAAGGTATACAACATCACGCTAACCAAAGACGCGCGTAAAATCGAGACAGTTAAAGACTATGTAAAGATACATAATATGCCATTTTGATCTTTATTATCAACTACCATAAGGTATAACTCATATAAAAGCATTATACTACCTATCCCCTCATAAACATAGCAAAAACAAACACATTATCCTTTTGTATATAAACACAATATATTATTAAACAGTTTTAACAAGTTTGTACTAACCTAAAAACAAAGTTTCCCTGTCCATCGTAAAATATTAAAAGAGGTTTGAAGAAATATAGACCTTAACGTATTGTTTTAAGGTTAAGTTTTGCTTTGGTGTAGTGGTTTCTGGATCTACTGCTAAGCTGAGAATAATTTATTAATTTACTTCTAGAGCTCGTTGCTGTAATAGTATCAGCCTCACGGGTCTCTTAGGTTAAGCGTCGCTTGCTGAGGACGATTTGAGGATGGGAGACCTTAATATTCTTACCTAGATATGGTTATCACGTTCAGTCCGGTACGAGGTCTAATAAGCCTCGTATGTGTCTTCCTTGTGGTGCGACTAAGAAAAACATAGTCTTTCCTGCCGTGCGGCAGCCGTAACTTTAATTTGGTTTAGTTTGGGAAAGAGAAAAAACCCGAACCCGAAAACCCAATTAAAACATAATTGTGGGTTAAGCTTGTGTACATCAGCTGTCCTATTTTTATTAATTGTAAAAGTTGTGAACAATAAAGATTATAAGAATACGAATAAATGAGATGAATATATATCTAAGATGCCATACTAAAACAGAATGCAGTGGCATATCTACAATATTACGGGGTCACTTTGACCTCGTACAGAACTTTGCCAAAAAAGCTTTTTGTTTCTTGTTATAATGAATGTTATGATGAAATCATTAAGTGTCTACATAATTATCACCATGATATATACCAGCAAAATAATTTACTAAGTTTTATCAAATCAAGTTAATCGCTAGTCTCAGTATCGCAAAAAAATCGTCATAATTGGAAACTGAGTTGACTAGATTTTTTACTATAATAAATAATCAAGGCTTAGTTTTTTTTTGCTGGCTTGACTTCATGACTTTTGGCTAAACTGAACTTTTAAATGTTGCCACTAATATAAATCTTGGTCAAGCAACATAATGCTTTGCTTTCTGTATTGTATTAATATACTTAGGAAATACATTTCTTCCCATACAACAAACGTGCTTGTTTTGCCGTTTTTGCTCGATATTAATAACAGCAACAGGTAGACGTTTGAAATATACACAGAATATTTAGTCATATATTCAATAATAATTTAAAAATAAATAATTAAATTAAAATAAAAGTAATATTCAAGGGGAGGGGGGGGGGGCTCCATACAACATAAGTGACTTTTTTGCCGTTTTTAAGATAATGATACGGAACCTTTACACACGAGTCCGACTCGCACTTGGCCAATTTTTTTCTAACAACATGTCAGCTTTTGAGCGAGACAACGTGTATCGAGTCTGCTAGTTTTATATAGTTACCTACATAGTTAAAGCCACAGATACATTATGGGACAAAACGTCCCCCAATATGACAAACGTAACGCTCAATCTACGATACGCTGCAACGTTACCCAGTGTCCCACAACTTGTCCCGCCGTAATTCGCCGCGCTAAAATTGATTAGTAGGTACTTCTACTTTTTTTCTGTGTTCTGTCGTCTTCTTATTTCTACCACTCCTTCTACTCTAGCCTGTGTAATTAACTCTCTTTCTCCCTCTTGTGCACTTCGGACTTTACTTCTTCTTCTTCCTAAACACTACACCTACTCTAATTTCTACAATAAAAAATCCTGTTGCTCTTTCATTACAGTTTTAATGTTAAGTAACTTTGCTTACCTTGAGGACTTGGATTTTATTTAATTGCTGCTAAATGGATCTGTAACAAAAAAAAATACCATAATTATTTTAAAAGATTTTTTTTGTAATTTAAATAAATATATTTTTATGAAATTAAAAAAATATTTTGTAATTTCATGTAAAAGGCCCAGTGGCAACTGCCCCGAATTACGACTGAGTAAGTAGGTCGCGGGTTCAAACCCAGTCAGGCACATTAATTTTTGTAATAAATGGGGCAAGGCCCCTAACATTGCAAACAACTTAACATAATAATTCAAACAAAAAGAAAGCTATAAAACAAAAGTACAGTCGCGCAAAACCTTCGGCATCCGTTGCAGTCTCACACTTTACTGCAGCCTGCTAACATAGAACTTTTTTACACGACTGTCCAAACAAATTACCATAGATTTTCAAGGATTAAGCACCGGTCTCGGTAACGTGCAGCACTTTTACGCTTTATCTCGTTAGACGCTCGATTGTTTTACGAATAAAGAGCTGGATGCAGCTTTTCGCTTGTTTATTTGACAGAGTAGAAAAAAGTACTTCGCGAAATTAGTTGAGTGGATAATTTGAATCGGTCTGGGAGTAATGATGCTGTAATTGTGCTATTAATGTAAACGATGGACGATTACTTATTTAAGGAGCTTGGCTAAATAATGACAGGAGCTTAGCAAGTCTACAGGGTTAAGCAACGTTTGCCGAGGCCGGTCCTTGGATGGGTGACCATTAATAACTAGCTCAGATTCTTCCGGGTCTTGGTAAAAACACTAATGTGCTAATGATTCTGGTTGTAATTTGTAGATATTTAATTTTTTTAGGTAGGAAGTCGTCAAACGACTTCTCGCGCACTAAGATGGAGCGAGTGGGCGTGTCATACTTTTATTGACTAAAAACACACTCTTGTTCCTTCTTTGCCATTGTTCCAGGGCCCCGGGGATCTCTTTTGCATCACCCATGGCCCCAATAGGCCTGCTGGGCCCCTACGGTTGTTGACATCTCTTTGAGGCGCGCGTGGAACACTACGCGCCGTCGACGGGGAAATCATCTAAAAAAAAAACGAAAACTTGGGCTGGGTCCGGACGGTTACCGGACGGTCGGACTGCGAGCTACCCATTGCCGTCCGCAAGCCCGCGCCTGCAGTGGCTGTATAGATAATGATACGGAACCCTGGCTCGCTCAACTCGCACTTGGTCGGTTTCTTAAAAAAACCTCTTAGTCGTTTTAAAATATACTCGTATCTGCTAGCATAAGCGTAGCATAATCTTCCTTCCACTGTTAGGACTCAGGCCTCTTCTTTAGGAGTGGGAATGGATTGGTGGATGTCACATGTCTTCGAATTTTTGGTACTAGGACATGCCGGTTTCCTCACGATGTTTTCCTTCACCGTTTTGAGAGCAAGTGGTGAAGAAAATAAATTACACAAAGTAATGCGCCTGGCTGGGTTTGAACCCGCGACCTACAACTCATAAGTTGGGGCCGTTATCACTCGGCCACCACTGCTCGTATCTGCTATCAGGTACTAAAACCCCCTTTTAGTTTAACGAGCAGTACGTACTTAACCACACGTTTTGTAGTTGTTGTATATAGATATAGTCTGTTTTTAACCGACTTCAAAAAGGAGGAGGTTCTATGTTCGATTGAATGTATGTTTCTTTTTTTTTATGATGTTCACCGATTTCTCGGTTAACTGTGGACCGATTTAAAAAAATTTTTTTTTTGATTGATAGGTTATGCTTTCGAGTTAGTATAGCAATTTTACTTGTTACGACAGTTCTGCTACAATCCAATGAGGAGTTCATTTCCATATCTTCAAAGTCCATCATCAGGTTATAACGATATTTCTATGGGACCAATTCGGGATTATATCTTTCAATCAAAAAAACATTTTTCGGTTCAATCGGTGAACATACATATAAAAAAAAAATACATACAACGTATCGAAACTTCTAAAAAAAAAACACCTAACTATAATATAATAATAATATAATAATATTCACACAACTATCACACAACGCCGTCTAGACAAAAGCTAAGCAGAGCTTGTGTTATGAGTACTAGACAACTGATAAACATACTTATATATTTGTAATTATATACATATTATAGATAAATTACACCCAGACACAGACCAAATGATTGTGCTCGTTACACAAACATTTGTCCTGGGTGGGAATCGAACCCACGACCTCCGGCATAGCAGTCAGGGCCACTAACCACTAGACCAACAGGCCAGTCAAAAAAACTATCTGACAAACGTTACAAAAAATACCGGTTTCCAATTATTAACACGCAGTTATTTTTTTTTCTGTGGTTGAATTAAATTGTCATTCATTTTTTTGACGTTATCCTCCACGTTATATTTACAGTACCCTTGGGGAATCAAAAAAAGTAATTTTGATTGCCAGTATTCATCAAATTCGATTTACGAAATGTTATTTTTTAATTTAGACGTTACGTTTTTTTGTCAGTTGATTCGTAATGTTGCCATTATGAATCATCGTTCGCGATGAATTTTGTAAAACGTGTTAAGGGTTGTCAAGAGTCCAGAGTTACAGGATCGTATGTTTTTTTTTTTTTAATTGTTATAAACTAGTGCTAGACTGCTATCCCACCTGATGGTAAGTAGTGATGCAATCGTTGTCACTCTAAAACGAAGCGAAGTTCGTCTTGAAGACACCTAAATTATAATCAGACGGAAAGACCGGAGCAGGCAAGTTTTTCCAGTCCCTCGATGTTCGCGGTATAAACGACGAGGCAAAACGCTTGGTCCGGACCGTAGAGATTTCAACAAAGTAAGAGTGGATGGTAGAAATGAGATGGTTGAATCAAGTCATGCAATTCCCGCGCACACTCTCCAAAATGCATCCTGTGAAACATCGAAAGGCTGGCTACCCTACGCCTGTGCTCAAGGCTTTGCAGATTGGACTTAACACGTTCCCTGCGCCATCATTTTCAAAGAACTTTCAGCTGGTGCTTTGGAGATCTAAAAGATCTCGAAACTAACCTACCCTTTGGTGCGTTTGAGACCTAATCAGTCTCCTAAAGATACAGTTTTGAAAATAATTTATATGTTCCAAAAAACAATGACATATATTTTGAAGTTTTTGTGGGTGAAAGATAGCCTATTGCTTTATATTTTGCTAGGTTCGCACGCAGTTATGACATTTGAATAAACTACAAATACCAAAAAAAAAATTGATATCGATTGTATCTCGTACCGCAACCGAAGATAGTTCAATATGTGTAGTAAGTAGTGATGGGAATAAAATAATATCTCAGTTGTCGATTGTTTTCTTTATAAGTACGTCAAATATTTCATCATCAGGATTACTGTCATTGTCAATTTGCCATTGCCAATATGCATTTTTTTTGCCATTGTTTGCCAATGGGGGGCAAATTTGAACATTTTCCAAAAATTTTATTATACTGGACGATGCAGCAGTATAATCCGGTGTTGATTTTTTGTTAGAAATCTCACCAAAATAAATAGATTTTTTACACTTTTTTTCTCTTAAAAGCACTCATTGTTTATCAAAAATAATCAACACGTAGATAAATACGCGAGTGTTATTTCCAAAACGTGCGCGCGACCTTCCACGTCGATGCTAGGACAACAATAAAACGAGTCATGCAGCGGCCGCGCCGCACACCCTCCCTCTCTTGCGTCTACGAGGCGTACGATTCCACGAGTACCAACATATCTCCTAACGCAAGGAATCAAAATAATTACAGTACTGTGCGTTAGGGACCTAATCCATCTCTAATTTCTTTTTTAATGTCCTTGAATTCAGCTTTAAGTAGGAAGCAAATATGTATATTTGTCCTACTCATACTTAAAGAACTTTACACGTTAGATCCTCCCGCAAGGAGTGAAACAACACGATTATATTCAACGCACAATACAAAAGTCCTGCAAGAGATCTGATGGATCTCGTAATGCAACGAACGTGTTAACCAGATCGAGATCACCATTTAGCCTCTTCGCTTCTTCCCTTCGCCTATTACATTCTTAGCAGTTCACGATCCTTGAACGCAAAGGGAAACTGAAGGAACACAGATAAGTTATAGTCAGTATAACGTCTTTTTTGCTCTACTACTCGTTCTCGTTGTCTGTAACGATGCGCCCAGCCGAAATCGCGCGATTTCTCCGCGTTCGATATCTCAGAAACTACGATCCGACCCAACTCACGTCGACTTAATGAGTTGACTTACGGATACGCGCAGTTTTGACGTCGACTCAATGAGTCTGTATTACTACTGAGAGGATAAGTAGCATTTAAATGCGCAATTTTATAGTAACGGCTAGTTTTCTTGTTTGAGACACCGGTCAATAAACATGTTTCAAACTCCTGTGTGATAGATTGATACAATTTAAATTACCAAGATTAATAAATTAGTACTTTTTTTTGTGGGAAAATCATCTTATGACTTCCCCTGCTCTTGGGCGGAGCGCGAGGGTGTGTCAGACTTTTACTGACTAAAAACCCACTGCTGTTTCTTCTTTGCCGTTGTTCCAGGGCCCCGATGATCCGGCTGCAGTAGGCTTCGACTCTGCTGGTCCCCTACGGTTACTGACATCTCCTTGAGGCGCGCGTGGGACGCTACGCGCCGTCAACGGCTTGGGCTCGATCCGGTCGGTTACCGGACGGTAGGACGGCGAGCTACCCATTGCTCGCCGGCCGCAAGCCAAGATTGATACAAATTACGAGAGTAGTGGTGACCCAGTGGTAACGACCCCGACTTACGAGTTTTAGGTTATGGATTCAAACCCAGCCAGGTACAACTAGTTTTATTTGTCAACTTCGTGTGATTTATGCTATCACCATTGCTCTCAAAATGGTGAAGGAGCACATCGTGAGGAAGCCGAACCTAAAATTCAAATACATATGACATCCACCAACCCGCACTTTGCCCGCGTGGTGAATTACAGCCCATTGCCTCTCCTAGAGAGGAGGCCTGAGTCCCAGCAGTGGGAACATTATAAAGCTGATTATACTTAGGTATGCTCATGCTATAAATTAGCAAGTAAGTCAACATACATGACGTGATCAAGTACGTTAAAAAGGCTATCAAAAAACACGTCAAAAATACGTTCAAATTTCGATCTTTCGATTTTCGTGTCACTTAAATCGAAGCCACATTTCATTCCAAATCCAACCGAGGGCCCCTAAAGACGTCCAACCACATAGTTTCCAGAATCAATTTGGGGGTAACTTGTATCAATCCGTGTCAAACCGTCCGTTAGTTTGTCACTAAACTTAGTTTATTGCATACCCTGAAGTTCCATTAATGAAAATTGACTACATTTTTGAGGTGAACTGTTACTCAGGCTTGCCAAGGGAACATAACGAGTACGAGATCAGCTCACTGTAGCCTACAAGATGTTCCGTTGTACTGTTGACGCGCCTGACCTAGTTACTGTGCTGGCACGTTTCTTTGCCCCAGACAATTACTACCGCGGTAAAAAGCACAGGATGTTTGCTGTACCTCAGTGTCACACTGTTGCCCGTGCTCAGTCTCCAATATTATTGTTTATATTTTGACTGATCTGTTGGTCTAGTAGTTACTGGCCCTGACTGCTATGCCGGAAGTCGTGGGTTTAATTCTCACCCAGAACTAATGTTTGTGAGATGAGCGCGATCATTTGTTCTGTGGCTGGGTGCACACGTTGGTCATGTTTGTGAACGGGTGCTGTCAGATGGGTCTGGTCATCTCTCTGGTCAGTAAGTTAATAAGAGCTATTTTTCATGCGATCTTCTCCGATTATACAACGCAACAGAAAACTGCAATGTCATAATTTAACAACACAACGATATCCCAGTATAAGTTTTATTACATTATCCTTCATCCCACAATATAAAATGCTCCACACACTCAAGTTTTCACGAGACACTTTTACCCTTTACTGTTCACAGCTCACTTTATGTACGCTAAGGATGCACCTATAAACGGTGACTTTAAAAGTCTATAAAGCTGTATGAAGTCGCGACTTCGACTTTTGAAGGCTGCACGTTTGCTCTGAATATGTTATTGGCTAACGGACCGTGTATCGCATAATATTCTGTTCGAATGTTTTAAAGAATACGGAAAAGCAGTTTTTGGATATTATTACTATTGAAATAAATCTACTTTTTTTTAATTGCAATAATAATTGAATTATTTATTTTCATATACTTATGTAATTTTTCTGTATTTGTGTTTTGTCACCTTACTCCTCATAAACGGCTTAACCGATTTTGATGAAACTTTGTATGAACCTATATTTGACTGGAGCCCTGAATGGTTTGAAATAACATTTTTTTTTTACTAAAAACCAGCCCTCGGGTAGGACAACAATTTTTATTTTGACTGAGCTCTAGGTATGCCTTAATATATATTTATTATAAAATGGCGTCCATCTAGTGGCAAACAATATGTTGTAGCCGTTCGTTATTCCTCAATAAATAAAATAAAAACAAAAACTTGCTAGGGGTAAATGTGTTTTTTTTTCAGCAGTAGCACTTGTACATATACACTCAGCTGTCCGCCCGTCTGTCTGTCTGTCCATCTGTCTGTCAGAGGGCTGTATCTTATAAGCCGTAAGAGGCCGAGAGTTGAAATTTTCACACAGAATGTGTATTTCTATAACAATTAATAAAATTAAAATAAAGTTAAATATACATGAAAAGTTACGAGTATTTTCTGTTTGCTTTTAGTATTGTAGTACGGAAACCTTCATGTGCAAGTCCGACTCGCACTTGGCCAGTTTTTAATACAAACACAGTTACAATACAATTACAGTTTTTGGCTGCTGCAGTCTTCTCGTCCGATTATAATTTAGATGTGTTTAAGGCTTGAGTGAATAGACTCTTAAAAAACTAGTGCGCTGCCAAATGCGAGTCAAACTCGCGCTTGAAGGGTTCCGTACCATCTTTTTTACACTAATATTATAAAGAGGTAACGTTTTTTTTTGTTTGTAGGAGGTGATCTCTGAAATTACTGGTCATATTGCTAAAATTGTTTCACTGATAGAAAACTGCTTTATTCTTGAGTGACATAGGCTATATTTTATGTACGCGAGTGAAGCCGCGGGAAAAAGCTAGTTATCTATAATATCAAGCAAAAACGAGTAAAAAAATCACGTTTGTTGTATAGGAGCCCCATTAAATATTTATTTTATTCTGTTTTTTAGTATTTGTTGTTATAGCGGCAACAGAAATACATCATCTGTGAAAATTTTAACTATCTAACTATCACGGTTCATGAGATACAGCCAGGTGACAGACGAACAGCGGAGTCTTAGTTCCCGTTTTACCCCATGGATAAGGAACCCTAAAAAAATACACATGCCAAAACATTCTCCTACCTAATATTCGTACTTTGTAGGTCACTCGTCTTATTACATAAAGTCTATGTACTCGTATTTCTCTGAGTGTGCTAATAAGATGAAATTTGTACGTCTGCGGCCGGGGTTTTTATTAAAATAAGTAAACGACGGAATTGACCCGGTGTCCGCGTTGCAGCTTAGGGCTGCCGTATAAGTGTTCAGGAAAATTATATTTCTGTAAGCTTAAAGATAAGAAATATATATATAATATAGAAACCGTAGGCGCGGACTTGCGGACGGCGAGCAATGGGTAGGCCGCCGTCCGACCGTCCGGTAACCGTCCGGATCGAGCCCAAGTCGTCGACGGCGACGGCGCGTATTGTTCCACGCGCGCCTCAGGGAGATGTCAGCAAATCGTAGGGGCCCAGCAGGGTCGAAGCCTACTGGGGCCACCGGTAGTGTAAAAGTGAAACCCGGGGCCCTGGAACGAAGGCAAAGAAGGAATAGGAGTGAGTTTTTAGTCAGTAAAAGTCTGACACTATCTCGCGCTCCGCCCAAGAGCGGGATTTGTCATTAGATGATTTTTCCAGCTAAAAAAGAAGGTAAGAAATATAGGTTTCTTTTTTTTGAGGTGTGAAATCAATCAATGACTTCTTCTGCTCTAGAGTGGAGCGAGAAGGCGTGTCAGATTTTTACTGATTAAAAGCACACCTGTGTCCTTCAGTAGCCCTTTACGTTTTAGAATCACGGGTTTCCCTTTTAGAAATTCTCCGTGCCTCTAGCGGGCGTCGGCCCTAAAACGTGACCGTAAAGTCGGAATCTAGGTACATAACATTATTTAACAATTCGGAAATCGATCGTATTGTTATATATCAAAATGCTACTACTGAAATTACATTCAAACTTAATGACGATATTCATTAAGAACTAAAATGATTTCATAATATCATAAATTTGTAACATCATGTTTAATATCGGTACAATTAAAAAAAAAAAACGTTTTTAATTAAAACTACTCGTACACAGAGAATTTTCGCTTTTCGACCATTTATGTACCTCCTTGAGATTATTTATATAATTTAACATGTTAAAATATTTAAAAAACCCTTTAACAAAATGATGTATTTGTCTAGAAATAAATAAGCCAATTGAACATATGTACAACTTTTTCCTACATTACTTTCCTTTTTACTGACTTATAATTTAAGTAACAACAATTAAAAAACGTGGGCAGTTTTGGCAGAATTTTGGCGAGTGAAGTTAAGTGGCTGTTTCATCATCATCATCATCATCATTTCAGCCAAAAGACGTCCACTGTTGGACACAGGCCTCCCCCAAATGTCGCCACAATGACCGGTCCTGTGCATTTTGCTTATCATTTTTTGGGGGGGTTTGCCGTAATCGCCACGCTTGGCAGGCGGGTTGGCGATCGCAGTGTGGTTGTTATAATGCACAGAGAATGCTGCTGCCCATTCTCTGGTATGTCCCTTAGTCGCCTCTTACGACACCCACGGGAAGAGATGGGAAGGTGCCATTCTCTACGTCCCAACACCATACGTGGCTGTTTTACTTATTCCCAAATGAATTCCTAGTGGATATTGTGATATAAAATTGGGGTAGTTTTGCATTCCAAGTGAACAATATGTGGAATAATTGAAACAGGTGCAATCTCCTTGATTACCACGGTGAATCTTACTAAAAAATCGGACTCGATTCATTTGCTAGAAATTATTGCAAAAACATCAGAATGTAACGACTGGCCTGTTGGTCAAGTGGTTAATTGCCCTGACTGCTATGCCGGAGGTCGTGGGGTCGATTCCCACCCAGGACAAATGTTTGTGTGATGAGCACGATCATTTATTCTGTGTCTGGGTATAATTTATGTATGTATTTAGAAATATATAAGTATGTTTATCAGTTGTCTAGTACTTATATCACAAGCTCTACTTAGTTAGGGACTAGATGGCGTTGTGTGAAAATTGTGGTTTTTTATTTTATTTATTTATCTCAGGACCCTGAGGTCCTGGACCTTTGGAAGGCGTACGAGGAGCCGTACGAAGCCAACTCCCTGGCCCCTGCCTGAACAACGTTATTATTATCCATCGAAAAAAGGCAGGGTGTGACTTGCACACTCAATAAATGGGCCCCCAAAAAACGGCCGCTAACACGAAGTGACGTAGCAACAAGAGGGCAACATATCCTGAGGTGTTTGAGGAGTGGAGAGGTATACCACGGCTATCAGGACAATCCCGGAAGTACGGTCAAGATCCCTACCAACACCTTACTGGATTATTATAATATATTATTATTAATACAACCGCATTCTAATGGAAATCAAGACTAACAAGTCTTGATTCAAGCCTTGATTCGTATAGCCTATACATTTAGCAAAATGCATAGACTATTCCAACCAAAACTCAGAAAATAAAACAAATTGTATCATACAAGCAAAAGGCAGACAGGAAAACATAAAGAAAAAACAAGTAATGAAGAGGAAACAGAGATAAGACGGGCTATTTGTCATGCTTAGCATTATCAACAGCTACACAACTCAATCATGGGTCGGAAGATAATAAGAAATAACAACCACCAAGAGAGAAAACTAGTGTGTATCGTAAACTAATAAGTTTCGTAAACTAATAAGGTTGGTAGCTATCAGGAAACACATATTATGTTTCCTCATAGCTACAACCTAGGAGTATTTAAGTCAAGAGAGAATAGGTTACTTATAGGTTGCGGCCTCCTACAAGGTTGACCGATGACCTGGTGAGGATGGCGGGAATCCGATGGATGCATGACGTGCATGAACGTTCATTGTGGCGATAATTGGGGGAGGTCTATGTCAAATTATGATGAGTATGATGAGGTAAGCGTGCTTTACACCACCATCAGGTGAGATAGTGGTCAAACGCGAGCCTATCCATAATTAAATTTAAAAAAAAAAAGATTAATGTGTTTTTCTGAACATTACTTTGAAATTTGAACAGAGCCACAGAGAGATTTACTTTAAAAACAAAAAAAATCGCTTTTGAATTTGATTTAGAATGGCAGTTGAAGGCCTACGCAGACCGAGACGGCATAGCATAAAATTTTGACATTCAAACATATCGAAATAGAAATACGACATAAATTCCTATACTTTTCTCGTAGCATGGAATGGGATATTATCTCGCACGGCATTAAAAGTCGTGTCACGGGTTCCTGCGGTGGGATGCCGTGGCGCGCTTTGGTATAACGTTGTATAACGAAGGACGCCGGCGCCAACCATCACTCTATTAAACACTACTTATGACTGAAATATGTATCGAGCAGCAGAAGCCGCCGTTTCACACCGTGACACCACCGTGGCAAGGCGCTGGAATGCCAAGGTATCTAAGCGTCTAGTGTGCGCTGACTGGCGGCAAAATCCTTTACCATGCCGCGTACCGTCCCAGTCTAGAACTTGAGAGAGTTTGTCTTGCTCACTCAAATATCTCACTGATGTTGGCGTGAGTATTGGATCATTCGGTTCCTTTTAGAATGGTTGAGCTGAGTGGTATTGATATGCATGTCCGGGAAGGGATGCTGTCATTTAAGACTGGTCATCCCTTAGCTGCCAAATTTCACTATAATAACAAACTGCAGTGGCCAATCTGGAAATCTCTTAACCGACTGCGAGCCGATAACTAGATGAGGGACGCGGGAATTCAATGAATACAGGACTCAAAGGATCAGTCGTTATGATGAAACTTAGGGGAGAACTATGTCCAGCAATGGACTTCTTTCGGCTGAAATGTTGATGACTGCTGACCTAGGAATCTCAACGGAGACTAGCCAAATATGCAAGAGATAATATTGTAGTGCTCAAGCGTGTGCGCTAACACAGGTGCATTCTCTATTTCTTTACAGTCATGGTCCTATGGGACAGTTACCTGATATAACCGGTAAATGGTTAGGCACAGGATCAACGGCTTTGCGTGCTCGGGGGTGTCATACCACCGACTTCCAAACTCCGAGAATGCTACAGAGTAATTCCTGATGGTAAAACCCAATAGCGCCATCCTGACCACGTTCGCCGGCCGATGGGACTCTTTACTGATGGCACACTGGATAGGCCCACACGCGAGAGCAAGTCCCTGACATGTTATTATTTCCTTTATTTATTGAATATACATATAAATTACATATTTAAATATTTTTTAAACAAAACTCACTAAAAAAGAAACATTTAAAAATATAAAAATTAGTAACCCACCGGTATCGGGAACAGGGTCCAAGTTACAGGCGGTCAGGGCTCCAGAGAAAGGAACCTCCGAACAATACGAGCCGTGTCCAGGAGTACCGCTTTCTTTATTATTAATAATAATAATTTATTATGCTTTTACTAACACTAGGTTAAGAACATTGTTACTAATAAAAATTTGGAAGTAATCCAGATTTTTTTTTAAATTATTTACGCTCGATTCAGGAATTTAATCCAGGACCCTACGCTAAACAGTCGTAATTGCGATCACAAGACCAGCAAGGTAACCAGTTCGTCACACATTTTCTTCAAAAAATAATAATAAACGAAGTATCGCCAGCCCTATCTCAACAGAAGTAAATTGGCTGTCCCCAGGGCAATGGATTGCTTTAATTTTACTTAGTCTGGGTAACGTCTCGGCGTCACCACGGTAATATTATCTATACAGTATTCCAACTTCATACAAACGGTCGAAACGCGAGCTATACCTACGCGCCTACCTCCCTGACGGGGTCAGCGTGGTCTGCTACGCAGACGACACGCTGGTCCTGGCTCAGGGAGACTCGTACCAAGCGGCGGTCGAATTAGCGACACGTGGGGTTGCGATAGTCGTTGATAGGATCCAGCAGTTGGGACTCGAGGTGGCGCTGCAAAAGTCCGAGGCCATGTGTTTTCACGGCCCTCGGAGCGCGCCGCCTCGGCGCTCCCAATTAACGGTAGGAGGAGTTCACATCGGCGTCGGGTCGACGATGAAGTACCTGGGACTCGTCCTCGACAGCCGGTGGAATTTCGAGGAGCACTTCCGACGTCTGGCTCCCAAACTGAATCGGAATGGGGCTGCCCTCAAGCGGCTCCTGCCCAACCTCGGGGGTCCAGACGCCTCCTGCCGGAGGCTCTACGCAGGCATCGTCCAGTCCATGGCCCTTTATGGGGCGCCGGTGTGGGCGCCGTCACTGCGAAAGCGACCGGCGGCCCAGCTGAACGCGTGCCAGAGGGTCATGGCCATACGGATGGTGCGGGGATACCGCACGGTTTCCCGCGAAGCGGCGAGCCTCCTTGCTGGCCAGCCACCATGGGATCTGGTGGCAACAGGCCTTGCACGCATGCACGATCTGCGCGTGGAGATGCAACGTCGGGGCGAAACTCCGCTGCCACGACAAGTTGCGGCATGGCGGACAGAGCTCCGGCGGTGTCTCGTGGTGGAATGGCGACAGCGACTATCGCAACCCAGTGCTGGGCACGCCATAATTATGGCGGTAATTCCCCTCTTTGAGGAATGGCTGGAAAGGCAACACGGCGTTCTTACCTACCGCATGACGCAGGTCCTCACCGGACATGGTAAGTTCGGGAGGTTCCTGCACCGGATTCGTGCGGAAGAAACGCCCGGGTGCCACCATTGTGCGGACCACCCGGAGGACACGGTGGAGCACACGGTGGAGGTGTGTCCCGCTTGGGCAGAGCAACGCCGTGTCCTCGTGGGGGCGATCGGCGGCGGCGATCTCTCGCGCCGGGCCTTGGTACAGGCCATGGTCCGAAGCGAGGAGGAGTGGCAGGCGGTTGCCTCCTTCTGCGAAGCAGTAATGCTAGCAAAGGAGGCGGCCGATCGCGTGAGGCAACGGTCCTCACGCCCCAATCGCCGCCGGGATTCCGATCCCGATTTCCGGCCATCGTAGGCGCAGGCTTGCGGACGGCGAGCAATGGGTGGCTCGCCGTCCGACCGTCCGGTAACCGTCCGGACCGAGCCCAAGTCGTCGACGGCGCGTGCTGTTCTACGCGCGCCTCAAGGAGATGTCAGCAACTGTAGGGGCCTAGCAGGGTCGAAGCCTACTGGGGCCAAGGGTCTGATTCTGAAAGGAAGACTCGGCCCTGGTACGAAAGGCAACGAAGGAACAGGAGTGGGTTTTTAGTCAGTAAAAGTCTGACACTATCTCCCGCCCCGCCCAAGGGCGGGGGATGTCATAAGATGATTTTCCCACCGAAAAAAAAAAAAAAAAAAAAAAATACCTACGCGCCTCGATCTCGAGGTGCGCTCGGGATGCAGACAGTCGCGTCTGTGCCGCGCGATTTTTTCAATAAAAATAAGTTCAAGTACATATTTATATATTTAATGTGACGAGTAGGATATATTGTGCTGTTTTTGGTTGTATGAATTCTTCTTAAAACCAAACATATAAATTGTAAAGTAGCTGCAGGTATCTATAACCAAGTAAAAGATATTCCTTTTTCTCCACCTTGTCCATGTTTCCCAAAACAATTTTTAATTAAGCTTTAGAATGCGGATTTTTGTACTTTAAAATTTAATAATATAGCATTTCGTAGGTACGTCTCAGTCGAGGCGCAAATATTTTTCGGTCGCAAATATTGAGCACTTCCTATTAAATTCACAAAGTATTTTATTTGTTTAAAAAGTATATTTACAATCACAAAACTAAATGGAAACACAAAGTAGGCAAATGTAATTAAAATGGTGGAGGCGGGCAGCCATAGTGCAGGCAGCCCTATGGCATGTTTACGTACCGCGCGGCTGTAGGCATTTATTTCAAAGATACGGCCGATTTACAATACTGTATAGATAATATTACCGTGGCGTCACCGTTGGATATCAGGCAGAAGATGACGTGCCGTCACAATTATATTTAATTCTTTCCATCTTGGCTGGTTTCAGAAGCTATTGAGGAAAATAATATAGACTGACATATTTTTTTAGTAAAAAAATGTTGTTTTTCTTTTGGAAAAGGCGTGTGATGTAGGTATGAAAGGTTTGGTTTCATAGGGAAGAAGTTAGAGTTGAAAATGTGTCAGTTTAATTCCTAAGAACTTGTAAAACCTTAACAAGTTGTTCACTTTCGACTTTGAAGTCATTGTTTAAGCATTTACATTGACTGACCTGTTGACTGGCCTGTTGGTCTACAGGTTAGTGGCCCTGACTGCTATGCTGGAGATCGTGGGTTCGATTCTAACCCAGGACAAATGTTTGTGTGATGAGCACGATCATTTGTTCTGTGTCTGGGTGTAATTTATCTATACATATAATAAAACAGTAAAATTATTTTGCGATGGTATTAATTGGCGCAAAAACGACTGAACCGATCCTGTTCAAATTTTGCATACATAATCCTTATAGGTCAGGGCAACTTTTAGGCTATAAATTATCACGCTATTTGTTATGGGGGGTGAGCAATAATCCAAAATGTTTGTATTGAATGACTTTTGCCGCGAGTTCGATCCTCAGCTACAGTTAGAAAAATTTACATTATTTTATCATATTTTTTGTAATAAAATAACTTTTACCATTTTTTCAAAATAAAATTGACATTGCTATTCGATATCTTCTAAATATTTTGTAAAAACTAACCAAAACACAAAATAAAATCAGAGTGGCGACAAAAATCACGTACTATAATGTTACATTATTCCATTTAGCTACAAATTTAACTTCTGAAACGAAAATCATCACGCTATCATCGTTAAGGAGCCAACCAGCCAATTATGACGTTTATATAAGAACGTCTATTTCAAGTGATAACCATCGAAGTCTGTAGCGCTGAGGTTTCGTACCTAGACTTGCAAGTGATATAAAGATTGTTCGAATCCCATAAGGTTCTTTTAGGAAATATTTTTATTTAATTTTTCTCCGTAAATTAGATTTTTTTTACATATTTTTGCAGACTTTGTTTCATCGCATTTATTTAACTATATCGAAATATATATATGAATTTAAAGTTTTGAAGAAATAAAATATGACACCACACGCAATTCAGATACTCGCAACGCCATCATCTAAAGACTCAAAGTAGAAATAATGATGACAATGACAGTTGAACTTCATGTTTCATAGATGGCATTGTGTATTTTACATAATTTTCTGAGTGGTGAAAGAATGACCATCGCCCACGTTTGCAGACAGTTTAATTGTTTAAGATTGGCCGAAAACCGTTATGGTTAAATTGGTGTTAGACGGAGGCATTTTTAACAATCCTACTGCTTATTTTTAGTTTTTTTTTACCCACGGTTATAACAAGCTAATTGACCGTGATTATTCAAGGGATACCAACCAAAGGCCAAAGCCAAAGTAAATTAATACCTCTAAGTATTATTGACTATAAAATAATAAAACGGCCAAATTTTAGGAAGGGGTTGCATGTCACCTTGCGTTGGAAGGCCTCCCAGGTGGACCGATGACCTGGTGAGGGTCGCGGGAATCCTATGGATACAAGACGCACAGGACCGGTCATTATGGCGACACTTGGGGAGGCCTATGTCTAACAGTGGACGTCTTTCGGCTGAAGTGATAATGATGATGATGGTACCTTTTTGAGGCAATGACTTCTCCCGCTCTGGTTGGAGCGAGAGGACGTGTCAAACTTTTACTGACTAAGACCACACCTGTGTCATTTAGTTGCCCTTTGCGTTCTAGGACTGCGGGTTTCCTTTCAGAAATTCCAAAGCTGTCTAACGGCTTAAACGCTTCAGTGAAACATTATTGAGGCAAAATTTTTTACAGGAGGTAACTCTTTCGAACAGTCTTGCAGCCCTAGCAGACATCGGCCCTAGACGGTCCTATCCATTTGCTGACATCTCTTTGAGTCGCGCGTAGAATACAACGCACCGTCGATTCAAGATTGCTTTAACCAGACGGCCGGACGGCACCACCGCAATCCCGTGTTTGCGATGGCTGGGAATCGCCCTACGGCTTTCAACACCCGGAGCGTCACCTACAGCGACAGCTGAGGCGAGAGAATGTCCTATCCCTCATAATTTTAGCCACCTTCTTCGATCGTAGTGCTTCACTGAAGGAGGCTACTGGTTGACATTTTCTCCACCAATCGCCTCCATGACGACACGGCGGCGCTACGACCAAGAGGGACTGCAGACTTCCACCGTTTGCTCTAAATTTATTCTCCGGGCGATCCGCACAATGGTGAGACCCGAGTGTTTCTTCCCGCTGAATTCGATTCAGATACCTCCCGAAACACCCACATCCGGTAAGTCCTGCACAAATAGAGGACGCCGTGACGCCTCCGTAGCCACTCCTCAAAGACAGGCATTACCGCTGCGATTGTGGCGTGAAGGAAAATAGTTGCGTTTTTAGTCAGTAAAAGTCTAACACTCTCTCTCGCTCTACCCAGAGTGGGATAAGGTATTTAATGATTTACCTACCTTAAGAAGAAGGTGCAAACCCTAAAGGCTGCGGGTGGCAAGCTCAGGATCAGCTCCACTCTCGCTTTTTTTTTGACAGCTTACATTTAAAAGCACTTTATTTATTTATCATCATTTTAAAATCATACAATGTTGTTTTACCAAACATAAACCAGAAACATATATAAACTAATGCTTTTTCCCTTGGGGTAGGCAGAAATGCCAACGGCTACGACCCTTACGTACACTTTCTATTCATTGACGTTCATACATCTTTTTTTTTTGTGGGAAAATCATCCAATGACATCCCGGCTCTTGGGCGGAGCGGGAGATAGTGTCAGACTTTTACTGACTAAAAACCCACTACTGTTCCTTCGTTGCCTTTCGTACCAGGGCCGAGTCTTCCTTTCAGAAGCAGACCCTTGGCCCCAGTAGGCTTCAACCCTGCTGGGCCCCTACGGTTTGCTGACATCTCCTTGAGCCAAGTCGTCGACGGCGCGTAGTGCCCCTACGCGCCGTCGACGACTTGGGCTCGGTCCGGACGGTTACCGGACGTGGGACGGCGAGCTACCCATTGCTCGCCGTCCGCAAGCCCTCGCCCACGGTGGCCGAAAATCGGGATCGGAATCCCAGCGGCTGGGGCGTGAGGACCATTGCCTCGCGCATGCACTTGCGGCCTTCTCCTCTGCTAGCATTACTGCTTCGCAGAAGGAGGCGACCGCCTGCCACTCCTCCTCGCTCCGGACCATGGCCTGTACCAAGGCCAGGCGCGAGAGATCGCCTCCGCCGATCGCCCCCATAAGGACACGGTGTTGCTCTGTCCAGGTGGGGCACACCTATACCGTATGCTCCACCGTGTCCTCCGGGCGGTCCACACAATGGGCCCCGTAACCCGGGCGTTTCTTCCACACGAATTCGGTGCAGGAACTGCCCGAACCTAACGTGTCCGGTGAGGACTGGCGTCATGTGGAAGGTGAGGACACCGTAAGGTTTTTTCAGCCACGCCTCAAAGAGGGGACTTACTGCCATAATTATGGCGTACCCAACGTTCATACATCTGGATCTGGACGAGTACATAACATGTTTCTTGAAGGTAATTTGCGTTTTTACCTCCAACCGTTTTATATTCTTTGTGCTGTGACGGCGTAATTGTGCATGTGCATCATTAGTGCAGTTCGCGAACTTTTCGCGCGCAAATTTCGCTTCAATTGGCGCGTCTGATTAAAACGATGATATCTTTGAAACTCCGTTAGTTAGCTGGCTACGAGTTATATCATTAGAATCATTATTAAATTACCTAACAGGATATTTATGGATTAATATAGTTTTGCCTTGTAATGTATTAGTAATTGTCATGTATGTTCAGTGTGAGGGAATTTTTTACCAGTTTCTTGTGTTAAAGTAATTTTAATTAAAAAAATAGACCATATATTCATAAAGTTACTGTTTTCTTTTCACAAATACACTTTAGTTAACATATAAAAAAACAAAAGAACAGACCTCGCAATACATTTTTTTTATATCACAAGCCTAACAATAAGATGACGTAAGTTATATGATGTAAGAATGCCGTCGGGTTACAATCAAATAACGCGTTTGTTTACGGTTCTATTTTCTGAGAACGATTTAAGTGTAGAGTCTTGAGTTTCATTTTAATAATAATGATTGGTACACATTCATAACACAGACAAAGTCTCAGCAGTTAGAAGTGTTTAATTTATTAGTATCGGATATCCAAATGAACCACTTGAAAAGGGGCGCAAAAACCACCTACTCGAGCTTTTTGGATCACTGTTTAAATTCTGCTGACTAAATTTGAAATCTAATTCAACATCCTACATTTTGAAGATATCTACAAAACGTTAATCACATAATAAAGGCATGCTGTCTAACAAAAACATTACACAAATACGTATTAGAATTACGTATTTCTACCTAACGTTTTACGTAATTCTAATTTCAAAATGTACACAATAAAAATACGATAATATTCAAATTAAACGCCTAATATCTTTACTAATATACATAAAAACTTACGTAATAGCCATAGATTGCATTTCTATCAATAGTTATCGCCAAAATATCGCAAAATGTTTAGTCAACAGTAGTAACGGTTTTTCATGTTTGTTGAAATGACCATTTCTGACCGAAATATTTATCAACTACACTGTTTAAGCAATGAAAAAGGTTTAATACTTACCCAGGCATTGTCGACATCACTCACTCACTGACACAATCACTATTTGTCACTTTTAAACCATTTTTCAATCGACAGCAACTATCTTTCGACCGTACCGCGCGCGAGCATAATGGCGACTGGCAAGCGACTGGTTTATGACGTGATATTTTCTGTTCGCTTAGCTCATTTATTCATTGGAAGATGGAATAGAGCAAATATATCTGTCTAGTTTACTCTGTGCAAGTTTGAGCAGGATTAACACAGGTTTAATAAGCTTATTACGTCAAAAAATGAATTACAGATTTAGGGGACCGCAGCGGTCCTCTCACAGACAGCCATTTTTATAGGGAGCCGCAGCGGCGCCGCGCCACAGACGGGGGGATATGAAAGTACAATAAATAATTGCGATGCTTTCGGAATGAATTGCAAGCACAGAATGATTGTACAGTTTTACGACGCGGACGAAGTCGCGGGCAACAGCTAGTCTATAATATGTATGTATTTAGAAATATGTAAGTTTGTTTATCAGTTGTTTAGTACTTATAACACAAGCTCTGCTTAGCTTGGGACTAGACGGCGTTGTGTGATAGTTGTGAAATATTATTATTTGAGTCCACTTTGGTTTTGCTTAGCCCTGAATCCTCTAAGCACGTTGCTGGAGGATTTAGGTCTAGGCTATCGGTTGAGAAGAGGTGGTCAGGTCCTATCTCACCTGCTTTACATGGTTGAATCGAAACTTTTTGCCCACAACAATTTGCAACTGATGCAACTACTGAAGGTAACTGAAACTTTATTATTATTATTTTCACCCACTAAGGGGATGAAACTAGGGTCTAAAGTTTATATGAAGAAAACTACTTTCACCCGGACGAAGCCACTGGCAGAAGCTAGCAAAGTGTATATTACAAAGCTTAATATATTCTATCACATTGATACATCTTCGTGAGTTATATTGGCACATTTGGCACAACAATAAAGACAAAAAAAAAATTGAAAATGTCGTAATTATCCGCACGTTCCCCTCAACTACACGGCTACGCGAATTTGTTACGCTTTTACCTCGCTACGCTGCTACGCCTGCTACGAAGCTACGGAGCTACGCGGCTACGCCCATAACCTGGTACAACAACGTATTTGAAAAGAGAATATAAATATATTTTTTTAATTGTAAATGTATTTGGTAAAAGAATAATTTTTCGAGATATTAGTTAAGCATGTCAATCAATCAGGTGTTGCCCAGTGTTTGGAAAAACGGTTTTAATACTTTTTATTCATATTGGCTTCTGGTAGCGGCTCCGCCAGTATGAAATTAGTACACTTCGCGAAAAAAAAAATTATGTTAGCTGCAAAAACTAAACTGCAATATATTTGAAGCACTTAAAAAGTTTGCAGCCATAGTTTTTTTTTTTTAATTATGTAAACTGGTGCTTGACTGCGATCCTACCTGATGGTAAGTTTTTTTTTTTTTTTCGGTGTGAAAATCATCTTATGACATCCCCCGCCCTTGGGCGGGGCGGGAGATAGTGTCAGATTTTTACTGACTAAAAACCCACTCCTGTTCCTTCGTTGCCTTTCGTACCAGGGCCGAGTCTTCCTTTCAGAATCAGACCCTTGGCCCCGGTAGGCTTCGACCCTGCTAGGCCCCTACAGTTGCTGACATCTCCTTGAGGCGCGCGTGGAACAGCACGCGCCGTCGACGACTTGGACTCGGTCCGGACGATTACCGGACGGTCGGACGGCGAGCCACCCATTGCTCGTCGTCCGCAAGCCTGCGCCTACGATGGCCGGAAATCGGGATCGGAATCCCGGCGGCGATTGGGGCGTGAGGACCGTTGCCTCACGCGATCGGCCGCCTCCTTTGCTAGTATTACTGCTTCGCAGAAGGAGGCAACCGCCTGCCACTCCTCCTCGCTCCGGACCATGGCCTGTACCAAAGCCCGGCGCGAGAGATCGCCGCCGCCGATCGCTCCCACGAGGACACGGCGTTGCTCTACCCAAGCGGGGCACACCTCCAACGTGTGCTCCACCGTGTCCTCCGGGCGGTCCACACAATGGTGACACCCGGGCGTTTCTTCCGCACGAATCCAGTGCAGGAACCTCCCGAACTTACCATGTCCGGTGAGGACCTGCGTCATGCGGAAGGTAAGGACGCCGTGTTGCCTTTCCAGCCACTCCTCAAAGAGGGGACTTATCGCCATAATTATGGCGTGCCCAGCACTGGGTTGCGATAGTCGCTGTCACCATTCCGCCATGAGACCCCGTCGTGTCCGCCATGCCGCGACTTGTCGCGGCAGCGGAGTTTCACCCCGACGTTGCATCTCCACGCGCAGATCGTACCTGGTGGTAAGTAGTAATGCAATCGTTGATAGCGAGGTGCACAAGTTTATTGAGAACCTATTCACTCTAGCCTTGAAGACACCTAAATTATAATCGGACGGGAAGACCGCAGCATGCAAGTTGTTCCAGTCCCTCAATATATGCGGTATAAACGACGAGGCGAAACGCTTGGTTCAGACGGTAGAGGTTTCAACAACGTAAGGATGGATACTCGCCGTTCGTCGGGTTGTCCGTTATATTCCCTTGGACCGGCAAAGACACTGGCATAAGCTAGCTATATAATATTTAAACAGATTTGCTGAATTATAAAATGTTCCATTTTCAAATATTGTACCTTCGGAGTAGATCTAATTCCAACGTTCCTTTGCCGCCATTAAAATTATTATAACAAGGGTAATAAGGTTACTTAATTTAAGAATATCCCTTAATCTGCAAGATGTTACTAAGGATTCGTAATTTCCCATTTATATTAGGTAGATATAAAATATACCTTACCCATTAGTTAATTTAGATGATACTCCTGATCTCATAAATAGTAATTTATATACATTAAAAACTCATTAGTACTGTAGGCACTTTTTTATGGTAATATAGGGGTCGGAAAGTAACACATTTATTCATATTTTACGTGCCTATAAGATGGATTTATACTCCATCTGTTTAGGTAATTAACTAAAGGTAAACAATCTTGACATGTCTTTTATCTAAAAGTTGTCTATAATTTTTATCTAAAAATGTTTACAATTTGTTATTTACCTATACCGATGTTTGGTAACTAACTAAATTTAAATAATCTTTGTATGTCTTTTAAACGATATTTTTTTAATAAAAAGACATATTAAGATTGTTTACGTTTAGTTAACTACCTAAACCGATGGAGTATAGTGGCGTGTAATAAATAACACGAATATCGTAAATCTATTCTTAATATTAAAGCTGAAGAGTTTGTTCGGTTGGTACTGTTCAACACGCTAATCTTGACTGTACTGTTGGTCTAATGGTTATTGGCTATGACTGCTATGCCGGAGGTCGCGGGTTCTACTCCCACCCAGGGCCAATGTTTGTATGATGAGCACGATCATTTGTTGTGTTACTGGGTGTAATTTATCTATAATATGTATGTATTTAAAAATATAAGTATGTTTATCAGTTGTCTAGTACTCATAACACAAGCTCTGCTTAGTTTGGGGCTAGACGGCGTTGTGTAATAGTTGTGGAATATTATTATTAATCTTAGGGACTAGGGGTCTGGATAAAAAAAAATAATTTAATGTTTGATAGTTAATTTGTCGAGAAAGGTTATAAGCTACATAATATCACGCTATGAATAATATGAGTGGAGTGGTAACCTAAGACACAGTTACAGCTAGTAATAGTATGTTGTACTAGCTTCTGTACTACGTTTCTCCATACATACTTTGGATCTGATGACGCTAGCTAGCGATCTTACATGTTACGCCATTTCGTCCTCCTTGCATCCTTAATGTTGAGGGTTAGGGGGGGCCTTCCTCCTTCTTCACTTTCATTCGTACGAGATTCCTACATCTGTTTCTGTCTCTGGTAGCCCTTCAAATCGTTGTGTACTGTAGTGTCAAAACGATGCGGATATAGTCGGACCAACGTATTGGACTTACAAGACCTTTTTCCATCTACTTTACCCTTCACAATGAGCCTTTCGAGGTTACCACAGTCTTTTCTTGCAATGTGACCGAAGTATTACGGAATCTCGTTTCGCTATTTACTGACATACAAAATTTAAAAAGATTTTTTGTGGGCAATAAAAAACAATATCATAAAATGTAAAGCTGAAGACATCTGTCATTAACCTTTTGAGTGCGTAATTAGAGACACAATAGAAAGACAATGGCGCGTGAACGCCGCGCCGGCGTTAATGCGGGGATCAACAGCTAATCAATAAAAATATTATAAAGACTGTTATAATTAAAACTTATATGCCTACACTAATTGTAGTGTTAGTCATACTAATTAACACGTACCTACCAATACCAAATAACTAATTAACAAAATTGACGCAAACAAGATAAATAGGTCATCAATCACAAAAAGTTACGACAATACAATCGAACGGGTAACTTTGTCACTCACTCCAATCAAGCATTCAATTCGGCCGCCATTGAACGAGAGAAGGAATGATGCCGTTCGTCATTCACTCTCCCGGTCCGTGCTCGCAAAACAATTCAAGGCGCATAATGGAGCGTTCCATATTTGATTAGTGAACGATGAACGATATTGAATGAAGAATGAGTTCAAGTGTTCAGATTTTATTGTTGTGCGGAGGAATTTAAAAATCGTAAATGGAATATTGGAAATGTCATTGAATGTTTTTTTTTCCATTTTGTTTTAGAGAATCATGAAAGGAGTATGAACTTATATAGAAGACTTTAATTGATTAATTTATAAGCATACATTGTTATTGTGTAAAATATAACAGATACTACTTATCTATACACCTCTAGTTTTTAATTAGTACAAAAACAAAATGTGGCTCTATCTATATCTATCCGTAATATTTTTGTAGCCAAAAGTAAAAAAAAAACGGAATCCCAAAATTGTCACGAAAATTTGTCATAATTGGTAAATTCATAATAGAATCAATCATTCATAACAATTGCTACTAGAAAATACTAAGCGCAGTGTTTTTCGATTTTAACAGTCATTTATTCATTCCTAGTATCTAAGCCTGTACAATATTTCCATAAATTGAGTGACATTTTGGGATATAAACAAACGCTCATAACTTTGCTGTTTATGAATATTATTTATTGAGATTTTACATATATAACAAGACCTTTTCTAAGAAGCCCTGTAAGCTGTTGATCCCCGCATTAACGCCGGCGTTCACGCGCCATTGTCTTACTATTGTGTCTCTAATTACGCACTCAAAAGGTTAAGTATTTGTACTAATTAAAAATTAGTGGTGTATATGTATATATCAAAGGAGAAACTGACTGGCATATCAACGCACTACCGAAACTACTGGGACTAGGAGCATGAAATTTTCCACAAGATTTCCTTTTATAATGTAGGCGAACACTATGAGAAGATTTTCCAAAATAATCCTATAAGTGGATGAAACATGGGTCCAAAGTTCGTATGGAGAAACCTACCTTCACGAGGGCGAAACCACTAGCAGAACTAGTTCACTCTTAGACAAACCTATTTCTAACATTAAAAATTAGTTCTTTTTTTGCGGTGGGAAATCATTAAATTATTTCTCGCGCTCTAGGGTGGAGCAAAAGGGTGTGTCAGATTTATACCTACTGACTAAAACCCACGTGTGTTCCTTCAGTTACCCTTTGCGTTCCTGGGCCATGACAGCAGAACTGTCGTAACAAGTAAAATTGCTTTGTCTAATAAGTATACGCGATGACTTTAAATTTGGCTGAGGGGTACTTTTTAGTGGCGGTACCGCAACTAAAAAGTACCGTAAAAGACGTTCACTGTTGAACATAGGCCTCCTCCAAGTGGAGCAGTGGTGGCCGAGTGGTAATGGCCCCGACTTACGGAGTTGTAGGTCGCGGGTTCAAACCCAGCCAGGCGCATTACTTGGTGTAATTTATTTCATCACCACTGCTCTCAAAACGGTGAAGGAAAACATCGTGAGGAAACCGGCATGTCCTAGAACCAAAAATTCGAAGACATGTGACATCCACCAATCCGCACTGGGCCCGCGTGGTGGATTACGGCCCATTCCCTCTCCTAGAGAGGAGGCCTGAGTCCCAGCAGTGGGAACATTATAAGGCCGACTATGCTATGCTATGCTCCTCCAAGTGTCATCACAACGATCGGTCCTTCGCGTCTCGTGTTCATCGGACTCCAGTGACCCTCACCGTGTATTGTCAACGACACCACTGAATCACACCACTGTGGTGTCGAGACTGCACATGATTCGTGCGGAAGAAACGCCCGGGTGTCACCATTGTGGACCGCTCGGAGCACACGGTGGAGCATACGGTAGAAGTGTGCCCCGCTTGGGCAGAGCAACGTCGTGTCCTCGTGGGGGCAATCGGCGGCAACGATCTCTTGCGCCGGGCTTTGGTACAGGCCATGGTCCGGAGCGAGGAGTGGCAGGCGGTCGCCTCCTTCTGCGAAGCAGTATTGCTAGCAAAGGAGGCGACTGCACCCGCGATGGAACGGCCCTCACGCCCCAGCCGCCGGGATCCCGATCCCGATTTCCAGCCACCATATGCACGGGCTTGCGGATGGCGAGCAATGGGTAGCTCGCCAGCCGACCGTCCGGTAACCGTCCGGACCGAGCCCAAGTCGTCGACGGCGCGTAGTGTTTCACGCGCGCCTCAAAGGATATCAGCAAAGTCTACTGGGGCTATGGGTTATGTGAAAGAGAACCCCAGGGACCTGAAACGAAGGCAAAGAAGGAACAGGAGTGGGTTTTAGTCAGTAAAAGTCTGACACGCCCTCTCGCTCCGCCCAAGGGCGAGAGATGTCATTGGATGATTTCCCACTTAAAAAAAAACTGTGGTCTCGTGAAGTGTGAAGTGAATCCACACTCGAACTCATTTGTATTTTAAGCAATACGCGGATGCTACTCCCGACCCTTTCGGCCCCTCTGACAATCTGTGAACAATGTGCCATAACCATTCCCACTTGAGTTTGGCGATTCCTCAGGCTGTGCTTGAGCTTGCTTCTCCTACTGATATCTTCATTTCTTATACGATCACGCAAGGAAACATTCAAGCATTTTATTGGCGAAAATTTTTTTGAAATTTGTCCAGTAGTTTTTTAATTTATTCATAACTAACAAAAATATAAAGCCTGGAGCACAGACATAGGGTAGGCAGCCTTTCGGTATTTTACAGGATACATTTTGGAGAGTGTGTGCAGGAATGACATGACTTGATTCCGCCATTACCGTACTGTTATCGGTCAACCCGGCGTATGGCCAATTTCTAGCCTTACGTTGTTGACACTTCTACGGTCCGGACTAAGTATTTTGCCTCGTCATTTATACCGCGTAAATCGAAAGGCTGGAACAATTTGCCAGCTGCAGTCTTCTCGTCCGATTATAATTTAGGTGTCTCCAAAGCTAGAGTGAACTTAGGCGCTTTATAAACTAGTGCGCTTCACCATTAACGTTTGCCTACCTACCGCTTGCACCAAAGAACTAGAACAATTTGTCTGCAGCGGTCTTCTCGTCCGATTATAATTTAGGTGTCTCCAAGACTAAAGTGAATAGGCTCTTATTAAACTTTCACCACCATCGATTACATCACTACTTACTATCAGGCGGGATACCGTAGTCAAGCACTATTTATATCATTAAAAAAAAATACAAATATTTCCCTCTTATAATATTAGTATAGATTTATATAATAAAATAACCCACATAAATGCCACAATATCGTACTAACAAAATTCCCGAATTGGTATTTCAGAAGCCTCACATTCCAAGTCCAATATAATATCAAGGGTCTCCTAACATATATCGCATACAAATTATTTCCATCTAGCTACAACGAAAGGTCACATATCCAGTGGTTTCCGAAGGTTGACCCTCAAGGATAGTTCCCGAACCCTCAGTTACCCTTTATGCCCTTTCTATGATGTTGCGATCTAATCTCTTGATCTGTGTGCCCTTAATTTTCTTTGAGAGATTAGATATATGTTTTTAGTAGTTATGAAAGTGGTGGCACACCATTTGAGAGAGAAGTCGTTTGTTTTTAAAATAAATCATTGCATGTTATAGTAGGTTTTACTTATTTTTAGGGTTCCGTTCCTCAAAAGGAAAAAACGGAACCCTTATAGGATCACTTTGTTGTCCGTCCGTTTGTTTGTCAAGACCCTTTATCTCGGGAACGCGTGGAGGTATCGAGTTGAAATTAAAACTATATACTCAGATCTGCGGTTTCTTGAAGCTATGAAAAAAAAATCAAACTTCTGAGTTATTGAAAAAAAAAGATACGGCCGTTAATGTCTCAAAAAACGTATATTTCGACACTCTCAAGGGAATCAAAATTCATAGGGTACTTCCCGTTGAACTAGAATCCTGAAATTTGGCACGAAGCAAGGTCTTATAGCACAAGTATAGGAAAAAATCTGAAAACTGTAAATTTGTAGTTACGTCACAAAAGAAATTTTTTTTTGTGAATCGGAATAACCTTCGTAACTCAATTCGGGAATGAACTGTTTTCATAGGTAAGTTTGTACGGAATCCTCAGTGCGCGAGTCTGACTCGCACTTATTTTTAGGTCAACAGGATGTACAAACTTAGTCAAAATATATGCCTTAACGGAGCATAAACTGCCTAATTTACAGATAGCGTTGACTAAAAAGTTTGAATTTTTGAGTGCAGTGATCTAAGGAGTAGCACATTTGAGTATTTGGTATTAAATTCAGCTTGATCCGTCTACGCCGTTTAAGAGATAAATGGTTTTGACAGGCTGACAGACGCACGGACAACTAAGGGATCCGTCTTTGCCGCTTGAGGTTACGGAACACGTTTATGTAAAATTTATAAAAATATTCCTTAAAATTACTCTTTTACATTATTATTATAATATTACTCTCACTTATCGGCCTGACATTCACCCCGAATGTAATCTGGCAATACTTTTTATTTTTTTCTTTTGGTTTCCCACAGTCTGTCCATTTAGCCAGTGTTAAGCTTAGGTACTAAATACACTTAACTTTGTTAATAGAATGCATGTGGTTGTAACACATTCTATTTTTTGCAATATTTGGCAGTAGATAAACTGCGCTTAAGCCCTCATAAGCCCGATGTTGACGATAAGCGAGTGAAAAAGGACCCTCCCTTTATCACTCGCCTGTTGTCAACATCGAGCATGGTTTAAATGCTTGTCACTTCATCTAACGCAATCCAATGCGATGTTTGACGAAATAGCAATGCAAAAAAAGAGAGATAACGCCTGAAAACTCTGTTAGCATTCGGTAATTCCGTGATTTACTCGAATATTTTACAAAACTTGTTTCAGGAAATAAGTGTTTTTTTTTAAACCCTTTTAAAAGTTTTTGAAAAAAATTGTCGTCATTCAGAATCTTGATTAAATTTGCAAGGCTTCCATTGTTATATCTTTTTAACTTTTTTAGTTTATGAGTAAACTAGCTGTTGCCCGCGACTTCGTCCGCAAATAACCATTATATTTCTAACACAATTTGTTTTTGCGGATAAATCATAAACCAAAACTTTACTTTTCTTATAAAACTTCTCTGTAAACCAAATTTCTAGTCCTACTTTCAGGAGCCGAAATGTACAGAGATTCAGGACTGGTGACGCGGGAGCGAGCGATATACAGCTATCCGTGTGAGAAGCAGCTGTCCTGAGATCAACACCTGCAGCCTTTAGATTATTATTATTGCGAAGCATACGCTTACAGGGAACTGCACACGCTTGAATTAGAAGGGGTAATTGTGAGAGATTAGTGGTATTCGGGGTATAAACACTGTTTCCTCGACGCCACAACCCTTTAGAATTTCCACCTCAATAATATTTGAGAGATGACTTTGAGCTAGGCCCGGTTACATAGTTTAGGTGGAATTAAATTCCGTAGGAGCATGATCGGGACACCGACCTTCAGCTGGATAGTGTGCGCCGGGAGTCCACTTGCCGTTCAAATACAGAAACTCTACGGGATAATATATAGCGTCATCTTGCTCTACAACAGTATTTATAGAGGTATAGAAATACCACTTCGTTCGCATCAATTTGCGAGAGAACGATTTCGTTAATTGCTGAAGCTTGATCATTTTTGGGTGTTAAAATGGCCCGTTCACACACCCAAGAATTCTCTTGTAGCGGTATTCGACCGACGTCCCCGTACACCAGACAAATTAGTTCTTCAATAGTGGGAACTACTTTGCTTAGAGTCTCTGGTAGGCGCACTTCAGAGCTCTCTTCTGGTAAGTTGCCTTCACCAAACTTTTAAAAGAACATCCAAGAATTCTTGAGTATATCCGCCCAACTGAGCTCGCATGTTAATGGTCAAGCGCAGTCTGTAAACTCGCGACCATAGATTCGATCGTTTCAACGAAGCATTCACCTCGTCAACCCTAATTTCTCGCGACACCACAGGCAAAGTTTGCCGAAAACCGCAGCTAAACAAAACAGTGACACCTCCCATCACATCTTGATTCCTGCGTATGTCCTGCAGGGTTCTGTTTACAGCCTTCACTACTTTTCTATTCGCCATAGTACATTCATCCCATACGATTACAGAGCAATCCTTGAGTACCCTACCTTTGTCACAGTTGCGTGATAGCCCACACACTGGCATTTTGTTGCTCTCTAAATCGATGGGAATGTTAAACATTACGTGCGCTGTTTTGCCCCGTGGAAGCAGTGTGGCAGTAATTCCAGAAGAGGCAGTCGCAATCACTATTTTGCCTTGTCACCTTATTTCTGCAAGGATGCCAGTGGCAATGAATGTTTTTCCTGTTCCACCTGGAGCATTAATGCAAAATATTTTACCCTGGCTGAGCCTAACGCGACGATGTTAAAAATGCAGGGACATTTTGTTCTGAGGTGAGTCGTGATCGTTGACGATATCACCCCGATTTCCTCGACCTTGATGACCACGTCTTGAAGTGAACCTAGACAACTATTCGAAACGCGTTCGTTGTTCTGTTCAATGTCACCCTCAGTAGTACACCTTAAAGCACGTAAAAAGTCTTCGGACAGATGATGGCGATAATTTACCCACAACCGACCTTTTTTTTTTTTCGGTGGGATAATCATCCAATGACGCTCTTGGGTGGAGCGTGAGATAGTGTCAGACTTTTACTGATTAAAAACCCACCCCTGTTCCTTTCCATGGCCCTTTATGGCGCACCGATATGGGCGCCGGCGCTGCGGAAGCAGCCGGCGGCCCGGCTGAACGCATGCCAGAGGGTCATGGCCATACGGATGGTGTGAGGATACCGGAAGATTTCCCGCGAAGCGGCGAGCCTCCTTGCTGGACAGCCACCATGGGATCTGTTAGCAACAGGCCTTGCTCACATGCACGATCTGCGCATGGAGATGCAACGCCGGGGCGAAACTCCGCTGCCGCGACAAGTCGCAGCATGGCGGACAGAGCTCCGGCGGGTTCTCATGGAGAAATGGCGACAGCGACTGTCGCGACCCAGTGCTGGGCACGCCACAATTATGGCGGTAAGTCCCTTCTTTGAGGCGTGGTTGGAAAGACCTCACGGCGTCCTCACCTTCCGCATGACGCAGGTTCTCACCGAACACGGGAAGTTCGGGAAGTTCCTGCACCGAATTCGTGCGGAAGTGACGCCCGGGTGTCGCCACTGTGTGGACCGCCCGGAGGACACGGTGGAGCACACGGTGGAAGTGTGCCCCGCTTGGGAAGAGCAACGCTGTGTCCTCGTGGGGGCGATCGGCGGCGGCGATCTCTCGCGCCGGGCCTTGGTACAGGTCATGGTCCGGAGCGAGGAGGAGTGGCAGGCGGTCGCCTCCTTCTGCGAAGCAGTAATGCTAGCAAAGGAGGCGGCCGATCGCGTGAGGCAACGGCAACGGTCCTCACGCCCCAACCGCCGCCGGGATTCCGATCCCGATTTCCGGCCACCGTAGGCGCGGGCTTGTGGACGGCGGGCAATGGGTGGCCCGCCGTCCGACCGTCCAGTAACCATCCGGACCGAGCCCAAGTCGTCGACGGCGCGTATTGCTCCGCGCGCGCTTCAGGAAGCCTACTGGGGCCATGGGTAGTGTGAAAACGAAACCGTGGCCCTGGGACGAAGGCAACGAAGGAACAGGAGTGGGTTTTTAGTCAGTAAAAGTCTGACACTATCTCCCGCTCCGCCCAAGAGCGCGATTTGTCATAAGATGATTTTCCCACATATAAAAAAAAAAAATCTTGTTCCTTCTTTGCCTTCGTTCCAGGGCCCCGGGGTTCTCTTTCGCATCACATGGCCCCAGTAGGCTTCGACCCTGCTGGGCCCCTACGGTTTTGCTGACATCTCCTTGAGGCGCGCGTGGAACACTACGCGCCGTCGACAACTTGGGCTCGGTCCGGACGGTTACCGGAAGGTCGGATGGCGAGCTACCCATTGCTCACCGTCCGCAAGCCAGCGCCTACGGTGGCTGAAAATCGGGATCGGGACGGCGGCGGGGCGTGAAGGCCGTTCTCTCGCACGTGCGGCCGCCCCCTTTGCTAGCATTACTGCTTTGCAGAAGGAGGCGACCGCCTGCCACTCCTCCTCGCTCCAGACCATACCCTGTACCAAGGCCCGGCGCGAGAGATCACTGACACCGGTCGCCCCCACGGGGACACGGCAGAGCTCTGCCCAGGTGGGGCACACCTCTACCGTATGCTCCAACGTGTCCTCCGGGCGGTCCACACAATGGTGGAATCCAGGCGTTTCTTCCGCACGAATCCGGTGCAGGAAGCTCCCAAACTTACCATGTCCGGTGAGGACCTGCGTCATGTGGAAGGTAAGGACGCCATGTGGTCTTTCCAGCCATTCCTCAAAGAGGGGACTTACCGCCATAATTGTGGCGTGCCCAGTACTGGGTTGCGACAGTCGCTGTTGCCATTCCACCATGAGACCCACAACCGACCTGGGTTTGTGACTCCACAAAATACTAAAATAATGGCAAACAAATGTCGCAGTCGTCTGGGGCTATCGGTGATGCTGGCCTCCGTCACTGTCAGTGTCGTCCCAGTGTTGATCGTGATGACGTTGGGGCCCGTACAGTGTGAAGCAATCATCGCAAATAATGACACTATCCATTATTGGGATGAACGGTGTAAACCCTTCCCAATGCGGTGTCTTTAAAGTGATGATAGAAGTTCTGAAGTTAAATTTAAAAATAATAAGATGTAGTACTGTAAAAGAAATCAATGAAGTTTTTAATTCGCTTTGATATTAATACGAATTGATTAATTTCTAGAGATACCTACAAATAATACGTATAAAAACTTACTTCACAGATGAATTGTATTTATTCATTATAGATACATTTAAATCTAATAATAACGTAATTAAAACTAACTTACAAAATAAAAATAAAAGCCATATAGTACTAAAAAAAAGCAATAATAATAATATAAATAAAAAATAAAAGAAAACAATCACAAAAATTACGCGAGGTTCGAACTCGCAACATAGCAAACGCGGATCCGTCACTATACTACTGCGCCACGGTCCTTGCAGAATCTAGATCTAAATAGCCGTTCTTAAATACACGTTATTGCTTGTCTGCTTGACTCCTTGTACAAAATAGCGTGATGATTTTCATTTTTGACCTTAAATTCCTAACCAAATTTAAAAAAAAAAGTGTATTTTTTATCTCCGGTTCCATTTTAATATGAGTTTTGATGGGTTTTTACTGAAATATTTGGAAAAATATCGAATAAAAATGTCGATGGCAATTTAAAAATACATAAAAAGCCATTTTATTATTGTTCTGGAAATATCATTCTATATTATGTACAAAAAAACACTAAAACAATCACAAAAATATTAACTGTACCTGAGGATCGAACTTAGAGCGATTGTCGTTCAATTGGAACATTTTGGAATATTGCTCACTCCCCATAGTAAAAAGCGTGATAATATGTAGTCTAACAGTTGACCCGGCCTATAAGGATTATGTATGCAAAATTTGAACAGGATTGGTTCAGTAGTTTTTGCGCCAACTAATACCAACGCTCCACCATTTTACTGTTTTATTATATGTATAGATTATGAAGTGTCAAAGTTCATGCAAAATAGCAGATTTTCAGAGGTCTTTACTGGATTAATTTTACACAAATTTATAAATTGATTTCAATAGAAGCCTAGATAATATCCACAAGATACTGTGTTTCCAAAATATCTAATGAAAAATGTGTAATAACGTCATAATCGCGGTTGTATGAAAAAAAGTGAAAATGTATGTCGAGTTGCATGCATCAAATTTCAGGCCCACTTTACCGAGGTCGTTCCTGTTTCAGTGATTCTACAGATTGGGTGTACTTGAGATATAAAAGTATACGATTTTAAATCGCTTAATTGAACAGTCACTGAACTTTACTCGAAAAAAATTCTGACAAAAACTCCTATTTTTTAAAACTCCAATCAATGTATAATTCTTTTATTTATAATTAGTCGCTGCCAGTGGCTTCGTCCGTGTGAAAGTAGAAAATTGTCCCAAGGGAACATACACCCAGGATAAAAAATCTCCAATGTGCTATAATTTCAGGACGTAGTGACCCACGGATGCCCCCCAAGTTGAAGGGTAAAATCTACAAGTCCGTGATAAGACCTGTCGTACTGTATGGATCAGAATGTTGGGCTGTGAAAAAGACGGATGAAAAAAGATTGCATGTAGCGGAGATGAGAATGTTGAGATGGATGTGTGGTGTGACGAGAATGGATAAAGTGAGAAATGAGTATATTAGAGGAAGTTTAAAAGTGGCGCCAGTGACTGAAAAGTTGAAAGGGAATCGTTTGTCTTGGTATGATCATGTAAAGAGGAGAGATGAAACGCATGTTACTAAAAGAGTTATGAGTATACAGGTGGATGGGTGGAGAGGGAGAGGGAGGCCAAAGAAAAGATGGATGGATTGTGTGAACAGTGATATGAAAGAAAAGGAAGTTAGTGATAGCATGACCGTTGACAGGATAGAATGGAAAAAAAACATGTTGTGCCGACCCCAAATAAGATGGGACAAGGGCAGGAAGATGATGAGTCTCCTGTTGCCCTAAATTTCATAAAAATCCGTTCAGCCGTTTAAGCGTGAAAATGTAAAGAATATACACACACTTTCACCTGTATAATGATGTATCCACCCTTACGTTGTCGAAACCTCTACGGTCCAGACTAAGCGTTTCGCCTCGTCGTTTATACCGCGTACATAGAAGGACTGGAACAATTTGTCAGCTGCGGCCTTCCCATCCAATTATAATTTGGGTGTCTTCAAGGCTAGAGTGACTTATTCACTCTAGACTTGAAGAAAAGCTCTTAATAAACTAGTGCGCCTCACCATCAACGATTCCATTATTGTTTACCATCAGGTGGGATCACAGTCAAGTACTAGTTTATATAAAAAAAAAAAAAAAAATTAGAGTGAACTCAAAACTTACCAGGTACGGTACTTTAATTACTTTTTTTTTACTGATAGTAGTTTTCATCATATTCATCAGCCGAAAGACGTCCACTGCTGGACATAGGCTTCTCAGAAGCGTTGCCACAACCATCGTCTTGTGCGTCTCGCATCCATCTAATTCCCGCGACCCTCACGAGGTCATCGATCCACCTTGTGGGCGGCCTTTCAACCCTGCGTCTTCGGGTACGTCAGTCGCTACTCCAAACCCTCTGGTCTTCAGTAAATTAAATCCGAATTATATATGTTTTCAAAAGTACGAACCTCTGTATTCAAGGGTTAAATGGTAAAGGTCAAAGTCATTAACCCTTATCAACTTATGATCAAAAGTGTAATTTTATCACTTAACACACTTTTAGCAGCAATCGCGAAGCAGGAAGGCACCCAATTACAAAAGGGTCAGACTTGTCTGATTTTGTTAGTACTTGTAAATTAATTTATTTTATTACTAACACTTTAGCCGTGGCTTCGTTCACGAGACTGATTTTAATAAAAAATTTGAACATCCCTTTGACTGGTTTTTCGAAACTCGTTTCGAAAAACCAGTCATGTCAATTTTTATTTGGTTAAAATTTGTACCGATTTTCAAGTTTATTAACCCAATATATAAGAATCATCCATACTATCCTAACCTCGCCTAAATTGTTCTGTTAAGAGTAGTTGGTAAAAACATAACATTTCTTAATTAACTAGTGCAAAACAAAAAAAAAACAAATAATGATTCTAAGATTCATTTATTCTTTGTAAAACAGATACCTATATTATAAGTTTTTATTTAATACATTGAGAGCGCTATGTTTTGCCCCAAGGGCGTACAAAGTGGCCTCACGGCGCCCTTACCTACCGCATGACGCATGTCCTCACCGGACATGGTAAGTTCGGGAGGTTCCTGCACCGGATTCGTGCAGAAGAGACGCCCGGGTGCCAACATTGTGTGGACCGCCCGGAGGACACGGTGGAGCATACGGTAGAGGTGTGCCCTGCTTGGGCAGAGCACCACCGTGTCCTCGTGGGGGCGATCGGTGGCAGCGATCTCTCGCGCCGGGCCTTGGTGCAGGCCATGGTCCGGAGCGAAGAGGAGTGGCAGGCAGTTGCCTCCTTCTGCGAAGCAGTAATGCTAGCAAAGGAGGCGGCCGATCGCGTGAGGCAACGGCCCTCACGCCCCAACCGCCGCCGGGATTCCGATCCCGATTTCCGGCCACCGTAGGCGCGGGCTTGCGGACGGTGAGCTATGGGTGGCTCGCCGTCCGATCGTCCGGTAACCGTCCGGACCGAGCCCAAGTCGTCGATGGCGCGTAGTGTTCCACGCGCGCCTCAAGGAGATGTCAGCAACCGTAGGGGCCCAGCAGGGTCGAATCCTACTGGGGCCATGGGTGATTTTATTTTATTTTATTTTATTTATTTGGCTCACCAACAATTGACTACACACATACAAAGATATGAAATACACGGAATAAACTTATAGCTAAGTGCAGCAATTCCTTACAGGTAAGCACAACATGCGTAACTTTACTGTTAGTTGCCTACTTAAAAGTAACTTACTCACTAAACACAATAATTACCGCTTTTAACTAAAAAACTAAATTATTTGAACTAAAAACTAAGTTAACAAGCCAGCCTGACCATCGCATGGTTTCTTAATTGTTTTATATACAATACTTTTAAACCTACCAAGTGAGTCAGAGTGTACATCGTGATGCAAAAGAGATCCCCGGGGCCCTGGAAAAAAAATGCCAAAGAAGGAACAGGAGTGGGTTTTAAGTCAGTAAAAGTCTGACACTATCTCCCGCTCCGCCCAAGAGCCGGGGATGTCATTAGATGATTTTCCCACCCGAAAAAAAAAGGGCGTTCAAAGTAGTAATACATGCAATATAATTAAAACTAGAAATGAATATAGATTTAAGAACCACAAATAAAGAATTAAATAATTTAGATCATTTCACGCATTAAGAATTTGCAATCACACTGAACATTGTCGATTTGATATTAGATAAATTATGTGTAGTAAGACAAAATAAAACAATGGAAATAAAAAATGTCCGCAGTTATTGCATTGAAATGAAAAGTTGTCAGCAATTTGATGACTTTTTTATTTGTGCTAACTTACAAGTAAGTACGAGTATATTAGCACAGGGAATGAAATTTTACATACAATCGTATTTTCAGCCCTTTAAGGGCTATATTTCTGTATTCACCGGGACACCATGGAGGCGCGACCAGTTGCGCCGCCATGGTGTCTGTAAGCTACAGAACTAGACACCATACAGATACCAGAGTACCTACACCACACCGAGACTGTATCAAAATAGACCTTAAGTGCACGCGTCCGAATTGGTCGCGCCGCCAAATTGGTTGCGCAACCAAATGGACACCAGGTGAGTAACTCTCTATAGAGCTGTTACAAACATTTTGTTGGTAGCGGCGACTGGTCGCGCCGCCATGGTGTCCCAATGAAATATAGCCCTTATGATTGAATTTCCAAAATCCCCATCTTAGTTCTCACCAACGCCATAAAAGGAAGCCTTGAGTAAAATTTCACATTCTTATTCTCAGTAATTTCAGCTGTGCGTTGGTATGTCAGTCAGTCAGTTTCTCCTTTTATATAAATAAAAGCTAAGCTTTTAAGTCATTAAAATACTGAACAGAGTCGAATATAATTTAGTTGTTTTGTCTTGGGAAATGTAATTAGTTACCCTTCCTTTGCAGGCGGTGGCGTAGTCAAGTAAAAATTTTAAATCTACATTAAATATTGTTGTAAGGGGATGGCAGGTCACTTAAATCGTGGCAGACATCCTCCTGGGTACAAATTGCGAGTTTTTCTGCATATTTGAGAATACTACTGTTAAATCAAAATATTAGGTCCTTTTTTGAGGTGGAAAATCATTTAATGATTTCTCCCACTGTAGGGTGGAGGGGGAGGGCGTGTCAGACTTTATACCTGTGTCCTTCAGTTGCGCTTTGCTTTCCAGGACCACGGTTTTTTTTTTAATTAAGGATAGGCTATATCTTTAAGGCGTGCGTGGAACACTACGCGCCGTCGATGACTCGAGTTCGATCCATATAGGATGAGCGGATAGCGAGCTACCTAGATACCTAGATAGGGCTTGCAGACGGCGAGCAATGGGTAGCTCGCCATCCGACAGTCCGGAAACCGTGCGGACCGAGCCCAAGTCGTCGATGGCGCGTACTGTTTCACGCGCGCGTCAAGGAGATGTCAGCAACTGTAGGGGCCCATCAGGGTCGAAGCCTACTGGGACCAAGGGTCTGATTCTGAAAGGAAGACTCGGCCCTGGTACGCAACGAAGGAACAGGAGTGGGTTTTTAGTCAGTAAAAGTCTGACACTATCACTTGGGTGGAGTGGGAGACCGCTCCGCCCAAGAGCGGGGGATGTCATAAGATGATTTTCCCACCGGAAAAAAAAACCTAGATCTTATCAAATTAGCGTATTTTTAAAAAAGGGTTACTTTGTAATGTGATATCTTCGAATTGACTTGAAATTATAAGTTTTAACCAACTTTGTACTAACGTTATGTTATTCTTTTTTTCATAATTAGTTATTTTTTGTTTTTGTGCTTTGTATTTTCTATAACATGGTGGAAAAAAAAAATGTGTTCATAGGCTGGTGCAATCTTTTAGTCGCTATAATATCGATATGTTTAATTTTTTGTTGGCATCAGTATTGTAGAAACTAATTAGTATAATAATAATATTCATTAGTAATAGTATTGTATCAATACAAATAAATATTGAGGTATTTCATCATCATCATCATTTCAGCCGAAAGACGTCCACTGCTGGACATAGGCCTCCCCAAAGCGTCGCCACAATGAACGGTCCTGTGCGTCTCGCATCCATCGGACTCCCGCAACCGTTCCCAAGTCATCGGTCCACCTTGTGGGAGACCTTCCAACGCTGCGTTCTCCGGTATGTGGTCGCCATTCCAGAACCTTTCGGCCCCAACGGCCACCCGTTCGGCTTGAGATATTTACCTCAAGCCAATGCGCACAGAGTTTTTTTTTTAAGCTTTCATTTACATACCTATTTGCGAATTGATATTAAAACTGAAACTGTCCAACATTATAATCTAGGTCAGGGATACAATACAATGACATCGTATCTGGACGCGACCTATAAACTATTGCAAATTTCAAAAGTCAGAGGTTAACGCTTAACATCAGGCAGACAAACTGACTGCTAGCTGTCAAGTTAAAGAACGACATTAAATTTGTTACTGGCTGAAAATCTGTTGTATTATTCTGAATAGAAGAGACAATACAAACATATTTGTTGCCAGTTGTGTTTGAATTCTCACTAATATTATTAGATGCGCTCTTTAGGCGACAATTGCGTGTACATGATATCTACGTCTTCTGCCCCCCTAGCCAAGTTACAATCGTATCGTTCGCGCCGAATGCCTCGAGTAGGCCACGCCTCCGATTTCTTTGTTCTGACGTCATCTCAACGCACAGTCACGTGATCAGAACCAAGGAATCGGAGCCGTAGCCTACTCAAGGCGTTCGGCGCGAACGAAACGATTGTAACTTCTAACTTGGCTAGGGGGGCTGTTCCTTATACGTTTAGGAAGATAGTAAGCAGCAATTAAACAATTTGTAAACGCGTCCATTTTGTGTACGTGTTTGTGACTGTACCAGACCGGCCAGTTTGGTTGGTCAGGAGAGCACTAAACGTTACAAACTGACGATTGGTTATGCGTATGGTCAGGAACGATGGTACGCACCGACGGTCGTTCGAGCACTAAAACCGACCCAAGAAATAAATAAATCCCTATGGGTACAATAGTTTCATCTCCTTCACCAACAAGTCTCACAAAACAACTACGTATAAGCACATACAAACTACAGCAATAACGCTTCGTACGCTAACCGCTAATCCTACCGCTAACTCCTAAGGTTCAGAGGCGTAGTGTGGACTAATTTAGACGTGGGCGAAGGCGCATCAGCGCGGCCGTTTTCTTTCATAAATTCGAAGACGAGATAACGACTGTCGCAATCCAGTGTTCTCCCACATCGTCACTTACCATCAGGTGAAATAGTGATCAAACGCAAGCTTATAAATTCAAACTCTCGTTGTTAAAGAGCCCTCGCACACGCGAGGCCCCTTTGGGTGCGAGGCCGTGGGCGGGAACCCAGTTCTCCCTCGCCTATCTACGCTACTGCTGAGGTTAACGCTAAGTTACTACGTTTAAGTTAATATGGACCCTTTATTTGCTATTCGTAGTAAGCGTGGCAATGTAGCGAAATTTCGAGATTAATAATATCGTGTTTTAGTCGGGTTTCGGTAGGGAATAAGTTTGTTGTTATGTCAGTTAAATAGTCAGCAAACTACATGAGAAAAAGATATATAAAACGATTTATCATTAACGATTAGTAATAGATTAACGGAAAGGAAAATTCCCGTTTTCATATTTGAGAAATACCTTGGGCTCTATCTAGACAGTCGCCTTGGAAAAAACACATATAAATTACCAAGCGAAAAGCTCTTAAGTATCTAACTCAGAATAATGTACTAGCTCCTCAAAAGAAAGTCTCAGTTGTTGTTAGAAAGTCACCGTAAGTATGGGCAGCTCGCCGTCCAACCATCCGGTACCGTCCGGACGGAGCCCAAGTCGTCGACGGCGCGTATTGTTCCACGCGCGCCTCAAAGTCGAAGCCGACTGGGGCCAAGGGTCTGATTCTGAAACGAAGACTCGGCCCTGGCACGACAGGCAACGAAGGAACAGGAGTGGGTTTTTAGTCAGTAAAAGTCTGACACTATCTCCCGCTCCGCCAAGAGCGGGGGATGTCAAAGGATGATTTTGCCACCGAAAAAAAAACCGTATGTATGGGCCGTCGGGTAACCATGCAGATCGAGCCCGAGTTGTCGACGGCGTGTAGTGTTTGTTCCACGAGAGCCTCAAAGAGATGTCAGCAAAACCGGTGAGGAGCAGGGCCAAAGCCTACTGGGTTCGCTTGCGAAAGGGAAACCCGGGGTCCTGAAACACAAGGCAAAGCAGGAACATAGGAGAAGGTTTTAGTCAGTAAAAGTCTGACACGCTCTCGCGCTCCGCCCTAGAGCAAGAAAAATCATTGGATTTCCCACCTAAAACAAAAAAGACTACAAGAGAAAGAGATATGGGAAACGATGAATCAATATCGATTCACGGAAAGGAAAATTCCCCTTTCCATAGTGAGAAGAAAATGAGGTGGATCATCACACAGTATTTTTTATTACTAAATATAAACTAGTGCTTGACTGCGATCCCACCTGATGGTAAGCAGTGATGCAATCGTTGATGGTAAGGCGCACTTGATTATTAAGAGACTTCACTTTAGCCTTGAAGACACCTAAATTATAATCGAAATCGAAATCAGCAATTAGTTTTGAGTTAAAACAAATAGATAAAGAACAGTAATGACAGACAATAATAAGTCTTCACTTATCTATCGTTAACAAAACAACCCAAGAACCAATTGGTATTACTAACTAAATAACCACATTCCATTCGTACACAAATAATTATGTACTTTTGTATAACGTACCTCTCAAAGAAAAGCAGGAAAATTGGCCAGAATCCTTACAAACAGCCAACCGAATACGCTAACGATACAGCCATCAATTTCGGCCTAATTATATCAAACACGAGTTCAATTATAATTGGCTCTCAATGTTAAGGGTACGTAAAGAAAAAACTCAATCCAAAAAATTGGTGAGTTCTGTATAGTTAGGATGTTTTTCAACTAGAGATGTTCGAGCTAGCTAGGAGGTGCTGTGAAAATGTGTGACTATTCCCACCAAAGTAATACCCGGAGCTTGAACTATGCGAGGATGCTTAGCGAAGCTGTTAAGCGGTGTGTGTTGCTAAGTAAAAGGACAGGCAATCTTCATGCCCCAACCGACGGAAGAGACACTTCGGGCATCGGGAGTCACAGTCCATCTCCCACCCGTCGTTGGTACGAGCTTGCAAACGGCGAGTAATGGGTTGCTCACCGTCCAATAAGGACCAAACCCGAGTCCACGGCGCGTCGTTTTCCAAGCGTGCCTTATAGTGCTGTCAGTGCAAAGGTCCTCACGCCCCAACCGCCGCCAGGATTCCGATACCGATTTCCGGCCACCGTAGGCGCGGGCTTGCGGACGGCGAACAATGGGTAGCTCGCCGTCCGATCGTCCGGTAACCGTCCGGACCGAGCCCAAGTCGTCGACAGCGCGTAGTGTTCCTCGCGCGCCTGAAGGAGATGTCCGCTAGGGCCGCGGGGATTTTCAGAAAAAGAAACCCGTGGTCCTAGAACGTAACGAGCAACTGAAGTACGCAGGTGTGGTTTTAGTTAGAAAAAGTCTGACACGCCTTTTCACTCCAACCTATAACGGGGAAAAATCATTGGATGATTTCCCAACACAAAAAAGACCGCACTGCTCCGCTACCTCGCACAAGTTCGGTGGAAAAGCACCCTTTGGGTTACGTTTTTTATCAAGATAAGACGGACGGTGATATATTGGCTGAAATAGACGGCATTAACCGAAAACCGATTTAAGAATACACTTCGCACTTATTTTGGACTCCCTTTTATTGACTTTCTGAGTGTTGAGATGAAGACAAATAGTTCCAGACTTGGCATTCGATTTGGTATCCTTTAGAAACACAAGAATTAGAGGTTAATCCATTTACGCTTAACTTAGAAAATATCTCTGGCTGAAGAGGAAAAATAATATTAATATTATTAGATTTGTCTGAAAGAAATTGTTTCATGGAAAATAAAAATTACGTAGGTACCTAATTTGGGCGAAAAAACTCAAACGTTCCTAATCATATTTATTACCTACTAGCTTTTGCCTGCTGCTTCGCCCACGTACATACGTCACTAGGGAATAAAGCAGCTTTCTATCGGTGAAAAAAATTTACCAATCGGACCAGCCCCCTTAGCCAAGTTACAATCGTGACGTGACTGAGCGTTGAGATGACGTCAGAACAAAGGAATCGGAGGCGTGGCCTACTCGAGACGTTCGGCGCGAACGATACGATTGTAACTTGGCTAGGGGGGCTGTACTTTCAGAGATTACTTCCTAAAAACAAAAAACAAACTTTACCTCTATATATTATTAGTGTAGATTTTTGCGAATAAACAGAGACAGGATTACTTTCGCAAATGTTATATAATAATTATGAATTTTCAATTAACTTGATAATTAATTTTTTTACGGTTCTTTGTTGATCGAAGATTCTCAAATTAATTAAATTACTTTTTTTAAAGGTCTTATAAACATCTTAACTAATAAAAAGTCACAGCTTAATAGATAGATAATTGTACTCGTACATAGCATAGTATAGTCGGCCTTATAATGTTCCCACTGCTGGGACCCAGGCATCCTCTGTAGGAGAGGGTATGGGCCGTAATCCACCACGCGGGCCCAGTGCGGGTTGGTGAATGTCACATGTCTTCGAATTTTTGGTTCTAGAACATGCCGGTTTCCTCACGATGTTTTCCTTCACCGTTTTAAGAGCAGTGGTGATGAAATAAATAATTATACAAAGTAATGCGCCTGGCTGGGTTTGAATCCGCGACCTACAACTCGTAAGTCGGGGCCGTAACCACTCGGGTACCACTGCTCTGTACTCGTACGAACTGAAAATAATAATACTTAAAAAAAGGGTAAAAAAATATATTTGGGCATCAAAAAATTCATCCACATCAATGTCAATGGAAAAAGTGCCCAGAACGCTGGCAGTATCGTTTCGATGAATAGCAATGATGATTCGTTGACCGAAGAAAGGCACAGGCCTCTGGTCACGCGAAGAGTCGACCAGCTGTTTGCTGATACAAATTAATTAATTTGCATAATATTTGTCGGCTCAGGAGGCCGATCACAGTGGAAATTCTTTCAAGAGAATGAATGAATGTGAATGAGCAATAAACAAACTATTCCAGACTACGCAAATTATTTATTATGATATAGGCTTTTTTAGGTGGGAATTCATCTTATGACATCCTCCGCTCTTGGGTGGAGCGAAAGATAGTGTCAGACTTTTATTGACTAAAAACCCACTCCTGTTCCTTCGTTGCCTTTCGTACCAGGGCCGAGTCTTCTTTTCAGAATCAGACCCTTGGCTCCAGTAGGCTTCGACCCTGATGGGCCCCTACGTTGCTGACATCTCCTTGAGGCGCGCGTGGAACAGTACGTGCCGTCGACGACTTGGGCTTGTTTCGGACGGTTACCCGACGGTTGGACGGCGAGCTACCTATTGCTCGACGTCCGCAAGCCCGCGCCTACGGTGGCCGGAAATCTGCATCGGAATCCTGGCAGCAGTTGGGGCGTGAGGACCGTTGCCTCACGCGATCGGCCGCCTCCTTTGCTAGCATTACTGCTTCGCAGAAGGTGGCGACCGCCTGCCACTCCTCCTCGCTCCGGATCATGGCCTGTACCAAAGCCCGGCGCGAGAGATCGCCGCCTCCGATCGCCCCCACGAGGACAAGGCATTGCTCTGCCCAAACGGGGCACACCTCCACCGTGTATATATAGGCTTTAGGTATTCACTTTACAACGAGCCGTGAGACAGTTTCTAGAACAGTGTTGCCCACGCGTCTGCCGACAGAAGTCAAAAAGTCTGCCCGAGTCTGTGCAGTTGCCACTTTTAACTGCTCAGCTTGCACGAACGTCAGCCCAGACTCTGTCAAGCGGTGTGACTTATCCGCTGACGTCCCGTTGTCTAGCTGACTTCCGTACTATTCCTTTGCTGACACTTCCGTACTATTGGCTTTACCGACATATTTATATATCAAGGGGACCAAATTGGTAAAGGAACAATTATTGTGATATAACAATACTAGCTATTTCCCCGCGGTTTCACCTTTTTTTTTTTGTTTTCGGGGGGAAACCTTCGAAAGGCGACCGGACTTTGGGGATAAGTCCGGGGAGTGTGGGATTTTTACCTCACTAAAACCACCCCAGTGATCACCATCAGCACATATAGAAGGGGCGCCGTTACCTCTTAAAAGACCATTCCGGAACCCCCTCTGTGCAACGCCTGTTAGGGCACATCCCTGAGGAGACTGTACAACGGTCTCTCCTGAGCCTCTTTGTGCACGGCAGCACGTGATCACTGTGCCACCGTCTTCCTTGGAATCACTTGATGGGCGGGCAGAGTCCCCACTCTGCACACCCGTGGTTCCAAAGTCCCGTCTGCATTGGATGATGCAAGCGGGGTTTCGGCGTGTTAGGCATCGAGGCGGTTGCCTCCCCGACGCCTTCGTCTCCGAGCAGGATCAGCCCTCTCACGGTCGCGCTCAGCCGCCTCCTTCTGGTCCCCGCGGTTTCACCTGCACTCTGCTCTCGTGGGTCTTAGTGTGATGTGATACAGCTTGTAGCCTTTCTTGTTACTATCTCGGACTATCCATTACACTATACAAGTAACAGTAGTACAAGTAGTAAGTGTATTGAAAAACGTCGTTTGATACACGTGGAAATTGGTCACTGCAGTACTTGGCTCCATAACACCCTCACCTGTGGCTCGGGCGAATTCAGTCTCGATTGTAATGACAAAGTTTCTTCACTTGTATCAAAATGTAATATTTCAATTCAAAGCAGTAGTTCTTGAGATAACCGTGTTCAATCAAACTCTTCAGATTTATAATATTACTATAAATTTATATGTTGTAATAAATATAGAATAATGCGAAATGAAGTAATTTCCCATTGTTATTGTTAAGAAATTCTATCAAAAATAACAATACATATTCAGCCTTTTAATGTTCCCACTGCTGGGACTCAGGCCTCCTCTCTCTAGGAGAGGGAATGGGCCGTAATCCACCACGCGGGCCCAGTGCGGGTTAGTGGATGTCACATGTCTTCGAATTTTTGGTTCTAGGACATGCCGGTTTCTTCACGATGTTTTCCTTCACCGTTTTGAGAGCAGTGGTGATGAAATAAATTACACAAAGTAATGCGCCTGGCTGGGTTTGAACCTGCGACCAACAATTCGTAAGTCAGGGCCGTTACCACTCGGCCACCACTGCTCAAAAATAACAATATCTTGTAATAAATATTGATGCAGTTGTCAAACTAATGACAGCCCCATATCATATTCTGAATTACTGTCCATTTTGAGTTGCCTGGAAGAGGTCGCAGAATTCTATAAGACCGCCCATTGTATGTGTTTTGATATAAGTTTTATTTTCATAATGTTTCTTGATAGAAGTAAGAGTAAGTATAATAAAGTAAATAATAAATGAATAACGAATAATTTAAGAACAGCCCATATCTACTTCATTACCATTAAAACCCACTCAATCTCAACTTTATACAGCTTTCTAAATTAACAGAAACGTTTAAGACCATACGCACGTACGCAAACACCACAGAGTACTGAAAAGACGACTGGACTGGATGACTACGTTTACTTGGGACAGACGGTCCAGTTGGGTAGGGCTAACTTTGAGAAAGATGTCAATCGTCGAATCCGATTCGGCTGGGCAGCGTTCGGGAAGCTTTACGGTATCTTCTCATCCAATATACCACAGTGTCTCAAGACGAAAGTCTATGACCAGTGCGTGCTGCCAGTGACATCAATCATATGGCTCCGAAACGTAGTCGCTTACAATGGGACCTAATCAGAAGACTAAAAGTCACCCAAAGGGTCGGAGTTTCCTTGCGTGATCACATAAGAAATGAAGATATCCGCAGAAGAACCAAGGTTACCGACATAGCCCGAAGAATCGCAAAACTTAAGTGGCAGTGGGAAGGGCACATTGCTCGCAGAACAGATGGTTTATGGGACGCAAGGTTCTGGAGTGGCGATTGCGTACTTGAAGACGCAGCGTTGAAAGGCCTCCCACAAGGTGGATCTGGCGAGAGTCGCGGGAATCCGATGGATGCGAGACGCACAGGACCGATCGTTATAACGACACTTGCCCTATCCGGCCTATGTCCCACCCACAGTGGACGTCTTTCGGCAGAAATGATGATGATGAAGGGAGAAATCATCAAATGACTTCTCTCGCTCTGAGTGGAGTGAGAAGGAGTATCAGTCTTTTACTGACTAAAACCTGCCGTGTTCCTTTAGTTGCCTTTTGCGTTTCAGGGCCGCGGTAACTCATTTAAACGTTTTCACACCTAAAAAAACTGGTTAAGTGCGAGTCGGGCTCGCGCACTGAGGGTTTTGTACAAACTTATATAAGTAAACAGTTCAATTCCAGAGTAGAGTCTCGAAGATTTTTGCGAATCACAAAAAAGTCATTATTTTCTAACTTAACTACAAAATTACAATTTTCAGACTTTTTCCTTTGCTTATGCTGTGACTCCTTCCTCCTCCTTGCTTTGTATCCCTCAATCTTGAGGGTCCTCCCTGCTTCAATACTTTATCTTGTACGATATTCCTCCATCTGTTTATATCTCTGGCGGCGTGAAGGGTGTTGTGTACTGTAGAGACAAGAGCTGTGCGGATTTGAATGAGACCTTGGTTTTTGCTAAATACCAGGATTCTAGGTCAAGGGAAAATACAAATAGACGTATCTTTAAATTGCGTTGACTTAGAAGTTTGATTTTTCACTCCTCCAAGGGGTAGTAGACTTGAGTATTTCTGATATTAATTTCAACTTAGCACCTGCACGCATTTCTGAGAAACAGTGTCTTGACAGACAGGCAGATGGACAGCAAAGTGATACTCTATGGGTTTTTTTTTTTAAGTGGGAAAATCATCTAATAACAAATAACGCTCTTGGGCGGAGCGGGAGATACCTAGTGTCAGACTTTTACTGACTTAAAACCCACTCCTGTTCCTTCGTTGCCTTCCGTAATAGGGCTGAGTCTTCCTTTCAGAATCAGACCCTTGGCCGCAGTAGGCTTCGACCCTGCTGGGCCCCAGGCGCGCGTGGAACATTACGCGCCGTCGACGACTTGGGCTCGGTCTGGACGGTTACCGGACGGTCGGACGGCGAGCTACCCATTTTGCGCCGTCCGCAAGCCCGCGCCTACGGTGGTCGGAAATTGGGATCGGAATCCCGGTGGGGGTTGGGGCGTGAGGACCGTTGCCTCACGCGATCGGTCACCTCCTTTGCTAGGGTTCTGTTTTTCTGGCTGAGGTACGGAACCTTATTAAAAAGAAAAAACAAAGTGTATTCCACGGTAAAGTAGGCTTTATCGTTAAGACTTTTGACGAGATTATCTGCGTTTAGGTTCCATAGTAGTGGCGAGCGGACGCCCTCTTATGGCCAGCACTTTGCCACGATTGTCCTTGCTCGTTCGTTGTGCTCGCTCGTGTTGCTGTCGTCTTATTTATGACGACTTATACTGCTCGTAGTTTGAGCATGCTTGTGATTTGCTCACTCAAGGTCAAGTTCACGCCATTTTACTCGAGGGCTGTGCTGATACTCTGAAATATACTTATTGGTTATTGTTGAAGGCGCCATTGATAACAATGAAGACAGCCAATGAGGAATATTTGTGGTTTAATCAGCAATCTTTGAGACCACGCTTTGGACTGCGAATTTTGTTGATTTTCTCGTGGAATAGGAAAAATGCTTGTGAAGTGGATTCTCTAAGAGAAGCCCATCCCAGACGTGGCTATTGCAGAGCGTCTCTAGGGTTTTCAGTTGAAAGGATGCCAAGTTTATGCTTTAGGTTGAATACCTATAGTCAGTTTTTCCTGATTTGGGCATGAAAATAATGTGGGTATAACGCATAATAATTCATCATCATCATCATCATCATTTCAGCCGAAAGACGTCCACTATTGGACATAGGCCTCCCCCAAGCGTCGCCACAACGACCGATCCTGTGCGTCTCGCATCGACCGCACTCGCGCGACACTCACCAGGTCGTCAGTCCACCTTGTGGGAGGCCTTCCAACGCTGCGTTTTCCGGTGCGCGGTCGCCACTCTAGAACCTTTCGGCCCCATCGACCATCCGTTCTACAAGCAATGTCTGCCCACTGCCACTTTAGGTTGGCGATTCTTCGGGCTATGTCGGCGACCTTGGTTCTCCTGCGGATATCTTCATTCTTTATGCGATCACGCAAGGAAACTCCGAGCATAGCCCTTTCCATTGCCCTTTGGGTGACTGTAATAATTCATGGCTCGTTATATTTTCAACAGTCGTGGTGTTAGAGCAACTTTCTGCTCATTTTGATAAGGCTGGGAACATACCATCCAGTCTTAGAGTTGGTAAGTCTGTGAATAAAGACCACCCACTCTGGGTAGAGCGATAGTGTCAGATTTAGAAACCTACCTTTGATGCCTTTTGCGTTTCACGCTTGCAAAAAGTCTTTTAAACAATTCCGCAGCCCTAACAACTAGATTCCGAATTCTGTGGCCTTTACAAATAAAAATAAAATGCCGGGAATCGCAGGCTGTAAAACACAGGCGAGGAAATAACAAAGCAATTAAATCGACACTTAAGAGGCTACGAGAGGCTAGAGGTACTACTTGACAACCGTAAGACGTTGCTATGGCTTCAACAAAGTCATAGAATAAAATGTTTCCTGATCAGTACAACCTGGATGTCTTGAAGTTAAGAGTGAATAGGTTACTTCTAGGTAAATATGTTCCATCGTTGATCACATCATCGCTTACCATCAGGTGAGATAATGGAAAATCGCGAACAGATCATTAAAAAATTGCAAATATTTGACCAGATTGGGTTTCTTCTAAGGTGTTTTTGACACGTGATAAGCAATAGCTTTCCAGATGACGGCAGAAGATGTTCTGTTGGGACGAGTTAAGGTAGGACTACATTGCACACACGTGTGCCACACACGCCGATATGGGCGCGTCGGTCTCCATATATTTTATATGGAAACTAGACTTGTAGAGCTACACTTGATCAACGCCAAGCAACGCCACGCGACGTCGTTCTACGTACAAATCGTGGCGTGGTCCACGTGTGCTACGTCGGTCTAGTGTAGTTCTCGCTTTGCACGTGTGCGTCTGTCTAATGTAGAAATACACTGCGCACACATGTGTCACACACGCCGATCTGAACGTGTCGGTCTTCATACATTTTATATGGAAACTAGACTTGTACAGCTACACTTTATCCACGCCACGCGAAGCCACGCGACGTCCGCGTCGTTCTACGTACAAATCAGGCGTGTTACACGTGTGCGTCGGTCTAATGTAGAAATACACTGCGCACACATGTGTCACACACGCCGATCTGAACGTGTCTGTCTCCATACATTTTATATGGAATCTAGACTTGTAGAGCTACACTTGGTCCACGCCACGCGACGCCACGCGTCGTCGTTCCACGTACAAATCAGGCGTGGTCCACGTGTGCGTCGGTCTTATGTAGTTCTAGCTTTATATAAAGTGCGTTTTTTAATCCCAGATAATGATTTGACAAGTCCAAATGTCAAACTCCATAAATATGTTGCCTGCTTGTTGATACAAGTGATGTCTCCAAATTCGATTTTTTTATACCGGGTCTTTTAATAATACAACCTCTAAGGAAAGTAGGCCCAAAATACGATAGTGTTTGTTAATAGCAAAGTCTAATATGAATTGAAGATTGAAATAATTAGAAATATTCAAAAATATTACCATATTTTTTTACACTCGGACTTTTACTTATACTGAGAACTCACAAAACCGTTTTTACCCGCATCCGCTGCGGTTGCGGGCCCGCAGCTTCTGTAGAATGCTAGAGATATATGTATCCCGCTCCCCGCTGCACCGGCGGGCAACTAGTAGAATGGTGTGGGCCACGGTCACCCGCAGACTCAGCAGGTTGCGCCCGCACTCTCTGCGGTCGGTTAACACCCGTAGTGGCCTTCAGGGGGTAGAAAAATCCGATGTGAAGTCCAAAAATCGATTGATGCACCCAGAACTTTATAGGCCTTCTTTTTTTCATTTTTTTTGTGAAGTAAGTATAACGCAACAGCTCGTTTCTGGTGTATGTCCACGGTGGTCTGGAGCTCAATTGATAATGAACCGCCCGTCTTGCGATTGTCATCTGCCAAGTTTTCAAGCGATAACCCCAACTGCGACGGCTGTATAACCACACAAAACTCCGGTCTCGTGAGTTTAGAAATAAACTAGCTCCACCGTGGCGGGCGCGGTTGAAAATCATGAATTCTTAGCTACTTTCTTTTACCAGGGAGCAGTCACAACACAATTTTATATCCGGTTTACAAGAGCGGAACGAGACAGTCTCAGTTTATGCGTTAGAATTAAAAAAGTTATCATCATTGGTCGTCAATATTTTTTCAAGATGGGAATTCATCCAATGACTTCTCCCGGTATGGGCGGGGCAGGAGGGCGTGTCAGACTTTTACTGCCTAAAACCAGATCGGCTCTACTGAGCTCCTCCGGTTTGCTGACATCTCTTTGAAGAGCGAGTGGATCACTAAGCGCTGTCGACGAATGGGGCTCAGTCCCGGCAATTACCGGACTGCTGGACGGCAAGCTACCCATTGCTCGACGTTGGTATTGACATTGTGGTAGTCGGGATTGGGGTCTCGGCGACTGGAGCGAAAAGATGTTCGTTCCCTCACTCGTGCAGCCTCCTCCTTCGCTAGCATTACTGTTTCGCAGAAGGAGGCGACCCCCTTCCATTCCTCCTCGCTCTGGACCTTGGCCTGTACTAGAACCTGACCATGTCCGGTGAGGACTTGCTTCATGCGGAAGATGAGGACACCGTGACGCCTCTCCAGCCACTCCTCAAAGAGGGGACTGACCGTCATGATTATGGCGTGCCCATTGGTTGTCAAGCTGTGAATTCACATGACTGCATTACAAGAAACGGACACTTGATTCGTTTATCGCTGCAATTTTATAAGAGATCCATGCGAAAATAGTACAAAAAGAGGACTTATGATTGTTTAATTTTAACTATTATTAGTTTTCAAACCGAAGTCCTATCATTACCTATTATTAAAGTTGTAATAAAATGTCAGCAAAAATATCACTGGGTAATTCTATATTTTTGTCTGGGTTTGGTGATAACAAATCGAGACGAAAAAATAAAATGACGCAGCTTTTGCTAGTCTTTAATTCTTAGGCTTAATGAGTTAGACATTTGCATCTTTCAAATTACCTTCAGAAAATACAAAAACTTACCATAATTAGTTGCATTTTAAAATGAAACTATTTTTACGAATATTTTCGGTTTTTTTGTTCAATATCGGTTGCGGTACCTCACTATTTATGAAATGGAAAAAACATGCAACATTCGAATTGTCAAATCATTATCTCTGATTAAAAAACAGACTTTAGTTTAAGTCATGTTATTGTAAAACTAGCTGCTGCCAGCGTCTTTTCCCGCATGAAAGGGACGAATGAAAAGTAACCTATGTACTATTCCAAGATACGGTCTACTCGTGTACCAAATTTCATACAAATCCGTTTAGCCATTCAAGCGTAAAGAATTAACAAACATACAATTACAAACCACCTTTATAATTTAAGTGTGATATTGTCGATATCAATATACCTATATGTATGTATATAATAAACATTACATTTGTTTCCTTTGTTTTCTTAATAATATATTTTTTTATGCACCTGCCATGTTTTCTCTTCACCACCCTAGATTGACTGGTAGAGAATGCCTAAGGCATTAAGTCCGCCTTTGTACCATTGTGTTGCATGAAGTTTTAATAAATAAATAAAATTACCAAATGACTGATACCCTGAGTTTGTTTCGGTGTTTCTTCTCAGGGTAGTCAGCTAGGAAACACCGGCCTCATCTAGTTTAAAAATGACGAAAAAAAAATTGACGTGTAAAAGTGTTTTTTAAACCTATTTACAAAATAAATATCATTTATCATTTATCATTTTATCACTTCTCCCGCTCTGGTTGGAGCGAGAGGGACTGTCAAACTGTTACTGACCAAAACCATACATTCCTTCAGTTGCCCTCGATAAAAGTCTGACATTATCTTTTTCTCATGTTTTTTTTATCTCCTAAAAGATTTTCGATGAGTTACTCAACCTGAGATGAGGTGCTGCTACTGCGGCTGCTGAGAACCTTAAGCGGCGGAAATATAATAACTTTGTTGGCAGTATAATTTTCGAGCCGTTTGGGGTTGTAATTCTTGGGCCTTGAGGTCCGAGTGCTCACAAATTATACGAAGATTTGTCTAAACGCTTTGTTGACACTTTGCGTGACCCAAGGGCTGGCTTTTTCCTGTTTTTGGACTGAGGACCGGACGTTACCCAAGTGACGTGGAGGTGTCGTTTAACGCCATATTTTAAATTGTTTTTTAGTTAGTTGTTTTTTATATAATTGTGTGTATATAATTACGTAAATAGTATATTTTTTTTAAATAGTATACACCGTAAGTCTCAGACATGGACACACAAACGTATACCATGGATCCAGCAGTGCTATCGCGACCTCTTAACACGATCCATTTTACGACCTAAACTGAATTGTTAAAGGTATAGAGCTATACAACATTAGTTTTTACGAAACCCGAAACACGTGTCTAGTATTTTTATGTAAAGCATCTATGTACAAAATTTCATAACTGTATCATGAAAAATTACAAAGTTTTTTATGGTACCTGATTGTCCGTACAAATACATGGTCACCGGGCCATCAGGGCGACTAAGGGGTTGTTTTGCTCCCACACCCAGCTGTGCGCAGGCGTATAATGCTCACTATGACCTGCCGTGACCTGTGTTGTACTTAGTGTCGGTGGTGTCCAACTTGTGACCTTTTTAAATATTTTTGGGAAAAAATAACATGGTAGAAAAATTATTGGAATCGATTCAGTTACTGATTCTGAACAAACTATATTCGGGATTCGCATATATTAAAAATCATATTGTATAGGGTCTATGTCTCGATCCCTCTGTCTCGCTCGCACGCGTGACGTTGTAACACATGTTCATCATGGGAAGGCCCCTGAACTCAGACGCTTAGCTAAAAAAAGCAAATTAATTACTTTTAAATTAAAAATGTAATTGAGGTTGATTAACATAACGACATTCATCATCATCATCATTTCAGCCGAAAGACGTCCACTGTTGGACATAGGCCTCCCCCAAATGTCGCCACAATGACCAGTCCTGTGCGTCTCGCATCCATCGGATTCCCGCGACCCTCACCAGGCCATCGGTCCACCTTGTGGGAGGCCTTCCAACACTGCGTCTTCCAGTACGTGGTCGCCATTCCAGAACCTTTCGTCCCCATCGACCATCTGTTCTGCGAGCAATGTGCCCTGCCCACTGCCACCTAAGTTTGGCGATTCTTCGGACTGTCTGTAACCTTGGTTTTCCTGCGGATATCTTCATTTCTGACGCGACCACGCAAGACGATACGACACGATATATACATAACGACATTACACACTTTAAAATAAAAAATATTTAGAAATTTTGTTTGACTGTCAAACCGCAGTATTAAATATAATATAACAATATTATATTTACCCAGAAAGACACAAACATTAATGCCTTTTAAACTTATTAACAAACCAATTTCATTTGTAATCTTAATTAGAATTCAAAATTGAGGAGTCTAAGGCTGCGTTGGTCTTAAGCGGTTAAACTTAAATTAAATTCCAATTTAAATAATGATTTTCCACCAACAACACTTGTCGAAAGTCGAAATCTCCTTAACTGATAATTTGCGTGTTTTGAAGTTTGGCTTGTTCAAAGTTTTACATCACAAAATATGGAAGCATGGAAGCTCCGAAAATGTATGAAGCCACACAAGGTCAGCTTCATAAATTTTTTCCCAGGATATCTAACACTACCACTCGGTCACACAGAGCGGGAGAAGTTATTTAACGATTTAACACCTCAAAAAAAGCATTTAATAGCTATGACTATGTTAACAGACGGTTGTAGTCACAGAGTATTTTGTTGCTCGGATTTCGTGTTTCATGGCCTACGGGGCCGTTTTTGCAGCGATTTTTTTTTTATAAAAACAAAAACTTAGTAACTATTCAAGATTTTTATTTTTACCAGACCCTTTTAAAAAACAAGCTTTATTATTTTATGTAACTTTCAAATATTTCCGTGACATAATCTCGTATAGATACACGTTTGAAATCGTCAGTTAGGGTCAGTTTCGTGATTTTTTTTTTATCAAGCCAACTAATTTATATTATTATCATGTTTTGATTTTTACCAAGTGTTAGGTTTCAATAAAAGCCTAGTATTTGATTTAATTTTCAAGTTTATTTTATGTGGCAACATTCAACAATAAAGGTTTTAAAGTATTAAAGGGGGGATGTCTCCCCCCTTGCACTAGCACTGGGTCGGGGTATAGGGAGTCGGTCGAGAGCACTCGTAGCGTTCAGACGTAAATTCTAGTGGCGACTACGATAAGTTTACCTACTTAGCAGTCAAACATTTTGTACTAATAATTATTAAGAAACGGTGTGATTATCTGAAGAAATAAACAGGTGCATTATTTAAGGTGTGTATTATTCTTTAAATAAGTTGTCTTACCACATTCCTTCAACCGAATAGCTTGCTTGTATTTTATATGTCGTATAGCCCCGTTATTATTCTGATTCTACGCAAGCAATAAAATAAAATATTTTTTCTATATTTGTGGATTTCCATAGAGGCTCAAAAAAGTCTAAAATTAGTAAAGTCTGAATTTAAGAGGGTCCTTCTCTACTCACGTATCGTCAACGTCGAGCATGATTTAAAAGCTTATTGCTTCATCTAACGCAATCCAATGCGACGTTTGATGAAGATGCAATGTGAAAAAAGAGAGATAATACCTGAAAACTCTGTTGGCATTCGGTACTGTGGCAACCGTATAGGTTCCACTACTAATTACTAACTTGCAAAACTGGCATGTTAGACTTTTGAGGTTTACGTAATAAAAAGTTTAGTTAGGACTGACGTTCCTATGAATAAGAAAGGGAGACGTCAAGGAACGTCGACATATATATTTGATATGTAAAATATAGAATGAAAAAGCTATAATCTAAATAATACCTTCCCGGCGCCTCCACCATTTGTTGGGGGGGAAAGCTCGAGTTGAAAGGCTTTATGTTCTTCGAGTAATATCTAATGAGGGGGAGTGGCGTATCAATAAATGCTGATACCGACTTTGCAGATATGGCATAGCTTTCGCAAAGGGTGTCTAGTTGACACCATTGGTTTAGCTGATGATTGAAGTCCCACAGTTCAGTCAATATGGACTGATAGATTATATTAGACTACATGAATTTTTTTTTAAGGTTATATCACTGGAACATATTCAATTTATAGCAATGATAGGAACTTGCACAGTGCTGTCTTTTTCTTCTCTGACACGATGAGCGTCCGATGAGTTTAAAGTCATAACCGTAAGAGTTGTAGTTTATATCTTGTTAGATCCCTTCTAGATAGATGTCAATTATGACAATTAGGGTGCAGCACCGTGGCTTTTTTGGAGGTTTTGCCGCAGTGGAGTCTAAGCATGACAACGTTGAATGGTGAGCGCCAAGTTAGCGCATGGTAGAATTGTACATAGATTTTGAATTTTACTTATCGTTCGTCATGTCTTAGGTTCGCTCATAAAGAGACGACCACCACTATGTAAATTACTTTCCTCCACAGGTAGGGACATCTGTGTTAGGTAATAGGCAGGATATACATAAACCCTAAAAGATTTTTTGGAATAGAATTGCTTTGCGATCCTCAGCATTTCTATTCGTAGGGGCGTAGCTCATGTGGCAACCGTATAGGTTCCACTACTAATTACTAACTTGCAAAACTGGCATGTTAGACTTTTAAGGTTTACGTAATAAAAAGTTTAGTTAGGACTGACGTTCCTATGAATAAGAAAGGGAGACGTCAAGGAACGTCGACATATATACTTGATATGTAAAATATAGACTGAAAGAGCTATAATCTAAATAATACCTACTCGAAGAACATAAAGCCTTTCAAATCGAGCTTTCCCCCCCAACAGTACAAAACTTGTTTCAGGAAATACGTGTTTTTAAAAACCCTTGAAAGTTTTTGAGTAAAATTGTTATTCAGAATCTCTATTAAATGTGCAAGGCTTCTATAGATGTACTTTTTTATATTTTTAATATATGAGTACATCATGGAGTGCCAAAGTTCACGTAAAATAGCAGATTTTCAGAGGTCTTTACTGGATTAGTTTTACACAAATTTATATCTCTATAGAAGCCAAGATAATATCCACAATATATATCTGTGTATCCAAAATATCTGGAGTAAGATGTGTTATAACATCATAATCACGTAAGAGCGGTGGTATGAAAATGTACTTCGGGTTGGCCGCTCTTAAACAAAAGTTGTACAGAGCGCACATTGCGCGAGTATAAAGATTGTGGACCATACAAAAAAGCATTCTTCAGAGGACAAACATATTTTTTGCCGCCTAAAACACATAGGTTACCTACCTATTTTATTAGTAGCTGAGGTCAAAAAGCTCGTGGACGTTTCACAAAAGATCTACATTCATGTCAGGACGCCAAGGATATCGTTAAAAAACCTTTTCGGTAATCCCGGACGGCGTCCCACTTTTTTTTGGCAGCATTTGAAAAATGTCCGTTTTTCACGAGCCTCAGACATTTCCTGGCGCAAATTTACCTGCAAAAATGTTCGTGACTCCTTTTTTGCTGTTTGATGTCGTAAAGGTGAATAAGGTCTATCCGACGTAACTTCGCTTTTTTTTTAGGTGGGAAATCATCTAATGACTTTTTGCGGTCTAGGGTGGGGCGAGAGGGCGTGTCAGACTTCTACTGACTAAAACTACACCTGTATTCGTTCAGGTGCCTTATACGTTCTAGGACCACGAGTATCCCTGTCATATTTTTCCCCATTTCCCAGGCCCTAGGCCCCTACGGTTTGCTAACATCTCTTTGAGGCGCGCATAGAACATGCCATAGACGATGTTCTATGTCTCTTGCTGTCATTGTCAGGTGTACATGATACAGATTTTTATTATATTATACGCTAGATTGACTGGTAGAGAATGCCTTTTTCTAATCCTGCCCTCATAACCAAGTTACAATCGTTTCGTTCGCACCGAAAGCCTCGAGTAGGCCACGCCTCCGATTCCTTTGTTCTGACTACGTGACTGAGCGTTGAGATGACGTCAGAACAAAGGAATCGGAGGCATGGCCTACTCGAGGTGTTCGACCCGAACGATACGATTGTAACTTGGCTAGGAGGGCTGATCTTTTTTCGATACATTGTTTTTTTTATTCATGTATACTTTCAACTCTAAAATATTTCCAATAACATTAGAATCTGACTGTACCTGCTACATATGTATATTCCGAAACCCAGATAAAATGATTGGCCATCAAATTATTTATCGTAACCAAACGCAAACTTACCCGTTATTTACCTAATTTAAAATATTTCGCATAAAGGTACTTTTCCACCAGAGATGTGCTATGCAGCTTTGCTTCGAAACTATGTGATCATTTCCACTGATGTTAAGCTATGTAGCGGGGTGTGTAGCTGGGCGAGGAAGATGCGTAGCTCGAGTTATGTAATGTATTGACGATAGAGAAGGCATCCATAGCACGCTATTATAGCACGTATCCATAGCATGCATCCATTCCATTCTATTTCTATTTAGGTATGGTTTCCGCACTTAGTCCTATGTGGACCATTGTACGTGGGCCATGGCGGCCATAACCTTAGGTGGGCTCATTCCAACCAGCCCACCTCTCTCCAAAAACAGATTAGGCCTCTTAGGTTTTTCAGGGCATCAATCATCAGGCAGCAATAAGGGAGTTCGGGGATCCTAAGGTTCGTGTGCGTATTTCAGTGACACCTGTTTAGTCTAGGAGTACATGTGCAATTGTCTCCTCCCCCTCCAAACTGCTCTGCACAGGGGACTGTCTGTGATGCCATGCATCCATAGCACACATGTATTGCACGCAACTACAGTATGAATGCGTGCTATAGATGCCATAGCATGAATACATCCATGATATAAAAAACATAACTTAGTTGAACCCGTTTCCACCAGCGCTAAGCTATTAAGAGCAATGAATATTATTGGTGAATATCAAACGCATCCATGGATAGCATCGTAGTTTAATACATCTGTAGTGGAAAAGCACCTTTAAGTTTGCTCCACTTTCGATATTTGAACATTTCGAATTGTTTTCAAGCTTTGAAAGATTTCTGAAATAAAACCTTGTTATTCAAATAATTTATTACTTTTATATCTTCCTATTAAAGATTTTCCAAGAATTCTTGTAGAAGTATTGTTGTCTCAATTTACATCAATTAAACTGTAGCTATAAGGCATACAAAAATACGCAACATGACAAAAGCGACAGACGGTTTAGCACAAGCTCTTACATTAAAATGGAAGTGGGCCGGACACATAGCACGCCTGCAAGATCAAAGGTGGACAAAAGAGTCACGGAATGGAGGGGGCCAGTGGGCAAAAGAAAGAAAGGGAGACTTTGCAACAGATGGGAAGACAAAATTCAACGGACAGCGGGTCCAAACTGGATGCAAACAGCGCAATCCAGAGAAAACTGACTCAATTTGGAGGAGGCCTTTACCCGCAGAGGGGTTCCTACAGAATAATCAATTAAACTACAATAGTATCTAACATGATTAATAACATTTTTTTATACTAACAAAACCACTTCATTTTGTAAACTAGCATTTTCTGTAAGAAATAAAAGGCCTTTTTATTTTTATTTTATTTTATTTTTATTTATTTTTATTGGCCACTTTGGTTCTATTGCGGATATCTTCATTCCTGAACAATCCCTTAAACAAAGTTCTGCCTTAAGACTGGAGCAGGAAATGTTTGTTTATTATTACTTCCTATGTTTATTCAAAAGTTCACGTACCCAGTTTAAATAATACATATATGCAAAAGGACCTATTCAGTGCACACAAAACCGGTGTAACTGACATACAAATATTTGTGTAAAGCCACTGTAACCCAATTAGGTTTGTTTGTTGTCAAACTACGAACTACCCAGTTATAAAGGTGGGCCAGGCCATGGCCTAGACAAACCAAAAACACAGAATAAATATGCAGAGAATTACAGAAGGCTCGACTTAACGACGATCGAAACTGTCTTCACTATACTGTGTACATACCGAATTCGTCGAGGACACGGTTTTTCTGGCAGGTTGGCTTAGTTCAGCAGCATATACTAATTTTAGTATCTAACTGTATCCAATTAGGCTGAAAATCGACACCAAATTTATAGGGAAAAAGTTAGGCAGATGTACACAGCAGACTTTCAGTGTTCGGTCACTGTACGAAGTGATAAGGAATGGGAGGCGGGTGTCTCCTTTTGCGAAGCGGTATTGCGAGCAAAGGATCCAGCCGAAACTGCAAGGTGGACACACCCCGGGCATCGAGAGTAGCAGGACAATTTCCGGCTTGTGGACGGCGAACCATAAGTAGTTCACTGTCCAGCCATCCGATAAAGACTAAACTCGGATCGACGGTACGTTGTGTTCTACGCCCATCAAAGAGATATCAGCAAAATTGACGGGGCCAGTGAGGGCCGACGCCTGCCAGGGCTGTGGATTATTCGAAGGAGTTACCTTAACCCTCACAAAAATTGCAACTGATGGAACACTGTAGATTTTAGTCAGTAACAGTGTCACACTCCTTCCTGCTCCACCCAGAGCGGAAGAAGTTATTTGATGATTTTCAACATAAAAAGAAGACCCTTCTGTGTTTATTTATTCTGTGTCACAAATAAAGGCGTCAAATATATTGGGATTGAACTTAATTTTAGTTTTAAGTAGTTCTAATGCGGATCGTGTTTTGTTTAGCTTTTTGTAGAGATTCCCAAAGTTTAAAGTTATTGTTATGTTTTTAGGGTTGGGTTATAAGTTTTGGGTCGGCTTTTGTGGCGCTGCATTGAACATTAGGAGAACTTAGGCCTGCTGTCCACAAACACGTAGCTTCATAGACACAAATTCATCATTATACGCTTGGTGTACGCCTGCTGCCGCCTGGTGCCGCCTGCCCGACAGCAGTGGTGTTCCAGTGGTAACGGTAACGGAGTAGTAGGTCACGGGTTCAAACCCAGCCAGGCGCATTACTTTGTGTAATTTATTTCATCACCACTGCTCTCAAAACGGTGAAGGAAAACATCGTGAGGAAACCGGCATGTCCTAGAACCAACAATTCGAAGACATGTGACATTGGGGAGTACGGCCCCATTTCCTCTCCTAGAGAGGAGGCCTGAGTCCCAACCGTGGGAACATTACAAGGCCATGCTATGCTGTGTATGCTTGCTTGAAGCTTACATACAAAATTATGAAGCTCTGTCAACGAAGCGGCAGCATCATGCCGTCGGTCGTGTCGCGCCTATGAAGCTACGCGTCCGAGACAGTTTTCCATAGTTTTATTTGTAAGCTTCACGCAGGCGTTCTCCAAGCGTATATGAAGCTACTCGGAGTTTCCTTGCGTGAACGCGTCAGAAATGAAGACATCCACAGGAGAACCAAGGTTACAGACATAGCCCGAAGAATCGCCAAACTTAAGTGGCAGTGGGCAGGGCACATTGCTCGTAGAACAGATGGTCGATGGGGACGAAAAGTTCTGGAATGGCGGCCACGTACCGGAAGATGCAGCGTTGGAAGGCCTCCCAGGTGGACCGATGACCTGGTCAGGGTCGCGGAAATCCAATGGATGCGAGACGCTTAGGACCGGTCATTATGGTGACATTTGGGGGAGGTCTATGTCTTTCGGCTGAAATGACGATGATGATATGAAGCTACGCTTCCATGGATAGTAGGCCTTAGGCTAAATTGTATGATTTATTGGTGTTCAAAGTTTTTGTTTTTACAAACTTTGCAGTAGCGAGCACTTTTTCTCTTGTTATGGCAATGTTAATATAGATATCTAATACATTTTTAGGAGAGCCTGGACTATGGAGTGTAATATTAGCGAGAATGATTGTCAAAGAATATAAAATAGATAGAACTGTCAAGTGCTATCGAAAAATCATGTTTTTTCTTTGTTTTCACATAGTTTGTGCCAGTTAGTGTCAAAAATGAATGCTCAAAAAAAATTTTGCTCGCGGACGGCGAGCAATGGGTGACTCGCCGTCCGATCGTCCGGTAACCGTCCGGATTGGGCCGGTTCCATGCGCGCCTCAAGGGGATGTCAGAAACCGTAGGGGCCCAGCAGGGTCGAAGCCTGCTGGGGGCATGGGTGATGCGGCCCTGGAAAAATGGCAAAGAAGGAACGGGAGTGGGTTTTTAGTCAGTAAAAGTCTGACACTATCTCTCGCTCCGCCCAAGAGTGGGGGATGTCACTCGATGATTTTCCAACCGAAAAAAAAAAACCAGCTATTATCAATATTATCTTAAATGTTTCGGAATAGTATTGTTGAAAATGGTCTAATCGAAGTTATCTGATGATGATGATGGACCATTTATTTATTTGTATTGTCATAGTTGCTTAACTATCTTCATTATGATATCTACACGAGTGTACAGTTCCGTTGGCCATTCCTGGTCTTCTTCACTAGTTCAGTTTTGACTGTAAATGCGTTCTCGATAAAAATACCAAAATCACCACATGGTTGCCTATAATATTTAAGGAGTTCCCTCGATTCCTCATGGATTCCACCATCAGAACTGGATTTCGAAAAAAAATGGATATTAAATCAGGAAGCATTTATCCTTTTACGAGAAAAAAAAATTGCATATCGGTCTATAAACGACGAAGTTCCGAGGTAAGAAGCAATTTTATATATATTTTTTTTTTTTCTATTATTGATAGGCTCGCGTTTGACCACCATCTCACCTGATGGTAAGCGATGATGTGTTATATGTTTGCAAGAAAGGATCACGACTGTAGCTTATTTGGTTGTTATATGGTTTTTGTTTTATTAATTCCTTTATTCATTGTAAACACATATAAATTATATTTTTAAATATTTCAATTAAAAAAAAAAAACATTTAAAAATATAAAAAATGGTGTCTCAACGGTATCGGGAGCAGGGTCCAAGCTACCGGCGCGGCGGTCAGGGCTCCAGAGAAAGGAACCTCCTAACAATATTTTATATTTTATATTTTTATATTTTTTGCTGATTACTTAGATGATCGACATCAATGTGTCAAAATAGACAATATTACGAGTGATGAGCAAATCAGTTCTGGATATGGTGTTCCCCAGGGAAGTATCCTGGCCCCTACCCTATTTTTGATCTATATTAACGATTTGTGTAACCTAAATATTAATCAAGGCAAAATTGTTTCATATGCCGACGACACGGCCTTAATATTTACAGCTAAAACCAGCAGCGAATTGTACGAATATGCTCAATTGGGTTTCAACACTGTGACTAATTGGCTTCAAAGCAATTTACTAACATTGAATGCTGACAAGACAAAATATATTCACTTTTGCATGCGCAAGCCTCAATTTAACACTGCTAACTCTCATCTGTATGCCCATAAATGTGGATTCCGATCGTCCAGCACGTGTGATTGTCCCTGTATCTTTAAAACACGCGACATCAAATATCTCGGGGTTATAATAGATGAAACTCTCTCTTTTAGACCACACATTGATGGTCTAGTTAAAAGAGTGCGCAAATTAATCTATGTTTTTAAGAAATTGCGAGCGATTGCTGACTCAAAATTGGTGACACAAATTTATTTAGCCCTAGGTCAATCTGTAATCCAATACTGTATCACTTCCTGGGGTGGAGCACTTAAAACTCACCTACTACCTCTTGAAAGAGCTCAGAGAGCAATCTTAAAAGTAGCCAATTTCCTTCCCTTTCTCTATCCTACAGATCAGTTATACAAATCCTGTAACGTGCTTTCTGTTCGCCAGCTTTTCATAATGCACTTAGTATTAAAACAGCACTCCATGCTTACCTACAACGCCGAAATTACTAATAAGAGACGGAATGATATTGTTTGCCATTCTAATGCATCCTCAAAACATGTATTTGTAAAAAGATTTTTTACTTTTTTAGGCCCATTTCTGTACAATAAATTAAATAGAATATTATGTATTTACAAATTAAATAAGTATAACTGTAAAAAGATGATTCACCATCATTTCCTAAGCATATCTTATGTAGAGACAGAAGACCTACTTACTGTTTGTAAATAAAACACGCCGTATCTCTAAATTTAGTTAAGTTTTTATTATAGTCATATTTAGTGTTAATTTATTATTTTGTATTTAAGCACTCTTTAGCCTGAAGCACAGGGTTCCCCTAGTTCAGGTAAACAAGCAACTGTGTTCTTTTTAAAAATTTTAATATACTATATTGTAAATGTGTCCTATGTTATAAATAAACGATTTATTATTATTATTATTATTATTATAATACAAGCCGTGTCCAGGAGTACCGCTTTCTGGATCAAGCGTTTGACCCAGCCGCCTAACACGAGCCTCCTAAGGTATTGGTCGAGGCTCTTGACTATTAAGCCATTGGCTGACACGACTATCGGTACAATGATCGCCGAGTCTACATCCCACATGTCGTCAATCTGAGGAGTGGCAGGCGGTCGCCTCCTTCTGCGAAGCAGTAATGCTAGCGAAGGAGGCGGCCGATCGCGTGAGGCAACGGTCCTCACGCCCCAACCGCCGCCGGGATTCCGATCCCGATTTCCGGCCACCGTAGGCGCGGGCTTGCGGACGGCAAGCAATGGGTGGCTCGCCGTCCGACCGTCCGGTAACCGTCTGGACCGAGCCCAAGTCATCGACGGCGCGTGTTGTTCCACGCGCGCCTCAAGGAGTTGTCAGCAACTGTAGGGGCCCAGCAGGGTCGAAGCCTACCGGGGCCAAGGGTCTGATTCTGAAAGGAAGACTCGGCCCTGGTACGAAAGGCAAAGAAGGAACAGGAGTGGGTTTTTAGTCAGTAAAAGTCTGACACTATCTCCCGCCTCGCCCAAGAGCGGGGGATGTCATAAGATGATTTTCCCACCGGAAAAAAAAAAAGAAAAAAAAAACATGTCGTCAACCTCGCGAGCCAAATCAATATACTTGATTTTTTTGTCTTTCTCGGCTTTCACGAGATTCTCGTATCGTTGTTTTATTACTTATTATTATTGATAATTTGAGATACATCTCGTTTCTGCCGGAGCTGGATTTTTTCTATGGTGCCAGAGCATCCTTTAGATAGTAGTCAATTAATTTTAGAAACAAAATACAGTCAGAGTGACTGTATTTTGTTTTCCATTAAAATGCGGATGTAACATTTATTATATTGAAATGTTCTTGCAGTATTTGGCAGCAAATGTATCGAGTAAACCTTCTCTATTCGCTTCGCTGAGGACCCGATACTTCAATGAAATTCTCAGCTTCATATTGTCCAGTTGCGTAAGTACTTGAGATACAAAACTTAACCAATTTAACATCACAATATCACAACACGGGAGGGTTTTATTCAGTAATAGTCTGAAACTTCTCGCTCCACCCAGAAAGGGAGATGTTATTTGATTATTGGCACCCAAACAATAAACAAAAAAGATAGAATATTTAAATTCAGCTTATCGGTGCAGGATGCCGATCACCATCGAAGTTCTATCCAAGGGCTCTATTTTGTGGGCACTGACTGGGTATCGAGCAATAAACAAACTATTTCAGATCACACAACCGATTTATTATGACATCATAAAGGTATGCTTTAGGTATGTATTCACTTCATAACGAGCCGTGAGACAGTTCCCAGACTAGAAGTTGTTCGAACAGCAGCTGACAGATAATAGACGGCTCCTCTGAGGCCGGAACTTTTATTCGTTCGGTTCGCGCAAACGTCATCTTGGATTCTGTCAAAGTGACATGTATCACTTAGCTCGTACATTCATTCGTTCTCAAGCTTCCGTATCAACCGTACCGCATCCGACCCGCGCGCGCGCGCGTTTGCGTTCCGTATTAATTTCACCGATAAGCTTGTATTTTAAAGCTGGAACTACGCTAGAGGAGCCAAGCACAAGTGGAGCACGAGCTGAGCCCAAATTTGTGTAGTGTGGACCAACTTTAGAGGAACCGAGCACGAGCGACACCACATGAATTTGAGCTCGGCTCGTGCTCCGCTCATGCTCGGCTCCTCTAGCTTAAATCCACCTTTACGGATAAACGAAATGGAACGTAAACACAAAAAGACTCCCTCGTAACAAATAAACTGCATTTTTTTAATTTAATTAATTCGCTTCACTTTTCAAGTGAGATTAATTAAATTCTTTGTACATATACATCGACTCGGATCTTAGTTTAAATTCATTATTTTCTCTTTCACCATATTCAAGAGCTCGCAACACAAGATAGGTAATTAAATTAAATAAAAGAATAGCTTTAATTAACTAAAGGTATAAAATTTAATTAATAGTGGTATTTTTTCGTCCAACATACCAATATCAGCCGAAAGAATGCCTTTCTACTAATGAACAAATATATCTTGAGACATTGTGGTCCATGTCTTAAGATGAAAGTGCGTGCTATCAGTGATGATATACGGCTCTGAAAGGGTGGTCGATCACAGTGAGTATCATCACAAGTCACCCAGGTCAACGGAGAGGGCTATGCTCGGAGTTTCCATTCGTGATCGAATCCGAAATGAAAATATCCACAGAAGAACCCAAGTTACCGACATAGCCTAAAGAATCGCCAACCTTAAGTAGCTGTGGGCAGGGCACATATTCGCAGAGCAGGTGGTCGAAGGGGCCGAATGGTTCTGGGGAATCACGGCATTATGCGGAGCGTACGGCCGTTTTGCTCGGACGTGGCGCATATATGTTAGTTCTGTTTATTTATGTTTTTGTCTTGCAAAATGTTTGCAATATGTTTAGTTATAAGTTTGCGCCTTTTCCGGCAAATAAAATGTTTTTCTTTCTTTCTTCTTTCTTTCTAAGCGACTGCGTACCATAAGACAGTATTGGAAGGCCTCCCACAAGATGCACCGAAAAGCAGGTAAGGGTCGCTAAAAGACTGGTCATTGTGGCGACACTTAGTGGAGGCTTATGCCAATCAGTGGACGTCTTTCGGCTGAAATGATGATGATGATACTTGAGCTACCAAAATTAATATAAAAGACAATTTATCTCCGGCGTCCCGTAACCGTTCGGACCAAGACCAAGTGGTCGACGGCGCGTAGTAATGCCACGCGCGCCTCAAGGAGATGTCAGCAAAACCGTAGGGGCCCAGCTGGGTCCAAGCCTACTAGAGCCATAGCTTCACTTCTAAAAGGAAAACCCTTGGTCCTGGAACACAAGGCAACGAAGGAATATAAGAGTGGGTATACATAATTCAGGCGTCTCAGGCCACAAAATCCACCAATCAAACGTCATCCCGAAACATTTCACAGATCTTAATTAATTAATTCCCACGACTACCAAATAAATAATTTGTTGCTAAAATCTGACACGGAAACCTTATTACATTTGTCTGTCACGTGTTTTGCTTCCCACTGAATTTTAAAGCCTTCAGCCACAGAGCAGCGAAAGGACTCAGCTAGAGACGGCATTGTCAGAACTTTCTATACAAACCGAGCGCGTCAGTGAGTGACAACGTTGGTTCTTAGAAATTGATAGCCCGTGACAATAGGGAATATGCATGCATTTTTTTTTTATTAAGTCATAAGTCATAAGTCATTTATTCATTTGTTAAACATAGGTACAATAATAACGGTGTAGCAAGGTAATAAAGAGAGCGCTATGTTTTGCCAGAGAGCGTACAAACGTTTGTGAGAAATAAATAATTAATAATGAACAGCAAAATAAAAACAATGTCAATCAAGGCACCTAATGTTAATTCAAAATACTAATGTCTAATAAAAATTACAATATACAGTACAAAATGTCAATACATATTTGCTTACTTAAGTAATGTTTAGCTATTAGTCAAATATAAATAAAATATCTTTATCAACCACGACGAAAACATAAAGCTTCAAAACTGCTTGTAAAAAATAGAAGTCCGATATGGTCTTAAATGTCAGAGTTCATCACGCCAGTAGTGTCAAAGAAAATGGCTCGCGTTTTCTTGGCGAAAGACACAAATATATTTGTTTAAAATTGTTTTATATGGGTTGCTTTACAACTTTTGTCATGTTTTTCGCATTCAGCTGGTCAGATAGCAATTTTTTTTTCACGCATTATTTTCTATTGGGTTAGTTCTTGTTGGTTTTTGTACAGTATTTTATTGTAAACCGCTTATAACACTAAAAAAAATCTAGATTCTGATAACAGCTCCAAAATTGGTAAACCACTGGGCCCGCGTGATAAATTACAAATAAATTTTCACCTTTATAATGATGGTATGATAGTGAGGTGTATTATCTCTCTCTCTCTCTCTCTCTGTCTCTCGCCTTCAATCCCTCCCAGTGTGGCTTTCTATGCTCTGTGACCCTCAAAGCATTTCAAATCAATTAAGACATTTAATTTAATTTGTTCGAATGTAGGCCAATTCGCAATTGTTTGGATATTTTATGTAAGACTCAGTACATTTTTTAGGCACAAACTGTAATAATGTTATCATACTTTTAGGCCATAATGGTCGGAAGAGAATTCTCAACGTTTTTTTTTCAAACCCCCAGTGAAACACATACCTGTGTATCACTGGCACCGGTAGGCCCGAAGCCTACTGGGGCAAAGGGTTCGCTTCCGAAATTGAAACCCGGGCTGCTATAAACGAAAAGAAAATACTTAGGAGCGGGTTTCAGTCAGTAAAAGTCTGGCACGATAGCGTGAGGAGTCATTGGATGATTCAGAAATCAGAAACTTTTATTTCAAATATACCAATTACAGGAACTCTTGAATTGTCAAAATGTCGGTAAGTCAAAAAAAGTGAAGCTAAATTGCACGTTCCAAATCGTAGATCTCTATGAAGAAGAACATGCAAGAAACTCCATGGACACTGTTTTAAAACATATTATGAGTTACACAAATCTTGGTTACATATTTCTTGTCGCTTCTATTATGTGAACACAATGTAGATAAGTAATGAAAAAAATTAAGATATTGAATTAAGCCAATGGCAGCTAAGAGATGACCAATCTCAACTGACGGTGCCCCTTCACGAGTATGACGCGTGCATCTGCCCCACTTAGCTAAACCAATTTGAAGGAAACTGAATAACCCAATAACACGTGCCACATTTGAGTGAGCATGACAAACTCTCAACTGCTATCATATGCTTGTAATGTCAAACCGGTTGTAACCTAATAAAAATACTCCATGGTAAAATAAAAATTCACATTGATAAACGTGAAAAAAGTGCTTCTAAATTATACAATGCTATTGTTTCCAAATACAAAAAGTAATAAATTATCACAAGTTCCATTAAAATGACCAAATAAATTAAAAAAAAAACATTCGAAAACAACAAAACAAAAAGGGCAATAAAATCTCTTCCAATATAAATTAAAAAACTAATTTGTGGGCAAAAGTGGTTGTGGCTGTGGAGCAGGACCGGCATTTAGCCAAGCATTTTTATCAAGGATATAATCTTCCAAGATTTTCCACCTAAAAAAAATCCCTACGTGTTTGTAAGTACATTCAATTTCCCTGAAATTTCTTAATATAAACTGTGTTTAGGAGTTAGGTAGGCATGTCTAATCTAATATATAAAATTCTCGTGTCACGGTGTTCGAACTTGAACTCCTCCGAAACGGCTCGACCGATTCTCATGAAATTTTGTGAGCATATTGAGTAGGTCTGAGAATCGGCCAACATCTATTTTTTTATTTTTTTTTTTATTTATATGGCAGAACAACGTTTGCCGGCTCAGCTAGTTACTTATAAAATTAGAAACAAGTTTGTGTTATGTTCACTACAAAGCTGATTTATATACGTCATCTCATAACCTTAGGTCCAGTTTCAAAAACCAGCATCAGGCATTAACTGTCTAGCATTCATGAACTACTGGGGGGTCTTTAAGTCAAGAGTAAATAGCTTACCTACTTCTAGGCAAGCGTCTTCCATCATCGACTTAATCGTCGCTTTCCATTAGGTCAGATAGCGGTTAAGCGCTAGCCTATCAATATTCCCTTTCTCCTTCCAAACTTCTCTGTCTAGGGTGATCTCTGGCCAAGTCAGCCGAACATCGTCACACCACCTTCGCCACCCAGGCCTCGGTACAGGCCATGGTCCGGAGCGAGGAGGAGTGGCAGGCGGTCGCCTCCTTCTGCGAAGAAGTAATGCTAGCAAAGGAGGCGGCCGCACGCGCGCCAGCCACCGGGATTTCGATCCCGATTTCCGGCCACCGTAGGCGCGGGCTTGCGGACGGCGAGCAATGGGTAGCTCGCCGTCCGACCGTCCGGTAACCGTCCAGACGGAGCCCAGGTCGTCGACGGCGCGTAGTGTTCCACTCGCGCCTCAAGGTGATGTCATTAACCGTGGGGGGCCAGCAGGGTCGAAGCCTACTGGGGCCATGGGTGATGCGAAAGAGATGCCGAGGCCTTGGAACAATGGCAAACAAGGAACAGGACTGGGTTTTAAGTCAGTAAAAGTCTGACACGCTCTCCCGCTCGGGGATGTCATTAGATGATTTTCCACTTTTTTTTCCACTTTTTTACCACCTTCGCCGCAGTCGATCTCGATCAGGCGTCCAGTGAGTGACAATCCTCGCCCATCTGTGTATTCGTGTGACATGGCCAGCTGACATGCCCAGCTGACATGCCAGTGAGGCATACTATGTTATATTTATTAACTATATAATTTGGTTGTTTAAAATTATTTTACTTTTTGGTTTTTAACTTCAAACTTGTTGTATTTGTATGTATTTGTATTTATGCCAAATGAAAGAATTTTCTTTCTTTCTTTTCTTTACAGTTTTAATCTTATATTTCCATATCATTCAGTATATTTATAAGTACATTCAGTATATTTGACTTCATTATGAATACCTTCCGTATCCTAGCATACGAAATTGGGTCTCAATTTCAATATCTGATCACGTAGAGTTGACGTTACAGTTAATAAATTTAGCTCTTGATAAGGAGTATACCTTGTGATCAAGGAGGATCTATTCCGATCCCGAAAGTTTGGAACTTCCGATTGATTTTGCACCTCCGATTCCGAAACCGTTAAATTTTAAACAGAAATTTCATCGGAGGTACAAACAAGTTAATACAATGCGTTCTAAATAAGAATAGGATTGATTGCCAGGCTGTGACGTCACGTCATACTGTCAAATCGCAAGAAATTGGGCAAAATTGAAGAAGTCAGAGATGAGCAAAATTGAAGAACTGGATTCTGATTAAACTTTTTTCGTTCACAGTTCGTAAATAAATTAATTTTAAAAATTTCTTGTTTGGCTCACCATAATAATTCTTCGATTTGACAGTATGACATGACGTCACAACATGGAAATCGATCCTATTCTTATTTGGAACGCGTTGTACTTCTCACGCGGGGAGCCTCTCTCTTCCTGCGCCTTCTGTCGGTTACTCTTTCGAATTCGAAACAAAACGCCAATGTCGGAAAATGGCGTCTTTTTTTTTTTCGAGCGGCCTTCAACCAAACCTTGTTTTTTAAATACACAATAGTATAATAAACCAAACTTACTATGGCAGGTATATCTCTAAACTCAGTCCGAACTGAGATAAGGGAGCTTGAAGTTGGCTAGTATTTATTAGCTTTATACGTAGGCCATTTTTGTTTTATAAACACAAGCTAAGTGAGAAGTTGCTAAAAAATAGTTTCTTTGTAATTGTGTTTTAACCTATTATTATTAACCTGTTAGGCCTAGGTTTCGAAGTCAGCAGGCGACGCGGACGACGGTGGCGGCTTTAGAGGTATGTGGAACAGAGAGTAAAGTCCCGCAAACCTCCGTTGAAAAGGGAGGATCCTCCAACCAGACGGGATGTTATGTCTGGCGGGCTACTGCCCGATAGATGATTTCGGGCTGTTCTATATGTTCTAATCGCGCGGAGAACTTTGATTGCGCGATGCAGGATTAGTTCTTATGTGACGCCATAGATGTCGCTACATCACTCCCCTCCGGAGATCGGAGATCGATGGTTCTTGATGCTTCTTGATGCGTGCCAGGCCAGTGGTAGGTTGGTTCCAGTGGGTCGGAACCGAATGCCGCATAGTTCTCGGTGAGTCGGAACTGTCTGCGGTGATGTCCCCAGTGAGTCGGGGTGGTGCTGTCCCAGTGAGTCGGGATGATGCCCCAGTGAGTCGGGGTGGTGCTGTCGCGCGGAGAACTTTGATTGCGCGATGCAGGATTAGTTCTTATGTGACGCCATAGATGTCGCTACAGCGGCCTAAGCGCGTCCTCGCCAACTTCACAATCCTGTGTGAAACGAGTTTGGTACTATTTCTTTTTTGAAGAAAAATAAGTAATAGTCAAATGCAATGCAATGTTGCAATTTCTCACATACCTTGCGCTTAAAAGACAAAATATCCTATAAATCTAATAAATAAAATCAGCCAACTTCTATCTCTTGTAACTCAGTTCGGACTTAGTTTAGAGGTATACATGCCATAGTAAGTTTGGTTTATTACATTATTCTGTAATTATAAAACAAGGTTTAATCGATGGCCGCCCGAAAAAAAAAAGACGCCACTTCCCATACTAAATCCGGCATTGTCCTTTAAGTAGTTTTGTTTCGAATTTGGAATGTTGTGAATTCTCTCTTCATTTAACAATAGAATAAATAGATAAATATACAATAAATAAATAATACTTATTCGAATGTTTCATGTGAAGCTTCTGCCGCCCTCCCGGTTCTGATTTTGATTCTAGTTCCTATTTTGGTTCCAAAATGAAAAAACCGAAATCGAAAATGAAAAAATTGAAACCGAAATCGGAACCAAAATAGGAACCGGAAACAGAACTGAAATTGGGTCTGGACCCAATTTCAGTTCTGTTTCCGGTTCCGATTCAAGTTCCGATTTCGGTTTCATACCGATAATAAAGTTTATGACTGTGTATGTTTGTTACTTCTTCACGCTCGAACGGCTAAACGGATTTCGAAGAAACTTGGCACATGAGTAGACCATGTCCTAAAATAGCATATAGGATACTTTTTATCCTGGAAGTATGTTTCCTTCCTACTATCACGCAGGTGAAACCGCTGGCAACAGCTAGCGAATCATATATTTTATTATTTTCCTCAAAACAAAAACACCTGATCTCTTTAATCCTCCATAATCAGAGAACACGAGTAAAAGCAAAAATATTTTGTTAATCAAATTAATTCAGGACCCTCCTAATACCGGGCTTAGGGAACGCGCGTCAAAATGTTCATCTTTACCATTTATAAGTTACAATGTTTGTTCAAAAACTTTGAGAAACGGTGGCCGTTTAACGGGTAAAAGTTTTGAATGTTGTTTATTGTGGAAGAGGGGACCGTTTTGTCTTTGATTACGAGTGCTAGATCACAGTGGCTTAAAACAATTTTCAAAGAAATATTATTATTTTCTTTTACTTAAAAGTTACCCCTGTTATCTCTAAGTAGAAAGTTTTCCATGAGATTTTGAGTAAAGTTCGTTGTCTGTATTTATTAGCGGTACCCTACGGTTTCATCCGCGTCTTTGTTTACTGTTCCGCTTGATTACTATCTCATATGTTCGTAAGCGACGATCTGGTCGATGATTGAGCACGCTTCATCATCATCATTTCAGTTGAAAGACGTCCACTGCTGGACATAGGCCTCCCCAAAATGTTGCCATAATGACCGGTCCTGTGGGTCTCGCATCCATCGGATTCCCGGGACCCTCACCAGGTCATTGAGCACGCTTGCCTATAAAAAACCTTTTGAATCTTGACCTAAAGACCCACAGTTATAGCTATTAGGAAACACAGATACTGGCAGGGAATTCCACTTCTTAGCTTTACGCACAATGAATTAGTTGTTTTAATAATTATATTCCACAACTTTCACACAATGCCATCTAGTCCCAAACTAAGCAGAGCTTGTGCTATGAGTACTAGACAACTGATAAACATGGTTATATATTTTTAAATACATACATATTATAGATAAATTATACCCAGACACAGAACAAATTTTAATGATCGTGCTCGTCACACAAACATTTATCTAGGGTAGGAATCGAACTCACGACCTCCGGCATAGCACTCAGGGTCACTAACAGCTAGATATTATCAGGCCAGTCTGTATGGGTGGAATGTCCATCACGTACCAGTGTATCATCTGCTTACATGACAAACTCACCCATGTTCCTTCCTGTGACTCTTTCGAAAAGTCCTGCAGCCCTGGCAAGTATCAGCCTTAGTAAACCCCGCATCAATTAAAGGCGGAACCACTCAATGACTTGATAAAACACAAATCAATACGAACAGCTTTGTACGACAGCTGTAGCGCAATATATCACAGCCGTACACCTGTGCTAATGTGACAGGACTACGCACGTGTGACAGCGCTTTTCAAAGTTATGGGGACCTTTGGGGGACACGCATCGTGACATATGTTTGTATCCCCAATGTACACGTACCAACGTGTAAAATTTGTTTGATTAAAAAAGGAGGTACCTGTCTCTTTAACAGTTTATACAGAACACGTAAAATAATAATGACTAGGAAAAAATTGGCTCAATCGACACTTAGCGTGATCAGAAGGCTACCCAAAGAATTAGCCAACGAGGCAGTGCTGCCAGTCTTCTAGACTACTTTGGAGAGGACTACTTTGACCGCTAAGTGTGTTTAATTTTGTTAATACATAAATGTAATGTATTTAATAAGATTGTAGTCTATACTAATATAAGATAACAGAGATTTGTATTTTTATTTGTAATGAATAAACACTAGAACTACTGGACCGATTTTCAACATTCTATCACTAGTAGAATATTATTTTATCACTGAGTAACATAGGCTATATCATTTTTATTATCACGCGGGTGAAGCCGCTGGCAAAAGTTAGTTAGTCAATATTTAAGTAATTAATGTACCTATGTAAATATGATGTTAAAAGATAATCAACTGACTGGTTTAAGATAAAATTAGGTAGAATATTGAATACTGAATAGGTTTTTTTTTTCCGTAAGCCATAAGAGTTTTCAATACTGCAATTAAAACATAGGCATCTCCAAGTCAAAAGAAATTTTAATATTGAAGTATTTCATACTGCACTTGTTTATTCTTATTTAAAAAAAAGAAATAAATATTGATGAGGGGACATTTTGTTAAAAAGTTTGACTAACAGTGGCTATCAAATTCTATTGACTTTTTCTTATTACTGGAGTTCGAAAAAGTAATAAGATTTGAAAAAAAGAATTGTATTTTGTAGACTTAAGATACGTACAGTTTGCAGATGGCGCAAATAATCCTAAAAATACAATACGCAAATGCTTGTACTCAAAAGGGCTCTAAGGGCTGCGCGATTATTTGAAAGAGTTACCGAAGTCCTCACAAAAAAAGCAACCGAAGGAACACTGTGGATTTGAGTCAATAAAAATCTGACCCTCCCTCCCAGTCCACTCAAATCGGGAGTTATTTAATGATTTCCCTCCCTGAAAAAATAAAAAAGGCAGATAAATTTTGACCTATATTATAAAGGTCAAAAATTTCTATGTTATTAGTTTTTATTAATCGAATATTAAATTCTCGATGATAAATAAATATTACCAACACAATATATCTATTAAAAGTAATAAGCTATCAATGAACTATTCCTCCTGAGAAGTTCAATTAGTGTATTTTGGCTGACTGACCTGTTGGTCGAGTGGTTAGTGGCCCTACTTGCTATGTCGGAGGTCGTGTGTTCGATTCCAACTCAAGACAATAGCTTGTGTGATGAGCATGATTCTTTGTTCTGTGTCTGGGTGTAATTTATCTATCATCCACCAAACCCCCGTTAGGGAGCGAGGCAATGGCCCCCGCGCCCCAGCCGAGATTCCGATCCCGATTTCTGGCCACCGTAGGCGCGGGCTTGCGGACGGCGAACAATGGGTAGCTTGCCGTCCGACCGTGCGGTAACCGTCCAGACCGAGCCCAAGTCGTCGACGGCGCGTAGTGCTCCACGCGCGCCTTAAGGAGATGTTAGCAACCGTAGGAGGCCAGCAGGGTTAAAGCCTACTGGGGCCAAGTGTCTGATTCTGAAAGGAAGACTCGGCCCTGGTATGAAAGGCAACGAAGGAACAGGAGTGGGTTTTAGTCAGTAAAAGTCTGACACTATCTCCCGCTCCGCCCAAGATCGGGGGATATCATTGGATGATTTTCCCAACGAAAAAAAACCCCCGTTAGGAAGAAAAAAAAGAAAGGTACGATAATAAGTCACAGAGTAATTCCTTTTTTTATTACTGCTTTGTCTTGGATACAGTCTTTTATGTCATGTCTTCGTATGAAAAGTTAATTTATTTATCATTAGAACATGGATGTACACATTCTAATGTTTTTGTAGTATTTGGCAGCCAAATGAGTTGATTGAGTTATTTAAATATTGGTACGGCCATCAAACCAATATGGTGAAGTGGGCAGGCTCGCTATCCGATTCATACAGGCTGGAGTGTGGGGTCAGGCAGGGAGGTCTGACCTCACCAAAACTCTTCTGTCTGTATGTAGATCGGTTGGTTCGTGAGCTCAGCAGCACTATGGTCGGTTGTTCAATTGATGGAACACTTGTCAACAACATAAGTTACGCCGATGACATGGTGCTGTTGGCCCCATCGATCAGCGCTCTCAGGACGCTGGTGTCGGTTTGTGAGCAATATGCGGAGGCCCAGGGTCTTAGATATAATGCAAAGAAGAGCGAGTGTCTGCTGTTCAAGGCAGGCACAAAGAGCTATGCTGTACCACCCATCACACTTGTGGGGACCGTTGTGGAATGGGTTACTTCTTTCAAGTATCTGGGGCACTGGGTCACTGCTACACAGACCGATAATAATGACATGGAGAGGGAACGCAGGGCGCTGTCAGTCAGAAGCAATATGTTGATCCGTAGATTTGCAAAGTGTTCAAAGGATGTAAAGGCGTTTAGGGCATACTGCCAGTCCTTTTACACTTGCAGTCTATGGGTTGACTACACGCAGAGGGCTTACAGCGCCTTGCGGGTTCAATACGATAACGCATACAGGGCATTGTTGAGGCTGCCGCGTCATTGCAGCGCATCGGGGATGTTTGCGGAAGCACGTATTGATGACTTTTATGCTATCGTACGAAAGCGTGTCGCATCCCTGATGGGGCGGGTACGGGGCAGCGCCAACAGTCTCTTAAAAACCGTAGCGGATAGGACTGATGGCCTTATATTAGAACACTGGACGAGGCCGCAAGTGTTATCCTCAAACCGTGCCCAGAAGTAGTGTTGTGTATGTTAATTGTTATTTGATTTACTTATTAATATTGACATGATTTATTGAATTTATTTATTTAATTGACAGAGATATATATGTACTAACAATAGTTTATAAGTTGTGAATGTCTTTACTAACCATAATGGATTGTATTATCTGGAAAATAAATTATTATTTCGTTTATTCATCATTTTATCTTACAAATTATATTTTTAAATATTTCAATAAAAAAATAAAAAAAACATTTAAAAATATAAAAAATAGTGTCCCACCGGTATCGAGAACAGGGTCCAAGCTACCGGCGGTCAGGGCTCCAGAGAAAGGAACCTCCTAACAATACGAGCCGTGTCCAGGAGTACCGGTTTCTGAATCAAGCCCTTGATCCAGTCGCCTAACGCGAGCTTCCTAAGGTGTTGGTCGAGGCTCTTGGCTATTAAGCCTACAAAATAATAATGGTATACATAACAAATATACCCCGACTAAAACAAACAAAATAATTACATAACTCTTATGTCCTGTATGCCTAACAAAGACATAAGATAATAATGTTTGTTGATACCTAAACCTTTAGTTAGTAGGTCTGCTGGCATTTCAGCTGTGTCCAAATATTTTAACTCAATAACTTTATTAACAACACATTCTTTACAAAAATGATAACGTATATCAATGTGCTTGGTCCTCTTATTGAAACTATTATTTGAGGACAGCTTCAGTGCACCCTGGTTATCATTATACAATACAATAGTATATGATTTATTAATAATTTCTCTTGACAAATTATGCAAATAAATAGCTTCTCTACAAGCATCAGTAATACCCATATACTCTGCTTCCGTGCTTGAGAGAGCAACTGTTTTTTGCTTTTTTGCCTCCCATGAAACTACACTTCCAGCTAACATAAAACATAGGCCTGTGTAAGACCTTCTGTCTGTAACATTGTTTCCCCAGTCTGCATCAACAAACCCTTCTAACTTAAAGTTACCATATCTAGTATACTTTAACCCAAAATATTTAGTTTTCTTAAGATATCTCAAAATTCTCTTAGCATAAGCCCAGGTTTCATTATTATAACAATTGTTGAACTGACTTAAGAAACTTACTGAATACGCAATGTCTGGTCTAGTTAAAACTGCTAAATACATAAGCCCGCCAATTGATTGCTGATAAGGTATTTGACTGTCACAAATATTATTTTCTATCCTTAATCTTAGTATACAAACGTGGTTCTAACTTAGAGCGTTTATAACCATTACTAACAAGACATAATTGTTATCATTGGCCAATTTTTTACGCAACACCCATTTGCTCTTCACTACAGTTTCTTCACCTTTTGGCATATCTACTAGCTCCCATGCGTCATTATCCTTAAAACACTTAAATTCTTCTTTCACCGCCTGTAACCACTGTTCCTTTTCTGCTTCTTGTAGCGCTTCTTCAAGACTTAGTCCATTAGCATCGTCAAACACTTTTTCTGGAACACACATATTTGATATTCCATACCTTTCTGGTTTCTTTCTGATTCTGCTAGGTCTTTCACGCTTCTCAGGGGAGTCATTAGCATCCTCGTACTCACTAGGAACATAAGTTTCATCTGAACTATTTGAAGTTTCAAGCAATGTATCTTCATCTGTGGTTACTTCATTTGGAATTGCTGAATTTTTGACGACTGTATCCCCCACTGAACATGAGTCTCGATGTTTTTCAGTAATTGGTATGCTTATCTCAAGATTCTTCTCATCTTCCATGACAATAACATCTCTACTTGTTACCACACGTTTTGTTCTAGCATTATATAATCTATAACCCTTAACGTTATCTGGATAACCCAGTAGTATGTGCTCTTCAGACTTTCGGTCCCACTTTCGACGCTTTTCTTTAGCCACATGTGCCATTACCTTGCTACCAAAAATACGCAAGTGACTTATGTCTGGTTTGCACCCAGTCCAGATTTCATAAGGCGTTTTGTCATTCAGAGCAGGTAGAACTGTACGATTTTGTAAATAAACGGCAGTATTAGTAGCCTCTGCCCAGAACTCCTTTCCCAGATTAGAATCAAATAATAAGCATCTCGCTTTTTCGACAATTGTGCGATTGTTCCTCTCTGACAAGCCATTTTGCTCCGGGGTATACGGGTTACTCCTTTGGTGAATGATACCTTCATGCTTGAGGTATGAGTTAAATTCTTTATTGCAATACTCACACCCGTTATCGCTTCTCAAAATCTTTATCTTCCTATTAGTTTGTTTCTCAACTTTTGCTTTAAATTCTGCAAAACATTTCAATGCTTCATTTTTATGTTTAATGAAATACACATGCATCATACGACTGTAATCATCAATAAACAGTATAAAATACCTAGAACCGCCTAATGATTCATGCTCCATAGGTCCACAAATATCGGTATGAACTAATTGTAGTAGTTCTTTGCTTCTTGAACCCTCAGATGTGAAAGGCAATCGACATTGCTTACCTTCCCAGCAAACTGTACATGAGGTCTTGCTAAGGTCAACTTTTCCTTTAAGTTTCATACCTTCAACTGCACTGGTCATTTTATTCAGGTATTTGCTATTAACATGACCTAAACGACGATGCCACATAATGTCTGATGTAGCTACATTCGCAACAACTCTGTCTGGTACTATCAACTTGTACACTCCATTATGTAATACAGCTGTGGCCACCAGTTCATTACTTCTGTTGTATACTTCACAACCATTTTTCGTAAACTGAACTTTATTACTGGATTTTATTAACTGGCTGACTGACAATAAGTTGGTAGTCAATCCTGGAGCACATAATACATCCTTGACTGGTATTTCAAATTCACGTTTATCAGTTTTAGTTACAATAGTCACATCGCCGGAACATAATACTTGCAACTTCTCACTGTTAGCTACATATATATATTTCGTTTTGTGATATATAGCATTCTCAATCCACTGCTCATTGGCTGTAAGGTGTATGCTGGCGCCTGAGTCAATGTACCAGTCGTGTTTATTAAATTGGCCACTTAAAAACACAGCAGTAAATGCGTTTCTTTGTTTACGTTGACTATCTTTCATGTTGAAATCACTATTTGTACATTGATTCTTGTAGTGCCCTGTTTGTTTACACCGGTAACATTTGACGTGACTTTTACTGCCACCACTGACATTTGTTTTTGTTTCGTTTTTAGCCTGCGCGCTGGCCATAGAAAACTTATTTTTCTTATGCTGCCAATTCTGCGTGCCAATAGCTAATGCACTAGCTTGATCAGATTGAGATTGACTACTTCCGCTCACTTCCGTTTCCATATCTATGAGTTTGGTTCTAATGGCGTCGGTTGTGATTTGTATGCCTGAATGCTCGATTGCCATTATCATCGGCATAAATTTTTCCGACAATCCTGCCAACAATAAACAACCAATCCACTCATCACTGATATTGAATCCTGTCCCACTTAATTTTTGTCCACTTTCGACTATTTGCGTTACATACGATTGCATAGAAACACAATTTTCCAGACGAATTGATATCAATTTACGTAACAGGGATATTCTGCGTGTAAAACCTGAATCATCAAATAATGCCTTTAGCTTGTTCCATAGCTCCAATGAAGTTTTCACCTCTTTAATATGTACATATAACGCACTATCTATAGTCATAATGAGCTTCGCTTTGGTTCTCGCATCGTCTGCGGCTTCTATCATCTTCCCAGGAATTGGTTTAATGCAGTGCACCATATTTTCTAGGATTAGAAAATTCTCCGCGGCGAAGATCCATTCATTGTAGTTCTCCCGACCTCTTAGTTTAGGAACATTTACTAGATAGTTCATTGTCATTCTTGCAAACTTATTGCACACACTGAATAACACGTCGCTTACTATGTTTCACTACTTTTCTTCGAGAAATAACTACTATTTTTTAAATAAAAACAGGGCGCTGGGCCCATTACCTATAATTCAAACAGCGCTTTTTTGTGAGACAGATCGAACAAGACAGTTTATTTTGTTCATTATACATTCAGTATATTTGTGGTCTAGTACCAGCCAGCTCTATTTTGATATAAAACTAACAAAGCCATTGCCCGACACGACTATCGGTACAATGATCGCCGAGTCCACATCCCACATGTCGACAACCTCGCGAGCCAAGTCAATATACTTAATTTGCTTATCTTTCTCAGCTTTCACGAGGTTCTCGTCATGCGGAACGGATATGTCAACAATCATTGCACGCCTCTCGCTTCGGTCCACCACCACTATATCAGGCTTATTGGCTACAATAGTCCTGTCAGTGATGATGGACCGATCCCAGTACAAAGTGATATGACCATTATCAAGAACTGGATCGGGCTCGTACCTATAGTACGGCACTTCCGATTCTACAAGAGAGTATTTCAGAGCAAGTTGCTGATGGATAATCCTGGCTACAAGGTTGTGTCTATGCAAGTACTCTCCGTTAGCTAGACGAGAACAACCAGAGATAATGTGACGAATTGATTCTCCCGGACGGTGACATGCCCGACATATGTCAACCGTGCCGTCCTTCACAATAAATCTCTGGTAGTTATTCGTCATGATAACTTCGTCCATAATTGCACAGACAAAACCTACGGTTTCCCCAAAGAGGTCACCGGAACGCAGCCAGGCTACGGACGCCAATTGGTCTACATCGGGCCCGTGAAGGGCCCGGAAAAACCGTCCGTGAAGTTCCTTGCTCTGCCATACTTCCCTGCGATCGTTAGTGTCAAGCACTACCGGTTTGCGCCAGTTCTCATTAGCCAGGGAGAGCGGGGTGAGTCCCTTGTCCACTGCCACTACATCTCGATGCATACCCACGTCGGCAGCAAGGAAATATTCCCTGAGACTGCATACCTCGCGGTTGTGTAGGGTCTTAGCATTTAAAAAGCCTCGACCCCCACACTTCCGCGGGATATACAATCTCATCACCGACGATCGTGGGTGATGCATTCGGTATGCAGTCAGCAGTGTGCGGACCTTCCTATCCAGGGCGTCAAGTTCCGTTTGAGTCCATTTGAGTACACCGAAAGAGTGCATCAATACCGGCATGACCCAACCGTTGAAGGCGCGCACCTTGTTTCCGCCTGAAAGAAGGCTATTGAATACCTTCTTCAGGCGTCCAAAGAAATGCTCCTTCAACGATTGCTTCATGTCAGTGATATTGATGCCTAGAGCTTCCGACATACCCAAATACTTATAGGTTTCGGTTGGAGAGAGGGATCTCAGGTTTATGGAATCCGTGAGTTGAGTGCCCACGGATTCCATAACCTCCCCTCGCTTTACATGCATGACCGCACATTTGTCCACACTAAACTCCATCCTGATGGCATTACTGAAGGTTTCAGTTACCTTCAGTAACTCCATCAGTTGCAGATTGTTGGGGGCAAAAAGTTTCAGGTCATCCATGTAAAGTAGGTGAGATATTACCTGACCACCTCTCTTCAACCGATAGCCTAGACCTGAATTCTCCAGCAGTGTGCTTAGAGGATTCAAGGCTAGGCAAAACCAAAGTGGACTCAAACTATCTCCCTGGAATATACCTCGCTCGATCCTTACAGGTTCGCTATTCCTCTGGGTATGTCGATATCCTGGATAGCGGAGGACCGTACTCCATTGCCTCATACACGACATCAGGAAGGTGCGTAGTGTTGTATCTATTTTATACAATTCCAGCACCCTCATGAGCCATGTATGAGGAACAGAGTCATAGGCCTTCTTATAATCTATCTAACATGTCGACAGATCCTTTCGGGAACGTCGAACCTGTTGGCTAATGGTCATATCAATGAGGAGCAGCTCCTTAGTACCGCGGGACCCGTTCCTACATCCATTCTGAGAAGGTGACATGATAAAATTTTTGTCAATATGACTATTAATTTTGCTTCTCAGTATGGATGTAAGAACTTTATAGACCGTCGGCAAGCACGTGATCGGTCTATAATTTTTAGGCTCCGCAGTACTACCTGACTTATGGAGCAGGTGGGTTATTCCTGTTGTTAGGAACTGGGGCAGCGACCCTGACTCTAAGGCAGACTGGAACTGATATGCCAAGCGAGCATGCGATCTTGTAAACCACTTAATCCAGAAATTGTGCAGCCCATCCGGCCCTGGAGATTTCCAGTTTGGCAACGGACGGACTGCACGAGCTACATCTTGGGGGCTGATGTCAATTGCCCCCATTTGTGGTATTGGATCGCACGCTCGCTCGACCTCTCGAGTCCAGTCACCCTCGGTGTGACTGACAGGCACCGACCAGATGCTGCGCCAGAATGAACTCATGACGTCATCATCCGGAAGGCGCGCGTCAGTCACACCTTGATCCGGTTGCTCCCAAGCCCTATAAACCCACCTTTCATTACTCCGGAATGTGCGATTCTGGGTGTATCGCTCCACTCGCCGCTTATACCTGCGGATACGGTTTGCCCATGCATACACCTTCTGCTTCAGGAGGTCGATGCGCTCTGTGACACGGTACATATAGTCTCGGGGGCTGATGTCAGTCCCCGAAAACGCCCGCCTCACAAAGCGCATCACTCTTGGGCGAGTGTTGCCCTCCCTGAAGCAGATTAGTTTGCCGATGAGTGCTCTGGCCCCACCAATACGACGCTCGATCCTGCACTGCCAAGCCGGCACAGCTGGTTTCGGTCGTGTAGCTACGTCACAGTTCGGAAACTTGACGTGAGCTACACGACATGCCGCTACAGCTGCGCAGTACATTATCGAGTGTGTATCAGTGAGATCTTCGCAGTCGTCAAAATAGTTTGGCAACTGCAAATCCAGAGCAGCCACCAGCGCCTTATTCTTATTATGCATGGGCAAACGAGATAAGCGCGGCCTAAGTTCGAGCGGCATGTTGCGATACTCCCGAATAGCACACTCCAAAGCACTCCTCAATTCATTATTGCACTGGGTACTTACAGGTGTAACCATGTCAGTAATCTCTTCGTCAGCGTTGTGAATGTACCTCCGCCTGCGACGAAGAGGCAATGGCATGGCTACCCATTTCCGTTCGGAGGCGATCAAGTACAGTATCGTCCAACATATGATTACGCTGGATGACCCGCACCTGATCCGACAGTCGTTGGGCCGAAACGTTGACGGAGACGTTACCTTAAATTATTATTATTATTATTATAAATCAAGTCAACAAACTTTGCTGAAGTAGCCAACACGTATCACGCCGGGGGGTATCACGTCGGGGTCACCAGTTTGGAGGTATGTGGAACAGAGTGTAAAATCTCACAAACTTCCGTTGAAAAGGGAGGATTTTCCGACCAGACGGGTGTTATGTCTGGTGGGCAACTGCCCTATAGATGATTTTGAGTTGTTCTATATGTTCTAATCGCGCGGAGAACTTTAATTGCGCAATGCAGGATTAGTTCTTATGTGACGCCATAGAGGTTGCTACACTAGAATAAATTTGTCAGCTCCGTTTTACCGAGATCGCGCCTGTTTCAATGATTCCACATATTGTCCTGTTGTGCAGACACTTCAGATACAAAACTACTTCAATTTCATATCGGAATATTGACTAAGAATTAATTTGTGAATAGATAAACAGCCGCTGAAATTCACCTGAAGAAATCTCGGCAAAACCCTTTTAATAAACAATGTTTAATTAGCTCCAACAAGTAGTTGTTCCTACCTATACACTGTAAACTATGTTGTGCATCAATTGATTACAATCCTCGTATTGCGAAGGTCAATGCTAGAGCACGATTATTTAATTAACAATAAATTGCCGATGCTATGAACACAATCTCGCTAGAGCCGCGGGGAATTTCTGAAAAGGAAACCCGTGCTCCTAGAACGTAAAAATCAACTGAAGGATATAGCTATGGCTTTAGTCTATAAAAGTCTGACACACCCTGAGCTCCACCTCCACCTTTTCTACCTCAAAAAAAGGAGTATATTTTCTTGGAATAATTTTCTACATTCAAGCAAGCGAAGCTGCTGACGAATTTAAATATAAAAAATAAAGTACAGAATAAAAAAACACCAAAATACATACAACAATAGATAGATAAATGCTAAAATTTAAATTAAAAAAAAACACGGCAAATGCGAGTCGGACTCGCGCACTCGGTTCCGTACAAACTACAATTTCCGAATGGAGTCTCGAAGATTTTTCCGAATTGCAAAAAGTATTTTTTTTTTGTGACGTAGGTAACAACAATTATACTATTTTCAGATTTATTCCTATACATGTGCTATAAGAACTTGCTTTATGCCAAATTTTAGGATTCTAGGGCAACAGGAAGTACCCATGAATTTTGATTCCTTTGAGAGTATCGAAAAATACGTTTTTTGCGACATAAATGGCCGTATCTTTTTTAATCGTTAACTTAGGAGTTAGACTTTTTCATAGCTTCATGGGACCGCAGATTTGTGTATATGGTTTTAATTTCAACTCGATACCTTCACGAGTTCCCGAGATAAAGGGTTTTGACAGACAGTCCGACCGACAGACGGACAACAAAGTGATCCTGTAAGGGTTCCGTGTTTTTCTTTTGAGGTACGGAACCCTAAAAATAACTAAAATTTATAACTGAAAGGTATGTACTAAATAAAATATTATGAAACTGTATGGAAACATCATCGTAAATGGATATTTTTCATTTAATAGATACATTTTTATGACATGACATTAATTTTTACATCAATAACGAAATGTAAGCATTCTCGGAAAATGCAATTTTCCTTCCCATATTTCAAAGTAATGCTAAAACAGCTTTCATTCCGCCATATTTCATAAAAGATGACCATTATTGTGTCCATTCTGGGCCCATTTACGTACTTTTGTATATTTTTAATTACTTGACGTAACATCACGGCTTTGTTTTACTCGGAGGTAAGCAGAGGAGCTAATGCTCTCTTTTGAGGTGGGAAATTATCTAATGACTTGTCGTGCTCTTGGGCAGAGCGTAAGGGCGTGTCTGACTTTTACTGACTAAAACCAACTCCCATTCCTTCTTTGCCTTCGTTCCTGAGCCCCGGGGTTCTCTTTTGCTCAACCCATGGCTTCAGTATAAAACCCACTCCCATTCCTTCTTTGCCTTCGTTCCTGGGCCCCGGGGTCCTCTTTCGCTCAACCCATGGCCCCAGTAGGCTTCGACCCTGATGGGCCCCTACGGTTTACTGAAACCACACCTATGTTCTTTGAGTTGCACATGCCAGCCTTGTTCAGTTGCCTTCTAGGGCCACTAGTTTCCCTTTTAGAAGTCGACACAAGGTCCCAGTAGGCTTTGGCCTGTTGGGTTTTGCTTACATATCTTGGAGGTGCGTGTGAAACACTACGCGCCGTCGACGACTCGAATCGGGCTCGGTCCGGACGGTTACTGGACGGTAGAACGGGGAGTTCCTTCAGTTGTTTTTTTGTGTTCCAGGGCTGCAGTAATTTCCAGAAAAAAACTTTAGTGTCTCGTTGTAATTTCATAATGATTTAGTTTTACAAATGAGGTCGTTTACGAATTGTATACGCAATCATTTGGTAATCTCTATCAATCTTTACATCAAAATAAAAAACTAGGCAAGTGTGAGTTGGACTTGCGCACTGAGGGTTCCGTACAAACTTGAAAGGTAAATTGCGGTTTACGATTTATGACGTATTAAAAAACAACTACTCACTAGATCTCGTTCAAACCAATTTTCAGTGAAAGTTTGCATGGTTATGTACATCATATATTGTTTTTTTTCCTATTTTTGTGTGAAAATCTTAATACGGTTCACATAATACATCTACTCTCATCTACTCTATCTCTAAGTTTCAACAGTATAGTTCTTATAGTTTCGCAAAAAAGTGGCTGTGACATACGGACGGTCAGACAGACAGACATGACGAATCCATAAGGGTTCCGTTTTTTCCTTTTGAGGTACGGAACCCTAAAAATGAGGACGTCGAAAGTAGATTACTTCTATTCGGTCCTGTCTACTGTCACGCTATTACTGTCTTCTTTCATCATCTTTAATTTGGCCCTGAGAGAGAGAGGGCTCTCTATTCATTCATCATCAAATTTCTTCAATTGTCTCATATTACTTGAGGTCGGCGAAATACGTATTTTTCTTTCATCCTATCCCGTACACAATCACGCTATCACTGACTCCCTTTTCTTTCATATCACTCCTCACACGTAATCTATTAATTTTTTCTTTGACCTCCCTCTCCCTTTCCATATATTCATATGTATACTCATAACTTTTTTAGTAACATGGGTTTCATCCCTTCTCTTCACATGACCATACTAAGATAAACTATTCAATTTCAACTTTTCAGCCACAGGTACCATTTTTAAACTTCCTCTAATGTACTCATTTCTCACTTTATCCATTCTCGTCACTCCACATATCCATCTTAAATTCTCATGTATTTTTCTCCATCTATCGAAATTTTTGTTTATTAAGGTACTCTTACAGACACATGCATTTCACACACATTTGTCCTCTCTTAAAAGCGGCCAACTCTAGGTACATTTTCATACAACCTCTCTTACGTGATTATGATGTTATTTATTTATTTATTTATTTACTTTATCTTCATGCAACACAAGGTACAAAGGCGGGCTACTTTAAGGCGGGTTATACTTCCACTCATTCACTCACACTTGTCACTTGTCACTTATTTTTCCAGATATTTTGGATACACAGATATTTTTTGTATATTATCTAGGCTACTATGGAAATCAAAATATAAATTTGTGTAAAACCAATCCAAGACCTCTGAAAATCTGCTATTTTACGTGAACTTTGGCCCTCCATAATGTAATATGTAAAATTAAAAATATAAAAAGTACATCCATAGTAGCCTTGCACATTTAATCGAGATTCTAAATAAAAAAAACTTTTTTCAAAAACTTTTAAGGGTTTTAAAAAAAAATACATATTTCTTGGAACAAGTTTTGTGAAATATTCGAGTTAATCGCGTACGAGTAATTACCGAAAGCTAACAGAGTTTTCAGGCGTTATCTCTCTTTTGTCGCGTTGCCTCTTCATCAAACATCGCGTTGTATTGCGTTTGATAAAGCAACAAGCTTTTAAACCGTGGTCGATGTTGACGATAGGCGAGTGAAAAAGGACCCTCTTAACCCAATCGCACAGACACGCCAACACGCCAACACGCCAATACGCAAATATTTAAACACCAATGTTTATTGCCAATCACGTTGGTAGAGACCTTGCTACACGGCAATTACCAAGGGATCGTATTAAATGTGATTCAGACTGCGCTGGAGTGAATGATGAGTTCCTGGCTACAGAGTGCAGTGTACTTCGCTGTATTTTGTAATTAGGAGCTATTGGATCAAGGATATGTTATTGGGTTAGTCGCGAAAGCGGGGAAACGCAGAAAAAAGTTATGTGAAAAGGTGTGGGATTGCAGACGGCAAGCAATGGGCAGCTCGCCGTGCAGCTCTCTGGTGAGGACCAGGCTCGGGTCGACGGCGCGTTGTGTTGCACGCGCGTCTCAAAGAGATGTCAGCAAGATTGACGGAGCCAGTTCGGGCCGATGTCTGCTAAGGCTGCGGGTTGTTCGAAAGATTCAAGTTACCGAAGAATCGAAAGAGTTAGAGTGGCTCGTCGCAAAGGGCAACTGAAGGAGCGACAGACGGTTTTAGACAGTAAATAATCTACTCAGAGGAGAAGTCATGATTTGTTGATTTCCCAAAATGGTGGTTTAAGCTGTTGATCCCCGCATTAACGCCGGCGTTCACGCGCCATTGTCTTTCTATTGTGTCTCTAATTACGCACTCAAAAGGTTAAGTACCTAAGTTGAAGTTTAAGAAGTTCTTCTGTCTTATATTCGCGATAATACCAATATTTTATTACATGTATTGAATATTTGAAATATTTTTCTATTTCAATTTTGCTAACATTACAGCGTAGTAGAAATAGCAAGTATTTTAACATTGTTTGTATGCCGCCAGCTGCTGCACATTCTCCACGTTTATGATAAAAGCAAAGATATACCTGTTTAAAATGCTTCATAAAATGCCCTGTTTATTTCTCAATCGATAGCGGTTGATAGGTTACCGTAAATATCAGTCTTAATACTGGTCATAGAATCTTGCTTTAAAGGATACTGATCTATTTCTAGATATTTTTTTTTTTTAATTGATATAAACTAGTGCTTGACTGCGATCCCACCTGATGGTAAGTGGTAATGCAATCGTTGATGGTGAGGCGCACTAATTTATTGAGAGCCTATTCACTCTAGCCTTGAAGAGACCCAAATTATAATCGGACGGGAAAACCGCAGCAGGCAAATTATTCCAGTCCCTCGATGTACGCGGTATAAACGACGAGGCAAAACGCCTGGTCCGGACCGTAGAGGTTTCAACAACGTAAGGGTGGATACTCGCCGTTCGTCGGCTTGTCCGATGGTAGAAATGAGATGGTGGAATCAAGTCATGCAATTCCCGCGCACACTCTCCAAAATGCAACCTGTAAAACACTGAAAGGCTGGCTACCCTACGCCTGTGCTCAAGACTTTGTAGATTGGAATTAACCAGATCTGGATCACCAATTAGCCTCTTTGCACGCCTTTCCATCGAGTCCAAAGCTGCCAGGTGGCATTTAGCAGCACCAGCCCATATTTGGCTGCAGTACTCTACACACGAACGGACCTGTGCTTTGTATAACATTAAAAGCTGTCCTGGTGTGAAGTACCGCCGGACCTTTGCAAGTACGACGAGTTTCCTAGTAGCTACCTTGGCTTTGGACTCAATGAACCGCCCAAAGTTAAGGTCTGAGGACAACTCCCAAGAGCTGAAGGCGGTCGGTGTACTTCAGGGATACATTCTGAAAAACAGGAGCCAAGGTGAACGGGCTCCTTTTAGCGGTGAATAGACACGCTTGTATTTTGGCGGCGTTGAATCCCACCAGATTGGCTTCAACCCACTTGGAGACTGCCTGAAGTGAGACATTCGTACGCTCTACCATAGCCTCTCTTTCGGACCGGATTAGCTCCTTACTAGCTCGAGCACCTGGCAGGTATCTCTCTACAACTGTGCTATCATCTGCATACCCATAGATACCGGGCATCAGCAGATCGTTGATATGCAGCAGGAAAAGAGTTGCAGAGAGAACAGAACCCTGAGGAACTCCGGCATTAGTCGTCATGGGCTCTGATGAGCATCCATCGATAACAACTCGGAGAGAACGTTCACTCAGGAAGTCTTTTACCCAGTTAATCAGACCAGGGGAAATGCCGTACGCTGAAAGCTTACTCAATAGACTAGCGTGCCATACCCTGTCGAAGGCCTTCGAGACGTCTAAGGAAACAGCAATCGCTTCCCCATTCCTCTCGAGGGTCTCGCCCCACAAGTGGGTGGCATAAACTAGTAGGTCCCCAGTAGATCGATTGCGGCGAAACCCGTACTGTCGGTCACTGAGGAGATCGTTACCTTCCAGGTATGCCAAGAGGCGCGAGTTTAATACGCGCTCCATAATCTTGCAGAGTATGGAGGTTATTGAAATCGGCCGATAGTTGATAGAATCGGTACGACTGCCCTTTTTGGGCACGGGTTGCACGTAGGCAAGCTTCCAGGACTTGGGCACTATACCAGTCCCAAATGAGAGGCGATACAAACGCGTCAATACAGGACTCGGGTGCACAAGCCTTGAGAACAATCGCTGGTATACCATCTGGTCCACTAGCTTTATTCACGTCAAGACGACACAGTACTCTCAGAGCCTCTTTGTTCCTTATGCGGACCTCGGGCATTGAAGTATCGCAGTGAGGTAGAGTCGGTGGAGTAGCACTACCAGTGTCAAGACGAGAATTATGTGCGAAGAGAGATGCAAAGAGACCCGCTTTCTCTCTCGCTGTATGAGCCAGTGTTCCATCAGGCTTAACCAGCGGAGGCAATGAGGGCCGACAGAAGTTCGCTTCGACCGACTTGGCAAGGGACCAGAATGCTCTGCTACCGGACGGCTGCGCAGAGAGCTTTGTACCAATATGGTTAATGCAGTCGAAGCGAGCCTTCCTTAGTGCCTTTTTGTAGGACTTGGCAGCATGGTTGAAGGCTCTCTTCTTTGAACTCAGATCCGGAGCTTTGTGGTCACGAGCGTCAACCCAGGCGAGAAACGCCGAATGCTTACGTTGTTCAGCTTGAACGCAATCGGCGTTGAACCATGGGTGAGCTGAGCCACCGATGGGTACGTCGCGATAAGGGATGAAATACTCCATAGCTTGACGTATCACATCGGATATAGCATCTGCACAGCTCGACGGATTTTTAGAAGAGAAGCAGACCTGCTGCCAAGGATAAGATGCAAAGAAGTGCCGCATCTCATCCCAATCTGCTGACTTGTAACGCCACATTCGCCGTTCACCGCGTGAGTCGCAGTCAGGTGGGGAGAAGGACGATACAGACTTCACCAGACAGTGATCTGAAGTTCCAAGTGGTGAGGAAACTGTTACGATACATCTATCCGGATCGGTGGTCAGTAGAAGGTCCAGACAATTGGCAGTATGACCAACTACATCAGGCACCCTTATCGCTTGCTTTACCAACTGGGAGAGGCCCATCGATACTGCAAAGTTTCGCGCTTCTCTCCCAGCGTGGTCGGTCCTCTGGTACGGGAAAAGCCAGTCTTTGTGGACGGCGTTAAAGTCCCCCAGAGCGACAAACTGCGCATCAGGGTGCCGATGCAGAGCCTTATCGGCGGCCTCACTGAGGTGGCCAAACAGTTGAGTCGTCTCCTGGTCACCGCTGTGCGATCGGTAGACACAGGTATAGACAATTTTGTCCACACCGGTGTCCACCAACAACCACAACGTTGAGAAATTAGGGTCCTCAAGGTGAAGGAGACGCTGACAGCAGATGTCATTGCGGACGCATACACAGACCCCGGCACGCTGCAGAAAATGGTGCTCCAATGAGTATCCCGGGTAGTCTCGATATGCCGCATCTGACGGACATCTGATCTGCGTCTCCGTCAGGAAAAGTAAGTGGGGCTTGTTAGTCTCAATGTGGTGGTGGACCGCATTGATATTGGAGCGCAGTCCTCGAATGTTAGAGAGGTGCACTTGGAGTAAGAGGACGTGCATAGATAATGTAACATTATCGGGTTATGTAGATCAGTATTATTTTTAGGTGGGAAATCATCCAATGACATTTCTCGCCCTTGGACGGAGCGAAAGGGCGTGTCAGAGTTTTACTGACTAAACCCACTCCTATGTTCCTTCGTTGCCTTGCATTCCAGGGCTGGGTTTTCCTTTCAGAAGCGAACGCATGGCCCATGGCCCCTACGGTTTGCTGATATCTTCTTGAGGCGCACGTTGAACAATACGCGCCGTCGACGTCTTGGGCTCGTTCCGGACGGTTACCGGACGGTCGGACGGCGAGCTACCCATTGCTCGCCGTCCGCAAGCACATGTAGATCAGTATTGGATTCCTTTTTGTTTACGTGGGAAATCATCATATAATTCTTCATCTTTTCCCACTCTGGGTGGAACGGGAAAGAGTGTTAGACTTTTACCGATAAAATCCACAGTGTTTAAACGTGTAAGTGGCGAAAAAAGTGTATATTTTTTATAAATTTTCGCTACATTACGTTATACATCGGATCAACGCAGGATGGATGAAATGGCGACAGGTCACGGGAACAACTTGTGACCCACGGATGCCCCTCAAGTTGAAAGGTAAAATTTACAAGTCCGTGATAAGGCCTGTCATACTGTATGGAACAGAATGATGGGCTGTGAAAAAGACGGATGAAACAAGATTGCACGTAGCGCAGATGAGAATGTTAAGATGGATGTGTGGTGTGACGAGAATGGATAAAGTGAGAAATGAGTATATTAGGGAAAGTTTGAAAGTGGCGCCAGTGACTGAAAAGTTGGAAGGGAATCGTTTGTCTTGGTATGGTCATGTGAAGAGGAGGGATGAAACTCATGTTACTAAAAAAGTTATGAGTTTACATCTGGATGGATGGAGAGGGAGAGGGAGACCAAAGAAAAGATGGATGGATTGTGTGAGTGATATGAAAGAAAAGGAAGTTAGTGATAGCATGACGAGAGGCAGGGCAGAATGGAAGAAAAAAACGTTTTGCGCCGACCCCAAATAACACGGGACAAGGGCAGGAAGATGATGACGTACAAACTTTTACCTTTCTAATATTAGTGTGATATTTCATACACACACACACACAGACACATACACACACACACACAGAAACAACACACAAACACACACACAGACACATATGAAAAAAGGAATTTGATGAATGGTTCCAAAATGTTCGATTCCTATGAAAAAGAGGTGGTAAGAAACTCCATGATTAAAATTGTTAAAGTTGGGTACCTACTTATTGTATGTTTGTGTTCTCCAAAATACACGATTTTCCTTACTAAACGTAGAAACTAAACTGGCCAAGAAGAGACTAGGCACTTGGTGTCGGGAGCCGTACGCGGTCAACTCTGCCGGCCTCGTCATGTCGCTGCCATTCCGGTGTGGATCATAAGCACAGCTTTTCAGACCATTAAATCCTCAACCTCAAAGAAAATTCTCTGCCATTGTTCACACTCATGAGACGTAAATCGAACTTTTTCCTCAAGATAATATCTTCAGCTCAGATCTACTTATGTGACAGTTATCCCTTAAGCCGCGGACACATTTAATCGGTTGATGCTGACATATTGTATCGGAAAATAACGTGAGTTTAAGATCAACAAGATCATCCTACGATTATCACAGTGTGGAAGTCTTTATGTTTTTCTTTTTTAGGGTTCCGTAGCCAATTGGAAAAAAACGGAACCCTTATGGATTCGTCATGTCTGTCTGTCCGTCCGAAAGTCACAGCCACTTTTTTCCGAAACTATAAGAACTATACTGTTGAAACTTGGTAAGTAACCCACCCACCACACCACGACCACACGCACCGCCCCCCGCACAACCGCCCACCCACCCGGCGCACCTTCCAGGTGCGCGGGCTAGTAAGGAACTAATCCGGTCCGAACGAGAGGCGATGGTAGAGCGTACGAATGTCTCACTTCAGGCAGTCTCCAAGTGGGGCGAAACCAATCTGGTAGAATTCAACGCCACCAAAACACAAGCGTGTCTGTTCACCGCCAAAAGGAGCCCGTTCACCTTGGCTCCTGCTTTTCGGAATGTATCCCTGGAGTGCACCGACCGCCTTCAGCTCTTGGGAGTTGAAATTTCCTCTGACCTAAAAAATTGAAATTTTGAATTAATTTTAATTTTTTTTGGAATTTTAGGCAGTTCATTGAGTCCAAAGCCAAGGTAGCTGCTAGAAAACTAGGCGTTCTTGCAAAGGTCCGACGGTACTTCACACCGGGACAGCTTCTAATGTTATACAAAGCACAGGTCCGATCGTGTGTGGAGTACTGCAGTCACATATGGGCTGGTGCTGCAAAATGCCATCTAGCAGCTTTGGATTCAGTGGAAAGGCGTGCGAAGAGGCTAATTGGGGATCCAGATTTGGTTAAGTCCAATCTACAAAGCCTCGAGCACAGGCGCAGGGTAGCCGGCCTATCGGTATTCTACAGGTTGCATTTTGGAGAGTGTGCGCGGGAATTGCATGACTTGATTCCGCCATCTCATTTCTACCATCGGACAACTCGACGTACGGCGAGTATCCACCCTTACGTTGTTGAACCTTCAACGGTCCGGACTAAGCGTTTTGCTTCGTCGTTTATACCGCGTACATCGAAGGACTGGAACAATTTGCCTGCTGCGGTCTTCCCGTCCAACTATAATATAGGTGCCTTCAAGGCTAGAGTGAATAGGCTCTTAATAAACTAGTGCGCCTCACCATCAATGATTGCATCACTGCTTACCATCAGGTGGAATCGCAGTCAAGCACTGGTTTATATCAATTAAAAAAAAAAAGTAGATATATTCTGCGAACCGCATTAAGATTTTCACACAAAAATAGAAAAAAAAAATTTTGGTGGTTCCCCATACTTAGAACTGAAACTCAAAAACACTAGGAACTACTCCAGCCCCCCCCCCCCTAGCCAAGTTACAACCGTTTCGTTTCGCTCCTCTATTCGTTGATCGCCTCGAGTCGGCCACGCCTCCTATTCCTTTGTTCTGACGTCGACGACGTCTGACGTCATCTCAACACTCAGTCACGTGGACTGAGTGTTGAGATGACGTCAAAATAAAGGAATCGGAGGCGTGGCCTACTCGAGGCGATCGACGAAAAGAGAATCGAAACGAACTGCTGTATCGTGCTTGAGTTCACACAGGCCACAAAAATATTTGTTCATCTTAGGTTTGTTCTCCCTGCACCTAGGAAGAACAAGTATTTGTGTGGCCTGTTCTGGATCTGAGTGTCTCGTTTATGTAAGTTTGTAACATATTGTTTGTGATCACACCCACGATACAGAAGTAAATACTAGTGTGGGGTACCGATGAAAAAAAAACATATCAGCTAAACTATAGGGGCCCAGCAGTTGGCTCGCCATAATTATGGCGGTAAGTCCCCTCTTTGAAGAGTGGTTGGAAAGACCTCACGGCGTCCTTTCCTTCCGCATGACGCAGATCCTTACCGAACATGGTAAGTTCGGGAGGTTCCTGCAGCGGATTTGTGCGGAAGAAACGCCCACCATTGTGTGGACCGCCCGGAGGACACGGTGGAGCATACAGTAGAGGTGTGCCCCGCCTGGGCGGAGCACCGCCGTGTCCTCGTGGACGATCGGGCCTTGGTGCAGGCCATGGTCCGGAGCGAGGAGGAGTGGCAGGCGGTCGCCTCTTTCTGCGAAGCAGTAATGCTAGCAAAAGAGGAGGCCGCACGTGCACGTGCGAGGCAATGGCCCTCGCGCCCCAGCCGCCGAGATTCCGATCCCGATTTCCAGCTACCGTAGGCGTGGGCTAGTGGACAGCGAGCAATGTGTAGCTTGCCAACTTGTAACCGTCCAGACCGAGCCCAAGTCGTAGACGGCGCGTAGTATTCCACGCGCGCCTCGAGGAGATGTCAGCAAAATCGTAGGGGCCCAGCAGGGTCGAAGCCTATTATGGCCATGGGTTGTGCGAAAGAGAACCCCGGGGCCCTACAAATAGAACGAAAATTACTACCTGTGTACGCAAGGAAACTTCGAGAGTTTCCTTGCGTGTTTGAATCAGAAATGAAAATATCCGCAGGGAAACCGAGGTGATGAATAAGGTGATTTTTCGGCCGAGTTCGATAATAGCCCAAAGAATTGCCAAACTTAAGTGGCAGTGGCCAGGGCACATTGCTCGCAGAACAGACGGTCGATGGGGCCGAAAGGTTCCGGTGTACCGGAAAATGTAGCGTTGGAAGGCCCCCCACAAGGTGGACCGATGACCTGGTGAGGGTCGCCGGATTCCGATGGATGCAAAACACACAGGAGCGGTAGTTATAGCAAACTTGGGGAGGCCTATTTCTAACAGCGGACGTATTTTGGCTGAATTGATGATGATGATGATGATGATGGTGACATTATAGTCTTTTAGAAAGAAAGAAAAAGAGTTTATTTACGAAAAACATGGCACATAACTTAAAAATATATATAATATTATAACATAACATACATTATTTTAATTCTTAAACTCCCATTGAATTTATTATGGTGTAAAGACTTGATATTATATATCTATCTATCTATCAATTTATGCCACAATACTGGGCACATACCGCTATAAATAACCACATCTCTTTGTTAAAAAAAAAAAAACAGCCAGGACAGAGCAAAGTAATCCACATAAAACTCTCGCTAACAATGTAGGCAAGCCTTAAAAAGAGGCCACTCTCAAAAAATGGACCATTTCGAGTCGCAGATATACTGCGCAAACTGTGGGACCGAAAAAATAAATGGAGACAGTGACGAGAGTGAATTTCGCTATCAAAAGAGATTATTTCACTTCCGGATCACTTGGGATATAGTATTGAACCTTTCACATATATATATTTGAGCAGGTACTTCTTCAAATGGGCGTATACAAGCTCTCCAAATTACAGTGGTCGGCATCAAAGTAAGAGCAGATACAGGCAAAGATGACGGGACGAACTTAAAGCTAGAAGTGGTTCATGCTGACGCAAAAAATAAAAGATATTTGGAAGGAATAGGAAGCCCATTTTCTCAAAGTGGGACAGACAGACCGAGAACACTATAGTATCTAAATATTTTAGAACAGCTGTGAGAGGGAATGTCTACTACGCGGGTTCGGTGCAGGTTGGTGGTATCTGGAATTCTTTTTAGGTTTCCGTACCTAAAAAGGAAAAAACGGAACACTTATAGGATCACTTTGTTGTCCGTATGTCTGTCTGTCTGTCAAGACCCTTTATCTCGGGAACACGAGGAGGTATTGACTTGAGATTAAAACCATATTCTCAAATCTGCGGTCCCTTGAAGTAGTAAAAAGATAAAACTTCTGAGTGAACGAAAAAAAAAGATACAGCCGTTTATGTCGCAATATACGTGTATTTCGACACTCTCAAGGGAATCAAAATTTATAAGGTACTTTCCGTTGACCTAGAATCCTGAAATTTGGTATGAAGCAAGGTCTTATAGCACAAGTATAGGAAAAATTCTGAAAACTGTAAATTTGTAATTAAGTAAAAAAAAAATTTTTTTTTATCAATCGGAAAAATCTTCGTAACTCAATTCGGGAATTCAACAGTTTTTATAGGTAACTTTGTACGGAACCCTCAGTGCGCGAGTACGACTCGCATTTGCCCGATTTTTTCAAAAGAAATTCGTGTATAATAATGTCAATACCGGTTATTAAACTAGTGATATCCCAAGAACTGAACGTGACAGATTTAATCTGTGATCAAATTTATATTTCAACGAATCAAAGTTCATAAGATTTATGACATGGCAAACTCCTTGCTCCCTATTTTTTTTTTTGTTTATGTTATTATTTTATGTTTTTCACATTTTAGGTAAGCCTAAAGACTAATAGTATTATAATGACAATAATCTATATATATAAAAGGGGAAACTGACTGACTGATATATCAAAACACAGCCGTAACTACAGAGCCTAGGAGCGTGAAATTTTGCAAAACCGAGAGAGAGTTTTGGAGAAACCAACTTTCACGCGGGCGAAGCCGCTGACAGAAGCTAGTAAATAACTAAATTATTATTTATAATCTTCCACAGATAATGACAATATCATTGCTTCCTGTATGGTACCTACTTGCTCAAAGTTGGTACAATACCCTAAACTGTTAACACGTTGACTGCTGTAGTGTAAATGAGAAAAATCAGTAAAAAAAACTTTTTGATGAAAATAGGTGGGCAATATCAAAATTTTAAAATATAATCTAATTTAGGATTCGATCAGAAGCTGCGTTTCATAATTATTTCGAAAAAACCCTTGATAGTAAAAATGTGAATTTCCGTTACGGGGCGCCGGGGCGGGCACTTCTCCGGTCACCCGCACCCCGCAGTCGTCTGTTAGCGCTTGGACGGTGCACCATATTTTTGTTTAATTTGTTTCAATAAGTTCCATCGCTTCGTTTAATTTGTATTTTAGAACACCTAGTTACTTGTTTTTTACTTATATTTCACACATTCATAAAAATAAATCCTTGATTTTTGTGACGGTTATTTTTTTTCTCTTACTTTCTTCATTTTTGTCCCACATTTCTCACAATTTCATAAACACGACGAAACCACGCTGTAGTAACAGTCTACAGCGCCGTTCCGGTCACTTGCATATACTAAATGTACGATAAACGTGGCCACCGGCGTAATAATTCTGCCCAAAAACAGCCCAAGCCAAGTTACAATCGTATCGTTCGCGCCGAACGCCTCGCCTTTGTTCTGACGTCTTCTCAACGCTCAGTCACGTGGTCAGAACAAAAGAATCGGAGGCGTGGCCTACTCGAGGCGTTCGGCGCGAGCGATACGATTGTAACATGGCTAGGGGGGCAGAACTGTCTTGAGGTCACCGGTGACCAACACGGCGCGTAGATACAAGACGGGGTCCGGTCACCGGTGACCGGGCTGGCAGTCAACGTGTTAATAATTTTACACAAACATTAACAATATATGGTTCAAGTGCAGGCAGGTGCATCTTGTACAAAAAATGACTTCCTAACTCCACCCAGCTCCTCTTCAGTGGTAACGCACCCTTAGTCTTCTAACCTAACCTATCCTAGTCGGTATACTATGTGCACGAATTTGGCGATCAATTTACTAAATTTGGTACAATCTTAAGTGCTGTCATAACTAAAGTAACTAGAACCTTAGTAATTGTAAGTTTAGTTTATTTGCTGATTGGTCTGTATATTTTCAAAAATATAGACCTCTATCTATTACTTATAATAGAGATTTGATATTCCACAACTTTCACACAACGCTATCTAGTCTCAAACTGTATGTGCTATGAGTACTAGACAACTGATAAACATAGGTACTTATATATTTCTAAATACATACTCGTACATAAATAAATTACACCCAGACGCAGAACAAATGATCTTGCTCATCACAAAAACATTTGTCCTGGGTGAGAATCGAATCCACGACCTCTGGCATAGGCAACAGGCCTGTCTATATTAATTAATGACTACAAAAAAAAAAACAGTTTTTTAATATAAATAAAATGACGTTCCAATATTGTTACATCTTATAGGTAGGTTATGGTCACAAAGTTCTTTTATGTACCTAGTCGTTATATTAATCCCATTTTTTAACGACCAGTTTTATTATTTTCAAAATTAAAACACATGCCAACTTCATCAACTTCCACACAGATTGAAATTCGAAAATGTTTACTTTTAACTGACCCAAATAAAACCCAATAATCAATCATTCAATCATTTATCAACCAATCGTGATAAACAAGAGGGTGTGCTCCAAATAAAATGGATGATTGAGTTGCAAATACTGCGGTGGACAGTAAGACCAGGAAAATAAACGACTCGACAAAGACAAACGAGTTTATCCACAACAGCGAGTTTATTGCGAAAATTCTTTCTTTGATAAAAGAAAAAAAGAAAATAGTTTATTTGTGACTAGGACAGGACATCTATGGTAAATGGATAAGCAATAGTGTGTCAACCTACAAAAAGTTAAAATTGGAAATATTGATGTATTCTTATAATGTGTCATGTGTTATAATATAAAAAAGTACTAGAAAAATGTATTAGACACTTGGCTCTTTATTGCAAAATATCATTCAGTGATTCGGCGCAGCGGCAAGCAACAAAATCTGGACAAAAGCTAAATATTCCCTTTGTAAAACAACTTGTGATGACCTGTTATTTATAAACTGTTCTTTTAATCAAGACAAGTCATTAATTATTGTGATATTAAGATTTTATTTTAGGTTCCGAACAAATTGACGTATTTGTAGCCAACAGCAATGATATACACTTGATTTATTATTGCTAAATTCAAAAAGAATATTATGTACCGTACTTTGAAACGTATCACATTAGTAACTAAATGAACAAAGACTTTTTGATAAAGTTTATAGGACAGTAGTTTCAAGTACCTAGTACTTGAAATATTATATGATTCATGTCCCAAATAATAAGGTATATTCCATATTTAGCAATGTGCAAAAATCTATTATTTTAAGACAAATTACCAGATTTTTTTTATTATGATACCAACCTACTTTAAATGTCATATTCATTCTATAAAAAAATAGAAAAAACAACTGGGGAAATATTTTTCTAACAATTGAATTATAAGTGCTGTGAAATCTGTAAACACTTTTCTCAAAATTAAGTCTGTGTGGCTTGACACACTGTTGTTTATCAGCAGCTTTAGGAATATGTGCCCCAGTCAGTAACGTGCAAAACTAAGACATGCATTTAAAATTTGGTGCTTATTTGAGCCGATCTGGTTAGTATTATTAGTATAACGGCATGTAAACTATACAACGTAAGAAAATTTGCGTTATATAGGTACTTAATGAAATTCTAAATGCGTGTCTTAGTTTTGCAATTAGGACACGTTACTGATTGGGGCACGTATACCTGGTTTACTATAGAGAAAAGTAACCGAATATGGAAAGGCATCTTAATATGGAGTACCGCGATTTGTTGTAATTAAAATTAATACTTTAAGCTGCACAAAAGAATACTTTTCTATCTCCTTAAATCAATATACTTTTTTCTTTATTCATTGACGACAAAATTGAACGTTTTAACAACATTTCGGAAAGACTATCCAAAATTAACCTTCATTCGGCTTTCACCCTCATACGGTATTGTTGTTTTGCACCAAATTTCATGTATTTTCTCCACTCTTCCCCTTTATGGAAGCAGCCACATCTCTTGGACAAAATTGATCAGACCATTCAATATATTGACGTGTAAAAGTGTTTTTTTAAACCTATTTACAAAATAAAGGAAGTTAGTGATAGCATGACGGTTGACAGGATAGAATGGAAGAAAAAAACATGTTGTGCCGACCCCAAATAAGATGGGACAAGGGCAGGAAGATGATGATGATGATGATGATGATTTACAAAATAAATATCATTTATCATTTACCCTGACTTCCCTCTTAAATGTGGCCCTGGATGACCGAGCGTGGTTACAAGCTACGCTACCCATTCGTTTTGGTGGGCTCGGCATCCGCAAAATTTCTAGTGTAAGCCTACCGGCGTTTCTGTCTTCGTCCACAGCACTCAACAGTTGACCAATAGAATTTTGACTCCATCATTGGTTAGCTGTGAGGTGCCGTGCTTGGCCGATGCCGTAAGCGCCTGGAAAATGGCTTGCCCGGACAAGGCGTTGCCCGAGAACCCATCTTCCCAGAGACAGTGGGATGAGCCGCTCTGCAGTTTGGTACGGAATAACCTTATTAACACGTCTACCAATACTGCTGAGCGTGCCCGCCTACTGGCTGTGGGTGAATGGGAGTCGGGCCTCTGGCTACAGACACTAACCAACATAGGTACTATGCTGAGTGACACCACCTTCCGGATCGCTACATGCCTGCGATTGGGTGCTCCTAGCGGAGCTCCACATCGGTGTCAATGCGGTGAAGCAGTCGACCGCCTCGGGCACCATGGCCTATCCTGCAGTAAAAGCGCTGGTCGGATAGCTAGGCACGCAAGCATTAATGACATCATCCGTCAAGCTCTTGTCACCGCCGGGGTGCCAGCTGTTCTAGAACCCAATGGCTTGGCACGCGACGATGGAAAGAGGCCAGACGGGATGACCATAATGCCCTGGAAGTTAGGTAGGCCTTTGGTGTGGGATGCAACATGTGTCGACACCCATCTCCTTGCGCCATCCCATCTTCTGAGTACGGCAGGCTGTGCTGGGGCGGCTGCTGCAAGTGCAGAAAACCTCAAACGGCGTAAATATAATAACCTTATCGGAAGTTATATGTTTGAGCCGTTTGGGGTTGAAACACTAGGGCCATGGGGTCCGAGCGCTCATCGAGTTGTCCGTGATATCAGCAAACAACTGGTCGACTCTTCGCGTGATCAGAGGGCTGGGCTTTTCTTCGGACAAAGAATCAGCATTGCTATCCAACGTGGCAATGCTGCCAGCGTTCTGGGCACTTTTCCCATTGATATCGACGTGGAATGAATTTTTTGATGCCCAATAATTTCTTTTTCTACCCGTTTGTAAATATTATTATTTTTAGTTAGTATACATTCCTATTTATTTATTAATATTTATTAGTTTTGATGTTCGTTAGCGTAATTGAATAATTATATTTTTATATCTTAACTAATTAAAATTACAGTCACAAATAAATATTAATACTGTATAAAATATTATATTAATATGCGTACTGGTTTTAACTTGTTGGTTGAGCAAATGGTGTGCTCATAGTAGTCCGTGTCTTGTTTCTGTCCGTGTTCAATACGTTCGTAGCACGGTCATAGTATTTTTTTTTTTAGTTGGGAAATCATCCAATGACTTCTCTCGTTCTAGGGCGGAGCGGGAGGGCAAGTCAGACTTGTACTGACTAAAACCACTGTGCCCCGCTTGGGAAGAGCAACGCCGTGTCCTCGTGGGGGCGATCGGCGGCGGCGATCTCTCGCGCCGGGCCTTGGTACAGGCAATGGTCCGGAGCGAGGAGGAGTGGCAGGCGGTCGCCTCCTTCTGCGAAGCAGTAATGCTAGCAAAGGAGGCGGCCGATCGCGTGAGGCAACGGCAACGGTCCTCACGCCCCAACCGCCGCCGGGATTCCGATCCCGATTTCCGGCCACCGTAGGCGCGGGCTTGCGGACGGCGGGCAATGGGTGGCCCGCCGTCCGACCGTCCGGTAACCATCCGGACCGAGCCCAAGTCGTCGACGGCGCGTATTGTTTCGCGCGCGCCTCAGGGAGATGTTAGCAAATCGTAGGGGCCCAGCAGGGTCGAAGCCTACTGGGGCCATGGGTAGTGTGAAAACGAAACCGGGGCCCTGGGACGAAGGCAACGAAGGAACAGGAGTGGGTTTTTAGTCAGTAAAAGTCTGACACTATCTCTCGCTCCGCCCAAGAGCGGGATTTGTCATAAGATGATTTTCCCACCTATAAAAAAAAAAACCTATGTTTCTTCTTTACCTGGTGTTCCAGGACCCAAGGTTTCCCTTTCGGAAGTCAACTCATGGCCCCAGTAGGTTTCGGCCCTACGGTTTTGCTGACATCTTTTTAAGGCGCGTGTGAAACACGCCTACGTCTTGCGTCGTCATCGACTCGGGCTCGGTCCGCACGGTTATCGGACGGTTACCGGATGGCGCACTACTCATTGCTCGTCGTCTGCAAGCCTACGCCTGCGGTGGCTGCAAATCGGGGTCAGTATCCCGGTGGCTGGGGCGTGAGGATGTCCGTTCCCTCACACACGGTCATAGTACCTATGATACGGCTTCTTTAGAAACCACATATCGTAGATGTGGCTAAAAAGGCTACTTACTCGTAACTTAAATGGGATAGGACAGCACATGTCTGAAGAGCTGTGAACTCGTAAAACATAGTATTGGTTCCCTGATACGGTGACACCGGCCTATTACAGACTACGAAGGAGATATGCTAGCTTTCCATCAGTACATAACGTACATAACGGTCATCATAAGCGGTTATAACCAGTATGTTCACCGTTTGACCACATACGCGCACGGGTTTAACATGCATGCATATTTGGCCGGTACTGATACATTCCGTACATGGTAAGCGATAGATTTGTTCGTTGACGGAACGGTCTAGTGGTAGGGGGTATAGTCACAATACTTTTCAATACACACTCGAAAATCCACTCTTATCCCACCGCTTTTAGGCACGCAATTGACTGTTTTCCGCACTAGTGCAGAAAAGTGCATGTGCTCTCCCCGCCTCAATTTTATTACATGTCGTTGAATCATATCAGGTTGGGCGCGCGTCGACCTTCACGTGTCGCCGGTCAACCCCCGTTTATTCATTTCTTCGTAAGTGTATTGAAAAATTTCGTTTGATACACGTGCAAATTTGTCACTGCAGCCCTCGGCTCCATAACGGCCTGTTCACGACTTCGGTCTTAGCGGCGAGCAGCGCGGCGGGCGGCGCGGCGGCGGCAAGCAATGCGAATTGCACGCCATGAACCCGAGCGGCGGCGGCCGCGGTGGACGTATTTAGGTAGTCAGAACGTGCTCAAAATAATGGCATTATCAAAATTATCCCTTCTCAGTTTAGAAAGCAATATACTCGTATTTTTATAACAAGATATTCTTAATATGAGAGGAGTGCACAAACTGAATAAAGATCGGTGTTTAAATGGCGAATTTCGTCACCTATACGAAGATTATAGAAAATATCCAGATAAGTTTTATGAGTACACAAGAATGAGTGTGAAAACTTTTGATTATATTCTGCAGCACATACAAGTATATTTAAAATTTTCTATTTTTTTTTTGTTTTTTTGCTTCGCCACTGAGTACGTCCCTCCTACACCGCTGTTCGCGCCGCGCCGCTCTGTTTCGTGGCGTCGCACTTAGTCGCTGGTACTTTTGTTCCCGCCGCTTACCACACCTTCGCCGCTGTAGCGATTCGCTCTGAGAAAACCGCGCACTTTTTCACTTTGAGCGGCGATTCGTGGCGTGCGTCAAACATTTTCATACTTTTGATTTTTTCGCTCCCCGCACCGCTCTTCAGTGGTGGCCGAGTGGTAACGGCCCCGACTTACGAGTTGTAGGTCGCGAGTTCAAACCCAGCCAGGCGCATTACTTTGTGTAATTTATTTCATCACCACTGCTCTAAAAACGGTGAAGGAAAACATCGTGAGGAAACCGGCATGTCCTAGAACCAAAAATTCGAAGACATGTGACATCCACCAACCCGCACTGGGCCCGCGTGGTGGATTACGGCCCATTCCCTCTCCTAGAGAGGAGGCCTGAGTCCCAACAGTGGGAACATTATAAGGCCGACTATGCTATATGACTTTGCACCGCTCTTCGCTGCCGCTCAGAGCAGCAAGGTCGTGAACGAGCCGTAAGACACTCGCCTACGGTGCTCATGCGAATTCCGCCTCGGTCGCAATGACAAACTTTCTGCACTTGTATCAAATTTACTATTTCAATACAATATGGTTATGTCTGTCACTTTCCTAACACAGGTATGCTATACTACGGGGTATAACTGTTATTTTCTTTAAGTATTGGTTGCAAAACTGAAAAATTATTAGTGAAAAAATAACATTTGGATTGCATGGAGGTCCTGGGCTGTGAAATTGAAGAAAGAGTTACCGTGGCAATCGAACGAAAAGGGCAAGTGAAGGAACACAAATGGATTTTAGTTAGTTCACCTTTCTACCATCGGTCAACCCGATGTACGGCGAGTATTCACCGTTACATTGTCATCCACCTCTACGGTCCGGACTAAGTGTTTCGCCTCGTCGTTTATACTGCGTATACAGTGTCTTCAAGGCTACAGTGAAAAGGCTCTTAACCTTTTGAGTGTGTAATTAGAGACACAATAGTAAGACAATGGCGCGTTAATGCGGGGATCAACAGCTTAATAAACTAGTGTGATTCACCATCAACGATTGCATCACTGCTTACCATCAAATGGGATCGCAGTCAAGCACTAGTTCATATCATTAAAAAAAATTAACAAAGAAGAAAATCATTAAAAAACCTTGACTCAATCGTCTAAAATCGCGAACACTTCATAAACTAGCGATTTAGATCAATAATCACGTCTGCTCCAATTATAAAAATAGGCCATTGTCTCTATAAGAAATTCATTAAAATTTTGTGGAAATTTACCTAATTCTTTTAAATTTAATCAGGCTACATAGTATATTTTTGAACTAGCTTCAGCTATCGGCTTCGCCCTCGTGAAAATAGGTTTCTTCATACAAATTTTGAACCCCCAGTACATTCCCTTAGGGGTTGAAATTCAAAGTATGCTTTGTATATACATTATGAAAGGATTCTCTGTGCAAAATTTCAGCGTTCTGTGTCCAATAGTTTGAGCTGGGCTTTGATGTCAGTGAGTAAGTCAGGAGTCAGGTCTTTGTCTTTATATATGTGACTGGCCTGTTGATCTAGTGGTTAGTGGCCCTGACTGCTGTGCCGGAGGTTCGGTTTAGTCGATAAATGACAGATTCTACAAATGTCAGACGAGTTTAAAATGCCAGATTCTATGAATGCCAGATTCTACAAATGCCAGATTCTACAAATGTCAGATTCTATAAACATCAGATTCTATTATCCTCCTTTCTGGTTAGAGCGGGAGGAAGTGTCAGACTTTTACTGACTAAAATCCCCCTATGTTCTTTCAGTTACCCTTTGCATTCCAGAGCCATGGTAACTCATTCGCGGTACTTCTAACAAGCCCTAAAGTGACGAATCTTATGACGGTGACTGTACTTCTGGGAAATAAAAATTGCAAATAATATAATAAAACATAATCAGCCTTTAAATATTCCTCCTGCTGGGACTCAGGCCTCCTGTCTAGGAAAGGGCATGCATGGGCCGTAATCTACTACGCGGGCCCAAGGCGAATTGGTGGATGTCAGTCTTCGAATTTTGTGTTTACCTTCACCGTTTTAAGAGCAGTTTAAACGGTAACGCACGACCTACAACTTGTAAGTCGGGGCAGTTATCACTGAGCCACCATTGTTCTATAATTGCAAATAGTTCCGACAAAATGAATAACGTTCCTTCAATAAAGATCGGTGTCTTCCTTCAAAATGAGCAAAACAATTCTCAAAGTGGGTCCATTTCAAATGAAATTTTCCAAGTTGAGTCCATCGGAGCTGCTCGAAGCTACTTTTAAAGAGCTCTTTTAAAAAATCTTATCGCGACCTGGTTTTGCCATAAAGTGAACTCCTAAACGACTTGAAAAGAGCTCGTGTGGTATTCGAACCATAAAAAGGTTAGATTTGTTTTGAATTTCAGTTTTGAAATTACAGCTAAACTGGCTTCTACGTGAAAATATATTTCATATAACGAATCCACTTTCCCTATATGTAATGAGTTTTCACGCGTTAAATTTTCCAACGGGAACTACCGGGATAATATCTCCTGGTCAAGATCTATCCGCGTGCCAAGTTTGATTTTAATCCGTGCAGTCCATGAACCGTTAAATGATAATGATAAATGATATTTATTTTGCAAAAGAGAATAAAATAAATAGAATAACATTTATTGTACATCATAATCCGATGGATGTGAGACGCGCAGGACTATTCGTTGTCGCGACACTTGGGGGAGGCCTATGTCCAACAGTGGATGTCTTTCGGCTGAAATGATGATGATGATGTACACCATACACAGTAATTAATATGGTGGTAATTATGGTGTACATAAATAGTAAACCCCCCAAAAAATACTAATAATTATTAATGTATTGGGCTACTTATGGGGATGCAATTTCGACATACATTTTCACTGTTTTTCATACAACCACTCTTACGCGATTATTATGTTATTAAACATTTTTCATTAGATATTTTGGAAACACAGTATCTTGTGGATGTTATCTAAAATGCGTTTTTTCATTCCAGATAATGATTTGACAAGTGCAAATGTCAAACTCCAGAAATATGTTGCCTGCTTTTTGATAAAAGTGATGTCTCCAAATTCGATTTTTCATACCGGTTTTTTTAACAATAGAACCTTTAAGGAAAGTAGGACTAATACGGTAGTGTTTTTTTAGTCTAATATGAATTGTAAATTAAAATAATTGATAACACTCGGCCTTTTACTTAGGCTAAGATCTCACGAAGCGGTTTTCACCCATGTACGCCGCGCTTGCGGGCCTGCTACTTCTGTAGAATATACAATAAGTAAAAATTAAAGCACATTTCATGTGTAGCGCCCGCAAACTCTGCGGTCGGTTAGCGCCCGCAGTGGCCTTCAGCGGGTAGGGAAATCCGATGCACCCAGAACTTTATAAGCCTTCTGTTTTTAGTTATGGTCCCCCGGAATGTAAATTCATATTTACGCTCGTGTCACTGTCCCTTAGTTGTTCGAACCATTTGTCCACCACGGACTCAGCACCTTCATCAAAAACATTTGTAGTACTATGAGAAGCTATTGTATGAACTGTAAACAAAAAAAAAATACACAATAAAATACCGTGAATAGGCTAAAACTATAGGTAACATTAATACCACGTTTTTTTTTTTTTTGGGAAAATCATCCATTGACATCCCCCGACAAAAAAACTGGGCTAGCGCGAGTCGGATTCGCGCCCTGAGGGTTCCGTACAAACTTACCTATGTAAAAATCCCTGATTGGAGTCTCGAAGATTTTACAAAGACAAAAAAACAATTTTTGTGACGTAACAAAAAAAAATAATATTTATTCCTATACTTGTGCTATAAGACCTTGCTTTATGCAAAATTTCAGGATTCTGGGTCAACGGGAGTACTCTAGAATTTTGATTCCCTTGAGTGTCGAAATATACGTCTTTTGCGACATAAACGGCCATATCTTGTTTTTCCGTTAACTTAGAAATTTGAGTTTTTCACAGCTTCAAGGGACCGCAGAAGTATATGGTTTTAATTTCAACTCGATACGTCCACGCGTTCCCGAGATAAAGGGTCTTAACAGACAAACAGACAGAAGGACGAACAAGAAAGTGATCCTATAAGCCTTATAGGATCACTTTCTTGTTCGTCGGAACCAACCAACGGAACCCTTATAGTATAAGGGTTCCGTTTTTTCCTTTTGAGATACGGAACCCTAAAAACAGAGCAAATAATTTGATTACGTATCAAAACCTAACACTACTATACATCACTGAGTAATATAAATCTCCTTTCACGTGGGCGAACCCGCTATTAGAAGCTAGTATCTAGATATTGTACATCGTTCCACATGAACTCGGAAAGAAGTCTGTATTTAATCTGAAATCTGGAGATCCGGAATTGGAATTACTTTTAGGGATTCTAAGGGGTTCAAAAGGTCTTAGATAATGGAAGGTTTTTCTCAGAAATTTCAATTATAATTTATTTTTGCGTCACTGGTTTTGTAGGCTTAATCCTGATTCGGAATAAGATGTTCGAATGTAATGCAATCTTAAATTTTAGCCTCGGATTTGTTAATAAGACCTTTTTTTCTGAAAGAGATACTGTAGCATTTACACCTTTGAATTATGATAGTTTTGGGAAGGGAGTACCGTAAAACGGGGTGAATAGAAACAAAAATTTGGTTTGGTTTTTCACTTTGATTCCGTATTATCGGCTTCTAACAAAGCATAGACTTTTTAGAATAAGAATTCATTAATAAATTGATATAGTTAAATGCTGTAAAAAATATTCAAATATCGTGAAAATATCCTTTGAAGTTTTGTTTCTATATTCACCCCTGAGTTTCTATTCACCCCATTTGACTAAATCTCGACCAGAACCTCGTTTGATGTTTTGATTTGATTCTCGTAATAATATTATTTATTGACTAATCATGATATTAATTGAACAATGCATAGCATAGCATAGTCGGCCTTATAATGTTCCCACTGATGGGACTCAGACCTCCTCTCTAGGAGAGGAAAGGGAACGGGCCGTAATCCACCACGCAAGCCCACTGCGAGTTGGTGGATGTCACATGTCTTCGAATTTTTAGTTCTAGGACATGCCGGTTTCCTCACGATGTTTTCTTTCACAGTTTTGAGAGCAGTGGTGATGAAAAATAATTAAATAATGAGTGCACGCAATTTGAATAATATTTCTGAATAGATCACGCGTAGCAAGTGAAGTGCTGACACAATGATATCTTTGTACGTGTCTGCACTGTACATATACCAGTTGTGTACCAGACCTGAGGAGACTGTACAACGGTCTACCGTGAGCCTCACTGTGCACGGCAGCACGTGATCACTGTGCCACCGTCTTCCCTGGAATCATTCGATGGGCGAGCAGAGTCTCTACTTTGAGGGCCCGTGGTTCTAAAGTCCCACCTGCAACGGATGATGCAAGCGGTTTCGGCGTGTTAGGTATGGAGGAGGTTGCTTCTCTGAGTGGATCCTATGGCTGCTGTGTTTCAACCCTAAACGACTCAAACATACTCGAGGATTATACGAGTACGTATAATCCCTGAATATTGTTATATTAACGCCGTTTGAAGTTTTCTGTACCTGAACCAACCGCCCAAGCATATCCGTCCATAGCAAGAAAATGGGATTGCCCAAGGGGGTCGACACACATGCATCCCATATCAAATATAAAAAAGAGAGATAACACCTGAAAACTCTGTTAGCATACGATAATTCCGTGATTTACTCGAATATTTTACAAAACTTGTTCCAGGAAATACATGTTTTTTCTTTAAACCCTTAAAAGTTTTTGTAAAAAATTGTCGTCATTCATAATCTTGATTAAATTTGCAAGGCTTCTATTGTTACACTTTTTGACGTTTTTTATTTTTGGGTAAATTATGAAGTGTCAAAGTTCATGCAAAATATCAGATTTTTAGAGGTCTTTACTGGATTAGTTTTACACTTTTATCAAATCATAAATTTGTGTAAAACTAATTCGAACGTCAATTAAACACCGAGATGGATAGCTGACTGATTTATACATTTTAGAGCATACCCACATTAATAATAATAAAAAGCAGGTGCAAATAGGTATCTTACACTAATCTAATAAAGACCTCTGAAAATCTGCTTTTTTACGTGAACTTTGGCCCTCCATAACGTATCATATATTAAAAATATATAAAAGTACATCAATAGAACCCCTGCACATTTAGTCAAGATTCTGAATGACGACAATTTTTCCGAAAAAACTTTTAAGGGTTTAAAGAACACGTATTTCCTGGAACAAGTTTTGTAAAATATTCGAGTAAATCACGGAATTATCGTATGCTAACAGAGTTTTCAGGTGTTATCTCTCTTTTTTATATTTGATATGGGATGCATGTGTGTCGACCCCCTTGGGCAATCCCATTTTCTTGCTATGGACGGATATGCTTGGGCGGCTGATTCAGGTACAGAAAACTTCAAACGGCGTTAATATAACAATATTCAGGGATTATACGTACTCGTATAATCCTCGAGTATGTTTGAGTCGTTTAGGGTTGAAACACAGCAGCCATAGGATCCACTCAGAGAAGCAACCTCCTCCATACCTAACACGCCGAAACCGCTTGCATCATCCGTTGCAGGTGGGACTTTAGAACCACGGGCCCTCAAAGTAGAGACTCTGCTCGCCCATCGAATGATTCCAGGGAAGACGGTGGCACAGTGATCACGTGCTGCCGTGCACAGTGAGGGTCACGGGAGACCGTGGTACTGTCTCCTCAGGTCTGGTACAAAACTGGACATATACCAGTACGTGCTTGCACTATACATCAGTGCAAGCATGTACAAAGATATCATTGTTTCAGCAATTTACTTGCTACGCGTGGTCTATTCAGAAATATTATTCAAATTGCGTGCACTCATTATTTATTTATTTTTCATCACCACTGCTCTCAAAACGGTGAAGGAAAACATTGTAAGGAAACTAGCATGTCCTAGAACCAGAAATTCGAAGACATGTGACATCCACCAACCCGCACTGGGCCCGCGTGGTGAATTTCCGCCCATTCCCTTCCCTCTCCTAGAGAAGAGGCCTAAGTCCCAACAGTGGGAACATTATAAGGCCGACTAATGCTATGCTATGCATTATTTAATTAATATCATGCTTAGTCTTAGTCAATAAACTTTCTTATTACGTACTCTAGCCTATCACTCAACTTTTTTGTAAAAAGTTTTTTATTTTACACTTTTTAGTTATGGTACCACCACTAAAAAGTACCCCACATCCAAACTTAAATACCTTATAGCCAGAGTGCATCTCATGACAATTCTAATAATTCCAAACACGGTTAGATTACATTAATTTAACACAGAGTTCTGGTACCTAACTTGAGGCTTCATCATCAGATCAGTTCGATATATTCCCCCTCTTCTTTCAGTCAGTCATCGTCTACACGTATAAATAAATCAATTTTACTTGTTACGACGGTTCTGCTGTGATTCTATGAAGAGTTCTGTTCCATGTTTCATATCTTCGAAGTTCATGATCAGATAATAACAATATTTATATGGGACCAACTCGAAAGCATAAACGTTCTATCAAAAAAAAAATTAATATCGGTCCACAATTTGACCAAGAAATCGGTGAAAATACATTTAAAAAAAAAAACATTCAGCCGAGCATAGAACCTCCTCCTTTTTGAAGTCGGTTAAAAACTATCATCATTCAGAGGTGTAAAGGCTACAGTATCTCTTTCAGAAATAAGGGTCTTAGGATCAAATCCGAGGCAAAAATTTAAGATTGCATTACATTCGAACATCTTATTCCGATTCAGGATTAAGCCTACAAAACCAGTGACGCAAAAATAAATTATAATTGGAATTTCTGAGCAAAACCTTCCATTATCTAAGACCTTTTGAACCCCTTAGAATCCCTAAAAGTAATTCCAATTCCGGATCTCCAGATTTCAGATTAAATACAGACTTCTTTCCGAGTTCATGTCGAACGATGTACAATATCTTGATACTAGCTTCTAACAGCGGGTTCGGCCACGTGAAAAGAGATTTATATTACTCAGTGATGTAGTAGTGTAAGGTTTTGATACGTTATCTAATTATTTGCTCTGTTTTTAGGGTTCCGTATCTCAAATGGAAAAAAACGGAACCCTTATAGGATCACTTTGTTGTTCGTCCATCCGTCTGTCTGTCTGTCTGCCTGTCAAGACCCTTTGTCTTGGGAACGCGTGGACGTAGCGAGTTGAAATTAAAACTATATACTTCTGCGGTCCCTTGAAGCTCAAACTTCTAAGTTAACGGGAAAACGAGATATGGCCGTTTATGTCGCAAAAAACGTATATTTCGACACTCAAGGGAATCAAAATTCTAGAGTACCTACTTCCCGTTGACCCAGAATCCTGAAATTTTGCATAAAGCAAGGTCTTATAGCACAATATATATAATATCTTATTCCAATATAGGAATAAATATGAAAACAGATTTTTTTTTGTTACGTCACAAAAATTGTTTTTTTGCTTTTTATAAAATCTTCGAGACTCCAGTCAGGGATTGAACTCTTTACATAGGTAAGTTTGTACGGAACCCTCAGGGCGCGAGTCCGACTCGCACTTGCCCAGTTTTTTGTCGGGGGATGTCATTGGATGATTTTTAGACCTAAAAAAAAACCGGTGTATTAATGTTATAGTTTTAGCCTATTTACGGTATTTTTATTGTATTTTTTTTTTTTCATTTGATATAATGGCTTTTCGTAGTATTATAAACGTCTTAGATGAAGGTGCTAAGTCTGTGGTCGACAAATGGCTCGAACAACTAAAGGACAGTGACACGAGCTTAAATATGAATTTACATTCCAGGGGCCATAGCTAGTCCCTTTTATGTGGATAGAAAGAAACGAAAGAACATGAACTGACATGTTCAGTTAATGCTAGCAAAGGAGGCGGCCGATCGCGTGTGGCAAAGGTCCTCACGCCCCAACCGCCGTCGGGATTCCGATCCCGATTTCCAGCCACCGTAGACGCGGGCTTGCGGACGGCGAGCAATCGGTGGCTCGTCGTCCGATCGTTCGGTAACCGTCCGGACCGAGCCCAAGTCGTCGACGGCGCGTAGTATTCCACGCGCGCCTCAAGGAGATGTCAGCAACCGTAGGGGCCCAGCAGGGTCGAAGCCCACTGGGGCCACGGGTAGTGTGAAAGTGAAACCCGGGGCCCTGGAACGAAGGCAAAGAAGGAACAGGAGTGGGTTTTTAGTCAGTAAAAGTCTGACACTATCTCTCGCTCCGCCCAAGAGCTGGGGATGTCATTAGATGATTTTCCCACCCCGAAAAAAAAAATAAGTTGTGCAGATTAAATTTAAACACGCATTTAAGATCCAGGGAGATTGTTTTCTCCTGTTACACACACGACAATCAATTCGCATGCTGAGACTGGCTTATTGTATATCTCTGTCCCACAGTATACTGTTAAGGGCCTAAACTGTCGTTAAAGGCGAATCCCGAGGATTTGCAAGCCTTTCTAACTTGGTTTTGCTTGGCTTGAATGCAAATCCGTGCTTTATGTGGTGATAGAAACTGAATTGAGGGCAATTTGGGTGTCTTCAAGGCTAGAGTGAATAGGCTCTTAATAAATTAGTGCGCCTCACCATCAACGATTGCATCACTGCTTAACATCAGGTGGGATCGCAGTCAAGCACTAGTTTATATCAATTTAAAAAAACTGTATTTTAAAGAAACGTTTGCGTTGTAATTGTGTTCGAGTGCTCGAGCTACTAAGGAGCTAATCCGGTCCGAAAGAGAGGCTATGGTAGAGCGTACGAATGTCTCACTTCAGGCAGTCTCCAAGTGGGGTGAAGCCAATCTGGTGGGATTCAACGCCGCCGAAACACAAGCGTGTCTGTTCACCGCTAAAAGGAGCCCGTTCACCTTGGCTCCTGTTTTTCAGAATGTATCCCTGGCGTACACCGACCGCCTTCAGCTCTTGGGAGTTGAAATTTCCTCAGACCTTAACTTTGGGCGGTTCATTGAGTCCAAAGCCAAGGTAGCTGCTAGGAAACTGGGCGTACTTGCAAAGGTCCGGCGGTACTTCACACCAGGACAGCTTTTAATGTTATATAAAGCACAGGTCCGTTCGTGTGTACAGTACTGCAGCCACATATGGGCTGGTGCTGCAAAATGCCACCTGGCAGCTTTGGACTCGGTGGAAAGGCGTGCAAAGAGGCTAATTGGTGATCCAGATCTGGTTAATTCCAATCTACAAAGTCTTGAACACAGGCGTAGGGTAGCCAGCCTTTCAGTGTTTTACAGAATGCATTTTGGAGAGTGTGCGCAGGAATTGCATGACTTGATTCCACCATCTCATTTCTACCATCGGACAAGCCGACGAACGACGAGTATCCACCCTTACGTTGTTGAAACCTCTACATTCCGGACCAAGCGTTTTGCCTTGTCGTTTATACCACGTACATCGAGGGACTGGAATAATTTACCTGCTGCGGTTTCCCCGTCCGATTATAATTTGGGTCTCTTCAAGGCTAGAGTGACTCTCAATAAATTAGTGCGCCTCACCATCAACGATTGCATTACTACTTACCATCAGGTGGGATCGCAGTCAAGCACTAGTTTATACCAATTAAAAAAAAAAAAATCGGCTGTCATTTGTAGATCGTTGACAGTCATTACGAATAATATTAATCAGAAGTCAGAAAATCTGACGAAGGAACAGGACTGGGTTTTTAGTCAGTAAAAGTCTGACACTATCTCTCGCTCCGCCCAGGAGCAGGGGATGCCGTCATTAGATGATTTTTCCACCGAAAAAAAACACCAGTCTTGCCAAAGGTATTTTCTTTATTTTAATTTTACTTTGGAGTACAATGTTGACCGGTCAACACTGTCCTCTCATACCTATTAATATTGCGCTAAGAAAACACTGTAAAATCATTTTTTTTAAAGAGTTTTCATGGAGTTTCTTGCCGATTCTTTTCCAGAGGATACGACAAATTGGAACCGTACACTAGCTTCTGATGTTTTATAAGTGCCCAAATTGGCCTGTGTGAATCATTTTTTGGGTGGACCTAGAGAGGTGTCAGTTTTACCACAAAATAAATAGGTAAAGAAGTCAATCTCATGTATGTACTTCACTTTTCATACCTACGCTCGGCGATCGCGCTAGGGTCAGCGCGTGCCGCCGAACTGTCCGAATGCGACCGCTCGCGGTGATAAATGCCTACCTAATCTGATTTGTAAAACATATAATGCCACAAAATCATCTTCTCTTTCACGGCGCAGGGCCTGTTTTGTGTTACGTTAAAACAAACCATCAAAATACAAGCAAATATCTACTTACCTCTCTAAAACAAGTGGTAGCCTAAAAAACGTCAATTCACTTTTTAATGTCGAATTTAAACAACCATAACTGAACAGTTAGAATTAGATTTTTTTTGTTGGTCTTTTTTTTCCACAAAAAAGTTCACAGACGCGTGTCTCAAACGGATAGCACTCAAGCTTCCATTGAGCTGAATTGAGTCGAGATATTGTGTCCGTGAGCGGTGTCTATGTGTGCATTGCTCGAGCGCCCTTTGCGGTTCAGGATCTCGGTAACTCTTTTAACATTCCCGCAGCTTAACGATTTAGTTAAGGGGTTATCATTCTACCCAATTACTGGCATGTGGAGTTCAGATAGGAATTCGCTTCATGTAACATACTATTATAAATGATATCCAGCTGCATCCTGTTGAACTGGAAACTAACCCCAACAAAGTTGCAACCTCCCTGACGGGGTCAGCGTGGTCTGCTACGCAGACGACACGCTGGTTCTGGCACATGGAGTAGTGGAACTAGTGACACGCGGGGTTGCGTTAGTCGTGGACAGGATCCAAGAGTTGGGACTCGAGGTGGCATTGCACAAGTCCGAGGCCCTCCAAACGCGCCACCATCGGGTTCCCAACTAACGGTACGAGGAGTTCACATCGGCGTCGGGTCGACGATGAAGTAACTGGGACTCGTTCTCGACAGCCGATGGGATTTCGAGGAGCACTACCGACGTCTGGCTCATAAACTGAATCGGACTGGGGCTACCCTCAAGCGGCTCCTGCCCAACCTAGGGGGTCCAGACGCCTCCTGCCGATGGCTCTACACGAAAATCGTTCAGTCCATGGCCTTTTATGGCGCATCGGTGTGGGGCGCTGCAGAAGCAGCCGGCGCCGGCCCGGCTGAACGCATGCCAGAGGGTCATGGCCATACGGATGGCGCGGGGATACCGGACGATTTCCCGCGAAGTGGCGAGCCTCCTTGCTGGCCTGCCACCATTGGAGATGTGCGTGGAGATGCAACGCTGGGGCGAAACTCCGCTGCCGCGACAAGTTGCGGTATGGCGGACAGAGTTCCGGTGGGATCACATGGTGAAGTGGAGACAGCGACTGTCGTGATTCAGTGCTGGGCATGCCATAATTATGGTGGTAAGTCCCCTCTTTGACGCGTGGCTGGAAAGACCTCACGGCGTCCTTACCTTCCGCATGACGCAGGTCCTCACCGGTTAAGTTCGGGAGGTTTCTGCACCAAATTCGTATGGAAGAAACGCCCGGGTGTCACCATTGTGTGAACCGCCCGGAGGACACGGTGGAGCACACGGTGGAAATGTGCCCCGCCTGGGCAGAGCAACGCCGTGTCCTCGTGGGGGCGATCGGCAGCGGCGATCTCTCGCACCGGGCCTTGGTACAGGCCATGGTCCGGAGCGAGGAGGAGTGGCAGGCGGTCGCCTCCTTCTGCGTAGCAGTAATGCTGGCAAAGGAGGCGGCCGATCGCGTGAGGCAACGGTCCTCACGCCCCAGCAACCGCCGGAATTCCGATCCCGATTTTCGGCCACCGTAGGCGCGAGCTTGCGGAAGGCGAGCAATGGGTAGCTTGCCGTCCAACCGTCCGGTAACCGTCCGGACCAAGCCTAAGTCGTCAACGGCGCGTACTGTTCCACGCGCGCCTCAAGGAGATGTCAGCAACTGTAGGGGCCCAGCAGGGTAGAAGCCTACAGGGGCCAAAGGTCTGATTCTGAAAGGAAGACTCGGCCCTGGTACGAAAGGCAACGAAGGAACAGGAGAGGGTTTTTAGTCAGTCTGACACTATCTCACGCTCCGCCCAAGAGCGAGAAAAAAAAGACAACCTTAGGATGGTCTGTAAGAACTTGAAATAGAATAATAAAAATCCATTCAGTCGAACATAGAACCTCCTCCTTTTTGAAGTCGGTTAAAAAGGGGGCAGTCTGCGGTACAAGTTAATAAGTAAATATTAGAATAAAATTATATAATTATACATAGAAATAAGATAGCTATTTTATATTTTTTTTTATTTAATTTAATTTTAAGTTTCTACATAACTTGTTTCCTGACTGTGCATATCTGCTAATAATAATTAAATGTTTTATTTTTATTTTTTATTATTGACAGGCTTGCGTTTGACCACTATCTCACCTAATGTTAAGCGATGATGTGGCCGACAATGGAGCACGCTTGCCTAGAAGTAACCTATTCACTCTTGACTTAAAGACCCCTAGGTTGTAGCTATCAGGAAACACAGACTCCGGCAGGGAAGTCCACTCCTTAGCTGTACGCATTATGAATTAATGTGTTCCCAAAACGCTTTGTACACGACGTATGGGTGGGATGTCCACCATGTACCGATGGCGCAACGCCGTACGTCTAGTGGTCCGATGATGGAACGGACTTGGTGGAATTAAATTGTGCAATTCCAACGCACACTCCCCGAAGTGTAATCGATAGAAAACCGACAGGCTAGCAACTCGGCGTCGATGCTCAAGGCTTTGGAGTTTTGATTCGACAAGTGCATCATCACCGATGATCCTCTTGGCTCGCTTCTCAATCGACTCCAGAGCATCAAATGTATTTTATTTCTTTCTCATAACTGCCGAAATGATAATTATAGAGACTTAAATTTGGACTCTTTTATTCGAAAATTTTCCGCCTTTTATTTGAAAGGATTAAACTTGTGTGGACATTTTAGTGTAATTATAAGTTATGGAAACCTGCCCGCCTTTTCTATGTTTGAATAAAATGTAATAGATTATTATAGATATGTAGGTAAATAATAGTAATTGACGTACAATTAATAATATAGGTTAGGAAATTTACTGTAGTTCATTTGGCTAACACCGTTTATTTATTTATTTTTAAGGTGGGAAAATCATCTAATGACAATTCTCGCTCTTGGGCGGAGCGAGAGATAGTGTCAGACTTTTACTGACTAAAAACCCACTCCTGTTTAATTCCTATATATTCTACTGTTTTTTTTTTTTTAATTTTACTGTATGTGTGAGGTACAAATAAATGTTTTTTCTTTCTTTTTCTTTTCTTTCCTGTTCCTTTTTTGCCTTCGTCTCAGGGCCCCGGGCTTCGCTTTCACACTACCCGTGGCCCCAGTAGGCTTCGACCCTACTGGGCCCCTACGATTTGCTGACATCTCCCTGAGGCGCGCGTGGAACAATATGCGCCGTCGACGATTTGGGCTCGGTCCGGAAGGTTACCGGACGGTCGGACGGCGAGCTACCCATTCTTCGCCGTCCGCAATCCCGCGCCTACGGTGGCGGATTGGGCGTGAGGACCGTTTCCTCACGCGATCGGCCGCCTCCTTTGGTAGCATTACTGCTTCGCAAAAGGAGGCGACCGCCTGCCACTCCTCCTCGCTCCGGATCATGGCCTGTGGCTATCACCGTCAATTTTGTCACAATTTTGAAAAATTTGGGATTATGGGTTTTTTTTTCTTTTCATTTGGCTTCACCTGAATCGTCGGCGGCACATAGCGTTCCACGTGCACCTCAAAGAAATGGCAGCAAACCGTAGGGGCCCAGCAAGGCCGAAGGTGCCTATGGGTCGGCTTCCGAAAGGGAAACCCGGGGTCCTGGAACGCAAGGCAAAGAAGAAACATGGAAGAAGGTTTTCGTCAGTAAAAGTCTGACACACCTTCCCACTCCGCCCTAGAGTGAAAGAAGTCATTGGATGCTTTCCTACCTTAAAAAAACGAAAATATAAGTTTACCCTTTTGAAAGCCACAGTCATGTATACATGACAAAGTTAAATGTGTCCAGCACGCCACGGTCACGACTACGTGACAGATTAAAGGACGAAATCATAGATTGGCGTAGAGAGAACACTTTTGCTTTTTTGCCGTTGCGGTAAAAGGTCAAAACGTATTGAATTTTTGATACAGAATATAGTCACCATGTTTTCCATTAAATTGTTGATATCATAGCATAGAATAGTCGGCCTTATAATGTTTCCACTGTTAGGACTCAGGCCTCTTCTTTAGTAGAGGGAATGGGCCGTAATCCACCACGCGGGCCCAGTGCGGGTTGGTGAATGTCACGTCTTCGAATGTTTGGTTCTAGGACATGCCGGTTTCCTCACGATTTTTTCCTTCACCGTTTTGAGAGCAGTGGTGATGAAATAAATTACACAAAGTAATGCGCCTGGCTGGGTTTGAAGCCGCCACCTACAACTCATAAGTCGGAGCCGTTACCACTCGGCCACCAATGCTCTTATATTGTTGATGTAACATTCTAATTTTTCAGCAATATTTGGTAGCAAATGTATCGAATCAGCCTTCTCGACCACCTTCGCTGAGGTAATCAATACAACAATATAATTATCAGCGCAATTTAACCGAGATCGCGTTTATTTCAATAATTCCACATATGGTTCAGTGGTGTGGAAAATTGAAATACAATACCTACCTACTACGCCAATAATAATTTAAATCACGATATTCACTAGCAATCAATTTGCGAATAATTCGAACAACTACTACTGAACTTCATTTAAAAAAATCCCACCAAAAAACCGCGAGTGGATGGGATTAAGAAGTGCTACCCATGATTGTGTAGCGCGGGCTTGCCGACGAAGAGCAATGGTAGCTCGTCGTCCGGCTGTCCGGTAAACATCCGGACCGAGCCAGAGTCATCGGCGGCGCTGAGTTACCCATACACAATTCAAAGAGATGTCAGCAAAACCGTACGGGCCCAGCAGGGCTAACGCACGCTAGGGCCGCGCGGAATTACTGAGGAGAAAACTTGCAATCCATTTTCGGACCAGTTGGAATAATTCAACTAAACGTACAACAATTTATTAATTTGATTAAATCATAGATATACTTAATATAACCTTTTTGTTACAATAATACGAGCCCTTATATCGGCAAACGTCCCCTGCGTGCTTAAGCCTCCAGGTCTTAGCAGGTCTGATGGTAAGAGGCCGGATGGGCTGACTCTGGTGCCCTGGAAAAAAGGGGAGTGCCTGATCTGGGACGCAACTTGCGTCAGCACTGTCGCCGCCAGTCACCTGAGTCGCACCATGCACACTGCTTCTGCCGCTGCTGAAACCTGTAAGGGCCCAGCAGGGCTAATGTACGCTAGGGCCGCGAGGAATTACTCAGAAGAAAACCTGCGGTCTTAGAACGCAAAGAACAACCGACGGACACTGGTGTGGTTTTATACAGTAACAGTCTTATACGCCCTCTCGCTCCACCCTAGAGCGTGCGAAGTCAGATGATTTCATGATTATTGTTACGTGGGTTTTTTAAAAGACAATATCATCAATGAAATGTTGCTATGTCTGTCTGTTTCGAATCTCAGATAAAAAAAAAGAAATGGGTTATTCTCATTGTCTTTTATAACTTGCGTGTTTTCTAGGCTAAGTGCCTAATGCATAAAATGCTTGGCGTTTCTAATGAATATTTAAACTAATAATTTAACGTTTACACTATAATTAGTAAGTAGAAACGAAGGTAACGGCTAACCTTTAACAAGAATTATGTAGTTTTTAATTATTCAGAGTTTTTTAGGGCGTAAAAAACAAGGTATTATTTTTGACCTCGATTTGCGACCTCTAGACAAACAAAACACTTAAATATTACATAGCATCACGCTATTATTCCCAGAGGGGTAAGCAGAGTCGTATTTAAAAATAATTGTGCCTTCACCCACATTTTTCCAGTCATGTGTTTGTCGGATATATCCGACAGACACCCTCGCGTATATTCTGCCAAGGTTGCACATCTACGATCAAATACTCCATCTCGTCAGCTCTTCTGTCATCTATGGGGATTGAAGAGCTAAACGAAATGGAGTACCCAGTCGCAAACACACGACCCTGGCGAATAGGACACGAAATCACTCGTCGGACAAATCCGACGCAAGCGGTTAAATAGAGACGTAGCCACCTCCTATCATAGTTCCAAGTTTGATTCCGATCCCGATTTGGCTTGCGGACGGCGAGCAATGGGTGGTTCGCCGCCGTAGCAAGTCGTTGACGGCACGTACTGTTCCACGCGCACCTCAAAGAGATGTCAGCAACCGTAGGGGCCCAGCGGGGTCGAAGCCTACTGGGGCCATGGGTGATGCGAAAGAGATCCCCGGGGCCCTGGAAAAATGGCAAAGAAGGAACAGGAGTGGGTTTTTAGTCAGTAAAAGTCTGACACTATCCCACGCTCCGCCCAAGAGCGGGGGATGTCATTAGATGATTTTCACACCCGAAAAAAAAAACATCTACGATCAAATACTTCACCTCGTCAGCTCTTCTGTCACCTATGGGGATTGAAGAGCTAAATGAGATGGAGTACCTACCCAGTCACAATAGGTTGTATTTACTTAATATATATATTAGTTAGTTGTTTTTTAGAGATGCACAGAATCGGTCGTTCTGGCGACGCTTGGGGGAGGCCTATGTCCCACAGTGGACGTCTTTCGGATGAAATGATGATGATGATATATTAGTTTGTACATAGCATAATAATGCATAAACAGCCTTTTTAATGTTCCCACTGCTGGGACTCAGGCCTCCTCGCTATAAGAGAGGGAATGGGCCGTAATCCACCACGCAGGCCAAGTGCGGGTTGGTGAATGTTACATGTCTTCGAATTCTTGGTTCTAGGACATGCCGGTTTCCTCACGATGCTTTCCTTCACCGTTTTGAGAGCAGTGGTGATGAAATAAATTACACAAAGTAATGCGCCTGGCTTGGTTTGAACCCGCGAACTACAACTCGGTAAGTCGGGGCCGTTACCACTCGGCCACTACTGCTTTGCAGTTGGTACATAATAATTGATTATTATCCTAAGAGAAAATATATACGATTTTACTAAGATATCAGTTACTAGGCTAACAAATAAATATATATACAATACAGCTATCTACACGAGCGAACACAGAGATGTCGAAACTAGATCACATAATTTGAATAGATTCCTCTCGCAATATTGTAAAATTAACGATTACGTATAATTCGGTTTAAGCTCCAAATTTTACTTATTTACATGCTCGGAAAATCAAGGAACTCATTTTTCGCGTAAACCATTTTCATTTTAGTATTATTTCAGTTTGGCAACACTTTTTAACGTTTAAATTTGAAATTTTAAAATAAAAATTCAATCTAGGGCGGATAAAGTAACATGACCTAAAACTAAAAATAGTTATAACAATTTTATAATATATTTTTTTTTATTAAAATAATCGTTATCCCTATCCAGACTAGGAATTACTCGTATATCAGTGCATTCACAAACATGTAAAATAATAGAATAGAATAACGCCAACAACACACAAAAGAACACATAAAATCATCAAATAACATACAATGCGATCGACGAGAAATAATTTCAGACCTTTACTGAAAAATTTTGCAGGACTATATAAGGTGTTAAAAAATTAACTTTAAGAATTTCGAGGTGACATTGTACTCCTCAATATGAACAACTTTTACTATGGGACCAAACCTGAAATCGCGAAAAAAAAATCAGCTGTTCCGTACGTTTATGTTCGCATAACTCGTCAAAATGTATGGAGCAGCTGATTTTTTTTTCGCGATTTCAGGTTTGGTCCCATAGTAAAAGTTGTTCATAATGAGGAGTACAATGTCCCCTCGAAATTCTTAAAGTTAATTTTTTAACACCTTATATATAAGAGTAGAGCAGTGGTGGCCCAGTGGTAACGGCCCCGACTTACGAGTTGTAGGTCGCGGGTTTAAGTCCAGCCAGGCGCATTACTTTGTGTAATTTATTTCATCACCACTGCTCTCAAAACGGTGAAGGAAAACATCGTGAGGAAACCGGCATGTACGAGAACGAAAAATTCGAAGATATGTGACATCCACCAACCCGCACTGGGCCCGCGTGGTGGATTACAGCCCATTCCCTCTCCTTGAGAGGAGGCCTGAGTCCCAACAGTGGGAACATTATAAGATCGACTATGCTATGCTATATATGCTATAATAATAATATAAGAGTTACCTGGTTAGGTCAGAGTTTCGTAAAACCCTTTCTTAGCAGATGTCTACACCCTATAAGAAACGTACCTGCCACATTTTAAGTTTGTAGGTGTTATAGTATCTGAGATTTCGTGATTGATAAGTGAGTGGTATTCCGCTTTTTATATATAGATAAATTCTGAAATGCAATAAAGTATTGAGTATTGACTCCGCCCATTTTGCTGACAGCTTTTTAAGGAACGCATGGAACACAACGCGCCATCGATCCGGGTTTTGTCCTAACCGAACTGCGTTTCCTAGCTACCCATTGCTCGGCGTCCACAAACTCACGCCGATGGTAGCTAGGAATCGCCCTGCGACTCCCAATACCCAGGGTGACTACTAGAGCAGTAGTTTCCATAGACCTTACCGTACCTATCAATGAATCACAGCTATCCTATGCTTGTATGTCAGCATTTCGGACCAGTCTATCCATATTGCGAGAACTAAAAATCTCCTGGCGGTTGTTGTCCGAGTGTCTTCGCAAGATCCTGCAATACTCGATCACATTGCAAAGAAAGACGATGGCAACCTCGAAACATCGAAATACGATGGCATCGTGACCAGTAAAGTAGATGGAAACAGGCCTCTCGGGCGCAGCAGTCCATTAAGTTGGTCCGACCAGATTCGCACCGCTCTTGACTCCACGGTATACAAGGCCATTCACACCGCTAGAGACAGGAATAGATGGAGAAACATCATACAAAATAATGAAAGTGATGAAGCATGGTCACGACCCTCAGCATTGAGCAATACGACGCAGGGAGGAGGAGAATCCTTTGTTAAATATGATAATTCTGTTCAAAGATACCGGTATAACAGTGGATAATAAAATTAATGTATTGGCAGGCATGAAACGTGATTTACCAGGCTTTCCTTGAGAAATTGACGCCGTTCTGTGACGGGAATAATTTACGTTTTGGAAGATATTAATAGCGAATTGTGACTAAAGTTATTTTCAGTGGCATCCGCTTAGAAATGAGCTCATTGATTTTCATTGTGATGGAATATTATGTTCCATAGAAAAACGGGATCTGATCTTAAGTTTTTTAGGGTTCCGTACCTCAAAAGAAAAAAAACGGAACCCTTATAGGATCACTTTGTTGTCCGTCCGTTTGCCTGTCTGTCTGTCAAGGCCCTTTATCTTGAGAACGCGTGGAGGTATCGAGTTGAAATTAAAACAATATACTCAAGTCTGCGGTCACTTGAAGCTGTGAAAAAATCAAACTTCTAAGTTAAAGAGAAAAAAAGATACGGCCGTTTATGTCGTAAAAAACGTATATTTCGACACTCAAGAGAAACAAAATTCATAGGGTACTTCCCGTTGTCCTAGAATCCTGAAATTTGGCATGAAGCAAGGTCTCATAGCATAAATATAGAAAAAATCTGAAAATTGTAAATTTTTAGTTACGTCACAAAAAAAAAATCTTTTTAGCGATTCGTAAAAATCTTTCAGACTCGATTCGGAAATTGAACTATTTTTATAGGTAAGTTTGTGCGAAACTCTCAGAGCGCGAGTCCGACTCACACTTGCCCAGTTTTTTTATTCTGGGAGTATTTTCCTTTGGAGTAATTTTTTACATTCACGCAGACTAAGCTGGTAACAAAAGCTAGTAGTAGGTACAATAAGCCAATAACTATACAGACTTTGTTACAGAGAAATCGTCTCTTCGCACAAATAGAAGGTCGGTTCGACCAATTATAAATTGAATTATGATGATATTCCTTTTGGTAAAATAAACAGCACAAGGTCCTATAATTTTGAAAGGATAGATTGTAATTGAATAAAGGGATTTTAGGGATCTGTTGGTTTTGCGGTTCCGTGGTGTTAGAGAAAGGCCCCGGCCTTCCTGTGGACCGATGACCTGGCGCGGGAACCCACTGGATGAGAGAAGCAAGGGGACGGTGGATGTGGTGAGACTTGGGCCTGTGTCCAGCAGTGTACGTTTTTCCAGATGGTGTAATGATCAGTAGTAGTTCTTTCGTCAAAAAACCATCTCAAACACTAATCTGAAAAAAAAAACATACATAACACCCCCTGACTCAATAATTATTTCATGAGGGAATCAAACCTGTGACATGCCAGCGCATCAGCCAATCGCTCAGCCACTGCGGCAACCGTGCCGTCGAGATTATTGCTTTAAGAGGTTCCTTTTTTACTTGTCTATCGTCAACATCGAGCATCGTTTCAAAGCTTGTAAATTCATCTAACGTAATCCAACGCGATTTTTGACGATGATAACGCCTGAAAATTCTGTTAGCATTCGGTAATTCCGAGATTTACACGAATATTTCAAAAAACTAGTTTTTTTTTAAAATCCTTGTAAGTTTTTGAAAAAAAAATGTCGTAATTCAGAATCTTGATTAAAATTGCTAGGCTTCTATTGTTATACTTTTTTGACTTTTTTAATTTTTGAGTATGTTATGAAGTGTCAAAATTCATGCAAAATAGCAGATTTTCAGTGAAAATGTATGTCGATTTGCATGCCCTTAATGCTAAATTTCACCAACCAGATCCTACTTATAGTACAAACGTAAAAGTTTGTATGTATGGATGTTTGTTACTCTTTCACGCAAAAACTACTGAATGGATTTCGATGAAACTTGGTACACGGGTAGACCACGTCCTGGAATAGCATATAGGATACTTTTTATCCCGGAATTATGTTTCTTTGGAATAATTTTATACAATCACGCGGGCAAAGCCGCAGGCAGCAACTAGTTATGAAATAAATCTCACAGAATATGAGTTACAGATAATTCGGTCACGGTGTCCTAATTGACACATTTTATTTTCAATATTTTTTCACTGATGATTCGGACACCACCAAATTTATTGAAGCTATTTAGTATAGGTAGGCATTTAAAAAATTTCTTAAAGTATAATATAAAGATATTTATTACCTGAAGTTGCCACCTTATTAGCATAGCATAGTTGGCCTTATAATGTTCCCACTGTTGGGACTTAGGCCTCCTCTCTAGGAGAGGGAATGGGCCGTAATCCACAACGCGGGCCCAGTACGGGTTGGTGGATGTCACATGTCTTCGAATTTTTGGTTCTAGGACATGCCGGTTTCCTCAAGATGTTTTTTTTCACCTTTTTGAGAGCAGTGGTGATGAAATAAATTATACAAAGTACTTATATAAGTTATTATATAAATTATACACCTGGGTTTGAACCTGCGACAATACAACTCGTAAGTCGGGGCCGTTACCACTCGGCCACCACTGCTCTATACTCGGCCTCCACTACCACCTTATTATGCAGCCTAATATAGTTTTGGTAACGCTTTTTTCCCCAATATATTGTATTTTAAAACTTTTTATCTGACGGTACTAAACAGTGTGTGTCCGAATCGTCAATAAAATTGAAATAAAATACATTTACAAGTCGGACACTGTGTCCGAATATACTGTGTTTGAATCGCCAGTAAGTTCAAAATATTACCTTAAACTCCTTAGTTTATTAATCTAAGTATCTATAAAACCAGGTGCTCAATAAAACGGGAAGTAGTCGATATATTATCTGTGGAATTAGCATATTTTATCCGCATTAAGGATGGAGGAAAAACCAGGTGTCTGAAGCCAATTGGATAGCAGATTAGGGGTGGTTTTACATTTTTGAAATGGGGTTTCTAGACAAAATATTATTTTAAGTTTTATTTAATCTGGGGGTTAATTTTATTGTGAGTCGTGAATCAGTGATAGATAAAAGAAAAAAAATAAATTTATTTGGCATAACTTAAAGCACACAAACATAGTTATGTAAACACGAAATTAAAAAAGAAGCAAAAATACAATTGTGTCCCTCACGGCTGCGCCAAAATAGGTCCAGTTTAGCATGTTTTTTTTTTTCAAAATAATACTTTTAAGGGTTTAAAATAAACACGTATTTCCTGGAACAAGTTTTGTAAAATATTCGAGTAAATCACGGAATTACCATTCGGTAATTAACAGCTATGCTAACAGAGTTTTCAGTCGTTATTTCTCTTTTTTTGCTTTGCTTTTTCGTCAAACATCGCGTTGGATAGCGTTAGATAAAGTAACAAGCTTTTAAACCATGCTCGATGTTGACGATAGGCGAGTGGAAAAGGACCCTCTTAAAGCAACATACTCCCGAGATAAAAACTATTCTATGCAGGACTTAGTCTACCCGTGTGTTATCATTTCAGCCGAAAGACGTCCACTGTTGGACATAAGCCTCCCCCAAGTGTCGCCATAATGACCGGTCCTGTGCGTCTCGCATCCATCGGATTCCCGCGACCCTCACCAGGTCATCGGTCCACCGTGTGGGAAGCCTACCAACGCTGCGTCTTCCGGTACATAGTCACAGTATAGATATATGGAACAGTACGGATACTACCTACAAATATTCGAAACGGCACACTCACAAAAACATACGCATCGACGAGACTCCTAAGCGTTTCTCGCGGTCCTGTCAGTAGCGAATGCCGCTTAGGAGTCTCGTCGATGCGTATGTTTGTGTGAGTGAGCCGTTTCGAACATTTGTAGGTAGTTTCCGTACTGTTACATATATCTATACTGTGACATGGTCGCCATACCAGAACCTTTCGTCCCCATGGACCATCTGTTCAGCGAGCAATGTGCCCTGCCCACTGCCACTTAAGTTTGACGATTCTTTGGGCTATGTCTGTAACCGTGGTTCTCCTGCGAATATCTTTATTTCTGATGTGATCACGCAAGTGTGTATCAAGTTCCATCGAAATCCATTCAGCCGTGAAGAAGTATCAAACTTACAAACTTACAGTCACAAATTTTCAACTCTACAATATTAGTGAGATTGATTATAAATGTTTTATAAAAGCTCGTTATAATAATTATATTGTTTAAAATTATCATCTAATAATAATTATTGTTATTAGTTAATACGTGGCGACTCATATTATAATTTCCCCGGACTATATATAAAGTAAAGTTTTATCCAATCATTTATAACTAGTGATCCGACCGGGCTACACATGGGTTTTTTTTAAGGTGGGAAATCTTCTAGACTTCTCCTGCTCAAAGGTGGAGAAAGAATGAAAGAAGAAAGAAAGAAAGAAAGAAAGAAAGAAAGAAAGAAAGAAAGAAAGAAAGAAAGAAAGAAAGAAAATTAATTTATTTTGTCACAACGCAAGGCAACAAACAATATATGTAAACACGAAACCAAACAAAAGAGAACCAAAAAAAAAATACAATTGAGTGCCTCACGGCTGCGCCAAAATAGGTCCAGTGGACGATGGTGGAGCGAGAGGGCGTGTCAGACTTTTACCGACTAAAACCTTACCTATGTTCGTTCAAATGCCTTTTGTGTTCTAGAACCATGAGTATCTTTTTTCATTTTTCATACTTTTCCCCATGGTCCTAGCATGCATCGACCCTGCTGGTCCCCTAAGGTTTGCTGACTCTTTGAGGCGCTTGTGGAACACGACGCGCTGCAGCGCTGTTGATGACTTGGGTTCGGGCCAGACGGTTACTGGTCCACCGGACGACGAGGTACCTATTGCTCGTCGTCCGTAAGCCGTCGTACGATCGCTGGGTGGGGCCTACACATAGGTGCAAATTATTCACAAAAATCTGTCTCGTTTATTTTTCTTTTTATTAGTGAATAATACATCAAATTACGTTGTGTTGTTTAGGAGAAATTAGCTGACAAATAGACAGACACGGAAAGCAACTTTGTTTTGTACGATACAGACATTAATTAATTATGTTTCTAGTAAAACTCAAAGCTACATTTGTCACCGCCAGAAGCACTAGGTCGCTATCTATTTAAACGCGAAACAGACTAGTTTTAATTAATAATTCGTGATGTCACGAGCAAGCTAGGGGTAACTACTTCCTTATATATTCGTTTAGGATGTACAAATTTAACCAGATTACCTAACCGGACTAAGCGTTTTTTAACCGACTTCAAAAAGGAGAAGGTTCTATGTTCGGCTGAAAGTATGTTTTTTTTATGTATATTCACCGATTTCTCAGTCAATTTGTGGACCGATTTTGATTTTTTTTTTAATTGATAGGTTATGCTTCCAAATTGGTCCCATATAAATATTGTTATGATCTGATCATGATATAACAATATTATATAGAAACACCGACTTCCAAAATTAAAGTTATTTTGCACTTTCCTGTGTTTTTTTTTACGTTGAAGTCGGTTGTATTGTTTTGTAAAAAGTTTTTTTTTGCCTTGTCGTTTATACAACGTACTTGAAGGACTGGAACGATTTGCCTGCTGCGGGCTTCTCGTCCGATTATAATTTAGGTGTCTTCAAGGCTAGACTTAATAGGCTCTTAATTTACTAGTATAGTATAGTCGGCCTTATAATGTTCCCACTGCTGGGACTCAGGCCTCCTCTCTAGGAGAGGGAATGGGCCGTTATATGCCACGCGGGCCCAGTGCGGGTTGATGGATGTCATATGTCTTCAAATTTTTGGTTCTAGGACATGCCGGTGTCCTCACGATGTTTTCCTTCACCGTTTTGAGAGCAGTGGTGATGAAATAAATTACACAAAGTAATGCGCCTGGCTGGGTTTGAACCCGCAACCTACAACTCGTAAGTTGGGGCTGTTGCCACTCGGCCACCACAGCCCCCCTAGCCAAGTTACCACCGTTTCGTTTCCATTCTCTTTTCATCGATCGCCTCGAGTCGGCCTCGCCTCGAGCGTTTATGTAATCTTTAATCTTTTTGGACAAAGTGGTCCACGCTTTCTTTCATAATAAATCATAGTCAATATTCAATAAAGATGATTACCTACTTATAACCATTTCGCATAGGTAATTATTTATCGTTCATCACGAAATGATATTGTATATGTTTACCTGCGATCTAATGAAGATTTGGCAAAGGGAAAACTCTTGAGTCATCAAACTAAATGTCCGAATTATTTTGTAATTTTTAGTGCGTGCTAAAAGCGTTTTTTTTTAGTTTTTTAAACTATTATTTTTATTTTATACTTTTAGTCTTCATAATATTTTTTTCGTATTCCTGACAGCAAACCCTTTCATTTGATACCCATATCATGGGGGTGCATTTCAAATAGCCAATCCGCCATCTTGGATGTCCGCCATGTTGGATTTAAGTCACGTGACTATTTTTTCGTATTCCTGACAGCAAACCCTTTCATTTGATACCCATATTACATACAGGCTATTTGAAATGCACCCCCATGGGTGCATTTCAAATAGCCTGTCCGCCATCTTGGACGTCCGCCATATTGAATTAAAGTCACGTGACTATTTTTTTCGTTTTCCTGACCGCAAACCCTTTCATTTGATACCCATATCATGGGGGTGGATTTCAAACAGCCAGTCCGCCATCTTGGGGAGGCCGCCATATTGGATTTGTAATGACTTTTCTTAGCTAGTCGTGTATTGTCATCAGAACTCAGAGCGTGTGCAAAATTTCATCCTAATCGAAGACCGGGAAGTGGGTCAAATTAAGATTCCAAGATTTTCTTACATATATATATATACAAGTGAAGCTAATAAAAGCGTGATAATAAAAAAGAACCTTTACCTCTTTATAATATTAGTGTAGATTTAATCATTGTTTTTTTGATGATTATAATGTTTTTAATGATATAACTCTCTAACTTAGATACGAGGCAAAAAGTTAAATATTTATTAAAATTTCACATTTTGATTTCAAAGCTTACTTTCTTTTTTTAAGAGAGTAATGTTAATAGTTTTAATAAGTATGATTGTAGAAATACATACATATCACTACCATATATACAATTTTCAATACACTTACTCGAAAACCCACTCTTATCCCACCACTTTTAGACACGCAATTGACTGTTTTCCGCACTAGTGCAGAAAAGTGCGCGTGCTCTTCCCCGCCACAATTTTATTATATTTATCGTATCAGGCTGGGCGGACGTCGTCCACGCGTCGCCGGTCAACCCCTGTTCATTCATTTTGAAAGTGTATTGAAAAAAGTCGTTTGATACATGTGCAAATTTGTCACTGCAGCCCTCGGCTCCATAACACACTCTGCGACAAACTTTCTGCACTTGTATCAAAATGTACAATTTTATTACCTCACTATCCGATATTGAACTGCAAATTGCAAAAGACAGCATTCACAAACGTGTAATATCAAGATTTAACGTTTTTGTGAGAAATTAAAACTAAAAAACTCACTTGTATTATTCCGTAATCCTCACTCGCCAATAAACCAGCTTAACCTGTAACAGAATAAAAATACCCGGTAAGTAATTAGTCCTATATAAAATTGGCTATGGACCTCACAATCCCTCTGACCTGTGTCAATCACGAGGGCTTTACAAATGAAAGCCGGAGTGAACGTGCGTTGAAAATAAAAGCTTTTGAATTCATGACGCACAGATTTGTAGGTACTGAATTTACAAAGTTAAAAGATATTTACAATCATAATTTTTATCCTCTGGTTTGTCCAGTATTGCATTGTTCGTTAACAATTTTAATAAATGATTTAGGTACTTTATTTCTCTTTGAAAGTAGTGCCAGTGACCGAAAAGTTGAAAGGGAATCGTTTGTCTTGATGCAATTATGGGAAGAGGATAGATGAGTAAACGTGTAGATGGTGAAGGATAAAGAGGGGTACCAAAGAGAGGAGAGATATGAAAGGAAAAGAAGGGTAAAAAAGAAGCGTGAAGGTGGAAGGAAAATAAATCTAAAATATGGCGTCGAAATGTACCCAAAAGATTGGCGACATTGTCACGCTGTACGGCCGAACACGGCATAAAGACAGACTTCAGCTGCTACAAATAAGGCTAAAATTATGTAAGAAAGAATGTATACTGCATGTCGATCATTATTTACAATCATTTACCAAATAGTTTCTTAGACTTATAACTGTCCGGACCGAGCCCAAGTCGTCGACGGCGCGTATTGTTCCACGCGCGCCTCTGGGAGATGTCAGCAAATCGTAGGGGCCCAGCAGGGCCGAAGCCTACTGGGGCCACGAGTAGTGTGAAAGCGAAGCCCGGGGCCCCGAAATGAAGGCAAAGAAGGAACAGGAGTGGGTTTTTAGTCAGTGAAAGTCTGACACTATCTCTCGCTCCGCCCAAGAGCGCGATTTGTCATTAGATGATTTTCCCACCTAAAAAAAAAAACCACTGACAATGTAAAAAATACTTTTTGATCTGTTATTATTTAAAAGATATTATACCTATTAGTTAAGGACTATTCAGAAGACAAGTCAATAGAATCTGTAATCTGCAAGTTATAGTAATTGACAACACTCACGACTGTGAATATATTTGCATGCCATGTTATGGCAGGATATGCTGAAACAAATGTACTGTACCATATTCTACCAAATAAATATTTTGATTGATTGATATAGTTACTAATATTTAAAGAGGAATGATTTGTATTTTTGTATTAAATTTTGTAATAAATATAGGTACTCGAAAACTGCTGGCCTAGAATAAAAAATAAAAATACGTCAGTAGAATGCTACTTTATTATTAAATAACATAAGCATACGGGCGAGGGCACAGTTAGAAGCTAGTATTAAATAAATCATCTCAATTTAATTTCAAAGTTCACGTGAAATAAGTCACATTACTGCAAAAGACTTTTAGAAAAGGATTCGCAATACGGAATGCAATTTAAAGACGCGCAGTTCCTCGGAAGGGCTCAAAGGACCAGATCTCCAAGTTGGCATCCGCTAATATCGAGTAGAGAGCCTTTTGAAGTCCGTAGAAGTCACTTTAAAACGTTCATATGGCCCATTAACGTATCAGTCTGTAAAAGTGCACTATTTGACATTACTTCACTACTATATTAAAGTAAATTGAAGAGTTTAGTAACTGGAAAAGCATATTACAGCATAACAGAGTTTATAAAGGACAATTTTCTTCGTTTTTGAGATAACAATGTTGTATTTCTGATTCGTAGCAATGGGTAGCTCGCCGTCCGGTCGTCTGGTGGCCGTCCGGGTCGTCGACGGCGTGAAGTGTTTCACACGCACCTCAAGGAGATGTCAGCAACCAACCAACCGCAGGGTCGAAGCCTACTAGGGCCATGGGTTGGAATGAGAACCCGGGGTTCTGGAACGAGGGCAAAGAAGGAACATTGGAGTGGTTTTTAGTCAGTAGAAGTCTGACATGCCCTCGCGCTCCGCCCAAAAGCGGTAGAAGTCATTGGATAATTCCTATTAGTGAAAACTGCCTCGTCTTTCTTTTTTTAGAATATAAATTCGTATAAAAATATGGTCGATTTTCCCACTGAGAAGAAATGCCCATTCCATTGCCTTTTGAAATGGGGCTAGGCTGGGGAGTTTCTTTGCGTGATCGCATCAGCAATGAAGATATCCGCAGGAGAACCAAGGTTACCGATATAGCCCGAACAATAGCCAAAAGCTGCAGTGGATAGGGCACATTGATTGCAGAACAGATGGTCAATGGGGCCGGCAGGGTCTGGAGCGATGGAAGGCCTCCCACAAAGTAAACCGATGCCCTGGTGAAGGTTGCGGGAGTCTGATGAGTGCAAGACGTACAGGATCAGCCGTTATGGTGACACTTGAGGGAGATGTAGACCCCGCAGTGGACGTTTTTTAGGCTAAAATGATGATGAAAGTCTGCTCCCACAGCCTCAATATTTTCGTATTGCCATCAAATTATATAAAATACCATAATTAATTTCTTTACAAGTTATATCCTGAAATAGCACCATAATCACTTTATTTGGAGCACTGCCTTATAAATGGTGTCAATACAGTAAGCTCGAATGAACCAAAAATAGACTTAACGTAATTTTATTTCAAGTCTTTATTTATTTATTTATTTATTTAAACTTCATGTACAGTAGTGGTACATAGGCGGACTTAATGCAACAAGGCATTCTCTACCAGTCAACCTTTGGGTTAAAAAGACAATACTGTGGTAGGATTGCACAATAAACAAAATAATAACAGATACTTCAAACAGAAAAAATAAATTAAAAAATTTATAGTAATAAAATACATAAATATAATGTTAAAATTATAAACTAATAAATACTATGAAAAATATTAAATCGTTAAGAGAACTTAATAATAATTCTGACGAAGACCAAACTAAAGTTGAGAGTACGTACGTACGTACTTTATGTGCGTACGTAGTACATGTCATTCAATAAAATCGTTCGTTCACTCACTCCGTATATACATTTCTGAGCCGTGCATTCTACTCAGTAATTTGCAATTCCTACGAGATTCTATATGACATAGTATGCAGGGTATGACAGGAATTTCTCCCAAATTTGACGTCGACTTATACAGTTAAACGCCTGAAAAGCGACTTAAAGCGTTTAACTGTACAAGTCGACGTAAGTGCTAAATTTGATAAATGAAGGGTAGAAAAGAGTCATCATTTCAGTCTTCCACATTTTTAGTTAGTAAAAGTTTAAGACGCCGGGGGAATTTTGGAAAATTCTCTCTTAGTGCTCACCTTGGGGCGCCGACTAATGACATGGCATGAGAAATAAACAATGGGTGCCGAGCACCCCTGAGAATAGACATCAAGAATCAGATCAGTAATCACCTTTTAGGTTACGTATAAATTATAATATTTCTTGATACCAAAAACTAGTTTCATTTTTATATAATGGTTTCATTTTATATTTATATCAAACATATTTAGTAATTAAGTACGCTGTATGTAAGTAGGACATTTATTTATTTGTCGGTCGATCAGTGTGCATTTCTCTTCTCACAGTTCGTCACTTTCAATCCATCAAATGAGCATGAGCACTCATGAGGTTTTCTAAAAGCCGGCGCCCCTGGCTCACCTACATCAAAAAAGGAAATCTTGTGCACAATTTCACGTTTCTCCTTTTACATAATTATTATATAGATAAGAAAAAGTGCTACGAAAGAGGGGACGCTTTTTTCCAATCTTCTTTGCAGTGACATAAAAAAAAATACTTTTAACTTACGATAGTTTACCTTACCTTTACCTTAAATTATAGTTGAACGGAATCCTGTGTACGAGTGCACAAACTCGCGTTTTCCCATTTTTATTTTCTAACTAAACTCAGTATCAAACCCATTCACTAAAATACAGGCTGGAGCCGCCATGTTGTCTGTAAGTACATACGAGGACGTATGCAAGTAGGCAGCCGTGTTCCGTGTGTAATTGTGCGTCTAATCGTACGGGGGACACGCTCCCACATACAGCTGGGTAAAACTGTGCTGTTGTGAGTAGGGTTGGCAGGCTTAGAGAAAATGTATTATTTTTTTTAAGTGGGAAAATCTTCTAATGACGTCTGACGCTCTTGGGCAGAGCAAAAGGGTGTGTCAGACTTTTACTGACTAAAAACCCGCCCCTGTTCCTTCAACAGAACAGGAGTCTTCTTAGACAGGAGTCTTCTGAAAGGAAAACTCGGTCCTGGTATTTTCAAAGCAAACTCTTGGCCCCATAGGCTTCGACCCTGCTGGGCCCCTACGGTTTGATGACACCTGTTTGAGCCGCGCGTGGTGCAGTACGCACCGTTGACGACGGTTACCGGACAGTCGGACGGCGAGCTACCCATTGCTCGCCGTCCGTAAGCCCGCGCCTACGGTGGCCGAAAATCAGGATCGGGATCCCAGCGGCTGGGGCGAGAGGGCCGCTCCCTCACGCAATGCCGCGCTTGGAACGCAAAGGGCGACGCTTTCAAACAATCTCCTGGCCCTAGCGGACATCGGCCCTGCTGAGCATCTGCAGTTTGACTGGTATTTGTTCCAGTTTAATCTAATCCAGTATTCAAGTCATCTTATTCCATGGCCATGGTAATTGTTTTAAACAATTCCGCAGCCCTGGTAGACATAGGCTCTACTTTCCGAGTAGCTTCTGTGTTGTATGGTTTCTTTTTTTATCAAATGACTTCTACCTGTCTAGGGTGGGGCGAGAGGGCGTGTCAGACTTTTACCGACTAAATCCCACCTGTGTCCTTCAGTTGGCCTTTGCGTTCCAGGGCCACATTTAAGGTAGAACTACACTGCGCACACGTTTGCCACACACGCCGATCTGGGCGCGTCGGTCTCCATACATTTTATATGGAAACTTGACTTGTAGAGCTACACTTGATCCACTCCACGCGACGTCGTTCTACGTACAAATCAGGCGTGTTACACGTGTGCGTCGGTCTAATGTAGTTCTAGCTTTACTCTTTCAAAAAATCCCGTGGCCTTAGCGGACATCGGCCCTGCTAGGCCTCTGCAATTTGACTGACATCTCTTCCAGTCTAATCCAATCTAGTCTTCTATTTCTTCTAGAGCCACGATAAATCTTTCGAACAATTCCGCAGCCTTGGCTGGCCTATGCCTGCCAAGGCTGCGGAATTGTTCCTTCGTACACCACACTACACTACACTAGAGCCTATGCTCTAATATGCTCTATTAGGAAAACCAGACTCCAATGGGAAATTCCACTCCTTAGCTGTACATACCTACAATAAATGTGTTGCCAAAACGTTTTGTATGTGTGTGGCATGTCCACCATGTACCGGTGGTGCAACGCCATACGTCTAGTGGTCCGATGATGGAACAGACTTGATAAAATTTCTAAATTAAACATTGTTTCATTTGTTTTGTGGGATATATTATTTTAGTAGTCATGTATATGTATTTTCTTTTTATTCTTCAATGTGTTATTATTGTTTTTATTTAATGTATTTTTTTAGTTTGTAAGTTTCTACTGTACAACACCTTGGACATCCTCCGTAACGTTGTACAAGTGCTTGTAAATAAATAAAAAAATAAAATATGCGTTGAATTTTATTTTTTTTTATTTATTATAGACAGGCTCACGTTTGACCAATAATTTGAATCCGTTCATAGTTGTTTAATTCAATTTATAACAGTCGCAAAACCTTAGAATTGTTTTTTTTCGGGTCGTGACGCAATGACCAATGTAGGAGCCAGATAAGCTTAGAATAACGGTCATTGACCCTTCTATATTTGTAGACATTCTTAATTTAAAAAACGGAAATAAAGACATTTATAAAGCTTTTCAATTTAAATGTATCGTAATCCTTTACAGTTTTCTATTAATGAAAAACAGTTCATTGTTTGTTTTTACGGTACCTACGCAGAGATATTTGGAAAAGGTTAATGCGCTTTATTCCACGTTTATCTGGCGCCTTGTATAACACGTGTTTGTCGTCCATATGAAAAAAAGATTAACTACCATTGCTGTAGATCGAACAGAGGCCTTACCATGATATATTAAAGAGGGATGGAGCTATACACCCTATGTAGCTTCATCCCTTTAACAGTTCAGCTTAAGTCATGAAATCGACCACGTTAAGAACTCGTAGTAGTACTCCTGGAAACTTAAGAGTCTGGTTAACTGTTCTATTAATCCTTTTATGGTCACCGATTCTTTTTTTCATGTAAAGAATTTTATTTATAATGAAACAAGAAAAATAAAATCACTTAACTAATTAAAACTAAGACAATAATCCCTAGTTAAAAAATGGCGCCAATAATAATACATTATTGAATCCATTATTGTATCTGTAACTGCCATCTTGTCAGCAAGTACGTATGCATGCAATATTCTGTGCAATTGTGCGTTTAATAGCGCAGGGGCACGCTCCCGCAAACAGCTGGGCTAAATTGTCCTGTGAGGAGATAGGGTTGGCGGAGTTAGGGAAACAAAAACGAAAATCATGATAAGGTTTTTGGTTAGAGAAGATTCTGAAGATACTACTGGCTGCGGAGTAACAGAACCGAAATAGTGAAACTGGTAGGAATAAAGTACGCAACACGGATTTTTTATTGGAGACTTCACATGGTCCCAAAAGCTCTAACATAGAAGTAGCCCAGGAGTTTGTGAATTATTTCACCGATATACCTCTTAGGACAACGGAAGCTCTAAATTCCTCCCCTGAAGCTTCAATTGCTTTATTGAAAGCAAACTTACCAGGCTGTCCGGTTGAATTTCAATTCAAACATATAAACCCTTTGACAGTCATAAAGGCTTTCCGGCAAATCAAAGTCAAATTAACCGAAGACCTATGGGGAATGTCTGTTAAAGTATGCACATCCATAATTGAGACCATAGCACCATACTTAGCTTTAATATTTAATTTGTGTGTGGACCAAGGAGTCTTTCCAGATATAATGAAATACAGTAAGGTTATACCACTTTTTAAATCTGGTGACCATAATGACACTAATAATTACAGACCTGTATCAGTATTGCCGGTTTTCAGTAAGGTGTTTGAAAAAGTTATGCTTAATCAAATGCTTTACCATTTTAACAGCAATAAAATCTTTCACGATCAGCAGTATGGTTTCACCAAAGGACGTTGTACGACTGACGCTGGTGTCACTTTATTAAAACATATATTTGCAGCGTGGGAACAAGCCCAAGATGCGATAGGAATTTTTTGTGACCTCTCAAAGGCTTTCGATTGTGTTAATCACGAAACCTTGCTTTTAAAGCTAGAACATTATGGGCTAGGTAAACTTGCACTCAGCTTGGTAAAATCTTATTTAATTGATAGGCAACAGCAAGTTCAGATAAACGGTGTCAATTCTCCGGGTTTGAAAGTCAAAATGGGTGTACCACAAGGCTCCATATTGGGTCCTTTCCTCTTTTTAGTATACATAAATGATCTACCACATCTATTAAAAAAACAACCACATATTGTATTGTTTGCTGACGATACGTCGTTAATTTTTAAGATCAATAGACGTTCCACAAACCTTGATGACGTAAACAATGCTCTACAGCAAGTCCAAAACTGGTTTACTGTTAATAATTTAGTATTAAATGGAAAAAAAACTAAGTGCATAAGATTTGCGTTACCGAATGTTAAAAGTAATTACTCCGACATAGTATTGAACAAGGAGAAACTCGAATTCGTCGAAGATACGGTTTTCCTAGGGATCACGCTTGACTCGAGGCTACAATGGGGTCCTCATTTAACATCTCTGGCAGGTCGGCTTAGTTCGGCAGCATATGCTGTCAGAAAAATCCGTCAATTTACTGATGTAGATACTGCGCGACTAGTTTATTTTAGTTACTTTCATAGTATCATGTCTTACGGTATTTTGCTATGGGGACGGGCTGCAGACATAGAGTCTATTTTTATTCTGCAGAAGAGAGCTATCAGAGCCATATATAATCTTCGCAGACGCGATTCTCTTAGAGAACTATTTAAGGAAATAAACATCCTGACGGTCCCTTGTCAATACATTTATGAAAACATTATGTATGTTCGGAAAAATATTCATCTTTTTACTAAGATAAGTGACAGGCACAATTTTTATACTAGGAATAGGAACAAATTAGATCAACCTCGATTCAGATTGGCAAAAGTACATAGTTCTTTTATGGGGTACTGTGTAAAATTTTATAATAAAATACCAGTTGAGATTCTACAACTAAATGAGTCCAAATTTAAAACATGCATTAAACGCACACTATGTAGACAAGCGTATTATAAACTGGAAGATTATGTCCTTGACAAAAACGCTTGGCTAAATGCCGGTTCTGCTCCACAGCCACAGCCTTCAAATTAAGTTTTGTGTTTTTTTTTTTTTAAATATATATGTTTCTAATTATTGGAAGAGATACTTACTATTCCCCTTTTTGTTTTGTTGTTTTCGAAATCTTTCTTATTTTATTTTATTTGTTTATTTCAATAGAGCTTATGATAATTTATTACCTTTTGCATTTGGAAACAATAGTATTGTATAATGTAGAAGCACTTTTTTTTTCAAGTTTTGTGAATGTGAAGTACCATGGAGCATTTTTATTAGGTTACAACTTGTTTGACATTACGAGCATGGCAGGTGAGAGTTTGTCATGCTCACTCAAATGTCTCGCTGATGGTGGCACGTGTTATTGGGTCATTCAGTTCCCTTCAAAATGGTTGAGCTGAGTGAGGCTGATGCACGCGTCATGCTCGTGAACGGGTGCCGTCGGTTGAGACTGGTCATCTCTTAGCTGCCAGTGGCTTAATTCAATTTCTATCTTTTTAATTAGTTTTTATTCTTATTTATCTACATTGTGCTCACATATTAGAAGCGACATGAAATATGTAACCAAGATTTATGTAACAATAATATGATTTTAAAAGAGTGTCCATGGAGTTTCTTGCACGTTCTTCTCCATAGAGATCTACGCTTTGGAACGTGCAATTTAGCTTCACTTGTTTTTTTTGACTGACTGACATTTTGACAATTCAAAAGTGCCTGTAATTGGTCTATTTGAAATAAACGTTTCTGATTTCTGATTTCTGATTTCTGAAAGACACAGTGATTTTTATTTTTCTTTCATTATTTATTTTAAATTTAATTTGGTTTAGTTTCGAATTTAATTTGATTTTGTTTTCAGGGTTCAGTAACCAAAGGGTAAAACGGGACCGTATTACTAAGACTCCACTGTCCGTCCGTCTGTCTGTCCGCCTGTCACCAGGCTGTATCTCATGAACCGTGACAGTTGAAATTATCACAGATGATGTATTTCTGTTGCCGCTATAACAAACTCCCTTCCTGGGGCTCCCATACAACAAACGTCATTTTTTTGCCGTTTTTTGCTACGGACGGTACGAAACCCTTCGTGCGCGTGTCTGACTCGCATTTAGCTGGTTTTTAATCTGTAATTCTTGTTTTTAACCGAATTCAAAAAGGAGGAGGTTATATGTTCGGTTGAATGTATGTTGTTTATTTATTTTTTTATGTATGTTCACCGATTTCTCGGTCAATTGTGGACCGATTTTGAAATTTTTTTTTTTGATTGGAAGGTTATACTTCCGAGTTGGTCCCATAGAAATATTGTTATGATCTGATCATGAACTTCGAAGATAAGGAACAGAACTCCTCATAGGATCACAGCAGAACCGTCGTAACAAGTAAAATTGCTTTGTTTATACGTGTAGTCGATGACTGACTGAAAGTAGAGGGGGAATATATCGAACTGATCTGATGATGAAGCCTGAAGTTAGGCACCGGAACTCTGTAATAAATTAATGTAATCTAACCGTGTTTGGGATTATTAGAATTGTCATGAGATGCACTCTGGCTATAAGATATTTAAGTTTGGCTGAGGGGTACTTTTTAGTGGAGGTACCATAACTAAAAAGTGTAAAATAAAAAACTTTTTACAAAAAAAAATACAACCGACTTCAAAGTAAAAAAAGCACTGAAAAGTGCAAAATAACTTTAATTTCGGAAGTCGGTGTTAAATAACGAAGAGACAAAACTATTATAGAAACACCGACTTCCGAAATTAAAGTTATTTTGCACTTTTCAGTGCTTTTTTTACTTTGAAGTCAATTGTATTTTTTTTTGTAAAAAGTTTTTTATCTATTAATTTCTTGCTATATCTATATAATTATGTTATTTGGTGGAACAGCACGGATAAAGACAGAGCATTCGTTGCACAAAAAAAGTGCATCAGGGCCTTCGTCCCGACGAATCCTGTCAGACATTTTTTATGAAGTTAGTTCTGTTACCACTTCCTGCACTTTACATATACGCAATCTGTAACTTTGTTTGTAATAAGGGATTGTTCAAGAAAACTTATGAAGTAAGCTCGTCTAAGGGATCCAGACAGACTTGTAACAGAGGATAATCCTAAATCAGCGAAGTATGCTAAAAGCTGTCTTGTGATGTGTGTACGCATTTGCAACAAAATTCCGAAACAATTAAAATGTATAAATAATGCAAATTAATTTAAAAAGAAGCTGTATAAATGGCTGAATGGACATAATTTCTATGACATTAATGATTTATTTGACTTACTACTTAATGTTGTTTTGACCTAAGATTTTTGCATGCAATTGACACATATACTTACTGTGTAGCCAAACATGTGGACATTGTATTACCATTATACCATGTTTAAGGCAAATAAAGACTTACATTACCTATTTCTTACACTGCAAAGTTGTACTGTCACACAAAACTTTCAAACTGCGTCATCTGATAATCACCTATTTGGAATACCAAGATACAGACTACGCCTAGTTTGGGGCCCACGGCCACTTCAAATGTGTTCTGTTTATTTTCTTTCTAATTGTTTATTTCTTTAATTACCTATTGACTGGTGTGTGTATCAATAAATTATTATTATTATTAGTTTTAGTCAGTAAAAGTCTGACACGCCCTCTCGCCCATAGAGCCACCATAAAGCAGGAGAAGTCATTGGATAATTTTTATTATTTCATTTTATTTTTTAATTTTATTTCATTCAAAAATATATATCTAAAAATAATAGTTACCAATCAAATACACTCCATAATTGTAATGACAGCAAGCTTAAAAGCCGAATAAAAGGACTTTGGTCAAAGAACTTGTAATTGAATTTTTGAAGGAGGGTCTCAAGATATAGGTCAGGCTATCGCGTTACGTTGATTTTTCCGCCCTTTTTAATGGCACACTTATATTGCTTTATTGGGAAATTGGCAAGGCCAGATGTTTTTTTTTTTCGGTGTGAAAATCATCTTATGACATCCCACGCTCTTGGGCGGAGCGAGAGATAGTGTCAGACTTTTACTGACTAAAAACCCACTCCTGTTCCTTCGTTGCCTTTCGTACCAGGGCCGAGTCTTCCTTTCAGAATCAGACCCTTGGCCCCAGTAGGCTTCGAACCTGATGGTCCCTACAATTGCTGACATCTCCTTGAGGCGCGCGTGAAACAGTACGCGCCATCGACGACTTGGGCTCGGTCCGGACGGTTACCGGACGGTCGGACGGCGAGCCACCCATTGCTCGCCGCATTGGCAAGGCCAGATGGTTGGATTTATAATACACGGTGTCTCTGACACCAACACACAAACGAATACCACGGATCCAGTACATGATCCTGGACCCCCCAGTGGTGGAATTTTTCGTCCACATTTTCCTAATTAAAAAAAAAAAATCTGTACCTTTTTAAATTTAAACTGTGTAAAATCTTTATTCTAACCAACTCCGATGATATTATTAGTAAAACGTGCGCCACGCGCTCCTCAAGGAGATGTCAGCAAACCGTAGAAGCCCAGCAGGGCCGATGCCCGCTAGCTAGGACCGCGGGGAATTTCTGAAAAGGAAACCCGTAGTCCTAGAGCGCAAAGGGTAACTGAAGGACACAGGTGTGATTTTAGTCAGTAAAAGTCTGGCACGCCCTCTTGCTCCGTCCAGAGCGCGAGAAGTCATTAGATGATATCTACACTTAAAAAAAAAGTGGTGGAATTTTTGGTCGGCTTTTTCCTAATTTAAAAAAAAATCCGTACTTTTTAAAATTTAAACTGTGCCAAATCGTTATTCGTTGTAAACTGTGTAAGCTCTCCCACTCCGTCCAAGACCAGGAGAAGTCATTCGATGATTTTCCACCTAAAAAAAAACCAATAGAATGTTACTTTAGCGCAGGGATACGAGCGAAGCCACTGGCATAAGCTAATTTTAAATGAATTAAATAAATCATCTCAATTTCATTCAAAAAAGTGAAGTAAGACACACTATTGAAAAAAGACTTCTAGAAAAGAATTCCCAAATACGGAAAGTACTTTCGTGTGACAACCCTAACAGAACTCTATAATGAAGCATAGCTTCGCGTTAGAAAGCTAATTGTTCGGAAAGAATTGAACGTTTATATTTTAAGAAAGAGAGCTCTATGATTTACGTTCGTTTTTTAAAATGGCTCGGAAAAACGGAATGTTATTTGAAAATGAGACGAAAAAACTGAAAATAGAAGCGCCTTTTATTAGGTGTTTAGATTTTGCTTTTGTTGTATTTATCACACAACGTTTAACACCTAGTAATATTAAACTACAACGAAGCTTTGAGGTTTAAAATAATTTATTAATAGTGGAATTACAGATGGGTATTTATTTAATGACAAAAAAATTGATAGTGTCAAAAAACCCGACGATAAAAACAACTAAAACCTACGGTCGATGGATGCGTAGCTTCATAGACACATATTCGTCATTATACGCTTGGTGTACGCCTGCATGAAGCTTACATTATAAACTATGAAACTCTGTCAACGAAACAACGGCATCGTGTCGCAGTGTTGTTGCCGCTTCGTCAACAAATTTTTGTAGTTTTGTATCTAATACAACAGTAGGCTTAAAAAGTTCAAAACAAGTCACTTTGAGCAGTCTGATGATGTTGGTGAAATTTATTTTACTTCAGTTAAATATTTTACGTCATCAAATTGCTGACAGTCGTTACAGATACTGGCACGGATCTTGAGAGCTGACTTCTACAGTTCTACTTGCGCAGAAACACGCAGAAGTGAATTATTGGGTCTCTTTAGTGGTATGAAGAGAGGTACGGGGGCGGGGAGTGCAATCTTTGTACAGTGATTGGCTCGCCGATGTTGTACGATGCGCAAAGCGATCCCCGCTCTTTCGCCGAGCGCTCAAGATTCGTGCCGCTATCTATACCACTATACAGTAGGGACCATCAGTTTATCTTAGGTGTATCATGTTGCCCAGTAACTGGGCTGAGGAGATCGGATAGGCAATCGCTTTATGTAAAACACGGGAGCTCAGCAGCATCAGGTGAGACTAGAAGCCGACCTCAAGGTAGTTGAGAAAAGGATAGGGAGGTGATGATAGATTTAACGCCATCACCTGCGTCAGACTGCTTAAGGTAATTTTTTTCGAACTTCTTAGTCGTTTTTTGCGGTTAGGTTTTTTGACACTGTCAATTTTTCGTGTACGCCTGCTCATAGCTTATATATATACAGGGTGACTGGTAATTAGTGTACGATACTTAAACACGTGATTGTGCTCATGATAACAAACAACATTTACTATGGGAACGAACCTGAAATCGCAAAAAAAAATGGGCTGTTCAGTACATTTATGTTTGCCTATTGTACTGAATAGCTGATATTTTTTTCACGTTTTCGGCTTTGCTCCCATAATAAAAATTGTTTGTTATCATGAGCACAATCACGTGTTTAAGTATCGTACACTAATTACCAGTCACCCTATATATATATATATATATATATATATATATATATATATATATATATGTATATATACATACAAAATTATAAAGTCTGTCGGCGTAACAGCAACGTCGTACCGTTGTGTCGTTGCCGCTGAGTGGAGCGTGAGCAAGCGTGCACCAAGCGAATCATGACAAATACGCGTCTATGAAGCTATGCGTCAGAGGTCAGTAGACCTTAGTAGGTTCAGAGACAAATAGGTATCATGTGTTTCATAATCTTTTTCTACTCAAGATTGATTTTCATGGAGCTGGTTAGTGCAATTTTTGACGATAGATAAGTACCGGCGCTAACCGCTTTGTATCATAAAAAATATAATATTGGAAATCACTCATCTTATTTCTCTCACTCTAACTTAATAAATCTCACCGAATTATTCCAGTCTACATCATAAAAATAGATAACTTACGACACACGTCCCTTTCACCCTAAATATACCACGACGACGACGGAAGACATCTATAGGATAACGTCAAATGACGTCACAAAATAGCCTCCCAGGAAATTGATATTTACAACACTACGACACGACTATGGTAAACTATGTGTTTACCATAGTCGTGACATAAAGCAGCCGTCCCCAAACTTTTTTAATAACGGACGCTTAGATAGGTTAGCAATCATTATTGAAACTGGTTACATTTAGGAAGGAGAGTAGGCCGCGTGACTTCGTCGTTAAGCTTTGGGTTTTGGCGTGTTAGTACCACCATAGATTTTTTTTTTTAATAAACTAAGCTAATACTTGACTGTGATCCCACCTGATGGTAAGCAGTGATGCAATCGTTGATGATGAAGCGCACTAGTTTATTAGGAGCCTATTCACTCTAGCCTTAAATAGATGTATTGTTAAAAATAAATTTCTATTTTGACGAGTGTTTTGTCGAGAGTGTAGTTTGAGGAGTGTTTACCTGCAGTTAAACTTCCTCGATAAATGGACTATCGAACAATAAAATAATCTTTAAATTCAAACCAGTAGTTCCTAAGATTAACTCGTTCAACCAAACCAACAAACTTTTCAGCTTTACAACATTATGTATCTTAGATGTGTGAAATCAAAATCTAACTTAAGTTATGTTAATACTCAGTACAGCTCTCTACGTCTATGTTTCACGACTGTGGTAAATATGTCATAGTGACATGGACATGGGGAACGTCACATTATCAAAATTAATGCTCGATTTAGCAAAGAGGTTTTAATATTTGGTTTTGTATACGATAGTCGTTTGTTTTTAGTGTTACGAATGTTCGTAGGTTGTTGACAGGTAGAATATGTTTGAAGAATTATTTGTGTTTTGATTTAGTATGTCATATAATATTGTTCGTTGTATGAAAATATTTTAAGGGTTTTTATAAAAGTGGAACAGTTTTCATGTGGTAAGGCCTTTCTTATCGATATATATGTTAATAAGATTGTTTAGGCAAAGTAACCCGTAGTCCTAGAACGCATAGAGCAACTGAGCTGATCCTGCTTTACCTCACAGCAAGAAAAGTCATTGGATGATTATAGCACAAAAAAAGTATATACTAACTTTTTATTCCCCAACATGGATATAAAGGAACCTTAGACACTCAAAAATAGTGTAGCTATAAATCGATGAAATATTGTTTTGTAATCTAATTAGCATATCTACAGACTACGTCCTTTAAACTAAAACCAGCTAAACCCGAGTAGCACTAACGCGCACAAGGTAGCGAATTAAACATATTTTAGTAGGAGTGATTTTTTTTTTGAGGTGGGCGGGAAGGATGTCAGACTTTTACTGACTAAAATCCACTCCTATGTTTCTTCTTTACCTTGCGTCCCAGGACCCCGGGGTTCCCTGTCGGACAACCCATGGCTCCAGAAGGCTTCGGGCCTGCTGGGCCCCTACGGTTTACTGATATTACATGAAATCTTAATCTTGAATGAGGTCTAGTAATAAAATAATAATTAGTTTTTCAAAAATCAACCTTAAAGGTGTACATTATTTCATATAATCAGTAATTTTATAAAAACAAAATAATCAACATTTTAAGATAAAATAATTATAAAAAAACACAACAAAACTTAATGAATGGAAATAAAGATAACAATGCAGTGTCTAAATTAAATAAATATGAATGTCAAATTACTCATAATATCGTCAACAGTTTAATTATAATAAAAAAATCAGATGTCTTAATTTGTTTTTAAATTGAATAATATTTAAATCCTTAATTGCATTTGGTAATTTATTAAATAGGTAGTAGCTTCTGCCAGCAGCTTCACCCAAGTAAATGTAATTTCTCCATACAAACTTTGGACCCCCGTTTCACCTCCATAGGGGATGAATTTTGGTAAATACTCTCTTAGAGCTCGCCTATGTCATAAAAAGAAAACTTGTGCAAAATTTCAGATTCATAGTCCAAGTTGCGTTGATATGTCAGTCAGCCAGTTTCTTCTTTTATATTTCGTCGTTGCGATTTTAAGACCTCTCATGTGTCAGTTTTGGCAAAATCACTTTTTTACGCCACCCTTTTTAATTAACATTTTGAAGCCCTATCGAATGCAAAAACTCTCATGTGTATACGACGATTTAATCGTCATTCGTTTACCAATTTCAAGATCAACAATGTGCTTTCTAATAAAATACTACCTTTACATTTTTTTATTTTATTTTTTATTATTATTATTATTGATAGGCTCGCGTTTGACCACCATCTCACCTGATGGTAAGCGATGATGTGGCCGACGATGGAGCACGCTTGCCTAGAAGTAACCTATTCACTCTTGACTTAAAGACCCCGGTTGTAGCTATCAGGGAACACAGACTCCGGCAGGGAATTCCACTCCTTAGCTGTACGCATTATGAATGTGTTCCCAAAACGCTTTGTACGTATGGGTGGGATGTATTGATGTATGATTACGACATTTACCTACTTTTAACTACTTTTACATGTAAACTGTTTTTTTTTTTCACAATCATACTATTTTTAATTTCAACTAACAATAGCAAAATTATAAGCAGGAAATCATATGGCTGATACCTATATTTTTTTTGTAGATGGTTTCATAACATTTTTCTTAGTAGACGGTATTTATCGATTTTCTCTTAGAGTTGAATTTTACAATTATAGGACTTATTTTATTTTATTTTATTTATCTATGACAGGTACTCTCTGCACTTACAGTCGAAACCAACACGTGCAGAGAGTCATTATTATATTACAATAGAATATTTAGAAAGAAAAAAAAAATAATCATAAAATAACACAATTACTTAATAAAAATCATTATCATTATCATCATTATCATTATCATCATTATCATTTAATAAATTACAATTAAATTAAATAAATTAAAATCAAATTAAAAACATAGAAATAATAAAAAAAAACGATTAAAATAAAATAAATTAAAATTAAAGTCCATATATATACAAATCAATTATCATTAGGTATAAAATTAGTAATTAATATTTGCAATATAACATTGATGAAAATCGAATCAACCGCCAAAACATTCTCTGCACCTCTCCAAAAACAATCGCACACTTGAGTGGAACAAGTCTACATCCGGATGCTGAGCAGTCAGTGTGTTGAGCAATGACACCGCCTGATTTGTTGCCGCATACTGTGCGGTACGAGTCCGAACCCTGGGAGTCGCTAGCAGAGGGCGCGAGCGCAGTCACGTGTATTGAGGCGGCGCGGATAGACCACAGCGCGACAGAGTCGTAGGGTTGTCAATTTTACCATTAAACAACAAAAAATAATGCACAAGGAGCGCACATTTGCGTCTCAGCTCGAAGGTATCAATACCCACCATTCCTGAGACGAACAGAGAGGGATACAAGTAGGGATAATACCCATACATTTTTATGTAAAGGTACCGACAGAACTTACGCTGTACCCGTTCTATGAGAAGAATGTACTTTGTTTAAACTCGAGCTTGCTACGAACAAACGCGAAATATATGGCAACAATTGCGTGTTTGCTAGTGAACCGAGCCGACTGCCTCAAGACGAATCCCAGGGATTGGTGTGTTCGCTTACACAGACCGATTATGTGGTCATTGAAAGTCAGCTCGGTGTCCAACGTGACACCAAGATCTTAAAGACGCAACGACGATTTTTAGATTATATAGGTATATATTGGTACTCACATTCGCATAATAACACTACCAACCCAATCTAATCACTAGTACTAACTGATGATGACAACTAAATATTGTGCGTAGACCAAAAATTCCAGTAACATTAATACACTAATATTGTGGATAATAAGTTTTCGCACCAAATAATTTTAGGTGTAAACATAATATACCAACTACGTAGGTACAGTCAACAAAAGAAATAAATAACTAGGGTCGTCAGATATAGTTGAAGTTTTCATGGAAACCGATGGATGGTTTTTTTTTTAATGATATAAACTAGTGCTTGACTGCGATCACACCTGATGGTAAGCAGTGATGCAATCATTGATGGTGAAGCGCACTAGTTTATTAAGAGCCTATTCACTCTAGCCTTGAAAACGCCTTCGGACGGGAAGACCGCAGCAGGTAAATTATTCAAGTCCTTTGATGTACGCGGTATAAACCACGAAGTGCTTAGTTCGGACCGTAGAGGTGTCAACAATTAACTTGTTTTTTTTTTTACAATTTATGTACACACATATACACAGAAGAAGACAACGTCTGGGTGGACACTCGCCTTACGTCGGCATCGGGTTTTTCGAAGTTAAAACGACAATTTTTTCATTAATGAGTGGTTCATCATCATCATCATCATCATTTCAGCCGAAAGACGTCCACTGCTGGACATAGGCCTCCCCCAAGCGTCTCCACAACGACCGATCCTGTGCGTCTGACATCCACCGCACTCCCGCGACCCTCACCAGGTCGTCAGTCCACCTTGTGGGAGGCCTTCCGACGCTGCGCCTTCCGGTGCGCGGTCGCCACTCTAGAACCTTTCGGCCCCATCGACCATCCGTTCTACGAGCAATGTGCCCTGCCCACTGCCACTTTAGTTTGGCGATTCTTCGGGCTATGTCGGGGACCTTGGTTCTCCTGCGGATATCTTCATGAGTGGTTCATTAGCTATGAATTTAATTATGTTTTAATAAATAATATTTATTTTACAAATATAGGATATAGAAAACACTTTTACAGGTCAATTTTTTCGTCAGCTGAAACTGGGTGAGGCCGGTGTTTCTTAGCTGCCTACCCTGAGAAGAAACACCGAAACAAACTCAGAGGTCAAAGTTTCTTTTAAATTCCATTCATGTAATAAAATATAAAATGGTAATGGTAAAATCATAAGAGAACCATGCAGATTAGTGTCTGAGATGGTCTTTTGAGAAAATAACCACACAGATTTGAGTGGACCTGTCCAGTCAGTGCAAGCATTTCTCAGTATTCGTATAGCTCAACTTAGGACTACTAAGTTAGTCACTAACTACACAATGTTAGGTTTCTTTTTTTTTGACGTGACAACGTCTTATAATTCGATGGAGCCGGCTGCACGCACGAAAATGTATGACGCATGCGGCGTTACCTCGCTCTGAGGCGTTCCATTTAAGGCTTGAAGTGCAAGCGAGAGCGCGTTCGGCCTCCGCGTTCGGCAGTGTTCGACATCTGTCTCTCTCCTACTTAAGTGAGCGATGCGTCTGCGTCGTGACAACTGCTATAGAATAATACATTTACCTACATGTTTTCGTCAAGTATAAAGTGCAGTGAAAAGTGAATGTAGTGTTAATTGTTTATTTGTATTTATGCGTACAAATAAATGTAACACTTTTTCACGTTCAACTATCGTCAGTAAACCGACTTTACAGACAACCGATTTTTTGAAATCTTAAGTTTCTTACATGTTGTTTCAACACTGTGTATCTGTGTTTCAAATAAATCTTTCTATCTTTTTCTTTATATCATTTCATGGGTTTCCATGAAAACTTCAGCTGTATCTGATGACCCTGGTTACTTATCTCTTTCATTGACGGTACGTGATTAATTTACACGTTACGTACCCGTACACTTAAAATAGCATGTACTCGGTAAATAACCAACTCCCCAATAATCAGTCACGTGTAAATCCCGTCGTGACCTTTCCGGCATCGCCCAAAAAATAAACATAACACAACTGACTCTCAAAGTCATCACAAATAACTCGAGTAAATATCCCTATTCAATTTCGCCGGAAAACGCCATGGCAACAAAAACCCATAAAAATGTGTAGGAACGAAACATTTTATGATTTAACTCAGAATCGTACGAGTTTTATTATTTAGAAGTAACGACACAGAAATATTACTTTTCCATTTTTTCTGGTTAATTAAGTTTGTTACGACTGTGTAGGTACATGGTTGATGGGTTATGTTAATAGTCGGTTTTTATTTTTGATTTGCACGGGTTATGTATACCTTGTGCCAAGTTTAGAAAGTGTTTAGTGTTTAATTAGCTTCTGCCAGTAGTTTTTTCTGCATGAATGCAAAAAAATATATAGCCTATCGTCCCTTAGCTTAAACACCGCTCAAGTGGAAAATTGGCGGTTTTCACATTTGAATGCCTTTAGATGGAGCTGCTCATTGCGCGTCTAACCATTGGTCACATGATATAGATTTCAGCCAATCAGAAGTCATAATTCGAAAAGTAGTGATAGCGTGCAAGTCGGCTAGCCTCTCAACACCGCACAGTTTTTTTCGTTTCCTGTAAAGTCGAAAATTGGCGGTTTTCATATTTGAATGCCTTTAGATGGAGCTGGTCATTGCGCGTCTAACCATTGGTCACATGATATAGATTTCAGCCAATCAGAAGCCATAATTCGAAAAGTAGTGATAGCGTGCAAGTTGGCTGGCCTCTCAACACCGCACACTTTTTTTCGTTTCCTGTAAAGTTGGTAAAAATGACATAGGCGGTGTTGTTAGCTAAGGGACGCTATATTACTCAGTGACAAACGTTTTATAAGTGCCCATATAGGCCTATGTGAAATAAAAACACTTTAATTTTGTTTTTGTTTTAGAATTTAAAAAAAGTAGCATTACTTTAGTGAAAAAAATTTTAAAATCGGTCCAGTAGTTTTTGAGTTTATTCACTAAAAAGAAAAGCACAAAAAAATCTAAAAATGAAATTCTTTCCTCTTTAAAGTATTAGTATAGAAAATTATAAGAATTCAACGCATTTCAGGTACCCAACTGACTATTAAGTTCGAAGGTATTTTTAGGGTTCCGTGCCCAAAATGAAAAAACGGGACCATATTACTATCACTCCGCTGTCCGTTTGTCTGTCACCAGGCTATATCTAATGAACCGTGATAGCTAGACAGTTGTTTTCAAAGATGATGTATTTATGTTGCCGCTATAATAATAAGTAAAAAGACCCTGTTCCCGATACCGGTGGGATACTATTTTTTATATTTTTAAATGTTTTATTTTTTATATTATTAATTTATTTATTATATTCTTTATTGTACACCACATAAACAAAAATAAAGACAAACATAATTAAAAATAAGTGTACAATGGGCGGTCTTATCGCACAGGGCAATTTCTTACAGACAACCTTTGGATGGACTGAAAGAGAGGAGATGGATTTAGGGCTGTTTTATTTTTGTAATATTTAAAAATGTAACTAATATGTTTATGTAAATGAAATAAAGAAAGTAAAATAAAAAAAGTAGGTTAAGTGGGGCTCCCTAACGTGTTTTTTTTTTGCTATGGTCGGTACGGAACCCTCCCTTCGTGTGCGTATTCGACCCACACTTGGCTGGTTTTTTAAGTACTTGTTAACACTTTAACACTAAAAAAGCCTAAACAAAAGTTTTCGAAATCTGTAGAAACTTCAAAGGTATTTTAATCCGTTGATAAAAGAAAAAAAAGCTTTGGGCTTAAAAAGCTTTTTACCCTTCTTATTCTTAAATATTTAACTGGAGGAGATCGTTGCTAAAATAATATCGGCAATATAGATTTGCTCGCAGAACAGATGGCCGTTGGGGTCGAAAAGTTCTGGAGTGGCGACCGCGTACCAGAAGAGGCACTGTTGGAAGGCCCCCTACAAGGTGAACCGATGACCTGGTGAAGGTTGCGGGAATCCGATGGATGCGAGACGCACAAGACCGTTCATTGTGGCGACATTTGAGAGAGGCCTATGTCCAGCAGTGGACGTATGATGATGATGATGATGACATGGATTGATCTTGTAAGTTAAGCAACGCTTGCAGGATGGAATCGAGATTCCTCCGTGCCTCGGGAACTACACTAAGCTGTTGGTCCTGATTATCATTCGTAGATCTTCAAGAGTCGTAGTCAGACGCCAGAAAGCTTGACCACCAATCAGGCTGTTCAAGGAGTATCATGTTGTCAAGTAACTGGGTTGTGGAGGTCTAGCATAATAGCATAATCAGCTTTATAATGTTCCCACTGCTGGGACTCAAGCCTCCTCTTTTGGAGAGGATGGGCCGTAATCCACCTCGCGGGCCCAGTGTGTGTTGGTGGATGTCACATGTCTGCGAGTTTTTGGGTCTCGGACATGCCGGTTTCCTCACGATGTTTTCCTTCACCGTTTTGAGAGCAGTGGTGATGAAATAAATTACACAAAGTATAATGTGCCTGGCTGGGTTTGAACCCGTGACCTACAACTCGTAAGTCGGGGCCGTTACCACTCGGCCACCACTGCTCTACTGCACACTGCTCTGCTCTGTGGAGGTCTACTATTACGCAATTGGGCGTTTTTACGTAAATCAACAAAAAAAAAAGTAAAAAGAAACTTTTTCCGGATTTTTCTAGGAGAAACAAAGATATAGAAACCAAAATTTTTGATTAAAAAAAATCGTACAAACGTGTGTACAAAATGACAATTAAGCGTTTTTCAAGGTCATTCAAGTTGTACAGACGTATGTACAATCGGCCTTCGAGGGGTTAGGCAGTAGTTCCATGTAAAACACGGGTATTCTGCCTCATCCAGATAAACTGGAAACCGTTCCCAAGCAAGTTCAGAAAAGGTTAGGGAGATGATTGACTGGTCGGTTGGTCTAGTAATTAGTGGCCCTGACTGCTATGCCGGAGGTCGTGGGTTCGTTACCCACCCAGGACAAATGTTTGTGTGATGAACACGATCATTTGTTCTGTATCTATAATCCTCACGCCACGCCACGGTAGACGCGGGCTTGAGGACGTCGAACACTAGGTAGCTCGCCGTCCGGCTGTTCGGTAATTAAGCGGACCGAGCCCAGTCGTCAACAGCGCGTAGTGATCCTCGCGCTCCTCAAGAGATGTCAGCAAACCGTAGGGGCCCAGCAGGGCCGATGCCCGCTAGCTAGGACCGCGGAGAATTTATGAAATGCAAACCCGTAGTCCTAGAATGCAAAGGGTAATTGAAGGATACAGGTGTGGTTTTAGTCAGTAAAAATCTGACACGCCCTCCCGCTCCACCCAGAGCGTGAGAAGTCATTTGGATGATTTCCCACATAAAAAAAAAATGTGTGATGAGCACAATCATTTGTTTATTTATTTATTTATTTATTTATTATATTCTTTATTGTACACCACATAAACAAAAATACAGGACAAACATAATTAAAAATAAGTGTACAATGGGCGGTCTTATCGCACAGGGCAATTTCTTACAGACAACCTTTGGATGGACTGAAAGAAAGAAGATGGATTTAGGGTTGTCAGTGTACAACATCAGAAAATACTAATAAGACAATAACACAAATACATACATACAATATAAGAAAAACATATACTAATAAATATTAAATATATAATTGAGCCAGGAGAAGAAAAAATCAAAGTGAAAGGTAATGCTCCTTCACCATTTTTTTAAACGTAGGTAGCGTTTGGGCACGCCTCACTTCTAAGGGTAACGCATTCCACAAACGAGCTGCTTGAATTGTGAAAGATTTATCAACGAAAGAAGTGGAATGCGTGCGAATACTTAATTTTAGGTTTTCCGATGATCTCAAGGACCTACTATGTGTGTCACTGAGAAACTGAAAGCGTTCCTTAAGATAAAACGGGGTACAAGGATTAAATAGCACATTATAAAGCAAAGAAAGTATGTGGGCGTTCCGGCGAAGGCGAATAGGAAGCCATTTGAGCTTAGTACGAAATTCAGAAACGTGGTCATACTTACGCAAGCCAAATATGAACCTTATACAGAGATTTTGAAGTCGCTCAAGCTTATCCAATTGGTCTTGGGTGAGATCAAGATAGCTGGCAGCAGCATAGTCCAGGATTGGAAGAAGAAGAGATTGTGCTAACGCAATTTTAGTAGTGATGGGAAGAAAATTACGAAGACGTCTTAGGGAGCCCGCCGAAGCAAATAGCTTACGACTGACTTCCTGCAGTTGTTTTGTCCAGGAAAGAGTGCGGTCGATATAGATCCCCAAGTTCTTCACAGTGTAACTTAAAGGAATAGTGGTATTATTGAAAAAAACTTGGGAAAGCTTCGACCAATCTACTTTAGACACAATCCGGGAACTACCAATAACAATCACTTGCGTCTTAGTTGGATTGATCTTCAACCCAAACTCAGCACTCCGGTCACCTATTCGAGCCATTTATTTTATTTATTGTAAATGAATTACCCTCTCATTAGGTTTTGTAGAAACTATTTTTGTTACCTATAAAAGGTTTAATTTTTTAGATATTTGTCAATCAACGCGATAATATTATGTAATAAATATAAGTACATAATCATCTACGATTTCAGGCCTTGAAATCAATAAATTATTCATGAAAGCAAACATACGTGATTTTTTTATAAAGTTAGATTCCGTTTTTTTTTAAATTATTTTTTAGAGCCAGATTGAGTTCTGATAAATCAATAATTCCAACACATTACGTGTTTATTAAATTGTAAAACCTAAGTTCTTAGTACTAAAATAATCTGTAATTATAACTACTAGATTACAGCAATCAAATTAACAACTACTTCATGTAGTTTGATTACTGTACCTAGTTATGTTCCTTTTTAAGTTACTTGTAATTATAACTACATGTAGTTAACTAATTTTAATCGTAATTTGTAATCTGATTACAAAATAGTAGTTAACTACGCCCATCACTACTAAAGACATTTTTTTTCTTTTTAAATAACGTTAATGGTAATATAGTGGTAGTGCCATTACCGTAAGGAAAATAATTATAGAATTACATCAACCATACAAAACATGACCTATCCAGATTCATAATTCACAAATTCTAAAATAATATTAGCTCTTTGCAAAATGGCTTCCACAATTCAATCATAGGTTTCGAATAGAAACCCATATCCAACACAAACACTCAATTACGTGATTAATTACTAAACAAATAACTGTGTTCTTACCATTAACCTACTTTGCAGAGGATGATTCCATATTTGTGTATTATAATTAGTTTGTACTAGCTTCTGTTAGCGGCTCCACCCACGTATTATTAGAAAATTATCCCAAGGGTTTGGGCGCAGCAATGACAATCTCCACAGATGGGGGTTCTCGGACGGTTCCCATCTTCAGTGTTTGTGCGGCGTCTCTCCGCAGACCATGTCCCACCTTCGATCCTGCATCACGTGCCCTGTTCACGTAGGGACCTAACGACAGCATCAGTGGACGGCACTGCCGTGACCGAAACTGGGCCAGGCAAGGAATTTAACTAGCTTTGCCATCGATACGCTAAGAAGAAGAAGAAGAAGAAGAATCCCAAGGGAACATACTCTAGGAATAAAAAGTATTTTATGTACTATTCCAGGACATAGTCTACCAGGGTACCAAGTTTCATCGAAATCCATTCAGTAGTTTTTGCGTGAAAGAGTAACAAACATACATACATACTTACAAACTTTTTCGGTTATAATTGTTACATAAATATTTTAAGAATATGAGCTAGGCTTTCATAATATTAATGAAAAATCGCCAAACTAAAGTGGCAGTGGGCAGGGCACATTGCTCGCAGAACAGATGGCCGTTGGGGCCGAAAGGTTCTGGAATGGCGACCACGTACCGGAAGACGTAGCGTTGGAAGGCCTCCTACAAGGTGGACCGATGACTTGGTAACGGTTGTGGGAGTCCGATGGATGCGAGACGTACAGGACCGTTCATTGTGGCGACACTTGGGGGAGGCCTATGTCCAGCAGTGGACGTCTTTCGGCTGAAATGATGATGATGATGATGATAAATAAAAAACAAAACCGGCCGGGTCGGACTCGCGTACGAAGGATTCCGTACCATTATAAAATTATGTCGGTGAAGTCAATAGTAAGCTTCCAGCTTGAACGAGCGTAGTGTCAATGTCACTTTGACAGAATCCAGGTTGACGTTTGCATGAACCGAACAGATAAAAGTTTCGACCGCATAGACGCAGGGCTTTTTTCTCTGTAGGCAGCCGTGTGAACAACATCTAGTCTAGGGACTGTCTCACGGTTCGTTGTGAAGTGAATACCTAAAGTTTGCATCATAATAAATCCAATAACTGTTTTCTTACCACTAATCTACTTTGCAGAGGGTGATGTCATATTTGCGTTCTATAATTACTTTGTATACCAATTAGTACAAGCCATGGCTTGCATTTGTTACGTAGTTACGAGTATTTTAAGAATACGAAGTAGGCCTTTATATAATATAGCCTATGCCATTCAGGAATAAAGCAGCTTTCTATTGATGAAAAAAGTTTAGCAATCGGACCAGTACTTTCAGATTTACAAACAAAAAAACAAACTTTACCTCCTTCTAATATTATTTAGTGTAGAAGTGTAGATTGACCCTTTAGCCGCTTGCGTCGAATTGGTCCAACGAGTGTTTTCGCGTCCTATTCGCCAGGATCGTGTGAATGCGACTGGGTATATACTCCATCTCGTTTAGCTCTTCAATCCCTTTAAGTGACAGAAGAGCTGACTAGATGGAATATGTATGAGCCCACTTAAATCATTCATTTTATATATTCTGTTTTTAGTATTTGTTGTTATAGCGGCAACAGAAGTACACCATCTATGAAAATTACAAATATCTATACCCTATTTATCTGGGCTTGAGATAAAATGTAAACAAAGAAAACAATGACCAAGACAACAGACACGTTGTTGTTTGTTGTTGGTGACAGTTTGTTTTTTTATTTTGACCTTTGACCAAGTTTCTTCGACGTGTTTGAATACATTATAATCAATCTTCTTTTCTGTTGATTGCATTGGCATTTTCTTTGCATGCTTTTTCTTCGACGAATAACAAGAATTCAACGAAAATATCTCGTATCAACAATCGATAGTGAAAAAGATGGTAGATTATTACCCGCCCCATGACAAAACGTCACATTTTTATGTAAAATGTTTGCAGTATCTGTTGTCTATAATTTAATAGTATTATAAATGGTTTGTTTTCCTTTTATCTCACAGCTCCCTGAATAAGGTATCACTATCACGGTTCATGAAATACAGCCTGGTGACAGACAGATAGACGGACAGTGGAGTTTTAGTAATAGAGTCCCGTTTTTACTCTTTGGGTACGGAACCCTAAAAAGTGATAGATATTAACATAACTTCGTCTTTGAAAATTCGAAAAACGCATTGCGGATCCATTAAAAGTAAAAAAATAAATAAAAATAGTGAGCTTACCTTGTCTGCTTGAGACAATTTTTTCTAAATCTGAAACAAAAACATGGGCGTATTTATTTTATGTCAAAACTTAAAAATAGCACTAGATAATCAATCTCTCTGTAGCGACATCTATGGCGTCACATAAGAACTAATCCTGAATCGCGCAATCAAAGTTCTCCGCGCGATTAGAACATATAGAACAGCCCGAAATCATCTATTGGGCAGTAGCCCACCAGACATAACATCCCGTCTGGTTGGAGGATCCTCCCTTTTCAACGGAGGTTTGCGGGACTTTACACTCTGTTCCGCATACCTCCACACTGGCGACGTGATGCAACCACTCGCTTTCTTTTCCAGGAAGCTCAGCCCATCGCAAGCAAAGTATTCTCCCTATGACATGGGAACTGCTTGCCATTTACGAGGCCATCAAATACTTCCGTCACATGTTGGAGGCTAGGCACTTTGTACTGTACACGGATCACAAGCCGATCAGTTTTGCATTCCACGAGAGGAAGAAAAACTGTTCGCCTAGACAGTTCCGGCACCTCGACTACATAGCCCAGTTTACCACTGACATTAGGCATATTTCCGGCAAAGACAATGTCGTGGCCGACCCTTTGTCTCGTGTGGAAGAGCTACAGGTGCCGGTCAGTCTCGACACCCTCGCGGAATCGCAAGCTTGTGACCCGGAGCTGACCAGACTCCTACAAGAAGGCTCGTCCTTAGTGTTGGAGAAGGTCAAGGTGACTGGGGAGCGAACAGCAGTATACTGCGATGTCAGTACGGCGTCTCCCAGGCCATTTGTTCCCGCTATGCTGCGAAAACAAGTTTTCAACAGCTTGCATTCCCTCAGTCATCCTGGTGTCTCAGCGACTGCCAAACTAATAGCAGAACGCTTCGTTTGGCCAGGCATCAGGAAAGACTGTAGGGAATGGGCACGAGCCTGTCTCCAGTGCCAGCGGGCGAAGATCAACCGTCACGTCTCGGCTCCATTAGGGACGTTTCATCTCCCACGTGCAAGGTTCACCACTGTCCATATCGACCCGGTGGGCCCACTACCGATTTCGCAAGGCTTTAGGTACTGTCTGACGGCAGTCGATCGATTCACTAGGTGGCCAGAGGTCATACCTATCGTCGACATAACGGCCGAGACAGTAGCTAAAGCGCTGCTATCCGGATGGATTGCCCGGTTTGGCTGTCCGACAGACATTGTTACGGACAGGGGTCGACAGTTCGAGTCGGCCCTGTTCGAACAACTGTCAAAAATGATTAGTTTTAAGCACAAACGGACAACAGCATACCATCCGGCGTGCAATGCGATGGTGGAGCGATTCCACCGCCAACTTAAAGCGTCCATCACATGCCATGCCAATGACGAATGTGATGTAGCGACATCTATGGCGTCACATAAGAACTAATCCTGCATCGCGCAATCAAAGTTCTCCGCGCGATTAGAACATATAGAACAGCCCGAAATCATCTATTGGGCAGTAGCCCACCAGACATAACATCCCGTCTGGTTGGAGGATCCTCCCTTTTCAACGGAGGTTTGCGGGACTTTACACTCTGTTCCGCATACCTCCACATCTCCATCGCAAATAATAATAATAATATAGATAATTTTTATTTTATATTTTGACAAATAATATTTTTGCTCGCATTGTAACATGCGTCAATTTTATAAAAAATATGATTTTTGTTTATTAAATAAAACCCATATTACCTCTAGTAAACTAATATGAGAGTTTTAAAAATATGTCCCATTCATTAAACCCCAAGCGAACGCTCGCTCTCTCATTGTCTTTCTATTGCGTCTGTAATTAGGGTATTCTTTTTTTTTGGATTTTAATGACCTGGTCACTTGGACCTTTAAGTCAAGAATATAGTAGTAGTTAGTATTCAAAAAAAAAAAATATTATAAATGTTTCCATGAAAAAAATGGGTATAAAATCCATATTTATAAATGCTAGCAACCAAACTTTAGGTAACAATAACAATATTTATTTAGGCACAATTTGTTCAGCATTTCCAATTCAGTTTCCACGATCTGGCGCCGTATATCCAAGCCATTCCAATCGACTGCTTTGCTATAACATCCACTACACTGTTATTATAGTAGGATCGTTAAATTTGTATGGTTCACTAAGGGGTTGTTAACGATAACTGGCTCTCGTGTTGGGCGAATGCGATCACCTAATATCGTCATAGTCTTTTTTTAAGGTAGAAAATCATCTACCTAATAACTTTTGCCGCTGTAGGACGGGGCAGGAGACGGGTGTCACACTTTTACTGTTTAAAACCACACCTATGTTAAGACTACGGGTTTCCTTTTCAGAAAATCCACGCGTCCCTAAAGTCTTTGCTGACATCTCTTTGAGGCACGCGTGAAACACTAAACGCTGTCGACGACTCGGGTTAGATCTGGATGGTTGTCCGCAAGCCCACGCCTACGGTGGCTCATCGCTGGTAGTCGGGGTCGAGGTCTCAGCGGCTAGGGTGTGAGGCTGTTACTGCATTACTGCTTCGCAAAAGGAGGCGACCGCTAGCCTGCCACTTCTCCTTGCTCCGGACCGTGGTCTCAACTGAAGCCGGGCCCTTCAGTGAGATAATAATAATAAATAGTAAAAAAAATATAAAAAAAATCATAGGCCTATTATCTTTGTTTTTCTTAAGTCGCAATAGTTTCCCACCAACCGGGGTCGTCCTTGGGTGCACTAGCATAGCGCGTACAGGGATAATCGTCGGTTGGTATCACGTTCCATTAAAATTATCTAAAGGGCCTCTGCGAGTTGGCTTCGGCCCCTCGTATGACTTCCAAAGGTCCAGGATCTCAGGGTCCTGAGATATATAAATACATAAATAATGAAAATCTTTATTTGAAACTAGAAATAAATATAACAATTTATATAAGTACGATTCAAGTTGCAATAGTTTGAAAGTGAGGCGCAGCTATCAACGCCCACCTCCAGAAACATAAGGACAAGAGTAGTTCCATAACCTTAGCTATACATTATATTTATTTATCCTAACCTAAAGTAGTGAGGGTGTGCAGTGGAGGGGTGTGTAAGGGCGTATGTAGGGGAAGTGTATGTAGTATGAGTTTGTGATGTTATATTTGAGAGGTCGCCGCCACCGATCGCCTCAACGAGGACACGGTGGTGCTCCACCCAAGCAGGCATACTTCCACCGTGTCCTCTGGGCGATCCACACAGTGGTGATACCCTGGCGTTTCTTCTGCTTGAATCCGATGCATGAACCTTTCGAACTTACCATGTCCGGTGAGGACCTGCGTCATACGGAACGTGAGGACGCCATGAAGTCTTTCCAGCTACTCCTTAAAGAGGGGACTTACCGTCATCATTATAGCGTGCCCAATTCAACACGGGGATAAAGCTTTATCTTGGGCGGCTTGAATGCCACACTCAGGTTTCTATATTAACTCCCTTGCAATTATATTATGATTATCTATACATATAATAAAACAATAACGAAAGAAAAACTGTACATTGAGAATTTTCGAGAAAAAATAAGTGGCTTTTGTTAGAAAAACGTAACTGATGACAAAAAGTGACTTTTTAGAATTTTTGTCTGTTTGTCTGTTTGTCTGTGTGTATGGTACGGCTTCACGACAAAACTACTGGATAGATTTAATTGAAATTGAGCAAAAATGTTCTTTGTAAACCAAGGATGGTTTTAGGCTACATATTATCACGCCGTATGTTATGGGAGGTAAGCAATATTGATTTTAAAAGGTTTTTATTCGTAATTGAATGCACAAAATAATTGAATGCATAAAATGACGTTATTTAGTTAATAGAAATTTAACTCTGGGAACATAATAATCACGCTATTTTTATAAAGTAGCGGGGAAATAATATTGTAAATTGCAAGAGGACAGCTATTCAACAATATGTCAACGGGGAATTTAGCGGTAAAGTCAGGCGACCGTTTACCGCACTAAATGGTGTTAGTTCAAATCCCATAATATTGTTTTTAAAAAATCGTAAAATTATTTTCATTTAGTTTTTGCATTTTTTTATGTGCATAGGAACGGTACTGTTATGAAATCTGAGAACTTTACATGTCCTATCTAATTGTAGGGAGATTTTCACACCAATATTACTAAACAGATTGATTGGTGGTACAACAAGCTACACTATCATGAAGTCAAGTCAAAGTTTTGGTTCTAAGTCTTAACTTACCAAGCACATTTGTTGTAGGATGGTTGTAAGTAATTGATTTAAGTATGTAATTCTTAGTTTTGTCCCTTGCTCCTGTTACCATAATTTTATTAATGTAATAATAATGTAGTTGTCTGTTAAATTAACGACAATTTAGTTTTATTCATAATTTAATTTGGGTAAATAATATGTAGTTTCCGTTTTCTAACTAGATGGCGTTAGATTGCGCTATGGTTTCGTTCCGAAAAAATAATGTTATAGGTGCCGATGTGCCGCTCTCATCCTATAGAAACGGGGATTACCTTTGTTGTCTGTGTTGGTTGATGTGTTTAATTTTCCTGCGAATAATTATTATTTTTCTACTTACTAGCAATTCTTACGTACTTATTCGATTACTTTTCATTGTTTTGAATATCGTTAGTATCGGATTAAGAAGGAATTTTAGCTATGCTTTTTAGAAAAAGATCAAATCTGTCTTGAAACTCAAGGGTTTCTAAGATGCACAGGTTAGTTCGTTCTCCGCTTCTGTTGTGGGAGAAATATCGGCATCTTATGTCCGAAGACTTCCTAAGAGCTCTGAGACGCACTACTGAAGATAATATTGAGGCAACTGATGAGCGCGTTCTAAACAGTAGCCTTAGTTCACTTCAAGACATGGTCATTTCGATCGGCGGCAGTTCTCTGGTGGATTATGGGCTACCGACTCCACAACATCTGGATGTACAAGAGCGTGGAAACAGAGAGTACAACTCTGAAATAAATTATGATCCAAGAGCTATGAGTATCGTCGTCAATGACCACGTCTCAAAGTTTACCTCAGAGCAAAAGCAAATTTTCGACACCGTCCTTGAAAGCGTTGGACTCGGCCAAGGTAAAATGTTTTTCTTGGATGCTCCTGGTGAAACAGGGAAAACATTTGTCACCACTGGCCTTCTCGCAGAGGTCAGGAGGCAAGGCAAGATTGTCATTGTAGTAGCATCGTCAGGAATCGCCGCAACACTGCTTCCTGGATGCAAAACAGCGCATGCAATGTTTAAGATTCTCATAGATTTGAGAATAATGAAACACCTGTTTGTGGAGTGTCACGAAACAGTAACAAAGGGCGCGTGCTTAAAGATTGCTCTTTAATCGTGTAGGATGAATGCACTATAGCGAACAGAAAAGCAGTAGAGGTGGTAAACAGGACTTTGCAGGACATCCGCAGGAACCAGAAAATGATGGGTGGCGTTACAGCTCAGTTTAGCGGCGATTTCCGACAAACGCTGCCTGTGGTGACGCAAGGAACTAGGGCTGATGAATGCTTCGTTGTAATGCTCTTTCTTATGGCCACTTATTCATAGGTTGCGCTTAACGATGAATATGAGAGCACAGCTTGACGGGAATGTACAAGCCCAAGAATTTTCTGATGTTCTCTTAAAATTGGATGAGGGAACGCTACCAGTAGACAGTGGCCAGGTGGTTCTACCTGAGATACTTGGGAGAGTGGTGTCCATCTTAGAAGATTTAATTCGCCTGGTCAATACGATTAATAGGATACCGCACCAAGATAATTCTTGGGTGTGTGAACGAGCCATTTTAACACCCAGAAACGACCAAGCTTCAGCGATCAATGAATTCATTCTCGCAGAAATTGAGGGAAATGAAGTGATCTACACTTCAATAAACACTGTTGTCGACCAAGATGACGCCACACATTACCCCGTAGAATTTCTCAATTCCCTCAGTGCAAGTGGACTACCAGCGCTCACCATTAAGCTAAAGGTCGGTGTCCCAATTATGCTTCTTCGTAATCTCACTCCGCCGAAACTATGCAATGGGACCGGGCTCAAAGTCGTCTCGCTACAGTGAAATATCATTGAGGTGGAAATTCTAACGGGTTATGGTGTCGGCGAGACAGTGTTTATACCACGTATACAACTGATTCCCCACAATTACCCCTTTCAATTCAAGCGCTTGCAGTTTCCTGTGAGCGTGTGCTTCGCCATGACAATAAATAAGTCACAGGGGCAGACACTGAAGGCTGCGAATGTCGACCTCAGGTCGAGCTGCTTCTCACACGGACAACTGTACGTCGCTTGCTCCCGCGTCACCAGTCCTGACTCGCTGTACATATTGAATGAGACCGAGGGAAAAATAACGAACGTTGTTTACACAAGTGTTACAGTAAACAGTACTTCTGTTATTCGACGTCTCCTAAATTTCCTTATTAACCTGACGTCTCTTACCAGTAAATTAACTACTTAACTTTAAAATTTTGAGTTTATTATGCCAAATAGTTTTTGAGGGATCTAAGCTAAAGTATAGTATAGGACGCATCTTTTGAGTGTTTCTGTAAATCAACAAACTATCACTAACTATTATTAAAATAAAAATAGAATAAAAAATAATACTTATGTGATACGTGAGCATAGCCACGGGTACAGCTAGTATTATATACAACTTGACACTAACTTGCAAAATGAGTAAATTTGAATTTCGTGGGCAACTTTGGCGTTTTAACTTTAATCTGTAAGAGACCTACGTAATAACACATTATTACCAGCTACATTTAATAGTAACGACATGAAACATTGTATTACATAATATGATTGAAAAGAGTGTCCATGGAGTTTCTTGCACATTCTTCTCCATAGACATCTACACGCTTTGGAATGTGTAATTAGCATAATTTTTTTGACTGACTGAGTTCTTGGACATTCAAAAGTGCCTGTAAATGGTTTATTTGAAATAAGAGCTTTGATTCTTGATTCAACGTAATATTGCGTAGTTGGCATTCAATGGGTTGAATTCTAAAACAATATTCCCGTTTGTAAAGCGATGGAAATAATACAACTTTAATCACGAATTAATACGAACTTAAACAGAAGAACTTACTGGAAACTCTTGTTCAGCTTTGTCTTCGACTTAACGAATAACTTAGTTACATCTTGATTTAACTTCTTCGTGAGTTTGTTAGTTCCATGTCAGTTCAAGTGTAATTAGGTTGACAAGACCCATTATTTTGAGAATGTATTTAGTTATCTTTATTGTCTCACTGATGGTGGCACGTGTATTGGATCATTCGGTTCCCTTCAAAATGGTTGAGCTGACTGGTGTTAACATTCGCGTCATGTCCGTGAACGGGTGCTGTTAGTTGAGACTGGTCTATCTCTTAGCTGTCAGTTGCTATTTTAATATCTATATTTAGTTTTTTTTTTTACATTGTTCTCACAATTTGATAGTAGAGACAAGAAACATGTAACCGAGATATTTGTATTACATAACATGATTGAAAAGAGTGTCCATGGAGTTTCTTGCACATTCTACTCCATAGAGATCTACGCTTTGGAATGTGAAATTAGCATTTTTTTTTTCTCACTGACTGACTTCTTGACATTTCAAAAGTGCCCACAGGCACTTTTGTGGTTATTGGTTATCAATGGTTTATTTGAAATAAAATACTTTGAATATTTGAATCTTTGATAAATCTTACTAACACACTAAATATTAGAAAGGAGATGGAAGAAGGGGTTGCGTGCTTGTTCAATAGAGTTGCCCTGTCCCTGGAACGCAAAGGGCAAATGAAGGAAACCAGATGAGTCAGTAAAAAACTGACACTTCCTCTCGTCCTACCCAGACTGGAAGGACTTTCAACTTTTTTAGGGTTCCGTACCCTAAGTGTAAAACGGGACCCTATTACTAAGATTCCGCTGTCCGCCTGTCTGGCACCAGGCTGTATCTCATGAACCGTGACAGTTGAATTTTTCTCAGATGATGTATTTCTGTTGGCGCTATAACAATGAATACTAAAAACAGAATAAAATTAATATTTAAGGAGGCTCCCATACAACAAACGCGTTTTTTGCTACGGACGGTTTTTTTTTTTTTTTTTTCGGTGGGAAAATCATCTTATGACATCCCCCGCCCTTGGGCGGGGCGGGAGATAGTGTCAGACTTTTACTGACTAAAAACCCACTCCTGTTCCTTCATTGCCTTTCGTACCAGGGCCGAGTCTTCCTTTCAGAATCAGACCCTTGGCCCCAGTAGGCTTCGACCCTGCTAGGCCCCTACAGTTGCTGACATCTCCTTGAGGTGCGCGTGGAACAGCACGCGCCGTCGACGACTTGGGCTCGGTCCGGACGGTTACCGGACGGTCGGAAGGCGAGCCACCCATTGCTCGCCGTCCGCAAGCCCGCGCCTACGATGGCCGGAAATCGGGATCGGAATCCCGGCGGCGATTGGGGCGTGAGGACCGTTGCCTCACGCGATCGGCCGCCTCCTTTGCTTTGCTACGGACGGTACGGAACCCTTCGTGTGTGACTACGACTCGCACTTGGCCGGTTTTTGTACTCTTTCTGATTGCAGTATTGTAATCTAAAATTCGACGCGACTATTTGTTCTGCCGATGCCACTAGATCTATCGGAACAAACCTCATTTTGCCAAAAAAAAAACTTTCAAAGAGAATAATTTAATTTTCGAATTGTTTCGACCAACCAGTCTTTGTAAACAAGACGTTTGAATTTCGAACAAACGTGAAGTCGAAAGTAAACACTGGATCCCATAAGAAATAAAGAAATGAAATAATAATATTGACAAGTAGACTGACTAGGGTTGGCAAAAAAGATAACGTGGAAACCAGACAGTGTTGGTAGATCACGTGCTTTATTTTCTAAATGTTTAAAAACCTGCTCCTATTCCTTAGCTTTTAGGCACGCAATTTACTGTTTTCTGCACTAGTGCGGAAAAGTGCACGAGCTCGCCCCCTCCATATTTTTTTGTATTTATCGTATCAGGCTGGGCATCAAGCAACCCCCACGAGTTGCCTCCTGTTTATTATTTCTTCTTAAGTGTATTGAAAAACGTTTTTGATACACTTGGAAAGTCACTGCAGCACTCGGCTCCATAACACCCTCGCCTGCGGCTCGGTCGAATTCCACCTCGGTCGCAATGACATACATTCTACACTTGTATCAAAATGTACTATTTCTTCACGGTATTTTTGTGGAAGGAAAGGTGAGCTCTGGAAGTACTGATCAGGTAAGGAATATTCTTTCACTGATAGTCCAGGAACCTTACTCACATCATCATCATCAGCATCATTTCAGCCGAAAGACGTCCACTGTTGGACATAGGCCTCCCCTAAGCATCGCCACAACGACCGGTCCTGTGCGTCTCGCATCCATCGGATTCCCGCGACCCTCACCAGGTCATCGGTCCACCTTACTCACATGCGTTGCACAAACCTGATCCTTGACACTTCAGCAGGGGCTTTAAGGCTCGTTGGTGAGCCACGAGTTTCTGCACACCACAAGCACAGTGTTTTCGGGAGTATATCTCTCGGACCATGTAAGGAACTGCCTGTTGATCTAGTGGTCAGTGGCCCTAACTGCTATGCCGGAGGCCGTGGGTTCGATTCCCAAACAATTATGACAAATTTTCGTGGACAATTTTGGGATTTCGTTTTTTTTACTTTTGACTACACAAATATGATCAGTAACGGGTACGGATAGAGCCCCATTTTTTTTGTACTAATTGAAAAATAGGGGTGTATAGGGTGTTTATCTCCATCCCTCTTTCTCGTTCGCAAGCCTGATATTTTAACACAACATAGTAAGGCCCCAGGCATATCTTAGTTTGAGTATAACTTTTAGTTGATAGTTGAGTTTGTTCAGGGATCGAATAGGTTTTTTTTGAGATGGGAAATTATCCAATGACTTCTTCCACTCTAGGGTTTTTTTTTTGGTAGGAAAATCATCTTATGACATCCCCCGCTCTTGGGCGGAGCGGGAGATAGTGTCAGACTTTTACTGATTAAAAACCCACTCCTGTTCCTTCGTTGCCCTTCGTACCAGGGCCGAGTCTTCCTTTCAGGATCAGACCCTTGGCCCCAGTAGGCTTCGACCCTGCTGGGCCCCTACAGTTGCTGACATCTCCTTGAGGCGCGCGTGGAACAGGACAAGTTTTGGTTGTCTTGGTTGGGAATCGAACCCACCTCCGGCATAGCAGTCAGGGCCACTAACCAATAGACCAACAGACCAGATCATGTGGTCGATGGGGAAGAAAGGTTCTGGAGTGGCAACCACGTACCGGAAGACGCAGCGTTGGAAGGCCTCCCACAAGGTGGACCGATGACCTGGTGACGGTCGCGGGAATCCTATGGATGCGAGACGCACAGGACCGGTCGTTATGGCCACACTTGGGGGAGGCCTATGTCCAACAGTGGACGTCTTTCTTTGGACTGATTGCAGATTATAGACACATGAAAAAAAAAGTTGTCCTAGGGAAAAGATGTATTAAGACAATTTTCACAGCGCCCCGACGCGTCTTTCTGGATTCCTCGTACATCTTAACTAACGCAATACTTTGACAAATTAATATGATGATTGGATCCTACAGAAGATCTGACAGTAATACGTTCGTATAAGTCCGAGTGATTTTAGCGAGATACAATGAAATATTAATATAATGTGTCAGTAACCAAAAAATGCTCTCAATGGGATTCGGGAGACATCTTCTTTGTTGACAAAAAGGCTTCTTTATCCTTATTTTTCTATAACCTTGGCCACTTCACAACAAAGTAATCAATTCTTATGTGTTTCAAGTATCCATATTTACAAACAAATAGAATAAATGTATATATATGTAATTATATTTATCCTTTAGAGGTATGCGGAGCCGAGTGTAAAGTCCTGCAAACCTTCTTTAAAAAAGGGAGGATCTTCCGACCAGACGGTTGTTATGTTTGGTTTGGGCAACTGCCCTAGAGATGATTTCGGGCTGTTGTATATGTTCAAATCGCGCAGAGAACACTAATTGTGCGATGCACAATTTCGTGGTTTTGTTCATATTCTTGGAAACTGAAAAGAAACAGTCTGCAGGATGTGTAGGTTATCGGTGGCAGCGACCTCTTAAGTCCGGCCCTGGTTCAGGCTATGGTTTCTGGACGTCAAGAGTCGCAGGGCGATCCTGACCACCATAGGCGCGGTCTTGCGGATTATGAGCTTGCCGTCCGACCTTCCAGTAACCGTCGACGGCTTCTAGTGTTCCACGCGTCTCAAAGAGATGACATCACAACCATAGGAGCTCGGCAGGTCTGATGCCTACTAGAACCATGGTTTGCCTTCTGAAAAGTTTACCCATAGTCCTCGAGCGCAAATACTAACTGAAGAAACATACTCGTAGATGTGGTTTTAGTCAGTAAAAGTCTGACACGCCCTCTTACTGCACCCTAGAGCGCGAAAATTCATTAGATGGTTTCCCATCAAAACACACTAGGCGATGGTTTTTATGTGTGAGGCCGATGCCCGCTGGGGTCACGGGAAACTGAAAAGGAAACCGGTGGTCCTAGAACGCAAAGGGCAACTGAAGGATACGCCCTCGCGCTCTACCACTCTCTACCCTAGAGTGGAAGCTTGCGGATGGCGAGCGATGGGTAGCTCGCCGGCCGACCGTCCGGTAACCGTCCGGACCGAGCCCAAGTCGTCGACGGCGCGTCCTGTTCCACGCGCGCCTCAAGATGTCAGCAACTGTAGGGGCCCAGCAGGGTGGAAGCCTACTGGGGCCAAGGGTCTGATTCTGAAAGGAAGACTCGGCCCTGGTACGAAGGGCAACGAAGGAACAGGAGTGGGTTTTTAATCAGTAAAAGTCTGACACTATCTCGCGCTCCGCCCAAGAGCGGGGGATGTCATAAGATGATTTTCCCACCGAAAAAAAACCCTAGAGTAGAATTATCCAATGATAATTTCCCATCTCAAAAAAAAACCTATTCGATCCCTGAAAAAAATCAACTATCAACTTAAAGTTATACTCAAACTAAGATATGCCTGGGGCCTTACTATGTTGTGTTAAAATATCAGGCTTGCGAACGAGAAAGAGGGATGGAGATAAACACCCTATATACCCCTATTTTTTAATTAGTACAAAAAAAATGTGGCTCTATCCGTACCCGTTACTGATCATATTTGTGTTGTCAAAAGTAAAAAAAACGAAATCCCAAAAATGTCCACGAAAATTTGTCATAATTGGTAAATACATAATTGAATCAATAATTCATAACAATTGCTACTAGAAAATATTACACGCAGTGTTTTTTCATTTTGATCGTCATTTATTCATTCATAATCAATAGCCTGTACAATATTACCATAAATTGAGTGACATTTTGGGATATAAACAAACGGCAATAACTTTGCTGTTTATGAATATTATTTATTGAGACTTCTTCTTTTTTTTTAATTGATATAAACTAGTGCATGACTGCGATCCCACCTGATGGTAAGCAGTAATGCAATTGTTGATGGTGAGGCGCATTAATTTATTGAGAGCCTATTCACTCAAGCCTTGAAGACACCTAAATTATAATCGGACGGGAAAACCGTAGCAGGCAGATTATTCCAGTCCCTCGACGTACGCGGTATAAACGACGAGGCGAAACGCTTGGTTCGGACCGTAGAGGTTTCAACAACATAAGGGTGGATACTCGCCGTTCGTCGGCTTGTCCGACGGTAGAAATGAGATGGTGGAATCAAGTCATGCAATTCCTGCGCACACTCTCCAAAATGCATCCTGTAAAACACCGAAAGGCTGCCTACCCTATGGCTGTGCTCAAGGCTTTGTAGATTGGACTTAACCAGATCTGAACTTTACTTAAATAATGACAAGACATTTTCTAATAAGCCCTTTAAGTATTTGTACTAATTAAAAATTTGTGGTGTATAGATCCATCCCTTTACTAGTTCAGTTTATGTCGTCAAGCGGATCACGTTAAGAACTCCTGGAAGGACCACTACTAAATCCCCCATTTGTATCGTCCTAATGAAGCAGATAACATGTTATTGATTCTACCTTAAAAGGGTCTTCATTAACGCACGTTTTTCAGACCATTTCTGGAAGGTTACTCAATGGAATCTCTTACGAGATCATGTAACAGGTACTAGCGTACCTTCCAGTATAAAGAGTGGTTGTAGAGCGCCTTTTAGTTGTAAGTGCCGTTGTTGGTCAAGCGGTAAAAGTGCACCGGACTAAAATATTTGCAAATGGTATAGGTAATGTAACCGTAAGTGCTTTGATATTTACTTAACTTTTTGAGTAGCGTAATTAGAGACACAATAGAAAGACAATGGCGCGTGAACGCCGGCGTTAATGCGGGGATCAACAGCATAATGCTGGTATTTCAATAGTTACGTTGGTTGAGTAGTTTAATTTTTTTTTCTAAAAATGAAAGTAGCTTAAGTTACTCTTTAAAACTACCAGTAAAAGTCCTGTCAAAATCAGTCCAGCCAACGATCATTTGTACTGTGTCTGTGTGTATTTATCTATAATATGTATGTATTTAGAAACATATAAGTATGTTTATCAGTTGTCTAGTACTCATAGCACAAGCTCTGCTTATTGTCGGACTAGACGGAGTCATGTGAAAGTTGTCGAATATTATTATTTTTCTAAAAAAAAATATGAATCTTGTATAAAAAAATAGTGTTAAATCTAGTTTTATGAATTTCAAGTGCCATTAATTTACTTTAGGAGCTGTTAATAATCAATTCAGTTAGCAGTAGGAACAGTTATCTTCATTATCCAAGTCCTTAACTTCACTCAATCAAATTGACAGTTATATCTTGTTACGAGACTATCCTGAGGGTATATATTATTTATGTAGGACATTTTTCTTGTTTAAAAATATGAGACAAATAGGTTTGAGTTTAGAATGGAAGTTGAATAAAAAAAAAACTGTGCAAGTGCGAGTCGGACTCGCGCATGAAATGTTCCGTACCGTCCATAGCAAAAAACGTATTATTTGTTGTTATAGCGGCAACAAAAATACATCTTCTGTGAAAATTTCAACTGTCTAGCTAGCATGGTTCATGAGAAACAGCCTGGTGACTGATGAACAGGCAGACAGAGAGACAAACGGACAATGGAGTCTTAGTAATAGGATCCTGTTTTACCCTTTGGGTACGGTACCCTAAAAATTAGTGATGGTAGGACAGATAGAATGTGGCCTAGTTTAGGAGGCAGCAGTTCGCATTTTAAATTTGCTATTATGTACAACATAAGTAATAAGTAACTGTGTACTAATTTATTTAAATTGTAGTACAAATTATTATTATTTACTAGAATAAAAATATATTTTCAGATGAAATTACAAATAGTAGACCCATATATACACGTAGGTATTTTTATTGTCACGGCGACTGATTCAAGTGGAGAAGATGAATTTACCTTCAAAATAACTTATAACGATCATAGTGATAACCCATTTGGGTTCTACACACAACAAAACGATTTCGTAAGGCCAAGTGTCCACAGACGCGAGTCTGTCGACGAAGCAGCAGCGACACGGTGGCACGACGTTGCCGCTTCATCGACAGAATCGCGACAGAGTTTCATAGTTTTGTATGTAAGCTGTGAGCCGACGTTTAGTGTACACCGGCGTATAATGACGAATACGCGTCTATGAAGCTATGCGTCCGTGGATATTTATTTCTTTGTATATGGTGCATACAAGATCTTAATATTAAAAAAGTTTCACATACACTACCGTCACCGGTGTAGAAATATTAAAAATTATTTTAAAGATTATTATTGGGTCCCATTAAACGCAAGGCGAGTCCACGGCAGACCAAGGCGAAGGTGGAAAGATGAGCTGGATATATACCAAAGGGACTGGCCCGCAATGGCCGAAGACAGATTTGTGTGGAAAAGGGAGAGGGTGGCCTTCGCTCAGCTGCGGGACATAAATTGGCTAACTAACTAAATATTAAAGATTTTTATACAATGTCAAGATCAGCACAATTTTGATATATTATATTATTATATATGAATGGAATATCACAATCATCACACAATAATACTTATCACATAATGTCAAATAATTTAAAAATAAGATAAAGTCAAAAGGTACACACAAAAATATTGATAAAAAAAATATAATGTCAAAATTAATAATTTAAAAATTCATTAACTGAGTAGATGGAGTTGTCTTACATAACACGTCAGCTTGACGTATACATACTTCGAGGTAGAGGTTTAAGCAGTTATTTAGGACCACGATGCTATTAAGATAATGTCCATATACACGGACCTCATGAGATACGTGGCTGCGTGTTACTTACGGGTACCGCTTTCAGTTAGTGTGAATGAAGCGATCGGAAGAATGAACTTCCAAGGCTGTTTGGTGAGTAAAAGGGAGTAAAATTCGGTGTCGTAATTGAGAGACAGTTTCTTTCTAATGCCTCGTTTTTTTTTTTTTTTATTAATGATAGGCTCGCGTTTGACCACCATCTCACCTGATGGTAAGCGATGATGTGGTCGACGATGGAGCACGCTTGCCTAGAAGTAGCCTATTCACTCTTGACTTAAATACCCCTAAGGTGTAGCTATCAGGAAACACAGACTCCGGCAAGGAATTCCACTCCTTGGCTGTACGCATAATAAATGTGTTCTCAGAACGTTTTGTGCGTATGGGTGGGATGTTTACCATATACCGGTGGCACAACGCCGTACGTCTAGTGGTCCGATGATGAAATGGACTCGTACTACTGTATATACTGATAAAGAAGCTCTAAGATCGATTTCTGGGAGAAGTAGCAACACTGTGTTGATTTTAAAGGAAATCTTAACCTAGACTCTACCTAAGTAATGCTGCTATGTTGATTATACCACCGCTTCCTAAACTAGGCCATGTTAAGAGGGTCCTTATTCACTCGCCTATCGTCAATATCGAGCATGGTTTAAAAAGCTTGTTACTTCATCTCACGCAATCCAACGCAATGTTTGACGAAAAGACAACGCGAAAAAAGAGAGATAACGCCTGAAAACTCTGTTAGCATTCGGTAATTCCGTGATTTACTCGGATATTTTACAAAACTTGTTCTAGGAAATACGTGTTTTCTTAAAACCCTTAAAAGTTTTTGAAAAAAAATTGTCGTCATTCAGAATCTTAATTAAATTTGCAAGGCTTCTATTGTTATACTTTTTTGACTTTTTAATTTTTGAGTAAATTATGAAGTGTCAAAATTCATGTAAAATAGCAGATTTTCGGTGGTCTTTACTGGGTTAGTTTTAAACAAATTTATAAATTGATTTCAATAGAAGCCTAGATAATATCCACAAGATACTGTGTTTCCAAAATATCTAATGAAAAATGTATAATAAAGTCATAATCGCGTAATAGCGGTTGTATGAAAAACAGTGAAAATGTATGTCGAGTTGCATCCCCTTAAGGATAGCCACTAATTATGCATTCTCTTTTTTTAAATAAACTAGTTCTTGACTGCAATCCCACCTGACAGTAAGCAGTGATGCAATAGTTAATGGTAAATCACACCAGTTTCACTCAAACCTTGAAGACACCTAAATTATAATCGGACGGGAAAACCACAGCAGACAATCTTTCTCTTTCTAACAAGCTAATAATCCTGTTATAAAGATAACTGGTTTGTTTCATCGAGGTGACTAGCGTGACGTGGACTGGTGGTCCAGTAGACCCCACCATGTCGGCAGAAACTGCGTGCTTCACCAGTGGTAAACGCCAGCTTGAACATGTTAAATGACAACCAGGCGTTTCGATATTGTATTGTACTGCTTATTGGAGTATTTTACGGCTCACTAACACCACGACACGCATTTATTTGCACCACAACTGCACCGATCGACCACCAGATGTCAACTGACAGGTGTCAAATATAGATCATGTCACAGGCACTTGAGAATACTAACACTTCAGCCTTCTACTATAAATATCTTTGACGATCGTTAGGGGCCAGAAGCCATTAGGCAACATATGCCCAGGCGGCAGGCTCTCCGATGGCTCGATGAAATCAAGTGTTAATTTACTCCTATACAACATGCAGTGCCGTAACTAAGTGCCCAGGCCCAGGGCGGAGTACCTAGAGGGGCACAAAAATTTTATATCTAGTCTTTTTTGATTGTATTACACTTTTTTATTATGGATACACTATCTCACCTGATAGTAAGCGATGATGTGCCCGACTATGGAGTTCACTTGCCTAGAAGTAACCTATTCACTCTTAACTTAAAGACCCCTTATAGGTTGTAGATACTTATCAGGAAACACAGACTCCGGCAGGGAATTCTTCTCCTTATCTGTACGCACAATGAATGTATTTCCAAAAGCTTTTTTCTGTATGGATGGGATATCAACCATGTACCAGTGCCGCAACGCCGTACGTCTAGTGACTTTTTTCTTGGGGCGCAGTATGTAAAATAAGTCTGTAGGTTTTTTTTTTAGGTGTGAAAATCATCTTATGACAAATCCCGCCCTTGGGCGGAGCGCGAAATAGTGTCAGACTTTTATTGACTAAAAACCCACTCCTGTTCCTTCCTTGCCTTCGTCCCAGGGCCCCGGGTTTCACTTTCACACTACCCGTGGCCCCAGTAGGCTAAGACCCTGCTGGGCCCTACGATTGCTGACATTTCCCTGAGGCGCGCGTGGAAATCTGTAGGTAAGTATTCAATTTTAGATTAAAAAAAATAACATTGAAAAAAAAACGATATTTGCTTTCTAATTACCCAAAAATTCATTACCTATTACTCCATTTTGGTACTAAAAAAGGTACAGTCGCTGCCAAAACTGCTGGTTACGTTATTATCTAAACGTAGCCACTTCAATATGTAATCTAGATAAGCCGTCTGTTATCAGCCGGTACACTCGCTTACAAAAGTGTTTTGGTTTCAGATTAAGGTAGCGCGAGCGTCAAGGAAAAAATGCTGAGGAAATGTCAAGTTTTCTGTTTGTTATTTTTTGTCTGATCTTAGTGAAATTGTGCAAAGAGATCGTATTTTTTTTTTTGCATTTCATTTTCTCACCAAGTAGATATTTGCCTTCTTTTTTCAATTTTTGCTTTTTAGAAACAGTTCAGTACAGATGGCGAAAAAGGTTTGGTTAGAGTTGTATTTTTAAAAGCTAATCTTATAACCTCAATAATTTTTTTAAATTTTTCAGATATTTTTCTAGCAAAAAATACTTCAATCAACAGTTTATTTCTTTGTTTAGAGTGAAAATTGAAAATAAGATAACTATTTATTTTAACAAAAAAACACACATAAGACGACGCCATTTTCCCGTAGGTGTACCCATGAGGTACAAAAAGCCACCTGATACAATTAAAAAGGGCATGTAATAGTTTTTTTGCTTAATTGACTGATTTACTTGATGCATCTACATTATTGTTATTATTTTATTATGAGCCTGTTGTGTCCCACTGTAGAGCAAAGGCCTCCCTTCCGTTATTCCACTCTTTTTTGTCCTTAGCCATACATATAAAAGGAAAAACTGACTGACATATCATTGCACAGCTGAAACTACTGGAACTAAAAGTGTGAAATTTTGCACAAGGTTTTATTTTATGACGTAAGCGAGCACTGAGAGAATAAGAAGAAGAATTTTTCAAAATTCACCCCCTAATGGATGGCAAAATTTATCTTTGAAAGTCAGAGAAAGAGAGTGACTATCGCGGACAAGTGACGAATGAAACGGTGAAACGGGGATTCAAAGTTTGCATGGAGAAAGGTTTCTCCATGAAAGTAAGTACTTTCATGCGAACGAAGCCGCTGGCCGCCTTGTTCCGCCAAATAAAATGTTTTTCTTCTTCTTCTTCTTCTTCTTCTGGTAGATGCTAGTTTGGTCATATACCCACGCAAAACACGCAACGCACGGTTGGCACTGTGATCGAGCAATTGGTTTCGATCGTGGGTTCGCTTTTTACCCGGAACCAATATAGGTATATTATATGCAGCCTACAGATAGTTGTTGCTCGTCTGAGTGTCTTGTATATGTGACTTTACATGTTTTTGAATGCACCCACGATAGATTCAAAGCATTTTATTTCAAATAAACCATTACAGGCACTTTTGAAATGTCAAGAAGTCAGTCAGTCAGAAAAAAAAGATGCTAATTGCACATTCAAAAGCGTAGATCTCTATGGAGAAGAATGTGCAAGAAACTCCATGGACACTCTTTTCAATCATGTTTTGTATTACAATTATCTCGGTTACATGTTTCATGTCGCTACTATCATGTGAGAACAATGTAAATAAAATAAAAATAAAAACTAAATTTAGATATTAACATAGCAACTGGCAGCTAAAAGATGACCAGTCTCAACTGACAGCACCCGTTCACGGTCATGACGCGAATATTAGCACCACTCAGCATAACCATTTTGAAGGGAACCGAATGAATTAGATCATTGGAACACGCGCCACCATCAGTGAGACATTTGAGTGAGCATGACAAACTCTCAGATAAGGAGTAATTCCTAGTTTGGGGCAATAATTGAAAGCATCATTTCTTTATATTTATTTCTTATAAGTCCCCTCTTTCAGGCGTCGCGCGTCGTTGGAAAGACCTCACGGCGTCCTCACCTTCCGCATGACGCAGGTTCTCACCGAATACGGTAAGTTCGGGAAGTTCCTGCACCGGATTCGTGCGGAAGACACGCCCGGGTGTCGCCACTGTGTGGATCGCCCGTAGGACACGATGGAGCACACGGTGGAGGTGTGCCCCGCTTGGGCAGAGCAACGCCGTGTCCTCGTGGGGGCGATCGGCGGCGGCGATCTCTCGCGCCAGGCCTTGGTACAGGCCATCGTCTGGAGCGAGGAGTGGCAGGCGGTCGCCTCCTTCTGCGAAGCAGTAATGCTAGCAAAGAAGGCGGGCGATCGCGTGAGGCAACGGTCCTCACGCACCAACCGCCGCCGGGATTCCGATCCCGATTTCCGGCCACCGTAGGCGCGGGCTTGCGGACGGCGAGCAATGGGTGGCTCGCCGTCCGACCGTCCGGTAACCGTCCGGACCGAGCCCAAGTCGTCAACGGCGCGTACTGTTTCACGCGCGCCTCAAGGAGATGTCAGCAAATCGTAGGGGCCCAGCAGGGTCGAAAGGTAGTGTGAAAATGAAACCCGGGGCCCTGGGACAAAGGCAACGAAGGAACAGGAGTGGGTTTTTAGTCAGTAAAAGTCTGAGATGATCTCTCGCTCCGCCCAAGGGCGTGATTTGTCATAAGATGATTTACCCAACCAATAAAAAAAAAAAACATCATGCAACACAAAAGCACAAAGGCGGAATAAATACCTTAGGCATTCTCTACCAGTCAACCAAGGCTGGTGACGAGAAAAAGTGACAGGTACACAAAAAAAATATATTAGAAAACATTATTATTTATTTTTTTAATAGTGTTTTTGTGCTCGTCAGTACCAGGTGTCATCTATCGCTCTAGTATGCATCACAACGCGGTTATCACCTGGTATAGATCGCTAAAACTAACAACAGCTGTTTTCTACCGAACTACTAAAGTGGTTCACATCAAAACCTGTCATTTTTGATGGCGAAAGATTTATACCACTGGTTTCTAAACTCTACAGACACTGTTATTTTTGTTTCGAAAATCATCAAATATCTTCTCCCGCTCTGGGTTGAGCGAGAGGGTATGTCAGACTTTTACTGAAAAAACTAACCTTTTTTTTAGGTGGGAAAATCATCTAATGACAAATCCCGCTCTTGAGCGGAGCGGGAGATAGTGTCAGACTTTTATTCGACCCTGCTGGGCCCCTACGATTTACTGACATCTCCCTGAGGCGCGCGTGGAACAATACGCGCCGTCGACAACTTGGGCTCGATCCGGACGGTTACCGGACGGTCGGACAGAGAGCTACCCATTGCTCGTTGTCCGCAAGCCCACGCCTACGGTGTCCGGTAATCGGGATCGGAATCCCGGCGTAACCTTTATAAAATCCAGTTCTTGTCCTTAGAGATTGGAACAAAACCGTATTCAGATACATTTCAGTTCATGACAGTTTTTCAAACTAGGTTAAAGATAAGTTTATCTATCTGTTACTAAGATAGACAGTTAAAAAAAAACAATCGAAGACTTCTATTTAAGAACAAAAGAAATTTAGTATATTTACTGAAGTAGATTCTGAAGTACCCGAAATAGTAAATTCAGTATCTATTTAAAGGTAAGGACTTAGCAATCGAGACAGGAACTTGACACACTAATCCGTTAGTACTATAATATTATTATTATTTTGTTACTTGGATTTTTCCTCTACCAATAAATTCTAATGATACTTAATTAATTTCTAATGTATTAATTTACTTTTTTATTTAAATAAAAAAGAAACAGTCAACAAACTCACTTGCTAGATATCCGCTGGAGAACCAAGGTTACCGACAAAGGAATGGGTATAATATAATATTCCACAACTATTACACAACGCCATCTAGTCGCAAACTAAGCAGAGCTTGTGTTATGAGTACTAGAAAACTGATAAACATACAAATATTTTCTAAATACATACATACCATAGTTAAATTACACACAGACACAGAACAAACTTTTGTCCTGGGCGGGAATCGAACCCACGACACGATACGGCTGGCATAGCAGTCAGGGCTCTAACCACTAGACCAATAGGCCAGTCATAGTATATATCAGTCAAGGTATATCAGCATAAGTCGAAGAAGTTGAAACGTTCTGCCCCCCTAGCCAAGTTACAACCGTTTAGTTTCGATTCTCTTTTCGTTGATCGCCTCGAGTCGGCTACGCCTCCTATTCCTTTGTTCTGACCACGTGATTAAGCGTTGAGATGACGTCAGAATAAAGGAATCGGAGGCGTGGCCAACTCGAGGCGATCAACGAAGAGAGAATCGAAACGAAACGGTTGTAACTTGGCTACGGGGGCAGGACTGGTGACCGCGTTCCGGAAGCCGCAGCGTTGGAAGGTAAACCGATAGCTTTGTGATAGTCGCGGGAATCCGATAGATGCGAGACACACAGAATCGGTCGTTGTTGCGGCATTTAGTAGAAACCTATGTGTGGAAGTGGACGTCTTTTGGCTGAAATGATGATGATACCACAGGAATCCGATGAATGCTAGACGCACATTAACATTGTTTTGAGTACTTAATAATTTTTGTCTTGTAGATATAATTTTTATTTTTTTTATTATTGACTACCTTTTGCCCGTAGCTTCGCCCGCATACATAAAAAATAGCCTATGTCACTCATGAATAAAGCAGCTTTCTATTGGTAAAACAATTTTTTCAATCGGATCAGTACTTTCAGAGATTATCTCCTACAAACAAAAAAATAATAGTAATATTAAGTACATAACTATCACCCAACGCGGTCTAGTCCCAAACTAAGCAAAGCTTGTGCTATGAGTACACAACTGTGCCACACAACTGATAAACGTACAATATTTTTTAAATATACCATACCATAGATAAATTACACACAGAAACAGAACCAATGATCATGCTAATCACTCTAACATTTGTCCTGGGTGGGAATCAAACCCACGACCTCAGGCATAGCAGTCAGGGCCACTAACATTAGTGTAGATATAGATAGGCTCGCGCTTAACATCATCTCACCTCATTGGTAAGCGATGATGTGGTTGACGATGGAGCACGCTAATCTAAAAGTAACCTATTCACTATTGACTAAGGCCTCCTGTATATTCACACGTAGCTTTATAGACGCTTCAAAATACACGAGGCAGTTTGAGCATTACAGCCTCCAGAACCCTGTCCACGAGGCGCATTACATGCGTATGTTTTCAATGATTTGTGACAAAGCCGCGGCAACGCATGACGTGCGGTACGGCAGGCGTAATGAAGCCTGCACCCCTTTGCCAAGTTGATAATCTGCAATCGTTAACGCTAGTCGAAAACTAATCAAATGTATGGGAATGACATCAAAACGTTAAGTCACGTGGTCAGAACAAACGAATAGAAAGTTCGTAGCCAAGTTCACATCGTTCAAAATGATAGAATGAATTTTTATCGTTTCCACAATGTTTAACGCTACATCCTTTGATATTATATGACGACATTGTAGAACGAGCGGCCGACTCAGGCGCGTCAACATGGCTACCAACTTATCGTTTTCTACAATTGCTGACACCAAGGCGTTACCGATTGGAGAACGGAATTCGTCACGAAACGGTTGTGACTTGGCTAGGGGGGCTGCATGCAACGACGGGAGCACGACGATGCCGCTTCGTCGATAGTTTCATAGTTTTCTAAGTAAACTGCGAGCAGGCGAACACGAAACGTATAATGACGAATACGCGTCTATGAAGCTACGCGTTCGTGCCTTTAAAGATCACTAGATTATAGTAGAATAATTGTAAATAGAATTGTGGTAAAGTAAAAGTTTTTGTTTTTTAATATTATAAACTAATGCTTGACTGCGATCCCACCTGATGGTAGTGAAGTGAAGTAGTGATGCAATCGTTGATGGTGAGGGCACTAGTTTATTAAGACACTATTCACTCTAGAAGATACCTAAATTGTTGTGTCCCAAGTTGTTCCAGTCCCTTGAAGTTCGCGGTATAAACGACGAGGCGAAACGCTTAGTCCGGACCGTAGAGGAATTGTTTTTTTTGTATTGCAATTCATTATTAATAATTCATTATTCTGTATCTTATAATTCCTTTTTATTATTTATTACATGTATAATTTAGAACAATTAATTTAAAATATAATAATTATTAATTTATCAAATTCTATAAGTACACCTTTAAGTGCAGAATCCGCTGCGATAATTGTATATTAATAAGATTTTTTTTTGTAAATGTAATCCGTGAACTATTCGTTGGAGTGCCGTAATAAATAAAGGGAGGGATTGCTGCCCATCAGTGGTCCGACATAATCTAGTTAGTCAGTCAGTCACTACGCACATAAATCACATACAAAATAGGCCACATAATGAAATTCTGTGTGTCTAATAAGATTCCTAATGCTCTAGTACCTTTGACCGCGAACCCTTTGTAGCAGGGCGACGGAAACCCAGCTTAGAAACTTCTTCAGTAGGCTTAAGTTTAAACTTAGGCCTAATTGGCATGTACAATGTGAAGCCGTAGCTTCAAGACTATGATTAGGTCAAAGTTGAAGTATATATTTCAAATAAACCATTTACAGTCACTTCTGAAGGGTTAAAGGGTAAAATCTACAAGTCCTTAATTGCTTGTCAAACACGGACGAAAAAAGATTGTATACAGTGGAGATGAGAATGTTGAGATGGCTGTGTGGTGTAACGAGAATGGATATAGTGAAAAATAAGTATATTAGGAGTAAGCCTGAAAGTGGCGGCAGTGACTGGAAAGTTGAAGAGGAGGGATGCAACGCATGTAACTGTGGATAAATAGAGAAAGAGAGGGAGGCCAAAGAAGCTGAATGAAGAAGAACGAATGAACTCGTTCCAAATCGTAGATCTCTATGGAAAAGTACCTGCAAGAAACTCCAACGGCGCTCTTTTAAATCAATAAAAAGTTACAAAATTATGGTAACATAATGTTTAAGTTACGAATAAGTTTCTTTTTCATTCAAAAGCCATTAACTATTGAACCCACGGATATCTAAGATTGAATCCAAGCTCCAGTTTAAGAATGGAATGAGGTTTTATGGGTGGGAAATCTTCAAATAACGTACTTCTCCCGTTCTCTTCTTCCAGATAGGGCGAGAGGGAGTGTCAGGACTTTACTGACAAAAAACCCACTTGTGTTTGTGTTGTGTTTGTGTTGTCGTGTGTTGTTGTGTTGTGTATTGTTTGCTGGAAGAAAACTCAACTTTGAGTTAAGCTCGCCTATGTACATGAACTCTGTTGTGTTCTTTCTGTTCCCTCGTTTGCGTTCTAGGGCCACGGCTACGGGTATTGGCATCTTCAGTGTTGCTGAAATCTATTTGAGGTGTGCGTAGAACACTACGCGCCGTCGTCCACAAGACAACACCTACACTGGCCGGGAATCACCCTGTGACTCCCGACACCCGGGGCGTCTCCTGCTTCTCCTGTTTCGCTCGCATTACTATTGTGTAGATGGAGCTGATCGCTTCCCATTCCTTGTCGCTGCAGACCATGGACTGAACCAAGGCCGGACACGAGAGGTCGCCGTGTCACGTGATCAATAGTTAAATGGTGATTGAAAATCACTTTTCCTGAAGACTGGTGAGGTGTCCAACAGTGAACCATGAAAAAGTTGCACATTCAAAACTGAAGTGTTTCTAAACATAATAAAGATTTTTTTTTTACTAAAATACTTCTCATGTATCTGACTTCAATTTAGCATATTAATTTTAGACCCAAACGTAACAGGATAGGATATTTTTAATTTTTTTTTAAAGATGGGAAATGGCTCACTGAGTCCACCTCGTGGGACACTCTGAACCGGGGGCTAGGTCAACAGTGAACCAACATGTACACAGTGAACCATCCTAACATATAGACAGTGAACCATCATATTAATGCTACAAAACTAAAGGTAGGTAAAGCAATAAAACGTCTTGTATATGTTCCAAATAATCAACTTTATTAAACCTAAATATTTTTAACAATGTGTTTAAAATATTTATTGTTAAAAAATTTAACAAATATCTTAGGCTCACAGAGATCAATTGCTCAGTACTTTGTACTAATCAGTCTTAATGATTACAATTGTTATTTTTACGAAAGAAAAACTTAAATACAAAACACAAAAAAACAAAAATTCAAAAGAAAAAGCATCTAAAAATCAAAAAGGGAAGTTCAAAAGAGATAGGTTAATTGGAAATTTGAATGTTGCCGTTCGGCGACTGCTGCCGTCTACCTTGGGGTTTGGTAATATATATTTTATATCATTTTTTGTAACCATTGCAATATCTGGCTCTATAGGCTCACAAAATGTGTGATGAAATTTGCTTTTTAATTTTAAATACGAAACGGAGTAGTCATATTCAGCTTCAGGAGAATCATCAAGAATCTTCGCAACATAATAGCATTTTATCTTTTTTTTCTCTGATTCAATCAAAATAATTACAAAATTATCCGCTTTGGGTTTTCTACGAAGTGGTGGAAAGTCTTCAGATATAATAACTTCATCATCTTCACTGTCACTGACGAAATTTTCTCCACCAGATGAAGAACCACTAGCATAGAAAGTGCCTTCGGAATTAGAATCGTCATCAATAATTGGAGTTTCTTTTTTTGTCTTCTTTTCTTTAAATAAATTACTTTTTACTTTCTTAGCTTTTACTTCAACTTTTTTTTTTCGCGATGCTATTATATCTTTCTCAGGAGTGTCGGTGGCTATCATACTCCGGCCTAAGGGTCTGCTTCTTTTGGTAGTCTTTCTTGGGCCGGCTTTCAATGGCAGCCTAAACATTTTTGGAGAAACAAAACTTTCTACTGCTCTCGAAGTGGAAGCTTGCTGTTCATTTTCATTGTATTTGGATGCCAGATCATTACATATTTGTTCTGATGGTAAGTCTTGTAAAATTGAAGGAGAGGGGGTCTTAGGAGGTGAACGGTTTTCATTTATTTCACATTCTGTATCTGTTTCATCTCTTCCTGGATCGGGTCTATCCGTCACAGTGCTTGGTAGAAAATCCTCTTCTGTGAAAACTGATTCGTCGTATGGATATATTCCACATTTCCTAAATGCGTTGGTGATGTTAATTGGAGTCATGGCTTTTAAATAGGCCTCGCCTGTGCATTGAGCTACATGGTAGATATTGAGAGTCTGCCCGGGGTTCCGGAGTAGCCATGAATCGATGGCAGAGTTATAAAAAGTTTTAAATGGACCATTTAACCCCACATCTAATGGTTGTAATCTTGCGGTAGTATGAGGAGGCAGTGTCAACACTGTAACACCAGCAGTTTTAGCAATGTTCAATGCTTCTAATGACAAATGACTCTCGTGGTTGTCCAGAATCAAAAGAGCTGGATTTTCTTTTGAGGCGGAAGTATGTTGTATGAAGTGTTTCATAACATCTACGAAGATGTCTGCATTCATCCATCCAGATGAAGCAGCCAAGCCAAGAGTCCCAGGAGGAGCGCCATGGAGCATATGAGATTGAAACTTCTTTCTTGGAAAGACCATTGCTGGGGGCAAAGCATGACCGGTGGCGGAAACAATGCAGCAAGTTGTCACTAAAACACCTCTTTCTCCACTCGTAACTTTGGATACGTTACTCCCCTTAAGAGCTAGGACTTTTTGTGGGCGTTGTACTGTCGTGGTTGAGGTTTCATCCAAATTATAGACACGTGTTCCGTTACCAAAGTTAGGAGACCGTTGCATGGCTTCTTTTAAGTTTTTAAAAAATGTTTGAACATTATATTTGTTGAATGCCGAGGCTCGTGCCAAGCTGCACGGTTCAGGTTTCTTGAGACTTAAATCCGTGTGTTTTTTTTGAATGACCTTAACCACTCCTTTCCAGCAATATGTTTCTCTTCCCATGAAGAAGGAACTTTTATTTTATTAATAAATGCCATTTGGTAAGCTAGTCTTCGTGTATCTTTAGCAGTAAGCCCATAAAATTTTAGCGAACAATCTATAAGGTATTCTTTTAATTCTATTTCCTGGTTACGTGTAAAAACAGCATTTACTTCATAATTGGGTACTAAATTTGTGGTTTCGTCGGACTTAAATTTTTCTACGTATCTCCGTACAGTTGGGTAGGGTAATCCGCATTCTTTTGCTGCTTTACGAATTGATTGTCCATTTTTTACAAGCATGATAGCCTGCAACATTTCTTCTTTTGTATGACCTCCAATTTTCCTTTGCGCTTTTTTAATTCGCCCCATGCTGAAACAATAACATAATAATACAATGTAATGTTTAAACTCAATATAAATTATGTATAAAATTCAAAACCTACCCACATAAAGTAGCAATATAGAGGTGGTACACAATGAACCGGTTCACTGTTCAATCTACGTTCGTGGTTCACTGTGTACTACACCCACCATTCAATATTTAAGGTTATGTTAAAAACAAACAAAAAGAGTTACCGTAGTAATTTCAATTTTATACGATACCCCAATAAACACTATAATAAGTATAATAAATGTCACACAGAAAAACTATACATAACAGAAGTAATAAGAAAAGATAGTACTTACGTTTTATTTTGTTTTGTCGCCGAAAAGTATAATGCGGTCCGCCACACGGGCGTCTTTGGCGCTAGCTCGCTCGCGACTGGGGAGCGGGCGGCGCGGTTACAACTGAGTACTTTCGTGTCCACGACACGGTTTGGCAACGTCGCGTTTACAAAGTAAGAAGGGTGGCTCAATGTGTACCACTGGTTTACTGTTGGACACCTCACCCTACTCCTTCGTTATAAACTCAATTTTTTTTAAAGAAAATCTTTTCCAATTCTTAACATTACTCCGGTATATGAAAATATGGTGACCTAAATAAAGTCTCAGTATTCGTTTTGTATGCTGAGTACCGCGTGTTTGGCACATTGATTGATGATGTTCCAAACTAGACTAGGTGTTAGTAGTGACGTCACAAAGTAATAAAATGCCAGGGAAAATATTTCAGGTGCGGAATATTTCTTGAAAGGGTTATGTTAGTTTTTTTTGTCTTTTTGGAAAACAGCTTGGCTTGAGTGTCGTTTAAGACAAGTAGAGGAATAAACCTGGTTCATTCTAGCGCCAAATAACACCGAATTAAGGCAGTGTGTAAAGGTTCAGATTTATCATCATCAAATGTCGCATATACTTTGTCAGGGATACAGAAAAGGACATAGGATACTCCAGCCCCCCTAGCCAAGTTACAACCGTTTCGTGTCGAATTCCGTTCTCCAATCGATAACGCTTCGGTGACAGCAATTGTAGAAAACAATAAGTTGGTAGCCATGTTGACGCGCCTGAGTCGACCGCTCGTTCTAAAATGTCGTTCTATAATAACAAAGGATGTAGCGTTCAACATTGTAGAGACGATAACAATTCATTCTATAATTTTGAACGATGGCTTTGGCTACGAATTTTCTATTCGTTTGTTCTGACCACGTGACTTAACGTTGAGATGATGTCAATCCCATACATTTGATTAATTTTCGACTAGCGTTAACAATTGCAGAGTATCAACTTAGCTTGGGGTGCAGGGTCCGTATATAAATAAACTACAAAAAAATATTAAAAAATGGTAAATCTGAAGGATTTACTGAATGATACTTTACTCTGTGGCGGCAAAATTTGTCCACCGATCACATCCACCATGTTGACAAAACATTCAACAAGTAGTTCTCCATAAAAGCTAAGTCACTCATTATGGCTAAAGATGATTAATAGCTACTGATTTCCTTTCAAGATATAAAGACCACTGGAAAGGTCAAGACAATCCATCATGCCGTAGCCTCATCAGGAACATACATAAATAAAGATACCGGTCAAGTGTGTGTTGAACTTATATGCGAGGTTCTTAAGAGACTCCTTTTTCACTAGCCTATCGTCAACATCGAGCATGATTTCAAAGCTTATTACTTCATCTAACGCAATCCAACGCGATGTTTGACGAAGAGGCAACGCGAAAAAAGAGAAATAACACCTGAAAACTCTGTTAGCATTCGGTAATTCCATGATTTACTTGAATATTTCACAAAACTTGTTCCAGGAAATACGTGTTTTTTTAAACCCTTAACAGTTTTTTTTAAATTGTTATGTTCAGATTCTTGATTAAATTTGCAAGGCTTCTATTGTTATATTTTTATGACTGTTTTAATTTTTGAGTATATTATGAAGTGTTCATGCAAAATAGCAGGTTTTCAGAGGTCTTTATTGGGTTAGTTTTACACAAATTCACAAATTGATTTCAATAGAAGCCTAGATAATATCCACAAGATACTGTGTTTCCAAAATATCTAATGAAACATTTGAAAATGTATGTCGAATTGCATGCCCTTAAGGGTGATTTTCCATCAGACACATGCGAAATACCTAAGCGGTGAACGAGGTAAAAAATGACCAGTAGGATCAACAACCACTTTTTTGTTCTAACCTAGGGCTGCGGAAATGTTCAATAAAGTTTACCGCAAGCCTAGAACACAAAGGGTAGGTTAATAAAGGACACAGGTGGATTTTAGTCAGTACCTAAAAAGTCTGACACGAATACGACATCTAATACAAAAATTAATTTGGCGGAAAAGACGCAATCTTTGGGCTAACTTAGGTACAGAATATAAACATTTTCTATAAAAATATGCGCCACGTCCGCGCAAAACGGCCGAACGCTCAGCATAATCAAATCAAATCGCTTTTATTTGTTAACACAGGTACTTATATAAATACAGATCTTATATTTTGATGAACAGAGCGCTAATGCCGTGTCCACACGCAAAATGCGGCGATTCCACAGCGCTGGTATTCACATCTTCACACCATTTAGCTAGCTCGCACATCTTTGATGGAAAAGTACCTTTAGAATAATGAGTCAGTAAACAGATCGATAGTATGGTGGATAGACCGCAGTTATGGCCACTTATAGATGCGCTTCAAGGTATTACTGATGCATCAATAAGATATATGGAAAACTTAAATAAGTGCTTAAACTTCACAGTAATAAAACTGTTGACTGACTGCTGCGGTCTTCCCGTCCGACTATAATTTAGATATCTTCAAGGCTAGAGTGAATATTAGGCTCTTAATAAACTAGTGCGCCTCACCATCAATGATTGCATCACTGCTTACCATCAGGTGGGATCGCAGTCAAGCACTGATTTATATCATTATTAAAAAAAAAACTTTTGTGCACTCGTTAACTGTTACTCACAATAATAAAAGCATAATCAGCCTTTTTAATGTTCCCGCTGCTTGGACTCAGGCAGCCCTCGGAAATGTTCTCTCTAATTTTTTTTAAATTTTATTTTTATTTATTAAAAAGAGGGAATGGTTCATAATCTAACACGCAAGCTCAGTGCGGATTAATAGATGTCACATGTCTTAGAATTTTTGGTTCTAGGACAAGCTGGTTTCCTCACGATGTTTTCCCATATCGTTTTGAGAGTAATGGTGAAGAAATAAACAACACAAATTAATGCGCTCGTAAGTCGCGGCATTTACCACTGCACTACCACTGCTCCATTCAAATGCTTCATGCTGCTTCTTACAAAAAAAAAAACTGAGTAAAACTAAACTTAATCCTATTTCCCACCTGATGGTAAGCAGTGACACAATCGTTGATGGTGAAGCGCACTAGTTTATTAAGGATCTATTCACTCTAGCCTTGAAGACACCTAAATTATAATCGGACGGGAAGACCATAAAATATACTAATTGTAATATGAAACGTAGTGCATGTGGTGCTTCTCGTTACGTCTAACAGCTAATGTTGATGTGATGTGCTCTGTATTACTTTACACATAATAAATAGTTTCCCTATCCCTTGCTTTAGGGCTACCAAACTAGACACCATACAGACACCAGAGTCGCTAGACCACACTGAGACAGTATCAAAATGGACCTTAAGCGCACGCGTCCGAGTTGATCGCGTCGCCAAATTGGTAGCGCAACCATACGGACACCAGGTGAGTAACTGTCTATAGAGCTGTATACATTTTGTTGGTAGCGGCGACTGGTCGCGCCGCTTGGTTGTCCCGGTGAAATATAGTCCTTATTCCAATAGCAACACCGGCACGACAACCATTTCTCATAGAAATTGTTCTACGATAATAAGTACATACCCGTAAAACAATTGCTATGAAAAATGGTCTCTACAACGGCGAGACATCTAAAATTAGAACCACGACGTCCGGGTTTCCCGTCTGTTTACGAAACCCTAATAACTAATCTAATGGGGATTTAGTTGGGTAGTAGCATTAATTCTAACTTGCCTGGCAACGGATATAGATAAGCCTCTCCTTTCTTAGTAGGGTTCGTAAAAGGAGACTCAAGGATTATTTCATTGATGAAGCACTAAAATCTTTAGATTCAAGTAATTGTAGTGAGGACATCTAGATCACCTTAAAATTATCGGTTGTGATAAGCTAATACTGCCGGCAATCTTGAACACGGCAGACCACTACTGAAGTAAGGGACAGAGGCGGGGTTTTACTCAGTAAAAGTTTGACACGCCCTCAGGCTCTCGCTAGCTAGAGCACGAGAAGTAATTTAATGATATCCCACTTTAAAAAAATTGGGCTCGCACTTGAGTCGGACTTGCGCCCTGAGGGTTCCGTACAAACTTACCTATGTAAACAGTTCAATTCTCGAATGGAGTTTCGAAGATTTTTCCGAATCGCAAAATTTTTATTTAGTTGTGAAGTAACAACAAATTTACAGTTTTCAGATTTATTCGTATATCTGTGCTATAAGACCTTGCTTTATGCAAAATTTCAGGATTATGGGTCAACGGAAAGTACCCTATGAATTTTGATTTCCTCGAGATTGCTGAAATATACATTTTTTGAGACATAAACGGCAGTATCTTTTATTTTCATTAACTTAGAAATTTGATTTTTTCACAGCTTCAGGAGACCACAAACTTGAGTATATGGCTGTAATTTCAACTCGATACCTCCACGCGTTCCCGAGATAAAGGGCCTTGACAGACAGATAGACAGACACACGGACGGACAACAAAGTGATCCTATAAGGGTTCCCTTTTTTACTTTTGAGATACGGAACCCTAAAAAATACTAAAATAGTGGTCAGAACTATGCCCGGAGTTTCCTTGCATGATCGATTCAGTAATGAAGATATCCGAAGGAGAACCAAGGTTACCGACATAGTCCGAATGATCGACACACTAGTGGTAGTGGTCAAGGCACATTGCTTACAGAGCGGATGGCTTACCTATCGGAGGAAGCAGCACAAAAAGGCCTCTAACAAGATGGACCGATGACCTGGTGAGGGGGGTGGCGACTGGCATTATACAGTACCTAATTTTAATGATACTTCATTCTTTTTAAAATGTCTATTATTTATTTATTTATTTTGCACACTTACTACTGTGTAATCTTTTTAACCTTGAGTTGTTAGCCTTAGGCTAAGAACTCACGAAGCGGTTTACACACGCGGCCGCTGCGCTTGCGGGCCCGCAGCTTCTGTAGAATGCAGATATATGAAAAAAAATTAAGCACATTTCACGACGCGTTTTACGTCCGCGGTGTGCACGGTTGTTTGCGACACCCGCTACACCGACGGGCAACTGATAGAATCGCGCGGGCCACGGTCACCAGCAGCTTCGGCGGGTTGCGCCCGCATGTCCTGCACTCGGTTAGCAGGCGACTGCAGAGGCTGTCGGGAGTTATAAAAATTTACCACAAATTTAGCAACTGCATATCTTGCGATAGTCGCCCGCCAGGTTTGCGGGCGAAAATCACAACCACGACGGCTGCGTAACCGCACAAAACTGCGGTCTCGTGAGTTTATAAATAAAACAGCTGTTTCCTACACCATAGCGGGCGCAAGTGAAAACCGCTTCGTGAGTTCCTAACCTTTTTTTTGGGTGGGAAATCATCCAATGACTTCTCCAGCCCTTGCGCGGAGTGGGAGGGCGTGTCAGACTCTTACTGACTAAAACCCACTCCTATGTTCTTTCTTTGAATTGCGTTCCAGGGCCTCGGGGTTCATTTTCACTTAACCCAAGGCCCCAGTAGGCTTCGACCGTACTGGGCCCCTACGATTTGCTGATTTGGAGACCACGGCGGTGCTCTGCCAAGATTTACATTTAAAGATCGAAATCATTTTTTTTTATATTATATACTAGTGCTTGACTGCGATACCGCCTGATGGTAAGCAGTGATGCAATCGTTGATGATTCACTCTAGCCTTGAAGATGCCTAAATTATAATCGGACGAGAAGACCGCAGCAGGCATATTGTTCCAGTCCTTCGATGTACGTGGTATAAACGACGAGGCGAAATAAGTAGAAGAAACTAAACTAACTCACTCTAAGTAATATGCTAAAAATGCTTTCTCTTCAAATGAAAACCTAACAATAATAAAAAGTAAAAAAAAAGAAACATCTCCAGTAGTAAAGCAGCCGTATTTCATTTACAATTCTATTTACTCATGATGACCCAGAAACCTATATATTTATCAAGCTTAATTGGCATGTAGTAAAGGTCATTTCGAGCTTCAAGTTGCTCGAGTATTTGTCCATAAAAGTGTCCATAAAGTGCATGCAATATGTTTCATGCGTAAGATGACGTCAGAATAAGGGTTCGGTTTGATTGCCGCGAGGAAGGTGCGGTCAATGTGTGTCAGTAATAATGTGTTGTGTTGTACTTAGATGTTGTTGGTTTTCTTGTAAGTGTTACCGTCAAACGGGGTGAATAAGAACGCAGTGGTGAATAGGAGCACAATTTTGGTTAGGCTTTTCACTTTGGTATATATTTATATTATTGATTTCTATTAAAGCATCCGTTTTTATTACAATTAAAGAATGAACAGGAGTACTTAAATGCTGGAAAAAATTGTTAATTAACGTGAAGATCCCCTTCAAACTTTTGTTCCTATTCACCCCTGCGTTCCTATTTACCCCGTTTGACGGTACGAATACTCTTTTCTATAGGTAATTTTTTTTTAAACTGTACTTTACACTAAAAATTATTCTTGTGTTGTTTTGACATTTAAAAAGTATAAACTCGCATACACAAGACCTGAGTCAATCATCTGTAGGCCATATAGGTATGTTCCTTGCGGGAATCGAACCTGTGATACGCAACGCAGCAGCCTCTATTTATTTGCTCAACTCCTGTACCAGTTGTACTGTCAAATTAAATGAGTGTTAGGGAAGATTGAGAGCAGTGATGGCCGAGTGATAACGGCCCCGACTTACGAGCTGTAGGTCGCGGGTTCAAACTTAGCCAGGCGCATTACTTTGTGTTATTAAGTTCATCACCGCTGCTCTCAAAACGGTGAAGGAAAACATCGTGAGGAAACCGGGCATGTCCTAGAACCAAAAATTCGAAGACATGTGACATTCACCAATCTGCATTGGGCCCGTGTAGTGGATTACGGCCCATTCCCTCTCCTAGAGAGGAGGCCTGAGTCCCAGCAGTGGGAACATTAAAAAAGGCTGTTTATGCTTGGGAATATTAGCCAGTCAACAAAACGATGGCGGGACTGACTGAAAAATTTTTGTTGACGTAAATGTCATGCCAGCCACACACGATCCAGTTTCCCGTCAAGTTAGCAGTCGACTAATGTCACGCATACTTGACCGCTCAAACACACAGTAGACTTGTCATGCATACTGATAGTCGCAGATTGCGATGTGCGAGTCAAGTTATTTTAACCGAGTTACTCGAGTCAACTCGAGTTGCTTTTTCCTTCAACTGACGTTGTATTTTCCTTCAACTCGAATTGACTCGGTCGGTAACTTGGTAGTGGTTTAGCAGACGGTTAGATGAAAGCAAGACGACGCAATTTGCGGTACAACTCAAGTTGTCGAAAATGCGAGTTGGCCCATCGCTAGCCACACACTGTCAGTAGTTTACCGGACGCCACTTCAAGCGCGCTGCAAACTTGACGATAAACGACAGATAATGGGGTGGTGGGAAATCATCTAATGACTTCTCCTGCTCTAGGGTAAAGAGGACGTGTCAGATTTTTACTGACCAATACTCACCTATGTTCCTTCAGTTGCCCTTTGCGTTCTAGTACCACGGGTTTCCTTTCAAAAAAATCCTCTAAAAATGTCTATAACAGGCACCGGTCCTGCTGGGCCTGTTTGTTGACTGTTTGCTGAAAACTCTTTGTGGCGCGCGTGGAACACTACGCGCCGTCGACGACCCGGGCTCGATACTTATCAGACAACCAGACTTCGAAAATCGCGTGTGGCTGGCATTAGCATCGCATCAAGTAGTCTCTTTTTTGTTATACTAATAATTACTATTTTTAACAGATCCAGAACGTTATTCCGAATGGACCTTGATCGTATTAACTTAAGAGCGCTCTTCCCGAGACATATATCGTCAACGTGATCATGGTTTATAAACTTGAAACTGGTTGTTTCATCCAATAAGAAGCAACGTGAAAAAAGACAAATAACGGACGACCTGTACGCTATATTGGCATTCGATAATGCCGTTATTCACTCGAATATTTCACAAAACTTGTTCCAGGAAATACGTGTTTTAAACTTTAAAAGTTTTTGGGAAAAATTTTCGTCGTCCGCAATTTTGATTAAATGTGAAAGGTTTATATAGATATATTTTCTTTACTCTTTTAACTTACGGCAAATTACAAAAGGCTAAAGTTCACACAAACTAGTAGATTTCCAGAGGTCTTTACTGGATTGTTTTACACAAATCTATGAACTCATTTCAACAGAAACCTAGATAATACCTATCAACAGACCTGTATTTCCAAAATATCTAAACAATATGTGTAATAACGTCATAATAACTTAAGAGCAGTTGTATGGAAATATATCTCAGGGTTTTTTTTTAGATGGGAAATCATATAATGACTTCTATCGCTCTTGGGCGATGCGAGAAGGCGTGCCAGACTTTTACTGAGTAAAACCCACTCATATTTTCCTTCTTTGCCTTGCGTGTCACGTTTTTTTATTCAGAAGCGAACCCATGGCCCCAGTAAGTTTCGTCCCTGCCGGGCCCCTACAGTTTTGCTGACATCTCCATAAGGCGCGCGTGGAACACTAGGCGCCGTCGACGACTCGGGAATATATATTGGGTTGAACGCTCTTAAATTAAATCAGTAAAATAATACACGTATACTCCATCGGTTTAGGTAGTTAACTAAACGTAAACAATCATAATATGTATTTTTATTTTTTAAAAAATCGTGTAAAAGACATACAAAGATTATTTAAATTTAGTTAGTTACCAAACATCGGTATAAGTAAATAACAAATTGTAAATATTTTTAGATAAAAATTATAGACAACTTTTAGATAAAAGACATGTCAAGATTGTTTACCTTTAGTTAATTACCTAAACAGATGGAGTATAGTTCCTGATGAACATGCTGTCACTTGTTCGTTGCACTACAAGAGGTCGCAGCAATGTGATGCTGTCCTTTATGGTGGTGACGTGAGTTACGACTTTAAATTCTATAAAAGTTACGAGGTTGCCGATATTAATTGAGAATTCAACTTAGTCTAATATAAGGTTACTTTACTAACTAATGGAACTAAAAGGAAATCAAAGTGACTAAAAAGTAAGGCTTTCAAACTCGATACTTTTTCGAGTCCCGGGACTAAAAAATCGAGGCTTGTTCCAGTCTCGAGATTCCCGGGAAAAACGAGACTTTCGAGACTCGAGTTGGTCTCGCGCTCGAAAGGTTCCGTATCATCCGTAGCAAAAAACGGCAAAAAAATCACGTTTGTTGTATCGGAGTCTCACAATAAATAATAAATATTTATTTTATCCTGTTTTTTGTCGCTACTATTATGTGAGCAACAATGTAACTGAAGTAAAAAAAAAAACAAATTGTAGAATTTGTTATTTTGTTAGAATTTAAATTAATAAACGCCTTGTGTTCAGCTGACACTTTCTCACGCTTCACACAGAGCGGAAAAAGTCGTTTAATGATTTCCCACAATCAAAAAATAAATTTTCATTTATCATTTAAGATATCCAAAAACAAAAGCTGGCCTTAAGGTACCAGTGGTGTTACAAATAAAATACAAGGGACAGATCGAATTAAAAGCCCTCAGAATCCTTCAAGTCAAAGCAAATACGAATAAATAATTCATTTGATTATTTTAAAAACATCTTCCCGCTTTCTGAACCGTCTACACCTTTCAATCTTTTTGAAAACGTGTCCCCTTTTTGAAATAGACAAAGTGTGGCGACCCCCTTTGTCCATAACATTGCAGTGAACGCTTGTTACGCTTTCTGATTTTAGACGTCTAAGGCCTACTGTGTAGGGACGCGTAGCTTCATAGACGCGTATTCGTCATTATACTATACGCAGCGTCGACGAAGCGGCAGCGCCGTGCCTTCGTGTCGTTGCCGTTTCGTCGACTGAGTTTCATAATTTTGTATATAAGCTTCACGTAGGCGTACGCCAAGCGTATAATGACAAATACGTATCTATGAAGCTATGCGTCCATGAACAGTAGGTCTAAGTCGAATATGTTCAAAATCGCACAGCATTTGCATGTCTAAGATAGAACAATGTTCAGAAAAAGTATTGAAGCATAAACAGGCACAGCTGTATTACTAAACTGTTATACTTTTTTATAGCATACGATCAGTATTATAACCCTCACTTTTCATTACCCGACTCGCGACCACAATTGCATATGTAAAACTTTGTGACCCAACTGGGGGTCGCGACCCAAAGATTGAAAAACACTGGTCTACACATTCAATGTAGATTTTATCTTTTCTCTCTTTAAACACTTAATGTTTCATGAGATGCTCCAATTGAGCGTATCTTTTTTTAAACAAAAAGTTCTTTTTTTTCTTTTCCAATTTTCTTAATTGTCTGAGATAGAGTTAACTTCGTTAAAAATTAATCAATTAAAAATTGTGCAGCTCAATGTTTATAAAAGAGAATTTTGCAAAAAAAGTTAAGATCCAAGATGGCAGCTAACGATCTAAGAGGTGTAATCTTACCTGTGAGTTTAAAAGGAAAATAAAATTCTGATGAAAATAATTAAAAACTCTACGGAGGGGATTGAATTACTTAAAGTAGAAAAACTAAAAACATTGTAGCTGCTTTATGTTTTATCGGCACAAACTACCCATAATAGATTTTTTTTTTTATTATTCTTAATAGGCTCGCATTTTATCACTCAACTCACCTGATTGTAAAGGGGTGACCAGATGGTTGCATACCAATTTCCCAACCAAGGTGACCTTGCTAGTTTTAATCCATGTAGACAGCAGTTGTAAACCATGGCCTTCAACGCCCTTGGTTGGGAGGCGCATTTTCCCAACCACCGAACGTGTTGACGCGAGGTTTACATCCATGTAGCCGCAACACAAACCAAACACATAAACCAAGGTCACCTTGGTTGGAACGCTAGTTTGCAACCGTCTGGTCACCCCTTAAGCAATGATGATGGTACTTCTATATTGTATTAAATTTTAAATGTATTATATTTTTAAATCATTTATTTATTATTTATATATCACCAACAAAATGCAAATTTTATGAACGCCATTATTGTCACGTACATCAGACTAGGGATGTAACAGAATGGCTATATCGGATTCGAATTCAAAACCGGAGTTTATTATCGGAACCGGAAAAAAAAATGGAGGCTGAGGCAGAAAAAACCAAATGAAATACTACTAAAACTAATAAAAAACTCAGATAAATTTTAATCATAATTAATTAAGAGCAGTGGTGGCCTTGTGGTAATGACCCTAAGTTACGAGTTGTAAAGTCGCGGGTTCAAACCCAGCCAGGCGCATTACTTTGTGTAATTTATTTCATCACCACTGCTCTCAAAACGGTGAAGGAAAACATCGTGAGGAAACTGGCATGTCCGAGAACCAAAAATTCGAAGACATGTGACATCCACCAACCCGCACTGGGCCCGCGTGGTGGATTACGGCCCATTTCTCACCCGCGCGTTCCATTCGTTTGTCTGCTGTAGATAAATGTTAATGCAGCATCGTATGAATGGTTAAAATAGTACTTTTATTTTACACTTTTTTGAAATTTATTGGATTTGTTTATATGTTTAGTATATTTTATTTTATTCTTTTATTATCTTATCCGTCTCTGTGTTCTGAGAGTTCTGCCTTTTTGGCCTCGCACAGGTCTTTTATTTTTATCTTTTATTGTTTTCTTTATTTATTTTTTTATTTAAGTTAAGTATTTATAGATTAAGTGGTTACTTTTTATTTTATAGTTGTTTGTCCTGTGCGAGTCTCAAATAAATGTTTTCTTTCTTTCTTCATTTCCTCTCCAGTCCCAGCAGTGGGAACACTAAAAAGGCTGATTATATTTTTATGTTATGAAAGTTTTATTAAAGAATGATTTCACAACATTCCAAATACGAAACAAAACAAGTGAAAGTATAATCGACAGAAGGCATAGGCTATTGGCGGCTTAGAAAAAAAAATCTGTATAAGATAGCCACTCAGGTTTATGATTCAGCTGGTCGATGGGGACGAAAGGTTCCGGAGTGGCGAAAACGTACCGGAACACGCAGCGTTGGAAGGCCTCCCACAAGATGGACCGATGACCTGATGATGGTCGCGTCGCGGGAATCCGATGGATGCGAGACGCACAGGACCGTTCATTGCGGCGACACTTGGGGGAGGCCTATGTCCAACAGTGGACGTCTTTCGGCTGAAATGATGATGATGATGACTAACTGACCCGGCGAACTTCGGAACGCCTTGTAACCTTGGTTTTCCTCCGGATATCCACATTCCCGATTCGATCACGCAAGGAAACTCCGAGCATAGCTCTTTCCATTGCCCTTTGGGTGATTTTAGGTCTTCTGATGAGGCCTATTGTAAGCGACCACGTTCAGATAGTATTAAAATAAAATTACTGCAACACGAGTTTCGATCTTGAAGTTACAACCTAGGATTTCCAACGTAAGGTCTCGGGTTAGATTCCCCGGTCGCAAGCTGAGTTATTTGTTAGGAAATTCTCAGAAGCATAACGGGATCAGGAATTGTACATGGAATTGGGTCCTTTGGGAAATAAAGGCTGGTCGACATCTGTGGCGTAATTGTGGCGAAGAATTCGAAAGCAAGAGAAAAATATAGATAACTTTCTCCTGAAGTTTTCTATATTCAGCATTCAGAATTCTTGGGTACCTAAGTGCGAACCGGACTCGTGTGCCGAGGGATTTTTTTTCAAGTTTAAAATCCTTAAGACGTTGACAACAGCACTCATTTTTAGGGTTCCGTACCTCAAAAGAAAAAACGGAACCCTTATAGAATCACTTTATTTGTCCGTCTATCTGTCTGTCAAGACCCTTTATCTCGGGAACGCGTATCGAATTTAAATTAAACACACAAGTCTGCGGCTTCGAGCTGTGAAAAAACTTTCTAAGTTAAAGAAAAAAAAAAATTACGGCCATTTATGTCGCAAAAAAAATATATTTCGACACTCTAAATTTCTTAAACGGTACGGGGTGTTTAAGACCTCGTTTGAAAACTACCATTATGATGGTAAGGGGCCTATTAGACCCCGTAACGTTTAACGTTTTTTCTCTAGATATTTTGGAAACACAGTATCTTGTAGATATTATCTAGGCTTCAATTGAAATCAATTTAAAAATTTGTGTAAAACTAATTCAGTAAAGACCTCTGAAAATCTATTATTGATAAATGATATTTATTTTGCAAGTAGATTTTTTAAAAACACTTTTACACGTCAATTTTTTTTGTCAATTTACACTAGATGAAGCCGGTGTTTCCTTGCTGACTACCCTGAGAAGAAACACCGAAACAAACTTAGGGGAAACTATTTTGTATGAACACTTTATAATTTACTTAAAAATGATAAAAGTCAAAAGAGTATAACAATAGAAACCTTGCAAATTTAATCAAGATTCTGAATGACGACAATTTTTTTCCAAAACTTTTAAGGGTTAAAAAAAACACGTATTTCCTGGAACAAGTTTTGTAAAATATTCGAGTAAATTACGGAATTACCGAATGCTAACAGAGTTTTCAGGCGTTATCTCTCTTTTTTGGCGTTGTATTTTCGTCAAACATCGCGTTGGATTGCGTTAGATGAAGTAACAAGCTTTTAAACCATGCTCGATGTTGATGATAGGCGAGTGAAAAAGGACCCTCTTAAGGAGTGGAATTCCCAGCTGATGTCTAACTATAGTATTGTTAAATAAATAAATAATAATAAATAAAATTTCTGAATAAAAAGCTAACAGAGTACGTTTTTTTGTTCTTGCGATCTCCTTTAATATCATAGTAAACTGATGTCATATATCAATGTAGTTATAGGGACAACAGTTTTCCAAAAATTAGTTGTTTTTTTTACTATTGATAAGTTCGCACCTGACCACTTTTTCACCCTACACGAACGAACAACTTGACCATTACCAAAGATAAACAAAAAACAAGGAAATCAAGAAAATTGCCAGAACTTCATCAGAATTCAGTGAAACGCACTGATTCCATTTTTTACACTACATCCCTCAAACACTGATTCGGTACGGTTGCCCAACAAAAAAAAAGGTTTCCCGTTGGCCGAGCCTGAACGCAAACCAGAACACGTTTAATGTCGTTCGTCCGTACAAACTTCTATTGATGACGTAACGTTCAATCGCACGTTCATTTTGTAGACTCGCTCAGTAACCAGTGTGGAAAGAACTCTGGTGTAACCGAAAGGGTTTTGGAAAGGGATCATTGTAAAATGGTAGAAAAAGATCAAGTTAGAGAATTGATAAGACAAAATATGCGCTACCTTAAAGCAGCAAAGATTTATTTTAGATTTCTCCTTTAATACCTACACATCGTTTCCAAGAAATTTAAAAAAAAACAACCTTGTTTTTTCGAACGGAGAAGATTTTCTGAAAATGAAGACAATTTACAATAGTGACAAAACTTGTGAGTAGCACAAAGCGTGAGTTACATGCCACGGTACGTTTCATGAATAAAACTAGAATCAATTCTACTTTATTATACTTATATCTGTCACTGTAAAATTGTAAATACCGTTAGATTATAATCTGTCTCGCGAGATTGTAAGCTGTCAAAATATTGTGAACTGGGACCTAGTAGCTTACAATTTAACTTTACCAGCACGTTTCATTTATCAGCACGCGAGATGCGTTTCGTTCTACGCCATTTCGCAATTTAAGTTTCACTTCGATGGATTATAATCTACCGAAAAACAGTGCGTTAAATTTTAAGCAGCATGTTACGGTTCACAATCTTTCGACAGTTTACAATCTCATAAGATAGATTATAATCTAACGGTATTTACAATTACGGTGACATATCCAAAACATAATAGGTTGCAGAAAGTCAGCTATCATTTTCATAATTAGCAGCAGCAGGTGCGCTGTGTTCAAAAGCTCGAACCAATTTAATTGAGACGACAACGCGTACGTGTCTTAATGTTAGATCCTTACAGGTGCTTATAACTCCCATGTCTCTTCACATCTCAGGTCTATGTACTTTACCCCCTATGATAATTAAATCAGAACTTCGCACTCTCAACTTTAGTCTAATGTAAATTTGGACGAAATTTAGGCCAAAGCCCTGTGTTGGGTGAAACGACATGCAAATTGAGGTCGGTGTGGGCAAAAGGCGGGCAAAGATGCCATTTCAGGACTTGAAGAGACTGCTTTATGCCCATTACGGGGGTTGGCAACATTTTGGTTACTCAGCCACATAAAATGAAATCTCGCCAAATCTGGTCCTTTCAAACGGTTTTGTCTTACCAAAATTGGCCCTTCGAGCCGGATTTTAAGATGTCGCTGAAAATATTTGTGTCAGAGAGTCTGTTTTTATTTGCTTTCTGATGTTTTTATTGTAGTAGAAACTGTTGCTGTCACGATCTGATTTCTGAATACAATGTAGCAATGAATAAATACAAGTTAGGGATGGCTGAATAGTTCAAACATATAAAATAGATTTAGTAAAGAAACTTTATAATACTCAAGAAGCTTTTGACGTGCACATCTTCCCATATCGTGTGTGTATGTGTGTATTGTTATAATTAGGTAGGTACTATTATACATTAACGATGTAACCATAATTTTTTAACTATTGGTGATCCAGATCCTGTTAAGTCGAGTCTTCAAAGCCTTGAGCACAGGCGTAGGGTAGCCAGCCTTTCGGTGTTTTACAGGATGCATTTTGGAGAGTGTGCGCGGGAATTGCATGACTTGATTCCACCATCTCATTTCTACCATCGGACAACCCGATGAACGGCGAGTATCCACCTTTACGTTGTTGAAACCTCTACGGTCCGGACAAAGCGTTTTGCCTCGTCATTTATACCGCGTACATCGAGGGACTAGAACAACTTGCCTGCTGTGGTCTTCCCGTCCGATTATAATTTAGGTATCTTCAAGGCTAAAGTGCTCTTAATAAACTAGTGCGCCTCACCATCAACGATTGCAACACTACTTATCATCAGGTGGGATCGCAGTCAAGCACTAGTTTATAAAAATTAAAAAGAATCTATTTAATGATTCATATAATGAGTATCTGTACTAAGATATAATATGTATTCATTTTTCGATTTCTACACAGGTAAAGGGTGCGTGAGTTGAACCCGGTGTTACAAACCGCTGCAACGATTTCCCCGCTGAAGATAATAATTTTCTGCAAAATTGTGAGATAAGTACTTCATAACAAAAAAATACATTTGATTTTAGGTAGAGGGGAGAGGAAGTAAGCCTAAAACCTCACCACATGTCACCAACGAGAAAGTTATTACGAGAAAATTCCCAAAAAAATATTTCGAGATCTATTTCCGAGAATCTTTACAAAGTGAATCTATCAACATTTCCTTTTACTTTCTCACTATCAGGAAAAAAAAAACTAAATCTGTTCCCCTTCTAAGATTAAACCCATTCCCCCTCTACCCCCTTTTTATAATCGCACCTCCGTACGCCAAGGGTTGCTCAAACTGACTCTCGGAGAAAATTCGTGTTTGAGCGGAACGTCTAACGTGTGATTAGGGTTGGCATGAGTGCGAATCGAGGTGCCAAATTTATTAGGCTGCTGTAAAAGTTACTAAAGATTACGTTTTTATAGTGTGTACACCAAGAGCTGCTTAAGTAGGTATATAATTGTAATTTTTTTATAATACTTTTATTGTTTTTCTCTCTTTTTTTATATTCATTGGTAATATGAACATTGTTCAGCTAGCTAATATGGGAAGTGCGCGACAGCCCTAACACAAGTACTCCTGTAACTTACTGGGGCTGCCTCAATTTATTTATGCTTACAATGTTATAGATTAAATATATATATATTTTTGTTTTGTATTGTGTGAATAATTATCTCGGTATTGGTTTAAATTTTAAATGTGGTACCATTGGAGTTATGCAGAACAGAGTGTAAAGTCTCGCAACCTCCGTGGAAAAGGGAGGATCCTCCGCCCAATAGATGATTTTGAGCTGCTGTATATGTTCAAATCGCACGAAAAACTGTTATTGCGATGCAGGATTTCATAGTTTAGTTCTTATGTGACACCATAGATATCGCTACAACAAGATTTATCCGTTTTCGCTTACACTAAATCTAAATGATGAATTATACACGAATGCCCAAACCTTGTTCAGTGCCGAGAACCAAAAATCGAATAATCCAATAATATTTAGACATTTATGGAAGAACGGAACGTTATGAGTGTTATGACTGATGAATATAATGTGAAGATGAATGACAGATGTGAAGCATCATTGAGTAAAAGAGATGAATGTTTGAAAGATACGAGGTGTGAAAGAGATAGATAGATAATTTATGGTAATGATTGACTGATTGATTCATGTACTCTTTATTGAACACCATAAATAAAATTACAGTAAGAGCTTAAAATTAATAGGGCGTTACAATGGACGGTCTTATCGCTATGAGAGTTTTTTACAGACAACTTTGAACGATGTGAAAGAATCCAAGAAAAAGACGAAAAAGGAACAAGACGAAAATAAATAAATAATAAATATAAATCCCACATTTATTTAGATTTTTACCTAGTATTAGTAAAAAAAAACAGGCTAAGTGCGAGTCGGACTCGCGCACTTAGGGTTCCGTAGCGTACGTAGCAAAAAATGACAAAAAAGAAACATGTTTTTTTGTATAAGAGCCCCACTTAAATATTAATTTTGTTCTGATTTTAGTATTTGTTATTATAGCGGCAACATAAATATATCAACTGTGAAAATTTAAACTGTCTAAGCATTCACAGTTCATGAACCGTATCCAGCGACACACATCGACAGGGGGACATAGGGTTTTTACACTTTGAGTGCGGAACCCAAACCAGATATCTACATTTTGTTTTTAACAAGATAAAAATAGACAGAATATTAATGAACAAACAGTAAGTAGAGAGATGGCCGTTGGGGCCGAAAGGTTCTGGAGTGGCGACCGCGTACCGGAAGACGCAGTGTTTGAAGGCCCCCTACAAGGCGGACCGATGACCTGGTGAAGGTTGCGGGAATCCGATGGATGCGAGACGCACAGGACCGTTCATTGTGGCGACATTTGGGGGAGATCTATGTCCTGCAGTGGACGTCTATAGGCTGAAATGATGATGATGATGAGAAAAGAAGACAGATTGCGCTTGTAAAAAGACTAATCACCCATTCAGAAAACCCATTCACAGCAACAAAGCGAAAATATCTTTACCCCACGCGAAAATCCGAACGCGAATGCGAAACCGATACTCCGCCACATCTCTACTTGTAATCCTTTATGTAAGTTATTATTGGCCCGACAGTATGACAGTAACAAGCAACTCAAGATAATCTTACATACAGGTAGTTTTCCTCAAATTCGAGGCAGAGGGATGTCGACTGAAAACCAATTGTTACTGTGGAAGATAGAATATTTTTTCACGTGTATTTTTTTATGGGAAATGTTACTTTTGCGTGACTATCTCTTTGAATGTCTGGCGTGAAATTTTCAAGACGGATATTGTAAGTAAATTTTGGAAAAACAAGACAAGTGTTGCTTTGGCTTTTCTGAAAAGCTTTTGAGAATTTCACAATGTGTTGGGAACTTGTCAGTAGTACCTTAATCAGCCTTATAATGTTCCCACTGCTTTTTTTTAGGTGGGAAAATCATCTAACGACAAATCCCGCTCTTGGGCGGAATGGGAGATAGTGTCAGACGTTTACTGACTAAAAACCCACTCCTGTTCCTTCTTTGCCTTCATCCCAAGGCCTCGGGTTTCACTTTCACACTACCCGTAACCTATTCACTCTTGACTTAAAGATTCCCGGGTTGTAGCCATCAGAAAACACAGATTCCGGCAAGGCATTCCCCTCCTAAGCTGTACGCACAATGAATGTGTTCCCAAAACGTTTTGTGCGTATAGGTGGGATGTCCACCATGTACCAGTGGTGCATTGCCGTACGCCTGGTGGTCCGACGATGGAACGGGCTAGGCAGAATTAGGTCTTGCAATTCCGACGCACACTCCCCGAAATGCAACCAGTAGAAAACCGACAGGCTGGCAACTCGGCGTCGATGCTCAAGACTTTGAAGCCTCGACTCAACGTGTGCATCATTGCTAATGATCCTCCTGGATCGCCTTTCAATTGCCTCAAGTGCATCAAGCTGGTATCGGGCAGATCCATCCCAAAGATGAGAGCAGTACTCCATTCACGATCGAACTTGCGCTTGATAAAGTTTGAGCAGCTGTTCCGGCGTAAAGTACCGTCTGACCTTCGCGAGGATTCCCAGCTTTTTGCTGCCGGTTGAGCCTTTGCTTCGATGTATGGTCCAAAGTTGAGTGTTGACGTCAGCGTAACACCAAGGAAATCAAGATGATCGGTTATCGGCACGGTTACGCCCCGGAAAGTTGGAGCAGGGCTAAATTGGCTCCTTTTAGCGGAAAATAGACACGACTGGGTTTTAGCAGCATTGAACTTGACCAAATTAGCATCGCCCCATTCAGAGACTGCCTCCAAGGACAAGTTCAAGCGCTCGACCATAGCCTCTCGGAGAAACCGGATCTGTGACCCACTAGCTTGTGCGCTGGATATGTAACTCTCAGCAACAGTGCTGTCGTCTGCATACCCAAAGGTACCGGGCTTAAGCAGATCATTTATGTGCAGCAAGAACAATGTTGCCGAGAGCACTGACCCCTGAGGGACCCCGCCATTAATGGCCATTTGACCGGATGAGCAACTATCGATGACCACTCGGATGGACCGGTCACTCAGGAAGTCTGCAATCCAAGCACACAAACCAGCAGGTAAACCGAAAGAAGGAAGCTTACTAATAAGGTTTGAGTGCCAGACTCTATCGAAAGCCTACGAGATATCAAGGGAGACGGCAAGCGCTTCCCCGTGTTTCTCGATGGCCTCACTCCAGATGTGGATGGCATACGCTAGAAGATCTCCAGTAGACCGATTTCGGCGAAAGCCGTATAGTCGGTCACTTAGGATGTCATTAGCTTCTAGGTATACCAGGAGCTTAGTGTTCAGTACACGTTCCATAGTCTTACAGAGAATGGACATGCTGGTTTTCTCACGATATTTTCTTTCACCGGTTTGAAAGCGATGGTGATAAAATAAATTACACAAACCCAGAGATTTGAACCCACGGCGTACGACTCGAAAGTCGGGGCCATCACAATTTTTTTTTTTTTAAATAATAAAATCGTTTATTTAATTTGTTAACTAATGAGCCATGACTGCTCTCACTTCTCAGTAGCAGACTAGTCTATATTTGCAACTAATTTATAGGCATAAGCTACCCCTACATTTGGAGTTTGATATGATTTAGGTATTAGAAAAAAAACTTTTTACAAAAAAAGTTTATACGACTACTACGACACTAAAAAAACACTAAAAGGATCAAAATAACTTTGAATAACTTTTTTTTTTGTAAAAAGTATTTTATTTCACACTTTTTATTTGCGATACACTTATAAACAGAGTGCCTATTTCTCATGACAATTCCAATTAACCCAAGGATTTTAGGACCCAATTAACGCTAGGATACATTGTTTTATTATAAAGTTCCCGTGTCTACCTTTCACTTTCCGGCTCCATCATCAGATCAGTTCGAAAAGTTAAAAAAATTTGCAAATCTGTCCATAAATGACGGAGTTCTCAGGTAACAAAATAAAAAATAAAAATACAACCGAATTGATAACCTCTTTCTTTTTTTGAAGTCGGTTAAAAATGTGACAAATACATAAACACTGGTGTTTACTCCTTTGAGACATATAGCATGGAGTTGTAATGGTTTTATAGTGTCTCATTTCCTATTAAGTGTAATCCTATTATTTCAAGTTTCTTAATCTAGTTGTACACATCGGTCTACATCTGTCACCCAAATATCATGTCAGAGATCTGCGGGAAGAAATTTATTTTGAAATAAGCAGCATATTTGTGCTCTTCATTTTGTATTTTTTTTTTTGTGTTTGTATGTATAACATCATTGGCTGGACATAGACCTCCCCCAAGTGTCGCTAAAGCGACCGTTCCTATGTGTCTCACATCCATCGTATTCCCGCGATCCTCACCAGGTTATCGGTCCACCTAGTGGGAGGTGTTCCAACGCTACGTCTTCCCGTAAGCGTTCATCACTCTAAAACCTTTAAGGCCCCATCAAACTGTTCTGTGAGAAATGTGTCATGACAGACATGACAGATAGATAGAAGATAACTCTATTTTAAAGCTCAAAGTTCGAATTTTAAAACATTTTCATACATTCAGTTCAGTGTAAATTACTATTACGAATATTCAAACGGACACCACTATTCATACAATATGCAACGAATAATTTCCGCCGTATTTTTATGATTCAATTTAGCGCATATATCTGGTGCACTCATATCAATTTGAGTGATGAACGACCCAAAACCGAGTGTTGGAAATGGCACGAATAAAAATGCTTTTTTTATTGATATACACCAGTGCTTGACTGCGTTCCCACCTGATGGTAAGCAGTGATGCAATCATTGTTGGTGAGGCGCACTAGTTTATTAAGAGCCTATTCACTCTAGCCTTGAAGACACCTAAATTATAGTTGGAGGGGAAGACCGCAGCAGGCAAATTCTCCCACTCCTTCGATGTACGCGGTGTAAACGACGAAGCGAAACGCTTAATCCAGACCGTTGAAGTTTCAACAACGTAAGCGTGGATACACGCCGTACGTCGGGTTATCCGATGGTAGAAAGGAGATGGCGGAATCAAGTCATGCAATTCCCGTGCACACTCTCCAAAATGCAACCTGTAAAATACCGATAGGCTGGCTACCCTGCGCCTGTGCTCGAGGGTTTGTAGATTGGACTTAACCAAATCTGGATCAATTAGCCTCTTCGCACGCCTTTTCACTGATAGTAGTCAAGTAATAGGTAGGTGATAGGTACTCCAGGTGTAAGTAAAAGCTGATTAGTAAAACATCGGTCATATGAAAGGAGAAAGAAAGAAAGAAAAAAGAAAAACTTTTTATTTGCCGGAAAAGGCGCAAACTTAAGACTAACAAATAAGAGCTTCATTAGTAGCATAGCATATAGCCAGCCTTATAATGTTTCCACTGCTGGGAATAAGGCCTCGTCTCTAGGAGAGGGAATGGGCCGTAACCCACAACGTCTACACGGGCCCAGTGCAGATTGATGGATGTCACGTCTTCGAATTTTTGGTTCTGGACATGCTTTTTTCCTCACAATGTTTTCCTTCACCATTTTGAGAGCAGTGATAATGAAATTTATATTACACAAAGTATTGCGCCTGCCTGGCTTTTAACCCGTGACCGCGACTTGTAAGTCGGGGCAGTTACCACTGGGCCACCATAGCCTTTCTTACGGTTTATAAGATGGAACCCGCTAACAGATGGACAGACAGACAGACGAACGGACTGACAGCAGAGGTTTAGTAATAGGATCTCGTTGGCAACCTTCGGGTACTGTAACCCTAAAAAAAGAATCGCAATTGAAAACAGAAACCAAAAAAATTTGATATCCAGTAATCGGGTATTGGATTAACCAGTTACTTGATTAAGGAAGTCAGACAAGCAGTAGCTCATTGTAAACAGTTCTTCAGCTGCTTCCAGTCAGACTGTAAGCTAACTCCCACATAACCGGGAAAAGGCAACACCAGAAATACGGGACTGCCGGGCATCGGGAGGAGCAGGATGATTCCCGGACAAATTAGGTGCGCGCTTCGAGACGTCCAGCAATGAGTAGCTCTCTGCCCGGCTGTCTGGTAAGGATCAAACCCGGGACGACGGCGGGATGTGTAGATGATCTCAAAATTGACAGGGTCAGCTAAGGCCGACATCTGCCAGAGCTGCAAAATTAAGGAACACTGTGGGTTTTAGTACAAGTCTGAAACTCCTTCGCGCTCCACCTGAAGTGGAAGAAGCCATTTGATGACATCCCAGGTAAAAAAAAGGAATACAGAAGCTGTATTGTATGATTTTGAATTGTACTTTCGTATAGACATACAGAACCATAGAAAAATACCTTGGTAAAGCTATTGTGTGTATTTGCGTCTAGTTTTTATTTCTATGTAACCAAAGTAATTCTATCTCCCATAGACAATGTAGCGTAGGCGAATGCAGTAGGCGTAACAAAATGTGCAATCCTTTTGACAAGCTAACTAAAATAAACTGATCTCTCTTCAAAAGCACAGAATTCAAAGTGTAGTTCATACTAACTGGTTTTCAGTTCCTAGAATCCATTTGGTAGTACACAACACATCTGTCTTTCAATTTTCACATCAAAAACATGTGATAAAATTTCGGCAGATACTTTTCACTGGAATTCTTTTGTTATTTTCAGGGATAATAAAATAACAGGAGCATTTCATGATTGAAGGTTATAATATTGTTAAGAATTTAATTGTCTTACAAAAATAGTATAGGCATGTAACATAGCCATACCTTTGTATTTATTACCTAAGACTTTATGTTAACGTTTTACAAAATTTTAATTACACATTTTTTTCCTCCTAATCCTTGAGTATATCCAAAGGAATGGGCACGCCACAATTATGGCGGTAAGTGCCCTTTTTGAGGAGTGGCTGGAAAGACAGCACGGCTTCCTTACCTTCCGCATGACGCAGGTCCTCACCGGGCATGGTCAGTTCGGAAGATTCCTGCACCGGATTCGTGTGAAAGAAACACATGCGGGCTTGCTGACAGCGAGCAATGGGTCGCCGTCCGATCATCCGGTAACCGTCCGGACCGATGAGTCGTCGATGGCGCGTAGTGGCCCACGCACGCCTCAAGGAGATGTCAGCAACCGCAGGGGCCCAGCAGGGTCGAAGCCTACTAGGACCATGGGTGAAGCGAAAGAGAACACCGGGGCCCTGCAACGAAGGCAAAAACCCCGCCCAAGGGCGGACGATGTCATTGGATGATTTCCCACCTTAAAAAAAATACCCAAAGGAAGGACCCTAATTTTTATTACAATTTAGCCTTGTATATAGCCTTCCAGAGCGAGGAGGAATGGCAGGCAGTCGCCTTCTTCTGTGAAGCAGTAATGCTAGTGAAGGAGGAGGCCGCACGCATGAGGGAACGGACGTCCTCACGCCCCAGCCGCCGGGGACCTCGACCCAGATTTCCAGCCACCGTAGGCGAGGGCTTGCGGACGACGAGCAATGGGTAGCTTGCTAAAATAAATATACTCGTAAAATACTTGCCAATAATAAATTATTCTCCTCTTATCAAAACACTGAGTTGGTTAAAGCCGTATAAGTTTATATAGTCCAGGAACTTTATAGCGATCCAATGTTAAAAGTTTGCCAAGTTTCAGATTTCTAGGTCAGACGAGCTTGATGTATACCCATCGAGCCCTAAGTGGGTTGAGTGCGACCACAGACCATGAAAAATAGGGGCTAGGAAAAAAGAAATAGGATTTTTTTGTCATAATCTAAAGTGGAATAACCTTACTTAGGTACTGTCATCGCATCTCGCATCATCATCTCATCATCGTAATGTTATGTAATATATATATAGTTATAGGCTATCCTATACTATTCATCATAAACCTGGTTATCCCATACAGAAAGTTTCTTTCCAATCAGACTGGTAGCCCTAAGTGGATTAAGTGTGACCATAGACTACGAAAAACAGTAACCATAAAAAATGCTGTTTTTTTTTTGTCACAGTCTAAAGTAAGTAATTGTATAACAATATTAACATTCTCAAAACCGTGAAGGAAGACATCGTGAGGAAACCGGCATGTCCTAGAACCAAAAAAATCGAAAACTTGTGACATTCACCAACCCGCACTGGGCCCGCGTGGTGGATTACGGCCCATTCCCTCTCCTAGAAAGAAGGCCTGAGTCCCAGCAGTGGGAACATTAAAAGGCTGATTGTGCTATACTTAAGCTATATGTTAACACTAGCTGTCACCCGTGTCTTTAGTTACTACTCCGCTTCCGTGCTTTGTACCGTGATGATATACTGCACATACTATTCTTAATGAACTTAGCTATCCCTAACAGATTTTTTTTTCCAATCGGATTGGTAGTTCCACGGATTAACGCGTTTAAACCGACAAACAAAAAACACTTCCACTATATTATATTAGTAAATGGATATATAATTATGTATGTGTATATTTATTTTTATTGTATGCACATATGCTTTATGCACACAAAATTACAGACACAGACTTAATGCCATATGCATTTTCAAAAAGTCAACCTTTGTCTGATGCAGAAAAAAAAGGTTAAAACAAATCAGAAATACAGACCAATTACAGGCACTTTCGAATTGTCAAAATGTCGGTCAGTCAAAAGAAAAAAAGTGAAGCTAACTTGCACGTTCCAAAGCGTAGATCTCTATGGAGAAGAACGTGCAAGAAACTCCATGGATAAACACAAAGATAACTTTAAACTGCCTGACAAGGCTCGATACAACACAGCACAATCTTAACCGAATTAATCTACCCATGAACAATTATTACGGTGTAACCTCCAGGGTGTACTAGACGAATTAGATTCAAGGCGGAAACAGATTATTGAAACGCGACGCGACACCACGTGTCGACACCCGATGTGCACCGTGCACGTTACCACCACGACACACAAGCAATTTTAGATTATAGTTTTCTGACAGCAGTGTATTGTGATTTAATAAATAACGAGCCAGATGAAGATTTTCAAAAAGATTTTATAAAAAAAATAAATTGATATCAATATATTCTGCAAAAATTCTGGGAGTTGTCTGGAAACACACTGCGTGCGCCGCGTCAAGTGGCGTGTTTCCACCACTACCACCAACACGTCGATCTGGATAGCTTGGATCGGGTGGCGTGTGCGCGCATCGCGTCGCTTCGGATGTTCCTAATGTGATTCTGATCATAGAAAATAGTAGATTTGATTTGACTCAACACGCGTCGCGTTGCGTCGGGTTACGTCGCGTTTCAATAATCAGTCTGTATTCGCCTTTAAGGTAAAACTACACTGCTCACACGTATGCCACAAATGCCGATCTGGGCGCGTCGGTCTCCATACATTTTATATGGAAACTAGACTTGTAGAGCTACACTTGACCCACGCCACGCGACGTCGTTCTACATACAAATCAGGCGTGTTACACATGTGCGTCGGTGTAATGTAGCTCTAGCTTTATATACTAATTGAAGAGAGAAACTAAACAGAGTATTATTATTATTATCTTGAAGGTCACGGGTAATAATACTTAGAAAACTTTGCCGAAATACTCAAACAATTTCTCTATTATTTTCTTGTAATAATGAGGCGGTAAGATAGAGTTTATTATAAACTAGATCCCGCCAGTGGCTTTGTGCGCTTGAAAGTAGATAATTATCCCATCATCATCATCATCATCTTCATTTCAATAGAAAGCTGTTGGACATAAGCCTCCCCCAAGTGTTGCCACAACGAAAGGTCCCGATTACCGCGACCCTTACCAGGGCATCAGTCCACCTTGTGGTAGGCCTTCCAACGCTGCATCTGTCGGTTCGGTGCGCGGTCGCGACTCCAGAATCTTTTTAAAAATAAACTTCTTGGCGTTACGCTGACGTCAACTCTCAACTTTGGGCCATACATCGAAGCAAAGGCTCAACTGGCAGCAAAAAAGCTGGGAATCCTCGCGAAGGTCAGACGATACTTCACGCCGGAACAGCTGCTAAAACTTTATCAAGCGCAAGTTCGATCGTGTATGGAGTACTGCTCTCATATTTGGGACGGGTCTGCCAAATACCAGCTTGATGCGCTAGAGTCGATTGAGAGGCGAGCCAAGAGGATCATTGGCAATGATGCACTTGTTGAGTCGAAGCTCCAAAGCCTTGGACATCGTCACCGAGTTGCTGGCCTGTCGGCTTTCTATCGTTTACATTTCGGGGAGTGTGCACTGAAATTGCACAATCTAATTCCGCCAAGTGCGTTCCATCATCGGACCACTAGACGTACGGCGTTGCGCCACCGGTACATGGTTACATGGTGGACATACCATCCATACGCACAAAACGTTTTGAGAACACATTTATTATGCGTACAGCCAGGGAGTGGAATTCCTTGCCGGAGTCTGTGTTTCCTGATAGCTACAACTTAGGGGTCTTTAAGTCAAGAGTGAATAGGCTACTTCTAGGCAAGCGTGCTCCATCGTCGACCACATGATCGCTTACCATCAGGTGAGATGGTGGTCAAACGCGAGCCTATCATTAATAAAAAAAAAAAGAACCTTTCGGTTCTATAATTATCCCAAGGGAACATAATCCCAAAGAAAAAAATGTATTCTGTTTGCTATTCCAGGCAGTGGTGTAGCTGCCGCCGTATCAAAGATACGGGGCCTCCGGGCTATAAAAATTCGTAACATGTTATCCAAAGGCCATCAAATTAACGTTATTATTATTATTCCATTTATTTCCTATATACACATATTGTTTACATTTTTAAATATTTCTTATAAAAAAAACAATAAAAAAACATTTAAATATATAAAAAATAGTAGCCCACCGGCATCGGGAACAGGGTCCAAGCTACCGGTGGTCAGGACTCCTGAGAGAGGAATCTCCTAACAATGCGCGCCGTGTCCAGGGGTACCGCTTTCTGGATCAAGCCCTTAATCCAGCTGCCCAACGAGAGCCTCCTTAGATGTTGTTCGAGGTTCTTAGCTATTAAGCCATTATTATTATCTCCGACGTAGCTTATTTGTACTCTGTCTCACTCTATGCAAATAGAGTCTATTTTGTAAGAAACAAAACCCTTAATCATTTTTGATAGAGAGTTCCTTTGGGGCTAGCTACCACCACAGATTGCAGGAGATGGTTTTTTGTGGATTTTTTTTTAAGTGGAAATGCATCCAATGTCTTCTCCAGCTCTAGGGTGAAGCGCGAAGGCGTGTCATACTTTTACTGACCAAAATCATACCAATATCCTTCAGTTGCCTTTTGCCCGACCACGTTGCCTTGGACCACGAATTTTCCTTCCAAAAATTCTCGTGGTCCTAGCATGGTCTCATCATCATCATCATCATCATTTCAGCCGATAGACATCCACTGCTGGACATAGGCCTCCCCCAAATGTCGCCACAATGAAAGCTCCTGTGCGTCTCACATCCATCGGATTCCCGCAACCTTCACCAGGTCCTCGGTCCGCCTTGTAGGGGGCCTCCCAACACTGCGTCTTCCGGTACGCGGTCGCCACTCCAGAACCTTTAGGCCCCAACGGCCATCTAGCATGGTCTACCTGCATGCAAATTCGTTAAAACGTTTGAATGTAAAAGACAAACAAACACACACATTCACGCACAAACTTTTACTTTAATAATACTAGTATGGTGATGACATACCACTTTCTGGAACCAATTCTCTAAATAACTGTCAAAAGCTCATACAGATTCATTCAGCCCTCTGTTGTCACAGGGACTGAATCGAGTAGAGCGGATGAAGTTTCCTTCAAAAGAACATAATATGGGTGTAGTAACATCTTGGTTTAAGGGGATGCAACTCGACATACATTTTCACTGTTGTTCATACAACCGCTCTTACGCGATTATGACGTTATTACACATGTTTCATTAGATATTTTGGAAAAACAGTATCTTGTGGATATTATCTAGGCTTCTATTGAAATTAATTTATAAATTTGTGTAAAACTAAACCTCTAAAAATCTGCTATTTTGCATGAACTTTGACACTTCATAATTTACTCAAAAATTTAAAAAGCCATAAAAGTATAAAAATAGAAGCCTGCAAATTTAATCAAGATCCAAAATTACGACAATTTTTTTTTTAAATAAGATCTTAAAAAAACACGTATTTCCTGGAACAAGTTTTGTAAAATATTCGAGTAAATCACGGAATTACCGAATGCAAACAGAGTTTTCAGGCAATATCTCTCTTTTTTCGCGTTGCCTTTTCGTCAAAATTCGCGTTGAATTGCGTTAGATGAAGTAACAAGTTTTTAAACAATGGTCGATGTTGACGATAGGTGAGTGAAAAAGGAGCCTCTTGACAATTTTCTTAAGTAGTTTGTATTTACCTTATTAATTGGCTATTTCATGAAAAAGTAATTCAGTAGGGTAAGACGAAAAAAGAAGGTTGTGTTGATTATTCAAATGATTAAAATTACGTAATTAAACACACGTTCACACGTATTACACGTAGTACCGTACTTTAATCCGCATACAACTTAACTCTGACTTGCGAAATACAAAAAACTTAAGATTCTAATCTTAAGTTTTTTGTATTTTTCATTTCACAGGTTACCAATAAGCATCCCCCTTAACAAGCGTAGCATAGCAAACTCAGCCTTTTTTAATGTTCCCACAGCTGTAACTCAAGCCTCATCTCTAGGAAAGAGAGTGGGCCCGTGGGTTCAAATCTTAATATTAGAATTTCGCAGGTTACCAAAAAGCATCCCCCTTAATAAGCAAAGCATAATCAGCATTTTTTTAATGTTCCCACAGCTAGGACTCAAGCCCCCTCTCTAGGAAAGAGAGTGGGCCGTGGGTTCAAAACTTAATATTTGAATTTTGCAGGTTACCAATAAGCATCCCCCGTAATAAGCATAGCATAATCAGCATTTTTTTAATGTTCCCATAGCTGGGACTTAAGCCCCCTCTCTAGGAAAGAGAGTGGGCCGTGGATCCCCCTTAATGAGTAGACCCGTAAAAGAGTAATCATGGAGTTTATAGCCGGTTCATCTCCATAGGAAACGACCAATTGGAACCGTACGCTGGCTACTGAACTGTGAAAGGAATGGCGCTATACAGGACTCCATTCCTATTTCTCACTCGCACGCCTGCCCCCCTAGCCAAGTCACAACCGTTTCGTTTCGATTCTTTTTTCGTTGATCGCCTCGAGTAGGCCACGCCTCCGATTCCTTTGTTCTGACATCATCTCAAAGCTCAGTTACGTGGTTAGAACAAAGGAATCGGAAGCGTGGCCTACTCGAGGGGTTCAACGCAAGAGAATCGAAACGAAATGGTCGTAACTTGGCGGGGAGGGGCGGGGGGGGGCTGACATTTTAAAACCTCATGGTAAGGCCGCTGGTTATAACAACCTACACATTCCTTAATCATTGTCCAACTTCGTAAAGTATTAAGCAGCACTTCCTACTTACCAATAATTTGTGGAGTTTGCAAGACAGGGGACCCTCATTAACGAAGTTTGTTTATACTTAGCGACAAAAACTGGGAAAGAGATGAGTTTCTTTATGAAGTGGGCGTTTTTGGTTCCTTGACAAAAATAGGTCAACCCTCAGGATACATATGAATAGCTCGCCGTCTTATAATATACCAGGCCCGGATCGACGGCGCGTAGTGTTCCACGCATGCCTCAAAGATATGTCAGTGTATGTGACGGGGCCGCTAAAGCATCTGCTACCTGCCAGGACTGTGTGATAGTTTGACAGAGATACCGTAGCCACAGTATAGATATATGGAACAGTACAGAAACTACCTACAAATGTTCGAAACGGCTCACTCACACAAACATACGCATCGACGAGACTCCTAAGCGGCATTCGCTACTGACAGGACCGCGAGAAACGCTTAGGAGTCTCGTCGATGCGTATGTTTGTGTGAGTGTGCCGTTTCGAATATTTGTAGGTAATTTCCATACTGTGCCATATATCTATACTGTGCCGTAGCCGAACAAAAAACACAGGTGGGTTATAGTCAGTAATAAAAAACATTTTACAAAAAAAACATTTAACAAAAAAAAACAGCCGACTTAAATGTAAAAAAAAAACACTGAAAAGTGCAAAATAACTTTAATTTCGGAAGTCGGTGTTTCTATAATAGTTTTGTCTCTTCGTTTCTATAATAGTTTGTATTTAACACTGACTTCCGAAATTAAAGTTATTTTGCACTTTTCAGTGTTTTCTATTTACATTGAAGTCGGTTGTATTTTTTTTTTTTTTGTAAAATGTTTTTATTTTACACTTTTTAGTTATGGTACCACCATAAAAAGTACACCTCAGTCAAACCTAAATACCTTATAGCCAGAGTGCATCTCATGACAATTCTAATAATCCCAAACACGGTTAGATTACATGAATTTATTACAGAGTTCCGGTGCCTAACTTAACTGATCTGATGATGAAGCCTGTCATCATCAGATCAGTTCGATATAATTTGCCCCTCTTCTTTCAGTCAGTCATCGACTACACGTATAAACAAAGCAATTTTATTCTCCTTCTTTTTGAAGTCGGCTAAAAATCAGGTGCCCTCTCCACTCAGAGCGGGTAGAGTCCTTGGATGATTTTCCACTTAAAAAAAAGGGAAATGGATGTCGTACAGCAGCTTGGGAGGCCTTAATGAATGCCATCTATGCTGCAAATAACGTACCCAAACAATTTAAGGACTAGGTTTATCAATTACTAGAAAATAAGAAAAACTGAGAGATTCTGTTTGAACAGTTCTTATATTAAACAAGGTGATTTTTAATTAACTGGAAAAATTTCAAGGGTGAAAGTACTGAGACTTGATTATAACTGAAAACTTGTAGTACAAGATAGTAATAGAAGTTTTAAACGATAGATATCAATATATAAAAGTAAAATACTGGGCAAGTGGAAGTCGGACTCGCGCACTGAGGGTTCCGTACAAACTTACCTATGTAAATAGTTCAATTCCCGAATGGAGTCTTGAAGATTTTTCCAAATCGCAAAAAGTTTTGTTTTTGTGACGTAACAACAAAATTACTGTTGCCAGATTTATTCCTATACTAGAGCTATATAAGACCTTGCTTTATGCCTATCAGGCTATGAATTTTGATTCCCTTGAGAGTGTCAAAATATACGTTTTTTGCGACATAAACTGCCGTATCCTTTTTATTCGTTGACTTAGAAGTTTGATTTTTTCACAGCTTCTAGGAACCACAGATTGGAGTAAATGGTTTTAAGTTCAACTCGATACCTCCACGCATTTCTGAGATAAAGGGTCTTGACAGACAGACAGACAGACGGACGGACAACAAAGTGATTCTATAAGGGTTCCGTTTTTTCCTTTTGAGGTACGGAAACTTAAAAGTTTCAGAAAATTAGGCCTCGATCTACAATAAAGTATTAAATTAGGGTGTTAACGGAATAGGGTTAGGAAAAATTTATTCAGCCTACCTACTTATAAATATCAAAAACATAAACTCTATTTTCGCGCCCCTACCTGCCTCCCTCATTAATATTACGGCAGGTACTCCTAAATCTCAATGAAGGGCGGCCCGTTCCTTATTAATAGTAATACTAAATCGCACCTTAGAATCTTTATAAAGTGACTTTAATGCCATAAGTACAAAATGCATTTATTTTAGGTGGGAATACATCCAATGACTTATCTCGCCCTTGGGCGGAGTGGGAGGGCGTGTCAGACTTTTACTGTGATATAAATATACTTTTTTTGTGACATAAGGGGCCATAAATATCTTTGTTTTTTCGTTAATTTAGAAGTTTAATTCTTCACAGCGTCAAGGGACCGCAGCCCTAAGACCTATGGTTTTAATTTCAACTCCACGCGTTCCGGAGATAAAGAGTCTTGACAGACAGACAAACAGACGGACAACAAAGTGATCGGTTGCCGTTTTTAGTGTTCCATAGCCAAATGGCAAAAAACGGAACCCTTAGAGATTCGTCATGTGTCTGTCTGTCTGTCCGTATGTCACAGCCAGTTTTTTCCGAAACTATAAGAACTATACTACTACTGTGGGGTTCCCCATACTTAGAACTGAAACTCGAAATTTTTTTTTTCATCAAACCCATACGTGTGGGGAATATGGATAGGTCTTCAAAAATGATATTGAGGTTTTTAATATCATTTTTTTATATACTGAATAGTTTGCGCGAGAGACACTTCCAAAGTGCTAAAATAAGTCCCCCCCACCCCCGTAACTTCTAAAATAAGAGAATGATAAAACTAAAAAAATATATATGATGTACCTACCTGTAATTACCTTATAAACTCCCACCGAAAATTGGTTTGAACGAGATCTAGTAAGTAGTTTTTTTTAATACGTCATAAATCGTAAACCGCAATTTACCTTTTAAGTTTCTAAGGAACCCTCAGTGCGCGAGTCCGACTCGCACTTGCCCAGTTTTTTTCCTTTTGAGGTACAGGACCCTAAAAATAAAAGTCGAAGCATGAATGAATGATATATGATTGTTTTTATTTCATCACCACTGCTCTCAAAACGGTGAAGGAAAACATCGTGAGGAAACCGGCATGTCCTAGAACCAAAAATTCAAAGACATGTGACATCCACCAACACGCACTGGGCCCGCGTGGTGGATTACGGCCCATTCCCTCTCCTAGAGAGAGGAGGCCTGAGTCCCAGCAGTGGGAACATTAAAAGGCTGATTATGCTATGTTATGCTATGAATGAATGTTATTGATCCAGGACCTCATATTAGACTGAAATTAGACCACAACATAGTTCAGACAAAATTGAACACGATCGGTATTCCTAAGCATGAATGACCAACATTTTATCGCAGGCTTGGCAAAATTGTTTTTATTAATTAACTCTGCCCTCATCTATGAACTTATAATACTTTTCGAACTAACGCTGTTATTTGAAAACTTTTATGTTAGTAGACTAACATCAAACAGATTATGAGATTAGCTGTATATGTAGAATCGCAAAGATAGGATTTTTGGTGGGAATATTTTTTGTTACACAATCAAAGGATGATCTAGAAATATTTTGGGCCCTGCTGTTAGACAGTGTAGACCAGAGTTTCTCAAACTACTGACTCTACACATCCCTTCTAAAGTTCCTAAACAATAGAAACAAAAAGAAAATGATAAAATGGAGCTGTATTTGACCATAAAGGGGTGACCGGACAGTTGCAAACTAGCGTTCCAACCAAGGTGACCTTGGTTTATGTGTTTGGTTTGTGTTGCGGCTACATGGATGTAAACCACGCGCCAACGCGTTCGGTAGTTGGGAAAACGCGCATCCCAACCAAGGGCGTTGAAGTTGGAGTCATGGATTAAAACTGCTGTCTACACGGATTGAAACTAGCAAGGTCACCTTGGTTGGGACGTTGGTTTGCAACCGTTTGATCACCCCTTAATGCGTGGTCGCACGCTTGTCAGTTGTCCAGCGGCTTTAGCAAAAACCTTGTCGCAAACCTGGCAGCTAGTGCCATCAATTGATGAATTCCCAAGGAGTTTGTGTACTCCACTTTGAGAAACCATTTTCATAATTTGTAGGTACCCTACACTGACAATAAAGCTAAATGTCGAACGTCAATTTGGAGAACCTATCGCCACTACAATACGGCTGAAGGTGAGGTAGTCGCATTACATATTTACAGCGACGTTTGTCAATCCTCGCGCCAACTTGCAATACGGCGTGAGAACATGTACACTATATGTTAAGAACATGTATATGTTAAGCAGTCTGAAATCGACTATCGGGCAGTTTCCCGGACCATACACAAAACCCGTCTGGTCGGAGGATCCTTCCTATGACTTTAAATCTTGCTATTTATACCTCTTTAGTAGCCTTTTGCGTTTGAGGGCAGTGTGCAGCGATTGTTTCATGCTTTTTTTTATATATAAATAGCCTCTTTTTTTATAATGTGAATGTGAGAACACTGTAGACTCCGCGAATTCTTAGATTACTTCCTATTACGACTCACTTTTCATTATGATTATTTTTATTGTACTTTTGAGTACTATATTGACTGGTCTACACTGTCCTTACATAATATCTACTAATACTGTATTATGGAAATATTGTAAGAACAACAATTTTTTTTTTAAAGAGAACCATGGAGTTTCTTGCCGGTTCTTCTCCATAGGAAACGACCAATTTGGAACCGTGCACTAGCTTCTGACGTTTAATAAGCACCTATGTAGGCTTATGTGAAATAAAAACATTAGATTTTGTTTTTGAATTTCTCTTTATAACAATTCTCATAGCCTGGGTAGGATTTATTCATCCTACCCTATTGATACAGTCCATCAATTGACTAACAAGTAACCTCATTAACATAATTAAAGTCCTGTTATTGACAAATCCATTCCCTTAATTTAGATTAGACCCATCTCAACGCTAAGGGCGACTCACTCAACTAATTAGCGCTCAACCTAATTAGGACACCACCTATTGCTTTGCTGTCAATCACATGAAGTTTATAGATAAAGGAACTCGTAGCTAAGTAATGATAGCAATACGGGTCGATATCTGAGGCAAAGCGATGCTTGCCAAGGCTATTTTGTGGATGGGTAATAACTAACATATCAAGATTCCACAGTGCCTCAGAAAGCATGCTAAACCGTCGCTTACGCCATTTTTTTATTTAATTGATATTTTTTTTTATTTTTATTATTCCACAACTATCACACAACGCCGTCTAGTCCCAAGCTAAGCAGAGCTTGTGTTATGGGTACTAGACAACTGAGAAACCTACTTATATATTTCTAAATACATACATATATATAGATAAATTACACCCAGAAACAGAACAAATGATCGTGCTCATCACACAAACATTTGTCCTGGGTGGGAATCGAACCCACGACCTCCGGCATAGCAGTCAGGGCCACTAACCACTAGACCAACAGGCCAATTACTGCTTGACTGCGATCCTACCTAATGGTAAGCAGTGATGCAATCGTTGATGGTGAATCGTACTATTAGTTTATTAAGCACCAATTCATTCTAGCCTTGAAGACACCTAAATTATAATCAGACGGTAAGAGCGCAGCTGGCAAATTGTTTCAGTCTTTCGATGTACGCGGTATAAACGACGAGGCGAAACGCTTAGTCCGAACCGTAGAGGTGTCTATGTGAGGGTGGACACTTGCCAAAAAAAAAACTCCATCCTTCCTGGCGAACAATTTTAATGAAATTATTATTTCAAATGGATTATAACCAGCCTTTCTAAAGAAAAGCAAGAACTTGTATACTGCCCACCTCACTCAAGTGAGCGCACACAATTCAAAAGTGAACTAAATTATTTTCAAAGTAAATCATCGCGAATTCACAACAAAACAGTTCGAAATTCAAAGTGACGTAAAATTTAATCATAATCATTTATTTGTCAGAACAAGGTAAGTATTGTTGAGCCTTTTACATCACTACCTCTTTAGAGGTTTTAGCACTGGAAGATTATAAATAAAGATATAAACACTGACTTTAAAAAAGGATTTTTTTGTAAGATTTTTGGAGTTCAGTTCAATGGCTGTTTTAATTATTCGCAAATTGTTTCCTAGTGCATATTGTGATGTAAAATTGGTGTAGTTTGCTATATCAAGTACTGGTCAATATGTGAAATCATTGAATCACGGTAAAATGTAGGTGAGATTTTTATTAATCTATCGACTACCTCAGTGACATATAACACTACAAAAGCATCAGAGTGTGTTACATCTGCATGCTAATAGAAAATAAAGTGACTATATCATACGAAGACAAGGTTTAAAGGACTAAGTATCCAAGGCAAAAATATTACAAAAAAAGAAAGAGCATTGTCAATTGAGAATAGGCTGTCAGGGCGATAGACGCAAGTATTTTATATACTAATATGAAATAATAATTTGATGGGTATAAATCTAACAGTTTATCTATATGTATAAAAAAACTGGGCAAGTGCGAGTCGGACTCGCGCACTGAGGGTTTCGTGCAAACTTACCTATGTATATAGTTTAATTCCCGAATGGAGTCCTGAAAGATTTTTCTGAATCGCAAGAAAGGTTTGATGTAACAAAAAATTTACTATTTTCAGATTTATTCCTGTACCTGTGCGAAAAGACTTTGCTTTATGCCAAATTTCTTGATTCTAGGTCAACAGGAAGTGCCCTATGAATTTTGATTCCCTTGAGAGTGACGAAATATATATTTTTTTGCGACATAAACGGCCGTATCTTTTCTTTTCCTTAACTTAGAAGTTTGATTTTTTTACAGCTTCAAGGGATCGCAGATTCAAGAATATGGTTTTATTTTCAACTCGATACCTCCACGCGATCCCGAGATAAAGGGTCTTGACAAACAGACAGACGGACAACTAAGTGATCCTATAATGGTTCCGTTTTCTCCTTTTGATGTACGGAACCCTAAAAAGAAACTGACTGACAAGCAGCCGAAACTACTGAGTCTACGAGCGTGAAATCTTGAGCCGTACTTTTATGACGTAGGCCAGCACTAAGAGAAGATTTTTCAAAATTTACGCCCATAAAAGATGAAACGGGGTGCTGGGGTCCAAAATCTCTATGGAGAAAATAACTTTTACGCGGCCAAAACCGCTAGCAATAGCTAGTTAAGCCATAAGCCTTTTCATTATCTCCGATCCTCAATAAATATAATAACTTTTATTTTAAGAAAATTATTATTGAAAAAATCTAATTATTATTATGCTGGTCACGACTATGTAAATTTTTTGTCATTTGTTTTATTTTTATTTTATTGTTTTTTTTTTCGGTTTAAGTGCTTGGTTCTGTATAATTATAATTGTGCTTTTGTGTGCGTTTTGTGTTGCAACGAATATTTTTAATCTGTCTATCATATTCAGCGAGAGGCCTATGTCCAACAGTGGACGTCTTTCGGCTGAAATAATGATGATGATGAATTCAGCGGTAAATTAAAACCGTACGTTCTTGACAGGTGCTAATAAATAAGATAAGTATTTTCATACTTCCTTCCATACTTCCTATTACGACTCACTTTTATGATTATTTTTATTGTGCTTTTGAGTACAATATTGACTGGTCTACACTCTTCTTTCATAATATCTGTCTATTTAATACTGTAATATGAAAATATTGTAAACAACCAATATTGTAAACAACCACTTTTTAAAGAGTAACCATGGAGTTTCTTGCCGGTTCTTCTCCATAGGAAACGACCAATTTGGAACCGTGCACCAGCTTCTGACTTTTTGTAAGTGCCCATGCAGGCCTATGTGAAATAAAAACTTTTGACTTTGACTTTGACATAGTTAATCTTTATAATCAGTCCAATCACCGCTGACTTAATTTTTAACAGACTTCAAAAAGAAGGAAGTTCTATGTTCGGCTCAATGTATTTTTGTTATACGCACATACGCCTTTTCATTATATCCGATCCTGACAGTATGTTTGTTATTTCATGTTCGCATATATTTAAACAAATATTATAGTTTCATCATATCCCTCACATGGGCGTACAAATATTGGGATAAGTATTGAGTTTAGGTATTTCAGTAAAAAAACATCGCAATCACGTCCTATTGAATTATATGTTTTCAGCTGTATTAATTTAAATAAAAAAAATAAAAATTGTAGTCGTTAATTGTTTTCTTGCATTTATTTTAGTGTTAAGTATTTATTTGTGTTTATTTATTTATTCATTTTATATACAAGTGTATATAACTAAATAAATAAAAATACATAAAGTAAGCACAGCATAGTCAGCCTTACATTGTTCCCACTGTCACTCACCACACTCAGGCCTCCTCTTTATGAGAGGGAATGGGCCGTAATCCACCACGCGGGCCCAGTACAGGTTGGTGGATGACACATGTCTTCGAATTTTTGGTTCTAGGACATGCCACCGGTTTCTTCACGATGTTTTCCTTCACCGTTTTAAGAAAAAAAAAGTTTTATAAATAAATAATACTTATTAATAATATTATAATCTTGATGTACAATAAAGTTATTGTACACCAAGATTACAATATTAATAAGTATGAAGGTACTTTGTTTTTCCACCAATTGTTTAGCTTGTTTTGAAATGCAACAAGAAAGTATATATTAATGAATACATAAAATTAAATGGGTAAGTATAATTTAAGTAATCTTTAAAGCGTGAAAGTTTGTTTCTCCATATAAACTTTGGACCCCGTTTCATCCCCTTAGGGGGTGAATTTCGGAAAATCCGTTCTTAGCGGATGTCTACACCCTATAAGAAACCAACCTGCCAAATTTTAAGTTTGTAAGTATTATAGTTTCTGAAATTTCAAGATTAATCAGTGAGTGGCTTTTCGCTTTTATATTTATATAGATAAGATAAAAAATGTATAAATTTCTTTTTATATCCGTTTTTTTTTTTAGATTTTGTTACGGATCTTTTGTCCATCAATCCTATCGTTCTATAATATATTTACTTCACATACATATTTCGATGCTTCTTACGCATAAGGTCGTAAGGCAAAATTGCATTTTTTCAGGAGAGTTCCGTTTTCGTTATTAGTGAATTACTTTTTTTTTTTTTTTTTTTATTCTTGATAGGTTCGCGCTTGACCGCTAACTCACCTGATGGAAAGCGACGATGCGGTCGACGATGGAACGCGCTTACCTAGAAGTAACCTATTCACTCTTGACTTAAAGATTCCCGGGTTCTAGCCATCAGGAAAAACAGATTCCGGCAAGGAATTCCACTCCTTAGCTGTACGCACTATGAATGTGTTCGCAAAACGTTTTGTGCGTATAGACTTTTAACCAATGACAATCCAATGTATTATGTAATCAATAATCAGTATAAAATCACAGTATCAGACGCTGAATGTAATAAGAAACAATAATACATTTTTTTTTTATAATACAATGTTACTCGAAAAATATGTTACACCTTTATGGATGTGCATGTAGGAGGTATTGATTAATCTAAACTGATGGTATAAAAAGGTAGTTTGTATTTTTTTTTTTGTAGGAGTTAATCTCTGAGAGTACCTACTGGTCCTGGTCCGATTGCTAAATTTTTTTTACCAATAGAAAGCTGCTTTATTCCTGAGTGACATATGCAATATTTTATGTACGCGGGCGAAGCTGCGGGCAAAAGCTAGTATGTAATAAAAACTAGTACTTACTAAACATTTGTCACAAATATTTCGCCAATACGACGAATCATTGTAGAGAACGCTCCGATTTCGGTTTTGATTGGGATTAAAATCCAACTTTCTAATTGATTAAGTTTTTTTTCTTATATAGGAGAATGCTCGATAGTGTCCTTAGCCGAATACGCACATCAAATATTTGATATAAAAAAAAATATATTTATAAAATTTAATTCGAATTGACGCCACTATTTCAGAAATATTTGTTTTAGTTAGTATATCGCGGGGCTCTGTAGAATAATAATATAGAAAAAATAGAAGCAAATACCGTGCTATTTTTAATAGAAAATATCAAAGGACTTTGATAGGCAATATTTCTTCATGATTCGACCCATTTTTCCGAGTCGCTGTTTGTCAACACAACGCACCCTGGATTTCAGTGACTTGGCATCCAATCTTTTATTCGAATCACAAAATCGCTTTCCATTTTTATTACGTGCCTTTTTCGAATAACAATATTATTCGAATTTTTATTCGACGCTTTTCTTAATCTTTAGTCGATGTCTATTGAGTAAAAGATGAGTAGGTATTACTCTAATCTAAGTATTAAAATTAATTATAGTTATTAATGCTTTTAATACGAATTCTCAGAAGAAATCTTTAGCATTTTGTTTTAATAACTTTCAACCAAAAGCCAAGAGATTTACGCGCGTTTTTCTTAGTATTTGTATACTAGGTTCTGCCAACGGTTTCGGCGGCGTGAAAATCTATTTTTCGACTCAAATTTTGGACCCTCGTTTCATCCCTTTAGGAAAATCCTCTCTTAGTGCTTGCCTATGTCATAAAAGAAAACCTTGTGCAAAATTTCACGCACCTAAGCCTTGTAGTTTCGGTTATACGTTGATATGTCAAAAAGTTAGTTTCTCCTTTTATATACCTATATAGATTTACATTTTGACGAGGAAAACTAGATATAAGAATTTTCTGACTAAAAATTTCCGATCTCATTGAGGAAAATGTTCTAAAAGCAGGAGGAAGGGGATGGGCTTACAACCAATTTCGTGCTATATCGAATAATGATCTCGAAGACATTATTCGAAGTCACATGCTATATCCGTGTGTTACAAATTGGGAGCTCCCCTAGGGGTGTTTCGTAATGTTGTCAATGTTGTTCTTTTCATTAAATAAATTGGTGAACATTTCCCATAGGTGTTAAATGATTGATGAAGATTAGAATTGACTAATAAAAGTATTACGTATATTTATTTGTTATTGAAAAATAAAGGGTGAAACACGTGCATATTTTAAAATAATTACGCTGATATTTCGCTTTTTTTTAGTTTTCAAATCGAAGTAGGTTTTTATAAATCGAATTTAAAAAAAATAAAAAATATTTAAAAACTTACCTTCTTTCAAATCCAAAACACAACCACTCCAAAAACCATAACCAAGTACAATACAATAAATTTCAAAAACAGAACGTTGGTATAAACAACATAAATGGTATCACACACGATTAACCCTCAGCCCGATCAAGTAAAAAGTTATTCGAAAAATAAAAAGCCAAAGAATTTACCAAGAAAACACGTCGTTAAAAAAATTACAGCGTACACGAGAATTAAATATTAACACTGAATTTAAAACTGCACATATTTTTATACAGGAGTCGTAATTCACGGTCACGCGCGCGGAGTACACAACCGTTCGCTGGCTGCGTAGGGGACTGACTGGCTGAAAGCTATGTTTCTGAGCCTGCTGAAACTGTTGATTCCCCCCTGCCCCCCGCTGTTCCCCTATGACGTCTTGTCGGAAAAATTTCAGTGCACATCAGGACAAAATTGATGCCCCAGCGGCCTTGCATGTACCGTTTCTTTTTGTTTGTATGTTGGTACAGCAATAAATTGGCGTTTGTCGCGTGAGGTGTCATAAGATGTGCGAATCTTTTTGCGGGTTGTATTTTTTTCCGAGAATTGTAATTGCTTCGGTCTGTTTTGTGTTTTCGACGAAAAATGGAATATGTAAGGATGTGTTCGAGATGTGAGGCTTTCTGCAATTTTTACACAGGGAAAAAGATATGATTTAGTTTTTGTTTGTTTGTGATAGATTTGTTTGATTTGATACATGAAGGTATGCTCGGAGATTCCTTGCGTGAATGGATCGGAATTGAAGATATCCGTAGGAGAACCAGGGTTTTAGTGGGCAAGGCACATTGTTCACAGAACAGATGATAGATAACAGAAAGATCTTGGCGTTGTGGCTACACTTGGGGAGGCCTATTCCAGCAGTGGACGACTTTCGCCTAAAATTATGATGATGTCACTTCTTCTTCCCATCTTTGATTATGCTGATGTCAGCTATCTTGACCTTACTCAGGAACAACTGGATAAACTTGAACGGCTTCAAAATTTTCGTCGAGTATAAGATTCATATTTGGTTTGTGCAAATATAATCACATTTCCGAATTCCGTGTGAAGCTCAAGTGGTTGCCAATTCACCTTCGCCGGAATGCTCATATTCTTTCCCTTCTATATAGGGTGTAAAAAGACCCTTAACGTAAACGAAAACTACGTATTCTACCCATCACTGGGATATTTTTTTTCTTCTAGAAAATGCCTGGGAAATCACTGGTTAAGGAGATATTCGAGGTCAAAGTGTTTTTTTTTTTCATAATCGTAGTACAAGTGTCATTAGTAAACTTTTTTCCGAAAAAACATTATCAAAATACGCATTTGAAGTTACAATAAAAAAACTTAAAAAAAAAATACAACCGATTTTAATGTAAAAAGAAACACTGAAAAGTGTAAAGTAACTGTTATTTCGGAAGTCGGTGTGAGACAAAACTATTATAGAAAAGCCGACTTCCGAAATTAAAGTTATTTTGCACTTTTCAGTGTCTTTTTTTACATTACATTGAAGTCGGTTGTATTTTTTTTGTGAAAAGTTTTTTATTTTAAACTTTTTAGTCAAACTTAAATACCTTATAGCCAGAGTGCATCTCATGACAATTCTTATAATTCCAAACACGGTTAGATTACATTAATTTATTACAGAGTTTCGGTGCCTAACTTCAGGCTTCATCATCAGATCAGTTCGATATATTCCCCCTCTTCTTTCAGTCAGTCATCGACTACACGTATAAACAAAGCAATTTTAGTTGTTACGACGGTTCTTCTGTGATCCTATGAGGAGTTCTGTTCCATATCTTCGAAGATCATGATCAGATCATTACAATATTTCTATGGGACCAACTCGGAAGCATAACCAGTCAATCAAAAAAAAAATCAAAATCGGTCCACAATTGACCGAGAAATCGGTGAACAATAATACAAAAAAAAAATTCCCGACTTCAAAAAGGAGGAGGTTATATGTTCGGCATATGTGAATCCGAACATATAACCTCCTCCTTTTTGAAGTCGATTACAAATGCAATGAATACTAAACACAACGAGCATTGCACGCACACAAGTATTTTATTATTATAATTTCTTTTCTCCTTTTACGCCTTTTTACCTTAAAAAACCGTTTTGAGTTTCTCTGCAATTCTCACACGAAATTTCTAAGGGCATCAGAGAACTTGTGACATAAAATGCCAATGCATTCCATGACTTTCTTTGATAAATCTTTTACTGTCCAGGCTGATCGTCTGTGGGATGAATTGCCTGACACAGATAAACGCGCTCAATCGTTGCCGGTTAGGGAACATTACCTGTCGCTGTGAATTTCGATAGCCGTCATTTATAATTCTGTCTATAGTTTTTAATATGTATGTATATATTTATCTATCACAGATATAAACATAGGTAAGCTATATTTATTTATTTATTTATAATAAGCACACCAACAGCACATTCACTTACAATTCAAATAAACTTATATCTAAAATTGGCATTTCAGTAACCATGCAAATAACAGGTATGCATGACATTTACCAAATGAACATTAGACACAAACACAGAATAAAAAGTGTGTCCAGAATACCTAAATCTAGAACACTACAAAGACAAAAACACACCGAAATACAAAGACGTACATTATTCGCATTGTTTATATAGGCAGCGTCTGTATGAAGCGAAACTCATGGAGAAGATACCGATAGGGTAATCCATCAAGTTGGACCTTTCATTATAAAGCCTTGCCATACGTATAAGAGGACTATTAAAAGTAATATTTAAGGTGGATGTAGGCAATTGAAAAATATGATGATGTCGCTTGCTGCGTTGGCTAGCTCTGAAGTTAAAATAATTAACCAACTCCGCATCTATGGAACCATTTATAATTTTATGTAGTAGAAGTAAGTCAGAATGGATCCGACTTTCTTTTAAGCTAACCATCTTAAAGTGCCTTAACCTATCGTTGTAATCTGGTATAGCTTTTCGGATCCCATTCTTCATACACAGGTACCTAACAATGCTTATGTAGGTATATATTTGTGTAGGTATCTATTATCTATCTTCTATATAAATAAAAGCGAAATACCACTCACTGATTAATCACGAAATCTCAGAAACTATAAAACCTACAAACTTAAAATTTAGTAGGTAGGCAGGTTTTTTATAGGGTGTAGACATCCGCCAAGAACGGATTTTACGAAACTCCACCCCTAAAGGAGTAAAACGGAGATTGGAAGGTTGTATGGAGAAACCTTTTTCCACGCGGGCGAAGTCGCTGGCAGCACTAGTAATATATAATATATGTATACATATGATACTAATATTGTCACACCAATGACAGCCCGCCGTGTCCTGGTGGGGGCGATCGGCGGCGGCGATCTCTCGCGCCGGGCCTTGGTGCAGGCCATGGTCCGGAGCGAGGAGGAGTGGCAGGCGATCGCCTCCTTCTGCGAAGCAGTAATGCTTGCAAAGGAGGCGGCCGATCGCGTGAGGCAGCGGTCCTCACGCCCCAACCGCCGCCGGAATTCCGATCCCGATTTCCAGCCACCGTAGGCGCGGGCTTGCGGACGGCGAGCAATGGGTGGCTCGCCGTCCGACCGTCCGGTAACCGTCCGGACCGAGCCCAAGTCGTCGACGGCACGTGCTGTTCCACGCACGCCTCAAGGAGATGTCAGCAACTGTAGGGGCCCAGCAGGGTCGAAGCCTACTGGGGCCAAGGGTCTGATTCTGAAAGGAAGACTCGGCCCTGGTACGAAAGGCAACGAAGGAACAGGAGTGGGTTTTTAGTCAGTAAAAGTCTGACACTATCTCCCGCCCCGCCCAAGAGCGGGGGATGTAATAAGATGATTTTCCCACCGGAAAAAAAAACCAATGACAGCCCCATTTCCTGTCCAGGCAATTACTGTCCATTCTAGGTTAGAAGAGATCGCAGAATGCGATGAGGCATGTGTTTTAGTTTCGTTTTTGTTGTATGTGTAATGGTATATAATAAAGTACAAAATAAATAAATAATGATGATGATGATGAAAACTTGGGCTACGGGATTATTCAAAAAAGTTACAGCAGCCTTAGAACACAAATGGCAACTGAAGGAACTCCGGTGGGTTTTAATCGGTAAAAGGAAAGAAGAAAGAAAGAAAGAAAAACTTTTTATTTGGCGGAATAAGGCGCAAATTTAGAACTAACAAATTATAAGTATATTTTTCTCAGACACAAATCTGCACGGTTCTCTGTTTACTAAATGAACTTTAAAAGAGACTTTGACCTCCGAGTTTGTTTCGGAGTTTCTTCTCATTTCCATACAAATAATTTGAGAATAATTAACCCTTTCGCGAGCAATACTATTTACACCTCCCGTTTTGGTTTTATTTATTCTAAACATTGTGAAATAACATATGTAAAAGAATACTAATAGATTCCCCTCCCTTGCTTACGCCCCCCCTCCTCCTACCTCTTTTTTTTGGGCTACGGCAATCACTCAAAAAACTCCCGCCAAACACCTCATTTCGAACTTTTTGTCGATTGTTGACAAAATAGCCGATGGAATGTTATTTTACCTTGATCCTCTTATCTAGTGAGTGACCTAGACGGCAATTGTATTTGTTATTCAAGCGGATACGTGAATACTATATAAGGAACTTGTTAATTCTGTTTGCAGCCATAAGCCGAGTCGGAGATATTGGTTTGTTTAAGTTAATAATGATCCATCACAGAACGCTTTAGGGCACGCCATGATTATGGCGGTAAGCCCGCCCTTTGAGGAGTGGCTGGAAAGACGTCAAAGCGTCCTCACTTTCCGCATGACGCAGGTCCTCACCGGACATGGTAAGTTCGGAAGGTTCCTGCACCGGATTCGTGTGGAAGAAACGCCCGCCCAAAATATAAAAACAGACTTAGTACAGTAACAGTAACTAATATTTAAATATAACTAACAAAATTTAATAAAACTCTTGCGAATTCACTCTCATAACTCGAAAATAGGTCAATCCTCTCATGCACTTTATTTAGTACACATATTGTGCGGGTGAGGGGTGCTTTTGACAGTAGGTTGGTTCTGGCAGCAGGTACTTTGTCTAACCAGCCTGTAAGTTAATAAGAGTTATCTATATATAAAAATGAAACCCGTTTTCCTTGGTCACGGCATCACGCGTGAATGGCTGGACCGATTTCACTAATTCTTTTTTTGTTGTATTTGTTATTATTAGGAGAAGGTTCTTACGGAAAAAATATTAAGAAAATATCTCAGAAATATTGAAAAATATACATTTAATTTTGCATATTTAAAAAAACGCGCGTAACGAATGTCAATGTCATTCACAGCCATAGACTATATTGAAAGAGCATTGTTTGTTCGGAAACGTGGTTACTTAATTAAATTCGAGCAACATTTGTTCGGAAACGTGGTTACTTAATTAAATTCTGCATCATTGCTACGCTAAGGCGGTACGAAGTTCGCCGGGTCAGCTAGTTTTTCATACGATCTCCTTAGGGTCGCCGCACACGAGCCACCAGCCACAACCACAAAACGCCGCCACCGGCATATTTCCTGTAGTTTTCATACATTTTATATGGACTCGCCGCACACGGTTGACGCCGGTGGCCGCCACACGCTATAAATCGCCGCTGCTCGCTTCTTGTGGCCCGCACTGGCCACTAAGCGCCGATATAAAACTCCACCGCACGCCATTCGCGCATTTAAACCTTCTTAGACAGAGTCCATTATTATACTGCGCGTATGGGTTAAAAAACTAGCAGCCACAGGCCTCAAGTGGCGGTCGCGCGCTTCAGCTTCCTACGTGGCCGCTTCTAGCTTCTCGTGGCGGCGTCTGTGGCTGTGGCATGTGGCCCGTGTGCGACGACACTTAGTTCTCAAAGTATCTACCTGCTTCTACTCATAGGCCTATCTAATACACCCATTTACGTAGTGATTAGCCCCCCAGGCGAGATACGAGAGAGAATGATAAAGATCAGATGACAAGGCAAGCGAGATCTCAGAGAGAGATGACGTCATTAAACAAAATACACTTTGTTGTGACTGATCTGATTCGTGTCAACAGATCCTGTGTCATGGTTTACGTAAGTTATCTCGTGTTGTACACACGTGGAATGAAAATGATGAACAATAATGCATGCAATTTTTTAATTTACTAAATTAAATACTTTTTAAGCTCTGGTAAAAATATTTAACGAAGTTATAAAGCTTCAAAGTTGCTAATTTAAGAAAGAGAAGTTTGCCATGGTCTTGGATGTCAACACCCGTTTTTCTTTTTAGGTGTGAAAGTCATCCAATCACATTTTCTGCCTTGGGCGGAGCGAGAGGGTGTGTCAAAAATTTATTCAGCCTACCTACTTATAAATATCAAAAACTCTATTACCCTATTTTCGCGCCCGTACCTACCTCCTTTATTAATATTACAGTAGGTACTCCTAAATCTCAATGAAGGGCGGCCCATTCCTTATTAATAGTAATCTTAAATCGCACCTTAGAATCTTTATAAAGTGACTTTAATGCTAAAAGTACAAAATGTATTTTTTTTTAGGTGGGAAATCATCCAATGACTTCTCGCGCCCTTGGGCGGAGCGTAAGGGTGTGTCAGACTTTTACTGACTAAAAACCTACTCCTGTTCCTTCTTTGCCTTCGTCCCAGGGCCCCGGGTGTCACTTTCACACTACCCGTAGCCCCAGTAGTCTTCGACCCTGCTGGGCCCCTACGGTTTGCTGACATCTCCTTGAGGCGCGCGTGGAAGAATACGCTCCGTCGATGACTTGGGCTCGGTCCGGACGGTTACCGGACGGTAGGACCGGCAACCCATTGCTCGCTGTCCGCAAGCTCGCGCCTACGGTGGCCGGAAATCGTGATCGGAATCCCGGCGACCGGGGCGTGAGAGTCGCTCCCTTGGGTATTCACGTGCGGCCTCCTCCTTTGCTAGCATTATTGCTTCGCAGAAGGAGGTGACCGCCTGCCACTCCTCCTTGCTTCGGATCATGGCCTGTACGAAGGCCCGGCAGTCCACACAGTGGTGACACCCGGGCGTTACTTCCGCACGAATCCGGTGCAGGATCTTTCCGAACTGACCATGCTCGGTTAGAACCTGCGTCATGCGGAAGGTTAGAACGCCGTGAGGTCTTTCCAGTCACTCCTCAAAGGGTAGAGGAGAAATGGCATGCTCATCACATAAACATTTGTTCTGGGTGGGAATCAAACCCACGACCTCTGGCATGGCAGTCAGGGCCACTGACCACTAGACCAACAGGCCAGTCTGTCAAAGATCTGTGAATTACAACCGGGACCAACGGCTTTAGATGTTTTTCGAGGCACGAGTTTTTTTATTTTTATAAACTAGTGCTTGACTGCGATCCCACCTGATGGTAAGTAGTAATGCAATCGATGAAGGTGAGGCGCACTAGTTTATTAAAAGCCTATTCACTCTAGCCTTGAAGACACCTAAATTATAATTGGACGGGAAGACCGCAGCTGGCAAGTTGTTCCAATCTCTCGATAAACGACGAGTCGAAACGCTTGGTCCGGACCGTAGAAGTTTCAACAACGTAAGGGTGGATACTCGCAGTTCGCAGTTTGGGTGTCAGTAATGTCCTGGACAAACGAAAGTATATATGAATTGACAAATTTACGTTGGTACTTGCCCCGGTCTCGAACTCATGCATGATAGATGGTACCTAGAATTTTAATTTTAATTGAAGCATATTTTCATTTCGTGACTGTACATATTGTGTCCGATCGTCAGTTTAATGACCTTCTCACGAATTAAACTGATAAGAGTTGTTTTGGCTTGGAAATTATCAGAAAAGTGACACAAACATAATATATTTAGATTTCCGTAGAATAAGTAGTTTGGTGAGAAACTGACTGAAGACACACATGAGCCTGGTGGTGAACGAGTGGGAAGTGCACCCAGTGTGGATACCCAGTCACCGTAGGCGCGGGCTTGCGGACGGCAAGCAATGGGTAGCTCATCGTCCATCCGTCCGGTAACTGTCCGAACCGAGCCCGAGTCGTCGGCAGCGCGTGTATGGTATTCCACCCGCGCCTCAAGGAGATGTCAGCGAACCGTAGGGGCCCAGCGGGGTCGAAGCCTACTGGGGCCATGGGTGATGCGAAAAAGAAACCCGGAGCCCTGGAACGAAGGCAAAGAAGGAACAGGAGTGGATTTTAGTCAGTAAAAGTCTGACACGCCCTTACGCTCCGCACAAGGGCGGGAGATGTCATTAGAAAAATAAAAACCCAGTGTGGGTTGGTCTTCAAATTTTTGTTTATAAGACATGCCGGTTTCCTCACGATGTTTTCCTCCACCGTTTTGAGAGCAGTGGTGATGAAATAAATTACACAAAGTAATACACCTGGCTTGGGTTTGAACGTGCGACCTACAACTCGATAGTCGGGGTCGTTATAATTCGGCCACCACTGCTTTTTTTAGTTAGAAAGGCCAATGCAAACTATTGGCATGATTTACTTTTTTCATTTCGCCAGAAATGAAATTTAAGTTATATGTCAATACCAGGAATCAATAGCAAAAAAACCGAAACCGAACGAAGATACATATTATAGAAGCATTGCTAAAATTATTTAAAAAAAATAAGTGATAAATGAATCGAAAATATACGCGTTAGTGTTGTAATAGTGATTGACACTATTTAATGCGTACTCACCATAAAAACCGAAACTAAAACTGCATTTAACAATGAGATTCTTAAATATCAGACATACAATATTTTTATTTAAGAAAAATAACACTTCATAACAAACTATAGCAATATACTAAATAGTCTCTAATTTCGTTTGGTTACGGTTAGTAGACATAATTCTTTTTGCTATTGATTTACTTACAGTCCTTTAAGATATGGTCAAGTTTCACTTTTGGCGAAAAGACAAAAAATTACATGTCACTTTTGAAATTAGACCTTTCGCATACTAAACTTATCCTTATAACATATCTTTTACTAGCGTATCACCAGTGGTCCGCGGACCACAAGTTGATAACCACTGATTTAACTATATATATAAATGTAATATGTGTGTAGATGGATATATAAGAACGAGGAAGCCAAAGAAACGATAAATGAATTGTGTGAGGAACAAAATGAAAGAAAATGGAATTAGCTATAATAGAATGACGGGTGACAGGACAGAATGGACAAATAAAACGTATTGTGTTGACTCCAATGACATATATTATGGAACAAGGGAACAAGATGATATATTTTTTTACTTATTTTATTTTTAAATTATTCTTCTGAATTGACTATAAATTTTGACCTGAAATAAAATTGTTTTTTTTTTTATAATGTTATAAACTAATGCTTGACTGCGATCCCACCTGATGGTAAGTAGTGATGCAATCGTTGATGTTGAAGCACACTAGTTTATTAAGAGCCTATTCACTCTAGCCTTGAAGACATCTAAATTATAATCGGACGGAAAGACCGGTGGTTTGGCGGGTGGCCTCTCTCTCCATCCATCGACATGTATATATCCCTCTCCATTCATTGGACACGCCATAATCATGGTGGTAAGTCCCCTCTTTGAGGAGGAGCTGGACACGGCGTCATCACCTTCCATATGACGCAGGTCTTCACCGGTCATGGTAAGTTTAGGAGGTTCCTGCATCGGATTCAGGCGGAAAAAACGCCTACACAATGTTCGTCGTTTACGTTCACACAATGGTTGTCACCGTGACATGGTGATATTGTGCAGCATATAGTGGAGGTGTGCCCCGCTTGGGCGGAGCACCGCCGTGACCTCGTGAGCCCTGGTTCAGGTTATGGTCCGGAGCGAGGAGGAATGGCAGGCGGACGCCTCCTTCTGCAAAGCAGTAATGCTAGAGAAGGAGACGGCCACACGCGTGTGGGAACGGACTTCCTCACGCCCCAGCCGTCGAGACCCAGACCTCGACAACCAGCCACGGTAGACCTGGGGCTTGCTGACTACGAGCAATGGGTAGTTCGCCGTCCGGCCGTCCAGTAATCGACCGAATCGAGCCCAAGTCGTCGGTAGTGCGTAGTGATCCACGCTCTCCTCAAAGAGATGGCAGCAAACCATGAGGGCCCAGCAGGGCCGACGCCCGCTAGGGCCACAGGCATTTTCTGAAAAAGAAAACCCGTGGTCTTAGACCGCAAAGCGCAATTGAAGGACACGAGTGTGGTTTAAGTCAGTAAAAGTCTGTCATGCCCTTTCGCCCCACCCACAACAGGAGAAGTCACCATTGACTCAAGATTTCTCATCATAGAAAAATGTATACTCATCACTCTTTTAGTAACATGCCTTACATCTCCTCTGATGACCATACCAAGAATTCTCTTTCAACTTCATTCACTGGCTCTATTCTACTCATTTCTCACTTCATCTATTCTCTTTTAACAAATAATTATAATAGGTATTTCTGTTAGCATAGACTCCGCAACAAAACAGGCCCATTTCCAATTTATATCCCAACCGCAAAAATGATCGATGAGATTTTAGCAGCAGAACAAATGCCAATGATTTATTTGACGGTTTTTTTTTTTCTCAAAAGGTTACAAAGTGTGGAAATAAATTCATATGATATACGCGTTAAGGTTTCGTTCCATGTTCGTAGCGAGTGATTTACTGGAGTTTTAGTTCAGCGACGACATTGTGCTTACCAGGGTTGCTAGACGAGAAAATGTCTATAAATAACATCAAGTATTTTCTGAGGAATTTGTAGTAATATAGGTAACTTAATGCTTGTATTCCTTTAAAGGTTCAGTAGAGGTGAAGGTATTACACGGAGCCCATAAGGACCGATGCCTGCCAGCGTTTTTTAGGGTTCCGTACCTCAAAAGGAAAAAAGGGAACCCGTATAGGATCACTTTGTTTTCCGTCCGTCTGTCTGTCAAGATCCTTTATCTCGGGAACGCGTGGAGGTATCGAGTTGAAATTAAAACTATATACTCAGGTCTGCGGACTCTTGAAGCTGTAAGAAAATCAAACTTGTAAGTTAACGAGAAAAAAAGACACTTCGGTTTATGTGGCAAAAAACGTACATTTCGACACTAGAAGAAATCAAAATTCATAGGGTACATCCCGTTGACCCAGAATCCTGAAATTTGACATAAAGCAAGGTCTTATAGCACAAGTATAGGAATAAATCTGAAAAATGTAAATGAAAAATCTTCTGAAACTCCATTCCGGAATTATTGAACTACTTACAAAGGTAAGTTTGTACGGAACCTTCATGGCGCGAGTCCGACTCGCACTTGCCCAGTTTTTTTTTCATGTGGGAAATCAACTAATCACTTTTCTCGCTCCCTAGAGACCCTAGTGGAGCGAGAGAGCGTGGCAGACTTTTACTGACTAAAACCACACCTATGTCCTTGAGTTGCTCTTCTACCGGTTTTCATTTCGGAAATTGCCTGTGGCCCTAGCGGGTACCGGCCTGCTGGGCCCCTACGGTTTTGCTGACATCTCTTCAAGGCGCGCGTGGAATATTAGGTAGCATTGACGTTTAGGCTCGATACGGACGGTTACCAGACAGCTGGACGACGAGCTACCTATTTCTCGTCGTCTGCAAGCCCGCGCCTACGGCGGCCGGGGTATGCCTACCAGGGCTGCGGCATTGTTCAAAAGAGTCACCAAGTTGGAACGCAAAGGGCAAAAATGAGGGAACATAGGTGGGTTTAGTCAGTGAAAGTCTGACCCTCTCTCGCGCTCCACGCAGAGCGAGTGTAACTTCTTTTTTCGATGATTAATAAACCCAAAGAAAAAAGAAAGTACAACCCAATTTCGCCAATATGTTTAGGTCCCATGTGGCAATGGGCTCTTGAGAAATTCTAGATGTAAAAATCTAATAACAGTTTACCCGAGCCGGGATTCAAACCTAGGAACTTATGCTCAGCAGTAACACTAACGAATAGCATAAGCATAGCATAATCAGCCTTTTAATGTTCCCACTGCTGGGACTCAGGCCTTCTCTCTAAGAGAGGGAATGGGCTGTAATCTACCACGCGGGCCCAGTGCGGGTTGGTGAATGTCACATGTCTCCGAATTTGTTGGTTCTAGGACATTCTGTTTTCCTCACGATGTTTTTTTTCACCGTTTTGAGAGCTGTGGTGATGAAATAAATTACACAAAGTAGTGCGCCTGGCTGGGTTTGAACCCGCGACTCGTAAGTAGGGGCCGTTACCACTGGACCACCACTGCTCTGCACTACTCTACTACACTATTGAATACTAAAAGATAAAGTTGTAGTGTTCTTCTCTAAATGTGTACCTGAACGGTTTTCCTGTACAGTTACACCTGCCAGGTAAGCATAAGCTGAGTTGAAGACATACGCGTAGCGGCAAATCTGTACAAACTCTCAGTTGAAGCCATGGCCCCGGCAGTAGATCTCGACGCTGTAGCGCTTTTCGGTTTTATTGGTTTTATTTAAGAAAAAAAAAAATTCTTTGTGGCATTTGGCTCCAATTCTTTGAGTTTCTATAACAATTTTTCATAGGCTCTTGTTCTTTTATTTTTATCATGGTCTTCCTTACTTTGTACGCGCCAAAGGCAACATTCAAATTTGTATCATTATCATCGTCATCTTCCTGCCTTTGTCCCGTGTTATTTGGGGGTGAAACATTCAAATTTGTATATCATGTCTATAAGTTCCTCTATCACTGAATTCCGCACACGAGACACCATATTGTTACAGCACAGCGCCATGCGGCGTCTCCTCTCGTAGTCACCGCACAACTGACGCCTGTGCAGGCGACCGCTACACACGCTCAGTTTTGCCTGTACTAGGCGTGTGTAACTCACTGTTCCGAAACATTTTAGTGTTCCAAAAGATTGGAACGTCAATAATGTTTTAAATGCATCATTTGGAACAATTGGAACACTAAAACACTCTTTCTTTAAGTTAGTGACCTGCAGTCTTTTTAAAATTCAAATTAAAACGTAAATAGTGCAAATATAATTAATGACCTGAACTTAAAACATTGCTTAAAATTATTCTTGAATCAAAATTCAATTAAATAAAACTGTTAGTTTAAAAGACGCGGCGTAACAGATCACGATTCATAACAGTCAGTGTCTGTGTTTGTCTTTTGAGCCGTTGTTCCAAATGTTCCAAATGACACATATCATCGAACATTTCTCTGTCTCAGTGTGACTATGACACGACGTGACAGATCACGATTCATTTGAGCCGATGTTCCAAATGATACATATCACTGTTCCGGAACATTTCAGAGATTCAGATGCAAAGAGACACACTTTGCCCACGCCTAGCCTGTACAGTTAAAAAATGCACCGGCTTTATGACGTTATTTTTCAAAAAATAATTTACTATATGCAACTTTACAGAAATTGGTTAAATAAAGTTTAATAAAAGGCTTTTATACATATAAAACAAAAATGTCATTAAACCCATTATGGCGGCCAACCTAATTTAGAGATACTAATAAATATTAATATTAATATATTGTATTATTGAATAACAAGTGTGATACCTCATTGGAAAGGGTATTTATTGTAGAAAATAGTTACATTTTTTATTCATCTTTCTTTACTCAAATTTCACTGAACAAAAAATAAATCGCCACCTGGATTTCAAAAATGTAACTACTCAAAACGGGCCGCAAAATACATTGGAGACATTTACCAATCCCTACTCCGCTGGAGAAAGTATACTTCGAATCACGCGTGGTAGGGATAAGAAAAAGATGGCGCGTAACGGAAAAATGTGACGCGTAACGAAAAAATGTTACACTAAATTTTTTTCCAACCCCGATAAAGAAGTTTCACTTCAATAAATTCTTCTAAAAATAAATTCTTCTAAAAATAAGTCTAAAACTACGTGGCAAATTATTAATCGTGCTAAATATAATCTACCTAAATCTAATATTACTAAAATTATACATAATAACAGAATTTTTTCAAAACCTGAAGACATTGCTGAAGCTTTTAACAATTATTTTATCGACAAAGTACAAGGGAAACTCGATGTGACTAGCAAACCCAAATATAACAAAATTGATACCAATAATAAAACAATGTTTATGGCTCCTAGTGTGCCACTAGATTAGAAAAGATCATCAATTCATTAAACAATACAAATAGTGTAGGATAATAATATGACGGTATTGCCACAAAAATAATAAAACAGGTATCAAGAGAAATAAGCGGTCATTTAAGTCACATAATTAATCTAAGTAT